>CM046665.1:5723710-11431210 GCA_025594165.1 Tamias sibiricus | reverse complement strand
AAAAATAAGCATTTGTAGCAGACATATTCCATCTTCACTATTATTTTGCTACCTTTGGTAAAGTTACTGGGGCAGATCTTGAAGTTAAAAACCCATGTTTAGAAATAAGTGCACGCTTCACCCACTATATAGCAGCAGACTGTGTTGCCCCTACGCAAAACATTCTCATATCTAATTTTAACTTTACATATAAAAATAACTTGGAGAAAATACAAAAAAACATTTTATTTTAACATGAAAATATCACAAAAATTAGTAAGCCTGAGATGTAGGGTTTTGGTGAAAAAAAGAGGCTTGTAGTGTTTTGGCTGCTGATAAAGATGCATGTATTGATAGCTGGGGTGAAAAGCAGAAGAATGCACTTATTTCTTCTGCATGTCAGTATCTTCAGACACAGTAAGCCACATGCACCCTTTCTTTCCTTGTTAAACAGAGGCCAGTTTGCTATTCTTAGTTCCAGCGGAAGTGAATCTGTCGTGGACGATCAGCACCTTCCTTCACCAATGGCTTATGGAACTCACGTCCTGCACGAGAGTGGATATTTGCCCAACAAAACTCACAGTAATACTGCAGGCAAGTGACATTGGCACAAAAAAAGGGAGCAAATTTTCCACCACAGCGTGCACCCTGGCATTCATCGCACATCTGGTCATCTAGCACATATGGCTTTACCTCCACCTAGATAGAGAGAACACAGAAAGTGTCTCATTAAGGTTGGCTTCAGAAATCAAATTTAGTAATTACTTAAAATGTTTTATACAGTGTTCTAGAGAAAAGGAGAAGCATTAAAAGTTGAGAAAGTAGAAAGTTTTCACAAGGAATTAGTTTTGCTATATAGTAGATAGTAGATTAAAAAAGACATTCGTTCTTGTACTAATTATGTTTTTATATATAATATTTTGTGTTTATAATTGGCTGTGTGGTTAAGTGACAAGCATTTAATGCTGCTATTTTATTTCATTATGTTTTCTTCAGAGGACTACAAATGGTGTTTACTATATTTTCCCAAAATGAAATAGTTTCTAAAAATCTTAAAAATCTAATTGATTTGTAAGGCATTCCATCTTCTCTTTTCTTGAACTAACATCTCTGAAACACCCGTGTGTTGATATTTTCAGAGTTGGGGGTGATTGTGGGTGAAAAGCAGACAGGATAGCAAGCAGTCATGGGAGACAAATGGTTTCCACTTGTCTTTTCCCTTATTCTTATACAAAAAGATGGCAACACTCTTAACAGCCACTGATTAAAGCAGTGCTTCTCTACTGCAGGTGAGAGCTACACCTTGCTTGTAAATAATTGGTACAAACCAGAACCGTGCCTAATCTTATTAAGGGCATGTCTAGACTTCTGTAAATTTATAAGATATAAAGTAAAAGTCTCACTGTGAAGATCTGACTCAGCAGAGGATGTAAAGATGGTCTGCAGTCAGTCTGAATGATACAATCTCTCAACCTCAGTTTCCACATTGTAAAGTGAAAATAGTACAAGCTGTCTCAGAGTTGTGAAGATTAAATTATACAAGAAAAAGCATGACAGGGCTTGGACACATGGTAAACACTATTTAAATTAGTGTTAACTACAATTTGCTGCTATACCCTTGCTTCGTGTTCAGAAAAATTTTATAAATGAAGGTTATTATCTTGTCTGGCTAAACAGGGCCAGAGAGCCCAAGTTCTTAGCTATTCCTTAGGAGAGGACAGAAAACTGAGTGTTTGGAAGGGCAGGGTTTGAGATGGTAAATAACAACAACCCAACAAATTCTATTATGAATGTACTTCCATGTTTCAGAAAACGAATATGTAAAGGATATTTTATAGAGCAGTATTTATAAGAATAATAATAAACAAATTGGAAACACATAGAAGCTGATGAAAAGGAGGTTTCTACCCCAAATATTTGATAGGAAGGTAATGAAATTACACTGTTACTTATACTTATTATTTCACTGATTAGGGTTAGTATAAGGATATTTAATGTAGGCTAGACATTCTATTTTTGTGAATTGCCTGTTTATCTCTTTTGTTGTTGTTTTGGGATACTGGGGATTGAACTCGGGGGCACTCCATCACTGAGCTACATCCCCAGCCCTATTTTGTATTTTATTTAGAGACAGGGTCTCACTGATTTGCTTAGCACCTCACCATTGCTGAGGCTGGCTTTGAACTCAAGGATCCTCCTCAGCCTCCTGAGTTGCTGAAGTTACAGGTGTGTGCCACCACACCCAGCTGTTTATATCTTTTGTGTACTTTCCTGCTGGAGTTTTGTTTCTTGTTTAATAAATGGACATATATATAAGTTCTTTTTGCCTTTTTCCCATTGATCTATAATTTTACAACAATCTTTGACACAAATTCTAAAATTTTTATGCCCAAATTTTACCAACTTTTTCCTTTATGAATTCTGTCTGACCTTTGCCAGGTTTTTGATTCATTATCTTCATCACAAATAAAATTAATAAAGTGCATTACTATGATCAAAGAATAAATCCAGGTAACATGAGAGTTACGAGTTCATCTCACTAGTAAGTTGCATGAGCACAGTCTCATTAGTTTGTAAATAAGTTCCATGAGCACAGGGATGGCAATCATGGGCTCAACACTCAGTTCTCAGTATCGGGCAGAATTTATGGCACGAAGCAGAAACTCTGCAAACATCACAGGAATAAATGTGGTACATTTACATGCTTTCTGAGTTACTTTCTTGTGGTTATTTCTCATTTTTTTAAAAACAATTTAAAGCACATTGAAGCCAGGGTCTGTGCTGTTTTCTTCCCTCTACAATACCCCCCCAAATGCCAGGTGCTCAGGAGCTACTGAATGAAAACTATTGATTGACTAAAATCCAAAAATGTAATGACTTTAATTTTCTAGATATTATTTTATGAAGCTAATCTACTTACCTCAAAAACACAGAATTCAAAAAGAGAAATGAGATTTCAAACCTGTGATTTTAGAGTATAACTGAACCTATTTCTGATTAATAACGTCTAACAATTTTTTCTTATATGTGTGAAAGGGATTTTCATCAGTGTTTGACCTAGCTTTATTTTCAGCCTTTTCCTTTTCACTTCAGAGAACCTACAAAGTAATATTCTGTCACCCTGGACTCATAACTAGTGAAATAATTAACAATTAATAATTATCCAACTTGAAATACAACACAATTCAATCCAGTATCTACCAGAAGTTAGTGAATTAATTGTATCAGTCATGAATAACAGGCAAAAAATACAATTAAATAAAGCTCTGTTGTGATTGTGCTTCCCAGCTATCAGAGAGATAAGAACTAAGCCTCAAAATGTCCCTGAGGCTAAAAGGTTAAGTTGAATACATAATTTTAATTCCTTCCAAATAAGTATGCAATGAATTTTTGGGGTATTATACATTTCAGTTTACATAGTCAATTCAAGCTATTTTATGGTTTAATAATCATATTATCATTGAAGAGAATATGGTATCAAAGTTAATGGCTTAATATTTCCATGTATGAGAAATACTAGTTACTTCTAAAACAGCGACTTTTAAAAATATTTAAGAATCATATTCACTCAAATAAGATTCAAAATATACCTTTGTAGCATATAGTTTAGATAATAAACTTTTCTCTCAATTATTTCAATACTTTAAGAAGGCACATTTTTAATTCATCTGCTCTGCATCTGAGGTGCTGTTTAGGAATCAATTCTTTGCTCCAAATAACTGGTCCTTCCTACCAGTTTGGAAACAAAGAGGTATGAGGTATGATACAGCAACCATCTTTTCTTTCTGCTTATACATATTGAACAACCACAATTATACATATGTAAATGCCTTCTTCGGTGACGCATCACCTCTTCCTAAAAGTAGGGTATCAGATTAGATCTGTGGTCTTCACCATGACTGTACATTAATGGCACCAGGGAGAGCTTTATAAACTCCTGCTGCCCTGGCTATATCCCAGACCAATTACAGCAGAAGCCCAGGGGTAGGGCCTAGAACTCAAAGATTTTTCTAAGTTCTCAAGTGATTAATGTGTAGCTGAGATTGAGAACTACATGACTCTAAGGTTCAAACCAGTTCAAAAAGTTTATATATGCATGTTTGAATAAAAGCATAGCCCTCCTCTTACTTTTTGGTAATATTTTATGTGGCAAAGCAAACAAAAAGTCAGTCTGCATTTTATTTACTCATTCATTCATTCATTCATTCATTCATTCATTTATTTGTATGCGGTACTGAGGATTGAACCCAGGGGCTAGCACGTGTTAGGAGAACGCTATACCGCTGAGCCACAAACCCACCACTCTGTATTTATTGACTGAACCTTTGCTATACTTCTTTTGTAAATAGGATGTTTTCATTATTATATTGATGGCTACTTCTGCAGTCTAGTCAATTAGAATTAAGTCAACTAATTTCCCTGTCCTCAAAATGTCTTTCAATGTGCAAAGCAGCCTCAGAAAGGGCTTCATGAAACTGTTTCAGTGGAAAAATAAGTGCTTACTAAGTGCTCACTCAAGATATAGCTACTAATTTGGATTTTTAAAAATTCCTCTGTCCCATATTCTTACTATATTTTCAGGTGTACTGTAAATGTAAACATGGTTATTTTAGAGTACTGGTTAGCTATGTACAAGAACTGTTCCCAGATTTTTATGATATGGATCTATAAATAAACAATTAATTGAGTTTTGTTCACCTCCTTGCCCTATTTTAGATAGTAATCAGTGCTTGGAATTATTTAATAGGATGGCTTTTAATTATCATTCACAGAAATTACAAATGTTTCTCGTGACAGCGTAAGTAATGCTACCAAATTGCTATTGTTTTAAATTTTAGGTCAATTAATTTCGAGAAATTATACAATGTATTTATTTATTTTTTTCATTTTTAATGAATTTAATTATTTCCAGATTCAAAAAAATAAAAGCATATTATTTTAAGAGTTCCAATCTCAACCTTATCAGCAATGCCTTGATTATTCATTTGTCTCCCCATTGGTTCTTTAATAACCAGAAAGGTATACCTGGCAAATAGACCTATGTATTTCAGGCTGTGAAGCAAAGATATCTCTTATTGCAAATGAAAAAGGTGGCATTCCTTTTTTTTTTTTTTTTTTACATTTCATATTATACTTGTAGAGCACATTTTTGCATATCTCTGGTTGTATACAAAGTATATTCACACATTCATGACTTCATACATGCACTTAGGGTAATGATATCCATCTCATTCTACCATCTTTTTTTTTTTTTCTTGACCCTTTTGCCCCCTCCCTCCCCACTGGCCATTCTAGTGTTCCTCTAATCCTCCTATGCTCCCCATCCCAACCCGACTGTGAATCAGCCTCCTTATATCAGAGAAAACATTTGGCATTTGGCTTTTTGGGATTGGCGAACTTCACTTAGCATTATATTCTCTAACTCCATCTGTTTACCTGTGAAAGCTGTGATTTTATTCTCTCTTATTGCTGAGTAATACTCCATTGTGTGTATATACCCACTCCTTGGTCTTTACCCAAAGGTCTTAAAAACAGCATACTACAGGGACACAGCCACATCAATGTTTATAGCAGCACAATTCACAATAGCTAAACTGTGGAACCAACCCAGATGCCCTTCAGTAGATGAATGGATAAAGAAAATGTGGTATATACAATGTATTTTAATTTTAAATTTTATTAAGAATTTACAGGCATGAACTACCACACCCAGCTTTAGCTGTAATCCCAGCAGTTTGGGAGGCTAAGGCATGGAGGATCACAAATTCAAAGCCAACCTCAGCAACTTACTAAGACCCTGTCTCAAAATAAAAAAGAGTCTGGCGATGTGGTTGAGTGGTTAAGTGCCCCTGGGGGGTTCAATCCCTGGTACCAAAAACAATAACAAAAAGCAAAACAACAAAATAAACCACATCAAAATAGTACTTACTCTGCACCAAGTTCTATTCTAAGTGCTTCTACGAATATGTGAATTCACTTAGGTCTCAAAATAACTGAGACAAACACTAGTACTGTTTTCCATTTTGTAAGTGAGGAAAAAGTTGGCACAGATTGGACTAATTTGCCCAGGATTACAAAGCAAATAGTGGAAACAGGATTCAATTCCAGGCAGTCTGCTTAAGTGCAAGCTCTTAGGAAAAAGCTCTGCCTCTGTGGTTGGAAAGATATTTGCAACCCACTGGCTGATAAAATGGTAGACATGGCTTTAAAAATGATACCTATATTCATGATTTTTAGAGTATACTTAAGAGTTTAAAGTATGTTTGAGAATTGTGCATTTCAAGGATATTTTGATATAACTCTAAGAGACGAAGGAGTATAAAAAAGGTTTGAAACAAGCAACTTCTTTTGGGACATAAATGACTTCTCAGTATGTAACTTACGCGTTTATCAATATCACCATGCTGAAGCTGAACAAATCGAGCACTAATGGCAGCAATATAGCTCTGCTGATTGGAAAAAGCAACTCGTCCAGCACCTTTTGGGTATTTTAGCTCTGGATCTGTGTCAATTCCTGCATAACAAACTCCACCATATAGCCGGTCCATGATCATAGCAAGTTCCACTTCAAAAGGAAAGATGTTTGTATTAAATATGAGAAAACAGAGCAAATAAGAATTTTTAAGTATTTTTTTCTAAAATAGTGGATGGTAATAGGATATTAATAAAAGTCAGTTGCTAAAGGAGGGCCTGGAATTAAGAAGCCTTTTTTCTTTAGTTTCTTAAATTAGACTCACCATTATCACATTTAGACATTTACCACACTAACCCTACATATTCACTGTATTCACTGTATTCTTTTCTAGTGTAAATAGTCTCATGCTTTTTTCTCAGTCTGATCCTGTTACCTATATACTAGGTCCTATCTGCCCTCACTGTGGAAGGACATGCTTTGGCAATTCTCCCCTCTCTCTTCCTTACCATCAGCTTTTCTCTCATACTGGTCATTTCCAAGTACATTTTTGTTTTGGTTTGTTTTTGTCAACAAAAATCTCTCTTAAAAGATTCTCACAACCCTATTTCTCCTTCTCAGGTACTGCTTCATTTTTGTGTTCTCCTTTGACAGACAAATTGTTTAAAAAATTTTAAGGTACTTCTGAATCCGTGCCTTCCTATTTTCATTTCAACCTTTAATAATAATCAGACTGTAATGATTCCATGACTCTGCTTTAATTGCTCACATCAAGGTCAACTTTCCCTAATGACAAGTCCAATGGTCCATCTACCTGTAAGCAGCACTGACCATGAGTAATTCCTTCCTTCTTCTTGAAATAATTCCTCCATATGGCTTCCAAGATATGTTGTTCTACTAATTTGCACTTCACTGATGATTTTCTCTTCTTTGGTAGTTCCTACTCCACTCTTGACTTTTCAATGTCAGAATGCCTTAAGTTTAAATCCTCTATCTATACTCCTGGCTTTGGTGACTTCAATCCTACATTATGGCTTTAAATACCACTATGAGATTTCATTTGATTTCAAGCTTCTGAATTTGTTATCTTTAGTCTGAACCTCTCCCATGGACTCCAGAATCACAAATGCAACTGTCTGCTGGACAACTCATATTGATATTTAACAGATAATGCAATATCTACTGAGTTAAAAATGGAATACATATAAAAGTCATCTTCCTCCATCTCATTAAACACATTCCAGTGAGTTTTTGCTTACCCAGTTCATAAGCAAAAGAAAGGATAACATTGCCAAGTAAAGATCCTTGGCTACTGTTTTCTTCTCTCCCACTAATCCTATGAATTTGCTTTTCAAAACACACCTCCTCACCTTCATTTCTAACATTCTGTTTCAAGTTATCATCATTTTCACCGCTTTATAGAAATAGTCTTATCTTTTTGCTTTTGACCACCCCCCCTTAGTTATTTCCACATAAAACAATTCTTTTAAAAACTACGCCAGATATGATGTGCTTTAATTGAAATTTCTATTTACAACCTCTGAATGGTGCTGTGAACTTGTGTTCAAGACCAAGACCACAATCTTCCCTTCTAACTTTCTCCTTTCTCCAGTGTTGCTCATACCTCAATGGAAGGTACCACTATTGGTTCAAAATTGAAAGCGGAGATTCAGCCTTTACATTTACCTCATGAATATTTGTGACATCTGTTTACTTGACTCTTTGTCCATTGTGACTACTCATCCTAGTCACCACTGTCTCCTGGACTCCTAACCTGGCCTACCCATATTTACTTGCAACTAGGATTCCCTCTTATCAGACATTAGCTTAACTGATCTTTCCAAACTGCAAATATAATCATGTCTCACCTTGCTTTGAGAATAAATATCAAATCAGCCTATTAAAGACCTGTATGATCTAATTGCCATTAACTTTTCAGTGTCTTTTTGTGTCTCTCCCCTCACTCCTTGCATCCTTAGTCAGCCATTCTGGGCTTCCTCCAGTTCCTCTATTGCACCCTGCCTCCCTGCACTCAAGACTTCTAAACACACTTTTTCTTTTTTCTAAACTGCACTTCTCACAGCACTCCTACTGCCCCACTCCTATTCTTTCTGTTTACCTTTATATCAAAGCTCAAATACAAGTATCTTTCAAATAGCAGTCCATATCACATTTCCTTGCTATGTATGCTCATCTACTCCCCACAGTCTTTGTAGAAGTCATCATGTTTAAGTGTGTGTGCCAACAGTTCTTTAACACATATGTCCCAGACTGGAAGAGGATGTTCTCAGTGATGGAATTCATTAACACTTTCAGAGGATGTGGTACCATGGAACTTGCTGACATGGTGGGCATTTGCATCTCCAAATTTTTCCTGTATGACATCTTTCAGGAGACTTCTGGTTTTGGCTATGATAAACAGAAGTTTATCACTCACCAAAAATGCTAATTTAGTTAATGGACAAAATAAAAAAAGTAAAAAAAAAAATCCCCTATTTCTTCAGATATCAAAATCAACCCATGTAATATAGAGACTCCAAAGTTGCATATCTTAAAGAGTTGTACTTAGAAGTCTGAAGTAGTCAAGTAGGTTCTTCTCAGAGTTTGCTTGATGTTAGCTATTGATACTGATAGATGAGTGTCCAATCATCCATTTCCTTCACAGTTTCAATAAAGTTTCTCAAAATTCTCTGGTGTATTAAGAATCTGCCCCTACCCTGCCAAATAATGTCAGGTCTATAATAACTGCCAATGTTTACTGAATTCACTAATACACATTTAAATGATGTTTTAAAAAGCAAAATTTGTTAAGATTTGACTTACCAGCCCTTAATGGCCTAGGAACACCTCCAACAAAAATTGTTTTTCGGGGATCCAAAGGTTGAGAACCGTCCATAACAAAATCACTATCACTTAAATTCCAAGGACGAATTTGAACCTATGAAAAAAATTACATTTGAGTCTTACTCCTTTCATTGTTTACAAATTTTATAATTGAATTCAGAGACGAATTACAATTTTCTATCTAGATACTATTAACTCTCCTGAATGTTTTTAAAACTGAAATTTTAACATGCTAGTTTTTTTTTTTTTTTTTTTTTGTATTGTGTATTGAACCTCAGGGGCTCTTGATCACTGAGCCACATCCCCAGCCCTTATTTTTAAATATATTTTTTTTATGTTTTATTTAGAGATAGGATCTTACTGAGTTGCTTAGGGCCTTGCTAAATAGGCTGAGGCTGGCTTTGAACTTGTAATCCTCTTGCCTCAGCTTCCGAGTGCTGCTGGGATTATGGTAATTTGTTTTTAAACAAACATTTCAAAAGAATTTTAGAAAAATTTTATTTGTAGCATGCAGTTCATATGGTATTTACTTACTGGTTTGTCTTTGATAGTAGGGCTGGAAACACACAAATAGAGCTTTCCATCTTCTTCAATACAAGCATCAATTAATGCTTGAACTGAGCTCTCTTCTTGAAAGAGAAGGAACGCATACCCTGGAATAACCATTAGAAATGAGGCAATGTGTCAAGAGACTTCACCTTAAATTTCAGTACTGTCTAGAAAATATTTTTTTGGGGGGGGGCGGGAGGCTTATCAAATAGGACTTGAATCATTATGTCTTCTAAAAGAACACAATATTCTTTAGAACATACACAAAAACAGATAGTTAAAACAATTAGCTGCTTTCTATAGAGCAATTACCATCAGGTACTATATGTACTAAGAACTTTTCCGAAATTATTTCATTTGATTCTCACAAGTCTATGAAATACTGTCACCATTTTATAGTAAAAAGAACTTAACAAGAGGTTAAATTATAAGAGGTTAAATTATTTGCTCAAAGACAATCTCAGAGCAAGTAGTTAGCTGAATAATTTCAAACTCAAGGTTACCCCAGGGTCTCCCATTTCTAATAGTGAGAAATACCACATTCTTATAAAGAACTTGGCAGAATTAGCCTGTGGAATGTATTAAAAGCTAGAGTTTCCTTCAAATGTCCTGAGAATAATACAAGTTCTAGAGCATTCTTTTGGCCAACAGCACACTTGGAAAGGCCCAGGAAATTCTGTAAGTACAGAGAAAATTCTAGTGTCCTAAAAAACTTACAAAAAATACTAAGAAAGTGACCCTATGGAGGCTGGAATGAAACCTGTTATTTAATAATGGGTCAGAACTTTTAAATCAAATCTCAATTTGGATAAGTAGTATGGAGACTATGTTGAGAGCTGGTATAAGCTCCTATTTAGATTCCTATACTACTGGGAAATATTCCCTCCCTTCTTTCCTATGAACAACCAACTGCCAATATTTTTGAAAAAACATGCATTCAGCTGGGTGTAGTGTCTCCTGTCTGTAACTCCAGCTACTCAAGAGTATGAAAAAGGGGTTGGGGTTGTGGCTCAGCAGTAGAGTGCTTGCCTAGCATGTGCACGGCCCGGGTTCGATCCTCAGCACCACATAAGAATAAACTCATTGTGTACAACTAAAGCAAATAAATAAATATTTTAAAAAAAAGAGTATGAAAAGCTCAGTCTAGCTTCTATGACTTACAAAGACCCTGTCTCAAAATAATAAGGGCTGGGGGTGCATAGCTTAGTGGTACAGTGACCCTGGGTTTAGTCCTCAGTACCCCCTCAAAAAAAGCAGAATATAAATCTTATAAAAGCAAGCATCAAAATTTCTCCTTTCTTTGTTTTCCCCTCTTTTTGGTGGTGCTGCGGATTAAACCCAGGGCCTTATGTATGCGATGGAAGCAATCTACAGACTGAACTATATCCCCAGGTCCCAAGTTTCAAAATTTTTATGGCAAGTTTACTATTATGAGATTATTTATAGTAGCTGAAAACTGCAACTAACCTAAAAATATCTTGCCTTGACAACATGTCTATCCAAATAAATGAACAACATTGTAATCTAGTCCTAATATGAAGCTGCCATTAAGTAGAATATGCACATCCGGTTCTGTGATACAATGGGAAGTACAAGGTCATGTACTCAGAACTCAAAAAATACAGTTATTGTCAACAATGGATTCTATGTCACAAAGGTAGCAATAAAGTATTTCCTTTTATTTTTTGATACTGGATATTGAATCCAGGATTGCCTAACCACTGAACCACATCCCCAATCTTTTCTGTTTGTGTGTGTGTGTGTGTGTGTGTGTGTGTGTAGGTGCGTGCGTGTGCGAGTGAGCAAGAGATAGGGGGTGAGGGTGAGGGTCTTACTAAGTTGCTTAGAGCCTCTCTAAGTTGCTGAGGCTGGCTTCAAACTTGCAATCTTCTGCCTCAGCCTTCTGGGTCACCGGAATTATAGGTGTGTGCCACCACACCCTGCAAAGTACTTCTTTTTAATAAAATTAACCATGCATAGATACAACAAAACTATGCAAATAGAAACTTGCAAAGATAAGACTATGTAAGATTAAAAACACTTCTTGGACTTTTTTAAATTGCTTGAAGGAATTTAAATATGCTTGAAAAAATGAAAACTTATCTTCTTTAAGATTTTAATTTTGACACAAAGGATCTGAGAACTGTAACCAATCTGGGCACAATAAGAGACTATCAGACTAATTTACTGAAATAGTACTTTAAATTCAATATTTTTGCTTAATTTTGTGATAATTCTGATGACTATTTTAATATTATTCAATTTAAAAATATCCCATATTTTTAATATTGCTTAAAATTTTTTGTCACCATTTGGAAAGAAATATTTGTATTATAAAAATTAAGCAATATGGTAAGTAAATTATAACCTAATGCAAGCCATTAGATATTAAAATATTTGTATGTTTTCTTTCAACCATATAATGAATTCTTTAAATTTATTAAAGTAAGCTAATGTGATTGTTGGTCACTGCAAAGTAGAAGGTACATGTGTGGCTCAGCATCTAAAGGCTCAAGTCCCTGCTTCATTACAAGGTAGCTGAACCAACTGAATTGTTCTATATCAGTGTTTTCCAAGCCATGGAAGAATACTGAATTACAGAAATGAGAAAACACTTGGAAGAACAAGGTTTGGAAACACTAGTCTTTGGCAATGGCTATAATTAACTACAGTTGATTAAAAAAAAAAAAAACTATGATTTGCCAGTGCTAATTTTTTCCCTTTAGTTTGGGAGAATTAACACTGCGAAAAACAACAATAACAATAATGGCAAAAACAGCAATGAAGACAACTGTTATGTTTTATTAATTCTTACAACCCATCCTTCTAGGCTTTGAATGCTATTCCCCCTATATGAGCAAGTGGTTCATGTAAAACTTTGTATCTGTCTCCACCCCAAAATTCTAAATTCTCTCTAAAATTATAGTCAGTGCTTAGTATCCTTAGGGGATTAAGTCCATAAGTCCCCACAGAAACCAAAATTCATGCATGCTCAAGTCCTGTATATAAAATGTACATGAAGATATACTATCGTATACTTTAAATCAGCTATTACTTATAACAGCTAATACGATATAAATGCTATATAAGCAGTTGTTATACTGTATTGTTTACAGAATGATGACAAGGAAAATAATTCGTACATGTTTGGTGCTGATGCAAATTATTTTTCACTGAATAATTCTGATCTGTGATTTCATTTATCAAAAAGAGGAGTGTAAAGATACAGAAGGTTGACTGTACATTTCAATTCCTGCCTGGAACTCTGTTCAACTCCTTTTTATCTATCTAAATTACAGAATACCTTTTAGAATTAATTCAAAATTTCTAAGTGAAGATTTCTCCCACCTACTTGAGGCCAAAGTAATTTTTCTATCCTGTAGCTTTTATTGTTACTTGTATCAATTATTGGGCAATTATCAGTCCAATTATTACTAATAATACAAGAATACAAATATTTACAAAGTTGAAAGACATATAAAGACAGTTTACAGAGCAGAGAAGAAAACTGACATTAACAATCACATATCTGTAAAGTTGTAAAAAGGTAAGAGTGCAATTGTGATGACTGCTGTGAAAGAGGCAGTGCTCCTAGCAAGAGCAACAAGGGTAAGCTGACTTACGAGGAAGGGCCTCAGAATTTTCTGTGAGTAACCAATGCATACGCTAAGATACAAAAGGTAAGTGGGGAATACACAGATAAAGAATTATGGAAAGAACCTTCAGGCCAGGAGATATACAGAGAAGTCCTGAGGTAGGAGAGAGCAGAACCAGTTCTGGGACTGGAGGAAGACAAGAAGTAACTGTAGGAGAAGTTAAAAAGAGGGGAGATCAGCCAGGATGAAAGCATTTTTGCCTTTATCCTAACAAGAGGGTTTAGAGAAGGCAATAAGTGATGGAATCATCAGTTGAGTTCTAAGAGTTGGCTGTGGCTGGACTGTCGGGGGAAAAGAAAGCAAGAGATGTGGACAGTAAAGAACAGCTGGAATAGACCAAGTGAGGGATGATGAGAGCTTAGGTAAGAACATTAGAAACTGGAACTTTTACTGAACACTCAACCTTTATAAAAGAAGAAAATAATAAAACTACAGCAACAATAGCTTAAAACTAAGTTAATAAAAATTTCTATGTATATGGAGCTAATTTTCTCTTTAAACTTAAGGCTAGAAGCTGCACATGGTGGCACACACCTGTATTCCAGGACTTGGGAGCCTGAGGCAAGGGAATTGCCAAGTTAGTGTAAACTTAGTGAGGCCCTAGGCAACTTAGTGAGATCCTGTCTCAAAAAATAAACAGATTTTTAAAAAATGGGGCTAGGAGGTAGGGCTAGTGATGTGTGGCTCAGTGATAAACTGGTTTCAATTCCTGCTACCAAAAATAAAGAAACAAAATAAAGGTTGGAGACCTTCAAGTTCAGTAAACTCCAAAATCATGTAAAAATTTGGCATACATGAAGAGAGGTCAATACATTTGATCAGATTCCCACATAGGTCAAGGATCCAGAATCCCTACATCTTTTTCCCTACAAAAGATGTTTGATAATATAAGATCCAAAAGTATAAAGAATCAGAGCATTATTCTGTTTCTGTAAAAGAAGTAGTAATGGAGGTTCTACAATTCTTAATGACAAAAAGTGGAGAAGACCCATCTAATTCCTTACTACGAACACTCAGGTAAGTGTTTGTGTGCCAATAATTCTCTATCATGTTTCTTTTCCCACAGTCAAAAATCAGCTCATTTAGCAGATCCACTGGAGTCTTTTCTCTAGGCTTGGTAAGTCACTCAGCCACAAGTTCCTAGAACTATGATTTTATGATGTTCAAGTTTAGTCCTTCAACTTCCCCATTTCTTGTATTCGCTTATTCACTTTTATTCTCCATTCTGACTTAATGACATCCAGCTCTTCCTTCCTACCCTTCTCCTTGTCATTGTGGGCAGGTGTGCCTCCTTTCTCATAGGGTGGCCTGAATCGTGGGATTTTCAAGGTAACATCAGCATGATTTCTTCTCTATCTAAATTACTTCTTTACAAACAGAGTGCATAAACTGTGCTGTTATCTGGAACATTTATGTAAATCTTGTAATATTTAAACCTCTCAAGTAGCTTTATATTTTGTAAAATATAAATAAATCACTTCACATAGATATTAATTTCAGAGGGATATTTTATTATGTTGTACATACAAAAGTTACTTAGAATGATGCTGTAGACAAAGTAGTCAAACATTTATTGATTTGAGCTTATGAAATCATTATCAAATTATAAAATATATTAAGTCTCTGAGGCTTATATCAAGTCTCTTACCACGCCTGCCTGGTTTAAAGTAAAACTGGAATAGTTTTAGGATCATTCTGACTCACTCAACCTATTATCACTCTCTATAAATGATTAATTTTTATATAAATGTAATTCTAAAAGAAAACACAAAGTAATTCACATTTCTTTTGCTCTTATATACAATGATTCCTTAGCAACTATTAACAGTAAAAACCCTTACCTTTTGGTGGAAAATAGGACTTGCTTTCTGCTTTATGAGGCCAATCTACTACCAAAGGCCCAAATCTTCTGAAGCTAGCAGTGATTTCATCTTAAGAAAGTACAAAAATATGTATTGGAAATTAGTTATAATAATTCATTCTAAGTAACTCCAAATTTTAATTACATTGAAAACTTAATAATTAAAAGTGACAAATACCATAAGATAAATGAGTTTAAATAAAGGGATTATATCTAATATCTTTATTAAAATTATATGTAAAGCTTAACAACTGTTTTGGTCAAAATAAACCAATTTTTTTTCTAAGTTGTTAGAAATGACTACAGGATGTGTTACATTTCATATTATACTTATAGAGCACATTTTTTCATATCTCTGTATACAAAGTATATTCACACCATTCGTGACTTCATACATGCACTTAGGGTAATGATCTAATTTTTAAGGTTACATTGGCTAGAAAAATATGTTTGGTATGAAATTTTAAAAATTTTATATAATAAAACATGGATACTATAATGCTAGAGTACACCAAACCATAAATAGCACTGGCTTAAAAAACAACAACAACAACATTACATCAAGTTATGTAAAGACAGCTATATAGCTGCTTCATAAGTAAAGTCTTATTCTTGTAGGAAAAAAAATGATCTACTAAAACAGTATAAAAATATACCAAGGTCTGATATATGCCAGGTATTTTATTGACAACTACATATATAGATCACCAAATCCAATGATATCAACAATATGTTCTAAGGCATGGAAATGTTATTAAACTGATTAACATTTACAATAAGTGGGGGCATTTGAATCATACCTGAAAAATTTCCCAAAATGTAGCATCATCTTCTCTAAGTTATTAGCAAATGGAAGATTTCCCATAATATCATAAACAAATTTCAGAATTTTTAATGTTTATCTTATTTGATATTATAAAATATCATTTTCGCATATGTTTATCAGCCTTTGTATAACCTAAATTTCCTATTTTATGTTTTTCTCTTATGGATTTTATTATAGCTTCTTTCTTACCCGTTTCTAAGAGCACATTAATCCTTGAAGAGATTTAACTTTTGGTTGTTATGCATATAATATAGTTTCATTTATGTAATTGTGTGTGTGTGTGAGCGCGCGTGCAAGCTTTATGGTTATTTAAAAAGTGTTTTGTATTAAAATGTTCTATATTTAAACAATAAGTGGAATATGACCTAGGAAATCTTATTTACAAAAAAATGCTCACTATAACAATATAAAACATAATATATAAATAAAAGCTTAAAAATATTTGTTCAATTGCTTTCATATTTCAATAGGTGACAAACTATTTTAACAAAAATTGGTATCCCTTCTGAGTATGCAAATCTCTAGGGTGTTAAAAAAAAGGTTTCATACCCTATTTGTACTATACTTCAGTATTTTTTAATTTTTTTTTAAAATTACCATACCTTCATCAATATCTGGAGGAAGCCCACCAACAAAAACTTTTCGAGAGAAGCGTTCTATTCGTTCTCCGTTTTGATGAGCTGAATAACATGTGGGTGAATTTAAAACACCAACTTGGTCACTGTGACCATCATCCAGCAAGCCATCATCTATTGGAAAGAGGGAAGAACGACCTACAATATAAGAACAAATATAAACTGAATCTCAGGTCTAAGAAAATGATAAAGTCAAGCATAAAAAATATTAAAGACAAACTCAAAGGTGACACAGATGTAAAGAAAAATTAATAGAAATTCAGATAGTATAAGGTTTTAATTACCAAGAATTAAGAGAGACATAATCTAGAAGAATGACTTAGTGATACAGTCACATGACAATAATTATATACTGCAAGAAGAAAAAAAAGAACACTAGATCATTTTTAATTGTTTTTGTGCACAGCAGCAAGAACCTGAAGTTTAGGGAAAAGACTGGATGTATAACAGGAGAATCCTACAGAAATTGGTGGCAGAAAGGAAATAGAACAGACTAAACCAATAACACATAATTAAAAAAAAATGCACTTGCAGACTACAATAAGTAAGGACAAATGCAAAGAGTCATATTTGTATCTAAGACAGTGAAATAATCCACTATACATGTGCCAATTAACCAAAAGTTTACTCGGGGCTTTGTACATATGCAAAAAAATTTAAAAAAGCTATCCTCTTTAGTCCCCATTTGAGACCCCTTTTCAAGAGTGCACCTTGTATATAGGGCACATACTTGCTGTATAATGCTCTGAAATAATTCTGAGACTAGACACTGTAAGGATCACAAAATGTAAAATAACCTAATAAGAAATAGTCCCCTGACTTCAAGAAATGTACATTAAGAAAAGGTAAAATCTAAACATGGAACTATGGCGCATGTCCATACGAAAGCTCCAAAATACTTCAATGAAGTATAATAATGTTGGAGTGGTCTAATAAAAGGGTAATTTCTTAAATCTACAAGTGATATTATGAAACATCTGTGGTAAAAAGGGAAAAGTAGCACAGAGGACATTAGAAAGTATAGAATACTTACAGGTAGAAATATTTACAGAACATGGTTTTGAGTAAATTTTCCATGTGGAAGGAGAAACATGAAAAAGCAGGAAAAATAAACTTATTTATGAAGTAAGGAGAATTCAAGGTTGGCTGAAGTATGTCAGAAACAAGGAGAGTAAAAGAAAAGTCCTTTGAAAATATGAGTATTTGGCTTAAAAACCAGACTAAGGTGGGTGCAATGACACATGTCAGTAATCCCAGCGGCTTGGGAGGCTGAGGCAGGAGGATCTTGAATTCAAAGCTAGCCTCAGCAACAGTGAGGCACTAAGCAGCTCAGTGAGACCCTACCTCTAAATAAAATAACAACAACAACAAAAAAGCTGGGGATATGGCTTAGTGGTTGAGTTCCCCTGAGTTCAATCCCTGGTACCTCCTAACACCCCCAACCCCTGGGGAAAAAAAAAAAAAAAAAATCAGACTAAGAAGATACCTAGTAGGTGGTAAAAAAAAAAAAAAATCAACTGGGTGCAATGGTTCAAACAAGATTATAATTTTCTTTTCTTTAGGAAAATTTAGCTTAGTAAATCTGAACAAAGAAGTTGGAAATGAGTAGATGAGAAGTTGTACAAAAACTGCACAAAGAATGGCATGCAGTAAACTGTAGATGGGAAGTAAAATAGTGCAAAAGAATGGAAAATGTGAAGAACGAAAGAAACACTGTAGAAAATAAATGATATGAATTATTAACTGGTCATACGGCAGTACGGATCAGAAAGGGGTAGAGGAAAAGGAAATGAGTTAAGCTTTAGACATGTAAAGTTTCATTTGGTGCAAATGTATGAAATAAATAAATTGCTGGGCATGATAGTGCATGCCTGTAATCCCAGCAGCTCGGGAGGCTGAGACAGGAAGATCCCAAGTTCTAAGCCAGCCTTAGCAACTTACTTAGGGAGACTCTGAGCAACTTAGCAAGACCCTATCTCTAAACAGAATATTTTAAAAAGGGCTGGATATGTGGCTTGGTGATTAAGTGCCCCTAGATTCAATGCCTCTATTAAAAAATACAAAGCAAATAATTTGGAATCAACTCCACAGGGGTGATGGTTTAAAGTTCTTTGTAATGTCAGTAATTACAAAACAAAAACAAAAACAAACCCCTCCAGAAGAATGATGAGGATAGTTCCTTTGGAAACAAGAAGAACATTCAAGCAGCTACAAAAGGAAGTGGTAAATGGGAGGGGATGGATGGGGTGGGGGGTGGGGGGGCAGATATTATGATGACAGAAGTCCTAACAAAAAGATAAAGTGCCAAAAGGAAGAACACACTAATTAAGTTAAAATGTGAGATGTTAAGATGATTGTGTTTAAAAAATGAGAACTGTGAGGATATGCAAGATATTTGAAGGTACCAGTTTTAGTAAAGTTGGATGGGAGTCACAAGGAGTTAGTTTTATGAAGTATAAACATCAAATGAAAACTAGTCTTTGGAAATGTATTTGAGAAGGAAAAAAAGAATGCAGAAAAGTCGTCTTTATTTCAAGATTAAGTATTTTTTGATAAAGAGACAAGCATACAAACTACAGCACATGCCTTAATCTATAAAGTAAAAATTATTCAACATAAAGTCTTTAATATGCTATCATCTTGAACAGGATCTCAATGATATGATATAAAGACAATCAGAAATGTAACACCCTTCATAGAACTGATTGGTGACAAGCAGGGGAGAGTGGGCGAAGGAGATGTTGGTTATAAGAACGTGAAGTTTACAGGACACAAAAATAGGAGAAAGACCATATTTGGTATAGTAAACAGGAATTATTCTTCAGATTTGACTTCAATTTAAATACTGTGAGATTTTCTGAAAGATATCCATGTTTCTGAAAGATATCCATGTTCATTGAGTGACTCTGTAATTTAATAAAGTTAACTGTCCAAAAGCTTTTGTTATCAGAAATAGGGACCAATGAAAAACAAAAATCAATATTCTTTGTCATCAATGGAAAGAAATCTCTTCAACATGAAACTGCAGGTATCCCTTATTTGAATGCTTAGTAGCAGATGTGTTTCATATTTTGGAGTTTTTCAGATTTTGCATTTTCAGGTCAGGGATGCTCAATCTGTATTTTTACTTAATAAAATGAACCTCAAGCCGGGCGCGGTGGCGCACGCCTGTAATCCCAGCACTTTGGGAGGCTGAGGCAGGAGGATCGCGAGTTCAAAGCCAGCCTCAGCAATGGCGAGGCACTTAGTAACTCAGTGAGACCCTGTCTCTAAATAAAATACAAAAAAGGGCTGGGGATGTGACCCAGTGGTCGAGTGCCCCTGAGTTCAATCCCCAGTACCAAAAAAAAAAAAAAAAAAAAAAAAAAAAAATGAACTTCATCAAGATCTACTAAATTATATGTGTTTAAACGAATAAGATAGAAACAAGATGCGTGCTAACTAGTTTTTAGAGAATAAAAATGCCAAATTCAAATGTACTTATTTCAAGCATGCAAATACTTTAGAAACTATTTCATTTAAAAGTATCTTAATACACATTCAAACTTAGCATTACATAAATCCAATAAACAAAGTCTAAAAGACTTTCATTTTGAGGAAAAGTATAAATTAAAAAATTTAGGGTCTGAATAGAAAGACTGCATACAGTGACAAAACAAATCACTGTAAGCAATGCTGGAAGGAGAAGTGACCACAAAAATGTTTTGGTAACTATACTATTATAAAACATATTTAGATTTTATAATCTAATTACATTGTAATAACTATTATTATAATAATAGTTACTATAATATTCAATCTACAATAAAATATTATAGTTAGTATAACTATAAAAATATTATATAGTGTATCTATAAAGAAATCTACAATTGATTAGCCAAAGATGAGCTGAACAAAAAATATAGCTGAAAGGTTAAGAACTTGTCATGAGCAACACTGGCAGGAATTTTCACTGCTGGAAAATAATTACAGCTCTCTTTCAAGAAGCCAAAAAAAGTTATGGATTTTAGTATTCATTTAAGAAAGAAGTTAAATAAATATAGATCTTCAGCAAAACTACTACTTTTTATCTTGCCAATTATCCTTCCCCATAATCCAAATTAATATGACTACAGAAGAAAAAAACATGAAATAAGGTATGCCTACCATGTACAATATACTTTAAACATTCATTCTAAGAATGATATACATATTTTAGGTTCTTATACTTTAAAGAAATGAAAATTAACTACAATGTAAATACAACAAAAATCCTGTGGGGTGCAGCCAATGACCCTCTTAAAAGGAATATTTATAGTTTTAAATATATATTAAAAAACTAGAAATAATTAAAACCAATAATCTAAGTTACTGCCATGAAAAGCTGAAAAAATAGCAAATTCAATTCAAAAATACAGTAAAAAACAAAACAAAGTCGACGACACAGAAAACAGAGACTAACATTAAATAAAGACAAGAGTTAAATTGAAAGCTTGTAAAATTGATAAACCCCTGGGAAAGTTCATCAAGAAAAAAAAGAAAACTCAAATTATAAATTCTACATATGAGAAAGGAGACATCAATCAATATAGAACTTACAGAAATTAAAAGGCTAAAATCAGGAATATTATGAACAACTTTATGTGAAGGAATTCAACAAATAAGAGGAAATGAACAAATTCCTTTTAGAAACAACTAATCTTTCAACAATGACCAAGAAAAATCTAAATAGTTTGATATCTTAAAAAAAAAAAAAAACTGTAACTTACAACGCAAATGAAAAACAAGATAATAAATCTTCCAACAAAGAACACTCCAGTCCTAGATGGCCGTACTATTAAAGAACGACTTTTGAAGACAAAAATAACAGCAATTGTATACAAATTCTTTCAGAGCATAAAGAGGAAACACTTCCTAACTTACAACTCTGATATTAAAATCTGACAAGAATATCATAAAAACTCATATATAGTATCAATATCCCTTATAAACACAGATCAAAAATCCTACATGACATATTGGCAGTGTAGAGCAGGCTGTGCCTTTCTGAGTTGCTCCATGATATATAAAACAGTAGTTTTCAACCTGTGCCTAACCCTTATTTACTCCATCTTATAAAGCAGTAGTTTGCTACTAGTCATTTCATTTGAATAGAAGTGCTGAGATAGAACAACTCTATACCTTGTTTGTACAAGTAAAAAACCTCTATCTGCCTGTAAGAACCATAAGACAAACTGAAAAATTAATTGGGCTAACAAAAATGACCACCTGTGAACTTACTAAATTAAATCAGAAGCACATGGATATAACCCCAATATCAGAAAAACCAGGTCCATGAGCTTATTAACACCATCATATTATGAGATGAAGCAACCCCCTTAACCTGAGACCCATAAAAGGAGGAACAAGGTGGCATGCTGACTCCATCATCTGGTCACCATGAGCCTTGTCCAGGAAAACTGCCACAGCAATGAACAGCAATAAATCTCTATTTTTGTCCTCAGGTTTCATCTCAGTATAGTTTCTTCTGTCTTTGAATGATGCGTAGTCCACTCCAAGCTGAATCTCAAGCTGACACTCTGAAACTGCTGTCCATCTGGACCCTGGACTAGAATAAGTTCCATACTAGGACAGCTCTGTGCCCTCAACAAGTTCTTCAGCTGGTTCATAAGCTTATCTAACCACCTATACAAGGACTTTGCATTCCTATGTGCCCTCTGCCTTTGCTCAGTTCAGCCTCCTAAACCCGTGTGGCCACCTTAGCCCCTTTTTAGCTTTCTGTAACACACACATACACACACACACACAATTATGCAAGTGTGATGCATGACTTGTATGTTATAGATACTAGAAATTAAGATTGGAATAGATTAAAAGAATTTGAAATTGCCCCACTATGAGGTGATCCACGAATACTTGGTGTTGCAGCTGTTGAAAGTGGTGTAGCTTGGGAACTTATTGTTACTCAATAAATTTTGACATTGTAGAATGACACAAATTTGTCTGGTCTATATTAATGGCACAGCTCACTCAGAACAAAGGTGAATCTAAAAATATAAGAAAATGGAAAATACATCATGATCAAGTAGAATGTATTATGAGCCTAAGAAACCCTGCTTTACCATCATTCCTCGTCATCAGGAAAATGCAAATTAGAAGCATAATGAGTCACTACTCATGTCTCTGCAAATTTCACCTCTAGACATATTTACTTTAAAATTAAGTTCATTAAAATTCTATTTCCTTTAAAAATTGGTATGGCTGGATGAAGCAGTCTCTGGGGGGCAAGTTGAGTCAGCAAATATTTTTTTTTCTGTGAAGGCTTGAGCGGTAAATATCTTAAGCTTTGCAAGACATACATTCTTTGCTCCAATTGCCATCATTCTAATTCCAAAGCGGCCAGACAATAAGTAAATAAATGGGTAAATAATGACTGTGTTTCATAAACTCTGTTTACAAAAACAGGAAGCTTGGCCTATGTGCCATAGTTTGCTGACTGCTGTGTTGAAGTATTATCCTGGGATTTTTTTAAAAAATGCCTCAGATGCCTCTTCCATTCTCTGATAGCAATTGAAATTATCAAAGATGAGGATTTCAGCCTTGGTTGAATCATAATAAAAAAGATTTGATAGCAGAAGATAGTATATACTTATTGGCTACTTCACAAGACAGTTTCAAATCAGAAAGTCCTGGGTCAGCTTTAAAGAAATACACAGTATACACTTCATTATAATAATTCCTTATTTATGATAGCACAAAAATATGAATGGCTATGTGCTATAAATAAGTTAAAGCTTAATAACTAAAGCTCTACAGTTTGTCTCCCTTTAAAATTATTTTCCTTATCTTCCCATTCCACGTGTAATTTACTAACTCAAGCTTTTGAGTTTCCTTGCTGGAAAATATTGCTCCCTGAGGCTTGTATCAACTAAAATAGGCTCTTTATTTCTACTATTCTAAATATTCTATATATCTTTATTCATTCTGGAGCATAGCAGCCCTTTAATCCTCTACTAATGAGGCAGATTGTGATACAGAAATTTTTAAGTTGAAGGACAGAGCTTAAATTATACTTCACATCCCCTTGTATAACTCCCTCTACTCTAACCCAGACCACTCTACTTCCCCCTCAGAATGGAAAAAAACATGGAATAATACCAAAGAGAGGTAGTTTTCTACATGTGAAAGTCAGCTCCCCATGTGTGTATTCCTTTCTTAATCCTGTTCCCCAGAAAGCTCTGAACCAGAAGTCTTTATGGTTCCCAAGAACAGGGGTACATAAAAGTAGTAGTAGGTTCCAAATGAAATGCAGGGAAAGAAATCTTTGTCATTTCTTAAATACTTCCAGTAAAATTACATTTTGATTATTCCTAAGTCATACTTCATAAATGAATATCTAAAGCCAGGGTGACTTAAAGTTCTTATTGAGGAAATTAAAATATATAAAGTCATCTTGGTAGTAAATTGGTCTGATTGTAATCCAGTAGTAAGTTTTAAATGAAAACAGCTACTCTATGTTGGAGCCAAAGGCCCCAAGTAAGAAGAAAAAAACCAATTCTTTCTAAACTGGATTTTGAAAGTCAGAATGCCCTGTGAAATTTATATTGCTCATCCACTCTTACACTGGTAAGAGTCATAGGTATTTGGGACATAAACTATGTCAATTCATTGTGATTCACTGCACATGAACAGAAGACACGAGACACATTTTTTTTTTTTCTTAAAAAATGACTTAAATGAATGAAGTTTCTTTGTTTGATGATCTACTTGAAAACACAAAGTTCACAAAAGGGGATGTTTGGTAATTAAAAGACTACCAGTCTGAGGGCTGGGATTGTGGCTCAGCGGTAGAGCGCTCGCCTAGCATGTGGGCGACCTGGGTTCGATCCTCAGCACCACATACAAATAAAACGCATTGAATAAAATGCATTGTGTACAACTAAAAGCAAATAAATAAAAATGTTTAAAAAAAAAAAAAAGATTACCAGTCTGAGATTGACATTGTGTTTAGCACCAGAATGGGGGAAAAGACTATACAATAAGAGAGCCAGATGACTATTTCTAACTCTTTATGAATCATTCCTTTGGTATGCAGGTTTTTAAAAAAATATACTTCATTATTATTCACTGTGTCAAGGTACTTTCAGTAGTAGTAGCTTCAGTACTTTCAATATGGCTTTTCTCATAGTAGCTACTTCTAATGGTATAACTTTCCTGTGATTATCAAAATCAAAATTTAAAAAAGACTTCTACAATTCCCGAGGACCAACTAAAAAAATTACTACAATAATGCCATATAGTCTGAGAGAAAATTCAGGCATTAACTCCCACTCTTAAGCTAAACCAAATACATGAGAAAACTGTCAGGTCTGTCCTACAGGAGGATTTTACTATAAATGTATGAAGCCTTAAAACCATGTGAGTCTTCCTGAGAGGCAGTTTTGAAGTACAACTTCTGTTTATAGCTCCCAGAACATAGAGACATAGAAGAATGAATGGTAGCAAGTTCCTATATAAAAGCAGGGAAAGAAATTTTTAATTTTTCTTAATAATCATAATCATAATCTATACTTACTGAATTGAGATATAAGTAGATGAGTAGCATGACTTTCTGACACTTTGGTCCTAAGAATTTACTAGATCATGATATTTACACTGGAGTATTCTTAACTAAAAAGTCACTGAAGTTAAAAAAATGGTAAATATGTAACAAGAAATCTGAATTGCTCTGTAGTTTCAAAAATACTTAAAGATCAGAGTAAAATGGGTTGTTTTCAAGAGAACTGAAACTCTATATTGCATTGTGAAATAAGCCAGTCCACAGATGTGAAAATGGATACTAAAATTCTAAACTTTCCTACTCTCTTCTCAGCTTGCTAACAGCCTTTAGCAAGTTATTCAGTTTCATTTTTCTAAATTTTGAGCTTCTACTCTAAATTTTTTAGTGAGAAAATTGAAGAACAAAAAAGATTTAGTTAAGTATCTAAAGAAACCAGACTCCGGTAATAAAATTAAATCCAGACAATCTGAAATATGAAATTGAACTACCACTTAAGAATATAAAATACTGGTTTTGATTGTCAGTGGGGGCAGATGGCTTCACTTGTTTGTTTCAAAGTACACACACTCATGACTAGGTGAAAAGAAGTTGAAGCACTGGCACACATTCACAAAATGTATCAAAGGGCACTATTATTACTGTTCACCCTCCATGGTTTAAAGGAGACCCTAGAGTTTAGGGAAAACACTTTGTATTCAGTGTGGCACTCATAACAAGCAGAACTGCACCAACATCATGAGCACTGCTCACTCAGAGGACGGTCCAGTGGTCTTGTCACTTTTGGTTACTCTCATGCTATCTACTCTTCTCCCTCTCAATTTCTGCACATTGAAAAAGGAGAGAGGCAAAGTTTTAGAGAGAGAAAAATGTCAACTGCTTTCTTAATGAGTTCAGTGACAGTCTTGCATCACATAGCCCTAGATTCTTTCTTAGGACACCACACAAGAATGCTGAGAGGGAAGGAGAGAGAAACCTAGAATCAGTGGGGTGGGTAGGTGTTAGAGAGAGGGAAAGGACTATAGTTTTAGAAGACAGAGTAATATTAGCAAAGAGATTTGTACCAGTCAGTGCTGATTATCTACTTAGTACATGTGCTATTTTCAACTGAGTCAAAGATAAAAACAATCTAGAATTGTAAATTATATACAATGGTAAGACAATGAGATAGTTTAGAGAGAGGAAGAAGAATCACATGGTCTGTCAACTTTACTAACTTTATTAAACATGTTTCTTAAGCAGATCCACTATAAACAGAAGCCTTATTTTAAAAGATACAGAAATAACATTTTAAAAAGTTTACAAAAGAACATTTTATTAAATAACCATAATTATTAGTATGAAAATAAACCTTAAAGGTTGAGAGAGTCAGAATAAAAAACTTGTACAAGTGCTTACATCAAAACATAATTCTTCTGTGAGTTTTTAGACATTGCATGAAAAATCTGGAATAATTAATTACAACATTGATCAGTAAAATCCAATTAGAAACAATTATACTGTAGCAAACAGAAAGGAATTACCTCGTCTTCGCCCATAACTCCTTGCTGCATGTAAACAAAGGACAAATTGTAAAATGTCAGAACTAAAAATAAGCCCACATATACAAATATCTGTGATATGAAAAGCCATGTGGGCATCTGAAAATTAGTGCTATTTTGTTTTAAGAGCTGTGATAATGTCACTACATAGCATCTGCCTGATGTTTTACCATTTACAAAGCATTTTTCAGGTGTGTGTGTGTACACATATATACATATAACTCTTTTAGAAGTTAAAATATGGACAGTTAAAAGGGATAATTTCATTTAATAACCATTATTAACATCACCTGAACCAGATAAAACTATAAAATTAGCAGAAAATACATAATTTATCCTCATTCACATTTAAAATTCAAAAATATTTACTTCATTTGATCATGATAGGAATATACCTCAATTTATAGTTAAATAGTACCCCAAATAATTTTCTCAATGAATGAAAACAACTTGTATTAAATTCTTATTTCCTATTTTTTTATAAAGAGTGGTATGGTATGCAATGTCCAACAAATTGCTATTTAGATCTAATCCACCTTATAGGAAGAAGTCGTTGACCTTCTTGGTATACTACTACTAAGCTGATACTATGAGGCCTGTACACAGCTTAGATAGAATATAAAATCTGTTCACACTTGCTTGGTTAGAGAAATTGTTAATGATGTACTATATCTAATAATACTTTCTATTATTTTGGTTTTTTCTTAACATATCTACTAAGTGTTTTTGTCTACCTCTGGGAAAGGAAAGATTCAGTTACAAATTATTATTAATATTATCATAGAAAAACATTTCAATTTGATACTAGCTGTTTATGTCATTCCTAAGAGAAAAAAAATACTAAAATTTCTTATAAACCTACCAGTTTGATAAAATCCCCAACTTGATCTTAAATAACTCTTCCTCTCAAATCTGGGTATTTTACCTTAGAATTAATGTGTAAAGTCAAAGCAATAAACCAAAAAAAATGACTGTTAAAAATTAATATCTTAATTCATGTTCATAGACATTTTTGGGTCTGGGAAAATTCAACACTGAATAAATCTCAAATTAAAATATGTAGCAAAAGCTGTCAGATGTGTCGACCCCCCCCCCAAAAGTATAAAATTTAAAATCAAAAGAAAACATTTGACTTCATTAAATATAGCCTCTTCTAGAAATTTTACAAAATATATTTTCAATTTTATAATACTAAGGCTTTAAAGAATGTGACTATAAGTAAGAATACCACATTAATTTTTCTATAATAAAAAAAATGTAGGAAAACAAACTTATCAACTCTTGGTCATTTACCTTTGCAAGAAAAAAAGCCAATAAACATAGGGCTCATATCAGGGTCTTTTAAATATAATAACTTAAGTTGCATCTCTATCATTACAGTGTCTTTTTAAATTGAATCATTTACTCTACACTTAATCTGTCCTTAAGCTCCTATAACTAACTAACCTCAAAGCCTGGCAGATTTATTTCATAGTTCACCTGTTCTACATATTAGTTTAGGGTGAGAGTGAAAGTGCATGTAGCATTTAGAATTGTTTTCTAGGTCTTTGAAGACTTTCAGAGGCCTTAAAAATAGAGTTTCATAGCAATGGGAGATTAACTATGCAAAATCAGATTCATAAAAGTAATTTTTAGAGATACCAAGGGTAGGCTGTCCAAGAGTGAATTCTCTGAAGTCTTAGTAGCTGTATCAAGCCTGGAAATAGTCAATAAGTGCCAAACCTTTCACAGCATCTCTCAGGAGTTGGACTTCCTGCTTATCCCTAGGTACAGCCTAATGATGATGTTAATCCAGTATAAATTTGCTTTAGAAAATTCCATTTATAGCTATAGAGGGCCAAAGATTTAAAAAGGCATATGGAACAATTTTCATTAAATTTCAAGTCAAATGATAAATTGTGTTGAAGCCATAATGTAGCATATAATTTTTGACCTACTAAAAAAATTAATGACATCATAACCACTTTATGTTCTTAAGTATAGTGTTCTTAGCTAAGGCTACTCAATACTAAAATAGTCAAAATATGTATAAATATTCACAGCATCTTAAGTTTCATCACATTCCTAGGCTTGAACATAATTATTTAGAAATGTTCTCAAACTAGCTCATATCTGAGAAATTTTAGAATCCTGCAAGAAGCTACTCCATTCACTCCACCACCCTGGATAACTCTCAGAAGTAAAACTGACTACATATAAAGCTAAACCATGTGAAATATTTCAGATTTCCTGTCATGAAAATAAACAGTTTGTCACAATCACACTAAATAATGGTGTTAATACTCACTTTTCTACCAATGTTTCTAAGTGAATTTTGGAGGCATATTCCAGCATAACATCAAATCAAAATTATCAGAAACCCACCAGCAAGAGAAGAAAGTTATAAGTGACTATTTTTAAAAAATCTTTCTTTAAACAGTCTGCTTCTCTAATTCAGAATATAATTTAGGGGAAAAAAAAGAGGATTTTTTTTTGCATAAAAATTGTATTTGCAACATCAAATTTCATGAACATATATTTGATAAAGCATTTATAAAAAGGAACCTTACACAAAAAAAAATGAGGATTGGCTATTTGATACACATATATGTACATTTAATATATACATGCATGTCAAAATATATTATTGATGGGTGTACTTCTTTACGTATTTAAAAATAGTAAAAAGGCTCTGAGAATAGCTTGAAGACCTTGCCTATAATAAGTGACTTTACAAAATGTGATCCTGGGTTCTCAGTAATCTTATCCAGGTTTTTATCCACAGCTACAAAACAAAAGTAGAATGATTTTAACATTCTGTTTAGGGACTTTGTTCCTTAAATACTGGCTCTCAGCTAAAGCTGTGAAAGCTGAATTATTGCAGCTGGAAAAAGGAATATACAAGACATACAAAATTAGCTGGAAAAAGAGGTGAAAACTCTCTCAGTGAAAAACTATTTTTATTTCTTCAACTTGAAAAAGCCAAAACTAGGAAGAGAAATCTACCCACCCCCAAATTATATTAATACTTTTCAAGATCCAAATGAAATCTGCTGTTATCTATTCTATTCATTCCCACCAGCATGACAGAGAATGGCCATTCAAGATTCCTATTTTCAAGCTGGGCGTGGTGGTGCACGCCTGTAATCCCAGCACTTGGGAGGCTGAGGCAGGAGGATCGCAAGTTCAAAGCCAGCCTTAGCAATGGCGAGGCACTTAGCAACTCAGTGAGACCCTGTCTCTAATAAAACACAGAATAGGGCTGGGGATGTGGCCCAGTGGTCAAATGCCTCTCGGAGTTCAATCTCCAGTACCAAAAAAAAGATTCCTATTTTCGTGACTTAAGTGTATTCAGAGCATCTGCTTTCAGAAAGGCAGCTTCATTTATGAGTAAATTTTCTAAAGTAAAAGGTATACATAATTTCTTTCTACCCCAAAAGTATAGCAAGATTTTGATAATATAGATGGCAATACCTGGGTAATCTATGCAAATTTAAATTTCAAACTAGCTTGCTGATACCATCTAATCACTGTACTTCTGCTCTACTTGTTTCCCTTTTGAAAAAGATACTAATAAAAATGTGTAGAATTTTACTTGGGAGAGGTGGGGAGAGTACAATGCAATCCAAATGGAGACAAATACTTGAATGATATACCATCTTGAATTCCTCCTTATTACTGTGGAAAAAGGAGTTTTGGTGTTTATTGTTTTACTACTGATAATATATAAGTGTAAGGTTTATATACTTAGAAACATAAACACTTAGGTCATCATTCTAACTTCAGACTGTATTTAACCTCAGATTTTTAGACAATTTATATATTCTTATATAATGTGATTTCCCTGAAGTGCTGAATGGTAAATAAGGACTCATATTCTATAATATTTTAGTTTTTCAATGATGGTAGTCTCTAATAGTCAATTCATCTAATTTCAACTCGATTTGAGGAACACAGTCTACTCAGAAGTAGGCATCTCCTTGCAGTTTTATTTATTAATGGTGTTTGTATTCTTCTATCAATGTTTCTTTGCAAATTGTTTATTGTTTAATTTTTAAAATCTAGGCATTTTCATGATATACAGATGGAAAATATATCTGAGTTAACAAAATCTCATAGTTAAGAATTTGTCGGAGGTACTTCATAGTTTTTGCTAGTGTGACCAAATTCATGACTTTTAGCCCATTCCCTGAGAATTACTTAATGGACTATTTAAAAGTTTAACAGTAAGCTGGGCACAGTGTTGTGACTCAGGAGGCTGAAGCAGGGGAATCACAAATTGAAGGCCAATCTCAGCAACTTAGTGAGGCCCTAAACAAATCAGTGAAACCCTGTCTCTAAGAAAAAATAAAAAAGGGCAGGGGATGTGGCTTAGTGGTTAAGCACCCTGGAAAGGAAAAAAAAAAAAAAAAACCTGCATGATCTTTGCCGTATCTGACTAACAACCAACTATACTATTACTTAGATGGTATGTTTTTTATTAAAGGTATTCAAACCTAAGATCATTGTGACATCACAGATGATCTGTCTTCCAAATTTTCTAAGGAACATTAATTAATTACAACAATTATGAATTTATTTTAATCTGTACATCATGGAAATTGATCCTGCATATCTCAAGAAGCAAGAGTACCAATATTACTTTCCTATATATCTTCTACCAATGGCTCCAGTTTGGCTTTTTGGAATAACATAAAACAATTGTTTATTACATGTGATATCCTTCAAATAGTTGAGAATATCAGTAGGTTTTCTTTTAATTTTATATTCTCCAAAGTAGACATATTCAGCTCTTTCATCTATTCAAAGGACACAATTTTCACTCTTGCAAAATCATTGTTTCTCACTGTTCTACATCACTCATTACTTCCAGCTAACATTTACTTTCAGGAACTGTTATACATACTTTAAATGAGTGAATTCACTAGCTCTTCTAAACAGTCCCTCTGAGGCTGGCAGTATGCTATTTTCATTTTAAATATGCAAACTAAGTAAAGTAAGGTAAACTGATCAAGGTTACATAGTTAGAAAAAGCAAACTGGCTTCAGAGTCTGTGATATGAACCACTATGAACTATTGCTAAACAACTAAAAAAATGTTCAGACAAAATGTGTTCTTAAATATTGATTTTTTTGAAAGTCAACAATATTAACTATGATTGTTGGGTAGTAAGGGATACAACTTAATCAACTGCCCCAAAATGAGTTACATCTATGACATACTTTCTTTTTTTAAGAAAAAAGCTATTAATAATTAAAAAGACATTCTTCTCTCCCAGATGCCACATTTTCTTTAATAGGTCAATGATATTTAATATATAGTTTAAGCAGAGTCTTGAACTAACAGCATTTACTTTTCATATTTCCCAGGGAGACAATATGCTAATACAATTGAATTTTATGCAGTTAAAAGTAGCTCAAGAGAAATTTCCCTTTACCTTTTAGTGCACTGCTTTGGTAGTTCTCTCTTCAATAACCTTGATGTCTACTAAAATTTAAATTATTACTATTTAATACTTCTTTATCCCATGAATATACCCAATTATGTGATTTCTTGCTTCGCCTCTTTACCAGTGATCCAAAATAAGTAAAAGAAAAATTTTTCCCTTTGGATCAAATTGTCTCTTCCTGACCTAAATACATCTTGATGTCCTAATTTCATTGTCCTTTATTTTCCCTTGGTCTCTTGCCAAAAAGATCTCAGAATTTCTAGATTGACTTCCTGTTTCGAGTATATATTATAGCTCCAAATGGTAGACTCCTGAGTGCTTACGTAATTAAAAAAAAAAAAAAAAAAAAGGTGATTTGTCCACAGGATATAACTGTTGCTTGAAATGAAATAGTCTTATGTATTCCATGTGATCTCTTTTCTACTGAACAAAAGGGCTTTTGACAACAAAATCATCAATTAGTTTAAAAATTGTGTGTAAAAATGGTGTGCCTACGAAGCACTTCACTCACACAAAATTGTAATATTTTATTGCAATCATCCTCATTTACTACTATTACATTCAACAATCTAGAAATACCTGTGAATAATCTAACAAATTATCTCATAAAGTACTTCGCTTTCAATGGACTTTAACAGAATATGTGAAATATATGCAAATTCAAACTTTTAAACAGAATTGCTTTATCACAAGTTAAAACAGAAATGTGAGCAATCTTTATTTACCACACAGAATGTTTAAGGAAGGAAGATCAATATTTACAATTTATTGTTACCTAAACTAATCATTATTTTAAAATCATGCAAAGGGAATAATAAAAACAAGCTATTTTCAGTTTTGTAAACTCAGTTACAGCAGCACCCTTTTTAGTCACAAATTTAGAATCAGAAACCAGCTGTCCAATAGAAAAAAAAGTTGAATACAGAAGTGGAATTTCTAGAACCTGTCTTGTCAGAGTCCCAGTGCTCAGAACAGAAAGGTTAGGCTACAGTGCGGCAGACCACTCAACACACAAGTTAAATGTGAACAGGCCAACCAATCAGCTCTCTTAACACTCTTGCTTCTTCAATTTTTTCTCTCATTCAAAAATCCTATCTACTCTGACAATCTCCAGAGTAGCATGATTTTTTTTAAAATTTTTCTGTCACTATTGTTGTCTTTACTTAATATTAGTTTACATGGCCTCGCTTTACATTGGCCTCATTTTCAGTGTTTGTTCCTCAACTTTATTGCTACCTTATTTCAACAAAACTTTAGTTGAAATACAAGAGCCAAGTCCTTCTAATGTTATTTCTTTAAAGTAACTAAGATTTCTATTTCTTTCATTCCCTTTCCTTCCCCCACTCACCTATTGTGAAGGATATTTTAATTTTCAATCCCTATTCCTACAATCATGGCTGTGCTAAGTACTATGATTCTGTAAATACATTAATATTTGTTCAACAGAAAGAAAACAACTTAAAGCTTATACTTATCCTAACTGATCTTCACTAAGTAAATTTTCTAGTTAGAATCAATTAAGTTAGCATTAATTATAAAATTTACAGAATCACTGGTATATTCCTTCAACATAAACATAAGTTCTATATACTTTATGAACTTTATCTCACTTAATTCTTGTAGTAAACCAACTGTTTCCATTTTACAATTGGGGAAATGAAGGTGAGAATTACTTGCCAAAGGTCATAATTTAAAACAGGAAAGCCAGTTTAAACCAGTTCAAACAAGGACTGCCCCAATGTCTGTGACCACATTCATTAAATTACGCTGTCACAAATACACTTCAATGACTACTGCAGCCTGAATATATTCTGATTCCCAATTCCTTCTGTATAGGAATATCTATAGCTTTATTTGTTGTTGTTGTTTAATTGTTTTTGATACAGGGTCTTGCTATGTTGCCTAATCTGGTCTCAAACTGATGGGGTCTAAAATTCCTACTGCCTAAACCTCCTGAGTAGCTGGGATTACAGGTATGCACTTGACCACTGGCTCACATCCCCAGCCCTTTTTTTTTTGTATTTTATTTAGAGACAGGGTCTCACTGAGTTGCTAAGTGCCTTAGCCATTGCTGAGGCTGGCTTTGAACTTGCAATCCTCCTGCCTCAGCCTCCCACGTGCTGGGATTACAGGCATGGATGTGCCACTGTGCCCGGCTTATAGCTTTATTTTCGTACTTATAAAATAATTAAATCATGTGTCTGGGTAACGTTCAGAAAAACATGTATTTATATTCATCTTCATTTCTATAAACCAATTAGAAACAAAAAATTTTTCATAAAACTTACCATTTAACATCAACAGATTGTCAGTTCCTGGATGTGGATAGCTCAATCGACCTTTAAAAAAAGAGGAAAAAAGTAATTTGAATATTATGGAGCTATCTGAAAAGCCAAACAGGGAGGGGGAGTAAGGAGGAAATAATATTGTATTTCTTAAAAATTAAAAAGCTGATCTTTAACTCAAAGTATATTAAACTAAATTATATTTGAAAATTGAAAACAAAACATAAAGTTATCCTTAGTTCCTAGATTGTAAGATCACAATGTGATTTGAGAACAATGACATCAAAGTTTGTTTTCTAAAATGTAAAAACAATGTAGACGTCCTAGTTGTGAAACTTAAGATGGGATGTGAATTTATTAAATTTTTTCAAAGCTGTTTGTAATTATCTCTACAGATCTCTTATGCCACAAATAAAACTTGAAGGAATTTATATTTCTAAGTAAAAAGTAACTAAAATGTTAAAATAAAAAATAAGCAGAAAAAAAAATCATCACAACTTGCTATTTAATTCAATGTGGTTTTATAATATTTAAATAAAGAAGCATAATAAAAACATCAATTTTATTATTACAAATGCTATTAGAAATGTAGCTTGTTTAGGTTAACAAATGATTTTAAAATAAAATGTGTAAAATGTTACAGTTTATGAGCATAGCAGCAAAGTATTTCCTTTGAGTCATTCCTCATTCAAGAATTTTGTGTTGTGGAGCGATAAGAGTACTACATAATGCTAAAAATAAATTCTATGCACAAAACATACTGTGCTTTATACAGTGTTTTTATAAGAGCATAAGACTTGCTTGATTAAATACCAACAGCAAGGATGAGCATTATTTTCAACCCATTCAAATACAGTACTTTTGTCAGGTGCAGTGGCGCATGCCTGTAATCCCACCCAGCAGCTCCAGGAGGCTGAGGCAGTAGGATTTTGAGTTCAAAGCCAGCCTCAGCAGCTTAGTGAGGCCCTAAGCAAATCAGCAAGACCCTATCTCTCAATAAAATATTTTTAAAAGAACTGGAGATGTGGCTTAGCGTTTAAGCACCCCTGGGTTCAATCCCTGGTACCAAAAAAAAAAAAAAAAAAAAAAAAAAAAAAGAAAAAAAACAGTTCTTTTTTTCTAATGCCTGAATCTGATAGACTATTAAAAAGGTATGTTAAAATCTCTTTAGAAAATGGCTAAAAATTAGATGTGTAGGACTGTCTTCTAGCCACTTTCTGCACTGTTTATTAAAAAAGACACTATGATAGCATGTAATGCACTGCCACCAGAAGGATGACCAATACATATCTGAATGTGACATAAGCAGAGTAGAGACAAACTGCATCCATCCACCTTCACCACCACTGCAAGTACTATAAGGAGCCTTTAGTGTATCCAAACATCCCACAAGTCAGAGATTGTCTGCTGGCTTTTTTTCTAATTATGAAGTTAGTTTGACCATCTATGAATGCAAGAACAAGTAGCTGAAAATCCATTTTTTTTTTTTTTTTTTTTTTTTGGTACCAGGGATTGAACTCAGGGGCACCTGGCCACTGGGCCACATCCCCAGTTCTTTTTTGTATTTTATTAGAGACAGAGTCTCACTGAGTTGCCAAGTGCCTCGCCATTGCTGAGGCTGGCTTTGAACTCGAGATCCTCCTGCCTCAGCCTCCCAAGTGCCACCGCACCTGGCCTGAAAATCCAATTTTGGCATTAAAGTATACATACATGTATGGAAGATTATGTTGTAGAGGAGACCTGTGGGGGTCCCACAGTGACCAACCTATTTTGGGGATCTTGCAGTAAGGATTTCAAAGCTGGTCACAGAGATCAACAAGCAGGAGTTTATTAGAGAAAGCAAGATAAGCACACAGTACTTCTCAAGAGATTGACTCTCATGGCTCTTAGGAAGAGTTGGGGTTTTGTAAAGGATTTAGGGCATTTTTTTTTTTTTTGCCTTAGTTTCCCATATTCCCTTAAGTGGTTACAACTCTTTGTATAGTCCTCAGCAAATTTTCTTAGTGAGGATGGTTATGACCTGGGTCATGAGGGGAGAGTTGTGAGGACCTGGCTACAAGAGACAGTTATGACATATTCTTGAAATAGTAGTTTCCTGAAGAGGTTACTAACTATAGCTGGCGAATGTCTGACACACCAATGTCCATTTTCCAGATACCTGTCAGCTTTCATCAAGTTTTCTATTATCCTCAGTCTTTTGACTTATGGACTCTCCTTGATGGATATGTCTGATGTCCTGCCCCTACTCACCTGTTGCTCATGGCTATCTACCTAACATACAGATGGCACGCGCGCACACACACACATGCACACACGCACACATAGACACAGACACAATTTCATCTGAGCTCTAATTTAACTACGGCTCATTTTAATTTCAGACTTAGCACAGTTAAGCAAAATATGTGTATTGTTTCTTAAAAGGACAATTTACCACCTCTTATTTACTCCTAAGTTTCATGCTACAAGATGTTAGTTAACTAAATGACCTAAATAAGGTTGTAATCCTCCAAAGACGGAATTAAGTTTATTGTTCTGATACTTTAACATGAAGTAAGACTTTATTCAGGAGATACAAAATAGAAAGAGCTACAAAAGTTTTCCTAAATTGGATTTCAATAACATTATACATTATTCTGAAGTATCACAGCTTATTGTAGAAATATGACTATTTCTAAACATACTGCGCATGGCCCAATTTAGAGAACAATTTAAGGACATGAAAAAAATTACTCTTATTTCTGTCTTCAGATTTAAAATAAAAAAGCTCCTACACAAGTGGCAACACCTGTTTTGCTATTCAGTATAACAAGTTAATTATTTTGTGCTGACAGTGTGTAGGATGTGGAGGATACAAAAATGAATAAGACATAGTCTCTTGTAATATGGTAAAAGAGACACAAAACTTCATTAAAATTTTCCAGGTGTAAAAGAGTACAGTATGTTACAAAACAAAACAAAACAAAAAACACACAAAGATGCATTTAACCAAACTCAGGAATTAAGGCAAGACTTCCTGGAAAAACAAAGTAAGCAGAGCCTTTTCCCTGAGACATGGTTCCATTCTGAAAGACAAACATCTTTCAATTGCTACATAATTATTTTCTAACAGGTTCACTGTTCACTTTACTTATCCCAAGATAGAGGTAACAAGATAGTTGCACAACTAATAGTCTTTTGACACCCTGGCACTGAATACTTAAAAAAGTATACCAAATGCAGAAAATTTAAAAGAAAACTACCTATTTGCAAATGAATGTACGTACATTTGTATATATGTTCTAAAAGATTATAGCTCCCCACACAGAAAAATCTCTCAACATAACTCATAAAATACTTCAAAATTAAATGAACAAATTTAAACTCATCATTAATTATCCGATCACTTTACCTCTACCACAGTGAAAATATTAATATTTACAAGTTAGTTTTTACAGTTTTGTTTTACGTAGGATATTATTATTACTAATTTCACTAAGATCCTATACCAACTGATAACACCTGAGAATGTATTAAGTTCCAAGGTCTTTTTTTTTTTTTTTTTCTAAATTCCTTACAACTATTTAATCCTGACAATACTTTTATGGGTTTGCTACTTTTGTCTTCCTATTTTAATATGAAGACACTGTCACAAAAGGTTAAGTCATTTGCCCAAGGTTATAGCCCACTGGAGCAAGAAGCACTGGAAGGATCTAAACCACCACAGCTTGGCTTGACACTATTTAATCACTGTTTTATTACTGACTTCCTATTAGGAACATTTAATAAAGAAAGGCACAGAGTGGTTTAAAATTCACAGTGGTTACACAGTATATTATATAACACATTTTAATATAGAAAAATTGGCAAAAACCATACTGCTAATAAAACTAATTTATACACATTATAATGTCCTGTGGTGCCGTGACTGATAGTTGTACACTAATACCCACCTGTTCATGTCAATAATAGAACCCCCAATGTTGGACAGGCACAAAGCTGCCCAGAGTAAAATGCTACATTTCTCAGTATTCCTTGTAATTAAGTGTGAATGTGTGTGTAAGATATGGTCAATGAGATATAATGTTAAAGTAGTTTGTGCAATTTCTAGAAAATAACCTTAAAAAGGAAGGCCTTCCTTTCTTTTTTCCTGCTTGATGAAATGTTGATATGATAGCTAACCATATTAGACCAGGAGACAGAAACTCACACTGGCCTAGGTAGAACCACCTGTGATATGAATCATGCCCTGGTCTGGCCTATCTACACCATATATGCTACCTATGTGTTTGTCCCTTAGTAGTTTTATCAATCACCAGACTGACTGTCATGACGTTGCAGTGCTCATATGTAGGGTGTGATACTATCTAGGGTTTCAGTGATCCTCTGAGGGGTCCTAAAACATACTCCCTGAAAATAAGGGGGTGCTATGAAAACTATACTCCAAAGCCTTAATATTCATGATCAAGGATGCCAACTGATTCCTCAGAAATGAGAAAAATGCTAAAAACCAATGCCATAATCTCTGCCAAGACTTTTAAGAAAAAAGTAAACATTTAAGTCATATATACTATAACCAAGAAGATCTTGGGTTAGAAGTAACATTAAACCAATTAAAAAGAGAGGCAATCTGGGCTGGGGTTGTGGCTCAGCGGCAGAGCGCTAGCCTTGCACGTGCGCGGCCCGGGTTCGATCCTCAGCACCCGATCCTCAGCACCACGTAAACATAAATGCATTGCATTGTGTACAACTGAAGTAAATAAATAAATATTTTAAAAAAAAAAAAGAGATAGAGGCAATCTAACATAGTGTTTAAAAAGCACAAGCTGGATGCTGGGCATGTTGGTGCACACCTGTAATCCCAGAGGCTTGGGAGGCTGTGGCAAGAGGATCACAAATTTGAGGTCAGCTTCAGCAATTTAGCAAGGCTCTGAGCAACTTAACAAGACCCTGTTTCAAACTGAAAAAATAAAAAGGGCTGGGATGTGGCTCAATGGTTAAGTGCCTCTGGTTTTAATTCCCCCACCCCCAAAAAAGAGAGAGAGAAAGAAAGCACAAGCTGAAGAGTTACAAAGTTTCATCACTTAATAGCAATTGAAATTTGGCAATAATCGTTAAGAATGTTAGAGCTGCTCAAGTGTAAAATAAGGGTAAACAAACCTATATGTTGTGGAAATAAATGATATGTATATATATATGCTAAGCTGTATAGGTATAGTAAATATAAAACACACAAAAATATACCCTTAATTGAAAATAGCTAATCTTTCTTATGTGCTTTATATGAAGTACTGCTCCCACTGGTTTGGTAGACTCTTTCAACATTTTTTATCACCTACATTTCACATTTACTTCTAAATCCAATTAGAAAAAAAAAAGGTTCATACAAAGTCTGGTAAAATCCACTTAGAATGTGGTCATTACCAACCTTGAATAACTCCAATCTCTGCTCAGATCCAAGGGGCAGGACAGTCATTCCTGACCTCACTCCCAAATCTCAATGCATGCCTCATAAAAGCCTAAGAATAAGATCATACAAATGTAGAAAAGACCCTTAGAGATCCAAAGTACCAGATGCCAAGAGAGCAACAGAATCATTCCTTACCTACCTCTACAGCCACTAATCTGCTTTAGATTCAAATGAAGTTAATCTATTTAATGTACTCTTAAATCAGGATCTTGTAATAATTGTTTTCATCCAAACAATATTTACAAATCTTCAGACTTTTAATCAATCAATACTATAAAATATACTAAGAAATACCAAGAAGCACAGAATACCAAAATGTGTTTTTCAAGTAAAGTACAATCACAAAAGAAACACAATAACAAAAGAATAAACTTAAGCCATTAATCATATAGTAAGATAATGTATTATCATATAGTTACTATGATAAAACTAACATGCAACTAATATTAAAACCAAGTTGAATTAATGGTTGCAGAACTTTTCACTGTAAAAGCATTTTAAATGAAAATAATGCTAACAGCTATTAAGAATGACAAATGAGCAATTACACATTGCCAGTGGCAATGATGAATTGGTATAAAACTTTAAAATATGGTGGCAATATGGGCAGTCCCTGATTTACAAGGGTGCCAAAGTGTACCTGTATAAGCCATTGTTTTTTACCTTCGGTAGTCAATAATTACATAAAATATTTCACACTATTATAAAAATACTGTAGTCAATGATTTTGCCCAACTGTTGGCTAAAGTAAGCGTTCTGAGAACATTTAAGGTAGGTTAGGCTAAAATGTAATTTTTGGCAGGTTTTGTGTCTTAAATGCATTTCTCACTTATAACATTTTCATTTATCATAAACCAAGGAGCATCTGTACATATTAAGAGCTTCAAAAACACATGTGTTAAGTTTACCCTATGGAAATGAACACAGAAAGTTCACTGAATTTTATTTTATATTAAAAATACCTAAGCATCAAAGGAAAGGTCATACACATTATATTACAGGCATATAATCTATGTGATCTCTTTAAAAAGTTTTAAACAAACATTTATGAAGAAAAATGAATCATTAAGAAAAATGTTTACTCATTTAACCAATAATTTTCTGTATTTGCTTGGCATCATGATATATGCCGATTCAAGGTAAAGTAAAACCAGATATGGTCATTGTAGTCTCATTTGAAAGATTAGTTAATAATCTTTCAAATAATATTAATCTATAATAAATGTATTTAAAATAAAAGATAAAGAACTCTGATTAAAAAGGAATGATTCCATAAGAATCTTTAACAAAACATAATCTACTCATAATAGGTATGCAAGGGAGTCCTCACTGACAAAGTACATACTGATGAGGGATTACAGAGATTTCCTAATGATCATGAGGGAACAAGCACATATGCTTACTACTGTTGCTTCTGAAATCTCTACAATGACAGTTAAGAAAGTTTTGAAGAGGCATAACTCCATCAGGACAAGCAATGGTACAGGATCTCAGAAGGACCAGGTAACACATTTTGGGAAGCTGTAAATGTGAATGGTTAAGTGGTAACTGACATTGTAGACCAGAAATCACTGAAAACACAAACCTAAACCAGTGTGTGTATGGGAAAAGCCATCAAGAAATAAGCCACTTACTGTAGCAGATGCCTGGAGAGACTCAAGTATAACATGCTCAGGTTACCGCTGATGATAGATATAGGGTGGAAACAGGAAAGCAGTAAAGTTGATAACTGCTTGTTAATTTTTAAAAGAACCAGAGAAACACACAGTCAACTTTTTGGCTCTTCTAAGAGGGCCAGTAACTAGGCCTGTAATTCCCAGTCAGAAGACAGAAGAAGAAACACATCCAGATCACTACCCTGACCACAAAGATAGACGCAGAGACAGACAATCCGAGGGTCTCACCTGACTGGCTTATTGCAATGAGTATGAGTTAAGACACCCAACTACACACACGCAGAGCTTTCGATCCTAATTTTTGTATTTTACTTTTAAATAACATGAATGGACAGTAAATTATGAAATATTTGGTGAAAGTCTCCAACACGAGGGGGAAAAAATAGAAAAGAGGAAGTTAGAGGAAGCACAGACAACACAAGGAAATGGAAAGATAATACTTAAATACTACAATATACTCTAGAGAAATAAGATCAAATGTAAGATATAAAAATAAGAACATGGTAGAAAGTCAAAAGATTTTAAAAACAGAATCTTAAAAATTAACAAAAAATTTTAAAATAAAAAACTCAATAGATGGTTGAAATATGAGAGATAAGGACACTTCAAAAGGAAATTAAAAGGTAAAACAATGGAAAATAGAAAATAAAAGCAGATGATAGGTACAGGAAATTCAACATTTGAAAAAAGGAATTCCAAAAAGAAGTAATATCCAAAAAAGGGAAGATATTATCAACGAAATACTCCAAATTTCCAAGAACTAAAGAAATGAGTATGTTCATTTAAAGCATCCAAATTAGTGTGCAGCTCAATAAACAAATGAAATGAAGGAGGCAGGCAGGCACATATGTATCCCAAGACCCACATTTCATGATTTTGAAAATTCAGAACCACAGGAATGAAAACATCCCAAAATCTCTAAGAACAAAAGGAAATTAATAACAAGACATTCACATAAACAAACAGGTTTCAGAGTAGCACCATACTGCTAGCAACCCTAAAGTTAAAAGAAAATGAATTAGTGTCTTTAAATTTCTAAATTGCTAAAATACAATTTCATGCTGGTCTATCATTTTATATAGGTATAATAAACATGTTTTTATTCATATAAAAGCTCAAATTTTCTGTCCCATCATCAGGAAGATACTGGAAGACAAGCCCAACAAAAGAAAGGGATAAGCCATTAAGAAAAGAATATGGAAATCAGGATCTGGATTCCACAGGAAGGAAAAAGAGATTCCTAGGAATACTGAAGTTCCAAAAGGACAGCTAAAGAGGAGACTATGAGAAAGATGCCTCTAGGAGCAGGGAAATAAGTCAATCTGAAAGATGATTTGCTATATTTGCATGAACTAAAAGAACTTTATAGTTTTATAGATAAATTTTGTTCTGAAATTGAAGCTAAGTATTTAGAAAACTAAGCAAACCAACCAGAAAAGCCTATGATTAATTTTTGAAAAAGCAATGTTATATGAAAAAGAAAATGACATATCATAGTACAAAATACACAAGGTTCATTTATGAATATTATTTGCATTTTCCCAGTAATGTAATCCACGAGTTAAACAAAATACTTTTATAATAATTTTGAGAGAATAGAATAAGAGGAAGAATTGGGGGATGGATAAGTCACAGTAGGTATCAACACATAATATTTGAAATATGAAATATAAAAGCACAGATTATTCACAATTACATGAAGAATGAGTTAAAAAATGTTTCAAAATAGCTAACTCTAAGAAACAGGAGTCAGAAAAGAATCAGAAAAATGAGAACACTCATACATACACATACACACACACACATTTTTTTTTTTAATATAAGCCTGTGGAACTATTTGACTTTTAAATCTAAATACATGTATTTTTAACCTGATTTTTGGAAAAAGTTAACCAGGTTGGAGGAAGGGTAAAGAATAGAAAATTGCAAATATTTCAAGTTATACATAGAAAAAGATTGGAAAAATTATACATCAAAATACTGCTTGTGTTGGGCTGGGGTTGTGGCTCAGCGGTAGAGCGCTCGCCTAGCACGCGCGTGGCCCGGGTTCGAGCCTCAGCACCGCGTACAAATAAATGCATTGTGTACACCTAAAAGCAAATAAATAAATATTAAAAAAAAAATACTGATTGTGTTGGGCTGGGGTTGTGGCTCAGTGGTAGAGCGCTCTCCTAGCACGTATGCGGCCCGGGTTCGATCCTTAGCACCACGTAAACATAAATGCATTGCATTGTGTACAACTAAAGCAAATAAATAATTTTAAAAAAATACTGATTGTGGGGCTGGGGTTGTGGCTCAGCTGTAAAATGCTCGCCTAGCAAGTGTGAGGCCCTGGGTTCGATCCTCAGCACCACATATAAATAAAATAAAAGTATTGTTGTCCACCTACAACTGAAGAAATATTTTTTAAAAATACCGATTGTAGTTATTTTAGTTTGCAGAATTACTGATGATCTTAAAATTCATTTTTTTGGTATTTACAAATTTTCTTTAATGTATAAATACTACTTTTGGCAATAAGAAAACAACTGTTTAAAAAAGGATTAAATGCTACACTTTAAAGGAAAGATTCTCAGGTACTCTTTCAAATACTTTAAGCAGCTAATATACATAGGCCTAATCATCCAAAGGACTTGATTTTATCACTGCAAATTATATATAAGGAAGATTCTTCCTTCTTATTTTCTATATAAAGATAAAACATATAAACATATCTAAAATCATAAGAAAGATGCATTGTGGGGAAGAACCAACTTGTGGCAAGCACATATGTATTCTGAATTCATGTGATTTTAAGAAAATTTACCATAGTTTCTGTCTGATAGGTTTTAGATTTGAAAAATTAAATTGCAACCTGTCATAATTCAGATGAACATTTATCTAAATATTCAAAAATGCCTAAAGATATAATGGCTTCACTATGTTCTCATGATACCATATTTCAAATAAGTTTTCTAAAATGAGAACTTCAACAACCAAATTTTTATAATTTTCTTTTTAGTCTATAGATATTCTGATGAAAAAAGGTAAATTCACGTAAACTGTACTTTAAGATGAATTTAATTCTGAACAGCTAGAGGATAAAGTATCAAGATTCCATGTATATTATAAGAGCAACCATCTCAATATCAAAATACATATAGTAAAATATATATAGTGCCTATGTAAATCCAATTTATTTTAAAATTACTGATTTTTTTAATTGTGATAAAGTCAGTGGTCACAGGAAAAAACAAATATTATAAGAGGAAAGGATATGTGAATTTCACTACTTCTTGTAAAAAAAACAAAGTACACACAATAATTTCACCTCAACTATCTTTTTTGAAGGGACATTCAAGTACAGGTTAAAATGCTTGGGACCAGAAGTGTTTAGGTTTTGAATTTTTTCTTTGTTGGATTTTGGAATATTTGCATATACAAAATGAGTTCACTTGAGGATGGGATTCAAGTCCAAATATGAAATTCATTTGTGTTTCATATATACTTTATACACATAGCCTGAAGGCAATCTTACACAATATTTTTAGTATGTTTGTGTTGTGATCGCAATATGTCACGAGGTCAGATATGGAATTTTCCACTTGGCACTCAAAAACTTTTGAGATTTTGGAGCATTCTGAATTCTGTATTTTTGGATTAGGAATGCTCAACCTGCATTTGTGATTTTTCTCTATACCTTTTTTTGGCAATTGTGAAAATTCTGACTCCAAGAAACACAGGTGGCTGAAGAAAATCAAACTCAGTTTTGAGAAATCCATCTGTCAGAGGGAATAAAGCAAGGCCTTGTAAGAGGAGTCAACATTACTGCTTTATATCATTGGTATTTGTTTTATTTTGCACTTTGCTGTATTTTAATTAATATATTAAACTTTTCAAAATACTTCATAGATTTCTTTGTCCTTGCTCTTCTAAACCAGCTTCTCTAAATGTGCTCTTTACACAATGTGCCGTGTGCAGTGTCTAGGAGTGGGCTCTGAAGCATGCATGGTTAACATGCTGTCAGAGTTTAAGAACGAACGTCTTTCCAGCTCAAGTTTTTAAGTTCTAAAATACAAGTTTTCACACAGGAGACTTAGAAACTCATGCAAGTTATTTTGTGATCTTGTACTTCCATCTTATATGGCCAACTGAGAAACAGAAGGAAAAGTGAAAGAAAAGCAGCAAGAATTTGGCACTACCACAGCCATATGGAAACTTGAAGCAATTCCTCACTTTCTCAGGAGTTAATGTCCCTAAAATAGGCAGAGACTCTTACTTCAAGAGTCTTAAAAATAGGATTTAGCAATCAGTACTTAATGAAAATGATACTAGAAATATAAGGACTCATGGTAAATGGAATGTTTTAAAAGCACCCACTTCTAAACATTTGTTGACAAAAAATCTCATTCTAAATCCTTTCCCCTGAATTTCCTTTAATTGTTTAGGGAACATTGGTAAAGACATTATGATCTGCTGAGACAGATCTTCTCAAGAACTGTTATATAAATTGTATTTCCTCCTATAGTTTTCAAATTAACTTTCATGGGCTGAAATTAAAATTTTTGTCTTTATAATTTGGGGGAGGGCATAAGCAATTTTTGGTAAAAATGCTCACACAGTAAGACCTTTGAACAAAGTGTTGGGGGCAGGCAAGAAGAGAGCATAACAATGATCTGTTTTGTTCTTTTGTTTAAAGGAGAATGAACTAACTCACACATAAAAAGATCACAAATTATTTAAAGTAAGTATGAAATATTAAACTACAAAATTATTTAACTGTACTTGGCAAAATATGACTTTTTAACTATTAAAAAGATTCCATGCTTATTTTTCCTTTGAAAAGAAAAATATTTTGCCTACAATCAGGCCAGTTCATCAGAAAACAGTAAGTTAATAGAGAGAAACCAATGCAGAATAAACAAAGCAGATCAGTCAGTGCCACTCATACCAAGGAAAGCACTTTCTAGTGTTAGTGTGTTCAATCCAGAGCAAAAGACAGCAGCGCACACGTGACAGTGCTAACTGAGCAGGTTATACCCAATTAGCATCAGACAGATCTAAACATTAAGCCAAGCCAGGACTAGCCACCTTTCAGTTCCTTGTCAAATGTGACAATCTCAGCCATGCTTTTGCACATGCTGGATCCTTTGTCTAGTTGACATTTCCCAATATTTTTCCATCATTGTGCTGCTCAGGCTTCAGGTTTCAGCTTCCTTTACCTTACATTTAAATCAGGTGTTTCCACTTATTACTTTCTAAGCACTTTAATGTCTCCTTTCCCAGTTATTTCCAACATTCTCTTCTGTGTTTGTGTAAGATCTGTGTTTCTTTCCCCAATAGGCTATACATTCCCCAAAGGCAGAGACCATGTCTGCTTTACACAATTGTATAGCCAACAACTGGGGCAAAAGTAGGTAGATTTAGTGAAATAAAGTTCATTAAGAGTTCAATCTTTGGCTTCACATTTGCACATCACCAAAAAATTAGACTCTTCCCACATGCTATACTAGACCATACAAACCTTACTAATAAACCAGTGAGGTTCACTACTGACTTGTAAAAAGCATCAGAGTATAAGAAAATGAAAATAAACTGCAGAGAAGCATTTTAGGCTTTAAGTGGGGATGAGAAGGTGTTTCCATTAGTACAATCACTCAGTTCTCAGGCCAGTAACCTGCTATTTTCTCTGCATTCTATAGATATCCTTAACTGTTTTCCTTCCTGTTGATATCAACTCTCACCTTGACCAGAATGAAATTTTACAGTTCCTTATTTTTAACTCTGTAGTAATCAGCTTCCATGATGGTACCCACTGCTCTTGCCTTCTAGCATTCACTTCTCTTGAGCTACCAAGATATTGTGGAAATGATGTTGTAAGATTTTTTTTGAGGTTATGTCACAGAAGACTTTGAGGCCGTTGCTTTGAGCTCTATCACTCACTCTGAAGGAGTGTTGTAAGAAAACTTTAGCAGTCCTGTGGAAACAACCACCTGGCAGTGAACTGTATACTAATTTGCCAGCTACATGAATATACTGTCTTAGAAAGGAATCCTCCAGCTCAGTGAAGCCGGCAGTCAAGACTCAGGTGATTTCTTGATTTCTACCTCAAGAAAGATCCTTATTGAGAGCTTATCAGTCAAATTCCTCTCAAATTCTAACCTGCAAACATTGTGTGAGATGAAAAATGTTTATTGTTGCTTTAATAAAGCTGCTAAGTTTAGGAATGATTTCTTTTGCAGCAATAGATAACTAATACAATCTCTCATTACTCAAGTCCACAATTTTCTAGAAATTCCTACCATTAATACAAAAAAAAAGAAGAGACTCTTTTTAAAAATTTACCTATTTTCTTCTTTTCCATTAGATCCCATAAGAAAGATGAAGAAAATGGTGGTTTGGTTTTGTTTTTGTGGTACTGAGGATTGAACCCAGGGGCATTCTACCATTGAGCTACATCTCTAACTCACCTAATATTTTAAGGTCTTTGAAAAGTGCTGAGGTTTGTCATGAATTTATAATCCTCCTGCCTCAGCCTTCTGTGTAGCTGGGATTATAGATGTGCACCACCATGCCTAGCAAAAATGGCTAACTTTTAAAAAAGCATTTTTAAAGGATAAAATAACACTAATTTTGTTCCTGGTGTGGGGGGGATAATTCTTTTATATTAAATGAAGGTCAAGATTTTCTAAAGAGATGGGATAAAGATGAACATTATTCTAAAGATCAGGAATGGAAAAGAAGGAAAACAAATTTATGGGTTAACCCTGGCTGGTTTGACATCACCTTGTTTTGGCAGATTCTACTGAGGTCCAACTAAAAAAATGTAATGAACTAAGAGGGAGGGAGGGAGAGGGAGAGAGAGAGGGAGAGGGAAAAGGAGAGGGAGAGGGGGGGAGAGAGGGAGAGAGGGGGGAGAAAGAAAATACACAATATGATATTATGATATTGCAGGAAGCAGTGGGAGTTTTACTAGAACGAAAAGGAAGAAAAAACATTTTTAGGGCAGCGCTCGGGAGTAAAGTAATTTTAAGTATATGTATGATGGCAACTTTGAAGTACTAGTCTTATTCCTCTATATAAGGAAGGTTTCTTAATTTTTTTTTTTGTTGCCATAATACATGTGGAACATAATGTACTCCAATCAGAAACAAATTTATCACCTCGATGACTCCAGACTCCTAAAGGTGATGGTGGGCATATTTTTCTTCTCACAAAGATAATTTTTTCAATAAAAAATTTGGAAATCACTTCAGATCTTTAAAAAATTATTATTGTTCACCTTTTGCTGCTTCCATTTCCTTTCTCAAGTTCCTCTCTAGATCTGACCTCCACTTTTATAATTACCCAGGCTAGAAAAAAGAAAAAAACTGAAATAATTAATAGTGAAGCAATGACTATTTTCTCTAACATCTTCAAAACCCTTTTAAAAGATGGGGAGAAATAACAATGAAAACCTTTCAATATCTACCAGTAACAATAATCTTTGATTAGTCTAGAACTTCTTAAGAGCTTTCTTTCCGGAGAAGACAAGCAGAAAAACAGAGCACTCTTTTTTTCTTTTTTTTGTACCAGGGATTGAACTCAGAGGCACTCAACCACTGGGTGACATCCCCAGCCCTTTTTTGTATTTTATTAGAGACAGGGTCTCACTGAGTTGCTAAGTGCCTCACCATTGCTGAGGCTGGCTTTGAACTCGAGATCCTCCTGCCTCAGCCTCCCAAGTGCTGGGATTACAGGCATGTGCCACCGCGCCCAGCAAAACAGGGCACTTTTTAAATCATGAGTTGTTAGATTCTATTCAAATAGCAAATCCAAGACAAACACCACTGAAATGTCAGCATAACAGTGAGGAGAACAAGATCCCATACAGAGATACTCAAAAAACTAAGCTGAATTTTGATGAGAAGCAAAACAAACAAAACCCCAAAGTATAACTATATTAGTTTGTGTAGAGAACTACATGAGTATACACCATCAGCAACCACTAATGACCCCTCAGCTTTCCAAGCTCCTTAAAAGTGAAGGAATCAGAAAGACCAAAAAAAAAAAAAAAAAAAACTCTTCTACAAGCAAAATCCAGTTAGCACAGCAAAATGATTAGACAGTTGATCAGTATTATCAGCTTAAGAGCTAACAACTTCTATTCCAACACTGAAGTTCTAGAGTTTGTAGGCTAAATCTTTTAAGTGAATTCTTATTAGCTTTAAAGAATTAAAATGATTTGATTCGATGAGAAGTTCTGATGCAGAACTAACCAGTTAAGCTGCTCCTGTACTCCCACTGAAAAGGTAATGAACTTTTATTGTTGTTTAAAGCTGTTAAATTTTAGGATAATTTGTTATGTAGCAATATACAACTAACCTACCTCTCTTCACTCAAGTTGACATGATTGGCTAGATTTTCACCATTAAGATAAAGTGCAATGAGAACTGTTGTATAAAGAAATGTAAAATACTTTTTCATTATACAAATAGTTATGAAACTTAACTATTAAAAATTAGTTGACATAGGAGCTTAGTGCTTATTTTCCTATAAAAACTGGTAAAATAAACATAAAAATCCATACGTAATATAAAATTTTTGTTTTAAAAAGTCACCTACCCTTAAGGGGATCATGCTCTGCTCTCATAATATCAATGAGGGAATTTTCCAAAGAGTGCATATTTAAACTGTCATACATTCTACTTCGATCCTAGAAGAAAAGAAAAAAGACAGACTTACAATGTATGCAACTTTTTTTCAAACAACTGTTAAAAATACTATTTAAGTTCTCTTATATACAATAGGACATCTGATTATTATTACTAAGCAACTGTATCTCAAGAAAATATCAATAATTCACAATATCAAGAACTACAACATCCCTTACTGAAGAAAAATATTTTCAACATATTAATCTCCAAAGTATCATACCAAAAATAATCTAATTACATTGGCAGTATTAATGCAATGCAGTAAAATAATTTATTTTGTCATTCTCTATAAAGATTCTTGAAATGCTATACACACAAAGAGCATTTTTAGCAGTTTAACTTCTAAATTTTCCTCACATATCTAAGAAGACAGACACTAGAACTTGGAAAATAAATATCAGGAAGGATTTAATTCAATAATTGCACCGTACTTTAAACATCTATCAGACATTTTATTTAAGACATGAATTTCATAACAATAAATGCATAAGCATTCTACATGTTAAAAATCAAAAGCATGAAATACTAATATCAGAACAAAGATTAATGCTTAGAATATTCAAATTGTACCCTGCAAAGGGCTCCCTCCCATATTGGTCTCTCCATATAGCAATCCTACCTTCCCCAACTACCCTGCAAAAGAGGCAGGCCAGAAGAGTGAAAGAACTTTCAGCTAAGTTCTCCACTTCACCAAGTCTCAGAACAAAGTTTTCTGCATTGTCAGAAGCCTTGTTTGCTATATGCTCAGTTCCTTGCTTATTAGAATTTGATTTTTTTTACTGTCCATGAATTTATACTGTACTCAACACATACTCAATGTCCATGAAAAAATATATTTCAGAAAATACCACAGCAAGCTGTAGCCCATGCCCTCCAAATAGCCTGGGAGTCTTTTCCTAAAATATATTAGTGCCATCCCCCACTCACTCCTGTGTGTGCATGCAAATAAATAAATAAATACATAGGTATGTATATATACACATATATATGTATGTACATATATATGTGTGTATACACATATATACACATGTGTGTATAATATTAATGTAGCCTGCCATCAACCCAAGCTTCCAATTACCAACTGGAAGATTAAGTGCTATTAATATATTTGAAGTTTTAAGATATATTTAAAATAGAATTATAAAATATAACCTATCATGATAAAAATTAATGTTCACATAATTAAGGAAAAAAACATTAAATGATATATCACGTAGGTTCTAAGAGTACATTATACATACATTAAAATATCATATATTTGACTTATCCTTATGCATACACACACACACACATATGTGAAGGAGACATAATAGGCCATTTTAAACTCTCAACAAATGATTACCACAGAAAACAGGGAAAAATCAGAAAACTAAGTGAAAAAAATTTCTTTCCCTAGAAATCAAAGTTAGGTATGTCTCAACTTGGATCCATGTATTTTAAGACCAGTACAGAATCTCTGGGATTATATTCAATGTACATACATGTCTGTATAATTTTTTTCTCAAGAAAAGTTTTATACTTTTCCAAAGGGGTCCACAATCCAGAGAAAATTCAGAACCAGCTGTTCAGAAAGCAAAGAAAACATAAAAAGCTTTCCTAAGAATATGTTCATTTACTATTCTACGTTGATGTTTAAATTAAGGTTGTAAGCTTTTTAAAACTAGGGGGCCAGAATCAGTATTGTAGACTAAACAAGGTACTGTCAAGGAATTATAAAGGGCAAAAAGTAACACTGAATGATGACAAAAATGCTGGACAGCAGGGCTTATTCCAGGTTTATCACCAGTGAACTCTATCAGTCCTCCTTACTGATTTTTACTGAAAGACCCCTGAGGAATAGCATGGCACTGTAACAGCTGTTCACTGGAACTGTGACCTTGGTGAGAGGTACAGAAAATCAATGAGCTATAACAGTGCTTCCAAAACTTGAATTATCTGGAAGGCTGGTTAACACAGATTGCTGGTACACATCAATAGAGTGTGGATCAGTAGGTTTGGAATAGCACCTGAGAATTTATATTTCTAACAAGTTCTCAGGTGTACCCATGCAGCTGGCTTGTAGACCACACCGTAATGGAAATGAGTTTTGTGCTCTTCTAAGTTACTAAGCCTCTTTAGGTTCTGGTTCTTGTAGAAAAATAATCATGTCAGACTAGATGATACCTAGAAGGCTACTTTAAAAATTAAAAGACTCAGTAATATAATAATAAGTGAAATAAAACTGGAATAGAGACATGATTGCCCTTGGGCAAAAAATGACCTACAATTTTAGGAATATCTCCAAATATTTCCATCTTTTGTGCTTCCACTATACTGTATTCATAACTAATTTGTTGAACTGCCTGTCTGCCACTCAACTTCTAAGTTAATTAAGTCTAGGGACATTCTAAATACAGAACACTGTTAGCTCTCAGATGTCTGTTAAATAAATACTATTTTATTTCTACCACAAAAAAATCTTTTATAAAAATGTGTAAGTAGAGTTCTATGAGGGCAAAGATTATACTTTTTAAATAATAATTATAAAACACTATGAACCTTCATAGAATCCTTGATGGTATAGGTAGTCAAATGTTAACTGACTAAATTGAAACAAGTATCAGATATTAATGTAGCCTTGCCATCAATCCAAATTTCCAATTACCAACTGGAAGATTAAGTGCTATTAATATATTTGAAGTTTTAAGATATATTTAAAATAGAATTATAAAATATAACCTATCATGATAAAAATTAATGTTCATATAATTAAGGAAAAAACCATTAAATGATATATCACGTAGGTTCTAAGAGTACATTATACATGCATTAAAATATCATATATTTGACTTATCCTAAATTCTTGGAAAGAAAATGTGTTATAGTTCACAGCTATCTTTTCAGGCTGAAAATTTTGAACAAATTTAACCCATCCCCATTTTCAGTCAATCTATGACCTTAATTAATGGTGATTATTAATATCATCCAAAAATATTGATTTCTCTTTTTCTGTTTGAGAGTTGGAGGTGCAAGGAGTGTGGTCTTTACTTGAGTGCACTGTAAAATTATTGAAATAATTCTACATATGTTGTCAATGGGCCATGAACAAAATTTAAGGCAACAAAGTGAAAATGCTTAAGCAAGCTATTCAATTAATATCAGTAACCACTACATGATCAATTCTAATAGTTGTCACTAAAAAGTTGATGTATTAATAACTTAATTTGAAAGCCCATATCCAAACAAAATAGTAAAATGCCGACTTATTACAAGATCCCTTGTTTTTATTTTTATCTGAAGTCTTTGGATATGAACCAAATGTCTACTTTAGGAACGTAAACAGCAAAGCCGTTTTAAAATTATTAGCTTAGTTATACTTTACTAAGCATCAGTTACATCCCACATGATTTTTATAGCCTAGAGCAAGCAAATAAGTCATGGCATCTCAAAATCACCTTTTAAATTTATGAAGTTTAGAGGTTCATATGCAAAAGATAGAGAAAATTCCATTAAGTAAACTGTGGATTAAAAATCTGTCTCCTGGAAAACTAGGAAGAAATCTAGCTATAAAATATGTTTAAAAATAAAATTAAATAAAAAACAAATATGTATTATCCTAAAATAAGGATATTAAAAATATTTGTATTCATCCAAGCTACCATTGGTTAAAAAACTAAAAAGTTCTGATGTACGTTTAAAGAAACCATGAACATACCAATACTGATATTTAATAAATATAATTATAACAATGTGACTTCCATTTATTATGATTTTTTTAAAAACTGCCAAAATACTTACTGAAAATAAAAATCTTCAAGGAAAAGTTTATACCCAACCTATTTTAAAATATGCAAATTATCTGGCAAAGAATCAATTAAATGGAGTTTTAGAAACTTAATGAGATTATAGACTAAATCCTACAATTATAAACAGGAAAAATACTAGAACATATTGCTGAAAAAGTATACCCTCTTGTAGTCTAATAATTATTTTATCATTTTTCTTTAATATTTTTTCTTTAGATATTAGTCATAGCACTTATTGGAACATCAATGAAATCTTAGGCTGAAAAACACAGAAAAGAACTAAGTAATCCTAATGTTGAAGATGACCCAAGAAAGAATTATAAACATTAAAATAAAGGCGGTCCAAGTATGATATTAAATTGGCATGACAAAGGAACTCAAACTTAATTCCAAGGGAACTTTTTGATGTGATATTTTCTTTTGCTTTGATACATCAAAACTCTAATTTTATTTCAAAAAAAAGTAGTCAAGTAGAAATTTTTCCTCTTGAAAATGAAGTATTCTCCCAAAGAAAAAGGAGATGAATGATAGAAAAATCCTACATCCTCTCATCTACTGATATGACAGATGTCTGAATATTCATTGTTCTGTACAAGCAGAGAGGTGAGCTATTATTGTGTTTTCAATATTTGTGTTTCTCTATATTTTAATTAAAAAAACAAAGTTGTGTTAATGCTGACCCCGATTTTAAGTATACATTGGGTATACATTCCTAATTACACAATGTTAGTGAACCATACAGAATTAATGGTAGATGACCTGCTACACTGCTTTACCACACCATGTAGCATGCAGTCTCAAACTCTCATCATTTTCAGTTTTCCACACAGATGCTATTCATCCAACTAGGCTTTATTTTCTCAAAGGCAATGAATAGTTATTTTTCCTCCAACTATCCCAAGAGTAATTAAGACAGTAATACAAGCACAATGAACATAATATTTCTTGAACTAACTTTATTTATTTTGAACCTCACTCAACAAAGTCAATAAAGTGCTATGATAGTCACTCTGACAAATAAAAATCTTTTTCGAAAAATTTAAAAGGCCAAACTCTGCTAAAGTTATTCTAGCACCAACAAGGATCAAAAAAAAAAAAAAAATTAGTACAACAAGCGTACAATGAATCAAAATGCATTCTGCTCTCATATATACATAATTAGAATAAATAAATTAAAAAAAAAGAAACAACCTGATTTTGGATATTAGAAAAGAGTTAAATAATTTTTAAGGAATGTTGAACATAATGGAAAGTGTTTTAATGTAATAGTAGGTGCAAAACTAGATTTATTAATATGTGTCAACCCATAAAAATGCTAAAACACATAGAAAGCACAGAAGAAATTTAAAATATCTATATTTAAAAATTAGTAAAACAAGTAAGAAAATATTGCAAGTACAATAAAAGATTCAACACAGGATAAGAAACATTAAAAGCAATCATCTAACACCCAAGCACATATACAACAGCCCATTCTCTTTCATATTCAGTCAATATGTAAGTATGAAGATCACCTGTGCCCTAATTACAACTTAAAGATGCTTTATTAGGTGAAATACTAAAGTTGGTCTGTAGTTACATACTGCTTTTCATAAAGATGAACAAAGACTCACATAATTTTTCTGAGAAAAAACTCCAAATTGTGACTTATCACAATATTATTACATAATTAGTATTAAATATTGGTTAAAAATTCCAAGTAATTCAAGTTAATTTATGTGACATAAAGCAAAAATGCAGAATTGTTAATCTCCCGAGCTAAGAAACAGGCTAGGGTACAGGCCAACATATATTTATGGGCTTCATAGAATTACAGTTGCAAGATAGTGCTTTGTTTACAGTGATATGCCATATATAAACTTGTAAGTAATAAAAACCTCAGTTGAAAGGATATTTAATTTGTGGCTTAAAATGTCCAAGTATTAATGAATAAATATAGTGTAACATTAACTTCTAATTGAAAATTCCATTTTAAAGTAATTTCTAAATTTATAAATTTAAATCCTAAATTATAAATGTGATTTATAATTCTAAATTATAATTTATAAATGTGGTTTCCTGCAAGAGTAACTATAGTTAAGAAAATCTTAGCCCCAACTAATTGAAAGAAATATGTAATAAACATTTTAAAATTAATGTGTATAACTATTTACATTTGCTTTCTAAAAAGTTTTAAATTTGAAGCTTTTCCATTTAAAAAATCTTATTTAAGAAAGGCCAACTCACAATATTTTACTTACTAATAAATAAAATCAACTTATGAAACTTTCTTTTTCATTTACTGAATTCAATTACATGTTCAGATCTTGGTATAGGTAAGGTCTGAAGTGTCCAACTACAAGAATTAAGACTTAAGTTCTATATTTTAATATATTCTATACTTGATCAGGTTAAGTGTGAAGAAATTAAAAGTTATGTTTTAAAATAATGTACTTTTAACAAAAAATGTTAGTATTAAAACACAAATGATGACAAAAGCTCATAAATGAAAATACTCTCCCCAGATATTTAAGTGATGACGCATATTCTATGATTTTAATTTTGACAAATAAAGAACCACTCATGTTTTTAAAATGCCAATTCCAGTTTGTAGCTGTAGCAGATTTAAAAAAAATTTTTTTAGTCGTGGACAGACACAATACCTTTATTTTATTTGTTTATTTTTATGTGGTGCTGAGGATTGAACCCAGTACCTCACACATGCTAAGCAAATGCTCTACCAACTGAGCTACAACCCCAGCCCATGCAGCAGTATTTTTAAGAACCTCAACTTCAAATACCTCAACCTTTTATGGAAAGATGGAAACACAAAAGAAATTGAGTATAAAACGGACCCTTAGGGTACTGAAAGGAGATAACAACATTGTTTTTAAGACTCAGAGAAAGGTCATATGCTACCTCCACCGCCATAGACAAATGCCTTAGACCCTTCCTAGCAAGAACCCCAGACTCTCATTCTAAAAATAAAGGGATGGGTTTGGGGAAATGGAGCAAGAGAAAAAGAAATGGCAAAACAGATCAGAGAAAGTATAAGAGCTGGCTGAAAGGCCCTATATGACCTAGTTCAAGGTCCTTGTTTTATAGATAAGGCAACTATGACCCAGAGACATGAAAGCCCATAAACTGTTATATTTAATGTCATAACGATTTTGAGGAAGAGGAAGACGACCCAGGTTTCAGACTTCCTTTCCTTCCATTTATGTTTAGTTTCCACTATCTTCTTTTTTTTCCACCACTGTTTTCAACTTCATCATATCACACTTCTGCCCAGAGTCCATGAGGAATACTAATACCTGAGCAGTTTGCCAAAATAATGTATATGTAATACTAAATTCCTGTTTCCTAAAATGAACTTACCTAAAGCCCCAGGTTATAAAAACTGGTAAAAGCAGAGTGGCTTAGACTGAAGTCTAAGTGGAGGGACAGAGCCTTTATCCTTGGCAGTCCCAAAGTCCAGTTTAAAGATTGTCCTTTTGTTATCACCTCTATTTATTGTCTAGCCCCATTCCATCAAAGAACATCATTCCCATAAACTAATTTCTCAACCTTTGCCTCTACCTACAAGGACCCGTTCTACCATATGCATATTCCATTGCTTCTGCACATACACTTAAAATAATTGTGTCTATTCCTAAGAATGTTTCTATTGCCACCTTCAAAATAATATTTTTAATTTTCCTAATATACAATTGCCTAAGCATTTAGTATTCAATTTGAACAATATAAAAGTGCTACCATAAAAATGTCACTAATATAGATTAGCTAGGCCACAGTGAAGGAGAAAGTAGGAATAGATGGATAGATAATATTAATGAGTAAATAAATTACAAATTATATCAGATAACTATTTCTGAGCCCAGATCCTTACAGGACAACTTTTATACATAATCAAGACCTGTCTAAAACAACTGCTAATGGTTGATTATTGAAGTTAGTGCTAATCCTCTATATTAAAAATGCTATTTACAAATATATTATTATCTGCTTATACAGTCCTTACTCAAAGTCATCTCATGTTGATAAATTAACTGAAGAAGAGCCTTAGCTAAGGATAAAATAGCTCCATTCACTTAACTCACATAATGTCAAGTCTAAGCTCAATAAAACTTGGGCTCTGTGAAAAAGAATCCTCATATTTGAGGATGGAGCTTTCTATGTCTTGTAATAATCCTCATCACCTGCTACCCAGTATACATTCAAATTCACTCTGCAGAAGGAAAGACAGCATTTTGTAACCACTTGAAGGATATGAGAATAGTAATAAAATTCAGAATAAATAACTATACCATAAAGTTTTTTTTTATGAAGGTAAAAAACTGAAGTATGACAGGGCCTTTTCAGAAATATATCTCAATAATATATTTCAAATATGAAATCTTTGTATCAGGTTTCAGGACGAAAATTTACTGAAAAGTTTTGTAAAACGTAAAATGTAAAACTGGATGTTAAGTAAATATGAGATTTTGTACCTAACTGCAAACAATTCTGAAAGGACATAAATCTGTTCAGTTTGACTGATGTTTAAAGTCAGGTGCTCTTGAGTATATAATTAACTTCTTTCATTCAGAAACAAATTTTATTACACCTTAGAAATATAAAATGATTACAAATCTTTTTAATCTGAAGATGAATATTCTATATTAAATAGTAAATCAGGTGATCTTTAAAAGTAAATTGTTTTAATGCCCTGTAACATATGCTTAAATAGGTATATTTGAAAAGTAAATGATAAATCCTACTCATAATGTAAATACTAAACTCCGACTCAAAATCCTGAAAAATATACACTGTGCAGCCTACCTGGTCTATTCTGGATGTTCCGGCTGCAGTGCACCAACTATCTTGGAGTGAATCTGAGCCCCAAGCTGGCAACTGCAAACTAGATCTCACCTTCAATAGCATAGAAGTTTTCATCAGAAATGAGCAATTTTCTTCCCCATATCCGCCCCCTCCCAAAAAAAAAAGGAAAAAAAAATAAATAAAAAGCAATCAAAAGTTCTTTCTCTTAAATATTTGTTCAATCCTCTAAAGATTTCAGGGAAAATAAAATCTTATTTGAAATAACCATAGTGAACTTCAACAAAAATATTCAACAACAACAACAAAAAAGTCCAACCAAAAAATTTTAGCTTGGAAAAAACAACTGTCTAATCACCATAACTATTAGGCCATACTTTGAAAACGCAGTCACTGGATAAGTGAAGAAAAATTTGAATTAGATGTGATAGACTTGATATTATTTTACCATAATCATAGCTGTATTCAATGTATTCTAATATACAGACAGCTTATCATAGACAAATCTATGAATCACTACAGTTACAGAACATTTTAGGTTCACTGTGTTATTAAAGAAACAAAATTTGATGGTACTAGAGAATAATAAATTCACTTATTTTAAAAGAACTGCCAATTAAAAGCTTCAATCAGTATTTAAGAAAAACAAAAGGTTTTTCTACATTTTAAGAAGCTTATTTTCCACTGTGTACTTAGAGAATGTTTTACATTCTCAATTTTCTCTATGTACCTCACCATCTAATCATATGCTTAAAAACTAGAACTTTATTTTTTCCATTTACTAATTTTACTACACTACTACCACTGCTGCTGCCACCCAACTTCCTATTTTGAAAGATTAACATTAGAAATAAGACCATTTACATACCATTCTTACCTGTAAGGGTAAGAGTGTATTACTATTGTTGTCTGTTCTGAACACATTATCTTCAATCCAAGATTTGGGAGTCAGTGATGGAGTAGAGCGAGTAAATTTCGGTGGTGCTATGACATTACCAGAGAATGGTTTCTTCAATGGAGATATCTGATTCATGGTTCCTGGAATTCCCATGTTTCCAGTTCTACGATGATCTCGGCCATGCACTGCTCCCCAGGACATGCTTCCAGTGCCCCAGCCGCTGCTCTGGTGGTTGCTCCAAGGCGATTGTTTCAGAAGAGGCTGGGGAAAACACATCTTTATTTAAATTATAGGCTTTAAAAAGCTTGTAATTCAAAATTTAAATTTTAGACCTTAGCCAGGAATTTATGATTATAAAAAACTAAATAAATAAAACTAAAGAATAGAGTTTAAATAGCTTACAAAAAGCAATAAATTTGAGATCTTACTATATGAAATCATATTTATTACATGGTGGGCAAGTTTTTGCCATTTTATCAATTCTAAATAAAATATTTCAAAACAACTGCTCAAATGGAACCATGCAATTATTTTTTTCCTTTCAGAGAACTGTACACGGGATAAAGATGAAGAAAAAAATATATACTTTTAAATTGAAATTAACTTTCAATATTCTTAAAAGATAGAGCCCTACACTGTAATCCTAAAAGAACCATATTCTGCTAGGTCTTTCTTAATTAAATGGTCTTTCTTAATTAAAAATATCCCAGTTATGAGTGAAATTTGCATATTGGGCTTCCAAAGCAAGGTGTATTACTACAAAAGTTGCTAATGATAAAGTTTAGAATCATTACACTGTTCTATGAATTAAAAATCTTTGGGGGTAGTGCAGTATAGGAAATGTGTTATTTTTTGCATTGTTTACTCAACTTTAAAGGCATCTAGTTCCAGTTGTTGTATAGTTTCTTTTAAAGTCTTATTTCACTTAAATATCCATGAATTGTTCAGCAATTATCTGATGTTACCCATAGGTGGATCCACTGAGATATACTGTCAATAAGCAATGCGAGACTTTTAATCATTCTTAATAATCTTAATACAAGTCTCCATTAAGTTCATTCATTTCTAAGAGTAAATTACATTCTAGTTTAGAACCTATGACAAGAAAAATTAAGTCATAAATAGAAAATTCACTGCAAGTCTATAAGCAGTTTGTGCGTGTGTATGGATTGCTAACAATCCTACTGCAAAAATAAGCTAATATTCTTACAATTTTGTGCTAACATTTAGCCAATGGAAATGTGGACTATGCAGTTATTAAAAATCAATAAATATGGTGGTACTCTTACCGCTTCTTACAACACAATTTTAAACACCTCTGACCTACAGTACACCTTTAAAAATATCTTTTAAATGCTAATGTAATCATGAACATATACCACTCTCCCTCCACACAGGTCAGAAAGGGGCTGTGGACAAATCCCTCCGTGCATGAGGGCCTTCCTTTGCTTACTAAATGATTCAAAGTTCTCTTCCAATGGTCTAAAATTCCACACGAAAGCTGTGTGACCTCTTACACTCCATGGTAAGCCTGTGTTTTGGTCTAAGAACAGATCACAGTTGAACACGGATTATGGTATATGTTCTGCTAGTGTTCCACATCACGACTTTAAGAATACAAATCACCTATACATGGCTGTGGCAACCCTTCAGTTAAATAATGAACAGCCCGAGGCACAAAAGATAGCTGCTCAAAATGATGTAAATCATGGAAAAGTATAATATTCCGAAATTCCATATTTTCAATCCCAAAGGCCACATTCTCTCTTTCTCTGGGAGAAAAAAGAGGTTCAACAAGAACTGTTAACTGTTAACTTGGGTCAATTTAGATAAACTGTCAACTGTTACTTTGGTTAATTTAGATAGTATTATTCACCCTTGAAAACTTTGGCAATGAAGAAAGTTAGGTCAGCGCAGCTTAAGGTCACGCTCTGCTTTGGTCAGTCCCTGACCGCGAAACGACAGGGAGGACGGTAACAAACGCTGCCCGGACTCAAAGCCGAACCGCTCCTCAGTGACGCGGCACCGGGCGCCGCCCGGCAGTGCTGCGGGGACCACGGCGGGGCGTGCGGTTGGGGTCGCCACGCGGAGCGCGGACCCCGCGGTGCCTCGGCGACTCGCCGGGCGCACCCGGCTGCCCCGCAGGCGGCCCGCCCGAGCCCGCGCCCGCCGCCGGGAAGGGCTGTCCGCCCTGCGCTCGCCGACGGCCGGGAGCCGGGCGGCGCGTCCAGTCCGAGGCACCTTCCTCCGCCCGCCGCCATCCCTCCCGGGTCCCGGCCCCGCCGCCCGGGCGTTCGAGGGGGCGTCCGCCGGCCGCCGCCCGGGCGCGAACCCGGCCCGCAGTCCGCCGCCGCCCGCCGGCGCTGTCACCGCGGCGCGGCCTCACCCCGCTCCCGCTCCCGCTCGGCGATCGGGCGGCCGCCCCGCCGCCGCCCGCCGTACCTGGTGGTGGTTGTACGAGTTCCTCTGCTGCAGGAAGGCGGCGGCCGCCGCCTGGTGCTGCTGCTGGAGCTGCGGGCTGACGGGCGACCTCCGGCTCTGCGGCTGCTGCGGCGCCGCGGGCGGCGGGGGCTGCTGCTGAGGTAAATTCATGGCGGGCGGCGGCGGGGGCACGGCGGTCGCCGAGAAGGGGCCGCCGAAGCCGCCGCCGCCGCCGCCGCCGCTCGCCGGCACGCTGAGCCCCGCGCAGCCGTGCGGCGACACGGGCGAGAAGCTCGGGAAGAAGGCCGGGTTCATGGACGACGGGAGCCCGGGGTAGAAGCCGTTCTCCGAGTCGGGGCTGGGAGGCGGCATGGCGCTGAGCGAGCCGCCGCCGCCGCCGCCGCCCGGGGTGGTGGCCGAGGAGCCGGGCGGCGGCGGCTGCGGCTGGGGCGGCTGCTGGGGCGGCGGCGGCGGCTGGGGCGCCGGAGGCTGCTGGGGCTGCGGCGGCGGCGACGCGGTCTGCACCGACCAGGGGGTGCCGAAGCCGGGCAGCGGCGGCGGCGACGCGGAGCCGCCTCCCCCTCCGCCTCCGGGGGGCCCCCCGCCCCCGCCGCCGCCCGGGTGCGGAAGGTCCGGGCTTTGCAGGCTGCTGAAGGCGCCCGCGCCGAGCGCCCCGCCGGGCAGGAGGTTACTGGGACTGTTGAGCAGAGGGTGGTTGGGGGACTCCATGGAGCCCGGCGCGGGGTTCACCGGCGGCGTCGAGGAGGCCAAGCCCGCATTGGGGGGCTCGGCGGCGCTGCCCTCGCCCGCGGCCGGGGTCTTGCGAGGGCTGCCCGCGCCTCCGTGGCGGCGCCGCTGGGCTGCGGGCGGCGAGGGCGGGAGCTGCGGGAGCGGGGGCAGGTCGGCCGGGCGCTGCCGCGGAGTGAAGTCCTGCGGCGGGAGGTGCTGCGGGTGCGGGAGGCTGAACTGCTGTGGCGGCTGCGGCTGCTGGCGCTGGGCGAGCTTCGCCGGCTGGAGGAGCGTGCCGGGTGGCGGCGGCGGCGGCGGAGGCGGGCTGAACCGGCCCGGGCAGTGGAGCGGCAGCGGCTTCGAGTCCGGAGGGTGGGGATGGTGGGGAGGGCTGAACTCTTTCCTCTTCTGGCTGCTCAGCTGCTGCTGCTGCCGCTTACTGAAGTCCTGCGGGGAGGAGGTGCGGCAGCAGCAGCAGGAGGAGGCGGAGGAGGAGGAGGGGTGGTGCAGACTCGGTTTGAAGTCCTGGGAGGGGAGGAGGTGGGTCACACCCGCGTTCGTGCCGCCGCCGGGGTGGTGGTTGGGGAGTTTCTCCGCGGCCGCCGCCCCCGAGAGTGGCCGCGCCGGCTGCTGTGTCAGCCCCAGTAGCAGCTCATCCTGCATGGTCTGCTGATGCGCCAGGAACGGGGAGGAAGAGGAAGCGGCGGCGGCCGAGCTGCCCGCGCCGCCGCCTAGGGGGCTGGAGAAGGGGGAGGCGGCCTCGGAGAAGCCGGTGACAGGCAACGGCGGCGGCGAGAGCGGGCCGTAGGGCGTGGCGGAGGGCAGTGGGGAGGTGGCCGCGGCAGGACCCGCGGCGTGGGGGCGGTACGTCCCGCCGCCGAACGGGGACCCCGGGCTGCTGCTGCGGAGCGGGGGACCGTCTGCAGCACCCCAAACCCGAAGTCCCTCATCTATCAGGCGGGCGACAGCGGGAGGAGACGCGCCCCGACCCCTGCACCGCCTAGGAAGCCGCCGGCGATGGGGCGGCGCGGCCGTGGTGGAAGGAGGGGAGTCAGTGAGAAAGGGACACTGTGACTGAGCCGGGGGAACCGACTAGGACCCCGCCGCCCCTCGCGGCGATCGCCGCCGCCTCCCGAGACCTGCTCGGGCGCCGCCGCCGCCGCCGCCGCCGCCGCCGCCCTCTCGGCTTAAGAACCCCGGAACGTGCGTCAGCGCCACCTCACAATCGCGCCGCCCCCCCGCGGTGCGTCCCGGCACGCGCGGGCGCGAGGCCGCCGCGCCCCCGCAGCCCCGCCCCCGCCCCGCCCATCATTAACATGCGGCTCGGCCGGCCGGCGCGCGCTCGCGCTCCCGGGAGGGCGTGCGGTGCGGGAGCGAGCAGCGCGACCTCGTGCTGCGGAAGAAGCTGAGGCCGGTTGGGGCGGAGGCGGCCGGCCAACAGGGGTTTCGAGACCTGGGCGCGCGCAGGCATGCGAGCACGCGCTGGCGGCGCGGACGGTTCCTGGGCAACCGCCCCTCCAGGCGCGGGGTCCGCGCAAAGCCTGTCCGAGTCTCACGTGCCTCCTTCCCCGGCGGCCCTGCCTCCTTCCTGTCACCCCAGTCCCGCCCCGGGTCACGTGAGGACCGGCTTCTCTAGGAGGAGCCGGCGGGCGGGGAAACTGAGGCCGGGCGCCCGTCCTGCGCGATCCCGCGTGGGAGCGGTGCCCGCGCGCAGCGCTGGGCGGCCCAGGCCGGGGCCTGTCGCAGAGTCGCGGGTCCGGACTCTGCCCGCAGGAGGGCCGCCTAACAGTGCGGCAGCACCGCAGCCCCACTGCGTCCCGACTGGGAGCGGTCCGCGTCGCCCTAGAAAGCGCCTTCTGGGTTTGTTTCCATTTCTAACCGGGCGTGGGGCGTGCTGTCACCGACCTTCCTGCAGCCGCGTGAATGTGTTTTCTGCAGGCCAAACCTAAAGCGTTGGAGCCCCGTTCTGTTCACCGAGCATTTTCACTTCACTAACAAGAAACAGAGTCTCTGGACCCTGACACAGCTCCGAGTGGTTATTTGCACACATACATGCTTGGAACGGGTGACGAGGCGAGCTCCCATGGTAACCCTGGGCCGGCTCCAAGTCGTCCTGTTTCATAAAAGCATTCAGTGTGCTGTCATCGGGACCGTGGCGTGTGGGACTCCTCCCCAACACATCCATTCTGGCATCCCCGCCCCATCCCCTAGGGAGACTAATTTAAACATTTCCTAGGCTTTATTAATTTTCAAGGGAGAAAGATTTCTCACATCAGGGTAAGAAGGAGATTCTGACTCAGCAGCAGACTTGTTGAGGCTTGCAAAATGGAAGGGGAGAAAGCTTTCCACCGCTGCGCTCTCTTCAGGAGCACTGGAAAGGAACTGATTCTGTGTATTTCCCTTCCTATGGAAACATTTTACATAGGGAAAAGTAGTTGAAGGTGTCCATAAAGAACAACAGAGTGATCCACACTACTTAAGATATGCATTTCATATTCCTGTTTCGCAATTTTAACTTTTTTTCTTGGAGCATGGAAAAGTGAAAGTACAGAAAAATTCCAGAAATAAAGGCTAATCTCAAAAGCTGTAGAAGCTTGATTTCGACTACTTGATTTTGGTTTACAAATAAACTAAGATTAAATATTTAGTGTTGTAAATTAGCATATCCTTACTGATGTAGGCAGACTACAGTTCTATGAATCCTCATTCTCTCAGTTAAATTTGATTTCTGTTTCTGTTCAGCAATGCAAATATCTATAAATCAGAATAAACAGTAAAAAGAAAAACATTGCAAGAAGATACGTGCTTCATGTATAATGTGTGTGTCTTATGTCCTGTCTAATGAACTAAGTTTCATATTGTCTTTACAACAGGGAAAAAGTAACTTTTTTAAAAAGTTCATAAATGGTTCACAAATTGGTCGGGTAAATAGAAAATTGGTTCCAGCTAATCTTAAAATCATTTTTAACAACTGGACAAAGTATAAAACTGGAAAAGTATTTTTATTATTCTAAATTACAATACCTGATCCCATTAGAATTAAAAATATAAATGTCCATTTTTACAACACCTATTGGCATAATCCTAAATGTTATTCATTACTGTATTATGGCGGGAGGAACACTAAGCACTCAGGGAAAGTAAGGTTTTAAAAATTGATGCATTTTAATGTTGTATTTGGAGATACAACAACAAATCTCAAACGATGAGGACAACTTAGACATAAATCTTAGCTCCATCATCTAAGTTAGTACAATGCAAGGAAGAGAGAGAATGTAAGCTAAATGGTGCATTTCTGGGCTAGTGTTTGAACAAAACAAGATTTCTTAGTGCTCTGTTACTGGTTTTGTTTTAGAAAATTTAGAGCTATCTTAAATGGGAAGGGGCCATCCAAGTTGGTATTAAACAGTAAGGTCAAACTTCATAGTAAGTACACCAAATTCCTAATCCTAACTGCTATATACTCTGCTCACTAATATATCAGAGAGTGTTGTGAGGACCCTATTTTTCATAAAGGGAAAAGTTACTTTCTGATATCTAAAGCTTTCAAGCCAGTGAGCCTCCTATCTGAAATACTAAAAGAGAAAGGTTGTCTCTGGTGGGAGTAGGGTAGGGGGAGGGGTAGCAAATGGTTGGTCAGTGGTGGGTGTGATCCTTGAGCAGGGTCTGTCCTCAGATCTTATGAGTCTATGTTCTATGTTAGGGTTTTTTATGTGAAAATGTTAACTTTATGACTTAACTAAGGACCCTGACTTTATCCCACAGCCCCTTATTCATTTATTCCCACTGTACTGGGCAAGCGTTTAAAAAAAAAAAAAAAAAAAAACATGTTTGCGTTTCACACAAATCCACACAGGCTCATATAACTAAAATAAAGCTTTTATTATGCAGTTCTTATCCTTTATACATGCAGTGGACTCCAGTTTCAAAATTTAAATTTACTAAGTTGACCTCAAATCACAAAGTTGATTTTTGGGACTGATTAGGTTGTGAGTTGGAATTTAAAAATCACTGTCCTACAAAGCCACGTAACACATTCTGCTGGATCTTAAAACCTCTTGTCACACCTCGCCTGTCCTCACTCAGCTGCTGAACTGGCTTTTTATTTCCCAGAACTTCCACAGTTACTCTGTATCTGTCTCTGGACATCTGGCCTTCCTCGCTGCTACAATGGGTGGCCTGTTCACCCTCCTGTCTAAGGTCAGAATCTTCACTGCTGCTATCCTATTCCCCACCTACTCAGAACCAGGCTCCAACATTTCCCCCTCTCTCTCCTTCATCTTCACCTCTTGGGAAAACTTGTAGATACACAAAGGCACACTTTAGCAGTTCCCATCTTTGAGAAGCAAAACCAAATCTTCTGGACCTCCTTTCCCTCTTCGGTCCCCTCTTCGGCTTTTACCTCACCTTGTTTGAATCCCTCCATAAATGTCTCATAGACACCTCAAGGTCCACATGTCCAAAATTGAACTCCCCACTTCACTAATCCTCATCCCTCTGGTTTTCTGTGGTCTTAGTCCTCATTCACCACTTCATTATTCTAATTGCTCAGGCCCAAAACCTGAGCAATTGGACTCATCTGTGACTTCTTCTCTTCTTCTGTCTTATCTGAACCATCAGAGTGTACTTCTTATCCCACTTGTAAATTATACCAGAACCCAAACACTTGCCACTCCCACCACAAGCAATCTGCTCGGGGCTGTTCTATCTCCCTGGATTGTTGTTACTCTTACCTCCCAACTAGTCTCCAGCTCCTGATTTTATCCCTCTTCCATCTAATTTCAACATAGCAGCCACAATGGACCTTTCAAAATGGAATACAGGTCGCATCAATTCCACTGATGAAATACATTTTCTCAGAATGAAAGAATGTTTTCATTAACCAAAAGCTTTTTTCAATTTCCTTCTACCCCACCATAAAGGGATTACTTCACACACCAGGCCTAGTCAGCCTCAGGGCCTCTGTCCTTACACTTCCCACCACCTGGGATATTTGTCCCCCAAATACCAGCAGGCTCACTCCATCACCTTTTTCAAATATTTCTCTCTCTCACTTATTTTAGGTCTCCGCTCCAGGTCGTTTTCTTAGTGATCGTTTACCTGACTGACAGTTTCCCCACTCCAGCCTCCCTGCCCTTGGTAGGCTGCTTGATAATGTGACTTTTTAATAAATATATTTACCCCTTCTCCTCATTAGACAACAAGCCCATAACGGAAGATCCATTGTCTGTATCACTCATTGCTGTATCCTCAGTGCCTAGAACAATGCCTGGCATACAGAGGCATCAGAGTTGTCAAACAATTCACTGAATGAAGGAATTGTTGAATTAATGGATAGCAGTTTAGGAAATAATAGCTGTAAGTATGCAGTGGCAATGTGAGAGTCTGTTTACCAATTGCTCATTTGCTGGCAGGAGCTACCCAAACGTCACACCAGTGCTCCTAGAACTCATAATAAGCAAGCCAAGGTTGTTCCAGGTATCTATAGGATGAGTGAGCAAAGATAGATTGTAACAGTGGAGGATTGATAAGGCTGGACTCCCTGGAGGGAGGCAAGACTCCTGTCTCAGGAGCCTCGTTTTGGGATCCCAAGCTCCAGAAACTGGTATATTGAGGAAAGAGACGGAGACACAGGGATTTATTCCAGGAGGTTGAGCCCAAAGAGGAGTCAAGCCTGGCTCATGGACACAGAGACCCATCAGGAAACACAGCAAAAAGGCTGACTTGATGCCTTGCTGTTGTCATATAGTGGCAGACACTGTAAAGGTGACTGACTCCACAGAGAGAGATAGGGTTGAGTCTTTGTTTTACTTATTTACTTACTTAGTTTTCCAGCACACTGGATTGAACTCAAGGCCTCTGCATGCTAGGTAAGCACTCAACCGCTGGGCTACATCTTCAGTCTATTTTTTTTTTTTTTTCCTATTTTGATGGTTTAATTAAGTTGCCCAGGCCGACCTAGAATTTGTCCTTCTGCCTCAGCCTTTCAAGTAGCTTGGATTACTAGCATGACTGGGTTTAGTCTTTTTTATTTTAATAATTTAAAAAAAATATTTATTTATTTGCTTTCGTTGTACACAATGTGTTTATTTACGTGGTGCTGAGGATTGAACCCGGGCCACGCACGTGCTAGGCAAGCGCTCTACCGCTGAGTCACAACCCCAGCCCTGGGTTTAGTCTTTAGGTAGGCGGCACTTAGTCCTGATTTGGGGGTTTGGAAGGGAGAGAATAGAAATTGAGATTCATTTTGACAGCCACACAGCAGGAGTTGTGTCAATGCAGCACCCCAGAATGACACTCTTCCCAGTTACGTCTTCTTTCCCACTTTTCTAAACCTTCCTTCAGCATCTCTGCATCATGTTCTTCCTTTCAACATACTCTGACACGTTGGAGTCCTGTGGCTTACATTCTTGGTCTTCTCTACCCCACATGTTCTTTCTAGGTGACCTCCACTACTATCATGTTTTCAAATATCATCCAGATCCATCTCAGGTGCAAATCATATTTCCATCTGTCTGTTAAGCTGTGTGACCTGGTGTCTCTCAGACACACTGTAGAATGTGTGTCCATACCTGCAGTAGCATCTTCCCCCAAACCTTCTTCTCTTCTCTGTTCTTCTGGCCTGAGCTGATGTCATCAACATATAACCAGTTTCTCAACCTAGAAACATGAATCACCCTGCTCCTCCCTGTCTCTCAGCCTTCAAAAACACTTAGCCATCACACCCTGTCAATTCTACTGCAGCAATGTTGCTCAAATGTGGCCCCTTCAGTCCATCCCCACGCTGGTGTCTTAGCTCTGCATCTTTTCTCTGTCCTGTTCCATTAACAGTCTCTTAGCTAGCCTCCTTCCAGTTACCCTTCTCAGTCTCTTCCCTTTTACAGTCTACAAAACAACTATGTTCCTGCAACACTCTCCTTGTCAGTAACCACCTACCTGGCTCCCCTTGCATCAGGTCCAAACAGGCTAGTAGCTAGGACCCTTTGGAACATACTCAAAACAGACCTCTTTGCTTTTATCACCAGTCACTGCCATATTCCCTGATCCTCTGAATCAGTCCCGTCGTTTCACAGATCTACCTTTGCACTTGATGTTTCTGCTTCCTGGAACACTTTCTTTCAACCTGTTGAAGCTTCCTTATCTTTTGTCTTTTAGGACCCAGCTCAAATATCTTAGCCTTTCTTGACTCCCCTAGACAGGACTATGATCTCACAACACAATGGTAATGGTTATGTTTTATTATAACAGGTGTCACATGGACAATAGCTATCTCTACAGTCCCCTTGACTGCCACAGTACCCAAATTACAAGTGCTTGATAAGTACTTGTCGATCAGTAATTGCCCAATGAATGCTGTATAAAGGAAAGATGAAGAAAACAAGGAGGGAAAGGAAGGAAAAAGGAGGAAGAGTAGGGGAGAGGTTTCCAAAGCACAAAAAGAGATGTACCACTTGTGGAGGACTGCAGTCCACTGCACAAACTGACATGTTTGCTGGAGAAAAAAAAAATTAACAGACCATTAAAACAAAAATATCTTATCCCCTTCCCAACATTTTCCTTGACGATATCAAAGTAAACGGTCCATTCTGGCTATTACAAACTCCATTCTAGTTGATATCTCATTGATGATGGAAAATATCTAGAATTTCCTTGATGGCAAAATTTAGCCCCCAAACACAATAAAGATCTTTGCAGGTGGTGTTACCCTTATTTTGCAGCCTAGGAGATTTGTCATCCAACTCCTGCAGCCCGACCTAGGAGGGAGGCCTTTAACCTGTGCAGTAACTCATTTGCAGTGTTCACTGGACTCTCAGGGACTCTGACCTGCTGCCCTGTTGCTTTTAAATCCTGATCAACTCCTTTTGGAGGCAGTAACTCTGCCTCCTGTATTTCTTTATTTTGTCAATTCTTCCAAAATCATTTATGTGTCCAGAAACTATTTGTTGAGGACCTTCTATGCATCAGACACAGAGGGCACCATTGTGGACAAAACTGAAAACACATGCATTATTCTGTTCATGGTCACAGAGGCTGTGAGTGAGTGTTGCTGTTGACACTAAGTTGTGATAATTCCTAGCCCTAATTGTCTAAATGGAGTCATAAACAGTGAGATTCTAGGCTGAAACTGACCTACTAAATTGGAATTGTGCTTTCTGTAACATAGTCTTGCTTGGCTGGTCATGGGTGGAGTCCCAAGGATGGAATATTGAGGTAAGGCACATTCATCAAGAAGGCAGAAGAAATTACTCATCAAAATCATTGTAATCTTAGCTTGAAAGGGAATTTCTATTTATTATCCTCACATACATATGCAATGGAATGCTACTCAGCCTCAGAAAAGAAGGAAATTCTATCATTTGTGGCAGATAACATGTATGAAACCAGAGGACATTACGCTAAGTGAAATAGGTCAGCCACAAGAAAACAAAAGCTGCATGGCCTCCCTTAAATGTAGACTCTAAAACAACTGAACTCAGAAGCAGAGTGTGGAGTGGTGGTTGCCGGAAGCTGGGGGGTGGGAGAATGGGAGGATGACTTTGGAAGGATAAAAGACTTAAAGTAAGAGGATGGCTGTGTTAACTGGCATTGTTCAATCATTCCAGTGTGTCCATTTATCACAAAATCACAGAATTACCCATGGTTATTAAATGACTTTAAATTGTCAAAAATAAAATTTAATAAGCATTTTTAAAAACCTTAGTTCCAAGGTAGAGTGTTTGCCTAGCATGTGTGAGGCCCTGTGTTTAATTCCAGGCACTGAAAAAATTTTCAAAAAAAATTTTAAAGAACACTAAACAATGGTTACTGCCTCTGTTGAAAAGTAAGGGTGGAAATTATAATCCTTCAAGCCTCTTCCGTAGCACCTAACTAAATGAGTAGCAAGTGGCAGTGACAACTTTAGAAAGAAACCATCTTATTTTCAAAATACATATCCCACAACAACTCAGAGACATTACTCAACTATCCTTACACATTTGTCTTCTGTCTTAGTAGAAGAATGAGACCTGGTAGTACACATTGGATGTATGGCATTTAATTCTTTCTTTCTTTTTTTTTCCTCTTTCATCCCACATTCAGAAAAGCTACTTCCTTCAACTGGTAGATTATTCCATGCAGAGAAAAATAAAGATGCATTTTGACTAAAGACTAAATATTTAGGCTTTATGGGGATATGGATATCTATCAAATTCCATCTTAATATTTTTAGATTCTCAAAAAGATTAAAACTTTATATTGGAAATCATGACTGTTCAGTTACAAAGAACAAAAAATCATGGAAGATTATTTGGCAGCAGGCATCACCAAGAGGGTTTTGTATAAATAAAGGTTGATTAAAAGCAATGGAGAAAACCCACAGAGAGCAAAGGGGGTGTTTGCTTTTAACCCCAGGTCAATGTGCCATCCTCCTCACTATCTACTTATGTGTACAATCTACTCTTGTAGGGCATCCTAGAGAGAACTGAAGGAGTTTCTGCAGTTATGTGACATCTAAATTCATTTAGAAGCATAAACCATTGTTTTAAATTTGGAGAACATAATTCATAATGATAAGAAGAAACACAAAACTTGATTTTCAATAGGAAAAAATTATAGCAAACTTGTGTGGAGAAAGAAGGTTTAGATTTTTGTGATGAATCATATAGAGGGAAATACTATTTTTTCTAAAGTGCTGGAGATTGAACCCAGGGCTCATACACATTAGGCAAGTGCTCTACCACTGAACTATAACCCCTGCCCAATCCTGATGTTTTTAGGGCTGTGGTTGATCCATATTTATTTCATATCAGGAGGATATGTCATATCATGGGAATATGTCCATTTCACTAGGTTATCTACTTTGTTGCCAAACAAACACCAGAGCTGTGGAGTCAGTGGAGACTTGGTTCTTGGTTTGACTCCCTCTGTTACTGAGTACCTGTGGTAATCAGACCTTGGGAGTCTCGGTATTACCATCTGTGAAGGTAAGAGCACCATAATCTGTGAGGATGATTAGAAGTGTTTTAAGTAGAGTCTTCTATGGTATTTGAGATTATAAATGTTTAAACAAACAAACAAATAAAAAGCATTAGCTGTCATCTGCCAATGCAGCTTAAGGTAGGGTGCTGATTAGACGGCCAGTTGGAGGAACAAAGTGATGGTCCTGGGAGTCAGTGAAGACTGAAATAAAATAATTCACCACATGGCTTGCAATTAGATGGTGGTCATGTTAGTAAAACCCCTGATTACGAGTAATGGAAGGATAATCAGAATTAAAAAAATGAAGAAGGAAACTGAATTTCCTTTTACATCTGTAAAGTAAAAAAAAAGAAAAAAAAAAAATTAAAAGTTAAATGTTAAACATATTCAATGACTACTTAATCCCTCTAAGGAAGGTCAGTGATGTAAGCAGGACAAACTCCAACTTTAAGGACAGAGATGAATTCCGGTACCAGTTCTGTCACCTTCGAGGTCAGGCTTGTTAACCTGAGCAGGTTAACTATTCTCAGTCTGTTCTCTCCTCTGACCAAAAAAAAAAAAAAAAAAAAACCACAGGAAAATATGTATGAAACCCATGGAGGGCTGTTAGGGCACTGGTCTTCAAACTAGGACACATCTAGACCATCACAGAGCAGTGGAAATATAACACAAGCCCCAAGTGAGAGCTACGTATATAATGTGAAATTTCCTAGTAGTCACATTTTAAAAAATAAAAAGAAATAAACAAAACTAACATGGGTAATGTGTTTTATTTAACTCAGTACATACAAAATAATAGTTGGTATAAAAATTATTATTGCCTTTCTGGTTTTTCTACACATTTCAAAATGATTATAGGTTTTGTGGTTTATTCTAGCAATGTGCTGTATTACATTGATTGATATTCAGATTCTTTTTTTTTTTTTTTTTTTGGTACCAGGGATTGAACTCAGAGGCACTCGACCACTGGGCCACATCCCCAGCCCTTTTTTTTTTGTTTGTTTTTTTATTAGAGACAGGGTCTCACTGAGTTGCTAAGTGCCTGGCCATTGCTGAGGCTGGCTTTGAACTCGCCATCCTCCTGCCTCAGCCTCCCAAAGTGCTGGGATTACAGGCGTGTGCCACCGCGCCCGGTGGATATTCAGATTCTAAACCAGCCTTGCATTCCTAGCATATAAATCCCACTTGGCAATGGTATATAACTTTTGACATGTCATTGGATGTGGATGGCTAATATTTTGTTGAGGACATTTGCATCTATCATCATGCATCGCTTAATCATAGGATACTTCTGAGAAATGCATTGTTGGGAAATTGTATCATTAGGCAATTTTATAGTTGTGTCAACATGGCGTATACTTACATAGTGCCTCTATGTGATGGAATCTTGTGGGATCGTGGTCATATATGTGATCTATAGTTGACTGAAACATCATTATTTGGCATGTGAATATGTTCACAGATGTTGATCTGTAACTTTTTTATTTCTTGTGATGTTTTTATCTGGTTTTGGCATCAGAGTGAATAATACAAGAGATTGGGTTAAGTGGTTTTGTGATTTGTGATTTTCCTAAGAGCTTGTGAAGGATTAATATTGATTCCTTTTTAAGTGTGTGGTAATTCACCAGTAAAGTCACCTGGACCAGTGCTCTTCTCTGCAAAATATTTTCGACTTGCAATTTCAATATTGACATGTTGTAAGTCTGTGATATTTAATTTCTTTTTCTTTCTATTTTTTTTTAAGTTTTGTTTTTCGCGTTTCCATGGGAATATGTACATTTCACTAGGTTATCGACTTTGTTGCCCAACAACCATTCACACTTTTCTTTTGTGATCTTTTCAATTTCTGTGAGGTTGGTGCTGAGGTCCCTCTTTTGAGTGTCGATTTGAGGAATTTGAGTCTTCTTTTATTTAGCCATCATTTTTGTTAATTTTTTTTCAAAGAACTAACATTGACTGCATTAATATTTGCTATAGTATTTCAATTCTCTACTCCTTTAATTTGTGGTATAATTCTTATTATTTTCTTCCTTCTGCTTGCCTTGGTTTTAGTTTATTCTTCTTTGGTTATTTTCATAGGGTGGAAATTTAGGTTATTATTTGAGATTTTCTTTTTATAAACAAGCATTACAGCTGTAAATTCTCCTCCAATCACTGCTTTAGCTGCACAGCATAACTTGGTATGTTGTGTTTTTGTTACAATTTGTCCAAAAATATTTTGTAATTTGCCTTGTGGTTTCTTTTTTGAACCATTTGTTCTTAGAATTTTTTTTTTCATATGCTTGTGAATTTCTTAAATTTCTTCTTGTTATTGTAACTTAATTTCATTCTACTATAGTGAAAGAATTAATTTGTGTGATTAAAAAGACATTAAATTTATTATTATAGAGAATTTTCCCTGTGTACTTAAGAATAGTGTGAGGTTTGATCTTGTTGATTACAGTGTTCTATAGATATGTTAAATATAGTGTTGTTCAAGTCTCCTATTTTCTTGTTGATTTTTTCTGAATTTGTTTTATCCATTATTGAAAGTAGGTTCTTGATGTTTCCAAATATTGTTGAATGTTTGTTTCTCCATTTAATTTATGCACTTTACTTAACATTTTTGAAGCCTATCTTATTAGGTCCATTGATATTTATAATTGCTTTATCTCCCCAATGGATTGACCCTTTTGGTTTTATATACTCTCTTGTCTCCAGCAACAAATTTTATCTTAAAAATTATTATCTTTTGTCTCCAGTAACAAATTTTATCTTAAAAGTATTTTGTCTGATACTGGTAGAGTCACTCCAGTTGTCTTTTAGGTATTGTTTCTATGGCACAAAACTTTTCTCTTATTTTCAACTTACTTGCATCTTCAAATCTACTGTGTCCCTTGGTTGATGTATATTTGGATCATATTTGCTCCATTCTGCTGTTCTCTTCCTTTTTTTTAACTGGAGAGAGATACACATTCTTATTAGAGGAATGAGATAATTTCATTTCATGAACGGTACATTCATTGCTTTATTACAAATTAGTTAACAAAGCCTAGCAGATTAGTATATTAATGTACTTCTTTTTAATTGGTTAAATGGATTAATTAATTGTATCTATCTATGTTTTTTATTTTAGTTTTGAACTTTTTTCATAAATCTTTCTGAATGCATTTTGTAAACTATTTCTCAATGTTTTTATAATATTTCTTTCAATGTAATAAATACATTTATTTGAATTGGAAAATGAAAGCAGAAGTTTTCTGGTAGGAAGTGCAATTTGGCTTACTGGTTTGCCAATCAGATGTATGTTGTGCATTTTCCATAAATGGAACTAAATATTAATCCCCACAGTTTTATTTCATGTATATGTGTAAAATCCAATGTCAAAGTACAAAGCGGGTGTGCAAAGAGAAAAAGGAAAGATCTAAGATTTCCAAATTTCAAAAAATAACTTTTCAAGTTCTTTATAAAATAGTCATGACTTCAAATTGTAGTAATATTGAGATTCCATTGGGTAGATTTAAAATAATATAAGAATTATATAGAGCTAGCCTGGCCGCTGGCTCACACAGTCATCACCTCAGGGGCTGGGAATATCAGCTCCCTGTTGCAGACAGGGCCAGACCAGAGGAAGGGCCCCGACCATTCTTTGGGGAACTGCCACCTGCCCAGCTGCGACCAGAACAAGCAGTATGAATTCAGCAACAGAGCTGGATATAAAATCAATACCCATAAATCAAAGGCATTTCAGTGACAAATCCTCAGAAAGAGAAACTAGGAAATCCACCCCATTTACTATAGCCTCAAAAAAAAAAAATATTTGGGAATCAACAAAAGAAGTGAAAGACCTCTACAATGAAAACTACAGCACACTAAGAAAGAAATTAATGAAGATCTTAGAAGATGGAAAGATCCACCTTGTTCATGGATAGGTAGAACTAATATTGTCAGAATGACCATTCTCCCAAAAGCACTATACAGATTCAATGCAATACCAATCAAAATCCCAATATCATTCCTCATAGAAATAGAAAAAGCAATCATGAAATTCATCTGGAAAAATAAGAGACTCAGAATAGCCAAAGCGATTCTTAGCAAGAAGAATGAAGCGAGTGGCATTACTATTCCAGACCTTAAATTGTACTACAAAGCAATAGTAACAAAAACAGCATGGTATTGGCATTAAAATAGACCAGTTGACCAATGGTACAGAATAGAAGACTCAGAGATGAACCCAAACACCTACAGTTATCTTACATTAGACAAAGATGCCAAAAATGCTCAGTGGAGAAAAGACAGCCTCTTCAACAAATGGTGTTCGGAAAACTGGAAATCCTCATGTAATCAAATGAAATTAAATCTCTTTCTCTCACCATGCACAAAACTGAACTCAAAGTGGATCAAGGACCTAGGAATTAAACCAGAGACCTTGCACCTAATAGAAGAAAAAGTAGGCCCAAATCTCCATCATGTTGGTTTAGACTCCAGCTTCCTCAATAAGACCCCTATAGCGCAAGAACTAAAAACAAGAATCAATAAGTGGGATGGATTCAAACTAAAAAGCTTCTTCTCAGCAAAAGAAACAATCAGTGAGGTGAATAGAAGACCTACAGAATGGGAGCAAACCTTTACCACAAGCACTTCAGATAGAACACTAACCTCAAGGATTTATAAAGCTCTTAAAAGCCTTAACACCAAAAAAACAAATAGCCCAATCAATAAATGGGCCAAGGAGCTAAACAGACATTTCTCAGAAGATGATATACAAATAATCAACAAATATATGAAAAAATATTCAACATCTCTAGCGATTAGAGGAATGCAAATCTCCAATCAGATTGGCAACTATCAAAAAAAAAAAAAAAAAAAAACAAACAACAATAAATGCTGGCGAGGATGTGGGGGAAAAGGCACATTCTTACATTGCTGGTAGAACTGCAAATTGGTGAAGCCAATCTGGAAAGTAGTATGGAGATTCCTCACAAAACTGGGAATGGAGCCACCATTTGACCCAGCTATCCCACTCCTTGGCCTATTCCCAAAGGACTTAAAAACAGCTTACTATAGGGACACAGCCACATCAATGTTTATAGCAGCACAATTCACAATAGCTAGATTGTGGAACCAACCCCATGCCCATCAGCAGATGAATGGATAGGGAAACTTTGGTATATATACACAATAGAACACTACTCAGCACTGAAAGAGAATAAAAGCATGGCATTTGCAGGTAAATGGATGGGGTTGGAGAAAATAATTCTAAGTGAAGTTAACCAATCCCAAAGAACCAAAGGTTGAATGATCTCTTTGATATGAAATACTAACTTATAAAGGCAAGAGAGAAGGAATGAGAGGAATGAAAGAGCTTTAAATTGAACAAAGAGGGGGGAGGGAGGGTTGGGGTCAAGGGGATAGGAATAATGGCAGACTGAGTTATCCATGATTACCCTAAATACATGTATGAAGACACAATTGTTGTAAAAATACTTTATATTAAACCAGCAACTCAAAAAATTGTGCTCTTTTTATATATGTAATATGAAATGAAATGTACTCTGCAAACGTGTATAACAAATTAGAATAATAATTTTTTTTTAAAAGTAAAAAAAAAAAATCCCTCCCTTCAGTCAAAGGCAAAAGAAACTATCAAGTTACTTCTCTGCAAAAGTTCCCCAGATTCTCCATTATCTCAAGAAAAAGAGTGAAGTTATTTGTGCTCTCAGGATTGTGAAAGGCACGTTGCAAATACATGTAGCTTCTCCTATCTGCTTTATAGGGACCTCACTGAGGTTCCAGGGACAGGAAGTGGTCACAGCCCAGCTCAAGAAGACCCTGCACAAGGACTTGGAAGACCCTGTGTACTTGGGTGATAGAAGTGGAAAGTGGAGTGGAGTCTCTGGAAAGTTCTGGGAGCTAACAACTTTTGGAGACAACCACCACCCCCTGTGGATGTAAACAGTAGGTGCTGCTTCCCCAAAGCACTGGGGCCCGTGTGTCCACCATGACCTTGCTATTGAATAGCATCTGATTGGTGGAGCAGTTGCTTGATATTATTCTCCAAATTAATGTTAGTGCATGTCAAAGATAGCGGGTGTGAGAACTACCCAGGGAGATAGATTGAACAAATGTAAAGAAAAGAGCTAGTTGATCTGAGCAGGAGCCTGTGCACAAGCAACCAGGTGAATCAGATGTGTGTGGTCTAAGGACCCTACTTTGAGAAGCACTGCTCTACTTGAAAGTCCTATTAATTGGAGCCCTGCTAATCCTAATGCAATGATCCGTGGAACCTCTCCTGTAGTTAGGAAACTAACACAGCCCCCAGCTCAGGACTGGGATCAACTGTGTCAGATCTTGCCCATCTATCAGGTTGTGACTAGTCAGTGTGCGCACCAACGTGTCACATGGTCCAGGGAAGATTGTGAGACTCGAAGAATCCTGCGACTGAAACGTGGATTTCATTCATTTCGAACAGTTAGAAAACCCACCCCTGCTCCTCCCAGTGCTGGATGCTGGAGGGGACAGGCTGGATCTGATGTGGCGTCTAGGAGTGATGGTGAGAGGAAGAGAAGAGGACGAGGAGGGGCCGGTGAGGAGGAAGGGCCGATGTCTTCTGAGAGCGCCCAGGGGCTGCAGCAAACGCAGGGGGTGTTCTGATCTACTTTAACTTTCCAGGGAAACCAGCCACACTTGATAGCTGAAGCACACCCTGCACACGGCTAGCTCCAGATTTCGGCGTTCGGTCCTGTTGTGTTCCTTTCAATGATGTCAGAGCTCTGGGGTTCTAGTAATTGCTGTAGTAAAAGCACAAGGAAAGTCCACGTGGGATAGGAAGTGTAGGCGGCCCGATGGGAAGTAGGGGAGCGCCCAGCACTCACGCTCGACCCTGTCCTAAGTGCAGGAGGCCCTGCGTGTGCAGCTCCGCACCTCCAACTCAACCAGCTCCACCCCCACCAACCGTGGACCAAAAATATATGAATGACAACTTGTGTCTGTACTGAACCTGTACTGAATGACTTTATGTTCTTGTCATTTCTCCCTGAACAATACAGTCTAACAACTATTTACAGAGCATTCACACTGATTCAGGTATTATAAGTTCTCCAGAGATGGTTTCTAAGGGAGGATGGGCATGGGTTCTGTGCAAACACTACCCCATTTTATTTGAGGGATCTAGGTTCCTTGGATTTGGGTATCCACAGGGGTCCTGGACCAACGCCCTAGGATACTGACAGGCAACTGCAATTTATGGCTATTTAAAAATAAAACAGAAATACTATTTTCCTTTAAAAAAAGAATTATATATAAAGTAATATTACTATATGTATACTAAGTATTGCATTCTTTGTAAAAAAAAAACTGAGCTTGTACCCATTTTAGATGACTTAACATAAATAATGCATTTAAAAGTACTCATACAACTTTTTAAAAGATATTCATTTTTAAAGGTAATTATTGAGGGAAAAAATTAGAAGACTAGATTAGAGAACAAAGGCATTCCAAATTTATGGCATCTAGTTGCTTTATTTACTGCTATATTCCCAGTGCCAAACACCTTGTATTGTTGAATGAATGGAATAATGGATTACATGCCCTGAATGACATCATTATAAATTACATATTTGCCTTCTAAAGAAAGGATAACCTTGAAAGCAGATTTTTTTTCTATCTAGAATAAGTAATTTTCAGTTGATAGGTAGAGAACTGGGTCCTGATGGAAATGGAGAAAATAAAGGAGAGTTAATTCTTGCTATCCTGGCTTGAGAAGGCAGTTCTGGGTGGTGAGTTTTACATTCATAAGACCTTGGAAAATGAGAGAAATATCAGAATATGGACTTAAGAGGGTTCAACAAGTATTAAGATCCAGGCATAGAAATCATCTTGAGTTCTACTAGCAGTTCTCAAGCATCTACGTGTCTGGCACTCTCTAGGCACTGGGCACGTCAAGGTGAGAAGACAGGGTGCATGAGCCATGTATGTCCACAGGGAAGTCTGCTGAGGCAGGATTAATGCTCCAAGAGGAATATGTCAGCACAGGTTGAACTCTTTGAAATTGCTGTTGTTTGACCATGTTTACCTACAAAAACTTAATTTATATGGTTCAATCTACAGGTATGTGTAAACCTAAGTGAGAAAACAGTAAGTCCTGAGGGATTTAGTAGTCAGAGAAAATGGCATGAAATCGGGAGCACCTGAGCTGAGCATTGAGGGGTGAGGATGAGGGTGAGAAGGATGGACAGGTCTTAGAGAGCAGGACCAACAGCAACGAATAGAAAGGAACTAAAGGTACAGGTGTGTTCTGGAGAGGTACCTGGAGTTATCTCTGTGTTGGTATCTGGAAAGTGTGGATCAAAGTGGAAAGGAGGCTGAGGCTTATATTAAAATTCTGCATACCCAAGAAGACACTATTGAGTAGACAATGGTAAGCCACCAAAGGCTTCCCTACAGAGTAAACAGACACAAACTTTAAAAGAAGAACTCAGGCCTCTGAATGGGAAACTGGTGGTGGGAATGCACTTGAGCTTGGAGGCGTAGAGTTGCTTAGGGAACCCCTGCAGTTGTCAAGATTAATGCAATAGCAATGTGTGTGCAGGAGAAGTGGGGCATGATGTTTCTCTGATAGGGTTGCCATGTTTTGGCCAATGATTAGAGTTGAGGTGTTGGTTGAAAAACGTGCATGGTAAGGAGAAGAGGAAGAGAGTAACCTGTGCAGAGATATCCTAGAGTAAGAGTAGCCTTTTGGAATGGTGTGTGGCTCCCAGCTGTATTGGTATGCAGCAGATAGGTGAACCTGTGAAAGTGGACATGATCATCAGAGAAATTTGCATAGGGACAGAAAGGCAACAGAATAAAGGCAAAAGGACAGAGGTGGGGTCAGGAATGTAGCTGTGCTCTGCACTTCACAGTGTTTTATCTCCATCATGGTCAGAGCACTGGTTATCTGTTCACACTTCATGCTTCTGCAAGACTGCCCAAGGCCAAAGTAGATCTTATCCATTTTTGGCATCATTAAAGCCCAAAGGGACTCAAGGGTAACCACTCAGTGCTTTCTGGATCATATCCTAACTTTCATGGAATGTTTTCTAGCTTCTTGGCACTGTTCTAATTGCCACACAGGAGCTTTTTTTTATTTCATCCTTCACAAAGCTCTAGGAGTAGATATTAGCTTCATCCTACAGGTGAGGAAACTGAAGCATGAGCTTGTCCAAGGTCATGATTGAGTGTAAACTCAGAAAGTCTAACACCAGATGATATGGAGCACTTTGCAGTTGAGAATTGCTTTCATAACAATTCTAGTATCCTTAAAGTAACTTTGTAAGATTCAGTGAAAGGGCATTATTATTATCCACATTTGATTGAGAACTAAAATTAAGTCAATTCATGAAGATCACTGGCTTTTAAGTGGTAAAACCAAGCCAGGTTGAATTACAGCCCTGTAAGGTAACTCTGTTCAGTCTTGTATCTGATCAGTATTATAACTGCTGTTCAGTCTTATTCCCTGTGAGTCCAGTTGTCTGTGGCCATGTGGTTGAACAAGATGGAGTGCTTGGGCTGGTGGCTAGAGGAAGCATCTGGAGTGGTGGCTGTGGACAAGGCAGGGAGACTTTGTGAGGAGCAGGATGTTTTTCCTTGAGGGACTTAGGAATTACATTCTGGTGAGACTACAAGGTATCTTGTCAAGCTTACTTGTCAAATCTAACATAGTCTATTTTATTAATAATCAAGAATCCTCAAATTTAGGCACAAACCATGTGTAAAAAATGATTGGCTTGCTGATTTTAAATGTAAATAGAAGATAATCTATTAACAGCGCTATTTATTCATCCTTGCTGGGGACATAACCTGGAATGATCCCTATACAACCTAAAGAAGAAGCCCTTTTAGAGCCCTTTTAGAGCCCTCTGTAGTTTATTTACTGAGAAGGATAAGATTTGCCCTCTTCATAGGAGAATAGAAATGAGAATGATGGATTCTGCATTTCTATAGGCATTTGTTTAACCTAATCCCCAACCACACATAGGCTTTTCTTTGATGGCTGGTCTCCTTAGATAGGAGAGACTCACAAAAGATTTCAAAGGAACTGAAAATGAGATTGATAATAAGCTTTTTACTTGTGTTCAGCTCATTCTACTTTAGGGTGGAAAATGTCCCAGTACATATGAAAGATACTGTTTTATTTGATATTTATGAAACTTAGGCAAGGTTGTCTTGCCAGTTCTCTGACATTACACAAGATTGGTTATTTTGCCAGCTTTTACCATTGCTAACACAGACTCTGAAGCAACAAATACCACGGAGGATTCATAGAAGAGAAATCTCATGTTTGTAAATTAAGAGTAGATTTTTTTTATACAGAAAGTGAAAGTATATTCTCCATGTAGCCAATAAATTTAGTCTCTTCTAAAATAAGCAATGTAATGGAAATTAAAATGGAGGCACCTATGTTCTTCATGTAGAGGAAAATAGGAAAGATGGAAGGAGAGTTAGCAATTCCTGTCTATAACATTAACCATGAATATTTATATTAACTATCATCAATGTATGATATAAAATATCAGCATTTGTTTAGTTCTTTTTCATGTGAGGCATTATTCTGAACACTAATCCACTTTAAAACTCTATGATAAATGCTATTATTGTTTTCATTTCACAGGTAGGTGAACTGCGGCACAGAGATATTAGGCAGCTTGCCTAAACTAAGAGCAGATAGTGGAGTTGGTATCTCAAAGTTTCTACTCTTAACCACTGTGGTAAACTGCCATGGGCCTTACGATTTCATCTCCACTAAACTGGAAAAGACTTCCAAGGAGTGGTGACAGTTAAGGACTTTGAAGGAAGGAAGTCAATTTAGGAAACTTGAAAGAGAGAATTTACAGTGTTTGAAAAGGACCTGTGCATGTAGATTTGAGGAGTTCTTCCATGTGTTTCAAATTTTGAGTTTCCCTGAAATCTGGAGCCATCTCTCTCTGTGCAGTGGAGATATGAGGTACAGTAGCTTTATGAGGAGCTGACTGCCAAGAGCCAGGATGGTTTCCTGTTGATGTTACCGAAACCAGAAGCCATAGATTCCTGCTGGTGCCTTCATGCCCTCTGATGGTGCCCTTCCTTGGAGTCAGACACCATGCAGATGAAATTCATGTCATCTTTCTCCCCCACTCCCTTCCTTCCATTCTTCAAGACAATGAAAATAGTTAAACTAGCCAGGGTCTGATCCAAATGCTGATGATTAAATAAGTACATAAGTAAATAAATAAGACAGGTGTCCCTGGCATTATGAAGACTCAACAATGGTTTTTTAAATGGCCATCTGTTCATGGGATAAGCAGATAAAAAACAAGGAGTAGTGACTTCAGCCTGGAGCCTTAGAGGACGGTTTCATGGAAGAAGCTAGTACCTGAACTGAGTCTTAAATTACATGAAGGTCGGGGGAGAAATGTTCAGAGCAAAATAAGAAGAGCATTCTAGAAGAGGGGTCAGCAAGACCAGCAAAGGCTTGGAGGAGGCAAATGGGAGGATGTGTGGAGGGAAGTGAAGAGAGGGGGCGGCCTGGATGGAGCAGAGCTTGGAGATGAGGCCATTCGCCCAGGCTGTAGAAGCAGGCAAGGGCCAGACCAGGTAAGGCAAAGGGGGCAGCTCATCACTGAGCTTCACTTGCAGTAATAGTGTTTAAAATCTCCTTGCAGTTCCTGCCATAATAACTGAACTTCAGGGCTTCAGGGATACTGGGTTACTAACATTATCCAAACTGGATTATACAGGTCCTGGCAAGATTAGCACAGTCTTCCATGATGAGAGAGAGCTGATACAAACTGCATGTATTTGATACTTGATATCAGAACTAAATTCTTCACAATCATTCAGAGCTATTTGAAGACCCATTCTTCAGTTCTAATTTAATGCAAAAATATGTTACTGAGATGCAATATTAATAGCTAGAAACTTGTTTTTTCATGAGTTTTTATTAGTGCATTATAGTTATACATAATATCAGGGTTCATTTTGACATAATCTTTCATTACGAATATTTTCATTAAGTTTTTAAAATGAATATACTTTGCTTGCTACATGGTACATGTTGCTTTTTAAACATTTTACAAATATTAAATCATCTGATGCCATAATGATATGATGAAAGGTAGGTGCTCTTTTAACCCCTTTTATCAAAGAGGAATTGGCAGTGAGTAACTTGCCCAAAATTATAGAACTAGTGAGTGGCAGAGCTGGGAATTGAGAGAAGATTACTACTCCAGAGATATTAGGTCATCATTTATCTACTCTTCCAATTTACTTATTGTTTCTAAGTTAAATTAGTAGACATATTTTGAAATTTATTGACTACTTGTTTAATTACCATCATACTATATTATGCAAATATAATTCGCACACAGATATTATGTGTATATAGATATATACATGTGTGTATATTACATATACACGTGTAGATAATATACATATTATATATATGTACACACACATATGGCATAACAGATGGCATTTATTATAGATTTCAACCTTGGATACATACTGGAATCACCTAGGGTGCTTTTAAAAAAGTTGTCATCAGTTTGAGCCCTACCTTAAGAAATCCTGATTTATTTGATTTGGGTGGAACCTGGACATTACTATTGCAGAAACTCCTGTGGTGAGTCTAATATTCATCAAGACTGAGAACCACTGATATAAATCATGCATTTATTGATTACTTAAGACACTGAGCTACATATTGCACCTATTGTTATTTTGCATGACAACCTCACTAGATAGGTTATAATTATTTATGTTTTATAGAGGAGAGAATTGAAGAACCAAGAGGTTATATGATCTGCCCAAGTTCACACAGCTGGTATATAGTGCAGAAAGGATGTATGGGGTGGAACTACATTTTCTTAACCATAGCCTTGCATACCACAACATAAAATTCATGGTATCATAAATTAATTTATCAGCACTTGGAAATATATTTATTTCATAGATAAGTGATAAGTCTCTTAAAATCTGATTAATTTTAACCAATCTATTCAGTTTCTTTTAAAATATCTTGTGGCCAGTCAAGGTGGCATGCACCTGTAACCTCAGCTACTCAAGAGGCTGAGTAGGATCACAAATTGGAGTCCAGTCTGAATAACAACATGAGACCCTGTCTCAAAAACAAACAAAACCATAAATACCTTCTAAACTAAATTGTATATATGTACATGTACTTTTATTATGTAAATATATCTTTTATATCACATGATATATTATGTATGCATGACAGACTTCATTTTTGTTGTATTAGAGTTTTTATCTTTTGTGTTTCTACATATGAATATATAAAACATTACAAATAAGTCTCCAAATATATGATAGCTTTTAAAGATCTGCTGGATATATTCTATTTTGGTTGAAAAGAAAATGATAGAAAAGCAATTTACTGGTAGCAGAAAAGATCTGGGTCATACTGTGTCAAGGTCACACTGTGTCCTACCATGCTAAGTGATGTGTCTTCTCCTTTCCATGTGTTACTTCATTTGATACACTCAACGTGTCACCTCCTCTCACCTTGTCTCTGTGTTGAAAACTCCAACACTTGCATATCTAGCTCAGGACTTCTTACTGGGGTAGGTACTTCCTTATTCAACTGTCTATTTGGTTATCTCCACTTGAACATTTCTTAGATACCTCAAAAGTAACATACCTGAAATGCAGCTCCCCAGGGTTTCCCTCCATTTGTTATTCCTCCAGTCTTCTCCATGTCAGCACGTGGCTCCATCATCTGTCCAGTGCTTCAGGTCAGAAAACAGAATGGGCTTGTTGGCTTCACCTCCAAAGTGTTTCTCAACTCCCTCCGCTGCTGTCCATTTCTACTGCCAACACTCTAGTCCCAACCACAAACATCCCTTGGAAGGTCCCTTATGATAACCTAATTGTCTCCTCACTTCCACTCCTCCCTCCTTACAGTCCTTTCTCCACCCAGCAGCCAGTGTCACTCCCATGACACCTTTCATCAGTCACTTACTTAAAATCTCTCAGTGGTTTCCTTGCCCTGGCCTACAAGTCCCTGCATCTTTTAGCATCAACTCATACCACGCCAAACCTCAATCCTCACTACCTATCTCCACCCTCACTGGTCTTCCAGTTCTGCAAATACTCCAGGCTTTCCATGACTGAGCCTGTGGTGGTGCTTCCTTGAACCAGAAGACTTTCCTCCAACTGCATGACTGGATCTTCATCTCTGAAATCGCATCTAAGACTTGACTTCCTCATGCAGACCTTCAAGGACCATCTTTTACAAAGTGCCCCCTTTCTTAGACTGTCCTCTATTTTTTTAATAGCACTGATAACCAACTTGCAACATTTAATTTATTCACTTATGTTATTATTTATTTATTTCATTTGAATATAATCCCCACGATAGACTACTCTCTGCCTCGTTTACACTTATCCCCATTTAGTTCCTTAGCACACAGTACAGGAAATGTTCACAATAGAATACATTTTAGTTCTTTGTTAAATGAATGTACTTATGAGGCTTTGATGCACAATTTAAAAATAGTGATCTTTTCCTGAGATTTTAAGAGAAAAAAAACAGAATTGTGACTCCCAAACTGTATTTTATGTAGCAATAAAATTAAAGATAAGTAAATAAATTTATATAAATAAATTTATGAGAACAGGAGCTTGTTTAAACTCACAACACAGTTCTTTGTACTTAGGCATTGGAAAGAGATTTGCTGAATGAATGGACATATGAATATAAGGCAGATAAATATAAAGATAAATAAAATAAATAAAACTGTTACTAAGACTCTGCTATTGTTGCTAGGTAAAGTAAACCTATTTATACACACACACACACACACACACACACACACACACACAAAATCACACTTTCTATGTTCAAACATCATTTTACCAGACAGAATAGTATAGAACTAAAGCATTCTAGGCCAAAAGCTGTACCCATAAAGGCACAGAATGAAAACTATTATAGTGACTTTGAGCAAAATCAGTAAGTATGATTGGAAGAAAATAAACTGAAGACGATTTTCTGTTTAAATGACGGCAAGTCATATACTATAGGTGATGGCAAATCTCATATTGTCTACAAAAACATTTGGGTTTCATTCTACAGGGGGTGGGTGCTCTATAAAATAAAAGAGCTTTCAGCAGGAAAATGATGTGGTTAATTTGCATTGAAAACTTACATTTTGTGACGAATGTGGCAATTGACTTGGAAGGAGAGCAGGTACGGATCAGGAGTCCAGTTGGAAAGTCGTAGGGATAACCTAAGAGCAAGGTGGCAGGTCCCGCTTGAGTTAAGGAAATAGAATTGAGCATGCAGGGCAAGAACAGGTGGTGCCTACTAGGTCTTCCTGGAATGTCTTCTGAGAGTCCCCAGTAGAATATTGTTTCCAGATTTGGCTTGCATTCTGTACCTATGAACTTTGGAAGGAATTTCCATATTATTCATCAATTGGTCTCATACATACCTGTTTTGATGAATACATTTTAAAGAAAAATCACTAAACTGATATAGAGTTCACTGTGAGGAGTAAAAGAAAATGTTGATGTGAAAGTACTTTGCAAAGTACTAGACAAATGAAAGTTATTTTTATTACAAGTTAAGTCAATTTCATTTACCAAAAGAAAAATCACTTTGTAGCATGTAAGATCCCATAAGCAGACTTCCCGGGGGGCGGGGGCGGTGTGAAGGGATGATTTACTCTTATAATCACAGCACTCTTTTTTATACTTTTATTATAACACCTCCATTAATTATAAATTGTTTATGCATTAGATTTTCCTCATAGCATATAAATCCTTTGGGGACACAGGCTGAGACTTATGAATCTTTGCACCCTGCATTTTGGTAGACAGTGAGTGTTCAATAAATGTTAATTGTAGGCAGGAATGACTGATTAGTTAACAGGAAAGAATAAAGTCAGGCAGCAGAGAGCTAGTATGGACTTCAAAACTAAATACTAGAGCAAACACGATAAAGTAAAAAGATTCAGTGTTATTCATGATCACATATTTTATTTTAGTCTAGAAGATATGCATAAACTGAATATACTTCCTAAAGGCTGGATCAACCTGCTCAGAGTAAAGTTAAATATTTTATAACACTGGTAATTAAAAATAATTTTGCTACACTGTATTCACATATCCATTCATTCAGCAAATCTCTTTCCAATGCCAAAGAACAAAAAACTGTGCTGTGGGTTGAAACAAGCTCCTATTCTCATGAAGTTTGCTACGTAACAGAAGTAGGAAGGACTGCTCTATGCCAAACGCCATACTGGGAACTCTTCACAGCTTAAGGAGTATTTTCTTTATTGATAGCAACACTGTGAAGTAAGCATTATTATGACCATTTTACTGAAAAGAAACTCAAGCTAAAAGAATTGTTTTAATGTCGTTGAGACCACAGAGCTAGGAAGGGGCTTACGTAGAATGATTGGTAATAAGGAAGAACAGCAAAGGTTATTTTTACTGCAGAATCTGGGTCCACTTGTGGTAATTCAAAGTGACAAATAGTAAGTGAAGTCACTGGCAGATGTATTAAATCATAGAGTTGTAAGGAAGGGTCCCCACCTGCGTGGAGTGTTCCATCTAGCTGAAGGAGTAAGATCACGCAGTCATAGGTGGGCTCTTCAGCAAGGGTAGCTCCTAGGAGTGGAGCAGCAACAGGTCTGGAATGAGAAATATCCTGGCGTGGGGTCAGGAGACCTCCCTCCAGTGCTCCCCTGTGTGACTGTGGGAAAGACACTGACATCTCTGGGCCTCACTGCCATAACTTCTTAGATATCAGCAATAGTAGGCAATGTTTCTACCTTATTCTAAAAAAATAATGGGTTGAGGTTATGAGAAAGCAGTTTCTAAAATGTACAGATTTATGATTAGGTGCCAATTTCATAGAAACATCTTTTTGGCATAAAAGCCATCAAATAAAAGAAAGCATAGAGAAATGGTGTGTAATTTCTTATCTTAAGAACATGGCGTGGTGCCTGCTGTGGAATAAGTGCCTAATAAATACTACCCGAGTTCCTGAAGAATTCAGATCTTCCCTCCTCTAGCCAGGGGGATGTTATGTTATACACAACTTCCTGTGACCCTTACAATACATTGAGCAGTTGTCAATAAATATTACTTAGTGCCATTAAAATTGGGTCTTTTCATTTGTTCATTTGGTAAAGTTGTATGTGTGTTCGTGTTGCAGAGAAGTATATGATTGACAGTGTATGTGTATGTGGGTGAAGGAATACATTTGTGGGTTGTGAGCTGTCCTCATGTCTGGTTCTGCTAAGAGTGTGTTTGCCTCTCTTTACTGGTGGGTGAGCAGTTGCAGCAGAAAGCACAACTGGGGTCTAGAGTAATACCACACATTCTCCCTAGGTCTATGTATTTCAATAGATGTTATTGATATAAGCTAAAAACATACAGTTTAAATCTAGTAATGTGACACACAAGCCAAAGAGAAGATTTATTTTAGGAAGGTTGGTTTACCCAGTACCATGACATGACATACCCATAGGCAGTTATTTATCTGCCTATGAAGAGTAGCCTTTAATTCAGAAAATTGGCCTGACATATATATGTGTTTGCTAGGGATATGACCAGTACCTCCTACTTAATCTTGTAAGTTAGTATCATAGTATTAATATTATAACAGTCATCAATGCCTTCCTTATCTGTGATTTCAGTTCAATTAATAAAATTCTCCTAGCTTAGGTTCTTATTTGTAAATTTCTACAATATTTAGTAAATATTTAGTAAATATTTAGTAAATATTATAGGAAGTATTTTTTTACCTATCTTTACCATTTCAGTTAATGCCACTTCAAAGTTTTTTTTTTTTTAATAATAAAATGTTACTAACATTAATTGTTCAAAACTTTCACTTCCATGGAGTACATGATTTTCCCTGTTCCTCCCACTAAGTACAACTTACACCCCAGGATGTTATATATAAAGTTAACATCAACAAAATCCCAAAGGTAGAGAGAATAAGGAAAACTGTATTGGCGCCTTTGGAACCAAGGAACAATAAGGAGGTGAAGACCTTGGGTTTTCTTTTTGCCTGGCTTATCCCAGAACTGTAGCTGGAGAAACTAGAACCTTTAATTGCTAACAAGTGCAGACATTGAAGGCCCTAGTGAAGGTTTTGTCTCTGTAGTGGAGGGACAAGGGAAATGGCAGCCCAGCGTCACAGAAAGCTTTGGATAATTACCTTCTATTTCAAACACTACAGATTCATCATGGCCCCACCTCTGCCTGTGTCAGCAGAGACCACATGGTCAACCTAGCATTCGATGGACCCTGGCAAGCTATAATGGGTAGTCCCCCACCACACCCCACCTCTGGATGGTGCCAGAAAGAAGGCTGAGTAGGGAGGTGGGGCTTTCATTCCCACCAAGCAGTAATGAAGCCCACCACTCCATCCAGAGTGTCCACGTGAAGACCAGGTCGGAACCCTGGACTTCCCCTTGTACCTGCCGTAATGAGGTTCCCATTCTTTTCCTTGCACTGGGCTGACGGCAGAGGCTCTCTACTGGAGAATCCAGGCTTCTACTAGTGTCCAGTGGTACTGAGGCCATGCAACTGCTGTGGCCACTCTGGAGGACATGGGGGGAGCAATAATAAGTCCCTCTTGCACTTCCTGTTCCGGATGTATCAGGGCAGGTCTGGTGGAGAACTGGAACTTTCCCTTCCTCTCAGCAGTGATGTGGGCCCTCTGCCCTCGGCAGGTACCCACAGGGGACAAATGAGGGACTTGGAATTCTGTCTCCACCTGGCAGTGAAGAGGCAACATTGCCTCTCTTCTGCAACCAGAGCGATATCAAAGAAGTCAGCAAAAGAATAAGAGTGAAATACAATCTAAAGTTTCTTAGTAAAATATTCAAAATGTCCAGGTTCCAGAAAAAAAATAATTTGTTATATCAGGCCTCAGAAAAATCTCACTTGAATGAATAAACACAATGAATGCTAGCATTAACAGGACAGAGATGCTAATACTAGGGAAGGTTTCAGGCATTATCTGTTAGCTTTGCCCTATTTTTTCTTTCTGTATTCTGATGACACAGATGTTAGGGCTTCTATTTTAGTCATTCAGGTTCCCGAGTCAATTTGCTTTCAGTTCATTTTCTTCTCATTGTTCACATTGGGTAATTTTTGTTGTTCTTTCTTGTCAGTGTACTGATTGTTTTTTTCTATCCCCTTTATTCAGCTGAAAAAAAAAAATTAAAGCAGCCATTACTACAAAAATAAAGATTCAATGAATGATCACAACATGCTTTAAATAAATGGAAAAAGTAGAAATTCTCGGCAAAGAGACAGAAAATATGGAAAAGCACAAATTTTAGAACAGAAAAAAAAATGTAATAACAAAAACCAAAAATCAAAAAAAAGACTCAATGGATGGATTCAACAGCTGAATATAAGGATCAGAGGAAAAAATAAGTCAACCAGAAGAAAGATGAATACAAATTATCCAATTTGAGGAAGGGAGAGAAAATAAACTTAACAAAAATGAACAGAGACTCTGGGCCTGTATGACTCTACAGAAGATCTAATATTCATATAACTAGGGTACTGGACAGAGAAGAGAAAGAGGTTAAAGTTGAAAACATATCTGGAAAAAATAGTGCTGGAATCTTCCCCAATTCATAAAAAACATAAACCTACAGACTCAGGAAGCTGAGTAAACTTCGAACAGGATGAACTCAAAGAAGTCCATGTCTAGATATATTGTAGTCATACTTCTGAAAATTAAGCCATGAAAGCAATGAGAGAGAAACAGCACTTCATTCATACAAGAAAAGCAATTACAATGAAAGCAGATTTTTTATCTGATATCTTAGAGGTCAGGGTAAGTGTTATGACACTTTTTTGAGTGTCGAAAGAGCAAAAAGGACTATCAACCCTGAATTCTGTGTCATTTGAAAACAACCTTCAGGACTTAAAGGGGAAATGAAAATTTTCAAGATGAAAGAGAACTAAACAAATTTGTCCCAAGCAGAACTGATTTAAAGGAATGAGGAAGTTCTCTAAACAAAAAGGAAATGATAAAATAAAGAATACTGGATATTTGGGAAGCAATAAGGAACATGGTATGCAAAAGTATGGGTGAATAGGATAATTTTATTTTGCCTTTTGAGTTTATGAATTATATTTGATGAGCCAAAAACTATAATTAATTAGGGTTCTAAAAGTATGTAGAGAAAATAAATTAAGAAAATGTAACATAAATGTAGGAGGATGAAAAAAATGGAGTTAGTTTGCTATTGTTCACTCAAATTGGCAAAATGTCAACATCTGTAAATTTGTGATCAATTATATATCACAAGGAGCAGCCACAACAACAACAAAAACAATCTATATGCACAAAATTATACTCAAAACTCCATAAATGAATCAAAGGAATTTTAAGAAATGTTCCAGTAGCTCACAGAAAGTCAAGAAAAAGTAAACCTAGAAACAAACAAACAAACAGAAGACACAGAATGAAATGGCAAACTTAAATACTAATATATCAATAATCATATTATGTATAAATGGTCTAAATACATCAAATAAAAGATATATATATTGGAGATTAAAAGGCATAGATTGGAAAATGGATGAAAAACTTGACTTAACTATGGGTGCTCTGCAAGAACCTTGCTTTGAATATAACAATAAAGGTAGGTTTGAAAGGAAAAGAATGGAAAATGATACCATCCATTTCACAAGAAGTTAGTAGTCACTATCTTAATATAATATCAAGTAGACTAGAAAGCAAAGAACATCACTAAAACCAGAGACTGGCATTATATAATGATAAAATGGTCAAAACACCTTAAAACATAGCAATACATAACATGTTCACAATAAACAGCAGAACAGTAATACTCATTAAGCAAAAACAGTCCTGAAAAAGACAAATTGACAAATTCATAATTATATTTGGGAACCTCAATACCTCTCACTCAACAATTGACAGAATAAACAGAAGATTATCCAAGGTATAGAACTCAACAACACTATCAACCACCAGGTTCTAAGCAACATATATTAAACACTTTGTCCCTCAGTGACAGAATATACATTCTGTTCAAGCACCCATGCAATGAATATATGCCAATTTAAACCATCATATATTATGCATCATAAAACAAGCAACAAATTTATAAGCATTAAAATATTCTTCTCACTGAAATCAAACTAGAAACCATTAACAGAATAATAACAGAAAAGTTTCCAAATACTTAAAAACTAGAGAATCTACTTCTAAATAACATATAAGTCAAAGAAGAACACTCAGAGAAACAAAAAAAAAAAAAAATACATTGAACTGAATTAGAATGAAAACAAAATAGGGCTGGAAGTGTAGCTCAGTGGTAGAGCAATTGCCTTGTATGTGTGAGGCCTTGGGTTCAATTCCTAGAGCTGGGAGGGAAAAAAAAAAAAGAAAACACTAAAATTGACAGGATGTAGTTACGGCAGTGTTGCAAGGAAATTTTATAACACTAAGTGCTTATATTAGAACACAAGACAGGTATCTAATTAATTAGCTTCTGACCCTTTAGTTCAGGAAATTAAGAGGACAAATGTAAATACAAAGCAAGCAGAAGAAAGGAAATAATGAAGATGAGAGCTTAAATGAATACAATTGAAAACAGAAAGACAACAGAGAGATAGAAACAAAGAACTGCTTCTTAGGAAAGATCAATATAATTGGCAAACCTCTACCAAGAATGGCATAAAAAGAGAGGAGACGTTTCATACCACTGTAAAGACCATAAGTGAATACTATGAAAAACCCCACAAATTTTTGACATCTGCGGTGAAATGGACCAACTCCTAATAAATGCACAACTCACAAAATAAGAAATAAACAATTTGAATAGCCCAAGAATTCTCAAATACACTGAATTCATAATTTAGATTTTCTGCAAAAGAAATATCCAAACCCAGATGGTTTCACTGGAGAATGCTACCAAATATTCAAAAAGAATTAACATCAATCCCATGGACTCTTTCCAGGAAATAATAATTCCCAATTCATTTTATGAAGCTGATAATATTCTGAAATGGAAACCCCAAAAAATACAGCACAGAAAAAGAAAGCTATGGATGAATATATCCTATGAACATAGATAAAAATTCTTAAACAAAATAATAGAAAATAGAATTCAGTAATTAATATGTGAAAATAATTGTACTTAATGAATAAATGAGATTTATTTCAAGGATGCAAGGTTGGTTTGATCACTGAAAAGTGAGTCAGTGTAACCCACCAGATTAACAAAGTAAAGAAAAAAAAAATCACAGGAACATATCAATTGATACAGAAAATAAGCAATGTAATGGAAATTAAAATGGAGGCACTTATGTTTTTCATATAGAGGAAAAAAGGAAAACTGGAAGGAGAATCAGCAATTCCCATCTATAATATTAACCATTAATATTTATATTAACTATCAACAAAATTCAATACTCATTCATGATACAAAAAGAAAATACCCAGAAAAATATGAATATAGAAGAGCTTCTTCAACCTGATAAACAAATCTATATAATACCTGCAGTTAGCATTATACTTAGTGGTGAAGAACTGAATGCTTTCCCTGTAACAAAGAGAGCCATGATGGTATTGATAATATCAGCTCTTATCATTCTTACTCAGTACATTCCTGAAATTCTTTAAATGATTGCAATTCAGACAACAAAAGGAAACAAAAGACTTGAGATCAGAAAGGAATTAAAAAAAAAAAAAACCTGTTACTATTTGTAGATGACATGATTGTGTATGTAGAAAATCTCAAAGAATATGTTTTTTTTTTTCTTAAAAAAAAAACACTTTGTGCTGGGGATATAACTCAGTAGGTAGAGTGCTTGCCTCACATGTAAAAGGCCCTGGGTTCAATCCCCAGCACCACACACACACAGAAAACAACAACAACAACAAAGAAAAACTTTCAAAAACTCATCAGTAAGTTCAGAAAGATTACAAGATCTAAGAAAAACTTACAGAAATGTCTTTCTATATGATAGCAAAGAATATATGAATATCGAAATTAAAAGTATAATAAATTTATAATTACTCCAAAAATTAAATACTTAGGTTTAAACGTAACAAATAAGCATAGGATGGCACACTGAAAACTACAAAACACCAATGGAAGAAAAGAAAGATCTAAATAAATGAAGAGGTATCCTTTATTCATGGATTAGGAGACTCAACACAGAAAAAAATCTCAATTCTCCCCAAAACTAATATACTAGTTCAATGGTATTCCTGCTAAACTCTAGCAATAGTTTGGGAGACATGGAAAGACTATTCTAACATTAATATGGGAAGGTGAGGGAATTAGAATAGCTGAAACAGTTATGAAACACACAAGAAAGTGGGAGGAGTTACTCTGCCCACATTCAAGATTTGCATTTTATGTGACTACCATATAATCCTGTATTTATCTGGGACATTTATTTCAGAGAAATGAAAACTATGGTCACAGAAAATATGGTATGTGAATATTCGAAGGTCTATTTGTAATAGACAAAATTGTAAACATCCCAGCTGTCTTTCAGTAGGTGAATGGCGATTAAACAAACTGCGGTACATCCATGTAATGTATTCACATCTATTTGGTCTCAAGACTCTACCAGGTGCTTGAATACATTTGTGACTCAAATCTTGATAGGTAAATATTTTGGAGATTAGAAACTTGAGGTTTAGAGAGTTTAAATGGCTTACTTAAGGTCATTCAGATAAAGGGTCGAATTTTCAACCATGATTTATGATATTTCAAAAGCATATTTTCCTTCTAATCTAGAACGTTGCCATGAACATCAGGTGAGGGCTTTTGTGTTTATTATTCTTTGTGATCCAGAAGGACATAATGAATGATGTTATATACTAAGGACTGCTTTTTCTCAGCAGACCTTCAGCACAAAGCAATTTCCCAAGAACAGACTTCTCTTTTCCAGAATCCATATTGATTGCCTTTATCTAGGCATTGGCAAAGTCATATCATGGCATTTGGTGAATCTTCTCCAAGAAACAGAACGGTCTCAGAGGTATGCATTCTTGTGACTCATTTCATCTGGTGTCAGAACTAAGGCTTGCTCTTTATCTTAAGTAGATTTGAAGTCTAGTTTGCAGAGCTTAAAACATCCAATTGCTCATACAGCTGCCGGAAATGGCTTTGTTTTGCAATGTGTATCCCTACCTTCAGACTCAACTAAAAGACAGCCGACAAAGTCCATCGTTATTGAACAGGTGTGGCTGAAAATGTTGACCCATCATCACATTTTGGAGCCAGAAGGAATTATTCAATTAGGATAATCACCTCATTTGGTAGAGAGGCAAAGTAACTTGTTGAAGTCTCAACGTATGTAATTAAAATTAAAACATGAATCTCAGATTACTCCCGAGACCCACATCTGGGTATTACTAGCACTTCTCTTTATGTTACATACTTTGAGCTCTTGTTGCTATTTGCTTCAAGTTTCAATAAGAGCACTTCCTGTTTTGTGAATGTAGCATCAGCAAAATATCTAATCACTGTATTTATTTTGGAAACCAAACAAACTCCAAGATTCTAAACCTTTAAGGAATGGCAGCTACAAAGTAAAATGGAGGTACATAAAAATCTTATAATGAAAGAATTCCAGAAATTGCTAGTATAGTGCAATTGAAAAAGCCCCGGAACTGGAGCTTCCAACTGTGGGCCAGATGACCTGCTGTGCTAAGCCACACTGTGTCATTCTCTATGCCTCTTCAGCAAACTCATGCTTGGTACTCACTTTATACCTTGTAGCTGGCTTGATTCAGGAGATTCAAAGGTGATCAAAATAATAATAATAATCCTGCCTTCACCTAACCCACAGTGTTGGTGCATGAGAGAAATTAGATAGTAGATGTGAAAGCTCTTCGTAAAGTGCACAGTTCCATAAAGAGTAGATATAACCTCACACTGTTTCTGATTGCAAGTGTATATGGTATCACAAATGGAGCTTTGGAGATACTGAAAACTCCTGAGCATGAACAGAAAATGCATTGATATTATGAGACTGTGCCATCTAGAAATTGAAATGGGACAAAATGCTTAATAATAAGCACTTGCTACAATGCCAGTCACCTTCCTATCATGTGATTCTCCCTCAGATACAAATGCAGAAACATTTTCTCACTTTTACTACTATTATTTCAGCCCTTAGATCAACACAGAGCACACACAGAATGCACCAGACAGTTGATGAATAAATAAATTAATTAATGCCTTTTGTGTGTGTATCTCTATCTATATAACTGTAAGTGGCATTAGTGGGCATAAGATTATATACACATTTAAGGACTCGAAGTATATTGCCAAATACCTCTTCTAATTAATGCCAGTTTATCTTTTATTTGCCTAATGGATAAAAAGATACATTGAGTGTCCGTATTTTAACCCCTTTTGTATTTGGCCTGCATATTTTTTTTCCTGCAAATATCATTGTTGGGACATTTCACTGTGAGAATATCAGAGTGTACTTACACAAGCTTAGGGATGACCTACTACACATACAGGCTATTTTATGAGCTTATGGGTCATATGTGATCCATCATTGATTGGAGCTTTGTTATGTGGCACATACTACATTTGTCTATCCAGGATAGTGTCAGCATTTAAACTGTTTTGTCCTTAAGGTCAGTAAAAATCATGAAATTATCTTATTGTTTTAAATTGTACTTCTAAAGAACCAACTAAGCTGGGAAGATTTTCTGACCTTTGTTGGCTATTTGTAATTTTTCTGTAAATTGCTCATATATAACATTTGGTCATTTTTCTGTGGGTTGTATTCTTCTTATTACTATGTAGGAACCCTTTAAACAATGTGGCTTTTAATCTTTATTAGTTATATTACTTGCAACTATTTTTTTCAGATCCACTTGTGCTTTTTAAGAATTTTTTATGCTGTGTTTTGCCATATAAAGATTAAATTTTTTAGCCAGGTATGGTGATGCATGCCTCTAATTCCAGCAACTCTGGAGGCTGAGGCAGGAGGATCCTAAATTCAAAACCAGCTTCAACAAATTAGTGAGGCCCTTAGCAACTTAGGGAGACCCTGTCTCAAAATAAAGAATAAAAAAGACTGTGGATGTGGCTCAGTGATTAAGCACCCCTTGGTTCAACCCCTGGTGTGTGTGTGTGTGTGTGTGTGTATAAGAGTAAAATTTTTATGAGTCCAATTTTTTCTTTATGATTTCTGTTTTTTTTTTTTTTTAACTTCCTTTGGGGGGGTCTTTCCTCTCTCCAAATTGTTTGTAAAATTTTTAAATTTTCATTTTTATATTTGTCTAAGTTTATTTTTTATATTTCATTTATGTTATTACAATCATTGTACTTTGTCCTTTGCATATATAATTCAATGCATACTTTGCAAGATAAGTATTGTTATCTTTGTTTCCCAGATTATGACAAGGAGAATGAAGTTTGGAAAGTCATCTAGGTCAAACATATGGCAAGTGCTAAGATTCTGACTCTAAAGTTCACTCTCTTTCAAACATTTAATGCCAGCTCTGCAAAATATAGATGAGGTGCAGGGTGATTTGTAATTACTGACTTTACCTTCTCTGTCCTTTAATTCATTCCCAAAGTGGTTTGTGTTGTATAATATTAAAACTTCGTTTTAGTCCATAAAATTTCATAGCAATATGCATACATACATATTGTCCCTGTGCTGACTTTCATGTGAGAGGAGGTTGTTCAGCACTGGGTTCCATGCTAGCACATGCCTAAGCTAGAAAGGGTTCAGTGTGTCAGTCCCCAGACACATTCAACAAGCAGGGCACCAACCTTCCCTGTGGGTAGTTCTCACCAGGAAGCCACCAGTGGTCACTAGCTTCCTTCTGGCCACTCCCCCCCCAAACACTAAGAAATGCCTGCTAGATGCCCAGCTCAAGTGTCTGCCTCCCAGCAATGGCCTTTCCATGATGGCCTAAAGAAAATGTTCAGTGGACATCACATTATGTGTGCCTCTCACCCACATAAATGGCAATAATGGGGAAGGGGCAGCCACAGGAGTAGGCTTCCCAAATCTCCTTCCAAGAAAGCCTGCTGTGGGGAGCTCAGTGGACTGACGCTTCTGTGCCTTCTCATCTGAAAGTACCAAGTCTGTCCTTTCCTGGGCTCCTTCCAGCAACATGTGAGTACACTGCCAGTCCTGCAGCCAGGCATTTTCTGCCCTACATGGAAGCCCTCTAACAGTGTTTTGTCTCCTTGTCCACTCATCACTGGTGTGGCTGAGACTTCCTTAGAGGTGCAGTGTGGTCTGGGGCTGCTCCTGGCTGGTCCTCCTTCTTCCTGGTCCCCTTGCACAGGTGTCTGGTCAGCATCTTGGTTTAAAATCTTCTTTTGTCCAATCTTGCTCCCTTCTAGATCCTTCATGAGAAGTTCCCCCAATTAATCTCTTGTACCTCTTATCCCTTCTTGGTGCCTCCCTCACAGAGAATCTAAATCAATAGATAAGCTCATTAAAATAAACCAAAGGCCGAATGTTTTCTCTGATAAGCGGATGCTGATCCATAATGGGGGTGGGGGGGTGTGGGAGGAGTGGAGGAACTTTGGATAGGGCAAAGGGGAGGGAGAGGAAGGGAGGGGGCAGGGGGGTAGGAAAGACAGTGGAATGAGATGGACATCATTACCCTAGGTACATGTATGAAGACACGAATGGTGTGACTCCTCTTTGTGTACAACCAAAGACATGATAAATTGTGCTCTATATGTGTACTATGAATTGAATTGCATTCTGCTGCCATATATAACAAATTAGAATAAATAAAATAAAAAAAATAGAATATGTGTGAAACAGAGGGCCTCAGTCAGGTTCCATTTGTTTAAGTCCTTGTTTTAGCCCATAAAATTTTACAGCATTTGCTACATACCAGACATTGTTCTAAACATTTGTTTTACTTATACTGAATCATTTGGTCCTTGCATCAGCCCTGTGATGAATCAGTGTTCCTATTTTGTAGATGAGGATGCAGTGGCACAGAGATATTATACAAACTTGTCCAATGCCACAGGGCTAGTAAGTGACAACCGTAATTTATTCCCACTGAACTACGCACATTGCCTTTTATGTTAGGAATCTTTTGCTGTGTTGACATTACAGTAAGTAAGGATATGATGTTTTTAATAAAATGTGTCCACTAAACTTCCCCTGCACAGAACTCACTGAAGAAATTAGATTATTTTTTCCAATTCTGGAAGGAAAACTGTTGCACTGAATTTTCCAAAAGACAAAGCTATCAGTCTAAGAGATTTGTAAGAAGAATATTGATCATAACTTTTTGAATTAATTTCCAACATGAGAAAGTATGTCTGCTACTCTGCACTCTTCCCCTGAAACTCCACTAAAAAACCTTGCCTGGATGAAGCACATCTGGGAATTGTCAGTCTAATTAGCTAACTTCTCTAGAGTGGTGGGAGACAGCTAGATACGGAGCAGATACCATGCTCTGGACGATGTGTTAGATATTGAACATGGAGATAATAATTGAGAGCTCAAAACCACCTGAGAAATGCTTGCTAGTATAGTTTGGACATGAGATGTCCCCTGACAGCTCCCATGTAAGACAAAGAAGGAAAGTTCAAGAGGTGAAATGATTCAATTATGAGAGCTGTAACCTAATCAGTGGATTAATCCACTTGAATGGATTAACTGGGTAGTAATGAGGAAGTCAGAGTGTGGTTAGAGGGAGTAGGTAACTGGGAGCCTGTCCTTGGGGTTTATATTTTATCCCTGGTGAGCAGAGCTCTCCTTCTGCCTCCTGGTTACTATGATTTGCACTGCTTTCATCTCTCATGAAGTTCTGCCTCACCTTGGGTCCAGAGCAGTGGAGTTGGTAGTCTGTGGACTGAAACTCTGAAACCATGAGCCCAAATAAACTTCTCCTCCTCTGAGTTGTTCTTGTCAGGTCTTTGGGGCATAGCAACAAAAAGGTGGCTAATACAGTTGCCCATTTTAGAAAGAAGAAACCTAAATATATTAAATAAGTTATTCAAAGTCAGAGCTAGTATGTTCTTAAATCAAATAAAAACTAAGGCTTACCAGTTAGCCTGTGTTGTTGTGATTATTATGTTAAACTACTTTCCCTAGTTAAATAGGGTTTATTTTTCTGGGCCCCAAAACTCGGAAAAAAAAAAAAAAAAAGGCTTGCTTTGATGACTTGTCATCTTAACCTTGGTAAATCCTACCACTTTAACCTTTTCATTATGTCACAGGATAACTTTATTCATCGTAACTACTTTAATGAAAACATTTCTGAATTTATTTTTGATTTTTATGTGACCACATTTTTTTTTTCACTTTTTCATTCAACAAATTAAATACCCTCTGTGGTAGACAGATAAACAGGTCATCCTACAACCAGCCCTAAGATTTCCTGCCCTCTGGTTTGTTTTGCTATGGCGGATTTTGTTCTTGTGATTAGGTTATGTTATATGACACAATTGAGATTACAGAGGTGAGGCAGAATGAGTTTCATAGTGCTTTGAAAACAAAGAATTTTCCAGCAGCTTACAGATGAGAAAGTCAGATTTGAAACAGAAGAAGGATTTGCCACACTATTGCTAGCTTGAAAAAGGAGTGGCTGTATGCTGAAGGAATAAGGGTGCCCTATAAGAGCCCCTGGCTGACAGTTAGCAAGGACACAGGAGACTGCACTCTCACAGCCTCACAGAGCTTAATTTTGCCAACAGTAAGAACAAGCCTGGAAACAGTCTTCTCCAGATCCTCCTGACAGCACTCAGCCTGGCCAACATCTTGATTTCAGCCTTAACTGCCGCGATCAGATCGCAGAACCTGGCCAAACTGTGCCTGAACTTGGGACCTATAGGACAGGGAGCTAATAAATGGATGTTGCTCTAAGCTGCTATGATTATGGTCATATGTTACACAGTAATAGAAACAAATACACTATGTGCCAGGCACAGTTCTTGGTGATGGGGATTACCATAGACTCTGCACTCAGAATTTATATTCTTGGAAGAGGTTGAGGGATGGAGGTGAGGCAATGAGGAAAAGCCAATAAATGAACATAATAGAACATTAGGTTGCATTTAGTGCTATGATGAGAGCATCTGGCGATCAGTTGAAGATCAAGAGACATCTCCTTGAGGCAGTCATATTTAGAAAAGCTTGCATGAGAAGAAGATTCCAGCCAACTTCAATTCTGGGGAAAAGCAGATGTGGTACCACTGCAAAGAGTTTCATATGGAAGGAACTTGCGATTTACAGCAGAAGTATAGTGTGACTGGGACCTAGATCATTATCATGGAGTCGGAGGAAGTTGGAAAGGTGGTTACCGACCAGATCTGTAGGGATTTGTACGGCATGCTAAGAAATTTTAATTTGGTTCTTATGTGTTGGGAAGGTCATTGAAGGACATTAAGCAGGTTATTTGATCTGCTTTTAATTTGCAAAATTTTATACAATGTGGGAGCAAATTGAGATATCCCAATTAAGATCAAGAATTGAGGAAGACCTGGTTTTTATTTTCCATATATAAAATGCTCAATGAATAAACAGGTGGTAAAATATTATGCATTGAAATTTTTTACATTTAAAGTTTCAGTGCATTTTTTTTTTTTCAGCTCAGGGATATTGACTTTTTTTGCTTATTTGATTGCTCTTGTCTTTCCTTCTCTGCTATCATTTTCGGATGTGGTTTAAATTCATCCCCAAAGTTCATGTATTGAGAATTTAATCTCCAATGCAAAAGTATTGGAAGGTGGAGCCTGATGAGAGGTAATGAGGTCATAAGGGCAGAGTGAATGAATTAATGGGTTGGTCATTATCAGAACTGGGTTAGCTATTGAGAAAGTGGATTTGTTATAAAAGCAAGCTGACCCTCTCTTATTCTTTTGCTTTACCTTCTGCCATGACTTTCCCAAGTGCCAGCACCACGCTCTTGGACTTCCTGACATCCAGAACTGTGAACCAAGCAGACCTCAGTTCATTATTAATTGCCCAGTCTCAGTTATTTTGTTATAACAGTATAAATCAGACGGAGACATATTCCTTATATTTTGAAGAAATTAGAAGAAATTTATAGAGAACAATGCCAAATGTTCAACTGAGAATTGACATTTTAACATACTGATATGTTCACTTCAGTTTCTTATATTTTTTTAATAAAAGACAGTGTTGTGTGTAAAAGAGTTTATGTAAATTCCATTTTGTCCTTCATCCTTATTTTTCTTTGAAAAAGTTAAATCACAGATTTTGTATGTATCCTTCTAGTCTTTGTTGACTTTTGAATTTTTTGCACACATGTAGGCTTTTATTGCTCAGTGGATTTTTAAATTAAAAATACAGTCTTTTATATATATTACATATATCACATGCGATTACATTTAAATTTGTATGAAGGGTATAATAAATGTAAAATAAAAAGTTTGTATGGGTCAATAAGAAAGCAGGGGACTGGTTGGGAATTGAGAATGGACCTTCAGATGAGCACAGATGGTTGCTCCGACAAGGACAGTGACAGTAGGGGTGCAGAGAGGTGGACAGACTTAGATGTTTCAGAGGTAGCATTAGAAGGTCTTGCTGAAAAATTGAACGGGCAAGATGAGGGGAAAGAGAAGAATCAAGATAAATCCTAGGTTTTTTGTTTTTTGTTTTTTTTGGTCTTGGCAACTGGGAGGATAAGTCTGACTAAAATAGAGAGGGCCAGGGAAGGAAGAGATTGGATGATGGAGACCACGAGGTTTACTCCAGTCACATATGAAGTTGAGAAGCCCATCAGACATCAGTTGGAGATGTCCAGGTTTGCATTTGGATGTATAAGCTTGGCATTCAGAAGCAAGGTTAGGATGGAAAATACAAATGTGGGGGAAAATGAGTAAAATGAATCCTACTTGAAACCTTGTGGTTACCTGGGGAGAGACTGTAGATGAAAAAAATAAAGATCACGAAGAGTAGAGCTCAGCACAGGAGGCTGAGCAGGAATAGTCAATGCTTCAGAAAGAAATAGGAGAGCATGTGCTTGGGACCAACTTATATGGTTTTCCTTTGTCCGTGCTTGTTGTGGGATGTCAATTAGTTTTCTCTGTCCTTGGTGCCCCTGCCTGGTGCCATCTAGCTTGCCTTTGGTTATTTTGAATTTGTTCCACCCTTTATGATGATTTACCCCTGAATTCTGAATGCATGGCAGGTATCTGCATTCTTTGTAGGTGCATATCAGTAGGGTTTCTGGATTTCATAGCAGGCTTGGCCTTGTCAAACTGTCAACACTGGGTGGTACTAAGTGAAACAAGGTTCACCTAGCTTTGGTATTCTTACACAAATGTTTAAGGACCTGGGTAAGTAATAATATTGGATTTTCTCCATTTTTTCATGGAAAATGAACTTGTACCAAAATCCTCTCTCTTAGCGAGTCCTCAGAAAGGACTCTGGTTTAGGTGGTATCTTCACTCTTTGGAAAGCAATCACTGGAATCTAATGGCCTTGGACCTATGATGAGAGTATGGGGTTTTTTTTTTTTGTTGTTTTTTGTTTTGTTTGTGTTTTGTAGTTTTTTTTTTTTTTTTTTTTTTTTTTTTTTTTTTTTTTTTGTCCTCTTCCCTGCTTGGTTTAAAGAGCACTCAGTTACTGAGAAGCAATAAAGAAAACCAAAATTAAAAAAACAAAAATGAAAGAAAGGCTCTAGGAAAAATAAACCCCATATTTGAAAGATATGGAGTTTACACTAACAATGATTTGGCTGATTTGGTAGTGTACCAGGAAATTAAAAACATTTGTTTTAACTATAAACCTCAGCCAAAGTTTATAAGTAAACTCAATGGACCGAGATTGTTTTTTAATGAGAAATTTTAAGATACCAGTCTGGAGGTGTAGTTCACAAAAAATGTAATTATCCTCCTAAACTAAAATGGCATTTATTTGTCATCTCTCTTTTTAAACTATCTCCTTGATTTTCGATCTAGTTTTCAGGTTACAATATTAAAGGGAAAAATGCCTTAAGATTGTATAAGTTTAGGGGACTACCTATACTTTCTTTTGGGAAATACATATTCCATTACCAGGAGAAGAGGAGCAAGGAAGGACACTCGCCTGTTTGGCATCCATAACATTTTATCAGGTACCATATGAGGACTTTTCTTGTGTGTTACTCTATTAATCAGCTGTTCATTACTGTGGCGAACACCTCACCAGCACAACTTAGAGGAATGAACAAATATTTTAGCTAATGGTTTTAGAGTTTTAGTCCATGGTCAACTGACTCCATCGCTCTGGATTCAAGATGAGGCTGAACATCATGGTGGAAGGGCACTGCAGAGGAAAGCTGTCCTACTCGTGGTGGCCATGAAGCAGAGAAAAAGAGCAAGGGGAAGGGGCTTCAGGCAAGATGCCCTCAGTGACCCACCTCTTCTAGCCCCACCTCACCTACCTATAGTTACTATTCAGTTAGTTGGTTCATACCAGGACAAACTGGTTAGCTTACTGCTCTCACGATTGAATTATTTCATCTCTGAATATTCCTGAATTAACATAGGAGCTTTGGGAGGACACCTTACTTCCAAACCATAACAATTACCTTGGTTTTTGGTTTAGATATTTAGATGGATTCTACCATTTTGGCTTAAGAGGAGAAAACAGAGAGAGGTTAATCAACTGGCCTCAATACATCCAGCCATTGACATCAGGTGCCTCCACGCACATGGTGGTCTGGGTGACTCTGTCACACACAGGGCTTGGGGGTGGGGGAGGAGGAAGTTGCTCTCCTGAAGCACACTTCAGTCTCCTCACCTGGCACGGGCATGGCATGGTCTCTGTCTCCACAACAGTGTGGCCAAGGAAGGCAGTGCCATCCTCACTGTTCTCACAAAGCTCTTGATTGTGTCACATGCCCAGGTCAAAAACAGGTATTCATGGGGTGTAGGTCATCTGAAAGATCTGAAGGTAAGAGTTTGCTAGGACTGTGTAACAGAGCACAGCACACTGAGAACCTGAAACATCTGCTCTCATAGACTGGAGGTTGGAAGTCCCAGATCAAGCTGTGGCTCCTTCTAAGGGCTGTGAGAGGAACTGTCTGCTCCAGGACCATCTTCTTGGCTATGACCTCACCTCATCTTCCTTCCACGCAGGACTCTTTGTCAAAACCTATTCCCACAAGGATACAGGGACACATAGTTCTTAATCCTCATAGGACACAGGGTCTACCCATATACCCTCAGCTTAGATGGATTACTTTTTTTTTTTTTTTTTTTTTTTTTGGTGCTGGGGATTGAACTCAGGAGTGCTATACCTCTGAGTTGCTTCCCCAGTCATTTTTTATCTTTTATTTTGAGACATTTGCTGAGGCTAGATTTGAACTTACTAACTTTCCTTAAACCAGACCAGATATAGTACCAAGAACCGAAGAGTCAAAGCAACCAATTCTTCACTGTTCTGTCAGGGAAGACAGAGAGTAGACAGTAACCACAGTGCAGCGTGCGGAGTGATTGATTGAAGTTCTAGGAGCTGGAGGACCTGGTCAGGACTGGGTCCCATGAGGAAATGCTGAGGGAAGTGTTTTCAAACCTTTCCCTTGAAAACACTGGAACGGCAGAAGAACCGAAGGCTGGATGTCCTTTCTTTAAGGTCTCACTCCCCTCCAGAGCTATGTAATCTCATGTCCTGTTCTCTCATATACTCATGCTGGCTTCAATATAAAGATAATGTTTTAAATTCCTTCTGGCCAAGAGAAAGAGCAAGCAAAAGTGAATTAGAAAGGGCAAGCTTCCTCCAGGAAGACAGGTCATTTTTACCTCCTGTTTGTACCTAAGGAATCCTCATTTTACCCCCTCTTGAGAGACACAGTTCTGTTCACTCCATATTTTCTCCTTGTGTTAATCCAAAGTGTCTGAGAATCGCCTTGGTTCAAATATGTCAGAGCAGCTTAAATGAAATTTGTGTTCGTATCAATAGATGTTTTCAAACTTGATGTTACATGCACGATTGTATATGCACTTTTGGCATTGATGGTGAGACTTTTGGGAAAAATATTTTGTCTGAGGACTCTGGGCCAGAAAAAATGTTTGCTCTTCTGAATTATACTGTAATCCTTTTAACTGGTCCTTTTTCTTCTTTCAGCTTTAGCTGCCAGGAAGCTCAAAATTAAATTACCATTTCATCTTTAATTAATTCACTTGAGACTTTTGCTGTTTGCAGTCAATCTCATAACTTTCCCATTGTTCTTAGCTCACCATTTCACCTTGTTTTATGTCTTTTTCCTTACTTCTTATAATAATATTATTCTGTGACATACATGACTATATATATTATAAAATAATAAGAATATTCTATTGCATCAGAATATCTATCATTTTTATTGCACCATTAGTGTGATGGACATTTAGATAGCCATCATTCTCTGCACTTGTTATACACTATACCAGCATTCACTGTTTCAGACCTTACCATCATGGCCCTTGCTTTCAGGAAGGCTGGTTCCACCTTCAGTTCCATTGGTGGAATTGAGGGATCTAGAATAATCCCTCTAGTGCTGGCCAGGTGGTTCAGGAATTGAGGCCTGAGACAGTCAGCACTTGGTAGATCCCTGGACTCAAATAATAATTCATGAATGGCCACGTGACCCAGCTCAGGCCAGAGAGACAAATGAAGACATTTCCTGGGACTCTGGGTCAGACATTTCCTATATCTGGAGAGGAAGCCACTGGATGTTGGAGGTAAGAAATATCCTGAGGAAGGGGTGACCATAACAGTATAGAGACCCTGAGCTGTGATTTCTGGGTTAATACATCATGAAGTCTAACTGATCTCTGCCTTTCTCTTTTCCGGAGACAAATCTATTTCCTTATTACTTAAGCCAGTCTGAATTCTTATTGTTTTGTGGATATTGTTATGGTTCTCACTTAAACTACCTCATACATTTTGGGGATCAAGGCAGAACAGAAATAAAATGAGCCTAAAACGTGACGGCACATGTAACAACAGTAGCTGTTGATGGTTGGATCCTGGCCTGTTCCCCAACCTTCTCCCCAGCTGTAAGCACATCTGCTTTCACCAGCCTGGTTGCAGCTCCAGAAGAATGAGGATTTTACCGTCGAATTTTCCAAATAAAGAAGCTAAGACCTGAGAAATAATATGACTTGCCCTAAGTTCCATAGCTTTTTAGACTCAGAGCAGGAAGAGAACCCAGGTCCCCTTCCTCCCAGATGGCCCTATGTCTGCCACTTTTCTGCTCCCTTGTGCGCTTGCTCTCAACCCCTTGTGCGACCTTGGTTTGAGTCACCTAACCCTCGCTGAATCCGAGCTTCTCTATCACAAGGATGAAATTATTCTCACTGGATTGTTGTTGGCTGGAACCAAATGATACCAAACATGCGAAAGCACTTTGAGCACCATTCAAATATGACGTTTCTTGAAGAATGACATTGGGATTTTGATTGGAATTGCATTAAATCTGTATAATGCTTTTGGTAGTATGGACATTTTGACAATATTGATTCTACCGATCCAAGAGCAAGGTAGGTCTTTCCATCTTCTGAGTTCTTCTATGATTTCTTTCTTTAGTGTTCTATAATTTTCCTTATAGAGGTCTTTCACCTCTTTCATTAAGTTGATTCCCATGTATTTTATTTTTGATGCTATTGTAAATGGGATAGTTTTCATCATTTTCCTTTCAGAGGCTTTGTCACTGATGTACAAAAATGCCTTTGACTTATGTGTATTGATTTTGTATCCTGCTATTTTGCCAAATTCATTTACTAGTTGTAAAAGTTTTCTGGTAGAGTTTTTTGGATCTTCTAGGTATATTATCATGTCATCTGCAAATAGTTTGAGCTCTTCTTTTCCTATGTGGATCCCTTTAATTTCTTTCATCTGTCTAATTGCTCTGGCCAGAGTTTCCAGTACTATGTTAAATAGCAGCGGTGAGAGGGGGCATCCCTGTCTTGTTCCAGTGTTTAGAGGGAATGCTTTCAATTTTTCTCCATTTAAGATAATGTTAGCTCTGGGCCTTGCATAAATAGCTTTTATAATGTTGAGATATGTTCCTGATATTCCTAGTTTTTCCAGTGTTTTGAACATAAAGGGGTGTTGAATTTTGTCAAATGCTTTTTCTGCATCTATTGAGATGATCATATGATTTTTGTCTTTAAGTCTATTGATGTGATGTATTATGTTTATTGATTTCCGAATGTTGAACCAGCCTTGCATCCCTGGAATAAACCCCACTTGATCGTGGTGCACTATCTTTTTGATATGCTTTTGCATCCTATTTGCCAGGATTTTGTTGAGGATTTTTGCATCTATGCTCATTAAAGATATTGGCCTGAAGTTTTTTTTTTTTTTTTTTTTTTTGGATGCATCTTTGCCTGGCTTTGGAATTAATGTAATATTGGCTTCATAGAAAGAGTCTGGAAGAGCTCCCTCTTTTTCTATTTCTTGAAATAGTTTGAAGAGCATTGGTATTAGTTCTTCTTTGAAAGTCTTGTAGAACTCAGCTGTAAACCCATTAGGTCCTGGACTTTTCCTTGTTGGTAGCTTTTTGATGACATCTTCTATTTCTTCACTTGTAATTGATCTGTTTAAATTGTGTATAGCCAATGTCATTCTTCAAAGAAATAGAAAAAGCAGTCATGAAATTCATCTGGAAAAATAAGAGACCCAGAATAGCTAAAGCAATCCTGAGCAAGAAAAGTGAAGCAGGTGGCATCACCATACCAGACTTTAAATTATACTATAGAGAATAGTAACAAAAACAGCATGGTATTGGCACCAAAACAGACTGGTGGACCAATGGTACAGAATTGAGGACACAGAGACTAATACATATAATTTCAGCTATCTTATATTAGACAAAGGCATCAAAAATGTACAGTGGAGAAAGGATAGCCTCTTCAACAAATGGTGCTGGGAAAACTGGAAATCCATATGCAACAAAATGAAATCAAGCCCTTATCTCCCACCATGCACAAAACTCAATTCAAAGTGGATCAAGGACCTAGGAATTAGACCAGAGACAATATGCCTAATAGAAGAAAAAGTAAGCTCCAATTTCCAACATGTCGGATTAGGCCCCAAGTTCCTTAATAAGAATCCTGTAGTGCAAGAATTATTACCAAGAATTAACGAATGGGATAGATTTAAACTAAAAAGCTTCTTTCAGCAAAAGAAACAGTGAGGTGAATAGAGAGCCAACTAATTGGGAACAAATATTTAATACGTGCACATCAGATAAAGCACTAATTTCTAGAATATATAAAGAGCTCAAAAAACTTAACACCAAAAAAATAAATAACCCAATCAATAAATGGGCTAAGGAATTGAAAAGACACTTCTCAGAAGAAGATACACAATTAATCAACAAATACATGAAAAAATGTTCAACATCGCTGGCAATTAGAGAAATGCAAATCAAAACTACTCTAAGATTTCATTTCACTCCAGTCAGAATGGCAGCGATCAAGAACACAAACAACAATAAATGTTGGAGAGGATGTGGGGAAAAAGGCACACTCATACATTGCTAGTGGGACTGCAAAATGGTGCAATCGCTATGGAAAGCAGTATGGAGATTTCTTGGAAAACTGGGAATGGAACCACCCTATGACCCAGCTATCCCACTCCTGGGTCTATTCCCAAAGGACTTAAAAACAGCATATTACAGTGACACAGCCACTTCAATGTTTATAGCAGCACAATTCACAATAGGTAGGTTGTGGAACCAACTTAGATGTCCCTCAGTAGATGAGTGGATAAAGAAAATGTGGTATATATACAAAATGGAATTTTACTCAGCAATAAAAGAGAATAAAATAATGGCATTTGCAGGTAAATGGATGAAGTTGGAGAATATAATGCTAATGAAATTAGTTAATATCAAAAATCCAAATACCGAATGTTTTCTCTGATATAAGGAGGCTAGTTCACAGTGTTGTTGGATGGGGGTACCTAGGAGGATGAGAGGAACACTAGAATGGTCAAAGGAAAGGGAGGGGAAGGGAGGGAGTAAGGGGGGGGGGAAGGAAAAAAAATTGGTGGTTGAATGAGATGGATATCATTATCCTAAATGCATGATTGAAGATCTGAATGGTGCTTATATACTTTGTATACAAACAGTTGTATGTAAAAATATGCTATATATATGCATTATGAATTGTAATACAAACTACTATGATAAATAAAAAAAAAGAAAAGTAAAAAATAAAATAAAATCAAGTGGAAAAAAAAATATGACGTTTCATCTTAGGCTACTTTTCAAGCCTGGGGACTGTGTAGGAAAAGCCACTCACTCCCCCCAGTGACAGAAAACATTGTAGAATCCCACAATCTGGCAAGCCTTCAAAGGGTAGAACTCAAGACACTGCAGAGAGCATCTTTTTTCCATTTGTTTTAACAAGCATTGTTTCATTTTAATAATCTGTGACAAGATGTCTAGCTAATAAGAAAAGCCTGGTGGGTGAAACAGTAAGCACTAGCAGGCCTTTCCTGGCATTTCACTCTCCACCCTTTTGTCCAGGGGGCGGGTCAGCACTGCCAGGTAGGCATGTGGGGCTTTTCCAGCCTTGCACATTTGTGAAAAGAGCTGGCCGTTTACTTTAATGTCCTTCAATATGCCTAGTTTATCTTAGTTTATGCATAGGAAAAAAAAAAATTTTAAGGCTGGGATATGGATTGTTTTGAGCATGAAATGAAAAGCCAGGGAACCAGCTACTTTCTGTCCTATCATTTTAAACTTGCTCTTAAAATTGAGAGAGTTTAATCAGGTTTTATTTATTACCCCAAACTGTGCTAGGCACAGAGAGGTGCTTGGGACAGAGAGGAGAATCAGACCCCCCAGGCTTCTCCCCACCAGGACTGTAGCCTCCTGAGGAAGTGATATGTTCAGGTGCTGAGAGGGGCTGAGGTGGGGGCAAGGTGCTCTATGAGAACAGTATGTCGGGGACCTCCTTACTGCCTGCGTGTGGCTGCATATCTACCTGGCTTCCGGGCTAGTTTTAAGCCTGACTGTCAATGTGCTTGGCAGTTAAATTCCAACTTTCTACTCTAAACTTTCAAGGTGCCCTCATTGTCCTGACCCTATATACATCATGACAATGATAACTAAATTGCTACCACTTAGTAAGTACCATGTGGTAAGTTCCAAACTACTACCTTGCACAAATGCCCAGGCTTACTTTAATCCTTCAAGTAACTCTACTTTCAGGAAAAAAATCTAATTTAAGTTTTTCGTAACTCTCTTGCTGCTGCTTCAGACAGTATTCTTTTCTGTTTATCTAAACTATTTTTTTTTTTTTTGCCAGTTCCTTAAGTCAAAATTTCTCTATTAATGGTGGATTGTGTGGTTGAATGATGATGATGGTGATGATGACTGCATATTCTTATATTTGTTTGGAGGTTACTGTTTTGCATGATGCCAAACTCTTTACAAAGCATCATATGATTCCGCTAGTTCTAGAAAGTTATGAGTCATGTGCGATTGTTCTCCATGTTTTACAGAGGAGGAGGTGGAGGTGTGCAGAGAGAGGGTCTTGATTGGACACAGCTGGTGGTCTACTGTGACTCCGTCAGCAGAGCTCTGCCTGGACTGCCCTTTCCATTCTCCCTATTTGTCTAACTCCACTGTGTGTTTTGAATTGATGGTCGGCTTCTGGTAATCACAGCACATTGTCCACAAAGACTGATTTTTTTTCTCCTTCCCCAGACCCTGTAAATGGTGTCAGAAGAGTAAAGATTTTGATCTGCAAGGACAAAAAGAATAGCAGGAGAGGGAAGAGTGAATGGAACGGTTCTCAACCTTATGGATAGGAACCACGCAGAGGGGAAGCAGAGTGGAGAAAGTACCCAGGTAGACGGTCACAGTGACTTGCCCAAGGAACCTCTGAAGGCTCTGCAAGAATGGCAGGGGTGGTGGAGGGCCAGAGGCCAGACTAGCACAGGGCAGCTGCAGATTTCCAGCTCAGATCTCTCCTAATCAGTGGTGCCTTTGACTCCTACACAGGAAACCGAGAGTCACTCCGTGAAGAATTAAACTAGTGAGACTCGGATCACCAAGATCTGGGGAGGGCAAGGTGGTGTGGCAGGAGATGACAACAGGCAACTCTGAGACCTCAGCACCCTTCCCTCACTGAGCAAGCTGGCCAGCAGCCGGGTTCACAGCCCAGCACTGACTCTGGGAGCAGCTTGGAAGGTTGTTTCATGCAGGAATTAAGTAGTTCCTGAAGAAAGATTTCTAGAGACAGACATATGCGGCTCTTCATCAGCAAGAAAGGCACGCCTCCTCATTATCCCAAGTAAAAGCCAGCAATTAAGTTTCTGCTCAGGCTCATGGTGCTTCTAGTAAAATATCTGATGCTTCACTCTTAAAAGATGGTTCATCCAGGATAACTGGGTATTTGAGGAAGGCCTTACACATAAAAAAGATGAAAGCACACACACAAAAATCAATCAACCAATGAAATAAGCCAATAAAAACAACTAAAGGGATGAAGAGGAAAATTTTAAAAAATCTGCTACTAATTCTTTTAGAAAGAGAATCGGTTTCACGTATAGAATCACAGCAGGATCAGGGAATACCAGAACAATTACAAAAATTCTTGGGAGGGAAAAGATAATATTTTTATGTCCCATCCCCCAAAATGAAATTTAAAACACCTGTAAAAGATTTTGAAAACCTTGTCACAGAAGGAATGAAATAGTGATGAACTGGAAAAGAGGAAGGATAAGAAAATTAGAAACGCAAGCCAGGAACTTCCACCTCTAAACATGAGGAGTTTCAAAAGGGAAGCTAGAGGAAATGGAAAAAATAAAATAGTCAAGAAATTATGTAGGAATATCTTCTATATTGGAGTATGGGAGCTGGTACACCCACAGGCTCCCTGATTTCTCAACATGCTATACACATCAAGACTATACATCAAGGCATGTTATTGTGAAATTTTATAACACTGAGTATAAAGATGAAAGAGAGAAGATTCAGAATTTAGAATGGTTTCCAACTTAATGACAGCGGCAGCAACTTTGGACACTAGAACAGAAGACAGATATTTGAAAAATGTAGAGGGATGATCATTTTTTACCTAGTACTTCTGTACTCAGCCAAATTATTGATTAAGGGTTTAAGGTACTATGTAAGAATTTTCTGATATGAAAGGCTCAAACATCTGACCCTCTTTAAATCTTTTCCTAGGAAGTTATTCAACCAAGGATCTATTTTATAAAATAAAGAAGTCAATCAAGGAATTGTAAGATATGGGATTTTAGAACCAGAGCATTTAATGCCTGGAATAGAGAGGGGTGGAGAAAAGAAGGCTTAGCATAAAATCTGGGTAGCAAACCTGGAGATCAGAGTCCAGACAGGAGGGCTATGGACTATGAGAGCAAGGAGGCAGGGCGGTGGTGGTGGGTGGAGAGAGGAAGAGGAGAGGTCAGGAGGACAAATTGGATAGAATGTTTAAAACTGTGGTTGAACATTTGTAAATGCCACTTACAGATTTTAAAAGATCTGTTGGGGATGTCTCAGAAAAACGTGGTCATAGATACACTGAAAAAGTGAACAAATAAAATCTAGTCTATTAATAACTCTTGAAAAAACAGTAAGTTCTATGAGAAAGGAAGTGCAATCATAGTGCACTACTTAGTATAAACAATATTTATATAGTCATAAAGATACAAATGCTTATTAATCCAATATTTGATGTATAATTAAGCTAAGAGAATGGGGGTTTCCAGGAGCAATGGCACACACTTGTAATCCCAGCAACCTGAGAGGCTGAAGCAGGAGGATCACAAGTTCAAGGCCAGCCTCAGCAACTTAGCATGACCCTGTCTCAAAAAAATAAAAAGGACTGAGGATGTGGTTCAGAGGTTGACACTGGAGAGTGAGTTCTTTGAATATAGGGACTATGTCAGTGTTTCCCCCAAATCTCTGGACTCATGATGATCTTGTTGAATCAGTTTTTTGCACAGGTCCCTAGTTAAAAAGAAATGCCCAACAGGTCTATTTGGTAAGTATCTGGGTATCCAAGCAAACTGAGGATTTTTCTTGTACAAAAGTGCTTCAACAAGAAATTTTTGTGCACAATATTCAGTAAGAGAGGCTCCAGTTTGAGTCCCTCGAGTTGGAACAGGAGCTAACATGTCCCCATGATGGGACAGGTAACCTACGCAGAGAGCCACATTAATAATGGAAATTGGAAATTAAGAAAGAAAAGGAGTATCCCAGAATTCTGTTCCTCAGCAAAGCACCTGTTTCCAACTTCCTCTTTCTGTCCAACCCTTGTCCAGAGGCAGATATAGAGCTTCACCTATAGTCGGTGAGGATGGGATGTCTTGTCGTGAGTTGTTCACTGGAGACATGATCAGACACAGTTCTCCCTGATGGCACACAGTCTTTACAATGGTTATTTTAAGAAGTTGAATAATATTTCATCCCATTGTATTTATTTTGCCATCTTCCGATAAATGGATATATTGATAGAATTTTTCCTATGACTAACATCTTCCTACATATTTCTCCATTATCTAAAAAATCATTTACATAAATTTATTTCCTAGTAAAGGATAAAATGGATATGCACTCCGAAAGCTTTAGAACATTAAAACTGGAAGAGAAATTGCTTTATCAAATCTCAAACTCTAGGCAGTAACACCTGCCTCTTCCTGACTCCTTCCCATAGCTGCACCTTCTCACGTGGAAATTCATCCAAATGCTGGCTAATTCAAATTTCTGAATCCCTGTTTTTGAACCCCAAATAGTACTGTTGACTTCACTTTCTGGCCCCCATTCTGCCCTGAGGACCTTTACAAAACTAGTGCTTTCTCCCTTCCACATGACAGCCCTTTGAATATTTGAGAATGATGCTCACAGACAAGCTGACCTTTGCACAGTCTCTCCACTAAACTCTTCCAAGTCCCTGGCTGCAAATCCTCCTACTGATTCACCTTTGCCATTTTCTGCCCCAGTTACCCACATGTCTTCAATCTCTGCCCATCATCCACACTTCCTTCCTCTTTCACAGGCTGCCCCTCCAGATCCATGCTGCTGTATTATGTTCTATCAAAGATGCTATCGATTATAAGATGTACCATTATTTTCTATGTGTCATTAACAAACGAACAAAAACCCACTGTCATTTAAGCTCTAACAAGATATCAATTACAAGGTTCAGAGATGTTGAAGTGTGAAAACGTGTGTCTTAGAATCAAGGAAATACAAGAAGGCAGTTGTTTCCAGGTCATTTTCAGACGGTCAAGATGTGCCTTACAGTGTGGCACCTGGGGCTGGAAGAGTATTTCCTGGGAGTTTTGACCTTCCCTGACAATGGTTGCTACTGCCAAGAACTTTGCCAGTTTGTGACTCTGAGTTGATCCCCTGGTGTGGGGGGGTGAGGTTCTGGTACTTGTGTGTGTATACATGCAGGGGTGCGGTTTATAAAGATGTATCTTTCCATCCTGAAGATAATGGTACAATTCTACCTTAATGATCACTGATAATAAGAAGAACAGGAAAAATAAAGAATAGAATTAATAATTTCCAGCCCTTTCATTGCAAAGATGCAACTCAGGGATAGAGAAACTAGTCAAAGTACTAATGATGGGTATGTATGTACTCAATATATATAAAAGTAGAATAAGTCTGAAGCACAGTTTACTTTAGGGTTTACATCACCACATGCAAATGACAACTTTGACATTGTCACAGTAATTATTTAGAAAATTCAAGGTGAGAAGTGGAGGAAGATGCGTTTGTGTGTGTCTAGATATATGGGTGTTCCCATATCCTACCATGCCAGAAATCCATGATCATATTTAAATTTGAACCATAGCTCAAAAACATCATGAGCACAGCCTCCTAGTAAATACACAACCATTTCCATCCCTTTACATTTAGCAATCTAGAAAGATCATCTAGGAACTGATACTCGTTGTTGTGACAAAACTGATTTTTAGCATTTCCTTTAAAGGAAAATCTGCATGATTTATTCTTTCACTGTTAATTCAAGTAGCAATGAATTTAATATTTATTAATAGGAGCATTTACAATATGCTCCTTTAAATCTTATTTCTAAATTTCCTAAAGTACAGCCAATTCTAAGAATTCCCGGTAGTTACACTACTCTATGAATTTGTGAGGACGGTTGAATCATCAGTTGAACCATCCGGCCCAGCAAAAGTTGTTCCTAGGTTGGGTTCCTGTGAGTTTCTGGTCGTGGAGTTTTCATCAACCAATCAACATATAATCTTATTTTATGCATATTTCTGTTTAAAGCCACTTTAGCATATAGTGCTGATTTACTAGCATGAGCACTGAGACTCATGCCTGAATGAAGCTTCTCTGACATTTACTTTTTCACAATGTCATTTCTCGTGCTTGTGAGAATGAGGTAGGACTTCAGAACTGTGTTCAGGGGTCATTGTAAATAGTGAGATTTCCAACAGAAAGCACACACCTGTGGGTGACATTGAACTAGGTGGCGTGCACAAAGGACATTTATTTAGAGTACAAGCAGAATGTTGCCTTGTTAGACTTCAACTGGGCACTTGTAGGTGTGGGGACTCTAATTTTTTGCTGGTCTCTATGTATCTACAAATGACCACAAAGCTCCAAAATCAATCCATGAGTATTGATTTTGATCCTATGAATAAGTTTTAGATAAATTCACAAATATGGAATTCACGAATAATGAAGACCTACTATATTTTTAAATAAAAAAACTTACTCTGTCTTGTTCCATTCCTACCTCTCAAACTACTTACCTGTATTTTTATTTTTCTATCCATAGAGAGATGTCTAAAATCGTACTTAGAGTGGGCCATCACTATTGCTTAGTGGTAGTATAAATTAGTGCAAATTTGAGGGAGGAAAATTTGGTAAAATGCAGCAAAAGTTTCAATGATTCTTGTGCAGTATTGCCAATTAGATATTGTACTGATGGACTAATCTCAAAATATTGCAATGCTGTTATGGTTGTAAACATGTAAATTAAACCAATAAGTAACGATAAAATCTCAGAAAAGGAAACAGGTTTTAGAAGTTGTGTTCCTTCCTTAAGAATTTGCATGATATCATTAATACAAGGACAAGGTCAAATGCTATACAGGCAGGTTTGTGGATAAAAAGGATTTGAACAATCTGGGCAAGGTGGCCCCTGCCTGTAATCCGAGCAGCTTGGGAGGCCGAGGTAGGAGGATCACAAGTTCAAAGCCAGCCTCAGCAAAAGCAAGGCACTAAGCAAATTAGTGAGACCAGACCCTGTTTCTAAATAAAGTACAAAATAGGGCTAGGGATGTGATTCAGTGGTTGAGTGCCCCTGAGTTCAATCCTCAGTACCAAAAAAAAAAAAAAAAAAAAAAAAAAAAAAAAAGATTTGAACCATGTATAATTAAAACATTGGCAGTGGTTGTGTCTGGGAGGTGAGATTTCAGGTAACTTTCATTTGAAAAATATTTATAGGTGCAACTCACAATTTTTACAGCAGATAAGTGTCACTTCATGATGAACAAAAAAATGGATAATAAATATTATTTTTTAAAGACACATAGTCCTTCAAGAAAATATAACAATGAATGGTATAATTTACATAAATGTAAATACCTTTTGTTGTTCTCATCATTGTTATTTTGAGGGCTTCATATTTGCTTGACACTTTCACACATGTTGGCTCATTCAAAATAACTTGCAATACAACGTTGTGAGGTAGATTTAATTATATTCAGTTTATGGATAAGAGTAGCTAGATTCAGAGAGATTAAATATATAACCTAAGGTCCTCCAGTTAATAAATAGGGGCAGAGTCACGATTCAAACATAAAACTTCTCATTTTCATCCAGAGATGCCAATGTCAGTCTCAGGAGGCCATTGTTCTGCAAAGACCAATAGAACAATCTATCATTTAACTGCATTAAAAAAGACGTTTTCTATTACTGTATCTCATTTAATCCTTATAACAACTCAATGAGTAAATGATAGTACTACTGAAAATGGTCCTTTATGTTATTGTAAGAAATTATTGCAATCAAAAATATATGATTTTCAATGAATCACTCAGTCATAGAACCAATATACTGTGTTCCTAGAACCTGTAGGACTTTGGTCTAGGTACTGGTAGTACAGAAATTAACAGAACAAATTTTCTGCCCTCATAAAGCTTTCATAACTGGATGTCTTTGCACATGCATGGAATCCCAGTGGCTCCGGAGGCTGAGGCAGAAGGATCATAGTTCAAACTAGCGTCAGCAACTTAGTGAGGCCCTCTCTTAAAATAAAATATATGCATGACAAAAGGGGCTGGGAATATTGTTTAGTGGTTAAGCCCCTCTGGGTTCAATCTTTGGTGTTAAAGAAAGAAAGCTTGCTTTCTTTCTTGTTTATAGGGATAGACAGTAAGTAGAGCATATGTCACACAGAACATGATAATAAATGCTTTGAGTAAAATCAAAAGTGTGAAAGAGCTTTCCCAATTTTATGATCTTTCCCTATTTCTGCATTTTGGGTTTTAAGCAGCATGATTAACTTTGTCCTGAGATATATATGCTAGAAGAGTAGTTTTGGGGAGTAGAATGGAAATAGAAAATCAAAACCATAAATTAGAGATGCCTATTAAATAGCTAAAGGGGATGTCGAGCAGCTACATTTATGAATCTGAAGATTATGTGATAGGTCAGGTCTGGAGCTGTAAATTTGGGAAGCACTGGCTTGTAGATGGTACTTAAGTCATGAAATTGTACGCAGTTATCTAGGGAGATGGTCCCCTTGTGCCTGCCAATGTTTACAGGAAGAGCAAAAGATTGAGAGGCACCAAAGGAGACTGGAAAAAAAAAAAAAAAAAAAGAAAGAAATAGAAAGAAACCCAAGGATTCATGGTCTTATGGAAAGCATTTAGTGTAGGCCGGAATTAGAATGCAGTTCTGATTCCTAGCATTTGTGCCATTCCTGTTATTGAAGATTTTTATGATGCTTCTTTTCTTTTTAGGCTTATCTTTTCGTCTCCAAAAGAGTTACTTAAATAATAATCGAAGTGGTGGATTTGCCAGATGGTAATTACTAAGATGACTTCCTTTACTCTAAGTCTTCAGGGCACCGTTCCAGTTTTCTGTAACCTTCAAGCATATGTGTAAATAGTTCCGTGAGTTCATTATCTAACTCCCTGAACAGCAAAGCATGATATCACCCCGAAGCCAGCTCCCACACTCATAAAATGGAGCAACGAACCGTTTACCTTGAAGGACCTTTGTAAGAATCTCCACTGACATACGGTGTCCTTCAAAATGCACGCTTTGATATTTTTAATTTTTATAATTTTACCTATCCTTAGATGATAACCTTTGTATGATAAATTCAGCTAATTTTAAATGCAGTGAATTTTCACATTTGTATATGCCCATCTGCTGAAGTCAAAATAGAGAAGTTTTCCAAGATTCAGAAGCCATTTCCATGTCCTTTCCCAGTGGATACCAACACCTGTTTCTTCCCTCCACCCCAAACCTAGTCTGACTTCAGTTTTCATTGATTAGATTTACCTATCCTTGAGTACCATTTAAATGGAATAAGGTGATATTTTATGTTTTGTACCTGACGTTTTACATGTACTGTAATGTCTGGGAGCTGTATTCATGTTGTTTCTGTAGCATTTCATTTTATGGATGTACCACATTTATGTGTAGACTTTGCTGATGATGGACATGTGCGCTGTTTCTAGTGTTTGAGTCTTATGAATAAAACAACTCTAATGACCTTGCACTTATTTATCTTGGATATATACCTGGAGTGAATTGGTGATCATAAATATGCATTTAGGATTGAAGTTACTGGGTCATAGCAGAGGTCTGTTTGTGTTTTAAAAAGTCTAGCTTGTAAGAAATGCAAATTACAATTGTGATGTCATTGATGGCTTATGAAATTGTTAAATATTTTAGTATATGGAATGCCATATTCTGTTCTCACTTTTGCATATGGCTTATGGTGGTATAAATTGGTATATGACTTTAGGAAAGCACTTTGTCAGCACAAAGTAATTAAGTCCCTTAATTTTTTTTTTTTTTTTTTTTTTTTTTGGTACTGGGGATTGAACTCAGGGGTACTGGACCACTGGGCCACATTTCCAGCCCTTTTTTTTTTTTGGTATTTTATTAGAGACAGGGCCTCACTGAGTTGCTAAGTGCCTCACCATTGCTGAGGCTGGCTTTTGAACTCGCGATCCTCCTGCCTCAGCCTCCCAAGTGCTGGGATTACAGGCATGCGCCACCACGCCCAGCTTACCTTAAAATTTTTATACTGCTTGACCCAGGGTCATTTTTTCTTTTTCCTTTTTGGAATCTATCCTAAGAAATTATTGTTAAAATTTTTCAAACCAAGGTATTACTGGAGAACTATTTGTAGTAGAATAAAACAATGGAAATGACCTATGTCAATAGGGAATACTTGGCATGGGTCACATAAGTAAAACCTTCTCAATAGAATATTTATTACATTTTATTACTGTATATATTAATAAAATATGATTGATAAATCTGTCAATCATTTATCAATAAATATGGCATGTTACCTATGAAGAGTTTATAACAGTAGAGAAATATGGTTTGTGACAGTGTTAAATCTTAAAAGCAGAACATGAGTTCAAAATTCAAATACAACTTTGAAAAACACAACATACAACAAACACAAAGAGTTAACTAACAGAGGGGTCGATTACTGAGTGATTCATTCCTTTTATCTCTTTTAAAGTGTTTCTGAAGTGGTTAACCTAGTTTTATTTTAAAATGTAGCTTACCTAAATATTTCAATATTTGAGTCTCCACTTGCATTGTTAGCTGAGGATGGAACACAGGTTAAAGTAAATTCCTGACGTGAGATCACCTGACTTCTGATCCCGGAGCTCTGGTTTTGTCGCTCCTTAGCTGTGTCACCTTGGGAAAGACCCAGTTCCATTTCATTCTCTGAATATTCCTTGAGCCCCTAGTATGAGCTGGTCACTGTTGGGTGAAGAAAGGAAGTTCCCTGTGCTCAGGGAGTTTACATTGCAGCACGTGCTGTTTGTCAGATGGCCCCACACACTCTTGGCTTGGTGAGGTGCTGACACAGTTGGAAACCTGGCAGTCTTCGGGAAGCACTGCCTAATATTGTTATTGTTGTTATTAGTGTTGTATTATTCTGCAGTTCCTAACTTCTTCCAGTTAAATAAAACGTCTCCTTGTGATTTTATCTCAGCAATGAAAGTATTTCTTATTATTGTGTTTTGCAGTTGGCATGATATGTTTTACCACTTTCAACAAATGATGCGATGATTAGTTTTGGTGTTTTCAAAGCAGAGTACTACAAACTGGTGGTCTAAAACAGAAGCAGAACAGAAATGTATTCTCTCACCATTCAGGATGCCAGAAGTTTGGAAAGCTATCAGCAGGGCCCAGTCCCCTGTGGAGACCCTAGACAATGATCCTTCCTTGCCTCTTCTAACTTCTACTGACTCCCAGAGTATGTGGTCCTATGGCAGCACAATTTCAATTTCCACCTCCGTGTTTCCACACGGTCTGTTTCCTGCCCGTCTCTCTGTGTCTCCTCTTCTTCTAAGGATGCCAGTTATGGCTTTAAAGCCACCCTGACTCAAGGATGATTTCATCTTGAAATCCTTAATTAATTACATCTTCAAAGCCCCTACTTGCAAACAAGGTCATATTCTGATGTTCTGGGTGGACATGAATTTTGGGTGCATGCTATTTAATCTGCTACAGTGAATAACAACAATATCATCCACAATACTTGTCTTGTGAGTTTTAAGTCCTTAAACTTGATATACCTGACAAATATAGCGATCATTTCCTTAACTGTATATATTACATCGCCTCCTGTGTGAAATGTTGGTAGAACTGTAAATTATTAATAGTGATTGTGAGGCATCTGAACTCGAAAAAGTTAAGGAGCTATATATCCTAAAATGCTTCAGGCTCTGATTTTGTAAAGTTTGGGGAAGATTCATATATCTTCTCAGGAACTGAGATCTGAAAAGGTTAAGGGTTATGTCTGATGTGAATTTACTGGAAAAACAGGAAGTGAATGAGGCGCCTCAACATTGGACAGGATTTTGTTGCTAATCTCATTGCTCTTGATGATGTAGGAATTCTGGCAGTACATTATTCACACTAAATCCCTCCGCAGGCCAGCGTCCATTGTTGTGTCTTGCAACTTCGCTGTTGGTAGGAGGAATTGTTTTCCTGGCAATGGAGATCTCTAAATTCTGATATCTCTGTTGAGGGAAATTCCAAACACGCTTACTGTAAAATAAACACAGAGGGGCTAGTTTCTGGCGATTGGACTTTCTACTGTGCTTTACAGTTGTGTACACCAGAAGTAATAAGGAAAGCCTTTGGATCCTAAGGGTCTTCACTCTGTCCTGACCAGAGAGCAACACCAGGGTTTAGGACAACAATGGAGAAAGAAGATTGACATTCAGTTACTCATTTACTTAAAAGAAAGATCACTGAACACCTACTGTGTCCTACGTGCTGCGCTACATGTTGGGAATGCTGCCCTGATCCAGATAGTCTCCTGATCTCGGTCCTGAGGCAGGTGGACTAGTAAACAGGCATTCAGAGTATGGGAAGGCTGGTGGGATGAGGGTGGCTTGGGCAGGTGTACTAAGGTCCAAGCAACCACCCAGTGCTACAGCAGTGTAAAGAGATGACGCATTTAATGTAATCTCCACGTGGTGAGGATGGGATGGCATAACATTATTCTGGGTGGAAATGTCAACCAAGCAGAGATTTATGGGATTGGTGGGGGCTCAGTTGTGGTCTCTCAATAAATAGGTCTTTGTTAAAAAGAAAAAGAGTCAAAGAATCTGTGCATAGCCTTCCACACATATGAGAAAAGTGTCCTTTGCACACTTTCCCACATGACCACACAATTTGAATCAATAGGGAATGCATCATTGTTGATACAGGGAAAAAGAAATTTAGGGAATCTTCCAGAATTTGCAGGCCAAAACACCTCTACCAGTGAATTTACACCCAGAACACATTCTATAATGTACTGTTTGGAAGAAAGCCCAGAGGTCAGTGATTTCCATGTAGTAGGTGTTCACCTAATCCTACTTAATACCATCAACAAAAATGTACTAAAGGCAGTGACAACTTTTGTTATTTGATGAACATGCAGTTTTATTCTAAAAATTAGAATAATTTGAATGAACTGATGTCTTCTAAGTTGCTTGCGTATGTATGTGGGCTTAGATTACTTTTACTTTTAAATAGAAAACAGTGGTGCAGAAATTGACCTTTGGAAAATTAACTTGGTCTGAGAATTATGTAAATTATTAAAAATACAGGAAGCAAAAATGAATAATATTACAAATATCCATGGTCTGCCTCCCTAGCAAGTCAAATCTTAACGTTCTTGACATATAGTCGTATGCCTTATAAGAATGTTTAGTCAACAACAAACGGTGCTTATAGTAGCATATACCATATAACATAGGTGTGCAATAGGCTCTATCATCTAGATTTGTAAGCATACCCCCTGATGTTTATGCAATGACAAAATGGCCTAAACAACTCATTTCTCAGCAGGTATCCCCATTGTTAAGGGACACATGACTGTATTTGCTTTAAATAATTGCTTCTTGAGGAATAAGCCATTATAGATTCTACTAAAGTCTCTTACGAAGTGAGATCTGAAATCATATGTGTCCTTGTTTCATGGATACGATATCTTTTACCTGTGCAAATTAAAAAAAAAATTTCTCCTGCTTTCCTGCATGTTCTCTATTTCTTTTTCCCTTTAAAAATAATTGTATGGGTCTGTTAATTATACTAGAAATATTATTTTTTTAAAAAACCTGGTGATTCTTAATTATTTATATTAAAAGAATAATTCACTGAAAAGCCCACTGAAGTGCCCAACAGTTGGGCCGGGCCTGCTAAAGGCTGTACTTCAGTATTGAGTTCACAGCTGTTGCCTTCCAGAGGCGCTCATGGTCCAGTGGCTCAGTGCTCTTGCATTGAGCTCCTCAGTCTCCTAGGGAGTTCTAGAATCTTCTATCTCTTCCCTGGGCATGTTGGATTGGCTGGCAGCTTCTGGGAGTTTAGTGAACAAAGGGAGCCTGGCTCTTCCTTCTAGCACATTTGGTTCTTCCTTGTCCTTTAGATGTGACTGGTGTCCCTGAGTCCAGTCTTTGGTTCAGTGGTTCCCATGATGAAGCTGTAGCCTTTGTGGCCCTGGGCATGAGTGGGAAGAGAAAGGGTAGTTTTGCCACTGGGGAATAGGAGGGGTCCTAGGAATCCAGTTGCTTTTTGTACATACTTCTAATCTGTCCTTCCAGTCTTTATTTTGCTGGGCCTACCACTCCAGAGGTATTTAGCATTTCTGATTTCTGTCTTCTATCCCATTAGGGGTAGACTAGAAAATGGGGCTAGGATTTGATTGAGGATTAAATGACAGAATTTACTTCATCTCCTCTCTCTCTCCATCTGTCCAAATCCCTCCCTGCCTAGTGATTTGACAATTGCCTTCTTCTTACTTGCAAGCCCAAGGATGGGCCCCTTACTCACTTCATAGAATTTCAGGAATCTTTTTCCATATTCAAACAGTGGGAATGTTGTGGATCCAGTGTCTAAGTCAACAGTGGCCTGGTTCCACTCCTGGTTGTGAGCTGGTGCCTGTGCCCTCTAGGGCCTCTCAGGCTAGAGCCTGTCAAATCCCTAGCTCCAGGTAGAGCAAAACAGCAGGGAATTCCCCCTTTTGTAAGTGTAAAAACTGTATATATATATATATATATATATATATATATATATATATATATATCTCCACCCATCTGAGCAGTGAATCTAGTCCTTGCTCCTCATCTTGGATGAATAAAGTTTTAGGAGTCACACAGTAGAACCTGAAGCCTCAGACCCACTGCTGCACTCCTGCCCCAGTGCCCAGGAGGCTCTTGCTACAGCCTGTCACTCATTCAGCTCTACCTCATTCCTTATTTGAGAGAGACCACTTTTCCCTGCTTTATTGCTGGCTATGAATGTGCACATACACAAATAAGCACCAACGCAAACATATATCTCTAAGCCTTTATATCCCTTTCTATATGTTTCTGTTGATTCTTTTGTTTGGGATCAGAAGAACAAAGTGTGAACCCCACATACCATCTTCACAGAAAATCTAAATGTCATTAAAAATTAAGTTTATTTTAAGTACATTAAGAATAAACACAATAGCAACAAGAAGACACAAAGGCCAGTAACCTATGGGAACCTCTTCCTTTCACTTGGAGAAAAGTGGGAAAAGTGGGTGGGATTTGGTTGGGTGTGATATGGATGGATTAATCAGCATGCTGCATATGACCACATCTGTGTCATCTAACATCCATCATAAACCTTAATTACTTACTATGGGTCTGTCTACATCACCTCATCCGGAAATCCCAAGACCTTCCTCACACAAGCCCCATTTTTATTTATGTCCCAAACATAAAAGATGAATGTCTAAAGACCTGGGGTTTCACTCTGTCTCAGACGTCTTCCCCAAACTTCCAATGCAAACAGGATAGCATTTTCCTGTCTCTGGAGTCTTTGAGCAATGTTTGGCCTAGAGGCACACGAGAAGAGGGTTATAAGGTCATTCTCAACAGGCTGGGTGAGACAGAATGGCCTCTTTACTGCACACGGCTCTCCAGCCCTGGATCACTGCCAAAAACACAGAAGTTTCCCAGAAAGACAAACAGTGAGAAGTTCACCAAACACTTGGACTTTAATTTGCTTCTTGAAATGCCAGGCTATTTTCTTTTTCTGGCAGCAATTGTTGCTCCTCCTCTAACCTCACAGACTCTAAATTGTAGTCTTAGTATTGGCAACAATTTCCCCTGAACTTCATCAATTCAATTCAACAAATATTTATTGAAGTGTGCCAGGCAGTGTCAGGTACAGGGAGGATAATGGTGGGCACAGCCCTGTTGTGGTCTTTAATGACCTCACTGTCTCATACCAGCAGAGACCAACAGGGCTGTACACCCAGAGATTCAACACAGGTGGCAAACCTTCATGCTTTGAGCTCTGACGACCCAGGCTCACATTTGCAGGACTATCTGCTCATTGTGATATCTGGAACAAGTTTTTAGCCTTCTTATGCCTCAGTGTCCTCATTCATATAAAGAACATGACAATTCTGCTAGTGTATATGTGTGTGTGTATGTATAAACTGTGCACTGTGGAACGATTGCACCTATGTGTATGTGTATATACATACATGCCCCATGTTGTATGCATAGACATTGATAGATTAATATATGTGCATATACATAATTTATCTGTATTGTACATGCATCTAGATAAATGTATATACATATATTATTCATGCTTGTGTTGCATGTGGGTACTATAATATGTTAAATATTACAATAAATTTAAAAAAGTATATAATTGAGGCTGGCAAATAGGAAACACTCCATAAATGTTAACTTCTGTTTTTATGTACGTTTTAGCTATGTAACATGAAGGAAAAGCTGAACTGGTAATGTTTGGTACATGGGCTTTAGTGTCAGACAGCCCTACGTTCAAATCCTTGCTCAACAACTTTTAAACTTGGATAACCTTTCATGTACAGCCTTCAGTCCACTTCATAACCAATGTTCACTAAGTGTTGCTTTGTACTATTGTTATCCTTTCTTAATATCTTTGAAACAAAGTTTCCCCATCCCAAAATAAGGATTATAATATTTATAATGCAAAGTTTTTCTTTGTTTTGGAAATTATATCCGTGTCTATATTGTCTGTATCTACTTATAAATCCTAGCACAGAAAGATCCATCATCAGTGATGAATAATCATTTTAAATATTATCTTCTCCAACTGTTTTTTGATAAAAGTGTTCCCTATATACCAGACTGTGACAAAAAGTGTTAAGTTTTCACCCCCAAATTTCTATTTTTCTTTACATAGAAAAGAATTAATCTAGGAAAAGGTGTTCCCAGGGCTGGGATTGTGGCTCAGCGGTAGAGCGCTCGCCTAGCACGTGTGCAGCCTGGGTTCGATTCTCAGCAGCATGTAAAACTAAAAACACATTGTATACAACTAAACCATATAAATAAATATTAAAAAAAAAAGATGTTCCCAGCCAGGGACAACATTTACATACCCTATTGTATCAACTTATATTCACGGTGGAATATAAGTGATATGTGTCCATGTGATTGTAATTAAGATGTGGATGTCACTTTTGTACTCTGTTGTCCCTTCTACTGGCTGGAAGTGGAGGACACTGAGATCTTTGGGAAAGGCAGGACCAAAAGATGGAGAGAGCCTGGTTTCCTGAATGACTACGTGGAGGAGAGTTGCCTACCAAGCAGAGAGACTCACATTGCATTCTTTATTCTATGTCAAGTCACTAAAATTTGGGGGATTATTTGTTATAGCAGCTAGCATTACCAAACAAATAGAATATACTAAATGCTAAAATTTCCAGGAATGAACTGTAGACAGGTTAAATTTAGAACATATCAAAAGCAATTGTAAAGGTCAAGTTAAAGTGCCAAGGGTATTTAAGAGAGGTGGAGAAGAAAAGAGAGGAGATGTGTTTGATCCAGGCCTTGAAAGATATGGATAGGAATCAAAGTTCAGCGAGATACTGAAGGCAGAAGAAGCCAGAGCAACATGGGGATGGTGTTCAGTAGAGCGTAAAGAACTCCTTTAATCTTGCAGTTGAGTCTATACGGAGACTAGTGAGAATTAAAGTTAGGAAGGTAGATAGAATCCAATTTGAGAAGGAACTGAAAAGAGAAATAAGTGTCTGATTTTATTTTCTCAGCAATGGAAAGCTGATGGTTTTCAAGTAGAGGAGTGGTAGACCAGATTCGCAACCAAAGGAGACTCACTTGGAAGTCTTGTGAAGGACGGGCTTGAGAAGAGAGGGACGTGAATTAGAAGAACAGTGTATGAGTGTGCCTTTTTCCCCCACATCCTCTCCAACATTTATTGTTGTTTGTGTTCTTGATAGCTGCCATTCTGACTGGAGTGAAATGAAATCTTAGAGTAGTTTTGATTTGCATTTCTCTAATTGCCAGTGATGTTGAGCATTTTTTCATGTATTTGTTGATTAATCGTGTATCTTCTTCTGAGAAGTGTCTTTTCAATTCCTTAGCCCATTTATTGATTAGGTTATTTGCTTTTTTGGTGTTAAGTTTTTTTTAGTTCTATATACATTGCTGGTGGGACTGCAAAATGGTGCAACCGCTATGGAAAGCAGTATGGAGATTTCTTGGGAAAATGGGAATGGAACCACCCTATGACCCAGCCATCCCACTCCTGGGTCTATTCCCAAAAGACTTAAAAACAGCATATTACAGTGACACAGCCACTTCAATGTTTATAGCAGCACAATTCACAATAGCTAGGTTATGGAACCAACCTAGATGCCCCTCAGTAGATGAGTGGATAAAGAAAATATGGCATATATACAAAATGGAATTTTACTCAGCAATAAGAGAGAATAAAATAATGGCATTTGCAGGTAAATGGATGAAGTTGGAGAATATAATGCTAAGTGAAATTAGTCAATCTCAAAAATCCAAGTACTGAATGTTTTCTCTGATATAAGGAGGCTGGTTCACAGAGTTGTTGGAAGGGGGTACATAGGATCAGAGGAACACTAGAATGGTCAACGGAAAGGGAGGGGAGGGAGGGAGTAAGGGGGGGTTGGAAAAAAATTGGTGGTTGAATGAGATGGATATCATTATCCTAAATGCATGATTGAAGATCTGAATGGTACTTATATACTTTGTATACAAGCAGTTGTATGTAAAAAGATGCTATACTTGTGCATGATGAATAAGTAAATAAATAATAAAAAAATTAAAAAGAAAAAAAAAAAAAAAAAAGAAGAACAGTGTAATAGTCTAGAGGAGATGCCAGCAGGAGTTAGGCTAGAAAGTCTAGCTGGCTAAAAACAGAGTGGAAGAGATGGTGTCAAATGTGTGATAGAGCTAGATAACGGATACGTCAGTGGACAGGATCTGTGGGTCAAAGAGACAAGAGCATAAAATACAATCTTATATTTGTCAAGTTGGGTCACTGGGAGGATAATGGTGACATTAATAGAAGTGAGAGAGGGAGGATGAGCCCAAAGCAGGAAATGGGGGATGGTTGACTTTATTTTGGGCCTTAGTGTGAGGATATGTGTGTGGGAGAGGCTGTTGATGTTGACCAACAGGTGGTTGTTGGTTTTGGATTAGCGCTGAGAACAAGACATCAGTCAAATCAGCTACATTTCTTGTGACAGGTGGATTTACAAGGGCAACCTGAACAGGGAGTTCAGAGATTGAGCTAATGGGACTGAAGATACCGAAAAAGAAAGGAAGGAAAGGAAGGAAGGAAGGAAGGAAGAAAGGGAGGGAGGGAGGGAGGGAAAGAAAACAACAACAAAAATACCCACCATGGACTGGGGGTTTAGACAACAGAAATTTATTATCTTCAGTTCTGGAGGGTCCATGATCCAGGTGCCACCATTTCCTGGTGAAGGCCACCTTGCTGGCTTGCAGACAGCTGCCTTCTCACTGTGTCCTCCCATGGCAAAGGGGGAGGGAGAGGAAGCCAGCCTTCTGGGGACTCTTCTTCCAAGAATACCAATCCCGTCACCAGGGGCCAGCCCCTACAAAGTTGTCTAGCCTCCTCATTCATCTCCTCAGGGACTCATCTCCAAATGCCACCATGCTGGGGACTTGTGCTTCAACATGTGACTCCCAGGGGGACACAAACAGTCAATCCACAGCACATAGGTACCAAGTCAAGAGAAAATAAAGGAGGATCGGGGAGTGAAGGTTCTTTCAGGTGACAGGTTTATTAGAAGAGGTAAAAGTGATTGAAGTTGGAAGATTTCAGGGGTTCCATAATGTGCAGAGAAAGAAACAGGTAGCTGTTTCACACCTCACTGGTCAGCAGGGAGAAAGTTACATGTGGAGATGCTACTGTTCTGTCTTTTGAGATGGGAAGTGTCCGCCAAAACAGGAATTGAGTGCTGGCCACCCCTGGTTTAGTGTCAACTTTCCATACAAGAGAAAAACCAATTTTGAGACTTTCGACACAAGTCAGATCCAATTTATAGGGTTTCTAGGGCATGATTTCCTGGCTAGGTAATAAAAACAAGATGGTAACTTTTATATTCTGTTCACTTTTTGTCTGTATATTTAGATTTTGTAGTTGGTTTGTGAACTGTTAGAGACTTAGAAGAGTCCCTAGAGGTTATCCTAGAGTTCTATTTTTCAAACTGTGTTCTTAGGACTCACCAAGGATGGAGAGGGGGGTGCCTCAGAGTTTACCCTGCATAGGAGAGAGATCAGGGGCTGGGAGGAAATCAACACCCCGGCATCACCCTGACCCTACTACTCTTCAGCTAGACCAGAGCCATCCTTATCCTATATTATACACAGACTTCTGGATTCATGTATGTCTGACTATGTCCAGCTCTACATCTATATCATGTGAAAAATAATAATCTAGACTAGGGATCTACAAACTTCTATAAACAGCCAGATAACATTGAAAACTTTGTAGGCCACAGGTCTCTGTCAGAAAGTATTCAAATAGGCCATCGCAGCAAGAAGGTGTTATAGATAGTATCTAAACAAGCGTGGCTGTGCACACATAAAACTTTATGTACGAAACCATAGGGTGCATCTGCTTACGCACCCCTGATCTCAGGCAACCACCCTGCTCTTCACATACTGAGCAACAGAGGCCGTGTGAGGTTGAGAACACACCACAGGAATGATGTGGTTAGAGGACATCCGTTTCCATTTCCCCTACTCCACTCCATCCATATTCCATCTTTCTCCTAATCTTTCAAGGGTTTGTTTTGTACCTGCTGTAAGACTAATTGCTTGTTTATCTACTGTATTAGGTGCTCTCTTCTTAAACCAAATGCTTTGTATGCGTTATCTCCTTTAATATTCGTGACAATCCTACAGTGTGAAGATTATCATTCTTTGTAAAATTATCATCTTAAAAAGAAGGAAATGGAAGTTTACAATCTTGCTGAAGACCACACATTATAAAATAAGGCTCTTTGTCCTTCTTGTTGGCTTAGGCTGCTGACCTTTGAACCACCATGGACTCCTCCCTTTCTCTTGGACCCTGCAGTCAATCCATTGAATTTGGGTCAGCCTTCAAAATACATCCAGGATCCAGTTGTTTCTCATCACCTCACTCACACTGTCTTGGCTGGAGCCACTGTCTTCTGGCCCCAGGATGGCCACCATGATCATCGAGCAGGTCTTCCTGCTTCGAGCTGTTGGGTACTTACCCCACCACTGAGCTGGGAGACGTGAGAGAGATCATGACGCTTTGCTGCTAAAACCCATCTGCTAGGCCCTGTTGTAACCCCAGGGTCACCTCTGCCAGGGCCCATGCGGTCCTGCACAATCAGCCCCTCACCTCAGTTTTCCTGCTCTTCTCCCTCTCACTCGGCGCCTACCACCGAGGCCTCCTCAGTGTTCCTGGACGGGGCAGGCCTGGCCCCTCTCAGGACTTGTCTCCAGTCCCCCCATTCCCCTCCCTGCTTGGTTCCCCGCTTCTCCACAGAGCCACAGGGCTCCCACGCTCTTGCTTCTGGGCTCTGTTCACATGTGTCCATCTCAGTAAGGTTCTGCATTCAGAATGCCCCTGCCCTCTACTCCCCTCTCCCAGCCCCTTCACCCCCTTCCCCCTCCCCCCCTCCCCCCCGCTGCCACTTGCTTGATTTCCCCCAGGGTACTTGCCACTCTAACCTCCAATATGATTTATTATGTTTGTTGTGTATGCCCCCTTCTCCCACCTCAACCAACCACAGTCCTTCAGGTTAGGAATCTTCGTGTGTCTACCTTTGTTTTCCTAGTCCCCTGAGCAGTGCTGAGCACTTAGTAGACACTGAAAAAAAAATATACGTTGTATAAATTCATGCACCTGTCTCTCTTATTTTAAGGCTATGGTTTTTGTGGTGGTGGTGTTGTTCTTTTTAATTCTACATGACCGTAGATTCCATTTTGATATAATGATACAAGCATGGAATTTATCTTATTCTAATTAGGAACCTGTTCTCGTGGATGTACACCATGGTGAAATTCACTGTGGTGTGTTCATATATGAACATAGGAAAGTTAGGTCCGATTAATTTTAACTACTAAGTATTATGGCCCCAGAAATGAGAGATTAAAAATGAATAAGTGATGCTAATTCACAATAAGTTGGGGGGCACTAAGGAAAAATAGCATTATGTTAGATTAGGTAGAAGGAAGTGAAGGGAGAGTGAAATTATAGCATTTGTCCATAAATGGTTGGAGTTGGAGAATATCATGCTAAGCAAAATAAGCCAATCCCACAAAATCAAAAGCCAAATGTTTTCTCTAATATGTGGATGCTAATTCACAATAAGGTGGGGGGCACTAGGGAAGAATAGTGTTACCTTAAATTAGGCAGAGGGAAGTGAAGGGAGGGGAGGGAGGGGATGTGGGGATGGGAAAGATAGTGGAGTGAAAGAGACATTATCACTGTATGTATATGTGACTACATGACCAATGTGATTCTGCAACCTGTACACTTTGAAAAATGAGAAATTATATCCCATCTATGTATGATATATCACAGTGCATGAATGCATTCAACTGTCATGTATAACTAATTAAAACAAATAAAAACATTTAAAAAAATGAATAAGTGAAGCAAGAGGCTCCTCTAATCGTCTGAGAGCTCTCTGGGGCTGGGTGGTCTCCTAAGCATGTGACAGGCCTGGAATAGAGCAGGTGCCTAGTAAGTGCTTACAGAGTTAAACAGCATCCTGCAGGCACCCGTGCTGACATTTGCTAGGCCCTGTTACCCCATAAAATGCTTCCCTCCGGTTTTGGCCCATCGTGACCACAATTACTTCTCTTAGCCAAAAAAAAAAAAAAGCCCTTTGTCCCTTGGCTGAGGTTCAGACCCTGCTGCTTTCAGCAAGACTGGGCAACAAAAAGGAGCTTCAGAGGGAAGGACAACAGTCACTTTCTTTCTACAGGATTCTTCCCAGGCTGCTTGAGCCTCCCTCCATGTCTCCCATTTTTAAAACCTCTTTACTTTCTTTGCTCTGCAGGATTCTAGCTGGCAGCCCAAAAAGGAGACTCTGGCTGGAAATTATAAGGACAGTGGGGTTTCCTGGGGAAAAGGGGCTCTTTTTCCTACATTTTACAAAAGATATTCTACAGCTCAGCTGTTACGACAAAATAAAGGAAAAGAGCAATTTGATACTTACTGTAGCAGCAAACTGGTCTATGGAGAATTAAGTCTGAAGACAAAGCTCTGATGAGCCCTAATGCTATCTTACCCACCTCCAATCCTTCGGGTGGAGTCCTGCATCCAGCACAGAATGAGAGTCAGAGCCTCAGCCATGAGCCCTGCCACTTAGAGGCTGTGTCCTCTTAGGTCACTTGCTAGGCTTTTCTGAGCTTCATGATATTACCTGTGAAATGACAATATGAAATTCTGGCTTGCAGAACATTGTAAGAAATAAACAAGATGCTTTGTCACCTTCGTGAAGTCCTTTCTGATTTCTCTTTAACAGTTAATCTTTAGACATGTAATAAAAATCTCAGTACTACACACACATACACACACACACACACACACACACACACAGGTCTGTAGTTGAAACTAAGTGTTCTCAAGAGAGACAGAATAATGGGATAGACAAACAGGCAGATAGATAGGTATATAGGTAGATGAGAAAGAGGTATTAAGGGACTTGGCCATGCCATCATGGAGGTAAGAAGTCCCCTGATAGGCCATGTGGAAGCTGGAGACCAATGCATGCTGGTTTCAGGGTCAGTGCCAAGTCTAATGGTGTCAGAACCAGGGAAGCTGACAGTGTAGCTCTCAGATGGAAGCCCAGGGCCTTATAACCAGGATCACTGGTGCAAGTCCTGAGTACCAAGACTAGAGAGGCCAGAGTTCTGATGTGCAAGGTGGAAGGAGGAGAGTATCCAGCTCCAGGAGAGAGAGAGAGAGAGAGAGAGAGAGAGAGAGAGAGAGAGAGAGAGATTTGCTTTTCCTCTGTTTTTTTTTTTGTTCTATCTGGGCCTCCAGCCAACTGGATGGTGCCTGTCTACACGGAGGGCAGATCTTTCCCTTTAGTCTGCCAACTCACATGCCAATCTCTTCCAGAAACAATTTAACTGACACCACAGAAATGCTCTTTACCAGCTATCTAGTTGTCCCTCTGTCCAGACAAGTTGCCACCTGACATCACCTCCCTGACCAGTCAGCTTCTCGGTTTGCTATTGCACCATGGTCCTGAAGATGTTCCCACCAGGGGAAGCTGTGTGGAGGGTGTAGGGGGACTTTGCTTTATTGGCAACTTCTTGTTAGTCTAAAGTTACTAGGTAGAGGGAAGTTATGGGAAGGGAGGGAGAGGATGTGGGGATGGGAAAGATAGTGGAATGAAGCAGACATTATTACTATATGTATATATATGTGACTACATGACCAATATGATTCTGCAACATGTATACTTTGAAAAATGAGAAATTATATCCCATCTATGTATGATATATCACAGTGCATAAATGCATTCTACTGTTATGTGTAACTAATTAAAACAAATTAAAAAGTCAATAAAAAATTTTAAAAGTTAATTGCTGTTGATTTTTTCCTCCTATAATACCTTCCAAATCCTTATTCACTAGGCCTGGCACGGTGTTGGCATTCACAGGTGTTTTTTTTTTTTTTTTTTTGATATACATGACAATAGAGTTTATTTTGACATATTATACATACGTGGAGTATGACTTATTCTAATTAGGATCTCATTCTTGTAGTTTACAGGATGTGGAGTTACATTGCTCCTGTATTTATATATGAACACAGGAAAGTTCTGTCCAATTCATCCTAAGGTCTTTCCCATTCCCATTCTTCCTCCCTTTCTTTAATTCCTCTTTTGTTGATTCTTTCTGCCCAGACTATCCAAATATGCAACCTCTCTTCTTGGCTAGTCTCATTCCATCTCTGAAAATGTTAACAGAAAATTAATTTTTTTAAAAAGTCCATTTAATGCCTGGCCTTTTATATAATGTTCTCTCAGTTAATCTCACCAGCAATCCCATCAGCCATAAACCATGAGCTCCTATATTATGGATGAGCAACCTGAGTCTGAAAAAGCTTGATCTATGTGCCTGAGGAGGGCAGAATGAAGGTAGCAGAGAGCAGGGATTTAAAACAGGACTTTAACCATTTCATTCATTCATTCATTCATTCATTCATTCATTCATTCAAAAAAAAAGTTGTGGAACAGCCACTATTTGCCAGGAAGTAGTCTCAGATCTTGAGAGATGGTTGTGAACAAAACACATGGGTCCCTGCCATTGTGAGGTTTATTCTCTAGTGATAAAATATAGATGATAAAGAGTAATATTAAAAAACCAGCAACACATGGACAGAAACAAGCAAGAGTGCAGAGAGGGACGTCGAGAGGTGGTGGGGACCGGGGGCAATCTGCAGTAGGAAATAAGGATTCCATGGTCTGAGCAGGGTTGAGGGGGCAGTGGGGGAAGCGGGTGTTTGGGAAAGAACTTTCCAGATGGAGGAGCAGCCAGGGCAAAGGCCCTCAGACCCCTGGCACGTGCCTGGCCTGTGTGTGAACAGCCCAGGTGACTGGTTTGGCTGGAGCAGAGTAAGCACACAGGGCAGGCAGGTCACAGAGGCCCCGGGGCAATGCGAGGACTCTGTGAGGACTTTGGTCTCTCATCAAGTGGGAATGAGGCCACTGCAGGGCTTTGAGCAGAGCGGCGGCACAAGCTGACTCAGGCCGTCACAGCTTCTCTCTGGCTGTTCAGCGGAGAGTAGGCTGAAGGGGTCAAAGGTGAAAGCAGGGAGCAGTATTCCAAGAAAGAGACAAGGATGGCTTAGACATTATGGGCACAGCGGGGGAGGTCTGTCCTCTAACTGCATCTCTGTCTACCTGCCTCTCACTCAACCATGCCAAATCTCCTGTGAGAGTTTGCAAACCTTCACATATTTGGATGTTCACGTGCAACGTGACTTTGATTGAGAGCCTTCTCACCCCAGCTGCCTGCACAACCACCCCAAGCCCTTCATAAACTTTCAACCTCCCTCCTCTGCTGTTAGTGCCTTGGGGCTCAGGCTTACTTACCCCTGGCAGCCCACCAGGTTGCCTGCCTCTCCAGGTTGGTTGTCTCAAAGCTTCCGGACACATGTCTCTCCTGATCTGTTGTCTATTGTGAAGGCAGAGGACCGAACATGCTAGCTGATGCATCACTGGGGGAACAGAGGCCAACCTCCTCCCACCCATCGAGACCAAGAGTTTGGCAAACTGACTCCCATTGTCCACGTCCACCATCTGGGGAGAGTCAGCACTTACCTCAAGGGGATGTCATACTGCCCGAGGAGAGAACACCCCAGAAGTTAACATGGCAACCAGAGATTTGTAAAAAAGTGCTCTATATGTGTAATATGAAATGTAATGCATTCTGCTGTCATTTATAACATCTTAGAATAAAAAATAATTTAAAAAAAAGAAGTTAACATGGCAATCAGAGAATTAGGTGGGCCACAGGGAAGGAAAGGAAGAGGGAGGGAATAGGTTTGGTGCACACTTCCTGTCAAGTCCTTGTCTCCAGAATTTTAGGAAATCCTTCCAAGGACGCCATGAGAGGTACTATCATTCCCAGTTCACAGACTGCACTATCTGCTTGCTGCCCTAACTTCTGAAGCTGAAGATACTCCATGTCTGGAGAAGACAATAGATTCCTTGATTTTAAAAAAAAAAAAAAAAACATATAAAACAATAAAAGAAAAACTTGATTTCTCGGGCCTGGGCGTGACTGAGTCAGCGAGTCTAACCAGCAAAATCCCCAGAGCCTGGGCCAGTGCCGGGTTGTGATGCAGCCACCCGAGCCAGCATTTCTCCCAGGCTTGTTCTGGGCGCTTCCCCTTGGCCCACATAGGGAAGGGGTGTGTGAGTGCTTTCCCATGACACCAAAATTCAGCTGAGCAGAAAGGGCACATGACTTGGGGCTGGAAAGACATTTACAACAACCTGGTAATGGAATCCATTTGGCTCGTCCAGCCCAGTGTGGCAGGTTGGGGCAAGACTCCCATCTAATGATAAAAGAGCTCCTTTTCATTGTGCATGGTTCAGTATTCTCACACCCCAGCAAGGTGCAGGGAGCATGGGCAGGTGGGTGGAGCCTGGGGTGCAGGAACACACTGGGAAGGTGAAGGCAGGATGCCCTGCCCGGCATGGGTGACTCACCCCATTAGAAGGCGATCCCTGGCTGGTATGCACCCTCTCAGCATTTGACCCATTGGGGATTCTCTCATCCAGAATATGTCTTTCCTTGCCAGACTCTGGAATGGGGGCTGAAGAAGCCGGCATCTTAAAAGCCCAAGCCTTCGTACCCCCATTCAACTGTAGGAACTTTCTGGAAGCTGGTTAGAGGTATGGTCAGAACCAATCTTATGTACCAACCTGGCTAGACTACAGTGACCAGTTATCTGGTTAAATGTCAGTCTAGATGTTGTTGTGAAGATATTTTGTAAAGAAGATTAATATAGTCAGTTTAAGTATACCCTTCTTAATATGGGAGGGCCTCATCTAATCACTTGAAGGCCTTAAGAACAAAGGCTACGGTTTCTAGAAGAGTAAGAAATTCTGACTCTAGACTGCAAAGTAGAAATCCTGGGGATCCATCTCTTAGATGCTAGACTGCAACATCACCTCCACCTGCATCTCCAGCCTCTCTGCTCATCCCAGGGAGCTTGTACTTGTCAGTTTTCACATTGGTGTGAGCCAATGCCTTAAATTATTCTTTCCCTGCCCTCAATATGTGCATATGTGTATACGTAGTGTGTGTGTATGTGTGTGTCTGAACTACCGAGATAATCTGGGGACTCCTGAAGTCTTTCGTTTTTTAAAATTCCGCAATATTGCTCATTTACACATAAGTATGCTAGAATCCTACCTTGAGTAGTCCCTCAAGGCCCATATTTGATCACGAAGCAGGATGTGGCTACAAAATAGAATCTCTCAGCAGCAGCACTCTCTCTGGAGCTTGGGCTCCAGGACACTGCTCTATCTACACCTCTGCTTTGCTTCTTGTTCTTCTCCCAGATTTCTGGCTGAGGTGATAGATGGCCTGTGTGATAAATATTTGAGTTGCATTTATTTCTAAGTAATCTTATACTAATAATTTGCTGTCTCATGCATCCATCCAACCATCCATCTGTCCATCCTTCCACTATCCATCCAACCAACAAACATCCAACCATCCATCCATCCATCTATCCATCCATCCAACCATCTATCCACCATCCGTCCACCATTGATCCATCCATCCATCCATCCATCCATCCATCCCTCTATCCATCCATCATCCATCTACCATCCATCCATCCAAAATATACCCAGCTCCTTCCATCCACTAGCTTTTTTCCTAGGTGCTACTAGGAAAGGGCACACAAGAGCACAGAAAACCTTTTTGGGAATTCTGTGATCTACAGAGATCCTGCCCTTGAAGACCACAGAAAGAAATTCTAATCTCTCCTCAGAGTCATCCTTGTAGGTCATAGCCCCATGCTCGGCCTTTCAGCCTGCACATGATATGATCTGCAGATTTGTGTCTGTGATTGCCGTACTTGGCTACATGTCTCCCTTTTCCATCCTGAGAGTTCAGGATCTTAGAGTTCCTCAGAGAGCTCCCCCTGGTGATTTTAGCCACCTCCCCCAATTGTGTCTGACAGTGGAGGCTGATTTGGATCCATCTTCTCCTCTAAACCTCAGGCTGTCTGATTAATGACCATATTTTCCTGAGTGGTGGAAGATTTCTTTTCTTCAGATGTGACCCATTCAAGGACTGACCTCAGCAGTCCTTTAGGCTTTGAAAAGCCCTGGGGAATGGACATCTGGACAGACACACCCATAGCCTCTGGAGCCTCAGCTGCACCCCTGGACCTCACTACTGGTGCTTGGCTCTGGGCCTTGGCTCTTGCTGCACATAGACAACTAAGGTCCACTTGCACCTGTGTGTAGTGGTGCAAAATAGGCTTTGTTTCACTCACCTTTTTTATTGCTGCGACCGTAAGACCCAACAAGAACAATTAAAAGAGGAAAAGTTTATTTGGGGCTCATGGTTTCAGAGGTCTCAGTTCATAGATGGCTGACTCCATTCTTTGGGGCCCAAGGTGAGGTGAGGCAGCATATCATGGCAGAAAAATGTGTCAGAGAAAAGTGGCTCAAGACATGACTACAGGAAGGAGAGAGAAAGAGAGAGAGAGAGAGAGAGAGAGAGAGAGAGAGAGAGGGCACTCTGTGCTCAACAAGGACAAAATATAAACCTCAAAGGCGTACCCTCAGGTACCCACATCCTCTAGTCTCTAGCCACACCCTACCTGCCTATGGTTATCATCCAGTCAATCCATATCAGGTATCAGGGGATTAATTCACTGATTAGGTTAGAACTCTCATAACCTAATCATTTCACTTTTAAATTTTATTGCATTGTCTCACAAATGAGCTTTTGGGGGACACCTAATCTAAATTATAACAGGCTTCCTGGTCCTTATCGTTCCTCCAGGATTGTAAGCTGCCTGTCGTGGCCAGCCACAAACGCCGCGGGAGGAAAACTCTCGGAGGCAGAGTAAAGCTATTACTACTTTTACTTCTACTTTTTTAGAGAGAGCTTAGAGAGAGAAAGAAAGATTTTTCTTCTTCTTAGAAAGAGCTTAGAGAGAAAGATTAGAGATAGCTTTTTCTTCTTCTTCTTCTTAGAGCTTAGAGAGAAAGATAGAGCTTTTTTCTTCTTCATCTTCTTAGAGCTTAGAGAGAAAGAGAGAGAGCTTGAAAGAGAGAGATTTCTTCTTTAGAGAGAGAGAGAGCTTAGCTTTTAGAGCTTCTTTCTTCTTTCTTCCTCAGGAGCCTCGGCTTGACTCTGACCAGCAATTACTTCTTCTATCTGGTTTCTCTTCTGTAACCTCTCTGCCTACGTTCTGGCTGCTCTGATTCTTTTCTTCTTCTCCGACCTGAACTCTTCTTCCGACCGAGCGACTGCATGACTGACTGAATGAATTCATTCTTCTCCTATCTCCGACCGCTTTCACCCAGTTATATACCTTTAGCTTTGCGGGTGCCTCACGTGCATTTACAGGTGCGTCACATACATACTTATTATCACGTGGAACTTATGGCTTCCAGCTGACTGCAATAGCCATCTCCCTAATTGGGGCTCCTTCACAGGATGTGATGTCATGTCTCCCCCTTGGGAAAGAGATTAACGTGGAGACCAGAATTAAAATAGTGGGGTAAGTGCCACAGATAGGCAGCTTCAGCATTCTGCACGGTCTCCTGAGTCGAGGATTGAGGGCCGGGTCAGTTTCAGCAAAGGCTTCCTGGTTTAGAGGGGCTATAATATGAAATCTGAGTGGCCAAAAGGGGAGAGTCAGGTACTGGAGGGTGGGGAAGAATGTTTTGGGGAGTAAACCCCAGGTGTAGCAGTGTGGTCATGATACTCAGATATGGCAAAAAAAAAAAAAAAAAAAAAAAAAAACACACAAAAAAAAAAAAAAAAAACAAAAACAAAAAAAACTGGAATCAGTTCAGGAGCACTGGGTAGGAAGGAGAAAGTTGGGAGGGGAGGCCAGAAAGGTCATGGGGGCTGCTTCTCCAACATTTCCATTACTATGAAGAAAGGCACCTCAACTCACTGTGATTTCTTCTCTACTGATAGTATTTCCTGGTTCCCAAGGAAGGTGGATGGGTAGGTTGGACCCATTTCAAATCATCTTCCCTTCTTGACCCTTCATTCACATCATGAGCCAGCTCTCAAAAATTTGCATTGCAAAATCCTATGGGTACTCAGACTTCACCCCTGAAAATCTATACGGGGGATGTGGGGGAACAAGAGGGTGAAAAACACATGCAAAATGTGGCCATTGCCTTAGAGTGAGCTGTCATATGGTGGCTGATTGAACTTGTGTCTCTCTTTTCTATGTTTACTTTTGTTTTGTTTTACTATTTTAAAAATTGTATTTTAAAATATGTGTGTTTGAATTATGTTTCAAAAGCTCTTCCTGACAGAGATCCTGGCTCTGATTTCTAGGTTACTGAATGGGAAGTGTCTCCAGGTAGAAATGGTCTTGGGCTGTCTCTGTGGTAGAGGCTGTATTAGGGACTGATAAAGCCATGCACCAAGGTCTCAGGAATATAGGTGACTCCTCTGCCAACGGTGAGGAGTGTTATCCTGCATCAGTCTAAAAAAAAATTGTTTTTATGCATTTATGGCATTTGTTAGGGTGTCTCCTTTGCATTTCAGAAAATGGAAGGAAATTAAACAACACTTTTGTGATGTGGCTGCAGAATTTCCTGCTGGATGAGAGTCCCAGAGAGCTGTGTGTCCAGCATAAAATACCCTTTGTCTTTAAGCATCTGCATCCTCCCTTCAAACAGGCTGTCAGTGTGGCAGTCATGTCCCCCCCTCTCTCGAGGACCAGGAACTGAAACACAATTTGGCCTCTTTGTCATTTTCAAAAATCAAAACTGCCTAGGGACCAAGTTCCAGCAGCAGCTGTTTTTGCTTTATGTTTTATTTAAATACATTTAATTTTGGATTTGTATGTGTCCAATGATATTTTCCCCCCTCTGGTAGAGTCGGCTGCACACATCTATAAAGTACCCTTGATTTCTACAGAACTGTCTTTTCATTGCCATGGAAGATTTTTTTTTTTTTTTTTTAGGATAAAGTTATATGAGTTAAGATGGTCATAGTTATTCATTATCTTAGTACTGTTACTGAAAATAATAGCAACTAAATACCAAATACTGGACATCAAATTCTTTCTTTGTGGTAAGCTTTATGCCAAGTGATTTACATACATTTTTCTCATCAAGTTTTACCAGATTCTTATGTAGACAGGGAAACTAATGTCCATTTTATGGATGGAGTCCCAGGAGGGTTAATTGATATGCCCACATTGTCAGGCCTAATGAATAGCGAAGCTGAGCATTTAATACCAATTAATATACATCAAATGTCACATGTGAGATATTCCATATACAGATGCACTAATACAAATACAGATGTAATATTACACATATAACAATCAAACTATAATGGTTGGTCATGGAGAGTTTGTCATGTCATGTCACGTCATGGGGTGAGAATTCTGGCCAACTGAATTTATTTTTGTCAAAGTGAAGATGAACAGGCATGACTTATTTAAACTCCTGCTTTGCCACTGTCAATATTACATATGCAGATGGCCTTCGATTTACAATGGCTCAATTTCATGATGATGCAAAAGCAGAGAACATTCAGTTGAAAGTGCACTTGGAGTTGAAATTTGGGATATTCAATACTGGATTATAAAATTGGCTTTGTGTTAGATGACTTTGCCCAGCTACAGTCTAATGGGAGTGTTCTGACACTTTTAAGGTAAGCTGGGCTAAGCTATGATGTTTGGAAGGTTAAGTGTACTAAATACATTTTTTACTTAGGATATTTTCAACTTACAGTGGGTGAATCAGGACAAAACCCCTTTGTAACCTGAGGATCACCCACATCTGTGTGTATATCCATATACTCCATGACTTTCAAACTTTTGTCTTATTTTCTCCTTACCTCGCTTTTTCTCTGTTCTCCTCCACTTATTCTAACTCTCAATGTGCTTGCTCCTTCTGATGGTTGTACCTTACTTTTCTTTCTGGATGCGTGCTTTGCTACATAAAGAGTCTTGTAGATTTTCTGAGCCACAGCTTCCCCATCTCATGTGCTTGTTGATGCTAACAATAGTTGGAGACCTATGTGACCACAAGGTTATTGTGAGGATTACAATTAAATATGAAGATAAATGTAGAATGTGGGGGAAAAGGAACTCGCATGCACTGTTGGTGGGACTATAAATTAGTACAACTACTAGGAAATGGGTATAGCGTTTTCTCAAAAAACCAAAAATAGAATGGCATAGACCAAAAGGAATTGAAGTCGGAATACAAAAGGTGTGCCCGCATACCCATGTTTATCATGTTTATCATGGCACTATTTGCAGTAGCCATGTTATGGAATTAAACTCGATGCCCATCCACAGATAAATGCCTATAGAAAATGTGATCTAAATGTACACAATGAAGTATTATTCAGCCATAAAGAAGAATGAAATCGTGTCATTTGCAGGAAAATGGATGAAACTGGAGATTATCATGTTAAGCAAAGTAAAGCCAGCTCAGTAAGAAGAGTGTCTTATGTTTTTTTCCTATATGTAGAATCTAGAAAAAATGAGGGGCACTGGGAAGAGGACCTAAAAGTAGAAAAACTACTAAGGGAGGGGAGGAGAGGACAAGGTAATGTGGAGGATGGGTAAAGGTCACATGTGTGTGGAAGTGTCACAATGAGACCATTAATTCATACAGTTAATATGCACTAATAGAAGATGTATGTAAAAGTGCTTTATAATATGATGCTGTGCATTCTGTCATGTACTCCAGGCTGCAGGTCCTCTGGATGAGGGCTTATCTTTTAGGACAGTCAGCAACGTAAGACAGGAATCCCTGCAAAGCCCCTTCAGGGATGTGCAGGAGTGAAAGGAGGTCGTCCGGGACCAACCAAACTCCAGGAACCTGGGGGAGGAATCTGCTCCTGCACCTGAATGTCCAGCACAACACCTCTGCTCTGCTTCTGCTTAACCTGCTGTTACTGATGAACGTTTCCCTCCCTGTCTCCAGCCTCGCTGCTTTGGCCGCCTCATACCTTTTGTTATCTCGTATCTCCCATCCATGGTCTTCTCTGTCTGAGATTAATTGTGATTTTATTTTCACCACTGAGTCTCTTTGTAGGTCTCACCTTCAAAATGCCAAGGGAGAAGATTCTGTTTGTGACAGTGGTGGTGTGCTGGGAAATGTTTAATACTGGCTCCTGGTGGGAAGCTGGGTGAGGCTGGAGGAAGCCCTGGTGCTTACTTAGTATGTGCCAGTTTCCATGGTGCGAAGACTTTCACTATGGATGACTTCAAGCTACCAGTGTGATGTCACCTGGTTCCTCAAACGCTGAAAATGGAGCAACTGGGTCCCAGAGACAGTGTGAACAAGTTCCAGCAATTCATTCCATTCAGCTGCCTTCGTTTCTGATCTGTCCAGGGGTCAGTGATCTTGAACTTGGTTCCCATCCCAATCCATTTAGCTTGTGGCCAAAATATCAGGGTCACATTTAACTTCTTTCAGAGTGTCCTGTGGATCTGGGCAGTCTTTAGCAAGTAAGTATTTGTCCAACTCTCATTTTGAGAACCTCCCTGATTGCTCTCCTTAATAGATTAAGGAGAAAGATATAAAGTGAGGATAAATAAATATAAACTAGGGGGTGATTAATACCACAGGAGAGGTTCAAAAATGTGAAGTGGGGGTTGAGAGACAGGAACTGTTCTTTCTGGTAGACCAAACAAGAAAGCTGTGGTGCATACACCACTTCCACCCAGGCTACAGGGAAGGCAGGATGTGAAGATAGAAGTAGGGAAGGTGTTCAAGATACAGAGAACCAAAGTGTGAAAAGAACACGGGCCGAGCAAGCATGGAAGATACATGGAGTTAGTGGGCATTTCCTTCTATTGAGTGGAAGTTATGTGAAAGGGAGGACAGGGTGATCCTACACCACAGAAAGTTGTCGAGGGCTTTGGGTGTCAAGACGAGCTGTCAAATACGTCGCACTGGTTTTGTTGGGTGTTGTTACCAAATAAAAGTATACATTATATGGCTATTATCTATTAGATAAGATTTTCCTGGATCTTCTACGTGGTTTCTTGACATTCTCCATTCTTTCAAATAAACTGTGTTATTGTTGGTATTAATGAAGCAGGTCATAGATGAGCATAGACTAGGAAGAATCTGGATGAAGAATCCCTGCCTTGTCGCCAACTCACGGAGTGACCTGGGGCAAGTCATTTCTCTGCCAGCCTTGGTCCAGCTTCACATTTGTAACCTCACAGAGTGGTTATTTGATAGTTGCTTTCATAGCCTTTCCAAGTTTATAATTACATACACTTGACCTCTTCAACCTCGCTTCAAATGAAATCTTTCATTATTTGAGTACTGGCAAAGATCAAAACACTCCATGCCTTTGGCATGGATAATCTTACTTTTGTGAAATAGCTCCAAATGGAAGCACTGCTAAGATTTATGTGTTGTGGGGAAGAGAATTTGAATTTTGTTTAACTGAATTCTCTTATTAGAGTGAAGATTAAGTAGCATGACCTAATTAAACCTTTGTTGTTATCAACATATGTAATGTGTGCTCATTAATGGTTCTGACCAAAGAAACAGGGTTTCTTGCATAGGAAAATAAGAATTAAGGACTATACATGTGCAAACCTCTGTAATAGTCACTATGAAATATCATAACAATAATGACAGCTTGCATTCAATGAATGTTTATTCTCTTCCAGATACAGTTCTGAGAGTTTTAAAAGTCATTATCCTACTTAATATTTGTAATAAACATAAAAGCTAAGTGTACTGTTGTAACACCTTGTAGTGGGTTGAATGATGACTCCCCAAAAGAGATGTCCATGTTCTAATCCTAGGAATCTGTGACTAGGACCTGATTTGGGAAAGTTTTTGCAAGTAATTAAGGATCTTTGGATGAAGAGATCATTCTGATTCTTCCACTAGGCCTTAAATCCAATGAAAAGCATTCTTTCAAAGGTCACAGAGGAGAATAGGAGGTGATGTGATCATAGAAGTAGAGACTGGAATGATGTAGCCACAGTAAGGAGGTCCACAGCCACCAGAAACTGGAACGAGTGAGAACTAGATTGTCTGCTACAGTCAGGGCAGCGCGGTCCTGCTGATGTCTTGTTATCAGACTTGGGCCTTTCAGCATTGTGAAAGCATAAATTTCTGATGTTTTAAGCCAACAAGTTTTTGGTAATTGGCTCCCACAGCCATAAGAAACTAATACATAACTTTTTATTCTTTTACAAGTTTGACAATGAGGCAAGGAAGAAGGGTCACTTAACTTATCTAAGATCCTTCAGTTGGAACATGAGGATTGCAATAGGCAAAACCAGAGATCCTTAGGGTTTTCCTTTAACCCTGATAGAAAATTGCATCTTTTAACTGCCCCCATAGAGATATATGGACTACCAGTCATTGGGTACCATAGGAGCACATGAGGAGGCATGTCACCCAGCTTGTGGGTGAGTATCAGGAAGTAACAGGAAGAGGAGATGATAATGTTGGACTGAGTTTTAATGATGAAGAATTTTTTTCTAAAGAATAAAGTGAGGAAATTTTTGTAAGCAGAGAGAGCAACCATGGGGGTGAGAAAGAGCAAGACACCTGTAGAGAACTGCAGTAGGTAGGCATGGGCCAGGAAGTTGTGGGAAGAGGTTGGAAGATGAGGCTGAAGGTAAAGGTGGAGATGAGCTGGTGGTGGGTCTTAGGTGTCAGGAGAGTGATTGTGGAACTCCTGAGGCATTTGGAGAGACTGGATAACTCAACACAGTCTGATCCCATGGTAAGACACGCCTCTTATAGACTCAGAGTGCAAAGCATCCAGGAAGATAAGACTGGGTGGGTTGAGATTAGATGCAGACTACCCTAGTGGGATAATTGGGTTATAGAACTGGCTATGGTGATGGAGAGGAGAAAACGGATTTAGGAGGCATTTTAAGAAGACAACATGAAAGTTTCAACGACTAATGGGATATCAAGGTTAAAGAGAAGGAAGAGCATGGACTGCCTTGCAGGTTTCAACCTGCAGGAACTGGGTTGATGGTAGCATCACTTTTTGAAATAGGAAATAAGTGAGCAGAGGGTGGTGTTAGTATTATTGAATGTAAATAAGTATTTTCCTGATTGCTGAGGCTCTTGCACTTTTTTGTCTGAATATGAAAACATCTACGTACTAATTACAACTTGGAGATTGCAATTCTAGAACGTACTGAATCTGTATACAATGTACTATGACGTTGACTCTAGGCTGGGTGTATACCCACATTTCCTAAGCAAGGCAGCCAATGTTAAAGTGATTAAGTAACTGGTCCAGCATCTCTGGGTCAATGTCTTGGACGCTCTGACTTTGGATTCCAGCCACCGTCTTGCTTCCTCCTGGATTTAAAGGCAGGATGCTCTTTGAGTCACACCTTCCCATTTATTAGCTGTCTGACCTTTGGAAATTTGCTTAACCACTCTACACCTTAATTCTAGCAGCTGTCAAAAAGTGGATAAAATTAATAGCACCTGCTCTCCCTAACTCAAGTAAGAGCCTGTAAGAGAAATCTTTGCAAATGGAAAAGACTTAGAAAAATACGAGTAATTATTTATATGCTGAGTCTGGACTTTCCCTTGGATTACAGTTTTGAGCTGGTCCTTGAGTTTAGCAAGTTTTATGTAATTTGCTGATATCCCTTAACCGTCTAATGGCAGGAATCATCTAGTAGACAGAATTTTAAACATTTGGGATTACTTAAATATTCCTATCCAAATCACTCCCATGTGTTTCCATATGTGCTTTCTCATAGTTCTGAAAAGCCCATTCCTCTGATAATGGAATTTTGTTGACCTCGTGAACACCAGACCTATATACATTTGCTTTGTGGAAGTATTCAAAGACACACTTCATGTTCAACATGTAGCTCACATTGGAAGAAACTAGCAGCACCTCAGCTGAGCAAGACAGATTTGGTTCATCTCAGAATGTCAGTACCTGGGTATGGGTCATGTCTCATTATCCTGCAAGCTCTGGGATCTAACACAGCTGTGTGCCTTCAACGCAGAAAAAGTGGTATTTGCTTGATAGTTTTTCAGTTCTACAACAATAGGGTGTTATTGGTTCATCCCTAACCTCGGATTCTAAAACAAATATTTTACCTTGAAAATCTCAGCACAGGAAAAGAAAAGGAACTAGGAAAACAGCCACATATAAAAGCCTGTGACACTTTCAAAGGCATGAGTGCATGGGTGTGCAATGTAAAGGAACAGCATCTTGTACTCTGTGTTTAGAAAATCGTGTGAAGTGGTAGCAGGGGGGAAAAATGGTGAAAAGACAGTTGTGTAATTAGCAGAAGAAATCTCTTCTCTCAGAGGGAACATACTGTCTCTATTACACAACTCTGCAGAAGTCTCTACAGGGTGATGAAGTTAGTAGGGTAGAGGGGGAGGAAAAGTAGCCTGGGAATCAGGTTAAAAAATTTCTTTTTGTCTTAATCTCTTAAGCTAGTTGGCGGTGAATTTTCATTACAAACTTTATTACATAAAGATTCCTGTGACTACTATAGTGTGTGTGGGGTTGGTAGAGGAAAGAGAAAACAAAGTTCATTCATTCTAACTAGGAAAAATAAAACAACCCTAATGCCTCAGAACAGATCATCTCAAGCTTCTGAATATTTCTATCAGGATTTTTTTAAAGATCAGTTGGCCAGACTTGAACTGGTGACTAGGCCCAGGTGCTAGAATCCTCCTCACATTTGCTACATTATTGGTTCGATCACTCTTGACAGACAGGGTAAGGGAGTGGCCAGGATTCCTGATTTACAATAATTTGGTTCCCAAGGAAAAGACCAGATCTGTTTTCAGAAGAGGGCCCAGGGCCAGGCACACAAGGACAACAGATGCCCGCCCTGTCTTGCTTACCTTGTCAATCCTGAAGATGGCAGGACCCATAGGTGCTTCTGTGGTTCCCACCAGGGGCTCCCCAATCACCATCTCCACCTGGAACCCCACCGGCTCATGTGACCTCTTTGGTAGCTCTGATCTGTAAAGGCCACCTTCTCTGGGGCAGCATGGTGCTTTGCCAATCTCCAGTCCACCAGAGCCCCTGGCCTCTGAGTCTTACCCTGTCACCTTTGCAGGCTATTCGCCTATTGCCTGTGTTTCCATTTCCTTCTCCTCTCTCCCCCCATCGCCAGGCCACCTTAGTTCAGACCTTCATTTCTATGCAGATGGATGATTGAATATTATCTTAAGCTTCTATCTCTGGCCTAATTAACCATTCATTATCTCTCATTGCCTTCAGGGCAATCTTCTCAAAAGGTACAAACCTCTGACCATTTCAACACTCCATTTCATCCAGTAGGGCAGAGTGGAAAGGCAGAGCTGAGTGAGGTCAAAACTTGCTATGTGCTGGAGGTTCCTTCTGAAAAGGTGACCACGCACTTCATACCCTTCCAAAGGTCTGAGGTGGAATATTTCAGCAGTGTCAAAATCAACGGACGGGTGGGAAGTTGCAGGAACTGAACTGAGGTGGGGCATTGAGGTGGGGTAAATATCTACCAAGATGAACGAAGCAAAGGGAGCCCCAAACCTGGGATGATTTAAAGGAAGGAAACACAAGGTTTCATACTAATGGCTATTGTTCCGCTGTCTTGAGTTGGTTTTGAATAAAGCGGTGTGACCCTGCCTGCTGGTATTGTGACGTGCCTGTATTGTGTTGAGTCATCCAAATAGGCCTATGTATTTATTCACTATGCAGATATGCTTGAGTGCCTACTGTAGGCCAAGCACCATTGTATCAGAACAGACTGCCCCGGGGGCCTCAGGGGTGATTATTGTTGACATGAGTAGATACGGATGGATTTTTGAGTTTCATATTTCCCCATACATTCAGCTGTGTGCTTTTCTGACTGGTAAGTACTCACAATAGATTTACTGAGTTGATTTACTTGCCATTGATGTGTGCTCCACGTCCTCACGGAGGCCAGGGAAGGAGTGATTGACACCTTTACTGAATAAATGATACATCAGAGCCAAAACTACGATCTGCCTTTGTTCAGCTTTACTGTGTTTTGCCTACCAACTAGAATTCAAACTCCTTTATGTGTTTTTTTCTCTTTCCTCTTCTTATTTTTTCTCATTTTTCTTTCTTCAGAGTTCTCATTAACACATTTTAATGAGTATAAATGAGGAGTCCATGTCTCAGGAAACCAAACAGGCAAGTGGCATGGAGAGAGGGGGTGGGGGGGGCAGAGAGAGGAGACAGAGAGGGAGAGAGAACAACTATTGCTGTGGGGTTTTACAATTCAGGACCATCCCAGAATCTCCTGATGCTTGCCAAGCCCACAAAAGATGACCCCCCCCCATTGCATGGAAAAGATGGGAGGAATTGGAGAGAAGGTGTGTATGTATGTTGAGAGAGAGAGAGAGAGAGAGAGAGAGAGAGAGAGAGAGAGAGAGAAAGGGAATAGATATGGATGAGAATATCAAGATAGATACAAGTACAATCTCCTTGGTGCATCTTCAAGTTTGTGCCTTTATTTGATTTCTCATTGTTCTTCTCTAGTATGTTTTATACATATGTATATACATATACATATGTATATATATGTGTATATATATAACTATATATAATATATATTATATTTATTTTATTATATATTATATGTTCATATATAATATATAAGGTATATGTTATATATTATTATATATGTTATATTATTATACATATGTTATATTATATATATATATATGCATGTAAAAATTTTGTTCTAAAACTTGAGAACCTGAGAGATTGCTAAGAGTCATTCTCTGTCATCTATAGTGAGATCCTGAGCAGAAAGATTGCTTTGTGTTAGGATATTTCCCAGTGCTCCAAGAACTCTAACCAGGGGGCATGCCTGCCCATCAAGCCCTTGATCAGGCATGTGCAAGTGATGTGGCACAGTGTTCCACCCAGTTCTGTCACACATGCTGCTCTCGTTCCATAGCCATGCTCCAAGGTCCCCATGACCTTGAACTTCATCAAGAGTACAGCTGGGACTGTGCCATTTGGCTTGTGGTAGCCCAGTTCCCTTTTCTTTTAATCTCCACATAGCCCTGCGGGGTAGCATGGATGTTAATAGAGTAGGTCTGCAATTTATAGCCTTTGAATCTGTGGCCTTATTTTAGTATTGACATCGTTACACTAAATATACTTTTAGTATATATTCAGTGAAAAAGTTCCAAAATCTACCTTAAGTTTGCTACCTAGTATTGATGTATGCAATGATAACAAAACATTGAAAAATGTCTGACATTTATTTGGCACTTACAGTGCACCAGATATGGAGTCAAATATTTTATAGTGATTCTCTTATCTGATGCTTATGGTAACTTTTGGGGTTTTCCCTTTGATTGATTCCATTTTACAGGTAGATAAACTGAACCCCTCAGTCTGACGAGGGGGTCAGCGTAGGCATCTTGGTGTCCTTGGTGACCAGAAATTTCAATGCTGTGGTCTAGAGAGGACAAGGGAAAAACATAAAGCTTTGATCAATTTCAGAGTACCTGTGAGGCAGCCTCCCACGGCCTGCAGGGCCAAGAGGCTGAAGTTTGTGTTTGATCCTTTTCCTCCCAGGCTGGTGGGCATGTCCTGGAGAGCACTCCTATGGTTACTCCTGACAGCTGTGTGAACTTCCCCTTCCAGCCACGTGGTGTACAAGACGACCTGGAATGTTCTCCCAATGTGGATATCTATGTGCTGAAGATATTACAAAACCTCACATCCCACACTGGTATGTGCATTGCTGAGCCCATAAAGATAGGAAGGCATGTCTTAAAGACCACAACTCCAAACAAGCAAACAAACTGTGAACTGAAATCAGAGAGGTGAGGAATCATGATGGCAAAGTCATCTTGAGTAAAATGACATGACCAGGTGCCTAAAGCTCTGAGGATTATTGATCACATATGGTTTGAGAAAATTGACCAGGGCCTCATTGTAGCAGGGAATGCTGGATTTAAGATACCCTCAAAGACAATGACTCCAAAAGGGACTGCATAGTCAGTAAAAGCCAGACCAAAAAAGAAAAAAAGAAAATAACATGCATATATTTTTGTTGTGACTCTAGATTTAACGTAGCAACGATAATACTCATCTCCACTGGAATTCTCTAGCACCAGTCCTGGTGTTCTCATGTGGATCTAAGGTTACTTCTGCACCATTCATGGAGTCAGGGAAAATAAAGTCAAGAAATTAAAGCATTCCTGATCTGAGCTCGGTCCCCAGAATCCAGAAGTAGCATGCATAGGTTCTCCTGGGACACCAGCATCATTGCTTCAAAGCCTGCAGAATGTCCACAGGTTAATTTCAGCCACAAAAAAACTCCTAAGGAAAACTGCTGACATGTAGAAGCTGGCTATGGTTAGTGGCAGAAAGCAGAAACCACCACAAACAGAAACTGACCCTTGAGCTCCTGGATACTTGGACTCTCAGATACAGAAGATATACTACCAAACAATACCATGTTTAAAAAAAGAAATCATAAAATACAAATAGTAAAGAAAAAGAGAACACTGATCATGACCAAGCAGATTCAGAAAAAATAATGGAGAACTTCTAGAGGTAAAAATATAATTAATTGAAATTAAAACTGGATGGATGGATTAAAGAAGAAATTCATCACGATGACATGACAGCAGTCGGGTAACAGTTCATAGGCATGTGTGACTTCCTGTATACACCTGTATGTAGTATGGCAGGTGTTGTTCTGAAGTTTTTGCAAACACACCCTAAGAAAGAGGGAGTGGATTAGAAACCGATGTGGAAAAATTACCTTTAGAGAAGCAAAGATAAAAATATGAATGCAAGTGTTCTGTCTCATGTTTATTAGTGCAGTATCTTAGACATAAGCTTTACAGTCCAGCTGAGCCTCAGTTGTTTCCTCGCTAGGAGCACAGAGGAAATGACTTGGTGGACTGCAGGGCTATTTCTGGAGCTTAGGTTTCCCAGCACTAGAAGAATAAAATAATAACTGCAAGAGGGAAAGAGTGAGAGAAGAGAGAAACTGGTTGAACTCCATCTCAAAATTTTCCACACACAATCTTTTGGAACATTTTCTTGGCTTTTTAAAAATTCCATTATTATGTAGATTTAGAAATTGTATATTTTGCACAATTGTAATTCAATACTTCAAAACAGTATTTTATCTGTACCAAGTCATAAAAATGACTTGAGAAGATCTTGCCACAAAGACCTCAGCAGGTACTTCCTGTGTGTTGGGTCACATCCTTTTCATACACAGTGAGCTACAGCAAATTTAGGCATGATTAGAGGCTGATCTAATAATAGTTATTATAAATCCCTTTTATTTAGAACAACTCTACTGTCTAGATTTTGCTAGGGATTAGAATCTCAGAGAAACAATTTCATACTGGAAAAACACTGTCCATTTAATGATATTGTTCTGATAACTGAAGAGATAATGAAAGTCCAGTTAGTTACACGTGGTAGTTGCTTATCGTCGTTGGTGCTGGTGGATTGCAAACAACAAAAACAAACTCTGGCTTAGTTAAGCAGATAATTAACTAAATGGAAGGTAAAGTGGAAAGACTCACAAAAGTGATAGGAAGTCTAGAGAAACAGCCTTGGAAAATGGGCAGGGATGAAGGAGGGAAGGCCCAGCCCCATGCTGCCAGAGACACCCCTTGATTGATGGCCAGTCTGGCATTGCTGGACACTTATTACCACATCAGTAGATTATTGAATCAGCCTCTTTAACCTTGATGTTGTGACCCAAAGTCACTCCTTCCAGCTTCAAAGTTCCACGTGGTATGGGATTGCCGACCTGGTCATGTGTAGGCTACATGCTGGTACCCTTGATACCCAGAGGTGGAGAGAGTACCTGACCTCCTTCGGCTTCTTTCAAAACAGCATGTTGACATTCATGTTGACCTCATCAATGCGGTCACTTTAGTTAAAATAACAGTGTATTGTATTCTTGACAAAGTGTTAAGAGGATAGATTTTTAAGTCTTATTTTCAAAAGTGACAACGATGTGCGCTAATGCTTATGTTACATAGCTTGATTTAGCCATTCCACGATGCACATGTATTTTGAAATATCATGTTTTACACGATCAATATGTACAATTCTATCTTTCAATTAAAACAATAAGATTCTGAGAGTCAAGCTTGTTAAAAATGTATAGAAAGTTCTTTTCATTAAAGAACTTCAAATCCAACTCGCCTGAACGAGGTTTGCTCACATTTTGATGCACAGACACATATAAATGCAAATACATTTTTATGTGACTTCCTGCAGAAAAATACATATGAATTATATCTATTTCAACAAATATTTTTGCAACACACTCTCTTCACCTAATAGGATATACAAATTGCCTTCCAAGCACAGTGACTTCATTCTTCTTTGTGTCTATGGCGTCTTGACCTTTCCAGACCTCTTTCTCCCCCTTCAGGCTGTGAGGTCCTTGGCAACAGGGTGATCTATGATGCTTGCTTCTCCAGCACTGAGCTACTACTTCATACATGGTAGGTCCCAATAAACCGTGTGTAGGATGTCAGGAGGCCCATGCTGTTTGCAGAGGAAATGATAGTCCAATGGATTGTGTTGTGATGAATAAGAATACCTTGATGAGGACAGGATCTAGATACCTGGGAACCGGAGGTTTGCAACATGGCCTTGGGGACAGGGTACTGGAGATCACTGCCCTCTCTACTGCTGCCATCTGCCCTATTCTCAGCAGGTCTGCCTGACTCATTCCTGCACTGGCCTTCAGGAGCAGACTCCTTGCCCTTCCCTCTGGCTCAGGAAACAGCACAGCCTCATCCTTCTTGTGTTGAGTTGTATTGCTGCTGTTCTTGAAGTTTAATTTCAGAAAGCAAGAGCCCAACACCGATGGTGTATTTTAATTTTGATACAATTCCACACGCATTTGCTAAACCGTCTCCTGAGTTGCAGTAGGCACTGATGACACAGAAATGATTCAGCCCCTGGTAGCAAATTAGTAAACCTTTTCTGAGAATCTACAGCATGCAGTGAAAAAGGACAAAACATTCAGGCCATTCCAAAGCAAGTATGATATGGTTCTTGCCCTCTCATAAATTCAATTTTTCTGGAGATAATACAAATAGATTACTGAAAACATCAAAGTAATTATTTTTTTTTAAATTTTTTTTATTATGCTCAAGCGTAAACACCATGTTAGGAAATCTTGAAGAACAATTTTTATCAGCTTATGCACACACAACTAACTCAAAGCATTTTGGAATAATTGATATATGTAAGTTATCATTGATATATGATAATTGATATATGTGTCTATCAATCAATCAATCTATCAATCTATTTATCCTTATTTCCTTTCTTTCATCTATTCATCTTCACATATGCCATCCATTTGTCTGCCTCTCAGCTAATTCTTAGATTTGTCTATGAATCTATGTATCTGGGTTTAGTCCATTCATCTTTCTGTCTGTCTGTCTATCTATCTACGTCATTATAGGAGGTTAATTTGTTTTGGTTGTTCCAGAAAGTGGAAACCAGTAAGAGAAGTGGGTGACTTAGGGTGAAGCTGGTGTTTGCAAAGAGCTGTAATTGGTTACCAAAAATCACTAGAGATTCCTGGGATGAGGAGAGAACAGAATGTGTGAAAGCAGAGAGAAGCACGGTGCAGGTGGCTCTGGGGGAAGTCAAGAGGCCTAATACTATTGGAGCATGGATATGAACACTAAAACCATTCTCCCTTGCGGAGGAAAGGAGGATAATCAATCATACCTCTATTCTACTTTTTTTCTTTTGGTTGTGGTGCTGGGTATCAAAATCAGGGCCTAATCCATGCTAAGCAAATACTGTACCACTGAGCTACACTCCATCTCCCCATTCCGTTTCTGTTGATGTTTCCTAATCCAAGTAGGAAACGCTTGCTTGGTGTTTAACTTGTGCCTACACTGTCTTAAGTGCTTCCCGTGTATTAAATAAGCTCATCCTCACAATACTTTAGGATGTCATATCATCCTGCACATAATTATTCCCACTTTACTAAATATGCATAGACTGAGGCACAAAGAGATACAGGGTTTAGTCCCACAACAGGTAAGTAGAGAAGAGATTTCAGTTCAAAGCAGACCAAATGTGATGTTTCCCCTCAATCACTATGCTAGACTGCAAAGGAATCTGCCAGGTGCTGAAGATAAGGTGGCCATGAGCATAGTCTCTGTCCTCAAGCGCTTACATCCTTGGGGGCAATGTTAAGCAAAAATAAGCATGAAATTAGCATCATTTCCAATTATAATGAGTAACCAGGAGTATAAGTCAGGGCGTTCTCACATGACCTGGAGGTGGGAGAGAAAGGAAGAGTCAGGACAGTGGTACCTGAGCAGGTGGCACTTACTCTATAGGCTATGGAATGAGTAGAAGGTATCCAGGAGAAGAGGATGGAGGCCCTTAGGAGAATCCCGTTTCCAGCCTAGGAACCATCCAATGTGTAGTCTTGAGGCAAGAGGAACGGATAAGCAGCAAGAAGACTGGTGCCACCCGAAGAGAGTACCAGGAAAGTGTTCCTTAAGCCAAAGGCATCAATGAGGTAGGAACCCAATTCTACAGGGTTTCTGCCAGGGTTTCACATTTTATCCTAAGAGCAATGGGTGATCCTAAGCCCTGATTCAGCATGGCTTGTGTTTAAGAAAACTCATGCAGGAAGCTACTTGAGGAACACACGTGTGCGCAAGTGGTACGAGGGGACGGGCAGGAAAGGAGAGCCCGAGTGGCTATGGTAGCCCTCTTAGGAGGCTAATGGTCTAACGATGGTGCTGGGACAGGGGGGTGGCTGAGGAGATGGAGAGAGGGGCACCGAGGGGTGTCGGAGGCAGAATCCACATGGGGTGTGAGGAGCTGAGTTTGTGAAAGACTCCCCAATTTCACAACTCTGCAGCAAGCGTTGGTAAACTTTTTCAGCAAAAGTTCTGAATAAACTTAGAATAAATATTCTAGACTTTGTAGACAATATGGTCTCTTGTAACTGCTCAGCTCTGCTCAGTGAGAAAGAGAAAACAGACATTGATATTAGTACATTAATGGGCATGGCTGGGTTACCGCAAAACCATCTTTAAACTCGGGAAGTTGGCTAGATTTGGCCAATGGGCCCTTGTGGGCCAACTGCTGGTTTGGAGAGTGTAAAGGTCACTGAGATTTGGCACCCTGGAGGAGCATGGGCCATGCAAGTGATTGGTCACATTATTCCACTTCCTCCTCACGGTGACACCACACAGAAGCTGTTATGATTCTTTGTTAGACACAATAATCATATCTCAGCACTGTGAATTGACTTAGCCAATATCACATAGCTAGCAGGTGGAAAAGCCAACACTTGACCCCAGGGTGGTTTTGTAAAATTTCCAACCCCATGAAAGATCTTCTCACTACCCCACGCCATCTCCCATTCCTTTTCCCATTGTGACTAACCCCAACCGTGGCAAGAATTTGTCTTACTAAGTTTTCTCACTTTTCCTGAGAGGCCCCTTTCCATTTTGAATGATATTTTTAAGGAGCCAGGAAAAACAAACAACAAAAAAATTAAAAAAAAAAAAAAAAGAAAAAAGGACAGTGAGTCTCTAAGTGTACCATTGTGGCTTTTGTTCAGCACAATAGACTTTATATTGCTTTGTCCAGTTTCTATGAAGCAGGACATAGGAGGTTTGTTTTCAAGAAATTAGCATCGTATTTTTCTCTTTTTTGCACCCGTCACAATTTTATCTTGGGGATAAACAGTGTTATTTTCATTCCCTCCATTTGAGCCCTACATTGAACATTTTCTATTAAAATTTAAATAAGCCACTTTAGAAAAAGATGAAGATGTGAGGCTAAAATGAGCTGATTCACTAGAATTTGTTCCTGAGAATATAACTTATTTGCTCTTATTGCTTATGCAACTGGGTTTCATAATAGAAGTTTTAAGTGGGCCAGCGTCGGGCAGCTACAATCATTTCATCCAACGTTTACATCTAGAATAGCCAGTTGCAAAGAGAGAAATGAAAGACACGAGTTCCCTCTTCCCCAACCCCTGCCCCATGGAGTCCCAATTATGTTTCCAGGAAATTACTGGAGGCTGTCATTTTTTCAAAGATACATTAGATTCTGATTGTGTGATCGTCAGTCAGTACACATAAGCCAAAAATTACTTTGCTGCCAACTGATTGCCTAAATTTCCCTCTTTTGTCATTGACTGAAGTAGAAGACAGGTCTTGCCAAGGTGGGGACACACAGGGGGTACTGAGAGGGGATGGGAGGGGGGCAGAATGCAGGATGGAAGAACAGACACAAGGTTGAAAACTGAGTTTGGCAAAGACCCAAGAAGAGAGCCTAACTGACTTCTAAGTCAGAAGGTCTAAGTCAGGGGACAAATATAAAATTCAGGACCAAGCATTGAGACAACTGTGTGCATTGTATTGGAGGGGTAGAGGAATATTGAAATTATTTTGAGTGATTACAGAGAAAGGCACTATTCAAGTGGTGTTATTCTTTAAAATCAATCAACATTCAAAAAGAATAGTTCTTTGGATGAGTAACTTAGAAAATTTGCCGATCTCCCTATACCACCTTTTGATTTCCATGGTTTCAGTTGTCTGTGATCAACAACTGTCTTAAAATATTGAATGGAAAATACAAGATATAAATAATTCATGTTTTAAGTTGCATATTATTCTGAGTTGCATGATTAAATTTTATGCACTTCATCCTGCTTAGGGTGTCATCTTTGTCCAGTGTATCCATGCTGTATATGCAACCCACCTGTTAGTCACTTGGTAGCCATCTTGACATCAGATTGGATGTCGCGATATCAGTGTTTGTACTTAAATAACCATTATTTCACTTAATGATGTTCCCAAAGCACAAGATTAGTTATGCTGGAAATTTGAACATGCCAAATAGAAGCTATAAGGTACTTCCTTTAAGTGAAAAGATGAAGCTTACAAACTTAATAAGGAAAGAAAAATGTCATATGTTGAGGTTGCTAGCAGATATGGCAAGAATGAATCTTATATCCATGAAATTGTGAAGGAAAAAAAAAAAGAAATTCATGCCAGTTTTGCTGTTATACTGTAAGCTGCAAAAGTTACAGCCAAGGTTCATGATGGTTGCTTTCTTAATATGGAAAAGACCTTAAACTTATTATTATTTATGTATAGTAAAATCTATCTATCTATCTATCTATCTATCTATCTATCTATATATATATAAAGTGTTCAATGCTATCCATGGTTTTGGATATCCATTAGGGATCTTGGTGCATCTTCTTTGTGGATCAAGGTGAACTACTGTGCATAGTTTTTGATGCTTAGAAAGTCAGTGATAGGGATAATAGTAGCAATAATGATAATGATAAAAATAGATACATGGATAACTCCTGACATAGCCTTACGACCACTTACCAATACCCAGTTTTCCTTCCCTTCTGAGCATTTTGAAGGAATGGCTCCTTCTCATCATTGAGGTCTCTCCTAAAATGTCACCTTCTTAGAGGGAACTTGTCTCATTTCTCAACTGGAGAATGATTGTTTCTTAAGTAACCTCTGGAGACCAGCACAGGATGTGACACCTAACAAAAGTTCAAGTGAACTCTTCAATGACCAAGTGCAACAGGAGCATAAAATGTCCATAAATATACATGATGTACACAAAATGGGCAGAGAGAGATGCTAATGTGGTAGCAGGCACAGCAGCAGGCAGAAGTGTATAAAGCCCACAGTTCAAGTCTACACCATGGGCCAGTGCAGGACCACAAGTTGGGGTTGCTGGGTGGCCCAACTGCAGAGGCTATTCTGAGTGTGTGTGTGTGTGTGTGTGTGTGTGTGTACGTGTGTGTACACTGAGGGGTTATACAGCCAAGAATTGCTGGAGAATTCATATTAGCATCACAATCTCCCAGTTGACTGCCATCACTTAGGTCCTCTGAAATAATTGTGGCAAGAGAACCCTATTCTGTTCTTGACTCTCTCTACTGCATAATCACTATTTCCAATTGGATGTGGGTAGACAAACTCAAGGAGTCTGAGACTAGCATTTGCTCTTTTCCTGTGTTTCTCTTTTCAGTAGATGGTGTCACCATCTTGTTTACTCCTCAAGCTAAACCTCCTGAGGCCTTTTGGATCTTCCATTCTGTCTCCTCTCCAGCATTAATTTGGTTGCCAAATTTTGTATTACTACCCCTTGGCCTGGTGCCTTCCTCTATATTTTTCTACTATTGCAGAGAACTTAGCTCCTTGCCCTCTTAGTATGATAAAATGGACACTACATCTTGTCTCCCTCCCCCAGACACTGCCTGCTTCAATCCATCCCCCTTAGTGTGTCTGAGATGGTGATCTTGTGGATCTTGTGTGCAAGTCAAACAGGTTTCCTCTCCTGTCTGTAACATTTCAGAGATTTCTGTTATGGGTTGGGTTCATACCCCAACATATCCTCCAAGAAGATATGTTGGGGTATGAACCCTTCAGTATGTCAGAATGTGGTCTTATTTGGAGATGGAGTCTTCACAAAGATAATCAGATTAGAAGAAGGCCATCAGGAGGGCACTAACCTGGTATGGCTGGTGGTGTGCCCAGACAGTAGGGAAATCTGGATGCAAAGTTGTACAGTAGGAGAATGCATGAGAGGGTGAAGGTAGAGATTGGGGTAATCCCACCAGACTCTAGGACTAGAGAGGCATGCCAAGAGGTTTCTTCACAGTCCTCAGAAGGAACAAGAGCTGTTTATACCTTGACCTTGGACTCCTGAGTCATGAGGACCTGATTCTGGAGCATTTTCCAGCACCTTCACCATTCTTCCTTCTAGAGTCTTGAGAATCTCCGCCGTGCTCTGAAGGAGCCCTAATTAGGAAGGGCTGTTGCAGCTAGCTGGAAGCCATAAGTTCCACCTGATATGTATGTGACGCACCTGTGGGCACCCGCAAACCTGAAGGTATATAACCGGGTGAAAGCGGTCAGAGTTAGGAGAACGGAGAATTCATTCAGTCAGTCGTGCAGTAGCTCGGTCGGTCAGAAGAAGAGTTCGGGTCGGAGAAAAGAATCAGAGCGGCCAGAACGTAGGCAGAGCGGTTACAGAAGAGAAACCAGATAGAAGAAGTAATGGCTGGTCAGAGTTAGCCGAGGCTCCCGAGGGCTGGTCAGAGTTAGGCCGAGGCTCCCGAGGAAGACAGAAGACAGAAGAAAGAAGCAAGAAGCTCTAAAAAATAATCTTTCTCTAAGCTCTATCTTTCTTTCTTTCTCTCTAAGACTCTAAGCTAAGACAAGAAGACAAGAAGAAAAGCTCTCTTTAATCTTTCTCTCTAAAAATCTTTCTTTCCCTCTCTAAGCTCTAAGAAAGTAGAAGTAAAAGTAGTAAAAGCTTTACTCTGCCTCCGAGAGTTTTCCTCCCGGTTTTTGGTACCAGGAAGCTTACAGTGCTCCCTGAGAGTTTCCCATATTCTTTTGTTTTCTTTCCACATCACAATCATGCTTTGAGTCAGCAATTGTCTTATTGGAGGGGTATCTCCAGTGCCTGCTCCTCAGAGGGAGTTTCCTGTTCCTTGGCATCTTGGGCAAGCCTCTATAAAGGCACACATTCCCTTGGATTACATTTGTCTTTGTTTCATGACTGTGTCTCTTGGTCTATACTGAGAGAATGCTTCTTGCTCCTTTCCCTCTAAGGTCAAGGCAGGGAAGTGGGCCTATAAGATTTAATCATACCTGCTGGGATGTTACTAAGGAACTGAGGAGTTGTGTATGGAGTTGGGCAGTGGGGACCTGGCCTTGTGTGTTTACTCTGCTTCTAATTTGCCGTAAGATCTTAGACAAATTCCTTCACCTCTCTGGACCTCTGTCTTCTCATTTGCAAAGTGGAGTGGTTGGTTAGATGCTCTTAAGGATGCCTTCACACCACTCAGGTGAATCTTCTTCCAAGGACATTCTTTTGTAGCATTCTCATAAGAATTCAAACTGAAGTTCAGATTCTTTGAAAGAACGTCAGGCAGATTTAGGTCAAAGGGCAATGTTCCTCATCAAAGGATCTTCTTGAGTCTCCCATGTGTCCCCAAGAAGGATGTCACTTCTTTTACTTTCTGGAAAAGCTGACTGTAATCAAAAGCTGCATGGTGACAATGACTAGGGTTATAGTTATAGTTGAGTTTTCAATTGAATGTCTTTAGGAACACTGATTGTTGAGGACAGGACACTCCTGGTTTTGCTGGCAGGGATCTCAGGGGCACTTAAAGGAGGAGGCTTCTTGTGAAAGTGGAACTGCTTCTAACAGGATGCCTTCAGAACTGGATGGGGAGGAGCAGTCTTTCCCCAAAGCAATAAAACACTCTTATGATGAGCAGAGGGTGTCTCCACTGTCAATCCACATGAGCTCCAGGTCCCCAGTGCAGGGACATCTGAATTGCTGGTGAGCATGATTTTGTGATAGGAGAAGGCAGAACTCCTGGTTTCTGCAGTGGTGCCAACATTTGTTAGTAACTGACAAATTTTCACATGGGAAAACTTGGCTGCTTTTGGTTTTAGTGAAAGCTCCCTTCCCTCCAACACTGTTCCTTGAGAGATATGTATCTTGACAGCCTGGAGCAGTAAAAGAAACCGTTCCCAGGCTCTGGGAGTAACCAGGCATATGTGTGCATATGTGTGCATATCACAGAGACACTTTTTTTATTTCCTCCTGAGATGTTGAATATGCTATTTGGTTCATAACTTGCTAACTTGCTTGTCCTCCATGGCTCACGGTGGCCTTCCTGGAAAGTGGGTACAATGGAGCCTTCTTATCTCTGACATTTGACTTCCACCAAAAGCCCATTCATCAATGTCATCTAAAACCTTCTACTCAATGATGGTACTTCCTGTTTTAAGGGATACAATTTGCTGAAGGAAAACTGTGAGTTAAATTTATTTTTGCCAAAGAATATTTTCTTAACTGACTTTAGTGGGGAGAAAAATCCTATTAGATTCTGCATTGTTGTAAGTCTGGGAGTGACAGCCATGGGTTCTTCAAAGACCTTGGTTTGGAGGATAATTTTAGTGACATTTCTCTTCAGGTTACACTGCAGCTTGTTCCTTTCTATTTACATCTCCCTTTCACCCCAATAGCCAAGGAAGCTGATGTTCTCACATTCATTTGCCGGAGAAGAATATCAGCACACTGGGAGAAAAATGATGCTTCCAATCTCATCCGGTGGCAAGAGTCAGACTCAGTACCTAGAACTGCATCTTCTACTCCATGCATGTTGCTCTTCCCATTACAGAGATTATTCACTTTGCCTTGTCTTGGAGCTGTTTAATTCTACTTAGGGGTTAGAAAGTGCTCAGGCTGTCTAGCTAGCTTTGAGGGACTGGAAGTCCTCACTGAGTGTCTTGTATTCACTCAGCTCTGAACAAAAATGGATGAATTTAGAGCAAGGGTTTGCATTCCTCCCCAGCCTCCAAGGAAAAATAGAGGAGGACTGATAGGAAACGGTGACCTCTTTCAATAACAATGAATGACAGGAAAGAACTGAGACCTCCAACCTGGCCATGCACACCAGCATTTCTCAGTTTCTATTAGCCAGAGGGGTAGAAAATGGCTGGGCAGGAAGGCAGGAGGTATCAAGGCACAGAGGCTTCCCTGGCTGTGGTCTCCTTCCTCTCTGGGCCGTTGCACACAAGTCCGCTGGGTTTCAGAGGCAATTTTAGGTGCTTAACCGTGGGATTTGTTTGGCCAATGGGTGAAAGCAGATCTGACACAAGTGGTGTGTTGAAATAGCCTTGAACTCTGGGCTTTGCTTTCCTGTACTTCTGTCATCGCCAAGCAAGCATGCCCAGGCTGGCTCAGAGTGAGAGGGCACTGCAAACTTCCACGGCAAAGAGAGTCTGTATGGGGTCAAGGGAGAACTGAGGCCATCATGGCAATTTATAAGAATTCATCTGTCATTGTGCCCACCCTTCACACCTCGCCATGCTGTCTTTCTTCAGTATCTCAACTGCGGTCCTATTTATGTCAACTAGGGCTACCATGTGTGGGTTAATGAACCCCTAGATTTTTAATTTATTTATTTTTGGTACTAGGGATTGAACTCAGGGATATTCCACCACTGAGCTACTTCCCCAGCCCTATTTTGTGTTGTAGAGACAGGGTCTCACTGAGTTGCTTAGTGCCTCGCGGTTGCTGAGGCTGGCTTTGAACTCAACTATCCTGTTTCAGCCTCCCGAGCTGTTGGGATCATAGGTGTGCACCACTGTGCCTGGCTGAACCCCTAGATTCTATTGGTGCTCTTTCTTTAAGGACAGCCCACGTATCATCTCTTTCAGAAATATTTAGCACTTCTGAATCCTAACAATGGTGCCCTTCTGTGGGCACCTATGGCAAGTAAAAATTGGTTCCCTTATAAATATACTATCTCTTGATGTAGTGTCTTCTTGGACTATCTCCCTCAAGGAGGTGTAGTAGATAGAGAGGGAACTGAAGGAAAAGGAAGAGAAAGTAATGGGAGCCCCATGTAGTTAGGAATTCACAGGGTGGAGCAGTCACAACCACAGACACTTAGAGCCTCCTGAAGCTGGTTCCTTAAGAAATCCAGGAAAGGGCTTTCCTTCAAAAAAGCATGGAGCTGAGGCCCCAGAGTCTCATCATAGTAGTAAAAGATGTGAGGTACAATCATGGTCAGGTAATTGATGTGACAGTGAACTTGAATTTGTGGGCAGTCAAACCACTGTGTCAACGTCAAAAATTATTAATAACACATAACAGTCTCCCTCACTGGTGACTTATTTCCCAAATTTCAAGTACATATTAAAACTCCTTTTCAGCAGATGAGAAAACTGAGACTCAGTAAACAGAAGAAATTTCCACAAGATCAACCAGCTCATAAGTAGAATAGAATTTCAACCCAGGCCTGCTTAGCTCAGAGCTCAGTACTTTCATGATCTGCCATCTCTAAGCCGTGTGGTACCCTTGTTATTTCCAGCTATAAAACCAGCTCTCCTCTATGGGTCACGCCCATGGGGTCACACCACTGGGCAGGGCTTCTGGTTTAAAGGTAGTTATAAGCCGGGCGCGGTGGCGCACGCCTGTAATCCCAGCACTTTGGGAGGCTGAGGCAGGAGAATCGCGAGTTCAAAGCCAGCCTCAGCAATGGCGAGGCACTTAGCAACTCAGTGAGACCCTGTCTCTAATAAAAACACAAAAAAGGGCTGGGGATGTGGCCCAGTGGTCGAGTGCCCCTGAGTTCAATCCCTGGTACCACAAAAAAAAAAAAAAAAAAAAAAAAAAAAAAAAAAAAGGTAGTTATGGAGAAGGGTCCTCGGGAACCTGTCTGAATCCCATGGGCAGACGAGTGAACCTGGTCCCTCAGGTCTTGCTGTCTGCTGCCCCACACGTCCCAGCATGCCGTAGCCTTGACTGCTGGGGACACAGGACTTTACTGGGGAAGAAAGAACAGAGATTCTAGTTCTGGTTTAGCTGTGTGATACTAGGCCACGTCACAGACTTGCCTGGGTCACTTGAACTGTAAAATAAGGGAGTTAGAGCACATTCAATACAGCAGACAGCTCCCCGGCCCCCGCTGGTGCTACAGAATGGGTCCAAGTGAAGAGAAACGTGGACAGGGTCAATCCTGCTTCCAAGGGGCACACAGAGCAGTGGGGACAAGAACACACGCCCGGGTCCCGTGACACAGCTCACGGTGCAGCGAGAGCTTTGGCAGAGGTGTAGACATAGTGGTGCATCAAGGAGGCAGAGGCCTCCAGGGAAGTCTGCGAGGGAAGGCTCACCTGGGAGGCCCCAAGGACTAGAGCCTCCACGTGTCTGTGTCTGCCTGTGGGCCGTGAATGAAGGAATGGATTGAATCCACAAATGGCCACTTCCAACCTAGAAAGCCCGGTGTTTACAGGCTGGGCACAGCAACAGGAAAATAGCGTTATTGTGTCTTCTGTTCTTTATTCTGGGCAAGGAGTCTTGATATCCATGGAAACATAGCATGTTTCTCACATACACGTGTGCTCGAGCGTGCACACACACACACACACACACACACACACATGCACATACACAATGCTGTCTTCATTTTATGGACGAGGTTTAGAAAGTTGCTAACTTTGCTCAGCTGGGAGCCCAAGACAAATAGTCTTAATACTGTCTCTTGGGCACACGCTAGATAGAGGAGCCTCTGAGTATGTCAGAAGGTTAATCCAGAGGTTTCCACATAGGTCCAAGAACCAGACTTCCAAATGTCATAGGGTCCTTGCATGGGTTTAAAGGGCTAACTTTATTGCAGAGGGTGTGGTGGAGGTATGTGGCGTGGTGCCACCTCAGCAAGCCAATGGCTGCTGTGCCTGCTAAAGTCGCTGGGCTCACCTCTCTGACAACACCAATTATCCCAGTTACCATGGGTGCTATGGTCCTGACCCTTGCTGAGCTCCTACCCAACAGCTCGCAGCAGCTGCCAGCCCAGCAGGGGAGCCATGCTGGACCTGTAGGCCGGAAGAGCCCAACTGCCAGCCAGCTGCCACCATGAGACACTGCAGGAGAATCCACCAGCCAAGCCTGGTCAACCCACAGGACGATGAGAGACAGTAGTAATAAATGGTTACTATTCTCATTATTTTGAAGGTGTTTTGTTGCACAGAAATGGAAAATCATAATAGCATTTTGAGTTGGGTTGAATTTTAAGTTTTAATTTTTCTCAAAGTATTTTCCTAGGATATGGATTTTTGTCTTTAAAATTCAAATTCGTATGTGGGAAAGGTTATTTTTGACTATTACACAACAACTGGTCACTTCCATTAGATGTTTGCAGTGAGCATTTTTTTTTTAAAAATTTCCTGCACATATATTGGCAAGAGGCTCTGTGTAGACAGACATTTCAATAGATTAAGATTCGGCCAAGCCACTAGTGTATTTAAAAGCAAGGTGGGGTGACATGGCGGCCAGAGCCAAAGAATATGTAAAGATTCTTGAAAACCCATGAAAAAAATACTTAGAACTATCAAGAGGAGATTAGGCTGTGGGTTAATGTGCAGTGCAGTGTTCTAACAGGCAAGTCACGCTGCCTTCTCTGATGTTCTCAAATGATAACACTCTGGGCCAATGCAATAATAGGAAGCTGACTTTTATTCTTGAGCTCATTTGCTCTGGATCATGACATATTATTCTTTAAAACAGCCATGGATTATACAGCCCAATATCTTAACTAAGGTTTGCATGTTCTTTATCAAGGTTTTATGATTTTCTTTTTCTGTTTTTTCAGGTTCTGATAATATTTTGATGACTTCATGGAGGAATTTGTAGGTTTAAGTTTTAATGATCTGGAATATTTTAAACAGCATTAGGACTATTTGTCTTGAAAGCCTTGGTAGAATGCTTTTAAGAAATCCTCTTGGCCTAGAACTCTGTGTGCATGAGCATTCATGTGTGGGAATTTATGAGAGAGTATGTGTGAGTGTGGATGTGTGAAGGCATATGTGTAAGTCTGTATGTGTGAGTGTGTCTTGGGAGGAAAATGGGCATGAAGAACAGAGTCAGAGATGCCTTCTAGAATTCTGGCCTGCACAGTTGTTGAAGCTCTGGAAAAAGGCAAGAATTGGGTACAAATCTCAAGGATTTTTTTTTTTTTTTTGTAATGTTGATTTGCAGCTGAGGAAGTGCGGAAGTGTACCAATATACTCGTCAGAAAGATGACGAGCAGTGTGTGTAGAATTAAATGTTTTACTTGTTTGCTGGGTCTGCTGTCTCACAAAGTGAATGGGTTAATGAATAGGAATTTATTGCCACACAGTTCTGGATGATAGAAGTCCAAAGTCAAAGTGTTTGCAGGGTTGGTTCTTTCTGTTTCAGGGCTCTAACTGCTGGTAACTCCTTGGTTGGGGTAGCATGGCTCTGTTCTTCACATTGTAGTCTTCAAATTTTCGATTTTTGTAAGGATGCCAGTTCTGCTGCATTAGAGCTCTCTCTGAATGACCTCAGTGTTCCTTGACTACTTCTGTAAAGGCCATGTCTCCAAAGGTGCTTACATTTTGAGATATTGGGGTTTAGAATTTCAGCACATGAATTTTACGTGGGAAGACACAATTTATTTATTTACTTATTTGGTACCAGCGATTGAACTCAGGGGCACTCGACCACTGGACCACATCCCCAGCCCTTTTTTGTATTTTATTTAGAGACAGGGTCTCACTGAGTTGCTAAGTGCCTCGCCATTGCTAAGGCTGGCTTTGAACTCGCGATCCTCCTGCCTCAGCCTCCCAAGTGCTGGGATTACAGGCGTGAGCCACCACGCCTGGCTGGGAGGACACAGTTTAACCCATAAAAAATATCAAACACTGTACCCTAACTTAGATTTTATTTTTATTTAGGAGTAGGTAATGTGGTAGGGCCAATGGAAATTTGAGGGGAGATATGCCCATTGACCAGTCACTTCCTTCACTACCACGAAGTTGCTACCTACCATATGTTGAGAGGATTTGGGGTAATCAAAAGCATATTCTGTATACAGGGTTTGACCTTGATCCCAGGAGTTGCAGAGCAAGCAGATGGAAGGATTGGATTCAAATCCAAACGTGCTCTAAACCATGTGCTCTGTAAGGTGGAATGGGACATCAGCTGAAGTTTTATTGTATGATTCAAATGTATTTATGCAAAATATTTGGGATAGACAAATCCATACACATACCTTATCAGTTTTTAAGGCCTGGGGTTGGGGCTGGGATATGGACCATTGCTAATTTATATAGGATTTCTTTCACTGATGATGAACACCTCTTACAATTAGGTTGTAGTGATGGACAACTACACGAATATATTAAGAACAATTTAATTGTGATTTTAGGTGGATAAACTGATGATACATAAGTATAACTTAATGCTACTCTTATTTTTTTTAAGTGGGGTAGGAGATGCTGGGATTGTAGCTCAGCGGTAGAGCGCTCGCCTAGCATGTGCGCGGCCCGGGTTCAATCCTCAGCACCACGTAAAGAAGTAAAGAATAAATACTTTGTGTACAACTAAAATAAATAAATATTTGAAAAAACATTTAAAAGAAAAAAAAAGAGCACATGGTTTAGAGCATGGGCTTAGAGCATGTTTGGCTTTAAATCCAATCCTTTCATCTGCTTGCTCTGCAACTCCTGGGATCAAGGTCAAAGCCCATAAGACTCTTCTGCATCTTGCACCCTTGCATAGGAACATTCCAGGCGCCAGGCATGTCATAGCCATGAGGTCATCAGAGCCCCCAATCCCAGACACTGCTCTCCCATTCTCTGTCAATGCTTGCCACATCCAACCTCAGGCAAGTTCTCCTATCACTCTGAGGCTTCTTCTCCAAATGGGATCCAGAATGGGAATATAGCACTACTACCTTCCTCACGGGCTGTTGATAGGATTTAATACGATAATATCCAACAGGGCTCAGCAAGCTCCTGGGTGGAACATGATAAATGGCTGAGAGGCAGTATTATTATTATTAACATTAATTTCCTAGAGCCAAGACTAATGGCTTCCTTTACCAAAGTGGGCCAGATGATCTTTGTCAACAGGAAACAGATCCACTGGGCTGTCCTTTCACATTGATGCTCTACCCGTTACACTTCCTACGCGATTTTTAATTCCTAAATAATTCAACACAGCAGCATCTGTGTTAGTCCAGAACCTGTTTTTCTTTGCACCCCTCCTTCAGTCAGTCTGGTAATATCTTTGTGTTATTGAAGATCAACTGACCACTGTTTCCAAGAGGCACCAAATGCCGTGCAGAATGTGACAAATGAGTGGTCATTAAAAGCAATGATGGATGCAAATATATTTAGCTAGCATTTATTGAGGTATACTTTGTTCAGCATGCCAAACACGAAAGGACATGCAAAGATGAGCAATATTAGGATGATGCTCTCATGGGTCCCATGGTTTGGTGGGGAAAATCTCCCATGGATCTGTTCTGGGAGGTGTCAGATATTCTCTGACCTTACGGGGATGGTGGAAAGCTAACTAGTGCAGTGCATCATATCAAGTCCAATAATACATGCATGAACCAAGTGCTGAGCACGCCTGGAGAAGGGAATGACTAATTCAGTTTGGAGAAGGTATGTGTGCCACAAGGAGGTGAAGAAGCGATTCCCCGCTAAAAGTAGGGAATGCACTGAATTTCTCACCATTTGGCAATGAAGTCATGGCTTTCCATGACCTGCTTGTTTCTGATTCAGAGACTAGGGCAGCCTTCACACCTGGCTGGAGCTGTTGCTTCTGGAATGATGGAGTAGGATTTGAATATTTGCTAAGAAAAAAACAATAAAAACCCTTAAAGGGGAATGATGAGCCCAGTGTGTGTGTGTGTGTGTGTGTGTGTGTGTGTGTGTGTGTGTTGAAAATTTAGCATGCAAGCTGATTTTATCCTATATTTTACACGGTGTTTTCAACTCAGCATTTTGTAGACATTGATCAGGAAATTACTTTTCTTTTTCCAAAGTAAGTAAGTATGTGAGCAACACAACAGCATGTAGTTTCAAGCTCACTTCTGACTTATTTGTCTCTCAACAACTGAGTTTTTCATTGTCGGTAGCATTAATTATACCTATCGTTCACTCCAAAGTGACCTTTACTTCTCTCCCCACGGCATTCTCTCCACATGGGCTCACACAGGGGTAGCTGGAGACTAGTGATGTCAGTCCTAAGCCCTCTCCATGTGGCAAACAGAATTCTGGAAGCACAGACCTGACTCTCAGGCTCTCCTGTTGCTCTGCCTCCGGCCTTACGTGCCCAAACCGAATTGGGGAACAGTCTCTGCTACCAGGATGCTGAAAAGCAGGTTTTTCTGTTCACCAAGCAATTCTTCATTTCAAAGGGTTGGGGAGAGACTTGCAGGAGAAAATTGGAAGAAGCAGACATTTATTGAGACATCACTGAACGAGTATGGACCTTGGGGTCCAGAGACCTACGTTTGGACTCAGACCTGTCACTACTTGCTGGGTAACTGGAGAAAATCCCTTCTGTTCTCTAAGTAAAATGAGGAGGGTAATAGTTACTCTGCAGCACTGCTGTGTGGGTTGGTGGAGTTCCAGATGTGAAACCTGCATCCAGATCCTCAAAGACCCAGGAGAAACAATACCTATGTGTTACTCACATCTCCCACAGGGTGAATGAAGCCATCGTGTAAAGGGAAAGTAGTGTAAAACCCACCCTTGAGAGACCTCACATCAAGGGACAGCATGTATGGTTTTCTGCACACACATACACAAAGAAGATTGCTCAGGTTAGTGGCCATGACACAACACCCACACCCACGTAAGCAAAACCTGCATTTTTACACTAGAATCATATTCATCGTGGAACACGCTCACTTAGGGACACATGACAGCCAAGAGATGCACCGAGAAGTGGGAACAGGGAAGTCATACCCCAGGCCATCTTCATGGAAGCGTAACCCGTGCAGTTACAAAAGGTCTCACACTCACAGGGACCCTGCACTGGCCTTAGCACCCTGTCATTGCAATCTAGAAATTCTTACTAATTTTTGAACAAGGGGCCTCTCAATTTCATTTTATTTATCCAGGCTCCACAAATTATGCAGTCATCCCTGGTCATATCTTTGTCATATCCTCATCATCCCCATTTGCTATAGCTGAAGTCACATAAAATAAAGGTTTTTATGTCACCGCGGTGGACAAGCTCGTGTACACAGTGTCTTAGTGCACTCTGGGAGACTGGTATCATTGTCCCCATTGGATGGATGTGTAATTTCCTCAAGGTCGCCTGCTTAGTAAGGGGTCACATCAGGATTGGTATAGTTGTCTACTTTTTCTATTATGTCATGATGAATGAGAAAAGCCTGAAAGGTAATTCTAGCTCAAAAGTAACACGTAGTGGCAAATGCATAATAGGAAGACATTTGAACTAAGCTGACATGCAGGGGCCGGGGGCGGGGGGACTCACCAACACATAAGTTATTTATATTAAATTTCCCCTGGCATGTGCTTGCTTCCTGACATGGAATCTGCAGGGGTTTATTTGCCATTGTATTCCCAGCCCCTAGCCTAGTGGTGGCTACATAGATGGGGCTCCATAAATATCTGTCCAATGAACGATATTCCTATCAAGTTGGTCTCCTTTCCTGTGGATTTATACCTCTGCTCCCAAGAATATTCTTTGGCAAGCTTAATGATTGGTAATGTCAGGCAGAAAGCCTTTAGATCTTAACTAAGGAACAAACAAAAATTTTGAGGACCACTTTTTTGCATAAGACTTTGATGGTTCATTATCTATTTGAAGGCTGCAGGAAGATTCCAGCTACCATGTGAATTCTCCACTACCTGGAGGTGCTGTGCTAGAAAAAGGCCTCAGAGGAAGACTGTGCTCTTCCCGAATCTAACCCAAGGTAGCATTGCTGCCCCAGTTACCCGACCTGGGAACTAACAAGCTCTCTTGTCATGGTCCACTCATCCCTTACTCTGTCCCCTCCATCAGTGTGTCATGAGGGAGTTCCTGAGTTTTCCTTCTGGACTGCTCAATGCCATCCTTCTCTCCATGACCCATCACATCTCCAGCTTGGAATTTATGTCTCCTTCCTGGACGAGTCCAAGGGCCCTGCAGAGTGTCTCTCTCTACCTCCTTCTAAAGTAGTCCCCACACAGTGGCCAGGGAGGTCTTCCCAGTGGAGGATTCTGAACTGGATACTCTGGAGGTCCCTCTTTGCTTGGAGGGCAGGCCCCCACCTCGAGGGAGAAGAAGGGAAGGCACACACCATTTCACTTCAACTGCCTTTCTAGTTGGTTCCTCTGCATAAACCTGTCTGGTGGCCTGACCCAGGCCGGCACCTTGGTTCCCTGAGAAGACAGTGGTACAGAGCTTAGCATTCAGTGAGCGCACCTCCTGTGGGGAGGATGGAAGAAAAGAACTGCAGTGAGGTAGGATCAGTGGTGGCTCCTGCCAAACCCACCAGGAACCCTGGCACAAAAGGCTGCTGGAACTGTCCACCCCAAAGCCTGGGCCTTCATTCCCTAGTCTCAGCCAGTCACAGGGAGTGGGTTATCCTTGAAACGAGGTGACCCTGGTGGAGGTGGCTCTCTGCAACTGTCCCTCCTGAGGAGTCTGCAGCTGGAGTTGCTTTTCTCAGTGTCCCCAGCAGCTGGGGAAGCGAGTCCCTCCCTCCTGGAAGCACCCAGGAAGTGCAGTGCCCTGCCCACTCCTCTCCACCTCCTTTCTCCCTACAGACCTTCCCTCTCTTTTTGTGGCTTCATGGGGTGTGTGGGGGGGGGGGGCAGGGGGGGCATGTGCCTTTTCTTCTGTTTGAAATGATCATGGCCTGCCTCTCTCTCCATTTGATCTGAATATTTTCTGTTTTTCTTTGTGACTGATGTCAGATGCCAAGGCCTCTTAAAGAGTCCCCTTACTCTGTTGGGAAGAGTTAGTTGCTACTTCATTCCTTTTGTCCACACACCTTGCTTGCACACACCACCTCATAAGCTCTGGGCTAGACACAAAGATGAAAACAATGCAGCCCCTGCCACGTGACCTCCTGAGGAGACACTGGTTCCCCTGTGCCCCCGCAGCAAGGATGGTTTTCTTTATTACAGCATCTACCACACGCCTTATTTATTTATCTGCTTGTCGTTCCTGTTCTTATATTTATTTGATAAGTATTAAGACTTGCTGTTCATGTGCCCAGTATTCCACTAAGCCCTGCAGATACAATGGTGAATAATTGGGTTTGCTGAAGGATAAATGATGGATGTTAATCAATGGGTCAAACAAACCTGGGCAGAGTATGCAGCGCTTCATGGAACTGCGAGGTTTTCCGAATGGGGCATTTGATCGAGTCAGTATGGTTAGGGGAAGACGTTAGTTAAAATGATCACTTTGAGACAGCGGGGTGAGCCCTTCCACGAGAGAGCTGCGGCATGTGCACAAGCCCAGTGACAGGAGAGCAAATGGAGAATCTGGAGATGGGAGAGAATTTGGACGGGGCGAGAGTTTAGAAGCCAACAGTGCAGTGGAGGGTAATGTGCTGTTGCGATAGCAAATGCTCATGGGATCGTTTATGGGTTGTCATTTATGCTCACAGATCGGGTTAGAAATCTGAAAGTCTGTGCTGGCTGCCTCGTGGAGAAGGGGTTGGGGTAGGACTAAGATAGTGTGGGAGACGGGAAGCTGTTTTCAGTTAACTAATGAGAAGAGGACCAGGAACTGAGGTATGGGAGTGGAGGGAAGGATTTACCTAAAGCAATTTAGGTGTGTCGGGGGAAGACCTAACAATCCTTGGCGATTTGTTTGTATGTGGCCAAGGATAATGGAAAAGGATATGTCAGAGCTGACTTTAGATTGTGATTGATAGCTACCCCTTTTGGATTCAGAAGCTGATGAAAATTATAAGCCTGTCTTTGGACACGTGTACACAGACACACAGACACACGCCACACGCACTTTTGCCTATTATTTCAGAGGGATATGCGGACTTTCAGAAGCCCATTCACGAACACAGATTTAAAAAAGAAAGACCAGATTCCACCAGATCCCATTTCTTGCTGTGCCTCTAGATTGAATTCTAGGAAACAGGACAGAATCTGCACACAGTGCATGATTGTTCAAGGAATAAATGAAAGTGAGAGGAGCTGGAAGGTACTGCAGGCTTGCGATGGTTAATTCTCAACTCTTTCCATCGAGGTGTGGATGTGGGTCTTACTAGAATAGCTAAAACTCGCACGTCTGGGAAGCGAGTGCTCATTAGCTTGCAAGGCAGAATGAGGGGGAGAAGTCCACAAACAGACTCATGAGCCTCCAGGTGGTGAAGAGGAATAAATTTCAAAGTATTAAGGCTCCAAAGACCCAAGATTTGTCTGCAGCAGATGTCTCTCCGTCATGCTAAGTACTTTAGACCGAAGAATAAAACCGTCTGCTTTTATTTGATGTGGGGGAGTGCATCATTTAGAGATGAAGACAATCTGCCTATGGCTGGGTGGAAAAGTTAATGTCTTGCATCTTGTGATTCATTTTTACCTTGTGGAAGAAACAGAAATGGTAATTGTGTTCATAGACAGAGATTTAGAACAGAATCATGCCTTTGCAGATAAGGCATTTCAGGAAGCCAATAAAAGATAAGAGGGAGAAGAAACGCAGAGGAGGAAGTTTCAGAAAAAGATTTGCTTCCGATGCGTTAACCCTAGACTGGGTTGGCCTTTCTTTCTGTGCTTTGACCAGGTTCAGGTTCGAGGGAGACAGAAACGCTACCTGGAGTCGGCCTCAGTGACTGCTTGGCTTAAATCCCAGGTAAGCAGGGATTCCTAGGCAGGATCCTAGGCAGATGGTCTGTGGTTCCTCCTGAAGCAACTTGAAAGATGCCCCATTACTGAACAGCTCTGATGTTAAGTCCTGTGTGGATTGAGCAGTCCATTTCAGGACCACTTAAAGGCTTAAATTTGCAATGACAATTCCAATCATTAATCCTTTAGTTAATGAATCCGACTTGTATTTATTAGGCACCTACTATGTGCTAGTCCCTACTGAGGACTAGCGATATAAATCCAGTGTTTAACCTCAATCCTCATTTTACCTGTACTGTCTGCAGTGCTAGATATAGTTGTCCTTTTTTTTTTTTTTTTTCCTTCTTAAAAAATGTTTCTCTCTCACAATCCCCACATTGTTCTCTGCATTGGCCTCCGGCTTTCCTGAAACCATATTCTCTCTTTACTCCCATCTCACGGGTTATTCATACTCAATTTTCTCCTCTACTTCTCCATCTTCACTGTTGGAGGGCCTCACAATTTTGTCCTAAATCTTCTTTTCTTCTCCATCTCCCTCTCCGTGCTGGTGGTCACCTCTAGTTCCGTGTCTTCAAATGCTACATGCTCATGATGCTACACTTTGCGTCTCCATTGTCAAAGTGAGACCCATATGACCACTGGCTCGCTGACATCTCCAGGTAGAGATCCAAAATCCTTCTCAAACTCAATGAACGCAGAAGAAAGCTCTAGATCTGCAATACACCTCCATCTGTCTCCAAAATAAAACCTCACTCGCCCGCCAATCTTTGTGTCTCCGTAAACGGCACCGTTGTGCATAGAGCTGTGCTCGTCACCAAGTGAGGGTTTCTTTCCTTCCCTTACGGCTCCTTTTCTAAGTCACAACTCTCCTTGTCAATTCCACCTCCAAAACCTCTCCCCAGACTGCCCAAATCGCTCCACCCTTGGACCAAGCTGCTCATCTCCCAGATCACTGCTCTTCCTCTTCTCTCTGTTGCCTCCTGCTCCTCTGCCAGGGGGGGTCCGTTTTCTGTTCCCATCCTGTGTTCAGTCCAGTGGTTCCAGGTGGTTACCCCAGCCATGCACTCACAGGACAATGTGTCTACCAGGGTCATCTGTTTACCAAAGGGCCTGAGTGGCCCATCCCCTTAAGATGGTGGGGCTGAGACCATACAGCGATAATCACACGGTGGGGAACCGGTCCGGAGGAACACGGGTCCTAATGACATGATGTGACGTGAACATGGCGGCAGACTCTCTTCCCCTCCCACCCACGCCCTGCCAGCCTGCAGCATTCTCGAAAGGCTGCATTCCTGGCCTCAGACGTAACCCTTGTTATGTTGCTTCCACATTGGGCTGGATGCAATAATTACCCTCTCCTCTTCATCCAGCTAAGTCTCTCCAGGGTGGGTGACGTCCTCACCCAGGACCGAGCAGGTTCTCAGGGTGGCTTCAGTTAGGCAGTTCTTGTGTCTGACTTCTACAGTTGCTCTGAGGCCATTGTCCTCAGAGCAAGAACTGAAGTTTGTCTGAATCAGACTGTGATGATAAAGATCAGAGTGTGATGATAAATATGCTAATTGGGCCTCTTGCAGATTGGCTGAGTCATGATCATGCTATGATTAGCATGTTCCTCAGATGATAAGGGCTGCTGGTCTGAGAGGCTAGTTGGGGCTAGAAAAATGATGGGCTGATGTTGGGGAGATGGTGGTTTCCTGGCCCTGTCACAGCACTTCCTAGCAGGGTGATTTCTGGCGTGTCAATCATTCTTTCTGAGCATCCCTGGAAGGGAAGCACTGTGTCTTTTATTTATCTCTATTTAGTGCAGAGATCATGGCTGGCCTTAACAGGAGTTGAACGCAGGCAGACAGGAGTGAAGAGCTGAACCCCCGCTGCACCTCTTGAATGAAATGGTACAAGGAAGACACCTGCACAGTGTCCTGCATGCAGTAGGTGCTCACTAGCTGCAGCTCTCATCCATTCCCTAGGGACACTGGCTTGTTTGTAAACAACTAGTGGGGACACAGTACAAGAAGACACTAGGTGCTCAGAGACTTGGCAGAGACCCAGAGGTGATAAACATTCTTGTAGTATCCTAACTCCACTCCCTGTAGTCCTCAGCCCATTGTCCTGGGGGTCACCAAGCTGTTGAAGGTCAGCAGAGGCCAATCACAGAGAAGAGGGATATGGCTGTCAATGCAGCCGACATGGGGTCTGGGAGTCCGCTCAGCAAATACCAGGTCCCTGTCTAGAGGCAGAAGTGGCTGTGTCTGGGAACAACAGCCAAAACAGGGGTGGGGGTAATGTAGAGGATTAAGTTGGGATTTGGCTTCCTGGGTCTGAATAATGGAATCTAAGCTTTATCACTTGTGATATCATTGGGAAAATAGTGAATCTTGCCTAAATTCAATGCTTTTATCTGTGAGCAAATCACAAAGTACATCCCTATCCCCTCCCAGCATCCTTATAAGAACCAAATGAGGTAATGAGGCCACACATATTGTCCCTCCTTGGACTATATTGTGATGTGGTTCCCAGACCATCAGCCCCAGCCTTACCTGGGAGTCTGTTAAAAATGCAGACGACTCTCAGTCCCCACCTCAGATATCTTGAATCAGAGACTCATTGAAACAACAATACCAGATAAGGTGCAATTAAGTTAAAGTTTGAAATGTGAAGGCAAACAATTACAAGAGATTTTTAGTTCTCTAAGCACCTTTTTTCCCCCTATGGAGCTGCTCAAGGAAAGGAAACGTGTCTTATTTCTCTCCTCTGCAGTTAGCCATAATTGATCATTAAGTAATGCTGAATGAATGAATGCATCGAGATCTTCACCTGCATTGTCTTGCTTCTCAGCCCCTGGTCGGAGTTCTTACCCAGTGGCTTTCTGCTGTCATAGCAGGGGGCATACACAGTGACTGCAGCTGTCCCACACCCAGCTGATGCCAGCCGCAGATGCAGGCATTTAGCCTGTGATTAAGGACACAGTAATCCACTTAATGTGGGTTGTGGGAGATATTTGGCAAGAACCAAGGTATTCAAGGGTTGGATTTTAGCTTCCAAAGATAATGTCTTTCCCAATTATTTAAAGCCCTCAGTAACTTGGATCACGCCCAGACAGAAATAAGCCTCTTTCAGACAGAATTCTGTAAATGGGATGCTTGCTCATTTTTACAGCAGAATCTGGACTCTAATATTTACATCACATGCCAGGGAGGGGCAGTCTGGCCCAGATCCTACTGAAGCTGAGCCCAGCTGAACTTACCACCTATAAGGGAGGAATGTTTTTTGCTTACTAGGTTTTACCACCGTCTAACTTAATTAAAGAATTATTCCATCCCATCATTCAACAGGTCCTCTAGAGCCTGGCTAAAGCTGACTGCAGGGAGTACGGGAGCAGCCCCCGTTTCCAGCAAACAATTGCCAGATGGTGAGGATGGAATAAAAAGGAGGAAATTACAGTGAGATTTGGGAAAGTACAGAGGAGGAAGAGAGCAAGGCAGGCGACCTTGGAGGGGCAAAGGGGCTGGAGAGATACCTCCTGCAAGAAGGGACCAGCAGGCTGATACTTGGAGGGTGAGCGGCGGGAGGCAAGCGATTGCTGTAGGAGGGAGGAAGTGAAGCTGGGACAAAGGACTGCGTGGGTCAAAGCCGAGAAATGGGAGTGCACACCAGCTAAGGAAGTGGAGGCAGCTGGAGAGATGGTGTGTGGGCATCCGTGGGTATGCAGGTGGAGTGTGTTGAGAGGAGGCCAGGAAGTGAGAAGGGTGCGGCTTCAGTGGGTATTGCCAGTCCTCCTAAGACACTGGCACTTTATCTCAAGGCCAACTGAGGATGTTCCCGAAAGGTCAGGTGTCAGTGGTGCCTGACGAACTTTCCCAATCTCCTCCCTAGTGGACTAGAGGGTCCCTTCATTAGCACAGCAGGGTGAGGAGATTTGGTTTGGGTCTTCATGCCCATGCGGCTCTCGTGTTCCCTGGTCTGAGCTGGAGCTGGGCACCTGCTTCTTGCTTTGCATTTGTTAATGCTCACTACAGAAGCATCCTCAGAGCTGCTTTATGTGCTTCTTGAAACAACAGTGTCATCAGCCCGCCATGTCTGTGGATGCCACATCTGTAGCTTCAACCAACCTGGCATCAAAAATATGCAGCAAAAAGAATTGCCTCCCTACTGAACGTGGACAGATTTTATATTGTCATGGTCTAACAACTATTTACATAGAATTTACATCACACTAAGTAGTATAAGTAATCTAGGCATGATTAAAAGCATGGGAAGATTTCTATAAAAATATGAAAATACTATGATATTTTATATAGAAGATTTGAGCATTCATGGATTTTGGTATCCTGGGGGATCTGGAAACCAATCCCCCATGGATACAAAGGGATGACCTTATTTCCAAACATATTGTGAATTGAGTGCTGCTAGTGGCTTTGCTTCCAGTCCCTCTGAGGGGAGCCTTCCTCCCTGTAGTCTCTTTCCCTGGCCTTGCCCTGCCTGGTGGGCCAAGTGAGGTGCTGCCATCTTAGCTCCCCAGCTGAGAGCAGCTGTCCCCTGGGCCTGTCCAGCAGCATCCCTTTGGCCACTCCACGGCAACAGGTCTGCTCATTCCTGTGTGATCACTTTATGCCCACTAATGTGCCAGCCTTACTTTAAGCTGTCACTAATCAAAGGTTTTGGAGAGGCCGCCGTGGCGTGGTGATCAGACCACAGGACTGAGGGTCGGAAATGCCGGCCTGAACTGTGGTCCCTTCCCGTCCTTGTCGTGTGATCTCAGTGAGGCATCTGAATTGGGGCTTCGGTTTCCACAGCTGTGGAATAAGGGCAATGCGAGCGCCTGCACTGTCCATTGGCAGCGTGGTGCTGGGATCAAACAAGATGGTGCCTGGAAAAGTGCTTTGTGAAGTCCTATCAAAGACCGGGTTTCCATTAGCCCTGTGGGCATTGCTGGGGCCGCTCCTGGCCTCTTAACCCTTTCTGGTGCAGCGGCAGGTAGGAACCAGGAGCCGCACGTATTTCTCTCCTTCCACAGCTAATCACTGCTTTCCTGTCTGAGGCTTTCAAATTAGGCTTCATTTTATTCCTGCTCCTACGCTCAGTCACTTAATGGCCAACCCAATTAGAGCCCATTCGCCCAAATGTAAACATTATTTTAATCCATAATTGTGGAGACCAGATAATTCCAAATAATTTTTGGTGACACAGCCCACTTCGAAATGCTTTTTTCCGGTGGACCTGTGAAAGGCAAACACGCCCAATTTGCTCCCCTTGTATATAATTATCTGTTGGAGCTTCTTGCTGGCATTTTCTGAAATGTTAATGGAACAAGGCATTAAATTCCAGTTCATTTCAGCGCCCCTGTTTTTTTGCAAAAAAAAAAAAAAAAAAAGGTTTCTTAGGGCATCTTTTAAAATAGGAAGGTAGATAGATAAAGAGGAAAAGCAAGTTATCGTCAGCTCTTCAAATAATTGCCCTCTAGAACAAAAAACACTGGCCTGATGGCTCAAAGGGCAGGTGACAGGTTTAAAGCATAGTTGTGGAAGTGAGATTCAGAGATTTTCAGAAGCTCAGAGTACTTTATCCTGGAGAAGGATCCTTACCACCCCCTTTTCCAGTCTGTGGTGCGTGGTGAGAATTCCTTTTCTGGAGACAGCAGGCTGCATTAGGGCCCCAGGCATCACGTCTGGGCTGTTTTAAAGACAGCATGGAAGACCCTTCAGAAAAGATGGAGCCTTGGGGGTCACATCCTCCTGCAGCCCCCCTGGAGCCTCCTCCCACCACCTACAGATGGTGCATCTTTCTCTTTGCTTCTGAGGACACCCATGGCTTTCCCCATTATCCTCCTTTCATTGGACTCTCTTCCTTATCTGAGAAAATGACCCCCCTCCCTGCAATGTCCCATGAGCTCCCCAAGGACAGGGACCAGGCCTCATTCACTTTGACACATCTTTGACTATTTCCAGCCAGAAAATTATTAAAGACAGGATTGCAACAGTCTCCTGACTTGCCCTCCTGATTTCTCTTTGCCCATCTCTAAGCCTTGCTGTTGCAATAGCCAGGGGCGCCTGTGGACATGAGTCAGATCAGCCTTTCCCAGCTCAGCACCTTCTCAAGTCTTTTCCTGTCTCAGAGTCAGGGAGCCCTTTACCACCCTGACCCCATCAACCCTGTCCACTGTCCCCTCACAGCATAGGTGCAGCCACCAGGTGACCACTGTGCTGTCTGCACCGATCCTACCTTCTCACGTGACGACAGCCTCTGATGCACTTGCCGTGCTAGGCACTTAATAATCACGCCTTCTGAATTCTCACAGACCTCACACTGCCTGTGCCATAGTTGTTATTATCATCCCCCTTTTGCAGATGAGAAAAATGAGACTCGCAAAAGAAAGGAAATTTGTTCCAGGCCAAATAGTTAAAGGCAGTGAAAGGGTCATAAACAGGCCTGGGACTCCAGAGCCTGAGATTTTGGGTGGCCATATTGTATTGAAGAAGAAGAAGAAGAAGATGTGTGTTTTTTTTACTGACAGCGCTTAGGTCCAGCGCAGATGGTGTGATGGTACCTGAATAAAAAGCAGTGGCTGTATAACAGCTGTCTCCTCGATGCCCATCCAGTGCCGGTGCTCTGGGAAGCCAGAATCCCAAGCAGCACTTTTAGTTGCAGGATCCCAGGAAGGTTGCAGTAGACAGGTGCAGTTTTAATTAAATTCGAGAGGATAAAGTGGACACGCGCAGGTGGAGAGAGAAGAAAAGGCTGCTCTGAGCAAGGGAAAATCACCAGAGCAGGCCTGGGAGAAGAGAAGGTGTTGCCGCCTGAAGCGCTTGGAGCAACGGAGCCGCGGGAAGAACTTCAGAGGCAAACTGGAGACAAACAGCTTTTTATTCTGATAACTTTTCTCTCTGGTTCTAACAACGACTAACACACGCCACACACACCATCAAAATGGCGCTGACCCGATCAGCAATTTCGGCCAAGTCACTCGAGATCCTGCAACAAGTCCTGTGAGACTACGGGAGGCGACAATGCCCAAATCTCCACGGCTCATAGTCAACCGCAATTCAAGCCAATCCTTAAACAGGGCTCCTGCAAGAAGGCCCAGGTATATCTGTGTGTAGGGAGAAGGGAAGGGTACTTTTGGCCGAAGCAGAGAATCTGTGGAGTGTTGTGGACACAGGGAAAGGGATAAAATGTGAGATGAGGCCAGTTCCCAAAGGCTCCCCAGTCAGAGGGACAGTCTAAAAGATGCTGATGACGTTTCAGCAGAGAGGAGGTCTGATTCCAGTGTTCCTCAGGGAAAAAAAATAACTCAGGGTGGGCTGAACAGGGAAAGTGGGTAAGTCTGGAACATCCAGTAAAGGAACTTTTGCAATAGTCCTGATACAAGACCAAAGAAGTTGCTGTGCAATCATAAAGCTGAAGACCGGCCCCACGGCATTAAATCCACCTGCAACTGTAATTTCCTCTTTAATGGCACTGATGATCCTACTGTTATTGATGTCTGGGGACCACAGAGGCATTTTAGAGACCCCCCCAACCCCTGCATGGCCATTGGCCTATGTGTACCACTTAAAGAGCTCTTGGCTAGGATTGGGATCCTGAGGCCCTGGCCCTTTAGCCCTGGTGGAATGGCCTTGGGTGATGTGCTGCAGTTTCTGGGTGATTATCACATTTGTCATGCCAGATGACCCGTTCATCTGATCCATCCAACCAAATGGGAGTTTTAGCACAGAGCTACTCTTCCACGATACCAGCACGCCTACCATGTGCCAAGTGCTGTGGGTGACACTGGGGTCAGAGCTTGTTCATCCCCACCCTCCTGATGAGACAATCAAATGACGCTGCCATTAATCACTGCTTCCGCCTTTGGAAAACTCTGTGTGTGTATGAAAGACCTCACTTAAAAGCAAGGCGAGAGACAGGGACGGCTGAGCATCCCGACCAGGTCTACGTGAGTCAGTTTACATAAAATCCCTGGAAGGTTCCTCTTGGGGCTGATTTGAACTCCACCTGCCCTTGGGGTCTTGCACACCAGAAACTCAACCTGTTCAAAACAAACCATAGGCCTTCATGACCCTCAGCCACAAAGAAAAGCAATTAGAACCTTGGATGTGAGGAATCAAACAAAGGAGACCTTAGTAAAAGCACAAAGCAAACACGAAGGAGAACTGAATGGAACCCAGTCAAAATCAATCTGAGAAAACGTATTGTTCAGCATTCATTCATTCATTCACTTACTCTGAATTTTAGGATCACCCACTTACTATGTGTTTACCTGACTGTTGAACAAATTTTAAGCTCTTTTGGGGGGAGAGAATTCACCTTGTCTATCAGCCTGCCGTCAGGGCTACCGTGAACCATGGTGGACTAAATATCCAGCACAGGACACTCAAATGAATGAGTGGGTTGGAAGCCAGCCCCTGTTCTGCTGGCTGGGGGCTGCCTCAGCCTGGAGGAGCAGTCAGGATGAACAGTGACTTCTTCCCATTAGGACAAAGGTGCTCTCTGTGTGCTCAGCTGTGCAACTGAGAAACTGTATGCACATTTCTGATTGGTCGGCTTGAAAGGGGGAATTTGCTAATGAGCACAAGTGTGCTGTTTGTGCTAGGAGTAGACATGTGTACTATGGGCCCAATGTAATCACACTCTAGCACTGATTTTTTTTCTAGGTAACATTTTTTGGGCACTGACTAAGCAATTTAAGGTTAGTCCAAATAAAGACCCATGCTCAGGAGAGCCACCTTCTGCAATCTGGGTAGGGGTGGGGGGCTTCCAGGAAGTGATGTCTGGTTAGGTTGTGCAGGAGGAGCAGGGTTTGGACCCGAGTAGAAGTGTGGGAACTTCATGGTCCAACCCAAGACCAGAGAAGTGAGTGGATGTGACCGTGGGGGAACGTCACGTGGTGTAGGTCTGCTAGATATCAGAATTCCTGACTTTTAGTGTGCCTCTGCTCTGGAAGGTGTTCCTGAATGCCTACTGGAGAGACTCAACCTCTTCCTATCTGCCTGTTCTCAGCTTCTATGATGGGATTTGCCACCTGACACTGTAGACATCTGTAGTGTTGCATTTCTGTGATTGGCTGGAGGCTTGTCAAGACCAGAGAGTTTGCATCTTCTTCATCTTTGTTTCCTTAGTAGCATAGGGCTTAGAATATAGTAGGTGCTTAATGCACACACACATCTGGAGAAGGTGCCCTTCTCCCCAACCCCGAGTTGGTCTTTAGGGACTGATTATATACCCATTTCCTTTAGGGAAACTGTGAAATCTTCCTTGAGTTTTCTTACGTGTAAATCTTTTACTTAATCATGTGAGTGTGTTTGCATGTGTGCATACATGTGTATTATGCATACACTGGAAGATTTCACATCAAATTTGTCAGACTTCTTTTAGGGAATGGGATGAGCAGTGTTCGGAGGGACATTTTTGAGGGTCGTTGTGTATTACTGTCCAAGCTGTGCACTTCACTGTTCTATGGGACCAATCTTTTAGAAAATCTGCCTTTCATAATCCCAAGAATAATAACAACAGAGATATCATGAGACTTTAAATGATTTCTACTTTCTTTTCAGAGTTTTTCTGTATTTCTTCTGCCCTGAGTGGATGGGTCAGATTTGTCTACTAAAAATTGTTACAATTGTCAAAAATTAAAAATCATGAACAATTTGAAAAATACCGAAATGCATAAAGAAGAAAATAAATAACTCACATTTATCAACCAGAGAAAACTGTGATTACCATTTTACCTCACAGAGTTTGGTTTCTAAATTTCTAATTCTAAAAATAATTTTTGTTCTTTGCATAATTTTGGATAATAGTGTATGAAGAAAAAGAATAAGTCATTTCTAACTCAGAGCTCAGAGATGAACTCCTGTTAACACTTGGTGCATTTTCTTCCAGACTTTTTCTATATTAATTACAGTCATAGCTCGCATTCAGTGAGTGCTTAATTTGAGCCGGGCAATGCGCTAGGTACTTGCCAGACGTTGTTATCTCATTTAATTCCCAAGTAAGACTGTGAGGTGGGACCTGTCAGCCTCGTCTCGGAGAAGATGCAAACCAAAGGTTAAAGCACGTGGATGAGCTGCTTTTCAAACATGTTCCCTGGCTCCCAAGCTGCCCCTCTTAATGACTGCACTGTACTCCTCAAGGTCATGTTTATGGTTGTCTGGGCACAACATAGAGTTTTGCGTAGACACAGACGCATGAGCTGTGATTACATCATATCCTCCATTTTGTCATTTGTCGTATTTTTTTTACTTTGTATTAATATAGTGGGTATTGTATGATGTCATGCAAAACCGCTGTTAGAAAGCGGTTTGGCAAACTTTCCGCATGCCCAGGCTTCATGATCTCTCCGAAGGGGCTGCTCTCAGTCTCTTTTCTCATCCACTTCTGCCTCCTCCAATTGAGGGGGGGAGGCAAGCTGGGCAAAGTGGCCTCCTCCGTCCTCACAAGCTGTTGGAGGAAGCCCACTGCCCAAGTGGCTAGATGCTAGGACACACCTCATGGAAGCCTCGCTCCACGGTCTCAGAGGCTTTCCCTCTGGTGGGTGTGATGTCAGCAGCACCGAGTGGCGGAGAAGCCACCTCCCAGATCCCAAAACTAATGGTAGATGAAGAAATCTGGGTAGTAAAACATCTCTAGTAAGGGTCACAATGAGAATTTAGGACACAGAGCACGCAACTTTCAATGGGAATCAAGCTGCCCACATCCAAGTCAGGACAGGTCACTGCAGGTGTCTTGGCTCCCATGTGCTAATCCTGTACACTGTGAATTCCCAAGGGACCCAGGGTCTGTGTTGCTTCCCACACTGTCTTGACTGAGAACACAGGGGTGGGGGCAGCTTTCTCTGTTCTGCAGTTCACAGTTTGAGAAATGCCAGTCTATGGGTCTTCTGCACAATGTTAATTGGGTAACTTAATTTCGTTCAATAACGAACTGATTTCTGACTATTCATAGCACAGGAGCTTCTTAGAAACACAGAATCTGCCTGCCTCCCCATCTTCAGATCCATGGATTCAAAATGTGCTTTTTCATGTATTCCCATGACACACACAGGCACATCTGCCCGGGATAGATGCAGGATATGAGAGGTGTTAATAAATGGAAGTCACTATCCACACTGCTTCATGAAGGCACTGCAGGTAATGCGCAGAGTGCCTGAAATAGTAAATGCACTTGAATCTTGTGCTTTCTCAGTCTGCGGGCAGCATATTGCAGTGTGGGCTTAACGAGGACCCCAAACAAGGGTGGGCCCCAGGTTCCGCCTAGGTCCTTGCTCTTTTCCTTTTTAGGAGAGAGTGCAGTCCCCTCTCATGGACGCAGTTGGAACCTGAGCAACGTGCAGCCACATCCCATTAGCTAATAGCGCTGGGCTGCGAGGCCCCTGGAGAGCGGCTTCAGCTGGGACACACGCAGCTCAAGTCCCTCTAATGGCCCAGTCAGCTGTCAGGGCTGTAAACACATTTCTTCCCATTCAGTGCCGTTTGCCCCTCTCTGTGACCTCTCACGGCTCCCGGACCCTGGCCACGTGGCCCAGATGGCATAATCTGTCAGGCCAAAGCAGGTGACAGTTAGACTTGCTGTTAGGTAATCAGTGACTATAATTAGCCAGGGTGGAAGTGATAATGGGACCAACTGCAGGGCTGGGGGAAGGGAAGGGATGGGGTTGGGGGGAAGCTCAGGAGGGAGGGGTGGGCTACCAGCAAGGGAGAGGGGCTGGCTTCCTCCCTCCCCCTTCACCCTCCCCTTCCCTTTCTCTCTCTCTAATATTATGTTGTCTAGCACGTGGAGCGTATGTGGACTGGGGCTTCATCCTCAATGAGGAAGGTCAGGGCTGAGCACTGGCAATTCAGTAAGTGAGCTGTTTGGCAGCTGATCAAATTTATTTCAGGAGTCGTTCCAGAAGCCTATGATTCTGTTTGATAATTAGTTGGCTACAAGGACCTTGTGGGAGCAAAGATGGGGGAGTGGTGTAGGGGGTTAGACTTGATTCTTGGGGGGTCAGATATACTGGCACTCATGTCCTGGTCTATCATTCTCTCTGTGCCTCTGATCAAAGTGTATCCCAAACCCACCTCCTGGGCACAGCACTGGGGTCAAGTACATACCACCATTGATACTGCCCCAAAGATACCCGAGTTAAACTAGGTGCTTCTGAGGGCGTCAGTTTCCCCCTTCTTGATAGGCATGATGCTGTACATGAGACCGCTAACCCAGAGCCCGCCAGTGAAGACATCGCCCAGCACAGGTCTCAGTGGGGCTAGAAGGAACTGGGTTATGGTCATCAAAGAGGCCAACAAGTGAAGTTGGCTTTGTCTGTGAGTCACCTCAGGAGGAGAGGGGTTCATTCATTTTCTAAATCAAAGTGCAAGAGACAGGAAGAACAGGCAAGGAGTAAACACTGAAGTTTTGTGTGTGTGCTGCGAGGCTGGTCATCACTAGCCATCCCCATATACAGCGCACTGTGGGGACCCCCTGAGAACATTTTGGAAGCTTCTTCACTTTTGGTGAGTTGGAAATCTAAATGAAAACTTCTGTACTTGTGTAATATCCTCCCTGGTCCCCAGAACCATTTGCTGAATTCTTTTATTTCTCCATGTGTACGTGTGTGTGTGTTCGTGTGTGTATCTATTCATTCCTTAAGAGGAAAGGAGGGGGAAAAAACACCTATAATGCCATAAATAATCACTTATCAATTTGGTATATTTTCTTCCAGATCCATCTAGACTGAGATATTATTTTTTAATCAGAGTGGGTCATATTTGCTTACTTGGAATATAACTTCCCTCTACTTAGTATGTAAAACTTTACTGTATGTCAGTAGATATATTTCCATAGCATCTTTTTTTTCCCATTTTTCTATCATAGATTATGTACTCAATGTACAAAGAGTTTTTCTCCCAATCTATTTTACTACTACCTTTTTTCAGTTGAGATGATTTACATAGCCTAAAATGAACCCTTTTAAAGTGTAAGTTCAGGGGTTTTTAATGTATTTGTGAGGTTGGGCAATTATTACTATTACTCAATTCTAGAACATTTCCATGTCCCTCAAAAGAAATTTCATATCTACTTGCAGTCACCATGTTTCCCCTGCCCATAGAAGCCCCTCACTAATAGTCACCAGAGCTCTGTGGAGTTGCAGGAGTTATTGACCCAACTCTTCACAGCTGAATATGTGAGTTGCTTACAACCACCTGAGATTTCAGAGGCTGCTGTAATGATCAGTCTGTGAAATTCTGATCCAATTAAGTTATACTTTTTAGCTATGTCAGATTTAATACACATATGCTGTTTTCATTTGAAAAAGAGTGTTACATTTTTAAATGATGCAGTTTGGGGAAAAATTAGAATTAAAACAAGTTTCTAAAATCTGCAGAATTTTAAAAAACCATTTGGGGATTTTCCAAGGAAAATACTCCAAAAGGCTTAACAGATAACGAATGTGGTCATTGCAAAATTGCTTTTGCAAATACTGCCTGTGGAGTTTGCCAGACGTTGGAAATTATGAAATTATATTGCTCTGCAGTTGCACAGTAGAGGTTAATTCCTGACTCCACCCCTTGAGTGACAGTCATAATCGTGTTCTGTGTCTGAACAGCATGAAGACCAGTTTTGTTCATAGTTTCTAGGATTGATTTGCAAAGTTTGACTTAAAAAGGAGATCCTAATCTGATATAAAAGCAATCTGGTAATATTTAGGAGCCCTGAATACCTTGCATATACAGACAGTATTTAAACATTCATTCTAATAACAATAATAATTATTATTGTAATACCTCATGTGAATTAGGTAACTATGAAATATAAGGCCCAGGTGTTAATGCTGGGAGTTTTGTGTGCATTATTTCATCAAACAGCCTTGAGAAATCATCTATTGGGTCATTTACAAAATTGAGGTCAGAAGTTATATATAACATAAATAATAGTCAAGCAACAGGCCATTTGTGGTGTTGATTTGGTACGTCTGTTGTCTGAAAACGTGTCCCTTCCCAGTGCAGATTCACATCCTGCAGGTTGCTCACACTACCTCAATCCCTACCTGAGGTTCCACATCTGGAAACCAGAGACCGCTACACTTTAGTGAGGAAGAGAGGTCTGAGTTTTCATTCTGCCACTTGGCAAGTTATTTAGCCACTTTTGAGCTTTTTTCCTTGTGAGAGAAACACATTCTTGTTCATTTTGCAGATGTGGAAAACAGAGGCAGAACAACAACAACAAAAAACAACAACAACCACCAAATAAATAAATAAATAAATAAATAAATAAAAATTAAAAAAAAAAAAACAAAAAAAAACAAAAACAAGCCATGTCCAAGGCTACACAGATCTGAAATGTGTTGAACTTGGGAAAACAGCATCTTAATCAAGAGTCTGGCCACTAGCTGGTTGAGGGTGTTGGTCAGATTCCTTAATCCCTCTGTCTCTGTGTGTTTTCATCTGTAAAATGGAGAAATAACCAGACCTGCCTTAAAAGACTGTGGCAAGGATTACTGATGCTTATAAAGTGCTTATAAAGTATTGGCGCATAGTATGAACTCAATAAACATCAGCCTTAAAACAAAAAGAACTGCTATGGTTTGTCAGCTTTTAAGGCTTGTTTTCTTCCTGCTGCTCCCAGATACCTTACTAGGATCAGGGAATTGGATTCCTATTTGGACACCCCCAGCAAGAGGAAAACCTGTAAGACATCCAGAAGTGTGGCCTAGTGAGGAAGCACACTCACTCACACACAAGCCTAGCTACTTTTAATAGCTGGTAAGAGCCAGAGAAAATCCAATTACAGATGAATCGATCCATTAAAAAGAAAGGGGGAGAATAAAAGAAAGAATGTTGGACAGACAGAACCAAATTACATCCGGATAATAGAATTAAGGGTCTGTAGAACAAACTGGGAAAAATAACAAAGGGATGCGGGGTTGGGGGCTCCTTCACCGCTCTCTGATGATTAGATTCTCTTGGCTCTGAGACTCCACAGTGGGCGGTATAGGGCCAACGCCCTTAAGAAGTGAGTAGATCAGGAAGAGCTGGAATTGTGTTTGGCAAATCTTATTGTACAGAGAAGCAAACCACCACCGTCACCACCACGTGTGGTCTCTGGAAAGAGGATTGTGTTTGGGTTAAACAGATGCTTGCAGCCTAGGATGGGAGCAGAGGGCTCAGGCTTTGGTTTGCAAAGGGACAGCCTTGCTTCCTGGTTTTCTCTTTCCTAAGAAATTCCCGGGGCTCTCAAAGAAACATCTCACTGTTAAATAGCATTCCTCTCTCGCATACAAACACTTAAAACAGCACCAGCACTTTTCAAGTTTATTTATTTTCTATTTTGGGGGAGGAGGAGCGAAGCGAGGAAGGTGGGGCTGTTAATCCGGCAACAGCACCTACAGCTGTGTCTATTATTGGTGGGTTCTAGAATAACATCCGTTGCGATGTATTTATGGAAAGGCCTCCTTAACTAGGCCACATAAAGAGCCAGCGCATCTATAAATAAATTAAGGAGGCTGCGAGGCGCGGGCGGCTGCCCCGCTCCCGGCCCTGCCGCGCAGCTGTCGTCTTTGTGCCCGGCTTCCCGGCTCCATTGTCCACACCCGCGCTCCCGGGCGGGGGCGGCGCGTGCGCGGCGGGCGCACCTTGGCCGCCGGCGTCTGGGGCTGCGCTCCAGTGGCGAGGCTGTGCTGCTGCGCGGCTGTGGGCTGGCCTCGCTGGGCCCTGAGGTTCCGGCCCCTGACTTGGCCCTCGCAGGTGACCTGCCTGCGGTCACCTCCTGGGAGCCAGCTGCACCAGCCTGGGCTCAGGCCGGGCTGGGCTGACAGATGGTGGTGTTGGGAAGTGCGTAGGGGAGGGCGGGGTGATGGGAGGACAGCGCCAAACACAAGAACAACAAAATAACCCTGAATATGTGAGACTGAACAGGCCCAAGGTGGGGGCCGTGTGGAAGAACCAGGGAAACGTTTTCCCCCTGAGCTTGGGAGCCCAGTCTTTGCTTTCAATCCTCTGCCTTCGCTCTCTGGGACAAGCATAGAGGATCTTGAATTTTAGCAGGTGTTCTGGTGGGTACGCAGAGGGGAGATTTAAAAATGAATAATAAGTAAAATAAAATTGTACAATTGGCAGCCCTTTCCATTGTAGAAACGGGGCAGAGAACTTCCTACTGCTTGGCAGTCGTTTCTGGATTTTTGTGGGACTTCTGTCTTGAAAAGGACTGCACCACTCGAAGCAGGACCCTTGTACCTGCAAGGGTGGTATGTCCTGGTTCTAAAGGCAGACTTGACTCGCAGGCTCCTGGACGGCTCTGATGCAGAATCTGCCCTTTCACAAGATCCCCTGTGGATTCCTAGGGACATTCCCTTTGAAAAGCTGTGGCCTGCAGTGCTGGAGGTTAACCCTGGCTGCACATGAAGATCGCCTGGAGTTATGGGTTGCACTGTATCCTTCCCAGTGGTAGTGACGTTCTGAGTCCCAGTATCTGTGAATATAACCTTATTTGGAAGTATGGTCTTTACAGATGATCAAATCCAAAGTAAGTCAGGAGGGTGGGTGCTAATGCAGCATTACTCTGTGCATATCACGGAGACAGCACACATGCAGACAATGTCATGCGAAGATGAAGTCAGAGGTGGGGATGGTGTATATAGAAGCCAAGGAATGCCAGAGGTCGCTAGCAACCACCAGGTGCTAGGAGAGAGGCACAGATTCTCTCCCAGGACCTTTACAAGGAACCGACCTTGCCAGCACCTTGATCTTGGGCTTCTAGCTTCCAGAATTTCAACAGAAAAACAAAAACCAACTATGTTGTTTAAGCCACCAGATTGGTGAGCTTGTGATACTTTATTCTGGCAGCCCTCGCTAACCAAAACACCCAAATATTTCCAAGACCAAGCCAGGTGTCTGAGCTTCATCAGAAATGTTTGCCATCAGATTACACAGGGGTGTGACCAATGGACCTGCATTTTCTACATGTCCCTTGAGCAACTCCGAAGTGGTTGGGCCTGTGGGACCTCATCTACCCCATCATCCCGGGCTCACTTCAGCCTTCTAGGGCCCTTGCTAGGAGCAGAGCCTGGGGCATACCAGTCTGCTTGGAAACTACCAGTGATGGGAACATTACCTGATGGGACAGTAGATCAATCATGGAAAGTTTTAATTGTTTATAGAAATCTTTATTTAAAGATAAAATCCCCTGTGATTTTTCTCCATTAGAAAGGAGGACACTGAGGCCTCAAGGTGTTAAGTGACTCACCCCAAACCAGTCATTACAGGACTGACTGTGGATCTGAATCCAGGCAGTTGTCAGAATTCCTTTTTCTGACCAGTTAAAATACCCAACAGTTTACAAAAAAACATCCCAGTGGTGAAAACAGCCTTCCTTTGGTGCTGGGAAAGAGACACCCAGAATAGTTCCCCGAGGTCAGAGGCTCTGGAATTTGCCCTGTGTGTATACAGAACCTAGATGAGCTGGAAGGGGAGGCCAGAGAATCAATTCATTTCTCGTTTAAGTGCCGGCTCCTGACCCTGGAGCCTTAAGTGGTCCCGGGCAGGTCTTGCGCGCTCCGCAGCCCTCGTATTCACACCTGCGCAATGGGATAATAGGCTCCGCCCTTCCTACCTTATAGCAGTCTTGAGGGTCTCCAGTGTGATCACGCAGATGGGAGTATGCCCGGGGGAACCACAAATTCAGTGATTACTACTTGGCATGAGAAGAGAACTTAAACTGTTTTTCATGAGAAGACTGCTCACCAGGGCAACTTTGGCCACTGCTCCTCCCACCCCACTATTTTGATTTCTGCTCAATCTCTACCCAGTTGCTTCCAAGCTTAAGTGGAAGTCGGGGAGCATTGGGGAAGACCAGGTAGGGGGAGACCTTTCAGGGAGCTGTCAATCCAGTCATCTACTCCCCTCCTCCCAGGACACACCCACAATGGACTATGTGTTCCCCCTTCCAATAGAGAGCACCTGAACTTCATTTGCTAGGGAGAGGGGCTCTCCATTTCCTGTACTCCTTAGAAATCTAGATTCCCATTCCCTATCCATCTCATCTATTGGGAAGGATCTGACTTACTCAGGTTTCAAAAGTCCTGACATTGTTTTGATTCCCACTCTGAATTTTATTTTTTTTTTTCATTATTGATTTCTGTATCCATTCATTCTAGTGACTCCCCTTGGAGTTAGCTCTGTCCCAGACGCTGTGGGCACTGGCAGTACTGGAGGGATGAAGATGCATTCCCCTGCTCTGGGAGGTTCCAAGAAATCACGAATGGTGTGACTCTACTTTGTGTACAATCAGAGAAATGAAAAATTGTGCTGCATTTGTATACTATGAGCTGAAATCCATTCTGCTGTCATGTATAACAAATTAGAAGAAACAAATAAATTTAAAATTTAAAAAATTAAATAAATAAAAGAAATACAATCTAAGAGCTGCACATAGTTCATGGTGGTTCTCAAGGCTGTTCTGCCCACAGGTCTCACAGCTGCCTTCCCCTTCCCCTTGCAGTGGGGGAGTGCTTTTATTCCTGGCCATGTGACCGTGGGCAATTCACTGCTCTCAGAAACTGCATATTCCTCTGTGAAATGAGGTCAACTAAGGACATAAGATTCAATAAATATCAAGCAGCCACTATTCTAAGAGCTTCATTTATGTCAGTTGTTGACAACTTTAGAGCATAAATATTATTAGTGTCTCTGTTTTAGAGATGAGTTAACATAGGCACTGAGAAGTTAGTTTATTTACTACACATCGCAAAACTCACTGCAGAATCAAGAGTGAAGTCTAGACTCCTTAGCTCCAGATTCCAGGTCCATTCCAGATTGTATTTCTTTTATTTATTTTTAAATAACAGTTCTCCCTAAGTTGTCCACTATGTCAACTTTGTGATCTGCCATAGCTATTCAAATGAATGCATGGAGGAGGAGGGGTGTGGGGAGGAGGAAAGGAGGAAGAAGGAGAGCAGAGGAGAAGGGAAGAGAAGGGGGAAGAAGATCAGCAAATTCCTTTTTTTGGTAAAGAAGTCTGAAATTCATCATGGGTCTTCTTTTTAAAACTGCGCACACAGCACAACTTTTCTGTATTAGGAGAAAATCAGCGAAGAAACTGTAAAGGATGAAGTTTTTCCCAATTAAGGATTTGGGGAAAGAAAACTTTGAATGCAGCGTATATAAGAGACCCTGCATTGAATATTCTCATGTGAGTAGCCTACTATCTGTCTATATGAGCTGAGAGAGAGAGAGAGAGAGAGAGCGTTAGAGTTATATATAGATGATATGAGCCCACACAGTTCAGAGGTATTACTGTCCCAGTTTCACAGAGGAGGAAATGAAGGCTCAGAGAGGTGACGGTGACATGCCTGCAAGGTTGGCAAGTGGCAGAGCCTGGGTTTTAAGAAAGAGCCGTCTGATTCCAAACCGGCACTCTCCTTATACGTCTCTGGACTCCTAGGCCCACAGGAAGTGGCAGTTCTCCCCTGCAGTTAGAATTCATCTCCTTTTCCCTTCATCCTTCATTTATCAATGGTTCATGGAGCAATTTCTGTGTGCTGTTTATCTACAGATCATTCAACCCAAACAATCCCACCGTCTTTTCTGTCAGGAACTGTAGTTTTAAATTATTGTGTAATTATGTCTTCTCTGAGATACAAGATGTACCCAAGGAATCCTCACTTTAAGGGCAAAGAAATCTGACATCGCCTCGCTCCCCCCACCCCCAATCACTCACCTTGTACAGCCTGAAGGTAGGTTGGCAAAGTCAGAGAGAGAGCCTTTCTAACTTCAAGGTCTTGCAGGAAGAGGTAGGTCAGGGAAAGAGATATTTATTCCCAGTTCTCCTTGCTGCTTTGGCAGATTGGCTTCGCACTGTTTTGTTCTATGTTAATAGTTTTTTTATGCACACTACAAATCAGAATTAGGATGATGTGTGTGAAGTTCAATTCAGAAACAAAAAAATGCAAACAATGCAGTAAAGTCCAAGAATGACTAAAATTAAAGCCATCCTTTTTCCTTTCTTTTATAAGAGAGACATGTAAATTCAACCGAATTCCCTGTGTTGTGCTAGCATTCTTGTGCTGGGTCATTCCATTTAATCCTCCTGACTGTCCCCTGTGAATATATGAATATGAATATGTTATTATAAAATAGAGATGATGTTTTAGCCTACTTTGTGTTGCTATAGTGAAATGTCCGAGGCTGGGTATTTTATAACTAAAAGAGGTTTATGTGGCTCTTGATTATGGTGACTAAAAGGTCCAAATAGTTTGGTGTTCTGGCAAGGGCCAGTTGGCTACATCAAAACATGCTGGGGAAGTAGAAGCAGAATTGATTGTATGAAGAAAAGACTAAGCATATGGGGTGGCCTTGCTTTATTAATATCCCACTAACTCACTCCAAGGTACCAACATTAACCCTGTCAGAAGCGCAGAAGCCCCTGACCTAATTACCTGCCACTAGGCCCCACTTCCTGAAGTTTCCACCACCTCAACAGCCCCCAGTGGAGACCATGTGTCCAGCACATGAATCCTCAGGGGACAAATCACACCTGAACCCTAGCACAATGAATTATTTGAGATAATAAAAATAAGAAACCAAGTCCAGTGCCAGGCATGTAGTTATTGTTCAAGGATGGGCATCTCATTGTAGCTGGTGCTTAAAGTCCGATGGGTGGTGAGGAATGTAAGTCCCAGAGAGATTCAGCAACTTAACTATAATCACACAGCTAAGGAGTGGCAGAGGAGGCCCAGACCTTTCTGGCCCCAAAGGTCACTCATACACTTCCTGCAGCACCATGGTGCTACCAAGGCACATTTTGGGGGGAGAGGAGGGAGAAAGGACAAAGCACAACTTTTTATCAATTTTTCTAAAAAGAACTGAAATTCTGTTTCCCCAGGACCAACCCTCTCTCTCACCTGTGTTTGTTTGTTTGTTTGTTTTTAGCTATTTTTCCCCCTCTAGTTATCTAGACTCACTAATAAAAGGCCACCACACAGTCCTTTATGAGTTCCTGGCTCCACTGGTAACCTGTGAGAAACCAAAAGGCCCTGGGCTTTGGGTCTTTCTCAAGCCCCAAGCTAATGAGACTTCCCCTCCATGACTCATAACCATCTCCCTCCCTGCCCCTTGGCCAACCAGGCTATGACTCACCCTGGCCTCGGACAGGCTCCCAAGAACTACAAATTTGAGCCCAATCCTTCAAGGACGAGAAGCACCACGGTTAGCCCCTCTTCTTCCTCATTGACCAAGGGGAACTCCATGTCCCTGTGGGTTTCCCCCATAAGCTGCCAGCTCTGTTTTTTGCTCCCGCCTTGAGGCCCTTAGTCAAGGGGGCATCCCTAGGTCCAATGAGGTCAGGTTGCAAAAGCTTCAGGACCAAGACCACGGGTGAATTCTGGGGTTTTGCAAGAGAATTAGAGACTGGGGAAGCCAAGTCCTTTGTCAACTCAAACTTATTAGGGATCCTGGCAGGAGCAGGGGGCCCCCTCAGTGCTGTCATTGCCTGTGGTTTCAGGGCCAGGTATAATTAGCAGATGGCTCATCCTGGAGGAAAGTAGAGAATGAGCCTTGGAACTGGTCCCCCTGCCTCCCTTCTGGCCTCCCTCCAGCTTGTCCATCATTATGTCATTCTCAGGCTTAAGATCTTTAATGACTTCTCTTTAACCTCTGTTTAACAAGAGGAAGAATATTTTCATAGCTTAACTAAAAAGGAAAATGAAAAAAAAAAAAAAAGAAAAAATGAAAACACACAAACACACCTCTTCTCTCCCACTCTGCCTCCTTGCGTTCCTTCTATAGCTGTCCCGGGTTCTCTGTGGCTTCGTTCTGTGGCTGTCTCTTCTGACTTGCTGGACTGGGCTGTGTACCTACTGTGTGCCTCTGTAACACACCTTGGAATTCCTCTGAGCCCAGTCCTCGCTAGCTTCCACCATACTCTAGCTTTTGCATTTATTCATCCACCTTCGTAACTGTGCCTTGGGTTCCTCAAGGGACAGGGCCCTCGTTAGTGCTAGCAACATCGTAGGTGACTGAATGACATAGCAGGGTGATTGGGAGTTTACCTGTGCGTCATTTTATGCTCTTGGAGAACCATTGGAAATTAAGGAAAGTCATCTCTCCCTCTTGCAGAAGGGTTAACTAATCTGTGTTGCTGAGATCTGAATTTTCTTTATTCCTAATGAAAGCAGTAAATAGCCTTTTGGGGTTTTAAGGAGAAGGAATGGGCAGGGCCTTTCCCTACCCAATCCCACTTTTTTTTTTTTTTTTTTTTTCACTTGAAGGCACTTGAATTAGAGCCTAAGGTAGAAAGTGGCTGCTTCAACCAACTCAACTGACCTGGTGAGTTGGTTGGATCTTCAGGGTGGGTCAAGGCTTGGCTAGGGGAATGTTGACCGAGTTGCTTCGGCTGACGAGTGGCCTTCCAGAGGCTTTCTGGTGGCTTGTTAGGCCTGATTGTTGAGTGCAGTGGCCTCAGGAGTTCTGGTCTCTGCATCTGAGCTGTTGCAGAGGGGGACATTTCTACTGACATTACCACCTACTTTTTGGTGGTCCATGACAGCTGAGCAGGTCAGCACCAGGGACTGGAATTGAGAACTGAGGCTCCTGTCTCCTCACCATCCCACTCTTTGTCCACCATTTTTCTAGATCTAGGAAGCTCTAGGTTTCCTATATGGCCCAAATAAAAGAGGATTCCCATTAAAAAGTGACTAGGACTGAACTTACTTCCTTAGTAAGCAAGGCTTTCTTGGAAAACTTCCATACACCAAAGAATCCCAGCGAACAAGTAAGGCACACCACTAGTCTTGACAGTGAATCAGAGGAATGAGAGAGGTTTCAGTGCCTCCATATAAGGGGTACTAGCATTGGGCTTACAGCTGGAAGGCAAGTCATGGCCCTTCCTTGTGCTGCTCACTTGCAGCCTATGCAAAAGACCAGATGGTCACAGAGTCAGGATGATTTGGTATATACTGAGGTAGAAGGAATCACTGAGGGGATAGAAACCTAGCCAGGACTTGGGGAGGCGGGGAAGGTTTTCTGGAGCGGATGGTACTTGATCCTTGAAGGTGAACATCAATAGAGTTTGTAATTAAAACAAAATAAGAAGAGTGTGTCGAACACCAGGAGGCAGGTAGGGAGAAACAGAGAAAGGGTGCACGGAGATTGACGTGAGGCTGGGTGTCACTGGCCAGTGAAACGTGTGATATTAATGGTGGAAGTTGAGAGGACAGAGTTCAGAGACAGAGTCAGGGTGCTCTGGACTTGATTTCAAGGATGGTGGGCAGAAAACAAAGGGTTGCAGAAGGTCAAATTTCTGCTTGAGAAAGATACATTAATGAGTGCGATTAATTATGGAGTTATGACAGATAAATTCTGAATTCGTTAATGCCATGCGAGATTATTTCTCAGCGGCATGTATTCTAGTGGGTGACAGAAAGGAGTCTTCTCAGTGAAGTTACTCAGAGTCCCAGATTGACACTGGCCTTGCCATTTTCAAGGCATGCCTTCCAAAGCTGTTTGGTGACCGATGCTGAGTCAGCAGACCAGGCAAGGGGACAGAGAAGGGTTGTGCAGAAAGATTTTAAGGATTAGGCCAGGAGGTGGGCATATGATCTCCATCTGCACTCCATTGTCCAGAACTCAGTAGGCCTAGTCACATGACACTGCCAACAGCAAGGGAGCCTGGGAGACATGGCTGTAGGAGAAACAACCAACCTCCTTTCTATCCTGTATTGTTCTTAATTGGGAAAGATCCCTGTGACAAAACACAATTAATAAGAAAAAATCAAACAGGGTTTTATTGACATACATGCCTCCTGTGTCCACGGTAATTGTGCAAGGAGCAATGAATGGACTGCCAAGAGGTGGCTTTGAATTCAGGTTTAAATGCCTTTGACCACTTAAGCAGCACTAGCAGTCAAAAACCAAGAGTCTGTGGAAGACCAGTTGTGGGGAGACGCCCAGTGCTATGGTTTGAATGTTCCTGCAGAACTCAAGTTGAAATTTAATTGGCATTGTAATCATATTAAGACGTGAGAACTTTGAGAGATGATTAGGTTGTGGGGGGATGTGGTTTTGGATATGTTGAATTTGTAGTGCTTATAAGAAAAGAAAAGGTCATCTGAGTATATTCTGGGCTCAGAGAGAAGACTGAATTAGGCAGTGGGTTGATTAGGGAAGATTAACACATATGAAACCAGACAAATATGGTTTCCTAGGCTAAGAAGGAGAAGAGAGGGCAGAAACAAAACAAAACAAAACAAAAACAAACAAACAAACCAAAAAAAAAAAAAAAACCCAACAGATGGCAAGAAGGGAGAAGAAGAGGTAATTGTCGAAAGGATCCAGAACACAGAAGTATTCTGGAGAACTTTCCTTGTCTTTCTCCAGTATCTTGAGGTCAGTGTACACGTGATCATACTTGCCAAGGGTCAGGAACAACACTGGTGTTGGCAGAGCAACTCTCTACTCTGAAGGAACTTGAAGTTTAGTGGGGTCAATCAATGCTTAGGGTTAATCATGGATGACTTTTTCCTACATCCAGGGAGGTTTCCTTTTCTTTTTTAACATTTTTGGTTAATATATATTTTGATTTCACATTATAGTTGTACACATTTATGGAACACAGTGGCATTTTGATGCATGTATACAATACGTAAAAGATCTGATCAGGCTAATTTCAATATCTGTCACTTCAGACATACATCATTTCTTTGCACTGGGAACATTGAAAATCCTCCCTGTTAGCTATTTTGAAATGTCCAGTTCAGTGTTGCTGGCCATAGTTACCTTCCTCCTCCTCCTATTCGACTGCACCTTGGTACCCCCTCGCTACTCACTCTCCAGCCCTCTCTGCTCTACACTCTTTCCAGATTCTGAGAACCACCATTCTGTCCTCCTTGAGATCAACTTTAGCATTCACGTATAAGTAAGAACAAGCAGTATTTGCTTTTATGCCTGAGTTATTTTACTTAACATAATTTCCTAATTTCCTCCAGTTTCATTCATGTTGCGGCAGATGACAGAACTTCATTCATTTTATGGTTGGGTGATATCCCATTGTGTGTGAATACCTCATTTTATTTATTCAATCATTTACCAATGGACACCGAGGTTGATTTCACATCTTGGTTATTGTGAATAGTGCTGCAATAAATATGTGAGTGCAATCATGTCTTTGAAATACTGATTTCATTTCTTTAAATATATACCCAGAGGTGGGATAGCTGGATCAGATGGTAGTTCCATTTCTAGTTTGTTTGTTTTTTTTGAGGAATTTCCATAATTTTTCCAAAATGGTCGTACTAATTTACAATCCCACCGAGAGTGTAGGGGATTCCCTTTTCTTCACATCCTCTCCAGCATTGTTATTTTTTTGTCTTTTTGTAGGTTTCCTTTCCTCCCCTGGTGATGGGTCGCCAACAGAGACATTTCCTTCTATGTGCCAAAAGTTCCTCCGCTGCAAGATCACCATTTTTTATTAGGTTTTTTGCCTTTTCCTTTTGGAACTAACATGGGCAGGGAAAAGACTGTCTTTGGAGGTTAGCAGTGGAAGGTGCTACCCAAGAGCGGATAGACCTTCAGATGGGGACTTGCATTCTTCCTTTCTTTATTTAATGGGAACAGTGATACCAACTCTGTGCTGAGGGTAATCTGCATCAGTGAATGGAAAGTTGTTGATAGTAAATATCTCATGCTTCAAAATAAGAATAATGGGAATGTGATGATGATGATGATGACAGCAGCTCACAAAGAGATCATGCCGTGTTCCTAGATTACTCCAAGTGCTTTACAAATATCGTCTCTATTAATCCGCGTAACAACCATGTACTCTGATTACCTAATTCCATTGAACGGGTGAGGACATTGAGACAGAAGAGACCTTGGGTTTGAAGGTGGGATGAATTCTGGGTGGCAACATTGGAACTAGCTCTGAATACATCCCGGGGATGAACTCAGGACATGAGGACTTGGTAATTAGGAAAGCATCCATCTCCCGCTGAGCAGGGACCTAGAAACAGGGCATGGCTTGGGGTGTTGAAGTACGTGCACTTCCTTGGTGGAAGAAAAATGGAAGTCACATCACTCCTCCATGTTTGCTCAGAAGTACAGAGAATCCAGGCTTTCATTGGTTCACCTTCTTCCCTTCCTGGCTTCTCAGATCTCCTGGTTGGTACCAAGGGGGGCAGAGTGATTAACATTGGACAGGCAAAAATCTAAAAGAAGTTTCCTTTACTTTCCATCCATCCCATAATATGCAGGAGTCGTTTCATGCCTGCCTAGCCTTCATTTTCTTTCTTTGGATTTTCCTTAAAAATAATAAGTAAGTGTATAAACTTATATGCAACCACTTAGTATTTTTAATTTTTAGTTATTTTTACCTTTATAATAAATTTACTTAACTGGTCACTTGTGTTTTTCTGTTGCTTGCAACTGAAGAAGTTTAACTAGTACCTATCCTTTTCTGCTGCAGATTTTCCACCTATGAAGTGGGAATAGTAGAACTCGCTGCTTACCCTCGGGAGGTTGTGCAGATTAAAGCTCTATGTCAGTAAAACATTACCAGATGCTTGGATGAAAGTTGTTGTAGAACTATAAAGTCTTGTCCTTAATCTTACCTGTTCTTTCAAATGTCTTTCCTGACATGTCATAAAGCAGCTTTTATCCTGAGAAGAGAAGTGTCTGTTCAGTTCCTTGGCCCATTTATTGATTGGTTTATTTGTTTTTTTGGTGTTAAGAGTTCTTTATATATTCTAGAGATTAGTGCTCTATCTGATGTGCGTGTGGTAAAAATTTGTTCCCAAATTGTAGGATCTCTATTCACCTCACTGATTGTTTCTTTTGCTGAGAAGAAGCATTTTAGTTTGAATCTATCCCGTTTGTTGATTCTTGATATTAATTCTTGCACTATGGGAGTCTTAGACTTAAGGAAGTTGGGGCCTAATCTGACATGTTGGAGATTAGAGCTTACTTTTTCTTCGTATAGGTGCAGTGTCTCTGGTCTAATTCCTAGGTTCTTGATTCACTTTGAGTTGAGTTTTGTGCATGGTAAGAGATAGGGGTTGAATTTCATTTTGTTGCATATGGATTTCCAGTTTTCCCAGCATCGTTTCTTGAAGCGGTTATCTTTTCTCCAATGTACATTTTTGGTACATTTGTCTAAAATATGATAACTGTAATTATGTGGGTTAGTCTCTTTGTCCTATATTCTGTACCATTGGTCTACAGTCTATTTTGGTGCCAATACCATGCTGTTTTTGTTACTATTGCTCTGTAGTATAATTTAAAGTCTGGTATAGTGATGCCAGCTGTTTCACTCTTCTTGCTAAGGATTGCTTTAGCTATTCTGGGTCCCTTATTTTTCCAGATGAATTTCATGACTGCTTTTTCTATTTCTATGAGGAATGCCATTGGGATTTTGATTGAAATTGCATTAAATCTGTATAATGCTTTTGGTAATATGGTCATTTTGACAATATTAATTCTACCTATTCAAAACAAGGTAGATCTTTCCATCTTCTAAGGCTTTCTTTAATTTCTTTCTTTAGTGTTCTGTAGTTTTCATTATAGAGGTCTTTCGCGTCTTTTATTAAGTTGATTCCCAAGAGGTCCCTCCTGTTACTGTGTCTGCGAACAGTCCCAGGATTGTGCCTGCTTGCTGCAGTTCTAGGCCCCATTCAGATGAGAGTCCAGCACTTCAGCCTGAGAAGGACCTGCCCGATACACACTGTGACCATTGTGCATTATTTAACGATAAGGATGTCAGCTTAGTTCCCCAGGTTGTCACTTGGTTAGTTTCTAGGCTTAAAGCTCACATTCTGACTTCAAATCAAAATAACATGTAAAATCTGATAGATAGATGGGCAGGAGCAAATAGGCTTAAAGGTCACCAAAAGTTCGCCCCTGTTCCACAGGCAGAGGGCCAAAAAGTCGCTCTGTTCTCCTGGCAGTATGTTTCATCATCCCCGGGCAGGAGCCAATAGGCTTGAAGGCTGCCCTCACACCACGAGCAGGAGCCAATAGGCTTAAAGGATGCCCTCACCTCATGGGCAAAGAGCCAATATTGTTAAAGTTCACTCTGGTACACCACCCACCAGTAATCCCTATATAAGCTCCCGTCCATCCCAAATTTGGGGAGGAGACCAAGGAGAGGGAGGAAGAGGAAGACAGAGACAGAGGCAGACAGAGAGAGGCACACACAATAACTTGTCCCTGCTGAGCCTGATGGCAGCTGCCCCAGCCGTTAGCTCCAGAGACCGCAGCCTGTGCACCAGACTCCCACCTTCTGTTCAGAGCTTGCACACTCTCCCACCAGAGCTCGCACACTTCCCTCTCCCTGATTCCTTTCTCCCCATTCCTTTTCTACCCTTAACCAGCCATAAAGGCTGGTGAATAAATCCCTTGGCTGCATGGCCATCCCCGGTATGATTTTTGCCCTTCGAAAACCCCACCGATTTCAGAGTGGGAAGAGCTGCACCTTATTAGAGCATTTGACAATTACAAAAGTATGTATCATGCTTAAAACTATAATGCCTATGGGTTATAAAGTATTTTATGATTTTGCCATTAATATCTTCCTGTGAAATGTTTTTTACTTTTTTATACAGCTATAAACCTTTATTTCATGTTTTTGTCGTAATTCACTTTCTAATCAGACATGTACTGGGTTTCAGAGTTTAAAATACTGGGGAGGCTAGATTCTGGGTGTCTTCCAGGTAGGAGCCCAGATATGGCCCCTCCAGGGTCAGGTGCTCTCCTGGGGCTCCCTGGCAGCGCAGATCTGCATACCAGTTTGACTTATAGCTACCTCCTTCTGGGCAGCTATTAGTCCTCATTTCGTGCCAGATTTTCACTTGAGGCGACCTATTCTTCCAAGTGAGTTCATGACCATAAGTAATATACCATCTGCTGAAGAATGCTCCCCCAAGATATGCTGCATGGTCAAAAAATTTCCATCCCAGGATCATTCTGGAAGGATCCATGGCAATAATGGCCTTTAGGGCATTCCCTGCTGTGAGCCCTGGGAGGAAGATGATGGTGAGTTCTGCTTCTCGAATCTTAGTGCTGACCACAGTGGGCACAGTCATGATCACACCTGATGCACTGAGAGGAGGCCCAAAGGTTTCTGTGGCAACTTGACACACACACTATAGACAACATTAGAAACAGCTAGGTACACTGCCATGAACTTCTCTTGACCCAAAATATTGTCTGTGCTGGAGGAAAACCTATATTTGCTGCCATGATAAATAAGGAGAAATCACTGAATGTGACAGCAATGTTGGACAACAAAGGATCTCTGAGGCTGGATTGGTGTGAAGTATCTGATCATCATCTGCTGGAGAGGAGGTCCTCTCCATAGACAGAACACAAGGACATTTGTAGCTATGATACCTGTCACAGTCCCTTGGCGATCACTTAAGTTATTCTACCACTTGTTAATCTCCTTTGCAAGGTCTCCTTCTTTTTGTGGTTTCATGCTATCCAACCAATCAGCTTTTACACCATCAAGATAACTGTACCCCAGGATTCTCCTTACTAGAGTATCTGGCAATTGTCAACCACATGTGACTCCTGAGTCATTATTTCTAAATGAACCAATAATTTGCAAATACTGTCAATGCATGCTCACCAGAAAAAATCTGGAAATGTGGAAGTGTAGAAAATACATCAGTATTTCAATAAACTTGCTGACCTGCCATGACTGTTCATCACATTTTCACACATTCCATTTTCCTTTTGATCATAATTATTTCACATTTCTTGATACACTTTTTCTGTACTTTTTTTTCTTTTTATATTATATTATAACTCTATCAGTTATCTATTGATACTCCAACTCTCAGTAGGTTAAAGTAATGACCATACATGATTGCAGATGGGTTCAGGGGCTTCTTGGAAGCTTCCTTAGTCACTCTGGTGACTTGGTCATGGGTCTGCCACCAGGTGATCTTGGCTGGCTGTAGCTGCCTGCTGCTGCTGCTTGCAGCTACGACGCCGCGGGAGAAAAATTCGGAGGCAGGATGGAAATGAAAAAGTTCTTTTATTCTTCTGTCTTCTAACTTATCTCTCTGGCTCCAACAACCTCTCGAACTCCAACCGCAACTCCAACTCTCCTCTAACTCCAACCACCACTTCTTCAACCACTCTAACTCCAACCACACCAGCCACTAACCCTCACCTGGTTAAATACATTTTGCTTTAACAAGGACAAGTGCTTACAGCTCGAGCTTACAGGTGCATCACACAGTGTTCACAGGCATAAAAAGATTCTTAGATGAATGTATGAATATCAGGTGAAGCTTGAACATCTTTTATGGCTCTCAGCTAACCGCAATCTTAGCTATCTCCTGAATTAGGGCTCCTACAGCTGGCTCTCTCACTTGTTTAGGGGTTTACAGAAGTCCCACAGATGGCTTCTTAAGCCAAGGGTTGTTCACATGGAGTGGAGAGAGAGAAAGAGATAGAGATATATATAGAGAGAGACAGAGAGGGAGAGAGAATAAGAATCATTTCATCATCACTGCCACCTGTTGCCCATGCAACTTACGAGAGCAGCATGGCTTCTAGGGTGGGAAAGTAGATTTTATCTCTGAGTGGGAAGGGGCTTCCAGGTCATTTGCAAAGGTCAGGGATAGAGGAGTAAAGAATTTCAGCTAGTTTTCCCAGTCAATTTAGCACAATGTCAAGTACACTTGTATGGTTTTCTAGACATTTGCAATGGCCATATAGTATTACCCTGAGTGATTCCATGGTTGTGGTTTGATTGCGACCCCCAATGTTTGTGTGCTGGGACCCTAATTCCTCAGTGTGCCCTTTTGGGAGTGGACCCCTGTGAAAGGTGTTTGGTGGTGGAGGAGGCGTCCTCATGAGTGGACTGAAGCCTTTCTTGAGTGAGTTCTTGCTCTGGAGAGACTGGCTTAGTTACCCCAAGAGTGGGCTGTTGGGAAGCAAGGGCACCTTCTGTCCTTTCTCATCTGCACGCACACTGTGACCTGCAGCAGCACAGGTCTCTGGCCATACATCGAGTAGATGCCTCTTGGACCTCCCAGCTTCCAGAACCATGGGCCAAAATAAACTTATGTCCTTATAAATGATCCATTCCTGGCTACTGTCATAACAACAGAAAATGGATTAAGACAATCATCACAGATAATTTGAAGCATTACCAATATCAAGGCATTTAGGTTTTTCTATTTTATCTGCCATGGCATAATAATATAAAAAGTTAATATTTTATGGGTTTATAAATATTCTTATTGGTTTATTTTATATTTACATTCTTGCAAAAATATTTTTTCCAAAAGGCTGACCCCAATTTAAGTTCATATCCGTGGTATGTGAACAATTATTCCATTGCCCTTCCACTAATATTAAGTACTTAAAAATAATCTCTGCTGAAATATTATTTATTTCATCTCTCCATAACAGAGTCTTGTCAGTGTAATTGGCATTTTTAAAACTGCTGGTACAGAAAGAAAGAAAGGGAGCAAAGAGGGTCCAGCAACAAGGAGAGCCTGCTGTCTAATGGAAGACGTTGGGCCTGCTGTGTGGCCGTCTCAGTTATTCTTGATGCTTCTCAGCCTGGACATGCTCTGGAGTCATGGGAGAGGAAATGCGCTCTTCCTCCTTTACTTCACTGTTTCCCTAAATGATTTAATCACAGGACTCATTTTTTCTGCATCAAGGAACTCTTTAGAACAGCTGTTTTGAGCCGGTCATTTTTGGGGAAATGGCGTCCTAATAAAATATAGCTTTTCCTCAAGGTAGGAGTTCCAGACTCTCTGGTAAGGCGGGGTCACTAGACAGAGCCGGGACTTCTGATCATTCCTACAATCGTACTGAACTTCAAGAAAAAGAAATGAAACTTGTCCATGAAAATACCCAACTTCTCTTTCCTCCCAGTCCGTCTCTTTGCAGAGATGCGTCCATGAGCTTTCAGGCTTGGAGGGACACATTGTTTGCTAAAACAGCACTTTTTTTTTTTTTCTTTCCCCCTCAAATCTCCCCAGCAAAACAAATTCTGCCCCCACACCCGAGGGGCTGGCTCTGGTCAAGGACTTCTCTGCTCCGAGTGGGCTCTGCAGAGCAGCGCTGTCAACACCACCTGAAGCGTGGCCGCAGAACATCTCAGGCCTCCCACACCAGTGGAACCCAAGTCTGCACTTTAACAAGATGTCCTGGTGGCTCCTGGGCACGGAACAAGTTTGGAAGCCCCACAGGGGCCACTTGGGCCATTTAAGGAATGGGTCTCTTTTTCCTGTTGCTTGGTCTCTCTGAAGCCTATTTCAGCCACCACCATCCACTGAAAAGAGTTACCTGGGCACATTCTGCTTTCAGTCCTTTCAACCTCTCGTTCAAGCAAGGTCACAACCCCATTCTCTTTGTTCCTTCACCCAGGTTAAACTCACTGGGGTGAGTTTAACCAAACCAAATAACAACAACAACCCCACCAAATACGGAGGCAGAGCAACATGGCAAAATAAAAGGGAAGGATTGAATCAAGCCCAGGAGGCAGACGCAGACTCTTGCTCCTGCCGTGACCCTCGTGCCTGTCTTGGTATCAGAGACTAAGCCTGGCTCCATTCTTCACTCTGTCTCAGGAGACTCGCCAAAAATGGCCTGCACAGTGGTCCAGGGCTCTGTCCTCATCTCCTCCCTGTCCAGAGGGATAGACCCTCAAGCCCATCCCTGCTCCACCCACGTTTCCATATCATTTTCCCAGATGAGTAGTAACAGGTGCCAACCGCAACCCTGAGCTTTCTTTAAGAGACTCTCCCTCAAGCCAACTTACAGGGAAGCGGCTTGATTGTGGCAGGCCTCACAAGGCCTGTGTTTGACAGGCACATGCATCTGCAACAGGGGGTCATTCTTAACAGCTGCTGGTCTAAGGGTCATTGGCTTAAGTATAAAAACAACTTGGGTGATACGAAGTGAGGGTGCAAAGGATGGAACACTTGGAGTTATAAAGTCCTGATTATTGACTGTTCATTGAGTTCTCTAAGAAAGCATTATCCAGAAGTATTTAAAAGCAAGGATCACAAAGAGACATCCTTCTTGTTCCACTAATTAGCTGTGTGAGCTTGAAAAAGTTATTGAACTTTTCTGCACCATAATTTTCTCATCTGTAAAAGGAGGATCAAGGTGACTCCTGTCAGTCAGAGCCAGATTGGCTGCAAAGTTTGCAGAAACTACTGCTAAGTCACAATGTGGTGCCTTTTTCGAAGGTCAAGAATCTCAAGCTGGCGTTTCTGAGCTCAGAGTCCCTCACACTGGACAGATGGCACCCTATGAAGATGGTCCTCCTTAAAGGGAAGATCGTTGCTATGCTCAGGACGTGGTAAGAATTCAATGCATTCTGGTTACAAATGAAGCCTCGATAGCGCTGCAGTATTAGTGGGGTTTAACCAGGGGAAGAACTCAGGCTCTGAACCATGAAAGCACCTACGTGCCAGGGCTGGGCAGCTGAATGGCTGAGCAGTGACTAGGCCTCCACTGCCAAGAGGCAGATATTCTCTGGAGATGTGCCAGTGGGGAGGAGGCCAGCTGTGTCCCTGACCCCCTGGAGGCGGTGAGGGGTCAGGGATGCATCAATTCCTGTCTGTCACAAGACGGGAAGGAGAGAGTTGCAGGTCCCACTTAGGTGACACCTGCAGACATTTAATTAGGTCAAAGCAGGGCTGGGAGGTGGGGGCCCAAGATCTGTCGGCATGGAGACCCCAGTAGAGTTTCCAGCTAATTAAGACCAAGCCCCATTTCTCAGGCCTCTGGTTTCCTAAGTCATTGAGTGCCCCCATCATCATGTCCGTCAATTTCTCATAAATCTCTCGAGGTAGATCCATATATAGGTATGTTCACACGGGTATCAATGGAAAATCACAATATCTAGTTGTAGAGTGGATTCACAGAGGAAGGGGCTATCAGGTCCATGTCCTTACCTTCTCTGTCAAATCTCTGCCCATCACCTTTCAGCAAGGGCTTTCCAGGTAACTCAACCTGCATCTCCGGGCACCACTACATCTGGCTCATTATTCCCTCTACAACTTATTCCTTTCTAACTTTTATCCTCCTGTAACTTATCGTGTCCTTTTTATTCATTTTGCTTAATGTCTGGAATGTGAACCCCATGGAAGCAGAGCCTTTGCTCCGTTTCACTGTTTAGCACATAATCCATATTCAAGAAGGACTCAGTGCATGAATGAAACACCTCGACCGGCCTGAACAGTTTACTCTGAAGCCGTGTTGGATATCGCGAGCGAGGTGAAAAGTATCCAGTGTTTTGTCCTTCCGGAAACACACTACTCTGCCACCACAGAACTGAACTCTTCTCCATAGAATCAGACATTAGCCAGCTTTGAGAGCCTCTTCCAAGACGGTACAGGCTTTGAAAGTCTCTAAGTGAGAGTCGGGCAGTTGCAGAGGTTTTAGGATCTTTTGGACACCCCTCACCAAATGGGCCAGTGGAGTCATCCTTTGGATGGGACTAAGTGTGACACTTCTCTTTCAGTTGTGAGACAAAACAATCAGAAACAGAGATTTTTATGCTTAGCGTAGGCCATGAAGATACCTGGGACATGTGACAGGTCTGGGAACCACTTCATCTGCCCTCATGCAATTAAACAGGTGACAGGCGAAACTCAAAATCCCAGACAGAAATGTCCATAGCTTATTATATGGTACAGATCCATTTTTAAAAAGTGCTGCTAAGTCATTAATCTCCAGGATATGTAAAGAACTCAAAAAACTTAACACCAAAAAAAAACCAAATAACCTAATCAATAAATGGGCCAAGGAACTGAACAGACACTTCACAGAAGAAGATATACAACCAGTCAACAAATATATGAAAAATGTTCAACGTCTCTAACAATTAGAGAAATGAAAATTAAAAGTACATGAGAGATTTCTGTATGATATTTCATCTCATTCCAGTTAGAATGGCAATTTTTAAGAATATAAACAATAATAAATGTTGGCAAGGACGTGGGGAAAGGGTTTCTCATACGTTGCTGGGGTGACTGCAAATTGGTGCGACCATTATGGAAAGCAGCATGGAGATTCCTCAGAAAACATGGAATGGAGCCATCATATGACACAGTTATTCCACTCCTTGGTACATACTCAAAGGACTTAAAATTAGCATACTATAGGGATGTGGCTACATCAATGTTTATAACTCAATTCCCAATAGCTAAGCTATGGTACCAATCTAGGTGCTCCTAACAGATGAATGGATAAAGGAAATATGGTATATATACACAATGGAATATTACTCAGCCATAAATAAGAATGACATTATGACATTTGCTGGTAAATGGATGGAACTGGAGACTAAGTCAATCCCCAAAAACCAAAGGCCCAATGTTTTCTCTGATATGCAATTGCTATCACACAATAAGGTGGGGGGACGGAAGAATAGAGGTTCATTGGATTAGACAAAGGGGAATGAAGGGAAGGAAAAGGGGATGAAAATAGGAAAGGCAGTAGAATGAATTGGACATAACCTCCTACATTCATATATGCATACACGACCGCTGAAATCCCACATCACGTGCAATCACAAGAATGAAAAGTTTTACTCCATGTGTGTATAATACACTCTACTGTCATGTATATGTAAACAGAACCAATTAAAAAAATAAACAAGCAGCTAAATGGCTGCTTATTGAGAATCCACTTTAATTAATGAAACACTTTTTTATTTTTTAATTAAGTCAAGGAGAAAAATAGACACCTCTTCACCCTGGGTGGCATCTTCTCTCAGTGTGGCCAGCGTGGAGACAGGTGGACACACGTGGGCTACCCCATCAGGGAAACGTGCCCTGGTGGCAGGGCATTTCAGCATCCCCGGGGTCCACCATCCGGGCTGGCGGGTTGACAGAGAGTGGGTGGCTTAGTGGACAAGGGGCTTGCTCTGCTCGTCCCTTCCCGACCTGCACTTGAAGAATCTGGTAGCTATGTGGTCACTCGCAAGCAGTGAAATTTCCGGGTCGACTGTGCCTCGGGGGATGAATGTGAACGGGGAGGATGGCTCCCGGTCACCGGGCACTCACTGTGTGGCAGGCCCCTGGGCAGGGGAGGCTCCATTAGCTTCCCACTAACTCTGAAAGATCTGGAGGTGCTGCTGCCACCCCAAGTACGCAGACTGGAGACTGGGGCTCAGGAGAGCTCAATGGCTTTTCCAAAGCCACGGGTCTCATCAGGGGAGGTACAGGGCCCATCCGGGTCTCATCAGGGGAGGTACAGGGCCCATCCGGGGATTGCGACCCTGCATTAATTGGCTGGCGCTGCCATCAAAGAGCACTGCAGACTTGGTGGTTCGAGCAATGGAAATGCGTTTTCTCACCAGTTCTGGGAGCTGGGAGTCCAAGACACAGGACCTGGCGGGTGGGTTGTCCGTGAAGCCTGTGTCCCCCATGGCCACCACCTGAAGAGACATCTTCAGGTGGTTGTACACCCCGGGGGACTCTGCATGTCCAAATCTCTTGTGAGGACACCAGTCGGAGTAGATTAGGATCCACCGGAACAGTGCAGAACATTTTACTTTAATTACCCCTTAAAGGCTCTATTTTCAAATACAGTCTACTTCCTGTTGTGCCCTCAGGTGGCAGAAGGAGAGAGAGAATCTTCCTCTTCTCATAACCTCACAGGCCTACTGAGTTAGAGTCCTACGTTTGGGACCTCTCCACCTTAACGGCATCCTAAAGTCACGGTCCCCAGATACGCTCACACTTGGGGCAGGGTTTCAATATACGAATTTGGGGAGAACACAGTTTGCCTTGATAACAGACCCCAAAGTGAACTCCTAGCAAGTTAACAAGCTAGAGGACTGAGAGCCAGGGCCCTCCAGGAGTCTCACTGATGCTCATGTTGGTAAACAGGCATTCAGACTTCCTTATATGCATAAGCAGAAGCAAAAGGGTCTGTTCTTCCTTGGTCCCCTAAGGCCAGCGTGGCAGGGCAGGATAATTAGTGAGCTCTTTCTGGGAAGACACCTCTTGGGCAAGTTGCCCAAGCTCTCAGGCCCTCTCCTTCCTCGTTTGTGAAATAGGCATAATGATAGTTCCCAACTCCTGGGGATATTGTGAGAATTAAATGAGATACTATAATTGAGTGCCTGGAACGCGGTAAGCCCTTAATAAACTTTAGATGCTATTAAGGAAGTGGTATTTTCTTTGCCGTTACTTACTTCCTTTCAAAGAGACTTTAGAATGTTATTAAACATCTTAGACAGTTTCCTATAAAAGCATTTTCCAAGTCCTCTACTCTTGTTACTCTAGAGCCCAAAGATCCTCTGCTCAGAATGAGTTCCAGAATCATTTATGTCTGGAGATATATTTATGATTTCTCCCTCTTGGCAAATTAAATGCTCAATAAGAATCTTGTTAAACTTGGTCTGACGTTTCATCTTCTAAGTGCTTTGATATAAAGTTTATTTTTTTGCACAACAGTGACTAATATTCTTTGGTGTACACTTTGGAAAAGGCATCTTTATATAAGTTCTCAATTATTCCCTTATGTGAAGTTTCTAGATCATATTGCATATGTCTGATGGTATCCACCCTAGCAGTGTACACAGTGTCACCCAACCAAGTCATCAGCTTCTGTGTTTTAATTCACCAAGACCCTGATGTGAGATGACCTCACCTTCAGGCAGAAGTGACTGTCATGGAGGTAACATTGGATCAAAATTTTCTGCACTTCGCTGACCTTATTTATAATGGCAGTGTGACAGATTAGGGAGCCTTGAGTTATTTCTACTTTTCAATTCTATGAAATCCAGTAAGGTTGGTGAAGTGTTATGACATTAATAGGCAAAATAGAGGAAGGAGGTGCCACCTTATGGAAATCAGTGACCACTAACCAAACAAGAGCAAGTGAAGGCTATTTGTTTGGAGCATGCTCTAACCAGCCGCATCACTCACGAGACTCAAGGCAAACACAGGCGTGGGGAAGCTTTCAGAGGGGAAGGAGTGTGGGCATGGGGCTTTAGCTGTGACCTAGCTGGAGGTGTTGGCCTGGGGAACCTCAAGGTGGCCTGATTTGAAGCAGGATGCCCTGTGTAAATAGGGTGCCTATTTGGTTTTCTCTAGCTGTTTCTAAGTCATAAGTATAAACAAAAATTAGGGAACTCGATAGTTACTCATCAAGTCCTGGCTATTGTGGCTCGTCACTTGGCTTTCTGGACCAACTACGAGAAATTCCTGAATACCTCTGGTGCTACTTCCTGTTAGGCTGATTATGGATGGCAGGCTGGGTGTCACCCCTGGATGGGTGACTGTCCTTCCTGGGTTCCTCAGTTGCTGCAGCTGGAGGGCCCGGGTGCTATTTTAACGTGCAGTTTGGCCCTTGTCTGTTTGCATATTCAGTCTTTTACTCTCATTAGCTCTCAGGTAAACTCTCAGTTCATGTAAATCCAAACTCCAAGTTGAAAGGGATGAGTCTGGACCATTGTATGAGTTTCTGGTAAAAATGACAATGCATGAAACCGTGGATCTTTCCAGAATTTGTTTCCTGTAGTTCATTAGTGCTACAAACCATTGTTGAATCCAATTGATAGCCTTTACCACTACTGGATAGTCATCCTCTTGAACATTAGAAGGACGTACAAGACAGAACTCTGCACTTTCTTATTTATTTATTTATTTATTTTGGTACTGGGGATTGAACTCAGGGGCACTCGACCACTGGGCCACATCCCCAGCCCTGTCTTGTATTTTATTAGAGACAGGGTCTCACTGAGTTGCTAAGTGCCTCGCCATTGCTGAGGTTGGCTTTGAACTCATGATCCTCCTGCCTCAGCCTCCCAAGTGCTGGGATTACAGGCGTGTGCCACCACGCCTGGCTAGAACTCTGCACTTTCAATGGCTCCTGTGGTGACTATTGGCGGGGTCACAGTATTCAGCTCCCTGTGCTGGCTCTTCCCAGGGAGGCAGTTAAGCCTGGCCTGGGCTTCACATACACTTCTCAGAAATTTTGGAACTATTCTCAGGATCTCTATTTATTTTATTTTATTTTATTTTTTTAATAAAAAGAGAAAGGAGTCCCTGTCCAGCGGTCCACGCACTCCCGCCTGTTTCCCGCCAGGAACCTCTCTGTGACTAGTGGGGAGAGGCCGGGGGGTCCCTGGTGTCTGCACACAGTAGCTCTGGAGGAAAACGACGATAAACCAGAAGAACGTGTCAGGTTGGACAAAGAGGAAGAAGGAGGAGCCTCAGAGTCTGCGTCACTGGTCCCCAAGAGACCTAGATCTGGTGCTTTGCTCTGGCTTTTAAGCCATGGCGTCTCCCAAGTGCCCGTCTCCCTGGGTGTCCTGCTCCCTTTTCCGGGCCAGCCTGCCCCAGGGCCTGTGAGTGGTCAAAGCCCTTCAGCTGCCCTCAGAGCCAGGCCCTCGTTGGAAAGCCTATGCCCCATTTTCCTTACTGTGCCCATTCCTGCCTGATTTGATCCTCAACCCTTGGTTCGAGATCAGGCTGAACAGCTCTTCTGAGAAAGTGCAGTGCAGTTATCAGACACTGGGGGTGGTGCATAATAATATCCCTTAAAAACACCAACATCCAGACATTAACGGAAGAAGCTGAATAGGAATACAGATATGTAGCAAGTCTTTATTATTTAAAGCAAGTGAATTAAAAAAAAAAGCAAATTATGCATTGAAACACAGTGTCAGAAAGCAGATGCCCCAAAGTTAACTGGTAACCAGGAGGAGTGGGAATTCTGATGTCTGTGAGACGTCAGGACATACATTTTTGCATTCTGGGTTATGTATTTTTTCTTTATGGCTTACTGCACTTTGCAATTTTCCTGTTATAAATGCATGTATAGTTGTAAAGTCGAATCAAAAATATTTTGACCCAACACTGCTTTGGTGCATTTTATTCAAAAGAAACATGTATACCTTTGTGTCCCTACGTCATCTCAGGAATAGATGGCAGGAAGATCCCTACAGATGGGGTTTGAACAAGACCATCCCAGTTACCGGAAACAGGTAGAAGACTGAGGGAAATTGACATTCGAGGATCTTGAATTGTTCTGGTAAATGCTTCCCTTCTCGCTTTACTTTGCAGGCAAAGACTTTTTTCCTTGCTTTAAATGTTTTGGTTTTGGAGCTTGTAAGAATTATAGTTGTTCTAACCTTTAATACACTTAATTTTCAAAACATGAAACTTGAAGTAGAAATAAAAACCCTGAATGTATTTGAAAGCCGCTGATGCCTTCTTTTTCACATAGGACAAATCCATTGCATCTCATATTTTTATTGCATCTATAAATCGATTGGCACAATAAAAACCCAGAAGCCTGAACATCAGGAAGAAAAGGAGACTTGGGCACAAGTTGGTGGTAACTCTTTGAAATACATATTTGCTCCAAGCTACAAAAGTGCAGAGTGTGGCGTCTTTTCCTGGTTTGTAATGAAGGGCAGCAGTGTCCTCTCTCATGGACAGCTATAGACTCCATAGTGCTGCCGCCCACATCTTCTCGGGGCAGAGATGCCACTTTATTTTCATGGTTCTTGTTCTTGTTGCTATTTGTTCCTGCTTCCTGCTGGGCCATCCTCAGAAATGTGAGACGGCAGGACATACTTTTTTGCATTTGCCATCTGACTTATTTTTTACATTTGCATCCAACTTGTTTGTCCCAGGCCACCCACAGCAACCTTGGCTTCTCTCTAGCAGCCACGAAAACCTGCTCAGGACTTGTCACTTTCCCTGCCTGACTTTCTCAGGGATCAGACCTGTCACCATTATGTTCTGAGCAGTCAACACAGAGCCTAGGCTTCAAAACACTCCTGAAAAGAATAAGTAAAACCAAATAAAATAATCACGGAGGGCGCTTGCTGTGGTTCAAGTGCTGCTTTAAGCACCTTACCTATATGAATTCCTAACATCCTCATAAAACACCTTGAGACACTTCTATTATCACTGCCGATGTGTGAATGGGGTGGAGGTGCAGTGGGGCTTGCAGACTTGGCCTTCAGATCAGCAGATGTTCAAGGCTGAGCCTCTCCTAGCACCTCCCCTTAAGCTTCTTGGGGTAGGATGGTGGGGACCACCCTGACCTCATGGAGGGCAGAAGGGGAATGCTTGGCCAAGGCCATGTGTCTACACAGTGACCTTCTCTCTACAGCCCCACCCAGATTACCTCTCAATCCTCAGGCCGTTGGTGTGTCAGGGTGGCTCTTATGCACCCAGACCCTTGGCCACCGAGCCAGGCTGACCCACCTGCACACCTGTCATTGGGCCCAGAGAAGCAGCGGTTGGCATTCTGGATGATGATAGGCATTTGTCTCAAACCCTATTGCTTCTCTTCAGGTCTGGTCTCTCTCTATTTTTCCTGTCCCCTGAGTCTCTGGGCTTTCATTTTAGCGCTAGGTCCTCCCCTTTCCAGGTTTGCAATGGCCCTGGATTTCCCTGCGTGAGCCTCGCTGCATTTGGCCAGTGCTCAGCCTGGCCTCTGCTCCACCAGCAGCTTCTGGAAGATCTCCTGCTCCATCATCCTCCAACGTGAGCCTCAACGCCCAGTGCTGGCACGGCCTCTAAGGCAGGGGTGGGGTTTCCCCTGGAGTCTGTCACACACACGGCTCTGCAGATAAATTGTGTGACAGGCTGTATGTCTCTCGTTCCAGAGGGGTGGTGGGACAGGGTGGCTGTAAAGCTTTCATGATCAGATTCCAGATGAAGGTTGACAGTGGCTTGTCTCCCCCAGCTCTCTTTGTGGTCCCCCAGCTCCACGTGCCCTTGTCTCGGGGCTGTGGCACACCCAACACCCGCTGCCCAGGGAACTCTCTCACCCCCCCCCAGCCCTGTCACCCTTCCTCTTCTGATTCCTGCTCACTCTTTGGGCCTCAGTGTTGAGGTCACTTCCCTGAGGAAGCTGACAGTGCTAACCCCCACCCCCAGCCTGATCATGTAGGCACCTCTGTTGTCACTGTCACCGTCACCGTCATGGCCGATGTTCACAGAGTGCTCCGCCCGCAGGCGCAGGTCCTAGAGCTTCACGGGGCCACGCTCCATTGATCCCGCACACCAGCCCTGAGCCCGCGCTCTCTTTATCTCAGTTTTGCAGAGGAGGACTGCTGGCACAGGAGGGTTGGGTGTCGTGGCTGCGCTGCACGTTCCTTAGCGGGACAGCCAGGTTCTGAGCCCGGCTGGCTGGCTCTGGAGCCACAGGGTCCAGCTGCTCTCCAGTGCTTCTGGGTACAGTGTTTGTCGCACTGTGGTGCAGTCTGGATACTTCTGTTTTATGCATAGAGGTGTCCTAGCACTAAACTCAAATCCTGGCAAGAATTAAGCTCATGGTGGCATGAATGCCTGAAGTCTAGTTAAAAATACCAAAGGTCTCATGTATTTAAGTAATACCTTCCCGAGTCTTGATCTTGTGAGAGCAAGTTTGAATAAAAACGAGGATGGCAGCCGGGTGCGGTGGCGCACGCCTGTAATCCCAGCACTTTGGGAGGCTGAGGCAGGAGGATCGCGAGTTCAAAGCCAGCCTCAGCAATGGCGGGGCACTTAGCAGCTCAGTGAGACCCTGTCTCTAAATAAAATACAAAAAAGGGCTGGGGATGTGGCCCAGTGGTCGAGTGCCCCTGAGTTCAATCCCTGGTACCACAAAAAAAAAAAAAAATAAAAAAAAAAAAAAATAAACGAGGATGGCGTTGACTGGTGTCTGGGCTGTGGGCTCCGTTGTGACTCCTGTGTTATTCGTGCTGTTCAATCGGAAAGTCTGAGCTGGTCGGGAGGTGTTATCGCAGCCCCCACACTGAGGACAGCTGGAGATTGAGGCCGGAGCATTTAGGTGACTGGTCCAAGGTCACACATGGAGCATGTGACAAACAGGATGCCAGGTTGGCTGGTCTCCAGGGCTGTGTCCTTTCTCTGCACCTGGTCAAACAGAAACCATGGTCACATGAGGACCTGCGGTCAAAACACACACTAAGTCCCGAACTGGTTTGATCACAACTCCAAATGGCGTGAGGGGACGCATGGCCTCATTGCTCCCTGGGTCTGTGATGACCCACAGACAGCACAGGGATCTGAGGGGGAGGCCAGAAGCTCCCGAGTGTGGACAGCCTTGGGGTGTTATGCCAACAGAGGGGACTTTCCTGCGTGGTGACCACCCATAGCATGCCTGTGGCTTGCTTCTCTGGTCTCCAGACCATGCGCTCCGTCTGAGGCTTCTTCCAGCTCTGAAGTTGTAACATTCCGCCTCCAGGTCGCCTGTGCTCTGAGCTGTGCTGGTTCATGCCACTCTGCCGTCCCCCAAGACGCACTCTGCTGTCTCTTCCCACCCCCGCCCACCCTCCCCAGAATCGTCCCAGGTGGACGTGGAGCCCAACTCTCAGCTCACAGGTGCAGAGGAAGAGCGTATCTTGGGGTCAGATCCGGAGGCTTCTCTTGACTTCTCTGGAGTCTGGGAACAGTCACTTCACGTCTCCCAAGTGTTCAGCTTGAAACGTACAATTACTGCTGCCTACAGGAGAAAAGTTGCTGTGACGATAAAGTAGAACGAAATGGGCGAGGTCCTTAGCAGGACTTTGAGGTTGATTGGACATCAGCAACATTTTCCCTGTGAAAGTCCAGACCGTCAATATTTTCTGCTTTCAGGGACTATGTTCTCTCAGCTCTGCGGTTGCAGGGCAAACCCTATCACAGACAGCGCGTAAACAAACAGATGTCACTGTGCGCCAATAAAACTTTATTGACAGAAGCGAGTGGCAGGCTAGAATTCATCCTCACTCCTCGCTGTGCTTTGCAGGCAAGGTGTGATGCATGTGGCCTTTTCTGTTTCTGCTTAGACAGACAGACGTTAGGCTGTTTGTCCTGTCTTTGTCTTTCTGTCCCATCCCTCCCTGTCTCAGTCTTCCTCTGCAAATGGATGTGTTTATTGACATCTCTTGGTCCCGGGGTCTAAGCACAAGCAAGCTGCTATAGATGGGGAGCCCTCCCTCCCCACTCCATGCCCAGGAGCCAGATCTGTGGCAAGGGGCCTGGTGCCAGGGCAGGTGACAGCCTTCCTTAGGACCCAGGGAGGTGCAGGCGGGGAGGGGCTCTGCCTTCTGAAGGGACACTGTGTTTTGACACTAGTGAACACCTGCAGCTGGCTCATGGTCTCTGGCCTGCCGTGGGCCTGGTGTGCGGCTCCACTGCAGAGGGTTCCTCCTCCTGGCCACACTGTCGCCTCTGCCGACAGCAGGGCCATTGTTCCTGCCATTGTGTGGCAGCAGGGTGTTGAGGACTGTGGGCAGGGTTGGAGGCAGCCGGTTATATCACCAAGCTCAATCAAAACACAGAAAGATAAAGGCCCAGGAGAGAGGACGAGGGTGCCTGCATAGGCGTGTGCCAGTCTGGATGTCAAAGTGACCTGCTGAGCTCAGGCTTTCGGATCACGGGTGACCTTTTCTGCGAGTCGCTCTGGGTTTAGAATGGGACTCATGCTTTTAGATGCTTGTAACTGGAACATGCAGCGGTTTAGTGACACATCTGCTAATCTCAGTGTCCTTGCCAGAGGAAAGGAGGAAAAATACTCTTTTCTTGATCTCCAGTGAGATTCCAACTGGCCTCTACTGTCCCCAGCCTCCAGGACCATGAGCTAACTAAACCTCTGTTCTGTATAAAGTTCCCAGTTTGTATCGTTTAGTTATAGCAACAGAAAATGGATGCAGTCAGTGGGTTTACAAATTTTGGTATTATTTTCTCACTTGTGAAATAAGGAAATGATATCTACTTCCTGGGATCCTTAAGAGGATGAGATGGGATCATGGATATACAACATCCATCATCAGGCCTATCACATAGTAGGTCCTCAGTGAATGCTGGTAACTCCGAAGGTCCCTTCCTGCAGATTCATTACACAGCCTGGGGCAAAGCTAATTGTCAAAAGTCCTGGACTGCAGATCTGGCTTTTCTACCTTCACTGTGTGACCTCGGGCTGGTTACTGTCCCTCTCTGGCTATCCTTACTCTAAGATTCACTCTTTCTGCTCTAGTGTCTCAGGCTCCCCAGAGGATGGGGAGAGCTCATCACAGAGCCTGTCCTGTAGAGATCTGCCTTTAGCACTAGCCCAGCTTTGGATGGTACATTCACAGGTAAGGTGTTCCAGGGTGCGTATACACACATGAGGCATGGAGAGCTGGCATCCCCCCACCTACAACCCTCTAAGGTTTACTCTGGAAGTGAAAAAGGCTTCTTCCACACTTGGCGGCCCCCAGACTCAGCACCATGAGCCTCAGCACCATCACCACCACGGGAGCAGTAACGCCCGTGACATCCGGTACACACCTGATTCACTGGACTCAATGGTGCAGATGTCACCTCATCCCTGAGTCGCACATCAGGCGGCAGGGCATGCAGACGCTTACCTGGCCAACGTCGCACAGTAGAAACGGGCTTTGATCACGATGGGCGTGGGCACTTAGCTGGCAAATGGTGTGAACAGAAGAGGCCACGGACGGCAAGGCACTGGGTGGAGGGGCTGGGTGAGTAGTGGTAGGTACATTGCGTTCATCGGGCCCACCCCAGACCTGCTGGAGGCCAAAGCCAAATGCCATAACCTCTGGAGGTCACAAAGGCCCAGCAGGAGAGCAGCCTCCAGGAAGGCCTGGGGGAGGGCGGGCCTGCCACTCCCTCCAGGGCCTCCCAAGGCATCCGCGGTGGAACGGTGCTCGGGCATGAAGAGGCAGGCACCTCCTGTTCCAGGGGAGCGGAGGGCAGAGAGCCAGAGGCCCCGGAGAAGCCTCCACAGAGCTTGGCTCTGTGTTCTAAGGAAAAACCACACTCTTCAGATGACGTGGACCTTTCTCTGGGAGCTTCGTCCACTCTAACCCTTTGGAAAGGTCTTAGTTTAACCCGTCCAGGACTCTCTGGAGAAGAAAAACAAGGCGGGCAGGGTTGCACCTGAGGTCCAGGGAACACCCCTGGTAGGACAACTCAGCAAGCCCTGGACATTCTGCTCAGCTCAGCGCTGCCGCCTCACCTAGGAGAGCGAGGGCCCGCCATGAGCCGCTGTCCCCCAGCAAGCAGGGGGCCGTGGCAGGGCTGGGCTTTGAACTTGCATCCTTCCAATTCCAGCCTCACCCTGCTCTCTCTCTCCCCTTGGTGTCACAGGGGAGGTGTCGCGTGACTGCCGCTGTCGCCCCAGCTCCCTCCTGCTCCCCGATGGCATTCACAGGAAGTTCTTGCTGTCCCCAGACCTTCTGAGGTCTCGATCACCTTTGCCGAGGCGTTGAGTCTGCCGGGATTTCCCTTCGCAGTGGCTACCCGTCCTTTAGCACTCCGCTCACGTGTCCCCGTCCTAGGAAAGCTTCTCTTGTTTTCTGTGGGCCACTGGAAGGCTTCCAGCCTGATCTTCCGGAATTCATTCTCGCTGTTCCTGTGGCTTCCCTTCCTCCGCCTTCAGCAGCTCCCCACTGTCCCCGAAGGTACCTGGCTGCCCTCTGGCCTCCCTCTCCCTCTCCAAGCTTCCTCCAGGTTTTGGAGTCTCCTCATTCTCTCTCTGCCTTCCCTTCTCACGTGCCTCCCCCTCTCCCTGAAGCCCTTTGTCCTCAGTGACAAATATTTCCTTATTTGCTTGGTTTAACCACTTCTTCCCCAAGAGACTCCCCCGTCTCAGAGGCCAAGTCAGCTGCCCATGTTTTGTGGACACCATCGTCCAACCCATCACTCTGTGCTGCTGCTGTTTATGACTATTCCTCTTCCCGGAAGCTGGGGAGCTCTGCCAGGGCAGATGCCAGGCCTGGCGCAGAGCTCCTGGGGCTCCCCATGTAGAGGGATGAACGAGTGGGGACATTGGTTTGTCCACAGTCCTGGAGAGCGGCATGTGGAGCCTTGGGATTCCACACTCCCTTTCCAAACAGTCTCTCTGAGTCCCTTGTCCCTGGACCTTCTTGCCTTGCATGCTTATTTCCCCCCAACTAATTCTCCCTGTTATTCCCACAATAGGCCACATCACAGAGCACAGGGAATGATCTCGTGCTCTTATTTGCACCTTCCACATCTTTGTGGTCTCGTACGCGCCTTGTATTTTGTCTGCTAGCCAAGTTAGACATTTTAGCTCCTTTAGTTTTTCTCTCTTAAATAAATCTCCCCATATTCCCGTTGGACGGCCTCCAGTTTTCATAGTTTTTGTTTTTCCCCCTCCTCCAACTTCCTTAAGTACTATTTAAAAAAAAATACTCTTACATTTAAAAGCACTGGTTTAAACATACAGTTCAGTTTAAGTTCAAAGACAATGACTGAGCTCGTGCCTGGGAAAGACGGATGAGCGAGGCGTAGCTGCAGTCTTCACGGAGCTGTGGTCCGCTGCCTTTGAATTCTGTGTGCGCCTGTGTGCAGGGGAAGGTGCTGGGACAGTCTTCATACTGGACAGTAGGCAGGGGTCAAGCAGCTTGTCCCAGCCCAGGTATTGGGGGCTCCCTTAGAATCATCCTGTCCTTTCCTTTCCTTTTCAGAAAGCCTGACTTCCTGGCCACCTACTTCTCAGGCAGAACAGATATGGCCGTGGGTCAGGATACGTGGTCTGGGCTTAGGTTATAAGTTGTGTACTTTGAGTTAGGAAGACCTGAGTTTGAATCCTGATCGTATTTATTGTTAACTTTATATTTGGGAGCAGGATTTGTGAAGCCCTCTTCTTTCCTCATCTATGCAATGGAAGTTAACAGTCTCTGTGCCGTCGATCTCTTGCAAGAACACCACGGTGAGACAAACCAAACGTTTTGGGTGCGAGGACTCAGCAGCCACATCCCAAATCAAGGAGTGGCATCTTAGGCATGATCTACCTCCTGTGGCTGCATTGTGTCCCTGCTGGCGGCCACACAAGTGAGTTGCCATCCGGAGTCTTGGTTACCCCGTGGCTTCAGAAAGGCTTAGACAGGGTTAGCCACTGTCTCATATAGCTGGTGTGGGTGCAGCCACAAATGAGGTAGACTGGAAAGAGTTTTGTATTTGGCCAAATATGAAGGATGCAGTTAGATGTGTTGTGTCTTCTTTATAAAATACCTTGGTTATGTCAGTCAGAGCAAAACCAAACAAAAGGTTGCCGTTTCCAGCGGTGTGTCCAGTCTTACCTCCACCGATGGGTTCAGCCACTGGGCTAGATTTTATTGAGTCCCTTTGGTGCCAAACACTGTAGTAGTGAGCAACTGATGTAGCTCCAACTTGACACATGTGTGTGAGCTTTGTAGGTGATTTTGTGTGTCAAACACTGATGAAAAAATCAGAGGTGTTGTGGAGCAGGGAGCAAAGAGGGGTTGCTGACCTCACTTAGGGGACAAGGGAAGGTGACCTTGGGAAGAAGATCCAGAAAAGAAATTTCTGTTTTCTATGGTTCAGTTCAAGGGGTTAGGATCTTGAACTGATGCATGATGGTACGGCAGGAAGTTAGCTTTTGATTGCTGTCTCCCAGGAACCTCAGGGATGAGATAGGGAGGGAGAGAGGCAGGCACTGTCACCTGGGGGAACTCAGTGCAGTGGCATGTGCCAACCATATAGAAGGCTTCCTGGGCTTTGCCATCTGGGTTTCCATCTTGCCTTTGCCTCATCTATTTATAAAGTTTGGGATGAGGTCATCAGGTTGACAAAAATCCTGAATCCGTATCAGAGATGCTGAACCGAATAGGTCCAATTTTACTTCATTTTCATTCTCTTGCTATTTAAAAATCAGTGTGGTACAGGTATTTCTTTCTTTCTTTTTTTTTTCTTTTCTTTTCTTTTTTTTTTTTTTGGTACCAGGGATTGAACTCAGGGGCACTTGACCACTGGGCCACATCCCCAGCCCTTTTATGTATTTTATTAGAGACAGGGTCTCACTGAGTTGCTAAGAGCCTCGCCATTGCTGAGGCTGGCTTTGAACTGGTGATCCTCCTGCCTCAGCCTCTCAAGTGCTGGGATTCCAGGCGTGCGCCGCTGTCCCTGGCTGTACAGGAGTTTCTTTATAGTGTCTTGCTCAACAGAACTCCCTCAATGGCTTCCAGCATCTCAGTCTCTACAGCATCCTGCAGTGATGGGGTGTTATGACTCATCCTGCCCAGGACACCTATAAGCTTCTCATCCTGTCTTTTTACCCTCATTATCATTAGCTCAGAGCTCTGAGTCCTCTCCTCCGTGTCTCTACATCTTTCAAGAGTGACCCAGGAAGTACCTGTGCCCTCTTTTAATCTCTGTAAGCACTTCCTTTCAATAAGGAAACAGGCAGTTCTAGGAGGTAAACAAGGACAGAGAAAGCACATTTTGGTTAAGAGAAACTGAATCCTGATTGGCTCTTTGGCTGTAGGCTACTTAATTTTCCAGGAATTTATTTAAAACCTGGAGATAGAAATGGCAGACTTCAGTGAACATACCTGGGCTAATTCAGGTCCACTGGAAGCAGCCACCAAGGCAGGATTAAACATGTGACGTTTTATTAGGGGGAATGCCCGTGAGAGAGGAAGTCGGGTGGGGATCTGGGAGGGCGGGGAGAGCGTTCGAAGGCAACACAAGTCTGAACTCAGGGAAGGGAAGGGGGAGAGGAAGTGGGTGGAAGAATTCCAGACCACTGTTTAGTCTGTGGAAGGGTGGCAAGGCCTTTGAAAGTCCTCAAGCCTATATTGAGGACTTCACAACAAAGAAGTCCTGGAGCTCTGGGTCTCCCAGGCCCTGGTGACTCTGGTGTCCCCTTGCATTTACTCATTGTGGGAGACTGTGGCTTCTGTGTAAATGTGATGGATTCCAGGGGCACAAGCTGGGCTCTGGGGTCCGTTGCAGCCCTGTCTGTACCACGGGCAGCTGACTCCATTGCTTTGGGCCCAAGGTGAGGTAGAACATCATGGCGGAAAAAAAGATGCTCAGCTCATGACACCTGGGAAACGCAAAGAGAGAGAGGAGAAAAGGCCAGGGGTGAGAGATAGTCCCCAAGGACGGTGAAGGAGCCCCAATCAGGGAGACGGCTATTGCGGTTAGCTGGAAGCCATAGTTCCACCTGATAATAATCACACATTAAGTATGCACGTGACGCACCCGCAAAGCTAAAGGTATACAACCGGGTGAAAGCGGTCAGAAGCAGCATTCATTCAGTCAGTCTTTCAGTCGCTCAGTGGTCGGAAAGAAGAGTTCGGGTTGGAGAAGAAGAAAAGAGTCAGAGCGGCCAGAACGTAGTCAGAAGAAGAAATAAGAGTCAGAGTACAAGGAAAAGAGTTTAGCTACAAAGACTAAGAAAGAAATGAGACAGAGACTAAGAAAGAAATGAGAGCTACAGAGACTAAGAAAGAAATGAGACTAAGAGAATGAGAAAAGAGTTTAGCTAAGAAGATAAGAAGAGATAAAGAGAAAGCCAGAGGCTAAGAATAATAGATTCCTGCCACCGAATCTCCTCCCGCGGTATTATGGCTGTACGTCAGGCAGCTACAGGAAGGACTCCCTTCAACTAGGTCTCACCTCCTACAGTTTCCACTACCTCCCAACAGTCCATTCAAATTATGAATCCATCAATGGATTAATCCATTGGTGAGGTCAGATGATCCAATTACTGCCTGAGAGCCCCACACTGGACATCTGGACGTCGCTGCACTGGAGAGGAGCGAGCAATGTCTCAACACACAGGCATTAGGAGGACCTTCCAGATCTAGACCATAGCAGGGGACCACTGGGGACCACTAAAAACCCACTTGTGCAGATTTATCCCACAGAACCTAAGAGCTGGTGTATTTATCTGTCAAGTTCCTCCCCTCAGGAGCTGGAAGAAGGCTCCTGTGCTCCTCTTGGTTCCCCTTGTGACTCCCAAGTCTGTCCAGCCTGTCCCAGGAGTGCTGTGCATATTCTGTGGCCAGAGAATACCCTCCCCGCAGCGTGTGCTGAACCATCTTCAGGTGACCTTGAGGATGGTGTGGGGTTGTGAGTGAGGTCCCACCCGCACCTCTTATGTAGAGCTTTCTACCTCACAGTTGGATCAAGTCTGAACCCCTATAACATGAAACCACAGTTCATGTAGTCCTGAACGCTCTGGATAAGTATTACAGAAATGTCCCGAGGCATAGAGAACAATCACCTGGCAAAGACTGTGTAGTTCTAGGGTCAATACAGACACAAGCACCAGCTAACATTTATTTAACTTTACTGCGGGACAAGTGCTGATCTAAGCACTCTAGATGTTTTAACACAACAACTCTATAAAATAGGTGCTATTTTCTTCTCATCTTACAGGAAGAGAAACATCTAGAGAGTTTACACAATTTGCTCAACAAGTGCACACTTATTGCATAGCTAAGAAGAAGGGGTGCTGGCTTGTGAACCCAAGTATTCTGTCTGTAGGACTCTCTGTCGCAGATGGAGCTTGGAGTGTTACAGAGACACTGTGTGTTCTTCTCTTCTGGGGCTGCCATCATGAAGAATCACAATTTGGGTGACTTAAGACAGAAATTCACTGTCTCGCAGTACTGGAGGGTAGGGGTCTGAAATCAAGGCGCTTGCAGGACCAAGCTTCCTCTGAAGGCTCTAGGGAAGATTCTTTCCCAGCCTCCTTTTATCCCCTGGTGGTGGCACCCATCTGTGTGGACTGCAGATGTGTTACTCCAAAGTCTGCTTCCGCCTTCACAAGGGATTCTCCTGGTGTCTCCTCCTCTCTCCTGATGACAGCACCAGTTACATTGGATTGAGGACGCAGCCCCATGACCTCAGGTTAACATGATTATATCTTCAAACCCTATTTCCAAATAAGGTCACATTCACAGGTACCAGGGATTCAAATTTGGACAAATCATTTTGCAGAAAACAAGCCAACCCATAACGGACCAGAACTGGACCTGCCTTGCATTGGACCAGATGCAGGGACGCTGAGACGAGTAGGACGTGGTTCTGCTTTCGAGTCAAGCATGGTCTAAGGGGTCACTGAGGGGATGAAAGAAAAAAGTGAGCAGATAAAGGGATCCTAGTGAAAGCTATACTAGACTAGTTTCCTTTACAAAGTGCATCTTTTCCAGTAGTCTGTTTGTCTCTCTTAATTTTCAAATTTATCCTTATCTTTGGTTCTAGTATTAGTCATTGGTTCCTGAGGCTGATCACACATTAGTGAGAGGAAGTCTGATTTTCAGTGGTGGCAATTGTTATTTTTAGACAAGGAGGACTTCTTCTTCTGGGCTTCAGCTTTCTCGTCTATGCAAGATGCAGCTGGACATATTGGTGGATCTTAACTCTGACAATCACTGGAATCACCTGGAGAGAATTTAAAGGCGACTGAGGTTTGAGCCCACCCCTAAACATCCCAGTGCAGTTTTTGGTTTGGGCCTGGGTGTGTGTATACACACACACACACACACACACACACACACACATATTTGTACAAGGGATTGAACCCAGGGACACTTAAACTCTGAGCTAAATTGCCAGCCCTTTTTATTTTTAATTCTGAGCCAGGGTCTCATAATTCTGCTGAGGCTAGCCTCAAACTTGCAATCCTTTTGCCTCAGCCTCCCACGTTGCTGGGATTATAGGAGGGCACCACTGCACCCGGATGGGCATTAATGTTTTTAAAAATGTTTTTTAGCTTGTTCTATTATGAAACTAGGCCAAGGACTATGGCCCTTAAAGGTCTGGGAGCTCACCTGCTCTGTCATACTTGGGTTCTAACTAGTTACACGCGTCCATTTCCAGCTAAAGTTGTTGTGGACTGCATGCTGTTCTCTCCCTGAGTCCACACTAATTCCCAATGTGTTGTCATTTGGAAACGGGGTCTTTGGGAGGTGATTAGGTCACAAAGGCAGAGCCCTCATGGCTGGGTTGGTGCCCATATAAGAAGACACTTGGGAGAGCTTGCCTCCCCTCTCTCTCCGCTCACAAACCACAGAGGAAGCAACCAGGAAGAGAGCCCTCCTGAAAACCTGGCACCCTGATATTGGACTTCCAACTGCAAGAACGGTGAGGAGTAAATGCTGGTCATTGAAGCCACCTCGTCCATGTAGTTTGATGACATGGCTTCTTTCCATCATGAGCCCGGTGCTGCTGCTTCCTGTGCTTGAACACCCAGAATGCAGGCTCTGAAAGCATCACTAAAGATGTTCACAAAAATGCTCTGCTTAGGGGGAGCTGCCAACAGGTCTAGGGAGCAGCTCCAGAGACGCTAGCAGTTGTGAATTAGGGATTAATTGCTTCCTGGCAGAGCCGGCCCTTTGATGGGCCCTGGCTCAGACACTATAAAGATTACTTGGGTAAACATGCTTCCTGCTTTGCTGGGCTTTGGAATCCAGGTGGTAAGGGAGCTTGGGGAAAATAACCTGGTTGGTAGCCAGAAATTGGAGTGCTTATTGTAGGTGGAAGGCCAAAAAAGTCTTGGAAAGCTTTAATGCTTTTAAAAAAATATCATCTTGTCTTTGTCATGGCTCTAGGCCAGACTGTTCCTAAATTAAGAGCTCCGTCCACCTGGATTTAAATCCCCCCTCTTCTTACTTCCATTGTGACCTTAGAGACATTCCTTAACTTCTCTGAATCTCAGCTTTTGCATCTGATAAATTAGAACAGGAGAACTTACATCATTGGACCATGGTGATCCATGTAAGGTTTCATGTAAGGATGTCTGAAGAGTGCTTAGGAGGGTGGCCGGCAGGTAGACACACCTAGTTGATGTCGGTTGTCATTGAGTTGTTTTTCTAGTTATTATTGCCTCATGAGCTTGTAGGTGACTAGGACAGAAACTAAAGGGCATTGACACAAAATACGCGCCAGGTGTAGGGCTAAGCAATGATGGATGAAGACCCCCATTCAATATTTATAATAGGCCCGCAGGGTAGGCATCAATCCCTCCACCGAGGCCCAGGGAGGTTAAATAGCTCACCAAAGTTTGTACAGTGGTGCCTGGGGGTGGGGGTGGGGGGGGAGAGACTGGCTCCTATCACGCTCCTTTCTTCTGTAGTACATATATTTGGTGAAACCAGGTTAAAAGGAACAAAGGAGATGTGAAGCAGGAGAGATTTCATAAAGGAGCAGCCTAGGGTGTTGTGTGTGCGCACACACGTGTGTCTGCTAACAGCTATCCCCATCGGAGGGTTTAATTATAAACATCTTTGTGCGATTTCAGAGCCTACACCTTGGGTGTTAGGAGCTGGAAGGAGCAGCACTGCATAGTAAGAGGTGGAGGTGACACTTGGAAATCTATTCATCACCCCACCCTCCTTCTGGGGCGTCTCATGGGCTACAAGAGAGATGCTTTGATTATCCAGCAACCCGTGCATCCATTCCTTTGTTCTAGCTCTAAATCCGGCTGTTCTTAAGAACTTGGGACTTTTTCATCCTCTCCTCCTGGATTTGAATGCCGCCATCTTCTTCTGTTCACAGTGGCCTTGGAGTTGTTACTTAACTTCTCTCAGTTTCAGGTTCTTCATCTGATAAGTGGGCAGAACAGGGGAATTTACATGGTTGGATTGTTGTGATGCGATATGATATGATATGCCTGCAGGGCCCCTTCCCAAATCGAATTCAAAGGCCCAATAGGAAGTCCTTGTAAGAGAACAAAAATTGGCCTGGCAGGATTGGGGACAGACTCTAAAAGAGCATGTCCATGAATTTATCTATTATTAATGCTAGTTTACTTTACCCATGTATACGATCCACCTTATAAGCCTTAAGAAGGCCAAAGGCAACCCCCTTCCCTTATTTATTTATTTATTTATTTAAAATAGTTTGCCTCTAATAAGTTAATCAAAAACTATCTCATGGTTCCTATCTCCGAATATGGCCTCTTAGCTTGCTGGGAAAGAGGACTTGGAAATTCTTGGTGTGTTAGGAAGAATTAAGATCTCCTGCCCATATTCAATTCCCCAGAGCCTGTGAGTGAGTTAGGTTATCTGGCAAAGGGGACGGAGGTTGCAAAAAGGAACTCAGTGTGCAAGTCACCTACCGTGAGAGGGGAAGAGAGCCCTGAGTTATCCAGGTGGGTCCCATCCAGACAAGAGGATCCTGGGAAATGGAAGAGGCTGCAGAAATTAGGGAGCCATCAGGATGGAAGCAGGAGGGAGACTCGACCTCCAACCTACGGAACTGTAAAATAATAAATTGGTGCTCTTTAAAGCTACCAAGTTTGGAGTAATTTGTCATAGCAACAATTAGAAGCTACCTACTTGGTATTCACGGGGAGGTGGGAGGAGAGGACAGTATGAAGGTGACATGTGTGGCCTGTCTTAGCACAGGGGAGCACGGTTTAAATAGGAAACAAGATAACCAATAGGTTCTTAAATGAAATGGGTGAAAACCACTACTGAGGATTCATTTTGGGAAGTTGGGAGCGCCTGGGTTTTAGAACCAAGTGTTCTGGCTTTCAAACCTGACTCCAGCACTCGAACTCTGTGATCTTGGGCAAGTTATATAACCTCTCTGGGTCCCAGTTTCCTCATCTAGAAAGGACTACCTTCAAACTGTCAGGTTAACATGTCCAGCATCCTCTTGGTTAGCTGTAAATTTAGGTATTTGCTAACTAAGCAATTGTTCTGGGGATTTATAACAACCAAAGCGGAGTACCAGAACAAGAACAAAAGCCGATGTCTGGCGTCTTCTTCAAAGGCTACGTGCCACCAAGCCCACCACAGTTGTCCTTCTCTAAACTAAGCCATCAAGCTCTCTTAATAAATGGATGGATCTACATTTAGTGCCAGTGCAATGCCTTTTAGCAAAAGCTTCAAATTCAGGGAGTACAATTTCGATGGGAATCGAAGATGCTGCTCGAACCAAGAAGAATCAGGGTTAGGTCTAAGGACTGAAATATTCTTTGCAAGAATCTACATCTTTAGAAGCCTCTGTTTCCCTCTTATGCATTTCAGGTCTTCTGCTTCATCAACCAGCCACCAAATTTCTGAGTATTACTTCTCATCTGGGCTCCATGCCCAGCAACGATGGCGACACGTGGGGAGGGATGAGGATGAACGTGGCCTGCACATCCACACTGCCTGTGCCCCAGCATCCCCAGGCCTGAACTCACTTCCTGTCCACCTCTGCCCCCGAATCTGCTCCTCTCATGCTCCTCACCTAGGTGAGTGGCATCATGCTTTTTTTTTTTTTGTGGTACCGGGGATAGAACTCAGGGGCACTCGACCACTGGGCCACATCCCCAGCCCTTTCTTGTATTTTATTAGAGACAGGGTCTCACTGAGTTGCTAAGTGCCTCGCCATTGCTGAGGCTGGCTTTGAACTCGCGATCCTCCTGCCTCAGCCTCCCAAAGTGCTGGGATCACAGGCGTGCGCCACTGCGCCCGGCTGGCATCATGCTTTGTCCATCCTGTCATCTAAGCCTGAGCCCCACATTACCCGTTCCTGGGAAGGCCACCCCCTCTGCCTCTTCCTACCTGTCCTCTCCACTTCATGCTCAAATCCCCATGGCTTTTGGATATTTTTTCCTGGAAGAAGAAATGTTGCCATAGTGTCTCTACTTTCACCCCAGCTGCAGCGTGACCTCTCTAAGTTAGTAGAGTCACTGCGTTAGTTTCTTGCTTAAAACCTTTCACCGGCTTTCTGCTGCTGCTGAGTGCTATGGGCTGCATTGTGTCCCTCCCAAATCCATAGGTTGAAGTCTTAACCTCCACAGGGGCTGTTTTTGGAGACAGGGTCTTCAGGAGGAAGTCAGGTTTAGTGAAGTCATAAGGGTGGGGCCCTGATCTGATAGGATTGGCGTCCGGTAAGAAGAGATGCCAGCACCTTATGACCCAGCCATCCCACTCCTGGGTCTGTTCCCAAAGGACTTAAAAACAGCATATTACAGTGACACAGCCACTTCAATGTTTATAGCAGCACAATTCACAATAGCTAGGTTGTGGAACCAACCTAGATGTCCCTCAGTAGATGAGTGGATAAAGAAAATGTGGTGTATATACACAATGGAATTTTACTCAGCAATAAAAGAGAATAAAATAATGGCATTCTCTGGTAAATGGATGAAGTTGGAGAATATAATGCTAAGTAAAATCAGTCAATCTCAAAAATCCAAATGCCGAATGTTTCCTCTGATACAAGGAGGCCGGTTCACAGTATTGTTGGGTCGGGGTATAGGAGGATTAGAGGAACACTATAATGGTCAAAGGGAAGGGAGGGGAAGAGAGGGAGCAAGGGGGGAAGGGGGGAAAAAAGAAAAAGTGGGTGGTTGAATAAGATGGATATCATTATTCTAAATACATGACTGAAGACTTGAATGCTACAAATATACTTTGTATACAAACAAACAAACAAACAAAAAAAAGAGATGCCAGAAAGCCCGTTCTGCCGTGCCAACACACTGTGAAGAGGCGACTGCACACAAGCCAGCTGGGCATCCCTGCCCAGAAACTAAGCCTGCTGGACTTGATCAGGGACTTCTAGACTCCAAGACTATGAGAAAGTGGATTTTTGTTGTTTAAGCAACCCAACCTGTGGTGCTTTATTACGGCAGCCAGGGCAACTCATGCATTGAGATAAAGCCGTAGATGGAAGGCTCTTTCCTTTCTCTTCCCCCCACCTGGCAGGTTCCCTTGTGCTTTTCCCGCTCGTGGCTGAGGTTCTGAACTTGCAATGCTCATTGTGGCCATGTCTTTCCCTTTGCAGGGAATAGCCTGGCTGGGGTCCTTACATCCTTCATGATGTCCCTTAGTGCATGTTAACATTCCACCTGTGTTCTCAGAACTCGGCATGAGCCTGTTTCACCACAATAAAATACAACTATTCCTTATCCTCTGTCTCCCAGTTGACAAAATGAGAAGGAGAGAAGGGGATTCTGTCTTACCCATGGCTAGAGTGTGGGCCTTAAATGAGGCTTTGTTCTCATCTTGGTGCTACTGGGAGGAGGTGGGGCAGTGCCAGGTTATAGGTCATCGGGGGCATGGCCTTCAAGGGGAGAGTGGGGCCTCAGCTTCTTCCTCTTCCTGGCTTTTGCTTCCCCACCATGAGGGTTTATTCTGCCCCATGTTCCCTGCGATGGTGTTCTGCCTCACCACAGGCCCAAAGCAACTGAGTCAACTGATCATGGACTGCAACCTCTGAAACCATAAGCCAAAATAAACCCTTATTCTTCATACATTGATTATCTCGGGCATTTGTTACAGCAACAGAAAGCTGACTAACACGTTCATCTTTGTTACATCCATGGAATACAACACAAATCCTGGCACCTGGTGTGTTTTGCAGAAGTGTCTTTGAAAGGATGAGTCAGTGAATGAATGGGAAAAGAGGCAAATCTTCCCCTGTTTTTTGCATAAATCCCAATCCCTCACATGACCTGGTACCTCTCAAGTCTTATATAATTTCATCTCCTCTTGGCACCAGTCCTAGGAGCTGCCAGTTGGTTTCATTCTCCCTCCTGTCTTGGAGACATTGTCCCTTCCCTTCCCTCCACCTGGACGGGACCCCCTGCTGTAGCCAATCATAACCCATGACTAGTACCCATCTTTCAACTAGTGGCTAACTGATTGTCCTGGAAGGTTTTCTTGACCCAAGACAAGATCACCTCCCTTATCTTTCATTCACATAGCACCTTCTGTTTGCTTCCAAATTCTTACTCCAATGTGCTATAGTGTACATCTGTGATTGTAGAAGTAAAGTTGGGCTTTGTGACTAGGCAATGAGGTCTCTGAGAGCAGGGTGATTTTGTTTGTTTTGTTTTCATATCCCTCTCTGCAGGGCTTAGAACAGTGCCTAGCAATATGAACTCATAACACTGTAAGGTAAGTGATGGCTGCAGAGACAAACCAGACTTGATTGTAGCCATTTTTTCTCTGCATCATTTCATTCACTTGAAGTCATCTGATAACACGTCAGCACAGATCAGCCCTCACCTCCTGGTGGCTTTGCCTTTTCATTGCTTGGTTGCTGTCCATGCTGGAATGGAGGCTGGTGTTCAGGCTGTTGTATATCAGGATTGAAGCTGAGGGTCCCTGGTGTTGCTCCAGATCCCTGCAGTTCCCATAGGTGAGGAACGCCAAGCAGCTCCTTCACCAAGGAGACTTGGAAAGAGCTGGAGCTTGTGCCTTGGCCTCTCTGTAGGCAGAATTAAACCTGGAGAGGGAGCGTGCAGGAAGAGCAATATTTCATGGGTGGGAAATTTTGCACCCACTGGGGTTGGCAGTAAGAGCCTTGGTTCTGGGCCTTGACTTATTTGGTTCAAAACTTGACTCCATCCTGACTGGCATCGTTAGCTCAGGTATACTCATTACTTTCTTGGTGCCTTAGTTTCTCATTTAGCCATGGTTAGCCATGGTACCTCCTCAGCAGGTTGTTAGGGGACATGAATGGGTTAAAATATGTAATGGGCTTAACAGCTTCTGGGAGGGAGGATGTGTCTAGAAAGGCTGTCGTGCCAGTGGTAGTCACTCCTGGTGTTTCTGGCCCGTTATGGTGTGGATGTGAGGTGTCCCCCCAAAACTCCTGTTAATGCAGGAATATTCAGAGGTGCAATGGTTGGATTGTGAGAGCTGTGACCTAGTCACTCCATCCTAGTTTCAAGGACTGACAGAGTGACAACTGTAGGCACGAGGGGTGTGGCTGGAGGAGGTGGATCACTGGGGGTGTGCCCTGGAAAGGTGCATCTGTCCTGTGATGTCTTCACCTCCTCCTCCTCTTCCTCCCCCTCTTCATCATCTTCCTCTTCCTCTTCCTCCTCTTCCTCCTCTTCCTCTTCTTCTTCCTCTTTCCTCCTCTTCTTCCTCCTTTCCTCCTCATCTTCCTCCTCCTAATCTTCCTCCTCCTCCTCTTCCTCCTCTTCCTCTTCCTCTTCTTCTTCCTTTTTCCTCCTCTTCTTCCTCCTCATCTTCCTCCTCCTAATCTTCCTCCTTCTCCTCCTCCTCTTCCTCCTCCTCCTCATCTCCCTCTTCCTCCTCCTCATCTTCCTCCTCCTCCTAATCTCCTCCTCCTCTTCCTCTTCCTCCTCCTCATCTCCCTCTCCCTCCTCCTCATCTTCCTCCTCCTCTTCCTCCTCCTCTTCCTCATCCTCTTCTTCTTCCTCCTCTTCTTCCCCTTCTTCCTCCTCCTCTTCCTCTTCTTCCTCCTCCTCTTCCTCTTCTTCCTCTTCCTCCTGCTTCTCCTCTTCCCCCTGCTCCTCCTCTTCCTCCGGCTCCTCTTCCTCCTCTTTCTCCTCTTCCTCCTCCTACTCCTCTTCCTCCTCCTCTTCCTCTTTTTCCTCCTTCTCTTCTTCCTCTTCCTCCTCTTCCCCTCCTCCTTTTCTTCCTCTTCTTTCTCCTCCTCCTCCTCTTCCTCTTCCTCCTCCTCTTCTTCTTCTTCTCCCCCTCCCCTTCCTTCCTCTTCTTCCTCCTCCTCCTCCTCTTCTTCTTCTTCTTCTTCTTCTTCTTCTTCTTCTTCTTCTTCTTCTTCTTCTTCTTCTTCTTCTTCTTCTTCTCCCCTTTCCCCTTCTCCTCCTCCTCCTCATTCTTCTTCCTTCTTCCTTCTCCTCCTCCTCTTCCTTCTTCTCTCTGCTTCCGGTTGCCGTGTGGGAAACAGCTTTCCTCTGCCACACCCTTGGCCCATGATGTGCTGCCTCACTTTGGGTCCAGAACAATGTATCCAGCTATCTATGGGCTGAGATCTCTGAAATTATGAGCCCCTATAAACCTTTCCTTCCCTAAGTTGTTCTTAGAGAACAGGCCTCTTAGTCACAATGACACAACGCTGACTAAAACACATATATCTAGAGAAGCATCCATTACCATATTTCGTCAGGCCTCCTGCCTGGAAGACAGGAATAATTAAACCATTTGGAGAGTTAGAAGGAGAAATGGCCATGCGTAGGAGCTTCTCTTCCTCATAGGACTATCTGGGGAAGTTTGTACTCTACTCAGCTCGGGTGGAATGGATCAGAGTTGCTGTGACCAGCAAAATCTTCCGGCCTGTTCAGTGCCAGAGATCCAAATGCCTGTGGACACAAGGCAGGTCCTCTCATATCAGCTCAGCAGTGCACTTTGGCACAGTCTGCCTGATTCCCGCCTACCCCACTGGTTCGGAACTTAATCAGGGTGAATATTTATTGGATCCTCTTTTTGGGGGGTGCTACAGGGACTGGAGATTTAACCCAGGGGTGTTTAACCACTGAGACACATCCGCAGCTCTTTTCATTTTTTGAGACAGGCTCTTACTAAGTTGTTTAGGGCCTTGCTAAGTTGCTGAAGTTGGCTTTGAACTTGTGATCCTCCTGCCTCAGCCTCCCAAGTCACTGGGATTATAGGCCTGTGCCACCATACCCAGCTATCGGGTCCTCTTAAAGGCCTCAACATGATCACATTTAAATTGAGTAGAAATGCATAAGAATTAATGGCAGGAGTCTTACTATCCCATGAAGGGAAAATTCATGCTGAGAAATGGGAAGAACTAAACAAGAAGTCAGTGTCCTTTGGGATGGACAGTGTGGACAGCACACCTGTGTCTCCTACGAGATTATGAGTGTGACATTCCTAAATATCAGAATCCCCAAACTCTTGGAGCCACAGGATGTAAATGTTGCTACTCAGGAAGTTTGGTGACAGCTGTTTCCCTCTATAAAGGAGCTATTATTAGCTCAGACCCCCAGAAGTGAGTCTGAAGAACAACATGAAGGACCCAAAAGTGTGGCACAAAGCATGAGGCAGCTCTTGGGGTCCAGAGTACTTTGATTAGAGAGTCAGACACTGTGGACGTCAGGGCTGGGCAAACAGATCAGCCATTCACAGGCAGAGGACCAACCATGGGTGGGATTTGTCTAGCATGGTATGGACTCAGCTAACTAAGCCAGTTGTTCAAGATGATTTGTAAACCAGACTCGGAGAACGAGCACATCAAGGGCTGGGAGTGTGAGCCTGAGACAAGGGAGGGCCATGCCAGGGCAGATTTGCATGGCAGTGTGAGGATACAGAGGGTGACCGGCAGACCTTGGTCAGTGCCAATGGCAGGCCAATGTAGTCTGCACCAGGACAGAGACTCTGCTCTGCCACACCTGGCTAACTATTTCTGGGTGGCAATCAGAAGCCAATGGTAGACTACAGTGTAGGTATTTAGTACTGCAGGGTGAATGTTCTTGCTTAAGTCAGCTGTTTAGTGAAAAAGCTTTTTATATTCCATACCCCCCAGTGCAGGCTCCAGTGATTCTTAGGTAAAGCTGGCGGTTCATGTTAAAGGGCCCACCAGGTATAAGGGTCTGGAGCTGGGAAGGCCATTCTCAGCTTTAGTTAGGTAGCTGGTGGGCATTGTGGGAAAAATCACTAAGCTGATCATGCTTGTGGATACTTTTTTCACAGTGCCTTCTTTTAATCTATGGATAATTGTATTTCTAACCATATAAGTTAAGGTTCTCATCACAGAACATGTATGTGACCAAATGTTCAAATTTTACTGGAAATAATGCCACCTTGGGCTTTGGGTGGTGCTGGAAAAAGAAGAATACAGGCAACAGCTGGATAATCCCTACTCTCCTCCTTCCTTCCTCTCTTCCCTCCTCCCTTCTTTCCTTGCCTTCCTCCCTCCCTCCCCAGTCCTCCCCTCCCTCCAGTTGAGACTCATTGTAGGTTGTATATCTAGGAAAGCAATTCAGAAAAACAGTTTAACAGGCCAATGTTCATTAAAGAGTTTCCTTGGAAACTTAAAAAGAGCTGTGGAAGGTAAAAGAAGGAATAGGACTGGATGGGTGGAGAGGCTGAGCCGGGATACAGGCAGGACAGCCTTGTCCAACCCGACAGAGACCCTGCAGCTAGAGTAAACCTTTAGGGTTGTCCTGAGTTAGGCCAAAATGGCTGGGAGTTTTTTATAATCTCACATTAATCCATCACTGGATATGGGCTTGGTGGGAAGGGGCGTGACCTTGGATGACCTTGGGGCATCTCTGCAGCTGAAAGAATTCCTGAAGGGGCTAGCAGCTACAGACTTCTGCCCTTGGCACTCCCAGGCCTGGACAAGGACCCAGGTGGTGAAAGGGCACATGACAGGCCACCAGAGGGCCCCAGTGAAATGTCCGCGGGAGACTGATCCAACATGGTTAAGCAAGACAGATACAAAGGAGGGGAAAGGGCATCCTAGGAGTCAGGGAGTGTCGCTGCAGGGCTGCAGGGGGGTTGCACAAATCTGGGACTCACATGTTCAGGTGAGAACAGAAAGGGCCACGTTCAGAAACGGATCTGCAGTTGGTGATCAGCAGAACAACCCCGAGCTAAGGATGGGAACCACAAGGGCGTGGAGACTGGATGGCGCACCTGCGTCTCCAGTGCACCTTTCAGTCTAGATTTCTGGACTCTCCCAGAACTGATATAACCAGCTGCTACACTATTCCTTTACATATTTCCTTTTTATCTCTTACTCTTCTCTGTTCGCTCTAGCGGCAGGTTGGTATGATTAATATCTGTATAATTAATTCAAATTGGCTTTCACTAATTTTAATGTTTGATTCTGGTCAAGCTTTTTAACCTTTCTGAACCCCAGCTTCCCTCTCTAAAATGGGTACAATGCTACCTGCTCTTCTCTTCTGTTACAATATGAAGAAAGATGTCACAAGGTTGAAAAAGGTTGAATGGATGCAAAGAACTTAGTACTGTGCCTCGCATGCATTCGATTGTCAACAGAGTCAGTTTTCTTCTCATGAAATAGCAGACTAGATTAAACATTCCAGACTGTTCCATGGGACCCAATTTCAATAAGAATCTTGTGGGAGAATGGTCTTTGCTGAGCTTTTATGTGCAAAACGCTCGTATTAAAAATGCTTCTGGTTTTGAGGCACAGTAAATGCACGCAACATTCATCTTTCTGCTCAGACTTCGAATGTTGAAATTGCCTGGAGCAGAATTTCATGGCTGAGAGCTCTAGAAAATGGCATTCTAAGTTTGAAGTTCTGCATGAACCTTTACATTGCAGCCCTATTTAAAGGGACATCTGAGGTCTACCATGAAGTGGCATTTGGGCTGATGTTCTTTGAAGGAGAAAAGAAGACAGGTAGCAGGGTTTGCGGGGCTTTGTTTTGGAGGACTCCACCCGAAACACAGCGACTAGAAATGGTCTCTGATAGAGAACGTCACAGGAAGATGAAATGTCCCAAGGACTCTATAATGCAGGTCCCTGTATACCCAGGTGGTGTGCCCACGGGAAGAAGCTCTTTCTGCAGACAGTCACAGTCCTCTGGGGACATCTGCATGAACTTACACTTCCCTTCAACACAGCAGGTTGAAGGGGCTGTGGTGTGACCCTAATCCATTAGACAACTGAAGCGAGGGCTGGGGTCTGTACATTTCTATGGGCTTAAATACAAACATCTCGTATCTGAAAAAAAAAAATAGCAGCTTCTAAGAGAAAAAAAATATGGCAATTTAGAAAAATAAATGGGAAGTTAACTGTTTATAGAATTTTACATTACATCAACTGGTCAACTGCATCTCAACACACATGCCCACACACATTTTTTATATATATGAAACAAAGCTTCGATGGAAGAAAAAAGTCAGTAGTCAAGAGTAAAATCAATTTAGAATAATTTTTACAATCCTTAACACTTTGGTAAATGAAGCAATTATAGTTAACATGGAATGTAGATACTTTCATTTTAATAGAAGGGGACTCTGAAAGCATCAGTGCCCAGATGATCCAAAGGTTTAAAAATGGACCTTGCTGTGGCAGCCCCTGAGGAAGTCCCTCCTAGGGAAAGACCCCCAAGGAAGGTGAAGCAAGAACTGCATGTGGAGTTATGAAGGGACCTTGGTGACATGTCACATTCCACAGGCAAGGAGCGTTCCGAAAGCAGTCCAGTTTTTCATTTATCTGGCAACAGGTTGGGTACTCTGGCCTAACGGAAGGCAGCTCTGGGCTCACGCCAGAGGCCCTTGTGCCAACTCTCAGATTCATAAGAAACTCAACTGTGCGAGTACAGAGTGATTTAATAGCCTTCCAACTGTTTCGTGAATCTCTTGTGTAAAGAAACTAATTCTCTCCGACTTGATTGAGGGCAAAAAGAGCAGAGACCAATGGGACAGGTGAGTGGAAAAAACAGGTAACACAAAATCAACACAGAGCACATCCACCGAGCACACAGCCAGGGCGGCTCCAGCGATGTGGACAGGATTTTACTTAATCTGCTACAGCAGTGTCAGGGCAGTGAGTTTTCATTAATCCTCCCTGCCCTTTCCCCAGGCTCAGGAAGGAAATGGAATTCCAATTCCGTGGAGCAGGATATCACAGTCCCAATTTGTTTTTCTTAAGAATCGGAGAAATCTTGACATATTAAGTTTGTCCGGATAGGATTTTGGAAAGAAGATTCACTTTTAATCAAAAGGCTCAGAGGAAGTGTTTCTTCTAGGGATGATCATTCTCTGCACACAACAGAGGTCACCTATTCCTCCTGGAGTTGATTCTGTCCCTCCAAGTGTCAGTTACCTTAGCCAAACTAAAACCAGACCTGTGTGTGGTGGAACAAGGCCCAAAGTTTAAGCCCTGCATGGGCCAATTATAAAACTTGTTCAACATAAATTCCAATATTCTTATTTTTTCTACATGTGCTCACTTATTTATCCTTCCTTGTCCTCAGATAATAAAGGAAGCTTGAAAATAACATCGCGTGCTTGGCTAAGTGGGTACATTTCTATCATTTACTTTCTACCTCATTCTTACAAATTAGGTCGTATCGACCCATTTTGGAGTTGAGAAAGTGAAGTGCACTGATGTTAAGAGAACAGCGGGAGGTGGCAGCACTTCTGGGGGCAAAGCTGAGATTCCAAACTGGGACCCTAGGTACTTACTGTTTCTCACAGCACAGAACATTGCTTTTCAGTGTTCTCTTTTCTCTCCTTTCTTCCCTGATGTGAAGTTAAAATGAGGCAGTCTACCCTCTCCTCTGCGATCCCATTATAACCCATGGCTTGGAACATGGAACAGGTAGGTGTCTGGGGAGGCTGAGGCATCTGAACACATCCCACCCTCCTCCCTGCCCTAGAGAAAGAAGCCCACAGCTCCTGCCCCTGCCCCTGCCCATAAACCTCCCTGCCTCCTCCTCTCTCCTGGACAGACCTCAAGCCCTGGCTCTCCACGGGAACAACAGCTGCCTGCCTTCTGCCTCCTCTCCTCCTGAGCGCTTTTCCAGAGCTCCTTCCTGGCCTTTCTCTGCTCGGCTGGTTTCACAATATTCCCCAACTGCATAAATATGCAGGTGCACAATCCTTCACTAGAGATCCTATGTCCCCAAATCCCTGAAAACTGAGTTTTGCCCTCTAAATTTTGATGCCTAAATTCAACTGGCAATAAAGCTGTCTGCAACTGATAAGATAATTTTCCTGGTATTTTCCATCTTTTTTAAAAAATAATATTTAGAAAATATTTTACTAATATTTACATAACATACAGTGATACATGGATGCCTGTGTCTGGTTTACAAAATCAGTTTATTTCCATACTTGGTTGAATGGTATATATATATCTAGAAAGATGTCCTATACAATATGTGGATACAAAGAGAAAAAGTGTTTCACCGCTGCTTCTACTAAATCACGATAAAGCTTTGGTTCATAAGCATCTTTCAGAAAGCAGGAGTGTATTTGAGTCCAGGGTGCTGCCCCAAGCCTCCAAGGAACAGGACTGTCATACATGGGCCATATGATATAATTAAAATGAGGATAAAATCTGCATTCTGAAACAAAACCAGCTCCAAGGTTCTGGGTAAGACTGTGGACTTTTATTATGTCTCATTTAATCTAACCCCAATTGGTAGACATTTTAATGACTCCCAACCTTTGTTCTTACAAACAGTGCTACAATGAATACCTTGATGCCCATGTGATTCCACACATGTGTGGATTACCTGCAGGGTAAATTCTTCACGGAGCAGTTCCCTGGGCCTAGTGCTTGTAGAGTTAGCATTTTGAGCTGTTTTACCACACTGCTCTTCTGTGCTGCTCAGCAGCATTGCTGAAGCATACCAATTTTCTCTGTCTGCTTTTCATGTATAATCAGCCCTCAGTTATTCAGTGCTTCATTAGCTGAAAGCTTCTGTCAGCCAGTGCCATGTTCTCCTGGCTTGATGACACTTGCCGACTGTGGGAGCTATATGGGACTAATGGCAAGAAGAGCCAGTGGCGCTGAGCCTTCTATGACCGCAAGGAGGATGTGACTGCCGCTTCGTTTTTAGAAAATAGACAGCCCAGGTATTACCAGATGACGTGTAATGATGAAATGATGTGACTGGTCTTTTAGTCAATATGCCAGATGCTAGGCAGTGATAATTCTGTGGATTATGAGGTTTATCTGAAGCAAAATAAATATTGCACCACTGACTGTTTTAGCAACTACTAGTTTACTCTGGTGAACTGGAATCATTTGATCAGGATACAAGTCCTTGACTGGACCACAGAGCCTACTATAGAAGGTTCCAGCATCTGGGAAGGACCCAGGCACACACCCTGGCTTTGCTGTGCAAATATAAGCAATTCTCTTGATCTTCCAGAGACTTGGTTTCCTCACTGTTTAATTAAAATAAATATTATCCTGCAAGCCATCGTTGTTACTAGTCATACTGCTATAAAATCAGATGAATGTATTTAACATTTCTACTCTGTACATGGTTTCTACTCTACCAGTTGCCGAGTAGACACTCATTAAAGGACTGGCTTTAATATTGTGGTCCTGAGCCAAAAAGATTCCAGATGCTTTTTAATTTTTTTTAATGTTGAAATAAAACAGTTATACCCACTATTGCTAGATCTGCTCAGAAGATTTATTTGGGCAAGCTTTGTATGAATGAGTAAGTTTGGAAGAGGGAAAGTACTGGAAGATCAAAGAGAGAAGCTATGCCGGCCAGCTTGTTCTGATCTCCTATGACAGGCATTGTGTGCCCTTGTCTGAGGGAATCAGGCCCTAGTTAGATTTGTTTCCAGACTGGATGTGCCTTCGTGTAGGACAGGGTTTGGGTGTGACCCCAGCATGCAGTCTCCCAGAGGAGCAGAACCAGGGGTGCCCTCTCAGGCAAGACACTTCTGGTCATCTCTTTATCCTGATGTGGGGTGATGATAGGTGTCCTCTAGCCCCCCATTATATCTACCTATAGATTTTAAATACATGAATGTAAAGCAGGAATTACTCTCTCTACCACCATGTTTTTCACAATGCTAGGAATGAAAATAAAATTTACATTAAATGACCAAATGTTCTACCCTCCTGCTTCATTCCTAGGTCATCTAGTTTGTCATTCATCAAAGAATGAAGGATTTCTATTCCTTGCACATGCCCACAGGTTCTTTACACGGCCACTAAAGGGAAACAATATTTGTAAGGTCGTTGGCACCAGGTGCTTTGGAGAGTAGAGGCCAAGGCTGCACTCAGTGGAGCCGGCTGACAAGGTTTAAGTTCACCTTTGCCACTTCCTCAGGTTGTGGTTTTGGGCAAGTTATGGGAACTCTGAACCTCCACATACTCCTCTGTACCATGAGAATGTGGTGATATTGAAATCAGCCCCGAGAGGTTGTGAAAAAAATAAAAGAAAACAGGAAAAAAAAACACCCAATCCCGTGAAGTGGTTAGAAGAGGGCCTCCCACGTGATGGACATTCAGTAAATGTCAGATAATATTGCTCATTCCCCACATGACTGCTTGCTCGGTGTCAGGCATCGCGCCAGAAAGCGGGAGATGAAGGGCGGGGACAGCATCAGAGTCTGTAATTGGGCCCAGAGCAAAAATCCCTCTCCCTTGCCTCGGTTTTGAAGCAACTGAGAAAGAGCCAAGGGAATCAGCAAAAGGGGAACAAAATGCTAGGCTTATTCTTGATAAAGTCTGTGCAGATGCACATTTCTTAGAGTAAGCTTGTAAATGGTCCTGCTGACTCCCAGCTCCATGTCTAGGTCTTGGTGCAGCCCACCTGCCAAAGTCCAAGTCTACAGGGCAGACCATCTGGAAAGTGGACATGGTAACCATGTGCTACCTTTCCTTCCTCTGGGCTTCAGCCATGCTGGTGTCCTCAGGCATCCTCTTCCTCATCAACCTCAGGAGGGTGACATACACTATTCCCTCAGCCAGGATACTCTCCCTGTCCCTCCCCTATCAGTCAACCTCCTAGACACCTGCTCCTGGCCGTCACAGACCTTTCATACTGGACCTTTGGTGTTCACCACGTGGCCACCTGTGTCCTCTCCCACATCACAAGGGAAAGCTCCCCAAGATGACGCAGCCTGTCTGCTTTGGTGTGCCATTACAGCCCCATGCCCAAGCCTGGGCCCATACGTGGCAGTGTCCAAAAACCATTTAGGAAACATAGTAAGTTTCTTTCAAAGGGTTCTCCTAAGAACTAAGGGATTCAGTGTATCTAAAAGGTTATTATAAAAAAAAAAAAAAAAAAAAAAAAAAAACACCTGGGCAGGTGAGGATGTGGAGAAATTGGAACCCTTGCACACCATTGGTGGAAATGTAAAATGGTGCCTCTGTTAGGGAAACAGAATAGAGGTTTCTCAAAAAAAAAAAAAAATTAAAATCAGAACTACTGTCTGGGTATTGATTCAGAACAATTGGAATCAGGATCCCTTCAAGAGCTATTAGCTTCCTCGTGTTTATTGTGGCATTATTCATAATAGACAAGATGTGCCAACAACCTAAAAGTCTGTTGCCGGATGAATGGATAAAGAAAACATGGTTTATACACACAATAGACTATTATTTAGCCTTTAAAAAAAGAATAAATTATACCACATATGACAACACACATGAAACTTGAAGACAACACGTGAAATAAGGTACAGAAATACCGCATGATTCTTCTTTGAGCTATCCATGAGGATCTCACTCCTCTTCCTGGTGCAGGTGGGGAAGACAAGACAGACCAAGTCCTCAGGGATGAAGGTCCAGAAAAGGGAGTCTGGTATGTGCTTGGAAAGCACTGAGTAGCATCAAAAGATGCCTCAACTCTGTGAAGAATTTTTATGACCATGGTTCAGGTTGTCTTCAGGGTGAGCTCATAAATGAAATGGAAGGAAAGAAAGCTGTCATTAATTGAGTGCTCACAATTTCTCACGCAGTGACCTAGAACTTTCTGTGTCTCACCTGCTCAGGGTCGGGGAGACGGTGGTTGGGCATGAACCACATCTGACTACAGGCCCAAGGGGAGGGCATGAGGTGCCCAGGGCAAAACAAGGCTCTTGGGACTCTGCATTTGTATTCAGTCTTTCCTGGTAAGTCTTGCAAGTCACAGTCGTTTGTTGCTTCTACTGTTTTCTTTTTACGTCATTGGTCTTATTTTATTGTGGTAAGGATGGAAGAACCACCTGTTAGCAAGGTGAGGCTTACTTGACATCACCACCATGGAGTGGAGGAGCTATAGCTGGAAGTCTGCACTGAGTCCCAGACTCTGGCTGGACCTGCTTCCTCTGTGTTAAACCCGCATGGGGTTTAACTGGGGTGCATTGCGCAGCTGGGCGTCTCAGTGGGGAAGGAGCTCCTTGATGGGTTCATTGTTTCCCAGTATTGACAAGATATCACAAGTGCGTAGCTGGGGTCTTACCATGGCCCCCACCCCCCACGGCGAAGGTCCAGCAGTACTGCCTGAACTTCATGACACTTAGATTTCTGTTCCTAATTTCTTTTTTTTTCCCTCATATTTTCCATTCTTTTATCAGATAAGAATGGAAACTTAATTAAGAATGGGGAGGGAGGGGAGGGAGGGAGCAAAAGGGTGAAAAAAAAAGATGGTAGAAGGAGATGGATATCATTACCCTAAGTGCATGTATGAAGTCACGAATGGTGTGAATATCCTTTGTATACAACCAGAGATATGTAAAAATGTGTGCTCTACAAGTATAATATGAAATGTAATATATTCTGCTGTCATTTCTAACAACTTAGAATAAAAAATAAATTTGAAGAAAAAAAAAAAAAAGAATTGTGAAGAAAAGTGCCTACCAGAAAAAAACAGACTGATGGCTGTGTGTGTGCTAAAGAGACAAGGACACACACACACACACACACACACACACACCCCTCCTGTGACCTGGAAGGAGTCCCTGCCATGGCTCCCCTAATCTCACTAAACCAGTGGTGCTTAGCAGAGCTTACCAGATCCCTGATCCCTGGGAGAACCCCATAAATCTCCGGAACCTCCCCTCCCCCTCAGCCGTGCGGGGGGGCACGTCTAGGCTTGCATTGTCGCTGGGCTGTGTGTCCTGCCAGCCTGCGTCTGGGTGTCTCCTCCGTCCTCAGTGTTCTTTTGGACTCTCCCCTCCTAGCTCCTGGATTTCTGTTTTCTTCTCTGGCTCCTGAGAGCAAGGAACTGTGGGAAGATCCGCAGACATGCTGCCTGCAGAGCTTGCCGCTGCCACTTCCTGGCTCTGTGACCTTGACCTTTTGTTTTCTCTTTGGGTGATCACTTACTGCTCTGATTTCCCTAAGGACTAAGTGAGCTCCAACATCACCGTACCTGCCGTGGGGACAGGTGGCAGTCGTGGTGATTAACAGACGACTCTCAGTCTTGCATCCACTGTCTGTAACTGAAGGTGTGAGATCAGCTGATCTCTGGAGCTTTCCAGATCACAGCTCTGACTCTTACCTGCAGGACCCCGGGGCCCTCCACCATCTTGCTCTCCCCTACAGCACCCCTGTTCCTTCCATGTGCCTGAGCCAAGCTCCAGGCATTGAGGATCACCCAGTGGGTGCAGAAAACGCTTTCTGAGCAGCCAGACTGCAAAGACTCACTGCGAGGAAAGATGAAAGATTCTAAAACAGGAAGTGTTCATTTCCTGAGGGAGAAGAAGTCCTTCTGAATCATCACGCTGGGACCTGAGGTGACCTTTCAGGGGTGGAGCTGAGCAAAACAGCCCCCAGGGGCACTGGAGAGTGCTGCACACCCTGCCTGCTCTCCAACCCACACTCTGGCCCCTGGACTATTTTCAGCTTGGAAGTCAGGTTTCATTAGCATCACCGAGGAGTCCTTCAGGTCTCCCTCATGACTGTGCAAAGAAATGAGCATCTCCCAGGAAGGCAGGGCGCTGAGATGAAAAGCAAGTCAGCTTCAGAGCCAGGGGCACCCGGGCGCCTTCCAGCCCCAGCTCTGCCACTTACCTGCTCTGGGGCTCTGCCAGGTGACTGATCCTTCGTAATCCTCTTTTTCCTAACTTGCACATTTGAGAATAATAGTAGATATTTTTTTATGGTGGCTTTGAATATCACATGCTATATTGACACCAACTCACGTTCATGATAACCATGCAAAGTAGAAAAATAGGTTTTGCATAACTTGGCATGATTTTGGCTGCGTTCAAAATTAAACACTTTGCAAACAAGAGAAAGTGGTATGGTGTGGTGGTTATGCGGAAGTCTACTGACTGTTGCCTTGGGTGAGTTCCTTACCCACTCTGTGACTCATTATTTTTATCAGAGGGGAAATTAATGGAGTAATGGGTGTGTAGAAAAATAGGTACATTAATCAGTGATGTGTGCTGATGAATATGGTGATGTGGGAGTGCGTGGATGGGTTCCCGTGTGCAATGGGTAGGAGAGATGATTGACAGGTCAACTGAGGGATGTATGGACTGATCAATAGATAAGTGGATGTTAGGAAGAATGGATATAATGCCTGTAGTTGTGAAGTTCAAATGAACAAATTAATGTCGAGTGACATCTGACATCCTGGTTTTTATGGGTCTTGTGTAACAATAGTGGTTTCTGAGCTTATCAGCCCCAGCAATGCCGGAGTCTGGGTCAGCCTTGGTGAAACCTCTTCAAGGTTATGAAAGAGCTGACCATGAAGCTCCAAGCACCAGGCTCCCCACAACAAAACCCAGGGCAGAAAGAAATGATCTTTCTCTTCAGTTGGCTGCTGCTTTTCATCCCCAGAAACTCTTAATTTTCCCTTCTTTCTCACGGACCAGAACTGGCCACTGGCAAATCTGATGAGATTCTGCGACACAGGCCCATTGTGATTTGCCCTCTGGGATTGGGCAAATTGCTTCTGAAATCAAATCACAATACTGTTGCCAGGAAGAGGGCGACGGCTGCTTGAGAGACACCTGACCACGTTGGATGCAACTTTGAGAAATGATGACGCAGGACTCAGGGGGCTGAGGTGACTAGCTGTGGCCACAAGGCTTAGAGGGTCAGATTCTCTGAAGCCCCTGTTGCCTTGTTCATTCCACATGTTGCTTCCTTGTTGCGTGGAAAGAACCAGAACATTATAGAGTATTATTTGGGGATTAAGGGATTATGGGCCCCTCCTTTAAGAGTAAATGTGATATTTTAGGAGGGAAGTTGAAACTTGGGACTAGAATTAGGTGTGGAATTTCTAGATAGTTCCTTCAATCAACAGGCCTCTTCTTTATTTATCCATCCATCTATTTACCCATTCATCTATCCGTCTGTCCATCACCCATCCATCATCCAGCCATCTGTGCCTCCATCTCTCCCTTCCTTTTTTTTTTATCCATTTGTTAATCTATTTTGCCATCCTTTGATCTACATATCTTTCCATGTATGAACCTACACTGGTCATTATCTTACCCAGTTCACACCTCTACCCATCCACACGCACTCATCTATTTCCGTTTCTACTGTCCATTGCTCCGTGCACCTTCTTTCCCCTCCCCCTCCTCCCTTTCCCCCCTCCCTCCTTCCTGTAAGTCATCCACTCAGTCCTTTCCCCTGCCCCATCCTGCTAGGTCTTGGGTAAGGCAGCCATGAAAAGGCTTATTCTTGACCTTTAAGAAGTTCACGTTCTGTTTGAAGAGCAGGCAACTCAGACACAGTGTATCCCGTGCCAATGGGTCTCTTGATCTGAGTTTGGAGTGCTCTGATTTAAGTGGCCTTCATGGTTGGACAACAAGGGGAAGTCAGCCTGGCTCTGTCCGGAGAACTGCAGGCTCTGTGGATGGTGTGGTGCCCAGGCTTCAGCCCCACAGATCTCCTGGTTCCGATGCAGATGCCCAGTCACCCAGCCCAGTGTCTCTGGAAGGAGCAAACACTCCTGCAGTTATTCAGATGTTTTAAAACGCCAAGTACATTTTGCAAAGTGTTCTCCCTTGAATATTTAAAATCATGTTTTATTTAAGGGAAATGACTTTCATAAGTTTCTGACCTATTTGAGCTTTATATCATTGTAATATTCTTTAAGAGCCAATTCGTGTCCAATAAGGCTTTTCACCTTGTTTAATGACTTTTTAAAATTCTCTTCTCTTGCAATCAAAACTGTATGAGCCAATGTGAATGCCAAGGGGTTCAAGTTCGGTTCAGAGTGCTCAGATCATGAATTCTGGGAGAATGTTAAGTTGTTGAAATGAGTTCTGCTCATCTGTATTCAACTCTGAGTCCCCAGTGGGTAGCCCTCTGTGGACTCAGCATGGACATCATTCACGGTTGAAGGACTGGACTCTTCACCAAGCACTGAAAAATTATTTAGGCCGATCTTGCCTTATACATACCAGTCTGTCCCATACAGAGAAACTGGGCTTAGGTTTCTAATTCTGAGCCCCTAAGAAGAAAGAATGAAAACCTGACTATGCTAGTCTTCATTATGCTGCCTTCAACTTGATCTCAATTTCTATCTATAGGAGTCCTGGACAGTAAATATATCTCCATGCCACTAGTAAAACTCAGACTCAGAGAGGCTAAGTAAGTTGAAGAAAGTTGCACAGCTAGGAAATGGCAGAGAAAGCTGTTGGGACTTCTGAACTCATTTCTTTCTGGATCCTTCTTGCTCCGTAAACTCCTATTAAGATATGCCCAGGACTCCCTCTTAGGCAGTCAGAGATTTAACATGAGCATGCTACCTCTTTGAATCCCGTCTTTACAGTGGAGGAATTGAAGCCTCTGAAATGTTCCTTTCATTGAAACAAATACTTGAGATAATCAAATGATAAAGTGAAAGGGCTATTTTGACTCTGGGTTTAGAAGTTGGTCCATTCCTTCCAGAACTTTAGTGAGTTTGCCAGACAGCAATGGAGGAAAGTACAGGTGGAGCAAGCTAGTCACCTCTTGGTCAGGAATGGAAAGAAAGAGAGGAAGACCTTTCCATCTTCTAAGGTCTTCTTGAACTTCTTTCCTTAGTGTTCTGTAGTTTTCGTTATAGAGGTCTTTCACATCTTTCATTAAGTTGATTCCCAAGTATTTTGTTTTATTTACTTATTTTTTGAGGCTATTGTTAATGGGGTAGTTTTCCTCATTTCCCATTCAGAGGATTTGTCACTGATGTACAGAAATGCTTTTGATTTCTGGGTGTTGATTTTTGTATCCTGCTACTTTGCTGAATTCATTTATGAGTTCTAGAAGTTTTCTGGTGGAATTTTGGGGTCTTCTAGGTATAGAATCATATATCGTCAAATAGTGCTAATTTGAGTTCTTCTTTACCTATCTGTATCCCTTTAATTTCTTTCATCTTGTCTAATTGCTCTGGCCAGTGTTTCAAGAACTATGTTAAATAGAAATGGTGAAAGAGGGCATCCCTGTCTTGTTCCAGTTTTTAGAGGGAATGCTTTCAATTTTTCTCCATTTAGAATAATGTTGGCCTGGGGATTAGCATATATAGCTTTTACAATGTTGACATATGTTCCTGTTATCCCTAGTTTTTCTAGTGTTTTGAACATGAAGGAGTGCTGTATTTTGTTGAATGGTTTTTCAGCATCTATTGAGATGATCATATGGTTCTTATCTTTAAGTCTATTGATGTGATAAATTAAATTTATTGATTTCCACATGTTGAACCAACCTTGCATCCCTAGGATGAACCCCAGATGGACTATCTTTTGGATATGTTTTTGTATATGATTTGTCAGAATTTTATTGAGAATTTTTGTATCTAGTTTATTAGAGATGTTGGTCTGAAGTTTTCTTTCTTTGATGTGTCTTTGCCTGCTTTTGGAATCAGGGTGATATTTGCCTCATAGAAGATGGAAAGATATACCTTGTTCTTGGATAAACAGAATTAATATTGTTAAAATGACCATACTATCAAAAGTACTATACAAATTTAATGCAATTCCAATCAAAATCTCAATGACATTCCTCATAGAAATAGACAAAGCAGTTATGAAATTCATCTGGAAAAATAAGAGACTTAGAATATCTAAAGCAATCTTCAGCAAGAAGAGTGAAGCACATGGCATTACTATACCAGACTTTAAACTATACTACAGAGCAATAGTAACAAAAACAGCATGGTATTGGCACCAAAATGAACTTGCAGACCAAAGGTACAGAATAGAGGACACAGAGATTAACGCACATAATTACAGTTATCTTATATTTAGACAAAAGCCCCCAAAAAGTACATTGGAGAAAAGATAGCCTCTTCAACAAATGGTGCTGGGAAAACTGAAAATCCATATGCAACAAAATGAAATTAAACCCCTCTCTAACCATGCACAAAACTCAACTCAAAGTGGATCAAGGACCTAGGAATTAGACCAGAGACACTGCGTCTATTAGAAGAAAAAATAGGCCCAAATCTCCGTCTGTTGGATTAGGCCCAACTTCCTTAATAAGACTCCTATAATGCAAGAAATAAAATCAAGAATCAATAAATGGGATGGAGTCAAACTAAAAAGTTTCTTCTCAGCAAAAATAAATAAATAAAATTTAAAAAAGAAACAATTAGTGAAGTAAATAGAGAGCCTACAATTTGGGAACAAATTTTTACCCCACACACTAATCACTAGGATAATAAAGAACTCAAAAAATCTTAACACGAAATAAACAAATAACCCAATCAATAAGTGGGCTGAGGAACTGAACACTTTTCAGAAGATGACATACAATCAATCAACAAATATATGAAAAAATATTCAATATCTGTAGCAATTAGAGAAATGCAAATCCAAACTACTCTAAGATTTTATCTCAGTCAGAATGGCAGCTATTAAGAATACAAACAACAATAAGTGTTGGTGACGATGTGGGGAAAAGGCACACTTATACATTGCTGTTGGGACTGCAAAATGGTGCAGCCAATCTGGAAAGCAGTATGGAGATTCCTTGGAAAACTTGGAATGGTATCACCATTTGACTGGGCTATCCCACTCCTTGGTCTATACCCAAAGGACTTAACAACAGCATGCTACAGGGATAGAGTCACATCAATGTTTATAGCAGCACAATTCACAATAGCTAAACTGTGGAACTAACCTAGATGCCCTTCAGTAGATGAATGGATAAAGAAAATGTGGCATATATATATATATATATATATATATATATATATATATATATACACACAATGGAATTTTATTCAGCATTAAAAGAGAATAAAATCATGGCATTTGCAGGTAAATGGATGGAATTGGAGAATATAATGCTAAGTGAAGTTAGTCAGTCCCCCAAAACCAAATACTGAATGTTTTCTCTGATTTAAGGAGGTTGATTCATAATGTGGTGGTGGGGGTATGGAGGATTAGATGAACTCTAGACAGGGCAAAGGGAGAAGGGGAAAAGGGGAAGAGAGGGGACAAGGGGGTAGGAAAGATGGTGGAATGAGATTGACATCATTACCCTAGGTACATGTATGAAGACACAAAGGGTGTGACTCTACTTTGTATACAACCAGAGATATGAAAAAATGTGCTTTATATGTGTAATATGAATTGTAATGCATTCTGCTGTCATATATAACAAATTAAAACTAAAAAGTAAAAAAAGAAGTCTAAATAAAAGTAAAAGAAAAAAGACAGAGAGGAAGAGCCCAGAATCCTATAATCCCCTCAAGGGCACATCTGCAGTGACCTAAGGGCTTCCCATAAGGCCCCACCATCTCCCAGTAGCACCATAGATGGGGGCCAGGACTTTGATGCATGGATCTTTAGGGGACACTCCCCTACCTCTCTTCCCTTCCTGTCTTCCTTCCCTTATTTCCTGTTTTGTTCTATTTTATTGAATCTCACATCAAACTCCTTGCAGTACTCCATCACAGGCCAGGACCTGCATTAGGACCCAGGGTGTGTGTGATGTTGGCTTAGAGAGCCGCCGGCTTCCCCTCTGAACACAGTGAAGATCCACATAGACCCATGTGCTGGGGGGAGGAAAATAAGAGGTGCGAAGGGAGAGCCAGGCATTGGGGTTCCTCAGTCCTACCCAGGTGAGGCCCAGGTGTGTGACCTGCTCTTCCCACCACCCCTCCTCATTCCTGCACTCTGATCCTTGCGTACTTCTGCATACCCCATCCCAGACCTGAGCTTTCTTCTGGTTTCTTCAACCAGGGCAAGGATAGCCCAACAATTTCCCCAGTGGCTTATTGTCCAGACTCTGGATTCCCATTCCTGGATCCATAAACTTCTCTGTCCTCTCTAGCTCCTACTTATTCAAAGCATGGCCATTGGACCACTGGTATTAACTTGTTAAAAAATTCAAAATCTTAGTTCTCATCTACTTTGTGTTGCTGTAACAGAATACCTGACACTACGTGACATATAAAGGAAGTGAATTCTATGCAATATTTTTAGTGCACCCGTGTTTTGACTGTGACCTGTCACATGAGGTCAGTTGTGGTATTGCCTACTTGGGTTGTCACGGCAGCACTGAAAAACTTTCAGATTTGGGAGCATCTGGGAACTGGGAGTTTTGCATTAGGGACATGAATTGTACCTCAGGATGAAGGTACACAAAATTCATTAGTAGATCCCACTCTGACTTTTCCTGCTTAGCCCAAGTTTGGGAATCAGGTAGAATGGTGGTATTTATCAAACATGCACCTGCGTCAAGGATTTCATGCATGGTGCATCCATAATCCAGTCCTCCTAGCATCACTGTAAGGCAAATATTGATTGTTCCCTATTGGAGATTGGAAGAGTGCAGGCCGGGAGTGGAGAGCTTCACCCCCGGGCACACAGAGAGAGGAAATGTCAGACCTGGCATTCACACCAAATTCTGACTCTTTGTCTTAAGCTGTTTAAAAGCAAAGTCTCTTCAATGCCTTGGAAAGGAGACCATATTTTAAGAAAGCAAACTTCGTTCTCGCTGAGCAAGCCTGAATTTCTGCCTCCCTGTGACTAACGTGGAAGAGCATTGGCATTCCGATCCCCGCCCACCCCTGGAGGCACTGGCTCTGCCCTCTGTGGGAGCCCCAACAAGTCCGGAGTCCTCAGCCCAGCACCCGCCCTGGATAAATGGTCTGCTGGGTGGTGACTAGGCTGGCCTTCAGGACCTGCGTCCTGCCCCCATCCCACCCGGCTTTACCTGGGCACCACGACCCTCCGCAGCGGGCCACCCGCCTGCTGTGGGCGGGGAAGCCCAAGCAGGTGGTGGATTGCCCTTGTGACGGCAAGTGAGCCAAGCAAGGTCAGGCCGCCTCTTCCCAGGACTTCTGAAGCAACAGACCTGCCTGCCAAGTTTTTTCCAAAGGACAAGCTCATACCTGGTCACTTCTGAAAGACTGTGCCTCAGCCTGAGCCAGAAGACTGAGCATCTCAATTCCCACGAGGGACTCCTCCTAAAACATGGGGTACAGTTCACCCTGGCGGCAGTGCCAGGGATGACACCCGCATCCTGATCACGCCCTGGAGCATAAAACTTGCTTCACCTTCCATTAAGAAGTGCTGGCTTCCCGCCCATCATTGAATCTACCCTGGCCTGGTGATGTGCTTTGGCCAATGGATGGGCACAAGTCATGGAGTGCCGGTTCCAAGCCCTTGCTCACTGTTGGGGCTTTGCCTAGTCCCGATGTAAACATGCCAGGGCTAGCCCAGGGGATGGGGCAACTGCAGGGAGAGACAAAACCATTTTAAGCTCTGCTGAGTGGCAGGTCCTTGCACAGTGTACTTCACTTCATCTTTGCAGCCCTAAACTATCATTTTTTGAATATTTACTTGGTGTCAGGTACTGGACTTCATATACCCATTAAAACGTAATCCCTGTACTCACCATGTGAGATATGTCTTATCATTTCCACCTTATAGGTGAAGAAACTGAGTCTCAGAGTTCAGGTGAATTGACTGAGCTCACAGTTACTAGCTGTAATGTGGCACTCATGTCTGCTCTAATGTCATACCTGTGTTTTCTACTCCTGGGCTTCTACTTCCCTGTAGCTTTGCAAAGGGGCACTTTTATATCCTATTTTCAGAGAAGGACTCAAGTTCTAGGGACATTAAATAATTTGCCTAAGAATGCTCAATTAATAAATGAAAGAATTGTGTTTGGAACCTCGGACTCCCTGACTCCAAAACCCCAATTCACTGACATTCCTTATTAAGAAGCATGTCCTGAATGGAGAAGAGCATGTTTATATCCATGTTATTTCTTTGTTTTAGAAACATGCTCTGTTCTGTTTGAATGTTTTAAAAGCCCATGTTTTGCAAACCCCAAGTTGTAACAGACAGAAAGCAGGTTGTAGAGGAGCTGGTGAGAGTTATTGCCCAGAAAAACCAGCTGGGAAGCATTTCAGTGTCAATCTTATTATTGCTTTTAAATTAACAGTGACTTCAAAACCCTTTGAAGTAGCTGGCAGGGAATGCCTAGATCGGGAAAAACAATCACTACGGGGTATTCTCAGCAGGCGTGTGCTTTAAAACGTTCCTTCTCTTATGCCTTGGCACCAGGAAAGTTGGAGAGGAGGTGGAAGGATCTTAGCAGGAAGCTCCTAGCTGATGTGGGCTGCCAGGAAGACCCAATTAGCCTGTTCCTCGCAGTAGCAAAAGCCCAGGCAGAAGGAATGAATTATTTGTGTCAGTGGCTGGAGCTGCTGACAACTTCAGAGACCACCCGTGTGGTCTTTCCATGTCAAGCTGATCGGTGGGCCCTGCGAGGCTTTGTCGCTAGGGGTTTGATGGATTCCAACTTGAGAGTAGAACTAAGTTAAACTTCCCAGTGGTTCACAACACCTGACAGAGAAGTGTCAAGACATCCTTGAGTCCCAACCTGAACTTCTAGCTAAATACCTGCACTGGACAATGTCTAGGACTGTGTTTGGAGAATACTTTTATTTAAAACTGTTGACATGTCCTGGAACTTCTTTCTCTTCCAACAGAGCTCACCCATCTGTCTATCCATCCATGCACTCATATGTTCATTCATCCATCTAGCCCCTGAGCATCCACCCATCCATCCAGTCAACCATCCATTCATCCATCCATCCGTCCACCCAGCCAGCCAGCACCAGATACCTTCCCACTAGGTACCTGACGTTACCAGACACAGGTGCCACTGATCCTCAGGAAGTCAAGGTATGCGCTCCTCATGAAGTTTAAGTCTTGTGAAGAGTACAGAGGGCAGCAATGGGTACACCAAGGATGAGCATGGGGTGCCAACACAGCAGGGGTGTCATGATAATGTTGGAAAATAATCTGATAATTTTGCACAAATACACACTGATAATTAACCTGAGAAGAATCACAACCTGTTTGAACTTCCTTACATATGATTATGCTTTAGGGGTGTTTTTATATAGCATTACATCTTAAGAGGAATTGTCATTTTATGGAAGGCTCAGGCCCACAGAAGGTCACACTTTGTCCTTGTAAACAGGAAAAAGTAAATATTTAAGTGCTGTCATAAGGAATGCTTGTGAGCTGTGAAGTATATGCAGGCATATGTGTATATATATATGTGTGTGTATTTTGTGCATAAGTGTGTGTGTGTGTATGTGTGTGTGTGTGTGTGTGTGGTCAAGGAATCACAGTGCCGAAAAAATTTAGTCATTCGCTACTGTCTGCTCTCCTAAGGCCTGGGTCAGTTGCTTTTCTAGATTCTGCTTTAATTAGTCATCTGTATCCACTCAGCTGGTGCAGTAGGCCCTGCCCGGCCCACATCCTGTTGGCAACTCTACAGGGCAGCCGACGGTGTCCTGCTGCAAGCAGTTCTCTGCCTAAGAGGCTTTTCTGCATCAGAGGCAGAAAAACCAGAACTGCATGTCCCAGAGGTGCCCAGGTGGGACTGAGGCCTACAGTAACCAGCGTGAAGACATGGCTTCTTGATCTCCCTCCCTGCCCAGTCACGCTTGCCTACTTCGCTATGAGTTGCCCTGGTAGCCTCCCCATAACTCTCTTGGGCAGCCATTGTGGTCTCAGAGTTTGCTTCTAGGGGAATCAAGCCCAAGATTGACACTCCCCTCAGTGCAGGGCAGGGCCCAGACCAAGGCCTGGCACAGGGTTGGATTGAATGTTGAGCAAATAAACGCATGAACGCGTAAATGGGTGACGAGGTGACCGAGAGCCATCTCCTCTCTGAGTGTTTTTATTAGGCCCAAATGCGTCTCCAAATAATGGCAATTGAAGGAGAAAAAGAAAACCCGTTTGAGGAGTACCTGGTGGGGAATGGGGACGCCAAGCGAAGGATGAGGCAGAGCTGTGCGGACAGCCTGTCCCCTTCCCCAGCCTGGATCGGCCTCCCCATCCTGCCCTCAAAGACACAGATGGAAGCCTGCCTGCCTTCGTGACACTTGTGGTCAGATTCAAAGGCTTCACGGAGAATGAATTCAGAAGATAAAGACTAAGGAGACCTGACAAGTCCTATGCAGGTTTTAGAAAAGTATTGGCCTCTATTTACTGATTTATCCAATTTACTTGTTTGTAAATGTGTATTCACTCAGTAATTTACCTACCCATGCATTTGGCCATTCTTTAATTGACTTATTTCCTCCCTCTTTAGCTGACTCAAACACTTGTGCGGAGAAACTGGTCCTTAAGTTCATGGTCCCTGGAGACAGAATGCCTGGGTTGGCCTCCTGAGCTCATTACTTAACCACCCTGTGCCTCGGGGTCCCCCTACATGAAATGGGGATAAAGATACCCCCGTGCTGAGAAGGTTATGTGACTACTGTGCATGCACAGATCTCAGAACAATGCCTGCTCTTATCATTGTCACAGCAGCAGTGACCTTCATCCTGTGTCTTTGAATCCATCAGTCTGTGCTAGAGATTATTCATGCCTTCGTCTTCTGTTTCAATTCTTTTCCTATTTCTGGTTTTCCTCTCTACAACAGAAGACCACATCAACTTGGGGGCGCTTGGTGTTCAACTTCCAAATTGATACTGAAATTTTAACTCTCACACATCTCTATTCTGACTCTCACTCCAAATAGGATGAACTCCTAATTTGGCAACGTGGGTCCGTTGTGCCATTTCAACTACCTTTGTGGGGCTGTTCACCCAGGGGCTCCAAGCCATGCTTTAACTGCCTGGTCTCCCTAATCCAAGTTGTGCTTAGACTTCTGACCCACACAATCTACTAGACAATGAATGTTTGCTACAATAAACTGCTTAGTTTAGGGGTGATTTTAATGCAACAATGGGTAACTAATACACCAGGACCCTGAAATTTTGCTTTCTTCTTTCTTGGTGGAATAGTCTCAGTTAAGTATGTGGTCTGTGCTCCAACTTCTAGCAGGCAATAGGTTGGCTAACGGTATTGCCACCATATAGCATGGGACACCAGCTTTCTTGCCTGCGACAGCCTACTGAATCTCTGCCTCTAGCACCATATTTCATAAATGATGGCACAATTTAGATTATGTGCCTTCTAGGATCTCTCCTACAGGAAGTAAATATTAGTTCCAGTTGCAGCTAACAGAAACTTTCATTGAGTGGGATGGATATGTAAGAAAGAAGCTTGTTTTAGTGTCTTATGAAGAAAGTGTGGCAGAGGATAGCTGGGGACTGCTCTAGGGGCTCTACATTTATCAGTGCCGGGTCTTCTTTCTACTCCTGGAGGGTGGCACTCATTCTCAGCACCACTTCATGGTTCAGAATGGTTGTTGTGGGTGCAGCTATCACATGCCCATGCCAAGCCCCATGATAAAGCAGGTAAGCAGGTTCTCTGCACTGAGTTGACTCCCTTGATGACTATTGCCCCAAGTGTTTTCCATAGGTATTAATGTAATAGACACAGGGTATTTAAAAAGCAGGAGGCCACAGAAGTCATCTATTCCAATGTTTCCCAAACTAATTTTCATTCTGCCTTCATTTTTTTTGCTACATATGATGCCATTTATCCTAGCAACTGCTTTATAATGGTGTAGTGAATCATGTAGTGAAAAGCCATTTCTTTACATTTTTATACCATCTCTACTAGCTTTATGTAATGTGTTCTTAAGTGCTGTTACTTTCTAAAACTTAAATAACTATATCTAAAGTTAAATATTGTTACCTTCAATTAGAAAATAATGCTTTCTATAAAAGGGATGGAAAAATAAATAAAATTAAATAAAAATTATAAAATCCATGTTGTCACAAATGACAGGATTTCCTTCCTTCTTATGGCTGAATAGCATTCCATCGTGTACCACATTTTCTTTTTCCATTTTTTAGTTGACAAACACTTTGGTTGTTTCTATGCTTTAGCTTTTATGAACAGTATTGCAGAAACCAAGGAGAGCAGAAGTCTCTTTGACTCACTGAGTTCATTTCTGTTGGATATACATGGAATCTAAAATTTTCAATCATTCAGAAAGTTGAGGATGGTGGTTACCAAAGCCTGGGGAGACTAGGGGAGAGAGAGATGTGGAAATGTCTATCAAAGGGCACTAAGTTACAACTAGAGAGGAGCGAGAAGTTCTGGTGAGCTGGTGCACACTAAGGAGGTTTTATATAACGGTAACATGATGTATATTTCAAAAGAGTAGAGAAAAGGATTTGGAAAATTTTAGCATAAAGAAATGATGGAAGTTTGAGGAAGCAGATACGTTAACTTGATTTGAACATTACACAATATATACATATATCAAAACATCACGTTTTATGCATGTATGCCTACCACTTAAAAATAAACATAATTAGAAGCAGTTTAAAAGAGCTGTTTATAATCGTGTACCAAACCTTGATGACCATGTGGGCTGCAACCAGCAAGACCCTAGGGGCAGAGCTACACAAGCCCTTTGGAATATCAGGATGTCATGGGCCCCAGATGCTGGAGGTGGAGCTACAGGACTTGTTTCCCCAGCTGGGTTGAGGTGTTGCTTTGGTCCCATCCTTCTCTCTGTGCCCCTAATTCCATGCCTTTATTTCTCCCCATGGAAATCATTACTCTGAGCCTTTATAGACTGGATGTATACAACTTGCTTTTAATCTTTATAGGGGCTCATGCAGAGAGTTTGCCTTGAGTCTCAAAGGAGACTTTGAACTTGGACTTCTGGGCAATGATGAAATTGTTAAGACTGTGGGTACTCTTGAAAATGTACTAAATACATTTTGCATTGCTTTGAGGGGCCAGAGGCAAAATGTTATGGTTTAGATATTAGGTGACCCCCAAAAGCTCACGTGTGAGACAGTACAAGAAAGTTTACAGGTGAAATGATTGGATTGTAAATTTTAACCTAATAAGTGCATTAATCACCTGATAAGCATTAACTGAGTGGTAACTATAGGCAGGTAGGGTGTGGCTGGAGGAGGTAGGTCATTGGGATGAGTTTATATTTTTTCTCTGTTGAGAAGTCTCTCTGTTTCCTGGTGCTACGTCATGAGCCTCATTCTCCCGCCCCACTCTTCCCCCATGGTGTCTTGTATCTCCTTGGGCCCAGAGCTGTGGAGCCAGTTGTCTATGGACTCAGATCTCTGAAACTGTAACCCCGGAATAAACTTTTCCTCCCCTAAAAACAAAACAAAACAAAAAAAAAGCTATTTAAAAATTGTAGGGGCTGGGGTCGTGGCTCAGCAATAGAGCACTCGCCTAGCATGTGCGCAGCCCGGGTTCGATCCTCAGCACCACGTAAAAATAAAGGCATTGTGTACAACTAAAAACAAATAAATAAATATTTTTTAAAAAATTGTACGTAGACACGGTTTCAGCCAAAGTTCAGAGACAGTCACTGTCCTGCTCCCCTGTCTGTTCAAAATGAAGATGGTATGCTCCACGCTGTGGCAAATCCCGGATGACCCAGAAGGATGTAAAGAGAGGAACTTTCTTTCCAGGCATGATGGGGAAAGAGAATTGCAAGTCTGAGGCCAGCCTCTGCAAAACTTGAAAAATAAAATTAAAAGGGCTGGGGATGTGGTTCACTGGTAAAGCACCCTTGGGTTCAGTCCCTGGTACAGAAAAAAAAAAAAAAAAAAAAAGTGCACCTTTCTTTCTACACTATTAAATATAATTTAATGTCCTATTTGCCCACCACCTAAATTTTCTTAATTCACTAGAGATTTGCATTGTACACTTGGGATACTCTGAAGTATTCTTTAGACCAATGAGGTCACCAATTTTCCAGGGGTTCCATAACATTTTCTGGTTGCCCCTTGGTTCTTTGTAATGTTTGCAAAGAATTCATTACCTGACCCTACAGTCAATTATTTTAGTGTCTACATCCACCTGTTAGACTGTGAGCTCTCAGGCTAAACTTGATTAATCCTTGTTCCTAGGCAAGTTGGGTGCCTGCCTAGAACCAATGCATGTAGTGGACTGAGGTAAGCGAGAGTTGCCAAGAATGCACAGTTTGGGTACAGAGATGGAACCAAGGCTGGCATATTCTGGGTCTTCCTTCACATTGCTTTCCAAGTCAGGGCTCTAAGAGAAAGAGGCCAATTTAGTTCCAAGAACAGAGAGCAAAGGGATTTAAAATAAAGTTCTGCATTTTATTTTTAAAACAAGGTTGCTTGTGCTTTTTTTTTTTTTCATGATAAACTACTGTGCCTATAATAATGGGAGAAAAATAAGCCATGGTTTAAATTGAAACCTCTGGGAAGTTAGTTGGATGTTGATGACAGTCCCAATGAGAATATTGTCACTGATTGGGCATTGTCTGTGGAGCAAGCATGCTCCTAAGTAGCAGGATTTTCTCATGAGCTAGACACAATCACTATTTCCACTTTCTTCACAGGAAACTGAGGTTCGCACAAGAAATGACAACCAATGAATGATGTCTGCATAAGGCTAGTGTGCCTACCCAGGGCCTCTTGGCTTCCCTGGGCTTTTGTTCCTGGGGCTGCCTTCACAACCAGCTCAGCATGAGTTCCATGAACCTGGGCAGATGTGACCTGAGAGCACCTCACCCCAGCACCCCTCACAGCCTGCACCTGTTTCCTCCTGTCCTGGGGCTTCCCTGTGACCTCAACTCCACAGTACCTGTTGCCACCTGTGCATGCCCAGGTACATGCCCAGCCCATAAGAACTGGAGGATTAATGCTCCACCAGGCAAAACTTTAATCAGGCAAAACTTTAATCAGTGGGAGACAGATCCAGGTAGACTGATTCTTTCCCATTTCTTTCCTTGAATGCATTTTATATACTTATAAAAACCTTTTTTTTTAGTTGTAAATGGATATTTTATTTATTTATATGTGGTCCTGAGGATCGAACCTAGCGCCTCACACATGCTAGGCAAGTGCTCTACCACTGAGCCACAACCTCAGCCCCTTGTATGCTTTTTTAAAAGACAGTTTCAACTAGTTGTACCTTGAAGAGGCCAAGTTGATAATAAATTTTTAAAATTGACACACAATAATTGCGTATATTTATGGGTCAGAGTGTTATTTCAATACATGTATACAATGTGTAAGACTCAAAGCAGGGTCATTAGCACATCTACCACCTCAAGTCTGTAAATCTGTGTGTTGGGAATACTAAAGATCATTTCTTCTATCTATTTTGAAGATACAATGCATTGTTTTTTACTGTAGTTACTCTACAGTGTTGTAGAACACCAGAACTGTCTTTTATCTAGCTACATTTTTGTGCTCATTAACCAACCTCTCTCTACTGCCATGCTACTCCTACCAAACTTTGATGACCACTTCTCTCTCCTTCTATGAGATCATTTTAGTATCCGCATATAAGCAAGAATATGAGGTATTTGTCTTTCTACGCTTCCATTATTTCACTTAACATAATGTCTTCCAATCCCATCATTTTTTTTGCAAGTGACAAGATTCTATTCTTTTTGTGGTTCAATAGTATCCATTGTATAGATGTAGCATATTTCCTTTATTTATTCACATACCCATGGCTTGGGCACTGTGAACAGTGCCCAATAAGCAAGGCTGATACAATTTCCTTTGGATATGTACCTATGAATGGTATTGCTGCATCATATGGTAGTTTTACTTTTAGTGTTTTGAGGATATGTATGGAACTTGAGAGTGAAAAGCAATGATAATAATAGCCTAGTTAAAAATGAGCTCAGTCGTACTGATCATCAGGGAAATGCAAACCAAAACCACAATGAGATGTCGTCTCATCCTCATCACAATGGTTACAATCAAAAAGATAAAAATAACAAATGTTGGAAAGAATGCAGAGAAAGGGGAACTCATTTACTGTCAGTGGGAATGTAAATTAGTATAGCTTTTATAGAATACAGATAATATACCTTTTATCAGATTCCATTCCTTTACTATTTCTCCCTCCCTTTTTCCCACTCTGGCTCTAAGAGACAGTTAATAAAGAACCGTCACATGGGCCTTTACCTTGGGTCTGCTTTCCAGGCTCTGGCAGCCCAGGTCTATCTGATCACAGCACTCAAGCTCAGGACATTGTGCCCCATTGGTTCAAAGGATGCTGTGCGACATGAATAAAGCAAGCACAGGAAGACACACACCACGTGTTCTCACTCATACTAGGATGCCAAAAAATGAATTTTATAAAGGTAGAGGGTCAAATAGTAGTCATTTGAGGCTAAGAAGGATGCAGGGAGCAAGGAGAAAGGGAATTTGGATAAAATGGATATCAAAATACAGATAAATAGGAGAAAGGAGTTCTTGTGTTCTATAACAGCATGGTAGAGCCATGATAGTTTACCAACTTATTGTATAAAGAGCTAGAAGAGGTAGTTCTTAGACCCCCAATACAAAGAGGTAATAAAAATGTGTAAGGAGATGGAATCACTAGTTACCCTGATTTGATCATTACACATTATATAGATGTATCAAATTATCACACTTCATAAGTATGTAAATTTATGTAATTATTAATTGTCATTTAACTTAGGCATACATGTGTACACACACACACACACACACACACACACACACACACACACATTTACGCTGATCTTTTCCCCAGGTGAGATACCCACAGCTTTTTGCTGCCTTGGTGATCTGTCCCTACCCTTTCCCATTCTCTGCTTCACATGCTGGTCTTTGCATTCTGTTAACCTGCCAGCCATGCTCAGTGCTTGTTCTCTCTCTACAGGATGCTCTCCTGCTGCCTTGTTATGGCTTGGATATGAGGTGTCCCCCCAAATCTCATGCATGTGACAATGAAAGAAGGTTCAGAGGAGAAATGATTGGGTTATGAGAATCTTAACCAAATCAGTGAATTAACCCCCTGATGGGATTTACCTGAGTGGTAACTGGAGGTAGGTGGGGTATGGCTGGAGGAGGTGGGACTTGGGGTGTGCCTTTGGTGTAGATGGTCTGTATCTGGCGAGTGGAGTCTCTCTTTGTTTCCGGAGCATCATGTGAGCTGCTTCCCTCCACCACACTTTTCTGTCATAATGTTCATTTTCACCTCAAATCCTAAGGAATGAAGCTGTTTGTGAAGTTTGTGACATGAAGTTTGTGACATGAAACCTCTGAAAATGTGAGCCCCCAAATAAACTTCTTCTCCTCTAAAATTGTTCTGGCCAGGTCTTTCAGTCAGAGCAGCAGTAAGTTGACTACAGCTTGCCTTCCTTTCTACCTTTTCTGCTTCCTTTTATGACTAACTCCTACGCATCTTTCAGAATTCACTCTCCTTGGCTTTTTCCAAGGTTCCTTGTTCCCACCGTCCTCAGCGGTATTAGGCCTTGATTTTCTGTACTTGACTCTGCTGTGCCTGCCCACTATGGCACCAACTGCTCCCTGTGACATCGGGGTGGTGCCCCAATGACACTGTTACCATCTAGGAGTACTGGCTTTGTTGTATCTGTTCAGCAAAGAATTGAAGAACAGGACAGAGATAGCAAGCAAGCAACAGGTTTATCACAAAAGTGACAGAGATACAGAGACAGATTTCCCTAAAGAGAAGGGGGCCCAGACCTGGGAATCCAGTGGGGGCATTTTGGCCTGTTCTTTTGATGGTCTCTGGAATTTTCTCCTCAATAGAATGATTTATCATCTCCTCCCCTTTCCACGTGCTCCTCACTAATTATTGATTGGTGTTCCCTTTGTCCATTCATGTTTTAGTTTTTCTGTTGGATCCCCTGCTTAGGAGCACGAGTAGGGAAGTGTCTGTCTGATTGGGTCCCCCCGAAGGGCAAAAATCACACTGGAGACAACTGTGCAGCCAAGAGATTTATTCACCAGCCTTTATGGCTGAGGTAGAAGAAGTAAGGGGAGAGAGGAGTCAGGGAGAGGGAAGTGTGCAAGCTCTGAACGGAAGGTGGGTGCCTGGTCATGCCGGCTGTGTTCTCTGGAGCTGTTGGCTGGGGCAGCTGCCGTCGGGCTGGAGACGGTGAGTCTGGAGCTGTTGCAGCGGCTGCCTCTTCTCAGCAGAGACGAGCTATTGTGTCTGAGCTCCGGGCAGGCAGGGACTTAAGTAGGGATTTCTGGTGGGGGGTGTACCAGAGTGACCTTTAACACTATTGGCTCTTTTTCCAGAGAACAGGGTGACCTTTAAGCCAATTGGCTCCTGCCTGGGGAAAATGAAACCAGGTTGCTCTTCATGAAAATTTCTGTGGGGGAGGTGGCCCATCGGCCCAAGCCTATCTATCACCCCCCACTTAGGCACTTTTATCAAGCAGGAAATTGACCTCATCAGAAGACCCTCTCCGTGATCCTTTGTTCTGGCCCTGCCCCAGACCTCCTCACTCACTCGCCATCTTGCCCTGGTTGCCTACGCCCTTCTATGTCTCCCTCAACACCCATAACCATGATGTGAGCAGGGCCTGGCTGCAGTCTCTGCTAAACACAGGTGATGGCAGTGTGGCCGTGTCAGGTGACTCAGGTCCAGTCCTTCTCTGATGCCCACTGCCATAGCCTCTGAACAAGTCACTTACCAGCTCTGACCTTCAGTTTCCTAATCTGTAAAGAGCTTCGATATGGGGTTCTCCTAGGGATTAAATGACATAAAATATATTTTGAATTTAGTAAGAAATTAATAAATGTTAGTTATTCTTATCAACAATAGAATGATTTATTATTGTTTTTTAAATGAGTAGATAGAAAAGGAATTAGGCAGAGATGTTAGACTAATAGTCACCTAGACGTAAATGTAGGTTGAGTGAATACCTCCAACATTTAGGGGCTCCTGGGGTTCTCTGCAGGCCCCACAAACTCCCATGCTAAGTCAGTCCACAGCCTTTTTTGAGCACCCACCATGTGATAGGCAATGCACACAGGGTGCCAGTTCTCAGTGCATTGTTTTCCAGCGAAGCTCTGACGCCAAGTCTTATTTATTCAACAATACATTTGTTATGAACATACTATGTTCCCAACCCTGTCCAGGGGACAGGAATACAGTGATAAATTTATACCTGATTTTTTTTTTTTTTTTTTTTTTTTTTGGTACTGGGGCTTGAACTCAGGGGCACTCGACCACTGAACCACATCTCCAGCTCTATTTTGTATGTTATTTAGAGACAGGGTCTCACTGAGTTGCTTAGTGCCTCACCATTGCTGAGGCAGGCTTTGAAATCACAATCTTAGCCTCCAGAGCTACTGGGATTACAGGCATGCGCCATACCTGAATCTTCTGAAGCTAGCTTACACTGGGAAAGACAGATCAAAATATTCAAAGAAACAAATAGCCAGGAGGGGAAAAAGTTAAGGTTGACCCAAGGACAAAGGAATTTAAGGAAGAGAGGACAAACTGGGCCAAGGCATGGAGATGTGATAGAGCACAGTGCAGTTGTGACCTGGAATCCACTAGCCAGGTGACACAGCCAGGTGACAGCATAGAGTCCAGGGGAGAGAGTTGGTCAAAGCTGGAGGGACAGGCTGGGGACAGAATGAGTGCCAAGGACTGTCCTGAGAGTGAGGATTCTTTTCCATCACAAAAACCCAGGAGGAGAACTTTAGGTGAGGTGGAGAGGGACTGTGCAGGAGGAAGTCAGTAAGGCCTGAAAAGGAGATGGCCCCAGAGCAACTGGACCCCAAGTTAGAGAGGTCACTCTGACTTTCTGTCTTATATCTCAGCTGCCCCAGACTGTTGGCATTTTTCTTTCTTATTGCAAAGATGGAATGAAGAATTCCTATGCAGTGAGGAATATAGTCATGAGTATGACTGGTACCATTTCATTCCATCCTAATGAGTTGAAATGAAAGGGAACACTTCTGCTAAAAATAAATAAACAAACAAACAAACAAATGCCCGTAGCTTTGTTTGGGGAAGTGGTTTTACGAGATCACCAATCCCAGTGACCAGGGGATGGGGAGATCTGATAAGCTCAACCTGGGTTGCAATCCACTTGCATCTGGTGAAGACAGTGTCTGTGAAGAGAAGGGGATGAAAGAAAACTACCCAGACTTAGACTCAGACCAAATAACTTCCCCGGGGCCTGGCGTGCCAGCTGAGGAGTTTGGGTTGTATCTGAGGGAGGCAGAAATTATTCTGCTTTAGGCAGGAAGAGGAAAGGGTCAGCTGTGTGGTTCGGAGTATGCCAGGTGCTGGGTGGAGAGGTGGCTGAGTGGGCGGGTAGGTAGGAAGCTGGGAGAGCCATTGCGATGCTAATGTCATGGTCCAGGGGAGGGTAAGAAGGGGAATGGTGGGAATGTGGGTGGATGAAGGGAAGAACAAAGGGACTGCTGTTCCCTCCCAGGTCCCAGTGGGAAGCAGAATGGAAAGCACTGACCAGGGCCTTGGACTCTGTTGATGAGGTCTTCAAAAAGTCATTCCAGCCCAGCAATGATTGGCCAACGTGACTTTATCAGTGCTAAATTAGGGGCACGGTGCCCATTTGGATGAAAATAGTTCAATGGAATGAATATTTATTGGACACCTACTGTGTGCCGTGTCCTGAGTATTTTGAATCTTACAAAAGATGAACATAACAAGTCTCTTTCCCTCACCCTAACTCTGAATGATTGTCCTGTTTTTGCAGAGCACACGCTGCACCGCCAGCCGTCCTCTCCTCCAGTCTTTCCCACGGGGCTGGAAGGTAGTGGGTAAGTGTGCTCAACTCCATTTGCAAATATTCTGGGAGAAGGGAGAAGTGAATCCTGCGCTGGATGAATAGGGATAGCCCTCTTCCGGTCTGTCCACTCCAATCTGCTAAACCCACGGGTCTTGGCTCTTTTCCGGGCTCCGGGAGCTCAGTGACTCCCTAAGGCCACAGGGGGCTGGTGCATGTGGAACTGCAGGTGTGCACTGATTTTTGTGGTGTGAATATTCCCAGAATGGCAGATTGCTAACTGTCAGCGTGATGCCACTGAATGCAAGCAGGGACGAGATGTGTATGCACGTGAGGCTGTCTTGAGCTGAGAGTTCAGGGTCTTCATCAGCCAGGCCACAGCCTGGGGCCTGGTGGCAGGGTAGAAGATCCATCTTCTTGCAATCTGGTCTGCAGGGTCTGTTTTTGGGTTGAATTGTGTCCCCTACAAAGGACATGTTGAAGTCCTAACACCGAGTTTCTCAGGAGGTTATGTTATGTGTACATGGGGTCATCCCTAGATGTGTTTACTTAAGATGAAGTCACAGTCCTTATCAGAAGGTAGTCATATAAAGATGGAATACTGACGCATTTATAGCCTGCACAATCCCTATAGCTACCAGAGACTGGAAGAGGCAAGAAGTCATGCCTTAGAGGCTTCAGAGGGAGCCTGGCCCTTGTTAACAGCTTAATTTCAGACTTCTAACCTCCAGATGTGATAGAAAATACATTTGCTAAGTCACTGAGTTTGTGGCACTGTGTTATAATCATCCTAGAAAACTAGCGGTCTCTGTGCTTTCTTACATCCTCACTGCCTGGCTTGAAATACGACTGCCCTCGGGCAGAAGCCCATTATGATTGTGCTGTGCTTCCAGTGCTCTCATTTCACGCTTTCCCCACTTGGATTAGATGACAGGAATCTAGTGCACTGAGCTAAGCTGCAGGAGAGGAGAGCCCACTGCTTTATAGACCTAAGGGTTGTCAGGTTAGTTGAAGACATACTAAGTAAAGACGCTAGGCACAATGTTTGTCCTGTGTTGCCACATTTGCTTCACTCTTTACAACTCCTAGGACTAAGCACAAGTCCTCTCATTTTCCAAATAGGAAACAGAAGCTCAGCGATACTCAGTTACTTGCCTAAGGTCACAGAGCTGGTTGAGGACAACAGGGAGGCCAGCTCAGGTGCTCTGAGAGTCTGGACTCCACACCGCATCTCAGTACTCCACCCTGTGGCCAGCTCACCCAGAGTCTCAGTGGGCACAGACACTTCCGGAGTTGCTCCATCTGGGCCAGGTCAGAAAGTGGGAACTGAGCAAAGGGAGAAAGGTGGAGGGAGGTCATGAAAACCACACAATTCAATAAGTAGCCCCTGATCCCCTTGGTAAGCGTGTCTGGTGGTTGCCACTTCCGTGTGGCAAATAACAGTGAAGGATTTATGATGATATGAAGCACTAATTTCTTATGTGTGTACAAACAAGCCTGAGCAGCTGTGGTAGATTTCTCCTCTCCTGGGTCTTCTCTCTTCACAGGCTCAAGCCAGGCAGACCTGGGTTCGAATTCCAACCCTGAACTTCCCAGCAACGAGAAGCTTATCATCCATGTGTGTTGCCTCACTTCCCCATTTATGGCCTCCTGGGGGCAGGATCCAGTGAGGTGAGGTGGAGTGGGTCCTACTCATAGGAAGGTGTCAGGAAGAAAGGGTGACTCTCCACAGCTCGGCATCTCAACAAGAAGTTTCCCTCCATATTCATGACCTGTTCCACGTTTTTATTTTTTTTCATATTCCTCTCCTCATAATGAATAAGCTGGTTGGTGGAAGACTCGTGCTAGGAGACATGTGAGGAGCAAATAGACTGAAAATTCCTAGCACATGCCTCAGTTTCTCTGTTTGCCTTCCCTGGACCAATGCTATGTCACTGCATTTGCCATCTTCCCTAGGGGTTTCACTGAGTTCTCCAAAAAGACATGTTGGATTTCTTGCGTCTGTGAATGTGACCTTTTTTGAAGTGGGGGTCTTGCAGACTTAATCAAGTTAAGATGAGGCCATTCAGGCAGGTCCTTATATTCAACAAGACTGATACTGGATTTCAGACTTCAAGACTGCAGAACTGTGGGAGAATACGGATCTTCTGTTTTAATCCACTACTGTGTAATATTTTGTTATAGCAGCCGTAGGAAACGAATACTGTCTACCAAGGTGCATAGAGCATCTTGTATTAGTGAATGAGTGAGCAAAGGAGTAAATGAGGGCCTCTGTGGGAAGTGCTCTGAGCCAGAGGGGACTCTTGAAGAACAAGGGGGTAGTTTTCTATGATCACCCTTCTGTTCTGAAGTAAATGAGGGTGAGTGAGGGACTATGTAAAAGGAAGAGGTGAAACAGGTGAGGGAACTAATATCTATTGAGTGCTGACTGCGTTTTTCCCTTCACAGGGAACATTGCCTCATGTGCTGCAAGAAGGGTGCTCTTATGCTGTTTTTCCAGATGAGGAAACTTAAGTCAGGGATTATAGATATGCAGTTCAAGGGTCATGGGGAGCCAGTGACTGAGCAATTCCAAACAGGGGTACGCCTGCCTTCCCTTCTCTACTCCTGTGACCTTTCTACCACCTGCAGAGCAGCTGTGGCAATGGAAAGGAAATCAGGTTATGATGGGTAAAATTTCAAGTGTCTCGATGGAGGTGTCCAGGTGAGTCCAGAGACGTGTATAGCAGAGTGCTAAGGAATGGTTGAGATGGTAACTGAAGTCTCCCCACCTGGGCTACAAGGCTTCCCATGTCCACTGACATATGGGCGCCCTTGCTCGGTTGCTCCATCTCTCTTCCTCAGCTTCCCAGGTTGCTCTGTGTCAATAAGAGGAACAGGGGTGGGGACTGCAAGGCGGTAGTGAGGCTCAAATGACCATTACATAAAAGCACTGAAAACAGAGCCTTTCATATGGTGAACACAAAATAAGGCTGGTTGCTGTTATTATTTTGTATCACATGAAATGCGACCTGTGCCAGGACTGTCTCCCAGCTCCTGCCAACAAGCACAATGATACCACAAGCATGCCTGTCTCCCACGTGTCTCTCTCTTGGGATGCCTGACCTGCTTTCTGCCACAGTGACTTCCAAAATCTCAGTCAAGCTGGAATACTGTTTCTAATTAGACAACTGGTTGCCATGTTGGTGAATGGGAACATCCATGAAGCTTTTTAGTGTTGTGGAGTGACTTCAGTGCAGGAGCCCTGTTTGGGGAGATGGCTAAGATTGCGGTTGACTAAAGGGCCATGGAGATGTTTGGCTGTGGCCGCCTTCCATAGTCTCACGGGACTTGGCCCGGGATCTTGTGGGACTTGAGTGAGATTGCTGATCGGGTCTGCGCCATTTTTGGTGGTGTGTGTGTGTGGTGTGTTAAAGTCGTTGTTAGAGCCAGAGAGAAAAGTTATCAGAATAAAAAGGCTGTTTGTTTCCAGTTCGCCTCTGAACTTCTTCCCTAGGCTTCGTTGCTCCAAGCGGCCATCGCTTCAGGCGACAACACTTCAGTAATGTTTCAGAGCCATTAATAACAAGAACATGAACTGGAAGACATGTGCTAACATGTCATTTGCAGCCATGACTTCTAGCACTAATTCAAAACATGTCTTGCTGGCCTTAATGTTTGTATCTCTCACTCCTGGGCTTTTAAAGGGTGCTGGGATGTGCCATCTTCAGCAAGTGCACCTGCCCCACACCCAGGTAGTTCTTCCCCCAAAGAACTGTTCATCTCTGGGAAACTCCCCAAATTCTGAGTATTTACACTGGGGTGTCCCATTGTAAATGATGTAAATGGGGGAGTTCACTTAAACCCAGGTGGTTGAACTGCCCTTGAGCGTGTTCCTGGAGCACAGGAGGAATGAGCTGAGTGTGATGTACTCTGGGGGTGTCTCAGGGTGCTTCACCCCCGTTCCTAGATTCTAGCAATTACTTCTAGAACCCTCATCTGATCAGCTAACTATATTCCTTTACTCTCCTAGGAAATACTTGTCAGAAAGAAACTGACTATCTACTAGATAGAACTAGTCCAGGTCTACTAGATAAACTAGCAGATAAACAAATCTACCAGATAGAACTAGTCCAGGTCTGGCAATTTTGCTACCAAACACTGTGCATAGGAACTGTGTGATTACGAGGGATCAAGAATCAGCACTTTTCTTTCTAGAGAAGTAGCTGTCTTTCTGGTTCTGGGAAAAATCCAAGCACCCTTTTCTATGTGTCTTTCTTTTAGGACTGCCAGATCTTGGGGTACTAACTCCAAACACAGTGTTCTACTATTTAAATGGTCAGAAAATTGCAGACTATACCAAATTTGCTGGACGTGGGAAGTGGGAAGGAGATTCTCCTCTGGACATGCTATGTTTAAAAGCTGGACAAATATGTGAGGCTCTTAAACACACACACACACACACACACACACACACACACACACAGGAATAAGAATTGTATTAGCATTCTCCAGAGAAACAGAACCAGTAGGATATGCACATTTATTATGAAGAATTGATTCATGTGGTTATGGAGGCTGAGAAATTCCAAGATCCGCCATCTGCAAATGGCATTAGAGGAAAGTTGGTGATGTAGTTCGGTCTAAGTCTGAGGCCCGAGGTAGGGATACTCATGGTATAGATCCTTGTTCAAGGGCAGAAGATGACCAGTGTCTCTGCTCAAGCAGACAGGTAAGAGAGACAATGATGAATTCCTCCTTTTTTTTTTTTTTTTCTGTTTTGTCTCCTCGCCGCCCCCTCCGCCTTAGACCCTCAACAGAATGGACAGTGCTACCCACATTGGGGAAGGCAAGCTACTTTGGGGAGCCTTCTTACTCAATGCTGATCTTATTCAGAATCACCAATAAATTGTGTTTGATTCGGGTACCCCCATAACCCAGTCAAGTTAGCACATGAAAATCAATCATCTTAAGAATAAAAAAAAAAAGGAGAAGCTTCTCTCCAAAGAAAAATAACCCATAAAAATGTAATGATCCCCAAATTCATTTTTTTTTAAAAGTCTGCAGATTTCAAGACAAGAATAGCATACAATAGTTAGAAAGTAGATTAAAAATGAGATAGATATTATCATACATATAATGAACCTAAGCAAATAGATCAGAAGACAGACACACAAAACCCATGCTCACATCTGATACACACGAGAACATTCTATAAACACTGTTCTGTGCATTTTGTTTCCTTAGATTCAACACATATTGTGGATATTTCCACATTGAGACCAATGATCCCATTTATAACATACTAGAACATACTTTCCAATATCTCATAGTATCTCACTATGTAAAGGCACATGATTTATGAATGCATCGCCTATTGATGAACTTGTAAGTTATTTTCAGCTTGGAGTATTTTAATTTTGTATTTCTTTTCTAAACAATACTGCAGTGAATATCCTTGGCCTTATTTTGTTGAGTGTATTGGTGGGTATTTTACTACAGAAAAAAAAAAAAATTCCTTGGAGTGAGATTTCTGAGTTAAAGGACATTTTAATAGATATTCACCTTTTGCCAAATTGACGTGCAAAGAAGTGATACCAACCTATGCTTCCATTACCAGCGTGTGAATATCCGTTTCCTTAAAATCTTGCCAAAACCATGTTTTATAATCCCTTTTAATCAATGCCAATCTGATAGGTAATGATAACAACATCCTGCTGTTTTAATTTGCATTTATTAAAACAGCGAGTGAGGTTTGGCTTCTGTTCATGCAATTCTGAGCAATTTGTATTCTTTTTCCTGAACCAAACACTTAATAGGTGCCCAATAAATATTTGTTGAACAATTATACACATTGCTCGTGCTATGATTCCTTTTATGATTAGTCTGAATGAATTCTTTATAGAGTAATAAATTAGCATTTCCTGATATATTTGTAGCAAATATTTATTTTCTTGTTTAATTTTTTTTTCTGTTTGTTTTTATGCACAGACTTTTGGGCAGGGGCAGTCATACATCTGATATTTATTTTTTATTGTAGTCATATTTATTATTGCTCTTAAAACAATTTTTACCATATAAATCATACTTGAAGTTTCCTTTTGGCCCTCTGGTGACCACAGGGCTCCCATCAGGGCATTCTTCTGCCTGGGCACATTCCTCATGTGATTTTTTTTTTAATATTTATTTATTTATTTACTTTAGTCGTACACAATGCAATGCATTTATGTTTACGTGGTGCTGAGGATCGAACCCGGGCCGCGCACATGTGAGGCGAGCGCTCTGCCGCTGAGCCACAACCCCAGCCCCCTCATGTGATCTTCAAATTGCCCTGTGGCTCGTAGATCTCCCCCTGGCTGTGGTTCTTTCCCATCTTCCCTGCCCATGTCATCACCAGCATTTGGAGAAATCTGTGAGTTCCTGCTTGCCCAGGAAGGCTTGTTGCCTAGTACTTATAGGTGTGGGCACCCTCCTCTATAGCGTGGTGAGTGTGGAGGAGACTCTGTACGGGTGTGCTGGGTGCTCATTGTTGGGAAAGCAGCCTGGGAATGGAAGGCTACCCCTAGGGAGGGTCTCTGCCACATTCAAGAAACCGTTCTTTGTCCTGCAGGAGCTGGAGCAGGGTGCACTCTTCTTCCAGTTCCATGTTGAATGTGAGCTTTAGATGAGAAGAACAGGGGTATCCACAGCCTGTGCTCTTTCAGGAATTCACATGTAGACATCTTTTTTTTGTTGGGTAGCTTCGCTGGCTCCCATAGACCCTGGTTTGGGTATATATAACACAGACCTGGGGACCTCTGACCTTACAGGGCTTCCCAGGTCTGGAAGGCAGGCAGAGGCAGACCTGCCTTTGGGTGAGATGGGTGAGTCCCTAGCAGCGTGAGCCTCAGCCCACCTGCGGGGCTGGTCCTCTAGTCTACTCAGCACATTCCCTACTCTCCCTGCTTTTGATGCTAGCCCTCTTTATTGGAAAATTGGCCTCCTCTTCTTTTTTTTTTTTTTTTTTTTTTGTACCAGGGATTGAACTCAGGGGCACTCGACCACTGGGCCACATCCCTAGCCCTTTTTTGTATTTTATTTAGAGACAGTGTCTCACTGAGTTGCTAAGTGCCTCGCCATTGCTGAGGCTGGCTTTGAACTCGCGATCCTCCTGCCTCAGCCTCCCAAAGTGCTGGGATTACAGGCGTGCGACACCGCGCCCGGCTGGCCTCCTCTTCTTAGTTTGCTTTACCTAAAAGGGAAGATGATCTAGCTGGGACTGGAATTGGAATCCTGGGTGAAGACCTGCAGGCCCCCAGGGTTCTTGGATCTGTCCCCTGTGAGCTTGCAGTGAGGACAGCTCCCCCATTTCAGAGCTCCCAAATTATGTCCTCAGTTCCTGCCCCATGGGCTTTAGAGTTTTCAGGCTTCCTGTTGCTCCACAGGTAATTCCCGCCAATCTAATGGACACTTTTCTCCCATTATTTGGAGAATCAGAGTCAGAATCTGCTGCAAGCTCACTGGGACCCTTACAGACATAAGAACTTTTTAGGGGCAGTGGATGCATAGAGGGAGAGGACCAAAGTCCTGTCCTGGTTCAGCATATCATTCTATTTGTAACTCAGGGATAACACAAATCTTTTGTGGGTTCTGGGTGGCAAGGCTGGGAAGATTGGGTCCCTTTACTTAATCAGCAAATTGAGTCTCCTGGAGAGTTGGGGACTTGATAGAACAGGGGAGTCCTTGACAATTTTTACAAGATGGTGATTTTGCCAGGCTAATGATGAGCTGGTGTTTGGGACCCTTGCTGGTTTCTTGGAGTTAGAACCAGGAAGCTCTGTCATCTGTTTGTGATTACCAGGCTCCGCCTGCTCCACCAAAGGCTCTCTGGCGCCTTTCCTGGTTGGAAACACATTCAACACATTTTTAGAAACCGCACTGAGAAGCCCTCTCTGAGAAAGTGACTAAACACTCTTAATATTCTGAAAACATAAACAGTGCTGAGAAGCCTGTCATAAGCTGTTTGGGAAAAACGACTTGGCATTGGGGGAGAGCCAGAGGCTGCTAGCATTTGATTGGTGGAGATTACAAAATTCCTTGGAATGCCAGTATTGTCAATGAGTACACAGTAAGCTCACGCCCCATCTTCCTGCTGGAAGCATTCTGGTTGCATTGGTGTCCTTCTGGACATTTTGGAGAGATGAGGTATGCTGGGGCCCATGTTCCTTTCCCATACCTCTTTTTAGTACTCCATAAGCCGAATTGTCATCCTCCTAGTATATGTTGAAGTCCTAGCCTTCAGGACCTCACAATGTAGCCTTATTTAAAAATAGTGTCATTGCAAATATAATCAGTTATGATGAGGTTATACCAGAATATAGCCCCTTATCCAAAAAAGTACTGTTGTGATCAGAAGAGGAGAAAGGGACACCCAGGGAGATGCTCTTTGTGACAGATTCAGAGATTGTAATGGTCCAGCTGGATCTGCCCCGCAATGCCAAGGATTGGTGGCTATCACCAGACCCCAAGAGGCTAAGATTCTTTCCTAAAGGTTTCAGAGGGAGCATGGCCCTATTGTTACCTTGATTTTAAACTTTCAGGCTCCAAAATGTAAGACAAGCAACTTATCTTGTTTTAAGTCATATAGGTTTTGGAAGTTTGTTATAGAAGCCCCAGGAAATCCACCATACTTCCAACTGTATCCCTATCCTACATCGCACTGTCTGTACCGCCCATCATGACCTGTCATTCATTCATCCTAGGAGCCTCTTTTAAGCACTGACTGTTCTAGACTCAGTGTTGAGTGTGGGGGATAAAAATATCATGTTTCTAACCTCTCTTTCCTCCAGGAGCTTAGAAACTGGGACAGGGATAGACATAAACCTGCCGACAGGCGAAAATTACTCTCCTTTACTGAACTCTGTGTGTGTGTGATGCTGCATCTATACACACATTGCAGGAGCCCTATTTGGGGAGATGGCTAAGATTGCGGTTGACCACGGGCCATGGAGATGTTTGGCTGTTGCCGCCTTCCGTAGTCTCACGGGACTTGGCCCGAGATCTCGCGGGACTTGAGCGAGATTGCTGATCAGGTCTGCGCCATTTTGGTGGTGTGTGTGGTGCGTGTTAAAGTCGTTGTTAGAGCCAGAGAGAAAAGTTATCAAAATAAAAAAACTGTTTGTTTCCAGTTCGCCTCTAAACTTCTTCCCGCGGTTTCTTTGCTCCAAGTGGCCATCGCTTCAGGCGGCAACAACACATTGTTCAAATTTCCCCAAAGACTGTTTTCTTCTTAACTGCTGGTAAGGTAGCAGAGCATAAACGTATTTTTTTTTGTAAGCAAAATTAGTATATGCTAAAATAACAATAAATGTATTGTGGATACATCATCTAGTACCATCTTAATTCGTTATCCTTACCAACTATTATAATTTGGTAACTATCTGTGCTATATCTGCTATATCTCTATGTGACCGGCACTATGGGTTTATTTATACCAGCATCACCAATGAACACTTGATCAATGTCTTTCACTACAGTATCATGACAGCTACAACATCACTAGGCAAATGAAATGACTTAGCTCTCTTATAGTTTTATGGAATAACTATCATATATATGGTCTGTTGCTGATGAGGCCACCATTATTTGGTGTGTGACTGTCACCTGTGTACAAAGAATAGCAAGCACACCAGAGTAGCTACAGTGCAGCAATCAAGGAGGAGCAGAATGAATGCTAAGGCCGAAAGGGGCTCCTTGGATTGTGAGGGATTGTGGGCCATGGTGAGGGATATGGATTTCATTCTGAGAGCTTCAGGAAACCACTGAAGTAATTAACTCACTTATTTTCCCTCTAGTTGTGTGGGAGCCTGGATCCCCTGCTGCCCATAAGTACCCAGAAGAATTGACAGGCATGACTTTTACAGGAATTGTATAAGTGGAGATTATGAGTAATCATATGTGAGATGTGTTCAAAGTGAGATGAAGATTTGGTAATAGTAAGTGGGAAATCAGAGTAATAGGGGTGACATCTAAGGTTTTGAGTTAAGCAACTGTTAAGGACTGAGCTGTCTGCCCTTTCTCCAGATTCTCACATTGAAGCTCTAACCCCAGGACTTCAGGATGTAATGATATTTGGAGATAACTCTTCCAACAGGCATTAAGTAAAATGAAGTAAGGTGGATATCCAATATTACTGGCGTTCTTACACAAAGAGAAACTTAGTTCTCACAGACAAGGATCAGATTCACGACAGCTATGAGAGAGGTCTCAGAAGGAAATAAACCTGCAAACACCTTGACATTAGACAACTAAAAGTCATGAGAAAATTAGTCTCTTTTGTTTAAGTAGCCTGGTATGTAGTATTCTAACTAATAAGGCAAATGAATTACAGTGTTACCATTCATTACAGGAAAACTGGGGACAAAATTAGGGTTGAGTGTTTGGTGGTGCTTTTAGTAGGGATTGGAAATCAAGGGTTCTGTCTTGACTTTGCTCAGACGGAGAGGCCCACTGGACTCCAGCTCAGCGAGCACACAGTACAGAGGTGCTATTTACCAGCATGGGGCAGGATAAGCTCACCAAGAAGGACAGTGGAAAGAGCAAAGTCCTGAGGATTGTGGTCTGAGGCGCTTCAAGGTAGACCCTGCAAAAGAGACTGAGAAAATGTCCAGGAGGTAGGAGGAAAACATGGAGAAGGGGGTGCTCTGGAAACCTTGAGAAAGAGAGATTAAGGAGAGTGGGAGAAAGCTATGTCAAAGATCACAAGAGATCTTGCATAAGGTGAGGAAGAAAATTGGCTGTAAAGTAAACTGTGAAATTGGAAAGATGGAGATCGTTAATGACCTTTGAAGAGTATTTTCAGTGGTTTGATAGAGAAGTTCTTAACTGAAATGGGCTAAAAGGAAAATAAAGAATAAAAATGAAATCATAGCTAGAGCTCTTTCGAGGAGTTATATTTTTTAAGGGAAGCAAAGAAGCAGGGAATTAACTAAGGGATGTGGGATGGATGGAAGCATTTTTTATGATGGGTTTTGTTATACACATTTGAATGCTCTTGGGAATAGACTAGGACGTGGGGAAGGTGGTGAGGTGGAGAAGGGAACTCCTCTAATAGGTGAGAGAAGACAGACTCAGATCAAAGAAGTGGCTTCAGGTTGTGCTGTGGCTTGAATGGCCTCTCCGGACCCTCTTTGAAATTTCATGCCATTGTGGTAGCATTTAGAGCTGGGACCTTGAAGAGGTGAATTGGTCAAGAGAGCTTTGCTCTTATGAACGGATTTACACTGTTACCACAGGAATGAATTAGTTAGCATGAGAGCAGGCTCCAGATTACATAATCAGTTCACCCACACCCTTCTTCTCGGTCTCTTCTACCACAGATGCCACAGCATGATCCCTCTTGCCAGATACCAGTGACATGTGTTTAGATTTCTTACCCTACAAAAAATGGGGCACACTTCTATCATTTATAAATTACCTCATCTCAAGTATCCTGTTACAGCAACAGAAAACATTCTAAGGCAGATAGGAACAAGGTTGTTCATCCACTTTGACAAGAAACAAGCCAAAGGATACCAGTATAGGCATAGTCAGAGTGGTAGAGTTGGTTTAGGGACATGAGGGAGACATGGCTGCTTGAAAACACATTTACATATGTTTTCTCAGTTTTATATGAAACAAAATCACCAGCACAGAGTAAGGGGAAGGGATAAGTGACACTTTGAAAGGATCTGAGAAGATATAAAATGGTCATCCCAAAGAGCAAGAAAGTACATTAGTTAAGAGTATAAGTGTGGTACATATACACAATGGAATTTTACTCAGCAATAAAATAAAATAAAATAATGGCATTTGCAGGTAAATGGATGAAGTTGGAATATAATGCTAAATGAAGTTAGTCGATCTAAAAAATCTAAATACTGAATGTTTTCTGTGATATAAGGAGGCCTATTCACAGTGGTGTTGGGTAGGGGTACATAGGAGGACTAGAGGAACGCTAGAAAGGTCAAAGGGGAGGGAGGGGAAGGAAGGGAGCAAGGGGGGATGGAGGGGAAAAAAGAAAAGGTGGTTGAATAAGATGAATGTCATTATCCTAAATGCATGATTGAAGATTTGAATGGTACGAATATACATTGTATACAAACGATGTTTTGTAAAAAGATGCCCTATATGTTTATTATGAATTATAATGCACACTACTATTATAAATACGAAAACTTTGAATAAAAAATTAAAAAAAAAGAACATAAGTTGGGTTTGGTAAGCAGGGTGGTAACCACTCAGAACTGGTGATTATAAGTCTAGAGTGAAACTCGTGAGGTTTCCAACAGTAATAAAGTAGCAGAGTGTTGGAATTGACTAGGATCAAAGTGGGTTTGTGGCATGGACTATGACAGGAGAAGGAGGAGGAAGCCGGCTGGAAGAGTGAGTGGGGCACATTGTAAATGGCGGACACCAACTTAAAGGTAGGTGACAAGGGGACGGGAGGTGGAAAGAGGAGCAAAGGAGAATAAGGACACCTTTGTGAGGTCAATGGATTGGATTTCTAAAAGAGGCTGAAGAAGAGGGAGATCATGCTTTCGAGTAAGCCAGAGATAACTGGGTGGTCAGATACTAGAGTGCTTGAAATCAAGCACAAAAGAAGAACAGCTGATGATGCCAAGATTCAGAAAATGTTGCCATGGGGACCATTAGCTTTTCGTTGCCATGAGAAAATACCCGAGAAAAGCAAGTTAAAAGAGGAAAGATTTATTTTAACTCATTGTTTCAGAGGTTTCAGTTCTTGGATAGCTGGCTCCATATGACAGAAGGTGAGGCAGATTATTGTGGGAGAGAGGGCATGGCAGAGCAAAGGTGTTTGCCTCGTAGCAGCCAAAAAGCAGAGAGAGGAAGGAAGGAGCTGCTGGGGACAAGGTGTATCCTTCCAGGGCACCACCCAATAATGCTATCAGATTTTTAATGCATTGATTAATGCACTCCATTGGTGAAATCAAGAGGACCAGCTTCCTTAGTTGAGAATGCAAATGCAGAGCCAGGAAGCAACATTCAGTTTCTGAAGTCATCCCAGAAAAGCCACCTCAACCTGAGCTTGGGATCTCATTCCCTACCTGAGCCCCTCCTGAATCTATCTTCTCTCTTGGCTAAAGGTGTCTTCATCCATCTAGCCACCCCTGCCCAAAACTTTGTAACATTATCTTTTAACTCACAGTTCACATTTAAATACCCACAAAACCCTGGTGGCGGTACCTTCAAAATAGACACCTATTCCGACCACTATCACCTTAATTAATTATCTATCTCTCAGTTTATTGTAATAGGCTGTCAGCTGTTCTATTGTCTTCCATTCTATTATTCTGTTCAATTGAGCAGCTGGAGTAAACCTTTATAAACATGAGCCTGATCATACTGATCTGCTCAAAACAGTGACTGCACACCCAAGCAGAGCAACTTTGAATCCGCAGCATGGTCTTCTGATTGCACTCCTCCCTTGACTCTCTGATCTCATCTTTCTGTTTTAGCTCACTCTGCTCCAGCACACTGGACTTCTGACTCTCTCAGAAAGTTTGAGCATATCCAACCCCAACTATTTTGTCTGTATGCTTGCTTCTGCTTGGCTCTTTCTTTCTAAACACAAATGCATGACCTACCTGTCACATTGCTCGACTGTCAGCTTTCCTTCAATATACCATTAAAAATTAAAATAATTCCACCTCACACCCTCTCAAATCACTGGCCAAGCCCTTTATCAGCTTTGCCTTTCTCTATACCTAATATATATGTGTTTATGAGTGTGTGTATGTGTGTATGTGAGTTTGTGTGCTTGCATATGTGTGTGAATGTGTGTTTGTAGATGTAGAGGAAAAACATTTGTTGAGTGGAAACAAAGTATGGTGTAAAAAATAATGGCATAAAAGGAAGACAGGGATTTAAATACTGATCTCTTCAATATGGGAAGGGCTGTGGTCATGAGAGCCTTGAATCACAGCAACACAGATGTGTTGTAGAGAGAGGGATATTTGGTGGACTGTACTTATGGAGGAGCTGGAGTTTTGAGAGAACATGTAAGGAGAAATAGGAGCACACAGAAGTTCTTGCCTGACCTTTTGGCCCTGCAGTATGTGTCAAAGGAAGAAGTAAGTGGAATAAGAGAAGAATTTGAAGATCTGGGCAAGGAGATGGTGGACAAGCAGGTCCTAGGGACAGAATGCAGATGGAAATTCAAAACTGAATAGTCACATTGGGGAAAAATGTGGAAGTTTCTTATTCAGCACACTATACATTTATTATGCAACCTAGCAATCCCACTCTTAGGTATTTACCTAAGAAAAATGAAAGCATGTGTTCATACAAATATTTGTCTATTCATACTAGTTTTGTTCACGATAACTGGAAATTGGACACAATCCAAATGTCTATCAGCTGCCAAATGGAGAAACAAATTTGGTGTATTTATTCAATTGGATGATATTCATAAAGGAGGATAGTAGTGATTAGGCTAAGAAAAAGAAGCTAGTTGCAAAGACTACACATTGTATGATTCTGTTTATATAAAATTGCCAACAAAATAAGGAGGTAGGGGGGAAGCTATAGTGACAAAAAATCTGGTCACTGGTTTCCAGGAATTGGGAGTAACAGGAGATTGGTGCAAAGGGACATGAGGCTACTTTGGGGGCACTGAAGGTATTCCGAATCATGAGGGTGGTGCATATGTGTATGTGTGTTTGTGTGCATGCATATGTGTTTGAATGTGTGTTTGTAGATGTAGAGGGAAAACGTGACTATACTCATGCATCAAAATATCTAACATGACACTTAATAGTATATTTTATTCCATTTAAATTATAACTAAAATTGATTAAAATAGTTAACATATTGGTGCTTTATTTAACTGTCTGTGTCTTTTGCTAGAATGGAGAATGTGAGCTCCTTGAAGGCAATGCTGAGGCCCAGTATGCATGGCACATAATAGACTATGAATATTTTATAAATGAATATGCTTCTGATAATAGCTGTGAACTAAAATATTTCTGTGATTAAATTTAGTATTCATCCTTTAGCATTGGCTCCCAACTTGAACAATATGCTTCATGTCTCTAAGCCTTCTTATTCTCATTATAAAGTTGATTAAAAATGGAATCTTTTTTTATAAAGTTATTACAAAAAGGAAACAATTCAAGGAGCATTATGCTTACAGCACTCTCTGACATATGGTGAGAAAATAATCAGTCATACAAAATTGTTATTTTATATGGCTTGGTTCTGTCTCACTTGCTTATGACTGTTAATTATATTTATTATCATTATCATTTCTTAAGATTAGGCACTTTGCATTTATTTTTGCAATCTTATTGCCCGGATGTTCTAGCACACAGTAAGTGTTCATTAAATATTTGCTGAATGACCTTTGATTCTTTAAGCGTTCAAGGGCAACCTTTCCTCATACCTTCTGATATTTATATGTGCAATCACCCTTTCCTGGAAGTGTTACTGACACCCTTGTGCACACATGTCCACACCCAAATGACCTTCATCCTTGCTGAAGTTGAAGCATGGTTGAACAGCAAAAAAATTTCTCCGACTTCCCAGAAGAGATCACATGGCTTTGCTCTGTGTTTTCCTGGTTTCCAACATTTTTTCTTCTAGCACCTCACCAACCTTTGTAGTGATGCACTTGGATGGTTATTTGGGCGATGAAAACTGTGTCCACAGGTGAGTCCGTGGTGTTCCTAGCTCCTAAAGGTCAATTAACATCTCTTGACAGGAAGAAGAAAGTGGGGAAATCTGAAAACAGGTGCTGTTGTCAGGTTGGGGAACATTTCTTTCTTGGAGGGGCACTGGATGGCTTATTCAATTTTATTTTAAGCCGATTTATTTTGTGTTGAAGTTCCAAATATGAATTCCATGAGATTCAGGAATAACTGTCAGATAGGAAGAGACTATGGACAGGTCAGCCCATCCAAAAAACTAAGAAAAATTCAAGAGAGGCCTTCCCATCGTATCCCTAGCCTCTAAGTCATGTATGCAAGTTGTCTTTAGCACTGGCTGATTGGAGGGTGTGCCTGGCAGGTCCCTGGGCAATGAGCTCTGACGACCCTGATGTTGTCTGGCATGGGAGTTTCTCTGCTCCCCTTCACCCCAGATTGCACCTCAAACTCCTCACCCTGGTGTTCAAGCCTTCTTGCTGTAGCCTGAACACACTTCCCACTTTCGTTCCTAGTACTGTTCTTTCCCCCTTGGCTCAATGAGCACTTTGTTTTTTTTCTTTCTTTCTTTCTTTTTTTTTTTCTTTTCTTTTCTTTTCTTTTTTTTTGTACTATTCAGGTTCAAGTTTTGATCTCTTTTTAATGTGCCCACTTGCTGAACATGAGCTTTTTGTGAAATGTGTTCTTTTACGTGCTATAATCAGGGGATCCCTCTCATTGCTTATGGAGCTCACTTTAAAAAATGGTTTAGAATCTACTGAGATAGCTGATGCAGAGTAGGGCTCAAACACGTTATTTGAAATGTACAGCTGCGTGTCTTCATGCTCTCTCATAGTCCACATGGAGTCAGAAGAATTGTATTTTACCTCTTTTCTTTTATCTGTTGTCAGTGATATTTCTGATCATGTGCTAGAGAAGGGGGATAGCCCTGAAGGGAGAATGGCAAGTCAAATTCAGCCATTTTCTTTGAACGACTTCCAGTGCAGTGGAGGAGATGACCCAGGAAACAGTAGGTCCCAACACAGATGCAGGTCTGTACTCGGGGAAGCTCAGCCTGCTGATACAATGCTTCTGGGGGCAAATGGAAGGTCGGGGAAGGCTTCTCAGAGAGGCCAAAGGCACAGCCCATCTTTCCTGTTCCTGTCGGCCCTTCTTGGAGATAGTCCCTTTGTTCCAGTGGAAAATGCCAACAAGCCTTTTTCTAAGGGTGCAGATAGAGAAGCATTAGAAGAGCATTAGCACATCCATGCAGGCGCTGTTGTTGAGAGGGAGAGAGGGAGAGTGTCATTATGCCCCTTTTACCCACAGAAAACTGAAGCTAAGGGGGAATGCCTGACTTGACTGGGGGCACACAGCTGGGAGTGTGGGCCCTGTTCTGTCTGGCTCCCCATTCAATGCTCTTTTCTTCTGCTGTGGTGTGAATGTGTCCCTCAACATTCATGAGCTGGAATCTTAATTCCTGATGCAGCAGTATTGGGAGAGCCCGAGCTTCAATCCATTGTACAAAGGACTTCCAGGGGTGGGTTCACTCTTTGTTTGGCTCTTCTGTCATGTGAGGAACATCATTCCTGTCCTCACGAGGTGGCATTCCAGGTGCCATCTGAGAAGGGGAGACACTGAAATTGCCAGACTTCCCAGCCTCTAGAGCTAAGAGAAATAAATTTCTGTTCTTTATAGATTACCCAGTCTCAGGCATGCTGTTATAGCAGCACAAAACAGACTAAGACACATACTAAAGGGAAAATGAAACAAACCTCAAAATCCTGCTTATAATAATGCAATGCTATAAAAATCAGCATCCAAATAATCATCCTCATTATTTTTATGATAGTGTAATGGTCGTGACAATAAGAGTGGTGGCACCACCTCCTGGCCAGGGTCCTGCTTTCAGTCTTGATGGAAAGCCTTAACCCTATGTTGTAGACTGTGAAGAGCGCAGAGACAGAAGGTAACAAAACCACTGAAGACCAGAGTTCAGTGCAAATGGAGGCTTCTTATACCTTCCAGGGATGATTGCGCGAGAAAGCAGAGCCTCTAAAGTTTAGCAATTGAGTCTATTTTATAAGTACTGTTTTCCCCTACTCGTATAACAAAGTTGTCTTTTAATTCTGTGGCAAGTTCAGACAGATCAGGTCCTTTTCATACCTGGCCTGCTGAGGAGATTGTGGGGAGGAGGCTGGCTCGCCACAGACGTTTTAGAAGCCTGGAAGGAAAGGTGTGGATAATATGTAAGAGCTGTTCTTTTAAACATAAACTGGTACACAGCAAATGATTAATAACCTAAAAAATGAAAATGTCACATTCATCGTCTGAATATTAGCCAGCAGACTTCAATTTGTTTTGGATCAGGATCAACAGTCACGCATAAGGCAGGAGAGAGTCACCTCTGACACCATACATCCCCTCTAAATATCATGATCTATTTAAACAAGACACTTGGAAGCACAGGAAGGCTAATTAATAACCCATTACATAAGTAGCATTTGCTTATTGTAATTACTGGAAACTTCTACTGGGTATCTTCCACCACTAAAAAAAAAGAAATAAATAAACAAGAAACCGCAGGCGTGTTTCTCAGGTAATGGTTTGTGGTTGCTGTTCTTAGAAATCTCAGTGCCTCTGTGATGACTCCATGCTCAGGTCAAGGCCAGGGCCAAGGAGAACAGGGCCTGGTCTGACACCCCCCACAGGGGAGAGCCGGCATCTTCTAGGCAAGCTCTGGTGTTAAATGAAATCTGTAACTCCAACCTCTATTCTCCTCTGCTTAAAATCTTCTAACTTTGCTTTTGCTTTCAGAGAAGTGTCCAGGCTGACCATTACTGTCCACTAGGTCACTCCTGGTAGGGCTTTCCTATCCTCCTCAGGTGCAGCTGTGGCTTCCCCTTCACTTCGGTGCATGAAATGCCCTGGGCGCTCAGGGTGCCCTGAGCTCCTGCTTGCCTTCTAGCTTTTGCCCATGCGGAGTCTATCTGAAATTCTCTTCTTACCTGGAAACTCTATTCACCGTGTACAGCTTACTCCAGTACCACCTGCCCCAGAAACCTCCAACCTCCAGTTCTTACTTCTGCTACAACGGAAATGGGTTATGAGCAGCCTCCTGTCCAAGCAGCCAAGCCACAAGTATTTTCTTAATCTAATATTGATTTCATTTGAAGATTAAGAAGAATGACCAAAATACCTGACAAGAACAACTAAGAGGAGGAAAAGCCTATCGGGGGCTGACAGCCTTAGAGACCTCAGTACATAGGATGGTCTTCTCCATTGCTCTGGGCCAGAGTCGGGGCAGCGCATCATGCAGGAAGGGCCAGTGGAGGAAAGCTGCCCAGCTCATGGCAGGATCAGGAAGCAGAGCGAGAACACGAGAGGGAAGGGACCACAGAGAAGATGCGCCCTTCCAGAGCAGGCACTGGGAAAACCCCTCCTCCAGCCACAGCCCGCATACCTAGTGTTCACCCAGTCCATTCAAGCTAAGGTGGACTGATTAGATCATAGCTCTCACAATCCAGTCGCTTCACTTCTGAATATTCCTGCATTAATAGAGGAGGGTTTGGGGGACAGCTCATACCCATATCATAACAGGACTCTTTTATAAAAGCACTAATCCCATTCATGAAATTTCACCCCCTTGAGCTAATCACTTCCCAAAGGCTGTATCTTCTACTGGTATGACAGTGGGGAAATAGCATCTCAACACAAGTTTTGGGGAAGACATAAATATATAAACGACAGCCAAGAAGATATTTGAAAGGGTTGACCTAATTATGATAAATGTTAGGAGCGACAGCCCATCTTGGAATGTCTTGCTGAGCCACTGGCCTGAAGGACTTAGACTGTGGCAAGGGGACTGCTGTACCATGCTGTGTGTCTAGAGTACCTGGGCATACAGCAAGGGGTCAGTTACTGGTGGGCATGGATTTTAGGACTCAACCAACTTTGGTGAATAAGAATTGGATGGGGCTGGGGCTGTAGCTCAGTGGTAGAGTACTTGCTTAGCATGGCTGAGGTACTGGGTTCAATCCTCAGCGCCACATAAAAAAAATAAATGAATAAAGTTATTAAAAAATATATATTTTTTAAAAAAAGAATTATAGGTGGGCTCAGAAGATTTGGAGAAGGTAGTATTCTTAGTGGAGGGGAAGGCCGTAGAGAAGACTGAGCAGTGTTAATAGTCAACTTTTGTTATACTTTTCCTTAGTATTATCATTTATATTGGTTTTAGTCACTTTCCTTTGGAAAGCATTTTGCATTTTGCTAGGCATTATGATTGAGGGCAGGTAAGGTAGCAAGAGGCTTTTCCTACAGGGTGCAATGATGCATACCTGTAATTCCAGTGACTTGAGAGGCTGAGGCAGGAGGATCACAAGTTCAAGGCCAGTCTCAGCAACTTACTGAGGCCCTAAACAACATAGCGAGATGTTGCCGCCTGAAGCGCTTGGAGCAACGGAGCCGTGGGAAGAAGTTCAGAGGCAAACTGGAGACAAACAGCTTTTTATTCTGATAACTTTTCTCTCTGGTTCTAACAACGACTAACACACGCCACACACACCACCAAAATGGCGCTGACCCTATCAGCAATTTCGGCCAAGTCACTCGAGATCCTGGGACAATTCCCGTGAGACTACGGAAGGCGACAATGCCCAAATCTCCACGGCTCATAGTCAACCGCATTTCAAGCCATCTCCTCAAACAGGGCTCCTACAGCGAGAACTTGTCTCAAAATAAAAATAAAGAGGACTGGGGATGTGGCTCAGTGGGTAAGCATCCCTGGGTTTCAAAACAAAAACAACCAAAAACCAAAAATAAACCCTTTTCTTCCTGGGGTGTAGAAACTTGGTGGGGCAGACATACAATAAATACAAATGCAAAGAAATGTGCACAGTGATTTCAGGTCATGATCATGGCTGTTCATGGAATGGAACTGGGTATTAGGTTAGAGGGCACCTCATGGGGGGGTGTGTGGATAATTTGTCTAGTTAGAGACAAGGAGAAATTTGTACTAAAGCATGGTATAGCAGTGCCAGCCAAGTGAAGACTTTGAAGTGATAGAGTCCAGACAGAAAAAAATAATAATAATAAAAAGCAAATGCACGCATTCAAGAGTGTGAAAACAAGCTGGGCATCCCGAGGGCCCAGAAAGAGGAACATATGTGTTTTCGATCGAGAGAGTAAGAAGGAGATAGGTAAGAGAGACATGCAAAGATGCCTGCAGAAGCTAGATCTTAAAACCATAGTACAGATTCTGGATTTTAAGTGTTGACAGAAGTATCAGAGGGTGTGTGCAATACAGAATATGCTATAGCTTTTTAAAGAGCTGTGTGATTGTGGAGAGAGGATAGATTTGGAGGCAGGGAGAGTAGACGCTGAGAAATCAGTTAAGAGGCTATTGCCTTAATCAAATTGCAAAGCATCGGGTGGCATCTCATCGGCAGTGAGAGAGTGCTTGGATTGGATGCCGTGGAGGTGGATGTGGCAGGATCTGCCGTGTTCAGAGCGTGGATTTGTGCTCTTGCTCCCCATGCAGGTCCGCCTTCGGTGGCATCAGATATGTGTCTACAGCTGAGTGTTGGTACTGTAGGGGATGCAGGATCGAGGCCACAGAACAAAGTCCCGCCTGCCCCTTGTTGGAAAAGGTTCAGCCATTTCATAGTGATAAATAGGCCTCTGCCCAGGCCCATCCAACCGTGCAGTAATAGGGTCCCAGACGTCACAGCCCTGGAGCTTGAGATGTGAGCGGAGGCAGAGTCAGAACTGGGGGTAGATGCATCCAGCAGTTGCCAGTGATATCCATCCCGAGAGGACATGAGGAAACTACCTCCTTCTCACATATGGTAGGGCAGGTGACAATGTAGGGATCCGATGGACAGAATGAGGGGGCAGGGAAGCTGTGCATTGCCCTCGTACCACTGAGCTATCATTGCTTTTGTGTCTAGTTGTTCACTGAATCGAGGTCACTGCAAAGGCTGGAGCTAAGTCACGTTCACTTTTATATCTGGGTGCACGGCACAGCATCTGGTCCCTTGTGCCCTGCACACCTTGGTTGGATGAAGGAATGGCAGAACTGTTTGTAGAAATTATATAGGATTGACGATTCAGGCTTTTTCTATTTAAGCAAGTGTGGCCGGGATACAGTTTAGAGTGAGGAATCCTGCTCTCTCCACTTTCCTGTTTTGGTAATCAGGTTGCTGCTCCCTATTTATCACTATGAAATGGCTGAACCTTCTCCAAGAGAGGCCTCTTGTGCCCCTGGCCTGGAGTGATACAATTTCTATCAGCCAGAGGGAAGACATATACATTGGTACAAAATGTGAATATGCCTATTAACATTCTACCAAAGAATGTAGAGAGCCTTAGGAGCCAGCTTAGAGGTTTAGTGGAGCCCCTGGTCAGCACATTCTTGCAGCTGCAGGAAAAGGGCAAGCACAGAATTATTTACAGCCGTGAAGAAATGGCCTTATAAAAATGCATAAGGGTGTGCGCGCAGAGTGTTGACTTGGATGAAAAAAGCAGTGTTTACATACTGTTACACTAAAAATATTCACACCTCATCAAATTGTCAGTCTTGTTTGCTGGCAACAATGAGAATTTTCCCCCCGTAAGGCAGTAATAGCTCTCGGCAGAGCACGGCACATTATGTCTCATTAATCCTTCCCAGATCCCAGCGAGGTGGGTGGTGAGGGGTAGGATTCCTGTTGTTCCAGAAGAGAATAGAATGAGACTCATGTTTCCCACTCTCTGCTTTCACTGCTTCACAGAATGACAGAGGATCTTTGCTATCTCCTGTTTGAAGCTGGATTCTCTGTGGTCCTTGGGGCTCTGTCCTTCCTTGTGTCATCTGGTCTACTGCCCCTGTGCAGTGAGGAAATGGAGCCCTAGAGGAACGGAGCCAATGTGCCAAGACCTTTCAACTGCTCGGTGGAAAATCCCAGCACAGTTCACCAATCTCCCACGTAGAGAAAGGCACGATGAACAGGAGCACATCTTACGTATAAATGCCCGGGTTCCAAGCATTTTCAATATCTAGTGGGGTTTTGCAGCCACTGTGACAATTTTTTAAGATTGACTTTATTAGTATATTAATTATTGCAATTAACCGGGCTCAAATGTGAACTTTCCAGGATTCAAACTCTTGTTTATCTGATGCCAACGCTGGTGGGGATATCACAGAACCCTCCAGTCTGTACCCGCTGGGAGGCTGATGCAGAGCAGAGGAAGGATAGTGCATCTTTGAGGTCTGGCAGAGGGGAGACGGCTTTAGACACAGACTGGACTCAAATGCAGGTCTTGTCCTTGCTAGCCGGGTGTCCTTGGGTGAGTCAGAAAGCACGTCTGAGCCTCAGTTTTCTCCTCCATAAGAGAAAGAAAGAAAATATGCCACGGCAGGTTGGATGTGAAAGTAAAATGAGAGCCTGCAGCTGCCTCAGGGAAGGACTGACTCCCCCACCCTCGCTGGCTTCTCTGTGCCTCCCCCAGTAGCAGCCTTGGGTTTTGAACAATCCTATTGGAGAACAAGCCCCCTCACTTCTGTGTTGTTTGGCTTCCCGACCTGGAGCTGACTTATTTACTTACGTTGTCCCAGAGGATTGACGTCCATGCTGCTGATTCTCACTGACGATCGATCAGCTTTAGGTTGGCTGGGAGGTCACAGTCTCAAACTTCATCTCAGAAGGTCACTGAAAAGATCATTCAAGTTTCTTGGTAGTAGGAATCACACGATCAGTCCATTAACCACGAAGACATATTAAACACACGTAGATAACACATGGGACACTGGAAGCTAAGGCTTGGTGAGCTCCAGGGAGCCCCAGATACCACTTCAGTTCCCGTGCAATCTTGAAATGTACTTAACCTCTTCATGGTTAGTCTTCTCCTCTCTAACAAAGATGAAAGCTTTTGAGAAGACTAAAGGAGATAATAATACGCATAAAGTGCCCATTCAATGCCCTGCATAGAGCAATGTTTTGGTATGATATCAGTATTATTAACCAAATAGTAAAAGAAAATTAATAAAGTTAATGCTTTCCAATGTAAGGTGCTATATAATTCATTCATTCAGAATTCAATGTGCCTTTTACACGTTTATACTAAATATTGAAGAATACGTGAATTATAATTTTATACTAAACATATACTAGGTACAATATGAATTATATAACATGTGCACACATCATATAAAACAACAGTAAATGAACACCTGCACACCACCATCCAATATTTCTGAAGCTCTGCTTAGTCACTTCCCAATGCATTTCCATCTTTATTTTTCTCAGGAGCAAGCAGCCACAACCCTGAATTTTATGCTGAGCCTGTCGTTGTTCATGTCTGTAGGTATACGACACATGTTTTCATTTCTTAATAATGTACATATATTTTAGCTTTGCATGCATGCTTTTCCTATTTATTTCAATAGAATCACATTTCTTTCAACCTTGTATTTGTTTTGTTTGCTTGATATTACATTCTGAGAAGTACCCATATTGTGCATGACTTATTCCTTCAGTGTTTTTCTAATAGTGAATGTATATGGTACAGTTGTTCATTTCATGCTTAGCTGGCATTTTAGCTGCTTTCTTTAAAATTCTTATCCTATTACCACCACTGCTTCTACTAACATTACTATATAATCTCATGTGTACTTGGGCAAGATGGATGCAGGATAGATATCCAGGATTGAAACCAAGAAGTCCCAGGATTCGAACAATTTCAATCTTATCAGAAAAAAATTATTGCCTTGTTTTACAAAGTAGCTCCCCATTTACGATCCTGCCTGTGGTGCACAGGAGCTGCGGTTGCCTGGCAAACTTGTTAACTCTCCATCTTCTCCATCTTTAATATTTGTCCACCTGTTGAATGAAAAAGGCCCCTCTCTGTGGTTTTAGTGTGCCTGTCTTTGATCACTAATGGAATAAAGACGATTTTTCAATGTCTATTACTCAATAGGGTTTCTACTTTTGGGAGTTGCTTTTTCAAAACTTTACTCATTTTACCCTTAGAAAAATCCATTGAATTGTCATCTTTATTTATTAATATGCTTTATATAGAGTATGGATCCTAATTTCATCAATATGTCTCCCCAAACATCCTCTCTCATTTTGTGGCTTGTCATTTTAGATTCTGGGCTGCATTTTGGATGGACAGATGTTCTTAATATTGTGAAGTGCATTGTTCATTTTCTCAGGATTTGTACTTCTTATTTCTTGTTTAGAAACCGGTCCCTTTCAGATAACATAAAGATATCCTGGCATGCTCCTATACTGTATTCTGCAATCTATAGTGTTGCCTCTCACATTTAAACACTGAATCCACTTGGGATTGATTTTGTGTGTGAGGTGAGACGGGCTGAAATTTCATTTCCGTGTATACGAGCAAGCAGTGGCTCTCAGATCATTTACTGAATGATGGCCTCGGATCTGCAATCCCGGCAGTCATCAGCCAAGTTTCTGCACATGTGTGGTTCTGGTTTTCTGGCCTCCTTTTTCTCCTCACGTGCCGTTGTGTCTGTGTATTTCAACACCAGCCTGCTTTAATTACTGTCACCTAATAACAATGCCTGGTTTTTGGAAAGACAAATCCCGACATTATTCTACTTCAGGAGTGTTTTGGCTATCTTTGGAGCTTTGCTGTTTGATGTAAAATGTTTGGGTCAGCATGTCAAGGTTCTGAGAACATAACCTGTTAAAACTTTATTAGAATTACATTGACTTTATATGTTTATAGATCGGTTTAAAAAGAAATGACATACGCATTGAGTCTTCTTATCTATAAACATGATATATTACTTCTTGAATTTTGTTCTTCTTTAATGTTTTTCAATAAAGTTTTATATTTTCTAAAAAGCTCCTTCCCATCTCTGTTAGATTTATGTCTAGGTACTTGATATTTTATGCCATTGTAAATTGTTCCTCTCTTTAAATCTGCTTTGTCTGTACTTATTTTTTATGTTAATTTGTGTCAAGAATTTCTGATAAGGTATCTATTGAATTTAACAATTAATCTACATATTTGAGGTTTTTTTTTTTTTTCCTGTGGCGATAATCATGTCACATGTGAATAATGAGAGTTTTGTTCTTTGGTTTTGTAGAAACTTCTTTTTCTTTCATGATTTACTGTTCCACTAGGTCATCACAGCCCTGAATGGAGCAATGATGACAAAGCTTTGTTTTCTTCTATCTGATCCCACAGGCCTTACTTGAATCGGGATTTCTCCAGAAAAGTTCTGTTCTGCCAATCTGTGAATACTTTTTTTTTTTTTTTTTGGTACCAGGGATTGAGCTCAGGAGCACTCGACCACTGGGCCACATCCCTAGCCCTTTTTTGGTATTTTATTAGAGACAGGTTCTCACTGAGTTGCTAAGTGCCTCGCCATTGCTGAGGATGGCTTTGAACTTGTGATCCTCCTGCCTCAGCCTCCCAAGTGCTGGGATTACAGGCATGTGACACCAAACCTGACTCAATCTGTGAATATTTTGATCCAAATTTTCAGTGAGGGGTTCAGGCCACTCAGTTACTGAGCTTTGGTCGGGGGCCAACTTGTGGTTGAGAACATTCAGAGGAAACTTGCCTCCACGTGGGTAGAAGTGGGAGGCTGGCTCACACCCTATAATCACTTTAGGGATGGGTTCATTTCATGTTGACCCTTCAGCTGAGGTGATAGCTCTTTAGGGTCCCGAGTTTACACCTGGGGAATCTCCCACCAGATTCCGTACTTGGGCTATGCCTTGGGCTTATATTCTCATTGACAAGAGCTGGGGCTGTGGGGTTCAGGGAGCATCCCTGGGTGAGAGGTGACTTCAGTACTCTGATCGCCTTTCTGGAGTTTCCCTTTGCACTTAGGTTTTGACTTTTTCATATTCTTACTTCTTTGAAAGCCTACTGGTATATTGAAGAAAACATCTTTCTATATGGTATCCAGGATTATCAGTGTCTTTCAGCATTAGAGGATCTCATTTATCCTATTTCTGAAGTCACAAGTCTGCAGAGAGAGAGCCTTGTCAGAATACCTCCTATAGCTGTCCTGTAGGTGTTGGGCATGCAATGCTTCATGATGAGACTCGAGCCTCTTCCCCATGACCTTCACCATGGAGTTGGGAGGTGGGGGTGTTGAGTAGACCATTAGAATAGAGGATCCTCTGTGTTTTCCTGTGGTTGGCCAGGTGAAAGGCTCCGAGTGGGATATGATGTTCTGGAAAGGAGACAGATTGGAGAGGAAGAGTTTGGAGGTAATACTGGAGACACAGTATTGATTTTTTTTTTCATTTCTTTTCTAGGAGTTTAGGAAAGCAAATTTCACTGCAAATAAATAAGGACATGATTTGTGCTGAGATCAGCTGATTTGTTCATGGTGTCATGAGTAGCAAAATAAATATCTGACCTTCGACTCTAACTCCACTGCTATTTTCACCCCTAAAACTGTTGGAGCTTGAAAGATGGGATGCTAAGTCCCTTCTGATATATTCTAAGAGTTCCTAATCTAATGCTCTAGTAACAGCAGATACATGGTTGGTGCTTATCTCTAATCCCCAATCTGTTAAGTTGTTATAGTAGGAAAATAAACTCATAATTTCTTCAAACACTTTTATTTTCCTCTGTTAGAAATCTGGTCACAGACAAGGGATACGCTGGTCAGTGGGAATCCATTATCGCTGACTGTCTTTCTCAACTAGAACTGCTGATAATAAGTGAGGAGGATGAAACAGCTGGAATCACATCTTTGAGCAATTCCAGCTTGTTCCAGGGAGCCCAAGCTTCCCTTTCACTGGTCAAATAGGGGTCCATTGACTGTTGCTTCTTCTTACTTATTCTTACCTCCACTCATTTATCATGGGAATTGGTTTGTGTATCTTCAGTGTCTGAAACTTAAGCAAAGCTTTGAATTTTCATGTCCACTTCTCTGTATGTGGCCAGTTGCTTTCTTTAGTTTATTGAGAACTGGTGTATTCACCCATCCATGGGCAATTTCTGCCCCAAAAAGGCTACGTGTAGATGTAGTTCTAGAATTTGTACACACAGGGAGCCTGGGAAGAGCAATCTGGTAAGAAGGCAAAAGAAAGGAATATTTCTTCAAATGTTCTGCAGAGCCAGCCCCTGGTATGAATTGAGATTACTTGGCCCCTTCTTGGCATCACTTTCCTCACATGAAAGCAGGCCACATTCATACTTAATTCACTGGGTTCTTGTAAAGATGAAATGAATCAATACACATTAAGAATTTTCAAGAGCATTTGATATGGAGCGATTTCTCAATAGACGCATGCTAGAGGAATATTAGCCCTAGTACTATTAACCATTAGATTGCTTATTTGGGCTTGTGTTGAGCTATCACAATCACAGTACTGGGGAAGAGGGCTAGACTGGAAGCATCTACAGTTTCCTACATACTCAAGTATCATTTAAGGTCGGAAGAGGCTTTCTACTTGCCCTAAATCTCTACTAAGCATTCACAGTTCATAAATTTTTGTCAATATTTGCGAATCTTTAATATGTTGACAGTTTTCTGTTTAAACACAGATGCACTTTGAGGTGGTTGACAAAGCAACGAAACAGGAAGTTGGAATTGAGAGATTTAGAATGGTGTCTTTCTTACCCTGTCCGCTTCCTGTGGGACTTTGGGTAAGTCTTTGTTACAGCTGACTCACATCCAGTTCGTCCCTTCATGTGGGTAAACCACAGTGAAGAGGGAACTTGTTCTTACCCCTTCATTGGGAATGGAAGTGAGGCATGCTAATTCTGAGCTGAAGCATTTGTCAGTGTGAGATCTTTCACTTGTCTCCTCCTGCTAAAATATTTATCGAGGAGGTGTCACGTTAAGATGACAGATTCCCAAGGATCAACATGGAGTGCCAACACAATACATTGAAAAAAAATCATTCTGGAGAGTCCCATGGAGTCAGATCAGAAATGATTTTGTATTAAAAAAATAAACCTTTGTTACACTGAGAAAGTGAAATTTGGAGGCTCTTTGTCAATTTTGCATAACCTAGTTTATTTTTGATTAATAAAATCTTTTAGTTTCTGAGCCTCAGTTTCCCTATGAATGATGAAATTAAACAGTGTTAAATGTGCCAAGTACCCAACATAGCATCTGGTCTGAAATAATTGCTCCTAAAAGATAGTAATTATTACTATGTTTAAGATCCAGTGCATAAACTCAGGGGTTCTAGGCAAATATAGCTGTGAAAAGATCCCTGCCTTCAAGAAACATGGGATGTGTTGAGAAGTTTAAGATTCTTATGTTAAATTCTGCTAAACTGACTCCCTCCCTGGTATTGCTTAGCAACCAATGGAGGAAAAGCAATATGTTTGTTCCTTTCTTCTGATCCCCAGATGGTGATGTAGAGAAGCTGGGGCCCTAGCACAAGGCAGGAAATAGCCTTTGTCACTTACCTACCCTGCCTCTCTTTGCCCCAGAGTTCTCTTCCTGTTTCTTACCCCATTCCTTCTGCCATGCCTACTCTTTCCTCTTACAAGCAGAAAAATCTATCCAGTAAACATTCCCACACTGTTACCACTCCCCTCAGAATAGGAGATGCAAATTCTGTCCTCACTGGTGCTGCTAATATGGTATTTCATTTGAATTCTCCCAAGCTAGCAATACTTGTGGTGTTGCTGTAAAGGTGGAATGCCCAGGTATTTGCTGAATCTTATGTATCTGTTGAACTTTTTTCTCAGAAAGAACTTTCAAGATGACAATAAGATATTTTGGAAATTCTGGACTTGTATACCCCCATTCACATAAGCAGTTGCAACAACTTAGACCCTTAATTCTAGGGTTGGAAAGGATCTTGCTCTATACTTGGTCAGTGAAAGCAGGAGTTAACACTTGTTGCACACACATTAGGCTACGTACGTGTGCTATTTTAGGTCCTGCTCATTTCTAAGATATAGATGTAGTTTGAGAAAGTTAACTAGTGTGAGAAATATCACACATGCAAAATCTCATCTATGACTTATTTCTTTCATTGTCTCCTTTGTTTTGCTTCTTCAACAATCTGCTCTTCTGGTGATTTTAATGACACTGTCAATTTTTTTCTAACATAAGTTAGAAATAAAAAATATTTTTTATTTTTAAAAATAAAAAATATTTTTATTTTCATAAAAATAGTGAAAATCAGTGCTAAACTGATTTTGAGCAACATTAAGCTTTTTTGTTTAATGAGATAGTAGATGTGTTAGCTGGAGAAACAGAGAGATGGCTAAGATGTATGGTCTCCCTTATGTTTTCAGTAATATTCATATTAGCTCAAGGTTTTTCTAACCCAGTCTGTATGAGCTCACAGTGTTCATGGGATCTCAAGAGGCTAAGCACTGATAAGGTCTAGTCAAATCATATAACACATTCAACAGCAACTGCCACAAACGTCTATTGAATTCTTATGTATTGAATTCTATGCTGGACCAGGAAGATCCGGCAGCATTTTTATGAGCTTACATTGTACTGGGCAGGACAATTGATAAAATGTATAAATAAATTATTTAGCATATCAGAAATGAAAAGTGCTAAGGGGAAAATAAAGTGGGGAAGGAAGATAGGGGGTACTGGAGTGTGTGTGTTTGCAATTTTAAACATGGTGAATAAACCGAGCAGGTAAGGGAGAATGACTTTCTAACAGTCCTGTGAGTAATAAGTGGCAGATGGAAACCTGTCCCCACTGTTCTTCATCTTGATTGTCTTCAGCTCTCTGAATTTTTTATGGAAGCCAATCCCAGGACATATCGTCAATATGAAATTGTTCATGGCTACATTCTTCAGGAATTATTTTTGGCTTCCAAAGACAAATAGATACCTGCCTTGCATTTGCTGAAGCAAAAATAGACATGTTTCCTATGAAAGGATGCCAAGTTATCTCAGATAGTCTAGAAGGACAGGAGACAGTGGCCTGGGAATGTGAATGCTGCTGAAACGGTCTTTCCAAGGTTTGTTTCTACTTCTCTGGGATTGGCTTCATCTCATCTCCTGATTAAGATATGACTGTCAATGTACAGTCCTTAGACCTGGACAAGAAGGGGTCCTGGTCTTCCCTGAGCATCAGGGGCCACTGAAATTTTGGAGACCCTGCTTTTGGGTCTGGTTCTGCTGTCTGATTGGGAAGCCCCTTGGTGTACTCTCTGCCTATGGAACCTCATGTGGGGTTGACCAGATGCTCTGAGGTGGTCCAGGACTTGTGCCCATAGGGCTATCCCAGGACCTGTAGCCTGCCAAGTTTCCAGGACAGCAGACTGGCAAGCAGATGGCTTCTGTTGGCTAATTCACTATTTATTTTGCAGAGTTGTGTGGGGAGCTTGAGCAGGTAGGTGGTCCCATAACATCTCCCTCAGTCTGAGCCTTGACAAGGGTGCCACATTGAATTTATAGCATTGGGTGAATAGGGGTTAAGAGCAGTGGACAGGAATCCTATTAAATAGCTGGGATCCGGATTTTACTGGAGCATATCATTTGACCTATTTAAGCCTCATTTTCTTTATCTTCAAAACAGAGAGAAGGGCCTTTTAAAATAATAAAATGAAATGCGGTTGGAAAAATACTTAGAACAGTACTTAGCACATGATACACTTTCAATTATCATCACCATCATAATTACTATTATTTGGAGATACAAAGAGATTAAAACATCTTCCCCAATGTTTTATAGAGACCTGGGTTCCATCTCCAGTGTTCCCTACACCGCATTTCTTTTGAGTATGTCACACTGACTTACCAAGTAAAAAGGAATAGGTATCCAAAAACAAAACCAAAGCCATAATGGATCCCCTTGATAGTTAAGGCTTCTGGTTGAAGAACACCCAGTTTTATCTGATCCTAATGCGCACGCATGTGCAAACACACACACACACACACACACACACACACACACACACACACACATTTTTAAAATACAGCTCAAGCTCCAAGTGTCTGTTGGAAGCAAAATGAGAGAACATTTACAACTTTGTTGAATGTTGTTTTTATTAGGGGAAAAATCACATAAAGTTAATTGGTACTTTGAATTGCAAAATATTGACACTTAAGTAAATTTAACTCACAAAAAGGAAATTATACCAAAGTCCAAATGCTGGGGGGAAAGTAATCAGCCCTTATATTGCATACAATAGTAAATTAAATTCAAATAGTTATTCCTGCAGCCTTCAAGCTGTGATTTTAATTATCCTTAGATCTAAGGATTCTAAGTTAAAGTTTTCACAGTGACTGTAATTTTTGTTCCATTAACCATCTAGCAGAATCATTTTTTTTTTTTTTTTAAGAGGCTCTCCCAAGTTTGAAATAATGTGAGTCTATTAACTTGGTGCTGTAGTGACAACTGGGGCCACAAAACTGCCTTTGGGTGCTTAAATGTCCCATCATGAGTTTTTTAAAGGGAACGTTTTAAAAACCACTTTATTTCTTATTGGAATTTGTCCCGTGTATCAGTCAGTCAGGATGTATTTGTTGAATGCTTATTATATGTGAGCCTCAGTGGTAAGTACTAAGAATGGAATGAACAGAGGAAGGGAGGGGGAAGAAGAGGAAAAACCGTTAGAGTTCATTAGTAACAACGTGTGTGTCTGTGCATGTGTCCCTGTATATCTACTTGTGTGTGTGCACTCACGAGTGGGTCACCTCTTAGGAAGTGATGATAATTGAGAATTGCTTTATCACTAATCAAGTATGTCAGTGGTGGGGAGAGTCTAGCATTTCCAGTGGCAGATGGCAGTGGATGGCCTTTGGTGTTCCAAGCATACAGTAGGTAAATCCAGGCAGGATATCCAAACTTCAGTGGACTATCATTTCAACAAGATACAGATTGTATATGAAAAGAACGCAGGACCCCCTCAAGTTCAAAAGTCTATGGATTTATCTGGAAACTGCATTTTCTTAAGAGGCCCCACATGCAAAATACAATCACAAGATTATCCTGTAGACATCAGTGGGGCAGATCAGGAAGGGACATTGTGTTGAGTACAGGGCTAGGGGACAAGCCTTTCTCTATGTTGTCTGTCATGTACACGAGTGAGAAAGTTTCAGTTCAAAATCATACATTGTTTAGAATAATCAAATTTACAAATTCCTGTTCTAAATTAATATCTTTCATGTCTATGTATTTGGTATTTTATTTATATGTAATGTTTAAGAGAATTTGGACTTGTGTCTACATTTTCACATGTATTATTGAGACTATATCCTGCTTGGTTTAGATATGAGATGTCCCCCCAAAACCTCTTGTGTTAATGGAGGACTGTTTGTAAGTGAAATGATTAAACAGTGACTTAATCAGTCTATCCTACTTGAATTGATGGACTGTTAACCATAGGCAGGCGGGGCATGGCTGGAGGAGGAAGACCACTGGAGGAGTACTCTGGAAGGAATCATCTGACCTGTGTTCCTTCCTCTTTCTCCCTCTGCTTTCTGGCCCATAATGTGGACAATGATCCTCTACCAAGTCCTTCCGCCATGATGTTCTGCCTTACCTTGGGCCTAGAGCTATGGACTTGACCTATCACAGACTGAACCTCTAAGACCATGATCTGAAGAAAGGGTTTCCTCTTCTAAGTTGTTTTTGTTGGGTATTTTGGTCACAGTGGTGCAAGATTGACTAACGCATGCTCTTAATTAAGAAGAAATATTTTTTGGGAAAAGGGAAATCTTTGAGAAGCTTTAAAGTATCTGTTCTCCATATGCTACCAGTGACCATGAGAAATGTTCCCATAGGAAGTGAAATGATGATTTCTGGAATAGCCAAGGCCGGTATCACTTAACCACTGAAGCAAGTTGGGTGTAATTAATATACATATGACTAAGTGAGAGAAATCGGAATATCTTGACCCACAGGACAGGACAGTGTGACAGTGGCCAATAGGTTTCCCCTTTCTTCCTTCTCTCCCTTCCTTCTCTCTTCCCCTTTTTCTTCCCTCCCTCTCTTTTTTTCATTCCTTCTTTCTCTTTCCTGGTGAACAGAACTATGAAAAATTTGAGTAAATGAATAGACTAAGAGTCCATTAACTGAACTGAATTTCAGTTTCCCAGGGAAATGACAATGGGTCATGGATAAATTTCAGTTATTGCCTTGAGATTTTGATAGTGGAGACTGCAACATATTCCCTCTTGTACCAAGTTGTTACAGGCCGAGTGGCCAGCCCAATTGGGAGAGACTTCGTAATAGGTTGCACTTAATGGAGATGAGCATTTCTAAATAGTACAGGGGCTCAAGGGTGGAACATATCTGATATCTTTTGTATACCACTTTGTGATCTTTTGGGGGTTGATCTTTATCTCCAGCCACTGAAAGTAGAGCGTGCTTTTGTGCAGGGGCAATTAAACAGTCTTGCCTCAGCCTTGTCCTAGGTACCACTCTCTTTCAGTTTTGGTGTGGAAGGTGTATAGCAAACATCTCAGCCTTTAGATGCTTGTACCTTGGAATTGTGTGAAAATGATTGCACATTGGGTGAATCCTTGAACAGTCAGAGACAGTAGCTAAAAGGTAAGTCTCTCTATCTTTTGTCTCACAGAAGGATTCTGAGACTTATTTATAAATTTCCTCGGAAGTCCTCTACTTTGCATACAACCAGAGATTTGTAAAAATGTGCTCTATATGTGTAATATGAAATGTAATGCATTCTGATGTCATTTATAACAACTTAGAATAAAAAATAAATAAATTTAAAAAAATACAATCAAGGAACCTGATGTGGCATAAACAATTTAATTACATCAAATAAGATTTCTAAAAATACTACACCGATTACAAAATACGTTTTAATTGACATTTATTATTAAATAAGTTAAATAAATTAATTAATAAAAAAAAAGAAGTCCTCGCTTGTGAGCTGCAGTTGCCCTAAGCCTTGGCCATTTGGATCATGCACCCTGGTATAGACTTTCTCTACTTTCTCCTACCCATGCTGAAATCACATTCCCAAGTAAACTATCTTCAGGGAAGTATTTATGATAGGCTTTACTTTAGAAAACCTACAATAAGACAGAAGGGATTTTACTTTCCAATTTGGGTCAGGCTTGAAGAAGTTAAGTAACTTACCAAAATCCTAAAGTCTGCCCCTAAATTCTGTGTTCTTTCCATGGTGTAGCAGAATACTTTATTCCTTTCATGTAGCTCTTTCTTGCCTTGTTTGGAGATCCTATCAGCACTGGGGTAAGAACATTATTCCACGGAGAGTGCACCAAGCTAGTACTATAGTGCAGAGAGATGGTGGCTGTCTGTGTACAGGGACCTGAGTGGCCCAGGGACCTTGTGACAATTTGAGATAGATCCAACCAACCATACCAGACACTGGGGCCCATAAGACAAGGCAGTGGGAGGTATGGTTCAGTCCTGGAATTCCCCCCAGAGATCCCAAACAAGAGGGAGTTGCAGTTAGAGGCAAACACCTTCTGTGGACAATTGCTGGAAGTTTAACATGTGTTGACATGGTGGAAGATCCTGGTACTGGAAAGAAAAGCAGATTTTATTGACTTAAAGAAACACTGAAAACCAGGCAGGTAGACAGCAAGAGCAACACACAGATTACAACTGACACGTGTTGGCTGTAGAATAGGGATAATGTGTTTGAAATAGCACACTGATATATTTTCCCACCCATAAAAACTCCAGTGCCCTGTGTGTAGCTACCCAGTGAAATGATGGATTTCAATATGTCAAGGGAATGCAAGGTAAGACCTAGAATACAAATTTATTACTGAGATTTGTAGGTCAAACTAGAGTTTATTGATATTACCGAGGCCACAGAATGATAATGGTTTTAAAATTCAGGCTTTGAAAAAAATCTTTGTATATTTAAATACAAATAGGAACTCAATGTAAATGTATTTAACTACCAGGCATACTGAATAAAAAAGACAGGTCATGGAAGCTGTTCACAGCAGATGGAAATGGGAAGTAGAAATCTCCATTTTTTAAAAATTAATTAATTAATTAGTTATACATGACAGCAGAATGCATTTCAATTCATAGTACACAAATGAAACACAATTTCTCATTTCTCTGGTTGTATACAAAGTAGAGTCACACCATTTGTGTCTTCATACATGTACCTAGGGTGATGATGTCCATCTCATTCCACCATCTTTCTTAGGCCCATGCCACCTCCCATACCTTCTCTCCCCTTTGTTCTATCCAAAGTTCTTCCATTCCTCCCATGCTCCCCCAACCCCCATTATGGATCAGCATCTACTTATCAGAGAAAACCTTCAGCCTTTGGTTTTTTGGGATTTGCTTACTTCGATTCACATGATAGTCTACAACTCCACCCATTTACTTGCAAATGCCATAATTTTATTCTCTTTTAATGCTGAATAATATTCCATTATGTATATACACCACAGTTTCTTTATCCATTAATCTATTGAAGGGCACATAGGTTGGTTCCACAATTTAGCTATTGTGAATTGAGCTGATGTAAACATTGATGTGGCTGCATCACTGTAGTATGCTGCTTTTAAGTCTTTTGGGCATAAACTGAGAAGTGGGGTAGGTGGGTCAAATGGTGGTTCCAATTCCAAGTTTTCTAAGGAATCTCCATATTGCTTTCCAGTTTGGTTGAACCAATTTGCAGTCCCACTAGCAATGTATGAGTGTGCCTTTTCCCCCATATCCTCACCAACACTTACTGTTGCCTGTATTCCTAATAGCTGCCATTCTGACTGGTGTTAGATGAAATCTTAGTAGGTTTGATTTGCATTACTTTAACTGCTAGAGATGTTGAACATTTTTTCATATATTTGTTGATTGATTGTGTATCTTCTTCTGAGAAGTGTCTGTTCAGTTCCTTAGCCCATTTATTGACTGCTTTTTTTTTTTCCATTAAGTTTTTTGAGTTCTTTATATATCCTAGAGATTAGTGCTCTGATGTTCATGTGGTAAAAATTTGCTCCCATTCTGTAAACTCTCTATTCACCTCACTGACTGTTTCTTTTGCTGAGAAGAAGCTTTCAGTTTGAATCCATTCCATTCATTGATTATCTACTTTATTTGTTACACTTTAGGAGTGTTAAGGAAGTAGAGGCTTAATCTGACATGATGAAGATTTGGGCCTACTTTTTCTTGTATTAGGCACAGGGTCTTAGGTCTAATTCCTAAATTTTTAATCCACTTTGCATTGAGTTTTGGGCATGGTGAGATATAGAGGCTTAATTTCATTTTTCTGCATATGGATTTCCAGTTTTCCCAGCACCATTTGTTGAATTGGCTATTTTTTCTTCAATGTATGTTTTTGGTTCTTTTTTTCCAATATGAGATAACTGTATTTATGTGGGTTTGTCTCTGTGTCCTCTGTTTTGTACCATTGGTCTGCAAGTCTATTTTGGTGCCAATACCACATCATTTTTGTTACTATAGCTTTGTAGTATACTTTAAGGTCTGGTATTATGATGCCTCCTGCTTCACTCTTCTTGCTAAGGATTGCTTTGGCTATTCTGGGTCTCTTATTTTTCCAAATGAATTTCATGGTTGCTTTTCGGAGTTCTATGAAGAATGTCATTGAGATTTTAATAGTAATTGCATTAAATCTGTATAACAGTTTTGGTAGTATGGCCATTTTGACAATATTAACTTTGTTTATCCAAGAACATGGGAAATCTTTCCATCTTCTAAGGTCTTCTTCAATTTCCTTCTTTAGTGTTCTGTAGTTTTTGTTGTAGAGGTCTTTCACCTCTTTTGTTAGTTTGATTCCCAAGTATTTTATATATTTTTGAGGCTATTTTGAATGTGGTAGTTTTCCTAATTTCCCTTTTAGTGGTTGCATCACTATGTATAGAAATGCATTTGATTTATGGGTATTGATTTTATATGCTCCTACTTTGCTGAATTCATTTGTTAGTCCTAGAAGTTTTATGTCAGATTTTTTTGGGTCTTATAGAATCATGTCGTTGGCAAATAGTGATAGTTTGAGTTCTTCTTTTCCTATGCATATCCCTTTAATTTCTTTTATCTGTCTGATTGTTCTGGCTAGAATTTCAAGGACTATGTTGAATAGCAATGGTGAAAGAGGGCATCTCTGTCTTGTTCCAGTTTTTAGAGGGAAAGCTTTCAATTTTTCTTCATTTAGAATGATGTTTGCCTTGGCCTTAGCATAGACAGCTTCTACAATGTTGTGATATATTCCTATTATCTCTAGATTTTCTAGTGTTTTGAACATGAAGGGATGCTGTATTTTGTTGAATGCTTTTTCTGCATCTATTGTGATACTCTTTTGACTATTATCTTTAAGTCTATTGATGTAATGAATTATACTATTGATTTCTCTATGTTAAACTAACCTTGCATCCCTGGGATGAACCTCACTTGATCATGGTGCACTATCTTTTTGTTTTTAGGTTGTATATATATATATATATATATATATATATATATATATATATATACATATACATATGTGCACTATCTTTTAAGTATGTTTTTTAAATTTGACTTGCCAGAATTTTATTGAGAATTTTTGCATCTATGTTCATTAGAGATATCGGTCTGAAGTTTTCTTTCCTTGATGTGTCGTTGTCTGGTTTTGGAATCAAGGTGATAGTAGCATCATAAAATGAGTTTGGAAGTATTCCCTCTTTTTCTGTTTCATGGAATAATTTGTGGAGTATTGGTATTAGTTCTTCTTTGAAGGTCTTTTAGAACTCATCCATGAATCTGTCTGGTCCTGGGGTTTTCTTGGTTGGTAGGCTCTTGATGGTGTCTTCTCTTTCATTTGTTGAAATTGATCCATTTATCTTGTGTATATTGTCCTGATTCAGCTTGGGTAAATCATATGACTCTAGAAATTTGTTGATGTCTTTGATATTTTCTATTTTATTGGAGTAGAAATTTTCAAAATAGTTTCTCTTTATCTTCTGTATTTCTGTAGTGGCCGATCATGATTTATTTTAGTGCCTTAGAAATTTAATCCATTTATTTTTACCACTTCACATCACTGTGCAAGAAACTCATCAACGGGGCCAGCAGTCAAGAGGATGCACATTTATTTTAGAAATGAAGAGCACGCAGTACAACCTGACCCCTGGCTTCACACTCGCCCTGGTGTTGAACATCCAGAGGGCCATAGAAAGAGTTGTAAAGTTGGAGGCCATGCCTCACTGAAGCAAGGTGAGTGACTTCACTGTCATAAAGTCACCTCAAGCCATCAGTGTCTTCAAGAGGATGGACATTGTGGTGGTAGGCAGAGATGGGGCCTGGGGCAGAGCTTTCTGGTTTCCTGAAGTTGGTCCCTACTTCCCAGAATGGTGGGGACAGCTGAAAGTCAGTCAGCCAGTCCAGGGGTGGATGAGGCTTCAGAGATGGAGTCTCAGATGACACCTGGGGTGGGGGGAAGTCCAAAGCAAGGCTGGGGTGGGATTTTTCCAGAACTTCCTCTGTTCTGGATTCTCAAAGGCTCCGCAGTGCTCAGTGGGAGCTGAGGTGGATCCTAGCTGGCAGGGAGAGAAGGGGAAGCTGCCCGTGCCATCCCTGACCTGTGCACAGGTAGGAACAACATGCTGTTGACAGCTGTTGACAGCTGCTGCAACCCCAGGAGAGGATGGGAATGTGGTGCCAAAAGACCTGGCACAATGAGCTGGGCAGGCTTTGGGCAAGTTCCCTGAGGGAATGTAACCATACAGTCCCACCCAATATCACATCCTCTCCTGAAGCAATGAGCTTATCTGAAAGGATTCACAGAATGGTCCCAAGGGATTGGTTATAGAAAATAAAAGTAGATGCGTGTTTAAACACATCTGAGCTATAATAGGAAAACATCCTACAAGTGAGGTGATGTTTCATGAACAAATTAAGGCCATATAAACATGGAACAGAGTGTGTAGCTCTGCACTATTCAAAAGAAAATCCCATTGCTCATATCCTTGGCTGCTCCTGACCTCCATGAGAGGTGAGTGACTTGCCAAATACCACGTGTTGAAATGACTAACATCTGTTGCTGTAACAAAATACTCGATGCTGGGTAATTTGTAAAGAAGAGAGGTTTATTTAACTTAAGTTTTGGAGGTCCAAGACCATGGCACTGACATCTGCTGCCTCAAGTCGATGCCTTCTGACTACATCATGTGGTGGAAGATAGTGCCTGCAAGAAGGAGAGATCACATGGTGAGAGAAGCCAGAGAGTGGGAAGGGGCCATTCTCTTCCATAACAACCATCTTGTAGGGTACAACTCCTAATGGCATGATTACCTTCCCTTGCTCTCCACCTCTTAAATGTTTTACCACTTCACATCACTGCTTGGATGACCAAGCTTCAAACTCATCAACGCTTGATGGAACCAAACTTAATCTCAACACAGCAGTCACTCAGCAGGTGTTTGGCCATCTGGTCCTAGTCTGGAACATTCTAGTACCATAGACAATTGTCTTAGGTACTTTTGAGAACTTGAAATATGTTTAAAATATGATTCTAACTTGAGAAGTGCAATAAATTCTTGCCGCCTGAAGCGATGGCCGCTTGGAGTAACGAAGCCGCAAGAAGAAGTTTAGAGGTGAACTGGAAACAAACAGCCTTTTTATTCTGATAACTTTTCTCTCTGGCTCTAACAATGACTTTAACACGCACCACACACACACCACCAAACAACCAACACACCAAATGGCGCTGATCAGCAATCTCGCTCAAGTCTCTCGAGATCCCGGGCCAAGTCCCGCGAGATCCTGGGCCAAGTCCCGTGAGATTACGGAAGGCGGCAATGTCCAAACATCTCCATGGCCCGTAGTCAACCGCAATCTTAGCCATCTCCCCAAACAAGGCTCCTACAATAAATTTCAAAGACAATATGAAAAGATGAGTGCAAAATATTAATGTTTTATGTCAGTTTCATTTTGAAATTATAATATTTTAGATATATTAGTTTTAATAAAATGTTTTTATTTAACCTGAGCTACACTGTTTCTTTTTATCATTTTCAATGTGGCAATTAGAAAATGTTAATTCATATAAGTAGCTTGGATGTGCAGCTTGTCTGATGTTTTAGTCTGAACTATGACAAAGGAGAAGAAGCAAAGAAGGTGTACATCAGTGCTGTGACCTGCGTGGGGACCACATCATTTCCTCTTTAGATTGGCATATTTGGAGAGTGAAAGTGGGCACTGGTAGATGCTGAGGCAAGGGTCATGAACTGGAGCTGTCCTTGCCAAATGAAGATGTAAGGTCATTCTTCCAGGGGGTTAGGTGCTCTTCATGCTGCAGAGAAAGACCAGGTGAGGACCACAAGTTTGTTTTAGGGAGATCATTTTCCCTAGTGTCAAGAAAAAAAAAAAATGAAGTTTTGCCACACCTGTTCATGTTCTTTCTACTCTTAGAACAAATGACGGCTTCCTATTTCTAAAAATCCAGGCTCCAAAGAATTTCTTGAGTGTCAGAAATGATTATGAAGCATGTGGATGTATTAACTTAAGTACCGTTGAAACATACAATTGCATTTCCCTTAAAGGAAAAAACACGTATACACTTAAAACTTAACGGGAAAAGTGCTTGGCAGTTGGTTTTTCTAAATCTTAGTGTTTTCATGCACATTCATCCCCACAGAGGACGCTCTCCCCCACACAAAACCAGCCAGCTTCCCTCTGCCTGCAGAGTAGGGCTCTTTAGGGATGTGCACCCAGGATCCAACACTTTGGGTTAGAGGCTCAAGGATCCTGAAGGGAAAACACTTTCCTGAACTCAAAAAATTTAACACCAAAACCAAAATAACCCAATCAATAAGTGGGCAAATTAACTGTACAGGCACTTCACAGAAGAAATGATAAGGGTCAAAAAACATATGAAAAAATGTTCAACATCTCTAGCAATTAGAGAAACAGAAATTAAAACTACACTGAGACTTCATCTCCAGTTAGAATAGCTATTATCAAGAATACAAGTAACAATACATGTTGGTGAGGATGTGGGGAAAAAAGTACACTCATACATTGCGGGTGGCACTGCAAATTGGTGCAACCACTATGGAAAGCAGTATGGAGATTCCTTAGAAAACTTGGAATGGAATCACCCTTTGACTCATTTATCCTACTCCTTGGTTTATACCCCAAAGACTTAAAAACAGCATACTACAGTGATGTAGACACATAAATGTTTATAGCAGCTCAATTCACAATAGCTAAGGTATGGAATCAACCTAAGTGCCCTTCAACAGATGTATGGATAAAGAAAATGTGGTATATATACACAATTGAATATTACTCAGCCATAAAGAAGAATGAAATTATGGCACTTACTGGTAAATGATGGAACTGGAGATTATCATGCTAAGTTAAATAAGCCAGTCCTCAACAACCAAAGGCCAAATGTTCTGTGTAATATGTGGATGCTAACCCACAACAAAGGAGGGTGAGGAAGGGAGGAATAGAAGTTCATTGGATTAGACAAAGGGGAATCAAAAGAAGGGAGGGGCTGGGAATAGGAAAGACAGTAGAATGAATTGGACATCACTTTCTTATGTTTATATACACGACCTGTGAAATGCCGCATTATGTACAACCACAAGAATGGGATCCCAATTAGTATAAGATGTACTCCATATATGTATAATATGTCAAAATACACTCTACTGTCATGTATATCTAAAAAGAACAAATTAAAAAAAAAAGGTTGTTTAAAAAAAACACTCCAAAAACATTTCAAATAGAATTAAAACTACTCACCACAATAGAAAAAAAATAAATAAATAATCACTTTCCTTAGTCTGAAATTCAGAGTTTTCAAAGGAAGGTGGAAAAGTCTGAAAGTTGAAGGAAGGGTTGAGCTTTTGTAGCTCATCCCCTGCATACAGGTGTGGGAACCGTGACCTTGGTCCGGGGACCCAGGGGTGGAGGAAATGAATGTACTCATGCCAATCTCCGCCTGTCTTTAGGACGGTGAGCAGCCTTGGGAAGGGACTAACTCCAGCATCTCTCTCTCCACACTTTCTTGGCCCTGAAATGTCCTTAAGTATTCTGTGTTCACTGAAGAGCAGCAGCAGCAGCAGCAGCACAATAAGTCTCTGTACCTGCCTCTGCAGACTGAGCCGAGAGATACAGCCATTCTCATCACACTGCTCCTCTTTGATGAGAGCGATGATTCCTCTACTGACATATCCTAACCTTTCTACTCCCAGCGGGTACTTTTTGCTGCCTTGGGAGACTTAGTTTAAATCCTTCTCCCTTCCCCAACTCCAAGGAGGGTTTTTGTCATAGTATCAGGGAGGACTGGCTCCTCCACCCAGACCCTGGAGGCTTTGTAAAACCTTTATGGGAGTATTTCGTCTTCATAGACCCTGCTCTTGGTCTCCTCGACCGCCTGCTCACTCTGCATGACCTCCTTCAGGGAAGGAAGCACCTGTGTCTCCTCATGGTGGCGTCTCCAGAGAGTACCATGTCACACTGACTTACCGACCTTTCCTATTTATGGAGTCCTTCCCATCACTGAAACACCACTGTGATATATATAAGAATTGCAACATGACAAATACCCAAAGACAGTGACAGGTGACCAAAAAAAGTGCCCCTTCTGTCTGTGAAAACCTTGACACCTTGCAAGACTGAACAACTTTCCCAGCATCACTTGGTTTGGAATGGCAGTATTTCTTTTTTTTTTTTTTTTTTTTTCTTTTTTTCTCACTGAACATGCCTGTTTGGCTGAATCAAACACACAGATGCTTCAGGTCACAGACAGACACATTTTGAATTTTGGATCTGATCTGAGCTTAAAAAAAAAAAAAAAAAAAGTGTGTTATTCCAGTGAAGGCTGATGCAGAGCAGCTCATATAAAGCAGTGGACTTTAGCACAGAATCTCAAAGGAAGTATTCCATGTTATAAGGGAGGGGCTTAAGGTCTCCATGGGGTTCATGAAGTCCATGAAGCCCTATGTTTGTGGTTAAATTTTTGCGTCTATGTGACTTATTTTGAGCATGTGTGTGACTGTGAGGAGAATACAAAGCACGGCCATGAGGGGTGCCTTAGGCCCCTTCTGCCCAGGCAGAGGGGATGCCGGGCACCGCCTTGGGGATCCAGCTAGGCCATGTGGGCCAGTTTCCTCCTGCAGGGCCCCTTCCAGGCCAGGGGCTGGCAAGGCCTGGAGGAGGGGTCCCTGGGGCTCCCTGGCATCCTGTGTATTAACACTCCTGCCTTGCAGACCCGCTAATCCCTCCCGTAAGCGGCTTGGCTCAGCTCCTTTGCCAGATCTGATAGGAGGATTTAACCTTTCCTTTTTCCCTCTTGGCACACACTCAATGGAATCCAAATAAAGAATTAAAGAGACTTGAAAGGGACTTTCCATTACCAAACAATTCGGTTTAAATTTCCGACCTTTCCTCTACCTTCTTTTTTTTTTTTTTTTTTTTTTTTTTTTTCCATTCCCTTCTTTCTTCCCCTTCAACATTTGGGAGACATGGCTGGCATAAATACCCTGGGGGTGTGTGGAGAGCCAGAGACCAGGAACGTGAGTGGAATTTTCCAAATTAAGGCGGCTTATTGGCTTTTGTTGCCAAGCGAGCTGGGGAGGCCTGGCTTTTGGGTAACGCCTGGGAGCAGGCGTGCTCTGACATCTGGAAGAGGGTTTGGCTTTTATGGCATTAGCCACACATGCTCTGGCTTCATGGAATGCTTACCATTTTTTGCAACTCACCAGACACCCTCGTCATTCTGAGTCCTTCCTCCTGTTGCTCCTGGAACATAAATCCAACAAGTCTTAACTGAACAGCTATGGAATCAGAAGCTGTTCCCCTATCTCAGGGTAATAACAGTAGCTAATATTTATGGGGAGCTTATATGTGCCAAACATTATGCCGGCCCCACAGCACTAAGGGGTGGGTCCACTGTCTTTCCCCATTGGATAGTTGAGGAGTCTAAAACACAGTGAGTAAAGCATGACTTCAAGTTCGCCTGGAAAGGATGTAGAAGAACTAGAATGCAAACCATGCAGTCTGTCTCAAAAATCAGAAAAAGCCGGGCGCGGTGGCGCACGCCTGTAATCCCAGCACTTGGGAGGCTGAGGCAGGAGGATCGCGAGTTCAAAGCCAGCCTCAGCAATGGCGAGGCACTTAGCAACTCAGTGAGACCCTGTCTCTAATAAAATACAAAATATGGTTGGGGATGTGGCCCAGTGGTCAAGTGCCCCTGAGGTCAATCCCCAGTACCCAAAAAAAAAAAAAAAAAAAAATCAGAAAAGAATAACCAGAGTGGAAAGGAAGCTTCGCACAGGGCCAGGAATATGAAAAGCAACCAACAAAATTTCCTTATGGCAATGAGGAGGAAGAAATGTCAAAATAAAACAAGTATGCACTTTTTATCTTAGTTTTAAGAATAGCTTTTGTTTCTTTTTACCATGATGATAAAGTAATAATCCATGTTTATGGTAACAATTTTGAAATTACTCCCCCTAAAGATGCCAGGTATGGGTGATTGCATATGACAGTTCTTTCAAATGGACTAAAAATGTTAATTGACATGCTGTACACACAGATGTGGAGTTTGGATGGAAGTATTTAATATTCTTTATAATAACAAGAGCTGACATTTATAGAGTGCTTACCAAATGTCAGTTACTGTTTGAAGCTCTTTACCTATGCTAGCTCTTGTTATTTTCCCAATAGTCCTGTAAGTTAATTCCAGTTATTATTCTCCTTTTTCATATATATGATGTGAAGTAATTTACCTAGGATCATGCACAGCTAGCAAGTAGCAAAGTGGGTTTTCTACTCCATGAAGTTTGGCTCCAAAGCCTGACCTCTTAGTCACCCATGCAACAGGGTTAGGAGTTCCTACTTTTGTGATTATTCTTTTCTATGTTTGTTAGTCAGTGTCGCAGATGCCAATCACTGTTCAAGATTTGGAAATAGCAGCACTTGTTTTTTGCCCAGGAACTGCAACAGAAGTTAAAAGCAATGTACAGCAAAGCCTGAGAACAGACAATAAGAGGTGCCTGCAACACAAGGGGGCGCGATTGAGAGTTGGTCTTGCCTAGTAAAAATCCACTCCATCCTGACCGTGTCTCCAGATAGGAAGGCTTCTATCAACATTACTTCAATAAAGAAATGAGTGGTCAATATGTACAGCTGATCACTAGTTCTGAGAGTAGAATATGGTAAGAATCTTTAAAAACATTTTTTATTTGTTCTTTTTTTAGGTATACATGACAGTAGAGTATATATGGAGATATATTATACATTCATAGAGTATAACTTATCCTAATTAGGATCCCATTCTTGGGGTTGTACATGGTGTGGAGTTTCACAGGTCGTGTACTTACACACGAACACAGGAGAGTTATGAAATAAATTGTAGGGTTTGTGTTTTGTTCAATCCCAATAACTTTCTGGAAAACAGTGCCATGGTCCATCACAGACTGGTAAAACTACAGACAATGACATCAGCAAGAGTGACAGATCAATCTGACAATTGCTAGGTGGCATCAAGTGCCTTCCTGTTGCATAGTCTGGGGCCCCCCAGTGCTGAGTCCTGGGGCTTGGAGCACATTTCTGTACTTCCCTGACAATTCCAAGCCTGGGCAAAACCCTTCACAGCAACACGACATCATTTGTCTTTTGGAGTTAATTTGTACTGAACCATGCTCTCCTGGAACTGGCATCTTATATCATTATGACAGAAATAAATAAATAAATTCTGCAGTGGCCCAAACTCATGTCAGGAACAGACTGACTGAGCTGGGCTATGGGTTTGAGCCCCAGCTCTTTCTACCTGTGTGCCATGGGTGAAGTCATTCAACTTCTTTAGACTTCTCTGTGCTTATTTTTACAGTCATACGGCAAGGACTCAATAACTTTATTTACTAAAACAAATGGATGGCTTAATTAAAAAAGAGTTCTCTTCTCCTTTCAGGGTTGATCTAGCAGTGACAACAACAAACAAAGCAAGACTGGGTATTGAAAGTCAAGCCTGGGCAAGTGGAGCCCTCTCTCCATGTCACAGCCAAGGAGAATCCTGTGCATGGCAAGACAGAGATGTCCTTTTGGTTTGCCTTCAGTGTTTCTGCTGATGTGTTCGTGGTCCTGGGTCCCATGTCTGCAGCCTGAAGGGAAGACCCCATGCACCATCAGCCTAAGAGAAGGCACAGACTCCACTCTGAAGGCCCTCTCTTTCCACTCTTGAATAATTGCTAGATAAAGCCATCCTCGATCCTTAGTAGCCCACTAAGAGGGTTACAAAATATATATTTATGAATTCATCTCAGACTGTATTCCAACCAGCTCTTAGAATTTAAAAATCATGTGCTTGTTGTATTGTGGCTGCTAAACTTCATGTCTGCTACTATTATTCAATCTGCTAAAAATTGCCATTTAATTTAATAATATGATGAAAGCCTAAAAATAAGTGACATGAATTATTATCTAATGTCTCTTCCCACCCACCCACTCCACAGAGTCCCTCCTTATTTGGAGGCCTTTAATATTCTAGGAACACAGTTGAATCTTACACACCCACAGACTCTCTGAAACCTCATTACAAATACAGCTATCTGGGTCTCTAATAGAGTTCGGTAATTCTAGACCTCACCAGGGGATGCCAACTACTAGCATTCTAAGCAGATCTTCTTAATCTGATAGAAGACATGCATCCGATAACTGCATCAGTCTCTTACAGAAATATGTTATGTATAAGTAAGGTCTCTCTAAGCATTTGTGCATCCACTGATGTGTGTAGAAGGCACAGTGCGTATCCCTTGCAGGATAATACATGCAAGGCTCTGTGTCAAATGCTTTCCATGCATGTTTTAGTCATCTACTACCACAACTTAGAGGCTTAAAGCAGAGGATGTTCATTATCTGTCAGTTTCTCTTGGTGAGTGTATGAGCTGGTCCTTTGGTCAAGGACTCGCGAGGATGTCATCAAGATGTCCACTGGACTGGCAACTGGGGAAAGCGTCTGCCTCTAGGGTCTCTCATGCAGGCTGGTTCTTGATTCCAGGGAACAGAGAGGAGGTAAGGGAGAGGGATAAGGTACAGTTCCAGAGGTCCTGCTCCCCATGGCCTTCTTTTCCTACCATGCACCACCTGCCTACAGTTTCCACCACCTCTCAGTCATCCATTCAGCCATCAGTGGATTAATCGACGGTGAGGCCAGGGCCCTCCTTATTCCACCATTTCCAAAAGCCCCATCTCTGGACATCCTTACACTGGAGATCCAACCTTCAACACATGAGCTTGGGGGAACATTTCATACGCAAACCATAACATTCTCCCATTTTCTTTTTTTTTGTTGTTTTTCTTTGGCTTTCCCCACTGGGTCCTGGGAAATAGATGTAAGGTTTCATTTCTGTTTCCTTATTTCCCTTCCAGTAGGACTCAGTGGGTGCAGGTTCAACAGAGAACTCAGTCCCTCAGTCAAAGTGTTCTCACAGATGATACTCTCCAGACGAAGAGCATAACCAGTACTAGTCTCTATCCTCCAGGTTTATGGGAGATAAAACTAGAAAATATCCCCCAAGCATGGAGAATCCCCAAGCATGCTGGATTCTCCGGGAGGTTTCCTGAAGTTAACAAGGATGTAGAAACTAGGGTCTGGTGACAATATGGATTTCCAGAAAAAGCCTTAGTTTTGGCATTGAACAAGCCTGGGCTCGAGTGCCAGCTTTGCCTCTTGCTAGCTGTGTGACCATGTTTAATAAATTGTTTATTCTCTGAGCCTCAGTTTCCTTATCAGTAAGAGAGGGCTGATAGTAATCCCTTCCTCAGGTATTGCTGGGATGCCTAAGTAATGAAACCATGTGATAAAAGTGCATCATGAATTGAAAAAGACACTGTAAATGGGATTTATGATACAGGAATGAGATAAATTGCAAAAAAAACAAAGAATTGAGAAAATTTTAAACTTGAGAAAAATTAGTTGACTTTACGTTTTATCCCAAGGAAATTACCAACATATCATCTTTTCCTCTCCAATGTAATTTCTTTAAAAATTATGATCCTACTATGGACATGTGATTTTCTTTTTTTTATTTTTAATCAGAGCGCTCATTATATTTTAAGTGACGTAATTATACATACAAGGAATTTGATTTCAATCCTAATTCCCCTCCCCATTTCTTCTTCCTCTCTCCTTCTTTACTTTCTCCTCTGCTCTACTGATCTTCCTTTCATATGTTTATTCATTCATTTATTTAAAAAAATTTTTGGTATGGGTGATTGAACCCAGAGGCACATTATATCACTTTTTATTTTTTTATTTTGAGATAGGATCTCACTGTGTTGCTTAGGGCCTAAGTTGCTGAAGCTGGCTTTGAACTTATGATCCTCCTGCATTAGCTTCCCAAATCACTGGGATTACAGGTGTGCACCACAACACCTGGCTTTATTATTTTTAATTGGTACTTTCTACATATACATAAAGGGGATATTTCCTTTGATTGAGAGATATATCTCTCTGGATCTAAGGCAGGATAGATTCTACCCTGTAGACCTATAGTGTTCCTGAAGGTTTCCAGCCCTTTGCCTTACTGGTGAGACCAATATCAATAGCACCCGGTGTACACAATATATAATCTTAAACCTAAAGTTTCCCACTAAGGCATCTACTGCTTTCTTGCATTAACCCCAAATGATGAATTCAATAATATCTATAGTACAAACAGAATATTTTTTTAAAACAACTTACAATTTCAAATGGTGGATGAGAGAACAGAGGTAGTGTAGTATGCAATATTCATGAGGAAGGAAGAGAGAAGCTAGAAGCAAAAATTCATAGGAAGAATGGAAGAGGAGCTGAAAGAGATTGGATATTGGTTGGAGAAAAGTTGGAAAGAAAATCCAAGAAAATAGATAAGAGAGAGGAATAATATGAACAAAGAGAAAAAGTTAAATACGTAAGAATCCAACAAAAGTGCAAAACACCATTCATATATATCATTGTCCTCCACATACTGATGCATTAACAAGTCCTGTTCCAAATATGGTAGAGATTAATGAATCAAAATATAAAATAAAATAAATCTTGCTGGAAAGTTGAACTGTCTCTGTCAGTGATCAACAGTTTCTCAGCCCTGTCTCTGACGTTTTTCAGGATCACCAAATCTAGATCAACTCTGGCAAACGCAGACTCTATCCCACCAATCTAGGCTTCAGATGCCTCAGTCTCGGCCACACTGCAGTCTCAAGATCTCAGTGCTGCTCCTACTTGCAGAGAGACCACCAGGGATACCCTCATGCAAAGGAGCAACCCCCAGATACAGCAGCAAGGAAAGGACCTCCAGCACACTCGGCAGGAAGACCCCAGGTTCCTCCAAACCTGCAGGCTCCCCCACTCCGGACCTGCAGGCCCCAGCTGGAGTCCCCAGACAGGGGCTTTTGTGGTGGGTGGTGGTAAACCTGCTAGCACCCAGGCCCCAGGCCCTGGTTGGTGTCCCAAAATGGGTGCAGCCACGTGCAACCAAACCCAGAGTCTCACGGGAAGCAGTCCTCTAGGCGTGGTAGCAGTGGTAGCAGTGGTAGTGGCAGTGGTTGTTGGCAGCAGGCAGCAGGTCAGCAGTAGCAATGGTTTGCAGCTGTGGGGACAGCGTCACCAGGCGATCTCTGGGGGTCAGCAGCAGTGTCAGCTTCAGTTGCATCCAGGGAAGCAGTTTCTTCTATGGCAGCAGCACCCAGAAAGAAGACCTCCAGGCAATCTCAGGCTGGCAGCAGGGGAATCAGAGGCAACAACAATGGCAATAGTGCTGTAGGCGGCGATTGATTGACAGGAGACTTCCGGTTCCGGGGCAGCCTTGAAATTTGTGTCTGAGGAAACTGAGGCTTCTGCTGCAGCCCAGAAAGAAGACCTCCAGGCTAGCTCGGGTGGGCAGGAGTGGATCAGAGGCAGCAGCAATGGTGGTAGCGGTGCAAACCTCTCTTCACGCTTTCTTCATTTCCTTTTCTGTGCAGAAGTTTTTTAATTTGATAGCATCCCACATATTGATTCTTGGTTGTATTTCTTTAGCTTTTAGGGTCTTGTTGAGGGAGTCAATTCCTGCACCTATGTAATGGAGTATTGACCCTATGTTTTCTTCTAGCAATGTCAAGTTTTCTGGTCTAATTCCTAAATCTTCAATCCATTTTGATTTGATTTTTGTGCAGGGTAAGAGATAGGGATCTAATTTCATTCTTTTAGCTACAGATATCCAGTTTTCTCAGCACCATTTGTTAAAAAGGCTATCTTTTCTCTAACCTGTATTTTTGGTACCTTTGAACATGTAATTTTTAAGAAAGGAAAAACTTGCTCTGAAACCACAAACCATCTATGATTGCTGTTGTTTTTATTTAGACTAGGAGGTAGGAGAATGATGTTGTGTAATGTGAAGCACTTCCTACATCTGGAGACATAATTTTCAGTCTTCCATTTAGAGCTTCAGCTGTGGCTGTTGAAATCTGAGTGTGCGTTAATAGCATCATTGGGATTCCAAGACAACAGGGAGAATTTAAGCGTCACCCATTTAACCAATTGCAACAATCCATGTTTACCTTCAGTAGGAGGATTCTTGTGCTTAATTAGAATAAGAGAAAGTAGTAGTGCAATTTGTGGGAAGAACCCAGTGTCACAAACCGTTACTTGATTTTGAAGACAAAATTAGATTACTGTAACCTGTTATGTCATTTTTTCAGCAAATAGAATTTGGGTAAATTTTTCCTGTTTTCTATGGACCAGTGACAGATGGGTCAAATGCATGCTTTTTTTTTTTTTTTATTCCAGTCTTGCTTAAATATATATGTTTATACATTTTCAGGTCACATTCTTTCGTTGGTTAAGTTTCACAGAAAATTTTCATGATGTATTTTTACTGTTCATTTTATCCACAGTATGCATAAATTCCAAAGATATAATTTTATCCAAATTTCTTATTTCCCCAACTTTCAACCCCTTATAAAGGAGAAAATAATTCAAACTGAAGTGTGAAGTTTACTGAAAATGATCACCTGTGGAGAAAACATAAGAATACCCATTCTTACATAATTTTACACTGAAGATCAGCTTGGGTGAATGAAGAGGAGGTGTCTGTTTTGTTTAGTTCTAATCTATATTTAACTCATGTGCTGTTTGATGAATTAACATGTTTTAATGCAAACTTGACTTGGGCAGGATAGTCTTAAAATCACCCAGAAAAAGCCAGATAGAGATGGAAATTTTGCACCAACTGGAAACAGGTAAGGGGATTACTGAGACTTAGGTAAAAAAGACAGTTCCAAGTTAGTAAGAGGAATCTAGACTTCCTAGTCTCTCATGAGAAAGGTTGGGGGAAAAGCTGGAGCTCTCAAGTGTACAGGCAGAGAACAAAGAAAAATCTGTTTCATTTGAGAAATGTCCCCAATACACTGCCTTTCACAAAAGAGTCCTAAACTGTCAACTTCTTAATTGTTGCAGAAAATGTAGTGAGTCCCAGCTGAAGGTGGGATGGGTGAGGTAGAGGTACTGGTAATGGCCACTGTGCCTGGACACTGACTATGTACCCAATGTGATTAGTAGGCATTTTAGCAGTGTGTTTCATTTCCTCCTCAAAATTATGCTATCTGTTGGCACTTGGAGGAAGGTTGTTTTGCATCTCAATTATAATAATAAGGAAACTCAGAGCAGGGAGATAAAGCCCACTGTGCAAGTGACTGAGTGCATTCAGCACCAGGTCTCCCTGGCTTCAGAGACTTGGCTCTCAATCAATATTCTGTATTCTCCTAATGAGGTAAAATCTGCTGTGTCTCACTATGAAAAGAACAAATGCTGCCCTAGTATTTTTTTAAGTAAATTGCTTTTTTATGTAGATACCTAGTCTATGTCACAGGAACATTTTAATTTTCCAAAATCTGATATCTTCCACTTGGGTATCTTTTTCCTGAATCCTAAAACCATTACAAAGATATAAAATTAAGTCTCCTTTCAGCATCCTGCTTGCATTTAGCTTATTCATCTGCTCTTCTGCCAGATCTCAGTGTTATTAAAGAATATTTTGTCACGCTACTACAAGAGTCTAAATATATAGGAAGCAAGAACCCCACATTTGCTTCCTAATCTACCATCTCATAATTTCACCACCGAATTCTTCTTTCTGAATTCTTCCTGTTAATGCTGGATCTGGGAACCAGCAAACTATTTTTATGTTTTGCCAGCTGTTGGATCTGCCAATAAAGCGTGCTAGAGCAAGAATTGAAGGCAGAACAGGACAGAAGGGCTGGCTCTTTCTGTTTGCTTGACATTTCTTTCAGTAACACCAGCAATGGATGTCCACCCTGTAGCATTAACAGATAAAGCCCACTCCCTACCCCAAAGATGGTAGCTGCTTCTGCTTCCTGCAGTAGCTATCTGGTTTACCTTCATGCTATGCATTTGGGTTTTCAGTTCTCTAGCACCTATTTCACTAATTCCTAATACTAAATTCTCTCTGTTACAATACCCGGTGTGGTTTTTGTCTTCCTGGTTAGATCTTTGTAGGAGCCCTAATCAAGGAGATAGCTAAGATTGCGGTTAGCTGAGAGCCATAAAAGATGTTCAAGTTTCACCTGATATCCATACATTCATCTAAGAATCTTTTTATGCCCGTGAACACTGTGTGACGCACCTCTAAGCTCAAGCTGTAAGCATTTGTCCTTGTTAAAGCAAAATGTATTTAACTGGGTGAGGGTTAGTGGCTGGTGTGGTTGGAGTTAGAGTGGTTGGAGTTAGAGTGGTAGAAGTTGTGTGGTTGGAGTTAGAGGAGAGTTGGAGTTGCAGTTGGAGTTCCGAGAGGTTGTTGGAGCCGGAGAGAGAAGTTAGAAGAGAGAAGAATAAAAGAACTTTTTCATTTCCATCCTGCCTCTGAATTTTCTCCCACGGCGTCGGCGTCGTAGCTGCAAGCGGCAGCAGCAGGCAGCTACAGATCTTGACTAAAAACTCTCTCAGGCTAATTTCTCCCATGATGCTATGTATAGCTAGCAATAAATTATAGAATATTCAAATTTGAAATGACCTTAGAGATGGCCAAGACCAAATGCTGATGTAGTTGAGCGGTGAACTCTGTTCAGTGGTTAGCTATCCACCCATGGGTAACTCTTGTTCGAGGAAGCGTCTGAAGCACTGTGTGGAGCAGTGTGAGGTCCTATGGGAGAGAAGGTTGTGTTTATGCGATGGTTTCTGATTTTGCTCTTATCAGACAGAAGCTCTGTGTCAAAGTCAGGAAAACAGACTCCTCCTGTGGACTCAGAAGGATACATTCTTTAGCCCATGGTAATTTTTGTTTCTGGATTACTTGTAAGTATAATAACATTTGAGACCCAGTCTACTGGCCAGTGAGATGAAGCCAGGCACAATTCAGAATACTAAGGAATAGATCCAACCAATTCATCCATCCGTCCATCCATTCATTATTTCACCCATTCCTCCACTCACCCATTTGAATCCATTCATTCTTTTATTCACTTTATTTATCTTTTCTGAATAAATACTATGTTAAACTGGGATACATAAGATTCAACAATAAAATAATGGACTTCCACTTTAAGGATCTCTATAGAGTAGTAAGGAAGATATAGGTGAATTAATTCTGGAAGCTCAGAGAAGTAAATCTGACGATATTTCGTAAAAAGAAGGTCTTCCAGAGAGGGAAAAATTCTAATGGAAAGAGTAAAGTTGTATATAGATGAAAGGTTCTGCAGTGATCAGGAAACAAATTGCTTTAAACTAAGGCATTCTGGGAAATAAAGCTAAAGTAGAATAGACATACTGAATTGAGCTCTTTTGAAGCAAAGAGAAATATCTTCATGTATATATATGTGTGGGTCTGTATTAATTTTCAAGTCTATAGTAGACTCCCTGATGAAAATAGAGACTATTGAAATTCCACAATAGCTAGTATCTAGCACAGATATCAGATGATACAATCCATATCCAGTACTAACATGTAAATTTCCGTAAAATTGTTACTATTCCAGTCAAAAGTCCCTACCTTTATCTACTCCCACCAACACCTAAAAGAGTGGGCAGTGTAATCAATTAATTAATATCCAATATATCCATTAATTCATTCATTCTACATATATTTTCTATCTAAAATATGTGAGTTTCTCTAACCCATTTCAGAGTAAAACAGTAAACAAGGCCCCTTTCTCTCTGAGCCTGTAGCCAAACTGTGGAAACAAATGATTAAAAGATGGAATTTCAGTGGAGGTACAAGTGGGGAGGGACAGGGTCAAATGTGTAAGTGGGCTGCACTGTAGGCCATTATTTGTAGACATTATAGACAATATAGCTTTCATGGAGCACCAGGACAGCAGGTGGACTTGTGTGAGGCCTAATGGTGACCTTGTCTGGGAACACGTCCTTGGAGATAGAAAGAAGTGGAACCAATCCAAGTATGTACTCCTCTGGGGAGCCTCTACGTCCAAGATATGGAAGTATGTAGATATGACTGCTGAATGGTTGTTAAGGTTTGACTGACATGTCTATTGATTTCAAAATGCATTCATATGTGGCTGTGTCATAATGACATGAAAGAAAAAGAGCAATGAATAAAAGACAATGAAGGTGGGACAATTCTTTTAAGAGTTTGGATTTGAGGAGACAGGGGAGGGTAGTAGCTGGAAATGGGTAAGAAACAGGAAAGCCTTTTGTTTTAATTGGGTGAAATTGAGGATCTCTTCCTCTTAATGCAGAGAAGGAAGTCGAAAAGGAGATTGGAAAATGAGTTAGATGAGGGGAGAGAGAATTGATGAAATAGGTCTCCAAGAGGTTGAAGACAATGAGGTCAGACTTTAGAGGGGAGAAGGAAAACCAATTCCACTGTTAGAGAAAAAAGAATGTGTGGCTGAACAGGATTTTGGTTGTTGATTTCTTTTGTTGCTTCCAAGGAATCTGCCTAAAAAAAGGGAAGGAGCTGGAGGGATAACTACCCAAAAATGGTGGACTGAAAATAAATAGGCTGAGATTATAAAATATAGATGTGTATACATAAGAGAAAATATAAAGATTTTTAAAGTAAACTTCAACAAATAAGTACTTCTGAATCCATGAATGGTGCCTTAGATATTTCTGAGCCCTAAGAATTAATTTACTAAGGTTTTCTGCTTCCCTCCCTCCCTCCTTTCCTTCCTTCCCATTACCCAATTATTAATGTGAAAGATCTCATCACTTTAATAGGAAAAGAAAAGTTAAGTGCAGTTTAGAGTTTTAAATAGATTCTATTCCCCTCTAGTGAACATAATATAACTTACATACTATGAAAGAGAATTTCGAAACCAACTTTATTTTTTCTTTCACTATTTGTAGATGCTCAGAGGAATTTTAATCTGCCCCATTTATAGAACTGAAAAGATATTAATATGACTATTTTATCCTAGTGGTATAATTTGTTTTTTCTTTTACGTAAGAATACCCATAAGTCAGAAAGCATATATGCACTTGAGTAAGCCTGATCTTTTACATTATTTGTTGATGTACCTATTTACTCATTTATCTGCCTTTTAATCAGCATGTCTCTGTAAGAGGGACTGTCCCCGGCACTAGGACATAGGGACTACCTCAAGAGTTTTCTGTCAAGTTGGGGGCAACAGACCAAAAAAGGAAATGCTAATGTGCTAGTAAGTGTTTTGTCTTTGTGACAAATACCTGAGGAAAACAATTTAGTAGAGGAAAGAATTATTTGGCTCATGGTTTCAGAGGACTCAGTCCATGGTCAGCTGGTCCATTATTTTGGGCCTGAGATAAGGCAGAACATCATGGCAGCCAAGAAGAGTGGGGGGTAGGCGGGGGGCCAAGGACAAAAGGAGGGTCCAAGCGCAAGCTTCTAAATAATCTCTGCCTTCAACTAGGTCCCACCCTACAGTTTCCACCTGTCCATTCAAATGAAGAATCCATCCATGGATTAATAGACAGATGAGGTTATAGCCCTCCAGATTCAATCATTTCCAAAGAGCTGCACCTCTTACTATGGCTGCATTGTGGACAGCTCCTTTGATGCATGAGTTTTGGGGACAACATTCCAGATCCAAACCGTAACCGTTAAGCAATTAAGTGACAAAGTGCTATGGGCTAGGTAGGTATCAAGCTCGTACACAATGCTCTTTCGGCAAAGAGGCTGTATCACCTCACAGAGGGAACTGCAGAATGCTTCTCTGGTCTGGAAAGGTGAATGAAGAGGCATTTTCTAGTTCCAACTCTTTCATCCTTTAGAATATACCAAGCACACGAGGAGCTCTGTCTCTCACATAAGACGTCCTGTAAGGACACAGGATCTCAGCAGGCAGCTGCAGACACACAGATTGGAACGAGGAAGATTGACAAGAGGAAATTTCAAGTTGTTTAAGAGAAATGTGAAGAGATATTAACAGTCCCAATTTATTACCCTATGACAAGACATGGTCATTAGTTGCTTTAGAGTTATTGTTACTGTATAATGATAATTGCATGCAGGAAGAACTTATATTATCATGTGGCTTAATGAAGAAACTGAAATGCATGTGTATTTAACAGATGCTTCTCAAGGTCAAAAGAATAACAGGTTGCTGATCAACTTCATCAAACAAACTGAAAATCAATGAAGTTTGGACAAAATGAGAATTCAACTAAAATTAAAACTCACTCTCTCATTTTCCATGAGGAGTACTGATAATTTTTATGTACTATGAAATGTTAAAAATATTAATGCATTCTTAATGCTTTTCTTTCTTTAGAAATTGTCACATTCCACGACTGTTTCTTGTTCAATTCTAAATGAATTTCAGCCTATGATTGATCCTCTATTCATTTAAAATAATAGCAAAAAACCACAATGTCCTATAGCAGGAGATTAGTTGGAATGCCCCAAGTAATCTACAATAGAATTATTTTAATACTTCTATTATTGCATCTTTTATTATATTTTCTTTTATTTTTATCATGAAAAAGTAATAGAAACTCATTAAAGAAAAATCCAAAAGAACTTCATAATCTCCCCCACTTCAACAAATGTTGAAACTCTTGTGTGCACCCAAGATCTTCCAAGATATCTTTCTTTATATTCTTATTTTACTATAATAATGAGATTCAATATGAACACTTGCTATCTTTTACAAGTTATGTTGGCCATCTAAATAATTCTTAGGTCATTTAGGTTATTGAATTTTAAGTTATTTATATCATTCAAACATTTCTCAAGTAGAGTATGCAAGACAGAAATAATTGGCAAAACCAGATTTATAAATGGACTAGCAAAAACATAGAATGAACATGAAGCATAAAAGGTAGATTTTTAAAGACCAAAAACTCTAAGATGTCCAAAATTCCCATTTCCATATCAGAAAAGCTAATCACTGGAGGTATTTTAGAAATCACCATGGTCCGTATTTACCAAGTGAGCTTCACAGGCAAGTGCATGGACTGGCTTTCAGAGAAGATGGCAGCCATGGTCATGGTCCCTTCAGTTTTCTAAAGTGGGTATAAAGGAAGAAGCTTTAGTTTGTATTTTGAGGTTATCCTTATATGTCTGGCTTGATGTTTTATGAATCAGCAGATTCTTTCTGCTCCACATTGAATATATCCAGGAACTGCTTGGCTCTCAGTCCATCCACACTATCACCCTTGTTAAAGTAACTTGTCACCATGTTCTCCCTGCTTCACCACTCGCCCCTTATAGTCTACTCCTCACAAAAAGGCCCACTCATACATTGCTGGTGGGACTGCAAAATGGTGCAGCCAATATGGAAAGCAGTATGGAGATTCCTTGGAAAACTGGGAATGGAACCACCTTATGACCCAGCTATCCTACTCCTTGGTCCATACCCAAAGGACTTAAAAACAGCATACTACAGGGACACAGCCACATCATTGTTTATATAGCAGCACAATTCATAGTAGCTAAACTGTGGAACTCACCTAGATGCCCTTCAGTTGATGAATGGATAAAGAAAATGTGGTATATACACAATGGAGTATTACTCAGCAATAAAAGAGAATAAAATCATGACATTTGCAGGTAAATGGATGAAGTTGGAGAATATAATGCTAAGTGAAGTTAGACAATCCCAAAAAGCCAAATGCTGAATGTTTTCTCTGATATAAGGAGGCCGAGTCACAGTAGGGTTAGGATGGGTGCATAGGAGGATTAGAGGAACACTAGAAAGGTCAATGGAGAGGGAGGGCAAGGGAGGGGGCAAGGGGGTATAAAGAAAAAAACAGATGGTAGAAGGAGATGGATATCATTACCCTAAGTGCATGTATGAAGACACGAATATCCTTTGTATACAACCATAGAGATGTAAAAATGTGCTCTACAAGTACAATATGGAATGTAATGCATTCTGCTGTCATTTCTAACAACTTAGAATGAAAAATAAGTAAATTAATTAAAAAAAATAGTCTACTCCTCACACATCAACCAAAGGGATCCCCTACACACTGGGTCAGTTATTCCACTCCTCTCTTCATAGGATCCCTCACCTAATTCAGAACAAGTTCCAAGTCCCTCTCAGGCCCCGTGCCCCACAGTGTCTGCTTTCGATGCCCTCCCTCTGACTTTGCCCCCTACTTCTTTTCTCTTCTTGCCACGTGGGGCCCCTGGCTCTTCCTCACACGGTGCAGCTTTCTCTTGCCTCAGAGCCCTGCCCCTTGCGTGAACATATTCCTGGAAGGCTCTTTCTGGGTCAGTCCTGCCTGGCCCCTAAGTTCTGCTCAGATGTCAGAGCCTCTGTCTGAGGCTTCCCATGATGTCTCTGTCTAGTGGCAATCTTGCCCCTCTCCCTAATACGTTATCTTGCCTCATTATTATTATTATTATTATTATTATTTTTATTTAGCACTTATCAACCTCTTTTGTGTTGTAGTCCTGACTGAGGATGGATTGAAGGAGCCAGTCTTCCCTAAGCAGAATGCAAACTCTATAAGGAGACAAAAACTCTTGTTGTGAGGCTCATTATTAGAGACTGGTCACATAGAGGTGTCCAAACATGTTATTTTTAGGGTAGCCCCCTTTCCTGACCTGCAGGAGCCCTAATTAAGGAGATAGCTAAGATTGCGGTTAGCTGTGAGCCATGAGCATTACCACCTTGCATGATCTCGCGAGACTTGGCCCGGGGGGATTGTGGGTTGTCGTTGGGGCCATTTTGTGGTGGTTGGAGGAGTGTGGATTGTGTGTTGGGGTGTTGTTGGAGCCGGAGAGAGAAGCTGGCAGAATAAAGAGCCTGTTCGTTTCCAGTCTGCCTCTGAACTTATTCCCGCGGCTTTGTTGCTCCAGGCGGCCATCGCTTCAGGCAGCAACACTGACCTCCAGCTGGAGAAGACCCCCTGTGCTATTACAGCCCATTTCACTATCTCCGCAGGGACATTGGGAGTGAGGATGGAGGGAACTGGCACCAATTACCATGGTCCAGTGGGGAATAGGATGCTGACAAACACCTTGGGAAGAATTCTGACCAATCTACTTTCACTAGGGGTATAAACATTCTGCCACTAAGATTTAGACTTTGACTTAGCAGCCTTTATCCATGTCTGGTCACCTCTTTGTCATTTGTGTCTTTCCCCCAAAATAATAAATGATTATTGCATGTTCTCAATGGGATAGTATGCTGCTGTTAAAAATATGTACAAGAAAGAAATGATCCTTAGAAATACTATTATGAAAAAGTTAGTATTTATTAGTATTTAAGAACACTCTTTTTGGATCAGAAATTTAAAATTTGAATCCTTTTTAGCTGCTTGAATTTAGTCAAGTTTCCTCAATTCTCTAAGCATGTAAATGCGATTAGAATAGGCTGTACCCAAGAAAGAACTTGTGTGAATGAGGAATTTTATGAATACACAACGCTCAAGGTTGAATAAATATGAATTTTTTTTATAATTGTCTTTATAATTGGGCTAAAATATCAGGGAGCAAAATTCTATGTGTAGCACAAAGTGACTACATAAGTAGAGCCACATGTGCCCAGGGTTCCTACCTCTGCTGGGGACTGGGGCCCAGTGCCCTCTCACCTCGCCTCGGTTGGTTCAGTTTGTTTCTCAGCATCTGCCACTTTCCATACACCAAGTGGACACTGACTCTGTTATCAGTTGATGTTCTTTCAGTTCTGAGTGTCAGGGCTCGAAATGACGTAATCAAGAAGGCGATTTATTGGCTCATCCAACCTCAGAAACCTACTGGGCAGAGCTGGCATTATGTCCCTTCTGTCGAGGTGTCCAGAAGGGAGGGTGCTGTCTGGATTCCTTCCTCTCTCTCCTTTCTCCAGGGTCCCTCCCTCCCCCTCTCCTTCCTCAGGTCCTCACCCAGCCCCTCTTTCTGCCTCCTCATATCCACTCTCTGCTCATCTTGGCTTGGATGTATTTTTAGGCTGTCTTTCCTCCACATGAGAACCAGAGTCCAAGGCCATCCCACTGCAGGGATTTTATGCTTCCGAATAAGGACTTCCTTCTCTATTGTTCTGGAAAAATCCCAGCGTCGTTGCCTATTGGCTGGGCTTCATGCAAGGGGCTGTCCTCAAAAATCACTGTGGATCAAGAAGAGAACAAATCCCTTAGGCTCACCCAGAGGCCAGGGGAGCAAGGTGAGGTTCGTGTCTAGAGCACCCTGATGGGTTCTTATTGTTCTATATGGGGCAGATTATTTTCTTCAAAGAACTGTTGAGTAAATCTAGAGGCAAAAATTTTTCCTGAAATTATCTGTATGCATAGTGATTAACAGGTAGAATCAGTATGGATGATTTTATTTTTAGTTTTTAAAAAGTCTTCAGTCTTATTGAAGACAAAAAGAAAACGATGTCCTTGAAAGCTGAGTGGGCTCCTGAGCCACCAGCAGGTGTGTGAATGGGTGTGCAGACCTGGGACTGGCAGCTTAGCCCCATGCACAGAGACTCTGCACTCCTCCGCCATCCTCACTTGGAACAAAGGCTCTCCTGTGTGTCTGTTCATCCTCCCGCCCTGATGCTCCAGTTTTAGGGTAAAAAACTCCTCATGTTGCAACTTGCAGAGGTTGGTGGTCCCAGAGAAAGAATCCCAGCCTAGCAGCTGGAAGAACTGTTGTCTTTCCCAGCTCTGGCAGTGACAGCCGTGTCAGCTGGCTCACACACTGCTGGGCTGCCGGTCCCCCGTCTATAATCAGAAAGTTTATTTTCAGCTTTAACAATCTGTGATTATTATTTCCGTTTACTGATGGAGTAACTAATTACTTCATTATAGGATTTTTCAAGACCAGTTACCTCCTGTTTGGTTCAATTAGCAAAACGCCAACATGATTGTCATTGATTTTGATGTTGGGCTGCCAGGAGAAGAGCCCAATGGGGAATATCTCAGGATCTTGGGTAGATTTTGTCTTCGTTATTCAAGGGTGGTATGTGAAGGAGTGGATCTTCTCCGGCCTTTTCAAAAATTCTAAGCAAATACTCCCATAATTCTATTTAATTACACAGATGCTGAGGGACTTCTTTAGTGTTCTGCTTCAGCTAAGCTAGCCAGAGAAAGAGGACCAACCACAGCTCACACTGGCAAAAACTAAGCCTTTCCATTTTTTCCCTGAGCAGAGAATCAGAGAACACCAGACAGATGGTGGATCTCTAAGATCCTTCAATCCGACTTTGGAGTGAGAGGCAGTGTTTACTGAGTATCTCTGTGCATACTCTGCAGACAGAACACATGACACAGAGTCGGATAATACCCACCTTACAGCCTGCGTGGGTGTGGGAGGCAGAATAGTGACCTCCCCCAAAAATCCATGTCCCAATCACCAGAGCCTGTGAATGTTGCTTTCCATGATTGAAAAAAGAAAAACAAAACAAAACAAAAAATCTACAGATGTGAATTAAAGGATTTTGAGATGGAGAGATTCTTCTGGATGATCCATGTGGATCCTGGGTTTGCACAAAGGCCCTTCCAAGTAAGAAGGGGACAGGAGAGTGATGGGAGGAGATGTAACCATGGAAAGAAGCTTGAAGCTATGAGGGGTGGAGGGACCACAGGTGGAAGGATGAGGTGCAGAGGGGAGTGAAGCCAGGTATGATGAGGACCGGGCTTCCCAGCCTCCACGGCCTCCCACACCACTGAAGATGGACATGATGCTTCCCAGGGCCTTGAGCCTCCATCTGCACCCTCCTAATTTAGTCAGTTCCCTTTGCTCTCTCATCCCACCCCAGCTCTCCTCGTCTTGGATTCCCCACATTGTGTGATAAATTTCACCCAAGCCCTGGCACTGCTGCCCAGGGTGCAGAGCGCTGTGTGTGCCTTTGTGAAATGAGCAATCTGCAGAGCCAAGTGGGGAGACCTGAGCAAGCCAGTGCAGAGGTCCAGCTCAGGGGACAGGCAGGCCTCATTTCCACCACAGGCCTATCCTGGAACTGGGACTCTGTACTTTGCCAGGCTTTTGCTTGGGGACACAGGGGAGCACCTGTGGACACTGCTGCTTAGGGAGCCCATGATTTGTGGATGGATAGGCGGTGTCATGGCGGGGGTGGGAAAAGGTCCAGCTTTGGAACTTGACTGAGCGGGGACTTTTAGTTGATTCTGCCACTGAGAAACTGTGTGGCTTCTGGCCATCTGTCTCACGTGGGTGAGCCTCCTAGACGTGTGAGGATCCCACAGCCAGAGAGGTTATAGGGTCAACTTACCCCAGGCAGCATTAAAACCCCAAAGGACTGAGGCTCAGAACCCGGAGGATGTGTTTTCCGAGCTACTTGAAGTGGGGCTTCCTCCCCAGCATGCCCTTCCCACTGGTTCAAAGGTGACAAGGAGTAAAGGAAGCCCGTGACAGTAGCTATATCTGCATGGGGCATGGATGGAGTTCCCCGGCTGCATGCAACGAGGGTTTCTGGCTGTTGTTTCAGCCTTGGCACTCCCAGATCCATCACTCCCGCTCCGATCTCACTCCCCTCTTGATTCTCTACTTGTCAGAACATAAAATGGCGTCAAGACTTTTAAGATCAAGCGTGAATGACACACACTGGATGAATTAATAGACTCCTAAAACAAGATTATTAAATGAAACGTTGGAGAATGTAAAAATTCCCCAACACTATGTTTAATGAGCTTACCTGGATTATCGTAGGCAAAATGTGTAAGGCAGCTCCTGTTTCACAGAGAGAATGGAGGCTTGTGGGGCTGGACTCTCCCACTCCTCTGCCTCCCCAACCCCACCTCCTCATCCCTGGTTTTGGAGTGAAGGGTTCCCCTCCCCCTGGGCTACTCCACCTCTTTCCTGGGCTCCTTGATTTCCTTCTCATCTCTTACCTGGGGTTCCTCCCAAGTGCTGTCCCTTTTTCCAGTCCCTTACTAGGGACCTTGTACCAGGTCACCAAGCTCTATATCATTATGCCTGCCACATGACAGGAGTGTCCTCGACACTGCTGATACCACTTGCAGTGAATTCTTGCCATCTTACATTGCCCTGGCATCCATTTGGAACATGAATTGTGCTGCCTCCTTCCAGAATCAGGGTTCAGTCCCCATTGACACCATTTGCCATTCTGCGCACTCTCCCAGTTCTTCGAAGTGGCTGGTCCTGATATCGTTGCTTCACACAACTTCCTCCTGGTGACACCTCTCTAGGGGACAGCTACAAGAAGCCTACTTGCTGGTCCCCACTGGCCCTCACAGCCCACAAGGACTCTGCAGGTAGGCATAGTGACCACCCCTCAGTCAGTGTCTGGCCTCCTACAACTCAGGCCTGCTTGCTTCATACCCATAAACTAAAGCTTTCTATGGAAGACACACTGAATAGCACCCTGAACTCCCCAAAAGGCCTTGGCCTATGAGTCCCTCTGTCTCTCACCATGTTTTGTCCTTCTTGACTTCTTTGTGTGTGACCCCCAAGTGTTGCTTCTTGACTTGGAGTAACAACGCCGCGGGAGAAAAACTCGGAGGCAGAATGAAGATGAAAGAAGGTTTTTTATTCTTCGGCTTTAGCAACCTCTCAAACTCTAACCTGACTCTTTCAGCAACCTCTCGAACTCTAATAGAGAGAGCTTAGAGAGAAAGAAAGAGAGAGAGAGAGAGAGAGAGAGAGAGAGAGAGAGAGAGTCTTCTTTCTTCTTTCTTATTCGGCAGCCTTGGCCTGACTCCAACCAGCAACTACTACTTCTTCCTTGCTCTGACTCCTCACCCGGTTATATACCTTTGGCATTAACAAGGACAGGTGCGTCACACAGTTCACGGGCATACAAAGATTCTTTATTAATATCAGGTGGAAACTAGAACATCTTTTATGGCCCTCAGCTAACTGCAATTAGCTATCTCCTATTAGGGCTCCTTCACCCAAGCATGCCCCAGGACCTGTCGGTCATAAAATCTTTATTTCTGTCTTGTGTCTCTCCTGATCATTTCCATCTTAAAGATCCTAAATTAAAACAAACTGCAAATCTGTGCTGGTCCTCGAGGAGTCTGCATTCCAGAATGGAGAGAGAGCACCAATTCCAAACAAGTCCACAATATGTGAGGTACCACCAAGCAGTGCAAAGTGCCACAGAGATCCTTAAATCAGTGCTGGAGGACACTGGCAGCGGGCCTCTTCTGGTGGTCATGGTGATCCCAGGAGGGGTGCCTCTGGGGCTTGGGAAGTTTCTGGTAGGTGAGGTAAGCCACGAAGTCCTCCACAAGAATGTGATACTTGAGTAGAGAACTGAGTCATGAGGATCTAGACCTACAAGAGTTTGAGAAGAGAGTGTTGCAAGCACAGAAGCCACGCATACACAGGCCCTGAGGCTTCGTGGCCTGCTCTTCCTGTTCTGGACACTGTGAGTTGTGATTCACACCATCTGTGTTGCACTGTGAGGGACCGAACCAAAGTTACTGCATGTGGAAATCTGCCTGAGAAACACTTCTAATAATTCACCTGGAGAAAAATCCTCCTCTTGGGTCTTCTGCCAACCCCAATCCTAAGACTGAGTATAAATAGCTCTTTCAAGGAGTTTTTATGTAAAGGAAGGAAATTGGGGTCAAGATTATTAAAGTCCCGCATGTAACTCAAATGCAACATTTCCAAAATTGAACCCATTAACATTTTCTGTTCAAATTAGCTTCTCTTCCGATGCTGCCCTTCGGAGAGATGCTGCATTACTCATCCTGACAGAGTGCAGGGGCCTACGTCCCCCCCAAGTCTTCTCTGAGCAGCTCCAACCCTCCTTGCTTCTCTTTCCTTTATATTATATGCATGGAGGTCAGCAAGAACCCCACCAAGGATCATTTGCTGGTGTTGGTGACAGTGGGAACTACTGAGGTATGCTCAACCTCATCACTCAAAATAGAACTTAAAACCAGAGCATCTGGACTCTGTCTTTCCAGTCCTTTGCACCCTGCACATGCACACAATGCCAAGTGCATGCAGATTTTAAGCAAAAATGGAAAGGGGAAGTTTCTCTTTCCACCAAGTCCTTGATGACTGTTGTAAAGGGTGAGGAATCACACATTACTGTCCTTCTTCAGGCTCTGAAGAAACAAATATAATTGGTGGGGAAATTCCCTAGAAGCTTAACAAAAAGCAAAGGCAATAGGTGAGATTTTTGGAAGGGAAATTAATTAAGCTGGACTGAAATGAATGGTTTGGGTTTGGGATTCTGGGGGAGTCTGGGCTACAGAGAACTGGAACAGAGAAAGGAAGCACACTGGTACGGCACAGGCTCAGGGACCAAGATTAATTATCATTCACCACCTAATTATGCAGTTGGAACCACTTTCCTGGCAGTGCCTGTGACACAGGGGACAGGGAAAGACCTGGTTCTGGAAGCTGGGGCTCTTGCTTCTAATTTTCACTTAGAATAGATTATAAAAGACTCCCCTCTGTCCTTTTCTGGTTATTATTTTTTCATTTTTATCTTTCCGAAAGAGCTGTTCTCTTTCAGATTGCTTCCTTCCTCTTTGTCAAATAACCAATTTACTTTCTTGTGATCTGAATGTAAACACGCCGGGTGTATTCCCACTGGGTACATGATTTAGACCAGGTGCGATTCTGGATACAAACTTGTTATTCACTTTATTCATTTAGACTGCCTACTACGTGTAGCACATATATCTTAAGATGCTTCAGTTTTGCTTGTGGGTTCTATTATCAAGGGCAAATATGATCTGTCTTAAAGTCATTTACTTCTCTCACTAGGCCCAGCAACTTATATTAGTTCCATTTCATACATATCTAAACTGGGGTTAGAAGGTTTAAGAACATTTTCGAGAGTCACATGACTAGTGAGTTAATGGATCTTCAGATATGCAAGGCCAGGCTTATGTGGCTTCTCCACTTACCGCATTGTCTGCAGGCTGAGGAAGTCCGACCCAGTTGATCAGCCAGAGGAGTCCCAACCACACGATTATATTTAGGTTGATTTAGGACAAGCATTTCAATATCATTTTCATGAAGCATTACAACAAAAAGAACAATGAGGAGTTTATATTCTGGGTTTGCTGGCTTCTACTAAAAATTCTTCGTTTATACATCCTTTGGGCTTATCTCAAAATAATTCCCACTATGCCACTTGAAGTCCTTCCTGGTCTCAGCCTCTCTGGCTGTGCCGACTCACCTGGCCTCACTCAGCATCAACCCTGTCCTTACATTTTATGGTTGCATCAAACTGGACTCATGTTCCAATGCTGGCTACGAGGATGGTGCCCACAGAGATGTCAGTAAGAACAATGTGGAAAGACAAGAAGAAATGTTGGATCCTAAATAGTAAATAAGTGATTGGATGTGGACTCTCCGGCCTACATTGCTTGAGTTTGAATCTTGGCTTTGTGATATGTAAGCTGAAAATGAACCTGTTTCCTTAACCTCTGTGTCGGTTTCCTTATTTGAAGAACTGGAGAAAATAATACCACATTTCTTATTTGGTGAAGTGAAAAAAAAAAAGTACAAAAATTACCTGGGACAGAGTCTGGTACATACTAATTGTTGCGTAAATATTAGTTATTGTTGTTGTTGTTATTATTATTATTAATAAAGTTGATTTGGGTCAGAATCCTTTTTACAAATTTTATGCCTTTTTTTTAAGTAGAAAGTTGTCATTGCCTCTGTCATCTGATTGATATGAGAAATAAATATGACAAGACATATAAATATTAAGCATAGGATTTGTCACATAATAATAATGTGTGAGCTATAAATTGCTATTTCTCTGAATAAGATATTTATTCCTGATTTCCCCAGATTTTTTACAGACATTTTCCTAGCTCTGATGAAGCCTCAGCTCCTTGGAGGAATTGCTCATGATCTGACCCCAGCTCTTCCCCTCCCCACCAGGCTCCTCCTTTCACTGGGGCTGGATTCTGTTCAGTGGCCAGCATCCTTCTGCAGTTGTCCTGTGTGACCTGTGGGTGGACAAAGCTCATCAGCTCCATGACGGCGCTGAATACCCAGAGATAGAAACATCATCTCTGCCCTCAAAGAGCTTGTGACTAATGAGCACATGTTAAGCTCATGGAAAATAGCTGGTGACTTTTGGAAAGTGCCTAAGACTCCCCTGTGATGCAAATTCTAAGGGACACATCACTTCGGTCAGGACCTTGGACACTATTTGAGGTACACTCATTTTTCTTTTACTCTGTTGAGCACCCAAGAGGCAGAAATGAATAATAAAGCACTTTGCTTTAAAATTACTCAGTTTGTTCTGGCAAAATTATCATGCTTGCTCAATTCCATTGGTATTAATTGAGAGCCAAGAGTGCTCTAAACATCATCACCAACAACAAAAAAAAAGACATGTTACCTAGCATGATGACATTTTCATGAAGAGTTCTGTGGGCATAAACGCAAAAAACTCCCTGTAGTAACATACATAATGAGGAAAATGAAACATGACAGTGTGTGGGACCCCAGGAGAGGAGGGCAGGGAGCTGCTTTAGACTAAGTGGACAGGTCCTCTGCCACCCTCTGAACAGGTGTCATAGGGAGGGTGTGGGGCTTCGATGCTGAGGAGTCACTCGTTAGGAGAGATAATAAGAGAAAACTTCGGGTACAAGAAACATCAAAAATAAAGACTCCCAGGTTGAAATTGGCTTGTACATTTGTTTTAGTCATTCTAAACCCAGTAGAACATTGGCAGGGAATAGTTTCTAGAGGATGAAGCAACCGTTTCCAGCAGCTGTCAGCGAACTTTCCCTGAAGGATGAGGTAGGAAACATTTTGGGTTCTGTGTCCAGACAGTCTTTGTTTCAGTTACTCCATTTTGCTGGAATAGTATGAAACAGCCACAAACAATGTGTAATGAGTGGGCATGGCCCCATGCCATCACAACTCCACTTCCAACAGCAGAGGACTGCATTTGCTGGCAGCCTGTAGTTTGCCCATCCGTGGTTTGCAGTGTTAGATGAAGGACTTACAGGTGCTCTGGTGGACAGTGTTTCCATGGGACCACACTGTATTAGTCAGCTTTCCATAGCTATGACTGGGATACCTGACAAGAACAACTTAGAGGAGGAAAAGTCTCTTTGGGGCTCATGGTTTCAGAGGTTCGGTCCATGGTCAGCTGACTCCATTGCTGTGGGGCCTGAGGTGAGGCAGGACATCATGCAGGAAGAGTGTGGGGAAGACGGCTGCTCTGCTGGTGGCAACAGGGAAGCAGAGAGAGCGCTAGCAGCCAGGGACAAAATATATAACCCCCAAGGCTTGCCCCTAGTGCCCCGCTTCCTCCAGCCATGCCCACCTGCCCACATTCACCACCCAGGACAATAGTCCTTGCAAATTCTTCATCCCTTCATCCACCAGGTGGGTTAATCCACTAAGTCACAGCTCTCATATCTAGTCGTCTGACCTGTGAACATCCCTGCAATAACACAGGAGCTTTGAAGGGCATCTCATATCCAAACCAGAACACATAACCAAAGTGCGTTATTTCATATGCCCCTATTACAATGTTGTGTTAATATTGGGAGGTCTCTGTACTTCTTCCTTTTGAATCCAAATGGGTCCAGGAGGCAGCAGAGGCCTTGCTGCATGACTTCCAAGGCTAAATCATCAAAGGTGAGGCAGCTTCCAGATGTCTTTCTTTGGACATGCACCTTGGACATCCTGAACTTGTATATAAGAATTTCAGGTACTTTGAAACTGTCATGCTGTAGAATCACATGAAGAAAGTACATTGAGTCCCCGTCCTTGCTGCTGGAGTCTTCCTAGCCTTGGTGCCACCAGTATGCATGCGTGACTTTTGAGATGATCCCAGCTCCCAGCCTTTCATTCACTCCTGCTGAAGCTGATTTGAGCAGAGACAGGCTCAGGCCTGCCATGATTTCACACTCATGAGCAAAGTAAAGGCATATGTTGTTTTAAGTCACTTGTTTTGAAATAGTTTGTTACACAGCAATTGATAACTAATACTCATGATTTTAAATACCACTTTCTTTTAGTATCTTTAAGAGATGTTATATCTTATCTCCATTTTACACAGAAACCCAAGCTGACAGAGAGAATGAGAGAGAGAGAGAGAGAGAGGAATGAAAGCAGCTAGAATTCTTAAGAGGTTAAGAGGTTGTCATGTTTTTTTTTTTTTTTGTTTGTTTGTTTGTTTGTTTTGGTTTTTGACACCAGGTATGCTTAACCATTGAGCCACAACCCCAGCCCCCCACCCCTTTTTCTGAGACAGGGTCTCACTGAATTGCTGAGGGTCTAGCTAAGTTACTGAGGCCGACTTTGAACTTGTGATCCTCCTGCCTCAGCCTTCCAAGTCACAGGAATTACAGGTATGCACCACCGCACCTGAGGTCATCATCTTCACAGAACAATGACATCAATGATAGGTTCTTTGTACTCTCTTCCAACTATTTTGTCTTGCAGAGTTGAAATTTCGTTTGATTTTTAAAAATAGTCTCGATTTCTTTTCTGAGTTGCTGCTCGAAGGGTTTGTCACTGCTCATGGGAGCATTGTTATTGTAGCTGCCTTTAAATCACTGGCCTATAATTGTGATGTCTGTGTCACTGCACTACGGATGCCTGTTGATTGTATTTTCTCTTTCAAGTTGAGAGCTTTCCTGTTTCTTAGTATCATGAGTAATTTGGACTGCATACTGAACATTCTGAGTGTTCAGTTATAAGACTCTTCTGCCTAGCTAAACCTTATTGTAGCTGGTAGCTGACCAATGGGCTCAGAATTTGTGTCCTGGATCCCTTTTGTGGTTCAAATATTGATTTAGTGTTTAAGTGTCTAAGTGCTCTTCCCGTCTGCTCATCTTGTATGTCACCCTGGTGACAGCATTCTACCCTGCAGAGTCTGTGTGCCCAGGGTGGAGGGACAGTGCAGCTTAGTTCCTGCAGGGTGAGGTACAGGTCAGAACGTGGCCCAAGGGCTTCACTTAGGAGTATTATTTTGTCTGGTCTCAAGTCCCAAGGTCCCTAGCCCAACACCCTTCTTTTCTTCACATTTTAGCATCTTCTAGTAGATGACATTCATTTTTTTCAATCTTTTTTTTAAAAACAATTATGATTAGCAGAAGGAATAACATGAAATATGTTTATCACACATGCAGAACCAGAAGTCCCTTTTTCGCACTAAAGCTTATGCTTCCCAGTGTTTTGCACTGGCTCTTATGCTTCCCAGTGTTTTGCACTGGCTCTGAGCCTTTGATATTTGAAACAGCAGGTGTCCTGCCCAATTTTGAATTGTGTCCTGGACATTCAAACACATTTCTTCTGCTGTTCTCATCCTTCAATTTCCTCATTTTCCTCTGTATAGCACCATGTCACAGTTACAGCCAGAATATTTTCTTGCTCCTATGGGGTCCTTTCATTCTCTGTGACATCCTGTTTCTACCCAGTTCAACACTACTACTAGTCATGTTCCAACCACGAACAATTCAATCGAGGGTGGTGTCACAGTGTGTAAGATAAAGGAATGAGGCTTTCTCTCCTTAACTGCCAAGGCATGAAGCAGTGCCCAGGGAGCAAAGGTCTGTCCATCTCCCCCCACCCCCGACTTCCTTCTTCTCCATCTTCAATGCATTTGGCCTCATTCCTCACTCATGCAGGGATTAGAGTGGGAGCAAGTCCAGCCATCTCTCAGCATTCCTCTCTGTTTTTATCTTGTTTGTGTGTGTGTGTCTTTCTCCCTTGTTTGAATCTTTCTTGCATGTAACTAAAGTGAAAAGGGCTGGGTTTGTTCTCAAGTAGAAGAAGGTGTTGGCATTGGCTTCTCTGTTCTTCCCGTCATCTAGAATGGGTTTAGACATCAAGGGAAGCAAAATAGAGTTCAAAAACTCATGGAGAGCCACGCTTCACTTTGGTCCCATCAGAATCCCAGTTAACTGCACTGAGGTTAGGACTTTAGTTATAACTCTCCTCCAGCCCCAGCCCCAGGCCAACCCTGCCCAATCTGTGTGTGTGTGTGTGTGTGTGTGTGTGTGTGTGTGCATGTGTGCACATGTGTGGTGTCTTAGTGTATTTTGTGCTGCGGTAACAGACTATATGGGTAATTTATAATGGGTGAAAACTCATTGGGTCACAGTTCTGGAGGCTGGGAAGTCCAAGGTCAAGGGTCAACAGCTGGCAAGGGCCTTTTTGTCACATTGTCACATGGTGGAAGCAGAGGACAAAGAAGAGGAGAAGGAGGGGGTGCAGGGGGGAGGAGGAAGAAGGGGAGGGGGAAGAGGGAAAGCTCACCTCCATAACAATTAGTACCTGCATGAGGGCACAACCTTCAGGACCCAAGCACTTCTTAAAGGTGCTGCCCACAATGGCAATTGCATTTCCACATGCATTTTGGAAGGGAAAGGCACTCAAACCAGAGCACCGTCATCAGGAAGGAAGGGTAGGTAAGCTAAGCTGCTGTAGGAGAACATTCAGGAGCAATGGCATTCCCAAGTCCAGGTCCCCGACTGATCAGGGGTCTCCTGGTACTGATACTAGATCAAAAAGTCAAATAGTAGTGCAAGGACTTTGCTGTTATTACTTTTATCTGAGGGCAATGTGTAGGTCCTTAAAATCATACAGACTCAGAGGTGACCTGGGAAGTGAAGGAGCCTCTGCCCTCCTGGCTGCCACCCTGTCTGTTTGACATCTCTTTCTTCCTCTCCTCCTTCTTCTTCTCTCCCCCCTGTATGTGGGGGTCCCTCACAGCTAACAGATCTTCCCAGAAAGAAAGTTACAGATCTTCCCATAAAAAAAGACGGTTTCTATTTTTTTTTTTCCCAATTTTTATTTCTTTTTAATTGATAAATAAAATTGTATGTAGCATGATGCTCTGAGATAGGTATACACTGTACCAAGACTAAGCCAAGCTAATTAACACGTCCCTTACTGTTTCTGAGCACATTTGTGGTCAGAACACTTAAAGTCTTCCCCGTTAGCAATTTTCAAGTATATCTACATTGCTATTGACTACTGCCACCTTGGTGCATAATAGATCTGAGCTGATTCCTCCTGTCTAACTGATGCTTCCTGTTCTGTGACTGACACCTTCCCAATCTCCCTGCCCACCAGCCCCTGGCAACTGCCATTCTCTTACCAAGGAACTACGTTCTGCAAACCATTTGCCCATTTATGTTACATTCCTTTGTTACAAAAGTTCAGGCCCAAAGTCAGCCTGAGGGATTCAAGGAAGGTAGCCTCTACCCACTGCTGCTGCCCACTGCCCACTATGAAAACTGGGAGCACTTTTTTTTTTTTTTTTTTTGACAGGTTTCCAGAGTTGCAAGAAGACTGCTACTTCGTGGGATTGGGTTCCAGGAAGTCAAACTTCTCACCCTTTGCAAATGGAAGATGGTTGTTGATGACCCTTTTCCACAAATGAAGTTCAAATTCCTGCAAGGGGGCCTGGGTGCTGAAGTAAGTGACTTAATTCTCCATTTAGGTTAGATCCAGGGCTACAAAATATGACCTTATCTTTCAATAAGCCCTCTCTACCTTGCTCAATGCATCTCAGGAAAATACAGTTCATTCACTCAGCCCAGTTAGGCTTAGTTGAAAAATTCAAAAAGAAGAAGAAGAAGAAGAAGAAAAAAAAAAAAAAGCAATCAAAGTTTTGTTTTCCACTTCCCTCACCCCCTCTCCCCACCCCAGTCTTCTGCCAGCTTCGTTCTCCAGCTTCCCTTTAACAGAGCTTGATTTAGCAGGAAAACAGTGGGTTCATTTACGCAGCAAGGGAGCGCTTTTCATGTTTGAGCTTTGAAATGAAAATTGTCTTTGGGCAAGCTTCTCCGCAGCGCCATCTGAGAGCAGCAGGGCTGTCATCGTGACCATGGATTTGGGGGAGGGAAGGCAGACTTTGGAAGGCAGCAGTGTTTCTCCCTGAATAGGATCTTGGGCTGGCAGAGAGCAGAAACCAAAGGGGATGGGAATTCTGTGCTCCGATGAGTCTGGTGTGGTATGTCTGATTTTACAGCCGATAAACATAAAACAAAGCCCCCACCCACTGCATCCCCCATCAATAGGCCGTGAATACAGATATGACCACAGATCCCTGCTTCTATGCCAGAAGGGTTTAAATCCACATTATGGTGCGACATGTCTATAGACATCCTTAAAGCCAAAGGTGGAGGTGGGACAGATGCTTCATCCCCAGATGGGTTGAGCTACTTCAAAACATTTTATCATCAGCTTTTAAGCTTCTGCTTTTGAGTTGGATGGATTCACAGGTGACAATGGATATTCCCTTTTCTATCTGGAGAGAGAGGTAGTTGCAGAAATGAATAGTTATCATGAACATGGCACTGGGTGACAAATGATCTGCCCTAGATTCCAACACAGACTGTGTAGGACAAGAGCTGGTGGGCTAGAAATGCTCCGTTCTCTGCACGTCTGGATGAATGTGGGGATGAGCTGGGCAAGTTGTTTTATCACTTAGAGACTCAGTTTCTCCCTCCGTAAAATGAAAAATAGCATTTTCTCACTTTGTAAAATAAAATGATGCTACGAAAATCAAGCGGTTGGTAGACATCAAAAATGTGCAATGAATGCTCAAAAGCTGATAATTCTACATCAATAACTTTGGGATCTTGGAAGAAAAAGGAGGAGGCTCTGATGAAGGAGATGGGCAAAGGCTTGCAGGCAGGGGCTCTGGAGGAGGGGTTATGCTTCCGGACTGAAGATGCTGGAAAAGGCATCTCAGAAGTTTGCTGTAGGGCTGGGGTTATGGCTCAATGGTAGAGAACTTGCCTAGCATGTGTGAGGCACTGGGTTCGATTTCCAGTACCACACATAAATAAATGAATAAAATAAAGGTGCATCAACACCTAAAAAGAATTTAAAAAAGAAAAAAAGGTAATTTGCTGTAGGAAGCAGTCGTGAAAAGGAAACAGACGCTGTGTTTCCACGGACTGATGATGCAGTAGATACTGTCTTGCAAAAATAGGACGGGGCCAACCGGCAGAGGATTTTGAGTGCCCGCTGAAGAATATGCACTTGATTGAACAGACAATAGGAAGCCATTGCAGGCTTTTGAGTAGGAAAATGACAGACTGAGAGCTTTGCCTCCTGAACAAGCTCATGCAGGAAGCTGTGGGTAGGGGGTAGAGTGGAGGACCCGGCTGGGCAGGACTCAGTGCCCCAGGGGGAGCACAGCAGTGACGGGAGGTTAGAGATCAGAAAAGCAACTGGTTTGGATTTTAGGAGAAAATGGTTAATTCTTGGCAGGAAGGATCAAATGTAAAAGCTAATCATCAAGATGAGGATCAGGGGGAGAGGGAATGTTCTTTCTTGTCTGCTTCACACCCGGACACCCGGAGTGTGGCTCCAGTAAATCATTCTGCAGAGGCAATCAGCACACCTGTTAAGTGAGCCTTGGCATTTAATTGGCATTATCGGGCCCCATGTACAGAGGCAGACAATGGATGTCACTGGCTTGTGAGCAGCACACATTTGCATTTCATAGACAGTCGGGAGGGAGCTAATCAAGTGCCTCTGCAGTCTCCCCAGGGAGGGCACATCTGGATGGAACAATGAGTTCTTGCTTCCTGCAGTTAAAGGAGTGGGAGTACTCTAGGGCAGCCAGGACCTTCCTGCAACCCCCAGGTGACCCCTGCATGCTGCTTGTTTGGCCAATAATAAAGGAGGCTGAGTAGAAGACCATGCTGAGCCTGTCGGGTGAGGGGCTGCAGGCTTGGTTTTGCTCTGGCAATGACACTCACTGCACACTCAGGCATGACCATCTGCCTTTTGTATGTCTCAGCTTATTCTTTTTTTTTTTTTTTTTCCGGAAAAATGACTCTACCAGTAAAGAATCCAAATGCAATCATTGTGGATAACCTCCTGGGCTCTGGTTTGGTCAAGCTGATTAGCACACATTCATTCATCAAATGCTTATTGACCACCTTAATGATCTAGGCCCTAGGGTAAGTTCTAGGAATACTAAGTTTAGAAAGATGCTGTTGCATTTTCAAGAATCTCACAGCACAATGGGACCAACACTTAAACAACTACAGTGCATCGATTTAAGTGCAGAGATGCTATGAGAGAAGTAGTTGCAAAGTGTGAGAGAAGTGTGGCTGGAGAAGGGCCATTTAAGGTGAGTCTTAGGACACCATGAGTTTTGCTATCTGGACAGAAGGGGACCAGCATTCTAAGTAGAGATGACACATTCTGTAAAACAGAGATGTCTAAGTGTATGTCTTGTTGGAAAAAAGTAAGTTGTCACTGTGTTAAAGGGTTTAGGTGGAGAAGGTTTTGAAAGTTTTCTGTGATCAGTATCAGGAGCCCTGAGGCTAACCTCATCAGTAACATCTGAAATCTCTTCAATCAGGATTAATTTTTGATAGGAATCAATCAATAGCACAGTATTGAACTCTTGCTCTGGGAAAAGGCCCTTTGAAAGACAAAGAGAAGAGTAGGATATGCAATATCCACAGTAGAGTGTTTGCAAAGGAACAAGGAGACAATAAAAATGAGCAAACTCAAGGCCACCCATGCCTCTCTCTCTCATCACATCATTTACAGACCTTCGTGAAGCCTGATGTGTGCTGAGATTCTGGATTCAAAAAAAAAAAAACAACAACAACAAAGTAACACTCTTTCTGGTAGAGCTCATGGTCAGTTCAATAGACTGCTGCCGTCTGGTGGGACAGGCTACTACCTGTGTATGTGTAGGGTCTATTCAAGGGCAGACCTACAATGAGGATGGCCAAGGGACACTTCTAGGAGGAACTGGGAACAGTGTGACCCCCATAGTAGGACCAAGTTAAGCCAAGGAGGACAAAAGAGTGTGTGTGTGTGTGTCTGTCCCAGAGGGTGCAGAGGGCGTGGTGTGAGAAGGAGCCTGGTCACAGAGGAGCTGAGATCACAGGAGTGGAGTAACATGAGTAAGGGAAGGTGGCAGAAAGGGCCTGGGGGGGGGGTTTGACCTGCCAGGGCCTTCACCTGGTCGTGGGGGTCAGCTGAGATGCTTCTGGAACACAGAAGGCACCACACCAGGGACCCTAGATGCTGGGCAAATCTTCAGAGACACAAGAGATTTTTCATGGAAAGGTGAAACCTTTAAAAAGGATTTTTAAAAAAATTAATTTATTTACCTATTCATAATGCACAAGTATAGCATCTTTTTACATACAACTGTTTGTATACAAAGTACATAAGTACCATTCAGATCTTCAATCATGCATTTAGGATAATGATATCCATCTCATTCCACCACCAATTTTTTTCCCTTCCCCCCCTTCTCCCTGCTCCCCCCCTTCCCCTCCCTTTCCATTGACCATTCTAGTGATCCTCTAATCCTCCTATGTACCCCCTTCCAACAACACTGTAAACTAGCCTCCTTATATCAGGGAAAACATTCGGTATTTGGATTTTTGAGATTGACTAATTTAACTTAGCTTTATATTCTCCAACTTCATCCATTTACCTGAAAATGCCATTATTTTATTCTCTCTTATTGCTGAGTAAAATTCCCTTTTGTATATATACCACATTTTCTTTATCCACTCATCTACTGAGGGACATCTAGGTTGGTTCCACAACCTACCTATTGTGAATTGTACTGCTATAAACATTGAAGTGGCTGTGTCCCTGTAGTATGCTGTTTTTAAGTCTTTTGGGAATAGACCCAGGAGTGGGATGGCTGGGTCATAGGGTGGTTCCATTCCCAGTTTTCCTAGAAATCTCCATACTGCTTTCCATAGTGGTTGCACCATTTTGCAGTCCCACCAGCAATGTATGAGTGTGCCTTTATCCCCACATCCTCTCCAACATTTATTGTTGTTTGTGTTCTTGATAGCTGCCATTCTGACTGGAGTGAAATGAAATCTTAGAGTAGTTTTGATTTGCATTTCTCTAATTGCCAGCGATGTTGAGCATTTTTTTCATGTATTTGTTGATTAAATGTGTATCTTCTTCTGAGATGTGTCTTTTCATTTCCTTAGCCCATTTATTGATTGGGTTATTTGCCATTTTTGGTGTTAAGTTTAAAAAGGATTTTTAATGTTATTCTAAAGCCTGCCTGAAGAGGCTCTCATTTCAGAAAAGAGGAGGGGAAAGGAGATTTTGTCACCAAATAATTCTCCCTCTGCCCATTTCAGGAGCGGGTTTTTTGAGACCCTAAGAAATGTTCAGAGACTGGGGCTCACTGGGGGGCTGAAGTCCCTGCTCTCTGTGAAGGGAGACTCCATCTTCCTGCAGGTAAAGGTGAGACCCCTGGCAGCAGTGAGTGGGCTGGCACCTGCTGGGTCTAATTGGAAATCAGCGGCCATGCAGAGGCATGATGCGGACTTCTCGGGCATCATTCACCCGGCTCGGAGAGATGCTGTAGACAGCTGTTTCCCGACAGTCCTCCAGACCTGACTCAATAACCAACCAATGTAGTGTGTTCCTGCTGCAGTGATGACCAACTCAAGGCCTCTGAGATTGGTGGCAGAGTGGTATTATTGTTAAAGAATGAAATCCTATGGGTGTACTCAGGTCTGGAATCTCAGAGATCTAATTTGGGAGGCCGAGGCAGGAGGATTGCAAGTTCTAGGCCAGCCTTGGCAGCATAGCATGACCCTGTCTCAAAATTAACAAAACGAAACAATATATAAAAAGGACTGGGGATGTGCCTCAGTGGTAGGGTGCATCTAAGTTCCATCCCCACTATTGGAAAAGAAGGAATGAAGCCCAACAGAGATTCCGATCCTTTTTTTTTTTTTTTTTTGTCTCTCAAATATTTTGAGGATCCCAACAGCAGAAAGGATGACAGCAGAGTTGGCCTGGCTGCTCAAGTCAGAGTGCCTGGGTTGGGCTTTTCATTCTGTCAGTGACGTAAACTCTCAGACCTTGGGGTCAATATTTGTTTATTTTTGATTGCTGTAAACACATACTGCAACCTTAATGGTTGAAAACAACTGAAATGTATTCCTTCACTATTCTGGAAGTCAAAAACCTGAAATCAATGTCCTTGGACAAAATTGAGGTTTCTGCAGGGCTGGGTCCTCCAGATGCCTGGGGAACTTTGGTCACTTGCCTGTTCCAGCCGAGGGGTGGCTGCAGGCACCCTGGGGTCACACCACTGCAGGCTTCCAGACCAGATCTCCAAATCTCCCTCTGCTCCATCTTCACACTTCCCTCTCCTCTGTATGTAGTAGAATCTCCCTATTTTCCCCTCTTGTGAGGATATATGCCGATTGCCTTTAACACCCATCTGGATAATCGAGGATCATCCAGCCCTGCAGGAGTCTTTGTATCATCACATGTGTGCCAGCCTGTTTTTGCCATGGAAGGTAACATTCACAGGTTCTAGGGATGAGAATGTGGATGCCTTTTGAGTGACTATTTCTCAGCCTACCACCGGGTCCTCAAAAAGGAAAAGGGCCTTGTCACAATACTACCACTCTGGGTACTTGTGAGGATTAAGTAGACTACTTTCCAAAACACACAGACAGGCACGTGTGCACACACACAGGCACACACACATGCACATACAAACACACAGAGTAGTAGCCACATGGTAAAGGGTCAGTACAATACATATTAATGATGACTGATGTTTCATAAAATCATCTCTTTTCCCTTCTTTACCAAGTTCTAGGGGCCTCTCTCTCTGTTCCTTCTACCCTGTTTTCAGAATCTCCTCTCAGCAACCTAAGCAGTGTTACGATGACACAATTCTGGTACTTCTACTTCTCTTCTCAAAAAGGTCTTTCTGAGCCAGGCATGGTGGTGCACGCCTGTAATCCCAGCACTTGGGAGGCCGAGGCAGGAGGATCGCGAGTACAAAGCCAGCCTCAGCAATGGCGAGGCACTTAGCAACTCAGTGAGACCCTGTCTCTAATAAAATACAAAAAAGGGCTGGGGATGTGGCCCAGAGGTCAAGTGCCCCTGAGTTCAATCCCCGGTACCAAAAAAAAAAAAAAAAAAAAAAAAAAAAAAAAAAAAAAGAAAGAAAGAAAGAAAAAGGAAAAGGTCTTCCTGCCAGGAATTGACCCTTCTTTTCTCAGGAGTGGGGTGTGAGGGTAGAAGGCATGAGAGAGGAGAGAGTCATGGAACCAAGAAGGGAGGAAGGAAACCCTGAGTGCACACACATGGATGCTTCTTTTTCCCTTGAGAACTCTTCCTTGCCTCCTCATTCATGGACCACAGAATCTCCCTCTTCCCATGTAGAAACCTGGAGGCCATCTCAGCCTCCTCCCTGCTCCTGTGCCTCTCCTGACGGCAGCACTACTCTCTCCATCCCTCCAGCCCAGGTGCCGTACAGCCCCCTCAGGAGGGTCTGTACTGGGCCCCAATCTCCAATTCCGCTGCCGTGGTCTGAGTGAGACCCTTGTGGTCCCCAGTGTTCCTGCTGAGGACAAAACAGGGCCTGGTAACTGGAATCCTGCCTCCCAGTCCGCCCAGCTGGCACACCTGCCAGGACTCATCTTGTCTGTTATTTTCTCCTTTACAGGAAGTGGGAAGTGTTGAGTTGGGGACGTGCTGTTTGGACTGAGATAGGTGAAGATGCAAGCCCCGGCACTGCTGTTTCTAGCTTGAGATAATTAATCTTCCTGAGCCTTGAACACAGCTTAAAAAAGCGTTCGTGGAAAAAATGTACCGGAGAGCAGATACAAAGCAGGAGCTTGGTGTCTAGCAAATGGCAGATGCTAAATAGACCAGTTCTCCTCCTCAAGTGTCACACAACAAAACCATCACATCACAGCTCTGTATCCAGACCCTGCCCAGGGCATCACAACTCTTGTTCCTTATATCCTTGGAAGCATTCCTCTCCACTGGGTCAATTCAGCCAGCTCACAAGTCACCTGCCTTTTTCTTGTCCTACATAATCTCTTGACCCTACTTCTCCTGTAAGTCGCCACTACATTTGTAGGCTCCCCATTGGCTTCAAGCCTTGAGAAAGCCATCTATGCTGTTTTCGATTCTTCTCCTCTTTTTCTTTGACGCCCGTCTAACCAGACCTTCTTCCTCACTTCTCTGTGGGACCCTCTCACTCCAGGGCTACCACTGACTTGCAAATTGCTAAATCTGGTGGTCAGTTCTGAAGCACCATTGTGATCTTCCACCCACATTTGATAGACTTTCTGTAGGATTCCTAGGACATTAAAGCCCCTTGCGACATTCCGCATCCTATATCCTTACCAGATGTAAAATGTACAAATATTTCATCCCATTTGTTGCATTTTCTTTCCACTTCTTAACAATGTCCTGTGAGGCACAGAAGTCTTAATTTTGATGAAGTCCATTTTACCCCTTTATTTTTCTTTTGTTGCCTCTGCCTCTGGTGTTGGTGTCTAATTCCATTTAGATTTTCCCAATGTTTTCTCAGAGTTTTATAGTTTTTAGCTCTTTAAGTGTAAGTATTTGATTGATTTTTGAATTAATTTTTGTATGTGTTTTAAGGTACGAGTAAAGTTAATCTAAAAGCCTACATTTGTTCTTTTTCACATTTTCCCAGCACCATTTGTTGAAAAGGCTGTCTTTCTCCCTTTGAATTGGCTTGACACCCTTAAGAAACAAAACCAAAATAATCCATTTGAAAACTGGTAAAATATCTGAATAGACATTTCTCCAAAGAAGGCATACAAATGGCCAATACCAATATGAAAACTTGTTCAATATCATCAATCAGGGAAATGTAAACCAAAACAATTAAATTCCACTTACTCCTACTAGAATGGCTATAATTTTTAAAAGAAAAAGGGAAAAAATACAAGCATTGGTGAGGATGTGGAGAAACTGAAAAATGTATGTGGGTGGTGGGAATTTTAAGTGGTACAGCCTCTGTGGAAAACAGCTTTGTGGTCAATGAAAGAACTAAGCATAGAAATACCTTAGGGCCCAGAAATTCCACTTATAGACCCGAATTCCCATAAACAAAAGAACTGAAAACATGAATTCAAAGAAATTCTTGTACCTGATGTTCATAGTAGCATTATTCACAACAATCAAAATGTAGAAACAACCCAGTGTCCATCCAGAGATGAATGGAAAACTAGAACAGAGATAGTCCACCTTTTAGTTTTCTGCTGTATGTATGTAGATGCACATACAATGGAATTCCATACAATGTATGTAGACACACATACAATTCCATACAATGGAATCTTATTTGCTAGTAGAAAAGAATGAAATAGTGGTCCGTGCCACAGCAAGATGGACTTTGAAAACATTATGCTTAGCTAAAGAAGCTGGACACAGTGGAACAAACATTTTATGATAACACTTACATGAAGCACTAGAATAGACAAATTCATAGCAACCAAAGGTGGAGTGCAGGTTATTAGGTGACAGGGGGACATGGAAAGCGGTAGTTACTTTTCATTTGGTACAGAGCTTTTGTTGAGGATGATTTTTAAAATTTGGGGTATAGATAATGGTGATGGTTACACAGTATTTGAATGTTTAATGCCACTGAATTGTACACTTACAAATGATTAAAATGATAAATACTATATTATGCATATTTTCGTATAATAACAACAACAACAAGAAAATAAGTCAACTTGATTTTCTTCCTCCCTGTTGGGTGGTTCTTTCTAAGTTTCATTTATTGGTGTCTCAACTTCCTGACTTCCACCGAAGCTACCCTAGGTTCCATACATGTCTGTCTTTTCTTCCCTTGCCAATACACTTCCTTGATGATCCTGTCCACAATCAGGCTTTGAGCAGTACCATTATGCTGAAGGCTCTGGACTTCTCTCCCAGATTCTTTTTCAATAGTCAAGTGTTTATTTCGCATGTCTGTTTGGAAGTCTTATAGACCACTTGAGACATGCCACTTATCTCCTCACTCCACCCCCATCACGATCTGCTCTGTTCTCTCACCTTTCCATCTCACATGATGATAATCCTTCCTTCCACTTCTAAATTCAATTTCTTTCCTACCCAACCCACCAGGACATCCTGTTTGGCTTCAGGAAAGATGTCTGAGCTCTCCCAGCACACCGTGTTCACTGCCAATGTGATATTTATCACACATTTGCTAGTTTGTATCTTTATCCATGTCTCCATTTCTTTACAGCTTAGTTGCACTATCAACTCCTTGAAGCCAGGTACTTACTCATTGTGTGTCCTAAGAATCTGACTGACATTTGCTCTAATAAACATTTATAGAATAAATGAATGAAAAATTTGGGGCAGTCGGACCGTGGTTCATCACCTTAGAACATCAATGTGTGATTATTTAAAGGTAATCAATATATACCTTAAAAACACAAGAAAATAAAAATTATGTGAAAAATACATAAAGATTTGCCACTCTTTAGTTTTGATCTAGAGGTGGAGGTAGTATATTTTACTAGTGTTTGATGAAACAGAAAGGAAAGGATGGACATGCTAGTTTTAAACCTCAATAGAAGAACCTTAAGACATAACTAGAGCAGGGTTTGCACTGCCTGTGCACTGGGAAGACCTGAGCTCTCAATCAAATCAAGTCCCTGTCAAGTCAGGGAGACATGGAATTGAATCTTAGCCTCATGATTTACCAGCTCAGGACTTTGCCCTAGTTTCTAATCTCCCTGAACTGAAGCTTCTTCATCTGTGAAATGAGCATAATAAATACTCATCTCAAAGAGTGATTCTGAACATTAAGTGGGAGAGAACTGGTTCATTTTCAGCACTGGAAAACGGGTAGTTATCCTTATTTTCTCAGGAACAAGAAATGTCTACCCACTGAGAACCTGGTGTTATGATCTTTTATATTTTTCCCATTTCTTATTTAAATATGAGCATGAATGCATACATGTATCAGGGGGAGGCATGCATATGCATGTTTTTGGTTGTGGGGACTAGAGAGGACTAAAATGCTTGACCCACAGTCTCACCATGTAGTCATGGAACCATGTATGGAACCAGGCTGGCTTCCTCAACCCACCTGCCAGACATCTTGCCCAACATCATTCATGCCAAGTCTACTGGATCCTGCCTTGCTCCTTGCCAGATACTACTGCTAGAGAAATCCACATAGTGTGACAGTTGGGTTGGTGACAAGTCAACGTATATATATATATATATATATATATATTTTAGATCTCAACTTTGAGTTCTGCCCACAGTTTGGCATTCTGTGTTCTCTTATGATTTGTGTTGCTTTGGAACGATTCCACCTGGAATCCTCACAGGAGTGAAGAGTCCTGAGCAGCCCCACTAGTTCTCCTGTATTTATCCTTTAAAGACGATATGTGGGAAGCTATGTCATTAACACGCACCGTGTGCCTCTGCTGTATTCCTTGCCCATAGGGTCCTTGTCCTGACCCTCTGCCAGAGCCTCCAGCATGATGTCAGCTCGGCGGGACTCCCCAGGTAAAGTGTGCTCTACTTCTCGCTCCTCCTTCCAAAATTCCCAATAGCTGAACCTGTCCAAGAGGTCAATAAATGTATTTAATGGTAGAAAAAGAAAAAAAAAAATAGTCATACTTCTCTGTGTACTTCATACCCTAGATGTCCTAAAGTTATGCAGTGACAAAATCAACAGTGTTATTGGAACACAGCTACCCGCCCTTTGCAATTCTAAGTCCAGGTCTTGGCTTTTTCCTCCTGGGTGGCCTGAAGACCCCATACAGTCTAATTTGTTGTGTGTTTTCCCTTCCACAGGACTGCAAGCTTCTTGAAGGCAGGGGCTGTGTCTGATCAACCTTGGAAGAGATATTGTGGATGAGAGGACCTAGATTTTACTTTTGAGCATCACTTTGTTCATCTTTAATCGGAGGCAAACATTTGAACTGCAATGTTATTGGCAAAAATTAATGTGATTTGTTCTCCCTCTCCTTTTATTTTTTTTCCTCCCTATCTTCTTCTTTCTCTACCACATTACATTCCAGCCCTCTGCTGCATGGATGGCCAGCATTTGGTGAACACAGGAGAACCATTATGTGCTGCCACCTGCAGCAACGATACCGCGGGAAAGAATTCGGAGGCAGACTGGAAACGAGTAGGTTCTTTATTCTGCTTTCTCTTCTGACTTCTCTCTCCAACTCCAACAACAACCCCCTACAACTCCAACCCTTCCTCCTTAAATACTTTTCACCTTAACAAGAATACACGTGTCACAAGCTCAACTTACAGGTGCGTCACACAGTGTTCATGGGCACAGAAAGATTCTTAGTAGATTACAATAAGGTCAGGAGAAAACAATTAAACATCTCCTCTTTCGCTCTCAGCCAGCCGCCATCCTAGCTACCTCCTCATTAAGGCTCTTACATTTCCCCTTTTGTTTTAAAAGAGGGATAAATAGATGGGTGAGCTCTCACCACATCAGGATTGACTGTGTCTGTTTTAGGCGTCTACACGTGCAACCAACATTCTTACCCGTCATCGGATAATCAAGGCTGTGCCCTTGACTCGTGTCTTAGGTTGATATGTCGGCCACATGAGACTTTCCTGTCATTGACTACCAGCCGTCCAATCATGAAGAGATGCTCCGTTTCTAAGGCAGCAAGCTTTTTGCTGACGAGCCAAGTTTCATTAAATAATGTACTAAGTTCTTGTAGACAAATCAGGTGCCCCAAGTTCCATTAAGTAACACTCTGAGTTCTCTAGACAAATCAGCTGCCCTATCAAGGTTAAGAAAAAGGGTACCCACAAGGCATATGTCCCGTACAATGTCCCAAACATACTATAGTCCATTTGCTAACACGTTGATCTAGGAGGCCTCATGCATGCAGACCAGAGGCTACACTGCTGGTGAAGTTGTTTGATGCTTGAGCAGCAGGGATGCTTGTAGGATTGCAATCCCTGCAGCTGTAGCAGCAGCAGCAGCCGTCTCTTTTATGTCTAGACAATGCCACCGGCAAGTCTTCAGGGCCCGCTAAGACTGGCATAGGGATGTACCTAGAAACTCAAGCAACAATCATTAGAGGAAAGGCAGTGCCATTCCAGCACTGAGTCAGAAAGCGAGTTGTAGGAGTAAACTAAAAAATAGAATTATTATATCTTCAGGTATCTGAAGTTGATCTCTGCTCACACACATTGCTGCTTGAGCTCCCACTAACATTAGCTGGCAAAATATCACATTCAGAATGGATTAAAGAAAGACTGAGGGTATTTAGCTGACAAAATATTACATTTAAAATAGATCAAAGAAAAGCTAAGAGTATTTTAGAGAAACAATTTGTTAGCTGGAACTTTTGAGCCTCTGCATACACAGCAACCTTCCATGAATATACCTGTTGAAACAATTTAAATCAATCAGCTGTTTAACAAATAAAGTTCATAACAGATAAACAATCCCAAGTCAAATACCAAAATATCAGGCTATACAGTATTAGTCATAATCCTTGCTGAAGAGATGTCCTAGAGATACTTATAAATTAAGTTTGAAGGTGCCTTCATTTTTTAATTGTTTACCCAATTTGAATATATTTAACTTAAATGAATTAAAGTTATTTGGATCCTTTTTATTTTATTTTTTTTATTTATTTATTTATTTTTGGAAATGTTGCTCTCAGCCAGCCGCCATCTTAGCTACCTCCTCATTAAGGCTCTTACAATTATGAAATAGCCAGTGCCCATGAATGGGAGCTCTGGAGCCTGATCTCATATGCTGTTTATTTTTTGACAGCGATTGTCCAGGAATCCCCATGTGCATGACCTCACACCCTGCTGTCCACACGTCTTATGGAACCACTTCTCTAATGACCAATTTTATCCACGTTGGACCAGTTCCACCAGGTGTAAGCATCTCATCTGGTTCTGCAATGAATGTCTCTCACATCCTGCCCTGCATTTTCTCTGACTCTAGAGTTTGGAATAAATTGTACATGCATGACCTGTAAATGTGGGTCCATCATTCAACAATAGGGCCAGGGTGATGAATACGTTTTCTGCCTCTCCACTTACCTCCTGAGCAGACGACTGAGGAATCTTTGATATTCATCTTCTAAAAATCTTTCAGAACTGATGATCACGTGGCATTCCTCTGTTTCATGTCCTGGAGTCTTAATCCTCCTCCCTAGGATCGCATTTCTAAACAAACTGCATGCATGCAAGCCTTTGTTTCAGTCTCTACTTTCAGGGAGTTCAGGCTAAGCTCTTTCCCCACTACTATGCATTGTAGAGTCTGGAAAATAGTACCCTGATACAAGGGGCACATGATTGTTTCCAAGGTACCTGTGCTCTACAATGAGAGCAACGGAAGATTCATCAATTTCCCTCTGAGACTCTGACCTCTCAAACACTCTTTTCATTTCTCTCAAGTCTCTGCCCTATCTACATTCCTTGATGATTTAAACAAGTAATCTTGCACCCCTCCACTATGACTGCTTTACTGAAAGGTGAGCATCTTGTCCAGAGGAAGCGAATCCTTTAGCAGGGCTGAAGAGGTCATGTGACTCCCTAGAACTTGGTATCAGTACACAGTGACCCTAATTTGCTTTGTTTGGGTTCTTAATTGAGTAAAATGTTGATTGCTAAAGCATCAATAAGAAAATACAGAAGAGAAAGGCCAGACTGCAGATAAGGAAGACTTAAAGATATCAGAGATGCTAGCACTCCATAAATTAGGAATTAAGAAGGTAGAAGATTTGATTTCATAGAGATTTCTTATTCTAGCTTCTAGTCCTTACTGAAGACCAAATGTACACCCTGCCCATTACCCCTTTACCCCTATGAGATATACCCTTGCTTTTATCAATAAGTCCCCTCCCAAGTTTAAGGTCATTTTAAGGTTTTCTTTCCCTTGGTATATGATGCTCCCTAGGACCCTCCAGGTGTTGATTTAGCTTTTTATCCCATTGGATACTGTGTTTATTCCCCCATGCTTCTTGTAGGAGTGCTTACATGGTAGATGTGCAATGCATGTTTGATAAATAATCTCTTCCTTTATTCCTGTTTTCCCCTCAATTCTTCCCAGCCAAAATGAACACCAAATTTGGACTAAACCTTCACCTGTTGCCTCTCTGAGATGTTTTCTTCCAACTCCAACCTTCTTCGCTCTCATCCTCTCAGCCTGCTGTCCCAGGTCATCCGCTGTCTGCCATCCTCTGGCTTCTGCCCTGCTGTGTGCCAGCCACTGCTGGTGAAGAGAGCCACACAACCATGGAGGTCTATCCATGGCAAGCTGATTCCCTGTACCCTCAGTCGGCCCTACCCCATTTCAGCAGTGCTGGCTTTATCCCCAGAGGGATTTGACAGAGTCCCAAAACAATAGGTGCAAATTTGTGATCCAGACCCTACTTCACTCCTCATTGACCAAAAGAAGAAGAGTTGAGATAGAGTAAGAGCTGTCACTGTTGGGCTTCACAGCCCTCCTGCCCCCACACCGCTTCTCTTCCATGGGTCCTTCACGGCTTGCCCAGTTCAATGCTTTCACTTCTGCTGAAGTTCCCATTCCCACCCCTTTTCAGATGTGATCCACCTGTCCATTACCTTCTCCATGAGTATCTTGAACACTTCCTACACATACACTGCCTGTGTGGCATTGTGTTCTAATGGTGATGGATACCATTAGATCTGTGCACACCCTCCTACTAAATTACTTATTTAGACAGTTTAAAACTGTTCTTGCAACAACCAAATCTAGCAATTTCCATTCCGTCCTCATCCTCCTTCAACACTTCTGATTCTGCTAACTACATCCATCCTTTGGGCTTTCACAAAACTCCTTTTTCTGGTCACCTTGTCTACCTGATATGTGCTCTCCTTTACATGAAAGCTTTCTCTTAGGCTCAGTCAAATTTGCTCTCCTGAAGACTTCTTCCTTTCCAGTACTATGAAGGTGGATGTCTCTCCAATTGCTAGCATGGGAATTGACTTTGCTTCTATGATCTGGGCTATAGTTTCTCAGTCCCTGCTGGACAGCTCCCTGGCTTCACTTCTGCAATGCCTAAACTCTCAAAAGACAAACTCTTCTTCTTTCAGCCAAGACGACTGCATCTGTTAAACTTTGGAACTTATTCAGAGGGAGAATGCTAGAGGACAAGGAAAGAATAAGCAAAGCAAAAAATGTTACTGAGATTTTCTTAGCCTACTAATTTACTATTGGTAATTAACAAACAGATAAAGGCAGGAGGCATTGGCTCACATCTTTCTCCACTCCCATTCCTAAGACAATTGGATGAGAGAAAGGGGGTTGTTTATATTATGTCAGACATGGTATAAACATCTTTTTTTTTTTAACTTTAATTATTTATTTACTTATTCATAATGCACATGTATAGCATCTTTTTACATACAACTGCTTGTATACAAAGTATGTAAGTACAATTCAGATCTTCAATCATGCATTTAGGATAATGATATCCATCTCATTCAACCACCAATTTTTTTCCTTTCCCCCCTCTCCTTCCCCCTTGCTCCCTCCCCTCCCTTTCCTTTGACTTTTCTAGTGTTCCTATAATCCTCCTATGTACCCCCATCCAACAACACTGTGAACTAGCCTCCTTATATCAGAGAAAACATTCAGTATTTGGATTTTTGAGATTCACTAATTTCACTTAGCATTATATTCTTCAACTTTATCCATTTACCTGCAAATGCCGTTATTTTATTCTCTCTTATTGCTGAGTAAAAAAATTCCATTTTGTATATATACCACATTTTCTTTATCCACTCATATACTGAGGGACATCTAGATTGGTTCCACAACCCAGCTATTGTGAATTGTGCTGCTATAAACATTGAAGTGGCTGTGTCACTGTAATATGCTGTTTTTAAGTCCTTTGGGAACAGACCCAGGAGTGGGATGGCTGGGTCATAGGGTGGTTCCATTCCCATTTTCCCAAGAAATCTCCATACTGCTTTCCATAGAGGTTGCACCATTTTGCAGTCCCACCAGCAATGTATGAGTGTGCCTTTTTCCCCACATCCTCTCCAACATTTATTGTTGTTTGTGTTCTTGATAGCTGCCATTCTGACTGGAGTGAAATGAAATCTTAGAGTAGTTTTGATTTGCATTTCTCTAATTGCCAGTGATGTTGAGCATTTTTTCATGTATTTGTTGATTAAATGTGTGTCTTCTAATAGATGAAAAAGTAAGCTCCAATTTCCAACATGTCGGATTAGGCCCCAAGTTCCTTAATAAGAATCCTGTAGCGCAAGAACTATTACCAAGAATTAATGAATGGGATAGATTTAAACTAAAAAAGCTTCTTCTCAGCAAAAGAAACAATAAGTGAGGTGAATAGAGCGCCAACTAATTGGGAACAAATATTTAATACATGCACATCAGATAGAGCACTAATTTCTAGAATATATAAAGAACTCAAAAAACTTAACACCAAAAAAGCAAATAACCCAATCAATAAATGGTATAAACATCTTCAAAGTGCTATTTCATTTAGTCTTCAGAAAGAACCATTATTTATTTATTTTTTTATTGGTGGGTGGGTTATATTTATCATAATAATGAGATTTGTTATGTTATAGTCATACATACACATAATTGGATCATCTCATCACCCAGTACCTTCCTTTTCCCTTCCCTCCTCTTGGCCTCTGATCTACTTGCTCTTCCTTATTGATCTCCCTTTTATTATTGTTGTTGCTATTATTATTATTACTACTATTTTAATTAGTGCAATATAATTATATATATGCATATACGTATATAACATTTTATTACATATGTATATATAGACATATGTAATTGTAGCATAATTTGGTAGTACGTCTCATGCCCTTCCTTCTACCCTCCTTCTCAATGTCCTCTATTGGCCTCCCTTGTATTTTCCTGAGATTCCTAGAAATAAGCACATTTTGTGTATTTGCTATTATTAAGACTATTTGTAGGTAAACAAACCAGAGTAGCAAGATTAAAAATAAGAATTTTCAAGGTTGTATCATGAGTTCTGAATCCAGGATTTGGCTCTAAGTCTGTTCAAACTAAAAACCTTTGTCTTACTCATCATTGCTCATGATGTTAAAAAAAAAAGAGGTGAATAAATACTTGAAGATTAAAGCAAAAATTAATAACTAATAATTCACATTTATGATGGGATTCAAGAGTTTTTAAGACTCGAACAGGTGGTCAGTTACAAGTCCTAGTCATTCTATTTGGAAAATTCTTCACCTGTATATCACCAAGGCAGAGGATATGTTTTATTCAGGACTCATCTCTTCAAGGAAAACTCACCTGATATTTGCAGATAAATTATCCCAATTATCCCCCCATCTCTCCAGAACTATTATATTTCTCCCCACAACCCCTCGTCCCACCTCTCTCTCTCTCTCTCTCTCTCTCTCTCTCTCTCACACACACACACACACACACACACACACACACATTCTTTTGTATCAAGGCATCTCAACATGTTATTAACGTTTTGAGATGAATAATTATTTGCCCTGGGTGTGGCTATTTGGTGCACATTAGCAACTTAAGCAGTATCCCTGGCCTCCGCCAATAGATTCCAATAGCATATCTGCCCTAAAATTGCACCCAAAAATGTCTCTAGACAATTTCAAATGTCCTCTTGGAGGACAAATCACCCCTGGTTGAGAACCAATGGTCTACACCAACACCCATCCATCTCCACACCCAGGTCCAGCTCTATCGACCTGGAGCGTTTCTGTGGTTCGTGAAGGCTATGCTGCGTTCCTCTTCAACACTTCCTATCCCAGTGCCTGGTATGTGCTTGGTACAAAATACAATAAATATTTGTTGACTGAATAAATGAGGTGGAAGGAAAACAATTCTTGTGGTTAACCTATTTTATACCAGATCCTTCGTTAAGCACTTTTCTTCAAAACCACTCTGTGAGCTGGAAAATGCTATAACGTATTTCCAAAATGTGGGAACAGAGGCTTAGACAGGAAGTTTCCCCTGATTCAGCATTTTATAAGAAAATGGCTTGCAAATCATGTGTGGTCTAAAAGCAACTTTTGATTTCTAATCTCCCATCTCGCGTGACCTTGTTTCTCAAACAAAATACTTAGTCATAATCTGCCTTGATTTCTTCCTTTCCCTCACTGTATGAATAATCCATCAAGGGCAGATAGACTGATAGCTCAGTTGCTGTCTGTCCTGTGCTGCCTCATCTGGCCCTGATACTTTGGACCTTTTTTAAAGCTCTTCTCCCCTCTCCCCCCCCACCCTGTCTCAAATCTCAGTTGAAGTTTCTTTCCCTTGAATACTCCTATGACCCCCTAGGCTTGTTGCCTTGAATTTCCCCCATTTTTCCAATGCTATTTGAAATGTTCGCTTTGTAAGTAAAGTTTTATTTCAGTAGGATCATTCCTGTTGGTTTACAAATTGCCTGGGTGGCTTTCCTGCTCCAGTGGTAGAGTCAGGTAATGACAGTGGAAGGCAAGTGCGAAGGGGAAGGCAATGACCTTCAAAGAGCACTTAGAATAGGTTGTGCTACACACTTCGCTCCTACCACCCTGATGCAGAGGCAAATCTTTAGTCTGTAAATGATGAACTGATAGACTCAGGAAAACAAAAGCAAAACAAAACCCAAACCAATTCAAATAGCACTCAATATTATTACACTAGGGAAAATAGAGCGATTGAAAGTTCATCGTGTATTTGTTTCAATCAGTGATAATTAGGAAAGAAAAGATTGGCTGCTAAGGACCAGCTTCAAAATGGCATCCAATATTGTGAATACTCATTGCTCTATTTCTCTTTTTCCAGACAACCCTGCAGTCATAAACTTACTTTGCCATTTGAGGGGAATGAGCTTTTCGTCTGCTTAGCTACTCAGTGATGTAGATAAGTTCCCAAATTGTTTATGACACATCGGTTGCCCAGATATAAAAGGCTGGGTGAGCTTGATCAGCTAGGTCTAGCCAGCACCTTTATCTCTCTTCACAGCTGGAGTCACAGTCTGAGTGCCAGCAATTGTCAAACTAAAGTGTCATTTCCAAACACTTCAGGGAAAATAGGGTCCTTGCTTGGAAGGGACTTGGCGAGAAAATGAACAAATGCATTAAGAAAGGTTTTTCTCTTGACCCAAACTGCAAACAATGTATGTATGGAAGTGAGTTTTCAGGCTGCAAAATTTCTTTGGTAGGGATGACTTCGTGTCAGAGGGGAATTTCAAGTGTCCATTCTTTTTTCTAAATGGTGAATGTTCTTTGATAATAATTATAATGATGGCAAGAATAATGATAACCCAAACAGGATAAATGTCTGCCAAAGGAGCCCAGAGTGAGCTCCTGGAGAGAGTTGATGTCTTACACACACTCAGTTTCTGAAGGGAGAAAGGGTACTTGGGGAAGGATTGCCATACACTTAAATCCCTTGTCTAGGACTTAACGCAAATCACCTCTGTTCATATTTCAGCGGCTGTAATCTACTAACAAGACTCTACCAAGATTGAATACAAGAGGATGGGGAAATATAATCCCTGCCATGGCAACTTCTTTCTGGGGAAAACTCTCCCGTGGTAAGGGAACCTGCATCTTTGGTAGTTTGAATTTGTGTAGAAGGCACTTTCCAAGTGTTGTTAGGTAATACCACTTGACAACAAATATTAAAAAAAAAAAATAGTATCAACAGCTCTTTCTTCCTACTGAAAAGGGTCATAATGTGAATTAAACAGGTTAGTAAATGAAAAATATTTAAAATAGTGAATGGCAAGTGGTAGATATAAGAATCAATATTTATAATTTTTGTTCTCTCTCCTGTGAAAATGGTCTGTAAGCTTTAATATGATGACCTTTTATGGTCATTCAGGGACTTCAATAAAAATCCTTTTCTATGTTGGTATTCTGTTCAGTCCATCAGGTTACACTGATGATTATTTAATGCTTACTGCATCCAGTGAATTTGTTTTTCAAGGACTGTGGCAATCTCTGTCTTCTCTGAATTACTAGGAAATCCACTACACGAAGGTTCCAATGAATAGAAAGGATGAAGCAATATTTCACTTTAGTTAGCTTGTAAGACTTGTAAGACTGATAATCCTCAAACCAAAATGTTTTCTGTGCTAGTGAGGCTCTACTAGCAAGGTTTACCAATGGTTTCCATGTCTTTAATTTCCTGTGACTGCCACTAAAAAATACTACAAATTTGGTGGCTTAAATAAGGAGAAATTTCTTATATAAAAGTTCTGGAGACTAGAAGACAGAATTCAAAATAACTGGGTTGGCTGCTTTGAGAGGTCATGGCGGAACATGCATTTCCTGTCTCTTTCCAAGCTTCTGGTGGTTATTGGTAATCCTTGACTTCCTCTAGCTGAGAGCTGCTTCATGCTGAAAATCTATCTTTATCTTCTCATGATATTTTTCCTATGTGTCTGTGTCCGAATTTTCCCCTTCTTTTAAGGACAGTAGTCATTGACTCAAGGCTCCCCTAATCCAGTATGATGACCTTGTCTTAATTACATCTGCAAAAATTCTGATTCCAAGTAAGGTCATTGTTCACAGATGCTGGGTATTAAGGCTTCAACATACCTTTCTGACAGATAGAATTCAACCCATAGCATTAACCAAATAGATTTTACGAAGGTTATTTTGATAATGTAATAACAGCAAGAATTTAGTGTGTTTGCCACATACTGAGCATTTAATTACGTGTTTTTTAAGAATTACCTTATTTGGTCAAAACACTTGCATGAAGGAACTACTATCCTCCCCCTCCTCCCCCTCCCCCCTCCTCCGCCTCCTCCTCCTTCTCCTCCTCCTCCTCCTCCCATTATTCCCATAGGAGAAGATGGAGATACAAAGAGATGCAGTACTTTGTCCTGGTGAGAAGAATGGCAGAGCCGGGCGCGGTGGCACATGCCTGTAATCCCAGCACTTTGGGAGGCTGAGGCAGGAGGATCGCGAGTTCAAAGCCAGCCTCAGCAATGGCGAGGCACTTAGCAACTCAGTGAGACCCTGTCTCTAAATAAAATACAAATAAGGGCTGGGGATGTGACCCAGTGGACAAGTGCCCCTGAGTTCAATCCCCAGTACCTGAGAAGAATGGCAGAGCTGGACTTGCAACAGTCAGGAGGAGCCCAGAGCCAGCGGTCTGATCCAATATGCTACATGCTTGACGTCAGTCTCCAGGCCAGAACTTGCTCCTGCAACCAGGACAGGCTCTTCCTCCAGGTCCAGTCCAGCATATGGGGCCCTTCCTTTGCTCATGCTCCTCTTTATGTTTTCTACTTGAAACTTTCTGCCTCCATGGAAGCACTTCCCCCAATTTTCCTTCCAGATTGGATGCTTTTCTTCTCCAGCTCAACCACAGTCAAAGATGATTGGCTGACTCTTTCCCTGGGGCTGAGCTCTTGCCCACAGTGATGTTTGGATGCCAGCCCCCTCCCTTGGACTCTGTAGCTGGTATGCTGTGTATCTGCACTGGAGTTGTGGCTCAGTGGTAGCGCGCTTGCCTAGCATGCGTGAGGTGCTGGGTTCAATGCTCCGCACCACATACAAATAAATAAAATAAAGGTCCCTCAACAACTAAAATAATATTAAAAAAAAAAAAAGTCTGCCCTGCCAATTTGGCCTTAGTGCTCGCAGAATACTTTGTACAGAATGTGTGTTTTTAATCCTCTCATCTAGAGGTAAATCAGAAATGACTATTTTGAGGGGAAAATAGTCTTTCTTTTAATGTTTTTATTTTATTTTAATGTTCTTTATTTTAATGTTTTACAAATTATAACAACTACCTGTTGAAGCATGTAAAAAATAAACAAAAACTGCAATGATATATGAAGGCATAGTTAATGATCCTCTCCCCAGTGACAGCTGCATTTCCACTGCCCTAAACAGTCATTTTTAACCTCAAGTGTACCCTTCTGCTTTCTCCTTGTTACATACATATACACATATGAAATAATGTAAGGATTCAGGTTTCCTTTTAACTAAACAATCATGTTATACTCACTAGTTTGGAATTTGCTATTTGTCATTTTATACCATGTAAGTGTCATGAATTTATAGCATGGCTATTATCTTTCATAGCTTAGTCCTTGGACCTTTTCTTTTCTCTAGTGCATTCTTCCCTTGGTCATCATATTCAGTTACAGAATTTAAAAGTCTTTGGGCTGCTGACTCTCAAATTTAAACCTCCAGAGCGGACCGCTGCCTGAATTCTAAATTTCTATATCCAACAGCCGACTTACTGTCACTCTGTCTTCTCTTTGATTCTTGAAAGTTAACCTGGCCAACATCGGACTTTTAATGTTCCCACCTCTCCCATCCCTGCAAACCAGCTCTACTTAAATGCTGCCTGATTTTTGCTTATGAAAATCCTATTATTCCTTTGGTTCAATTTCCAAACACCTTGTAGCTACCCATGAATCCTTTTCCTCTGCCACACTCCTCTGAACCCTTCAGAAAATCCTTTTGCTGTTTCTTCAGAATATATTCAGAATTCAACCACTCGGACCTCCTCCATTACTGCCATTCTGGTTTAGGTCACTACCATCTCTCTTCTGCATCATTTCTACCATCTCCTCCCCAACCTCCTTGTTCACGCAACTTCCTCAAGAATTTATTCAAAGATCACCATTGCAGTGAACACCTTTCAAGCCACCTCATTGAAACTGCACCATTCTCTGTGCTGTGGCATTCAGCAACCCTCTTTCTAGACCTGTTTTTCTCCATAGTACTGACCAATTTATAATAATAATACCTATTGTATAGCATAATTGTTCTAAGCATATAGCATAATAGAATGCTTTCATTACTCTGTGCCTACCCCATCATGACAGGGATTTTTATGCCAATTTTTTTAACTGCAATATCTTCAGAACAATACCTAGAACCTAGTAGGTGCTCAATTGATAGATCCATCTGTCAATTGATAGATGGATATTTTTACAAATGAGTGTATCAGTGCTGATGTGTATGTGTGTATATGTGTATTGTACATAATATTTGTATTCTATTTTTATAGATAAAACTTATATTTTATACAATGGGATTATACCATGTAACTGTTTTGTTAAGTGCTGTCATTCCTTTGGTCCCTATTTCTAATTCTGCTATTTATCTTGCCACATATTTCCTCACTCCCTTCCTGTCAATCCATCTTAACAATAAGGACATCTGTTTTTGTACTTTTCCCATGTTTCCATAGCCATTTGAAAACATACAGATATCTATTCATCAATAAATGCACAATGAAGGGATTTGGAGTTCACTGTTTGCTTTGGGAAAATAGCATTGCATTCAATCCACATGTATGAATCTCTCTATATATCTACCTATAGTCTCTACATTTTCAGATTTATCATTACCTAATAAAATTTCCATCAAGTTAACGGTTTTTGCCCAAATTTATTTTTATTTTTTAATGCCTATTCAGTATTTTACATGTAGATGCAGTAAAATTCATTCCATCACCTTTGACTGATGGGTATGTTGCGTCTTTTGTTTTTGGTGATGCTGCATTAAATGTGCTTGCATACAGTACTTTTTGTTTCTTGGGATCAATTCCTGAGAGTGAGATTCCTTGGTTGAAAGGGATTCTTGGGTAGAAAGTAGGCTTTTTAGACTTTTAAATTTGAATCAATGTCATCATTTTTTTTTTTTTACAAAATGGCTTAATAAGTAATATACATGAGTACCTTCCCCCACCATCACCAGGAACAGGGTGTTTTTGCTCTTGCCAGCAGATGGATGTATGAGGTCATGCCTTGCTATTCCCTGTTGATGAGTGAATTAAGCATCTTTGTATTTGCTGTCTACCTGAATTTTCTCATCTGTAATTTACACGTTCATAGATGTTACGGTTTTATTTTTGGTAATGTGCAATTACTTTACTAGTCTTTTGTTTGTCCTCTGTATTCCTATTTACCTCCAATCTTCTCACTCGTCAATTTATTGGCTCCATAGCATCTTTTGGCATACATGTATTTTTTATTTTAATAGTTTTATTAATCAGAATTCTCCAGAGAAACAGAACCAATGGGATGTGTTTGTCTATCTTTCTATTTATTACAATAAGTTGGCTCGTATGATTATGGAGTTTGAGAATCTCAAGGTCTGCCAATGTCAGCTAGAGATCAAGGGAGCTGATGGTGTGAGTTCCAGCTCTAAGCCAGCAGGCTCAGGACCCAAGGACAGCTGGAGCTTCAGTTGGAGTCTAAAAGCAAGACAAGACTTTTAGGAGCCCTAATTAAGGAGATAGCTAAGATTGCGGTTAGCTGTGAGCCATAAGCATTACCATCTTCCATGGTCTCGTGAGACTTGGCCCCGGACATTGTGGATCGGGTCGGCGCCATTTGCATGATCTCCCAGGACTTGGCACGGGGGATTGTGGATCGGGTTGGTGCCATTTTTTGGTTGTTGGAGGAGCGTGGACGACGTGTCAGGGTGTTGTTGGAGCCGGAGAGAGAAGCTGGCAGAATAAAGAGCCTGTTTGTTTCCAGTCTGCCTCTGAACTTATTCCTGCGGCTTTGTTGCTCCAAGCGGCCATCGCTTCAGGCAGCAACAAAGACTAGTGTCTCAGCTGAAGCTGTCAGTCAGGAGCTCCTCTTCCTCTCAGAAAGAGGAACCTTTTGTTTATCTAGCCAGGCCTTCAACTGATTGGATGAGGTTCCTCCACATTAGAAAGGAGATCTGTTTCACTCAGTTTTCTGATATAGATATTATTTCATTCAAATACATCATCATACACATACCCAGAATGCTCTTTGATCAAATATCAATCCCTGTACCTCAGTTGACAGAATTAACCATCACAGTGGCTAATTATATCAGTATTCTTTTTATTGCTTCTGGGTTTTCTGTGTCTATTGGGGTATTTCCAACTCCTAGGTTGTATAGATACATATGTGTTCCCTTGATTTTCTCTGTTTTTTCTCTTTTTTTTTTGTTACATTTAAATAGTTTTAAATATTTTTAAAAAATGTGAAATAGAAAGCCAAACCTATTTTCTTTAGAAAAATAACAAGTTACTCTAGGACTAGTTATTAAATAATCAATCACTTTCCCACTGCCTTGAAACATCACCTTTGCCATGTATTAACTTTTTTATGCTTTTGGTGATACTGAAGATTAAACCTAGGGTCTCCCCCATGGTAGGCAAGTGCTCTACCACTGAACTACATCCCCAGATCTTGCTTTCTATTTCTTTTAAAACAAAAACTGGGATTGGTTAATGGATTTTTCATTTCCTTTATTTGCCTGTTATTATTGAATCATTTTGGTATGCACACAGAGAAATTGACACTGAGGTTACCCTCTCTACCAGTTAGATATCAATGCTTAGTGGCTTCAAGTGACAGCATTTTTTTTTTTCTTTTGGTGCATGGGCTGGCAGCTCTTTTGGACCAGATCAGCGTGCCGATCTCTGTGGGGTTTGTCCTTGTCCCCATATTCAGCTGGTACTGGCTGGAAGCTGTGTAATCTCGTCTGATCACACGTGACTGTCAGTTGGTGAGCTGCTGGCATCAGTGTCTCGGTCTCCTCTGCGCCACTTCTCCTCCCCTAGAAAGTTAGCTCAGGCGCATTTCCATGATAGTCTCAGGATTCTGAGATCAGCAAGACAGAGAAAACCTTAGTGTGCAAGCCCTTTTCTACTCTGCATGATGTTTGCTAATGTCAAATGGCCAAGTCCAGGTTCAAGAGAGGTGAGCAGGGAGAATACCTTCTACTCTTGATGGAAGGGGCTCCAAGCCACATAGCCAACAGTGTGCAGGCAGGAACAGAAAGGGCAAGGGGCCGTTTGTGCCATCCACCACACACTGAGAGTCTGAATGAAAACTTACCTTTCAGCATCGGGTCTGGTCCTGACACTGCCTAGCTTATAAAATCTCCCATGGCACCCCTGGATCTCGGGAATAAACGCCACAGTTGTTAGCATGGCATAGTCTGGTTCTTGCCTATCTCCACAGCCTCATTAGCAATGTCCCATTGCAGGTGATCCACCATGCAATCATACTAGCGTCTCTCTGCCTTGCCTTTGCCTACCAAAACAACAACAAAAATAAAAATGCGTATGTCAAGGGGTGCTTCTCCCCCTTCCATGTTTTTGCTTTTGGTTCATCCACGAGTTAAAACTTCCCCTCTCACCCCTCTTTGTTTGTTTCTAGCCCCGCCCAACCAAAATGGTCATTTTTTCTGAAGAGAGCTAGGCATCCTTTGGACTTTCACTTAGTATCCTCGAGAAAAACCTTTCTGGCCTCTGGTACCTGCAGCTCTGGGGGAAGAAGTCTCTCCTTGCTCCCTCATCTCTTGAGGTCTGGACACCCAGGCTGGTGCTTTTTCTGGGAGGCATCGTACCTGTGACTGGTCAGTGTATCAAAGAGAGGTGAGAGAGCCCCTCACATTCTCCAATCAAGAGCCTTGCCTTTGAGAATGCTTGGACCCATTCTTAGCCATTTAATTTATTATTATTTTTTCCATCCTGGAAGTTGAGCCCAGAGCCCTGTACACACTAGGCAAGTGCTCTACCACTGAGCTACAGCTCCAACCCTTCTTACCAGTTAAGGAGCTTAATTTCCCTCTCTTTGCAGGTAACTGAGTCTCCTTTTCATTGACAGATTGGCGTGTGAGGCCCTGGGTCTTGTCTACCCGAGTCAGCAATGCCTGTCTGCTATTTCACCTATCCGTCTTTCCAGCTCACGTTCACAGTCTGCCTTCAATGGGCCAATCACAGTGCTAGACGCTGAAGGGCAGTTAGGGGTCAGCTCCAATGGTCTCTGGTCTGTAAGTGTCCACAGGATTCTGGTAAGGTTCTCCTTCAACTCCATTCCCATCCCGCCTTTCCTCCTATAGCTGAGCACATCTTCCCAACTTTGGAGTCCTGATGTTTTATTCATATGTCCCTCACAGGAGGAAGCATGTATACACACACACACACACACACACACACACACACACACACCATGTGCTTCTCCAAGCCATCGACCCAGGGAAGGATGGTATTACACTAGAAAGGGAACATCACCTTGGAATCTCAGCTGACACTCACATTACCTGAACTGCAATTCCTCGACTCCTCTTCCTTCCCATAGTGTTAACACAGTGTCCTTGGTGGTTTGCAAAGTGTTCTGGTGATTCCAAGTCGTATTTCCTGTCTTCGTCCTGTGGTCATAGATGTCACTTAGGCACTGGAATCTGACACTCTTGCTACAGCTTTGCGTCTCTAGAAAAAAACAGAATCACTTCACTAAGATTAGAACTGTCTATTTAGTTCCTCGATGCACTGCACTTTTAGCTTTTGTTATAAACTTTAACTTTTTTTTTCAAGGTATTAAGACAGATGATCCCAGATTTAATTCATAGGACATTTTAATATTTTAATGAATCACTTTTCTTTGTGCCTTGGAGTATGCCATCATCATCATCATCATTATTACACTGCTATTTAACATGTACTTGCTACATGCCACAAATATTTCTGATTTACCGTTTTTGGTAGCATTGACAGTTAAATCTACTCATTTTACAGGTGAGGACTCTGAGGTTCAAAGTCAAGGCGATCCTCTCTCTGCTGCTCCTCAGTCATGTTCCCAGAGTTCCAGGATTGATTTTCAATCCAAGAATATTCTCTCCTGTAACTCCTGGAGGATCCCTCTAGCTCTCCAGCCAGGAGGCTTCCTGCAGCCCCTCTGGCTCTCCGTAGGACCCAAAGTCAGCAAGTGGATCAGCTGTCACCTCTTTGTCAGCGCAGGGGGATGTATTCCTCTACGCTGTCCACAAGGATGGACGTGCATTTCTCAGCTGAATTCAAATGCGTCCTTTCCATATTTGGAGTCTTGGAGTCCAGGTCAGGCAAACAGATAGGTAAGCATGCAGTGAGGTGTGGACTTGACCTTTGCTGTGATCTAAGACCAGTCCTCAGGGAAATATGCTCATGAAGACCTGAGAGTGTCATGAAGATAAAATAATCCCTTCCTCATTCCCAAGTCTCTGATCCTCCCGTGGAGCCACCTTTCCTGGGAATGAGTGAAAAATGAGACACAATTCATCATGATGAGAATTTCTGGTGTGGTTCTTCTCTGTCCAATACAATAGTAAACTAGCTATGTAGACTACGTCAGTCTCCCTAACACCCGATGAAGGCACTATTACATTACGATCCATCTTATAGACAAGGACCCTAAGCTCAGAAACCCTCAGTAATTGGCCAGTGTTACTCTATGAAGAGCAGAACTAGACTTCAAGGCGAGGCCCACCCACTACCTGTGTCTTTGGAACTGTGATGACAAGACAGTCCCTTCATGATATATTAGAAAAATGTCCTGAGAGCCACAGGGCTCTGCTCTCTCTTGTAGAACATACGGAGCAGCAGGACTTGGGCTGACCCAGGAGTGAGCCTGGGGTCCCAGCTTCCAGCTTGGCGCTGACAACTCACAAAGGCTCTCTGGGCTACCATTTCTGTATTTGTAGAATGAAAGATGGAGACAGCTGAGCATGGTAAAGAGGTCGTGGGCTTTGTGGTCATGCCAGGTCTAAGGTTGACTTCATCACATACCGTGTGTGCTGGGCAGGTGGTAACTGTCCCTTTTATCCACATCTGGAGCGTGCAAACAGAACCTTGTGATAACTGAAACTGTTGCAGGCAGGGCTTGGGTTATGTAGGAGGAAGTCTTAGGTGGGGCATTTGGCAGGCTCCCAGACCAGCTCCCATGACAAGCTCAGGTCCTGCAGGTGATGCTGTTCCTGGAGCTCCCACCCCCCTCTCATGAGGACCTTTATTCCCATGGGCATCCCAGTCCAAGCAGCCCTCAGGATCTGTCGCTGAGTGCTTGTGGCCCGAGGCTCCTGGAAGCCCAGAGTTCCGCACTCTCCCAGGACTCCTTGTGAACAGTCACTTCCCAGGAGTGCAGGACTGTGTCTCTCCTGCCCACCCCCGAAGCCCTCAGGCCTCTAGGGTGCCCCAGTAATCCTATCCCACCTGCCTTGTTTTCTCTTCCGGGACTTTTCCTGCAGGAGAAGAAGTTAGCCAGCCCCGGACCACAAGAAAATGCCTCATTCGAGGCGGTCAGGAATCCAGTACGCACTCTTGCACAGATCTAGGACGATTCTGAGTTAAATCTGGTGAAGTGAAGAAGACGCGGGGGTATGTTGTCTCCCCCATATTTAAATGCTGGGACTCATGGGCTGAAGCAGCAGAAAAGGGAAGGTTGCTGAGATGGGTGCCGAGTTCCCGAGAATATTCACCCAGCGCAGCAGGTGGAGTGGGGAGAGCAAGGATGACAGGGCCAGCGGGACCTGAGTTCCTCCCACAAGGCACAGAGACCCGCCCTCCTGTAGGTGTGGCCTGGTGGAAGCATGACCTCTGATTGATTGGTCAGCTTAACAAGGCCTGCCCCTGTAAGGCGGATTCAGGGAGAACTGGGGAGAGGCACGCGGGGGTGAGAAATCCTTGCTCACGTTTGAGGAGAGGCTGGAGGAATCTCCTCCCAGCAACCCGTTCATTCCCTCTGCAAACAGCCAACGACTTCCTTTTCAAAAAGTCCTTTTAAACTTCCCAGGCTATCAAGCTGGAAAGGATCAGTGAGGACATCCAGTCTTCCAACACTTCATTGGATGAATAAAGTAACCTTCCAGGAAGAGGAAATGACTCACCTTAGCGCAAACATTTCAGGTATCTGGTTCCTGAGCAGCCTCTGTCCCCGTGCAGTACCTGATCTTGAAACACTCTTGTAAGTCTTCCCTCTATTCGCTTTCTCTCTTCCGCTTCTTCCTTCCTGTCCCTGTTACACTTTCTTCCTTTCAACCAACCCTAATGTATAACCAACCTATTTCCAGAAAGGATTTACTCAGGTACCCCAAAAACTATTAAAAGGGCAACACATTCCTAGGCATACACCCAAGAGAAGTGTTTGTGTGTCCATCAAGATGATCGTATACAAATGTTTACATAAGTTGCACTCATAGTACTCCCAAACAGACACAATCTGTGTGCCTGTCAACACAGGCATGGATGGAAGATGGTGACATACTTGTATAATGGAATACTACACAACAACAAAAATGGTGAACTACTGGTTTAAACAGACAGCAATGACAATAACAAATGGTACATTAAAAACGGATGCATTTCAAAGACATGAAATACAATAAAGTAGACACAGAAGATTTCTATAATCTGTTTCAATTTATATGGCATTCAAGAATGGCCAAAACTAATCTATGGTGCTAGAAGTGAGAGAATGGGGTTGGGATTGGGAGCTATTGACTGCAAATGAGGAAGCAGTTAAGCTTATGGGAATATATAAAAAACTCTATATCTTGTTCTGGGTGGTGGTTGATGAGTGTATGTGTATGAAAACATCTGTTGCACTGTGTACTTCACAGCATATTAATTATATCTGTATTTAAAAAATATTTAAAGGAACGGAGGAACAGCTAAAACTATACCAACAGGCACAGAGTTAAACATATCCCAACTCTAAGCCAATAGCATTATATAATTGAATATCAACTTAATTTTGAGGTATACCCAATGAAAATATTTCTAATAATTTGTTGTCCCAATATTTAAAATTACAATTAAATCGTCAGGAGAGAGATATATTTAGAAGATTTGTTTTCTTCTAGATATTAATTTTTATGTAGCTTTTTAAAATAAGACATTGAACCATATTAATAAATAAAACATCAGCAATAATTCAATAAAAATGTTGATATACATATATCATATATATGCATATGCACATATTTGTCATATAACATATATTTATCATATTTTTCTTCTGATCTACCAGACAGCTGACATTAAGTCAAATTGCAAAGAAGATGCTTTCTTAGAGGGGAAGAAGCTGATGGGATCTATGTGCAGACCCAGTTACCTCACTCTCCAGAGCAGAGCCCAGCCCGGCACTGTCCACTGTAGCACCTGCAGGAATTGCCTAGGGCCCTTGTTTAGGTGATGCTTCTAATTCAGCAAGTGAGCTGGGGCTGACATTTTACCTTTTCTAGCAAATTCCAGGGGGATGTTATTGCTACCACCATAAGGACCACACTTTGAGTAACAAGAGCTTAGACCACTCAGGAAGTTTTTATCTATGGTTTGTGTTCTTTGTACAGGGATTACTTGTTAAAAGTCAGGTTTCTGGGTTCCCTTTCCATGAAAGAGGGTGTCCAGATACAGCTGTCTGTTTTTTTGTTTTTTTTTTTTAAACAATTCTCCAGCAGATGGCTGCTTATGCTAAACTTTTGGAATCACCAACTTAGAGAAATTATCTTATAGCATGTCCCTTATTATAGTCATAATCCTCTAAGAAGATAGTAAGGGTAAGAAGAGTAAGAAGAAAAGGGAAAGATCATATTTCTAATGTCTTTTAGACATCAGGCAGTTATTGGATGTGCAATTTACCTTAGTTCACTTAATTGTCACGTATATCCTATGAAATGCAAGGTATTGTCAATATCTTAGAATTAAAAGTAATAGATGATCATCACTATCCTAGACATTGTGTCAAATGCTTTAATAGCACCATCTCAAAGAACAGCCCTACAAAATAGGTTCTACTGCTACTGTATCCAATTGACAGTTGAAAAGATGACGCCTTAGAGAGGGAGGATTGCTGCTGAGTCTGTCTGGCTTTCTGGAGATCCAGCTTCAACCACTTGTAAATGAGACTCCTCTAAATTGACACTCCACAGGAAGCAAGCAGCAAGACCAGGGTCCAAGCTGGACATTGTATCACGTCAAGCCATATCATGCCATGTTATGCTCTTATTGACTTTACTCCGACAAGTTGGTCCATTGGCACATCTCGTTTTCCTTTCATTATTTTGACTCCATCTTTCAATCATTGTGCTTTGAGAAGTACCCTCATAAGGGACCTAACTATAATGGTTGACATCTGTATAGTATTTTACAGTTCACAGATGGTGCACCAAATTCATGTGTGATTTGATTCCCTAAACCACTTGTATTCACATCTATGCTGGAGGAAAGTAAGGTCCTGGAGAAAGTAATTGATTTATCTGGGTTTCATATGCTAACCTTCTTACTCCAAATATGTAAGCTTCCACTTTATCCCAGATTTCCAAGGGGGGACAAAGCAGAAGGCAACATGGTTGGTGGGAGAGCCACATCTTGGGAGCCTGTGGTGCTTGGCTGAGGTCCTGCCTCACCACTGGCCACCCAGAGCAATTCAGTTTCCCTTTGTGGACTGTAAGATTCTAGTCTGACCAGTTATATTCTGAGTGTTGGTTCATTTTTCTCAAAACGTTCTTTAAAATAAATCTTGTAACAGACGAATGACTCATGAAGCAAATCTTATGGCAGAAACACAACAATCCGGGCACCAGAAACATGCCTTCTATTCTAGGGCAGCATAGAAACTGCACCTGTTTTGCTCACTGAGCACTACACCAGTGTCTGGTGTGTAGTAGGTGCTCATTACAAGCCCATCCAATGAGTAGAACCGCTTCATGGATGCATTGGGGCACAGCATAGACATGATCAGATCAGGAGGTCTTAAGCTTTCTTAAGCTTTCTTGTGGTTTAAGAGGCCACATTTCTGAGAAACTGAAACCTTTCGCTAGAGTTTAGACCACAAGCAGAGGTTTACCGGGTTGGTCCACTCCAAGCCAAAGCTCTTGCTGGGAAAGCTGTTTATTTTGTTCCCTTCAGCCCTCACCTGGTCCCTATCCTGATAATTAGTGTACTCAGCACCTCATTGTGCTTTACAGTTTTGCCATGTAATGTTGGATCATGTGGGACTAGGTAATTGTTATTATTTTTTTTTATTACAGATGCAGTGTGATGGGACTCCTTAGTTTAGTTCATGAGTCTTGTGTTAAAGGGAACATGACTGAAATGAGTTCATGTGAAACAGTGTTTTTGTTTGTTTGTTTATTTGTATGGTGTGTGTGTGTGTGTGTGTGTGTGTGTGTGTGTGTACTGGTGATCTAACCCAGGACCTTGTGCATGCAAGGCAAGCACTCTACAAACTGAGCTGTATCTCCAGCCCATGTGAAACAGTGTTTTGAAGTAGATGGTTGTGACCATTAGCAGGTTCTGAAATAAATTTGTGAGTCATGGCCAGCATCTACAATAAACATAAAAATAGAAACGAAAACATGCTAATCCATTACAGATGGTAGATGATGTAAATATGCAGGTGTATAGCATCTCTGTATACACAGGTACATATACAAGTGTGCATTCAACATAGGTATGCATATGTGTGTGTGAGTATTTGTGGTATGTGAATATGCACTTTTTAGTGGGGTAACAATATAAGAACTTCGAGAACCATCGTTTTAGAAGACACTACTGAATAGTATAGGATTTATTACTTATTCTCAACTCTGTTTTTTGTGTCTTATGCTCTCTCTTCTTATTCATAGAGGACACACATATGCAAAGTCATGCTTAAATATAAACATTAAAATAAAGCATATGAAATTTTACTTTGAATATTTGGTGATAAAACGTTGTATACAAACAATTCAATTCCTTCTACGTAACTCCAGAGTGCAGAGCTGACTGGTCAAATGATGGAAATCCAGAAAACTTGTCTGCCTCACAGAAGAATGAGGGTCTTATCTTTCCTTCTGTTATGCAAATGCATCTCAAGATGAAAATTTTGCAAATATTATGTTGTTTTGAAGATCTGGGCAGCACTTAATGTTCCTTCCAGTTTTCTGGGGTCTGTGGGAAAATATCATTTGCAAAATGCTTCTAGACCATACATTGTGAACTGAAGGGACTGTAGAATCAGTAGGGGTGAAAGTCTTCTAAAGCAAATATGGAAATATTTGAGTTATAATCAGGCAGTGAAGTACTATTGAAGGATTTCAATCCTGGCCAAAGGCCTGATGGAGTTGGTATTTGGAAAGTCTGGTTTGGTGGAGGGCAGGGTGGAAGTGGTTGCTATGGTCCTGTGATAGCTGGATGGCCATCTTGAGCAAGGGGTGGACCATGAGCCCACACTCCAGAGAAGCCCAGCAGACAGAGTAGAGGACCGGGGGTGTGAGTGTACATGAGAACAATGAAGAAGAAAACAAATGTCGCAGCATAGTTCAAGTCCAGCACCACCTCTGGCTTTCCTTTAGGAAATGAACACTTCAGATCTTTCATCTACAAAGCAGGAAAGACCGTGTTACTTCATAGAACTGATGTGAGAATGTCATAGTGGGATGCACGTAAGTGCTCCCACGCTGGTTTTATGTTGTGCAGTGAAGATGAACATGAGCTTCTTTCTAGTTTGTGGACTTGATCATCCTCAGACAAGCTTCTGCCCATGTCCACCATGCTTTCAGTTAAAGATGGGGGATTAAGAAGGCAAGTGAGCCACAGTGCCAGGTGAGACCAAGGTCATGTAAGCAGGGTGCTCTAAGAATTCTCTTCACAAAGCTTGAAATTCTCTACACAAAGCTTGTATAGATGTACTGAACATTATGCCCAAACCAATACAGAAATCAACGTCTTAACTATTAGAATTTGCTCCACTCTTGACATTATTTACCTTTTGCTTTCATGCACAGATTTAGATTTCAAATGTTAAGACAAACTAATTCTAAACTTCTAAAAACGAGGAAACCGGTCATTGTTTAGCTTGAAGTCACATCTATCTGTGTTCCAAATCCTTCATTTTCAAATGAGATTCCTCCCACCCCCGTACTTCTCTAAACCAATGGCCCTAAGTTTGAGAAAGTCTGGCATAAATCAACCAAACAGAATGCAGATTTATCCAAAGGCTATTTGGTAAAAATTGTAAAACAGAATCTTATGCTATTTTATACATTATACTTAATTATATGTATGTGTTCATGTACACAGAGCCTAAAGCAAAAAAAAAAAGACATTAACTTATTGTTTATTTAACTGATTTTAGTATTCATTATCTTAACATAAAGATTCTATTTTACAATTTTTACCAGAAAAAGAAAAGACCACATGTCCACAGGTGTGCAGAGAAATGTGTGGAAGGAATCACTCCAATTCTGACCCACATTTTGCATCTCCACTGGTAAGGTCTAATCATATTTCAGAACTACTGGCACAGCCTGGTAACCCACACTGCTCCTGGAGCTTGGCTGCTAAATTCCATCTTCTGTATTATAATAGATCCCTCCAAAAGGCAGCTCCTCTCAAGTCACATTCCAGGTTGCAGATTGTAGTAACAAGCCTGATTTAACTAGAGGGACACATACACAGCCCAGCACAGGGCACCAGACCCTTTGCACATGGCCCTGGGCCAATACCCTTAACCCAATGTCAATTTCAAGAAGCTTGTGATCTGCCTACAAAGCCCCTGTCCATCTGAGTCTGCTATATATTGGATCTTCCTGTGGGACATCGTCTCTCCCCTTCAGAATCAGGAAAACACTTCATTTTCAAGATACACAGTTTCAATGTTTTATTTCTTTAAAAAAAAAAAAAAAAACATTTATTCAGCGTCATGATCAGACTATTACATTTAGCAATCAACAGCATGGGTGCAAAAAAAAAAAAAAAAAAAAAGTCTGCACTAAAACCCTTTGTTGGCATGCTTTGTATTTTCCACAGAGCAGAAACTAAAATAACCTGTTATACAATTAGTCACAAATACAGTGCTCGAGTTTTTTGCCCATACTCGTGAGTATTGTCTGAGCCATGCCTCCTTTGTAGCAGCTTGGCTGAGCTCACAGATCTGTGGTAACCTGTAGCTTCCCTGTCACTTCCCTGGCTCTCCTCCCCTGCTAGGCTTTGGTTCCTGGCCGTGTTAAAACCTCTGCCATGCCATAGCCACTGCTGCTGCTGGAACCCCCAGAGCCACCTTGGTTTCATGGTCTGGCTAAGGATTGCTCTCCACCGCCTCAGGTCCAGAGCTTCTGCCTCCAAGGTTCCCACCCTTCATGGGTCCAGAATTTGATGTCTGATTGTTGCAGTTTACAGAATCACTGTAGCTTCCCTCACCTCCAAATCTGCTTCCACTACTGCGGCCAAAGACTCCCCTGCCTCCTCTGTTGTTGCAGCTGTCATAGCTGCCACTCCCCCCCCAGAGCCACCGCCCGGGTCTCCATAGTCCTGTCCACCACGTCCACAGCCTCTGCCTCCTCCACAGTAACCAGGGCCACCTCCTCTATAACCACCGTCGTTACCAAATCCATCGTTGCCATCCCTGCTGCCACCATATGCGTCACCACCACGGCTGCCACCAAAGCCATCATGACCACTGAAGTTTCCTCCATGACCAAAATTGTCATTTTCACCAAAACCACCTTCACGACCACAACCAAAGTTTCCAGAACTGCTTCAACCTTTTTGGCTAGATGGAGCGCGGCCATCTCTTGCTTTGACAGGGCTTTCCTCACTCCACAGCTGTGGCCGTTAACACTGTGGTATTTCTGAATGACAATCTTATCCAGGAAGCCACGGTTGTCAACAGTTAGTAAAACAAAGCCCCTCTTCTTTTTTTTTTATTTTTTTTTTTTTTTTATTTTTTTATTATTTATTTACTTATTCATCATGCACAAGTATAGTATCTTTTTACATACAACTGCTTGTATACAAAGTATATAAGTACCATTCAGATCTTCAATCATGCATTTAGGATAATGATATCCATCTCATTCAATCACCAATTTTTTTCCAACCCCCCCCTTACTCCCTCCCTCCCCTCCCTTTCCGTTGACCATTCTAGTGTTCCTCTGATCCTATGTACCCCCTTCCAACAACTCTGTGAACCAGCCTCCTTATATCAGAGAAAACATTCGGTACTTGGATTTTTGAGATTGACTAATTTCACTTAGCATTATATTCTCCAACTTCATCCATTTACCTGCAAATGCCATTATTTTATTCTCTCTTATTGCTGAGTAAAATTCCATTTTGTATATATACCATATTTTCTTTATCCACTCATCTACTGAGGGGCATCTAGGTTGGTTCCATAACCTAGCTATTGTGAATTGTGCTGCTATAAACATTGAAGTGGCTGTGTCACTGTAATATGCTGTTTTTAAGTCTTTTGGGAATAGACCCAGGAGTGGGATGGCTGGGTCATAGGGTGGTTCCATTCCCATTTTCCCAAGAAATCTCCATACTGCTTTCCATAGCGGTTGCACCATTTTGCAGTCCCACCAGCAATGTATGAGTGTGCCTTTTTCCCCACATCCTCTCCAACATTTATTGTTGTTTGTGTTCTTGATAGCTGCCATTCTGACTGGAGTGAAATGAAATCTTAGAGTAGTTTTGATTTGCATTTCTCTAATTGCCAGTGATGTTGAGCATTTTTTCATGTATTTGTTGATTAATCGTGTATCTTCTTCTGAGAAGTGTCTTTTCAATTCCTTAGCCCATTTATTGATTGGGTTATTTGCTTTTTTGGTGTTAAGTTTTTTTAGTTCTATATACATTCTAGAAATTAGTGCTCTATCTGATGTGCATGTATTAAATATTTGTTCCCAATTAGTTGGCTCTCTATTCACCTCACTGATTGTTTCTTTTGCTGAGAAGAAGCTTTTCAGTTTAAATCTATCCCATTCATTAATTCTTGGTAATAGTTCTTGTGCTACAGGATTCTTATTAAGGAACTTGGGGCCTAATCCGACATGTTGGAAATTGGAGCTTACTTTTTCTTCTATTAGGTGTATTGTCTCTGGTCTAATTCCTAGGTCCTTGATCCACTTTGAATTGAATTTTGTGCATGGTGAGAGACAAGGGTTTAATTTCATTTTGTTGCATATGGATTTCCAGTTTTCCCAGCACCATTTATTGAAGAGGCTATCCTTTCTCCACTGTACATTTTTGGCACCTTTGTCTAATATAAGATAGCTGAAATTATATGTATTAGTCTCTGTGTCCTCAATTCTGTACCATTGGTCCACCAGTCTGTTTTGGTGCCAATACCATGCTGTTTTTGTTACTATTGCTCTATAGTATAATTTAAAGTCCGGTATGGTGATGCCCCCTGCTTCACTTTTCTTGCTCAGGATTGCTTTGGCTATTCTGGGTCTCTTATTTCTCCAGATGAATTTCATGACTGCTTTTTCTATTTCTTTGAAGAATGACATTGGGATTTTGATTGGAATTGCATTAAATCTGTATAATGTTTTTGGTAGTATGGACATTTTGACAATATTGATTCTACCTATCCAAGAGCAAGGTAGGTCTTTCCATCTTCTGAGTTCTTCTATGATTTCTTTCTTTAGTGTTCTATAATTTTCCTTATAGAGCTCTTTCACCTCTTTCGTTAAGTTGATTCCCAGGTATTTTATTTTTTTTGATGCTATTGTAAATGGGGTAGTTTTCATCATTTCCCTTTCAGAGGCTTTGTCACTGATGTACAAAAATGCCTTTGACTTATGGGTATTGATTTTGTATCCTGCTACTTTGCCAAATTCATTTACTAGTTGTAAAAGTTTTCTGGTAGAGTTTTTTGGGTCTTCTAGGTAGATTATCATGTCATCAGCAAATAGTGCTAATTTGAGCTCTTCTTTTCCTATCTTGATCCCTTTAATTTCTTTCGTCTGTCTAATTGCTCTTGCCAGAGTTTCCAGTACTATGTTAAATAGCAGTGGTGAGAGGGGGCATCCCTGTCTTGTTCCAGTTTTTAGAGGGAATGCTTTCAATTTTTCTCCATTTAAGATAATGTTAGCTCTGGGCCTTGCATAAATAGCTTTTATAATGTTGAGATATGTCCCTGATATTCCTAGTTTTTCCAGTGTTTTGAACATAAAGGGGTGCTGTATTTTGTCAAATGCTTTTTTCTGCATCTATTGAGATAATCATATGATTTTTATCTTTAAGTCTATTGATGTGATGTATTATGTTTATTGATTTCCGAATGTTGAACCAGCCTTGCATCCCTGGAATAAACCCCACTTGATCGTGGTGCACTATCTTTTTGATATGTTTTTGTATCCGATTTGCCAGAATTTTGTTGAGGATTTTTGCATCTATGTTCATTAAAGATATTGGCCTAAAGTTTTCTTTTTTGGATGTGTCTTTGCCTGGCTTTGGAATTAATGTAATATTGGCCTCATAGAAAGAGTCTGGAAGAGCTCCCTCTTTTTCTATTTCTTGAAATAGTTTGAAGAGCATTGGTATTAGTTCTTCTTTGAAAGTCTTGTAGAACTCTGCTGTAAACCCATCAGGTCCTGGACTTTTCCTTGTTGGTAGCTTTTTGATGACATCTTCTATTTCTTTGCTTGTAATCGATCTGTTTAAATTGTGTATTGCCTCCAGATCCAGTTTAGGCAAATCATATGACTCTAGAAATCTGTCAATGCATTCAGCATTTTCTGTTTTATTAGAGTACAAGTTTTCAAAGTAATTTCTAATTATTTTCTGTATATCTGAGGTGTTTGTTGTGATATTCCCTTTTTCATCACAAATGTTAGTGATTTGAGTTTTTTCTCTTCTTCTTTTCGTTAGCATTGCTAAGGGTCTGTCAATTTTGTTTATTTTTTCAAAGAACCAACTTTTAGTTTTGTCAATTCTTTGAATTGTTTCCTTAGTCTCAATTTCATTAATTTCTGCTCTGATTTTAATTATTTCCTGTCTTCTGCTGCTCTTGGTGTTGATCTGTTCTTCTTTTTCTAGTGCTTGGAGGTGTGATGTTAAGTCGTTTATTTGTTGGTTTTTTTTCCTTTTAAAGAATGAACTCAGTGCAATGAATTTTCCTCTTACTACTGCCTTCATAGTGTCCCAGAGATTTCTATATGATGTATCTGTGTTCTCATTTACCTCTAGGAATTTTTTAATCTCCTCTTTGATGTCTTCTTCAACCCCTTGTTCATTCAGTAGCATGTTGCTTAGCTTCCAGTTGTTGGAGTAGTTTTTCTTATTCCTTGTTTTGTCGTTGATTTCCAATTTCATCCCTTTATGGTCTGATAGCATGCAGGGTAGTATTTCTATTTTTTTATATTTGCTGAGATTTGCCTTGTGACATAGTATATGATCTATTTTGGAGAAGGAGCCATGTGCTGCTGAGAAAAAAGTGTATTCATTTACTGAGGGATGAAATATTCTATATATGTCCGTTAGATCTAAGTTATTAATTGTTTTAAGGAGGCCTAAGATTTCTTTGTTTAGTTTTTGTTTGGATGATCTATCCATTGGTGAGAGAGGTGTGTTGAAATCCCCTAGAATAACTGTGTTGTGGTCAATTTTACTCTTGAACTTGAGAAGTGTTTGTTTGATGAATGTAGGTGCTCCATTATTTGGGGCATATAGATTTATGATTGTTATATCCTCTTGATGAATGGTTCCCTTAAGTAGTAAGAAATATCCATCTTTGTCCCTTTTGATTAACTTTGGCTTGAAGTCTACCTTATTTGAAATGAGAATGGAAACCCCTGCTTGCTTCCGCAGGCCATGTGAGTGATAAGACTTTTCCCAGCCTTTTACCTTCAGTCTATTGATGTCTTTTTCTATGAGGTGTGTTTCTTGGAGACAGCAGATTGTTGGGTCATTTCTTTTAATCCATTCAGATAATCTGTGTCTTTTGAATGGTGAGTTTAGGCCATTAACATTCAGGGTTATTATTGAGATGTGATTTTTATTCCCATCCATTTTTATTTGTATGATGATCTTTAGCTTGATTTGGTTTGTCTTCTGGTTGGTATTTCCCTTAGTTTAATATCTCCCTTTGTTGATTTTCATTGTTATTTTTCTCTTCTTCTTCATGAAAAATTTTGCCCAGGATGTTCAGAAGTGCTGGCTTTCGAGATGTGAAATCTTTTAACTTTTGCTTGTCGTGGAAGGTTTTTATTTCATCTTCAAATCTAAAGCTCAATTTTGCTGGATATAAGATTCTTGGTTGACATCCCTTTTCCTTCAGAGCTTGAAATATGCTATTCCAGGATCTTCTTGCTTTTAAGGTCTGGGTAGAAAAATCTGAACATAGTCTGATTGGTTTCCCCCTATATGTAATCTGCTTCCTTTCTCTTGTGGCTTTTAATATTCTCTCCTTGCTCAGTATATTAGGCATTTTCATTATAATGTGTCTTGGTGTGGATCTGTTGTGATTTTGTATGTTTGGTGTTCGGTAGGCCTCTTGAACTTGGTTTTCCCCCTTCATTCCTCAAGTTTGGAAAATTTTCTGTAATTATTTCATTAAATAAATTACTCATTCCTTTGGCTTGAAACTCTGTCCCCTCCTCTACCCCAATCACTCTTATGTTTGGTCTTTTTATGTTGTCCCATAATTCTTGAATGTTCTGTTCTTGGTTTCTTACCATTTTTGCTGTGTAATCTAGATTTTTCTCTAGGATATATATTTTGTCTTCATTGTCTGAGGTTCTTTCTTCCAAGTGGTCTACTCTGTTGGTGATACTTTCGATTGAGCTTTTATTTTGATTTATTGCTTCTTTTATTTCTGGAATTTCTGTTTGGTTTCTCTTTAGAGCCTCTATCTCCCTATTGAAGTAATCTTTTACTTCCTGTATTTGTTTATGGAGTTCTTTGTCAAAATGATCTTTCACCTCCTGTATTTGCTCCCTCATCTCATTTTTGAGTTCATTCTTAAGTTCCGCTAACATTTGGAATATGTAATTTCTGAATTCCATCTCTGGCATTGCACCAACTGTGCATGGTATGGAATCTACTGAGGAGGTATATTGATTTGTTTGTGTCACTTTCTTCCCTTGTTTCTTCATATTGCTTGTGCGTCTATTCTACCTGCACTGTGGGACCTTGTCTACTTTGATTTTACCTTAAAACCTTATGTTGCTCCTGTAGTACAATGCTATCAGATCCCCTTATATTTCCTTTACACTTTAAAATCAAACACTTACTATTCAGAGAATCCCAGTTTGATCACAATGTACAGATTTAGTTAACCCAGATGTTGTTTCCAATTTACTCTGTATGCTTCTGATGGGGTTTTAAAGTTTCAAGTAATGGACAGAGAGGTAGTATGTTTAGGAAGAAGGAAGTGAGTGTATTGACTTGTTCTTTCTTAGAAAGTATGAAAAGAGAGTTCTATGGAAGTGGTTTAGTATCAGCCGACGAGAGAGGAAAGAGAATGGAGTGAATGAATAGATGGAAAGACTGATTTACATATAAACCTAACTTATGCGGTGGTTGAGAGGAGAAATAAAGAAAGATGGAAAAGAAAAAAAAAAAAGAAGAGAAAAAAAAATAACCAAGGAGTAGTAATTAGTTTAAGAGAGAGGAGAGAGAGAATAAGTCTAGAAAATAGAGAATAAACCATATATAACACCACTTTGCTATATATTTCAATTGTACACGTTCTAGAAATCTCAATTTGTGCGTATAACTTGTTTTTGCCTCTGTTGAGAATGCAATGGCAGGGTGTAAATAGGGAAGATGAAGGAAGAAAAAAAAATATAAAAGTGAGAAGGAAGAAAAGAAAGAAAAGAGGAGCAGAAGCACACAAACACACTGTCAATCAAAACAAAAACAAAAAAACTCCCAAGAAACAACAAAACAAACAAACAAGCAAATAAAAACAAAAACGTTGAACCCAAGAACAAGTCTCAAACAAAATGGACCCTTGGAAGCCCTTCTTTTTTCCCTTCCAGTTTAAGCCACCTGACCCAGATCATGTACAGTCAGCAACCCTGTTAGTGGAGTCAAGGCTGCACCTTTGGTCCTTGCAGAGTGGCACAGTGGAATAGTGGAAGGGGCTTATCCTCAGGCTGGGCCCTGCTTACAGCAGCAGGGAGATGCTACTATGGGCCTTGGAGGCCAGGCAAACTGGCGGTGGGTTCTCTCCTTCCAGCGGGCAGGTGCCTACCTCTTGCTCTGGTTGCAGCTGGGCAGGTCGCACTCCCCCAGGGAGTGGAGGAAGCACTTCGCCAGGTCTGGCCCCGCGTGCAGCAGCCGGGAGATGCTGTTCTGGGCCCTGAAGACCAGGCAAACTGGTGGCTGGGTTTCTCCTTCTAGCGGGCGGGAGTCTACCTCTTGCTCTGGTCGCAAATGGGCAGGTCGCACTCTTCCCGATAATGAAGGAAGCCCTTCCCCAGGTCTGGCCCTGTGTGCAGCAGCAGGGAGCTGCTACTCTGGGCCCAGGCGACCAGGGACACTGGCGGCTGGGTCTCTCCTTCCAGCGGAGTCTACCTCTTGCTCTGGTCGCAAATGGGCAGGCCGCACTCTTCCCGATAATGGAGGAAGCCCTTCCCCAGGTCTGGCCCTGCGTGCAGCAGCAGGGAGCTGCTACTCTGGGCCCAGGCGGCCAGGGACACTGGCGGCTGGGTCACTCCTTCCAGCGGGCAGGAGTCTACCTCTTGTTCTGGTCGCAAATGGGCAGGTCGCACTCTTCCCGATAATGGAGGAAGCCCTTCCCCAGGTCTGGCCCTGTGTGCAGCAGCAGGGAGCTGCTACTCTGGGCCCAGGCGGCCAGGGACACTGGCGGCTGGGTCCTGACTTCTTTATTTTTAATTTTTGGATTGGTCTCACTAACAGTGTGCAATTTTGTCCTTTCAGAGAAAAGCTTTTGAGTTTTTGAACATCCCTCGTTTCTCAATTTCCTATTTTACTCATTTTTTTTTGCTCTGACCTGTGTTAGTCAACCTTATAGTTAAGAATTGGACTCTGGAACCAGAATGTCTTCATGAAAGCCCCTCTTCTTTCCGTTGCCTCGGTCAGTCATGATTTCAATAACTTCCATTTTCCTCTGCTGTTCAAAATAATCTCGTAGGTGACATTCTTTGGTGTCTTCTTTAATGCCATCAACAAAGATCTTTTTCCCAGTTAAGTGGGCTCCTGGTCTTTGAGAATCTTCTCTTGAGACAGCTCTTTGGTTCCACAACTCTTCCACCCACCTTGTGTGGCCTTGCATCCATGGCTCATCTGCAGGAGCCCTGTTTGGGGAGATAGCTAAGATTGCGGTTGACTATGGGCCTAGTCCCGTGAGACTACGGAAGGCGACAATGCCCAAAAATGTCTATGGCCCGTAGTCAACCGCAATCTTAGCTATCTCCCCAAACAGGGCTCCTGCACTCATCCACTTCTCCACAGTGACATAAGTGACAAGCCCAAAGTCCCTGGAGCACTTGGTGTTTGGGTCTCTCATCACCACACAGAGTGTGAGTGTTCCCAGGGCTCAAAAGAGCTTCTCAGTCCCTCATCAGTTGTTTCAAAGCTCAGCCTTCTGATGAAGAACTTTCGTCGCTATTTGGGTTCTTTAGGGGACTCTGATTTAGACATGATGGCAATAGAAACAGAGATATTAGTAATGCTTTCTTGAAGGCATCTAAGGGCAGAAAGGCTCGATGTTTTATTTCTGAGATAGATTACTTACATTTTCTTATTGATAAAATAATTTGTGAACAAAAGCTACAATGAACTTATTAGTACATTTATTGTATTGTTTTCTATTTATATAGGCAAGGTATTATTCTTCAGGTAGATTCTGGGTGTGCATTTATGCCTGGCTGCATTCCTGGTAATGACTCTAAGGACATTTCTATCCCCACTTGTAATCTGCAGGTTGGAAATCCCTGGGTCGGAACACTGGTTCATACCCTCACGGGACAAAGGGGAAATGTATCATGTGTTGTGGACTGAATTGTATTTTTATGAAATAAGTTGAAGACCTAAACCCCAACATGATAGAGTTTGGAAATAGGCCATGTAGGGAGATAATTAATATTAAAAAATGTTGATATGATGGGACCTTCATCAATCTAACAACTGATGTCTTTATAAAAAGAGGAAAGGACACCAGAAATCTCTCTCCCTTCACAAAAGCACAGGTGGGGGTGGTGGTCATGATAGGACTCAGGGAGAAGATGGCTGTCTACAAACCAGGAAAAGTGTCCTTGCCAGAAACCTACCCTGCTGGCACCTTGATCTTGATATTTTAGCCTCCAGAACGATGAGAAAATAAATGTGCTGTGATTGCCTTAGTAGTCAGGTCCACTCAACTTGGAGCCTGTGTTTATTAGTCAGATATTGACTTATTACTGTGCTGCCTGGGAGCTAGACTACATCTGTCCATGAGGAGGTCTGATTGTGCACATCTCTTTCCAACTGCACCTTCAATGACATCTAAGTAGTCCCAAATCAGGCATGGTAGGAGTATTTACACCAAGGAAATGAGCACACTCCACTGCTATGATTTGGGTGAGTGTCCCCTGTAAGCTGCCTGTTGTGGCCAGCCACGGTGCCGCGGGAAAATTCTCGGAGGCAGAGTTAAGCTTTTACTACTTTTACTTCTACTTTCTTAGAGCTTAGAGAGGGAAAGAAAGATTTTTAGAGAGAAAGATTAAAGCGAGCTTTTCTTCTTGTCTTCTTAGCTTAGAGTTAGAGTTAGAAAGATAGAGCTTAGCTTAGAGCTTAGAGTTAGAGTTAGAAAGATAGAGCTTAGCTTAGAGAAAGATTAGAGCTTCTTTCTTCTCTCTTCTTTCTTCCTTCTTCTTTCTTCTGTCTTCTGTCTTCTGTCTTCTGTCTTCCTCGGGAGCCTCGGCCTTATCTGACCAGTCATTACTTCTTCTATCTGGTTTCTTTTCTGTAACCGCTCTGCCTACGTTCTGGCTGCTCTGATTCTTCTGACCGACCGAGTGACTGCCCGGCTGACTGAATTCTCCGTTCTCCTAACTCGGACCGCTTTCACCCGGTTATATACCTTCAGCTTTGCAGGTGCCTACAGGTGCGTCACATACATATCAGGTGGAACCCATGGCTTCCAGCTAGCTGCAACAGCCCTTCCTAATTAGGGCTCCTTCATATTCCTTCCCTTTAGTTTAAAAAGGTGTTTTTGTTCTATTTTCTCTATTTTATTTTCTCTATTTTCTTTTATTTTCTTGTCTCTACCTAGCTTTTCACCTTTTATTTTTGAAAGGGTGGATATTTGAGCCCTTTTTGAGAAGGTGCTGTGGCTTTAAGGAAGCCTAATGCTGAGGAGCAGCTAACGCACCTAGTTAAGCACAATTGCATAAGCGGCTTTGACTTTTTTTTTTTTTTTTCTCCTCTATTTTTCTTTATGGCTTTCTTGCCAAAGCTCAGTGGCTTTTTTTTTTTTCTGCATGGTTTTTACCATGCTATTTAATTCTCTATTTTCTTTTAAGCTCATGGCTTTTTTCTTTATACTAAAGCTCAAGGCTTTTTCTCTATATTTTTTATGGCTTTTGGCCGGCTACTCTGCTTCGGCTTTTGGCCGGCTCGCTTCGGCTTTTCGCTGGCTACTCTGCTTCAGCTTTTCGCTGTCTACTCTGCTTCGGCTTAATTCTTAACTGGCTTCAACTGAGTCAGAGGCTCTGCTCTCTTGTTTCTACTCTTTTTGCTGGTCTCAACTGAGTCTGAGGCTATGCTTTTTCATTGCTCTTATTTCTTAGCTTTTCTTCTCTGCCTGCCGAGCCCCGGACGGGCCACCATTTGTAAGCTGCCTGGTACCGTAAACCGGGATAAAAACTCTCGGGGGCAGAGTTAAGCTTTTACTACTTTTACTTCTACTTTCTTAGAGAGGGAAAGAAAGATTTTAGCTTAGAGAAAGATTTCTTCTTGTCTTCTTAGCTTAGAGTCTTAGAAAGAAAGATAAAGAAAGATAGAGCTTCTTAGAGAAAGATTTCTTCTTGTCTTCTTAGCTTAGAGTCTTAGAAAGAAAGATAAAGATAGAGCTTAGAGCTTAGCTTAGAGAAAGACTAGAGCTTCTTTCTTCTCTCTTCTGTCTTCTGTCTTCTTTCTTCTGTCTTCTTCAGGAGCCTCGGCCTAACTCTGACCAGTCATTTCTCTTCTGTCTTCTATCTGGTTTCTGTAACCGCTCTGCCTACGTTCTGGCCGCTCTGATTCTTCTGACCGACCGAGTGACTGCCCGACTGTCTGAATTCTCCGTTCTCCTAACTCGGACCGCTTTCACCCGGTTATATACCTTCAGGTTTGCGGGTGCCTACAGGTGCGTCACATACATATCAGGTGGAACCCATGGCTTCCAGCTAGCTACAACAGCCCTTCCTAATTAGGGCTCCTTCAGTCCCCTGTAATTCTGTTATAAGGAGATAATATTGGGAGATGGTGGAAACTTTGAAAGACCAAGGATGGGTCCTTAGGAAAATCCTTGAAAGGAATTTTGGGTCCCCGGTTTTCTAGTCTTTCTCTGCTTCCTGGCTTGTGATGTGAGCAGTTTTCTCTGACATATGGTCTCCATCATTGCCGTTAGTTTTCCTCACCAGAAAACCAAAGCAATGAGGCTCCCCAATCTTGGGAGAAAGTTCCAAAGTGTGAACATATTAAATTTTCTTTCTTTCTAAGTGAAATGCATCAAATAGTTCATTGTAGTGATGTGAACCCAAACAATATGCATCACATTTTCCCCCTGTAGAGCTGGTTATTAAACCTTCACCAGAGTGTCCCTGCTCATTCATCACTTCCTGACTTCTCAAGTTGGTTAAAGCTTCCTCATGTGATATCTTAAATCCATGTTCCTTGCTCCTCTGTAGCAGTTACTTTAGTAGATATTTGATGTTTACTTCCCATAGCAAAATTTTTAAGATAATATATGTTCAATACTGATTACAGGTTCTGGCATAAAATGTCAATCTATTTAAATTGTTAAGTGAGTTTCTACTCAAGTATTTGGTGGATGTTTTCCTTCTTTTCTACTAGACCATGAAGGAAGGGCTCATTTGTCCTCTGTCCTTAGTATCTGGCATAGCACCTGGCCCATGGTAGAAAATTAACTGCAAAGTGATAAGTGAATAAATGAAATCACTGTTTTTGTTTTTGTGTTGCTATTGAAAACAGCTCTTTAATGTAGTCCACACTCACCCCCTGCATGAATGTGCACATTGCCTCTGGAGGACTATGAGTGAGAGTCCTCTTCTAAGTACCTGTGATTCTGTCATATCTGTATTAAGCATCTTGACCTGTACCTCTCATTTAGGGAATTATTAACATGAGGACAGGTTTCCTAACAGACCTTTAAAAATGGTTAGTGAGGAGGGACAGCAAGTGCATCCTGGATTAGGAAAGAGGCTTAATAATGTACCTGAACCATTCACTGTTTCCTCCTCCATGTAATCATATGGCTTTGATTTGAATACTACAGTTGTTCCCAAAATGATGTCATCACAAGAAAATGCATTTTCCAGTTGTCAGTTCTGAGAATGTTTCTAAAAGATAGTTATGAAATATTTTTAGCTTTTATTTTTCTCAGTTGATTCATTAGTGGGAATGTAGCTCAAGCGTGGCTTCATTAAATCTTTTCATTGATGGAAGTACATTGCCATAAAAACGCAGGCTCCCAATGCCAACTTTCATCCATGACAGGCATCCATTTCTTCCTGCTAGCAAGGAGGATCTTGCATCTTTAATAAGAACAACAGGGTGCTTAACAGCCACGTCTGCCTAGTAGAAGCAGCATCCGTGATTTAAAGGTCAGTCCAGGGAAATGAAATCGTTTTGTTTTTCAGTACTTTGTTTTGCAAGCAGGTGATTTGAAACATCTCAGATCTTACAGCACCAGGAATCCAGTGTGCTAGTTTTAATAATGCTGGCAGCCACCCATGACATTGTATTCTTAGTATAAATGTATTGCTAACATGAGAGGCCCCCTGGGATTGCGGAAAGGGCATTTGGTTAGAAGTCAGGAGACCTGGTCCTCCATTTGGTCCCTGCTATTAATTATAATGATAATAAAAATAGTTCACTCTCCTCGGGTTCCTATTTTGTACCAGACATTCACTATTTTAAGTGCTTTATAAATATGGGCAGGTTAATGGATCTGAAACTAACCCACAAGGTATGTCAGATATGCTGACAAAATATGTATGCCTGCTCCAGTCTCCCTCCTAAGTTTTATGCATCAGTGTCTAGAAAAGTAACATTAAGTCCAATCTAAATTTAGTTCAGAGTACTTTTAACCTGTGCTGTCTATACAGTAGCCACTAGCCATATATTCCTATGTGAGAACTTAAAATTTGGTTAAAGATGGTTTCATCTGAAAGTGAGAGGGCTGATGAGATTATCTAGTCAAGCTGTGGATTATTAATAAAACAGTCTAAAATTTAAAATAAATATTGAAATAATATTGAAATATTTATTATGTGAGAAGTTAGGAAAGTAGAAAACGGTGTTTCTGGCATAAACTGATGATTATATGCCCCTCAGAAAAGTTATCTGAAATTCCGATTATATTTATCAGAGCAAAACTAGAGGAATTTGCAAATTGGGTAATATTTCTAGCCACATTAATATTTGCATAATGACTTGTTTTATAGTCTCCAGCTATCTACAGTGTCTGGGGCCACTATCCAGATCTGATAATCTATTGTTTCAATTTCTAGAGGAGAGTTATGATGTTTTGAGGACACTGTCATTCATTTTGGCGTGTATTTGCCTTCTCCATTCAGGTCTTTGGATAATGCATTGCACTTTGTGGATGTTGATAAATAACTGTGGAATTCATCCAGCTCTAAGATTCATAGCTGATATTCTCTTTACAAATTGTAAGAGCCCTAATAAGGAGATAGCTAGGATGGCGGCTAGCTGAGAGCCTTAAGAGGTGTTTAAGTATTTTCACCTGATATTCATACCTTTATCTAAGAATCTTTCTATGCCCGTGAACACTATGTGATGCACCTGTAAAGTTTGAGCTGTTGACACGTGTATACTTGTTAAGACAAAAAGTATTTAACCAGGTGAGGTTGGCTAGAGGGGTTGGTTGGAGTTGGAGAGGTTGTTGGAGTTGGAGAGAGAAGTCAGCAGAAGACAGCAAGAATAAAGAACCTACTTATTCCCAGTCTGCCTCCGAATTCTTTCCCGTGGTATCATTGCTGCAGGCAGCAGTAGCTGCAGGCGGCAACAACAAATGTTGTGCATTGTCATACTCATAAATCTATTAAAATATTAGAACTTAGTTCCTACTAACTCACCTGGAATTGTCAAATCCTGTTTTTAGTTCACATTTTACATAAACTTCAAATGATCCATTGAGCTAGAGATTAATATGAGATAAAAGCCTGCAAGAGTTCCAGCTGGGCCCTCTGGCATGCTTTCCCACCTTGTCCCACCCACCTTGGAGACGCCATCCCTGCTGTAGATGGCAGGGAACAAGCCCCAGCCCAAGAGTGTTCCTGCTAGACCTGCCTGCAAGCATTCTAGCTCAGCCCACCTGCTTCCGTTCCCTGCTCTGCCCATCCACTCAGGAGCCAGAGGTATTCTCTGCCTCTGTCTACAAGTCAGGGAACAGGCCCCGGGCCCAGGAACAAGGAGTATTACATGGGGATACCTATCTTTTGTTTCTTCTACTAACACCCTAATTCCCATGATTACCCTCTCACTAGTCAAATAATCGAATACCTCTATCTTCTCACATCCTACCTCACAAATGTTTTAGCCAACCCATAAGTCCCCCCTGCTACCATTAGATACTATGAACCACCACACAAAAGTACAGACTAAATGGTAGAAGATAATTGATCTCATCATTTATGGTTAAAGTGTCAAAATTGTAAATATAAAAATAGAAACTAACTGATATACAGCAATATGTTGGGTACTTTGAATGCTGTAATATTGATCTTTCCATTAAAAATGAGGCATCGGGTAACCCATAGGGAAGATATAAGACAATAGGACAGAAACAGACTTACACTGCAAGAGGAGAAAATACATACATATCATGAAAACATAAGGGAGGAAAATGCCCCCAACAAACCAAGATACTACAGCAATAGGAGTTACAAATATACATAATTAAAATGATTTGGGATTTTAAAAATGACCTAAGTGAGCAGATATAGGCAAAAATTGATCTCTCCAACAAAGAGATAAGAGATCAAATACAGGCAACCATTGATCACACCAACAAAGAGATAAGAGAACAAATACAGGTAGCAAAAGATTACTTAAAGAAAGAGATAGAGAGTCTGAGGAAAAAACAAACAGAAACAACAAAAAAAAAAAAACTTAATAGATAGTATCAACAATAGATTGGATCACTTGGAAGATAGGACCTCAGACAATGAGGACAAAATATATAATATTTAAAATAAAGTTAACCACATAGTGAAGACGGTAAGAAACCATGAATAAAATATCCAAGAATTATGGCATACCATCAAAAGACTGAATATAAGATTTATTGGAATTGAGGAACGTGCAGAGAATCAATCAAAAAGAATGCAAAATCTCTTTAATGAAATAATATCAGAAAATTTCCCAAACAAGAAGAATGAATTTGAAAACCAAATACAAGAAGCATATAGGACATCAAATGTACAAAATTACAACAGATCTACACCAAGGCACATTATAATGAAAATTCCTAGCATGCAAAATAAGGATAGAATTTTAAAGGCCATAAGAGAGAAAAATCAAATAACCGATAGAGGAAAACCAATTTGCATCACAGCAGATTTTTCAACCTAGACCCTCAAAGCAAGGAGAGCCTGGGATAACATATACTAGGCTCTAAAAGATAGGGATATCAACCAAGAATCTTATATCCAGCAAAATTAAGCTTTACATTTGATGATGAAATAAAAACCTTCCACGATAAACAAAAGCAAAAAGAATTTACAACAAGAAAGCTGGCATTACAGAACATCCTTGGCAAAATATTCCACAAGGAGGAATTGAAAAACAACAATGAAAACCTTCAAAGGGAAGAACAACAATAAATGAAAACTAACCATAGGAGAAATCAAGTCAAGCTAAATACCAAAAATAAAATAGAATTAAATAAAATTTAAAATGAGTGGTAATACAAATCATATCTCAATAATAACCCTGAACATTAATGGCCTAAACTCACCAATTAAAAGACATATGCTGATAGATTGAATTAAAAAAAAAAAAAAGACCCAACAATATGCTGCCTTCAAGAGACACATCTCATAGGAAAAGATGCCCACAGACTAAAGGTGAAAGGATGGGATAAAATGTACCACTCACACGGACTATGTAAGCAAGCAGGGGTTTCCATCCTCATATCTAACAAAGTAGACTTCAAGACAAAGGTAATCAAAAGAGATAAGGAAGGGCATTTCATACTATTTAAGGTAATCATAGATCAACAAGAAATAACTGTCATAAATATATATGCCCCAAATAACGGAGCATCCACGTTCATCAAACAAACCCTTCTCAAGTTCAAGAACCAAATAGACCACAACACGATAATTCTAGGTGACTGTAACACACTGCTTTCACTACTGGATAGATCTTCCAAACAAAAGCTAAACAAAGGAAAGCTAGAACTCAATAATACAATCAATAGCTTAGATTTAACTGATACATAGAGAGTCTATTGTCCATCAATGAGTCAATACACTTTCTTCTCAGCAGCACATGGATCATTCTCTAAAATAGATCATATATTATGCCATAAAGCAACTCTAAGCAAATATAAAAAAAGTAGAGATACTACCCTGCATACTATCAGATCATAGTGGAATGAAACTAGAAATCAATGATAAAATAAGAAACAAAACCTACTCCAACACCTGGAGACTAAATAATAATCTGTTGAATGAACAATGGGTTGCAGAAGACATCAAAAAGGAGAATAAAAAATTCTTAGAGGTAAATGAGAACACTGATATCAAATCTCTGGGACACTATGAAGGCAGTACTAAGAGGAAAATTTATTGCATGGAGTTCATTCCTTCAAAGAAGAAAAGGTCAACAAATAAATGAATTAACATTACACCTCAAAGCCCTAGAAAAAGAAGAACAAATTAACCCCCAAAGCAGTAGAAGACAGGAAATAATTAAAATCAGAGCCGAAATTAATGAAATTGAAACAAAAAAACACAATTGAAAAAATCGACAGAACAAAAAGTTGGTTCTTTGAAAAAATAAATAAAATTGATAAACCATTAGCTATGCTAACTAAGAAAAGGAGAGAAAAAACTCAAATTATCAACATGTGTGACGAAAGAGAAAACATCACGACGGACACTACAGAAATACAGAATTAGAAATTATTTTGAAAATCTATACTCCAACAAAATAGAAAATAATGAAGACGTTGACAAATTTCTAGAAATATACGATATGGCCAAACTAAATCAGGATGACATACACACAACTTAAATAGATCAATTTCAAGCAAAGAAATAGAGGATGTCATCAAAAATCTACCAACAAAGAAAAGTCCAGGTCCAGATGGATACACAACTGAGTTCTACAAGACCTTTAAAGAAGAACTAACACCAATACTTCTCATGAGAACTATTTCATGAAATAGAAAAATAAGGAACCCTTCCAGACTCATTCTATGAGGCCAATATCACCCTGATTCCAAAACCAGGCAGAGACAAATCAAAGAAAGAAAACTTCAGACCAATATCACTAATGAATATAAATGCAAAAATCCTCAATAAAATTTTGGCAAATTGAATACAAAAACACATAAAAAATAGTACATCACGATCAAGTGGGGTTCACTCCAGGAATTCAAGGTTGGTTCAACATAAGGAAATCAATAAATCTTATTCACCACATCAATAGACTCAAAGATAAAAATTGTATGATCATCTCAATTGACGCAGAGAAAGCATTTGGCAAGATACAGCACCCCTTCCTGTTCAAAACGCTAGAAAAAATAGGGATAAAAGGAGCATACCTCAACATCGTAAAGGCCATCTATCATCCTATATGGAGAAAAGCCCAGGCCAACATCATCCTATATGGAGAAAAGCTGAAAGAATTCCCTCTAAAAACTGGAACAAGACAGGGATGTTCTCTTTTACCACTATTATTTTACATAGTTCTTGAAACCCTAGCCAATGCAATTAGACAGATGCAAGAAATAAAAGGAATTGGATAGGAAAAGAAGAACTCAAACTATCACTATTTGCAGAGGATATGATTCTATACATAGAAGATCCAAAAAACTCCACCAGAAATCTTCTAGATCTAATAAACGAATTCAGCAAAGTGGCTGGATACAAAATCAATACATATAAATCTAAGGCATTTCTGTACGTCAGCAACAAATCCTCAGAAAGAGAACTAGGATATCCACCCCATTTACTATAACGTTAAAAAATATGAAATACTTGGGAATCAACCTAACAAAAGAAGTGAAAGACCTGTACAATGAAAACTACAGCACACTAAGGAAAGAAATTAAAGACGATCTTAGAAGATGGAAAGATTTAACTTGTTCATGGATAGGTAGAACTAATATTGTCAAAATGACTATTTTACCAAAAGCACTATACGATTTCAATGCAATCCCAATCAAAATCCCAATGTCATTCCTCATAAAAATAGAAAAGAAATCATGAAATTCATCTGGAAAAATAAGAGACCCAGAATAGCCAAAGCAATTCTTAGCAAGAAGAATGAAGCTGGTAGCATTACTATTCCAGACCTTAAATTGTATTACAAAGCAATAGTAACAAAAACAGCATGTTATTGGCACCAAAATAGATCAGTAGACCAATGGTACAGAATAGAAGAAAAAGAGACTAACCCACATATCTACAGTTATCTTATATTAGACAAAGGTGCCAAAAACATACAATGGAGAAAAGACAGCCTCCTCAACAAATGTTGTTGGGAAAACTGGAAATCCTTACATAATAAAATGAAATTAAACCTCTATCTCTCTCCATGCACAAAACTCAACTCAAAGTGGATCAAGGACCTAGGAATTAAACCAGAGACCTTGCACCTAATAGAGGAAAAAGTAGGCCCAAATCTCCAACATGTTGGATTAAGCCCCAACTTCCTCAATAAAACCCCTATAGCGCAAGAACTAAAACCAAACATTAATAAATGGGGTGGATTCAAACTAAAAAGCTTCTTCTCAGCAAAATAAACAATCAGTGAGGTGAACAGAGTATCTACAGAATGGGAGCAAATCTTTACCACATGCACATCAGACAGAACATTAACTTCAAGGATATATAAAGCTCTCAAAAACCTTTACACCATAAAAACAAACAACCCAATCAATAAATGGGCTAAGGAGCTGAACAGACACTTCTCAGAAGAAGATATATAATCAATCAACAAATACATGAAAAAATGTTCAACATCTCTAGCAATTAGAGAAATGCAAATCACAACTACTCTAAGATTTCATCTCACACCAGTCAGAATGGCAGCTATCAAAAACACAAACAATAATAAATGCTGATGAGGATGTGGGGAAAAGGGCACACTCTCACATTGCTAATGGGGCTGCAAATTGGTGCAGCCAATTTGGAAAGCAATATGGAGATTTCTAAGAAAACTTGGAATGGAACAACCATTTGACCCAGCTATCCCACCCCTCGGTCTATACCCAAAGGACTTTAAAATATTTCAGCATCATTTTACAGGGCACAATTCAGCCACATCCCAATGTTTGGATAGGGAAACTTTGGTATATATACACAATGCAGCACAATTAAAATCATGGCATTAGCTAAATGATTTGTGGATGCTAAGTGAAGTCAGCCAACCCCGAAAACTGTGTAAGCCCTGTCACGGCCAGCCACGGCGCCGCCACGGGATCAAATTCTCGGAGGCATGTTAAGCTTTTGCTACTTTTACTTCTTCTTTCTCAGGATTAGAGAGGGAAAGAAAGATTTTTCTTCTTAGCTTAGAGTAGAGTAGCTTAGAGTAAAGAAAGATAGAGCTTAGCTTTTCTTCTTAGCTTAGAGTAAAGAAAAGAAAGATAGAGCTACTTTTCAGCAGCTAAAAGCTTAGCTAATAAAATATGAGCATTTCTTCTCTCTTCTTTCTTCCTTCTTCTGCTTCTGTCTTCTGTAGGAGTCTCGGCCTAACTCTGATGGTTTCTCTTCTGTAACCGCTCTGCCTACGTTGGAGAAAACTAATGCTCCTAACTCGTGATAGTTTGCGGGTGCCACAGGTCCACAGAAAGGTGGAACTAAAGGTCGATTAATTCCCTTCACTATGATTAATACCTGATACTGAATTATAGTGGCAAGGGAGGGGGGATGAGAGAAATGAAGGAATGTTAAATAGAAAAAAGGGGGGAGGGGAGGGAATGGGGCAAGGAGATAGAAACAATGGCAGAAGGAGTTGGACATCAATATACTAAGTGCATGTATAAAAACTCAAATGGTATGAAAATTCTTTGTGTAAAACCAATGACTTGGAAAACTGTGCTCTTTATATGTAATATGAAAGGAATTACACTCTAAAAGCATGTATAACAAATAAAATAAATAAATAAATAAATAAATTTCAAGCTAACAAAATTATGTCATTATTCAAAAATAATTTGACCAATCTATATTGACATCAGCTATAAACATATAATATGTATCAGATTTCAATGGCTTCATGTGAAAAAAGGAAGATAAATCTATTTAATAATTTTTATATTGATTGCATGATGAAGTGATAATATTTTGAATATCTGCGTTGATATATATTATTTAAATTAATTTCACTGCATGCATGTGTGTGTGTGTTATAAAAGTTAAAATCTAGTTTTTCATTGCTTTTTCCTTATTTACAGGTTGGCTCAACACTCAAGGAAGACAAATGCAATTTAATGGTCCCCACAGAGATCCCCATAATGGCTGAAACTTGTGAGTCCTATACGTCTCGATCTGGTCTCTGCCTGCTCAGAACTCTGGGTATGTTTCTAGCTTTCTCGGCCTCAATTTGGCACCCACTGGCTGCAAACTCCAACTTCCTGCCACGTCCCCACTCAGCTCATCCACCTGGCAGTTCATTCCTCCAGCTCTATTGATGGGTCACTGTCCTTGTCTTGGCAGGTGCCCTGAGAGCCATTGGAATTTTCCTTGATATGTGGGTCTCTCAGGGGATAAGGGAAGCTCAGGGAAACCATGCAGCAGAATTCCTGTGTGACCACTCTTCCCTGCCTGGTAACTTGAGGGGTGTGTACCCAGCTGGCATAGACACATGGCACGTCTTTCTGGCTTCCTCTGCCACTGTAGCTAAGTGGTAATGGAGCAGGTGCTGGGCTGAGGTGGTTCAGTGCACAGCTCCAGAGACTAGTCTTTTTGGATTGATTTTAATTCGGCTATGACTCTATGATCTAAGGCACATGTGTTAACCTCTCTATGTGAAAATCTGAGCAACAATAGCAACTCCTTCTATGGCCGTATAGTGAAGCTTAAGATGTAAGCATGTGGAACAGTGTCTGACATGTTATAAATGCTAAGAAAATGACAAGGATGACAATGAAAATGATATGGATAATCTTTACATTGCTTTCCTACTGTTGGAGGATAACTCTACTTGCCTGTCTACTTTAAGTAGGAATGGTATCTTCTCTTTATTGTGAGAGACCCTGTGATTTTTCTGAAAGTAGGAAAAGAGAAAGGAATTTAACAAACTTTCTGCACAATGCAGAGAAAATATAATTTAAAGGAGGAGAGACAGATGTTTGAGTTCTGTCTTTGGAAAAATATCACTCACTTTTGACAAACATTATCTGATTTGATCTTTAAAATGATTCTACAAGATAAGACTAAATATTTTAACTTGATGCATTTACCTTTTATGATTCAGAAAGTAAAAGATCTATTCATTTGTATATTCTTTTTTTTTTTTTTTTTTTTTTTTTTGGTACTGGGGATTGAACTCAGGGGCCTTGACCACTGGGTCACATCCCCAGCCCTTTTTTGTGTTTTATTTAGAGACAGGGTCTCACTGAGTTGCTAAGTGCCTCACCATTGATGAGGCTGGCTTTGAACTCGCGATCCTCCTGTCTCAGCCTCCCAAAGTGCTGGGATTACAGGCATGTGCCACCGCACCCGGCTTCATTTGTATATTCTTTAATGCATGCAATAACTTTGATCCAGAGCCACTGTTGCTCACTGTCCACAGTTCTGCATACATAGTTAAAAACCAAAAAGAAATGATGCTAACTATCATATCTCACAGGAACTGCAGACCAATGGAATAGATCACATTAAACAAAAATTATAATATTTAACATACAGCTGAAAATTACTATACTTTGAGGGAAATATTCTTGGTGTTACTAGAAAGTAAGGTAGTGGTTCTTTTTTTACATGGTAATGAGGACTGATCAGGGAAAGATGCAAACCTAACTATGTATATTGTTTTAGCTCACTTTCTGTGGCTATAACAAAGTACAAAGACTGGGGAAAATGTTTAAAGATTAAAAGGTTATTTGGCTCATGATTGTAGAGACTGAGCAGTTCAAGCGCATTGAGTGACAATATCTGTAAAGGGCTTTCATGCTGTGTTATGATGGAAAACAGGAAGGGTAAGTGAGCATGTATGGAGAAGACTTTTTTTATTACAAAGCCACTAGCATGACAACTAACTCTTTTGCTAGGATGGTCTTCATGCATTCACAAGGGTGAAATTTTCCCATTAGGACTTGCTTCCCAACACTGCTACTTTGGGAATTTGTCGCTGCCTGTGGCTGCTGCCGCTTACAGCAATGATACCGCGGGAGAAAGTTCGGAGGCAGACTGGAAATGAAAAAGTTTTTTTATTCTTCTTTCTTCTAACTTCTCTCTCCGGCTCCAACAACCTCTCCAACTCCAACCACAACCACACCTCTATCTAACCCTCACCTGGTTAAATACTTTTTGCCTTAACAAGGACACGTTCTAACACCTTGAGCTTACAGGTGCGTCACGCAGTGTTCACGGGCATAAAAAGATTCTTAGATAAATGCATGAATATCAGGTGAAAATACTTGAACACCTTTATGGCTCTCAGCTAGCCGCCATCTTAGCTATCTCCTCAATTAGGGCTCTACAGGAATTAAAGTTCCAACACATGAACTTTTGGGAGACACATTCAAACCATGACATGCTGTATTAGTTGGGTGAAGAGAATTGGAAAGATGATGCCAGGCAGGGCAACTTTATGCATTAAGACCCCAAGTCCTGAGAGGCTTGGTGCTTTTGAAACAATGGAAGACAACACACTGTGAAGAAGTTGGAGATACGATGAGATAAAACTAGAGAAACTGAGGTGTTAGATCATGCAGGGAATTAAAGTCTCTGGTAAGGAGTTTGAATTTATTCTAAGAACAATGAGAAGATCATGGAAGATTCTAACCAGAAGAAATGTGAACCAATGTGTTTTATATCACCTCTCCAAACTAGCTCCCCCAGTCTATAAAATAAATATAAAAATATTAATGTCTTTTTAGATGATCAAATCAGATAATGCCTGAGTAATCACTGTGAAAGTTGTGAAATACAGTACAGATATAAGTTAATCTTTTGCTATGGCTACTGCTGGAAAATCTTTAGTGACTCTTGGACATCATTGGCATAAGGTCTTCCATCAGTGTTTTAAAGCTTTCTATCTGCTGGCCCCATCTGACCAATGCAAACATTTACATCACACAATGTATTATCTACACTCTTTTCCCATTGTATCATCTGCTTCTACATCTGGCCCTTGCTCAAGATAGACAGCGGTTCATTTGAAATGTCTTCACTGTTTTTCCCCACCCATCCTAATCCAAGTCTCACTTATCTTTCTATTAGTTCAGACTCTTTTGGTTACAAGAAACAGAAACCTCTAAAACTGCCTTGGACTATAAAAGAAATTTGTGATTGATATAAGTGAAGAAGTCCATGAGAATATTTAGTTCTCTCAGCAACAGATGGATCCAGATGCTCATTAAACCATGTTAGGAATTTGAGTTTTGGTCTCCATCCCTTAGTTTCTCTCCATGAATTGTCAGAATGTCATATGCAGTTCTAGATTGCATCTTACCTGCTTACTTCCTACTATAGAGGAATGATTCAGCAAGGTCTCATGTTTTTTTTTTTTTTATTTTATTATTATTGACCTGAATTTGTTCATATATCTTGAATAAACCTATGCAATTCTGATTGGCCAAATCCCATGGACTGAGGGTAGGAGGTGGAGAAAGTGGGTTGGGGCAGGCTACAGATGTAAAATAAATAAATAAATGTTAAATGGGTACCAAACAAGCAAAAACAAAAGAAAACAAAAGGGCCCCTCCTCAGATATCTACCACAATGCCACAGCTCATGTCCCATGTCCTCCAGGAAGCCTGCCTTTGTCACTTTAGGCAATAATTATCTTTTTCCTTCCTGATTCTTCTTCATACATGGTCTCTGGAGCATATATTTTTGGCTCTTGATATTCTATTCTGCACTTTATTACAACCATGAAATTTTTATTGCTTGATTAGACCTTGGTGGCTATCTAGTCCTAGAGATGTAAAAGCCCAGAAGGAAAAATAATAAATTTTGGGTTATTTTGGAAATATTTCTTAAGGGCTTTTTGGTTATTTCTGGAGGAAGGGAAAGGAACAACAACAACAACAACAAAAAAATATTTTAAAAGTAACCTAACATTTCTTTCAGAAATTTTCTATTACTTTTCTCAGCCATGAAAATGCCAATCATGACACTTTTATAAAACAAACTAAATAATGCATAACGTTATTTTAAATTTCTAGAAAAAGATCATATCTTTTGATCAGGAAAGTATACATGTATTTATTACTCTAGGTATGTGTGTATGTATATATGTAGGTGTGTGTGTGTGTGCATGTGTGTGTGTACAGGTATAAATTTTATTTTGCCTTTAAACTTTCCCCACCTTCTGAGTTCACAAATGGGAAAAGAATAGCTCCTGTTCTCACACTGATTAATTCTGAATGTCCCAGCAGCATCTGCACCCTCTGGACGTTGGTATTCTCATCTACAAAATAGCACTGATGAGACCTATTCTATATGCTAATTACAAAATACAAATGAAGTAGTGCATAAAAAGTTTCAAAATCAATTCCTGGTGTATAAAAACCAATTTATTTATTTTTCTTATATTCACTGTACATTTTCTTGAGGCCTTACTCTTCAGCTGGACATGACTTTAGGCATTTGAAATGCAGAGAGATGAATCACCTGAAGAGAGGAAAAAGACAGGTTTTTGTACCAGTATGTCCATACATGAAGATAAATATGATAATAGATAAGTCATTATAATTTGTTCAGCATGGAGGAATTAAAAGATAGTCCTGGACCTCTCTCAGATATGAATCAGGATTCTCTGAAACACTTGATATTGAACCTCTGCTTAGAAAAAGCATAGCATTGCAAAACCTTAGCATGGAATACAATGAGCTCTCTTCATATTTCTAGGGAGAGTGAAACAAGCCAATATTCCCAAAATATGAAATTGACTTCCTGACTAGCACAGGTTGCAACATACAGAAGGGATTCAATCAGATTTTGCAAATGGTGATTACTGTATAGTGCATGACCATGCTCACAGGGCAGGAACACTAGGTGAAGGCCAGGTTATTGTTTCTCCTGACACTGGGCCCAGCTTACCCTCAGGTAAGTGTAAGGAGGAGCCTGAGCCTCAGTTTACTCATTTGCTAAGGTGGGGTTTACCGTGGAGGTCCTTCCCTACTCTCTAAAGAAGGGGCTCTGCATCAGTTTCCAGAAAGAGCAGATGAAAGCCTCTTTCCTGTTTGTCAGGCTGGCTTGCTAAGTGGTTAGTTTCAGAGAGGAGTTAAAGACAACTGAGGCCTCTGCCATCTACCCCAAACAACTCGGAATGTCACAAGTTTTGAATGTATTAACGTTATTAGTCAAGATTCCTACACTGAGGACCTCTCTTTTTTAGGAAAGGTGTTACAATTGTAAAACCATGGAAGTATCGCTAAGTCAAGCTTCCAGGCAGGTCCCATTTCTTCCCTTGCTCTTCCATTTCTTTTTTTCCATGTCATTTTTTACCATGTCATTTTTACCATGCCCTTTGCAGGAACGACGCTTGACCACTGGGACCTATCTACCTATGTGCTCTAATTATTCTGTCTTTAGAGAGGCTGAAAACCAAAGGTAGCCAACCTTCTATATCTCTTGAGCAGAAGTAGAAATGGTAGGTATCTCATGCTTCCAGATATTCAATGTGACTTCAAGGACCCTTACGCCCAAGAGGGATTGTTTGGTGTTTTCCTGGAGAAACAAGCCCAACTGGATAGCCATAACTGGGGTTTCTGGATAAGTATGGAACCCTGCAGTCCATTCCTGTCAAGAAGGGGATGTGTGGGGAGGAAGAACAAAACACAACAGTATGGCAGGATAGTGTGGGGAAAGTGTGGGGAAACATCCAGAAATGGGATGAAGTCCTGAGTCTCAGTCCTGAGTCCCTGAAGTCCCGCCTGTATAACTAAATAAGGAAAAGTTCACTTTGATCTAGAGGGCTCAGACTATGTCATCGATGCCTATTTTACCATGTCTGCCTTCTCTTCCATTATCTTCCTTAAAGCCTGGGTCATCTCCTGGTGGCAAGATGACTCTGAGCCTGGTATCCTCCCACTTTGGGACTAGAGAGAGGAGGCAGCTGCCTACTTGCAGAAGCACAGCATGCCACAGACTCTAACCTGGTTATGAACCCACGTCTGAATCAATTGCTTTGGCCCCAAAGCGTGGATATGCTGATTACTTCTGGCCAATAGAGCATCACCCTGGATGTAGGTGAAATCCACCCTGCATTGGCTAAAATCTGGTCAGTAAAAATTTCTTAAAGCAAAAGTAAGAAAAGGTCGCAGGCAGGGAAGGTAACTAAGAAACACCCATTCTGTTTCATTGATCTAATTAACCTTCTTTGTTATTTTACTGGAATCTTGAGCATAGGCAGAAATTAGCTTTCTTTTTTTCTTCCAGTTTAAGATGGAGGCAGATAAGAATAGCTACAGAAGTCAAGTCAAAATGCATAGGCGAGGCTCAGTTTTTAAACACTAAAAGAACAACATGCCAACATCACCTGAGGTTGCTGGTATTTGAAATGCTAGAGAGAAGAGTTTACTTTGACTTTTTATTGGCTACTGAAAACTCTGTGTCCATTTGTGGCCTGAATCCAAGATCATATTTCCATTGTTCCAGATTTATTTTAGCTTCTAGGAAAGAATCGTTGGTCTGGATATATCATTTTTCAACCAACCCTGATAGCAATATTTGACATCATTTTGCTTCTTGGCTATATTTCAAACTGTTACGCTTCCATTAATACATTTTGTCTATGGAGGAAAAACCACAGTTTTTGCTTTCTAAATTTTCATGAGGATATTTTTATTTTGGGAGGTGTTATATTTACTAGATGTGAAAATACAGCCACAGGCTGAATATGTGGCCTTATAATTGGACTTTCTGTTGTGGCGATTCTTTACTCATGCAAAGAGAAAGCGGTAAAATCTTGAAGAGAATTCATTGTGACCATCGAAATAGAAGCTTCTAGGTGCAGTAACTGAAAACTCCTGCTCAGTGGAGTAAATGATAGTGTCTGCAGCTTGGGGAATCATCTCTTTACATCTGATGTTGTAGTTTGGGTATACATGTTTTAATTTAGAGTTGATTTATTAGAAAATCTCTAAGCTCCTGTGAAAGTAAGCATGGACCAAAATACCTCCCATCAGATGATCAATGTCAGGATCATCAGTGATATGACACATTGAAAGACACTCTCAAGATAGTGAAAAACTACCTTGGCTTAAATTAAGATAACTTATTTCTAGTTCATGGGTCAGCCACAAGCACATGTGTAAACTTGGATAATGTCCTTGCAGGACCTCAAAGTCTTCATTTTCAAAATACAGGACTTGGAGAGCTCCAATCCTAGTAATCTACTCCATTTCTGCTTCTGTTCCCAACAAGCTAAGAAAAATGGAGACAGAAAAGAATGAGACAAACGAATCAGTCCAGAATCTATTCCACATTCACCACTATAATAAAACAGACAAAAAAAAAAAAAAAAAAAAGTTGCAACAAAAAGGAAAAAAAAAAATCCATTTCACTTTATTTTGACTCAGTTGTCTAATTTCACTTAGAAACTTCTAATTACATGTACTTAGACCTAACTAGCTAAATTATATGGGTGCTTAAATTCTGTCTCAGAGGATCTCAAGGCTTTTATTCTGCATCGGCACAGCTGTGGGGCAGCACGCACTAACCCTGTTTCACTCTAGAAGTGCATCTTTGATGACTGGACCACCTTAGAAGGAAACATCAGAATTTCAGGCAATGGGAACTATGATGGATACATCGATGTACCCCCCAAGACCAGTGACCTAGTTTATAGAGTCCAGTGCAAAACAAAAACACAGACTCCTACTTTGTAATTATTATGAATTTCAGGACAGCAATAGTAGGGTATTGAAGCCGACATGAGCTCCTCTAAGCACAGGGCCCTGTGTGATGGCAGAGAACGCAGAGCAAGCCCTCATGCCACCCAGATCCAATTGAAGGAGCTGCTTTTGCCTCAGCTTCAAGGAGAGCTGCAGCATCCAGCCTTCATTTGCTGGCCCTAAGGAAATAGCCTTAGCCAAGTAGAGTCCTCTTGCTCGAGGTCTCACAACTTTAGGGGATGGGCCACATCCAATAGATCGGTAGGGATTATAAAAGGCAGATCATTGTACCCTATGTGTGACAACTTTGATGACCATTTCAGCTCCAGGCTTTCTCATGGGTCCCCTGAGACTCACAGACAGCTCTTCCCTAGGGGACTCTGTGAACCAAACTCTGTCTCAGAAAATGCTTATGGAGACCCCAAGCGTAACACAGCTCTTCAGATCATGACTGCTATTTTGAATTATAAGAACTTGAAAAACAATGCATTTTTATTAGTGCATATTAATTACACAGAATAATGGGTTCCATTGTGGCCTATTCACACAGCGATGCATTTTTTCAATTAAAGACATTTGTGCAGCACAAAATGTACAAAGAGAAAGGAACAAAATCATCCAAATATTCACACCCAGGAAGCAAACCTTATCTCAGATTTCACTCTGTACAGGCAGTAAGGTTAAGGTTTTCCTGGTGAGTGAGCTACAGATGGAGTGAGTAGAAATGAAGTTAGTGTGTGGTCAACAATGTCCCACACTGAATCACAACAGTGTTCAAAGCAATGTCAGGCACACTGCAATAAGTCCCCAACATCCCTCCCCGAGTCCTCTCTTCTCCCCTACCTACCTTTAAACTTCAGTTTTCTTATCCCTGTCCCCCGACTGCAAATATCACAGGGCATTCACAGATAATTGAGGCTCCTGAGATAAATTCATCAAAGCAGAAAACCCAAAGAGAAAAAGAGAAGAAAGGGCACTTGGCTCCCAGGTGGATGCTGATATAGGGGTGGCTGTTTCCCATATGATGGTACGATGTAATGTGAATAGCTCATATGTGTTATTTGTAATAATAATGATGTTTTAAGGCCAAGACTCCTGAGGAAGAAAGGCTTGCTTAAAATGGCCCTCCCTGTCATTGGCAAGCTGAGAAAACTTAATTGCCAGCAAAACCATAGTAGAAGCAGACATATGACTCAGAATTCTCCTCTTCATGGAAATTTTCTTCACTAAGCTAAATCATAAAATCATAAAAAAATTATATCAGATCAAATATTTTGCTGGAGGAGTCTTTGCTATCTCAACATACCAGGTTTCTTTGAAAGCCTTAAAACTACAAGGAGTTTTGGGAATCTTGGCTTCTATGTAGTGAATTCTCTCCCAAAGCTTGAGGGTTTGTTGGAATTGGCCTTGAGGATCATGACTCAGAGAGTTTTGGAGACCCTTCCTGACAGTTTGTGATCTGATGACCTCCCAACACCTTTCAAACAACAAGACTGAACTAGAAGACAGACTAATCCAGTTACAGGGAATCTGTGTTCCTCTGGAACAAGGATGCCACTTTTAAACAGAAGATGTCCTGGGAGAATTCTCTGCCAGATTATATTTAAAGATAGAAATGCTGTTTCTAGAAATCCAAACTCGAATTATCCTCAATAGAAGCACAGAGGTCGTATGAGGATCATCCCTAATAAAATGGACAGATCCTGAATGAATCCTTGGAAAGCCTAACATGACTAGAATTTCAAACCATAGGGACTCATAAGTGGGCAAGGTATGGGCTAGTTGAAGCTGTGCAGTGTGTAGCCACCTTGCTCTGTCACCCCCTTCTCCCCCACCCTTTTCCCGCTAGGAGTAGGCAAATCACTTAACCTCCTTACACCACAACTTCCTCATCTCTAGGTGGTGACGCAGACGACCACCCCAAATGTAACTATAAGGGTCTTTTGAGATGGTGCACATAGGCACTGTGCCAGCAGCCCACAACACATGGCAGCTGCTACCCCTCGTGGTGTCATCTTAAGACTCTGTCACACATGAGGAGAAAGGGGGACAAGATGGAAATTGAAAGCCTAAGAAAGATGACATTTGATGCTTCAAAAGCATTTTGAAGATGAAAGACCAGTGAGATGCAACTTGATCCAGTGGGAAATGAGGTACATAAACCTAGACGGTTGAAAGGCAGGAAAAAGCTTCCCCCCCAAAGTAAGACACAGGTTGGAAACTGATTTATGCAAGGGATAGCACTGCACAAATGCTGGCAAGGGTGTAATCCAGAAATTCAACTGTAAGGAGAGAAAGCCAACAAGGTCAGTGGCAGAAGCAAGAACAGAAGCAGTTTGGGTATTAATGAGAGCTCCTTGAGCCTCAGGTGTAGTGAGACATGCTTGCTGAGGATGACTTGTTTCCTCCTCAGAGGACCCCTATGAACCTGATACTATTATAATCATTATTACTCTTTATTTATAGATGGGGAAACCAAGGCAGAGGAAGGACTAGCAACATACTCAAAATCTCACAACAATAAAATGATGGGAGCAAGTAGCTAATTGGAGCTGTCTGACTCCAAGAGCAATCATTACCAGCCCTCACCCATCACGTTCTGTGACAGCCTGTGGAATAGCATGGAACTTACTGTTACAGAGAACTTGGCTTTGAATCCTGGTGCTACATGTTATTGTGTGTTTTTGGAAAATTAGTCTCTTTCTCTGAATGGTTGTTTATTAGAGAAAATATTTCCATAGTTGCACCATTTTTATTAATAGCTGTTATTATTAGTTTCTTGTTAATGTAAAATTGTTTACATGTTTCTTTATTGGTTTTCTTGTCTTCTAAAGAAAAAGTAATTATAACATTTTTCAAATAGAAAGGAATCTCCTGGCCCAGTACCTACTAGTTGCTTCCCCACCTCTAAGAATTTCACATGTATATACACGCCTTGTATTATTATTTAATTTTTGCTTTCCTTTAAATTGAATAACTTGAAACAAATTAATTACCTACTTTAGGTAATTATATCAGTGAAATCTTGGAGTAGATAAGATGCATTGTTATTAAAAATCTATATTAAAATAAAGGAATTGGCTCTTCCAACTTAAAACTTTTAGAATTGTCTTCATTAGTATTGGCTTAAGTGCAAAAAGTGAAATGAGCACCACACTTTGGAAAATGCCATTTATTCAACACTCAAAATGGTATGCTGATCTTCAGAAGTGGTATGAGTTTTTGGCTCCACAGATAACTTTGGACTAAGATCAGAACTCCCTTGACTCATGCCAATGACTCACCTAATTATATAAGCCATATCCCTGGAAGCCAAGGATCAGGTCCATGCATGGAGTCTAATCAGAATAAATACATTGTCTTATCAGTCCATACAGAAGAGCAGCTGAGTCTCCAGTGTTGTGGAATGTGGCTATGTAACCTCTCTGTTGGTCTCAGTTTCCTTCCTATTAAACTCATGATAGGCCTTGAATAGTTGACAGTTTATGACTTGGAAAAGTTCAGGTTACCTACATATTGGCACTGTCTGGATAATGTTTCTGTCCTCATAGAGGGAGATTTGCAGCACTCTCATTGAGATATTATTGAATAAGAGTTCTTTTATGTTCATTGTTTGATGCAAGAAAGACACTGCTTCCTGATGTAGAGTAGTTGATAAACACTGCTGCTATCAGACATATCAGGATTATGCTCATCCTTGCGGAATGTCCAAATGTAACACTATTTTTCAGATTCAGATTGACCTTGGCAGTTCTATTTCTCTTCTGCACTCTGCATGTGGTCTTTTAAAGCTTTGGCAGATGAGTACCAAGTGCAGAGAAAGATCTCAGAGTTCAGAACAGGGAAAACCAACTCTGAGCTTTAGTAACCACATAACCTTGAGCTATGTACGTATTTCATCAGATCATTATGTTCTTTCTTTGGAAAATGTAGATAATAGTAATGCTTATACAATGAAACCACACAGATGTTGTGAAGATAAAATAAAACTACATATGGAAAATCATTTTTCAAAGGCATAATACCACATAAACCTTACCAGTGGTGTCATGCTGTTGTTCATTTATAAAATTGGCATGCAACTTAACACGTGTGTGAGTGTGTTTGTGTGTGTGTGTGTGTGTGTGTGTGTGTGTGTGTGCTGGAGATCTAACCCAGGGCCTCATGCATGCTAAGCAAGTGCTCTACCACTGAACATAGCCCCACATTTTCAGCCCTTTCGTATTTTATTTTGAAGCAGGACGTCACTAATTTTCCAAAGTTGACCTTGAACTTGTGACCTTCTTAATTTAGTGTCCAGAATATCTGGGATCACAGTTGTGCACCACAAGACCCAGCTTAACAACACTTTTGAAGCATGGCAAATACTAGATTAAAAACAAAAGGTATGTGAACTTTTTGTCTTAGTCAGTTTTCTTCTAGAAACTATGGCATTGACTCTTCCCAATTTTAGGGACAGGGGATTTACTGAGATTATCCTGAGTCAGAGACCAAGAAGACTCCTGGTGAAGTCTTTTGTTATTTATTTCAGAATAATAGCATTGCCAAATTCATGAAGTTGCATATTAGGCTACTAGGATATAATTATCTTAGAAAAATAATAGAAAATAATTTTATTTTTTGTCAAGGAATTCAAGTGCATGGTGAAAAAAAAAATCACAAGTGAATTGTAGGAGGAAGTTTGTTTATGTTCTTCTATTCAAAAGTCCTCCTCCAGGGTTCCGACTTTCAGCTCTTAAAGTTATTTTTTTCTGGTCTTCATCTCCAAAACTAAAAATAACGTGTGTATACTTCTCATCTTTTTTTTAGTAATAAAGCAAGTATTATGTACTGACACCATATCATGGTGGTTGAGTGTTTAGTTTCACTTACAGCCAACCTCTATTCTCTCCATTTTATATAATCATGATGGATTAATGAAACCTGAAACTCTGTAACGTGCTTGCCCTTGAATACAGGCTAGCCAGGGATTGCTGTGAATGACAAGAGTGGGCCAGAAATGATGCAATACTAGCTCTGGGTCTTGTGTTTGGGAGGACTGGTAGCTTGGGCCTGGATGATCCTAGAGTCTAAAGCAGCTTCCCTGCTCTAAACCATGAGGTGAGACCTTGCATATAGGCAGCTGCTTCTAGCCTCTGTCCACCCCCACCAAGGCACTGGTCACATGAGAGAAACGATCCCAAGAAATACCATGTCTGAAGAACAATGCAACCCATTCCTGCCTGAATTTCTAAACTACCAGACCATGAGCTACTATAAAATGTTTGTTGTTTTAATGCACTATACTTTGCAAAGTTCCTAACAATAGAAACTGAAATAGAATCTGGTACTTATTTTAGCAAAACACTATTTCATGTAGGTCTGTCCAGCAAGCAAAAGATACTCAGAGTAAGAAATGCCATGGGGTAAGGATCAATTTCATAGCAGTAATACACAGTTTCTGGGCAACAAAGTAGGGTGTGGCCATCTATTAACATCTTTCTGTTAACATCTCAGAAAGATTTTTTTCCCCACATTTTAATTGGTTATAGTTGTTCATATTGATAGGATTTTTTTGTTGTTGCATATTTGTACATGCACACAATATAACAATATAATTTAGTCATTATTACTCCCCAGCTTCCCCCTCTACACCCCTAATTCCATACCCTTGGTCCCTTTTCTCTAACCATTTTCCCTTTGATTTTTAAGAGGTCCACCCCCATCTTTGGGTTCCTTTTTCCTCTCTAGCTTCTGCATATGAGAGAAAACGCAGGACCCTTAACCTTCTCCGAAAGATTCAAAGGCTTGTCTTGGGAATTATCTGATAGACAAGAGAAGCTGGAAGGGTTTTACCGGTGTTGACTTGCAGGAACCTCATAGACAAGAAAGCCTTTGTCAGAACAATATGTGAGTGGAAACATTGCCTATGTAGTGAACTTCAAAGAGGTCTAAACGAAATCCATGAAGTTTTAAAAATGAATTGATTGGTATACATAACACCAGCGTTAAGTGAAAAGGAATAGGAAAGGTCAGACTACAGAGAGCCCACAGGACCTCCAAATTCTCACCATAAATCTGGCTGGAACATAGGTGATAGTCCATTTCTTATGAAAAGGGAAAGGTGATTCATGGTAGAACCCAAAACCCAGAGGGCAGAGGTGAGAGCCGCAGAGAATTTTCTTAAGGAGAAGGATGAGGATGAAAGACTGGCAGGGCACACATGGCTAGGATTCAAAATTTCTCCAGACTAGTAACTACAACATGCCTCTAAATCTACCTTAAGCAGGAGGATTTATGATGGTTCCCCTTGTTTCTATGCAAGCCTTGCATATTGGGTGTGCAGGGGCCACATAACCAACCATCTTTATTCCCACGTCTTTAGACTGAGAAGAACTATACTCAAGAAGAGCCTTTGTCCCACTCCTCACTAAAGGTTTATATGACACAATCTTGGCCTTTTTAGCTAGGGCTGTAAGGGGATGGATGCTACTTAGGAAGTCTTGTGAGACAGCAAGTGTATTTTGGATTTGAGGAAGTGCAAATGATTCGTGGTCAGAGGGTGGACTGTGGATAAATAAATAGGATACAAATTCCATGACACTCTTCCCTTTGAGACAAGGGATCTATTTCCCTCCTCCTGAACCAGAATTGGCTCATGACTTTTCTGACCAATGGAGCAATGAACACATGTTAGTTTGCCAGCCTGGGATTAGCACTTAAGAAGACTGCAGTCTTCTGTCTTAGAGTTTGGAACTCTGAATCCACATGTAGGCAGACATTGTAGAGAGACCCTGAGAATACATGGAGAAAGAGAAGAGTCCAGGCAAGTACAGTTTCGAACCAACCTGGGGAAGGTAGAAGGCATGAGACTGAAGACAGATTGTGATCCTCATTCTGCTCATATTTTAAATTAAAGGTGACACTTGGTTTGCACCATTCGCTATGCTGGCTTCCATGTAATTAATTATTAATACACATACTCACTGTCTCACCACAACCTCTACCATATGCGATGAGCCTAAATTCAGGAACTTTTTTGTTTTCATTTTTCCAAGGAATAGATTCTGGTCTTTTAGAACAGAAGTAAAGTATCCTTCAAAGAATGGAAAAGGGAAGATGGTGGGGGGTGTCAAATCCACAATTTTTCAGGCCTCAATCAAATTTTCCATAGTCCATAGTACTGCCATTTTTGAACATCTGATATTTGATAAATTTATCTGACTTGCTTCTCATTATTTCCCTCCCAAGTACTTAGGTTTCAACTCCCTCTGCTGGCTTTCCATCCTCCAAAAATTTGTTGAAATCTATCATCAACCGTCATTCACTTTTCTTTTGTGTGTGTGAGAGAGTTTATATTTATTTATTTATATTTCATTAGTTCGCAGAAAGGGGCGTATTTAAATGAACACATCTGCTACCATGTTTAATTGGTGGATACCAAGATTTAAAAAAACATTTAGCCATGTGTCAGGCCCTTTGCATACATCACTTTATTTAATTTTGGTAGTGATGTTGCATTAAGATAATATCTGTTCAATTTTATACTTAAGAAAAATGAAACTCAGAGGAATTCAGTAGCTTTTGTAAGATAATCAATTAAGTGGTGGTTCTAGGATTAGAATCTGGGTGTCTTGCACCCCCATCACCTTCTCATCACTGTAGCATTTCACCTGATGTTTCACCTGGAATTTGCACTGACTACTTGTGTGATCTTCCAGATTAATGAGTCATCATGATTAAGTTGTGATATCTGAAGACCTCCATTTGAATCATGGTTTTTACATTTCTTTTTTGTATAACTTTGGATGTTATTGACATTTAAAAAAAATTTCCTTCCTTCACTAGAAAAATAGGAACAGTAAGTTCAGCTATGTAGTATTATTTTGAGAAGTAAACAGTAAATGTATGGTGTTTCCACAGAAAAATATTCACACTGAAATTTCAACAAATTGTGACATGCTTATACTGTTGTCTTCACCTCTCTGAGAAAAGGTTCACTGTAGTGTAGGGCAAAGGTTCTATAACTGGACAGTCTAGGTTCTGATCCTTGATCTGCTATTTTATAGTGATGAGACTCTGGACAAGTTACCTCTTTTCTCTATGCATCAGTAATCTCATCTGAAGCAGTGAGACCAATTTAATTACCTTATAAGGTTGTGGTTATGACTACTTGTGATAGTCCATATAAATTATCAAGCCCCTGGACAATGTTGAATGAATCTTAGCAACTTTTATTAATAACATCTCTTAGGTCCTTTCCAACTCAATGATTCTCAAATGATGTATCTCCATAATGACATTTATTTGATCAAAATAAAGTATTGAATGTGATGGCAGAGTTGCTGTTTATTCATCTCCTTGACAGCTCATTCATCATCTCTGTGAGCTGTCTGGGTGGCTGGGTTTTGAGACTTCAGTGCCCAGGTCTGTTGTCCTCTCTCTCTCTGAGAGCCTCTTGCATACAGAAGAAGATGAGCTGGTTACCTTTCCAGTGCCTTTGATATGAAGCTGGGGTACAGAGATTCCTCCTAGAGACATCTTCCTGTTGTTAATGGGGCCATGGGTTTTATAAACCATGTTCTGTTTGAAATGGAATGAAACCTAAACACTGCCTTCATTGGGTGGAACTTCATTCAAAGAACACCTTTCAAAGAACTTTATTGAAACCAGAATAAGAATGCTGCATTTAAAGGTGGTGGAAACTCAATTATTTTGGAAACAGAAAATGACCCAATTGACCTAAAACAGAGATAAGAGTGCAGTGGATGTGTCACAGGAAAGTCAGTGTGGGTCTTCCTGGAGAAAAGAGTGATAACTAAGAAAACACAAATTCTTATCAGTTTCAGAGTCAAGCATATTTCCACTCACTGGTGAATGATTTGAGTGATATGGAGTCCTACTCCTCAAAGAACCCACAAGTTAAGTGAGAAAAATGCCCCCCCCAATTAAATAAGGCTCATAATCATAAGGTATACACACACAAATTCTTCCACAGAGAGCTCTCAGTTTAGGGTGCCTTTTAATTTTAAACATTCCAGTGATATTGTTCATCAAAAAAATCAATATTTGCTTCAAGCCTAATGGTTTCCAGATTCAGGGTTCAGTGCTGACAAAACAAAAGTAAACAAAACTGTGTATTAAATAAGTAATATCAATAAAATATGGTTGTCAAATATCTAAGTTTTGGGACTATTTGGAATGGCACCTATATAGGGTCAGGGAATGCCCTATGGAAAATATAACAAAATTAAAAATATATGGGATTTACTTAAAGCAAAGGAGCAGGAATAGGGAATTGGGAAGAGAACTGAAGTGCAAGAACTCAGAGTATTTGAAAACAGAATAGAATTTATTTTTCCTGCAGTGAAAAAATTGGGAAAGAAAGCAGTAAATGGGTCCAGAGGGAGAAGTAAAGCCACGCTGTAGAGAATCTTATAAGTCAGATTAAAGAGTTAAGGTCTTGCCTTCAGAGAAGAATTAACACCAGTACTACTCAAATTATTCCATGAAATTGAAAGGGAAGGATCCCTTTCAAACTCATTCTATGAAAATAGTATCACCCTAATACCGAAGCCAGACAAAGATTCATCAAGGAAAGAAAACTTCAGACCAATAAACCTGATGAACATAGATGCAAAAATTATCAATACAATTCTGGCAAATAGCATACAAAAACATATTTAAAAGATAGTGCACCATGATCTAGTGAGGTTCATCCCAGGGGTGGAAGATTGGTTCAACATACGGAAATCAATAAACATAATTCACTACATCAATAAACTCAAAGATAAGAACCATATGATTACATCAATAGATGCAGAGAAAACATTTGACAAAATACAGGACACTTTCATATTCAAAACACTAGAAAAAACTAGGGATAGTAGGAACTCACCTCAACAATGTAAAAGCTATCTATGTTAAACCCAAGGCCAATATCATTCTAAATAGAGAGAAATTCAAAACATTCTTTCTAAAAACTGGAACAAGACAGGGATGCCCTCTTTCACCACTTTTATTTAACATAGTCCTTGAAACTCTGGTCAGAGCAATTAGACAAAAGAAACTTAAAGGGATATGAATAGGAACAGAAGAACGCAAACTTATCACTATTTGCTGAAGACTTGATTCTATACTTAGAGGATCCAAAAAAATCCCACCAGAAAACTTCTAGATTGAATAAATGAATTCAGTAAAGTAGCAGGATATAAATCAATACCCACAAATAAAATGCATTTCTATATATCACTGATAAATCCTCTGAGAGAGAATTAGGAAAACTGCCACATTCACAATAGCTTCGAAATAAATAAAATACTTGGGAATCAATGTAACAAAAGAGGGAAAAGACCTATACAAGGAAAATTACAGAACACTAAAGAAAGAAATTGAAGAAGACCTTAGAAGATGAAAAGATCTCCCATGCTTTTGGAAAGGCAGAATTAATGTTATCAAAATGGTCATACTACCAAAAATGCTATACAGATTCAATGCAATACCAATTAAAATCCCAATGTCATTCCTTATAGAAATAAAAAAGGCAATCATGAGATTCATTTGGAAAAATAAGAGATCCAGAATAGCCAAAGCAATCCTTAGCAAGAAGAGTGAAGCAAAAGGCATCACAATACCAGGCCTTAAACTAGACTACAAAGCCATAGTAACAAAAATGGCATGGTATAGGCATCAAAGTAGACTTGTAGACCAAGGGAATAGAGTAGAGGACACAGAAACAACCCCATATAAATATAGTTGTCTCATACTAGGCAAAGGTGCCCAAAGCACAAATTGAAAAAAAATAGCCTCCTCAACAAATGGTGCTGGGAAAACTGGAAATCCATATGTAGCAAAATGAAATTAAATCCCTATCTCTTGCTATGCACAAAACTCAAGTCACAGTGGATCAAGGATCTAGGAATTAGACCAGAGACCCTGTGCTTACTAGAAGAAAAAAGTAGGCCCAAATCTTCATCATGTCAGATTAGGTCCCGACTTCCTTAACAACAGTCCTAAAGTGCAAGAAATAAAATTAGGAATCTATAAATGGGATGGAGTCAAACTAAAAAGCTTCTTCTCAGCAAAAGAAAAGATCAATGAGGTGAAGAGACAGCCTACAGTATAGGAGTAAATTTTTACCACATGCACATCAGATAAAACACTAATTTCCAGGATATATAAAGAACTCAAAAAAACTTAGCACCAAAAAAAAACCCAAATAACCCAATCAATAAATGGGCTAAGGAACTATATAGACACTTCTCAGAAGATATACAATCAAACAACAAATATATGAAAAAAATGTTCTTATCTCTAGTAACTAGAGAAATGCAAGTCAAAACTACTCTAAGATTTCTCACTTCAGTCAGAATAGCAGTTATCAAGAATACAAGAAACAATAGGTGTTGGCAAGTATGTGGGAGAAAAGGCACACTCTTACCTTGCTGGTGGGACTGCAAATTGGCTCAACCAATCTGGAAAGTAGTATGGAGTTTTTTTTTTTTTTTTTTTTTTTTTTTTTTTTTTTTGGTACTGGGGATTGAACTCAGGAGCACTCGACCACTGAGCCACATTCCCAGCCCTTTTTTGTATTTTATTAGAGACAGGGTCTCACTGAATTGCTAAGTGCCTTGCCATTGCTGAGGCTGGCTTTGAACTCGCGATCCTCCTGCCTCAGCCTCCCAAAGTGCTGGGATTACAGGCGTGCGCCACCGCGCCCGGCTTAGTATGGAGATTTTTAAAAACTTGGAATGCAGTCACCTTTTGACCAATCTATCCCACTCCTTGGTCTATACTCAAAGGACTTAAAAACAGCATACTACAGGGACACAGCCACATCAATGTTTATAGTAGCAAAATTCACAATAGCTAAACTGTGAAACAAACCCAGATGCCCTTCAATAGATAAATGGATAAAGAAACTGTGGTGTATATACACAATGGAATATTATTCAGCATTAAAAGAGAATATAGTCATGGCATTTGAAGGTAAATGGATGAAGTTGGAAAATATCATGTTAAGTGAAGTTAGCCAATCCCAAAAAATCAAAGGCCAAATGTTTTCTGTCATAAGTGGACACTAATCTATAATGGGGGTAGGGTGGGATGAGTGGAGGAACTTTTTTATTGGGCAAAGGGTAGGGAGAGTTGGGAAGGGGCATGGGGATAGGAAAGACAGTGGAATGAGATGGATATCATTACCTGAGGTATATGTATGATTGCATAAATTGTGGGACCCTACTATATGTACAACCAGAGAAGTGAAAAATGGTGCTCTATTTGTGTATAATAAATCGAAGCGCATTCTGTGATCATGTGTAACTGATTAGAACAAATAAATTAAAAAAAATTAAAACGTGTTAGTGTCTTGTCCTAACATCACTGGGATGCTTTAAGGGTAATGCTTTGTTTTGAAAATGGCTTGCACCCTCCAAAAACTCATATGAAAATTTAATTGTATATATAATGGTATGGAAGGGTGCTGGGACCTTTAAAAAGTATTTGGGTCATGAGGAAGGAACAGTGCTCTCACAGGAAGGCAGGGTAATTCTCACAGAGTGAGTTAATTGCCAGGACTGCAAGTTGCTATAAAATGATGTCATCCTTTGTGTGTGTGTGTGTGTGTGTGTGTGTGTGTGTGTGTTTTCCTTTTGCATGTGCTTATTTCTCCTTCCTCCTTTCCATGATGTTTTGACTTAACATGAAGCCAGAAAACATAGTAAATAGTTAACCTTTAACAGAAGATAGAAATTGAAGCCAACAGTGATTGGGAGATTCACGAAATCTCAGGAATTGCTGTAAATCTTGTTAAGAATTTCCCACAGGATGTGGAATGAGAGATTAGGTTATTCAAATAAATTCAGCATCTAAGACATCATGTGCCCAACTTCACACCAACGCTTTTAGTATTTGATTACTTCCAGACTGACAAAAATGAAAGCCAGCAAGTCTTAGAGAGGGGTAAAGCTTGCAGAGTGTACCATCCAGCCTAGATGCAGACAATGAATTTACACCCAAGTGTCCCTACCTGCAAAAGGTGTAATTTTTTCACTGACACTTCTTCTATGGAGTAGTGGAATAGATTTTACCTCAGCTCAAGGGGTATGGGGAACACCAATCTCTTGCTCTATTAGCAGCCAATTGAACCTCACCAATTCTGGAAGAGTGTCAGACCAATGCATTTATTCACTAAGTCATTGTGAGCCTCTAAGTCAATCACTTGCCAATGTAAAACTTAGTTCTGAGTCAAATTGCACAAGAGGCTTCATAGTATGTTGCCCACTATGAGATTAATGGATCATGAACCACTACAGGAGAGATAACCAATGAGAAAGGCCCATTATAGAATGCAGTCCCTTCCCAGAACATCATGATGTTATATAGTATCCCCTGATGCCTTTTGGAGAATGTATTTTTTTTTTTTTAAAAATACATGCTATTTTTAAAAAAAATTAATTTGTCTTAATTAGTTATACATGACAGTAGAATTCATTTATGCACTTTGATATATTATACATAGAGTATAATTTCTCATTTTTCTGGGTGTACATGTTGCAGAATCACATTGGTCATGCAGTCATGTACATATACATAAAATAATAAAATCTTTTTTCATTCTACTATCCTTCCTATCCTCATATTCTCTCCCCTGCTCTCCCATCACTCCCCTCTACCTAACCTAAGGTAACTCTATTCTTCCCTCTTGCACCCCCCCCACCTTATTGTGAATTAGCATCCACATATTAGAGAACACATTCTGCCTTTGGTTTTTTGGGATTGGCTCATTTTGCTTAGCATGATATTCTCTAACTCCATCCACTTACAGGCAAATGCCATAATTTCATTCTTCTTTAAAGATGAGTAATATTCCATTGAATATATATACCACAATTTCTTTATCGATTTGTCTATTGAAGGACACCTAGGTTGGTTCCATAGTTTAGCTCTTGTGAATAGAACTGCTATAAAAATTGATGTGGCTGTATCACTGTAATATGCTGATTTTAAGTCCTTTGGGTATAATCCAAGAAGTGGGATAGCTGGGTCAAATGGTGGTTCCATTCTGAGTTTTTGAAAACTTGGAATAACCATGTTCTTTTGTTGACTCCACCTTTCACACACCTAGAGCTATTGCTACTCTGAGATTCAGGTTCCTCTACCATCTGATGTCTCTTCTGGAAGTCTCTGCCTTGGTTTCCTTCCTATGATAATTCTTCAGCATGCACATCAACTTTCATGATTAGTCACCTTCATTTCTGAAACATAGCCCATGAAAAATATTTAGATCTCCTCTGTGCTTCTGGATACACTCATCAAAGGACAGTGGGGGCTTTGTCATATAATTCTTGTGTCCAGTCTGGGGATGATCCTGTGTCCACCATCTTGCCAGGGTAAAGTGGAATCATGGGTGGTGCTATCACTTCAACGGCTCCAGGAAGGAAAAGAAGGCATCCGTGTCACTTGCTTTCAAATTTACAAATTATGTGGCCATGTTTCCTCATATTTCTATCCCCTCACCACATTCTTTCCTCTTCTTCTCTCATTGTCACACAATTAAAAGCTAATATATATATGAAAGGAAAAGGCTACATAGTTTTACTTAAAAATATTACTTGCTGCATGATATTATTGTTTATTAAGCTCCTCAGGTAAAATTGGAAAAATACTCTTTATTATTTTTGGGTTCATGTATTTCAAGAAGTCCACAAATCCATAACAAACATCAAAATGGTGGAAAGCCCACAAAAAAATTAATATCTATGAAAGTAACTGAAGAAAAAATAATATTGTGTGAATTTAGTGACTTAATTGTGCAGTATTAGTTAATTAGGTCACTAACATAAGAATGTGCTTTTCATATTCTCTCTCTGTATATTAATAATAAAACTATTCATAATATGGCAAATCTAACATTGAGAAATGCTAATTAATTTCAGAAATGGAACCTTTCAATTGCTAAAGTACTTTTTAATTGTCTCCAGAGAGGGCATAGTACCCTATATGCTGGACCATCTTTCTTGAAAATTGCACTTTTTTTCCTGCACATTATTGTTTTTGCTTTTCACTATCACTTAAAAACCCAAAAAATACCTTTTCACACACATGTCATAAAACAATCTACATGACCAATACCTACAAGGTGTTCTGAGAATTTTTTATGATTCCATCAGGTTGTAAATCTCACTGAAAAATAATTTATTCATGGAGAATATTTGTTAGGACCAAGATGTCATTTCTGATATATACAGCTCCAAAAGTTCAGTGGTGTAAGCCTATAGAAAAGTATTCTCATTAATGTAATAGTTTATCTGATTACACTTTATCTCCTTCACTCCTGGGTGGGTGGCATACCATCAGAATCCCAGTAGACTAGCCTCTCCCAACCTGGGGGCCTTCAAAGTACAACTGCCATCTTAATTAGAGGTGCACTGACAGTTTTTCCTTTAGTGCTTTTGTGGTTAGAGTAGGTGTTGAGGAGTCAAAAGACTCATTACACAACATCCTTCTTTCCTACTCAAGTTATGAACCACTTCAAAATAAAACAAAAAAGTAAACAAGTAAGGTTGAGGGGAACCAAAACATCATAAAGCATTCATTACTGATAAAGGTGATATTGGAGATAGTAACTCATGTCTATGGGAAAATGGGGTTCATTACACTGAGTCTCAAATTATACCTGCTCAGAAGAACAGTTCTCTCCCTAACACGAAGAAGTCTAGAAGATGGGACATGTTTATCTTTGGCGAGGAAAGATAGAAAGGATTAGATTTGTATAAGCTGAATACTTGAAGGAGTCATTCTCAAGTGCATGATAGTACTTCCTTTTTATTTGTGCATAAAGATCCAAACTCTGCAGATCTGGGTCTGTGACAACAAGATGTTTAAGGCTTTGATACTATTACAACAGATACTATTGATTGGTCTGAGCTCAGCTTCTTCTAATGAGTTTTGAATTTAGATTCTTCTAAGGAGTTTTAGAAACTTTTTATTTTTTATTTTATAAAATTAAAAGACAAGTCACTCCTGCCATGGAGAGTCTCATATCCTAGAAGCAAGTGAGATACAGAGGTATTCAATATAGAAGGATCAAAATTGTTTCAGAAATTAATAAAAAATATTTTTAAAAATTTGAAAGGGTAATACAAAGTTAGCCAAAAATCATGGGAGGAGTTGAAGTGATTCCCAAAGGAAAAGAAGTGCTAATTCTTAAGATTTTCTTAGAACAGACTGTCATGTCCACCAATGGCTCATAGGTTGAAAGCTCATACCCCAGCCTGTGGTGCTATTGAGAGGTGGTGGTGGAAACTTTTAGGAGACAGGGCCTCATGAAAAGATATTAGGTCACTGGGGGTTTGTCTTTGAAGGGGAAGTTGGGATCCCCTTCCTCTCTCTTTTTGCTTCCTATTCTCTCTCATAATGTGCTGTCACACCACAAGCTCAGAGTGAGGGTGCCAAGTGGCCATGTATTGAGACCATGAGCCAAAAAAAACCCTTTCCTTCTTTTAAGTTGATTATCTCAGGTAATTTATCACAGTACTAGAGAGCTGACCAACACCCAGACTATTCCAAAGAGAGGGTTGAGTAGAAGGTATACAAGTACAAAAATGCTGAGGCAGAAACCCTCCAGGACTCAAAAGAAAAAGAAAGGTGGCCAGGGTCACTAGGGCATAATTAGTAATGGTCATGAGTGATAGGGAATGATATTGAGCTGGTAGGAAGAGGCAGCCACCACATATTTGAAGCAATTTTGTTTGCATTGTGAGAACAATGCAAACAAAAGCAGCAGTGAGATACCAATTCCCATCATCAGGCTGGCAACTATCACAGGTTGAAGATGGGATTGCTTATAACTATGTATTGTGGTACAAACTGGTATAACTACTTTGTCAAGTAATGAACTAACCAGTCAGTTTCAAAATGCCCTTTCTATATTATCTAATACTTTTCTTCTTAGGTCTGTTTTCCAGAGAAATATTCTACATAGACACAAGATTTTTTTTTTTCAATGCCATTCTGAAGTTAATTGCAAAACAGCAATGACAAGGTATGCTGGAAAAAACCTAAATGTCTTCATTGGGAGAATAAATAATGAGTGATGAATTAGTTGTGTCTGAAATACCATATAGCATTGGAAATCGGTAAATAAGAGCTGTGAATAATCTCCTGAATGAAATTTATAAAACAATATTGAGAGGAAAAAATTTGAGGAATATACATAGGGCAATTCCCTTTATTCCCATTACCAGTTTTTAATTTTGAAATAATTATAGACTCACAAAAAGTTTCAGGAGAGTCCAGTGAGGGCCAATGTTCCCATCACTTGGCTGCTCTTGATACCAACATCTTACATAATTAAAATACTGCACATTATTAAAAGGAGGAAATTGACATTGGCATAATGTAATTATTCAGATTCCATCAGTTTATAATGCAGTCATATTTTGGCACTGACTTAAATGTATAAGTCTTAAGATATTTCATTCCTTGTATGGATTTGTCTCTACCACCACAATCGAGATAAGGACTATTTTTTCCCAGCATAAAACTTCCCCTCATCTTAGCCTTTTATATTTCCTTCCTCCAAATCATGACCCTCACTAATCTATTCTCTATCTATATAAATTTTGTCATTTTTTTTGTACCAGGGATTGAACTCAGGGGCACCAGACTACTGAGCCACATCCCCAGCCTTATTTTTTATTTTATTTAGAGACAGGGTCTCACTGAGTTGCATAGCACCTTGCTTTTGCTGAGGCTGGCTTTGAACTCATGATTCTCCTGCCTCAGCCTCCCAAGTCACTGGGATTACAGGCATGCACCACTTTGCCTGGCTGTCATTTTGAAAATGTTATATAAGTGGAATCAAAATAGGGCAACCTCTTGAAACTGTTTTTTTTTTCTTCTTTTAAATCTAGCACAATATAATGCTCTTGAGATATAACCATCCCATAATCAACTTTCTTTCTTTCTTTCTTTCTTTTGCCGCTTGGAGCAACGAAGCTGTGGGAAGAAGTTCAGAGGCAAATTGGAAACAAACAGGCTTTTTATTCTGATAACTTCTCTCTCCGGCTCCAACAACGACTCTAACACGCACCACACACCACCAAAAAACCCACAAACAAAATGCCGCTGACCCCATCCGATCTCGGCTCAAGTCTCGGGAGATCCCGGGCCAAGTCCCGTGAGACCACGAAAGGCGGCAATGTCCGAATATCTCTATGGCCGGCAGCCAACCGCAATCTCAGCCATCTCCCCAATCAGGGCTCCTGCATTTCTTTCTTTCTTTCTTTCTTTCCTTGTTTTGTTCTCTAAGCAATCACCTTGGTTCTCTGCTCATTTATTTTATTTCATTTGGACTCTGTTTTGCAGATGTATCTCTCACAATTCCCAAAGGTAAGAACTAAGGCTGCTGAACTCCTATACTGGCCCCCCAGTCACCTGGGATTACTGTCACTGCAGGACTTTCTTCGTTAGGCCTTTGCCTTCATGATGGTCCACTCCTGTGTACCCGGGGATCTGAGCCCATGAAGACCAGAGTAGCTTGTTGGGCCTTCTCCTCACTGTTTCCTGTTTGATCCCGCCTCTGAGTTGAAGCCTTGGGTGGAAAGGGACCTCAGTGCCACTCTTTGTTTTAGGATCATTATATAGAAGAAGGCTCTTGGGCTACTTGGGCTGCAAATGAAGTCTGCAGAAGTGATTATTTTTGGCAACACCTACATAAGAAGCCTCTCTCCCATGTGACTCATTCAATTGCTTCAGAAAACAGATGGTGCTCCATGACATGTGTTTACCTCTGTGCTATGCAAGGGACAAGGGACGAGGCAGAGTTAAACCAGTCTTCATTTACTCCACTTATTGCTGCTGCCCCTTCCTGTTTTCCATTGCACCTGTTAACCTTTAGCCCTTTAGTGTGATGTAGCTAGAAGCCTCCTCCTCCATCTTCTGACTCCCTGGTCCTTACCTCCCCATCCTTCTTGGAAGTCTTGGGGTAATAACACTGGCTGAAGGGCATTTACATGTGATGAGTATCAGCCCACAAAGAGAACAGGAGTTCCTTCAGGGAATGATTGCTGTTTCATTTTTTTCACAATATCTTGTGTGATATTTGCACAGGGCAAATGCTCAATAAACAATGGTGTAATTTGTTAGTTCACATATTAAAAAAGAGCTTCTGTAGCTAGACAGAACCCTGGGAGGGACATTTGTTCAGAAACCATTCTATTAACACCAACCCACCCCCCTTGTAAGTATACTATTTGTACTATCTCATGTTTTCCTCTTAACCATGAAACAAAAGTAATAATATTGTGTCCACTTCCTGGACAAAGAAAAGAAATTTCAGAGAGGTGGACTTAGTCATCTGAGGTTGCACGGCAGTTCAGAAGTGGAGCTGGGCTAGAATCTCAGTTCTGTTTGTCAAAGTCTTTTTGACATGCCTTAAAATGTAATTCCCTTGTAAGAGGCTACCACTGTCCCAACCATACCTTTAATTTCTGGGCATTCAAAGGAGCAAGAGAGCCGTGAGCAATCTGCAAGCAATGCTTCCCTGAGTTCTGGAACAAAACAAACAATAATTTCGTAGAAGAAGCAGCCTGATTCTGATGAAAGAATGGGTGCACCCCGTCCTATTAGCCCTCATTATTCTGCAGTGAAGCAAGCCATTATTGGAAGATGGAAGATGTTTTGAAAGGAGTCACTGAGAAAATGTTCCAGTGGGATTAAACAAATAATACAAGGAAATAGTCTCAGTTATTCAACACTTGGAAGTAAGAAGCAGCAGTTTCCTTTCCAGCAGGTCTGTTATCAGCTTCAGCATGAGCGTCGACAGACGTATGTTTGTGGGCCTATCACACACCAGGTACCAAGGGTCAGAGCGTTACATTTTTAAACTGTTCATCAGAGAAAGGCATTTTTATTCCCATTTTAGAGATTAGGAAGCTTTGGGCCTCAGGATGCTTTGCACTGCCTGCCCAGAGGCTACCAGAGGGAGAATTCACACAGCACTTGTCTCATCTCCGCGGCTGCTCCTCACGGTGCTGCATTGTGATGGCAAAAACCAAGCGATTAAGGAGGAATAATGGAAGTTACAATCAACCATGGGGGCTCAGCCCTGTGCAGAGACTGCTAATAAGCAAGCCTGTGATCCCATGTCGGCCCGCCTGAGCGCCGAGGGCCCTCCTGATCCCATCTTGGATGGCAGTTTTGCAAAGGATGTGCAGAGAGATGCAGGAAGATGCTCATGGAGTTTGCTGACCGGGCATGAGAGGGGAGGGCTTGGTAGCTCGTCTGATTAACAAAAGAGATGGGATTAAAATAATCTCCACAGGCACGGATGCTGGCCCCAAATAGTAAAACAGCCAAGGGGATATTGTTTATGAGAAAAGCTTACAAATTTATTTTAAAAATGCAAAATGGAAGAAGCCTGACCAGGCAGCTGTTCAGAGAAATATCTGGGGTTCGGTTAAGTCCGTGCTATGTCTGCACCCCAAGGAGTGCTGGGTTGAGTGAGCAGAGCTGCTGAGTGGAACCACACAGGGTAAGGATTTTTTTTTTGCATCGGGGCCAGATCCTGGTGACGAGCTCCAACTGTGGGCTTCTTGTGGAAAAATGCAAAAATCAGAGACTTGAGAGACGGTGAGAGAGGCTGGCTGCACGTTCTGGTCCCTCTGCTTGGAGTGTCCTTTGCTGGGTACCATCAGGCGAAGTCAATGGCTTCCAGTGCTCCCTCAGAGGTTTTCTACCCTATGGATCCTTCTTTGTGATCTCCAGGCAGAAAGTGCCTCTTTGAAAAGAGAGACCACAGGCCAAATTCGTGGGGGTGTCTCCCTCCTAGGCGTGGAGCTCTGTCTGGTGGCTTCTGCGATTCACGCCTTCTGCCACAATCATCATGGGTTGTCATCAGTATGTAACTTCAGTTCATGGACCAAACAAAACAGTTCCTGAAGATTTCATTAAGGCCTAGCATGTCAACGGGCCAGCCATGAAGGCTCCACACATTGTTCATGCCTTGGGGTTTTAAACCTCTTTTTATCCATGTAACATTGTCAAAGGGGAAGGTTCTCTGCAAGTGCTACAATGCTGCCTTTCAGATCAATGCAATCTGAGCTCTGTCAAATGGTATATTGTGAAATATTGGATTTCACAGGAAGACAGAGGTTCAATTTATTTTTCTGCTGGTGTGCCCATCTAATCAGGAGAATAGGCCTGCAGCAGATTTTTCTTTAGACATGATACCTAAGGAAGATGAAAGTGCAATTATATTCTGCTGCTGTGGGGCAGTTTGAAAGGAGTTAATGCAGGTGTGTGAGATGGAGAGCTGGGAGCCAACGAGTGCCCCGCAGAAAACAAGTTGTGAAGTGCAGGGAGGAGCTGGTGAGAGGGATGGGGAGTTTCTAAATGATGACAAGCAGCAACAGTCTTGGGAGTCATTTCAAGTGTCTGTCGGGCATCAGTCAGACAACAGTTCTCTGTTTGTTGAGAGCCAGTGAACTTACCAAGTGAGCGCTTTCAACTCCACTGGACATAATTGCTTCCTGAAAATAGATGCTGATGAGTGAATGAAGACTATTCCCCCTAGGCCATAGCCTTTTGATTTTTCAGGATTTACAAAACACCTTCTCCACACACCGTCCCAGGTACTGTTGTGAGCACTGTTCAGGGCACTGGTCAGGCCATGTTGAGAAGATCCGAGGTGACTTGTGCCCTTGGACAGGTTACGCTCCTAGGGAGCAGATAGACAGCAGATAGCAAGCAAACATACTATTGAATCATGTTCATTACACAAGTAGTTTTTTAAAGACAAAATCCCTTAGGGTTCCTCTGATGTAGCTGTGGGAATAAGGGATCATAAAGGAAATGCTCTGGTCCCCACCAAGAGTTCTCAGATCTTGTTTGATGCATTGGTGCTGGCAATAGGTTTTTCTTGAAAAACAAGTTTCATTGCACCCAGAATGCCAGAGACTGCTGATCTCCACATTTGGAGGGAGGAACAATGTGCTATGAGAGAGGATAACTGCATTTGAAAAGGTGCTGCTGCTGTTCCCAGGTCCAGCACTTTTGGGTTGATCTTCTTAAATCTATGCATTGACGTTGAGAATGTTTCTGAGTTGTTTCAGGGAGTGAAGATCTGTTCTCTTTGACTCCTATGTGTGGCTGCAATAGGGTGTCAGTTCGAGATGGCCACCAGGCCCACCAATGTCAAGGGAACCCAACCTTAAGGGTTCCTGCAAACTTCATGAAGTGTTCAGTGCTTGGAATACCATTTCCACTCAGAACAGGGAGCTGACCTTCATGAGACAGGCTCCCATTCTTACAAAAATCACTGTGCATTCTGATCGCACTTTTAAAGGGCATCCTTTAAATGGGAAGTCTTGGTGGCTCTTTGTTATAAAGTTTAACCATCCCAGCCTCACATCTTCAACTTGAGGCCCTGAGCACATCTTACTTGAACCCTTTGACTCTTTGTCTCTTTGTCTGCAGAATGAGTTACAACCACAGTTCACAGGGTTGAAAATCAAATAAGATCATCAATAGGTTTATTCCCCTTCTCACCATCAACAGTTGTGTCTTGGCTCTTCTTTTCCTTGATCTCTTTTTACCTGAACTTGCTACCCTCTTTCATTATTTACTGTCTTGCTACCCTTTATTGTCAGTAATATGCAATCCTACCATACTAAATTACCTAATAACCTTGCATATAGAGCCTGCATCACAAGATACCATTTGTGACTGAGGGGTCCCCCATTCTTACCATCAATCATTGTTTATGTGTCAAACACCTTCTGAATGCCTGGTCCTTCACCAAGTCTGGCATACAGGGAAGAGTAGCATTGCCCTCAATTGCCCTTTATAGTCTTTCAGGAAGAAGTTTAGGATGTAATTTCAACAGTGGCTGGAAAACACCCATAGGGTATTCAGCTAAGGGATTCCATCATAGCTTAAGGTTGATATCTTTTTTTTTTTCAGTTTTCTTTCTTTTTTCAAATTTATTTTTTATTCTAAGTTGATAGAAATGACAGCAGAATGTATTACATTTCATATTATACTTACAGAGCACATTTTTACACGTCTCTGGTTGTATACAAAGTATATTGACACCATTTGTGACTTCATACATGCACTTAGGGTAATGATATCTATTTCATTCTACCATCTTTTATTTTTCTTCACCCTTTTTCCTCCTCCCTTCCCCCCCCCCCCCATTGGACATTCTAATGTTCCTCTAATCCTCTCATGCTCCCTATCCCAAGGCTGATTCACAGTGGGGTTGGGAAGGTTGATATTTTTTTTTTTTTTTTTTTTTTTTTTTTTTGGTACTAGGGATGGAACTCAGGGGCACTTGACCACTGGGCCACATCCCCAGCCCTTTTTTGTATTTTATTAGAGACAGGGTCTCACTGAATTGCTAAGTGCCTCACCATTGCTGAGGCTGGCTTTGAACTCATGATCCTCCTGCCTCAGCCTCCCAAGTGCAGGGATTACAGGCATGCGCCACCACACCCGGCTGGGAAGGTTGATATCTTAATGAGTCATTTGACATCAATTAAACATGTATTTACTCAGTTCCATTAGCAGGCTGTATTCTAGGAAATGGTCATTAAGCAGTTAAAGTAGACAGAGTTCCTTGTGCACTTGAAGGTTACCTTCTACTGCCTACATTCCTCTGGATCATGGAGACCAAGACAAAGAGTGGGAGAGGTGAGGTGAGAATTTGCCTGCAGTTCACACCGTGCATTGAATTCCAGTTCCAGTCACAGATGGTTACAGAGCAAGGTGATATGAGACCCTCACAAGACTTCATCCAATTAACTACACTTTAAGGGGATGAACCATTTCAAAACTGTTTCTGCATTGCTTTGAAACCATCATGGTGGATGGGGACTGCTGTCCCACAGAGTAGTCCAGTAGAACAACCCAGGTGGAAATTCACTTTGAAATAGGAACCAAGGTTTTCCTGTTCTGTTAAGACGCCTTTGAGCCAATGGAACATTTATTACTCTGATAATGAAACCACACAGCATATCATGTTTCTCTTGTGCTCTGGCTAACAGAAAGCTCAGGAGAAAATTATTTTTATGCTTATTTACATACAAAGTATGAGTTCAGATGAGAATGTGACCAAGAATAATGACCCAGACTTTTCTGTAATAATTTTCAGTTCTTTTATGATCTGTTCAATAGCATGTATTGCAAACAAAACAAAAGAAAAGAAACAAAACAAAAGAAACAACACCACCAGGGACTGAGAAAGAATAGATCCCTCTTCTCTCTTGAATGACAGTCTCTCCTCGCGTGTACTTGGACTTTTATCTCTTTGCCAGCTGGCTTTGGATTGTTGATGTTCCCCATCCCTAATACCTTAGTCTCACCGGTGCCTTTGTCTTCCCATCCTCCCTCACCACATTTGACTCATTCAGGTATATTTTTGGCTTTTGTTCAGATTGTGATCTATGTTGGTCTGTCTGCTTTCCCGTTTTAAATTCATAAAGGAGGCATCAGTGTTGGTCAATTACACGTACCAGCTTGACTGGGCAGAGGAATGCTGGGGTAACTGGTAGAATATGTCTTCAGGGTGTTTCTGGAAGAGGTTAACTTTTGAAGGAGTCAAGAACTCCTTCACCAACTTAACGGGCATCACCCAACTCAGAGAGAGCTCAAATGGAACAACAAGGTGGAGGGAAGGCAGATGTTCTCTCTTTTTGAGCAGGAACAGGGACATCTTTCTTGAGCTGCCCTTCTCTGGTTCTTGGGCCTTAGACTTGATCTAGGACTGACACATTGACTTCTTTTGTTCTTGGGTCTTTGGATTTGGACTGGAGTCCCAGTTTACCCAGAATCCCAGCTTGTAGAAAGCAAATGGTGGTACTTCTGAGTTTCCATAATCATGTGAGGCAATCTTCCTTATCTGTTCATTTAGGTATACAGGTGTTGATGTATCCATCTATCCATCCTTCCATCTCCATATCTACTATTGGTTTATTCATCTGGAGAATCTTGACTTACACAGAATCTGACTGAACCATGTTTTCATTCTAGGCCATCGTTCCCACTTCAAATGTCACTGTTACTCTTCCCATGGGTCAGGTTATCACCCCGTTTACACAGTTGTCTCTAGGCCAGGTCAAACCATGTGATGCAGAGTTCAGAGATTCACTAAGAAAGCCATTATTTTGTATAACAAACATGTGCTAAAAACAATGCAGGTGGTAGTCTGAATTGTGAATGGAGAAAGTATCTTAGGAAGGAAAAAGGGGTGCAGCAGGGATTACAATTTTTCTAGCTAAGTGGCATTCCTGATGCAACTCAGGAACCTTGATAAATCCACCCCGATGCTGTATGCCCAGAACCTGGAGCCTTCTTTCTTTCTAAATCTCCTATAAGTTTCCTCCCCTGATGATCTTGTTTGTAGTAGGGTTTTGAGACTTGGTCATCTCATCTTGGTGAAAGATTGTTTCCCTGATTTTTGCCCAGTCCAGACCCTTCCACTGTAATCTCAGGAGACTTTGTGCTTTGCTAGATTATTATCTCTTGCTTTGCTGTTAGAATAACTTTCCCCTTACTTGGTTCCTCTACTAGATCCTGACATCTCTTATTAGGTCAACCTTTCATTTCTGGGCCTGTAGCTCCTGCACTCATGTTCTACATGTGTGGTGGGATGCACTTGGAGATGAAGTCAGGGAATGAGGCTGCCCTTCCTCCTTCCCAAGTCAGGATCAAAATCATTTTCTTGAGCATGATAAGCAAGTGCTCACATCTGTGGAGGCCCACTGTGGAACAAGAGTTAAGTGTCTTAGCACACACAGTGAACCCATGACCAAGAGCTTCTTTCCAAGGAATGAGCTTTTCGTAAGTGTCCTTTCCTTGCCATCTCTTCTAACCTTTGACCTAGATCCACTCTTTGCGGCAACTTGTCCCATACTTAACACTTTCTTATAACTCATCATCCCTTATCTCTTAGGTCTTCTGTGTAGCACTTACTGACTTCACATTGAGGTTCAATCCCTGCTTTCTATTATAAAGTCTGCTGACACAAACTTTGAGGCTGTTTGCTTTGAAATGGATGGGGGCTTAGAATTCTTGGGTATGAGATGCTACCCGTGTCAGTGAACACGTGACTGTCAAGAACCCATGTGTCGACTCACTCTAAAGAGAGAATTACAACCCCTGCTGGGCTCACTTCACAAACTGATGAGATAATCCAATGAGATTAGCCATGAAAGAGAGTTTTGTGAGCACCTTTCAAATACTAATGATGGTTGCTATTTAACTTTCTTCACTTGCTCAATTCTATCTCCAATATTTTTATTTGCAATTGCAATTATCTTGGCAATACACCTTTCTAAAACTGTGTGAATTTGATATAATATGCATTGATCTCCTATTAGGCTAACTTTATTGAGCGTGTGCTATGTCTCTGTATCTGTGCAAATTACATCACTGAAACCACACGTGAAGTACTGGAGGGAAATAGTTTTATTTGCCACTGCATGAAGATGACAGTATTGAGGTCAAGAGATGATAAGTAATTTGATCCAGGTTACACATTGAAGTTTCAGAGTCTAGAATTAAGCTCTGACTGAATGACTCCAAAGTTTATGCATTTAACCATCATTCTATAGGACCCTTCATGTCCTGTGGCCCCAAATGAATCACTTTGATATCTAGCTCATCTCATTTCACAACTTCTCCCCATCATTATTCTAGATACTCTTCTGGAATTCTTGTGAAGTTAGGAGATGTCATTTGTGCTCATAGCCACGGTGCACTCAGTGAACCTGTCTCTGGGCCTCATCTTCCTTCAACAAATGACTCATTTTCATGATGTAATTTTGGTCTCGCTTGTCAGTCTAATCAAGTTGATTTCTAAACTCTCTCTACGAACAATCAGAGTGATAATTACATGTTATATTCCTCACCCAGCTCATTTTTACTTTGGCATGAATTAATGTAAAAAGGTAATTCCATTGTAATATGAGGTTTAGAAGTTTATTGTATTATATACTACAGTGTTTGATTTCAAAATATGGAATTCTTTATTCTTTTTCTTAGGCAGCAGAAACCGTTGGCTTAGGAAATAGATAAAGGAAATTCTGGGTGACAAGGGATTGAGAAAGTCCCTAATCTAGAGTTCATTGTAAAGGGGATGAGATGACGACCCAGATCAGGGAAGAAATTGTTCTAGAAGAGCAAGAAATGAGCTGTGGATTTGGAGTGGTTGAAATGCATTCATTGCATTCTTGGAATGGCAACATAGAAGTAGGAAAATAAGCACAGGTGAGAGGGGAAACGGATTCTGGGTCCTCTGCTGCCCACCTGCTTTCCAGTGCAAGGCTGAGTCCTTCATGCCTTTGACATTCATTTCACTCCTCTGGAAAGTGGAGAAAACGGGCTATACTGAGACCATCATAAAGGCCTTCCTGTGTGATTCAATCTTTACTTTTAGAAACTGATATAAGGAATTCCATCCTGGACACACATAAATACACTTGTTTGCAGATACACACACACACACACACACACACACACACACACACACAACATATTATATAAAGGCAGAAGTAGAGAGATGTTACAGTAGAATTATCAGGTCAGTTCTTATGATAAAGCTAGTGTTATCCTAGCCTTTGATGGACCACATAGAAAAGAGTAAGAATGTGGTTCAAATGGGAAGACTCACACAGGTAGACTGGAGAGGTAGGAATGATCACAGGTAGGAAGGGAAGGGACAGCAGGGTGTGTGGCTCTCATAAAAGCTAATATTGGAGATGGTGATTAAAATTTTGGAAATGAACATTGACTGTGATTCACTGATTCAACAAATATTTATGAAGTTCTTATTATGTGTGGGGCCCTGTGTCACTCCACAAAATACAAGGTTTGCAAGGCATGCATAATCCTTGTCTCAATGGATCTGCCCCTCCTGAATAGGGACCACTAATTAAAAATAATTAAAAATTCTACGTGGTAAGCAAAGGCAAAGCCCCTAACACTAGAGCACAAACAGGGAATCTAGTCAAGCTGTTCTCTGGAATATCTGCCACATCCCCCACCCTGCCTTCCCTTCATATTCTTCAAGCCTCTGGCATAGCCTCTGCCCTGCAGTCCTGTACAGATCTTGATATGCTGCTGTTGAAATGCATCTTCCTCTCTCCTGTACTTGAACTTATGCAGGCCAGTGATGATGCTCTGCTCATCCGTGCACCCTCAGTGCCTAACGCAGAGGTTGGTGTATATTAGATGGAGTGAGGGATTGGAGTGTCATCTTTCCTCCTTTGTGAAAAACACAAGCCATCCACAGCTACTCTCTAAATGGACTCTGCCAGAAGAGTCCCAATGCTTTTGTGAACTATCAAGCTAGAAATCCTTCATATAAGGGCCTGCCTTCTGTGTTTCAACATTGTATATATATGGTTGCTTAGCAGTGCTGAGCTAGAAATATTACCTGATCATTAGGCAAACACAAGCTCAATTTGAAAGATGAGCAGTAATTTAATTTATGTGTGAACATTTGGGGCTTCATCTTACAATGACATCATTAACTGCAAAGGGAGGTGAAAAAACAAAAGATATTTGGGAGTCTTCGACTTCTGTTTTGGAATGTTGCATTTCTTATTTCTCCTTTCCCTAATTTGAATCTTAGGTTTGTAATGAAGAGTGGATGGGATTTCAGAGGAGGATTAAGTAAATAAGTCATATTAAAATGACAAAATGGGTAAATAGAGTATAATGTGGAATGCAATGTAAATTGGATTTAGGCAAACACTTTTATACAGCCTTACCACCCAGCCTTATCCAACCGATTCAGATTCCTACAGTGGCTTCCATACACAGTTCTATTACATGTTGCCACTCAAGGGCATTTGATGTTTTCTCTCTCTGGAAATTCATTTGCATTTAAATGATTTGAAATAATCATAAAAGCCAAGTGCTATGAAGTTTGAAATTAGTTACTGTCTATAAATTGCGATGCCATTAAAAGATGATTGTGGAGAACTTTGCTGTCTCAAATGTAGGCAGATTAAAATCTAACAAAGTACACCTTGTTACAAACCTGTAAAGGATGATGGGATACAGAGTTAAATTGATTTATTCTTCTGCCAGTGCCTATAAACTCAATGCACTTGAGTTTATTCTGAGAGTAACAAACTTTTTCATCTTGACTATACTTGTCCTCTTTAAATCTATGGCCTGTCTATAAAACTTGCTAGATTTCAAGAGGGGAACTTGGCTGCATTTTTCTTTTTAAACTGGAGAATTGGGGCAGCATATTTCAGAGAAGAAGGCTGGAAGGCAGTAGGTGCATGTTTGAATGCCTTAGTTTGGAGTGATATCCAACATGAAAAGCTCTGTTTCTCCTATACTGGAAGACCAGAAGACCAGCACCACATTGGCTAAGAGGGTAGGCTCAACATCAGACACTGCATTCAAATGAAATTTCTGGCAATTACTTAGCTGTGTGGCTGGGACGAGTTACTTATTCTTTCTTATTTCAGACTGAAAATATTAGTAACATCTATACTATAGGATTATGGTGGGAGAATGTCCTTAAGTATTTAGAACAGTGCCCAGGACATTGTAAGAACTCAACAAGTGCTAGCTGGTACCTTTTCAAGCCATATCTGCAATGTTCTGTCCTTGACTGTCTCCCAGCTCAATGATTGAGATGGTTTTTGCACATGTCCACAAAATAACTTGATTCTCCTTTCATCGAAAAATGGGATTTATAATTAATAAATGTGCAAATTATATAGGCACTCCTCAAAAGAAGAAATACAAATGACCAATAAATATATTCAAACAATGTTCAACATCATTAGCAGTTTAGAGAAATTAAAAAAAAAAAAAAAAAACTACACTGAGATTTTATCTCATGCCAGTTGGAAAGGCAGTCATCACAAATACAAATAATAATAAATGCTGAAGAGATGTGGAGAAAAAGGAACACTTACATTATTGGTGGGATTGTAAGTAAATTAGTATAACCACTATAGAAATCAGTATGGCATTTCTTCAAAAGACTAGGAATGGAACCACCATATGACCCAGCTATACCACTCCTCAGTATTTATCCTGATGAATTAGAGTCATAAACTACAGTGATACTTGAATACCCATGTTTATAGTAGCACAACTCACAATAGCAAATTTTGGTACTAGCCTAGGTGTCCATCAACAGATGAATGGATAAAGAAACTATGTTATATATACACAATGGAGTTTTATCAAGGCATAAAGAAACATAAAATTATGGTATTTACAGGTAACAGAACTAGAAACCATTATGTTAAATGAAATAAATTAAACTCAAAAGGTTAAGGGTCAGATGTTTTCTTTCATATGCAGAAGCTAGAGAGGAAAAAGAAAAGCAAGATGAGAGCAGACCTCATGAAAATCAAAGGGAGATCAGTAGAGGAAGGGGACCAAGGGGTGGGAAGTGAGGAGGGAGGGGGGACATGCTGGGGAGTGAAATTGGCCAAATAATATTGTTATATTGTGTACATGTATAAATATGTAATGATACATCCCATCCGTATGTTCAACTATAGTGTACCAATAAAAATTTTGAGAAAACGGACAAAAATGTGGGATTTATGTTCTCTGTCTTTGTATCTGGCCTCTTTATTTTTGATCAATAGAATGCAAAAGAAAGGAAAACAGTTTTCAAGTTTCAAGGCTGAAGTTAGATAAAACCTGCAGTTTGCACTCTTTTTTTTTTTTTTTTTTTGAATGCTCATTCTTGGAACAGGGCCACCATGCGATGAGAAAGCTCAAGTCACACTGGGGAGAGGCCCATGTGCAGAGAAACTAGTAGCTGTGTTAAGTTTGCTAGAGTTGCTATGGCAAAGTCCCACAAACTTAGTGACTGAAACAACAGAAATTTTGTCTCACAGTTCTAGAGGCGAGAAGGCTGAGATCCAAGTGTGGACTCCTTGTGAGGGTTCACGGAAGCATCTGACCCAGCCTTCTCACCTTATCTTGTAGCTGGTCATCTTCTCTCTGTGTTTTCACATGGTCTTTCCTCTGAGTATCTTCATCTGAATTTCCCCTTCTCATAAAGACACTAGTCATTTGGGATTAGGTTATTTTACTCGAATATCTTCATAAAGACCTTTTACCCAAAGATGGCAGCCTTCAGAGACACTGGAGGTAGGACTTCAGCATATGAATTTTTGTTCATCTGTTGAAGTTCAACCCAAATCTCTAGCAATATCTTTCCAGTTTCTAGCTCCCACACTCCTGAATGTGCCCTGTGCACATTTTTGGTTCATGAAAAAGAAAACTAAGTTAATATTGTTGTTCTAAGGCACTGAATTTGTTGTGGGCTGTTGTGTAGCAAACCGTGGTGTTCATTGGACTGTATTCCTACAAAATTTCCTGACATAACTAACAACTTTTTTTTTCCAACTCACTCCTTATTTGATTTTATTCCTGGATGCCTTAAATAGCATTTATGATCCAGTCCTGGCTCTCAGGAATGAAACACAAACTCTGTATAACATACAGATACACAAACCTTCCTGGCCTGCTCTTCATGCTCATTCACTTCAACAATTAGAGTGTGGTCACCTGCCAACAGAACAATAAAAATATTCTAAATGTCACTTAAAGTTACAATTTACCTTGTGACTGAAAGTACCATAACAGAAGTCTAGTATCAGGGGAAAAGTGAGATTAAGGAGAATGTAGCAAGATGAGTTGCTGTGTCTTCTGGTCTTGGCTAGCCAGATGTCTATTAATGCCTGTTCATATAACTAGCCTGATCAATCTACTCCCATGGAGCTCACCTAATATGTGGTCAGCATGAAGACTCCTTAATTCTATTCTTGGTAATCTTCCATCATCTTTCTTGTTTGTCTCTTACAAATTCTCCTTCTTTTAAAATGTCCCACCTGGGGGAGACCTGGCCATATTTGGTTAAGATAGTCTTCCATATTTGAGGCAGATAAGAATGGGAGCACACAAAGGGAAATCTGGTCCATTTTTAGAGTGCCTGGGGTGGGAACTAAGGAGGCTGAGATCATACAATAGGCTCAAAGATGGAAAAGTCTAGCTGGAAGCAAAGGGCTAGGAACTTGAACACTCCTTCATTCTTTGCTTCTCACTGTCACTCTATCAATTTTCCTTCCTAGCACAGACAGAGAGGAAAGATGGAAAATCCAGTTAGCTTGAAGGACCTGGCCTTGCACCCCATGCAGAGGAAATCCTGGCACCTCCAGATGCAAGGTCTTTGATCATTGGTCCCCTGTGGCCTCTGAGTTCTGGCTCAGCTGCAGGAGATGTCATAGAAACTGTAAGGCTGTGGACTATGAACAGATTCAACACACTTTGCAGAGAGGCTAAAACTACAGTTACTGATTGGAAGCTATACCTTTGAAAAGTTGTAACGTGTTTTGTAAAAGTTTTTATTCTCAGGCTCAAAATCTGGAGCCATTGTGAGAGAAAAATAATTAGATGATTTGCAGGAGTAGGGTATGTATGGTTACCAGCAGTGCAGAAATGGAAGCAAGGGACATAGTGACTGACTGGTTATGTTGATCACCTTAGGAAAATCAACCAATTCCTCCACATCTAAGCATTTCCCTTCACGATGACCAAGTTCATTGCACAATGCAAAATTTTCCACTTTAATATTTGCCTAAGAGATATAAGTTCAGACTGCCATTAACCATAGAAAACATTTGGTTAGTTCTCCTCGACTAGCATTTTATTTTTGTAATGTGTTCCCAATTCAAGGGGTAGTAATTGTTCTTGTATCTGAGAAGCCAAGAAGCTCTTCATTTTAATTTGATTTTTAGGGGCTCCAAAGTTCATCATGAGATCCAAACTCAAGGGATTTGTATGCAGACAGATGGCATGATAACACTCAGTATTTACACACCTATGGACTTTCCATAAACTCAGATATGTCAACTTGTGCACATGAAAGGAAGCAGAGATTGTATGCCCTTTCTTTAGTAAAACAAGAGAATAAGATGTATGTTTCGGACACGAGGCTACACAATACCTGTTTCTAATCACCAAAGAGCAAGGGCCATATGAACATGCAGAGGAATAAAGTGAGTGGTTTTAAGATGACCTTGAGACATTGACTTCAGAGGAAATAAAACAAGAGCTGAAATGTCAATTGTTTACTGAGTAGTTAGCCTTTACTCTATTAAATATTTACCTGTGATATTTGTAGACCTGTGGTCAGGGCCAGGAGATTAAATCTTGATCAGAATTACAATTTGGGCTGCAATTATATGTAGGCTACATGTGATCATACTACTTGAGTTCTTAGCCTCATGATCAAATATAAAATAAAAGCTATCTACAACTCCCAGGTGGCTTCATTCTTTTTCTGCACAGACATGTGTGTACGTACTGCTATTTAACGGCAAGACAAGAAAAATTAGAATGAGTGCTATAAAAGAGGCATTAAAAATCCATGAAAAAATAAAATAGGTCTGGGAAGGCCTTTGGAGACGCAGAGGGAAAGGGTGTAGCCTAAAAGGATGAGACTGTTTCTGACACTCAATGTCCATACTGGATGTAGTCACCTGAAGCCGCTTGGAGCAAAGAAGCCGCGGGAAGAAGTTCAGAGGCAAACTGGAAACAAACAGCTCTTTATTCTGATAACTTTTCTCTCTGGCTCTAACTACACCCCAACACGCCATCCACGCTCCTCTAACCTCCAAAAATGGCGCAGACCTCATCAGCAATCTCGCTCAAGTCCCTCGAGATCTCCGGCCAAGTCTCACAAGATCCTGGGCCAAGTCCTGTGAGACTACGGAAGGCGCCAATGCCCAAACACGTCCAAAAACCCGTAGTCAACCGCAATCAGCCATCTCCCCAAACAGGGCTCCTGCAACTGGAAACTCTTCTAAAAGATGATAAACTTGCAGAAGGCAGAGTCTATGATGATTTCACTTTGATTTCTAAATGACAACACCATGTCTGGTCCACAGTAGTTTTTAATATCAGTTACCATCATTTTGGCTAAGAGAAGACAGTTTAATTGGTTCAAGTAATAAGGGACATATTGTCATAGCTCCTGTTGGTGGACAGGGGATTCCTCAGAATGGGCATTCAGCGTGTCAGCAATTTTCCCAAACACTCCATTCATTTCATTCGTCAATGTTGCCATTATTATTAATTTGATTTTGTCCTTGGTAAGATCTCTTTATGGTCACCTTCAGTGCAAGAAGAGATACTTTTTCTTCCTACTGTTGTTGTAGATTATGGAACTTCAATGAAAGGTCCTCCAGCAAATCCTTCATGATTCATTGGTGAAAACTGGTCCATAGGCCTTAATTAAACCAATCCATTTTAATGGGAAAAGAATTGCCATATGTAAGTAAAGTAAGTGAATTTTTGCCTCTGGGCCATGTGGAAAAATGGTGAAACAAAATTAGGTATCCTTCTAGACTGGGTAAGCAACAGTGCCTGACCCACTGGCCAATGTCTACATTAAATGAAACTGAGATGGAATAGTTAGTTCTAAGCACAAGGTTTAGCACTAGTATAGGCAAAACAAGCTCCCATCTTATTTTTCTGGACCTTTTCAATTACTTACTGTCTTCAGTTTCTTCCTCTCCAATCTCTTCTCCAAATGATGTCTAGAGTCATCTTTCAAAACTGTTGGACAAGTCGATTTTCTGCTTTCAATCATATATTTAAGTAGTGTAAGATAGTTATTGTTCCTAGTCCAACTCTTTCCTACAAACTGTGGTGTCTCTTTTATTTATTTTCATAATTTTGTAAGGTAACTGCAGCATGCCTGACTTCAAGAAGAAATAAATGTGAGTCTTGGTAGAAAAACTTAGTTCAAGGTATACCCAGTTACAGCTAGTGAAAATATGCAGCAGTTCAATGTGTGAGCACTTCCAGAGACTCTTCAATGGTGTGACATAGGAGAAAGTATCCATTGAGAAAATGAAGCACTGGTTGTTAGCTTAAGAGTCCAAAGAGGAAGAGAGTCTACTCTCTAGAGTGACTTTCATGGGAAGAGACTGGCTACTCAAAGAGAGCACTGTTGATGTAGGCACAGCAGTTCTCTGGAGGGAAAAGAGGGCCACAGGTCATAAGTCCCCAGGATTCCAAGTCATGAAGGATTCAACAAGTCAAGATTCAAAGATTTGGCTTTTAAAACCTCTTTGTTTTGGAGTAATTATACACATATAGGAAGTTGCAAAGGTAGTACCCCTCACCCAATCAGTTTTCCCAATGGTTACATTATGCAAAACTACAGAACAATTTCAAGACCAAGAACTTGACATTGATACTACATGTATGTATATTTCTATGCATGCTATCACATGCGTGTATTTGTGTCATAGATACAGAACCATTCAATCAACACAAAGGTCTCTACCATGGCTGCCTCTTTTTGGTTCCATCCAATCTCTTCTCTTTCCCATGATTTGTAACCCTTGACAACCACTATTCTGTTTACCATTTATATATATTTATAATTTTCAAGATGTTATATAAAGAAAAATTTATAGCATGAGACCTTTAGCAATTGGATTTTGTTTTTCTTCAGCATAATGCCCCTGAGATTCATCCAAGTAGTTGCATGTATCAATAATTCTTTCCTTTCTGATGATAAGTGATACTCCATGATGCAGAGGTATCACACTATATGTAACTATTTGCCAATTGAGGAAAATGTTGGTTGTTTACAGTTCAGTACTATTAAAGTTGCTATGAGTAATTGTGTATAGGTTTTTTTAAAATGTTTATTTATTTGCTTTAGTTGTACACAATGCATGTATTTGTACATGGTGCTGAGGATCGAACCCGAGTTGCGCATGTGCTAGGTGAGCACCCTACCGCTGAGCCACATCCCAGCCCCTGTGTATAGGTTTTTATTGGGGTGTGTTTTCATTTCTCTAAGATAAATGCCCAGGAGGTCAATTGTTAGACTATACTCAGAGCATATTTAGTTTGTTTTAGACACTGCAAACTGCAAAAATTTGCTGTATCATTTTACATTCACACCAAAAACTCATGAAAAATTTAGTTTTCCACATCCTCACCAGCATTGTGTGCTGTCACTAGATGTTATGTTAGCTATTCCAATAGATGTGTAGTAAAATCTCATTATGGTTCTAATTTGCAATTCCCTAATGATCAGTGATGCTGAATATCTTTATGTGCTTGTTTTCCATATATATCTTCTTTGTTTAAATGTTCTCCATGTCTTTCACCCATTTTCCAATTGCATAGATTTCTTTCTTTCTGTTGGGTTCTGAGAACTACTAATTTACCCTTGGTGTGAGTCCTTTAGTCAGACACATAATTGAAAATACTTTGTCCTGGTCTCTAGTTTGCCCCCTAGTCTCTTAACAGGAAATTTCACAGAGTAAACTTCTTTAATCTTGATGAAATACAATTTATCAAGGTTTTAAGTGGACTCAGTTTTGAGCATCAGGTGTAAAAATTCTTCACCAAAGCCAAGGTCCCAATTTTTTTAAATATTTATTTATTTACTTTAGTTGTACACAATGCAATGCATTTATGTTTATGTGGTGCTGAGGATCGAACCCGGGCCGCACACGTGCGAGGCGAGCACTCTGCCGCTGAGCCACAACCCCCGCCCCCAATTTTTCTCCTGAAGGAGCCCTAATTAGGAAGGGCTGTTGTAGCTAGCTGGAAGCCATAAGTTCCACCTGATATGTATGTGACGCACCTGTAGGCACCCGCAAACCTGAAGGTATATAACCGGGTGAAAGCGGTCCGAGTTAGGAGAACAAATTCATTCGGTCAGTCGGGTAGTCACTCGGTCGGTCAGAAGAATCAGAGCGGCCAGAACGTAGGCAGAGCGGTTACAGAAGAGAAACCAGATAGAAGAAGTAATGACTGGTCAGAGTTAGGCCGAGGCTCCCAAGGAAGACAGAAGACAGAAGAAAGAAGAAGGAAGAAAGAAGAGAGAAGAAAGAAGCTCTAATCTTAAAAGCTCGCTTTAATCTTTCTCTCTAAAAATCTTTCTTTCCCTCTCTAAGTAAAAGTAGTAAAAGCTTAACTCTGCCTCCAAGAATTTTCCCGCGGCACCGTGGCTGGCCACAATAGGCAGCTTACAAATGGTGGTCCGTCCGGGGCTCGGCAGGCAGAGAAGAAAAGCTAAGAAATAAGAGCAATGAAAAAGCATAGCCTCAGACTCAGTTGAGACCAGCAAAAAGAGTAGAAACAAGAGAGCAGAGCCTCTGACTCAGTTGAAGCCAGTTAAGAATTAAGCCGAAGCAGAGTAGCTGGCCAAAAGCTGAAGCAGAGTAGCCAGCGAAAAGCCGAAGCGAGCCGGCCAAAAGCCGAAGCAGAGTAGCCGGCCAAAAGCCATAAAAAATATAGAGAAAAAGCCTTGAGCTTTAGTATAAAGAAAAAAGCCATGAGCTTAAAAGAAAATAGAGAATTAAATAGCATGGTAAAAACCATGCAGAAAAAAAAAAAAAGCCATTGAGCTTTGGCAAGAAAGCCATAAAGAAAAATAAAGAAAAGAAAAAAAAAAAAAAAAAAAAAGTCAAAGCCGCTTATGCAATTGTGCTTAAACTAGGTGCGTTAGCTGCTCCTCAGCATTAGGCTTCCTTAAAGCCACAGCACCTTCTCAAAAAGGGCTCAAATATCCACCCTTTCAAAAATAAAAGGTGAAAAGCTAGGTAGGGACAAGAAAATAAAAGAAAATAGAGAAAATAAAATAGAGAAAATAGAACAAAAGCACCTTTTTAAACTAAAGGGAAGGAATATGAAGGAGCCCTAATTAGGAAGGGCTGTTGTAGCTAGCTGGAAGCCATAAGTTCCACCTGATATGTATGTGACGCACCTGTAGGCACCCGCAAACCTGAAGGTATATAACCGGGTGAAAGCGGTCCGAGTTAGGAGAACGGAGAATTCAGTCAGCCGGGCAGTCACTCGGTCGGTCAGAAGAATCAGAGCGGCCAGAACGTAGGCAGAGCGGTTACAGAAGAGAAACCAGATAGAAGACAGAAGAGAAACCAGATAGAAGAAGTAATGACTGGTCAGAGTTAGGCCGAGACTCCTGAGGAAGACAGAAGACAGAAGAAAGAAGAAGGAAGAAAGAAGAGAGAAGAAAGAAGCTCTAGTCTTTCTCTAAGCTAAGCTCTATCTTTCTTTCTCTCTAAGACTCTAAGCTAAGAAGACAAGAAGAAAAGCTCGCTTTAATCTTTCTCTCTAAAAAATCTTTCTTTCCCTCTCTAAGCTCTAAGAAAGTAGAAGTAAAAGTAGTAAAAGCATAACTCTGCCTCCGAGAATTTTCCTCCCGTGGCGGCGCCGTGGCTGGCCGTGACAGGCAGCTTACATTCTCCCATGTTGTTTTTTAATTTTTTTTTTTTAACATTTAAAACTATGATTTTATTTTTAGTTAATTTTTTAAAAGGTTTGAGGTTTTAGTCAAATATTCTTTTTTATTTTGTTTGTTTCTTTGCTTATGGATATCCAGTTTTTTCATTTGTTGTAAAGACTTGCCTTCTATTGAATTTTACGTTTTGCATTTATGTGTGCCCTTTGTGTGCTGAGGATATTAACAGGCTGTCTTATAGTTTGTACTTGTGTAAATCTATTTTTAGGTTCTTTATTCTGTCCTGTTGAACTATCTATCTACCCCTCCATAAATACTTCAGTCTTTATTATTGTATCCATGTTAGTATTATAATTGAATAATTATTTCTCCTATTTTTTCAAACTTATTTAGCTTTTGTAGTGTCTTTCTCTTTCTATGTAAATTCTATAATCATCTTGTCTACATATGTACCATCTAGCTGACATTTCTTTAAGAATTGTGTTAAACTGGAGAATCAATTTGGAGAGAAGCAGCATTCTTACAACATTGTCTTTAAATTCCTGAACACAATCTGCCTTTTCTCTTATTTAGAACTTCTTGAATTTCTCTCATCAGCATTTTTTTTTTTTTATTTTTAGTATACAAGTTATGCATATGTTGGGCTTAGATTTACTTGCAAATATTTTATTTTTGGTAGCAGAAGGAATAGAGAAAATTGTACTTTCTCCATTTTTCCAGAAGCATAGATTCCTGAATATTTGCTCTTTGAGAAACATGTAGGCACACATAAGACTTAGAAGCAGCAACTGGACTTCTGGGCATGGGTGGCACTAAGCATAGAGGACAATAGCAGCCAGGTTATCTCAGAAATAAGCTCAGCTGTTGATGTCTGCACAGGTTGCATGCATGTTTGAGTGTAAGAGATGGTCTTCCCAAACGTCCCAAATTTTTTACCTTTGTCTGTAAAGTGACTTTTCAGCTTTTTAGTTCAATTGGGGAAACTATTATTTCTCTTCCTTTTGAATTTGTCTGGATTCATGGCATGCTTTGACTAACAGAATGCAGCAGTAGTAAGTTTATGCTAGCTATAAGCTTAAGGCTCAAGAAATCTTTATTATTTCTGATTTCTCTGTTGGATCTCTGTGATCCTGTGAAAAACCTCATTCAGATCATCTAAGTGCAGCTATGTCCCAGTTATACCAACAGTAGATTGTCCAACTGTCCAGCACAATCCAGACCACATGAGGGGCTCAGCTGATCTAGGCAAGTGAATAATAATAAACACATTGTACTAAGCCATTGAGCTTTTAGAGTGGATTGTTGTGCAGCAATACCTAAATGATGCATATATTGTTGAGCTCACTGACTTTATTTTATGATTTTATATACATATATATGTACACACACATACACTAACACAAACATATATATGTGCTTTTTCTCACTATAAAATATTCATTCTTCTAGATTGTGTATAAATAAGCCCACAAAAGAAACATGTGTTTTCAGAGTTCATTAAAGAGAGAACATAGAAATATATGGTGCTAGAAATAAAACATTGAAAATAGTATATGCAGACAGAAAGTTCATAAATTATAAGAGGCTTATATTTACAATTCATGTCAACAACTTTGATACCTCAACACAACAAATAGTTTGTTAGGTAAATGTATGAAAAATTAAATCACAAAGAAGTAGAATGTTTAGATGGTGTGATAACTCTGAAAGACAACAGTAAATTGAAATTATTGGAATATTGAAAGAACAATATAATATGACCAAGAAGGATTGGTCCCAGTGACTCAAGGATGTCTCAACATTAAGAAATTACTAATGACATTTATTGCAACAGAAAAGACAAAATTAGATTAGAAATCCCTGATAGGTTTCCAGAAGTTATTAATGCAATTAAATATTTATTCTTGGTATATAACATATTTTAGTAAAGTAATCATGAGAAGAATTGAAGAAAATTTCCACAGGATGAGAGATTATGTATCAGAATTCAATAGTATCACACTTAATAATAACTGTTAGCACTTACCACTTTCTACATGCCAGGGACTATACTATTTCTACATATACTACTCCTTTAATATTTAAGCCACCTCTAAGTAGGTAGCATTGTTTTTCCACTTTTACAGAAAATAAAACTGAGGAACAAAGAGATAGTGCAACTATGCCAAAATCATATGTTATGAAACATTTGAATTCAGCCGGCATTTGAGTTCAGGCAGTCTGGCTCAAAAGTGGTGATTTATAAGTACGAAATATCTCTTTCTGAATACTATAAGCACTGTAACTAAAATCCCATAAAATTCAAAGGTGCCTGGTATCAGTATTAATATTCAACATTTTGGAAAGCTTATATGTGGCATATATATGTTGTATTTTCATTGCATATATTGAATAAATATTGCATATAATATATATGGTATATATATGCACATGTATAGACATACATATAGCAACGAGTTTCACTTTTATTAAATATATATCCCATTTAAAAAAAATAACCCAAATGCTTAGTTATCAATTAAGAAGGAAAATGCATGACTTTGGTGAGGAAAACAACAAAATTTTACTCAAGTGCATGCAACAAACTTAATGGATTGACTTAATATGTTTCTAGGTATTCAAGAGTCAGTATCTAGCATGTTAATTCTTTTCAAAAATAAGTTATACAATATTTTACAAAGCAGAACCTAAATCCAAGGAGTCATGAAAGCAGAAATCATCAACTGATAGTTCCCAGATCAAATACTGCCCCAAAATGAAAAGATGAACTGAGTTTGGCTACTGGGGAAAGTTGAGAGAGAGAGAGAGAGAGAGAGAGAGAGAGAGAGAGAGAGAGAGAGAGAGAGAGGAATGAAGGAAGAAATGAAAGGAAAGGAAAAGAAAAGGTAGGGAGGAAAGAAGGAATGAAAGGGGAAAAAAGAAAAAGAAGTAAAGAACTTAATTGGAAGCCCTGAAATTCAACTTTTTTTGGCTTGTCTCGGTAACAACATATTATTTTATATATTTCTTTTACCTGCCTGTCTCCTGAAAGCACTTGAGTTCGTGTGGCCCTCCCACTTACCAAAAAGGAAAAAACTGAAAAATTTTAGTACACACAGTGTATATGTTCATAAGAAATTATATAATGTTAAAAGATAGATAGAACTTAGTCAAATGTCTTTAATATGAATAATAGACTAAGTATTAACATATACTTACAAATCAATTTGAAAAATACAAAAAAAAATTTAAATGGGCAAAGAACATGAGCAAATAAGAAATATGTACATAACAAATAATATACGCAAATATTTAATATCACAAGGAATATAAGAAATTAATAAAATGAGATAATGATTTGGTTATATTTTTAGCAAAGGCTGAAATATTAATGATACTAGCAAAAGCAATTAAAAATATGCACCCCAGGTATCATCAACAGTGTTATACATTATAGTGTATGTCAAAATATAAAATATATATATTGTGACCCAACAATTACACTTCAAAATTTTTTTTATTTAATCAACAAATATGTTGAGATTTTTGTCACACTCCAGGTGCTAGAGTTACAAATTGGGGACTCAAAAATAAACATGTTAATGGGAACATAAATTAGCACACCCATCGTGGAAAGCAGCAGGATGTTTTCTCAAAAAATTAAAAGCAGAATTACCATATACTTCACCAGTCTTTATCTCTACACCACATTATATATACATATATATATATATATATATATCACACGTATATTGTACATATATATAAGATCATATGTAATGGAATATGATTGATTGATAAATATAACTGATCTATACAATAATGACATGCCGTCATTTCCATCAACATGGGTGAACCAGGAAGAAATTCTGCTAAGTGACATAAGCCACAAAAGTATGCATGATCTTATTCATGTGTGAAATCTAAGAAAAGTTGATCTCAGAGAGTAAAATCGTGATTGGAAGAGGCTGGGAGCAGGTGAGTGTGGGGGAGAGAGGGAGAGTTAGGATACAAAGTCAGAGCTGGACAGGAAGACCTCATTCTGGAGTTCTGTTACCTAGTAGACTATCTGTGGTCAACAGTGTTACATTGTTTATTCAGAACAGTCACAATAGAGGATTTTGCATTTTGTCACCACAAAAATATGACAAGTGTTTGAGGTGATGTACATGCTAAACATTCTGATCTGATGTTCAGGCAATATATGCATATATATATATATACATATATATGCATATATATGCACATATACATATATATGTATATATATGCATATATATGCACATATGCACATATACATATATATGTATATATATGCACGTATACATATATATGTATATATATGCACATATACATATATATGTATATGCATATTACATATATAATATATGGAAATAATTTTGATGGAATTATATTTTCACTTCAACATTTAACACATGTAATTATTTTTATTTTACAAAATGCACATAAGTAAAAAGAAGAAAATGAAACTCCATAATTCCACCTCCAGAGCTGTCCATAATTCCCCTCAGACCTGGGATACCAGGTGGGGCAGAAGATGCATGCATTAGGGTGGTGGCTGGTGTAAAAGGGCTCAAATTGTAGTAGACTAAAATCTCAAGGCAGATAGAAAAATCTGTTCCCCAAGGTGAGAGTGATTTCTGGTTCTTGAATGCCAGAAACTGGTGTGCTCATGAAAATAAATGATTTTTAGCACCATACCATGTACAAATATTGTATGTCAGTTAAAAATAAAATAAAACTTTATAAAAATATACAAAAACCCTATAGGGCTTCCTCCTTTTATTGTGGAGTATCCTAAGTAAATAATTGGGTAAATTAAATAAATGTCTTTATTTCATGTACTTGATGGTAGATTAGAATCATTAGAACTGAAATACCACCAATATGGGTTAGAGAAATTAATTATTGCACATCCCAGAAAGCATACTAAGCCGTCACTAAAAAGATGATTATAGGGCTATATGAATTAAAATAGAAATGTTCATTATATTTTGCTAAGATAAAGTGCAGGTTACAGAACTCTAGAGCATGACCTATCTATCATTGGAAATGAATTATACCTAAATATTATAATAGGTAGCTCTGGAGGTGGAATTATGGACAGTTTCATTTTCTTCTTTTTACATATGTGCATTTTCTAAAATAAAAATAATTACATGTGTTAAATGTTGAAGTGAAAATGTAATTTCACCAAAATTATTTCCATATAATAAATCATCCTTTTCTCTTATAGAAAAACCTTTTCAGAAATATTCCAAGTACTTGGCTAGAAATCTATGATGGCTGTGGTTTCAACAGGAAGAAGAAGTCTGCTCCCCTCAGACCTGGGATACCTACCAGGTGGGGCAGAAGATGCTTGCATTAGGGTGGTGGCTGGTGTCAAAGGGCTCAAATTGTAGTAGACTAAAATCTCAAGGCAAATAGAAAAATCTGTTCCCCAAGGTAAGAGTGACTTCTGGTTCTTGAGTGCCAGAAACCTGGTGTGCTCATGAAAAGAAATAATTTCAGCATCTTTATTATCATTGCAGAACCTGATGCTTGTGAAAGGAGGTAGTGAGGAGAGACTGGCAGTTACCATCCTTATATCAGCACTGTGAACTTCATGTGAATTATCAGTGATTTTAGTTACTCACAGTCAACAAGAAGAAGGTATTAGTAAGCACAACAGGATACTTTGAGGGGGAATTACATTCACATACTTTTAGTATATTGTTGTAATTGTCTTATTATTAGTTGTGTTATCAATCTCTTACTGTGCTTGATTTATAAATTACACATTATCACGGGTGTGCATGCACAGGAGAAAACATAGTATGTACAGGACATAGTGCTATCCTCAATTTTAGGCTTCCACTGGGGTCTTGGAACTCTACTTGATGATCCTCCAAAAATGTTCATACCACTATTATTTTCAACTTATACAGGAAAGAAAACTGAGAGTAGGTAGGAGAGTTGTTTGAGGTCACAAAGCTAATGAAGGACAAAAGCAGGATTTGATACCTAGCCTTTCTGTCCCCAGAACTGTGTGGCCTACGTCCACCCTCCAGGTCATCAGGGGCAAAGCTGGGAGTGGCAATTTGATCTCCAAACCAGGGCTTCTCTGAAAGTGGAGTCCTCTCCCTTCAGTCCAGCATCTTGGTCTTTTCTTTCTCTCAGATATTCCCTGTTTGTTAAAATTACTCCCCACTCCCAGACCCTGGGAACTCTCAGTCAGAGCACTGGGCTGGAAGGTCACATTCTTCCTGACACAGCTGATTCGACATCTGAGGGAAGGGGTGTCTAACTGTTGCTAGGGGAGGCCCTGTGCATTGTACATTGCTTGGTAAGACCACTGGCCTCTACATAGGACCCTTTACCCAAGTTACCAAAAACATCAATGTTTGTCTTGAGGGCAACTCTCCCTCAGTTGAAAACCACTGGCGTAGAGAAACGTCTTCATTCCTTCTCCTCCCCAGACTCTGGGAAAATCCTGTGAAATCCCAGGAAGAAGGCTCCCGGGGGTAGATTTTATTTGCACCCAGTTCTAGTTGCTTCTCAGATCTGAATGTGTTCCATGTGCTCGTGGAGATGCACAAAGGCCCAGGTCCACCCAACTCAGTGAGAAGACACCCCCTCTTCCACTTTTGAGGCTGTTTTTACTGGTCCTGTCCACTTATCTATCCTTCAATTTCTGAACTTCTTAGAGTTTATAAGTAGAGAGGCTCTTTAATTCTCTCAACTCCTTGCTATCTAGATTCCTTTACTCACTTTTCTTGTCCCGTCCTGATTCCTTTCCTTCTCAACGTGGTGATTTCCTCCTCATTCTTCCTTGTGAAGGCAGAATGCTGCCTCTGACTAGAGTGTAGAAGAGTCGAGTGTCCCACGTTGGGGTTGTACCCCTTCTTTATGACTTTTAAATTCTTGCGTCATCTTGAACAGTTTGCATCCTTCTCTGAGACTCGGTTTCTCATATGTAAACAGGAGCATTCCTACCTGACTTTCCTGCCTTGCCGGGTTGTATGAAGGGTTCCATGAGACAATGGATTTGAAAATGCTTGGCAGAGAATAAAGTGTCACACTTTATTAATATCATGATGATGATGATTGATTGCTCATGTCACTTAAGTCACATGTGGGACACATGAGCTTTTGGTCATCATCCCTACACGGGGACGTCTGACTTCATGACTGACGCTGGTCTCTTACCTCCCTTCATTGAGCTCCGTGTTTCTGGTCTGGCTGAACCAGAAGCCTTGTTTGGATGCCCGGATGTCTCCACCTCTGCCCTGTAGACTGATTTGTGGGGCTGAGAGTGACCACCAGGGACCTCAGGAGCTTCTCATGAGGATGTACAGGGCAGAATTTTGAAGAACAGCCCCTCCTAGACCACCTCACTCTTCCTTCTCTTTCAAAAGGGCCTTGGGCCTGTAGCACACTGAAGAGCAGTGAGCAGTTTCCAGGAGCCCCTCAGAAGGGAGTAGGAACCTTCAGAATTCCTCTGAGGGTGCTTTTCAAACCACTTGATTGCACTTCTTACTTAGTGAATGATGACATGCTTTAGATATCACAAAGAAGGAATGTATTTTATGAGATAAGGCAGCAGCACTCCAGGACCATCTACTTGACACTGTTTCCTGGAGTTTTGACAAGCTTACCTGGGGAGTAGGTGGCAGCCCAGCTTGAGAGAGGTGGAAAATGTGCCCACTGTCAACCTGCTGATACCCTCAGGATGTAAAAGCACGATCTCAGGCACTGGCCCGCTGGGGTCAAAGGGGTGACGGAAGATGAGAACTATCCTGTGACTCCACATCACCAAACAGAAGTTTGAGATGGCAAGAAGGGTTCTAATCTACTCCCCGACAAGGCAGCCACCTGTACCCAATACAGCTGTGATGACCAAGGAACTGTGCGTTCAACTGTCTTTAATTCTCCTTAATATGCATTTCAATAGCCACGCAGGACAAGCGGGTACCCTGTGGGTCAATACCGTGCTTGCCTCCGTGGGACACGCACGGGCAGGAGAACACTGTGCTCAGTGACGGGGCTCCTGTTGGTACTGGCCCTGGGTTGAATTTCATGCCAGTTAGAGAAGGTGGGCAGAGTCGTGGACAAGAGAGGCTCGTTCAAAGTTCATAAAGAATGTTTCTTCCCATGGTAACACATTCTCATAGTCTTCTGGATCTATTCCATGGAATATTTCAAGTTTATTAAAAAAAAAAAAAAAACCTGAAAGCAAACCAAATTGATCCATCTCACAGATGGGTCTAGAAGGAAGGAAGAAAGGCCAGGTGGGCAGCTAACCAAATCCTCTGTGTTAGGAGAGAAACCTGGAGTTCAAAGAAGGGAAGTGATTCCCACAGGGCAACTCTAAGTCATCAGCTCTGGCCTCTGACCTCCCAGCCAAAACATTCTCCCTGGCCACCTCTCACCCTCGAGTGTCAGGACCAGAACGCTATGTGTAGATGTGTATTACCATCTTTGATTGAAGTGCTGTCCCCTCTGAATGTTAAATGGACTGGTCTTCTGGTATCTATGATAATGAAAAGAGAGAATAAAAGAAGGCAGAAAGAAAGAAAGCAACAAACAAACAAACTAGGGGCAAGAAAGAAAACAGAATATAAATAATCCAGAGAAATATTTGGGATATATTCATTTGTATTCTCCACAAGATTTAAGAGGATATCAAGTCAAAAAACCAAAGGTGATTATTACTAAATGGAATGATTTAAAGACACAAATTCTGAGAAAATTGAAGGATGGGACTTCAGAATTAAAGAAAAAAATGTAATAGTGATAGAAGACAGTAGATAGATTGGTTTCTGTAGGAAAAGTAAATACATCAGCGTTTGAGAATCTGATTCATACATATAACCGTTACTCAAGGAAAACAATAGAAAACTGACAGGGAAGAAAATAAGCAATATGGAGAATAAGATGACAAATGAAAGAAATAATGCAATGAAGCTAAATAATTGATGCTTAACTCAGAAAGTCTTTCCCACCAAATTAATGGCAGGATGCTCATGACCTGAATGCTTAGATGGAGACTGAGGACATTCACATGGGAAATACAAAGGGGCCATCCCCACAGTGGCAAAATGCATCACGCTGGTACTTGAGTTTTTTTCTCAGGATCTTGCATGGCAAAAGACCATTATGATTTCATGATAATCCAGGCATGATATTCCCTCTTAAAGCACATTTGATTGCTTTTATCAACATGATATAATAAATTACAAACTTGCTTCATGATTTCAAAATGATAAACCTGAAGTCAAAATTCTCAGGTATTTTCATAGTTGATTTTCAACTTTTAAAGAATAGATAAGTCATAGGTTATTAAATCATTACCATATCAGAGCATTTTAATGAGGCAAATATAACCTTCCAAACTTGTAAAAGATAGTGTAGAAAATAATACTCCATAGTGTTCTATAATTTTCCTTATAGAGGTCTTTCACCTCTTTTGGTAAGTTGATTGCCAGGTATTTTATTTTATTTTTTTGATGCTATTGTAAATGGGGTAGTTTTCATCATATCTCTTTCAGAGGCTTTGTCACTGATGTACAAAAATGCCTTTGACTTATGGGCATTGATTTTGTATCCTGCTACTTTGCCAAATTCATTTACTAGTTGTAAAAGTTTTCTGGTAGAGTTTTTTGGGTCTTCTAGGTATATTATCATGTCATCAGCAAATAGTGCTAATTTGAGCTCTTCTTTTCCTATCTGGACCCCTTTAATTTCTTTCGTCTAATTGCTCTGGCCAGAGTTTCCAGTACTATGTTAAATAGCAGTGGTGAAAGGGGGCATCTCTGTCTTGTTCCAGTTTTTAGAGGGAATACTTTCAATTTTTTCCCATTTAAGATAATGTTAGCTCTGGGCCTTGCATAAATAGCTTTTATAATGTTGAAATATGTTCCTGATATTCCTAGTTTTTCCAGTGTTTTGAACATAAAGGGGTGCTGTATTTTGTCAAATGCTTTTTCTGCATCTATTGAGATAATCATATGATTTTTATCTTTAAGTCTATTGATGTGATGTATTATGTTTATTGATTTCCGAATGTTGAACCAGACTTGCATCCTTGGAATAAACCCCACTTGATCATGGTGCACTATCTTTTTGATATGTTTTTGTATCCGATTTGCCAGAATTTTGTTGAGGATTTTTGTATCTATGTTCATTAAAGATATTGGCCTGAAGTTTTCTTTTTTGGATGCGTCTTTGCCTGGCTTCGGAATTAATGTAATATTGGCCTCATAGAAAGAGTCTGGAAGAGCTCCCTCTTTTTCTATTTCTTGAAATAGTTTGAAGAGCATTGGTATGAGTTCTTTTTTGAAAGTCTTGTAGAACTCTGCTGTAAACCCAACAGGTCCTGGACTTTTCCTCGTTGGTAGCTTTTTGATGACGTCTTCTATTTCTTCGCTTGTAATCGATCTGTTTAAATTGTGTATAGCCTCCAGATTGAGTTTAGGTAAATCATAGGACTCTAGAAATCTGTCAATGCATTCATAGAAGAACTCAGAAGATGGAAAGACCTACCTTGCTCTTGGATAGGTAGAATCAATATTGTCAAAATGTCCATACTACCAAAAGCATTATACAGATTTAATGCAATTTCAATCAAAATCCCAATGTCATTCTTCAAAGAAATAGAAAAAGCAGTCATGAAATTCATCTGGAGAAATAAGAGACCCAGAATAGCCAAAGCAATCCTGAGCAAGAAAAGTGAAGCAGGGGGCATCACCATACCGGACTTTAAATTATACTATAGAGCAATAGTAACAAAAACAGCATGGTATTGGCACCAAAAAAGAGTGGTGGACCAATGGTACAGAATTGAGGACACAGAGACTAATAGATATAATTTCAGCTATCTTATATTAGACAAAGGTGCCAAAAATGTACAGTGGAGAAAGGATGGCCTCTTCAACAAATGGTGCTGGGAAAACTGGAAATCCATATGCAACAAAATTAAATTAAACCCTTGTCTCTCACCGCACACAAAACTCAATTCAAAGTGGATCAAGGACCTAGGAATTAGACCAGAGACAATACGCCTAATAGAAGAAAAAGTAAGCTTCAATTTCCAACATGTCGGATTAGGCCCCAAGTTCCTTAATAAGAATCCTGTAGTGTATGATCTATTACCAAGAATTAATGAATGGGATAGATTTAAACTAAAAAGCTTCTTCTCAGCAAAAGAAACAATCAGTGAGGTGAATAGAGAGCCAACTAATTGGGAACAAATATTTAATACATGCACATCAGATAGAGCACTAATTTCTAGAATATATAAAGAACTCAAAAAACTTAACACCAAAAAAGCAAATAACCCAATCAATAAATGGGCTAAGGAATTGAAAAGACACTTCTCAGAAGAAGATACACATTTAATCAACAAATACATGAAAAAATGCTCAACCTCTCTGGCAATTAGAGAAATGCAAATCAAAACTACTCTAAAATTTCATTTCACTCCAGTCAGAATGGCAGCGATCAAGAACACAAACAACAATAAATGTTGGAGAGGATGTGGGGAAAAAGGCACACTCATACATTGCTGGTGGGACTGCAAAATGGTGCAACCACTATGGAAAGCAGTATGGAGATTTTTTGGGAAAATGGGAATGGAACCACCCTATGACCCAGCCATCCCACTCCTGGATCTATTCCCAAAAGACTTAAAAACAGCATATTACAGTGACACAGCCACTTCAATGTTTACAGCAGCACAATTCACAACAGCTAGGTTGTGGAACCAACCTAGATGTCCCTCAGTAGATGAGTGGATAAAAGAAAACGTGGTATATATACAAAGTGGAATTTTACTCAGCAATAAGAGAGAATAAAATAATGGCATTTGCAGGTAAATGGATGAAGTTGGAGAATATAATGCTAAGTGAAATTAGTCAATCTCAAAAATCCAAATACCGAATGTTTTCTCTGATATAAGGAGGACAGTTCACAGTGTTGTTGGAAGGGGGTACATAGGATCAGAGGAACACTAGAATGGTCAACGGAAAGGGAGGGGAAAGGGGGGAGCAAGGGGGGAGGGAGGGAAGGAAAAAAAATTGGTGGTTGAATGAAATGGATATCATTATCCTAAATGCATGATTGAAGATCTGAATGGTACTTATATACTTTGTATACAAGCAGTTGTATGTAAAAAGATACTATACTTGTGCATTATGAATAAGTAAATAAATAATAAAAAATAATACTCCATTCTAATCTCAATTTGGACATAGAGGCTCAAAATATTTTTTTTAAATCACAAAAAAAAATCTATTACAGTATTTTCAGGAATAATGTACACCATTTACTTGAGGAATGTAACAAAAAAATTGACAATTTTTCACAATCTCGGTATCCTTTATGTTTAGATATGAGGTGTCACTAAGAGCTCTTGTATGAGACAATGCAAGAGGTTTCAGAGGTGAAATGATTGGGTAATGATCAAACTAATCAGTGTTTTAATCCCCTGATGGGATTAATTCAGTGGTAGCTGAAGGCAGGTGGGGTGTGGCTGAAGGAAGGGGGTCATTTGGGTGTGATGCCTTGAGATATTTTCTTCCACCACACTCTTCTGCAATGATGTTCTGCCTCACCTTGAGCCCTGAGGAATAGAACTGGCCTTCTATGGACAAAGACCTCTTAAACCATGAACACACAAATAAACTTTCTCCTGTAATTGTTCTTGTCAAGTCTTGTTAACAGAAGCTTAAAAAGCTGACTAAAACAGTGCATAATAATATAATTAGCTAATAATTAAATGAACACTTATAGAACGTACAAGGCACATACCTTTTTGAGGTAGGTGCTATTGTCCCTACATGATTTGTAGAAAATGAAGATGAAGACAGATACTTACAGAAACCTGTCTAGAGTCACACAGACAATCGGGTTGGACCCAGGGTCTACATACAGCCTAGCCCTAAAAACAATTTTTAAATCATATTCTGCAGAGGAGGCACACCGGAAAGAGTTGTTGACCTACATTTTACTATTTCAGTTCAGGTTGTCTGTTACGGCATGCCAAGCCATCCTGAAATGTAATTTCTTCTTCTTTTTTTTTTCTTTTTTAACAATCTATTTATTTATTCTAATTTGTTAAACATGCTTGCAGAATGCAATTCATTTCATATTACATATAAAGAGCACAATTTTTTGTGTGTGTGTGTGGTACCAGGGATTGAACTCAGGGGCACTTGACCACTGGGCCACATCCCCAGCCCTTTTTTTGTATTTTATTAGAGACAGGGTCTCACTATGTTGATAAGTGCCTGGCCATTGCTGAGGCTGGCTTTGAACTCGTGATCCTCCTGCCTCAGCCTCCCAAAGTGCTGGGATTACAGGCGTGCCCCACCACGCCCGGCTAAAGAGCACAATTTTTAAATCACTGGTTTTACATATAGTATTTTCACACCATTTGTGTCTTCATACATGTACTTAGGTTAATGATGTCTAACTCATTCCGCCATTATTCCTATCCCCTTGCCCCTTCCCTCCCCTCCCCCCTTTGATCTATTTAAAGTTCCTTCATTTCTCTCATCCCCCCTCTCTTACCATTACAAGTCAGTATCTTTACAACAAAAAAATCATTTGACTTTTGGTTTTTGGAGATTGGCTAACTTCACTTAGTATTATTTTCTCCAACTCCATCCATTTACCTGAAAATGCCATGATTTTATTCTCTCAATTGTGTATATATACCAACATTTCCCTATCCATTCATCCACTGAAGGGCCTCAGGGTTGGTTCCATAATCTAGCTAATGTGAATTGTGCTGCTATAAACATTGATCTGGCTGTGTCCCTGTAGTATGCTGTTTTTAAGTCTTTTGCGTATAGACCAAGGAGTGGGATAGCTGGGTCAAATGGTGGTTCCATTCCAACTACTTTACAGTTTGGCTTCACCAATTTGCAGTCCCACCAGCAATTTATGAGTGTGCCATTTCCCCCACATCCTCGCCAGCATTTATTGTTGTTTGTAATTTTGATAGCTGCCATTCAGACTAGAGTAAGATGAAATCTTAGAGTAGTTTTGATTTGTATTTCTCTAATTGCTAGAGATGTTGAACATTTTTTCATGTATTTGTTTATTGATTATATATCCTCTTCTGTGAAGTGTCTGTTCAGTTCCTTGGCCCATTTATTGATTGGGTTATTTGTCTTTTTGGTGTTAAGGTTTTTGAGTGCTTTATATATCCTTGAGGTTAGTGCTCTATCTGATATGCTTGTGGTAAAGATTTTCTCCCATTCTGTAGGTTCTCTATTTACCTCACAGATTGTTTCTTTTGCTAAGAAGAAACTTTTTAGTTTGAATCCACCCCATTTATTGATTCTTGGTTTTACTTTTTTGCAATATAGGGGTCTTATTAAGGAAGTTGGGGCCTAATCCAACATACTGGAGATTTGGGCATACTTTTTTTTTTTCTATTAGGTGCAAGGTCTCTGGTTTAATTCCTAGGTCCTTGATCCACTTTGAGTTGAGTTTTGTGTCTGGTGAGAGATAGAGGTTTAATTTCATTTTGTTACACGTGGATTTTCAGTTTTCCCAGTTTTTTTTTTCTCTTCAGTTGTTGAAGAGGCTATCTTTTCTCCAATGAATGTTTTTGGCTCCTTTGTCTAATATAAGATAAATATAGATATATGAGTTAGTCTCTGTGTCCTCTATTCTGTGCCATTGATCTACTGGTCTATTTTGGAGCCAATATGATGCTGTTTTTGTTATTATTGCTTTGTAATACAATTTAAAGTCTGTAATAAGTAATGCCACCAGCTTCACTCTTCTTGCTAAGAATTGCTTTGGCTATTCTGGATTTCTTATTTTTCCAGATGAATTTCATGATTGCGTTTTCTATTCCTGTGAGGAATGTTATTCGGATTTTGATTGGGATTGTGTTGAATCTGTATAGTGCTTTTGGTAGTATTGTCATTTTGACAATATTAATTCTACCTATCCATGAACAAGGTAGATCTTTCTATCTTCTAAGATCTTCTTTAATTTCTTTCTTTAGTGTGCTGTCGTTTTCACTGTAGTGGTCTTTCACTTCTTTAGTTAAGTTGATTCCCAAGTATTTTATTTTATTATTTTTTTTAAGGCTATAGTAAATGAGGTGAATTTCTTAGTTTCTCTTTTTGAAGATTTGTTGCTGATATACAGAAATGCCTTTGATTTATGGGGTTGATTTTATATCAAGCTACTTTGCTGAATACATTTATTAGTTCTAGAAGATTTCTGGTGGAATTGTTTGGGTCTTCTAGGTAAAGAATCATATTGTCTGCAAGTAGTGATAATTTGAATTCTTCTTTCCTATTTGTATCCCTTTAATTTCTTTCATTGTCTAATTGCTCTGGCTAGGGTTTCAAGAACTATGTTAAGTAGAAGTGGTCAAAGAGGCCATCCCTATCTTATTCCAGTTTTTAGAGGGAATGCTTTCAATTTTTCTCCATTTAGGATGATGTTGGCCTGGGGCTTAGCATAGATGGTCTTTATGATATTGAGGTATGTTCCTGTTATCCCTAGTTTTTCTAGAGTTTGAACATGAAGTGGTGCTGTATTTTGTCAAATGCTTTCTCTACATCTATTAAGATGATCATGTGATTTTTATTTTTCAGTCTATTGATGTGATGAGTTACATTTATTGATTTATGTATGTTAAACCAACCTTGTAGACCTGGTATGAACCCTACTTGATCATGGTGCACTATCATTTTGATATGTTTTTGTATTCGATTTTCCAGAATTTTATTGAGAATTTTGCATTTATATTCATTGGAGATATTGGTCTGTAGTATTCTTTTTTTGATGTGTCTTTGCCTGGTTTTGGAATCAGGTTGATATTGGCCTCATAGAATGAGTATGGAAGTGTTCCCTCTTTTTCTATTTCATAAAATTGTTTGAGAAGTATTGGTGTTAGTTCTTCTTTAAAGGTCTTGTAGAACTCAGCTGTGTATCTATGCAGTCCTGGGCTTTTCTTGGTTGGTAGGATTTTATGGCATCCTCTATTTCTTTGCTTGAAATTGGTCTATTTAAATTGTGTACATCATCCTGATTTAGTTTGGGCATATCACGTGTCTCTAGAAATTTGTCAATGACTTCAATATTTTATATTTTATTGAAGTATAAATTTTCAAAATAATTTCTAATTATCTTCTGTATTGTCCATTGTGATATTTCCTTTTTCATCATAAATATTGGCAATTTGAGTTTTCTCTCTCCTTTTCTTCATTAGCATAGCTAATGGTTTATCAATTTTATTTATTTTTTCAAAGAACCAAATTTTTGTTCTGTCAATTTTTTCAATTTTTTTGTTTGTTTTTGTTTCAATCTCATTGATTTCAGCTCTGATTTTAATTATTTCTTGTCTTCTATGGCTTTTGGGGTTGAGTTGTTCTTATTTATCTAGGGCTTTGAGGTGTAATGTTAGTTCATTTATTTGTTGACTTTGTCTTCTTTGAAGGAATGAACTCCATACAATAAACTATCCTCTTATTATTGCGTTCATAGTGTCCAAGAGATTTCAATATATTGTATCGGTGTTCTCATTTATCTCTAAGAAGTTTTTAATCTCTTTCTTGATGTCTTCTACAATCCATTATTCATTCAGTAACATATTATTCAGTCTCCATGTGTTGGAGTAGATTTGTTTCTTATTTTATCATTGATTTCTAATTTCATTCCATTATGATCTAATAGAATGCAGGTTATTATACTTTTTAATATTTTCTAAGAGTTGTTTTGTGACATAATATTTGGTCTATTTTTGAGAAGAATCCATGTGTTGCTGAGAAGAAAGTGTTTTCCCTCATTGATGGATAATATACTCTATATATGTCACTTAAGTCTATGTTATTGATTGTATTATTGACTTCTATAGTTTCTTTGTTTGGCTTTTGTTTGGAAGATCTATCCATTGGTGAAAGAGATGTGTTAAATTCACCTAGAATTATTGTGTTGTGGTCTATATGATTCTTGAACTTGAGAAGACTTTGATGAAGGTAGATGCTCCATTATTTGGGCATGTATATTTATAACAGTTATGTCCCGCTGATATATGGTTCCTTTAAGCAGTATGAAATGTCCATCTTAATCTCTTTTGATTAATTTTGGCTTGAAGTCTACTTTATTTAATATGAGAATGGAAACCCCTGCTTGCTTACCTAGACTGTGTGATTGATATATTTTTTCCCATCCTTTCACCTTCAGTCTGTGGGCATCTTTTCCTATGAGATGAGCCTCTTTGAAGGCAGCATATTGTTGGGTCTTTTTTATTTTTTAATCAAATCTATTAGGCTATGTCTTTCGATTGGAGAGTTTAGGCCATTAACATTCAGGGTTATTATTGAGACATGATTTGTATTACCAGTCATTTTTTGGGGGGGGTATTTAGCTTGACTTGGTTTCTCCTTTGGTTGGTTTTTCCTTTATTGTAGGTCTTTCCTTTGTGGATTTTCATTGTTGTTTTTCATTTCCTCATCATGGATTATTTTGCCAGGAGTGTTCTGTAGTACAGCCTTTCTTGTTGTGAATTCTTTTAATTTTTATTTATCATGGAAGGTTTTTATTTCATCATCAAATCTAAAGCTTAATTTTGCTGGATATAAGATTCTTGGTTGGCATCCCTTATCTTTTAGAGCCTGGTATATGTTGCTCCAGGATCTCCTGGCTTTGAGGGTCTGGGTTGAAAAATCTGCTGAGATCTGAATTGGTTTTCCCTTATAGGTAATCTGATTTTTCTCTCTTGCGGCCTTTAAAATTGTATCCTTATTTTATATGCTAGGCATTTTCATTATAATGTGCCTTGGTGTAGGTCTGTTGTAATGTTGTACATTTGGTGTCCTGTAGGCACCTTGTATTTGATTTTCCAATTCATTCTTCATGCTGGGAGATTTTCTGATATTATTTCATTGAATAGATTGTGCATTCCTTTGGTTTGAATCTCTGCACCTTCCTCTATTCCAATAAATCTTATATTTGGTCTTTTGATGGCTTCCCATAATTCTTGGATATTCTGTTCATGGTTTCTTACCATCTTCACTGTGAGGTCAAGTTTATTTTCAAGATTATATATTTTGTCTTCATTGTCTGAGGTCCTTTCTTCCAAGTAATCCATTCTTTTGGTGATACAATATATTGAGTTTTTAAAATGGCTTATTGTTTATTTCATTTCAAGGATTTCTGGTTTGTTTTTTTTCCTCAGACTCTCTCTTTCTTTCTTGAAGTAATGAAGTAATATTTTGCTACCTCTTATCTCTTTTTTTGGTGTGATCGATGGTTGCCTGTATTTGATCTCTTATGTCTTTGTTGGAGAGATTGACTTTTGCCTATATCTGCTCACTTAGGTCATTTTTAAATCCTAAATCATTTTAATTATGTATATTCAGAACCCTTCTCTGACATTTCACCCTCTGCGCTATCTAAGTATTCTAATGTTGTAGTATCTTGGTTTGTTTTGGGGCATTTTCCTCCCTTGTTTTTTTCATGATGTCCGTCTGTTTTCCTCTCTTGCAGTGTAGATCTGAGGTATTATGGCTTCTGCCCTATTGTCTTATAGCATCCCTACAGGTTACCAATACATCACTTTTAAGGGAGAGATCAATATTACAGCATTCAATGTACGCAATGTGTAGCCATATTTCATTTAGCTTCTATTTGTATTCTTACAGTTTTGTCACTATAAACAGAAGAAACAGAAGTGATGAGATCAGTATTCTTCTACCATATCATCATTGTGTTTGCATAGTGGTTTACAGTTTCTAATGCTCGAAGGGAGGACTTAGGGGTTGGCTAAGACATTTATGAGGTAGAATTTGAGAAAATAGAGGTATTAAATTATTTGACTAGTGAGAGTGTAATCATAAAAGTTTTCTGTTAGTAGAAAAAACAATAGTTAAGCATCCCCATGCAAGACTCCCTCTTAGCTTAACAACAGGATAACTGTTAGCACCTCTAGTAGAGAACCCTCTGGTGCAGCCTGGCCCACAGGGACCTTGGTGATGACTAACCAGGTCCTTATTGTTGTCTCTTGATAGTAACAGTGCTATCTCAGTTTCATGGAGGTGGCAGCCTCAAAGCAATTATCTTGGTGTTGGGCTGTGTAGCCACGCTTTGGTGAGTCAGGAACCCCAGTGCAGAGTGCCTCTCTGGGCAGGCTTGGGCAGACTTTTGGGTTGTGGGCTTGGGGCAGGCCTCTCTATCCAGATCTCCCCTGGGCACAGTGTGTTGTTGGTGGTGGGGGGGCAGGCTGTAATTTCTTAAAATAAAATCCATTCTTCCCAGTTCTTACACTAAAATGGATACTTCATGAACATACTTGGCATCTTATACCTCGAAGAACTTTCCATACTAACGTATACAAAGACCAAAGAAGTGATGGGAGGGAGGAAAAGAAAAAGGAGGAAGGAAGGCACAGAAAGAAGAGAGGGAGCAAGTAGGGAGAGCAGATATATTTTGAATGCCAAAATACATGTATTTTTATGTGTCACAGAATACAAACAAATAGATGAAAGTATATAGTAAATCATTAACATTGCTTCTCTGTGATGAGGATAGTGCTGGTTTATACTCTTTGTTTTCCACATTTTCTAAAATTTTTATAAAAAACATGTATCACATGTTTCAATTTTTATGCCAGTCTGTATTTTTTTTTTTAATGTTTTTGTTTGCTTAAAAAACAAGACATTGACTTCCAGTGGTGGTATAGATGGAAAATCAAGATCTGGGAGGCTTCCTATAGAGATTCTCCAACAAAACAATATTTACTTAGCAATTGCACCAGGCCAATTCCCTTTTATTCTTTTCCCCTTTGTACTTTCATACTGCTAGTGAGGCCCATGTTCTGCAGCTTACCCTGAAACCCACAGGCCGACCTTATGATTACAAATGGAGTCACTGAGCTGTGCTCCTGCCACAGGTAAGGTGGGTGCTGTGCTCTGTCCAGGAGTAGAGGCTCATATACAATGGAAGACACATGCACACCAAAGTGACTTATTGTGTGATGACTGTCACACGGAGCCTAAAGAGCTGAGGCAAGAGCACAACAGCAACACTTTCAGTTTGGCCTGGAGAATTCAGAGCACAGTGTGTCTAGCAGGTGCTGTTTTAGCTGGGTCATTACAAAATCCAGTTTGAGAGTATAAGATAAGGCAGTGGTGGGTGGGCAACACACAAGTGGGTGTAAGAGCACTGGAAACCCTGGTGACACAGCTGAATGCACAAAGAGGTGGCCAGTGATGCTGGAAATGCAGACCAGCACTGTGGTCTGAAGGAGGAGTTGGAACGTTTTCATGTGAGCATGAGAGGGACTGCCAAGGGAAGGGCCTGCCAGTGACAGGCACCAGCTCTGCCTGGTCTCCATAATTAACAACCCATTAATATTCCTCCTTTAATCAGATACTTTCTGAATCCAAGGTAGTACATCCTTACTGAAAAGATCTGCACTCTTTATTTGCACTCTCAGCAAACCTACAGGAAAGCATGTATCCCATGAGTTTTAAATAGAAATGAAAGCTCAGGTGCTCAGCCTGGTGGTGTAGTTCTTAGTCCTGAGTGAGAGGCCCTTAAATCCAGCAAACAACTCCAGTGGCCACTGAGGTTCAAATGCCCCCAACCCCACTACCAAACACATAAAAATAAAAACATGACATGAGCTGAAACTCTGTTCTTTCCTTACCCTTGTTGGTTATAAGTTTCATGAAGTTAGGCAAGAGTGGGGCTTTTATTTCCTGAGAGGTGCAGTCCAGTGCTTGGACCATCCTGGATGCTGAAAGCAGTTAGTTAACATATGCTATGGAGTAGCTTGACTAGAAGGAAAATCTATGGAGGATGAACCTGGAGAGGTCATATGGGTCCTTCTGAGTCACTGTACCAGCTTCTTTTCCCCTTTGACACCATGTCTGTGGCTTGGAGAATGTCAACCAATGAGATAGCAAAACAGTGACTGTGAGAACTGGAGTTGCCTTCAGGTTGTGCAAAAGCTGAAACTTCCTTCTATTAGGATCTCATTTTCCCCGAAGGCCAGCAGGGAGAGTGAGGAGGATTGCAACAGGACTGGGATCTATCCAGGGAGGCTTGTCTGTAGGAGATTTGCATTTAATCTCTTTCCTTCAGGACCCAAAGAGGAGACTTTGATGGGTAGGATGGAGATGTTGGAAGATGCTTGGGCTCCCCACTCTTGTTTCCCCTGGTCCAAGGGGGACCTGTGTTCATTTAAGGCCTCAATAGTGTATTGATGAACAGGCAAGAAGCCTTCCTGAGTCCTTTAGTTGGACTTGCATTCTCTTCTTTCCTCTTTTTGAATCAGGAATTCTTTTCCTATTTAAGGATCTTAAAAATAGCATGACAGGAGAGAGAACACGGGTTGGGACCCAGATGTTCCTGGATTGTTATCCTGCTGTGCTGTGGACTTCCTCTGTGATGTTCCTTAAATGAGATCCCATTACTTTTATCATTAAAGAGAAGGTACTGTCCGCCACAGAAGTGTTGTGAGGACCACCAGAAACTACATGTCAATGACTACTTTAATACTACATTTAAGAGGGTCTCCAAAGTATTATTAGAAGTCAGCCAGACCTGAATTCAAACTTGTCTGTACCACTTCATCTCTGGGCAAGGCTTCAGGCAAACACCTTCACATGGATGCCTGAGGACTCCTGCTGAGAAATGATAGTTCTCTTAAATACTGTGTATTTGGATTGGTGAGTACATCAATAGCACACCTTGCCCAGTTTCAGGCAGTTTAGCAGATGCTTACATAGGGCTGCTTCTCTTCTCATTTTTAAGTGCTGTGGTGGCCTTGTCTCTGTCTACTTCTTGGCATCTTCAATACATATATTTGTTAAATACAATGCATTTACTTATTAAATAAAGTATAAAACATGCACAACTAGCTTGGCAATATCGAGGAGTAAGAAGAGAGAATCCATTGGTTGCTTGCTGTGCTCTTTAGAGTAGAGCTGAAATGCCATGGGCCTTGCTTACCTCCTTCACCTCCTGCCTGACCCACCAAGATACAGTCTCCCTAATCCTGCAGAGTCTGAAGAGGACAATCTGGTCGCAGATTTGGGCATTTGTGCTCTCTCTCCTTTTTTCTGGAACACTGTTCTCATAGACGCCTGTGTGTCTATTTCCTTAGAATGACACCCTCTGGCCAAATGACCCCTTCTTCTGGGAGACGTTGCCAGGCCAGGCTCTTTAAGCATCTACTCCAACTCTCCTCTCTCTAATCAGTTTCCTTTTGTATCACTTACCTTGCTGCCCACACACCCTCCCGCTTCTGATTTAGTCTTTGGGAGCCCCTGAGCCACAGGGGCAGCTGACTTCATCCCCTGGCTCCAGCAGAGGTCCACATGATCGAGACTGAAAGGATCATTGAATGCTCTGCTCTGCTCACAGTGACTGGCTCCAGAATAGACGCCGGACTCACATCAGGACCCTACAGACTAATGAATGCCAATTTGAGCCCATAACCAAGTTATTGGGGAAGGTTCTTCCTCTTTCCTAAGGCCATAAGTCAGGAAAGATGTAGGCCTGCAGCTGAAGTAGCCATCCATCGTGTGAAGAGAGAGGGGGCCCATGTCTGTGTCTGGGGGAGGCGAAAAGCAGTGCGTGTGGGTTTGATGTTTCCCTTCTCTGTGATCATCATTGAAGTATCTGGTCAACCTACAGCTAAATCAGATCTACTGATCCACTCCACTGTCTGTGTCAATACCCTTCTTTGGCTTGTCTGGCTGGAGCTGGGTTTTCTGTCAGGCTACAAAACTTTTAAGTAGATACACTTGTTTAGCATCAGTCTTTCCTAAGAGACGGAAAGCTTAAGAGTGCCGAGCTCTAGGGAGCCCTGGCCTTCTCTGGATGTGGCCTTAGTGACTCAGATGGTTTGGAAAGTGCTGGAAATGGCTTGGCTGCATTGAAAAGTCATGATGAATGTGGAGCATGTACAATGCCAGTGTTAGCTTGCAGGATTTTTGGGGGGAGGAAGGGGCAGGTTTTGGCTTTGTGTTGTTCTCATTGTTGTTTGATTTTAGTAAAGATTTGTGTGCCTGTGTGTCTCTTAATGAAAGCTGTGGATGGAGGCAGGCCCTGGCTCCCAGGTTAGAACAGCAGTGTCCAGCTTCACCAGAAGGCTTTTGCCTTGTCCTCCTGCCAAAATCACTCTGAGACATAGAATCTGAATTTAAAAATTAAGATGGATTCTAGAAAGTCCTTAGAAATGATTTAAAGATGCAGAAACTTATGGCTCAGAGAGTATGAAAAGTTATCAGGACTCTCAACTTACTTTGAACAAAGAATCAGGATGAGGGTGGCCACGCCGTCCAGTGTGTTTCTCACCAAGACGCTTCTTTGCTCCACTTGCTTCCTTCTTTCCTCCCTCCTGCCTGTCTCCTCCTCTTCCTTCGCCTGCTCTTTCTTTCACTTCAGATGTCCTCACAGATGACATTCCATCCAGTAGCACATCTGTAGTGTTGGGGTTACACTTACCCTGGAAAATATAACATGATCTTTGCTTTCATTAAATGTGAGTTTCTCAGAGTCTACTAGAAGATGGAAAAAAGACAAAACGCAAAATCTTCATCCATGAGGGCTACTGAAACAAAATACCATAATCTCGGTGGGTTATAAACAACAGGAGTTTATTTCTCAGGGTTCTGGAGGCTGGAAGTTCAAGGTCAGGTATGGGTACAGTTGGATTCTGCTGAGGTTCTTTTGCAAGTTGAAGGTTAGCTCACTTCTCACCGTGACCTCACATTGCAGAAGAGGAAAATGAGCTCCCTTGAGCCTCTTCTATAAGGGCACAAATTCCATTCATAAAGGCTTTACCCTCATGACCTAATCACCCCCTAAACACCCCACCCCTGAATGCTATCACATCAAGGACTGGGTTTCAACATATGAATTTGGGGAAGGGGACACAAACATTCAGACCATAGCAGACAAGTATGACAAGGTGGTAAGGTTGAAAACCCTCTAACAGGGGCCATTTCCAGTCTGCTGGCTGAGGTGGATGAGCGATGGCGATTGATGGACAGAAAGAACGTGATGGAGGGTTTAGGAGAGGTAAAAGGTGGACCGAGCCTGCGCTCTGCTTGTTAGAGGTTACTAAGCAATAAGACCGGATGGGGGTGACTTCATAATTAAATGGGAGCACAGCTTATCGGAGGGAGATGATGCTAAAGAGGCTTGGGTGGGAAGACCCTTAATGGCCTGGCAGTCACCTCTCACACTGTCACAGGCATAGGAATCTTCTGAGGGATTTCCAGGAAGGAAGAAATGTGTCAAATGGGCATTACAGAGTGACTGTTCTTGCCACCAAGATTGATGGGTGGATAGGGCTGATGACAGGGAAATGAGTTAGGAGGTTGCACAGTAACCTGAGCCTGGGGAGCTGGGGGATGGCAAGGGCTGGGGAGGGTGTGACAGCACAGGCCACCAGGACACTTGGAGCTGACACTTGGATTCTTCCTCCGCCCCATACGCCTCTCTCCCTCACCTTTAATGATTTCAGATGTCTTGAAGTGGAACCCAGCAGATGGCGTTTTCAGAAAAAATGACTTCACAGCCCCAGGTTGCAATCTGATTTATATTTTTTTCTACCAGAAGGAGATAAGGATGCCATACCTTCTTAGGTAATTAATGGTTCAACATGGTGCCTTTGCAAAATAAAATTGAAGCGGCTGGAAGCCTAATTTGCAGCCATAAGAATTCAAAGGACACAAGAAGGCTGATTTGTGATGGTTGCCTTTCCTCAATAAAAATTAGACTGATTACAAAGAGCTGACAATGAGATCGTGTCTTGCTGAAGTAATGTTTCTGACATTTTGCTAAGTGTTTACCACAAATATACAAATTTATCATTGTTGATGTTCTTTAGAAAAATGGGCATAAAATATTATTTTGGTCCTGAAATACTTGCTTGTATACATACTTATATGCATGCATAACTGATGGGAAATTAAAAGAATTCTGAGCCGGGCGCGGGTGGCGCACGCCTGTAATCCCAGCACTTTGGGAGGCTGAGGCAGGAGGATTGCGAGTTCAAAGCCAGCCTCAGCAATAGCGAGGCACTTAGTAACTCAGTGAGACCCTGTCTCTAATAAAAATACAAAAAAGGGCCGGGGATGTGGCCCAGTGGTCGAGTGCCCCTGAGTTCAATCCCCGGTACCAAAAAAAAGAATTCTGAGTTCTCTGTCAGTCATTTTTTAAATTGAGGGATCTGATGCAAGAGCATGGAATTAAGCCAAAAGAACTTTTATTTTGGATATGAATATTGTTTAATGGGCAATTGTGTCTATTTTAAAAGAATAGGACACCCACCCTGGGACCTTTTGGTTAATTCAATCTTTTAGAAGTATTATTGCCAAAACAATTCTAGATAGTACTTATGTGGCCACTAAAATCCTGTGATCTTGTTTACATATTTCAATAGTCACATTAGTACTGTCCTGTTCCATTTCACAGGTGGGAGCAGACTCACATTCATTGATTGCTCTCAGGCAAGTTCTTGGACTCTCTGAGCTCACCTCCTCTCCGACTGTGCCTGTGTTGAAGAGCTGTTGTGAGGATTTTAGGATCTAAATGGAGCATTTAGCACAGCCAGGAGTCAGTGGTTCTTCTCTACTGCATTCATTTTGCACCAGCTTTTAATTCTGACCTTCTTGAAATTTCTGTCTTGATGACCCTGGAGTCATCCCACATCCCATCCCTTTCTTATTGTGTAAGTTAGTCTTCTACCGTATACTCCACTTTTCCTCTTTTCCATTTCTTCTAGCATGGGCCTTGTTTGCATTTTTATGTGGTTTCCTTAATGCTGCTTATACAGTCTCTAATCCCTCACCCTATATTCACCCCACCCACTGAAATGATGCTGTAAGGATCTTCCAGAAGATTGGCTTTGCTATTTTTACCTTCGTGATGACTTCTCAGTTTTGACAGAATTAACTAAGTATCTCATCTTTGCCACTCATGGACTTCTAATTTCTCCAGCATCTTCTAATTTCTTCCTAAATGTTTTTATTACAATCATTCAATCATATTAATTATGCAAATTAATGGGTTTCACTGTGGTGTTTTCATACAGGCATATGTTCTGCTTTGATTATATCTACCCTCCCTGCCTCTCTTATCCTCTCCTCTCCCCTTACCCCAGTTCCGGATAGTCCATCTTCTATTTTCAGATCCTCTCCCTCTTTCTCTCTCTCTCTCTCTTTCTCTCTCTCTCTGTTTCCACATATGAGAGAAAATATGCAATATTGTCCTTCTGTATCTGGCTAATTTTGCTTAACATGTTAACCTTGAGTTCCGTCCATTGTCTTTCAAATGGCATAATTACATTCTTCTTATAAAATATAATAATATATGTTATATAATATAATATTATATGTATAATACATTTTTATATCCATCTGTTGATGAGTACCTAGGATGATTCCACATCTTGGCTACTGTGATTAGTGTTGCCAGAAACATAGATATGCATGTATCTATTTTGTATGTTAAATTCTTTTCTGTGAATGCTAAAATGAAAGTATCATGAACTCTGTTGACTCATTAACTGATGTAATGTTTTATAAGTTACAGAGTGTGCTCAATATCTATATGACATTCAGTAAGAAAATATCAACTTGTTCTGCCCTGGCCGATGCAAGACTTTCTCGCTTGTGTTATACTGGAAGTGCTGTCTCTACCCAATAGAACAATTCATTGTATTTCAGATTTTCTAAAAATAGTGACTGCTAAGGTTTGGATCAGGAAAGTCCCCTAAAGGCTCATGTATTGAACAGTCACCAATGTTTACAGCTGGGCTTTGGGAAAGTGATTGGATCATGAGGGCTCTGACTCCATCAGTGAACCAATGTATTGAAAGCTGAATGGACGGCTGAGGAGTGGTAGACATTACAGGTGGTGGAACCAGGTTGAAGGAGGGAGTGGGTTCTTGGGGGCATGCCACTGGGGACTATATCCTGTCCCTGGCTCTTTCCTCTCTTTCTCTCTCTTTCTCCTTCCCAATTGCCATCAGGTGAAGAGCCTTCCTCCACTGTGCCGTTCTGCCGTGATGGTCTGCCTCATCTCAGGCCAAGGCAATGGCGCTAGCTGACCATGGACTTTAATCTCTGAAACCATGAACCAAAATGTTTCCTCCTCTAAGTTGTTTATTTTAGGTGTTTTGGTAAAAGCAGTGAAAATCTGACTGACACTCTGACTATATTAAAATGGGTAGCACAAGCTGTCAGAAGAGTTGATTTTTTTAAAAAAGCAATGACAATATTTTTATTGTTATTAAAAACATGAAGCTATTTGGTCTCTTAGGCATTGATGATGAGAATGTAAAAGGGCATAATTATTCAAGGAAAGAGTTTGTCAGTGTTTTATAAAGTTAAAAATGCATATTTATGTGATTTAGAAATTCTACTCCTGGGTATTAACCATGGAAAAATGAAAAATTTTGCCCATAAACCTTGACACAAATGTTCATCTTCATTCATAAAAATAGAAATAGCAGCTTAATTTGCATGTCAAAACTTGAACTAGCATAAATGTCCTTCCAAGTATCCATGGTTAAACAAAGTTATACATTCATACAAAGGAATACTACTCATAAAAAAAAATAAAGTTGATACATAAAATAGTTTAGATGATTCTTCAAGGTAGTAATCTCAAGTTTTAAAAAGCCAATCTTAAAAAAAGCTGTGCATTGCAACCTGTAATATTCTCTACATGACACAATTCTTGAGAGGAAGAACAGATGAGGTTATAGGGAGCTGGAAGAGGGCATGGTCATTCAGAGGGGCTATCAGGGTTTCCCTCAGTGGTAACAGAATGGTGTGGAATCTTGATTGGGTTGGCAATTATACAAATCTACACAGGTACTGCAATGTCAGAACTAGAGACACACACAAGTGTCTGTGAAAACTGATGAATTTTGGGTGCAGTGTGCAGTTTAGTTATTAGCACAGTAACAATGGTTACCATGGTTGTGGGAGACGTTGTCCCTGGAGGAAAGCAAATGAAGGGACACAGGCACACTTGCTACTATTTTTGGAACTTCATTGTGGATCTACAATTATTTCAACATTTAAAAATTTTTAGAATATAAGAAGGTAGCTAAAATCGTTCCGTTTCCATAACAAAGACTAAAAGGCTTAGGGGGGAGAGAAGTCACATAGCCAACCCTCCATCAGCTCAGCAGGGGTCTGTCGCCTCATTCTCATTAACAGGGCAGCAGTGGGTGTGATGGAAGAAGCAGAGCCTCAGTTTTTGAAGTCTGTATCTTGAGCAAATGCATAATTCTAGCCCAAAGAAGCAGTCGTTTCAACACAGAGTTGGGGGCAAATTCAACATGCAGCTCAGGAAAGAAACCAAGCCATAAATGTGGCAAACCTATGGTCTACTACAAAGACACACTTTGAGCTGATTTAGAGGTCCTATTCTAGAAACTGCTTCCAAACCCATGAGCTGTTGGACAGGAAAGGAACACACACACACACACACACACACACACACACACACACACAGACTCTGACATGAAACAATTGGGTTCAATAAACTAAATACTCTGTAGCCCTTATTGGGGTGATAGATCTGGGTTATTTTTAAAACTATTCCTTTTTTTCTAGAAAACCAGGGATTGTAAATCAAGGGTGTTTAATCGCTGAGCCACATCCCCTGTCCTTTTCCTTTTTTATTTTGAGATAGAGTCCTGCTAAGTTGCTTAGGACCTCACTAAATTGCCAAGGCTGGCCTTGAACTTGCGATCCTCCTCCCTCAGCCTCCTGAGCTGCTGAGATTACAGATATGTCCAGCTAAAACTTTTTAACAGAGGAACACCCAGAGGCTACACACTGTACCTCCTGTGGAATTTGTGATTTCAAGTTTGTTTCCGCAACCTCTGTAGAAACGGAGATCTCTTGTTCTAAAGGGGGAGCTCACTCTCACTCGGTAGCTCCTTGGGTGTTCGTTTGTTAATTTATCCATTCGTTTATGGAAGAAATATTAATTGCTTCTTTATTACAGGCCATGACCTATGCCAGTGGCTGGGCTACAGTAATGAACAAGACAGCAAGACTTTATAAAGCCATTGAAGAAGGGGAAGCATTAGCTGATAATTACAACGATAATTAAAATCGTGACAAGTGAAGGCACAACAGGAGAGCAGCCAAGCCTAGAGTGGGTGATAGCTTCCCCACGTCGACTTGTGGGGAAAGACAGCAATGGTGTCTCCATCCCAATCACGATCCAAGAAAACAGGCCATGACATGGGTATAGAGCCAGAGCTAGAGCCCAGTGACAGGGAGTTAGGTTGCAGCATTTCAGAAGTTTAGAAAATAGATTATCCATCCCTGTAAGGACCTTCTTTGGGGGGTAGCAAGATGAACGTTTTAGCTGATGATGGGCATAGCTTGATTCCCTGAAGATCTAGAGCCCCAAAAGAAAATCTGCCCTTCCAGTATAAGATCCTACCCCAAGGAATAACAAGTTAACAACAAAGAATTACTAGGGACATTAAATGGTAACATCCACCTATCACCTAAAATGTCCTTCCTATGAGTACTGAGTACTGTGCAAAGACGAACACATTCCACCTTTACCCAGAAACCTGCGGTCCATTTGCCTACTCAGAATGCGGTTCGCTAGATGTCACCCATTGTTCCTTTATCAAAGTTCTCATCACATTCTCCGAGAAAGCCACGGGTCTCCAGATGGCATTGAGAGTTTTGATGTTACCAACATGAGCAAGCAGGTCAGAGTTCCCCAGCATGGACCTTGTTGTACACACTCACACTAAAATTCAAAGTGACATAAGAAAATGAAAAATACAAAACAAAACTACACTCGTCCTCAGGATTTCTAGAGGAAAAAGCGACCATCGGGTGAAGTGAGTAGGGAGAGCTTCCATGAGGAGACGGCATTAAGAAGGAGGCGGTGAAGAGGCTGTGGAATTGGACCATTCAGAGCTCCCTTCAACAGAACCTGCCACAGAAAGCACGGTGGCCGCCAGCCGCCGGCTGCCACTGCTTATCTTGGAATCCTGTGGAGCTCTAACTGGAGGCCATGATTCCCCTGGGCTGTCCTGAAGATGTTGGAGCATAAAAAGGTTCTGGTCTTTTCTAGTGACCAACCTTTGCTCATGGACTCTCCTGACCTGATCGAGCTCCTCAGAGTTCCACTGTACTTCGAATCTCTATGCACCCTCTTCCTTCCATCTTTTTTTTCATAGGTGCAAGAGCTACTCCATGATACACCACAATATGTAGGCTCTTCCCACTTCCTCCTGCCCACTAACTCCTTTATCCTTTGCAGGAGTTACTGTGGAGACATTTCTTTCCCCAGTAAATATTTTTTTCCAGCCAATCCTATCTTGATCTCTGCTTCATGGAGGACTTGATACTAGTGGAACTTTTAAGTGATCGGTGGATAGATTAATCAAGATGATCACAGCTTGGCTTAATCTGATGGATATAGCTACATGCAGGTATCACTCAGGTATGGGATCTCCCTGGGCTCCTTAGGAGTTGAGGCTGAAAATACCTGGAGTATATAATGTGGCAAAACAGCAGCTGCATGTAATTCTTCCACAATCTGTCTGAGCTGTGGTCCTTGAAGCTCCGTCTCGCTCACACTCAGATTTCCCACAAACTCTTCCAACATGTAGTCCCATCTACCTAAGCAGCAGACTCTGCCTCCTTTCTCTATCAGCAGTTAGTGCTCTTAGTATTTTTTGGACTTTTCTCCCAGGCTTGGTTGGATCTTAGCCAATGGCTCTCGCAAGGCATTATCCTGGCACATTATCAAGCCATTCATCCACCCATCCACCTCCCAATCTAACAAACCCTTCCTGAGGGTTGGAGAATGAAGGAGCCCCAATTAGGGAGATGGCTATTGCGGTCAGCTGGAAGCCATAAATTCCACCTGATAATAAGTATGTATGTGACGCACCTGTAAATGCACGTGAGGCACCGGCAAAGCTAAAGGTATATAACCGGGTGAAAGCGGTCGGAGTGAGGAGAAGAATGAATTCATTCAGTCAGTCATGCAGTCGCTCGGTCGGAAGAAGAGTTCGGGTCGGAGAAGAAGAAAAGAATCAGAGCGGCCAGAACGTAGGCAGAGCGGTTACAGAAGAGAAACCAGATAGAAGAAGTAATTCCTGGTCAGAGTCAGGCCGAGGCTCCTGAGGAAGAAAGAAGAAAGAACAAAGAAGAAAGAAGCTCTAAAAGCTAAGCTCTCTCTCTCTCTCTAAAGAAGAAATCTCTCTCTTTCAAGCTCTCTCTCTTTCTCTCTAAGCTCTTTCTAAGAAGAAGAAAAATCTTTCTTTCTCTCTCTAAGCTCTCTCTAAGAAAGTAGAAGTAAAAGTAGTAATAGCTTTACTCTGCCTCCGAGAGTTTTCCTCCCAAGGCGTTTGTGGCTGGCCACGACAGGCAGCTTACAGGAGAAGAGAGTCACGGGAGTGTAATAACGGAGTAGACCTGGGAGCCCCATTGCGTGAATGCAGACCTCAGCTGTACCATTCACATAAATAGGACTGAAATTCTCTGTGATTCAGTTTCCTCTTCTGTAGGAATAGTAAAATACCTATCCTAGAGAGTTCCTATGAGAATTTTAAATAGGATACATATAAACAATTAAAACAAAATCTACTACAATAAAAAAGAAATTAAATACTCTTATATGGTATTGAGTGCTATAAAGGGGGAAGAGGATGCTGGGCTAATGTGATGCTATTTAATTGGAGTGGTCAGACAAAGACTCTCTGGGAGAGAATATTCCAGAAGGAAAGATCAGCATGATCAAAGGCCCTATGGCAGAAAGAAACTTAGGATGCTGGAGAAATGAGAAAAGAACAAGACATTCTGGACAACTAAATACATCCTAGGGCTCTATTCCACACACACACACACACACACACACACACACACACTCATTCTGCACCTGCCCAGGAGTGGCTCCTCAGGGTCACCTGCACAGTTTTGCCATGCTCTCATCAGAGTTTAATGTTCTTAGAGTCTACCAGGCTTTTTACATGCTGAAGCTCCATCTGTGTGCCCAGATTCCACCAGCGTGTGACCTGACCATTCTCCCTGACTACACCCTTTTGAGCCAAGCACTTCTCCAAGCTCATCCTTATTTAGCCAACCTATGACTCCAAGAAGCATCCAATTTTAGAAGGTAAGAGCCCTCTGGAGACAGATCCCAAGGTTCCCATCATCCCTTGATCTTGAGCTAGTTATTTTACCTCCCTGTGATCCATGTTACTTATCTGCATAGTGAGGATTAATATTATTTTCCAATTTACAAGCCTATTAGACATGTTCAAAGGATAAGCTTAAATAAAATTAGAACCACACTCACCAGGATATTAAAGTCTGCAATTGCAATTACCACCATCAGTGTCATCATCGTCACTATTATTGCACAGACTCATGGTATTCATATGGGACCCTATTTTGGGGGACGCAGTTGGTGTTTCCCTGTGCCATTTTGAATTTCTTTCTCTTCACTCATGGAAAGGCCATTTCTGTGTTACCCAGCCGGGGTTCTGGTCCAAAGGCTATCCCTGTTGACAGGAGAGGGGAGTTCGGAGCAGCAGGGGGAATGCCCCGTGTTTCCACTCCCTCCACCTGTGAGCCTCAGTGCCATCCGCACTGATGCACCTTCCCTCACTGAGTGACTTGCAGAGGAGGCTCAGTCTCTCACTGTGTAGATATTCTTTGCTATGTTCCATCATAAATGATAGTTTTAGGGAAAGCAACTGACATTTTAAATAATCATGATCTTCGGTAAAATGGCATCTAATTTTAATGCTTTCAACTGCTGCTCCTTTTCAAGGCACCAAACAGCCAGACTTCCTTTTCATTGAAAAGATTGCGAATGTGATGACACCCAATCCATCAGCTGCCTCCCACGCATGCTGACAGCTGGGGTGCTTTCAGCTTTCTCCATCGGCATTGTCCCCTCTCCATTTGCCTTGCTCACAGATTAGATTGAAATGGTGGCATTTTACTGGAGCTGAGTCCGGGGGTTCTGCAGATTGACAGATGTAATTATCGCATTTGCTTCCCGGCATGTGGTATCTAAGTAATGGTCTCCGTATTTATCCAGTGCTAATCAGGAAAGAGTTCATATAGTGGGAGAGAGATTTTTTTTTTCTTCTCCTAACCCAGCTCTTCTTTGAATACCCATCCAATGACAAGAGTCTTCATTTCTGATATGAGATGGGAGTCTTGTCCTGGCTCCGTGAGCTTGCAACAGTCATCACCAGAAGACCCAGCGCCTTCCCAGGGCATTGGATGAGCGTAGTGATGGGCCTGCAAAGGAGACCTGGTTCCATTTACTCTGAGACGACAGAGCAATGCAGGGACTCTGCCTTGGTGGAAGTCATAAGAGAATGATGGATTTGAGGAGATGAAATGTGGTTCATTACCGTTTGGGAGCTGAATTAGTAAAAAGAGTGAAGAGGGTATAGCAATGCACTGTCTTGTTACTTTTTTGTTTGTAAAAAGGGAATGAGGATCATAGGGCTATTTGGTCCTCTGACAAACTTTAGGGATAACCTAATCTGCCTCCCCCCTCCTACCCTTTATATAGGAAACATTGGGCTTTTCTCACTATCCAAGAGTCATTTAGTTAGGGGCAGTTCCAAGAGCACCCCTAACTCTCTGCTCAGGCAGAGAGTAAAGGAAGAAGTCAAGACACGAAGCAGATTTACAGGTAGCAGATGCTTAGTTTATGTTGCGGAGATCGAGGGGACCTTCACACATCCATGGTCTTTCCTCTATTCTCCAAGTCCTCTTGAAAGGAGAGGTCCAATATCTCCCTGGAAGTTTTTCATGAAAGATGGCTGAAATCTCAGTAAAAGACTGCACCAAGAGGAGAACCCACCTGGTTGCTGCTCCTAAGAATGAAAATAGTAATAATAACGATGCTGGGGGCAGAGGAAAGCAATCTGTTGGCCATTGGTCATTCCACACCAGGCAGGTTTCAGGGGCTTTACATGAATCTTGTTATTTAAACCTTTCCACCATGCTACAACCTGAGTGACATTACTTCCCTCCTTTTAGAAATGAGGCTTATCATCTTAAACACATTTCTCTAGGTTGAAAGAATCATGTAATGATAGAACTAGAATTGTCTAATGGCAGCTTGTTTCTTAGCCACAGGGCTGCGCTGCCTTGCATGTACCCTTCAATTGCTGGGACCATGAGTTCAAGGTGAATAAGCAAGAGAGGGAAGATGGGGGGCAGCGGGGAGTCTGAGCCTGGTGTTTCTTCAGGGAGAAGTCCATCAGAAACAGTGAAGGACAGGGCATGCTTGGGCAGAGAGGAAGCACCACCCTGATAGAAGTTAAAAGTGAATAAACACAGCCAGTTAATTTTGATTCTCAGATTGCTGTGAGTCTTCTGGGGAGGTCTATCAAATGGCCCACTGCTTCCCTTGTCTGTTTATTTTATTTTGTTTGTAAGCTCACCAAGCAGAAATCCATCTCTTCTCTGTGGCACTCCCATAAAAGTTAAATAACAGTACTATTAAAAGACACCAGGAAGGCTCATTCCCAGTTCCTTTAGAGACCTATTAACTACTATTCCTTCCTCTAGTGTGACCATCTTAAAAAAGGATATTTTCATTTTCCCAATGGGCATGACAAGCCTGTTCCAATTATTTGAGATCTTTATCTCTCTAAAAAAACATTGACTATTTTAGGCATACCTCCAAAGGGAAAAATGAATGTTATCCTTTCTTAAAGTAATAGCCCCCATGTGCCAAGCACTGTGGTAAGTAGTTCACCTGCCTTTGGATACTCAAAACAATTGGCTGAGGTAGGCATCGTGTAAGGTCCAGAGAGAAGATGGCAGTAAAGAGAGATTACACGTGGCCAATACCATGGAGGCAGACGATGCCAGAGCCAGGGTACCCAAGAGCCTGGCCTCAGGGCCAGACACAGAATCTCAGGGGGACCGACAGACATCCTCGTGGAAGGCTGCGCAGGGACACCCTCTCTGAGCAGGACAAATCTGAGTTGAGACCTGCAGGATAAGAATGGGATGGGAAAAGGGCATTTTAAGCCAAAAGGAAAAATGCAAAAGTGCCAAATGGGAAGGAACGACCACTTCCAAGGAAGAGCAACGAATTTGCCATGGTTGGGGGAGGATGGCTGGTAACGGCAGAGCTGAGATCTTCCTCTGTGTAGTGTGGCTTGAAGACCCACATGGTCAACCAGGTACAGTCTCTCTCAGTCCTGTGAATTTGCAGGAAATCCCAAGGCTGTCCATTGGTTTTACGTTCTGGAGACCTCAACAAGAGTAATATCCTGAATCCTCTTCTCTTGAATATTTATTATTGAAAGTTCAATTATATATACTATTTATTGTGTATTCACAATCTATAATTTATATCTGATGGACTTTGTTCAGAATATGAAACAACTTTTATAAAATCAATAATAAGAGTAATTATCCAGTTAAAACTGGGCAAATGATTTGTTCAGACATTTTTATAAGAGAAGAAGCATAAATGACCAATGAACATTTTAAAAGGCATTTAGGGTCATTAGCCATCAGAGGAATTCAAATGAGAGCCACAGGAGACATTGGTACCCATTCTCCAGAATAGTTCTAATTACAAATACTGATAGGAAACACTGGAGAGGAAGTTGTGGCTCAGCGGTGGAGTGCTCGCCTAGCATGTGCGCGGCCTGGGTTCGATCCTCAGCACCACGTACAAGTAAATACATTGTGTACAACTAAAATAAATGCATTGTGTGCAACTAGAGTAAATAAATAAATATTAAAAAAAAAAGAAGACTGTAAATTAGCACAATCAATTTGGAATGATATGTGGCAGTCGAATAGGTGTCTACTGAAACACCCAGAAATTTCCAGTTAGTTTGAGTTATTTACCCCAGAAAAATAACATCTGCACCCACAGAATTTTGGGGAATGTGTTTTTTTTCTCCACTCATGATAGCCACAATTAGAATGTTCAATATTTTCATCAATAACCAAATTGTGATAAAGTCATACAAAGAAATGGTATTCTTTAACAAGATGAAGTGACTATGGATGCATGCAACATTATGAATGAATGTCAAATATATGCCAGAGAATGAAGCCAGATGTAAGAGTATAACAGAAGCTGTGTGATTCCACTACGCAAAGCCTTATCTATGGAAACAGGAGTAAGAACAACATTTGACCATAACGGGGCTGGGGAATTGACCAGGATAGGCACAAGGCAAATTTTTAGTGGAAAAGTTCTGATATTTGATTGGAGTGCCCTGATATGGGCATAAAACTATGTCAAAGCTCATAGAATTGTACCCTTAGTTAGCACGGTGGGCAGAATTTCTAAATAACCCCCTGTGCATTTTTCCCCTGCTATCCTCCCCTTGGTTATAGAAATAGAGGTCAGAGAGCTTTGAAGCATGAGAAAAATCCAATGTACTTCAATGGCTAAAAGACAGAAAATGTCACATAACTGAGGAGGCAGGGGACCTTTGGCAGGTGACAGAAGCCCTGGTTCACAGCCAGCAAGGATGTGGGGACCTCAGACCTACAGCTTCAAGGATGCCTTCTCCAATGACTCCAAGAGTCCAAGTGGATTTTTCCCCAGAGCCTCCAGATGGGAACCCAGACCAGATGACAATTAATTCCAGGTGTTTTGAGATCCTAGATAGAGAACCAAGACAATGGTTAGAAAATAAATGGGTACTGTTTCAAACAATTAAACTTGTGTTTCTTTGATTTGCAGCAATACAAAACTAACATACTGATGGTGATATGGGAATTTCACTAAATGCATGTGTTACTCTGTGTGTGTGTGTGTGTGTGTGTGTGTGTGTACCTCAAGGAGGCTAGATGAATAGAGATACACAATGATGTTTAAGTAAAAAAATCACAGATAAGTAACTGAGTTTACTTCACAGATGCATAATCAGGACCTCTGCTTTCATAGCTGGTGTGGAATCAAAAACAGATATGACAAACAGGGACATCTCAAATAAATCTTTTTGCACTACTATAAAAAAGACCTTGATTTTTAAAAATTCTTTTTCTTTGTTTATTTATTTTTATGTGGTGCTGTGGTTTGAACCCAGCGCCTCACATGTATGAGGCAAGTGCTCTACATGTGAGCCACAACCCCAGCTCCGGACCTGGATATTTTTTTGTTTTTCCCAAATGTGTTATTCTCCAGTTTTTCTAGAGCTGAAAATATTGAGCTCTCACTATGACCAGCCATGGTTTTAAGCACCTTCCATGGATTAACTCACACCACTGACCCTGCGAGGTAGGTATTTTCATCAGGCAAGAACAACTCGGAGGAGGAAAAGATCATTTGTGATTCACAGTTTCAGAGGTTGTTCAGTCAATGGTTGGCTGACTCCATTGCTTTGGGCCTGAGGTGAGGCAGAACATCATGGTGGAATAGTGTGTCCGGCAAAAGATGCTCAGCTCGTAGTATCCAGGAAAAAGAGAGAGAGAGAGAGAGAGAGAGAGAGAGAGAGAAGAGAGAGACTGGAAAGGAGGGGGACAAGATATAGTCCCCCAAGGACATACCCTCCAGGGACCAACCTACCTCCTCTAGCCATGTCCACCTGCTTACAGTTCTCCCCCAATAGTCCACTCAAATTATTAATCCATCAAATGGATTAATCCACTAATGAGTTTACAGCTCTCATAATCCAATATTTTTACCTCTAACCATTGCTGCATTGACTAACAAATGAGCTTTTCAAAGGGCATTAAAGATCCAAATCATAATCGTTCTTTTGTCTTTGCCTCAAACTCCAAAGCCAATCCTTCAGAATGACCAGTTGCTCTCAGACTCTGGACATACCCTGCTGATGCTGCTCCACTGTGTTGTCTTACCTGGACCATTGGGACAACTGTCTCACTGCTCTCCTTGCCTCTGCCCTCCTGGTCGGCATTGATGGTATAATTTCTTTTATGACCATAGGAGACACATTTAGGCTTATTTTTATTATATACAAAAATTGTGTTCATATACAATGGGGGTCGTCTCCTAACAATTTAAGGTGTATTTTCCATTTTCCACTCATACATGTGAAGGCATGTTATGTATATTATGTAAAACATATTGCACGTTAACATTGATTCACATGTGTATTCCACAAACATCTACAATCTCTTCCTTTATGCTGCTCACTGTGGCTGATGGCAAAGGGAAATACTTATATATATTTTATTTATACAATAGAAACATGGCTGTCCCAGATCTGGAGACCGGAGGTCCAAGACCAGGGTGCTGGCATGGCTGGGTTCTGGCAAGGCCCTGTTCTGGCTTGTACTTGGCTGGCTGCCTTCTTCCTGTGTCCTCACAGGCAGAGCCCGTGAGCACTCTGGTGTGTCTTATAAGAGCACTGTTCCTTTTGGATCAATGTCCTCACCCTTATGATATCATTTATCCTTAGTTACTTCCATGAATGCTTTATCTCCACATATTCACATTGGAGGGATTGGCTTCTCCATGTGAATTTTGAGGGACCATAATTCAGTCCACAGCAATTCTCATTTTGCAGATGGAAAATCAGGAGTGTGACAGATTTCAACTGCGTTCATTCCCAAAGGCTGACCCTTTCTTGAGGCTGGTGATTGTGGGAAGCTGGTGAGGAGGGACTCTGGAGCCACACCTGGGCGAAGAAGAAGGCCGGGTATGAATCAGTCCATGAAGTGCTCTTGAGCTGAGAAGCAGGGATGCGTGTTGAGTGCTCACTTTTACCATCCCGGTACTTGAAGTTATGCAGCCCTGTTGTGGTCTTAATCTATGTCACCCACAGGGCAAACTCTTTCTTTCCCCTTTTACAATGAATAAATTTGAGAGAATTTAAATATTCTAACCTGTGCAGTTAGAAGTAGAGGCTGTATTTGATGTGGCTCCTGCACCCTTTAGTGAGACTGAATCCCTTGAATAGTGAGGGTTTTCCTAGTTCCTAACCTCATGCCACATTTGGACCAATGCCCACCCTTTGCTTCCAGCATAGATGCCCAGCATCGCTTTTGACTCCAGCTGGTGTGGGCCTAATGGATATTTCAGATGATCAAATTCATTGATCAAATTATAGTGTTAAAGAAAGTAGAAGCACGTCTGACCCCAACAGGTAACTAGAATTTAGTATTTTTTAAAAACCCCTATAGCATTTGCAGAGCAAGCTGAAACTCTGAGTTCAATCCCAGTATGGAAAAAAAAAAAAAAAAGGAAAACAATAAAGAAAGGAAAAAACAAGGTTTAGATCTGAGTGTACTCAGTGTTTCCATGTGTTTTAAGACAGTTGAGTCTTTTCTCAAAATATTTGTTAACTGCTCACTTTTTTGGTGTAGCTATCACAAACTGATATTGCAAAATAATTTATAAACTTATAAAACCACAAAAAAATTGTTCATAAAACTTTTTTGCCAGTAAGACATTACTAGACATCCCAATTTATAAAATAAGCTAAAAGTGGAGCTATAAAGGACAAAGACTTCCCTTTGCCACCACTAAGAATACTCACATCCTTGGGTATATATGGATATATTCAAGAAACCTCAGGATTCTAAGGTGCTTAGTACAGAAACCACTGACCCAGCCCTCCTTCCTTATTTAGTTGAAAAACAGGCTCAGAAAGGCCATAAATAAATAAATAAATAAATACTCCTTGAAGGTCACACAGCTAATTAACTATAAGACCAAGAGTGTCCACTGACCTCTTGGTTCCTATTCCGGGGCTGCTTCTCACGCACAAGTGTTGAAATCTTTTTAGAAATCATCAGTGACATTGAGGTGCTGGGCTCTTCTGGAATCACAACTGAATTACACAGGGCACAGGAGGTTTTCTGAAAATCCCAAAGAAAACAAAGGTAAATTGCACAAGCACTGTGGGATTGACTGCAAACAATTGAAATTCTTCTCAGTTAAATGCCGAGATGAAAAGGCCAAGACAAACACGCTTCAGCAGGAGGAGAAATGAAAAGTCAAGTCTGAAAGCTCCGAGGATGTGGATATTCTACAGAGAAGACTTAGTTCCAGGAGAGGAAACCTGTGCTTGCTCAACATATGCCACCCTTTGCTTCCAGCATAGATGCCCATCCTCCCTCTGACTCCAGCTGGTGTGGGCCTAATGGACATTCCAGAGGTTCCTGCAGGGCCAGAGAGGTCAATGAGGCCTGTCTCCTATATGTGGCAGGAATTGTCCCCCAGCACCTAACATTGAGACAAACCCCCAGCTTTGGGCCTTTGTTGTTCAACACTGAACAACAAGACCATATTACTCAGAGCCAAATACGATGAGAGAAAGGAAAGACATTAAATGCTGTGTGAAACTCATTTTACCTCATTTAATTTTTCCAGGAAGCCATTGAGGAAGATTTTACACATGAGAATAATAATGCCTGGAAGGTTATGCTACTGGCCCTGAGATGCACAGCCAGGGAGGGCACAACTGGACTTTGAACCCAGGCCTGCCAACAGGTTTCCATTGCCTGGCAGAGATTACCAGCAAGTGCAAACATTGGTGCTCTTCTTTGCTCCCTGAGCAAATAACTAAATACACTTCCCAAGCTGTCTTACTCTGGCAAGACCAAGGGATTGACTTAGGGCTAGTGAGCAGAAGTGATAAGAGCCTTGTCCAGGCCAGGATCTTAAGATCGCTTGATTCTCTCCACTTGTAAACAAAGAGAGCTTTGAGAATCTTGAACAGAGCCACAAGATAGAAGGAAGCTGGGGGAAGCCTCTCTTTGTTCTTCCAACCTCCAATCAAACACCTGGAGGTGGTGTCCTTCACCACAGTTCCAGAGCTATCTAGCTGATGCTGTGCTCTCCAGGGTGGTACTTTGCCAGATTACTTGATGCAAAATTGTGAGTATAACCACACATCTGGATTTCAGTTGTACCCTGCAATCACTGGCAAAGAACTGTGAGGGAGCAGATGCCACCATATCCCCCACTCTCGGTCCAGGATGAAAAGCTACTTTGCCCAATTTGCAGGGATGTTGAGGATTCTCATAGCTCTGCTCATCTCTCCCCAAAAGGTTCTTGTCCATCATGACTGAAAGAGTCCACATCACTTGAGATCATAATTCCTTCTCAGGTGTTTCAGTCAGCTTTTCCTCACTGTGACCAAAGACCCAACAAGAACAACTCGCAGGAGGGAAAGTATATTTTGGCTCATAGTTTCAGAGGTCCAGTCCCAGACTCCATAGCTCTGGGCCCAAGGTGAGACAGAACATCATGGCAGAAAGGCTGGATGATGGAGAAAAGCACCCCAGGATCTGGAAACGGGATGCCGAGAGAGGGGGGAGAGAGAGAGAGAAAGAGAGAGAGAGAGAGAGAGAGAGAGAGAGAGAGAGAGAGAGAGACATGTACCTACTCCCAATGACCTACTTCCTCCAGCCATACCCTACCTGCTTATAGTTACTACTCAGTTAATTTCTATCAGTGGATTAATCCACTGATTAGATTAAAAATCTCACAATCTAATCATTTCACCTCTTAAAGTCTTACATTGTCTTATAAATAAGCTTTTTGGGGCCACCTTATACCTGAATCATAACACCAGTGCCTCCTTTATCTACTGACAGGCTCAGTGCAGAGTTACAAAGACATTTTCATGCCATCAAAATTCAGGAAATTGTTGTAGGCTCATTCTATCTTGTGTCATCTTCCTCACTTATGGAATTGGCCAATGCATTTGTGGTCAGTGTGTCACATCCTAATTTCTTCTTCCATCAAGACTGGTGCAAATATCAGAAGCATCCATACCTGTAATTAAAAAAAAAAAATTTTTTTTTTTTTCCAAATAATCATGATGGTTTGATTCATCACTGTGAATAGTGGGTTGGAGATAATATTGTAGGCAAATTATCAGGAGATTGAGAGATGTAGATTAATTAAAACATTAATTCCCCTACACAAAGAAAAATGACACATATAATAATGTAAAATAGATATATGCCAGGTGAGCTGACCCCCACCATCCTACCTAGGCTACAAAGCAAGTCATCCTAAATGCAATCTGTGAGGGTTAATGTTATATACCAATATGACTGTGACTGGGCTACAAGGTGCCTAGGTATTTGGTCACACACTATTCTGGGTGTGTCCATGAGGTAGATTTTAATTGACTGAGCAAAGCAGATGATTTTCCATAAGGTGGTGAGCTTCAATCAGTCAGAGGAAAGCCTGACTAGGGAAAAAAAAAAAATTAGCTAATCCTTTCTTGAGTCAGAGAGAAGTACTCTTCCCTGATAGATTTTGAATAGAAACACAGGTTTTGCTCCTGCCTTTGGACTTGAGCTGAAACATCAGCTCTCTCTGGGTCTCCTGCCTGAAGGCCTTCAGAGTGGAGCTACACTTAGGTTCTCCTGGTTCCCAGGCTTTAGGTCATATCTGCAACTACACCATCAACTCTCCTGAATCTCAGTCCTTTGAACTTGACCCGAAACGAAACTACCAGCTTTCCAGGATGTCCACTGTGCCAACTCACGCTGCAGATCTTGGAAACTGCTGGCCTTCACAATCACATGAGCCCATTCTGTATAATAAGTCTCTTTATATCAATACAAACATTCTTTTCATTCACTGTCTCTGGAAAACTCCAGGACAGCTTTTGGTAGTGAGAGTGGTGCTAGAGCAATAGAATTTTGAGGATGTGTCTTATGAATTGGTTCTGGGATTCCTAGAACTGACTCTCTAATATGATTAGATAAGACACTAGTGGCCATTTCCAGCAGTAACTAGAACACTGATAGTTCACAGTATGACTGGCAGTGGTGATAAGAATCAAGGATAAGAATTACTTGATTATATGATCCTTTTGAATATTTTCATCCATCTAAGATGGATCATACAGCTGACCAGTTACTCAATGTTGCAGGCAAAGTGAAGAAAGAAAGGTCTGACCTCAGGAATTAAAATTCCCATTCCATGTGCCATGGAAGTGACCTGCAATCTTCTATGTACATCCTATAGTAGAATCCTGTGGCCACAGGGCTGAGATTGCTGCAAACCAAACCCTGAATCCCTCATTACGATTGGCTGAATTACAGTGCAAGCTGAATTACAATGCCAGCCTCACAGGTGTCCACTCTTAAAGCAAGATGGTGGATTGAGAAGGGCCAGGACTCTGAATGTTGGAATATGGGTTGTGTAGAAAGACTCCAGTGAATCTAAATTCTGATGAGTCAGAAGCTGCTTTTAGTGACCAAAATGTTGACACTATGTCAGCATCTGGAGAATTCTTTCCTTTTTTTTTTTTTTTTTTTGTTCTTTCCTCCTCGTGGGTCCTTGATGTTAGAGATTCCATTAATCAAGATGACCCAAAGCCCTGTGCCTCTTGGGTACATCAGATTTGCCCTTGTGATATCAGCTCACTCTTAAGCTCCGTCTGGTAATATTGTGCTTAGAGTTTGCCTGGAGAGCACTGCTCTATTTCAAATATCGTGTGATTTGTGACTCCTCTTTTTTTTTTTTTTTTAATTATCAGAATTAACCAATTTCTTTTGAGTTCTATTCTGCATCTGGTGCATTATTGCAACCATTGCTCATATTGTATTGTTCTGTTCTGATGATTTATTTGCATGTTCTTCTCCGATAATATAGAAATTCCTTGAGGACAAATAAGGATAGTGACCTATTTATTTCTGAATTCTCCAGGTACTAATATAATGTGCACTTCATAGATGATTTCTTCCATGGTGGTAGAATTTCTTCAATGGTGATAGAATTTCTTCAATGTTGGTGTGCCACTAGACACATAGACAGCAAATTCAATGGCTTTATTTAGCACTGTTCACTTGTTACCTTGTTAAAGATAAACATATAAAGTGGAAAAATTTATAAATCCCAGCCTGGTCATAAAAGGGAGAAAGATGATCTGACTATTAAAAAAAAAAAAAAAAAAAAAAAAAAAAAAAGGAGAGGCCTTCCAAAAGAATAGAAGTTAGTTTGGACAAGTTTAAAGAAGGACTTTTCTCTTGAATTTAACATCCGTTTATTTTCATCCATCCAGGTAGGAGCCAGCACCGACTCACCCCTGGCCTGGTGGGTCCCATATTCTTCAAACTGATCCACTCAATCAACTACGCCCTTCTCCAACCTGCTGATTGCTCTGTAGCCTCAAGTGTATTCACAGCACATGATTCTAGTCATTGCAAACATGCTTCTCTCTGTCTTTACAATGGCACAGTCCTCTTGGTCTGTGGCTGCCCAGCCTTCCAGGACTGCTCTCAGAACCCCAGCTACACTAGCTTTCTTTTGGTTCTTTCTGCAGGGCCCCTGCCTTTGCTGATGATCCCTTTACTGTGAATCCTCTTCCTCTCAGTTCAACTGTACTAACTTGTGCTTATTCAGAATATCTCAACCCTCACACAAAATGTACCTGGCATTTCTGGGCATCTGTGACTCTTGGGGATTAATATCTCATATCTTATGTGTATAGCATCCATGATGACAACTCTGTAGGGTTCCTCCTGATGAAAAAAAACAACAACAACAAAAAAAGACATGCACACAGTGAGAACATAGTGAGTATGAGTCTAAGGGAGAAAGGAAAAGGGAAGGAAAGAATGAGAAATGGAAGAAAAGAAGGAAGGAAGGAAAGAAGGGAAGGGAGGGAGGGAAGGAGGAAGGAAGATGTTAAAATGAATAAATTGAGGATTCACTCGTAACTTTCTACATCTTTCATGATGAAGCTGCTGATAGACTTTCTACTACACCCTATCACAGCTCTAACTCATTACATCTCTTTTGAAGATGTAAAGCTACATACAAATGGCTAAACTCAAAGGCCAGACTCAGCAACTTAGTGAGGCCTTGAGCAGCTTAGTGAGATCCTGTCTCAAATTTTCAAAAATAAAATAAAAAGGACTGGGGATGTAGCTCAGTGGTTAAATACTCCTGGGTTCAATCCCCAGTACTCAAAACAACGACAACAACAAAAGACTTAGTTGCAAAAGAGTCTCCCAGAGTCGTGTTTGGTTGGTGTTTCCCAGAACCTTCCCTTGATCCATGCTGATCCGTACTCTCAAGGAGCTGGTTCTGAGATAACTGGAGATAAATCTGGACAGTCTTCAAAAAATAAGCAGGGAAAGAACAAAAGGCTCATGTGATGGGTGTGTAAACCAAACCGAACCCTAAAAAAAAAGACAGTTTGAATCCCAAGTAAAACAGAACAGCATCTGCCATAGTTCAGAGAAAAGGCAGATGAATTTATCCGGAGGGCAGGGACATGGTGAAGTATGAAATCCGGTATCTCAGAAAAGGGTTCAAAAATCAGCATCACACAAACAGGAGACCCTAGAGGGTGGAAAACCTTCGTGACATCATGCTTCTGCCAGTAATTGCTGAATTCCCAGCAACCTTAGTGAAACATTATGTAACTTGTTGCTCTGGGCATGGATATGATATTGCCTTAAAATAAACAAGAAAGTCTATTAGAATAAATCTGTTAAAAATTACTCTGCCAAGACAAGCTGTAGAAAGTGAAAGCAAAAATAAACCCTGTTGGGGAACAGGGGATATACCTCTGGATCTGCTCATCTCCAATCAAATAATTCATAAGGTCCAGTTGCTAACATATCCACCCATCCACCCCTCTTTTCCTCTAGTCTGAATTCACACTCCTGGAGGATGGTCAGATGGGGTAGATCACTGGCCAGTGGGCTCCACAACAAATTTATGAAAGTGGAATGTGAATGGACCAAGGTGGACTAAATAAGGCAGACATGTTCAAAAACCAGGGATTGAATAAAACACTACTCCTAAAGGAGAAAATACAGAATAATAATGAAGTCCTATGGGAAATATCCCAACACTCATGAATGCTTGAGTTTGCTTTAAGAACTATCACATACATGCTATTTGTTGTCAAGTGGCTTCAAACTCCTTAGAATCCACGTGTGTGTTGGGTGGACCTATCACCCACCCTGCAGCCATCTGCACATATTTTCGCATGTGCAGCCATCCATTTCATCCAACAAGTTTAGGAGGCATGGGCCAGAGGCCAAGCAAGTGACCATTGACCCAGCCCTGTCCACCTGTATCCATGCAGCACACACCACTGAAAACCTAGGAAAAGACCAGCCACCTTGTACTTTGGTATTAGCTCCATTCTGGTCATCTGCTGCATAAGACCATATGATAAAGGAAGGAAATTGTTTCATGGTAGTTAGGTTAGGCAGTGTAATTAAATAGCAACAATACATTGGTTTAAATCCACAAAATCCTTTGGAATGAATCCCTACCTCTCTTTTGCCACTGTACCGGCTTAGATTTCATATTTTCCCATCTGGACTAGCCACTTAAATGAAATCCATGGGGTCAGATCCATTTTTCTCTAGTGCATTCAAAGACATTTATTCCAAATGAAACTTGGCCATACTGTTTCCAAAGCCCTTAGTGACTCCCCAGTGACTCTGTAAATGAAGCCCTTCAACCTGAGGATAGCCCACAGGCTCTGCCTGGGCACTGTCCCTCATCAGCTTGCTTTCCCAGGGCTAGATGTTTTGGCTTCCTATCTTCAAAAGATTTTAAGTTTTTCAAATACTGTATCATACTTATGTTCAGTTTTGAAGTTTGCTTCACCATTTAAACGGGATTTATGGGAGATAGAAAGTTGTCCACACGCAGGCTTTAATGAATTCTAGAATTCTAATGAATTCTAATGAATTCTACACTGGGACAAAGGCTTTCAGGTACAACACAATTTGAGGAGCATAACAAAACAGGTGCAGGTAACCTTCCACATAAAAGGCTAAGTGAAATTCTCCTCCACACCCCAAAGCAACCATGTTGTTCTTTCTAGCAGTTAAATCATCCTGAGAAAGTCTCAAGGTAAGAGATGACCCTATAATGAACATTTTTGCTATAATGTACATTTCAGTCCTGGCAGCAGCATGGGAGAAGGGAGATTCCCAAAGCTGGAGCCACAATCTTTCTAGGCAGTTTTCCACCTGTGTGTCCTGCCACAGCCTGCAAAAAGCTGTGGTGTCTGACCACTGCATCTGGGCAACCTCATTCCTATTGATTCTGATGCTGGTCAGCTCTCAGATCAAATCCTTCCCTGAGCCAGATTTTGTTCAACCTTCTTTTACACACTGTCTGAGAACATTGCATCTTCTACAGCAAGGGCACAATTGTAAACTAAATAATTATTTAACAATTCCTTTCTCATTATCAGCCTCTTGCACTCTACTTAAATGTTCATGTCAGAAAACTATATGTCAGTTGCAGTACTTTTAGTGTTTGTAACTATGTCAGTGACCTGGCAAGTACTCATTACTTGTTGAATAAGTATACCACAAAATATGATGTCTTATAAGTAAATGACCCTGCATCTATAACCATTGCAATTAAAAAAATGTTTAAAATACTGTAAAGTTGTCAGTATAGAGAAGGGAGGAATCAATAGCAATATGTTCAAGTTATTATATCTGTAAAAGAATAGATATTGTTTTTGTTTAACCAGAATAATGTTTTTGTTTAATATAACTATGTGCTAAGGGATTTCTGTAAGACTTTCTGGGTGAAGAATTAAAAGAGTTCTGCATAGTAAAGGAAACAATCAAATGAACAAATAGATAACCTATAGAGTAGCAGAAGCTATTTTCAGTCTATTCATGTGATAAGGGCTTAATATACAACACACATAAAAAATCTACAAACTGATAGCAAAAGGAAGTCCAATTTAAAATGAACAAAGGATTTAAATAGACCTACTAGCTTAGGCTAATGGATGTTGAGATGCAGGATATCAAACTGATTCTGTTGGACCATGATAGACTATAAAACATTTCTCCAAAAACACACAGGCCAATAGGCTTTTGAAAAGATGCTGAAAATCATTAATCATCAGAGAAACAAAAATCAAAACCACACTGAAATACCACCTCAAATCTGTTAGGGATGTCTGGTGTGTGTGTGTGTGTGTGTGTGTGTGTGTGTACATACATTTAATAATTATCAGTGAAAATAAGGATAAGTTGTTATATTCTGTTGCTGGCAATGTTTAACATGGTATAGCAGCTATGAAAGTCTTTATGAAGGTTGCTTAGAAGGTTGTATAGAAATGTACTTCATTTTTAGATGAAGTACATTATGATTCAGGAATCCTACTCCTGAGTATATATCCAAAGGAATTGAAATCAGGATCTTGAACAGTTATTGCCCTTACCAAGTTCACTGCAGCATTATTCACACCTTAAGTGTCCACTGACAGTTGAATGGCTAAAGACAATGCGTTATATGTGTACAGTGGGATTTGATTCAGCATTGAAAATGTAAACCCTGCTATCTCAACAACATAGACAAACCCAGAGTACATTCTACCAAATGAAGTTTTGGAAGAACAAAAAGGGCCTGATTTCACTTTATGAGATATCTAAGATAATCAAACTCATAGAAACAGAGAGAACAGTGGTTGTTGAGGGCTGGGTTGAAGAAGAAATAAGAATTTGTTCAATGAATATACAATTTTAATATGGGAGATAAATAAATTCTAGCAATCAGTGGTACTGTATAGTACCTATAGGTAACAACATGTTATTTTGTACTAAAAATTATTAAGAGGTAATATCTCCTGCTCTAACTCAATTCTCTGTTGACACCCATGTTGCCAGACACAATAGCAAAATGATTAAGAGGAGTCCCTAGAGTCAAATTCTGTTTGCCACTCCATAGTGGATGACTGTAGTAGACAGTAACTTTCAGTGATTCCTGCCTTCTAGAATAATAATATCCTCCTGTGACTTGCTGGAAATCAGTGAATCAGGGCTAATGCTATGGTATGTCACTCCTGTGAATACATCACATCATATAGGATTATGTCTTGCTTGAGATGCACGCTAGAGATCCTCCTAGTAGGTAAATAGCCACGCTGAGGAAGCCCACATGTCTACAACTACAACTAAGAAAGGCGGGCACCTTGCGGTGAACTCTTATCAAGGACTGAGCTTGGAATTAGCCTTCCTCATCTGAGCCTCTACATGGGAATATGACTGCCCAAACCCAGACTGTGGCTTGTGACACTCTGAGCAAAGGACCCAGCTATGCTCCAAACCCAGAATAAAAGTGAGGTAATAAGCTGGTGTCTTGTTTGACCTGATGGTTGTAATAACATTGTCACACTAAAAAAAAAAACATAGAAAACTAATACAGTGACCTTGGGTCCCAACCATTTTATGCCTTAGCTCCCTGTTCTGTAAAATGGGAATAACAGTATTCATTTTACAGTGCTGTCATGAGCAGTATGGTAATGTACAAAACACACAGCAGTGGCAGCACATAAAAATAGTCATAGTCGCTTAGCTATTACAATGACGTATGACATACTACTTTGAGATGACATAAGGTTTTTTTTTTTTTTTTTTTTTTTTTTTTTTTTTTTTTTTTGGTGTTTGTAAAAATTTATCTCCTGGTTTTCTCTTAGCTTGGTCCATAGCTTCCAGTCTCATTCACAAATTCATCTTCTCCTTAGTCCGTCCTTCAGAATCCTGCCTCCTAGCCTTCTTGCCTACAGCATCTCTCTGTAAGCTCTAGAGAAAAGGAACCCTTTCTCAATTCCATAATATGTTAAGCACTTCTAGAGGACTAGTCCCCTGCTGGTTCTGAGAGTGTTCACTACTGAAAAAGGAGGGGGTTGATACATGGGGAGACTCCAAAAACAATGGGATGGATTCAAATGCAAAGGATCTCTGGGGCCCCTAATATGCCTAAGGTTTGTGCCAAGCATATTTGCATTTTGTAGTTAATTCACATTTAATTTAATTTAAGCCATCCCATGAGATTAGTGTTATTGCACCCAAGCAAAGGGAAATGAAGGCTTCAAGAGGTGACTGGCAGTTCAAATAAGTAATATATGAAAAGTGCTAACTTTGAAGAGAAACCTGGGTTCAAAACCTTCCTCTGTCTCTTAATAACTGTGTGGCCTTGGGTAGTTGCTTGACTTTCCTGGGATTCTATTTTCTCATGGCAAAATGAAGATAATCATGTCCATCTCAGAAAAGGGTGGCAATCAGTGCATGTGTACGCATGGCAGGAGCCCAGTCCCTCGCAGCTCTGTTACTCTTACGCTGCAGTACTGGTGTTGGGATTTATTTCTCAGTTTCATAACCGCATCGATGATACATGAGTGAAAATGGAAAATCTAACAAGAGGAAAACAAAGACAAAGGCTTCATGGAATAAATAAGGTGATGCTTGACATTTCTTGATGGTTTTCTGGGAAAATGTCATGCCAGAGTTCAGGGAGCTGTTAAAGGGCTCCCTGGTTGATGGAGAGGGAAGCAGCTTAGCAGCAACACCTGTGTTGCAGAAGTCCTCAAGAGATTCAGGACGCTGAGTCTGTGACTAGAGAAGCAGCAACCTAAAGACTCTGTAGGTTCTGAAAGCAAAAGTCTTGGTGTTTGCACCTGTCCTAGCATTGGAGAGTGTTCATGTCACACGTTTATACCAGGACACCAGGGCTTCTATTACCATAGGGGCTCTCTGGTGCTTTGCCACAGAGCTCCATGGTGGAGGTCCAGTGGTGAGTCTTGGAGTCTGCATGAAGGAGGCTTCTGAGGTTTGTATAGAAAGAATTTATCCTAGGGATGGCCCCGGTATGAAAAAGCATGATCTAACATGAGGAGGTACATGAATAAAAGATAAAAGACTCCCGTGATTCTTCCCTACCCCACCCCTTCTCTACTCCATACCATTCTCACATGCTGGTGAATGGTCTGGGAATAAAAAGTGGCAAGAACCAAAAACCAATCTCACTAAAATCTCTTTTAGTTCTAAGTAGGGAATGCATTCTCTTTTACTTTACAGTGTGAGAAAAGAGGGGCCCAGGAGACTGTTCTAGGGGAAACCATTGTTGACTCTCCTGTAATGATTGAGCATAGACTGAGATGAAGGATGGCTGCATCCCAGCTTGAAGGCTTTCTGTAGCAGTTAGAAGAAGGCAAAAGTCTCTGAATTACCAGCATTTCTTCAGGTAGGAAATGTTGTTGTGTCTCTGCAGTTATTTTTTGCTTGTTTTTTTTTTTTTTTTTTGTTTGTTTGTTTCAAATTTCTGGGCCAGGTACATTTCCCAGGCATTGACATGTGAATTGTTGGACGGCAGGAATTACATCCAGCAATGAATTGGCAACTGTAGAAGTGTCTGCTCACTTTGCAAAACAGACACTTAGGACAAATTGTTGGCAGCAGAGTGTGAGCTCGTCAAGCTCCCCTGGAGGGGAAGTAGAGACTGAAATCATGCTGATGAACTGCTGCTCCTCTGTGAAACCGGGTGCCTGGTCCTTCAAACAAATCCCTTGCAGAGTTAGTCAGCTTTGCATCACTGTGACCAAAATACTCGACAAGACCAACCCAGAGGGGGGAAAGTTGACTTTGGCTTATGGTTCCAGAGGGTCCATTCATGCTTGGCCAAGTTCATTGCTTTGGACTCAAGGTGCATGGTGAGGAGTGCGGCTCCATGCACAGCAGCCAGGAAGCAGAGAGGAAGGGGAAGGGGCTATAGGCCAGATGCCCCGTTCCAGGGCATGTCCCCAGTGACCTACTTCCTCCAGCCCCAACCCACCTGTCTAAGGGTTGAGCCAAGTTATCACCAGTCTGTTCATTCACATAAGTATGGACTGATAAGGTTACAGCTCTTATAGTGCAATTATTTTACTTCTGAACATTCCTTTATTACCGGGAGCTTTGGGGGACACGTCATATCCAAACCATAACCGTTGCCAACATTCAACATTCTCCTGAATGAAGATGGACCACTTTTCATCTCTTTCATGCTAACCTGGTGGCTGACAGCTCCCGAACTTTCTTTTTTTTTTTTTTTTTTATTTTTCATTTTTTGTGGTGCTGTGGATTAGAACCCAGGGCCTTGTACATGCAAGGCAAGCACTCTACCAACTGAGCTATATCCCCAGCCCTAGAACTCTTTCTTATATTTTATGTTTTATTGCCAGATTTAAACCCCGACTCTTGATCAAGACTCGAACTCTGTTATCTTCTCAACTGTGGCTTATGCCCTGACACCTAGAAACTGACTTGGCTTCAATGTTTGTGTGTGACTGATTCCTAGTCATTGATATTTGCCTACAACCCAGGTGGAACAGCCACCAATGAACTCCCCTTTATTTATCCTACTCTCTAGTTGGAATCTCGTCACTTGCATGCACATTCAATTTCATATCATCCAAAAAAAAAAAAAAACCACAGGATGAAAAGGAACTCTTTCCCCACACTATATTTCTCTTCAATATGTCCCTCTTTGACTTTTATTAGTCTTTTAAGATTAATAACACATAGTCTGTGCTATAGTGTAGATATAAGGTGTCCTCCTAAAACTCATGTGTAGACAATGCAAGAAAGTTTAGAGGTGAAATAATTGGATTATAGGGACTTAACCTAATCAATACACCAATCCACGGATAGGGTTTAACTGGGTGGTAACTGTAGGCAGGTGGGAAGTGGCTGGAGGAGTTGGATCACTGTTGGGGCATGCCTTTGGGTTTATATATTGTCCCTGTGGTGAGCAAAGCTGTCTCTGTCTCTCTGCTTCCTGATTGCCATGCCATGAGCTGCTCTCCTCCACACACTTCTGCCATGATGTTCTGCCTCATCTCAGGACTAGAGCAATGGAGTTAGCCATCTACGGACTGAGACCTCTAAAACTGTGAGCCCCAAATAAACTTCCTTTCCTCTAATTGTTCTTGTCAGGTCTTTTGGTCACAGTGATGAAAAATGAAATAAAATAAAATAAATTTGAAAAACTGACTAAAATGGTCTGTGTTGACCTATCTTAAAACATGCAATCAGAGAGAAGTGGGGACATCATGGTTTTCGCTGAGAAAAGGACATCCTGAAGGGTAATTCTATAAATGAGATCTTATCAGCACACCTTCAGAAAGTGGGGAGATTTGATCAGTTTTCAAGGCAGAGGAAACCACTCCAGTGTAGGAGAAAGTGAAGGGAATGTGGGAAAGCTCATTGACTTGGTCTAAGGTGGACTCTGCTACTACATCTGTCTAGGTGTCTCTGCTAAGCAAGACAGCTTGCTCCAGAGGATGGTTCATGGATACCCACAAGTACACCCAGCTCAGAAGGCAGTTGGGGTCTTTTTGGATGAACAATGCCTGTTGCTAGCCAGTGAAGAATCAGATTCAATCATGTCTAAGACCTGTAGTTTTCCCACCTAAACAATAGTAACAGACATTTATATATATGGCTAAAAGCCCTGAAACCAAGCATGGTAGTGTTATTAATAGTTATGGGAAAAACAGTGGGGTTTCCAGTGAACCAAGGAATACTTTAAAGAAGACTAAAGACCTAAGAGAGGTTTCAAGGTGCTCGTATTTCACTTCCAAGTCTCCCAGGAGCACCAATAATCCTCAGTCCATTTCAAGCTATTTCCTCACCTATTACTTCTCTACAGTCTATAAAAACACTCTTTCCTCTCACCTAATATCCTTATTGCAATTGATTTATGTCTCAACAAATTAAATGGAGTTGGCATCTGACTCACAAGGCCTCTCTTTTCTTAGGAAACTAGTGTCACATGGAATATCTGGCGGGTGCCTTTGCAAAGGGGACTTCAAATACAGGGTTACAGTGGTGGTTAAGAGCTCTGTGAAGGAGGCTGTAAAATTTTCTCTCTCCTGATTCTCATCCCATAGGCTGTAAACATTTTTCTATGATAAACAAACATTTTTTTTAAGTGACAGAGCCTAATGTCACATTTCTTTAAATGTCAAGGTAGCTTTAAAGATTAGGTTGAGGTTTCCAAAAAGGATAGTACATTCTTTCTAAATGGAGATTCCTTGGAGGCTGTTAAAGCCAGAAAAAGCTAAAGAGACCATATACTTCAGTGTTTTTAAATTTTTTAAAAAATTTTTTACCAAGGAGGAAAAGAGGCTCATGCACACTATGGTATTTATATATCATTGTGTTGAAAAAAATGTGCAAAACTGATGCTTCAGATAATACAGATAAGAAAAAAACTTTCTTACTTTTTCAGATTAACTCTTAGGTTATTTTATGATATGTTTTCCCTCTAGTGGCTGGAACATCCTATACACATATTCGTATATATACATTAGGCATCAAGTGAAAATCTTATTTATTTCTTATGCATTTGCTCAAAATGAATCTGTAAGACCTGAATACTTAATCTGGGAAAGACTTTGTTTTGTTTCAACAGTCCAGTAGGTTGTTTGTCGGGAGCTGTCCATGGGTTGCATGTGGGTCACTGCACATGGAAGCCTTGTGGATAGAGACATCTGGTGTCTTAGAATGACCAGTGGACAGTTCCTCTGGTCAATTGCCCAGGGATGATGTGAATCTCTTTTCTGCTCTGCTGTGGCCCACACAGCACCTGAGATGGGTTTGACCTGCCAAACTTCAACCAACCTGCTGACTGCAAGACATTAAGAAGCAAGACTCTGCCCTTGAAACCTTATCCCTGCCTTTGATGTACCTCCTTAAATAAATCCCTGGAGCCATTTTGGTTTTTTATCTATTCCCAGAACCATGTGGACTAGATCTATCAGGGGCTTCACATTCTGTAAATATATTTCTGAGTATGTGTGCTTTGCTATTTACTAATCATCTAAGATTGTAAATTTTAGGATTGCTTGGATTATCCTGGGCAGGAACCCCTTAATGAGATACTGGTCATTGTCCCCCCAATAGCTGTTGGTTTGTTACTTTGCTTACTTTAATTCAAAATCAGTATGTCTTTAATGGAGTCTCTGATCCAAAGGCTCCTTCTGTCTGAGTGTGTCCCCTTGTCTGGTGGCACCCAGTGTTCTCTGCTCATCCCAACACAAAGAGGGGCACTTTGAAATAATTTTGATTTGAAAACATTTCTTTCATGCATTCTAAACTAGAAGAAGATCAATATTTCTTGTTTCTAAATTAAAAACATAAATAGCAGGACAATGACATTTCAGTCTTCCTATCATACGTTGCTATTCCCATTCCCCCAATGACCCACAACTGGAATTCAGGATGAGTCTACTTCACCATGTCCTGCTGTGTATGTTAGATGAACTCATATCATCATACCAGTTGTGTGTGCCAGTGAGAGTGAGGAGGAGAAGTAGCATTTGTTGAGATTTGTTTTTTTTTTTTTTTGTTTGTTTTTTTTTTGTGTGTGTGTTTTTTTTTTTTACATATTACATGCATTGAATTGTTTCTTCTTCTTCTTCTTCTTCTTCTTCTTCTTCTTCTTCTTCTTCTTCTTCCTCTTCTTCTTCTTCTTCCTCCCCCCTCCTCCTCCTCCTCCTCCTCCTCCTCCTCTTTCTTCTTCTTCATCATATGAATGTGTATTCAGTTGTTTTGGCACCAAAGATTGAAAAGACTCAGATTCCTACTTGGTTTTTGTTTTTGGTATTTGTGTCAAAAATCAACTCACTACATGTGTGCATATGTATAATTGTTACTGTAACTTCTGCTTCTTTTCCTTTCTTCAGTTTTCAACATTTCCCCAAGAATGTGCTGTTTTAGTTTTTTTTTTTTTTTTTTTTAACTTTCAAAACACAAATTAGATGCAGAATTCTAAGTTCAGAGCTTCATACAGGGATTTAACGATAACTTTTTATTTTCTTCTTGTTTGCCTACTATTTTATGATTGATTGTGTCTTGGTTTAAATATAGGTTATATATCTGGCTTCTTGTAAGATTTATTCCTATGAATTATTTTGTAAAATTTGATTTTGATATTCGGTATGATTTTATCTGTTCTACTTGTCTAACTTGAGGTTCATTGAGCCTCTTGAAAGTGCAGGCTTATAGCTGGGCCTGGTGGTGCAGGTCTGTAATCCCAGTGGCTCAGGAGCCAGAGGCAGAAGGATCTCAAGTTAAAGGCCAGACTCAGCAACTTAGTGAGGCCTTAAGCAACTTAGTGAGATCCTGTCTCAAATTTTCAAAAATAAAATAAAAAGGACTGGGGATGTGGCTCAGTGGTTAAGTACTCCTGTGTTCAATCCCCAGTACTCAAAACAACAACAACAAAAGACTTATAAATTCTATCTAATTAGAGAAATGTTTGTCTATTATTTTAATGTCTTCCAGTCCACAATACCTTTTTCTGCTTCTTCAATTGCATTGTACATTAGACAGTGATTTTTTTTTTTTCCCTATAACTAACTGGTACCCTGTTGAGTTTCTTTCTTTCTTTCTTTCTTTCTTTCTTTTTTAAAGGGCTTTTATTCTGTGATCCTTTTGCATAATTTCTATTTCTTTCTTCAGTTTCACTGATATGTTTCCCAGCCATCTACGATCTTATATTGATTCCTTCCCACTTTTATTCCACTATTCATTTCAAGTGAAATATATTTTCATTTCTAGCATTCCATTATGATTGTTTTTGTCTTCTATTTAGTCCCCTTCCTTATTTAAATAATATGGCATAGCATCTCATTATGCATTTTAACATCTTTACTATTGTTTTGTTTTTCTTTCATTTCTTTGTCTGCTTCTGTTGACTATTGTCTCTCCATGTTGTGGTTTATTTATTTCTTCTTTTCTAAATGTCTAGAAATTTTGACATCCATACGAATCTCTCAAGAAAATAAAAAGTAAATACAATAAAACAGAACCTCTCTCTCCATTCTGCATCTCTTTGGCCATCAACCCAGTCTGTCTCTTTTTCTATAGGATGGGATCATCACTTCAGAATTTTGTGTTTCTGTTTCCTCATCCTTAACCTTATTCCTTACAAAAGTAATAACAGATATTATTATTATGTTTCAGTGTGGGGGATTGAAACCATGGTCTCATGCATGGTAGATAAACATTCTACCACTGGGCTATATCCCCAGCTCTTCACCCACAATTATTCACCCTGTAATGTGGAACAGTCAAGCCAAGCCTATCTTCTCAGAATCTGGGGCACTTTTTTTGTTTAGTTATTTTAATTTTTTTCTAATTTGTGAAATAGCTGTGATAGTATGGCAATGCTGTCACCTTTTACAGATGGAGATCACCTTTCACAGGTGAAGTGAGATCATGGTGTGTCATACAGAGCCATCCTTCATCCTTCATTTTGCACTTGGTCCAAGCCCAATGCTGGCCCACATCTCATTTTTCAGGTCCAAGGCTCTGTCCCACTGCCATATTTTTTTATCTTTGCTGTTCCATTGACCATGAATCCCTGCTACTCTGCAGAATCCTCCAGGAGAAAGTGCAGGGTTAGATGTTATTTTTGTGCTTTTCTATATTTTACTTGTCACAATGTAATAAAATTAGCAAACCCTTACAGGACATCTATTATGTGTGTGGTGCCAAGTATGTATTAATTTTGTTTCCTAGTCACTGAGTTTCTGTGAGTAGGATATTCTCCTTATTCACCACGAAACTTTAAGTTTTTCTTCTAAGTTTGTATTTGGTGCATTTCACCTAATTTCTGGACCCAGTAAGTGTTTCACAAATATTTATCAATTGGATGTATGTGTAAACACCTTAATAGTTCATAAAGAAGGCCTAGCATGAGTCAACATGTAGAACATAGTCACAAATAAACATCAAGCCCTCAAAATACCTGTTGAAGATTAATACTATCCACCCTACATGGATTCTGAGTCTAAAAAAAACCTTGATAACTTTCTCTATTTTGATTGCTTGGAGTTATGTATATAACTATGTCAATGGGTAGTAAGTAGGCCCCCACTGCTGTTTTCTAGATTTGCCTTCTGGTCATTTCCTTCATAATAACTGACCTAACATCAGTGGTATGTTATTTGCCCATTCGTGTGAGTATCTCCTATCTCCAGCTTGAAATTTTAAGTTTCTTATCCACAGCATAGTGTTGTCAGTTGTATTCACTGACCTGTCACCAACACCTAGTATCCCACATGAGCAACTGTTTGGGATTGATGCAAATTCCATTTGTCCCTCCTTCAATTTTTCCACTTTCTAAACACAATACCAATTTTAGAATAAAAGGGAACCTGATGGAAAGGATGGAAAGGGCAGAGGCCTTTAAACCAAACTGAGCCCAGAGAGCGTTTCTACCAGTTTCACCAATGGCTCTGAGTGAGACATTGAATCTCCCATTTTTCTTCTATAAAAATGATCCTAACCAAGCCAATGCATGTGCTGGTATGAGAAATTCTTTCAGTCCCCACATGGAAAGTGATCAGTCTGGGTTCCAGAAAATCTTGTATTCCCATCCCTTGTAGGATGTCTCAACCATCTCTAATACCCCATACAAAGGACATGTTATTTAAATTGTGAAAACAAAATAGTTATATTAAGGATAAAACAATTCCAATGAAAATTCTTTGAAAGAAGTTTGAGTCTTTAAGCTGAACTCATGAGATGAACATTTACACAGCTCTCTACCTGCATTCTTGCCAGAATTAGTGAAGAGAGGGTCATTTTTAAAAAGAAAGGGAAACCAAACCAAACCAAACATTCCAGCTGGCCTAGATTTATAAGTTGAAAGAACTGCATGCCAAGAAACATATGGCAATTCATTTAGCAAACACTTACGGGGCATCTATTATGTGCATGGTGCCATAATACGAACTGAAGATGAAAACAGATGATGAATTGCTTCTGATTCAAGGATGCTTATCATGTCTTCGAAGAAGACTGGACTTTACATTAATTTTCTACAAGATTTGGGGAAAATGTGTATATTCTATTGTCTTACTGTTTTTACATTTGTAAGAAAAAGAAGAAAAAAATCTTTTCCAGTCACCTTCACGAAAATATGGAGGAATCCAAAGGAGATGTATGTGAAAGAGCCCTTCCTTCATCCATCCAATAAATATAAGCTTGGGACCATCTATGTTCTAGGTTGGCAATAAAAAGGCTCATGAAGCCTACAAGCCCCTATCTTCACTACATTTATATGCTTTATGATCTGGAAAGCACTTGGTGAATCATAAATACTTCAACAAAGTTTCAAGGTCCTGGAAGAATTTATCATAGAAGTGAAAGCAGCATTGGTAGTTCATTTGCCCACAATGTAACATTGAGGCTCCACAATGTAACAACATTGAATGGGATAGAAATTTTAAACAAAACAGTTCTCTAAGAAAATAGGATTAAATTCTTAATTTAGGTGTTTTTTTTTTTGTATAGTCCAAGCTCCAACGAACTGGTCTAATGTCTGGGATGGATCGAATGAGATTTCCTAGATTCAAAGTATCTTTCAGAATTATTCCAAACTAATAAGACTATTAGTTCTAACTTTAGTTTAGCAGAAAATAAATCTTTGGTGTTGACCAGGGTCATTAAATATATTTTTCCAGGCCTGAGTTTTTTGCATAATTAGTATCTAATATGCTTCTGGTTTGGCCATTAGTATTAAACTCAGATTTAAATTATTTATCAATTAAACTTTAAACAGAGCTTCTCAAATTAAACTTCAGTTAATTTTGTCTTTTAACAGATGGTTCTATGAATCAGCAATACAGCCATTAGCGATTGCTGTACACATTTCACACTGACTCATTTCCACAGACAAAATTTCGTTTCTACTGTAGTTATTACAAGGCAGTTACAAGAAGACCTTCTGTGGAATTTATCCTATCTCTTGCATTCCATAGTTCCACAAAATGTATTTTAAACTCACAAAATGAATCCCACTCTATTCTTATCATCTATTATTAATGTCTGTCATTTAAAAACTTATCACCATTATGGACCACCTGTGCAATCTCTATCTCTTGTACCATAGTAGGAATGACATGTGTCCCTCAGGCTTGTGACTGTGAAATGATGCATAAAGTGCCCAATCACAGAATGATCATGTAGCCATCTCTTTTGTTCATGTTGTTTTTATTGTGCCACAAAATCCTCATTATAGCTAATGCTTGTCTTGTCTGTAAAAGATACCTCCGGTACCCTACAATGGGCTGTCCTATGTAGGTGGCCAGGGCTGCTATGAGGTCAGTGTTCAAGCTCAAGGATTCCTAACATAAACAGGAGGATCCAGGTCCTTGGAACTACACTAGGTTGTGAGAGTTTGGGGTCCTGAACTGTGTCTGCTCACTCTCAAGTCTCAGTTCTAGGATAAGCCCAGCATATAAATCAATAAATATTTGTTAAAGGAGTTTAATAAATAATGAAAGATAAAATGTAACTGCAATGGTCATTTTTGTAAATTTAAGGAGCTATATTTGAGAAACTGGGTTATTCTAGTAAATTCTCTTTGTTACATAGCAATTTACAGTTTACCAAAACCAGTTCATTTTAGCTATAAACTTCATTGTACAGGACCAAGTTTAAAACCTTTTTGTATGTTTTGTCTTATAGTTGGAAGTCAACACACGTCCATTATCACACTACACATGTACACACAAAGCTAAGTTAATTTTATTAATTTGCCAGAAAAATTCCTGGACTTAATGCTAAACCTGGGTTTGAGGTCCATGTATTTGCCAAGTGCTTCTTGACAAATTATTTGGAAGAAGAGAAATAGAGAGGAGAAATTTGGGGTTTGGATTTAGAAACGATAAGAATCAAATTTCCTTAAGTGTCAGATTCCTCATTTGTAAATGGCATTTGTAATTCCTACCTCATAGGGTTATAAGAAGTATTAAATAAAATAATGTCTTGTGTAATGCAGTTGACACCAAATAATTTATCTCTCTAAGAGGAATTTCCTGCATTTATAAAATGGAGTTAATATTTCTATTATAGAATGATAGGAGTTGAAGCAATATATCTGAAATACCTTTTAAATAATAAATTGATATTGAAATATGCCATCATTAAAACTGAAATTATTAATAAGGCTGAAAATATTTTATTCCAAATATTTTAAAGACGTCATTTATGGTATGCTGAAAAAAAATTTTGACAAAAGTGGATTTGTTTTAAAAACTGAAAATAAAAGCAGTCTAGAATTACACTCTTTGCACTAGTTTAGAGCCTGTAAAGTAATACATGTTCTCATTTACAATGGGGGCACCATTTTCCTACCAGATGAAATGACCACTTCTCACTTTGAAGTCCCACATGGGGACAAGTTTTAGTCCTGAGTAAAGGACACCTGACATGTCAATAGGACTCTGCTGGGGGAACAGAAATCTGTTTGATTTTTCATTTCCCTACCACATGGGTAAGGGCTTTATTTAAAAAATCAACCCTCTAGTACCCAAGTCAGTAGAAGCCTGAAGAGTTGACCACTTCCCCAATCATGGAGTGGCCCTTTGGGCACAGGTGGTCTCTATTCCACAGTGCATCACATTTCCACATCACTGGTCTATTTTACAAGAGATAATTTTGCAAACTACTGAGAGCTATCCTTTCAACTAAGCTTGGTTAACTTTTTGATGGAAACTTTCTAAGTAAGTAAGTTTAGTGTCTCTCCACTGTTAACAGAAAGGCTACAGTTGTTGTGAACTCTTCTAGTTCTGGTGTCTTCCTGGGTGTCAGTGTGAAAGTCTCTGTCCCTGCTCTGAAGAGCCCCAGATCGCTGTGCTTAGATTTGTCATGTTTTTCCCGTTCTATCATTCTCTCTGGGTTTTCCCTTCTTTTTTTCTTTTTTCCTTTTAGTGAAGTATGCTTTTTTTAAAAAAAATAATTAATTGAATTTGTTATACATGCTTTTAGAGTGCAATTCCTTTCATATTACATATAAAGAGCACAGTTTTCCAAGTCATTGGTTTTACACAAAGTATTTTCATACCATTTAAGTTTTTATACATGCACTTAGTATATTGATGTCCAACTCCTTCTGCCATTGTTTCTATCCACTTGCCCCTCCCCCCTTTTTTCTATTTAAGATTCCTTCAGTCCTCTCATCTTCCTCCCTTGCCACTATAATTCAGTATTATCATAGCAAAGGAATCAATCGACCTTTGGTTTTCTGGGATTGGCTGACTTCAGTTAGCATTATTTTGTCCAACTCCATCCATTTACCTGCAAATGCCATGATTTTATTCTCTTTTAGTGCTGAGTAGTGTTCCATTGTGTATATATACCAAAGTTTCCCTATCCATTCATCTGCTGACGGGCATCGGGGTTGTTCCCACAATCTAGCTACTGTGAATTGTGCTGCTATGAGCATTGATGTGGCTGTGTCCCTGTGGTATGCTAATTTTAAGTCCTTTGGGTATAGACCAAGGAGTGGGATAGCTGGGTCAAATGGTGGTTCCATTCCAAGTTTTCCTAGGAATCTCCATACTGCTTTCCAAGTTGACTGCACCATTTGCAGCCTCACCAGCAATGTTAAGAGTGTGCGCTTTTCCCCACATCCTCACCAGCATTTATTGTTGCTTGTGTTTTTGATAGCTGCCATTCTGACTGGCGTGAGATGAAATCTTAGAGTAGTTTTGATTTGCATTTCTCTAATTGCTAGAGATGTTGGACATTTTTTCATATATTTGTTGATTGATTGTATATCTTTTTCCCTTCTTAGCTCTGTAGGCCCCATATGCTGGGAAAACCTTCCAGGTGGTCATGGTGTAAGCCACCAAGTCGCAAAACTGAGAGCAGAGCTGGTTAGAAGCCATTGTAATGGAGGAGAGAGTAGAAATCAAATGGATGACTGGAGAACTCCTCTGAGGCAGGATTAATGAGTTTTGTCATAAGAATCATTCATAATTTTAAAGCCAAATTCTATTTCTCTCTGAATTTTCAGTTCATTCATGCATGGCTGCAACTACTTTACGTAGCATGCTTCTTCCTCTGGGGCGTATCTGTGGCCCACACTACTTCGATAAAGTTGGATTTTACTAGTTAATGAACAGTTGATTAAATGTAGTCTAGGCTATTTTTCCACAATCACAACTGGTTTAAGAGTTTCTAAAAAAACAATCAGTCCACAGAAGTGATCTTTGTGTCACTGGGTGTAACCAAGAGCTCATAAACAACTTTGGGAGCAGGTGAAGTTGACACATCAGGCTGTGGTTTCTGTAAGTGCTTCTGTTGAGCGAAGAGAAGGAGGATGTGGGTGCAGTGAGGAGTCGTGGGAGGCCTTGGGGCTCTTGACCTGGCATGCATCTAAATTTTGACTCTGGAACTGTTTAAATGAGAAACCTTGAGAAGATCACTTAACATTTCTTACTGTTTAAAATCCTTCCTCACAGGTTAAAAGGACATGCTGAGTGGCACAGGGGCCATACAGGCAGGCTGCATGCTCATTCCCTGTACCCTGCCCAGTCCTCCCCCAGCACTTTCATCCTTAGAGGCTCTGTTTCAATGACCAGGCCACCCTGGTCCCTTTGCACAGCAAGCACACTCCTGCTGAGACTTGACGTCCCCTCAGTTTGGTGTGTTCTTCCTTTGGAAATCCGTGTCATGCCCTCCCTTGTGCACAATTCCCCATGCTCAGTGGTCTTTCCCAAGCACCTTCATCTTACTTTCCGCATGCCTTGTTTTATACACACACACACACACACACACACATGCACACACACACACACACACACACACACACACACATCTGTGTATGTGCATATGGTAATAGCTTGTTTGGGATGTTATAAAAATACACCTTACTCTAAATGGATTGTAAGCAAGGAAAGTTCCTTCCCATAGATCTGGAGGTCAGAAAGTCCAAAATCAAGATGCCAGAAGACTTGGGGTCTGGCAAGGGTCTGCTTTCTGTTTCACAGAGGGCTGCTCCTTGCTCTGCCCTCACATGATAGAAAGAGAGCACTCTGGTCCCATCAACCAATTATAAGGGCGCAAGCCCCATTCATGTAAGCTCCATCCTCACGACCTAATCATCTCCTTAACCCCCAACTCCTAGTGCCATCACCGTGGGGATCAGGATTGGAGCACAGACATTTGTCCAGAGCCTATGTTATGTATGTAGGTTTATATTTTTGTTTATTGTCTGCCTCTCTCTGCCAGACAGGGACTTCATTTTTGTTATTTAGTAGTGCATTCCCAGCATCTAAGATTTTTTCCTGACACATATTCCACATTCTTTAGAACTTGTTGAATGGACCATGAATGAATGAATCCAAGAACAGAAGTTTTTGAGATATACTTAACTACAGAGTGAATTCTATAGATTGAGCTGATTGAGGGAAATCATGATCCTGGCCTTTGCCTTGAGGATGTAGAGAAGGAAACCACAATCACAGATGGGCAAAGAGGCATAGGTGGCATTAGGCAATGGCTCTGCCTCTAGCCTCTCATGCACCATGCTGTCTGGCCTGATGCTCAGCATCATTAGACTGTAGGAAGACTCTACCTGCCTGGCTCACCTCACAGTGCTGCCTTGGGGAGAGGTATGACAATAAGTGGAAAGGGGACTTGACAATGCAAAGGGCTGCATAAGAGGAGGTTATTGTCAGATGAAACGTGGTAGCATTCTGTGTTATCAGAGTCCTCCCAATGAGGTCGCAGTGCTGGAGGAAAATACTAGAATCTTTCTCTCTGTTTTTTTTATTTCATACTTCTGTAGTTATTGTTTTTGTGCTTAGTTTACATTGTATATTGTATATAAGTAAATTGTACATATATAGAGAGATTAGAAAATGCATTTGTGGAATATGTACGAATGCGTTTGTACATATATAGATTAAAAATGTATATGTGGAACATGCTTGAAAAAAATTTTCTGATGTATGTACAAACAATAAATCTCAGGAAGCATGATTTTTAGCCATCATTAGTATTAATGGCGTGTTTCTGCTTGAACTAACTGCAAATTTTATATAATTAATCGTAAATACCTATACAGAGCTCAGAATGTACAGTTGTAAAAACTTTCCAAATATTGACTTGTGCCATGTGAATGGAAAAATGTAAGTTTAAAGTGGAATTTCTCTAAGCCATGCATTCTCAATGAGGAGAGGAGTATCATCCCCACAGGGGTGAAACTTGGTTCTTTGTGGGAGGTACACCCCCCCCCCCCCCCCCCCCCCCCCCCCCCCCCCCCCCCCCCCCCCCCCCCCCCCCCCCCCCCCCCCCCCCCTGTGAATGCTACTCTTTTTGTGTGGATAAAAAACATAGATATACACACAGCACATAAAAATTTAAAAAGTATATCTGTGGTATTGGATTCCCATGGGGTTCAATTAGAGAAATAATGTCTAAGAAGATTCATTAGGTGGTATTAATGAAACAATAAATAGTTCAAAGGAGAAGAAGCACTATCCTAGTGACTAGTGATATAGGTTATTTTTAAAAGTCATAGAGGCTCAATAAATCAGAGACATTTAAGATGGATCCAAATTGTGTGCGAGTACTTCAAAACTGTGCAGTATTTCCAGAGGGAAATTTAGCATGTGACTTTCTTGGAAGAAGAAAAGGACAGCAATAAGATCTCAAAAGTATGTACTGGGGTGTTGATCCATAAAACCACTCCAAAATGGCCCATCTGTGCATAGATACTAAATTGCATGTGCTAGTGACTTTTCAGGCTTTCAAAATGCTTACACATCTATGATGCCACTGGGTATCTACAACCACTTGGAAAGGTAAGTATTATTTGGCATTATCTTTCATGAATGAGGAAAATGATATTATAGGAAGTTTACAGGAGAACTGAAACCCCACATTTTTTTTCTCAGAATGCTGTTGTTTCTGAATATAAACACTTTAAAATATTTTCTTCCTTAAGTATGTATTATAACGTTTTAACACCAACATTTGTACTGTTTTGTAATCTTCTAAACAATAAATTTGTTTATTATAATTTAGAACAGCTACTTCTTTCAGTGGTGTTTTAAATATTTCAACATAATTTTTATACAGTAATGATAGAACTTCAATATTATTATTGCTAGTTTGAGCACTTTTTCTTGTGGTGAATGTTGAAATGTTGTAAAATTTTCATCAGAAAAGTACACCTTTCACTAAAACCATTGACCTATTTCATTGAAATTTGGCTGTCATCTATTTTATCAGTAATGTGTGTTCTGTAATCCATCTAGGGATCCTGGAGTTGGCTCCTAGTTGGCCAGGTTAATTTGGAATTCTCTGCTCCAGTGTTTCTATTTTAACTGAGTTTTTTTTTTTTTTTTTTTTTTTTTTTTTTTTTTTTTTTAGTAAGGAATTGAAAGATTAATTGAGGAGAATCACAATGCCATGATGTGTCAAAGTCATCTCATCCTACAAGTCCTCTGTGAATCTTTTCCTTTTCTACCTAAGGGGAGGTCATTATTGCACAGGAAGCCTTTACCAGGCTGTGATGGTTTCTAGATTTTTCTCTACTAATGTTCTTTACTAATAGTTCCAAGACTCAATATGCAGGGGGTTGCTTCCCTGTTAGCCTGGAAATTCCTTGAAGTCAGGGCTATATGTTTTCTGACTGTCCCAGTACATCTTTGTATGAGTATGCTGAGGCTGCCAAAACAAAGTCCTACAGAATGAGGGGCCTACGCACAGAAACTCACTTCCCCACAGTGCTGGAGCCTAGAATTTTGAGATCAAGGTGTCGGCAGCATTGGGTCCTCCTGAATCCTCTCTCCTAGCTTGTAGATGGCATCCATTCCCTTGGTCTTCCCACTGTGAAGAGTCTTAGAGTGCATGTCTCAATATCATCCTCTTCTTATGTGGACTCCTGATACAGTGCATTGAGACCCACCCCAAAGATCTGATTTAATCTTAATTACCTCTTCAAAGACCTCATTTCCAAATGCAGTCACATTCTGAAGAACTGGGAGTTAGGGCTTCAGCCCATAACAACATTCCAAACCAAGTCCATGGTATATACTGGTAATGAACAGGTATTGAAAAACATTTCAACTTTTACAAAGCAAATAGCAGAGAAACCGTATTTTTTTTTCAATAAACCTAATTCCTAGAACATAGTATATATGCATATTTTGTAAGTGTGCACCTTGGTCAGGTATTAAAACATGGGCAAACTCATGTAACCATTACAACCAGTCAAAACATATAATATGATCATTTCTTCCTACTCTACCCAATAAATAGTCCCTTTTGACATGTCACCATTTTGACTTTGAGTACTACAAATTGTGTTTGCCTGTGTTGAACTTTAAAATACATGAAACCAGGAGCACATATTTCTATGTACTGGCTTCTTTTGCTCTGCATAACATTTGTGAGACGTATCCATATTAGTGCCTGCAGTGTGATAGCTCGTGTGCATTGCTATGTAGTGTTCCATGGTATGAATGTGCTGTGCTCTTTCTTTTCAATCTATGCATTATAGATTTTAGGGTTGCTTTGGTTTGAGTCACTATGAATAATGCTTGCAATGTGCATTAGTGTATATGATTCAGCAAATACCTAACAGGAAAAGAACTGAAAAGCATGATATTTTTATATTGAGTTTAATGACTAATTATAGTTTTTTTATTTGTACCAGGAATTCCTTATTTTTAAACAGAATTCTTCAGTGTCTGTGCTTCTACTAGTGGGTGTGTATTATCTCACTGTGGCCTTTTTTTTTTTTTCATTTTTCAGATGATTTCTGAGGACAAGTGTGCTTTTGAACATTTATTGAAATTTGAATATCTGTTGTGAAGTATCATTTGTTCATTTTTAGTTGACTCATCTCTTTCTTGTCAATTTGTTTTGAGTTTTATATACTCAAGGCACTAGACTTTGGTTAATGATGTGTCTTACAAATATCTTCTCTTACACTGTGATTTGCTTTTCCATGTTTTAATAGAATTATTGACCATTATCATTGGTACGTGTTAAGCTGCATAATTTTGAAGTGCACAACTTGACATATACATTCCAGTATATATCACTACCACTACAGTCAGGATTCCCCTGGTCCCTCAGCAATTCCTCTCTCATGTGACTCCCTTACCCCCTGAGTCTATATGTTTTCCAACACCATTCCCTAGGTAGGCCTGATCCACTGTTAAAGGATTTTCAACTATTACACCACTAATGGCTTGGACTGGATAGTTCTTTGCTGGGTGGTTGAGGGGGTTCTCCTGTGCATTGCAGTATGTTCAACAGCATCCTCAGCCTCTACCCACAAAAGGCCAGAACCCCCTCCCCACTGCGCAACCAAAAATGTCTCCAATCACTGCCAAATAGCCTTTGTGGTGGGGGTGTAAGTGTCTTAGTTGAGAAAATCCAGACTTAAATCTATTGAGTTCAAAATTTTAATTATTGCAGTATCATATCCTAGAATTTCTTGTACTCTTTTTAAGTAGTTTCCAATTGTTTAGTCACTCTATCTTTTATTTCAATTTTATCAATATGTAATAGGAATTATTATAAAAATAAACATCTGGAAACTTCAGAATCAGGATCTCTACTGGTTGGAGTTTGGTCAAATCTTTATCTACCTATCTGTACATGTATGATACTTTATAAAGGCAGATTTTTAAAATTTTCTAACTAAAGAAAGCAACTTTATTTTTTTTCTCCTATCTTCCCTCTATTTCTCTTCCCTGGGGCAAAGCCTTCTCTTACTCCTGCATAAAACTTGGGCAAGTCCAGTGACTTTTATTGGTATTGGGAATTGAACTCAGTGACGTTTTGAGGTCCCATGACTTTTCTGATCAATTTTAGTTAACAGAAAGTCTTATCTCAAATCAGCTGGCAGGCGGTGTTGACTCGTTAATAACACATTCAGCAGAAAATGTGATCCATTTCAAACTTTGCCTGAAGGCACCACTTCTACCTTTTTCTATCAGAACTTCCTGTGGCCGTGCTGTCTCTGTGGCGGGTGGAGAACAGGGTCCTTCTTTTCTCTTTTTCTACCTGGACCATATCCTTTTCCTTAAGTTTGCTCATTTTAATTCCTAAAGCAGATATTCTTATGCAACCAAGGACTAGGGTGACTGAAGCCAGGCATTGCTCCTAGTGAGGGCAGGCTGATTTCATGTTCTCCTTACTTCTCAGATCCAGTCCTCCAAGGCAATCTTACAGAACGGGTGGTCTTTCCATGGACTCTCCTCTCTAGTGGGTCCTGAATCTCAGCCTTGGCCCCTGGTGTGTGATGCTGGAGTCCACTTCTGCCAGCTTGCTCCTCCTCCAGAGTTGGTCCTGCCATTCCCTGCAGCCTTCAAACAGATGTGTTTTCCTCTATTTTAAACAGTTTTCCTAGTTGTTCTCAGAGGGATGGTTGTTTCTAAACAACCTAGACAGCCATTGTGAGAAGCTTATCTTTTATTTTTCCTTTGTTTACAATCTATTTAGAATGCTGGAATGATTCGGGGCTTGGAGATGGACCTATTTTTTTTTTTCCCTTCTCTATACTTATTTCCAGGCAGTCAGTTCTAACTCACAGCCTTTTGTTTTGTTTTATTTTCAGAAATAATTACATGACCGTGGCAATAAGAAGAGGATCTGGTAAACACTGGTAAATTAAGTAAACAATTAATAATCGTCCCCTCAATATTTACCTCCCCAGTTCCCTAAAATAAACAGTGCTGATATATACTGGTCTATGACATTATGAGTTCTCATGGTATTGGGCACCATCCCAAACATATGTACTCCACACACAGCCCCCACAACAAGAAAAGAATTCTGGGTAATTGCTCATTTTGTCAAAAGTTGACTTCCTTAAGTGTGTTAATGTGTATTTAAATTTCATTCTCTTGATTTAAAATGTATCTTAATTGTGGACATCCCGTTGCATGAGGGCCTAGCTCATTGTTTTTAAGATCTGCATTATATGACATAGTGTGGTCTGAAGACACTTTCTTTTATTGAAGTATGATGTGTTTTGTCATAATAATGCTGATAGGTAGTGATACACAATAGATTGACAGATTGATGGACATATAGATATTTGTAGGAAAAAAAGAAAACTTTGCACAGCTGAATGATGGGGTCAGAGAATCGATATATTCTAATCGCAATATGTACCACTCTATTATTTTCCAGAAGTTTGCATTCATAACCATTATGATTATCATTCTTTGTGAACCCACAGTTTATCAGATTATGAGTTGTCCAGGACAGACTTGTTTTCTTTCCCTTTCTCCTCCTCCTCCTCCTTCTTCTTCTTTTTATTTATTTATTTTTTTTTGTTTCAGACAATCTGAAGATAACATAATCTGTTTCAGTTTTAGTTTGAATTTATCTGGCCCATAGAAGACAACTAGAAGCTGAAATCTACATATGTATGCATACATATCAAAATATATATATAGAGAGAAGAAAAATATAATATTATTCTAAAACGTCTAAGAGCAATCCAGAGTGAAAAATGCTTACTCTAAAGTGCTAGGGAAATGGCAACATGATCTCAGTGCAAATCTATGGAGAGATCATTAGGATGTCAAAATGAAAATTTAAAAAGTCAATACATGCCTAATGTGCTGACATCTGAGAATGACACTTACTGTCAAGTTGAGGAGGATAAATGACTGTCAGGAGAGTTTTCTCAAATCAGCTTGGGGAGTCAATAAAGTAGGAGGCACAAGGACCGCCCCACCCCAGCTGAACTACATTATATAACCCCAAGATTAAGCTAAAAACAAATGTGCATGCTTCCTCTGCATTAGCAATTCATTCAGTGCAATATTCTCATCTACTGTTTTCATCTGTCACTCATTTGAGAAGAGCAGCATCCTCAGGCTGTGTTCATTTTGTGATTAGAAAAGACACTAGAGGGGCTTTACGGGTCATATGCATGTTGGGCATCTGAAGTTTTTCTCTAGTATCCATCCAAAGTAGGGAGCTATTTATAACAACCCCCAGAACGTTATTTGCCTGAGAACATCTACTTGTAGAAATGACTTGAGTCCACATTCTATAATAATAAGAACCTTTAATTCTTTCCTGTAAACACTAATAAATAAACATATACTATAAATACTATAGAGTAGGGTCACATTACTGACATCATTTGCTAAACACCAAGTGTGTCTACTGGACTGCCTCTGTGCTGGATAGGTCTGTACTTCCTGTTTTACAGCTTATGCTATTTTGGTCTGACAGTTTGGTCTATTATAATGGCTAGACTTTGCTTTATGACCTCTGTATTTTATTTTTGCTTTAAACATTTTCTTACAGTTTGAATTATTGATTAGCTCTCTTTTCTAAATATTTTAAAACTCTTCTCAACTGCAGCTTGTGGCAAGCATTGACACTGTCTTGAGTCTTTTTCAACATGATCAAAGCAACAACTAACCTTCAAAACCACATCTGCCTTCAATCCCCTGCTCTCTTCCACTGGCCTTCAACAGTGAACTTGGGAGAAGTGATTTCTCTGTTCCCTTTTCTCCTTGCCTACTCATTCCTCAACCCACTCCAGGTCATAGTGTCCCCAACCAACCCACACTTGGAACGGTTCACACCACATCACCAGGGCCTCCAGCAGTACTTGGTCTCTCCGAGGATGCTGTTCACCATATGTTCTTTCTCTTCTGAAAAGATGTCTGTTCCCCCACTGTCACAGCACCAGACCCTTAGTGTCACACCCTGGCACTCTGGCCTTTCCTTTTTCCCATCTGCAGCTTCATTCTCCTCTGACTCCTCTTCTTTTGCAGCAGGTGTAACTGAGACTGATGCCTTACCATGCCCCCCTGGTTCACTCCTGCCTCATGCCCATGTTCCTACTCATCACAGCCAGAGTATTTCTAACATGGAAATCTGGACATGCTAGTCACCCGTGGAACCTTTACAACTGCTTCCCATTTTTCTTAGGATGAAGACCCAAGTCCTCCAATTGTCCCTTACAAAGGTCTAGCTCTAGTCCCCTCTCCACCTCATCTCATTCCTCACTCTCCACATGGCCGCCCACCTGCCCTGTACCCTCCTCCACAGGGTCTTGCTACACAGTTTCCCCTCTGCCCACAAAGCTCTTCCCTCCGAAGGCTTTGGCTCTCCAGGTCTCAGTGTGATTGTGTTCCCCTCAGGGCCTGGGGACACTCAGATCGAGTCACATGACCCTTGTGCACACTCTTTAGCAACACGTACTTTCCTTCACACCATTCATCACAGCAAGACATCGTACGCTAATTTTTGTGTGTTTTTCTATGTTTTCTGGGAATTATTGGCAGTCGCCTAAGGACAGGACTCATGTCAACTTCAACCCACTGCTATGTCCAATACCCAACTTGGTTCCTTGCATAGGGTGAGGTTGTGCTTCTGAACTTCTAAATCTCCCTCATTTTTAGGATGGAGGGTTTATTTCCCCCAGTAAGCTCTGCAAATCTATTTGTAGGTGTCCACTTGTTATGGTTTGATGAAAGGTGTTGCCGCCTGAAGCACTTGGAGGAACGGAGCCGCGGGAAAAACTTCAGAAGCAAACTGGAGACAAACAGCTTTTTATTCTGATAACTTTTCTCTCTGGTTCTAACAACGACTCACACACGCCAAAAACACACCCTAAAATGGTGCTGACCCGATCAGCAATTTCGGCCAAGTCACTCAAGATCCCGCAACAATCCCGTGAGACTACGGGTGGCGACAAAGGCCAAATCTCCACGGCTCATAGTCAACTGCAATTCAAGCCAATCCCCAAACAGGGCTCCTGCATTTCCCCCTTTTTGTTTTAAAAGAGGTAATGCTCTAGGACGTCTATGTGCAACCAACATTCTTACCCGTCATCGGATAATCAAGGCTGTGCCCTTGACTCCTGTCTTAGGTTGATATGTCGGCCACATGAGACTGTCCCGTGCGACTGTGCCTGTCTTAGGTTGTCCCCCTCTGGGGATCTTACCCGTCATTGGCTAACCAGCCATCCAATGGAGCCCTTTAGGATCGACTATATATGATGACCAACAGCCGTCCAATTGTGAGGAGATGTTGCGGCTTTAAGGCGACAAGCCTTTTGGTGATGAGCCAAATTGCATAGCATATCAAATTGTTTAAACAAATCAGCTGCCCTAAGTTCCATCAAGTAACACACTGAATTCTCTAGACAAATACCCGCAAGGCATTGTCCCGTAAAGTCCCAAACAATGAAAGATCAAAATGTCCATTTGTTGTAACATGTTGATGTAGGAGGCCCCATGCATGTAGAGCAGAGGCCACACTGTTGGTGAGGTTGTTTGATGTTTGAGCAGCAGGGATGCTTGCGGCGGCCGCGATCCCTGCAGCTGTAGCAGCAGACGTCTTTTTTATGTTTAGACAATGCCACCGGCAAATCTTCAGGGCCCGCTACCTAGAAACTCAAGCATCAATTATTAAAGGAAAGGCAGTGCTATTGCAGCACTGAGTCAAGAGGCGAGTTGTCAAACTACAAAATAGAATAATTAGATTAGAAAATTAAAGTTAATTTTTGTTCACACACATCGCTGGTAGAGCTTCTACAAACATAAGTTGGAAAAATATCATATTTAGAACAAAACAAAGAAAGACTGAGGGTAATTACTGCATTAAAGATAGATTAAAGAAAAGGTAAAGGCACTTTAGAGAAATAATTTGTTAGCTGGAACCCTTGAGTCTCTGTATACAGAGCAATCTTTTACCTGTTGAGATAATTGAAATTAATGAGCTATTAAACAAATGAAGTTAATAACAAATAAACAATCTTATGTCAAAACACCAAAATATCAGGTTATATAGCACTAGTTATATTGTTTGCTAAAGAGAAGTCCCAGGGACACCTATAAATCAAAATTGAAAGTACCTTCATTTATAAAATTATTTACCTAAATTGAATACTCTTAACCTAAAATGAATTAAAGTTATTTGGATCCATATATATATATATATATATATATATTTTTTTTTTTTTTTTCTTTTTCATAAGCGCTTTGTTCTTTGTGACGTCACACTGGACAGACGAACAAGCATACAAACATATATTTGTGACGTCACATTAACATGAAATGTAGACAAATGTACAGACATAAAGACATGTATAAAAAGAAAAAAAAATACAATTGTGTGCACACTAAAGAGAGATCTCCTTGTCCCGGCCGGGAGAAATGACACTTAAGTTGTGAAATATTTTGAAGGACTCTTTTGAGGGAATCATTCTGTACCTTCATCTTGGTCCTCTTGATTTTGTACCTTTTTTATTAATCTTGATTCTTCAATAACTTCATCTTGATCATTTTGATGTGGTACCTGTTTTATTAATCTAGATGGTATCCATATTGGAGAGGATTCGTCTTTTGGAAAAACACAAACAGATCCTCTTCCCCAAATTAATACTGGATCTGGACCCTTCCATGTACCTGAAAGAACATCCTTCCAGTAAACCAAAGGTTTATGTTGTTGGTGTGGATTCCAATGTCTGTCTCCAGCAGAATAACCATTAGAGTCTAAAGTTAAAAAATTTAAGGTAAACAGGGCAACTGCCAATCTGTCCTTAGGACTTTTCCAATTTCCTTCTTTTTGTTTTAATAACAAAATTTTCAGTGTTCGGTTTGCTCTTTCAATAATGCCCTGACCCTGAGGATTGTATGGGATGCCTGTTTTATGGGATATATTGAATTTTGCGCAAAACTGTTTGAAAGATGAGGAGGACGTATATGTGGGGCCATTATCTGTTTTAAGCATTTTGGGGATGCCCAATGCAGCAAAAGCTTGCAAACAATGAGATGTAACATCTTTAACTTTTTCTCCAGAATGTAAGGAAGCAAAAATCATGCCTGAGCATGTATCTGTGGTCACATGAATAAATCGCAATTTTCCAAAACTTGGCTCATGAGTAACATCCATCTGCCACAAATGATTGGGCATTAATCCTCTAGGGTTAACTCCGAAATGAGGATTGGGCAAATGTGTCATACAAGATTTACAATCTTTTACAATTGTTCTGGCTTGCTCCTTTGTGATTTTAAACCTACATTGCAAGGTGGTGCTGTTGACATGAAACTGGGAATGAAATAAAGTAGCTTGTTGTAGCGCTGAAAGTATAAATACTGTTTTTTGTAAGTTCATCAGCCTTTTGATTACCTTCATGGAGGGGACCAGGCAAATTAGTATGTGCTCTAATATGGCCTACGAATAGAGGTTCTTTTCTTGCCCACAAAAGTTTTTGTATTTGATAAAACAATTTAAAGGCTGGAGTATGAGGTGCTATTGGTCCTGCTAACTCTAATTTTGGGACGGCTTGTACAATATAGTGGCTATCTGAAAAAATGTTTACGGGCTGGTCCCTAAAATTTTCCAGAGCTCTTACCACAGCTTCCAGTTCCACTAGTTGAGCTGATTTGTGTGCAGTTATGTAAGTCATATTTTCTTTTTTAGTGACTACTGTAGCAGTACCATTTGAGGACCCATCTGTAAATACATTAAATGCTTTAGGAATAGGTTGATTTTTTATTACCTGTGGAAATATAATAGGATGATTAATACAAAAAGATAATATAGGGGACTTAGGAAGATGATTATCAAAATTTGCAGAAGTAGAGCATTTAGCTATAGCCCAATCATTATCATTGAAGCACAAGTATTCAATCTGTGATGATGAATAGGGAGTAATAATAGTAGCAGGGTGAATGCCAAATATTTTAGTAGAAGTCTTAAGTCCTTGAAGAATAAGTTTAGCCACCATGGAGGTATAAGATTCAATTATACTTTTAGGAGAGACGGGCAAATGTATCCATAATAAAGGCCCCTGTTGCCAAAATACTCCTGTGGGTGTATATTGTGAAGAAATAATAATCAACATCAGCGGTTGAGTTAAATCAAATCTATCACAATGAGCTCCTTCGATGGCTTTTTCTACTAACTTTAAAGCTTTCCTAGCATCAGGAGTCAATGTTCGTGGTGAAGATGGATCAGGATCTCCACGAAGGATGTCAAATAAAGGTTTTAGTTGGCCAGTAGTGAGATTTAGTGTAGGGCGAAGCCAATTAATGTCTCCCAGTAGTTTTTGGAAATCATTGAGGGTGGTCAAATGTTCTTTATTTATTAAAATTTTGGGGGGTCTAACAAAAGTGTCCATGATTTTAAATCCTAAATATAATATGGGAGATCTGGTTTGAACTTTTTCTTCTGCTATATATAATCCATATTTTTTTTAAATTTTCTACCACATCACTGAATATATTAAATAAGATTTTTTGATTAGGGTGGGCCAATAAAATATCATCCATGTAATGTAGACACATGAGGTCTGGATATTTTATTTTTAATGGGTTGGATAGCCTTGTCCACATATATTTGGCATATGGTGGGGCTATTAGCCATTCCCTGTGGTAAAACCTTCCATTGATATCTCTGATCAGGGCCATTATTGTTCATAGAAGGAATGGAAAAAGCAAACCTGGGGGCATCCAGAGGATGTAGGGGAATAGAAAAGAAGCAATCCTTTATATCAAGAGTAATAAGATGGAAATTTTTTGGAATAGCTACGGGACTAGGAAGTCCAGGTTGAGTAGGCCCATAACTTGCATGGTTTTATTGATTTGTCTAAGATCATGTAACAATCGCCATTTTCCTGACTTTTTCTTGATCACAAATATGGGGGAATTCCAGGGAGAGGTGGAAGGTTCTATATGACCTGCTTCTAATTGTTCCTGAACTAATTGGTGGGCCGCTTGTAATTTCTCTTTAGATAGGGGCCACTGAGGGACCCACACTGGCTTATCAGAAAGCCATGGTATTTTCAAAATTATTTTCTCAGTGGCCCCGAAAAAAAATATCTTTTTCCTTTATGACAATGATTACTTTTAGGGTTAAGATTACTCTGTACTTTTTGATAATGAGTTCTTTTATGGTTAAGATTACCCTGTAGGTTTTCACATTTAACATCTGCAGGCTTGGTTGCAAGGTGTACTCCCATTTGTTGCAAAATATCTCTTCCCCATAAAGTAACCGGTAGATTAGGTAAAACATAAGGCTGAAATGTTCCTTTATGGCCTTCATCATCCTCCCATTTTAAAATTACTGCACTTTTATCTGGGAGGTTATTATATCCCAAGCCTCTTAAACTGGTTGAAGCTTTTTGCAGAGGCCAGTGCTTGGGCCATTGGCATAAATTAATAATGGAAGAGTCAGCTCCAGTATCTATTAATCCCTCCATTTCTATTCCTTGGATTTTTATTTTACACATAGGCCTCCTTGAACAGTCTCGAACCCAGCAAGCCATGGGACTTGAGTCAGTGGAACAAAATCCTCTATTGTTCCCTTCTTGAGGCATACCCATTTTAAATGAATTATGTAAATTGGGAAGGAGAAGCAACTGAGCAATTCTATCTCCTTGATTAACAGAAGTTATACTTTGGGGTGAGCTAAGCATTATTTTTATTTCCCCTTTGTAGTCTGAGTTTATTACACCTGGGGTCACTTGCAAACCTAATATGCTTTTAGGACTACGCCCGATAATAAGTCCTACAGTCCCTGAGGGAAGAGGTCCCCTGACTCCTGTGGGAATCAGTTGAACCCCCATTTCAGGTGTTAACACTATTCGGGCGGTGGAACAGAGGTCTAATCCTGCATTTCCTCTTGTTCCTCTGGCGAGGGAGTGGATGGGTAGTAGGGATTGTGTCGGGGAAGCATCTGAGTGGATGTTTGAGGATACTCCTTCTGCAATGCCCCGTACATTTGTGGGCCCCGGGGTATTGGGCCCCATGCCCCGTTTTTTGAATTCCTGAACAAAGGATTTCCATGGATATCAAATTTTGAATAGCATTTATTGGCCCAATGATTTCCCTTTTTACACCTGGGGCAGCGGCCTGGGGCACGGTATGAGCTTGATCTTATTTCTCTTTTGGGATTTTGCCTAGAATTGCCTGATTGATTATGATAATTTTGCCTGGAATATCCTGATTGATTATAATATCTACGTTTAGCCTTTGTGAAATTTCGAGAGGAAGCACCTCTCATTGAGGCTATAATCACATTTCCTGTGACAAAGGCGCCATTTATATCTTTACATAGTTGTATATATACAGAAAGATCCTTTTTAGTTCTCCATGGCCTGATGGCTGCTTGGCACCATTTATTTGCATTTTCATAAGCTAATTGAACAAACTAATGGCATAGCTTGGTCAACATCTGCAAACACACTACCTGCAGTTCTCAAAAGTCGATCAGCAAAGTCGGCATACGGCTCATTACGTCCTTGAATCACTTTTGACAAGCTACCTTGTAGATCCCCAGGTCCTTGTACAGTTTTCCATGCCTCTAAAGCAGCTGCATTTATCTGAGCATATATATCTGGGTCATAATCTGTTTGAGCCTGTAAGTCTGCGAATTGCCCTTCTCCTGTGAGCATGTCTATATTATAGTTTTCAAACCCTGCAGCCGCGTTTCTTTTAGCCGTTTCTATACAAAGTTCTTGGAATTGCGATCGCCAAACCAAGAATTGCCCCCCGCTTAATGTTGCTTTACATAGACTTTTCCAGTCTGAGGGGGTTAAGCTAAAGGTGTTAAGGGACTCCAGCATACTCAACGTGAAAGGAGCTTGGGGCCCATAAGTCATTACTGCCTCTTTGAGATTTTTTATTGTTTTGAAATCTACTGACTGATGGACACTCTGTCCATTTTTCTTTTCAAATGCTGGCGGTTCCCAATGTATCTGTGAGTTGTCCTCGAGAGCGCATAAGCGATCAGAAAGACTTTTTATTTCTGTTTCTAGGGTATGCAAATGCCTAGTAATACCCTTCATATTTTCTGTAATGGATTCCACCCATGGGGGAGTAGAGGACACAAGTGACTCCTCTGCCTGACGGACCTTTTTCTCGGTCTTTTTTAATTTCTTTTTCCTCATTTTCTCAGGATCACTTTTACTAGATTCCTCACCACTGCTAATTTCACTGACAGCAATATCCTGAGGCCCAGGTTCCAGTGAGAGCAAGTATCCTTCAGCTTTCGCCAATAACTCCCGAATAGCTTTAATAGCTTGGATTTTTGTCATTTTTGGGTCTCTTCTAATACTCTCTTTACTGGTCTCAGTTGGCCCAGTGGAATCTACACTTTTTTGATCACTTTCACTTTTGTCTATATACTCCTCACTGAGAACAGAGTCAGGTATATCAAGGAGTCTTTGCATAGCCTCTATCACTTGGGATTCAGTTATATTCGAACCCATCTTTAGAGACCTTTCAGTTCTTACCTGTCCGCTCCGAAGTTCCCCGTACGGGCCGCCACCTGTTGCTGCCTGAAGCGCTTGGAGCAACGGAGCCGCGGGAAAAACTTCAGAAGCAAACTGGAGACAAACAGCTTTTTATTCTGATAACTTTTCTCTCTGGTTCTAACAACGACAAACACACGCCAAAAACACACCCTAAAATGGCGCTGACCCGATCAGCAATTTCGGCCAAGTCACTCGAGATCACGCAACAATCCTGTGAGACTACGGGTGGCGACAAAGGCCAAATCTCCACGGCTCATAGTCAACTGCAATTCAAGCCAATCCCCAAACAGGGCTCCTGCAGAAAGGAATATTCCAAAGTTTCTGTTAATATAAAAATGTTTGGAAGTGAAATTATAAGATTATGAAACCTGCAACTCAGGCAGTGGACTTATCCATTTGATGGATTAGTGATTTGAATGGACTAACTGGGGGCTAATGCTAGGCAGGTAGGGAATAGCTGGAGGAAGTGAGGTCATAGGTTGTGCCCCTGAGGTTTATATTTCTCTAGTGCCTTGCTTTCTCTCTCTCTGCTTCCTGGTTGACACAAGGTGAGTAGTTTTTCTCTGCCTTGCCCTTTTGCCCTGGTACTCTGCCTCACTTGGGCCCAAGGCAATGGAGTCATCTCACCATGGACTGAACTTCTGAAATTGTGAGCTCAAAATGAACTATTCCTTTTCTAAGTTGCTCCTCCTGGGTATTTTGTTCACAGCATTGAAAAGCTCATAATAGGCCAGTGCTGTAGCAATATAGGCTTTCTTTCCATTCTGTTTGTCTCAGGAATTCACTCAGGTGTGTATCAACAATGGCTACCGTGTTGGATTGTGTAGATTGCACGGATGATCTAGTGGTTTTTCTTTTCTTTTCTTTCTTTCTTTTTTTTTTTAATGTTTGCCTGCACTTATTCACTTTTCTATGTAACTTTGTAGTTTCTCTTGTTAAAAAAGTCAGAATAAATTTTCCTCCCTTAATTTTGGGTTCAGATACAGGTCTTTTTCTGGCCTTCATAAACATGATTATGGAAGAGTTTCCTCTTTGAGCCATTGGCATCTCCCTGGAAAGAACACACCCAGAAAGGCTGCTGCTCCTAAGAGCAGAAGGAGAGACACACAGAGGTAGACAGCTGAACCAGGTAGGCCAGCCAACCCCCAGAAAACCTAGACACAAAAGCTAAGTGATGGCTCATACAGGCTTTGGAGAGTGTTGCTGTTGTCTGTTACATAGCATTATTGTGACTGCAGTTGAATGGCACAGGAAGATTAAATGAGATAAGGAATCAAAACATTGAGCAGAACCTACTCCTTTCCCTGTCTTTCTTTCACAGTGAGTTTGTATGAAATGACACACACTTTGAAGCTTTGCGCTTTCTGAGACAATATCTAGCTGAAACCTTGATATGTCTTAGTAGGATTAGATGGATAGCTAGTTCCAGTGAGCTAGATAGTCAGAGGCAGGCACTAGGCACTAGTCATGATGGTGTGGGAAGATGTTACCACTTTTTGTATTTATTGAGCAGCCACCATTCTTCGAGTTCCATTGATCTTTTTTTAAAAATTTTTTTAATTTAATTTAATTTGTTATACATGTTTTTAGAGTGCAATTCCTTTCGTATTACATATAAAGAGCACAGTTTTCCAAGTCATTGGTTTTACACAAAGTATTTTCATACCATATGAGTTTTTACACATGCACTTAGTATATTGATGTCCAACTCCTTCTGCCATTGTTTCTATCCCCTTGTCATTGATCTTTTTTACGGTGTTTTTGCTTACTCGTTTATTTGCCTCTTATCTTTACTCTTCTCTTTTCTTCTTTAAGTTTACACTGTTTTGTTGTTGTTGCTTTGTTGTTCTAAGTTTGCTTTGTTTTTCTTCTCAGTTCTGGAGTTGAAGAATCTATTTATAATTTTAAAGTTTCGTCAACTATACATGGTTACAATTCTTGTCTAGCCAGGATGTACCTACAAGAATAATGTTCATTAGCTTCCCCAATTTTTATATATCATGTTTAATTTGTTATTCATTCCTAAATATTTTGCAATTTTATAATTTTCTTTTTGACTTAAGAATTATTCTAAAATGCTTTGCCTTTGCTGTTATTATGTATTTTGTGTGTTCATTTAAATCTTTCTCTATATTATGATGTTTTGAGTCTTAAGAGAAACCTTTCCTACTGGGGAGAGACTGCCTTCCCTGCACTAGCCAGTGCTTAGAGATCGCATAGAACCCAGCCAGAGGCATTCCTCCTCTTGCAAACTAACTATCCCCTTGCACTCTGGGAGGCACCATTCCTCAGCCTTATTTATCTCAGGGCCAGGTACCAAGCAACCAGAGACTACCCCCTCCATCCCAGAGCCAGATAGGATCACTCAAACTTGCTGATCCCAGGCCGTTCATGGGTTCTGCACTGCTGCTCCATCTGCACCTAGGTCCATTGGGGCTGATGCTACAAAATAGCATAAACCAAGTCATTCATCAACAGCACACATTTGTTTCCTTCATGATTATGGAGGCTGGAAGTCCAACAGCAAGGCACCATCAGGTTCACTGTCTGGTGGGGACCTGGTTTCTGGTTGTTTGGGTGGTGTCTTAAAGCTGTGTCTTTGCATGATGGAAGGAGAGGGCTCTAGTCTGGTGGCCTGTACCCTCATGACCTAATAACCTCTCCAAGGCCCCACCTTTTAATGCCTACAGGAACATCCAAACCACAGCCTCTGGAAACCCCAGTCAAGGCTCTTTCTGGTACCTTTCCTCACTCCTATCACCTGTTCCTGCACCCCTGTGCATCTCCCCATGCTGCCCTTGCTAGCATGCTGTGTCTCCTATCCCTAGAACCTGGGACTACAACGAATCTTGTGCTCCTGAAACTCTTCTCTGTCTGGTCCCATATGGCCCCAGTTCACATCTCATAAAATAACAAAATGAGCACAAAGAAGGAAAAAAAATATATATATATGCATATATATATGTGTGTGTGTAAAATATACTGACTTTATTTCAAAATATATTGTTTTTCTAAAGAATGTTATATTGCATATGTATTTCTAATATTATTGCATCATATTCAGAAACTATAGATGCTCAATTATAAATCCTTTAGTATCTCTTTTGGTTACTTTGTGACTGAAAAGATCAGTATAGTGTTTTTAATGATTGCATCAGTTTTCTATTGGTAATGACTTCTTTCAGATATATGACATCCATCATCATTACCCTTCAATATTTACTGAAATTCTGAGGCAGCTATGTTTTTTAAAAAAATTAGTATTTTTTAAATTTCCTGTAGTTATTTTTCTCTCTGGAAATAGATACTTAGAGTTTTAGTCATAGAATAATACTATTGACACTTAATAGAAATTTTTATCTTAAATATTCTCCTCAGATATAAATATTGTTCTGTCAACTTTCTCCTGGTTATTGTTTTGACATATTCTTTTTCTTCCTTTGCTTTTACACTTACTGCTTTATCATCTTGCAGAAAACTTTTGTACATAATACGAGGCGGATTTTATTATTCATAAATTAAACTGAGAATGTCTCATTGCAGATGACCTTTAAACTTTTTGCTCTTTTATATATTTACTTGAAAATTGTGGTTCTTTTTATTATTTTAATTGTTATCTTTAAATTTTAAAAACATGTAATATTTTATTTAAATTCGAAACATCAGTCAATAAAGACAATCTGTTAAGTTTGGGTATGTGTTTCAGCTCACTTCATTAAGGTTGTTCTAAAGCTTGTTTATGATATAGAATAGCTTACACATTAATGAGATTTACGGAATTTTTTTGTATAAAGATTTGCACAATTCCTGAAAAACTGTCTGATCATGATATTGATTTCAGGAACTGGGAAACAGCACCTGACAACTTGCTTATTCTGTAATAAATGTTCTAAGATACCCAAGTACTTTGAAAAAAAATTGAAATTTATCTTCTTTTGGTATTATTCATTTTATCTATAGTGTTTATAAATGTGGAAAATGTCATGATTTCTATTTTAAAATTTTTCATTGGTGCACTATAATTATACCTAATAGTAGGATTCATCACTAAATAATTTATTTTTTATTTCTTGTGCAAACTGGATTGGTTCATCTTTGTAATTTACATGACACATTTGTATTTTCCTTCTTAATCTTCTGAAATGTTAACATTTATCTATAATATTTTAATTCTTGGACCATTGAGTCTATTGTGTCTACTGGCTCTCTCTTTCCCACTATCACCTTTTCACAGGTGTAATTTTTGATTGTGAACTCATCTTCAGCGGACTTATTTTACATTCCTTGGGAATCCTGTGACTGATCTATAGAGCAGTTCTCTGAAAAGCCATTGAAGGCCTAGAACATTGGCAAGATTTTCCACTACATTAGTAATCTTGTAGAAGCATTTTGTCAATATCTGTACTGAGGTGGTTAACATTAAGGGTCTAGGTAGCAGTTCCTCATCTTGCACATCCAGAAACATTTTGTTTTACCCCATGAAGGCTTTCGAACCTCAATCCTCCAGGTGTTCTGTGTTTTACTGGGAACAAATACCTTTTTTTTGGTCCACATATTAGATGGTCATTATTATATTGACTTTGAGTTCTCTTTACATTTCTTTAATATGTATATTTTACTTTATTTCTTTTGAATTTGAATATAAACATATATTCCTATAGGAAACTGTTTTACACTTAAACCATTTTAATCTAAAATTTGGTTTTAACATTTTAAAATATTTATGTTTCACCAGAATTTCTATAAAATTCATATGGGATTAAGGCAGGGGAATGTGTTGAAGATTGCTCTGTCATATGGCCAGAGATTACCTCCACTGACTTTAAAAGTAAGAAAACCGAGGGCGGGCTACATATAAACTGTCCTGTTCAAACATAGCTATTAAACATAGAAGACCCCATTACCACAATGCCCAGCGCTGGGCCTGACATTTAATAGATACTCAGTAAATCCTTAGTAGTTGGATGCCTAATTCAAAAAAAGGAAATGAGAAATATTTCCTTTCTTTGGTATGACCATCAGTGATAGAGAGGGTCAAGATAACCATGTTCTTCCTTTCTGGAATTTGCTGTTGAAGGGCATCCTCAAGAGGCAAAGGTGTCTCAGACATTTCTGTACTTGAGACTCTGTCACCCAGAGACCTAAATCATAAATGCTTAACCCTGAATGCTGTCCTGGTCAAGGCAAGGTCTTTTAGGACTGTCTTTTAGGACTGCTCAGTAATTTATCATCCAAGTCCCTCGCAAACTCTATACATTTCCTTCCGGAATCCTCCCAACCCTCCATCTTTCCAGCAGTCATGTTTTGAACAAAGTAAATATTAACAGAAGACTGAGCAGCCAGCATTTTAATCTGGCTTTAAATTCTGGCTGCATTTCAGATGATTTACTAAGAGCTTTAAAGAAGAAAGATCTATTATACCTGTATTATTTCAGGAGAGGAAATAAAAACCCTTTAATTCAGCTATACAAAATGTATTGAATTATTCAGTGGGGAAATCAGATTTAGATTTTCAAAACAACTATTTTATTTACAACCTCTGGTAGAAGTTCTAACTCTTACAGTACTGTTTGAAAATAACGCCCTGTTCTCCTAACTTATTTAGTTCAGTGGATCTGATCTTCTCCTCCTCCATCAATAGGCAGCACAGCATCCAGACTAAGGCTGTTAAAATATAAGTTAGACTATGTCACTCTTTTGCTCAAAGACAATTAGTAGTTTATAATCCCAGCAAAATAGGAACTCAACTTCTAACAAGGACCACAAGGTCCTACAGCGTCTGGCTTCTCCGACTTTGCTGATCTCATCTCCTTTGGCCTCTCTCTGCCCCTTGGCTAGATGTCCTCCCGCCATGGTGCCTGCTTATCTCTTCCTCACTAGATATCTCAGGTGGGCTGCACTTTGGGGCCTTAGTTCTAGCACGCCTCTCTGCCTTCAGTGCTCTTCCTCTTGTAATTTCCATATTCTGTCTTTCATGCAGCCTTGGTCAGGTGTTACCATCCCTGTGAGACGTTTCTGGACCATGCGTTTATAATTAAGATTTTTTTCTTTGCCCCTTCCATAGCACTCATAATTCCCCATTCCAGTTTTTTATTTTTTCCTTTTTTTTTCTCCAGAGAATCATCTAACAAGCCACACACACACACACACACACACACACACACACACACACACACACAGAGAGAGAGAGAGAGAGAGAGAGAGAGAGAGAGAGAAAGATTGATTTAAAATATTATTAATTGGGCTGGGGTTGTAGCTCAATGGTGGAGCGCTTGCCAAGCATGTGTGAGGCACTGGGTTAGATCCTCAGCACCACATATAAATAAATTAAATAAAGGTATTGGGTCCATCTACAGATAAAAAAATGAAAACTATATTATTTATTGCCTGGATGCCATTATAATGTCAATTTTACAAATTTTGTGTCTCCCGCACCCCATATATCCTCAATTTCTAAGCAAAAGTAGATTCTTGATAAATATTGGACGATGAATACATGAATGACTGGATGCAATTATCACTGATTGAACCTTTAATCTAAGACATTTTTTGTACACTTTATATGTATCAATTTATTTACTGTTTCAAGGTAGGTCCTCATATATTTCTTGTGTTATCATTGAGGAAATAGAAGCATGAAGAGATTATGTAACTGCACAGTATGTATCAAAGAATCTTAAAGTAATTTTTCTACAAGTCATTGACTGATTTTCCCATTGTCTGTTGGACAAATTACAACTTTTTAAAAATATTTTTTTTAGTTGTTGATGGACCTTTATTTTGTTTGCTTATTTATATGTGGTGCTTATTTACATGGGAATCAAACACAGGGCCTCACACATATGAGGCAATTGCTCTACCACTGAGCTACTAAAGCCCAGAAATAATACAAATTTTAAGCTTTGGATTCAAGACCCTCTGAAATCTTGACACTGCCTCAACTTCCTGGGTAACTGGTTACTTCTCTTTTCCAACTATATAAAAAAAAAAAATTCCAGCAGAAAGGAAAAGAAAAGCAAAAGCATGAGAAGAAGAAGAGGAAGGAGAATGTGTATGACCCCTCCCCCTGACTGAGCTCTTACCAGGTACCAGGAGTCATGCCCTATCTCCTATACCCTTCATCTCCTTTAATCTTCCCCGGGAAGACTAAGACTTGGAGAAATCAAGTTACTTTTTGAAGTTTTCACAGGTGGTCAGGAATGGAGTCTGTAACTGACACACGGTTCTTGGCCCTCAAATCCAGGGCCACAACCACACATTAGTCTCAGCTAGCATCAACCCCTGCATGGCGCCTACTGCTCTAACTCAGGGGGCAGCCAGGGTAGAATTGCTGTCGCAGCGTCAGCTTGTCCTGTGTAGTAGTTTTCTATTGCTGTGTAATGTTTTCCTCACACTTAATAGGTGGATGTGTTAAATCAGAGTTCTATGAGTAGAAGTCCAGCCCAGCATAGCTAAGTCCTCTATTTAAGGTATCACAGGGCTGAAACTGAGGTTGGTGGGGCCGGGTTCCTTTCTGGAGGCTCTGAACAAGAATCAGTTTCTGAGCTCATTCAGGTCAGTGATATGGTGGCTGTAGAAGGGAGGAACCCATTTCCTTGGTGTTGGATAGCTGGGGGCCACTTTTCATGTCTAGAGACCACTCACAGTCCTTGCCACATAGGCCACTCCATCTTCAGAGCCAATGATCACATTTTTAAACCTTCTCATGCTTTGAATCTCCAACTTACTTTTTTTTTTTTTTTTTTTTTTTTTTTTCTGAACGGGGATCTATATTCCAATTGCTCATGAGATAAATTCAATCTCACAAAGATAATCTTCCTATATTAAGTTAAATGCTTTGGGAGATTTATTACATCTGAAGAAAGTCCCTTTTGCCATATAAGGAATCACAACCATGGGGTGATATTCCATCATATTTGCAGATCTGGAGACTGTAAGGGCATATGTATAAAGGGAATATCAGAAGACATCCTAAAATTCTGCCTACTACCTCCTCCCCTTCACATCCTTTCATTCTACATCAAATACTCCTCCATTATCCTGATAATTGCTTTGCCTCTTTTCTATAAATATACCATTAGACCCATGCAAATTCTTTCCATACACCAAAATATATCTGCAAATATGATGGAATATCACTCCCATGGCTATGATTCCTTACATGACAAAAGGGATTTTTTTTCAGATGTAATTAATCTCCCAAATCATTTGATTTAATATAGGGAGATTATCTTTGTGGGATTGAATGTATCACCTGAGCCATTGGACTATAGATCCAAGTTCAGAAAAAAAGTAAGTCAGAGATTCAAATCATGAGAAGGTTTACAAAAGAGATCGCTGACTCTGAAGATGGAGGGACCATGTGGTAAGGACTGTGGGTGGCCTTTAGACATGAAAAGTGGCCCCAGCTATCTGGCTTTGGCCCTCTTTCCCATCTTGATCTTCAGGGCCCTGAAGGTAGGCAGAGAAGAAGGCAAGGACCGTGTATTATAATGGTCATAGCATATTTCCATAACTTAGTGGATTAATACAAATATGCCATCTCACGGGTATTTAGTCCAGAAGTTTGGCAGAGTTTTGGAGGTCTGCTTTCCTCTCCAGTGTCTCTCATGACCTTTCCCAGGTTCCAGATGCTGCCTATACTCTGGTTTATGGCCCCATTTCCTCCACCTTCAAAGACAGCATCCTTGCATCTCAGACTAATCATCATCAATCTCTCTTTCTGTCTCCTTGTCAAGGAAAGGACACAGTTGCTGAGATTGGATAATCCAGGGATGATACCAAGGTTGTTCTTGTTTCCATGTAAAGTAGCACATTTGTAGTTTCCAGTGTTACTTAGTGAATGTTTGGGGTGTATGTCTGTGTGGGGAATGTGCCCTGTTCTGTATCACGTCATGTTAAAAAAAAAAAATGACATTTTTCCAAAAGCAGATAGAATTGCTGAGTTTGTACACCAAGTAGTTCAGACAAATTTGCTTTTAGCAAGATTGCTCAGGTGTTGGTTTAGAACCAACAATTGGGGAATGGCCACGTTAATTAATCATGACTAATTCAGTGTGCCACATTTATCATACTTCTGGTACTGCTTGAAGTTTGTTGCAATCCTTAATTCGTTTAACCCTTATCAGTTTGATAATATCCTTATCACTTTGATAATATCATACTAACAATATTCCCATTTGATGCATGCTATAGTCCCATTCAATGTTCCTATTCTACATGTGCACAAATAATTTAAATAACCTCGCACGAGATTTTATAATTAGCTAGGTCCCAAGCCAGGGTTCAATCCAGGGAGTCTGGGTTCCAGAGCCAGACTACAGAACAGCCTGAAGCAGTACAGAGAATACTCCTCCAGCCTTTGAAACAGGGAGGAAGCACAGGCAGGCACAGTGGTCAGGGAATGCTTTATAGATGCAGCGGGGCATGGAAAGAAAGAAGCCATAAAGGAGAGGGAGGATTTGAAAGAGCGGAGGGGTATGAAGAAAGACTTCTGGTAAATACCTTAAGTGCAGTTGAGTCTATGTCCTCCCTAGCTTATAAAATAGGATCCTTGGCCCCTATAATTGCTGGGCTTTTTAAATGTTTGAAAGAGTAAATCAGGGATATTTCTGAACAATATGTGCTGGTGGGTATAGCTTTTCCCTTTGATTGCTACTTTGCAAGTTTCAAAAATAACAAACCACCTGAGAACTTGCTTCCCTTCAACTGAATTTCATTTTTTTCCATCCTTCTTGATCCTTATCCCTTTGTGCCAAAATTGTATTTTTCCAAAGATGTTTTCAAAAGTGTTTTTGTTCTGATTTAATGGGCTCAGTTTTCAATGTTTGGGCTGAAACTGAGGAGGTGCCTTGTGAAAAGCGAATGCATCTGAATGGTGAAGATTCCTATGAACAGAAATGAAGTATTGTTCTCTTCTGAATCTGCCTCTGTTATTTTACTTCTAGGTTTCCTTCCATCTTCTTTAAAACTTTTTCAAAATTACATCAAACAGCCTTGCTCTTGTTATGAAATAGAGAAAGCCCTTTCATCTGTAGGTAGGCGATGGTGTGGGGATTATCAAGCAGGGACATCCATGGCTATTGTTCTTGTGAAATATATTAACTTAAATCAAAAGAAAACCCTCCTTTCCAGCAACCTGGGAAGCACCTGCTCTATGTCTGTAATCCTTAAATTCAGAGATGGACACAGAAATAGGCAGAACATCAATAACCACGGGAAAAGGAGACCATCTGAATACATTCCTTCAAGGGACGAGGCGATGGTGGCAAAGGGGCAAAGGGGGTCAGCAGATTTATTGGTCGATTATTTTGTGCTAAGAAAAATACTGTGTTATGTACTTTACACACTTTAAGTCATTTGGCCTTTTAAAAAGCCTTTGAGCAAAGTACTCTTATCTCCATTCTGCAGGTGAAGAAATGGAGATACAGAGAAACCAGGTGACTTATTCATAAACTGCGGATCACAAAGCCAGTATTTGAATTCAAGTATTTCTTGCAGTGATAAATGACGTCATTTAGCTTGTCAACTTAGCATCATTCTGAGTAATGATCATTTATGAAGGTTTGTTTCTTTTAAGAGCTAGAGAAACCCAGATATTTGTAAGTGCTGTTCAGACAGAAGAGTCATCATTTGTTGAACATCAAACAAATTCATGTGTTGACTATCTGACATACTCCTAGACGTATCCCATAAAGTGTGGCTTGGCAATATACAGCGTGGATTCCCCCACCCAAAAGCTTTTTACTATCTGTTGAAAAACTAGCATTTCATATCCACAGTAGAGTTAGAAAACTGCATTCAAATGGGCTAAATTCTATAGCACAGACAATAATGTTGTCTAGTATTTGATCAGAATTTTTGAGTTTGCAAACATGTCCCTGCAATCTTTCACTGAATCGCCCTTCCTTCATGAGTGTGATTTGACCTTTTGTTCTCTTATTAAACTGATGCTCAGAAGGAGTTCAGCAGCATGACTAAGATAACACGGTCAATCATTGTGAATCCAGATTTAGACACTGCTCCTGAGCTGCCAAGGCGTGGTTCTTCAGCCCCTGTGGGCTGATATTCTCCTTAGTCTGTGAATAGACACATTGAAGTCTTATAAGAGAAGACAGTCTCCACAGAGCAGTGTAGGCAAACTTGCCCTCTGGAACTTTTCCTCCTCCAGCCTTACAAAATGATTATCCGTATGCTTCTCCATTGAGTAGTGTCCCTTCTCTTGGGACCCCAACTTCAAACTCACATTTGAACCCTTTGGAATTAGTGTGCGAAGACGATTTCCTTGGTATTTTTGTCAGCTTTTTCGCTGCTGTAACCAAAAGACCTGACAAGAACAATTAGAGGAGAGAAAATTTACCTCAGGGCTCACAGTTTTAGAGGACTCAGTCCATAGAAGGCTGATTCCATTCCTTGGGGGCTTAAAGGTGAGGTAGGACATCATGGCAGAAGAATGTGGTGGAGGAAAGCAGCTCAGGAGGTGAGCAAGAAAGCAGAGAGGGCTCTACCTAACCAGGATGTATCCCCCAAAGGCTTGACCCCAGGGTCCCACCTGCTCCAGCCTCTCCCTACCTGCCTGCAGTTACAACATAGTTAATCCCTATCAGCAATGAATGCACCGATTAGGTTAAGACTCTCATAACCCAATCATTTCACTAACCTTGCATTGTCTCACACATGTGCTTTTGGTTGGTACCTCATTTGTAAACCATAACAGCACTGCAGTTATCCTTTCTTTTACAGCTTTCAGTTGGCTTATACCTCCCCCACCAATGTCCCCTGTGTGGTTGGACCTTGTTTTCTATAGACTTGGACTCTCAGAATCCAAATGCCACCTATCTAGGTCAGTTTGGGCTTCCATTGCAATCAAAAGTAGGACCACTTGCAGAGAACAGAGGAAGAAGTCATAAGGGGAGACTTTCAGCTCAGGGGAGACTGGAGCTGGGGTTTGACGGATGGGTAGGATAAGGTGGGATTATTATTTTTTAAATATTTATTTGTTTTAGTTGTGCACAATGCCTTTTATTTTTACGTGGTGCTGAGGATCGAACCCTGGCCGCGCACATGTGCTAGGCGAGTGCTCTACCGCCGAGCCACAACCCCAGCCCAAGGTGGGATTAGAGGAGAGACTTGAGGCAGGGAATGAGGAAAGAGTGAAATCAAAGGATCAAAGGCTGGGTGGGCCTAGAGTATATGGGTAAAGTGTGGAAGAAACAAAATCTTGCTAATAACTTCCAAAGTTGCCACACTACAAACCCATTCTCTTTCTTCAGCTCTTGAATTATTTATTTCAAGTACATACACATGTGTTCACATGCAGAGAGATATAGCTATTACTAATGGTTCACAGAATTTTTACTTCCTAGTTAGAAACATATGTATATAAAGGGTTTGGGGGGATTTTAAAAAGAAGTAATCACAATGAATGCAGTTTTGTCAGTTCACATTCATAATCAAACTGCTGTGTGAATTTCAAAGTAAATATAGTCTTTGTTATATGTCTAGATGTCTCAGAAGTCACTGTCTTAAAAAAGTAAAGTAGGGGCAGTTTCAGTAAATAGTTCCAAAAACCATAGTAGGAACGTTCTGATGTGTGATTCCCATTGTGGATACTCTGGACCAGTCACAGCTAATGGATAGCATCCACACTCCATGACCCACAAAGACAAAGGGGAAGAGAAAAGGTGAGCAAGCCACCAGCTTCCTACTAAATGACAAGAACTGTGCTTGCTTGGTATTTTATAGATCATTACCTTCCCAGAACAGCTCTACACTGTAAATACTATGCACATTTACCAGATGGCTAGAATGAGAAACAGAGGTTAAATAACTTTGTCAAGGTCAAAGACCTCCTACTTTTTGGAATGAGGCTTTAACCTTACATTTGTTAGTTACCAAAGTCTTTTATTATTTTCAAGGACCGGGTCAATGGATATATTGCTTTCACCTTGGAATATACACAGATAGGTTCACAAAACCGATATAGCATGGCCTCCCTAGATTCATTCATTCATTCTGTTGACATATTTATGAACTGGAATGGACTTGATTCTAGTTTTGTTTTCATTTTTGCTAGATTCAAAGATGAAATGCTCATGTTTACACATAGTATTTGTCACTTAAATATCATGAAATTAATGACAAAAATTGTTTTTTTGCAAAAACCAAAATGACAAGAAATGTCATTTACTCCTCTGGTGTTAGTCAGAATGGGCTAACTTATGTAAAGAAAAGCCCTGTGTCAGTGGGCTGACACAACACAAGTTGATTTTTCTCTCAATTTATTATCTACATGATGAGTGAAGAAGGGGGTGGGGAATGGTTTCTCTGCCATGTAGGTTTGTAGGGATATAAGCTCCCTCCTTTTCAGAATTCCACCATCCTGCGTGAATTTGACCCATCAGGAAGAGACCATGTGCAAGACACACAGGTAACTAGACAAGGCAACCCAGGGGGGCTCCACATTATTTCTCATTGTACCACCTAGACCAGAACTGTTCACATAGCCTTACTTAAAAAAAAAAAAAGGAAAGATATATTTTTCTGGATGGAATCCCTTCCCAATTATAATTCTAAGCAATGAGAAAAGCCAGTTAATGCTTGGTGATCAGGAAGCAATGTCTTTCACTTTCTATCCTCCTTCTAGTCACCAACTAGCCAAGAATAACTATATTAGACTGTTATTATTATATAAATAAATTACAACACTCATAGAGCTATAAATCCACTATCTAATGTTTCTGTAGGTCAATGGTCCAAGTGTGGCCTAGCTCAGTTCTTTGCTTAGTGTTTCCTAAGGCTGCAAAGTGTGGGTCAGGGTTACAATGTCATCTGGGGGTTTAACTCATTCTCGCAGGGCATTGGAGTAATTCATTTCCTACAGCTATAAGATTTATAGAAAATTGCTTCTTCCAAACCAGAAATGGAGAGAAAAAGAGAGAGAAAGAGGAGGGGGTAGATAGAAAATACAGAGTGCGCCTGTAAGCAAGACTTCTATAATGTAGATAATCATGGGAGAAAACATCTCGTCACCATCACCATGTAATGTAATCATTGCAGTGACATGTTATTACCTTTGCTACTGAGTATTGGTGACCCCTGCTGAGCTACTGCTTAGAAGGAGGTCACACAGGTTCTACCTAACCACCTTCCATGGAAGATTGTACAAGGGTTTGGATCATAGGACTTAAGGACCAATGGAGACCACCAAACCAAATTCCTTGCAATCACCAAATATACTCAGTTCTTCTCCAATGAAGAACTCTTATGTTGCATCAGCCACTATATTTAGATGAAAGTTCAGTATTTCTGGATTAAGCATAGTCATTACTATCAGATCCGGCCATGGCTGCCCTGCATTCAGCAACCCATGAACTAAAAATATGCATTACCTGTATCTTTACCCCAACACTTATATCACAAAAATGCAAGATTAAAGTGTGTCTAGAATAACCATAATAAATATTTCCTGCAAAATGCAGAAGACCAAAGCATCCATGACAGCCACCAACCACCAGCAGGTATGGGGTCCTGCTGGGTGGACAGTATGAAGATCACCTCTTTGGGGGTGGGAAGGCTACCTGACAGGGCACTGATTCTTAACTCTGGATGGGGATGAGAATTTATGGGCCATCATGCTCTGTCACCCCTGATTCTGCCTACCCTGGCACTCCCTTGGACACGTGGGGTACAGGCATGGGCTGTCTTGGGGCATAAACCCAGGCCTATAGATTTCTTTTGGCTCAATTAATCAAGAGGTTTATCTTTAAATACTTTTCCTTAAATAACTTAGTAGGCTTCTAGTTTGTTGGCTTCCCGTTGATTCCACATGTTGTATCTGGAGACACACCTAAGTCCTTACCTTGTCCATAGTTTTCAAACTTGCTTTTAATCCTTTCTTTCCTTTATTTTTAGCCCTACTCCGCCCACCTCTTTCTTTTTCTCTTTTAATAGTGACTTTAAACTATCAGGATTGAGTAAAAAGTCTTCACCCTTAATCTGATGCTTATTGCAATGCTGTATTCTAATTGGCCTTTGTTTCACAAAGACTTTCTCAATCTTATTCCCTGTGGCTTTAAGTCTAGAAAAACTTTTGTGTTTCTTTCTTTTTTTTTTTCTTTTCTTCAATTCAGGGTCTCAACTTTCTAGACTATTTTTTTAAAGTTTATGATTACAAACTTATTAATTATTTCCTAAATTATTAAATTATTGCCCTCTTAAATATGTTGGTGCAGTCAGTAACTACCAACACACATAACCAGTGTTTCATTTTATCACTTCTCATCCTAGAGCTACAAGTCATTTTCTCACAGTGTGACACACTCACCATCTCTCTAGCCTATAGCAAACATTACTTTGTAACTCTTTACAACACAGCCTTAGAGAGATGTGTTTTCTTCAGCAGCTTCCTATGTCTGACACTCTTGTATTCAGTTAGAGTTTGATCAGGACAATACAAACCCCTTTAGGAATTTTGAACAACATAATATTTAATGAGGGTTATAAAACCATTTGAAATAGTTGGGGACATTGGGAGTTAGGATTCTTACATATGCACCTACATATTACTTGGTGAATGTTAGTGGCACTAAATACAAAAGACAGATTTGTATGGCACATAATAAATAATTTTTGGATTAATTAGTCACAGAGCCATGACTCTATCCCAGAAACTTGGGAATGAACACAGAGGTCAGGATATCTGCCAAATGGCCTGCAGAATTAATTCAATTCCCTCTAAGGAATGTCTCTTAGAAGAAACATGATAATGAGGTAAAGGCAAAATAATATTTCTTTCGTTATTTTACTGTTGTCCTTGCTATTGCTAGGGGAGTATGTTTGCATTGATGTACTTTTGCCAAGGGGAAAAGAAACATCCATGATCTCTTCTTAAACTTCTTCATACCTCATGAGCCAGAGGGAAATTTTGAGTCTTTGTGGCTGAACAGTGAGACTCAACTAAATATAAAAAGAAAGAATGGCCTGAAGCCATCTAGAAGCTCTAAGAGCCCACACTGGCAAAGATCACCATTCAGCTAACCTCATAAGGAGGGAACCACTTTTATATTCTTTCGTTTACATAGAAACATGAGTTTGAATGACTCAGCCACTAATGAGCTCTGTGATCTTGAGAAAGCTGCTTAAATTTTTGAGCAAGTTACTTTTATTGCCACAGGTAAGAAATGCCCATATTTCAAAAGTGTAATAGAAATTAGTTAAAATTAATAAAATGGGTGTTTAACAAAAAAAAAGGTAGATGATTTTAGCTTTTTGAAGGATAGAATAAAAAGTGGTAATAAAGAAAAAGAGATGAAAAACTAATAATGAAGAAAATAAGAAATAAAGAAAACAGACACTGAGAAAACAGAAAATCATAGACTTAAATGTAAAACAAATAGAATTTTAGTGAGTGGACCTGAGATTAACCTCGAGCCACCTGCCTCTTGTGTGATTCTCATATTCTTCTGTATGTAGTTGTCTTCTTTATGTTATATTGCTTCAGTTCCATTCAATTCAGGGAACATTTATTGGCTGGCTGTTGTATATGTACCCCTCACTCTGCCAGGCCAGATGCATAGCTGCTGTTGAGGGGCTGGAATTGGGATCCAGATGGCATTATGGGTAACTATAGAAATTTCTACCAGGGCAAGAGAATGATGCTTGTTTAAGCTTGTCATCAGACCACTGATGCAGGAAATAAATCACAATAAAAATGGAGTGCGGAAGGACTTTTTTCATGACCAGCCAAGTACACATTTTTACCAAGACTGCAGACATGTGGAAAGCCACCATCAAACAGGCCAGTTCTTATAGAATATTGCCCTAACTATAACCTGTGGAAAGATTTCAGTTTCTAAGTACAAGGTATTGTAGTCTTTGGCAATGGTAAAATAAAGCAAATAAAAATAATAGAATGATAGTGCATTCGCTTCAAAAAGAAGATCATTATGGTTCCTAACAGTCTAAGAACCATTTCTCCAATGGCTTCAAGATATGTTTTAAATGATAATCAATCACCTTACTTTAATAACACTTCCCATGGCTTCTCATAAAAATATTCAGGAAAAAAATAACACAATAAAAATTGTGTCCATGAATGTTTTGGAAATTGCCTAAGTGATCATAGATCCTTTACAAAACATGAGCTTTTGGGAGAAAAATCAAGATATAATGTGCAGTCATTGGTTTTGAATGCAGCTAATTTCACATTCTAATTTTTCTACTTACTACATCGGAGTCCTTGAAAGTTTTACCTACATGTTGTCTGTACATTGGGAAGAAGTGGTGCTCAGTATCTGACTTGACAAGGAAAACATAAAGAAAGTTCAGTAAACTACAGCTGTTAAAGCTGTTATCTGAGTTCCAAATTCCATTTCAGACTCTTCAGTCCCATCACCATGTGATATCAACGAAGACTCACTTACAGGAAGACCAATATAATGGTTAACATCCGCCCTCAGTGTGTCATTTTCTGTTTGTCTTATTTTCTTACCCTCTATCAGAAAAATAAATTATTGTATCTGTTCATCCCTAAAAGATAATGAACTATCCCAGTCTCCACGGCTCAGAGAAATTTGGTTCAAATGAGTGACCAAGAGAAATCACGCTGTGTCATACAAGAGACCAACTCTTCTTATTGGACCACAACAGAAAATGTTGGAAGTGAAATAGAAAATGATTTATTAAAAATAGGAAAGGGCTTACCTCTGTAAGAAATGAGTCTTTTGTGTACATGTCAAACTCCTGGCGTATAATTGTGTTGATGAGTACAAAATCCACTGAGTCATAAAGTCTACAAATACAGCATCAATTCTTTCATTATCTTCACTGGATACTTAGGTTGCCCTTCATTACACTCTTGAGATAATGTTCACAAATATCAACAGATTCATCAGAAAATTCAAATTTAGAAAACAAGATTTAAAATGGCTATTTGATCAGAAGTCTAGGCTTCGACATAGTTGGGTGGGTTTCTCTGGGTTAGTTTGTATACGTATTGCCCCCCTCTTCCTCCTTTCCTTTAGTAACTTTTAGAAGAACAATTTAAACTTATGGTTTCAGTCTCCCACACATTTCTGAAATTTTAAATGGAATCTCTTTGCCATCAATTGTGTAGAAACAGAAACTCTTTCTCATATAGTTTTTGTGTTTTATTCATTGCCTAAGACAGAGATTTTTCAGTTTGACATTCTTCTTCTGAAACTCTCACTTCCTTGAATGTTTATGATAGTGTTCATTTTTGGACCTCTTTATTTAATTATTGCTTCTCCATTTCTGTGAAATTGACTTCTTTCTCTGTTTGTCCTTCCTCGTGACATGCTCTTGTATTTGTTTTTCTATACTCTCCATCTTTCTCTCTGCCTCCTCCTTTACTTTCTTATTTTGTCATATCATCTACTCTCAATCTGTTTATTATTACTGTTATATAGATAAAACCAGGATTTACAGTGTAAAGTTGTCCCTATCTGTAGACTTACACATCCAACCACATTCTCATCAGCTTTAGTTGGATCACTCAGCAGTATCTGACACAAGATTCTTTACTTCTTCTTCCCTGGAGATTTCACCTTCAAAACTACATTATGTCTTATTTCTCTAAGAAATCCCCAACTGTTGTGTTGAGTCCACCATGATCAGGGAACGAAGAAGAGGGCTTTCTTTACCCATGTATATACATGATACCTTCTTCAAACAGAGTGCAGGAGCCCAGCTCTCTTGGAAGACATGGTATTCACAGTTGTTAAACTCCAAGATTGTGTCCATAAAAATCACATCCTACTATTTTTATAACCATCAACTTTCTCATTTTTTGTTCAGTCAGTTCATGAATATCTTTGCTTATTTTTATTTTTTAATTGGTTCTAATTAGTTATACATAATAGTAGAATGTGCTTTAACACATTGTACACAAATGGAACACAACTTCTCATTCCTCTGGCTGTACATGGTGCAGAGTCACACCAGTAGTGTAATCATTCATGTATATAGGGTAATAATATCCATTTTCTTCCACCGGATGGATGGAACCCCACTGCCCCTCCCCTCCCTAACTCCTCTCTACCCAATCCAAAGTTCTTTGATTCTTCCTTACCCACCACCCATTGTGGATCACCATCCATTTATCAGAGAAAACATCTAGCTTTTAGTTTTTTGGGTTTGGTTTAGTTTTCCTTACCTGCAACTGCCATCATTATATACCTCTTTATGGTTGAGTAATAGTCCATTGGGTATATATACCACATTTTCTTTACCCATTCATTAGTTGAAGGGCACCTAGGTTGGTTCCATAGTTTAGCTATTGTGAATTGAGCTGCTATAAACAAGACGAGGCTCAGTCACTGTAGCATGCTGATTTTAATTTATTTGGGTGTATGCAAAGGAGTAGGATAGCTAGGTCAAATGGTGGTCCCATTCTAAGGTTTCTAAGGAATCTCCATACTGGTTTCCAAAGTGGTTGCCCCAATTTGCAATCCCACTAGCAATGTTTGAGTGTGTCTTTTTCCCACATCCTCTCCAACACTTATACTTGTACTCTTGATAATTGCGATTCTCAGTCCATGAATATCAAATGCCTAGTTGTATAAGTAATTGTACTAGATGTTCAATTGATTATTATTTTTGGACCTTCAAAAATATTTTGCATTCCTTATCATATTATCATACATAATAGTAGTTGTCAATGTTAAAATTATTTGCATTAATGTGCTGTATTTCCACAACATATTTTATATCAATAATATCATGTTTTTAGGATAGGCATATGCCTTGACTCTCTTTATATATGTAGTAAAATATTTGTACATAGACAATAAAAAGATACTTTCCAAACCTAATTGGAATTTAGTAAAATATTTGCTAGTGATGGTCATCAGTAACTTGTGGGATAAACAACTTGACACACTTACTCTGAACAAGAGAGGTGTCAAAGATCACAGGATTTCTTCTATTATGTATCTGACTCTTTTAACAAATTGTTTTTCTGTCATATCTATGTACTCAAGAAAGACAATCCAAATTATGTTTGGGGAAATTTTTGTTTATTTACACAAGACTGGGCAGAATAATTACTTGATCAAATGTTTTCTTCATAATGGCCTCAAAGTAAGTTAGGAAATTAGTATTGCAATGTAAAGGACCCAATTGTGTCACCGTAACATTCATATGTTGAAACCTTAATCCTCAAAGTGATTATATTTGGAAATAGGGCCTACAGAGAGGTGATTAAGGTTAAAGGAGAATATAAAGGTGGAACATAAGCATAAATGTCCTTATAGAAGATGAAGAGACACCAGAGATTTCTCTCCACAGAAGAAAGGTCAAATGAGGACACAGGAAGAAGGTAGCTGTCTACAAGCCAAGAAGAAAAATCAAACTTGCTGGGTCCTTGATCACAGTCTTCCATTACCAGGCAGAACTGCAAGAAAATAATGTCCGTTGTCTCAACCACCCAGCTTGTGGGGTTTTTTTTTTTTTTTTTTTAGTAGCAGCCTGGTAGACTAAAACATGCAAAATAGCATCCTAAGAGCAAGGAGATACATTGAACTTCGTTTAAGAATCAACGATATTCTTAAAGTCAATGTTTATTTATTAGTTGTTTATTCAATGTTACTGTTTTCTGAGTCTAGCCAATATGTTCCTTGTAGAAAATCTGGAAGAAGTGTTATAAAAAAGAAAAATTGGGCCTAATTTCCTATTAAAATCTCTAAGACACAGGAAAATATCACATGCAGTTTTGAAAGCTTATGACCCAATCTAAGAATGTGAGAGAAAATTGCATTAGTTGTTCATCCTACTGAACATAACCTTAATGTACAAGTGGTGGCCTGTCTACTCTGACTGTAGCAATTGCCAAGAGAGAGACTATTCCCTTGTCAGGGCAGGAACATTATACCCTCTCCTCTTGCTTCTGAGAGGAAGTCCTCTAGTTACCTAGCAGTGTGCTTTGCTGTAGTCATCTTTGCATAGCTGTGACCAAAACCTCAATGAGAACAATGTAGAAGAAGGAAAGTTTATTTTGGGCTCGCTGTTTCAAGGGTCTTAGTCCATAGATGGCTGACTCCATTGCTCTGGGCCCCAGGTGAGGCAGTGCAGCATGGTGGAAGGGCACGGTAGAGAAAAGCAGCTCAGGAAGTTGTAACAAGGAAGCAGAGGAAGCTTTGCTCACTAAGGACAAAATATAAACCCCAAATGCACACCCCCAGTGAACCACCTCCTCCAGTCACACCCTACCTGCTTACAGTTACAGCCCAGTTGATCTCTAACAGTGTATTTATCCACTGACTAGATTACATCTCTCATAATTGAATTGTTTTACCTCTGAGAATTCACACATGAGCTTTTGGGGGGTACTTCATATCCAAACCATAATGCCCTTATTCACTGTTCCCTTAGGGAAGCACATGCTTTCTTCTTCCACCTGCTTTAGGTCTTATGGACGCAGCACAAACAGGTGAAAGCCTTAGCTTTCCTGTTCTTTCTTTGAAATAGGTCCATCTAATTCAGGTTAAAATAAGAGCAGTTCCACCTGGCTATAGACCTCATTCCAAATTCTTCACTAATTTCTTTATTAAAGAAGTGAATGGTAGTCTCAATGTGCTTAGATCTCATCTTCCTTTCATTTGTTCACAAATTAGGCAGAAAAAATAATACTGCTTTGTTACAGTTTTCTTAAAGTAGCCAGGGATGCCTTTTGTCACCCTTTGCTGACACGGTTGGTTTTATAAGAAACAGCTATATAATTGTCACCTTTATTATGGTTTCTTATCATGTTTTCTGTCTCCTGATTCAGAAAATGCAAAACAAGAAATGATATTTACCAACTGGGACAGGGTGTAGATTTGAATGTGGCTGGCAATGGTGTGTGTAGTGTATTCCATCTTGAGAAGAGTAGTAGGGAAGGAAAGGTTTGAATTTTATACAAGAAAACCTCCTGAGTGAGGGACCTTTAGTTGCTGTTCACCAGACTAGGAGATGAGAATATAGCCTCCTTTTGATTTGGGAAGGGAATATGTTTGGCTCCAAAACAGGCAAAAGTTGGAAGTCAGTGCAAGATACACCTTGGGTACAGCTGGTTACCCTAGGTATTGAAGAAAAAAATTTTATTATTTTCATTTGGTCAACATTTGGTCTGGGTAGATATCATATTTAAAAATGAATAATAATGTACACTTTTTGAATAATTAGGCAATTGTGATAAAACATGAAATGTGCAACATTGAGCAATGATTTAAGGCTAATTAAAATATGTTCAGGAATAAGGCAAAATGAATACTTTGATCAAGACTTGTGGATAACTTTGAAAATTATTTGTGAAGGGAACTATATTTTATGCTTTCAGTTATTAGCTGTAATACTCAGTCAAGCATATTTCTAGCGAAGGACATTCTTTGAAAGAAGAACTCCAAATAACAAGAGAGAAAATGGCAACACAAGAAAATTTAAAAGATAGTGGACAAGATATGACCATGTGTGTGTTGAAAAACAATAAAAGAGAAGATTAGCAGTATGGATAATAGATCATGGGGAAACAACCTAAAAAATTATGCTATACGTTGGCAAAATTTAAGAATATTTAAAAGAGAAGAAAATCAGTGACAAATTTTTCCCCAAGATCCTGAGTTTGAAAAATAAGATAGTGAGCACAAAGATGTTCAAAAATAAATAAATAGATAGATAAATAGAAACAAAAATCCCATACCATATTAAAATTCACATTTAGTCATATGCTTTGGAGATATGTGAGGTAAAGGCAAAACAAAAATCAACAACTACAAAAATTAAAACTATTAAGAAAACTATTAATAAAGAGCTACTGCTTTCTAGAATTGGGCTATCGTCAGATTTTTCCATTTCTCTGTATCTCTAAATATGAGTAGCCAAATGACTAAGACTTCAATATTTGGGAAGCAATATAATAAAGGCAAAGAATGGTTGTCTAAATACTTGAAAACAATAGAAAAATTTTTCAAATAATATATAAACATTATTCTGCAAAATATATGGTAAAAATTACCTGAAAACTCACAATGTGCTTCAACAGAAGGGAGAAATCAAAATTAGAAAAAAAAATATAAGAGAATATTTGTGGGTTTTAAAAATATTTATTATTTTAGTTTTAGGTGGTATCTGTAGGTGATAGATAGGCTTGAGCTGACAGGCCACCTCCCCCATGGAAATTTCCATTGGGAGTAACCTGGTTTCAATTTCCCCAGGCAGGAGCCAATCAGCCTAAAAGCCGCTCTGTTCCCCAGGCAGGAGCCAATCATCTTAAAGGTCACCCTGTTTACTGGGTAAAGAGCCAATAGCATTAAAGGTCACTCAGGCACGCCCCACCCCCCCAGAAATTTCTACTTAAGTCCCTGTCTGCCTGGAGCTCGAACACACAACAGCTCGTCCCTGCGGAGAAGAAGCAGCCGACACAATAGCCCGTCCCTGCCGAGAGGAAGCAGTCGCTGCAGCGGCTCCAGCCGACAGCTCCAGCCTCCAGCCTGTCGGCAGCTGCCCCAGCCAACAGCTCTGGAGACCGCAGCCAGCTCGACTAGGCACCGGCCCTCCTTCCAGAGCTTGCACACTTCCCTCTCCCTGACTCCTCTCTCCCGCACTTCTTCTGCCTCTGACCAGCCATAGAGGCTGGTGAGTAAATCTCTCGGCTGCACGGTTGTCTCCAGTGTGATTTTTGCCCTTCAGTAGGTCTGTCTTTGACATATTCTATAGTAACTTTGTCTCTGGAAAAACTTAACCCTTTTGCTTTTCTTTTGGCAATCTCAACATTTTTTTTCTTATGGAGCAGGTTTACTCTCGATGGGTTTCATACCATTTAAACAAATTAGCAATAGTGTTTCTTTCCATCACTTAATTATGGCCAAATGTTTAGGATGCTGTGCCAAAAATAATAATAATAATGTCAAATAAACCATCTCTTATATCTGTTTTCTCTCTTACTAAAGCAGGTAACATTGAGCTGCATATGGAAATTTTCATAATCAAGGAAATGTAAAAATACTTTTCTACAATTATAAAATCCATTTGAATTAATAGAGTCATTTTAAAAACTCTGAAAATAAACTATGCAGGCATAAAAAATCTCCTGTGATCATGTATTATTTCACTGTTATGTTTTGAGTGTCTACATATGCCAGCTATTATTCTAGACTTTAAGACATTGTAAATAAAATAGACATAACTCTAGGAGAAACTTTATAACCTAGTGGATAATATAAACACACTAACAATTGTAATAGAATGTAATGTTGGGAGTAATCACAAATGTCTTCAGAGAACCTATCTCCTACGATTAATCTTGTGTGGGATTTATTCCCTATTGTCAAAATATCAGTAAATGGAGCCTGATTTTAACCACTTAAAATAATGCAATGAAAAGTGCAAGACACACTTTAAAAGGTTAGTGGTATTCATCTGGGTAGTGAAATTATGAGAGTTTTTTTTTTTTTTTTTAATTCTTTCCTTTCTCTTTCATGTATGTTGTTTAAAATATTCAAACTGGGAATCAGAAAAATACATACAGAGACATTTGTCTGTACCATGTCATAAAGATTAGAGGAAGCCAAGTAATAGAAAGTTCATCACTGTTCTTCACCTTTTTAACTTTGAATTTTTTTCCCCAAGTTCTCAAGATGATTGTGTATCTCTTTAAAATGGGATGGGGGTTTTAATCATATCTTAAAGAAGAAAACATGAGATTAAAAATATTGCTATTTAACATGTGTATTTTTATATTTTTCAATTGCAAGTACATTTGCATGTTTATTTTTTATACTTGTGATAGTTTTGTTTTTTTTTTTACTTTTTAATATATTTTTATTTAATTAATTTAATTTGTTATACATACTTTTAGAGTGCAATTCCTTTCATATTACATATAAAGAGCACCAAGAATTTTCCAATTTTTACCAGAGATACCAAGGTATAAGTTGAAGTGCGTCCATGAACTTTCTCCATGTGAACCTGCCATTGTTTACCATTTCTCTATTCTTATACATGTGGCTGGTGACAGCACTTTCCCCATTACAAATGACATGGCCTTGAAAAATTTGGGCCTTAATCTCTGCCTGGATCAGAACATTTCTTTATGTTGGAGGTCCCAGACCTCAGGATACTAGATTAAATGACATGAATTCTTAGCCCTTTATTGGTACAGCCAAGTAACCACCTATGAATGTTTTTCATCCTTATACTATGGTAATGCAGGCAAGCTCTGCTCTAGACTGTCTGCACCATTATGCAAACTAACAGTCTTTCTGAGCTTCAGTGTGTTTACCTATAAGGTACAGCTATGACCATCATATAACTAGATTAGAGATTAAACGAGAGGGTGCTTTCACAGGGTTTAACACAGTACTGAGCACAGCAGAGGAGCGACCCTTGCTTTCTCCCCCTCCTCCCTTCTGGAAGATAACCACCTCAGCTGCAATCTCACTCTTCTGTCCCAAATCATTTTTGCAGTTGGCTTTTATCCTGCACCCAGGGCTGCCCCTCCAGCTCTGCTCTGTGGAGTTCTGCCTTCCTTTTTTGTATTTCTTATTCCCAACTACATTGCCTATGTCCAACCTATATTAGAAAGGGCTTATCTTACTTCTCCACTCTATAAATAACACACTGCTGATAAGAATAATAATGAAAAGTCATATTGCAACTGAGTAGATTCCGGGGGAAATAAAGGTAACATTGAGTGAACTTCAACTGGGATGAAAGGAGGCATAGGAGATAAATGTTTCCCTACCCAGAGGTGATGAATGCCATCAAGCAATAAATACATGCATCACACACACACACACACACACACACACACACACACACACACACACACAGGTCATTGTGAACAAACAAAGGAATGAAAAGAAATCAAAAAACAGTAAGAAAGCCAAACGTGTGCAAAAAATAAAAACAGGTCCTGAGTTAAAAAAAAAAAATAAAACAAAACAGAAAACAGTTGATGGATAAGGACATGGATTGCAGATAAAAATACAGAGAGTGCAAGGGTTATGAAAGATTTGAGTCCCTTAGGAGAGCATTTCAGGCTCAAAAAGGAAAACCTGGTCACTGAAACAGCCAACGATACTAGCAGAGAGTGACCTTGGTAAGGAATTGATGCCCAAATCCCAAGAAAACCAGACAGGATTTTAATCACCTGGAGAGGGGTACAAAGACAAAGAGAAAGCACACACAGTTAAAATTTAGAAGCAACCACCAACTCAGGTGAAACAGATGGCTGCATATAGCCCTTTTTGTCATAGGCCTAGTTACAGTGTTAAGAAATAAATGAAATTTTAATGGTAAGTGCAGCTTTGTGTGTCCAGTCCTGCATGGCTTGGACATTAGTTGTCCATCTGAGTGATACTATAAGTCTTTATGATTAACTTCTTCTTCAAGTGCCCCTCTACTTCTAATGGTGGCTCTCTGGTGGGTTTTTCCGAAGCTAAACTTATACTTTCTGTGGCTCATCAATGCTTAGAGTACCTGAGCTCCTGATTTTGACACCAGTATTTCTCTCACATAGCATCAACTCACCCTTCCAGAAGATTCTCTATATTCCCCATAAAAGACTCAGGTCCTAGAGTCTTTTGCCTCTTGTATAGGCTGATGACACTGTTTTCTGTCCCGTGACATGTTGAAAAACAGAGGCCAAAGGCCAAGCCAAGACCTCACATGCCGTGTGTAATCTTCACAGATTCTACCTCATGGATGAGGTAGAAATCAGTCTCCTCATTTTATAGATGAGGTAGGAATCTTGATTTTCATCTTATCATGGAGAAGTTAAGAAGTGTGTTCAAACCATGTGTGGTGGATGCCTGAACAGTCTCTGTAGCAGCCAGCTAGTAAAACCTGTGATGGAACGTTTATGGATTGTTTCTGCTTCCAGCCAATGTATTCTTGAAACATTTTATACTCTACCAAACTGCTGGTTCTTCCTTGGTCTTTTAACCTGGATTTTGATCATTTATGATCAAAATTTCTGACTGGGTCTTTAAGAGCTCCATTACCATCCTATGTTTGGGAATAGTCCATTCACTTTGACATGAGTCCTCCCCTTGGGCTGTGGAGTCAGAGCTGAATTCCAGTCTCAGTTGTGTCAATTTCTTGACACAGTTGCCAATGATTGGGTAAATCCATAACAATGTCTGTGCCTCAGTTTCCAGAGGGAATGGAGTCAAAAGGGTATGGGGATGATTTTTCTGTATACCTCCCAGGATTGTTGGAAGAATTGGAGTAGATGTGGAGGAGGAGGTGATCTGTAACAGAATGTGCCATTCAAGGGTTGAGAATTATTGTGATATCATTTTGCCATTATCAATTTTGGGTCACTTAATCCAGGCACAGACCAAACCTATCCCTAATATTTTATTACCCCTGTGATGTACTTACTATCACCAAAATACCATGGGGTAATGTGATAATCTTTCTGGTATATTGAAAACGTTTCTGAAATGCTTCACTCCTGGGTTCAATTAAAGTGTGGGGATTTTCTCACCTGATCCAAAGGGCAAATCTCTACGGGGAGGCCAAATATGACTTCATGTTTTCTTCACCCTTAAGATTTTTACCTTCATAAATTTGTGAAAATAAAGAAGAATGCCAATAAAAAGACCTAATGATACCTCTTGAAGTGATTTATTTTCAGATCCAACAGAATCACCCTCAAATACCGAGAAATCTATTTTCACTGATATATTGCCTTACCAATTAAAAAAAAAAGATTTAGTCAGGCTTCATTCTACTTCCTTATTGTGAAGAAGCCAGAGGAAAATTTTTAATTTTTTAAAGGATAACATGCTTTATCTCATTGAAGAAAAGTGGAAAAATGCCAGACTTTTCTTTGAAAACTTTCAAAGGACCCCCAACTTTCAATTTCTTTTCTACCAACCCCCAAACCTCATGAAAAAGCAACTTTACTTCTTGAAGACTGCTTGATATGGTCCCAGAAGATGACCAGGCTATCTCAGAGGGAATATGAAAAATAAATCTGTAATCGAACGCTCCTGACAGTCGTGTGTGGTCTCATCCTTGATAGCTTTGTGTGTGTTCACAATTACTGGTTTGTGACAAAGGATATTCTAAAAGATTAAAAAATAAGCAGCCAGATGAATAGATACATAGGGGAAGGTCTGGAGGGGTCCTGAGCCTAGAAGCTTCTGTCCCTGTGGAGTTGGGCTATGCCACCCTCCTGGCATGTGGCTGTGTTCCTGCTCAACTTTCGGAAGGTCGAGTTGGGCTATGCCACCCTCCTGGCATGTGGCTGTGTTCCTGCTCAACTTTCGGAAGGTCCCTCGGTCCCCCCCTTTATATAGAATAATTTGAATTTATTTTCATGTTCACCAATATGAAGTAGATGACATTAATCCTGCTTCATGGGAGGAGTGAATTAAGACTGAGGGAGTTGAAATGGCACACTGAAGAATCCAGAATTAAGCCAGGCACGGTGGCGCACGCCTGTAATCCCAGCACTTGGGAGGCTGAGGCAGGAGGATCACAAGCTCAAAGCCAGCCTCAGCAAGGGTGAGGCATTTAGCAACTCAGTGAGACCCTGTCTCTAATAAAATACAAAAAAAAAGGTCTGACCCAGTCGTCAAGTGTCTCTGAGTTCAATCCCTGGTACAAAAAAAAAAAAAAAAAAAAAAAAAAAAAAAAAAATCAGAATTAAAAGCCCCCAAACCTGAGGGAAGAGTGTAAGGATTGGAGAACTAAGTTGTATGATGCTGTCCTTCTATACAGTGTATCTACATATCTCCCTTCCTGGCTCTGGGTCCTGCAAGTAAGATCAGCGATTTCCTTTTGAAAAAATTATCACACGTCAGCTGTAGGAATCAACCAGCCTCCCTTGTCTCCCCAGCACTGAGGGGTACAATTAGGAATTAACCCAGATTTTCTGCTTTCAGAGTCTTCCAAATGCACTTCTTTTCTGAAAATCACGAGAAGGCTCACAGATATCATGAGTGGAGTTTGTCTTTCAAGATGGGAGCCTATCATTGTGACCATAGAAGAACACTCATAGCATGTCCAGCAAGAGAGTTGTATTTATATGGCACCTAGCTTCCCTGGATGTCTAATCTAGATGTCTTTTGACTCAAAAAGCTCAGACCCAAGGAGTTTACCAGTCATCCAAAAGATCTCAGAAGAGCCCCTGCAAGTAACACCTGGGTCCAGTGTGAAAGTTCTGTCTGCAGAATGGAAGAGTCTTTCTGCATGAATCATGGTACCAGCCTAGCCACAGGGAGGTGAGCTGGAAAAGTCATTCATCATAGAGGCCACAGCCAGCAAGGGGGCTTTCTTGCTCGCTGGGTGGCCAAGATTTAGAAGAGAGATAAACCAGTTTCCCCAGGAAGAATGCCTGATAGATAATATGTGTTGCTGTTGAAAATGGTGTGTTTTCTTTGGTTATCTTGCCATATAGAGACATGATTTACAGCAACATTGTGAAACTCTCCAGTTTTATTTAGGAGACTCTCTGTAAAACTTCTGATTTTTTATGTCCATAATCAAATAACCTTTTGTAACCAAGATAAAGTCTTTAATGTCCTAGGCATGTGTTTGGGGACCTTTGTAATTATTTAAGTGTTTTGGGACTTGGATTCTTCATTTTCAAACCAGGGCTGATATGAATCTCCCAGGAGCATTTTTAAGATCAACTAGGCTAATGTGTCTAGGGTGCTTGGCTCAGTGTGGCTCCTGAGCTGGGCTGGATCCCAGTCACATGGCTATAGCCAGATGTCGACAAGGAATGTAGTCTAGCTGCATGCGAGGAACAACAACAACAAGATGGGACAATTTTTGCCACAGTGCTTATAAGATGGCCCTTTAAAATTTGAAGAGATTTGACTATTTACAAGATTTTAATTTGGATCTAATGATGCAATTGTTTTTGTTGCATTGTTGTCTCCTTTCCCATGGTGGCAATTCTGCTGAATGGGAATTGGCAAAGAACAGGGGAGATGAACCAAACTGAAAAAGACTCTGGAAGTGGACTTTCATCACCTTGATCTCTGCTTCCTGAGAAAAGGCAATGTGCATGCATACACACACAATGGTGTGTACACATGCCTACATACACACATTGGTGTATGTATACAAATGCATACACATGTTGGTGTATATCAATGCATAAACATATACTGGTGTATACACATGCATGCACACATTGGTATACACATATGCATACACACACACACTGGTGGGCACACATGTATACACACACACTGGTGAACATATGCATACACACATTGGTGTATACACATGCACACACACATTGGTGTATACAAATCATACACACACACTGGTATATACACATGCATACACACACATTGGTATATACATATACATATACACACATTGGTATATACACATGCATATACACACATTGGTGTGCATCATGTTCAGTCCAAACCAAAATGCACTAGTGGAAGAATTTCAGTGGACTTCCAAGTTCAAGTTCAAATTGAAATATGGTGACTCTAACCTGAAAAAGAAAGCTAAATTTAGAAGACAAATTCATAATCAATAGGACAATGAAGATATATTTTATAAATCCCATAAATATTAAGGCTCTTTCCCCAAAATGGGTTCAAAAAAAAACAACCCTCAAAATGCATAGCTGCCTGTCAAATGCACTGCTGTCCACATAACATGTGACTCTACACCAGCCCTTCTTCCCCACAAAACACTCAGTTCTCTTCAAGTGCACCGCATACACCATTTGACTCTCTCTACTCAATTCACAGCCCGCAATACAGAACTGTACTTATTGTTTCACAATGCTTCATATATATCTATCTAAGAAATCCAGAGCTGCTCAGCAAAAAGCATGCATAATTTTCACCAAGTAAAATTCTATGTATAAAAATACATAGAATGCAGGTTTTTCTTGAAATAGCCATTCTTAAAATGCATACTAGGAAGAACTATAAAGCCTTCTCTGTATCTGTGGCTGGGAATGGAGTGCACTAACTGGGAGCCATGCATAATGTTGGCTGATTTAAGAGCACGTATTCTCTAACTTTCAGGCTGACCAGTGTGTTTCCAAAGGATTGTCTTCAACTTACAGATGAGGAAATGCAGGCTCTGGGAGTTTGAAATACTTGCCAAAAATCAACCATGCTACCAGGCATCAGTTTCATGAATTAAGCCCAGGCCTGATTGCAGAGTCTGTTTTCTTTTCCTTTATACTGAATGCCCTAATGAATAAATTCTAGGCAGGAGAAAGGCCAGGACACAGATCTGAGTCAGGAAAGCAGTAGATGTTTTTAAGAATCAGATAGCAGTTCAACATGGCTAATATGAAAAATCCATGAGAACAAAAACTAGTGGGGAATACAATTGTAAAAGTAGTTTGGAGTTCTTGGGGAGCCATATTAGGAATTCCTGAAGTTTAGGAGAACAGTGTGCTGTTTTTGCTCAGGTTCTAGGGCATCGTGTCAGAGGAATCTGAGTTTAATCCTGATTATCACTCATCAACTTTGTGTTCTCAGATCTGCTGCTTAATTTCTCTCCACTTCAATTTCCTTCTCTAAAACATGATGCTAATTATGCCATCTTGCCAATGAGAAGATCAGTTAATGGAGAATTATTATCACCATTATATATTAGGTGAAAATATCTCAACCCAACAACTTGCAGTGTGGAACATAGCACAGAATCTGGAGTCAAGAGCTGAGAGTAGCATGCTCTGTCCACTGATTTCTGCCTTTCTGATGATTATTCCCAGATGATTCATCTCTCTGGCCTCAGTTGATCCAATATAAAATGGGGATGACCAAAAGCCATGCTGTGTCCACTGCACATGCTTGTGAAGATCAAATATGATTGCAGGGACCAAGAAGCATTTTCTAAGACATAAATCTTCAGTATGTGACTTTATTTCACATGTAATGAGTTCTCGTTTCCCTGGAATTGAGAAGTTTCCCTGGACATAGGACTTTCAGTGCTAGGGTTATAATAATCCCCAGAAAACTGGGACGGGAGGCACCTTGATCTTTCCTAAGAAGAATCAGAGGAGCTAAAGGCATTGAAAAGGATATATACGTGGACCAAGTTATGGACTGATTACAGTACAGCTGAGAGGAAAAGGTGGCTTTATGCATGCAAATAGGCATTACTGAGACCTGCTAGAACCTGCCTCTGGGGTGGCTCAGAGGAGAACCTGGCTCATGTCCGTCCTCCTCTCCTCAGAGTCTGGAGCACTGGGAAGATGGGGAATGCTTAGATTGACATGGTGAATTGACAGCGCACGCCCCAAACAGCAAAAGCCTTGAGAATGTGTCACTCTGGAGCCCTCTGGATGCTGCTGACATGTCTCTTTCCATGGCTTATCAATGACAGGCTCCAAGGGTGTTTGCAAGGAAAGCGTGTTCTAGGACTGAAGGTTCCCCGAAGTCCTGTACATTTGATGCACATCACAAATCTCTTCCCCCATCTTTGTTCTGGGGTCTTCCTGTGTCCTCCAGGCTCTCTCCAGCTCAGCAGACGTGGTGGGATCATAAATCCTGCTCACCCTCTTCCCTCAGCTCCAGCCAGTCGCACTGGGCAGCTGCTCAGACCCTCCATGTTGCCCCTCAGTACTGGTCTACCTGTATCCACTGGACTGAATGATCTCAACCTGCTGGTTTTAATTTTGTATGCACTTGGCTTAAAATAAAGACCACAGAAGTAAAATAGGAATCATAGTAAAATGTAACGATTCCCTTTCTTTTTCCTTCCTATGTCTGTACGCATCCATCAAACGTACACAACTAGTTAGTGTTTTTATATTGCTCTTGCTGGCTTTGTCAATGCCTGATGCATGCTGCTGTGACAGATGTTGGTCTGGCTCCCTCAACCCCCTCTACACTTCTACCACTCCCTCCAGTGTTCAGTTTGTCTCTTGGTATTCTTTGTCACTTTATGAATGTACCTGCAACTTCATTTCTGATTCATCAACCATAAATGTGTCCCTTGACTTTCCACCTTTAGGATAAGAATGTCAATGTCACGTCCTTTTCCTTCAGCCCTCTTCCTGCTTCTGCCTTCCAAATTTCATCTCGAGTTTTATGTTTTTCAACATCAAATTCAGCACTGCTACATCCGAGTCTGTAACCACTTTCCTTGCTTTGTCTATATGTGGATTCTAAATGTTAACAATAATGAGTTTACATAATTCTAATTGTGGAAATATAACGAAAACAGAATCAATAAGTTACATCCTTTCTTGATTTTTTTATTACATAGTAATAAACTTGCCTTGGTTATTTTTCATTTCTTTTTATTTTTCCTGAGTTGGATGCATCATCCTCGATTTTATGTTCTTCTTCCTTGATTTTGTTCAAATATATTTTCAGGTATTTTGCCAAAGTATGGTTTAAAGAAAGGAAATTCTAGAGTCTGTTCATGTATGAAAAATGCTGTTATTGCTTCTATCAAAAGCAAATGTTGGTTTGGTCAGGTATTGAGCTGCACAATTCTACATGCCATGCACATGCCGACTGTGGCATCCACTGTCTTCCAGGACTCCACTGCTCAGTCCCATTGGCTGGAAACATGGACATCCAACAGGCTAAGCTTGCTTTCTGTTAAAGGGACAGTAGGATATATCTTGCAGAAAAACTTCAGAATTCCTCATCTACTTTCCACAATTACACTAAAAGATGAATATTTTTCTAAGTCCAAATATCTTCCTGTAAAGTTTAGTTTTATTCGTTTTATTTATTCTTGCTCTTTGTTTCTTAAACTTTGTGGGCATAAGAATGACCCCATATGGTAAATATGAATATTTTAAAATGCTAAACAAATGAGTTTTTAGAGATAATCCTTGATTAACAAATTATATTCATTCTAAATTGCATTTTTTGTGATTAAATATCTGAAATCAACATGAGACTTATGAAACAAAGACATTTTATAATGTTTTTTTTTTTTTGGTCAGTATTTTATTTTGCATTTTTAAGTGACATTAAAAATGGCAAAGCTTGGGCTGGGGTTGTGGTTCAGTGGTAAAGCGCTCGCTTAGCACAAACGTGGCCCAGGTTCCATCCTCAGCACCATGTAAAAATAAATAAAGGCATTGTGTACAACTAAATAAATAAATATTTTTAAAAATGGCAAAGCTTCTTAAAGTCAGTAGAATATTACGTTCAAAGAAATATGGTAGAATCTACAGTAGCATTCAAGAGAATTTTGGAGGCATGACTTTATAAAATATTCATTTAGGTACTCTTGCTCATGAGAAATTGGTGTCACTCTTGTTTCTTCTTGTTTTCTTTTTAGGTGATGTTTTATTTTTGGTCTATGTAAATTTCACAGTGTTACTCAAAGTGAGGATCTTTCCTGATTTTCCTTCATAATTACTTTTTAAAAAATTGTTCTTTTTAGTTACACATGACAGTAGAATCTATTTTGATATATTTATACAACCATGGAATATATTTTATTCTAATTAGAATCACAGTCTTGTGGATGTACATGATGTTGAGATTAACTGTGGTGCTTTAAGGGGAAACTTACTCTTTCTAATTTTTAATTATTTTCTGACTTTTCATTCTGACATATTTTTTATATCCATTTTTTTTTCTGGTTTTCAAATTGTCCTTTTATCTACAGCTTTCAATTTTCTTCTGCTTTATAGGTGCAAAATATGTCCTAATAATCTTAGGAATACTCTCAGACTTGTTTTTAAGTTCTTTTCTGTTACCAGCTATCTTCTATTTTTCCTTAGGCTTATACTTTTTTGCTTTTTTATCTTGATTTTTATATTCTGTGTTTATTTCAATTGCTTAATGTTTCCCAGCAAACTGACCCAGGACTTAGTAGTTTACAATAACAATTTATTATCTCTCATGTTTCTGTGCATGGATTGGGTTCAGTAAGGCAGTTTTTGCTTGGAGACACTCATACTGTTGCAATTATGTAACTTCTGAGTCAGATAAAGAATTTACTTGTCTCGAAGTCCAATGTAGATTCTTCATTCAGATGTCCTTCCTCCACTAAGATGGCAGGAACCTTTGGTGATCACCAGAAATTTGTCTCGACATAGACTCCCCACATGGCTACCTGAGTTTTCTCACAAAATGGTAGTGTAGCTTCTCAGAGGAGCTGTTTTTACATGGCAAATGACTGACCACAAAGTGACTCATCAAGAGTGCCAACCGGAGACTTCAAGAATTCTTTGCAACTAGGCTTACTTACAAGTACCAGGTTGCTGCTTCTGTAGCACTCTGTTGGTCAATCAAGTCACTAGTGCCAGCCCATATTAAAGGGGAGGTGACTTAGTCTTCACCTCTTGAATGAAGGATTAGCATGAGCCCACAGGAGGAAAGGTCTTCCTGGAGGCCACCTTGGCCACTGTCCACCACAATGATGTGGGTTCTCTTGTCTGTGGCCCCAGTGTCCCATCTATACTGAAAAGTGAGCAGTCGAATAAAAGCTGACTTTGAGCTCTTTGAGAGGAGCACAGCCACGTACAGAGTAAGTCCCATTTTCAGAAGTCTTCTTGTCACCCCTAGATATAAGAATGAGGATAGCCTAGCTGTGGGATTCCAGTTTGTCTTTTGGTGCTGTGATTGTCCACAGAGTGCTTGCCTAGATTTTTAATAGCAGAATCTCTGATTTCGTTTGTTGTGTCTGTTTGCTTGTTTTGCTGGGCTTCTGGGGGTTCTGCACCTGGGAAGGAGGCTGAAGAGTTGGGGAACTATTCTATACACAGATTTTAATATGACATTTTTTTTCAGACCCTTGTCTCCCTTTTGTTCTTCCTTAGACTTCTCATTTCCAAGTCCCAAACTACCACAGCATTCTGCAGGGTCCTCCATATTGATTCCCTTATTCATGTAGCTCCCAAGAAAATACTAAAAGCAAAGCTTTGCCTTTTCTTCCCTGTTTGATCAGCCTCCACCCCTCCCGTGACTTTCCATTTCCCAGAAATTCTTTGAAATTCCTTTTCCATTGATTTCCTCAAATCTTATTATTTTTATTGCTCTATTCCTGTGCTAGCATTTTTATGGTGCCTCTGGAAGGAGAGAGGCAGATACTGTGTAACAGAGGTGCATCCTACCCCTGGAGCTCAAAGCCCTGAGCTGCTTTTGTCTAACTGTCTACAAGGGCTGAGCTTCTGCTCCTGTGTCACCCATATCTGCTCTTCATCCAGGCTTTCCCCTCTAACAGATGCTGGATTTGCTGCTCTTCCATGCCAGTCTTCAGCAATCACTGATGTCTACTGTTTCTCACTTCTCTTTTTTTTTTTTTTTTCTTTTCATTTGCTGAGTCTTAGTAAATCTGTCTTCCAAATAACCATGTGTTTTCTCAAATTCTATCTTTTACTGTCTCCGTTCTTTTCAAACTATCATCTCTCCTTGATATTTCCACTGATCGTTTCCCTTTGACCCCCAATTTAAGCTTTTTCCTATTGTCATAAACCTACTTTTAAAATTTCAGCTTTTGACTTGTCTTTGCATAAAAGCTTTTAAAATCTTGCCATTATTTTTCAAAATAAAATACCAAATACTGGACCTGGCTTTCTTCTCCCTGCAGAATCTCACCCTTGTTCCTATCTGATATCTCCTTCTTCCTTACTTTCTATTTTTTTAATCTGTCTTAGCCTTACTTTGTTTCTCAACTGACAACAGAGACATGTGTCATTTTGTCTGATCTACTTCTCTTTCTTACCACAGTTGAGTTCAAACTGCTTATACATGTTTAAATCCCATGTACTCATATTTTATTATAATATGATCATATAAATTTGGGGGGAGGTACTGGGGATTGAATCCAGGGGTGCTTAATCACTAAGACACATGCACAGCTCTTTTGTATATTTTATTTAGAAACAAGTTCTTGCTGAGTTGGTTAGGACCTTGCTAAGTTGCTGAGGCTGGCTTTGAACTTGCAGTCCTCCTGCCTTAGCCTCCTGAGCAGCTAGTATTATAATCATGTGTCATGGCACCGGGGCTTGATCACATGAATTTTGCCATGTCAGCAGAATCTCTTCCAAAATGGTATTTAATGGTTGTTCAGTTCTACTGGTATATCTTTCCCTAATAAGATGAATTTTATTTCCATATTCTTATGAAAGCATCATTTTTTTGACAGGAATATATAAATTAATATCTGTTTTGTATGCTTACAGTAGAAAGTAAACACCAATCATTTTATGCTCCTTCCTCTTCATTGGCTTAGTAATTTTCTTTCCTGTTGTTGGGAGTATAGTTTAAAAGATCACGCCCCCGCCCCAAGAGTAGGGCCCAGGGGCCATCTTCTACAGCCTTCCTATAGAAGATTGATTTTCTCTGCTTCTCTTATAGAAGACTACGTGTCAAGATGAAAGATTGCCACTTTCTCTAAAAATTCACCAGATGTTGTGTTGGTTTGTTTTCTACTGTTGCAGACGATGTCTGAAATGTTGATTCTATGTCTCTGAAAATAAGCTACATTTATCTGCCTGGAAGCCCATAGAATGTTCTATTTTTAATATGACCAGAAACTGGCCCATTCATTGAATTTCCTTAGAACATATTGATCTTTTACCTTTCTATTCTCAATATATTCATTTTCTAGGTAGTCTTCTTCATTGTTTTATCAAACTCCATGCTTCTTCCACCATTACGATAATACTTTTTTTTCTTGGCCACATTTCTATTTTTCCTTCTCCAAACTCCTAACTTTTTGGCATAATTTTCACGCTTTCTGCTTTTGTTCTATTCCAGGAGATCATTTTCAGTTTTCACTGCACAAGATTAATGTAGCATTATGCAACGTCAGTTTTGTTCCTGCCTACATCCAAGGTAGACTTAATTTTGTAGTGGGGTTTCCTCTCACTTGTGTGTCTACTACAGATCTCTTTCACTGTTCTTGATTTTCTCTCCTTCTCACCATTTCTTCAGTGTTCAGCTTTTTCTGACACTCAACACTGAGAGCCTGAAAAGCCACCAGGATTTTTCTCTTTTCCTCTAAACACAGCTCTTTGCTGTGCTCACAGTGATGACATTGCAGTGTGAGAGTCACAGGAATACAGACTTTAATTACGTGAAAATTTCATATGGGGTCCCCTTTGGGGAATAGATTTCCATTATAATTAGTGATATTTGGGAGATAAGAATTCAAATTCAAATCAGCTTCTTCGTCCATGAGATGTAGTATTGAGGAGGTTTTTGCCAATGATAATGACTCATAGAAGATACAAATGAGTTTTTTAATATTGAGGCAAACAAATTGGAAATTATTAGAAAGGATTAGTGAAAAACAAGGGAAAAGGTAGATAAAGCCAGTGGAAGAAAATAAACCATTTTGTCATGTAATTTTGGTGGAGGATAAAATGAGAAACGTGTCTGCAAAACTCTAACCCCTTTCCCTTCTCCCAGCATGGAGCAGCTGAATCCAGTTTTCTGACCCTCATGCCCACTGTGCACAGGTTTCATGAATGGAGGGTTATTTTGTATGTGATGATGAAGGTGGGTTTTAATACAGAATGTGGTCTAATAAAATCTCTACTGATTTCAGTTTTCGTCTCCCCAAATATGTCTAATAAATAAATAAAGAGATAAAATGGTGTCACGTCAGCATCCTCCTCTTACTTAACCTCACAGCTTCACTGGGCCCTGCTGCCTGCACCTTCTTGAGAAAGACATCTCAGCCCTTCCTTCCATGCTGTTCCAAGGAACTGCTGTTTTGTTTAGTTTCTTCCCCTTTCCCTGCCTTCTTGCTCATTTTCTCTTTGTCCATTTTACCAATCATCTCTCAATATGAAGTTTCAGGCATTCTCTGTTGTCCACCCTAGCTCCCTTAGTAATTATTCTTTCCATCCTTTGGCTTCAGTTATACTGAGGGGATTTACCAATAGCCCCTTCAAAGCCCACAGCTCCCTTCTCAAACGATGGCCTCATACACGAAGGTCTACCTGACATCTCTTGTATTTGCAAAATGCATCACAGTTTTATAGTCCCAAGATAACAACTTCATTATTCCCCAACCAACCATTTTCTTTTACTATTCTTTATTTCACTAAAAGACGGGACTGTCTATAGTTTAAGGATGCCAGAAATCCAGGTGATATCCTTTATTACAGAAAATCCATCACCAAGTACTGTCCATTTTTCCCCTAATATGGCACACATCATTCCCCTAGTCTAACTTAAGTACCACCCATCTCCAATGGCCGACATGTCTTCCCTCCATATAGCTGCTCCTGCATTCCAGCTGTAGCCAGAGTGACCTTTGCAAAACATACATCTGTCATGCTCTCTGGTTTGCCAGTTAAAGATTTTCAGACGTTCAGCTCAGAAGATTAAGACAGGGCTCCTTAGTATGACTCACAAAGTCACACCTACCTCCTCAGAGTCATATGCAGGCACCCTCCACACTGGCATTCTCTCCATTCTCCCTACATGCCTTGCTACCCCTTACAGGAAACATTTATGCTATTTGTTCTCAATTCTTTTTTGTTGTTGTTGTTGTTGTTGTTGTCCTACATAGATCTTCTCTTTCAGAGTTCAGATCATTGCTTTCTTGAGAAACCTTGGCAGACCTGCTTGACGGGGCCAACATCCCACAAGTCCATCCCAGGGCATACCTCTATTTCATAGCATTTTGTCCAGTTGAAATGCCCTTCTTGCTGGTGTGATCGTCTCATGCTCTACGTCCTTCCTCTATATGGGGCAGGACCATGCTACCATTTTGTTCACTCAGCAGTCATCCTTGTGCCTAAACCCATAGCAAGAACTCAAGATGTTTATTGGAAAATTGAATGAGTAAATAATAGGACTAAGTTAAACAGCCCATGTTGCATAACAGTCCTTGATGCACGTCTGTGTATGATAATAAGTTCTCACGTATTAATTCTAGAGTTCTCATTTCATATTATGGCTGGGCAAACTTGGCCATATATTACATTCTTGTGGGCAGTAAAAACTGGCTCTGGGTCTCTGTAGAAGCAGACAGACTATTGAGAGTATTTCTCTGCACTTCTCCCTAAGGAACTAACATTTTAAATAATGTTTATCAGACTTCAGGCATGTTGCTGGACAGTTTTATATATATTCTGTTACTTATTATACAAAAGCAGTATTCTAATCCTCATTTTATAGATGATAAAATTGAAACTCAGAGCCTTTAAGAGTCTTGACCAAGGGCATGCAGCCCTTTCCAGGAGCTACGGCATTGCAAGCCATTACCTGGAATGTGACATCAGGCTTTTGGGTACAGAGACTGCAGCAAGTCTTGCCAATGCATAATCTACTTTACCGCCACTGAGAACAATCCCCACACCAAGTTGGGATGCCTTTCCCTATCCCAAGCTCTTATTCTGACAGAGGGTATCTCTTCCTTCCCTCACTTTCTAGGTTCCTGCAATATAAACTGGGAGAAAAATACATAAATCTATGATCATTGATTATGTTGTGATGTAATGTTTATCTGATGACACCTAACCCACAGGAAAACACCAAAAGCTCGATTGGTATTATCCATTAAATGAATTCCTAAAAATTATGACATCCGTTCTAAAAAGGAAGGCCCAGAATTGAGAACAGTTTGGCATTGAGTCTCTTTGGCAAAGAGACCCAGCCACAGCAGAGCTTCATTGTCACAACCACATCTATGTCAGGACTTGAGTAGAATACCATCCATCAAGCCTGTGCTGGTTGCAACCCAGCTAATTCTTTATCTTAAGAGCAGTTCCCAAACAAGTCTCCAGATATTGAAATATGGTACCCTGAATCCAATGTGGGAAGATGAAACTCTATGGCATAAGCCTGCGGGTCATTCACAATCAGGAATCCATAGCATATTACCAATTTGTTTAAAAATTGATTTTTTTTTCATATATGGAAGGAGAAATGAATTTGGAATCTGACATCGCTTTAGGCTTGTTTTGCCTGTATGCCTAATCGCAGACAAGGTATGTGACATTAAGTGATCAATCACTGAAAAGCAAGAAGCAATGATTCCCAACTCCTCAGGGCTTAGGATGGGGGGATGGCACTTGAATGTACGGAGTCCTTCTCCTGCTTTTCCTTGATGTGCAATTAGTAGTCTGTGCAGTTGAAAATCATGATAGCAGTAAAAATATTATATTGATATCAACATAAGTAATAACAGTTAAATCCTGACTCTGTGCTGAGTTGCACTTTATCTCATTTGGTCCTCCACACCCACTTGAGCTTGGTAGAACCACAGTAGTCTCCTTTATCTGTGATTTTGCTTTCTTGTTGTCTCAGTTACCTGTGATCAACAAGAGTTTCAAAATATTAAATGGGAAATCCCAGATAAAAATCTCATAAGATTTAAGTAACTTTACTTATTCTATATTGCTATAATTATTCCATTTTATTATTGGTTTTTATTGTTGATCACTTACTATGCCTAGTTTATAAATTGAACTTTATCATAGGTAGTCATGAATAGATAAAAACAATGTTTATATTAACATTTGATATTATCTGTGGTTTTAGTCATGTATTGGGGGTCTTAGAAAGTATCCCCTATGAATAAGGAGGACTACTCAATTTTCAGTTTGCAGATGAAGAAACCAAAGTTATAAAAAGAAACTAATTTGCTCACGGTCTCCTAGCCACCGCAGAGCTGGGACTCATTCCGTATCTAAGCACAGAGGTAGGTGTCTCAGTTTTATCTTCTTGAAAATTAGTGTAAGTCAAATAATTTATTCCTGGACATTTTGAAACTCTTTTAATATAAAAAGAAGCAGATAAGCATTTTGCCTGAGATCTGCACAGAGAGCTCTGTGATTTCTATTTCTATTGGAGAAGAAATTTGCTGCCCCCAAACTCCATGCACTCCTTCTGGGGTTCTTCTAGCTAAAAAAGAAGATTAAGCAACAGATTGGACATGACACAGCCAGAGGGATGAGATGGACAGAAAATAACACCTTTCTTTATGCTTATCCATAAATGGGCATTCTCCTGCCCAAGGGTCCTTATTTGTTATCCTGAGTTGTGCTTGAAAGACATCAGGACCCTCAGAGCTGCTTTCCCTCCCTTCTCAGAATTTATCAGATGCCCATTTTTGTTATGTTGTCACTTAGCAGCTAAAAAGAAGCTTCCTGCAGCCACTTGGCACATATTTATTTAAAGGTTTCTTTCTGTTCAGTCCAGTTGAGTTGCATCACTTATGATCCACCAGGGGTAGGTTTATCAGGGTCACAGAATCTTACATTATAGTCTCCCTTCCTTTCTTTTGTCTGCATGTCATTTGATGAGACCTCCATCCAACCACTACATGCTTTCAGGATCTTGATCTTCTCAAGCAAGTCCAGCTCTAGCATCTAACATGAGAACCTGTTCCATGTACTTTTTTTTTTCCATCAGCAAAATCTTGCTTGGGTGATAGTTTCTTTAGCCTGTTTGTGTAGAAACAACCAAGAAATGAAAGATCAGCATCACTTTCTTTGAGAAATATCTATGTCAGTTGGCTATTGCCTTACAATGAACAACTCCAATCTTGAGTCACTTGAGTATTTATTTAACTCACATTTCTTCAGATGGGCAATATTGGATGGAGGTAACTAGGCAGTCCTCTTGTACTGGTCAAGTTCTTTCATGCAACTGTGGTCAGTTATGGGTATGCTAAAAGGTTTTGCTGATCATGTCTTGGACTTTCCACATGTCTCCCTGGGGTAGCTGTACTGACTCAGCCCTGATCTGCGTGCCTCATTCTGCAGCAGGCTGGCTGGAGGTAATTCACATGACATCTGAAAGGTTTCCAATTAAGAGAATGGAAGTGTGCAAAGCCTTTGAGATTTGTCACAAGGTCATTCCAAAGGATTCCATTAGTTAAAATGAATCACAAGGCCAAGAGACCTGGGAATAGGTTTCACCTTTTGGTAGGAGCTACATTTTTGCAACACCTCAAACACATCCTTAGTTTCTACTAATAGGCTCTTTGAACAAACCTCACTGAGTTTGGAGGGGGAACCATGATGAGAAGAGACAAAGTGTCGTGCTCTTTTCCCTAGAGGATGTCTCTAGGGTCTCTGGCCCCCTTTTTGCATTCCTGAGAGTTGAGCTGAAGGTCAAGTGATATGAGCAAGATAGAACTGTACCTTTCGGTAACCTCTGCAACTTGAAATTTCGCTCTAGCTTTTAATTCCACCTATGCCTACTGAGCATCTATGATGTACCAGAACCAGCGTGATGGGTAAGGAGTGTTGAAATGGTGAGCCAGAGGATGGCTAGACAAGACTTCACTAGGAGAAGGAGAAGGTAGGAGAAGGTAAGAGACATTTGAAACTGAAGGAAGTAAGAGAGTTTGTTGTGGAGATGCCTGGAAGTCTGTGGTATTCTAGAAAGAAGGCTAGGAGGCAGGAGACTGCCCAGCATGTTGGGGGGTGAGCAGGAAGGCTGGCATGGTGGGAGTGTAGTGAGCAAGGGAAAAACAGGTGGCGAATTAGGTCAGAATCCAGAATAGGGAAATGGGAGAATCCATAGGGGAAGGATCAGCAAATACTCCTGCACTACGTGAGTTTGGCTCTGGGACGATACTGTGATGGAGGAGATATGACACCCAAGCACAGTACACTTAGGCTCTTTATATCAAGAGTCTAATACTCAGCTTTGCTATCTAAACTCTGCACCTTGTTATGCTAGCCGAGAAAGCAAGTACTTAATTGCATCTGCTCCACTCTGCTATAAGAATTATATATGATCATTTCTGTTCAGTGATGTCACCCTAATTACTGACACATAGCAGACTTTGAATAAATACAATTCATGCATGATTTTTCTCTGCATTATTTTTTTTTTTCCAGGGGAGGCATTCTCTGATCTGAATGGGAAAGATATTTCTGTTTTCTACAGCCACCCTAAAGTCAGCAACGTCCTTAGTTCACCCTGACTGTAGGATTATTGCTTGCTAATTCAAAACTTTTTCAGATTTGCTGTGAGGAAGGATCAAGCAATATCACAGGCTGGGCTGGGAGACTGCGGGGAGGATATCCTGATGTGGATTACTCATGAGGTGCCACATAATCAGGTCTGCAGACAGAGATACCAAGTGTTGGAAGCCAGCTCAATTAGAGAGCTGTGCAGTGAGTCAGGCTCTGCTCAGGACAGCTGGAGTTTCTCTGCTCCTGGACGCAGGGATTCCTGGGCCCTCTGGTCACCCATTCAGGGGCCTGGAATCAGGTTGTTCCGGGTTGGGGAGGCAATGAGGGAAATGGCAGCAGGGAGTGGAAATTTTTTAATAGGAGGGAAAATAACTTGCTGTGCTCTCTTCATTTGAAAATGGAATCTTTTCCCAAGCTTTCTAATGGTGCAGTGAAGTAGTAAAACCAAACGATGTTGTGAACAAAATTATATGTCCCTGCTTTTCCCTTGACTCTTTTAAGAAATTCCAGAGGCGTGAACAGGTCAGTAGAGTGTGACTTTAATTTTATACCTTCAGTACTATATTCCTTTCTGATTTTCAAGGCTGTGCATGCTCCAGTAAAATTCAGAATCATGAAAGAAAAAGAAATTTGCTGTCTTATCACGGAACCGGTATAACTAACACCATGAATATTTTGGTGGTTTTTTTTGTTTGTTTGTTTTTTTCAACTTATTTTACATGCATAATCAGTGGGCCCCAAGTTTGTGAATAAAGTTTCTTGTGGTTTCCCAGAATCACATTTCTGCAAAGACACACATTTCACAAAGCTCTCCTCATAACAAATTTAGTCACCTGTTTCATTGATTTTTTTTTTTATATTTCATTGGATAATGACTTTTTTTCAGAGAAATAAAGTCATTGTTTCAAGAGTTACTTTCTTGCACAAGAAATTGACAACAGCAAAACTTTGTGATAATGTATCATAAGTGTCAGCCAAGCTTAGTAATCATTGCAAAAATCATGATTGTAAGTATTTTTTAGCAACATTATATACCAGTGGGTGATGTGGTCCTGGATTTCACATGGATGCAAATAGCTATCATCATTTGAACACATGTGTATGAACAGCTAGAATTAATCACATATATGCAATTTTGTATCATTTTCCCACTGTGCCCTAACAACTGAAACTGGCTATTGTGTCACTGAGCCACTACACTTCTGTAAGCCTCCATTGCCAGACATTTCAAGTGCTTCAGATTTTGGTCACTGTATGTAGTGTTGTAATTTATATTGTTGCAAATAAATATTCACGGTATCTTTAGTGTTTTCCTTAGCATGGAGACCTACTAATGAAATTGACATCTAAAAAGGTTTAACTATTTTAAAAACACACTTAGATATAAAGATAGATTTTTAGGTAGATATGGAGATGTTTGGACAGAGATAAGGAGATTTACATAGAGTCACAAAGAGATATATCCATAGACAGTCAAATTATTTTTAAGAGCAGTTTTAAGAGCATGTCCCCAAACCCACATTGGGTTCAATGTGGACCTGTTTTAGGTCCCATCCCCACCAACGCCAGTATGTACCAGTGATTTTTTTAAATAGCTATGAGAACTTGACAGGGAAAAATTATTTCATCTTTCCTTTAGATTTATTTTTGTCACATTGGAAAATTTCAATATTGTCCTTATGTTTATTAGTCTTTTTTTTCTACAATGTTCTCTTCAAGTCCTTTTGCCTTTGGTATCCTTGAGTTTAAGTGCTTTTCTAATTGATTTGTATGAGCCATTTGAACACTAATGATATTTTTTGTGTGCTTTTAATGCAAATACTTTATGAGGTTGTTTCATTTTAATTTTTCACATGGCATTGTTGACATTTAAAATATGCATGTGTGCAAATCCCTCGGAAGTCCCCTGTGCAATTTCTCTTAGGATTTTCAAGACACTTTCCTCTGCAGAACACTAAATAGTTTTATGCTGTATGTTTGGCATATGAAGATGGGGTGGGGGCTCAGGAGAAAGGGGCTGAAGAGGCAGCTATAAACCTACATGTAAGGTGGAATTCAGTAATTATTAAAGAAGAGTAAGCAGTTAATGTGGGTTCCCTTTCTTGGAGGAAGAGGTGATCCTTGGTTGTAATGCTCACTGCTCTAAACTCATTCCTTCCCATCTTATTCCTGGACAATTGCCACCACTTCCTAATTTCCCCTCTTTCCTTCCAGTCATCTCCAACTATACTCCCTCCTGCACATAAAGTCAAGGTAAGCTTTTTCAAACAAACATCTGATCTTCTTGTTCTTCAGTTAAATTCCTCCCCATCCTTTTTAAAGTGCAAAATCATAGCAGAGCGTCATAGGCCCTGATGCCTAGTCTCTGCAGACCACGCCCATCTCTCCCATCTCTCCTCATTGCTCCTTTACACACTTATGCTACCAAGCTATTTAAGATGCAAGGACTTGGGGCTGGGGCTGTAGCTAAGTGGTAGAGTGCTTGCCTCGCAGGTGTGAGGCCTTGGGTTTGATCCTCAGCACCACATAAAAATAAGTAAATAAAAATAAAGATATTGTGTCCATCTACAACTAAAAAAAATATTAAAAAGAAAAAGATGCAGGGACTTTGATCACAATGTTCCCTCTGTGTTAAATCCTCTTTATTCTCTTAGACCAAGCCAGGCAAATTGTTCCTGGGGAGCAATTCCTTAAACACTCTGCTAAGTGCCCCTCTTCTTGTGTGTGGAACTCTGGGTAGAAATGATTCTTTTTCATGTTTTTATTGGTGCACTTAGCTATACTTAATTGTGCAGTTTATTCTGACATATTCACAAATGTGTATAACATAATTTGCTCCATTTCAATTCCTAGTCTTTTCCCTTCCCTCCTATCATTTCTCCCCCTGGACCCTTTCTCTATTCTACTAGTCTTCCTTCTATTTTTTTTTAATTGATGCATTATAGTTATACATGGAAGTGGAATTCATTGTGGTATATTCTTACATGCACATCACATATGTGGTCAATTTTTTTCTTCAGTTCCTTCCATTTCCCATTTCTTCTCACTTCCCCCTTGATTCCCTTCCTCTACTCCACTGTTATCCCTTCTATTTTCAAGACACCACCTTTCTTTGTTTCTTATTTATCTCTAGCTTCTGTATGAAAGAAAATATTTGACTATTGACTTTCTGAGTCTGGTTTATTTTACTTAGCATGATGTTCTCTAGTTCCATCCCCATACCAGCAAACAGCATAATTTCATTTTTTATTATGGCTGAGTAAAGCTCCATTGTGTATACATTCCACATTTTTAAAATTTTTTTTACCCATTCATCTGTCGACATGCATGTGGGCTGATTCCATAACTTGGCTTTCATGAATTTCACTGCTATGAACACTGATGTGGCTGAATCACTATAGCATGCTTATTTTAGTCCTTTTGGATAAATGTCAAGGAGTAGGTTCACTGGGTCATATGGAGGTTCCATTCCTAGTCTTTTGAGGAATCTCCATTCTGCTTTCCAGAGTGTTTGTGCATTGGAGTCCCAGGAACCATTCCTGACTGTACCTTTTCCTGCACATTCTTGCCAGCAATTATTTGTATTTTTGATGATCACCACTCTATCTGGGCTGAGATGCAATCCCAGTATAGTTTTGATTTACGTTTTTTATGATCGCTAAGGATGTTCAGCATTTTCTCTTATATTTGTCAGCCATTTGTCCTTCTTTTGAGAAATGTCTGTTTAGATTTTTTTGCCCATTTGCTGATTGAGTTATTTATTTATTTTGTTTGGATTTTTGTTGTTGTTGTTTTTTAGTTTCACTTTGTTCCGTTCATTATACATTCTGGATGTTAATCTCCTGTCTGAGGACCAGCTGGCAAAACACTTTTCCCATCCTGTAGGCTCTCTTCATCTTCTTAACTGCTTCCTTTGCTGTGCAGGAGGTTGTTGGGTTTGATGGCTTCTTACTTGTTGATTCTTGGTTTTATTTCTTGAGCTCTACAAGACTTATTAAAGAAGTCAATACCTGCACCAATACCCTTGAATACTGATCCTGTGTTTTCTTCCAGCAGTTGCAAAGTTTCTGAGTCATTGATCCACTTTGATCTGATGTTCATGTAGGGTGAAATACAAGGATCTGGTTTCATTCTTTTATATATGGATATCCAGTTTTCTCAACACCATTTGTGAAAAAGGCTATCTTTTCTCCAACATATGTTTTTGGTAACTTTGTCAAGGATCTCAACACATTTGATTGTGTCTAAGTGGATGTGTCTCGGTGTCTCCTAGTCTATGGACATGTTTATGTTTATGACAATACCATGCTGTTTTAATTAGTATTGCTCTGTTTTATAATTTGAGGTCAGGTATTGCAGTGCCTCAAGAACTGATTTCATTGCTTAGTATTTTATTGCTTTGGCTATTCTATGTCCTTTATTCTTTCATAGGAATTTTAGGACTTTTTGTCCAGTTGTGTGAAGAACTGTTTCTTAAGACATATTGCATGCATGTATCCCCACAAATATCTCAAACTCACTTTTTTCCTCTATAGTAGCTCCGGTGCTTGATGCAGTCACAACCCACTTTAGGTGTTAAATATCATGCAATTCTTAAAGGTTGCCATTCACTTAATACTATCAGAATTGTGTCAAAACCCTCATTAAGCACTTTCTTATTTAACCTCAACCTATTATTTTATCTTTGGTGAAAGGAGACCATAAATCCCTACTGTAACCTCCCCATTGGATAGAAGTGAAACTCAAAGCAGTGAGTGTGAATAATTTTGTAAACCGTGGTGAATTCTATGCATGTGTTTGCACATATGCATGTCTCTGTGTACCTACTGTGGATATAATTATTATTGCAAAAATATGACATCACAAAAATCACAAGATTTTAGAACATCAGATACATACATGCTGTTGATGTTGACTGACTTTAGACCTCAGGTACCCTTTGGTTTCCTAGAGGTGCTTCATGGGTCCTTTCTGAAAGGGGTTGGAAAAGCAGAGACAAATCAGTCAGGGTTTCCAGGTCCCACGTCAGCATCAACTAGAGCAATGCCACTGTAACCCCGTGATATACTGGAGTTCATATATATGGCTTTTGTCTAATTTACTATTTGAAAGCTGCCCATTGTTCTAATGTCCTCATGTCACATATGCAGAAATTAGAGCCAAGAGAAGTCAGTAAATACATTCAAAATCACAGTCTACCAGCATCACTCCAAGGCCAGTGCTCTTTCCCCTCGTGACAGCTTACCTCAGGATGCTTCCTCCTCTTCAGGATATTTTCAGGATATTTTCCATGCTCACCTCTCTGGTGGAACAGCCTTGCAGCCCAAGACCACGCTGCCAGCATCTGACAGCAGGGTGGGTTCTACTCAGTGCCAATTCTTTTGTGTACTTATGTATTTCAGAGCCACCCTGAGCACAGTACCAGGGCTTCTCATTCCACCATCCACACTTTCAAAGGCTCCCATTCTTCCTGAGATATTCCAGTCACATGCTTCTTGCCCTCCAGGCTATCAAATCTGCTCACTACCAAGGGTTTTAGCAAGAGCAATCTCTTCCAGTTTGGTTGCTTGTTAATCAGCACATTTTCATGAGTTGCTTGCTAAGAGCTTGAATCTCAAAGACAATGGGATTACCATTTACAGTGCTCTGGAATTGCAGGAGATTGGTTTGCTGCATAAATGGGAAACCTGCCATGATGTGGAAGTCAGGGCCATGAATCAACACGCTAGCTGAGCATTTCTGGTGTGCCACGCCTGTTGGAGGTATCAGATCACAAAGAAAATTTGGTATTGCTGCTGCCCTTCAGAAACTTGCAGCCCAGTAGGAGCAAGGCATTGGCATAAACACAAACAACCCAGAGTACAGCATGCAATTAAAGAGGAAATACAAACAGAGAGGACGAGGCACTTCCCCTGCACACTGTCAGGGCAGCCTGACAATAAAGATGGAGATTTAGTTTCAAACACGAACATTGATTTTATAGGATCCAATGTAGAATGTCATCCCATCTATAGAGAATGACATTCTAAAGACATGAGAATTCCTTTTTCAGGCACCATTCTTTTTTCAAATAACAACCCAGGTGTCAGAAATTGGGTTTGTAACCGGGAACTAAAATCAGCCTCCTTTCCTACAAAGTGAGGGTCAGTGAAGAGTAAGTCGACAGTCAAAACTTTGTGTCACATTTTCTTTCCCACTCACCCATTGATGGGAAGTGGAGGACATTATGTTAGTGGAAATAAGGTAGACACAAAAGATGAAGTCCACTGTGTTCTCTCCCATCAGTGAAGGTTAAAATAGTGCCAACCAGAATGTCTGATATTGATTGCAGAAGCTGGTAGAGAGGGAGGTGAGATAACAGGTGTCCCAACACAATGATGTAAATGGAATGACTTCTAGTGTCCTGCAGAACAGTGGATGACTCCTGATCAGACAAACCTGATGTATACTTTATAAATAACTAGGAAAAGGAGCTTAAAGTCTCCAAACAAAACACAGTGAGGAAGTGATGGAAACAGCACATATTGTTATTATATGTATTAGAATACTGCACCTCATAAATACATACAATGATTATGTGTTAATCAATTTTTTTTAAAAAAAAAAAAAAGTTAAGGAGATGAATGTTAATTACCCTGATTGGAACATTACATTCTATATTCATGGATTGACAATTTATGGGTCCCATAGATTGATAAATCAAAATAGTGATCAATAAAAATAGTGAAATATACAGAAAAGGGCAGAAAAGTAAATTTAAATTTTCAAAGTAGAAGAGTCTTGCTAAAGTGTGAGAGTCATAGCAGGCAAGGTGGCAAGGTGGCTGGAGAGGTGGCCAGTGACCAGAAAACGGGTCTGCCACATTACACCTCTCAAGGAGGCCAGAGGACACCATGGCGATGACAGTGTGGAGCTACTGAGGGCTTCTCAGCTGGACAGTGCTACACCGTTTTCTTGTGGAGAACTTTATCTGAAATAAGTAAGATGGGACTAGAAGTTTTAAAGGAACTCATATTGGGCTTCTGGCCACAGTCACACTTCTGGCCTTCAATTGTGGGTCAAGGCAGAAAGTAAATTAAAATATTTGATTTAAAATATCAGGGAAAGGGGCTGGGGCTATGGCTCAGCAATAGAGAGTTCGTCTTGCATGTGTGAGGCCCTGGGTTCGATCCTCAGCACCACATAAGTAAAAATAAAGGTATTACGTCCTCCTACAACTACTAAAATATAAAAATAAATAAATAAAATATCAAGGAAAAAACAAACAAACAAAAAATACCCTCCCCCAAACAAATAAACATACTCTAAAGCAAAATGCCTTTTGTCTATCTTGCACTACTACAACTGGATTCCAGAGACCAAAAATTTTATAATGAGCAGAAATTCATTTCTGACAGTTCTAGGGTTTGAGAAATCCAAGACAAAAGTGCTGGAATCTGGAATGGACTTTTGTGCTGTTCATCATCACATGGTGAAAGGCAACAGGGCTAGAGAGGGTAGGAATGGAAGGCCTGCCCTGTATAGGACCACAGTGCCACCCATGCAGGTAAAACCCATATAGCCTCATCACTTCTGAAACACCCCACCTCTTCATACTGTTACAACAGCAATGAAGTTTCAACACGAGTTTTGGAGAGGAAAAATATACAAATCGCACTATAAAACAAAGCAAAACAATGAAAAAAAAATTGCAAAAGACATGAGGAGCTTAAAGCCATCAGGCGTCAAATCATGTCTATAAACTTCACACAGTGAAACTTTCCAGTAATGAATTCTATAAACTCGGTGGGACCTCTCCCCGCCTCCTCCTCCCTCCTTGTTAAACAGGAGATTGGAGTTTTACAGGCTGTGCAGTAAATGTGAGTCCTTGCAGTCCTCTTGGTACTTGCCCAAGAGTTTCAGCTGTCATTATTTCACAGTTAATAGATGAAGTTGGGCAGGAGAGGGAAAGAGAGGGAAGGGTTTGATTTACGATTGCCCTTGTCCCAAGGTGTCCTTGACAATCTGTTTTAGGATGCTCCTCAAATCGCCACAGAAACATCTGCCAAATACTCGACTTCAGGGCAAAAACTCGGTTGGTTTTATGTGCTGCTGGATCAATGGCCTATTTCTCCAGACTGTAAAGTGGGTTTAGAGTTTGTTGGAAACTTAAGAAAGAAAAATAAGAAGCTCATTTGATGGATGGTTGCATAAAAGCCAACACCTGCTACTTGGACGATTTTTTTTTCTTTAATGCCTGGTTAAGGGAAAATGTCAAGGGCTTTTCAAATTTTCATCAATTTAAATAAAGCCATTGTTCTATACTATGCAAAAAATTCAAAACACTTAGGGGAAAGTTAGAACAATTTTTTTTTTCTTTGCAGAGATTGGCATAAAAGTAAAACCTCAGAGATCTTAATCTGAACTAATCTTGTGAGAATTGCCCAAGCCCAAATTTGCCAATTAAAATCATGTTCCAGAAGATAAAGCATTAGCTGAATTAGAGTATATAATTTCATAGATAAAGGTGTTTCTTGCATTCATAAATATTTTATCAGAAAATGAAAACATGCAAGCTTATACTACTGATAAAGCTATGAATATCAAGGTAAAGTGATTCTTTAATATGATTTTCAAGAGAAATAATTTTGATCTAAAAATCCATGTTCTCTGATATGTGTTCTAGTAAAAGAAAGCTATGTGTCTTCAAAAAAAAAAAAAAAAGAGTTCTAAAAAAGAACAATATGCTTACAAATGGATTTAACATGAAAAGTTAAATTGGAAAATAAATGTTGCATGTATTTATTTTCCCTCTAAAATACACATTTGAAACTTGACGAAAAGCTTTTCAAGAATTTCTAATTGCCATTGCTTTGATCATGAAGGTTCAAGCAGATTTACAATGTCTAGAGTACTCAAAGATAGGCATCAAGATGCATGGCCAAGAGTTCCATAAGCAATGCACTCCAAACTTTATGAAGGTTTGAATGATGTGAACAGCACTGAGGTGCTCGGGTTGATAAGTGTGATCTCTAGGGGGTAACAGGATTTTTACAGGAGTAAGACGCTTTCTTAGTGTGATGGGCATAAATCTATGTTACTAAAAAAAGAAAAAGAAAAAAAAAGAAGATTTTTTTTTCTCATCTTAAGTCATTAAATCTTCCCCCTAATAATGCTACTAATTAATAATAGAATCATTAATATGAATGAATTGACTTTAAAATTACTCATCAAAATGATTAAGAGAAAGACTGATAAGGATTTCCAAAAACTTTTTGGTAAGCTACCTGGTTATCCAATGCTAAGATGTAGGGTTTAATGAAATTATCCAAACCCGCAGTGCTGGGAGGACCAGAAGGCAAAATGCTTAGTGGGACATCTGGATAGAGTTTTGGAAGGCAGATGGTAAGAATGGAAGGAACTGTTTCCTGCTTTACTGCAGAGCCCAGGAGTGCTGTTCTCCTCCACACCTTAGAATGACAGACCACCAAAGGGCCTAAGGAGTACTGTCAATAGTTCAGGGCCACTTGGTGTTGGGCCCAAGGGAAACCCCTTTCCTATCCCAAAATATCACTAACACTGAATTTATTGAGTGTCTTTCAGGTGCTAGGCACTATGCCAAAGGTGGTGAGCTGACCACCCTCCTTATGTGCACACGAGTCCTGTGAAGTAGGTATCAGCAGGAGCTCCCTTACAATAGAGGCAACTGAGCCACCGAGTAAAGTAACTAGACTGACATGTGACAGAGCCAGAATTTTAACAGGCAGCATGACTTCACAATCCTCATTTTTAATCACCATAACCTATTGACTTTCTAACATATATTATGATGTGAACTGATGTTTTGATTAACATCTCTGAAGGCCAGAGCCAAGAGTGGCTTTTTATAAATTCTGTGCAATTTTTTTTTCTTTTTTTTTTCAAAACTGACACCTGTTTTCTTGTATGCAGAATTTACAGTTGCATGAGATATTAGATTAACCAGAATGCATAATATCTAATCTGCCTTCCCTGATAAAAGTACTGAATATCAGAAAGAGTTAACACTTTTCTCTTCTAACTTTAGTTTTGTTCCTGAAGTGGTTGCTTATTTTGGGCCTGATTTTCCTGTTCAACCGCAGTGTGAACCCTCTGCAGTATGAGCCCTCTGTAGTGTGAGCCCTCTATAGTGTGAGCTCTCTATGTGCCCTAAATCCTCCATCACCGTGATTGTACTTCCTGTTAGTTTTCTTATCCTTCACCCTGATTTTTTATCATTTGTCTGCAACATCTGATACATTGCCTGGCCTATGGAACCAATTTTAATTTTAACTAAGTTAAAGAATTGCAGACTCTCAGTTTATGGGATGATGAATTTGCATTAACTGTCTTGGAGGGACATTAGAAAGCTTGGGACAAGGCATTGGAAAGTGTGCAGAATTAAAACGTGGTACAAAACAAGAGATTATTTCTCTTAAGATTATCTGTGATCCTTTCCATTTGTAAGTGAACTTGACTTATGAATCACATTCAAGGGAAATGGAAATGACACTGTGAAAAATTTCAAAAGTTATTTAAAAAGCTTTATTTCAGTCATTCCTATCCTGTTTATTAAAGGAAGAAAGAAGGAACTTTTGGGTTCAGTGATGCTGGTTGAAACAAAATTTATAGATTGAAAAGAAATAGAGATCTCCAAATCATTTTGAAGAAAGACTCAGAGCGAGGTAAATGGGTCACTTGCTATACACAAAGCTCTGTTTTAAGTACTTCAATGTGAAATCTCACTGCGGCTACTTAACCATCGTGTGAGAAAAATATTTCAATTTTACATGGAGGAAAGAAAGGCTTAGAGGTGACAGCTCACAGAAGCCCACACATCGAAGAGGTCGAATAGTCAGGATGTTACCCATATTTGTATGAACCCCAAACCTTGGCTCTTTCTACACTGTCATCTGACTTAACTAACCCCAGCAAATCACCCTCATGCCACTTCCACCTGCAGTAAAGAAAGAAGGTGTGCTCTGCAGGTTAGGGGAGCAAGTGGGTGAGGATTAGTACATCAGCTAGCAAATAGAGGGGAGCCATATGTGGGCATTAGGGTATCTCATAGTAGAGCTGACAGGACAAGAAAGCAAGGGAACCTGATCAAATTCTAGAACCAGGGACGTAAATGCCATTAAAGCGTCTTTCCATTTCCTGAGTCTTGGCGTGTTCTCATACTTTCACCTTCATTCCACCTCACTACAGGCAGGACCATAGACAGCTCCCCAGCACAGAGCACTTTGTCATCCACTGGTGACCATTGTGACAGAGTCTTAGAGGCAAATCACTGGGAAGGACCTGAATTAGCTGAGTTGGGCCCCATGTCTGCCTCCACACCAATAAACTGAAGCTGAGAAGCAGAACAGAAGAGAAGGTTCTGCTGTGTGGAAGGAAACCTCAGAGATCACGGGACATGTGACCTCCTTAACCTCCAGGACCTTGGTGTATCAGGACTGAATAGTGCCAGGGATGTCTATGAGGCATATATGGAGAGAATTCCCAGGCGAAAAATATGTTGAGGTCCCAAATGTCTCAAGAGTCACTTCTTTGTCCTTTATGTGTGGTCTTTATCAACACATTCAAGCTTTCGAAAATCTGGCTTCACTAGCATTTTTGTGAAGTCTGTGGGTAAACGTGAAAAAAGAAGTATTTCTACTTTACATTTGTGAAATTAGTATTACATTTAGGGATGCCTGGTTTGGGCTCATTGAAGAAAAATTAACTGTGCATTACTCATCAAAGATGCACATTTCAGGTCACTGGATCAGAATGTTTGAGTTGTCTTTGGAACTTGGAGTTTAACAAGGAGCTTGTATGATTTTCATGAGTAGCAAAGTTTAGCAACTTTGGTCTAGTGGGGTGGCTGTCAAACATGCCCTTGGCCCTGGAATCCTTTGTTGGTGGTGGTATGCCCTAGTGCTGACGTAGGACAGATGAGGCTGGACACTCTAGGAATTTTCAGAAAGCAGGTTTATTTAGCTGTAGCAGTCCAGAGGGGCTCTTTCCTAAAAAAATCTCTGGACCCTGAGTCTGGAAACTCTTTAAACTTTATACTCAGCAGGGTGGTTACATGTCAGTGGGTGGGTACCTATCATTCATTCTTTTTCCCTATTCTTAGGCTAGACAGAGCTTTTACAAGTTTTTACCAAGAAAACAGAGATAGTACCTTTAGCATAGCAACAAGCTCTCTTTGAGACAGACATTATCACACCTTTGTCTGCAAACCTGGCAGAGAAAGCTTCAAACCACAATGTTCTCTGCAGACTTCCTGCTGGTACTCTTTGTAAAATCTTGATGACAAGAAGCATAATTATGGGGAGTGTTTTGGAGAAGCTTAATTATAGCAAGGGTCTTTGGGATGGGGGTACCTGGTCTGCTTCGGTGCAACTTTTATTGGAAGTAAATTTACGGTATGTGAAGGATCCTTAAAATATTCATACTCCTTAATCCTATTAATTTTGCTTCTGAAAAATGTTGTGAAATACAGAACAATGAAGCACTGAGTATAGAGAATAGTATGATTAGATATTATTCTCTATACTCTATTCTCATATCATGAGAAGACAAAAATATGTATCCTAAAGACATCAAGGTAAAAATTTTGGTAGTCTGCTTCATTGTAAAGTTATTCAGAAATTATACATTATAGCTGTTTACAAAGAGTATATAAGTTGATGGGTCAGGCATGGTGGCACATGCCTCTAATCCCAGCAGCTCAGGAGGCTGAGACAGGAGGATCGCAAGTTCAAAGCCAGCCTCACAACAGCAAGGGGCTAAGCAACTCAGTGAGACCCTCTCTAAATAAAATACAAAACAGAGCTGGGGATGTGGCTCAGTGGTCGAGTGCCCTTGAGTTCAATCCCCGATATCAAACAAACAAACAAAAAAACAAAGAGTATGTAGTAAGTTGACAAATGTTTCTTATGGTTTGAATATGAGGTGTCTCCCCAAAACTCATAAAATAACACAGCAATGTTCAGAAAGTGAAATGATCAGATGAGGTCTATAACCTAATCAAGTGGACTTATTCACTTGATTGATTAATAGTTTGAATGGATTAACTGGGTAATAACTGTAGGAAGGCAGGTTGTGACTAGAGGAAGTAAGTAGCTGGGGACATGCCCTTGGGATTTATATGTTGTCCCTGAAGCCTTGCTCTCTTTGACTTCCCAGGAGCTATGAGTTGAACAGATTTTCTGCCCTTCTACCATGATGTTCTGCCTCACCTCAGGCCCGAAGCAATACAGCCAGCTGATCATGGACTGAACCTCTAAAACTATGAGCCCAAATAAACTTTTCCTCTTCTAAATTTTCTTTTCAGTTATCTTGATCACAATGATGAAAAGCTTACTAATACAATGCTGAAATAATGATGTTAAATGAGAAAAATAGGTTAGAAGCATAATCACAATTATACATGCCAAAGTTACAAAGCAGCTTTATACTAAAGAAAAGACCAGAAGAAAATACCTAGAAATAATAATGATGGTTCACTGAATTATGAGCATTTTTTCTTTCTCTCTGATTTTATTCTTAAAATGTGTGAAATAAACAGACATGATTTTTGAAATATGATTTAAATAAAAATAATACCCACTAAGTTCAATATAATTTTATCTCTCAAAAAAGAAATTTGGAAAAAACGAAAGTGTCACTTCCTTCCTGCATCTGTGTATAGATATGTTATCAAACAACTATACGCCTAACAGACTCCTATAATTATCTCCTCCTTATTTTTCTGTGCCAAGTCTCCTGGATATCCTTCTCCTTGTTCTTACTCCTCTTTCTTGAGGCTACAGTGCTACATTGGCATCCTGAGAACTAAAGCTGAGTTCCCCAAACCCACTACTGTAAGTTACAAACAGTGACGTAATCAGATATAACTATACCCATACCATTCACAACTTTCTCTTATGTCCTAGTATTGCAGATCTCTTTAAAACATCATGGACATCCGTATGGATCATTCCCAAGGATAACAGCACCTGAGAAGTAAAAGACTTTTGAAGTTGCTTCTTTTGTGTGCTTCTCTTTAGATATTACCTTCAAAGTAATTTTTACCCTTCACTGACCTTCATATTCCATATTACATTTTCTATATAATGCATTAGATTCTTTCTCTGAAATCCCAAGCCAGTGAGTTTTTGCCATGTTCCTTTTGTGTCCTACCAAATCGGGCAGTTTAAGCCTCACAGTGCATTAGAAGTCTCTCAGACTCCTCAGACTATCACTGATTCCTGCAAGCTGCCTCTGCAATTGCACCACACCCCCATTCCCTGTTTTTATTTCCCTTATTTTCCCAAACCAACAATTGTAGTGTTTTTATAGTCTGTCCTTTAATGTGTATGTGTTCTCATAGAGCTTGGGGGTTTGCTGCTGTGCATATTTGACTTCTGTTACCTGATCTCCTGCTACAGTCTTTATGTTGCTCCTTTTCCTTGCACGCGCACTGGGTGTTAAAGGTGCAGTCATGTTCCTGCGGACGCAGCTGGCTGCAGCTTTGAACTGCTGTCCTGTTCCCTGGTGCTCAGCTTACAGGGCTTGTTTACCTTTCCTCCATTCAACACCTGCATTGGCTTCAACCTGACAGCTCATTGTTTTAAAAATATTTGTGGTAAGTTCTTATGCTGCAACTCTTCTTAACTAACTGGGAGAGAAAAAAAGCCAAATAAAAGGTACTACCTGCAAGTACCAGGCAGGTTCCATCCTCTAACCAGAGCTAAATTAAGTTGAATCTTGGAACAAACTACTTCATTGTTTGGGGGGAAAAGAAAAGGTAATGGGAATTTTAATTAGAGCGTTTTCACCCTTTTCAGGGATTAGAAAAGAGAAACTGAGGCCAAATTAACCAGATTGTCTTTGAAGCAGAGGCTGCATCCCTATTAGTCAAATAATGTGAATACATTTTTCAGCAAAACTTGGACTTTGGATATGAAGTGATATTTATTTCTGATTTCAGATTATGAAATTTATGATTTCTCTTGTGCACTGTATTTATTCTTTTGCTTTGAGAAGTTCTTTACTGTTGATAAGAGATGATATCATGAAGACTTCAGCAAGGACCCACATACGTGAATGTCATCCACTCTTTCATTGTGACCCCAGAGGATTGCTATGTTCCATGCCTTGCCGCGAGGACTGGAGCTAAGACAGGTGATACCATAAAGGTCTGCTCTCATGAAACTTCTATTTCTTCCTTCAGGAATGATTGGGAAAAGATAGTGCCCTTTTCTTGATTCTCCCCTAAATATACTTAGCCTGGGTTTTCCTTAGTTAGTATCCTCATGTACAAATTCATTAATTATTAATATGCTAATTACTTGGGTGGGGAGAAATGTCACATAACATAAAACACCATAGGTCAGGGAACATGTTCTCTTAAAGAAATCATTTGTAAGAATGTAGTGGTTGTGTTAATTAAATATGGTGAAGTATAGCCATCAACATCCACTTTCCTCTATTAAAATAATTCCAGACAAGAACAAAATAAAAATATGATCCCCTCTTTGTTAGCATAAGGTGGTAGCCACAGATACAGATCACAAAACATAAACAATGCATAAAATAGAGGGTAGGAAAATAGAGGATAAAAGGATCTTCAAACTTACGGAAGGATGGATTTCTATTTCTCTAAAACAAATGCCAATGCAATAATACTTTAATTGTCACATGACATGAAGGTGTATAGGGAGTAGCAGAGGATGCCATCCGTGGAGACCACAGTGAAGCTCAGGAGACAAGGCAGAAGGAAGAGGCAAGAAGATTTCTCAACTTCATGAAGACATTGCTTGAAGCAACCAACCGCCCAGGAGCCATATGAAGGAGAAATGACAAGCAGGTGACACCCAGAAACCATGACTTTCAGAACTTCACTGTGAGCCCTGAAACTCCTTGGATGTCCAACCAGGAGGAACGTACACCCTCAGGCCGAGGGCACTGGCTGGGGAGTGGTTGCGCCCTTTCATCCGAGGGTAGGCTGCTGACTTCCTCAGCCCTTTGCCTTCTACCAGCTTCCTCCCTTGCTGGGAACAAATGACCATGTTCTCCAAGCTTCAAGCTCCTAGAAACAGAAAAGAAATGGCTCAGAAGTTATACATAGATTCCTAAATTGAAATAATAATAATAAAGCAGATGAGAGAAAGCAAAGCAAAACAGCTACACTTTATCATAATTACTCCAGAAAGTGGCCAAGCAACAGACACCAGAATTATGTGAACATCCAGTCTTTATGAAAACAGAAAATCTCAAAGGATGAATTTTAGATATCAAAGGGAAAAGGAACTGGCAATATAATAGAAGGAAGTTTAAAAAGGGAATAAGAATAGATTGGAAAGAAATGGGTGAGAAAAATAAAACTACTGCAGAGATGATAGTCACATTTGAAACAACATTAGAACAATTCTGTAGAGAAAAAACTGCATTAAATACCATGACTGAAATCAGCCAGGGACAGGAAGTCAGGCTCAGGAAAAAAAAAAAAAAAGAATCATACACAGAACATAACAGAAAGAATGTAACATAATTTTCCATTAAAATAACAATGTGAAAGATAAGAATGGCATATAAAATAAATTTAGGAGCATGTTTCATATTGAAAATTTATTTTCAATAAAAAGTAATTCAAAACAACCTATACATTTTGCTATAGTGACCTTGTTGGCTCCAAAGAATGAGACCCATGAACATGGATGAAGACTTTCAGGAAGGAAATGGACATGACTCTTTCCCTCCTCCTGGGAAGCTGTATGTTCTGAGTGGAGAACTGCAACCTGGAGAGGATATCCTCTGAATAGCGTGAGGAAACCCTGCTTCTCTTCTCGGGGACTTCAGGCACTTGTGTTTGAACTGACTACTGGGGGATGACGTATCCAAAGTCAGTGGGCTGCAAGGATACTAGGTGTTCTCCGTAACCTCCTCACAGTGGTCTGAGGATGCTAAACCCAGTCAGCTGGAGCCGTAGTTTCAAATTATTTTCTGTACTTAACATCTCAGCATAGTCAAGCTAATGCTGAAGACAGGCTGGAGAAGACGGCCACACACAAGAAAAGAGGACCCACAAAGAAGCCAACCCTGCCAACACCTTGGTCTTAGACTTCCAGCCTCCAGAACTGTAAGAAAATAGCTGTCTGTTTTTCAAGCACGTAGTCTGTGTTGTGTTGTTGTGATAGTCCTGGGAAACTAAGGCAATAACCAAAGAGGACTTGGAATAATTTGTCTCCATCCATTTGTGCTTCTATAACAGAATACCTGAGAATGGGTAATTTATAAAGAACATAAATTAATTTTCTAATGTTCTAGAGACTGAGAAGGCTAAGATGGAGGCACAGGAAGATTTGAGGACTGCGGAGGGTTTGTCTCTGCTTCCAAGATGGCATTTTGACTGCTGCTACTTCCAGAGTGGAGTAAAGCTGTTCCTCACATGACAGAAGAGCAGAAGGAGTGGGCCCCGTCCATGATCTAATAACCTCTCAGCAGGACCCACCTCCCAACATGTGAGCTTCAGAGGGGACAAAAGCATAGACATAGTAATGGTCATGGCAGAAAACATACTGGACAGTGCCCTATGCACTTGCAACCATACTTAATCTTACCAGAGTTTTAAGAGAAAGATTCAATTCACTAACATTGGCAAGATGCTTGGAAAAGTGCCTGCATTAGATAAACATTCAGCAGGTATGGTGGCCACGCCAGGTTTCCTAGCTACACAGGAGGCTGGGATGGGAGGACCGCTTGAACCCATGAGTTGGAGATCAACCTGAACAACAGAGTGAGACCTTTTCCCTCCAAAAGAAAAAAGTTTACCTGTTGATATTTTCTACATTTTTAAGGGAATCAATATGACAAAGGCTCAGGAAGGTCAAGTCCCTTCTGTTCCTTTGCATGGGTGGACACGTTAATATCTCATCCCCTCGCACAGAGTCAGAGAGGACAGAGCAGTGTTCACCAAGACAGAAGAGCTGCATTCAGCAGGACAGGGGTATTTTTAAAAAATTTCTAAACATTTTTTATTCCAAATCTCTTTTCACTTCTACCCAAAAAGACATGGGTTGGTACAGCAATCAAAAACTAGGAGATACAAACACAAGAGTCAAATGTTTCCCACACTGACACTTACATAAAACTGGGAATTGTACATGGGCTTCCAAACAGGACCTGCATCAGCTACTAATGTTCCTTTACAAGAGTCAAACATGTCTTTTAATATAGTATATACAGAAACCTCATTCTGGAACTAATCTACAGGGACTTCCCAACACCCACCCCATAGATCCCCAGAAAAATACCAAAACACATCCAAAGTACATTTGTCTTGTTTATATCAAAACTGCTTTCCCTTTCTCCGTCCCACCCTCAAACCCTCCCACCCAATTTAAGGTTGGCCAGCAAGTCTATTTTAACCATTTAGTCATTTCTTATAGTTTATGAAAATTCATTATACAGCAACTATTTTAATAAACTAAGCATAAACAGGGAGAGAAAAGGAGGAAAACGAAATGGGAAGACAAAAGCCAGGCAATGCTTTGGCTTGGAGGAGGCAGGGGTGGCCTAAGAGGACAGAGTGGTTGCAGGGGTATCTCCCCTCTAGGGAAAAGTTGGCGGCCACCTGAGCCCAGAATTACACTCTTCTTTCTTGAGTTTTTTAGAAAACAACACGTACAGCAGTGGTTATGCATGGGCAGCCCAAGTTTGGGCACCCCAACAACCAGCCTGCCCAGAGCAGCACCTCAGTCCTGCCTCTCCCTCAATGGAGCACCAGGGGTGGCGTCATCAGCCCAGCCTGCCTACTCTACCTGAGCTGGTTGGGGAGCTGAGGACGCAGCTTTGAGCCCAGCTGTGTGTGCACCATGTGATCACCCTGGCTCTGATGAAGAGTGTTCCATTTCCCACACATTCCATCTCCAGGAGCAACTATGATCACAGTCCAGCCGCAACCAGACACGTATGTCTTCCCATCACGGCTGGCTGCCTTTCACCTGTCCCTGTGATGCTCGTTGGCATTCTGGGGCCAGTGGTAGGAGAGGAGAAGGGAGCAGTTCCAGGTACCCTCCAAAACCCTCTGAAGATGAAATGGGAGTGAAGGCATGTCACACACTTAGCATGGAGGACTGGCTTCCCAGGAGGTGGATGAGAGTGGGAAGGGAAGGGAGAAGGTGTAGAAAGGACAGAAAAGGAGACAGGAAGAAACTAGGTGACACCTACCAGGAAGGCCAGCAACCAATGAAAAGAACAAAGATGGCATAAAATTTGGATGGAAAGAAAGGTCCTTCTCTGACAGATTAGAGAATCACGGTTTAAAATGCAACTTATTCCTGCACCGTTCTCTGTCGTCTAAAATTTCGTTCTCCATTGGCTCGAGCCCTCCAGGACAGCAGTATCTTGCTGGATGTAGCAGTGAACACTGCATGGTGGTAAAACAACTCTGCACCCCACACAAAACTGAGGTGTTGTCCCTGAACACACATAAGGTGGCATGCTAGGGGAGGGCCCCGAAAGATGCACATGACACCCTCCATACAAACGCACAGCAGTTCTCAGTTAAACCCAAATTGTTGATTAGCACCTCTTTCCGAATACCTCAATAAACAGATGGGTCACTTCTGCTTGTAAAATAGAAGCACTAGCTCAGAATCAGTGGGTGGATATTAGTCTTCAGAAATGAGCCCTTTAAGAAGCTAACCTTTCAGAGTAAGAAGAAAATAAGGATTCTAAACTGCCATTATTTTTAAAAAATCAGTCAAGAGCATAGATAGCTATTTTACGAAGTCCAAGGTATCTATCCTTGTTTGCAGTAGGTAGAAACTTCTCAGGCCTGAGCTGCCTAGGCTAATAGTTTCAGGAACTATCATATTATTTGGTATTTTCTTCACTATTTTCATCTCTTCATTCTACAGGATTACTCATACCACAAGAAAATACAAGGACAGGAAAAGAGACAATGCATGACTCACATTTCAAGGGCAACACCACAGGCAGCTCATTTCTTTTCAGATTATGTGCAACATCTTTATCTCACACTTTTTGAAGATAAGACAGGAAGTAGGTATGAGCAAGGGAAAATTAGGGAGAGGAAGCTGTGCAGTTGCAAAATTGTGTGTAAATGTGTGGCTCTTCCTAATTCCAAGAGCATCTTCATGGCTGCCATGAGCCACCACCTGTTCTGGGCATATGCCACCATCATTAATCTGTCAACACTTACCAATTTATTCTCTATACCCTCAGCACTCCTAGCAGGAAAACAATATGTTTTCTCTGGTGACTGCTTTTCTTTCTGTTTGATGCAACTGCCATTTTTAATTCCCCCCTGGAACCACCATTTTGCCTTCTTCCCCTGACTGTGAGGGTACTCCGAGATCTGTGTCCCAGTAGCAGGTGCACCTCACCTCCAAACAGGTGGGACAGGGTGGGGTGGACAGTATGGTGAGGGGCTGTGCTTCTCCCACAGGATGTGGACTATGTATTTTTATTTTCAAAAATGAATAAAGATTTGTGAATGTGTGTGTGCGTGTGCACACGTGTGCACTCATGCATGTGTGAAGGGAAATAGCCATGCGAAAGACACAGAGATGCAGAATGGTGTCTGTTCCCTTACAGATACAGGACCTGCAGAGAGAATATGAAAGGACCTTGCAGAACTCACGATACTCAGACTCGCAGTGGCAATCCAGAGTCTATACAACGAAGAGTAACGTGGAACATGGAGGAGGGGACTTCTTGGTCATGTGAAAGTCACCAAGGAATGAAATGCTATTTGACCTCTCAACAACTTTGCAGTTTGGGAGCCAAGTAAGATAGAAATTCACTAGTTTTCAAGAAATATTTTGAAAAATGACTAGGGGAGAATCTGCAATAGAAATAGGAGTAATGGGGAATGTTTTCTCTTGAGCATAAGTCAGAGGCCCCTTGGCTGCCGAGAACATCTCTGGTTGAGTTTTTGGTGCAGAGGATAGGATAGGAAGAAAGAGGATGACTTCGTCTAGCCAGCCTCTAATAATCAGGTATGAGAGTTGATGCAATATCTTTTATTTAGTTCAGGCTGGAATGTGACTTTTTGTGCTGTCCTTGTTGATGGTACTTCTGTGTTTATTTTATTTTGTGTTGTGTGCAGAGAATAAAGTGATTGTAGTCTCATGTTCAGCCTTCAACCTACAGTACTTTAAATATCTAACCAGCACAAATGCCTTTCTCTTACAAGTGAAAAGATGAAGTTAAACTACTTTGTAAGTTTTGTTTACATGTCCTGAAAATATCTGTTGAGCACATGAAACACAGACCACTGAGATTAAAGACATTTCTAAGATCACAGGTCCTTTGTTGCTTTATCTCCTACTTAGAAGGAGAGGTGGGAAGATTTGTTTGAAATAAGATTCACTTGATGTTTATATGGGCCAAGCACATAAGGAAAATATTTGGTGTATAGTGACTCCTCTAGAACCACCATGACTGTGTGAGAAGATCATTACATTGTAATTCACATTTGACAAATAAGGAAATTGAGTTATAGAGAGATACACAGCTAGTGGCACTGGACCTTGAACCAAGTAACCTTGCTCTAATGCTGTTGTTCTTAATTACTAAGGACTTCTCCATCTTCTCCTTGGCATGCACATAAAACAGCGAACATTTGTGAAGCACACTGTGGACAAGGAAGGTGTTTCCCTGTACTAGGAGTCAATTTTCCTGGACTTCAGCTGCCCCTGACCTGTCCAGTGGCCTTCATAGTTGAAGTGCTCATTCTCTCAGTTTAGCTCCAACCCATGGTGGATACATCAGTAGGAAAACTGCACAAACCCTTCCTAATCCTATATGAAAAACACCACACATTACTTCTTTTAAGTCTATATCTAGCTCTTTGGTCTTTCATCCATTTCCCTTCCACGTACTTGTACATGCAAATATCTTAGCAGAAGCATTGGCAGAAGTTTATACAACAGAACCCAGAATCTCAAGCACATTAATCTGCAGACAATGAGCATGATGTCTGCAAAGCCCATGGATACCATGTTGGACCACACAAGATTCGTCTCTCCCTTTCCCTATTGTGTAGCTACAATATGCACCTGTGACTGTTGACTCTAGACCTTGGAAAGGAGGAGTGGATCTGGTTAGCCTAGACTTCTCTGTTGATTGCATCATTCCTGTTGATTATTGGTGATTGATTGTCTTGTGACTGAATTCTAATCTCCAGGAAAAGTTGTCGGAGGCTTTAACATTTCCTGTTACATGTAGGGCAGAGCAACAGGAAAGGGGTTTTTCTCTCTCCCCCAGGAGATGCACCAAGATAATGTGTGTACCCAAGATAATGTGTGTACCCTGATGCTCCTGCAACCAGGTCATGGCTATGAATGAACCATCTTGTCACCAAATTGGTATTGTAAATGGCAGAGTGGAGAGACTGAAAGAGCATGGGCCACTCTCATCATTGGAAACTTACTGAATTAACCCACCCAAAATTTGAGATACTGTTTTAAATGATGAATTAAAGTTAGTTTTTATAACTTGGAATGGAACCACCTTATGACCCAGCTATCCTATTCCTTGGTCTTTACCCAAAAGACATGAAAACAGCATACTACAGGGACACAGCCACATCAATGTTTATAGCAGCACAATTCACAATAGCTAAACTGTGGAACCAACCTAGATGCCCTTCAGTAGATGAATGGATAAAGAAAATGTGGTATATATACACAATGGAGTATTACTCAGCAATAAGACAGAATAAAATCATGGCATTTGCAGGAAAATGGATGGAGTTAGAGAATATAATGCTAAGTGAAGTTAGTCAATCCCAAAAAGCCAAATGCCAAATGTTTTCTCTGAGATAAGGAGGCCAATTCACAGTCGGGTTGGGATGGGGAGCATAGGAGGATTAGAGGAACACTAGAATGGCCAATGGGTTGGGAGGGGGAGGGAGGGGGCAAAAGGGTGAAGAAAAAAAAAGATGGTAGAATGAGATGAATATCATTACCCTAAGTGCATGTATGAAGTCAAAAATGGTGTGAATATACTTTGCATACAACCAGAGATTTGTAAAAAAGTGCTCTATATGTGTAATATGAAATGTAATGCATTTTGCTGTCATTTATATCATCTTAGAATAAAAAATAATGTAAAAAATAAAAATAAAGTTAGTTTTTCTGTTTCTTGCAGCCAAAAGCATTTGGACTGTTTAGCTCACCCCCTGGAAGCCTCTGAGGATCTCTTTTCTAGTCACTGAAATAAGGGCTCTTCACCTTTTTATACCATGTTTATTAGTCAGTTTTTTTTTTTTTTGTTGTTTTGATTTTACTATAACAAAATACCAGAGGCAGGCTTTTCTACTCTATGAAGAAAAGAGATAGCTCACGGTTTTGGAATTTCAAAGTTCAAGGTCAGGCAGCCTCACTGCTTTGGCTTTTGGTGCTCTGGTTCGGATGGTGGATGGCTCGCTCGTATCATTGTTGGAGTTTATATAGAAGCAAGAGGTCACATCTTGAACTAGGAAGTAGACAGAAAAGGAAGTGCCAGTCTTGTTCCCTTCGTAACAACCCCGACATCAGACTACTAAGTGATTGTGCAAGAACTACCCGGATCCCTTTGGAGGGTAGCACTTTCAATCACCCAAGGACCTCCCATCAGGGTCTACCTTTTAAAGATTTCTCCATCTTCCAATACTACAATGTTACCACTCTGCACACCAAGCTTTTATTGAATGAGCCCTGGGGAACATCCAAACCATAACCACACTGATTCCTTTATACCCATGGTTTAATTTTTAGGTTTTTTTTTTTTTTTTTTTTTTTGTACTAGGGATTGAACCCAGGGGCACTTAGCCACTGAGCCACATCCCCCACTTCCCTAGCCCTTTTTTAAATTGTAAGACAGGGTCTTACTAGGTTGCTTACAGTCTCACTAAGTTGCTGAAGCTGGCTTCAAACCTGTGATCTTCCTGCCTCAGCCTCCCGAGAAACAGCATCATGTTCTACAATAATCTGTGGGTTCCACCGCTGACCAAGCCACAGCCTCTCCTGTTCTAATGCTGTGGCCTATGGGGTTTCTTGGATCAAGATTATGGATTCTGATCTGGAATGCTCAGTTCCATGGACTTTCTTGCAGATGACCTTTGCTCCCCAAACCCTTTACTTTGAATCCTTCAGCAAAGCAACTCTGGAGCTTCCTCATATGGTCTGCTTTTCTCCCCTGAGCTTCTCTAAAGGTGAATAGTCTCTTCCTATCCCAGAGGCTTGCTGTGATTTGTCTGACTATGTTCTCTTGAAGTCCCAGGAAGAACTCCCTCCCTCCCCCCATCACCCAGCACTGCTGGGTCCTTTTTATTCCCATCCCTTGAGCCACTGAGGTATAACAGTGAAGAGGCTGTTTGGGCTCTTGAGCTGCAGGCTTGGGAGGTCTGCTCCTACTTACCTGAGCAGTGAGAACACGCCCTCACCTCTTTTATATGCCGATGGAAGAGGCACACACAAGCAGGAGTTACATGCCATCACCACTCAGGATCTCTCTGTTGGCCCACTTCCTTTCTGTGACTTTACTCTCCTGTCCCTACTCTATCTGAACTGGTGTCAGGGCTGTCTAGGACTGGCTAACAGAAGGCCATTTAGCTTGAAAACCAAGTGCAAACATGCAGAGATTGTTGAAGGACATACACACAAAGCTGGGGACAGGGTGAAATGTGTTACAGGGGTGTAAAGGGTGGCTTTCAATTTTTTTTTCTTGCATTGTAAAATGTCATACTTGATGCATCACTTTTATAACATGAAAAAGCAATAAATGCTTTGAAACAAAACACACAAGAACACCTCAATGCACATAACTCAGACAAGAAAGACCAAATGCACCTTCGATCCAGAAGAATCCCCCAATATTCTTCTTCCTCTTGAGGGTCTCTTTGCAGACAGTGAAGAGAAATCCAGAGGGCTCAGGGTTTACAAAGGGCTGCCACTGCCATTGCCTTGGTTGGTGCTTCTAACAATTCAGTGAGATTGGTGGACCTGTCAGTTTTAGTTTATTCTCATATTATAGATGAGAAACTAGGATTACAAGTGGTTAAAATGATTTTATTAATGTCTTTTGGAATGGACAGGGGGAAAAAAAACAGAATGTCACTGTTTTAGTCAGATTTTACTTCACTGTGACCAAAAGACCTGACAAAAACAATGCAGTGGAGGAAAAGTTCATTTTGGGCTCATGGTTTCAGAGGTCTCCGTCCATAGACAGTCATCTCCATTGCTCTGAGCCCACATTGGGTCAGAACATCAAGGCAGAAGGGCACAGTGGAGAAAAGAGGCTCAGGACACGGCAGTAAGAAAGCAGAGAGACTGAGCTCTATTCACCAAGGACAAAATATGTATCTCAAAGGCATACCCCAATGACCCACCTTCTCCAGCCACGCCCTGTGTGCCTACAGTTCCCACCAGTTAATCCATTCAAGGAGATGAATGCTCTGATTATGTTAAGGCTTTCATAACCCAATCGTTTCACTTCTGAATTTGCTTGTACTGTCTTGCACATGAGTTTTTTTGGGGACACCTCATGTCTAAACCAGAACAGTCACAGATGTGATGTTGGTGCACAGGTGGGTCAGAGAGAGGCTCTGGAGGCGGCAGGTAGGGAGGGCAGAGTTAGGAAACAGTGGTAGCAGCATACGCCCTGTTGACTACCCACTGCTTCCTAATTGTGCTTGCATGCTGCATAGATACACTGTTGTCTTAATTTTAGGGAAGGAATAGAAAGCCATGTGCTCACAGTGCAAATCCAGTAACTGTTTGAGCTGGAATCAAAGATGGTCATGCCTGACCCCACACCTCCTCTGTTAAACCATTTTACTCACTGATTTCCTGAGAAACTGCTCAACAAGAATGGCCATACTCCATTGCAGCGCAGATGGCATCTGATTTCCCCACTAGACCATGGAAGACCAGGATAATGGATTTGGTCTAACTGCTTTCAGACCCTCAGTGCCCATTAAAGTGTCTGCCTCAGAGCAGGCACTTAATAACCCTTTGTGGACTGAAAGTAAAGGGATTTGACTCCTAAGAGAAGCCAGGGACCCAGAAGTCATTTTTTTTTTTTCCATTTGGCCCATAGCATGAAGTGGGGACTTGGTTGGCATATCCTTGATCCCCTTTATTACATCGGCTGTAAGGTGAGCTGCCCTTTACCACTTTTATTCAGGTACTTCGTGTCCAAAACACCCAGGAACAAAATACCAAGTGCAACATTTGTGGAGACTGGCAGAGAGGAACGGGAAGTCTCTACGGGGCTTCCCTGTAACGATGGCCACCTCCACTCCTCCCCATCACTGCCAGCCCCAGGCAGGGTGCAGGAACTGAACCCTGCCTTCGTGAAACTGGAAAGGTTAAAATCTGTGTTTCAGCAATCGGCTTTGTGCATTGTGGCTGCTAGTCTGTGGATTACGCTGTTCTCTGACCTTTCTAGGATGGAGCATTCTTCACAGCTGTCATTGCGTCAGTGCACAAGCCCTGAAATATCATTAGGGGAGACATCTTGGCTGGGAATCCATGCCAAGTCTAGGGCAGGGGGACCGCGAGGAAGAGACGTGATCGGCAATTCAATCAGCGGAGCTTCAGTCAGACATGGATGCTGCTAAGAGACCGAGGGGTGAGGCTCGGGGGCGGAGAGGGTTGTCTTTCCCATGATCCTCACTGCACTGTATTCCTCCTATCTGTTCCCACATCTTGTCCCCTCACTAGTCTACAAAGCTTTCAAAGGCAGGAGCCTGTCATGCCCCACTCTCCCCACTGCAATCTCTGCTCAGGACAGAAGTTCTGTACACTTCAGCTAAAGTGAAAGGAATCAGAGATGTTCAGAGATGGCTTTAAGAGCGATCCACAAGCCTTAGTTCTCGGCTCAGTTTATGCAGTGATGGAGGCTGACAAGTTCAAGACCTGCAGTCTTCAAGCCAGAAACCCAAGAGAGCAGATGGCATAGTTCACGCCCAAGTCTGAAGAGGAGCTGAGAACCAGGAAAGTCAAAGTAGGAAATCCAATTTAAAGTGCAGTGCGAAGGTTGGAGAAGTCCTATGTCACAGCCTGAGGACAGTCAGACAGAGAGAGAGAGAGAACGCTTACTCAGCTTTCTATTTTATATAGACCCTCTGTAGACTCCCTCACAGGAAAGGAGAATCTGTTTTATTCAGTCTTTCATTTCAAATATTAATGTCCTCTGGAAACATCCTCACAGTCCAGAATAAGTTTAACCAAATAGTTGAACCCACCATGACTGAGTCAAATTGACACGTGAAATTAACCATCCCAAGCACAGGAACAGGAGAAGAGAGAGAGAGTGGAAATAAAAGCCTGTGTTTTGAGCTGGTCTCTGACGTTAGCAGCTGAAGCACAACTCCATGTGGATCCTCTGAGGAATCTTCCAGAACGTGTCCCATGATTTAATTTTCTTTTTGAAGCATGGAAACTGGCACATTCATTCTTCCCTTCTGTCCACTCCAGGAAGGAGCTATGATAGCTCACTTCCCGGGCTGTGCTCTCTCCCGGACTCAGAAGCCCTCTGGAGCTTAGAGGAAATGCTATGAATATACAAAAGAGGCTTGTGCAGCAAGCTCACTCAGGGTTCCATGTCCTACCTGTGGTTTCCTGAGTGTGTGGGGCATGACAGTTCAGTAAGAGCTTCACGGTCAGCAAAACACTTTCTCATTCAGTAGGTAAGCGTGGTCTTCCTTTCTGGCTCCTGGAGAAGATATGAATGACTCTGCTGGGCTGGGGTCTGTCCAAGGTTGTTCAGGTGGAGACAGAACTTTAATTTCTGGGCTCTTCATCCAATTCTGCTCCACAGCACGAGAGTCCTTCTGTCTCCTCTCCTCAGTCTTAGGAATCTTGGGAGGAGAAAGGGGAACCACTTAAGGAAACATTAGAGTACTCATAGGTCAGAGTTGCAGGAAATTATATAAATCACAGGATTTATTTAGGTCATAGGAGAAAGGCAGGTGTGCAAGGAAGAGCCCTGGTCTGAAATTCTAGACAACTAAATTCTAATTTTAGCACTGCCATTAGCAACCACGAAACCTTCTTTCCCTTTGTGAGTACAGACAGACCCTGACTTGCAATGATTTGACTTAGGATTTTCAACTTCACGATGGAACAAAGTGATATGCATTTAATAGGTACTGTATTTTGAATTCTGATCTTTTCCCCGGCTAGGGATATGTGGTATAAACCCCTCTCACAGAGCCATAGCTCCCAGGCAGCCAGGCCAACACAAGCAGAAACAGCAGATGCAGTTGGGTTGATAAAATAGGATGCTCAATAGGCAAGGGATATGAAAGGCATTTTTTGACTCATGATATTTTCAAGGGATGATGGGTTTATCAATGGGTAACCCTATTATAAGTCAAGGAGCATCTGTATTTCATTTTATTCTTCTGTCAAATAAAAAAGTCTCACTAGATAAGTTGCAGGGAGGGGGTAGTTACCAGCTGGGCTGCAAAACTATCCATTATTATAGCAGCCCTAGTGTGCTGAAAGAATGTTAGTTTTAAAGTCAGAGAGCCCTGGGGCCATCCTGCTTAATGCATGACATTGATCAAGTGACCTGGCTTTTCTGAAGTTTAATTCACTTATATTTTAAGTGAGTTTGATATTATCCATGTTCAGTTACTATGTCGTTGCTTTAGATAGACAAAGAGGACACAAATTAATAGTTGTTATGATTGTTATTTTTATTTTTGATATTATGTCCAATAAACTAATTTTCATACTGTAACTAATGTCCCTCTATTTCGTAAGGGTAAAATTTATCACTGCATCATCTCTGGTGTAAGCATTGAGAAGTTATTAAATGAATATCCATTTTGAATGGGATAGATTCAAACTAAAAAGCTTCTTCTCAGCAAAAGAAACAATCAGTGAGGTGAATAGAGAACCAACTAACTGGGAACAAATATCTAATACATGCACATCAGACAGAGCACTAATTTTTAGAATGTATAAAGAACTCAAAAAATTCAACACCAAAAAAAACAAATATCCCAATAAATAAATGGGCCAAAGAACTGAACAGACACTTCTCAGAAGAAGATACACAATTAATCAACAAATACATGAAAAAATGCTCAACATCACTGGCAATTAGAGAGATGCAAATCAAAACTACCCTAAGATATCATTTCACACCAGTCAGAATGGCAGCTATTAAGAACACAAACAACAATAAATGTTGGAGAGGATGTGGGGAAAAAGGCATGCTGATACATTGCTGGTGGGACTGCAAAATGGTGCAACCACTATGGAAAGCAGTATGGAGATTTCTTGGAAAACTGGGAATGGAACCACCCTATGACCCAGCCATCCCACTCCTGGGTCTATTCCCAAGGACTTAAAAACAGCATATTACAGTGACACAGCTATCTCAATGTTTGTAGCTGCACAATTCACAATAGCTAGGTTGTAGAACCAACCTAGATGTCCCTCAGTAGATGAGTGGATTAAGAAAATGTGGTATATACGCACAATGGAATTTTACTCTGCAATAAAGGAAAATAAAATAATGGCATTCGCAGGTAAATGGATGAAGTTGGAGGATATAATGCTAAGTGAAGTTAGTCAGTTTCAAAAATCAAAGTACCAAATATTTTCTCTGATATAAGGAGTCAGAGTCATAGTGGTGTTGGGTATCAGGGTACATAGGAAGATTAGAGGAACACTAGAGTGGTCAAACGGGAGGGAGGGGAAGGGAGGGAACTAGGGGGGTATGGGGGGCAGAAAGAAAAGGTGGTATAATAAGATGGATATCATTATCCTAAATGCATGATTGAAGACTTGAATAGTACAAATATACTTTGTATACAAACAGTGTTATGTGAAAGGAGGCTCAATGTGTGTATTATGAATTGTAATGCATTCTACTATTACAAATACAACAACGTTGAATAAAAAAAAATATATCTAGCATTCTGCACTTGGCATTTGATAGCTAATAATGTCATGGATATCAACACTTGGTCTGTTGGACACACTTAAAAATATATTAGTCTGGATTATTGATAATGACTCTTTCATTCTGTTTTCATTTACTATTAACATTTCTTGTAAATGTATGGCTATAAAAACGTGACCAATATGTGCCAGAATAGTATCAGTTGTTTAAAATATACCACCATCTTAAAATACTCAATAAAAAGGCATTCCATCTGTCCTAGAGGGCATTTAGGAGTCACATCAGGCTCACTTAAGATTTAAGAGTGATGGTTATTACCCATAGCTCCACCTAACGATGCACAAATTAGTGGCTGAAAGTTAGATGAAGGAAGAATGAAAGAATGCAGAATTAGAGAGTATTGGACATAGTCCTTTATATTTTTATTTTTTCCTGATAATTTAAGGATATTAATTTCTTCTACAATAAAGTAGAAACAAGTTTAAAAGGGTAAGGAACATGACAATCTGTTGAAAAGTTATCTGGGCTTTTCATAAAAACCCTACCCGATCAGGACACTTAAAGATTACCATTGCATCTTGGCCTATGGTGCAAAGTAAATTCTTGTTTAGTCTGTGTTCTTTGGGAGACATCAGCAATTCTCTTCTTTGAATTTACTTGGTTGTTTGATTAAAATAATGTGTTTTCCATCCATTTTCAATTTATCTCCACAGAGGATGATTCAGCTCCCAAATAGAATAATGTGGATAATTGTTAAAGGCTCTGAATTCCTTCCATTATCCATGTCACCAAGAGTCGTGATTGCTGCAGAGCCAATAAGGAAGAGACACAAGCAAATGGAAAAATAACACAAAGGGCGACCTGTGTGGATGTGACAAGACTGTGAGGTCATGAAGTTGGAGATGTCACCTGTGCACCATTGTCCTGTGCACTGGAACCCCGGGTTTTAGCAGCTATAATGGCTCTGAAACAGGAACTTCCCCATCCACAAATGAACAAAGTAGGAGAAGTCCTTGCTTTTGAGCTAGTACTTATGAGCTTGAATGTCACTTCTGCCCCAGCTTGGTTGAATGATCTTGAGCAAATTAAGTCAGCTCTCTGGACCTCAGTTTCTTCCTCGGTTAGTGGTGGATTATCAGGGGAATGATGAGGATCCACCATGAATAAAATAAAGCTGTCACTGGTGGAGAAACTGGAGACTCCATCAGAGACATTTGAATTTCTTCTCTGTGTTCTTTCTGATAGTTTCTTCCTACTTGTTCTTCTGATATCCCTATATTTAGTGACACATAGAGAAACACAGAGTTGTCTTGTGCCAATTGGTGGATAAAGTCCAGCAGATATGGGTTGGGGTCCTGCTTTTTTGAAAAACTAGACTCATATCCTTGAGTAAGTGCTACAGATTCTCTATGTCTCAGCCTGACAAAGGGCATGATAATAATGCAATATTTTATAAGGACAAAACGAAAAACTTCCTTTGAAGAACTTAACGCACTACCTTGTACATAGCAAGTGCTCAATATTTATTGGCTGTTGTTAGCATGCATGATTTTAGGCCAGGTAAAGCAAGAACTCTAGGAAAAGGCATATGTGTGTTTATATAAAAAGAATAGACATACATAAGATGAAATGTCAGTGATTTAGCTCACTGATAAAACGTACATGGAAATAGATAATTTTTAACAGCATAGAGCAAAGATGGAAATATTTTGACCTCAAGTGAATCTTAGGAAAGTAGTATGGTTTTCACATTAAGAAAAACTAAGGTTTGAAAAAGCTACTGCAATGCAACTAACAATTTGCCCCACCTGCAGTATTATCTCCTTCAATCTAAATCTCCACAAAGCACAAAAATATTATCTTCCTAGACTTCAAATATGACCACAGTATTCACCTACTTCAATCTGTCAGAGTATGTCCTGGTCAAAATCCTCCAGCATAGCCTAGAAGAGGTATCTGATGGGTCTCCCTTGGCATGTTCTCTTTTTGTCACTCTTCCTCTCCTACTCCATAGTCTAGCTGTGTTTATCTTTTTTCAAAGCTCAGAATGCCAAACACTTTCTCTTATTTATGGTCTTACCACTCACCATGTTACCTGGGGGATGGTCCTTTTCTTGCATGCCCTACTGCTAGCTTCCTCCTTCCTTACTCCTGTAACTCCATTGATCCTTCAGGCTTTAGGTCAGAGACTTTGGTCCCACTCTTTGAAATGTATGTTTCCCCACCTAAATAGGTAATAAACTTTTTTTTTTTTTTTTTTTTTTGGAAACATTTCTTATTATCCAAGTTTGATGTGTCCCTAAAGTTCTGTCGGATGGAAAGTTTGGGAAAGCTGAGCCTACATTTTATTTTTGTCAACTTGGGAGAAGAATCAGGGCAGATGTTGCTCATATCCAGTCCATCCCTTGGGAGTACCGGAGTAGTGGACATTCATACTGCACATTGACAGTTAAAACTTCAACCTCCCCTACCGCAGTCAGTACATACTACAATGAAAACAGTAGAATATGTTGAAGATACAAGATGAAAGAAACTAACACTTGTCAAAATGAAAATAACAGACGCGATTATAAATCTTGTCAATTTAAAATTCTATCAAGTAAAGAATTGAGAGAAGGTAGGTACAGCCTGTGGACACTGGGGCTGCTACATTATGTTAAAGCAAAGGGAGAAAGAGCCAAGGAAGAATGAGTGAAATAGTAATAGTATTAGTAAAATAATAAAATAGTAAAATAGTCAACACCTCAGGCTTTTCTATATCCAGACAAGTGTTTTCTTTCCTTAGTTTGTGATTCAGGCAGCAGATGCCTTCCAATCAATATCCAATGCAAAGAGTAAGAAAATCTAAATGTAATCCTCTATTTTTGTGCCTCTGCTTACAGTTATATAGCTAATGGTAACATGATATTGAACTTAAAATTGCATTTTCAACAGGGTGCCTCTGTTTATTTCAGGATGGTGCTCACTTCCAACAACAGTCATTTCATTTGTGTCATCTGTGATTTCTTTTAAAGTTGTGTGTTTTGTCAGATTTCTTCTTATCCATCCTTTTGAAGGTATTTTCACTTAATAATAATGGGAACGTGGTAGAGATAACTACAAAGCATGTTTAAAAAACATACCCACTCAATGAGATTCTTTAAGAACACTTGAGGTATTACTGCAGTGCAATCAGATTCTACTGCCTGGATTTATAGATCACTTCTGTGTTTTCACTTGCACACACACACACACACACACACACAACACACACAAACACACACATGCAGGTTTTGCTTTCCTTCCATGTCAGGTGGTGAAATTTATTTAAAAATTCTGCTAGTGTCATAGCAAACATTTGGCTAACAAGAGTATGATAATTTAGTTAGGGATAGTTCAATTTGTTGGGCTATCTCTATAGCCCATTAGGATCTAAGTCATCTCCAGGAAGTTTAAGACTTTGTTTCTATTATGGTGCCATAACAATGTCATATTTCCTGCTAACAACTCAGAACCCTTTTATACTCTCTCTTGTACCATCAGGACAGAGAGACTGAAAACTGAAAACTCAGGTTTTCTTGCCAGCATGGTTCTGATTTTGGTTCTGCTAATAGGAAGGTAAGGATGTGATATTGGAGAGTAGAAGAGAGACGCAAATAGACTTTTCAGATGAAGACAGCATCAGTAACCTGGTACAGTCCTGTGCATGCTGGTCTCTGCAGCAACAGCAGCAGCTGGATGGCTGGAGCATCCGCAGTGTCAGAATCTGTAACAGTGACTGGGGCTCTTGTAGCAATAGCAGCAAACCAGAGTTACATCCTGCTGCAGTGGTAGTAGTCTTGTTCAGTTCTTGAGTGCTGCACAATAATAACCCTTGCCTTTTATTAAAAAAAAAAAAAATAAAAATCCCCCAGCCTTTTCACCATGTTTATCATCTAACTCTGTATTAATTTTTGTCTTCTTGAAAGAGCTATGGTAATTTCCATTTTCCTGTCCAAGCTTGACTTTTACAGAACCATCCAATGCTGGATCCCCAGGATCTTGAACATAGAACGGTGCTTGAGCAATAATTTTGAAATCACTACAGGAAGGAAATGTTTCTCAGCTAGCAGGAGTTCTAGCCAAGACTTGAACTCACATCTTATATACATCTTGTGGTCTTTTAAGTATCTCACACTGATCTTTCAAATAAAATGCATTAAAAAGACTCTGCCTGACTCATGGAGGGTCTCCTTTGGGCATTGAAGTGAATGCCCGAGCTGAAGAAGTCCTACAGTGAAAGTTCCAGTGTCAAATTTGGGTTGACTAGGCAAAGACTTAACATTTGCACATGATGATTTGCAGTCCTATCCATGAAAATATTAATTGATTGACATTGTATAAGTTCTTTCATTCTCGGAAACAACTGAACGTGGAAAGTAGTGGTATATAAGTATATTGCATAAAACTTGAAAATAGTGAATGCTCTTTCAGGTTCAGTCATATATTTTGGGTGGTCCTCAATGTAACCTCACCCCAAGAAAGTCAGGAAAGTAGAGTATAGAAAAATCATGAAGAACAAAATGTAATTATTTTAAGTTACTTAAATTGTTGCGGTGAGAAGATAGGATACAAATACATGCATATGTACATGTATACGAAATATATTAAATTCTTCCTCATTTTATACCAAAAAATTCAATGCATGTTTATTGAAAAATCATTATGGATTGGATCCAAAATGTTCCCTAAATAGCTCATGTTTTGAAAGCCAGGTCTCTAATGCTTCCAGGTTCAGAGGCGGGGCATTGATCAATTCAATTGGTGGATTCATCCATTGATAACTTAATGGACTACTGGAAGGTGTAATCTAGGTAGAGGAAGTAGGTCACTGGTGACGTGCCAGGAAGGGTTCATCTAGTCCTTGACCTCCCTGTCTCCCCTTTGCTTCATGACTGTCATAAACAGAGCAGTTTTTCTTCTTTCCTCCACCAGGACTTTTTGCATGATGTTCTGCCTCATCTTTGATGCAGCACAATGGAGTTGGCCAAGCATGTACCGAAACCTCTAGAACTGTGAGCCCCAAATGAGCTATTTCTCCTCTAGGTTGTCAGGTATTTTGGTCACAGCAATGAAAAGTCGGCTAACACAAAATATATATTGATGAGAACACATCAGAACTCTCAGGTAGATCCCTGACTATGCTCAGAGGAGGGTATTCCCAAGTAGAAATAGAAAGAGACAGAAGCTGTGGGCAATGACAGGAATTTTAAAAAGGGGAGAGAGAGAGCCTTGTTAAGCTGGAACATTAGGTACAAGTGTGATGGGAGGGTTTCTCTACCCAGCCTGACCCTTTAGTTGACTTAAGGCCAACAAATGCACACACCATGAGTCCAGGGACTGATCCAAAGATGTTTGAGATGATCTTGCTGACTCACTGTACATTGACTCTGCCTGCTCTAATTTGGATTCATTTCATCCTCAGGTTCTGCTTATTAACTCTCTCTTGCAATCACATTCCTATTTTTAAGCCTTTGGTCTTGGAATTTGCTTCTGTCTTTTCAGCTGCTCACTTTGGAACCAACTCAGGATTGTCTTATTTTGGCTTTAGTTTAAGAACCACATTAGTTGCAGTTCTTAGCAGTGGACCATCTCTGTCTTACTTAATTCATTCTTCAGTATTGAGGAGAGGTGGATGAGCATTTTAGGTGCCAGAAGAGATAGGATACAATATATATGAAAATTATGCAAAACCTTGTGAGTAAGGCTAAGGAACGTAATACTATGAAATGTACAAAATCATTCATTCTTTCTGCTTTAGCCCTGAAAATGTATAAGAGACTTCACCAAGAACACGAGAAGGCTTCGTCCTGTGGGGAAGGAGCAGCAGCATTCTGCCTTCTACTTGTTAACCTCCCTGCACCGCCCCCCACCAACCCAAGGCTGAACTCTGCTCTCAGAGAAGATTAATAACACCCTTTCTTGAGATCGACAATCTTCAGCACACACAATTATCCCCAGTGGGGAAGAAAAGACCCGAAGGCTTGTATGGAAAGGCTTAAATTCTTAGCTCTTCTATTGAAGTGGCCACAATTCTACTTCACAGTGCTTGTGAGCAGAGATAATGCAAGTGACTACCTTGCAAAATATTCAAAGTTTAATTACTTCAACAAAAAGAACATTCCTCTTTTCCATTCAGCCACAGAATAATTTTAGAAATGCTAAGTCTTACTAAATCACCTCTTAAATCATAGTTAACAGTGCATGCTCTTAACCCAAACTCAATAAAAAATGATGCCTAAGGGGAAGGGAGGGGAGTTATATAGAGGGAAGGAAGTTTATAGGATGAAAGGAAAAGCCAGGAGGTAAAATAAAAATGTGTATTTGCTGTTGAGTCTACCATTAACGTTTATTAGTGTGTGGGCTGGTGCACGAGATAAATGGTTCGACCCAAACTAACTGGGAAATGAGACCTGTTATAGGGAGCACGCACTCATGAAACCTATCAGCAGACATGTAGCCATTGCTGGATGTACAGCAGGCACTCTGCTAGTGACATATTATATCGCATACAGTAACTAAAGGGGTCTTTTAAAAATATGTAAATAATATAACACTACCTACTTGCCGTGGGCTGCTGTTCGAACACAGTCTAAATCCCTTGTTCTGGCCGATGGGATCCTACAAAATCCAACTGCCCCCCTTTCAGTTTCACTCCCTGCCTCCTCTCATTTGATATGCTCTGACATTTCATCTTGGTTCCAGCTCCTCAGGAAACGGGGTCAGAGGTAAAATTGTTTGTGGTGATGCTTTGAGTGTGCCGTCCCAGGGAAGCAAGGTTAAGAAAAGCATGGGTGTGAGGTAGAGAAAGAGAAGGACAATTCGTCACCATGCTGACCCCAGGGCTACCACAGATCCCACTCTGCGTCAGGCTCCTGGCTACCTCCTATGGAAGACAAGGCCTGTCTTAGAGTTTGTCAGAAAAAGAATAAAGAATGATTTACCTGGGGACTTCCTCCTGTCCTCTGTCTCTGGGAGTCAGCATCATCCTTGTAGGACACTGAGTCCCACTAACTTCTGGATCATGTAACCCAGACCCCCTGCGCACCCACTGGGGGAAGCCGAGTCTCTGTGGGCCTGACTGATTTCAGTACTAGAACCACTGAAGTTCTTCCTCGACTGGCTTGAAGGAGTTTTTTTTTTGTTCCCCTGGGGGACCCAACATCTGTCATTCTACTAGTCATGCTGGGACAGTTTAACAACCACACATCCTTGTGACTGGGGTGCTAGGGTGCCAGGTAGGCGACTGAGGCCGGAGGACACATGGGTATGCACAGGTAGGGTTAGCTCATGGCCTGGGCCAGGTCTACCTGCCTTCTGTCCTTGGCACAGGTCTAGTTCATTCTTACCCTGGATTCTCTACCCTGTGTTCTATTCCTAGCTCATCAGATCCTCTTAGCTCTGGGTGGTGGCTCAAATATCGCTTCCACAGAAAGGCTGTCCCTGACCACACTGTGTGTATGGTAGACTCATCTCTTCTGACCCCTCTCTATTCCATTCCTTTATTTTTGTTTTTAAATTAAATGTATCACTACCTAAAATCATTGTATATTTCCTAAATGATTTCAATGGTGAGAGTCTGCCTCCATTCCCCATGAACTGGAAGTTCCATAAGGCTGAAAACCTATCTTTCTTGTTCATTTTATATTCCCAGTACACACAGCACCATTGGCATACAGCATGTGATCAATGTCTATTTGATGTGAAGAAGAAGAATAGAGGAGAAGGTGAGTGAAAGAGACCCAGTCCCCACCAAAAGAAACTCAAGGTGTGTAGGGCACATAGCAACTATTCAATACCATCATAGTGTCACAAATGCTGCACTTGAGGTAAATTCAGGGTGACAGTGAGCAGAGCAGAGGCGTCACTTTAGACTAAGGGGATGGATGCTTGCTGTTCATTGAAGAGAGTCTCAGAGACCTGGCAAGAGCCAGCCAATGAGCAGTTTCAAACAACCCTGTGCCTCTTCATGTGGTCACAAGGTGAAGAGCAAGATCCTAAACTTCCTGAGTATGAGTGCCGTTCTTCCATCACTAGCTGGTGACCTCAGATTAAATACTCTGCTTCAGTCTCCCTGTCTATCCATAGGTATGAGATTATCAGCCTTCACAGAGTTGGTATGAAGAATAAAGGAGGGAATCCATGTACAGAGCTCAGCTCAGGACCTGGACCTGGCCCATTGGAAGTGCAGCATACACATCCACTACATATATATAAATGCTAAAGGTTATTAGTTTATACATTACCTAATAAATGCCAGATGCTGGAATACCGTGGGCATACAGTGACACGCAACAATGACCAGGTCCCTTTCTCAGATAGCCATCAAACTGGCAATACCCCAGCAAATAGATCATGTTAAAGTCTTTTTAAAATGTGTGTGTTCAATTAATCAACAAATACATGAAAAAAATGCTCAACATCACTGGCAATTAGAGAAATGCAAATCAAAACTACTCTAAGATTTCATTTCACTCCAGTCAGAATGGCAGCTATCAAGAACACAAACAACAATAAATGTTGGAGAGGATGTGGGGAGAAAGGCACACTCTTACATTGCTGGTGGGACTGCAAAATGGTGCAACCGCTATGGAAAGCCGTATGGAGATTTCTTGGAAAACTGGGAATAGAAACACCCTATGACCCAGCTATCCCACTCCTGGGTCTATTTCCAAAGGACTTAAAAACAGCATATTACAGTGACACAGCCACTTCAATGTTTATAGCAGCACAATTCACAATAGGTAGGTTGTGGAACCAATCTAGATGTCCCTCAGTAGATGAGTGGATAAAGAAAATATGGTATATATACAAAATGGAATTTTACTCAGCAATAAAGAGAATAAAATAATGGCATTTTCAGGTAAATGGATGAAGTTGGAGAATATAATGCTAAGTGAAGTTAGCCAATCCCAAAAATCCAAATACCGAATGTTTTCTCTGATATAAGGAGGCTAGTTCACAGTGTTGTTGGATGGGGGTACATAGGAGGATTAGAGGAACAATAGAATGGTCAAAGGAAAGAGAGGGGAAGGGAGGGAGCAAGGGGGAGGGAGGGGGGAAAAAAAGAAAAAAAAATTGGTGGTTGAATGAGATGGATATCATTATCCTAAATGCATGATTGAAGATCTGAATGGTACTTACATACTTTGTATACAAAGAGTTGTATGTAGAAAGATGCTATGTATGTGTATTATGAATTGTAATACATACTACTATTATAAATTTTAAAAAAGGAAAAAAAAAAATAAACATAAATTAAAACCATGAGATACCATTTTCTACCTCTCAGCGCCAATGATAAACAAGTCTTGATCCATTAATGAAGCCACAGGAAAACAGACATTCCTACTAATATTGGTAAGACTGTAAGAGCAATTGTATTGCAAAGAATTTGGTCACATCTATCATAATAAAAAATAATATTTGACACAGAAAAAAAAAATGTGTGTGTTGCAGGGAAGCAAGGAAACAGGGAGGCAGAATGCTCAGGGGACAGTCAACGAAGGCTCAGTAAGGGGATGACAGTTAAGCTGAGATCTGAAGAAGGAGCAGGAGCCAGCCACACAAAGAGAAGAGCAAAGCAATCCAGCACTGGGCGCAGGGAGAACAAAGACTGTGCCTTTTTCCAAGGTAGGAAAAGAGTCGTGTGCGAGGCTCTGAAAGAGGGGTCGATGTCTGGAGGGCAGAGATAAGGGCAGGAGGTCTGAGGCCAGGCTGGAGAGGGGAGCCCACGGATCACGCTGGGCCTTGAACACCGACATAATTGCTTTGGATTTACTTCAAAGCACAATGGAAGTTTATCACAAGGCTTCCAGCAAGTGAGCAACGAGCTCCAGTCACATTTTTAAACGACCACTCTGGGTCTTGTGTGGAGACTAGAATGAAGATGACCAAAGTTGGGAACAAGGAGGCCTGTTAGCTGGTCATAAACAGTAACCCCAAACCTGGAGGCTGTCATCACAGTATCTTTGGAACTGTTGGAGCCTTGCATGTCCTTTCTGGTGGTCACATTCTGCAGTGCACGAGGGGAAGGTGACGGATGGCTGAACTCCAGAACCCTTGGGGAGATCCATATTACCCGGTTAAGCAAGTCTTCTTTGGAACATTCACAGACACTGATTTTTATGGCCCTCCTGGCTTTTAATTATGAATTGCTAAGTCTTAATGTTCCGTAGCCATGATGGTCAACTGCTTTGGTGGTCAAAGTGATTAATCTTCTATTCTCAGGTGACACCTGTTAGATTTTATTGCAACCCTCTGTGCCATCCCCTCCCATAAAACTTCACCTGGGTCCCGTGACAGAGAGGACCTGGTTAAAAATTATACGCTATTCATCAAACTGTAGTATTTCCTCAGAGAGAAGTTAATGGCTTAGTGTCAAGATTGTCAAATATCAGTCGAAATACATTGAAAGGATGTTATCTCTTGTGACCTTAAAAATTGTGTGTATGTATACGCACAAATGCCAAATGCCAAAATGTTTTAACTGCTAAGACATCATTATGCAAAGGTCAAATTAAAATAAAAGCATCATGATCATCATCACCATCATCAGCATCATCCTATCGCAGCCAGGAGCCCAATAATTAGCACACATGGCATGTTCATCACATGCCCTGGCTTAAGCAGTCTGCTCACTGATCTCATACACTGCTCACAATGACACTGTGGCGTAGATCCTGTTATCCCCCATTTTATAAGTGAGGAGATTCAGGTTCAGTCAGGTCATAAAATTTCTGCTATGTTTCCCAGCTGGAACGTGGAGATGGTACTCAGGTAATTGTGACTCCAGAGACCATGTATTAGTCACTGTGCAATTGGTGTCACTGCACCTGCTTCCAGATGTAAAGGAGAGCATCACCACTGTGGGTGACACAGGGGACCTTGTGTCAACACCCGATACTCACTTTTCCCATTGTGCAAGAAGAGAGTTGAAGGAGAAGTCCAACCAGTATTAAACTGGGATATTTTTTTCCCCTTTTTATCCTCATCATCTATAGAAAGTCCCATACCTCATAATACCTTGGTGGAAATGTGCTTGGTACCCACTTTCTTAAACAGCTCTTTGAAAGCCAGCACACGGCACTCATAGTTTTTCTTGAATGAAACACAGGATGGCAAGTGCAGGCTCTCTCTAGGGAACTGCTGCAGGTCAGGTGCTAGTTTCTGGGCATGGACCTCAGTGTTGGCCAACAGGAAATATGAAAAATAAAGAAATCTGTTCACTAGATCTTTACAACCCACAAGACTTGAGCAACATGAGGTTGCTTTGTTACTATTGAAGCTGAAATATAAGACTTTGAAATTGGTCTCTTTGTTTTCTCAAAAAAAAAAAAAAAAAGGTAGTCTGAAGTAACTGTGAGGGGTGATTGCAAAAACAACAGGCTCGTGTCTGACAGCATCATCATGAAGCAATGGTCTACTGTCTGTCTACTTCGGTTGATTCAAGACACTGACTAACGCCGGGAATTATCAGCAATGCCTTTTAGATCGCTCTGTCATTGAACTCTGAGTGTTCATCACCTGATAAGGTTCATGTTTGTGTCTAAGTTGTTCTCAGCTCTCCTAGTGCTCTACGTTCTTCACTGGTCTGTCTTCTTTCTCCTTGAAAGACTTTTCTCATTTTCTCTTCCCACCTATACCTCTTCTACACATGCCTTTGAAATCAGATTTCTCTCCTTAAAACTCTCCTGAAGAATTTCCCTTTGTTCTTTCAAATATCCTCTCCTTCTTTCCTCTGTCTGATAGGCACATATCAGGTCAGACTTTATGCTAGATGAAAGGGATTCAAGAGACTCATATGTTGAGAAACATCAGTCTGCATTGATGGCCTGTGTTTGGAACTGGAACACACACCAGTTTGGATTTGTAGCATTAGCAGAAGTCAGGGGTGAAACAGTCCATCCGATTTCAATCTACCAACTTGACTTCACCTAATGAGAAGTTGGTCAGAGATGTGCAAATTGGCTCTTGCTAGCCAGAGCAAGCAGACTACAATCAAATACTGCTGAGGTGCGTGCCCTACCTAATGTTCCACTCAAGACAAAACTATTTAATCCAATATTAACATTGTGTAGGTAGGAAGATTCTGGTTCCCTTAAGCCCACATTTCTCATATAACACATTGCACATGTATATGTATGTAGTAATTACACTGCACGTGTCTGACTACAACAGAAGTGTTCTGGTAAACTCCTAACCCATCTTCATCTGGGTATGGGAGACATTGGTCAGGTGTCTTAGGGCAACTATTTTTTCTGAGGTCTTCACTTCTTTTTTCAGACAGGTTGTAATTTATGCTATAATCGGAGTTCTTGGTGTCTTTATCTACTATACCACAGTCCCTTCTTGGAAGCACACATCTTTACTAACTTTATTGCAGGCGCATGACTCTGTATCTATTGTTAAATTTGTATCCATCATTTTTGTTACATAGGCCTGTACAAAATAAGGAAGTTTGGAATGTAGAAATTTCCTACTATAATTCTCCAAATGTTTCCTATCCCAGATATTGACTGTGATACTCAAGTCCCTTCTTGTCATGGGGAGAACAAAGTGATTCCCCAAGGCAGAATGCACTGGGAAGTTCATACATATCATTCAGGAGGTAAAGTACCTGTTGCCTATTTCCCCAGTGAAACACCTCCATGGTCCCAGCATCTGAAATTAAAGGGTATTTCACCTATTAGCTTGATGGGAATTGTCATGTCAACCATTGTTTCTACGACCTGACAATAACAATAACAAGACTGCCACTTCTCCTGTGCCCCCCTCTCTTCTAACACCTGAAATTATTGTGCACTTGTGTGTGTGGTGTGTGTGTGTGTGTGTGTGTGTGTGTGTTTGGTACTGGGTGCTTAGCCACTGAGCCACATCTCCAGCCCTTTTATCTTTTATTTAGAGACAGGGTCTCACTAACTTGCTTAGGGCCTCACTAAGTTGCTGGGGCTGTCTTTGAACTCGTGGTCCTCCTGCCTCAGCCTTCTTGGCTGTTGGGATTATAGGCATGTGCCACCATACCTGGATTATTACGCATATTTAATCTTCAAAATCTTTGTCTCAGAATGTTCTGGAACTCTCAGGGAACTAACTATCTGCAACACACTGGTGGAATACTTTTCATCTTCAGAAAAATAAATAGCTTTGATCAGACATAAAAGAAAAAAAAATCTAAATCTCTTCGCAGCCACAGTGAACCTGAGTTCCCCAGTCTGTCCTTTCCCACTTACAAGTTGGTCAAATACGCTTGTCTGATTTTCAGACTTGCTGGCCATTATCCTTGGAAATCAGTTGCTCAAGTCCCAGAAACACTTGTGATTATAAAGAATTTCTCACATTTATTCTTACACACTGAGTTTGTACACCTACTTTGTTTTATTTTGCCACCATGATGGAGCAGAAATGATTATCTCTGCTGTACCCTCTACCTCAGTCTCAGATTGGCCTCTCCTCTTTGTAGCCATTGTCTTTACCTGAGATAGGTCTCTGTAATTTTTTTCTCAAGCTTGGTCTCCTCGGTTTCAATAACATCCCCCATCCAGTTCATGCCCCTGCCAGCTGTCAAAATGGTTTTGTAAAACTCAAATCTCATAAATTTCCTCCTCCAAGTTCCATTTACAGCACCAGCTCAAGCCCTAGGAAAATGTCCAGACCCCACAGCAGCAGGTCTTGAAATGTCTGCCTCCAATTGTTACACCTATGGCACAGAATTACCATCTCTGTCTCTCACCCTTCGTAGCAAGCCTCAAACACAAAAGCAGAGTCAGGTCAAAGGAGAAAGAAACACAGGGGAAAAAAAAAAAAAGAGATGGAAAGAGAAAAGGAGAGGAGATACAGGGAAGGTTTTAGAAAACAGGCTCAAAGAGAGATATGCAGATTTCTCTGTGCACCTTATCAAGAGAACAAGGAGAAGGTAAGAGAATGTTGGAGAATTCGTGCACATTTGTGAGAATATATGGGTGTGTTTACACGGAAGCAGGAATGATCACTGGGAGTGTGTGCATGTGTACACTTGCTGAAAGACCATGAAATCGTTCCACCTGAACTGCAGAAAGAAAGGAGAGCGTGGCATTGTGCCCTTCTCTCCAGCAGCAGAAACCAAAGGTGTGGTTGCTCCCGCTGGCTGCTCCTAACCCTGGAGTACTACTGTCCTGGGGCACTTCGGCAGCTCTTTCTGGTTTGTTTGTTTTCCTAGGGTGCTTGTAACCAGAAAACAGCACTTGCTTTGTGGAGCCTGTTTGTGGAGGACGCTGTGTGACACCTGCTCTTATCTGTGGAATGTTTGTGCTTGTTCCGTATCAAAGTGAGCAGCAAAGACAAATGTGACAGCATCCGGTACTGCAGACCTACCCACAGGGACTGGACTTCACCTTGAACATGATCCCATTGTTCTAGACAGAAACCCCAAGTCTCAGAAAGGCGATTGAATCAACTGCTGGTAGAAGTGATAGAATCGAGTAAAAGGCTCAGCGATCGCCACGCGGCACGCACAGGGTGCCGACAGCACAGCCGTCGCCTGATGGGCAGAGACAGAAGAGGTCTTCCCTGGCAACACAAGAAGAGAACTGAATCAGCAGGAGCAAGCAGGTCTGTGAAAGGGGGAAGAGAATCTTCCAGAAAAGGGAAGAGAGAGTACAAAACCATGAGGGCCTAGAAGGACGATTTTGAGGAAAGAGATGTCTGGACTGTGGGTTAGGGCTGTGCCACTCTGGGAGGACAAATAGTGTGCGTGCGTTTCCAAGTGAGCAGAGGTGTGGCTGCCTCCTCGCCTTTCCTCTCTTCCTTTATTCACTCACCTTTATGCTTCTTTTTCTCTCCCAATTGCTCTCCCTCTTCCTTCCAGTGCTTTTCTTCTCTAGAAGGAAGACGTTTTAAAATCTGGTTTAGTCTCAGTCATCCTACTGTTCCTCAGCCCTCAGCCATGGAAGGCGGAGTGGGTTCCGGGTCCAGGGGGAGGAAAACCAAGACGAGAGGAAGGGAACCTTGCACCAGGTTGTGTTTTTTAAAAATCGCTCTCACGATGCATCCAAGAGCCCACGCCAAGCAGGCAGAGGCTTTTGCTTGTGAGGCTGCTCTCTTTAGAGAACACAGTTTTCTAAAATTCAAAAGCTTTATTGTAAGCTGCAAGGACCACAGGTTGGCTAATTAAGATCAGAGGGTGGAATAGGAAGGACGGAAGCTAGGACCTCCTCTAAGTTCCCTTTCCACAGGAAGGACAGAAATGGCTGGTGGGCCTGGGTGGGAATGTTTAGAGATTCAGAGGGAGCAAGTGGGGAAGGAGCCCCCCTCAGCTGGACTCAGCCTTGTTTGGGGGGGGCACATATTTCAGAAAGAGTCTGAAAGGAGAGGAGGATTCAGCCCTCTTTGTCTGTGGAATACTCAGGAGAACACTTGTCCTGTAGCCTTATAGTGTGATCTCAGGAGAGTTGAACGTGTGCCATGGGCTGTTCAAACAAACAAAGGTCAAGGATCCTCTCTTGGTTTTCCATGGTCTCTCTAATATGTTCTCAAGATCCAAGATTTCCTGTTCCCCAGTGAGTGAATTATGGAGGTGACAATGGCTAAAATCAAAGTATTGATAGGATGGCACCTCATTCTCAAGGGTACATCTGTTTTCTTGTTCTTTCCAGCTTTCTCCTGAGGTTCCTTGGTTGGTGGTCACATTCTCCCAACTCCAAAGCCAGCAAGGTGGCATCAATCTTGCTGTTCCCCATATCCACACCTCATTCAGACTCTCAGTTCTGTCTCCTTCTTCCCCTTTTAAGGGCTATTGCAATTATATTAGTCTCACCCAGATAACCCACAAAGACCTGCCCTTCCCAAGTTCAACTGATTAGAGGCCTTGATTCCATCTGCAATCTTAATTCCCTTCTGCCTTATAATATATTATGGTCACAAGTTCTTGGGAGTAGGACATGAACATCTTTGGGGGCTATTTTTCTGCCAGTCACTGAGGACTTCAAGGTGGAAGGTGATTATTAGAACAGGAGAGACCACTTTTTAATCACCAGCAAAACCAGAAAATGTCCAGAATTCACATTTGGACTAGATATCTGCATCTATACTGTCATATAAGTATCCCAGTTAATTTTCTAGAAGAAGGGGAAGGAAGAGGAAAATAGAAGAATTCATGAATAATCTAAATTAGCCTGACGAGAGTCTATGATTTAAACAGGAAGCGACAGATAACCTTAAAGTAACAAGATTAAAATTTTTTTGCTGACACCAGGGGAACTGGAGGAGAACTTATTACCAAGTTACTTGAATTCCAAAAGTCTAGAAAACTGCATGCATGCATATGAGAATGAATTCCAACGCTAACACTGTTCCTTATTTTATGTCTTCTTTCCGCCAACACTTCTTTTATTTGATTTCTATTTTCCACCTCTGCCTCTCCAAACTCCCTTGATTTCTTTCTTATTCTTTTGATATCTTGTCTTCATTTTCTTCTTTTTCCAACTGCATAACTAGTCTTTCTCCTCCTTTTGTTCTTTCCTCCCACTTTCTAACATCGAAAACCTGGTTGCAAAAAGAGAAGAGTGAAGTGAGACTTATTGTGTTTTTGTCCCCAAGATTTAGCCTGAGGCCTAGAAAGTAGCAGATGTTCAGTAACTATTGACTAAGTGCATAAATAGATTGAATCCTCTGCTATACAGCAAGAAAGGGATGTTGGAAAACATTGGTGATCACTGCTCATGATCTCAAAACACAGGCAAGAGCTAGGTTGCATTAAAAACTATGTTAATTATGATCCCAGTTTCTCCAGCTGCCAAGTGAATTATCACCTTTTAAACATGCCCCGTTTGGGAAAGACTTCAAATTATAGCCAGAAGATGTGTAGGAGTCAGAGTAATTGGAATTAAATTTATACAAAAGAGTTTTTCTTTCTACAGTTGTTTAAATGAGTTCAAATAAATTGAAATAGTAAGAAATTTCCAAATGAAAATTACCTCATCCAAAGCCAAAGACTGAGATAAACCCATCAGTTAAGAATTATTCTCAGAAACAGCAGGTTGAAGTGCTCTTAAATCGCAGGGTTATGCAGGTTTCTCTCTTTGAAAATAACCTGCTCTGAAAATAGCAGACCATTCCCTGAAGGACAGCAGTAGTTCCAAATTATAAGAGTATCCAAATTATGGGTTGAATAGCTCTTGGTGACTATGTTTCTGAATATGTCACGTAAGAGAAAGGCATTTCCAACTTCATGAAGCATTTGCAAGAAAACCACCACCAAAATTAAGTGCTAGACCTTGGAAAGCAGCAAGCTGACACTAAGAATAGAAAGGAGCAATCATCTAGTAGGTCATGGAAACAAAGTCCTGCCTTGCTGTCAAAGATCAACACTTGTAACAACTGCCCACGAGTGAATAGGTAGAAAACACCACACAAGCCAGGCCAGAGGATGCATATAGGTTTTTTCCTTTTCCATAGACAGAGAAGACGTATGTGTATATGGCACACATATTTTTTATTTGATCTTTGCTAAGACTTACCAACTTTATAGCACTATACTCATTTATCGAAGAAGGAAATTAAAATTGTTAAAAAAAAAAAAAACGATGCATTAAAAACAGTAACCTGTCTACATTTATATGACTTAATGGTGGATCTGGGGCTTGAACTAGAATTTGTATTACTAAGCCTCTCTGCACATGCTGTGCTATCTGCCTTTCTTTGGTGTGGTCACTTATTTGCTGCTACTTGTGTCTAAGCAGAGTATATAGTAGCCCATGGTAGAACTTGGCCCACAGTAACTAAAAGTACAACACACATCACCCTAGCTGAAGACAGGGCCTGAAACCCAATCACCACCTGACTCTCACTACACTTACCTTCATACATCCAGAAAGTGAGAAAGATTCTGGAGTCTGGCCACTGTCTCTTTTCTTAAATTCTTCTGGATAGTTCCAAGGCAGAATACTGAAAATAAGGATGCTGGAGGTGGAGGGAGTCCGGAGTACAGCCTAGAGCAGCAGGAGAATAGCTTCTAAGCTACATTTGCCTTCCACATGGGAAGTATGTGCATGTAATTTGGATTTGGAATCCTAGCTACGAGAGTCTTGAAAAATGTTGCGTTTTAATTCTCAGCCCATGGAATCACAAATAGACATAACAGACAAAAGTAAAACAAATGCTGTGTTCCAGTTTTATATAGCCAACATGTGCATGAAATAGAGAATTGGGTCTTCCAGCCTCTACTGTAGAGGAAGAATGAGAATGTGGGCCATGGGCAGTCCTTTCTGGGAACATCATACCTGTCATCTTAAGAGAATGATTTCAAGATCTTCACAGAAACAAACTAAGGGAAAGTTTCACTGTTTTCACCCCCTGGGGTTGAGCTTGGAAGCACGTAGCTCTAACTGCTCCTGACAGTCATCTTGGAACCTCAAAAGAAGAGCCCATCAGCACAGAGGGAATGAAGTCAAGAAATGAAGTCAAGAAAGTCAGGAAGCAGCAAGTCCAGAATTCCATCATCAAAAATCCCTGCTTTTTATGTTTAAATTTTATTTATTTTTATTATTTATTTATTTATTCTTTTTAGATATACATGACAGTTGAGTTGTTGTTTTGTTTTGTTTTGTTTTGTTTTTACATTTTGTACACATATGAAGTATAACTTATTGTAATTAGGATCCCATTTTGTGGTTGTACATGATGATGTGGCATTATACTGGTTGTGTATTCAAATATAAAGATAAGAAAGTTATGTCCAATTCAACCTACTCTCTTTCCTGTTCCCATCTCTTCTCCCTTCCCTCCATTCCCCTTTGTCTAATTCAATGAACTTCTAATCTTCCACTTCCTACCATCCCTTGTTGTGGGTTAGCATTCACAAATCAGAAAAAAACATTTGGCCTTTGGTTTTTGGGGACTGGCTTATTTCACTTAGCGTGATAGTCTCCAGTTCCATCCATTTAGCAGCAATTGCCATAATTTCATTCTTTTTTAAAGATTAGTAATATTACATTGTGTATATATACCACATTTTCCTTATCCATTCATCTGTTACAGGGCACTTAGATTGGTTGCATAGCTTGGTTATTGCGAATTGAGCTGCTATAAACTTTGATGTGGCTGTGTCACTGTAGTATGCGGATTTGAAGTCATTTGGGTGTAAATTGAGGAGTAGGATAGCTGGGTCAAATGGTGGTTCCATTTCAAATTTTCTGAGGAATCTCCACACTGCTTTCTATAGTGGTTGTATCAATTTGCAGTACTACTAGCAATGTATAAGTGAAAATTTTTCCCCAAATCCCTTTCTGTAGCCACACTTAAGGCCACATCTGCCCTTCAACAACTTGACTACATAGGTCAATTGTTGCCGCCTGAAGCACTTGGAGGAACGGAGCCGCGGGAAAAACTTCAGAAGCAAACTGGAGACAAACAGCTTTTTATTCTGATAACTTTTCTCTCTGGTTCTAACAACGACTCACACACGCCAAAAAACACACCCTAAAATGGCGCTGACCCGATCAGCAATTTCGGCCAAGTCACTCGAGATCCTGCAACAATCCCGTGAGACTACGGGTGGCGACAAAGGCCAAATCTCCACGGCTCATAGTCAACTGCAATTCAAGCCAATCCCCAAACAGGGCTCCTGCATTTCCCCCTTTTTGTTTTAAAAGAGGTAATGCTCTAGGACGTCTATGTGCAACCAACATTCTTACCCGTCATCGGATAATCAAGGCTGTGCCCTTGACTCCTGTCTTAGGTTGATATGTCGGCCACATGAGACTGTCCCGTGCGACTGTGCCTGTCTTAGGTTGTCCCCCTCTGGGGATCTTACCCGTCATTGGCTAACCAGCCATCCAATGGAGCCCTTTAGGATCGACTATATATGATGACTAACAGCCGTCCAATTGTGAGGAGATGTTGCGGCTTTAAGGCGACAAGCCTTTTGGTGATGAGCCAAATTGCATAGCATATCAAATTGTTTAAACAAATCAGCTGCCCTAAGTTCCATCAAGTAACACACTGAATTCTCTAGACAAATACCCGCAAGGCATTGTCCCGTAAAGTCCCAAACAATGAAAGATCAAAATGTCCATTTGTTGTAACATGTTGATGTAGGAGGCCCCATGCATGTAGAGCAGAGGCCACACTGTTGGTGAGGTTGTTTGATGTTTGAGCAGCAGGGATGCTTGCGGTGGCCGCGATCCCTGCAGCTGTAGCAGCAGACGTCTTTTTTATGTTTAGACAATGCCACCGGCAAATCTTCAGGGCCCGCTACCTAGAAACTCAAGCATCAATTATTAAAGGAAAGGCAGTGCTATTGCAGCACTGAGTCAAGAGGCGAGTTGTCAAACTACAAAATAGAATAATTAGATTAGAAAATTAAAGTTAATTTTTGTTCACACACATCGCTGGTAGAGCTTCTACAAACATAAGTTGGAAAAATATCATATTTAGAACAAAACAAAGAAAGACTGAGGGTAATTACTGCATTAAAGATAGATTAAAGAAAAGGTAAAGGCACTTGAGAAAAATAATTTGTTAGCTGGAACCCTTGAGTCTCTGTATACAGAGCAATCTTTTACCTGTTGAGATAATTGAAATTAATGAGCTATTAAACAAATGAAGTTAATAACAAATAAATAATCTTATGTCAAAACACCAAAATATCAGGTTATATAGCACTAGTCATATTGTTTGCTAAAGAGAAGTCCCAGGGACACCTATAAATCAAAATTGAAAGTACCTTCATTTATAAAATTATTTACCTAAATTGAATACTCTTAACCTAAAATGAATTAAAGTTATTTGGATCCATATATATATATATATTTTCTTTTTCATAAGCGCTTTGTTCTTTGTGACGTCACACTGGACAGACGAACAAGCATACAAACATATATTTGTGACATCACATTAACATGAAATGTAGACAAATGTACAGACATAAAGACATGTATAAAAAGAAAAAAAAAAATACAATTGTGTGCACACTAAAGAGAGATCTCCTTGTCCCGGCCGGGAGAAATGACACTTAAGTTGTGAAATATTTTGAAGGACTCTTTTGAGGGAATCATTCTGTACCTTCATCTTGGTCCTCTTGATTTTGTACCTTTTTTATTAATCTTGATTCTTCAATAACTTCATCTTGATCATTTTGATGTGGTACCTGTTTTATTAATCTAGATGGTATCCATATTGGAGAGGATTCGTCTTTTGGAAAAACACAAACAGATCCTCTTCCCCAAATTAATACTGGATCTGGACCCTTCCATGTACCTGAAAGAACATCCTTCCAGTAAACCAAAGGTTTATGTTGTTGGTGTGGATTCCAATGTCTGTCTCCAGCAGAATAACCATTAGAGTCTAAAGTTAAAAAATTTAAGGTAAACAGGGCAACTGCCAATCTGTCCTTAGGACTTTTCCAATTTCCTTCTTTTTGTTTTAATAACATAATTTTCAGTGTTCGGTTTGCTCTTTCAATAATGCCCTGACCCTGAGGATTGTATGGGATGCCTGTTTTATGGGATATATTGAATTTTGCGCAAAACTGTTTGAAAGATGAGGACGTATATGCGGGGCCATTATCTGTTTTAAGCATTTTGGGGATGCCCAATGCAGCAAAAGCTTGCAAACAATGAGATGTAACATCTTTAACTTTTTCTCCAGAATGTAAGGAAGCAAAAATCATGCCTGAGCATGTATCTATGGTCACATGAATAAATCGCAATTTTCCAAAACTTGGCTCATGAGTAACATCCATCTGCCACAAATGATTGGGCATTAATCCTCTAGGGTTAACTCCGAAATGAGGATTGGGCAAATGTGTCATACAAGATTTACAATCTTTTACAATTGTTCTGGCTTGCTCCTTTGTGATTTTAAACCTACGTTGCAAGGTGGTGCTGTTGACATGAAACTGGGAATGAAATAAAGTAGCTTGTTGTAGCGCTGAAAGTATAAATACTGTTTTTGTAAGTTCATCAGCCTTTTGATTACCTTCATGGAGGGGACCAGGCAAATTAGTATGTGCTCTAATATGGCCTACGAATAGAGGTTCTTTTCTTGCCCACAAAAGTTTTTGTATTTGATAAAACAATTTAAAGGCTGGAGTATGAGGTGCTATTGGTCCTGCTAACTCTAAATTTTGGGACGGCTTGTACAATATAGTGGCTATCTGAAAAAATGTTTACGGGCTGGTCCCTAAAATTTTCCAGAGCTCTTACCACAGCTTCCAGTTCCACTAGTTGAGCTGATTTGTGTGCAGTTATGTAAGTCATATTTTCTTTTTTAGTGACTACTGTAGCAGTACCATTTGAGGACCCATCTGTAAATACATTAAATGCTTTAGGAATAGGTTGTTTTTTTATTACCTGTGGAAATATAATAGGATGATTAATACAAAAAGATAATATAGGGGACTTAGGAAGATGATTATCAAAATTTGCAGAAGTAGAGCATTTAGCTATAGCCCAATCATTATCATTGAAGCACAAGTATTCAATCTGTGATGATGAATAGGGAGTAATAATAGTAGCAGGGTGAATGCCAAATATTTTAGTAGAAGTCTTAAGTCCTTGAAGAATAAGTTTAGCCACCATGGAGGTATAAGATTCAATTATACTTTTAGGAGAGACGGGCAAATGTATCCATAATAAAGGCCCTTGTTGCCAAAATACTCCTGTGGGTGTATATTGTGAAGAAATAATAATCAACATCAGTGGTTGAGTTAAATCAAATCTATCACAATGAGCTCCTTCGATGGCTTTTTCTACTAACTTTAAAGCTTTCCTAGCATCAGGAGTCAATGTTCGTGGTGAAGATGGATCAGGATCTCCACGAAGGATGTCAAATAAAGGTTTTAGTTGGCCAGTAGTGAGATTTAGTGTAGGGCGAAGCCAATTAATGTCTCCCAGTAGTTTTTGGAAATCATTGAGGGTGGTCAAATGTTCTTTATTTATTAAAATTTTTTGGGGGTCTAACAAAAGTATCCATGATTTTAAATCCTAAATATAATATGGGAGATCTGGTTTGAACTTTTTCTTCTGCTATATATAATCCATATTTTTTTAAATTTTCTACCACATCACTGAATATATTAAATAAGATTTTTTGATTAGGGTGGGCCAATAAAATATCATCCATGTAATGTAGACACATGAGGTTTGGATATTTATTTTTAATGGGTTGGATAGCCTTGTCCACATATATTTGGCATATGGTGGGGCTATTAGCCATTCCCTGTGGTAAAACCTTCCATTGATATCTCTGATCAGGGCCATTATTGTTAATAGAAGGAACGGAAAAAGCAAACCTGGGGGCATCCAGAAGGATGTAGGGGAATAGAAAAGAAGCAATCCTTTATATCAAGAGTAATAAGATGGAAATTTTTTGGAATAGCTACGGGACTAGGAAGTCCAGGTTGAGTAGGCCCCATAACTTGCATGGTTTTATTGATTTGTCTAAGATCATGTAACAATCGCCATTTTCCTGACTTTTTCTTGATCACAAATATGGGGGAATTCCAGGGAGAGGTGGAAGGTTCTATATGACCTGCTTCTAATTGTTCCTGAACTAATTGGTGGGCCGCTTGTAATTTCTCTTTAGATAGGGGCCACTGAGGGACCCACACTGGCTTATCAGAAAGCCATGGTATTTTCAAAATTATTTTCTCAGTGGCCCCGAAAAAAAATATCTTTTTCCTTTATGACAATGATTACTTTTAGGGTTAAGATTACTCTGTACTTTTTGATAATGAGTTCTTTTATGGTTAAGATTACCCTGTAGGTTTTCACATTTAACATCTGCAGGCTTGGTTGCAAGGTGTACTCCCATTTGTTGCAAAATATCTCTTCCCCATAAAGTAACCGGTAGATTAGGTAAAACATAAGGCTGAAATGTTCCTTTATGGCCTTCATCATCCTCCCATTTTAAAATTACTGCACTTTTATCTGGGAGGTTATTATATCCCAAGCCTCTTAAACTGGTTGAAGCTTTTTGCAGAGGCCAGTGCTTGGGCCATTGGCGTAAATTAATAATGGAAGAGTCAGCTCCAGTATCTATTAATCCCTCCATTTCTATTCCTTGGATTTTTATTTTACACATAGGCCTCCTTGAACAGTCTCGAACCCAGCAAGCCATGGGACTTGAGTCAGTGGAACAAAATCCTCTATTGTTCCCTTCTTGAGGCATACCCATTTTAAATGAATTATGTAAATTGGGAAGGAGAAGCAACTGAGCAATTCTATCTCCTTGATTAACAGAAGTTATACTTTGGGGTGAGCTAAGCATTATTTTTATTTCCCCTTTGTAGTCTGAGTTTATTACACCTGGGGTCACTTGCAAACCTAATATGCTTTTAGGACTACGCCCGATAATAAGTCCTACAGTCCCTGAGGGAAGAGGTCCCCTGACTCCTGTGGGAATCAGTTGAACCCCCATTTCAGGTGTTAACACTATTCGGGCGGTGGAACAGAGGTCTAATCCTGCATTTCCTCTTGTTCCTCTGGCGAGGGAGTGGATGGGTAGTAGGGATTGTGTCGGGGAAGCATCTGAGTGGATGTTTGAGGATACTCCTTCTGCAATGCCCCGTACATTTGTGGGCCCCGGGTATTGGGCCCCGTGCCCCGTTTTTTGAATTCCTGAACAAAGGATTTCCATGGATATCAAATTTTGAATAGCATTTATTGGCCCAATGATTTCCCTTTTTACACCTGGGGCAGCGGCCTGGGGCACGGTATGAGCTTGATCTTATTTCTCTTTTGGGATTTTGCCTAGAATTGCCTGATTGATTATGATAATTTTGCCTGGAATATCCTGATTGATTATAATATCTACGTTTAGCCTTTGTGAAATTTCGAGAGGAAGCACCTCTCATTGAGGCTGCAATCACATTTCCTGTGACAAAGGCGCCATTTATATCTTTACATAGTTGTATATATACAGAAAGATCCTTTTTAGTTCTCCATGGCCTGATGGCTGCTTGGCACCATTTATTTGCATTTTCATAAGCTAATTGAACAACTAATGGCATAGCTTGGTCAACATCTGCAAACACACTACCTGCAGTTCTCAAAAGTCGATCAGCAAAGTCGGCATACGGCTCATTAGGTCCTTGAATCACTTTTGACAAGCTACCTTGTAGATCCCCAGGTCCTTGTACAGTTTTCCATGCCTCTAAAGCAGCTGCATTTATCTGAGCATATATATCTGGGTCATAATCTGTTTGAGCCTGTAAGTCTGCGAATTGCCCTTCTCCTGTGAGCATGTCTATATTATAGTTTTCAAACCCTGCAGCCGCGTTTCTTTTAGCCGTTTCTATACAAAGTTCTTGGAATTGCGATCGCCAAACCAAGAATTGCCCCCCGCTTAATGTTGCTTTACATAGACTTTTCCAGTCTGAGGGGGTTAAGCTAAAGGTGTTAAGGGACTCCAGCATACTCAACGTGAAAGGAGCTTGGGGCCCATAAGTCATTACTGCCTCTTTGAGATTTTTTATTGTTTTGAAATCTACTGACTGATGGACACACTCTGTCCATTTTTCTTTTCAAATGCTGGCGGTTCCCAATGTATCTGTGAGTTGTCCTCGAGAGCGCATAAGCGATCAGAAAGACTTTTTATTTCTGTTTCTAGGGTATGCAAATGCCTAGTAATACCCTTCATATTTTCTGTAATGGATTCCACCCATGGGGGAGTAGAGGACACAAGTGACTCCTCTGCCTGACGGACCTTTTTCTCGGTCTTTTTTAATTTCTTTTTCCTCATTTTCTCAGGATCACTTTTACTAGATTCCTCACCACTGCTAATTTCACTGACAGCAATATCCTGAGGCCCAGGTTCCAGTGAGAGCAAGTATCCTTCAGCTTTCGCCAATAACTCCCGAATAGCTTTAATAGCTTGGATTTTTGTCATTTTTGGGTCTCTTCTAATACTCTCTTTACTGGTCTCAGTTGGCCCAGTGGAATCTACACTTTTTTGATCACTTTCACTTTTGTCTATATACTCCTCACTGAGAACAGAGTCAGGTATATCAAGGAGTCTTTGCATAGCCTCTATCACTTGGGATTCAGTTATATTCGAACCCATCTTTATAGACCTTTCAGTTCTTACCTGTCCGCTCCGAAGTTCCCCGTACGGGCCGCCACCTGTTGCCGCCTGAAGCACTTGGAGGAACGGAGCCGCGGGAAAAACTTCAGAAGCAAACTGGAGACAAACAGCTTTTTATTCTGATAACTTTTCTCTCTGGTTCTAACAACGACTCACACACGCCAAAAACACACCCTAAAATGGCGCTGACCCGATCAGCAATTTCGGCCAAGTCACTCGAGATCCTGCAACAATCCCGTGAGACTACGGGTGGCGACAAAGGCCAAATCTCCACGGCTCATAGTCAACTGCAATTCAAGCCAATCCCCAAACAGGGCTCCTGCAGTCAATAAATGTTATTCAAAAAAATTAAGCTTTGTGGGGCTGGGAAGTTCGGTGGAGTGGTTGCCTCGCATGTGGAAGGCACTGGGTTTGATCCTTAGTACCACATAAAAATAAAATAAAGGGGGTGCTGGGGCTATGGCTCAGCGGTAGAGGGCTTGTTTTTCATGTGTGAGGCCCTGGATTTGATCCTCAGCACCACATAAATAAAATAAAGGTGTTGTATCCATCCACAACCAAAACAAATTTTTAAAAATAAAATAAAATAAAAGTATTGTGTCTATGTACAACCAAAAACATATTTTAAAAAAAAATTATGCCTCATCACCTGTCATCTTCAACCAAAAGCAGCTTCTCTTAGCTGGATACCCTCTCAGAATGCAGAAAGGGAAAGTCAGGTCTCACATCTTTAGATTGCAGGTGTACTGCAAAAAAATGTAGTGTTTCCAATAATTTAAAAAATAAAACATGTCTGAGTCTGTTTTCTATTGCTTTAACAACAGAAATTCTCAGGGCTTTATACAGAAAAGAGCTTCATTTAATCTTCAGTTTAGAGGTTTAAGAATGTGGTAATAGCAGGGACTTTGGTGAGGGTCTTCTGGCTACATCACAACATGATCGATGGCCTCATGAATGTGGGCAAGAGGGGCAGACGCATGGCAAGACAGACAAGGAGAAAGTGAGAGCGTGCACTGAGATGGAAGAACTCGCTTTATAACAACCCATTCTCCTAAGAACTTCTGGAGACCAGGATTCGTCCTCTCTGCAGGAGGCACCCCCATGACCTACCCCCTTCTCTTAGGCTCCACCATCTCGACACCGCCACACTGGGGGGGGTCCAGCCTCTGGCATATGAACACTGGGGGACGCACTCAGACCATGCCCATAGCTTAAAAGCATGGTAAGCAGAAGCAGGTCTGATTTGTAAGGTTTACAGCTAGGGCACATAGAACATCGTTTCCAGGGAAGAGAGAGAAATTATGATTAAAAAGAGAGTAGACTGCTTAGTGTTACCAACGGGGTGCTCAGTTCTCTAAAGAACAGGTCTTAAGTGAATTAATGAATTAGAACTCTTAACAGGATTGAAGAGTTCCATCTAACCAAATGTCATGGTTTTAGCTTTAAAGAACAATAGCAATAGAAAGTTATTTTTTTTTTCTTAATTTTGTTCATTGGTATCATAGATTGAACCCAGGGGATCTTTACCACTGAGCTATATCCTCAACCATTTAAAACATTATTTTGAGACAAAGTCTTGCTAAAATACTGAGGCTGGCCTCAAACTTGCAATCCTCCTGCCTCAACTTCCTGAGTTCCTGGGATTACAGATGTGTGCCATCATGTCTAGATCTTATTATGCTTTGGAGTTTTTGGTGTGTTGGCATAAGTGATAGTCACCTGCATTTGTTTCATTTCCCCTTTAGACACACTAAATATGCCAATTCCTGCAGTAGACAAGTTTTAGTCTATACAATGTTATCACAAATGACATGTGTCACTTGTAGGCAGACATACAGCAAAGCGCTTGCATAATATTTTCTTTCTATAACTGAGAAAATTAAGGATTCTGCATTGGACAGGTACAGGATGGTATAGCTTTTGTGATTCACTGAATGAGAAGCTATCTCCAACATACGTGGCCCATATGATGTGATCAAAAGAACCAACTGCTGTCATGTTAAGACACTGAAATGTTGGGTATTGATGTTACACAGCATTGACTAGACGATTATGACTAATGATCAGTACTAAGATGAAATGAGAACTCTCTCAACCTATTACCTATAATGGGGACTGGTGATCACAAAGCAAAGCTAGATTATGGAGGGACACTTGTGTTTACGCATAAATAAGCTGAAGGCTTGAAGAGACTGAATCAGGGATAATCATGTCTTAGCAAGCTCTGCAGTCCAGGGCAAAGAGACATGGTATAGTGAGAAGGAGACAGGCATGAGGGTAAAAACAAATATAGTTTTGAATGCCAGCACTGCTACTTATTCTGAGTGCTATTCTGTAAAAGCATAATATTTTGGAATCTCAAGTTATTTACCTAAAAGGCAAAAATAAGATTTTCATTATTGTAGGAATATCATGAACATCAAATTAGAACACAGGAGAAAAATATGGTAGTGATTCATTAAATGTTCTTTTGCAGGTCAAGAAACAGGTGTTCTCAAAAAGTAAAATTAATTAAACCAGAAACCAGATTCCCAGGCATTCATCACTCTACAAACCACCTCTTTGTGTTTGTGCAGATCCCACAGCTGAAGATGTGGGCCACATGTCCCCATCTGTATGTCATCAGCACCCAACTTGGTCATTCAGCATGTGTTGGATAAATGACCAGACATAGGATGTGACAATTGGTGTCCTGACCTCTCATGACTGCTCCAGGGTTAACATTTTGCATTTTCATCTCAGCTCTAGATTTTTACAATAAACTATAAAGAAGAAGCATTTATAGTTTTTTTTTTTTTTTTTTTCTTCCTTTCACTTCTAAAAAAAGGAAGAAGAAAAATGTAGCTCATGTTAGGTGACAAACACTTTTTAGACCTCAACCCTTCTGCAAGAAGAAAGAAATGTCCCAAGATTAATGGGATAGAGAGCCCTTCACCCAGAGTTCACAGGTTCACATCCTCTTTGATGAGGTCAATACCAAGTTATTACCACCTGATGGCTGTTCACTGACCTATGTAAAATGAGTTGGAGGTCTTATTTCCTTGCATAGAAGACTATGTCCAGATTAAATGAAAAGCAACATTGACACCAGCATCATAACAAAGCTGGTGTCATATGACAACTTGCAGTAGGAATCTAAGTGTTGATGGTGTGTTTGGAGAAGAGACACACATCTATCAAGAAATGCTTTCTGTCCATCACATATGGGCCATCTCAGGGAATGAGAAACCTGACACAGAAGTTATGTATCTTTCTACCCAGGGAGAAATTCTCTCCTAGTTTCTTGAAACTTATATTTATATTGTACACATAATAGTGCACTTTCTTTTATAGAATATCCTGTTATCCACTTTGGTGGATTGCTTCATTGATGATTTCCAGTGGCTCACAGTTGATCATCTTCACAACCTGGTGTGACAATGCACTTGTGTTTGACCACATAACTTGCCTTGGCTAAGTTATGTGGTCAAACTTAGCTATAAATATGACCACAGGGATAATTGTTTGCATATTGAGACTTGCCTTTTAGAAATGCAGTCACAATATGAAGAAGTCCTATTGCAATGGAGATAGCACACGGAAATTCTTCAGCTGGTGGCCCCAGCCATGTGAGTGTGGTATCCAGGAACAACTAGCTTTCAGGCGACCTGTCATCTGATGACAAATTCATGAATGACTCCATAAAATACCTTGGTGTTCACATCAACTATCAGCCTATGCTGTCTCTGTCTATTTGTGATGCTACAACAAAGTATCTGATACTGAGTATGTTAGAAAGAACAAAAACTTATTTTCTTGCAGTTTTGGAGGTTGGGAAGTTCAAGATCAATCTGTCAGCAGACTCAGTGTCTGGTAAGAGCCCTGGTCTCTGCTTCCAAGATGCTCTGTGACCACTCTTCATCCAGAGGGGAGGAAATCTTTCTCACTCAGCACATGAGTAGGCACAGATGAACCCTTCACTCAAGCCCTTTTATGAGGACTCTAAGCACATTCCCGAGGGCTCTACCCTCATGACTTAATCACCTCCTTATCTTTTAATGCTGTCACGTTGAGTTTCCACATGTGAATTTTGAGGGACATATTCAGACCGTAGCACACGCCTAATTTGCTCTCCACAGAAGTGTGAACAATTCATTGGTCATTAGTTTAAAACATCAACATCTGGGGTGGTTTGTTATGCAGCAAATGCTAACTGATACAGAAATTAATATTCTGACTCCATTTGAGTACAGCTTTGAAGAGTTTTCTTTTTTTTTTACTAAGTACCTTCATGTTCTCACTACGGAAATTGTGGTGATGCAGCAGTGAGTAAGAAAAGAGAGATACTTTTCCAGGGAAGTTAAACATTGATGGCCTACGGCACTCGTTTGTCCCATGAATGTGCCATGTTTCACTCATACAGTGTTTTGCTAATATTGATTTAAAAATTGGAAGCATTTGCACTAAAATTGGGAGATTCCGTTTCTCTTCAACCTTAAGGAGAAATGGAATCTGGTGGAGCTGCACTTGGCTAAGCAGGGGCTGCCCACACCCCTTTACACTGGGCATAAGCTCTCCAGGGCCTACCATCTCCATCACTCCCGGGCTGTGCTTGAAGTGAAGGTCAATCATCTACTTTTCCTTCCACTTTTTTTTCCCACATATTACATGTAAACACATACGATTTCTTACATATAAGCTTCCTACAAGATCTACTGAAAGAGACAAGCATGATTGGACAGAGAGAAAAGATTAAAAAAAATTGCATTGGACATACGTGTAACAGTGAGTCACTGAATATCATTAATTCAACCTTTCTGATCAAGCAACCCATTCCCTAAGTCTACATTAAAAGTTTAGGTCTTTCAACATACCCTATGATTTAGGTAAATCCCGCAATATGACCACCAGTCAGGAAACGGCATCAATTTTCTGTTAAAATGTGTCCATAGATATCCTATGTTCCAAAATATTTGTAACTTCACAAATGTCCTCAAAACCACTGGTTGTTCAAACCTGAGCCCCATGGTCTAATCAGGCAACATAAAAGCTAAGAGGAATATCAAAGTCCTCCAGGTTGTCAAGCTCCAGGAGGGAGCTCCACTGGAGAGGACGTCCCACTAAATTTGTGCTGCTGATGGATCCAGTCTCTGTTCCTCCTGGCCCATAAACTGAGCCTTCTTCAAGATTAGAACCCAAAGAAAATGAGTGTATATTTCCTTAAGGTTGATTTATAGAATGGAGTGCTCCCATTTCACAAAGAAACAAGCTTTGTGTGCTCCTTGATGATCTGTCTGCGGGCTACTCAGACACGTTGCAGGCTCTGTGGTAGCTGGAGCTGGCCGTGTCCCTGCTGTGGTGCCCTTTTCAGATAACACTTTGGCTCTTTCTCCAAATCCTATGGAACGTACACCAGAAACAAAAAGCACTAGAGGAATAATGCATGTGAAACCGTGTCATCATTTTTCTGTTATTTGTGATGCTGCTTAGCTGAAAATATTCATTATTAGCAATGATTCTGATGATTCAGATATCTTCACAAGAGTCATGTTGTAAAACAACGACTGCCTTCAATTGACATTGGAAAAGTTTTCTTGCTGCCATTTATGTTTTCTCCTCTTAAGGTTTTGTCATGTTTGTTGTTGTTATGGATAGAAAAGCGTGCATCTTGGAAATTAGGTGAAAGCTACTACATGCTGGATTATTTCAGGAATCCTTAAAGTACTGGCATGGGCCCAATCCAGCACCCCTTTCTGTCTACACAGTTTGTTGAAATGCACCACCCATGCTTGTTACTTTACATGCTGTCTATGGCTGTTTTGTGCTATAAAGGCAGAATTCAGAAGTTGTGACCAAGACCCTGTGGTCCACAGAAACTAATACATTTACTGACTGTCTGAACCCTGATAGAGGTAACTTTATGGACCCCTGGACCAGATGCTTTCACAAGGGTGGGGGGAAAAAAAAGAAAAGAAAAGCAGACCACCTACATAAGATCAAAATCAAGATAGGGAGACTGAGTCAAGTCTATTATCCTCAAAATAATTTAAACATGACACTTTTGGGAGTTAGCATAATGCTATCAGACCTTGTGGAACAATGTCCTCAGATACAGAGGAGGAAACCACGGTGACTTTTTCCCAAAGAGGGCTGCCAGTGACTTGTGCTTCCCAGTAGCCACATGCTTGTACATTTCTTACCCCTAATATCTGATTGGCTGCTGAGCAGTGTTTGATCAATAGAATCTCCGTGACAGGTGATCATGGCCAAGTGTGATTTCTGAGGCTCCATCACAGGAAGCCTGGTAACACTTGCCAGGCACACTACCCCAGCATCCTCCTTTAGTATGTCACCAATTCAGACAGTTCAGCCATCCCAACAATTATTCATTCAGTTATTGCTTCAGACAATAAGTACATTACTGAGCACTATGTTTTTCCACCTTCTTAACAGGCTCAGGAAGTAGGGCTGGTCCCAGACATGGTGTCTAGTAAAGAAGACAGAGTTGCCTTTTTGGCACAAGATGGTGGGTTTGAAGGAATCACATACATACTGTACAGTGGGACTTTGTCAGGACTCCTCTGGGAACATCCAAGAAGGCTTCCCAGAAGAGGGAAACATTAATTTGAGCCTTGAAGATGAAGTACCAGGTTTTCAGACAGGCTAATGAGAGGTGGTTAGTGTCAGGACAAAAGAGGATCATGAAGAGCATTCTGAGCAAACAGGAGAAGTTAGGAAGAGATGATGAAGTTCTTTTCATGAAGTCAAGACTTCATTTTGTCAAGTCAACGCATCATCTTCTCTAGCTTCTACCTGTTAGTCTCGGTGTACTAGTTGAGATTAAATAGAGAACTGATTGTCCTTTGTTATGCAGTCACATAAATAGGAATATAATGTATGACGTGTTTATTCCTATTGGTGGCATTTTTGTGTGTGCTTTAGTCAGTTTTTTTCACCACTGTGACCTAAAGACCAGACAAGAACAACCTCAGAGGCGCGATAGCTTATTTGCCACTCAGAGTTTCAGGGGTCTCAGTCCATGGATGGCCAGCTCCACTGCTCTGGGCCCAAGGTGAGGCAGAACATCATGGTAGAAGGGTGTGACAGAGGAAAGGAGCTCAGCACATGGCCGCCAGGAAGCACAGAGACTGTCCCACTCAACAAGGACAAAATAGAAGTCCCAAAGGCACATCTGCAGAGCCCTCCTCCTCCAGCTACATCCCGCCTGCCTCCAGAGGTTGGGTGAGGCTCTCACAGCCCAATTGTTTCACTTTGGAATGTGCTTGTCTTGTCCCACACATGAGCTCTTGGGGGACACCTTATATCTGAGCCATAACAGTATGTGTTTGTCACATGAGTTTGTCATAGGAAAGGCCTTATTAAAATTTTTCCTGAGTAAATTTTGACCGAAAAATAACCCCTTCACAGAGGATGGTACTTTGGACACATAATGGCCATCGTCACCTTCCCTCTCAGTCATCTCTTCCCAAAGAGAATTCTCTCAGCAAATTTTATTTTTCCCACATAGAGACTTTGAGTACCTTCCATCCAATGGACTTTACTGTGTCTTACCTCCTCACTGTGACTTGGACAGTATGCCAGACAGATAGAGCCCAACAGGAGCCCTAATGAAAGGCCTTCTGCACTGAGATCCCTGTGTCCCAGTTGGTTTTCTCTGAGTGGCCTCTGGTTTGCCTCTGCCTCCTCTAAACTGAAGTTTCCCAACCTAAGACTGAATGACGGACCTGGCCTAAGTTAACTTGCTGACGTATAGGATGCCACATCATTTGCAAGATAAGTTGTCATTCAATTTAGGGATTTGGGAATTGATGGTGTCCCTTGCCTCCATTTATCCTAAACTCATGCGAAGGTCCACACAAATATTCTTCCTTCAATGGCATTAATGAGTACATTTAATTTAATTACTGTAATTAATGAAAGAAATAATCCCAAAAGCATATTTTTTAAATCATTAATGACATCTCATTAGTGTGAAGGTTGGATTGTGAAAGCACAATTAGAGCAACTTTCTATGGAAATTTAACCCTTTTCTCTGGAATAAGGGTGATATACTCATTTTGTAATATCATAGCCCTGTTATGGTGTGGATATGTGATGTCTCCCAAGAGTTCATGTGTGAGACAATGTTAAGAGATGAAATGTTGTGATTAACAGATCTATAACATAATCAGTGGGTTGACCACTTGAATGGATTAACTGGTTGATATCTGTAGGCAGGTAGGGTATTGTTGGAGGAGGTGGGTCACTGGAGGCATGCCTTTGGGGTTGATGTTTTGACCCGGGTGAGTGGAGCAGTCTCTGCTTCCTGGTTGCTGCTTTCCTCTGCCATGCCTTTCCGCCATGATGTTCTGCCTCATCCAACACCCAGAGCTATTGAGTCAGTTGACCATGGACTGAACCTCTGAAACCATGAGCCCAAATAAACTTTTCTTTCTCTTAAGTTGTTCTTGTTGGGTATCATGATTATGGTGACATGACACAAAGTGATGAAACAGACCCCTATTAAATTCTTCCTTTCAATGGATGGGCATTAATTGATTGTTCTTTTCAAGACTTAGATTACATAAACCTGAAATTTTTATTATAGATTAGGGAAGATAGTAAAAAGCACAATAGACTTTGTTAAAGACATTACAGATGGTCATATGAAAAGACATTTGCTCTGTAGGGGCCACAAAAGCAAAATTAATACCAATGTACCTAAAGAAAGGCAAAAGTTTTTAACAGTATTCAAGGAGGAATGAATGATCAGAGTTGCAAAAGGGCGTATTGGGAGGGACAGAGTCTTATACCTCCCAGTCTAGATACTAAAAAGAGAAGGCATATATTGCTTAAATATCATTGGACTAGATGGTTTTAAGTCCTCTACTAGTTTCTAAGATTCTAAGCTCATACCCATATGATATCAATGTATGCTACATATTCATGCAGATACATATAGAAATGTCTTTATTAAAATTGAAATTGAAGGAAATATACAAGATGCCATGTAATGAGTATGTGCACACACATACACACACAATTTTGAAAATATAGACCTCAAAGTTGCATTCTATAGGAAATTATTTTTACCTTTCCCTTTATTCTTCTTTAGTCATAAAATAGGAATGCCTACAGCCTTTTAGCAGTATTAGTCAAGTAAAAACCACTTTTATTTCTACCTCTGGATAAGTCAAGTAGATAGTAAAAAGTGAAAAATGCATAACCTGGAGACTCAAGGATTTACCTCTGTTTCTGCAGCAGGTGGCAATACACCAAGATGAGCACCAGCGTGTGACTCGCCTACTTCTGGCGTTTGAGGTCAGTGGGTGAAAGGCTGCCATTCCTGCTACTAGTTGATAATGTGTTCAGGTGAAACATCCCCCAAAACTTTAGGGTAAAGGGTTAGAAAATGTAACAGAAATCTACTGGAAATGATGAAAACTGTCCTGATGGCATCTCTGCGACATTTCTCAAAAGAATGGAAACCATCATCACATGGAAGAATACCACATTGACTGCCATTGTCTGGGTTGGGAAGCCAGCATAACTTTGTGCAAAGGGAATAACATTGGACTTAGGGCCAAAAGATGAGGGTTATCCTTCACAATCTGCAGAAAACTTGGCTATTAGAATCTAGAAAGCATATAACTTCTTGAACTTTGGTTTTGGGAATACAGTCTTGTCCTTCTTGTGGGATTAATGGAATATCAGATGAAACACAGACTATGAAAATTTGTTACTATGTTCCACATAAATATAATTGGTTTATGAAAAGGAGGCTACTTCAAAGAATAAGAATTTAAGTTGGGCTTTCTGAATATGTAGCACATAGGAAGATAAAGAATGAGCAGTTGAAATAATGCTGGTGAGGATGTGGGGAAAAAGGCACAGTCTTACATTGCTGGTGGAACTGCAAATTGGTGAAGCCAATCTGGAAAGTTGTATTGAGATTCCTCGGAAAACTGGGAATGGAACCACCATTTGACCCAGCTATCCCACTCCTTGGCTTATTCCCAAAGGACTTAAAAACAGCTTACTACAGGGACACAGTCACATCAATGTTTATAGCAGCACAATTCACACTAGCTAAACTGTAGAACCAACATGGATGCCCTTCAGTAGATGAATGGATAAAGAAAATGTGGTATGTATACACAATGGAACACTACTCAGCACTCAAAGAGAATAAAATCATGGCATTTGCAGGTAAATGGATGGAGCTGGAGAAAATAATGCTAAGTGAAGTTAGCCAATCCCAAAAAACCAAAGGTCAAATGATCTCTTTGATATGGAGATACTAACTTATAAAGGCAAGAGAGAGGGGATGAAAGGAAAGAAGGAGCTTTAAATAGAACAAAGAGGGGGGAGAAGGGAGGGGGCAAGGGGATAGGAATAATGAATGGCAGACTGAGTTATCCATGATTACCCTAAATACATGTATGAAGACACAATCGTTGTAAAAATACTTTATATTAAACCAGCAACTCAAAAAATTGTGCTCTTTATATGTAATATGAAATGAAATGTACTCTGCAAATGTATATAACAAATTAGAATAATAAAAAATTAAAAAAAAAAAAGAATGAGCAGTTGAACACTTTGATGGACCTTTGTCTTTTCTTCTTACTTTTCCATCACAAAGCCCTTTATGCAGCCTGGACAGGACTCATTACACCTTCTCTCTGACCATGTCCTAGGGTTTTCCCGTGTGCCAGGTATCCTCCATCATCCCTTCTCTTTACTCTTTACTTTTCTTCACACACTCCTATGCCCAGCTGTCACCCCAAACTGTAGTCATTCCATTCATATTATGGGAATGACTACAGATAATCTTACTGTCTTGCCCTAAATTCAAGTTAAATCTCTTATATTTTCTTATGATTTATTATTGAGGGATCTTGATTGTTATTGCAAGAATTACCATAGATCAACGTAGTTTTTAGTTACAATGATTGGATTAATGTCCATCAACAGATGTGTTCAGAAACAGAAAACGTGGTATACCTACACTATAGAATGCTACCTGGCCATGGAAAAGCACATACTCCTATCATTCCGGTCAATATGAATGAAACTGGAGAAAACTCCATTAAGTGAAATAAGGTTGGCACAGAAATACAAGTACCACATGATTTCACTCAGAAATGAAATCTAAAACTGTTGATCTTATAGAATTTGAGAGAAGAATAGTAGTTATTGAAAACGGCGGCAGAGGAGAGATTGAATGATGACATTTTTTGACAGGAGGAATAAATTCTGGTGCTCTGTGGCACAGAAGGGTGAACATAATTAACAATGAAACATTATACATTTCAAAATAATTAGAAGCCGGGCGTGGTTGCACATGCCTGTAATCCCAGTGGCTCCAGAGGCTGAGACAGGAGGATCACTAGTTCAAAGCCAGCCTTAGCAACAGCAAGGTGCTAAGCAACTCAGTGAGACCCTGTCTTTAAATAAAGTACAAAATAGGGTTGGGATGTGGCTCAGTGGTCGAACACCCCTGAGTTCAATCCCCAGTAGCAAAAAGAAAAAAAAAAAAAAAAATTAGAAAAGAGGAATTTGGATGTCTTCACTATAAAAAATGATAAAAGTTTAAGGTGATAGATAATTCTATCACCTTAATTCTAATGCTAATTCTCCTGAATAGATAAATGACCCAATGCTTACATGAATCAAAATTCATGTGCTAATTCTCCTGAATAGATAAATGACCCAATGCATACATGAATCAAAACATCACAGTGTACCTCACAAATATGTACAAATATCATATGTCAATCAAAAAGTAAAGAATATATTTTTTAAAGGATGGGCAAATTCAAGATTCAAGAAAACCCCATCATATTTGCTCTAGAACACTCAATACAGTATTGTTGAGAGAAAAGAGAAGTGATCTTGTTTTGGGATCACGATATACCATGTCAATGAGCACCTCAAATGACTATCCTTTTCTTGCTGTATAGGGAACAGTGTCCCTGGGAGCGAAGGCAAAATGGGCAGGCAGAGTCCACAGTCAGGTGCAGAGAGAGCAACCTGAGGACAGGCATCATCACGTCTGTGCAGCTTCCGGTCATCACAAGCAATCCTTGGCCTCCTCAGGCTTGGGGCAGTAACACCTCAACCTCTGCTCCTGGAGTCCTGGGATCCTCCCTCTTGGTTTGCGTCTAAAACCCCCTTTGCTTCTAGGGAAATCAGTTCAGGGGCTCCGACCCACCCTAATTCAGTATGGCTTCATCTTAACTTGATTACATGTGCAAAGGCCATGTTTCCAAATAAAGTACCTGGGGTTGACCTGACCATATCTCTCTCAGGGATGCACTTAGACACATCTCAGTCTACAGAGCACCCATTCTAACTAACTCTGAATTCGTTATTTACTGATCTTTCAATTTCATTATGCTTGAGCCATTGTGTGTTTTTGCTCGATTGGTTACTTTTTTCTTTTTCTTTTCTTTTTTTATTTTCCCCTCCCAAAAAGAAAATGAGTTAAGCCTACCGAGCACCTTTCTGCCAGACAGCACCCCGGTTAATGCTCTTATCCCATGTCTGCAGCTCTTTCCAGTCGACACAGCTTTAACTGCAGTGACCTCTGGCTCTTTCTGGAACCCTGTCAGCTGATTCCCCTCCACAGCGTTTCTTCCTAACGCTGCTCCACTCCTACCCCAGCAGCTATGTGCAGAGCTCTCGCATTCTTCAGCACTTTGCTCAAGTGTCACCTTCTCTTTCAGGCATTCTCAGGACCACCTCAGTGTTCTAAGAGAAAAAAATGTTGCCTTGTCCATGTCCTAAGTTTTTTTTTTTTTTTTTTTTTTTTTTTAGTTTACTCCCATTTGTTATTTATTTAGTTTTCAATATTTTTATTCTAATTTGTTATACATACTTGCAAAATGCAATTCATTTCATATTACATATAAAGAGCACCATTTTTCAAGTCACTGGTTTTACATAAAGTATTTTCACAACATTTGTGTCTCCATACATGGACTTAGGGTAATGATGTCTAACTCATTCTGCCATTATTCCTATTTCCCTCATCTGCGGACTGCGAAAACTCACAGCATCACCATAGAGCGCCAACATTGGCCTGTGTGCGTCCTTGAATTGACAAGTACTATGCACACAGTGCTTTCATTTGTTTTCTGGCTCCTTGAATTGGAATATCAGCATCATGGTAGCAGGAACGCTCATCTCCATTGTTTCCTGCTGTATCTCCAGTGCCTATGACAGCACCAGGCATGTAACAGGGTGCCCATAAACCTGTATTGAAGGGAGGAAGGAAGGTGGGAGGAAGGAAGGTAGGATGGAGGGAAGGAAGGTCAAACCTAGAGGTCAAGCCAAGGATGTCCATCCCTAGAGCTAATACTTTTCTACACAACCAGACCGTGCTAACCTGTCTCCTTTGAACTGGAAAATGAAACTTTTGCTCCAACACTTGCTTTAAACATGTGACATGAACTTCACTAACTAAGTATTTCAGGGTGAAAGTACTCACTACTCATTATGTGAGAAGGTCAGCCCTTCCTCAACAAAGAATATCAGAAGAGATCAAAGGTGATGCTTGCTATTTGAATGTGCACTCTATCCAAAACCTGATTCCAGTCTGTTCTCCTGAGCCCGTGGTCGTAAGTGAACCAGCTCTGAGGGTCTCCGTTGTGCCCACTGCGAGAGTCACCTCCGGGCAATCTGGCCAGTGTAGGCAGCTTCAACCTTAGGCAGTGTTTAAGGCTGAGTTGGCTTAATCAATGTAATTTCAATTACAAAGGCACCTGGAATCACCCCTTGTTTAGTTTGTCCCCCATTTTCCAGGTCCCTCATACTGGACCTGAAAAGTAGCACCAGTACTCCAGCCCTGACTCCCTCTTCAGCAGAGCTGGAAGATGCTAGCCCTGAAACAAACCTCCTCGTGGCTCCAGTAGTTAATTTATAACTCGGTCACAGCTTATGAGGCTGCATAATTCAGTTCACAACAGTGGATGAGAGTGGGGAGAGATCAATCACTCGTGTTTTTAGTGCCCTTCTCCAAATGCAAGACGACTTGCGTTTTCTTCGTTTTCTTTGGTGGAGAATAGGCACCCTGCTGTCTGAAGTGTCTGGGAGATCAGAGAAGGAAGTGACCCCTTGTCCTGCAAACTTACCTGGAGTGTACCAAAATAACAGTGAGGCAGAGAGAGAGACTTTGTTCTTTCTTTTCCTGTCTATTTTTCTCTCCAACTGCAGGGACGGAGGATTGGAACTTTTTAAATTTTTTTAATGAGACTAGGTTTGAACCCAACGTGATCACTCAGAGACACGAAGCCACGTATTCATGGTGGAAACAGAAATCTGTGAAAGAGGCAGGGCTCGAGTCAGGAAAAGGAGGCACTTGTCTTGGGTGCAAAATGTAAGGGGACACCAAGAAACCCGGTCATCAGGATAAATAATATTTTAATGCAATATTTGAAAGGTTCGAAATTAAGTCCAACCATCTGCAATGAACTAAATTTTAGCATATTAAAAAAAGACAAAATTAAGATTGCTTTTTCCTTTTGCCTCAGCCTGCAGTGTCACTCAGTGGGTCCAGTTTTTATTGAAGTTTTTGATATTTTGTTCACCATGGAAACGTCTGTGTAACTTTTACTTTGGAAACAGTAAATGTGATATACTTAAGTTGTTTACTGAGTCTTTCTGGCATTCTCTTAATTTTTTTTTTGCCTTAGATGAGTGTCACGGTAGCCTCACCTTAACCTGGTCCTGTCCCTGTGTAGAGAATGGGAAGGGAACTTAGAAGACAGGGACATTTCTGGGAAGCCTCATTCCAGGCAGGGGATCACAGAGATTCCCTGAAACCTCTGAGATACCTTCAAGGTTCCCCAGCAGCATTCCCAGAGATGTCTGTCCCCAGAGATGCAGTTCTAGCCAGGGCCTGAGCCACTCCTCACCAAACCTGAGAAGCTTGAGACTCAGAGAAGATGGAATCTAAAATCATATTAATAACAGCAGCTACTTATTTAGCACATCTTTGTACCAGACACCTTCATATGAGGAACAGTGATAATGTATGAAAATTACCCAAACTAATGCAATTTAATTTCCTTATTGTCTCAGATCCTAAGTTTTTAGGTTCTACGGAGAGGAGATAGCCAATACTTGACCTCTTTAGCAGGACAATAAACTTGAAAATCAGGTTTGGAAGACTGGATTAACGACGTAAATATTAAGAATATAGTCATAGGTCGAGTTAATGCAGTTCACATATCAAGCGCTACTCTTTTTAAAACCTTGCATATATGATTTATGGACTCAGTGAACTATTGAAAGGGAAGTAGCAAGCCCACTGTGGCTCTGAGAAAAGTGAAAGAAAAACAGGCAAGCAATAGTCAGGATGTGCAATGGTCTGCTGCAGTAACAACAATTCTAAGTAGTTCCCTTAAAGTTTGATATCGGAGTCTCCATGTCTAGTGTCTGCCAAGGCTACTGTCTTGTCTGCAGAAACTCAGTCAACCAGGTTGTTTCCTTCTCAAGGCTTCAAAAGTCCTGTGAGGTATCAAGAATCACCCCAGTAAGACGAGAGAAGAGGTGTTTCCTGCTATAGCCCAGAAGTGATTGAGGTCACTTGTGCACCTATTTTATTGTCCCCCAAAAATTGTAGCATGAGGAATTGTAAATAATAAGTTACATCTGCCTAGAAAAGAAAAATCACACTGGACATTGAGGGTTATTAAGAGAAAGGTAGGAGATGATGCTTCCATTTTTGTGTTCTGAAGTTCTGAAAGTGGTCTAGCCACATGCTACATGGCACTATTTGTTGTTGTCGATTTTGTTTGTTTGTTTGTTTGTTTTGGTACCAGGGATTGAACCAAGGAAGTTCCTAAGGACACAGGCTAAGGAGGAATGGTAGTAGTCGAGGGTTTTGGCTGGTTAACATGCAAAAGGACCCACAGCAAGAACAGAGTAGCCCTCCAAACAAGGCGTGAAGGAAGGATTCCCTGGGCCAGAGACTAGACATGAGCCATTACAGTGAGTCATGTTTCTGCATCTCATAGAAATTAAAGTAAGCACCAATCAGTGATAGAGCATAACGAAATTCCATCAAGAGGTGGGAGAGAGGCCACACTTCTCAGGCTGCAGAACCCAGCATCTGACCCACTGTTCCTCCCCTCCATACAGGACACTGCTTTTGCCAAGAGAAGCAGGAAATAGTTAAGACATCTAAGACTCCTTATTTTTGTAAATAAGACCAGGAGTTGCCCAAAGGAATGTGTGGTAGACAGAACCATCGTCTTCCCAAGTGTGTGCACACCTTTCCTCCTCCAGGGGGAGCCTGTGAGCATGTTACCTTAGTGCTGGGAAAGTTTACAGATTGGACTGCGGGGACAGATGAGGCTGGGATCATCCTGGGCTATCTGGGTGGGCTCAGTCTGATCTCAGGAGTCTTTAAATGGAGAGAAACTTTGCAGTCTGTGGTCAGAGAAAGCTTGAAAGTGGAAAGACGATCAGGGAGATCAAGTGGGTTGGATCCACTGTTGTTGGTTTTGAAAATGGAGGAAAGAAGCAAATTTGAGCCACCAACTCTGGAAATCCGCAATGGCCCTCAGCACCACAGCCAGCGTGGGGCATGGGGATGCCAGTCCTTTAACTGTGAGGCAAGAAATTCTGCAACAACCTGAGTGCAGGAAGCAGATCTCCTCCAGAGCTTCTAGAAACAAAGCAGCCCTGCATCAGTGGAGTGAGACCTGCACTGGACATCTGACCGCCAGGTGTCCAGTTTGTGTGGTTATAAGCCACTCAACTTGGGGTAATTTGTTACAGTAGCAACAGAATATGAATTCAAGCCTTTTAAATCACAGTGAACTAAAATCAACTTTTGTTGTTGTTTTTTTCCTACTACCAGGTATTTGAGAGTTCGTGAGAACGATTAAACAACAACAACAAAAAAATAAATTTTTGTTTTCTCTACACAACTGAGAGAACAAATTGTCACAGGAACAATATCGTGAACCTTCTACATAGACCTTTATTACCTCATTTTCACAATAACCTGCCAGGCATGCATTCTTACATTTATTTGCAGATGCAAAATTGGTATTTAGTTCGGTTACGTGAGCCATGCAGTTTCACTCTACTGACAAGGGGTCAAGGTGGGGTTCAAGCTGAGCCACCTGGTGACAGCACCAGGTCCCGCGATCTCTCATGAGATCATGTTGTGGCTCTGTTCCCTTGTCCCTCTGCTTAGAGACTATGTCTCTCACACGCTTCCTCCCCAGCTATGTCTAAAATGCAAACCTGATGTTTTTCCTTTGCCGAGGGTGAAACCTCAGTGAACTTACAATAGTGCTGCTCAGCTATTCTGAGCACGAGGCTTCTCTATTGTGAACGAGGATGGCAGCAGCTTTAGCATTTGGTGATCATGGAGAAAGGGAGATGGGGAGGGCACACTTCTATTTATGTTGTAGCTATCAGTTTGCTTGCATCTTATTATACAGAACTTGGTCGAATGATTGAATTTCCACTCAGATAGAACTTGTATTTTTTGTTGTTGTTGTTGGAGAGCACAGATCTTGGAGTAGCAGCCAGCAGTCTCTGCCACATGCCTTGCAAGGAACGGTGGTTTGTGTGTTCCTGGTTAATTATATTTATGGGTTGTGCGATCTCATGTCAACTATGCTAATTCTCGGAGAGTAAACAAGTGGTTTAGCAGGGTCTCCACACAGAAATGACTAATTGAAGATGATGCCAATAACAAAGGTTCAAGTGAACAGGAAAATGACAAAACTGACAGTTCTGCTCCAAGGTCTTCTTCAGCCGCAACCATGGATAAAAATAATATCCATCCAAACAGTGCTGACAGTCAGACAAAAAACCACCCAGCCAACCAAAACCCCAAAATCATCCAGAAGGGCATCTGAAATGTTGATTCACATCCACTCCCATCATTATAAGGCATTAAACATAAACTGTGAGATTATTAATTGATGCACACATGATCATTCATATTGCCTTTATTGTTCTGGATTATTGTACTTATAAAATTCTGTGTGTTCATTGGCTATCAAATATCCCATGTAACATACACTAATCCTTATGAAATGAATTTATGCAGTGACTATACATTATAATTCCATTTTAGTAATAAAGAACTGAAAAAGTTATGTAAGTCCAAGTTTTATATGGTAGCTATAATGCCATCACAATGAGTAAGGCATTTAAACATATTGTTTGTGTCTCTTTATTATATTCTTTTAATGTCCACTTTTATAACAAAAATATATTAATATTTTAGTACAAATATATGAGTTTTAAAAATTTAAAAAACATGCATATATTGAAGATATATGCTTACAATATTTAACTCAGGATGTGCAATTCTGTAAATGCTGCAGGAACTGATCAATGTGGTCCATTTAATCATAAAGGATACCTTTACAAGAGAGAAAAGTGGGCACTTTTCTTTGGCCATCCCGGGAAGCCTAACGATTCCTCTGACACCTAACACCTTCATTCCACCTTTAAGCTTCTTCCATTTCCAATCACCTCTCCATGAAAGATGACATTCTCTGACATTTGGGGTTTGACATGAATCTTTTGATGTCTCCCATGAAAATCAAAATCACTGAGGATTGAGAGTTAATGCTGCTAAACCCAGCTGTAAGAAGATGCTGGACAGTTTTGAGAGTGTCTGTCTCTGTAGAAGTGGGGATGCGGGTCAAGAGTTGGATCCAGCCGGGCGCGGTGGCGCACGCCTGTAATCCCAGCACTTTGGGAGGCTGAGGCAGGAGGATTGCGAGTTCAAAGCCAGCCTCAGCAATGGCGAAGCACTTAGTAACTCAGTGAGACCCTGCTTCTAATAAAAAATACAAAAATAAGGGCTGGGGATGTTGCCCAGTGGTCAAGTGCCCCTGAGTTCAATCCCTGGTACCAAAAAAAAAAAAAAAAAAAAAAAAAAAAAAAAAGTTGGATCCAACAGAAAGGGGAGGGTCCTTGCAAAGGGATGCAGAAAAGAGCAACGAGTCCAAGCCAGCTCTCAGTGTGGCTCTTGCCTTGAGAAAGGAGGGGTTTCAACTCGTAGACACGTTTCATTGTTTCCAGCTCTGAAGCTTAAGACTTTGTCGCTCTGCAAATCTCTTAACTGGCTTTCTGCTCAGCTTCCTCACGTTTCTCATCTCTCTGGAGCTGAGCTTCCCCTACCTCACAGTGTGTGTGTAGGTGAAATGTACACAGAAGCCGTTTTGCAAGTCACAAATACTTGTCTGTCCTGACGTTGATGAAAAGATGATGAAGTCTTAGATTCTAAGAAAATTATAGAAACTGCGTGCAGTGGTGCACACTTATAATCCCAGCAGCTCAGGAGGCTGAGGCAGGAGGATCACAAGTTCAAAGCCAGCCTCAGCAACTTAGTGAGGTCCTAAGCAACTCAGTGAGACTCTGTCTGTAAATTTAAAAAAAAGAAATATATGGGGCTAGAGATGTGGCTCAGTAGTTGAATACTCTGGGTTCAATCCCTAGTAACAAAACAAAATAAGACAAAAATAGTTCAGGAAAACATACTTAACAATCTAGAGTGGGAGGATCCATAGAGAGAGAGAACATTCTAGAATCTTATCAAAACACCAAGCAAGTTGGTGAGAACTCATTTCAACGTGAACATCTGGTTCAGCAAAGTTGGATGATATGACTGGGCACAGAGAGAGGGTTGGGGCTTCCATGTTATCTGCAGGTAAGTTTCCCAAGTACAGAAGGTGGTGGAGGCCTAGAGGTACACTCAGTCTTAATGCTCTGAAGTACTGAGGTCAGTACTTGTGCAGGGCCTGAGGTTGATACATGTAAGGAGAATCATTTATGTGGAAGGTGCTTCTCTAGTTTCTGAATATTAGAGCAATGGACAAAGCTCCAGCCTTCAAGTGGCGAGTGGAGAAGTTCAATAAGTAAAATGATCAGTCCCTGGCAACATGTCCTGGTGCAGGAGAGGCGGGAATGGGCTCATTCCCACTCGGTGGCTATGGTTCACGCGCACTGACATGCACAGAGCAATTGTCCTTTGTAATTGAAAACCTGGCCACTGACAGTTTTATGTCCCTGAGAGTCAACCAATGTCAACAGGATTTTATGGTGAATTTATAGTAGCAGGCTCTGAGTCCTGGATTAATAGACCTTCTGCCTGTGTAATAAGGGCCCATTAAAAGAGGAGGAGGCAGGACCCCCATACGCAGTCTGACTCCCAAGCTCAGGTGCTCTGAGCTGTGGGTGTGAAGTGGCTTCCAGGCTCAGGAGTTCCACCATGGATGATGGAACCTTCCCAAGCAGCCAGCTCAGGCACAGCAGCTATGAATTGCTGCATCTGGAGCAGACCTCTCCTCTCTCCTCACAGAACTTGGGGGAAGACTCTTCAGAGATGTTTGGTATTGATGAGATATTGCAAAAGAAACGAGCAGCTCTGAACCTATTGTCTGGGAAGTTAAATTAAAAAAAAAAATGAGGCTGTCAAATGTCCAGCCACTGCGAGTAACTTACTGATCAAGAGGTGGAAATGGACTTTATGGGCAAGAGTCATGACTGCAACAAACTGCTTGTGGGAACAAGTTGTCATAGCAAACAGAATATCAGCATGTGCATTTAATTAGAGCTAGTGCTGCAGGTAGTTAAAATGCCAGATGCCACACGGAAACTCTTTCTTTTCTATTTGATCCTTATGGGAGATATTTTACTAAACCCATTTAACAGCCAGAGAAACAAATTCAGAGATGCTGAATTCTATGACCCACAGACATAGAGCAAGGGAAGGTTTTGAATCCCAGTCCATCTGAGCTATTCGTCCTCTGTCACACACCCTTCTTTAGTGAAATGTCACAGCTAAAAATAGTTTTATTTTGAAAACAAAGAGAAAAAGCCTGAATACAAGTAACCACTTGTGCCCCTGTGACCAGGAAAAGCAAACAAACAAAAAAATGGTCTATCAACAAATGCATTATAGAATCACCATCCCTTGTCTGACCCTTGAGGAGCCAATGTGATGGGGGTTTTCTGGATTTTACAACATTCAATAAAATGCAGCTCTCTCAGCAGGGCCTGGGGCTGCACCACAAAGCAAACAAGCTAACATTTCTGCCACAAAAACCATGAAAATTCACACTGCATGCAAACCCTACAGGCTACATATCTACTCCCTTTAGGCACAGATTAAATTTTGATACCCAATGAGGCTAGGTTAGGCCAGAGATCCTATCTAATGGCTTACAAAAAAAAAAAAAAAAAAAAAAGACTATTTTTTTCAAACTTTTTATTCTGTTTGCTCCAAGACATCTTCCTACTTAATGCTCAAATAAATTTTCTGTTGCAGAAGAAATTATTCTAGAGACCATTTGATGTCCTTTGGCATCCAGAGGCAAAGTCTCTGGCTCAATTCTTTCTCTTCCAATTTGAGTTGGACTTGGTCAAAAATTCAGGGGCTTTGACTCCTGTCTGGAGAGAATTTCACTGCAGCATGGGCATAGGAAAAAAAGTTGGAGCCATAAAGAATTTGGTTCAAATGGAGGCGTGCCTTAGCCTGCTCAGGATGGTGTAACTGTAGACTGAGTAAGTTAATTAAAGACGTGTGTTCCTGCAAGATCTGGATGCTAGCAAGTCTAAGATCAAGGTGCCAGTTGAAGAAGTGGAGAAGGAGCACTATTACAAGAACGTCAATCATGTCCTCATCTGAAAATAGTTTCTTCCTAACACCATCAGACTAGGAGTGTGGGCTTCTTTTGCATGTGATTTTGGGGTCACCACATTCAGTTCATAATTAAGTCCTTTTTTCCCCCCTTCCTTCCTGTTCAATTTGAAACAGTCAAATCTGTTCTCCAGTCCCAGGTCCTATATCTCAAAATGGGCATGGGCATCGTGTTCGCCCCATGGTGGTGGTGCTAGGGGACAGACAGATGAGATAGTGGGAATACGAAATTAAGAATAATTCCATAAAATGGGCCCACTGTGCTGACCTACACATGCTGTCTTTTCCAAGAGGCAAATTACCTGTAGCCCTGCCTGGACTAAGTAGACAGGCTATGTCACATTTCTCAGTAAACTGCCTATTATCTGCAGGAGAAATGCAGGCCCGAGATAATGTCAATGGGAGAAATCCAGGAGATTTTGGTGACCAGATCCTGAAACTCATGGAGATAAGGATAGTTCTTCCTAACAATAAAATCTATAAGAATGTATGATTAAGAATCCAATTAGAACCAGTCATCATGGGACAAGGGGACTTAGAATTGTCACGGTGGTGGGTATTTCAAAACCTGATATCATCTTGCTGTCAGTCAAAAATCAAGAGGTGGACCTGGGCTGGACTCTCTGGAAATTTCTCTGGGATCCCCAGTAATACTAGAGTGCAGGAGGAGAACATTGTCCCTCTCTCCTCAGAAAGGACCCACTCTCCTTTGACAGTGTCCCCTTTCTTTTTTCTTATCCATTCAATGAACTCATTCTTGTTACTCTGAGTGACATGTCTGAAATCTTTCTGACTTGATTGCAAGAATCGGGTTTGAAGGGCAGGTCTTTGAACTGACTCTCAGAAGGCCACAGCTCTGTAAACAGTAGGAGATGAGTTGCTACAGGATTCCCTGGGGTCTTTTCTGATGGTCCTCACTCCCACCTCACCTGAGCACTTTCAGCCCTCTGTTGCTGGAAATCTCAGACTTCACTAAGTTTGCAAGCCAGATTCTTCTGTGATAATAGAGACAAACCCTTCACAGTTCTCTCTTCCTTTCTCTCTTCTCTCTTTCACTGGCTCCTTGAGCATAAAGAATCAGGAAAAAAGCTTTTACCAGGTTACACAACAGGACCCCCAGGTCTGTGGTTTGTTAACATCTCCAGAATGCAACTTCATCTGAGTCAAAAACGCTTGGCTGCAACAGCCATCTGGTCTACCAGATGTGGCTGATATACGTGCTCCCACTTCCAAGGAGACAAAGTGGATCAGAGCATATGATCAATGCACAAAAGGCCCACGGCAGTACAGTGCACTCTTCATCCACTTAGTCACTCAATAATTATTAATTTGTGTTGTCTGTGAACATCTCTGCAAGAAACTATAAAATTATTATGATAAAATTTGATTTTATATATTGAAGATAATACAACATTATAGAAAATCTTGAATATAGACCAAAAAAGAAAAATCAACGCGAATAAGAACTTGAATCCACTAATAATTGGACTTGTATTTTGTTAATATCTTTTTTTCATATTTTCCTAAACTTTCACCATTTTTTAAATCAGACTGAATATATAATCTTGTGATTTTTTACACATTTTTTAAAAAGAGTATTATTCATGCATGCTGTCTTTTTAAATTTTTTTTATTTCTTTTCTTAGGAAAAGGTTATATATAGTATTATTTACTTATTTATTTTTCTTTCTTTTAAAGATATTTTTATTAGTGCTTTAGAGTTATACATAGTAATTGGAGTCATCTGTCTTGTGTTTTTAGTGAAATTATAGTTGTTAAGAGTATTCATTCTGAAGGCAGAAATGTTAATGCACCAATCTTTGTTCTTCCCCAAGTGCATACGTTGTAGTCCTAACCTCCAATGTGATGGTTTTTGAAGAAAGGGGACTTGTAGAAGTAAATAAGTTTAAATGAGTTCATGAAGGTGGGGCTCTCATGATGGGCGGAGACCAGAGCTGTCTCTCTTCACCGTGGGAGGACACGGAAAGAAAGCAGCTATCCATGAGCTCAGGAGAGGGGCCTTCCCAAGAATGTGACCTTGCTGGCACCCTGCACTTGGACTTCCAGCCTTCACAACAGTGAAAAATAAAATGTCTTTATTTAAGCCCAAGTCCATGGAATATTTTTACAGCACCAGAGCACACTAAGACACAGATTGCTCAAGCTATTTACCTAGCTGGGAGAACTGGGGCAAATTATCAAACTACTCTGTGTTTTGGTTTTCTCAGCTGTAAAATTAGATAATAATGGCGGATACCCCATGCAGTTGTTATGAGGACAAAATGAGATATCATATACAACACACTTGGAAATAGTGTTGGACACATAGAAAACTCTCAGTAAATATTTTTTTTCTAACTGGTGTTCATCAGTTTTCCTTATCTGTTCATCAGAATAAGCTTTCTGTAAGGACAGAGCCGTACCTCCTAGGCCCTAATGCAGTGCCTGGAAGATAGCAGCTTTGAAATTATAACAAATATCAACAAGTGGGTTGGAATCAAACTAAAAACCTTCTTCACAGCAAAGGAAACAATCAAGCACATGAAGAGAGAACCTATAGAATGGGAGAAAATCTTTATCAGCTGCACCTATATAGAGCATTAATCTCCAGGACATATAAATAACTCTTAAGACTTAACACCAAAATAAATGAATAAATAAATAACCCAATCAATAAATGGGCAAAGGAACTGAACAGGCACTTCACAGAAGAAATATGATGGGTCAACAAATATATGAAAAAATGTTCAATATCTCTAGCAATTAGAGAACTGCAAACTAAAATTACACTGAGATTTCATCTCTAGTCAGAATGGAAATTATCAAGAATATGAGAAACAATAAATGTTGGTAAGGATGTGGGGAAAAAGGTACACTCATACATTTCTGGTGGGACTGAGAATTGGTGCAACCACTCTGGATAGCACTATGGAGATTCCTTAGGAAACTTGGAATGAAAACCATCATCTGACCCAATTATCCCACTTTTCAGTTTATATCCAAGAGACTTAAAATCAGCATACTACAGTGGTCACATCAATATTTATAGCAGCTCAATTCACAATACCTAAACTATGGAATAGCGTAAGTGCCCTTCAATAGATGAATAGATAAAGAAAATGTTGTATATATTCACAACTGAATAATACTCAGCCATAAAGAGAAATAAAATTATGGCATTTGCCAGTAAATGGATGGAACTGGAGACTATCATGCTAAGTGCAAGAAGCCAATCCCCAAAACTCAAAGGCTGAATGTTCTCTCAGATATATGGATGCTAACTCACAATAAGGGTGGGTAGAGAAGAATAGAAGTTCAGTGGATTAGACAAAAGGGAATGAAAGAAATGGAGGGGGAATGGGAATAGGAAAGATAGCAGAATAAATTGGTCATAACTTACCTATGTGCATATGTACACACCAATGTAATTCTGCATCATGTTCGACCAGAAGAAGGAGAAGTCATACTCCATATATGTATAATATGTCAAAATACATCCTACTGTCAAATATAACTAATAAGAACAAATTTTAAAACATATTAAAAAATAGTTCTTTCACTCAAATATAAAACCGCTTGAAACCTTAGCAGACCAGGTGCCTTTTGCTAACAAAGGCACTGGAAGGTAAGGATGAACAATAGCGTGGGAGAGCTTTTCTCCTATTGTGAAAGCAGAGAGTCCCTCAAGACAGTGCCCCATGAGGGTCCAGACAAAGAGAATGGGGTCTCCAGGGCTAACATCTTGGCAATGAATCACCATGCCACTGGAAATTTCATGGCCCAGCACGATCACAGTCACAGCATTTTCCTGATGTTTTTTCATGGAAATCTAATACTGGTCACAAAATCCACAAACAGATCCCCTTGGGTTCAAGTATTCATGACTAGAGTTGGTACTTATTTACCTTGCAAGATTATCTGGGAATCAGTGAATCAACAATATTATGACAGCAAAACCCAGGTGGTAACAAGAGGGGGGCTCTGGGTACTAAAACAGAGGGTGGGGTTCACTTTCTTTTGGGTAACAGAAAACAGAACTTTCTCCTAAGAGTACTTCAAAGATAGTGATGTCTTTGTAAAGTCTCCTATAACATGATAAATGTTGGGTATAATCTGAAGAAAAATGCCAAATTTAAATATACTTTGAAGGATTCCTGTGTAGTGCCAACACCTGGTCATAAATGAGTGAAGGATTGGATCCACTGGTTATAGATCAATTGGCTCTCCTCTCTGTGAGTGGGAGAATCTGTAGATGGTTGAAATGATTCAGTGTAACTTCTAAAATGAGGAGGAGGTACATAGTATTTTCAGTACAATCAAATAAACTACAAGGCTGTTTCACTGCTGACCTTCCTGAAGTTTTGAGTATTCTACTCTGAAATTACCTGGACAATCACAAGTCCCCATAGGTGTCTAATACATAAGTCAAACACTCCATGGAAACATTCTGGAAATTTCTGTATTTTGACATTCAAACTAGAATTTTCTATGGCTTCAACTGGATAATAAAAAGTATTTAGCAGAAGTACTCAGTATATCAGATTGAATCTCTCCAGCATTCTGTGATACAGGCGTTTCTCCTCCCAGTATACAATATAGATATAAGAGTAATAGTTTTACATAGTCTACTCAAAGTGCTTTGGATTTTATTACAAGTAAACAGAGGAGGTTTTATCATGAATAAATCACATTTTCTTAATGGGTGGGTAGGTGAATGGATGACTGGATATGTAGATGAGTGGAGGGGTTGAAGAAGTACTACTTGTTTATTTTAATTTTTGTCTCCTTTTCATGCAATTTGACACTTTCTCTGACTCTACCTGAAGAATCAAAGATAAAAACAAATGCTGAAAGAAAAGAAAGGAGGGAAAGAGGGAGAAAGAAGAAAATGCTAAAATGGTGTTCAAAGCAAATGTTGGAAATTCATGAAATCTTTAGAATGCATTGACTGTCAAATTTATAGTTAAGCTGGTGAACTATATGAAGGAGAGAGGGTGACAATATAGACATTGAAATGAAACTATTTATTTCTGAGAGCCAAAGTGACCATATAACTCATCAGCCCTGCTGAAGTCTGTAAATTCCAGAGGAGTCATGGTGTATTGTATAACAATAATTCATTTATGGGGCTTCCTTTGGTATACCCAGCTAGACTATTTCAACATTAAATTTCTTTTCTCTTTGTAGAAATGGAAATGCAACTGTAATTTTTTGGCAACAGATTTATTTTCCTTGGAATAACAGGGTTTTAAGAAATGTGTAGACACTTGGTTCTGTTTAACAAATGTCAAAGGTGACACACAGGCATCACAGACACCTTCACAAGCATCATTGGACCTCGTACACTCTGTTCCCAGTTTCCCAGTTCTGTCCATCACCCAGCAATACATCAGAAACCAAAACTACCAAAAAATAATGTTTATATTTTTTTAATGCAGAAATAAATAATCATTATAGAAAGACCAATTTAAAGCAAGCATAAGAAAAATTTCTTCCTAAGCTCTCTGCTTAAAGGAATTATTTTCTTAAGTATGCATATACATAGACTGTGTAGTAAGAGCTCCAAAAACTCTGACCTATCTCAGCATCTGCATGTTCACCTAGTCGAGCACCCCCACCTGGCAGTGGGAGCTTGCTCTTGCTGAGGTTACAGATGTTCTGGTGCAGCAAGGCAAGGGGCCTCTGTGGACTGTCCAGTCAAGACTGAGCATGAACTGCTGTCATAGGCTCCAAGTGGGCCATGAGTTAAGGCTACACTATGGACTGAACACTTGTGTCTACCCCCAAACCTATATGCTGAAACCCTAATCTCCAATATGATGGCATTTGGAGGTGGGACCTCTGGGAGGCAATTGAGGTTAGTTGAGGGCACAAGGGTAGGTCCCCCAGGAGGGGATTAATGGCTTTTAAGAGAGAGGAACAGATTCACTGTGCTATCTTCATTCATGGACATAGTGTAGTTTGGTAGATTTCATTCCCCAGTACTTCAGCTTGCATATATATATATATTGCACTAATTGAAATAATAATAAGAAAAATAATAAAATAATAACAGTAATAATGGAAGGGAGATAAGGAGATAAATAGAGCATGGAGGAGGAGAGGGAAAAGGAAGATACTGGGAAATGAGACTGATCAAATTATGTTATGTGTGTGTATATGACACAATCAACACCACTATTATGCATCATTATAATGAACCGATAAAACATCTTTTAAATTAAAAAAGAATCCTGGCTTTGTCAATAATAAAAAAATGTTACCATTGCTATAAAAACAGGAAGATAAAAAATGTCTCTTTCTCCCTGTGTGCACAAACTAAATATAAGCTATATGAGAACATGAACAGGAAGAGGGTCCTTACCCAAACCTGATCACGCTGACACCCTTATTTTAGACCTTCAGCTTCCAGAACTTTGAGAAATAATTGTTTGTGGTCTAATTTACCTAGTCTATGATGTTCTATCATGGCAGCCTGAACTGAGAAGAGCAATGTGGAGAAGATGAACAGAGTGCCCCCTGTAGTTTTAATGCCACTCCATCCTGTAAGTACATTACAGTTTATTTTGATACCCTCTTTTTTACTAGGCTTTTAAAAACTTATTACATACATTTTATGTTTGAAAATCACCTGTCAACTCATAAGATCTCTTGTGAAATATTTGTGATCCTAGTATCAGCTAGTGAACCAGCCTCTGAGGATCTAACACGTGTTCGACCTCAAACTCTCCTTTTATGACATGTAGAAAGTCCAGTGCCTTCACCAACATAATGCCTGTGACTTCTTAGTGGGCTCAAGCTCACATGCACCTCTGCATTTACACTCCTCCTAACAGCTTTCTCTCCTGTGTCTTCTCACCACCTTGTAATTTTTTTTTTTTTTGTTGTTCTATCTTAAGTTTTTTAGGTGGGAGATGAAGATCTTCTGGATTGAGCAATGAACTCTCACAAGGCCTTTGCAAGAGTTGCCAGCTGCAATGCAAAATTTTTTTTTTTCCAGATAGAGGGATTTACAAGCCAGCTTCCCAATGGACTATTAGAGCTGCCTCTCCTTGAGTATTCTCTCTGAGCCTCCACAACCCAGGAACTGCCAGAGATGAGCTGTGCCTCACAATCCCACCTGCTCTCTCTGGTTCCTTCTGTACCCACGTCCTCCAGGAATCCAGCAATATTTCAAGTCCTTTGCATTTTTTTTTTGTGTGTAACAGTTCAGCTCTCTTTTGTTCTAGAGGCTTCTTTCAAGTCGATACTTGAGTATGATTGTTCACATCCAAATGGCCAACCACCAACTCATTTTCTAAATAAAGATATTTTCTTTGAGATCAATTCACCTGTGCATGGTTGGCAGGTGTAGTGGGGAAGCATAGCTTTTTGTGCCAAGGGGAATTCTCATGTCACTCCTTAGGATGACATATTGTTATAAATTTTGTTATATTATCTCACAAAAGAACTGGGGAAAGAGGGTTGATATTCATATTGAAAAGTTCCTTCCTTAAGCCCTAGGGCCACTATCTCAGATGCACATCTGAGATGTCATTCCAAGTCCAACTTCATTTATCTTTGTTCCTTGAAGTTGTCACTGACCATCTTAGCTGTGTAGGTCCTTTCCTCCCGGGGCATTTTTGGATAATGGAATAAGGTCATAAACACCTCAACACCCCTCATTACTCCTTCAAACAAGAGCATGGGTAATTTTCACTTTCTTATAAATATTTCTAATTGTGCAAGTAAGCATATGCTCTCTCATCATAGGAGACTGCTGGAGGCTCCAAAAACCTCAATGTCTTCTTCAATCTGAGTGTCCCACGGATGTCTCTGACTTCCTTCTCAGATGGTCAGCTACATGGTGACTCCTGTTTGTTTTTTCCTGCCTCTAAGAGTAGTGTTCATTCTATTTGATCCCTTAAAAAAAAGTATAACTTCTCTTAAAATACTCTTATTTCTAGAACATGGACTCCAAACAATCAGAATAGAAAAATAGGTATTGCTTTTCTCAAACCTCTATGCAGAATTTGGCAACGAAAGGGAATAGGTTGAAATCGTGGCCAAAACCAACAGTTCGCAAAGTGTTTAAAACACACTTAGCCTATCTTTTTTTCTCAGTTGTAAAATGAAGTTAGTTCAGTGGTATAATAATGCTAATATAAGTTAAAGAACCTTAAAAAGTTTGGTATTTAAATACCCTGCACCAATATTAGAATGATAGATAAAGAAATCGCTGGCTTCTTTACACCTTTGCTTTTAAGGACATGACCTTGAACCCATAGCATAACTTCTCTTAAGTCTTGGCTTCCTCATCTGTCAACTGAGGCTGCTGGCACCTGCAGTGAGGACTTGTAAATGCTCATCAGTGTCTGCTGAAGAGTCTGATCCTCAAATAGTAAAACAAAATTTTGATCTCCATGTCACCCACGGAGAGAAATCTACCTATGTGCAATTAAATCATTCTGACACTTCCATGGGAGGCGGGGGGGGTGGGACTATAAATGCTCTTCTGGCCAACTTTGCTCCTAAATGCTCATTAAATGAGCTAGGCCAGAACATGATCTGATAGTCTCTGATGGTGACATGATCCACAGTGTTTCATCTTTGATCTCTTTTCTTTGACATCCCTACTTCAAATTATTACACAACAAGATTTGTGGGTGTCCTGGTCTTGGTCAGGTCTTTCTTTTACTTCTTCTCCTTTTTCTCCTCCTTCTCTACTTGGGATAGGAACCAGGAATACATTACCACCAAGCTACATTCCCAACCCTTTTTATTCATTTGTTCTTTTTTCTAATTTCAAGACGGGGTCTCAGCTAAGTTGCTGAGGCTGGTCTTGAATTGGTGATCCATCTGCCTCAGATTCCTAAGATGTTGGGATTGCATGCATGTGCCATCATGCCTGGCTTTTCTCCTTCTTCTTATAAAGCCAATAATGCCATGATGGGGACCCCACATTCATGTCATGATCTAACCCTGATTACCTCCCCAAAGCCCCACGACCGAATATAATTAACAGATATATTTGAGGATTAAGTTTACAAAGTGAACTTTTGCAGGACACATTGAAAGCATGGTAGTAGGTAAGCAGCCAATTTTGCCAAACTGTTGTAATTGCAGCAGGGCGATTACATGGAACCTTGAGGCTTTGTCTACAGTGTGATGAAGGAACTTGGCTTCCCTCTTCCAGGCCCTGTCCGTTTGAGTGCTGTGTTTCCTGAAAACTCAATTCCTCTTGGCTTTGTTTTTGGACCTTTTCAATTTTTTGCTTTTTTGTTGATTTTTTGTGATTATTATTATTATTTATAGAAATCAACGTAGCTAATGTAGCTCTCCATTGTGCTTTGCTTATACAAATTCCTGAATGTGCTCTAGGCGTGATGGACCATCATCTTGCCCTGTATTTTCCCTTCACAGAGCGTCCCTCTGACATTTCACTTTCCCTTCCCTTCTCTCTGCACCAGCCTCTGCCAAGGGAAGGGAAGTTAGGGGTCAGGTTCTTTTCTTAGATGTCACTTCCCTGTAGGGCAGGACAGAAGCAGCTCCTATGAATTTGGAATTGGCCTGTCCCTCCTCCTAGCTCTGCTTTTGCCCCTTAGGACATTTAAACACAGCAAGTTCTTAAAGACTATTAGGAGGGTTTGGGGAAGAGCCGGTGATGTAAATGGAAAGGAAGAAAACAAATAATGTCAAAAGAAAATAAAGTCCCCAAGCCTGGGAATCATCACTACACTCTCTTAATGCCTCCCACCTATGCACTCTCAATATTGCGAATGTGACAGGCATAAAGCTTTGACCATTCCATCCTGAGTGGCCCCTCTGTCCTTTGCCACTGGTGGCAGTCCTCCCTTTGCCTCTGACATGCTCAGTACCTGTGTGTTCAGAGAACATCTCCTTCTCCCACGCAGGAGCGCAGATGGGGAAGGCCGTGATTGTGATTCCAGAGGCTTTATTTTAGAAACAGAAAGCAGCTTCCTAATGACAGGAAGGGGGGCGGGGGGTACATCTCAGTGGCTCTGCTGGCGGATCACCCTCTAGTGATCTGTTTTGTCATCTTGTTGTCTGTGGAGGAGACAACAAAATGTTGGTGAGCAGCTGTGGCAGAATTATGTTTTATGTACAAAACGTGGGAGAAAATTCTGGCCTGGTGTTATAACTGTCTGATTGGATGGGGGCAGAAGAAGGAGCTAGGCTTTCATCTGAATGAAATGTGCCTTCTCTCCTGAAGGTTCAGCATCCCCAACTCTGATGGAATCCATGTGCAGCATCATTTGTGCATTTCAGTTGGGATTCAGGGAGGAAAAGGAAAAGAACTTCTGTAACTAGACTAGAAAGTCAGTCAGAATCTAGTGAGATTGTGGTGATGTGATATCTGGGTTTATCTGAAGAGAATGACCCCCACCCCAGAAGTGATCCCGACAAGAGTTGTATTAATAGAGGAGTAGCCACATGGGGGAGCGGGAGGAATGCCCATCAACAGGACTTGGAGCACCTGCATGAAAGCAAGCAAAACCAGTGTCATAGAAAGTTCTAGATCCAGGTTCTGGTTGCTCTGTAAAGCATGGTATGCAACACCCGTGGTACAGCGACTGCTCAGAGCAATCAGGAAATTGTCTAAGCACCATTTTCTTTTGCTCCAACCACTTTAGTTGGGTGCTTCTCTAAGTTGTATGTGTTCTTTAAGGTGTTATGACAATTGTACTTATTAAGTTAATGATATAGTTTAATAAAATATCCTCTCAACCAGTGACAAAAAATATAAAAAGAAAGTTATTGTTTCTCTAAAAATTTACTTGAAAAACTTTTTAAAAAAGAGCTATCTAAAAATATTTCCGTTGAATGTGGGGTGAGCAAGTCAACTTACAAGTTGAAGGAAATAATGAAAATCAACATTGTCTGCCCGCAGATTGACTTGCAATTATGTACATCATTCCATTCTAAAGAGATGGGAATTAGAGGTTGAAAACGATTCACTGTGATTTTTTTTCATGAGAGAATGAATAGAGCACCATTCAAAAAATGCATGCTCAAAGAAAAGACCTTATTCTTAAACCCAACATTTGCAAACTTATGTGTTATTAAATGCTAATCTTGTGCGTGCATACATGCGTGTGACTTCCCTCCTTAGCTGATTTGAATTGCTCAACAGTTTCAGATCTGAATTGGTAGGGAATGGTTGTCTTCAACTTTGCCGAAAGGGTACAAAATTGTTCTGGATGGATGGTGGATAGACTCAGAGAGAACCAAAAAGAGGTGTCATTTGATGAAAGGGTGGAAGGAAGGAGGTGTGCACTTTGTGAGCAAACAAAATAGTAGGCTGGTTGCAAGGTCAAAGTCCCTGAAATAGGTTTAGGTCAGGAGTCCAGCCCATGGAGAGGGAGAATGGCTACAGCAAGTCAGGGAGCAGGTGTAAGGGTCTGAGTTGGTGGACATGGTTGATAATCACAAGGTTTAGGGACAGAAAACAAAATAAAGGCCTGCTCAAACAGAAGTATTACTGGTTTACCATCTAGCAGAATTTGATGCTGTGCCTCAGGTATGACAATTATTCCTTCTGACCCTCAATTTCTTCATCTGTAAATCGTGGATAATACCTCTCTTGTAGGGAAATTGGCATGATTGAATTTATAGTACAATCACGCATTGAGTAATGATGGGGACAGGTTCTGATAAACATATGAGTAGACAGTTTGTGTCATGAGGACATAAACCTAGATGGCCAATCACTCCATGTGGGCTTCTCACGCAGGAAACACAAGACACGTGAAGCTGTTTGCTGCTGATGTAACTCAGGTTGTGGTTTCGTAGCAAACATTTTGTCTTTTGAAAGGAGGTGTAAGCTCCAAAATAATGATAAAAAGTATACTATAGTAACTAAAGAGTCCGGTAACTTGAAGCCAGTGTATATATATCATTCACTGTCCATAACTGTTTGTGGTGTGCTTTAGAGAAGAGAGGCGCTGTAGAGTTGTTTGCAACCAACTTCATCACAAGCACACAGCAATGCACTGTGACATCACCATGGCAATGATCTCACTAAGCAATAGCAGCTTCAGCTCCATTACTATCTTGTGGGACCACCATTGTCTACTCAACTCCTCACTGAGCAAAACATTGTTATGCAGCACATAACTGCATATCAGACCACCTAGCACACACTTAGTAGTGATACAATATTTATTTCCCTTTTCTTCCATTCATTCATTCATTCAAAAATATTGACTGAGCGTTGGATTTTGATCTTTTTTTGTACCAGTGACATTTTTTGTGTGCCAGGAATTATTCTAGCTATTGAGAATTTCACAGCAAACAAAAAGGGCAAATTCTGCTATCATGGAATTTGCTTTCCAGTGGGGAAGCAAATGCTCAATGAGTTAGAATATGAAATAATGACAATGGCCAGAATGGTGCAATGAAATGGTGCAATGGTGCAATGAAACAAATAACGTCAATAGAAAAACTTCATGATTTTATAAGGAGAGGCAAAGGGGTGGATGCTAATCCACACTCACTATTTTTTTCTAACTGGGAAGAAAATGACAAAATGGCAGCCCAGCTATTGCTGTAATTAGTGAGGACTCTTCAGCTGCTGATAGCACAGGACAGGGGTGACTCATGGCAGCGAAGCTTCTGAGTAAACCCTTAGTCTTAAACCGTTAATGAAATAGATCATGTTTATTATCTTATTATAAGTGTTATACATGCTTTTTGTACAAAACTCAAAACAATATAATAAATTACATAAAACTTAAAAAGGAAAGAAAAAATAAAAACCACCCCCCAAAATCAACAAGTAAACAGCAACTGTTAAGATTTTTGAGTTTTGCTTTTCCTGTTTCATAGAGCATTCTTTAAGAAATCTCTCAATGCATGCTAATTCCTTTGTTAGTAGGTCAAATGTAGAAACTGACCATAACTCTTAAATATGTATGAATATATTTGAAATGTGTGCATATACATACATGCACACCTGTATTTACACAGCACACAGATAATCCCTGACCTAAGATAGTTCAACTTATGATTTTTCTGTTTTATAATTTTGTGGAAGTAATATGCATTCCGTAGAAACTCTACCTTGGGCTTGAATTTTGATCTATTTTTTTGTACCAGTGACATGCTGGTATGATATTATAAGGCGTATGATGGTCTCCTGCCAGCCTGGGATCACATGCCATGTGGTCACCAGGGTAAACACAGGGTGCTCTGCAGTGCACTGTGCTGCTCGCTGTTTTTGGACAGGTGTTTTGTGCTTTCACTTGCCGCCATGTCTATAAAATGCCCATCTGTAAGTCTGGTACCTATTCAACCTCTGTTTCTCCCTTTTAGGATCATTCAATAAGTTATACTCGATATCAACACTTGGTTACACAACAGGCTTTGTGTTAGATGGTTTTACCAAAGCGTACGTGAATGTTAGTGTTCTGAACATACTTAAGGTAGATTAGCCTGAACCATGATGTTTGGTAAGTTAGAACTATTAGACGCATTTTTGACATCATATTTTCAACTTTCAGTGGATTTATCAGGACATAACCACATCACCGTGGATGAGCATCTGTTCCATGCCCCCTCAAAGTCACAAATGGAATCTTAATGGACAGTGTGTTAAAAGATGTCCACCTACAACTAAAAGAATAAATTAATTAATTAATTTTAAAAAATGGGTCTGTTCATTGGTGGTTAGGTCCTGAGGGCTGAGCGCTCCTGAACAGAATTATTAGGAATAAGCAGCTGGAGGGAAACACCTAGGCCTTTTGTTTATCTTTTGTCTTTTCATTCTTCCTGCCTTGGAGGAAACAGAGCTCAAAGCAGGATTTCAGAGGCAGAAACCAGGCTCTCCCTGATGCTGAATTTAGTCGTGCCTAGATCCTGGACTTCCCTGCCTCTAGAACTGTCGAAATACATTTCTGTGATTTGCAATTCTCCAGCATCAGGTATTTTGTTAAAGCAGCACACATGGACAAAGACACACCTTGAAGTTTCCTAGCTCTCTTGCAGCTGGGTAAGGCCTCAGCCATGTGTGGTTTCCATGGTGAGTCTGCCACCAGCAAGCACAATTTCCCAGTGCTTGCTTCTCTCCTGTGGGATGAATGTACCCTCTCGTCAGCGGGTGCATGAGCCCAGCACCGCCCTCCCCACCCTGAGATGGGCAAGGAGCAGGAGGAGGAAGGACACGTTGCCGCATGAGGTCTTAGAGTGGGCCAGTTCCGCAGGGAGGCCTGCCTCCCTGACCAACGCAGCTGGAGAAGACACATCTCATCCAGTCATGAGGCTGAAGCTGGAGGAAGTATGAAGTCTATAACAGAAGTTCAGTCCACACTAGTTCAATGTGAATGGCAGAGACTAGTGGAGAGATAATGAGTTATACCACAAATACCTTGCAGTAACTTTGGGGCCAACATGGGGAAAAATCCTGATCAGGGTTCTCTAATTAGATCAGGGTCCTTGTTTTCCAGACTCGATTTGAAATTTCTCCATGCTCTTTCTAATTCTCTGGGAAATGCTCCAAGATCATAATCGAAAAACTGCTATCCATTAAATGTCATCCCGCAGTTATCTCCCTGACGCCGTTTCTCCTTACACTGCACCAGAAGCATCCTGGCTGTCTGGCTCAAGACCACGGAGGTGACGGTGCCTCTGGCCTTCTCTGTTCCCTTTCACTCTACCTGCCCTGCCTTTTCAAGATGTCTGCATATGTTGACTGCCTGTCATTCCAGGTCAACTGGACATTGTCCCCGAGTGAGGAATTCCTCCTGATCGGGGTTGCTTCTTTCTCTTCTTATGAGTCACTTTCTATTACAAATTCTTAATCCTCATCCATGTCCAAAATTATAGTCATATTTTCTTATTTACTGTTTGCCTACCAGCCGACACTAGCTCGTGGAAGTCCCACGAGAGGGTAGATTCTGCTTCTTGGAGTAATGCCTGGTGCATTACGTTTGGTTACATTTGCTGGCACTTAGAGATCCCAGACACAGCCCTGGGTACTGCAGCAGGTACAGATTTGAATAAAGTGAAACAGAAAGAAACGAGTGCTAATTAAAGGTGATGGCAATTTTCTATAGCACTATTAGTGGAAGAAGCAATCAATTCTTACTGAATAAGAGGCAGCAGGGAACTCTTCCTAGAGGTGATATTGTTCCACCTCAACTATGGAGAATGAGTAAGATTTTTGAATGGTGAGCTATAACAGCTGTGAGCAGGGAGACGAGAAAATAGATTCCACGCCTATCGAAGAGTAGAATCAGGAGGGGAACTGTGAAAATGCAGGACCTGTTTCAGCAGAGTGACTATTTCAGTCCACAGTTGGGGAGGAGGGATAGAGAGAGGCAGTGCTTAATGGTGTTCACTGAAGAGGATTAGAAACAGAAATAGCACATTAGTGAGAGAGAGAAATAGTACAATGGAGTGAAAACAAAAGGTTTTCAATCCTTCCCTTTCCTAAGTCCCTTTTGACATATTCTTTCTTATGCATAAAGCACAAGCCAGAAAGAGGAAGCTGTTTGTGTCCCTCTTTATCATACTTACCTTGTCATTCTCTTTTGAAATCTCAGTTTGTTCATCTCCCAAATGGGGGTGCGCTAGCTGCACATTCAGCCCATCGACCTGTTGGAACCACCCCAGGCCAGTGAGGATCTTTGGAAAACTTAGTAATCTTATTCAAACATCATTGAGGTCATCACTGATGCTCTGCCAATTTGGGGTATTTTGCATAATGGAGATGAAGAAGAGAAAAAATTATTAGCCTATGTTTCCTAGGAAAAATAGCGTGATTCATGCCCAGAATGCTGACATTTCACTCAGTAGTTGTGACCACAGGGTGTCCAGAGTGAAGACAAAAGAAAGCCAGAGGAGAAGGATGGGAAACAAAGACCAGTTGGAGCTACTCCAAGAAGAAACAGCCAGTGCCGGGCCTGGGACAGGCAGGCAGGAGACTTGAGCCTCAGACACGTAGGAGTAGGGACTGAACAGGAGTTAATCTGCCAGGTCCCCTTTCATGAAGGGAAGTCTATAACAGAAGAACTTTACCCACTCTTGTAAAGTTAGGCTCTCAGAGAATTCAGCCCTGAGGCTCATTTTGGGATTACATCTCCTGACACCTCTGGCAGCTTCCAGGAAGTTAGACGTGTGCCTACTCAAGGCCAGATGCAGGGAGGAGCCAGAGGCACCTGCCATGGCCTCAAGTCAAGGCACCGCTTATGAGTACTCCCAAGGTCAGCCCCAACATGGCCTTGGCATACAGGGCATACAGCTCGTGGCTGAGGCTCTGGAAACGGTTCTGCGCAGGTGATTTTAGGTAATACTTAAGAACAATACAATAGCAATATATGGCATCTGTGGAATATTGCACTTAGTAAAATGTCTCATGTGAGTTCTTTCCTTTCATTCTTACAGTTGCCCAGTGGAGCAACCCAGAGAGGCACCTCTAGATGCCTGTGAGACACTTCCCAAAATCTTAAGAACTTCATTTAAAACGCCCCTGGTTGAGCTTCAGTGTCTTCCAAAGTCAACAGGAAAGGATGCATGCTTACCAAGTCCAAAGACAGAGGATTGGGCTTAACTCTACACTGTCACTAGAAATAAATCAGCCAGGGACATACAGCCACCTCAGGAGGCTCAACAGGAAGAATGAAAAATTGCAAGACATAACCCTAGCTATACCTGTAACCAAGCATTTATTTGAAAAAATCTAAAGAGAATCTGGCCAAATTAATATTTGTTAGTCAAATTCAAACTTCACGCGATGGCAGGGGAACTTGATTCCTGGCTATGTCTTCAGTCCGCAGAACAGCAAATGCCTCATTCACGTTTGATGTTTTTTTGAACAATTTAATATGGTAAATCTGGGTGATGAGAACATGGAGTTTTTTTGTGTGTAAATAGCTTTTTCTTTTTTATAAATTTTCAATAATTCATTCTTCTTCTTTTTGTCATTTTAAGATGAAATCTATTATCAGTAAGGAGAAGGTTATGAAGGTTTAGAAAAATGGAAAAAAAAATGGACCTTCTGTGTCTGGTGAAATTAGATAGGTTTATCAGGTACTCTTCAAGGAAGATAGAAATTGTGCTCTCACTCTGCGAATTTACAGATAACCAAATTGTTTCAACAACGTTCAGATATTTGCAAGGTCAGAATGAAAACTATAGAACTGGGTGCAAATTGAACATTTATAAGTGATGGGCAGTTGAATTTTGAAGCCATCCAATACAGTATTGAATTCTGAACCTACATACATTAGAGTATGGATATGGAAGGCACTGCGTGAAGTTAAAAGACTGAATAATATTCATTTGCTAACAAATATGAGTGCTTGTATTAGATGTTTATTATTATGTGACAGACACTATACTAACCACTATCTTCTCTAATCCTGCAACAAATTTTCTGAAGTTCATACATTTAAAAATGATACCGTCCAGATGCTCTGTAACTTGACCAAGATCACACAAAGAAGCTAACACTTCTTCCCCAGTCAGGGATTCCAAGGATGGGAGCTGTGGAGCAAACCATCTCCGGGTGCAGACAGCCAGTCTCCACCTCCAGCCACACTTACAGAAAAGGTAGTGTCTGAATCCCAAACCAGGCTCTATGATCTGAACATCCCCAAACTCTTTGTGTTGAAATGTACTCAATCCCCAATGAGAAGGTATGCAGAAATGGTGCCTTGGAGAAGTGCCTTACTTTGTCAGGAGGGACCTGTCCTCATGAAGAGCCTGTCCTTCTAAAGGGCTGGAGGAAAGTAGCCTCTTCAGTCATGTGAGGATCGCTGTTTGGCATCATCTATGGAGAACTTGCCTTCACCAGACACAGGACCCTCTGGTACCTTTATATTAGACATGCCAGCCCTCCGAATAGGGATAAATAACTGTGCCTTGTTCATAAGTTACCCAGTCTCAGGTATTTTGTAGAGCAGCATAAATAAACTAAAATGTCAGGTCCGAGTCACTGCAGAGCCATTTGCATCACTTTCTCTCTGTCAGGCTCTCTTGTTTTCTCTAGGACCTCAGTGGTTGATCTGAAGGCTTATCTTGTGCCTTTCTGCATTGTCAGAAATCTTGGCTAAAGCACCCTGTCCATTTTCGAATTCATGTAGTTAAAAAAAAATCACTGTGCACCAAGACACACCTTCTTATTGTCCACCAATACCACAGGTACTGCTCTCCAGCTGTTTGACAGGGGGAGGGAGAAAGTCCAGGGATTCCAAGCAGTTGACCAATGGTACATAAATAATCACATTTTGGACATCAAACCACCCTTCTCCAACTTTCTTTCTTTTACTTGTCTTTTATTACAGCATCAAGCCCAGCCAGATATGTGTCAGTTCTTAAAGATTTATAGAAAAATTGGTTGTAAATACAAGGAAGAGTGCAATGGATTGTCAGAGGAGTGTTATTTTTTTTTATTTGCCAAGGAATCTTTTGTTCCTAAAGCCAATGAAAAAGTAGCCTGAGGAAAGAGCTGGAGAGCCTTAAATATTTAATTTCCATCTTTGAACTGAGATGTCAGGAGAGGTAGAGGGTGGCCCCACACACGAGTTCAACAACCGAAGAAGTTCCAACGTTTGTCCTCCTTTTCTGTCTTACATGTCATGGGACTTTCACTTGCTATTTATCTCCCAAATCCAACTCTCTCCACAGGAACTAAAACCCTATTATTCTTAAACGGTCTGGTTTGATGTCACCCCAGCAGTGAAGTCATTACGATTCTCCAGAGCAATTTTCTTCCTGGACTAATAACACTCCATTAGCATCTTTCAAAGCCAGAGGAAAATCTGTTCTAGGAAAAAGGAGAAAGGTAGCAAAAAGTGAAAAGCAGAATAAAATATGTCCCACTGGCTTTATGTAATCCTTTGCTGACACGCGATTTCTCAATTAGACAGCACCAGCCGCCCGATTCACTGCCGCTGAGGAAAGAGGCTTCTGTCAAACTGGGGAAATGCTTGTTTTCTTTTGTTGCTCTGCCTGTCAGCAAACACGCAGCGATGATCCTCAGGGCTTTCTACTTCGTGGACAACTTAGATGTGATGGAGAAAAAGGGCAAAAGTGAATGCAGTTGCAACAAATGGGGAGTTCACTGTGGTTACATAATATAAATACAAAAACCATTACACATTTGCAACAAACAAGTATATTTGTATACCCTTTGCAAGTGGCACTAATTCTAAATTGTGTATGTATATGCATTTGAATAGAAGTCACACATTACACATCAAGTACATAACTGTGAAACGTGCATTTATGTGTACACGCATACATACACACCCCAAAGCTAAATATTCCCTTTCATTTTCACTTTTTGCCTTTTATTGTCTTGATCTATTCCTACTGTGCTGATTCCTAAGCAGCTGTCACTCGGTTGGCCATGATGCTGGGTGGAGAATACAAAGACAGGTAAATTTGTGCTGTTATGGGTGATGAAGAGAATGTGCCTTGGAAGATAGCAAGAGAGGATTAGGAAGAGGAAATCTCCAACCATCTGATTTTTTTTTAGAGTTTTAGAGAACTTTGGAGATTGTGAATGCAAGCCCATAGCAGAACTGATTTAATACCATACCCTAATTACTTTTGGATATTGGACCTGTAAGTCTCCTAATAGCTTCAGCCTGCAAAGAGGAAATATTAAATAGCAGTCCATATTTATGAGAGTACATGTATATTTTAAACAGATGCATAAGAATAAAACTCTGGTTACAGGTTTAGTTTCAGAGTCATATCTATGAATGGTGGTGAATTAGTCATCTCTGCTAATGCTTATAATATTTTCCTTAACACTACTTATTTGAATAAATCATATATTCATTGCTTTTGGAAACAATGCAGTAAGCAGAAGTGACATTGTGTCTCATGAAATATTCTCAGAACTTAATAATTTCAAGTGAAGATAGCAGCTCTGAACTCAAAGATTAAATGATGCTTAAAATCAAGTCATTACTTTGCCATGTAATATTATGTTTAAGACTGTAGGTTTTAGATGCAGATTACCTGGCCTCAAATCTTATTTTATCACTTATTAGTCAAGTGATTTTGGACAAATGATTTACTCTCTGTGCCTCAGTTTCCTCATCTGTAAAGTAAAGATAACTGTTCTAAAGTGCATTAGGACTGATGTAAATGTTAAATGAGAGTGTCCAAAGGCTTTAGAATAGGCACTGGCATCTGGCATTTGGTTAAGTGTAAATGTTAGCCGCTATGTGCCATTGACCCAGTTCTGCTCAGTCCATTAGAAATGACCTCACATCCTGCGCAGGGTGGGTGCAGTAGTTAGAGATCATATATTTCAAAGTTCCTGATGCAGTACCTAGCAGGTAATCTTCAAGGTCTCTTTTTCCGTTGCTTGTTGACATACATTATACTGACTGTGTGTTAACTGTACGTCTCACATTTATACAGCACTTTACACGTTACAGAGGAGTTAAACTTCTTTTTACCTTAAAAAAAAAAAAAAAAAAAAAACTCTCTGAACATCTTGCGCACGTTACCAGCCTTGTTTTAAAGTTGAGACTCGTGAGTTTCTGTGGCTACCCTAAGGCTAAGTGGCTCTCAATGACAGCTAGGGGAGAGGTGGAGATTTTTGTAGCCATCTGTACACTGACCGCAGTGGCATTTAATCTGCAGCATGTTATTTACTCTTTCAATGATCCCAAAAGTTAGGGATTATCACCCATCAGGATGCAGAAAGCAGTCCAAAGCCCAGAGCTACGGAAGGGCCAGACGCAGCCCCGGAGCCTGACCATGAAGGCAGGGAGTCAATTCTTTCCATTAAGCCTCAGGCCGCCTCAGGTTCTCACGAGCACTTTGTCTCCACGATCTTATTTCACATTGAAATAAACAGAAGGGCATCTTAGCGTCATGCTGCATAGATATGAAACGCTGAAGACCTCTGTGAGGCTCAGATCAACACGTGCTCCTGTCTCCCATTGCTTTTCCTGCCCTGAAATCATTAGTTTTACTAAAGAAATATGAATTAAAAAAGAAATGCAGGAAAGAAAAGGAACCACGGTAGCAGCGGTGAAGGCTGGCTGCGGGGGTTGGGGGGGTGTGAAGGCAGCAGGCCTGTCTCTGGGGCCCCGATCAGCGACGCTGGCCCTTTCATCTTTCAGTGCCTTGAGCTACTGTGATCTGTTGAGCCTTCTGCGACTACATATGTCTCCAAGCAGAGCGATAGCGCCTAACAGCATGAATGCTGCATTATCCCCCTTCTGAATCACTCTCAATTAAGCAGTGGCTGTGTGCACGGGCGGGAGGGAAAAGACTGCCTGGGCCCTAGAACCAGCCCAAGTTCACCATGCCTTAAGACCTCCCGCACGAAAAAGAAAAGAGGAAATCTACCTGCCTTCCTTAAAAATAGCATAAATAATTCTTCATTCACAAAAGGAGATGAGAGCCCATGGAGGAAAATAAAATCATTCTTTAAACACTCTCCATTGGATTCGTTGACAATAGAAGAGTCAGATGGCAATTATCAATATGGCAAGAAAGCGTTCAGCTTGGCTCTTGTTACGATACCAAAGTGAACGATAGAATAGGACAGTCAGAGCTAACAGAGAAAGAGGGAGAAGTTACGAATGAAGTGAGCTCACTGAGAATCATTGCTTTTGTTCCCAGTGAATGGTCAGCTTCATGAAGCACCAGCTAGCCTGACACTGCGCTGCCCAGCACCATCCAATGTAGACTGCGCATCCCAGCAGGAGCCCTCCTCACCCCGGAAGCAGGGGTCCTGCAGCAGGAAGATGCAGACATGTTCTGACCTGCATGCTTGCTAGGGTAGCAGCTTCCCAGGACGTGTAGCAATGCCTCTGATAGCTGAGTCGGGTCATGTGAGTGTTGCTTCTAGATCTGCTGCTGGTGAGCTCCTGCCTCTGTGTTAGTTACTTTCCTCCCCACAAAAGAGGTTTATGGTTTAAAGAGATTATTATTTAGCCCCCTCTACATGTAAAAATGTTCTCCTGGTTGCAAAGACAGAAAGAAAAGAGGAGTTGGCTGGACCATGGGCTGAAGGAGCACAGAAATGAGACTTGTGCAAACGGTTCTCAAGAGGCAAAGGAAAGTCAAGGTGGGAAGTGGCTGACTGGTGGCAGGTGCACACCACTGTTCAAAACGGTACAACCGCACAGGTGCCACTTCTTGGATTCTGATTCAGGCACGTGGCAAAGCGTTGTAACGGGGTCTGTGTGGGGCCTTCCATGTTGAGTGCCATCCGTGGGCTGTGTGTGGACTTTTTTTATTCACCGGGCATCACAGCCTGGTGAATAGGAACATCTGGTGTCTGGGAACTTCAGTGGACATTTCTCTGTGTAAGACATCTGTGTAAGATGGTCCAGAGACATTGTGAATTCCTATTATGCTCTCCCATGTTCCACACAGCACCTGAGATGGGTGTAACCTGCCAAGATGCCAACCAACCTGCTGACTGCCAGACATCAGGAAACAAGACTCCTCTGCCCTTGAAACCTTATCCCTGCCTTTAATGTTCCCCCTTCAATAAACGGCTGGGGCCATCTTCTTTGTCTAGCTCCAGCTCTTCTGTGGACCGGATCGATCAGGGGCTCCACTTTTGAAAAGATATTTCTGACTCTTTGTCTTCTGTTCCTCACTAATTATTTTTGAACCCTAATTTCTCAGGTGGCTTACAGCCTCCTCAGAAGGAAGAAGAATCTCCCAATGAGATGCTGGCCATCACCTCTTACCTCCATCTTCTCCTGCCTTCAGTTCTTTGCAGGTCACATGCCTGCCCCTTTGACCTGCTCAGCTTACACAGTCTGAACCCCCCCCCCCACACAGTATTCTAATGAAAGTCTGACCATGTGGCCCGCCCTGCTTAGAAGCCTTCAGTTGTATATCTTCCACACTACTGCCTGGGAGATAGACATACTTCACAGGATATATGCAAACTTTCATGATTCTGTTCCAGCTTTCTTTTTCACCTCCCCTTCTCCTATTATAGATCTAATTGAAGTTCTCAGATGGGCCACACTCTCTTTCTGTTCTGGAGTTTTGCCCATGGAGAACACCCTCTTCCTTTTTCTCTGTGCCTAGCACCTCCTAACATTCTTCCAGGACTCCTATCTCTGAAGCTGTCTCTCTGCTCACTGTGCATGTTGGGACCCTTAGGTCCAATCACTTTGGAGATGCTAAGGAAATGCTATGCCTGCTCTGTCCACCACTGCAGTGAATTTTAACCCCTAGGAATAGAAATGGGGGAATGGAGTTTAAGCATCGGTTGTTTTCAAAACTCCTTAGGTAGCCAGGCATGGGGGCACACACCTTTAACCTTAGCTACTCAGGAATCAGAGAAAGGAAGATCTCAAGTTTGAGGCCAGCCTGGGTAACTTGTCCAGACTCTATCTCAAGATACAATTAAAGAAAAAAGGTTCTGGGGACATAGCTCAGTAGTAGAGTGTTTGCTGAACTTGCAAAATCCCTGGGCTCAATCTTTAGCACTGTAAAAACAAACAGACAATCCCTCCACAAAAGAAAAAGTCCTAGGGTGATTCTACTGCGCAGCCAGATTTGAGAGCTGCTGCTGTAGGCAGCCTCACTGCCTTGTGGATTCTGCAAACGCGCTCAGTCCTCGACAGCAGCGGCTGCAAACTCTTTCTGTAAAGAGCTATGTGGGTCATACCCTGTCACAAGGACTCAATTCTGTCACCGTAGCCTGAAAATAGCTATAAATGATATGTAAGCACACAGGCATGGTTGTGTTTCAGTGACATTGTGTCTATAGAAACAGGCTGCTTGCAACGTTTCATTTTCAGCAGAAGCTCGCCAGCCTCTGCTCCATAGAATACCCTGAGGACCATACTGCGTGAGTTTGCGAGGTCTGTTTGTTGGCACACCTGTCTCTGCACTAGATGGAGACCCCTTTGAAAGCAGGGAGTCTGTCTTAGCTGTCCAGCACAGTGCTTGCCATCACTGGCACTCGGTGCATGGGGTGAATTAGTAAGTGTAAGGACGGGGAGTGAGTAATCACCAATCTGGGATTTTATTGCAAAGTGCTCCTGGGCACTGGGTTTAAGGCTAGGTAAAGTGAGAAGTATTTCAAATCCCACTCAGAACTACAATTGATGATGAAGCTTCTTTTGTTTTATTTTATTTTATTTATTTCCCTTGCTTTCCCCCCCTGTGTTGGAGCTCAAACCCAGGTCCTAGCACATACCAGGCAAGTGCTCTACCACTGAGCAACACCTCAGGTCCTAGAGCTTTATTTTCTTAAGTCTGTTCCCAGTTTTGACATTCTATGACCTGTGAATCATCTCTTATTGAAGAATGTTTGTTTAGACAAAAAAAAAAAAAAAAAAAAAAAAGATATTTCCAGTGAAGGAGCCCTAATCAAGGAGATAGCTAAGATTGCGGTTAGCTGAGAGCCATAAAAGATGTTCAAGTTCCACTTGATATTCATACATTATTCAAAGAATTTTTGTATGCCCATGAACACTGTGTGACACACCTGTAAGCTCGAGCTGTAAGCACTTATTCCTTGTTAAGGCAAAATGTATATAACCGGGTGAGGTTGGTTAGTAGGTGTGGCTGGCAGAAGGAGTTTGTAGTTGGAGTTTGTGGATGAAGTTTGTGGTTGGAGTTTGGAGAGGTTGCTGAAGCCAGAGAGAGAAGAAGAAGAAAAGACCTTTTTTTTTTTTCATTTTCATCCTGCCTCTGAATTTTCTCCCGTGGCATCGTTGCTCCAAGCGGCAATCGCTTCAGGCAGCAACATTCCAGAGTCCTTTTCTCCATCTCCAAATACTCATTAGGGATTGTGCTTGAAGACAGCCAAGAACCAAGCAAAGGATCCTAATGCTGTTCCAGGCTTTCAAAGGCAATCGCTCACTTACCTCACCTGCTCCTTGAACCTGTGCACTTGAGACTCAGAGGCTGGCTGGTCTTGCCTCAGCTGTTCCTCAGATATGATCTCCCGTCCCCACATTCCTCCTTATCTAGCTATTTCCTCAGACTGATGTCTGGAACATCAGCTGAGCCTTAGAGGTCTTCCATCACTCCTTCCTTACCCCTAAGCTCCTTCTTCATTCCTTTGTCTTGAGAAAGCTTATCCTCAACAGCTTCTCAAAATACGTCTTCCTCTGCAAGTCTGTCAGAATCCAGGACAAGCCCTGGGCTTGCAGTGTGAAAGCAGCTGGCCTTAGCAAAAAAGGAGGGAGATTCTCTCCCTTATTATAATCTACTTTATAAACAAAATATTTCCCATGTGATCTTGAGAAAATTATTTAACCTTTCTGGGCTTTCGTTTCCAAGTCCTCAAGATTACCTGAGTCACAAAATCTGTCTTATGGATTAGGAAATGAATGTTGAGTATTTAGGACTCTGCCTGGACTGGGGAAAGCCTCCTAGTTATTACCATTAATAGAGTTTTCATATCTTCTGACCCGCTCTAAAACCCTGTGATATAGTCAAGGCAGGGATAATTTCCCTAGAAGAAAGGGAAAATCCTTTCCTCTAGGTGAGGAAATTGAAGCCCAGAGAAGTTAGGGGTTTGTCTAAGGTCACACAGCACTGCAGCATTCAGCTATAATTAGGCCTAAGTCTTCTAGTGCCTAAGAATTTTCTCATCATACTCTGCTCCTTCTGAAAGGGGCACTGTGTTGGAAATGTTACAGATTAAGCTTGTACTGTTACTAATACAAGATGACTGGAGAGTCAAATATGAAGAACTAAGGAAATAAGACGTATAATTCACAGATCATAACTGGTTATTAATGCCTTCTTTAGTTGATAAAAGGAAAGTTCTGCGGCCTCCATGTGACTGGTGGATGGAGGTCTGTTCAGCACACACAGCCAACTAAGAAGCAGATTCCAAGGCACAGGTTCCTCACAGATACCAGAGACACATTCTCTAGCCCAGCTTCCACAGCTGCTTCAGGTCAGGCTGGGGCCTCACAGAGGTGATGCAACTTTGGAGCTGGCGCCTTCTGAGAGGCCTGGTGAGTGGTTGCTCTACCCATGTAATGCCATGGGCCTAGAGCAGCCAGGCCCATCAACCATGGACTGGAACCTCCAAAACTGTGAGCCAAAATAAACCTTCTTTCTTTTTTTCAAAAATTTTAATTTGTTTTCATTAGTTATACATGACAGTAGAATGCATTTATGCACTGTGATATATCATACATAGTTGGGATATAATTTCTCAGTTTTCTGAGTGTACATGTTGCAGAATCATATTGGTCATGCAGTCACACATGTACATACAGTAATGACGTCTAACAAAAGCACGTGACTATTGTTTGTTGTTGCCATTGAGCACAAAAGGCCCAAAAGCTGAACTTGTGGGACCTGACAGAACTGCCACCAAAAAGTTGTTACACTATGTCCTCAGTTTTCTCTTCTATAAACCACAGAGATTGGGCAAGGCCACCCTTAGGTGCCATCAGCTCCAGCATTTTATACACTTTGTAAGTCCTCCAGTTCCCCAGGCTGTGGATTCTCAATCATTCGTGCTAATGGAGAGCGGAAGTGCGAGAGTAATTGAAATTCACAGCTAATCCCTCAAGTTGTCTTGGGGTCCCCGCCCACCAGCCCTACCTCCTGGTATTTCTGTTACTGACAAGTAGGTGTAATTGACCAATTTGAGCCTGATCCTGCCTCTGATCTTACTCATCCTCAGGAGGAAAGGACAAATGAGCCCAAAATTGCCAAATGAGGGAGGGGAGAGAGACCGGAAGGCAAAAGCATCAATGATCAGAGTTGGTTTTTTACTTCCGGAGTTTTTAAAATTATCTCTAGTTTTGCTTCCTGCTCTGAAATAATGTGTTGCTGAAGAAGTCTTGGCAAACCAAATTTCTGGAAACTAACTCCTGTTTCTCTGCAGTGGAGGGCTGACTCACACCCAGCAGACACACCGGCAGCTTGTGCTCCCCCTACCTGCTTCCTGCAGTCCCACTGCTGTTTGGTGGAATCATAGAAGCATCGTTTTGCTCTCTAAGGAAAGCAGCACCGTGGTGCCCTCTCAGAGAAGAGCCATGAGGAAGGCGCATAGGCCAGCAGAGGCAGAGGGGTCCAAAGTCCTGGCCTTCAACCAAATGGTGCAGTGTGCAATTTATATGTTTTGGGGAAAGATAAGCTAATGTACCTATCTCTGCAAGTCTGACGAGTGAAGTGACATAACATACTGATTAAGAGACCAAATCTAACACCAAATCCCTGTGTGGGCCTTTGTTGGCTATGTGAGCTGGTGAAGGTTACTTAATGTCCCTGTGCCTCACTTCCTTTATGTGCAGAATAGAGATAATTAAAGTTACTACCCCACAGGACCTTTCTATAACAAATTAAGCAAGTTACTATACATAAAGCCCTTAGAACTATGTCTTCTCAGATTATGTGTTAAAAGACACAATTCACAAGATCGTTAGATATCTAAACGCATGACATGTGTATCTTATTTCAACACATTGGCACCACTCGCATTTCAAACACTGCTGTGAAACAGAAGCCATCATTTCCCATTTAGAGAGTGGACAAGAGTCACCCACGCTGGTCCTTCTGACGGCAGACAGGCAGACACGGGTGTTCCTTCCAGAAGGCGTCCACATCTGCACGTTGAAGTCTTTGGGAAAGTCCGGCCCCATTGCTTTGTTTGTGAGTCCTGCCTCAGCTTGTGTCTGGGCCCATGTCACTGACTTACTTGATGACTGTCCCCCTGATTCTGGCAAGGTCTCAGATGTGTGCAAGTCCAGGATCACTTGAAACTCATATTTATTTGATTGCTATTTTGTTTTGTTAAGACACAAGAAACAAGCAGGTGTTTGGACAATTGGTAGCATTATATGTCATCCCACAGAGCAAGGAAACTCAGCCCATGTGAACAGATTAGTTTAAAAGGAAGTTTCTCTCAGGTTCATGAGGGATGTCTACTCTTGGGTTGGATCCAATTCAGTGTAGCCTAAACACAGAGGGCAGCCCGGCCCCTTCCTTCATGGCCTCACGAATTCTGTCCAAACCAGTGCAATCGCGAATGCTTCCTCATGCTCAACTTTAATGAAAGTAACTTTGAGTGGGTCCTCATTGAATGTCCTGTTTGCTCCTGAGAAGCAGTTTTTCCTACGTAAAATGGTTTTCTTTCATTCCTGTTTACTGTGGACTAGTTGTACCAATGAAGCTTCTGTATTAATTGTCTATCATTTTTGCTTTAATCTTTTTTGTCATGATGAATTATTAGCAAGGGCTTTTTGATCCTGAACACTCTGGAGTCTTGATAATTATGTGGTACTCTCAGGAAAAGTTTTTTGGATTTCATTTACTATTTTTTTCAATGTTGATATCTATATTTATAGCTGAAGTTAACATTTATATTTCATAATGGTATGTTTTTAAAATCTTTTTTGTGGGCTAAATATTTTTATCTCTAGTATTGCATGCTTATGTCAACCTTAGAAAGTATTGTTATTGCCATATATATATATATATATTTTTTGTTTGTTTGTTTGTTTGTTTGTTAGATTCAGTGGATAAGCTTAGGGAGATTAAATGATTTGCCAAGTGTGTACAGCTAGTATTTCTCAGAACCAAGATTAGAACTTATTATTCTCACTACAACTAAAAAATCTCTTTCTATTCTATATCAAACACTGACTGGTATGTGAGACCATATTTTTAACAAGTTTGTCACTAATTATATTGAATAAATATATTTCTGGTGACATTGTTTCTTCATTCATATTCTCTTTTTTCAACTTTTTAAAAATTTTTATTTGTTATACATGCTTGCAGAGTGCAATTCATTTTATATTACATATAAAGAGCACAATTTTTCAAGTCACTGGTTTTACATAAAGTATTTTCACAATTGTGTCTTCATACATGTACTTAGGGTTATGATGTCTAACTTATTCTACCATTATTCCTATCCCCTTACCCACTCCCGCCTACCCCCTTTGTTCAATTTAAAGTTTCTTCATTCCTCTCATCCCCCTCCCTTGCCATTATAGGTCAGTATCTTCAAAACAAAGAAATCATTTGACTTTTGGTTTTTTGGATTGGCTAACTTCACTTTGCATTATTTTCTCCAACTCCATCCATTTACCTGCAAATGCCATGATTTTATTCTCTTTTAGTGCTGAGTAGTGTTCCATTGTGTATATATACCAAAGTTTCCCTATCCATTCATCTACTGAAGAGCATTAGGTTTGGTTCCACAATCTAGCTATTGTGAATTGTGCTACTATAACATTGATGTGGCTGTGTCCCTGAAGTATGCTGTTTTTAAGTCTTTGGGATATAGACCAAGGAATGGGATAGCTGGGTCAAATGGTGGTTCCATTCCAAGTTTTCCTAGAAATCTCCATACTACTTTCCAGATTGGCTTCACCAATTTGCAGTCCCACCAGCAATGTATAAGTGTGCCTTTCCCCCCACATCCTCACCAGCATTTATTGTTGTTTGTGTTTTTGATAGCTGCCATTCTGACTGGAGTAAGATGAAATCTTAGAATTGTTTTGATTTGCATTTCTCTAATTGCTAGAGATGTTGAACATTTTTTCATGTATTTGTTGATTTTTTGTATATCATCTTCTGAGAAGTGTCTGTTTAGTTCCTTGGCCCATTTATTGATTAGGTTATTTGGGTTTTTTTTTGGTGTTAAGGCTTTTAAGGGCTTTATAAATCCTTGAGGTTAGTGTTCTATCTGATGTGCTTGTGGTAAAGATTTGTTCCTATTCTGTAGGTTCTCTATTCACCTCACTGATTGTTTCTTTTGCTGAGAAGCTTTTTAGTTTGAATTCATCCCATTTATTAATTCTTGATTTTAATTCTTGTGCTATAGGGGTCTTATTGAGAAAGTTGAGGCCTAATCCAACATGCTGGAGATTTGGGCTTACATTTTCTTCTATTAGGTGCAAGGTCTCTGGTTTAATTCTTAGGTCCTTGATCCACTTTGAGTTGAGTTTTGTGCATGGTGAGGAATAGAGGTTTAATTTCATTTTATTACATGAAGATTTCCAGTTTTCCCAATACCATTTGTTGAAGAGGCTGTCTTTTCTCTAATGAATGTTTTTGGCACCTTTGTCTAATATAAAATAACTATAGATGTGTGGATTAGTCTCTGTGTCTTCTATTCTGTACCATTGGTCAAGTGGTCTATTTTGGTGCTAATACCATGCTGTTTTTGTTACTATTGCTTTGTGATACAATTTAAGGTCTGAAATAGTAATGCAACCAGCTTCACTACTCTTGCTAAGAATTGCTTTGGATATTCTGGGTCTCTTATATTTCCAGATGAATTTCATGATTGCTTTTTTTTATTTCTATGTGGAATGATATTAGGATTTCAATTGGGATTACATTGAAACTATATAGTGCTTTTGGAAAAATGGTTATTTTGACAATATTAGTTCTACCTATCCATGAACAAGGTAGATCTTTGCATCTTCTAAGATCTTCTTTAATTTCTTTCTTTAGTATGCTGTAGTTTTCACATTAGAGGTCTTTCACTTCTTTTGTTGATTCCCAAGTTTTTTTTTTTTTTTAGGCTACAGTAAATGGGGTGGATTTCCTAGTTTTTCTTTCTGAGGATTTGTCACTGATATATAGGATATATAGAAATGCCTTTGATTTATGGGTGTTAATTTTATATCCAGCTACTTTGCTTAATTCATTTATTCTAGAAGATTTCTGGTGGAATTTTTTGGATCTTCTGTGTATAGAATCATATTGTCTACAAATAGTGATAATTTGATTTCTTCTTTTCATGTCCATATCCCTTTAATTTCTTTCATCTGTCTAATTGCTCTGGCTAGAGCTTCAGGAACTATGTTATATAGAGTGGTGAAAGAGGGAATCCCTGTCTTGTTCCAGTTTTTAGAGGGAATGCTTTAAATTTTTCTCCATTTAGGATGATGTTGGCCTGGGGCTTAGCATAGATGGTCTTTATGATATTGAGGTACGTTCCTGTTATCCATTGTTTATCTAGAGTTTTGAACATGAAGTGGTGCTGTATTTTGTCCAATGCTTTCTCTCTGTCTATTGAGATGATCATAAGATTTTTATCTTTGAGTCTATTGATAGGATGAATTACATTTGTTGATTTCCTTATGCTGAACCAACTTGCATCCCTTAAATGAACCCCACTTGATCGTGATGCACTTTTTGATATGTTTTTGTACTCAATTTTCCAGAATTTTATTGAGAATTTTTGCATCTATATTCCTTAGAAATAATGGTCTGTAGTTTTCTTTCTGTGATGTGTCTCTGCCTGGTTTTGGAGTCAGGGTAATATTGGCTTCATAGAATGAGTCTGGAAGTGTTCTCTCTTTTTCTATTTCATGAAATAGTTTGAGAAGTATTGGTGTTATTTGTTCTTTAATGATCTTGTATAACTTGGCTGTGTATCCATCCGGTCCTGGGCTTTTCTTGGTTGGTAGGTTTTTGATGGCATCCTCTATTTCTTTGCTTGAAATTGATCTATTTAAATCATATATATCATCCTGATTTAGTTTGGGCATATTGTATGTTTTTAGAAATTTGTTGATGCCTTTGATATTTTCTATTTTATTGGAGTATGAATTTTCAAAATAATTTCTAATTATCTTCTGTATTTCCTTAGTGTCCATCGTGATATTTCTTTTTTCATCATAGATGTTGGTAATTTGAGTTTTCTCTCTCCTTTTCTTCGTTAGCATAGCTAATGGTTTATCAATTTTATTTATTTTTTCAAAGAAGCAACTTTTTGTTCTGTCAAACTTTCAATTTTTTTTTGTTGTTAATTGTTTCAATTTCATTAATTTCAGCTCTGTTTTTAATTATTTCCTGTCTTCCATAGCTTTTGGGGTTGATTTGTTCTTCTTTTTCTAGGACTTTGAGATGTAATGTTAGTTCATTTATTTGTTGACTTTTTGTTCTTTGAAGGACTGAACTCCATGCAATGAACTTTCCTGTTACTACTGCTTTTATAGTGTCCCAGAGATTTTGATATGTTGTATCAGTGTTCTCATTTACCTCTAAGAATTTTTTTAATCTCCTTCTTGATGCGTTCTGCAACCCATTGTTCAATTAGTAGCATATTATTTAGTCTCCAGGTGTTGGGAGTATCTTTTGTTCCTTATTTTATCATTGATTTCTAATTTCATTCCATTATGATCTGATAGAATGCAGGGTAGTATCTCTACATTTTTATATTTGCTTAGAGTTGCTTTATGGCATAATATATGGTCTATTTTGGAGAAGCATCCATATGCTACTGAGAAGAAAGTGTATTGGCTCATTGATAGATAATATACTCTAGATATGTCAGTTAAGTCTAAGTTATTGATTGTATTGTTGAGTTCTATAGTTTCTTTGTTTAGCTTTTGTTTGGAAGATCTATCCAGTGGTGAAAGAGGTGTGTTAAAGTCACCTAGAATTATTGTGTTGTGGTCTAGTTGACTCTTGAACTTGAGAGGAGTTTAACTGATGAACATAGATGCTCCATTATTTGGGGCATATATTTTTATAAGTGTTATGTCTTGTTGATGTATGAATCCCTTAAGCAGTATGAAATGTCCATCTTTATCTCTTTTGATTAACTTTGGCTTGAAGTCTACTTTATTTGATATGAGGGTGGAGACCCCTGCTTGTTTATGTAGACCATGTGAATGGTATATTTTTATCCATCCTTTCACCTTCAGTCTGTGGGCATCGTTTCCTATGAGATGTGTCTCTTGAAGGCAACATATTGTTGGGTCTTTTAATCCAATCTATTAGCATATTTCTTTCAATTGGTGAGTTTAGGCCGTTAGCATTCGGGGTTATTATTGAGAGATGATTTGTATTACCAGTCATTTATTTTTATTTTTATCTTTGGTATTTACCTCGACTAGGTTTCTCCTTTGGTTGGTTTTTCCTTTCTTGTAGTTCTTCCCTTTGTAGATTTGCATTGTTGTTTTTCATTTCCTCCTCGTGGATTATTTTGCCAAGAATGTTCTGTAGTGCAGTCTTTCTTGTTGTGAATTCTTTTAGCTTTTGTTTATTATGGAAGGTTTTTATTTCATCATCAAATCGAAAGCTTAATTTTGCTGGATATAAACTTCTTGGTTGGCATCCCTTATCTTTTAGAGCCTGGTATATGTTGTTCCAGGATCTCCTGGCTTTGAGGATCTGGGTTGAAAAATCTTCTGAGATCCGAATTGGTTTTCCCTTATAGGTAATCTGATTTTTCTCTCTTGTGGCCTTTAAAATTCTATTCTTATTTTGTATGCTAGGCATTTTCATTATAATGTGCCTTGGTGTAGATCTGTTGTAATTTTGTACATTTGGTATCCTATAGGCCCCTTGTATTTGATTTTCCAATTCATTCTTCATGCTTGGGAAATTTTCTTATATTATTTCATTGAATAGATTGTGCATTCTTTTGATTTCAATTTCTACACCTTCCTCTATTTCAATAAATCTTATATTTGGTCTTTTGATGGTATCCCATAATTCTTGGATATTCTGTTCATGGTTCCTTACCATCTTCACTGTGAGGTCAACTTTATTTTCAAGATTATATATTTTGTCCTCATTGTCTCAGGTCCTGTCTTCCAAGTGATCTAATCTGTTGGTGATGCTATCTATTGAGTTTTTTCCAATAGCTTATTGTTTCTTTCATTTCAAGGATTACTGTTTGTTTTTTTCACAGACTCTCTATCTCTTTTTTGAAGTAATCTTGTGCTACCTGTATTTGTTCTCTTATCTCTTTGTCGGTGTGATCAATGGTTGCCTGTATTTGATCTCTTATCTCTTTGTTGGAGAGATCAATTTTTGCCTGTATCTCTTCACTTAGGTCAGGTTTTAAATCCCAAATCATTTTAATTATGTGTATCCAGAACTCCTTCTACTACATTTCACCTACTGTGTTTTCTATGGGTTCTATTGTTGCAGTATCTTGGTTTATTTTTGGCATTTTCCTCCCTTGTTTTTTCATGATGTCTATCTGTTTTCTCTCTTGCAGGGTAAGCCTGAGGTATTACGGCTTCTGCCTTATTGTCTTATAGCATCCCTACAGGTTACCTGAAACCTCACTTTTAAGGGAAAGATTAATATTACAGCATTCAATGTACCCAGAGTGTATCCATATATCAGTTAGCTTCTATTTTTATATTAACAGTTTTGTCACTATAAACAGAAGTGATTAGATCAATTATCTTTTACCACATAGTCTCTATGTTTGTGTGGTGGTTTGCGGTATCTAATGGTAGAAGGGGGGACTTAGGGGTTGGCTAAGACGTTTATGAAGTAGGATGTGAGAAACAAAGGTATTAGATTATTTGACTAGTGACAGTGTAATCATAAGAATTTGGCTGTTAGTAGGAGAAGGAAGGGATAGGCATCCCCACGTAAGACTTCCTGTTAGTTCGCAACAAGAAAACTGGCAGTCCCTCCAGTAGAGCACAGTCTGATGCCTCCTGGTGCACAGGAGCCTTAATGATGTCTTACCAGGTCCTTTGTTTTGTTCCTTGATAGTAGCCTTGCTATCTCAGTTTTGTGGCAGTGGCAGCCTCAAGCCTATACTTACATTCATGTTGGATTGTGTAGCCACGAAACCCCAGTGTGCTGTGTGTCTCTGGGCAGGCACGGCTTGACTCTCCAAGCTGCGGGAGCGGGGCAGGCCTCTGTCTCCGGCTATCCTCCTGGCCACAGTGTGGTGGAGCAGGCAGCCTGGCTTTCCTCTCCTCGCTCTCCTCCTCCTGGGTCTCCTCGCAGGGCCCTTCTTCAGGCCAGGCCCTTTCTCCAGCAGGGCCCTTCCTCTGGCCGGTGTCTACTGCTTCTCCTGGTCGCGGCATGGGCAGTTGGTGGTTGCACAGGCAGTTGGCAGGGCCCTTCCTCTGGCTGGGCCCTTCCTTGGTATGTTTTTTTAAATCTTAATAAATAAAAATAGTCTATGACTTGTTTCTAAGATGAATTGGGAGAGAGGTTCTTGGAAACAAAATTGACCAAATTATGTAGTTATATTGTGTGCATATATGTATAATTATAATATACCAACAACAACAAAAAAAGGAAACAAAATAAAACAAATTGAAAGGCTACCTTATGCGATTTAGGATGTTGGCATAAACTTTGGAAGTTATCTTCTATTTAACAGGTAAGTGGAAAAATGGCAAGGGATTGGAGCATATTTTCTTTTTACCTATGGTATTACTTTTTCTACCTCTTTTTGAATCAATATCAGTGGATTATATTTTGCTATACAACATTAATTTACTCTGCAAATTCAAATCCACTACTATATAGTTTGCACATGTTTATGTTCCCAATTCTCAGTTTTACTTATCCCTTCCTAAAGGTTTATATGCTTTATCAGATTGTTTTTTTGGTCACTTCTTACCTTCTTCTGGGATATTCTGTGGTTTTTATCCTAATTTCTTTTGTAAAAAATCTTACTCCACCCCCTCCATATTTTACTAAAATAGATTATATAGATCAAGTCATCTATTCATAAAATAATTATAGAATCATAAGAAAACAACATCAGTAAGTACCATGATTAATTTTATAATGGCTATTTGAGAAAATAAACATTGAAGGGAGCAGGAACACACAAGTTGAATGGGTCATTGGGAAAGGAGAAGAAGAAGGAGCAGGATTCCCCAAATTATATGAACTAATTGGTACTTTAGGAAGATTCCCAGGCTGTGGGGTTGTTGTGGGGCTGTGGTGTGCATTAAAAGGAAGTAAGCTCCTCCCTGAAATGAAGAGAGGCATCTTGGGATCTAGTTGAGATGGAACCATTGCTTTTGTATCTAGACTCCAACCTTCATCACACCTTCATTTAATTCACTGGGTGTGAGTAAATCCAGGCTCCCAAACATCAAAAAATGAAAAGAGATGGCTTTAGGGGCAAGATCATGGAGTGGCCCAATATTTGACAATCGAGCATGAAACCCACAGATATGGTGGAGCCATGATACATTTCTGTCTGAAACTGAGAAAGACCACATGACAAAAGTGTAGGCCACACATAGACCAAAAACTCAATGGAAATATTCAGAGTAAATGCTGCCATTTAAGATGAAAGAGGGGAAAAAGGAGGAAGCCATTCCCTTCAAGAGAAAAAAAAAGTATAAGAGAATGTAAAAGAACCCTGCCACTCATGACACACATTTGATTTATAAAAGGAACAAGGACTCTGTGCATTCCCAAAATAATAAAACAACTAACTGTGACTTCAGTCTTTATTTGTAAGACATGGGGCCTCATTTTATGGGATAAGTGGTTTTCATCCAGAAGGAAGAACCCAGAGGAAGCATTTTTGTCTTTAAAGCATCTTTTTTCTTTCATTCAGAGTGAAAAAGAAAATGCAAAATGAAAAGACCCTTCTATGTCATGTCAGCAGATATATAATATTTCCAATTTTCTTTTCATGACCTCTCAGAAAAACATAGTCTCAAAAGTGCTGTTTGGTTGGAAAAAGAAATTGCTCAACAATTATAGATTCATTCAATATAAGGTGTGTGGTTTCTGGAAAAAGCAGCAACAACAACAAAATATTCTGTACTTTTCTACCATTTTAGTAAATCATAAAGAATTTCCAGAAGGTCTAGTGCTTTGTAATAAAAAGTAATTTTTGCTAATATATTCCCTAGACATAAGGCATTGTGTTATATTGGATTGCATACATTAGACCAAAATACACCCCTGTTCAAACTTCTATAATTCCAGAGGCTTCCTGCAAGTTTTATGTATGTGAAGGAATTTGCTCATGGTCATTACAAACAAGTTGTTCTTCATGAACAAAAAGAATAGAAGTGCACTGTAAAGAGAATGCTATTGGAATGCAGGAGAAGAACTTCAAGGCAAAAGAGCAATTGAAATTTCTGTTTTATTCATAAGATACTGAAAGGAGGAAATCAAGAAGACTGAATTTTTTTCCTTAGCAATTTTTATTAATGCACACAGTAATTTATTACAGCATACTTCACCATCAATAAAATGCATAATCATAATTGTACAGCTTCATACATTTTGCCAAACCCTTACAGCAACATAACCACCATACCTGGTTGGTATGTAAAGCATCATGCTCCAGAAAGTTCCTGCTTGCCCCTTTCCCCTTATTTCTCCTGGAAATAATTACTGTTCTAATTCCCATCACCACTGATTCACCTTGTTTGTTCTGGAAATTTATATAAGGGGAGTGACTAGGGAAATATTCTTTCACATCTGTCCTTTCCCACTCTACATGTCTTGTTGATTCACCGACATCATTGCATGTTTTAGTAGCTTGTTCTCTTTTATTAGTATTCCATTGTCTAAATATTCTACAATTCATTATGCATTCCTCTGTTAATAGGTATTTGGGTCGTTTCAAGTTTTCAGATATTACAGATAGAACATCGCTGATAATTTTGTACTGTGTGTATGTGTGTGTGTGTGTGTGTGTGTGTGTGTGTGTGTGTGAGAGAGAGAGAGAGAGAGAGAGAGAGAGAGAAAAGAGAATGTATTTGTAGTCTTCTTGATTATATCAGTAATAGTCACATAATATGACAACTCACATTTGACATGGATTAGAAACTGAATTTTTTTTTTCTATACATGTCTTTTTACATTTTTATGACTGCATAAAAGATACAAGGTTATTATTTACTTTAATTCATAAATAATAAAGAAGATACCAAAAGTCACAAATAGACCACATATGATGTTGTGTGTATGTTTCTAGTTGTCTTCTACAGGTTGTAATAGTATTCCTAGGCATACTGATATGTATTGAATGATTAATTAATATTCAAGCATATTTCAGTCACATACATAGCTTGCCTTTCTGTTGATTTAGCAACCTATCTCAGACATCTTTGCATCTCTTTTTCTGCCTGCTGACATTCATTCCTTCACTCCACAAATGTTGGGTTCCCAGTGAAAACAGGCACTGTCCCAGGTGCTGCAGATCCAACATGGCGGTGTCCTCCCTGTTCCCCTCCAGGAGCTCACATTCCAGTGCAGAAGGGCAATGATAGGCATGGGAAGAGGTGAACATACAGCATGTCAGATGGAAGTAAGTGCTGAGAGGAGGACAAGCACAGTTAGGTTAGGAGAGAGTGTAGTACAGTGTGAGAGTGGGCTGAGAAGGTGATGTCTGAACAGAGATTGAAGGAAATACAGGAAGAGGAAGAGCAAACAGTTGAGCTCTGACTGTGGAAGAAGCCAGGGTTTCCCCAGGGCTGCAGAGTGACAGAGACGGGGAGAGGACAGAGGAAGAGGCTTTGTTTACTGCCAGCCAGCCCTCAGGGGAAGTTCATGTTTGCTGCGCAGTTAATACTGCGATTAACTTTCTGGTTATGTGCATACGTAGTCATTTCCATAGCAGAAGTCCCAAGAAATAGAATCACTGGTCTACAATATATGTATTTTACATTTTTGAAAAGTACTGACAGGCTGACATGTTTTCTCAGAGCTTTCTTTTTAATTTATTTTTTATTCTAAGTTGTTAGAAATGACAGCAGAATGCATTACATTTCATATTATACTGGTAGAGCACATTTTTACATATCTCTGGTTGTATGCAAAGTATATTCACACCATTCATGACTTGCTACATGCACTTAGGGTAATGATATCCATCTTATTCTACCATTTTTTTTTCTTTTCTTCACCCTTTTGCCCCCTCCATTCCCCTTCCTCCATTCTAGTGGCCGTTCTAGTGTTCCTCTAATCCTCCTAATTTCCCCATCCCAACCCCATTGTGAATCGGCCTCCTTATATCAGAGAAAACATTTGGCATTTGGTTTTTTGGGATTGGCTAACTTCACTTAGCATTATATTTCCTAACTTTATCCATTTACCTGCGAATGCCATGATTTTATTCTCTCTTCAGCTATTAAGAACACAAACAACAATAAATGTTGGTTAGGATGTGGGGGAAAAAGGCACATTCATACATTGTTGGTGGGACTGCAAAATGGTGCAGCCAATATGGAAAGCAGTATGGAGATTCCTTGGAAAACTTGGAATGGATCCACCTTATGATCCAGCTATCCCAATCTTTGGTCTATACCTAAAGGACTTAAAAACAGCATACTTCAGGGACACAGCCACATCAATGTTTATAACAGCACAATTCACAATAGCTAAACTGTGGAACCAACCTAGATGCCCTTCAGTAGATGAATGGATAAAGAAAATGTGGTATATATACACAATGGAATATTACTCAGCAATAAGAGAGAATGAAATCTCAGAGCTTTTTAGGTATCTCTATGTTTGTATGTTCTCATTTTTACATTGGGGATGATTTTATTTTTTATTTTTTGTGTGCTTATGATCATAATTTTTTAAAATTTTATTTTTATAATTTTTAATATGTACAACTCATAGTGCATGTATTTAACATCTTTTTAGATACAACTGTTTGTACACAAAGTATATTCGTATAATTCAGGTCTTCAATCATGCATTTAGGAAAATGATATCCGTCTCATTCAACCACCTTTTCTTTTCTTTTTTTTTTTCTTTTCTCCCCCTCCCTCCCCCTTTGCTCCCTCCCTTACCCTCCCTTCCCTTTCACCATTCTAGTGTTCCTCTAAACCTCCTATGTACCCCCATCCAACAATACTATGAACTAGCCACCTTATATCAGAGAAAACATTTGGTACTTGGATTTTTGAGACTGACTAACTTCACTTAGCATTATGTCTTCCAACTTCATCTATTTACCTGCAAATTCCATTAATTTATTTTCTTTTATTGCTGAGTAAAATTCCATTGTGCGTATATACCACATTTTCTTAATCCACTCATTTACTGAGGGACAGCTAGATTGGTTCCACAACCTAGCTATTGTGAATTGCACAGCTACAAACATTGAGATAGCTGTGTCGCTGTAATATGCTGTTTTTAAGTCCTTTGGGAATAGACCCAGGAGTGGGATGGCTGGGTCATAGGGTGGTTCCATTCCCAGTTTTCCGAGAAATCTCCATACTGCTTTCCATAACGGTTGCACCATTTTGCAGTCCCACCAGCAATGTATGAGTGTGCCTTTTTCCCCACATCCTCTCCAACAATTATTGTTGCTTGTGTTCTTCATAGCTGCCATTCTGACTGGAGTGAAGTGAAATCTTAGAGTAGTTTTGATTTGCATTTCTCTAATTGCCAGCGATGTTGAACATTTTTTCATGTATTTGTTGATTAATCGTGTATCTTCTTCTGAGAGGTGTCTTCTCAATTCCTTAGCCCATTTATTGATTGGGTTATTCGTTTTTTAGGTGCAAAGTTTTTTGAGTTTTTTATATATTCTAGAAATTAGTGCTCTATCTGATGTGCATGTATTAAATATTTGTTCCCAATTAGTTGGCTCTCCATTCACCTCACTGATTGTTTCTTTTGCTGAGAAGAAGCTTTTTAGTTTAAATCTATCCCATTCATTAATTCTTGGTAGTAATTCTTGTGCTACAGGATTCTTATCAAGGAACTTGGGGCCTAATCCGACATGTTGGAAATTGGAGCTTACTTTTTCTTCTATCAGGCGTATTGTCTCTGGTCTAATTCCTAGGTCTTGATCCACTTTGAATTGAGTTTTGTGCATGGTGAGAGATAAGGGTTTAATTTCAATTTGTTGCATATGGATTTCCAGTTTTCCCAGCACAATTTGTTGAAGAGGCTATCCTTTCTCCACTGTACATTTTTGGCGCCTTTGTCTACCATAAGATAGTTGAAATTATATCTATTAGTCTCTGTGTCCTCAATTCTGTACCATTGGTCCACCAGTCTGTTTTGGTGCCAATACCATGCTGTTTTTGTTACTATTGCTCTATAGTATAATTTAAAGTCCAGTATGGTGATGCCCCCTGCTTCACTTTTCTTGCTCAGGATTGCTTTGGCTATTCTGGGTCTTTTATTTTTCCAGATGAATTTCATGACTGCTATTTCTATTTCTTTGAAGAATGACATTGGGATTTTGATTGGAATTGCCTTAAATCTGTATAATGCTTTTGGTAGTGTGGACATTTTGATAATATTAATTCTACCTATCCAAGAGCAAGGTAGGACTTTCCATCTTCTGAGTTCATCTATAATTTCTTTCCTTAGTGTTCTATAATTTTCATTATAGAGGTCTTTCACCTCTTTCGTTAGGTTGATTCCCAGGTATTTTATTTTTTTTTAATGCTATTGTAAATGGGGTAGTTTTTATCATTTCCCTTTCAGAGTCTTTGTCACTGATGTACAAAAATGCCTTTGACTTATGTGTATTGATTTTGTATCCTGCAACTTTGTCACATTCATTTACTAGTTGTAAAAGTTTTCTGGTAGAGTTTTTTGGGTCTTGTAGGTAGATTATCAAGTTTCTTTGTTTAGCTTTTGTTTGGATGATCTATCCATTGGTGAGAGAGGTGTGTTGAAGTCCCCCAGAATAATTGTATTGTGGTCTATTTTACTCTTGAACTTGAGAGGAGTTTGTTTGATGAATGTAGGTGCTCCATTATTTGGGGAATATAGATTTATGATTGTTATATCCTGTTGATGAATGGTTCCCTTAAATAGTAAGAAATATCCATCTTTGTCCCTCTTGATTAGTTTTGGTTTGAAGTCTACCTTATTTGATATGAGAATGGAAACCCCTGCTTGTTTCCGCCGGCCATGTGAGTGATACGACTTTTCCCAGCCTTTCACTTTCAGTCTGTTGATGTCTTTTTCTATGAGGCGTGTTTCTGACAGCAAATTGCTGGGTCGTTTCTTTTAATCCATTCTGATAATCTGTGTCTTTTGATTGGCGAGTTTAGTCCACTAACATTCAGGGTTAATATTGAGATGTGATTTTATTCCCATCCATTTTTATTTGTATTATGATCTTTAGCTTGATTTGGTTTCTCTTCTGGTTGGTACTTCCCTTAGTTTAATATCTCCCTTTGTTGATTTTTGTTGTTATCTTTCTCTTCTTCTTCATGAAAAATGTTGCCCAGGATGTTCAGAAGTGCTGGCTTTCGAGTTGTGAAATCTTTTAACTTTTGCTTGTCATGGAAGGTTTTTATTTCATCTTCGAATCTAAAGCTCAATTTTGCTGGATATAAGATTCTTGGTTGACATCCTTTTTCTTTCAGAGCTTGAAATATGCTATTCCAGGATCTTCTTGCTTTTAAGGTCTGGGTTGAAAAATCTGAACATAGTCTGATTGGTTTCCCCCTATATGTAATCTGCTTCCTTTCTCTTGTGGCTTTTAGTATTCTCTCCTTGCTCAGAATGTTAGGCATTTTCATTATAATGTGTCTTGGTGTGGATCTGTTGAAATTTTGTTTGTTTGGTGTTCGGTATGCCTCTTGAACTTGGTTTTCCCATTCATTCCTCAAGTTTGGAAAATTTTCTGTAATTATTTCATTAAATAAATTACTCATTCCTTTGGCTTGAAACTCTGCCCCTTCCTCTACACCAATCACTCTTAAGTTTGGTCTTTTTATGCTGTCCCATAATTCTTGGATGTTATGTTCTTGATTTCCAACGAGTTTTGCTGTATAGTCTAAATTCTTCTCTAGGACATATATTTTGTCTTCATTGTCTGAGGTTCTTTCTTCCAAGTGGTCTACTCTGTTGGAGATGCTTTCAATTGAACTTCTATTTTGGTTTATTGCTTCTTTCATTTCTGAAATTTCTGTTTGGTTTCTCTTCAGAGCCTCTATTTCCCTATTGAAGTAATCTTTTACTTCCTGTATTTGTTTTTGGAGTTCTTTGTCAAAATGATCTTTTGCCTCCTGTACTTGCTCCCTCATCTCATTTTTGAGTTCATTCTTAAGTTCCATAAACATTTGGCATATGTAATTTCTAAATTCCATCTCTGGCATCTGACCAACTGTGTTTGCCATAGAATCTGCTGATGAGGTATCTTGATTTGTTTGTGTCACTTTCTTCCCTTGTTTTTTCATGTTGCTTGTGTGTCTTTTCTTCCTGCACTGTGGGACCTTGACTATTTCGATTTTACCTTAAAGCCTTATGTTGTTCCTGTAGTACAATGCTATCAGATCCCCTTATAATTCCTTTACACTTTAAAACCTAACACTTTCTATTCAGAAAATCCAAGTTTGATCACAATGTACAGATTTGGTTAACCCAGATATTATTTCCAATTTACTCTGTACGCTTCTGATAGGGTTTTATAGCTCCAAGTATTGGATACAGAGGTGTTATGTTTAGGAAGAAGGAAGTGTCTTGAATTGTTCTTTCTTGGAAAGTATGAAAAGAGTTCTATTGAAGTGGTTTAGTGGAAGTGGTTTAGTATAAGTAGATGAGAGAAGAAAGAGAATGGAGTAGACAATTAGGTGGAGAGACCAATTTATATATAAAGTAAGATGGAAAAGAAAAAAAAATGATAAAAGAGTAGGAATTGGTGTAAGAGAGAGGATAGAGAGAATCAAGAAAATAGAGAGTAAACTATATATAACACTGCTTTGCTATCCAGTTCAATTGCGCTGGTTCTAGAAATCCCAAGTTCTGCGTATAACTTGTTTTTGCTCTGTTTAGTATGCACTGGCAGGGTGCAAATATGAAAGATGAAGGAGGAAGAAAAGATGCAAAAGTTAGAAGGACGAAAAGAAGGAACGAAAAAAGGAGCAGAAGCAAATAAACAAACACACTGACAATCACTGCAAAAAAAAGCAAAACAAAACAAAGCCAAAAAAAGAAAAAGAGAAACAAACAATCAAAATTAAAAAAAAAAAAAAAAAACCTGAAAACCAATAAAACAAGCAAACAAAAACAAAAGAAGTTGAACCCCAAGTCTCAAACAAAATGGGCCCTGGGAAGCCCCCCTCTTTTTCCCTTTCCAGTTTAAGCCAACTGCATCAGACCACGTCCAGACAGTCTGCGGCCCTGTCAGTGGAGTCAAGGCTGCACCCTAGGCCAGCGGCAGAATGGCTCAGTGGATGAGTGGCTCAGGGGGGTTGTGTGTCAGCAGATGAAAGGCACCAGGAAGGGGACCCTCCAGAAGGCACCCTTTCCCCACGCCCACCCACAGTTGTAGCTTCTTGTGGCCGCTGCGCTGGCCTCAGACACGCCCTCCCCTGCTGGTTACCAGAGCCTCACCCAGGTGTGCGCTGCCTTCAGAGCGCTGGTGGCTCCCTGGATGTCTGCAGGTGTTCTGTCCCCTCTGACTTTTCCCCTTTGTCTGGGTCAGCCACTGTACTCCTCAAAGATGGAGGTGTTCTCCTCCCATTCTACAGCAGCTCCGCAGACCCTGTGTCAGTCCAGAGCTTGCGGATTGGCTTGGCAAGCTGTGCGAAAGAGCTCTACGTGGACACCACCCACGCCTCTAGGCCTCTTTCTATCCCTCCTCGCTGATTGGTTTCAAAGCCGCTGGGTGGATGTCTCCTTGCCGAGATGGTATCGGGCAGCTGCAACTACACCACGGACAGCGCTGCTTCGGACTGTGGACCGCTCTGACTCTGCCCCTGTTGGTCGTGGTCGGAAGAACGCCGTATCTCACTGTCCAGAGGTGCACGAATGTCTCGGCTCCCCTTCAGTTGCAACAGAACTGCTAGTAACGCGCTCAAGCTTCCCACTCCGCGCCCTTCAGCAACTGTGTCCAGATAGCACCTCCCTCCTGTCAGCCATCTTCCCAGGATCCTCTGGGGATGATTTTAATAATACTGACTTCAGAGTGTTGTTTTTTTTATGTTTGTTTGTACAAGATTTTTAGGATAAAATGAGTTAGTGTATGATAAACTTCTTAGAGCAAAGCATGCCATACAGGGATCCCCATATATTTGTTATAATTATATAGCCATTTTATTTTTCTGTTCTGTAAAAGATAAAAAAAAAAAATGCCACATCAGAGGAGATGCCGTAATGCTCTTCATTATGATCTTCTGTCACATGGTGAATATAAACAATGCAGTCGTTCCCTCCCTGCCCTCTTGCTTTCCATATTTCAGTTACCCACAGCCAACCATGGTCCAAAAACCTTACATGGAAAATCCCAGAAACAAGCAATTCACAAGTTCTAAATAATTTCTATTATGGCATATTGTTATATTCATTCTATTTTATTATGAGTTATTGTGGCTAACCTCTTTGTGTGACTAATTTATAAATTAAACTTTATCATATGTATGTATGTATAGGAAAATATATATGTATGTTGATGTTAAGTGCTGTCCAAGGTTTCAGGGTCTTTGAATGCACTATATGTGGATAAGCAGGTGTGTGTGTGTGTGTGTGTGTGTGTGTGTGTATAATTGTCAGGAGCCCATTTGGGTTATGATAGGATTCATGCTGAGTTCATTTCCTAAAGGCCAAGAATTTCTGCTTCATTTCCCTATGAATTTCATCCGGGAAAAGAAAGAAGGAAAGAAGGAGAGAAAGAAAGAAAGGAAGGAAGGAAGAAAGAAAGAGAGAAAGAAAGAGAGAGAGAGAAAGAAAGAAAGAGAGAGAGAGAGAGAGAGAGAGAGAGAGAGAAGAAGGAAGGAAGGAAGGAAGGAAGGAAGGAAGGAAGGAAGGAAGGAAGGAAGAGAAGAGAAGAGAAAAAAGAAAAGACAAAAAAAGAAAAGAAAACACAGCCAGGAAGAGCAGCCAACTTCAGCTTTGCCCCAGGACTAATTGAGCTCACAGAAGTAGCATCTCTATATTTTTTGTTCCTCTCTAGAAGCAGGGAATTTCCCCAAATGGAAAGAGAGTGTCCCCTTTTCTCATGCCACAGGAAGCTCGGGCAAGGGCCAGGCCCTCCTTGGAAGGCCCACCTGGGTGTTTTCATTGCATTTGCATCTTCAAGGTGCTGACCGTGAAGGCTGTGTCTTATCTCCTCAGAGTGAATTACCAGCTTCTTAGGGACAGAGACTTGATGATGCTTTTTGGTCTGGATCACAACAGCTTTAAAGCACATAGAGGAGGCATGGGATTATGAGCAGTGCTTTCAAGTTGCCTCAGTGGGAAATTCCAGGTCCTGCCTTCCTCATGAACCTGGGCCTAGCTATTGTATTTTATCCCCCTCATAATCATGGGGGGTGTCATATTTTGTATACAAGCAGTTGTATGTAAAAAGATGCTATACTTGTGCATTATGAATAAGTAAATAAATAATTAAAGTAAAAAAAAATTAAAAAGAAAATTTGCTTGCTGGAGAGGAAAGAGAACCAGAGGAAGAGCCCAAATAACCAGAGCAAGATCCCATATTGGGCTACTTATAAACTCCATGACACTGGCCAAGGACAGGAACCATGGCAAAAATGTAAAGTAAAACGAGCCAGTGAAAATTAAAGTGTGAAGAACACGCATCCTGACCTCCTGAAAAGCCTGGGAGTAAGAAAACCAAAGGAAGCAGACCAGTTTAGTTCATGTTCTATGGTAGCTCTTCCCCCTCCACGGGGTTCTGAGCTTGGTGAGACCAGTGGCCTTACCTTTGCATCAGGACTGAGTGTGGTGTGAAGCTTCATAGGAACTTCATACCCATTGATAATGAATAATAAATCACATGAACTTGTGTTTTAAGTTTCAAGGCACTGGGTAAATATAATGGTATTTTTTTTTTTTATTATGTGTCTAAATATCTGCCCCATATTCTCAGAAACACCAACATCTAGAGATAAAATGAACAATCAATCGAGGATTTTTTTTTTCTGTATGCATTTTGACAAAGGCATCAAAACTTCCCACACCCTGTTGGAGTATCACCAGAGATGGGGATGCTTACGAGGTCCCAAGCAATCTCTTGTCTGGGACGTTCTGCCAGAAGGAGCGTCTGGTGCCTGCACTGGAGAAAGGGCAGCTTGCCATACCGCAGGTGTGCACCGTTTCTGTATCTGCATGACATATGAAAACACTTAACAGGTGTCATTGTGCATTGGCAATTTTTTTTTCAATTCCACAGCTTTACTAAAACAGTTTAATTAGAAGCTATTAGAGGTGATAATGAATTTGCCATATCTTTTGCACAACTGCTAAGGACTTTTTAAAAAAAATTATTTAAAAAGGGAATTTAGTTCTCCAAGGGCTAGCAGGTAGCAGAATTCCTTGGGGATGCTCATTCACAGGTTTTTATCTAGCTGGATGAACCATTTTTGGCTGGTTTCCTTCATGGACAAAATAACATTAGCTCTTCATTGAGGGATGATTCCTACACACTTCAAAAGCTGAACATTATATAGTTGGAACTCTTCTTTAAAAAGATTAAGCAATAAAATATTCTTGAGGTTTTTTACTTTATGGATAATTTATCCAGTATTCTAACAACGATCTCTTGGGCATTTTACAAGCCTTTTGCCCTTTCTTTCTAACTCCATTTCTTTTTACTATCAAATTCCTGTTCCACCCCAATACAAGGGTGCTCAGTATACAATCAGGTGTGCTCCTGTCACTTGTCTTAGAACCCATCATTGGAAACACAATTTCTAAGAATAGTTTTTACCTAAATTTTAAAATTCATGATGCATAGATAACAACAGTATGAGAGAAAAACAAATGTGCTGTGGCCAGAGGCACCTGTCAACATTTGGTATGCAGGTGGGAAGCCCTGTACTGAGCAATGCTCTACTTCCTCAGCATGACATCCAAGCTCTTTTCCACATAACCACATCCTCGTTCCAAGATCTGTAATTCTGCTTCCATCTGTGAGGTAGTACCAGCATCTGGATTTACCTTCCTGACTGAAAACAGAGATGAAATTTAAGAGACAATAGACAACAAGGAAAGAAATGACAGTGATCCCTGATAGATGCCATAACATGGTGGTAAGTCTGTGCTTTCCCAGCTTGCTGTCTTTCCAGCCCATATCACAGGGTGGGAGCACCCGGGAAGCAGAGAGTCAACGTCTAGAGTCCAGGGAGAATAGCAGGCAAGAGATTGCAAGACAGACCACCAGGGAGGTGAGAGCACTCCAGAGCTGCAGGGGTGTGCACAAGTGGTCAGCAAAGGACTGAGAAGGAGAAGCATGTGGGCAAACTGCCAGGAAAAGTTTAAATGTAGCAGAGTCCTAAGCAAACAAATGGATAGTGTCTCTTTTACCAGTCAAATTGGGAAAACCTCATAGTTTGCTGAGGATTGGAGATAATACATAAGAGGGTCTTGCCTCAATAGTGGGAAAAATTAGCCCTGTGCTCTGTGCTACTACCTACTGCTCTGTGAATTATGAATTTTCCAAGTCAACTAGTAGAAACAGCTACTGTTTCTGGTTCTGTGTATCCAGCACCAGGTATAGATTCTTACAAACTTCTTGGATGGCCCTTACCTTAACCTCAGATAATTTAATTAGATCCTGAAAGAAAGCCCATGAATATTTGTAGGAGGGCAAAAAATATCTATCATGCAATAAGATATAATTCACAACAGAATCAAATTCACATATGATACCCAATTAAAGGCATACAAAGGCATACAAAGAAGCAAGAAATTATGACTCATATTGAAAAAAAAAGAACAATCAATCTAAATTGACCCAGAAATGACAGATGAAAAAGTTAACTAGAGATATGAAAAGATGAAAAGTTAACTAGAGATACAAAAAAAAAAAAAAGTCTAACAATTACTTCTAGAAATGAAAAAAAAAAAAAAAACTAGGTGTGAAATTTTAAAAGTCACCAAATGAAACCAATGGCACATTAAACAATGCAGAAGAAAAGATTAGTAAACATGCAGACTTAGCAATAGAAACTGTCCAAAATGAAATTTGGTGGAAAAGAATCAGAAAAAAATGAACAGAACACCATTAGACAATATGTAAAAGTGAGGCTGTGATGATGTTTCAATAAAACCGTATTTACAAGAAAAGTGACCATTCAGGCATGCCTATTTTAGACCAAAGTAGAGATAAATTCATGTTCTCAGTCTTCCTTGTTGAAATAAAAGACTACTGTTTCTCTGATACTGGTGAAATATACCAATATTTAGTATGATTCCTGACATGGCAGGTGCTGAATGAATCATTTGTTTATTGAATGAATGAACATAGCACAAACTTGTAGCATGAATGAATTAAATGATGAACCAATCTAGTTGAGATGTCCTTTTAGAAAGCATCAATTCTAGAATTTCTCCTTTCAAAATTTTTATGTTTTTACTTATTCTAATTAGGTATATATGACAGCAGACTGCATTTTGATTCATTGTATGCAATTTCAGCACAACTTTTCATTTCTCTGGTTATACATGATGTAGCTTAAAACCATGTGTGTAGTCATACATGTACCTAGGGTAATGATGTCCATCTCATTCCACCATCTTTCCTGCCTCCTCCCTCCCCTCCCCATTTTTGCCCAATCAAAGTTTCTCCAATTTTTCCATGGTGCCCCCATTATGGATCAGCATCCAGTCATCCGAGAGAATATTTGGTCTTTGTTTTTTGGGGATTGGCTTACCTCACTTAGCATGATATTCTCCAACTCCATCAATTTACCTGCGACTACCATAATTTGATTCTCTTTTAATGATGAGTAATATTCCATTGTGTATACATACCACAGTTTCTTTATCCATTCATCTATTGAAGGACATCTAGGTTGCTTACACAGTTCAGCTATTGTGAATTGTGCTGCTATAAACATTGATATGGCTGCATTGCTACAGTATACTGATTTTAACATTTTTTGGTATAGACCAAGAAATTGGATAGCTGGGTCAAATGGTGGTTCCATACCAAGGTTTCTAAGGAATCTCCATACTGTTTTCTAGATTAGTTGCACTAGTTTGCAGTCCCACCAGCAATGTGTGAGTGTGTCTTTACAACCTCACCAACACTTATTGTTGTTTGTATTCTTGATAACTGCCATTCTGAGTGGTGTGCGATAAAATCTTAGAGTGGTTTTGATTTGCATTTCCCTAATTCTTAGAGATGTTGAACGTTTTTTTTCATGTATTTGTTGATCAAATGTATATCTTCTTCTGAGAAGTGTCTGTTCAGCTCCTTAACCCATTTATTAATTGGGTTCTTTGTGTGTGGGGGGGGGGGGGGTTGGTGTTTTTTGAGTTTTTTATATATCCCGGAGATTAGTGCTCTATGTGACATGGGTATGGCAAAAATTTGCTCCCAAAATGTAAGCTCTCTCTTTACCTCATTGATTGTTTCTTTTGCTGAGAATTTCCTCTTTTGATACAATTATTCAAGTCCAACTCTCTTTCCTGCAAAGGATAGAGCCTGGTACAAAATGCTTACCTCCAGCTAAACATTTTTGTGGGACAAGAAAATAGTTTTCGAGCATACTCTGCCATCAATTTCTGGAAATGGAGGGAGAACTTGCTTTCCATTTAATTTGAATGAGGTAAATGCCCTTCATTTGAAATTCATCAATGTTGTGAAAGCCATTCCTGGTGAAAACACAGGTGCTGTTTTTCCATAAATTATTTGGGCCTCTGTGGAGCCCAAGCAAAACAGAAACTGCAGGGAGTTTACAAAATTGTTTTCTATATTTGAAAATGCCACCTAAATGGAAAATGAGAAGGAGAAGCATCTGGCCAAGCACAGGCCTTTGTGCAGAGGGGGGAAGAGAGGAGGCAGAGCCCAGAAGAATTTTATCTCAATTCAAGACTCTTCTCTTCCCACAGGAGAACTCTATATTACATTATAAAATAGTGAACATCATATTTTGGGTTCCTAAAATTATGAAATCTCATAAAGAAATGGTCCCCAAAAACCATTTATTCTGGTCTAAATTTGAATCTGTGTTTGAATCCTCTAGATAGAGGATTCTATCTATACCATGTTCCACCAAATTGTCATTTCCCTTGTGTTTGACCACCTCTGGGACAAAGTGCTTATCACATCTGAGAAGCTGTCTCATATGTAAGGACTGGGTGGTTCTTTTTTGTATCTACAAAAGGACTATTTTTTCTGCATTCAAATCCATTGTCTGTTTTTTTTCCGTCATACGCTCAAATAGTGGCAACTGATTAAGTTTCCAAGGCAATCACAACTAAAGGTAGAGCATTAAAACAAACAAACAAACAAACAAAACACACACACACACACACACAAAGAACAGAAATCAAGTTCCCTTGAACCCCATACATTTGTTATTATTGTTGTTGTTGTTGTTACTTACAAATTGTTTGACCCCGAAACTTTCTGATCTTCACCTTTCTGACTTACAAAAGATAGTATTAAGCTAGATCACAGATCATCAACTTTAGTGTGTATTGGAATCACCTAAGGAGATTGCTCAACAACAGATTATTATAGTGTACAGTCAGAGCCTCTGGTTCAATAGTTTGGATAGGTCCTAAAATTTACATTTCTAACTAGTTTCCAGGCAATGCTGATGCTAGTTTATGAAATACACATTGAAAATCACTGAATAAGATAATTCTAAAGACAGCTGTTTGACATGTATGAGAACCACCTGTTTGGTGAGATGCACTCCAAAGAAAGACAATATTGTTTGAATAGATTTTAGAAAATGTTGAAATTCCATCATCCTTAGACATTCGTAATTTGCATTGGCATGGCACAGGTTCTGAGAAAGTGCAGTAGCTAAAAGCAAACACAAAAATGATTTCAGTTCATTTTAACCAACTTTCACAAACATTTGTGACCACATGTGACATATGTGCTGGTAGTTGATCTATAAATTCCATTCACACTAGGAAGTATGGTGAGTTAATAAATTTCTTCTAGGTTTTAAGTTTGTTAAATACTGTGGACTAGGTGAAAAAACATCTAGAATATCTAGAGTAAATATTTGGAAAGATGAAACCTCACTCAGAGTCATTATTGAACTTCCAATGCTGAGTTTACCACTATAGAGTCAGGATCCAATCAGGAGAGAAACCACACAATCATTTGAACAAGGTAACTTTAACCTAAATACTTACTAACTATGAAAGGGGATCAGAGCAATGAAAGATTGGAAAGAAGTAGAGTGAGGTCTAAAGGATATAGAAGTAACAGATGTGGGGAGTCTCCATCACCACTAAGGCTGAGATACTGAGCCCAAAAGAGAGGTCTCAGCGGGGAGATTCAGACCTTGGAAAAGGTGCTTACTTAGAAATGACTTAGAAGATAATGGGGAAGCCTCTGTGCAGGTGTTCCCAAGAAACTCTCTGGAAAGCCATTTCCTAAAACTTGCTAGAAATCTTCCCTGTATAGTCCTGAACAAAGGTCTTCCTAGGTGAAGGGCAAAAATCACACCGGAGACAACCGTGCAGCCAAGAGATTTATTTATTCACCAGCCTTTATGGCTGGTTGGAGGTAGAAGAAGTATGGGGAAAGAGGAGTCAGGGAGAGGGAAATGTGCAAGCTCTGGTGGGAGAGAGGAGTCAGGGAGAAGGGAGTGTGCGAGTTCTGAATGGAAGGTGGGTGACTGGTCGTGCTGGCTGTGGTCTCTGGAGCTGTCGGCTAAGGCAGCTGCCCTCAGGCTGGAGGATGGAACTGTCGGCTGGGGCAGCTGCTGTCGGGCTGGAGATGTGAGGTGAGTCTGGAGCTGTTGCAGTGGCTGCCTCCTTTCAGCAAGGACGAGCTGTTTTGTCTGAGCTCTGGGCAGGCAGGGACTTAAGTAGGGATTTCTGGTGGGGGGGTGTACCAGAGCGACCTTTAATGCTATTGGCTCTTTGCACGGGGAATAGGGTGATCTTTAAGCCTATTGGCTCCTGCCCAGGGAAAATGAAACCAGGTTGCTTCTCATGGAAATTTCCATGGGGGAGGTGGCCCATCAGCCCAAGCCTATCTATCAACAGGTAGGTGTCTCAGTGAAGGAAATCTGCAGTACACCAAGAGAAGAACAGCAAGTTCTGGGGGAATTTGCTAGACACTGAGCCGTGTTAACCACCATGCTCTGCAGTATCTGGGTGCTGCCCAGTGCCATAGGATCCAAACACTGGGAAGATGTTTTGCTACAAGGGTCAGGTGCTAGATATGCCAAGGAGCCTACCAGGTCAGCACAGTGGGACCAGGAAGCAAAACCTCTTCCTCCTGCATTGTCTCTCTCAGGCTCTCTACAAAAACACCTCAGCATTGTGCCAGAGAGTCAAGAAGAAACAGCCACATGGCCCATTCTGTTTTCATAAATCAGGCAATGAAGAACAGATTAAGACCTGAGAGGCAATCAGTTGATAATTGGCATCTGCAAGTTGCTTTAGCATGTATCAGCTTTCAGAATTCTGGCCAACACCTCACAGACTGACCACGAGTCAGGCAATGTTCTGGACATTCTGGGCGGGAGACAAAAAAAGAATTTCAGGACAAACCCTGATCCACAGAGATGCATGGCTCAGTAGTAGGGGGATAGAAGTCTGAACAACTGAATGCACGAATTGATGACCATATGCATTTGTACACACAAATAATTAACTAATATTTGATGCTTCAATATTAATTGTGAACATGGTAATTTGTTGCATGAAAGGTTGCTCCATCCACAAGAAATAACCGTGTGGAGGATAAAACAATGAACAAAAACCCCATATCCTACTAAAGATTTAGATACGATTAAATCCCAGCACCTTTGCTGGAATTTATGATCACTGATGATTCTGATTTTAACGAATTTTATATAGTAATAAATCATCTTGCTACCCATTCTATACAATGCTAATATAGCCATAACTCCTTTTAAAGTAACCTGTCTTCCTAGGCCTCTGTATAAAAGGTAGAATTTACTAGATGGTAAAGAAGATGAAGAAAAAAACGTACATTAGACAAAGCCCACAATGTAAAATTGCATGACAGACATCCTTATAGAGTCTTTTTTGGTCATGACACTGTCAGAATTTTTCTGGCAGCTTGCTTCACCCCATGTAATGACAGCCTCATAACATTTTCTGATTCATCTCCCCTTGCTTTGTCTCTCTTTTATTCCCTCACCATTCCCTCTAAAGTCAGCGTCAGAAAGTTTTAGACTTTTCTAGCTATGTCAGGGTGAGTCAATGGAACTATCTCTAACTCTGTGATTTGAATGTTGAAACCAATATTTGGATGGTCAATTGTATAAAAGTGTCCCTCACCAAGTAGTTAGTACCTGTCTCCCTGTCTGATGCAAATATTCTTGAGTTAGACTCAGAGTATATTGAGAATATTTATAATGAAGTGCTTGTGATCAAAGTCTGTGGAGAGGAGGCCAAGGAAGCAAAATCAGACAGAGGGAGAAGTCTAGATAAGATGTAAGTGTGGTAACCGCAATTCAAACCACAGGGACTCTGGAGACAAAGATACTTATTAGAGTTGCTCCACCCTGAGCTGAAATAGCTGGACCTCAATCAACCATTAAAAACAGGCCCCGGAAGAGTCTGACATGGAGCCATGTGAACTTTTGAGGCAATACCGAAGGTTCTGATATCTACAAACTATCTGCTTCCAGTGCTTCCAGAAGCTAAGGCATTCACCTGTCTTCAAAGAAAGGCAGGAATTGTGCATCACTGTGCCTTCCAAAGCTCATCCCTTGTGCCCCTCACATCTACCTTTTCATGTTTGCTTGGGGAGTGGTTCCTCCCGCCTTTCCGATATTACCTTGAAAGAAGAATGTGAGTGAGGAAGTGAGAAGAGCTAACACCTTTGCCATAGCAGTTGTCTCGGAGCCACAGCTGATATCCATCACCTCTATCCTCCGTTATGCAGTCCCTCCTCCTTTAGCTACCACCGCTGCTATCTTGGTGGCTTACTTATGGCAAAGACCAGGGCCTCCTCTGGAGGGTGTGAGCCCTGTATGTTCTTCCTGTGCTATTGATGAGCCAAAGCTTTGGTACCTGTTCATTTACCTTTGCTACTGAGTGAGTGGACGGTGAACATATTCCACCTGGGCTCCACTGTGTAAAGGAAGTCCTACCTCCTCTGTGTGGTCATGAGTAAGCTCTGTGAGGATAGTGCCTCCTGTCCTTGCCTGCTAGACTCTGCATACAAGGAACCCAAAATGCCTGGGTACAGCCATCACTCAACACATACATGACCACTGCGTTGACCCCTTGTGGAAATGTTTCCTCTGGAGACCAGGATCTCGAACACTGCAGAGCATAGTGTCACAGGAGCAGGGAGCTCACATTCTCTGGGTAGATCATTGGGAGTGATAGCAAGATGACACAGGTCCTCGGCACATGTGTTATTCTTGCTGAGAATGTAATATTATATAAAGGGCTTTGATCCCATTTGTCCACATGGGAACCTTTGAAAACATCCCCAAACCTCCAGTGTCTTTCGTCTTACTCAGGGTATAATCCATAATTCTCCCCATGGCCTGAGTCTTCTCTGATTTCACCAGTGTCACTTTCTCCTTTGAGATATTTCTGTTCCAATTACCCTGACTTCCTAACCTTCCTGGAATATTCTAGAATTAGAATATTCATGTTCTATCCATAACATCCCCCCTCCCTTTTTTTCCTCTCCCATTCCCCATTCTGGTTTACTTCTTCAGCGGTTTCAGTTATTTGTTCGAACGTCCTCTTCCCAGTGAAAGTTTCCTGATCATGCTACTTAAGTCACTACATTCCCCTGACCCTTGGGACTTTAATTTTCTACTCACCTCTATGACGATAATCACCAGCTAACACCCCAAGTATACTCTTACTTACTGTCTGTCTCCCCTGGCCAGTATATAAGCTCTGTGAAAGTAGATAGACTTTGGTTTCTGTTTCCTTTGTTTCTTTTTAACTTTAATGTTATATTTGCAGATCCTAGAACCATGCTGGTACATAGCAGTTACTCTATAGATATGTGTTCAATGAATCAACAAAAACTGAACATTTTATTATGGTTGTCATTATTCATTCATGAGGAATAAGAAGGTATAATTAGGTCTGTGAATTCTCAGAATAACTAAAAGACCAGCAGGACACAAATGGGGGCACAAAATTTGAAAGCATGTGAAGGAACTTTGATGTTTCAGGCTGATCTTCACAAGTCTTCCTTGAATTCATTATTGAAGAAACAAGATAAAAATATGAAACTGAGTGTCATGTTGGTTTTTCAATAGTTCTTGACTTTGGCTTAAAATTACAGCTTGTTAGAGCCTAAGGAAATGGTAGATGGACAAAGTGATTTATGGAAGAATAGCATCTATTTTTCATTAGTGGTACCTTCTCACTAAAAGCAAGGACAGCTATTTAGCTTGGGTTTCAGAAACCTTAGTGTTTGTGTTAGTGGTTGATACTGAAAAATTTAACAGGTTTCAAGTGTTACAGATTCTAGTCAAGCAAAGGAAGTTGGTGCTCTAGCCTGAGTGATAATGTGGCTGATTTTATTGCTGCATTGCTACCAATTCAACATGATGCATACACATGAGCATCCTGCTATCCAAAAAATAATTTAAAAAACTACTTTACTAACCTCTAAAATGTGCTAGATATTGTGAAAAGTACTACAGATGTTCACGCATGTGCACGCGCACACACAAACACACACACACAAATAGATACAACAAAATCCCAGGCCTTGAAGGACTTAGACTCTGGAGGCAGCAACAAATGATCAACCAGTGGCTTAACAAGAGTAATTCTAATAATAGTGGAAGGGAGATGGTAATAGGAGGAAAATTAAATGATCTAGAGAAGTCATTGTATAGATGATGATTTCAGAGCAGGGCCCTGATGGGTAAATATTAGCCCTGATGGTTGTAAGTAAAAGGGATTATTTTTGGAAGAAGGAATCATATATATTTAAAAGAAATTGATTCATGAAAAATATGCTATGTTAAGTGAGTTGTAAATTGATGATGATAATAACAGCAAACAATTTTATAGTGTCAGAAGTCACCATCAACTATTGGAAGCATTTTACAGCTACATTTTATTTGATCCCTCCAGGTATCCTATAAAGGAATATTAATGTATCCATTTTACAGATGAAGTGGGTCAGCCCATATCCTTCAAGAAGGAAATGTGAAGACAAGGTTAGGAAGGCAAGAATTTATCAGGGAAAATCCCTGAGAGAGAAAATGGAGAGAGGGGACCCCAAGGGGAGGTCGGGAGAGTTGTCAGGATGCAGTGCAGAGCAAGCCTTTATGAAGGAAAAAGGAAAATAAGGAACATTGAAAGATTTTAACACTGCGATGCAATCTGAGGAACTTCTCAGGCCAATGGGAGCTCTCCTAGGAGTCCCAGGAAGGGTTCTGCATTAGCACTCCTAGGAGTCCCAGGAAGGGACAGCATCAGCTCTCCTAGGAGTCCCAGGAAGGGTTCTGCATTAGTTTACCTGTTGTTTTCAGTTATTTCCTAGAGACCCTGTGTGGCCTCAGCATACAGGTGGTGGCAAATTGCAGAGGGCAACCTCTGTCGCCACTGGTCCATTTTATGTTCCCCGCAGTCAGAGATTTGGCAGGTAGATGCTCATGGCTACCCCATGAAGAAACAGAGGAGCTGAGAGACTTCCAGTAAGTTCATGGAGATGATAAGTGGCAGAGTTTATCTCAAACAGTTTGGTTCCAAGCTCACACATAATATGACTTTGAGCAAGAAAACGTCCTGTTAGACCTCAACTAGCGAACACACACTCTCATAACTGGTAGGTGGAATAACTCAATGCCAGGAAACTGAAGGAGCACAGACTAGCAAGGAGGCTGAAGGTGATCATGTAGAGAAAATCTAAATAAAAAATTACATCAGCAGAGAGTCGGAGGATTTTGATGATAATTGATTAGTGGAATTAGCAGGGCTCAGTTGCTGACAGGATGTGAAGGAGAAGGAAAATTAGAAAACATCACAAAATTTTCCAATGTCAGGAGACTGAGCCTCCCTGTGGAAAGTGAGGATATAATAGTGACTTGACAGGAAAGGAGTGAATTACCTTTGGGTGTGTTGAGCTTGGGACATTATTATATGTCCAGGACTTTATGTGGAACCTCAAAATACAAAGCTTCCTTTTGTATTTTGTTATTTTTTATTATTTAATATTTTTGTATTATTTTATACTGCTTTTGCATTACTTACTATCATTTTGTGTAGTTTAAGGATTATAACAGTGTGTTTATAAGAGAAAGCACTGCATTGGCATTGAAGTCACCACTCACAGAGGTTAGCTTACTCGTCCATGATTATTTTGGACAAATGTTCCAACTCATTGCTTCAACTGTCTGCTGCTACTATTTTTTATTCATTAATGACAGGACCCAATCAATAGCAGCTGTCCATGCTCTGCCTTCTGCATGAAGATCTTTCGTTTGGATGTAAGAAGGCAGCTGCTGAAGCTATCAGTAGGAACTTAATTGAGGCTTTCCACACTGGAGGAGAAGTTTGAGTTTTGTTGTGTAAGAAGAATCACAACTTGTACTGAATAGCATGTCAGAGTTTACAGGCTCCTTAATATATTTCCAAAATAGATTTTCGTGATAAACCAACAGGACAGTGAGGGAGAGAGTGTGCCCATGTTACTGAGATGGACACCAAACAGGGTGATGAACTTGCACAAAGTCGCATAGATGTTGAGTGAAGGAGCCCAGATGATGCCAAGGCACTAGGCTCCATGTTCTTTGGGTGAGTTCTGGAAAGTTCCTGAATTCAGAGGTGGGAAGTCACAGTTGTGCCTGAAGAGGAATCCTCTGGTGAGAAGACCAGACCTGCAAGTGAGGGTAGACTGACATTCCAAGAACAAGCAAATGACTACAAATATAAACAAGCTCCAGCCTAGCCACAACAACATGAAGCAAAAGTCAGATCTGTTTTCCAGAGTGGTTGCACCAATTTTCAGTGTCACCAGCAATGTATGAATGTGCCTTTTCCCCCACATTCTCTCCCACACTTATGGTTGCTTGTATTCTTCAAAATTGCCATTCTGACTGGAGTAAGATGAAATCTTAGAGTAGTTTTGATTTGAATTTTCTCAAATTACTGGAGATTTTGAACATATTTTATATATTTGTTGATTGCTGGTGTATCTTCTGAGAAGTGTCTGTTCAGTTTCTTAACTCACTTATTGATTGGGTTGTTTCTTTTTTTGGTGTTAAAGTTTTTTTTTTTTATTCTGAGTTATTATATATGACAGCAGAATGTACTACATTTTATATTACACTTACAGAGCACATTTTTACATATGTCTGGTTGTACACAAAGTATATTCACACTATTCGTGTCTTCATACATGTACTTAGGGTAATGATATCCATCTCATTCTCCCACCTTTTTTTTTTTTCTTCACCCTTTTGCCCCCTTCCTTCCCTGCCCTCCCCATTGGCCATTCTACTGTTCCTCTAATCCTCCTATGCTCCCTGTCCCAACACCACTGTGAATCGGCCTCCTTATATCAGAGAAAACATTTGGCATTTGGCTTTTTGGGATTGTCTAACTTCACTTAGCATTATATTCTCCAACTTCATCCATTTACCTGTGAATGCCATGATTTTATTCTCTTTTATTGCTGAGTAATATTCCATTGTGTATATATGCCACATTTTTTTTATCCATTCATCTACTGAAAGGCTGGTTCCACAGTTTAGCTATTATGAATTGTGCTGCTATAAACATTGATGTGACTATATCCCTGTAGCATGCTGTTGTTAAGTCCTTTGGGTATAGACCAAGGAGTGGGATAGCCCGGTCAAATGGTGATACCATTCCAAGTTTTCCAAGGAATCTCCATAATACTTTCCAGATTGGCTTCACCAATTTGCAGTCCCATCAGCAATGTATAAGTGTGCCTTTTTCCCCACATCCTCTCCAACATTTATTGTTGTTTGTATTCTTTTTTTTTTTTTTTTTTTTTTTGTGGTACCGGGGATTGAACTCAGGGGCACTCGACCACTGGGCCACATCCCCAGCCCTTTTTTTGTAATTTTTATTTTAGAGACAGGGTTTCACTGAGTTGCTGAGTGCCTCGCCATTGCTGAGGCTGGCTTTGAACTCGCGATCCTCCTGCCTCAGCCTCCCAAAGTGCTAGGATTACAGGCGTGCGCCACCGCTCCCGGCTGTTGTTTGTATTCTTAATAGCTGCTATTCTGACTAGAGTGAGATGAAATTTTAGAGTGGTTTTATTTTGCATTTCTATAATTGCCAGAGATGTTGAACGTTTTTTTCATGTATTTGTTGATTGGTTGTATATCTTCTTCTGAGAAGTGTGTGTTCAGTTCCTTGGCCCATTTATTGATTGGGTTATTTGTTTTTTGGTGTTAAGATTTTTGTGTTCTTTATATATTCTAGAGATTAGTGCTCTATCTGATGTGCATGTGGTAAAAAATTTGTTCCCAATTAGTATTCTCTCTATTCACCTCACTGATTGTTTCTTTTTCTGAGAAGTTTTTTAGTTTGAATATATCCCATTTATTGGTTCTTGACATTAATTTTTGCACTACAGAAGTCTTATTAAGGAAGTTGGTGTTAAAGTTTTTTGAATTCTTTATATATCCTGGAGATTAGTGCTCATGGAACCACCATTTGACCCAGCTATCCCATTCCCCGGTCTATCCTAAAAGGAGTTAATATCAGCATACTGTAGTGACGCAGCCACATCAATGCTCATAGCAGCTCAATTTACAATAGCTAAACTGTGGAACCAACCTAGATGCCCTTCAACAGACGAATGGATAAAGAAACTGAGGTATATATACACAATGGAATATTACTCAGCATTAAAAGACAATAAAATTGTAGCATTTTCAGGTAAATAGATGGAGTTGGAGAATATCTTGCTGAGTGAAGTAAGCGAAACCCCAAAAACCAAAGGCCAAATGTTCTCTCTGATAAGTGGATGCTGATCCATAATGGGGAGGTGCACGTGGGGAGAATGGAGGAACTTTGGGTAGAGGGGAGGGAGGGGAGAAGAAGAGTCATGGGGGCAGGAAAGATGGTGGAATGAGATGAATATCATCACTCTAGATACAGGTGTGACTGCACATATGCTGTAACTCTACATCCTTTACAACCAGAGAAATGAAAAGTGTGCTCCATTTGTGTAAAATGAACTGAAATGCATTCTGCTATCATGTATAAATAATTGTAAAAAATAAATAAATAAATAAATAACATAAGATGTTCAAAAATTGTAAAAAAGAAAAGAAAAGAAAAAAAAGGTCAGACCTGTTTCACCCTGATCTAGGAAGCTCAACAGGTGGTTCACATTGGCTTGACAGTGCTGCAGGATTTTGCGACTTTTCTGTTTTTTATGCTGATCTGATGAATAAAGAGGTCCTCACTGAAGCCCAAAGCAGCAGAGCTTAGCTTTGTGGCTGGAGCAGTAGGAAAACAAAGAAAGGAAGAATGGAAGGGAAGGAAGGCAGGAAGGAAGATAATCTCAGAGTGATTATCAGAAGACATCTTTCATTGTTTCTCAAGAAATACATTTATTTATATGCTTATATACAATAAAAAGAGATGGTAAATAAGGAAAGAAGAAGGCAAAGCCAGTGAAAGAGAATGTGAAAGTGAACAAAGTCATGAAATTCAAAGCCGATTGCAGGATTTCTCTCAGGGAAGGGAAAAATGTATGTAAGAACTTATCTTAATAGTTATGTCTGGAGATAAAGGTGCCAGAGTGACACAGAGTTGATTAAGCCACTCTGCATTTGAGCAAGGAAATCATGGTCTGTAAGAGATGAACAAAAACAGAGGGTTACCTAGCAGGCTTGAGACCTTGGATTCAATCAAAAGTGGGAGGAGAGAAAGAAGGGGGGGAGGAAGAGAGAGAAGAGAGAGAGAAGAAGAAGAAGAAGAAGAAGAAGAAGAAGAAGAAGAAGAGAAGAAGAAGAAGAAGAAGAAGAAGAAGAGAAGGAGGAGAAGAAGAAGAAGAGGAAGAGGAAGATTGAGGAGGAGGAAGATTGAGGAGGAGGAGGGAAAGAAGGGAAGGGAAAGGAAAGGGAAGGGAGGAGATGGGGTGGGAGAGGGAGAAAGGGAGAAAGAAGGAGAGAGGAAGACTCAAGGAGGACCAGATAGATGCAGGGATAGAGAGAGAAATGGGGATGAAATTGTAAATCCAGAAGACAGCTTTTAAACACATGAGCTTTGAGAACTACCTGCAGCAGGTGTGATGAGGAGTCTTTTCAGTAGCAGGACTATTAAGTGTGTTATTCCTTCATAGGTTGGGTGAACTCTCCTCTTTTTTTGTACCTCCTTCTGTCATTGCAATCAAATGTCCTGTAAAATCCCCTCTATGTGAATGCCTTCTCTGAGTGGTGTTTTGTGGAAAGAAGCAAAGTTCTGTGACTAAGGCATCCTGAGAAAAAGAGGGGGCATCCATAAGAGCAGGTAGGTCTGACCTCACCTATCCCAGCCCCTTCCTCATCTGCTCCCCCACATTGCTCTTTTCTCCTCTCCCCTGGGCTGCCCTCCCCTCCCCTCCATCCTCCTCTCCTCCTCTCCTCTCTTCTTCCTTCTTCCCCTCTCTTCTCCCCTCTCCATCACCTCCCTTTCATTGTCTACTTTCGTGTCTGCTTCCTACCCCATCTTCTTAATTATTTTTCCTAGGTCATGCAGCTTGATCCTGCCTTGGAGTTGGTATCTTCCCTGGGAAGCCTCCATCCTCACGTCTTCTTAAAGGTGGCTCATTTGTGGCATTCAGAAATCAGTGTCCGAACTTGAATCTCACCCCTTCATGCCGTCATTTTTTTTTTTTCTTATTATGGTAAGAACACTTAACTTGAGATCTACCCACTTAACAAATTCTTAAGTGTCCAATACATTATCATTGACTATAGGTTCAATGTTGTATAGCAGACCTAGAGCGGCTTATTCATCTTGCAGGACTGAGACTTTCGGCCCATTGATTAGTAACTCCTCATTTCTCCTTCCCCCAGCTGCTGGAAAATTCCACTGCAATTTTAGATTTTATGAATTTGACTACTTTAGATAACTCACGTAAGTACAAATATGCAGTATTTGTCTAAGACTGTTATTTTGCCTGGCATAATGTCCTCAAATGTCATCCATGTGTCACAGATGGGATAATTTTCTTCTTTTGAAAGGCTAAATAGCATGAATATACCACAGTTTATCTAGTCACTCATCTGTCAGTGAATGCTTGGTTTGTTTTCACATCTTGGCTATGAACTTGGGAGTGCAAATATCTCCTTAAGATCCTGATTCCAATTAGTTCTGATAAATGCCCAGAAGAGGGATTGCTGGATCACATGCTAGTTTTATGTTTAATTTGTGTAATCTCTCTGCTCTTTCCCACTGTGGCAGAACAGTTTTGTATTCCCAGCACAAGTGTGCAAAGATTTCTCTTCAATACTTGTTGCTTTTCTATTTTTTTAAATAGCCATCACAATATATATAAAGGGATACCTCATTATGGGTTTCATTTACTTTCCCTGAAGACTGATGATGTTGAACAGATTTTCATAGATTTACATGTCCATTTTGGAGAAATGTTTATTCAAGTCTTTGGCCAATTGTTTTTTTTATCTGTTTTGTTTTACACTTTTGAGTTATAGGATTTCCTCATATATTTTGGAAACTAACCTTTACCAGATGCATGGTTTATGAATATATTCTCTCATTCCATTGGTTGTAACTATGGTTTTGACATAATTCAGTGTGTCCCTGAAGCCTTAGTGTGTAGGATGCTTGATCTCTAGTGTGGCAATATGAGAGGTAGTGGGATCTTTGAGAGGAAGGACCTATGGGGGGGGGGGTCATAGGTCATAAGGCAGCTGGCCTCAGAAAGGATTAAGGTAGCTCTCATGGACCCCTAAGCTCTTTCAAAAGCAAGTTGTGACAAAGGTGAGCCTGACCCTTGCATCACTCTCTGCTTCCTGTTTCATGATTTGATCTCTTATTCCCACCATGGTGCCATTAGGTCCTCACAGAGGCTGAACCTATAGGACAACCCAATCTTATGCTTGCTTGCTTTCATTTTTTGATAACAGGGATTGATCCCAGGGGTGTTTAACCACTGAGCCACACATCCCAAGTCCTTTTTGTTTTTTATTTTAAGACAGAGTCTCACTAGGTTGCTTATAGCATCACTAAGTTGCTGAGGCTGGCCTTGAACTTGCAATTCCCCTGCCTCAGACTCTAGAGCTGCTGGGATTATAGGCATGCACCACCATGCCCAGAAATCTTGTGCTTTCAACCTCCAAACCTGTCAGCAAAATAAAATCTTTTCTTCATAAAATACCTTCTCTTGGGCATTTTATTATAGCAATGAAACACAGACTAACCCAATTGCCTTTATATTCTTTGGCTGTTTCCTTTGCACTGCAAAAGCGTCTTAGTTCTCACTTGTTTATATTTTCATTGCTTGTGCTTCTAATGACATCCCCGTGAAATCACCACCAAGTCCAATGTCATGAAGCTTTTCCCTGTGTTTTATTGTAGGAGTTTTGTATTTTCCATTTTTACCTTTACGTTTGTAATCCATTTTGAGTTGATTTTTATGTATAGTGTATAACAAGGGTCCAATTTTATTCTTCTACAAGTGAATGCACACTTTTCCTAACACCATTTGCTGAATAAACTATATTTTCCCCATTGAATGTGCTTACCATCCTTTGTGAAGGTCAGTTGACTCTACACGTGTGGGTTTTTACCTAGACTCTGTTCTAATCCATTGCTCTACTTGTCCACCTGGGATTATTTTTTTTTCTCCACTCATTCTTGTGCTGAGAAGAGGCAGGGTCAAAAACATCTACCAGTCCAATATACGCCCCAATTCTCCTTTCCACAGCTAGATTATGCCAGATGCATCAAAGTTTCAGGATAGGTGGAGGAGAAGACAATACTCTGGGTAGCCTCTTGGAAAATTGAGGTACTGAATGTGTGAACCAGCCCATTTTCCCCCGTGTGAAGCTGACAGGGAATATTATTTCCTCCTGATTGCATGTCAGGGGAAGGACATTTAGCATGAGGATGTTCTAAATCTCCCTACTAGCTTCAAGAAGGTGGGCTTTGAATTCTCCTGGGGCATGGGGCCTTTCAATTAGCTTTTCTCACAAAGGCAATTTGTTCATGAACTGTTGCTGAATTTCTATGTTTGTGGGGGAAAAGGGGACCCAGGGATTCCCACTCTGTGTTTCTATTATCACTTTCTCATAGAGTCTTCTTGTTTATTCAATCCGAAGTCTCATTTTCTGTCACTCTATTAACATGCCATCCTGCCCTGTGCGGTGGCGCATGCCTCTAGTCCCAGTGACTCAGGAGGCTGAGGCTGAAGGATCACAAATTTCAGGCCAGCCCCAGCAACTTAGTGAGGCCCTAAGTAACTTAGCAAAACCTTGTCTCAAAATAAAAAGTAAAACAGGGCTGGGGATATGGCTCAGCGGTGAAGTGCCCCTGGGTTCAATCCCTGGCAACAAAACAACAAAACAAAAACATATCACTCCATTTCATTGTCCCAAGATTACTCATTTCATTTGATATTAGTGAGTCCCTGTGTTTGTTTCCTAATGTCTCTTGATTATTTTACTCTTAATATGTAACATCCGTGGGAGAAAAAAAAAATAAACCTTAAATGTTTTGTACAAATTAATTGATAATATATTTATTCTTAATATATTCTACTAATTCTCAAGTTTTGGGTACCATCGTCTTCTTAATGAATCCTCTATAAACAATACTTACTTGTCACAGATAATGGCCTATACTCATGGAATTCTGCATAAAATTTACAGAATTCTGGGATCCTAGATGCAAATTTTATGAACAGATGATAGCTTTCTTGAAGGCAGAAATTAGAATATATAATACTACAGGGCCTAGTCCAAGCCTTGGTATAGAGAAATGCGACATATCACAAATAAATGCAAATATGTATATATATATATATATATATATATATATATATATATATATATATGTGTATAACATATGTTTCTATCTATCTATTTACCTATCTATATGGCCAAATTTCAGTTTCCAACCTTTTTATATATTCAAAATTACAGCAGAATGGCAGTATAGCAAACGGCCATAAAGAACCTCTGAAGCAGTACACCAATTTTACGTGTAAGGTGATAAAAGTCCAAAAGAGGGAAAGTGGCCAATCAAATTTCACAAAAACAAAAAACTGCAATGCCAGTAGGAGAACAAAGTCCATCTGATTCAAGATTCAGTGTTTGCTCTCAGATCTCAGAACATGTAATATTATCTGCTTCCTGGTCTGCAAATTGAGCAAGTTGAACAAAGGCTTTTAATATCCCTTAACATTGCAAAACCAAGTTATCTTTTATGAATCAAAAGACAATTTAAAATGTACTTTTCAAAGTAGATCATGAGGAATCCATAAACTCGAGAGCTATCTGAAATGATAGAGCAAATCAGGCATAGCTTAGTCAGGAGAGGTACGGCATTAATTCAAGGGTGTGACTCAATTTAAGACTTAAAGCAGTTCAAGTACTAAGAAATTGCCAACTTTCATTTAAAAAAAAAATATGTAAAGAGAAATGGAATTTGTCTCTGGAAGGCTTATGATTTTTTCTGAGGCAAGCTGAAATGAAGATATGAGATTTCCTAATAGGGTACAAAGAGAGTGAACATTTTGGGCATTTTCTCTGCTAAATTCCTCATTGTATCCCAAAGTTGGCATCTTCTATTACTGATGGAAAGAAGAGAAAAACGTGAAAATAACCCATCCCTGTGTGAATGACTCATTAAATTTAGTGAGTTAAGAAAATTTCTCTGAATCCAGAAGCCAAGCACACTTATTTATGTTTGATTTTACTGGAACTGTGATTTGCAGTCCAAAACTTGTCCTCCCCCCTTTTTCTCTTCAGTCAGAAAGTATAAGTTCTGTGCATTCCTAGGTTGTATTTGCAATTGTGTATGTGTATTTCAGATAGAAAACCACATCAATTTAATGGTGTCAATGTCTTTTTAGCAAAATATTTCTATTCCATTTTCTGTACCCGAACTATCCACCCATCTTTGATCACCCAGTGAGTGAGATTAGAAAGCTGCAAATTATTTGTGTCTGTTTATCTTCCATGACTTTGTTTCAAATGTATTCTCCCTTAAAAAATGTGAAATTGGTGTGATGTATTATGTTTTTTGATTTCCAAATGTTGAACCAGCCTTGCATCCCTGGAATAAACCCCACTTGATCGTGGTACACTATCTTTTTGATATGTTTTTGTATCCGATTTACCAGAATTTTGTTGAGGATTTTTGCATCTGTTCATTAAAGATATTGGCCTGAAGTTTTCTTTTTTGGATGTGTCTTTGCCTGGCTTTGGAATTAATGTAATATTGGCCTGATAGAAAGAGTCTGGAAGAGCTCCCTCTTTTTCTATTTCTTGAAATAGTTTGAAGAGCATTGGTATTAGTTCTTCTTTGAAAGTCTTATAGAACTCAGCTGTAAACCCATCAGGTCCTGGACTTTTCCTTGTTGGTAGCTTTTTGATGACATCTTCTATTTCTTCGCTTGTAATCAATCTGTTTAAATTGTGTATAGCCTCCAGTTCCAGTTTAGGCAAAACACACGACTCTAGAAATCTGTCAATGCTTTCAGTATTTTTTACTTTATTAGAGTACAAGTTTTCAAAGTAATTTCTAATTATCTTCTGTATATCTGAGGTGTTTGTTGTGATATTCCCTTTTTCATCACGAATGTTAGTAATTTGAGTTTTTTCTCTTCTTCTTTTCGTTAGCATAGCTAAGGGTCTGTCAATTTTGTTTATTTTTTTTCAAAGAACCAACTTTTAGTTTTGTCAATTCTTTGAATTGTTTCCTTAGTCTCATTTTCATTAATTCCTGCTCTGATTTTAATTAAATGCATGACTGAAGACCTGAATGGTAGGAATATACTTTGTATACAATCAGTTGTATGTAAAAAGATGCTATATATGTGCACTATGAATTGTAATACATACTACTATTATAAATTTTAAAAAAAAAGTTTAAAAAATGTGAAATTGGGTGCTTTCCCAAATTAAGAATGGGGAAGGATTAATATTTTGACATGAAATATGTGATTCAGAGTATTTTAAGTGGCTAAGGGACATTGATGGATAGTTTAATGACTCCATGTGTTCAACCTACAAGATAAAACCTACATTTCTTAGCATCCCACCTATATTAGGATTCTCCAGAGGACCTTCTCCCAATGTCCCCACACATTAACACACTAGAGGAGATCCCTTACCATGTATGGGCTCCTGTGATGATTATAGAGACTGAGTCATTCTTCCATCTGGCATGTCAAGGTGGAGTCTCAGGAAGAATGTGGAATAGTTTGAAGTCCCAAGAGCCAGAGAGCCAAGATTGAATGTCAGTCAAGGCCTTCAGTCAAGGCCTGAGAACCAAGAAGTCTTGGGGCAAAATCCCCTTGTTCCAGCTTTTGCAGATGGGCTGAGTGAATTCAACCCTCCTCTGCTCTTCGCTCTATTCCAGCCCTCAACAGATTGAAGGATGTCCACTCACAGTGGAGAGGGCCATATGTTTTGTTCAATCTACCAATTCAAAAGTTAATCTCTTCCAGAAATACCCTGATGAACACACCCGGAAATAATGTTTAACTAGTTATCTCGGCACTCCGGTTCTGTCAAATTTAAACATAAAATCAACCATCACAATCCATAGTAGATAGATCATAATACACGTTAGTGTCCAACTTCATATTACTCTTCCCAAAATCACCAATCCCTTCTCCCAGTCACTAACCCTGTGTTTCAGTTATAGTTAAAATCTTAACATTTTCCCCAAACATATTTTGAATATTTAGGCCTTCACATATACTAAACTCTGCCTAGGACTCTTTCCCTTCATCTCCACAACCTTTATCCATGCTTAAATATCCAAATTTAGGATTTTCTTCTGTGTGCATTCTTCTTTTATGCATATAAACAGTGTTAACAGCTGCTTTCTTTACATCTCCCTAATATCCAATGGTTTTCCCCATTCCTGCATTTATAGGATTCTGCAGGTTCATAGATGCCCTTTGCCCCTTGCCCTGCATACTCTCATATGATGCACTTATTAAGGTCAAGGTTCATCCTTATTGGTCTGTCACCTCATTCACCTCATTGCAGAACACATCTTCTGGAGCACAGCAGGCTTCTAATAAATAATTGGCTTTCTAAAGGGTCCCATGTTTAACCTTAAAGTACAGCTATAAAATATATATGTACCAGTGCTTGCTTTGGTAGCACATATGCTATAATTGGAGTGCTACAGAGAAGATTAGCATGGCTCTTGCACAAGGATGACATACAAATTCCAGAAGAGTTTCAGATTTTTAAGTGTTAAGGACTGAATTAGAGCAATTATATTTAATTCTTTTGTAATTATGTCAACATGAATCCTAATGTCATGTATAACTAAAAATAATCAATACAATTTTTTCAAAAAAAAAAATAGATGAGTCATCCTAGTTTCAAAGAAGACATTTGTAACAATTTAGAACTGAACAGTACTGAGAATCTAGGTTTTAGAATGAAGACGATTGTAAGGGGAGAAAGATAGCTTTGAAGCACCCACAGGGGATTTGGAGGGAAAACTAGGTAGAAAAGAAGAATGTTGGTCAACAGAGAGATGATCAATGATGGGGCAGAGCCTACTTCCCCAATGACCTGTGGTGAAGGAGATGATGAAGGGGGAAGTACAGTGCCATGGCCTGGCCTGGAGAAGGTGGCAGAGTCTCCACGGGATGCACCTTTAGGAGTCAAGGGTTCTGAGCACAGCAGAACTTCTAAAACCCTACTCTTTAAAGTTGGGGCAATTGGACTGTAGCCTAAGTCCCAGAAAATGCCTGTTGACCCACCAGTGACATAGGTGGAAAAAATGAAAAGAGACAGAGGAAGAAGGAGTGTGGGAAAAGAGAAGCGTGGGCACAAGAAGACATAGAAAAAGAAGAACAAGGGAAGTGAGAAGGAAAGAAGAAGGGGAAGAAAACTGGAGAAAAAAAAGAGAAAACCTATTCAGCACACAAGGCTGATGCGGATGACTATTTCCATGCCAGAACAGGTTTTATTTGTTGTTTAATTACTAATACATATTTCAATATACAAACAAAATAGCCATATAGATGTAATTAGTGTTGACAAATTTCTTGCATATCTTTATTTTTGAGATATTTTATAAATATTAAAACATGTCTATAATTCCTTTTCCACGTCTATATATATGTAAAGTGTATATTACACATAGGGACCATGTGTATTATTTTGCATTGCCTTTTTTTTTTTCAATTAAAATGTACCTTTAAGCTTGTCATGATTGTATGAACAGTCTCCTTAATTTTAATGACTACCTTAAATTCCACTGAATGCTTTTATATCTACTTATTTAGCTAGTATCTCACTGATGGACATTAGGTTGTTTCTGGTCTGCTGCAAATATGTGTCTGTATGTATATATATACACACAAAAAAAAAATTTCAAGCATCTGGTGGTATGTTTGCTGAATAATGGTCTTACTGAATTAAAGTGTATGGAGTTTGTGATTTGGGTGAATATGCCCAACAACCTCCATAGGTGAAGCACCATTTATGTATACTTGATCACAGGATGTGTGCTTTGCTTTCCTTATAGCCACCTCTAGATAATACATCACCAAAATCCTGCCAGCCTTTCAGGTTAAGAACAGGATCTCCATACAGTTGTTTCACAGATTTGAATTATCATCATTTTGGGTTCATAATATATTACCATCATAGGATCATGTATGGCTCTTGACTTCATGTTTTAACCACTTGATTAATTAGTACAATTACATTCATGACCCTCAGTTTGCCATCTAAAAAACTAAATCATTAACTGGATATACATGTAATATGTAAACAGATGTGCTTGGGACTTCATTGGGTTTCTCTGGCCATGTTTCCAGGAACAAGCAAACTCTCTTCTAAGGGAGAATATGAGGCTAATCTTCCCACTTGCATCACATACGTACTTTGCAGAACTGTGGCAGAATTCATAGTATTTTTGCCTTTCCTGTGCTCCTCAGCACCCACACTTCATTTATGATGACATCAGCTGAGGTCATGCTGATGAGGCCCTCCTGAGACCCTCCCTAAAAATGTCCACTACTAAGGTAAGAGAACAGGATGCAGTGACAGGGGACATCAGATCTGTCTGTTGCTGTGGTGGTCTTCCTCATGACCATGCCCAAAACTATTTCTTGTTCCTTACATAGATCTGAGGAGATAGGGTCTCTTTTTCCCTCACCTCAGTGCTGTCTGTACAGTGAGAAAGGGGATTTACTAACACTAGGTGGAGAAAGAGAACTGAGGAGAGGAATCCACCTACTCATTAGAAACATTGGCAAATGGCTGGCAATCTTTCAGCTCACACTCTGCCATGAAACTAAAGGATACAGACGAATATCTGCATGAATGTCCCGTTATGCATCTTTGACTCACCTTACTTCATAGTCCACCTCATACCCAGGGCCATCTTGCAACATGCGGTACTAGAAGACTACTCTGTATTTAAACTTGCTAATGCAAACCCCACACTCTGTCCACAGCCCGCTAATCTTACAGTATGCTTGCAAATATGCATTTTTTTTAACATCATAAGAATATTCAGTCTCTTGAAATGCACAGGAAACTGCAGCATCTACTACTTTCTCTCCAGATTATAGTTTAAAGCCCATCTCTTCATAGTCATGTCTGCACTAAAATTCATATCTGTTTTTGACCTTTCATGCATTCATTACACAACCTTATGAAAAATTGTGAACTTGGATGAATTCAACTCCTCATCTCCATGTGAGCCACTGAGTCTCCAAACCAGATGAATTATGCCTCTATAAATCTGTTGATCCTAATCTCAGGATTCAAATCCTGTCCCCAGATATTTTAATATTCACTTACATAGTCATCCCAATCATAATAAAGGGTTTTCCTTCTTACTCTTATCATAATAAAGTCAGATCACTCTGTCTCCTTCTTACTCTTATTGAATAACATTTTCTAACCTAATTTATAAAAACATGAAAGCCATCAAATTGAAAGTGTTTGAAATTTGAATGAAAAATTCACAAGTCCACTTAAACCTGGATCTAGTTTTCTTCCTTTCTTTCTGTCCTTAATAAGGAAGAAACACAGTTTTGCCTTTATTATCTGCATTCTATTTCTTCATTTCTCATTTTTTTAATAAATTATAAAATATTTTAGGGGAGAATTTTGCTCCAGAAGTGTTCTTAAACTCTTCTCTAACTTTAGCTGCCTCATCTCCACGGTTCTTGCTAATGCCACCAGTGATTTACTTCACTCAACCCTGTGCCTCCTTTTCACTTTTCCTCCTCCTTGGCCTTTCAGCAACCTTAGACAGTAGTGATGTCTTGCATCTCTGATTGCTGGAGTCTCCTTCTGGTCCTACTGTTCTAGCTTCTTCTACCTGCCATAGGATATGGAGATCCTTAACATTTTTCAGAGCCTCTCTTCTGTCCTCACGGTGCTTATTCAACAGACAACTGTGTACATCTTTTTGAAGATTCAGTAATAATATACTTGCCAATGCCTTTCAAGTTTATATACCTCACACCCAATTTTGGTCTGGACATCTGTATGTGGAGATGTCACATACACTTGTACGTCCTCCAGGTCATCTCAGTGACATTAGGATATAGTCTGTGTTCTACTTGGCATCACCTGCTCCCTGTCCTTCTTCTTATTCAGCACTGTTCACCATTTTCTGTGTTCTCGATCTATTCATCTCTCCAAATGTATTTGTCCTGGCTTGGATATGAGGTGTCTCTTGAAGCTCCAGTGTTCATGCAGGAATTTTCAGAGATAAAATGATTGGATTATGAGAGCCATAAAATAATCAGTCCATTATAGTTTAACTGGACTGGATGGTGACTCCAGGCAGGTTGGCATGGCTGGAGGAGATGTCTCACTGGGGGCTTACCCTGGAATGGTGCATTTTCTGTGGCCTCTTCTTCATCCCCCTGCTTCTTGAGCCTTCTCTGAGCTGAGCTGCTGTCTTCCTCTGCACTCTTCCCCCAGGATGTGTTGCCTCACCTTGGGCCCAGAGCAATGGGATTAGACATCTGTGGACTGAGATCTCTGACACTTTGTGCCCCAAATACACATTTCCCCCTCTAAGACATTCTTGCTGGGTATTTTGGTCATGGTGATGAAAATGGTGATGGGAATTTCTTTAGCTTTTTCCATCACCCAGGATACTCTTCTAATAGCATCAACCAGCTCTTTGTCCCGTTTTTACTCATCTTAGGTCTCATCTTAGGTCCCTTCCTAGGAAAAGCTTTCTTGACTCCCAGAGGAGGCAAGAGTCTCTGTTTTCTGTTCCTATGGCATAAACTACTTGTGCCTTGCACATAGTTCATTTCTATTACTAGTCTGTTACTAGTCTCCTTTACCAGGCTGTTCATTCCTCAAGAGCCACACTCACAGCTGTCTTGTTCACTACCATTTTGCCAACCCTGTGTGTTACTGGGCACCAATAACCCCAACTCAACTCCTGTGCAGCTCTGGAGTAGGGTCAGTGTCGATAAGCACCCTCATCTCTCACCCACCCACTCTCTGCTCAGCTCTCAGGCTTACTCTCACTCAGGAGCAAAGAAGAAATGTGACCTATGAGTGAGTCTAGGAGAAGGACTTGAAAACATGCCACTTTGCTTATTTGGGCACTGGGCTACCAAACAAAAAAACAGTATCTTCCAACATGTTTTGTAAGTGTACTTTCATTTTCACCTCTTTGTCCTATTTATCTACTGGTTTCTAACTCAAACACAGAATGGGAATTTTAATCATTGTGTCTTTCAAAACCTCCAAACACCCTAATTCCACTGTGTCTGCACATTTCTTGAATAAATTTATGAAAGAGTTAGTAATATGTTACTTTTGAGGCTGTGATATCACAGGAGGAATAAAGAGGACTTTGGAATAGAGAAAAAGAAAAAGGGATGGTAAAGGAAAGGGAATTGGTAAATAAAGAATGAACAAAGGGGGAAAATTATTTTAATATATTTCATGCAAATAATCTTGAAAATAATTCTGTATGGGAAATAGAGAAAAAAGAGACACAATTATAACATTGATTTAAATGGGGAAAAGTTGCAGAAAGCATTCATTAAAAACAAACAAACAAACAAAAAAACAGAGGGTCAAAGGGGCAAAGATCCAAAGAAAATTAAAAAAAAAAAAATCAGAGAGTTGCAAGGAGTTTACAGACTGAATAATACATTTTGTTTATTGATAGATGAAAAAATAGCATTCCAGAGTCCCCAAGAAAGTTGAAGGCAAATTTGAGACAAGAGTCAGTTTTCTTGACTCTGAGCTCAAAGCACTGCAGGCTCCACATGCCTTCTCCTTTAAAATGTAGAGTCTAAAGAAAGGTCAAGGAGAAGAATACATAGGGAGATTGGGGAAATCAGATGAATGATGGGAAACGTGTCATGGGGATGAGATAAGTGAATAAAAAACGCAAAAGGACTCATTTCTAATTCATAGATGTTTTTCTTCATTCAATGTTTAGCATCTGTGATTTAGTGGTGGTTTGGCGCATGGAACAGGAGAGCAAAAAAAATAATGAAAATACGATGCTGGCAATGCCATCAATCAGTCTGAAATATAGAGTCCTGGCAGGTCTGCAATTCAAGACCAAAAGTCCTTGTTTAGAACAACCCAGTATGCTCAACCAAATACCAGTATTTCATGATTCTTTCATCTAAATTAGAAAAAGAAATGTCGTCTGTCTATAACCTGCATGCCTTCGTGGTCTGCTCTTGTCAGATCGAACAGCCAAAAGTTAATGGAGAAGTGTTGTCCTTTGCGAGGAAATTTGTTACTGATTTTTATTCCCCCAAAGTGGTGAAGTGGAGGTAATGAAAATAATTTCCAACGGGCAGTCAAAGTTGCTTTGTCATTCATTTTCTAGTGGTTTAATTTGTTGAGATAGCAAGTATGGGGCTGCGGGCAATGAGGCAGAGCTCACGGTCTTTCTGCTTTAATGGGATTGTATTGTGTATATAGTGTATTAAAGGCTTCTAATGTCTCATGCACAATCTTTGGCCATGTGAGAATATGCTGTTGTCATCCAGTAGTGTACCATGTTTGGGGAAGGCAAAGAGAAATCCTGTTTCGTACAGAGCTAACTTAGATAAACCAAGAGTGGAAGACAGAATATTTGTTAATAAGCATAATTAACTTTTTTTGAGTTGTTAGCATTTTAAAGGCACTTTTCCAAGAATCTTACATAAATCTTCTCACTGAAAACTCAAAACCTTTTCAGGAATGCCTTATTATTAAACACGTGATCTGGGTGAGGATTCTGGGGCACAAAGGTGGGGAAATACCTTGCCCTAATTTCCGCAGCTAGAGAGGGGCACTGATTATGTTCCAAGAACCCCATGTACAAACTCTGTTCACAAAGAAGTCACGCAAAACAATCATAAGCTTCATCTTACCAAAAAAAAGACGTAGTAATAATGTACTTTTGTTACATGGACTCTGAGGGCTCATGTGAAACAGCGAATCAGGCATTTCTGGGGACTAATTCATGCACTTCATTTCAATTATCCTCTGGAGTGTGTGTGTGTGTGTGTGTGTGTGTGTGTGTGTGTGTGTATGTGTGTGTGTGTGTGTGTGTTGCTGAGGACTGAGCACAGGGTCACTTTACCACTGAGCTCTATCTTCAGACCTTCTAATTTTTAAACCAGATCTCACTAATTTTGCTAGGTTGCCTGCCCTTGAACTTGGGATCTTCCTGCCTCAGCCTCCTGAATTGCTGAGATTAAAGGTGTCCACCACCATGTCCAACTTCCCCTAAGTTATTTTAAAACATTAATAATAACAACAACAACAAAAGGATGGTGAAAGGTTGTGTAAGAACCACAAAGTTCCAGGTAGCTAGACAGAATAAACCCCGGTTTTCTACTGCACAGAGGGTGACTACAATCAACAATAATGGGTATTTCAAAATAGCTAGATGGGAGGACTTAGGATGTTCCATCACAAAGAAATGGTAAATGTTAGAAGTGATGGTTATGCTAGTTACCTTGATTTGAACATTATGCAATTTATACATGGATTCAAACAGCACATTGTACTACAAAAATAATTTGTGCGATTATTATGTCAGTTTAAACAAGATATGAAGCACAGATAAAAATTAAAGAATTGCCAATTGAAAAGATATGTTTCATGATGGAAGTGATAATGAGCTTAGCAAATCAATTTCTAAAGAGGGTAGAGGGAAGGTGTTCTAGGTCAAAGGAAGATAAAAATAACAGAAATATGGCACATCTGTGGGGGAAGGGGCAGGCCAGTGCCACTCCTGGGTGAGAGATGAGCTTGGCCAAGTAGGTGGCAGGGACACCCATCAGCAAAGGCTTTGAATATGAGGCGAAGGGGGCACAATAGCCGGTTTGCCAAAGCTCAGATCTGTCCTGGATTGATGACTGACTAGCTCTACATTCAACCCTAACTTCCCGTTGTTCAGAATAGACTTACCCTTGGCAAAGCTTTAACCCAACCTTTTCAGGAGTTCATTAAAAATCTCCAAAGCTTTTTCAAATACCAAAAGGCCCCAGCACTCCATTTAAAGGTAAATATACTTGAGAGTTGAAATTCTAAGATTTAAGAATGAATAGACAAGAGTGCTTGAAAATAAATGTTGTTTGGGGGGTGGGGAAGTGATGGAAAAGTCATGAACAGCAAGGGACCTACCGGGGAGAGACTCAGATGCATCTTCCAATGCTACATATTTCCAGACATCATTTGAGCCGTCACTGCTTGACTCTTAGGGCAACCATAAGTCAGGGAATTTGCAAGTTGACATCAGGAGGAAGAGCCACTGGACACTGAAAGACAAAGGAATGGAAACTTCACAAGGAGAACTCAGCTGGGCTTGGGCTGCTGTGTGCGTCCAGGTGGGCCTTTGTCTAGAAATCAGTTAGGGCTGGATCCACTATGGAGAGGGGATTGGGCCGACTGTCTACAGAGAAGCTCTGCCCCCATCCAGATGGCACCATGTGTGCCCGGCAAAGACCATGATCTTTCTTCTTCTCAGGGACATCCATGTGGGTGAAGTCCTTGGAGGACCTCAGTGAGGAATCAGTGTGACAGAATATTATATTGGAGGCAACAGAGATAGTGGATCCCAGGCCTTTTAATGTTGCCATTCTAGAAAGAGAATTCAGAAGAACTAATAAAGCAAGGCTAAAAGGTGAACTTGCCATTGTTTATAACAAAGGAGTAGGCAAAACAGTTCAAATGCTTACTCCTTCCTTCATCTCTGAATTCATTTTCAAGATGCTTGATTTTAATTTTTAAATTCTATATTATTTGTAAGCAATATAGAAATTTTTTCTCCTTATTATAAAAATTATAATTAGGTTAAGCCCCTGTATTATTCGTATATTTCTATGAAAACAGATAATTTTTAGCACAGAACACAATACTTTAATAATTATAAAAGCACAAAGGAGGCAATAAAATTTTCTGTCTAAGCTGACCAAAAGAGACCATTTCTTAATATATTTGTTCTTGTTTTTCCATTCTTATACCATAAATATGCACAATTTTTGAAGAAAGAGGAATTAAGTCATATGTAAATTATGTTTAACTATATTGTTTATACGTTCCCATAAAATAATATAGGTTTCTTTCTTGGCATAAGTTACTATTTTTGGTTTAAAAACATAAAAGTAGAAAACATGAAGCTCTGTCAGGGCTGAACTAGTATCTAAAAATGCATTCATCTCTCTTTGCTTCCAAACGTCAGAACACTACATATGATGTTTTTATCTTCCTGAGAATATTAAAACTATCTTTATAATATATTAATAATTGCTTGAATAATTTGAAATTGAAATTAAAAGATTATATTTTGACCTCACACGATTATTTGCATTTGGGGTAATTACTCAGTTAAGAAAAAGCAAACACCCATTTGGGAGATTTTCAAATAGAAAACAAAAATTGTTATTAAACAGCGAAATGTTTGCAAACAAGTATGATATCATAACCTTAAATAAAAATTCTGTGTCAAAATTAATCAGACCTTAGCCAGGCACCATGGCCCATGCCTGTAATCCCAGAGGCTTGGGAGGCTGAGACAGGAGGATCAAGAGCTCAAAGTCAACCTCAGCAATAGGGAAGTGCTAAGCAACTCAGTGAGACCCTCTCTCTGAATAAAATACAAAATGCGTCTGGGGATGTGGTTCAGTGGTTAAGTGCCCCGAAGTTCAATCCCTGGTACCCCCCCAAAATTAATTAGACCTAAGAAGTTATAGGGAGTACTTAGAGAATGATGTTTACTTCACTTTGCGAGACTAATAATCTTATTTGTGATAGGAATGAATATGAGTGGTCTGAGAACTGCTTGCCAGGAAATACTTTACCTAAATCCCAGCCATATGATTCTCTCCAATCCTTAACCATTCATAAATTTCACAACAACACACCCAATCACTGTGTTCTCAGTGGGGGAGTGAGCAATGGGCTGTACTCAGACACATCATGAGGCTCTGGGAACTGAGTGTGTATTTTCCATCTTTTCACTATCACAGATATCCCTGCACACAGAAGTTGAAGTGCAAAGAATGGTAAGAGATAGGACCCCTTCTTCAAGAGCCAACATGTGCATTTGCAGATCTAATAACATTTAGAGATACTAATGGGAGAGGTGTTAACAAAGCAATGTATTCAGCAGAGTGTGCTTGGATTGTTTAAAAGACGGTGGGGTGTTGATTTTTGCATGTGGCCTCTCTAAGATTATCTTTTCCCAATTTGGCAATTTAAGAACATTTCTCCTCATTTCATATTCCTCTACCTCAAAATTCTCTCCGCTACAAGACATCCCTTTCATCACAAGAGCTCTGACCTTAAAACATTCTTCTGTTATTAAATCACATTTGATTGGTATTCATTGACTTATAACCTATCGTCCTTTTAAAAATACTTCCCGCATCTCATCAACCCTATATTCCTTGACTATTCTTTATTCTTTTCAAAGGAGTATATCACCTCCTAGTATTATGGCATAGGGTTATTTTTTACTACTATCTCATGTGTTTGTTTGCTACCAGAATCCCAGCTTCCAGAGGGCAGGAACTAACTTGTTTTACTCATCACTGAATCCTTGAAACTTAGAAGTGACCTAATATAGAACAAATTGTCAAAAATATTCTAAACATGTAAATAAAGAGCTGAGTGTAAAACACCTTCTGTATGCATTAAGGTATTTTCTTATGTACACAGCACACTTCATTTTCTCTCCATCGTACCAGTGGTGAGCCGCTGCCTCCCAGTCTCATGCATTGCCTGCTGCATGTTGGTCTCTGTTAGGAGCACATCAGAAGGGTTTTCACACCCACCTAAAATGCCAGCACTGTGAAAGTTACTGAAGACTCTTACTCTTTATTTTGGACTTTACCTCTATGTACTCCTCTGACTTCTCAGCTATCCTACCCTTTATCTGCAATTGCCATGGCTCTCCATACACATAGGCATGTTCTAGAAGGGCAATTTCTTCCTTGGAATCTCTTGATTATGCTTTAACCCTGGTTGTGTGGATCACATTCACCTTACTGTCTGCCTTGCTTCTGTCATTTTCTCAGGTATGACCACCAGGACACCAGACCTTCCTTTTCTTCCTGGCCCATTTCATTCATTTGCCACATGCAAATACTTTACCCTAACTTCTATCAGTTTCAGATGACCAATATCATCACATTAAGTTGGAAATAGCCCATTTAGTAGCTATACAAGCTTACTAATGATTGATTGATTAAAAAAAAATAAGTAAATGAATGCATGGATTTTCATCAAAGATGAATTCTTCAGTTAAAAGCCCATAGTAACTATACAAGCTTACTAAATGATTGACTGATTAAAAAAAATAAGTAAATGAATGCATGGATTTTCACCAAAGACGAATTCTTCAGTTAAAAGAATTCTTCAATTATTTTTATTAATGTTATGTTTAAAATGTGTCTCCCACAAAGCATATGCTGGAAACTTAGTCCACAATGCAAAGGTATTGGGAGCTGGGACCTAACAGGAGGTGTTCAGATGATAAGGGCTCCACTTTTATGAATGAATCGATGATGTGAGGTTGTGAGTCCAATATCTTACCCCCTTTTGGGATGATGGGGCAGGAAGACCCTGTTTGGATGGGCCCCTCAACTTGAGACTTCCAAGCCTCCAGAACTAAAGAAAGAAATTTCTGTTCTTTATCAATTTTCCAGTTGTAGGTATTCTGGAAGTGAGTAAAAAATGAATTACAATAATCAATTTTGGCTGGATTTCTTGGAACTGGGGATTTTTTTGAAGGGTAAGGGGAGTTTTCAGTGATGTTAAAATCATCATTTATTTCATCATCTTATCTGCATTTTATAGACATTATGCTAAAAGGAAGTTTAATCATTTGACACTGACTTTCTTGTCCTACATTAAATTTTCAATGCTTTCTACCAAAAGTCTTGGTAAAAAGGAGGAAAGTTGTGAATTTCTGATTACATTATCCAAACTTGATCACAGCAGGGTTATATGGCAGGCATGGTATAAATTTATTTAGTTCTCAGAAAAACCATATGTCATGGAACATGGCCAGGAGAGGTGAGATTATCTTAAGGTAACAAATGAACACAAAATCTCAGAGATGTAACACAAACCTGACATGCAAAACTTTATTACTCATTGATATTGTATGTTAGTTGAGATAGGCAAGGGGACCACCATTGCTTAGGCATCCAAGTTCATAAATACTTTGCCAAGGTCTATTTACTTCAACTGGAAAATGTGTTTCCATTGTCATCCCAGAAGGAGAAAAGGAAACACACCTTTTTCTTAGAGACACCTACCTTTGTGGGATTTGAGTTAGTTTCACCTTTGCCATAAAAAAGGATGGGTGCAGGAGTAACTAATGGACCAATATCAAGCCAAGTGCTGTGCATTTACACTGACCTTGGGACTCTCTCTTTGATGTGGTATGCAGATCTCTTGATCACTATAGACCTCACCAAACTGTGGAACTGAATTATTTATATAGCCTTTTGGAAATTACCACACCTTACCAAACCATACCACTTTGTTTTTTCAGTCAGCAATGTTTTATTTTGCTTATTACATCTTTGGGGAATATGTAAACCTGAATTCTACTTTAGTTATGCAAAAATCATATGGTATTTTTGATTATGTCTCATTTTTCCATAAATAAGACACAAAACAACAACTCCTTCATGTAACCATGGCTAGAATTAAATGTAAAAAGTATGTATTATATAAAAGTAGATTACATATGGAAATACATAATTCTTGGCATATAGCTACACAAGATTTGTGCTCAAAACTGTTACCTGTTATCATAGAGACAAATAGTAATAGATTCAGGGAAATTGAAAATTCTATCAATCAAATGTAGATGTTCTATATTATGGAAATTTCAAAGGATAAATTATTAAAGAAGATAAACTTATAACCAAAGAGAAAATTGTGTGCTTAAGGTAAACACTGAATAAATTGATGCCAATACACTCCATTAGATTTACCTTTGGATTTTCAAATTTTGGCAGAGGAGTTGAAGTTTTGTTATTTTTTACCTTAATATTATCATAATTATCTCTATCTTAAGAAACAAAACTGAAATAATTGACAGTTTCTTATGATTTAGATAAAGATACTAATAGATTTTCAAATACAGTTTTGAGATATCGGAAAGGCTAAGGTATTGAATACTGGGTAGTGGTAACAAATGAATAACCCATTCTTTAACCAGCATCCTGAATTTTACCATAGTTCATTTTATTTATTTATTAGTTCTTAACAATATAATTTGGAGACTACATTGGTAAGTCCATTTTTAAAATATCTATCAAATATCAGGTGTTTTTTCTTTCTTAAGTCTGTCATTACACTTCCAGAATTCATTAGCATTTCACATGCTATTGAGAAGGTATTGCAATGTAATTTTTGAGGTTTACCAATGGGCATACAGTATAGACTACATTAAATGGCATAGACTACATTAAATGTGTCATTTCGGGAAAATATCCACCTAGGAATGCCTTTAGTTCTGCGAGTTTAGGGTAGCTGTGCCTGGAATTTGTCCTCAAATCTTTCAGTGCCTGACTTGTTTAAGTTTCAGATCTGGTATCACATCTCTTCCAAGTAGAGCTACTTTTACTCTTGCTTATTGCTAGTGGGGACATAAAATGCTGTAACCATTTTGTGAAAACTGGCAATTTCTAAGAGAGATAAACACACAGCAATACTTTGACCCAGTAATACCACTCTTGTACATGCCAGGAATATGGAAAACATATGTTCACAGAAACACATGTATAAAAATGTTTATAGTAGCTACATTTTTAAATAACCAAACACTAAAATAAAAGAAAAACATCCACAGTCTTGGCTAGAAAGACTCACTGTAATTAAATTATCAATTTCCCTTAAATTCGTGTGTAATTTCAACATGATCCCAATAAAAAGATTAATTTTGCTTAAGTAAACCAAATCTAACCAAAGTTTACACGGATGAATAAATAACAATGGCAGAAAACATACTTTGAAAGTTAATAGTAATGAGAAGAAACTAGCTTTACCAGATACCATAATAACTAACGAAGGCTCAACATTTAATAGAGTGTGTTATGAAAACAAGAGAAAACAGATGGAACAAATTTGAAAGTCTAAAATAAACCCAAAGGCATACAGGGATTGGCAAGCAGAAATTTGAAAGTTGGAATTTTATATCAAAGAGAAAATAACAGGTCAATCAATAAATTGGGGGTAATAGGTTAGCTAATGGGGGAAAAATAAGATCTTACATGAAACCTTACATCAGAAAGGAATTAAAGATGACTAACTGTTACTCATTTAAATTGAAAGCACTCTTCAGCCACCTATAATTGATTTGGAAAGATCTTTGGCACTGTTATATGAAATCTAAGAGCTATACAAAATAGTAAAATTCAAAGTGATAAGAGTTAAATACTTTTTTATTGGAACACAAGCTGTTTTTTCAATAGACCAGTGGCAAGTTGGGGAAAATGTTTACCAGTCATATTATTGCAAGACTTTGCTAAAAGATTTTTGAAGTGCTTGTGGAGGCTAATCTCATACAACAAAGGAAATGAGAGTTTCAAGTGTTCTACCAGTTATCCGACACTTGGTGTTACCAGTGTTGTAATTATGGGCATTAGGACTGGTGTGTAGTAATCACTTTTTATTTAATTTGATTTTCCTTGTTAAAAGAAAAAATTACTAATTTATCAGCAGCTTTATGCTCCCTGATCACTTAGCTATATTCCATAGTGAGGTCTTGCTCACATATGTGGGTCTCCTGCTGACATCTTTCAGCAATGGTCTGGAAAATGTCTTTACTGTATCTTCACATTTCAAAGATGTTTTCTCTGGTTTTAGAATTTTAGTTTGGAAGTTTCTTTTTGCCATCCTTTTTTAAGATGTCATTCAATTGTCTTTTGGCTTCTACAGTTTTCTCAAGAAAAAATTCATCTCTGTATCTTATTTTTGCTACCTTGGCAGCAGTGTGGCTTTTTTTCTCTGTTTATTTTAAAAGTTTCACTTCATCTTAGGGTTTCTAAAGTTTGACTATGATGTTTGCAGAAGTTATTTTCTTTAACCTGCTGGGGCTTTGCTGAACTACTTGAATTTGTGGATTGATCTCTTAATAGCTTTTCATAGGTTATTATTCCTTTGAATATTGCATCTGATCCATTCCCTCTCTCTATCCATGTGACTGTATCACATATGCATTTCTTGTTCCATTTTTTAAAAAATTCTTTTTATGGCAGTGCAGCAGAGCCCATTCTCTGTTGATTTGTCTTTGAAGTGATCCATCCTGATATCTTCCATATCCTGCCTGCTGCTAAATTACCCAATGAGTCCTTAACTTCAGATACATACATATTTTTTCACTTCTAGATAACCATTTTGATTTGACATAGAGTTTATTTGCCGGTTAAAGTTTTTTTTTATATTTTTATCTATTTGTTTTACTCTTTCTTGCCTTTATTTTCTTGAACATAATAATCTTAATTTATCTTAAAATACTTTTATACTAACTCTCCAACTGGATCATTGGTAGATTTGTTTCTAATTTACATCTCCATTTACTTCATTTCCGTCATGTTTGTCCATCTAGTATTGTCTCCCTCCTCTCTGCTCAGACATAAGCATAGAATACTGTAAGGATTCTTGGTGACATGGTCCTCCTTTTCTTTGGTTAGGTAGATGGATTGAGGTTATGATGACCTCACTCCAAACCAAAGTTGTTCTCCAACATGGTCAGAATGCTTTCTATATGATTCAAGCTGCCTCAGGTTCACCTCTGTTCTTCAGGGGCCTTTCTGGGCTGTTAATAGAGCTGGTAGCTTCTCTCTCTTGGTCCCTGGTTGGCAAGTTAGCTCTTTCTTCAGAGGAACTTAACCTCCTACCTCACACAGTGTCCCCAGCTGAGAAGTGAAAGCAGGAAAGCAGCTTAGTGTTTGTGGTAAGCACTTCCTCTGACAGGTCTTTGTGCCCTGGTTCCATGAGTCGGCAAGGAGCATGAATCTCTCCTTTATGGAAATTTTAGGCTGAACATTCCCTGATTGTTGAGAATGGGATAAGCACCCAAAGGGAGCAATAGCCATGAATTTGTACTTCTTGTTGCAATCTGTTATATAAGCCCTATGTCATTGCCAGAAGTCACACATGCTCCTCTTTTCATCCATAGACTCCCTCAGTGGCTTCTCTTCCTGAAAGATAATCAAAATTGGCAAATGATGCAGGGAAAAAAAAATAAACAAAAAACAACTAGAAATCACTAGCTTACCTGTGAAGTGCTCTTTATTTTACCTTGAAGACATTGTTTCCACAGACCTCCATGCCTTAAAAATATCAAATTCTGCAGTTTATCATTTTTTCTAATTGTTGTAGTGAGAATACTGACCTATTGTGAACTAATATGTCCATCCTAGGAGCAGAGGCCTGAGACCATTTTCATTCACCATATTATTAAGAAAATCTAAAATGTTGGTAACTCATGGTGTTAGAGCTGTGAGGAAACAGACCCATGAATGTATTTCTGGTCCATCCATATGCGGAAAATTTGCACAGAGCAATCAATATTATAAATGCTTTCATTTGATCTATCAATTATACTTCTAGTAATTTTACTTATATATTAAAAAATGGTATATTACAAAAAATAATAATATTGAAACATCATTTATAATAGAAAAGGGTTAAAATCAATCCAAATATTCATCAATAGGATTTTAATATTACATAGTAATGCTAACATAAATAGAGAGTTCTTCATTAAGTGACATGGAAAGGTAACCAAGATATGTTATTAATTAAAAAAGATCAGTGGACATCTAAGGATGTGGGAACATTAAAGTTTGCAATAATTAAAGATTTTAGGAAATATGTGTTTGTATTTACATGTAAAACAATTAGCTGGGAGTCTAGTGACACTGAAACCTTTCAAGGACAGGAAAAAAGAAAGTGAACTGATGGAAAACTAGAGTATGAGAAGGAAATTTTTCACTATATAACTTACAGATAGATAGAGAAATAGATATTCGAGGTGAATTATAACTCGTTACAAAATTTAATACATCTAAAATGTAATAAACAATAAAATTCATAACACTTTTACAAGAAAGAAAAAGTAGAGTCACCACATTTAAAACAAACAAAAAAAATTGTCATGACATAAAAGTTGCGCAGTTTTTGTTTTGCTCTGTTTTAACAAAACTGACCAAAATGGGGGGAAATGCAGAGAACACATAATGATCACAGGAAAGGAGAATTGAATATGCAAAAATAAGAATTGCTTTCCTTGGGCATATCAGCAATTTAAAATTTTGAAGCTTCTCACAGTATCATTGAAGAGAGAGGAAAATATTTTCTTATTTAACGAAGTACTTAATAGTCTAAGTCTTGGAAAATCCCACCACACAATAAAAAAAAAAAAATTAGCATTGGTTTTATGAGTAAAGACTCTTGGAAGACAAAGACATTTCAAGGTAAAGTAGATAATGTTCTTCATCAAATTAACAGAGACTTGCTGTAAAAGTTAATGGAAATTCTAGGCATTGATCCAACTCACCCAGGTAAAAAAGAAGATTACAAGCCAGGGTAGGTTTGCATCTTAGAAGTGAAGCATGCAAAGACAGTCTCCAGCCTGATAAGTGGAATGTGAAAATGGGAAATTGTGGCTATTGTTTCTCAGCATTTGACAGATCCTCAGCATCCAATTGCATGTCATTCAGAGTCTCAACATCCTCCAGTATCCAATGTGAGGGGCCAGAGCACTGGTTTGAAAGTCAGGAGGCAGATTCCAGTCTGAGCTTGCCATGAACTGACCCTGGAACAAGCCATTTCTCCTCTGTGCACATTTGTTTCTTCCTCTGAAAATTAAGCTTGGACCTTGGTCTGTGCCTTCCTGTTTCATATACTATGATTCTAATATAGAAAGAAAGAAAAACCTTGAAAGAAAAAGAGATTCCAGCAGCTCTATTCTTTGTATTGAAATGTACCTAGTAGATCACAGAGAGTATGGTCCATGCACTGAGAAGCAAGATGGTCTGGGAGTCTCTGTGAATCCGTTTCCCCATAGGTCCCAGGACCCTCAACTGTAGCATAAGGAAATTGTACTGGATGACCTCAGTGTATTTTAAGTGGGATGTGTGGTTCATGAGTTTCAGATATTGATGCCAATTGTTTTTGTGTTAGAGAGCTCTTTGGCCTTGATCATTTTGGGATATTATTCATAAGACACATATGGCATGAATATACTTTGTATACAACCAGAGATATGTAAAAATGTGCTCTATAAGTGTGATATGAATTGTAATACATTCTGCTATCACATATAACAACTTAGAAAAAAAAAAAAAGAAAAGAAAAAAAAACTTGTTTGACTCAAATTGTCCAAACATTTAAGGTACATATTCTCAGCTTATTTATCTCTTCATGTTCAGCCTATCTTGATCATTCCAGTGCCTGCTAGATAAAAGAATGGAAACTTAGAAAAAGAGCAAGAACTGGGAACTCCAGCATCTCTTGGCATAAACCTCACTATGAGCAGTAAATAAGAGCTTTATTACCTAAGTCTGATTCCCTCTCATCAACCAACAACTCATCAGTAACACTGATGTGTTTTCTGATTAGTCACCAGCTTGTAAAAGAACCATTTATCCTAAGTTGTCCTTTCTTTTTTTTTTTTTTTTTTTTTTTTTTTTTGTAGCTACCACTTATGGGACACTTAAATAGCTGCCTACATATTATAATAAGCCCTTTACATATCTGTATCACAGTACTGAGATATAGGTATTATAAACTCCATTTTGGAGTAGAGAAGACTGAGTTTGAGAGAGACCAAACTGCTGAGGTCACACAGGCATCTAGTAGCTTGGAGAACCAAGATTCAGAGTCAGATTTATAAACTCCATAGACCTTGTGTTAAACTGCTGCACTGTCTTGCCTCCATTAAACAATGCTCTTCAAACATGAAATGTTATCTCTTACAATCCTCATTTGTTTCACAAGTCTCCTTCAATATCTTAGTTTTCACTATCCACATATGTTTTATAGCACTTTGCGAAAATGGTTAATGAAAAAACAACATCCAAATCGAAAATCCACACTTCCAAATTTGATACACATTGTTCTTATGTTGTGTGCAAAGTCAGGCTGCAGAAAGCAGAGTTGGCTGGCGCTATATCTCAGCAGTCCTTCACACAGGACCATGTCAAACTCTCTTACTGCTTCCATGTCACTATGCTTTACTATGCTTTACCTTCTCACATTGTTAAATGAGAATATTTTAAAGAAGGTACAAAAGACAATAAATAAAAGAAGAAAGCTAAATAGATTGATAGGCTAGTTAATTAAAGAGCCTTGAAAAGACTGTGCATTTGGAGAAAAGTTGGAAGTAGGAAAGTGGATTGTAGGCGGAAAAGGCTTCATTCTCTCTTAAGTATATTCTAATTAAACCTCCACTCCATACCACTGAAGACACAATGGTACTCAATGCCACCAGTGACACTTTGCCACAGTGAATGGTTAATATTCTCCAGCATTTGACACAGTTGTTTGATCGTTTCTTCCTGAAATATTTTTTCACTTAGTTTCTAGGACAGCATGTTTTCTCCATTTTCTTCTTAAATAGCTGCAGAGTTTCATCTTTATGACATCTAAGTGCTAGAATTGGCTAGATGTTGATCCCTTTATCTTATCTCTAAATTTACTCCCAAGGAAACTAGGTGCCATTACAAATATAATCTGTAAGTGCTGACTACTAAATCTTTGTATCTTGTCAGACAACCTTTCTGTACTTCATCCCACCTTTCCACCTCCATACCCTGCATTCCTACCAGTTCTTTAGGACAAAATTGTTCGTGGTGTAGCATTTGGTCTTTGTTGTGCAAATGTTCCCACTACAGCCAATTTTAAGCCACCCTTGTAATGTTGGCTTTTCTGAACCAGTAGTGTTCAGTTCTGAGCAACCATTAACTTGATCAGCTGTGAGCTTGAATTCTCCTGTATACCAAACTTCTCAAATGTGGTATCTCTAAAACATAAATTTTATGATATCCCTTTCCTAAACCTGCTACTCCACAGATATTCTATTCTCCATAAATGGCACATTTACTCAATGTCTCATTTAAAAAAAAAAAAAAAAAAAAAAAGTATGATTTTCTCTTGTTAATTTTCAATGGTTGAAAGAGGTTTCCAAACAGCTAGATACCTTGAGGTAGAATTATTCTGGGACATCAGACTCTGTCCCAGCACTGTCTTCAAGAATGTAAGCAGGTAAACTTGAAAATGCAAAGCTTGGCTCTAGAAACAAGACTCAACATTGGAGAACATATTCTTAAAGAGAATATGTGCAATGTTATTGAAAGAATTTCTAGAATCATAATATAATATCATGTGTAAAAAGAGAAAAAATTTATATCCAACACCCACCCTGACCAGAGAATGGCACAGAGGCTTTGAGTCACCACAGAACCAGGGATTCAAGCAGAGCCACATTGAGTTAGTGCCATGTCTACTCCTGTTCCATATTGCCAGATCACTGCTGGTAAGATTCTACATTTTAGGATAATTAGGATGGATGCCTAATCCAATCACACACCTGCATGCTTGTGCAAGTGTGTTTGAGCATGTGTTTTCTGCATGCAATTCACAATTCACCAGAAAACTTGTCATTCATATATACATATGGATGGATGGAGATACATATTTATCTCAGGACTAGAAACCAGAAATAGATCTGTATTATCCATATTATAATAGAATGTTTCAACCCTACAGAGAATTGTGCAGAAAATTATGACAGTGTGCATCCCAGAAGGTTTAACACATGATGATAAGTTCTGAGGTCTTTTTATCAGCATGATTACATGTACCTAATAGCTAAGAGGCCCTTCCTTAAACCAGTTTTTTTTCCCTCTCTCTTTCTTTCTCTCTCCCCCTGTCTCTCTTATTCTTCAAATGTAAGAATTTCTATGAAGTTAGCATGTGCTCCAAAATTCAGGCAGGGTGTGATGCTTCCAAATACCTATAAATGCTACCTATATACCTTTATCAGCCCTCATGGTGCTGTTCTTACTGTTGGTAACTCCAGCATGGCTCTGGGAGACATTTCCAAGAATACTCTCTCCAGTATGAGCTACATGGCCGGAAATGTTCTATTCTCTTCAGGAAGAATTGTTTAGAAAATCAAAATTCTGTACTTTGGCATTAAAAAATGACTTTCAATATTATTGGCATCCATTATCTCTTCCTTCTCACTTGCATTCTTGCAGAAATATAAAGAATTCTTTGATATACTTTAAATCTAGTCAAATGAAAACATTCTTAAGAGAAGAAGAAAACCACCAAGGTCATTGATATGCATCTTTTCATAAGACATTGGGTGGGGGTGCTGGTAAAGGGGGCTTTAAATGACATTGTCAAAGGCAATGTGAGAGAAAGCACAAAAGGTGGAAACTAACGTGTCCAAAGGCGAATGATATTCAGTTTACAAACTTCTGTAAGTCCTTGAATTTTTTCTGTGCTTACTAAAATCTATTCATGATAATTTTTAGGCTTAGAAGTTATTATTTTTTTTTTACTTCTCAAATTATGGTTTATTTATTATAATTACTAGTGCATGCTAATTGTACAAAATAAAGGGTTTCATTGTGAAATGTCCATATGTGTGTATAATGTGCTTTGATCACATCCACCTTCCTTATTACCCTCTATTATTCTGTATTACCTTTCTCCACCTTCCTGTTCCCTTCTCTTTTCTTGATTGTCCAACTCCCAACTACTTTCATGTTGTATTTTTTTTTTTAGATTCTACACATGAGGAAAAAAATGCAATACTTGTCTAATTCTCTTATTTCACTTCGTATGATGATCTTTGGTTCCATTTTTCTGCAAATGACATGATTTTATTCCTGATGGCAGAATAATAGTCCATCATGTATATTCTGGGTCCTTTATTCTAGTCTACTGTTGTACATGGTTTTCTTCCCAATATTGCACTGTTTTTGTTATTATGGCTCTATTTTGAAATCAGGTATTGTGTTGCCTCCAATATTTTTTTCTTTCTTTCTTTCTTTTTCTTTCTTTCTTTCTTTCTTTCTTTCTTTCCCTTCCTTTCTTTCTTTCTTTCTTTCTTTCTTTCTTTCTTTTTTTCCTTGAAATTGCTTTGGCATTTCAGGGTCTTTTGTGCTTCTATATAAAGTTTAGGGTTGTTATTTTCTAGTTCTGTGAAGAATGTCATTAGTATTTTGATGAGGATTGCATTGAGTCTGTAGATCACTTTAGGTAGCATGGCAATTTTAACAATTTAATTCTCCCAGTCCTTCTTCTTTTTAATGTGATCTTGAATTTCATTTGGAATCATTTTGTTGACAATTTGTGAACTTGGGTTCATCAGATATATTGGTCTATAGTGTCTTCTTTTATTGTGTAATTATCAGGTTCTGGTAGTTTGGGAATACTGGTTTCATGAAATGAGTTTGAAAGAGTTCCTTCATTTTCTATTTTATGGAAACTTGAAGAGTGTTGGTATTAGTTCTCTAAATGTCTTGCAAAATTCAGCAGTGAATCTGTTCAATCCTGGGCTTTTCTATTTTGGGAAACTTAATTATTGCTTCAATCTCATTAATTATTATTGATATATTTAGGTTTTTCTAATGTTGTCTTGATTCAAATATGGTAGGTCATATGTGTTCAGAAGTTTGTTCATTTCTTTTAGATTTTCCCATTTATTGGCATACAATTTTTCAAAACAATTCTTTGTTGATCTGATTTCATTTCTATCTATTGTTATATCCACTTTTTCATCTCCATTTTTTTCTCTCTTTCTTTTGGTTAGTTTGGCTAAGGGTTTGCCCAAGAAGTAAGTTTTATCAATGCTTTGTATAGTTCAGTTATTTGCTATTTCATTTATTTCCACTCTGGTCTTTACTTCTACTAGTGATTTGAGATATTATTCATTCTTGTTTTTCTAAGAACTTGAGTTGTATAATTAGGTTATTTACTTGAAATCTCTCTGTTTTCTCAAAATAGGCATTTATAGTTACACATTTACTTCATAACAATTTTTGCTGTGTCCCACAGATACAGGCAGATTGTGTTTCCATTTTCATTTGATTCTAGAGATTTTTAATATCCTTCATGATTTCTTCAATGACCCACTCCCAGTTCAAAAGTGTGTTGTTCAATCTTCATGCTTGTGTAATATCTATAGTTTCGTTTGCTCTTCATTTCTACTCTCATCCATATGATCTGGTAAGGTACAAGAAATTATTTTTTTTTTGTTTTTGTATTTTTTAAGCCTTGTTTTGTTGCCTAAAATGTGATCTAATTTAGAGAAAGTTATATCTAGCTCTGGGATGGAATATGCTATAGATGTCAAGTCAATTTGATCCATAGTGTGATTTAATTCTGATATTTCTTTGTTTATTTTTTGTCTAGGTGATCAATCTATTTGTGAGAGTGGAGTACTGAGTGAAGTCACTTATTATTTTTGTATCAGGGTTTATTTTGCCCTTTGTGTTCTATAGTGTTTTATTTTTCTAAATTTGGTTCTCTGATTATTTGTGCATATATATTTACAATAATTTTATTTTCTTGTTCAACACATAGCTCTTTATCAATGGTGATCTGTCAAACAAAGCCACATAGTGACTTTCTTTGTCTCTTCTTGTTAATATCTACTGATATTAACTTGAAGTTTATTTTCCTAGATTTGAGTAAAGATATTCCTTCCTTCATTCAGATTCCATTTGGTTTGGAATATCATTCTCCATCCTTTTACCTTCAGTCTGTATATATCTTTCCTTGTGAGGTGAGTTTCTTTCTGACAGTTAACAGTTGGGTTTGTTTTTAATCCAACCAGGTAGGCTACAATTTTTAATTGAAGAATTCAGCCCATTTAAGTTCAGTGTTATTACTGAAATATATGTATTGGTTCTTTTCAATTTATTTCTTTTGATTGTTTTGAATAATCTATGTTAATTGACTTTTCTTTATTCATTTAAAGTTTTGATGGTTTACTGAAATAGTTGTTTTGTTCTTTCCTAATTCTTATTTGTTTATCTACTCTTCTAGTGGTATTCTTTCCCATGATCTTACTGTTGTGTTTATCTTTTCCTTCCCTGGGTATAGGATTCCTATTAGTATCTTCTCTAATGCTGGCCTAATGGTCATGAATAGTTTTTCTTATGTTTATTTTATAAGGTCATTATTTCTCATTCAATTATGAAAAACAACTTTGTTGGATGTAATAATTTAGGTTGGTAGTTATTTTCTTTCAGGATTTAAAGTACATCATTCTATGCCCTTCTGGCCTTTAGAGTTTCTGCTGAACAATCTGGATTTTCCTTGATAAGTGACTTTATGCTTCTGTCTTCCAGCTTTTAATATTAATTTTTTCCTGTACTTTTGGAAGTGGAGTTATTCTTTACTGGTCATTTCTATTTGGGGTTCTAGATGCCTCTGGTGCCTGACTATAACATTCCAAGACTAAGGAAATTTCCTGTTATTATTTCACTGAATCAGTTTTCTATGTCATGAACCTGTAGTTCAACTCCCTTTTCTATACCTGTAAGTCAAGTCATAGTTTTATCTTTCAATGCTATTCCAGAACTCTTGTAGATTTTGTTCATGGTTGGTTAATCTTTACTGATTATTCTAGATTTTCTCCCAGGTAGTCAAACTAGCTCTCAAAGCCAATACTTACTGGAATCGTGCATGGCAATCTCCTTGTTTCTATAGCCTATAAAATATAGGAACTATTGATTACTGTAGCAGTAATCTCAGAAAAGACATTCTCAAGATGACTCCAAAGAATTGCATATTACACGTTGGATAATAGAAAGAAGTACTCTCCCAGTGCTGGAATGTTATGCAGATTCCACTTTTACTCTCTGTGAAGACTGTACTTCTGAACAAGACTGAGATATGTGTTAGCAGGTTTCTGGGGTTCTGCCTTTTTCAACTTCATACATACTCTACTGTACTTTTTAGCATTTGGCATTAGGGTGTACTTTATTACACTTTACTCTCTGAAGCCCGTATTTTCTCAAGACTCTGCTCACATAAAATTTCAGCACCCTCCACCATAATTCATCTCAAAAAGTATTTGTTCTTCAGTTGTTTTGATTCTACCCACTTTAGAAGCTGATCACTGAGTGTGTCTAACCTACCATCTTGGAATTCACTATTGATGGTTTTGGAACAGAAAAATTGCCTCAGCTCCTCAGACCTACGACTTGTTGGAGCAATTATCTGAAGAAAAATTTCTGCTTCTCTGAGTAGTGAGCTAATTTATCAAGGACCAGTGCTCTCTGGATCCAAAAGAAGAGGCACAGGATTCATAATAGAATCTAAGGATATTTATTTCTTTTGTTTGTAGATTCCACCAACTATACAGGAGGGGATGACAGATGTTTTTTCAGGATCATTCATTTTGCCTCCTTGATATCATATTATGCTTTTGAGAAAAGGAACATGAGATTAATTAGACCCTTTTTAAGTTGTGCAAAAATCCTGAAATACCAATAACACCTCTCCCCAGTTCTTTAAGCTTTCCTGAATTCACTTTATTCTCCAAAGTAATCTCTTCTTCTGAAGAAGACCAAAATAAAGCCTTGGAATCACAATCAGGTTTGATTAAATCTTATTAAAAACTAGGGAATAAATAACTTAATTAAAAGCTGCCTTTTTCCAGAAAGGCTGATAGCAAAAGAAAGGCAAAATCATTGTTGTATTCTTCTAAGATGTGAACTACAACTTTTTGTGTTTAACTTTCTTTTTGTTGTCTAAAATATCATGCATTAGACTCGAAAGCCAGCCTTATCTAAATATATATTATGGAAACAGACAAAGATCACTCTTCTGTGATACTTTCAATTTATGATATGGATTCATCTTCCTGATATACCTCAATGAACTTGATGCCTCCTGATAGGGTGACTTCACTATGGCCAGAGGTAGTGGATCTTGCTGAAAGCATTGACCTCCTGCAGCAGTCATTGGTGTTTGGCACATGCTACTTGCTATGACTATTTAGAGGCCTTCACATCTTAAGCTCTAGCCCTCTAATTGGTGGCAAGAGGGGAACCTGCAGTGGGGATCAGCCATTTTTATGCTCCATTTGTAACTTTACTTATTGTCCTCTCTCAGACACATTGTCATGAAATATTTACCTCTTACCTCATCCAAGTCCAACAAGTCTCAACTTATTGAAGCAGCATCATATACTTACAAAGTAGTTACTTATCATTGTCATTTTCACCAGAAACTAAGGTGTATAGTCAGTGAGTTATAGCCCCTTGATTAAGCACCTGCTGTTGGAAAGTAATGAGGTCAACTCTATCTTGAAGACTTATATATTCCATCTCTACTCTTCTCATTAGGACAAGACTGTTCTGGATCTCCTTTTTGTAGCTGGTAATGTAAAAAAAAAAATTCAGTTGATTTCTAGATCCAGGATAAAATGTCCCATCTCACAAAGAAGAAGGAGGAGGAAGAGGAGGAGGAGAAAGAGGAAAAGAAGAAGAAGAAAAAGAAAGAAAAAGCAAACACTTGTAATAGATTTAAAGCTTATCTGATTGCTCTGACACATTATGTGCTGTGATCTTGTGATGACTCATGTGTTGTCCCTCAGATATTTCAAGTTGTGGAGGAAAGAAAAATATTCAAGATATAAGGGCCTATAAGTATCTGTATTTGGCTTTCATAGGGATGAGATTTGAAGTCTCTCTAGTGCTGTGTGGGGAAAAAACAAAAGGTCATAGAAGTCACACAAGGTGATACTGCACCTTTACATCATTCTTCTTCACTCTACCCTATTTGTTAAGTTGAAGATCTTGGGCAACTTAACTCTCTAAGCTTCATGAACCTTGTGAGTGTCCTCAACTGTGAAATGAGTATGCTGTTTTACAAATACTATCAAAGATTATTATTAAAACTATGTGGCTTAGGGATGTAAATCATCAGATATGTATATTATATAAATATGAATAGTTATTAAGAATCTAACAAAGTGACTACAACATTCATAACCAGTGTATATTTAATTCTCCAGATTACTACAACATCCACTGCTTTTATAAAATATATGGACTTAGGATACCAACATCATTAATACTTGTCCCTGGTAGATGACATTCTAGTACTCCAACATGCTTATGCTCCCCCAAATCAAGTGGTCTATTCATCCAGATTCTACTGTGGTTTTCCCAAATCTACTAGTATTGCCATGCTTATGTAATTAAAAATTTAGTTAAGTATCATATGAACTTGAGACATCACAGGTATAAACCAAGTTATTGAATCTAGTTTTTTATTAAAACGAAGTGTGATGTTTTGTATGAAGTGGACAATCCTAAATTACTAAAAAACATGTCAGATCAAGTAGTAACAAGCCTACAACAAAAGAGTAAAAAAGAAGTAGTATTAATTTAAAACAAGTCTGAACTTATATTACCTGACAAATGTCTTAAATTTTAGTTCATGTTAAAAAAACTTAAATTAAATTTATTTTACACATGATATTCAGAGGAAAATACAATCAGAGAGTTTATGTTTATATTAAAGGTCTTGCCTTCACATCAAAACAGTTCAGATTATTGGGAGACTGAGGCAGGAGGATCACGAGTTCAAAGCCAGCCTCAGCAATGGCGAGGCACTTAGCAACTCAGTGAGATCCTGTCTGTAATAAAAATACAAAAAAAAAAAAAAAAAAAAAAAAAAGCAGGGGCTTGGGGATGTGGCCCAGTGGTCGTGTGCCCCTGAGTTGAATCCCCAGTACCAAAAAAAAAAAAAAAAAAAAAAAAAAAACAACAACAACAAAAAAAAAACAGTTCAGATTAATACACAGCATTCTGTTATAAATAATAATGAAATATTTTAAGGTAGGTATGTATCATTTTTATAATTATCCAATTTAACTGATCTTTATGATTAGCCAATCAATGAGTGATCTAAAAGGCATTAAATAAAATTATTAATGAAATGAGAAAAATTTAGTTTAAAAATTGGTGCCAAAGGAGAGAAAGTCGAGGCTAGTTTCCTGATGAGGAGAGCTAAATGGTTAATTTAAGCTGTGTCTGTTCTTGCTATGCCCTTCCATTTAATGACTTCTTCCCAGTTACACGTACATACCACAGACTCCATCCTGCCCCCGAAATCAACCAAGGAGCATGTCAGCTGTGTGCAGAGGGATCTTGCCTCTGGCTCTGAATCAGAGAGAGTAGAGACTCCTCATCATCCTTGGCTTTTTGAATAAATCATAACTTGGGTGTTTCATAAAGTTGCCTGAACAGCTCAGCCTAGAATTGCAGCAGGAGTGGATGGGAGCCCACGGTGTCTGACACCTGTACCCTAGCCTGGGCTCAGATGTCCAGAGCAAATCCTCGTCCATCATCCAGGGTCAGTGAAGCTTGAAAGTGAGAGCCAAACCTACAGACACCATCTGGGGAAGTGGAAAAAAAATTGTGAAGCAGAAGTGAGAAAAATTGGCTTTGAGGTTTGGCTGTGTCTCTTCCCAATAGGAAGATTCTAGGCGAGCCATAGTATTCTTATTTATTTATTTAATTTTCAGACTGGGTCTCTCTAAATTGACCAGGCTGGCCTCACACTTATGATCTTCCTACTTCCACCTCCTGAGTAACTGGGATTACAAGCAGTGCCAACAGACTGGACAGAGAATTTTTATGAATGGAGGAAACAGACTTTTCCTGAATCTCTTCAAAAAGGAGCCTCTACCATTCTCCTCAGAGTATGCCTCTCTGTACTTCTCCATTACCATGTTTTTCAAAGTGTGTGAAGGAGCTAGTTTATGAATGTAGGATGTTTGCTAGAGAGTCTTAAGCGTCATTTCCTCCATCTTTGCAGTAAATTGACTTATGAAAAAATTTTCTTCCTAATGAAAGCAGAGTTCTTCCATGGTCCCATTTGAAACCCAAGCATTCCTATTAGGTACAGCATGGTCCAGGAGAATGAGACTCTAGATCCAAACTCATTCTACCACTCATTATGTAGAGAGTCTTCAATCATGAAATAAAAGCATATTTATCATTATTGACCACTTTATTTATCATGTGTCTTTCCAAGCTTTGTTAGAAAGTCAGTTTGGAATAGGAGTCAATAATAAGACAACAAAAATCTACTCAAAGATCTGAACAGTGAAGATCAGAGGATACATGCTTTAGAAAATAATGTATTCCATACAAAATAGAACAAAAAGTTCTGCCATAAATATACTCACTTCAGTGTCATGAATTATTATGAAGGAAAAGGGAAGAGATACCACTTTGTCATAGCTATAAAAACTGTTAGGGCTGGGATTGTGGCTCAGTGGTAGAGCACTCGCCTAGCACATGTGTGGCCTGGGTTCGATCCTCAGCACCACATAAAAATAAATAAAGGCATTGTGTACAACTAAAATTAATAAATATATAAAAAAACTATAACCTTGGCCATATTTTCTTGAGCTCTGCATGGTTATACTTATTAACCAGGACTACTCATTTCCACTCACGATGCAACATGAATGATCACAAAACTCCCTATTGAACAAATATGTCTTTTACCATTGTTTAAGCAGTCTCAGACCTTGCAAATTAATTATTTTGTGCTTCAGTTTCTCCATCTGTAGAACAAAACTGTTCAGTGGAACAGTTCTGCTTTGTCAAAGGAATGAAGATGGGGGGAGGGGGTTCAAACCAAAAAATAACAAAAAAAAATATTTAAAGTATTAAACAGAAAATATCTGATAGATTGGCTTGGGCTAACACCTCCCCCATGGAAATTTCCATTAGGAGCAACATGGTTTTATTTTCCCCACAAAGGAGCCAATCAGCTTAAAGGTCACTCTGTTCCCCAGGCAGGAGCCAATCAGCTTAAAGGTTGCCCTGTTTACTGGGAAAAGAGCCAATAGTGTTAAAAGTTGCTCAGGCACACCCCCCACCAGAAATCCCTACTTAAGTCCCTGCCTGCCCGGAGCTCAGACACAACATCTCTTCCCTGCTGAGAGAAAGCAGCCACTGCAATAGCTCCAGACTCTCTGTCTCCAGCCCGACGGCAGCTGCTCCAGCCGACAGTTCCAGCCTCCAGCCTGCCAGCAGCTGCCCAGAGACAGCTCCAGAGACCACAGCCAGCACAACCAGGCACCGGCCCTCCATCCAGAGCTCCCACAATCCCCTTTCCCTGACTCCTCTCTCCCACCAGAGCTTGCACACTTCCCTCTCCCTGACTCCTCTCTCTCTGTACTTCTTCTACCTCCAACCAGCCATGGAGGCTGGTGAATAAATCTCTTAGCTGCACAGTTGTCTCTGGTGTGATTTTTGCCCTTCGATATCTATACACACATATGAATATATAAATTCTACACACAAAGATGTATATGTGTACATGTGTGTATATATGTGTGTGTATGTTGCTGCCTAAGGCAACGATACCGTGGGAAAGAAATCGGAGGCAGAATGGGAATGAGTAGTTTCTTTATTCTTGTTTCTTCTTCTCTCCTTTCTCTCTCTCCTCTGATGCCCCCTGGCCTGGTTAAATACTCTTCACCCATTAAGCATACACGTGTACAGGTGCAGGCACAGAAAGATTCTTAGTCAAATTCATTAAGGTCAGGTGTAAACAAGTAAACGCCTCTTTAGCTACTTCCTCATTAAAGGCTCTTACATGTGTATGTTTATGTGATTATAATATTTGAGACAAGAAATGTGTCTCTATTTCTTTCTTTTATGCATGATTTTGGAGCCCTAAACCTGAGCCTGGTGTAGTTCTAATTTCTGTGACATGCGCTCTTTTACTGGAATCTCACACCTACTCTATGAGACAGCTAATATTATCATCATTTTTCAGATAAGCAAACTAAGGCATGATGGATGCTCTGCACTGGCCATGAGGTCAGATATGTCTATCTTTCAAGATTCTGGCTGGCTTTTTATTAGCAAAATCGAGTAAATTGTAATCCCAAAAGCCCCACCACCTGTTTTCACCACATTAATTTCAGGGAGGTGAGAAGAGGCCAAAAATAGGCCAAGAGAAAGGAACCCGGAGGAGGTCTTCATTTTTGGTATACTCACAGTTCTCTGGAAGAAACTCAGCATGCCATTTAGGAATACGGGAAAGCACGGGATCAGGCACAGGCTGAGAGAGAGGAGGAATGGAGGGCATGCACTGCTGCAAGGCTTCTGCAGGGGAGGGTGAGGCAGGGCAAGCAGGCCTAGGGCTGGCAAGTATGATTAATTTCAGCAGACTCTGGGACCTAAGGTTGTCTTTGGTTGTGGGGTAACTGACCTGAGACAATTAAGGTAGGTGCGTCATGCATGGCCTAAACTGTTGAGAGCCCAATGAAGGCAGAAGACAGCACACACACATTACACTGCCTAATATTTAGAAGATTTTTTTAGCCATTTCTTATATATTTTTTTCTTTTTTGAAAAAAAATAATGCAAAAGATAGTATACAAAGCAACAATATAGAAAAGTAGTAAGAGACCCAGTTCAAGGACAAATCTTAGCTCTTCTTCTTGCTAGTTATATGGATTTGGAAAAAAAATATTTTGTATATCCATATAAGTAATACTATAACTTAATTAGTAGTGCTTACAGAAAGTGTTACAAATACACTAGTTTTGAACCAAACCCAGAACCTAAAAAGTTACATAAAGCTGTTTTTGGTCCTTTGGAATAATTTATGAAATTTTGTTATCTTAATCTATTTAAACAATAATATTCAAATAAGAAATTTTAACAACTAATTAAAGAATCTAAGATGAACATTAGTAGAGTGAATTGTGTGTATGCATAGTTATAGCATTTTTTTTAAATTATTGGAATCTCTTAAAATAATAAAATTCTTGTAAAAAGTAATGAATGTTTATTTTTACCATCTCCATTTTATTGATAGAGCCATTGAAAGTTAGTGGAAATTTATCATTTATTTGAGATACCTTTAATATATTCTGTTTATGCATTGTCTCATTGCCAGGGCAAAAACAAATGGCAAAGAAAACATATGACAATATAGTGGAACTTTGAGAAACATCTGACTTAGTGCCATCATTTTAGAAATAGAATCTTGTGACACAGATGTCCAGTCTCTAAATGTCCTTGAACATATGTATGATTCCTAAGGATTGCTGAAACAGAGAGCAAAGCCAAATGTGTTTCCTTTAATTGGGCTTTGGATAGTCTAGAAGGCCAAGTGTCAGATATCCACTCAGAACAGAGTAAGCAATTGTTCCATTAAAGCAAGTCTGGGACTCCCACTCCAGGTATTCTACAGTTCTCCATTTATCACACTTGCCTCAGTGTAGAGAACCGGACAAGGGTACTGGAAGAAGGTCGTGGGAGCTGTGTTGATTTGCAGAGGAAGCTTCCACTTTGATCTTTGCGGCCCAAATGGGCTTATCTCATTGGCCCATGTAGTAACTGGCACACAGTAGGCCCATTATAAGCATTCATTTTGTCTTGGTAGATTTTTGCTGTTTAATCTACTTTGTCTTCTGTTACCCTCTCAAGCCTTTTCATATTTTCAGGGTCTTAATGGATAGTGCTATTATTGTCTCTGAGCCCATCATCTATTCCTCACATTGAATAAAGGTAGCAAATATGGAAGCATCCTTTACTTAACATCCATCAAAACTGTACTGAGAGAGTTTTCCCTATGCTCTGGGTGTCATGGGATGTTCCCTTGGATCTCTGCCCTCAACCATTCATCACTTTGTAATCTGTGTTGCTATTTGTTAATATCCTAGTGCTAGATAATAATTATTTTGGGGGAGAAAATAGAGAAATTTCTGATATGGAAAGAAACAGTGTATATCACTAAAGTCATCTCTGAGGACAAAGTCCCTTGAATGACAGGAATGACGATTCCTCCTTTTTTTTTTTTTTTTTTTGTCAAACTCCAAGGAGTGGGCTAGGGAAGAGCGCCTCTTGCCCCAGCCAAGCTGTGCAGAGATCAATGTTTACATTGTGTGGAAGCACATATAAAATAAATGATGTGGGAAGAAGGTTCGTCATCTATTTTAAAATGCTACCTTCTATTTTAGACTGAACATGTACAATTTCTGTTTAGCAATTTCAGCTAATTGTTGGATTAACATTTTGGGGAACAGATTGCAAACTTCAAAATGGAAAAGATCATTTTAGGGAGGGAAGCTAGGCAGCTGTCAGGGAGTCGGAATTAACATACATTTGCATAACAGATGTACAGTAAGGTGTCTATGACAGACAATCACTGAATATTAATGCTATAGACCACGACATCATTTGCGTAAATGCTGTCTGCTGGGTATTGAGGTTGGTGTGCTCTTTGCAGAAGACAAAGGGCCAGAGAACAGAACAGATGCAGCAGATACACTGATGCATCTTAATTTATGACATCCTCACCAAAGACCTTGTGGTGTGATTTCAGATTTTATTACAAATAATTTGGAGATAAAGGAACTAAGTAATTATCTTTTCCCCTACAGTTAGTCTCTCTCAAAGGAAGAGGGTTCATTTGTGGAAGGCCATTGTGATGTCTCAGGAGAGGGCCATTCTTTACATGAAGCGGGGGTGGGGCAAGAAGAAAAGGAAAGCCTTCCTGGAAGTCAACACTGTGTCTTGAATAGATTTGGCTATTAGCATGTTGTGGGACACCTGTCACAGAGCCACTCACCCCTCCACACACACTCTTAAATGAAACAGCAGGTGATTCTATGGCAGGTTTCAAATGGTATTTTTTAAAAAGTGAATTAATGTCGAAACATAAAACTCATTTTGTCAAGTCAATGTTACGAACATATGTTGAGCTTGTACTATGTGCAAAGCACTGGTTTCCTTTCTTGGTATCTCAATAGATTCTTTTCTGTCTTCTAGCCAGTCTCTGCTCAACATTCTCCTGGTAATTACACTCCATGAAATTGTTCACCTCCCTGACCTTCCGTTGGTCTTGATTGGCTAATTCAGGGTCATGCATTTGATCAGTGTCTATCTGAGCATATAACATGTACCAGCTTTGTTCTACATGCTGCATCTAGAAGGCACAGCGGCTGTTGTAAAGAAGCTCACTGTCTAGTTGGGATGATGGTCAACAAATGTTTATTAAGCAGTTACTCTGTATTGGGCACTGTCAAGGTGTGAAGGTGTATCAAAAAATAAACTGTCAATCATTGTGCTTGAGGTATTTTTCCCTAGTGGGAGGAGACAATAAAAACTAATAAATATGATGTTATCAGCAACACCGAAAAAATGATGAGAGAGCATCACGCAGAGTGATTGGGAGTCATGGAAGGGTAGGTTGGCTTTATTTCCGAATTAAAACTGACTGCTCTCTAAATGCAACATTGGCCAGATACCAGAACATTGGGAAGCAAGCAGCCAGAAAGAGCATGTGAAGCAGCATCATTTAAGTACAAGGAATCACAAAAGCAAAGTTCCTGGTGCCGTGTGCATACACATGCATGCACATGATTAGATGGGGGAGAGAAGTCCTAAGCGTTGCAGAGTTCACAGATGCAGCGGATGAGGAACAGGACAGAGACTTCGACTCAGCTGCTGTACAGAAGTGAGGGTCCCGGGAGTTAGAAGAAAGAAAAAATTTCCACTGAGTTTTTTTCTTTTTTTCTTGGCATCAAAGCCTACAGAAAGAAATTAAAAGAAAGAGATTAAGTAGTCAAAGAAAAAAAGAAAATAGCATATGCAGGGAGCTTAGAGAGAAAAGCAAGAAAGCAAGGCACTTCCTAAGAATGGCGTCGTGTGTGTGTGTGTGTGTGTGTGTGTGTGTGTGTGTGTGTGTGCTGGATCATAAACTGAGTGAGGGAACTGTCAGAATAGAAATGCAGAGGCAGTGGTTAAGGTGAGACTGAGAAGAAATTGTGTGCTAAATAAAGGAGGCTTGGATCCAATCAGGTTCTGCTTTGAAATCTCTTCCGAGGACACTCTGATGACCTGGTAGAGATGATACAACAGGATAATAATACATGCTCCCCTAGTTTAAGGAAAACATCTCCCTTGTGGGGATAAATGGAGGCTTTTCAGTGACAATTCAAGTTCCTTTGACTTTCTCCACTGTGGCTTACCCAAGTTTTTTAATGATCTCCAGGTCCACCAAGGAATTGAAAGAGAATATCCATGATAATCCAGGTACTTTCCCCCTTGATCTCTGTTATTTTGCCACAAATATTCAGAGCGCTCGTCCCCACCAATGAGTACAATGCTCTTTGACAGAAGACCAAAGCCTACCCCAGGCCAGTGCCTTCTCGTGGTATTTCTAAGCTTGCCTTCTCTGCAAGGGCAGAGTTGACTGCATTTGTGGGATCAGTGTTGAACATGTTCATCCCACAACCTCACACTTCAGTAAAGTGTAGTAACTACCCACGCTTCTCTCAGACTGGGAGTCTTGAGAATTGCTTTAAGCTTCTCTCACCATGCTCCCTAACACTCATGCCAATATGTGAATATGAGGAGACTCTGTTCCAAGATTTGTGCTGCATTTTAAACTTGGGGGATTTTATTTCGGCCTCACAATGCCCTTAAAGTACATCATCCCCTTTTAATGTGTGAGAAACAGAACTCAAAAGGGGTAGGCTACTTGCTCAGGTTTCACAGCCAGCAGGGGACTGGGCTGTCTGGTGTTCAGGAAGACTAGAGGTAACACCCCATGCATACCCATTGTGCTATACTGTCTTTATGAAGACCTAGGCATGAGTCTGAGGTTGGAGCAAGGAAATTCCCTTGTTATTCTCCCTGCCTCTCCTGGTGCCTGCGAAAGCCCCTTTCTACAAACACAAATACCTCCTAAGAATCCATTGCCCACTTCAGATTGGGTTCCTATAAGAAAAATAGCACATGCTAAGTGACTTCAGCAACAAATATTCATTTTTCAAAGTTTTGGAGGTTGGAAAAACTGAGATCAAGTCCCCGGTAGAGTCCATTCCATCTGCCAAGGGACTGCTTCCTGGCTTACTTCTGAATGTTTCTTCACCTGGCCAAGAGAAAGACAGCCTCTCCCTCTTACTTGCACCTGTGAAGGAACTCATCTCACTTATAAGGGCTCCATGCTCATGACCTAATTGCCCACCAAAGTTCTTATCTCTAAATTCCATCACATTTGGAGTTAGGTTTCAACATATTAAATGATGGACAGCCTACACTTTCAGTCCATAGCACCAGACATCCTTAAATCTGAGTAAATGTTCTAGAAAGAAATTTCTTATACATTTTTGTTCAGTTGCATCCTACTTGTTAGTTATATCTCCTCAAAGAGGTTGCAAACTCCCAGAAGGCACAGAGTACATAGAAGATATAGTTTTTCCTTTTTTTTTTTTTTTTTTTAATAATATCAGTCTACTTAAACTGATTTTAAATTTATTGCACCATTCTATATTGTAAGATCTTCCATTTACCCCTGCCCAGATGGATCATGGAAGATACTCAGTTGTGGATGAAGCAACTCAAGAAGAAAGCTGTCTAACTGGGACAATATGGTGAAAATCCTGAACTCTGCTATGTATTCCTAGCACCTTGATTACCATGGAAATAATGCAAGAGCCAGGCACATGCTCAGTACGAGTTAAGAGGATTATACAGTATAATAAAAGAATGTATTACTCCTTTGTCTTCTTTGGTCATCTAAATTTCTGTTTGCTATGCCAACCAATATTATCAATGGTAATATCGGCAACCAAAGCCAGGATTTTAACCTCTTTCCTGACACCCAACCAGTAACTGCCATCACCTTTTCTTATCTATCTATCTAGCACATGAAGACTCTGTGTTTAGATTGTCTACTGAGTAAGTGGCTAGGTGCTATTTTGAACAAGAATCTTCTCATTCTGCCAATTCAACAAAATCTCATCTGAGAAACTGCCAGGTGCTACCAGGGTCTAAGTTCACCCTGAGACACATCACTACCAGAGTACTGGACTGAGTTCCTTTTAATGTTTGACATTAAGGAATGAATACATAATCGCATCAAATAGACACTGCTGGAATAAGGACAAGGACATGATCTGTCTCCACAAGTAGAGACCTGTCACCAGTGAGACTAATACTATTCCAAATCAACTCTTTTTTGTGTTAGGTCTTGTCTTGAAATTAGAGTTCACCTGTAATAGAGGGTCTTAAAGTTGTTTGGATGCTGAGATCTTGGAGTACATACAGGAGAAAGGTATCTGAATCTGTTTGGAAAGGGAGAGTACAGATTTCAGAGTGGTATTTAGGAGTGTTGTTCAACAAGATCAAGTTGTACAATAAAGGCAATGAGTCTCTATATAGAGGCTTATGGACAGAAATGATGAGATCATTTTTTTCCTGAAAAAAAAAATTCCTTTAAAAACAACATAGAGGATGGATTAAAAGAGAGTAAGAGAACAAAGGAAACAAATAAAAGTTGGGAGTTGGTTATCATAGTCCAGAAGATGAATGATGGTAATGTACTAGACCAGTGGTGTAACGATGGGTATAAAAAGCACACGTACAGCATAGGTAAGGGACAGAATCCCCAAAGTTGGCTATCGATTGAATGTAGATGTAGGAGAGAAATCAAGGATCAAGGTGATCTCAAATCACCAAGACCAGCTGAGTGGAAGGTGAAACTATCTCCTAATGGAATACTAAGAAGATGTTCAATTGTAGACATTTAAACATTAACAAAAAATGTGCAAAAACCATTTAATTTATGGAGCTAGAACTTGGTAAGATATTGGATTAAATCTAGATATGGAAAAGATGTTCACAGAAAACTCAAAATAGAAAATGAAACTTTAAGAATATAGAGTGAAATGGAGATGCAAAGCAAGTAAGATTGAGTTTCATGCAAAAAAAAAAAAAAAAAAAAAAAAAAAACTTCCATGGCAGATTGAATCAAGACCCTCCTCATCCTGATGTCAGATACAACTTAGTAAGGAGGAACACACAGAGAAGACCAAAAAGGAACAGGCAGGAAGGTAGGAGTGAAATCCCAGGAGACACAGAATCAAAAGAAGGGGATTATTTTTTGGCAGGGAAGGTCATCAATAATGTCTATGTCTCTGAGAATTCATTCAGAAAAAGATCAAAAAGTGCCCTATCAATTAAGAATGTAGTAGCATATGGCAACATTAGTGTTAGAGCAGTTCCGATGGAGTGGTGGCAGTAAAACTGAATTGCACAGGCTGAAGAATGGGTGTGGAATGGGGGAGGGGACAGAAGCATCCAGGTTGGGCAATACATTGGAAACCACTGTTCTGAGCTATGAGGAGCTGAAGGGTGCAAGTTGGAAGGAGTGGATGGTTGAAGGAGAGCTTTAGTGTGTGTGTGTGTGTGTGTGTGTGTGAGAGAGAGAGAGAGAGAGAGAAGTGAGGGAGAACTGAGCAGTTTCTGAGCCTAAAGAATTGTGTGTACAGAGGGTGAAATGCTGAAGATACAAGGGAGTCAATGCCAAATCAACGCAACGAGGGCCTTCATGAAGGAGGAAAGGCTCATCGTTCTAACAAGAGGTAAGAAAACGGCTGGAGAGTGGATAGTAAGTGACAGGTACCTGAGAAATTTCTCTCTTCTTTGAAAAGCTTCTAACTTCTCTCTAATGTAGAAGAGAAATTGCAGCAAAGAAAAAGCATCTACCCAGACTGACAGGACAAGATAGCAAAGTTCTAAAATTTGAGAAGAATCAGAAAATTTTGAAATACTTGCTATGATTTAAGAATTGATCACCGAGACATAGAATGTCATAGAAGTGTTGCTTCTGTCGAGTTTCTGGACACTTTTCGGAATCATCGTGCCTCCCACGGGGAGTGCCGTGATGGAAGCCACACTCTCCAATTGAAGGTATAGCAGCACTTTTTCTGTAAAGCAGATGTGCTTGTTCTTGTATTTGATCCATTGTATAGCAATACTTCCAGCCCCAACCTGGTTCTCTGCTCACTCCTCCTCCCTCTATTCAAACAAGCTGGTGACTGTCTTTTTTTTTTTTTTTTTTTTTGCCGAATGTGTTCATCATAAAAGAAGCACAGTCGTGTGAATGAGCGAATTCTGTTCCGACAAAATGTCCCTGTGTCGGCTCAAACCATGATCAAGAATGTCCTAAATTGGCCTTCCAGTGGAAGTCCTCCTCCACCTGTCACCTCATTCCTGTGGCTTCTCTCCAGCATGCACTGCATAAATCATGGTGGCACGGCAGTGACGTTGACAAGCTGAGAAGGCACTGTTTCCACAGCTTGATGGGACCTCAGACGTTTACCTCATGGCACATGGGGTCAGGTTGCAGATGAATACCAGATCAGGAGTGTTTTATAATAGCAACTCCAGTGGCACTGTAGATCACAAACCTGCAGGACACTGGCAGTATTTGGTAGGAGGCTGGAAGCACACTATGACAAAATACAGAGGATATTCCTGAATTAGAAGCAAGTTGAATCAAACTATTCCATGATCTCTCCTTCAGTCTGATGTGTAGAGTCTCAGGGAAGCTATTTAAAATGAATGCAATGATTTTTTTTTTACATGAAGGGTCTCAAGTGTTTGTTATTTTTAAGGTTCTCAAAGCAACAGGTGAAGAGGAAAGAGTATGGCCAAGGAATGGGGAAAACCTAGGTACAAACTCCAGCTCAATTATTTGCTAGCTACATGACCGGAGACAGATTGGTAAACATTTCTTATGCCATGTTCTATTTTTTAAAAGGAAGATGGTACCTGCTTTCTTTGTTGTCTAAAGATACATTTGCCAAGATTGTAGCTACTACCTACACATGGTTATTAAAATTTAAATCAGTTAAGAGTGAGTAATACAAAAAAAAAAATCAATTCCCCAGATGTGCCAGTCACACTTCAAGTTTTCATTTGCCACATGTGGCTGGTGGCTCCCACGTGGGACAGGAGAGAGACATTTCCATCATCACAGAAATTTCCACGTGACATCAGTGTCTTAAGGATCAGAGGCAATCTTTTAAAAAATACACATTAAATACTCACATATTATAGCTAACTTTATATTCATTATATAACTTTTAAGACTGTACCAAAATCTACTACCTTACATATTTAATGTAATTTTTACTCCTGTGTGATTGGAAATGAGAATACTCCTATTGTGTGAATGAGAAAATGAAGGATTCCAAAGGTTAAATAAATGCCCAAGCTTACAAAGATTATGGGTTCTTATCTTTAGGAATGTCTTCAATATAAAAGAGGAAACATTTTTCAGAAACTTGTTTTGAACACTGATTAATTTTCCCACAAACCTATGCTGTTAGATGTCGGGCACTGTGCATCTGAATACCTTGAAACTAACAGAAAATTCCAGCTGTGGCTTAAGGGAAGGTAAAAGTTCTAAGGGTTTCAAACAGAAAAGAGAACAGAGTAGGAAAAGTACTTGTATGTAAAAACTGGAAAAGAAAAAAAAAAGAAAGGGCTAAAGTCAATGCTTCTTAGTTCTATAATCTTGGATGGTAAGAGGCTGAAAGGTCTCATATTACATGTTCTATTCTGTCAGATAATTGGAAGGTAGAGTTATTTATTGCAAGAAATGGAGGTATTGTCTCTTTTTGTCTTTGCAATCAATATCTGCCTCTTTTAGGAGACCTATATTCTGAGGGACATTTAGAGAGGAGCAATTTGATCTTGAAAGCAAAGAAATAGGTTAGGAAATGGGTCCAAGTCGTTGATGGTAGGACCTTATCAATAGGACAAATTGTGCTCTTAAGAAGTACTGTCCTTGTCTGCCCACATCCTGTGTTTCAGGACTTTATTCATTGTTCCCAAAAGAAATAAACCAGAACATTCAAATAACAAAACACAATGCTATCTTGCTGAACACAAGCCAGATGAAAAAGGAAACAGGAACAACTACAACAAAGCAACAATGAAACAGAAACACTTGGATGGATATATGAATAAATTAATGCAACATTTTACTAGCAGTTTCGTTGGTCAGGAAGAAATCTGTGCTTTAGACTAGAAAAGATTAAAAAAAAAAAAAAGATAAAGCTGATTTCTCACTTGAATCACAGCTAACCTGAGAAAAACTGAGTAATTGTAGTTTTTCTTCATGATTCTCTTCCAGATGGTGACTAAGGGATCCAACATCTGGAATTTGTGTTTTCCAAGGTCTGTGGGAGCACTGAAGGTATGTTGAGAGGCTAACCCTGAAAACACCTTATGTCACTTCTGTTTACCTTCCTTTAACCAAAATGCAGTTAGGTGGTCCACATCCAGCTGTACAATGCATTGGTGCATGTGACTTTCTTGAAGTCCCAGTGTCATGACCACGTATGGCCCTGTTTCTAAAGGCATCTTGTCTTCTGAAGAGATTCCTATAAGCATCTGCAATCTATTCACCAATGAGAAAAAAAAAATTGTCCTTTTGCTTTTAAATAACTTCTGATTTTTTTTTTTTTTTAATTTTCCCAAACCCCTGTACTTAAATGCCACCTTCCTCACCCTTCATGAATGGAATCTATTTCTACCTCATTGAGCACATCAGCCCTACCAGACATGCCTCCCATCTCCCCAGTCTTTTCCTCCCTTCAAAGGAGCAGACTTCCTCCTCCAGGGAAAAGCCAATCTTTTTTTTTTTTTTTTGAAAACCAGATCTTTTATGTAACCTTACCTCCTTTGCTTTATCTACACCTTAATTTACCAGTCATTGCTCTTCATTCCTATTCTTCTTTTATTTTTTTTTTTTAATAGGAAGGGGTGAGGTCAGTAAATTTTTCTTATTTGACATGATGTGGGATTCACTAGCTAGTGAATTTATTTATTTATTTATTTTTAAATTTATTTTTTGTTCTAAGTTGTTATAAATGACAGCAGAATGCATTGCATTTCATATTACACATATAGAGCACATTTTTACATATCTCTGATTGTATGCACAGTATATTCACACCATTCGTGACTTCATACATGCACTTAGGGTAATGATACCCATCTCCTTCTACTACCTTTTTTTTTTTTCTTCACCCTTTTGCCCCCTCCTTTCCCTTCCCTCCCCTTTGGCCATTCTAGTGTTCCTCTAATCCTCCTATGTTCCCCATCCCAACCCCACTGTGAATTGGCCTCTTTATATCAGAGAAAACATTTGGCATTCGGCTTTTTGGGATTGGCGAACTTCACTTAGCATTCCTATTCTTTACTTATGTATATTTTCATCTCTTGAGTCTATAATCTATTTCAAATATTTTCATCCTAAAACCCTTCCTTGACAGTCAGATTTTACACCGTTAAGTGCAGTTCAGTCTCTATAGCACCCTTCCTTAGATAGCCTTGGAAGAATAATCTACTCACTTCCAATTTAATTCTAATTATTAGTCTTCATAACACACCAAGATTTCAGTTGTGTCTATATTTTGCGTGTGACCGTTTCTTGTTCATAGCCTCCAGTGGGACATAAATGTGCCTGTTTTTTTTGTTTTGTTTTGTTTTTCACTCGATGCCCAGTGCTCAGTGCAAGGCGTGGCACATCGCAGTGACTCAATACATACTTAATGGCCCAATAAATCAATCCACTGAAACTAATGCAAACTGAGATTATCAATGACATTTTCATTATTGCGTCCCCTGGCTCTATTCCTGAGTTTACTCTCTGGGATTTCTCTGCTTCATTTTGCACCATCAGATGATTCATTTTTGTTCAAATTTTCTAATTCCTTTATGCTCCAGACCCAACAACTCTTATTGTTCTTCTTGCTTCTCTATCTACTTAATTGTCTAGTTCCTCTTCCATTATGAGCCCCTCAAGTGGAATCTGTAGTCTGGAATCTTTTCCTTGGGCTATTGATCTCCTCAGTAGTCTAATGATTAAATCAGTGATGATATTTATTTCAACGTTTTCTTCTGACAACTATATGCTGATGCCTCTTCAAATACATGTTAGTTCTAGGCTTCTGCCTTGTGATCCGACGATTTTGCCAAAGTGCCTGCTCAATATCGTCTCGTTGGTATCTCATTACTGTGTCAAACTGAACTGGATAAAATCTGAATTTATGATTCCCCGAGGTTGCTCATCTTCTCTTACTCTGTGTCTTAAAGCGGTTCACCATGTGGTTATCAACCCGAAAACCTAAGATCCACATGCTGCATTCCTAACCACCTCAGTGCTGTCAGTCACTGACATGCTCCGCCCCTTGTCCTTCCAAGCTCTTGGGTCCTTCCTCCGCTCTGCGTCCTTACCAGTTTATCACACATATTCTCCACCCTATTTAGGGAAAGCCTCCTGTCAGTCTCCTTGCCCCTAGATCTCCTCCAAGCTGAATGGATTCTTCACACTTCAGCCAAACTGACCTTTTCAGAAACAACAGTCTAACTTGTTCACACTTTGGCTTAAATCCCTTCAAAGACTCCCATTGTCTATAGGTCCAAACACTTCCAAGATGAATCAACCCTCCTATACATTGATCCCTTCTGGATCTTACCCCTTTCCTTTGCTATCTCTGTCTTCATGATTAGCAGTACTACTTTTTTTGCACATAACCTGTTCTTTCTTGTGTTGATGGTTTTGCTTAAGGAAAGTGAAGCGAATTCTAGCTAACTCTTCCACATTCTTGAAGTCTGATCTCAGGCCCTACATCTTCCAGAAAGTTTCCCTTTTCCTGCCCAGCCAGGATTAGGAGCTCATGGAATGCCTTGTTGATATCTGTGATGCTGAATCGTACGAAGCAGAATCACGTGAAAAATCATATTGGACATGCTGCACAAGTGAGATATAACCTTTTGCAGTGTTAAGTCATTGATATTTGGGGTTGACTTGTTACCCCTGCATACCTTTGCAAATACGGAATAAACTGTGGTTGGCTTATGACATGTGAACAATGGGGTTTGGAAAAGTTATGTTTCTACTCTGCTCACACAGACAAAATACAATTCTTTTGTCCTCTGCATATTCTGAGAGTCATTGTGCTATTTTACTAGGAACTGTTCAAAGACAGCTGATTTGCCTCTAGAATGAAATGGAGAAAATTATGGGGAACTGCTTTCCCTAAGTATAGCAAACATTTGTAGAATAAATGAGCTTGCAGTTTATAATCTGTTTTTCACTCTAGCAAAGCTGGTGCTGTTCCATCTGAGCTGAGAAACTACTGGAGCTTGAATTATCCCTGCAGACCTTGTCTGTTTTTTATGCAGACTAGTCTGCGGAGGACAGGGTTTACACATTGAAATGCAATGAGGTCAAATTGGAGACCCATCAAACACCACTGCACTTTGGGGGCTGGAGTATCATGCCCTGTGTGTGTTCAGGAGCCCCAGTGCATCTGGGGAATAGCATCAAGAAAATGGCCCTTGCAATGCATACTCAGGGCTTAGGGGATGGATATAGAATAGCTGGGCTCTGTGTCTCACAGAGCAGAGGGAGAGAGACCAGCAGGATGCTGAAGCTGTTTCTGGAATGCTACTTCCAGATGAAAAGACTGCCAAATATCTCTTGAGGACGAGGGATAAATATAACACATCACATCAGATGCTCAGTCCTCCAACAGATGAGAGGGATCTGTATCTGGCTCCATTCCATTGTGAACACTTTTGATTATTTCCATATTTTGTCTCTTGATTAAGGCATATTCATTGCTCTGGGGTTTCTAGAATCTAAACTCCTATCCTATGTTTAGGGACTCCCTCAGCACATGGTGCTGGTGAAAGGCAGAGTCTGTCTCTGCCTTAACAGCCAAAAGTCCAGGTACATTCTCTTCTTGTCTCCTTGTATCCTGGGACCTGGCTCATGTCCTACTCTCTGCTAATCAAATACACTGAATAATAATAACTCTGAATTGGGAAGAGGAACATAAAGAGGCATGGCCTCAGTAAATGCAATCTGGGATCTGTGGTAGTAGGGGCAGCAATATCAAAATACTAAGGTAGCAGGTCCCAAGATGCCCACAGAAAGCATGTAGGCAGGACGCCCAGCATGGGTAGTAGTGGCAATGCCTGCCAAACTCCTGCTGACGATGATTTGGCTAGCATCCTGGTGGCCTGCACTTCCTCACTGCGGGTCTCTTTCTGTCTCTTTTGTGCTCCAACCTTCCTGAGAGTTCTATGATTCCTCAATAACATAAATTCATTTCCTTCTTGTATGAGTGAAAGAAAGTTTCTGTGTTGCTATTAAAATTCTTGGGTGATGAAGTTTCTTATGCTCGTAGCAAGATAAGGAATATTACTAAAACAATTATTATAAAAACTGTTGTTCATGGAACCTGTTCATAAAATAGATGAAGAAAAATGGTCTTGGCATTCATAATCAATGTACCCTGTAACAGGCTAAGATTGTACTTTCTCTTGGTTTAATTTGTCATCTTAGATCATTGTTTATCAACCAGGGACAATGTTCTACCCTAGAGACACTTAACTAAAGCTGAAAGCATGTTTGATTGTCACAGTTTGGGGCATGGATGCCACTGTCAGTCTTAGTTGGAGGAGGCCAGGGATGCTGCTCAACATTTTGAGTGCTCAGACAAGCCACTGAAATGACTTATCTGCCCACAACATCAGCAGTGCCAAGGTTGGGACACCCTCCCAAAGATATGTGAGGTTGAATGGACCTCAGGACCAACTGGTCCCCACAAATATTTACAGGCTCTTATAACGAACAGAGAAGACACTCAAACTTTCCATATCCTTCTCCAACCAACAAATTACTGTCTGCTATATACTAGGTATCACAATAAAACAGAGTGGCTAAACAACAACAACAACACTTTGTAACCTTTCAGGAATTACATAGTGAAGAAACTCAACAAATAAACAAAATAACTAATATGTCTATATTTATAAACTGTTAGAAAGACATCGAAGGGCAGAATCTCAGCTAAGCAATGGAAATTATTAAGAGGAAATTAACGTACACACAGCAACTTCTCTGAGAAAATAGCATTTGAACCAAAGTTGGAAGAAAAACATTCTAAGCAAATAAAATAAAATAAAATAGTGTGATGGAAGTTTTCACACACACACACACACACACACACACACACACACACAAAAAGATCTTAATGACAAGAATGTAAAGGAAACCGGTATTAGTTTTGAATGGAGCTGAGGGAAGAGTGGCAGCAGGCAATATGGCAGACATGTCTCTGGAGGCTGTGACCTGCTGAACCATCAGTCTTGACGTTCTTTCTTCTACCCATTCTGAGGGTCCCTGAATTACCTTTACATGGAGTGCCTTTCTGCTCGTCTACACCCATTTCAAAAATCATAGGTTATTTCACTGTGATTAGATGTCCCAATTGGCAGTTTTATGTGTCTGATTAATGAAAAATGGCCAATCAATTAATTGCATAATAATAGATATAATTTAATTAATGAATAAAAGCCTTTAGAAAAATGTATGCCCTGTCAGGGAAAAGTTCGAAATCCTCCAAACCAATGCAACCACTGTATTTTTGAGCAAGGTGAAATGGACACACGCTTACATAGGACTCATCCAAGGTGACACAGCTTAGAGAACCAAGGGCAGAATCTGGATCCCTGTGGGCCTACCTTGATGCTTTTTCCAACAAACCACCAGCTTAGATGTAATATAATTGCATTTCATAAAGAATGTAAGATCATTAAAGGAAACGATCTGTTATTTCTCTCTTAGACCAAAACCTTTTTTTACATTCTTCACTCACTTGAATGGGACACCTTTGCCAGCAGAGATCAACATTCAATTCAAGAATTACCCTTTCCCTGTGCATCACGAATAGCCATTGCCATCAGATCAGGGGCCCAGCTTCACCTTTTCTATGTACTTAATTCAAAGATTGCCTGCAGGGTTTTGGTAAATGAACTCTGCAATGGGTAATCATTAATTTCCTATCTGTCACCCATGCTAGTGCTCAAACTGCTTTTTATATGCCTTACCAAAATAAAATGTCCCACCCTGATGCCTCTTACCTGAATTTATAACTACTATTAATTAATAACATGTGGGGTTTTAAAAGTAAAGATTGTGCAGCTATTTGTAGATTCCGTTTGCTTCTCCAGTGTTTTTGCGACTTCCTGGCCCCTCCCTGCTCCCCACACCTCTCCTCACTGCCTGACCTTTACACAGGCTCGGACACCTAACCACATTCTACCAGCAGTAAGACAGAATGTACAGAGATATGCACATTTTTATTACTCTCTCAACTTGTTGCAAAGGGAAGCAGTTACTCTTTGAGAGCATGCTCACTCCTGCTCCCCTCCCACTTAGAGCATTACATAGGTCACTTTCTCTTTCTAACATGTGACTCCACAAACACTGTTACATACAAAACTTTTTCTTTGTTATTTATAATTCTGTGTTACTTAAGACTCTGGTTTGTAGAAACTCAACCCAAACTGTGGTATAATAATACTAAAGATATTTTATTAGGGTTTCTGCCTATCCCTGACCTCCTTCTTTTTTGATGGGTCTGTTTTTCTAGAGTGACTTTCCTGAATATCACCTTGTACCCCCACCACCACCCCACCCTCACCATCCCTGCACCATTGCAGATTGACCCAAAGTGAGCATAGACCCAGAAAGCCAAGCACAACTTCCCTAGGAAGTTGGAATTAGAAGCAAATAGAAAAAGTGCCTCTTTCTATTTGGTTGAATCTAAGCATAAAATGTCTGATGTAATGGGGGTGGCTATCTGGCCACCATGTGTACCAGAATCAGAGAAAGACAAAGAGAGAAAAGAAGGAATTAGACACACTGGAAGGCGGGGGAGACAAATTCAAAAATAGTGACATTAATAAAAGTTCAAAAGGGATTGTCATCTCCTTCTATTCCCTTTTTCCTGTTTTTTGATGCCTAGGAGAATTTTTGCACCTGAGTTCCATAAAAAATTAATGTTTTCCTTTGTTATCTGCATAAGTTTGTTCAAAATGTTTGTTACATTAAAATAAGACTTCATATTGCCTGTTTGCTTACCATGTGACACGCAATATACATGCGCATGAATATATATATGTATATATATATGTGTGTGTTTGCATTTATACACATACATACAGAGAATATCATGTAATTATCATTATAACTCTAAAGGTTTGTGTTAGAATTCCCATTTTATGTATAAAATAACGAGAGTCATAAGAGTAATATTATTTGTCCAAGACTTCAATATAAAATAAATGTTTTTGACTCCTAAATGTGTATTTCCCCATATTTTGATGTTTCTCATTTCTACTCATTTGGATCCAATATCAATCAATTGTTTATTCATTCACTCTTCTATTTAGTCTTTCACTTACAAAACACATATTAGTTTTCTTTTATTTAGTAGATATTATGCAGGAAATTTTCTCAAAAACTCTTTTGGACAATTTGATAGTAACTATTGGGAGAAAATTCTCCACATATCTTTTACAGTTCTGGATTGCTTTTTCAAGGATGTTTGCATTGCAAACAACCTTGGAAGGTAGTATCTCCCTCCAGAGCAAAGGAAAGATTTGTTTCCTTGCCAATATAATAAACATAGCATCCTCCCTGTGAAGTACACAATTGGCGTGTTTGCTAGCCGTCTACTGGGGAAGATCGGGATTTTTTAATCTCAGTGTGTCCCAGCTGTGATGCAGGCCCTTTGAGTATGTGGCACCTTCCTGGTTACTCCCCATCACTCCACGGAACTTGGAAACAAGGAACACCAAAATAAGCACAGTGTCCACGCTCCTGGCTGTATTCTGACTAATAACAGCTCTACCTTTAACTCAGGAATCTCCTCTTCTACAGGCATTAAGGTTAACATGGTCGCTTGCAGAAGGAAAAATATCAGAACCTTCACCGTTCTTGACATAATAACTATAAGTTAATGATTATAGACAACATAATTTGATTCACCAATGTTTATAAGTGCTGGAGCCAATAATCGAACCTAGAACTATCTGACTCCCAAGTATGAAAGTAAAAATGAATTAAAAGAGATAATTAACCAGAGAGACAGACTCAATCAGCTTGCCATGTACTGCATACAGTAGGTGCATGATGAGAGCTTTGGAAACAACTGGGATCATAAAGTAGCTCCGAGCCTGGAAAGGAATTAGTGAGTCACATAGAGTAGACAGATGATCTTAGAGGTTAAGAGATTTGGAGTTAAACAGCCCTAGGTTCAAATCTGACACTCTGCATGTCACTGAACAATTTATTCAATGTGTTTGAGCAGTGAGTTTCTTATCTCTGAGGCAAGAATAATAGATCCTATCTCACACGAGTGTCTTAATAGTTAAACAAGGTGATGTATGGAGCATTCAGCACAAAGCTGCAGTCACAGAAAGCATTCATTAAATGATAGCTATTAACATTCCTAATAAGTCCTCAATAAAGATTGGATGAGTGATGATTGATTTCTTCACATCAATTTGCCAGCACCCTATCAGATCATTTACTGAGCATGCCCCCAGTAGTCAGCTAGGTAACTGGGTTTATAAATGCCGATCACCGCCTGAAACATTGCAGCTTTAAGAACTAAAGGGGCCTCTGATCTTAAGTGTGGTGATACTAATGGTTCCTTTCTTGTAACAAAAATATCTCCAGGCTGCAATTTTGAGATAGCATTGAGGCTGAGCACTCACTTTGTGCCTTTCTACAAATGGTATGAGAAATTACAAGGCTGGCTTTTTTTCCTGGTTATCCATTTGTCTCCTTCCCATCTTGTGAGTGGAACAAGCACTTCTGTTGCCAAGCAACGGTGCAGTGGTGGAGTGATGGTGCATGTGTAATATGGCACTTTGGGAGTGAGGGGCTTATTTCTAGAGTTGGCCCAGGGCACTGAAAAAAGACACTGAAGAGTTCACTCTTCCTCAACAGCTGGACAGTCTGTCATTAATGCAAATCCTGCAGTAATTAAAAGGGCTGCTTACACCTAGCAATCTGATCACGAGCTTCCTGTGAACTGTGGAAAATCCTAAGAACTACTGGGCATGGAAGCTCTTGAGAGCTTCCACTTGCCCTTGGAGTACCTTGCCCTGAACATACACCATTCCATGAATGCAGCAATGCCTCTTGGATAATAATCAGAGCTCAAGATAGACTCTGAAAAGGGTAGGAAATTTCACTCCCAAACATGAGTCCGTTCTATGGAACAAAATAGAAGATTGTTTCTGTATTCATATAAGATTGTCTTGAAAAAGGGATTGGGATATATAAGGAGACAATGAGAGAGTGCACATAATTAGGCAATGGCAGTTAATATTAGTAAGCAAACAAGTGAAGGTTGGGGTGCCTTTGCTACTTTAGTAACTGAGAACTCCCTGATTAATTGCAGTCAGATTTCACTAATTTGGAATAATATGGTCAAGTCAGAGAAAGCTCTCTGCTTTCTAAAGGCTCATTTAATTATATTAGGACCACCCAGACAATCTCCATATAGTAAGGCCAACTGTGCCATATAATGGAACCTAAGAGGAGGAATAAAATCCATCTATTAACTGTCCTAGGGATTAGATAGGGCACATTACTCCATGATCAGGAAATCTTGGAGGATATCTTAGTATTTTGCCTAAAGACCTATCAAGGAAAAGTTACAAGACTGATTTTGTAGAAAGATCCTTTTGAGGGAGAAAAGAGTAATTACTGAAAATCTAAAGTTAGCCAGGCATGGTGGCCCACAATTGTAATCCCAGAGGCTCAGGAGGCTGAAACAGGAGGATCAAGAGTTCAAAGCCAGCCTCAGCAAGAGTGAGGTGTTGAGCAACTCAGTGAGACCCTGTTTCTAAATAAAATACAAAATAGAGCTGGGGATGTGGCTTAGTGGTCGAGTGCCCCTAAATTCAATCCCTAGTACAAAAAAAAATCTGAATTTAATATAGCAATACCTAGTGTCATCTGAAGCCCAATTTGCTCCTTTTCCTCTTCTTTGGAAGACTAAGTATTTCAAGATAAGTGTAAAGAGAACTTTCAGGAGCGTGAAAATATTCTAGATGTTGACTTGGGTGTTGGTAGCATGCATTTTTCAAAACCTGCTGAATTGCATGTTTAATATCTGATTGGTTTACTATACAAAAATTATAATTCAATAGAGAAAACGTGATCTTAGAGCCTAGCTCTAAGATGGAAGATGTTTAGTAAGTGTGAAACTACCTCTGACTCCTAGAAGATCTAGAGATGGTTCCCAAGCCAGGGACCCAGGGGAAGCAACCAAGGAAGATAATGCTCCTTTCCTTTTGGGATTTCAAAGGTGGTATAGGATTTAAACATCCATTTTGAGGAATGCAGAATTTTTCACTTCAATTGAATACAAACTTTGTATCTTTAAATCCTGTTTTACTTATCCAATGTTTCTTGACATATCTCTTTTGTAAAAGTGCCTCTCTTGTGTTTCAAATAAACTCCTAGGAGAGTTTAGGAGCTATGGGAAGGACAAGAGGGACCCTCAATGCTTTGTTTACTACTCATTCACCAAGTGTCTGGCTTAGAGCATCAAATCTACAATGACAGGGATGTGAAGAGAATCCAGGAACATTCCAGTAAGAAATCCCTCTTACAAAATTGAATGCCACAAGGTAGTTTAATATTGATACTGAAAATATTCTGTCCACAGAAACAGCTCAGATATGGAAATGGATTTCGGATGAGCTGTTAGTATCTACCTGAGCATTTCTATATTTCTCTGTTCCATGAAAGATTTCAAATAGGCCAAAACAATTAGCCTTCCCCACCCCCAGATATTTTATGTCATTTTATTGTTTTTATTTTTTTTTTTTTTTTAGGTATTCATGACACTAGAGTGTATTTTGACATATTATACATACAAGGAGTATAACTTATTCTAATTAGGATCCCATTCTTGTGGTTGAACATGATGTGAAGTTTCACTGATCATGTATTCATATATGAGCATACGAAAGTTATGTCTAATCAATTAGTCCTTTTAAGAAAGTAAAAGTCCCTGTGTCTCTTTAATCAGTTGGGGTGACATCTAGATCTCAGGAATTTGAAAAGAGAAGACCCCATCTCACAAGCAGAATGTTGAATCCAGTAAAGGGTTAGTAGAAGTAAAGAAAACACAAGGATGACAAATCTTGTTGACAAAAATTTTGGCATTATTGCTTATTTTAAAAGAACCAATGTTAGGTTTAGTTTGACCAAAATGCAACCATCCCTAATTGACAGGGCACATGTCTTTTGTGAGTGAAGTGGCCGAGATAAGAGGCTTTGGGGAGGCCAACCTTGGGAACAGCTGCTGAGGATAAAGAACAGGGTTCCACCTGAAAGGCAGGGCAGCAAGCATTTCTAGACATTTTTAGTCTAAAAGGGAAACAACTCCTGGAATATGCCTTTCTCAAAGCCCCTCTGCTTCCTGGTCCTAAAGGGTGTGGACAACACTTAGCAAAATGGCTCTGAGCAAAATGGCCAGATCTCAACCTTCCTGTCTTCCCTATGGAGTCCCCAGGAGTCTCACATCTTCCCCTGGAGGAAATCCTCTTTCAACTCCCTCCTACCTTTTCCCTCCTCATCACTTCCTAACCCCCAGGGTTGGGTCCCTGGTCACTGTGTTAATATTTTCTTCAGTTGTTCAGTTTTACTACAGAACCACAGAAATAGGACTCATGTGCCGGGTGTGGTGGTGCACACCTGTAATCCCAGCTCTTGGGAAGCTGAGGCAGGAGGATCGCGAGTTCAAAACCAGCCTCAGCAATGGCGAGGCACTTAGCAACTCAGTGAGACCCTGTCTCTAATAAAATACAGAAAAGGGCTGGGGATGTGGCCCAGTGGTCCAGTGCCCCTGAGTTCAATCCCTGGTACCAAAAAAAAAAAAAAAAAAAAAAAAAAAAAAAAAATAAAGAAATAGAACATACATGATAAATGCCAATATATGACAGTAAATTTCTTTTTTCTTTATTTGAAGTTGTTATAAATGACAGTAGAATACATTACAATTCATAATACACATATAGAGCACATTTTTACATATCTCTGGTTGTATACAAAGTATATCCACACCAAGTCCTGCTGACCTCTGCCCTAATGCAGCCAGGTCCAAGTCAGTCTTGTCAACCTCATCCTGAGCACAACCAGGCCCAGGTCAGCCCTGCCAACCTCCACCCCAGTGCAGGTGGGCACAGAACTGCCCTGCTGACCTCCACCTGAGTGCAGGCAGCCCAAGGACAGCCCCGCCCACCTCTGATCAAGCACAGGTTGTCCAAGGACAGCCCCAAGGACCTCTGCTTGAGTGCACCCAGGCTCAGGTCAGTCCCGCCATCCTCTGCCCAAGTGCAGGCAGGCCCAGATCATCCCAGCCAACACCCACAGAGCTCAGGCAGGCCTAGGACAGCTTTGCTTACCTCTGCTCAGAGGACCACCTCTTCCTACCAGCAGACCACTCCAGGAGCTCAGATTCAACCAGTTCTGCCCACACCAACCAGCGTGGGATCCAGGCTCAGGGTAGGTCCAGAGTCCACTACCCCACCCCCACCTGGGAGCACAAGCCTAACCCACTTCCATCTTTAGACACTGCAGACATAGCCATAGCCTTCCCCATGCAGTAGCCCCTACTTTTTGACAACAGACAGAGCCTAAAAGCAGCCACATCTCAGAGCAGGCATACCAAAGACATTGTAAGGCCCTCCCTTTCAGTCCCATCTCTGAAAAAACATTGCATTCATCTTAGAACACCTTCACTGTTACCTTGAGTTACCTCCACTACTGCCAACACCACCTTTAGTTGTAGTAGCATACATTGAGGGACACCTAAGGGTTCTGAAACCCCAACATTAAGGTGAAGCACAGACAACCTGCATGGATATTACAAGAATATAAGGTAGAAACTGTAATATTTCAGATCTACACTGCAAGAAAGGAAGGCAAATAGACAACATGAAAGAACAAGGGAGGAAAATACCCCAAACAAACCAGGATACTATAATAACATAACCCATGCTCAGCAAAGTTGATGAAATGTCAGAGAAAGAGTTCAGAAGGTTCATAATTAAAATGATCTGTGAATTAAAGAATGACCTAAATGAGTAAATACAGGCAAAAACTGATCATAACAACAGAGATACAAGAGAGCAAATACAGGTAGCAAAAGATTACTTAAAAAAAGAGAGATAGAAACTCTGGAAAAAAAAAAACACAGTCAGAAATCCTTGAAATGAAGGAAACATTTAACCAAATAAAAAACACAATAGAAAACATCACCAACAGGCTAGATCAACTGGAAGAAAGAACTTCAGATAATGAAGAGAAAGTATATAATCTTGAAAATAAAGTTGACCACACAGTGAACATAGTAAGAAACCATGAACAGAACATCCAAGAATTATGGGACAGCATCAAATGACCAAATCTAAGAGTAATTGGGATAGAGGAAGGCACAGAGTTTCAAACCAAAGGAATGCATAATCTCTTCAATGAGATAATATCAGAAAATTTCCCAAGCATGAAGAAGAATTTAGAAAACCAAATACAAGAGGCTTACAGGACACCAAATGTACAAAATTGCAACAGATCTACACCAAGACACATTATAATAAAAATGTCTAGCATACAGAATAAGGATAGAATCTTAAAGGCCGCAAGAGAGAGGAATCAGATCACATATAGGGGGAAACCAATTCATATCATGGCAGATTTTTCAATTCAGACACTCAAGGCCAGGAAATCATGGAACAACATATACCAAGCTCTGAAAGAAAAGGGATGCCAACCAAGAATCTTATATCCAGCAAAATTAAGCTTTAGATTTGAGGATGAAATAAAATCCTTCCATGATAAACAAAAGTTAAAAGAATTTACAACTAGAAAGCCAGCACTACAGAACATCCTCAGCAAAATAGTCCATGAAGAGGAAATGAAAAACAGTGATGAAAATCAGCAAATGGAGGTATTACACTAAAAAAAAAAAAAAAAAAAAAAAAATCAGAGGAGAAACCATGTCAAGTTAAATACCAAAAATAAACAAAAATGGCTGGGAATACAAATCATGTCTCAATAATAACTCTGAATGTTAATGGCCTAAACTCACTAATCAAAAAACATAGACTAGCAGATTGAATAAAAAAAATTTAAAAAAAAAAGACCCAACAATATGCTGCCTCCAAGAGAGTCATCTCATAGCAAAAGACATCCACAGGCTGAGGGTGAAAGGTTGGGAGAAGTCCTACCACTCACATGGACTGAGGAAACAAGCAGGAGTTTCCATCCTCATATCACATAATGTAGATTTCAATCTAAAGTCAATTAAAAGGGATAAAGAAGAACACTACATACTTTTCAAGGGAACCATACACCAACAAGATTTAACAATTATAAATATATATATGCCCCAAACAGTGGAGCATCCATGTTCATCAAGCAAACTCTCCTCAAGTTCAAGAGTTAAATTGACCACAACACAATAATTCTTGGAGACTTTAACACACCCCTTTCACCACTGGATAGATCTTCCAAACAAAAGCTGAACAAAGAATCTATAGAACTAAAAAATACAATAAACAACTTAGACTTAACTGGCTTATATAGAATATTTCATCCTTCAATGAGAAAATACACTTTCTTCTCAGCAGCATATGGATCCTTCTCTAAAATAGACCGTATATCATACCACAAACAACTCTTAGCAAATATAAAAAAATAGAGATGCTACCCTGAATTCTATCAGACCATAATGGAATGAAATTAGAAATCAATGATAAAATAAGGAGTAAAAGCTACTCCAACACCTGGAGACTAAATAATATGCTACTGAATGAACAATGGATTGCAGATGACATCAAAAAGGAGATTAAAAATTCACAGAGGTGAATGAGAACAGAGACACAACTTATCGAAATCTCTAGGACATTATGAAGGCAGCTCTAAGAGGAAAGTTCATTGCATTGAGTTCATTCCTCAAAAGAAGAAAAAGACAACAAATAAATGACTTTACATTACATCTCAAAGCTCTAGAAAAAGAAGAACAATCCAACACCAAAAACAGTAGAAGACAGGAAATAATTAAAATCAGAGCTGAAATCAATGAATTTGAAACAAAAGAAACAATTGAAAAAATTGACAAAACAAAAAGTTAGTTCTTTAAAAAAGTAAATGAAATGGACAGACCCTTAGCCAGTCTAAGAAAAAGAAAGAGAGAGAAACTCGAATTACTAACATATGTGATGAAAAAGGAAATATCACAACAGGCACTACAGAAATACAGAAGATAATTCAAAATTGTTTTGAAAACTTGTACTCTGATAAAATACAAAATATCAAAGGCATTGACAAATTTCTAGAGTTGCATGATTTGCACAAATTGAAGCAGGATTATATACACAATATAAACAGATGAATTTCAAGCAGTGAAATAGAAGATGCTATCAGAAGCCTACCAACTGAGAAAAGCCCAAGGTGGATGGATACACAGCCAAGTTCTACAAGACCTTTAAAAAATAACTAATACCAATACTCTTCAATTTATTTCAGGAAATAGAAAAAGAGGAAGTACTTCCAAACTCATTCTATGAGGCCAATATTATCCTGATCCCAAAACTAGGCAAAAATCCATCAAAGAAAAAAAACTTCAGACGAATATCTCTAATGAACATAGATGCAAAAATTCTCAATAAAATTCTAGCAAATCAGATACAAAAACATATCAAAAATATAGTACTCCATGATCAAGCGGGGTTCATTTCAAGGATGCAAGGTTGGTTCAATATAAGGAAATCAATAAATGTAATTCATCACATCAACAGGCTCAAAGATAAAAATCATATGATTATCTCAATAGACACAGAGAAAGCATTTGACAAAATACAACATCGCTTCATGTTCAAAACACTAGTAAAACTAGGGATAACAGGAACATATCTCAACATTGTAAAAGCTATCTATGCTAAGCCCAGGCCAACATCATTCTAAATGGAGAAAAATCAAAAGCATTCCCTTTAAAAACTGAAACAAGACAGGGATGTCCTCTTTCACCACTTCTATTTAACATAGTTCTTGAAACACTGGCCAGAGCAATAATACAGACAAAAGAAATCAAAGGGATACAGATAGGTAAAGTAGAAATCAAATTACCACTATTCGTTGATGATATGATTTTATACCTAGAAAACCCAAAAAATTCCACCAGAAAACTTTTAGAACTCATAAATGAATTCAGCAAAGTAGCAGGATACAAAATCAACACCCATAAATCAAAGGCTTTTCTATATACAGTGACAAATCCTCTGAAAGGGAAATGAGAAAAACTACCCATTTACAATAGCATAAAAACAGAAAGAAAAAAAAGAAATAAAATACTTGGGAATCAACTTAATGAAAGATGTGAAAGACCTCTATAATGAAAACTACAGAACACTAAAGAAAGAAATTATAGAAGACCTTAGAAGATAGAAAGATCTACCTTGTTCTTGGATAGGCAAAATTAGTATTGTCAAAATGACCATACTACCAAAAAACACTATACAGATTTAATGAAATTCCAATCATTTAATGAATGAAATTCCTGGAATCAAAATCCCAATGACATTCATCATAGAAATAGAAAAATCAGACATGAAATTCATCTGGAAAAATAAGAGACCGGTAATAGCTAAAGAAGTAATGACTGCAATCCTTAGCAAAGACAGAAGACAGAAGAAAGAAGAAGGAAGAAAGAAGAGAAGCAGGTGGCATCACTATACCAGATCTTAAATTATACTACAGAGCAATAGTAACAAAAACAGCATGGTAATGGCACCAAAATAGACTGGAAGACCAATGGTACAGAATAGAGGACACAGACACTAATACATATAATTTCAGTTATCTTATATTAGACAAAAGTGCCAAAAATGTACATCAGAGAAAAGATAGTCTCTTCAATAAATGGTGCTGGGAAAACTGGAAATCCATATGCAAAAAAAATGAAATTAAACCCCTATCTCTCATCATGCACAAAACTCAAATCAAAGTAGATGAAGAACCTAGGAATTAGACTAGAGACACCATGCCTAATAGAAGAAAAAGTAAACTCTAATCTCCAACATGTTGGATTAGGCCCCAAGTTCTTTAATAAGACTCCTATAGCACAAGAATTAATACCAAGAATCAATAAATGGAATAGATTCAAACTAAAAACCTTCTTTTCAGCAAAAGAAACAATCAGTGAGGTGAATAGTGAGCCTACTAATTGGGAACAAATTTTTACCACATGCACATCAGATAGAGCACTAATCTCCAGAATATATAAAGAACTTAAAAATCTTAACACCAAAAAAAGCAAATAACCCAATCAATAAATGGGCCAAGGAACTGAAAAGACACTTCTCAGAAGATATACAACCAATCAACAAATACATGAAAAGTGTTCAACATCTCTGGCTAGTAGAGAAATTCAAATCAAAACCACTCTAAGATTTTATCTAACACCAGTCATAATGGCAGCTATTAAGAATGAAAACAACAATAAATGTTGGAGAGGATGTGGGAAAAAAGCACACTCATATAGTGCTGGTGGGACTGCCAAATGGTGCAGCCAATATGGAAATCAGTATGGAGATTGCTTGGAAAACTGGGAATGGAACCACCTTATGACCCAACTATCCCACTCCTCAGTCTATACCCAAAGGACTTAAAAACAGCATACTACAGGTACATAGCCACATCAATGTTTATAGTAGTAGCACAATTCACAATAGCTAAACTGTGGAACCAACATAGATGCCCTTCAGTAGATGAATGGATAATGAAAATGTGGTATATATACCCAATGGAGTATTACTCAGAAATAAAAGAGAATAAAATCATGGCGTCCGCAAGTAAATGGATGAAGTTGTAGAATATAAAGCTAAGTAAAGTTACCCAATCCCAAAAATCCAAATGCCAAATGTTTTCTGTAATATAAGGAGGCCTATTCACAGTGGAGTTGGGACAGGGAGCATAGGAAGATTATAGGAACACTAGAATGGCCAATGCATAGGGAGGGGAAAGGAGGGGGTAATAGGGTGAAAAAAAAAAAAAAAGATGGAGAATGAGATGGATATCATTACCCTAAGTGCTCGTATGAAGAGACAAATGGTGTGAATATACTTTTTATACAACCAGTGATATGTAAAAAGTGTGCTCTATAAGTATTAATATGAAATGTAATGCATTCTGCTGTCATTTAAAACAACTTAAAATAAATAAATAAAAACAAAAAAAAAGCATATTCACACCATTTGTGTTTTCATAAATGCGCTTGGGTTAATAATATCCATCTCATTCTACCTTTGTTTTTTTCCTCTTTCCCTTTTTTTTTTTACCCCCTTACTCCCTCCCTTCCCCTACCTCCCCATTGACCTTTCTTGTGTTCCTCTAATCCTCTTATGCTCCCTGTCCCAACCCCACTGTGAATCATCCTCCTTATATCAGAGAAGACATTCAGCATTTGGATTTTTGGGATTGGCTAACTTCATTTAGCATTATATTCTCCAACTTTATCCATTTACCTGTGAATGCCAATATTTTATTCCCTTTTATTGCTGAATAATATTCCATTGTGTAGATATACCACATTTTCTTTATCCAAGCGTCTACTGAAGGACAAGTATCTTTTATATTCCCCCAGGTCCACCATCCACGTTGCCACAATGGCAGAATGTTGTCTTGGTGTGGCTGAGTTGTGTTCTGGTTTCCTGCTATGTGCCATAGGCCAAGCACAGAAAGAGGAATAAATACTGTGTACTTTTACTCGTGTGGAACTTAAAAAGTCACTCTCACAGAAGTACAGAGTAGAATAGTGATTTCCAGAGGCTGGGGAGGGGAAGGATGGGGGTGAGGGGAGGCTTGTCAAAGAGTACAAAGTTTCGGTGCTTAGCAAGAGGAAGTTCTGCTGCTCCATTGTACAGTAGAGTGACCCCAGTCAATAACTCCAGTCAAAGTATATTTCAAAATAACTAGAAGATGCTAAATGGTTCACCCCCCAAAGAAACATAAACATTTGTGTTGATAAATCTGCTGATTGTCTTGATTTGATTATTACACACAGTATAGACACGTTGAAAGCTTCACATTGTGCCTCATACATTTGTACTATCATTATGTCAATTAAAAATAAGTAAAGATCTAATTAATATTTTTTACAGATTACATGGTTTATTGATAATATTGTGGCTATATTGGTTTAAATAAAATATGTTAGTAAAAATTTTTTTAGAAAGAAAATATATATGAATGACAGTGCAAAATATATTCTCAGGCCAAAGTAAAAAAAAAAAAAAAAAAAAAAAAAAAAAAAAAAAAAAAAAAAAAAAAAAAAAAAACTAAGTAAAACAAACTAGCAGAAAACCCCACAAGGGATTGTTTTAAGTCTAAGAGTAACTCTATACCCTTTATATGGCATTTATCTTCAAAATAGTTTTGAGGCTGAAACTGTTAGATTACCTGATTTTATCTTTCTTCTTCTTTTTCTCTATTTTTTCCCCAGTGTCTTGTCCCTTAAGAATTTAATTGGAATGGTGAAAAGACAAGTAGTAATTTGCAGGATATAAATCTTTTCTTCAGTGCAAATACTAGCATGCTTAAAAAAATGCAGTACATAAAGTTGAGATGATTAAATGAGATATTGCATGAGGAATTTGATTTACCTTTCTTGGTCATCTTAGTTCAGAAATGAGGAATGCACCACTGTATGGCTGAAAGTATGTGACACCTGTATTTTGTCAGTGCTGTCTGGTAATTCGGTCCCCAATAGTACCCATGTGTGTTACACTGGATAAATTATTTAGCTTCTCTGAGCTTCAGTATCCTCATCTTTAAATAAAGAATAAGGGTACCTACTTCATAAATACCAGTGAGGATTAAATATATATGAAGACTTTTGGAATTGCTGTGCTGTTTCCTCTAAGAAACTGGAGATTGCTTCCATATAAGTTGTGGGGGATAATGCACAGCTGTGTTAGTTTAAATCTCCCTACACAGGTGACTGTCATGGAGAACAGCTTCATTTCCTCCAGGGACCCTCTGAGATGCTGCGTGAAACACATCTCCGAAGTGCCCCCAGAGAGGAAAGTCACATTGATCATCTGACTCCCACTCTCCATTAGTTGCCAGTTGCTCCTGGTGTGTCCCTGGGGTGCTGCAATTCTGAGTTGCACTGACTTGCCCATCCAAAAAGAAAATCACTGTGGAGGTAGAAAAAAAAAAAAATAGGTGCTGGAAGTGGGAAGCTAAGGGCATGCTGGAAACTCTTGTTGAGTATAGACTCAGGTGGCCAAGGACATGAGCAGACAGGTTATCAAAAGCATCTACCCTCGAGGCAAAGGGGTCATGGAACAACTAGTCTAAGTGGAATCTCAAAACACCTGGGGGAAAATCCCAGCTCTATATCTAAGTAGTAGTCATTCATTCACTAACAGGATTTTAATTAACACCTACTGAGTTCCAGATAATGTTCTAGGCAATAAGGATATACAGTCAACAAGGCAACCTTTGCTTTATAGTGCTACAGAGTGCTTTGACTGTTCAAAGATTTATTAGTTTGCAAAAAACAAAAAAGGAAGTGATTCTATATTAGGATAGGGGTCACATATATGGTACATTTAGTGACCAGAAAGACAAAAATAAGTAAAGCTGATTTGGTCAGGGAAATGGTAGGGAACTATTTTATTGTTTAGTTTACATGTTGGAGTCAAGATCCAAACAAAGTCCATTCACGTATCATTTGTAATTTATAGGCTTCCATTTCCATCTCTACCATTTTGTTTTGTAAATTATTTCTTAATTGAGGAACCACAATTGCTTCAGTTGTAAAATTCTGCAGAACCTGGTCTTGACAACTGTATTTCCATGGTTCCTATAGTTCCTGTTAAAGAGTATTTAGATCTTCAGTCTTTTTTTTTTTTTTTTTTTTTTTTATTTATTTTTTTTTTTTTGGTAAGCCTTTGATTTCCTGAAGGATTTAGCTAAACAGCATAGTGGTCTCTTCCACCAACATGTTTTGCTTTATTATTTTATAGCAGAATGCATTTTGACATATTGTATACAAGTGGAGCATAACTTCTCATTTCTCTGGCTGTACATGGTCCGGAGTCACTCCAGTAGTGTAATCATGCATGCATATAGAGTAATGACGTCTGTCTCGTTTTATTGACCTCGCCATCTCCACAACCTCACCTCTCCCCTCACTGCCCTCTAGACAAACCAAAGTTCCTTAATGCTTTCCTATACCCCTGTCCCACTATGGATCAGCATCCACTTATCAGAGAAAGCATTCGGCTCTTTTTGGAATTGCCTTATTTTACTTAGCATGATAGTCTTTATTTCCATCCATTTACCTGCAAATGTCATAATTTCATTCTTCTTCTTTAAGGCTGAGGAATATTCCATTGTGTATATGCACCACATTTTCTTTATCCATTCATCTGTTGAAGGACATCTAGGTTGGTTTCATAGTTTAGTATTGTGAATTGAGCTGCTATAAACATTGATGTGGCTACATCACTGGAGTATGCTGTTTTTAAGTCCTTAGGGTATCTACTGAGGAGTGGGAGAGCTGGGTCAAACGGTGGGTTCATTCCAAGTTTTCTGAGGTATCTCCATACTGCTTTCCAGAGTTTTTGCATCAATTAGCAGTCCAACCAGAAATGTATGAGTGCGCCTTTCCCTCCCACATCCTCATCCTCACCAACATTTATTATTGCTTGTATTCTTGATAATTGCCATTCTGATGGAAGTGAGATAAAATCTTAGAGTAGTTTTGATTTGCATTTCCCTAATTGCTAGGGATATTAAACATTTTTTTTCATATGTTTGATGATCAATTATATTTCTTCTTCTATGAAGTGTCTGTTCAGTTCCTTTGCCCATTTATTGATTGGCTTACTTGTTTTTTTGTTTGTTTTGTTTTGTTTGGTGTTAAGTTTTTTTAAGTTCTTTATAAACCCTGGAGATTAGTGCTCTATCTGAGGTGCCTGTGGTAAAGGCTCTCTCATTACATTATTGATTGTCTCCTTTGCTGAGAAGAAGCTTTTTAGTTTGAATCCATCTCACTTATTGATTCTTGATTTTACTTCTTGCTCTTTTGGAGTCTAGTTCAGAAAGTCAGGTCCTAAGCCAACATGATAATGATTTGGGCCTACTTTTTCTTCTATTAGGCACAGGTTTCCTGGACTAAATCCTAGGTCCTTGATACACTTTGAGTTGAGTTTTGTGCAGGGTGAGAAATATGGGTTTATTTTTATTTTGCTGCAAATGGATTTCCAGTTTTCTGAGCATCACTTGTGAAGAGGCTATCTTTTCTCCAATGTATGTTTTTGGCACCTTTGTCTAGTATGAGATAACTATTTATGTGGGTTTGTCTCTGTGTATTCTTTTCTGTACCATTGGTCTACATGTCTATTTTTGTGCCAACATCATATCATTTTTGTTACTATAGCTTTGTAGTATAGTTTAAGGTCTGATATTGTGATACCTCCTGCTTCGCTCTTTTTTCTAAGGATTGCTTTGGCTATTCGGGATCTTTTATTTTTCCAAATGAATTTCATGATTGCCTTTTCTATTTCTATAAGAAATGGCATTGGAATTTTAATTGGAATCACATTGAATCCATACAGTACTTTGGGTAGTATGGTCATTTTGACAATATTAATTTTGCCTATCCAAGAGCATGGGAGATTTTTTTTCATCTTCTAAGGTCTTCTTCAAATACTTTCTTTAGTGTTCTGTGTTTAGTGTTTACTGTCTTTCACCTATTTTTGTTACGTCAATTCCCAAGTATTTTATTTATTTATTTATTTATTTATTTACTTACTTACTTACTTATTTGTTTATTGAGGCTATTGAGAAAAGGGTAGTTTTCTGAATTTCTCTTTCAGAGGATTCATCACTGATATATAGAAATGCATTTCATTTATGGGTATTGAATTTATATCCTTCTACTTTGCTGAATTCATTAATTAATTCTAGAAGTTTACTGGTGAAGTTTTTTGGATCCTCTAAGTATACAATCATGTCATCAGCAAATAATGATAATTTGAGTTCTTCTTCTCCTATTACTATCCCTTTAATTTCTTTCATCCGTCTAATTCTTCAGGCTACAGTTTCAAGGACTATGTTGAATAGAACTCGTGAAAGTGGGCATCCCTGTCTTGTTCCAGTGTTTAGGGGAATGCTACTAATTTTTCTCCATTTAGAATGATGTTGGCCTTGGGTTTAGCATAGATAGATGTTACAAAGTTGAGGTATGTTTCTACTATTCCTAGTTTTTCTAGTGTTTTGAACATGAAAGGGTGCTGTAATTTGTCAAATGCTTTCTTTGCATCAATTGATTTGTATCTTTAAGTCTATTGATGTGATGAATTCTATTTATTGATTTCCGTATGCTGAACCAAACTTGCATCCCAGGAATGAACCCTACTTGATCATAGTGCACTATTTCTTTTTTAATATTTTTTTTAGTTGTAGTTGAACATAATACTTTTATTTTATTTATTTATATTTACTTGGTGCTGCGGATCAAACCCAGGGCCGCACACATGTTAGGCAATGCTCTACTGCTGAGCCACAATCTCAGTCCGCACTATTTCTTTAATATGTTTTTGTATGCAATTTGCCAGAATTTTATTGAGAATTTTTGCATCAATGTTCATTAGGGATATTGGTCTGAAATTTTCTTTCCTTGATGTGTCTCTGCCTGGTTTTGGCATCAAGATGATATTAGCTTCATAGAATGAGTTTGAAGGTTTCTTTCCTTTTCTATTTCATGGAATAATTTGAGGACTATTGGTATTAATTCTTCCTCATAGGTCTTGTAGAACTCAGCTCTGAATACATCTAGTCCTGGGCTTTTATTGGTTGATAGGCTTTTGATGGTGTCTTCCATTTCCTTGCTTGAAATTGATCTGTTTAAATGTATATGTCCTCTTGACTCATTTTGGTTTGATCATATGTATCTAGAAATTTGTTGGTGTCTTCAAGGTTTTCTGTTTTATTGGAATATAACTTTTCACAATAGTTTCTGATTTTTTTCTATATTTCAATAATGTCTGTTGTGATATTTCCAATTTCATAGCGAATTTTAGTAATTTGAGTTTTCTCCCTCCTTCTTTTTGTTAAAGTGTCTGTTTTGTCAATTTTATTTTTCAAAGAACCAGCTTTTTCTTTTGTTGATTTTTTGAATTGTTTCTTTAGTTTCAATTTTATTGATTTATGCCCTGATTTTAATTATTTCCCGTTGTCTACTACTTTTGGTGTTGGTTTGTTCTTTTTTTCTAGGGCTTTGAGCAGTGATATCAGGTATTTATTTGTTGATTTTTTCTTCTTTTATTGAATGAACTCCATTTAATGAACTTTCCTCTCAGCACTGCCTTCATAGTGTCCCAGATTTTTTGATAAGTTGTATCTTAGTTCTCATTGACCTCTAAGAAATTTTTTAATCTCCTCCCTGATGTCTCCTGTTATCCGTGCATTATTCAATAGCACATTGTTTAGTCTTCAGGTGTTGGAGTAGCTTCTCTTTTTAATTTTGTCATTGATTCCTAATTTCATTTCATTATGGTCAGATAGAAAGCAGGGTAGTGTGTGTATATATATATATATATATATATATATATATATATATATATATATATATATATATACACACATAATATGTATATACACATACACACACACACACACACATATATATATATATATATATATATATATATATATGCTAAGCCTTGCTTTGTGGCATAACATGTGGTTGATTTTGGAGAAAGGTCCATGTGCTGCTGAGAATAAAGTGTATTCGCTCGTTGATGGATGGAATATTCTATATATTTCTGTTAAGTATCTAATTATTGATTGTATTATTGAGTTCTATAGTTTCTTTGTTTAGTTTTATTTTGGACAATCTATCCAGTGTTGATAGAGGTTTATTAAAGTCACCCAGTATTATTGTGTTATGGTCTATTTGTTTCTTGTATTTGAGAAGGCTTTGACATATATAGATGCCTCATTGTTTGGGGCATAAATATTTATGATTGTTATGTCTTGTTGATGCATGAATCCCTTAAGCAGTATGAAATGTCCTTCTTTATCCCTTTTCACTAGCTTTGGTTTGAAGTCCAGTTTATCTGATATGAGGATGGAAACCCCTGCTTGTTTATGTGGCCCATGTAAGTGGTATGTTTTTCCCCACCCTTTCACCTTCAGTCTGTGGATATCTTTTCCTGTGAGATGAGTCTCTTGAAGGCAACATATTGTTGGGTCTTTATATTTAATCCAATCTTTCAGTCTATATCTTGTCATTGACAAGTTTAGACCATTCACATTCAGGGATTATTATTGAAATATGATTTGTGTTCCTGGACATTTTGGTTTATTTTGGTTTTTAACTTCACTTGATTTCTCCTTTGATTGGGCTTTTCTTTAGTGTAGTTACTCCCTTTGCTGATTTTCACTGTTGTTTTTCATTTCATCCTCCTGGAATATTTTGCTGAGGATGTTCTGTAGTGCAGGTTTTCTCACTGTAAATTCTTTTAACTTCTCTTTATCATGAAAGGTTTTTATTTTGTCATAAAATCTGAAGCATAATTTTGCTGTATATGATTCTTGGTTGGCATCTATTTCTTTCAGAGGTTGGTAGATGTTCTTTCAGAATCTCCTGGCTTTGAGGGTCTGGGTTGAAAAATCTGCTGAGATAAGAATTGGTCTCCCCCTATAGGTGATCTGATTCCTCTACCTTGCAGCCTTTAAGATTCTCTCCTTATTCTGTATGCTAGGCATTTTCATTATAATGTGCCTTGGTGTAGACCTGTTGTAAGTTTGTACGTTTGGTGTCCTGTAAGCCTCTTGTATTTGGTTCTTCAATTCATTCTTCATGTTTGGGAAATTTTCTGATATTATCTCATTGAAGAGATTGTTCATTCCTGTGGTTTGAAATTCTGTGCCTTCCTCTATCCCAATTACTCTTATATTTGGTCTTTTGGTGCTATCCCATATTCTTGGGTGTTCTATTCATGGTTTCTTACATCTTCACTGTGTGGTCAACTTTATTTTCAGATTGTATACTTTGTCTTCATTATGTGACATTCTGTATTCCAAGAATACAGATCTAGTCTGTTGGTGATGCTTTCTATTGAGTTTTTTATTTGGTTTATTGTTTCCTTCATTTCAAGGATTTCTGATTTTTTCCCCAGAATCTCTCTCTTTTCTTGAAGTAATCTTTTGCTACCTGTATTTGCTCCCTTATCTCTTTGTCAGTGATATCAATAATTGTCTGTATTTGCTCTTTTTTTGTTGGATTGATCAATTTTTGCCTATATTTGTTCATTTAAGTCATTTTTTAATTCACAGATCACTTTAATTATGTACATTCTGAACTTATTATCTGACATTTCATCAACTGTGCTGTCCATGGGTTCTGTTATTGTAGTATCCTGGTTTGTCTGGGGCACTTTCCTCCCTTGTTTTTTCATATTGTCTATGTGTATTCCTTTCTTGCTGTGTGGATCTGAATTATTACAGTTTCTACCCTATAATCTTGTAGTATCTATGCAGATTATCTGTATCTCATCTTGGGGTTGAGCTTTCAGACCCTGCTGGTGTCCCTCAATGGATGCTACTGCAACTAAAGGTGGTGGCAGCAATAGCAGAGATAACTGGAGATATCAGTGGAGGTGTCTCAAGATGGATGCAACCGGGGCTGGGGTTGTGGCTCAGCGGTAGAGCACTCACCTAGCACATGCACAGCCCAGGTTCGATTCTCAGCACCACATAAAAATACAGGCATTGTGTACAACTAAAAAACAAACAAACAAACAAAAAACAAACAAAAGATGGATGCAATCTCTTTCAGAGATGGAGCTGAAATGTTGGGCCTTACACTGGCTTTGGGGATGCCTGTTCCTAGATACACCTGTTTCTAGGCCCTGTCCATTGTCCAAAGTTGGAGGCTACTGCATGGGGAGGGCTATAGGCAATGGCTACAGTGTCCCAAGAAGAAAGTGGGTTAGGCCTAAGTGCCTAAAGGGGTTGGGTAGTGGACCTGTGCCTACCCTTGGCCTGGGCTCCCATGGTCCTGGGTTGGAGCCTGAGCTCTGGCTAGGGTCTACTGGTTGGAAGAGTGGACCTGGGCCTACACTTGGCCAGGGCTCCCACGCAGATTGGCCCATTTGCATTATATTTGTTGAATATTCCTTTATCTTTTAAGCAAAACTTAATTAACTTTCTAGAATTTTTCTTATTTCTAGTAACTCTTCTTATACTAAGGATATTAACTTCTTTTTCTGTAGTATAAGTTATAAAATTCATAAAAATCAATAATCAGTTTGCTTCTTTTTCCTTTTAGTGTTTTTATCATGCAAAATTGTTTTTTAGTTAAATGTATCCATACTTTTTTAAAGTTTTAATTTGTTTATAGACAGAAAGGTTATTTCTATTCTAAAGTTACAAGGAAATTCACTCATGTTTCAATATAGCACCTGAAAGCTTTTGTTTTTCTTCTTTTGACTTTATAAATCTCTGATTCATAGGAATTTAAACTAAAATAGAGTAAAAAAAATCATCTAATTGTGTATTTTCCATACAGCATATTACAATAGCCTATGTTAATAATCCCCTTTCTCTGCTAATTGGAAAAGCTACTTTTATTATATACAGAATTTTCATAAGTAATTATTTTTAGTCTGGATTTTTTGTTATGTTTTCATTAAGTCTGTTTAAAATTTTATTCAAGGACAAAAATCAAATTGTTATAGTTATAGAAACATCAAAATGTGTTCAATACCTAGCAAGGCTAGTTTTAGTTGTTTAATTTTTTTTTCTGGACTTTCACGGTAATTCCTGATTATTTATTATTTTAATAAAATATATAACCAACATGTTTGCTCTAAACAGTTTTTTTTTTTTTGTTATGTCTTTCAGGTTTGAAATAGTATGTATCTTCTCTACAAAGCTTTGTGACGTCTTTTCTGGAGTGTACACTCAATATTTGATCTTCACTTACATTATTACAAAGTGTTGTTTTATTTTCCATTATATTTTCCACTAGGTTTTTGTTGGTATATGGCTATTGATTTTAGTATTATGTTATAATATCAATTTATTAAGTTGTTTTGATTGTAGTATTATTTTATTTTATTTGGAATACTTATATGTAATATAATCTGATCATCTGTGAATAAAGGTCTTTTTACCTCTTTCTCTGCAAATTTCATGTCCTTAGCTTTCCTGTCTGACTGTATTGGCTCATATCTCCATCACAATCCTAAATGGTGCTGGAAGTAAATTGGTACCTTTTCCTTGTTCCCAATGTTAGGAGGCAAGTTTCTAATGTTTCCACATGAAGGAAGATGTCAGCTGTGATGGATTTAGTTATTTTCTAAAGTTCTTGGCTCCATCCCTGTAGCAGAACTGTTTATCCACACCCCTTATTATGTGATTCAGAAATGTCTTACAAAATAGAGAAGATGGGTTGAATTTTATTAAGTGATCATTCCACTTCTATAGTAATAATAGTGATATTTTGCTGTGTCCACTTACACACTTGCCCTGGAAACACAAAATTTCAAGACAATGATTCACTCTAATATGTGATAATAGAAGCAGATAAGCCCAAATGGTCCCCGATTCTCTAACTACCCTCATTCACACCAAGGGGATTTTGAGAATCGTGCTGCTGCACCTTTATACCAGAACACACTGCAGCCCATGATGATGACAGCGATTATGCAAAGGCAGAGAGTGATTTTCTTTAGGAAAACTGGATCGGTTTAAAAACTTAATTTTGAAATATCTACACATTTCCAAAGGAGCAGTTTGTATCATGTGGTCCATTTCAGTCCTTGGCACAGGACAAAAAACCTTAAGCAGCACACGATCCTGCTTTTCATTTTCGAGACCTCTGTTCCAGCTAATTATCTCAGAAATGGGTCATTTTCTTCATTTCATCTTCCCTTTCTCCCTTTTGAGATTTCACTTTTTCTTGTTCTATTGAAAATGAGACAGAAACATTGGGAGGGGGAATTCCTACATATCTTTATTTTCAGTCCTGAATTAGATCAGAACTAAGAATGAGATCCTGAGGTTCAAACTCTGCCTCTTCTATTCTTTGAAAAGAATAACAGCACTCATTGCTCCTTGTTATTTATTTCCTTCTGTAACCAATAATAACACATTGGTGTATGGGTCACATTTTATCATTTACAGAGGGCTTTCACATACACCATTACTTAAATCTTCCTATAATCTCTAAATGGATATTTTTATTCTCTATTCCCAGCACAGGACAAAGGTTGAAGAAGAAATAGTTGGGCCATGCAGCTAGCTAAGGAGGTGAGATTCAAATATAGGCTTCTATCTTTTCTTCCTCTTTTTTTCTGTGCTCCCTCCTTCTTAGCATACAGAGATGCCCAGTTAGTTCCTGTCAAGGTTTTCATACCTAATCAGTGGTGGAGCCATCATTATAAAGAACATCTGCCTTTTCACTGTCCCCTTGTTCTTGGATAAATCCCTCAGCTCCATGAGTTATCTGAAAACAAAGACCAGTCCTCAAAGAAACCAGAAAAGTCCCAATCATCATTTTCACAGTCCTGTTTTCAACAAAAACATGCAGAGATGAAGGGTGTATCACCTGATCAGACAGTCTATATATCTGCCCTTAATTCTGCAGTGATCTGTGATGGTGGAGAAATCATTCTAGCACCAGAGACAGGAGACCAACCAGGTGAAGTATGGTGGTTACACTGTCACTCTGCATTGTGACATAGGCAGTACCCAATGTCTCATGGCAGAAGTGTGATAAGCAGCAATGCCAAGCCAAACTGGTCAGTGTACACTTATGTGTTATGCAAACATGCATTTTCTCAGTGATTTAACATACGATCTCTGCCATGCCTACATCACAGTCTAATGTGGGGCTTAGTGCTCAACAAAGTTATTTAGGGACCAGTTTCTTTCTATCTAATGATTCAGTCACTCCCTGTGTATTTCTAGGGCTGCCATAATAAAGTTCCACAAACTGTGTGGCTTAAATAATAGAAATGTATTTCCTCCCTGATAGACTAAAAGTTTAAGATCAAGATATTCACATTGGTTTGATTACTTCATTTTTTAATTTTTATTTTACATTTTTATTTGTTCTTTTTGGATATACATGATAATAGTGTATTTTGACATATTATACATACATGAAGTATAACTTCCTATTCTTGCATTTGTACATGTTGTGGAGTTACCCTGGTCATGTGTTCATATATGAACATAGAAAAGTTATGTTGATTCATTCTACTGTCTTTCCTATTCCCATCCTCCCTCCTTTCCCTTCACTCCCCTTTGTCTACTCTAAAGAACTTTTATTTTCCCCCACTCCCCCCCCCCATTATGTGTTAGCATCCACATATCGGAGGTTGGCTTACATGAACAGAAACTGGATAGTCCACAATGGCCACCTGCAGGCTGGAGAGGTGGAAGAACCAGTAGCTTCGCAGCCCGAGAAGCTGAAGTCACAGATCAAGAGGGATCAATGGTGCTACCCTAGTCTGGGGCCAAAGGCTTCTGGAGAACACTCTTTGGAAGAGTGAAGAAGTGAGAGTCTGATATCCTCAGAGGATAGCAACAGCAATCAAGAAGAATCATTCAAGAAGAATCAAGCTTGCATCAGCTGCTGCTTCCTTGTTCTTCCAACTTTTATTCCTCCCAAGCCATCATTGTATTGGTTGGTGCTGCCCACACTTAAGGAGGGTCTCCATTTCAGTTGGCTATACCACATGCCTATCATTCTTAGACACACCCTCATTGACACACCCATAATCCTCTTAATCCATAACATCTCTTAATTCAATCCAAATGACAATTCAAAGTAACCATTACACATAGTCTTCCATCTGTATATGTCTGTGTCCTAATCCCTTCTTCTTATAAGCACAACAGTCAAATTGGTATAGGGCTTACCCTAAAGGCCTAATTTAGTTTAATTATTTATTTAAAGACCCTATCTCCAAATACAGTCACATCACAAGGTATGGAGGGTTAGGAATTCAACATGAATTTTAGGTGGCACAACTCAGCCCATAGGACCATGTATATCTTCCACTGAGTCTCCTATCTCAGGCCAATAGATGGGAGAAAGGAGAAAGTGGTGGAGGATCATGAGGATTGTTTAGGGCCCAAGTGAGGAGCACCTCACATCACTTCTCACATTCCATCGACTAAGACTTAGTCACAATGCTCCACAAAACTTCAGGAAACATTGAGCCTGATAGGAACAGAGCAGTGTATTTCTGATTACTGCCTCTGCCACACAAAGACACTGAAGCAGTACCCCCATAATAATAATGGTAATATCAGTAATAATCTCTCTCTTCAGGGGGAGATTCTAGTTGTCTACTTTTTTTTTTTTTCCCAGAAAAGCAAGTTCTTCAGTGTTTTCAAAAGATTCTTTCAAAGAATTTGAATGAAGAATTTTCCAGATGCTACAAAATCGGTTTTGAGGAACTATAAAGGAATACAAAAGACAGTAAGAACTCCAAAGTCTTCACAGTGACACCAACAACTAGGGCCCAATGGCAGAGGAGAGGGTAGAATGAGCAAGCTCATGCACAGGCTCCTTGCTACGGGCTCCTCAGGACCTGCCATATTCCTATGCTAAAGTCTGAATCCTCAGTTTCTCAGAAGGTGACTGTATTTGAAAATAGAACTTTTAATGAGGTGATTAAGTTAAACTAAGGTGAATAAGTTTGGCTCCCAATTGACTGGCATTCTAATAAGAATTTTGGACATGCAAGGGATAGCAGGATGCATGCACCCAAGGAAAGCCAATGTGAAGACACAGTGAGAAGGCAGTTATCCACAAGCTCAGCACAGAGGTCTCAAAAGAAAGAAAACCTGTAATTGCTTGATTTTGAACTTCAAGTTTCCATAAATGTGAGGGGGAAATGTACCTATTGATTAAGTCAATACATCTGGTATTTTGTTATTGTAGTCTTAGAAAATAGATGCACCGTCTGTCTTAGCCTATTTTGCATTGATACAACAAAATCCCTGGACACCTGATGAAGAAAATAAATTTATTTAGCTCAGAGTTCTGGAGGCTTAAGAGCATGTTGCAGGCATCTGCTTGTCTCTGGTGGTAACCTCACAGCAGGTAGCATCACAATTGCAGAAGAAGATGAGGAAATCAAATTGAGAGGAGATGCCAGGCCTGCCTATAATCCATTCTCATAGAAACTAATACAGTCCCACAAGACCTGACCAACTCCAGAAAGACAGCATTGACACATTTATGAGGTAGAACCCCATGACCTATCCATCGTCCCCTGGGAATCTGAGGGGCCTGAGATCAGAATCTGATAACAAGCTCTCTTTCCATGGCTTCAGAAATCCTTCTTCCTCCCACATTTCTTCACCTTGTCTTCCCTACATGCATGTTGCTATATCCAAACTCTCTTTTATATAAGGACACTACTCATTTTGGAGTAGAGCCCACACTTATGACTTCAGTTTAACTTGATTGCCTGGGTACAGACCCAATACCCAAAGGAGGTGGAAGAAAGTCACATTCTGAGTTACTGAGGGTTATAACTTCAGCATGTGAATTTATAGAGGGGACACAGTTGAACCCATAACACCATAGTTTTGCTTTTGCTCTTTTTGGTTCTATGATTTGAGCCCAGGAATGCTTTTCCAGTGAAATACATCCAGTCTATTTTATTTTTTATTTTGAGACAGGGTCTTGATAAGTGACCCAGGCTGGCCTTAAACTTATGAACTTCAGCCTCCCCAGTCCCTGGGATTCTAGGCAGGTGCCACTGTACCCTTGTTTTCTGATGATTCCCATGAACACTTTTCTTCATTATTTTATGATTTTTAAATCATATCAGTTTTATACAATCTTCTTAATAAAAGCTTTAAAAAATATTAGCATCCTGTACCTCCAATTAAATATACTCTCCTCCTTTAAATCTCCATTATATTTAGCTTTTTTTTCCCCAGCACTTATCTCCTGGCTCATGCTATAAGCTGTGTACACTTTTCTTCTTCCCCTTAGTAGACAATGTGACTGTATTTGAAAATAGAACTTTAAATGAGGTGATTAAGTTAAAGTAAGGTTAATAAGTTTGGCTCCCAATTGACTGGCATTCTAAAAAGAATTTTGAAATGTTTGTGTACCTGGCTCTTCCTTTAGCCAACAATTGAAGCAGCAGTCTAAATAGCAATAGTTATAATTAATTTGCATTTTTGTCTTTAATTGTGGACAAAGGTGCATGATACTGAGTGAATGATTTTTCTAAAATGGATTCTGCTAGGGAGAAGGAGGCTGATGGAGGAGGGCGACCGAGCAGTGTGCTGGCTCATGAGTCTTGCAGGCCTCATTGCCGTGTCCTTCTGCACTCTAGAGTGGAACTGGGTCTGCTTTGGTCAGCTTTTTCATTGCTGTGACTAAAAGACCTGACCAAAACAATATCAGAGGAGGAAAAGTTGATTTGGGGGCTCACAGTTTCAGAGGTCTCAATCCATAAACAGCAGGCTCCATTCCTTGGGGCTCAAGGTGAGGCTGAACATCATGGCAGAAGAGTACCCAGAGGGAAGCTGCTCAGATGACCATCAGGAAGCGGAGAGAGAGACTCTACTCGCCAGATACAGATATATACCCCCAATGCACCCCCAAAGCCCACCTCCTCCATCTGTACCCCATCACTTTAGTTACCACTCAGTTAATCCCATCAGGGAATTAATTCCCTGATTGGGTTAAGACTCTCATAACCCCATTATTTCTCCTCTGAACCTTCTTGCATTGCCTCACATGTGAACTTTCGGGGGTTACCTCATGTCCCAACCATAACAAAGTCCCAGATAGACTGAGCAAGCTCCTCTGAGAAGAGCATGGGTAGGCGTGACTCCAGCTGGCAGGACTGTGACTTCCAGCCACAGGAAGTGAACTTTGGCATGTTTGTTTGAGGTTCACATAGCCATGTGCAGAATGGCAGAATAAAATGATCAGGGCCATCTCTGTATGTGTACAAGAAGCCCACTGGGAATAAAAACATGAAAGAAGAGAAGAGAAAGGTAGGCAGAAATACATTTCTGTTAACATGGGGATTCTCCCAAATGAGGAGAGGAAATTCAAAGAAGGGCAAAAATTCTATTTGCTAAGCCTACTGTGGGTGCTGGCCTCTGCCTCGCACTTCACAGTCTCCTAGTGGTTCTGTGACGGTGGCGGGAGAAGCAGAGGCTCTGAGCAGTATTTTAATATACGTTTTATTATTACTTAGACGCATTAAGTCACAGGAATCAGGAGACGACTGCTCTTGAAGATACTGTGCTCATAAGTCCCCAGAGGAGTGGACACATCCCACGTTGGAGGAGAGCATGTGGGAAGCACCAGGGTCATCGAGGAGGCAGAGGGAAGGGAGAGCTTGTGGGAAACAGCCTTTGGGTGATTTCTACAGAAAGCTCCAGGTCAGTTAGGATGAAGGTTGATTAGGATCATTTCAATGAGCACCGGGACATGCACTGGTCGAGCCCCACAGAGGAGGTAGTTGAAGGAATGGGCTGTAAGTTAGTTGGTTTGAAAGGTGAGTTTTCCTACTTCTGGGAACTAACAGATTCTGAGGAGGGCTGTTTTTTTTTTTTTTTTTTTTTTTTAAGTCACCAAGGCCCAGATGTGAAAGCATAAAAATACAGGAAATCAAAGACTTTGTTGACACAAGGAGTCAGGTTCTGCAACACCCCCACTTTTCCCATTACGGCCCCTGAAATATGAATGCCATTAACCTGCACTGTTTCCCCTCACCCTCATAATGAGTGCTCGAGGCAGGTATTCCCAGCCCCATTTTATACTGGAGAAACACAAGCCTTGCCCAGGTCAGACATTTCCCCAAGTTCATGCAGCCAAAGTGGAAAGCAGCTTAACTCACCTCTTCGAGTCAATGGGTCATTTGTTTTTCACCTACCATTTTATGTCCATGCTGTTCACTTACAATTTCCAGGGACGTTTAATATCAAACCTGTGTGAAAATATATGGGAATCACACCTTGTGTGACAGCGGAGACCGAAGCCACACCTGTATGGCTACCCGGAGCTTCCTGCGCTATTCTAACAGAGCTAAAAGAACTCAGCCTCCAGAGCTGGTATCACAGGTCCTTCATCTGTGTTTATTTTTATTTTATTTTTATTATGTTTTGTAAATCGTTGGCTCAAAGATTCTAGAAGTTTGAGTCCAAGGTTACACAGCCCACCTAGACCTCTGGTAAGCATAGTAATTGATGGTGCCAGCACGTGTGGGAAGTACTCACATTCACAATAATGTGTGTGTGTGTGTGTGTTTGTGTGTGTGTACGTGTGTGGTCCTGGGGATTGAACCCAGGAGTGGTCTATCACTGAGCCATATTTCTAGCTTTTTGAAAATTTCTTGTTAATTTTGAGAATGCATATTGCTAAGTTGTCATGGTTGATTTTGAAGTTGTGCTCCTGCTGCCTCAGTCTCCTGAGTTGTTGGGATTACAGGCGTGCACCAAGGTGCACGGCCTACAGTGACTTTTGAAGGCATATCCCCTGTGACCTAAGGGTCTCCCCTGAGGGCCTCTTGGTAATGGTGTACAGCACCTGCAATACTGCCACACCGGGACCAAGTCTTCACATACGGACCTTTGAGAGACACATGCAAAAACCATTGCACTGTGTGACCTCAGGAGTGTGCCCTTTATTGGAAACAACTATCAAATGGAAATCCTGTTTTCCAAGACTGATTTGAGAATTAAATGAATGTGTAGATGTCAGGAGCTTATTCCTGTGATAGGTCAAAAACTCAGAACTTTAGCTGTTGATAATAATGTATATGGGGGGGTGTCTACTGAGAGTCAATAATAATATTTTTCACTTCTTTATGTTTTTATATTTAACTTTGATTTTAGAGAGAGAAAATTTAATTGCTTTCTTCCTATACAAAGCAATTCCAGTTTTGTTCAGGATTATCCTGAATTTTAGAGCCACCCTTTGGTTTGACCTTTTCATATGTTACAAGTAGAAAGTGGAAAGCAGTGTTCACAGATGATTTAGTTAGCACTGAGAATGAGGAGCTAAAACAAAGATGTAAATATTGGTTCTGTAGAGAAAAGCAAGCCTTGAAGAGAGCATGAACTCTGAAAGCTGATGAGTCTCAGAGCCACTTCCTTAGAGAAGAAAGCACCAGAGACTTAAAAGGAACAAAATTGAGCCTATGTCCTAGCCACTTGCCTTACACTTGCTTGGAGAAATGCTCTTCCATTAAGCATGATGACTTCGCCTGAGCTGCCTTTGCAGTGTGTGGGGCACTGGTATTACCACACCCAGGGAAAAATGTCTGATTCCTTCATGTTCTAACTTTGCTAGTCTCCAGGGTTGCAGCTAAAGCAACCCTCTGTAATGTTCAAAGGGGGAATAATTTCTCTATTGTTAGCCAGCAACTGGGGTGAAGCAGCTTCACATTTGCTCAAGCAAACTCTTCCTTAGAGACCCTTGGATGTTGAAAAGTGCACTATGGAAAATCTGTTTCTTAGGACCCAAGTCCATGTTGGTCTGTCCCATCTTCTGTTGTCAAACTGTATTATATAGGTATAAGAAACAAAACTCCAGCTTTTCTATAGCCTAAGGGAGTACTGAATGGTACTATATAGGAGGAGCAATGAAATACAGCGTTTCAACGTGAACTCCAATCAAGATATGACAAAAGGAGACTTAAAAAAAGTCTTTTTTTTTTTTTTCCTCAGAGTAACAAGGAACCAAAAGTAACTCATAGTGTACTGGGAAAGATGGGTAAACACATGAGATATGCAATGATGAGCCTGTGTCTGGAAGGCACATTGGTTTGTCCTGGGTGAAAGACTCACAGACTCAGGGGCCCTGACTGCCACACGGATTCTCTGAAGCAGCTATTGTGTAATTGTTATAACTATTTTCTGTCTGTCTTAATTCCTTGTATAGTCTCAGAACAAACAAACAAATAAAACACCATAATTATTCATTATGTCCATGTGGATTCCTGTGGTTTAGGAACTGCCCCTCCTCACCTCCTCCCATCCCACTTCCATCCACACCCACCCTGGCCACAGCCTTTCACACCATGTCCCCCTCCAGCTCATTCCCGTTGCTATTCATCCTCCATATTTCAATTCACTTCCTCCAGGAGCCCTTCTCTGAACCACTGAACTGTGTCACGCATTCACATGGATTAGGAAGGCTCCAACCAGAGCCACTGAGTCAGATATATGTGGTATGCACACACAGCATTTGTATGCATACATGTGCAGATACACACATACATACACATGCATGTGTATGTGTATAGAGCATGTATGTGTCTATACTTCTGCTTCTAGGGACTGACTTATGCAACTATCTGCCTTAAGCCAGGCTGAAGGCAGTCAGGAAGGGAAGGTCCAGGGTAAAGTCAAGCAACATAAGGCCCAGATGTTGCTTGGACTATGTGATTATCAAGGTACATCTTAAAATCTCATTTTAAAGATGCCTCCACCAAGAGTAATCTCTGTAATCTCTTCTAACAAAATTCACCTAGTTTGGAACTTTATATTACATTGGTAAAATCTCTTTCCCTAATGCTTAGACTCACATTTGAGTAATTAGGAAAAGGCATATGTAGCTACAATGGCTGTAGTTTCCCTTCCTTCTAATCTCTTTTTTTTTCTCTCAGTTCCTTATCTTTTCTTTGTTGTTGTTGTTGTTGTTTTTATATATACATGACAGTAGGGGGGTATTTTGACATATGAAGTGCAACCCATTCCAGTATGGATCCCATTCTTGTGGTTGTACATGATGTGGGGTTACACTGGTCATGTATTCATATATGAGCATAGGGACATTGTGTCCAATTTATTTGACTGTCTTTCCTATTGCCATTCCACACACTTCCTTTCATTCCCCTTTGCCTACTCCAATGCACTTCTATTCTTCCCCTCCTTACCTTCCTTTGTTATTTTTCAGCATTCATATATCAGAGAGAACATTTGGCCGTTGTTTAAGTGGGATTGGCTTATTTCACTTAACACAATAGTCTGCAGTTCCATCCATTTACCAGCAAATACCATAATTCCATTCATATTTATGGCTGAGTAATGTTACATTGTGTATATATGCCACGTTTTCTTTATCCATTCATCTGTTGAAGGGCACCTAGGTTGGTTCCATAACTTGGCTATTGTGAATTGAGCTGCTATAAACATTGATGTGGCTGTGTCACTGTAGCATGCTGATTTTAAGTTCTTTGGATATATATCTGGAGTGGGACAGTTGGGTCAAATGTTGGTTTCATTCCAAGTTTTTTAAGAAATCTCCATACTGCTTTCCAGATTAGTTGCGCCAATTTGCAGTCCCACCAGTAATGTATGAATAAACCTTATTCCCCATATTCACACCGACATTTATTACTTGTATTATCAATAATTGCCATTCTGACTAGAGTGAGACAAAATCTCAGTGTAGTTTTAATTTTCATTTCTCTAATTGCTAGAGATGTTGAACAGTTTTTTAATATATTTTTTTGACCATTTGTATTTCTTCTTCTGTGAAGATCTCTTGAGAGCACAGTCCTGTAGCATGACCTCACTGGAGGCCACATACTGGAAATGGAATTCTGGGAAATTTAGTACAGCCTAGCCACACTGATCCTTCACAAAACCATTATTCTCAGTCCTTTGGTTTCACTGCTCTTGTCATAAAATCAAATCAAATCACTGTGCACTTCTGACAGCCTTCCAGGGGAATCTGTACGCTCCTTGAGGGAGAGTTCCACAGCTTTCTCATGGAATATAAGTGTCCCCAGCACAATGCTTGCAGAGAACAGGACTATAAATATCTGATGGATGAGTGAATAAATTAACATGATTATGTGAGTGTAGCTTGCAACCCTTTTCAAATCTGAGATCCCTGACACAGGAACCTTGGAGATATTCCATGTGATGAGGGAAATAATCTCCAACTGATGAGTGGACACATAAAAATAAAACCCACATTCATTTTAGCTATTTCCTTTTTCATCTGTTCTTCCAGATCAGCACAATTCTTTTAAGCTAGCACAAGTCAAGATTTTTTGAAGGAAAAATGGATCCAATAACTAATTAATTTGACCAATATTGATGAAGCACTCAGTCCATGCCAGGAGCTGTGCTAGAGCGCTGAGAAATGAAGATGATGTGTTCGATTTGCCAGAATTTTGTTGAGGATTTTTGCATCTATGACCATTAAAACATATCAAAAAGATAGTGCACCATGATCAAGTGGGGTTTATCCCAGGGATGCAAGGTTGGTTCAACATTCGGAAATCAATAAACATCAGACATCACATCAATAGACTTACAGATAAGAACCATATGATCATCTAAATAGATGCAGAAAAAGCATTTGACAGAATACAACACCCTTTATGTTCAAAACACTAGAAAAACTAGGAATAACAGGAACATATCTCAACATCATAAAAGCTATTTATGCAAAGCCCCAAAATAACAGTATCTTAAATGGAGAAAAATTAAAAGCATTGCCTCTAAAAACTGGAACAAGACAGAGATGCCCCCTTTCACCACTGCTATTTAACACAGTACTGGAAACTCTGGCCAGAGCAATTCGACAGGCAAAATAAATTAAAGGGACCCAGATAGGAAAAGAAGAGCTCAAATTAGCACTATTTGCCGATGACATGATAATATACCTAGAAGACCCAAAAAACTCTACCAGAAAACTTTTACAACTAGTAAATGAATTTGGCAAAGTAGCAGGATACAAAATCAATACCCATAAGTCAAAGGCATTTTTGTACATCAGTGACAAATCCTCTAAGAGGGAAATGATGAAAACTACCCCATTTAAAATAGCATCAAAATAAAATATCTGGGAATAAATTTAACGAATGAGGTGAAGGACCTCTATAACAATAACTACAGAACACGAAAAAAAGAAATTATAAAAGACCTCAGAAGATAGAAAGACCTACCTTGTTCTTGGATAGGTAAAACTAATATTGTCAAAATGTCCATACTACCAAAAGCATTATACAGATTTAATGCAATTCCAATCAAAATCCCAATGACATTCCTCAAAGAAATAGAAAAAGCAGTCATGAAATTCATCTGGAAAAATAAGAGACCCAGAATAGCCAAAGCAATTCTTAGCAAGAAAAGTGAAGCAGGTGGCATCACGATACCAGACTTTAAATTATACTATAGAGCAATAGTAACAAAAACAGCATGGTATTGGCACCAAAACGGACTGGTAGACCAATGGTACAGAATTGAGGACAAAGAGACTAATAATTTCAGCTATCTTATATTAGACAAAGGTGCCAAAAATGTACAGTGGAGAAAGGATAGCCTCTTCAACAAATGGTGCTGGGAAAACTGGAAATCCATATGCAACAAAATGAAATTAAACCTTTATCTCTCACCATGCACAAAATTCAATTCAAAGTAGATCAAGGACCTAGGAATTAGACAAGAGACAATACGCCTAATAGAAGAAAAAGTAAGCTCCAATTTCCAATATGTCTAATTAGGCCCCAAGTTCCTTAATAAGAATCTTGTAGATTCCTTAACGCATGATTGAAGACCTGAATTGTACAAATATACTTTGTATACAAACAGTTGTATGTAAAAAGATACTAAATGTATGCACTATGAGTTGTACATATTAAAAATTATAAAAATAATATTAAAAAAAAGAATCTTGTAGAGCAAGAATTAATACCAAGAATCAATGAATGGGATAGATTCAAACTAAAAAGCTTCTTCTCAGCAAAAGAAACAATCAGTGAGTTGAATAGAGAGCCAACTATTTGGGAACAAATATTTAATACATGCACATCAGATAGAGCACTAATTTCTAGAATATATAAAGAACTCAAAAAACTTAACTCCACAAAAACAAATAACCCAATCAATAAATGGGCTAAGAAATTGAAAAGACACTTCTCAGAAGAAGATACGCAATTAATCAACAAATACATGAAAAAAATGCTCAACATCACTGGAAATTAGAGAAATGCAAATCAAAACAACTCTAAGATTTCATTTCACTGTAGTCAGAATGGCAGCTATTAAGAAAACAAATAACAATAAATGTTGGAGAGGATGTGGGGAAAAAGGCACACTCATACATTGCTGGTGGGACTGCAAAATGGTGCAACCATTATGGAAGGCAGTATGGAGATTTCTTGGAAAACTGGGAATGGGACCACCCTATGACCCAGCCCTCCCACTCCTGGTTCTATTCCCAAAGGACTTAAAAACAGCATATTACAGTGACACAGCCACTTCAATGTTCATAGCAGCACAATTCACGATAGCTAGATTGTGGAACCAAACTAGATGTCCCTCAGTAGATGAATGGATAAAGAAAATGTGGTACATATGCACAATGGAATTTTATTCAGCAATAAAAGAAAATAAAATAATGGCATTTGAAGGTAAATGGATGAAGTTGGAGAATATAATGCTAAGTGAAGTTAGTCAATCTAAAATATCCAAATACCAAATGTTTTCTCTGATATAAGGAGGCTGTCTCACAGTGGTGTCGGGTCGGGGTACATAGGAGGATTAGAGGAATGTTAGAAAGGTCAAAGGGGAGGGAGGGGAAGGGAGGGAACAAGGGGGGATGGAGGGGAAAAAAGAAAAGGTGGTTGAATAAGATGGATGTTTTTATCCTAAATGCATGATTGAAGTTTGAATGGTATGAATATACATTGTATACAGTTGTATGTAAAAAGATGCCCTATATGTTTATTATGAATTATTATGCATACTACTATTATAAATACAACTTTGAATAAAAAATAAATTAAAAAACATCAGGAAGAATATTATAAATGTGCATGTGCTACAAAAAGCAAATTTTAAAACTTACATAAAATAAATAATTTTCCATAAAAATGAAAAAAAAAGATGATGTGAACCAAGGACCTGCTCTTAAGTGGCTCCCAACACAGAGAGAACAGGCAGGCAGGTTGGATCCCTCACTAAAAACTCCAGGGACACACAGGATGTACCTTCAGGGTATGATGAAGGAAAGATGAAGTTATGCATTGTCTTTGTCAATGAATCAGAGAAAAATGGTACAAAAATTACATCTTAAAAATGCTTCACTCTAACTAGGCACATTGGCTCATGCCTATAATCCTACTAGCTCAGAAGGATGAGGCAGGAGGATTGCAAGTTCAAAACCAGTTTCAGCAACTTAGCAAGGCCGTAAAGCAACTTAGAGAGACCCTGTCTCAAAATAAAAAAGAAAAAGCACTGGGGATGTAGTTCAGTGGTTAAGCACCCCTAGGTTCAATCCCTGGTACCAAGAAAAAAAATTCACTCTAATTTGGTGCACATGGTGCAGAAGATGTTGACAGAAGACGAGTAGCGTAAGCAAAGCCACAAAGTGTTTGGAGAGTTAGGAAAGAAACATTTCATTAAAGGTATATTATTAAGGACTATTTTTCAACTTTGTGCAGTGAAATGAGTCACTTTCCAAATGTAAGTATTGGCCAGAAAAAAGAGTTTTGTCATCCTTGATGTTTACTTGATTGGTGACCTTTCTTTCCATGGGAGCATTTAGCTTCTGAGTTTCCTTTCACACTCTGTGAAGATGGCCTGCCTGCTCTCTATCTGCCCACAACATCATGAGGGAGCCTGCCTCAGCCCCGGGGTTGTCCACAAGGGCCTTTCATCCTGGGCATGAAATGGAAATGTTCCCCCAGGACCACAGAGCCCTGCAGCCTGGTGCCGGGAGCACTTTGTCAGCTGTCCTTAGCTTGCTTTCTATTTTTTTTCTTTTTCTATTTTTATTTATAATAGTAGTATGTATTACAATTCATAATGCACATATATAGCATCTTTTTACATACAACTGTTTGTATACAAAGTATATAAGTACCATTCAGATCTTCAATCATGCATTTAGGATAATGATATCCATCTCATTCAACCACCATTTTTTTTTTTCTTTTTTCCCTCCTCTATCCCCCCTTGCTCCCTCTCTTCCCATTCCTTTCCTTTGACCATTCTAGTGTTCCTCTAATCCTCCTATGTACCCCCATCCAACAACACTGTGAACTAGCCTCCTTATATCAGAGAAAACATTCGGTATTTGGATTTTTGAGATTGACTAATTTCACTTAGCATTATATTCTCCAACTTCATCCATTTACCTGCAAATGCCATTATTTTATTCTCTTTTATTGCTGAGTAAAATTCCTTTTTGTATATATACCACATTTTCTTTATCCACTCATCTACTGAGGGACATCTAGGTTGGTTCCACAACCTACCTATTGTGAATTGTGCTGCTATAAACATTGAAGTGGCTGTGTCACTGTAATATGCTGTTTTTAAGTCCTTTGGGAATAGACCCAGGAGTGGGATAGCTGGGTCATAGGGTGGTTCTATTCCCAGTTTTCCAAGAAATCTCCATACTGCTTTTTATAGTGGTTGCACCATTTTGTAGTCCCACCAGCAATGTATGAGTGTGCCTTTTCCCCCACATCCTCTCCAACATTTATTGTTGTTTGTGTTCTTGATCGCTGCCATTCTGACTGGAGTGAAATGAAATCTTAGAGTAGTATTGATTTGCATTTCTTTAATTGCCAGCGATGTGGGAAAATATAAACCAGAGGTGAAAATGATCTGTAATCTCCTCTCCAGGAGATAATAACTGAATACTTGCTAGTGTTTGGGTGTAAGTGTAGATGAATAGGTGTGTCTAATTTTAATTTTGGATCATACTGTCTACAATTTTGTGTAGCCTATGTTTCACTCAACATTACTTGTTGTAAATAATTATGATGTCTTGTAATTTATTGTATTCATTATATTGTTTTACATATGTGTATTCAATATATACTAAATTGTATATTTCAGTTATGCAGTTGCAAATATGTTTCAACATGTACATATATGGGTATATGTATATACAATTTATGTAATGATGTCATTGAAAGTATATTTCCAATTTTTCATTATTGTAAATAATAATGGCAAATATAGATTAAAAAATGCACTATTTTGAAGAAGGCTGTTCATAGGGCCCATAGATGGAATTGAGGCAGGGGTTGGGAAAGCCAGAGTCCACACAAAGCTTTCCCCCACTCTTTCTTGGATTCCCTTGGACTCTTAACTAGGTCTGCATGATTTTCACTGTGTAATTTCAGGATGTCACATTCCATCTACTGCTTACTCTCTGTGCACAAGGAGTTACTTTTCTCACATGCTGCAGGATCTGTTTCCTGCGTGCCTGAGATCAGGTCAGGAAGATGTGCTTACACTTTTTTTTTTTTTTTTTTAAGAAATGAATTTAAAAATTTCTAGATTAATGAATAAATATTTACCAACTATGCTCTGAGGCAATCAAAGTAAGTCTAATTACTGGAATGTCTCCTGTCATCCTAATCAGAAGCCTTTAGTTAATCCAGAGCTTCTCAGCCTCCCTTTATTGGTGCGCTAGGTCCTATGCTTGTTGGTTATGGTGGCTTCTCTGTGCATCATGGGATGCTCACCAGCACTCAGTGGTTCTACCTCTACATCACTAGCTCCCTCCTCCCCAAATTTTGTAAACCAAAATGGTTTCCTGATTATATGTCCCCTGTAGAGCAAATCACTCAAAGTTTAAAACCATTCAGTATTTTCCTATTTTGGTTCATATATACAAATGGCCTCTTCTTAAAAATAAATTTATATAACGAGTTTCTAATACTTTTCCACAGGCATGGGTGATATTAATTAAAGGCTGCTTGCAAGGCACCCTGTAAAGTTGCTGCTATTAACATCATTTTTAAGATCTAAAATTTATGGTCATGGAGTTTAAACATGTTTTCCAAAGGAATAGAACAAGTGAGGAGAGACATGAGCATGTAAATTCAAAGTGCATACCTTCAAAATCTCTTAGCCATTCTGATACACTGTTTTGTAAGCAAGACTCAGAAGAGTGTTGTAGGGATGCCAGGAAACCTCTTAAAATCCAGTCTACCTCATTCATGGGGGAGGTAAATAGCAACCTCAAGGTGTTCAATGTGTTGCCTATTTGACTATGGAGTATTGAGGAAATGGGAGGGGAGATCACGTCTGCAGGAATGTCTTTGATGGACATCCCATCAGGAGGGGTTGAGCTCATTCCTTCTGGAGGACTCTGCACTCCTGCTTCACAGCACCATGCTGGCCACTGACATGTCAGAGCATCCTCAGCAGAGACATATGTTCCCTCCTCGGTTTTGCAAATAACAGAGAGCTTTTCACCCATATAGTAGAAACTCAATCAAAGCTGATTGAATGAATGGACAAATAAATCCCAGATTGATAGAAAGCTGTAAACACGCAGGGTGGGAGTGACAAGCAGCAGCTGGAAGCCCAAGTAAAAATGAAAATGTGTCAGGTTAACCACTTACATCAAGTGTTTTCTGTTATCTAGACAGAAAGCCACTGGGAACATAATACATGGATTTAAAGCAGCAAATAAAGTAAGAAAAAATTCACCCCAAATCAATAAAAGTTTTCCATCCCCCCTCTTTTCAATCTCATAATTCAGGCTCTGGCTGATCCAAACCACCCAACTCAATTTCACTGCCATTTAGGACAATTACCTGCCCTTTTAAATATTCAGGGTTCTGCCCCTCCGGAAAGGGCATGAGCACTTTAGCACCACAAATTGATCCGCCAGCACCTCTGGATGTGTTGAAAGAGATTACAAAACACTGCTCCTGCTTTTTTGACAAGTTTCCCAGACTTGGAGCTCAGCAGCTGGAGGCAATCAGGCAGCCTTCTCTGTTCCTGCCACTCACAACCCTGGACTTGGAGGGTTCATCCCACGATGAATTGCTGACTTGGAAAATTTCCTGGTACGTGCTTCTTCTTTCAATTTTCATTTTGTCTTAGACAATGATCTTCAGAATCCTCTTTTGCCAGAGCCACTGGAGCCCAAAGTTATGCCCAGTCTTGATGAGTAGAAGGTGGGGAAATGACCTGCCCAAGATCCCTCAGGCAGGTAGCTGCAGACGGAGGTTAGCTCAGGAAATGCTGATGGACAGAACGAATCAGATGAACCAATGGATCAGATCTTCCACTGAACCTAAAGAGAGGCTCATTAGAGGCACTGATGGAGGAGGCTGTAGCCGGGTTCAGAAACACTTGTAGATATTCAGGGTGGCTTGAATTATTCATTATTCACCTTTAATTCGCTTTTAATTCAAAGTGGTTGGAATCATTCATTCATATATTCCTTCATTCTTCCATGCATCCATCAAATACCATTGTATGCCTGCTATGCCCTGAATAATATGCAAGTATCTAGAGATAAATGATGAGTTAAGCAGGCACAGAGAAAACATTTAGCAGAAAAATAAAAATTATATAATATAGAATACAATACAATGGAATAAAATAGCATGTAAATATATTATTATATATTGTTGCATGTACACTTGTTGTATATCATATCACATGAAACCTATTATGTTAGTCTATTCATGCTGCTATAAGAACATACAATATACTAAGTGGCTTGAAAATCAGGAGCTTATTTTTGCATGGTTATGGTGGCTGAGAGTTTAAGATCAGGGTACCAGTATGGTTAAATTTGGGTAAGAACCTTTTTTTTTTTTTTTTTTTTTTCATCAAATAACTGCCTTCTTGCTGTGTTCTTGAATAACAGAGGAGGTGTGGAGGTGAGCACGCATAAGCTGTTTGGTGTCTCTTCTTATAAGGAAACCAATCCCCTTCTAAACTTAATTCCCTCCCAAAGGCCTCAGTTCAGAATACCATCACCCTGAGTAACACATTGGGGGTTAAAGATTCAGCATATAAATTTAAAAGGCATAAAATTCAGCCATCACACATATAATTTGGACATATAATATGACATGAAATGATATAGACAATGGAGAATAAGGAGGGAAAGGGAAAAGTTTAAAGAAGGGTCCTTGCAGGAAGCAACCTTTAAGCCAAATGTGTTCTCCAGTTCAATGGACAAATAGAAAGCCAGAAATTGAAGAATCATGCAAAAAGCTCCTGAATAAATATAGGATTGGATGAGGAAGCAAGCAGGAATGGGGAAGTCCAGCCACTGAGCTCATATGGACTATAGCATGAGGCAGTACTCAGGCATTTGCCACTCATCACCACGGACAAATCATTCAAATTCTGAGTATCCATCTCCATAACTACAAAATGGAAAGACTACGAACAGCTAATTAATAGGGTAGTTGTGAAAGTTGTGTGAGGCAATTTACATAAAGATATTAGCACTGAAGCTGTCATATTATAAGTACTTGATAAACGGAAGCTACTATTATTAAACTACTGAAAATTTTACATCAACACACCTTGTTGGTCCTATCTTCAGGCTACATCTTCATTCAACCACATCCAGAGCCACCACCCTGGTCCAACTCACCCATTTCTCCCATGACCTTTGGCCAATGATTTAAACTCTCTGTGCTTCAGTTTCCTAATCTGTCAATTAAGTACAGCGTCGGTGCCTATTTCACAGAGATGCTGTGAGCACTTGCAAATAAAACATCAAGCGCTTTAGAGGAAGCCTAGCCCCGAGCATGTGGGGAGTGCTGAGAAGTGGCACCTACTATTGCCATCTCCTGTCTGGATTCGCACCGTGGCCTCCCACCTACTCATCTACTCCAACCTTTCCCCTCGTGTCTCTTCATGCGGCATCTGGAGTAAATTTTAAATAAATAAGTCATATTACTTATTCCCTGCTCAACCACTCTCCAATACATTAGGATCTCACTCAGCTTGAAAGCAGTCTTCCCGTTGAGCTGGGCCTGCTTGCCGCTTTGACCTCATCCGCATAGCTGTGACCTTGCTCTCCTGCCTTGCACCCTGGTTCCCTGCTCTCTCTCTCTCTCTCTCTCTCTCTCTCTCTCTCTCTCTCTCTCTGAATAGCATCCTGCACACCCGTTTGTGAACTTGCAGTTCTCTCTGCTTCTGGCAATGCTCTTGCATGAAGAATGCTCTGCACCCTAGTCCTGCTCAGGTCTCTGTTTAAATATCACATGAGCGAGAAGAACTTCCCTGGACTAATTAGCCTAAATATCACACCCCACCCTAGCACAGCCTGTAACCCTACCCCTGTTAGGATTTATACTGATAATTCAAGAATTGTGTTAGGCACATGGTAGGAGTTCGACTGGTACTTGTTCAGTAATAAAGGAATGAGAGAGATTTTGTTGGGGCTGAGATGCTCCGATTATCATTGACCATATGGGTAAAGGTGGGGATGGCCCCAGGGGCTGGAATGCATGCTGACTCTGAGCCCAACTGAAGGACTCATGGTCACAGAGCCTCTGACCACCAGACTAGTGTCTGTTCTAGAAGCATCCTGGGAAATCTAACCGGATAATTTACAGAGGCAGAGGGCAAGTAATCTGCATTGTTTAGCAATTTAAGCTTTACCTTAATGACCCAGTAAATCACCATGAAAATCTAAATGTCTCTAAAATATGGTGATTCTGAGAAACTGCTGACTCCAGCAGTCTCTTGAGGGATGTTATTAGTAATCAGTTTAAAATGGGCCCCTTGTAGGCACTTTTATGTCCCACTTAGGTCAGGGTGCAAGGGAACAGGTATATTTCTTCTGCCTTTCATGTAGCAGAGTATAATCCATTCACAGGCAAGTCAGGGCTGTAAATAGATCTTGTGCGTGTGTGTGTCTGTCTGTGTGTGTGTGTGTGTGTGTGTGTGTGTGTGTGTGTATGTGTGAGAGAGAGAGAAAGCAAACAAGCATTTGTGGTATAATTTTTAAGCAGAAACTTCAGTCAAGAGGAATCATGAGGCTATTTTTTTTTAATATTCATATCACATATAAATCAGGTTGTCTTCCAACAGCTGTTTTTCCTTACCTCCTTACTCCAAGGGCTCATGTTGAATTTCATTCTGAGTTCAGCCACTAACCACCCAATGATTCCCTGTGTATTCCTATCCTTCACATTTGGGCGAGGGGAAAGCTTCTTCCAAGCTGGGCCCCATTCTTAAAACAAAGGGTGAAGAAAAAAAAAAAAGATGGTAGAATGAGTTGGATATCATTACCCTAAGTGCATGTATAAAGACACGAATGGTGTGAATATACTTTGTATACAACCAGAGATATGTAAAACTGTGTTCTACAAGTATAATATGAAATATAATGCATTCTGCTGTCATTTATAACACCTTAGAATAAAAAATAAATAAAATTTAAAAAATTAAGAAAGATGAAATTATAAAAAAATAAATGTATTAAAACACTACATCACTGGGCATGGTGGTACATGCCTATGATCCCAGCAATTTAGGAGGTTGAGTAAGGAGAATTACAACTTCAAAGCCAGCCTCAGCAGTTTAGTGAAGCCCCAAGTAAGCTAGTGAGACCCTATATCAAAATAAAATATAAAATAGGGCTAGGGATGTGACTCAGTGGTTAAGTGCCCCTGGGTTCAATCCCTGGTCCCAAATAAATACATAAATAATGATATAAAAAAAAAAAAAAGACTAGGGCACCACGTCTGCCTCTCGGTATCCAGCTCTCAGCTCTGCTGCAGCATGATGTCATCCTGAACTTCCACTCTGTGCATGCTCAAGTGCAGGGGAATACTTCTCCCCGTCTCTTGTTCTATGTCCTCAAAATGGTAGGTTCAGTGCATCCGAATGCCATGAGGGTTTGCAGGTGTGTCACTGCCCAGGTCACGCCAGGCACTGGAGCAGGAGACCCCTGAGCAAGACAAAAGAAAAACTAACTTGTGCACCTTTCCTCACAGGTGGTGCACATACAACAGATTGTGCACAGCAAGGTGGGCCAAGCGTCCGTGTTCTTGCTTGTCTTCACCGTCGTCTCACAGGTCCAGGAAGACAGGAGTCGTGACATTTTCACATCAGTTTCACAGGGCTGCTAAGAAACATTTTCCCGTATTAAACTATTTATGTTGCTCTTAAGGTTTTATATGTACTCTATCTACATAGAACAGTCTGGAAGCAGGATACCGATTCTTTACATTTGTAACTGGGTGAATATTACATGGAACAATAGTGAATGATATTATCTCTAAAAAAAGAAAACTAAGATTTAATCAAGTTTGCAAACAAATTCAGCTTTATTTAAATAATTTAAATTTAATTGTTATTTGATTAAAATAGTTATAATGTAAAGTTTTAATTCCAATGTATTTGAGTATTTTCAAAGAAAATTTTGAAAAATAAACTTTTTATTTTTCACAATATAATTCACGTATTTATAAAAATGTATTAAAAATTCACAAAGTGAATCCAATTAGATTGTATGCTTCATTATTTTTAGTTATTTAACATAAGGACAATTTGATAGAATCCAAAAGGATGGAAATCTAGATCAAGGAAGAAAAATGCTGAAAACACAAAAGAAAGACATATTTTCAAAAACAAAATTAAAAATAGCAAGGTTGAATAGAATTTATTGGCAAGAATCACATAAAATTAAGTAGTATATTGCAAATTCTTGATGCAAAACGTATTTTTCAATCAAAACAATAAAAACTAGCAAGGAAGTTATTCTCACCAAATTTGAAATCTGAAGAAGTCAGATGAAATCAATGTGACTTCATGAACTAAGATATAATTACTTATCAAAAAGATAGACTCCTTTGGCCTCCATTTTTGCCCTAGGGCTGGACCCTGAGAGTTAGCCTTCCCCAAGACAAGCTGCAGAACAGAGTGCTACAGCCTCAGATTTCACCTGGCCCACTGTCCCTACCTCAAATCCATCAGTCTCCTTTGCACAGTGGTTATTCCAGGGGAGAGGTCAGACTGCCACAGGAATGACAACTTGGGGAAGCTGCAGGGTTCCAGGGCCGTTATGGTCAGTCCTCACCTGACAGTCAGTAGCACAGACTCTGAGCCCCTCCCTTCACTTAAAAGTTTTCAGCCCCAGTTGCACTGAGTATATGCTATACACAGGTGTAAGCTACCTGGTACCGAAAACCGGGAGGAAAACTCTCGGAGGCAGAGTAAAGCTTTTACTACTTTTACTTCTACTTTCTTAGAGCTTAGAGAGGGAAAGAAAGATTTTTAGAGAGAAAGATTAAAGCGAGCTTTTCTTCTTGTCTTCTTAGCTTAGAGTCTTAGAGAGAAAGAAAGATAGAGCTTCTTCTTAGCTTAGAGTCTTAGAGAGAAAGAAAGATAGAGCTTCTTCTTAGCTTAGAGTCTTAGAGAGAAAGAATGATAGAGCTTAGCTTAGAGAAAGATTGGAGCTTCTTTCTTCTCTCTTCTTTCTTCCTTCTTCTTTCTTCTGTCTTCTGTCTTCCTTGGGAGCCTCGGCCTAACTCTGACCAGTCATTACTTCTTCTATCTGGTTTCTCTTCTGTCTTCTATCTGGTTTCTCTTCTGTAACCGCTCTGCCTATGTTCTGGCCGCTCTGATTCTTCTGACCGACCGAGTGACTGCCCGACTGACTGAATTCTCCGTTCTCCTAACTCGGACCGCTTTCACCCGGTTATATACCTTCAGCTTTGCGGGTGCCTACAGGTGCGTCACATACATATCAGGTGGAACTTATGGCTTCCAGCTAGCTGCAATAGCCCTTCCTAATTAGGGCTCCTTCACACAGGCCTTTGCCAAATGCCTGCTCTACTTAGTGGATGTACAAATGACCCTAGGGAAGAGTTATTTTCCTCAAAGATGAGGAAACAGAAGTTTTGTCCCACATAACTAAGATTAGTAGAATTTGAACTCACACAGTCTGGCTCAGGATGCCATGAGTAATGAATGTTTTCCCCATTAAATCAAACTACCTTCAGAATCACTTGGGGCAGGGGTGTCCATCCTCCCTCCCTTCTGGATCATTCTTGAGAAAATAATAGGTAGAGCTCTCCTCAGAGGAGATCTTGTTTCATTGTAATAAACAGCATGATTTCTCTTCTTTGCTCAGTAACGTGAGCTCCTTGAAGTATGGGGTACACCTTATTCATCTTTATATCCTCATGCCTATGACAGGACTTTTGTACTTTAGGAGTTCAGTAAGTTCATTGGTAAATGAGTGAATGAAAACAAATAGGCTGAGGGTGTAGCTCCGTGGTAGAGCACTTGCCTGGCACGTGCCAGGCCTGTAATCCAGGGGGATCAGGACACAGAGGCAGGAGTATCGCAAGTTTGAGGCCAGCCTCAGCAACTAAGGGAGGCCCTAAACAACTTAGTGAAATCCTATCCCAAAATAAGAAGAACTGGGAATGTAGCTCAGTGGTTAAGTGCCTCTGGCTTCAATCCCAGGTATAAATGATAAATAAACAGTCTGGGGAGGTAGATCAGTGGTAAATTGCTTCTGGATTAAATCCTCAGTACTCAAATTAAAAAAAAAAAAAAAAAAAAAAAAAAAACAAGTGAAGTCAGGGCAGTTTGTGACACTTATCTCAAGCAAATAGTTTCACCTCCAACGATCTTCAGGCAGGTGATGTTGTTTGGAGGACACCCCTAGACTCACCTCCCTACGCTCCTGCTCTGCACCTTCCTGCAGAAAGGATTAGAAAGCCAGATTCAGACTTAGGGTCCCAGCCACATTCTCTAACCCACCTTAACCAATAAGAAAGCTGATATTTTGATCCCTGTTTGACTTCAATGTATGTGTCTCAATGGTTTCTAAACTCCCAAGAGGAAAGAGGTAGAGGAAAACCCATTTCTTTAGAATCCTTCTAAGCAAGAATGGTTGGTTTTGGTCAAGTCTCACAGGGTAGCTGTATAACATTGTTGCAGGATATCCCCACTCTCATTTTATCGGGCCCACTCCTTAGAGAGGTCGTTTTTTTTTTTTTTTTTTTTTTTTTCTGATACCAGGGATTGAACTCAGGGGCACTTGACCACTGAACTACATCCTCAGCCCTTTTTTTTTATTTTATTAGAGACAGCGTCTCACTGAGTTGCTAAGTGTCTTGCCATTGCTGAGGCTGGTTTGAACTCGCAATCCTCCTACCTCAGCCTCCCAAGTGCTGGGATTACAGGTGTACGCAACCACGTCTGGCGAGAGGTCTTCCTTTATTCACATATTATGTACTCCCACTTTGCCTCCATTACCATTGCTCTCAGCATTCTGAAGAATGATTCTCACCACAGAATTATATTGTGAATGTTACTTGTTTGTTATCAGTCTTCATAACCTAGATACTAAGCCCCTAGAAGCAGGGAGAGGGAGACCCTGTTCTTATTCTTCGCTGCATTCCCTGCAGCTAACCCAAGGCCCAGTACTTAGAGGACACTAAATTTAAAGAAAATTAAATAATGAGGAAATTAATAAGTTAATATGCAACTCTAGTACCCTGGAACTATCTTAATGATCAGAAAATGTATTCAAAATACTTCAAGAATCTATGGTGACATTTTAAAATATCACTGAACCAAGCAAGCTCATGTGGGCTAGTGCTTGACTGGGAAGAGTCTCAGTCTGAGAACATGAGGGCCCAGATGCTAGAGCCACTTTGCTTCCAGCTTGGGATGAAATGTTGAGAGTGTGAACGCTTGAAAGAATGGTTCTGGCCCATATTTTTCATTTCATTGGCATCTCTGGATTTTAATAAAATCATGTGATTCTTGAATAAGAAGAGAAAACACAAAGGATATTTTCACCTGATATCCCACTGAATGAGGAAGCGGAAAACCAAGATGAGTTGGACTCTTCATCCACATGATGGTAGAACTAACAACAGAAAACAGACGTTCTTGTCTGATGGGTCTGGCTGTCTCTATGTGCTGTCCAAGAAGCTCTCCTGACTCTGGTTAAACACCCACATGCAGGATTTGGCAGGTAGTGAAGATCAAATAGGACTCTGGAAGTTCACCATCTAGTGCAGGGGGTGTTTAATCCATCAATAATTATGATAAAATTGGAAAGCCTTTATGATGGGGTAGGTTTGGGACCCAGGATCATGGGAGACAATGAAGAAGAACCTTCTAAGTTTGCCTAGAGAGAAGCCATGCCGGATTCCTCATTCCAGGCTGGTTCTTGATCTGTGTTGATGTTTGAGTCATGATGGTGGATGAGTGTGGGGGCTGGGGATGGCAGAAGGTGGGAGTCATTGCAGGCACAATGGAGGTCCTGTGGAAGGAGACCCTTTCTCTCCCTTCCTCACCTTACTTTCTGCTTCCCAATGTCTCTACTTCATCCACATGCCTGCCTGCCTTCCCCAGAGCCTTTATCCTCCACACACACTGGTCCCCTCAAATGGCCCTGCCCCTTCTTCACCTGGCTGCTTCCTCAGTCTGTGCAATGGACATACATGTAGAAACCACAAGAAGCCCTGATTTATCTGTCCCCAGTCCACAGCAGCTTCTCCCATCACTATTTCTCTCACATTTTAATTCACACTTTTAACACAATTTTTAATGAAGCATGTACTTATGGTTAAAGTTGTAATATCCATCTCCACACTGGACTCCACAGCTCCAAGTGCAGGGACCATCTCTGGCTTATACCCAGTGTCTTATGTAGAACTTGGCACATAATCAGTACCCAGCAAAACTTTTGAATGAGTAGCTATGTTAGTGGATTAACCAGTTTATCACTAATATTCCTGAACATGTAGTGTGAGTGAATAAATTGTCAGTTCCCATTTGCCGAGTATCCACTATCTGTTAAACACGTTCCAAGGGTTTTACAATTCGTCAATCAAATCAGTTATTCACCTTACCATCCTTATGAGATAGCTACTAATGTAACCCTGCTTTTATGGATGAGGGAATTGAAACACAGAGAGAGACCAATAACTTGCTCAAGTTTGCATAGTGGAAAATTACTCAGACAAAATTAAAATGAAGTGCTCTAGCTAGAGAGTGGGTGTTGTTAGCCTAGATGCCATGCCGCTTCTGATGAATGAATAGTGAGTGAATGAACGAAAGAAGCGTAAATATCAAACTGCCCAGGGAACTGCTAAAGGTTCAATATCCTGGAGTAGAGGCCAGCTGGGGTACACGGATGGGGAGGGGGAGGATCATGGGAAAGCAGTGAGACTGGGCAATGCTAGTTCACCATGGAAAATAAGCCTCCTGGGGATCTGGAAGTGTCCATTGGCATTAGAAATTGAATATATAAGGGATTTCTTTCAGGAGAAATGTGTAAGGGCATGGAAATAGGGGATAGAGTAATTCTCCAATATTTTTATTGTTAGAAATGTGAAACAATCATCTCTTAGGAAAACTACATGGTTATGTGACTTCATAGTGTTCAAGAAGAAAGATCTCTGAGAGAATGAAGAGCCCTCAAAGATCACCAGTGACTGGTCCCCAGGCCGTCGAGTGGCAGACTGTGCCCTGTACCTTTTCTTTGTTTTAATTTTATTTTTATAATTTTTAATATGTACAACTCATAGTGCATATATTTAGTATCTTTTTACATACAACTGTTTGTATACAAAGTATATTTGTACAATTCAGGTCTTCAATCATGCATTAAGGAAAATGATATCCGTCTCATTCAACCACCTTTTTTTTTTTCTTTTCTCCCCCTCCCTCCCCTCTTGCTCCCTCCCTTACCCTCCCTTCCCTTGACCATTCTAGTGTTCCTCTAATCCTCCTATGTACCCCCATCCAACAATACTTTAAAATAGCCTCCTTATATAAGAGAGAACATTTGGTACTTGGATTTTTGAGACTGACTAACTTCACTTAGCATTATGTCTTCCAACTTCATCCATTTACCTGCAAATGCCATTAATTTGTTTTCTTTTTTATTGCTGAGTAAAATTCCATTGTGCGTATATACCACATTTTCTTAATACACTCATTTACTGAGGGACATCTAGGTTGGTTCCACAACCTAGCTATTGTGAATTGTGCAGCTACAAACATTGAGATAGCTGTGTCACTGTAATATGCTGTTTTTTCTTAAGAAGGCCTGTCAAAAATGAAAGGTCTAACATGGGGTGTGTGGAGCAAATAAATTATGCTAAATCTACTTTATACTCTTCTCCTAATTGAGGCACAGCCCATGAGGAAACCAGAAATAAAACAAAACAAAATTAAACATAGCCAAGAAGTGGGGACGGAGGAATCTCGATTGTACTTAATTTTAATATGGAAGAACTGAGAAAACAGGCAGCTAACTGACCTTTCCAGACCCTTCTCCAGACACACCGATGACTTCAGGATCTCTAACATAAACCGAAGCAGCTAATCCCTCCATCTCAAGCATTCCTCAGGAATTTTCCCTCTTGGTCCAAACTGATGGCATTCCTACATTCTGCCTCACTGCCTTCTAGCCACACTCTCCTTCACTCATGTGAGTTAATGATTCCTTCACATGGTCTGCCTGACTTCTGCGTCAGCATGTCCCTAAGCTACCAGCCCTCAGAGAAACCACATCCTGCTGAAACCCAGGTACTAACCCTCCCTGGGCTCGGGGCCCACAGCACTTCATTCCACACAGAGCGCAGCACCCTTGCTCTAACCCACCTCATCTGGGCGGGAGCTCAGGAAGATATGGTCTAGGAGAGACCAAGAGAGAAGGCTTCAGCTAACTATGCTTGGCTCTGCTCTGGACTTTCCAAAAGAAATGAAAGAAACCCCATAGCTTCCAAACTGTCCTGCCTGGCTCCCTCACAGGAAAGGAAACTAACTGGTTCATTCAGAGAACATGTACATAGTTACCACAAAACTTTGCAGATAATATTACAGTGAAAAAACAGACCCAATCCCTGACTTAAAGGAACATACTGGCTAATGGGGGAGACAGATACATTTTCAGCACATTCACAGCCCTGAACCTATGGTGCAAGATGAGGCAGTTCCCAGCCCAGCCCGGAGGGAGGGGGATGCATGGGGAACATCTTCAAGGAGGTAAAGCCAGAAGGACTCAGGCAATGGTGCTGCTAAAGAACAGAATCACCTGCGGTGGCTCTGACATAAAACAAGCAAACAAAGCAAATGAAAGATCCAACTAACCAAAAAGCAGTGACAAGTAGTTGGGTGGCAACACAGGAAGAGGAAACCTCTAAGATGAAAGTGAAAGAAGGGTGTGGTGACTCCACAAGCAGGACAGGGCGGCCGTGGAAGGTTTGGATTCAGGAAAAAAAAAAAAAAAAAAAAAAAAAAAACTGACAATAACTCAAACTCCATACAGAGAGACATGTTAAAGGAGCCACAGAATAAGAGGGAGAAGGAAATAGCCCTGAAGCTATAATCGGATTTTTTACAGTTTCTTCCAAGTGGAGTTTGTGTTAGGAAGCGAGAGTTGAAGTAACAACATGGATTGCAATCCCAAGTGTTTTAGGTGTTGAGTGTTTCTGATTGTAGCAACCACTTTGATAAAAACAGCAGAAGCACTCTATTCTGAGCCAGACCTAACTCGTCCACACACTGACTCTAGGAGTGTTAGAATTTCCTAGTATCCCTGTCTCCTTTGCAAAATGAGGGAATTGAATAGAAGAATTCCAAGATTCACTTTTATGGAATCATGGATTTACACCTCAAAAGCAAATTCTCCTTCCGTGTAAACTAACATCTAGAAACCATTGATACTTTTGATGAACAGCTTCAAAATAACACATATGCATTTTAACCTGAGTGGCATGCCTCACCCAGAAACTCCCCAGTAGTCATAACTGATTTAGGCTTGGATTGGCACAGAATCCCCAAACTCCTCTGTCTATTGAAGAAACAAATTGTTTTTTGTTGTTTCCATTGTAGTGATCATTTTCTTTCTGATGTAAAAAAAAAAAAAATCTATCCTAGAGTTTAGTAAGAATTCATCTTGGTGTTCAAGGAACTAAGAGAGCCTGGCATTTTGTTCAGTTGGATGTTGAAAGTTAAGTATGTTGACTGAGAAAATGTTGACTTCTGTTGCTGTGAGTGAAGGTGTGTGTAAGCGTATATGCGATAAAAAAAAATTAAATCTGAGAATGGTTCCATTCTCCAAGATAAGGTATTTCACATGGATTGCATTTTACAACATTTTCAGGAAAATTTTGATTACTATGAACAACCATTGATGCATGTTTCTCAGAACTCAACAGGGTGTGGGGAAAAGTCTCAGCCAATTGCAAATTCTTGAAAATGTTCTCAGGCAGCATAGCTGACAACCAAAAGTACTAAGAATTTAAGCAAAGAACCAAAGGTTCTGTCCTACCCACTATAAATGAAGCAACTTACTCCTCCATACTTGGCTTTTCTGGATATAACTCATTCCTCCTACATCAAATGGCACAGCTATGTAAAGATTTGTTCAGTGTGACCCTGGCATTCTCAATAACAAAGTCCAAGTTGAAAAAAAATATTAGAATGTTATCTTCCATCCCTACTTAAAAACACTGCAATGTAATCTTAACCTTTCTTTTCCCTAGTCGGCTCTGACGATCATCAAAAATTAACATGCTAGGAACATACAGAAGAAAATGCAAGTGAACCCATTAAGGTTCAATAGACCTGGGTTCAAATCCTAAATTAAGAAGCCTGGGAAAATTGTCTTAACTTTTCAGAATGTCATAAGTGAAACAGAGATTACAAAAGAAGGAATGAAAACTCATTACAGACAACTTAACTATGCATGGACTAACTACATTCTTATTATAAGCAATTACTAAGTATTATTTATGAGTATTAATTTATATAACAACAACCCTAAGAGTGTACATCTATTATCATTCCCCTTAATGGTAGAAAGCTAGTATCTTTAAAAAAAAAATGTTCAAGAGAAAGTAGGCAAATTTCCTAAGTAAATAGACAGTCATTTCAACTATTATATATGTAAGAGGCCATTCTCCTAAATATCTAGCCAGATATGAAATTTTATTATATAGCTGTGAATTTGAACTTAAATGACACTTATAATTTAAAGCCTTTGCTAATTCCCATACTAGATCACATGCTTATACTTTTATTTATACAAATTTTGTGTATCTATTTTAAATAATATACAAGCATGGAGTAAGCCAAGATGGGAGACCAAACTAAAACTTTGACAATAAGTTACCTCTTACTACAAGCTTTCTCCCATCAGACCAGAGCTCTGCCTCCACTAATAGAATTGGAATCCTTTATTTATCATTCTCTTGTTTCTATTTTTATACAAACCATCTATTTGGATTTACAAATATTATATGTAAAGCACATGGCTACATTTTATTAGTGCATATTAAGTGTACAGAATAGTGTGTTTTGTTGTGGTATATTTATACATATGAATAACATAATTTGGTCAATACTACTTCTCAATACTTGTCCTTCTCTCCTCCCTTTTCCATCCTCTTTTCCTACCCTAATGATTAGTTTCCCTTCTATTTTCCTTTTTTTTTTTTTTTTTTTTTTTTCCTTGTACCAGGGATGAATCCAAAGGCACTTAACCACCAAGGCAAATCCCCAGCCCCGACCCCTCTTTTTTATTTTGACAGAGGGTGTCGCTAAGTTGCTTGAGGCCTTTCTAAGTTGCTCAGGCTGGCTTTGAACTTGTGATCCTTGTGCCTCAGCCTCCTGAGCAGTTAGGATTACAGGCATACGCCATCAAACCCAGTTTCCCTTCTATTTTCATGACATCTCTTTTTTTTACTTTTTTCCCCTCCAGCTTCCACATATGGAAGAAAACATGATTCTTGTCTTCCTGTGTCTGGCTTATTTTATTTATGATGCTCTCTAGCTCCATCCATTTTTCTGCAAATGACACACGCTTCTTTGTCCCTAAATAAAATTCCATGGAAAAGGTTTATAAACAGTGTAGAATTTTTTGAAAGTTACTTTTTTCTTTTATGCCACTAAAGATCCTTTCATTTTTCTACTGTAACTTTGACCCCCATAATAATAATAATCTATGTGTATCTATACCACAATTGATCCATCTATTCCCTTGATAGTCTAAAAATTTCCTGATTTTCATTTTAGTGTTCATCATAATATTCTTCATAGAACTTTTGTAATCATTTTCATATGTGTCAGAAATTTTACTACCCATGGGAATTTCTCATGCAATATTATTTTGGAAGCGTTTTTTCTCAGTTAAACTGTATGACAATATTTAACTTTAGAAAGTATGGTCAAACATTCTCCAGAGAGAATCCACCATTTTACATACCCACCAAAAACATATGCGGGATGCTGTGAATCCGTATCATCTCCAAAACTTTGTGTTTTGATTTTATTTTAATTGTGCTAATCCAGTAAGTGAAAACTGATAGGTCGTTGTGATATATATCAGATAAGTATTTCCTCTTTTATGAAATAAATCTTTGAGTGTATTTTATATTTTTCTGTGATGATATTGGAGTTCATACTGGTAACTGGAAAAGAGATTCCTATCTTCTTTCATTGTTTAACTTAAATTTTTACTTTCTTTTAGAGTTTTTTTAATCAAAACATTAATTTTACTGCTTTTTATTATGAAAGTAAATTTCTTCTAATTATACATAAAACACAAAATGCTACATATGTATATTGAAATATCACCTAATCTGTTAGCACCACCATATTGTAATTTACAGAATGCTGTTCCCATTCCATCTTCTTGTTTTTTGTTTATGGTTTTCCATACTGGGGATTGAACCTAAATGCATATAACCACTGAGCCACATCCTCAACCCTTTTTATCTTTTTAATTTGAGACAGGATCTCACTAAGTTGATTAGGGCCTCACTAAATTTCTGAGGCTGGCTTTGAACTTGTGACTCTACTGCCTCAGGCTTGGAGCCTCTGGGATTACAGGTGTTTGTCACCATACCTGGCCTGCTTTCTGTTTTTAAACTGTTATAATGGATCACCATAAATTGGGTGTCTAATACAACAAATATTTATTCCTTACCCAGTTGTGAAGATAATCCTGCACATCATTCTTTTTTTTATCATAAAGATTCTGGATGTTAATGGAGATCAAATCTTCAAACACCCTTTCTTTTTCTCTCTTTCTCTTCCCCCTCCCCAACCCCGAGCATCTATCTTTAGAAATTAACACAAGAGCTCAAGAATGTCTATGCACTGAATTAAATAACCCTTGTCAACTCCCACATGTGTAGTGTTTTGCTGCCAAGAGTTGTACAAGATGTTTTATTTAACAAGTCACAATCCAAATCAACTAAGTCTTAAAATTATATACTATAAACAGCAAAACCAAACACAGTTAAGTTGATACAACATGACATTGAACTATATTTTGTGTTTCGGTGTGGCAAGCTGATATACTTTATGTGAGAAGATAAAGAGGGCTGAGCAAAGGGAAAGGAAGAAGAGGACATGTGGAGAGAATTGGTTTTAACAACCAAATGCAAGCAGGGTGCACTGCGTAGCGCTGTCCATGGTCCTGAAAACATCTTAACCTTGGGAAACTGTAAACTCCCATCCAGCTTCTCCCAGAACTTCCTGACAAGATAACTTAAAAAGAACAAAAATGGTAGTAGAAACTAGTGGCCATATTTATATGGCTTTCAGGAATTTGGGAAAACTTAAGTAAAAAAATTGTTTAAAAATAAATAATTATCTGGGCATCATTACTAAGCAATTTAAAGTTGCCAAAAAAGAAACCACTAAATGTCATTATTAAAATTTAAAAATAACTACAGAATAATAAATATATAAGCCAAGGAAACAAAATTTGTGTTAGTGTTGGCTTAAGTCTACTTTCCACAATGAAAATGCTGAAGTTACTTCATCAATGGTAGCAGGTTTTCCTTTTTAAATTTTCTATTCTTATCTTTATAAAGTTGGCATTTTTATCTTATTGAATAATAAATTGAATTATGACTCATATTTTGAAATATTTATTACTGATTTTGCATTAGTTTGATGGTTTTGTCATATTATTGACTATTACATTCTCATTCAAATTTGTAATTTTTTTTTTTTTGGTTTGGAGAATATGTAGAAGATTCTGCATTTTCTTTGTATACCTCATGGTTATATGTAGGCTGTCATCAATAGATCATCTTTCTCCTCCTGTGCTTCCAGCACATATTATCATCAACTATTAGCATAAAGATAGAAGTCATCATCAACATATTCTGTTGAAATTGCTTTCTGATAGACCTTTCCACACACATACCAGTACTTTTCCTACAAGTACTTTATTTATAATGAAAGGAAAGACCTGGGCAATTTGACCAAGACCTATACTTTCATTCTTATTACTCACTATTCTGATTAAACTATTCTAGTCTACTCACTGTGCCAAAAATACACCATGTATTTTAAGACTTTAAGTCTCTGCTGATGCTGTTTTCTCTTCTAACAATATCCTTTTGCTTTATTTAAGTGAAACTCTAGTCATTTTCAAAGACCCAGTCAAAATATGTTAAAATGTTTCAGTCAGAATTACTTCCCTCTTTGATGATATACTTCTACAATTCTTGGGTATTACAGAGAATTATAGAATGTAATTAGTGTTGTGAAATAAGAGAAGCATGGGTCACGGAATTTAAACATTTGAGTTTCAAGTCAGTATTCCTTCACTCAGCAAATATATACTGAAATCCTTTGAGAACTAGGCACTTTACTAAGCATTGGGGAAGTGAAAGAAATATGAAATACCTTTACCTTTACACTGCCAAATTACAAGTAGTCATAAATGGTAGATAATAATTGTGTAAATGAAAATAAATAAATAAATACTTTCATATAACATACTTTCAGAATATTAGTGTTCATTGCTGCGACTCAAATAACTGGCAAGAACAAATTAAGAAGAGGAAAGGTTTATTGGGGCTAACGTTTTCAGAGGCTCTCAGTCCACGGTCAGCCAATTCTATTGCTTTGGCCTTGAGGTGAGGAAGGGCATCATGGTAGAAGGGCACAGATGAAAGCTTCTCATCTCATGGCAGCTGGGAAGCAGAGAGATAAAGAGAGGAAAAACATGAGGAGGCAGGTAACCAGGGATAAGCTACAATCCCCAAGGCAACACCCAGTGACCTACTTCTTCCATCCACGTCCCACCTGCCTACAGTTACTATCTAGTAGTCCATGCAAATTATTAACCCACCAAATGGACTAATTCACAGCTGAGGTTACAGCTCTCATGATCTCATCATTTCATCTCTGCACATGCTTGCATTGCCTAACACATGAGTTTTTTGGAGGTCATTAAAGATGCAAACCATCACAGTGAGAAATATAAAGAAAATAAGGCAGAGTGGTAGGCTAGAGAATTCCCAAGCATGGGGAAATACTTTCCTAAGGTGACTAGATAGTGCTCCTTTGAGGGAGTTTTATTCCCTCTTCTTTCTTACTCTCTATCTTTCTCCCCCACCATTCATGTGTGTTTGTGTGTGTGTGTGTGTGTGCACCTGAGAACTTGAATAATAACAAGAGTCAAAATGGAAAGATGATGGTAAGAGGAGAAGCGAGAGGAGAAGGAGGAGAAGGATTAGTGTAAAAACCACATGCTAAAAAATATTTATTGAAACCTTAGTATTTTTCAATCACCTGATTGAAATTAAATAATTCTATGAGCTGAGTACTACTAATATCTACATTTTGTGAATGAGGGAGAAAATGAGCTGTCAAAGACTACAAGTTCAACCTGAGTCAAACAGCACATTAGGGCTGCTTCAAAAGCTACTTTTGTCTCAAGATTACCATAATGGCCAGAAAAGGGAGACAATGTCTCATGTCTTCTAAAGGTTTCTCATTTGTAGCTAGTATTTTTATAACCAATCATTTACTGGTGATGTTAGCAAAAGATGTAAAGAATAGGAAAGGAATATCAAAATGAAAAGAAATGTTCAAGATAGAGAAACAATTATAAATTATTTAGGGCTGAATATGCACATACTATCATTTCAAAAGTGTGCTTGTATGCATTTTATATGCAAAGAGACTGACTTCATGTGGAGAAAAATATATTTTAGCAGGAAAACAAAAATCATTAAAAGATTAGACTGAAGAGGTTTATAGTCATAGATATAATAAAATAGGACATTTAAGCACTAAACATACATTTTTAAAAATGGTTATTATAGGTCAAATCTAAAAGTCAAGAAGTATAAGAATATGTGTGTATATATGCAGAGACAGTTATTTATATATGTGGTTGTGCATTCCAAAAAAAATCATCTCTTTTAAGCTGTCTACAAGCAATTGGTGCTGAACAGATAACCTTAGGAGAACTTAGGCATTCTGCTGTAGTCAGATGATTTTTTTTTTAAGTTTTCCATCAATCTTAAATATTGTCCTCCTAGACTTAAGGCACATTATTTTCAAATCCTGAGGTTTGCCAAGGTTTCTTTTTAAAGAATTGCTTCTCATGTGATTCATTAACCTAGGTTTTCATTTCTCAGAAGGGCTCTGGGTCAATCTTTTCAATCCTTGGTGGATATTGCTTGTTGTTGCTAACAGCTAAGTGGTTGGACACAGATATATTTGAGATTTTCTTGCATGGATCTAGCAATTGATGGAGATAAAGCTTTTGTACCTCTTGTCTTCTGATATGGGAGATAAAATGCAGTGTTTTCTCGCATGCCTGTTGATTCTTTTCTTTAAGGTGATCTACTTAGAGGTGCTGTGGTTTTCTCAGTTTTGAACTATTGGTTTTAAGTCATACAAAACCATCATTTGATAGTCTATTTTCATGTCATAAGTGAACATAATACCAGTGCATCATGCCTTATTATGCTTCCAAGATGGCAAAAGACACAGTGAGCAAAGCTACTCACTAATATTTATAGTTTGAAGATCATGTAGTAATTCTACTGACTGATGTCTAAGTTCACCAGAGAAAAGAAACTTAAATTGTCTATAGTGGCAGTTTCCAGAGCATGGTTTCCACACATGTGGGAGTACAGATTTTATTTTCTGTTCAACCTCATTTGGAATCCAAAATCAAATATTTACAAATAATGCCTACTCACTTATTATATTAACATTTAAGTCTCTTTGTAGATTAGATGATTTAATTTTTAGGAATGTTAATTTAAAATAATTCTAATAATCTCTAACAATGCTTTTAGGAATGTTCTACATGCAAAAGCACCATTTTTTGAAAAAAGGAAATGTCATGTGGAAATACACTGGCTTAGAACTTTGTTTCCTGTTCAATCTGGAGTAAATATATGAATAATGGTACATATAGTTTAAGGTGGCCAAAGATATGTGAAAGATAAAAATAAAGGTACACTGTTTTATTTTGGCAGTCCCCATTTCCAGAAACTAAACATAAGAAAAATGTATTAGTCAGGGTTCTCTAGAGGAACGGAATCAACAGAAAGTATAAATATATAAAGAGGGACTTATTATGTTAGTTTATGCAACCAGAAGCTGGATAGTCCACAATGATCACCTGCAGGCTGGAAAGCTAGAAGAACCAGTAGCTACACAGTCCAAGAGGCAGATGCCTCAGAACAAGAGATCAACGGTGCTATCCTAGTCCGAGACCAAAGGCTTCTGGATAATCTGCTTTGAAAGAGTGAAGAAGCCAGAGTCTGATATCCTCAGAGGATCTCAGCAGCAATCAAGAACCTGTTCAAGAAGAATTGAGCTTGCATCTACTGCTGCTTCCTTGTTCTTCCAACTTTTAATCCATCCAAGCCATCATCATATTGGTAGGTGCTGCTCACCCTTAGGGAGGATCTCCATTTCAGTTGGCTATTCCACATGCCAATCATTCCTAGACACACCCTCACTGACACACCCATAATCATCAACATCTCTTAATCCAATCAAGTTGACAATTTAAATTAACCATTACCAAAAATAAGTACATATTATTACAAAAATAAGTACATATTCCCATATTTAAAAACCTAAATAATTATCAGGTGGAAGGGGATATAATTATTTTCTTTTGATCAAATACATTGTATGTTTGTGGACAAAAAAAACAAAACAAAACAAAACAAAAGCACTCCACTATTCACCTCTGTATTTTCCATGACTATTAGAAGTTTGTGTTGTCTTTTATGATGAAAGACATTGATACACAGTAGGAGAATGTTTTTTAAAAGTTAAACTGAATAAACAAAAAGTGGATCAGTCAAAAGGAAAAAAAATACAACAAAAGGGAGATTTCAGTTTAATATGAATAATTAATTAAGCTGGGTATGGTGGTGAATGCTTCTAATCCCAGCAACTCAAGAGAATGAGGCAGAAAGATTGCACATTTGAGACCAGCCTGGGCAATTCAGTGAGGCCTTGAACAACTTAACAAGAAATAAAAGTTCTGGGGACGTGGCTCAGTTATCACCAGAACTGACCAAGGAGGAAATAAGTTGTTACTCTAGGTTGTTGGAGACCCCCCCCACTAAAAGTGTCTAAGCCTCCAGCTTCCAGATGGAAGGGCACATGCCTTCTTTTCATGGATGGGACAGACTGGATTGGGGCTGTGGCACTCTGTGTCCTGACGTTCTTGATTCTCACTTTCTCATCAAGACACATTCCGTTATAACCCAGGAGTATGCCCTTTGCAGACCATTTCCATTGGGAACAAGAGTGGGTGGATTAAGGTGAACCCAGGGGCATGATGTAATCAATGCACATTGTAGCATGAACATCTAACAGTAACCCCTAGACAACAACAGCTGAGGAGAACCTCTGACAATACAGAAAAGAGAGAACTTCTTAACATTACAGGGCTCTTTTTCAAATTAAAAAAAAAAAAAAAACTTTTTAATTTTCAGAGGACAACCAATAAGTTTCTTCAGTTCTTAATCAAATGCAGAGATTTTCAATGAAAGCAGAAATTCTCTTAATTCAGACACAGTACTATGTAATCTATAATGTTCTTGGTCCATTTATTCTGGTTATCAGAATTTTTTTATTTCCTTGTCAGGGATAGTCTGCTTGAATTAGGTAACACTGCTTAAAAGAATGTCAGGTCTTATACATGGGCACGCATTAAATGCTTCATTGGATATGAAATGGTATGCATTTCATTCCATTTGTGGAATGAAATGGAATGAAATGCATACCATTTATTAATTAGTTAACAGAAAGGTATATAAACATGTAGGATATAAATGAATACAATAAATATACTCAGACACAAGCACACACATAGTCTGTTGTATATCTGATAATAATTGACAATTTCACCTCACTACTACCCTGAGTGAAGAAACAAATATCAGTGAAGATGCTACAGGCAAAAAGGCTACTTAGGAATTATTATCATTACTAGTGCATAAATTAATGAAATATCTAATGTGATAGACCAAGTAAGATAGAGTTGTGAGTAATTCATGAAATTCAGTATACAGAATTGGAAATAAAATTTTATTAGAAGTGAGACAGAAAGTTCTAGAAATGACATTGAATCATTTAGCTCCATAAACAAGTGGGATAATGTGTTAGTGAGATTCTGTGCCTTTATGTTAGTCAGATTTGAATCACTGTGACAAAATGCCTGAGATAAAAACCTTAAAAGGAGAAAGATTTTGACTTATAGTTTCAGAGGGGTCAGTCCATAGTCATTTGGCTCTATTCATGGTGGAGAGGTTGTGGTAGAGCAGATCTGTTCACCTCATGGTAGCTAAAAACAGAGAAAGAGGGACAGAAAGAGGGGAAAGGCCTGGGGAAAAAACATTAACCTTTCAGGAGTACACCCTCAATATCCTACTTCCTCCCACAAGATCCCACTTCTTATATTTTCTACCACCTCCCAAGAGCCCATTGAGTTTTGAATTCATAAGTGGATTAATTCATTCTTGAGATCAAAGCCCTCATGATTCCATGACAAAGACCTGACAAAGACCCCATTTCTGAACAGTGTTTCATTGGGGACCAAGCCATTAATACATGAATTTTAGGGGCCATTTATGATCCAATCCAAACAGTTACTGTAACAAATACCTGAGACAGTCAATCTAGACAAACAAAAAGGTTATTTTGGCTCATAGTTTTGGAGGTTTCAGTTCATGATTGGCAGGCACTGTTGCTTTGGAGCCTGTGGTAAGGCAGCCCATAGTGGAAATAGTGCATGGCAAATAAAATCCCCGTTCTTATTGCTGGGAAGTGAAAGAGAAGAAGTGACTCAGGTCCTAGGATATCTTCAAGGACACTCCCCCCAATAGCATAAACACCTTCCACTAGGGCCCTTCTCTTAAAGAAGGTCTCCCTCTGGTGTCAAGCTGAGGACCACGCCTCTACCACAGGGACATTTGGGGGACATGTAAGACCCAACGCATAGTGCTAAGGAAAGAAGAGGGGCCCTCATTAGATGTTAGTATTACTATTCTAGAGTTCAAGAAGCAGTGCTGAAAAGAATGCAAGACCACTCCTGTGTCGGGCAGGAGGCTAGCATAGGTTACAAGAACAAGTGACCCCAAATCTTAAGGGCTAAAAAGGCAACTACATATTTCTTATTCATGCCGCATGTCACAGTACAACAGAAGGCAAGGGGCATGGGTCAGAGGTGTCTCGTTGAACTACTGAGAAACCTGGGCTGATGGAAAGGCTACCATCTTAGACATGCCAGTCAACATACCCATAGAGTAGGAGACTGGAGGGTCTGCACTTGCAATTGAATGCTAGCCCCTTATCACCACTGCTTATAGTCCCTGAACCAGAAATTTTCACATAGCCTCTGCAAAAGCAACAAAATTTCAGTTCTTCCCTGTTCCCCAAAAGAAGAAGGTCAGAAATATGCCCAAAATAGAACCAGATATTGCCACAAATCCCATGCTTCACTATTGTGAACACTCCAATTTTACCTATAAATAAAACTCTCCTTTGATTTGTATTAAAGCTTTTGTGTGGCAGGCACTGATTCCCCAAATGAAAGGAAGTGGTTTTCTTTGTTAACATTTATATTTAGACACAGAATATAAGACATCTCTGCTAGGACAGTTGTCTTTATTTCCTATTCTACCCAGAGCCTGATCTAATTATCAATGATATTAGCAGAACTAAAAAGAAAAAGACCAAAGCTTTCATAATCATATCACGTTAATCCCTTGATTTTCACTGCTGCCTGTCATCAATCTGCACAATAACATGCATTTAGGAATAAAAGAGAAATTTAGTCTTTATCCCTAAGAGCTGATACTGCAGTGCTCCCTGAGCCCCAGAAATAATCTCCTCTTCTGATGAATGTCTTTCTCTGGGGCTGGCCATTTGATGTAGTAGGATAACCCAGGATTGAGAGTTAAAAGGGTCTGAATCTCATTCCTAGCTGTATCACTTACTAGCTATGGAATCTCGAGCAGAATAGCTTACTTCTCTGTGTCTTCATTTTCTCTGTGTACAACCAGAATAAAAAAAAAAATGATGCTTCATACATTGAAGATATGCAGTGAGATTTCCTATGGCTCCTGCATTCATTCATTTTTCTGTCCCTTCTTACTTTCTTTCTTCTTTCCTTTCTTCCCTAACTTCACTCCAACCCTCAGCACTGTAGCTTGACTTTGTGTGTGTGTAGGGGGGGGGTGGGATTGAACTCAGAAGCACTCAACAATTGAGTCACATCCCCAGCCCTTTTTTGTATTTTATGTAGAGACAGGGTCTCACTGAGTTGCTTAGCTTCTCATTTTGGTTGAGGCTGGCTTTGAACTCATGATCCTCCAGCCTCAGCCTCCCAAGGTGCTGGGATCAAATTTGATTACATTTTTAAGTTCATAATAATAATTTTGGCATGTGTATGTATACGATCACATTATCTGCTGCTCACTGTAGCACCTGGCAATCCTGTGCCAGATGGTGTATCAATGGGAATCCATTTTACTGATGGAGAAACTGAGGCAAGCTCTTGTTGACCTCACAAGGTAGATGAAATGACAACATTTGGCAATATAAGTCATTGTAAATTGTACAGCACTGTTTTCTTAATAATTATAAACACCTTGCAGGAAGAATCTATTTAACTTTTTTTCATCCTTAAAATATCTAGACCACGGTATAGTCATAGCAGGATCCCAACCACTAGTTGTTATCACCTAGCTTTTGCAAACCCATTCATGAGAATCTATAGGAGGTGAGGCTATGTATTACAATGTTTTTTAACCATCTGCTCACTTGTAGGTTTTAGGGTGAGCTAGTATGAATAGTGAAAAAGGCAGTCTTTAGTTACACACATATTTGACCTCAAATACTGTTTCTGCCTCTAAAATCTAAGAGTTTTTGAAAAATCTGAATCTGATTTCAGTCTTAGAAGAATAATTAAAAGCATGAATATTAAATGCTCTGCACAGTCCATGGCACATAGTAGGATCAGTTTAATGATAGGCCTCATCATTATATAATTATTTCATAATGTGTAAAAGGAATTAATTCAAGACATTCATTAACAGTAACAACTTTACAGTTGTATAATATATTATAGTTAGTGATTAATTTTTTGTTCCTGATCAGAGTATCTATAATCTTGCATTTGATATGTGAATATTGATAGTTTTTATTTATTTAAAACAGATGTTTGAAGAAGAAAGATTAAATACAATTGTTTCAAGGAAATGTATTGACAGATATTAAGTAAATTACTTGTAGAACCACTTGACTTACATCATCCCAAATAAACCTAAAAAGGGAAAAGAGAAAGCTTCATGTTTTGGATATCCACTTTGTAGAGGAATTACCCGCTTAAATCTGTTCTGTAGAAATAAATTCTGTACAACTTGTCTCAGGTCCTTTTAAAAACGTGATCACCTAAATTTGTCATTGGGATTTTATCCACTGTAGCATGTGAATTGTTGGATAAATGGCAGTGGTAGAGAACAACACTGGGCTATATAAACAGTGGGCTTAGTGTTCTTTTTTTTTCATTTATTTCTTTTTTTTTTTAATTCAAAGCGGTTGTATATATAACAGTAGCATGCATTACAATTCATAATACACAGATAGAGCAACTTTTTACATATCACTGTATACAAAGTATATTCATATTATTCATGTCTTCAATCATGCATTTAAGATAATGATATCCATTTTATTTGCTAATTAAAATGAAATTTTGTCCTAAACTTTAAAGTGGGAATAATGGTTGGTTGCATCTGTCTTAAGAATTTGTAATAATTCTTTATTTTAAAGAAAATCAGGAGAAGTACCTTGAAAAGTGATTACACAAACCTTGTAAATTTTCAATTAAACATTCTTCTTATTTTATTATCATTCCCAGCTCCAAGGAATGTCCCACAGAGAACCTACCCAGTCAGCACGCTTTAGGAATTGCTTCAGCTAGAGAGAAAGCACCTGCCCAAACTTATGTCTCTCCTGCGACTGTCTACACTTCAAGGCAAGGGTGCTGATAAAACTGCTAATATCTAGCTAGTATGAACCCACAGTTAACCCAATCTATTGCAGGTAGAACATACCTTATCTGAAATGCTTAAGACCCGAAGAGTTTGAGATTTTGAATTTGGAGGCAGAGGATTAGAAATATTTGTGTATACATAATGAGATACCTGGGGGCTGAGACACAAGTTTAAACACAAAATTCATTTATGCTTCATGTACACCTTATACACATAGCCAGAAGAAATTTTATACAATATTTTTATGTATTTTGACTGTGACTCATCATTTTTTTTTTCATGTTCTTATGGATGTATTATAGTTAGGATCTGTCGTTACATATTCTAACATGTACACCTGTGACCCAACTTTGACGTAAGGACAGATGCAAAAGTTTCTACTTTTGGTAACAAGTGGACACTTAGAAAGTTCTGTGTTTTGGATAACTTTAGATTTCTGATATTCAGATTAGGATACTCAACCTGTACATAATGACCATTGGAAAGCCCATCATCTCCACATCATTCCCCAGTAGGACCCAGTCCCGTTTCAGAAAGTGTGAGCCCCATGCAGGCTCTATAAAATAAGCTACTGTCACCTGATTTCTGCTTTGTGTCTGTTTTCTCTATTTCTTGAATATTGAATACCCCCATCTCTCTTGCTTCCAGTCCACAAGAAACTCAGTCTTGGTCATGACTCTTAACCCAAAGCATCATATTCAATTATTCCTGTTCTTGTTTCATAGTTATACTATTTCTAAAAAGCAAAAGACCAAATAATATGAAAAGGTTTATTAATGAAACAATGATGCAAACAGTGAGTCACTGATCATGTGTATTTCCTTGAAACACCAGCATCCATTCTAACTGTACCAAGATCTTGTTGATCAGACTCTCCGTGATTGGCAGTTTTATACTTCTTGTTTTGAGACGCTTGACTTAAGAAATACAATGCAAAGTGACTGTAGAGGAGCTGAACATTCTATTAATGATTTCATAGAATTGATGAGAGTGATCTTAGAGGGAGAAGGGCCCAATTTCAAAATATAAAACCATCCATAGCTGAGAAGGTGGCAGAATTAAACCAGCTAACAGTTGAAGAAAAGATAAAAGATAAAAAGAAAATATTTCAAAGGTTAATAATTTGACTACACAAAATTAGGAAAAGACCTTGAAAAAATAAATAAAGTACAAAGTATTTTTGAGAATAGTACTCTTTTTAAGATCATGATGTGAAAATCAGTTGGAAAATGAATGCTATTTTATCTTGATTTCATATGTTAGCAACAAAAATCATTAATTTGCCTGGAAATCAATAAAATATACTCAATCTAGTCTTTTTTTCAAATTCTATGAATTAGATCATGACTGCATTTGTATCTTCTACTTTAGTAAAAGAAAAGATAAATAATTGTCACTTTTATTTATCAAACCTTTTCTCAGACTTGCTTTTCTTATGTTTTTTCATATTATGCCCCATTTTTTTTTAGTTGTAGATGGGACACAATACCTTTATTTTATTTATTTGATGTGGTGCTGAGGAGCTAACTCAGTGCCTTATATGGGCAAGGCAAGCACTCTTTCACTGCGCTACAACCCCAACCCTTATGCTCCAGTTTCTATGGATTCACTTTTGTCAATATGAATTACCCTGAAATAAGGAGACCCTTCTCTTCTGCACCCTTTGGGCTGCTCCCAGACCTCTTCTGTATGTTCTTATTGCTACTATGCCTCTGGTCTCTAAGCTACATCTGTTCATGGACTCTGACTTTGCAGAATCACCTTTCCATCCAGGTACCTGATGTCTTAACAAAGCCAGACCTTTTCTACTGATGCTTCTCTCAGCATCTGAAACTGGACCCCAAGATGGAAAAAAAAAAAAATATATATATATATATATATATGCTTGTACATATATGAACAAAATATTCACAATCACTGCTATTTTTATCCATTTAAACATCTATGAGAAAAATGTACTTGTGTGTGTATGCTAAATGTTATAGAATGTAAATTAGATGAATATAATCAAAGGGGTTTTATTTCTCCCAAATCCTGGGTTATAACAAGAATAAATGACTAGAGTAACTATGGGAATGTGGGCAGTTACCAGAGTTGGCTGAAAAATGCTGTGACAGAGAGATCTTGCTTGCATGACAAACAACCAGAACATTCATCAAATTAAAATCATGTTCAAGTGAAATCCTATTTGCATGACAAACAGCAGAGCATCCATCAGAACAAACACCAGCATTAAGGAATTGGTAAAAAAAAAAAATATATATGCAAAGAGAAAAAGCAGCAGAAGAAAATAGGACACCAAATTTAGGGTAAAAAGGGAACGTTAGAGATACAAGAATTTTGAGTAAAATGAACTCTGTCTACAAGGTTCAGCAAAATGCCTTTGAACAATATGTTTTGGTAATGCTCTGTCAATCCTTGTAAAATGAGAACAAAGTCCAACCTCAAAGAAAGAGGGAAAGGAAGGACAGAGGGATAGAGAAAGAATGAGAGGGGTTCTTCAATAGCAGAGAAGGAAAGAGAGATCTTTCTTCCCTGGAAAGGACACACAGGCACAGAGTCTGAAGGGAGATAATCAGCCAGCCAGCAGCCAGCAGCTAAAGGGATTGGCAGGCTGCGGGAAGCAGGTGTGCTTGGCTGTAAAACAAGCAGTGCCCTCCAGGACCTGGCTTCTTCCCAGATACATGTGTATCATGCAGGCATATGGGGAGGTGAGGAAGAGGGACAGACTAATGGGGAGAGGGGAGGCCAGAGTCAGGGGCCTAAGCAGAACCCAGTTATCTCACACATTCTCAGAGGCCTTCAAGCTCTTTCCTCCTGGAAGCTTTAGAAAGAGACCTCCAGAGTTTGTCCAAAGCTTCTCTTGGCCCAGTTTGAAAGAATCAGATTATAATCATGGAAGGAATATTACCTCTTAATTCAGGCAGACATGGCCCAGTCCTTAACATGTCTGTGGTCTTTGTTATCTCTCTGAGCCTCAGAGTCCTCATCTAAGAGAAAAGACAAAAGTAGGATATTGTGAGGATTACATGATAATACATGAGACCGTGCTTGACACACATACACAATCATGCTAAATAAAAAGAAGAGCACTCCCTTATCTTGGATACTGGGAGACCCTTCTTCTAACCCCATCCAGATACATTCATGACTGCCAAATCCATATCTCATCTTATTTTATGAAATATACTCAGATTTTCTTTCCCTTCCTCCTTAATTATGAAGCAGCATTTATTATTGGGATACAGCATGAAGTAAGGAATTCTACAGGAGGAGCCCCGGACTGGGAGCCAAGAAAACAGGGTACTGTCCTGCCTTCTCCTCTGGGTTCTGGCTCAACCTCTGCATTTCAGTATCCTCACCTGTATGAGGGTTGTATAGAGAAACAGAGCCAATAGGATGTGTGTGAATGTGGAAGATAAGGAATGGCTTGCCCAGTTATGAAAGTTGATGATCCTAAGATCTGCTGGAGACCCAGGAGAACCAGTGTGGTCAGTTTCTATCTTTAAAGCTGACAACCTCAAGACCCAGGAAGAGCTGGAGTTTTCATTCAAATCCACAAAGTGCAGTGGTGCATGCCTGTAATCCCAGCAGCTCAGGAGACTGAGACAGGAGGATCACAAATTCAAAGCCAGCCTCAGCAAAAGTGAGATGCTAAGCAACTCAGTGAGACCCTATCTCTAAAATATATATATATAAAATAGGGCTGGGGATGTGGCTCAATGGTTGAGTGCCCCTGAGTTCAAGCTCCAGTACCCTCCCCTTTAAAAAAAAGGCCACATCCAAACTCAAGATGATTAAGCAAGCAAGAGGAATTCTCTCCAAGGAGCATAAAGCCTGTTGTTCCATTCATATTTTCAATGATTGCATGAGGCCTGCCCATATTAAGGAGGCAATGTGCTTTGCTTAGTCCACTAATTCAAATGTTAATCTCACCCAGAAATACTCCCACAGAATTATACAACATAATGTTTGAACAAATGTCTGGGCACACTGTAACCCAGTCAAGTTTACAATAGAAATAATCATTACATCAACCCAGAAATGTATGACTTAATGCCCTGGAAAGCTGCTGTTATTTATCATCCTTCAGGAGATAAGGCACAACACCTGGGTTCTACAGTGTTATGGTTTGTATGTGACATGTCCTCCAAAAGCTCACTTGTGAGAAAAGGCAAGAAGGTTCAGAGGAGACATAATTGGGTTGTGAGCGTCTTAACCCAATCATTGAATTAATCCCCTGATAGGGATTAACTGAATGGCAGGGTGTGGCTGGAGGAGGTGGGAATTGGGTTGTGGGTTTGGGATAGATATTTGTATCTCTGATTCCTGATCTCCCTCCTCCCCGCACTCCACCATGATGCTCAGCTTCACCTCAAGCCCCATGGAATAGAGCTGGCCTTCAACGGACTAAGGCCTCTGACACCATGAGCCCCTTGAATAAACCTTTCCTTCTCTACAGTTCTTTCTGGTCAGGTCCTTTAGTCCCAACAGTGAAAAAGCTGACTACAACATAGAGCATACTGAGGAAGCTCGGAGGAAGATGGCACACTACCACACTGTGAAGAAAAACCGGGCACGGGCTTCATAAGGACGGTCATAGCCTTCACGAGGAGTAGAATGGTCAGAACTGTGTAGGTGTGTGCCTGCTCTGAGCTGAGAATTTAACACGCATTTTTATCTCCTCGCCGCAGTGATCCTCAGAGCTGAGCTTCATTATGTCAACACTGGAGAAAGACGTGGAGACACAGAGGGTGGAGTAACGTGCCCAGGTCACTTAATGAGTGAGTAACGATGCTGCAATATGCCTGCAGCCAGGGTTCTGCTCCCTGACGTATGGCTTGCTTCATTGCTTCCAGTGCCATGTCCTGCTGCCCAGGATGTAGTCTGGGCAATTCCAGGCACTAGGCAAACATGCACTGAATGGATAGGTTTTTTGTTTGGTTGGTGTTGTTTTATTGATACTTCTTAGTTATACATGACAATAGAAGCCATTTTGATAATATTATATAAGCATAAGATATATCTTATTGTGATAGGTCTCCATTCTTGTGGGTGGGCATGATGGTACATAGGATTCTACAATTTTCACTGAGGATGTTTGGGGAATTTGTTTTTTTTTTTTTTTTTTTTTTTTTTTTTTTTTTTTTTTAAATGTGTACATTTTAGAAAAATATATGTCAATCAGTCCATCTCATTCTACAATTTTTTTTCTTTCCCTATTCCGTTGACCATGTGTAGGAGCCCTGTTTCGGTACTTGGATTTTTGGAGATGGCTATGTTTGCGGTTGACTTCGGGCCGTGGAGTTTTGTACATTGCCGCCTTCCGTAGTCTCACAAGACTTGGCCCGGGATCTCAAGAGACTTGGGCCGAGCACCGAGCGGGTCGGGGCTTTTCATTTTTAGTTGTTGGTTGTTTGCTGGTGTGTTAGTGTACGTGTTAGAGTTGTTAGAGCCAGAAAGAGAAACTGACAGAATAAAGATCCTGTTTGTTTCCAGTCTGCCTCTGAACTTATTCCCGCAGCTTTGCTGCTCCAAGAGGCCATCGCTTCAGGCGGCGACACCTATGCCCCCCTTCTTTTCATTCTCCTTTATCTAACCTACTGAACATCGCTTTTCCCCCCCCTTTATTGTGGTTTAGCCTCCATATATCAGCAAAAACATTCAACCTTTGGTTTTTGGGGGACTGGTTTATTTCATTTAGCACGATAAGTCTCCAGATCCATCCATTTACTGCAGAAACCTTCATTCTCCTGTCTGTGTCTTCACCTGTTCTCTCACCAGAACATCTGGGCAACCCTACCTGCCTTGGTTCTGCTTCTGAGTCAGTCAATCCCAAACAAAGGAAGAAGAATATCCTGAACCTCAGGCCCATCCGCTGAGGTGGGCTGGATATTTCTTCTGCAAAAGATTATGCTTTCTCAGGCTGGGTTTGTGGCTCACTGGTGGAGTACTTGCTTCACACATGTGAGGCACTGGGTTCGATCCTCAGCACCACATAAAGATAAATAAACAAAATAAAGATATTGTGTCCATCTATAACTAAAAAGTTATTTTTAAGAAAGATTCTGCTTTCTCCAAGATAGAAAAGGACTATGGAAACTCAGAAAATCCCCAAATGTTAGTGCTTCATGTTTATCTCCCTGTAGGACACACCAAACAACACTCACCTTCCTCCTTGGTTCTTTCTTGTGAAGAGGCTCACTGCACACTGTGAAGCACTCACATGGGTGACAACCAGGATGACACTGACACCAAAAAGGCTTGAGTTTGCATTCTTCCACTTTGTGTTTATGAATTTGAGCAAAACAAACTTTTAGAGTGCAAATTGTGTATGATTTCATCTAGCGTATAAGGCTGTCATACAATTTTAATATGTTAACTCAGGAAAAGTACTTAGTTTACAGTGCCTGACACGTGGGACACGAGACGTGGAGATGACAGAAGATCTATTAGCTTTTATTATCACCCAATATAAACCTCTGGTGTCATCTTATAAGAGATGCTTTGGCTTCTCTGAAAAGAAATTTCCTGTGCTTATATTACACTAAATGCTACCTGAACAACTTAGATTTTTGCTTTCTGCATCAGAATGTGGAGCCGTGACAGGGTGTGTTTTGCTAGCTGAGTTGGCTCTCCTGCCTCGCGCCCCTCTTCTTGGTTTACACATATTGACTTAAGAGAATACCCAAACTCTGAGTCCCCCCACCCACTGCCTATACTGTCTGCCAGCCTTATTTGTGGCCTTCTCCAGATTTACACAGAGATGTAACACTTTTTTTTTTTTCTTCCAAAAAGTTCCCTTTCACTTGAATTAATAGCCTAATTTTCCCAGTTCACCACTTCCAAAGCCACTCCAATAAATAGAAACCAGAATGTTTGGATATCACCTCAGGCCTCACTGTGAGACTCTCCCTTGGAAATCTCTGGCTGTTGCCTGTTTTCTTAATGACCTTCCATTGCTCGGGGAATGTATAATTCATTCTCCACCTATCCTCACTAATCCTACTTTCCTAAAATAAATATTAACTCAACTTATCTGCTAAAACAAGCCCAAATCAAGTCTGTTATCAAATGAACTCAGAGGCTGAACAGAATGCAGGAAATCAGGGCCTGTGGAAATTACCTTTCTTAGAATGTCAGGTCCCAAATCCCCTTTGCCCAGTATTTTTATTCAATCCAGTTCAACAAGCCTTTCCTGGACATTCTATATGCGGCATCAACAGAGCTACACAGTTTCAGGACAGAACACTGGCTTCATACTGGATTCGGGGTTAGAAGGCCCTGATAGCAGAAGTTGAATTCAAGTTCCATCCTTATTCATTATCCCCACCACCACCTTTTTGTTAATGCAGTGCTAGGGATTGAACCCAGGGCATTGTGCCTTCTGGGCAAGCACTTCATCACTGAGCAATACCTCCAAACCCCCATCTTTACCCTTGACCAATTATAACTATCAGGAAAATCATTATGAGGTTCATTTGAGGTGAGATAATAACATTATTACTATCAGTGCCCCTGAATTTCACCCTAGCCGCAACCTGGCACACACAATTCGAAGTAAAGTTTCCCTAGATTTGTCCGTGATAAGACAGTGAGTGACTTGTAGAATATTAGAAGAAATCCTTGACATCTCAGGCATGGATGGATGGTGGGGATAGAGGTTGAATGGCAGTACCTCAATTTAAGAAGAAATTTGTTGTCTTATTGCCTGAAAATGTACAGGCCCCATTAACTATAAAGATATCTTTCACAATCCAGTTCTATTTTAGATGGCTTTGGTCCTAATACCCTAACAGCATACCTGCTTGCTGCTAGCACAGGAGACTAGAGGAATGAGCCCAGAAATGTCACTTGCAGCCCAAATTCATAGGTGTGTGTGCCCAAAAGCACCATTCTAGTGATCTCACATTTTTGTTTGAACGTTGGGATTGTATAGTTTTAGAAAATCTTTCTCCTTCTGGATTAGACCACCTGGATCTTCATAGCACCATATTAAGCCATGTGACCCATTATCAGCATCAGTAGCCGCAGAGAGAACCAAGATCACAGAAATGGCACATAGGAAATAATTCCAGTTTTGTCCTGCTGATCCACAACTACAAAGACAATTTTAAATATTTTATGAGAATTGTGCATGTAGGATTGTCTCTACTAGGCTTTATCCCAGTAAATAATACTGTCTACTTACAGAACAGATCCTCTCCTGTAAACAAAAGTGAGAGTGCACCAAAGCACAATGTCAGGAACAGGTTAAGAAAACTGCTAATTGGGGCTGGGGTTGTGGCTCAGTGGTAGAGCGTTCGCCTAGCATGTGCTCGGCCCAGGTTCAATCCTCAGCACCACGTAAACATAAGTGCATTGCATTGTGTACAACTAAAGCAAATAAATAAATATTAAAAAGAAAAGAAAACTGCTAATTGAACTTCACCTTCAATCTGACTGCCCAGTCTTGTTCCGAATGCTGTTTTCCCTTGTATCATCCCACACAATAAAGCCCTCTCCTACTTTTTTCCAAGGGATGTGCTGACATATTGAACAAATATTTTAGAAAGAACCAGATAGATCATTAAGTCCTGAAGATGCCAGGGGTCATTGCCATTATTAGCCACTGCAATAGCTACTACAAAGGGTGCAAAGATGAAACTCTCCTGACCACCTCCATGCAAAGCTGTGAACTGGAAATAGGCTCTTTAGAAAGAAAAATTCAGAGTCGTGGAAGAGGAATGATAATGGACTAAAATGTGAGTGTTTAGGAAAAGGCCTGTGTTGTTAAAGCAAAATCAAATCCAAACAGAGCAATTATGGAGAAGAAGTTACAAATGCCTTAGAAATCTTCAAGGAAAAAATTTTTATTTTCCCTCTGCAGGGACCTATCAATGCACTCTGAGTACAACATCATTAAACCTGCATGGGCCTAATGAGGTGACTCCACATCACCCAGTTAGTAAACAAACAAAAAGGTCTGCTCCTATTTCCCAGGGAGCTTTCCAACCCACACACCTTCTCCTGAGCTCAAATTAAGGAATTAAGTATTTCAAATCCTTGCACCAGCTTATATTCAAATCCTTAATTGACAGAGTTGGGGCCAGAGGAAAGAAGAATGGTTGGGTATGCTACCAATTTATTTCTCTCATCTGCTTCTACTCCCTAATGCAGTTTTTCATAAAAAGCATATGAACTTGAAACATAGTTCATTGTTCTAAATACTTTAAGGAGAAAATAAAAAAATAGAAAATATGGCCATATAAAAAAGATAAACTACATAGATGGCTATCAGATTATAGAATTTGGTCCTCCATTATTCACTGCTAGTTTTTAACTATGTTTTAGTAGCATGGAAATATCTGATTTTAAAAATACCCTCTAAAATATTCTACAAGTGGGTAATTACACAAGATGGTGAATTGGATTTTGAAATTGGTAATGTACTATATGCAAAAGGTCTACTCCTAGCATCTCTCTATGAGCAAGAAACAAAAGCCAAGGATGCATGAAGATATTATCAACTTCCTTAACTGGGAAAACTCTTAGAACATGTCAGTCATGTCATAAAACTTCAGTGGACTAAAACATAAGACTTCCAGATACAGTGAATGCAGTTAAATCTTCTTCCCGTCCTCTTCTCCTTCTCCTTTCTCAAGGAATGGAACTGTTCCCTCTAGGACCCTTGTCATTGTGAGTTGCTAAATAGGCTGACAATGTCTCCACTTACACACTGTAACTCCTAGTATCCTGCTCACACAGAAAGCCATAGTCATTTCTCTAGTCATCTAAGTGAATGAAATTCTCCTCCAAATAACCCAAAAGCAAAACAATTTTAATTCTACCCCCAATATGCATATCTTTAGATCACTTTTCCCTGTTTGTTTGTTTATTTATTTATTTATTTATCTATCTATTTATTTATTTATTTATTTATTTTTGTTCTAAGAATCTCTGATGGGACACATTTTTTAAAAATATTTTTTTATTTGCTTTAGTTGTACACAATGCATTTGTCTTTACGTGGTGCTGAGGATCGAACCCAGGTCGCGCACATGCTAGGCGAGCGCTCCACTGCTGAGCCACAACCCCAGCCTGGAGCACATTTTTTTATATGAGTCTCCATCTGGCTTTCTGAGGATGGAATGGACCATTCTGGAACATTCAAAGTAGAGATGCAAAGTCACAAAGATGGAAGTATGACCCTGGGACAAGAAGGCACTTGGAAAGTCCTTAATTTGGAGTTGTAGTTCCATCCACAGGTTTCATGAAGGTATACATGGTGGGAAAATGGCTCTTCAGAAAGAATAGCTCAGAGGAGACCAAGGCCAGGCTGGTGGGCTGAAACCAGCCAACATTGTCAGGCAAGAGCCAACTGAATGTCCTTTTTCCCAATTCCTTGATCAATGGCTTTCATGATGAGAGCTTGAAATTGGCTTTGTGAAAGCATTTACACCAGGAGAACCAACTATCACTATAAATTAGAGCATTTTTATTGTTCTAGGGGGTACATTTTAAACTTTTACCAGCACAACATGCCTGAAGGCCAAAGGAAGTTCAGTCTTTTAGACTTATCTGACTGGTAAAGGCCTTATATGAAAGGCCTCTTATTTCCAGTGTTTCTTAAAAAAATCCAGCAAGGTAGGGACATCCATCCTAGCATTCTTTTGTTTTCAGGGCATTAAAGCAACCCGATGCATGTAGTGCATGAGTTTCAAAGTAGTAAGGTTACTTCATCCACACAGCTTCTTACAGCTTTGTTGTGTTATAACTGGTCTTGTCTAGCTTTAGAATCATTCTGTGAATAAATCAGTATAAATTTCCCTCTTTCTGTTACCTCCAGCCCCTGATTTCCACCCCTTCCAAACAAATCTTCTCCAAAGTGGCCTCTCATGTACACAGCCCCCTGACCCCTTACTCCCAGCCACGGGCTCAAAGCCTTCTGGCTCCTCTGTGATGCCTGTCCCTCCCCTTCTACTTTAGGAGTCATGCCCCTAAACTGCCTCACTGGGCCACCACAGCTAAATAGTGGTTCTCAGGCCAAACTTTTGATTTTTCTTCTCTCTCTTCCTGGTTGGATTGTTTTCTATTCCTAGTTTCTAATCTCAGGGTTTCTCAAGGAGTCGAGGATAGGCACTGGCTTGGCCCTTGAAGCTTCTTTAACGGCAGTTGATATTTTTATTTGTAAATAAAATATGTTTTATAGTTAAACATAGATGCCTTAAGAACAAGAAGCAGGGTCAAATGGTGGTTCAATTCCAAGTTTTCTGAGGCATCTCCATACTGCTTTCCATATGGTTGCACCAATTTGCAGTGCCACCAGCAACGTATGAGTGTACCCTTTTTTCCACATCTTCCACCAACATTTATTGTTGCCTGTATTCTTTATAATTGCCATTCTGGATGGAGTGAAATGAAATCTTAGAGTAGTTCCAATATGAACTTCTCTAATTGCTAGAGATGTTGAACATTTTTTCATGCTGTTTATTGACAGATTATTTCTTCTTCTATGAAGTGTCTGTTCAGTTCCTTTTTTTTTTTTTGCCCATTTATTGATTAGGTTATTAGTTTTTTGGTGATAAGGTTTTTGAGTTCTTTAAATATTCTGGAGTTTAATGGTCTATTTGAAGTGCATGCATCCATTCTGTAGGCTTTCCTTTGCTGAGAAGCTTTTATAAAAGCGGCATGGTATTTGCAGCAAAATAGACACGTAGACCAATGGTACAGACTAGAAGACATAGAGACAAACCCACATAAATACAGTTTATATCATAATAGGTAAAGGCACCAAAAATATTCACTGGAGAAAAGATAGCCTCTCCAAGAAATGGTGGTGGGAAAATTGAAAATCCATATGTAACAAAATGAAATTAAATCCCTATCTCTCACCATGCATGAAACTCAACTTAAAGTGGATCAAAGACTTAGGAACTAGAACAGAAACCCTGGGCCTAATAGAAGAAAAACTACACCCAAATCTTTACCACGTAGTCTTAGGATCTGATTTTCTTAACAAGACTCCTAACGTGCAAGAAGTAAAACAAAGAACCAGTAAATGGGGTGGATTCAAACTATTATACAACTTCTTGAAAGGGGCTGATTTATCCCTAAAGGAACATTTGATGAAGTCTGAAGATGATTTTTATCTCCACAACTATGGTGAGCATGCTACCAACTTCTGGGAGTTAAAGATCATGGATACTGCTAATTGTTCCACAATATACAGAACAACACTCCCCACACACAAAAAAAAAACAATCGTCTAGCCCAGATGTTAATGGGATGGGATTGATAAGCCCTGGCTTGGAATGACCATCTGGATCCCACAGCACTTCAGCTCACTGGGTAATGGAAATCAGAGGAGGGTGATGGCTAGCTAAGTGGCACTTACAGAGTCACTTGCTCTAAAGACATAAAAACATAATTGCATTTTGTCAATCCCTTCAGTCACACCTGGGTAACCACTGAATACATCATATCATAAGGTTTAATGCACCTATGTATTTATCTGAATTCAAGGACAGGAAGTTTCCCTCTTGACCCTCCATAAGATCTTGTTTCTGATCCCCAGTCCTTAGTCTGTCTATAGCAGAGCCCCTCACTCAACTGTTGTATGTGTAGCATCAAGATTGTCTAAATATGGGTGTTGGGAGTCTTCATCTCTTGCAAGCACACCAAATATATCCTAAGGGTGCTTAAACTTGAGGATCACTAATTTAGGCACAGTTTAAGTTGATGATTAAAAATGAAGAGCCCAAGGTTGAAGGCAGTTATGCTTCTACCTGCTTGAGTGACTCTGAGTCTTTGTAAAACCTCACTCAATTTTCACGTCTATAAAATGAGGGTACTATTAAAATGCACTTCATGGAGTTCTGAAACCTAAGCAAGCTGGGCAAGTAAAGTGTCTAGTAAGATGTCTGCAATTACCAATAACTTGGCAGATCTGAGGTGTGGTAATAAGTCAGCTTTAGGTTCTCTATGGTTAAAAAGAGAGATGAAAGCCAAAAGATTCTTTTCACATCAGGCAATTATGAAATATCATTAAACTAATAACCTACTTTCTATATGTGCTCCATTAATGTTTTATGAGTTGAATTAAAATAGACTGATTTGAGTATACATTTATCCCATCATTTGTAACCCAGCAACAATCAAGTAGAACAATACAGTCTTTGAAAGGAATAATTCTTGGGTCTTTAAAGCAGTAAGGAAAGGAAAAAGGAGAATACAGTTCATAAAACACAAGAGGTATTGCTATGAGGCAAATCTTGGATATCACCTCTTTCTACATTAACTGTGTCTCAGGAGTCCAAAGTATCTTGCTAACCTCATGACTTCCCACAGCATCCTGATATGATCATTCCAATGTTTTAAAATTTGGGCAAAGTGAACCACAGAAAAATGGAATGCATTGCCCAAGGTCACATGAAAGTCAAGCCTAGAATAGAACTGATGTGTTGTTGATTTCCTGTTCAGCTGTGACCCTTCCCAATTCACCTATTTGAAGCGGTCTGGTTGGCAATATTTAATGGCATCGATATTTTTTGAACCATCAACATTTTTTTTTCTGAGTTATACTTTTGGCAGACTTGCTAATTTTCCAGAGTGAGAGAGATTTCTGAAAATAGAGTTTCTGGAGAATGTTGAATGTCAATCTAAGAGTAGTCAGTCTAAAAGCAGTGAATGAATTTTAACCTAAAAATGTGTGTTTTTGGACTAATCAAAGAGGAAAGCTTTATACCAACATCATGATTCTTGAAAACTAGAAAGGTTGAGTGAAGAGTATTAAATATCCAGGTAATAGTTCTACAAACTTGGAAAACCTGTGTTCAGAATAAGAACAGACTATTAGTGCTGAGCTTGAATTCCTGCCAGGAAATGCAGTCCACCTTGGCACCCTGCCCTGACCTTACAATCCTAGGCATTGGCTTATAGCTCATGCTACAGCCAACTCATTTCCTCCAGCCCAATCGATGGCTTTCTAATGGCTGAGCATCCTGCTCTGACTCACTTGCAAACCGCTAAGACACACTTTCACTGTTTATTTTCTAACTTGATATACAGAAGAGCAAGGTCAGTTGATTCTTTCAATGATTGCTCCTAAAATAAAAACATTCAATGCAGTCTTCCCAACTTCTGAAAACCAATGTCCAATAATACTGCCATTTCAGCAAATTCATTTGCTCACAATATCATAGTTTTTTCATAACTTTACCTTCAATGTCTATCTATCTATCTACCTACCTACCTACATACCTACCTACCTACCTACCTAAATGCATTTATTAGTAATTAGGTAATGGGTAGTGCTTTTACACCTACTAAATGTAGGGCTTTGTGCTACATATGCCCTTAGTGAATATTTAAAAGGAAAAAAAAAATGCATAACAGGAAAGGTCTTTATAATAAGAAGCTTACTTTTCAAGACAGATAGAATGCTCACCTTATAGTCAGAAAAAGTTCATATTGATCATACGACAATAAAGAAAAAGATTTTACAAATGGGAAAGTATCTGTCCCAGAGCTATGGAAAAAAAAGGATTGAATAGGTTGGTAAGGTAGGCAGAGAACATTTTCTTGATATCACAAGATAGTGTGAGAAAAAAGAATTAAGAGAAGTGAAGTCACAATATAAAATTTTGGATATGAAATTGCAATGGGCAATAAGTTCACTACCCACATCCTCCTTGGCAGCCAATATTTGCATATACTGCTACACCATCACCACAAACATCACCACCACCACCACCACCACCATCTAACAACTACAAGTCAAGGAGAAAAGAAATGCTCATCAACAAATCAGGAAACCAGAGCATAAATATTATTATCAATCAATACTATCAGAATCCTGTGTTCTTTTGGTGTCTATCTGAGACCACTATCACATCAAAATAAGATTGCTTACATTCTCAGGATTTGAAATACCATCAAGTTTGTGGAAGAGTAGGTGGATGCTCCCCATTCAGATTTACTTAGTCATCATGTACTTTGTTTGAAAGTGATGAATCAGCAGACACGGACCAAAAGATAGATTAAACTTTGCTGACCAGCTATCTGCAAGAAGTGGGAAAGTATGCTGTATGACCAGTTTGTCTCTCTTAAATCTGTGTTGTCATTCACTTAAATGTTCTTTTAAATGGAAAATTCTATTTTCAGGTGCTGGCCTTCTTTGCAAAAGTAACTGGAATAGAATAATCTGAGGGGTTTTTTTTTTTTTTTTTTTTTTTTACTCCAAATTCTGTTTCAGACGTTAGTTGCTTGTTGCTAAGAAACCATTATAGGCCAATTATCATTAAAACAGCTTCTGAAATTAGATATCTGATGGAAGGGAATTGTTCTCTTTTTTTTTCCAAAAGCAGATGCTTGAACAAACCCTTTCTCTAGTTAGAAAAGCCTGTTTGGGTTCAGGCAACTTTTCCTTTTCACTTCTTGGGGAAATGGTGAAGGACAGAAGATTTAAGAAGAAAAAGAAAAGCATAGATAAGAGAATGCTACATGATGGATAAGCTCTTGAAATCAGGTTACAGCCACAGGAGCTGTAGATAGATACAGCTTGAAGGCTGAGATACAGAAAGTTATATTTAAATTTGAGAAATGGTTCAAAGCTGTTTTCTTTTACCTTTTTTTTTTAAAGGGGGTATAATTGACACACAATAAAATTGTAAATTTTCTGTGTATGTTAACCAGCTTTAACAAAGGTATCCATTTGTGCCACCCACCTGCAATGATGATATGGAACACTGCCAAAATCCCAGACAGCCTCCCTCCTGGTAACACTTTCCAGCCCTTTCTCACCCCCCAGGGACAGCCATTATCATATCTGTTACCACAATTGTCTTCCCTATTCTGGAACTTCGTGTAAGTGAAATCATATAGTCTATAATCTTTTCTTCTTCTGTCTTCTTTTGCCCAACTTCAAGGTTTTCAAGATTTTCTCAAGTTACCTTTATCCATAGTACGTTACATTTTATTGCTAAGCAATACTCCACTAAATGAATACAACACATTTCTGTGTCTGCAACCTCTTGGTGAACATTTATTTTGTCTTTAGGTACTGTGAAGAAAGCTATGAGTGTTCTTTTATATATCTGTGAACATGTGTTTCACTTCCATTTTAGGATTTATTCATAGGGCTGTACTCCTCACAACTCTGTTTAGAGAAACTTAAGTGTCTTATGTCCCCAGAAGCTCCTTTTAATTTGAAGGTACTGTAAATTCAAAAATATACACAGAACCCCTTTCCTACCAAACATGGCTTAGCCTAGTCGACCTTAAATATGTTCACAACACTGACACTAGCCAGAGAAGTAGAGTAAAATCATCTAACACACAGCCCATTTAAATAAAGCGCTGAGTCTTTTGTATTACTTATGGAATGCTGTGGCAGCACAGTAGTATGTGGGTTGCCCCCCACCGAATGGCACAGCTGAGTGGGAGCTGCAGCTCACAGGTGCTGCCCAGCACTGACAGTGTTGGCCACATATCCTGAGGCTGGGAAAAGACCAAAAGTTAGTGCAAGGTTCCTACTGAGTGCATATCACTCTTTCGTGGTCCTACAGCTGAAAAATCACACGTCAAACCATTGGAAATCGGAGATGAGATAGTAAGTGATAAGTTCAAGGCCCTTCCTCCTCCTCATTTCCCTGTGAATGAAGATCTCCTTTTAACATCCCAACATTTTCATCAAGTAAAGGCCATGATAGCAATACCATTGAGTAAATTGCAAAGCAGGAGGGTGCAGTGGTGCACCCTTGTAATTCCAAATGCTGGGGAGGCTGAGGCAGGAGGATCACAAGTTTAAGCCAGCTTCAGCAACTCAGCAAGGCCCTAAGCAACTTAGCAATGACTCTGCCTCCAAATTAAAATATATATACATATATATGTATACATATACACACATATCTATACGACTATAGATATGTGTGTGTGTGGCTGAGGATATGTCTCATAGTTTAAGAGCCCCAGGATTCAATCCCCTAGACCCCCCTCCAAAAAAAAAATTGAAAAGCAACCTCAAGTTTTCAGAGCAGTTGCTTCTGAGTTGCTTCTGGAACTCACCTAGGTGGGACCCTGGGCATTGTCTCTGGGTTCCATAGATTACCACTTGCATGCACTCAAGTCATAATAAAAGAGGATGCAGTTTTTGACATTCCACCTCCTAGGAAGATTTGGTGAGCCTCTCTTGGTTTTCTAAGCTGTAGGAGGGTTTGTTAATAAGGCCATGTTCAAAATTCTCAAGTGCTGCTGCTAGATCCTGGCTGAGAAAGATGTGCTGGCTTGTGTGCTGTCCTCCACACTAGGCTCTTTTGAAGCTTCATGGGCTCTGTGGCACTGGATGCTCGGTTGGAGGATGTTGGTCTGGCTGCAGGTTCACTAATGCATGTGTTTTGGCCCATGAGATGGTGAGCATGCTTGGCTCTGGCATGCCCAGGTTACACCTGAAGCTCTCCCACATTTCTCATGCTTCTTGGGATGTAACATCCTTCCTGATTCAATCCCAACTGTTGATCCTTTTTGCTCCTTTTCTTGAGATGAGCTGATACGCAGAGGACACCACTTGAATGCCCTTAACAGATTTATCTCCTCCTGGCTATGATTTTTTCTGTTATGTTTGGTCCTAATTTTACCCACCCTCTTGGCTTTCTTGATAATTAAGCATGGCATGCTGGCATGGTTTGAATGTCCCTCCAAAACTCAGGCTGAACCATAATTCCAAATGTGAGGTATTATGGGATGGGGCCAAGCAAAGCAGTTAAGAAGCGGCTACTTCATGAGAGCTCTGTCATTATGAATGGATTAATCCACTAATGGATTAATGGGCTAGTGTGCTATCTCAAAAATTGGTCTGTTTTAAGACACTTTGGTTCTGTCTCGAGCATGTACCCTTTTACCATGTGGTGCCCTGTGCCACCTCACGACTCTGCAGAAGAGAAAGAAGTCCCTCATCAGGTGCAGCCTGTTGACCTTAGACCTCCCAGCTCCAGAACTATGATTTGAGTAAGCTTGTATTCTTCATGAATTCCAGTCTTTCATATTTGTTAAAAATGAGATCAGGACTAAAATAAGTGCCATGCCCATTTTATAGATGGTAGAAAGAAACAGATTAAGTGGTTGGTCATCATACATTATAAACTATGCAGCTGTGGGCATTACACCAGTTCCTCACCAATCTAGCAGGAGGCAGCACAATGTCCCTAAGAGAAATCACTAGAGTGGTCCTACATGTCTAGAGCAAAAGACAAAGGATATTCTTATGAGATATGGGGTGTGCCCCTTCAGTTCCCTTCAGTACATGTAGCTGGTCACTTAGGAGTCAGGAATTGTGCATAGGAGCCAAGAAAACTCCTGGGAAGAAAAGGTTCTAGATTCTTCCCCCTCTTCCTTTCAGGGGTCGATATTTGAGAATATATCGGAAGAATTGGAATGGTCAGAACAGAAGGTTGCAAGCTACAAAAAAAAAAATCAGAGGCCACAAATGAGGAAATCAGCAGGTGAAAAAGTAGTATGGACCAGATACCTGGAAATACCAGAGACAAAACTAGCAATGTAATTTTGAGTTTTTTTCATAGGTACATTTTCAAAAGTAGAGAAAAGGTGAAATTAATTTTAATATTACATTATATTTAACCTACCATATCTAAAATATTATAATCTCAATAAATGATGAATATAAAAACTATTGATAAGGTATTTAATATATTTCATTGAATATTAAAGTTTTCAAATCCAGAGTATATTTCATATTTACAGCATATCTTCATGTAAAGAAGACATATTTCAAAAATTCCAGCTCTTGAGTGACCCCTTATTGGACAGGGCAGGCCTGGGTGCTTATGGGAGAAAGATGGGGTATGTCTTCTTACCTGCTACCCTCACAAGGTGTCTCTGCCTTGGAACTGAGGCAGGCTCTGGAGAGTTTGTGAACTGGTGAAGTACTAGGAGCTGTGCTTCAGGGACAAAAAGTTCAGTGAAGATGGCATGAGGGACCTGCAAAATAATAATAATAATAATAATAATAATAATAATAATAATAATAATAATAAACAACTACAAGAGCACCAGTAATCATCTCTTCCTCTCTCTCTCTCTCTCTCTCTCTCTCTCTCTCTCTCTCTCTCTCTGTTGTATAGAAATAGAATTGATCCTAGAATACTTAGCCAGTTGGTATAAGCAGAAAGTCAGGAGAGGATTGATCTTATGACCAACTGAAGAAAAGGAAACTTCAGCTGAAGATTTGACATGCAATGTCCTTTTTTCTGGATTGAATCAGTTATAATTATTAGCTGTTAATCAGCCTTTCCCTTCCAGTATGCCATCGTACCTTGAAGGAATGGGTTAAGTCTTATGCTTCTCTGGAAGTCTCTGAACCTGACATAGCACCTTGGTTGTGGGAAGCAAATCAGCATCTTTGTAGATGTCGACCTGAAAGAGGACGTGGCACAGAGTCAAATGCATTTGAAGTTGCCAAAGAATTCCCCAGAGACACCTGATCTCCCTCACTGTCCAATTGCAGTCACTTTCTTGAGAAATTGACATAACCAGCTAGTTCGCTCCATTTGCATCAAGAGTAAGTCACTGTGCAGATGAAGGTTTTATTATCTTTCACTGAAGAAAAGAGCTAGGGATGAAAAATTTTCCACTTGCACTGCATTTTAGATCTGATAGACATTCTCATATGCAAATCCCACTCAAATGCCCATAGTTTAGATGCAGAGAGGGTGAACCACTTCCTCAGATCAAATGACAAACAGGTCATTCAGTTGGAAATTGAACCTAGAATGTTCAATTGCAAATCTAACTCATCCTCAGTCTGCCTTTGCCTGGATCATGGCTGCTGCCAAATGCAGAACGACATTTGCTGACAATAAAATGCTTCAGACAAATGCAGAGTATTTCTATCATGTTATCAGGAGGGGCTCAGTAATCCCTGACTAAGAAAATGTCATCATTATTTGAAACTGCCTTTGATCTATCTTTACGTATATTAAATACTGCTATTGACCCATCAGAAAACTCAGAGTGGTTCTAAATAAAGATTTTCATTTTCCAAGTTGTACCACGATAGTTTGTCTTCTATAATAAAATGACTTCTTTGGAAGCAGGGGAAAATTGATTTCTTAAATCTGATCCAGACGTTGATTTGGTGTGCTTTATTGTAGGAGTCTAACTGAATGTTTTCTTAGCAGGATCTCCTGTTACCAGAGCAAGTAGATTTTGCACAATTTATTCATCAAAGCAATGGGGAAAAATAGGCCAGACCACACAGATGGTTTAGAAAACAATGTAAAAGCTTTTTTTCTTTTCTGTTCAGTAAACAATTGAAAGGGGGAATATAATTTCCTCCCAAGACAACAGAAAGTGGGAAAGGACAAACATTTGCTCTTTTCAAATTCAGTCTGAATAATTTATTATCTGCTATTGGGGTGTGCTAATAATATTGTAAGAAGCAGCAAGAGTTATGCTACCTTCTCAGAGAAGGTTTATAATTATCAATAAATGACTGTACACCAGCCATTACAAGGATTGGGTTATGGACAGTTATGATCATCAGTGTAATGTTGTAAGGTCTACATTTTGATGAAAACAAATGTTAATTCTTCTCAATAAGCTGTTAAGAAACATTAGTGGACTCGAAGCTCAAAAACCCAGTTTCACTTTGTGGTTGTGTCATCTTGCAAAAGTTACTGAAACATTGTTAAGCAGGCTAATATTGTCTACTTCACAGGGTTATGATTATGAGAAGGATTTAATAAAATAACAGAAATGAAATGTGCTAGTGTAATTAATACCTGATCCATACTAGAAACATCTACAGATAACTGAAGCATAGTGATGTATAATCATATATGTGAGTTTTCTTATGTAAATGTGAGTGTTTAAGGTCTGGTAATCTGTTATCACAGCTGCTTCAACATTGAACTTGGAATGATTCAACAATGATGCACCATTCATTCATTCATTCTTTCACTTTCATAGTCATTGCATTGCTACATGCAATCACTATACTAGTCCCTAAAGACATATTGATTAACAAGGCAGGTGACATATCTATCTTCTATAGACTAAAATCTACAGTCACCATTTGGGAACAGGAGGTATTATACAAAGAGCCTTGTTATACAAACAGTCTGTCCTCCTAATATGGAATGCAGGTTTTAACAGAAAAGGCCCTTATGCAAAAAGCTGTCTAAGCACCCAGTGACCCTATCTTCCAATGTTTAATCATGGCCTACCAGGCTGAAATAGGCAGAGCTGTAGTATCCTGCAGCAATTTGTTTTGACACTCCCAATAGGTAAGTTTCTAATTCACGTGGTGTTTTAGAAACCAAGAGATCATCTTGCTCAAGTTATAAGAGATCCATACTTAAACCATATTATTTGAGCAAAAGCAAAACTAAAATCTAAGATCTCACGACTATTAATAATAAATACCCTGCAGCAGAAGGCAGGTGTCCCAGGAAACAGCAACCAAGACAAACCCCAAGCAAAGATGGTCTTTTTAACAAATGGTGCTAGGAGAATTGAGTAACCATTTGGAAAAAGATAAAATTAAATTCATTTCTCACACCATACACAAGAGTACAGTTCAAATGGATTACAGACCCAAAATATTAAAAAAATGGAACCATAAAAGTATTACATGGGTTGAATTCCTCTTTAGGGTGGGGACTGTGTAACTGTGATTCAAAATCCAAAGGGAAGAAAATAAAGATTGGTAAGTTTAACTATAGAAAAATTTTTAAAATGCAGAGTACAAAATCTATTCACAAAATCAAAGACAGTTGCAAGATGGGGGAAAATATTTATAGTGTGCACCATATGTAACAGCTTAAGATTCCCAATATTTAAATAACTCCAAAAAATTAAGAGAAAAAAAGGACCAAAAAATACAAAAAAAAGTGTATACATTCCCTCAATTTCATATAAAAATGTTTATCTAACATAATTAAAGGAGTGCAAATCATAACAACACTGAGGTATAATTTCTCACCTCTTCAAGTAACAAGAATTGAAATATAGAACAGATAATGCCAGAACATTTGGAAGTTCACATTCAAGACAATGAGTCTATACACAAACTTTCTGCCTTTCACAAAAATTAACTAAAAATTGATCACAGACCTAAATGTAAAATGCAAAACTATGAAGCCCCTATAAAATAAAATAGGAGAAAACCTACATGACCTGGAATAGGACAATGTCTTTTTAGACACACCAGCAACAGTACAATCCAGGAAAGAAACAATGATTAAATCGGATTTCCCCAAATTAAAAGCTTCTGCTCTGTAAAACACAGTATCAAGAGAATAAGATGGGAAAGCACAGACTATGAGTAGTGTTTGCAAAAGACATGCACAATACAGGACTGTTATATAAAGTGTCATAAAATTCAACAATTAGAAAATGAACAGCCTAATTTAAATATATATTATTAAACTATAGTAATACACACACACACACACACACACACACACACACACACACACACATATATATGGGCCCATGACCTTATCACCACACAAAAGACATACATATGGCCAATAAACATATGAAATGATGCCCCCAACATATGTCATTAGGGGAAGTGCAAATCGAAACACCAGGGAGCCACCCCTATGCACCTATTAGAATGGCCAAAAAACCAAAGCACTGACCATACACCAAATGCTGGTGAGGAGGTGGAGTGACAGGAACTCTTATTATTGACACTGGCGATGCGCAGTGGTCCCCCTTCACTTTGGAAAGTAGATTAGCAGTTTCTTACAAAAACAAATATGCTTTTATCATGCAATCCAGTGATCTCCCTCTTTGGCATTTACCCCAAAGAGTTGAGAATTTATGTCCACAAAAATGCTTGTTGTCCACATGAATATTTATAATAGCTTCATTCATAATTGCCAAAAGTTGGAAATAATCAAGTTGTCCTTCCGAAGGTGAATGGTTGGATAAACATACATGGTCCATCCAGACAATGCGTTATCACTCAGTACTAAAAAGAAATGAGCCATTAAGCCACGAAAAGACTTAGGAGACACTTAAATGTATATTACGAAGGGAAAGAAACTAATCAGAAAGGGCTGCAAACTGCATGATTCCATTTTCTAGACCATGACATTATACAGATGGCAAAAGTACAGAGACATTAGAAAGGTCACTGGTTGCCAGGGGCTGGGGGAAGGAGAGACAAATCAGTGGAACAAAGAGGATTTACAGGGCAGTGAAGTGATTCTGTGTAAGACAATGTTGGCCGTGTGTCCTCATGCAGTACTAAGTGTGGACCCTAATGGAAACAGGATTTGGGGTAAGAATGATGTGTCACCATAGGTTCATGGACTAACTGCTGTACTGCTCTGGTGGAGGAGATTGATAGTCATGGAGGCTGTGCATATTGAGGGGCAGTGGGGACACAGGAACAGTATTTCAGTTTTGCTCTGAACCTAAAACTACTCTAAAAAATAAAGAACATATTTTAAAGGTAGGACAACATGTTCTGTTAGCAAAGCTCTGAGGACACAAGCTCTCTCCAAATATTACCAATAGATATGCACAACCAATATGCAGCCTTTCTGTAGGGTATGACCCAGCAAAGCTTAACTCGCTTGTGTCTTTTGATTCCACAATTCTACTCCTGGGAATCTACAATATGAAGATACCCAGAAGCACAAGGCTAGTCATTGCCCCATGGTTGATTATTACAAAATATTATAAATGTCTTAAATAAGGACGGTTTTATAAAATATAATTGTACGTCAGCACTCTGCAATAATACATAATTTTAACAAAAAAAAAAATAAAGGAAGATCTCTATTGAATAATATGAAGTGATTTTCAGGGTAAATGTTAAGAGGAAAATACAAAGGCGTAGTATATCTATACCCTTTATATAAGAAGGAGATATAAGAAAATAAACAGATACATATTTTGTGCAAAAATATACAGGAAGAGTAACTCAAAAGGTAAAAAAAAGTAGGGAGATCACAGGCAGCAGATGGGGAGAAAAAGACTGGAAAGAAGCAGGAATAGGAACTGGTAATAAGGTTGAGAGGAGAGGAACACTACTACTCTGAGTGGACACTTTGTATAGCTCTAATTCAGAATTACAGGAGTATTTTACAAACTCCCAAATTAAATCATTAATCTGCCAGAATGCAGGGGAATCCAAATGAATGGAACAGAATAGAAATAGAACCAAACAAATTTAATTGCATGAACATGAATAACAAAACCACACTGAAAGGGGTGAGGAAATAAAGAACTAACTAACTGGAGTAACTTTGAGAAACTTTTTATTGGACAATAATACTTTTTAAAGCAAACGACAATAAAAGAATGGTATATAAATGCTATAATGTAGTTATTAAATTTGTTTCTCATGAGGGCATCTATTAGCAGTTCTGAAACTATGTGTATAATAGGATTGGGTAAGGATTATATATTGCAATGAACAAACATATTGCATCTGATGAGAGCCAGAGTTCATGCAGCTAGGGACACGGTGATGAGTACAGGGCCCCTTTCCACAATAGCTGTGCAACTTCCTTTGAATATATAATTACTTTTAAAAAAGCAAAAGTTAAAAAAAAAATAAAATGGCAAAGGCAGCAAGAGACAAGACCAAGTTGAGATGTTTATTGTGATGCTAGAGAAAACAGCATTTGTAAAGAGTCACACTTGCTTTTGTGAGATGTGCGTGTGTGTGTGTGTGTGTGTGCATATATAAATATGCATATGAAAATATGTGTACAAAGTTGATAATTTCAGAACGACTTTAATTTTTTAAAATGTCTGCAGTTTCTCATTTTTCTATAATAATCATGCATTATTTTTATAGGGGAAAATGGGGTATTTTAAGGAATATTAAAGAAAACTTAAAAAATTACTTGTTCAGGTAAACAATTTACAAATGGGGGACCCCAAGGAGCCCTGGATCCCAGGATCATAGCCATCCATCCAATAACTGTATCCATTGGTCTTGTGACATACTCTGTCACATGAGACCTTTCTCCTCCCAGAGCTCATGTTTCTAGAGGGAATCTGAATTTCCCATTGCAAAGGTAGCAACTAAAAGTATCCAAACATTCTGTTTGCCTGTCAAGTCAAATCCCAGCATACTTCATCAATATGTGAATTTTTTATTGGTGAAACTTCTTTCCATGTAAGGCAAATAATGCATGTGATATCACAGTAAAGAAAATGTCTTCAAAACTTTAAAGAAAATGTGGTATATATACACAATGGAGTATTACTCAGAAATAAGAGAGAATAAAATCATGGCATTCGCAGGTAAATGGATGAAATTGGAGAATATAATGCTAAGTGAAGTTAGCCAATCCCAAAAAGCCAAATGCCAAATGTTTTCTCTGATATAAGGAGGCCGATTCACAATGGGGTTGGGATAGGGAGCATAGGAGGATTAGAGGAACACTAGAATGGCTAATGGAGAAGGTGGGGAAGGAGGGGGCAAAAGGGTGAAGGAAAAAAAAAAAAAAGATGGTAGAATGAGATGGATATCATTACCCTAAGTGCATGTATGAAGTCACGAATGGTGTGAATATACTTTGTATACAACCAGAGATATGTAAAAATGTGCTCTACAAGTATAATATGAAATGTAATACATTCTTTTGTCATTTTTAACAACTTAGAATAAAAAAATAAATATAAAAAAATCACAACTCTTCAATATACTTACTCTTCTTTACATAAGGCTATTTTATTTCCTAAAACTCCAATTCTAAAATGATTTAAAAAAACTATTTCTAATATTAAGTAGAAAAAGAAATGGTATTCTTTCATTGAAATTCTTCAAGTGAAAGCTCTTGGCTATTTTTTTTTTTTTTTTGAATGCAGGAACAAAGAATTTTTGGAATAAAGAACAGTTTTGAGCAGCACGAATATCCTCCTGGTCTTTAGAAACTGCTCAGACTATTACCACTACAGGATAAAATTCTGATACCAAAGCATTATCTTTAAAAAAAAAAAAAAAAAAAAGCAGTCATTTTTAATGTGTAAAGAAAAATACTTTGTACGAATTAAAATGAATACAGCATTTTCTAAATAAAATTGCTTTGCTTACAGTTTCTGAGCACTCCACCGACTCACAAACCATCTCCTGTGGACTGGCCACCCTTTCAGTCTAGGTTCAGGGCATGCATGAATGTATGAGTCCAGCAAAGCTCAACCGGGAGAGACTCTTACAGGTCCAACCCTGGCAATCTGGAAAACAGGATGTTTCTCTGATATTGAAGGAGGGTTGGTGGTGAGTGTGGGCAGAGCCTTCATCCAATGTTTTTCCTGACCCCAAAGGAAAGAATCCTAATATTGACTGCAGACCCAACTACAGGCTACGTCTCTGTCATCCCCACAACCATCCCCTCATGCAGGAAGGGTCCCTTCTGTGTGGTTTTGGACATTGGTTCAGAGATCTCAAATAAATGAAGATATTTAGATGGAAGTAGGGACAGAGATGGTGAAAGAATGGCGAGAGTGTCTGACTTCAGTGGTTCACTCTCATTATCATGGTTTTTAAAAAAAAGAAGAAAACGAATGAACTAATGGAAGGACACAGGCAGTTCCATTCTACAGCTGGTCTTTGCAGATGCCTGGGTGAGTTTGGGGGGGTCTGTTTTAGACAGTAAATGGCCATACCTTAGGCTCTGGGAAATGGCCTTCTATGGATGTATGGCGCTTAGGAAATCAGAATGAGGAGTGAGATTGTTGCAAAAAGGCAGAGAACCTGGGAGACAGCTTCCATCTTGTTACTGATGGTGACCTGCATGACCGTGGTAGAATAACCAGTGTCTTGCATTTGAAAATCTCATTTGTAATATACGACTATTGAAACACACCAGAAAAGTGAGGGTGAGAAAAAGTCAGCATATCGAATGCCAACTGCTTGGGTGGCAGTTGGCACGGGGTTAACATTATCTCCCTCCATAGGTCTTCACCTTGGATCAGAATAGGACCTTTAGAAATACTGACTTTGGTTTCCTTGAACTTCTCAATGAGAACTGGAACAAGTCCACGTCTGAGGACTTGGGGAGAAGAAGCTGAGGGAAACAAATCCGAGCGGACGGAATCCATGCAGTCCATGTTTTTGAACAATGGCACGATGATGCCGTGATTGAAATCTGCTGCCATCCTCTGAAGATCTTTAAAAGTCACACTGAACCTAGTCAAATGAGGTTTCACCTGGAAGAAGCAGATGGTCTTCAAGACCCCGTCTAGCTCTCAGGTTCAATGATAGAATCATCTTCAAACTAGCCAGCCTTGGACTGTTCTTCCAGGGCTTTCTTTTGCAGTCAGAGAGTGCAACTGACGGCTTACCTTCCCCAGCCTCTCAGTGGGGTTTATTTATAGAACAAGCACATGACAGCCAGAAATACCTTCAGTCCAGGAGGGACCCGACCATCTGTTCCTCTGATAAAACACTTCCAGAGATTTCTCCAGGATTCGGGTACTTAACAAAATGTTGCTGCAGCATCATCCAATCTGTGTATTTATAGGAGGGAGATGTGTGTATGTTACATATTTGGACTTGTTTCTTTCAGCAGGAGAAATATAGCCTCTACCATATGTTTGCCACACACATAATTACCTCTTCACTCCATCCATCCAATTCTGAATATTTCACCATTCAGATAGCAGCAGTTTAGACTCTTCCCCTGAGTCCAGGAACTTGTAAACCCATGGTCCTGGAACAGAGGAACTTGGTGGGATGGTCATTAATCGAACAATTACTAGCTTTCAAACTGATTCTCTAAATAAGCATCCCCTATCTTGTGCTATCCCTTGGAGCTTCGAGAGAAAGCCATGATTCCCATGTTGGTCCCAAGGCCCTTTCCAGCCACCCCTGAACCCATCCTGCTCGTCAAGTGTGAATAAAGGGATGACTGATAGTAGGGAAATTAGGCGACTGTGCTGCATGTGTTTTTCTGCATTGTCTCATTTCACTTTTCACAACAAATTTGGGTGGTGGGACTCTTATTAACCTCACAAATGGGGCCAGGACACTTTTCCTCCTGGTCTCAAGTTCATCTCTCTTTGAAGAGGAAGCAGCCATAGGACTCCCTCTATGTTGGCCTATATTTCATCCTTTATTATTACCTGCGATTACCTTACTTGTCTATTGTCTAGCTTCCTTTATAAGAATTATTTATCCTGTGAAAGAGGGGACTCCACCTTCTCTGTGGAATCTAAAGAAAGGTGTGGTGGCCGGAGACTGTCAGTAAATATTGGCTGAATCTGTGAAGGTTGACATAATTGAACAACATTGTCCCCCTTTAGAGAGAAAGAACCTGAGCTCAGAAAGCCACCGCTGTCATTTACTAGCTTCCCCCATGTGTAAGAGCACTCTGTGAAGAGGAAGCAGCCCATGGCTGAGGGTGGGAGGCTGGTGGGACCAGAGCCAGGTGACGGAGGGAGCTCAGTATGGAAAGAAGTTCCAGTGGCAAGCTGCACCGTGTCACGCAGGCACTGGTGGGCCAGGGAGGAATTTGACTTTTGTACAGGTGTTTGTGTGATTACTGGCTATCCTGGAGGTTTCAGGGTTTAGGAGGCTTAGTAATCTGATTTGCATTTCTCATGTTCAGAATTAATTTCCGGCAGATTGTGGGGTGAACACAAGCAAAGGAAGAACTGTGAAGAGGTGAGACAGGGCCACAGCCGACTGGCAGAGGGAGGGTTCTTTCTGCCTAGGAAGGGAGTGTCCAGGCAGAGAGCAGAGCATGCTTCTCGTTTGAAATCTATCTAGAAAGAGGACACGAGTTAATCAGGCACAGAAAGAAGAGAGGGTACTCCAGTTAGGAAGAATAATGAGTGCAACTGTATAAAGGTCTGTAAGTACAGAGTATCTTAGGGAAACAGAAATGAATGTTTACCTACAGTTTGTGGTGGCACTGACAAAGTTGGGAGCCGACTGTGAGGAACTTCAGGCAGGTGCATCCTGTCCACATGGTCTCCCCCAACATGGGAATGAGCAAAAGGTGCCATTTCCTCCTGGTAGGTAGAGCTCCCCTCCAGGGTACTACATGAGAAAGAATCACAGAAATTATGATCCGCACTAGACCTTTTTCCTGGTCTCACTCTGAGCTGCACCAAGAACAGTATGCAGAAATGTCTGCTCTCTCTCACCAACCCCTCCCCTGCCCCATCTCATGCCCCATCTGGGCACCTGCTCAGTCCGCTGGGCTCCATGCTGAGACATGCCTAATGAAATAAATATGTGCCCCACATATCACACGGTGATCCAGACCCGGTGGTGGCCCCAGAACTGAGACCAAGAATTTTATCTTGGGTGGCTCCATTTTAGATCTTTTTCTGGATCTTGCTTCTCAAAGTGTGGCTCATAGAAAAGCAGCATCCACTTCACCTGGGAGTATGTTAGAAGTGCAGAATCTTCGTCTCCGCTCTAGAACAATGAAATAGAAACTGCATCTTAACATTGTCAGGTGTGTTGCATGCACATTTTATGCTGAGAAGCACTGGTCTAGACAAACCCATCAATGTTAACTTGTGCACAATGCACAGTGCACAGTACAATGGCCTGAGGTGGCCAGTGTTTGGTCAGGGGCACAGATGGACACTGGGTATTTAGATTCCCAATTCCCGTTGTGAATGGCAGAAAAGTTTTCTTAGCGCCCCTTCTTTGCCTGTGGCCAGCTGGGAAGATGTTTGTTTAAACGGATAGAAACAGAAGTTTAAAAAGTTGTACTAATACGTACATGAAATTCCCTCAAGAAAAATCTAAGATTTCCCCCTGATTGTCATCAGAAAACCTTAAAGAATACCAAGAGTAAAGGGTCAATGTATAAAGCGAGAAACTATCTAAATCACTTTCTAGTCTGTAAGAAATGTCTAGTGAATTCTCTTCCTGTGGAGTCTTAGTCATTCTTGTGCACAATTTTTTTTTTCCATGACATTACCATCTTTTAACACACTGTGTCATTTTCTAATTTTAACATTAGGATCTGCATGTCTTGAGTGTGATCTTAGACTGAGGTGGGCTCCAGTCTGAGGTGTCGGATCAGAGGGAAAAGAATCAAAAAGATTCAAACATTCAATTACCACTCATTATATGTGAAATGTGTCTTTGAAGCTTACACAAGTTTTTTTTTTTTTTTTTTTTTTTTTTTTTTTTTTTTCCCAATGCTGGATGGCATGTCACTCAGTCTTAAATCTTTGCAAGAAAAAATTCAATTAGCATCATAGGGGTGGTAATTCTACACTATATTCTGCAACAAGGGGAATGACAGAGAAAGAGCAATTTAGGCTGATAGCTACATCAACCGCAGTACAGTTGATTAAAAATTTAACAGTTTTTCTGATGAATGTCCTAGCTCAGATTTGGAAAACACTGACGGATTTAATTTTCCACTGACTAAATAATCATTTTATAAGCCATGTATAATTCATGTAATGGCAATGTTATGGGCTTGTTAAAAATGACGGCTACTAAACAGTTAACACTCTCTAGCAAGCAGAGGCTTGTAAAGGACCATTATTGAAATTAGTTGGCACCCGTTGAATGAGAATGGGTTTTTGCCTTTTGAGTCTTTAAAATGAAATAAGTTCAGCCTTTCAGTATAAGCCACACCCCAAATCTCCAACTTATGCCCCCCAAAAGCCCACAAAATGTGTGTTGGGCAAAAGGAGGGCTTAATTCATTCTAAAATAGCTTATTGGCTGTGACCACCAAGCAAGATCTTCGGCTTTCTCAAGTTCAAGTCCCTAAACTGGAACCTGGAGACAGTGGCACGTATTCTGCAGGGTTTTGGGGGAAGTGAAGGAGGCAATGCTTCGGAGTTCATCTGGTGTCCGTGCCCTCACCAGTGGGGTGGGGTACAGGCTGGTGGCTGCTGTCCGGGGTTATGTTATCGCCTGCTGCTGGGATTTGTTCAAATGACTCTTTCCCAGTGAAGTGGGTACAGAGGAACTTGTTTAGAATTGCAACTGTGTGGCCCTGCCAGTCTCTACAGTAGAGTGGTCTTCACTACATTCACTGCCTTTTAGCATACCGGAGAACTTAGTTATTCTTCTTCTTATGTACAGTCATGCACCACGTCATAATGCTTCAGTTGGCCGTGAACCACGTGGACCACAGTGGTCCCATAAAACTGCAATGGGGCCGAGAAATTCTTCCCATCTGGTGATGCTGTATCTGTCCTAAGGTCATGGTGCCATGCAGTATGGAAACTTGTGTCATGTAAATGCATAGCACATACAATTATATACTGTTACTCAATACTTGGTATTGGTAATCAATGTCATGTACAGTATCAATTGGTAATCAATGTCATGTACAGTATTCACTGTACTATATTTCTTATTACTTTGGAATGTTTGTATACTTATGAAGAAAGGTTAAAATGTATGCCATATTCCATTGGTAGCAGTAGCCTCAGAGTGCCTATTTGCTGTGCATCTTCAGTGTGTCAACAGCCCACGGTTGACATAGACTATCTGAATCTGTGGGAGGGCACTCCAGGTAATTCACATAGTGACAAAATCACCTGCTGATGCATTTATCCGAACGAGTCTTCATTATTGAGCAAGGAAGAACGGCACTTAATTTATCTTTACTGTTTTAAAAAATTTTTATTTATAGTAGTATGTATTACAGTTCATACTATACATATATAGCATCTTTTTACACAAAACAGTTTGTATACAAAGTATATTCGCAGCATTTAAGTCTTCAATCATGCATTTAGAATAATGATATCCGTCTTATTCAACCACTTTTCCCCCCTTCCCCCCTCACTCCCTCCCTTCCCCTCCCTTCCCTTTGACCATTATAGGGTTCCTCTAATCCTCCTATGTACCCCAACCCATCAATACTGTGAACCGGCTTCCTTATATCAGAGGAAACATTCGGTATTTGGATTTTTGAGATTGACTGATTTCACTTAGCATTATATTCTCCAACTTCATCCATTTACCTTGTGAATGTCATTATTTTATTGTCTTTTATTGCTGAGTAAAATTCCATTGTGTATATATACCACATTTTCTTTATCCATTCATCTACCGAGGGACATCTAGGTTGGTTCCACAACCTAGCTATTGTGAATTGTGCTGCTATAAACATTGAGGTAGCTGTGTCACTGTAATATGCTGTTTTTAAGTTCTTTGGGAATAGACCCAGGAGTGGGATGGCTGGGTCATAGGGTGGTTCCATTCCCATTTTCCCAAGAAATTTCCATACTGCTTTCCATAACAGTTGTACCATTTTAAGCTCTTCAACAAATGGTGCTGGGGAAACGGGAAAGCCATATGCAACAAAATGAAATTAAACCTGTATCTCTCACCATGCACAAAATTCAATTCAAAGTGGATCAAGGACTTAGGAATTAGACCACAGACAATACACCTAATATAAGAAAAAGTAAGCTACAATTTCCAACATGTTGGATTAGGCTCCAAGTTCCTTAACAAGAATCCTGTAGCGCAAGAATTATTACCAATAATTAATGAATGGGATAGATTTAAGCTAAAAAGCTTCTTCTCAGCAAAAGAAACAATCAGTGAGGTGAATAGAGAGCCAACTAACTGGGAACAAATATTTAATACATGCACATCGGATAGAGCACTAATTTCTAGAATATATAAAAGAACTCAAAAAACTTGATACCAAAAAAAGAAATAATCCAATCAGTAAATGGGCTAAGGAATTGAAAAGACACTTCTCAGAAGAAGATACACGATCAATCAACAAATACATGAAAAAATGCTCAACATCGCTGGCAATTAGAGAAATGCAAATCAAAACTACTCCAAGATTTCATTTCACTCCAGTCAGAATGGCAGCTATCAAGCACACACAAACAACAATAAATGTTGGAGAGGATGTGGGGATAAAGGCACACTCATACATTGCTGGTGGGACTGCAAAATGGTACAACCGTTATCATTACTTTTTATTAATTACATTATTTGTCATTCTGTCTTCCCAAAGAAAAATACAAGCTGAGCAAAGGCAGATAATTTTGCTGGTTTTAGTTTTTGATGAGCTCCAGCATGAGACTTGGGATACATAGTAAGTAATCAAAAAATCTTTAATGAAGGTGTGGCTATTTCAAACATTTTAGTAATCATCTAAACACTGCAATCATTACAGTCACTAGGTGGAGTTATAGAAAATGTAATTTCTTTTTTATTATTAATTAATTAATTTTAATTAGGTATGTATGACAACAGAATGCATTTTGATTCATTGTACACAATTGCAGCACAACTTTTCATTTCTCTGGTTGTACACGATGTAGCGTTGCACCATATGTGCACTCATACATATACCTAAGGTAATGATGTTCATCTCATTCCATCTTTCCTGCTGCCATGCCCCCTGCCCATTCCTCCCGACCCTTTGCCCAATCAAAGTTCCTCTATTTTTCCCATGCAGTCCCCATTATGGATCAGCAACTACTTATCAGAGAGAACATTCGGCCTTTGGTTTTTTGGGATTGGCTTACTTCACTTAGCATTATGTTCTCCAACTCCACCCACCTGCAAATGTGATAATTTTATTCTCTTTTAATGCTGAGTAATATTCCATTGTGTATGTATACCACATTTTCTTTATACATTAATCTATGGAAGGACATCTAGGTTGATTCCACAGTTTAGCTATTGTGAATTGAGCTGCTATAAACATTGATATAGCTGTGTTACGATAGCATGCTGATTTTAAGTCATATGGTTATAGACCAAGGAGTGGGATAGCTGGGTCAAATGGTGGTTCCATTCCAAGTTTTCTAAGGAATCTCCATACTGCTTTCCATATTGGTTTCACCAATTTACAGGCCCCCCCCCCCAGCAATGTATGAGTGTTCCCCCACAACTTTGCCAACACTTATTGTTATTTGTATTCTTCATAACTGCCATTCTAAGTGGTATGACATAAAATCTTAGAGTAATTTTGATTTGCATTTCTCTAATTGTTAGAGATGTTGAACATTTGTTTTATATATTTGTTGATCAAATGTATATCTTCTTCTGAGAAGTGTCTGTTCAGCTCCTTAGCCCATTTATCGATTGATTGGGTGTTTGTTTTTTTGGTGTTAAGTTTTTTGAGTTCTTTATATATCTTGGATATTAGTACTGTATCTGACATGCGTGTGGCAAAAATTTGTTCACAAAATGTAGCTCTCTTTCACCTTATTGATTGTGTCTTTTGCTGAGAAAAGCTTTTTAGATTGAATCCATCCCATTTATTAATTCTCGATTTTATTTCTTGAGCTTCAGGAGTCTTGTTAAAGAAGTTGGGGTCTAAATCAATGTAATGAAGATTTAGTCCTACTATTTCCTCTATTATGTGCAGGGTCTCTGGTCTAATTCCTAGGTCCTTAATCCACTTTGAGTTTTGTGCATGGTGAGAGAGAGGGGTTTAGTTTCATTTTGCTGCATAGGTATTTCCAGTTCTCCCAGCACCATTTGTTGAACAGGCTATCTTTTCTCCAATGTACATTTTTGGTGCCTTTGTCTAGTATGAGATAACTGTATTTACATTGGTTTGTCTCTGTATCTTCTATTCTGTAGCATTGTTCCACATGTCTATTTTGGTGCCAATACCATGTCATTTTTGTTACTATTACTTTGTAGCATAATTTAATATGGATTCATTCCAGGGATGCAAGGTTGGTTCAACATACAGAAAACAATAAATAGAATTCATCAAATCAACAGATTTAAAGATAAGAATCATATGATTATATCAATTGATACAGAGAAAGCATTTGACAAAATACAGCACCCTTTCATATTCAAAACACTAGAAAAACTGGGGATAGTAGGAATATACCTCAGCATTGTAAAAGCTATCTATGCTAAACTCAAGGCCAACATCATTCTAAATGTAGAAAGATTGGAAGCATTCCCTCTAAAAATTGGAACAGGAAGGGAATGCCCTCTTTCGCCACTTCTATTCAACATAGTCCTTGAAGCTCTAGCCAGAGCAATTAGACAGATGGAAGAAATTAAAGGGATACAAATAAGAAAAGAAGAACTCAAACTATCATTATTTACTGATGACATGATTGTATACTTAGAGAATTCAGAAAACTTCTAGAATGAATTAATGAATTCAGCAGAGTAGCTGGATATAAAATCAATACCCATAAAGCAAATGCATTTCTATACACCAGTGGTGAATGCTCTGAAGAGAAATTAGGAAAACTACCTCATTCATGATATCCTAAAAAAAAAAAAAAAAAAAAAAAAAAACTTGGAAATCAACTTAACAAAATAGGTGAAAGGCCTCTACAATGAAAACTGCAGAACACTAAAGAAAGAAATTGTAGAAGACCTTGGAAGATGAAAAGGTCTCCCATGCGCTTGGTTGGGCAGAATTAATATTGTCAAAATGATCATAATACCCAAAGTGCTATACAGATTCAATACATTTCCAATTAAAATCCCAAAGTTATTCCTTATGCAAATAAATAAAGCAATCATGAAATTCATTTGGACAAATAAGAGACCCAGAATAGCCAAAGCAATTCTTAGCAAGATGAGTGAAACAGGAGGCATCACAATACCAGACCTTAAATGATACTAGAAAATGGAATTTCTTGGGAGGCATTACCAGGCACTCCATAGCCTAGGCACTATTCAAGAATGAACATTTTGGTTGGAATGGTAAAGTGCCACAGTTTGGGGAACATTATAACCTTGTCCATGAGTCTCTCTCTATCTGTGTCCTCACTGAACAATGCAGTGTCTGGCATACGCAGATCCACCAACCTGTGACCAATTTTTAATGTTACTTTTTCAGTAATACCTGTACTACTGGGTATGTGTAAATTTGGATTCCACACCAATATATGATCAAACTTTAATTTCTTGGTGAAGATCTCACCACCGCCGCTCAGAACCCTAAGCAGAGACAAACATTTCTCTTCCATACTCTACCAATGGGCAGGGAAAGAGTCTAAAAAGAAAAGACAAGGTGACTCAGACTCTATTACCAATGAACCTCCACATCTCAGATCCCTTACAATACACCCTTTTCATCTTCATTATGATTTTGAAGTCAGAACTTGGCTGTGTGTACTTGGTCAAATTATCGAATTTCTCAAAGTCTTTGATTCATTTATGAAAAGTGCCTGATGATTCCAGGTTTTCCTCCCTTGTTTCCAGGATTATCACAGAGGTCAAAGTATTTTAAATGGCCCATTCTACATAAAAGCAATATAAACTGTAAAGTGTGAAACAATAATTTCACAGTGGATTCTGAAATAGAGCCCAGTAGATTAATTTCCCCATGATTCGACTCCTACATCTAGGAGACATGGAGTTTGGGAGATCTCTCTGTTCAGTGCTCTCAGACATGGCTGCACAGAGATTCCAGGGCTCCAGCTCAGAGATTCTCAGTCAGTTGGTCTGGACCAATGTTTTGAATCTCTGTTTTGATTCATCACTTCTCATGGCCAATGCTAGAACCAAGGTTTTAGAATCAAAACTATAGATCACAGTTTGCTAGACCTGGAGCTAAGCAAATGTCCCTCTCCAACAAAGAAGAAGACAAGATCAAAGAAGGGGCGTCATACACAGCAAGGACACAGCACATTGGGAACAGAATAACAGGAATGAACTGAGTATTTCATGTCAGATTCTGGTTCACCTTTCAGTTCCACTGAAGCTTAAAATAGGCGAATCTATCTGGAGAAATGATACCACAAGGCAGAAAACAAAGATTGCAAACTAGGACCCCAAACTAAGGAGAACAATGTCTCTGGCTTTGGCATATAAGACTGTGAGGTGCATAAGGAATCTTTTGGCAGTGTGAGCACCACCCGATAGGACAAAAGGGAACACCTGAGGACACAATAGCCTACCTACCTCAATGCACACAAGGCAAACACCTGTACAAAGGAAAATATATAAATGTAAGTTTGGGAATCATACCTGGGAAATTGTAGGAATGTTTTTTTTAATCTTGTTAAATATACAAACATTTTATCGGTAAATATTTAAAGGATTTACATGTTTCCCTTAAAGTTTAAGACTTCTCTGTCCTACCCAGAAAACAATGTGGATTCTAATTTATCTGGCCTCATAAAACTTATACCACAAGACAATTAGTTTGTGCTAATGATCCACTAGCTTAGGGAACCCCTATTTTTCTTCCACTCTGTGAGGTATAAAGTAAAATGCATTTAAGCCATCCATGGCATGTCAGATAATAAAGCCAAATTGCTCAATTGGAATTTTCATCTATCACAGCATTGTCTTGGGAGAATACAACTACATGATTTCTCTCTTTTTTCTTTTCTTGCTTGCTTGCTTCTTGTTTCATTCCAGTGTGTGTGTGTGTGTGTGTGTGTGTGTGTGTGTGTGTGTGTGAATGTGCATGCTGGTTACTGGGCCAAAGCTTGGGATACAAAGGTTAATAAAACGTGAGGTTCAAGGAGTTCTCAGACAAATGGGGAAAATAGACATTTTCAAATACAATGCCCTTTGGTAAGGGCTGAGATGAGGAGGACGAGGAGGAAGTGATTGCTTCTTCCCTTCACATTTAAGGAAGGCTTCTCAGAAAGACCTTTCAGTTGAGTGTGATAAGGTGAATAAGAGTTCTGCATGCACACGGAAGGGAGAATTTTATCTTGTGCAGAGAGCAATGTATCAAGGACAAGGAGCTGCTTCATGTCACTGGAGCAAAGCATGAATAACCGATGAAACTTTTCTCAGATTGCACATTTAAGGAGCCCTACCAAGTATCTGTCACTGTTTCAGAGGAGCACAGGGATGAATGGAGAGCTGATTCCAGTCCTAGAGTGCATACTCGAACCAGATGGATACTCACCCAAACAGACAGGTGCAGAGCAATTCTAGAAGGGTGAATGAGTTGCCATGGGAACATGAAGACACCAAACTGCCAACTGGACCTGGAGAAGAAAGGGAGAATTTTACAGAGCATGATCCATGAGCTGTGAGGGGTAGGAAGAAAAACAGGTAGTGGCATAGGCATAAAGCATCTGAGCATCTTATGGCATCAAGCTTGGACCTGGGACAACCCTTACTATCATAAAGCATTGTTTGAAAATTTTTAAGAATTTCAAGGTGGTGACAAAGAGCGTCCAATCAAGCAAGGGATCTTCCTGTGTACTGCATGTTAGAAAATCACCCTGCCATAAACATTGATGTGGCTGTGTCCCTATAGTATGCTGTTTTTAAGTTCTTTGGGAATAGATCCAGTAATGGGATGACTGGGTCATAAGGTGGTTCCATTCCCGGTTTTCCAAGGAATCTCCATACTGCTTTCTACATTGGCTGCACCATTTTGCAGTTCCACCAGCAATGTATGAGTGTGCCTTTTTCCCACATCCTCTCCAACATTTATTGTTGTTTTGTGTTCTTAATAGCTGCCATCCTGACTGGAGTGAAATGAAATCTTAGAGTAGTTTTGATTTGCATTTCTCTATAGCTAGGTTGTGGAACCAACATAGATGCCCCTCACTAGATGGGTGGAAAAACAAAATGTGGTATATATACACAATGGAATATTACTCAGCAATACAACAGAATAAAATAATGGCATTCACAGGCAAATGGATGAAGTTGGAGAATATAATGCTAAGTGAAATTAGCCAGTCTCAAAAAATCCAAATGCCAAATGTTTTCTCTGATATAAGGAGGCTGATTCATAGTGGGGTTGGGATGGGGAGCATAGGAAGATTAGAGGAACACTAGAAAGGTCAATGGGGATGGAGGGGAAGAGAGTAAGGGGATGTAAAGGGGAAAAAAAAGATGGTAAAATGAGATGGATATCATTACTCTAAGTGCATGTATGAAGACATGAATAGTATGAATATAATTTGTATACAAACAGTGATGTGTAAAAATGTACTCTATATGTGTATTATGAATTGTAATGCATTCTACTGTTATATACAACAACTTCGAAGGAAAAAAAAAAAAAAAAAAAAAAAAAAACACCCTGCCCTGGAGGGATGTGCATGAGGTTGACCACTGCTGTTTTCTTTGCTCCGAGTCCTTTGTCCAAACCCGTATAAGGGCCATGGAAGTGTGACCACAGGCTTATTACATTTTTTGCATAATAAAACTCTGATGTTGGAAAATATTCAACCAAAAAAACACTTCACTACTACCCAGACTAGTCTAGGTAAACTTTAGAGAGATGTAAGAGCAACCAGAAAAAAAATCTAAAAGAAATAAAACAATTAAAACTCAACCAGACTAACTCCTGTCAGGCAGAGTTATTGTGTAAGATCAGAGAAACTAAATGACTCCCCATGTCCCAAAATTCTCTCACAATAATTGAAAAACCACTTTAGACTTTTCTGAAATCATTGCATATTTTTTTTCCTCCCCAACAGTGCTTGAAAGTAGAGCACAGGATAAGCAGAAATACCATGAAAAATTATCTAGGAATTAGAAACATAAAACCTTTTATGTTTCAGAAATAAAGGCTATAAAAACAAAATATTTATATTTAACTGTTCCAGTGGATGGTAATGAGATATTTTTAGAAGAGAAAAAGCTTATATGGCATATGCACACTGCCTTGTTTAGATCAGGTTCAATTACAATGTAATGACTAACCAACTGCAGGTTTTATGGTTAAACAAAATTTCATCTTATTTATGTGCATGTTCTCTTTATTACTCTGCAGAATGTCTGCTTCTTAGCGTTAAATATGGACTGAGCACTTGTCTACCTGCTATTCAGGAAAACCAGGTCTTTAAAAAAAAAAAAAAAAAAAAAAGAGAGAGAGAGAGAGAGAGATCAAACATACAAATGAAAGTAAATTGGCAAAGCAAAATATTCATGGGGATCTCAGAAGCAGTTCCAGCATGCCTGGGAGATATATTCAATAACCAAGCCACATGACCTCTGCCCAGGTCTGTTTTCCTTAGCCCTAAATGCACAGTGTTTAAATCTGTGCCCCACCTTCCTCTGAGCATGTCTAAGGGTGCAGTACCCTTGCAGACCTGGGCTTGCTCCAACTTTTATGCGCATCCTGCGCCCTCCCTTCAGTTGTCTTAGAATATGAAGTAGGAGTTGACAGGTGGCAGTTTGTTCTTGTAAGAATGATTAGTCAACATTATCATTGACTAAACTTTCAACAGTACCTGCACTAGGTTTAGCATTTCACTATGTATTTCCTTAACCCATCAGGAAAATACAGCAAGGTAGATGCCATTCTTAGCCCCATTTTAAAATAAGGGAACAGGGCCCTGGCAGGTTGAGCCCTTTTCCAAGGTCACTCTATTGGTTTGTATAGAAGCCAGGATTAACCTCAGCCTGTGATCAGCCACTGGTCAGTACTTCCCAAACCTTAATCAGATATTTACCACTGCTCAAACTGGTGGTTATTATTTATTTTACCTTAAAATACCACTTTATTAACTTTGTTGAAGTAATCTCCTTGAAAAATTTTAGCTACGATAACATTACTTGAAGGTTTAAATGTAACAGCTTACAATTTTAAACAATTTAAATGTTCAGTGATAAGGGATTTATAAAATTGGACTCTGCTAGAACAGAACACTCTAAGTGATGAGAAACTTCATCCAACACATTGAGGCCCTCAATAGAGTAAAGCGCAAAATAAGAAAATATTCTTTCTCTCTCTCTTTGAGGTGGGATTTCAATCTCCCCATGCCTCTGGACTCCGATTAGAACTATATCATCACCTTTCCTGGGTCTCAGCCTACATAATAGCATAGTCAATTCCTGATAATAATTTCCATATGTGCACACACACGTGCAGACGCATGCGCACAAACACAGACACACACACACATACAACATTAGTTCTATTACTCTAGAAAACCTTAATACCTAGACAACCCAACCTATGCATATTTCTGAATAAAGACATATGCCTTTTATTAAAGGATATATTACTCTAGGTAGTGATTCTCAGGTTAATTTTCAGGTATCAGCTGATGAGGAGAAGAAAATGGATCATTTTTAGACAGAAGTTTCTCTTTCTTCTTTTTCCTCTATCTCATTTGAATGGTAGGCAATGCCAAATCCTGAGCACTGAATTGTTAAGAAGGAGCCAGTATGGATGACACGAACTAGAACTTGGCAGTTATACCCAGATATCTGGGGCCAAGTCCATGCCCACTGGATTGCACCTTGCCCACCTCCTCTTGTGCTCCCGGACCATGGTTTCTTACTTCAGACTTGAGGCTCACTTCTTACCTGCTTCATGCTGTGGCTTGGCTACCATCCTAATTGACTTTTCACCTCTCTTGGTTTGTGTGAACTAAAAAATGACTTTCCTTTCTGAGTCTGATCTCTGCACCTGCCACCTGTGTAGCTTAATAATTTGCATTGAGGCGCTCTCCAGGAGCTGACCCATCAAGCCCCCCCATCTAGTTCTCTTCATAAGAAGTCAGTGACCTTTCCGGGAGTATGACTTACTAGCTGAGATCATTCCTGATGCCTTCTGCCTTTCTCGGTTTCCATGAATCCATCCACCGAGGGGTACCTATTAAAAGGTTACTGATTTTTCACTTCATTATCTGGATAATCGGAAACAGCAAAGATCCAATAAAAAGGTCATTGATATTGAAACCAAAAGAGCTAAACTGAATTTCTCTTACCTCAGGTCCCTAAGATTCAGTCATTTCATCCACATAAATGATAATAAAGCCCAATGCTCATATTTTAAGATTTCATTAAGATAATGTGCATGGAAGTTTGTGTTAATTGTTATAAGCCACAAAAATGTCATGTATGTTTTTATTATTTCAGTTTCACCCTGTGCTGGTAATATCCTGTAAACCCTATTGGAAACAAAAGAGAAGATGGATTCAAACAAACGCTCATTCCTCTGCTGCCTACTTCTGGGCCAACCATCACGTTTTGTACAAAGTAAGTCAGCATGCATGGGGCTCACAGCTGTTTGGCACTGCAGAGATGGTTAAAAAAAAAAAAAATCCCAACTAATATCTGGAACATTCCAAACTATGCCTGAAGATGGGTGAAGAGTCACTTGTCATTAGAAAAAGCAATCCAGGTGTGAGTGTCTCCAAATAAAAATTGTTTTAGTGCCTGCACACCATCTTAAGTTTCCCACCCAGTTCTCTGTTATTTCATGAACTAGACTGGTTTGTAAGGAGCCCTCTACAGGCAGTTGGCATTATTACCTGCATTTTCTCAATAGTCACAGAGCTTGGAATAAGTAGTAACTGGTTTCCTGACGTGGATTGCTGAATCTCAGAGAATGTAGCATGCAATATCAGCTTGGGAAAAAGAGCGTTACCTTAAATTAGGTAGAGGGAAGTGAAGGAGAGGGCAGGTAGGGGATGTGGGAATAGAAAAGATCGTGGAATGAAACAGACATTATTACTGTATGTGTATATGTAACTACATGACCAATATGATTCTGCAACATGTACACTTTGAAAAACGAGAAATTATATACCATCTATATATGATATATCACAGTGCATAAGTGCATTCTACAATCATGTATAGCTAATTAGAACAAATCAAAAATTATATAAGGAAATCGATTTTGATTAAAATTGTAAAATTTTTAATTAATTTGAATTGAATTTATATTTTCAGTAAAAATTCTGAAGCAATATTTAAAATACTACTCTCATATTCTCTAGTATTTTTATCATTAACTTGGAGCTATTTTAATTCTTTAATTAAATAAATTTATTTTCTGCTCTTAAAATTCAGGAAAAATATTTTTCATGGACTTTGAGGTTTATGAGAGAATACAATCCATTAGATGTTTACTCATGTTCTTTATTGATCTTATATATAGTTTCATCTTTAAGAAAAAACACTTAATTATTTAGAGCTTAGAAAATAATGAGGTCTTTTTAATATCCCATAAATTCCAGCATTCTTGCTTACCTGCGTTTTGAAACAGATAAGATGTTTGCAAAAGGAAGTAGCTTTTGGTTCCCTCCCCTGTTCTGATACATTGCTCATTAACTCATACGGCAGTTAATCCTGGGATAACTTTTAATAGTCTTATCTTACACTCTTGGATATCTTTTTGAAAATGCATGTAAGAATCAAAGTTAATTTTACTCTTTTTGAGGTCAAACATGCTAATTCGTGGTAGGGACAGTGAAGAGCTGGTGATTGAGTTGATATAATTCTAAGCTCCTGGTGGCTCATTCCATCTTAAGTGTCAGAAGAGAGAAAAGCTTTTAGCAATTTTCATATGCACAGGAAAGATTCCCAGGATGGCCATGGATTTTCTTTCATCCCATAGCCTTGAAACTATTTAGTAGTTATTGCTACCTTGGGATAATGGATGTTCTAAGTGTAAATGATAGATAGACTTGATGTCTTTGTCAGTTTGGATATAATTTTTAAATATCCCAAATGATATTAACACACTAGGGCAGGAAACTGAAGCCAAAGAGAGAATAAGCAATTGAGGAGGAGGAGGGGTGGGGAAGAAGAGCTGGGCCATTCAGGCAGCTGCCTTGGGGGAGCAACAGGATCATGACTTGGTTTTATCCTCTTCATTTCCCAGCAGGTTTTCTCTTTTCTTCCTCTGTCTCTCCATTTCTGTCTGTGGAAGAACTCCCACCACCCCATATGCCTTGATTTCCAAAAGAGGCTTATGCTAGAAAAAGAGCTTTCTCTCTCTTTAACGCTGCTTCCTGAGCAGTTAGTCTATGTTTTTCAAAGAAGCAGAACTTTTTTTAGGGTTCTCCAGAGAAACATAGAAACATGAACTTCTTTTAGATAGACAGATAGATAGGTAGATAGGTAGATAGATAAATGTAAGAGGAGATTAAAGGAATTGGATCACAGGATGCTGAAGTCTCCAGGATTTGCCACCTGAACCTGGGAACCAGCAAAAATGCTTAGGGTGATTCAGTCTGAGTCCGAAGGCACAAGAACCAGGAGTGTTTGTGTCTTAGAACGGAGAAAATGAACATCCCAGATTAAAGAGAGACATAATTAATTGTTTCTTCCTCTATCTTTGTTCTTTGCAGGTGCTCAGTGTTTTAGATGATGTCCTCCTGCATTGGAGAGGGCCACTGACTTCACTCATTCTTCTGATTCAACTCTCTTGAAGAAAAACATCTCACAGATATTCAGAAATAATGTTTTACCAGCTATCTGGGTTTCCTTTATCCCAGTCAACCTGGCACATAAAATTAAACTTACAGTCATAGTCTATTCTAGACTTCCTTCTGCATCTTATTCTCAGTGGTTCTTAACTCAGGATTGGCAGTGGAATTATTATTTATGGCCACTTGGAATCCCCATAATTTCCTTTCTCTTTATTTTGATTTGAGGTAGACTGCAAAATTACATACAATACAATAAGATGATTAATAATGAGATAATAATAGGGAAGCAGAAGAAAAAATACATAGTAGAAAAAATAATGCAAAGACAGCTATTTATCTATTTATTTATATTTATTCATTATCAAGACTTGATTGTGCAGGCTCTAATCCAGGAGGGGTTGTACAATGATGAACAAAACAGACAAGGTTCTTGCTTCTTGGACTTACAAAGCACATGTGCTTCATACCATGAGCTTCTATATTTTTCTCAAGAGATAGGAGGCAGAGCTGATCTTAGTACCAGTTGAAGGACAGGGGAACCCTTAATTAATTAATTACATGATGCACAGGGATTTTTGCCTATCCTGAAGATCACTTCTCACACAAGGTTTCTGAGAGTTACTACTATTCACTACACAGTTCCTTGCTATTGAAAGGGATGTTCCTTTATCAGGATTTCTGACTTTGGTTGCAGTGGTTTTCCAGGAGTTGGTATCTAACCCAGACCAAGTCAATCAGTACTTTTAGTGTTTTGTCCAGAACATCCGAGGTCTCTCGTAAGTGCACAGAATTCAAGAGTTGACAGAAGCCACGATTATGGATCAGCAATAAAGAGGAAAGAGGCACTGAATAGCTACATCCTGTGTATATTCATTCTTCCAGTGAGACAGAAGCTTTAAGCCATTTAACTGCAGACACAGAGAGCTACAATTGTTTTTTTTTTTTTTTTTCAAACTCTCTGCTCCTTTCACAGAACATTTTTATTTATCTATCTCTGTGTCTTATGCACCTCCCCCATTTTATAAAAAATTCTTAATTCTGTACTGTATTTGTGACAATTTTAGCATGATCGACAGCAAAACTTTAAATACTTTTAGGTTTCTTCTCAATATTCATTAGAATATATCATTTGCTTCTCCCTTCCTAGTTTTTCTTCCATGTCTTGTGTTCATTTTTAAAAAGGATTCCATTTATTTATTCCTCAACCATGCACTCTGGACCCACCAACTGATTTAAGATGATTATTTAACTCTTTTGAACACATTGGGAGCTTAGAATTTCTTCTCCCTGAGTCTAATTTCTGATTTATCATTAAACCTAACTCTGAATGATCATGATGCCTCCAGCATTTGAAGTCCTAAGTATTTTTTTTTTTTTTTTTTTGCTTCTGTCATTTCAACCTCATTGGGGATTAGAGAAAAACTAGGACCATTGATTTGCACAACTCAGAAGAAAAGAAGAAAAAAAAAAAAGAAAGATATTTAGATGAGAAAAGATGTTCCAGTTCACCTTACTGGAACCACAGTCCTTATAAAAGAATAATCCCATTGCTCTTCATTCAGGAATGCCACATTTCCATGGCAAAACTTTACCACATTCTGTGGTGGTTGTGTAAGCTTGTAGTGATGGCCTCTGACTAGTTTTTGTTTCAACTTTCTGGGGTTATTAGGAAACCAAGTCAATTGTTGTTGTTGTTGTTGTTGTTTTAATTGTCTGGGAATGAGACAAATGAAACTACACTAGAAAATAGAGATGCTCCTCAGATTAAAAATCGAAGAATAAGTTCACTATGCACAAAGGAGTAGTGAAGCCAAGAACACAACTCTGCCACAGCACGTGGATAACTCAGAAGCTCCCAGTAGTTGGCAAAATGAAAAACTTACATAGAGCGGGCAGAGCAGAAGTTTTTCAGGCATCTTGGTCAGAAGTCTCAGCAGTCAACAAAATTGTAGGGCTTCACCAGAAACCTACAATCTTTTCTTGGTGGTAAATCTTTTGATCTGAAGTCCTCCTAGAATGTTAATCCTTAGCAATTGAAAACACAGGCTATTAGTTATTTTTTACCAATCTTCTGCAGCAGAAGCACAAAAACAATCTAATTAAACCTAATCAATTTTATTCTTAGAAGAGTGTGCTGCTAAGCCTAGTAGTGTTCATTGGTGAATTTTAATCAGCCAGCAAGGATACAGTTCTTAAAGAGTAGCGTATCCTGTGAAGAGCCAGCTCCAGGTTAACCCCAAGCCTGTTTACTGAAAGTGGCTCAAAGTTTTCATTTCAGTCATTACATGAAAAGGAATAATTTCTCATAGAGCCCAAGTAGACCCAAGTAGACTCACAGAGTCACAAATTGTTGGATATGTTTGGAATTTTTACCAACTCTGAAATTCTTGTGCTACCCTATCTTCTTGGCAACTGTATTCTGCTTTGGGTCCAATTGGGTCTGCAGGATTCTCAACTTCAAAGATGGGGCAGATGCTAAATGACTAACACACATCAGAGATTTGGAGTCAAAGGCAGACACAAAAACATAAGGCATAATTCATGTCCATCAAACCTACGAATTGTTTCTGAAATTAGGTTTTCATTTCCACAAAATTGCAGTACAATTCTTTGACAGCTGTGGTTTCATTGACTTCAGGGTAGTTTAGCAGTGGGAATTAGGTGTTGTCTCAAGTCACCATCTGCTCGATCCACATGTCCTGTTTCCTCTTGGGTGCCTGTACCTCCTCAAACAAATCAACAGTGTTAAAATATATGTTCTTCTTTTATGACATTAAGTTTGGTGAATCCATATCTCTGCCATAAGAGTCTAAAAATATAATCAAGAGGTTCAGATTTATGTGGTTCACAGTCCATTGATTTATCAAATGCCTTAATCTGGAAAATGAGATCAATTCTACTTTTCTTTCTTGACTTAGTTATCCACCTTAGAAAATGAACAAAATTGTGGTTCAAATATATTTTTTTTTCCCAAATAAATCAGCCCAAGGATGCAGAAAATCCACAGCCTTAATCAATTCCTTCATTAATACCTGCAACAAGCAACTCTTCCGAGAGTCAAAACTCTCTCTGATATTTGGCACCAGACAACTGAGTCCACCAGTGTACTCCTGTGACTCCTAAATCTTGTCCTCTTTCACTGTCATAATTGAGCTCAGATTGTAGTTCAGACCAAAATGTCCGAAAGCAAGTTCCCCCAGCTTATTGGTAGGTAGTGCATAGGTTTTGTAGAATCTTCAAGGTAAACCTATTTAGCTTCATGTCGACTAACCCTCCAGGGTGAGCAGGGAAGAGCTGGTGCCTTAGTCCATCAGTGCTGTTACAACAGCATGTATAGCATAGCTCTTGGAGAGTAATTTATAAAGAACAGGAATTTATTGTTCACCATTCTGGTGACTGAGAAATTCAGGATCTAGGAGCCAGTATTTGGTGTCTGGTGAGAGACTTCTTGCTGTATCCTCCCACAGTGGGTGGCAGAAGGGCAAACAGGAACTAATCTTGTGTCCTTGCTCAGCAGAAAAGAAAGGAAAGCAAACCCACTCTGACAAACCTGTTTTCTACAGGTGTTAAGGTGCGCATGAGGCTCCACCCTCACAACCCTGAACCCCTCCTATAGGCCCTACTTTCCTTCCTTGCATGAGGGGTTAACGTTTCTGACACATGAATTTGGGGGAACACATTCACACCACGCCAGCTGGCTGTTACCCCATATTTCCTGGGAATGCCACTGGAACCTGGTATAGAATGTGAACTTTCAGACCTGCTCTGTTATGTTTTATGGAGATTCAACCTTGAGGCCATTCATAAATGTCCTTTATCAGGGAGTTCTGTTTGTTTCTCTGGCTTTCTCCTCTTCATCAGCACACCCCAGCCTGGTTTATCAATCTCCTTTTGCATATAGATACCTGCTATCTGTTCCCTGTAACTCAGTTATCATTTGATTATTGATATGTTTGGGAACTCAGTTCTATCATTTGATTTCTCATCTTCCTTTTCCATTTGGTTTGGTCACTTTCTACATATTACGCTTTAGTGAATTGCTTAAATCTCCCTGTGACTTCAACTGGACTGGGAAGGGACTGGAAATTGAAATCAGATGTCTTTGGTTTCAGAGATAATGTTCCAAAAATAGTGCTTAAGAACAGAAAAGTAAGACCTTTTTTTTTTTTATTTTAATGGTAAACAAAAAGCAGACCCCTGGTGAGATATTGAGTTTGGAAATCAATATTCAGATTATTGTTCCATGCAGTGTGCCAGGATGTAAGAGCCCTAATTGAGGAGATAGCTAAGATGGCGGCTAGCTGAGAGCCATAAAGGTGTTCAAGTATTTTCACCTGATATTCATGCATTTATCTAAGAATCTTTTTATGCCCGTGAACACTGCGTGACACACCTGTAAGCTTGAGCTGGTAGCACGTGTCCTTGTTAAGGCAAAAAGTATTTAACCGGGTGAGGGTTCGTTAGAGTGGTGGTTGTCATTGTAGTTGGAGAGGTTGTTGGAGCCAGAGAGAGAAGTTAGAAGAAAGAAGAATAAAAGAACTTTTTCATTTCAAGTCTGCCTCCAAACTTTCTCCCGTGGAATCGTTGCCGCAAGCGACAATCGCTCTAGGCGGCAACACCAGGAAGAGTGTTTGAAAATTATTGGTAATATATCTGAATTCTTAAACACAATCCTTAATAACCTAACAGTCTTGAAACATTGTATGATTGCCTGTTTTCTGCAACAGTTGTCAAGAGTGTGCTTGGTACCGAGTCATGTAAAATACCATGGAATGTCATCCCCTGCCCTCATCTTCCCTGGCCCTATTCCCTGAACCACATCTTTATCATGGCCTTTCTGATGTGTGGACCCCATCAGCATTAGTTAGAAAAAAGTTTCCCATAATGGTATAGCAGGAAGAAATTGATTTGGACTTGGGCCTGATATCGAATCATGCCAACACAACATAAGTCTTGACAATACCAAGACTTCATTTTTTAGATATAAAATATGGAAAGCCATATTTTACATCTAAGAAATATCCACCAACCCTGCTGCCAAGAGTTGAATGGTGTCCCCTCAAAAAAGGTATACTCAAGTCCCAAACCCCAGTACCTTACCTGAAAGTAGATTTTCTCAGATTTTATCAAGTTAATATGCATTAGAATGAGCCTTAATTGTTTATGACTGGTATCTTTCTAAGAGAGGAAGACACAGGAAGAACACCGTGTGAAGCTAGAGAGACACACAGATGCACCAAGGGGAGATTGTGTGAGGATGGAGGAGAGATTGGGGTGACACTTTTATAAGCCTAAGCACACAGGGTTGCTCACAGCCACCAAAGGCTGGACGAGAGGCCCGGACAGATTCTCCTCCAGAACCTCCTATAGGAACAAGCCCTACGACACCTTGACTGTGGATTTCTAAGGTCAAGAACTGGGAGACAATACATTTCTGCAGTTCCATTCACCAAGTTGTAGGCATTTTATTAAAGCAACCCTAGGAAACTAATGCATGCCCTGAGTAACAAAGAAATAATTCCCTAAGGAATCTAAAATTCCAGAAACAGGAGAAGAGAACCCATTCTTGGGTGGCTTCTTAAACCAGATAATGAAAGCCAAGTGACAGTAGAGGAAGTCCGGGTTCTACTAGGACGAGCAGATTCTGGGTCAACAGGGTTCTCCCGTCATCTTCAACTTCCCAGAGGAAGGGAGTTTGCACACCCACTGGTCCATTGCCCACACCTCTCTAATGCACCAATTGTCTTTAACTGCTGCCTTTTCTTCTTAGAAAACTGCCTTTCTAACTACTTTTCAGTCCATGGGCAGCCTCAACCCAAACTTTACCTACCTTCTACTCTCCCTTGTCACTTCAGTTTAATTTGGGCACAGATGTGCAGCTCCTGCACCCAACATATCATTTCATTTTATTTGTCCTTCTAACTGGCCAGGGTCCTACCAGTTCACACATTTTAATCATGCCTTAACATGCCTGTTTTGATACTCTTCCAGATGTAAGGAAGTTAGTAGCTCAAGTTTGGTGTCTAATGTATTTTAAATAGTCCTTGGATGCTTCTTTCCTTGTTGAGGAAAGAAGCAAAGGGAAATTAGGTGAATAGCAAACCTTGATGGGCCCATAGTTCCTTGATCATTATAGTGAAGTTTGCAAACTGGTTTTAAATACCCAGATCCCGACTTTACCATTGACTAATTCAGAACCTTTGCATAGATTACATAATTTCCAAATTGCAAGACTGTCAGTTGACAATGCTGCTTATTTTCTGGCATGGTTATAAAGGTAAATGAATTAATAATGTGTTTCATGCTTTGTATTTAGTAAGCTCCCAGTAAATGTGAGTTCTTCCTCTTTGTCTCCTAGATTTTAAGTAAATATTTTATTTTCGCAATAATGCATTTGCAGTGTTTTTTTAATTCTTGTTCAACTAAGACCTTTACATAAAGACTTTTTTAAAGCAGTTGCTTAATAAGAAATTGAAATGGTGAAATTGAAGTACAAACTAATGCAGAAGAAAATAAATAAAATAAAATCAATGCCAATAAATCTTGGCAGAGTGTTTTTTTCTTAAATGTGGATTGCTGCAATTGATTTTACACCTGAGTTTTATGAAGCATATTTCATTTTTTAAGTATTCAATTACTTTGAATAAGTGCACTAGTACAGGTGATAGCTATGTCACAGAGATGGCAATAAATTCACATTTTAAAAAGCTTCCAAAGTGATTATCAAAGCTTTTGCTATTTTTCTTAGATTGTGCATCTGGGGGACAAAAGGAAGGGAAGTTTTAAGAAGTCTAGGGTAGGGCAACTGTATTCATTGATAGAAAATGTGGGAGATAAGAAAACAAGCAAAACAACCCAATATGCCAAGGCAGTTCCAGCTCTGGTCATTATACCAGCAGAGAGTATATTGTGGACATAAATTTCTTGAGTGAGGAGTTGACTCCTATCAGAGTGGAAAAATATCCATGAAGCCAATATACTTTCAGGAAAGCAATCCAGGGTCTTAATTCGAATATAAGCTCAGAGCATTTGTCTTATCAGGTTTTTTTTTTTTATTATTTCTTATCTTCTTTCTTTGGAGAGGAATACTATTTTATATGACTTAATACTTAAATGATTTAAACTATTAATAATAGAGAGATGTTATCTTTTGAATATAGGTAATATTTCCCAAAGGTTCGTGTATAAAGGCTTGGTCCCCAGGGTTGTGGTATTAGGAGATCCTATGGACCTTTAAAAGACCTAGAAGGTGTTTAAGTCATTAGAGTCTGTCCTCAAAGGGAACCATAAGACCCTGATCTCTGTCTCTCTGTATTTCCTGGACTGAGGCAGAAACACACTCTCACCGTAATGTGCCACCCTCAGCAAAAGTCAAGCCAGGGAGGCCACCCAATTCTGGACTTGAATCTCTAAAACCATGAGCCAAAATAAGCCTCTTTACTTCACAAGTAGTGTGTCTCAGGTATTTCCATGCAGTGGTAGAAAAATAGCTAATACAGATGGATACCTGTATGGATCAACAGATACACAAAATTCTGTTTCGCCAAATATTCCACAAAGCAGAGAGCTGATATCTAGCACATCCTAGGTACTCCAAAAATACCTTGACTGATCAATTCAAATGTATGGTTTGTTGTGTCCTCCCAGATACGTGGTAATTTCTGTACCAAATTGGCCATCAAACAGAGGACTTTCCCAGCCTGCCCACCACGGGGACGCGATCCCAATGCGGGTCCCCAGCAGAAAAAGCCCCGGCCTGCAAGCTTCCAGGTAGGCCCCCACCAGCAGACTTTCCAGCCCGTCAAATGCAGAAAGACGATCCCACAATAGGACAGCAGGAGAACATGCCCGGGTCTGCAAGCTTCCCAGGTTCTCGATAACTGCCTGGACGTGATCCGGGACAACTGGGTTAAACTGGAAGGGAAATAAAAAAAGGACTTCAGAGGGCACTGCTTGACTGAGATCTGCTCCTGAGATTTGTTCCTGGGTTCGACTTTGGTTTTCTTTTTTGTTGTTTTTGTTGATTGTGGGTTTGTTTGTTCGCTTTTATTCCTCTTTTCTTTCTTTCTTTTCTTCCTTCTCACATTTGTCTCCTTTCTTCTTCCCTCATCTTCCCTATTTACACCCTACCATTGCATTCTCAACAGAGGCAAAAACAAGTTATATGCAGAAATTGGGATTTCGAGAACTGGGGCAACTAAATTATACAGCAAAGCAGTGTGATATATAATTTATTATCTCTTTTTTTCTCACTTTCTCTTTCCTCTCTTTTACACTAATCCCTACTTCTTTGTCATCACTCTCTTTTTTTCCTCTTTCTTATTCTTTTCTTTTTTGCTTTTCCATCTTTCTTTTTTCTTCTCTCAATGGTTGCATAAGTTTGGCATATATATATATATATATATATATATATATATATATATATATATATATATAAATTGGTCTTTCCACTAAATTGTTCACTCTCTTTCCTCTCTTGTCTGATGATATTAAATCACTTCTATAGAATTCTCTTTTCACACTTCCTAAGAAAGATCAACCCAATACTCTCACTTCCTTCTTCCTAAACTTATCACCTCTGTGTCCAACACTTGAAACTATAAAACCCATCACAAACATACAGAGTAAATTGGAGACAATATCGAAAGATCAACCCAATACTCTCACTTCCTTCTTCCTAAATTTATCACCTCTGTGTCCAACACTTGAAACTATAAAACCCATCACAAACATACAGAGTAAATTGGAGACAATATCTGAGTTAACTAAATCTGTAAATTGTGATCAAACTGGGATTATCTGAATAGTAAGTGTTTGGTTTTAAAGTGTAAAGTATTTATAAAGGGATCTGATAGCATTGTACTACAGGAGCATCATAAGGATTTAAGGTAAAAACGAAATAGTCAAGGTTCCATAGTGCTAGAAGAAAAATCACACAAGCAATATGAAGAAACAAGGGAAGAAAGTGACTCAAATCAACATATCTCCTCAAAAGATTCTGTGGCAAGCACAGTTGGTCAAATGCCAGAGATGGAATTCAGAAATTACATATTCCAAATGTTTATGGAACTTAAGAATGAACTAAAAAATTATATAAGGGAGCAAATACAAGTGGTAAAAGATCATTTTGACAAAGAACTCCAAAAACAAATATAGGAAGCAAAAGATTACTTCAATAGGGAAATAGAGGTTCTGAAGAGAAACCAAACAGAAATTTTGGAAATGAAAGAAGCAATAAACCAACTAAATGTTCAATTGAAAGCATCACCAACAGATTAGACCACTTGGAAGAAAAAAACCTCAGATAAGAAGACAAAATATATACCCTGGAGAAAAATGTACATTACACAGCAAAAATTGTAAGAAATCAAGAACAGAACATTCAAGGAATATGGGACAACATAAAAAGACCAAATTTAAGAGTGATTGGGGTGGAGGAAGGTGCAGAGTTCCAAGCCAAAGGAATGAGTAATATATTCAATGAAATAATAGCAAAAAATTTTCCAAACTTGAGGAAGGAATGGGAAAACCAAGTGCAAGAGGCTTACCAAACACCAAACATACAAAATCACAACAGATCCACACCAAGACACATTATAATGAAAATGCCTATTATACTGACCAAGGAGAGAATATTAAAAGTCACAAGAGAAAGGAAGCAGATTACATATAAGGGGAAATCAATCAGACTATGTTCAGATTTTTCAACCCAAATTGGCCATCAAAGTTGGCTGCTTGTTGACTGCCATCTGACATACATCTGATGGTCTTCTGCAAAGACAGAGCAAAATGAGCCATTATGGATGTAGACAGGTTCTCCTCAAAGTCTACATCCAGCGTGAGACTGCAGAAAGCGGAAGTGCTACAGCAGAGAGGAAATTCCCCATTCACACCAAGAGCACTTTAATAAAGTGATATTAGCATGAAAATTAGAAGGCATGCATTCAGAATCCAAGTCTGTTCCTGCTTGTTCTAATATACAGGACAGTTTCCCTAACTAGCCCAAGTCTCATTGGAAACTGGGGAACAGGCTTTCTCAGTAGTTCGTCATTAAGATTCAATCAAAGAATGCCCATGAGTGTGTGTGTTAAACTTTAAAGTGCTCCACAGATAGGAGAAAGTGTTCATTTCAGATGCCAAAGGGAAGGCCAATTTTTCAAACTGCAAAAGTACAAAAGGTAAGAGATCAGCCACAGACAGCTGAGGTTTGGAGACACGTGACCTTTTAGAACCACATGGCTCTGTTATACAAATCGTTCAATTCTTTGTCTTTAAGCTGTTTGTATAAAGTGAGATTAAATAGCAAAGCTTGGGAGCAAAAGAGATAACCAAGGTATATTTCAACCTATCTAACCTCTTCTAGAGTCATCCCTACAATCCCAAATCATGCTCAGTAATCAGGGAAGTGCTTTCCTTCCAGCAGGACCCAAGCAGACATGAGGTGGCCCTTGCCTGGACTCCGAGATGCTGTGTAAGACATGCATGCATTAGCAAGCATGAGCCTGTCTCCCCTCAATTCAGCTTTATTGCATATTTATGCCAGTGGCTCCTGGATCTTCTGAGGCAGGAGATATGCTTGTTTACCAGCTGGATGGGCTCCACTGCCTCTTACTGTGCTGAGCTTAAGCTGGCAGCCTTCTTCTGAGCCCAGCATTGGTTTCTTTTTTTTTTTTTTTTTTTTTTTTTCTTAGCCAGAAGAGTCTGGGGATTCTGCATAAATCCAAAGCCTCTACATCAGACATTGGCAAAAAGAACATATTGAGCTCTGAGGCCTTTCCAGAGCTTGCAGGATCAAAAACACAAGCCTAATACCACAGGTGCAGGGCGTCACAGAAGACAGCCACCAAATCACACACGCTAATCAAAGTCTGAAGGTTGGCAGAATTCAAGCAGTGATTTCTACCAATCTCCACTGGACTTTTCTTGGGAACCAACAGGGAGATGTTGGATCTGACTATTAATGAATCGGGACGCACTTTATCGGTCTGAAAGCACATTTGTCATGGCAATTTACATGAGTTAGCACCATGTTTCCCAAGCTTGCTACAGAATCTAGCAAGCATTCTTTTTAATGAGCTAACATCCAGAACGACATACACTTTTTATGGCATTTATTACATATTGTCATAAACACTATTAAGTTAAATTATGGAACCATTTGCAGACTGAAAAAAAAATTTAAAGTGTTCATCATTAAAGCAAGAATCTTCAGAGACACCCACTTTGTTATTCCTCCTTCTGTTGGATATAGGAGAAAATCTGGTATATTCTTTGTCTCATTCTAGCTGAAAGGAAGTTCATAGGTCTGTGCCTTGGCCAGGGAGCAAGAATTCTGAGGTAGAAAGGGAAGGCCCGTGGACTACAGCAGGTGGAACCCAGGTACCTTTCAGTAACATAACCTAAGAGAAAAACTAGAGCCAATCTTAAATACATAGGGAACCAAGTTACCGGCCTTTTGGGTCAAAGAAAGAGAACCCAACTCATGGGAAGATTTAGCAATGAGGCATCAGAAGGAAATGACCTGCATCCTCAAGTAGGTCCAGCATAAAGTCTGTTCATGTTAGACCATGCCCTCCACCACGTGGCCAGGAGCTCTCCAGCTTGAACTTACACTTTCACAATAGCAATTACTGATCTCCTGCCTTTTAATGCACTTGTGCACCTGTAATCAGAATCAACTGGTATAGAAAGGCCTACTGATGTGACATGTTATCTCTCTAGGACTTTCCAGAATGATGACATATGCTCTCTCCTACATTTCCACTAACCTCCCATACTCAAACTTCTTTCCTGATATTCTGCCATTCTGGGAGCTAATGTGGTATGGTGATTTAAGACCAGAGTCACTGAGTTCACCTACTAGCCACCTGTCTGGGGGGGGGGGGGGGTTGAAGTAACCCTTGTGTTATTTACAACTAAAATGCTGGAAGGATAGTAACTACTTTTAGGGTTAGTATGAGAATTGAGTTAACACAGACTGGTTAACTGCCTTAAAACTGCCTGGTATTGTAATTAATAAGTGCCTTTAGGAGTTTCTAATATTTATTAAGCATCTATTAAGTATCTATTGTCCTCTATTGTCTAAGACTAGCCATGTATGGGGAAGCAAATGTACCAGGCTGGAGTTTTAAAATGTATTATCATTATTCAATTTTAGTGCATGTTCTGTAAAAGTTATTTTGCATTTTGAAACAAGGGAAAATGAGGTGCATTGCTATAAATAAGCAGAATCCCTCTGAATGCAGACTGATGCAGGTGAGTAAAAGTGTTGTCACAATATATGAGCAATATTACCATTGTTAACATAATTTTCCAAAATGATGGTCATCTACTCTGTGAAGTTCAAATTACAATTGCTTATCGATTTGTATATTTGTTTAATTTTTGGAAATCCAAAGTATAATGAAAATGAGCTACATATCTTTTGGGATTTTATGAAAAACAGATATATGTTCTAGGCCTATGCGATTGCAGAATTTTTTTTTTTTTTTTTTTTTTTTTTTTTTTTTTTTTTTTTACTTACATGAATGTCAGGCTGACCATTCAAAACTTTGTGGGGCATGGAAAATTCTTTACTGTATGGGAGGAACTACCCAACACATCGAAAGATGCCTTGTGTGACTGGGCCCTGTCCTCAGCACCAACAATCGCCAATCGCCTCTCCTTATTCATCTGACAATCAAAAACGTCTCTGCAACTCTCCTAATTGCCTCATAAGGTAAACTGCTGTCCTAGACAGTGGCTGGGATGGGGAGGCAGATCACTGGTTAACTGAAAGCCACAGAGTAATAGGAGGCCAGATGAAAATTCCAGTGCTATACAAATATTTAATGCATAGGATAGGTGAGAAATATCCCCCAAAGAGTGAGAATAAATAGGATAATCAGGTCCAAGTCCAAAGGAAAAGAAAAGACTAGAAAAGAGGACATAGAGTATAGTGAAAAAGAGTCAGAACTGGCAAATGGAGCAGGTAAATGAGGTGAAATTATGTTTTTTTTTTTTTTTTGTTTTTATTTTTGTTTTTGTTTTTGGTACTGGGGATTGAACTCAGGGGCACTCGACCACTGGGCCACATCCCCAGCCCTTTTTTGTATTTTATTAGAGACAGGGTCTCACTGAGTTGCTAAGTGCCTCACCATTGCTGAGGCTGGCTTTGAACTCGTGATCCTCCTGCCTCAGCCTCCCAAAGTGCTGGGATTACAGGCGTGTGCCACCATGCCCGGCTGTGAAATGATGTCTTGATGTGATCTGAAGACTATGAAGGAGTCATTTCTGAATTGTACCAAGACTTAGTGCTGCTTTCGTGGACTGGGAATACATGGCACCTATTTGAAATTGAATATGAGGAATTGGACAAGAGTATGTGTCCACTGTTTCTGAAAGTCGAAATGAAAGGGGAAGGGAGATGGGGATCAACCACTGATGAGGCTCACCGGATCAAGGCAAGTTAGCTTTTTAAGTCTAGTTCCAATGCCTCTCCGTGAAGTACTTATTTTTCCATCCTTGTAAAATGCTCAAGCAACTCCTGGCTCCAAGTATTTTTGTTACTAGTTTACTCGTAAGAGCAAAACCATTTCAGATTTTAAACAAATGAGAGTTTTCAAAAACATTCTGCAATGTGCAGGTAAAGAGATACACAAACCTCATCCTCTTCTTGAAGGCCCTGGTAATATCTTTAAGTGAATCTGTAAATAACTCCAGATCCATATAAATAACAGCACTTCCTTTCTGTTCCCCACCACTTGCAAATCCAGAACCTTTTGTCTCTCTTTCCAGGAAGAGGTCAGTACTGCTGTGCTGAATCCCCATTGTAGAACGTCACTGGGGCTCTTCACAGTAACTACACATCTCTTCAGGAATATCAACAACTTCTGAGCTGTGGAGGACTGGTTCCAAAATACATCTTCGGTCTTATAGTTGAATTGATGAAGAAGAGCATCTTCAAGATTCCGTGTTCGGTATGGAGAAAGCCTGCACGTGTTTACATGCTGAGGAGGGCAAGGTAAAGAAGAAGAGGCTGATGGAAGAGGGTGTTCAAGTGGCTAACTGATCAAAGAAGAATGTCAAGGTTGGAAGGGAGAGACCCAACACACTCATCTTTTCCCATCTAGAGGGGAAAGAAAAGTCATATTTGTGACAGTGGGCTGTGCAGGGTTGGAGGGGGCACCTCATATACTAGGCCATTGTCTCTTAGATTGTTTTACATTGCAAGGTAAGATAAAAATGTCCCAATCAGACTGAAGTTAAACAATACAGTCATTTTCTTACCTGAAGATATGTTCAGATATAGTTAGGAATAATGTGAAACAATGAATACAATTATCTGAAAATTAGCCTGGAAACTCACTCTGGTTTGCTAGGAAGGCAGGCCATGTGGGAAGAGAGAATAGGGAATAATTGTTACTTTCTCCAAGAGGGGGAAATACGACCTAAGTTAAGCATCCTCCCTTCCCCTGGCACTCCCAGAGAGTTTCTATACAGATGATCCATGGTCCAGGGCCCATCAGCATCACCATCAGCCTCACCTGGGAATACAACAGGCATGCACATTCTCAGACTCTCCTTCAGACTACTGAATTAGAAACCTGGGAGCAAGGATCAGCCATCTGTATTCTATTGCTATGGTCCACGCTAAGGTTTGAGACTCACAGATGCAAACACCTGATACCCCAAATCCAGATTTAGTGGCCACATGTTTGAGGTTTCAAAAGCAATTATGAGGACTTTATTATAGAGAGTTATGGAAGAGAGTTCTTTGTGATGCCTACACAATGCTGCTAGTAGCTGCCCTCCTGGAACCACTTTCAAATTTAACTTAGAAAAGTGAAGTCTGCTGTTTTCAGCAACTGTAGCACAAATTTGATCATTCACAAGGGACAAGGGTATGCACAAGAGTATTGTGAGACCATGACCAAAAGGTCATGTGGATTCAGTTTTACCTGATTATCATCTCATCATTACAAGGCTTAGACACTCATTATAGTACGAGAATATGAGAAAGACCCACATTGGCATTCCAGCTCTGCCTCTGACTCTCTCTGTGTGATGGACCATGTATATCTTAACTTCTCTGAAATCACTTCACTCATACATAGTGATCCCTTAACATTATTATGAGAAGAAGAAGGCAGTGTATCCTGTACTTTGCACAGTGTTTGAAGTGTCATAAAAGGTCGATAAAAGATGCCAATAAAGCTCATTGCTGTGTGGCTTTTATTGTGACTCTTATGACTCTGCCACCTGCTCTGGGTGTGATGCTGAAAACGTGAAGGAGTGACCATCCTTGGTGGAAGAAGGGTCTAGAGCTGTGACGGGAAAGACAGCCTGGGAGAAGAGGGCCACAGAAAAATCTGCTGCCATGGAAGATGCCTGAGTTGAATCTTGAAGGTGAGCAAGGGGAAGAAGAGGTAAGAGGAAAGGTGACTCAGAGCAGAGAACACAACCCAGACCAGGGCACTGAGCCTGGAGGCAGCTCTGCCTTTGAGAAGACAGACAGGGGATGTGCTATTGCTAAGGAGCAGATGAACCCAAAGCACCATCACCAAGACCCTACTTGGCCTAACCGAGGAATAAAACGTGCATTTGAAGAAAATGAGGGGACATTGGTTGTATTTCAACAAGCCAACCAGATCAGCTATAAAAACCCTACCCCAGCTAAGGGGATAACAATCTACTGAAGTGGGGAAGAAGTTATAGTCAGTTATAGTCTGGAGCCTGTTACATTAACCTGGGAACTGAAATGAGGGCCTGGATTAAACCATGGAAGAGAGTGAGAGGTTACTTTATAGATTTTTTTTTTTTGGTCTTTTTTCATACCAAGGATTGAACCCAGGGGCTTTCAACCACTGAGCCACATCCCCACCATTTTTTTATATTGTATTTTGTGATAGGGTCTCACTCAATTGCTTAGGGCCTTGCTAAATTGCTGAGGCTGGCCTCGAGTTTACAATCATCTTGTCTCAGTCTCCAGAGTCACTGGATTGTAGGCATGCACCACCACAGCCAGCTGCTTTATAGATTTTAAAAGAAAAATAATGTGGGAACCTCATGATCAATAGTTCCACTCTAAGAACACATACAATGGACTCTGAGTGCCCTGCAGGTGAATCGCAATGTGCCAAGGTCCACAGGACTTGGTTACTGAGTGTAAGACCCCGTGACATCACAGGGAGAGCCTGCCAGTGTGCCCAGCCCTATTTGAACATATGGAAGGTAGAGGGTGTGGGGGCTGGATAGGTTAGTAGAGAACCAAGTGGAGGAAGACCTCACCTAGAGAAACCTAGATCTAACTTTGTCCTTGCCTTGAAGGGTGGTGACCTTGGGCAGGGCACACCCCTTTCTGATCTTAGATTCTTCCTCTGGTAAGTGTTGAGATTAGACTTGAAAATAGAAGGAAATGGCCCAGGTCATGCTCCTTAGCCAGCATTCATACCTGTGACCTGGCATATGACAGTGACGCAATGAGCAAGGTATGTCATCCTAATAAACCTGTTTCTTTCTTCTGATGTTAGGTGTTACATAACACTATACCTCTATTAAAATAAGCACGGACACAGTTCAGCATTCAATACAAATATGCATACATTTTATTGGTAAACCATACAAAGACTTATCTGGCATGCAAAATGTGGTAGGTGAACTTCTACAAAGGTGCTCAGTGATCCGCACCTCCTGGTACCTGCACCCTTATGTAATCCCCTCTCCTTAAATATATGCTGTTCCTAGTGACTTTCCTCTAAGGAATATGATACAGCAAAATTGATGGATGCAATTTCTGAGATCAGATTGTTACCAAAAGCTCAGTCTTGTCTCCAGTGCCAATCTAATAATGAGGACACCATTTTTAAGAAAAAAGGGAAAGGAGTTTTTTGCTTTGCTAACAAAGAAGAAGCACAGGAGACTCCTGTCCCAAAGGCTTGTGATTCTGCCCATTCAGGGGAACAGGGTTTTTAAAAGAGGTGATTCCAAGGCTACATTCTGTGTCTGGAGTTGTAATTCACTTACTAATTTGGGAGAGGATCATTTCTGAGATCTGCTGGTGCCGTCCCCAAGTCTGAATTACTTCCTGTGGTGGGTGTGTGCTCAAGGACAGATAACTCTGCCTGGGATGGGGGAGACAGGGGATCCTGTTTCCCCTGAGATTAGGGTGGGGGAGAGATTAGGGAGGAACAGGGAGAGAGAAAGGGAAAGAAACTCATACTTTAAAAAATAAGTCCTGGTGGCAGAGTAGCAAGGACACGTTCAAAACAGAAAGTGGACTGGTGTTATGAGATTATAAGAGGTGTTGTTCTATCTCCTCTCACTTAATCCCTCTGATGAAGCCAACTGCCCTATGGTCAGCTACCCTACTGAACTGTCCACCTGGAAGGGAACAGCCACCAAGGAACTAAATCCTTCAAGTACCCACAAGACCTGAGGCCTGCCAGTACTGAGATGAGGGGACTTGGAAGCATGTGTCTCCATACCCAAGTCTCAATGGCAACTCTGGCTCACCCTTTGATTGCCATAGAAGGGATATCACCAGCTGAGCTCTACCTGGATCCCAGCCTCCATGGAAGCTAAGAGAGAATACAAGTGTGTTGTTGGGAGAATTTGTTACATTGTATAACTAATACACAAGGATCACTTTGGGCTGTGGCCAGAGATACCTACAGAAGTAGCCTCTCCTTTGTCTCTGTCTTTAGAAGCAGTTTGTGGAAATATCTATGAAAAAAACTTAAGAAAAGCAGCCTTTCATGTGGTAGAGGCCAGTAGAGGGGTGTTCCATTGAACGTACGTAATTACACTAATTAGTAATGGCACATACACATGTATTTGTGGTCATTATCCTTACCGAATCTACAAAATATTTTCTAGAAATGTGTTTGTTTTCTTGTTAGCTTAAAATCTCTGAATGCAAGGGTTTGGTTTTGTTTCCTGTTTGTGTTCAGTGACTCCTAAAGGACGCTATCAAAAATCTTTGGACAATGATCACAGAATGGTGAATTGAAAACATTTCCCAAAGCCCCAAGACATATTTCAACACTCACCTCCAAACACCATTGTTGCATGGCTGCCCAAGATAAGACTGGCCCTATTTTATAATTCAACTTCACTTCAGGGCAGAGAGAGTGAGGCAGAGCATCATAAACTCAGCCAATGGAATGTGTTATAAAAGCCCTTGTTCTTTCACCCTAAGGACAAGCTGTAGAGAAATGATATGGGGGATGTGGATCGACAGTCTCTGCTTTTACAGAGCTGTGCATTCTTGGAAAAGCTAATGTAGCTTTCTCAGTGACTATTTTAATTGCCATGGATGTCCAGAGAGTTGGGATTGGATCTACCTCTGTGCTTAGCTGCTGCTGTTTTTGTTGTTGGGTCGCAGTTTTGTTGCTTTCTTTTAATGGTTCTCTGCACAGGGTGTGTTATCATCCGACCAGTTTGGGACTATGTCAATAATAAGAGACCCCATGTTCCTTTCTATGGGTCTGTGTTTATCAGGATGATCTACATTATGCTGCAGTAACAAATAATCCCCAAATCCCAATAGGTCCAAACAAGGAGGATGTACTTCTTGTCCTCATTAAATCAGCAGAAAACCACTCCAGGCTGTTGTCACTCTCTGGGGCCCAGCGCTTCCCATTCTAAATCATTTCAGATTATGGTGACAGAGGGAACGAAGCAATTGTGAACTGATTCCCAGGTGTTTTCCCAGACTTGAGAACCTGGCATTCCTTTGGTCAAGGAGAGTCACACTTCCATGCCCAGGTGCAAGAGGAAAGAGAGATGCAGTCCTTCAGCGTACCCAGGAGGAACCACGATGCTTGGAGGAGCCTGATAGTGCACTAGGAGCATAACCTCACGTTAAATCACATTAAAGGTCAGGGAGCAGGAAGCACACGTACGTGCGCCTTGACATTCAACCTGAAGATTTCATAACAAAGCTAACTGGCTTACAGTTTCCTGTTCTAGGCAAATGAGATTCTCCCCAGCTTCAGTCCTACTTAGTGGAGGGAATGCAGGCTGGGCCGCCGGGCTTCTGTACCAAGACCATCGTAGTCCCAGACATATCATCAGTCTCACCTCTCATCCCATGGGACTTTATTTCATCAGACCTCCTCTCCCATATCATCAGACACATCCTGAGCTGACAGTCCCACCTCCCAGACATCGCCCTGCTTCTTCCCGTCTTTTCACAGCCCAGAATCTCAAAAGCAGTCAGAGCAAACTCTCTTCCTCCCTCCCCTCCTAGTCAGCATACTTCCGGTCTCTCCCCATGCTCAAAGGGGAGGGCACTGGGCGAGAGTGAGCGTCTCTGGGTCACCTAACAAGACCCACAAACAGCAATGGTCAACTCTAGTAGGAGCCCTCCTCCACTGGTATAAAATCCCTAACCCAAGTGAAAGAAGGAATGAGTGGTAACGCACAGAGGCCTCTGAACCACGCCCGGCAAGGTACCTCTACCCCTGAAGATACTGACATCGTTGATCACTTGAAAATTCTGGTATGTTAAAGGCGTGCTTCTCCCTTTCATGCCCTTGATATAATATGATGCTTTGGGTCAAAACCTCTGGCATGGATGACCTTGGTTCAAATCCTTAACTCCTTTGTCACGCTCCCTTTGCCTCACTTGGTCTCAGCCTCTTTCTCCAAAGACAATAATGATAATTGGCTCCTAGTGGTTTCAGAAGGATTCATGAAGATGCTATGAGCACGTACCTAGGCACACACAAGGTGTTCGACATTCTTATTACTGTGACCAGCACTTTCACCTATTCTTTTATGCCATAGGCATCTTACCTTCCATGATTTTTCCTCTTTTTCTCTGGTTTTTGCCTTCCCCAGAAGCAGCCATAAGCTTACTACATTTGCCAAAGTGCTAATATCAGCACACACACACACACACACACACACACACACACACACACCACGAGCTAACATACTCTCCCAGTAACTGTCATCATTTATCAGGGTTCCTTCCCCACCATGCCCTGCCTGAGCCTGAGCCATAGCACAGAAAGCAGAGTTTATACTCAGGAAGCTGAGCAGGCCTTCTCTTTTCTTTGTTTGATACAGTGATGTGGATAGAAAGGGCCTAAAAAGAGGCTAAAGGCCTCAAAAAGAAAATCACAGATGGTTTATTAGAAATGGCTTTTCCATTGAGCATCTGTGTGACCTTGGGCCGGTTGCACTCCACCGCTGCAAGCCCTCCTGGCCTCCCCGCACCAGGAGGAGATTTGCTCATGAGATTTGACTTCTCACACTGACACTCTGACATTTGCAATCTGAGAGCAGCACTGCAAAGAGCTGGAACAGAGGACACGGGTGCTGACGGGAGGCAGGGCTGGCTCCCTGATGTGAGCAGTCTTCCGCTGCCAGCAAGGAAAGACAGGACCTCCAGGAGTGGGGGCTGAGGTCACAGGGCAGAAAGGAAGCAGGAATAGCCTGGCGAGGTGGTGCACGCCTGTAATCCCAGCACTTGGGAGGCTGAGGGAGGAGGATCGCGAGTTCAAAGCCAGCCTCAGCAATGGCGAGGCACTTAGCAATTCAGTGAGACCCTGTCTCTAAATAAAATACAAAAAAAGGGCTGGGGATGTGGTCCAGTGGACGAGTGCTCCTGAGTTCAATCCCTGGTACCAAAAAAAAAAAAAAAAAAAAAAAAAAAAAAAAAAAAGAAAGAAAAAAAAAGGAAAGAAGAAAGAAAGGAAGCAGGAATAAAAACGTACCAGTGTCAATACTCTCCAGGTCTCTGCAGCCCATCTTGCCCCACGGGGCTCTTCCCTGTACATCACAAGTCCACAAACACCACCGTGGGGTAGGGAGGGTGGGCATCATTGTCTGTATTTGTGAAAGAGGTCTAAGTTCAGGCCTCTACTCAGGATGAAAGAAGGAGGACCGAAACCTCAGTGTAGCATGGTAACAAGTTAAAAAATGTTCCAGGTCTGCAGTCCTAGGTTGATTTTTATCGTCTTTCTGCTGGTTGACCTTGGAACATGACCATTAACAAACTCTGCACTCTGAGCTTCAGACCTTCCCAACCTTTTGGTAAAAGGGGAATAACAATGCTGAGGCTGCTGCTGCTGATGATGATGGTGATTCAAATGTTGGAGGGTATTTGTAAGACCCACATCAGATCAATAGGTCAATCAGATTCTACTCCATGGACTATAAAACCCTGGGATTAGTTTTGTGGAGTTCTTTCCTGTCGCTAGGACCTGAATTCCACCTACTCTTCCAAGCATGCTCTTCAGGGATGACAGAATAAGCGGCACAATCTGTCCAACAGGTGCCCATTCCTGATCCCTGATCCCTTTCACCTCCCACATTCTGTGCGTCACGCCTCTTGCTCAGCATACCCATGTCACCTCCTGCCCAAATCTATACCCCTATCTTACAAGCTGTCACAACCTTCAGTTTCGCCAAGGACCCTGAGGGTGATGACATTCCTTTAATTCAGACTCCCTCCCCTGCTCTGAGCTCAGAGCTGCCTGGTCACCTGTGCATGTGTCCAGTGGTGCAATATGACACCATTGCCTTGTCCTTGGCAAATCACAAGTGGAAGAAAGAACGTGGGCTTGGGAGGATTGCATTGAGGTGCCAGCTCTGCCCCAAGCCGGTGCCAAAGCTGGGTCACTTTGGTGAAGTCATTGAATCCTGTGGAAGCACAATTTCCTTGTATGAAAAGTTGAGGAAACTTTTACTGTCCACCAACCCCACAACCTGCAGATTTCTGAACATCAATAAGGAGAGGATGCAGATTGTTTTATTATTCATGTGCTGCTAGAGAGAGAGTTCTTGCTCTTTCTTTTTAATTAAAAAACTTTTTTTAAAATGTAGATGGACACAATACCTTTATTTCACTTATTTATTTTTTATGTGGTGCTGAGGATTGAACCCAGTGCCTCACACGTGCTAGGCGAGTGCTCCACCACTGAGCCACAACCCCAGCCCAAGTTCTTGCTCTTGATCAGTTATTTAAATATTGTAATCATGCTTCATTTTTTACTGAAGTCTTGTCTGAAATCTCTCATCTGAAAGTAGCCTCTGACTGGATGAACTTTCATGGTACATATTTAAGTCAGGAGAAGAAATTTTTTCTGAATGCACACTAAAAGCCAAGTGAAGTATTCAGTTTCTTTGCATTGTTATCTCAATTTATTCCCACATCAGCCTTCTGAGGAAAATGGTATTGTCCTTTCCCAGAAGGTGAGCAACTCTCTGGGGCTTCTGGGCTGAGTGGCGGCACCTATTGTGACTGACAGGAGGGAGCCATCAGCTCCAGACAGGTGGTGGTAGAGGGGTTTGGGGACCTGTGTGGGTGGAGACAGCCACACTGCTGCACACCCAGGAAGTTCCCATGGTACCTCGACACTGTGAGCCACTCACAAGGAGGAAACTGAATCTGAACGTGGGGATGTGGCCAGCCACTGAAAGTCAACAGACTGAAATACAAAGACAGCGATGGAAGGCTGGGAATTGGCATTTTAAAAATGGGCTGAAGAAGAGGGGGAAATGGAGAATATTAAGAAGAGCAGAGGGCCCAGGGGAATGTCATGATGATTGCTCAGGCAAAGTTCAGAGGAGGAGTTTCAGGTAGGAGGAACGTTGAGCAATGCTGAAAACTGCTTCATTGCTGCAATGCAAGGATTGAAAGGTGTCCAATGAATCTGGCAGATAGTTCTTTGTTAACCACAGGGAGGCCATTTTCAGGGGTTCACGCTGGCTGTGGGGGAGGGATGCATTGCTGTCGTTTAAGGAATGACCGGGAGGGACAGAGGGTCCTGCAGGGAGAGCAGGAGTTGACAACTCCGTGCGAAACTGCAGGCTGAGGCGTGGTATCAGAGAGCATGGAGACTCCAGGGAGAAGCCTGGGCATGGGAGGCGGTTGATAAACCAACAGGAAGCTGGCAGGGGTCCCTTCAGGAAGCTGGGGCCCTACACACCCTGCACAACTCAGAGATGCCTGGAGAAATGTGATCCCATCAGGTCCCCAAAGCCAAAGCCAAAGATAAACACAGAAGATGGAGCAGACCCAGAAAGGGGAAGAAAATAAGCTGGGGATTTACTATTCCCCATGCTACACACACAACAGAGAACGACTCAGCTCACATGAGCATCACACACACTGTGCATAACACACTTAAATACACATGCCACACACATCACGTGCACTCATCCACAAGCCACACGACACACACATACAACACAAAGCCACACACATCACGCATCACACGCACATCTCACGTTGCATGCCCAGCACACACAACACGTGTAAACCACCACACCAATGCATGCAATGCTACATACAGATGACACAGAACACACACAGCACATGTATGTACACACATCACACATGTGTATTCACATGGCATTCACACACACGCAAAAGAATAAATAAATTTAAAAAACTCTCATAACACACACAAACACAGAGTAGAGTTGCCTAGCAACACAACGCTGCACACCATGGTCCCACTGAGTAGGTCAGGAGGAAGGGAAGAGAAAGCTGTGTGCTCGCGGATGAATGGCTGCAAGATGGAGTATTTAACCAGGCAGAGAAGAGAAGGCAACGGAAGGAGAAAGGCATGAGCAGGAGGGTTGCCTCCTCCAGGCCCTGCATCTGCAGGACACAGAGCAAAGAGAGCACCCTGGACGTCCAGCCCCATCAGAGCCAGAGAGGGTGCAGCTCTTTTAAAAGCAGAAAAAGCTTTTCTTTTTCCTCTTCTTCTTTCTTCTTTCTTCTCCTTCTCCTTCTCCTTCTCCTTCTCCTTCTACTTCTTCTTCTTTTTTGGCTGCAATGAACGAGTGGCCTCTTTGTAACTCTCACACAGCCATCTCAGTCGCTCTTGGAAATCTGAAGGCGCAGGAAGACCATCACACATCATGTAGTAACTACAGACCCTTATTTCTGGACAATATAGGAAAGAGAGGCTGAGGGACAGGATGTGGAAGCAAAGCTGAGGCAGAAAGAGAAAGGTGCCCTTCACAGGCAAGTTCTGATGAGACAGGAATAAAGCGATCCCCCCATGGCTAGTCTCAGAGTTCTTGATTTTTGTCTCAACAAAGTCTTTTACATAGGAAGACTTCTACCTAAATGTGAATATTCTCTGTTTTTAATTTTTTTTTTTGTCTCTAGTGAAAAGGAGTGGGTGCGGGAGAAAAATTACTCTTTTGTAATTTTTTTTCTCTTGTCTCCCTTTTCACTCCTAGAGCAGAAAATTCTGGAAAATACTTCCTGGCTCTCAGAAATGATGTTCTGGCTCCATTTCTTCCTGCCCTCCCTTTCTTTCCCAGGCCTCTTCTGACAGCACCAAGTTGCATGCTGGGCTGTCATAAAATCTTCTGAAGCTGTGCAAAAGGAACTGGCACACAGCAAAAAAAAAAAAAAAAAAAAAAGAAAAAAGAAAAAAAAAGTTTTTCTTCTACTCTGTTTAAATTAGTCATTGTCTCCAGCAGAGATAGACATTTCATCTCACTTTCCTTGTAGGCTTTTTTTTTTTTTTTTTTTTTTTTGCTTTTTTTTTTTTTTTCTCTCTAAAGATATTCTGATTTGAGCTCAGTTTACATACCCAGAATCCCCAGAATGTCGAAGAAGTTCTCTGCCAACAGACCCTCTTATCACTCTCTTCCTGAGATGCTCTCTCATTCTCTGGATGCCTGGGACACAGCCTGTTTTTCTCCGGGTTTCTAGAGTCACAGCTCAATAATGCACAACGATAAGGTGTCCCAGCTGGCAACAAAGAAAAGCCAGAAGCCCGCAGCTGTCACTGTTGGAGCACTAGGTGGCCTTTGTTTGCTTTTCCTTGAGCTCAAAGAATTGACCCAAAGTGGTTCCGTCTTTGAAAACCTATGTCAATGTTTCTGTAATGTGCCTGGGACTGTCCCTATTTAAGACTATTTTGCAGACATAGTTATTAATAGAGCCTGTTTTTCTCTCAAGAGTGTCTCAGTTTGATCAGTAAGTTCTTTAGTCAGTGAGGATAAACCACATGTCACAGACATAAAGATGCCGCCGCAGTCAGAGCTCTTCCTCGCCTTAGAGCTCAGTTTCTTCAAAAACAGGCAAATCACAATTATGATATATATAACATAAGATAAAGGTACACAGGGGCATGTGACTTTGTCCCATTGTGTCCCCTCTCTCCATCACACTGTGTAAAACATAGAGGTGTGTGACAACTTTGTTTTTGCCGTTTTGTTGTTTAAACCCATCATTGTCCTATAGCCAAAACCATCCCAATAATGATCCCCTTTTTTCATTCTGTCTCATCATCTTCTTTCCTTACTCTCCCTGTCTTCCTTTCACAACTCCTGTGTGGCCTGGATCTGCATCCTCAGGGAGATTGGCAGGGGTGGGGTAGCCACCACAGAGGTCAAAGACACACAGGCCAACTCTGGGTCCCTCTCCTGCAGCAAAGTCAATGCATCTTTCTCTGCTCCTCTCTGCCTTTCTCTGCTAGGGTGTGGATGCTCACAGAAACATTGTCTGTGGTCAGTCTTCCTGGTTTCTTCTTACAGCACCAAGTGCCAACTTCTGTCCCCTCCTGAAGACCCAACTTTGCAGCTGGTTCCTGCTGTTTTTCTTCTTGCTGTCTTGGCTACTAGTCATAAAGACAAGCCTAGCTAGCTAGTTCTTAAGATCAATACTGACACTCCACCCAAACACAGGCAGGTTGGTGCAGAGCTTGGACCTGGTGGCTCCCATCACCCCAGGGAAGACATGATCACTGCTGGTGTCACTGACAGAGGCCTCATCCTCCCTGGCCAGTCATTGCTTCTCCCTCAAGGACAGGCTCTCCCCCACCCAATCTCCCCAAAAGGATGACTTCTCTCACCCCTTCTCCCAAGTTCCTCTTCTCCAGCGCACAACTCCCACAAATGAATCACTCAAGCTGAGAAGTTCCGTCCGAACAAAACCTCTTTGGAACATGTCGGCCAGAAGGGTGAAGGGCTCTGGCTGCTTTCCACGCCCTGTTACAGACCTGATCTGAGCAGGGGGCTTTGCTCTGATGTATCATCGTGAGAACCGAAACCACCCTAAGGATAGGATAGGAGACTCTGCCAATAGGACTTGCCCGTGTTCGTTGCTGTTTCTGTAATCTGCTTGCTGACTGGTCCTTGTCCACTATAAGACTGGCCATTTTCCTAAATAAACCTGAGTTCCAGTGCTGAAGTGACCTGACTGGACTCCCTGGCGAGTCCCTGGGTGTTTTTAAGGTGAGAGGGGGCGCTAGCGGCTTCTACCTTCCCAGTCTCATCTCACTGCGGAGGTACGCTCCCTGGCCTCCTTTGCTGGACAAAGGAGGTCCATCCCGGGTACGGGGGCTAGAAACTTGAGCCCATTACCGTAATTTCACGACACTCAGCCTCCATCTGCAAAATGTTAAGTGTTCCCCAGTTTTTTATGTCTGTTTAATTTTTATCAACTTTTTAATGAAAATGTCATTATAAATTTAAGAGAGAAGGAAAGGGTGGAGAAAGGCCAGAGTGGGAGGAATCTGTTGGGCCACACCGAATTGTGTAAGCTTCTTCCTTTCCTTACCTGAAAGGGTTCTGAATTTCCTAACATTTTTGTATTTTTACTAACTTTAAATCTTAAAGTTTATGGGCTGAAAAATATAAGACACTGACTTACCAAGCGGCAAGACTGTAAAAAAACAAATAATAAATAACCGAAGAGTTAAGTGTACAACCACAGATCTGTGAGATGCAGGTGGGAGCTGATGAGACAATGGGGAGCCGAGAGCCCATTGGAGGTTTCTGCTCAGGACACAGAGGAGCAAGGACACTGGACATGTACTGTCTCTTGACTGCTTTTGGAATCAACTCCGAAGACATCTTGTTTCCTAAAATTGCAAATTCTCCCAATACAAGGACACTATTCTCTTTCCCTTCTGTATTTGTTCATATTCCTTTGTGTGCTTTGCAATGGACATCTTCCAGCAATTGTCAGTTGGTGACCTATCCATTAAAGCAAGTGAGGAAATGAAATCATCTAGAAAAGTCCTGGAGTAACAGACAACTGTCCCCAAATCTGCAAGTAAATCCTTGTGTGACCTTGAACAACCATGACCTTATAAGGACGACCAGATAATCCTCAAGCTGTAGAACAGCTTCATGAACCTATAATCATGAGTTGGATCATGATAAAGGAGAAAGTTAGAGGAGAGACTCCAGGATTTGATGACTTGCATGCAGAAGCCATTTTAAGGAGTAAATGTGAACCTGTTTATCTTTAATTCAAGAACATTAGCATAGACAATGGTTTTTATCCTGTCGCCCTCCAAAATGCAAGAAAAGTCTGAATCAACATGTTAAAACTTCATCTACAAAGATCAAACCCAATGACACTGTATCAGTCCTCAATATAAAGAGGAATAGACCTGATTCACATATAATTCACTGGCCCATTGAATAGAAACCAGTGGATTCATTTTTATCTCAGCCATAAAATCTCAATTCTATCTCAAACACGATATTTTCCCTTTCAATATAAGAGGCAATTTATTTTATTGTTACTTGAAACTAAAGAAATCCAATAAGCTGGATTGGAGCCAAAGAAGACCATAATGACAAAATGATTGATCTTTTTATAATGCATTGCGTTGCTATCCTCAAATTGGAGAAATGCAATATAGAAGATACTCATTTATACCACCAACTGGTATTCATCTCTGTAATGGAATGTAATACTCCTTTGTATTTATTAAGTACCTGTCATCACTAGGAATACAAAGTAAATGGACTTCACTGTTAATCCTGAGGCATGGTCAAATATTAGTTTTTATGTCCCATTGACATAAAGAATCTATGGGGGTTTGAGGCAGAAATATCATCTGTATTGCATGATGAGGAAAATAAAAATTTTGTATCCAGGATTGATTGGTAGAAGTGAAAGTTATGTTAGTAGACATTATTCAACAGGAATAAAAATATAAGTCACCAACGTGGGGGCTGGCAAAGGATGACAACCCCAGAGGTCTGGCTCTGGACAGAAAACGTTTCATGCCACATTTTCTGTGTGGGGAAAAAAAAAAAAAAAAAAAAAAAATATATATATATATATATATATATATATATATATATATATATATATATATATATATATTTGTGTGTGTGTGTGTGTGTGTGTGTGTGTGTGTGTAGTAGGAATTGGACCCAGGGGCATTTAACCACTGAGGCACATCCCCAGTCCTCTTTTATATTTTATTTAGAGACAGGGTCTCATTAAGTTGCTGAGGCTGGCTTTGAACTCACCATCCTCCTGTCTCAGCCTCCCAAGCCTCTGGGATTACAGGCATGCGCCACCACACCCAGCCTCATTTTATGCCATCTTGCCGATGCTTTATAGCACCTTTATGAGACATGTCTTATTACTCTATCACATAGATGAAAAGACTCAAAAAAGCCAAGCTCTTCTATTATTAGTGAAGATTTTGAGCTGTTACATGGTTGAACCAAGTTTTGAAATGAATTTTGACTAATTTATTAGGTCTCAGCTCACCTTCATGAAGTACTTATTTGCTATCACCTAGTGTGCTCAGAGAAAATATTTACATGTTTTAAGGTCTTCCATCCACAGTCCAGAACAGTCTTGGGTAAGCTATGCTTGAACTATGTGAGGTCTTCAGGAACATACCATTCTCAAGTATTCCGAGATACTACCCCATGGGGTAGGAGTGATCATTGAGACTTCACAGAGGGTTTTATGAATCCTCAGCATGGGAAAGCTCATCATGGAAGGTTGCCTGGAGGAATGTGGAGACAGCACTTTACTTTATGAATGAAAGATATTGAACCTGTGCATGACAGTGACATATTGCAAGTGCTAATTAAATCTTGTAAATAATGACTGGTCACCACATTTGAGATTGCCTTTAGGGGAAACAAACACACATATATATGTATATATCATTGTGTTATGTTGTTTCTTGTACTTTAGATAGCTTATTTTCCTATTTGTACTATATTTTCCTAATATTTAGAAAATAATGTTACCTGAAGTAATCAAAATTTTCCAAAGAAACAAAACCAATAAGATAGATAGATAGATAGACAGACAGACACACTGATAGGATGAGTTAGATAAAAGGAGATTTGTTATAGGACTTGGCTCACATGGTTATGGAGACTGAGTAGTTCCCCATGACGTGCCTTCTGCAACCTGGAGACCCAGAAAATCCCGTGATATGATTCAATTTTGATAACTGGGTTTGGGGTGGATGGAGAGACTCTGGTATAAATCTTAGCATCGGACCATCCATGAATCAAGATTTACAATGTCCAAAAGAAAAAAAAAATGTTCTAGCTCAAAAAAAGGGAGTGAATTTACCCTTCCTCCTCTCTCTGTTCTATGTTGGCTCCCAGAGCATTGGCTGTTTCCCACTCACATTGGTCAGGGTGCATCTGCTTTACCCAGACTAGTGGTTCAAATGCTAATCTCTCCTCAAACACCCTCACAGACACACCCAGAAACAAGGTGTTACCAGCTATCTGGGCATCTCTATCCCAGTCAAGCTGACATAGAAAATTAAATATCACACTATCTATTTAAATAATATCATAATTATCTAAATAACAGTAACTTACATGTAATATAAATAATACAGTCTGAAATGTGCACTTTTCTAGTTCATAATTTACATAAATTAATAAGTATTCATCTGGCATAGTCATCTATAATACTTTTATTTGGACTTCCCATAAAATCTTGGTGTCCAAATCTGATAAATAAACTCTGCTCTGGTTGGAACCAAACCTCTGAGTGGGTCCCATTCTAAATACAGAGCAACTGGGGCTTGATGGAGTTTTGTGGTTACTTATATTGAATCAATACATAATAAATTACTGGATTCTAGTTTAGCTGCATCTGAAAAATAGTCAGATGAAGTTTGTGGCTACATAAAGTTCCTTTGCTCCCATACATACTATGATCTCGAGAAAGTTACACTCTACATGCTAAAAATTAAGTTCATGGAATGCCTGGCAAAATGAGGATTGCTTTGTGTATACTATATTTCTGTTATACACTGCTATGTTTTGGATAAATGTCTCCCAAAGGTCCATGAGTCAAAAACTTGGTTCCCTAGCCTGGGGCCCTGTTGGAAAATGGTGAAACCTTTAGCAGGTGGGGCTTACAGCAACTGAACCACCACGACAGTGAACCAAACTAAACAGAATAAACCTCTTCTCCTTTGAAGTTGTTTATATCAGTTATTTTTTACAGTGATGAAAAGCTAGCCTACATCCATGCTATACTAGCGTAATTTGTAAATAAAGAACAATGAGACATTAACAACAATAACTAATAATAAAATAGAACAATTATAATAAAATACAATAGTGAAAGTGATGTGAATGTGTTCTATCTTCTCAGTCTTTCTTTCTCTCCCCTCACTTTCTCACTCAGAATTTTCACCTCAAGGAAGCATTTTACATTTTCATTTTAACATTCCTGAATTACCAGCATCACTACTCTTGTGCTTTGAGGACATTATTGGGTAAAATAAGGGTCACTTGGACAGAAACACTGTACCACCACAATAGAGGATCTGATAACCAATACACTGCTGAGGAGTGGATGGGTGGGTAGCACATACCACATGGATACACTGGACAAAGGGGTGATTTACATCCATGGCCAGGCAGAGCAGAATGGCTCAAGATTTCATCATGCTTCTCAGAATGGCATACAATTTAAAATTTATGAATTACTTTTCTACATAACTTTCCATTTAATATTTTAAGAACATGGTTGAACGTACTTAATTAAAACCATGGATAGTGAAAATGCAGATGAGGGTGACTACTATACTGTTAAAAAGTAGAGGCTGATTTCTTTCAGCAGAACAGGTTCCAAGAGATCACAGTTGATAAAACTACTGAAGTCACTCAGAACAAGAAAATCAAGACTAGAGAATCTTGGTAACTCATACATTTGCACACAGGCAAGCTTCAGGCATAGCAGGCTCATAAGATGTATGATTAAAAAAATGCTGATATCAATACACTTAAGTAATCCCTGATGGCACCATGCTTGATTGAAAAGTAAAATATGGTGCACCTTTGTGGACATACTGTGCTGACTTCACAAAATCGCTGTACTTGGAAAAACAGGGAGCCTTTCCATTCAGTGATGGGCACATCTCCTGAGGCTTAGAGTTCAAGTTTGGTTCAGGTAATGACTTAGCTGCTTTTATGCTCCCTGAAGCTTAATAGAGTCTGATGGAGGACAAAGGGGCTTGAAAAAGAGAATTGCTTTGAGCAGCTGATTGCAAACGTGCAAATCAGAAAATCAGAATCTCAGCTAAGAGGTGGCATGTAGGGAGTGCCAGGGGAGAAGTCCTTAGCTGCAGCAAGTGAAAATGGAAAGGAAGAGGTGTTTGCTGGCTTGCTTCTTATTCTCAGTGCCTGAGTCAAGTTAAAAAGTTGAAGGTCATGGGAAACAGTTTCCTTTGATACCATTTGAAATGCAGCTAGAAATGTATTCCATCATTTCTGCCTTTGCAGTACTTTATCCATGTCTGTGTAATAGCACTGACCTTTAATACTATGTTAATATTATTAATATATTCTATTAATATATTCTAGAGCCCACTATGTACAATGTGGTGTTCTAGTTGCTGGTTTCAGAGCCAAGTTTCCTAGGTTTAAACCCTGACTCTACCACCTATTTCCTATGACTGTGGGCAGGTTATTATTTAACCTCCCTATTTCTTCAGGTATTCTTTAGTAAAGTGGACATAATAATGTACCTACCTCATGGGGTTGTTAAGAGGATTAAATGAGTGAATATATATACAGTGGCAAGAATAGTGCCTGGCACATAATCAGGACTATATTCATGAGGACAGAAGATGCTGATCAAGTAATCGCCAAAAGAATGAATAATTACTAAAACAACTGTGATCTTCATTATGAAAGCAAGTCAGATGAGGCTGTGATAGCACCTATCAGGGAGACCTAGATTAATTTATCAAAGCAAGAATCAAAGAAAGCTTCCAAAAAGCAATGGCACTGAAAATCAGAAATCAAGTTTGAGTAAGAATTTACAGAAAGCAAAGGAAAGATTTGGGTGAAAATTCCAAACTGATTCACAACAATCTATCATCCACTAGACCAGTGGTTGCTAAACTTGTTTTTTATAAAGGTCAGAACATAAATATTTTGTACTTAGTGATTATAAGGTGTGCTGTCCACAGCCCAGCTGTGCTAGGGCACTAGGGCTCACTGCTGGGAAACCAAAGAACATGGGGAAGATGAAATGTCAGACAAAGTTTATTGTGAAATGCTTGTGGGGATGATCTGGTGGTGATGGGCTGGATAGGTGCACCTCTGTTTCATATGGTTTTTCTGGTCCCTAGAAAACAGCACCTCCATACCTCTGGACCCTGTCTAATGGTGCCAGCTAGACCAGCACTGCCCTCTCCAGAGCTCTGTTCCACACTTGTTCTCCCAGGGTTGGGGATTTTACAGGTTAGGTTACTAGACTACGGAAGCAGTGGCATCATGGATTTTGCTTGCTTTGTCCCACGGTACGACCAGCATCCCAAGGAACTTGGCATGCATGCAAGAAAGTTACTGCACACAGACACCACTAACTTGCCCTGATTCTCAGCACACAGGACAGAAAACATTGTCCGGCAAGATAATATTTATCTGAATATTCCAGCCCAGACACCTCTCCTTGTTCCCTTAAACTGGACAGTCCTTGGGGATGGCACTTCAAGGACACGGTGTTGGACTGTACTTTTTCCTCTAAGGATGACCCGCGAGGTCTCTGCTTCAGGTGCTCCACTCTTCTGTCATGATGCGGAAGTGGACGCGGGTGACATGGATTGCCAAGTCTTGCGCTGCAGCAGAAGCTCTCAGGTCTTTCTCCCATCGTAGTCACTTTTGTATCCTAGTCCTGACACTGGGAGGGCACTCACAAACACCTGGTAAAGGAACCAAAGAGTAAACAAGTAAACAAGCGATATTATAAGTATCAGGATAACGCAATGATACCGGGAATCTACTAGGTCTTCAAGGGATCAGCATGCACTATAAGGCAAATTTCTATTCGAGAAGGCCATCTGCTAATACGCCCTGCAGTGCTCATCATAGCAGCTAGTACTGTTGTCTCTATTTTCAGCACAGCATTCAGCTCAGTGAAGTCATCCCAGAATTCTTACTTCACATTTATTTCAACTCAGGGTTTTCCCCTTTTCTTTGGAATAAGGTAAAGAAAACCTAAAAACAGTTCCTTCTTTCTACTCCTTTGCTGTCAAGTACAATCCAACATCTGGCTGAGATGATCAGCTTTCCGTTAGAAATCTCACGCTTTCCCGTCCATGGCTTTACCTCGTGGCTAGAAAGCAGCTCTTCATCCTGGTTTTATTGCCAGCAACCACCCACTCTTGCTCAGGGATCATGTGACTAATTCTCACCAATGAAATTGCAAAAGAATGATGTATGGCATCTGCAGGAGAGGGAGCAGGAGATGTGCTGGGCCTTTCTCACTCTCTGTATCTCCTACTGGATGAGTGTTGAGGTTACAAGGCTAAGATTCGGTCACCACAAGGGAAGCTACCCACTGGCCAGAACAGTCATGTATTATCAGAGTTCTCCAGAGAGACAGAACCAATAGGAGAGAGAGACAGGTAAGATAGATAATAGGTAGACAATATAGATGCTACACATTATACAACATATAAATATGCTACTATAACATAATGTATATTTATTTATTTTAAGGTATTAACTCACATGATTAGAGAGGCTGAGAATTCTCATGATCTTCCCTCTACAAGTTGTAGACCCAGGAAATCCAGTGGTATAGCTCTAAGACCTGAAAGCCAGAGTACTGGTAGTGTGGATTCCAATCCCAGTCTGAAGTCCTGAGCACCACAAACACTATGGACAGAAGAAGATCAATGTCCTATTCCATGTATTCAGGCAGAAAGCAAATTCAACCTTCCTCTGCCTTTTTGTTCCATTTAGACCTCAAGAATTTGGATGATGCCTGCCGCTGTTGGGAGGAGCCATTTACTTTACTCAACCTAGCAGTGCAAGTGCTAATTTCATCTAAAATCACTCTTACAGGCATACCTAGAAATAGTGTCATACCAGCTGTCTGGGCATCTTGTTGCCCAGTCGTGTTGATACATGAAATTAACCGTCACAAACCATAGTAGATTAATCTGTGAATCAAAAATAAACTTATTATGTTCAACCAAAATTCAGAGGGTTTTCATTGTTGTTGTTGTTGTTATAGCAGCTAATGTTACCTAGTACACCTCTTACTAGAATTTAAAATATTTGTCAAAATTCAAGACAGATTGTGAAGTCAAGAACCCTTTACACCCTAGGACTTGATAGTTCTCAGAATATGTTTTTTTAGATGAAGGAATTGATACTGAACTTAATGTAAAGTATATTTGATAATCTGGAAACTTTCCCAGAACTTCCCATAAGTCAATGGTGAAATCATGATTAAAAGGTCTGCACCAAATAAACAGAGAAACCCCCTACATAAGTCACACAGCAACCCAAGTCACCATGTGTCCCTCCTGGGTAAGGTAATAGTGCTCTTACCAGTATTATTAATTCCACAATAAACTTCGACAGTTATCAAAGGTCAAACATGTAATCATCACAGCTTGTGTTGTATATACCTGTTTTCCATAGCTATAACCACATTATATGATTTGTTTGGGTATAATATTAGTAGTAGTTTGCTAGGATTCCATAGCAAAATACTAAAGACTGACTTCAACAACAGATATTTATTTTTCTCACCATTCTGGATACTCAAAATCCAAGGTCAATGTAACAACAGGGTGGTTTCCATTGAGGCCTCTTTCCGTGGCCATCTTCTCCCTGTGTGTGTGTCTGTGTCCTAATCTCCTTTGTTTATAAGAAAACTAGTCACCCTAATGACCTCATTTTAACGTATTTGCTTCTGTTTAAGGTCTTATCTATGAAGATAGTGACATTTTGAGATACAGGTTAAGGCTTCTACATATGAAGTCTGACCATGTCTGCCCTGCATCTAACAATAACAAACAGAATGAGGTTAGAATTAATGTACGTGTCACAGTCGAGCCTTGAGCCTGGGATCCTGATTAAAAGTGCCTGCTCTTTAACATGACAGATCATCAGACCGGTCAACAGGTGTTCCCAAGAGTAGATTCTGTTCCTCTGCCCTGGACACTGTCCCACTGCTAACGGCATCTGGGGGCTTCTCCATTCCTGCTGCCCATAGACCTGGAAGAAGCCTCTGCTGGCCTAATTTCCAAGATGGTTCTGCAGTTGAGGGCATTTTGGGATATGCCTTATCTGGGGTTAAACTTTCCTTCAGGAAAAAAAAAAATAAATCCAGGTCCTCCTGGGACCAGCCAATTCATCCAGCTGTCTCGGAAATATCACCCTACAGAACAGCTCTTTCAAGCTTTTAAATAACCTACACAAAAGGTCTTAGAGCTGCATTTTTCTTTTCTCGGTCATTTCAGAGTCATGTGTGAAATGCCCTTCTCTGTTCCCCCTTCCTCTGTCTTGGAGCAGATGACTGATGATCCAAGTTTTCCTGATCCCTCAGACCAAGGTGAGCTGAACCTACCATAATAATATACGTCTCCTGTCCCTTTCGGCTTCACCTGTGGTCTCTGCCCTCATTAGGATCTTCAGTTCCCAGATCTTCCTAACTGATCTTTCTGACTGTGGTCTCCCAGATTCCAATCCATTCTCCACTCGGGTTGTGGAAATAGACCCCTTGACACCCAAGTCCCTTGAAGGCACCCCCAAGCTTGACAGTGCTCAGTTCACAACGTTACTAGTCAGGGATGCTATTTCCTCTTCATGACCCCAGCTCCTCCTGCCTCTTGCCTTATACGCCTGCCCTCCACAGAATGTCATTGCCCTCTGTCCAGGTCTTACCTTCTTGTCTGTGTCTAGTTTACCTTGTTTACCTGTGGTGCTCTCACCTATCTTCTTATCATCCTTTAGACTCAGTGTGACACTGTTTCTTAAGGAAGGCTTCTCTGGTCCCTCCCGTTCTGGGTTAGGTTCCCTCCCTAGATGCCTATTTTCTGCCACAGCCTTTCTGGCCATAATTTCCTATTCAAATCTCTATCATCACAGCTACTATATTGCAGTGAACTGCCTTGCTGCGTGTCCATCTTCCCCACAAGACCATAAGTGTCTAGCTCATATCAGAGTCCCTTAAACAGAGTTGAATCTGAGTCAATGATGAACAGAGATAATGGTTCCTAAGCCTTCACCTCCAAGCCCCCAACCCCTAAACACAGGAGATTTCAGATTAGAAATCATCACAACCTTCTTAGCAATGTTGAAACCAAGATGCACAAGGAATTTGGTAACAATTCTAAATTCCCTTCCTTTGTTATAACCATTGACTTAGAGATACAAACACCATTTTTTTTTATTTTTAAAAAATATTTTATTTATTTTTGGTGCATTGTAGTTATACATAATAGTGGGGTTCATTTTTATATATTTATAAAAGCGTATAACTGTTTCCTCCATATCAATCCCTAGTACTACGCCCTGGTATCTCCTCCTCCCTCCCCCTGATATCCTTCTACTCCATTGATCATCCTTCTATTTATTAATTTATTCATTTTAATTGGTGCATTATAGTTATAAATAAAATTGGAATGCATCATGATATATTCATACACTCACCCAGCATAATTTAGTCAACTTCATTCCTCAGTTCTTCATCTTTTCTTCCCTTTCTCCCTCCCTCTTGGTCACCCACTTCTACTTTACTGATCTCCCTTCTATTTTAGCAAGATCCTTCTTTTTTATTTCCTTTTATTCTCTAACTTCCCCATCTTGGAGAAAACATTTGACCTTTGATTTTCTGAGACTGGCTTATTTCATTTAGCATTATTTTCTCCAGTTCCAACCATTTGCCAGCAAATGCCATTATTTTATTCTTCTCTATGGCTGAGTAGAACTTTGTTGTTCTTATTTTCTATATCCATTTATCTATTTTTTTTGGTACTGGGGATTGAACCCAGGGGCTCTCAACCACTGAGCCATATCCCCAGCAATTTTCTATATTTTATTTAGAGACAGGATCTCATTGAATCACTTAGGGCCTAGATAAGTTGCTGAGGCTGGCTTTGAACTCATGATCCTCCTGTCTCAACCTCCCAAGCCACTGGGATTACAGGCATGTGCCACCATGCTTGGCCTCCATTCATCTATTGATAGGCATCTAGGCTGATTCCATAACATGGCCATTGTGAATTATGTGCCTGTATCACTATAGTCTACAGATTTTAGTTATTTTGGATAAATACCAAGGAGTGAGATAACTGGGTCATAAGGTGGTTCCATTCCTAGTCTTTTGAGGAATATTCATACTGGTTTTCAAAGTGATTATACTAATTTGTAACACAGGAAAAACTCAAGGTAGTTTATCATTTTCCAAGATGAGTATGTAAGGTATATTCAGACAATGTATGGATTTTTCCAACTGGGCACCACAAAGCTCTGCTTTGCTTGGGCCCAGAGCAATGGTATTGGCTGACCATGGACTAAACCTCTGAAACCATGAGCTCAAATAAGCTTTCCCTCCTCTAAGTTGTTCTTGTCAAGTATTTTGGTCACAATGACACAAAAAGCTGACTATCACAGTCAGAGACTCAGCTCTCCTCCTTTTTATGAAAAAGAGACGAGAAGTCTTTTTTTTTTTTTTTTTTTTTTTTAGGCAGAAATCTTTGTCAAAATTTAGCTCTGCTAAGTGAATCCAACTTCTGAATATAAAAGACGACGGAGACAACCTGTTTTTATCTATTGCAACCAATTGTCCCGGATGTGGCTACTCCAGCTTCCCCTGGCCTCTCTGAAAGCCTGTTTTCTCACACCATGAATAAGGGTTTAAAAATAGAAAAACATGCTGTTTCTCAAGCACCCTGAGCATATGAGGGTTGTTCCTCTGGAAGGCACTGGAATCCCAAAACACCTGCAGCAAAGGTAGCCCCAAAGAAACTTCTAAATGTCAGTGGTATCCTAGGCTTCTGGAGAAGCAGAAGCCCTAATCACCCTATGAATTTGGTTCACATAGCACCCTGTCCACAGAGGGTACCAGCTCTCCTACCTATGAGAAATACTGCACTTCACTAGCAAAAATGCACTCTTGGAAGCAGGGGATAGGTCTGGCTTCAGATTCCAACTGTAACATCAACCTAGTTTGGCCTTGGAAAAGTCAACTTCATTTTGGGGAAGCTTCATTTTCCCTTCCTCCAAATAAGAAGATATACTTCAGCCAACCTTTTCCTGGGGGGAAGATAAAGGAAGGTGCTATATTACAGCCCCTGTTGAGAATCTGGAGAAACTTTAAAATCAAGAAAAATGCACACTTTAGTACACTGTCACTGGGAAATCATAGCTATTTCTGGAATCCAGGAACCAAATCTCTGGGATAGACTCTCATCTGGAAGTAAAATTCTATGAGTGTACGGGGGAAAATGCAAAATAAAGCAATAAAATCCTCAGCAAACCTCTGGGAAGCCTGCAACACAGTTCTCTTTTTCACAAAACTCTGATTTTTGAACAGGATAATTGGCCTTAATTTGCATTCAATTTTCAAATATATTTCATAGTATGGATTCTGAATAATTCAACCCATAGAATCTCCCTCACAACCTTCTGTCCCTCTCCATAGTTACAAGTAACATTCCACAAAATTCCTAGGATCCCCTGCTCCTTTCTCTGGATAAGACACATACAGGGGGCCTATGCAGCCCTGCCCCATCTCTTCCTGAAGCCCCTAAATCTTGCCCACACCCACCTACCCTGGTCTCCATGACCACTACTGCTCTGCCTCTGCGGCATGATGTAGCCCCATTTTAAATTTTATGTTTGACTTTTTTCTTCTTTCTTTCTCAAACATGTTAAGGGTGACTTAGGAAAACGAAACAAATTCTAAATGTATCCTAAACAGGGAAAAATAAGCTCAAGTCCAAGGAATGATGGAGAAGGGCATTTGAAACACAAGTGTTAATAACATTGCTTTAATTATGTGCTAGATTTGACTTTGCCATCCCTGGCAGCCAGGACACAAAGAAAACCCAACATAATTCTCCTTACAGGCAAAATAGAAATGATCATGTTCCTCGTGGGACAAAATTAATTTTTTTTATTTCTATTATTAAATTCTGGAAAAGATTTCTCCTGTGGGCCTTTACAAAAATAATAGCATGGTAATAATAAGCAGTATTGGGGGAATAATAAGAATTACATGCACACACACATTCCCTAGACATGTACTGGAAGTCTAGCAGGACACTGGTTCCTAGGTATCCAATGTGAAAATAGGGGATTCAGGCTTCTGTGGGTTCATGCAATATTCTGATTGAAAACTGGTCAATTGCAGAAAGGTAAGAAATGCAGTGGGTAGTGCAGAGCAGGGGTTAGGCAGACTCCCCAGAGATGCATTTCATTCACTCAGTCATTCAGTCTCTCACCCCACCTGTCTATTACCCTCCCAGTACATGGACCAAGCCAGGCTTGAAGCCCTTGGGATATGTCAATAAAAAAGATGGACAAAGTCTCATTCCTGAGGATTTTACCCTACAGTGAGAGAGACCGAAAATACAACAATTAACATGTATATGTCTGAGTGTGCCCATAAAGTCAATGACAAAGTCAAGAAACAACCAAGCAAGGATGAGAGAGAATGAAGAAGGAGAGGAAGAGCCAAGGAAGAGACCGAAGTGGCTATTTTAATGGACATGACCAGCCAGTACCCTCCAAGGAGGAGTATTTGAGCACAGACTGGAATGAAGGGAGGGGCAGACCATGGGACTATCTGAGAAATAAATCTCCTAGGCAGACGCAGTAGCAGTTACAAAGTCTGTTATAGACTGAGTCACCTCCAAAATTGTAGAAGTGGAGGCCCTGACTCCAGTGTCTTAGAATGTGAGTAAATTAGAAAATAAGCTCCTTAAAGAGTAATTAAGTTAAAATGAGGTTATTAAGGAAGGCTCTAATCCAGTATGACTAGTGGCCTTACAAGCAGAGATTAGAACAGGGACACACAGAGGGAAGACCAAGTGAAGCCCCAGGAAGAAAATGGTCATCCACATGCCAGAAGAAACCAATCCTATGACGACACTTAGATCCCAGACTTCCAGTCCCCCAAATCGTGCAAGAATAAATTTCTGCTGTTTAAGCCACACAGTTTGCAGCACCTTGCTATAGCAGCCTTAGGAGATGAATATGTACCCCCAAGATAAGGATTCATTCAGCATTTTTAATGAAAAGCTAATTGGGGGACGGCAGGAGGAGCCGAGGTCTCAGCAACAGTCTTGGAATCCTTAAGGACACTGTGTGAGCTTGCTCATGCACACACCCCTGGACCCAACTCTGTAGGAAAGGTAGTCTTTACCATCCATGCTGCTCTCCTCTCACCCTACACATCTGCTTCTCTCTACTTAGCAGCTTAAGGGTTTTTCCCTCTTCATGGAGACATGTTTAATTCACATGTCAGGATTCATGGGCCAGAGGTTCAACATGCCTGGCATGGTGCCCAGCCGATGGAGAATGAACACAGGTGGAGAAAAACCCACACCCACTCTCCCCAGGTGCAGCATCTGAGGCATACCCTAGCCCTGGTGCAGTCTGCCATGGGAATATCCCGATCTATGACTGTATTTTGGATTTTCTTCCCAAATGGTTGTTTTTGAGGCGTTTGAGCCAAGATATAACATGATCTGATTTTTCATGGTTTAAGGATATTTCTGGATGCCCTTTGAAGAAATGGGAAGCCTAAGGTGGAGCTTGAATAATGAATAAGATTTGGGGGCATCTCAATCGTAAGGGTGCAACATGAAAAACTTCTTTGCAGGTAGATCAAAACTGAGGTCACCTCAAGCCACATCAGATCTAGCCCCGAATATGTCCACTGAATATGGGTGATAGTGACATTTTCCTCTTCATCAATGCCTTCCCTTGTCTCTAGAAGGGACATTTAGACCTGATGTCTGGTATCAGATTCAGTTCCCAGGTGGGTACAAACAAATAAAAAACAAATGAACAAGCCTGCGGCCAGCCAAGACAGTCGTTATTATTTTCCATTTATAGATGAAGAAATGGAGTTTTCAAGAGTTTAAAAGACTTAGCCCAAATCACCACAAAATCAGGCGTTTTTAAGGAACTAAGCTTTGATTTTTCCTCCTTATCACCTGCTTCAGTGTCTAACACAGGTCCACCCTGGGTGCTCAAAGATATTGATGAGTAAGTGAGTGAACCCACTAGAAATAATGACCCTAGTCCACTCTCCGACTCCGATGCCCCTCCAGTGCCTGCCACAGTTCCAACCATTTGTTCACCACATTCTTCAGCTCCCCTCCACCCCCTCATGGCAGCACCTTGCAGAGGCTTCTAGAACACAGCTTGGTAAACGAGGAAGGGTCAGAGTGAACCACTATTTCATGAGAACTCTATGTGGGCTCGGAATTGTCAGTACTTTACCAACCTGCTCTGATCCATCACATGTAGGTATAAGGAGGCAGTGACAACGAGATGTCAAGCAGATAGTTTGTGCAGAGTTTAGAATTGGGAACTTTGGAATATTATCCAGCCATAAAGAAGAACAAAATTATGGTATTTGCCAGTAAGTGGATGCAACTGTAGACTATCATGATAAGTGAAATAAGACAGTCCCAAAAAACCAAAGGCTGATTGTTCTCTCTGATATGTAGATGCTAATACATAATAAGGGAGGGAGAGAATAGGAGTTCATTGGATTAGACAAAGGCAAATGAAGGGAAGAGAGAGGGATGGGAATAGGAAGGACAGTATAGAATTGGACATGACTTTCCTATGATCACATATCAAAAAATGACCTGTGTAAATCCATGTAGGTACAGTATGTCAAAATACACTCTATTGTCATGTATATCTAAATAGAAGAAATAAAAAATAGAATTGGAAATAAGTAAATGAATCTGACCCCAAATATCAACTGACTCCTACCTCAACTCACTTCTCTTTCTCTCTCTCTCTTACACACACACACACACACACACACACACTAACTCTCCTGATTCAGTACACAAGTACCTCCACTGTACCTGACACATGGTTCTCAGCCATTGCTTTAAAGCCCTCCCCATCTCCTGAACACCCACCTCACTGGGGAAGAACTCAGTGCTGCCAGGAAGGTCCTCTGCTATGGAGCTGGCCTTCTCCCTCTGCGTTCCACCCTCTCAGCCTCTTGATTCTTCTCATTTGTGTTCATCTACACCTAGCTGTCTCACAGCTGGGATATCAGACCTTGTTTTGGTTTCTCAGTTTCCTCCTGTGCACAATGAGGCTTGGCTGTGATAGTCTCCCAGTATCCTATCCGCTATAAAAGGCTATAGCTTGGTGCAGAGAGAAAAAAGGAGGAAAGTTTCCTTTGAATGACATTGCTGAACCCAGTCTAGTGTCTGACATTAATCAAGATAATCAGACACAAGTGGCTTCTGTGGGTTGAGAGGGAGTTTCATTATCTGTCAGTGGACAGTGAGCCTCAACACTTGCTTGGAAGGTTGCTCCTGGGTTTAATTTGATTGATGGGATTTGTGTTTCGAGAAAGTCAGAAATGAGCCAGAAATCAATTTTTGAACATTTTGAGCATGATGGTGTTTAATCCCAACTTTCTCCCTGCAAGTATTCCCACATTGACAAGCAAAGAACTTTCTATTATCCTAAAATTATATGGACAGAAGACCAGAACAAGAAGGATACACAGGGTTTCATTAATTTAATTAAATAGTGCTGTGCACAGTAGTGTAATCCCAGCAGCTTGGGAAGCAGAGGCAGAAGGATCACAGGTTTGAGGCCAGCCTCAGCAACACAATGAGACCCTCAGCAATTCAGTGAGACTCCACCTCAAAATAAAATAAAAAATAAAAGGACTGCAATGTAGCTTAGTGGTAAAGTGACCCTGGGTTCTATCTCTAGTATCAAAAAGAAATTAAATAATAACTGATGCAAATTAGGTGCTAGATTTCTCTCCCTGTGCTTCAGTTTTGTCACGTAAGCAATGGGACTGTGATCCTGCCTGTTCCTCCCCACACAGCCACCGGAAGGGTTGTAATAATTGACCTAGTCAACATTGCACACTATAGCCCATGATGCAAAGAAACTGACACCAACCTGAACTGATGCTCAGAGGCCCATTAGAAGGAAGCTGTTTTCAGGTTCTGTATTCAGTGGGAAAGGAGCCTAGTGTGTGTGTAGGAGGTCGGGTGGAGCAGGAGAATCAGCATTCAGAGCATTCACCATCATTGTGTTCTCGGTATGAATGAGTTTCCGATCCCTCCTTTCCCATGTCTGGAAATGAGATATGTAAAGATGAGGTCCCATCAGCCTCTGGGGCTTCTGAACAGTAGATGAGGCGCTCTCAGGAAGGAGGAAAGATGGGGAACAGGATCCCCTTCCTTATGAAGCAGCCTTGAATCACAGCATTGTGGAGTTTGATTAAACTTTGTTGTGGAAGGCAGGTCTTCTGTTGTGGAGTGTGCATTTAGTCAGTCAGGAACTCCCCTGAGCCTCAGTGTCTTCAACCAAAATTGGCCTGGCTTGGGGACTGCCAGGAAGATGAAATGCGTCATCTTTGGAGGGCTGCCCAGCCTGTGCGTGGCCCGAAGATGCTGCAGCACCACCTTGGCTGCTCTCTTTCAATGCTGTCAGGCTAACTGCACTGCAGTGTGTGGCTTTGTTTCTGGAGGGTTGCAACACAAACCAGGTGGGGATTTCAATCCTGCAATTTGTGCAGAGTTCTGTTCCTGAGTTGAAAACATCTACCCCAGGTCCAGCTTTGCTGCTGACTTGCTGTATACTTTGGGCAAATCCCATCCTCTCTCTGAGCCTCCATTTTTCAATGGGTAGTGTCTCTGCCAGGTTCCCTGTTACGGCTAACCACCACAGGAGCGGACACACACAGGCCCGAGAGCAAACGTCCATCTGGAGCTTACTGTCCTGTGGCACACCACCTGACAGGTGTCCACTCGCTGGTCCTCCCCACACTCTGTGTGATGGGCCTCTTGCCATTCCCATGTCTCAAAAGAGGAAACAGAAGCACAGAGAGAGTAAAATAACTGGTGTGAGGTCAAGGAAGTTGACTCTTCCAAATTCAAAACCAGGGCATATGGCCCAGGAGCGTACACGCTCTTTGCACAAATGCTGCCTTTGAAATAAAGGCTCATCTAGTCCCATTTTGCAGAGAGAAAAACTGAGTTTCAGACATTCTCCAAGGGTCTTGGACAAGTGGCAATCCAGAACTTGCACCCAAGGCCATCTGACACTCACATCTGCTCTCTTGAACCCTGGGGGCGGATGTCATGGCCAGAGAGCTGGGCCAACTGGATTGCCAGTGACCCCTTGGCAGCTGGCCTCTCAGCTCCCAGTTGAGCTCTTCCCTGACTGGCTTTATCTTGTTCCAGCAGCTTCTCCTCCTCCCCAACACTGGAGCTGTCTGAGGAGGAGGGAGTCTGCAGGTGAGAGCACAGATGTGTCCATTTTAGATTTATGAGATGCTGGACCAAGTCCCCAAAGAAGCAGATTAATCACAAGAAGTTATTTTCCTTTTAATTAAAAAATATTATCAACAGTGGCTCTGGCCCTGCTGATTCTCAGAGCAGGCAGTGAGGCTGAGCACAGTGAGTGAGCAATATTAATTTCTCCCACTAATTTACAGATGATATCCCTCACATGGGCCATCAGCGTGCAAGTCTGTTTGTACACCAGGCATCCTTTGCCCCAGGGACCTTCTGAGCTTCCTGGGTTTTTCTGTTGCCTCTGGAAGCATCCTCAAGGAAGAAGACATGCAGAATACAGCAAGCAAAGCTACTACATACAAGCATCCTTGTCAGGAACACAGTTCTCTGGCTGAAGGGAAGTACTTTCAGCTAAGAGCCAACAGACAACATATGTCACAGAAAAAGATCTGAGGTTCCACATTTCATTATGACCTTATGTGACCATGGTTTACGAGCAAAATTAAGCTCCTCCACAAATCAGGTGTTGAAACCCTAACCCCCAGTGCCTCAGAATGTGACTGTATTTGGAGATAAGGCGTTTAAAGAGTAATTATCTTAAAATAAAGCCGTTAGGGTGGCCCCTAACCTAATGTAACTGGAGTCCTTACAGGAGAAGGGCATCAGGACTCAGATGCACGCAGGGAAGAAGACATGAGGCACAAGATGATGGTGGCCATTGAGACGCCAAGAAGGTGGGCTTAGGAGAAACCAACCTTGCTGACACCTCCACCTTGAACTCAGGAACTCTGAGGAAACAATGGCTAAACCACCCTGTCTGTGGCATGTTTGTTAGAGCAGCTCTCAAAAACCAACGCATGTGAGCAGACCGCTCTCCTTCCCGGTCTTCGCGTCTGTGAACTAGGAAGACGAAGCGCCCCTATCTTCACAGACCCTGCCGATTCCGCTTTCCTGAGCTGGGTTATCAGAGTGGCTGAGTAGCTTGGCGTCCCCTGACACCTACCCCAGAATGAGAAACAAGGACAAACACTTTCCAAACTTCAAAGCAAGACCACATTAGCAAAGGAGTGGCCAGCACCTTCCATCCTCCGGGCAGCTCAGGAGCCCACCCACCCTCAGGATCAACACCTCCTGAAGCCCCTCTTGGTCTCTCCTCACACTCTTTCCCACTCCCTTCTCTTCTGGCTGCTCAGGCTTATGAAATATACTTTCTTTGTGCCTCGTGGCCTACCACATTCCTCACACTATTTCTGTTTCCTGTTGCCTTGGATAGATGGACTTCATTAGTGGCCAATACTAATTTTCATATCTCTGTATCTTAATCAGCATGAATTTGCACCTTTTCTCATTGAACATTAAATGGGTCTCCTTTCCAAACATTCGAATCTGGGTGGTCCTTATGGCTCGTTTAACCCAACAGAATGCAGCAGAAGTGACTTCAGGCCAGTTCCAAATCTATGTCTCAACAGTGTTGCACAGATTCTCTTGTTCTTCTAGACTTCTGCTTCTTCTGTGAAAACAAGTGAGCACTATCCTGTTGTCGAATGGAAGATCACATAGAGGAGAGGCAAGGTCTCCCAGCGCAGGTGTTTCTAGTCTATCCCAAAGTTAGCCGATACCAAAACAAATGAGAGAGACCAGCCAGGATCAGACCACCTAATAAGTAAAGTTGATTATTGACCCAGGAGGGAGCACAACTGAGACTAGAAAGAGAATCTAGAGGCCAGCCTGAATCACCAACACACATTTGTTATTTTTGAACCACCACGTTTTGAGGTGGCTTGTTGTTACACAGCACAGATTGTCTGGTGAGCCACTTTTCTTTCTTCTGCTAGAAAGTCAGTACCTTATAAGCAGGAGGCATGGCTTGTCCTATGTGTAAAGTGAAGGAAAAAAATATATGTATGGAATTGTTCCCTACATACACTAGGCTATTTCCATATAGTCTATGGAAGATATTTTCCAAATTGGTACAACATAGTTCCCATCTCACATATTTTTCTGCAATGTGGCTTTACCAAATTCCAGTTGAAGGCAGAATCTATTTGTCCAACACCTTAAACCCAGGTGGGCCCTATCATTGTTTTGACCAACAAAATACAGAAGTGAGGCTGTGCTAGTGCTGAGCACAGTCTTGACTTGGCCTTGTGTTACTTCTTGAAAGCCAAGTTGCAATGGAAAGATATGGTGTCATGCTTTGATAAGCCCAAATCGTGTAGAGAAGTGCTAGATCATGAAACGTATGTGAAAAGAGATACATACATAAAAGTGTGATAACTGATCAGACACGGGAGTGAGGACCCATTTTGGAAATTAGTCTCCCACCCTTAACTGTCTGAGCTGGCACCCTGTGAAGCCAGATGACTTGTCCAATTTAGTTCTATCACCTTAACCCACAAAATTGTAAACAACATCAACGATTGCTTTAAATATTTTGCTTGTTTATTGTGCTGCAATACAGAATATGTTGCCACAGAAAAATTTTGCTCTAAAGCAGGTAAATATGGATTTATATCCTGCCTTGACTCCTGACAATGTGTTAGTGGGAAGCTCATTTAAATGTTCTATTGCTTAGTGTCCTCATCTATATGATAAGGATGCATTTAATCATTCAATAAACTCCACCGAGAGCTTGGAGGTAACATGTTAAATAAGTCCCAGTCTCTGCCTTCAGGGAATTTATAATCATTTTATGGAAGCAAGGCAAGAAGCCAGAGATTCACAGAGCAGGGCTATCTGTTCTCCTACAACATAAAGTACAATAAATCCTGGAGTACATAGGAGAGGTGGGGAAAGTATTGGATTTGCTCGTGGGGCTGGAAGGGAAAGTGATAGATGAAGCAGAATTCTGACTGGAACCAGCAATGAAGAGAGTTAAGCAAGAGAAAGCAGAAACTGAAGAAGAGGGAGCAGCCTGTTTAAAAGCCAGAGCTAGGAGAAGGCATGGGGCCTTGGGGAAGAAATAATTGGCTGTATTGGGAGCCATTGTGAGTGTACAGGTGGGAAATATACCCACTTCTAATCCATGACCACAGATTTGACCAATCCAGGAGACGCTAAAATGAACTTCTCAGAAATGAATGGTGTGGTCAGCTTTCACCTTTGCAAGGACACAACTTGATGAATGTACTGTGGAAAGGTGTTACTTTAAGTGTTGCTGGAAAACAACAACAACAAAATAAGAGGCTAGAAGATGGCTTTACAATTCAGCAAAGTTTTGGGAGAATCGGTAGAGAATATATGTGATTAAGAAATACAAACTTGATCTTATTTTGTTTGTTTATTTATTTATTTATTTTGATCTTGGGGATTGAACCCAGGGTGCTACCATTAAGCTACATCCCAAGTTCTTTTTTTTTTTTTATATTTTATTGTAAGACAGGGTCTTGCTCAGTTTTTGAGGATGACCTCAAACTTAGGATCATCCTACCTCAGCCTCCCAAGTGGCTAGGACTACAGGAGTGCACTATACTCCCAGATCTTTTTGTTTGTTTGTTTGTTTGTTTGTTTGTTTAATTCAAAATGTGCAGCTCAAGAGTGTTCAAATGAAACAATTCGACCTGAGTGGGGAAGTGTAACTCCCTGTAAGACCTATCAATGAGACTGGACCCTACTGTGTGCTTTTTCAAGCTCTGAGCAAACTGCATCAGCTTCTGGATTGCATCCACTTAATAAAGAGATTGAGAGACAAAAGAGTAGAGCAGCAGTTGAACCCAGAGTCAGCAGGCTACAGTAAGAAGTCCCAAACATAAGATTTGGGGATGACGCTCAAACCAAGGAGGGGAGTGGATTCCCCACACTCGCTGCTGGGGACCGAGCTCCAGGAGTGCAGATCCTCAGGACAAGGAGTGGAGAGTCAGAGGACGTGCTTCTCCCCGTTACTTGGAGGCCTTCGTTAGGCAGGTGATTAATTACTACACGTCTTTCAACAGAGTGCTGTTGGGAAGCTCCTGGGCCTCCTGGTTGAACCAGTCTTTTAATCATTCAGGAGCAGAAAACATCAGGAAGGGACACATCTTAATGAAATCAGAAGTCCGGTGTGGGCAGGAGGGAGGTCCCGCTGGCATAATCTTTTCTAGACCACATTTTCTTTTAAATATTTATTTGCTTACTTTAGTTGTACACAATGCGATGCATTTATGTTTACGTGGTGCTGAGGATCGAACCCGGGCCGCGCACGTGCGAGGCGAGCGCTCTGCCGCTGAGCCACAACCCCAGCCCCTCTAGACCACATATTAGGAATCTGAAATTCCATCCCCACATTGCCATGAACCTGCTTGCAAGGCCTGCACAGGCTTCTTGCTTAGGTCTGTCCTAATAAAAATTACTCAGGAATGAACTAAAAGTGCCTCCACGTAATGATGTGTTAACCTCAGATCCTCCGGCATCCTCCCATTACTTGGAATAAATAAAGTACAGGAAATTTCCTCTTGACCTTTGTTTGGACTGGTCCATAAATCTATGGACTGGTCCCAGAATAATTCAGTAGGTAGCATGGGCCTAAATATTAAATAAGGAAAGTTGCTTGGTGGCAAAGGACAGATGTATAGAATAATTAAATCTCTTTTGTGGGAGAGGAGAAGCACCTTCAATTAAGTCTGTCTTTTCATGAAGGTGTGAGGAGTGAGCACACACCAAATATTGGCAAAATGCATTGTGCACAGAAACATGCAACCTACAAACGCAAACTGACCTTGCAGAAAGGGACAACAGTTATATCCTCCTTTCAATGCTTAGTTCACCCTCTGAGGACTAAATTAGGGAAATTGCAATGGATGAGGCCATATCTAGGAGTAACTGGCTTTTAATAGACAGGTTCCCCAGGAGATTTGGAAAGTCTTAAATAGAGACTTAGAGAAACATGACTAGAATGTGATTATCCCCATGAAAGCGTGAACCTTAGCAAGTGAAAAATGCTGCTTTTGAATAATAAATGAACCCAGAGAAAGGGGGTACACATCCAAAGATGAGGAATGGAAAGATGAGAGGGAGAGCCGACGTCCACGAAGCAACTGTTAGGTGCTAGGCCTGTAGTACCGCGACACAGCGATTCAATGGGGTGGATAATGTTATTCTCATGGTTTAGGAAGCAGATGTCTTGGAAGTTTAAGATACGAGTCTAAAAATCACACATCTCGTAATTAGCGGAATTTGGATTTCAACCCAAATGACACAAAATAAGAACTGGACAGGAATATCTCATCCAGAAGGAAATAAAAAATATATATCTGGCTGAGAGAATTTGACAGTTAGTTGTCCATGACAGGCCTTCCCCTAGAATGGAAAAGAAAGAATGCTTCAAAATTCATCCTTTGAAGGCACTGGCTACTACCATCATCTTGGTCTTATGTCTTGGGTTCCATCATTGCTCATCAAATGACATTCTGACTATCATTTGGGTTCTCAGGTAGACTAGCCAGCAATGAAAGAACTGGCTGCCCAGTGAGACCAAAGGCAGCAGACATGCCTAAAGATGACTCCAAAGGATTCCAGTCCTTGTGTACCGCCTGCCCTTGGGTGCAGGTGGAGCCTGTGATTGCCTGGGAGATGATGGATGTCATCCTTGTGATTCACTTTGTTACATGAGCCTAGTTAGAAAGTTCTCCCTGATGGCCTTGAAGAAGCCAGTGGTCACACTGTGAACCACCTCTGGAGAGGGCCAGTGGCAGGGAACTGCAGACGGCCCCCAGGAGCTGAGGGCAGCCTCTGAGGCAGACAGTGAGAATCTGAGGCCTCAAGGGAGTGCATTCTGCTATCCCACTAGGTGAGCCCGGAAGCAGATCCTTCCCTGCTCAAGCCTCCAGAGGAAAACAGCTGGGCTGATCCACTGATTGCAAGTTGATGAGACAGAGGGACATAGAGCCCAACTGAAGTGTGCTCAAACTGTGACCCACAGATATTCCAAGGTAATAAAATATGTGTTGTTTTAAGCTGCTAAGTGCCTAGTGATTTATAATATATAATGCAGCACTAGACAACAAATGCCCTGAGATTCAGGTCTACTTGTTACAGCAAAGACCAAGAAGGCTATGCTTTCAACATACTCATTACAACAAATGGCAAGTGTAGTGTGAGTGTGTGTGTGTGTGTGCGCATGCGTGCACATGCGTGCATTGATAAGTTCTGCACACAGATTACATAGAGACCTAGTACTTAGGGAAGTCAAGAGCATTAGGGATTACTTGTCAAGAAGGAGGACTAAAGCAAGAGAAGAGGAACATCTGGCATTCTCAAAACTAAGGTTCTTCCCACCCTGATGCTGCATGCAGCTCAGAGCAATGGTTAACATCCTATATTTTATAAAGTCCTAGCTGGAATCATTTTTGTATTTTATAACTTTAGTTATAAACTCTATGCTTCCGTTTTCACACCCATAAAATGAGAATAATAACAGGGACTCTCTCGTAGAACTGATATGTACATTAAATGAACTCGGTATTAGAAACAGCCAAAGTGAGTCCTAAAGAAATGTTGCTGTGACGAACATGCAGCTAAAAACTGAAAGTGTCAATTGTGAATCTAGGAAGGCCCTGGATTCACGACTGACACTACCTGTGCAGTAGTCCACCTTCCATTGTTATAATAAATACCTGAGGCTGGTGCTTTATTTGAAAAGAGGTTTATTTCACTCACGGATTTGGACCTCAGTGTGTAAGGTCAGACAGCCCCATTGATTCAGCCTTAGGTGTGGGTTTTATGGCAAATGGCATGACAACAGCCCGAGCACCTGCGAGTACAAGCTCATGGAGAGCCGTACAGGGATCCAGACGGCAGGGAGGGTCAAGCCTTGCTCTTCTAGAACAATTTTTTCTCATGAGAACTAACTCACCCTGTGAAACCAGCATAATGGAATGGATTCTTTCTGAGGGCAGCACTTTGGTGACCCTGCACTAAGCCCTACCTCTGAAAACTCCCACCACTTCCTACATCACCACACCAAGTGTCCAACACATGGACCCTTGGGGGCACACTCAAACCACACCAAAATCAGACCAACCTCTGTGTCCCCATGCCGGCAAGCAGGCTGAGGAAGCTTCATCATCCTCCACAAAAAGTGAGTCCTTGCACTGCACAATTCTAGATGTGCAATCATGCGTCCATCACCATTGAGGTCTGTTTTCTAACTGTCTATCATGTACCGGCTAACAGCACATAAAAACAAAAATAATATAAGAGTAAAACAACCCTGTCTCCTGTGCATAATGGAAGGTAATAAATCATGAATAAATCATTCATCAGGAGAAAAACAAGTGAGTGGTCATGCATTTCGGCAAATAAATCACCAGCAATGCTTCTGGAAGCTGAAACAAGAAACATCTGCAGGGAATAAAGCAAGCCTACTAAGATAGATCAGTCACTCCATTAGTCTGAATTAGAATCTCACTGGTCAAGTCCATCTCTCAACTGACAACTGCAGCCTCACATGCTACTCTACAATTTGACCTTGTCTCACTGAAATCAGTCTTAAGCAATCTGTTTTTGGGCAAGTAGAAGGAATTTATAATTGATATGAAAAATAAGCAAGCTTAAGTCCTTTAGAACAGAAATGTACTCTAAATTCATTTTAGTTACAATTTAAAATCAGGAAGGTGATTCTGACAAACCAAACACACAATTTGAATGATGAAACCTCTCATCCTAAGGGAAAGATTTAAGAAATTGCCTATCAAAGAAAGTCATAAAATCTTAAAGCTGAAAGGGACCTTAGAAATTTAATGAGCTCAACACTGGTGCAGAAAGATTAAATGGTTTTTCCAAGATCACAAAGCTTCAAAGAGTCTAAGCCTGTAACTTCTTAGCCCAGGGTAAGGTGTGACATGGACCTATATATACAAGAGGTGACACCCCATGAAAAATGACAAAAATGAATCTCACAGTGGTTAAGTAACCTTCCCAAAGCCAAAAGATGTTTAAGGGGAAGATTTAGGAGTAAGTCTTAAGTCTGCCTAATCCTGATCACCTCGTGCTTAGTCTTTTCCAGTGTAATCCCTCCGTTGTGAGAATGAGAGGGTCTTGCACTCAGACCATAGCTTATAGCATGCATTCAATAAAGACTGTCTAATATTAAAATTGGCATAAAAATGAGTAAACAGGATCATTGTATTAAATTTGTTATTTATTTTTCAGTCTTGGGGAAATTCATCTTGATACTTAATCAATCATTCCCTGATAAAAACAGAGTTAAATTGTGAAATCTAAGCTACTTTTTACACATTTCAGAAATTGCCTCATTTATTGCAATTTATCACATTTCCTAAAAGGACTGCAGTTGAGTCTGACTCTAGGATGCACCCCTTGGACTTGCAGCCCAGATGAAACTCAAAGCTTCCAGCTAGTATCTCCTATAGGATTTGCCTCAATCTTTGAGCCAAGGTCATGTTTTATTTTTCTTGGGGTTGACCCCAGGCAGTGACTGAGTGAGGTTATTCTAGTTCAAGGGCCAAATGTTATCTGTGCTCTTGAACTCCCCGCTGAGCTGGCATGGACTTTGCCTATCAGCCAACTCTTTTATCCAACCCTGTTCTCTCTCCTTTTCCTAGCATAGGTATTACCTCCCTCCAAAGGCTATCTACATTCCAAACTCCATCCCAGTGCCTTTTGCTCAAAGAACCCAACCTGCCACTATGAGGAGAGATCTGAAAAAGCAGGTTGATGAAATGAGATTTTGTCTTGCTCAGCTGGAAATTGCCCACATCCCCAGTAGATATGGGATAACATGCACATAGGGAGAATGGACTGGATGGATGTCACTGGCTTGCATTGATGTCCTACTTAATAAAAATTCAGAGACATCTCTTCAGTAGTTTGCTCACATACTTTCATCTCATGGAATTGGTAAATGTAGTACTTAAAGACAAAACTCAGGATTTAGTAGTCACAGTGACTAATAGTCAGAGGATACTGAATACTAAACCCAGGAAGATCTGACCTACAAGATTAAGGCCCTACTTGGATTCATGCAATAGGGACATCTGGGTAGATGTCCACAGAGACTTTGATTCTCCATACCTCTGAAACCTTCTGAATCCAAACTAGTGACCACTCCTCCCCTTATAGTGATAGCACTCTGCTCCTGCTGTGACACAAACAGAGGTCTCTTCCCACAAGACAAGAAGTGTTATCTTTCAGCATCTGCTACATCTTCTTCTGGGCACCAGGTCTATGAGAAGGGCCAGATAAGGCAGCAAAAATGGCTATATACCCAAGTAGTTACAAGAACCAGTCAGTGTGAATGAGCAGAGGCTGGAAATTTTACATAAGACTATATTTCAAGGATACATGATCAAGAGTCACTACAAAATCAGACCGTATAAGGGTGAGTTCCTGGAACTGAGACACATTCTCAATACACTGCCAGGAACCTCAGGGGATAACACAAAGTCCCTACTAAGATAGCTCCTAGGGAGGCTGAGGAAGATGACAGAATAGAGAGGTTGCTTCCCTGGAGGCTCCTGGTACGGAATCAAAAAAAGCAGACAGGCAGCTTTTCAGCAAGGTGGGTGAAAGAACAAAAATTCGGAGAGATGTTACTGGAATTTAATAACGGACACTAAAAACAGATTGGGGACTCAAGTGATCAAATATAATAAGGAAGAAATCCCCAATGACACCAATGACACAGCCACAGCAGTGGCTGGAGACACAAACTAGAATGGTTACTCCACAAATGCAGTGAAACAATAAGGGAATTAAAAGAACCCCCATTCTAGGGAGGACTGAGGCTTGTCAGGGTGTGAAGAGTTTAGAGATCAAATACACTGCCTCACTTAAAGTAAGGTGCACTGCACAATATTCTTGTGCAGAAAAGTACCACATCAGTCCCAACAGAGGTGTGCAGAGGACAGTGTTAGGAACCATTTTCAGCTGCTATGCTGAGGCCAGCAGCTGGGGGAGCCAATTTCTCGCAGACCCAAGTCTGGCCCCCACAACTAGCTGAATTATTTTTCATGCAAACACATGCTTCAAGACAGAGAGTGTACCTAAATGACCAGGAGAAAATCAAGCATGGAGAGAGGTTTACACAGGGGGATACTGGTTGTAGAAACCCACAAGGCTTCCCCTCTAATTCCCCCTTCACTGTCCTGCTTGTAGGACAGGCTGGGAGAGAAGCTCCTGACTGAGAATTCAAAAGGGCAGGGATGGGAGAGATGGAGTTTGGAAACTGAATGAAAGACCAGAAATCCAGGGGTCCACAGGTGACATAGAACTGGATACTACACCACAAAAGTGGAACCCCAAGGAGATTCCTGGGGTGCAGTCTTCCAGCATGGACTGGCAGTTGCTGGGTGCTGGAGGTATGCCAATTTAAAATCTCCAGATGGACTGGCATTCAGCAAAGAGCCTGGAGCATACCTAAGGCTAAACACCACCTCCAGCATTTCTGCCTCCAGGATTAACCCTCTCACCATAGCAACCCTACCTTGAGGGTGGAGGAAGCATCAAACTGCAGACCTAACACTGAGGAGTAGGGAAACTGAGAATCTTTTGATCTCCAACAGAAACAGTTCATCTTTTCATTGAGATCTTTTTATCTTCTTTTTTTTTCTAACATTTCTACCATTTTGAAATGAATTAGTTTTCATGCATCAGTTTATTGAAGACTAGGATATCTGATGAGCATGTTTCATTTTTGTTTTGTATTCTTTTATTTTTACTTTTTTTATTTCTATCTTTAATATTTAAAATTTTTACTTTATATACATATATTTTTTCTCACTTATCTGATTAGCTTGATTTTCTTTCTCTCCTTTCTCATGCTAACAGCCAATCTATTATTCCCTTTTCAATCTTCCATTAATTTTTACTTCTACCTTCTTCCTCCTTCTTCATATTCATCACATCCTACACCACTTTTTTTTTTTCCCTCTTTGTCCACCATTTGAAATTGTAAACATTTTTGCAAACTTACTGTTTTTATTGTAGGCAATAACTAAATATATCATTTCTGTTTATTATCATAAAATTGTAGGTGTTAGCGGAAATTTGCAGGAAGGGACCGAGGCTCGAACTGTCGTATAGGAAAAGGAAAGGGGTTTATTGAATTACCAAAGAAACACGTGGAGGGGATGAGGACAAACCGCGGGGAACGGAGGGGAGCTGGAGCACGCGGGAACGGGAGTGGAGAGCAGGAGCAGGGAGCCGCAGGAACCAGGTGAGAGCAGGAACAAAAAGGGGACGATTTCAGTCCGGGGCTGGCTTAAATAGAGTAGGGGTCATAAAACCCCCTTGGAGTGAGTCCTTGTCCTATAGGCCAGCAGAGGTCATGGGGGGAGGTAGTGGTAGTGGACAAGGGTCTTGCTGGTCAGGTTTTGGTCACGCTGAGGATCTTGGGAGCCGTAGTTTTCACAAGGCACCTGGAAAGGTGTGGCCTTCTGCCTGGGAGGTGTGGCCTTCTGCCTAGAACCAACAGTAGGTATATAGTAGAAACTATTTGGTTTAAGGCTGTATATTATTTGCATTGGTTGCTCTTATTATTTGTCTTCTCCTAAAGAGTGAGGTAGTGCAAACCTTCAGGGACTCTATAAGTCTACAGGGTAGAAACTGTACTGCCCCAGATCCATATTGCTATATGGGTAGGTACACAAACAACATGCAAAAACAAGGGAAAGAAATCACTCCAAACAAACCAAGTAGCTCCAATAATTGAATCCATGGACACCACAGTGGAAGAAATGTCAGAGAAGGGGTTTAGAATATACATGGTTAAACGGATCTGCAAGGTAAAGGACGATGCAAGGAGAGAAATCAGAGAGAAAATACAGAAGGCGAAAGATCACTTCAACAAAGAGATAGAGATTCTGAAAAGAAATCAAGTAAATATCCTCAAAATGAAGGAATCTATAAATCAAATTAAAAATTCATTGGAAAGCATCACCACAGACTAAATCAGATAGAGGTTCAAGCAAGAAACAAAATATATAATGTTGAGGGGCTGGGATTGTGGCTCAGTGGTAGAGCACTCGCCTAGCATGTGGGCGACCCAGGTTCGATCCTCAGCACCACGTACAGATAAAATGCATTGAATAAAACGCATTGTGTACAACTAAAGCAAATAAATAAAAATATTTAAAATATATATATATATATATATATATATATATATATAATGTTGAAAATAAAGATGACCATGGAGAAAAGATGTTAAGGACCATGAATAGAACTTCCAAGAAATATGGGATAACAGGAAAACACCAAATTTAAGATTTATTGGGATAGAAAAATGCATGGAGATACAAACCAAAGGAATGCACAATCTTTTCAATGAAATATTATCAGAAAGTTCCCCAAACCTAAAGAATCAAATGGAAAATCAAATATAGGATGTGTATAGGATCCCAAATATGCAAAATTACAATAGAACCTCACCAAGGAACATTATTATGAAAATACCTAACATCCAAATAAGTATAGAATTCTAAACTCTGCCAGAGAAAATTATCAAATTATGTTTAGAGGGAAGCCAATTCCAATCTCAACTGATTTGCCAACCCAGACCCTCAAAGCTAGAAGGTCCTGGAATAATGTATACCAAACTTTGAAAGAAAATGGATGCCAACCAAGAATACAAATTTAAAGATGAACTAAAAACTTTCCATGATAAACAAAAGTTAAAAGGATTTGCATCTAGAAAGCTTGCACTACAGAACATTCTTGGGAAAATATTTCATGAAGAAGAAATAAAAATTCAAGTGAAAATCAGCAAAAAAGGAACTATACTAGAGGAATAGTCAGTAAAAGGAGAAATGAATTCAAACCAAAAACTAGAAATAAGTCAAAATGGGAATAAAAATCATCTCTCAGTAATAACATTGAATATAAATGGCCTAAACTCATCAATCTAAAGGCATAGACTGGCTGATTGGATTCATAAACAAGACCCAACAATATGCTATCTCTAATAGACTCACTATAAAGTAAAGCCATCCAGAGACTGGTGGTAAAAGGATGGGGAAAAAAATAATTCACATGAACCATTTAAACAAACAGACTTCAATCCATAATCAATCAGAAGGGACAAAGAAGAACATTTCACACTGCTTAAGGGACTTACACATCAACAAGATATAATAATCTTAAATAGTTATAGCCCAAAGGAGTATCTACATATGTCAAACAAACCCTTCTCAATTTCAAGAATCATAGACCACAACAAAATAATACTGGGTAACTATAACACACCTCTCTCACAACTGGATAGGTCCTCCAAACAAAAACTAAATAAAGTGATATAACTAATAAATACAGTTATAAATTTAGACTTAACAGACATATGAAAGATATTTCATCCATCAATGACTCAATGCACTTTATTTTCAACAGCACATGGATCCTTCTCCAACGTAGACAATAACTTAGGGCACAAAGAAACTTCAAGCAAAGATAAAAGGAAAATATAATACCTTGCATTTTATCAGACTGTAACGGAATAAAATTAGAAATCAGCAATAAAATTTAAAAAATAGAAGCTACTCTAACATCTGGAGACCAAATAATACACTATTGAATGACCAATGGATTGAAGGAGAAATCAGGGATGAAATTAAAAAAAAAATACTTAGAGTTAAATAAGAATAGAGATACAACATATCAAAATATCTAGGACTATGAAGGCAGTGCTAAGAGAAAAGATCATTGCATTGAGTTCATTACTTTAAAGAATAGAAAGCCAACAAATAAATTACCCAACATTACATTTCAAAGCCCTAGAAAAAGAAGAAAAAATTAACACCAAAAGCAGTAGAAGACGGGAAATAATTAAATCAGAGCTGAAATCAATAAAATTGAAAAAATTCAAAAATCAACAAAAAAGTTCGTTCTTTTAAAAATAATTTAAAAAATTGATAAACTCTTAGCCACACTAATGAAGAGAAAGAGAAAACTCAAACTACTAAAATTCATGATGAAAAAGGAAATATCATGATGGACACTACTGAAATAAAGATGATAATCAGAAACCATTTTGAAAATTTATACTCCAATAAAATAGAAAATCTTGAAGACATTGACAAATTTTTAGAGACATACGACCTACCCAAACTGAATCAGGAGAACATTCACAATTTAAACATATCAATTTCAAGTAATGAAATAGAAGATGCCATCAATAGCCTACCAACTAAGAATAAAGAAGGATCAAACAAATTCTCATTCAAGTTCTACAAAACCTTCAAAGAAGAAATAACACCAACACTACTCGAATTATTCCATGAAATAGAAAAGGTGGGAACTCTTCCAAACTCATTGTATTAAGCTATTACCACCTTGATACCCAAACCAGACAAAGACACATCAAGGAAAGAAATTTTCAGACCAATATCCTTTGTGAACACAGATGCAAAAAATTCTCAATAGAATTCTGAAAATTGCTTACAAAAACGTATTAAAAGATAGTGCACCATGATCAAGTGGGGTTTATCACAGGAATGCAAGATTAAGTCAACATGTGGAAAGCAATAAACATAATTTGTTACATCGATAGACTTAAAGACAAAAATCATATGATTATCCCAATAGAGGCAATGAAAGAAATTGAGAAAATACAGCACCACTTCTTGGTCAAAACAGTGGAAAAACTAGAGATAGTAGGTTCATACCTCAAAATTGCAAAAGCTATGTATGCTAAACACAAGGCCAACATGATTCTAAATGGAGAAAAATTGAAAGCCTTCCCTCTAAAAACTAAATAAGACACAAGTGCCCTCTTTCACCACTTTTATTTAACATTGTCCTTGAAATTTTAGCCACAGCAATGAGACATAAGAAAGAAAACAAAGGGATACAAATAAGAAAAGAATAACTCTATCCCTATTTACTAACGACATGATTCTGTTTTGAAGACCCAAGAACCCCGCCGGGCGCGGTGGCGCACGCCTGTAATCCCAGCACTTTGGGAGGCTGAGACAGGAGAATCGCGAGTTCAAAGCCAGCCTCAGCAATGACGAGGCACTTAGCAACTCAGTGAGACCCTGTCTCTAAATAAAATACAAAAAAAAAAAGGGCTGGGGATGTGGCCCAGTGGTCAAGTGCCCCTGAGTTCAATCTCCGGTACCACAAAAAAAAAAAAAAAAAAAAAAAACCCCACCAGAAAACTTCTAGAACTCATAAATGAATTCAGCTAAGATGCCAGATATAAAATTAACAACCATAAATAAATTGTGTTCCTATAAACTAGTGAATCATGTGAAACTAGAATCTAATGAAAAAGAAATTAAAAAAAAAAAAAAAACTACCCCAATTCACAATAGCCTCAAAAAAAAAAAAAAAATTTGGGAATCAGTCTAACAAAAAAAGTGAAAGACCTTTACAATGAAAACTACAGATCATTAAAGAATAAAAATGAGGAAGACTTTAGAAGATGGAAAGATCTCCCATGTTCTTGGATAGGCAGAATTAACATTGTCAAATGGCCATACTACCAATTTGGCTGGGGCTGTAGCTCAGTGGCAAAGCACTTGCCTATCATGTGTGAAGCACTGGGTTAGATCCTTTGCACCATATAGAAATTAACAAATAAAATAGAGGCATTCTGTCCATCTACATTTTTTTTTTAAAGCACTATACAGGGGCTGGGGTTGTGGCTCAGCAGTAGAGTGCTTGCGTAGCATGTGCACAGCACCACATAAAAATAAATAAAGTAGAGGTATTGTGTCCAACTACAACTAAAAAATATTATTTAAAAAGCACTATACAGATTTAATGCAATTCCTATTAAAGTTCCAATGATGTTCTTCACAGAAATAGAAAAAGCAGTCATGAAATTCATTTGGAAAAACAAGAAACCCAGAATAGCCAAAGCAATGCTTAGCAAAAAAGGTGAAGCAGGAGGCATCACAATACCAGACCTTAAATTGTACTACAGAAGTACAATAACAAAAACAGTATGGTATTGGCACCAAAACAGACAGGAAGACCAATGGAAGACACAGAGACATATCCACATCAATACAGTTATCTCATAGTAGACATAGGTGCCATTAACATACATTGGAGAAATAAGAGCCTCTTCAACAAATGGTGCTGGGAAAACTGGAAATCCATATGTTGCAAAATGAAATTAAATCCCTATGCCTCACATTGAACGAAACTCAACTCAAAGTGGAATTAAGAACCTAGGCATAAAAGCAGAGACCTTGGGGATACTAGAAGAAAAAGTAGGCCCGAATCTACATCATGTTGGCTTAGGAACCAAATTCCTCAACAAGACTCCTAAAGCACATGAAGTAAAATCAAGAATCAATAAATGGGACAGTATCAAATTTAAAAGCTCCCTTTCAGCAAAGGGAACAATCAAGAACATGAATAAGAGAGCCTACAGAATGGGAGAAAATCTTTGCCACCTGCACTTCCAGGTTATATAAAAAACTTCACACCAAAATAACAAATAACCCAATCAATAAATGGGCAAAGGAACTGAACAGACACTTCACGGAAGAAATACGGTTGGTCAACAAATATATGAAAAAATGTTCAATGTCTCTAGCAATTAGAGAAATGTAAATTAACACTACACTGGTATTTCATCTCATTCCAGTCAGAATGGCAATTATCAAAAATACAAGTAACAATAAATGTTGGCAAAGATGTGGGGGAAAAGCTACGCTCATACATTGCTGGTGGGACTGCAAATTAGTGCAACCACTCTGGAAAACAGTATGGAGATTCCTCAGAAAACTTGGAATGGAACCACCATTTGACCCAGGTATCCCACTTCTCAGCATATACCCAAAGGACTGAAAAAATCAGCATAGATAAATAAAATGTGGTATATATACACAAAGGAATATTAGTCATAAAGAAGAATGGATTTATGAGATTTGCCAATAAATGTTGGACCTGGAGACTTTCATGCTAAGTAAAATAACCAATCCCCAAAAAACAAAGTCTGAACGAGTTTTCTGACATGAGGATGCTAACTCACAATAAGGCAGTGGGGGAGAGTAGAAAGGAATACCAGTACTTTGGATTAGACAAAGGGGAATGAAGGGAAGGGAAGGTGAAAAAAAAAAAAAAAAAAACAGTTTCTATAAAGCAATGACTCAAATTCAGTGAGTTTGAAATGCCTGAATTGTTGGGAAGGAACTCAAAATCTTCAGGAAGTGGGAATATTGGAAGCGTTACGTGATGGAGGAACAAAGTGCTTACCGCGGGACCGTAGATAGTTCATAAGAGAGTCTAGAAAATGGCCCGTTCACATTCTAACTCCTTCTCAGGGCCCGCTGAAGAATCCACTCATGAGTCCTGAATACCATGAAAACGGCTGAGACTTCCCTTCAAATACTGTTCACAAATGTTACCACCAAATATAAATTCTGTCTCTTACCTAGATGAACCAACTTCACTTTTCTCTGAACGTCCGTTCACTCTGAACCTCACCTAGTTCTTCTCATGCCCTTTATCCTTTTGTGGAGATTGGAAAGAACCTGTATCACTCTGAAGGAGTGGACACGGCATCATTTAAAGCAGTCACACTTAGAAATAAAAGTGCACGTGCTACAGGAAGTACATCTATCCTCATATGCAGGAGAATGCTCCAGAGATAGAACATCTAACCAATTATTCCCACCATACAATTACCTAAATAAATTGGGCCATGGCCTTATTCCAAATAGACAAGTATTTCATGGATACCTGGTTTGGTTTCATCTCTGGACTGAATAATAGTAAATAATAATCATAGCATTTGTGATCAAAATAGTTCATTGGTCGGGATGGAGACAAAGAATAACAGATTTCTTCGGTTCATTAAGTAATTCTTTTGGTTGGGACCAACTACACTGACATTGCAATTTCTTTTCAACCACACCTTTTTGTTCCTTTGGGTGGGGGGGGGGGTTCTGATTTCAATTATGCCCATGCAAATGGAAGAATTGACAAAATCTGAATGCAAAATTTGAGATAGGCGTTGAGGTCCGGTCTAATCAGTTGTCCATATTTGGTCAACGCCCCTGGTGCCACATTTTAGGTGTAACTAGCTCCACTTGTTTTATCCCAGCAAGCTTCCCAAGGCAAAGACCTGCTCTCCATGTTACTTACCTCTGGTCAGCAGAAGTTTTCAGCATCTAAAATGATTAAAATCAATATTTCACCAAAGTGGAGTAGAAATGACCTAGGTTCCAGTTCCTGATTCGCTCACTGATTCATTCATTCTTGGCCTGGAACAGAAGAATTGGAACCAGAGACACTAAAGAGTGCGTTCTTGTGCCATCTGGGGCAGTGCTCCAAGGGGGTGTGTTTGTAAGCACTAGGAACTTCTGAACCATCAGAAACCAAAACCATTTGGTTTCAGGGGCTGCAGGGGTGTTCTTAAGCCCCTGGTCAGCTGGCTTCCACGTTCGTCTTTGGGTACTGCTTGAGTCTGGGCCCCCTTTGGTGTTTTACTTCCCTTTAGTGGTGAGCTACCCCATTTCGGAGCTCTGTGGCTTCCAACATCCACACGCTTGTGATCTCACAGAGTTGATGGGGTTTGTTATTAGACTAGTTTTAAGAAATGCAAAGCAAAGCCCCTTTGGCAAAAACCATCCTTTTGGGAGAGAGTCAAATAAATATTTTCCTAGTTTTTTTTTTTTTTTTTTTCTCTCTCTCAACTTTGTAAATGAAGCACAGTTGCCTGGGGCAGGCATATATCATCCCTGGTACATTCCCCACTTACAGCAACTTTTCGAAAGGAGGAAAGGAGAGAGAGGAAAGAAGGGGAGGGGATTGGAGGGGACAATGGGGAAGGAGAAGGGAGAGTATGTATAATGATGTCTCTCCAGCTATGCCCAAGGACATGCTCACCTTGTCCCAGAGGCTCTGAGGCCACAGTGCAGGGAACTGTGTGGCTTTGTGAAGTGATTGAGAGGGGCTAGCAGGGGTTACTGCATTCATACCTGAAGGGGATTTTCCACTCATTAGGTATACGGGTTTTATTATTCCCATTAGGCCTGTACCATATTCTCAAATAAGTTTCTTTGGAAAACAATATTCAGGATAATGCAGTGAGGAATTTTCCAATTCTTCCACTCTCAGAGAATAAATAAACGACCTATTAACAGTTTCCTATTCCAGTGGAATTTCCAGGAAAGCTTCACAACTTCATAAACACTCCTTAAACTTCCAAGGAAATTGTACATTGTGCAGGGAAAAAACAAATATAAAGCAAGCAATGACACTGCTGTGTTTTAAAAGGAGACTTCAACATTTTCATATAGAAGCATTTCTCCTTCCCTGTGTGTGTGCTGAAATAGAACTGAAGAAAGCGTTTGGCACAACAAACATTGCAAAGGGGGAATGTTATCAGATAGTAATTTATTCTGTTTCTTTATAAGGCAAATAAAAAGTAGATTTTAACCAGAGCAACTTAGTTTCAAATTGGCTCTCATTTGGGAGATTTATGAATATCATTTTTCAGTAAGCAAGAGAAAAAAGTAAATTGTTTTTTGAACAGTCACATGGCCCATAAACCAAATTTGTTGGTAGGTTTCGAAGGCCCCAAGAAGACTTGATCCAAGTCTATACTTCGTGCACTCTTCCTGCTTCTGTAGCCCTCCGTAAAGGGTAAAGATAAAGAAGCACTCTCTGACCCTCTCAAATATTAGAATAGAGAAAAAATGAAAAATGCAGACCAATCTGCACAACTTTTTATATGAGATGGCAAAAGGGTTGCCAAAGAAATAGCATTAACATTCTCATAACTTGGACACCTACCAAATAACAGTTTTCATCATAGGTGTGTTTACCCACGACCATCCAAATGAGAATAAGCCCAAGTCTCTTCATTCAGAGGTTGCAGCAGGAAGGGAGTCAACCACTATCACTTGAATTCAGGCAGAGATCAAAGGCAGGCAGAGGAGTGAGGAAGCTTCATGGAGGGGAAAAGAAAGGGTTTGACCCAGCTCCTTTGACCTGGGGAAGTTTCAAGTGGGCTTGCTCAAAGTGGGACATCCTACGGCATTGGTTAGGGGTTTCCTAGCAGGATCCTCCACTCCTGGTACAAAGTCAGAAGCAAAGCAAAGCTTTCAGCTGACAATCAAATCCTGGTCACTTGGGTTATATTGTCAGAGAAGTTGGCTAGCTTCCCGGATTGCCACTGAAGTCTGACTTCCCACAAGTTGGCTGTACAAAGCTAGAGCAGGTGTTTCCTGGGCTGCTGTTGTGGATAAGGGTTGGTCTCCTGGGCAGGTTGCTGCAGCAGGGGTCACATTGCTCTCATATGGTCTGACCATTCCCTGTCTTCTTGTATATCTAATCAACATATGAGTTCTCATTTCACTCTCGCCTCTACTCTGTGAATTAGAGATTGGTTTCCCTGTTTCCTTAAAAAAAAAAAAAAAAAAAAGACTGAACCTTGCAAGATACCAGGATCTCATCATAAAGACTCAGCTGATGCAGGAGCCCTGATTGGGGAGATAGCTGAGATTGCGGTTGGCTGCGGGCAATAGAGATATTCGGACATTGCTGCCTTCCGTGGTCTCATGTGACTTGGCCCGGGATCTCGCGAGACTTGAGCCAAGATCGGATCGGGTTGGCGCTATTTTGTTTGTGGGTTTTTTGGTGGTGTGTGGTGCGTGTTAGGGAGAAGTTATCAGAATAAAAAGCCTGTTTGCCAGTTTGCCTCTGAACTTCTTCCTGCGGCTTCGTTGTTCCAAGCGGCAATCGCTTCAGACAGCAACAAGCTGATACGTTCCTGAGTCACTAAGTTAACCCAGGTTTGTCACCTTATCAGACTTCAAGGAAGTGGATCACTTGGGACTGTCCCACTCTTTCAAATGTTGGGTTGGCAAGAAACACAAGCTTTCCTACTAATAAGAATACTGAGGAGAATGTTCCCCCAGGCATCCCTTAGAGCCAGCAGCTCATCATATCACACCCTGCTGCTTTCAAAGAAGCTTCTAGATCCAAAAGGGATCTAAAGGATGTGGAGCTGCCTTCTTCATCAATATGTACCTATTGTCTGCCCATCCCTGCCCCCCTTAATTCATAAGTTTAATATAACAAACACTAGCTGAAGACTTAGTCCTGAGGGATAACAAGATGAATTATTCCAAAGTAGTAGCCTAGGATTATTCCATATTCTAGTGGATAGAAGAGATATTTAACTATATTATGATAACCAGCTAACAAAGGTGTAAGAGAGGTCATGTTGTTCAACGCAGGACCTCATGGTCAAAGTACATCAGTGATCCCAAGAAGGGCATGATGTAAGGACTCAGGAAAATGTAGACAGCAGAAATGGAGCATCCAGATGGGGGAAAGGCTTGTGCCTTTGTCTTGCATTATCTGACCACCCCCTTCCAAGGTTAAGTGATTTACTGCAGACTTTAGCATCTTCTTTTGCTGGTACTGGTCCCCAGGCCTGAGCTGATGATACTTTTACATGATCTGTTGTAGTTGGCAACAGGGGGTGCTAAGCAGGGTTTGGAGTAGAGCTGGAATCCCATCTTTCCCCTACTTCTAGGTTTCCTGACACAGCATGTATGAGTTTAGGCCTATAGTAGCAAACAAAATGCCAGTTTTCTTCAGACGCAGGAAAGTATTTAATACTTACAACTTGTTGGAGGGCTCCTGTGACAAGAAGAAAATCAAAACCAAGGTTCACCAGGGCTGCTATAACAAATTACCATAACCTCGGTGGATTGAACAGCAGAAATGCTAATTAAGCTTCACAGCTCTGGAGTCTGGAGGTCCAAGATCAAGGAGTTGGCATGTTTGGTTGTATTCTACACTCTCCTTGGTTTGTGTCTTCATGTGGTCCTTCTTCTGTGTCTATGTAACATCTCATATTCTGAGATATTAGGATGGGTAATAGGATCTCAATAAATGAGGTTTTGCAGGAGCCCTGTTTGGGGAGATGGCTAAGATTGCGGTTGACTATGGGCCATGGACATGTTTGGGCATTGCCACCTTCTGTAGTCTCACGGGACTTGGCCTGGGATCTCGCGGGACTTGGCCCAAGATCTCATAGACTTGAGCCAAGATTGAGATCGGGCTGGCGCCATTCCTGCTCGGGCGCGTGAGATGAGACCTGAGAGAGAACGGACGGGGTTAACGCTATTGTGTATATATATTGTAGTTTCTTGTAAGAGTACGTGCCTTGGTTTCTTGTGAGAGTGTGTATGTGGTGTTAGAAATTACAAGAGACACAGAGAGAAAGATAAAAGAATTTTTTCATTTCCATCCTGTCTCCTGGCTTTTTCCCGTGGCACCGCCGTTCCAGGCTGCAAATCCCTTTCCGGCGGCAACAAGGTTTGGGAAGAGGATCAGGTTTGTAACACAAGGCTGAGGCTCAGGCTCAAGGTGGAACTCCCATAAGCTCCATCCCTGCATCTCAGTGGCCAGATCACCTGGCCAACTCAGAGTGTCCTTATACTACCCCAGTCATGTGGACCAGGAGCTGGAACAGAGAAAGCTGGAAATTCCCTTCAGCCCACCAGGACAAGTCTTGCCTCACTGGGAGAACAGAAGCAAAGATCTTGCCTAGGAAGTTAAAATGGGAAGCAATTTAGGAGGTAAAGAGAATTCCCGTACTTTAATTCAGGGCAATCTTATAAGCAACTTTAACCCATGAAGAGAGAATTGGAAGCTCAAAGTCAAGGTAGACTGGGAAATAGGAAAGAAAATCTCTCTTCTGTGATCAGGAGCTAAGTTAATGTGGGACACAGGCAGGAACCATCTTTCTCCAAAAGGTAGTACTGCTCCTTTCTTTGGTGCCTGACCATTACCCCAGATGATCCAACATTTCTCCCTCTGTATCCTCACCTCCGCCTCCCAGCCTTAGCATCTGCCAGAGCCTGGCTGCTCCTTCCTGCAGGCTGCCCAGCAGGACGCTCTCTGTGGGCTTCATGATTTAGGAGCAAAACATCCTTATCAACTCCTCAAGATCCAAGCTCTGCCGGGAACCTGCTCTACATGAAATGTATAGATCAAAACCCCGAGGAGTTTGACATTTATATTTTTAATAGATTTTTTTTTTTTCCTTCTGAAAACACCCACAGGCTGAGACTGAAGTGGAAATGTGTTTGCTTTTAATTGCAGAGTGTGCTCTCTCAGCTCAGAGGCTGCAAATCCTCCTCCTCAGAAGGGAAGCCTTTGTATCAAGCAGGGCCCAGGAATGCAAAGAGGAACACCAGGTCTGAAATGCCACGCCATAAGAAAAATTCTCCTAAAACTTTTCAATAACGAGGAGTTCAGATCTGGAGAGAATGGAATTCACAGAAGAAGATTTAGAAAGTCAGGCAACTCTAAACCCTTTAATAACTGTTTTATTTATTTATTTATTTATTTATTTATTTATTTATTTATTTATTTATTATTTGCAACACCAACCTCTGTTTGGAGACTGGTTGCATTTCTGTTCATCTAAAAGGTAAATATTGCCAAGTCTCTGGCAGCAGCCCCCCGCAACAAACATTTGCTGAGGGCCCCCTCGTTTCTGGGATGCACACAAAGATGAATGAGAGGCAGCTCATGTACCCAAAGGGGCCCGTGCACCCAAAGCACTTCTCCAGATGGTAAAGACACAACCGAGAGACAAAATGGGAAGCCTTTTCCTACTTGAGTCCAGGTGGCCTCATGCCCAAAGTTCTCCCAGAGATTCTGCTGACATTATTTTCAAGCAACCTGTTCACACATCTGCATCTAATCTTCTCCTCTGTGTTCTGAATGGGGATTAGTTACAAATATTAAGAATCCTGCTTTCTCGAATAAGAGGATGATAAGCATTCTTTAGAGGTCTCAGAGGTCAATTACTAACTTGTCTGCATAGTAATAAGTATGGCTCTTTCACAAGCAATGTTTTCATTGTGAAGAGCTAAGCCAGGCTGTTTGCCCAAATATCTACTCTGGAGATATAAATTTACAGCCCCAATTGCTTGCATCTAGAATAACAGACTCCGAGAAGCCCCTTTAAAGGGACTCCCTATAAAGGAGTCAAGTGCATGCACGAGACCTCCTCCAGCCTGCCCCTCCGCCCAGCTTCTGATCTTGCACTTTCTTCCCCTCACCATTAATGAGGCACCTTTATATTAGAGCATCTTTATATTCGAGAATAGATAGCAAATGTCCACTGTCTCTTGGGTTCAGAAGTACTGGCCCCACCTTGAATTTAGACAAACTAATCCTTAACCTAAAATGACATTATCCTGGGTGGGCAAAAGCCAGCACCTGTTTCTATGCATGGCATACTGATTGGACACCAGATGCTCATCATGACTTGTACTGAACAATCTGGGATACAAGGTGTGGACAATAGGTCTCTCTCCTCCTGCAGCCCCCTTGGGCCACTGTCACATGGTATCCTGTCACACAGAGGCATCTGCCCTCTGCTGCAGTGGGTTCCTTCCTTCCTTATCACCTCTTTTCCTCCATTCATGAGCCCATCCTGCACTCAGTCCCCATAGGTGCTACCAGCAGATGTATTTTACTAACCCTGAAAGACAGATCATGCCTGTAAGTGCATTGTTTCCATTTTACAGACAAGAAAACTGGGGCTTAGAGAATTAAAATGGTATATGCATTCATTTTCATAAATAAGTAGTTGAAAGTTCTGGTAACTCCAAAGCTCTATCTTAGTTTATCCTCAGTCTGAAGAACTGATTGTGAAATAATATCTTGCAGTTTTGAGCCGTGTGGGAGAGAGACTTATTTTTAGAACTCGTGTCTCATTTTGCTATTACAACCACAGCAGTAGGACACATCTGCTCAAGGGTGCTAGAGTCCCACGTTCATGGATTCAGAGTTGCACTCTACCCACAATTAATGAATAAATATGGGGCAATCTTTTGTAACATCTGAGGCTCCATTTCCTTATCTAAAAAAAAGGATGGGGTGGTCATCATCCTCCTGAAATCATGGCACACAGACCAAGGTCAAATGGAAGATGAACACATTTCCTTGCACTTGGCAGAGGCCCCGTTGAGAAAAGAATCTTTCCATTTGGGAAAAACTCGTAAAGCACTGAGAGTTTTCTTCTACCCTTTTCATCTGTTTTAATCCCGTACTAGACTAAGTTGAGCTCTGTCATCCTTAAGGTTTCTCTCCAGGTTAAAAATTGTGTTAAAACATTCCCAGCCATCTCTTGTTCCCTTTCTTCTTGGAGCTGTGTGACTTTGGCATTTTATTCACAGATGAGTTGTGCAGGGGATGTGATCAAGATTGATAGGCCTGTGGGGGGGTGGGGTTCATCCAAGCACACATCCAGGGGCTACAGTTGTGCTGACTCTTGACGAGGCTGTGTGACATCAGAGGGAACTTCCCTCTCCCCTCCTCCTCCACCAAGGCTAATGTTATTAGCATCAGCCAGAGGCAAGGAAATGATAGATACCAGCAACAGATACGGCAAATGAATTATCTCAAACAGCTTATTCCTTGGCAGTCAGGCAAGCAACCTAGCACTTCACCTGCTGTAAAACTCCAAGTGTTCCCAAATGAGTTGGCAAAGTGTCCTCACTGGCTGTATTCTGCCTAGTTGATAAAGAAAAATTAAGGACATTCTGTCTACAATTTTTTTCTTTCTCCTTTCTATTCTCTTTCCATTAAAAAAAAAAAACTCTTAATTCCAGAGATCAATTAAATGGTAGACAGAAAGCCTGACAGTTAGGAAGTGGAGAGAATTTGAGGTTAAAAACAGGGGCTGCATTAGACCCGCTGTTAAATATTGATGCCAAAGTCAGCCAAGGTTGCTTGAGGTTAATAGTGATGACAGAGCTGCTGCGCTCCCTGCCCCCAGCTTGGAGATTAATTCTCCTCCTTTGCAAAGAACCCCACCACTTAGTCAGGGCCCCGCTCTACTGAGCTTGTTTTCTCTTTTTTCATTTAATCTAATTTGATGAACCAAATCCTTTGCACCAAGCTACCTTCATCACCCACCTCCCAAAAATCACAGAAAAGAAAAAATCATAGTACTTGAAAAATGTATCTAATCAACCAGAAGCAAATGCATTTCTAATTAAAGATTATGAATATGGGTCACCCTTTAGAACAAGCAAACACAAGTCAAGCATCATTCTTCTTGATTTGTTCCAGGTCATTGTTCTCCCTCATCTGGCTGCAGAACATTAATGGATCACCTAGATAAAAATTCCTCTTTTCATCCATCTCTTATATGGCACTTCTAATGTCAGTTTCTCCTAATGCATCTTGATTTTGCCCCAGCTCCAGCTTCAAATGCACCACTTTTTATTAGAATAAAGTCTCATGTCTCCAACCCTCTAAATGAGAGAAGGAGCTGCAGGACCATTTTCTCCCCTGCATTTAGTTTTTAGTTTCAGCATATGTTAGTGTAATGCTTCATTCAATACCATTTCCAAAGGCAGAGGCCCTTCTGAATCAATTTTTGATTCAGAACTGAATCAAATCACATAAGCAGTTTATGCCCATAAAAAAGAGGAATCTGACAGCAACAAATGTCAAAGACAATGGAGAAGAGAATATTTCATTTGAGAAACAACTCAAAGCACAGAAAGTTTTCTTCTGTTCCAATCAGATGGGAAAATATGCATTTTTCTATAGCCATTTGACAAAACTAGGACATTTTAAAGTTTTGAAAATCCGTGCACAGATCCCTTTGCAAATTCAGATCTGAATTACAAAGTTCTACCCTAGAAGAGGGAAGATGGCTCTAAGCAAAACCAGACCTCAGCATCAGTAGCTTCGGATGTTAAAAGCAAGACCTTGGGCAACCTGGCTAAGTGACAGAAGGCAGTGTGACTGAAAAATCAAGGACACACAGCCAGATAATAGAGAGGCAGGTAAATAAAGTTAGACACAGCTTACAGATGAAGAAACCGAAACGCCAATGCTGTAAGTGATTTGCTCAAGCATGACATCAGCAGCAGCAATAACAATCTGACCGTGAGAGTTGGTTCATACCTTGAAGACCTTGGGTCACCTGGAAAGGGCTTCAGGGAGCACTGTGCAAGGGTCTGTGCAAAGCAGTGTTTGGGGAAAGTTAGTGAGTAGATCACATTGATTCTCCAATGCACCAAAAATGAAGATAGATAGATCTAAAACTCCCATTCTCCTTTTCCTTCCTGGTATTTGGTCTCTGCTCCTTCCTTGGTCTACAAATCTTGTGAACTAGAAGACCCTCAATGTCCTCTCTGCATTTCCTCCCACACTACCCCAGCTATGCTAGACTTGCTCCCCCATGGGGACCTTTTTTTTTTCCCTTTCTTTTTTTAATTATTTATTTTTTTATTCTAAGATGTTATAAATGACAGCAGAATGCATTACATTTCATATCACACATATAGAGCACATTTTTACAAATCTCTGGTTGTATGCAAATTATATTCACACCATTCGTGACTTCATACCGGGGATCTTGATGCCAGCTTTTCCATCAGCCTGAGAAGCTTCTGCCTACCCCACCTCAATCCTTGCATGGCTTGCTCCTGCCTGTCATTCAATTCCATTTCAAATGTCTCCTCCTCAAATTGACCTAACTGACGGCCCTGTGTGAACCACTCCTTCCAATCAACCTGTCTGAGAGCACTGGGCTTCACACGGATCTGTGGATGTGTTCTTGTTTATTTGCTTACTGAACCACATTCTACCCAAAAAAAAAAAAAAAAAAAAAAAAAAGAAAGAAAAAAAAAAGAAAGAAGGAAGGAAGGAAAGAAAGACACACACACACACTTATAATGCAGTCTTTTAGAGCATAAAATGTATCACCGGTGCCTGGCGCATAATGAAATCTTGATAAATGTGGGCTGAGCAAATGAATAAATTTCATAGCGGAGTAGCAAGTGAGCATCTGAATAGGTACAACTCAACCCCAGTCAAACAGCTTGAGAGGCAAGCCCCTGCAGTGCTGATGTGCTCGCTGCTTTGAAAGGAAAGGGATGGAGAGGCCTGTCTCCCTCTCTGGTATCTTGCTACCACCACCCCCACACTTCCATTCTTTACTCTTTCCCCTAATGTGGTCAATGTTCCTCTTTTTATTTGCATCTTCACTGCTTTGCATTTCCTTTCCCTGTACTGGGTAATTCCCTGCCGCCGTAAAACAAAAATCAAAGCAAAAAATAAATAAAAACACACAGTTGCAAATTTCATTTTTGTCTCATTCTAAATCTGAGGAGACTTTCCGGGATTTCATTAGGATACTTATTCAAGAATGGAATTTTGGGATCCTAGGGCATCTGCATGCTCACTTGGACTAAGTTCTACATAACCACCACTGATACCTGGGTTTCTGAACACCATATTGCCCAGTACACCTGAAATTATTCCATTTTTCTTTTTTTTTTTTTTTTTGTCAATTTGATATTTTTATATAGATAATATTCTATTTTATTATTTACTACTACACAGATCTATTATTAAAAACTTAAAGTTTATCACAACTTACTTACATATAAGAATAGAACTGTACAGTCTGGGGACATTCCAAGTGAGAATTGAAGACAAATGTAAAGATGTAGCATTAAATCATATCAATTTGATAATTTTAATCTGATAGGTCTTTGTTATCCTGATCTTTAAAATACTTTGTTTACTAATAATTTTGAGATCTCATTATATGTCATATATTGAAACCTAAATATATACATATAAATATTATATGACCTTTATATTTTAGTTCTAATTTTTTTAAGTTTACGTTCTTGTTTTTGGTAGGCTGGTGATAAAATCAACCACAAATAATGACGCTCATCTCCTCTCTTACTATTTGGACTCTTCTGATTTATTTCTTTATAATTGAGTAAAAGATGTCTTTTCTATGTAAAGTCACTGTTACAATATGCTCTCAATTTTAGAAGGAATATACCTAACTTCTAATCTCTTTTGTTTTAAACTTATTTATTAATCGTTCTGATTTTCAGATTTTTAAAAACAATAACACTATGAAATATACATGCTTTAGCTGTGATGTACAATTTTTGCTATGTACAGTTGTTCCATGTATTATGATTTTCTTTATAATCTAAAATTATTTAGTAATGTGCTACTATTTCATACACTAATGCAATTTTTAAAGATATGTTCACTCTACTTATTTCCAATTTTACTATATCATAGACATAAAACAATTACATCTTATTCCTCCCAAATATCCCTCCACTTTTGGATATGATATGGGAATAGCAACACCGAGTAATTTAATCTAAGATAGTTCAGCGAAGTGTTAGGTTCATGGAGGAAAATATCAATGTGATTAAATCATTTGTTCAACCAATATTAATTGAGAATCCTCTCTTCTTGGCTTTTATGCTTGATAGTAGGAGTTTAAGAAGGAAAAAGATACAGTATGAAAAAGCTGTCAACCCCAGAGAGGAAAAACCCATACACGGTCAATGATTTATAAAACTTGTGAGTCCAGTGACACATGCAAGCACAGAGTGCAGGGGAAATAGAGACCAGGGTGCCCAGTGCATAAGGAAAATGGGGATCACCATGGATCTCATCAAGAAATGAGCCGGGCGCGGTGGCGCATGCCTGTAATCCCAGCGCTTGGGAGGCTGAGGCAGGAGGATCACGAGTCCAAAGCCAGCCTCAGCAATGACGAGGCACCTAGCAACTCATTGAGACCCTGTCTCTAATAAAGTACAAGAAAAGGGCTGGGGATGTGCCCCAGTGGTCAAGTGCCCCTGAGTTCAATCCCCAGTACAAAAAAAAAAAAAAAAAAAAAAAACTTAGACAAGAGCTGGGGTTGTGACTCAGCGGTACAGTGCTTGCCTAGCTCATGTGAGACCCTGGGTTTGATCCTCAGCACCACATTTAAAAAAAGAAAGAAAGAAAGGAAGGAAGGAAGGAAATAAGGAAAGAAAGAAGGAAAGAAAGAAGGAAAGAACTGCTTTCTCAGCACACGTGCTATTAAGTATCATCTTCTCACTTCATCAGCCAAACCAGAAAAGACTTTCTCTCCAAGTAAACAGGCAACCAGTGCCACCTGACCCCTGTGAAGCATCTGGCGACACCTGTATCACAGCAGCCAGGGCAAGTAAGCTAACCAGAACAAGAGCAGAGCTCCTCATGGCTACACAGCTCAGGACTGAGTGTCAATGAATCAGGGCTGCCCACAGTGAAGTTAGGCACCTGAATACTTGCCGTGTCTCTACGTCTGGATGTGTCTGTGTTATTCATTTAATCATCCCACAAACATGTGTTAAGTACCTAAAGTGCCAAGGGAAAGCAAGGTGAATGGAAGAAACCAGGCACTGTCAACTTCTCAGGAATGGACCCTGGGAGGGGATCCCTGTGCTTGTGGTTCTTAAGGCAGTGTCCCCAAGAGAAACAACGGGAGCGCAGAGAGAGAGGAGGACGCAAAGGGCTGACTTCAAACAAGGGTGATTTCAGGCAAAGTCCCTCAGAAGATGATTACATCCTGACCCTGCAGAGCTCTGGAGTCTGGGTCAAATTCCAGAGCTGACCCTATATCAGAGTCACAGGGCTGAGTTCCCATACTCCCAGACAAGCCAGCCAATGGTGAAGCCTCCCTTGAGTTGTTGTACAGTCCTAGGGGCCTGGGAATGCCTGTGCTGCATACAGACCAGCTCTAATAACCGGGGGTCTCAGGTGTAAGTTCTTAGAAATGAAGTACACAGAGGCTGAGGCATAGGTGCAGAGAAGGCCAGGAAAGATGTATGTACATCTGGGCAGAATAGCCAGGGGATCCTCTAGAGTCACCAAGGAACAACCAGGAAAGTGATGATGAGAGAGGCTGGTCATGAGTTGCACATGCTCTGCATGGCAACGGGTTACTACCATGTTCAAACAGATGCTGAGGTGGTCAGCTCTCCCAGCCTAGGAACCAGGCCCTCACAGATGCGCAGGTGATGGCTTGCCATCACGTTTCAGCTCTATGAAACATGATCATTGTATTGACTACTTCTAGGTTAAAATCAATCATGCTACAAAGGAATTCCTATATAATCAGGGTTATCCATGATCAATGTGACCATCAGGTACTAATTATTCCTCTTCTTTCTCTACTGAGTAGAGACTCCTTCCCACCAAATAAACTTGTGTTGTTCTAAGTCACAGTCAATAATAAGCATCCAACTCTACCTACAGGACAACTTTGAATATCACCAGTACAGAGAAGACTTCTACACTCTCACTAGAACCAGGGATGCCATCTTTGTTTCATGTGTAATAACTGCCAAATTCAATTTCCAGATCATAACTGGAATAATCCCTCTTGATTTGTACTAGTTATGGGTCAGCTTTCAACCTGGTTGAGTTTCTAAAGATGAAATGCCTTCTTACATGTCTAATATGAACATCAGAGTAATGTTACTTTCTTTGCTAACTTATTCAGTTTCAAATGCAACCAGACAAGATGAAATGACCCTCCCCAAAGTGACCCCTATTTTAATTGTAGATCTTTTGACATTTATGTCCTCAAAGGACATTAAATTATATTGCACTGACTCATCCTGTCCCTTAGAACACAAGAAATGAAAGAGTCCTCCAGATCCCCCAGAAAATTCATGTGAAAATTTAAATTTTAATATTTATTATAATTAATACTATTACAATTATAATAATAGTATTAATCATAATAATATTATACGATTTCTTTACTGGGTGACTTCCTATGGATCCAAAAAAAAAAAAAAAAAAAAATTAGCCATGTGTTTACTCTCACAAATTTCCAGACAGATGTTTATGCAATTCATAAACTATTTTAAGACCTGACAGGATTACCAATATTAAAGTTAGGAATCAAGAAAGGTAGCACACAAGGGCGAGAACAAACACAGCTAATTAGAGCAAAAGAAAGCATTTGATAATGCCTGTAGAACTATTAGGGTAAAGCTAGCAATGAAACATTCTTGTGGGCAAGTTTGAATACAGATGGTCCCTGACTTAGGATGAGGCTCAAGATTTTAAGACTTTGTATGATGTGAAAGCAATACACATTCAGTAGAAACTACACATCAAATTTTGAATTTTGATCCAGTCCCTAGCCAGCGATATGCAGCATGAGAGACTCTGGGCAGCATCCCTGTCAGTTATACATTGTGAGGGATACATACATGCCCTACAGTGTGCATGTGACTTGGCCAGGGTATTTGGCAAGTCAGGTGTGTTCAATGTGTACTTGAAATTGTGGCATTTTCAACTTATGATAGCTTTAACTGGCCACAACCCCATTGCAAGTAGAGGAGCACCTGGTAGTGTCATGGTCTGGGGGGAAACACACCTGCTACAAAAGGAATAAAAGTGACAATCAGTGTCTATAAAACAGAATGTCAGTTTACAATTGTACAATTTTCATCACACAAGCATAACACTGGCTTCCACACACTTGGAAATCACAATCCATCAGAGTTGATGCTGGGCAAGGGCTAGGAGAGGACTCCAAATCCCTCCTCATTTTACAAAGACATGGGAATTCTAAATGGCTGAAATGGGCAGTTTTGTGCATCCCCAAGAAAGGAGCACAAGCAGCCCTGAAGAAATCTGTGTGGAGTCAATAAAGGACCAAAAAAAAAAAAAAAAGAGGGGGGTGGGGGACGGGAAGCTGGAGACCATCGTGCATATTTTAGCATGGGTGCATGGACTCTCTGGCGTAGGCTCTGTGGCCCAGGGGTAGGTTAGGCAGTTAGTTGTTCCAAGATCCATATGTAACAACCCCATTTGTCACATTTATCATAAGTAAACTTTGTTGCACAGAAAAAGATGGAGCTTCATTCTCATGAATTGGATGGATTGACATTTGAAGCAAACCTACTGTGGGAGAATCACAAACTTAGCTCCAAGTTTTCTGGCAAGCAATATACAAATAGAAAACAGGATATGAAATACCCATGACATAAAAATAAGTCAATAGCTCAAGGGAATGACAGCTTTCCTTGATACTAAGATCCTGTCGGCTTCTCCTGGGCATCATTATAAAAGAAAGATATAAAGAAAAAGGAAGAAAAAGAGATCATGTGATAGGCTGACCGTAGTGATGTATATGACATCCTTACTACAAAATCAACTAAAATTTTCTTAGGCTATTTTTCTTCACATCTGCTATGGTTGGGCTATGCGGGGTCCCAGAAAGCTCACAATAGACAATGCAAGTGAATGAGCAGCTGTGAAGGGATCCCATTATGAGAGCTGTGACCTAATCAGTGGATTAAGCCACTTGATGGATTAATAACTAGAAAGGACGACTGGGTGCCAACTGTAGACAGGCCCAGCAGGGCTGGAGGCAGTAGGTCACTGAGGGCTTGCCTTTGGGGTTTATATCTTGTTCCTGGCACCGTTACGATTGCTCTCTGCTTCCAGGCTGCCCTTGAGCTGAGCAGATTTCCTCTTGCCATGCCCTTATGCCATGATGTTCTGCCTCACCTCAGGCCCAGGGAGAAGGAGTCGGCTGACCATGAACTGAAACCAGGAGCCAAAATAAACTTCCCTCCTCTAAGTTCTTGTCAGGTATTTTGCTGACTAACATAACATCCACGTAACCTGCATAGACAGCACAACGCAACGAAAGCCAGTTACAAAATATCCTCCAGGCGAGGTCTTGGGAAAAGCACTCCGATTATTCCACAAGAGCCTGGTACCTGTTCAAGACTGTCTGTCTGAAAAGACAGCGCCGGGCGGGGTATCCCCAAGCTCACCTCTCTGAATCCCATTGCTCTCAACTTCTGTCTGTGAGAACAGGAAGTTGCAGGGAGCCAGGTACTGCTTCTCCCTGTAGGATGCTTTGAGTTGAGCACATCTGTGATTTCTAGGTGAGCACCAAGGCCAGGAAAGGAAAATAAGCTCTTCTGGGAACTGAGGAGCCAAATTAGAGGAAGTGCCAATGAGAGCCTGCCCCAGGTGCACTTGGAAGTGAGATGAGCAAGAACTGGCCTGGGGAATGATTTACTCAGAAGATTGTTTCCAATCAGCTCACTAGGAGCACATGACTAATTAAAGCCTCCAAATTCCTCTCTGCATTGCAGGGGATTAAAAAAAAAAAAAAAAAAGAAGAAGAAGAAGAAGACAAGGCTAAATCTATACCCACCCAGGACAAAAATGACCAACTTTTAAAAAACACATTTCAGTAAACTACCCACAAGGCTTCTAAGTTTAAACAGGCAACACCATAAGGCAATTTATTGAAAGGAATTATGATTTATAAGCAATTTAAAGTGACCACTCCTGGAATTCCATGTGAGGTCACAATCCCATCATAAGCATCGAAGTCCCTCTAGTTAATCGACATCCTTGCCGGCACGTGGAAGATAATTGTCCACATCTCCCCCAAATAAGACTTTTCTGTTTATCCAGTATTTCTACTTCTAGGAATTCACCTTAGCCATAAGCAAGAAACAAGATATTCCAACTCAACTGCATTCTTCATCAAGAAGCTCCAAACTATTTTCTTGTCTGTCTATTCAGGACGAATTAAATTTTATTCCAACACTGGAATTCTGTGCTTTCAGAGGGAATGTGTCTATATGGCTTATTTGGAAATATTTCTATGATATTCATTAAATGTCAAATGACTAAAGCTAAATGCAAAGGTATACATGATATAGCTGATAATAGTACGTGTGTGTGTGTGTGTGTGTGTGTGTGTTTTGAAAAACTATCATAGCCAATAATAAATAGATTATACTAAATGGCGCACCCCATTCAAAGAGCCTCTTGACCCCATGGTCTCAACACCCTGCTCCTCGTGAAGGAACAGATAGGCCTGGCTTCATTTCCTACTACTACTACTTCATTTCCTACTACTCTCCCCCATGAACCGTGCAGGGCTGCTGGTCAGACACAAGCCCAGGCACACTCTTTCCTCCCACGCACAGCTCTACTCAGGTAGAGTGTTTTTGTTGTTGCTGTTTTGTACATTTCAAATTACTGTACAAAATGTAATTTTGAGTGTCAGCTTGGGAGCAGACCCAAGGACGTGCATCTCAAGGAAGCATCATCCCAACCCCAGGAGCTATGCTTCTCTGGCATAGGGCCCCGGTTCTTGCTATTATTGCCTCAGTTCATGACACTCCACCATGATCTGGGCCACCAGAGCAGGCAGGCCTCTACAGATGCCACCTGTTGACAAACAGTTTGACAGACAATTGGCTTATGATTTTTTTTTCCCCCCTGGGATTGAACTGAGGGGCACTCAGCCAGTGAACAACATCCCCAGCCCCATTTTGTATTTTATTTAGAGACAGGATCTCATTGATTTGCTTAGCATCTCGCCATTGCTGAGGCTGGCTCTGAACTCGCGATTCTCCTGCAAGCCGCTGGGATTGCAGGCCTGTGACACCACCGGCTCTGCTTATGATCTTAATATAAATGCCCTACTCCTCCCCATTCATGCTTCTCAACACCCCCATTTTCTCAGGTTATTATCCAGGATACAGACAAGTGCCCACAAAACACCCAGTGAGCCTCACTATTCGCCTGGGACTTAGGTTCAACAAACCAAGCAGGGTCACTCACGTCATTCATAACATCAAACCTGCCCATTTTGTAGCACACCATTATGAACTTGTTGATTTATCATATATTGCTTGTACCTTTATAGAATCTACCGTACTCCAAAATGACAGGGTCAGGGTGAAGTCAGATCGACTCCAGCACCCCTGAATAAGCACAAGATACAGTATCTGACTTACTATAGGGGACATGTCTTACCAGGGTCATCATGACAATAAATCTTAGAATCCTACTTGTTCTAGTGAGTTTTTCTGTCAGAACAGGGGAAACAGAACAGCCTGATGAGTGAGCCCAATTGCTTAGGAAACTTAGATTGATTTGGGAAAGAGCTTCAAAAACATGACATTTCTAAAATTCAGTGGATGATGGGCAGCAAAGAGAACGACATCACCTCAATGCTAAAAACCGTTTTTGTGTTTATCATCAGTTTTTCCTCCAAAATAAAGCTGTACTCTATTGATTCTAAATGTGATATTCAATCCTTTGCAACTTTTAGCAGCTACTGCTTCTGTGTTGAGTGAGGGTAGAATACTTAAGTTTTGGGGGATGAGGTTATGATCACATTTGCCCAAAGACAGCATTGTATTTGCAACTGATCTGTAGACATTTCACCAAGAGCACTGCATTGGCTAAGATGATGCATTCAACCAATAGTTGCATTTTGGGTTATCACCATAAACATAATTTTTCTTTAATATTTAGATTTTAATTGTGGCATTTATAACAATGTCAGATATGTCATTTTATGGGAATGAAGTTCAAAAAGTATTACCCTACTTTCACTTACCAAGTGATAAAAACAACAGAGCAGTTATTGATGTGATCCTGACTCATTTTTTGACATGAACAATCAGACGATATCACTAAACAGTTGAAAAGGTTCTTTGTTTCCAATGAAACCAACATTAACACCTATACTTTTTATTATTATTTTTTGTAAGTTCACAAAATTATTGAAGTCAAAAATGAGTGAAACAAATTTGGAATAAAACTCAACTGATCTACATGAAAGGCCATGTTTCAAGCCGTCTGCATTTGGGACTATTAATTCATCATTTTTAGACGGAGTCTGCAGTCAATGATACCACTAGGGCTCTCATGGTAGATGATTAAATGTCAAAAATACTTTAGGCAAGTTCCACAATCATCATCTGCCTTATGGAGGAATGAAAACGCAATAGCTAATTTTTCATTCTACATGCACTTCTGCTTTTTGAACTTTTTGCTTCCAACAGTAAGTGTATTGCAGGAGAAGAAAAAGAAGACGATGAGGAGAAGAAAAATTTGAGAAAGAAGATGAGGAGGAGGGGGAAGAGAAGGGAGAAATCACCGAACAACAAAATAAAATTAAAGATTTACATCTCAAAATTAATGACAGGTTTACCCCAGGAAGAAAGTCAAACCACCCTCCCGATGCTCCTTGGCGTGCTGCTCAGCTCCTGTAGCTGCAGCAACTCAGGAACACCTGTCCTCTGATTCTCCACGTTCCCCACTGGCCTTGCCAACTTGCACACCAAAGGCCTGGCAGGAAAATGTCGGCAAACATCTCTCCCCCATCCATCCCAGAGGAGGCCGTGTTCACCATCCTGACCAGCACTCACATCCAAACCTTTCCCTTTCACCAGCAAGTGTCCTGCATGCTGTCCTGGGAAGGGAGGTGCTATTTTGTGACTGGAAAAGACTAGAAGAACACAGGTTATCCCAGTTTGGCATTCACATGGAGTCACATGATAAGGAGAGAGCTCTTTTTTTTTTTTTTTTTTTTTTTTTTTGTGCACTACACATTATCAGATTCCCTGGGAGAAAATGCAATATTTTATATAAACTCCACATGATCATCTGGAGATTCACAAAATATCTGATAAACTGATGTGGGGTCTCTCTTTGAACCACTCAAGTAGGTGCAGAAGTAGGCACGTGATCTACCAGCTCTCTCATAGAAGCTGCTAGCCCAGTGGAATGATGGGATGGATTCCTAAATCAGAACTGATTTGGTGACTTAGAGACAATACCCTGAAAAGACATGTTCATAGCTTAAATCAACAACACATGGTGTCTTGTTCTCTAGTAAGTAGAATACACAGGTCTAAGGATCATCGTTCCTCATGACCCAACTGGGAAATTTATGCTTCCCCTCTTCATTAATCTTTTCTTTACAAGTGTAGAAGCTCTGGTTCCTGGAAGGAATAACATTTATCCAGGGCACCAAGGAAATTTCCCCATCTAACTTAAAATCTCTTGTCACTTGGGCTCTAAATACCTGTACATAGAAGGCAAAGAAAGGAATGTTCATACTGGTCATACTGAGGAGATGGGGTTGCTATTAGAGAGAGAATTAGATACAAGAATATTAGAGGATCCACTGGTATTGAATACAGGTTATCCCTGTTTGACATTCGCATGAAGTTACATACCCAGTTTTATTGAAATGGACCAGTTGAGCCGCTGGACCTAAAAACTCAGAGCAAAGCCAAAGAAAAGATAAATAATCATGAACTAACAATACCATGTATCACAGCAAGTTAAACCAAAAAAAAAAAAAAAAAAAAGAATCATTTTGATTTGCTCTGGATTGGAGCAAATTTCCTCCAGGTCTACTTTGGACTTTTAATTACTTTCTATTATCATTAATAGTTGCTTTACCAGAAGCATTAATTTGCCATTCATCCTCTTAGAGCACTAGGACAATGGAAGATAAAGCTGCTCAGGATCAACATAACATTTTGCAAAGAGATCAGAATGCTACATAGATAGGTTTTTTTTTTTTTTTTTTTACAAAATTGCTTTCAAGACAAATTGAATTTCATAGCTTGAAATGAATTTTTATGTTTTTGCAGAGAGAGGACAAATGGGTGTCAGCCATTACACAGTACATGGCAATGACATAATTGAAGAATTCAAACAGATTTTTATACATGAGATGTAATGCTATTTTTGCATGAGCAGTGGGAGATCTGTGTCAAGGTCCAAACATGATTCATCACTGCAAAGTACAACTGACAAAATTAAGATTACAATGTGTTTCAATGTAGAGATAAAGAGGTTAATTCTCATTGTGACACCAATTTTTCAATTTCAAATGCTAAGACTGCCTTGAAGTCAAAGGAATTAAGATGTTTCCAAAGATTCTGCCCTACAATCCAAATGTATCCAACAATATTGATTATTACCAATATAAAACAGGATGTCATTAAAAGTGTAACAAGTTGATAAAGATATGTGTCATGGAAAATAGGCAGTAAATTTCCCCTATAGAGGCTGCATTAAGTCCTTCCCTGGAGGGATGGCAACCAAGGCAGGATGGGTGTTTCTCATTAGAATGAATTAGACTCTCTACCTGGCCAGCATTGGCTTGGAGGTGGATTTGCTGTGGGTAGTAAAGGAAAAAGAAAAATAAAGAAGGCCTTCCAGATTTTTTATGTGAGCTCCTAAGTGGATAACAATGTCAGTTCTGAAATAAAGGTGACTGGGAAGAAAATGCATTAGAAATTCATCATAAGGCTGGGCGCGGTGGCGCACGCCTGTAATCCCAGCACTTTGGGAGGCTGAGGCAGGAGGATCGCGAGTTCAAAGCCAGCCTCAGCAATGGCGAAGCACTTAGTAACTCAGTGAGACCCTGCTTCTAATAAAATACAAAAAAGGGCTGGGGATGTGGCCCAGTGGTCAAGTGCCCCTAAGTTCAATCCCCGGTACCAAAAAAAAAAAAAAAAAAAAAAAAGAAATTCATCATAAATACAACTTCCTTCTTCTAATTCTATTAAGATCTAGAAGCTTTGTTTGGGTCATGTTTGGAAAATGGGCCATTTGAAAGGGAAGTATAGTCAGCCTGCTGTATCTGAGAGTTGCACATCCTCAGATTTAACCAACTAAGAATTGAAAAAAATTTAAAATATGTTTGTACTGACCATGTACAGACTTCTTTCTCTGTACATGGGTACAAGAGGGTCTGCATAGATTAAAGGCAATTTCTTGCCATTTACCATAAGGGATTTGAGCATCTATAAATCTTGGCATTCGTGGGAGGTCCTGAAACCAATCCCCATAGATACCGAGGTATTTCACTTGTTTTTCTTTTCTGTAATTCTCTTGCTCAGACTATTCATGTAAAAACATTACATACAGTAATTCTACATCTTTGTTCCTTGTACTCACTCACCAATGTATCTCAGATTATTTTTATGATTTTTAAAAAACTTTCTCTCAAGGAATGATGATGTTATCGTCTCAATTTCAACTAACTACTCAAGCTAAAGTGGTTGCCTGCATTCGAAGGTTAGTGTTTCAAAGATCAAACTTATTGATGGAAAACAGTAGCTTTGTTTATACAGAATAAGTTATACCAAGACATGTAACATATCTAGCACCAGAAGCGGCCCTTTTTATGGCCAAGAAAAGATCATGTAATAAGAAGATAATTACAGCATCTGGCTTTCTGTTTCCAAATACCAAGTCTGCAGCCTGCCCTTGACTCGCTTCAGTGTTATTCCTTTACATCTCTAAAGGTGGTCTACAGTAAATGAGGCTTTTTCTTCCTTGATAACCTTTACAGGCAACTGAATGGACTTACCATTCAGCATGAGTTAGGACAGAAGATGAGATCTGACTGCTTCTTTATACCTCGAACAGTCCCAAGAAATTGGACCACTCAGAGCAAAAGCAAGGAGTAACATCACAGGTGCTAGGACTTGACTGTGAGGATTCCATTGAAGTTGGTCTTGAGAGATTTCACTCTTCCAAGGAGTTAGCAGCCTTCAAGGAAAAGAAAGGGAGAGAAGAAAGCCAATATTACAATATGGTAGCAACATAACAGAAAGCTAATATGGTTCACAAAGTCCTTAAACTTGACAATAACTCTTTTTGAACCAAATATTGAGTTTAAAGAGACCTGAAAAGCTAGAAAAGTCACACACTTAACAGTGAGGTTGGTGGGATTGAGACCCAGTTTCTCAGAATCTAGAGATCTTGCTTCTACTACCGACTCAGGAGGAGAGATAGAAGAGCAAGACAGTCTGGTCTTAAGGGCTTTACAGGGTATCAAAATGCAATTATTTTCAGAAGAGGAGGTAAGCTCATCCCACATTAGAGAACTAAGCCCTGACCTACAAAAAATAAAAATGAAAATAAATTATTGGGGGCTTAGCAGTCAGAGCTCCTCAGAGAAACAGAACCAATAGGATGTATGTATGTGTGTGCACACGCACACACTCATGTACACACAAGCTTGTGCACAGACGGAGGTTATTATCAGGAATTGGCTCACAGGATTGTCAAGACTGACAAGTTCAAATTTGCAGTGTGGATGAAAACTTAAGGAGCAGTGGTGCAGTTCTGGCCTGAAGACCAGCAGGTGAAAACCTGGGAGAGCTGAGGGTGCACCTGAAGTCCAGAGGCTCTTAGCTGGGGAATTAATTGTCTTTTGCTCCATGAGGCTGGGATCTTTTACTCCATCAAACCTTAATCTGATTGGATGAGCCCATCTACTTTTTGGAAGTAGATGCTTTATTCCAATCCTACCATCTAATTATTACTCTCATTTTAAAAACACACCCAGACTACAATTTGACCAACAGGGCATGCTGTGGCCCAGCCAAACTGACATATTATTAGCCATTGAAAGGTCTTGTGATAAAAAACACTAAGTGGATGATTGCACAAATTGGGACCCAGGTAAGACAGTAAGGGTATATGGAAGGCAAACATAAAATACAAGCAAGTGCATGCGTATGTGGGTGTGCATGCTTGGCATGGCAAAAGACACATTTCTCCATTCTTGCCCCAACCAGCCTTCCACTGCTCAAAAACCACACATGATGCAGAATTATCCCACAGTCTGGTGGTTCTCTCCAGACACTGTGTCAAGAGGATGATGCTGTCTCCGCCAAGGTAACAGCCCTTGGAGAGTGGCAATTAAACATGAGCCTCAGACCTCACCTTGTTGAATGTTACACCCAACACCAGAAATCCTGTCTACCCATCTTTAGGGCTTTAAGAGCTACCCACTTCTTAGATACTTCTAAATACCTGTAATGTGTGGAAGGTCACCCTGCCTGGGAGTCATCTCAGGCCTTGGTTATATACCCCCAGTTATTTAAAATCATTGTTTTGAATGCAGTCTGCCACTTTGATCTGACCTCTATAACCACAAAACTGCAATACTAATGCTTATACAATTAAGGAATCAATGTTGTTCTTCATGACTTGGTCTCCTCGATTCCCTAGATTCCATATGACTCTTCTTTCACTCAGTACATTGAGCATTACTCTTCCCAAATCTGCCATTTTCCAGATCCTTCTCCACTCTTGATTCCTGGTCATTCCAAGAAACAAAACAGCCGAGATGACAGTCACACAGGGAATTGCTGTGGGACGCTCTCTGAGTCATCATTACCAGCAACACTGACTGACTAGCCCTGCCTCAGAAATTGTTTTCCACACTAGAGAAGACTCACAGAAGGAAGGCTGAGATAAAGGATGATGCCAACACCTTGGAAAGGAATCCCCCTTCCCATCAGATCCTCCCTTGCGACAGGATTTAAATGAATTGTGAATTGTTTGCAGGGGTCACTAGAGCTACTTAACAAGCATGTTATGGGGATTTAACAGCATGTTGAAGCTAACACATATACAGCATTACCTAATATAAAGAAATTCCAAATAAGTGTTAAAATAATCAGGAGAGAAATCTCAGATGCATACCAGCAGCAGACCATGAAGAATCTACCTGACTTCACCTACATCAGTCACCTTGATCCTTCATAGAGACAAAGGCCACCAACTGATGTACGAGCGGCATTGAATGTTTGTATTGCTTCCTCTTCACTAAATGTCTTTTACAGCATTATGCTGTCTAAGTTCCCATTTCCTTTCCTCTTTCTTTCGCTTTATGTAAATATTCATTCAGTACCAACCATATGCCAAGTATGGTGAGGTTCAGGGAGAACTAATGGTTGACCAGTGAATTTCTAAAAACCTAGTGAGGTAATGACAGAACGACTAGTTAAGGGTGGCTTGTGATAACCAGGAAAACCAGGTAAAAGATGGAGCATTCTTTATATCTAAATGAATGATTCACAGTCAGTTTATATCCCTCTCAGTGCAGAAGGAAAACTTTTACAAGTGTATAATTATTATGGTTTGGATATGAAATCTCCCCAAACGATGCACGTGTCGAAGGCTTGGTCCCAATGCAGCAATGTTCAGAAGTGGGGCTTTTGATACATGATTGGCTCATGAGGGCTCTGATCTCATCAGAAGATGAATCCATTAATAACTAAATGTTCTACTGGGAGGTGGTGGAGGTGGGAGGGGGACCTGGTTGAAGGAAATGGTCCCCCGATGTCATGCCCTTAGGACTACTATATCCTGTATCTTGTACTTGTTCTCTCTCTCTCTCTCTCTCTCTCTCTCTCTCTCTCTCTCTCTCTCTCTCTCCCCCTCTCTCTCCCTCTTCCTAACAGTCTCTTCCTAGCTGTCTGAGCTAAGTAGTTTTCTCCTGCCACACACTCCAACCATGATATTCTGCCCCACTTCAGGTCCAAAGCAAAGGGTCCAGTGAAACCTGGGCTGATATCTCTGAAACTATTCAAAAAAAAATTCAAACCATTCCTCCTTTAAGTTGATTTTCCCAGGTATTTGTCACAGCAACTAAATTTGACCAAGAGTTATGTGCAGCTACATGCATATCGTAAACTTCCTGAAAATATAATGACTTAAAACAACAGTATTTATCATCTCACCGTTTTAAGGTCGGGTATCTGTGTGGCTTAGCTGGGTCATCTGGCTCAGGCTCTGTCACGGGTGTCACTCAAGGTGATGGGTGGGGCAGAAATCTCTCTCTCAACTGGCAGGAGTCACCTTCCAAGCTCACATGCGTGGCTGTCCACAGGAGTCAGTTCCTTGTGCATGTGAGACGGGACTCGATTCTTTGCTGGCTGTTGTCTGAAAGCTACCCGCATTTCCTTGCCACCTGTCTCATAACCTGACAGCTGGTTTCTCAGGGAAAGAAGGCAGAGAGTTCCAATAAGATGAACATTTTGGCCTTAGCTATGTGCCTTTTGTTAGAAACGAGTCAGGAGGTCAATACCTCAGTCCAGGAAGGTCAATATCAATTCCATCCTCTAAATCAAGGGTAAAATATAACTCTCAAGTGTGTTTTTTAGAACTTCAGGAATATACATTGATTGTGTGTCTTTCTAAATGAACTCTGTACCTAAACTTAATGCCCAGCCAAGATTGCAAATATGACTTCACTTAAAAGCTATTCAAAGGAAACATTGAAAAACTGTATTAAATGACGTGTTGGATCATTTTGCAACAGACATATTTTGTCCACTTGAACATAATTTTTTCCTGTGACAATCCTATGACTTCTATGCTATTATTACCTGACCTTTATAAATGGTGAAGCTGAAGCATAGAGGATTTGTATAACCTGCCCACAAACATATAACAAATGAAAACAGTTGTCGGAGATAGTCAGCCAATTGTGTTCATCAGCTTTCCATCACTATGACAAAATACCTGAGAAAAGAACTTAAAGTAAGAAAGGTTTATTTCGTTCATAGTTTCAGATTGTAAACCGCATGGCTACTTAATCCCATTGGGTGGGGCTGTGGCAAGATAGGACAACATTGCAGGGAAGATCTTGAAGAGAGCAAAGTTGTGCACTTTCTGTGGGCCAGAAAGCAAAGAATGAGAGGGGAGAGGCCTGCAAACAAAATATACCCTTCAAGGGAAGTAGGCCTTACCTTCTAAAATGTCTACCATCTCCGGATAGCCCATTAAATCGTGAATCCATTCATTGTGTCATAACCCTCATGATCCTTTTCACCTCCAAAGTCCCTGATCTGATCTTCTGAATGGAAAAACCATCAGTTTGTGTGTAGTTGGAAAAAGAAAGGAGAAAGGAATGATAAAACAAAAAGAAGAATATGAGGAAAAGACCTTCTTCGGATCCGAATGTGACTTGTCAGAGGGAGAGGAGCAAAAGTCCCCCTTTTCCTCTCTCGTAATCATATGACTCTTCTGATATAACGTAGATACATTTGCTAAATTGTCACAGGCTTACAGAAAAGATAAATCAATAATAAATAAAAGGTTAAAGTTTGCAGATCTGGGAACTTTCATGAATAGGTAAAGTAATTTTCCAGTTGAGAGAACCAAAACAATCTTTATCCAGTTCATGAAATATTTGTTAAAAAAATGTTAAGCCATTCCTCCTTTAGGTTGATTTTTCCAGGTATTTGTCACAGCAACTAAATTTGACCAAGAGTTATGTGCAGCCATGAGAGTTTCTGGTAGTCAACTTATGGGTAGTACAGGAGATAGAAGGGAGACCTTTAAGGGTAAACCCGCAGTGCTGGTGAGACGTGGGCAGGAGTAGAAATCTGTACAAGGTACAAGTACAATAAGAGAGGAGAGAGCATCCTGACCCAGACATAAAAACTGGAGGCCAGGAAAGTCCCTGTGTGAGTGTGACATGGGCAGCAGATCTAAAATGAACCTGCAGTGTCACCAGGAGCTACCACTGGCTGTGAACCATGTAGAGGGCAAAGCAACCCTGCCTGGCGTGTTGGATGGCTATTCTAGGATGTGTCTCTCCTAATCTTTCTAAAATGTACCTTCCCCATCAGCAAATGGAGGACAAAACTCCTTACCCTGTAAGAATTCTTATGAAAATTAAATATGCATGTGAGAAATGGCCACTAAATGACAGCTATCATCGTGACGACGTGATCCTCACTGAAGACACGCCAGACAAGCACCCCCGGCTGAGCGTCCTAACAGGTCCACAAACACCAGGACCGTGGCTGTCATGGAGGATGCTGCAGCCCCTGTCCCATCAGCTGCTCTCTGGCTGTGCAGGTGAAAAGCTTATAAAGACTGCAGAAGGTCAGCAGGGTGTGATCTGAGGGATTCCCACTCTCCCTGCAAACTTCCTGGGATCCAGAACCATGAATCCGCTCCCGCTACTGTAGACCTGAAAATACCTTTGGGTAGGAGCCAGGAATCTGTTGTTCTCTACCTGAACCAGTGGATCCCCCTGTACGTGGCCGGAAGTTCCTGACTCCACGTGGTATGGGGCCAGCTCACGATTCCACATGACGGACGGCACTGGCCCGGGGGAGGATGTGTGTCTGTGGGAGAAACTCTGAAAATAATAATAATGATACCTCCAGAGTTCCGGATCTCCTTCAGGATAGATGTTCCAGCAACCTTCGCCTTGTCTTGTCTGAACCTTGCGATGTTTTCCAGGCCCCATCTTTATCTCACCCTTTCTACCATCCATTCAAAATCACTTTCAGGACCTCATAGAATTGCGACTTTTTCACATCTTCAAATGTTTGCACTTGATATCCCTGTGGCATGGACACCTCCCTCTGCTCAATCCTTCAGGTCATTAACTTGAAGGTACACTTCCAAAAAAACAGCATGAAATTAATGTCTCCAGGAAGTTTCCGAAGCCACTCCCTTCCCACTCATATTCTGATGCTCTATCTCTGAATTTCATATCCACTCATCAAATATTTGGCCATTACCCATCGACTGACAAGCCCTGCACTCTCATGGGGGTCGTCTAATATCATATTATTTTTCCATCATTTGTTAGTTTACCTTTCTCCTTTGAAGGTATGTTCCTTAATGGTGGGGACCATGCACCATTCATCAGTCTCCTCGTTACCTAATAAAATGCATGCAATATATTTTAACTGAACAGATAAAGGGAAGGGGAGGTGGAGGGAGGGTGGAAGGGAAGAACAAAGGAATAAAAGAGGAGAGAAGAATGAAAGATGATGAATCTGTCTCCCCAGTTCCCGTCCCCCTCATCATCCACCAACATAGTGGCAGACCCGTTTCCCAGCTTGCCTCTTCTTGGAGTGATCTCCATCTGGCTGACTGGTGCCACTGCACTTGAGCTTTCTCAGGACTATAATTTGCTCTAAACCAGCACCTCTGTAAACTCTCCTGATGGGCTATTGCTGATGCAGCCTGTGTTTTAGATTCCCCCAGACATCTGTTTAATCCCTCCTGCTACTGTAATCCCTCTGATGTTAGTAAAGTTATTTCTACATCTTTGCCTCATTTTTCTTATCTGTAAAAACAGTATTTATTATACCCACCTTGAAGGAAAGAGTAAAAGGACTTGAATGTTTGAGATGCCTGAGGGCCTCAAGCAATCGACGGGGGATCTCTCAGCTCTTGGAGTTATTATGAGGTTTTTCTCAATTTCATTCGCTTCTTGAAAACCCAAGGAAGTTTTACAAGTAAACATTGTAAAAATGTCTCTTGCTTCTTGCAAATACACACCTAGTAGACTAATAAAATTAGACCCACTCTGCTCAACATATGAGTCCCTCAGCTTTAATATTTCCTGCTAAATGGATCTTTTAAAGGTCCTTGGGAAAATATCTGCATTAAATATGCCAAGAAAATAAATGCATACCTACAGCATAACAAGAGTAAATTCAAATTAGTGAGAAAAACATCAACTTCTTAATAAATAAACAGGTAATACACAGTCAGTTTCTGCAGGGGGACAGGCGATTGGCAGTGACATCTGACAGATGTTCATTTCCAACTTGATTCCATCTTCCTTCACTCTGAGAACTTGAGGAAATTATTCATTTCTCAATGACTCAATTTCCCCGTTAATAAAATAAATTTCTATCAGAGAGTTGGAGTGAGGATTAAGTGAGTATCTGTACTAAACCCATGTCCAACTGTCTCTCATTTCTATGAAAGATAAACACCTTCAATGTACTAGGCATTTACTACACTGGTCATAGTAAATGTTCAACAGATTGTAGCCTTGACTATGAAAATTAAGAGGCCATAACTTATTGATGTGGATTTTTATGGATATAATGAATTTCACCCATGTTCAAAGATAATATGGTGGCTAATTTTATTAAATAAAACATGATTTCTGAGGGTATTGATGAGGGTGTTTCCTGAGGAGAATAGCATTGGAATCAGCAAGCTAAGTAAAACAGATTTCTTCTAGCCAATTTGGACAAGCAATATCCAATCTTTGTCAGGCTCAGTGGGGACTAACAGGTGGAGAAAGGGTAAAATCTACTTCATCCTATGTAATGCCTTTGGACAAAGTTGCTCCTGGTTCTTGGGTTTTTAAACTTGGACCAAATTACATCATCATCTTCCTGTTCTACAGTTTGCAGGCAGCATGTCAAGGGACTTTTCAGCCAATTATGAGCCAATGTGCATAATAAATCTCTATCTATCTGTCTGTCTGTCTATCTATGGTTCTGTTTCTCTATGGAATTTTGAATAATAGAGTTAAAATAAAAGTGAGATGTCATCTATGCATATTACATCAGCAAAACTTATTAAAGTGGTGGTGCTCATTGCTGGTAGTGTAGTTGGGAAACAGGCCTTTACTTTGCTGAGAGCTGAGCACATGGTTTCAACATTTTTTAAAAAATGTACAGTTTGGGAAGAATAGAAAGGATTCAAGAAATGCTTATAATCTTATACCCAAAATCCTACCAATGGTTATTGATACTAAAATATAAGTGTCCAGTTTTCCAAAGGAACTCTAAGTTTGTCTCTTAGAGGCAACAGGTAAATAAACTCCATTTTTGACGTATATATGGCAAGTCGGTGCAATGTCCTATTGGGCAAAAAAAAGGATCTTTCTTCTGAAAAAATAAGTATTCTTTAGGAATTGGTGTTCAAGGGCAAGAATTCAAAAATGTGGAATGCAGAAAGGTAATAAAAGCCACCAATTTTAATTAATAAATTACTTAAGATTGAAAAATATTGTAGTGGGAATTCCCAGCGGAGTGTGAAGATTTTATGATCTGGATTGCTCACTTGACGAAATCCCTGGCAATTTTAAGAAATCATCACTGCAAAGATGTCATTCCACCACAACAAGAGAAACAGAAGAGGGAAAAGTGGGAAGAAAGCCAATGTCTTAACAAGTATTGCTGACTACGGAAGGAATGGGAAAAGCGCTCGTGACTCCCACCTTGTGAGGGAGACAGGATGAAACACGCAGTGTGATTAGAACCTTCATGCTCATGGCCAGGTTCTCTAAAGGAAAAAAAACTTCCTCGTTTCCTGAAATGGGCAGGTGAAATTGATTGTTTTCTTTTTTTTTTTCCTTCACTTTTTCTTTTGTTTCTTTGATATTGCTTTTGTAATAAAAGAAAATTACGCCCCACTCTGAGAAGAATTTGTAATAAAACCATAACTTCCAGCCTGGAAGAGTACATGCAAAGGGCTTTCTGTTTTCAAAAATACCTCATAAACAGATTGTTGAAAATAAACCATTTTATATTAAACATTCTTTTTTGTTGTTACTTTTAAAATTAATAACAGTGCACCAATCCCAAGACTCCACATAAAAACTTTGCATCACAACAGCTTCCCAGGTTCCGTTCTTGTCCTCTTCCAGGTGACTCTACTCAGTACCCAGAGTGGACTTTTAAAATATAAATCAGATTGTGCCACCTCTAGGCACAGTTTTCCAATGGCTTTCCGTGCACTTATAACCATGCAGGCTCCTTATGTGGCCCATGATGCCTTACCTACCTGCTCCCCTCCTCTCTTTTCAGACTGTACTCTCCCTATCCTCCTTTGGGTTTGACATGTTCTCATTCTTTGTCCTCAAACATTCTTCTTCCTCCCACCCCAGGGCCTTTGCACTTTCTCTTCGTAGCCTTCAACTCTTTTGTTCCTCAATTTTTCTCAGAACTGACTGCTTCTCACCTTTCAGTATCCAGGCAGAGAAATGGATGAACTAGGAGCTCTTGCTTACAAATCATCACCAATCTGTTGAACTCTTCTGATGTGCCGGGCCCTACATTCCGTGCTCATGGTCAGTTTCAGCATTCAAGGAGATCGAGTTATAACTTAGCACTTGGCAAGTAAACTGGCAAGTGCAGGTGCCTAGGAGGTGGTGTGTGGTGCTGGGGAGGCCAGGGAGCTGGTAGAGGAGCTGCGGCTTCAGCTTGCAGGGCCAGGAGAAAGTTGCCAAAGGGGAAACCTCTGAATTAAAGGGTAAACGAGAGCCAGCTGAAGGAGTGCTGAGAGGAATCGTTTCAGCCACAGGAAACAGGAAGCACGTCTCATTCAAAGGCCTGTGAGAGGTCTGCTCTGGCCTAGTGGAGAGCTCTGCCTAAGCAGGTAGAGGAGCACTTAGCTGTTGGACTCAAGAGGCAGGAATTCCGGGATCTTGACTACACGTGCGACAATCAGTCTAGGGTCAGTTAAGAACCCATGCCCTGCTCGCTCCCTCTACAGCCCCCCAAATACCCAGTGCCTCCCCTCTGGCTTTCTCAGGCAGACAGTGGTGGACCCTGAGGCTACTGCAGGATGGTCACAGGGCTCTCTTTAATTCTAGACTGGTTGAGAGAGCATGGTGGGGTAAGGTGGGGTAGCCCACTCACCCAACCTGGTCAGAAATGAGGAACTCAGAGAGGCCCCATAGCCTTCATGAACCCCAAGAGCAGGAGGACAGAGGCGTGACTGTGGGTGTAAAAGGCCTGGCCCAGCACACCCCCAGGTGCAGCCTCCAGCTGTGGGGGGCAGTGGACTGGTGCAGAGGACTACAGGTGTGACCTACCTGCTCCCCCACAGGTCAGTCCCCAGGTGAGGAGCCACAGGGGAGGAAAGCAGCAGAACCTACACCCTGCCAGCCACAGCCCACTGGCAGGGCTCTGCGACACCACTAAGCCTGGCCCTGCCAGGCTGACCCTAGCAGACTGTTGAGTTCCCTGCCCCTGCCCTTTTCCATCTTCTGAGGCCATGAACAGCCACATGGACAACAGAACCACAGCTACCTACAGCTCTAAAGCATCGTGTGTCGGGTGATTCTCCGTGAGCTTGCTATGTTTCACTTCTTTTTCTTTATTTTTTCTCCTTTTTATTGAGTATTTTAACAAATAAATAAATGAAAATTTTAGATTTATTTGGATGATTTGGAATAGGTCTACATTCTGAAATGGCTAAATCAAGCTAATTAACATATTACCTTATCTTTTTATTTTTATTTATTTATTTATTTATTTATTTATTTATTTTGTGGTGAGTGAAGAGCAAAAATCACACCAGCCAAGAGATTTTATTCACCAGCCTTTATGGCTGGTCGGAGATAGAAGAAGTATGGGGAGAGAGGAGTCAGGGAGACTGGAGTATGCAAGCTCTGAATGGAATGCCAGCTGTGGTCTCTGGAGTTGTTGGCTGGGGCAGCTGCCGTCAGGCTGGAGATGGTGAGTCTGGAGCTGTCGCAGTGGCTGCCTCCTCTCAGCAGGGACGAGCTGTTGTGTCTGAGCTCCAGGCAGGCAGGAGCTTTAAGTAGGGATTTCTGGTGGGGGGGTGTACCAGAGCAACCTTTAATGTTATTGGCTCTTCTTCCAGTAAACAGGGCAATCTTTAAGCTGATTGGCTCATGCCTGGGGAACAGAGTGACCTTTAAGCTGATTGGCTCCTGCCTGGGGAAATGAAACCAGGTTGCTCCTCATGGAAATTTCCATGGGGGAGGTGGCCCATCAGCCCAAGCCTATCTATCAGTAAGAACAGTTAATATCTGATATCTTCATGCTTTTTGAAAATAGATTCATTATTATTAATAACCACCACACTGTATAATAGATCTCTGGAACTTCTTCCTCTGAGACTTTATACCCTTTCAACAGCACATCCCAGCTCTTCCCTTACCACCCAGTCCCTAGTAACCACCACTCTGGTCTCTGCTCCACCTGTGAGTGAGATCGTGGAATATTTGTCTTTCTGTGTGGAGTTTATTTTGTGTAACATAATGCCTTCTAGGAGAATCCGTGTTGTCACGAGTGGCAGGACTTTCTTTTTTAAGCAGGACTAGTGTCGCATTGTGATTCTATACCACATTTTCTTTATGCAGGCATGTGCTGATACACACTAAGGTTTTTTCCCCAACTTGGCTGTTGTGCATAGTGCTGCAACAATCATGGGACTAAAGATACCTCCTTGATATCCTGATTTCATTTTCTTTGGAAATATATTCGGCAGTGAGACTGTTGGATCATATGCTAGTTTTATTTTCAATTTTTTGAGGAAACTCCATACTGTTTCCCTGAATGGCTGTACTTAAAATTTCCACCAAGAGTATAAGGATTCACTTTTCTCCACATCCTCAGCAGCCCTCCTTAGCTTTTGCCTTTTTATAGCAGCCATTCAAGGTGTGAGGCGACATACCATTGTGGTTTTAATATGCATTTCCTTCACAAATACTGATGTTCATCTTTTTTTTTTTTTTTTTTCATACACCTATTGGTCGTGTGTAGGTCTTCTTTTGAGAATTGTCAGTTCAGTCTGTTGCCCATCTTTTAATCAGAAAGTTTTTCCTCGCTTTTGAGTTGAGTTCCTTTGATATTGGATATTAACCCTTTATAAAACATATGGTTTGCAAATATTGTATTTTATTCCGCCAAGTTGTCTTTTCATTCAGTTGATTATTTTCTGACTTCAAAATACATTACAAAGTTATTTTAGTCATGATAGCATAATATTAGGATAAAAACAAACCAATGCAGCAGAATAGAGAGCCCAGAAATAAACCCAAGCATTTATGGTCAAGGGACTATTTTGTGAACATGTCACAAATCCACAGTGGGGAGAGAGATTCCCTTCCATCAGTGCTCTTCAGACAGCTGGATATTCACATACAGAAGGATGATGTTAGAGCTCATATCACACCAAGGGCAAGAAAACAAACTCAAAGGGGATTAAAAATGTGAACCTAAGACCCCAAACTGCCGAACTATTAGAAGAAAACATAGGGGGACAGCTCCATGATTGGTTCTGGCTGATGACTTTTCTGGATAAAAGCACAAGCAATACTATGACCTCAAACAAAAAAGCTTCAGCAAGGAAATAGACAACCTATTAGATCTTTTAACATTTACACAACCCAAACAGGCAAGTGCCATTAGGATCCCATTTTACCGACCAGAAAACATGCACAAAGAGATTAACAGACTCACACAAAAGCCACCACATTGTCTTATGAGAGAGGGAATGCTAAAGATGTGAGGGGCACCTCGGTGTAAGAGACCCAGACTGAAATGTGATGGACACACTGGCTTAGGAAAGGCGGAGGGCAGGCTAGTGGCAATGGGGTGGGAGTGAGGGGTGTTAGCACCGAGCTGGCCCCTGTGGACAGGTATGCAGCAACCGGATCCTCAGCTAGGGGATTCAAACGCTCCAGTCACCCTCCTTCCAGAGGGCCTCATTTTCATTTGCCAGGGATAATTTTCCACTTGTTTTCTTTGCTTTGCTTCTCACGGGCTGGACCCACATTTGTAGGAAGGAAATTTAATGGCAGCAGTCCTGAGAATTGTTGCTGTTTTCTCAACCATGGTAATTGGCAAAGAAGCATGTTGTGAATGCTGCTGTAAACAGGACCTTCAGGGAAGCAACCCCTGCAATTAGGGCCACTGGAGACAAAGGACACATATTCAGAGATGTCATCGCGAAAATTCAGATGAAGGGGTAGAATTAGGAAATAATAGAAGTTAATTTCTATTTTCCTCTGTCTGCATGAATGAGGCATATAATTAAATCAAATCACCTTCACCCACTCACACACGCCAGGCACGTGCACACGTGTATACATGCACATAACCCAGCCTCCTCCTGTGTCTGTATTCACAGTCACTCAGGGTAGAAAAGCATCGGCACAAAAACTATCCACTGCTACATGGAAATAACCACACTGCCTTTCCTTCCATGCTCACCACCATATTTTCCAATTAGCTAGCTTCTTATTAAGACCCTAATCCGTTGTTACCTTACGGCAGGTGATTTAGGTGCGGATTCCAGTTCTGGCTACATCACAAAGAGCTGAGCGTCCCTGCTCCTCAATTCCCTCACCATGCAACTGGAATGATAATATGGAAAGAGGCAGTGATTTATTGTAAATACTGCAACTACTCCGACCTTCCAGATGGAGACTTTCCCAATGAAGAACCTAACGGTGACAATAAATGAAAAGACTGTATTGGCCTGTTGTGGAATTGTCTGAGCTAGACGCCACTCTAGAGATTTCCTTCTGGTCTGTACATGTACTCAGCACTTTGGGAGGCTGGACAAACAGTCTTACAGTTCCTGAATCAAAACATCAGTGCAAACCACAAAAAAAAAAAAAAAAAAAAAAAAAAAAAAAAAAAACATCAGCAAAGCTGCTGGATCCTGAGCCCTGAATGGTTCATGAAGACCAAAAGCCCTGCTGTGAGCATTTCAAGTTTCCTCTTCCTCGGGGCTAGGACTCAGGTTCACCTTACTGTAGTCACCAGTTGTTGTCCTTCTTTAGGTGTTCAAAGCTTCAGTCCTTGAGTCCCATGTCTTGTTGCAGCATTCCTTACACTCTGGGAGGACATGGTGCTAGTGTACCATATTCCTCTTAAGAGTTTTGGCTCTTCTAAATGGCTGGCTAAGCTTGCAAAGGTTTAACCTACATCTTACGTAAGTTCCTTTTGTTAAATTATTAAAGCTGGAAGTGTTTGCAGGATATATGTGGCTTCTTCTTTTCTCTTACTGGTGGCTGACTTTAGGAGCAGGAACTATACTACCAACTATGGTCTCAGGAGGGCATGCATCAGCCAAGTTTAGTATTAGGGCAATTTTCTCCTCATATTTTCATTATCACTCACATCTTCTGGTCCGTTCCCTGACACAGGCATCCTCAGCAGTAGCAATATCCCCTACCATAGGAATTTTTAGACTCCCCATCTTTTATTCTTTTCTTTTTATTTTTTTCAACTTGATCCACAGAATGTTAATGCCACAGATACAAATACCTGATTGTGTTGTGAGGTAGAATGGAGCTTTGGAGGGCTACAAAATGGTACAATACTGAGGGTAATTTTTTACCCTCACCACCCCAAGAATATCTTTAGGGGTAGGATTATCCCCATGGGCAATGCATGTAGTAGAAAGCTAGTCCAGGAAAATGGTAGCCAGACTCTTCCCATATATTGTCAAGACAGACTCACTCAGGTGCAGTGGTTGGGTTCAATAGGTTGAAAGAACTAAAAATATTGGAAGACATCAGAATGAATGGAGACTTCACTTTCCATTACTTTCCCACCATCTCTCATCCCCACATGGAATCCTCCCTGGTTACATCCCTGCCATGCACAAGAAAGGTTTAATAGCCAATGAACACATTCCTCTTGGTGTACCTCATCTACTAAGAATCTGTAAGCCTTAGAGATCAATTCTCCCACTTCATTTCTGCCAAGGTCTGTTATGAGGTGATAATTCCACTTACCTGTTCTGCCAAGTAGATCTTTAAATAGAACATTCTAACATCTAGCCTTTAGACAGAGAATATCCACAAGTTCATTTTGCTGTTTTCAAGCCACATTTGCCAATCATTTACCAGTTGATCTCCACCTCTTCCATACCATTTTTTTCTCAATTCTAAATCTAGGAAGAATAACAGGGTTACATATTCCCTAACATTTAAACACATAGCCTCTTCGTGTAAGTTATATGCCTCCAAGAGCAGTCATCATGGGTTTCATCCAATGTCTTGGAACCTTGTGCAATATATTGTAGGTACTAAGTTTTGTTCAATACTTGTTGAGTAATTGATGGAAAGCTTGATGAATCAAATGTTTCTTTGACTTCTGTCATTCAACACTCAGAGATAAATTAGCTGTGTACCTTTGAATAAATCACTCCCTCTTCTCAGGTCCTCCCAGTTTCCATGTGAGATGTGAAGAAAGCACTGCATGTTCTCTGAAACTCCTTTCAGCTTGGCCGTTCTAGGTTGCTGAAACACAGATGCATAAATATGATGTGGCCAAAATGTTTAATGGATGGGGTAACAAGCATGGGAAACAACTTTGGGAATGTCCCTGATTCTGAACCATAATTTTTCATTAAACAATATTACTTCTTTTCAATCTGTTAGGAACTGGGTTTCCACTATTCAACCTGTCCCAGAAAAATTCTACACCAACTAAGAGAGGAGAACAAATTGGAGAAAAAGAATGATGAAAGGGAGGGCAAAAGAAAAAAAAGAGGCATAGAACAAGGAGGTGGTAAGAGATAGAAAGAAGCAGAGAGAGATCTCACAAGTCAGAGAGAGACATAGAAATTCAGAAATAGAGACTGAAAAGGCCTGAGAATGAGACCACAGAAGAAAGGGAATCACAGAGAATCAGTGAGAGAAAAACAAAGACAGGCACACACACAGAAACAGAGGTAGGGGAGAGAAAAGGAAGAGACAAACAGAAAGAAAATGAGCCACAGAAAGAATCAACTGAATGTAGACAAAGAGATTCCAAGATAGAGACAAACAAAATAAGAAAAGAAATCAAGAGCTCTCATGAAACATGTCAATTGAGATTTCCAGAGAGGAAAAGAACAAAAAGAGGCATTTTTCTAACTTTGCAAATGATCACCATTACCAAGATTCTTTCCCTGTCAGTTCCCTTGGATAGGGTTGGGACCTTGGTTCCCTTTTGTCTTTTTCTTCCTCCAATGCTTTGCTTATACACAAAAGACAAAGTTATTTGAGACCTGAGTGGGTTTCAAAAGGGACATGATGTTCCTCTAGAGATTTCATATAGGAGAGTCAGCCAAGAATAGCAGAGGCTGGCAGCTGTCCTCCTAAAACCACAGTACAGCCAAGAGTAGGAGCACATTCACACTTCAATTTCATGAGTTTGCAACTTTGGTTTAATAGGCCCAACAGTGCCAACAGCAAACAAATCCACCCCTGGCCAAGAAGCAGCATCACCCTAAGGCTGAGCTCCTAAGAAAGTACTTGCTTAAAATATGAGACCTAAAGCCTGGGAAGGTGCCGTGCCACATACCACAAGATCTGATGGTTTGTGGATTCCCAGTAGGAGTATGGGAGCTCCTTAAGGGAAGGAGAATTTTGATATTTTACTTGGCTTAGGTGAACTTCAGAGGCTCACAAATTGAATGGTACCTGTGGTCAATTGCCTCGAAATGTGGGTTGGCATCAGCATCAGTGCAAGCATCATCCTACTTTGATTAGTTTGGCTTTTTATTCCCATGATATTTCTTAACCTTTCCTTCCCCTTCAGTATCTTGGCAACTACTCCCACGTTCACAGGCATTGTCTCACATACCTGGGTATCCATGAACATGGTATGTGCTGTCACATTCTTACCTGAGTGATACTGTGGGGTAGATTCCATTCCACATGGAGCCCACGGCATCTCTGTGATAAAAACTGTATTGCACAGAGCCTGTCGCTTAGTTAGTGCTTCAGAAATATTTTAAATGAGATAATAAGGCTTCTCTCTGATTACTCTTTCTTCCTACAAAGTATGACTAATGAGTGAGGTTCACACACAAGGTTTCAATGCTTCCCAGAATAACTAAGAAGATATAAACTCCCCTCCTGATATTCTGATGTACTCAAGAAAGACTTGAATCATCCTGGGAACTCCCGGGGTGGAAAGATCATTGGAATTGGAATAGGAATCTAAAAATGTGGGTTCAAATCCTTGGATCTACACATTTATAACTCGACGCATCTCAATTTCATCATTTCTAAAATGTGGATTATAAAACCTATCTTGCTTAACACTCATGAGAGTCTAATAAGCCAGTCCTTGGGAAAATGTTACTCAGTGACAGGAACTTAATCATCTATCCTTATTTTAGGTTGTCCGTACTATCATTAACTTAGAGGCAAATAAAATGAGTTCATTTTAAATAAATAAACTGAGTTCAAATAAAATGAATTCAAGCTCCTTGGGAACAATTCCTGTCTACATGGTAGGTACTCAATAAACATTTATTGATCGGAGGGATGGCCTTGGTCCCTTCTTTGACTCTCTCTTTTCTTCTTTTGGCTTCTTTCTGTTTGACTTTGTTTGCTTTTTCAAGCCCTCCTTGTGTTCTTGTCCTAGAAGACAAAGGAATTCCACGTGTCTCTTGATCTTCTCTGCTCCATTGTACACGGGCAGTGCTTCATCTCTGCTCTTACCAACACTATTGACTCTAAGATTCAAGTTCTTTTCTGGCATTTTGACCACAATATCTTCCTTACCTCAAATTCACATCTGCATTTCAGATAAATGGAGAAAATGTCTCTGTACAACAGGACATTCTTGTATCAGAGAGTTAAAGGGAAAAACTTTGCCTTTGGGGTCACTGAGAGGTGGGAGGAAAAGTTAGAGGCCTGATGCCAAAAGAAAGGAATAGAGTTGAAACCACTGGGTCAGCCTCCAGCCCACCTCCACGGTGCCCATTCCAGGAATTTTGACCTCGTGTCTGGGACCCAGGAAATCAGAAGTGACCCCCATAAGAAAGAAGAGGCCTTCTAAACATTCAGAAAGAAGCCTAAGGAAAAGTACCCTGCTTTGTTTTCTCTCAGTACTTCCCCTGTAATACCCTGAGAATACAAACAGCTTCAGAATTCAGCCTACGTTTAAGTCTGAATTTTCAAATCTTTGCTGTTAATCCTTTTTTAATTGACAGGGAATGTATTTCCAATTATTAATGGAAAGTGTAATTTTGGAGCTTAATTAAATGCTCAAATCACATTTCTGCCATTAAAAATGGTTTTAGGTTTTTGTTGTTAATTTTTTTTTTTTTTTTTTTTTTTTTTTTTTTTTCCTAATGAGCTGTTTACTCTGCTGATAACTACAGTGTGGACGAAAGGCGAGATTCAAAAACAGCTCTGAATACTCAAAGAGAAATAGCTCTGCTATTGATAAAAATAATAACCTCCCATACAGCAGGGGGTGGTAAGAAAGCCTAAATTTATTGCTGCTGTGTTGAATACGCAAATGTCACTTCCTTAAAGAGGCAAAATTAGTTTTTAAGCCTGGTTTAGCAGCCAGAATCTCTGACTGTCTGCATAATATTGGATTTTTCAAGGCTTCTATGATGCCCTGGGGTGGGGTGTTTTGCATGCAAATTGAACATTATATAAGGCTAAAGATGTTATATAAGGAAAAATGAAGACTGAAATCTTGTTCTTTTTTCTTTTTCATTCTCCTTTCAAACATTCTGATCCTTTAGTTCCAGCTAACATTTATGCAGCACTAGTGTCTTATGTGCATTTATATCATTTAAAACTCATGGCAATCATTTGAAAGAGGTAAAACATCCAGGTTTTGTGGATGAAGAAACTGAGGCTCTGAGAGTTTAAATGACTCAGCCATTCACCACGAAGATGTATTGCTCTTTGCTCTATACAAGAGCTTCTTAACCTGGGGTGTGCATCAGAATCCCACAGAGGACTTGTTAAAACACAGATTGGTCCTATCCCAGAGTTCATGATTCATGCCGTGCAAGTGTTCATTTTCAAAAGGTTCCAGATAATGCTGAGACTGCTGGTCAGATGCCCTCCCCGGAAAATCAGTGCTCTATAAGATGCTAACTTTTCCTTTTCCTTTTAGGCCTTAAAGCTAGACAGCATTCCAAGAGGTCATCCATCCATGTGTCTTCTTTCAGATGGCTAAAATACCAGGTATGCCTAGTTTAGAATCAAGTCACTAGAGGATTTGGGGGAGCAGGAGAGAGAGGGAATGTCCTACCTGGAGTCAGCCAGGTGGTAAGGAACAGGCTATTCTCACCTCTCATTAGGCTGACAGTCCACAATAAGATTCTTTTAAAGTCACCCCATTGCCTGATTCCCACTCTACCCCTACCCCTAGAGGTGAAGTCCCAACTGAAAGCAAATCAGCATCAAATCCAGTTTCTTCCAAACAGAGGAGCAAGAGCCATCACTAATGAAGGGGTGAGGGGATAAGGGAGGAGATGAGAGACAAGAAAGGTCCTTAGTCTATAGGCCTGAGCTTTACCAAGGCCTCAGCTATTCTAGAAGAGGTCATTTAAGTTACTCACTCACAAAATGAGATACCCTCAGGATTGAAAGAAGCATCCATTGTTCCATTTTATATTTGTATGCACTTTCTGTCAACCCTGTGAACTAAACTTTTCGTAATTTAATAAGTTATTGTTTTCCTTTATAGTTCTGAACCTGCACAGAAGTCTAATTTAAAGAAATCTTAAATATCTGGATGTGGTGACACATGCTTGTAATCCTAGGCACTCAGGAGGCTGAGACAAGAGGATTTCAAACTTGAGGCCACTCTGGGAAACTTAGTGAGAGCCTGCCTCAAAATTAAAAAATTAAAAGTGTTCAGGATGTAGTTCAGTGGTAGAGCATCCCTGGGTTCAAATCCCAGTAACATACCAAAAAATAAAAATAAAAAAAATCTTAAATATTTCAATACAAACATTTAAAACTACATAAAGTTTTTGTACCCTGTTGTCACATTTCTTCAATTTTTCAGTTTAAAGGGCGATTCCAAAGAGTGGCCTGGGCCTCTCTCTCCACCTTTGAGAGGCTGCGAGCATGACACCTCTGGGTGGATCAAGCCAGATTTCAAACATCATTATCAAAACGTGGGTAAGAGGAGAATTGCAGAGGAATCCTGGTGTGTGTGCAAGTCCTCAGCTCCTGGAGTAGCTCCGTGCTGCTCTGGGGAAGTAGCAGGAGCAGGGCCCTCACTGGCTGTGATTATGAAACCAGAAGAACCTCCATCTGCAGACCTGTCACTCAGTCTTTCACCCCAGCAACGACCCTCCTGAAAACTCTGCTCCAGGCTGCACCACAGGTGCTGCAGCAAAACCCAGATCTGAACATTCTCTGTCCCTTTGAGATCCCCCAGGGGGACTGTGATCCAGGATACAGCCTACAAGTCTGGACACACATACCAACAAGAGCTGAGGCCGTATCTCTCTTCTAATCGCCACTGACTGACAGCACTGTTTGGGTGACAAATCAGGTTTTATGAACAGAAATGGTTTATAAAGTTGCAATCAATGAAGAAAAAAATTATTTAAGACTTTACATCCGTTATTTGGATAGGATTGCAAGCAAGAAGGGGCAGTTCCAATCTCATCACTACAGAGACATATATTGTGCTCTTCCTCATACATCTTTAATGAAGTACCTTTTCTATATTTTCACCATATTCAAAAGTTGCACATTGAATTGAAGAGCTCTAGATCGGAGAGTGCTCAGCCTTGAGACATGAGCAACGCAGAAACCAGAGAAGAAAGATGCAGATCAGAAAACACACCACTGGGAAGTACAAGACTGGATCCACCCCAGGCCCACTCTCATTTAAAAGTCTGTGCTCTGCATGGTGGGGTGTCTGCAGAAGGCCAGAACCCGGGGCGAGGTGCCCTGCATCCACAATGAGGCTTGCATCCTGCACTCACTCACTGTAGAAACTTGGTCAATTCGTTATCCACAGAGGACCATAAAAGTCTTTTCCCTTAGTTTCCTTGCAGCTCTGACATCCTGATTCAAGAAAGCTACTCAACGTTCTTTATCCTTAGAGCCTTCAGAAAAGGTAAAAATAAAATTGCTTTTTAAGAATTATCGCAGACCTAAACCAGAGTTTAATTCTTCCTGGTTTCTTTCTGCTTTTCTGTCACTCTTTTGCTCTGTTTTGTTTTTTCCTTTGTTCTTCCTGCTCTGCTCTCAAATCTGCCTCCTTTGCCTGGAGTGGAGAGCTAGTATTTCCCACCACCCACTGCCCCATGGATGTCTAAGTGGGCACAACCACTTGGGCAAATGTCACAAATGCTCTGGGTGATTAGAGTACTCGGCTCTGGCTGTCCTAATAAAATGTCACAGAGTACATGGATCAAACAACAGAAATCTATTTTTTCACAGCTATAGAAGTTCAGAGTCCAAGATTGAAGCACTAGCAGTATTGATTTCTGGTGAGGACTCTTCCTGGCTTATTGTCACCTGTCTTCTTCTCATTGTGTCCTTGCATGGCCTTTCCTCTGTGCTGGGATAAAGGAGAAGGAGAGAGAGAAAACTCAATCCTATCAGATTAGGGGCCTACTTAACCTTCATTAGCTCTTATAGACTATCTCAAATTGCAGCCACGGGAGGTTAGGACTTCCGTATACGAATTGTGGGGAGCATAAAATGGGAAGTTTGGGCCAAATGATCTCTTACATCTTTCTCTATACATAATAATTGCAGTGGTTTCTTCCCCTAGAAATGAGAATGATTTCTGCAGATCCCCCGCCCACCTTCCCCAGTGTTACCCTCTCTTTGTCTGCCATCTGGTGCCACAAGAGATGTGGGAGTTTGCAGGACTGCTGAGCGTACCCACGCCACCTGGAAAGAGAGGAAACGAAGGCCCCAGACACTTCCTGGCAGCTGAACAGACCAGAGCAGTGGTGGCAACAGTGATTGGTGAGGAAGTTCCGATCAGGCACACAGGAGCTGAAGGGCGCTCCACCAGCGCTCAGATGATGGGCAAGGGGGCCATGGGCAAGAGGAATCTATGAATGCCAAATCGTGTCACAGAAACTGGATCAGCCTCGGGATGCACTACATAAATGAGATCACGAAAGGGACAGGGTGGCTTTGATTCTGTGGACCTAAGGGACACTGGGAGCTACAGCCTGGTGAGATCATGAGATTGGCAAGCTGGAGCTTAAAGGAGAGCAGAGTTCACATTTCATATGAAGAGGTGATTTTTCCAAAGAAGAAAGTTAACTATGAACTCAGAAGAGCTGCAAGAGGAAGTGTAGTTTACTATTTCATCTTGAATGATTCTTAGTGACCATGTTCCTTTCTCCTTCTTGATTTGGTGCCCCAAACACAGATGGGTTTGAGGGTGTTCCTTTGTAAAATATGATCATGTGAGTCAAGGTAAGCTCCTAGCTCAGAGAAAACTCCATCAGTGGTGGACGGAGCCTGCGACGGTGATTCTGCTCCCAGATAGATAGGGCATGGCAGATGCAGCCTTGGGTGGTGACATGAACACTTCCTGGTCTCGTCCTTGCTTTCTCCTCAGGCCTTATTTCTATATGAGGCATTCACTAGTTGAATTTTTTTTTTATTAGTTGTTAGTTTCTGGGGGGAAAAAAAAAAGTAGATGATTCTCTGACTCTTCAAGTAGAGAACCTAAAAGAAAAAATGATTCTGCAGGAAACTGATCTGAATTTTCTTCTGTCTGAATCCCAGTTTCTAGGGCCCCTATTTGTTGTGATTCTTGGCACAAACCCCAGATAATGTTTTTTGTTGTTCTTTTTTAGATATTCATGACACTACAGTGTATTTTTACATATTATATACAGATGGAGTATAACTTCCCATTTTTGTGGTTGTGCAAGATGTGGAGTTACAGTGGTCATGTGCTCATATATGGACATAGGAAAGTTACGTCCGATCCATTGTACTGTCCTTCCTATTCCATCCTCACTCCCTTCCCTTCATTTCCCTTTGTTCAATCCAATGAACTTCCATTTTTCCCTGCCCCCAGCTCTTGTTGTGTGTTAGCATCCATATATCAGAGAGAGGATTCTTCTTTTGGTTTTGTGGGATTGGCTTATTTACTTAGCATGATGGTCTCCAGGTCCATCCATTTACTGGCAAATGCCATGATTTCATTCTTCTTTATGGCTGAGTAATATTCCATTGTATATATATACCACATTTTCTTTATGCATTCATCTGTTGAAGGGCATCTAGGTTGGTTCCATAGTTTAGCTATTGTGAATTGAGCCGCTATAAACATTGATATGGTCCCATCAATATGGTATGCTGATTTTAAGTCCTTTGGGTATAAACTGAAGAGCAGGGTAACTGGATCCAAATAGTGGTTCCTTTCCAAGTTTTCTGAGGAATCTCCATACTGCTTTCCAGGGTGGTTACACCAATTTGCAGTCCCACCAGAAATGTATGAGTGTACCTTTTTCCCACATCCTCACCAACCTTTACTGTTACTTGCATTCTTGATCATTGCCATTCTGACTAGAGTGAAATAAAAAATCTCAGATTAGTTTTAGTTTGCATTTCTCTAATTGCTAGAGATGTTGAATGTTTTTTCATATATTTGTTAACCAATCATATTTCTTCTGTGAAGTGCCTGTTCAGTTCTTTTGCCCATTTATGGATTTGGGTTATTTGTTTATTTGTGTTCTTTTGGCATTAAGTTTTTGAGTTCTTTATGTATACTGGAAATTAATGCTTCATCTGGGGTGCAGGTGGCGAAAATTTTCTTCCGTTCTGTAGGCTCTCTCTTCACGTTCTTGATTGCTTCCCTTGCTGTAAAGAAGCTAAAGTTTGATACCATTCCGTTTATTGATTCTTGATTTTACTTCTTGTGCTTTAGGAGTCTTGTTGAGGAGTTTGGTTCCTATGCAGACATACTGGAGAATTGGACCTACCTTTTCTTCTGGTATGCACAGGGTCTCTGGTCTAAAGCCTAGGTTCTTGATCCACTTGAGTTGAGCTCTGTGCAGGGTGAGTGTAGGGGCTGAATTTCAATTTGCAACATATCGAGTTCCAGTTTTCCCAGCACCATTTGTTGAAGAGGCTGTCTTTTCTCCAGCATGTGTTTATGGCACCGATGTCTAGTATTAGATAACTGTATTTGTGCGGGTTTTTCTCTGTGTCTTCTATTCTGAACCATTGGTCTACACATCCGTTTTGGTGCCAATACCATGCTATTTTCATTACTATAATACTGTAGTATAATTTAAGGTCTGGTATTGTAATGCCTACTGCTTCACTCTTCTTGTTAAGGATTGTTTTGGCTATTCTGGGTCTCTTATTTTTCCAAATGTATTTCATGACTACTTTTCTATTTCTACGAATAATATCATCAGAACCTTAATAGAAATTGCATTAAATCTATACAGCAATATTGGTAGTATGACCATTTGACAATATTAATTCTGCCTATCTATGATCATGAGAGATCTTTCCATTTTCTAAGGTCTTCTTTAATTTCTTTCTTTAGTGTTTTGTAGTTTTCATTGTAGAGGTCTTACATGTTTTTTGTTAGATTGATCCCCAAATATTTTATATTTTTTCAGGCTATTTTGAATGGGGTAGTTTTTTTAATTTCTCTTTCAGCAGATTCATCACTGGTGTATAGGAATGCAATTGATTCGTAGTTGTCAATTTTATATCCTGCTAATTTGCTGAATTCATTTATGAGTTCTAGAACTTTTCTGGTGGAGTTTTTTTGGGTCTTCTAAATATAGAATCATATCATTGGCAAATAGGGATAGTTTGAGGTCTTCTTCTCCTATTTGTATCCCTTTAATATCTTTCTTCTGATTGCTCTCAATAGGGTTTCAAGGATGATATTGAATAGATGCGTTAAAATAGAGCATCCCTGTCTTGTTCCAGTTTTTAGAGGGAATTCTTTCAATTTTTTCCATATAGAATCATGTTGGCCTTGGGTTTAAAATGTTGAAGTATGTTCCTACTAGCCCCAGGTTTTCTAGTGTTTTGAACATGAATGGATACTGTGTTTTGTCAAATGCTTTTTCTGCATCTATTGAGATAATCATATGATTCTTTTCCTTGAGTCAATTGATGTTATGAATTACATTTATGGATTTTCATATGTTGCACCAAGCTCACATCCCTGGGATGAATCCCGCTTGATCATGGTGTACTTTTTAAAGTATGTTTTTGCATGTTATTTGCCAGGATTTTATTAAGAATTTTTGCATCTATGTTAATCAGGGATATCAGTCTGAAGTTTTCTTTCCTTGATGGGTCTTTATCTGATTTTGGTATCAGGGTGATACTAGCTTCATAGAATGAGTTTGAAGGATTCCCTCCTTTCTGTTCCATGGAATAATTTGAGGAGGATTGGTGTTAGTTCTTCCTTGAAGGTCTGGTAGAACTTGGCTGAGAACCTATCTGGTCTGTAGCCCCGGATGTTTATGTTGTTTCTGTTTTTCTTGTTTCTCTACTCAGCCCCTGACTCCCCTTCTGGTCCTTGACAAATTGCACATCCCTGGTCTTGTACCTTATTCTTGGCCCTTTGCAATCTCCGTGTGCCCACAAGTCAGATCAATGATTCAGGCTGCCCACACATGGTGCAATTTGGTCTTACCCCTTGGAGTGTTAAGACAGCACCGTGCAGAGGTGGCTGGTACAAGTCTGGATTTGTGCCGCTCACCCAGATGGCCTGCTTCTTACTGTCCTATCTCATTACCCACTGCTCTCCTTAGCCTGGATCTGAGATCTAGTAGTTCTAGAATGCAAAGGTCCTGGTCTCCCTTTCTCTGCTGTCATGAGGGACAAGGGATATGGCTCAGTCTTTTGTAGCCTTTGTACCAAGGGAGTAGCACTGCCCAGCCAGGTTTTCTGGACAACCCCTTAAGCCTTGTTCCTCTCCTTATGCCTGGAAGCTCTTTTATGGAACAAAAATTGGGCTCATCAAATAATAGACTGGGTATTTTACTTTTAGTACTTAATAGTGCCCATCTGTACAAGGTGTTAAAACTCATTAATTTGATATTCACATCTATAAGTTCCAGGTATACAAGAAAAATCAAAGCAAAGTCACCAATATGGATTCTTTAGACATATTTTAGGCAGGAAAAAAAAATGTTGGACAACAATGCTCAATTTAAATCAGTAGATTGGGGACAGGCCTACAGCCTCTGTGTGCTCACTGTCCCTTCCAAATGCATCATTCCCATCTCTGGCTTGCTGGAATGAACTGTTTGTGCATTGCAGCTCTGAAGTTTATCTGTATCCTACTGACAGGGAGATTTAACACTGCTCTAATGTAGGGAATGTCCTGAACTTGCTCTTTCAAGGGCATTTTCTTACAAGGATAATGAAAATGGTTGCTATAAGTACTTAACTCATAGGATATATAATTTCTAACCCCATTGTGACATCTGCTTTTATTTATTTGTTTATTTGTTTGGTTGGTTGGGGCAGGTTTACTGAAAGAATATTTGTCCTCAACACATGGGCAATGGGTCAGATCCCCGAAGACCTCTAAGTTGTATGAAATATTGATATGGGTAACATAGATACTAGCTAGAGTCCATGATTTTACTTAAACATGAGAGCATTGAAATATTTTTAGGCTCCTTGATTCCTGGGGGACTTATTTTCTTTAATTTCAGTAACAATGCTTTTATCCAGCCAATATTAAATACAAAACAGGTGTGAAAATACAGTTGAATAAACTGTAACTTTGTTACTTTCACAGCAAACAACAACAACAATAACAATAACAACAACAAAACGAGAGGAAAAGGAGGTCCTTGGAATAGTCTTTCTTGATATCCACATTCAGTGTTTCAGTTGCTAAGTAGGAACTAAGCATCCAGAAATAAGAGGCAAAACATGTACCCTGCATGATGGCCTCTAGAGGTGCCTGCCAGACATTTCCAGGAGTCTTTGTGGCCAGCATGTGGGTGGGTGGTCCATATGTCCACTTCTGGATGATACACTGTGACCAAACATCCCGCATCACTTCCAGCCAGAGCATGTAGGTGTCAGTACCGAAGTCTACATCCTCTGTCACGGTGGCTGCCTGTGTGTGCACAGAGGCGTTCCCAAGGAACATGGCAGGAACTTATGGATATGATGGAATATCGCTATGATCAACTTGCTAGTCAGTCAACTTTAATCAAAAAGATTACCCTGGCTATATAGGCCTGACTTAATCAGGGGAGTCCTTTAAAGAATAAAGTATTAAGAGACTCTTCTACTGGGCTATAATAAAAGCCACCAAGATAATGAGACATTAATCCTACAACCATAAGAAACTGAATTGCCAAAAAAAAAAAAAAAAAAAAAAAAAAAAAACCTGAATGAGCTTGGAAAAGGACTCTGCCCAAATACTGGCAGTTTGGGTCAGGGAAAGGGTAGAAGCTTAAGTCCGTGGCCTGAATCTGGACCACAGGAAATCAAGTCATTGTTTTAGTCAGCTCATCGTTGCTGTGACAAAAATACCTAAAATACCTGACAAGAACAACTTAAAGGAGGAAATGTTTATTTGGGCTCTTGGTTTTAGAGGTTTCCGTTCATGGTCAACTGACTCCATTGCTCTGGACCTGAAGTGAGACAGAACATCATGGCAGAAGGGCATGGCAGCCAGGAAGCAGAGCGTGAGAGACAGTCCAGAAACGAAATACAACCCCCAAGAGCATGCCACCCGTGACCTCCTTCCTCCAGTCATGGCACTCCTGCCTACTGTTACCACCAAGCAATCCATTCAGAATATTAATCCACCAAGTGGATTAATCCACTTATGAGGTTACAGCTCACATAATCTAATTGTCTGACCTCTGCACCTTCCCGTATTAACACAGGAGCTCTTGAGGGGACATCTCACAGCCAAGCCATAACATTGTCACTGAAACGATCAAGTCCTTGAAGAGGCAGAACAAACGCAGTCCCAATGTTGACACTTTAGGGGAATTCATGAACGCAACCCTGGAGGTGGAGAAGGATCACCTTCAGCAACAGTGGCTCTCAACATGAAGAAAAGGGTGGAAGATCAGACTCTACACAGCTATCAGGAGGTCATCACTCTCCAACAGTGGCTCGGGACTCAAACCGATTATCATAAGGAGTGGTGCAGGTGGAAACCACAGGTAACTCTCAGGAAGCACAAGGGTTAGGAAAACAAACAAAATTTTCTCTAATTCCCATCATAGGCTGTATATAATTAAAACCTATGACAAAGTAATCTGAGTAAATGACTTCCCCAAACCCAGTACTATAGGCAGGTAGAAAAGCAACCTTGATCTCACTGCGGTCACCCATTCTTCTCTGAGGAGACCAGCTCTGAGGAAGATTGGACCATGGGTGTCCCTTGCATTGTGAGCCTCTCAGCACACATTTGTCACCTCTTTCCCTGGCGCTAGAGGACCTGACCTATGCTCCAGCAACAAGGAATAATTGCTCAATGACTAACCATCTTCTCTCACCCTGGTTCTTTGCTTATGCTGCCCCTGATTTCCCAGTCCCCCTGACTGGGACACTTCTGCATGGCCTTCTGCTATGGTTTGGATGTGAGGTATTCCCCAAAAGCTCACATGTGAGACAATGCAAGAAGGTTTACAGGAGAAATGATTGGATTCTGGGAAACCAATCCAGTGAATTAGTCCCCGGATAGGATTAAGTAAGTGGTAACTGATGGTGGGTAGGGTGTAGCTAGAGGAGGTGGGTGATTGGGGGGGTGGCATGCCTTTGGGTATATATTTTGTATCTGGTGAGTGGAATCGCTCTCTCTGCTTTCTGATCATCAAATGAGCTCATTCCCACCACCACACTCTTCCGTTCTGATGTTCTGTCCTACTTGGAGCACCAAGGAATGGAGCTGGCTGTCTATGGACTGAGACCTCTGAAACTGTGTGTCTCTAAATAAACTTCTCCTCTAAAATTGTTCTTGTTAGGTCTTTTAGTCACAGCAGCGAAAGACTGACTAAAACACCTTCAAAACAGCATGAGACTTTTCTAATTATGCTTCCCTGATCCTTCGGGATGTTGAAGTGTTCCTTGCAATCTCTTTGGACCCCCCCCCCAACTTTCTGCAGATACCTTCCGTCCTGGATTTTAGATGTGTGCTTGTCTAACTAAGCTGTGGACTCCTCAGGATCAGGACTATGATATTGCTTCAAGCCACAGTCTCAGGAGTGATTCCTGACACATAAGTAAGTGCTGAATATTTATTCAGTGCTTAATGAAAAGATGGATGAAAAGTTATTGAACCTGAGTGTGTTTGTTATGGCTGTGTATCTAAGATCCATCTTACAGCTACAGGGAAGTATTCTGATAGCCTTCAGGGTGGTTTTGATGACGACTTCACACATTTTAGATTTGAATGCAGTTCATAAAGGTCCTCAACACTGATATGATGGCTCTGTTTCTCAGAACTACCCCTGGGGAGAACTGCAGAGATTTAGATTCACGTGTTTGCTAAAACTAGTTTCATTATTTACAGTCACAGGTTTTTTTTCCCCTGTGAGTTTGTTTTATTTCAACTACTGTACAAATAGTAAATAGAATCCTAGGTCTCCAAGATTATAGAAGTACAGGTCAGTAAATTTGGGCCCCAGCAAGCAAAGAAGGGAATTTCACAGCCAAGGATATCGCTTGAAGGGATAAATCTACCCTGTCACTAATTTGGTGCCATAGCGTACTTTGAACTTTCTGAAGTGATATATAAGCAACAGAGCTGGGAAAGTGGCCAGGTAGTGGCATGTAAGACTTCTCTAAGACTATTTCAACCATTTCCTCATCAAAGAGTCTATTGGCTTTTGGGTCCAGCCAATCTTGCAGACTCCCCAGGAGACCTAGGCTTCATTGTGAGAACAGTCAATAATACGTTCCAAGGTTCAGCACCTCAATCTATACCTACGTCCCCAGGAACAATTTTTTTTGTGTGTTACTCCCATGACTTCCATTTACTTGTAACTTGAGAATCAGAGAACCAAGTTCAAGCTCCATCTAAACTTATACTCTCCAAATATTTTCCTGACACATCCAGATCCGTAGCCCAAATGCTTTCTTTAAACTATTTTTTTTCCACTTAGTATACATTTTAAAACTTGAAAAGTCATCTCTTAATTAACCATGTCATTAGAATGACATAGCTGAAAAAAATATTATAAAGGACAGAAAACTTCAAAATAATTATCTCCTGGCTTGCAACCTTGATATTTCTGTTTGGCTACCATTTATGTGAAACGAGTTGGCATTTAATGACTACATGGTACTGTGGGGCAGGAAAGTGAGAAAGAAGTTCCAAGGTGTATTTATAAAATAATGATGATGCAGTATGCTTGAGTTGATTTCAAAACTCACAACGAGCTTTCATATTGTCTTTCCTTTCATTCTCAACAATCTCGTAAGGCTAAGTAGGTAAGCAGAATTCACTTACCAGAAAGAGTGAAGGTTTCAAAAATTAGACTTCCTGGCTCCCAATGCCATCGTGTCATTTATTAGTCCTATAGCCAATGGCTTGACACGTGCCAGCATCCATTTCTTGATAACTAAGATACTAATCTCATCCATGTGCTCTTCACTCAATAAACATTTATGGAATGGCTATGATGTTTCAGATATCTGCATAGATTTGGAGATAGAGGTGAAGTATCATGAAAAATAATGAAAGAAATCACAACTATAAAATTAATATAAAGAGAAAATAAATAAATTAACCTTCATGAAATATCTGGCATGCAATAGATTCTCAATAAAGGTGATAATCCCCTACAACTCTACTTTATAAGCTAAGACATTATATTTAGAATAGTTATATAATCTGCTTTTGGTCCAATATCTAGTAAGGGTTTTTTTGCAAAAGCAGTTACTTAGAGCTAGACGTATCAGCCAAGGTCAGGACAAAACCCCCAAACTTCAGCTGGGATTTTGGAAGAGACTTTGTAAGGATGCAAACTATTTACAGAAGTTCTAGTTGGTTTTAGGAATCTCGAAAGAAATGTTGAAGAACCCAGAGACTGATGATGGCCAGGGTAATTATTTGTCCCTTACTATAACAGAGAAAGCAGAGGGGGGTGGGCAGGGCATGGAACAGAAGGTCCACCCAGCTATAGCTACAGTCATGAAAGAACACAGCCCTGGCCAGCACCACTCTGAGGTAGGGAAGGAGCAGAAAGAATAAAGCCTAAGACTCTCTCTGCTCCTACCACCATCTCCTGGGGGCACCTCCCATTGGCCAGAGAACAAGGGAGCCATGGTACTGATATCCGGAGAGCTCAGCCTCTTGAGGCACAGAAAAGCATGAGGAAAGGCAGCATCTGCCTTTGTGCTCCAGTAACTCACAGCCCTTGGTGTGCCAACTACACTGGCTTTCTCTGTAGACCCAGAAAAATCCCATCAGCTATGACATCTTGCTTGAAATCCACAACCCATCATCTGACCAGGTCCCAATGTTGACCAAGTGATGTGGGTGCAGTCCTTTGCAGCTGGTCTTCTTGGACCAGAGAACTGTAAACTAGAAAGTTATATGTCCCCCAAGCACTCAACCTACAGTGGTGAGACAGAAACAAAGTAACTACAGTAGACGCATTTAAAGGGACAGAAGAGGCATAGCAATCACTGGTTCACAGTAATTTTGAAATTAGGCAGGGAACATGTCAGGTCTCTTGCTCCAGGATCAGAGAATTTTCCTCCACTGGATTATTCTGCAACCTGGGTGTTATTCCCTAGTCCACTGCTGGTCTTCAATACTTAGGTCAACGTTTTGGATGAGTGAGGATGAACGTGGCTTCTCGCACCATAACTCCTGGTGAACTAGGAAAAATGGTGTCGTCCTGTACCACTGCTTTGAGCTCAGCTGTCTTAGAGTGAGTGCTATTCCTCTAGAGAAAATGCCTCCGCCAGAGATGACAACAATGACTCCATCCCATAGGAAGCTAAGACTAGCATCTGCCCTATTGGGCTTCTAGTACCACTGAAACCATAGGCAGAAATGGAGGAGAGCGACTGCTAAACAGGCTGGGCTAGTGGTCCCAACTCTCACTTTAGGATACTGTCATTAACAGTATCCCAGGGGTCAGGGAGGAGTTTGGAATACAGTAACCCACCTTGAGTACTTTTTGTATACCTGTGTCCTATGATGAAAGTTAATGGAAAATTACAACCAATACACACAGAATAGCAAACATCACCAGTCAGCCCTCAGGTGTAAAGATTTGCGGAAAGAAGGCAGAGAACCGAGAGCATTCGAGGTACTTACTGAGGACCAAAGGAATATGAAATGTGGTGACGGAAGAAGTTACAAATGACAGCCACGATCATGTGACCATCTGCAGATCTGAGGACTGTGAAGTTTCAGCTTTGCTTTGATATATTTATTTGCATGTATACTAAGCAATTATTTCTTTCCTTTCCCCTATCCTATTATCCTCCTATACAATACACAGAGTTAACAGTAGTTAACTTTACATCTCAGTATCTAAATCATCAGATCCCAAAGACAGAGTGGGACTGAGCTAGAAGAATGAGCACCAGTAAGAGGATAAGGTGGCTTATCAGGCAGGCTCTGTGTCTCCTGCATGGGGTGCAGGCTTAACACGATTCCGTCGTACTGGAGAGAGGGTTTGCACATGAAGTGCAAACATGATTTTGCAATCACTTAATTTCAAAGCTTATTATTATAAAAAACAAATAAGTCTGTATGAATGCCAAGTTGACAAGGGCGGGCTGCACTATGTTTTCCTCCATCAACCAAGCTGAAATTTACTCAAATCACCTTCCCTTTATGACACGAGGCTAGAATTGAACTAAAGAGAAGCTTGCGTGAGATACAGAGGCCATTGTTTTCTAAACTGTGATCAGACACAGTGAAAAATAAATACAGACCATCCAGCAGTCAGTACCAGCTGCCAGATGTCTTAGGCCACTTAAACCTTCCAGCACAAATCAAGCATCCATCTGCAGCTGTCCAGAGTGGTTCCAGGTAAGAAAAGCAGATGAGTCACCCACATGCAACCAGAACAAATTACAGACCTGCTGGAGGTGAGCAAATAAGATTGGTCTTTGTTGTAATGCTTAAACCACTAAGTTTAGGGGTGGTTTGTTATGTTGCAATAAATAAATAATATGCTTGGAATTAATAGTGGCTGATATTAGTGTAAATAGAAAAGGCCAACATTTAAATAGATGTTTTAAATATCAAGCACTTCTAAGCTTGCAACAAAAATAACTAGATTTATTAATGGATACAATAAACCTCCAAGGATATTTTCTCCACCAGATTAGTAAAGGTTTGTATTGGGCAGTATCGTGAGTATGTGCATGCTTCTGTGTATTTGGTTTATCTTTATCATGTATCACAAACCCAGGCATACATCAGAAAATCAATAAATGTTTTGAATAGAATTAGAATTGAATAAACTTTATTGTTTAAAAGCCATCCGAGCTCCCTGAGACAGTAGAATCTTCGTGGACTTTGAATTCAGGGTATTTCTTCATGTATCAGTTCTGTGCTTACTGTTAAATTAATAGCAAATACACCATAGCAATGGAAAAAAAAAAAGTGTACTACAGAGCCAGATTATTTGGTTTAACTCTCAACTCATCCACTTACTTGTGATTTTACCTTGTAGCAGTTTTTTTTAGTTTCTTTTACTCCATTTCTTCATCTATAGAATTACGGTAATAATTTCCCCATCACTAAAGCTATTGTGAGGATTGAGTGGTTCAGACCCAGAAAGTGCTTAGAATAGTGCCTGGCCTGTAGCAAGTGTTCAATAACTATATATTTTAAATTATATAACAATCTTCAGTCTCAATCTCTTCATCTATAAAAATGACAATCATTACAACAGTCTCCCAGGGCTGTGAAAATTACAGAGAAAATTCGTGTAAAAGATCTCGGCACAAGGTGCGGCACACAAATCTTTAATCATTGCTTTTCCTCCCTCTTTCCCTCTCTTCTCCATTTCTTTCCTCCATCACAAGTCGAGGGTTTCTTGGTGTCACAACCAAAGGAAGCCCATTTGTACTGAGGTTATATGCTGAGGAGCAAATGAGATTATAAGAGCTTGCAAATGCTAATTTCTCTCTCTCTCTCTCTCTTTTTTTTTTTCCTTTCCTTTCCCCAGGAGGCTTGAGACTTAAATAGAGAGAAGTTTCTAAAGAGATAGTGGGTCTCTTTCCTAAGCACACATCTTCAAAGCAAAGCCTCACTACTTGGTCTTTCTGTGTTTCCATTTTTAATCTGCAAATTGGGAGCTCTAATAAGCCATGATATAGGTTGGTGCTGGGTGAAGGTGGTTGGAAAACCATCACAAAAGAGGAGATGCAAAAGGATAATGCCAACACCAAGTTCATCATGTTGCTCCCCTGCTCCAAGGTCCTCAGGGTCACCTCATTGAATACCTGGAACTAAAATGCAAGGGAAGCTTGAGTTAGCATACCGCCTGCACATATTCAGTGTATAATAAATATTTCTCCTATGAACTGACAAATTAATGAATGGAGTTGAAGGGAGAACTTGCATATAAGAAACAGTGTTGATTAGAGTTCTGAAAAATTTAAATCAACAAGTTAAACATTTTAAAATTTTGCTTTAAAAAAATGTTAAGGTCTAGAGCCTGCACCTAGTCCAATTTAAAAAAGAATGCAATTGGAAAAAAAAAAAAAAAAAGGACTTTAATTTTGCTTTTAGATTATCTGGTTGTAACTTGGCCATAATGGAAAAATAAACAATGACTGTCAGTCTTGGTAAGGTGTAAATGCTAAATAAATATAGCAATTTGAATGGGATTACACTACGTAAATAGTATTGATTTTTTTGTTTGTTTTAGAGTAAATCACCATTAGAAAATAGCCTTCCAATCAATGGTTCTAATTTAAAACCTAATTATTTTAATTATTCCCCAGAGCAATCACATTATATTCCACTTACATACACCAGGAAAATATGCTGAGCCCATGACCATACATGTTGCTCTAGAATTCCAAACAGAGTTTGCAGCTCATCACTTTCTGCTTGTATGCACCCTACTGGAGGCAAACCCCATCTTCTCACAGAAGCAGCCCTGTCTACACCTCCTCTGGTTTTCTTACGGATCACCTCTGTCACTAGCACAGGATAGACCCATATCTGCTTGTGCATCATCATTTATTTCATGTGAATTAATTCCTGGTTCATAGCCAGGTGACACGATGTGAAATATATAGTACAAGAAAGCTTGCCCTGTGTGTTGGAAGAGGTCCCATCTTGAGTTCAGTTCAGATGTGTTTAAGCACATGAGTGGGACAACAGAAAGCAACTCCTACGCAGAGCAAGGAAAGCACTTTGGGAATACATATTTCAGAGCAGGGAGAGGAGGCAGTATCCTCTGTGGTTATTCATCCCTCAACCCCAAGGACTTCTGTCAACCCTGCAAAGAGAAATGCTGCCTCTCTTTATCGCTGAGACACAGGGACACAACACCTCTCTGAGGTGCTTAGCTGAGGTGGTACAGGGTGATGAGAGCTCTGGTGCCTTGATGTGGGAGCAAATACACCATTCAGGCCACATGCACGCAGCATCACGAGAGGCAATGGCTTCTGGGGCATTGTCAGTGCGCTGCACCCAGCTGTGGCAGGATGAAGTGAGACCCAGTGCTTTCTTCCCAGCCAGTACCAACAAGAAGGAATCAGAACAGGGAAGTGAGAAAGGAAGAACTTGGGAGCTCACAAGACACAAAACTCTGATGCTCAAAATAATTCAGGGTAGGGTGGAGTGAACCAGAGAAATGGTCATTACCATAACTTCAGCCTTGTTTTTGCAGATTAAATAATGAATCCTGGAGAAATGTGTGGCAGGTGGAAGAACAAGTGTCCTGGAGAAGACCAAAGGAAGATTCTCTCTTACTATCTTAAGGTTTCTTGGAGAGGGGGAGTGGAAATTTTTAGCAAGTCTAGGGAAGACAGTGGGTGTGAATCACAAGGAAATTCTAGACAGGCATGGTGCAGGAAGCATTTCTGCTCATCACCACTGACACACAAGCACACCAGCTGTGTCAGTCTTGGTGCAAGTCCTGTCAGTGATGTTGAGTGACCGCTGGCCAGGTAGGAGACTAGCTGCCACATGGAGCCCAAAGTGGCTAACTCCGCATGATTCCAGGGAGGGGAAATGAGACTAGCAAGTTCAAGTTACAAAGAAACAGATTTGTGCTCATTAGAAAGAGCTTATTACCAACAACGTGGGTGGCCACATGAGTTGGTGAAATAGTTCTTCATGACTAAGCATGTTCAAGCAGAATTTAGCTGACTATATCACAAGGTTGCTTTTCTATGGATAAATTTAGAGAAATACCTTTGTGTGTATATGTGTGTGTGTTTGTGTGTGTGTGTGTTTTCTTAACAGCTGAGCCCTCTCATCAAATAGCCTGATGCGCAGCATATCCACGTGATGATGATGTAGATGTTATTAACAGCTACAGGAAAAACTTACCTAGAACTTACAATATGCCCTCCACTATTCTAAGCACATTAAAAGTGTGGTCATGGGTTTCGCACACACGGATTCAATCAACCATGGATCAACAGTACTCAACAAATAAAATTCTCGATGTGTTGTGTTTTTTTGCTTTTGTTCCATAAACAAGACAGTAAAGCAATTATTTGCATACCCTTTATTTTGTATTAAGCATTATGAGTAAATATAGATGATTTAAAGTACATGGGAGGATGCTAAGTTACTTGAAAGTACTATAATATTTTGTAAAGGTACTTGAACATCTGCAGATTTCAATACCTCGGAGTGATCTTGGAACCAATGCCCCTCAAATGTTGAGAGACAACTCTACTAACTCATTTAGTTCTCATGTAACCTTATAAGTACTGTATTATTCCCATTTTATAGAGGAGAAACTGAGACACAGAGAGGTTAATTACCTTGTCCTAGATCACACAGCTAATCATCAGGATCGTACCCAGCAATTGTAAGTCTGTTACCCATGTTCTGAACTTCCACATCACGTTAGCATGATTGGGATGGGGGCACTCAGAGTGTCACTTACTTAGCCTTGACAACATTGAGGCACAAACATCCCGCTTAGTTACCTCCAAAGATCTAGCTCACCTTGGAGCACAAGGTGGAAAACAACTGAACTAAAAGAAACACAAGCTACTGTCTGACCCTGATTTTTTTTTTTTTTTTTTTCATACCAGGGATTGAACTCAGGGGCACTCAACCACTGGGCCACTTCCCCAGCCCTTTTTTGTATTTTATTTAGAGACAGGGTCTCATTGAGTTGCTAAGTGCCTCGCCATTGTTGAGGCTGGCTTTGAACTCGCGATCCTCCTGCCTCAGCCTCCCAAGTGCTGGGATTACAGGCGTGCGCCACCGCACCCGGCTTGACCCTGATTTTTATATATGGAGAAATTCACAGACAAAAAGCTCAGAGGACCTGGGCTCTGTGGAGGCAAATGAACGTGTTCACCTGGATAGTGTGCTTGAGCAGAGAGGAGGCTGTGGCCCGGCCACAGAGAACCCCCTGTCTCTGGCCTCCCTTCTCCATGGCTTGATATGGTCAATAGACGTGTCTCACAGAAAAATCTCTCTTCATCTTCTAGACAACAGGTTGCCCACCAAGGGACTCATTAGTAAAAATGAAGGGAGTGAAGAAGGAAAGAAGGAGGGAGCATCAGAGGAAGGAAGAAAGGGAGGACACAAAGACACAAAGACAAGCACCCAGGAAGGCAAGGAGGTGACATCATGCTTGCTCCGAATGCTGAATGCAGGCCCCCTAGGTGGGTGGAGAAAAGCAAGCCTGGCTTACCTAATGCCCCTAGCTGGACTAGTTCCCTCCTTCTCTTCTCTCTTCTGTCATTAGCAGAGCTGAGAAACTGCCTGAGCCAAGGATCTTAAAAAGAATCCAAACTTTATTCCAAAGCCACCATATGCTAGGCGTGAAACCAAACTCCCTAGCATATGCACCCGACAGCAACTGAACTCGAACAATGACACAGAATCATGGAGCACAGCAAGGCATGGCGCGTGGTCGTCAGGAATCCCCAGAGCCTTTCTGAGCTCTCTGAATCCCGCCAGCCTTGCTGTGGTCCTCTTGAGAGCACTTCTCTGTGCGTGGACCCTGGGGTTGAAAGGCTTGCAGCTCTCTAGAAACCCCTTATAGATTCATAGAGTGCAACCCCCCCCCCCCCGTCACCCACACTAAACAAACACATTGGAGAGGAGAGGAGGGTATGAGCGATGGACGGGGGGGTTTTTCAGATGCCATCGGTTTCATTTTTCAGATTGTATTAGGGACAGACAAGGCAAGGCACCAAAGATAGCAGGAAACAGTTTTATTTGGCTGCAGCCAGGTTCAGAGGGTACAGCTCTCACTGTAGTCAATTAATCCCCTGAATCCAGAGTTCAGGTAGTTTCAGAACTTTATACCCAGCATGTAAGGGGAGGGGCTCAGAAGTTCACAGTTTACATAAGTTCACATAAAAGCAGTTTTTTTTTTTTTTTTTCTTTCACTGTTCTGGGGAAGTTAACCCTTCAAGGCCAACACCTGAGAAGGGGAGAGCTTCTTCTCCCCTTTCTTTCCTCCTCCTGCCAGCTATACCATGGACCCCAATTGGTAACTTTTCTTATCTTAGAAATGTAGACATCTCTCTGAAGCTCCAGCTCAAAGACAGAGGCCTTGTTAAAGAATGTGTCCCTTTTTTTTTTTTTAAATCACACTTTGTATTTGCAAACACCCTTCTACAAACTACTGTACCAGATACATGTTTGTGAAAAACAAGTAAAGAGGCGTTCAGCACCTGGAGTGCTGATTTCTTCCAGGCCAGTGGCCAAGTAATAGAGCAACAGGAAAATAGGAAGTTTATCTACATTGAACTCTTCTGTAGAGACTCTTTTGCTGACAGTCCTAAAATCAGCCATGGTGAAGATTTCTGGAGAGGCCCAGTTAAAATTTTCTGTAAAGAAAGGGGGTGCCACTATAAGATGAGAATCTTAAGATCTAAAGGAAACAAACTCAGGACTAGAACAGGCATGTCTGGTCTCAAATCCAGCATTTATTTCGGTAGGGCATATTTCCCCCTCTTGTTAATCTACATCATATACAGGTCTCCCCAGAACATGTCTCTGATTTTCTTTAATACTTTCCTTCCTTATGGGCTCACACAAAAAAAGTTTATTCGATGTTGCTGACTCCACCGACACCAGGATAGCATTATAGGTGACTGATGCTTGGTTCTACTCAGTAAACAGTTCTAGAAAGAGCAGGTTGTTCTCCCTCTACCTGGTACCATGTGACATTAACTCCCCACCTCATGTTCTCGTGCTCTCTCCTCTATTTCCATATTTGCAAGCATATCTCAATATGCTGCCATAAATATTTCAGTTCACCATGGAAAAGATTTTGCTTAGATGTTGGCTTTCACTCCACCTCCGATCAGCTCCCCAAGGGGCGCTCACATATAGCCAGAGCAACTAAAGAGATCACTACCTTTATAAGGTGAACAATGGGTAGTATTGGATTTTAATGTGTAAAATCACACAAATGCTCATGATTCCTACTGATAGGATAAAATCAAATAAAGTAAATGAGTAAATGAGGAAGAAGGGTGAATAAAATCCCAGTTGATGAATGTAGAAAGAAAGAGGGAAACAGGATCACCAGTAGGCAAACACAAAAGGAATAAATGAGGCAGATGGAGTCTATGAGTTAGAGTTTGAGAGTTTGAGGAGAAAAGAATTTGGGTCATCTCAAAGTATTTCCCCCAAGGTATTTCTCAACAAAGTCCAAGATAATGAGTGACCTCGTCATGGAGAAACTCAAGCATCCAAGGTCAACATCATGAATAGTAAGATACCCCAATAAGATGACCCACTCGGTATGGTGGACTGAGAAGGGGAGACCACGTAGCTTTTGTGTCATTCTTGGCAAAAAACACATGCCTCAAACCAATAATAAGAAAACATTGCACAAAACCAAATCTGGGGACATTCTACAAAATAAGTGATCATTACCCTTTAGAAGTGTCAAGGTCATGAGAGACTGAGGAACTACTACAGACTGCAGGTGGTGACTAAAGAGAAACAAGAACTAAAGATAGTGCAGGATCTTGAATTGAATCTTAGAAGAGGACCTAGTGAGAAAAGTTGGTGCATTTTGATAAAGTTCTCTAATTTAGCTAATAATCTTGTGCCAATTTTAGTTTCCTGGTTTTGATAATTCTGCCATAGTGATGTAAGATGCTAATAGTGTTCACATTAGATCAGTGGAGGAGGGGATTTAGAGGACTGGCTTATGCTATTTTTGCAGTTTTTCTCTGTGTCTAAAATTAGTTTAAAATAAAATATTAAAATGACCTTGACACTTCTAAAGGGTAATGATCACTTATTTTGTAGAATGTCCCCAGATTTGGTTTTGTGCAATGTTTTCTTATTATTGGTTTGAGGCATGTGTTTTTGCCAAAAAACACACTACTTTAGCCTGCATTCTGCTGTTGTACTTTTGTGTTTATCTTCCAGAAGGGTGGCTGTCCCTGTTCATGGCATTAAAAAATAACAACCAAATTCAGCTTTGATTCCCTGGTGAATTCATAACAGAAACAACAGCAAAGAATGTCAAAAAGAGTCACTCAAGTTGTTCACCTGAACAACTATTAAGAGATGCCAGGAAGGAAAATGAAACAAGTAACAAACATGATTCTTTGTTTCTCTGGGCTCAGTCCCCTGGTCACTATATTGGTGATAGTAGAAATGTCCTAGTAAGAAGAGAAATAATTTAATTTTGACAATTATTTATGGTTTGGAATTATATGTCCTTCATAACATTTATTTCATTTATAAAATAACCATAATGCAGCCGGGCGCGGTGGCGCATGCCTGTAATCCCAGCACTTTGGGAGGCTGAGGCAGGAGGATCGCAAGTTCAAAGCCAGCCTCAGCAATGGCGAGGCACTTGGCAACTCAGTGAGACCCTGTCTCTAAATAAAATACAAAAAAGGGCTGGGGATGTGAGCCAGTGGTCGAGTGCCCCTGAGTTCAATCCCTGGTACCACAAAAAAATATAATAATAATAACCATAATGCCATTTGAATTGCTTATCCCCTGGACCCATATGTATTCTTAGACCTTAACCTCACTAGCGACAATCTTTCCTAACAATGATATTTTCCAAGAATATAATCCTTGTGGTTGGCAAGAGTTATCATTTCCAGAAGGAAGGAGTAGCATGTGGAAATGGACTATTTTTATGATAAGCTACATTTAGGACCATTTTGCATGAAGAAGTTTTGTGTATGCACAATGCGAACAGATCTACCATTTCTTAGAAAGGGGTCCCAGAACATCCCATAAGGATAGACAACCTTAAGATGACTACTGCCCATTGATGGCCTGTGGGGTCCCTGGGAAGGGCTTGACATTTGACCTCTCTGTCATAGTTACTATCATCTTTCACCTTCAAAATACCTATTGTTTTAAAAAATTAGATTCAATTTCCAAACCAAGTAGATAACAGGAACCAAGAGACAAACCCTGGTATCTGTCTGCAAAGCCACACAAGTCTCTTCCTGGTAACAGGAAGCCCAAGACACCAAGAGTCTAACATCTTTAGAGATAGGATCAAGATGATTTGGTCTTGAGATGCCTTGAAAATACACAGAGACCTTTAGTTTTTGATGGTGCTGTTTGTCTTAACTGGGTCAGAATGAGCTGAGTACTTGCTGTGCTCAGCTGGTGTCTGAATGAACAGTCCTGCTTCCCAAGGAACCAAGAAGACAAATTAAACCAGCTTTCCACAGGTGCAGACAGGCCCTTCTCAGAAGTGGTGACTTTTAAGTATCAGATTGAGAGAGGACTTAAACTTACAGACAAGTGTTTTCCTGGCAAAGAAAACATATACAATGGTACAGAGGCATGAACTGGGAAAAGTTGCCAACAGGAAGTATGGATAGAGTAAAGGGACACTTTACATTTAAAGGGACAGTGTGCATGGAAGAAGCACGGAGGAGTTGGATCATAATTTACACCTTCATAGAGCATGCAGTCTAGACAGGGAGCCTTCCATGCAGAAAAGCTGATGAGTTATAAAATGAATAGAGACCATCTCTCGACACTCTGTAAAATGCCTTTCAAACACTCACCTCTTCCTATACCTTTCTTCACTCTTTTCTACCTCTACAGCACTTGCCAATCACTTTGAAAAACATGGGGTAAAAAGCTTTCTGATTCTCTTACTATGATTTAGAAAACACAATGGAAGACTTTATACTTTTTAGTGAAAGTAGAATATGAAACACTTATTCCTGCAAATCAAGTCCCTTAGTAAAAAATGTCTGACTTGGGTGAACAGATTTCCCAGTTTTACTCAAGATGGACAACTGGATTCCCTTGCCACAGGCTATGCCACCTTTATCAAGGACAGAACACCACCAAGCAGTGGGAAATAGGACTATGTGTTAACTACAGTGGCTTGGGCACTGAGCACAGTAGTGATGGTGAGATTCTACTGCATGTTCTCTGGGTCAGGCACAGAGCTTACAGCTTCATACAGACCTTCTCATTACTCTTCACACCAACAAGTAGGTTCTAGAGTGATTATCCTCAGTTTAGAAGAAGACGTTGAATCAAGGAATGGCTAAGTGACTTGGCCAAGAACACTGGTGAGTTAGGAGCAGAACGGAGAATCTGTCCCCACCGCATAGGTCTCCTGGAGTTCATCTGAAAGCTCAGCAGTGTCATCAGCGATTACCCTGGGCAGAGGTGTGTGTGACCCTTGATGTCCCTGACTTCATCAATCATGGGCAGAATTGAGGATCACTATCATAAATGTGCTATACCATAGTCTCCATTCAGTTTGGTTATCAGGACTCAATTTGATCAGTTCAGAGCAGCCATGGGTAATTTGAGCTTCATTACAGACAGACAGACAGAACTTGGGGTCCCCAAAGCACATCTCACCAATGGGCACAGCCTGTGAGACTCTGTCTGGTGGCACAAACCCTCCTGGACTCAGGCACCTCGGTGCACTGGGAAAGAAAGCTGAAGCTCCTGCCTCGGGAGGTGCCTCAGAGACACAGTGTCGGAGACAAACCAAACGTCGGTCAAGAGGAACAGCGGAGGTGATGCGCCTCAATTCCCCTTATCCTCCACCAAGCACCCACCTTCACACTCCTGCACCCCCCGCAGGGTCGTTGCAGACGTTGAGAGTTTGAGTAACTCGTCCAGGATGCAGAATGGGTCTGAGCAAGTGCTCTCGCAGCCTCCCGTTTCCTTGTCAGTCATTCTGAGGGCCGAGTCGTGCTGCCCTTTGGCCTGTGCCTGCAGCTCCATGGGAAAGATGAAATGGTTGCTATCAAAGGTTTCCTGGCACCCAGGCCCTCAGTTGTTACTCTCCCCGTGGCCTGTAGCAAGAACCTAATCTGTCCTCCAACAGGTCTGGGGAGTTGAAGGAGGTGAGGTATGCCTTAAGGCACACAGCACGGAACAGGTTCATGACCAGGTGCCCTCACACTGATGTTTAGGTTCCAGTAGGTCCAAGTTTCCCTCTTTGTGTTCTACCTGGACAAAGGAGAAAATAGACTGGGAATATAAATACAAAGTGGAAGAAGAGGAGAGGAAGTAGGGAAAACACAAGAGAAAAGGAAGGAGAAAAATTGAGTGCATTGGCTAAGGAGATCCTGACCAGCTAAAGTCTCTGGAGGCCCCTCCTTGTCCATTCTGCCCTCCTCTCCTCCCTGGAGTGAATCTAAGACCAGGTCCCTGCAGAGTCCAGTGAGCCAACTCACTAGATAATTGCACAAGACGGCTCGATAAAGCTTGGCTGAGATGATGGTTTAGCCAAAATAGGGACCATGCAAGATCATAGTTAGACAACACAGTTTTTTAAAAAGGGACTGGACAAGAGCTAGGGTTACTTGAAAACAGACTACGTAGAATCGCCGGGTGGGCACTTTGCACACAGCATCACGAAATGCTGCCGTTAGTCAGAGGCCTCAGCTACAAAGAGCAGAACCTGACTTGAGAATTAAAGTAGTAAAATGAATTTATTAAATAGCCATTAAGAAGACTGTAGCATTGTCAAGAGGCTGGATAAACAGTTTGAGAATGGATGGGAACAAGAGATGGCAGATGTCATCAGCGCCTTAGAAGTTTGGTGCTCATTGTGTGCCTTGGTAAAGACCTGCAGTCCCAGCTCCTAGGGAGGGTGAGGCAGGAGGATCACTTGAGCCCAGAAGCTTGAGTCTAATCTGTACAATGGAGTAAGACCCCTGCCTCAAAAACCAGAAAACAAACAAAAAGACAGTTTGATAAGTAAGATCCTTCTCCCCTGGGAGCCGTGTAGACTTGACCAGAGAGATTCAGAGATCAGTGAAGGTAGAATATCTAGTTCCAACTGTTTCCAGCCACATCTCCATTGGCTCAGGTTGGAACCAAAAATGGCAGCTACCGCTGGTGTAGGTTCACCCTCTGAAGAGCTCCAGAGGTGGGTTTTGAAGTCCTGAGATCCAACAGCATCTCAGTCACTGACCAGCTGACTTGAGACTTCCACCAAAACAAGTTCAGCATATGCCCAGTGGAGCTGGTAATTCCCACCCTGTCGCGGCACAGGGCTGCATGAGAAGCAAGCAGGAAAGCATAGATAAATGGCCCCCAAACTTACAAAAATGCTAAGAACCCTCTTCATGATCATTAATGTTCCATTATTACTGGAAGAAGATGCTGTCCATGTTAAAGTCTATCTCCAGAGAGCCACCTCCAAGGGTAAAATATGGGCTGCACTTCTTTTTTTTTTTTTATTCGAAGTTGTATTTATAATAGTAGTATGTATTACAATTCATCGTACACATATAGAGCATCTTTTTACATAACACTGTTTGTATACAAAATATACAAAAAATATATGTACCTTTCAAGTCTTCGATCATGCATTTAGAATAATGATATCCATCTTATTCAACCACTTTTTCCCCCTTCCCCCCTTGCTCCCTCCCTTCCCCTCTCTTCCCTTTGACCATTATAGTGTTCCTCTAATCCTCCTATGTACCCCGACCCATCAATACTGTGAATCGGCTTCCTTATATCAAAGGAAACATTCGGTATTTGGATTTTTGAGATTGACTGATTTCCCTTAGCATTATATTCTCCAACTTCATCCATTTACTTGCGAAGGTCATTATTTTATTCTCTTTTATTGCTGAGTAAAATTCCATTGTGTATAGATACCACATTTTCTTTATCCATTCATCTACTGAGGGACATCTAGGTTGGCTCCACAACCTAGCTATTGTGAATTGTGCTGCTGTAAACATTGAAGTGGCTGTGTCACTGTAATATGCTGTTTTTAAGTCCTTTGGGAATAGACCCAGGAGTGGGATGGCTAGGTCATAGGGAGGTTCCATTCCCAGTTTTCCAAGAAATCTCCATACTGCTTTCCATAACGTTTGCACCATTTTTCAGTCCCACCAGCAATGTATGAGCTGGCTGCACTTCTTATCACCTGGTGGCGTTGAAAAATCTAGATAACCCTCTGAATGTTAGGTTCCTCACTAAGCTGGGAATAATGTCACAATCTCAAAGAATTACTGCAAGGACCAGAGGGGATATCATGTACTGGGAGTTCCTGAAACTCCAAAAATGGTAGATAAGAATAATCACAATGAGTAATAATGAGTCATTATTAAAGTAGTAATAATCCCAGGTTGCACGCCCTCTTACCCTGACTTACCAAACCAAACTAACTTTCTAATCACCCATAACAATTTATCATGAATGATCCATCCTCTTGGATTATGGTTTGGAGGTGAGAATCAACATTTTTTTTTACATTTTGTAGCTGCTGTTGTCATTCACACGTTCTCTCTGGAGGTCTATTTGATGTAACTGACTGCCATCCCAGCCAAGAAAGCTGAAAATCCTTCAAGGATCCCTGCCTTTCTAAGTGTCAGTCCAGCAAGGAAGGGGTTACTGGGGATTCTGAGCACTTGCTTAAGCATCCGACCTTGTCAGGAGGCCTAGGGCTCTTGCAGCATTTCTGCTTGTCTCTGCACACAGCCCTTAGTGGAAAAGTACTACTCAGACTCTGAATTATTAATCCCATCATGACATCCAATACCCACAAGAACAAGTGAGACCCACAATAAGATCTAAGTGAAAACCAGGAGCCAGCAATACCTTTTGACCATAATCAGGGTTTCCTACCCCCCTCTCTGGGGTGGGGACACACATCCAGACATCAGGTGAAACCCCCTCTGCTTCCTTTCGGGACCTGGGAAAAAAAAAAAGACATCAAGTGATCCCAACCATCAGGCAGTGATGCCACACCAACTTTAAATCAGTTTGGGCTTTGAGTTCCTGAGACAGGAGCACAAGAAGGAGTTCAAGGTCTTTACATTTTCTGTTTTCCCTTCAAGGACCAGGCACTGAATCCAGCAAAATCCAACTTTGCTGGAGTGTAGAAAATTATTGACACATGGAAAATTCCAGTACTAAAAGGTCCACGGGAAATACATTTGTCATATTGCACATTATTTGGCAAGGCTTTGAACCAAGTTCTTAGTAAGGCTAAACTCTAAAAGAATGGATTTATTTTTATGTCACAAACAGAAAATGGCAGGACAAAAAGATCATGGCTCAAGAGATTCAAGCTCTGTGGCTTGCAGCCCTTTTTCAAAATCACTTACTAAACACTGGTGTGCTAGGGTGAACCCACATAGCCACCAGTGAAAAATCATCTGACACTTATGCAATGCCTGGTATCTGCCAGGTTCTTTGCCAAGTGGTTTATTCTTCATATCTAATTTACCTGCACAGCAACCAAAGGATATTTAGGTTTATGCCCCTTTTATTCAAGGAATTTTATGTTTAATAAGGTATGAATTGACTAAGGTCACTGGAGTTGAAACTCAAACCCAGATTTATCTGGATTTAAAACCCTTCAGAAACATATAATTTAGCAGAAGGGCCCACTGAGATAACAGCTAATGCCAAAGCTACAGACATTAGCAAGCAGAATTAAATCTATAATAGAGTATCTGTTGAAGGATAACAAACTGTCTGGTTTTGTTCAGGACTCGGGGTGTCTCAGGATACAAAAAAAATCCTAATGTTAAAACCAGAGCAGCCTGGGATAAACTGGGGAGAGTTAGCCCCCACAGAAGCAAGGGGGGCATTAGCTACTTGGAGGACAGTTTGTGTGATGGTGAGGAGTCTGACCTTCATCCTATGAAGAACAAGACAACTGCTGTGGACAGAGGACCAGTCTGGGACGGAGAGACTGGTGGATGAGAATCTGGCTGCTGTCTGCACAGTACATCAGAGTCTGAAAATGTTGGCCAGGAGCCTCAGAAAGATGGGCGACCAGGAGAGCAAACACAAAGGGGAAGAAAACAAGATGAACCAGATGGTGCTTTTAACTCTAAGATGGTGCTTTTAAGATTGAAATCTGATCAGTGAGAAGTCTATATTACATATTGACGAAACTGACTAGATTGCTTTAGGGTGATTCAGTATTCACCTATTACAGGTTGGATTGTCCCTGGCCTCCTCCCCAAACAAAGCTATATGTTGAAGCCCTACCCCTACTACCTCAGAATATGACCTTACTTGCAAAACAGGTTTGTCACAGATGCAATTAGTTCAGATGAGGTCAGCAGGGATAGTGGTGCATGCATCTAATCGCAGCAGCTCAGGAGGCTGAGGCAGGAAGATCACAAATTCAAGACCAACCTCAGCAATTTAGCAAGGTGGTAAGCAACTAAGTGAGACCCTATCTGAAAATAAAACACAAAAATGGCTGAGGATGTGGCTCAGTGGTTAAGCACCCCTGGGTTCAATTCCTAGTACCAAATAAATAAGGTCAAATTGGCAGAGTGGACCCCTAATCCAGCATGACTAGTGTCCTTCTAAGAAGACAGCCATGCAATGGTAAAGACACTTGGGGAGAGCTCTGTGTGACTAAGAAGGGTTAACCTGGACATATGCAGCTGCAGACCAAAGAAAGCAAAGATCACCCACAACCCAGAGGGCGGAGGAGGCGAGGAGGCTTCCTCCACAGGCTTCAGAAGGGGTACAGCTCTGCCAACACCTCGACATAGGACTATGAGCCGATAAATTTCTGTTAAGACACCTATTTCCTAGTGCTTTTGTTACAGCATCTCCAAGGGAACTAATACACTAGCCAAACAATATCCATACTTGGTTTTGCCAAAAAGAGACCAGACAGAGACCAGATACAATAAATGCTCTGCTGAGAGATTCTAGCAGGCAGGCACCAAGCTGGGTGTTTTCCAGTGAATAGTCTCAATAGACCTGCAACAATCCAGGAGACAGAGGAGAAACCGGGACCCAGAGGTTGCAGCTTGCCCACAGGAACCCAGCAAGGAAGTGGCAGAGCTTGGCTTTCACTCACGTCTCTCTGGCTTCAAAAACAGATCTTGGTTTCTCCTGCCTTGGATTTCCTAAAAGGCATGGCAAGAAAGCCAAGGCAGAAAGCCAGATCAAACCGGAAAAGCTGGCAGAGCTCTAAGCAAAGTGCAAACACGAGAACACACAACCTTGAGGGTGCCCAGAGGGGTGGAAGAGGCCATGCGGAAGAAAGTCCTCTTGCTCTGCAGCTCTGAGTCACCAAAATGTGATTCTGCTTCCCATTGTCCCTGGGGCACTGCAAGCCAGGGGGAGGCAGACACAAAACGTGCTCAGAGAGACTTCGGAGTGAGCAAGGCTTTTCAGAAGCCCCTGGGGCCTTGCAGGGAAGACATGTTGCTAAAGTTAATTACTTTCTGGATGAACATCTGATTACAGATATCATTTGCGAGCCCCACCTGCCACGGATGTCTCCTGTTTTTCAAGTGGATGTTCAAAGAATGTTAAAATCCTAATATATATCTTCATCTCCCGTGGAAAACAGAACAGTGATTATTTTGGGCCTCGGGAAGTTGGGATCCAGTCACGGAATTCATCACCACCCTTATGCAGTCTAGGAGAACAGAAAACAGATAGCATGAGAATTCTCAAAGGAACACATGCCTCCTGCAGAATTAGCCTGAGTCACTGCTGCAAGCCAGAGGCTGGGTTTAGACGGGGAATCATATTTAAAATTTTGACCCATGACCCCTTACCATAACAATGAGGCTGCTGTATTTGAAAAGGAGCCAGTAAAACTTTGTTTTTGTTGTTGTTTTTTGGGGAGGGGGGTACCAGGAATTGAACTCAGGGGCACTCGACCACTGAGCCACATCCCCAGCCCTATTTTGTATTTTATTTAGAGACAGGGTCTCACTGAGTTACTTAGCCCCTCACCATTGCTGAGGCTGGCTTTGAACTCTCGATCCTCCTGTCTCAGCCTCCCAAGCCTCGGGGATCACAGGCGTGCGCCACCGTGTCCGGTACCAGTATGTTTCTGTCTCTGTGTGGAAGATGCACTTGGGGCACTATTCACCATCCAGAGGAAAGACACAGGGTCAGGAGGCCTGAATATGTTCCCACCTCCCCTGTGAGACTCGATTGGTCTCCTCCCTCTCCTGGACTCTGTTCCTCATCTAGCAGCCCAAGTTCTTTGTTCTGATGGGATTATGTCACCTTGTCCCTCCCTCCCTCGCCTCTTTTCCCTCTCAACTCTGCCCTTCCCATGGCCATGATGAAGCGATAATGTAATTTGAGGGGTTGGATAAGAACAAGGGAATGGTCCATACATGCTATACAGAAATCTCTGTGAAGAGCAGGGGAAGACAGGAGGGGCTGAGACTTGGATACTGTAAGGTTCATTCATTCATTCGGCCACTCATTCCACGGAGCACGCCTTGCTGGTCTCAGCGAGGCACTGGACATTGGAGTGAGAGGATAAAATGTCGTTCCTGGCCATCCAGAACCCACTAGCCTGGTATGGAGAGAGAAACAGTCGACTGTAACTGAATGTTACAGACAAGGAAACACTCAGAGAGCGATGGAAGCAGGTACCAGAAGGCTTCGTCCAGTCAGGGAAAGCTCTCAGGTCATGGAAAGCTTTTCAGAGAAAGTAAATCTGGAGGAAACAGTGCTAAAGAGAATATTCTAGAAAAGAGAAGCCCAGTGTGCAGCCAGACATTCAAACAATTGCTTCCTGCAGTTCAAGGTCCTAGGGCCTGTGGCCTAAGCAAGGAACAGAGGGTAGGACGAGAGAGGCTTGAGGGCCTCTATAGGGAAGACGGTGGACTGAAGGGCCAGGGTCTGCGTGCTGAGCTGAGAGTGGCCATCACCCCTTCAGTGTGCCCACATGCCCAGCAGTGAGTCCATGGCTGTCACACCTCCTGCATGAAGCACTGCAGGAGCCCTAATTAAGGAGATAGCTAAGATTGCGGTTAGCTGTGAGCCATAAGCATTATCACCTTCCATGGTCTCGTGAGACTTGGCCCGGAACATTGAGGATCGGGTCGGCGCCATTTGCATGATCTCACGAGACTTGGCCCCAGGGGATTGCGGACGGGGTCAACGCCATTTTTGTGGTGTGGTTGGAGGAGTGTGGATGGCCTGTTGGAGTTGTTGTTGGAGCCAGAGTGAGAAGCTGGCAGAATAAAGAGCCTGTTTGTTTCCAGTCCGCCTCTGAACTTACTCCCGTGGCGTTGTTGCTCCAAGCAGCCATCGCTTCAGGCAGCAACAAAGCACACCCTGAAAGAGTGGTGCCAACCATCCTGCAAAGCTCCAGAAAGCTGGAACCAAAGTGCAAAAATTACAGGAAAGCAGGAACTTTCAATAGCCGGTGCTGTTAAACTGGAAGAAGACTCATGGGCAACGGTAAGTGCCCATTAATGACAGGTGTGTCATAGATTTGTTGGACAACCTAAGCTTTAAAGTCACCTTCAACCAATGGGGCCCAAAGCACATTCCCTCTTCTCACAGTGCGTATCAATTAAGCCACCTACTAAAAAGCATGTGGGGCCAGACTGATGTTATTAGGCAGACTTTCAATCAACAAGTGTGTTTTTTATAAATTCCCCCCCCCCCCCCCCCAGTTACTACACAATGAACTACATCTATTCCAAACATTCTATTAGAGAAATTGTATTTATCAAATAAAAATTGTTCTTATTTAAGTTGTAAAAACCAAACACCAGTACTATGATGTAACTAGGTATTTTCAAATATAGGAAGCAGCTTGAAGTCTACCATCTGGGGACACAAGATTGGAAATGTCTAGAGAAAATCATCTCCAAGGTCCCCTCTGGCAATGTGACTCCATGGAATAGAGTGACAAAAAAGGGAGAAGCTGGAGCCTGGCAACATTTTGAAGGCCTGCTCTGGGAAGAGAAAGCAAAGTGAATGTATACCTCAGGGAAGAAAGACTGAGAGGGCAGATGTCAAGGCCAGCCTAGAGCAGGGACCTTGGGCTCAGGGACCTGCAGGTCTGCCTTGGAATCAGGGCTGACTGGTCACAGACTTTGAGTAGGATCAGTATCTTGTCACTCTGAGACTCCTGTCTTCTGCAGATGGGGCCAATAGTCCTTGAAAGTATTGTTGCAAAGGTTGCATGAAACAATGCACATAAAGCAACACACAGTAGGCTTGCAAAGCATGGTAGAAATTGTAGCAATGACAATATCACTTTCATCAAGAGGCTCAGATACCAAGAAGCAGTTTAATTTGTTTACTGTGCAGAAAGATAGGAGTCTTTATTGCTCTAATGACAGCTAGATGACTTTAGAAGCCGCCTAGGGATAGCGTGCTGTTGTCATTGTAGATAATAAAAGCAGAATTGAGAGGAGAATTAATGAGAAAACCAGATGAATCCAAAATGCTGGGCCATCATCGTCTGGACTGCGTCAATGCAGGGGAAGGAAGGGATGACGTAAGTGTTTATTTCTAACTCCCTCCCGGAGAATGCTGAGTGTTTTCAGTCTGGCTTCTGCTTTTAGCGCTCCCAACACACCTGGACTCCAAACAGCATTCTTTTTAAATCTCTTGTTATTGCTGCTGGCCTGAGTCCCTAAGGCGACTGTGTGCATGATTTTATTCTTGCGATGTGGGAAGGAAGGTAATGGTGCTGTGCTCCCCAAGAGCTAGGAATGTGGCAAAGTGATTGTCCTCCCAAGAGTTAAGGCAGGAAATCAGTACAGTCAGATCAAGATATGCAAAGACAGCATGGGCCCCAGTTCAGCAGGAGAGGGGCCAACCTCAATGAAGATGTTAAGGTATCTAGAGAAAAAGTGTTTTGGTCAGAAGGAGGCTGATCAGCAGGGAAACATAAAAAGAGGGCCACAGAGGAAATACATGCAGCAAGAAACACGTCCTACCCAAGGGCACGCAGCGTATTCAGCACATTGGAATCTATAGTGGCTGCTGATCAATCACCTTAGGGGTGAACCCCCAAACCTCTCCCATGATCCGTGAAACCCTGCAGGGTTGAATGAGGCCCGGCACATTTGCACCCCACCTCTCTCCACCTCCCTTAGTTCTCCTGCAGTCCTGGGCTTCTCGGTGCCTTTACAAATGGCTGTTCTCTTGGACTGGGATTCTCCTTCCCCAAATTTTGCATGGCCCCTGGCCTCATATCATTGCTCTAACATAACTGGGCCTTCTCTGATTACCACATTTAAAATCCATCAGAGAACCGGAGGCCAACAATATGTTTAGAACTCATGAAATGGCTGGATATTTTTCGGAGACCAATATAAAGATGCTCTTTATGTGTGTGTGTGTGTGTGTGTGTGTGTGTGTGTGTGGCTGTTCTAGAATTGTCCTTGGAGAGGGAGAGATGGAAGGGTGGGGTTAGCTGGACTTGTGGTAGATCCCTTGAGGCCTGGAGAAATAAAAAGGGCCATTCATGTCCCAGCATGGAGTCTCTAAGGAGTGGGTATTTGGAGAAGAGTGTCCCTAAAAGCCAGAGTCATGGGAACTAAGGTTCAAGGCACCTGTGATCAAACCTGGGGCTAGAAAACAAAGCTGCTGTCCTTTCCAAGGCCATAAAAGTCTACACAAGGAAACAGATAAGCAACCCCATCCCAACCATGAGCATGACTCAAGTCTGAGAGACTGAAGATCAGAGATCACCCTGAGGACTTAAAGACCTTCTTGCCTGTTACAAGTCAACAGGTGTTTGTCTCTCTACCATTCTCTGCCCTCCCTCGCTCAGTTTACAGACAAATGAGGATCTGATCATGCAAGGCCAATGCCCAGAGGCCATTTTGCCCACTCTTTTCAACCTCTTTGGATAACCCCAACCTTTCTGTGGCCTCTTCTTTGAGACATCCAACTGTGGACCAGGGCCAACCTCAGAAATTACCCAAATAGTTACTATCTAGGAACATCTCCCCAAAGTTACTCCTTTTTCCCATGGGAATGCTTCTATTGGGGGAAAAGACTATCTAATGCAAACACCACACACACACACACACACACACACACACACACAAACACCCACATGTATACTTAAAACAAACACAAAGTGAGGTCAATGACACTTACCTCATGGACGTTTTAAGGGAGCAAGCTGAGACTTAGAAAAAAATGAAGAAAATCATCTACCAGCCAACAGATCCCAGATAGAAACCCAAACCTGAGTTCAAGAGTCTAAAGCAGTTTTGACATGATCAAGTCATTTGGCAGTCACGAGAGAACTTGACTATTACACACAGGCCAGATTCATTTACTATTCTAAAAGTGGACACCCTCTCTGTGATGGACATCAAGTTGGGTCCTGGTGACCAAAGTGCCAGTCCAGAAGAACACAGGTGTCCTAAGAGGAAGGTGAGCATCTCCATGGCAGGGACTTAGGGTTCTTCCAGCAGGATGAGAAAGGAAAGGACAGGTGGAAGATTTGACCCAACAGAGGAAGCTGCATTCAGATCATCATCCAAAGAAGAGGAAACAGGAGAGCAGGGTATAGAGATTTGAAACAGACTGTGGGTGAGCTCAAGAGATAGCAAGCTGCTCCCTCTCTTATCATCCAAAGAGGCTCAGACAATCTGTTACGAACTCATGCATTGGAGGTCTTAGAATTTGCAATTGAAGGAGCACAGATTCTAGTACGAAACTCGATGTGACCCTGTAGGAAAAGGTTCTGAAGGTCCATTCAAGGATTTTAAAAAGAAAGAGATGTTTAAGTGAATTCAAGAAATTGCTACTTCGAAATTATGGCTGGAGGACAGATGGACAACTATAGCTTGTTGGCGCAAAGCAGACTCGTCCACACCATGCCTCTGCTATAGGAGGGAGCTTTCCTTTAACCATCTTCAGGATGTTTCTTCTTAGGAAGAACTTTCTTTGGGCATGTTAGCAAGTTCACAGAATGGTCACCAAGGCATGAGGCAGAGTCTGGGTCACAAAACAGAATCACTGCTGTCAACTTTCTTTCACACTAGTTAAAGAATAAGGTGTAGCTGTAATCCCAGTGATCAGGAGGCTGAGGCAGGAGGATCACAAGTTTAACACCAGCCTCAGCAACGTAGCAAGACCCTGTTTCAAAATTAAAAATAAACAAAAGTACAAATTTCAGAGGAGAAGATGTAGGAGAAGATCATGCACAACTGCAAAAACAGAAGCAGCATGTCCAGTCCTTGAGGCTTCTCGGACCGTTGCAGGACGGTAACAAGAGCTGAAGACCAAGAACTGAACTTACAGAGCTCTAAACTTCTTGAGTCTTGGTTGCTCCCTCACTATGGGGATTCCCGTTATATCCATGACTTTAAAATCATTAATTCAACACTAATCCTGTGGACTCGTCCTCCGTGATGCAAATACAAGGAGCAGAACAGACTCGGATTCGGGAAACACAGTGGTGCACAGGGCCATTTTGAAGATGGTAAAAAAGAGGATGCTGTGGGGTTGAAGATAAGAGGCCACAGGAAGCACAGGAATTGGATCTGGGCCGAGGGTCCTTGGATAACAGAGAATTTTCACCAAGTCTACTCCAGACAGCCACTAAAGAGCTCCAGGGAGATAAAACATGTGGAATCACTACCCACGTGCTCTGTCTTTTAATCCATCCCCCCTGGAGCCTGTCATCACTGTTTCTGGGCTCAGCCTATGGCCGTGCAATGACAGCCTAATGAGGCCTCGCAGTGTCCTATGGCTGCTTTTGGCCTGTGGCTCTCCCTTTAAAGAGGGGCCTTGGAATCCAGGTCTGCGTTCAGGATGAACAGAGCTCTCTGTCTGTGCCTGGTGCACACACGCGTGAAATCCACCTCCATATCACTCGTTCCTGGAGGGGATTTTCTCTCTGTGTTACACCTGCGAAGCACCATCTTCTTTTCTCTGGCGAGCCTGGATACATGATTAATATTTTAAGCCTCCCAGGTTCCGCTTTCCCTAGTTTCAAAAGTGCCTGAATGTTGTACTTTTAAAAAAATGTATTTATCTCCCCATCCAGACCTCTGAGGAGGAATTGCAAGTAGAAGGTACAGCCACAGGGGCCTTGACAAATCCCAGCAAATCTTTAAATTGCTTCTGCAGTCATTGGGGTTTTCTTTCATTAGCATCTCAGACGCTACTTCTCTCCCGCCGACCTTCATTTTGAAATGGAAGGGAGAACAGTTTTAAGAGAGCATTATCTTTTTCTTCCAAAATGTAGACTTGAAATGCATGGCCAGAGTTCTCAGCTTGGTTCAAAGAGAAATGGGCCTGGCCTCCCCTCCTGTCCTTGGCACCACCGTCCCCCCCAACCCTCCAGCTCACATCCCAGGAGACTCCTGTGATTTGTCTCTCTCCTAAGCTCCCTGCTCTGAGCAGGGAGCACTGCAGAGCTTCGCCCACAACGCTTCTTGCATTCCCCTCACGGATGGCTGCAGGCACCTGGTTATCTCCTCATCCACAGTCTCCTCGGCTTGGCTCCTCTGCTGGAGAAACAGAAGGGGCCTTAGATATGAAGGCAGGAAGCGCTGGCTACCTATCCCAGAATCTGGAATCAGCTGTTGATGTTTGAATGCAGTTCTGACACTAATTCCTAAGAAATTCCATTCCTGAGGCACAGGGCAGCCTGCTGATATCTGAAAGCTTCATTTTCTTTACTTAGAAAACCTGGAATGCAGATAAAATTCAATAAATAAGAAGGAAGGAACGAATACATCGGAGTACCAAGAAGACTCATTTGTGACAAAACGTGCAACGTCTTACACAGAACCGTTGTCACATAGTAGCCAAAATTTGGGAAACCGCGGTTCACAAAGATACTCTTAAAAGTTGCTTTCCATCTCCAAATCCCTAGGCATTGATCCCTAGAGTAGATAACTGCATATTGATCCACCATGTCTGGGTTGAGCATTGGAGACACAAAGAAGAGTACGAAGCAGTGTTCACTTCTGCAATGCGCAGTTCTGTCTTTTGAGACAGACAAACTCCTAAAACCACAAGAGAAGGGCTGGCCATGTATTCTACTTGGTCAGTAATCAGGATGATGGAGGGGCTTCCTTACTGACTCACTTCAAGAAATGTGGGATATTTGCAGCTAGTAGACTCCACTGTATAATATGCTGTGCTTCTGCCCCTGCCAGCCTTTGACTAAACACCACTCATCCTGATTGGATGGAATCAGAGATCTCTTAGCATTGACAATGTGTTATGATGTGTCAGAAGGTAAAAGCAGGTATAAAGTGCTAGGGATGCATGCCTTCAAGATGTGAAATCCCAGGTTCCGGTATACATTATAGTGCTTCCTGGTTCCATGAATTTGGACAATACCCTTGTCCTGCACTTGCAAAGATGGGGCTAATTCTCTGCCCGTCAATAGTGTTGTGAGTAATGAAACAAGATACAGATGAATTTTTTTTAGATTGTACACCTCCTTATAATGTTAGTTTCAGAGACTAGCCTATGAAGGAAGGTAAGGAAAATTTTCCTTTTAAAACTTCGTGGAAGACGTGAAGAAAAAAAATAAAGGAGGGGAGAGATAAGATACGCTGGTGGCATTTTTTGAAACAAGAAAAAAAGAAAATATCTACTAAGAGCTGATAGGCTGTACGAATTCAGAGTAGGAAAAGAGAATTGAAGGATAGTAGAATCAGATTTTCATTACAGCATTTTTTAAATGTAGTAGCTGAGTAAGGTAGGTTTGTGAAAGCTCATAACACTGATAAGGAGACCAGTAAAAAAAAGAAAAAAAAAAAAAACAACTCAGTGGTCAATAATAACAAGCCGAGGGTGTCCATCAAGATGGACAAAATATGTTGGAACAAGACTAAACAGAAAGACATTTCAAGATATGGGAAGGAAGGCAGGTTGCAGGAATAATTTCAAGATTTCCCATGGGGATAGCTGTCTGTGGGGGGGTATAACTTAAGGAGCACAGGGAACAGTCACAGGAAAGAAGGGCCAGGGTACCAATGATGGACTCAGCTGTGGACATGGAAAGTTAAGTTTCTACAGGGCGGCCGGGGAAAGACGTCAGCAGGTAGCTGGGTACAGAGGCGCGAAGCTTAGACACAGAGATGCGGGAGACAGTGCAAAGGAAATAACTGAGATAACCACGCTGGGCGTTGGTAAGGCGAGACGAATAAAACTGGGCTCAAGACAGAGCCCTGAAGAGCTCCACTTTGTCCTTCATGCTTCCCACAAGCTGATGTCATTGAAAGGTGGACAATTTCTGTGGGATTGCCAATGGTCACATAAAAGCACCCAATCTTCAGACTGACTGGTCTTCAGTCTTAGCTCCACTTTACCAACCTGGGCAAGTCGGGTCAACTCTCTGAGCCTCACCCTTCCCATCCGTACAAAGGGTATGCCGTAGCAATGCCTGTTGTGAGGACAAAATGAGATGCTGGTAAGATGTTCAGTGCCCAAGACACACACACACACACACATATTTTTAATAAGTGTTAGTTGCTTTGGGGGACTTCATGGGGAAAGGATTTCATTTGTTTCTGTTTTAAGATTTATTTTATTCTGAGACTTGTTTCCAAAGCTACCCATGGAAGAAGGATCTGTGTCATTACCTTACCTCCTGGTTGGCTCACTGAGTGGCCTCCAGCATGGCTTCTCCTTCTTCCCATCTCTCAGCAGCCTGTCACCCCACCTCAGACAGCACCCCTCATTCTCCTTGGTGTAGCTTGCAGAGCTTCTACCCTCCGAGTGTGCTGGTCCTGAATACCTATGGCAGTACCAGTGGGAGCTCCATGCAGAAGGGTCTGCTGCCTACCCTGCAGGACCAATGACCAAGATCCCCACCAGACACTGGTCCTGGAGAACCAGACTGTCCACCCCTCCAGTTCAGGCTACTCTGCCACCTCATGCCCTGCTGCTCCTATCTCAACCCCATTACCAAGGCTGCTGCCTCCCAGCACTTCTAGAATATGGGGATTCATTTACTCAAAAAATATTTATTGTGTTTTCATTACAATCCTGGCCCTTGAGCATTGTCAATATTGAGGTGAATAAGATCTACCTTCATGGAGTTTATCACCTGGGAGAAAATATAGTAATCAACAAAATGTATGCATGAAATAATCAGACAATTTTCAAATAGTGGTATGAACTGAATTTTGTGTCCACCCCCAAAATTCATATGTTGAAGCAGAATTCTGAATGTGATAATGTTTGGAGATGGGGTTGTGTGTACACAGTACACTCCACCCTTAGACATAGGATTAATGCTCACATATAAGAGCACCTAGGGAGCCCCTCTCCCTTCTCTACGTGAGGTTACAGTGAGAAGACAGTCATCTATGAACCAGAAAATGGGCCGCCACCAAATGCCAAATTTGCCAGTGCCTTTATCCTAGACTTCCCAGTCCCCAGAACTGTATGTAACAAAATTGTGTTGTTTATAAATCACCCCATCCAACAGCCCCAAAAAACTAGGACAAGTCATGAAGAAATGTGATGAAGGAAATAAACAGAGGTGTGATGGGGTGTGCATCAGACAGCTCCCCCTTACTTTGACCAAGCTACCTGATGCCAACAACTTAAAGGAGGAAAAATCGGGGGTGGGGGGGCTTACAGTTTCAGGAGTGTTTTAATGAGGTTTTGCATTGCTGTGACCAAAATACCCAACAAGAATGACTTAGACGAAGGAAAGTTTATTTGGGCTCACAGTGTCAGAGGTCTCAGTCTATTCTTTTGGGCCAAGATGAAACAGAACATCATGGGGGAAGGGCCCAGAGCAGGAAAGCTGCTCACCTCACTGCAGGTCAGGAAGCAGAGGGAGAAGAAGGGAGGACGGGACTGCAAGGAAGATGCACCCTTCCAGGGCCTGCCCCCAGGGACCTACCTCCTCCAGACATGCCCTACCTGCCGACAGTTACCACCCCGTTCAAACCAGGATGAACTTATTACGTTACAGCTCTTATAATCCTATCCTTTTATCTGTGAATATTCCTACATTAACAGGATCTTTTCAGGGACAACTCATATCTAAACCCTAACATGAACTTTTAGTCCCAAGTTGGCTGACTCCATTGCTGTGGGCCTGGGGTGATACAGAAAATCGTGGCGGAAGGCGGGCGCGGTGGCGCACGCCTGTAATCCCAGCACTTTGGGAGGCTGAGGCAGGAAGATCGCGAGTTCAAAGCCAGCCTCAGCAATGGCGAGGCACTTAGAAACTCAGTGAGACCCTGTCTCTAATAAAATACAAAAAAAGGGCTGTGGATGTGGCCCAGTGGTTGAGTGCCCCTGAGTTCAATCCCCAGTACCACAAAAAAAAAAAAAAAAAAAAAAAAAAAAAATCGTGGTGGAAAAACATGGCAGAGCAAAGCTGTTCAGTTCATGCCAGCCAGAAAGCAGAGAAAGGTGAGGGTCGGAAACAGGGCATATCCTTCCTGGGAATATCCACAGTGACCCAATTCCTCCTACTGGGTCCTTCTTGTTTAATCCACTGATGACGTCAGAGCCCGCAGGATCCAAATCACTTCCCAAAAGCCCCACCTGTGAACAGTGGTGACCAAGATTTCTGTGCAGGAGTTTGGGGAGTCTAAGATGAATCTCTTATACATTAACATTTAGTGGAAACTTTGACCCTAAAAATGTGAATAAATGTGTAGAGAGGGGGATAGAGAACGAGGATTTTTATTTGAGCAACTACAAAAGTCAAGCAAGCATGGTACTGGGTACCTTTTCAGATCTGCATTTCTCATTTCCAGTTCTCTTTTTCCCTCTTGAACTAAACAAACCCAACAAAAGAAATGCTCTCACCTCCTTTCCAATGAGCAACAGAGAAGAAGATGCTTTGAATCAGATGACAGACCTTTCATTTTCTGACATTCTAAGTACCTCTACATTGTCAGGTGTTTGATGAGTGAGAACGTGAGATTTAAAGGTGCAACCACACAGAACATAAACTAGAGGAATTTCTTTGCACTCAAGTAGAATCCACAATAGCATTGACTATTCAGAAATAATACAACTGCCTCTCAAAACTGGGTAGGGATGGACAGTTTGTAAAGTATTCTTGGGGACTTGGCTATACTTAAAGCCCATAGTCACTGTGTGAAATAATATTTTCACTAACACAGAGATGAGAAAACTGAGGTTCAGGTGAGTCACATGACTTCCGAAATATGCCACTTTAGTGATGAAGCTAAGATTTGAAGCCATCGCCCATCTAGTCTTTGGGTCCACTTTTACCAGAGTTATTGCAGGGCTTCGGGTCCATTGAGGACCCTGGATCAGACTCACATTGCTACCACTGGCATTTATTCATCCATAACTATGTAGCTCAGCTTTGATACAGTATCCCTCAACCCTAGAAATAAGAAAAGAATCCATTTTTCTGGCTCACTCATGATGTAACTACAGTGACTACCCTATTCTTCCAGCAGTCCCAAGAGGGTGTGCACTATGGATTCCCTTGTCTTCCCCCCAACCCCTGTTTAACACTTCTGCTGTCCCTGAAGCTCCTTTGGACACTTCATTATTGCCCTCCCATGACAAAAACCTAGCTCCACTTCCCCACTTCCCTACTGACTTGGAAAATGGAGCAGCAGATGGAGGCCTGGCAACTCCTACTGATCGCACTGTCTTCCGTGAAACCCCCACTCTATGCCAACCTCAGGCCCTGCAGAGGTGATGCAGGTGCCCAGAAGCAGAGAGAGTTCTGTTGCTCCTTGCATCCCTTCCTTTTGGCCTCATGTAAGCTTTCTGACCTGGTGCTACTCCCCACACGTCGGTATTACAAATAAAGGAAGCAAAGGCTCAGAGAAGCCATTTGTTCAAATCCACATAGCTAGTAAGTGCTAGAAAGGGGATTTCAACCCAGTGTATCAGAAAGCAGAGTACACATATCTAACCCCTCTATTCCCTGTAATATTGTGATTTGTAATAAGAAATATGTGTTTGGTCTTCATCCCTGTTATTGGCTCAGAGCTTCTAAAACCCTTGGAATTTCCAAAGTGATGAGAGCAATAAAGATGAGAGAAGAGTCTATTGTTATTCATGAAAACCCCTCTCAACTTGAGTTTATGTTAATGAGGTAATTTGGAAAGCCCCTAGACCTCCACAGAGGGGACTGGTTCCCAGCCCAGCCAACCTTGTAATTAGAGAATTGGTACTTGCCACCCTCCGTCTAACGCAGGGAAAAGCAATGGATGAAGTTTGAGTTGGTCATTCATGAGCAGTGATTTATTCAGTCATGCCTAAGGAATAAAGCCTTCACAATCCCCCCAAAGGAAGACATGCTGGGTTGGTGGACACCTGGGGGTGCTGAGAGGGTGGGGGGCCCTGGGAGCTCATGGAAGCTCTGGGCCTTTCTCTATTTCTTTTCTGTGTTATTCATTAATTATGTCCTTCTATAGTAAACTGATGATGTCGTGGGTAAGTGGTGGTCATGAGTCCAGTAAACCATGCCAGCTAGTGATCAGAAGAGAAAAGGGCACCACGGGACCTCCGGTTAGCCAAGCTGGAGATGAGCTGGAGGTCACTTGGAGACCCTTGACCTGGAGTCTACTATGGGGACTAGGTCTATCGAACTGAGCCCTGAATCTGTGGGATCGAATGTTATCTCTAGGTGGTATTAAAATTCGATTAAATTGTAGGACACCAAGTCAGAATCCACCTAGTTCCTTGGTATGAAAAAAAAAAAAAAAAAATCAAAACACACCTTTGGTGTCCAGAGTGAAGTGTTGTGAGGCTAGAGAAGAACAAGTGTTTGTTTCCCTTTTCTCTCCCTAGTGCTCCTATAGGGTTGCATTCAACCTCAGGGAATAGGAATGGTACATCTTTATTTTCTGAAGACCTATAGATTTCTTCAACTTCGATTTAATCTTCTTAATAGCATCAAGTGAACTGTACACTTGAAGAATAGTTGACAAATTTTATGCTATATGTACTTCACCATAGTTAAACATAAAATCAAAGCACAAAAGAAAATGTGAGTGTCTGTGTCCTGTCGCCATCTCTGCAGCATGAATTCCACCCCCTCCTCTATGATTTTTTTTAGTGTTGGCATGTCCCTTCTACCTACTCCTACTTTTTTCTCTAAGTTGTGTTTCATTGTTTTTCTTCTTTTTATTTTTTTTTACTTGTTCTTTTTATTTATTTGTAACAGTGGAATGCACTTTCACACATCATACATACGTGGGGTATAACTTCCAATTTTGTCGTTATACATCATGTGTAGTGTAGTTACACAGGTCGTGTATTCATCCATGAACATTGGAAAGTTATGTCTGATGCATTCTCCTGTCTTCTCCATTCCCATCCCCCTTTCATTCCCCTCATTCTCCCTTCATCCAATCCAGTGAACCTCCACTCCCCCCACCCACCACCTATTGTGAGTCAGCATCTGCATTTCAGAGAGAACATTTAAGCCTTTGCCTTTTTAGGATTAGCTTATTTCATTTAGCATGAGAGTCTCCAGTTCCATCTATTTACTGGCAAATTCTATCATTTCATTTTTCTTTATGGCTGAGTAGTTTTCCATTGTGTATATGCACCACATTTTCTTTATCCATTTATTTGTTTAAGGTACCTGGATTTGTTCCATAGCTTAGCTATTGTGAATTGAGCTGCTATAAACACTGATGCTGATATTAAGTCCTTTGGGTATAAATCCAAAGAGTAGGATAACTGGATCAAATGGTGGTTCCTTTCTAAGTTTTCTGAGGACTCTCCATACTGCTTTCCAGAGTGGTTGCACCAATTTGCAGTCCAACCAGCAATGTATGAGTGTACCTTTTTCCCCACATCCTCAACAACATTTATTGTTACTTGTATTCTTGATAATTGACATTCTGACTAGAATGAAATGAAATCTCAGTGCAGTTTTAATTTGCATTTCTGTACTTGGCTAGTGATTTTGAACGTTTTTTTCATATATGTGTTGACCGATTGTATTTCTTCTTCTGTGAAGTACCTATTCAGTTCCTTTGCCCATTTATTAAGTTATTTGTTTTGTTTTGTTTTGTTTCAGTGTTAAGTTTTTTGAGTTCTTATATATCCTGAAGATTAATGCTCTACCTGGGGTGCAGGTGGCAAAGATTTTCTCCCATTCTGGAGGCTCTCTCTTCATGTTCTTGATCGTTTCCTTCGCTGAGAGGAAGCTTTACAGTTTCATACCATCCCATTTGTGGATTCTTAATTTTACTTCTTGTGCTAATTTAGGAGTCTTGTTGAGGAATTTGGTTCCTAAGCAGGCATGATGGAAATTTGGGCCTACTTTTTCTTCTAGTAGGTGTAGGTTCTCTGGTCTAATGCCTAGTCCTTGATCCACTTTGAGATGAGTTTTGTACAGGGTGAGAGACGGGGGTCTAATTTCATTGTATTACATATGGAGATCCAGTTTCCCCAGCACTATTTGCATGTTTTATTTTTGATTGACACATAACAATTCTATGAATTTGTGGGTATGACGTGATGTTTTGATCCATGAGTACATCATGGAATGATCTACTCTTATTCCCCAAGGGGGTAAAAGAATCCTTTCTTCTTTCACGCTTAATCCCTCCTGGGCCTTTAAAGCAGGAGGGCACATCCCCTGCCTTTCCTTCTTGCCACTTCTCACCAGGAGGGGAGACTTATCCCCTCCCCATTTCTGGATCCCTGTCTTTGTGTCTGTCCTCTCAACTTCACCCTCCTCGGGGTCACACGTGCGCTGATCCCATCTTTCGCTAAGGGATTTGCTTCTTCCAGGTCCTGCATTGGGTTCCCAGTTTGTTTTGGCCCTGGCTCCATGTTTGACTGTCCAACTCAAGTCTTACCAGTAACAAAACTGACTTCCTTTTAACAGTTATCTGGTTGTTGGGGCTTGGTTGTCCTCAAACACAACCTAAATGTCCAGAGACACAGTATGTGGGTGTGTTTGTTTTGTGTTGACTTTGAAAAACCTGAAGAAGATCCTAATTGATGCCTACATAACATTGTATGTGTTCCACCCATTTTTTTCAACTGTTGTGTAAGTTTTTGACCACAATGTTAGCGAGATTGACTTGCAGTTGTCACCTCACTGAAAGCATTTTAGGTCTCCCTCAGAGCTCCAAGCCCTGTGTCAGGTGCAGAGTGGCCCTCAGGCCTGTTTGTTGATTGACTCATGGTCTTCATGCACAAGAGAAATGACTTTTCTGCACACTTGCATGTTTGAACCATCCTTGACTTGGGCAGATAATCTTGGCTGCATCATGGTGATGAGAAATGCCTCATCTAATTGATTTAGGTGAGGCAGTCATCTAAACTTGATGAATTTAGACACCAGATGATGTGGTAAATTCTAAGTCTCTATTTTCTTGTCTATAAAATTAGGGTCTTTGTGATGATGGTCAAGCTCCTCTCTCTTTCCAACACACTCTTAATTGCATGGTTCAATTGGATTTTCAACCCGGTATTTAAGAGATGAAAGCAGAAACACTCCACCCCTTCCCACCCGCGGACTCTGGCTTGCAGAAGTGTCCAGCAAGCATTTTCCCTTTTGCAGGCCTAGGGAGGATCCTGCAGGCTGCTGAACCAGGACATCAAACTCCAGTCATCTGATCCCCGCTGGCTTTTTAAATCAACATGGAATGGTTCTGACCCAGTGTGAGGGCAGCTGAAATTGACAATCCAAGGGTGTCTGTGGGAGGTGCCGAGGAGCACTCTTGATAATCAAAATGAACAAAGATGTTCCTTTCATCAGGCTATCAAAAATAAATCTAAACCATGGGTTGTCTTTGGAGGGACACCACCAGCCCTCGGCTTATCCATCCCCACATTCCACCATCCTTCCCCACTGGCTTGGCAGCCTGCCTTAGGGGGAGGAAAGCAGCTAGGAACTGTCAGGCTTTGCATTTAAATATTACTCACCCAGTGAAGTTCAAGGTCCAGGCCAGCTCATAGTATTAAGTTAAGTACATTGGGAAATGCATTATCTTTTGGGTCACAGGGGTACGATTCAGTGAACAGCAACAGGATTTCTTGGTTGATAGATGACTCCACAAGAGGTTATAGCACGCCTGCCCTAGAAATAATAGCAATAATCCCCTGCATTCATATTCCACTCCAGAGTCTGTGGAGGGATTTCACATCCATTATCTCTGAGGACTTTCTCAGGGGAGTCAGCATGGTCCAAGGGCAAGGGCAGAGCACAGACACTGCTAGACCTGAGCTCCGTTACCTCCTTTCACTCTCAAGAGAGCCTCAGTTCCCTAACCAAAACCACAAAGTGCCACTGACACCTGCCTTGTGGACAATCCAGAAATCAAATGAGGTGATGATGTTCATGTTTTTAAAAAATCATCACGCAAAGGAACGTGTTGGAAGGACTTTGTACAGGCAAAGTTTAAAAATTATACCATAGGCCCTCATTTACCTGCTAAAACTTTTTTTTTTTTTAAAAAAATACGAACTGAACAGAACTAAAAGTCATGTTAAACTATTCTAATTTTTCCTTTTCATTGGCATTCATTCACCGGGTGCCTTTGCATAATAACCTGGTCTGCCTAGAGAGGCTTTGTAATAGACTGATCATCATCACAATTTCTAAGAGTGTTTGCGTCCAAACCTCCGAAGGACCAGGTAAACAGGTGGCTTCTTGAAAGACCCTCCTCGAGGTATGCAGCCCCTGCCCCTGTAGTCCCTGCTACCCCAAGCCCCGGTGCAGTTTCCATATTTTGAGTTAAGCGTTCACTTGTGGTGAATGGAGGCCATCCTAGGTTGCACCAGCACTCTGGCTTGACTCAGTTTCCAGCTCCATATTTAGTGTGTAAGTAACAAGATCAAATGCCCATGCTAGCAGACCCCGTGTCCCCCCACCAAAAAAAAAAAAAAACATGAAGTAGAGCATGGTGCTTCTAAGCAAGCACCCACTGGAAACTAGCTGGCTTTTCTTTCTCAATTATTTATGTTGACCTAGATGCCCTAGGATGAGTTAGCATGCTGCATCCATGAGGGGTAAAGTGTGTGGAAAACTCAGCAGAGGTGAACACTTGGACTAGGGGTACACTGTCTCCAACTAATGGTACGCGTAGGCATGCCGATGCTTATTTTCCTACTGGAAGGATGTGCACTGTCACAAGAGGAGTCAATGGCATCCATCTGTATCACTTAAGTCTCCAGCCGTAAACAGGTGACTTCCACTCTACCTAATCTAACAGAAGTATTCTAGAAGCTCAGAGAGTAGAAGGAAGATTTAGATACTCAGGATTTGTGCAATGCATCCACCGGCATATTTATGCGTTTGTCCATTCTTTCATGTGTTCATCCCAAAAACATATTTTGAAAACCTGCTTTACCTGAAATTGTTACAGGTACAGAAAATGCAATGGAGGTGAATGCTAAAATGTGGTAGAAAAAAACTAGTGGACATATTTTCAGGACTCAGCTCCTAGACTCTCAAAGTCCACAGCTGCCTCCTCAGGAGGCTGAGCTCAAGTTACAGTTCCACCCAAGAGTCTGAACCACCCAGCTTGGATCAAGTGCCCACCACCTTGGCTAGTGTCTCCCCGGGTGAAAGTCTTGTGTAGGATTTTTTTTTTTTTCCTTTTTCCTTTGGTAGTGAGAATTGAACCCAGGGGTGCTTAACCACAGAGCCACTTTTTATTTTTTAATTTGAGATAAGGTCTCACTAAGTTGCTTAGGGCCTCTGTAAATTGTCAAAACTGGCCTTGACCTTGAGAGCCTCCTTCCTCAGCCTTCTGAGGGCACTGGGATTATAAGTATATGCCACCATGCCTGGCTTGTGAAAAATCTTAACAATTGCTGTCCCACCACGATCATACAGCAACAATGAAGAGAAAGCCATTACCCAGAGGATAAGTGGTGCTTGCATGAAAACAAAGGGACATCGGGAAGGCAAAAAGTTATTCTCATCTCCTCTCCTATCCAGCCGACAGAGTGAGGTCATGCATGTGAAGGTGTCAGCACAGCCCCGGGCACAAGGCATGTTCCTGATAAATAAATAACAAGAAGAACAACTTTAAACTTCATCTGCTCTGTGACAGGACATCAGAGTATATAAAGTCACTGAACTGTTGTTTTACCTATAAAGATGCAGTCACGTGGTGGCAGTAAGACATCAGACTTATATTATTTAGGAAATTTGGAAGAACATTAATCCAAGTGTCTGAAATGAGGATACTGTTGGTCCTGCTTTTCCTGATGCTGGTTAAGACTTCATTGTAATTTGGTTGAATATTTAATTAAGCACATGTTAGACACCAAATGCTGGGAGTAGTGTCTCCAGATTTTAAGAGACCTCAGCAAAAAAAAAAAAAAGATCCTAACATAGAAACAATAGCAAGGACAGGTCCAAAGACCACAACCACTGTGAAGTGGTTGCAAAGGGCAGAGGTATCTGGCCTGAAGTCACAGCATAGTCACTGTGGTTATTTGTAGCTGTTGTTGGAAAAAGTCTTCCTACAGGAAGGGAGAGAAGGCTTCAGGCCAACACCATTGCCTTCTAGAATAGTCTTTGAGATTGGAGTAGGACAGTAACAGACAGCAAGTTCTGCCACTAGCGGAAATATCTACAGTACAGTGTCTTTCACAAAAGACCCCCAGCACATTTACCCGTAGACTGGGAAGAGGAAATTTCATGCCTGGTATTTCTGTGGATTTCCAGAAACTCAGAAGTGGATTGTCTTGCCAGCTGGAATGAGACAAGCAAGTGTCCATGCCTGCATGCTCAGATGCACGGGATATGAATTTGTGCATTAGAAAAACAAATCTGCGGGACTCGTCATCACTGTGATGGGCACCATCCCATATTACCCTAACAATGCTATAAATGAAGCTGGAGTGAGTTCAGGTTTTATATGGCAGCTCAGAGAAGGAAGCTTTCGAGAAAGAAAAACATTTGAGCTAAGTATCACCACACGAAAGTTCAAGTCCTTCTTCTGCCACTTGATGGATGGTTGTGAAACCTCAATCAAATCTCAGCCATTACAGACACTTACAAATGCTATGTAGGGATTTCCCATGCACTCTTTGAACCCTGGCAGCCACCCCCCCCCGCCCCCACCTACTACTAGCCCCATTTTATTGGGGAGGCTAGTGACTTGCCCATCAACACAGCCAGCAAATGTCTGCACTGGGATCACACATCTTCTGCTCTTTGTCTCAAAACCAATTTATTTTTTATTGCACTGAAACAAATCACCCCTCTCTCAGCACTGTAGGACAATGACCATTTGTTACCACCTCCTGGTTGGAGTGGTGTTAGTCTCAGCTACATGACCTCACTCAGGATCTCTCAGCTGGTTGCAGTGAAATAGCCCATAGGCCTGCAGTCATTAGGAAGGCTGGACACCCCTCTGGTGGTTCATGCAGGCTGTTGGCTAAAACATCCCCTGGAGCCGTGGACAAAACACACACAGGAGCCTCCCCATGTGGCCGGGGCTTCCTCACAGCATGGCAGCTACATTCCCAGAGCAAGGGTCCTGAGAGACAGCCAGGGACACTGCATAGCACTTGACAACCTCACACAGGAAGAGTTGCAGGGACATTGCCGCCACCCACTCAGTTCACTAGGCAGAATCACGAGGGCCACTCCATGTTCGAGGGAAGGGGCATTAGATCATCCCATGAGAAGAATGTCAAATAATTTGCAGATCTGCTTTAAAACACCACACTACATCCCACAGCTGAACAGGAAAACTATCTTCATCTTCCCCTAAGATGCCTTAGTTTTATTTATTATTGAAATAGGCTCAACTTCCAGTCTCGGGATCTGATCATTAAATTTCTCTAAAATGCAAATGATGCTTTCCCCAACTCTATCACAGGGCCAGGCTGTCAATCCAGTTCAGCATATGTGCATGCACAAATCACACACACACACACACACATCGTGAGGACTTTTTCAAAGTAGGAACTGCTAATTGTACAGAAAGCACCTTTATTTATCCACTTTTTATATCTTCTTTCAGGTAATTAATTTTTTGGAAATTTACAATCCTTCTTTTCCTGTTCATCTCTCTCTCTCTCTCTCTCTCTCTCTCTCTCTCTCTCTCACACACACACACACACACACACACACTACATTCCTAGAATTCTCTGGAACAGCAGAACTCTCACCACAAAGTTATATTAGAAAGTTAAATTAACATTAAACATTGCCAGATACATGCATCCAACAGGAAATGCTATTGGCAAATGCTGAACTTCCCTAGGCAACCTCAGAACAATAATATGTTTAACTTCAACCATTGACTCCTGGTTCTCAGGTGGCATTTTAAGACACTGGATGTATCTCTTTCTCACTGTGCTTTCTGAACAGTTCTGGGATTGCCCTGCATTTTGCTGTTTTGAGCAGTGGCAAAAAAAAAAAAAAAAAAAAAAAAAAAAAAATCTATGATATAAAGACAGCTGATTATTTCCAATATATATTCTCCTCTTCTTCCAAATAATAAAGATTTCAACTGGGCACAGGACCATCCAGCCAAAGAGTTTATTTTCCAAAATCACCCGAAGGTAGTTATAGAGACATCTGACTATATTCTGGTCAATAGCGTATGAATAGAAGTGTTGAACTGTAACTCTTGACCCAGACTCCCATTCTCTTCTGTATTTCCTATTGGAATATGGATTGTTAAGTGATGCTTACCAATGTGTTCCCACTAGACCATAGGTGAATCTTCCATGTTGAAGATATCAGAGTGTATTAGTCTGTTTTACATTGCTATAACAAAATACTTGATGCTAGGAAAGGGATAAAGAAAATAAATTTATTTAGCTCACAGTTTTGTGGTTCAAGGTTATGGAGCTGATATCTGCTTGGTTTTGCTAAGAGACCCCTTGGCTGTGCCACATCCTGGCAGAAGCAGTATGGCAGGAATGTGTGTGAGGGGAGAAATCACATCACAAGATAGGAAACCAGAGAATGAGGAGGGGATGGTCTTGCGATTTTACAAAACCCTCCCGTGAGTATTTGTTTGATCTCTCCCAAGGGCTATGTCTCTACTGACCTGTTCACTTCCTACTAGGCCCAACGTCTTAAAGTTTTCACCCCCTCCCAACATCACCACGCTCAAGGCCAAACTTCCAGCATGAGCCCATAGGGGCATGCTCAAACCACATCCAAACCATGGCACCCAGCAATGAGAAAATCCCTATCAGCTTGACTTGATGTTCTTGACTGATCACATGCAAAGACAGTTCCCAGAGAGAAGGAGCTTTGATCTGGCTTGAAGGTAAACCAATAGACCCTCAGAGGCCCAGGCAAAGACCACCAGCTGTACGCAACACTGGCTCTTCCTGTATTCTTTGAATTCCAACCTATCACCCCCCTGCCCTTCAGGAGGTCCACGCTTTCACTGTTGCTTTCCTGGTTTATACTCCACCTGACTCACATCTGCCACCAACCCTCTCAAACACCACAGGAAAGGAATTTAAAAAAAAAAAAAAAAAAAAAAAAAAAAAAAAAACTTCCTGTTGATTAACACTCTGCTTTACTCTTCTCACAGCCCTAATGGATCCTACAAGGTCCTATTGACAGGCATGGCAGTGAAATATTTGCAACTGGCAAGTTTGGGGCAATAAGCAGTGAGAATGGACCCGTTGCCACAGGCAGCTGCTTTGGCCACTGCCCTCAGCAAGACCCCAGGCATCCAGGGTGCACCTGCTGGTTTCGGTGAGGCTCTTTCCTGACTCCTGGCCAGCTGTGCTCTCCTGCATTCACCCCCTTCATATCAAAACACTGTGGTGGAGTCTTACCATAACCAGAACAAAAGAGACATTGCAATTATAAGATGGATGTTGTTCTTAATTAAAATCCAATGACATGTGACCTTACAAAGGACGGCAAGACAGAATGTCTCTTCTGGGCTTTCATTTACACCTTCAGGGTCTGCTGGCGTGTTTTAGCATGCGCAGATACCCAGACTTGTTACAGACCACGGACTACAGCCTTTGCAACCTGGGTGTTCTATTCTGACTTTGGCACACTCTGAACAAAACAGTACACTGTGGCCACAAGCAATCCTGCAATTAGCGAAAAGCTTCAACACTCAAGTGGGAATACCATGTTTGCACAAATGAGGTGCATTGGTATGCCAGGCAGTAACCGTAACTGTAAAACAAAGAGACCAGCATCATAAGGAGTAGATATTTCAGCCTCAAAGACGCAGGATCAGTTCTGAGTTTCTTAATTTAATCCCACTAAATGTGTACCAAGTGCTTATCCCACACCAGGCATCGATGCTACCAGGTGCCAGGGAGACAAAGGTGACCAGCAAAGTCCTAACTCTCCAAGGAATAGATGATTGATTTAAAAAAAAAAAATCTGCAATTCTATGCAATTATCATAATTGGCACGTGTGGCAAGCCTTGGGGGACCACAGACGAGGTTGCAATTCCCATGGCCTGGCTTCAGAAAGATTCCAAAGGGCAACCCCTGAGACAGGTAGTGAAGGGTAATGATGCTCACCACACAAACAGCAAGGTGATGGCACCCCAGACACAGAGACCACACAGATAGGAGAAAGCAGGGCTCAGGGAAGGCAGGATCAGGTGGAGAAGCTGCAAGCTGTGCTTCTCAAACAATCGTGCATGTGAGCACCCCTGACCGGGTTACGAGACCTATTGTGCCAGTATGCTGGTGCCACCAAGAATGTGACATTGAAGTGTCTGGGGTGGAGTTGGATGTCAAGACTTTGTGAAAACTCCCCAAAGGATGCTCATGAGAAGCTAAGGTTGGGGACTAGGGAGTGGGGGGTGTATGAGAATACTTAAGATGTACTCTTGTAGCAAGTTCCCAGTATGCAATACATCATTGTCTGCTAGGCACCTGGCTGTGTCTTAGGTCTCCAGAATGCATTCATCTTATCTCCGAAAGCATGCACCCTTTGACCAACAGCTTTCATTATCCCCACCCCAGCCCCCGGCAACCTCCATTCTACTCTCGGCTTTTTTATGTTTGGCCTTTTACATTATACTAACAAGTGAGGTCATGTGGTCTTTGTCTTTCTGTGTCTGGCTTATTTTCACCAGTGTCACACGATCCAGGATCATGCACGTTGCCACACATGGCCAACGTGTGAGTCGACAGGTTTGTTGACTAGGATAACTGCAGTAATTAGTTAACAATGTATGTGCATACCAAAATGTCACACTGTATGCCTTAAACATTTGTCGTTTTATTTGTAATTACATGTGAATAAAGTTAGGAAAAGAAAAAAATAAAAATAAACACCAAGATCAACAACTCCTTGTGGGTAGGAACCATGAAAATGAATAGACACACCTTCTATCAGAGTGTTAATTCTGAATTTCAAGGAGCTGAGCCTGGGGGGGGGGGGTGGGGTAACTCTAATTCCCATAACCTCAGTAAGTAGATGCTAGAATCAATTCCATATTTCAGATAAGAATGGTGAAACAGCAGCAGGGACAGACTACAAAGCCCCCTTTGCCTCATCCTAGAGCTGGTTCCACCTAGAGATGGACCCAGAGCCAAAACATGGTGGACACAAGGAATCAGATCAAGGAGTTGACGTGGTCCACCTTCAACCACGCTGAGGCCCCCTCTGTGCTTCTTTCTTTGAGGAAACTGGCACAGCACTGGGCACAGGGGAGAAGAAGAAGATAGAAGAGAAGGAAAAGGAGGAGAGGGGAGGGAGGAGGAGAGAGGGAAACACTGGACATTGATTATTTGACAGAAAACCCAGTCACTGTCACAGCTCACAGTAGGCCAGCAAGTATCTCATGTCTGAGGACCAACAGGATGTGGATGAGGAACTGTTGGCCACGGGACCCAAGGTCCTCTTCCATTTGGAAGGTCACTCCTACCTCGCACCCTTGCCTGGGCCCCCAAGTCCCCTCCATCTTGCCTACCTCAGCCTTGGACAGCGATACCTTTCTGTTAGTTATCCCAGTGTGGCAGTGGGGAACTGTAGGAACTTGGGAACCTAGGAGGACCCCAGGACGATAGGCAAAGTTGCATAGGGTAGGGTCCTGGGGGTCCGTGTATACCAGCATCCAGCTGTTCTCTCCCAAGGAGCATGCAAACAGCACAGAGCTACCCCGGCAATGATGCAGCCATGGCAACCAAGGAAGCCCACCTGAGCCCTGGTTTTTTTACTGGGGATTGGGATCACCTTAGCATGTCCCAAGGTCGCCATGATCAATCATGCTGTTAGGATAGGGAGGACATCCCAGGAGCTTAGGGGTTACCCTGCAAAGCCAGACAAGGACCAAGTTTTTCTTCACCCAAAAATTAACCTGTGCATGGCACAGAATTGGTTCTATCTTGAAACTCAGTAAGGCAGGGTTGACCAGCACTTCTTACTAGCATTTCCTGGCTGGGTAACATTGGGAGATTCCTCAAGCTCTCTGAGCTTCCTTTGCTCCACTCATCACAGAGTGGTATCCCCTCAGATGACAGTTGGAAGGTCAAGGGTTAGCAGGATGTTCTGCCCTGTACAAGTAGTAACATCAGTAATGCCCTCAGTCCAAAATGAACAACTGGGGGTTACTTCTGAGGGAAGATCATAGAAATTGCGATACCTAGGGAATGTGCCTCAACCTAGAGAATTGCCATTTCCATGGAAACACAGTCGTCCTGTCACTTGGCATTCATTAGGCACCCATGTGTGCCAAGTCCTGGCAAGGCAGCATGAGAAGGGCATGTTTCTGAGCAAGTCTCCATGACTGGGGAAGCGATAAATGACAGGGCATCATTAGCATGCAGATCAGCTGAGGTCTCAGGAGATGAGGTGCAGCTTGCCCCCTGAACTTCCCAAACTCCCACAGCCGGCTCCTCTCACTGGCACACTCCAGAGTCCCAGGAGTGCTGGAACCATCTATGAGATGCTAAGCTTTTTCTCCCCCTAACCACAGTATTTAAAAGGTAATCTAAACAATGTAACAGCAGCACACACACACACACACACACATGCATACACACTCAGTCTTTCTGGTATGTGTAGGATAGTTCTCTCCCTTGGCATCTTTCAACACTTGGCATCAGACAACCGGAGAGAGGTGTTGTAAATACACTGTGCTCCCCTGCAGATGTTTTGAAAGCTACTGGATTCCAAAATTTAAAAAAGGAAAGGTTTTTCTTTAGTGTTACACGTTTCGTTGAGCTCAGCATCTTTCTTCCTCAAGTCTCCGTGCCTGTTTGTTTCAGTGGTACCCATTCATTGACCCAACCGATTTTTATTGAGCACCTACTCTGTGTTTTCAGTGTTGTCAGCAGTAGGAAACAAAACAATGAACAGACTCGTGTTTCAAAATCCCAGGCTTTGTGGAACTTACATTCTTGTGGACTCTGACAGAACACTGGCTTTTGAAAGTTATGAACTGAGCTCAAATCACCTATCAACAGTGAGACCCTGGGCACCTGGCCAAACCCACCCTAGCCTGGTTTCATCATTTTGAATTGGAGCTCATAATCCAAACCTACTAGAGTTATTGTGAAAATAAACAAAGCAACCACAGGACTGCACCTAGAACAATTCTGGCTGGCAGAGGCTGCTGGATATATGCTAGGTGTTCTTTCTCTTCTACCATTTATTTCCAGGACCCTGTGCAATTTCACTTACAGAACCCCAGGAAGGCATTAGGTAGTAGGTGAGTTAGAGGCAATAAATGCCCGTCGCTCCATAAACTCAAAAATAAAATCTGAATCTGGCATTTTGACCAGCAGCTTACCTCCTGCTTCATATTTCCCCCCATAAACTTGAAGAAGACAGTGTGAGAAACAGGGAAATGTCCCAACCCATCATCAGGAGACCTGATTTTATCTCTAGCTCCTCAAACAACAGCTATATGTCACTGGACAACTCACTTTCCTACTCCAAGTTTCAATTCCCCGAGCTGCAGAATGAGGGCTGCATTAGATCTGTGCTCTCCTCAGGGGTTCTTAGAATATATAGATCCCCCCAAAAAAATTAAATCAGAATTCCTGGAGGGACGTTATAAAAGCACCTCTGGTGTGAAGCCGGGACCAGAACCTCCAGGCTCAGCTCTAATATACAAGGACGGGCCTTGCAGCCCTGGAAGCCCCACACATAGTGCAAGTGCATGAATCAGGCAAGCTCCCCTTCCCCAGGCCGGAGGAGCAGGGCCATGCAGAAACGGGAAGGAGTGGAGGATGATCACCCCCTTTAGCACCTGCCCCCGTCTTGGTGGACATGTGCCTGTGCGCGCAAAAAAAAAGCTCCCCAGTGTATACAGCTGTCAAGGTGAGACGGTTTTCAGTTTCATTTTCATGTTGTGTAAACAAACAAAACCAAAAGTCAAATCTCTGTGAATCATGCTGGTCCTGAGGGCCACAGTGGCTGGTCCCCCCACCCCCCGCTCCTAAGACTGGATCGACTCAAGTCTGGGAACGTGAGGCCAGGTTGAACACATGGGGCTTAGAGTTTCCTTTCCTTTCTCTCTTACGCCTCTTTTAGTATCTCTCCCCCTCTAGGAGCCATTTTAGACATTTTCTCTCTAATCATATCCCATTAAATTTTAATGTCAAGATATGCTGTGCATCTGTTTGTAGATCTATGTAATATATATACATATAATGTAATATATATAATCATATATTTACATACATATATGCATATGTATGTATATATCTTCTTCACTACCTGCTCTACTGAGAATCAGTTTTTGCAATAATGCCCCCACTGGAAATGCATGCTTTCCATAAAAGAGTCAAGGTCTCTTAACCTGTCTACAGAGCTAGCATAAATCTAGTTTGGACTCCGAGCTCCTCACCACGTCCACCCTGACTTTTAACCCACCTTTGCTCCTAAGAGAAAGACTGCATGAGGCAGAGGAGGGGAGACGGGCCGCGGGCCCAGGTGATCAGTTAGTGAGTGTGCAGACTTCACGAGCTCTCTCACCTCCCGGTGCCAGTTCTCACCCCCTCGCCAACCTCACAGGGACGGGTCCAGCATTATGTTAGTCAGCTTTTCATCACTGTGACCAAAAAGGCACAAGAACAACTTCCTGGAGGACAAGTTTGTTTTGTTTTGTGGTTTCAGAGGATTAGTCCATGGTTAGCCAACTCCATCGCTCTTCAGAACATCACGGTGGAAGGGCTTTGGTGAGTGGAAGGAAGCTGCTCCATTCACGGTGGCCTAGAAAGCAGAGAGAGAGAGAGGACAAGGAAGGGACTGCAGGGAAGATGACCTTCCCAGGGCACTCCCGCAGTGACCCCCTCCTCCAGCCAGGCCCCACGAGCCTAGAGTCCCCACCCTGTTAGTCAGTTCAAGCTAGGATGGGCCGATTAGGTGAAAGCTCTCACAATCCAAACATCTCACCTCTGAACCTTCCTGGAGGACAAGTTTGTTTTGTTCTGCATTGACAGAGGAGCTTTGAGGGGGACTACTGACACCCAAACCCTAACAAGCATGAAGGAAAACCCAGGCTGGGGTAGAGACTGGAGAGTCAGCGGACACTGTGGTGTGCCCTCAGGTCACCCTCCATGAAGACCTCATTGCTAGAGTGGACAGCCGTCAGCTGCCCTGACTGGCCTCTGCTGCATACAGCCCTCTCACCCAAGGTCATTCCGTACCGTGCTGCCCACGTCTGATCAGTGAGAGAGCACCCAGGCCTGGTCCTCTCATCACAAGGGATAACCTTGAAATGCCACTCCAGCTAGTTCCAGGGTTGCCCTTGGATCTAGCCAAAGTTATCACGAGGTCTGCCCCCAGCGCCACTTCTCCCTCTACCCAGTCTTGCTTCATTTTCTCTCTTCTACAGATGTGGATCCCAAGGATACACCTTGAAAAATATCCTGCACACCCGGCTCCATTCTGAAGCTGCTTCCAGGGAACCTAAATGAGTGCAAGTTGCAATTCCAAGGCTGTAGTTGACATCGCTGAGAAGAACCTGATGATGCTTTAAGCATTTGCACATGACATTGTCAACCAAAGTTTCAGCTGAAACATTAGTCTGCGCCAGACTTGCTTGACAGCAGCTCCTGGAATCAGGGATGTTATGAAACATGGAAGGGATCACTGAGAGAAGAGCACACAGTCTTGAGACGACCCAAGACCTGGCCACAGAAGGGAGCTTATTAAGTATACTTTTGACATTTTGTGTAATCTATCCAGACCTTTCTATTTCTGCCCTGAGGGAACTGCTTGCCTCCCACCCACCGGCCTTCACCAGCAAATAAATAAACTCAACTTTGTTTCAGTTTGCCGTTTGTTGATCTTTTTTCTTACCTTTTCACCATCATAAACCACTGGGGGGCTCACTCCCTTAACCAGCCCACTACCAGGAGCACCCTTGAGTTTCCCAGGGTCTCTTACTGGGAGGCCACGTGCACCCTCCCTATCCCTCACCCCAAACATTTCCTACCTTGCTTACATAGTAATCACAATAGTAATAATAGTATGTATTATTTTAAAATTATTTGCCAGTTTTTCTAGACTGTACATATATATTGTTGATCCTCAAAACAACATCATGATAGAGGTATCATCAAATTCCCAGGACACAGGCTAGGAAAGAAGAGATCAGCTAACTTGCTGCAAGCCGCACACAGTAAGTGGTGGAGCTGGAACCTCATTACAAATCCCTGGGACAGAAGACCAACCCAAGGAACAGTGACACCATCAAGTGACTCCATTCTGGCTCTCATCCCTCCAGGGCTGCATCCCGGTCAGTTTCTATGATTGCAGACAAAGTATCTCAAATGCACAAATGAGCAGGCATAATATGCATCGGGGGAGGGAGACATGGGAAAGAGCCAGGCAGAGGTAATCAGCTGCGGAGAGCCCAGCCAACAGGGCACGACAGTGTCCCACTTTAGGACAAACTGTCCTCTGTTCATCTAGACATTCACCATCTCCTTTTCCTCTCCTAAGTGATTCCAAACCCAATCTGAATTTCCAATTTTAGTGTCTGGTACCCCTAGACTAGGGTTTCTTCACCTCTCAGTATCATTGATATTTAGGGTCCTGTTTTTTCTTTTGGGGCTTTCCTGTGCATCATCATGCATGATAAACAGTAGCCCTGATGTCTGTCTACCAAAGGGATGCCAAGAGTACACTGTCTCTGTCCATTTTTGCTGCTATAACAGAATACCTAGTGCCAGGTAACTAGAAAGAGGATTATTTAACTCACCGTTTTGGAGGCTGGAAAGTTCAAGGTCAGACAGCTGCCTCTGATGAGGGCCACTTTCCCTGTTATAGCACAGCAGATGATATCACATGGTGAGAATTTTGCAAGAAAGAGAGAGAGAGGAAGGGGGGGGAGAAAGAGAGAGAGGAAGAGAGAGAAAGAGAGAGAGAGAGAGACTGGTGTCTCATGGCAAGGGAGGAAGCAAGAGAGAAAACAGAGTTGATCTCACTTTGTAACAACTGCTTTTTTTGCAAACAATCCAGTTCCTGGAGATATGATCCCATTCCTGCAAGATGGATTTTAATCCCATCTAAGGACAGTGTGCCATGACCTGATTATTTCCTACTAGTCCTGTCTCTTAAAGCTTCCACCACCTCCACGTTGCTACATAGAAGACAAAGCTCCCAGCACACGAACCTTTGAAGGATCAATCATATCCAAACCATAGCACACATTCACTCTCCTCCCCACGTCATAACCATTAAAACTCTCTCTGGCAATTTCCGAAAGTCCCCTGAGGCAAACTCATTCACGGCACCAGGTCCCTACCCTGAGTAGGCACTTGCCCTCACTTCTTGACCCACTGAGGTTTTAATCTCAGGACCCAACCCTCCCCTCTCAGCATCTACTGAATTGTGTGATTGTCCCTCAGTGTCCTTCTCAGGAGGAGGCATCTTGACATCCAGGACACAGATTATGCTCAGCCAGGGGGAGGATGACTCCTGGGGGAGAGGGTGCAAGCCCAGGGGGCCAGTCCTGCATCCTAACTGGCGCCTCCTGTCCAGTTCTGGTGGGTAGGAACTGCAGCCTGTCCCCTCCCAGAGAAACTCCTAGGAGAATATGGGACGAAACACGGGACACTCTAATACGTGGCGAGCCTGGGCCAAATTCACTACTTTTTGACTGCAAAGTTTCTCAGACTTCCACTTTTCATTTTTAAGAAGGCACTCAGCATGTGGACAGTTATTATTTTATTCCTACTGCGTCTGTCAGTGGCTTTTTAAAAAAGCAGCATGAAGGGCCAAATAATAGGCTTAACTTTGTAAAGGGCCTTGCAAATGGCTTATTGACACACCTTCCAGGCAGGCAGAGCTGGCCGCCAAGATCCAGCGGAGCCTGAAAATGAATGTCCCAGAATTCTGGTCCCAGGGCCAGGAGCATCCTTCCCCCTTGATAAACCTGCTCCTTCCTAAGGCCCACCCCATCTTTCTCCACCATCTCTCTCCTGTATCTGCAAAGGAGCGGAGGGGCATTGCAGCCTTGATTCTCTCTGGGTGCGACTGCTGATGAGACTCTTGTGTTGGATTGCAAAGGCCACTCTCTTTTCACTTTTTCATGCTCACGTATCTGTGTGTGGATAGAAAGAGAGATTGTACTTGGTGATCACAGAGCCCTTGGTTTCACTTTGGCTATGTGTATGCAGAAGATTTCTTAACTCCTCAAGACTTTCATTCCTTTTCTGCAGATGGAAACCTTAGTATCTGGGGGCTTTGTTAGTGTCTTTGAAAAGATTAAATAAGTTAACTCATGCAAAGAGTCTAGAAGCCCCTCATTGGATGATTGCTGGAAGTAGGGTATTGGTGCTGATGTTAACATGAAATAGAAATAATGATATGTGTGAGTTCTTTTCCCCTTCAACAGAGAGTGTGCCCTAAATACCTGACTCTTTCATGATCCTAGTAACAAGGCCATCCTGTTAGCCTCCTTCCTGGGATTACAGTTTTCCTTTGACTTAAGCATCTGATTCCCTGTTCCTTCTTGCCTGAAAGGACTTTACAAAATGACAGAGATCTCAAGGAGAAAGTACTCCAAACCTCACCCAGACAGTCAACCCTGACCCCTGAAACCACTTTGCAAAGGGTGACACACACCAAAAAATACTCAAGGAAAAATAAAGACTCACTCCAACCATTTTTTGTGCTGGGAAAGTTTTCTGCCTTTGCTTTGGGAGAGGAGGTGAAGGCAGCTCTTATACCTCTGTTTAAGACTACTAACATTGCTTTGTCTGAAAGCAAGAAAGAAAACATTAATTGAGATCCTATGACTCCTGGTCCTGGCCAGCCTACATCATTTACAGTGTATTATATCTTCCATAGGAAAACCATGAGGTAAGCACTATTATCACTCTTATCCCAATTTCCATATTGAAAAAAAAAAAAAAAAAAAAAGGCTCAGAGGCTCGCAGTTAATATCTCCAAGGGGGTGTGGAATCGTATCTTCCAGTTTCAGCCCCTAATTTAAAATCCAATATCCTTTCTGTGATATCACATTGCTTCTCAATCTTGCTTCCACTCTCAAACCTCTCTCATATTGTTTTAACAGGGTTTGAAAGTGGGGAGCCCTGCGTGAAGCAAGAGGATGGCTCTTGTCACTCGCTAGATAGGGAATTTGACATTAGGAATTGTGGCACCTGACGGAAGATGATCAGAGCTTCCTAAAAGCGTCACAGGCACAAGATTCACAGAACAAAAGCTGGAAAAAGGTTAATTAAAAGGCAGATGAGTTCTATTTCCTGGCCAAAATACAACTAGCCTCTCCCAGCCCTTTGGCCTCCTATCTGCCGCCAACATTTGATTTCCTACTTCATTCCTTTGGTTGTACATCTCTCTTTTCCTACCTTTCTTAGTCTTAATTGGCTTTAGATTACAAATGTCAGCCACTATCCAACTCAGACTAGCTGAAGTAAAAAGGAATCCCTTGGCTTGTATAACTAGGAAGTCCAGGCACAGAAAGGTCCTAGGATCCGTTTTTCTCTCCATGGCTCAACCCCACTTGGTTTCATCCTCTAAAACATTCTTCTCATAGCCTACCCTCCTCTCTAAATCCACATCTTCCTCCTTTTGCAATTCCAGTGGGAAAAGAATTCTACTCCCCACGTCCACATTTTAATTACAGGAAAGCCCCTGGCCGAGGCCAGCTGGCTATGTATGCACACCTGCCACCAGTCTCTGCCCAGAGATGGGGTGCCTGTCTCCGTTGGGGCCTCATGTCCTCTCTTTAGCTGGGGCTAAGGACAGAACAGTTTCAATACCCTATCAAGACAACATGGATTTAAAGAGGTGTTCCTCAAAGGAATCAAAAGAAAACAGGATTCAAAAACATGCAGGACCGATGCAAAACTATTGCTAACTAGCACCATCTGCTACAATAGTAACATAGGACAGGGTCAAGGCCTGCATGCACTACCTAAGCCCTCAAACTCTCAGGGGTATTGCTACTGGACACAGAAATGCTTTTGAGATAGTACCAGCTAGTCCCGATGATTTTCCAGTGCTGCTCTGTCCCCTCGCAGTGCCCCTGGCCCTGCCAGTCCTCCCTGCTCTCTGTGAACATTTGGAAGCATGAGAACACGCCCCATTCTTCTGCCCACAGTCCACAAGCAAGGTGCTGCCGGGTGTTCGGTTCTCCTCCTGTGTCTGCCCTGCCCATGGCCTGATGTTATTCTGCAGAAGACGGATTTAGAGACACTGCTGCTTATTCATGAAGACTCCCAGAAGGGCTTTCTTGATGGAGATGTATCCCCCCCCCAAAAAAAAAAAAAAAAAAAAAAAAAACTTATTTTCAAGTCTCTATTCATTTTCCAGTTCAAAGTAACTGCAAAAGATGAATCTGCATTCCTTCGCCCAGAACAAGTTGAGCTGATTCTAAATGATAAGCTACAAATACTGAGGGAGAATTGCTATCAACTCCTCATTCCATCAGAGCTGGTTCTGGTGGAATGATACCAGTGAGAGCTATTCCAATATATGTCATGATGAGCAAGACACGGGCTCTGAAGAAGGCCCAACGATTAGGGAGAGTATTGAGGGAAGCGTTGGTCCTACACTCTAGAGAAAGAAATGATGGCTAATGAAATTGTACAAAAGAACAACCCAGCCCAGTATTATGTGCCTAGGGAGAGCAGTATTTCAACACAAGATTCTCAGATATTTCAAATCTGTCATTATCAATATGATGCCCCAGTGACAGGAAAGAGCATGCAGTGGGGGGTTAATAATTACAGTGTGACCCTTGATCTAGTCAGCTCAGTTTTTCAAAGTAAATATGGAAAGTCCATCTGAAAACACAGTTCCTCTCTATCTATGGTAGTCAGCTGTAGTCAGCTTTTCGTTGCTGTGATCAAATACCTGACAAGAACAACTTAGAGGAAGGAAAGTTGATTCAGGCTCATGGGTTCAGAGTTTTCAATCCATGCATCTTAGCAACTTTATCCTTGCTATGACCAAAAGATCTGACAAGAATAATTTTACAGGAAGAAAAGTTTACTTGGGTCTCATGATTTCGGCAGTCTTGGTCCTTAAGTGGCGTACTCCATTGCTCAGTGCTCAAGGTCAAGGTGAGGCAGAACCCCAGAGCAAAAGTGAGTGGTGGAGGAAAGCAGCTGAGAACAGGCACCAGGAAGCAGAGAGAGAGAGAGACCTCCCCTCACCGTAGACAAAATGTAAACCCTAAAGTCACACCCTCAATTATCCACCTTCTCCAGCCACACCCTACCAGCCTGCAGTTAGCACCAGTTACTCCTTATCAGTGGTTTAAAGCACTGATTAGGTTAATGCTCTTATAATCCAATCATTCTCCTCTAAACTTTCTTGCATTGCCTCGCACATGAGCTTTTGGGGGACACTTAATATGTAAACCATAACACTATGGTCAGCCAAATCCTTTGCTCTGGGCCTGGGGTAAGATAGAACATCCTGGTGGAAAGGTATGGACAAGGAAAGCTGTTCACCTCATAATGGCGGGGAAGTAGACGGAACAAGAGTGAGGATCCAGAGACAAATATAATTGCTAAAGGAATGCCCCCAGTGACCTGCCCCCCAACCACACCCCACCTGCCTATGGTTACCACCCAGTCTGTCCATTATTAATCCATCAAATGGGTGGGTCCACTGAGGAGGGCCCAGCTCTCACAATCTCCTCTGAACATTCCTGAAGGCCATAACAGTATATCGTCTCAGCCACTGAAGAAAGTCCCCTAACTGAAAGAAAATCAAGTGGCTCATTGTCCTCGTCTTTGCTCTGCTTACCAGGGGGGAGAGAGGGGGCCAATTTTGCCATCAATTGTTAAACTCTATATACAAGTGCTTTTACATTCATTACCTCAAACTTTACCATAAATGGAAGATTAAGTGTTATTATCATTCAGAATGTGCAGATGCAGAACTGGGATTCAGTGGGATAAATAGATAGAGACAGACACTCCCTGCTAGAATCTGGTCTGGCAGTCGGTGACTTCATTTTCCTTTCCCCTAAAGCTCTTTTCTGAAGGCTGTTGCTGTGAGGCCTCAGCTGACCCCTGGCCTTCCAATTTGGCAGACATGCTGTATTGGGATACTACACTGAGGGAAATCAGTGGGCTACCACATTGAGCCAAGATTTTTATTTTTGAGTTTTTTAGCATCATTAACGTGCTGGACTTTTGAAGCACTAACCAACTCCTCCAATGTTCTACAGGTTCCATCTTTCACTTCATTTCAGTCTTCCAAACATTTATTGCACCTGGGTAAATGGGCGGAACTCTTATTTTTTTGGAACATGGTTTTAAGGTTGGAGACTCAAAGGCGCCTTCAAAATTAGTGCTGAGGGGGAGGTCAAAGAAATGACTCTTTGGACACTGTGCCAGTTGGATGCTCATTACCATACTAATATTGCCCATGCAAAACCTTCAGTGACATCCTCCAACATATGCAAATATGCATTGGGAAAAATGGAAATGTATGTAAATGACACAGAGGTTACACTGGCCTATTAACATCACAAATCCCCATTTACAGCCCACTTTTAATTTAAGTGATCTTTCTATTAGGAGGACCACTTATGAAGTTAATCTGGAACAAAATCACAGCATGTCAATTAAAACGGTGTGACAGTGAGACCACTATCAATTGGTAACTCTTAGCAGATGTCTTAATTAAGCTTCTCTGTGGCAGATTGACCAACGACACTCTGTGAAAGTCATTTTCAAGTTTGCATCTGAGGCCTTTCCTTCAAACTTTTTCTCTTTTTCTTCTTTCTGTTTAAATCCTAGCTATTGTGAGGTTTCCCTTTGTGCATTTTCTTCCCATAGACTTGAATCTTTTTCTCCTTTCTTCTTACTGTAAAAGTATTCCAGAGAGGATATCTTGCCCCTAGAGGCCCTACAAGCCTTAATTTATTTGAAGTCTTTTGTTTCATCTCAAGTATTCATTTGAAATTTACATTCTCCTCCTTAAAATAGCTGGGCTGATTTTAATATATAAAATTTTAAAGTCATATACCATCGAGTAAAATTGAAGCCATGTTATAATGTATTTCTGTCCTTGGCTCATGAGATATACAGAATATTAGGAAAGGGCCTCATAAACCTCAATTTGAAAAGTGCAGGTTTAGAAATACTTTGGAAACATCTGAATCTGAGTTCAAAACCCGATGGTGCTACTAACTGTGTACCACATGGGAGCAAATTCCATAATCCAGACTGATCTCTGAGGATAGGGACTCTTCCTCTCTTCTACCCCATCACCCAGCTCAGGACCTGTGATTAGCATTCAGACTTTGGTTTATTTTGGTTTCCAAAATGAATGTCATTTCTATGCCTAAATTTATTTTTCTTTCTAAACTGGAGGTAACAACTACGTCCCTGTGTTTCAGTGAGCATTTTCTGGAAACATTTCCCCTTTTCAAAAAAATAATCCTCCCCTAAAAGCAAATGATTATTTTGTAGGAAATAAATGCCAAAGAAAATTCAGGGGGCTGGGGTTGTGGCTCAGTGGCAGAGCGCTCGCCTCTCACGTGCGCGGCCCGGGTTCGATCCTCTGCACCACGTAAACATAAATCATTGCATTGTGTACAACTAAAGTAAATAAATAAATATTTAAAAAAAAAAAAAAGAAAATTCAGATGCTATTGAATAAGTGTTTCATGGTATCTCTTTGAGGAATCACAACGAAATGCCACACACAGCACTTGGTTAGAAATGTAAGATGAAAGTGTCTCATGAGGTCACAAGCCAGGGGACAACAAATACTTCCTGAAAAGTGTCCGAAGTACCTAGTGGGAGAGTGCAGGGCTGTTTCTGCTCAGCAGACACCGAGGTGTGGACCATGGTCTAACAGCCAGGGCAGACGGCTAGGTCAGCCACACCACCTTGGTGAAGTCACTAATGCATTGTCCCAAACAGAAGATGGTAACAACAAGAGAATAAAAGTTGTTTCTCTTGGATCCACAGAGAAGCAAGGGAGAAAATTCTGTGTCATGAGAAAAAAAAAACAAAGCTCTTAATATCTCAACAGTGATGTGGTGTCCAATATAAACCATGGGCAGCAGCTGGGTGGAAGAGAAAAAGCATACATTTTGGAGACAAAGATTCAAATTCCAATCTCAGTTTGTTCACTTGTTTTTTGAAACTAAGTTAAAAGAAAAAGCTCTCAAATCCTTCTGAGCATCAGCTTCTGTATGTATGAAGATGATAAAATCCACCCTGAAGGAGCACAAATGGTTGAGAGGCTCCAGGAAGCTGGCATAGGAGCCAACTCATGTTCTCAGCATAGGCAATGACACACAGCCTGGGCCCCGCAAATGCTCAGTTCTGTTTCCCCATCTTGTTTCCCAAACAGCCCATAAAATAAGATCTGTCCCCTGCTCTGGGCTAGACCATCCACTTCCCTGAGAGTTTTATAGCTCCTTCTCAGATGTAGAATTTTACTATTGCTATCACACCTACTGTATCTTTTTTTAAAAAAAATTTTTTAGTTGTTGATAGATCTGTATTTTATTTATTTATATGCAGTGCCGAGAAATGCCTACTGTATCTTAATCCCTTTGCCAATGTACCATTTAACCTTGAACTCTCTCCCATATCCCACCCCACCCCCTCCACTCCCACCTTGTGGAAGATCATGACTCAGTAATTCAAATATTGTTCTCATAAACACAGCCTTTCACACAAACATACCAGTCACCCTCACTCCTTAGGCTGTGCTGTCTATAAGTCCTCTTGCTACCTGTTTACAGTTATTTATTTATCCAGTTGTTGCCATCTAAAAGCCTCAGTGCTGTGGGTATCTATGTGTGGGTATCTGTGTGTAAGTATAGGCAAAGTATACACATGTACATACACTTACACACAAATATGATCTTTCTGAATTTATGAGATTTTGGTTTTGTAAATAAATTATTCTTTGGTAAATAAAGGAAAATGCACTAATATATTTAAGGAAGTGTCAACTTTTCAGGCATGGTGAGAAGCACATGACATCTTAAATTCTGACTGCTTCTCATCTAGTCATTAAAGTAGAGCAAATGAAGTTGGTTTTAGTAAGTTCTGCCTTTCTTACTATTTTCGCAACTTACAGACAAAGCTCAATGCCTGAGAACTCCACCTATTAGGTTGATATCATATACAAACATGTTATGGTTTGCTCCCTCCAAAACTCATATGGAGATATAATTGCCATTGCAAGAGTCTCCAGACAGGGGTCTCTCCTGAATGCCTTAAGGTCTTCATTACAGGAATGAGTTAGTCATTGGAAAATGGTTCGTTATAAAAACAAGTTGTCCCTCCTCTTTCTCTCTCCAGCCATATTCTTTCTTGCCATGTGATGACTTCTGCCCTGGGTGATGCATCGAAGAGACCCTCACCAGAATGCAGCTTTGTAATCTTGGATTTCCCAACCCCCATATGTGAGAAATAACTTCCTTTTTTCTATAAATAATCCAGTCATTGTTATTCTGTTATAGCAAAAGAAAACAGACAAAGACAAGCCATCAATGTGAAACTCTTGGCCTGAAGGTATATGGTCTGCAGAAACACAGGGCTGAATGTTCAGATTAGCTGACTGAAATTTCAGTTTTTAATATCTGGGGACCCATTATAGGTGCTCAGAAATATCCAGGTTATATGTCAAGAGTCCACTGAATTCCTAGAAATAATTATGATCCCAAGCAGAACTAAAAGAGACCAGATGAACAGAACTCAAAAATCTGCTCCATCTGCGCCTGCTGCCTCTGATGCTTCCCTCAGATGATTTCTCTGGAGCCAGAATTATCTTTATAAATTTCAAATCTGATCTTGTCCCTTTCCTTGCGTAACATACTCCAACGACTCCCTATAATTTGCAGCCAGACATTCAAATTCCTTAGGATGAATTATACAATGTCATCATCCATGCCTATATTTATAACCTCATTCTCTAATATTTGTTTAAAAATGAGGTTTAGTTCTGTAGCTTTTTAATTTAGATTTTTTTTAGAAGATCTATCTAGTAATGACAGAGATGAGTTAAAGTCACCCAGTATTACTGTGTTGTGGTCTATATGATTTTTTTTTTTTTTTTTTTGCACCAGAGATTGAATTTGGGGACACCTGGCACTGAGACACATACTTTTATTTTTTATTTTATATTTATTTTTATTTTTATTTATTTTGTTTTATTATTTTTTATACCCACCCATACCACCCATATTTTTATTTGGAGATAGGAAATAGCTTTTGCTAAGTCTGGCTTTGAACTCATGATCCTCCTGCCTCAGACTCCCAAGCCTCTGGGATCACAAGCTTGTGCCACTGTGCCCAGCTATTTGACTCTTGATATTGAGTACTTATTGAGTTTTGTGTACTTAGATGCTCCATTGTTTGGGGCATAAATATTTACTATTGTTATGTCCTGTTGATGTGTAGTTCCCTTAAACAGTATGAAATAACTTTCTTTGTCCCTTTTGATTAAATTTGGCTTGAAGTCCACTTTATCTGATAAGAGGATAGAGACCCCTGCTTGTTAACTAGATCCACGTGAATGAATGATATGTTTTTTCCCATCCTTTCACCTTCAGCTTATGGATGTCTTTGCTTATGAGGTGAGTCTCTTATAGAAAGCATATTGTTGGGTCTTGTTTTTTTTTTTTTTTTTTTTTTCTAATATTTTATTTATTTACTTTAGTTGTACACAATGCAATGCATTTATGTTTACGTGGTGCTGAGGATCGAACCCGGGCCACGCACTTGCGAGGTGAAGCTCTGCCACTAAGCCACAACCCCAGCCCTGGGTCTTGTTTTTTAATCCAATCTGCCAATCTGTGTCTTTTGATTGATAAGTTTAGGCCATTTACATTCAATGTTATTATTGAGAGATGATTTTTATTCCTGTCATTTTGATTTATTTCTAGTTTTTAATTTGAATTAGATTCTCCCTGATTGATATTCTTCTACTGTAGTTCCTTCCTTTGCTGGTTTTCATTTTTATATTTTATTTATCCTTCATAAAATATTTTATTGAGCATGTTTAGTAGTGTACACTTTCTACTTGTGAATTCTTTTAATTTTTGCTTGTTGTTGAAGGTTTTTAATTTTTGATATGTACTCTATTCTTTTAGTGAATTTTTAAGTGTACACTACTGTTAATCACATATGCATATTGCACAGCAGATCTATGGAACTTCCATCTTGCATGACTGGAACTCTGTCCCTGTGGAAAGCAGCTCTCCTTTGTCCCTACCCCCAGCTCCTGGAAACCCTACTCTGCTTCATTTCACAGTCCACACTTTTCCATCTTGTTCAATTATAAGTTTTGTGAGAGTGAGACTTAATGCAAAGTGCTTTGCACTTTGTTAATATAAACTCACAATAAGTCGTTATTAAAGGAAAAAAGAGAGGGAAGGGACCAAGGAAGGGAGGCAGGAAAGGGGAGCAAAAGAGTGGGGTGGGGGGGAAGAAAAAAATACCTTTAAATATGACAGTCTTCCCCATAAAGTAAAAATCTGTACTTCTAAATTTCTCTGAATATCCTCTCCTAACCCTTTTTGATGGAGTCAAGTGATTCTTCTTCTGAGTGCCTTTATCATCACAGAAATACTACCAATAATAGCATGTGCTATATAGTTCTGCTGCTATCTAGTCATTTTGGTCTTCTAATAGACTGAGTTCATCAACAGCAGAGAGTAAATTTCCCTTATCCTTCACTTCCTCCTATAATGCCTAGAAGATTAGAGGCATTTAATAACTGTTTGGTTAAATTAAAAGTATGTTAAAATAACTAGGAAAATCCATGAATTTAAAAAATGGGTCCAGCTCAGGTTACTTTTTAAAAGTATCAAGGATAATTAAGAGACTGCCTAGGATGATCTCTCAGAGTCAAATGAAGCATTGCTAAAAGTTTCCTGGTCATATCCCTAGGACAGCAGGAGCTTTTGGAGACTCTTGCCAAGTAGCCTGTCAAGGCAGGCACTACCTTGAAGGATTCTCCCCATAAGGGGATCCGATCAAGGTCACCAGATACAGCTTTTTGCAGATGTGTTTGTGTCAATAACATCCAGGTGTGCTTCATGGAAAGCGGCCAAGACAACAAGAGAGTACCATCTGGAAATACAATTTGACTGTCTCCTGTGCAGCTTTCTCTACAGGCAAAGGCCTCTTCCTGAGGCCTTCCTTGCCCAGACATATCCACCATATGAAGTCTGTGGTCCATCTGGAATCCCAGGTCCTGGGTCTCCAACTTAGCCAGCCTAAAACGACAGATGGGGAACTTCTTATATGTGCATCTCTAGTAAAGATGGTACCATAAAATCCTAAATGCACACCTTTCAGAGTGATCTTATTAACCTATGGGTCTGATCTTACCCTTTTTTTTTTTAAATTCACCATCCTCCTGTGGTGACCATCTCACCCAGACTAAAAATCAAAGTCTTTTAAATGAACATAAATACAAGCAGAGCCTCGTACCCTGCCACCACTCAAAACACTCTTTCACGGTGTTTCAACTTTGGTGGCCTCCAGCACCCTCCCAACTCAGGGCTCCTGAACTGGCTATTCTCTGTGCTTGGAATATTCTTCCCCAAGAAATCCTCATGGCTGGCCTCCCCAACCTCTGCCAGGCTTTCCTTCTCATATCTTCTCAGTGAGTCCCTCCCCATGATCCTCTTTCTTTATTCTTCTCCATAGAAGTTATAATGTTCTATTATACCATGTCATGTTGTATTATATTTTGTTTAAGTTTCTTCCTTTGGAATGTAAGCTCATGAAAAAAATCCATGTGGGACTTTTGTCAGCTATATTTATTGTTGAATCCCCAGTGTGAAGAATATCTGTCAATAAGCTTAGCAATTAACATTTGTTGAGCAAAAGTCTTTGCTTTCATTGATCTGAATTACCATCAACAATAAAAGCACAGAGAAGGGAAAAGAAAGGCAGAAATCAAAGTCCAAAGAAAGACCTGCTTGACCTTCTCTTTCTCGAGTTGGGTTACCAGAGTCTTTGTGAGTCTTGATCTCTCCCTCAGTGAGATGGGGACACTTACTGCTTTACTGGCTTTAATTACAAATTTGCTTGTCCCAGCCATTGAAAACTATAGGTATGAATTCTCCAATCAAGAGACGTTGTATTCTTGTATTGCAAGTCTGCAGTAGCCCTGGATCTTACAGTGGATTCTTCCCAAAAGGTACCAACTAGCACAGTGACTAACTGCCTGAATTGAGTTCCTGAGAGCCACGAAGCTCAAGACTTTCCCAGTGCACCTTAGAGCATGCTCAATTTGTAGGACTCAGCATCCAGCACAATGACCACAAAGGACCACACCTGAGGTCCACTGCTGCTCATGTGCCAAAAACCCTCTTCATTGTGTCAATTCCCTCTCTCTAGAGACAAAACTCTACTTCTACAAACTCCATTCCTTGATGACTTCAATCTCAAAGGAATCAAAAAGCCACTCTATACCTAGTAGGAATTAGGATGTGGTGTGGAGTCAGATGCCCTTCAGTCCAAATCTTCTTCCAATGACCTCTCCCATCCAGTGTTAAGTCTCTACATTTTAAAAAAGAGGAAATTGAGACCCAAAAAATTCTAATTAATTTAATGCCTGGGTTAACCTTCCATGAAAAGAAGACCTTCCATGAAAAGAAGACCTTCCATGAAAAGAAACTTTTATCCCAATGGACATGACACTGTAGACCATGCTTTCTGAACTCCATCATGTTTCCAGAGGACCTGTTTAACAGACGGAACACCGTCCCAAGCCAATTCAGACTGTCCAAAAAGCCCATGATATAGATGTTCTCCATCACTGAAAGTGAATCCTCTTCTTTTACACGTTTCATGTGGACAATTAAGAAGACAGTAGCTTATGAGAATGGAAACTTCTGAAATCATGCCCCATGCCTTCTTCACTTTCCCACCCCAGAGATCCTGCTTCACAACAGGTTCTCACTAAAGTCTTGCCAAAGACTTTATCTAGAATTTTAAGTGGTTTCTCATTATTCAAAAGAGTAAGTCTCCTTAAAATCTGTGAAGAAAGAAAAGAAAACCCTAGTTTCAAAACTACTGGTAACACTTTGGAATATTTTCTTCTAGTCTGAATGATATGTATGTTCTCTTTTTATTTTTTTAATTAATTTTTTATTTGTTTTAATTAATTATACATGACAGTAGAATGCACTTATGCACTTTGATATATCGTACACAGGTGGGATATAATTTCTCATTTTTCTGAGTGTACATGTTGTAGAATCATATTGGTCATGCAGTGATAAGTGATATGTATGTTCTTAATTGTTATATTATGCTATGTCAAAATTAAACATGGTTGTTTCTGGCTTTGCAGTGCTGGGGGTGGAACTCAAGGCCTGACACATGCTGGGTAAGCATTCCACCACTGAGCCACATCCCCAACTCAACATAGTTGTTTTTAATACTGTCCATTTACTTTTTATTACATTTTTATTTTATTGAGCACATTTATTTCTGTAGAAGATTTGAAAATTAACAAATATAAAGGAAAGTCAGCCTGACTTTTTAAAAACAATGATTATCAAGTATATGACTAATGATAACCAGAAATAGCTGCTTTTATTTGTCCTCCACTTTTCTACATCTTTTAATGTGCTTGAAATAATGGCATAATACTGCTTTTAAGCATAAAGAACTCAGACATGTTCGTAGTTCCTAGATGGGAGATAAAATAAAGAGCAGCTTAATGACAGATAATATCTGCCAGTGGGTGGTTTATTTCTTTCCAAAAACCCAGGCTCTTTCTGGTCTCAATATAAATTTTAAAGATGCGGAAAATCATTATTCAAATTCTGTGGCACTAAAAATGGTCATATGTCACTCTCTGCAATGCTACTTTTTCAGAGCAGAAAGGGATTCTATTTGTTGTTTATTAATTTTCTCAGTGGTGTTTTTAAAATCTCAGCATTTTAGCAACCATTACCAAGAGCTTGAAGAGAAAAACAGAGATCATTGTTTAAAATGGACATCAGTCATGGACACAGATTCTACTTGAATTGGTGGAATGAAGAATTCTGAAGACACAAGCCCTGGAAAGTGAGAGGAAGAGAAGAAATAGTGAGGGCACTGCATCAGAACCAGGTCATACCCACAGTGGACAGCTCTGTGACAGCAGTGTTTCTGAGGTGGGGGTCCAAGCTAGGGAAAGGGAGAGCCGCCAGGGTCTCCACACCTGCCTGTCTCTTTCTGGGTCTCTTCATTTGTGATCAGTTATGGGTAACATGCAATATGTCTTCAAATCCAAATCCCCCCTGCCCAGCTGGTAGACAGGAAGCAAATTGTCTGAGCCTGCTTATCAGAGAATGACTTCTTTACAGAAGAGACCTCTGAGAGGGGAACAATACTCTTGGTACACAATATTGGTTTTCCACTTAAAAATCCTGCAGATGTAATTCCATTCAAAGACACTTTGGCATCCAGTGCTTCAGAAAGAAAGCCTTGATTTCTGTTCCTTTGTAAGAAACCAGCTTGGGGATTTTGTTTTATTTGTTTCATTTCCTGCCTACCTGTATCTTTGAAGGATTTCTTTGTTTTTTATCTTTAGGCCAAACTTTACACTAGAATAATTCTACATCAAGAAGTTTATCCTCTAAATAGTCTAGCAAAACCTATTTGCTCATGGTGTGCAAAGATAAGAATATTCACAGCATCATCGTTTATAGTAAAAAAAAAAGAGAAAGAAATATTAATTGTGGGATGAATTGCAGTACATCTATACAAAACTGTCTCTTCAGTGGCTTCTGAGATTGAATAGAGCCTTACATCCTGACAAGAAGAGACACCCCCAATATATTGTTAAGAGGAAAAAAACATCACAGTGCAGAATTGTTAACTTTGATAATCATTTTGTCTAAAACACCAACAAATGTTTGCAGATGCTAGTAGAACATGGAATGAACATCTTCAAGGCTGTTGAGCAGAGGGTCAATGCCCTTACCTGAGGAGAGCAGGGGAGGAGAGGTTAGCAAATCTTATTATTTACCACTTAACCTTCTGGGATGTTAGACTATTTTATAATTTGTCTGATTAAAACTAAAAGAAAAATACATGCAATTGTGTGTCTGAGTGATATTTTTTGTCTATTTGTTTATTTGCCGACACGACCTATAACTTAAAGAACCAATTGGAGTGAATGTATATACATGGATCTTTTCTGTAAATGTCTTTTATTTGTCTTTTTTCCCCAGTAGAAATAACTGATTCTGAAAGCTTCTGTCTCATCCTCTTTCAGCAAACATGTCTCTCTCATCTTTTCATCTGTGCCCTACATTTTCTAGGAGAGCTCTAAACTTTGTCCTTCGTAACATTATTTGACTTCCTATAATCTCAATCATATTCTTGCCTGCTTCTTAATCCTAGCATAATTCCATGGCTGCACTTCTCATTTCCTAAATATTCTTCCTTGTCTCACCTTGTTCCTCTCACTTGTCATTTTATTGTCCTTGCTCTGACATTTAGCCCAGTTCCAAGAGGCTTATCATTCACCACATCTCTTCTCAAGATGCCAAATGATTTTCCTGAAAAAAGAAAGAAAGAAAGAAAGAAAGAAATCCATTTCCTTCAGCAGATAATTGCCAAGGGTCTGCTCTTCTTGCGAGGTGTCGTGATAATCTTTGACAATCCTCACAGGAGTTCCCTCTCTTGTGATTGGTGTTGTTGTTGAAGCTTGTCTTCTGTTTGATAGTTTTCCATCTCCAAATAAAAGCAAAGGTTTTAAAGCCCAGTGTTTGCCAGAAGACCTCCAAGACACCTGCTCTTCCATCCTGGCCAACTCCTCTGCTCCCAGCAAGACTATGCTCTAGGGGCAGGTTCACGGCTGGAGGCGGGCTTCCCAATAGGCTTTACTAGCTGTGGTGCCATTGAAGAGAGATGCAATCCTGCTCAAGTGCTTTCTGAACTTCTGATGGGACAGACAGTTGGCTGTCCACACAGTCCCCACATACACTACCACTGGGGTCTTCCTAGGTGTCTTCCTGACACTATAGGAACACTACATTGTTCTGCCTCAGAATTCTATGCATCACTTCCATTAAGACCCTCCCTTCCGGGCGCGGTGGTGCATGCCTGTAATCCCAGCATTTGGGAGGCTGAGGAAGGAGGATCACGAGTTCAAAGCCAGCCTCAGCAATGGTGAGTCACTTAGCCATTCAGTGAGATCCTGTCTCTAAATAAAATACAAAAAAGGGCTGGAGATGTGGCCCAGTGGTCGAGTGCCCCTGAGTTCAATCCCCAGTACCAAAAAAAAAAAAAAAAAAAAAAAAAAAGATACTCCCTCTTCTCCTACCATCCAATCATTTAGAAGAGCCACCTCTAAGGTAGTAAAAAAGTAATGGAAGGGGAGAGGGACCGTGATTCTGCCTCTTATGAAGTGAAAAAAAAAAAAAAAAAAAAAAAAAAAAAAAAAAAAAAAAAAACACACAGATAAGGATGCCTGCAAAGGGCAACAATAAGATACCAAACTGGCCAACCTCAGGGGGATTCTGACTCCTGTGCTAGGTTTGAAGCGGTTAATACCATTTTTAACATATAATTGGGGGCAACAAAAAACAAGTAAAATACACAAATAAAACCCATGATTTCAGCTTCTTTTTAAACTCTAGAAAGATTTGGCAAGTCTGCACATGCATTCTTGTGAGACAGTGATAAGTTGTCCTTATGTGAGGCACACCCTTTCCAGTTCACCTCTCTCATCTCCCTGGTCCACCTTGGGTGCTACCTCAGGTGCTAAAATGTTCAACTCCTGGCATAAACTTGAGTTTCCCATTGTATTAATTTGCTTGGGCTACCATAAATAATCACCTACAAACTTTGTAACCTAAAACAACAAAACAGTACTCTCTCACCATTCTGGAGGCCAAAAGTCAAAAGTCAAGGTGTCAACAGGGCCTCACTCCCTAGGGAAGAGTCCTTCCTGGGCTCTCAAGCCCCAGGTGGCTCCTGGAGTTCCTTGGCTTGTGGCTGAATGACTCCAGCATCTGCCTGGGACTCCGCATGGCCAGCTTGTCTCTGCCTCTGCATATGTTTTTCTGTCTTTTTAAGGATACACTCTTTGGATTTAGAACCCATCCTAAGCCAGTGTCACTCACCTGATCCTTTCTTAATCAAATCTGCAGCGAATCTATCTCCAGGAAACATCACTTACCAAGATTCTGGGTGGACATGAATTTCCACCAAGGGACTCATTCAAAGATCAGATCCCTCGAACACAATCCAGAGGCAACGTAATCCAGGGAATCCCCACCCAGGAGATCACCATCCAGGGGAGGAGAAGGGAAGGATAATGATGCTTCCCCTGTCTTTCCCAGGGAACATCTGTTCATCCGCACCCCACCCCCACAGCACCTGCTCTCCTCTCCAGTTCCAAAAAGTTTCCCCAGGTGCTGCCTTCAGCGGATCCTTAGGTCAAGTCCATGGCTGTCTTTTGGGTTTACATCTTCTAAGCTTTCATGGGTATTTTACTGTGCATTAGAGAAGCTATACCAGGGACTGTTAGCAGACTCTATTTTAAGCCAGCAGCCAGTGAATCGATTTTATCAGCTGCAGTTCAGAAAAAAAAGAAGGAGGAAGCTTTTCTTTCCTTTAAGGACACTCCTTATTTTCTGCATAATTCCCCATCCCACCGGCTCTCCTCAATACCACCAGTCACGAGGGTGGCTTTAGAGTGGTATGCGGAGCAGGCTGGGGCTGCTGTGGGAATGCAGAGCAAGAGTCAGGTTGAGAGGACACAGCTGCTGAGGCCTTGGATTCCAGCTCTGAAGCTTTCATTCGTTAAAGTTGATTAAATAATGGAAACAATTCCAGGTTAGGAAAATGTTAGTAATCAGCACTACACAACAGCTATTGTCATTCACTTGTCTATTTAATGAAAAAAGTAATTGCTGCATATTCCTTATTGTATTTTGGTTGATATGCCATCCCAAGTGTGGCTGAATGGAAGTCTTCAAGAACGAGAAAAATTGCATTCCTAGAAAAACTAGGCGGGGAGAGCAGAGAACAAAGAAAAACCCCTTAAAATTTCCTAAGTTCAGCTGTGGAAACTGAGGTCTAGAGAGGCGAAAATGATTCCTCCTAAGTCAGGCAGATAATTGGTAACAAAATTGGAACCGTAACCTAGATACCCTACCTTTCAAGTTGCTCTTATCTCTGGAAATAATGCAGTTAAGCTAGTTGAGAATGTATCATTTTCTATGTTAATTCCATTCATGCATATATTACTTTGCAGTTTCTAAAGTGCTTTGTCAACATTTTTACAAAAGACGTGTCATTGGATTCCTGCAATAATCTTTGAATCAGAGGACCAGAAGTGTCACTACTTCATGCCATAGGCAAAGAAATGGGGGGGTCCGGCCTTGCATCTCCGCAGGTCCGCTCAGCTGTCTCACACCAGACCTTCTAAGGCACAGATGGCTGAGAACCCCAAGTGCTGTGCCATCTGGAGAAGGAGAGGGAAGGGACAGTACAATATGATAAGGGCCCAAGGAGCTAAGGAAATGCAAGGGGGATAACCAGAGAGGAAAGGTTAGAGAAGGACTGGGGTGTGAGCTGAAGCTAAAGGGCAGATGTTCACCAGGTAGATAATTGAAGAAATGCATTTGTAGCCTTAGGAGGAGAAGTGCAGTCCTCAGGGGACGTAACATAGCCTATGACATGGCACCCCATGCAGCCTGGCACCTTCCACAGGAACAATGAGAGCAGGCTGTGGAGGCCCTTCTCTCCTGGGGTGAAGACACTTAATTTCATCCACCAAGAAAGCTGGTCAGTGAAGGGTTTGAAACAGAGTGTGACTTGATCAGATTTGTGTTTTAGAAAAAATAAGTCTGTAAAGGAATGTCCTCTGATTCAAACACCTTCCAGGCAGGTTTAAAAAGTGGAAAGATAAAATAATAATAATGGACAGAGATCATGATAAGCTGGAGAAATAGCAGATGCCTGTGTTAAAAAGGAATGGCCACTATTTAATTCACCTAGTCGTGGCTCCATGCCGGCTAGCACGGTAAGATCAGCTGAATTTTCAAGAGAAACAGGAAATATGCATTTTGTGTAAAATCATCTGAGTTTTCAATTTTGATATCTTTGCCCAAGGAGCACTTGAGAAAATAATGGGGAAAAAAAATGTGTCTGTGGTCTGCATTCTGTCACTCCACCTGTGTGCAACACAAGGATCCAGAGGCAGGGACACTAGTTAGGAATCTACTCCAAAAGTGTAAACCTAAGGCAGAGCTGGAGAGAAACACAGAGCGGGAACAGCTGGCCGTCAGAACCGAGAGGACAGCTCCAGGGAGATGGAGCCGCAGCACCAGGAGTTTGGGCTCTGGTCTGACACTTCGTCCTTGGTGTCACTGCTGTGATTTCAGAGGCAGGTTTCACATTTTTATTTTCAACACAGAAAGTAGAATCAAAAATTGGGTTCTGACAAATAATGTGTGTGTGTGTGTGTGTGTGTGTGTGTGTGTGTGTGTGTTTAGAAAAAGGAAAATGAAGGCCTATTGCTTTGCTAGCAAAGGAAAAACACAGGGGACTCCTATCCCAGAGGCTGTGATTTTGCCCATCATCGAGAACAGGGGGCTTTTAAGGAGGTGATTCAAAGGCTACATCCCACATGTTCTCTGTCTGGGTTGCAATTCACTTGTTAATTTGGGAGATAGTCATTTCTGGGATCCTTTGGTACCATCCCCAAAGTCTGGCTTACTTTGTTCCTATGGTGGGTGTATGCTCAGGGACAGATGACTCTGCCTAGAATGGGGGAAGACTGGCAACCCTGTTTCCCCTGAATTAGGGAGAGGGGAGATTAGGGAGGAGCAGGAAGAGAGAAAGACATGTCCGTTTGAAAATCAGCTGCAGTGGCAGAGCAGCAAGGGCTACATTCAAAGCATAAAGTGGACACTGTTGCATTTCCCTGCTGTCAATTTCTACACTCTATTTCTATGGAAAAATGGGTGACAACATCTCTAAGCTACTTCCTGCTGAAAGAGGATGAAGTTGAGGGAAGTAAACCAATGTCCTTGGCAGGGATCATGGTCAGACAACAATAAACACAACAGAAAAGCATTATTTTTGAAAACAGTTGGCACAAAAGCAATTAGTACTGAAGCCAGTCTCCAAAAACCAAAACTGAGCTTTTAATACTACCCACACCACATATCCCCTGAACCCCCACCAAGTCCAAATAGGGCACTGCAGCTCCAGTTTGGATCCAGAAACAAATTCAGAAGGAAGTCGAGTGTTCTTTGTTTCTCTGCTTCAGTCTCTGAAGGATTCAGTTAATGTTCTCTGCCATAAAACAAGAAATGGTTGGTCTCCTTTCCCTAACTATGCTGTCTTTCTGATTTAAGTACTTTTCACCTGTGAATGTCCTTGGTTCCTCCTGAACCGTATTCTGTCCCATAAAAGGCACTAAATTAAAAGAGTGCTTTGGCGCTGTGTTTTAGTGAAGTGATTTTGAAAAGTGCTACAAGATTGTTCCTCCCCTCACAGAACCAGTGAGTCACACCTCAAATGCCGTCTCCCTTGGTGATGAGCAGAGGCGACTCCATTCTAGATTACCCACCATTTTAAGGTTGGATCCACCCCCTGTTCCCAGAATGAACCCAGAACAAAGAACCGGGTTCCACAACACCTGCAATAGAATCCTAGGGTGGAGCCAGACTACCCCACCCTTAAACCACCTCCAGCTGAGGACGGATTAACCCTGTGCTTTATAAACCCTGCCCTTGCTACGAGCGGGCCACATCTTCTACCACCCTGCCTCATGAGGGTCAGAGTTGGTGGCCCCAGCAGGAATACAGGCTTCTTTGGCTGTTACATGAGTGGCTTGTGAGTCTTTTTTTTCCTGCGAATTGGGTACAACACCTTTTGCAATTTACCCTAAAAACCCACCTCAAAGTCTTTTCTTTCCACAGTAGGACCCTTCTGCAGCCCCAGATGGGACCAGGGTGCTTTGACCGTGTGATTCATTATCGTTTGATACCATCTAACTCAGTCCCACTCCTGAAAAATCTGTAAGCAACACTCCACACAGCAGCTGGAGTAGTCTTAAAATGACTCAGGTAATATCACCCATCACCACCCAACTTAACGTCTCTGGCTTTCCTTTACAGTTAAAATAAAATCAAACTGTTTGCACAATTTATAAAACCCTAGATTATGTGACCCTGTACCCTTTTGCCACTCTTCTTTTTTGATCGCATTCAAGCCACACTAACCCTTTTGTCAACCCTCAGATATCACCACAGGGCCTTTGTACTTGCTGTTCCCTTAATTGACAACGTTCTCTTCACTCTTTCCATATAGGTCACTCTTACTCATCCTTCTGGTCTTAGGTTAAATGTCATCCTGCTCAGTGTGGCTGGGAGATGGGGTGGAGAGGCTATATCCCACGTGTTCTCTGTCTGGGGTTGTAATTCACTTACTAATTTGGATGATAGTCATTTCTGAGATCTTCTGGTGCCATCCCCAAAGTCTGGATTACTTTGTTCCTATGGTGGGTATGTGCTCAGGGACAGGTAACTCTGCCTAGGATGGGGGAAGGAAGGTGATCCTGTTTCTCCTGAGATTAGGGAAGGGGGGATATCATGGAGGAGCAAGAAGAGAGGAAGAAAAAGAAACATGTCCATTTTAAAAATCAGTTGCAATGGCAGAGCAGCAAGAGCTACATCCAAAGCATAACGTGGACCACCATCTTCAGGCTTTCTCAAAGACTTCTGATTCTTCCAGATCCCAAACTAACTCAAGAGTGTTTATCTGAATCTTTGTCCATTATTATTTATGACCTCCTTTAAGGAAAGACTCTGGTTGGCCTCACTCACTGCCCTGCCCCCAGTTCCCGGTACCATCTTGGCCTAGAGCAGGTGCTCACCAATATTCGCCAGAATGAAGAAACCTGGCCTGGCAGCCACAGGAGACGGGCACAGGCCTGTGGTCACATGGGCACGTTGGGTGGAAATCACATTGAATGGCAGCTTCCTTGGCAAGGTTCTGTGTAAGGGGTTTGTTCCCAGCATGTGACCAAGAGCTCGGACACAGTCACGGGTCAGTGAGCACGTGCTGAGCTGAGAGTCTGCTCTCCTCCTTCCTCACCCACTCACGCATGCCCCGAACGCCCCTGGCACCCAGGCAGCCCAGGTAAGTCACGAACTCTCTTCCCAGTGCCGTCTACCTACCTCGGCGCCTCCTCCTCCTGGGTCCCATCTCTGCGAAGGCCCTCACCGTGCATTCTCCCCATTCTCCAAAAGTTCTCTTCCATCACTAGCCTCCTGCTTCTCCCCGACATCCCAGGACATCCACACGGGCACCTCCCGGCCTCCTGAAAGCCTGCTCGTTTAGTGCACTTTTGCCCATTGCCCCATCTCTGCCACCCCTTTTCTGCTGGAGGCGCCAGTGTCTTCCCCTAGACCAACGCAGAACATCCTGTTCCCCAGGTTTGCCGTCCTCCCGTTGAGTCCACCCAGCAGCCAGGTGTCCTTTCTAAGAAACAGACCCGTCAGGTCACCCTTGATGGTCAGCTGGGGGAGCCTTCAGGACCTGCTCCAGGGCCCACCCCACCTGGGGTCACCTTCATTGCACTCTCTCCCCCGTCTCCCAGCCACACTGAGCAGATCGCTGTGCCCCAAATCGTCTCCCCATTTCTTGGAGAACTGTCTTCCCTGACTCATCCCTTCTCCAAAATGCTAATTCCTGCTGATGACATTTCTTCCGAGCAATCTTCTGCAGACAAGCCCAGTCTGATAGTGTTTTTCCTCTGAATTCCTAAGGGCATCCAAACGACTCCCCTGTGTTTTCACGATGCTGGCTCTCTGACTTATCTGTGTGACTTTTATTTCTACCTCAAAGGTTTGAACACGTCACTCCATTGCATCCAATCTTCTAAAGATTTCCCTGTCTCCTCCAGGCACGGTGGTGGCCAGCCGCCTCTAGCCTCGCCTCTCCACCTGCCCCAGGCTCGGACCTTTTTCCCAGCTACCAGAAGCACCTTGCCCACCCGGTATTGGCTCACAAATCTTTGCTTCTCTGGCCTGGACTCCCTGTCTTCCTCTAACCCCTGTTCAGTTAGCCTCCGCCCTTCTCTCTCTGTCATTCCTAATCTTTCTTCCCTGGGGTCTTTCTTATCCCTCTCTCTCCTGAGTGGAATTTCTCACCTTTTCCACCATGGCCCCAAGTTACCCAGACAGATTTCAAATTATTCTCCTCAAGGCATCTCTTGGCTTATGACTTGTTGGTCAGTCTGTGGCTGATTCAAGGGTAGGCACAAGGTCTTATTGAGCTTTCTCTTTCCTAGTGCCTCCTACATGCAGAGCAGGTGTTCGGTACATACTCCTCAAATGAAGAAATGAAGCAGTGGCTCCATTCATTCTTCAGATCTCTGCAATTCCCTCCTCTCTGCTTTCTCTCCCTCCTGTGAGCTTCAGTCAATCAGACGTTTCATTTCCTGTGCTCTCTACCTACCGTACCTGCCTTGCTTTACAAACTTTTTCAGACGTTTTAACCATCCAAAAAGTGAGGACGCAGCCTAGCGGTTCCTTTGTCTCTCTCTCTCTCCACGTTCTGCCCATAGAAAGGGGCTCAGTGCACTTTTGCTGGTAGATTGTTACTGCTCCATCTATTTTTCCTTTTTTTTCTTTTTTTGATTCTTCCACTTACTGAAAAAAAAAATTAAAATAAAAGCCTTCTCAGAAATCACACAATTCAAATCACAAAATGTTCTTTTCTAAAAATACCACATCCCCCCAGACACTCAAGGCACAGCGCTTTTTTCTCCTCTCCCATTAATGAGGCAAAGAGACCACTTCCTTCGTTTCCAATGTGTCTGTGTCGCATCTGTGTTGCTTAGAGATTTGTGGCTGTTGTTTCAAGAAAGATCAAGTGACAACAGGAGATGGATGATCTCCTTGATTAAAAAATGGCTCTCAGAGGCAGCAGAGCCACAGAACAGAGGGTGGGTTCACAGCGCGTGCTTCAGAGCAGCGTGTACCAAGCACCCGCAGAGGCTGGCCAGCCTCATCCGGACCTGCCCACACAGGACCCGCAGAAAACTGACACAGAGTAAAATCAAAGTCTTCATCAAGCATTAGAGTTTGCGACCCACTGACTTCGGACTTTAGAGAGATGATAAAAATTGGCACAGCATAGTCAGACCTACCTTCCATTCGAATCCTGGCTCCTACGGTTATTAGCTGTGTGACCCTGGGCAAGTTTCCCAGCCTCTGGGAGCTTCCATGTCATCATTTGGAAAATAGGGATGATGATATACGGAATGAGGGTGGAGGTGTAGCTCAGTGGCAGGGTGTTTACCTAGCAAGCCCAAGCCCTGGGTTCAATCCCAGCATCACACACACACACACACACACACACACACACACACAACCCCAAATGAAGTTGCTGATGATGTGGGAAATGAGATCCTACAAAATGCTTGGTGCCGTCTGCCAGTGCTCATCAGAGGAGGCCAGAACCACAGCTGTCTTCATGGTTCCCAGTGGCTGACCAATTGCACTGTGCCACGCCCTGTGCTAGTTTACCTATGCATTCACCTCCACGTCTGAGTGGCAAAGCAGCTAGACCGAAGCAACTACTCCGTATCACACGACTGCAGTGTGGTCTCTGTAAGGTGACCCATTGCTCACACCTGCATGCCTCTGCTTTCTGTCCTAATAGGAGTCAGCAGGGTGATCAGGACCCCAAATCCCACTCAGCTCCCACAGCTTCCAGAAGGATTTGTGACACAGGGGCAGGTGGCTGAGTGGATTCTCACTGATGCTGCTAGTTTAGGCTTTAGCCCCACGCGGGCCCTCAGATCTGCCGCTCCAACGGAGGAAGCAGAACAGAGGAGAAACCCTCCCCCACGGCCACCACCAACTAAGGAGAGCTGGCCTCTGCTGCCCCCACTCCCACGGATAAGGCCCTGTCCCCAGATCCTCAGGGACACAACCACCTGCCACTCAGGAGGGACCTCTGGGCCCACTCAGGTGAAAACAGCACTTCCTTCCAGAAAATATGGGCCTCCCTTTTTCCTTCCCACTAAATGTTCCTGTCTACCCAGCCTGCAACTTTTCTAACTCCTCAGAGCACCTTCCTCCTTGGAGAGCAGCTGCAGGCGATGGACAAAGGCCTGGAGCTCCCTCTAGAGGTGCTAGTAAGTGGCCAGTGCAAGCCACCCTTGCCTTGTGCAGCCAAAGATCAAGGATGGGACAATGTCTCCCTCATCTTAACCTGTCAGGAGCCCTAAGGAATGGATTCAATCCAGCATCCTCTCCCCTGGCAAAGCAAATGAACGCCAAAGTGGAAATACCCAGGACCCCTCCATGTGAGCACAGGGTGACTTTGGCCCCTGCAGCCTTCTGCGCAGCAGCACAAAGACAGGAAGTAACCAGCCAGCCACCCCAGGCTGAGCGTTATGAGACTCCGCCTGGCCACGGGAGACAGGAAAGGGGCACTGACCAGTGAGAGGTACCCATGGTGGTCGCCTTGCCTTTGCACAGCCCTGCCGAGGACAGGAGCTGCCTGCCCCAGATGAACAGCACAAAGCATTTCCTGCCTCTGTGCCTGGCTGTGCACGGAAAATATTTGCAACTTGGTAACTATGTTTTGGCATCGTGTTGAACAAGTGCACACTTCACACCGCTGTCTAGGGTTGGCCGAACAAGGGCTACTTCCCTATTTCGCATAGAAGGCACTTTTGATGGTTAGAATTATGTCTCCCCCAAGAGAAGGGTTCAGTTCTTAGCCTCCAATCCCTGGGACTGTGACTTTATTTGGAAATAGGGTCATTGCATATGTTAAGAGGAAGTCACACAAGCTCTGATCCCACCACAAGTGTTCCTAGGAGAAGAAGAATTTTAAGGCACGATGCACAGAGACACACAGGAAGAAGAGCATGCGACACCGAAGGCAGACTGAAGTGATGCGTCCACAAGCCAAGGCATGCCAGGCATGGCCTGCACCATCAGAAGATGGTGAGGGGGCCCGGAAGGATCCAGCTCTAGTGTGTTTTGGGGTGAAAGACCCCTCTGATACCTGGGTTTGGGGCTTCTGTCCTCCATGACTGTGAGAGTAATTTTCTGTGTTTTTCAAAACTAGATTATGATAATTTGTCATGGCATCCCTAGCAAACAAAGACGGCAGGTTCTCTTTCCCAACGCCGGAAATGAAAACACGAGAGCCCGCCAAGAGGCCCCATTCCCTTCCAAAAGATCCAAACGGCACCCAGGTACTATTTACTCTGCTCCCCATTCTCTGCCTGAAAAGGGGACATTTTAATCATGCCAACAGTTCTGGGCTTCAGGATTTGAGGCACAACACAGAGGTCTGCAGGTAAAACTCTGAAGGCCAAACACAACTCTATTCCAAGACATAGGTGGACAAAGAAAGAGGAGAGAAACGCTGTGCCCGTCTCGATGCCATTATGGAGACCCCTGCAGCAGCGCCCTGCCCTCCCTGAGACTTCTGGCAGCAGCGTGCTTTCTGAAGCCGGCGTCTTGCCAACAACAGGAGGCGTTTCCAACACCACAGGCTCTGGTTGCAGGGAGGGCGTCTCTTCTGCTTACGGACCATAAACAATCACCGTGGTCTGCCAATCTCATCTGCTCCCCAGGAGAAGGGACATCGTCGCACGTAAGTGACAGAGGGACGCACACTTCCTCTCCCACAGAAAAGGCTTGTTCTCAGGGTCCTTCCTCCCGAGGGCCCAGTCCCACTAGACTGGGAGATTTAAGAGAGCCCCTCCTGATTTTCGTCTTTAAATACTAGATCCGCTCTGGCGTCTTGTGGGTTCTCTGAAAACAGCTGGGGACGAGAAGGGTGAAGAAGGGAAGGATCAGGATCCTCCCACCTGTCAAGACCTGAAACCCCGAAGGCTGACGCTCCACCCTCTTCCTACCAAACCTGTGCAGATACCTGGAGAAGCTTCCTCTGAGTTAGCAGGAATCAGAGGTTCAGTCCGCCACACGACCCCATTCCTGCCAGCACTGGGCTTCCACGGAGCCAGTGTGCTGCTCAAACCCGCATGCTGAAATGTCTCTGGCTTAAAGGTGCAAACGTCAGGTGAGCTCACGGCACTGTTCTGACCTACCTGACTCCAGGAAGTGGCCATCAATCAGCCAGAGTCTCCAGATTTCCTCTGACCGGCTCTCGGCACACTCACCCTGCTGTGTGTGTGTGACATAAGCCCACTGGGACAGCTGCCTCCAGCCCGGCCGGTGACGGAGCCTCTGCCTGGGCTGATGAGCCCAAGGCTCCCAGGCAGCAGCTCAGGGTCTCCAAACATCCATCTCGGGCGGAGTTCTCAACCAGCCATGCAATTAGTGGGCCTCAAGGGACTCTTCCGAAATAAAGTCCCTGTCGTGCATCTTTTAAGTTTTCCAAGAACAAGAGCCTTTAAGAAAAAGGATGGGGCCCAATTTTAGAGAAATGTCTTCTATCACCTTGACTACACTGTTGGTCATGGTTAGAATAAGAGCATCAGAAAGCAAGAAGAGAGAATGGGTGAGACTATAGGAGCAGCAGCTTTTGCAAACCAGGCTTGGAAAGGAGCAAAACACTGCATTTCTGTCTGTGGGAAGAGGGAGGCTCAGACATCAGCCATCAGTAGAGGCACAGGCAGAGGCCAAGACAAATCTCCTGTTTTGATGAGACGTTAATAAAGACACATACGTCACACGCGCACGCACACACACACATCACACGCACACACGCTCACATAGAGCGTTTTGAACTCAAGCATCCGGGTTATCTGCACCAGATTAGTTGGCTGAATGACTTGGAAAGGAAGGAGGGAGCAGGCTCTGTGGCAGGGACAAAGCTGCAGCACACAGGACGTGGCAATGACCTTGGGTGGGCAGTGAGAGCTCCCTGGGTTTACCAGCACTGCACAGCCTCCTGTTACTGTGATGGTGACACAGAGGCCCCAGAGCACCTTGATGGGGCAGGTCAGTCCTGCACCTGTCAATTCACCTTCGGAATGTGCTGGGAAGGGCCACTCCCTGTCTCCTGAGAGCTCTGGCAGGATTGGGAGAGCATGGTTGCTAAGGAACATTGGAAGTACCCAGTCCATGCAGTGGAGAGGATGACAACGCTCTCCTCACCCACTGAGGGCACAGAGCTCCCTATTGGGGGTAAGGAGGCTTCCACCATCGGGGGTGTGGGCAGGGGGAACCACAGCCCTGAGGAGCAACCACCCCAGGGCAGGGGCCTCTGCATGGGCGAGGCCAGGTGGGATTTCCCCGGGATCTTGGGATCATAAGCAAGAAGAGGGTACAGTGCAAGCCATCAAGGTGAGGGGAGGCCAGGACCATCACAGGGAGCCGGGGACACCGGGGGTCTCAGCTGAGGCAAAGCATGTGCCAGTTTGTGCCAGTTTCCTCCATTGTAAAAGTGTCATCTTTTGGTCATTTCTGCCTGCAATACTTTGTGTGTGTGTGTGAGTGTGTGTGTTTGTGTGTGTGTGTGTGTGTGTGTGTGCAAGTGATGTGGCGTCATGTGGAAACATCAACTTTCTTTCCTCAATATGTGCCCTGTGCAGCTCGTGTGCATGGGGACATGACCGAGTGTGTGTGGGCAAGTGGGCAAGGCCCATGGCCTATAAAATACTTTATGTAAACTGGTGTACATGAAAACTCTTCTTTTACTACTTTTACTTCTACTTTCTTAGAGAAACATCAACTTTCTTAGAGTAAAGAAAGATAGAGCTCCTCTTAGAGAAAGATTAGAGCTTCTTTCTTCTCTCTTCTTTCTTCCTTCTTCTTTCTTCTGTCTTCTGTCTTCCTCATATGTGCCCTGGTTTCTCTTCTGTAACACTGCCCAATCTCTGCAGCTCCGTTCTCCTAACTCGGAGCTTTCAACCCAGCTCGAAGGGGACCCATGAAGCATGGGTTTAAAAAGGTGCTTTTGTTCTACATCAACCTGATTCTCCAAGACCTGAGTAAGAAACACATAAGCGGCTTCTCCCTAACTTTCCCATCAGTCCATGGTTTTTACCATGCTATTTAATTCTCTATTTTCTTTTAAGCTATGCAACTAAAGCTCGGGCAAGTTCGGCTTTTGGCCATTTCCCGCTCTCTGGCTGTCCTCACAAAGATGCTCTCTTGTTTCTATAACTGTACCCATTTACAGAGTTGGCATGAGGCCATCGGCGCCGCCACGATAAAATACTTTTGCTACTTTTACTTCTACTTTCTTAGTAAACCATTAGAGTAGAGCTTAGCTTAGCGAAGTGCCTGAGTCTTAGAGTAAAGAAAGATAGAGCTGCAGAGGGAGCTAGGACACACTGTTATCCTATCTGGTTTCAGTGATGTCGTCACTATTGTTCCTGTTCTCCTACTGGACCGCTTTCACCCGTTTATATACTTCAGTTTGCAGGTTACAGGTGCGTCACATACATATCAGGTGGAACCCACTTCCAGCAACAGCCCTTCCTTTACTCCTTCATCTCTTGCAATGCAGGGGCTACACACCCCGGCAGTGATGTCCTATTGTCCTTACTGCAGCTTTTACATCTTCAATCAGGACACATCCCACCTAACTGCAGCTGTGTCTTACCTTGCAGACTCTCCCACTAAATGGCAAACTCCAAGGGCACAATGGAGCCTTCCCTGTCTCATCTTCACTCTCTCTCTGGTTCCCGGCTGAACACAGACCAGGCTCATGGCAGATGCTTAGCACTTGTCCTGTTGGAGAAACGCAGGATTGGAAGCAGAGGCTCTCAACCCTGGCTACACATCAGAGTCACCTGGAGCTGTGGATCCAAGAGTCCTGTGGGCGTTTAATCCCTGCTGAGAGAAATGAAGAAAGTGGAGACTTAATCCAACCCAAGTATGTAGAGGTGGGCCCTGGGGGTGATGAGATTAGACAAGGTCATGGGGTGGGTGGGGGGGAGCGTGATTGAAGCCTGATGGTTTTATAATATGAGAGAGAGAGAGGCTAGGACCCCCCCCCAAACACACACACACACACACACACACACACACACACACACACACATACACTCCTGTCTCTTGCCCTGAGATTCCCACAACAAAATATTAGGTTCACACATGTACATCAGATAGAGCACTAAACTCTAGGACATATAAAAAACTCAAAAATCTTAACACCAAAATAAATAAATAAATAAAAATAATAATAATCCTATCAATAAATGGGCCAAGGAACTGAACAGACACTACTCAAAAGATGATATACAATCAATCGACAAATATATGAAAAAATGTTCAACATCTCAAGCAATTAGATAAATGAAATTCAAAACTACTCAAAGATTTCACCTCACACCAGTCAGAATGGCAGCTATTAGGAACACAAACAACAATAAGTGTTGGTGAGCATGTGGGGAAAAGGCACACTCATACATTGCTGGTAGGACTGAAAATTGGTGCAGCCAATATGGAAAGCAGTATGGAGATTCCTTGGAAAACTGGGAATGGAACCACCATTTGACCCAGCTATCCCACTCCTCAGTCTATATCCAAAGGATTTTAAAACAGCATACTACAGGGACATAGCCACATCAATGTTTATAGCAGCATAATTCACTAAACTGTGGAACCAAACTAGATGTCCTTCAGTAGATGAATGGATAAAGAAAATGTGGCATATATACACAATGGAATATTACTCAGCATTAAGAGAATAAAATCATGGCTTTTGAAGGTAAATGGGTGGAGATGGAGAATATAATGCTAAGTGAAGTTAGCCAATCCCAAAAAAACAAATGTCAAATGTCTTCTCTGATATAAGGATGCTGATTCATAATGGGGATGCTGGAGGATCATGGGAGGAATGGAGGAGCTTTAGATAGGGTAAAGGGGAGGGCAAGGAAGGGAGGGGGTGTGGGGGTAGGAAAGACGGTGGAATGAGATGGACATCATTACCCTAAGTACATGTATGAAGACACAAATGGTGTGACTCTACTTTGTGTACAACCAGAGACATGAAAAATTGTGCTCTAGTTGTGTAATATGAATTGAATTGCATTCTGCTGTCATATAATAGCAAATTAGAATAAATCAAATAAAAACATCTTAGGTTGAAAACTACAACACAGAGAGAATGAAGCCACATCCCCGTGGTAGAGAAGGGGAGGTGGGCCCTAGGGCGGGTCACAAAACCCATGGAGATGCAACAAGCTGGGGTCACACTGACCTGAGCTCTGGCTGCACCTCCCCACTGAGCCACACTGCCCCCTTTGCTGCCTCCCCATGGAACACACCCATCCTCACCCTAAAAGGTGGCCCAAGACCAATTGCAGGTGTTTCTGTTGTAGCCAAACCCAGATACTCTCAGCCCTCCATAAAGATCATTCTCAGGCCTTGCAGGATTGAGGAGAGAAATATATGTCTAAAATATATAAATAATTCAAGGCTGAGTTTATTCACGATGCTGAGTTTTCTCCAGGCAGCGGTTTGTATAATCTCTCTTTCCCTGCCAGTCGGGCTGCCTCCGTAGCATTTATTACTGCAGACAACCCGTTAGAAGCTGTTTTGATTTATGCATCTACATTCTATTATGGAGGTAAGTTTATAGCACACTGCAGTTTCTGCTATGACATGGAAGGAGAAGAAAAAAAAAGAAGAAGACAGTTGATGAAAGAACAGGAATAGCCATTTCTGCCAGTCCAGAAGAGAAATGGGGCTACAGGCTACATTAATGAAGTATTTAATTAGTTTCCTAGGACACAAATACAGACAACACACACACACACACACACACACACACACACACACACACTCATATGTGGCAACACATGTTTATTGTACCATCAGGTCTGCATAAGACAGCAAATGTTTATCAAACATTTAATAAGTGCCAGGTTATTCTTTCAGGTCACAAAGACACATTGGTGAATAAATTAGACAAAGCCCCTGCTCTCAGGGCGTATTCCTGCTCCTGCCAACGTGCCCCCGTTGTAAACGACACTGCTGCCGTCTCTAGCTTCCCACAATGCTTAGTCGGGGCTGGCATGCATGTACCCGATCGGACGTGTCAAATGCATGCATGAAAACAGGGTAAGGAACGAGGTGATGCTGGATTGCCGAGGTCCCTCTTCACAGCCACTCTGCCCTAAGAAAAACCACAGCAGAGCTGGTGTCACAACGGGCCACTGTGTTTCACATCTGGGATAGCCGTGCCTGGCTGACGCGCACAGCTTGGAGGTGCTTCACTGTCCACCCATCCGTTCAGGCTTCTGCTGGGTTAAGAGGGCTGACTCAGCCCCAGTCCATGTCTCTCATGCCCAGCAAGCCTCAGCCTGGCATGTCCTCAGGGGCACAGCAGAAGAAGTAGAACCACGGGCCTCCTGCAGTCTAGATTTAGAGTCAGGAGATGGGAGGGTCCTGTCATTGAGGTTTCAGCCTTACACAGACCACTTCAGTTTCTGCTGACAGCTGACATCGAAGGAGAAAAAAAAAGGAAGACAGTGGGTGAAAGAACAGGAATAGCCACTTCTGCCAGTCTCCACCAGCTCCCACCCCAGTAGCCCAGACTTAGTTACGGTGAATTCAAAAGAGACAGATTCCACTCTGTCTTCCACCAGTTGGACTCAACACAAAACAGGCTATGATTTGTCTGTTCACACAAACACCAACAAACTGATCCAGAATTCTGTGTCGTTCCCATTGTCAGTCAGGAAGGAAGCTGCTTCTGGACCACAGAGAAAGTCTGAGAATTCCACCTAACTGTTGCAAAACTGTTGGCTTCCTACAGCTGGGGACCAATGGGAGCCGTGAGCAGGGGTGAGTGGCAGTTCATTCCAGTCAACTGTGGAAAGACAGGAGGTTCCCGGCTGGAAGAATGTCTCTCCAACCCCAGCTCCCCCAGGCTGCAGGCAGCCTCCCTTCTCACCTCCATTGTCTTTCATCATTGTGCCCAAAATACCTGAGCAAAATAACTTAGAGGAGGAAGGCTAAGTTTAGCTCATTATTTCAGAGGTTCAGTCCGTGATCAACCAACTTCATCACTTTGGGCCTGAGGCAACTCCATTGCTCTGGGCCCAGGTAAGGCAGGGCATCATGGTGGAGGTACGCTGCTCATCTCACGGTAGCCAGGAAGGAGGGGGGGGGTGCTCCAGAGGAAAAATGTAAACCCCAAAGTCACACCCCCAGTGACCCACCTCCTCTAGCCATGCCCCACCTGCCTGTGGTCCCCTCCCTTAGTCCACTTGAATTAGAGATGGACTTACTATGTTACAGCTCCTATGATCTAATCATTTTCCCTCCTGCATTAACACAGGAACTTTGGGGAGACAACTTATATCCAAACCATAGCAGCCATTTTACAATTAAAACTAAAAAGTGATGATCAAGTGAAAAGTGACCACAGGCTCCAGGTTTTCAGATTCATGACTATTCCAATGCAGAACTGTGGTTAAAGCTGGATTGGAGGAGGCTGGGGTTGTGGCCTAGTGGTAGAGTGCCTGCCTAGCACGTGTGAGGCACTGGGTTCAATTCTCAGCACCGCATATGAATAAGTGAATAAAATAAAGGTCTATCAACAATTCAAAAAATATATATAAAAAAAAAAAAAAACTGGATTGGAGGGCATAGCTTAGCTGTGAGGTCCCAGGAGGAGCAAGCTGAGGTGCACAGAGAAGAAAGAAAGCAAGCTCATAACTCTTCAACCACAGGCTGCTGGTGCGTTGAGCAGCAATTGCACAAGTGGGAACAAACAACAAGCCCACTCCACCCCTGGCAAGAGGAGGCACAGAGGTCAGAGTGTGCCACCTGCAGAGAGGGCTGCCACCCTCCTGGGGATGTTTACCATGCTGGAGAAAAGGCAGAAGAGAGGCTTGTCTGCTCAAGCCAAAGGAAGGGTGGGGATGGGGACCTGCCTTTGAGACCTAGTGAGGTCACCTGCTTCAGCAGCATTGGCAGCCTCCGTGTGCTAAGCTGGGACCAGTAGTCTGGCCATCTTTCCCTCTTGACACAGAATGAGCGTGGCAGGTGGGAAGAGGGGCACACTCTCCCTTCTTAGCATTCGCCAATGGGGAGAAGAGGCAGAAGCCAGCTGATCTTTGAAAAGATACTAGAAGAAGAAGACGTGGGAGTCAGCGTGCCACCCACAGAGAAGCCAAGAAGAGGGCTGATAGCTTTGTCAGCAGGCAGAAGAAGCTAAGAGCTAACAGGTTGGACAGGTAGCATTTGCTCTGCCTTGGCCTCCTGGGAAGTCAACCTGTGTCTAGGCACAGCTTGATGCGTGAGCCAGGGTTAGGTCCACAGGAGAATTCAGAGGCAGATGCTAACCGGGTCCTCAGAACAATGCAGTAGCCAAGGTGTGAGCCAAACGGGAGGCAGGGGACCAGAAAGGGGAGGGAGGAGACCACCAGAGAGGACAAAAGAGAGATGATGGGGAATCACTCAACACGGGCCATCTCCCCTTGCAGGTGGATGGCTACCTCCCAGAGGGCTCAGGCAAAGACAGGATGGACAGTGGCCAAGGCAGGCTTAATGACCTCCTCATTCTGGTCTCTTTGTTCTCTGAAGGCATGTGCAAGCGCATTAGTATGCTCAGCCAAGGGCCTCCCTTTGTTGTGGCAGGTGCTGCAGGAATTCAGAGCAGCTGAAGTCCCAGCAACCCACGAGCCCGCAGAGCGCCCTGGGAGGCCAGAACCCAGCCCCTGCCCCTCACATCTGCTCCGTCCGTGGAACGGTGCCACAGCTCAGGAGTATTTTGAAAATCATGTTTATTGTACCTCGTCTTCTTATTTTAAGAGGGATACTCTTGCACAGGAGGAAAGGTGGAGCTTGCACTGAAGCACACAGAAGAGAAGAAAAATAATTTCTAATCTTACCGCCAATGACAGCCACTGCCGGCCCTTGAGATATTCCCTCTCCCTCCCTTCCACCCACGGGGTGTGGAGATGGGATGTGTGTATGTGGTATGTACTCTGTGTGTGTGTGAGTGTGTGTGTGTATGTGTGTGTTGTAATATATAAAAAGTCAGTGGACTTTTTTCTATTATTCCAGAAGTGACAAATAAAACTGTGAGTAAGGAGGCATTCTGTGCCACATAGTCTCAGTAAAACCAAACACCTTCCTCAAACCTTAACGAGCCAGATAGGACACAGCCATCCTACTTCTGGCTCTTTATCCAAGAATTGAAATCAGCACCTCAAAGAGGTCTCTGCACTCCCAGGTCTTTTGCAGTATGGCTCGCGATGGCCGTGACACAGAAACAACCTCAAAGTCCATTGATGGGTGAATGGACGGGGGACCTGTGCTCCACAGATATTATTTTATTATATTATATTAAATGATATTATATTATATCATATTGGAAACTGTGCACCACTAGAATATTATTCAGTCTTAAATAAAGGAAATGTTTCTACTTCTGACACCATGGATGGACCTATAGAACACTCTCCAGGCACAGAAAGAGCAATACTGTGAATCTCAGTGTTACGTGAAATCTAAACTAGTTAAAGTTGTAGAAACAGAGAACAGACTGGTGACTTGCAGAGACAGGAGAGACAGGGAGTGGGGAGAAGCGATGGGTATGTCTGTGGCCTCGATGGTAATTAGATTCACCCGTGTATGTGTACCCCCAAACTCATCAAGTCACGTGCATTTAGTAAGTAGAGCTTTGTATATGGAAATCAGATCTTAATAAAGACATTAAAAAAATAAAAATGAAATGGTGCTTAAACCTCACTGCTACCCCCTGACCAATATCCAGCAACACCACCACCAAACTTCCCCTGTCTATGAGAAGAGCAAAATGAGGAGAGAAGGACAATTTCTGATTGTTGGGTGAAAATACCAGGCTACAGACTCTCCAAGAGCTACACAGGAGCTTATGAATATGGAAGGGGCTTTCCAGAAAAATAACACATAAAGTTTGGGAACTTTCTAGGAAGGGAATACTGACATCTCATTCCATGGCTGTGCACTTGATCAGACGGTAGCCTTGTTGGTTTGTTCTGCTCCTTCCTGAGTAGGAACACAGAAACTTAGTGAGAGGAGGGCAGAGGAGGGACAGCCCTGGAGCCCTGGGCTCCTTCCGCTGTCAGGGTGGAGATGCAGCATCCTTCCGGAGGTCCAGAGGCCACTGGGAGAGTCAGTCCTGAACCCCACACAAGACAGCAGGTTGCCGAGGAAGAGGACCTGAGCCACAGAACCCCCAGGAGGCACTGAGGGAGGGTTGGAGATTGTCAACCGGAGTTGGACATTTTGCAGGTAGAAGTCCCCTGAAGAAGACCTTAGGAAACTACAATACCCTACCCCAAGAGAGCCACGCAGATGATGACCTGCCACGGACAGAACCATGGGGACCCATCAGTGTGAACCAAGGGACAACTCACAGTAAGTACACTGCTATAGTGGCCCATGCAGTACGAAATGCCTGTGCTTGCCTTCTTCCTCCTCCCTCCTCAGCACCCGGGGGGACCTGTTGTCTGCAACCACTGTCCTGAGAGAAAGGATGAGGGAAGAAGAGGAAAGAGCAGGCTAGGCCCTTGCCATTCACATCCCCAAGCCTTGAGCACCAGAGGGAGAAGAAGAGAACTTGTTATAACCGAAAGGAATAGGAAGTCGTGGTCTCTGCCATCAGTGAGTAGGAGAGGTGCAACACAGCATTGCTGGAACAATGACTAGGGGGAAAGTCTTTGATGTTCATGACACAGCAAGCTGATATACTTCAATAAACCTAAAACTACACATGCGCGCACGCACACACACACACACTCTTAAACAGATGCATATAATTATCCATTTACAACCAAATGGGGTGCAAAGCCTCTGCGTTTTTTCACCCCCTGCCTTTCCTCCCACACTCATGCCCCTCCCTCCTCAGCAGCCGTCATCATTTCTTGTTTCCCGTTCACATATAACAACGTCCAGTGGCCAGTCTCGTCCAAACCCTCATCCAACGTGAAGCTCCTCTCCTGCTGACAGCTCACACCTGCTGGCTGGAGACTTGAATGAGGAAGGACGGTGGCTTCAAGGTCAGCTTCTTCCACCCTGCTTTCTTGATCCACACCATCCCTCCCTTTTGAATAGTTGTTTAGGATTTTAAAGACATCAGAGAGGGTGTAGTACAGTTGTAATGTGTCCAGCTAGCCAAGCAGGGACTTAATTCCAAGAATTTCATCTCTGTGAGCTTTCAGGTTCGAAGGGCTATAGGAGGCATGCACATGAGGTATAAGTCCACAGCAAAGCAGCCCGTTTTACGTGCCTTCAAGTTTGGCCCAGGACACCAGAGACCGGCAGCCCTTTCACATCTTCCGTGGTCGTCTAGCCCACCTTGGTGTGGAGCAGCCCCCAGGCTGGTAGCTCCTCCAGCCCTCTCTGGATGTCTCCTACCACTTCATCACTTCCTGGGCCAAGGTCAGGTGCAGTTCTGTGGTGAAGGGCAGTAGCTTCCCATTCAAGTCATCATGATCACTCAGGTTGGAGATGCTGTGATCTGGTACATCTTTCAGGCTAGCGTTTGTGGGTCCCAGTTTTTCCTCAATCCTCTCATTTCCTGTTCATCTCTTCTCCAAACTGCAGCCTCCCCCAACCTACACTGACCTCAGGGCCAACTCAGCTTCGCAATACTTCTTCACCAGCTCTCCCAGGGCTGCAAGACCCAAGCCCTCATTTTACATCCCTGATGGTGGTTCTGCCTCTTTGATGGAAACATAATTGATAAAGAGAAACAAGAACCAACTCCTGGTGCTTCACCAGCCCCAGTCGCCGGCCATGCATCATTTCTTAAGTGCCTGGCATCCTCTTCAGTTATCTCTTTTGGTCACCTCCCTTTTCTAGGATGTCCTCTTCTCTGAAAATGTTGATAAGGCAGCCCATGGCTAGCTCCCATACACAGGATCCATTTCTAGTCTACTAGGAACATATGTAAATATTAGAACCAAATTCTGCAATCACAGTCTCTCCCTAACAAAATCCTCCTACAAACACTTCTAGTCCTGGATCAGGTGCTAGTGTTCATATTATCCAAATACCAAGAGAAACATATCAAGTTCTCTAGTTGACTTTTTTTAATTCTTGTTGTTTAACAAATACACTCTTCATACAGAGTAGAGTTTATTTCTCCACCTCAAGTGATGTTGGGCTTGGTAATAGGACAGGCTTTGGCCAATCAGTTTTAGAGAATACAACACTATTCCAATTCTGTGTGAAGATCTTAAGAGATATGACATCTTTCAGCCAATTCTTGTATTCTGCCATCCCGAAAATATCATGTCCTGGAAAACCACCAGCTCCAAAATGATGTAATACACAGAATAGACTTGAACACAATCTGAAGTTAGAAACAAGCCTGATCAAATCAGTCTGAAGTAGCTCTTCCTAGAAAATCTCAACTCACCTCATCTGATAATCTGTGGAAATAATTGTTTATTGTAATAACCTAATGAGCTCATGTTATTATTTGTTACACAGTGAAGGAGCCCTAATTAGGAAGGGCTGTTGTAGCTAGCTGGAAGCCATGGGTTCCGCCTGATATGTATGTGACGCACCTGTAGGCACCCGCAAACCTGAAGGTATATAACCGGGTGAAAGCGGTCCGAGTTAGGAGAACGGAGAATTCAGTCAGCCGGGCAGTCACTCGGTCGGTCAGAAGAATCAGAGCGGCCAGAACGTAGGCAGAGCGGTTACAGAAGAGAAAACCAGATAGAAGAAGTAATGACTGGTCAGAGTTAGGCCGAGGCTCCCGAGGAAGACAGAAGACAGAAGACAGAAGACAGAAGACAGAAGAAGGAAGAAAGAAGAGAGAAGAAAGAAGCTCTAGTCTTTCTCTAAGCTAAGCTCTAAGCTCTATCTTTAAATCTTAAGCTCTATCTTTCTTTATCTTTCTTTCTAAGACTCTAAGCTAAGAAGACAAGAAGAAATCTTTCTCTAAGCTAAAATCTTTCTTTCCCTCTCTAAGAAAGTAGAAGTAAAAGTAGTAAAAGCTTAACTCTGCCCCCGAGAGTTTTTATCCCGGTTTACGGTACCAGGCAGCTTACAAATGGTCGTCCGTCCGGGGCTCGGCAGGCAGAGAAGAAAAGCTAAGAAATAAGAGCAACGAAAAAGCATAGCCTCAGACTCAGTTGAGACAGCAAAAAGAGTAGTAAACAAGAGAGCATAGCCTCTGACTCAGTTGAGGCCAGTTAAGAATTAAGCTGAAGCAGAGTAGCCGGCGAAAAGCCGAAGCGAGCCGGCCAAAAGCCATAAAAAATGTAGAGAAAAAGCCTTGAGCTTTAGTATAAAGAAAAAAGCCATGAGCTTAAAAGAAAATAGAGAATTAAATAGCATGGTAAAAAAACATGCAAAAAAAAAAAAAAAAAAAAAAAAAGCCATTGAGCTTTGGCAAGAAAGCCATAAAGAAAAATAAAGAAGAGGAGAAAAAAAAAAAAAAAAAAAGTCAAAGCCGCTTATGCAATTGTGCTTAACTAGGTGCGTTAGCTGCTCCTCAGCATTAGGCTTCCTTAAAGCCACAGCACCTTCTCAAAAAGGGCTCAAATATCCACCCTTTCAAAAATAAAAAGGTGAAAAGCTAGGTAGGGACAAGAAAATAGAAAATAAAATAGAGAAAATAGAACAAAAGCACCTTTTTAAACTAAAGGGAAGGAATATGGAGGAGCCCTAATTAGGAAGGGCTGTTGTAGCTAGCTGGAAGCCATGGGTTCCACCTGATATGTATGTGACGCACCTGTAGGCACCCGCAAACCTGAAGGTATATAACCGGGTGAAAGCGGTCCGAGTTAGGAGAACGGAGAATTCAGTCAGCCGGGCAGTCACTCGGTCGGTCAGAAGAATCAGAGCGGCCAGAACGTAGGCAGAGCGGTTACAGAAGAGAAACCAGATAGAAGAAGTAATGACTGGTCAGAGTTAGGCCGAGGCTCCCGAGGAAGACAGAAGACAGAAGACAGAAGACAGAAGACAGAAGAAGGAAGAAAGAAGAGAGAAGAAAGAAGCTCTAGTCTTTCTCTAAGCTAAGCTCTAAGCTCTATCTTTAAATCTTAAGCTCTATCTTTCTTTATCTTTCTTTCTAAGACTCTAAGCTAAGAAGACAAGAAGAAATCTTTCTCTAAGCTAAAATCTTTCTTTCCCTCTCTAAGAAAGTAGAAGTAAAAGTAGTAAAAGCTTAACTCTGCCCCCGAGAGTTTTTATCCCGGTTTACGGTACCAGGCAGCTTACAAATGGTCGTCCGTCCGGGGCTCGGCAGGCAGAGAAGAAAAGCTAAGAAATAAGAGCAACGAAAAAGCATAGCCTCAGACTCAGTTGAGACCAGCAAAAAGAGTAGTAAACAAGAGAGCATAGCCTCTGACTCAGTTGAGGCCAGTTAAGAATTAAGCTGAAGCAGAGTAGCCGGCGAAAAGCCGAAGCGAGCCGGCCAAAAGCCATAAAAAATGTAGAGAAAAAGCCTTGAGCTTTAGTATAAAGAAAAAAGCCATGAGCTTAAAAGAAAATAGAGAATTAAATAGCATGGTAAAAACCATGCAAAAAAAAAAAAAAAAAAAAAAAAGCCATTGAGCTTTGGCAAGAAAGCCATAAAGAAAAATAAAGAAGAGGAGAAAAAAAAAAAAAAAAAAAGTCAAAGCCGCTTATGCAATTGTGCTTAACTAGGTGCGTTAGCTGCTCCTCAGCATTAGGCTTCCTTAAAGCCACAGCACCTTCTCAAAAAGGGCTCAAATATCCACCCTTTCAAAAATAAAAGGTGAAAAGCTAGGTAGGGACAAGAAAATAGAAAATAAAATAGAGAAAATAGAACAAAAGCACCTTTTTAAACTAAAGGGAAGGAATATGGAGGAGCCCTAATTAGGAAGGGCTGTTGTAGCTAGCTGGAAGCCATGGGTTCCACCTGATATGTATGTGACGCACCTGTAGGCACCCGCAAACCTGAAGGTATATAACCGGGTGAAAGCGGTCCGAGTTAGGAGAACGGAGAATTCAGTCAGCCGGGCAGTCACTCGGTCGGTCAGAAGAATCAGAGCGGCCAGAACGTAGGCAGAGCGGTTACAGAAACCAGATAGGCCTCCGAGAATTTTCCCGCGGCACCATGGCTGGCCACAACAGGCAGCTTACAACACAGCATTATAGAAATTTCTGACTGGTACACGTCATTTATAATGAGAAGTAAATATTCATTTCCAAAAATTCTCTCCAAAGCACTTTCTCAGATAGACAATCTTTAAATATCCTTTGTGTAGAGATGGGAAATAAGATAATGCTGAGAGGACAAGTTCTTGTGATGTCTCTTTTGCAAGTGCTTACTTGATGGCTTAACACATAATTTTAGAAACTGAGAATAGTTCAGGATTCATTGTTTAGTTTGAGGACTGATGTTAAATTTGAGATGATAGAACAAGTTGTTTCCTGGCTTACCTTATACATACATATACACAATGTGGATCGTACCATACAAGTAGATTTGCAACCTGCTTTCTTTAACTTAAAATTAGATGTGAATATTTTTCCATGTCACTTAATTTATTTTCAATTATGTATAATCAATTTTTGAAAACAAAAATCTGAGAGTCAATAAAAGTATCAAATGGAAGGGAAGAAGTGGCGCTGCAAAGCATTTAGAACTCTTCTGCCTGTCTTTATATGGTTTGCCCATCACTCGGAAAGCTCTTGTCAACTGATAGCGCCTAGTGTTGCCCAGTGAGGTTATAAATCAAGCAAGGATTGAAGTCATCCCACTTGGTCTTTTGTGCCTAAGGGATGGATTAAATTATATTAGATTTAACGTAAATAAAAAGTGTCAAATTGAGTTGAACTATAGGCAAAACAAAACAGAAGTGCTATATGAGCCCATGCCAACTTCAGCATGAAGGTCTCCCACAAAACAAAGCGTGATAGTGTTTCTGAACAAGATTTATTTTTACTCTCAACAAAACAAGCAAATAAAATTCTCCTCCAAATGTTTAAAGGTTTCTGCCCTCATCCTATGCAGGCTTTAGACCTCCAAAGAAAATAGGACAAATTTCACTAAAAGAATTATGCATATTTAGATCAGATCTCTAAAATGTATTATATATAAAATTATAACTTTTTAATTTTTTTCCAAAATTTTCACCCCCTTCCCATCCTACCACTGCCTCCAAAGAAACACAATTGCCTTAATTTTTTTTTTTTTTTTCAAATGTTCTATCTCCCTACCTGTGTCCTTAGCTTCCTTGGTAGAGCTCCTTGGGTTCAGACCATCTACCTGAATGGACAACTATTCTCAAAGGATTTTTTTTTCTAAGCTTATGTATAATTGGCTATAAGACAGCCCTGACCTCCTTTAGGGTGAATGCTAAGGAGTGTAATGTGGATGGAATTGATAATCTCACAAGCTTACCTTGAACACTGATCTTTAAAACTGTGATAGGGAAGCACAGCTTCTTTCAACAGCTACTATATAATCATGACACTAAGATACAATCCTATTGTGTAACTCATGACCAGCAACACTCTGTAAGAGATACCTTATAGATTTAAAAAGAATGGGATCAGAAAGGTTTAGGGACTTGCTTTACAGTTCAAGATGTATTTGAAGGAAACAAAAATACTGCCCTTGCCTGACTCCAGGATTCACACCCTGTAACTACCCAGATTATGTCTCAAACTCTCTCTCTCTCTCTCTCTCTCTCTCTCTCTCTCTCTCTCTCTCTCTCTCTCTCTCTCCCACAGAGAGAAAGAACAGTACTGGCTAGCATTCATTAAGTTCTGCTGATGAAGCCCGACCTGTATTGTTCCTTATAGATATGCGTAATATGAGTTATTCTACCTGAGCATCCAAGAAACGCCACATCATTTTATTTGTCTGAATCCAGGGAAGTCTATCGCTGACCCCAGTGGACAGTGTGGCAGGAAGTCCAATAGCAGCCCTAGCTGAAGCAGCCCCAATCAGGGAGATGGCTATTGCGCCTAGCTGGAAGCCATAAGTTCCACCTGATAATAATCATATGCACGTGACGCACCTATAAATGCACGTGATGCACCCGCAAAGCAAGGTATATAACCAGGTGAAAGTGGTCAGAAGCGGAATTCATTCAGTCAGTCGCTCAGTCGGTCGGAAGAAGAGTTCGGGTCAGAGAAGAAGAAAAGAGTCAGAGCGGCTAGAACATAGTCAGAAGAAGAAAACCAAAGAGATATATAGAGAGAAGAAATTGTTGCTGCTCTCTCTCTCTCTAAGCTCTCTCTACAAGGCTGCCGAAGAAGAAAGAAGAAAGAAGAAGCTCTCTCTCTCTCTCTCTCTCTCTCTCTCTCTCTCTATCTCTCTCTTTCTCTCTCTCTAAGCTCTCTCTAAGAAAGTAAAAGTAAAAGAAAGTAAGTGTCAGTAGTCAGAAGAAGTAAAGAGTCAGAGAGGTTGCTGAAAGAGCCAGTGTTAGAGTTTTGAGAGATAGTTAAAGCTGAAGAATAAAAAATCCTCCTTTCATCTTCATTCTGCCTCCGAGTTTTTCTCCCGCGGTGTTGTTGCTCCAAGTCAGGAAGCAACACCTAGCTATGGGGTCCTCCTCTCCTTGGGGTTGACAATGTCCCATCTCAACACTGGAGGTGGGCACTCTGCCCTTCACTGTGTCTCTGCCACTCCTAACCTGTGCTGCCCGATGCTCCATGGGTGTTTGACTGGCCATAGGTCCTCCAGATAATAAGCACTGCCCAGGCCTCTGCTGTTCTCGGGACCCCCCAACCTCTTTTCTCCCCCAAGTCAGAAAAACACTCAGTGCCACTTTATGAGCTGGTGTTGGTGGTCATTCTTCTGGGGTTGGTAATTAAGAACTGATAACTTCCACCGTGAAGATGGGAAAGAGGCACTTCCTGGGGTTGAACACACCCAGGGGAATCACAGCCCACTCTGGAGAGAGAAAAGAACAACATGTGTGTTAAACCATACACGTGCCAGATACTCTGCCGTATTCTGTCCTACTCCTCCTAAAAACTACAAGGTAGAAATTATTATAATTGCTTTTCTAAATGAAAAAAAAAAAAAAAAAAGACTAGAGAATTCTTTTTCTAGAAATTTCCCAAATCATATAGCTACTTTACTCTTTGGAGATAGCCTGAGGAAAACATGGCAACTAATCTTGACAGTAATTACCACTTCTTCTCTGTGGGTCTGAACCAAGGTAGTGCACTAAGCACTTTATTTCCGCCATTTTCCATAACAACTCTGTAACTTTCCCATTGGTCTCACCGAGGAAAGGAGGATGACTGGAGATCAGAGAAGCTGAACCTCCACATTAAAATCCAAAGTCGGATCTTCACACCACCCAGCGTGGCGTCTCCTCAGGCATGGAGCTTCAGGGAGCCTGCGACTGTGGGAGACAGGCATGGAGAGGGGCCAGGAGTGCTGACAGGTATTCCTGGGGCTCCATCAGCCTCGCTGCTGAGTATTTTGCAGTAATGAGTCACAGGACAAAAGGGCAGAGGCCTTGCTTGCTGTGTTTTGCTGTGGAATGAGAACGATGATTAGTCATCTGTGAGCCTTGTTGTCTGTAGCTTAGTCATCCAGCAGGTCTTGTGGATCACACATTCTGAAGCCTCTGGCAGAGCCTCAGGCCACCTACAGAATCCTTGAACAACTTTTCAAGAGTTCACAGTGCTGGAGGTGACAGTGGACACAGTCCAGAAGTCATGCATCCTGCTTCTCAGGAGAAGGACACCCTTTGACCAGTAGCATTAGGAAGAGTCATTCAGCAGATGTGCCCCGTGCCCACGCAGGCCTCCAGTTGCCTTTCCAGCACAGCAAGACACCAAGAGTTCTAAACCTTCCTGAGGGCCCGGGAATTTCATCTCAACTTCTCAACTCTATTTGGTTGATGTTGTAAGAGATGCTGTCCGTGTGAAAGAGATAGGAAAAGAAAATACAGCAGGTATGTAAATGGGTAAAAATATCAAATTCTGATAAAAATAATATGGACACACATGCACGCATGCACGCGCGCGCACACACACACACACACCCACACGCCCACCACTTAAATGTCTTTGTGGAAAACGGAAGTCACAGTGAGGCAGTGAACAATTTATTACTTTGCCTCACATTTAGGGTCCTAAGGTGTGCGAGCAACCAAGATGGATGAGACACACTTGCCATTCCCGAGACCTCATATATTAGTGGGACAGAGAAACAGGATTTATGCAATAAAAGAAAAATGCTATTATTAGCCTTCAAGAGAGACATCCAACCCAAACAAGGTGGAGGGGTGGGCAGAGGGTTCAGAACTGGTCCTTGAGGAGGTGGTAGCAAAGCCAAGGCCAATTCATGTAACTGTTCAGGATGCCACCTGTGAACATTGCCCCATGACATTCCAGGTTAGTCCCTGAGTGAGGCTTTCATTCATACATATGACATCAGTAAAGATGCACTGAGCTGTAAGTCCCAGAAAACGCAGTATCAGGTGGAGCAGAGCCTGCGGATCAGAGGGAGGGTAGACGAGAGGAAAAGGGAAGTTTTCTGGACAAGGGATTGATCAAACTATGGTGTGTGCATGTGTGAATAGGACATAATGACCCTCACTATTATGTATGATTATAATGCACCAATAAAAAAGAAAAGGAAAGGAAAACTTAATAACAACTCATTTAAACAATGAGCGAAAATTATCTTACACAACAAGTACAGGGAGGCTTTGGAGTAAGTTATCTTCTCTCTGAATTGAGTGAAAATTACTTTGGGGAGTGTGTCATTCTCCTGTGATTGGTGTTGCATCAAAATACTAGAAATTCAGGCCCTGAGCAGATAGACCCAGAGAACTGATCTTAATATCATAGAACATTGATGCTAGAAATGACCTAGGGTGATAATTTTAGAGTTCTGGAAACTGCTTTGCCATTTAATAGATACATGCACTGGGATTTTGTTTCCTTCTGTGCAAAATATTATGACTCCCCTATAGCCCTGGGGCAAGACCAGGTGTTTTCTTGAGGATTCTCCCAGCTTTTAAATTTGAGTTTATTTCCTGACCCCATTAGTCAGTCTCTCTCTCTCTCTCTCTCTCTCTCTCTCTCTCTCTCTCTCTCTCTCTATATATATATATATATATATATATACTCATATGTATATATATAAAATATATATGTATATGTACACATATACATATATTACAAATTAACTTTATATATACATTTTTTTTCTATTTCTTTTGTTTCTGACAATCCAACTAGAATATGGATTACTGAGTCAGCCCAGCAGCACTCCTGGAAATTTATACTATAAAACTAATTTAAGGGCTGGACATGCCCAATATGCACAAGCCCCTGGATTGAATCCTCAACACTGGATGGATAGATAGATAGATAGATAGATAGACAGAACCATCAGGAAAATCACAAAGATTCTTTCAAAATTTTATTTATCATCATGAAAAGTATAAAATATATAGATATCCAACACCAAGGTCCTGTTTATATGAAGCTTGGGATATCCAATTAGTGGGTTATAATCATTATTTTTTTTTCCAATGCTAGGAATTGAACCCAGGACCTTGTTTGGCAAGTGCTCAGCCACTGAGCTACATCTCCAGCCCAAAATGTATGTTTTTAAAGAGTTTTAACATGTACAAAACTTGTATCTTAAGCTGGTAAGTGAAAATGGTATTAGCTTTTATGTACAGAATAATTATGTAAATGAAACACCCCAACTATTTAGAAAGAAAAGAACTCAGACTGAAAGGAAAGAAACCCAACTGTGCATAGTAGTTGATTTGGGAAATGACTCAAAGGTCAGTCTTTTTTCTTTCTACTGTTTGGCATTTTTCAAAATGTTTATAATGAGTACACATTGCCTTTATAATGGAGAAACACAATAAGAATCACTGATGGATTATTTGATTGATTATCTTTATTAACTCAGTCCTACCTATAATTAATCCATATTACAGTTGGTGACAGCAATAAATCCAGGTGTTTAAGAATGAGCATAGCTTGTTCTTCCAAACCCTGCTTCGTCCTATCAAGTTTACTTCCACTCCAGACCTCTCTCTCCTTGCGGCCCAGAAGACAATGATGCACAGCTCTTTGCAGAACCTAGGGGGCGCTCCTGCCCCTGCTTTTGTTAAGCCATTTTTTCTTCCCAATATGCCTTTCCTTCTTCTTCTTCTTTCTTTCTTTCTGGTTTTTGTTTGTTTGTTTGTTTGTTTTTGCTGTGCTGGGGATGAACCCATGGCCTTGTGCATGCAAGGCAAGCACTCTACCAACTGAGCTATATCCCCAGGCCCTGCCCGTCCTTCTTTATCCCAGCCCTTTCTGCAGCCAATAGTGGAGAGTTCAGGCCAAACACTTTATCACTTCCTGGGTGATCTTTATATCAATTATTTGGCTTCTCAAAGTCTCAGTTTCCACATTTCTCTAAAATGGAGGTAATAGCATGCACTTTGCATTTTCTCAAACATGTTACACAAAAGAATCTGGCTGAGTGCCTGGCACCTATTAGGCCTACACACCCTCAAAATTCACAATAGCTATCCTTTTTATCAATTTTTCTTCCAAAACCCTCTTTCCCCAACCTGCAGCTAGCTCAGGGCCTGGCACATAGAAATCCCTTCATTCGTAGATCCTGAGTGGTTGAGAGTTGCCACAGGTGATACCAGACCCTGGTACATATGTACAGACAGAACTCGGGGCTGTGTGATTCTTAGATGACTTATCTCCACCAGAAAGCACAAAGACAGAAGGAAGTTGTGAAAAAGAACTTCCTTCCTACACAGAGAGAGAGCTTTATCGACTTTGATCCAAAAGAGGCTTTGGAAACCCGCCTGCGGGCATCTCCTAAGTACTCACACACACAAAGCAAAGACTATCAGAGAGATGATGGAAAGTTTTCTCATTCTTTCCTCCCCACTCCCACACCAGGCCCCTCTCTCCAAAGTTGGATTTGGTTGTGTTTTTAAATGGGCTTTTGCACTTTTTCAACAATCAGCTAGATACCAATGCATCCCCACAGCTGAATAAGCACAATGAAGATGAAAGATGTATCCTGGGGCAGCATGAACTGCAATCCAGCTGCCCCGCCAGCTTGTGGAATTTCTCCTCCTTGGTGAGAACCCAGTTGGGAGGGGCGTGGCCTCCAGCCTGTACCATGCAGGGTGAGCAGCCTCCAACTTCATTTTGAAAGCAAAGCCACAATGCTGGCGGGCTTGACTGAGTTTTGTGTTGTCCACTCGGCGGCCACAGCTCTGAGGCTAGGGAAGGCAACTTGGCTCAGTTCTTCTAGAGAAACCAACCAGATCCACAGGCAAACAGATTCTCATCCTTCCATCTGCAGAATTCAAAGAGGCTCCTTATCAGGAAGGACTCACTCTTAAAACATACAGAAATAAAATAGAGCTCAAGCTGCAGCAGTTCACTGGAAGGTGGCTCTTCCAGGGGAATGTGAAAGGAGACAGTGAGTCAAAATTCAAAAGCAGCTTGAGCATAACATGTGTAGAACAACCTTTGGTTCAGTGCAGAGAGGTGTGCTTGACAAATTTTCTTCCAATTCAGCTAAATTATTAATTCATTCGTTCAACAAACACTCAGTGATGAACTACTTTTCATTTGCCTTTTCATTTATTCATTCCACAAACATTTACTGAACACAGGATGGATACCATGTGCTGTCCTGTGCATCATGAGGAATATTAATAGCAAGTGCTTTTATTTGTTGAATGATTTCAATATTCAGGGATTGCCTGAGATCACACAGATGCCCAGTGGTACAGCCAGGTGGTATCCAGGAGTCGGATCCCAGAACCCAAACCTTTGACCTCATACTCTACTGCCCTTCAAAGATGCAAGACACCCAGATGTGAAGATGCAAATCCTGGGCAGAGTTATGCTCACCTTCTATACCTCAGATTCCCCTTCCACACGAATGGAGCCACAGACAAGGTCTCATTACATTGCTTCCATAATCTATAAGCTGCCCATAATCGATAAGATGTGATTGGGATAAACAGAGCTCTCTCCACGGCATCCAGGCACCTCCATGACCTTGCTCCTACCCTTCTCTCTTCACCTTCCACCACCTGAACTCATATTCTTTCTTCCAGCTCTATGGACCCACCTGCTAGTCTCCAAACGGAGGGCCACTCCTCTGGGGCTCTGTATGTGTTATTCCTTCCCATTGGATAAAACCAGGTAGTTAACCTTCCTACAAGCTGATATTCTTAACTATGTTTCAATATTTACTGGGCATCCGTGGAGAGAAAATTCTTTTTTCTATTTATTAAAATGTCAAGTACAGACATTTTTCTTAGATCCGTAAATAATGTTTCAATTACCACCTCGCCTTCTTCTTTAAGTTCCTTTAAGATAAAATGCTACTGCTATACGCATAAAAGGGAAATCTACTCAAGACCTCATAGAGAAGATCGGGAAGGGCATTTGCATCACAGGAAACATAGCATGTTGTAGAAATGGCTCCAGGCTACGCATCTCTCCTCACAGGCACCTTTTCCCAGCCAAAGCAGGACCGTCCCCAGCCCTTCTCCTGCGCCCCATTCCTAGGCTACAGTCCTCGTGGCTCTAGCTGCTAAGTCACAACTCTGTCCACCTCTACCACAAATGTGCTTCCCCCCTACTTCTTGGTTTTCATAGTTATGTATTAAAGATGAAAAATGTGTTTGCAACTAGCGAAGAGGACTTACACTTTTGTAATCTATTAAATTCAGAAGAAGCATCTTATTCTATGCATCTATTCAGAAAGACAAAGTTACCTGCCTCCAAACACTGTGAGAAACACATGTAGAAGCCCAGGTCAACCAGCACCTTATTCCAATTTCTCCCAAAGATGTTTTTGCATCCCTGAGAGCAAAGCCTCTGTTAACAGCCTGGCTGCTCTCCATCTTTGTCCTGACCTGCACTTGACAAGCTCGTGCTCACACTACAAGATGAAGCTGACAAAGCACCTGTTCTCCAGGAAGCCTGTCCAGGCTCCACCCCACCCCAACCACCGTCCTGTTTCCCTCTGTGTTCTCCAATGGTCATGGGAACTTCAATTCTGTGATTATTTCATAGCATCTGCCAATACTGAGGCACTTATCAATTTATCAGTCTCTCTTCCCTAAGAACAAAGATTTGGGCTAATCTATCCCTCGTTCTGTGTAGTTATACAACAGAAAACCAAGTACTCTGTGTAAAAAGTGTTTATCATATTAAATTGAACAATTAAATCTCTCCCGACTGCTATTTAGATAAACACATACATCCAAAAGCACATATGCATATATGTACACAAACGTACAAATACGCGCATGCACACACACAGATGCATATGCGTGCTTCCTCAAGGTCTTGATTCAAGGCCAAGTTTATGGCAAAATTGATTTTGAAGGTGAAGCCTGTCCTGCATCCCCCGCACTTTTAACTTGGGAAAAGGAAGCTTGCCTTGACCCAGTCCCGAGCACCGAAAATATGAAGGAGAGAAAACAGAAGGTGATTTGTAAGGGAAAATGAAGCACACGGCAAGTTACAGTCCCCAGGGTTCTTAAAGTGGTAGTTAATTGAATCCAGTGTTCCAAGACCTTAATTTCGAATGAGGTCTTTGGGAAAAACAACCAGTCGCTCTCCCTCAGGCAAAATGCAAGCCCTCTCCCTTAGCTCTGGCACCTGACAAATCTTCCTCTTCTGCCTGAATCCTCATGCATGTAAGCCGATGCCTCACCTTGGGGACTTTGGAAGGCAGTCTCTGAGCCCCACCTCCTCTGTCTACCCTTCACCCCAGCTGGTCTGCACACCCCCGTAGGTGTTCTTTAATTCATCGCTGTCTGAATAAAACACCAGGTTTGCCAGTTCTGAGTCCCAGCCGACCTGAACCATGCCACAGATGGATGCAGGGCTTGGTTTGGAGCCAGGGTCCAGAATGCACCTCTGCATCTCTAGTTGCAATTTGCTTCACTCTCACTATAATTTTTATGTTCCTTTTTACATTGCAATGAACTCATTCATTCACTCATTCATTCGAAAGTAGGGACTTACTGACTATTCACTATGTGCTAAGGGTAAAGATACACAGCATCATAATAATAACAGTAGCCAAACATGTATTTTATTTATTGCTCACTGTAACAAAAATTAAATAAGATGAAAAGAAAACCTGGATCATTCTTCATCACATTTTAATTTTCACAGAAACCCTGTCGGGTAGGGTAGTGACTTTCTGAATGGTTAGGATAATTTTGTTTCCAGATAAAAGAAAAATCAACCTGGTGTGGATTTTACAAAGGGGGCGATGCAGGAAGAACGGAGGGAGGCACCTACAGGATTGGTGAGCCCCGTGACATCACACCCAGGTCACCTTCTTAAGCTGTACACCTCCTCAGAGTAGCAACAAGCCTGAGGATATTTCAAGAGATTCGACCAGACATAAATATCCAAAGGAAGAGGCCAAGCTGATCTTCCACCTGCCTTATTGGTTTCTTGGGGTAACCCTAACAGCATTACAAGGCAGGAGACAGAAACGTCTCTCACAGTGCTGGAAGCTAGAAGCCTGAAACAGAGACTCCAATTGATCTAGGAAACAGGACTTGCTTGCCTCTCCCTAGCTTCTGATTGCAGCCAGCAATCCTTGGAGTGTCTTGCCTTATAGGCACATCACTTATATCACACATCACTCTTTCTTTGTGGTTGTCTGTGTACGGGTGGGGTGTGTGCACACACATGCATGTGTACATGTGTGTGTGTTTTCTGTCCCTCTGTATCTTTTCCTCTTTTATCCTTTGGGGGGTGGGGTACTAGAGATTTAACCCAGGGGCACTTTACCCCTGAGCTACTTCCCAAGACCTTTTTGTTGTTGTTGTTCTTTATTTTATTTTGCTGATTCTGGCCTTAAATTTATGGTCCTCTGTATCCACCTCCCAAAACAGTGGGACTACAGGCCTGCTCCTCCATGCCCAGCTCTTCCCCTCCTTTTAAGATCACCAGTCCTACTGCATTTAGGACCTACCTTACTCTGGTATGACCTCATTTAACTTGATCATATTTGCAAAAGCCCTTTTTCCAAATAAGGTGACATTCATAGGTACCAGAGGTTAGGACTAAATATATCTTTTGGTAGGACAAAATTCTATCACAACAGTGTCCTATTAAGATCTAGAAAATGTTCCTGAGAGCTCCCTACCCAACTATGATCTCATTGGTCAGAACTGCATCACATGTCGAAACTGAAGACAGTCACTCTCCAAGGGAATGAGAACCACTGCGATCTGTTCAGACAAATCAAGCCCACCCAGGGCCTGAGAAAGGGGCCCAATCTCCCCGAGAGCATCACATGAACAGAAGACAGTAGGTACCTGATCACTATTAAGGAAGAAAGAGGTACAGAGAAGCTGATGTCTCTAGGAAGGCCATCTACAGTGTCTGCTCCACAGACACAGAGTCCCACACGGGTGTCTGATTCTACAACCTGAGATCTGCAAGCTCTCAAACCTAAGCATCTGCCATGACGTCCTTCCTTCTGTCCTGCCCAGCACTGTACTGTGGGCCTCATGGGAATCTTCTTATTTAACCCACACCACAGTCCAAAGAGGTACATACCATGATATCATTATCACTACTCTTTCAGAGATGATAAAAAATGAAAGCATCAAGGCCAAGGTTGCACAGACTTTGCAGGTGGATGATTATGAAATGCAGCTGTCTGCAAGACCAGGAGTTGGGCAACTCAGAACCTGGGAATATAGCAAGCTCATTTTTTGTAAAATCAGCGCATAAAACCATAACTAGTACAAAAAGAAGAAGAAGAAGAAGAAGAAGAAGGAGGAGGAGGAGGAGGAGGAGGAGGAGGAGGAGGAGGAGGAGGAGGAGGAGAGAGAAAGAAAGAAAGAGAGAAAGGGGAGGGAGGGAGGAAGGGAAGAAGAAGGAGAGAGGGAGGGAAGGAAAAGGAAGGGAAGAGGGAGGGGAGGGGAGAGAGAGGGGAGGGGGGGAGGGAGGAGAGGGAGGGGAGGGAAAGGAAAAGAAATAGAAAAGAAAATGTTAGGTAAATGTTTGCTTCGTGAAGATCCTGGTCCTTCCCTCCCAGAAAATTATTTTGTCACATTTCAGGGAACATTTGAATTTTAGTTTCTACAAAACATTATATTTCTTGTTAGGTCCACCATGATGACCATGAAATCTTTCTTCACCCACCTAAATGGAACTTGTTTTTTGGGGGTTTTTTGTTTGTTTGTTTTTAATCTTTGGAATTAATGTACACTGTGAGGTCCTTTCCTCTCCTTGGCTTGCTTAAACCTTAAAGAATGTCCTCTCTTCTTAAAAAAAGATGAGCAGCCAGTTGCTTTACTTCTTTTTTTTTAAGTTTTAATTAAATGTATTTTTAACTCTTACATAAAAACATAAAAATTGTACAGATAATTGTGCATTGTGTTCAATACATGCCTGCCTTGTGTAATGTTTAAGTAAAACACAGGTATCTTCTCAAGAAATTATCATTTAATTATGGTGAAAACTTTCAAAATCCTTTCCTCTAGCTTTTTGAAATACACAGCACATTACCGTTATCTGTATTCCCCCTGGTGTGGAATAGCACATGGGAACTTGTCAGTCTGTGTAATCATAACTCAGTCCCCACACATCACAGCCTCCCCAGCCTCAGCCTCTACTCCAATCTCTCAAGAAAGATGGGAGATTTTTAGGTTCCATATGTAAATAAGATCATGGAGTCTTTGTCTTTTGGTTCCTGGCTTATTTCACTTAATGTAAGGCTCTCTAGTTCCTTCCAAGTTGTCACAAATGACAGGATCTTATTTTCTTGATGGGTGAATAGTATTCCATTATGCATATTTACGCCATGTTTAATTTATTCATCAACGGATGAACACTTTTTGTTCTTTGGCTATTGTGAATAGTGCTGCAATATACATGGAGGGCAGATGTCTCTCAGATAGACTGATCTCATTTCCTTTGGATACATACCCGAAGAGGGATTGCTGGATCCTATGGTAGTTCTATTTTTCAATATTTGGAGGAAACACCATATTGTTTGTCATAGTGACTATACTAATTTGCATTCCTAACAACTGTCCGCTTTACCCCACATCTGCTTGTTCCCATGAGTCTGTTGTTCTTACTGGGGTAAGGATATAGCTCGCTGTGGTTTTAATTTGCTTTCCCCTGGTGATTAGTGATGTTGATCATTTTTTCATACAACTTTTGATCACTTCTATGTCTTCTTGAGACACTTGTCTATTTTTGGCTATTGTGCATTTTTGTAATTGGGTTGTTTGTTCGCTGTTGAGCTTTTGGAATTCCTTATGTATTCTGGATATTAACCCCATATTGGATATTTAGATTTCAAATATTTTCTCCCATTCTGAAGGTCGTCTCTTCACTCTGATGATCATTTCCTTTGCTGATCACCAGCTTTTTTGTTTAATCTAAGTCTGTTTTTATTTTCATTGCCTCTGTTTTGGGAGTCTTGTCCAAAAACATCCTTACCCACCACAATGTAGTGACATGTTCACCCTGTATTATCTTCTAGTATTTTCATAGCTTCTAGTCCTACATTTAAGTCTTTAATGCATTTTTAGTTGATTTTTGTTAATGATGAGAAATAAGATCAGTTCTTTGGCATGTATATATCCAATTTTTCCAGCACAATTTGTTGAAGAGACTGTCCTTTCTCCAGTGCATGTCTTTGGGGCCTTTGTTGAGAGTCAGTTGGCTATTGACGTGCGGGTTTATTTCTGAAATGTTTATTCTGTTCCTTGGTGTAGTGGCTGCTTTTATGCTGACACCTTGGAGAAGGAATGCTGCTATGGTTTGAATGTGCTCCCCAAAGTTCACGGGTTTGATACTTAATCCCCAGTGCAACTGTGTTGGGATGTGGGGCCAATAAGAGTTGATTGGATGGATTATTTTTTGTTGTTGTTGTTATAGAAATAGGTTAGTCACCAACTAATGTGGGCTTATCATACAGCAAGCTCAGCCACATCCTGTTCTTCAATCTGTCCTGCTCTTTCACCTTCCACGCAGACTAACACAGTAAGAAGCCTCTCCTCGGGTGCCAGCACCTTGATACTGGACTTCTCTGTCTCTAAAGATAGGAGAAAATGAAGCCATCTCCTCTCCATTAGCCATTCTGTGGCATTCTGTTACTGCAACATAGGACGGGCGAAGACAAATGCTCATCCTGCAATCCTCCTCCAAATTCCTTACAGTGAGAGCTCTCAATGGAAGCCACGTGTTCCATGATCAAAAAGGAGGAAGGAAGCATGTCAGGGGCAAAGCCTGGAAGGACAAGTCCAGGTGCTTCCTGATTCAGGGGAGTTAGGAGGAAGCGCGCTGGCCTTTGGAGTCGGACTGGATCCTTTCTTAGTTTAGCAGCTGAACAGCTTGGCTCATTCACTTGGGCTTCAGAGCACGATTTTCTCATCAATGAAATAAAGGAGCTGAAATAGATTGTGTTTAAATTCTTTTTAGCCATGACATTCAAAACTTGGAAATCAGGGCCCGGAGGTTTACTGTGAGCTTGCCAACTCTCCTTCTCTCTCTCTCTTTCTTCCTATGAACATTTGATAATTTATGGATCTAGGTGATGACAGCAAAGCAGAAGATAATGAGTTAAAATTATGCTTCCACCAAACGCTCGGGTTGAAAAACTTGATTTCACGTTCACAATCTTGTTTTTTTTCTTATGACAATTCTGGGAGGGTATTAATTTTTCAAGTATTAAAAACACAAAGAAATTGGAAAATGTTGAGGTTGCCCAAAGTCACTCAGCTAAGTGACAAATGCAGATCTGAAGTCAGGTCCTGGACTCCCGATTGGTGTCCTAGAGTCTGATTGCACAGCACCCAGGATTCCAGAGAGGACTCTCCTGCTTCACCACTACTGGGAAAGCCCCAACTTACTGCCTTTCCAAAGAAAGAGCAAGATTGCAGATAAAAGGAATTGTCATTTATGGCTTTGTTATTTTATAATTAAGCTATAACCCATCCCAAAGGAATGCAGTATAAGGAAAGACTGTCTAAAAGCAAAGTTGTCCCAAAGACAATGAGTTGCTTGGAGAGAGAGTGATCTGCTCATCATAGACAATGTTCAAGCATATAACAAGTGAGATAGGACTTACCCTTCCACCTCTAATGAGATGTTATTTGCACCGAGGAACTTTGAGCTGTTGTGGAAGGTTTTTTATTTCTGAATAAATAAATAAATCTATGAGTCAGCGATGAATCACTGGCATTTTAAATTATAGACACAACCCCATTTACATAAGCACCTTTCAACACTGAAATTCTTAGGTATAAATCTAACAAAATCTGTACAACATCTATACAAGGAACCTGTAAAATTCTACAAAAGAAATCATAGTTCTAAACAAACAGAGAGATTTCTTGTTCATAGAAGAAGATTCAATGTTGTTAAGAGGTCAGTTCTTCCCAACCTGTTCTATACATTCAACACAATCCTAATCAAAGTCTTAGCAAGTTAATTTTACGGATCTTAACTAGCTGACTCTAAACTTGACATGGAGAGGCAGAAGATTCAGAAGGGCCTATACAATGCTGAAGAAGAACAGCAAAGTAAGAAGGCCGACACGGCCCAACTCCAAGTCCTACTCTAAAGCTACAGGAATCGAGACAGTAGAGTGTTGGCAAGAGTGGGCAAGTGAGTGAGTGGAACAGAGTATCCCAGAAATAGACACAAATGGATACAGTCACTGACGTTAGACAAAGGTAGTTCCGAGCGGAAAAATCGTCTTGGTTCAACAGATGTTTCTGGAACAACTGGACATCTACATGCAAAAGAAAATATTTAAATCACAGACCTTATGTGTTTTACAGAAGTTAGCTCGAACTGGATCAGAGATCTAAAAATAAATGTGAAACTATGAAGGACAACATAGGAGAAAATCCACGTGACCTTGACTGTGACCGTGACTCCTGGAGATAGCAGCAACAGCACGTTCCATGGAAGAACAAACGGGCCAATTGGAGGTCATTAAAATTAAACACGTCTGCTTTGCAAAGATTCTGTTAACAAAGTGAAGAGACAAGCCACAGACTAAGATGTATAGCTGATAAAAGAAATATAGTCAAAACATAAGAAGAACACTGAAACTTCAAACATGAAAAAACTACCCAGTTTTCTGGGCCACAGATCTGAACAAATGTCTCACAAAGAAGATGTATGAATATAAAATAAGCACATATTTATCAAGCTTAATAAGGAATTACGGAGTAAAACACCAGGAGAAACCGTAGGTGACACTCGCACCCACCTGTGGCAGTAAAGTTTAAGGCATTGCCAACACTACAAGGGTGCAGAGCAACAGGAACTGTCACTTATCCTTTATCACTGGGGACAACGCAAAATGCTGTAGACATTGGGAAGACAATTTGACAGTTTTTTTACAAAATTTAAGATACCCTTAGCAATCAAGCTCATAGATATTTACTCAAATGAGTTGAAAATTTACATCCACACAAAAGTCTGCGCACACAAGTTAACAGACGTTTTATTCATAATTGCCCCAAACTGGAAGTAACCAAGTTGTCTTCAATTAGAAATCAGATAAACAAACTGTAGTACATCTCTACCGTGGGAGGGTGTTCAATGATAAGAAGAAATGAGCCCTCCGGCCGTGAATGGACATGAGCAGCCTCAGATACATGTTGTTAAGCAGAAGCCTGTTAGAAAGCCTGTGTGATTCCAATTTTCTGATATTTTAGAAAAAGTAAAACTATAAATAAATATATATATATATATATATATATATATATATATAAAAAGATTAATGATGCCAGGCATGATGGCTCACACCTGTAATCCCAGCAGCTCAGGAGGCTGAGACAGGAGGATCGCAAGTTCAAAGCCTCAGCATAAGTGAGGCACTAAGCAACTCTGTGAGACCATGTCTCTAAATAAAATACAAAACAGGGCTGGGAATGAGGCTCAGTAGTTGAGTGCCCCTGAGTACACTCCCCAGTACCTCCCCCTCCCTGCAAAAAAAAAAAAAAAAAAAAAAAAAAAAAGAATGGTTATCCCTTGATAACCATTCTGGGCTGGTAAAAAGTGATGTACGAGGGATTTCAAGCTGGTGAAATTGTTCTATGTGATACTGTAAGGGTAGAGGTATACAATATGCATTTCATTTGTCAAAACTCAGTGAGCTATACAGAACAAAGAGTGAAATCCTGCTAATCACAGATTTCAGTTAGTCATCGTAACAATATTGGTTCTTCAGTTGTTGTTTTTTAATTTGAAGTTGTTATATATGACAGAAGAATGAATTACACACACCCTGCTAATGCAGAATGCTGTAGCTATAGGGACAGGAAAATGAAGAGATAGTTGATGTGCTCTGGCCTCCTCCGGCTGCACCTCCTGCACACAGGGTTTGAAATCTTGACAGCCAGAAACATGCTCTTGACATTTGAAAGCTGCCGACAATTCTTTCTTCCAAAAAGGAGACTCAAATTCCTCTATGAAGGAATATAGTTTAAGCAAAAACACTGACAGGGGACTTTAATTTAAAAATGGTAAAGATCATCTTCCAAAACACAGAGATACAAAACAATGAGCAATCAGTCATGTGTGCGAAGTGTGTTCAGAGTTTACAGGGAGCCTTGGCTGGCCTCTCTCTCTCTCTCTCTCTCTCTCTCTCTCTCTCTCTCTCAACCTCTAGAGAGGTAAGAACTGGAATAGGTTAAGACAAACCCACATATTCTGTCCACTCTCTATAAGGGAAGTTGAGCATCACACCTGGGAGACAGGTGAGGGCTTGGCAAGGAACAGCAGGGCAGGGCTCTGCTTAGAGGGACTTAGGCTAAGGAGGCTAGGACCAACGGTACCTAGCATTACTCACCTGCATTGTAAGTCCATCTCACCACACAATTCTTCACTATAGAGAATGAAGGTACAGACCTGGTTTATGTTTAAGGAAAAGAAGTGTAAAGGGAACTATATATAGCAAGGAGGAAGGTCGGAGGGAACCTGAAATTTTTTCAAATCCCAGAAATTCAGGGCAGCCTGTGAGATGGACTGAATATTTGCACCCCTCCTGTAGGAGCCCTAATTAAGGAGATAGCTAAGATTGCGGTTAGCTGAGAGCCATAAAAGATGTTCAAGTTTCACCTGATATTCATACATTCATCTAAGAATCTTTTTATGCCCGTGAACACTGTGTGACGCACCTGTAAGCTCGAGCTGTAAGCACCTGTCCTTGTTAAAGCAAAATGTATTTAACTGGATGAGGGTTAGTGGCAGTGGTTGCGTTGGAGTTAGAGTGGTTGGAGTTAGAGGAGAGTTGGAGTTGTGGTTGGAGTTTGAGAGGTTGTTGGAGCCGGAGAGAGAAGTTAGAAGAGAGAAGAATAAAAGAACTTTTTCATTTTCATCCTGCCTTCAAATTTTCTCCCCGGCGTTGTAGCTGCAAGCGGCAACAGCAGGTGGCTACACCCTCCCACCTCCCAGATTCATAGGTTGGATTCTAACCCTCCAGGGAATGGTACCAGAATGCAGAGCCTTTAGGGGTGATTAATGAGGTCATGGGGGAACTCTCATGAATGATATTAGAGCCCTTAGAAAAGCAACTACAGAGAGCTCTTTCATTTTCTTTCTGCAAAGTGAAGGCACAAGGAGAATATGTCCATCTGCAGCTCTGAATAGTGCCCTCACAGAACCGGCCCACACTGGCACCCTGGTTTCAAAACCATGGGAAATACATGTCTGCTTGATAAGCCATTCTGTGTCTGGTATTTTGTTATAGCAAACCAAACAGACTCAGACAGTCTGAGTTTGGTTAAATGGCATAGGCAATATAGGGCTGTAGAGGTTCTAAAAAGGAGAATGCTGGGGGGTTCAGAGAAGCCCACTAGGCCACACCCTGAAATTGTATAGGATTGTGATACTGGGAGACAACAATCTTCTGACAGGAACCTGGGGGGTACCTAAATATACCTCAGAGTAAGTACCCATTTCATTAAAAGTTAGTTCAACCCTTAAAGGTCATTTAATACATTTCTTTCCAGTCAGTTTCATAGCAAAAAAATTGTCTCCCTTGTACAAATTTGGGAAAGAGTCAGTTGGGAGATGAACACACACACACACACACACACACACACACACACACACACGGTATGTCTCGCTGTGTCATTGCTGAAGGAATTCCAAAGTATGTCTGGCTCACGCTGAAGTTATTTTTCTCTCCCAGGCTTGAATGCAAAATTGTGTTTTCTTATTTCTTTCTGTCCAAGTCCTGCGGATCTGCTTAATAAGATTCAGACTTTCATTTTTTCCCGAATCGGGAACTGAAGACAGAAGTCTCCGGGGGTCGGCCCTGCTTGAATTCTCAGCAGACTCAACATTGGAAGAGTTCAAACATTAGGGCCTCCAGTCATTTTCTAAAACAAACAAAACCCAAGCGAGCCTGGTAGGCTCTTTCATGACTTACATGACTAAAAGCTTCCCTCTCTCTTTTTCTTGGTTTCTTCCTTTTCTTTCCTCCTCCCTATCTTCTTCAAAAACTTGTGAGTCATATACACACTTGGAACTCGACGGATGAGTCCTCGCACATCAGTGTGAAATGCCAGTGAGTAAATCAAGTAAAAGTTCTGGCTGGGGAGATCAGGGGAGGTGAGAGCCGCAGAGGTGGCCTTTCAGGCCTGGTCTCCTCGGGGAGAGTGGACAGGCGGGGTCAGAGTCCACAGACACCAGGCAGTTGTAAGGCCAGAGCTCACAGTCAGGACCAGAAGGCAGCGGGAGAGGAAGCAGGAAGGTGGGAAAAGACAACGTCACGTGCCTGGGGGCGGACGGAGGGAAGTGAGTGAGATGGGCGGGCAGGGTCCCCAGTGGCACCAGCTAACGTGACACCTCCCAAACTTCTCCCTGCTTTGCTTCCCAAGAACCAGCTCTGCCCCAGCAACCCTGGGCTCTTTGCAGTCATCTCTGATGTCACCTCCCATTCTCATCAGGCCCCTCTCTGTTCCACAGAGCTGAGGTCAGCTCTCAGGATGCCCAGGGTCATCCCAGCAGCCTACAGTCTTATGTCATAGTCCCTCTCCTCTCGAGGCTCAGATCCTCCAGCTGCACCAGCCTCTGCCCCCCCCCCCCACCATTGCCCTGATTACCACCTACCTGGTTGTGACTCTTGCCAAGGATGATGGATGATGACAGTGGTATCTGGCCCATAGCTCCCCCTTCAGCCCATATGCCCCAGGTGACTGCAACCTACACCATAGACAATCTACACCATCGCCAGATGTCCCAGGTCCTAGCCCCCCTTCTCAAAGCCCCCGCTCCCCTCCTAACATAGCACTCCGGTTCATCACGCAGCCGTGGCTACAGCGTCTGGTGTTCACCGTGCTCTGGGTGCGGTGCTACCATATTGAAGTGAACACAGAACACAGACCCTGCTCCCTACAAGCTGCTTGCCCCGTGGGAAGACAGTCACGTGGCACAAAGGACCTCAATCTGGTAGGAAGGAGGTGGTGGCAGGGCCCCTCCCAGCAGAAAGACAGGATGTCCAGGGTTGAGGTGGTGGACACTCCATCTGGTCTCTAGCAGAACACACCAGTGTCTGGGGCTGAGGCAAGAGGACTCCTACTCCACTGGAAGGAAGGAGGAGGCTAGCATTGGCTAAGTAGTGCCTCAGCAACTCGAATGAGGTTTGGGTTAAGTTCACAAGTGAGGGAAAGCCTGATTTTCAATGCAGAAGCTCAAACACAAACAAGGGATCTTATTCATCTCTAGCAGGTATCTCATACTAAGCTGGCTTATGGCAGGTGCTTGGTAAATGTTTTTCAAACAGAACTCAATCACAGGAACAGGGTAAGCATAAAAAACAGGCTGGCTGCATGCCTAAGAAAGACCAATTCTAGATCCCTTTACCTTTGTGGATGGGGCTCCTGAATACCCCGTAGTTGTTCTTCAGGGACCAGGCTCAGCTGAGATTCCAGGCAGGAGTGAGGGGCCTCAGGAGCTGGATAGACCTTAGGACAACCAGAGTTTGTGGTACCAAGATGAGCTTGTCGGGGGACCAAATCCATTTTCTTTGCCTGGTAACCTCTTCCATGCCCTTTATGGTGGTGGGAGCCAACCAAATGGGATTTGGACCAGCAGTCTGTGTATCGGGGACCTCAGCCTGGGTCTCCCGTTGAGCCCACAGACCCACAGCAGTCTGCAGAGGTAAGCAGGGATTGATGGACATTCAAGTCTTAAATTTAAACCTCTTAGCCTTTAAATCCCCACCAGAATTTAAGGTTGTACAAACAAACCAAAGTTCTTTTATTTTACTGAAATTAGAACCAACTCAGTGTGCTAAAACTGGTCATTGCAGATGGGAAACTGTTGATTAGAGGTTATAAGAGCATTTGATTAAATTTAAATGAAAAAAATGAATCAAGTTTTCATTAACAAGTGTAATTCACTCAACAGAATCTTTCAAAATTTATTGTACCTTGCAAGGAGTTAAGAAAAGAAGCATGTTTGGTGTGGGAGGGTTGGGAATCATTTGACAAGAAGCAAGAAAAAGCTTGTATGTTTCATCAGTTCATTACAGAAGGCCAGAGGCGTCTTGTTCCCTGCTAAGGTAGAAGCTGATAATGTGTGTTAATCCGGATTTTATTCAGGGAAACGTCTGGCCTTGGGCAAAAGCACCTGGTTTACAAATCAAGCATTTAACCCTGCTTTTCTGTAGGAAGTATATCTGGGGGTAATTAAAGAGTTAATGAGGGAAGGAGAGACCCAGCCACCAGTTTGCCTGGCCGCCTGGGCCCAGAGTAGCAGCTCCCGGCTGCTGCACACAGGGCCAGACCTGGGGAAGGGCTTCCTCCATTATCGGGAAGAGTGCGACCTGCCCATTTGCGACCAGAGCAAGAGGTAGACTCCCGCCCGCTGGAAGGAGAGACCCAGCCACCAGTTTGCCTGGCCGCCTGGGCCCAGAGTAGCAGCTCCCGGCTGCTGCACGCAGGGCCAGACCTGGGGAAGGGCTTCCTCCATTATCGGGAAGAGTGCGACCTGCCCATTTGCGACCAGAGCAAGAGGTAGACTCCCGCCCGCTGGAAGGAGAGACCCAGCCACCAGTTTGCCTGGTCTTCGGGGCCCAGAGTAGCATCTCCCGGCTGCTGCACGCAGGGCCAGACCTGGTGAAGTGCTTCCTCCACTCCCTGGGGGAGTGCGACCTGCCCAGCTGCAACCAGAGCAAGAGGTAGGCACCTGCCCGCTGGAAGGAGAGAACCCTCCGCCAGTTTGCCTGGCCTCCAAGGCCCATAGTAGCATCTCCCTACTGCTGTAAGCAGGGCCCAGCCTGAGGATAAGTCCCTTCCACTATTCCACTGTGCCACTCTGCAACGGACCAAAGGTGCAGCCTTGACTCCACTAACAGGGTTGCTGACTGTACACGATCTGGGTCAGGTGGCTTAAACTGGAAGGGAAAAAAGAAGGGCTTCCAAGGGTCCACTTTGTTTGAGACTTGTTCTTGGGTTCAACGTTTTTGTTTTTATTTGCTTGTTTGTTTGTTTTGTTGTTTCTTGGGAGTTTTTTGTTTGTTTTTGTTTTGATTGACAGTGTATTTGTGTGCTTCTGCTCCTCTTTTCTTTCTTTTCTTCCTTCTCACTTTTATATTTTTTCTTCTTCCTTCATCTTCCCTATTTACACCCTGCCATTGCATTCTCAACAGAGGCAAAAACAAGTTATACGCACAAATTGAGATTTCTAGAACGTGTACAATTGAAATATATAGCAAAGTGGTGTTATATATGGTTTATTCTCTATTTTCTAGACTTATTCTCTCTCTCCTCTCTCTTACACTAATTACTACTCCTTGGTTATTATTTTTTTCTCTTCTTTTTTTTTTTTTTTCTTTTCCATCTTTCTTTATTTCTCCTCTCAACCGCAGCATAAGTTAGGTTTATATGTAAATCGGTCTTTCCATCTATTCATTCACTCCATTCTCTTTCCTCTCTCGTCGGCTGATACTAAACCACTCCCATAGAACTCTCTTTTCATACTTTCTAAGAAAGAACAAATCAATACACTCACTTCCTTCTTCCTAAACATATTACCTCTCTGTCCATTACTTGAAACTTTAAAACCCCATCAGAAGCATACAGAGTAAATTGGAAACAACATCTGGGTTAACTAAATCTGTACATTGTGATCAAACTGGGATTCTCTGAATAGAAAGTGTTTGATTTTAAAGTGTAAAGGAAATATAAGGGGATCTGATAGCATTGTACTACAGGAGCAACATAAGGTTTTAAGGTAAAATCAAAGTAGACAAGGTCCCACAGTGCAGGTAGAATAGACGCACAAGCAATATGAAGAAACAAGGGAAGAAAGTGACACAAACAAATCAATATACCTCCTCAGTAGATTCCATACCATGCACAGTTGGTGCAATGCCAGAGATGGAATTCAGAAATTACATATTCCAAATGTTAGCGGAACTTAAGAATGAACTCAAAAATGAGATGAGGGAGCAAATACAGGAGGTGAAAGATCATTTTGACAAAGAACTCCATAAACAAATACAGGAAGTAAAAGATTACTTCAATAGGGAGATAGAAGCTCTAAAGAGAAACCAAACAGAAATTCCAGAAATGAAAGAAGCAATAAATCAAAATAAAAGCTCAATCGAAAGTATCACCAACAGAGTAGATCACTTGGAAGAAAGAACCTCAGACAATGAAGACAAAATATATATCCTAGAGAAAAATCTATATTACACAGCAAAAATGGTAAGAAACCAAGAACAGAACATTCAAGAATTATGGGACAACATAAAAAGACCAAACATAAGAGTGATTGGGGTAGAGGAGGGGGCAGAGTTTCAAGCCAAAGGAATGAGTAATTTATTTAATGAAATAATTACAGAAAATTTTCCAAACTTGAGGAATGAAGGGGAAAACCAAGTTCAAGAGGCCTACCGAACACCAAACATACAAAATCACAACAGATCCACACCAAGACACATTATAATGAAAATGCCTAATATACTGAGCAAGGAGAGAATATTAAAAGCCACAAGAGAAAGGAAGCAGATTACATATAGGGGGAAACCAATCAGACTTTGTTCAGATTTTTCTACCCAGACCTTAAAAGCAAGAAGATCCTGGAATAGCATATTTCAAGCTCTGAAGGAAAAGGGATGTCAACCAAGAATCTTATATCCAGCAAAATTGAGCTTTAGATTTGAAGATGAAATAAAAACCTTCCACGACAAGCAAAAGTTAAAAGATTTCACATCTCGAAAGCCAGCACTTCTGAACATCCTGGGCAAAATTTTCCATGAAGAAGAAGAGAAAAATAACAATGAAAATCAACAAAGGGAGATATTAAACTAAGGGAAATACCAACCAGAAGAGAAACCAAATCAAGCTAAAGATCATCATACAAATAAAAATGGATGGGAATAAAAATCACATCTCAATAATAACCCTGAATGTTAACGGCCTAAACTCGCCATTCAAAAGACACAGATTATCTGAATGGATTAAAAGAAATGACCCAACAATCTGCTGTCTCCAAGAAACACACCTCATAGAAAAAGACATCAATAGACTGAAGGTAAAAGGCTGGGAAAAGTCTTATCACTCACATGGCCTGCGGAAGCAAGCAGGGGTTTCCATTCTCATTTCAAATAAGGTAGACTTCAAGCCAAAGTTAATCAAAAGGGACAAAGATGGATATTTCTTACTACTTAAGGGAACCATTCATCAAGAGGATATAACAATCATAAATCTATATGCCCCAAATAATGGAGCACCTACATTCATCAAACAAATGCTTCTCAAGTTCAAGAGTAAAATTGACCACAACACAGTTATTCTAGGGGATGTCAACACACCTCTCTCACCAATGGATAGATCATCCAAACAAAAACTAAACAAAGAAACCTTAGGCCTCCTTAAAACAATTAATAACTTAGATCTAACGGACATATATAGAATATTTCATCCCTCAGTAAATGAATACACTTTTTTCTCAGCAGCACATGGCTCCTTCTCCAAAATAGATCATATATTATGTCACAAGGCAAATCTCAGCAAATATAAAAAAATAGAAATACTACCCTGCATGCTATCAGACCATAAAGGGATGAAATTGGAAATCAATGACAAAACAAGGAATAAGAAAAACTACTCCAACAACTGGAAGCTAAGCAACATGCTACTGAATGAACAAGGGGTTGAAGAAGACATCAAAGAGGAGATTAAAAAATTCCTAGAGGTAAATGAGAACACAGATACATCATATAGAAATCTCTGGGACACTATGAAGGCAGTAATAAGAGGAAAATTCATTGCACTGAGTTCATTCTTTAAAAGGAAGAAAAACCAACAAATAAACGACTTAACATCACACCTCCAAGCACTAGAAAAAGAAGAACAGATCAACACCAAGAGCAGCAGAAGACAGGAAATAATTAAAATCAGAGCAGAAATTAATGAAATTGAGACTAAGGAAACAATTCAAAGAATTGACAAAACTAAAAGTTGGTTCTTTGAAAAAATAAACAAAATTGACAGACCCTTAGCAATGCTAACGAAAAGAAGAAGAAAAAAAACTCAAATCACTAACATTTGTGATGAAAAAGGGAATATCACAACAAACACCTCGGATATACAGAAGATAATTAGAAATTACTTTGAAAACTTGTACTCTAATAAAACAGAAAATGCTGAATGCATTGACAGATTTCTAGAGTTAATATGATTTGCCTAAACTGGATCTGGAGGCTATACACAATTTAAACAGATCGATTACAAGCAAAGAAATAGAAGATGTCATCAAAAAGCTACCAACAAGGAAAAGTCCAGGACCTGATGGGTTTACAGCAGAATTCTACAAGACTTTCAAAGAAGAACTAATACCAATGCTCTTCAAACTATTTCAAGAAATAGAAAAAGAGGGAGCTCTTCCAGACTCTTTTTATGAGGCCAATATTACATTAATTCCAAAGCCAGGCAAAGACACATCCAAAAAAGAAAACTTTAGGCCAATATCCTTAATGAACATAGATGCAAAAATCCTCAACAAAATTCTGGCAAATCGGATACAAAAACATATCAAAAAGATAGTGCAGCACGATCAAGTGGGGTTTATTCCAGGGATGCAAGGCTGGTTCAACATTCGGAAATCAATAAACATAATACATCACATCAATAGACTTAAAGATAAAAATCATATGATTATCTCAATAGATGCAGAAAAAGCATTTGACAAAATACAGCACCCCTTTATGTTCAAAACACTGGAAAAACTAGGAATATCAGGGACATATCTCAACATTATAAAAGCTATTTATGCAAGGCCCAGAGCTAACATTATCTTAAATGGAGAAAAATTGAAAGCATTCCCTCTAAAAACTGGAACAAGACAGGGATGCCCCCTCTCACCACTGCTATTTAACATAGTACTGGAAACTCTGGCAAGAGCAATTAGACAGACGAAAGAAATTAAAGGGATCCAGATAGGAAAAGAAGAGCTCAAATTAGCACTATTTGCTGATGACATGATAATCTACCTAGAAGACCCAAAAAACTCTACCAGAAAACTTTTACAACTAGTAAATGAATTTGGCAAAGTAGCAGGATACAAAATCAATACCCATAAGTCAAAGGCATTTTTGTACATCAGTGACAAAGCCTCTGAAAGGGAAATGATGAAAACTACGCCATTTACAATAGCACCAAAAAAAATAAAATACCTGGGAATCAACTTAACGAAAGAGGTGAAAGAGCTCTATAAGGAAAATTATAGAACACTAAAGAAAGAAATCATAGAAGAACTCAGAAGATGGAAAGACCTACCTTGCTCTTGGATAGGTAGAATCAATATTGTCAAAATGTCCATACTACCAAAAACATTATACAGATTTAATGCAATTCCAATCAAAATCCCAATGTCATTCTTCAAAGAAATAGAAAAAGCAGTCATGAAATTCATCTGGAGAAATAAGAGACCCAGAATAGCCAAAGCAATCCTGAGCAAGAAAAGTGAAGCAGGTGGCATCACCATACCGGACTTTAAATTATACTATAGAGCAATAGTAACAAAAACAGCATGGTATTGGCACCAAAACAGACTGGTGGACCAATGGTACAGAATTGAGGACACAGAGACTAATACATATAATTTCAGCTATCTTATATTAGACAAAGGTGCCAAAAATGTACAGTGGAGAAAGGATAGCCTCTTCAACAAATGGTGCTGGGAAAACTGGAAATCCATATGCAACAAAATGAAATTAAACCCTTGTCTCTCACCATGCACAAAATTCAATTCAAAGTGGATCAAGGACCTAGGAATTAGACCAGAGACAATACGCCTAATAGAAGAAAAAGTAAGCTCCAATTTCCAACATGTCGGATTAGGCCCCAAGTTCCTTAATAAGAATCCTGTAGCACAAGAACTATTACCAAGAATTAATGAATGGGATAGATTTAAACTGAAAAGCTTCTTCTCAGCAAAAGAAACAATCAGTGAGGTGAATAGAGAGCCAACTAATTGGGAACAAATATTTAATACATGCACATCAGATAGAGCACTAATTTCTAGAATGTATATAGAACTAAAAAAACTTAACACCAAAAAAGCAAATAACCCAATCAATAAATGGGCTAAGGAATTGAAAAGACACTTCTCAGAAGAAGATACACGATTAATCAACAAATACATGAAAAAAATGCTCAACATCACTGGCAATTAGAGAAATGCAAATCAAAACTACTCTAAGATTTCATTTCACTCCAGTCAGAATGGCAGCTATCAAGAACACAAACAACAATAAATGTTGGAGAGGATGTGGGGAAAAAGGCACACTCATACATTGCTGGTGGGACTGCAAAATGGTGCAACCGCTATGGAAAGCAGTATGGAGATTTCTTGGGAAAATGGGAATGGAACCACCCTATGACCCAGCCATCCCACTCCTGGGTCTATTCCCAAAAGACTTAAAAACAGCATATTACAGTGACACAGCCACTTCAATGTTTATAGCAGCACAATTCACAATAGCTAGGTTATGGAACCAACCTAGATGCCCCTCAGTAGATGAGTGGATAAAGAAAATATGGTATATATACAAAATGGAATTTTACTCAGCAATAAGAGAGAATAAAATAATGGCATTTGCAGGTAAATGGATGAAGTTGGAGAATATAATGCTAAGTGAAATTAGTCAATCTCAAAAATCCAAGTACCGAATGTTTTCTCTGATATAAGGAGGCTGGTTCACAGAGTTGTTGGAAGGGGGTACATAGGATCAGAGGAACACTAGAATGGTCAACGGAAAGGGAGGGGAGGGAGGGAGTAAGGGGGGGGGTTGGAAAAAAATTGGTGGTTGAATGAGATGGATATCATTATCCTAAATGCATGATTGAAGATCTGAATGGTACTTATATACTTTGTATACAAGCAGTTGTATGTAAAAAGATACTATACTTGTGCATGATGAATAAGTAAATAAATAATAAAAAAAAAAAGAGTTAATGAGGGGATTCTCCATGTGGAAGTACTAACTCTATTCTTTACCCAAGATTCTCTATGCTGTTTAACAAGAAAACATCACACCAGATATCAAGAAACCCGATTTGGAGACCCAGCAATCCCACTCAGTGTGTGCATAACTTTGGACAAATATCAGGGAAAACAGGTGGCTACAAGTGTCAAAAATGCCAGAAAGTAGTGGTGTAAAAAACAAGGTTTTTTCCCTCTATAGCAACCAGCCAGGCACCACAATCTTGAGATGGAATGATTCCTTGAGGGCGTCCAAGGACCACAGTCCCAGTGCGGTCTCCCCTCCTCAGTGGGCACATAGTTCTCACCCTCTCTGTGGCATAAGCACTGTCACTGCATCTACATCCCAGGTAGGAAGAAGTAGAAAGGAAAAGGGCAGGAAGTACACACCTACCGTGTCTCTCCCTTTTAGCGAGGAAAACGTGCTTACTAAAACCCCTTCCGGGGGTGGGTTCTGCTTCTGTGTCTTCCTTGGCATATTACAGGGGCAGTCTAGACAAAACTCCATGGGCATTTAAATGGGTATTTTAAAAAAGTATTAATCAATTACATACATGTAAATATTTTCTCCAAATAGAAACAAGCACTGTAAAATTAAAAAGTAACAAATCCTATGGGAGCCCATGGACTATGTTTAAGTTAGCTAAGAGGGTGTTGTTACAGGCATAGTAATATGTTTAAATGAGCTGATGAAAATGAAAGAGAGGGCCAGCTATGGTGGCACACACCTGCAGTCCCAGTGGCCCAAGAGGCTAAGGCAAGAGGATTGCAAGTGCAAGGTCAGCCTCAGCAATTTAGCAAGGCCCTCAGCAACTTAGCGAGACCCTGTCTCAAATTTTTAAAAAATAATATGAGATGGGAATGTGGCTCAGTGGTTGAGCACCCCTGGTTCACATCCCTGGTACCAGCAAATGAAAAACAAAAAAGAAAAGGAAATGAAAGAGAGGGAGAGAAGAACATGGAAGGAAGGGAGGGAGGAGAGGTGGACAAAGGAGAAAATCTCATTGGTCCCACTGGGTGTGGCAGTGCATGCTTGTAATCCCAGCAGCTTGGGAGGCTGAGGCAGAAGGATCATGAGTTCAAAGCCAGCCTCAGCAACTTACTGAGGCCCTGTCTCTAAATAACATACAAAAAAGGGCTGGGGATGTGGCTCAGTGGTTAAATACCCCTGAGTTCATCCCCAGTATTAAAAAAAAAAAAAGAAAAAAGAAAAAAAGAAAAAAATCTCATTGGTCACCTTTGAAATTTTGAAAATTGGTAAAGGAAAAATTAGCATTTATTCTGCCTTTTGCATACAAAGCATATGTGGATATTCAAGGGGCTAATGAGAGAGGTTTTCATTACAGAAATGTTTAAAAATAAAGGATGATAAAATTAGAAACTCACATTTTATAAAAATTGATGAAATAATGGATCTAGGAATGGCCGTGAATAACTACTAACATTACAAAGAGAGAGTTCATTATAGATGATGGAAAACACACCACCATTCAGAAACTGTGGTGTTTTTACTGAAAACTCCAACCTGAATCTATCAAGTTTCAACTGCTAACTACCAAGTTACAGGAACTAGAGGGGCAGAGGAACAGGTTAAATGATGTCACAGAAATTCCATCAGCAAAATCCAGAATGTGGGAAAGGCTACAGGCCAACTAAATAGTTTTTCCAACAAATGAATTGCAAGGGGCGGGAAAAGTTGACCAGAGGAGGGAGGGTGCCGCGGATCAACAAAGAGAAACATCCAAAAGTTGCACTGTGTGAAACTTACCTGACTTGACAGAGAAAACTATTTCAAAAATACAAACTAATTAGGAAAATGTGAACCCTGCCTCTACATTTCATTGCTGTAAGTAATTATATTTAACTATTTATATGTAAAAATAGTATTGTCATCCTATTTCTTTAAAGAGTACAACCCATTAAATGCATGGTGAAATCCACATGGATTAAATTATACAATGTCTGGGATTTGCTCCAAAATAATCTAGGGGAAGTAGATGGAGATATTAGCCCAGAGTTGATAATTGCTGAAATTAGACTAGGTGTACACAAGAGTTCATTCTATTATTCTCTTAACTTTTTTTTTTTTTTGGTGTTGTTCTTTTGAAATTTTCCATAATAATTTTTAAAACATCAACCAGCTCAGAACAAACCCATTTAAAAAAATATTATTCAGCCTAAACCAAAGTGAAGCACAAAACCATTTCCAAGCCAATCATTTCCTTCACTGGACTGGTTGGGTTTCTTCCAGTGTCAGAGACAAGGTACTAAGAACCTGAGGACCCTCACGCCAAAAACCACCATGGGACAAAAGCTACCACTTCCAATTAAGTTCCTGCATCAACTTTACAAAGTCGGGGATTTAAAAATTCTCTTCAAAAGTTGTTACAAATACCTAACTAAAAAAAAAAAAAAAAAAAAAAAAAATGTAATATTGCCCCCAAATGATCAAAAGCAGGTAAATAGCGCTCTGCTAGAATACTGTGATTTAACAAATCTTTGTTTTGTTTTGTTTTGTTTTATAATCTCTCAATCTATCTGAGTGGGGTCCCAGTTACACACTCACTTACATCCTCACACAATTATGAGATTTTAGAGAAAAGAAAAAGTGACCACCGTGGAGAAGTAAGAGAGCTATGCCAGGTTACGCTTGTTCACTTAGTCAACAAACGTTTGATGGCCTACACTCCGCCAGTCTCTGACCCAGGTCCTACAGTCAGTGTGGAGGAAAAACAAAAGGAACACAGTATGCCTGGGGGAGCTCACAGCCTGGGGAGGCGAGGGGAGCCCAGACACCCTCCCCAGACACCTGTGCCTGGCTGTGATCCTGGGATCACAGCAGCCTCATTCACAGTAGCTACAAGGTGGACCTATCCCAGGTGTCCACCTGCAGATGAATGGATAAAGAAACTGGTCCATCCACGCCGTGCAATACATTCAGCCTTAAAAAGGAAGGGAATTCTGACCCCGTGTTACACAGATGAGTGGATGGACCTTAAGGGTGTTAGGGGCTGAGTGACAAAAACCTGCCATAGAAGGAGTAATGATGCATGATTCCATTTACATGAGGGCTTAGAGTAGTCAAGCTCAGAGAAATCAAAGGTGGAACGGTGGTTTCCAGGGGCTGGGAAGAGGTGGATCAGGGACCCTGTTTAATAGCTTCCATTTTATAAGATGTAAAACGTTCCATAGATGGGTGGTGGCAATGGCTAAACACCATGAAAGAGCTTAATGCCACTGCATCTACACTTTAAAAGAGCTAAGATGGTAAAGGTTATTATATGTGTGTTTTACCACAATTAAATCTTTTTAATTACAACTTAGAATAAATGCCCTCAAGGAGAGGCCTGTGGCAGTTCCAGTGGACACCACTGGCTCCCCCTGCAGCCCGCATCCAGTCCCATGGTGGAACATGAACTATGTTGGCCCAGCCATACAAAGGACAGCATTCTATTCCAGAGTAGGAGGAGATGGAATCAAGGAAGCAAGCTGGCTCCTTGCTGCTGTTAGCCGGACTGCCAACAGGAGCTGGCTTTAGGCTGAAGGGAGGGAACCAATCATGGAAAAACTCAAAAAATACAGAGAGAAATTGGTGACATTTTCAAGCCAGTGAAACAACCAACTCTGTAGTCTTTGCTACCTCTGGGCTTACTGTTATACCAGATAGTGCATAGCATTAGTATGAGCCAGTTGAAGTCGGCTTGCTGATAGTTCAGCCCCAAACATCCTATCACAACAATAATGCTGAAGGAATAGTGGCTAGGAACAGCTGGCCTAACTGTCGCAGTCTGGACAAGTAACATCCAGGTTAAGGCAACAGCACGCGGAGAGCTCTGTGCAAGAGGAAATGGAGTTCTATCCAGGAGTTCCAGAAAGGGAGGAAAATCCAGAGGGAGTGGGTAGGATGTGAGCTCGGATACCACAAGAGGTGGAGAGACAAAGGAAGCCAGGCCCAATGTGCAGGTCCTGCTGTATTTTATTTTTTTTTTTTTTTTTATTCTAAGATTATATAAATGACAGCAGAATGCATTACATTTCATATTACACATATAGAGCACTTTTTTACAAATCTCTGGTTGTATGCAAAGTATATTCACACCATTCATGACTTCATACATGCACTTAGGGTAATGATATCCATCTCATTCTACCATCTTTTTTTTTCTTCACCCTTTTGCCCCCTCCCTTCTCCTCCCTCCCCATTGGCCATTCTAGTATTCCTCTAATCCTCCTATGCTCCCCATTCCAACCCAACTGTGAATTGGCCTCCTTATATCAGAGAAAACATTTGGCATTTGGCTTTTTGGGATTGGCTAACTTCACTTAGCATTATATTCTCTAACTCCATCCATTTTCCTGCAAATGCCATGATTTTATTCTGTCTTATTGCTGAGTAATATTCCATTGTGTGTATATACCACATTTTCTTTATCCATTCATCTACTGAAGGGCATCTAGGTTGGTTCCACAGTTTAGCTATTGTGAATTGTGCTGCTATAAACATTGATGTGGCTGTGTCCCTGTGGTATGCTGTTTTCAGGTCTTTTGGGTAAAGTCCAAGGAGTGGGATAGCTGGGTTATAAAGTGGTTCCATTCCAAGTTTTCCAAGGTATCTCCATACTGCTTTCCATATTGGCTGCACCATTTTGCAGTCCCACCAACAATGTATGAGTGTGCCTTTTTCTCCACATCCTCTCCAACATTTATTGTTGTTTGTGTTCTTAATAGCTGCCATTCTGACTGGTGTGAGATGAAATCTTAGAGTGGTTTTGATTTGCATTTCTCTAATTGCCAGAGAGGTTGAGCATTTTTTCATGTATTTATTGATTGATTGTATAGCTTCTTCTGAGAAGTGTCTGTTCAGTTCCTTGACCCATTTTTTGATTGGGTTATTTGGTTTTTTGGTGTTATGATTTTTGAGTTCTTTATATATTCTAGAGATTAGTGCTCTATCTGACGTGTATGTGGTAAAAATTTGTTCCCAATTAGTAGGCTCTCTGTTCACCTCACTGATTGTTTCTTTTGCTGAGAAGAAGCTTTGTAATTTGAGTCTATCCCATTTATTGATTCTTGGTATTAATTCTTGTGCTACAGGAGTCTTATTAAGGAACTTGGGCCCTAATCCAACATGTTGGAGATTAGAGCTTACTTTTTCTTCTATTAGGTATAGTGTCTCTGGTCTAATTCCTAGATCCTTGATCCACTTTGAGTTGAATTTTGTGCATGGTGAGAGATAGAGGTTTAATTTCATTTTATTGCATATGGATTTCCAGTTTTCCCAGCACCATTTGTTGACGAGGCTATCATTTCTCCAATGTACATTTTTGGCGCCTTTGTCTAATATAAGATAACTGAAATTATATGTGTTAGTCTCTGTGTCCTCTATTCTGTACCATTGGTCTACTGGCCTATTTTTGGTGCCAATACCATGCTGTTTTTGTTACTATTGCTCTGTAGTATGATTTAAGGTCTGGTATAGTGATGCCCCCTGCTTCACTCCTCTTGCTAAGGATTGCTTTAGCTATTCTGGGTCTCTTGTTTTCATCTGTTGTGTTTCAGATCTATCTAGTGAGAGTCAGATTCCACCGGAGCATTCTATGATAACGTGAACGCGCAACCATATTCACTTTGGGGTAGATGTTACAATGTGGAGGACTGGCTGGAGGATGGCTCTTTTGGATGCAGAAAAACAAGTATTTAAGGCAAACAATGATGGCAGCTTAGTCTAGGGTGGAGGTTGTATAGATGATAGAAAGTGGATATTTGTGAGTTTTTTTGAAAGGCAGTATCAATGTAACTTGGTGCTGGATCAATACCTATTGTGGAAGAAAAGGGAGGTGTTAGGGATGACTGCCAAGTAAATAGATGTAAGGGGGGGCTGGTGAGCCTTTTCGTACAGAAGCTATCAATGTTCAGACTTGGGGAGAGAGAGCTTGACCATAAGCAAGAACTGATACCTAACTAAAGCTTGATTGAAACAGCACTATGAATTATAATTAATACGAACATATACTAAGCGTTCATTGTAAGATAGAGTCCATATAATGCTTTGTACTTTATCTTCTTCATTGTAGCAGACTATATAACAAACTCTCTCATCCACATGATTTTCTTCAGTGAGACCTTGTCCCCCCTCTCATCAAGACAGAGTATCTATGTCACCACCCTGAACATGGGCAGGTTTATAACTGCTTCGACCAATAGTATATATCAGAACGGATGGTCTTTGACTTCTGAGTGCAAATCCTAAAAAGACACTGAGAGCTTCTGACAAGCTCTCTTGGGACACTCATTCTAGGGGAAGCCAGATCATATAAGTGGCCCAGTGACTCTGAGGCCACCCAGCTAGAGAGTCCACATGCAGGTACCCTGGTTGTCACACTCAGCTGAACTCCCTGCAATAATCCAGGTCAACTCTCCAGTCAGATGAATGGACCACCTTGGAAAGGCCTCCTCCACCTCCAAATCCTCCACCTCCAATCTCACCACTGCATCTGTTGCCCATGAGAACCAGAAATGAGTTATCCACGAGGAACCCTACCCAACAGAAGAAAGCCTGGGGCCCAAATAACTGATTGTTGTTGATTGTTTACAGCCCTGAGCTTTGGCAGTCTTTGGTCACATTCTCCTAACATTGAACAGGTGAGAAAAAAATAAATGAGACAGAGAGAAGAATGTAACTTGCTCGGGCTCACAGAGCTAGTGAGCACCCGAAGTTAGATTCTAGCTACATTTATATGATTTGGAACCTGTCCTATTTTTTAAAATCTAATTGCTCCTACCCTTTTGGTCACACCTGCAAATTAAATTGCTATTTCTATTCAAAATCTTACACTTTGTCCTTCTTCAAGCCCTAACTTCAAATGAATGCATTTTGAAAGTAATCTATTCAGCTTAAAAACAGCAACCAACTAGTAGAGTAAAATGTGGACAATTGCAAGTGCTTGAAAAGTTGTTTTCTTTTTTTTTTTTTTTTTTTTCCCTAGCACTTTTCCCCAGCAAAAGAAAATTGATATGAAATTAAAACAGACAACTTCTGGTTTCTTTCAAGGGAGATTTATGACCACTGTCTACAGAATTTCTAGCTGTGAAATGAACTGTAAAACAAAATGTTTTTAAATAATATATTTAAAGCAAAGCAGTGTTATATACAATTAATGTAAAAATGATCAGACGTGATAGTTGCTGAGTAAAAATAAAAATAGAGAAATTTGAGCTATCAGGGTAATGGCCTTTCATGAAGCACTAATCTATCAGCAAAGAGCACAAATCAAGGGGATAATCAGGCATATGAATGACTTCAGAGCAACTTTCTCTTATTAATCAGACATCCTGAAGTAGAACCCCATCCCTTTGCCACTGCCTCGGTCCAGGGCCTTCGGATTCCTCCCCCGTGCCCTGCAGCCTCTCTGCCCTGCAGCCTCTCTGCGCTGCTCTGTCTGCCTCCTCACCCCCAGCACCAGTATTGCACCAACCCCTTGAGCCCCAGGTCACCTCCTCCCTTGCTCCAGGGCCCGCCCACTCCCCACCCCTGGCCAGGATGAACTTGGTCGTGCCCAGTCCCACTCACAAGCCAGCTCCTTGGAGCTGCCTCTCTGGGTGCCTTCCAACCAGAGACGGGTCTTTCTCCTCTGAGTTCCCACAAACAGCAGCTGAACTCCACGGTGGAGTTCAGCTTCACAACCACCTTGGCTTAGCGGCACTGCGTTCACACACACTGCCAGGCCCCGGAGAGACAGAGCAAATGTCAGACAACCCCGTCTGTGGGAGACAGCAGTGCTCCTCGCCCAGGGATGGCTCTCCCCCAGGGGACCATGTCTGGAAACATATTTGACTGCCATGCCTGGGAAGAGTGCTGCTGGCACCTAGTGGGTCGAGGACAGGAAAGCTGTTACATCTGCTAAACTTACAGGACAGCTCCTACCACAAAGAACCACCTGGCTCAAGATCTCAGCCATGCTGAGGTCGAGAGGCCTAGATAAACAACAAAATAATCAAGTCATTCCAGGGACCCAGAGCCATGAAGACAGTGAGTAGGAGGGTGAGGCAGTGCTGGAGTGAGGGGGAGGTCTCGCTAGAGAGACTGGTAAGCAGAAAATGAAGACGGCAAACTCCCACTCAGCCATTCTGGCCCTAGAGCCCATGGCATGTCCCTGCGGCACTTGAGGTTGTGGCAATAACATCTCCTCAAACTGAGTAAGGACCAGGTGCTAAGGACCGGCCCCGGACAGGGTCTGGTCTCCACGTCCTCCACCCTGCTCCTGTCTGCATTTCTTGTTTCCCTACAGTGAAGTCGTCATCACAGGGCTTGGATGAGAAACGCAGGAGCTCAGCTCTGCTGGCCTAGCTGCTTTAGGGTGACTTGTTTGCTTCCTGGAGCTACTGTCACAAAATATTACAAACTGGGTAGCTTAAAACTATAAGAAGTTATTCTCTCATAGATCTGGTGGGCAGAAGTTCAAAATCAAGGTCGTAGGACCCATGCTCCTTTGGAGATGAATAGACTCTTTCCTTGCCTCTTCCAGCTTCTGGTTACAGCTGCCCATCCCTGGGGTCCTTTGGCTGAAGTCGGCATGGCTGCAACCTCTGCCTCAGCTGGCCACCACATGACATTCTCCCTGTGTGTCTCTGTCTCTTCTTATAAGGGCACTAATCATCCTGCATTGGGGTTCACCCTAATGATCTTAACCTGATTATATCTGCAAAGACCCCATTTCCAAATAAGGTCACAGTCACAGATGGCAGGGATTAGGACTTCAGCATATCTTTTTGGAGGATACAACTCAGTCTCCACTAGGTAGAAAGGATGGTGAAAAGAATATTCTAGGCCAAAACAAACAGTTCAGCTGCAAATAAAAGCCACACTAGCCAACTGTCACCTACCCAAAGTGGCTGTGATGCTTGTAATAAAATTAGAGCCAGCTGCAGCGAGGGCCCTGTGGTATTAACACTGCAACAGACTGGTCCAGGTAGTGACCACAATTCCCTTGTTGGTCTTCCCTCTGCCCTGGTTCACCACCCAGAAAATGAAAAATGGCAACAGACCCTGGGATCTCCCCAGGGCCTTGCTCTGGTTGAGCATCTTCTCACGCATCAAGTGTGAGTCCCCGTGGAACCTATGAGCAAGCAGGCCCAGGACTGTCACCTGATCTCCCAAAGGCTACCTCCCCTGCCAGGTGTCCACTGTAAGGCTTATCCTTACCTGCTGGCCAAGATCCCACAGAATAACATGTACCTGACACATAGTGAGACTCAATAAATCTTTTGCAAGCAGACCAGGAAAATGTGTGGCATAAATATAACTTGAATTTCTCCTTCTGAACTCACAGTTTCCTCTAATTATTAAACAGAGCGACTCAGGTATCCATTCTGTATGGGTCTGCAGGAAAGACCTGCAGATGTCTGTGGACCACACTGGGTGGGAAAGAATTTCTGATGTGTGTCACTTGCTGAGTGGGGCCTCTCACTGCTCAATCCAAATGCTCCTCTGCATCTCTTCACCCCAAGCATGGGCAGAGTCCTACCCTCTTCATTCCTCAAAGCACCTAAATACAGCACTGTTATGAAATACAGTCTTTATTGACAGATCCAGGAATGAGAAAAAAAATTGCAGCATGAGATAGAAAAGAAATCCACTCTCTGACATCAGTGCTTCTAAAGTTCATCAGTCAAGGTCTCCAGGCCATCTCCCTCTAGGAAAACAACTGCTGCCATACTGCTGGGACCTGCATTCTCCCAGTGACCCTCTCTCTCATTGCCTGTCCCAAACCCAGTACCCAGGTTTCAACCATCATCCTCACCCAGCTCCTTGGCTCCCACCCTCCAAGGTTCTAAGATACCCAGGAATAACCTGTAAATCCTATTATCATATTATATAGGACAATTTTAGATCCCCTTAATCAATCTCTCCATCACAAAGTAGGCTCAGGGGTCTTAGATTTTATAGTCAACAGCCCACTGAATAATAAAAAAAAGCATAAATTTCTCCACTGCTCCCTACCACCCTTAGAATGCAGAAATGACTGCATTATGACTTTAAATAGGAATTCTTCCTTCACACCACACAAAGTAGATCCTTAATACCTACTAGTTCCTCACATGAGGATTGGGAAACTAAGGCTAGAGATGTTAGTTGACTTGCCAAAGAGCTGTTCTATTGAAGAAACGTGATGCATCAACCCACCTATGCCAATATCAGGTAAGTGGTCACCTGGATCTGAGCCCAGGGCTGAAGACTCAGCACTGCCTGAGCTGTGCGTGCCTAGAAATGTCTACTGGACCCTCCCAGACTCAGCAAAGTGCTCTCAGCTGTTTGGGGAAGTTGCTGTGCCAGGTAATTATCTCTTCTTTATCCAGAGATTTGTGTCTAGATTACAGACTCCCACTATAGTCTCCCACCTTGGTCTTTCGCCTTCTGCAAACCTTCTGTGAACCTTCTTTGCACTGGTCTTTCCATTCATTACTGCATGCTACATTCACCAGAGTTCTTAAGACATCAGTGACAGAAACAGACACTGGCCACTTTAGACAGAAAGAAACATACTAGAGGACCACTAATAGAACCTTTGAATGGGCTACAGATCCAGGATTGGAGCTGCACAACCAAGAGCTACACCCCAAAGAAGAAAAATAGAGATAAATCTGGAGTTGATCAAATCTGGAAAGATCAAGTAGGGTGGAAAGTAGGGTAGAGCAAATGGAAAGAGGCATAATCCCAAAACCTGAGGACTAAGGGTGACCATCCAAGCAAAATGATGAATGTCTGACCAAGGCAGGTGTTGTTGAGATTGAGTCATGTAGACAGATTCCAGAAACAGGGAAGATTGACCATACCTTCAGGCTAATTAGGGTGGGAAGCAGAAGCAGTCCAAGACCACTGTATCACATATGTGACAGTGTCGCTGACTGCAATAGGGAAGAGAGAGTTGGAGAAGCTGGAATAGAGATGGATGGTAGGGACACTCTGAGGCAGTGGTCACTGTGAAGTGGCCATTGGTAGATGGACTGAAGCTAAGGAAAGATGTTGGGAAGGAAGCTTATAATGGGCATCTAAGAACTTGCTGGTATTCAAAGCCAGTGGAGTACGTGAGACTGACCAAGAAGATTGCAGGGATCAAAATATGGGTGAAAACCAGAACTGGAGAGATTGATTTGTCTCGGTTTTCATGGGATTTTTCTGGTTTTAGGACTCAAATCCTATGTCATGGATAACCATCCAGTCCCAGGCAAGTCAGAACATCCTGAGTAAAATAAAGAGTAAAATATATTATGAGAGGCACGGGCTAGGTCAGTTAGCATGGGTGCAAGACCACGGCTGGAAGCCAGACTTCTAACTGACAGTCCACTGCCCTTCCTTTACCCTCTGCCAAGCAAGAGCCAAATGGAATGAAACAAATAGGGAGGCCAAGCGTTAGGGTCCAAATCCTAGACTCCTGACTTGCTAGTTGTATGACCTCAGGAAAACCAGATTTACTCTCTGAACTGCATTTTTCTTACCCCCAAAATACAAGTAATTTCTGCATAGTCCCTAATCTCGGCATAAAAGATAGGATCAAATAAAACAATGGAAGATTAGGTAGAGGGAAGTGAAGGGAGGGGAGGGAGGAGATGTGGGGATGGGAAAGATAGTGGAATGAAACAGACATTATTACTGTATGTATATATGTGACTACATGACCAATGTGATTCTGCAACCTGTACACTAGGAACAAAGAGAAATTATATCCCACCTATGTATGATATCACAGTGCATAAATGCATTCTACTGTCATGTACAGCTAATTAAAACAAATTTAAAAACTGAAAAAAAATTAAAAACTAAATAAAATTAAACAACGGAGGCACTAGAAGATGAGGATTCTGCCAATAAGCTGACAAGAGAGGTAAAGAGCCACAAAGTGGCCTCTCCCCTGACTTTGGAATTTAATCCCAAGAGTGTCAGGTCTCCTCTGGCCCAAGGCTCACACTAGTTCAAAGAGTTTAACCCTCACGAAAGTGTCCTCACCACTTCCTTGAAAAATATGGTCCCTCTACTAAAACTGTCTGGAGCAAAATATATTTCCCCCAGAAAATGCTGGTGGATTTATCACAACTGGGCCATTCATCTGTTAAAAAGCAGAATGGCATTTATTGCCAATTGCTCGCTTTATGGGAGAAAAGAAACAGGGAGCCTAATAAGCTTGGTTAATTTTTTTTCTTTTATGGCTCCAGGAACTGCACTAAATATTTCGTCTGCTTTTCTTGCAGTTTGGAGACTGCTCTGAACTTGAGAAGTATTACAAAAAGGTTCCAATCTACTCAGGTGCTGCTGCCTCAGGAGGTGACATTGGTAGAGAGGTCCAGAGGACCTCTGGGAAAAGCCACCCACCAGGAGTCTGCATGACCACTGATCCATTTACAAAAGTGAGGGTGCAACCTAAATCATCATCACCATCATCGTCATCAGATAGGCATGTTATCTGAGGGGTTTGCCTGAAATGATTTTGAAATACACTGGAATGTCACTATATTTTTAAGTCACATGAAGAAGTATATCAATCTTCCAACGGGGAGGACTATAGAGTTCAGGCCCAGGTCTGAGCCCTGCTAATTATTAATAGTGTGAACTTGGTTGCCGTCCTGGGGCAGAGACTTGTTTCAAGCACTCAGTCCCAGCATCCCATAACATAGCATATCCACAGCACCCTCATATCCATCCTGTTCCTCCTGCTAATTTCATTCATCAACTGCTTAGCAGTCTGAGAGCATCTGCTATGGATTACACACTGCTTTCTCTGGAGCACAAGGCTGCACAAGAACATTAAAGGCCTAGTTTTTCTTTTTAATTTTTTTTTTTTTAGTTGTTGATGGACCTTTATTTATTAATTTATATGCGGTGCTGAAAATCGAACCCCATGCCTCACACATGCTAGGTGAGTGCTCTACCACTGAGCCACAACCTCAGCCCAAGTCCTAGGTTTTCAATCTCACCTCTAACATATAACTGACCTTCTAGTCCAATGGCATCCAAAAGAACTCACTAAGATAATGGGAATATTCCAATCTGCATTGTCCAATAGAGTAGCCAGTGGGAATGTATGGCTAAGGAGCACTTGAAAGGTGGCCAGAGCAAGACTTGGAAATTGAATGTTTAATTTTGTATGATTTTTATTAATGCTAATGTAAATTTAAACAGGCAGTGGCTATCCTATCAGCTGAGAGATAGCCTACCTGAGCCTCAGCTCCTTCGTCTCTAAAATGGTGCTATAGAGGGCATCCATATAATACATTCTGAGCGAGGTGAATCTGAGGACTGTAAGTTATAGGGCATAAAGCATAATAACACATCATCCGTGCCACCAGCCCTGAGCCCAGCACAGAGCCAGGATCTGCAAGACAACAAAATGGGACCACTTATTGAATCCATCTTAATTTGGCCTTAGAATCAGTGCTTTGAGGGCTGATATTAACTGGAAGTGTCAGGAGGCAGAAGGATTCTGATCAGCCTTTATCCTGCGGCCACAGAAAAACAATCCGTCTTTTAAAGAATTCTTCCATTGGTGGCCAGCGATGTTCTGCATGAGGAAACCTATTAACTGCTTCATGTGAGCGAATATTTACAGGAAGTTAGAAAATGCTGAGTGTAGCTAAGGAAAATGCCCCTCTGTGGAGTTTTATGGCTGATTAATGCCCTGGAATTTCATGGAGGGGATTTATAGATAAAGGTTACTAACTAACCAGTGTATTGTTAAATGTGGTCTCACAAACTATAGGTTCTATTCAAGGTGTGGCACGGGGCTTCCAAGGGGCAAGGGAGAGTTCTGTTAATACCAAGTTATCTGAAACCAAAACCCATAATTCTTCAGCGATGTCAGCTAAGGGCAGTATTTCAAAAGTAAGGCTCTCAGCCTCAGAAGAAGCGTAAAGATCATCCCATCCATCTCTCTTGCATGCTTAAAAATCCTCCCCACACTTCAGTTTCTGCATGAACAGCTCCAGAGATGGGTAGCTGCCTGTGTCCTAAGGCAGCACATTCCATTTCACGTTGGACATGTGACATCGTCAGAAAGAGTTTCCTACACTGAGCCCAGAGAAGGAACAGTACCTTAGAAGAGTTCCGCCATTTTCTGCCATAAGACATAATATAGGAATAATAAAACTGCAGTGTGGGATCATTGGGAAAACTAAGCTCACCAGAGGTACAAGGTGACAGTTTTCCTTCTGTTCCTTCCCATTGGCTCAGCTTCCTCGGTGCTAGAGGTACACTGATGATTGACACCTCTTCCAGCATCCTAGCAGTAATTGTAGCAGTAGAAGTAATCACAACAGCTGTTATGTTTTTTAACCAATATTAATGTCCCCAGTTCCTCTTCCACTGACTTGTGAAGATATGGACAGGTGCCATGTCACTTTACGGGCTCAGCAATCTTATTTCTTTCAATATCTCTCATCTGTTAAAGTTTCATGATTGAACTAAAATGGCTTGCTGTTCCTGTGACTGACTGACCAGCGATGTGAGTGACATCTAGAACTGGTTCATCATTCTAGCGCCACTGTCCTTGATTGTGTCGATGTTGCTGGCAGTGGTGGTGATATTACAAGTAACAGACATAGTACTGATTTTTGAGGATGACTAAGAGTGGGACACTATGTTAAGAATTTAGAAGAGGCTGGGTACAGTGGTGCATGCCTGTAATCCCAGCAGCTCAGGAGACTGAGGCAGTAGAATCGCAAGTTCAAGGTCAGCCTAAGTAACTCGGTAAAACCCTAAGTAACTTAGTGAGACCCTAAGCAACTTAGCAAGACCCTGTCTCAAAATTAAAAAATAAATAAATAAAAAAGGGCTTGGGATGGGGTTCAGCAGTTAAGTGGCCCTGGATTCAATGCCTGGTACCACACATACACACACACACAAAAAAAAAAAAAGAAAAAAAATAGAACTTAGAATAAATAATTGCATTTAACTTTCAAAGCAATCCTGTAAAGTAGTTATTGTCATATCATCTGCATTTAGCAAATAAGAAAAACTGAGCAAGACAAGCATCTTCCCCAAGAACATAAAGGTGAACTAAAGATAATCAGAGAAAACCAACAGCAATTTTTCACTTCACAGTAGAGGTGTTCAGAGTGCAAGCTATGAATCCCTCCAGGACACTCCCATTCCAAAGGCAGAGAGGCGACAAGAGAAGCAGTCCCACTGAGAGCAAAGAGACCTTGACCTGAAAGTGAAGCGAGAGAGGGGCAGATGGATGGAGGTACTTTTGGTAGATAGGATCCATAGGACTTGGTGCTTGCTGGGACGTGAGATGGTGGAACTTTTCTCTAAGAAAAGGAATAGGAGAAAAGATAGCAAGGCTAGTGTCCATCAAGAATGATGATAATATCCCTGAAAATTACAGAATGTTGCAAAATCAAGCCATTACACAAGAACATGCTATTAAAACGGAAAGGCAATCATCTTCATAAAAAGAAAGCTGGCCTTTGGGGTCATCAGAATGGGGAACATGGGAGAAGATTCTCACAAAACCTGGCTCCCAAGTTCCAACTTCATTAGCTGTCTTCCACCTGCCCACTTTCCCTCTGTCCTTGGTGCATGCTCATCTCCCAGATAAAACTGACACCTGGCCCCAGAGCAGGAGACAGCAAGGACAGACCCGCCAACTCTGCTTGGAGTGTAGGTGGGCCCAGAGCAGTGCAGGGGTCCTACATCAGAGAGTTACCAGGCCCAGGCTCCATCCAGTCTAGCTGATCTCCACCCCAGAGAAGGAGACAGCAAGGACCAATAGGCCAACTCTGCTTAGAGTGCAGGCGGGCCGGGAGCAGTCCTGGGGTCCTACATCAGAGCACCCCACCCGCTGGAAGGAGAGAACCAGCCGCCAGTTTGCCTGGCCTCCATGATCCATAGTAGCATATCCCTGCTGCTGTAGGCAGGGCCCAGCCTGAGGATAAGCCCTCTCCACTCTTCCACTGTGCCATTCTGCAACTGGCCAAAGGTGCAGCCTTGACTCCACTAACAGGACTGCTGACTGGACATGATCTGGGTCAATTGGCTTAAGCTGGAAGGGATAAAAGAAGGGCTTCCAAGGGTCCATTTTGTTTGAGACTTGTTCTTGGGTTCAACGTTTTTGTTTGCTTGTTTGTTTGTTTTGTTGTTTCTTGGGTTTTTTTGTTTGTTTGTTTTTGCTTTGTTTTTGTTGTGATTGACAGTGTGTTTCTGTGCTTCTGCTCCTCTTTTCTTTCTTTTCTTCCTTCTCACTTTTATATTTTCTCTTCTTCCTTCATCTTCCCTATTTACACCCTGCCATTGCATTCTCAACAGAGGCAAAAACAAGTTATATGCAGAAATTGGGATTTCTAGAACCGGTACAATTGAAATATATAGCAAAGTGGTGTTATATATAGTTTATTCTCTATTTTCTAGACTCACTCTCTCTCTCCTCTCTCTTTACACTAATTTCTACTCCTTAGTCATTTTCTTTCTTTTCTTTTTTTCTTTTCCATCTTTCTTTATTTCTTTCTCAACCACTGCATAAGTTAAGTTTATATATAAATCTGTCTTTCCACCTAAACATTCACTCCATTCTCTTTCCTCTCTCGTCTGCTGATACTAAACCACTTCCATAAAACTCTCTTTTCATACTTTCTAAGAAAGAACAAGTCAATACACTCACTTCCTTCTTCCTAAACATATCACCTCTGTGTCCATTACTTGAAACTATAAAACCCCATCAGAAGCGTTCAGAGTAAATTGGAAACAATATCTGGGTTAACTAAATCTGTACAGTGTGATCAAACTGGGATTCTCTGAATAGAAAGTGTTTGATTTTAAAGTGTAAAGGAAATATAAGGGGATCTGATAGCATTGTACTACAGGAGCAACGTAAGGTTTTAAGGTAAAATCAAAATAGACAAGGTCCCACAGTGCAAGAAGAATAGATGCACAAGCAATATGAAGAAACAAGGGAAGAAAGTGACACAAACAAATCAATATACCTCCTCAGTAGATTCCATGGCATGCACAGTTGGTGAAATGCCAGAGATGAAATTTAGAAATTACATATTCCAAATGTTAGCGGAACTTAAGAATGAACTCAAAAGTGAGATGAGGGAGCAAATACAGGAGGTGAAAGATAATTTTGACAAAGAACTCCATAAACAAACACAGGAAGTAAAAGATTACTTCAATAGGGAGATAGAGGCTATAAAGAGAAACCAAACAGAAATTCCAGAAGCAATAAACCAAAATAAAAGCTCAATTGAAAGTATCACCAACAGAGTAGATCACTTGGAAGAAAGAACCTCAGACAATGAAAACAAAATATATATTCTAGAGAAAAATCTAGATTACACAGCAAAAATGGTAAGAAACCAAGAACAGAACATTCAAGAATGATGGGACAATATAAAAAGACCAAACATAAGAGTGATTGGGTAGAGGAGGGGGCAGAGTTTCAAGCCAAAGGAATGAGTAATTTATTTAATGAAATAATTACAGAAAATTTTCCAAACTTGAGGAATGAATGGGAAAACCAAGTTCAAGAGGCCTACCGAACACCAAACATACAAAATCTCAACAGATCCACACCAAGACACATTATAATGAAAATGCCTAATATACTGAGCAAGGAGAGAATATTAAAAGCCACAAGAGAAAGGAAGCAGATTACATATAGGGGGAAACCAATCAGACTATGCTCAGATTTTTCTACCCAGACCTTAAAAGCAAGAAGATCCTGGAATAGCATATTTCAAGCTCTGAAGGAAAAGGGATGTCAACCAAGAATCTTATATCCAGAAAAATTGAGCTTTAGATTCGAAGATGAAATAAAAACCTTCCACGACAAGCAAAAGTTAAAAGATTTCGCATCTCGAAAGCCAGCACTTCTGAACATCCTAGGCAAAATTTTTCATGAAGAAGAAGAGAAAAATAACAACAAAAATCAACAAAGGGAGATATTAAACTAAGGGAAATACCAACCAGAAGAGAAACCAAATCAACCTAAAGATCATAATACAAATAAAAATGGATGGGAATAAAAATCACATCTCAATAATAACCCTGAATGTTAACCGCCTAAACTCGCCATTCAAAAGACACCAATTATCTGAATGGATTAAAAGAAATGACCCAACAATTTGCTGTCTCCAAGAAACACACCTCATAGAAAAAGACATCAATAGACTGAAGGTGAAAGGCTGGGAAAAGTCTTATCACTCACATGGCCTGCTGAAGAAAGCAGGGGTTTCCATTCTCATTTCAAATAAGGTAGACTTCAAGCCAAAGTTAATCAAAAGGAACAAAGATGGATATTTCTTACTACTTAAGGGAACCATTCATCAACAGGATATAACAATCATGAATCTATATGCTCCCAAATAATGGAGAACCTACATTCATCAAACAAACTCTTCTCAAGTTCAAGAGTAAAATTGACCACAACACAGTTATTCTAGGGGATTTCAACACACCTCTCTCACCAATGGATAGATCATCCAAACAAAAGCTAAACAAAGAAACCTTAGGCCTCCTTAAAAACAATTAATAACTTAGACCTAATGGACATATATAGAATATTTCATCCCTCAGTAAACGAATACACTTTTTTCTCAGCAGCACATGGCTCCTTCTCCAAAATAGACCATATATTATGTCACAAGGCAACTCTCAGCAAATATAAAAAAAAATAGAGATACTACCCTGCATTCTATCGGACCATAAAGGGATGAAATTGTAAATCAATGACAAAACAAGGAATAAGAAAAACTACTCCAACAACTGGAAGCTAAACAACATGCTACTGAATGAACAAGGGGTTGAAGAAGACATCAAAGAGGAGATTAAAAAATTCCTAGAGGTAAATGAGAACACAGATACATCATATAGAAATCTCTGGGACACTATGAAGGCAGTAGTAAGAGGAAAATTCATTGCACTGAGTTCATTCCTTAAAAGGAAAAAAAAAAAAAACAAATAAATGACTTAACATCACACCTCAAAGCACTAGAAAAAGAAGAACAGATCAACAAGAGCAGTAGAAGACAGGAAATAATTAAAATCAGAGCAGAAATTAATGAAATTGAGACTAAGGAAACCATTCAAAGAATTGACCAAACTAAAAGTTGGTTCTTTGAAAAAATAAACAAAATTGACAGACCCTTAGCGATGCTAACAAAAAGAAGAAGAGAAAAAACTCAAATTACTAACATTCATGATGAAAAAGGGAATATCACAACACCTCAGATATACAGAAGATAATTAGAAATTACTTTGAAAACTTGTACCCTAATAAAATAGAAAATACTGAATGCATTGACAGATTTCTAGAGTAATATGATTTGCCTAAACTGGATCTGGAGACTATACACAATTTAAACAGATCGATTACAAGCGAAGAAATAGAAGATGTCATCAAAAAGCTACCAACAAGGAAAAGTCCAGGACCTGATGGGTTTACAGCAGAGTTCTACAAGACTTTCAAAGAAGAACTAATATCAATTCTCTTCAAACTATTTCAAGAAATAGAAAAAAAGGGAGCTCTTCCAGACTCTTTCTATGAGGCCAATATTACATTAATTCCAAAGCCAGGCAAAGACGCATACAAAAAAGAAAACTTCAGGCCAATATCTTTAATGAACATAAATGCAAAAATCCTCAACAAAATTCTGGCAAATCGGATACAAAAACATATCAAAAAGATAGTGCAGCACGATCAAGTGGGGTTTATTCCAGGGATGCAAGGCTGGTTCAACATTCGGAAATCAATAAACATAATACATCACATCAATAGACTTAAAGATAAAAATCATATGATTATCTTAATAGACGCAGAAAAAGCATTTGACAAAATACAGCACCCCTTTATGTTCAAAACACTGGAAAAACTAGGAATATCAGGAACATATCTCAACATTATAAAAGCTATTTATGCAAGGCCCAGAGCTAACATTATCTTAAATGGAGAAAAATTGAAAGCATTCCCTCTAAAAACTGGAACAAGACAGGGATGCCCCCTTTCACCACTGCTATTTAACATAGTATTGGAAACTCTGGCCAGAGCAATTAGACGAAAAGAAATTAAAGGGATCCAGATAAGAAAAGAAGAGCTCAAATTAGCACTATTTGCTGATGACATGATCATATACCTAGAAGACTCAAAAAACTCTACCAGAAAACTTTTAAAACTAGTAAATGAATTTGGCAAAGTAGCAGGATACAAAATCAATACCCATAAGTCAAAGGCATTTTTGTACATCAGTAACAAAGCCTCTGAAAGGGAAATGATGAAAACTACTCCATTTACAATAGCATCAAAAAAAAAATAAAATACCTGGGAATCAACTTAATGAAAGAGGTGAAAGACCTCTATAAGTAAAATTATAGATCACTAAAGAAAGAAATCATAGAAGAACTCAGAAGATGGAAAGACCTACCTTGCTCTTGGATAGGTAGAGTCAATATTGTCAAAATGTCCATACTACCAAAAGCATTATACAGATTTAATGCAATTGCAATTAAAATCCCAATGTCATTCTTCAAAGAAATAGAAAAAGCAGTCATGAAATTCATCTGGAGAAATAAGAAACCCAGAATAGTCAAAGCAATCCTGAGCAAGAAAAGTGAAGCAGGGGGCATCACCATACCGGACCTTAAATTATACTATAGAGCAATAGTAACAAAAACAGCATGGTATTGGCACCAGAACAGACTGGTGGACCAGTGGTACAGAATTGAGGACACAGAGACTAATACTTATAATTTCAGCTATCTTATATTAGACAAAGGCGCCAAAACTGTACAGTGGAGAAAGGATAGCCTCTTCAACAAATGGTGCTGGGAAAACTGGAAATCCATATGCAACAAAATGAAATTAAACCCTTGTCTCTCACCACACACAAAACTCAATTCAAAGTGGATCAAGGACCTAGGAATTAGACCAGAGACGATACACCTAATAGAAGAAAAAGTAAGCTCCAATTTCCAACATGTCGGATTAGGCCTCAAGCTCCTTAATAAGAATCCTGTAGCGCAAGAACTATTACCAAGAATTAATGAATGAGATAGATTTAAGCTAAAAAGCTTCTTCTCAGCAAAAGAAACAATCAGTGAGGTGAATAGAGAGACAACTAATTGGGAACAAATATTTAATACATGCACATCAGATAGAGCACTAATTTCTAGAATATATAAAGAAATAAAAAAACTTAACACCAAAAAAGCAAATAAACCAATCAATAAATGGGCTAAGGAATTGAAAAGACACTTCTCAGACGAAGATACACATTTAATCAACAAATACATGAAAAAATGCTCAACATCGCTGGCAATTAGAGAAATGCAAATCAAAACTACTCTAAGATTTCATTTCACTCCAGTCAGAATGGCAGCTATCAAGAACACAAACAACAATAAATGTTGGAGAGGATGTGGGGAAAAAGGCACACTCATACATTGCTGGTGGGACTGCAAAATGGTGCAACCACTATGGAAAGCAGTATGGAGATTTCTTGGGAAAATGGGAATGGAACCACCCTATGACCCAGCCATCCCACTCCTGGGTCTATTCCCAAAAGACTTAAAAACAGCATATTACAGTGACACAGCTATCTCAATGTTTGTAGCTGCACAATTCACAATAGCTAGGTTGTGGAACCAACCTAGATGTCCCTCAGTAAATGAGTGGTTTAAGAAAGTGTGGTATATTCGCACAATGGAATTTTACTCAGCAATAAAAGAAAATAAATTAATGGCATTTGCAGGTAAATGGATGAAGTTGGAAGACATAATGCTAAGTGAAGTTAGTCAGTCTCAAAAATCCAAGTACCAAATGTTTTCTCTGATATAAGGAGGCTAGTTCATAGTATTGTTGGATGGGGGGTTACATAGGAGGACTAGAGGAACACTAGAATGGTCAAAGGGAAGGGAGGGTAAGGGGGGGCAAGGGGGGAAGGAGGGGGAGAAAAGGAAAAAAAAAAAGAAAAGGTGGTTGAATGAGATGGATATCATCATCCTAAATGCATGATTGAAGATCTGAATGGTGCTTATATACTTTGTATACAAGCAGTTGTATGAAAAAAGATACTATACTTGTGCATTATGAATAAGTAAATAAATAATTTTAAAAAATTTAAAAAACAAAACAAAAAAAAATAAAAATAAATAAATAAATGACACCTGTCCGGCAGGTCCGGCAGCCTCCTCTCCTAATCCTCAGTATGGTCCGAGGCCCCCTCTTCTGCTCAGGTCCACTTCAGGCCCCAGCATTCAGAGTGGATTTGTCACAGCCATGGGTACACATTGGCTTTTGCAGGCTGTGTACAGGTGTGTTCAAAATTTCTCTTTTAATTTTTTTTATTTGTTGTTTTTAGATGTACGTGACAGTATGTTGTGTTTTGACATATTATACCTACACAGTGTGCAAGCCATTCCAATTTTGATCCCATTTTTGTGATTGTACATGATGTGAGGTTACACTGGTTGTGTACTCATATGAACACAGGAGAGTTATATCTGATTCATTCTACTGTTTTTTCCTATTCCCAGCCCCCTCCCTTCCCTTTAATCTCCTTTGTCTAATCAAATGAAATTCTATTCTTAGCCTCCATTCCCTCCCTTCTTATAGGTGAGCATCCACATATCGGAGAGAACATTTCACCTTTGGGATTTGGAAAATTGGCTTATTTCATTTAGCATGATATTCTCAAGTTCCATCCATTTACCAGCAAGTGCCATAATTTCTTTCTTCTTTCTAGCTGAGTAATATTCCATTGTGTTTATCTACCACATTTTCTTTATCTATTCATCTGTTGAACGGCACCTAGGTTGGTTCCATAGTTAAATATTGTGAATTGAGCTGCTATAAACATTGATGTGGTTATGTCACAATAGTGTGCTGATTTTAAGTCCTCTGGGTATATACTGAGGAGTGGGATAACTAGGTCAAATGAGGTGGTTCCTTTCCAAATTTTCTGAGGAATCTCCATATTGCTTTCCAGAGTGGTTGCACCAATTTGCAGTCCCACCAGCAATGTATGAGTGTGCCTTTTTCCCCCACATCCTCACCAACATTTATTGTTACTTGTATTCTCGATAATTGTTATGTTTATTGATTTCAGATATGTTGATCAACATTGCATCCCTGGGATGAACCCCACTTGATCATGGTGCACTATTTTTTTAATATGTTTTTTGTATGCGATTTGCCAGAATTTTATTAAGAATTTTTGCATCCTATGTTCATCAGGGATATTAATCTGAAATTTTCCTTTTCCTGGATGTTGTCTTTTCCCTGGTTTTGGTTATCAGGGTGGTATTAGCTCATAAAATTGATTTTTTGGAAAGGTTCCTCAATTTCTATTTCATAAATACTTGAGGAGTATTGGTGTTAATTCGATTCTTAAAAGAATTGTAGAATTGCCTCTGAGAACCATCTGTCCCTGGGGCTTTTCCTGGTTTGGTAGGCTGCTTTTAATGGCTTTTTTAAAAATTTTGTTTGACTTGCAATTGATGTGTTTTAAATCATGTATGGACCTCCTCATTCAGTTGGGATAGGTCATAATGTCCTCTATTAATTTGTTTATGTCTTCAATATTTTCTATTTTATTAGAGTATAATTTTCAAAATAGTTTCTAATTATCTTATGTATTTCAGATGTGTCTGTTGTGATGTATCATTCTTCATCTTGTATTTTATTAATTTGAGTTTTCTCTTCATTAGCATGGCCAAGGGTTATCAATTTTATCTATTTTTTTCAAAGAACCAACTTTTTGTTTTGTTAATTTTTTCAATTGTTTCTTTTGTTTCAATTTCATTTATTTCAGCTCTGATTTTAATTATTTCCTGTCTTCTACTACTTTTGGGTTGATTTGTTGTTGTTTTTTTCTAAGGCTTTGAGATGTAGTGTTAGGTCATTTATTTGTTGACTTTTTATTCTTTTAATTAATGCACTCAATGAAATTAACTTTCCTCTCAGTAGTGTCTTCATAGTGTCCCAAAGATTTTTGATATGTTGTTTCAGTGTTCTCATTTACCTCTAAGAATTTTTTAACTTCATCCTTGAAAAATGTTTTATTTTTATGTTCTGTTCATGTTTTTTTACCATCTTCTCTACATGTTCAACTCTACTTTCAAGATTATATAGTTTGTCTTCATTGTCTGAGGTTCTGTCTTCCAAGTGGGCTAATCTGTTGGTGATGCTTTCTATTGAATTTATAATTTGGTTTACTGTTTCCTTCATTGCAAGAAATTTTGCTCGTTTTTTTTTTTTTTCTTTTGTCTAATTGCTCTGGCTAGAGTTTCAAGATGATATTGAATAGAAATGATGAGAAGAGGGAGGGCATCCTTGTCTTGTTCCGGTTTTTAGAGGGAATGCTTTCAATTTTTCTCAATTTAGAATGATGCTGGCCTTGGGTTTGGCATATATAGCTTTCATAGTGTTAAAGTATGTTCCTACTATCCCTAGTTTTTCTAGTGTTTTGAACATGAAGAGGTGAATTTTGTCAGATGCTTTTTCTGCATCTATTGAAATAATCCTATTATTCTTTTCTTTAAGTCAATTTATGTGATGAATTGCATTTATTGATTCTTGATTTTACTTCACAGCAAATGGGGATAGATTAAGTTCTTCTTTTCCTAATTGTATTCCTTTACTTTCTTTCTTCTGCCTAATTGCTCTGGCTAGGGTTTCAAGGACTATGTTGAATAGGAGTGATGACAGAGGGCATCCCTGTCTTCTTCCAGTTTTTAGAGGGACTGCTTTCAATTTCTCTCCATTTAGAATGATGTTGGTCTTGTTTTTAGCATATATAGTTTTTTCCTATGAGGTATATTCCTACTTTTTCTAGTGTTTTGAACATGAAGAGGTGAATTTTGTCAGATGCTTTTTCTGCATCTATTGAAATAATCCTATTATTCTTTTCTTTAAGTCAATTTATGTGATGAATTGCATTTATTGATTTCCCTATGTTGAACCAAACTTGCATCCCTGGGATGAACCCCACTTGATCATCATGCATTCTTTCTAATATGTTTTTGTATGTGATTTGCCAGAATATTATTAAGAATTTTGGCATCTATGTTAATCAGGATATTGGTCTGAAGTTTTCTTTCCTTGATGTGTCTTTATCTGGTTTTGGTATCCTTCTTTAAAGCTGAGTAATATTCCATTGAGTATATATATATACCACGTTTTCTTTATTCATTCACCTATTGAGGGACACATAGGTTGGTTCCATAGGCAAGCTATTGTGAATTGAGCTGCTATAAACATTTATGTGGCTGTGTCACTATAGTATGCTGATTTTAAGTCCTTTGGGTATAAACCAAGTAGTGGGATAGCTGGGTCAAATGGTGGTTTCATTTCCAGTTTCCTGAGGAATCTCCATACTGCTTTCCATAGTGGTTGCACCAATTTGCAGTCCCACCAACAATGTATGAGTGTGCCTTTTTCTCCACATCCTCTCCAACATTTATTGTTGTTTGTGTTCTTAATAGCTGCCATTCTGACTGGTGTGAGATGAAATCTTAGAGTGGTTTTGATTTGCATTTCTCTAATTGCCAGAGAGGTTGAGCATTTTTTCATGTATTTATTGATTGATTGTATATCTTCTTCTGAGAAGTGTCTGTTTAGTTCCTTGACCCATTTATTGATTGGGTTATTTGGTTATTTGGTGATAAGTTTTTTGAGTTCTTTATATATCCTATAGATTAATGCTTTATCAGAGGTGCATGTGGTAAAGATTTTCTCCCAATATGTAGGCTCTCTCCTCACATTATTAATTGTTTCCTCTGCTGAAAAGAAGCTTTTTAATTTGAATCCATCCCATTCATTGATTCTTGATTTTACTTCTTGTGCTTTAGGAGTCTTGTTAAGGAAGTCAGATCCTAGACTGACGTGGTGCAGATTTGGGCCTATTTTTTCTTCTATTAGGCACAGGGTCTCTGTTCTAATGCCTAAGCCTTTGATCCACTTTGAGTTGATTTTTGTGCAGGGTTAGAGATAGAGATTTAATTTCATTTTACTACATATGGATTTCCAGTTTTTCCAGCACCATTTGTTGAATAGGCTATCTTTTCTCCAGTGAATGTTTTTGGCACCCTTGTCTAGTATGAGATACCTATATTTATATGGATTTGTCTCTGTGTCCTCTATTCTGTACCGTTGGTCTACAAGTCTATTTTGGTGCCAATACCATGCCGTTTTTGTTACTATAGCTCTGTAGTATAGTTTAAAGTCAGGTATTGTGATGCCTCCTGCTTTACTTTTCTTGCTAAGGATTGTTTTAGCTATTCTGAGTCTCTTATTTTTCCAAATAAATTTCATGATTGCTTTTTCTATTTCTATGAAGAATTTCATTGGGATTTTAATAGGAATTGCATTGAATCTGTATAGCACCTTTGGTAAAAAGGCAATTTTGACAATATTAATTCTGCCCATCCAGGAGCATGGGAGATCTTCCATCTTTGTTCTGTAGTTTTCATTATAGAGGTCTTTCATCTCTTTTGTTAGATTGATTCCCAGGTTTGTTTTTGTTTTTGTTTTTGTTTTTTGAAGGTATTGTGAATAGAGTACTTTTCCTAATTTCTCTTTCAGTGGATTTATTGCTGATATATAGGAATGCATTTGATTTACAGGTGTTGATTTTATATCCTGCTATTTCGCTGAATTCATTTATTAGTTCTAGAAATTTTCTGGTGGAATTTTTTAGATCTTCTAGATATAAAATTATGTCATCAGCAAATAGTGATAGTTTGAGTTCTTCTTTGCCTATTTGTATCCCTTTGATTTTTTTTTCTTTTGTCTAATTGCTCTGGCTAGAGTTTCAAAGATGATATTGAATAGAAATGATGAAAGAGGGAGGGCATCCTTGTCTTGTTCCGGTTTTTAGAGGGAATGCTTTCAATTTTTCTCAATTTAGAATGATGCTGGCCTTGGGTTTGGCATATATAGCTTTCATAGTGTTAAAGTATGTTCCTACTATCCCTAGTTTTTCTAGTGTTTTGAACATGAAGGTGTGCTGTGTTTTGTCAAATGCTTTTTCTCCATCTATTAAGATGACCATATGATTCTTGTTTTTAAGTCTATTAATATGATGAATTATGTTTATTGATTTCTGTATGTTGAACCAACCCTGCATCCCTGGGATGAATCCCACTTGATCACGGTGCACTATCTTTTTAATATGTTTTTATATGCAATTTGCCAGAATTTTATTAAGAATTTTTGCATCTATGTTCATCAGGGATATTGATCTGAAGTTTTCTTTCCTTGATGTGTCTTTGGTTTGGGTATCAGGGTAATATTACCGTCATAGAATGAGTTTGGAAGGGTTCCCTCCTTTTCTATTTCATGGAGTACTTTGAGAAGTATTGACATTAATTCTTCTTTGAAAGTCTTGTAGAACTCCACTGAGAAGCCATCTGGTCCTGGGCTTTTCTTGGTTGGTAGGCTTTAGATGCCATTTTTTAATTTCATTACTTGAAAATGATCTGTTTAAATCATGTATGACCTCCTCATTCAGTTTGGGTAGGTCATATGTCTCTAGAAATTTGTTGATGTCTTCAATATTTTCTATTTTATTAGAGTATAAATTTTCAAAATAGTTTCTAATTATCTTATGTATTTCAGATGTGTCTGTTGTGATGTATCATTCTTCATCTTGTATTTTATTAATTTGAGTTTTCTCTTCATTAGCATGGCCAAGGGTTTATCAATTTTATCTATTTTTTTCAAAGAACCAACTTTTTGTTTTGTTAATTTTTTCAATTGTTTCTTTTGTTTCAATTTCATTTATTTCAGCTCTGATTTTAATTATTTCCTGTCTTCTACTACTTTTGGGTTGATTTGTTGTTGTTTTTTTCTAAGGCTTTGAGATGTAGTGTTAGGTCATTTATTTGTTGACTTTTTATTCTTTTAATTAATGCACTCAATGAAATTAACTTTCCTCTCAGTAGTGTCTTCATAGTGTCCCAAAGATTTTGATATGTTGTTTCAGTGTTCTCATTTACCTCTAAGAATTTTTTAACTTCATCCTTGAAAAATGTTTTATTTTTATGTTCTGTTCATGTTTTTTTTACCATCTTCTCTACATGTTCAACTCTACTTTCAAGATTATATAGTTTGTCTTCATTGTCTGAGGTTCTGTCTTCCAAGTGGGCTAATCTGTTGGTGATGCTTTCTATTGAATTTATAATTTGGTTTACTGTTTCCTTCATTGCAAGAAATTTTGCTCGTTTTTTTTTTTTTTTTTTTTCATGATCTCTAACTCTTTAATGAAGTAGTCTTTCACTTCCTGTATTTTTTCACTGATTTCACTTCTTATACTATCCTTTACTTCATATATCAATTTAACTTTATACAATCTGAACTCCTTCTTGGACATTTCTTCCACTGTGTTATCAATAGTTTCTGTTGTTGAAGTGTCTTGGTGTGTTTAGTCCACTTTTTTCCCGTTTTTTTTTTTTTTTTCCGATGTTGTTAGTGTGTTTTCCCATCTAAAAGCATGGATCTAAGGCAGGATAAAATCTACCCTGTAAACCTATAGTGTCCCTGAAGGCTTCCAGCACTTCACCTTTAACTGGTGAGACCAATATCAACAGCACCCAGTGTACACAATATATAGTCTTAAACCTAATAGCTCCCACTAAGTCATCTACTGCTTTCTCGCATTAAACCAAAATGATGGGTTCAATAACTATCTATGATACAAACAGAATATCTGTTAAAAACGATTTACAATTTCAAATGGTGGATGAGAGGACAGAGGTAGTGTAGTATGCAATATTCACGAGGAAGGAAGAGAGAAGCTAGAAGTAGAAATTCATAGGAAGAGAGGAAAATGAGCCAAAAGAGATTGGCTGTTGGTTGGAGAAAAGTTAGAAAGAAAATAGATAAGAGAGAGGACGACCATGAACCAAGAGAAAAAAATAAAGACATAAGAATCCAACAAAAATGCAAAACCCCATTCATACATCATTGTCCTCCACATACTAATGCATTAAAAACATCCTGTTCCAAATACGAGAGAGATTAGTGAATCAAAATATAGAATAAAATAAATCTTGCTGGAAAGTTGATCTGTCTCTGTCAGTGATCAACAGTTTCTCAGCCCTGTCTCTGACGTTCCTTGGGATCACAATACCCAGATCAACCCTCGCAAACGCAGTCTCTATCCCACCAATCTGGGCTTCAGATGCCTCAGTCTGGGCCACACTGCAGTCTCAAGATCTCAGTGCTGCTCCTACGTGCAGAGAGACCACCAAGGATACCCTCATGCAAAGGAGCAACCCCGAGAGGCAGCAGCAAGAAATGGGCCACCAGCACTCTCGGCAAGAAGACCCCAGGTTCCTCCGAACCTGCAGGCTCTCCCCACTCTGGACCTGCAGGCCCCAGCTGGAGTCCCCAGACAGAGGCTTTTGTGGTGGTAAACCGGCTAGCACCCAGGCCCCAGGCCCTGGTTGGTGTGCCCAAAATGGGTGCAGCCACGTGCAACCAAACCCGGAGTCTCACACGAAGCAGTCCTCTAGGCGTGGGAGCAGCAGAAGTGGCAGTGGTGGTTGGCAGCAGGCGGCGGGTCAGCAGTAGCAGCGGTTGCAGCAGCAGCTGCAGCTGCAGCTGCTGGGGGACAGTGTCACCAGGCGATCTCTGGGGGTTCACAGCAGTTTCAACTTCAGTTGCATCCAGGGCAGCAGTTTCTTCTATGGCAGCAGCACCCAGAAAGAAGACCTCCAGGCAATCTCAGGCTGGCAGCAGCAGAATCAGAGGCAGCAGCAATGGTGGTAGTGGTGCTGGCAGCGGTTGATTGACAGGAGACTTCTGGTTCCTGGCAGCGACCTTGGAGGTAGCCTTGAGGTAGCAGAGGCAGCACCCGGATAAGAGACCTCCAGGCACTGCAGCGGCTTCTGCAGCAGCCCAGAAAGAAGACCTCCAGGCAACCTCAGGCTGGCAGCGGTGGAATCAGAGGCAGCGGCAAGGGCGGTAGCGGTGCAAGCGGCAGCTGATTGATAGGATCGTTCAGTGGCAGCGACCATGAAGGTAGTTGGAATTCACGACTACCTTAACCGAGGCCGTGCCCAGAGAAGAGACCTCCGGGCACCGCAGCAGCTTCTGTGGCAGCAACTTCTCTCTGATTTCATTTCTTCCATCGTCTTTTACCTTAAGATCATGAACTTTCTGAATTCCATCTCTGACACCTTCTCCACTATGGTGTCAATAGAGTGTACTGTTGGGGTATTCTGTGTTATTTAGAATGGTTTGTTCCCTTGCTTTTTCATATTGTTTGTGTGTCCACCCATCTCTCTGGATGGATCTGATATTTTAGAGTTTCTACCTTATGAGTTTATAGTGCCCCTCTATGTTACGAGTACCTCACAGATTGGGCAGGGAGTGACCAATGATAGCAACAATGTATGCAAAAATACATGTATAGCAGTAGACTAGGTCCTTAGTCCCTATTTTGATATCTAGTGTTAATTGGTATGAAATGTAAGGATAGTAGGATCAGCAGTTTCCATCAGTAAAAACAGTAAAATAATCATGCATTATGTCTGGCTTAAAATCAAACAATAGATACTGTCTATGTCTTCCACCATATAATTATGATTTCCACCATATTAATTATGGATGTGACACTGGTGGTGGGGGTAGACATTATATACCTCAATTAGTATTAAGAAGTGTTAGAGATGAAGTTGAGTATGTTGAAAGAAGAAGAGACAGGAAGTAGAAAAGTGCTTGCAATATCAATGGGTGAATAGGTAGATGCCGTGGTAGCTTAGGATATGTTGTTAATTTGAAAGAGGAAGAAAAAAATAGAAGAATATAAAGGAGGAAAGACAGATTGGAGTTTGAGTGTCAAGAATAGAGAATATAGAGAGGGAGACCAGGGAGATAGAGTAGTGACAAAGATGACACAAAACAAAATCAAAATAAGCTAATCAGAACCCTAATTTTCAAAATACAGAGCATGAGAAAATAACACCTTAAAAAAAAAGCAATACAAAAAGAAAAAACAAGGCTAGAAATGAAGAGAGAGAAACAAATATGAATATGTGTAGGAGTCCTTGAATCAGTCAATACACATTCAAATAAAAGGGAAAAAAAAAACAATATAAAAAAACCAAAAACAAAAAACAAAACAGAACTTCTACCACAACAAACAAACAAAACAACAACAACAAATCTTGGTGAAATGTTAAGAAACTAAAAGGACATCTCCACCATGGTGGACCAAACAGTCAGTGGGCCTATGTGTTCACTGTGACCACCGGGTTTTCCTCTCTTTCTTCTTAAGCTATGCTCTAGGTGTGGGAGAATGGGCCACGAGTTGTGCGTTCTTTCTTGTGTTGCTCACTGAGTTGAAGGTTGGGGTTTAAGACTTCCCAGGACAATAGTGGCTTCAGGCCTGGAGGCTAAGTGGCCGGTCTGGGAAGCTGGGTGTGGGTGGTTGGCAAAGCAGCTGGCCACATCTGGGGCTCAGGTGGATCGGAGCCAGGCACTGAGTCCTTCTGGCCAGTGGCGAGCCTGTGTGCTGGACCAGGAGGGTTTGAAGCAGCGAGTGGGGCTCAACCACATCCGGGGTCCCAGCTGGCCTGCACCAGGTGAGTCAGGGCCAGGTGCTGGGTCCTGCAGGCCAGGGAAGTTGTGTGCTAGGAGGGGCAGGTCTGGCAGCCAATCAGCAGCTTGGAATGCATGGCTATGGGCCAGCAGCTACACTGCAGACCTAGTCCGGGGAGGATGGGCCAGGTTGGGGGCCAGGCTGTTGGGAGGCTAGGGACTGGGGGTCGGAGGGCCCTGGTGGGTGCCAGACTGGTTCCAGATCCAACAGGGACCAGTGGATGCTGGGCTGGAGAGGGAGCCAGAGACCTGGCTGGTGCCAGGACCCGGTGAGTGCCAGCCCAGGTGCATCTGGGAACCAGTGGATGCCGGCACCACTGGCTGGGCAAGCGAGAGCCAAATTGCCCTCACACCCACCCTTCCAACCTCCCAACTGGACCCACTATAGATGGCCCCATCAGTCCCTACGAGCCCCAGGACACGCGGAGCTGGGGAAAGCCTGACTTTCTGGAGCCTCTCTAACCTGCATTCCCTCAGGCAAAATGCTCCCTTTATGACTTTCCACAGGTTTGCTAGCTCAGACTGGCCCACGCCCACCTCGCTGCCAATTCAAAGATCTGGGTCTCCAGTTTCTGTAGGCTCAGCCACACTGCATCCCAAGATGGCTCCTGGATTGGCTCTCGGGAGGACTGATGAACCCCAGTTGAGAGGCTGTTTTAGACCCTATTAATGAGTCAGCCTCTGGTTCAGCTAGTGCAGACTGCCTGGCCGGTCTCAGGATTTCCCACTCTACACCTCGAGGAGACATAGTATTCCCACTGCTTCAGCTCTGGGTTGCCAAGCTAGAAGAAATGCTGCCTCACTCTCATCTGCCATCATCGCCCTCCTGGAATATAATTTGTTCCCTCTTTGTGTCTCTCCTGCTTAGGACATTGCCTTCTATAAAACTCAATGAATCTTCACTGGTGATGAGTACTGAGCTAGTCAACTCCATGGAGTTGGTGACTGGTTACCATAGTCCCACATCAGGGCAGGAGCAGTAGCGCTTCCTCCCAAATTTCTTAACCAGCAGGAGCAGCTGGCATTGATTGAGCATCTGGGAAGAGTCATGGATGGCTGTTGCTCTACATTTATTCGCTAAGTTACTCTTTGTCTGACCCTGTGAGGTGGATGCTATCATAACCCCTACTGTGCAGATGGGGAAGTGGACCCAAGAACTAGTTAAACAGTTAACACAGTAATTGGATGCCAGCTACCTGATGGCAAGATTCTGTAATTTAAGGCAGCTGGTGTATGTTTAGTTTAAAAGTCTCTGTTGAGCCCTCATGTGTGCCTTTTTACCTGTGAGTTTTGACAGCCTGTCCTTTAAGGCAAAGTAACAAAGCATCACAGAAATTGAGAATTCAGGTCAACTAAAGGGGTTCCCAAATTATGCAGGAAATCGATGCCTAAAGACAGCAAGTGACCTGTCTAAGGTCAATCAGTCATGACAAAGTCTGATTCAAACCTTGGCTTCTCCTTCCTCTGCTCTTTCAAAGACATGATGAAGTACACAGAAATCCTCTGGAAAAGATCTGTTCTACAACCTCATGAGGTATTTATTATTGCTAATATCATTCCTATCTCACCAGGCAAAATGGTTTTCACACAATAGGTGCCTGACAGACATGTTTAGGCTATAAAAAGTAGACCTACGAATATAATTTAAAACTCAAGGTCTTAGGTAAGAAAGGACTTTTTGGAAATATATACGAAAGGCATTTTTGCAGGGCCAACATTCCATTAGTACTTCAAATCATTAATCATATTTTGTACTTAAAGTCAACCCAATGCCTTTGCCTGTAAACTTTTAATAGATTGGAAACAGGTGACCTGCTTCCTGGACTCTCCTTCAGTAGCAAAGCACTTGGGAAGACCTGTGCTGGATTAGCTCCTGGGGCCCAGGCTAATGAGGGCCTGCACTGCCTGCAAAACTGTCCCCTGGAGTCAGGCAGACGTGTCAGGGGAGCTCATGGCTCAGACTGAAGTCGGTCAGGGGAACAAGACCACTACTTCACAGAGCAGGAACTAAGTCTCCCCAATGTCTGTGTACACAATGACTGGACTAAGAACTGAAATAAATGAAGACCATGCTCACATCTCACAGCTCCACAGTTCTGGAGTGTTAATCAAATGTCTTTATCCTAATGTCATGATAATTCTATTACAGAGGAAAATTAATGACTAGCAATTTCCACTTCACATCTATGTAAGAACTGCCTGTAGTCTAGAATTGAACCGGGTGTCTGCAAATTTCATAGGAAGCATTTGACATCATTTCAGCCACTGAGAGTGTCTCTTCACCTATTAGCGTAAGAAATACTAAGATCAAATCTCTAAGGAGCTTTTGATTCTTATTTGATTCTGATAGAGCCCAGCCTGTCAAGCAGAGTACTTAAGAGCATGGACTTAGCAGCCAGACATTTTGGGTTCCAACTCCTGTCTTTGACACTTGCTAGCTGTAGCAGTAATTTGAACTTGGCCAAGTTACCTAGTCTCTCTGAGCCTTTGTTCTTTTCTGAAAAATGTGATAACGTTAGTGCCTACCTCATAGGGCTGTTCTAGAGATTACATGAGCTGCCATATGCAAAGTCCTAAGTCCAGGGTCAGGCATGTAATAAGCACTCTGAGAACAGTGATCATTTTTCTATCAGTTGGGGAACTAAGGCTGACAGCATCAATGTGCCCAGAGGCAGTACAGGCAGCTATGATATTGAGAGTCAGAAGCTGAAGACCTGTTGCTATAGTGTTATGCCAGACATGATACCTCTTCCCTTGACTCTTTTAAGACTGCGGAAACTAGCCTCAAGCTAACCTGCCAATACTGGAAACAGGCAATACCACTCAAACTGCCTGCTGCAGGTAGTTGTTTGGATATAGCGATCTGTTTTTAATCTGTGTGTAAATGAATGCAGTGGTTAGTCAGTGGTGCATACTGATCTAAAGTAAATGAATACATTTGAATTAATCAGATCTTCGGTCTATGAAAATTGATGATTGATAATGATATTAGCACAAATTGCAATGATAATCATTTCAAAATTAAATCCAGTGCACCTTAAGGCTGGGAGAACTCTGGAGATTTGAACATAACTTTGAGACAACTTTAAAATGTAGATTGTGCTGGTTGTGTTTTGGGGGGGCAGAAGCAGGGGACAAGAAAATCTGAGGGCAGTGAGGGTTAATGGTAACAGACCCAGCAAGGTCATAAAAATGAGAAAAGAGCAAGATCGAGTCAAGGAAAAGAGCACATTCTGCATTCCTAGTTCACTTTCTGGCTTGAGACCTTGAAACGTCAATTCAACAAGCAGGAATTAAATTAGGCAGTGTGAAAGAGAGGAAAGGTTTCTGCTGGTTCTTCCCCTCTGTGATCTTGGGTAAAATAACTTTGCTGAAGCCAGAGACTTCATCAGAAAAAAAAAAAAAAAAAAAAAAAAAAACGGGTTTTGCCATCCTAACCCTGATCTATTTTTATGAGAATTAACCAATATTGAACGAGTAAAGGGAAAATCTCAGTTTATGACGAGTAAGGTAGTAAGTGATGGAGAATGAAAACCAGACTACCTGAGCACAAATCCTGGCATTGCTTCTTGCCAGCCATGAGACTTTGAGCAAATAATAGCCTCTGAGCCTAGGTTCTCTCACTGAGAGAGCAGGGGTGAAAATAGGACTCAGCTCTTGGGAACAGTGTGAGAATTAAGTGCAAACATGTGATTCCTGTAACTTAGGAGAAATTTCTAGGGGAAGACAGCCAGCATCTCATTGGGGGGTTCTTCTGCCCAGAGGAATCCAAGCCACCCTAAATCTTAATATCTCAAATAATTAAGCAACCCTAAATCTTAATATCTCAAATAATTAACAAATAATAAAACACAAACACTCAGAAATATATTTACGAAAGCAAAGTCCCTGATAGCTCTAGTCCACATGGGTTCTGAAACTAGACAAAGACAAAATGGCTCTGGTGATTTATTTAAGGGGTATATCAAAGGCAGGGATAAGGTTTCGAGGGTGGAGTTCTGCTTTATGATGTCTTGCAGTCAGGCTGATTGACATCTTGGCAGGCCACACCCATTTCAGGTGCTGTGTGGGATCTTAGGCAGAGCTTGAGGGGGAAGTTCACCTGCATCAGGTGATCATTCCCTGTGGAGAGTGCCCCAGGAAGTTCCCAGGGCCAGACTTCTCCCCTCAGGAGGCTACTATGCGCAACACAGTCCACACACAGCCCACAGAAGGCTCTTGACAGAGAAAATCTGCAGATGTTTAAACGTTGGTATAAATGATTGTCATTGATGTTATCTTGATTCCTGTGTGGCAATATTTGTGAAACTATCTTAAGAAAGGGAAGTTATAGCCAGATGCTGGGGCACACACTTGTAATACCAGCAGCACAGGAGGCTGAAACAAGAAGATCAGGAGTTCAAAGCCAGGTGCTAAGCAACTCAGTGAGACCCTTTCTCTAAGTAAAATACAAAATAGGGCTGGGGTGTGGCTCAGTAGTCAGTGCCTCTGAGTTCAATCCCTGGTACGCCCCCCCCCAAAAAAAAAAATAAGAAGAAGAAAGGGAAGGTATAGGAATATGCAGAACACACCAAAGAAAAGAGGGTGCGTGACCAGAGACTCAAGAAGAGGAGGAAGGGAATAACTGCAGTCAATCACAGCACCCCCTTCTTCATTCAAGAGAGGAATAGTCAACTCCAACCAGCATCTCCCCTGCTGACCCCAGACGTACCCTCCATTCTTACAGATGAGGCTAGAGAACTGTGTGTACAGAAGGTTTCCAAAAAGCAAGAAGCTGAGCAAGGCTTTGCAAGGCAAAGAATGAGGGGCCTGGAAGTAAGGAGAAAAGGCCCCATGTCAAATAGTGATTGTGGTCTCCGATAAGCCTAAAGATTAGGTACTGGGGAATGAAATGGACCAAATTATGTCATGTGCATGTACAAAGATGTCTTAATGAATCCACCATTATGGGTAATTGTTTTATGCACAATAAAACGCTTAAAAAAAAAAAAAAAAAAAAGATTAGGTACGAAAACTTTCCCTGACGCTCAGGTGGGCACCTGAGCTTACCTGTCACTGTTCAGAAATAAAATTATTAATGCCTGAAAACCCAATCAGAATTTTTTAACCATCCGACTTTTGGCTCATTTTGGAGACTTAAGAAGAAAATCCCTAGGTGATTGTAGAAAAGTGTTCTACAGCGAACATGAGGATGAGGGGAGGATGGATAAAAAGATAAAGTGTGACAATAAACTGTCATTAATTTAAAGTTGTGTGACCCAGAAGGAAATATTTGTGCTGATGTTAGGGAAGGAGGCACTGAGGTTGTTTCCCTAAGTGTTTGGGATGAAGATGAGATGGCTACTTTATTATGTACTTAACAATTTTGTATCCTCTCCAAAATTCATATGTGGATGCCCTAGCTCCTAATGTGATGATGTTGGAAATTGAGCCCTTAGGAGATAATTAGGTTCAGATCTGTTTATGAGGGTGAGGTTCTTATAGAAAAAGAAGCTGTGAGTACCTTTGAAAACGTATCTACCAGAGCTCTCTATTCACCACGGGAAGATCCACAGTGAGAAGGCAGCAGTTGACAGGCCAGAGAGTAACCCCTTACCAGGAACCAAGTCAGCTGATATCTTGATCTTGAACTTCCCACCCTCTGCGCTGTACAAAATAAGAATTTGTTGTTCCAGCCACACCATCAATGTTATTTTGTTATCGCAGCCTATACCAACTAATGCACATTTATTCTGTGATGAGCACTATGTAGGAAGAAATTAAGGAACATGGCACCTCATCTTTAAATTAAAATCCTCCTCGTGAGTGTGTAATGTATCTGCATGTAGACATACCCTGACACACATCCCACATACTCTCTTGGATAAGAAATGGAAATGAATTGAACAGTAAGCGACAAATCACAAGCATTAGCTATGGGTTTACTCATTTTCCACAAAGATCAGACTTTCTGAATGCTTATAGCTAATAATAGGCAAAAATAAAATGGTTTCCTCTAGCCTGAGGTAAACCTATGTGTCCTGGCTGGTCAATTAGTAGCCAGCCCACCTACCACAAAATTGTGGCTCCCTGTCCCCTAGTGCACAACCACAAGAACTTCTGGGAATGGACTCTAAATCAGCAAGCTGTCACTAAGTAAGTGATTTTAAATGGAGTCCAAAGATAATCAAATGGTCAGTTGCATTTCCAAGGCACACAGAAGGTTTGCTCAGGAATTCCCTCATGGGTCCAAGGAAGAAGCACAAAGATGTGTGGTAGATCATCATTTGAAGTAACCACTAAAGTTAGAAAACAGCCACCAAGTCCATTAGTAGGGGAATAGGCAAACACTTTGCTTTGTTTTATTTTTAATGATGCAACTGTTAATATTACATCTTCAGAAAGTATTATTGACTGAAAGAGGAAAAAAAAAAAAACAAGTTTCAGACAAATATAAAAATACAAGGAGCCGGGCGCGGTGGCGCATGCCTGTAATCCCAGCACTTTGGGAGGCTGAGGCAGGAGGATCGCGAGTTCAAAGCCAGCCTCATCAATGGTGAGGCACTTAGCAACTCAGTGAGACCCTGTCTCTAAATAAAATACAAAAAAGGGCTGGGGATGTGGCCCAGTGGTCGAGTGCCCCTGAGTTCAATCCCTGGTACCACAAAAAAAAAAAATAAAAAAAAAAAAAAATACAAGGCTTTCATGTCAAATAAACCCCAAACACAAAATAACACTTTATATTTTCTGTAGAGACATATACATATGCAAATGCATTTTTTTAAAAAAAACGAGTGAAATGAATAACAAAGTAAGCAAAGGAGTTCATTTTGAGAGGAAGGAAAATCAGATTGGGCAGAGGATAAAGGAAATTTTGATTTCTGAAAATTCCAATTTTAATAAAGGTATTTAAGCATTGTTATTGTTGTCATGTAATAAAAATATTAGTTTTCTTTTTTCAAAATAAAAAGCATGTTAGTCCATCTAGACCAGTTGCAATACTGCAGTGCTAACTACATGAAAGTGGCATCAGATTTTACAAGTTAAAGGCACAGTCCCCAGCAAGACTGCCTTCCCTGTAAACAGCAGCCACAAATTCAGGGATCCTCAGGCCGCCTGCACTGCAGATCAGCTGGGTGCAAACCCAGGGGTTTTCATGACTTTCCTCTAGTTTGATAATTTCTCTGAATGACTCACAGAGCTGAGGAAAGTACTTTTCTTGTTGTTATAATTTAATAAATAAAGGATATTTCTCATGCCCTTCAACAAGGCAAAGTCTGAGAGGGTCCTGAATGCAGATCCTCCCTGTATTCTCCCTTAGCCACCAGGACAAGTCATCCTTTATACACATGAATGTGCTCAACAACAAACACACAGCCAAGTGCACACTAATTCCCAATGTCCACCATTTATATCAGGTATCATTGCACAGGCCAGAATGAATAAAACACCAGCCAGACGCTCCCAATCTCCAGCTGGCTCAAAGCCAATCTCCTAATGACACAGTGTGTCTCTCCAACAGAAGCAACCCCCATCCTGAGGCACCTCATTGGCATAAAATCAGGTACAGTCTGAGGGGCTTACAAACGAAAAAGGCACACCTAATTCTAAGGAAATTCCAAGCCTTTAGTCTCCCTCCCAGAAACTCAGGATAAAGGCTGATGCAATTCTTCACTAATGCAGATCCTCCCTGCACCTACTCACTGCAGCCCAGTGAATCTAGCAGGTGAAGGTAGCTCACAAGATCGGGATTCCTGCCTTACAAAAGGAAGCTATGCCTAGACGTGACCATGAAAGAGCTACCTTGCATCACCTGTGTGTACTTTGGAACACCTGTTCTGTCTCCTCAGTGAACATTTTCTACTTACCGCCCTGTTCCTCTCCCCCTCATTATCACTCTTCATTATAAATTGCTCCTCATTATAATTACATCTTGATTAAACATAAATCGATTCTGCCATCTTTCTTGGTATTGCAATCTAATACCAAAAAAAAAAAAAAAAAAGTTGCCTTGTATCTGTCCCAAATTTCCCTGCAGCAAAATGAATACTTCGAAGACCAGCAGCATGGATAAGACCTCTGGTCCTCAAGTCAGATGCATCAAATTTGAATACCACCTCTGCATCACACCACAACTAGCTGGGCTCTACATGTCTCTTATGTTCTTGGGAGGTGGGCCTGTGGTTTTCCCGTGGCAGGATACAAGAGTCTTACAACTGGCAAACTGTTGTTTCCACTCTTTTTTTTTTTTTTTTTTTTTTTCCTGTTGGGGATGAACCCAAGGACATTTTACTGCTGCACTACATCCTCAACCCTTTTTATTTTTTTTATTTTTTTGTTTGTCTTGAGAGAGGATCTCATTAAGTTACTGAGGCTAGCCTTGAACTTGCTATCCTCCTCCCTCAGACACACCTGGGATATTACAGGTGTGCACCACAGCTCCCAACTCTCTGCTGCTTTCTTTGCAACAAAGCAAGTCATATTTCTGAATCTTGAGTGGCAGCCACTACTGGGTTAAATGATAAAGAATGTCAATACAGAGAGGAGAAGAATTGGGACATTACCACCATAGCCAACCCTTTTTGAGAATTTACAATATAGCATGGTCTTAGCTAAGTAGCTTATATGAATTAATATTCAACAGTGTTATTAGGATTTTATAGACCAAGGAAGTTGGACTTAGACAGCTTAAGTAGCTAAAAGTCACACAGTTAATAAGAGGTAGAATGTGAGTTTGAATAAAAAATTATCTGACTCTAGACCTGATCTCTTAAACTCAAAATTATGTATCCTTTGTCAATCTCCCATCCTTTGATAAAGCTGGGATGTTAGACAGAAACCAGAACCATGAGGCATGTGACCCTGGGATGCCCAATTGCTATGTGACATAACTCTTTGAGGCTGAATATCACATTTTCCTCATTATTTGGTCCTATTCATCCAAACTCCCTGGTTTTGAATCCCAATTAAATGTGGTTAATGTGCATGAGTTACTTGATATTTCCATCTTTAATCTTTTTGCCTGTAAAAGGGGAATAAAATTAAAATAGCTACCTTATGGGTTGTATAAATTAAATGATGGAATAATTCATGACTATGTAAAACAAGGCCATCTAGCATTAATATAGGGCTTACTATGCACCAGGCACTATTCTGATAGATTAGCTCATTTAATCCTCACAAGGATCTATCTGCCTCTCTCCCAGTACTATTAGTCTTCTCAATTTATGCACAAGAAGACTGAGACATTGATAGCTTGACCAACTTTCCCCAGCTCACAGAACTAATGAGTGGCCAAAGTGGAATCCTCACTGAACATTTTGTTTCTTGATGTCTGCATTCAAATAAAGAAGAGTCTGGGTGTGGTGGTGGATGTCATGTCCTGTAGAGAAGGTACTCGGGGTGATGCCCACACAGGTTCTCTCATGGGGTTAGTTAATCCCCTGGTGGTGGAAGGACAAGCTAATGACCCAAACAGAACCAGATAAGGGGCCTAAGGATTCTCATTTCCTAAGGAGTGCTGAAACACGGGCTTCAGGGCTTCCGTTCGGGCCGTTCCTCTCACTGCAGATTAAAAACAAACAACTCTCAAGAGACCCACTTGTCAGGCCCTAAACTGGATCTTGCGGCAGGGAGCTGAGGAGGCACTTAACACTTAAAGTCATGCCTCTGAAGTGTTTGCTGCTTCTACAAAGATTGAGCTGAATGGTTCCAAATAAATAAAAATGAGCTGGAGATGTGTAGTCGCTTGAAGCGATGGCCGCTTGGAGCAAAGAAGCCGCGGGAAGAAGTTTAGAGACAAACTGGAAACAAACAGCCCTTTATTCTGATAACTTTTCTCTCTGGCTCTAACTACACCCCGACACGCCGTCCACGCTCCTCTAACCTCCAAAATGGCGCAGACCTCATCCGCAATCTCTCTCAAGTCCCTCCAGATCTTCGGCCAAGTCTCGCAAGATCCCGGGCCAAGTCCCGTGAGACTACGGAAGGCGCCAATGCCCAAACATGTCCAAAGCCCGTAGTCAACCGCAATTTAAGCCATCTCCCCAAACAGGGCTCCTGCGGAGATGAAGGCATCCTCGGCCCTCCAGCCCAAGACAGCAGCGTGAGCTCCTTCTTCCCACACGTGCAAACCTTGGGCTGCCTTATGGCTCAGGCACTCCCAAAGTCAAGCCCTGTCCTTTCCTAGTGGTTTTCTAAATAAAATCAGGTGAATCACAATAACAGGGATCCTTTTTCCTTCCATCAGAGCTATATGATACTGCTAAGAACACAGAGGAACAGAAAGGTGGAAGAGGTAGCCCAAGATCACACTACTAAGATGTGATAGGACCCATGTCCAGCCTATTTTTCTGTCTCCCTTTCCTCTACTTTATGCTACAGTAGTGTTTGGGGAGAGCTTGCCTCAGTAACAGTGTTCATCTCTCTCTAACCAACTGCAAGCTAGAGCCCCCTCCAAACACTCCCCATCATTTCTATCAATAAAAAGGAAAAATAAGAATCGAGATAAGGTTAAAAAAAAAAAAAAAAACAGATTGAAAATACGAGACAAAATTGTCCTCCCTTGAGCTTCTCTCACTTAATATGTGTGTAAGAAATCGGAAGTTCATTCAAAGTGGCATTCTGGGATAAGCCAAGTGATAATGTAATATAAAGATATTATAAATAGGAATAATGTAATGATTATGTAAATTAGGAAGCAGGAGCAGAGGCAATGTTTGCTCATCGCACCGTTTCCTCTTCCTGTACCAGTCACCCTGAAATTAGTTGAAGCCATGAAACTGATTTCTGGCCCATAGCACATGGGCAAACACTATGTACATGATTTCCAGTCATTCCACCACCAGCAATTTATCCTAGAGAAATATTTGTGCAATTGCACAAAAGTATCTTATAAAATCCTCATTGCAGCATTGCTCATAATAGCAAAAAGTTCATAAGTCCTATAGAGACTAAATAATTACTTGGTTGGAATTTTCTGACTTTGAATTGATTAAAACAGTTCCAGTTACTATGAGTAGCTTATATCCTACTAGCTCTTTTCCCGAAAACAACCTAAAAGTATAAGTGTCTTTTTAAAAGATAATTCCATAGGATAGTTGGCATTTACCTAAGGTAGCAGATAGGGTGTTAAAAACTTATGACCACACACAAAAATCTGAACATGAATATTTACAGCAACTTTATTCATAACTGTCAAACCTTGGAAGCAACCAAGATGTCTTTCAGTAGGTTAGAAGATAAAAAAAAAAAATGGTGCATCCATATTTTTAAAAAGAAATGGTCTATGAAAGAACATGGAGAAAATATAAATGCACCTTATTAACTAAAAACAAAATCCATAAGGCCTACAAACTGGATGGTCACAATTATAGGACATTCTGAAAAAGGCAGAATTGTAGAAGTAGAAGAAATATATATATATATATATATAATATATATACTTATATAAGTAATATAAGTATATATATAGTTTGGGGGGGATAAAAGGAAAGAAAGAAATTAATAGGAGAGGCACAGAGGATTTGGGGAACAGGAAATTTACTGCGTGTGGTAGTATAACATAAATACATGTAATTATACATTTGTCAAAACTCATAGGGTATAAAACACCAAGAGGAGTCCCTACTATGAACTATGGACTCTGGGAGATAACAATGTGTCAATGTATCCTCTGGGGTGGGATGTTGGTAATGGACAGATTGTGCAGAGTAGGGCCAATAATATGTGAGAAATCTCTGCATCTTCTACTCAATTCTTCTGTGAACCTAAAATGTTCCAAAAATATAGAGGATACTTTTTTAAAGTTCAAGAAGAAAAAAAAAAAATCAATATTTCTGGAAGGTGTCAGAGAACCACTAAGGTAGATTAGAACTGGGGTGTCGTAATTGCAGAGAGAAAGGAAAAATACAAAGATGAGCCTTACTTCCAAAGTCATTTTTTTTTCCCCTTTGGGGCCTTGCCAATCTGCAGCAAGAGGCAAGAGGATAACAGAAAGCAGTCGTGTGGAGTGTGCAGCAGTCTCACTGAACTAGGAAGACAAAAGTTAGAATTAAGAATGTTTAAGGCAACCAGAACTGGGAGTGCCCAGATCATAGAGGAAAGGGCACCCCAGAAAACCAAACCCCTAATTCCATGTGATTCTTTTTCCCAATTACTTCCTGACCTCCAAACTAGGCAGCCTTGGAGCTACATAATATAAACATCAAGCAGAAGCAGCTGTTAAGAGGCTACAAAGCTGAGCAGAGATTTAGACAGTCTTCAGGTGGTGGACAGAGAAAAAGTGGAGTCCAGAATCCTTCCAGGAGAAAGACCCTATTAGAAAACTGGGCCTTCAGCTGAGAACATTTAGAGGTTATTCCTAAGAAGTAAGGAAACACATTAAAATGTGATCCCCAGATTTATTTGAATCAAGGGGTACTTCCCATATTCTTATATTGCTAGGAAAAAAAGTAAAACCCCCTCCAGCTTAGTAGCATTGTCCAGAGCCTCTAAGATTTTCTATAAAAAATATTGAGCATTTAATAAAAGATTGAAAATCATTCCAAGATGAAAGAACAAATAATCAAAAACCAAAAGAACTAAAATCAGCATACTATAGTGATATAGGCACATCAATGTTTATAGCAGCCCAATTCACAATAGCCAAGTATGGAACCAGCTGATATATATACACAATGGAGTTTTACTCAGTCACAAATAAGAGCAAAATTATTTTATTTGCTGGTAAATGGATGGAACTGGAGAGTATCACACTAACTGAAATAAGCCAGACTCAGAAAGTCAAGGGTCAAATGTTTTCTCTTGTATGTGGAAGCCAGAGCACAATAAGTGGGGAGTGGGGCATGAAAATAGAAGGCAGACGAGCTGAGGAGAGGAATGGTGATTGAGGTGAGTAGGAGGGGTGGGGAAAGGGAGGAACTGTAGCATGAAGTTGAGTAAATAAAGCTGTGTGCATATAAGACTATGCTATGATGAATTCACCTGTATGCATATCCTTAAAACATCAATTTAAAACAGTAAATAAAAAGAAATAAGACTAGTAGAGTAGAGAAGGGAGGAAAAGGAGGACAGGTGGAAAGAAAGAGGAACTACGGGGACTGAAATGGAGCAAATTGTTTTCCATGCTGTGTGTTTATACCAGAATGAAACCCACTGTTATGTATGACTATAATGCACTAATAAAACCTTTTTTCTAAAAAGCTAAAAGAAAACATAGAAAATAGAAATTCACCCAAAGATAATCAATCATATAGCTGGGTTTTAAAAATGACTTTAAAGAAATTATCATTAATGAATTCATTAAACTATGATAGTATAGCGAGTGTTGCCATCTAAAAACTGATATCTGAAAAAAATAACAAGTCTTTTCACCAAGACAGCAGCAAAAGTTAAGGAGGAAATGCCTGCCCCTCCCAAAGCCAAAGCCAAAGACTCTGGAGGCTGAAAAGACAAAGCAGAAAGGTGTCCACAGCCACAAAAAAGAAGATCTGCACATCACAACCTCTGGCAACCTAAGACACTTCTGTTGTCTAGACAGCACAGGTGTCCTTAGAAGAGAGCCCCCAGGAGAAATCAAGTTCCCAGACCTTTATGCTACCCCAAGTTCTCCCTGACCACTGCCGTGTGCTTGCTGTGCAGGAGACACACAGGCAACAACACACCTGTGCTCATTGTGAATGTCAAGGCCACAAGTGCCAGATCAAATAGGCTACGAAGAAACTCTATGACATCGACATGGCCAAGGTCAACACCCTGACCAGGCCTGATGGAGAGAAGAAGGAATAGGGAAGATGCTTTGGATGTTGCCAACCAAACCGTGATCATCCAGAGTTCATCCAGTTAATCCTAAATACACATTTTTTGACATAATGTCATGAAAAATTGAAAAACTTAAAACATAAGAGCTGAAATTAAAATACAAAGGCAGATTTTTTAGAAAAAACAAAAGTAGAGAACTAGTGAACTGTAACACAAATGTTTTAAAAATCTGTATCTATGCACAGAATGGAAAAATAAATACAGAGAAAAAAAGTGAAAGAGATATCAATACATGGAGAAAAGGTCCAACACATACATAATTGGAGTATCAGAGAAAGAGAATTGATTAAAAATGTATTTGAACTCTGGCTAAGAATTTTCCCAAGCCAGTAAAAGACAGTAAGCCACAGATTCAAGATTATCTCAGAACCTGAACAACATAGCAGGAACACACACACACACACACACACACACAATCATGAAAGGAACATCATAAATATTTCATTGCAAAACATTTAAAGTGAAAATCTTAAAAGTGAAAAATATTTCTTCTGACTTCTTAGCAAGAATTGTGAAAGCAAAAGGCAACATAATTAATTTTTAAATACTGAGCAAAAGTAACTTAGCAGTCTAGAAAGTTTTTGTTCATAAAATAAGAATAATTTTCAAAATAAAGACCAAATACATATTTATAAAAGTAAAAAATAGAAATAATTTGTCACCAGTGGATCTATTAAAAAACACTAAAAGAAACTTGGTTACTCAGTTACTTTTGTTCATGGGAGAAAGGACTTAATGTTCTAAAGATACTGGTTTCTCCCAAATTTAATTATAGATTTAATTGTAACAAAAACTTCATGAAAATTAATAAAATCATATTTATGAAAATAAATGTGGAAATGAGAGGTAAAGAACAGTGAATATAATCTTAAAGAAAACCAAAGTTTAAAAATGCGTATTACCAGATACCAGCTTGGAAAACTACCATACTCATTGGTAGTTTTCTGCTTCTGGAAATAAGATAAATAATATACTAAAGGAACAAATTAGAGACTCAAGAACCAGGCCCACATTTATACATATTTCTGATTTATTGCATCTTCTGTCCATGAAATGCAGTAGAAGAAGCAGTCTTTCCAATAAGTGGTGCTAAGTCAATTAACCTTACCCTTTTCTTCACATCATACACAAAAATCAATTTTAGATGTATCATAGATCTAATTATTACTCGTAAAAAATAACACTTATAGAAGATCAGACAATATCTTCATTGAAGTAGAAAAATATTTCTTCAACAGAACACTGAAAACATTAAGCATAAAAAAATATGCAGATCAAGTGGACATTAAGATACCTTGAAAAGTATAAGGGTGAATTGCAAAGTGGGAGAAGATATTTACAATACCTACATCTAATGATGTGTTCATATTCAGAATATGTTAAGAACTACCACAGGAGTAAGCATGTAGCTCAGTAGTAGAGCACTTGCTTAGCTCTACCATTAGGTCCATGAGGACCTGGGTTTGATCCCCAGAACTGCAAAACAATAATTACTGCAGATCTGTATGAATGAAGAGAACCCAATAAAATATAATCACAGCAGTTATCCAGGCACTTCTCAAAGGAGGCTACCCAAATGGGTAATGAGTGTATGAAAATGTATTTAGCATCCTGGTCCTGAAGGAAATGCAAACTAAAGCCACAATGAATTACCATAGACAGTTACAAAACTGAATAAAGTTTAAATCTTTTTAAAAATGCTATACCATGTGTTGACAAAGGCATAGAGCAACTGGAACACTTCTGCTCAACATGTGGAAGTACAATTCCTTAGAATTCCTTTGGAGAACTTCCAGCAGCAGCAATTAATGCTGAACATGCACACAATTTGTCACAGCAGTTTCACTCCCAGGTATGTATCCAAGAAAAATGTATACAAATAAATATATGTAACTATATACATATGTACATTCATCAAAAGACACATTTGTACAAAGACATTATTCATAGTAGCTCAAAATAACAATCTAAAAGTCCATCTAAAGCAGAATGTATAATCATTTAATGAAATATTATATAATAATAAAATAGACTAGTATTCCATGCAATGGAGTAGAATAATTTCCTAGCCATAACAAAAAGAAAAAAAGAAATCAAGACACAGAGTTTAATTTGATTCGATCTATTCAAATTATATCAATCTCAATAAAAATAAAAACAACCTATGGTGATAGAATCAGAACAGTGGTTACTCAGTGAGGATGGGTAATTACTGAGAGACATAGGAGGGAGAATTCAAGAGTAGTAATAATCTATATTTTAAATAGAAGTTACATGGGTATGTTCATTTGGAAGAAAAACTCATAAAGATCTACACTAAAATTTTATCCTTTCTTTTTTTTTTTTTTTTTCTTTTTTTTGGTGCTGGGGATTGAACTCCGTGGCACTCAATCACAGAGCCACACCCCCAGCCCTATTTCATGTTTTATTTAGAGATAGGGTCTCACTGAGTTGCTTAGCGCCTCGCTTTTGCTGAACCTGGCTTTGAACTCGTGATCCTCCTTTCTCAGCCTTCAGAGTCACTGGGATTACAGACGTGCGCCACTGCGCCCGGCTACAGTATACTCTTTAAATTTTGTAAACATTACTCTTTATTAAGTATTTTAAATATTCTAAAGTTTAGATCTACGTGTATTGTATATTATAGCCTAGGCTATAATATATGATATGAAATTAAAATAGTAAATTGCAGAACAATACTGATAAAGATGAATCTACGTTGGAAAAATAAACTTATAAAGCATAACGTGTGGTGTGTCAATCTGAAGGCACACACTGCCTCTAGTGAATGTTGTGTGTGACAGTGAGGAAGTTCACCTCCCTGTCAATCATCTGTGCTCTTTTCTATTTTAGTTTTCACAGCAAGCATTAATGACCTTAGTTTTTTTTAGAATAAAGCTTCTGAAAATCTTTTGGGAAAGTGAAGTGCTAGAATTGTAATTGAAAGAAAGACATGATGTTAGAGAGACATTTGGTATAAAAAAATAATTTGAATTGATACTTGAGCTCTGATGACTAGGCACCTGGCACAAGAAGTGAGAGGAATCTAGGAGCCTGCGATGTTTCAAAAGGAGGCCACACCACTCAACCAGCCAGAGTAATCTCAGTGTCAAAATGATGCATTTTAACACAGTGCCAAAAATTACAGCCTATGCTCAGCTCTTCTGCCTCACTTCCTCTCTGCCCTGCTTCCAACTCTTCCCTGTATGCTATATTTTAACCAACTTTATTTCTCTCCAAAGTCTTCTGTATTTCCCTCTCAAGAGTAAAATGTATTCTGCCATATTACTTTCAATTACCATTTAATAATTTATGAAATTACTCAGCATCATACCTGCAGTATTTCAGTCAGGCCCCATTACATTATAATGAGGTTTGATTTAACATGGTCATTATAAATGCTGCTAAAGGTTAATAGGGGAAAAAAGTTTCATTCCAATGCCTTTGATTTCAATCACTTAGGAATAAAACAAGCATCTGTCATTAAGCACAGGACTTCCTCTTCCTGTAAGCAGCAGGGTGTAATTGTTTCCCCCACAGACATTTAGCAGAACATGAAGGACCATGATCAGGTGGAAAGCCAACCTGTGGGGAGCATTGTGTCTTGCAGAATTGGCTGAGGATTGTGCCATATATTTTGGGGACAGGACATTTCTTTCTTGTTCAGGACTGTCTTCCACATGATAGAATATTGAGCATTCCTGACCATCACTGGCTAATGTCCATAGCATCACAGTTACTGCTACAATCAAAATAGAGACTAAAAAAAAAAAAAAAAAAAGCCAAAATGCCCTCTAGGGGGCAGCACTTCTCCCAGTTCATTACTTAAGCACTCGTTAAATCTAGACAGTTCAGCTTTGAAAGTATAGTTTATGCTAAATAGTTTTTTTAATGTAGCAACAGAAAATCAACTAGCTTTGTGTGATCTCAACCGTCCTTTAAGGTGGGTAGGTCCTTTGCATGGTGAGCCCCTTCATTAGAGTGCCAGAGGCAGCTCATACCAGTTCCCCAAAACTAATCTAGCAGATGTCTTCCCAACTCCATTTTCAGCGACCACTAAAATCAGCCATGGTAGGAATTTTGGGAGAGCCAAATGCTAGCATTCACCAATACACCATTGTTCTTCGTGGATGTACGAAATAGGCAACCTTCGAAGGAGCTTGGGAGACCCGAATTATCATTTCTTACAGAAAGGGGGAAAAAAAATGCAGCTTTCAAGGAACAATGGAGAAAGAAGGACCTGAAAGCAGGAAGAGAAAAGGAACAAAGAGCAGAAAATTGCTGCCTTCCTTTGTTGAGACCATCAATCTGCAATAAATCCTTCTTAACAAATGCGTGAAGTCACAGAGAAGCCAGTGAGCAGGCTGGATTTTGCCAGAATGAGGCCATTCATGCATTCCACAAATATTTATTGGGCACCTACCAAGTGCAAAGTACTGTTGTAGACATGAAGTTGCATGAACATGCTGGTACAATACGTGTAATAGCAGAAACATCAGAGAGTGGGGATCCATGGGAAGCAAATTCCAGAACACACAGAGAAACTTGATGGGGGTTATCAAACATTTCCTTGAAATCAGTGAAACTCTGAGAAAACCGTAGCTGGATGTGAAAGGAGCAGGCAACTGAATTTCACATAGCAAATGAGGATTCCACAGTAGGGTCTGTAGCTTCACTGCTGAGTATCCCCCGATGGCCAGTGTGTTAAAGGCCGGGTCCTGGGGATGGAAGTATTAGGAGACCTTTAAGAATCAGAGCCTATTTCAGAGGTGGCTCACCTTTGAAGAGGATGGCTCCACCTACTCCTTGTTCCCCACCTCTCTCCACTTCCCGGCTCGCTCACTCCAACATGTGTTCCTGCCATGATGGGGACTTCCCATCTGAGTACTTCCCTTGCCAGAGAACCAAAACATGACTTGAAACTCCAGAACAGTGAACCAAAACAAACCTCCCTTTCATTCACAAGTAGCCAGTATCAAGTATTTTGTTATACTGATACCACAGTGACTGATACAGTGGGGGTGGAGCAGCCAGTTTCCTGGCCTCCGAGACTAAATTGCTCCTCTTTCCTCAGCCCCAAAGACAGGACCTACCTACCAGTCCCTTAATTCTGGCACTCCGTAGATGCCAATTTCAAAGGAACACCATGATGGTGAGGAATCCAGAATCCATGTTACTCGTGTGACATGGCCCTTGGAAAGACTCAAAGAGAACACAGACTTTATCTTCAAATGTCTGAGGCTGTCAGATTGGAGAGAAATTAGATATTGCTCTTACCAGCTCTAAGAGCGGAACTAAAACCAATGGTCAGAAATACAGCATGGCATATTTAATCTCAACAATAGAAAAAAAGCTTTTCAGCAGTCATAGCTCATTGGCAATAAACCAACTGTATTGCATCCTACTCCAATATATCAACAAGAGAAAATCCAAGGACTTGTGGCTCCTAGAGTTTCCTCATGACCTGTCTGGTTTCTGCCTTAAACACTAGCTCCAACATTTCCAGTCCTGCCTGGCATTTAATGATCAGCAAAGACCATACTGCTTGTAGTTCGGCAAGCTGTTTATTCTCATTGCCTTGCTTCTGCCTGAAATGTCTTATCTCCTCTTCCTGACTTGGCCATTTTCTGCTTATACGTTAAGGCTCAACCCAAGTGACTCTGACTGGCACGACCCTCTTCTCTCCTCCAATGACATTCTCCATCCCTGCCCTTCAGCATGCACATAAATAAAATCAATTTCCGATAATATATCTGTTACTATCATGGTTAGAAAAAGGTAAATGGATTTTCATTTCATTTGGGTTCTTTATGGAGTGGTCTATATCAAAGCAAAGACTATTCAGCAAGCATAAAATTCACTTACACTGACCTTGGTAACTCTCCCAAATGATCATCTTCTAGAGCAGCTGAAGCTGAGGTACAAGAACAGCACAAAAAAATAAATAAATAAATAAATAAATAAATAAATAAATAAATAAATAAATAAAAGTTCATGGGTATTTAAATGCTGTGGCTGGAAGGAAACAAGAATGGCTTCAAACACGAATCCCAAATCAAAACTCGCCAGGAGAGATGCTCCAAATTGCAGTCACTGTTGGGTTGCTTTTCTCAAGTATGACATTGAACCACAGTGGAAATATTTTTCTCCATCAGCACTCAGTAGACTAGCTGGCCCTATTAAACTGTCTGATGATTTCCTCTTCTTGCCTCAGTCATTTGAACAAAGGCAGAGACCTTGTATGACTTGTCCCCTACCTCGTGGGGAGAAAGGACTTCAAGTCACTGGCCTGAGATCCACTTCTCTCCCAGTGAGCAGAACTCCTGAGGAAAGATGCTGCCCACTGTGTGCAGTAACCCCAAAGCTCATTTAGAAACACCATCTCTTATGTGGGGTTCGTATTTGAACCTTGAAGGACAGAGCCAGAGAGCCACAGGGAATGTCCTAGACTTCTCCCTGTTTCACCTTGTGTGAGTTGGTTGTGCGAATGAGTAAAAATATTGGTAAACCTTGACCCTGGGGAATACCTCTGATTCGTGTGAGTCTCATTTGACAATCCAGTCTTCTAAGTTAGCTCACTAGTGCAGTGCCTATCTCAATAAAAACTGGTTAAACTAACTGCCCACATAGAAAATACCTTATTCTAAGTTAGTTCCCATTGCTAGAATTATCACAACTGCAGCCAGAAGACAATTTTTCAAAGATACCATCTGGTAGGGTTCTATGTTTGATGGTGGCTCATACTAGATTAAACTTTAAAGGTCTCCAACATTAATATTCCATAGCACATAATCCATCTTTAGCAGCTGGAATCTCATGCACCTCAGCCTTACTTCTGACCTCAGCTCAATGCTAAGCAAATTATTATAACATACAGCTCAATTAATATGACTCCTACGAGGCAGAGCAGCTTGAGAGACAGAACCAAGGGCTTACTCTTACCAAGTCACTATAAAAACCCCTGGCATCTTTTTGATATATCGATTTTATAATCATAATCATAATCCTGTAAGATTTTAAGGGAGAGAACATATTATTATAACCATGAAGAAATAAAATGGAAACGTCATTTTTCCAAGCTCACACAGCTAATATTTCCAAGGCTTTGTTCTTTTCTTGATATTAGAGTTCCTGCATTGCAGCAGGACATGTCAGGGTCCCAGGTGGCTGAGAAGCTCAGCACCAGAGTTCAGGGAGCAGAGCCTGCAATGAGCAGTGGCCCAGGGGCCCACCTTTGAAGCTGTCCTGCCCCAGCAGCCCTGTGATGGAGGGGCAGCTCTGACGACTGCTGAACGGCCTTCAGGTCTCTGTTTCATTGTCTGAGAGAATACCGAGCCCCTCTTAGCTTCAGGTAAGATGACCAACATATACGAATTTCGTCAAGCCGATGTTCAACCCCATTCTTCATGTTCTTCCCCTCAAACTGGTTTTCTCATTCTTCTCAATATGCATAGACTGAGAATTTTCCAGACCTTTCACTTCTGCTTCTCTTTGAATTAAAAATTCCATCTTTAAATCATTTCTCTCTTCTCCTATTTTACTATGCGCCGCCAAAGGGAATGGGACTATTCCTCTAAAATGTCGCTTAGCTAAATAACCTCAGCTGAATATCCAGTTTCCTTGTTCACAAGTTCTGCTTCCACAAGACGTGAGGAGTACGCACAGTTCAGCCAAGTCTTTGCCAACTCATGCCAACCCTTGCCTGTCCTCCACGGCCAGGGGCATGAGCCTCGTTCCCCTGAGCTCCAGGCAGAACGGCCCTTACCTCCCATTCTCTTGCCAACTTGTAAGCTACCTGGTACCGAAAACCGGGAGGAAAAACTCTCGGAGGCAGAGTTAAGCTTTTACTACTTTTACTTCTACTTTCTTAGAGCTTAGAGAGGGAAAGAAAGATTTTTAGAGAGAAAGATTAAAGCGAGCTTTTCTTCTTGTCTTCTTAGCTTAGAGTCTTAGAGAGAAAGAAAGATAGAGCTTAGCTTAGAGAAAGATTAGAGCTTCTTTCTTCTCTCTTCTTTCTTCCTTCTTCTTTCTTCTGTCTTCTTTCTTTCTTTCTTTCAGAAAGATTAGAGCTTCTTTCTTCTCTCTTCTTTCTTCCTTCTTCTTTCTTCTGTCTTCTTTCTTTCTTTCTTCTTTCTTCCTTCTTCTTTCTTCTGTCTTCCTCAGGAGCCTCGGCCTAACTCTGACCAGTCATTACTTCTTCTATCTGGTTTCTCTTCTGTAACCGCTCTGCCTACGTTCTGGCCGCTCTGATTCTTCTGACCGACCGAGTGACTGCCCGGCTGACTGAATTCTCCGTTCTCCTAACTCGGACCGCTTTCACCCGGTTATATACCTTCAGGTTTGCGGGTGCCTACAGGTGCGTCACATACATATCAGGTGGAACTTATGGCTTCCAGCTAGCTACAACAGCCCTTCCTAATTAGGGCTCCTTCACCAACTTTTTTTTTTTTAATTTTATTTTTATAATTTTTAATATGTACAACTCATAGTGCATATATTTAGTATCCTTTTACATACAACTGTTTGTATACAAAGTATATTCGTACAATTCAGGTCTTCAATCATGCATTAAGGAAAATTATATCCGTCTCATTCAACCACCTTTTTTTTTCTCCCCCTCCCTCCCCTCTTGCTCACTCCCTTACCCTCCCTTCCCTTGACCATTCTAGTGTTCCTCTAATCCTCCTATGTACCCCCATCCAACAATACTTTGAAATAGCCTCCTTATATAAGAGAGAACATTTGGTACTTGGATTTTTGAGACTGACTAACTTCACTTAGCATTATGTCTTCCAACTTCATCCATTTACCTGAAAATGCCATTAATTTGTTTTCTTTTATTGCTGAGTAAAATTCCATTGTGCGTATATACCACATTTTCTTAATGCACTCATTTACTGAGGGACATCTAGGTTGGTTCCACAACCTAGCTATTGTGAATTGTGCAGCTACAAACATTGAGATAGCTGTGTCACTGTAATATGCTGTTTTTAGGTCCTTTGGGAATAGACCCAGGAGTGGGATGGCTGGGTCATAGGATGGTTCCATTCCCTGTTTTCCAAGAAATCTCCATACTGCTTTCCATAACGGTTACACCATTTTGCAGTCCCACCAGCAAATGGCAGCCATCAAGAACACAAGCAACAATAAATGTTGGAGAGGATGTGGGGAAAAAGGCACACTCTTGCCAACTTTCTATGCAGGATTGAAAACATGCCCTCTGCAAAGGCAGGTCTCCTCTGCAGCTCTTCTCATTCCTCCTGAGCCCTCCCCAGCATCATCCTCAGCTGTCTATTCAAGCAGCTCAGGCTTTTCCCAGTCTGCACCTCAGAACTCTTCCAGCCTCCACCATTACCCAGTTCCAAAGGCTTTCACACTTCGGTGTCATTCACATTGGGTGGCTTATAAAAAAAAAAAAAAACAGAAATTCATTTCTCACAGTTTGGAGTCTGGAAAGTCCACGATCGAGGCCCTGGAAGATTTGGTGTCTGGTGAAGGCCTGGCTCCAGGTTCATAGGCAGCACCCTCTGCTGTCACGTGGCTGAAGGGGCAAGGGAGGTCTCCAGCGTCTTTCTCAGAAGGGCACTAATTTCACTCATGAGGGCTCCACCTTTATGGCCTCCTATAGGTCTCACCTCTAAATAAATAGCACAACACTGGGGATTAGAGTTCCACATATGGATTTTCAAGTGACACACTAATATGCCAGGCTCACACACAGCATTGGGAATGTTTCATGATAGGTTTTGTGTGTTCCGTCTTCTGGTAAGGTTCATAGTATTAATGGATCGCCATTTTAATGATTCTATGAAATCCACAATGAATTTTATAATGTCATATCTCTTTCATATTCTTTATCTCATTTTATTTACCCCAACCATCTTGCAGGATGGACCAGGAAATTAAACCCTATGTTCATAAGGCTACAAATTTCCCAAGAAGGGAAGGAATGAAATTTATTGTTGTTTTATAAAGTTCTCATAACATCTAGCACAGGGAGTTTTACTCTCAGCTCCACACCTTTACCTGATTCATTCATTTATGCATATATGAATTTATATACGTAAATGTAAATTATTTATATATGAATATACATACACAAATAGATCAAACTTTGGGTCAATTTTTCAAAATAAAATTTTATAAGATGGAACTGGACTTAAATGGTTTAATAAACCCGATAAAGAATGAGGAACTGAGCAGGGTGTGGTGGTGCACATCTGTAATCCCAGCACTTGGGAGGCTGAGGCAGGAGGATCAAGAGTTCAACGCCAGCCTCAGTAATGACAAGGGACTTAGCAACTCAGTGAGACCCTGTCTCTAAAAAAATACAAAAAAAGGGCTGGGGATGTGGCCCAGTGGTCGAGTGCCCCTGAGTTCAATCCCCAGTACCAGAAAAAAAAAAAAGAAAAGAAAAGAAAAGAATGAGGAACTGAGAGTAGAACTTTGGTGTCAATGCTCCATGCAAGATGTTAAGAAAATTTTATAAAATAGCAAGAAATGTTATTGCCTTCCCCCAGAGAGACTCAACCCATCTTGGAAATCAGGTGTGTGATTATGGTTTCAAATAGCGTATAGAGATAAAAAGCTGTGGGAGCCTCTTCTCCGTTCAACATCTGCAGGAATCACTCTGTAATTAGGAAGCCAGCAGAACTGTGAGATCCGCACAACACAGGGGAGGAGCTGTGCACACTGTAGATGTTCTTCAGATCTTTGGCCTTAGGAATAATTAACTTTTTGGCTGGAGTATGAATAGGGAGATAATTAGGTGACCTTGACACTTCCCTAGATCCTATATTAATAGTCAATGTTTTCTAAAATAATCCACCTAGCCAGAGTTTCACTGTCTTTGTCAGTAGAACAGAGACTAGATTTTTCTGTGAAAAGAATTCCAGCTCTTCACTAAGATCTTGTCTTTCTTTCTGGATGCAGAACTCATCTGGATTTCTCAGCCTCTCCTGTAATTCAATATGGCCGCGTGACTAGGTTTGAGCCAACGGATTATGAAAGGAAGTTATGTGTGCCGCATCAGGACCTGGACCACAAGACTGTCCAGCCTGCACTGTGTTCTCTTCCTCAGCTAAAATAACAGGAATTGAGATAGCCTTGGAACCTCTACATTGAATATGGGAGAGGCAGAATGTTCCTGAGTCCCTAAAAGACCACACAGGGGAGAAATATCCCCCCTACTTCCAAACAGCAACCACCTCTGCTGACCTGAAATATCCCAACTAGATTCTCAGGTGAGAAGGAAACTAACTTTGTGTTTGAACTACTACATTTTTAGCTTCTTTTGTGCAGCAGTTGAACCCACATAAACTAATATAAATGATAAGGTGCTCTTTAATTGTAAAGGATGATTTTTCTCCAGTATAATTATTCTAAGTTCAGCTCTCTGGCAGTTTAATTTTTATGGTATATGTCAACTCAAGTCAACGTGTTTATTTTAATAACATGTTATTTGCAGCAATGAAAATCTCTGTTCTACCACTCTGCAATTTCTCTTAAACTATAGCTTTTATCACTTCAATTCAAAGGCAAGGAAAGTCAGTGGCTCCTAACTCCAACTATAAGCACTTTGGCACCATCTGATACGAGAAATAAAGTAGTCATACCCTATGCAAAGAGGTGGTTTATGGAATAGGCTGACTACTATTTAAAGCCAAATTAACTGAGATCCAGAGAGGGTGATTTAGGAGTATCAAGGAAGCCCACCCCAGTTAGCCTACCTACCTTTTACAGAACATTGTGGAGCAAGGCACCATATTGAAATTTGTTAAATGTGCTAATTCGGAATACAATAGATACAATATGGGCTTCTGGCCTTGCCTGCTGTAATCCATCCCAAATATCACTTTCATATTACTCCTCATGAAACATCACCTTATTCTGGCTTTTCCCAAAATCAAGAACTTACACCACCTCTGTGCTGTCCTTGAACCTGTCCTTTAAGAATCCCCTCCATAACCTGTCCCTGTTTTCCCTCAACCTTATTTCTCACCATTCTCCCTCACTCTCTTCCTCTTCTCCACATTCACCAAACTTGCGGTGTTCTTAACACCCTTGCTGAAGTTCACTCATCTCTGCTTCTGCACCCCTCTGAGTCCTGCTCAGGTTGATTCTACCTACACTAATATTGGAAGATGATGCTAAAAATTGAGCCCACATCGATTTTTTTTTTTTCATTTTTTTAGTCAATGGCCTTGCATCTCAGTACTACCCATGGCTGCTTCGTTATTCTCTACTTGGTTTTAAGCATTTCTCTTTCATTGTCTATTGTGGATTTTAAATTCCACAAGGAGAAAACTTTTCACACTAAGAGACGCCGCAGTTGACACCAAGATATCAAGGAGGGTGGTTCTAGTTCTGGGCCTTCTACTGACTGATCTTGAGAAAGTTATTTGAGATCCCTGGTCCTCATTTCTGCATTATTAGGAATACGTTTTAATAAACTATCCAACCTTATCGTTGGAATAAATATCCTTTATATGCATGTAGTCACTAATTCCAAAAAGACTCATTCAGCCTCTGATAAATGTCACACATGACTCTAGCTACTGAGAATTCATTGGCCATTTATCTTCTTTACTTTTCATAATCTAGTTGAAAAAGTTTGCTTTGGAAAGTGGTAAGCACCACACAGCTGACACCATTCAACCAGAAGCTAATGAGGAGTTTGTTCAGAAGTAGTGGAAGTTGCAGTAAGCATCCTGTAGCCAGCAGAGCCTTGAACAGACTGTGCCATTGAGGAGTTACGGTGCTGCTTGTAATTCCTTTGGAGTCGTGACCAATAAGGTACAATCACAGGGACCATTTGTCAAACAGGAGGAAAACTACCAACTTGGGTGTGCTAGTCAGCTCTGGCTACTATAACAAAACGCCACAGGCTGGGTGCCTAAACAACAAATGTTTATTTCTCATAGTTACAGAGAGTGAAAGTCCAAGATGAAGACACTGACATATACAGTTCCTGGTAGAGCACTCCTCCTGGCTTGAAGACAGCCACTGTCTCTTTTATCCCTACATGGGGGAGAGAGAAAGCATAGATCCCTCTTCCTCTTCATCTTAGGACTCAAATCCCACCATGGGGGTCCACCCACATGGCCTCATCTAAACCTAATCACCCAAAGACCCCCCACCTCCAAATATCATCACAGTGTAGTTCAGGTCTCAATGTATGAATTTGGGGAGATACAAACATTCAGTCCATAGCATGTTTTGATCAACTAATATAAATTAATCACATTTGTATTAGTGTATGACTATATATACTCATATACATAAAAATTAAATACTTATACAAATAAATTATAGTCATGCAGGCATAAAATATTCCACAACCCAGTTCTTATAAAATCAGGACTGGAGAATATGACTGGTAGGAGAAAGCCCCCTCCCACCTAGCAAATATACCATGAGGGAGATTGACGGGTGGGTGCAGAGGGAAAATGAGCCTGGAGAACAGAACCCGAGTGACTGCTCCCAATCAGATGCATAAATAGGGCCAGGGTCCCCCTCAGCTGTCAAGTCAGGGGCAGGACAAGGAGACAGAGGTCTCTGCCTGCTTTAACTTTCCATGGAATGGATTCATTCCATAGTCTAAGCATGACCCAAGGAAGACACCTCCAATTAAGTAGGTTGTACCTTTTATCCTGAAGAGGAAGGGAACACCGCAAATGATCTTTGCATTTTCCCCATCACTGCAGGAGATAAGGAAGTGATTCACTTCCAGTAATTCCCAGCATCCTTCAAAAATACAATGTCAAGGCTAATCAACTACAGCATCTAGTACAGCAGAGGGCTAACCATCAGACCATCTTTGTGCCAGCCCCACAACAGAATAGGTGTCCATTTCCATGGTTCACGGACCTGTCTTAAAAGAGTTGCAGAAACTTCTGTAAATTAGGTCCCCATCTGCCCGTTGTCATGGTAACCATCCAGCACACGGTGCCCCACTGCTGGGTTCTCCATTCTTAACTTCAGGCCCAATGCAGTTCAGGCTCTCCCTCCATCTCTGCAACCCCAACCATCCTGGGAAATGGTCCTGTCTAGTCCAAGCCTTCTCGGCCAGAAATCTCACCCAACTCCCTGCCCTGTACCTATGAGGATACCCCTTGAAGCAAACCCAGACACGGGAGAGGAATCCAGTTAATGTCTGCTCATTTGAACATATCACTTACCATCTTGAATAGTTCAGAGCTGAGTAATAAGCTAGTCTTTACCTCGCTTTTCTTTAAATCCTAATAGTAACAGTAACATAAAAATTGACTGCTCACTATGATTGAAATGTCTGCAAATGAACTCACATGCACTATGTTCTTTGACCCTCAGTGCAACCTCTATGCTACAGACTTCTATCATCAGCCCTGTTTTATAGTCAGAAACCAAGATTCAGAGAAGCTGGGACTTTAGCCAAGGACCCACAGTACATGAGAGGTAATAGAGCACAAGTTACCCTCTGTCTTTCCAACTTTAGGCCCTAACCCTGCACTCTTTGTGGCAAATGAAAATATTGAGCCTTACCCTCAGGCCTTTCCCTTTCCTAGGGTGATGGTGTGGTTTACATCATACCTGGAGGTTTATGAAACCCTCATTTTTTATGTTCTGGTACTGTTCTCCCAAACGCTCCTCTCTATCTTCCATCACTGGGTTAGAGTGGCCAAGAAGTAGAAAGGCAATTTCTAGCGCCAGCAGTGGGGGACCACGCACAAGTTACACAACATTGATGATTTTTACCTTCTCATCTGCAAAATGGGCATAACCTCACAGCTTTGTCTTCTCCAGCCAATTACCTAAAGTCGCGTGAAGATCCGGCAAGATGCTGCATGTGAGAGCATCATGAGAACACAGAACAGCCAGCGCAAAGTAAGGCGCACTAGGCCAGTTGTCCTTCATCTGCTGAGCATAACATGCCCAGAGGGCTTGGCTTGTGCAAACCCAGACTGCTGGAGCCCCTCTTCGGATTCTCTGCTTGGCTGTCTGGGATGGATCTGGGGATTTACAGTTCTAAGAGTTCCCAGCTGCTGGTGCTGCTGGTAACCAGGCAAGTTTGAGAGCTACCACCCTATGTCAATCCTCTCCCTGATCAGAGTGGTCCACGTGTACTATCAAAGTCATCTCTTCTGTGGAAAGGAGGGTGACAGTGTGCATTGCATTTTGATCCTAACAGGAACATCTCAAACACACAATAGGAAACTGTCCTTCGCAGAGAAGTTATTTATACCCTGCAGGCTCTTGATGGGTTTACTGGAGGGGCCAAGCTGGGGAGCCCTGGTGGGAGCTGAGCACCAGGGTGGATGAGATACACAGGTAAAATTACAGCAGCCCCCAAACAGGATGGGAGCATGAGTCACAGCAGCGAGATCTGAGAAGCAATATTACGACAGAGAGGACTGCAAGGCCAGGGACAGCTAGCTCAGTGACAACCTCTCTCATCCACAGGAACAAAACCATGCCACGTGCTCCGAGCAAACCTCGGGGAAGGGGCTAGCCCAGATCTGCTGAGAGGCTGGTGGGAGTTTTTCTCTTCTGCCGTGAGGCAGCCATTCTCCCGGATGCCTTTCAGAGTGTGGCTGTGGCTGACAACATCATCATTTCCCCTGGAAAATGTTCTCTCCCTTCTCTCGTTCTCACTCACCAACCTGCGCTCCCCTAAAAGAAAAAGAGAGAAAGAAAAGGAAGAGCAATCTTCCGCAATGTTCTTCCAGCCATCACGTGCCCATGGATCTAGGACGCCAGGTCAGGGTCCAGGCGCAGCCTCTCTCTTGCCCAACTCAACTGCCCACAGTGGTTCCAGGTGATGAGGGCATTTGGTAGTTCTGTGCACCAGCTGCGGGCACTGAGGTGCCACCATCATGTGGATTGAGCACTCTCTCCTCTGTGTTATAGGAAGACGGGGGCTGTGACTAGATGCCTGTAGGTCACTCAGGGGCAATGGCTGTCCCCACAATCTCCGTGGGAAATGGGGCAAGCGCAGAGCCAGCCACCCTTGCTGCTCTTCCTTGATATTCTGCCTCCGGAGCTCTCCAGGGTATTCTACCACCCCCTTGCCTGGTCACAGAACAGTCTGGACTCCTCAGATATGCAAGTGAATCATTTTCCATCCATCAGAGATGAGACTTAAATAAATAAAAAGGTACTTCGTGGGGCGGCTGGGCCTAATGATAAGCAATTATAGGAAGCCAAATGAAGGCAGTGCTTTGTGCGGGGCCTGTGAAATTGGTTAAGCAAAAAGAATAATGGCCCGTTTCGGTGATTCATCCCTTTGCTCATTTCAGAGGGAGCATTATCTCAGTTAAGTGATGCAATTAATATGAAAATGAGGGAATCATTGTTTAAGGAGATGAAGGGAGAGTGGGGAGGGGGCCTGGATGCCACAGTGGAGAAGAATAAGGGCCAGCAAGATGGAGATTTGCATAGGTCAGTAGCAATGTGACGCCTTCAGCACGCATTCAAAGCTGAGCTTGCATTGTGATACGTCGCCATTAAATTCTCATTACGGTGACCTGTGTCCAGCACAATTCAATTTTTCAGAATCTTAATGATAAAAAGTTAATTACTCTAAGGTGAAAACCTTTTGTACTGGGCCCTAAAATAAAACACAGAAAGGGCACTGTGAGTCCCTTCAGGACACTGCAGGTAGAGCCAGGCAGGTTTAATTTACTGTTTTATTAACCATAACATGATTTGCAGGTTGATTTTTTTGTAAGCTTTGCAGATCTTTTGTAACAAAGTCAAGAGTGATAAATAGGCTACTTGTCTTCTCCTCTTCACTGTTTTTTCCTTCCTAGGTTCTCTGTTGGTATTTTTCCACTCAGTAACTTCCAGAAAATATTCCAAGGACTGGTTGACATCCTTGGACATAAAGTAGAAAGAGAACAGGGAACTAGAGTGCAGCATGTGACAAGGAGAGCTGAGAATCTGGAGCTGTCTGGAGGGACTCTGGTGACAGGGATGCAAGATCTCTTGGTGTCTGGGTGCCCAAGATATTTCATTCCCCCAGGACTTTAAGAAGAGGGGAAAAGGGGCAGAGTCTGGTTTTACATCTAGCTTCTGCTGTTTTTCTGCTCTGTGTCCTTCAGCCAATGACCTGACTTTCCAGAGTTTCAGCATCCTCGTGGTGCAAGAAGGATGATGTCACGTTCCTGTAAGGAACTGTGGTGAGGGTTTGATGTCAAGCATATCCCGGGGTTCATACCAGGTTGGGGGAGAGAAGAGCATCATTATGGTCTTCATCATAACCAAGGTGTCAGAACCTACACCTTACCTGCACGAGAGATGCAGGCAGCATAGCTCCCCTCCCACACTGAGTGAGTTTCCATTTCTTCCTTTTTTAGAACCATAGGGTAAATCGTGATTTTCACATCCTGACAATATAGACCCTGCTGACTCCATTCAATACCAGAAATCCTGAAAGTAAGGGAAGGGAAGCTGATGAGTTTCTCAAACTAGCACAATAACAGTGAGGATCCAAGGAGCAAGCGAAAGTGACTAGGTTCCCCAGAGGTGGGATGGACAGGTAGAGAGACGGCAACCCAGAGGAGATGTCCAGGGCAAACCACTGCAATCCAGTGGACATGAAGACAGCACCAGAACAGCACCTTGGACACTTCAGTCAGCTGAAGAGGCACCTGTGGGTCTCATTTCTCATAGGAACTCTAAACAGTCAACTAAACAGTGTCCCCACTTCTAGTCTTCTGCAAGAGGACAGTTGCATTTTAGAGCAATAGAAGTGATTATACTAATACTGAAGGCAATAAAAGGAGTTGTGGTTCTTGGTGTTAATTTTGTGTTCTTTATGGTGCAGGGAGTCCTTCACAATCATCCACACTGAGTCCACAAAAGCAAGGGAGATAAATATATATATAAATACTTTTATCTATACATATATAAATATATATAAATGTTATATACACACACATACATATGTATATGTATATGTGTATATACGTGTATATATATATATTTCTTCAATATTTCTTCAAGGGAAGGATATATATGTGTGTGTGTGTGTGTGTGTGTGTGTGTGTGTGTGTGTGTGTGTGTGTATTTCTTTAGTAGCAGAAAAACCTAATTACAATTCTGGCATCTTGACGAATACACAAAACTCCCACAGACACCAACTCAGACACACCACCATATCTACCTCGGAGGTCGAACATTTAGTGAGATGACACAACGTGCCACAGGATCTACTCTAAATACCTCCAGCAGAAGTTTCCCACACGGTGGAAACCAGGAAAAATGCCAAGACCTGACAGCACCATATCAAAGAGAGAGGGCAGGCATATGCAACCAGAGCAGTATAAAAGACTCCTTATGCAGGAGGAAGAAAGTGTGTTCATAAAATGAGGAGTTGGGGGGGGGAGAGTTTGAGGATATAAAGGAGATATAAAATCTGACAGTGAAATACCAACTATTTAAAAAAAAAATAGGGTATCAGAGAACAGAGAAGAGTTGAAACAGGAGGAAGACTGAAATCAGAGCCTCCACCTGCACCTGCTGTTGTGTCTGGGAGTCACTGGTGTGCTTCCTGCTGGGACACAAAACATTTCTGAATCCAATTATGAGCCTCAGGAACTTGTGACTGAGAAGAGTATCCCAAAATAGTAACCCTGGTCTTATGAGTGAATTCATCCCATCTTCAACCAACCTGACTCATATTTTGGATCAAGACGTTGGATCTTAAAGATCTGCAGTATTCTGTGCTGGGGGTCCTAAGCATGGTTTAGCGTGCCGATCCCCTGGGGAATCTGGTAAGATATGTGTGCCTGAGTGACAGGCTCTGGAGCTTAAGCTGGCAATCAGTATTTTAGCAAGTGGTCCACAGAATTCTTATGACAGTCAGACAGGAAGATGCCTGCAGGACACGAGCAATTTGGGGAATTGTTCTTTGAAGCCCAAAAAGGTGTATTTCTCTAAAAGTCCAGCACTATATATATATATTTGGTCTTTACCCAAAAGATCTGAAAACAGCATACTACAGGGACACAGCCACATCAATGTTTATAGCAGCACAATTCACAATAGCTAAACTGTGGAACCAACCTAGATGCCCTTCAGTAGATGAATGGATAAAGAAAATGTGGTATATACACACAATGGAATATTACTCAGCAATAAGACAGAATAAAATCATGGCATTTGCAGGAAAATGGATGGAGTTAGAGAATATAATGCTAAGTGAAGTTAGCCAATCCCAAAAAGCCAAATGCCAAATGTTTTCTCTGATATAAGGAGGCCAATTCACAGTCGGGTTGGGATGGGGAGCATAGGAGGATTAGAGGAATACTAGAATGGCCAATGGGGAGGGGGGGGAAGGGAGAGGGGGCAAAAGGGTGAAGGAAAAAAAAAAAAAGATGGTAGAATGAGATGGATATTATTACCCTAAATGCATATATGAAGTCACGAATGGTGTGAATATACTTTGCATACAACCAGAGATTTGTAAAAAAAGTGCTCTATATATGTGTAATATGAAATGTAATGTATTCTGCTGTCATTTATAACATCTTAGAATAAAAAATAATTTTAAAAATATATATACATATATATATGTATATATATGCCCTTGCCTGTTTACTTTCCTGAAGAATTTATTCATTAAACAAGCATTTACTGAGTATACACAATGATTGTAAGTGAAGAAGGAGGTAGAATCCCTGATCTCTCTCAAGAACTGAAAAATGCAGTGTGGCTCTGGCCTGGATGCTATGAAAACAACAGCTCTATAAGGATGCACAGCCTCATACAGAAAAGGAGGCTGTGGAGTTGGATTTCCATCTTCTTTGATCAAGAACGACTTCATGAAAGTCATGGAGTTGCAACTGGGCCTTCAAGAATGAGCCAGATTTAAATTATAGGTGGAAGGGGAAGGAGTTCTCCATGCTGAAGAAATACCACAAGGAAGTTCATGGAGCAGTGAGAAGGCAGAGGCATGTGTGGGTTATGAGGGACCAGGGCCACTGGCCTGTCGAGGGCACATTGCCTGGGACAGATTGTGGTAGGCCCTGGGCCTCTCACAGGATGTCAAGCTACTGCTGGCAGGCTTTGTGGTGACAGTAAAGATGTTTGGTCCTGATTCAAACCCTGCCATGGGAATTCGAGTTTTCTACAATATAAACCAAAAAATCCGAGAGGCAGAAGACCAGAGAGGAGGCATCATTGAGTTGACTAGTCATGGTCCTGATGAGAAAGTGCAGCCTGAATAAGGGACAGCTGCTCCAGGAGTGGGCAGGAGGGGCTGTGCCACCTGTCATCTCATGTAGGCCACTTACTAGATGCGCTCCTTGGGCAGAAGCAGTTCATCTCTCTGGGACTTAGGTGTTGTTCCCCTCTGCAAATGAGATGAATTTACCTGTCGATTCTCCTTCCCAGGATTATTACGGCAGGTGTCATCACAGAAATCCTGCAAAGGGCTTCATAAGTGTAAGGAATTATTGACATTAGAGACCATACAAGGTGTCTGTTGAAGAAGGGAAGGCCACAAGAGATGATGGAGAGACCAGCAACTCTGCAGGACCGAAGGCTGCCCCCACCCTTTGCACAAGCCCCCCTCACCTCTGGGTTGATGGAAGCTCTTATCAAGTCTCTAAACACACAATTCAGACAACCCTAAATCAACAGCCGTGTCTTTGTCCCAGTCATTTTGGACTTTAAGCTCATCTTTTACAACACTAATGCATCTTAGCTCACGGATTCTCCCTCTAGACACACATTCCAGCAGCTGGGTTTATTTAGAAAGTAACAGAAAAATCCACATCTTACCTGAAGCTTAATATCTGTAGGCAAATGAGTGAATGGTACAGATTTCCTTATTAAGCAAATGAACCATCTTCCCTGACAGGAGAAAAGAAGCCAGTACAAAATGTAGATCCTTGGGGACAGGACTTGGGCTGTTATGCTGAATGTGTATTTCATTCTTCCCTGTCAGGCAAAGGTGTCTGCAGGAGGGGACTATTCAGCATTTCAGTGATGTATCTGCCTTCAGCATGAGACCCAGAGGGGCTTTCAGCAGGAATTTTCACCAAGTTCTCCACTGGTCTTTAATTCATCTTTTCTCCCTCATCTGTCCCCAAAGCTCCTGCTAAGCCCCTCTCCCAAAGCCCAATCATTTGCACGTGACTACCATACAGAAACCCCAGGTTCCAAACACCCCCAACCTGAAGTTTCTGGCTCCAAAATCTGCTCATCCCCTGTTTGCTTTCTGAAAAGCCCATCAACAACCCACTCCCCCAGGTCAGAGTCCATGTCTAAGCCTCACTCTTACCCCCAAAGTCCCTCTGGTATTGTGTCCTGAGGCTGATCTACCAGGTCACATAGATGACAGGAGAAGGACTCAGCCAGGACCAAAGGGTCCGGACCTGCACCCCATTGCTCTTTCCTGCCACCCCACAGAATCCCTTAACTAACCTCAGGGTGCAGACAAATATCAATAAGGGAGAAGAAGGCCTCTGACCAGCCCTGAATCAGGACGTGATGCTAAAATCAGGAATGCAAAATAGCTAAGCAATGGCCTACTGATTTATGGAGAGACCAGGAAACTGGGATATTAATTAGGATCATTATATTCCTTAATAATGAGATTCAATTGACTTATAACCAGTTATAAGCTCACTGTCTTTTGTTCTGCATTGCTAATTGTACTTATTCATTTTTACAGTTGCTAAATTATAAGATATGCCATGGTTGTGAAAGAAAAGGAAGGATTTATGCACGTTCTATGTGGAGCCATGCAATGCAAGTGAAATTTAAAGTGTTAAAAGCATTCGTGAGAAAGCCAATGTTAGTCTCTCTCACTCATAGATCCTTAGTTCCCCAGATAAAAATCCTTGATGAAGGAGAAAGTCTGGACAGACATTTCATTCTGCAGCGATCTATTGCACACGGATGTCCATGGGCCACTCAGGTGTTCTAAAGCAGGTTGTGATTCGACGATTGGTCCAGAATTTGTTTCACAATCACCTTCCAGGGATCCCAAACAGTCTTTATCTACCCAAATCCTAATACAAGAGACCTGTCTCCAAAGACCAAAGTCGCAACCATTGTTGGTATCCTCAGGATCATCATTATCAATTTTCTCCAACATGCTGCGTGATGTGGAGAAGCTTCTTACAACCCCACGCCTCCATTTCTGGTTTGCAACAGGTGAGAAGGAGGAGAAGAACTCCTGCTTCCATACAGAGGGCCTCAGCCACAGAGAGTGCTCAGTTCATATGAGCCGCTGGTAGCACTAAGCAGAGTGGTATGTCCAGCCAGAGATTTCCTGAAGTCAGATCTCCCTGACAGAGTGACCTCCACCACAGTCCCATTTCTGTCTCCAGGTGAGCCGCCTCTACTTGGCTTAGGCAAGGAGAATGAATCAACTCAGCATTTCACTACTCAGACCTGAGAATGCTCCCCAGTACTTACAATGAGGTTGCCTTTTTATAGCCCCAGATATGCTACCTCTCCAGGAGTCACAGGGCTAGACACAAATACACAGAGCACTTACGCATGTAGTAATGTTGGGGAAAGGTTACTATCACAGACATTACAAGACTCTCCCCTGTGAAGAACCCTACCTTTTTGTTGTATAAGAAGATAACAGCCTACTTAGGGAAATCACAAGTTCAAGGCCAGCCTGGGCAACTTAGCAAGACCCTATATTAAATAAAACAAAACAAAATACTACAGTGACACAGCCATATCAATGTTTATAGCAGCTCAATTCACAATAGCCAAACTATGGACCCAATCTAGATGTCCTTCAACAGATGAATGAATAAAGAAAATGTGGCATATATACACAATGGAATATTACTCAGCCTTAAAGAAGAATGAAATTATGGCATTTGCAGGTAAATGGATGGAGCTGGAGAATATCATGCTAAGCAAAATAAGCCAATCCAAAAAAATCAAAGGGTGAACGTTTCCTCTGATATGTGGATGCTAGTTTCACAATAAAGGGTGGGAGACTAGGGGAAAATGGAGGTACTTTGGATTAGGTAGAGGGGAGTGAAGTGGGGGGAAGTGGCATGGGGGTAGGAAGGATAGTTGAATGAATCAGACATTATTACCCTGTGTACATATATAATTACATGACCAGTCTGATTCTATATCATGTACAAACAGAAGGTTTTGAGAAGTTATACTCCATTTGTGTATGAGATATCAAAATGCATTCTACTTTCATGTATAACTAATCAGAACAAATAAATTTAAAAAAAGGAAAAGGACTGGGAAGGTAGCTCCATGGTAAAGTGCTTGCTTATCATGTGAAGACCCAGGGGTCCAGCTCCATTACCAGAAAGGAAGTAGAAGAAGGAGACGGAGGAGGAGGAAGAGCGTGAAAACAGAGGGAAAATGAGGAGAAGAGGAGGAGGAGGAAGAGGAGGAGGAGAAGATGCAGGTAAGGTACTTTGGCTAAAGGGTAAGGCCTCAAGGAACATGCACAACTGAATACAGATGCTTTCAGTGCAAGTTCCTAAAGAAGATTGGAAAGGAGGGCATTGAGGGAAGGAGGGAGGAGAGAGAGAGAGAGAGAGAGAGAGAGAGAAAGTCTGATTTTTCTGGCTGAGTGGACTGTTTTGTGGAACTCCTACTTGTTCTTGGCTCTGCAAATCTGGGGACACAATCTGGAAAGGAAGCACTTGTTCTGCTTAACAAAGAGAGGCAGAGCGTGGAGTCCTCTCAAAGGAAACCCAAGAAAAAGAAGGACTGGGGCTTCCTCCTGGATGGAGAAGAGAGGAAGCGAGTCCACAGGGAATGGGCGTTTGGCCAACGCGACTTTGTCTAGTATTTAGATACAAACTGATAGACCACTGCTCCTGCCTGCCACGGCTTTCTGCAGGGTGGAAATCATAGACCTAAGGGTCTAAGGTGAGGCCTGCAACATTCATAGTGAGGTTACATTAAAACTAGGTCAGTAGGGTCTTTCCACGGTTGAATCTGTGAGCAACGGACACGCCAGCTCCAGGTGCCCCCCCCATTCCGTGCACTGGTTTTTCACATTTTAACATCTCGGCAGTCAGGATTCTTCTTACAACTGATGGTGTGTTCACATGAGTTGGAAATGCACTACGCATCTTTTCCCTTTCTGTTTCTTAGAGGTAAGTAGAGACAGGTGTGTCTGACAATCAGCGGCATCTCAAATGCTATGAAAACGGCAGTTGCTTTGACAAATGCCAGTGGCTCCCACGCGCCACGCCAGATTTCACCCACACCGGCATCATCACGGTCCTTCGGGTTCAAGTGTTGGATTCCAGGCCCCAAGAGATAAACCTCTTCATCTTTTCACACTGCCGCCTCTCAGAGCTCAGAGAATTCCCCTCCAGCTCCAGCATGTGACAGCACGGTCAGGTTTGATTCTGCCTAACACTTTTGCCCCCAGCTGCTGAGCCTGCTAATGATGGGCTTTGACTCACTCACTGGGTCATAAATATTTTGACTTTTTTTTTACTCTCTTATCATCACAAGAAAGGTAATTTCAAACACTGCACCTCCATAAACAAATATTTTTAAGTCCCATTGTATTACTTTGTATCTCTGCAAGATTTGTTGTCCATTCTTCCCATTTGCTTCGGAAGCCTGAAAAAAAGGGAAATTACATGCTTTTTTATTTCACATTTTTCTACTAAAGAAAAGCCTTGATCTTTCTAATTCCATTTTAGCTTAGTTGAAGTCTCTGGGGATAAAAAATCCAATACAGAGTTTTTAGTAGGATAATATAATAAGCATAGAAAAATGAGACTTTTCCTCAATGATGCTACAAATCATTAGTAGAACCTACAAAACACACACACGCACACACACAATGCTTGGCATATTTGGATTTTTATTTTTATTAAAGATCACAATTTTGTACCTAGGTAGATAAATAAATAGTGTATGTGGTTGAGGCAATGGCTGGTGTGTTAGTCAGCTTCTCATTGCTGTAACCAAATACCCGACAAGAACAACTTAGAGTAAGAGAAGTTTACTTGGGCTTACAGTTTCAGAGGTCTCAATCCACGGTCAGCGGACTCCATGGCTCTGGGCTGAGGTGAGCCAGAACATTATGGCAGAGGGGTGTGGCAGGAAAAGCTGCTCAGCTCATGACAGCTGGGAAGAAGAAAGAGAAAGAGATGGCCCAAGGACAAAATATAATCCCCAAGGGCACTCCATTGATGATGTCCTTCTTCCAACCACATCCTAGCTACCCTAGCTACGTAGAGTTACCACCCAGTAATCTATTCAGATTACTAATCATTAAATGGATTGATCGATCACTTCTCCTCTAAACGTTCTGCTCTAACATACAAGTCTTTGTGGGACACCTCATGTCCAAACTGTCACCGCGGCATCTGTAATGCATGCGCATTAACCAAAGTCCTTCATGAACAGAGATTCAACAAGGCAGGGCAAACAGACACAGGAGGCGTCTTCCATGGACCTTGATGTTCGGGTGACTAAATCAAGACTGGCACTAGCTGGCCTCACAGATCACTCATCACACGCCAGGCACTCAGATCCAAGATCACTAACACTTGTGACAATTCCCTAAGGGACTTTCTGCTGTCCAAAAGGTTATGTGATGTGCCCAAAGTCATGAGCTCAACACACACTAGAGCCAAAAATCAAACCCAGGACTGCCCACCCCCCTCCCTCTCCCCCTCCCTCTCCACCGAGTTGCCTCTCGTTTTTAGGCTGTTTATCCACGTCCTCACCCTCAGCAAAGTCCTCCAGCTGCCTCATGCTAGTGCTCCTTCTGAGACTAAAAACTGCAGCCGCTCCCTCAATCTCCAGGTGGCGAGTAACCTGCTCTCTCTCTCTCTGCACCTGACCTTGTGTTCCCCATTCAGTGATGACAGGTAGCAGCCGTCCTTCCTTTCTGAAAATGTCACGGAGCCATCCTCACGGAGAAAAGGCGATGCTGACATTCTACTTTTCTTGTGAGTCCCTGGAGAACGCTTAATCCCTCTGACCTTGTAGCTATTTAAAAGAAGCCAATCCCCAGGCTTGTCAATCAGAGACAGCAGCAATTCTTCTAACGGACCCGACAGTGGGCACAGTTTGCAATGGGGAAGGGTAACAACTGGCTGGCGTTTAAAAAGTAAATGGAGTTTCTCAGTGATTACTATTCATCAACAGTACCTGAAGGCATGTTTTTCCCTGTGTTGTGTGGAGTCAAAGCAAATGCCATGCACAGATACTCAAAAGAAGCTGATAAGATACCGCTTTCTGCCAAAGAATTGGAGGATGCTCCTCTCAATTTGATTTTTCTGGCTCCAAAAATTGAATATTATGATATTATTAAGAATCATTAAAGCACAACAGCTATGGACATTAATTAATAACTATTACTTACAAAGTTAGGTTGTGAACTTGGTGATTTATCTACATGATCCAATTGTGTCCTAAAACTGTTCACGTGTAAAATTACTTCCATTTTACAGATGAAAAAAAAAAAAAAAAAAAAAAGTTGAGACTAAGCCACAAACTAGTACTAAACCTTCTTTATGAACAGTTTGTCACTCACTCAAGATGATAGTATAGAGACTGAGAGGGTTTAGAGACTTCTATAAGCATCAGACACTGACATCACAAGCAAGCAACACTAAATTTTTCTAGCAATTTGTTTTTACTACATTTTATAAAAATAGCAAAGGAAAATTAATTTATCCTTCACTGCAGACAGTTCAAGAACATTCTCCCTCTGGAATGATGGTCAAACGGTAGGAATCAAACAGACGGGCATTATTCTAACTTGCACTTAAATCATTAAGTTAGAATCATTCCTTACCAAAGTGGCAGGACTTCTAGAACGACCAGTGGGCCCAGGCATCTATATGAGGGAAAGCTCTGCAGAAGAGGGGAGCTTTGTGAAGGTCATGGTTCAGTCCATCTTGTTCACTGATACATGCACAGCAGAATAGTGCCCTGTACCCAGTAGATGCTTAATAAACACTCTTAAGCACATAACAAATGAACATCTTCTGATGAAAAGAAAGGCTTGAGAACCATTACTCTTTGCGTTCTATAGACACACACGCCTTTACCTATGCTTTACCTATGCCAGAGGTCTGAAGGTTTCCATGTAGAGTACAGTGGTGGTGACCAGAGGCTGAAGTGAGTGGGGTGGAAAGCAGGAATGGGGAAAGGTCTATCAAACGACACATCATTACAGTCAGATAGAAGGAATCGATTTCAAGAGATCCATTGTACACCCAGATAATTATAACTAATAATAAAACATTGTATTCCTGAATAATATAAAGAGTGGACGCTGTGAAATTGTCCTCTGTGTATTCTGGATACAAATACTTTATCAAATATACAATGTGCGTATATTTTTCTCCCTGTCTTTGAACTGTTTTTTTCACTTTCCTGGTGGCATCCTTAAAAACACAAAAGTTTTAATTTTGGTGAAGTCCAGCTTAGCAATCTTCTCTTTTATCATTTAAAAATTTTAGTGTCATACCTAAGAAATCTTTGCCTAACCCAAGATTATGCAGATTTACTTGTGATTCTGTCTAGGAACGTAATAGTTTTCGCCCTCATATTTAGGTATATAAGTTGAGGGTTTTTTTTGTGTATGGTGTGAGGTAAGGGTCCAACTTCATTCTTTTGTATGTGAATATGGAGTTTGCCCAGCACCACTTGTTGAAAGGTCAAACAACATTTTAATGAAACAAAGACAGGATCAATAATAGTGCCCTGTTGAGCCATAATGGAGCCTCAGGAGAAAGAAAAAAATCAGTAATACTTGGTTCTGTAAACAAATTCTTTCTAATTTGGTTTTGAAGTCTTTCTCTGGAGAGTGGCTATAAATTCCAGCCCTGAACTGGCAGGGCTCTAGGACAGGTGTCTATGGATATTTACGTAGTGTGCCATTCAGAGGATCCACCTTTATCCTGGTGGTCAGTCTAATGCAAAAGCGTCTCACCCAGGACCATTTACTCACACAGGGAGTTTGTTTATACTAGAGGATGACCTTCTCTCTTCTCTGACCTGTGTCCAATTTATTCCTACCAAGATGGCCACTCATAGGTAAGGAGAGCCTTAACTATGAGAAAAGTTAGGTTCCTCTCTGTTGGTCAGGTGGGACACAGAGGAGTCAGCACAACTCAACACGGGAAATAACGGGAATATTTTAATACCTACAGATCCCAGAGAGAAGAAGGCAGCCCATTTTACAGCACCAAAGGGAAGAGAGGGAAGTCATGTAGAGCAAGTGCACTCTACCAGAAGGGGAGAGGGTGGCTGTGGGCCAAATACTTCTTTGGGTTCCAGAGAGTTTCTCAAGCTGGTTCTCTGCAGGGAGTTCTAACTGCTATGTTTCAGCAAGCAGACGCAAGTCCCTGGGGTCACACTGTGCCCTCGAGGTGGCCACTGTGGTGTCTCTGCACCATAATATGGTTGTGATTAGCTGCCCCATGGGGAGCAGTCATATCTGGAACTGGGAAGAGGTGTTAAACTGGAAACTCTGTCAAGGGTGACTGTCCCTGCTTTGGACAGGAGCAAGTTAAACCAAGATTCAAAATGGATGCTAAGGAAACATGAAATTACAAGAACTCATCCTAACTTAAAATTTTTACTGTTTTACCATAGATTTTTTTAATTAATTTTAATTATTTAAAATATTGCATGAAAGCATTATCTATCCTGAGTAGTGGGTTTGGAGTCCTTTTAAATGTTGCATCTAAGGTAAATGCCTCTCTCGGCTCACCCTCATCACAGTCTTGCTAACCCCTTAGTGTATACCAAGCCCTCCACACCTCACCCCACCTGCCCCTTCAGCCTCTGCTTTAACCCAGCACACTTCTACCATGATCGCCAGTAACAAAGGTAGTCCCTGCACGCACACACTGTGTCCAGTGTCCCTCATTTCACTCATACATATCACTTGAGTTGGAATATATTCTTCCTTGTCCCGCTCTGTCGCGTCCTAAACATCAAGAATCAGGACCTCCCCTCGGTAGATGAATGGATAAAGAAAATGTGGTATCTATACACAATGGAATTTTACTCAGCAATAAAAGAGAATAAAATAATGACACTCGCAGGTAAATGGATGAAGTTGGAGAATATAATGCTGAGTGAAATCAGTCAATCTCAAAAATCCAAATACCGAATGTTTCCTCTGATATAAGGAAGCCGGTTCACAGTATTGATGGGTTGGGGTACATAGGAGGATTCGAGGAACCCTATAATGTTCAAAGGGAAGGGAGGGGAAGGGAGGGAGCAAGGGGGGAAGGGGAAAAAAAGTGGTTGAATAAGACGGATATCATTATTCTAAATGCATGATTGAAGAATTGAATGCTGCGAATATACTTTGTATACAAACTGTTTTGTGTAAAAAGATGCTCTATATGTAGAGTATGAACTGTAATACATACTACTATAAATAAAAATTTAAAAAAAAAAATAAACACATTGTGTACCACGAAAAAAATAAAGAATCAGGACCTCGAGGAACGCTGCCTGGAGCTGGCACCTACTCACCCCCAACCTCCTTTACTCCCCGGAGGCAGCCACTCCCCTGCCTCGGACGCCTCAGACCAGTTCCACAACCCACATTGTAACATGATTATTTAGACCCCGTCTTCTCTCCCTGTAGACTGCAGCTCTTTGACCTGTATATACAACTCTGTCCTATCCACCTGGATAGTCCCAGATCCTATCGCGGCAGCTAGAACATGGCAGATGAGCAAATAGACGTCTGTGAAATAGTTTGTCTAGACAGGTGTGCAGCAGGGAGAAGGCAGGCCCCTCGGCCCCGGTGAACAGGCTGCCTCACAGAGCCCTCCCGGCAGGAGGACCCCAGCGAAGCAGCCAGCACCGCTGAGAAGTGACACATCCCAAAGAGCAGAGGCTGTGCCTGGGGTTGCCAGGGCTCCCGGGTGGAAGCGCAGACTCCCAAGCCCTCAGCAGAGGGTCAGCACGGGTAACACAGAAACCTGTCCCTGGAGCTGCTCCTAGAGGCCTCCAGGGAGGCCACAGTGACCAGAGGACAAAGGCACATCCCGCTGGGCTCACTTCACTCGTCCATGTCCTTACCAGTCGTCCCATAGATATTTACGGAGCATCTTTTGAGCCCTAGTCTAGGTCCTGGAATGAGGGATCCCATCCCTGCCCCACTTACGGTGAGACATTTACGGTGAGGCAAACTACTTGAGATCCACCGTGTGCAAGGTAGGGCACCGGGAAAATGAAGGTGTGGGCAACAAATTGCAGCCCTCGGGGCTACACTAGGTTCTTCCATTTGCCTTTATGAATCCACCCTTCACCTTCCTCCTCCCTGCTGCAGCCTGGGAAGCTGAACTCCTTGGACCGCCATTGGGCTGTCTTGCTCACTGAGTTCCTCCTGTGTTGGGTCACTGTGAGTGGGAAAAACGAGGAAGTGGTACCCATCCCCACTGTGGCAGGGTCTCCTTGGTCCAGAGCCTGCCCCACTGTTCCCCACTCACATCTCCTCCAGGCCTGTAATGACAACCAGATGTCGCAGTCCTCTGGCATTCAACATTCTTCATGGTTTCCCTAAACCTGGCTCCTAGTTTTGCAAATAGCCTTTTATTAAGTTCTTCCCAAATTGTCCAAATGTGAGCGTGCCATCTGTTGCTCACTGGGACCTTGACGGGTACAATGAGCTCCTAGGGGACATGTGACAAGAAGGTTGATAAACAGAGGATGGAAACAGGAATGCCTTTGGAAGAATGAGTGAACACGCGTGCTCCCCCCTGGGAAAGGACCTGGAAAGAGCCAAAGCCAAAGGCCTTGAGGTCCTGTGCCTCTGTGTCCAGGAATGCAGGGGCTGGACAAAGGGTTCTAGAAATCCACCTCTGACGGAGAGCAAATGTGGAGGGCAAGGAAAGATTCCTTTCCCCCAGAGACACGCCGAGGGGTTTTCTCGGGGTGGACGGCAATGAAGTCTTAATGACTTAGCCCTTCAAGGCCAGCCCCCTTCCCATGCCACCCCGGGACCTGAAGCAAAGGAACGTGCAGACGGAGCACCTCAGATGTGAGAGGAAAAGGAAGATCCGACTGGTTCTGAGGGTCCTCGTAGAAAACAACCAATAAAAGGAAGAAAGAGGTCTGTCACGTCACCAGAGAGACACAAAAAGTTTCCAGGCCTATAAGAGTCACCTGAACTTGACACAGCCAGGGTGATCCAGAGGCTGCCCGTGTGGGGTGTCCCAGGGCAGCGCAACCCCCCCCCCTCAGACAGCAACGTCAGGCTCTCCCAAAATGCAGCATCGAGTATTCCAGCCAGGCCACTTGTGACCCTCTTTCTAAGTCCATGTCCCCCAAACTTCTAAGGAGTATTATTATTTTTTTTATGTTGTCTTCCTGCAAATAAAAAAAAAAATGCATAACTGTTTTGCAGATCAGGTGTGGAGCATCTAACAAGTTTATATTACGCTGGAAATCTAGACCTCGGACATCTATGGTTGTTATTCCTTAGTCTTCTATGAGCTCTGTTAGCATGAGTTTTCCTCCCACGTCCAGCAGACAGGAGACCTTTTGACTCTGAGCCACAAAGCCAAGGCCAAACCCATGACTTGCAAAAAAGTCATGAATGTCAGTCTGCCTGGAGGCCCTTGGCAGCCCCACCCACCTGTCCCCGGACATGCAGAGACACACAGGTGCCTCCCCAGCCCCGATGCCCACTAAAATCCTTTAAAAAGTCATGGTACCAGGTCTCTTTCATCCTTTTCTTTAACAATGGATTGCTTGACCAAATGTCAAGACTTTACCTTGATCCATTTTCTTTTTTTTAATTTTTATTCTTTATTTTTAATAAAAAAAAAAAAAAAGCACATGTAGATCTGTACGACATCTTGTTTTGCAACGAGCCTACTTTGCAGATGGCTAAATTGAGCTAATTGGCATAGGCACCTCCTCACGTGTTTATCATTTGTGTGATGAAATGCTTTGATCCATCTGCAGCCTCGCAGACTGACACGAGTTCATTGTTCTTCTCGACTGATTCTGACAGTCGCTGCATCCGCTGCCTCTGTCAGACTAGAGCAGTCCACGAATCTGATAAGCAGACGTGACCCGAGTGACTGCTACAGTGTTCCACAGGCGGAGGACCCCTTCAGTTCTCTCTTTGAATCTCTCCTTTTAAAGCTGTCCTTTTATCATGAAAGTGTTGAGCCTAGAACTGTGAGCTCTGTGACAGGTGCCGCCTGGCCTGTGCGCCGCAGGGCGTGACTGTGACCTCGATCACTGAAATTCTCGCTCCTGTCAGTGGGGGCTGAGGTCGAAGATCTTCCCGGCACATGATGGCTCATAGTACTGCCAGTTAAACTTGCCTGTCGTGTTTTGTCCTGTAGGGAGGGACGCGGGCACACCAGTCCACCTCGGTGGTTTCTTCTGGACTCTGGTGTGGTGTGGTCGGCTCCCTGTCGTTTTGCCGCCTTGTGCTCAGACAAGGGCAGCTCCCTGATGTTGAGCTGTCTGAGCACCCCAGAACAGCAACGGATCAGACATCACCTCTCAGGACTCACTTTTGTCCAACTCCCCAAGACCCCTCTGTCTCCACTTGTCTCTTCATCGTTGGTCCAGCCCTATGAACTGCCCGGGCCCCACTGTGTCTCCTGGGCTAGGCATGAGGAAAGTCTCAGACCAACAGGAAGGTGCACCTCCCGGCCCCAGCCCATTTCACTCGAGCCACATCGGGGCTACAGAAGGCCAAAGGACACAGGAAGCCTCCAAGCCACGCAGCCATGCAGCAAGGTCAGCTTGTCTTCACCCTTAGAAGACCGGCATTGGCAGTAAGAGCAGGCAAATGATACAGCAGTCCACAGACACCCCAGGACTCTTCCTGCCTCTCTCTACCTGTGCAGAGGTTGCTCATTGCTCCCCAGCATTCTTCCCCCTCTTATGAACAGAGCTCAATTCGTAGCAGAGCACACACGACCACCTGAAATGGCATTTCCAACTCCTTTACGTCTTGAAGAGATAACGAGACAAAGTTCTGGCCCATGACATGCAAAAGATGATGTGTGAGTTATTTTCAGGGACTGGTCTTAAGGGGGAAGGATCTTTGTCCTTGACCACATCTGTCTTTCATCTGCCTGGAATGTAAATATAATGACTGGCTTTTCAGCAGCTATCTTGGGGCCATGAAATAAATCTGAGGTTAGAAACCAGCTGTGAGGACTGTGGAGGAGAATAAGCTTCTGCTCGTTGGAGACACCAGGAGTTGCTTTCTGCTGCATTCTGTGATCATCTCCCTAGCTGCTTAACTTTGGGAAAGACTTATGTTCTTTGACCCTGTTTCTTCAACTACAAAACAAGACTGACACCGTGCTATGAGAACTGTCCTGTCTTTGCAGCCAGCAAGCTTTCACTGAACGCTTGTCACATGCTGAGCATTGACAAGGCATTAAGAACATGAAGGCCAGGGATAAGAGGAGTCCCATCTGCAGGTGTTGTTTTAAGATCACCCCTCATTGATCACACTCGCCATTGCTTTTCTTTCTCAACAAATATTTACAAGCATCAACAGAGATGGCAGCCCTGCTGAGTTAGGGTTGCCCTATTTAGCAAATTAAAAAAAAAAAATACCACAATTTTTAAAATCTAAGTATGCCTTGTGCAATTCAAATTTAACTGAGTGTCTTGTACTTTATCTAACGACCCTACTTGGCACTACCCTGGCAAATAAACTGGCCTGTCCCTCAAGGAGCCCTTCCCAGAGGAAGTGACAGAGATAGACCAGCTCAATATCACACCTGAGCCTAAGGATGAGTGGCACGAAGAAAAAAATCGAGCAGCTTCTGTATGGCAGGGAGGTGGTTCTTTGAGTTGTCAGAGAAGCCCTGAGGAGAGAGCACTTGCCCAGATATCTGGAGGTCGCAATGGAGCCAGCAAGTCAGGGGAGGACAGTCCAGCAAGAGCGAAGGCCCTCAGGAGAGACCAGGTTTGGGATATCCCAGAATCCCAAGGCCAGTTTGGTGAGAGCCAAGGCAGAGAGCTGGGCCTGGTGTGCAGTCTGTAGGTGACAGAGACGCAATGCCACCTGTTCCAATCGCAATGGACAGCCAGCAGAGGGCTGTTAGCAAGAGGGGTAGGATCCAGTGTACGTCTTTTTATTTACTTTTAAAAGGATTTCCTGCTTGGTGTGGATAAGACACGGCTGGAGGGATGGAGGCAGCATCAGAAGGGGGAAGGGAGAGGAGGCTTTTTAATAGCAAGACGAAAGTGATCAGGGCTTTACCAATGGGGCAGAAGAGGAGCTGGTAAGGACGATCATTTTAGTTATAGGTTCAGGAGGTGGAGCAGGCAGGACTGGCAATAAACAGGCCCACTGTGAGTTTGTGGTGCAGAGAGGATCACTTGTTACATGTCAGGCTGAGTCCTGAGTTACTGAATCCGAGCCTCTCTCTCCCTGAGAAGGAAACACTCCCCCGGACCAGGCTCCTGGGCAGAGCCAGGTGGGATATTAAGGAGTCTGTGCTGGCCAGGTCCCTTCTATAAGATATTCAACTGGAGATGTCAATAATTCAAAGTTGCTTTTGTTATCCCTAATTTAGAGAAGAAGAAACTGAGTTCCAGAAGGTCAAAAAGAAGGTCTCATACCCAAACCTGTGCACATCCAGCTCTCTTCATTAGACCATGTTGTTTTAACCCTCCCCTCCGCAGAGCAGAGGCAAGCACCAAATGAGATCATTGATTTCTATACTGTGATTATTACTATGGGGACAGAGCATCTGAGCATGGGCAGGGCAGGGAGCTCACAGGTCCTAGGAGCCAGTAGAATTCACCCAGCACTGCTTCCGGAGCCAAACCACTGCACGCCAAGGTCAGGTACACTCCCCAAGACAAGCTGTTTCAGAGCAGGTCGGCAACCTCAACTCCAAATCATTTACACTGCCTTTGTTAAATAATTTACTTCTGTGTAGATCAAATGGGTTTATAGGCTCCCCAAACATTGTGGGGCTGATGCATAATTTATAGATGACCGCTCAGCCTCCCTGCGCAGGGAGAGGAACCCGGCTTGGACACCTGCCAAGGTCGAGGAAGGCACCAGCTGCAATGGAGAGAAATGGAACTCCATGGAAGAGGTGTCAGAGAAGCCAAGACACCCACCGAACCCTGAATTCCCAAGGCCAAAAGCAAGGCAGGAAAGTGCAAGGGTCAGGCTGGCTCTGCACAGGAGCTGATGCGAGGTTAGCACATGGTTGGATGTTGGGGGAAAAGGGCATCCATGCCACACTCTTCCAGCCTTGGCAAAGCCACATTTCCTCTGGCAAGGAGTATGTTTAGAAAATAGCCCAGCACTTAGGACTGGCTACACCAAGGTGGACCTGGGGAAAGTTGATAAACAAGACACGCGCTTCTCTGTGCCTGAGGTGCCTTCCTCCTCCCCACCCCTCGTGCACTTGACAAATCTTTGCTTTTTTTTTTTTTTTTTTTTTTTTGTGGTACCGGGGATTGAACTCAGGGGCACTAGACCACTGGGCCGCATCCCCAGCCCGTTTTTGTATTTTATTAGAGACAGAGTCTCACTGAGTTGCTAAGTGCCTCACCATTGCTGAGGCTGGCTTTGAACTCGTGATCCTCCTGCCTCAGCCTCCCAAGTGCTGGGATTACAGGCATGCACCACCACGCCCAGCCCTTGCTCCTTTTATAAGAGCCATCTCAAGGGCCACCTCCTCCAAGAAGCCTCCCTGCTCCCTCAAGAAGACCTCATTCCTTATGGTAATGAGCCACATATTAGCTCTTATTACTTTGTGAATGTTACTCTCCTATACTGGAGTTCGAGGTCTTAGATGACAGGACTCTGAAATCTGTCATCATGGTACACAAATGAGTCCTTGCACATAGATAACAAATGGAGAAAGGATCAAGACAAATACCTTGATTTACAGGGTCTTTTTCCCAGTATTGCACGAATATTTAAGAACAAACGTGCCAAGCTGGGTGCCATGGTCCATGCCTGTAATCCCAGTGGCTCAGGAGGCTAAAGCAGGAAAATCACAAGTTCAAAGCCAGCCTCAGCAACAGCGAGGCACCAAGCAACTCAGTAAGACCCTGTCTCTAAATAAAATACAAATTAGGGCTGGGGATGTGGCTCAGTGGTGAATTGCTCCTGAGTTCAATCCCTGGCAACCCCCAAAAAAATTTAAAAAAAAAAATGAAAAGAATGAACGTTTCTAACAGAAAAGAATGGCAAAATGTGCATTAAAGGAACCAACACAACAGAGGCCACTTAGCATCTTCAGGGACCAGTCCACCCTCTGCTCTGCCTGAATGCATGTCAGCTTCAGTTCTTTGAGTTTGGCATCTGATTGCAGCTTTAATGAGCTGCCTCTTCATGGGGTGCCTAGTTTCCTGAATAGGACAGGCTTACTGTGTTTTCCTTGTGAGGTTCCAGCCCTGCCACTTAGAAGCTGTGTGGCTTCAGCTTAGTGAGTCAACTTCTCCTGATCTTCCAGCTCCTTATTTGTAAAACAGGCACTGCAGCAGGAGTAGGGGGATGAGAACAACGCCCCTGCCAATGCAATGTGGTGAACATTAAAAGAGATAGTACCTGTCAAGATCTTCATATGGTGTCTGGCATTTAATAAACATTAAGTAAAAGTTGGTTAGTGCTGTTGTTTTCATTTAACCCCGAGAGATTGGCTATCCTGGCTCTGTTCCTGCTTTCTGCTTCCTCTCCAGCCCACACAACTTCACCTTGCCCAGGACTGAGCACCCCAAGGACGGTTCCAGAATGCGTTTGGCAACTTGGTGGTGATAACTTATTTCCTGCCCCTGGCTATTTCTCAAGATCAGGAGTAAAGATCTGAGTTAGCCTAAACTATTTTCAGTCGTCAGTCTGCCCTTCTTTGAATGCAGCTCCTCACAGCCTGGACCACCTCAAGCCCCCAGCCTATATTTAGGTCTCTTGTGCTTGATCCTAAAGATATGGTAGCAGTTAAAAAGTAAATAAGATTTATTATATACTTGGCACTTTCCTAAGTGTTTTATATGTAATGCTTAAAACAAGCTGTGACATAAGTATGTTTCCAATTTGCACATGAGAAATTAAGGTACAGAAAAATTTAAAAAGGTTAAAAAGAAAATTAAGGCATGGAGAGTTCTTATTCGTTGGAGGGTGGGTCTGCCATACTACTATCAGAAGAGCTGGCTAGCTGGGGTATAAAATAAGTTCATATGCTCAGGGAAAGAAACACATTTTTGCCCTTGTCTGATCTTTCCTGGTTTTAGACCTCAAAGAAGAAATGGGCCCTGGAGTAGAAAACCAAGCCTGGTAAGGCAGGTCTTGGGTGGGCAGGGAAAAAGCACATTCATTGGTCTCTAAGCTCATGCTCTGTAGTTAACATTCTGATGCCTTTCAACATACTTGAAAGAAAGTGGGTGAAAATTGTCTCTTGCCTCAAATACGTGTGTAGATAGGGGCCTTGACAAGGTGAAGAAAGCCCGAGTACACTGCGTCTCATGTATCTTATAAATAAATATCAAGTGCTACTCTCCAGGTTAATTCCCTTCTGATACCTGGGAACCCTGTTGACCGTTCTTTCCTGTATCAGATGTACCATGGGGAACGAAGGCATGAACTGAGGTCCACCTTGGACACCTGTGTAAAAGTAACATCTGCAATATCTGAAGACAGCTTTGCTGGCTGCAGCAATAGTAAGAAGCAAAAGGGAAGATACATCTCAGGAAGAAGAAGGAACCCTCCCTAGCCATGGGGAGCTTCTCCACCTTTGCTGTCCAAGGTGGATGAAGAGTCAATCCCACTGAGGAATCTGGCACATGTCTTTACCTGCCCCAGAGTGAGATTCCCATGAAAGAATAAAAGTGGGGGTCCTCCGCCACCACTCTCGGAGGCAGTTGTGGGTCAGGCAGCTGGGTTCCCCAGGGAAGAGAGGAAAATAAATTAAAGTCCTTCATCTGGAAAATAAATACCAAATCGCAAGTGATCTGTGCACTGCATGAGTGAGTAAAGGAGGTTTAATTCTTTAATTATTGCCTCTGGTTTCCCCATGGAGATAAAGAGCAAGTTGGTGAAGAGAGATAATCAAGGCATAAAATACTATGTCTCCTCCTCTGCTTCTTTTTCTTGATGAAGTAGTAAGAATATTTCCTCTTAAGCACCCAGTTCTGGTAAAATATGCATTGTGTGTTTTTCATGTACGTGTGTACGTGTGTTTGAGACAATATTTGTCTGCATGTGTGGTACTGGGGATTAAACCCAGGGCATTGAACAGACTAAGCAAACTTTACCACTGGACTTCATCCCCAATATGAGACAATATTTTATCTTATACTCTGGTCAAAAGGGATTCATAGAGATTTACTGAGAAAGTACTGACACTGCATTCAGCACTGAGGTGACTGAGCTCAGTGTGATGGCCTCCACTCAGAACTTAGAATTCCGACTTCGCCTTGACATTCTCCACAACACACACTCACACACTATCAAGAAATTTTAGATCTCACATATTTTTAGAAGACTCCTTCATTTATGATATTCACACCCAAGATTTTACAATTTTACTATTTTACAATTTAATGTTCAAATTTGTCCTTTTGAAACATTGTATCCAGCAATCTTCTATGTGTATATTGAGCAAAATATATTTACTAATAAATAATTAGGACTGATGCCAAGATAGCAAAACAGAGATGGCCTGCACTAGTTTGCTTCTTCATGGGATGGAAACAAAGCAACAGGTGTGCGACTGCAGGGGGAGGTGAGAGGCTGTGGCAAGGACTAGAAATGGATGGTACAAAAAAAAGAAAACCTGGCGGTTGAAGAGAATCAGAATAACAAAACAAGAGAAACCCAGTGCCCTAGCTCCTGGCACCTGGCACCTCAGTTGGAAAAACAGGATGCTCTGCTTGAAGAAGAAAAAAGTGAAGGAGAAAAAAAAAAAATCACTGTGTGGCACAGAAGGCTGCATTCTGCCTATTGAGAGCTTAAATAAATAGGTGGCCTGGGGTCTGCACACGCTAGCTTTAAAGAAGGAATTCACTTTCACTGTGTCTCTCAGCATCTTGAGATGGGTCCTATTTTGGGGAACTAGACTGCTCTGGATTTTAGAAAACTTGGCATAGTTTCATCTCTGCACTGACTGGGTAGGTAGTCAGGGGCTTGGGGAACTGTCTCTGATAGGAAAAATTACATACCTTTCAAAAAGCAACCATAAATGAAAAGTTTTTAATTCTTCATTTAAAAGACACAGGCTGGCTAATTGGAATTTAAAAAACAGTATACAACAGTATGCTGCCTGTAAGAAACTCACCTCAGTAGCAAAGACACACAGATTGAAATTGAAAGAATGGAAAATGGCATTCTGAGCAAATGGAATTCAAAAGAAACTAGGAGTAACTATATTCGTAACTGACAAAACATACTTTAATCCAAAATCTGCTAGAAGAGGCAAACAAGGTCACTATATATTGATAAAGAGAATAATTTTTAATAAGTTATAATGATTATATATAATATGTATATGTATATTACACATATATATGATATGTGTATTATATATAATGATTATATATATATTTAAAAATAAATACACACACGCACACATAAAATAACATCAGAACTCCCAATTTCATAAAATAAACACTAGTGGGCATCCAGGGAGAGATAGACCCCAATACAATAACAGTGGGTGACTTCAATATTCCTCTCTCACCAATAGATCATCCAGACGAAAAATCAACAAAGAAATATCAGAAATTAAATTAATCAATTTACATTATAGATCAAATATATATCAGACTTCTACAGAGTATTTCATCCAACAGCTGCAGAATACACATTTTTCTCATAAACACATAGAACTTTTTTTAATAAATAGATCATATATAGGTGATAAAGCAAGTCTTAATAAATTTTTAAAAAGAAATAATTTCTTTCATCTTATCAAGTCATAATGGATTAAAAATAGAAATCAACATAATAAAAACTACAGATATTATACAAAAACATGGAGATTGAACAATACACTTTTAAATGAATGGTGGGTCATTGAATAAATTGAGGGAAGAGGGTAAAAATTCTTAGAATCAACTGAAAATGGAAACATGACATTCCAGAATCTGTGTGATACAGTGAAAGTGGTACTAAGAGGAAAGTTTATAACTGTGAGTGCCTTCATTAAAAAACCGATTGATACAAAATAAATAAATAAATAACCTAAAGATGCATCTCAATGTCTTAGAAAAACAAGAACAAACCAATCCCAAACCGAGTAGAAGGAAAAAAATAATAATAATCAGGAAAGAAATAAATAGAGACAAAAATATACAAAGGATAAATGAAACAAAGACTTGGTTCTTTGAAAAAATAGAAGAAATTGATGAAACTTTAGGTAAACTAATCAAAAACCCAAATAAAATTAAATACAAAAGGGGCTATTATAACAGATAACACTAAAATTCATAATATCATAGGTAATATTTTGAAAACTCATGTGTCAATAATTTGGAAAATCTAGAAGAAATGGACAAATTTGTGAATGCAACAGTACGCCTGAATCTTCGCGAAAAGCCAGTTGGTGAGAATAACTCAACAGTCTCTAAATAAAATACAAAAAAGGGCTGGGGATGTGACCCAGTAAAAAACAAAAAAAAAAAAAAAAATATATAATATAGAAATAGAATATACTAACAATGAGAAATAAAATCTCTCAACAAAGAAAAGTCCAGGACTGGGCAGTTTTACCACTAAGTTTTACCATGCTTTTAAGTAAAAAATAATATCAATGCTCCTCAAACTATTTCATAAAATAGAAAAGAAAGAAACCATGCCAAACTCATTCTACAAAGCCAGTAATACTCTCCTACCAAAACCTCATAAAGATACATCAAAAAAGAAAAGAAAACTATAGACCAATATCCTTGCTGAATCTAGACAAAATATTCAATAAAATACTTGCAAATCAAATTCAACAGCACATTAAAAAGATCACGCATTGTGATGAAGTTGATTTTAGTTAAAGCATGCAAGAATTGTTAAACATACACACACACACAAGAAACATTATATTGTATATGGATAGAAACAAAGATAAAAATCACTTGGTAATCTCTATAGATGCAGAAAAAGCCTCTGACAAAATTCAACATCCCTTCATGATAAAATCCCTGAATAAATTAGGAATAGAAGGATCATACTGACTGCAAAATAATAATATATGTATTTGTAGTCTATATGTTGCAAACCCATAGCCAACATCATATTGACTGGGGAAAAACTTAAATCACTGCCTCTAAAATCAGGAACAAAACAAGGTGTCCACTTTCAACACTATTTTCCAATATTGTACTAAAAATTATGGCTAGATAAATCAGGCAAAAGAAAGAAAAAGGATTTGAATAAGAAAAGAGGAGGTCAAATCATCCTTTTTTTCAGATGATATGATTCTATGCTTAGAAAACACTGAAGACTTCACCAAAGGACAATGAGAACTGATAAAGTAAGCAAAGTAGCAGCATACAAAGTCAACATACAAAAATCAGTAGTTTTTCCACATAACAGTAATGAACTTGCTAAGAAAAAAATCAGAAAAGCAATCCCATTCACAATAACCTGGATAAAATAAAATACCTAGAAATAAAGCTAACCAGGAGGTGAAAGACCTCTACAATAAATGTCAGTACACTTAAGAGAGAAATTCAAGAAGACATGAGAAGATGAAAAAACTTCCCATGTTCATGGATTGAGAGGATAAATATTGTAAAAATGGCCATACTACTGAAAGAGACCTACAGATTCAATGTAATCCCCATCAAAATTCCAATGACATTCTTCACAGAACTAGAAAGAACAATTCTTAAATTTCTCTGGAAGTACAAAAGATCCCAAACAGCCAAAGCAAGCCTAAGCAAAAAGAAAAGCAAACAAACAAACAACAACAACAAAAAAAAAAAAACCACCAATGATGGGGGACATAGTAATACCTAATTTCAACATATACTGCAAAGCTATAGCAACAAAACCAAAACCACATGGTACTGGCATGAAAACAGACACATAACAAATGGAATACAATAGAGGATCCAGAAATAAATGCATTTATCACAGCCTACTGACTCTCAACAAAGGTGCCAAAAGCATATATTGGAGAAAAAAGCCATGTCCAACAACTGGTGCTGGAAAAAAAAAAAAAAAACAAGTTTGCATACATATAAAATTGAAACGATAATCCTATGTTTCACCCTCTACAAAAACCAACTCAAAATGGATGAAGGACCTTAATGTAAGACCTGAAACTTTGAAAATACTAAAAGAACACAGAGGGGAAACACTTCAAGATACAAGCACAGGAAATGATTTCCTGAAGAGGACTCCAGTAGGTCAATAATCAACAGAGTGAAGAGACAAATGTAACTGGTAGAAAAAAAAAATTGTCATCTGTTCCTCTGACAGAGGATAGATATTTCAAATATATGAAGAAATCAGATGATGGATCCCATGTTCATGGATAGGCAGAATTAATATTATTAAAATGGCCATACCACCAAAAACAATATACAGATTCAATGCAATTGCCATCAAAATACCATTTTAAGGGAGATACATTCTTGGCAGAACTAGAAAAAAACAGTCCTAAAATTTACCTAGAAGAATAAAAAACCCAAATAGCTGAAACAATTGTAAGCTGGAAAAAGCAATGCTGGAGGCATCACAGTATTTGATTACAAATTATACTACAGAATTCTTGTAATAAACACTGCATGGTACTGGCATAACAACAGATACAGTGACAAGTAGTACAAAATAGAAGGTATAGAGAAACTTACTCAGATACAGGCATCTGATCCTTGATAAAGGTACCAAAAACACATTGGTGAAAAGACAGCCTTTTTAAAAAAAATATATCATAATATCACATTTTTATTGTATATTTCATTAGTTTATGCTTCAATCTTTATCATTTCCTTCTTTATTCCTGAAAAGACAAACTTTTTAACAAATGGTACTGGGAAAATTGGTTATCCATATGCAGAACAATGAAACTAGACTCCTATCTCTCACCCCACACAAAAATCAACTCCAAATGGATCAAAGGCCATAAACCATGAAACTCCTAGAAGAAACTCAGGGTCAACACTCCAGTATATAGGCACAGGAAATGACTTTCTCAATAGAACTCATAAAGCTCAGGAAATAATGCCAAGGATTAATAAATGGGACAACATCAAATTAAAAAGTTTCTGTACAGCAAAGAAAACAATTAGGAATGTGAAAAGAGAACCTACAGAATGGGAGAAAATCTTTGCTAGCTACTCTTTTGTTTTAGTCAGCATTTTCTCTCCTTGACTAAAAGACCTGACCAGCACAACTGTAGAGGAGGAAAAGTTTATTTGGGGGCACATGGTCTCAAAGGTCTCAGTCCATAGAAAACAGCTTCCATTCCTCAGAGCTCAAGGTAGAGTATACATTCCATCATGGTGGAAGAATGTGATGGAAGGGAAAAAGCTCAAAAAGAGATCTCCACTTCCTACATACATATATACCCCCAAAGCCTCGGCCCCAATGCTCCAGCTCCTCCAACCACACCCCACCTGCCTTCATTTACCACACAATTAATCCCATTATGTGATTAATTCACTGGTTGTGTTAAGGCTCTCATAATCCAATCATTTCTTCTCTGAACCTTCTTGCATTGTCTCATTCTTGAGCTATTGAAGGACACCTCACATCCAAACCATAACATCTTCTGACAGAGAATTAATATCTGGAATATATAAAGAACTCAAAAAACCAAAAAATCAAATAACCTAATTAATAAATGGTCAATTGAATTAAACAAACACTTCGCAAAAGAAGAAACACAAATGTCAACAAATATATAAAAAAATGTTCAATGTCTTTAGCAATTAGGGATATGCAAATCAAAACTACACTGAGATTTCATCTCACACTAGTCAGAATGGCAGTCATCAAAAATACAAACTATAACAAATGCCAGAGAAGATGTGGAGAAAAAAGGGATTGTAAATTAATACAGCCACTATTGAAATCAGTATGGAGTTTGCTCAAAAGACTAAGCATGGAACCACCATATGACCCAGTTATACCACTCTTCATTATTTATCCTGAAGAATTAAAGTTATCTTACTATAATAGCAGCACAATTCACAATAGTCAAACTATGGAATAGTTAACAATAGTCAGCCTAGATGTATGGATGAATGCATAAAGAAAATGTTGTATATATGTACAATGAAGTTTTATTCAGCTATAAAGACAAATGAAACTTTGGCAATTGCAGGAAAATGGATGGAACTAGAGCATCAGGGAAATGAAAATCAAAAATTACAGTGAGATCCCATCTTTTCCCATTTGGAATGGCTATTATCAAATAAATAAATAACAAAAATAACAAATGATGGCAAGGATGTGGGGGAAAGGAACCCTTATGTTGGTAGGAATATAAATTAATAAAACCACTGTGGAAAACAGTATTGAGTTGCCTCAAAAAACTAAAAAATATAGCTACCATATGATTACTTTGGATATATACCATTTCTGGGTATATATACAAAGGAAATGAAGTCAACACACAAAAATTACCTGCATACCCATGTTTAGTGTGACACTAAGCACAATAGCCAACATACTAAATCAATCTAGGTGCTGGTCAACAGATAAATTAATTAAATACAGTATTTACAAATAATGGAGTATAGGGGTTGGGGTTGGGGCTCAGTAGTAGAGCACTCGCCTGGCACATGTGAGGCATTGGGATCGATCCTTCACACCACATAAAAACAAAGTAAAGGTATTGTGTTGATCTACAACTAAAAATATATATTTGAAAAAAATAATGCAGTATAATTCAGCCATAAAGAAGAATGAAATCATGTCATTTGTGGAAAAATTCCTCATGCATCATAAATTCTCATATAAAAGTAAAGCCAGAACAAAATTTATAAGAAATAAGTTAAATCATAGTGTGTATTAGATGTAAATTCTATTGAAAATCAAAGCAAGGTAAGAAAGGTAGCCATGGAGAATTAGGGGCTTGGTGGATGTGCAGAGAGTACCATGATTCCAAATAGAGTGGTCAGCATCTAATTCATGGAGAAGGTGCCAGTTGAAGGAGGTAAGAGTGGTATACACAGATATGTGATTCTAAGGTGAACACTCTAAGCAAAGACTGGAATACTGAAGCATGCCCAGAGTATCTAGGGAACGATCCCTCAGTGTGTCTGGACAGGATCAAAGCAGAGAGTAGTAGATGATGCAGAAGGTGGTGCATCTGAAGGAAGATGGTGCAGAACCAGGTGGGATGACAGAAAGACACTGGCCTTTACTCCAGGGGAAATGGAGGGACTTGAAGGGTTTCAAACTAAGGAATAACCTGAGAAATGCATCATTTCTCATAACCTGTGGATTGTTTAGCCTACCACAAGGTGTCCAGCGGGTTTTTAAGAATATTGAAAGTACTGAAACAACTTCCAGGTCCACCTCTGAGCTACTGGAAAGGCCCAAGAACCTGGGTTCCAGACTTCCTTCTTACAGAGAGAGGAGGAAATGGGAAACAAGAACAGGGCCTGGCCAATGCCAACCTCTGAGTTAGGAACAAGCCCAGGAATGGACACAGGGCTCCTTCCCCCATGTCATACCTTCTACCAAAGTGAGCACAGTGGTTTGAATGTGCCGCCCAAAGTCCATGTGCTGGAAATTCAATCCTCAGTGCAGCAGTGTTAGAGCTGGGACCTTTAAGAGATGACTAGGTGTGGCCGCCTGAAGCGATGGCCACTTGGAGCAACGAAGCCGCGGGAAGACGTTCAGAGGCGAACTGGAAACAAACAGCTTTTTATTCTGATAACTTTTCTCTCTGGCTCTAACAACGACTAACACGCACCACACACACCCACCAAAAAATGGCACAGACCCGATCAGCAATCTAGGCTCAAGTCCCTCGAGATTCCGGGCCAAATCCCATGAGACTACGGAAGGCAGCAATGCCCAAATCTCCATGGCCCATAGTCAACCGCAATTTAAGCCATCTCCCCAAACAGGGCTCCTGCAACTAGGTACTGGGCGTGAGAGTGGATGGGAGCAGTTATTACAAGCGTGGTTGAGTTACAGCAGGAGCAAGTGTCCAATGGAAAGATGAATTTTGGTGGCCTGCACTCGAGTGCACTCTCTCTCTCTCTCCCCGCCCTGCCTCCTCTATCTCACCCATACTATGTCCTCTGACATGTTATAATGCCCAAGAAGATTCTCAATAGATTTGACCCCCTCAATCTTGCACTTCCCAGTTTCCAGAACTGTAAGCCAAATATATTTCACTGGAAAATACCCTGTCCGTGTCATTCTGTTATAGCAGCACAAAATAAACTAAGACAGTGAGTATACTCAGAAAGAAAACCATCTTTGATCACTGATGTTGTTTTTTCAGCTCTTCTTTGCTGACCAGGTAATTTGGTAAGTCCTTTATAAATAGTATCCCCATGTTGCAGAAGTTGATCTTTCGGTTCATGAATGAGGGACTGAGATCCCAGGGCTGACTATGCTTATCCTAGGAACACCACAGCCTTCAATAAGTACATGGTGGAACCAGGATCCAAACTCAGGCTCCAACCTGACTTCAGAGCCCACTCTATTTGTTACTGAAGAAGAGGATTTGAGAGGACTTGGCCCCATTTCATATTAAATTTGAGTTCTTCATCATGTTACTCTTCTTAAGACTCTCAGTGTGATTTCCAATATGTTGATTTGGACTCACAAGTGTTGGAATAAATTCTTGTGGAAAGTTAATGTCACTACTACATAAAAGACATGTTAGAGGGTCTTCAATCTGTTTTCTAACAGATGGGAAAGATACATTCCCAAGAATCAAGAATTATGTTTCAATGCCCAGGTGAAGGTAATGTAGTACTCTTTAAATAGGGAAAAAAATTGCTCCCAATTCCATACTTTTCTAGCTGCTGGTACACAGTGATGCCAACGACCCTTTATAAAGACCTAACTGTCGACCAGGCATTAAAGTTCCATAGTTTCTATACTTCTCAGCAGCCCCTTCAGACAGGTACAATCATTGTCTTACAAATGAAGTCTCTAGAAAGTTTAGAAATTCACTTATGACGCAGCAATAAAGTGGCAAAATTCCCTCCAAACAGCTGTGGAAATCCCTCTTACCGTACTGACAGTAGGAAATTTGAGTTAAAGTCTATTTCCAGAACTCCTTAGCTGTGATTCAGGGCCAGAAAAACAGGGAGTTCCTCTTTTTTTCAGCCATACTGAATCCCTAACACTCTAGAACAGTTTGGTTCCAGAGGAGTGCTAAATGGATATTTGCTGAATGCATGAATGCACCTCTCACATTCAAATTCCTAATCCATAAAACACTGACTCCATGTACAGGTTCAACTACTACAAAACAAAGGAGATTATCCCTTATGAGCCACAAATGCTTAGATGCTGGTTATTCCAAAAGAAGGATGCTATGATTTGGCCTTTTGTTGCTGTCATGTCTATACCTTTTCTCTCCTCACAACCTATAAATAAGTGACAGTGTCTGGTGGGTCTTTATGCCACCATGTAAATAAATAAACAGGAGGAAGATTTTGTTTGAGTAATGCTATGAAAATAATAGAAGGATTAAACCAGAACACCTACATCTTCCTCAAAGAGCACCTGCGTACCATACCCTATAGGATCTGACCCTTAAAAATAGAAGTGGTAAGGCTGGGGTTGTGGCTCAGTGGTAGAGCACTCACCTAGCATGTGCAAGGCCCTGGGTTCAATCCTTAGCACCACATAAAAATAAATAAAATAAAGGTATTATGTCCAACTACAACTAAAAATTAAATATTTAAAATAAAAGTGGTTACTTCAGGAGTCTGAAGTCCTCCCTCAAGTTCAGGACTTCAGACTCACAGACCTTTCTCCCTTAGTGGCTGTATTGACAGGTGAAAACAACTATAAGCATCAACAGATGATGGAGAGACTGTGAGGCAGAGGATCCCCTCCCTCAGAAGCACAGAGAAGAGATGAGAACTGGTGGAGGGTTTTGAGGTCACCTTCCACCAGCACACGGGTTCAGAGTCCCAGGAGGGCAGGTTGCCATTCCAGCAGCCCAGGGTCCCTGGGTGAGGTGTGACCACCAGGGCTACTTTTGAGTTCCAAACTGGCTTCCTGTGATTCCCCAAGGACGTGCTCCATTTTTCTCTTCAAAACCACAATGGCGGCTTCCACACCACTCTGCTGGACCTCCCTGAAACCTGCCTGTGGAGAGGGGCTTCTGGCTCACAGCCCCCAACCACTGCCTGGGTTCTGCCATGCAGATGTCCACGAGGCCCTTCGCTGCCTCCTGGGAGGAAACTTGTGTCACTCACAGCAGTCATGACCCTGCAGGGCTGACTCCCAGCCTCCGCACAGGGCTCTCCACACCAAGGCTTCTGTCGGCTGCCCTAGGTCAGGTGACCTCTGGCCATCTTCTTTCACCCTTGCTGTGTCCTCCAGGAAGCGACCCCTGCTCATCTCTGCAGTCTCCTTCCTTGCCACATCCCCGCTCCATGCAGTCCCATCCTTTGCCCAGCCTCATCCTTGGAACTGAATTCCAAGCAGTTCCCGAGCCCTTTTCATCAGGTGGTTTCTGAAGGGTAGCAGGGTTGGCTTTAATCAGGTCAGACACACAGACCCAGAAACCACTGTCGAGAAGGGAGGATTTACTCACAGCCCTCACACCATCCCACGCAGAGCCACCCAGGAAAGCACCAGGTCAGGCAGGAGGCAGAGGGGAGAGGAGGGACTGTGGGCAAGAGCCAGTGGTGTCCACAGGAGCAGGCAAGACAGAGTAGGTACATTCAGGACCGGCTAGCGTGACTAATTTAGTGGACTCTTGAGGCACAAGGCTGCCAGTCCCTGGCCCTAGATGAAGATTCTCAACAAAGGAGGCGACCAGAGACAGCGGCTCCAGATTGGCTGGTTTGTACATGAAAGGCACCCATACAATTGGGTGTTGTTGGTTTTGTTTTTATTTATTTATTTATTTTTATCTCCAGGAATTAGCCTGTTCTGGGAGAATGTTCTCTCCTGGGTCAGTAAGTCCCCAAGATGTAAAAACATCAAGAATTCAGAATCGAAAGGCATGATTGCTAAAAGCCCACACAGGCTCAAGCATCCTAGAAAGACTGGTCTCTGACCTGGAGGCACCCTCAGCATAGCAAGCCTTTGAATATGTGCATAATATCCACGGGCAACACAAGCTGAGGGCAGCCACCTCCTCCAGGAAGCCGTCCCACTGCACCTGTCCTGAGGGACATGCTCCTCTATTACACAGGGCTCTGCCCTTGCTTCCTCCCAGTCCTGAGCATGCGTGATTTCAAACACCCTGTGACACATCTGTCACTCCAGCAGATCAGCAAATCCTCAAGGATAAGGGCAGAAGACTTTTGACACAATGACCGTAACAGGGAGGATATGTAATGAATATTTGCTCTAGGAAAATCGGTCACAACTCCTACTTAAAACTTCCTTCTTACAAGCAAGCCACGAGATGCAATCATGGCTGAATACTGACAGCAAGGACTACCCATAGAACATCTCTGTGAGTGTCAAATAGATGTTTCTTGTTCAAGAAAGAAAGAGAGAAATGAATCAGTGAAACTGTGCACAACCCACACAACCTTACAAGCCTGGCTTGGCTTGTAGAACTTTCCAGAGCATGTTGGGCAGCAGAACACACTGCCTTTTACTAGCTCTGCCACACTGCTTACATCACTTGAGTTCTTTGAGTCTCTTTCCCCACCTATAGCTTGGAGTAAGGATGCCTGCTACATAGGGTTTTCATGTCTGTGATATATCCAGACTAAGTAGGTGGTAACAGTCACAGTAATAGTTACCATGCTTCCTGGCGTTAGGAGCCATCTTTTGCTCTCATGTACCCTATTAGCAATGCACCGTGGAACCCTTCACTCCCGGTTCCCAGCTCACCATGTCCCTGCAAGCCATTTCCTAAGCCAGGGACTCAGCAGTCACCACGGAGCCCAGTCTCTGCACGAGTACTGCCCTGGACTCCGCGGCAGGGGAGAGAGCCAGGAACAACCTCCACCCTGAGGCATCGTTCCTTCACCATTTGTGCTGTTCCTAGTCATCTTCTGAGGACCACAAGTGGAGCACTTGAAGGGCTTGAGGAGGAAGAAGGGCAGTAGACCTGCACAGCCTCCCTGTGTCCACGTCCCGTGGTGCCACAACAAGGTGACATACACTGGATGTCTATACTCTCCCGTAGTTCTAGGCCCAGAAGTACAAAATCAAAGTGCCATTGCATTCTGTCGGAAGTCTCCAAGGAAGAAGTCACCATGCATCTTCCTAGTCCCTGGTGTTGCTGGCAGTCCTGGTCACTCCTTGGCTTATTGCTGAGGACTCCAATCTTGGCCACTGTCATTCCCTGTCCATCACCTCTGTGTGACTGGGACTCACATGGCACCCTCCTTTCTGTGTGTCTGTTCAAACTTCCCCCCTCTGATAATTAGGTCACTAGATTACATATGTATGCCAGTAGGCCCCGCAAACCTGATCCAGTGTGACCTGATATGAACACAACTACGTCTACAAAGGCCCTACCTCCAAATAAAACCAGGTCAGTGTCACAAAGGACTGGGGCTAGGACTCACATATCTTTTGGGGACAAGACACAAAATCAATCTACAATTTTCACCCAGGAAAGTAGTGTCCCCCGAGAGTTTTTTATCCCGGTACCACGAGCCAGGAGAGAACAGCACATCCACAAATAACAAGTGATACTTTTTTTTACAGCACAATACTTGGAAACAGTTTTTGGCACCCACGTCTTGATGAATTATAAAGTTCTTTATTCACTTTGTCTCCTACTTCCCTCTCTATACCCTCTTTAATGTCAGAGGTGCTGACAGCCATTGCTAGCAGTGGCACCTCTGTGTCCTTAGAGAATGCCAATCCAGGTCACTGTGAAAACCGAGACAAGGCAAAGCTGATCACGTCTCACTTCTTGCCAATGTTATTATGCTGAAAAGAAATGACCCATGAATTCAGTTTATAAAAGGCATCTCAAAGTAGTACAATCTAGAGGAACTAAAAATCCATTTGCAAAGCCACTAGAAATGTCAACTATTAAACTGGAGCAACAGTGGCAGAAACAATGTGGCGTGTTTGCCATCTCCAACACCTCTGCCTCCGGCAAATGAAGGCAAACTCCACTCCCAGTCTCCCTCAGTGTCAGGTAGGACTATCATGCATTATGGAAAAGAGCTGTCGGTGGGTATGATGAACGCCTCATGCAAATCCAGCCTCTCAGCGATCTCTCTCCTCTAATCAGTGCAGAGAATCCAGCAGAGGATCCAAGGCCCTGAAAATGGTCAACCCTGTCTATGGAAGAAGGGTGGAGCCTTTGATAACTGCTGCGACATAGCAGACCCACGATTGAGTTCCCAGAGTCCTACACTGGACCGGGCTGAGAAAATAACACTTCATGGTTAAATCAGTGGGGTTGGAGGATTGCTTTGTTTATCAACTAGCATACCCCCAAGCAGGTGTAGCCTTTGTAAAAGACACAGTAGCATGGGCTGAAGTCAAAGGAAGACATTAATGGAAGGAGATGAGACCTGCATGGTAGACTTCAAATTTGCCTGATTACATGGAGAAAACCAAGATCTTGTGCTCAGCGAAAGGAAACTGGAAAGTTTAAAATGTGTGGTGGGGAAAAGAAAGGAAAGCATTGCAAAGGCAAAGGTGGAGTAGGTAGGAGTGAAGAGTGGCAGGTGTCTTTGGCCAGCTCAGGACAAGGAGCTCTATGTCGTAGGACACAGGGAAAACAGACTGAGTTGAAGGTCACTGCAACAAGCCAGAGCCTGCAAACAAGAGATGATTAGATGAGTGAACGCCTTGGCACCAACAGAGCACCCAGAAAGCAGCAGTGCAGGCCTTGTGCCAGCTGGATTTGAGGAGGGCAGAAGCAGGGGATCCCACCAGGAGGCCACTGCATCACTGGAGTTGAGCAATAGCACAGGCTTCCCCTGAGGCTGGGTCCCAAAGTGAAGAGGGGGACAAAGGGGAGATGGCAGCAATAACAGCTTTGCTTTGGGTTCTGCTCTTGCCAGGTAATTTACATACATCACATAATTTAATCCTCAAAATCGTAAGCTATGGGGCAATCACCCTATGGGATGATTAATGAAATTGATGAACGAAGAGGTTAAAGCTACTAGGTTAGTAAATACTTGAACTGGGACTTAAACTCAGGCATTTAACTCCAGAACTCACTCTCTCCCCTACCATATGGAGATAATGGTAGTTACAAAGGAAGAAGTTCAGGTACCCTGACCGGCTGATCTTGCTTAAACCCTGCATGATCTACCAGCCAATGTGAGTTTGCGTGATAAATTCTAGGTCAATTTTATTTCCTTCAAAGCATCTGCCTGTGATTACATAAGTCATCAAGTCGCCCTTTTCAGTAAACAATGAAAATGTGGTCAAACTATAAAAGCTTTCCTGGTCAGACCATAATCACAGGTACATCACTAACTCCAAGCAGTGCCTGGACAGGGGCAGCTATTCCAGCTATAAATCTTCCCAAGGGAAGAAGCTCTCAGAATAGTGAGAGAAGGGCATCCCTGCTCCTCTGAGCAGACAGGGAGCAAATAAACTAGGAACTTAGCTCAGAGTTCTCCTAGAGATTGTGTTTCTCAGCCCCTACTGCACACCAAAATTGCCTGAAGTGCTTCTAAAAAATACTAACACCCAAGACTCATGTAGACAAGCCGAATCAAAATTTCTGGAGTAGAGATTCAGGTACCACATGTTTAAACTGTCTGCTGGGACCGTACTGCAGGATGAGAGTAGAGAAGCACTGCGCTTTGGTAGTGCTGAGCAAAGTAGTTGTTTCTGTACCATTTGGGAACCCTCACCTAATAGTACTTCTTTGGCCAAAATAGAGTGAGCATCTCTCTGTGCCAAAAACTATACTATGCATGTTCTGGAGATGCAGGGATGAATGCCATGATCTTCCCTCAAGGATTTCACCATAGCATGAATGAAATGGTAATCATAGAGCACCAGAGTTGGTCAAGCATGAGGACAGAGCAGAATACAGAACACCAGGAAAGCACAAAAGAGGGCAGGAGTTTTGGAGCAGAGCAAAAAGCTTGAGCGGGAATCAACACCTGCTCTCAGTGTTAAAAGAGCAACAAGACTCCGCCAAAGGACTTCAAGGTTAGATAAAACATTCACGGTTGAGAGAACCAGAACCGTTTGTGCAGAAAAAAAGAAGAGGCAGGAGGCACAGCCTAAACCAGGCCAGCAGGAGCACCTGATGTATTTGAGAGGCCCACAGGTGCGGTGGAAACTGTGGTGGGAGAGGAGTTCCCAGAGCCTGGATCTAACAGAGGAGACTGGATTTATTTTGGAGGGTAAGTAGTACTTTCTGTAAAGGCATCTGGGAATAAAGAATGAATGTGTGAAAAAAAAAAATATGATGTAACCCATAAATGCAAAATATTTATGTTGGTATCACATGCACATTTATTGTACCACCTGCTAGCATTTATTGCACACTTATCATGCATCAGGCTGTTCTGTGAGCATTTCAAATTCATTGATAACAGAAATTCATTATGATTTATTGGCTCTCTAGTGCTATGGGCCATGATAGTTAGAGCAAATACAACAGTAAAGACTCAAAAATATGTTCTCATGGGGCTTACATGGTAATGCAGGAGAAAGACAATGGGCAAAATATGTAGAATTAGGAACTAGGAGCAGATAGGTACAATGCAAAAATGAAACAGGAAAACAATAAGGAGTACTGGAGTGTGTGGTCTTTTGAGGTTTTAACTTCTCAATGCCAGTGCTACTATTCCATTAAGCATTAATCTAGATACTACTGGGAGAGTATTTTTAGATGTGATTAAAGTCCATAATCAGTAGGTTTTAAGTTAAATTATCCAGACAGTCTGAATGGACCTCATTCAATCCATGGAAAGGCTCCAGGAGTAAGGCTGAGTTTACTGAGGAAGAAGAAATTCCATCTATGGACTGTGTCAGCCTTCCACCTGTGAGTTGCAGCCTGCCCTTCCCAATGCTCTTTTCAAGCATTTCTATCTTGTCTAGCCAGCCACCACAATCCCACAATACTCACAAAACAATTCTTTACATTGTATTTCCTACAGCTTCAGTTTCTCTGGTTGAGCCCTGGCTGATACACAGAGAAGTTATCATTTTAAATAGGAAAGTCAAGATAGACTTCACTTCAAAGGAAATATCTGAGGAAAAAACCCAAAGGAGGTGAGAAAATGAGTGAATGAATAGCATGTGAATCTGGGGAGGAGGCAGAGAATTTCAGACAAACCAACAGCCAGTTCAATGGCATTCTTCCATCTAATACTCATAAAAACATTGTTCAGTAAGAATAACATCCTCAAAAACTATAAAGGGTCTGAAAATTTTCCCTGTTTGCCAACTAACAAGTCAACCTGCTACACGTAGATACTAGTAGAAGATACAAGACTTCTGGGTCAGAACTAACAGACATTATTACTCTTGGCACAGTGGGCAGCATGACCTTCATGTTCATATCAATTACCTCTACTCTCGCCTTGGCCCACAAGGACAATACCGGTGAGTCCATGTGGGTATGGTGCACACTCTGGAACTGTTTCACACGTAAAGAATTCAAACTTAGAAACTCCCCAGTCTTATCCAGAGGTCACTGCCAAACCTGCCCAAACTTTGCCTATGATAAAGACACATTGTCTTTATTATATCGCTCAGAAAACAAATCTGTCCTCGCCACTGTAGGGAGATGTGCTTTCCAAGGCTGTTTGCTCTACAAATATACTTGGAATAGGATCCAAAGTGAAAAATGTCACAAAGTTACAAAAGAACATAAAGCCTACGGATAACTGTCTTCCATTCTGCAGATGAGGAAATGAAGGCACAGAGGGGTTGAAATCACAGCAAGTGAATAAAGGAACAGGGAAGTGTTCAGCACTGAAATTGACACCCCTGAAATAGATGTTAAATAGAATGGAATAGAACAGAAAAATACTTGCAAGTGTTCACATGTGTGGAGAACAGAGCAAAGATGTTTCTCATTTACACAAAGCTTAGAGTTCAAACAGAGTGAGGCAAAAGGAAAGTGTTAAAGTACTACAGGTGACACAGGTACAGTCATCTGATTGTGACAAAGGTGCCAAAAACACACACCGAAGAAAAGACAGCCTTTATCACATGTGGTTCTGGGACAACTGGTTGTCCATTTGTAGAAGAATGAAACTAGACTCTGATCTCTAGCCCTGCAGAAAAAACAACTCCAAATGGATCAAAGACCTCAGAAATAGACCAGAAATCATGCAACTCCTAGAAGAAAATGAAGGGTCAGCATTCCAGTACATAGGCACAGGAAATGACTTTCTCAATTGCTTTAGAGCTTAGGAAATAATGCCAAGAATTAGTAAATGGCACAGCATCAAATTAAAAAAAGCTTCTGCACAGCAAAGAAAACAATTAGGAACATGAAAAGAGAACCCATATAATGGGAGAAAATCTTCTGACACAGGACTAATATCTAGAATATATAAAGAACTCAAAACATAACACTAAAAAATCAAATAAACTAATAAATAAATTGGCAAATGAATTAAACAGACACTTCTCAAAAGAAGAAATACAAATGCCCAACAAATATACTTTAAAATGTTCAAAAATATGAGATTTCATCTCACACCAGTCAGAATGGCAGTCTTCAAGAATACAAACAATTATAAATGCTAGAGAAGATGTGGAAAGAAATGAACACCTTTATACCACAGGTATAATTGCAAAATTAGTACAACCACACTTAAAATCAGTATGGAGGCTTCTCAAAAGACTAGGCATGGAACCACCATATGACCCAGTTATACGAGTCCTCATTATTTATCCTGAAGAATTAATCATCACACTGTAGTTAGACATGCATACCCATGTTTATAGCAACACAATTCACAGTAGGCAAGCTAGGGTACTAGCCTAAGTGTCCATCAACAGATGAATGGATGAAGAAAATATGGTGTATGTACACAATGGAGTTTTATTCAGTCATAAAGAAAAATGAAATTATGTTATTTGCAGGAAAATGGATGGAACTAAAGACTGTTGTATTAAGCAAAATGGTTAAACTGAGAAGGCCAAGGGTTGTATGTTTTCTCTCATATGTGGAAGCTAGAGAGAAAAAGGAAAAGAAATATGGTATTTGGGGATATCATGAAAATCAAAGGGAGAACAAAAGAAGAAAGGGACTGGGGGTAGGAGATGGCGAGGGAGAGGGGAAGTGCTGGGGAGTATTATTGGCAACTTATATGGTTATATTTTGTGCAGTTAGGAATATATAACAACAAATTCCATCATTATATATAACTATCATGCACCAATAAAAATATGTAGAAAGAGGAAAAATCAGCACTCTAGGGGAAAAGAACTAAGATTTCATCTCATTCTAGATAGAACAGCAATTATTAAGAACAAAAACAATAATAAATTCTGGTGAGGATGTGGGGGGAAATGCTACATTCATTCATGGCAGACTAGTATAACTATTCTGGAAAGCAGTTTTGAGATTCCTCAAAAACTAGGAATAGAACCTGGCCCAGCTACTCCACTCCTTATTATTTATCCAAAAGTACTAAAACTTTCGTACTAAAATAGAGCCACCTCAATGTCACAATAGTATACTTCTCAATAGCCAAATTATGGAATCAGCCCAGGTACCCACCAATAGATGAATTGATTAGGAAATGGTGGTATCTATACACAATGGAATTTTATTCAGTCATAAAGCAGAATGAAATCATAGAATTTTCTAGTAAATGAATGGAAATGGAGAACACTATGCTCAGTGAAATAAGCCAGTCGTAGAAAATTAGGGTCAAATGTTTTCTCATATATGGAAGCTAGAGTGAAACAAAGGAAAGAAGAAGGGGAGTACCATATATCATAAAGATATAGGGAAGATCAGTAGAGTAAAAGAAGGATATTGGGAGAGAGAGAGGATGGATGGGAAAGAAGAGGAAATGCAGAATGAATAGTTATATGTATATACAAATATACCACAGGGAATTTCACTTTGATGTATAGGTAAAAATAACCAGTCAAAAATAAATAGATGAGCAAAAGAAAGGTCAGTAGAAGCTGCACACAGTGGTGCACGCCTGTAATCCCAGAACTTGGGAGGCTGAGGCAGGAGGATCATGAGTTCAAAGCCAGCCTCAGTAATGGCGAGGCACTTAGCAACTCAGTGAGACCCTGTCTCTAATAAAATACAAAATAAAAAAGGGCTGGGGATGTGGCCCAGTGGTCGAGTGCCCCTGAGTTCAATCCCCAGTACCAAAAAAAAAAAAAAAAAAAAAGAAAGATCAGTAGAGAAAGGAGAATGAGGTGGGGAGAGAAAGAGAAAGAGGAGAATGAACTGAAATCAAATTCCAAGCATGTCCAAATTTGTTGAAATGAACCCAACTACTATGTATAACTATAATGCTCTAATAAAAAATACATTTAGTCAAAAAGAGGTGAATATGGTTCACCCATGGTTCTACATAATAAAAAGGCTATTTACATTGCAAAAAAACTAGCAGGCTTTGTGAAGTCATTTCACTTCCCTGAACTATCATCTCCTCACCTTCCAAAGGAAAAAGATGAATCAGATAACCTCTCTTCTTCCTGTCAGCTTCATTGTTCTATCACAAAAGAAAGAAAGCCTTTAAAAAATTCGACTTGTGCATATTTGATAAATTTTCTCTTTTCTCTCCAGTATTCCCTTGGGACTTGTGTAAAATAATACTTTCTCTAATTGCCAGAACACTATGGGCAAAAGAACTTCTGTATGGCTGGCATCATCACACTGAATTCTCTGTAGTAGTGCAGACTTTGTAAGACAAAGAAATACCAAACTCCAGAAGATGTCGGCAAAAATAATAGCAATGAATAAGAGGGTCAGTGATGAGTGAGATGAGATTGGAGAGGGAAGCCAAAGTGGGAGCAGGCAGGTCTTTCAGACTGTGATGGCAATTCTGGGTTTCATGCTAAGTGCCACAGGAAACCCAGGTGAAGGGTTCTGAGCTGGAAAAGAGCATAACTACTTGGCATCTTTGAGACATCATCCTTATGGGTGTGTGTATAAGAACCCAAGGCAAGAGACCTAAAAGTGGAGAAACCAACTTGGAAATGAGCACCATCATCCAGGTGAGAAATGGGGTAACTGGGACGAGATTGAAATCAGGGGACCTAAACAGAGGTGAGCAAACGCAAATGTGTTTTTGGAAGATGAATCAACAGGATGCGGCAGTACATTGCTTCAGCAAGAGCAACTGGTTATTTAGTGCACTGAGAAAGTCTGGGAGAGAGGCACATTTGGAGGGAAAAGTCATGACTTCTGTTTTGAACATGTTCATTCTGAGATGCCTGGGAGATATGGAAGGAGAGCTGCTTAGATGGTATTGAAGCATGGGTCTGCACCAAGACAAGAAGAAAGCTGGATGCTGCGGAGTAAACTGAGGAGTCTCTGACGTGCCAGAATTTTCTGTTGCCAAATGAGTGAATGAAATTGCTTGGTGGGAGAGTGTTTCAAAGTTATAAGAGGTTGGGGTCTTTAGCCCCCCTGTACCGGGCAAAAAAGAGGCCAGAGAAGCCTACCCCAACAAAGAGACTAGATTGGGAAAGCGAAGGCCGCCGATATTCCCTCCCCCACCCTCAAAGGACACAGGAACATACCAGGGAGTCCAGTCAGTCAATGCTGGAACTCGGTTTATTGAGGAAGTTGGACGGTCTTATAGAGGACATGGGCCAATCAGCAGAAAGATCATAGGGACACATAAAGAGCATGGGCGGATGCCATTGGCTGAGCCATTGGCCTATCCTTGGGGTGGTTTCAGTTCTCACAGCCACGCCCCCTGCTTAGCCTAGGTCCTGTAACAGGGCGTGGTAATGTGGCAAGCAGCCAGAAAGCCAGAGCTTTTCCATCCCCTTGGCAGGCATTGTAAGGTCCCGACAGGAGAGGGGTGGACAAAGAAGGAAAAAAAAGGGCTGGGACTGTTCCCAGAGATATTCCTACACACAAATATTGGGAGGAGTAGAATTAGCCATCAAAAATTCAGTAGCAACTTCCAGGCAGCTAGTAAGAACACCTGGAGAATTTGAAGTCGCTGAAACGCCCAAAAGAGAGCATTTCAAGAAGGACAGGATGGCCAACCATGGTAAATGCAACTGTCACAACAGAGGAAAGTGAAAGGTTTCCACTGGATTTTGTACTATGGAGACCATTTGGTCCTTAAGATGGGGAGAGATGGAGCTGTGGGAAGTGGTGGAATCCACCTCGAAATGGGTGAAGGAGAGCTTTAGAGGTGAATAAGTAAAGTGAGCTTGCAAAAGACACACCTTTCAAGAATCCTGAAAATGAAATGGAGGGAAGAGTAGGGTAAGACCTGGACAGCAACTAGAGGGTCAAGGAATGTTTGAAGGCTCCTGGGGAAGATCCAACATTAAATGGAAGTTTGAAAGAATAGAAAGAGGCAGGAATAAACAAGAGAATGGAAACCGATGGAAGGAGATGAAATCTGGGAACAAAATTGAGAGCAGACTTGGAAAGGTAGCCTCTGATCAGAGGAGCAACAGTGGGAAGTTCCGGGAGGAGATGGGAACAGACGGAGCTGAGGTTGCAGGCCAACCTTCCTAAGACAGGAAGGGTTAACAATCCTGTCCTCGTCAGCAGAATTGTTCCCATTAACCACCGGGACTAATCTACCGTGTGAAGTCTAGAATCCTATTTCCATTGTTCATGAGGGAACGGAATTTCAAATAGATTCAAGGGTTCCACACAAAATCTTATAAAATGTTAATAGCAGAATGAGGATTGAAATCCTAGTCTTAAGTCTCTAAACGTACGCAGCTCCCTCCAGCCGCCCCTTTGTCTGTGGTCCTCACCCCACCCCTCTCTCTCCATCTTCCCTTTCTTTCTTCAACTCCCTTTCCTGCAACTCTTTTCTGAATGCTAGTCAGGTCCTTCAGCAAAATCAATCTTGGAATTAGTGTACTGAAACCCTCCGGCTCACATTTCTCAGCCTAGATTTTACATGCTATCAAAGGACAGATTCGCCCGCAGATTAAAGCTGTTTGATGCCTGCTAGAGTTTTATGCCTCAGTTGTTTGTAGTTAGGGACCTCTCAAGTTCTGGATGTTAAAATATGGCTTCTTTTCTTCTTTTCAATTTTGTTGACAATTTCCATTAGAGTCCTGTTATCCCTCTGGATTGCTCCAATATAAAACTGCTTTAGAGGTTAAAGATTGCATTTGCCAAGGTTGGAAGCTGACTGGAGCTTCCCGAACGCAAGGCTTACCTTAAATGCTGAACTTGTCTATGGTTTAAATTCACTCACACTTGACATCTGCTATGACTTGAATGTCCCCTAGAGTTCCATGTGTTGGAAATTTACTCCCTGATGCAAGTTTTGGGAGGAGGGACATAATGAGAGATGATTAAAGTTGGTATCACAATGTTAACAACATATGCATTATTTATCATGAATGAATTTGTTATAAAAGTGAATCAGGGTTCTCTTTCTCTCTCCCTCTAGCACCCTTTTTTTTTTTTTTTTTTCTTTCTGTATGGGAGATAGAACCCAGAGGTGTTCTAACTTTAAGCTATATTCCCAGCTCCTTTTAAAATTTCATTCTTGAGATAGGGTCTCACTAAGTTGATGTGGCTGGCCTGGAACTTAGTGATTCTCCTGCCTCAGCATCCAGAGTCACTGGGATGACAGGAGACATTACATGCACCCCACCCTCTAGCCATCTTTTACCCTTCCACCTTCCACCATGGAATGATGCTGTACAAGGTCCTTACCCGATACCCGATATGCCATGCTTTTGAACTTCCCAGCCCCTAGAACAGTGACCTAAATAAATTCCTACTCATTACAATTAACCATCTCAGGTATTGTGTTAAAGCAGCACAAAATGGACTAAGATTTCATAATCAATACATTCTGTGAATAAGAGACAGAACTTCAAATAGCCTTTAATAAGGGCTTATAAAGCCAAGCGTAATGGCACATGCCTATAAATCCAGCAGCTCAGGAGGCTGAGGCAGGAGAATTGAGTTCAAAGCCAACCTCAGCAAAAGCAAAGTGCAAAGCAACTCAGTGAGATTCTGTCTCTAAATAAGATACAAAATAGGGCTGGGGATGTGGCTTAGTGATTGAGTGCCCCTGAGTTCAATCCCTGGTACCCACCCACCCCCAAAAAAAGAAGGACTCCTAAGGCAGTGGGCATTCAGTCATTAATCTGAATACCTTTCACATGTAAAATGGATAAGGATGTGTGAATGAATAAGAATCATTGATTTTACATTTTACTTGAAATGCACTGGAAAACAGATAAAAGGTTTAAATGCTAGTTTGAAATTTCACAAACCCTAAAAACACCAAATTCCAGCCACTTCATTAGTATAAAATAATACATTAGCTCAATTCACTTTGGGTGCTCAAGTGGAAAACTCTGGTACAAATAAATTGGTTGTATGAAAAGATGTCTGTTTCATTGCATGAAACAGTGCTACTGTGTCCCAAAGCATTGATGATGCTCCCAGTCACTTCTAATGACATGCACTAAAATCACACTGTTGCTTAAATAAAGATAGAGGACTATTACCAGAGCTGGGACTTGCACAGTGGCAGGGAAGAGCATGCATGAAGGAGCCTTCTCTGAAGGTTCCTACCCGCCATATTCTGGCTGTGTGACTTTGTACACAACATTTGACTCAACGGATTCATTTTCTTGTTTTCTAAATAGTGACGATGGAAATAATAAAAGCTCTCTTTGGATTGTCATAAGGGCTATGTGAAAGAAGGCAGTGTGGTGATTGGCATCAGTAAGGGTTGACTATCATTGCTCCCCAACTCTTAGCCTCTCTGCACCCCTGTGCACCTGCTCAATCAACTTTGGACTCTTAGCTGGTTTTCAGTGTAATGCAGCTGGCTCTGTGAGGCAGCATTTCCCACACACTACCCTTTACCTATGCCTCATTCCCTTCTCCTAATGCATGGATCCGCAAGACAGAATCAGATACAACATGAAAGAGCTCAGAGCTCACATTTTCTTCCCTCCTCTGTTTTAGCAATTGAGACAACTAGGTCCCCTGTAAGGAAAGTATCTAGCTCAACTGCCTTCAGTTAATTAGCATAATTTCTTAATGCTATATTTCCAGGACTGACTGTGAAGGGAAGGGGACACTTGGTGCAATGCACAACATGTCCTGTACAGTTTAGGCAAGTTCTCAGGGATGGACCAGGAAATGATCAGAAGCTCAACTGGGGGGAAACAGCCAATATCTGATCATCATTCAATGCTTATTAAATCTCCCTCCGGCACAAACTCCTGCTGGAGGTGTGGAACCAGCTGGCTTAAAATAAACAGAGACATAAGTCCAGGAGATCTGACAAGTGTCTAATAACTGGATACTAATGAGGACACATGATGCAGCAAAGTCAACATGACCTACCCAGAGAAGCAAGATCGAGCGTTGCTATAAATTGCATGCACTCGTTTTCTTTTAAAAAGAGAGAAGGAATTTTAAACGTCAACTAAACAAGTATTTATGTGTACCTGGCTCTGTAGAGTATTAAAGAAAATAAAGTTATTTAGTATTGCTAGTGACTTCAAGGACTTTCCGATTAGTTGAAAAGGTAAAACAGTCTTGGCAAGTAGCTGAGGTGCAGTAGATATAAACAAGTGGTCACTGGAGTGAACTGAACAGGGGGTCACATGGGTTATATCAACAAGCGATGTTTTCTTAGCAGTTACAGCTTTCAAGGCAAACCACTGCTCTTGTAAAAGAAGTTTTAGGGCAACAGAGCCATGCCCTTCCCCCTTCCACAGGTGCTTTGCTATAAGGCAGAGCCAAGCAGGTACAGTGGGGCTGAATAGCCCGCAAGGCAGAAAACGGTTACTCTCCGCCGTCCTTCACAGAATGTTTGCTAACTTCTGCTTTAGATCCACAAATCCGATGATCCCCTGTCCACTTCACCACCTGTTCAGTGGGTCACGAAAGTATCCACGAAATGGAAAGGAACACCGAGGAGACAAGGATCTCCCAGAGCCTAGGCACAGATGAGCAGATCAGATCTGGGCCCGGCTTCACCACACTGCTTATTACCTTTGTGAGGTTGGATTTCTCTCTGAACCTCGGTTTTCTCATCTATACAATGGGTAAAATAATAGTACTTACCATGTCAGACTGCTCTGGGGATTAAGTGAGATGACGCATGAGATGACATGCTGTCACTAGCACAGTGATGAACCCAGGAAAACTGGTAACTGTGGTTTATATGATACTATAAATAGTATGGCTAATATTTAGCTCTTACTAAAAAACTTGACTAAGGGCTGACTAAGGTCTCAGGGTATAGCTCAGTGGTAGAGTGCTAGCCTCGCTGTACAAGACCCTGGTTTCAATCCCTAGCAAAAATAAAATGCCTACAAGAAGAGAGATTTAAGGAAGATCATGTAAAAGACAAACCATCCATACTTCCCCCAGGACAGTATTCTTCATATTTTTCCCAGAATGTAAAGTGTGTATAAATTTTGAAATTAAAATACAAGACTTCAAAGGGATTTCGTGCTCTTCCCCATATCCACCCACCCCGATGCCCTCTAAACCCACACCACATACAAATTCTCCATGGGCCGTTGCTAGCAGACTTAGATTAAAATGGAGAAAAGTTTATGAAGACCTCCTACTTGGACCCCACTCCCCACCCCAGGAGCAAAGCTGGGGCAAGACCCGCTTCCCCCATTCTACCCAGGGCACCCTCTCTGAGCTAGGCTTTGATCTGTGCTCCAGGAGGCCCATCAACAGACACCGCATGAAACAGTCTAATGAAACCCATTGGTGCTTTTGCAGAATGTGAGGATCTTATTAGAAATTTTGCTCTATCATTCCATGATAAATTTGAATGTGATCTGCATGCAAAGCCTGAGATGGAAATTTCCTTTTGAGTTCATTCACTGGGAGGGACAAAAAAAAAAAAAAACAACAACAACAACTTTATTTTCTGGAGGAACTGGTGTATTCCTTTCTGAACCTAAAGAATACTACATGTATTTACATATATATCAAATTACATGTTGCATTGCAAATAAATACACACAACACACACACACACACACACAGAGATCCCCACTCTCATCTTCTCCATTGCCTCTTACAGACCAGAACAACAATGCCCAGGCACCTCAGATGACCTGAAGGACCGGTAGCTTCCTGACACAGGGCAAGACCCTTATTAGACTGTGGCTGCTACAGGGGGGGTTGCTTACCCAGTATCTGCGCCTTCTGGACTCCAGTTTTATTAAGGAGCCTACGCAGCATCAGCCCGCAGATCCTGATTCGTCTAAGCCAAGTGGCACCTGATATTCTCCTAACTGCTACTCTCTCTGGGGATTGAAAAATGACCTAAGTAGACCCCATAGTTCTGCCGATGGCAGAGATTTTCTACTCTTTCCAGGCTGTCTCTCCCTCCTTTCTCTTTTCCTCCTTCTCCCTCTCTTCTTCCTCCTTCCTCTTCTCCTTCAACCTTCTTCTCCCTCTCTACCCCTCTAGGCCTCTCCATACCTCCTTCTTACTCTGTCTCTCTCTCTCTGGACATGACCATGGGAGAAGGCACAGGCTTTACAGGGAGCTGACTAGCAGGAACCACAGTGACACAAAGAGGGGAAAGCTAAGGGAACAACAAAGAAGAGACAGGTCCCTCAATTTCATGCCCAGGAACTACCTTAATTCTGACATTCCTGCCCAAAGAGATAAAATTTGTGATCGTATGAGCCACGTTGGGTGGGGTTACTGTTACAGCTACCAGCATGCTGACTGGTGCAGACCTCTGATCCATGTCTCTCATGGAAACTAATGTCATTGAAAGTTGCTATAAAGCAATCCTCTGCAGGTCTCCTGGGACAGAGATTCTTGTGGCTATGCTTTTGTCGTAACCAATTCCTCATTCCTGTCCAGAGCTTGTCTGGTCGATGTCCCAAGCTCCTGAAAGAGCTGTGCTAGTAAAATACAGACATATCAAATATGAGTCCAAAGAAGCCAAACTTATTCCTTCTTCCAACTAAAAATACCTCCTTTGTTGGCCTTGCCTTGATCCTAAAGACTCCCCCACGACACGGTGTTGGATCACACTCACAAATGATTCTGCGAAAGGAGCAATGTAAGCACTCGGTCTTCATGAAGGGCAGCAAGCGCTCCGGCACTGCTGTCCTCATACACTGGTGGTCTGAGCCTGCTGCTGTTCAGCCCGCCTCAGTCTGCACAGGCCCTAGGGACTCGGGTGGAAGCCAGTGTCCAGAGGATGGGTGGGCTGAGACTGCAAAGAAACCAGGAACAGGCTGGAATCCAAACTGCTTCCTTCTGAAAGATGGCACCTGTTCAGGGTCAGAGTGACAGCATGGCATGAGCTGTGCTCATTTGACAAGATGCACATGCAGTCCTGAGCCTCATGCTGGGTCAGCTTCCGGAACTCACCTGGAACCCATCCTCCCAGGTCTGTGTCAAGGGAGGGGAGCAGGCGAACGCAGACCCACAGGATGTGCTTTAGCAAGGGCCATTTGGAGCTCCTGGAAGTCAAGTCCCCCAAATCAGGGCAGAGGCCTAAGAAAGGACAGATTGTCATGATAGGCAGCCCTGTTGGAGGAGACAGAGAGCTGCTCTTGGTTTCACATCATCTAAATCCAGATTCTAGGCCTGCCATTCAGTAACTGTGAAATTTTGAATAACTGTCCTCCAACAAGTCTCCATGTCTTGGTCATTTGATGATGCATGGGATCTTTGTTAGGGGCGTATAAAAATATAGCAGATGCAAGGAAAAGCCAAATCAGACACTAGGTTGGATCTGGCCCATGGACCAAAGTTACTGGCTCCTCTCCTGGTCTCTTTCCCCTCCAACAAGCCCTGCAGCCATCCCTCCCAGACCCCACTTCACAGAATATCAGAGATCGGTTTTCTCTCCCTCTTCCCTACTTTTGCATATCTTTCGCACTTACCTTAGTTCTATTCTTAAGACACTCAGCACTTTCCAATCTACTATTTATGAATAATTGCAATCTCCCTGCTATACTGTGAGCTGCTAAGGGTGCAGGGTGAAGCCCAGGTGGGATCTGCCTTATATCCCCCATGTGTTTTGCATATGGTCTTGATAATGACCTTGGACAATGGAATGTCTCCAAAGGCTCTCTCCCCTTTGTGGGCTCCCAGAACCTGTCTAGGGAGAATACTGAAATTTTACCTGAAATGTTGAAGGTTATTCCAGAAATAACAATGAGTAATAGCAGGTATCAGACATAGTAGGAATTTATTCCCATTTGAGACTCTAATGGGTAAATACCCAAAGATGAAAGGAATCCTAAGGAAGCTTAGGATTGTATTTATTATAAAATAGTCATATTTCTGGCAATAAATATTGTTCTGAATGTCTGTTTTATCTCCCACTGAGATCAAAAGCCTTGGGAAGATAGTAAATCAAGTGGTTTGGACAGTGAGATCAGAGCTGGTTTGAATCTTTTCTCTACCAATTGCTAGTTATGTGACCACAAGAAAATTATTTGACATGCCTTAATTTAAGTTTTCTTAGCTTTAAAATGTGAGTAATTAAAAAAAAAATAGAAACTTCCTTCATAGGGTTCTTGTGAGGATTAAATCCAACAGCATATGAAGTCTTCGGTACAGAAGCTGATGGCGAGAACTCGCACTATCTGTGTCAGATGGTAACGTTATTAATATCACTACTTCCATAACTATTATCAGTGCCAGGCACCAGGCTTTCTAAAGAGACTTTAATGGCCACCATTAGCATCTTTACCTTCATCCCCCAGTTCCCTGCCTGCAAGATTCTCTCAGGAGTCACTGGGGGTTCATCTCCACTTCTCTGCTAATGATATTGAATTTACACATCCACGCCAGACTCCCACTACCCTGGGGTCAGCAGCAGAATTTATTAATGTCTCAGGCAGACCTTTTCCCCTCAGCCCATAGAAGTTTCCTGAATCAAAATTTGAATAAGCCTGAGGTCTTCTGGCCCAAAGTTGATGGTCACTGCCCCCATTTTAGATCTCATTTTCTTAGGGTCAGTTCTGCATAGTTATTGCTTCTTTGATCAAATTACCAGCACATGGATAATAACACTCACCCAGCATTTTTCATCTCCGAAGCAATGTAAAGGCCTTCGAGTCCATCTGTCTATTCAGTGAATTTTCCATCCTTAATAAAAATAAGTTTCAGGCCCCAACTTCAAAAGCTGATGTAGGCAAACCTGCCTCCCGGGGAGCAGGTGCACTACATGCATATTAATGTGCAAAAAATCAGAACCTGGAGGCAAGGAGGAGACTTCAAAGGCACAGGATGTGGAGTCAGAAGATAAAGATTCGCTTTACAAATTCTGACTTTGGGCAAGTTCTTTAAACTCTGAGTCTCATTTGCCTGGTGTGTAAAATGGGGATGATAAATATACCTGACCCACATTCATTTGCTGTAAGAATTAAGTGAGATAATTTCTCACAAAAATGATTTATTATATGACGTAGATGGTGTGCATTCATCATTACTTCCCAAAGGGGTCATTTTTGTCCAAATAATGAGCCTCTATCAATAAATCCAGATATTTCCCTCTCCTACTCCTTGAACAAAATGTCCCCAAAGTGCCTTCTGCTCAAAAGGAAAAGGGGGAGATAGCTATTTTATCGAGTGCATTTACAGGACAGGAATAGTAATCAACTTTGGTCATTTACCAAACTCTACACTACAGTAAGAGACCTCCTATAATCCTCAAGGCAGCCCCAGGAGCAGGGAGTATCTTTATCTCCATTTTACACAAATGTGAGAACTAAGACATGGGTGCACATAATGGGTCGCCCCTGTTTGCCCAGTTATGAGGGAAAGAGTCAATTTTCCTAACCAAACATTCTTTGCATCTAGCCCAGGAACCCCCAGAGATGTTTCAGGGGAGAACATGAAAGCACAACTATCTCATCCCAATGCTAAAGCATTACTTCCCTTCCCCCCTCCCCCTTCTCATTCTCTCACCAACATTCACTGGGGCCACCCAGAGCTGAACAGACATGTGATATTCCAGCAGAGTACAAGCAGAAACACACAGGAAAACCCTGCTGTCCTCTATGAAATCAGAAGAGAGAGGCGATAATGTAAAACCACACCCCTCTCTATTTCTCTGTTTTGGAAACCTTAACTGTAGTCGCCTGAAGCAATGGCCGCTTGGAGCAAAGAAACCGTGGGAAGAAGTTTAGAGACAAACTGGAAACAAACAGCCCTTTATTCTGATAACTTTTCTCTCTGGCTCTAACTACACCCCGACACGCCATCCACACTCCTCTAACCTCCAAAAATGGCGCAGACCTCCTCCGCAATCTCGCTCAAGTCCCTCGAGATCTCCGGCCAAGTCTCACAAGATCCTGGGCCAAGTCCCGTGAGACTACGGAAGGCGCCAATGCCCAAACATGTCCAAAGCCCGTAGTCAACCGCAATTTAAGCCATCTTCCCAAACAGGGCTCCTGCACTTTACGATTATGATTTGGATCTGACATGTGCCCTAGAGGCTCATGATTGAAGGCCTGGTCCCCAGTGCAGCCATGTTCAGAGGTGGGGCTCTTGGGAAGTGAATGGGTCATGAGGCCTCTGAGCTCATCAGTGGATTAACCCAACGATGAGCCTAGAGATGATGGTGTTACTGGGAGGTGATGGGAACTGCAGGAGGAGGGGCTTAGTAGGAGGAAGTAGGTCACTCAGTGTGTGCCCTGCAAGGGTATTGCTTGCCCCACCCCTTTTCTCTGCCTTGAGGCAAGCAGCTCTGCTCCATAATGTACTGCCACACCACAGGCCTAGAAGGATGAAGCCAGCCCCATGGACCAAAACCTCTGAATCAATGAGGCAAAATAAATCTTTCCTCCTTTAAGTTGTTTTTCTCTAATATTTTGTCATAGTGACACAAGCTATTTTTTCATTTAAAATGTTACATATTGTAACATGTAATGCACTTTCATTGTTATCTTAATGAATCAATAGTTTAAAAACTCTGCTTTAATATTTAATAGAGTAAATATGATAGTAATAACAAGTATAAACAGAAGCTTTTTGAAATCCTGAGTAATTTCTAAGGGTTTAAAGTGGCCTGAGTTTCTATCTCTTTTTTGAAGAAATCTTTTGCGACCTGTATTTGCTCTCTTACATCTTTGTTGTAGTGGTCAATTTTTGCTTTTATTTGCTCACTTAGGTCATCTTTAATTCACAGAGCATTTTAATTATGAACCTTCTGAACGCCTTCTCTGACATTTCATCAACTTCATTGAGCATGAGTTCTGTTATTGTAGTATCCTGGTTTGTTTGGGGTATTTTCCTCCCTTGTTTTTTCATGTTGTCTATTTGCCTTTCTTTCTTGCAGTGTAGATCTGAGATATTACAGTTTCTACCCTATATTCTTGAGATATTTGTGCAGGTTGTCTGTGCCTCCCGTTAATGTTGGGCTTTCAGAACTTGCCGGTGTCCCTCAAAGTATGCTACGCCGGTTGGTGTGGGCTGAGCTGGTTGAATCTGAGCTCCTGCGGTAGTCTGCGGCTGGCCGCACTCCAGCCTCCAGCGTAGGTCCCCGGACTGTCCTTGGCCCACCTACACTGAAGCAGAGTTGGGCAGGTCTGTCCTTGTGTCTCTTGCTCTGGGGCAGAGGTCGGCGGGACTGACTGAAGCCTGGTTGCACACAAGGGGAGGTCAGCGGGACTGACCTGGGCCTGGCCACGCTAGGGTGAAGGTCAGCAGGATTGACCTGGGACTGTCCTTGGCCCACCTATGCTGAGAATATAACGCTAAGTGAAGTTAGCCAATCCCAAAAAGCCAAATGCCCAATGTTTTCTCTGATATAAGGAGGCCGACTCACGGTGGGGTTGGGACAGAGAGCATGGGAAGATTTGAGGAACACTAGAATGGCCAATGGGGAGGGAGAGAAAGGGAGGGGGCAAAAGGGTAAAGAAGAAAAAAAAAAGATGGTAGAAGGAGATGGATATTATTACCCTAAGTGCATGTATGAAGTCATGAATGGTGTGAATATACTTTGTATACAACCAGAGATATGTAAAAGTGTGCTCTATAAGTATAATATGAAATGTAATGAATTCTGCTGTCATTTGTAACAACTTAGAGTAAATTATTTTAAAATAAATAAATAATACTTTTTTAAAAAAGAAAATGCATCCAGAATTATTTTTATTGTGTTAGCTTTTAAAGAGCTCTCATGCTATTTTTAAAATGGTTGTTATTAAATTTATATTCCAGTTCAGAAAATAAAAATAAAATAAAGAGGCCTGACACTTAAATCCTTGAGAATTGCCACTCTTAGCTAGATACCACAGCTATATTACTATTATTCCTACTTTTAGGTGAATAAACTAGAAATAATAATAAAATGGAAAGAGTAACACAGATAATTATTTGTTAATTCCCCACAACAAATATACCATATTTCTAGATTTTGATGATGAAATTGAGTCTCAGAGAGGTTGAGCTATCCAAGGTCACACAGATCACAGAAGAAATTTTTAAGAAATGAGCCCACCAGCTCTACTGGTGATTCACGTTGCCGTATTCTTCAACATGCCATGATTCCCTACAGTTGTGTGCCACCCGACACTTCTGCTAACAGAAAACTCAGCAACTAAATTTTAGCCTCTATGTGTTTGAAAGAAAGTAGAGCTTACAAAAATCTTCCAATGGACTCAATGGACTTCTAAACCTAAATTGTAGAAAAACATTAGAGATTGCACACATTGTTTCTGACCCTGCATGAAGAATCCCATCACACATCCTACAACACGAAGAAGACCCAATGACATTAGGAGGGCATCATTTTGTACTGCAGTGCATGGGCAACATTGCCTGTCCTTTCTCCACCACTGTCTCCCTATTCCCAGAGCCCCAATTCATTCAGTCCAAAAAGTAAATTTCTCATTGGCCTAAGTCAGGGAAATTTTACTCAACAAGTGGTCAGTCCAACGGAAGTCATGTGCCCCAGTTGTGGCCAGTGACATAGAAAGTCACAGGGTGATACCTGTAAGAAACCGCTGCTTCCAGTGGCAGTATCTTGAATACAACTGTGACATCTGGAGATTTGCAATTTACTGAAACAGTGAGGTTACCACTACATGAAAAACTAACCAAAAGAATTATAGTAACCTTTATATTACTGAGCTATTAAATCAGAATCAGCAATTGCTCACTTCCACACATTTTCTGAGGCAAACTCCCTATTCTTTATGTCATTATGGCCTTATGTCATTCTGTTACTTGAAGCCAAACATTACCTAACAATACAGAGAGATTTTCTTCTACAAATGGCAGAGATATTTTCACACAGACAGGAATCTCTTTTATTCCCAAATGATGGAGATAGTGGATTTGGCAAACAAGCACTTTAAAATTGCTAAAACAAACAAGTTCCAGGATTTACCTTGAACAAAATGAAATAAATAAATAAATGCATGAAAATGATGAGGAAAGAAATTTTATAAAAAACAAAGGAGCTTTCTAGACTTGAGAAAAATAAAACATTTGAAATGAAAAATTTACTGCATGGAAAGAATGACAGATTCAACACACAAGGAAAACATTCAGTGTGATCTGAAAAGAGCAGTAAGAGCTTTCTGAAGTTAATCACAAAGAGAAAAGAGACAAGAAAATAATAGAGCCCAAAAAACCATAAAGGGTGGGTGTGCCAAGTATAAGTGCAACTAATGTTGGAAAAGGAGGGAGACAGGAAAAGATATTTTTAAAAAAATAATGGCTGAATTTGTATTTAAATTGGAATAAAACCATAAACCATACAGTGAAAAACGTTCAGATGCAAAAAGAAAGAAAGAAAGAAAGAAAGGAAGGAAGGAAGGAAGGAAGGAAGGAAGCATTACCAATACACAACGGCATCCAATTCCTACAAACTAGTGATAAAAAGGAAAATCTTAAACAATGCCATGAGTAAAAATGGCATATGGCTTTCAGAAAAACAAAGATACAAATGACTGCCACTTTCATATCATGAACAGTGCAAGAAAAAAGACAATAAAATATCTTTAAAGTGCTGAAAGAAAAAGTGTCATTGTATTTCCAGTGAAAATATCTTTCAAAAGTGAAGGGTAATTCATAATGTTTTCAGATAAGCAAAAACTAGAAGAGTTTACTCATGAGGAGCTCTCCACTACAAGAAATGCTAAAGGACATTCTTTAGACAAAAAAAAAATGATACGTGGAAACTTGGATCTACCCAAAAGAATGTAGAATAGTTTAAATGACAGCTTTCTGTGCAAAGGGAGAGGAGAGTTTTCCTTGTGCTTTAACTCTTTCAAAAAATATTTTTTTATCCGGGTGCGGTGGTGCATGCCTATAATCCCAGTGGCTTGGGAGGCTGAGGTAGGAGAATCATGAGTTCAAAGTCAGCCTCAGAAAAAGTGAGGCACTAAGCAACTCAGTGAGACTCTGTCTCTTAAAAAAAATACAAAATAGGTCTGAGGATGTGGCTCAGTGGTCAAGTGCCCTGAGTTCGATCCCTGGTACTCCCCCAAAATTTTTTTTAAAGAAAAGAAAGAAAAAAATTTTTTAAGAAAAAAAAATGCTTACTTGCCAGGTTTTTAAATGACTAAAGTTATCTTAGTTTCTACCTTAAGAAGCTGGAAAAATATATACTAAAACCCAAAGTACAAGAAGTAATAAAAAATATAAATCAATGAAAGAAGCAGCAAGCAAACAATAAAGAAAAATCAATAAAACCATAAGTTGATTGTTCACAAAAATCAATATAAATGATAAATCTTTAGCTAGCCTCATCAGGGAAGAATACAAAAATAGCAAAAATAAAATAGGATGTCACTGAACATTCTCTAGATATTTAATAACAATAGAATGTTACAAGAAACACATGACAACAATCTTGACAATTTGGGTGAAATTGACAAATAACCAAACCTGACACAAGAAATTTACTAAACCTGATACAAATAGAAAGACAAAATCAAAATAGTTGTATATCTCTTTAAAAGCATTAAGCATTAAATTGCAAACATCCATGGGGGGGGGGGGGCATTCCAAATTCAGGTGGCTCCACTGGTGAATTCTATGAAAGCTTTACAAAAGAAAAAATACCAACCTTACACAAACACTTTCAGAAAATAGAGGACAGGAAATACTTAATACTTCTCAATCCATTTCACGAGGCCAGCATTGCCCCAATACTAGGAAACTACTGAGATATGACAATTCTCTATAGAATATGAACATGTTAATCTAACAACAATCAGAAAGGATAATTCAACATGAAGTAGTCGGATTCCTATTAAGAATGTAAGTTCAATATCATACTCCAAAGTCAATAACACAAGACACAAAGAGTTTGAATGTTTGAAAATGGGAGAAGATTCACCACACCAGCTATAAGCAACAGAGATGGGGTGGCTGTACCAACAGCAAACAAATTGGACCTTAAGATAAGAATTGTTTCCACAGTTTAGCTATTGTGAATTGTGCTCCTATAAACATTGATGTGGCTGTGTCCCTCTATGCCCTTCAGTAGATGAATGGATAAAGAAAATGTGGTATATACACACAATGGAGTACTACTCAGCAATAAGAGAGAATGAAATCTGAAGTAGCCCCAATCAGGGAGATGGCTATTGCGGCTAGCTAGAAGCCATAAGTTCTACCTGATAATAATCATATGCACGTGACGCACCTGTAAATGCACGTGACGCACCTGCAAAGCTAAAGGTATATAACCAGGTGAAAGCGGTCAGAAGCGGCATTCATTCAGTCAGTCGTTCAGTCACTCAGCCGGTCGGAAGAAGAGTTCGGGTCAGAGAGTCAGAGTGGCCAGAGCGTAGTCAGAAGAAGAAATAAGAGTCAGAGCAGTTAGATAGAGAGAAGTAGTTGTTGCTGGTCGGAGTCAGGCTGAGGCTGCCGAAGAAGAAAGAAGAAGCTCTCTCTCTCTCTCTCTTTCTCTCTCTCTAAGCTCTCTCTAAGAAAGTAAAAGTAAAAGAAAGTAAAGAAGAAAGAAGAAAGAAGCTCACGCTCTCTCTCTCTTTCTCTCTCTCTAAGCTCTCTCTAAGAAAGTAAAAGTAAAAGAAAGTAAAGAAGTAAAGAAGTAAAGAGTCAGTAGTCAGAAGAAGTAAAAGAGTCAGAGAGGTTGCTGAAAGAGCCAGTGTTAGAGTTTTGAGAGATTGCTAAAGCCGAAGAATAAAAAAGATAGAGCTTAGCTACCTTCTTTCTTCTTCATTCTGCCTCCAAGTTTTTCTCCCACGGCGTTGTTGCTCCAAGTCAGGTAGCAAGAGAAATCATGGCATTCGCAGGTAAATGGATGGAGTTAGAGAATTTGAGCCCTTTTGATGCTAAGTGAAGTTAGCCAATCCCAAAAAGCCAAATGCCAAATGTTTTCTCTGATATATATAAGGAGGCCGATGCACAGTCGGGTTGGGATGGGGAGCATAGGAGGATTAGAGGAACACTAGAGTGGCTAATGGGGAGGGAGGGGAAAGGGAGGGGGCAAAAGGGTGAAGAAGAAGAAAAAAAAAGATGGTAGAATGAGATGGATATCTTTACCCTAAATGCATGTATGAAGTCACAAATGGTGTGAATATACTTTGTATACAACCAGAGATATGTAAAAATGTGCTCTACAAGTATAATATGAAATGCAATACATTCTGCTGTCATTTCTAACAACTTAGAAAAAAATAAATTTGAAAAAAAAAAAAAAGATAAGAATTGGCATTGGAGACAAGATCATTTCAATAAGATAAAAATGCTGACCCATTAGGAAGACATGCCTACTGTAATCATGCCTGAACTTAAAGGGAGAGCTCCAAAATACATAAAGAAAACAGAAAGAAATAGACGATTAAACAACATTGCATGAGAACTTTCATATCCCACTTTTGATAATGGACAGATAGGCAGAAGATCAACAAGGAAAAAGAGACTTTAAAAACTCTAACTACACTTGTTATATTAAATAAGCTGGAGAACATTGGCTTGAGGCTCTCTCTCCTCTGTGAGTTGCAGTGTCACAAACTGCAACCTAGCTCAGTGTGTAAACAAGGTGAAACCTTAGCTGGGTGTCAGCGCATCTCAAACAGCCACGCATCAGAAATGGGAGGCAGCCAATTGATCAGACCATGCCCAAATGCTCTATCATGTCATGCCCTGATGAGGCAGATGCCTAGATGCAGCCAATTTAGTGGTTCCTCTGCTCTGCTTCCATGTTGGACTCATAAAAGACAAATTAGACAAGTTAAACCTTACAGAAAAATTGCTATTAGAGACAAAGCACATTTTCTATAGATAAAAATGTTGACCTATCTACTTTGTGTCATGTTTGGCTCATGAAGGCTCACTACTTGCACTACTGAGTTAAGCTCTTTGAACCTCTTCGGACTCTGAGCAATGCCCTTCTCATGAATTGTTCTTTGCTTAAATAGACTCTGCTAAATTGAATTTGTCTAAAGTTCTTCTTTTAACGGATATCTATGGAGTGATCCACCCCATGAGAGCAGAAAACACATTATTCTCAAGACACAATAAAGCATTCTCTAGGATAAATTGTATGTCAATCCTTAAAACAAGCCCCAATAGTTTTAAAAAGAGTCCAATGATACAAGTCACATGTCCTGACCACAATAGAATGAAAATAGAAATCAGTTACAGGAGGAAATTAGCAAATTCAGAAGTACATGGAAATTAATCAATACACACACCTAAATAAGAAGAAACCACAAGAAAAAATTAGAAAATACCTTGAAATGAATGTAAACAAAAATGCAACATATCAAAAACTTATGGGATACAGCTAAAGTAATACTTTGAAGGCAAACTTATAGTTGTAAATGTGTATTTGAAGAAGAAGTGTTTCAAATAAAAAGTAACCTAGCTCTTTATCTGAAGAAAGAATAAAAGAAGAGTAAACTGAAAGTAAAGCAGGGAAAGGAAATAACAAAGATTAGAGAGGAAATAGAATGGAGAATAGGAAAACAATTGATGAAAATGATAAAACAAAAAGTTATTTCTTTTTAAAGACCAAAATTTCACAATTCTATAGTTAGAGACAGAGAGAATACCCAAATTACTAATATCAGAATCAAAAGTGAGACACCACTATTTATCTTAAAGAAATAAAAAAATATATGCAAGGATACTATGTACAGCTATTCCAATAAATTTGATATTCAGGGCAACATAGGTGAAATCCTGATAAGATATAAATTACTAAAACTGATTCAAAAAGAAATGAACAATTTTATTAGATCTATAACAATGAGCTTAAATTAGTTATTTAAAAACTTTCTACAAAAAAAATCTACGAGTGTCTAGAGAAATCAATACCAAACCTTAATCTTTCACAAACGCTTCCCAAAAAAAAACAATAGAAAAAAAGGATTTCCTAAGTTATTTTATGAAAGCATTCTTATTCTAATATCAAAATCAGACAAGGAATCACAAGAATATAAAATTGTAGGCCAATATCCCTTATGAATATAGACACAAAAATCCTCAATAAAGTATAAAAAAAACTGCATACACAACATTTTAAAAGGTTTATACATCATTACTTATCCCAGAAATGCAAACTTGGTATATATGTTCAATACATAAAAATCAATCAAGATAATTTGGCATATTAATAAAATAGAGACAAAAACCATGTGGCTTTTTCAATAATTGAAAAAAAAAAGTATTTGACAAAATCCAACATGTTTCCATAAAAAGAAAATTTAACAAACTAAGAATAGGAGGAAGTGTTCTCAATAAAGGTCATTTATGAAAAACCCACAACTAACACCACACTTCATGGTGAAAGAGAAAACATTTTCTTGTAAGACCAGAAACAGCCCTAGGATGACTGCTCTCTTGACTTTTATTTTAATATTGTATTGAAGATTCTAGCCAAAAGAATTAACAAAAATAAAAATAAAAAGCATACAAGTTGGTAAAGAAGAAATAAAATGATCTCTGTTCAGCTCCTTAGCCCATTTATTGATTGGGTTGTTTGTTTTTATGGTGTTAAGTTTTTTGAGTTCTTTATATATCCTGGGGATTAGTGCTCTGATGTGTGTGTTGCAAAAATTTTTTCCCAAAATGTAGGCTCTCTCTTCAGCTTATTGATTGTTTCTTTTGCTGAGAAGAGCTTTTTAGTTTGAGTCCATCCCATTTGTTAATTCTTGATTTTATTTTGTAAGGTCTAGGAGTCTTGTTAAGGAAGTCAAAGCCTAACCTGATGTGATGAAAATTTGGGCCTACTTTTTCCTCTATTAAGCGCAGGGTCTCTGGTCTAATTCCTAGGTTCTTATGCACTTTGAGATGAGTTTTGTGCATGGTGAGAGACAGGGGTGTAGTTTCATTTACATTTGATCAAAAAAATGTATGAAAAAGTGTTCAACATCTCTGGTAATTAGAGAAATGCAAATCAAAACTGTTGCCGCCTACAGCAATGATACCGCGGGAAAAAAATCGGAGGCAGACTGGGAATGACTGGTTCCTTTATTCTTGCTTCTTCTTCTCTGCTCTCTCTTCTGTATTCTCCATCCCCCTCCCTCTCTCTGATGCCCCAGCCTGGTTAAATACTCTACACCCATCAAGCATACACGTGTTACAAGCTCAACTTACAGGTGCGGCACACAGTGTTCATGGGCATAGTTAATTACATTAATGCCGGGTGTAAACAATTAAACGACTCCTCTTTGGCTCTCAGCCAGCCGCCATCTTAGCTACTTCCTCATACAAGGCTCTTACACAAAACTACTCTAAGATTTCATCTCATACCAGTTATCAAGAATACTGACAACAATAAGTGTTGACGAGGATGTGGGAACAAAGGCACACTTATACATCGCTGGTGGGACTGAAAATGGTGCAACCAATCTGAAAAGCAGTATGGAGAGTCCTTAGAAAACTTGGAATGGAACCACCTTTTGACCCAGCTATCCCACTCCTCGGTCTATACCCAAAGGACTTAAAAACAGCATACTACAGGGACACAGCCACTTCAATGTTTATAGCAGCTCAATTCACAATAACTAAACTATGGAACCAATCTAGATGCCCTTCAGTAGATGAATGGATAAATAAACTGTAGTATGGAATAGTACTCAGCATTAAAAGAGAATAAAATCATGGCATTTTCAGGTAAATGGGTGGAATTGAAGAATATCATGCTAAGCAAAGTAAGCCAATTCCAAAAAACCAAAGGTCAAATGTTCTCTCTGATAAGTGGATGCTGATGCATAATAGGGCGGGGGGTGGGGGAGACATGGGAAAAATGGAGGAATTTTGGATTGGGCAAAGGGGAGGGAAGGAAGGGGAGGGAGCATGGGGGCAGAAAAGATGGTGGAATGAGATGGACATCATTACCCTAAGTACATGTATGACTGCACATATGGTGTAATGCTACATTGTGTACAACCAGAGAAGTGAAAAGTTGTGCTGCAATTGTGTACAATGAATCAAAATGCATTCTGCTGTCATATATACCTAATTAGAATTAATTAATCAATTAAAAATAAATAAATAAAAGTTATTGTACCCATCCACAATTTTATAAAAATATTTTAAAAAGTGATAGACAATAGCAAATGTTGGCAAGGTTGGGGAGAAACTGGAACCCTCATACACTGCTTGTGGGATTATAAAATGATAAAGCCTTTATAAAAAAAAAAAAAAAGTTTTGTCAGTAAGTCCAAATTGAACATAAAATTACTATATGACCCAGAAACTCTACTGCTAGGTATCTAGAAAGAAAGAAAAAGAAAGAAAGAAAGAAAGAAAGAAAGAAAGAAAAGAAAGAAAGAAAAGAAAAGAAAAGAATCTCTATTCATAGATGGCACCACTGTATATATAAATGATTGTAAGGTATCCACTAAATATATTAATTGAATTAATAAATGTGTTCAGTCAGGATTCATGACATAAATCCACTTACATAATGAGGCCTATGATGCCTAGAAATATTGTCTGACTTTGGGCAAATTATTAATCTCATGAACTTCATCAGTAAAGTGGGACTTGTCATAATTGCTTCCCTGGCTGAGGTGGATGCAACAAAGACAATGTGTGCAGAAGCCCCGATACGTGCCTGGTCCATGATCAAGTCCAAGAACATCAGCTCACTGATTAGTACTGCAAAAAAAAAAAAAAAAGAAAAAGAAAAAGAAAGAAAACATATCAGATTCTTCTCTCTCTGATCATTTAGCTTGCCATTTTGTCAACTAAAGATGGTGATTAATGGTAACACTTATACAAAATGCAAACACCCTGGCACAGCTGGATTATTGGATATTTTTTTTACATCAGAATAAAACAAGCTATTCCAAAACAATTGCCTGCTTGCAGCTGGCAGAGCCAGAGGCAACAGGGGTTACAGTGGAAAGCCCATCTCCTTCCCCAGCTACCACCACCCACACATTCCATTCCGGATTGAATCCTGCCTGAGGGTTGACCACTCTTGTTCTTTCACACCAGGAGGTCGGGGCAAAGGAAGACAGACAGCATCAAAGTGTGAGGAAAGCTTTGACTTCCAACCTGCTCCCCAGTACATTACACCCACATCAAATCTCCTGGAGAAGAGCTGGGCTTCTTCCTTCCACTCTATCTCCCTTCCCCTAAGATAGGGAGAGGGAGCAAGGAAGGAAGAGAAAGCCTAATTGCTGTTAAAATGAAATCTCCATGAGATGGGCCAAAAAGAAAATGGCATTTCAAGCTCACACAAAGGGATCAGAAGGCAAGAAGATGGCATTACTGAGAGAAGAGAAGAATCACAGGTTGTGATGGTGCACACCTGTAACCCCAGCGGCTCAGAATGCTCAGGCAGGAGGATCGAGAGTTCAAAGCCAGCCTCAGCAAAAGCAAGACACTAAGCAACTCAGTGAGACCCTGTCTCTACATAAAATATAAGATAGGTCTGGGGATGTGGCTCCGTGATCCAGTGCCCCTGAGTTCAATCCCAGGTATCAAAAAAAAAAAAAAAAAAAAAAAAAAAAAAAAAATCACAGGTAAAATGATCGCTGCTCTCTTCCCTCTGTTTTCTCCCAGTGCTGCCAGTTCTATGTGCTTTTATTTATTTATTTTCTTTACTCATTAATACCTAAAAGGTTAGATGTAAATAAGAGGGGATCCTGGCCAGGAGAGGACATAGGAGACTAGTGGAGCACCTCCATTCAAAGTCTCAGAGGGCACAGACACCCCACTTATCTCACATAGCCAACTCAGCTCACAGAAGAGCTTGGGCCAGAGCCCAAACCTATAACAACTGAGTGCTTCACTGAGATGCTGTCATTGTGAGCTTAGTTGCATCCTCCCACAATCATCAGAAAAAAAAATATTGATTCCCTAGCCCCTAGTACCTGTGAATGTGACTTTACTTGGAAGTAGGGTTTTGCAAATAAACAAGCCATTTGGGTGTCCCTAATCCAATGCGACTAAGGTCTGGAAATTTAGACACAGATGGACATGCACACAGGGGGAACTCCTTGAGAAAAGGAAGGCAGACATCAGGATGAGGCTTCTACAAGCCAAGAAGCACCAGAGAGGACCAACAACCCCCAGTAGCTAGGAAACACACGAACACATTCTTGCTCATGCACCTTGGAAGGAACCAACGCAGTGACTCTTTGATCTTGGAGTTCTGTCCTCCAGAGCACTTAAAATCATACAGCTACCTCTGCAAACTATTATACCCTCTGGGGTATAGGCAATGGGGTGAAGAATGGGGGTTCAAGACCCTGTGCGTATTCCTAGGAGGTTTGCAAACCAACACTCCGTGGCTGTGTTTCAGCAGTTACAACCAAGGGCCTCTTCCTCTTCTTGAACCCCACTCCTGAGAGGATGATTAAAATAAGTATCTGAAGTATCTGATCCACCTTTTCCCTGGTCTTTGAAATTGGGTCAGCCCTCCCAGGGCCCACCCTAGGAGCACACACTGCTCAGAAAATGGTACCGACCTCAGTGATTCCTCTTCCAAGCTCTGGGATCAGACAGGCCTGAGTTCTCGCCCTGGTCCTCCCACATTCCAGCCAAGTGACTTTGAGCATGTGACTTCACCTCTCTTCACCTCCATTTCCGGGTGTTGAAGCTTGCATCCTGCACTGGCTCTGAGCATGCTCAGTGCAGAGTCTGTAATACAACTAGTGTTTATGAAACCTTTGATTGACAAATGCCTCATGGCAGTGGCTGTTTTCATCCATCACTCCTGGCTCCTTCCTCTTGCTCTCATTTCCCTTGTTTAAGGGTGTGGTTCAATATCCCAGGGCAAGGATGTGCTTTTGGTCCTTTTACTTATAAAAACTTTCCTGACACCCTTCTGACTTTGAATTTTGGCCTTCCACACTGTTCCTCCCTGCTTTAGTTTTCAGAGGTTTTGACTTATATAATTAAACCCCAACCTCAAAAACTCCTACTGGGCCTACCCAGGGATACTGATAATGCAGCTATATCACCCCAACCTACTCTGGGAAGCCTAGTCACCATGGAAAATGCCATTAAGAAGGTTACATAAGTGTTGTCTGTGGAGGTGGACCTAGAAAATGAAAAGATGAACAGAGGGACAAGTTGGTAGGCTTAGAGCAAATAGAATATATAATCAATTTCACTATTCAATCTCAGGTTCAGAACTTCTGATGTTGGTCAGAACAAAACAACCTTGGATCAAAGTGTTCCAATTGTCATGCTTTGGCAAGCACAATGCAGGGACATAATTGTGCATCCAGCGTGCTTTGAAGAGTCGAAGATTGTACCTCCCTCAAAATGCACAAGGGGCCTTGTCAGAACAGATAACCGACTGACTCCCACAGACTGGGGCTATGTGAGTCACCTTGGGGAAATCAAGACCCCAGCTGCTGAGAAGCACAATTTCAAAGCTGAGAGTTTGCTGGAGACAATTTTGTGCACAGCAGAGAGAATTTCTGCTGGCTTCAGCTCAGTCTGTGCAGAGCATCAAACCAGTGCTTGCATGAAGCTGCCTACAACAGCAGTTTCCCTGTTGGAGGAGATCCTGCCCCCCAGGGCACAGTTAGAAATGTCTGCAAACACATTTCTGTTTGTCACAACTTGGGAAGGAAAGCATTATTGGCACCTAGTGGGTAGAGGCCAGGGATGTTGCTGAACAAAGCACAGAATAGCCCTGAAGAACAAGAAATTATCCAGCCTAAAGTGTCAATAGTGCAACAGTTAAGAGCCATTGTCTCCTACGAGGAACCAGTAGGATTTCCATGGCTGTCACGTCGCATAGGGGTCCTAACTACCCATGGTCTGGCTCCAATCTGGTTGACCGGCCTCATCATTGACGAGAACACTTAGGTAAAAGGATGAACTTCTAAGCTCTAATCCACACGATCCCATTTACCAGTGTAGGCAAGACACTCCACTCTCTATGCTTTCCCCTTCCTCATCTACGAAATGAGCATAGCAATTGTGTTAGTCAGCTTTTCATCTCTGTGATCAAATACTCACCTAGAGGAGGAAAGGTTTACTCTGGCTCGCTGTTTCAGAGATTCAGTCTATGGTAGGCCAAGTTCATGGCTCTGGGCCCAAGGTGAGGCAGAACATCATAGCAGAAAGGCATGGAAGATGGAAGCTGCTCCATTCGCGGCCAGGAAGCAGAGGGTGGGGGAAGGACCACAGGGCAGATGTCCCCTTTTAGGGCACATGCCCAGTGACACACCTCCTCCAGCCACACCTCACACCTGCCTACAGTTACCACCCAGTCAGTCCATTCATACTAGGATGGACTGATTAAGTTACAGCTTTTATGATCCATTAATTTCACCTTCAAATACCCCTGCATTAATACAGGAGCTTGGGGGGAGATGTCTAGTATCCAAATCACAAAAGGAATAAAACTTGTCCATAGAGTTGTTTAAGGACCAAATGAACTACAAGAAAATAGTGCATATAAAGTACTTCATTAAGTACCTAACACTTAAGAAGCAATGTTATGAAGATTTTGTTTCATCTCTGCTTTATGTTTTATTGTTATGTAATTATTTATTGTTATGTAATTACCTATTGTTATGTAATCTGTTGTTGCCATTCACCTGATTGAGAAGCCCTTCTCCCTCCCACCCTCCCACCTGCAATCATTCCTTCTTCCCTCAAAGTTCAGCTCAATGCTATATCCCTTGGAAAACTTCCTCAGATCTGCACATGAGACTAATCGGGCCCTCCTCTGGGCTCCTGGGCTCCGTGGCCTCTCATTTTCCTTTGTACCCACCCTGATTACCTAGTTAATCCTCCAGCCTCTAAATGCCAGTAACACATCCTACTATCTGTGAATATTTTTTGATTAAACTTCAAGTTGTAGGCATTTCTGCTGTTCCTGATCAGTCTGAGAGCTCTTCCTTACTCCTTTGACTTGCTGCAACAAATAATAACCATCCAAAATGCTGAGGTCATCTCCAGTGGTGAATGTCTCTCAGGAGTTGACTCTGGGTCCAACGACCTGCAAAATATTCTGAGATGGGATTGGGAAGACCAAATAACAAAGTGAATAATCTTTGGGGAGACATAAAGACCCCAACCCTATTAACCCTCACTAACCCAAGGGACAGAATTACTTCACATGCAATCACACAGGAATCAAATGAGCCTTTCCCATGAACTATCTTTTTGATATCCAACCCCATTAGGGAGGTACCAAAGTCATCCCAGTTATAATCACTGGACCAGTGTTCCACAGCAACAATGACTAGGCAGGCAGGTCTGTCTGACCTAGCATCTGTGCTTCTAATCACTCTGATCATCTCTCAAACATTAAGTGACTTGGCACTGTTAAATGAAAAATAACAGAAACTATTCTTCCAACAAAAAAAATTAAAAACAAGTCTGATTTGTAGAACTCATAACAAAACTATTCTAGGTTGAAGGTGGCAGGGGGAGCTTCAGGAGTCACTCACCTGTTACCCCCTTCCCACTTCAGGTGTCTTTAAAGTCCTTCTGAGAACCAAATGATTATACCTTTTTAGCCTGCAGTTGTGGAAATGAGCCTAGACCTCAAAAGGTGATGTGCTAAATGATGTACTAAAGTTCCTATAGCTTGAAAGTGTCAGGGCCAGGAATTCTAGGTCTCCTGGCCCTGAATCCAAAGTTCTTTGGACAGTATTTTGCCCCCTGTTTGTGACAAGTCTTCCTTATTAAGAAGCACAGAAATAAAAGATAAGCTCAAGATGCTGCAAAGAATTCCTGTATTTCATCTGACCTATGATGCCATCCGGTACATAAGCATCCCAGTTCAAGGATGTCAGAATCAAGGGCATGGCAGGTATCTGTCAGGAGAACAGTGGTTCTTCTGATTGTTGGGGGAAAGCACTTCTGTTGGTCTCTCCTTCAGCCCTTCAGCACTCTAATACAATGATCCTAATCTTTTTTTGGTAATAAAGTCTCCTTTGTAATCTAGTGAAGGTTAATGGAAATTCTAGCTAGAAATGCCCTTACTCACAATACAGCATTAGATATAGTCTGATAGTCCCATGACACCTTTCCACGGAACCCATACACTTTATGCATTCTGTATGAATCACAATTTCCACTTCTAGATCTTTCCTGCTTACTTTGTTCCTATCGGAAGAAATCTGTTCTCCATCGTACAAACACAAAATTAGTTTTGTGTTTATATTGAATGGAAGGGCAACATTCCCCATTTGTCACCTTATAAAATAGGAGTCACATAACAATTTGTTCTCAATTTTTCAAAATTAGAAATCCTAAAAGGCAAAATCAAAATGAAGAAAGTGAACAGTATTCTGTTCTGTGATTTTATTACATTACTATTGATCAGTTCCTCTGTTAATGAACACTTAGGTTATTTCTAGTTCTTTATTATCCCAAACAATTCTGCAGAGAACATTCTTGTACATGAATGCCTCTTACTGTGTGAGCAATAAACTTTATTTCATATCCAAAAATAAAAAATGAATAAAATAAAACTGTGTTTGGAATTAATGGCTACCCACCCAGAGAAAAGAATTATTCCACTGACTTCTAGAACAAATGTACAATACCTCCCCAAAGACAAAAATGACAACTGAAAAAGAATTGTAAACTCTCTTAGTAATTATATTGTTTGTATTAATTTTACATTGCTATTTTGAAATTTTAAGTCTTTTGCAAGTATTTTTGGAGATTTTCTTTGTCTGGATTTCTATTAGCTTTAGAGTAGAGAAACACAGAAGGTGTTCTCATAAGTTGGAAAACTCCAAATCTAGGCTAGTCTCCCAGTCAGCTTTGGCTGTGGCAAGGTAATTACTTAAGAGCAAACATACATTGTCATAGCAATTAGTTTTTCCTGAAGAAAACAGCCTTGTTGCCAATGATAAAAAGAATTTTTCCATTCACATAATATGTCCTGTATTCTTTTTAAGAAATGTTTCCTTGATGTTAGTATTGGCTGACCAATTTGTCTTGGTTTGTGCAGTAATTTTCTGGTTTTACCTGGAAATCTATGTCCCAGGAGAACCCCCAGGTCTGTGAAAATCAGGACTGTTGTCACTACCATGCCAGCAGCTCACTCAGCTTGCCCTAGACTGGTGCTCTTTCTAAAGCCCTTCATACTGACTAAGAATGATTTTGATTAAATCCTCTGGAAAACCTGTCACCAAGCCAAAATGCCTCTTTTCCAATCCCCATAATTCTCCTTTGAAAGAAGAGGAAGAGAATTGGGGATGGGTAGAACAGGGACTTTCAGTTTACTCCACATAACTCACGTTACCATATTAGAAGCATGATTTCTGTCTTTCCCATGCACCTATGTCCTTCATTGCTTTTAACAGTCCCACTTGCCTTCCCAAACACGTCATGCCACCATGAAGTTACTATTTTATTGGCTATGTGGAGGGGAATATAAAAGAATGAACAATTCTTCAATCATTTTAAGGGGGTATCTGGAGCAAAGTAGAGGTAAGTTATAAATCCCTGAAAGCATCATGCGTGAAGTTATATTGAGGTGGAGTAAGGCCTGTGATGAAGGTTGTGTCAGTCTGCAGGAGCCCTAATAAAAGAGATAGCTAAGATTGCGGTTAGCTGTGAGCCATAAACATTACCATCTTCCATGGTCTTGTGAGACTTGGCCCGAGACATTGCGGATCAGGTTGGCGCCATTTGCATTGTCTCCCGAGACTTGGCCCCAGGGTATTGTGGGACGTCGTGGGGGCCATTTTGTGGTGGTTGGAGGAGCGTGGTCGGTGTGTCGGGGTGTTGTTAGAGCCGGAGAGAGAAGCTGGCAGAATAAAGAGCCTGTTTGTTTCCAGTCTGCCTCTGAACTTATTCCCGCGGCTTTGTTGCTCCAAGCAGCCATCGCTTCAGGCGGCAACATCAGTCAGCTTTTTTGTTCACTGTGACAGGTGAATAGAGAGTCGACTAATTGGGAATAAAATATAAAATCTAAGAGGAGGAGAGATTAATTTCGGCTCATAGTTTCAGAGGTTCAGACCATGGTCAGCTGGCTCCTTTGCTTCAGGTAGGAGATGAGGCATCTCATTATGGTGGAAGAGCATGACAGAGGAAAGTTACTCAACTCCCTGAGCTGGGTAGCAGAGAAAGAGGAGTGAACCTAAACAAGAAATACTAGGGCATGCCCTGGTGGCCAGCTTCCTCCAATCACGATCCATGGCCTATCGTTTCCACCGCCTCCCAGTAGTCCATTCAGCCATCGGTGGACTGATCCACACTGAGGTCAGGGCCCTCCTGGTTCTAGCACTTCCCCAAACCTCATCTCTGCCAAGTCTTCAAAACATGAGACTCTAGGGAACTTTCCAGGTCTAAACTGTAACAAAGATGGAGGCTAGCTTTTGAAAAAGAAAAGAGAAAGGATTCAGTGGCAACAGGGAAACAAAAACCAGACAGCTTGTCCAAAAATGTCATAACCCTCTTGGGCCTGGATGACGAGACCATGACCAGCAAATGGCCAGGACTGCAGAGAGTTGAGGGGACGCAGGATGAGCTTGGGAAGCAAGGTGTGGAGAAACTCCATGAAAACAGAGTGTGGCCACGACTGCTCTCACTGGATTTTAAAACTTTTACTAGAGAAAATTACAAACATACAAAATGATCTAGAGACTAATATAATGAAATTCTGTGTATTCATTTTCCAGCTTTCAAAAATAATGAATTCATGGTAAGTCTTTTTCATTCTTACCCAATCAATTCCCATATCCCAAAATTTCTAAGCATATTCCAGGTATACTGTCTTGTTTTGAAATATCTCAGTGTATGTCTCTCAGAGAGAAGGCCTCTTTTTTCAAACATATTCACAATATACCACTACATGTCTAAAAAATTAATAACAATTCCATTGTGTTATCAAATATCCAGTCTCCCTATGCATCCATTTCATTGTGGCAATAGTTAACATGTCTCTTAATTTCTTTTTATCTATAGGTTTACTCAACCTCTTTTGTTTTCCCTAATAATTTATTTGTTGACATAACGTGTAACTTTTTTGGTAGGGCTTCCTCACTCTACATTTGGCCAAGAGCACAGTAGGTATTGTTTAGTGTGTTCCTCTGTCTCCTGTATTTTCTGGAAACTGTTGGGTAGATTTAATGATTTGATAATATTCAAATTTTGGCAATTTTTCATCTACTGAAGGGCATCTAGGTTGGTTTCACAGTTTAGCTATTGTGAATTGTGCCGCTACACACATTGATGTGGCTGTGTTCCTGTAGTATGCTGTTTTTAAGTCCTTTGGGTAAAGACCAAGGAGTGGGATAGCTGGGTCATAAGGTGGTTTCATTCCAAGTTTTCCAAGGTATCTCCATACTGCTTTCCATATTGGCTGCACCATTTTGCAGTCCCACCAACAATGTATGAGTGTGCCTTTTTCTCCACATCCTCTCCAACATTTATTGTTGTTTGTGTTCTTAATAGCTGCCATTCTGACAGGTGTGAGATGAAATCTTAGATTTGCATTTCTCTAATTGCCAGAGAGGTTGAGCATTTTCTCATGTATTTGTTGATTGATTGTATATCTTCTTCTGAGAAGTGTCTTTTCATTTCCTTGGCCCGTTTATTGATTGGGTTATTTGGTTTTTTTGGTGTTAAGATTTTTGAGCTCTTTATATATTCTAGACATTAGTGCTCTATCTGACGTGCATGTGGTAAAAATTTGTTCCCAATTAGTAGACTCTCTATTCACCTCACTGATTGTTTCTTTTGCTGAGAAGAAACTTTGTAATTTGAATCTATCCCATTTATTGATTCTTGATATTAATTCTTGTGCTACAGGAGTCTTATTAAGGAACTTGGGGCCTAATCCAACATATTGGAGAGTAGAGCTTACTTTTTCTTCTATTAGGTGTAGTGTCTCTAGTCTAATTTCTAGATCCTTGATCCACTTTGAGTTGAATTTTGTGCATGGTGAAAGATAGAGGTTTAATTTCATTTTGTTGCATATGGATTTCCAGTTTTCCCAGCACCATTTGTTGAAGAGGCTATCCTTTCTCCACTGTACATTTTTGGTGCCTTTGTCTAATATAAGATAACTGAAATTATATGTGTTAGTCTCTGTGTCCTCTATTCTGTACCATTGGTCTACCAGCCTATTTTGGTGCCAATACCATGCTGTTTTTGTTACTATTGCTCTGGAGTATAATTTAAGGTCTGGTATAGTGATGCCACCTGCTTCACTCCTCTTGCTAAGGATAGCTTTAGCTATTCTGGGTCTCTTATTTTTCCAGATGAATTTCATGACTGCTTTTTCTATTTCTATGAGGACTGTCATTGGGATTTTGATTGGGATTGCATTGAATCAGTATAGTGCTTTTGGTAGTATGGTCATTTTGACAATATTAGTTCTGCCTATCCAAGAACAGGGTAGATCTTTCCATCTTCTAAGGTCTTCCATAATTTCTTTCTTTAGTGTTCTGTAGTTTTCATTATAGAGGTCTTTCACGTCTTTGGTTAAGTTGATTCCCAGGTTTTTTTTTTTTTTTATGCTATTGTAAACGGGGTAGTTTTCTTCATTTCCCTTTCAGAGGGTTTGTCATTGATACATAGAAATGCCTTAGATTTATGTTGATTTTGTATCCTGCTACTTTGCTGAATTCATTTATGAGTTCTAGAAGTTTTCTGGTGGAATTTTTTGGGTCTTCTAGGTATAAAATCATATCATCAGCAAATAATGATAATTTGAGTTCTACTTTACCTATCTGTATCCCTTTAATTTCTTTCCTCTGTCTTATTGCTCTGGCCAGCATTTCAATTACTATGTTGAATAGAAGTGGTGAACGAGGGCATCCCTGTCTTGTTCCAGTTTTTAGAGGGAATGCTTTCAATTTTTCTCCGTTTAGAGTAATGTTGGCCTGGGGATTAGCATATATAGCTTTTACGATGTTGAGATATGTTCCTGTTATCCCTACTTTTTCTAGTGTTTTGAGAATGAAGTGGTGCTGTATTTTGTCAAATGCTTTTTCTGCATCTATTGAGATAATCATATGGTTCTTATATTTGAGTCTATTGATGTGATGAATTACATTTATTGATTTCCATATGTTGAACCATCCTTGCATCCCTGGAATGAACCCCACTTGATCATGGTCTATTATATTTTTGATATGTTTTTGTATCCGTTTTGCAAAATTTAGGGAGCACCTAATACCTGATTACCTCTGTTTATATGATGTTAAGATGGATCCATGGATAGCAGTGTTACCAGCCAAATCCATCTTTCATAATATTCCCCATTAGCATTTCACCTAATGATTTTATTACTATTAATAATAATAATAATCTTTACTTGAATTTTCCTCTTTAATTTACAATCAGGAATACTTTCATAAAGAAAAAAAAACTTTCTAATATCAACTACTTGGTTGCCTTGAGGTAACATTTGACAAAGACAAGGAAAATGATTCCTCTTTCCCTTTATTTACTAATTTTCATAATAATTAATGGAGTCCCCAGAATTCTTCAAATGTAACAGTGACTCCTTTTTAGATAAACTCCTTTGTTTATCTAAAATAACATTATGAGTTCAAGGAATTTTTACATAATGATGTATTTCAGTATATTGCAGCTATTCTTTCTTGATGTTTAGGTTGCTCATCTTTAGAGCTTACAAACTACTTCCCATTTCTCTTAAGTCATTTTCACATGTCCCCAAGGGCCTCTGGTAGCTCCCTTGCCTTCTGAGGTGAAAGATGGCCCATAATCATCCTTTGCATCTCTCTATCCCACACCTGTAATCATCTACTCTGGAAGAAGCCCCAGTTTCTCAGTAAGAAATGTTATTTGGAGACAACATTTGGATAGGAAGTACTCTCATTCCTACCAGGTTGGTCAGTCATTCTTCCCAGTCTTTTTCCACTGGACAAAACTATTTTTATATTTAAGAAAAAACAAATCAGGAGTTGATTTTGTTTTAATATTTTGCTCTTTACTGAGGAAAAATTCAGTTCCTAAAGAAACTGCAATTATAATTTCCAATACATATATAAGCATATGCATGCTTGTGTGTGCTTGTGTGTATGTGTGTGTGTGTGTGTGTGTGTGTGTGTGTATCTATATGTATCTCTATATGCCATCTATTCTACATGACAAAGAAGAGACTTGGGCAGAAACTTCATTCTCATGACAGAAACAAAAAGGGGGGCCCCAGTAGAAGGAGTAAAGAGAAGATGCTGGAGGAAGACAAAGAAAAATGGGGGCAGGAAAGACAAGGAAGGAAATGTCACATGAATATAAAATGCGAGGTCTCATGCATGAGGTGAAGATGTTAGTGTACCAGAAAACAACTTCCTGAAAACAAAATACTCCAAAATCATATTCCTAAACCATTTCCCACAATAATAACATTGTGTTAAGTACTCACTATATAATTCATCGATCATCATAGCAACCACAAGAGGTAGGCCTTATTATTATTATGTCCATCTTATCAAAGAAAAATTGGAATACAATAAAGGTAAACCACTGGCTTCAGCTGGAATTACTGGTGAATCAAAGCTAAGATCCAACCTGGGCAATTTGAGTCCCATCATGATGACATGTGCCTCTCAAAATAAGGTATTAAAGACCAACACATAAACATGCAAATATTTACACATGCATGTGTGATTTGGAAAAGAGAAACTATAACAAACCCAAGCTAAAAATATCTCATTGTAAAATGGAATTTTAGGAAACCCATAAAATTTTTATACAAATCAATAGCATTTATAAAAGTAGGAAAACTTACAGGGGTTAGAATTAAAACATAGATAGATAGATAGATAGAAAGATAGATAGATATATAGATAGATGATAGATAGATAGACTTATTCATTCATCCATCCATCCATTCACTCCACAACAGAGGACACTGGGAGCTAGAGACATTAACTTCACAGACTCACTCACCTAGGAAATCTACAAACTCAGAATTGTATAGGCCAAAGACTTTGAAATGCCTTTAGCTTTGAGAAACCCAGTTGACTGAGCTGATAGGTGGATGGTCTTGAAATAGGATCCAGGCTGTCTCTTCTCAAGGTACGTACAGCACTATGTTATCCCTGAGGCTTCCCTTCTGAACTTAGAATTCAATCCTCTTGTTCCATCTCAATAAGCTAGAAATAGTCCCCTTGTCTCAAGTAGTCCCAGTCTAATGGGTGAGAAGGGGGAATCCCTCGTGCAAGCCAGAGCAGGTGCAGGAAGCCATCCACCTCCCTCCTTCACCCCCAAGGACCAATCGTCACAGCTTCAGGCTGAGGATGCCCGGGAATCAGAGCCTGCAGCTGGGCCGCCCTCCTGCCAAGAGCATGTAGACCCCCAATGGAAGCTGGAGGGGAACTAGGCAGGCTAAGCACATCAATCCCCCCACTTGCTCCCCATCAGGACTGGGGAAAGCAGACGTAAAAACATCACCAGCTGGTGTGTTTCCTGGCGGAGACATCAGCCACAGCCTTGCTGGCCCCCAGACACACTCATGCAGCAAACAACTTCCATCTGTGGCTTCATTTCCTTTATTTGCTGGGGCTAATAGGCAGGGAAGAGAACAGACCAATGTTTCAGAGGCCCGTGGGACTTGGGTGTTGCCTCCGGCAGGACAGGATTAATGGATGGTAGACTGGCAGTCAACAGATGAAACCTCATTATGCCATTAAATCCAGCTATGAAATGAGCAAGTGCTCCTCCTGGCCCCACTGCCGCAGTGCCTGCCCTCACCTCCCATCTCCGCCCATACTTCTGTCTCTCAGAGCCCAGGCAGATCAGCTGGGCCGAGAGGATGAGCAGGACACCTTTGGCGAGGGAACATTAGGAGAAGCCAAGGCCTGCCTGGGAGGGTGGGGGACAGAGTGGGAAAGACCTGCCCCTCCGGGCTTCCTCAGTCTACCATCCTGGTCGGTCCAGCTGTTATTTTTTGGTCCCTTATAGACCACTGAAGAAACTACAGGCTCTTACATGGTCTTTTCTGGATCATCTTGAAATGAGAGAAGCAAAAAGATAGAGAGAGAGAGAGAGAGAGAGAGAGAACTGAGAGTTGTCTTTCCTTCCAAGACTTGATGTAATTTTGTTTGCTTTTACAATTCCTCCATGCCCTTCCTCTTTGCTTCTATTTTAGATATTCACCTACTGTCTGCCTCTGTGTGTGCTAAAGCAACGTAAAAGAGTCACAGTGGTTCCTTCCCCATTCCAATTCACCACGGCTTCTGGACCCCTAATTCAAGTGCAAGGCACAAGAAGGGAAGGTGGTGAGCTGCCCTCCTGGTCCCAATTCAGAATGCAACACATCTATTCAACGTGCATCCTTCTACAAACACTCACTAACAACCTCTTGTTTAAAATGGAAACTTTTAAAAAGAAGACTGGTTCCCTGTTGTGACACCAGCGAAGGTAGGAAAAATGATTTCCTAAGATGAAGATCTGAATTGCAACAAGTTCAGACTGATGTGCATCATGGTTTGATCCAACATATACCTGGTGCTCTGTCTTAGAGCGTGTGAGTGATACAAAGATAGTTGAGTTGTAGATCAAGTCTGTAGATCCAGTGGATGTACACCTTAAGATATATAAACTCAGGTAGAGAGACATAAATGAATAATACTCACTTCAGAGTAAGGTACACTAAAACATGAGGACAAAGAACAGTATGATTTTTCGAATGTCTGCTATGTTATTGGTGCTTACACATATCCTCAGGAAAGCATCTTTGGGAAGTATTTGTTGATCATCCAATCTGTGCTGTAGTCCTAGTAATATAGTCTTAAGAGAGATACAAGCATGTAATTAGAATGTGATGCGAGGTAGTGACAGGAAGGATAGGAGGCTTCCAAGACTGAGTGACTTCTGAGTATAAAGAAGGAATTAGCCAAGCAACTCAATGAGAGGAGATTTGTCTTGGCAGAGAGAATAACATGCTTAAAGACCCAAAGGCATGAGAGAGGTTCAAGACCCTGATTTAATAGAGGTTCAGGAGTCAGGTAACTTGCCCAAGATCAAAACTGGTGGCGGAGAGACTAGGACTTGGGTGTGATCTGAGTCCTTCCGCCTAGAAATGTTAACAAACAAAGGAAGAAAGATGACTTTTGATGGAGAATAATAGGGAAGACTTTGAAAGATTTGGTTTTGAATATCAGGGCAGAGATGGAAGGCGATGGGCCCAACGGGAGGGAACAAGGGAAGCCAAAGGAGAGCTGTGCAGCAGGGAATCACGGTTTAGCTGGGGTGTAGAGGGAGGCAGGTTTGGGAAGAGGGGCCTTGGCAGATACAATTAGGAAGGAATATTGTAGATGGAAAGACCCATCAGTGAAGTGGAAGATATTTCATTCCCATTAACAGGATCACTGAGACCTCATGGGATTGAACACTTTAATTTCTAGATGCAAAGAGAAGACACAGTGCTGAGGCCTGTTGTGTAGAGACAGAGGATCCTGTCCGAGAGGCGCTCCTCACCTGAACTGGCAAACACCATACCTAAGTCCTGTCCAAAGGTGGAGCGCAGGTGGTCCATCCTGAGTGGGCCCAGAGGACCTGATGGACCATTACTTCCAGAATTCCTTGCAGGGGCCCACCATCCCAGCCCTCCGTTCCTTCTTTTCTCATTTTCTTCTTTTCCTATTTCCTTCCTTCCTTTGTTCCTTCTTCATTTTCTTCCAATCACAAGCATATTTGTAGCTTGTTTGGGGGAGGGGGACAAACTCTCTTTGAATAACAGAGTTTTTTACATACAACAAGAGGTTGTATAACAAAGTCATCAAAAAAAAAACAACATACTGATTCATGGAGTATCTTAATGTGTTGAATTTCTAACAATTGTATCTGGCTACCAAAGAAATATAGAAAATTAAGCCGGCTCGGTGGCACACGCCTGTAATCCCAGCACTTGGGAGGCTGAGGCAGTGGGATCACAAGTTCAAAGCCAGCCTCAGCAATGGCGAGGCACGTTAACAACTCAGTGAGACCCTGTCTCTAATAAAATACTAAAAAGGGCTGGGGACGTGGCTCAGTGATCGAGTGCCCCTGAGTTCAATTCCTGGTACCAAAAAAAAAAAAAAAGAAAAAGAAAAAAAAAAGAAATAGTAAATTAAAAAACAAGTTAGCTCATTCTTTCAAATCAGCAAATGAGTAATGAGAGATCTATTCACATTACAAAGCAGATTTTGTTTTTGTTGTTGTGGATCATCATTATTATTGGTTTATTGTCTTAATTTAGTATTTATCAGAAAAATTGAAGTTCATGTAGAATAAAAGTTGCAAATAGCTAAAAATCACCACAAGACTGACAAAGATCCAAGCGGTCAATGGCAGAAAAGGATGTGCTAGTGATTACCAAGCCACCCTCCTGGGGCAGGACAATGGAAAGGCACGTGGTATGGCCTCTGGAGCTAAGCAACCCAAGGACCCTGTCAAATTTCTCTGATCTCATCAAGTCACATGTTTGTTGGTCTCATTGTATCCAAATCCCTGTCTCAGTGTTTGGAACTTGAAGATGTTCAATAAAAGATCCCTCTTCCCCAGGCACGCTCCTATACTCATTTCCCCTCCTCTTATAGGACGCTGTACAAATCTCTATTACATAATGCTTTTAACAATACATTTAATTTTCTGATTACTGTTCTATGTCTCCCATTAAACTATGAGCCATCTGAGAAAGTAAGCCAGGTCTCATGCATTTATCTCATACATTTAACTAAGAGTGCATAGTAGTTACTCAATTCACCATTCTTCAGATGGTCGAGTTTTAAATCTCTCAACTTACTTAAGGATCAAAAACTGACCTCTACAAACATTGCCACAAGCAGTGTATAACTTGGTGCTACTGCAGACTTGTCGGTGGGGTGGAGTTCAGAGGCGAAGGAAAAGATCAGATGGGAATCACCAAGGAGAGTTTCACGGGGGAGGCAGCTCCCAAGACGAGGCTGGAAGTTCCATCATACAGCCCTAAATGGAATGAGAAAGGCACTTGAGAAAGGGTGACAAGGCGCCAAACCAGGGGTGGATGTAAGTGTGCCACAGTGAAGGATGGGAAGGCGCTAACATGCTCAGAACCCAGACAGCAAGCGTGTCTGGACTTGATGTCGTGGGAATGGGGGAGCCCTGGGGATGTAGGAGGAGGGGAGGGACTGGGTGTTCCTGCCATTTAGACAAGGCCATAGGCACGAGGTCTAAAGCCTCCCAAGCTCTGGAAAAGGGACACTCTGAAAAGATTCAGGCTTCTTCTGGAGTTGTTGGGAAAAGAAGTTCATGGGAGGGAACAGAAGCCCAGAGCCTCCTATGTGATGGGGTTCTGCACCACTGGGGGGTCAGTTCCCATCCTGCTGGAGCTGTGTTCATGGCAGGAGGCCAACCTGAGGTCACGGAGGACCAGCATCCCAGCCCAGGGCTGAGAGACTCCGGTGAGGGCATCACTGTTCTGCTCAATGACCTCCTCACAAGCACGCTGTCATTAAAGGTCTTTCAAGAAGGAAAGATGAAGGCCATGTTGAAATGAGTTTGGGGGAAGGATCGTGTATCCGTCAGCTTTCCATTGCTCTGGCAAAATTCCTGAGATAAGAACTGAAAAGAAGAAAGGTTTATTTGGACTTTGCTTTCAGAGGTTCAGTCCATGGTTAGGTGGCCCTGTCCCTTGGACCTCTGGCAACACAGGACATCATGGCAGGAGGGCAGGCAGAGGAGGCCTTCCCACCTCACAGCAGCCAGGCAGCAGGGAAAGAGGAAGGGGCTGAGGTCCCGGCATGCCCTTCCAGGACCCCAGTGACCAACGTCCTCCCCCCAGGCACCCCCTCCTAAAGGTCCCACTATCTCCCAGGGTGCCACAGGGTGGCCTCCAGGACTTCAGAAGACCCGCTCCATAAAAGAACATGGTGTCAAAAATGGAGTTTTGTCTTTTTTTTTTTTTTTTTCCTAAGAGCCATAAATATGGGAAAGGCAGACTAATTTAAAAGGTGAATTATCTACTTTGTGTGCAAGTACACTCACACGTGTATCACAGTCTGCTCACTTACAACGGTGTGAGGTGGACCTCACCCCCATTTCACAGATGAAGAAAGTGAGACCAGAGATGTAAGTGGCTCTCTCAAGAGCACACAGCCTGCAAATGGCACAGCTGGCATCTGCCCCCGGCATTGCTTTCTAAATTCACTGTGCACATCTTTGAAATAAGTTGTCTGCCTCCAAAGGAGCTGAGCGGCTCAGAGCACAGAACCTAAATCAGAGGAGCAAAGGGACAGAAAAACAAATGGTGTCACTGACACCCACAGAAGCAATAATGTGTGATCTGGTGAGTGGCTGGCACAGGGGTAAGCTGCATCTCGGCTTCTTTGGTTACAAAAACCAGGTGTGACTTCCGGTGCCGTCGCTGGCCATGGGTTTAGATGGAAGGAACAGGAAGGTCTGTAAGGGGAGCCCCTTTCAGAATTTGTGAAAATATCACAATTGCCCAGGTCCCCGGCAAATGCCTGGCACAGAATTCAATTTGTTACCATTTGCAAATGATGAAAAAGCTTTTCCTCCTTCTGTGAAGGTTTGAAAATGAAACAGACTGAGAGGACACCGTTCTCTGTCCATGGCTGTAACCTGCAACTGGCTGTTCTCACAAGCACAAAGAAAAGAAAGGGCATCTTTCCTTTCCAGCAGAGAAAGGAAATCGTAAGCTGTTTTGAAATATGCTGGTGCTATTTTTAAGCCTGACCACAAATCCGTGTATCTTCTAGGCTAGCTTCTCGTTTGTATAGACACAGTAACTCTAAACTGAGAATGTCTCTTTAAAAGTCTACATGTCACTGGACAAGGTACCAAAAGACCAGACTCAGCCAGGCCACTAACCAGCAGGCAAAGCTCAGGTGAGTGATGTGACCTTGCTGGCCTGCCTTATCTACTTCTCAGGAACATTGACATTCAGACAAGTGCATTGCAACTTACAAAGACTCATGTCCTTGTAGGCCATTATCACCAGTGTGTTTAAAACAATAATTGCACTTATTTTATCTCCAGTTTGTGATTCTGTGCCATCATCGACTGCATCCATTCCAGTCTGTAGCCCTTGGAACCTGTGGGGTCAGTTACAGTGAAGCTGGAGAAAATCTGATCCAAAGCAGACAGGACCTAGAAGTCCCCAAATTGTCATGGAGCCTTTACTTATGGAATAGGACTGGTCAGAGTTTTTGCATCTGAGTGCGGCAGCAACCCCTGCAACTTTAGAAAACAAAGAAATGGAACAAGGTGATTATCATAATCACTGATGTCAGATAGACAATGATTCAAATCATGTCTCTGCTGTATAATAGCTGAGCAGCATATCCTTTCTTGACCTCAGGTTTTTCAACTGAAAATATAAGCAATTAAAAATAATCACATTAACAAGTATATTTAAAGCAGCTGAATGAGTGTCAGTTGTTTAGAAAATGCTAACTAAATGCTAATTCCCTCTCCCACTTTTATATGTGCCCTTTCTTCCATGATGTATCAAAACAGAAATTACATTATCCAAACCATATTTTTGCAAATTACCAAGTTCTGTTCGCTGGGTTTCTTGTTTGGTTGGTTGGTTCCTTGGAGACAGGGTTTACCCACATTGCTCAGACTGGTCTTGAATCACAATTCCCCCATCTTACCCTCCTGAGTAGCTGGGACCTGTGTGCCTCACCACTGTGCAGCTAGGACTTTCTTTCAGATGTCTAGTACATATTTTCCTGTATTTGTGATAACTTTCGAACTACATTTGTCTAAATGTCTCTGTAATCTCCAGGAGATGGAATATGTCCTCCCATACCGACAGACAGCACACCCAAAAGGGAAAAAAAAAAAAAAAAAAAGCAGTTGAAATCCAAAGACATTCTTTGTAAAACAAGACATATCTTGCTGTGTTTCAAGTAAGTGGCCCTCCAAACAGGCAGCTCAGTGCACAGATCCAACTTCAGGAAAAGTGTGGTTTAGTTTCTTGTTTCAGAAAACTCACTGTGCTTCTTGGTGACCAATTCCAAGAATTGTCCTAATTTCGCTCATTCACGTTAACAGGAAAAGAACCGTCTGAACTAGTACCCTTCATTCTCATTTTAAACCAATTTTACCTGCCAAGCAATCCCAACGGGAGGTCAGCGACTGGTTCCTTTTCTCATTGTCCTAGAACAGCTCTTTCACACTACGTTTCTTCCTGACCTGTCCCGGTACCACGTTACCGCACACTACCACCCAACGAATTGAGAGATGAGTCCCCACTTACACATGCAAACTGTATTTATTAATACAATATCACCTCACTCGTATTGAGCTCTGTGCTGGGTGCCCTGTGATGCCGTCCAGTCTACATGAGAGTCCTCCGTGTGGCTAACAGGATCGCCATCCCCATCTCACCAACCAAGAACTAAACTGAGAGTTCCTCCGCTCGCTCGTAGCAGCAGACCCCAGTCCAAACCCAGACTGCCTGGTTCTGGATCCTGCACTTAAGGGTTGCATTATAGTGTCACTTCTGCCACTGTCAGGAAATGACATGCTTCTTCTTCACCTTTCCATCAGAGGGCATCCCCTCCATCCCTGGCTCTCATCCCCAGACTCCCAAGGAATACTTTTTAAATTAGCTTCCCCTTCTCCTTTCAGTATTTTCAATCACCACTTTTCTATCGGTCCCCCTACTCACTATTAAATCTCTCCCACATTGAACAAGATGTCCCTCAACCCTCTGTTCACCTCTGGCTCTGCACCTTCTACCTTTACTCCCCTTTCCTTTACCACCAAGCTCCTTGTCAGCATGCAAGATCTCCAGCTCCTCTTCGCCTCACTGTTTCAGCTCACCAAAGTTCAGATGCCTCCTGATACAGTGCAGGTCTTCCTGCTAAAGTCACAAATCCATCCACGCAGATAGCTGCAGATCAGATTGCCCCTCCACCACAGCTCCAAACCTGTGTCCTCAGCGCCTAGTGGCATCTCCACCGGTGTATCTCATTGACATGGGTCTCAAGCTTGACCTGGTTCTCCCAGGTCCCCTCACACCCTCGTCTTCTCTCTCTCCAAGGTCACCATCATCACTCAGCTGCTCCATGCAATATTCTCCAAGATCCTTCCTTTACTCTCAGATTCTAATGACAGTCACTTGAACAGCAAGTTATGATGAGGTTACCAGAAAAATTATGATTTGGATCCTTTTGCTCCTGTCTATCTCCACTAAGCTCTCCAAGTCCCACTTGACAACATCTCTCTCCCGCACCACTGTAAGGCCCTCTACTGGCACCCCTCCATCCACATCTGCCCCCTTACAGCCTACTTTTTATCCAACCACCAAAGAAGCATATTCAAGTATAAATCAAAGTATGTCACTTTTCTATTTAGAGCCTTTTGGTGGTTTCTAATTGCTTGTAGGATAAAACCCTGATTCCTCAAATCCCTGCTGATTTGGCACTTCTTACACCATATACAGAAATGGATTCTAAATAGTTTATATATTCCAATGTGAAATGCTGAACCTAAAAAATTAAATATATATTCAAAGGAACATATCTTTATGATTCAGGATGGAGAATATTTCTTAAACAAGATATATTATAAATCCTGTAAAATAAAAATATGAGCCATAAGAGGTATACAATAGGTAGGATCTATAGGAGCTCTTTAATATATATAAGTATATTATTACATATCTAAGTGTGTGTTTATATATATAAACAAATAAGAATATATATAAGAACAAATACATAAGATAATGTATTTTTGAAACAAAAACCAACAAAGGATTAGTATTCAGAATATATGAAAATTTCCACAGATCAATAAAAAAATACAAACACCCCAAACAGAAAAATGGAAATAAGTCATAAATAAGTACTGCACATAAAACATGAATTGTTGGACTGGGGACAGAGCTCAGTTGGTAGAGTGCTTGCCTCGCATGCACAAGTCCCTTGGTTTAATCCCCAGCACCACAAAAAAGAAAAGAAAGAAAGAAAGAAAGAAAGAAAGAAAGAAAGAAAAAGAAAGAAAGAAAAAAAAAAAAAAGAAAGAAAGAAAGAAATCTCCTCAGATTTCCAGATGCAAAATCCACCATTTCTTCCTCTGCACTTCCTGCTCAAGGTTGCATGGTCCCCAAATTACACTGTACTTTAATTATGTACTACACATCTCTCCAAGCAGCCTGGAACTTCTAGAAAACATGTGCTGTTCCATCTCAACACTCCAGGGCTCCATATGTGGCAATAAGGAAGAGGACGTATGCCTCCTGTGTCCTTCCCCACACCTCTACCATTCTATGGTAGCTGCAAGTGGAGGTCTGAACCCCCTTTCCTAGGAAAATACCCAGGCTGCTGCCCCATATCCTGCCTCTCCCTGAGCTCCACACATTTCAACATGCGGGGTTCTGCTGCAGTTTCACAGGACACAACCCCCAAGCTAGATCAAACAGTCAAGGAAATCTACCCCCACTTTGAGTGGAATCTCAGTCAAGAATATCTCACTTGTGAGGGTTTTTAAACCCCAAAACAAGTTTTCATTTTAGAAGGACATTCCATTCCTACTGCTCCAGGCCTCTGTGGAGACATCTGATCATCCAGGACTTGGATGGAGGTGACGGCCTGCTACAGATAGAATGTGCACTTGGTGTCTGGCAGCTTCCTGGCCCATGCCTTCTGTCCCTCCATCCCCAGGGACCTTGCCTAGAGTGGCAGATGTGGACAAAGCAGTATAGTGACTCTTTCGTGCTGCAGTCTGTGTCATTTGACTGTGTTTCTGGTCAGCCCAGCTGCAGCCAGTCGGCAGGGGTGGCACTTGGGAGATCCGCGGTTGCTTTTCCAAGTCATGGGCTTGGCGGCATACGAGAAAGAACATTACAGAAAGAGCACTGAGGCAGATGTGAGGCTCCACGGCTCCGGCTCCGCCATGCATGACTTTCCCCCAGAATCAACCTCCCTGGACCTCACTGTGTCTGACCGGACAGTGGTGACTACCCTGGCGATCTTCTTGGAATCGGGGAGAGTTTTCAGAATTCAACACAATGATGAATTTAACTATAAGATTCCATGCAAATAGTAGTATTATCCACGATTTTTAATATCTCCTTTGTGTTAGACATGATTCTAAGAGCTTTATATTTGTTGATTTACTACCAGCAATTGGAATTAAGTACTTTGAGTCCCATTTAGATATTTAAAAAGAAAAAAAAAAAGAAAGAAAAGAAAGAAAAAGAAAGGCGCAAAGGAAAGAAATTAAGAACTTTCTTAGATGATAGAGCCAGGATCTGAGACCAGGCCTTCACCATGGTACCACTGAACATCCTAGAAGTTGCTTCTCTGTGGCTTTAGATTTACTTTTAATAGTATCCATAGCATTAAGCAATCACTTCCTTACCCATGCCTCAATAAAAACACTTCCATCTTGCTATAATTGGGGCATTATATTTCAGGCTCCCTCACTAGACCTTGAGCTCCTGGAGGAAGGGAAGGAAGCACATTGTATCCATCAGTAATTGTCCCATCCCTGTGTGCTGGGCCTGGCCTATTGCACATCACTCTCTAGAGATTTGCTGGGCTAGAAACATCAGGAAGGGAAGGAGTAAAGGGGGGATGAATAAAATGGATGCATGGATGAATGGATGGTGGTGGAGAAGTGGATGAGTGAGAATAGGAAAGGCAGTAGAATGAATCCAACCTAACTTTCCTATGTTCCTATATGAATACAGGACCAGTGAAACCTCACATCATGTACAACCACAGGAATGGGATCCTAATCAGAATAAGTTATACTCCATGCATGTATAACATGTCAGAATACACTCTACTGTCATGTATATCGTAAAAAAACAAATAAAAAAAAAAGGAAAGTAATCAGGTTTAGATGAGATCATGAGGTTGGGGGCCTCATGATTGCATTCGTGGGTTTATGAGAAGAGAAAGAGAGACCCAAGGTAGAGAGCCTGTCCTGATTGACCAAGTGAGGCCCTAGACCACCTCACGACTCTGCAGAAGGCCTCACCTGACGCCGAGCAGATGCCAGCACCATGTTTTTAGCCTTCCAGAACTGTGAACTAAATAAACCTCTTTCCTTTATAAACTACCCAGACTGTAGTATTCAGTTAAAGCCACAGAAAATAGACTAATATAACATATAAGCACCAGTTATTTAACTATTATTTATTATTATTTAACTATTTTCTCCCAACTCCAAATCCAGCCTTTTATGCTCCACTTTAATGCTAGGGCTGAAAGTCAAGGAAACCCATTTCCACTTTTCCTCCTACTCCCACCTAAGATCTGCCAGGGTAAAGACTGGCAGGTGGGGGAGGAGGAGGACCAGCTCCTTCCTGTTTGACTTCTGTTCTTGTCTGGGTCACGACATCACAAGCTCTTCACCAGGGAAATTGTCGCTATCTCCACGTTCCAGTTTGGTTTACCCCACACACACTCAACGGTCACCTCCTTTTGGTCTCTCAGAAGTGCTAGTGCCCCCTTCCCCAAAGGCGTAGTCCCAAGCCCCACCTTCCAGCTTCTGGGTTTTGATTGCCCCAACCTCCTCTTTCATTTCTGCAGTTTCTATCTTGTTTCTTCAATGTTCCTTTTTCTTGTTTAATCCTCCAATCCCTGTTTAACTGATTCTCTGTATTAAATTCTTTGTGTTAAAATACCAGGTGGAGTTTCTGCTTTCCTAAATGAATACTGGCCGACTCAACTGTAGTTAACATTTACTCTTTACAGAATCCCTATGGGGACTTTGTCCTCCTTTTATGGATGAGTAAACTGAGACACGGAGATATTAAAGTCTTGCTCAAGATCACACAAGCTGGAACTGCAGTGCCAGAAGCTTCTAATCCCATGCAATCCTGTCTAAAAATACCTATTTGCATAAGACTCTTGGTTCCTATGGTGAATTTGTGTCCGCAGGGTCATTCGTAGAACGAACACTATATGCAAATTTCCCTGAATAAAGAAGCATGAAGTTCTCCCCCTCTGCCCTCACAGGACAGTCACACAGAGACTTGCTACATACAGATGGCTGCAGTATAAGAGTGAGTCACAATGTGCCGCCTGAACCTCTTGAGGCCACGACAGCAAATTCCAGGTAATTCCCCATCTACACAGCTAAAAAGCAATCGGATTCCAATCAAGAAATTATTATGTCTTTCCCCACAGCTTCTGATGAAACAAAGCAAATAAAGTTCATTGAGTTGGCTGGAAGCCACTCAGACCATAATATCTTCTTTTCCTTTGTAGTGGCACCCCCTTCTCTACAGAAAATTTTAACTAGGTTTCTCCAGAAATCTTCACCATGGCTGATTTTAGGACTGTCAGCAAAAGAGTGTCTACAAAAAAGTTCAATGTAGATAAACTTCCTATTTTTGTATTGCCCTTTTTCACTTGGTCACTGGCCTGGAAGAAATCAGCACTCCAGGTGCTAGACACCCCCTTACTTGTTTTTCACAATCATTTATCCAGGATAGTAGTTTGTAGAAATGTGTTTGCAAATACAACGTGTGATAAGAAGGACAAATTCTTTAGCAAGGCCTCTGGCCTTGAGCTGGAGCTTCACAGACATATCTACATTTCTAAGATAAGTTACTAATTGGGCTCCATGGTAACAGCTGGCAGGGGGAAGAAAGAAAGGGGAGAAGAAGCTCTCCCCTTCTCAGGTGCTGTCCTTGAAGGGTTAACTTGCCCAGAAAAGTGGAAGGGAAAAAAAAAAAAAAAAACTGCTTTTATGTGAACTTTTGTAAACTGTACTTCTGAGCCCCTCCCCTTACATACTGTGAATAAAATTCTGAAACTACCTGAACTCAGGGTTCAGGGGATTAATTGATTACAGCAAGCGCTGTACCCTCTGAACCCGGCTGCAACCAAATAATAAAACTGTTTCCTGCTATCTTCAGTGCCTTGCCTCGTCTGTCCCTACAACACCTTCATGATACACAACCCCTCTCTCCATCCTACTTTTGTGCATGTCACCATCTCAAAGTCTCCTTCATGGTTTTTATCTCCTCTTTTTATTATATTATCTCCCTTTCTCTCTGTTATGTAAGTAAAATACACTCTGGGAAGACAGCTTAATCCTTTGAGGGAGAGATTTGGTCAACTTTTTGAACTTTACCCAGAAAAATATTCCCAATACTCAGTTTTTCATCAAAAAGTGGCCTGCAACCTAAAACCTCCTGAAACCCTAGTAATCCCTCCTATTTGATTTTGGGCAATGAAAAGATGTGTCCTGGGTGTGTTATGACAGACTCGCTCTTATTCAGAGCCATGCACCTCCAGAGATTCATTGTTTTTTTCCTTTACATGAGAAACTGTGATCAGCCATATCTTTATCTATTACTAAGTCCCAGGTCATCTCCAGTTATTTAAAACATGAACGTCAGAATAATATGCCTCACGTGTCTGTCACCATTAGCTTGCTATTCTATTGCTTTTGGTTTCGATCATTCCTAATCAGACTGAAATTCCTTCATTTGGCATTCCACCCTCGTGTGGCTTGTTTTCTTATCATAGTCTGAAAAATAGCCATTTTTTAATGGAGCACACCGGTATCTCAAGGAAGAGGAAAACGGCATCAATTCAGATCAGGATCTTTATCACCAGAAGCCAAAATTGTTCCCACAAGGAGTGTGGCATGAGCCAGTTATTCTGCGGTACTTTTAAGAGGCACCTCCTCTGTCCTGACTTAGGACATTCTGAGAGGGACTTGTGGGTGACACCAGCCACAGCCTCCATTAACATCTCCACCACAGCAGATGTCATGAAGGCCCCCTGTTGTGGAAGCAGAAAGTGTATTATAATGGGAGTCGGAGGAGCCTGCCCTTGAATCCCAGCTCTGGACCACACGAAGACTCTCAGAGCCTCAGCTACCTCATTTTGTAAAATGAGATCATTCCTACCCCCTAGAGTTAGCAAGCGTGATAACCATTATCAATGATAATATTCACATGGTGAGCCCTAAAGTTTCTCAAGTTGAATATTAGTTTACCACCTTTCTTTACCTATGAGGAAACTGAGTATCAGATAATTAATGAAGTTTTCTGAGGCTCCTGAATGAGTAAGAGGTCAACCTAAGTTTAAACCAAACTGTCTAACCCCAAAGTTACAGCTTTCCTGCACACCACTCTGATGCCTATCAAAGAGTAGATGGGTCATACCAGACGGTGGAATGGTAATAAATAGGAAGCCTTCTCCAGGGCTCTTTAAATTACATCGAGTATTGCCTTCAAGAATGTGACACGCATGACGGGAGGAGGGTGTGGAATGGAAGGACAGGGAGGGAGCCATGTCACATCAGGGAGACCCTCTCACATAGCACAGGGAGGCGGAGGCCGTGGACTTTGGCGGAGGAGTCTGCTTCACGCACACGCATTGAGAGCCTGCTGGCTAGCGCTCCGTATTGTTGGGGTTAGAAGGTCAATGTCTGTCTCTCTTCTTTCCTAAGGATTCTGGTCCATTGGGAAGTAGACCCAGGAACCAGGCAGAAATTAAAAGTGTCTGATTTATTACAGCTGAGGCTGGGTTGTGGCATGCTGTTTGGACCCAAGGCCAAAATAAGTTTCTGTAATGATTTATTATTTTCTTTCATTCACTTTTCTCCAGATTCTATTGCCAGAGGGAACTAAGAGATTAGGCTGATACAAGAATCACTTTTCAACACTTGACCCAGCCTTTCATTCTTCCTTAAAAGGGAAGAAATCTTGGTAGAATTGACTCTTTTATGAACCAAGACATCTCCAAAGGAAAGGAGAGCCTTTCTTTCCTAGCTACAGTAACATAGTTTTATGATATATATACAGCCCTATTTTATAAGACATAATAAAATAATACTCTGTATTTTGGGATGCTGTGATTAAATAGACTTGCCTAGAAACCTAACTTAACATTGTTTCTATGGGGGGAAAAAAACGTTCTGCCTTCCAAGCAACCCACAAACCAAAGGTTGAGAACTGTTATTTACCAGTATAAATATAGCACTGTATTCCTTCAATATTGTTTCTTAAGAGACAGTCGGCTCCAAAGATCTCATTTTTAGTTGAAAAAAGACAAAATCCAATGCTAAACTCTAGGAACCATCATAATGATGAGGGGGAGAAAATATTCAAATTCCAATGACTCTTTTCCCCATCCTCTTCTGCACATAAGATCCTCTTCTTAGTTTGTCTCCTTTCCAACAACCTAATTCTAGAGGAAACAGAAACATTGTTAAAGACAGCATTGCTTCTAGGTGTTATATGAATTTATTCTGTTAGGGCTCTGGGAGGTTAAATGCCTGCAGCATTCAGGGAGAAGGAAATTATGAAGTAATTCCCTCAAACAGTTAATTCATCACATTCTCTTGTTAAAGGTTAGTATCTTCCCTTTGGCTCACCCAGAATGGGATCCATTTATTTCTGCCTTATCCACTCTTTCATCCTTTGTTTTAGATTGTGATCTGATTGTCATTGTGAACAACTCTTTGTTCAAAAATATTCCCTGAGAATCTCTATGCCCTTCTGGGAGCATTCTTTGGACCTGACCCTCTTAGCAGCAGTATTGACAGTATCAGGCAGGCAACTTCAATATCCATATAGATGACCCAGCCAACACTCTGGTTTCTTTAACTTCTTCTCCTTCAATAATTATCCGTGCTCCTCCTCCAGGCACCCATTCCACTATGATATCCCAGACCACCACACGCTACCACTATCGCTTCAAAATACCAAATGCAATCATCCCATAGTTACCACCAACCCTATGAGGAGTTCTCTCCTGCTGTGCCCATATTCAACTAATCCTCAACCCAGTGCAGATTAAAAAGCATCATCACTTTTCACTTGTTCATGCCCCCCACCCCTCATCCCTTTGTTCATAGTCGACTTAAAATTCGTGGTCCATCACCAGAACCGGTCCCATACGTACGTACGTAGACTCTCAACCTTTCCTGCCTCCCTGGGCATGGAAGGCAAGCCACGTTTGAGGACAATTCTCCACCTCTCCTGTGCCTGCAGACATGGCAGAAGGAGACACGTGACCACGTGGGTTGATGCCACTCTAAATTCATGAGCACCACGCTCTGGAGGGTCCTTCCTGCTGTTGATGGAATCTACCACACACCTCCGTCCATCTGCGATTATTTTCTCTTCTGATCAGCCGCATCACACAGATTTGATATAATTTCCCCACCAATCCCTTCCAGCCACAGTCCCAGTCTTTTATAGAAAAACTCTCTCCCAGGAGTGGTCTGCGTTCTTTCCCCGCTTTCTTTGTACTCTCTCCCGACGAATGCCACGAAGGCTCTGAACTTCCTGTGTCCACTGCAGCCGATTCTATCGAGGCCACTAATGGCCTTCACGTTGGCATTCCCAGTCAGCGCTCCATTCTTGCCAAACTCAACCCATCAGCTTCATTTGAGAAGACGGACTTCTCCCTCCCTTGAAACACCTCCTTGACTTACCTTCAGAGAGCACTTGACTCTCCTCCCAGCTGCTCCTTCTGGCTCTCTTCCACTGTCACCTCCTTTTTTCCTGGCTTCTGAAGTTTGGGGTGCTCAGGAGCCCCTCCTTAGATTTTTGTTGTCACTTATGTTAGTTACCCTTATTCTCTGGGTCATCCAAGCTCATGACTTTAAATATCATTTGTAAGGCCGTGGCACCTAAATCATCATGAATCTGGTCACCACTAATCTGGACTTCTCCCCCTAACACCAGACTCCTAGAGTCAACTTCTGCTTTCAGATCTCCTGGATGTCTTGTGGACATCTCAAACTTCCCATTACCAAAACTCAGCTCTTTATCTTCTACCTACCAACCTGCTTTTCCCACCTTTCTTACATGTGCAAATGGCAACTCCATTCTTCCTGTCTCTCAGGCTAAAGGCATTGGAGTCATTCTTCAATCCCATCCCATACCCGTTGTTCACAAATCCTGCTGACATTAATTGGGAAAGACATCTCAAACCTTGAACCACTTCTCACAACTTTCCCTGCTACCACCCTGTTCCAACTAGCCATCATTCATTGACCAAATAATAATTGCAACAGCTTGAACTAATCAAACATTCTCCCTATTTTCATTCTTATCCCCTTGTTTCCCACCTAACAGCCAGAATGCCTTCTGAAAATCACAGCTCACATTATTTCTCTCCTCTGGCCAAAACTAATCCATAGATTCCCAGGTCACTCAGACTAATGAGTCCTTACCACACCTCCAAGGCCCTTGGCGCCCCAGCCTGACTCCCTTCCTCTCTAGCCCTTCTGGTAGCAGTGCTCTCCTCTCTGTTCCCACCACACTGGCTCGCTCACTATTCTTCTTTCACCCAAACACACTTCTACCTCCTGAACCTTGTCCTGACTGCTCTCCATGCCTGGAAATCTCTTCTTTGATACTTCTGAAAGTTTCTTATTCCATTTCACACAGGTCTATACTTCAATGTCACCTTAGTGGAGTAACAACTCCTAAGTAACTTGCCCCTAATAGCTTCACACCACCACTGTGTCCTCCCTAGCATGTTTTTTCTTCTTAGCACTTATCCCCACCTGGCATTCTATGTAATGTCACTCCCTGCCTCTGTTAGAATATAAGTTCCATGAGACTATGCATGTCATGTCTTTTGTTGTTTTCAAATACTACATTGCCAATACTTAGAATAACAACCCTAGAGGCATCAAAAAATTAGTGGAGTTTATGAATGACTGGATTAATGAACTCTTAGGCTATGAGACTGTTTAAGCATTCCAGAAAGACCTTTCACACATCAAGGCTACCATAAAGGCAGGAATAAAAACTCAGAATCAGCTTCTGTACTGTGATGTTGTGGAGAGTCTCCATGCCCTTCATCAAAACCTTCTGAGAAATGCTAAGTTGAGGGTCATCCCAGACTGAGAGGGTTCACAAAGAGCCTGCTCTGTTTTCTAAGTCAAGTCAAATAATTAATACCAACTGTGACTTGAGTCTCACACTCCCAGAAAGATTAACCTTGCTTAATGATGGACAACGATCAAAAGGATCAGGATGTTTTAGCTTGTTCCCTCCTATATTAAGGTCATACTCAGCCAGCATTGCTCCTCCCGGGGTCTGTCCCATGCTGGTTGTACCAGCAAACATGCCACATCCATCATTCTGAAGCGGTCCTCTCTGCTGACTCCCAGATCATTCAGTAATCACCCTTTGCACTTGATGTGCAAACTGACTAATGTGCCCATCCTTCAAATGCCTGGCACTCTAGAAGTGTACATTTTCTGGAAGGACAAAGACCTGAATGTCTTATAGTTACTGAAATATAGGAGTGTACAACATTACCAATGCCTTTTTGAAAGATCCACTATGTGAAAATCCCCTTCTTCCTAAATTACAGAGTATCAAATGGGTAACTGCAATTCTTTGCTAACCCAATCCCCGGATCTGCCCAATGCTGAAGCCAAGCCCTTTATTCTATTCAGAGGGTATGTTTCTCTCTACTTTAGCTAGCTGCTATCTCCATATGAGCCAGACAGAGATGGGTCCCATCTCAGCTCCTTAGGGACCGTGTGACCGTCGCTAATTATTTCACCTCTTTGAGCTTCGATTCTTTCATCTATAAAGTGGAGATAATACTAGTACCTGCCTCATGAGGCTGCTGGAAGCTTTTCTAAGAATAACATGTAAATCTTAACACTGTGCCAGGCACATGGGAAGGGTTTAAGAGCTTAGAAGCCTCAGAACGTCTGTTTCTCTCTCCTGGGAGACAGCTGCTGTGTGAAGAGTCTTGGGCTTAATCAATGCAGAGTGAGAAACCACATGCCAAAGCCACTGAAGGAAACCAAGGAGCCAGCCAGCAGCCACCACCAATGTCCCAATGTGCCCATCCATCCAACATACAAGCATTTGGCTAGTTCAACACTTCTCTAGTCATGTCTGAGTATTTGCATACTAAAATAGTTTGTATATATTATTTTATCTTAAATGGCTTTCATTTAATTCCTCCTTTTGTTATTTTTGTTACATGAGAATATCATTTAAATTTGGGTGTGAAATTATATTGTAGATGGATTGTATTGTCTTCTCAGTAAAGTGAAGGAAGTGCTATGAACTTTTGTTAGAAAAAGGGGAAATGAGAGAGAAAATCACTGCCTTTGACAGTCTAACCTTGTCCCCCAGGCCCAGGAGTGGCCTCACCAATGCTTGGTTAAGTGTATTGTCTGCATAAAAAACAAGTTTTAGTTTCTCATGGACCCAGCGAGTCATTTTCTTCTCTCATGAATCTCTTTGCCTAGGCCAGGGGTTCTTAACATTTATTTTTTATTTGTCCCAATTAGTTATACACGACAGCAGAATGCATTTTGACTCATTGTACACAAACGGAACACAACTTTTCATTTCTCTGATTATACACGACGCAGAGTCACACCATTCATGCAATCACACATGTACATGGGGTAATAACGTCCATCTCATTCCACCATCTTTCCCACTCCCATACCCCCTCCCCTCACTCCCCTCTGCCCAATCCAAAGTTCTTCCATACTTCCATTGCCCCCTCCCACCCCATTATGGATCAGCATCCACATAACAGAGAAAATAGTCAGCCTTTGGTTTGGAGGGATTGGCTTATTCCACTTAGCATGACACCCTCCAGCTCCATCCATTTACCTGCAAATTCCATGATTTCATTCTTCTTTAAGGCTGAATAATAGTCCATTGAGTATATACACGATGGTTTCTTTATCAATTCATCTAGTGAAGTGAAGGAGCCCTAATAGGAGATAGCTAATTGCAGTTAGCTGAGGGCCAAAAAAAAGATGTTCTAGTTTCCACCTGATGTTAATAAAGAATCTTTGTATGCCCGTGAACTGTGTGACGCACCTGTCCTTGTTAATGCCAAAGGTATATAACCGGGTGAGGAGTCAGAGCAAGGAAGAAGTAGTAGTTGCTTGTTGGAGTCAGGCTGAGGCTGCAAAGAAGAAAGTAAAGTAAAGATGTAAAGAAGTAGAAGTAAAGTAAAGAGTCAGTAGTCAGAAGAAGTAAAGAGTCAGTATTAGAGTTCGAGAGGTTGCTGAAAGAGTCAGGTTAGAGTTTGAGAGGTTGCTAAAGCCAAAGAATAAAAAAGAAGCTCTCTCTCTCTCTCTCTCTCTCTCTCTCTCTCTCTAAGAAAGTAAAAGTGAAAGTAAAGTAAAGAAGTAAAGAAGTAGAAGTAAAGTAAAGAGTCAGTAGTCAGAAGAAGTAAAGAGTCAGTATTAGAGTCCGAGAGGTTGGTGAAAGAGTCGGTTAGAGTTTGAGAGGTTGCTAAAGCCGAAGAATAAAAAACCTTCTTTCATCTTCATTCTGCCTCCGAGTTTTTCTCCCGCAGCGTTGTTGCTCCAAGTCAAGAAGCAACAGTGAAGGGCACCTAGGTTTGTTCTACAGTTTAGCTATTGTAAATTGAGCTGCTATAAGATTCTTAATGTTTTTTAATCCAAAACTTCTTTGACAAACATGGAAACAATTTCTCTGTGCTTCTGTCTCTCTGTTCATGTCTGTCTATCCATCCATTTCTCTCTCTCACTCACACAGACACACACACACTCACAAACACACAAACTCCCATATTTTGCTGATAAAACCTGCTCCTCTGCTCCAGCTGAAGGCCTCCCTTCCTCATTCCAGTTCTAGATGTGACTGGCTCCCTCAGCGACAAATAGCTTGATGAATTTCCATACCCCACTCTTCCCTGACAGCACCTGCAATAGGATCTAGCACTTAATAAATATTTAGTGTATTTCTTCTTGGTTGACTTCATAAAGCAGAAGTAAATATTGTCTGAAATTAATATCAACTTCTTCAAATTTCTGATTCACTGTTTCTAATCTCCAAAGGAAATATTTACCTCAATACCTCCTTCCATGCCCATATGGAAACCAAGAGCCCTAAGAATCCTTCTCTGATACAAATATCTTCACATTAAATGCAATTTTGCACAAAACCAAGTTAATGACCTAGAAATATTCAGGGAGGTTGTATTAAAATTTTTAATAAGAGAGGTTTATAAAGCATCTTTATGTGTGAAGAGAGGACCATTTATTGAATCGGGCACTTTACATAATTTTTCAATGCTCACAACAGCTCCTTAACATACCTATTATTTTCCCTATTTCATAGATGAGGAAATCAATGGAGAATGAGTATTAAGTGACTTGAAGGTCAAGGTCATATCCTGCTGAACGGCAGAGCTCATGTCTCTGAAGGCTGAGTCCAGAGTACTTTCTGGTACATCCCAACTATTAACAACTGTAGAAAGGCTACGTGGCCTGGAGACATTACCTCATCTTTCAGTCTTCACTTTTCCCATCTTAAATTGGGGAGGTTAATGTCACCAACATCAGAGAGTTATGCAAACCACATGAGCTGCTACAAATGATCTGCATAGACTAACATCTGGCATATAGTAAGAGCAGGCCAGCATCTGGCACCAAGTTAAAACAGAAACACAAATTGGTCATTATTACGCCTTGGCCTCTGCTGCTTTCTGCAGAAGGAAGTTCTTTGTGTTTGCAAACAGCAGATGATACCTCAAACATTCATGGGAGATTGAGCTCTGGCAAGGACAAAAACAAACAAACAAACAAAAAAAAAACAGGAAGTAAACAGCCTGGGCCAGGTGTGTCTTTTAAGAACCTATTTTGTTTGCCCTTGGAAAGGGCTTTCAACATTTGGTGCCATCCAATGCCTATTTCCATGATGCATATATTATTCTCACCTTTCAAAGTGTATTCCAGGAGAGGAGCCATGGAAACCCACATTCGCTATGTGACTGTGTGATGCCACAGAAGCAAGACATTCAAGTTGTGATCCACACCCTGGACGGCAGGGAATCACAGAATGGAGGGCTCTTAGTGACTGCCCTTGTAACACCACCCCCATTTTACTGAGAAGGAACCTGAGGCGTGGAGATGGAAGGAGGCTGTTTTCTCGGGCTCTGCTTCGACAGCTCTGTGAAGCGAATGGCCCATCTGTTATACGTGTCTCCCTGCTCTCCAGTGCACACCCATGCTCCCCCTGCAAACTGTGAGCCCCCAATCACATGGGTCCTCGTGTGCATGCCTCGCTGTCTTATACACACTCTCCCACAGCCCCAAGTCCCTCTGTGTTGCCCTCCTGGCCGCCAGAAACCTATCCATTCACCTTAAATCCAGTCCCCACTTGCTCTCACCTGGACACTGGCAGTAGACTTCTGTCTCTGTGTGGGCCTTCCTGATTTTACTTAATACAAATCAGATCATGATGGCCTCTGCTTAAGTCTCCAATAGCTTCCAGACACACTTGAGATAAAACCCAAACAACATTCTGCAAGATTTATCCCTGCCTGCTTTTCTTGCCTCACTTCCTACATCCTCCCTACACTGTCTCATCCAGAAGGGCTTTTCTTCTCCTCCCCAAACACACAGGGTCTTGCTGGGGCCTTGGCTTTTGCTCCTGTGTCTCATCCTTTCAAGAACTCCTGCTTCAGACCTGCATAGAAGAGGCTCCTTCTTGTCCTCAGTCCTCCATCCATCTGCACTGCCTTACCCCCTTCCCATCACCGCAGGATTATTCAGACTCCCCAGCACCCTCCGTGTTTCTATGGCTCCCTGGCAGAGCACTGGCCTAGCACGTGTGGGGCACTGGGTTCAACCCTTAGCACCTCATACAAAAATTCAAAAAATAAAATAAAATAAGGGCGTGCTGTTCATCTGCCACTACAAAAACTAAATTTTTTTAACAAAAATAAAGTATTTCCAACCATCTGAAGTAACTGTGCTCCTGCACTTCAACCTATCTCTCCCACCCAATGCCCTGCCCCATGGCGGAAGTCACATGCTCTTGTTTGCAGTTAATCTTCAAAGCTTAGCACAAGCCTGGCTCAGAGTTGGTGCTCCAATAAATGGGTAGTAAATCCATACCCAGCCCTAAAGGGCCACCCCTAAAGGCTGGTATTTTCAAAAAGCTACAATGTGGTAGTTAATATGTGTGGCAGTGACCCTCCAGTTCCCCAGTTTCTACTGTCTGTCAGCTGAGGGTTCCCATGATAGTCCCCAAATTTTGGTGTTATCTTGTAGGTTTCAGGAAATGTTGTTGTTTTTTTTTTTTTTTTTTTTAATGAGTCATCATTTTCCCCACTCATTCTTATCTGAGAATTTGGCTTTATCTACTCATCACATTGGTGTTTATTTCAGAAAAAAAAAATGGATAGAAGTAATTGTCCATTTGGGAAAAGATAGAGGAGAATGGGCTGGGGTTGTGGCCTAGTGACAGGGCACTTGCCTAGCATGTGTGAGGCACTGGGTTTGATTCTCAGCACCACATATGAATAAATGAATAAAATAAAGGTTCATCAACAATTCAAACATTTTAAAAGAAGAAGAAGATGCAGGAGAATCCAGTATCAACCTGCTCCATGATCTCCTGTGTTGACAGAGCAGAGATCTAACCTCAGAGTCGGCCCCAGATGGGAGAGGACGGATCCTCTGATGGGGAGCCACGCACCTTGGGGTCTCATTCCCTTAGGGGTGACTTTAACAGTTGTCCAGGACTCATGGTCTTTATCGTCTAGAGTGCCTTGGATGTTCTCTGGGGTTCCTTCCAAGGCTAAAGTGAGTAGTCATTTATTCAACAAAGACAAAAATTTGCTCCATACCTCTGTGCCCAGTACTGTCAAGGTGCTGGAAATAGAGCCTTGGAGAGCACAGAGAGGCCATCCCCACCCTGCAGGACTTTAAGTGATTGTTTACGGCATAATCCATTTTTGGGTTTTTTGGGTTTTTTTTTTTTTTTTTTTTTTTTTTGGTACCTGGGATTGAACTCAGGGGCACTTGACCACTGGGCCACATCCCCAGCCCTTTTTTTTTTTTTTTTTTTTTTTTTTTTGTATTTTATTTAGAGACAGGGTCTCACTGAGTTGTTAAGTGCCTCGCCATTGGTGAGGCTGGCTTTGAACTCCTGATCCTCCTGCCTCAGCCTCCCAAGTGCTGGGAATACAGGCGTGTGCCACCGTGCCCGGCTACGGCATAATCCATTTAATTCTTGTAAGTTTGATCTTGTTCATGGATTATTTTAATTATGAGAGGGTGGATTTCTTACATACTCCCACTGGGGGTTGAGACTTTTACTCTTTGCTTTCCAGCCCCATACTCTGCTTTCTATCATGATCGGAAGAAAACTCATCCCTGTCTCCTCTCCTGTCCCGGCCAAGTGTTTTATCCACCCAGTGGGCTTCCCTATGCTCCTCCTTCCCTACCAAACACCCCCAATCAGATGGGGGCAGGGCAGGCAGGGGTTGGGGAGGTGGGGGACATCAGAAGTACAAGTGGAGTCACACTGTGTCTTAAGAAAGTCTTCAAGTTAGGAGCCTGGCATTAATCCACATCAGACCTTGAGGATCTCCCTTAACCTCTCTGGGTGCCAGTTTCCTCACCTCAAATTAAGGTGTGGTGGTCAGGAGCATGTTCCAGTGAGACCTCCCACCGTGTCGAGGGGAACTGACTGAGGACCTTAGTTCTGCCTTCTAAACTCCATCACCACATTGGCCCCACCAAGAGCTCCCAGCTAAAATCCAAGCAGGGCAGGGGCATTCCTGGGAGAGGCAGGTATGTTTCAGGACCACACGGGACTCCTCTGACTGCCCACTCTGGCCCAAGGACTCCATGAGCTTTGCTAAACTATCTTCCAGCTGCATGGCAGTCTAAGACTGTCCCCCCCTCCTCCACAGAAGCAAGCCACACATGGCCGTCTGATGGCTTCCCAGGCTCCACTGCCCTTCACCTGTTCCCCTAGTGGTGGTTTCCCTAACCAATCTCTCACCTGTTGAACCCAAACTTAACACCTCCTTCTCGAGCCGACGCGTTGGAACTACGATCCCTTATTTCCCCCTCACTGTTGTGAAGACAGTGTCGAACAACATATTTCACAAACTACACAAGGCTTTATACAACACAAAGACACCTACAAAGGAGACCGCGTCATTCATTTATTCATTCAATAGTTCTGATCAACCGTCCTGAGCAGGGATCTGGAGACACAAAGGAATGATGCTCTTTCCTGAGCAGGTCACAGGCTAGAGGAGCCTACCAGTTTCATCATGGACTTGCACTTAGATGATAATATCTTAGATAATACATTTTGGTAGTGAAATGAGGGGGTGGGGACATAAAGTAAGAGGAAAGAGGAAGAGAAGACTCAGCCATCACACCAAGGAACCGAGTGTGTTAGATCATGGCTGTGCAAGTGGATGTAAGAGGATTTTTAATTGTGCTCCAAAGTAATCTGATGCTGCCCTCCTGCCAGAGACTTTCAGCACCATGGGGACTTGTTGGGATGCAATGGCTGTAGTGCTTCTGCAGGGAAACTCAACTGTTGTCACCATTTCATGGCCCTGAATATTCAGCTACACAACAGACCTCCAGGAGAATATGCTCTGAGTTGTAATTTTCCAAAGGCAACACGATTATAAAACCCAAGCAGATGGAAAGACAATTGCAATGGACGGGAAAGCTGTTAGCAGTTTCCATTTGTAGATGAAACCATTATTTTTTAACAGATCACTGCCAGAATTTGATGAATCTGGTACTCTTTGCACCCTCTGCTTTGCAAAAAAAAAAGCCCCGCAGCTCTGTAAGACTTTGCAAACAGTTGCAGAATGCTATTTTTATACATTTGTTTATGTCAAAGGCATTGGCTCATAAGGTTTCGCATTTAGCTTGCTGTTAATCTCTAAACTGCCATTAATATAGAGTTCCCAACCCTGAAAACTGTACTTCAAAATAAATGGTGGTGCGATCATCTTTTATTTAAAATATCACTGCATCCCATCATTCAACGTCAAGGCCCAGCTTGTTTATGGGAGAACTTGATTACATAATTACATATTAGGAATCATTTGTAAGGAAAATTGATTGGTGTATTTACAGCAAGGATTTCACCAGAAATAACCCTGTCTCTAGATGTGGGAGTGAAGTATCAGGTTGGAATGGCACAAGAACTTCAGGGGCTTGTCACCATCTTGTTTATTTCTCATCATAGGAAGGAGTACTTGCCCACAGAGCAGCGGGGGACAAACTGTCAGCTTTGAAACACTGTGTGATCCACAAATCAAGTTGTAGGTGGGATTACCAAGTACTGGAAAGAGTGCTTCTCAAGAATTGGTGAGTCTCAAGTTCAAGTTCCAACTCTCTTGGTCACTGGTAGGCAAAATCGTTCTGTCCCTCCAAACCAATAACGAATGGGAATGAAGACAAGAGTTGTGACACGTAAAAGGTGAGAAATGAGCCGGGCGCGGTGGCGCACGCCTGTAATCCCAGCACTTTGGGAGGATGAGGTAGGAGGATCGCGAGTTCAAAGCCAGCCTCAGCAATGGTGAGGCACTTAGCAACTCAGTGAGACCCTGTCTCTAAATAAAATACAAAAAAGGGCTGGGGATGTGGCCCAGTGGTCGAGTGCCCCTGAGTTCAATCCCCGGTACCACAAAAAAAAAAAAAAAAAAAAAAAAAAAAGGTGAGAAATGTCTGTGAGGATGCATAGGCGCTGAGAGGGACCTAAAGGCACAGATGAGCTTCATTCCAAACAGGAAGATTGATGGACGATGGCAGATGACCTTCACGTGGTGGCTCCTCCTCAATGGTGACAAGAGCACCAAGACGGTCCCCATTCAGCTTCCCTGCAGGCCCAGAGCACCAAGACGGTCCCCATTCAGCTTCCCTGCAGGCCCAGAGCCACCAGGTCACATCTTTCCATTCTTCTCTGTTCTGATTTTCTGTCTACACATTTCCTTCCTCAGTTTGTGAACTCTTTTTATTTTATTTTTTTTTCTTTGCCTTTCATGATATCTGGCCACAGGAAAATTTGGTCAATAGAATCTGTCCAGATTTTTCTATGGAACCTGTCTGCAGCCTTTGTCTCTAGTATGGAAGAGGATGACTTGTGTGTGTCCTTCTTATAAGATAAGCATGAAGAAAGCGCACCAATTTAAACCTTAAAACAGTATCAGTCCATGGGAATGAAATGATAATGAAAATCACAGCAATAGCAGCAGTTATAAGACTTGTCCTTCCAACTGTATTAGACTCTAGAGGGAAAAAGAGCATAAATGGAGGATTGTCACCAAGTCTCTGCACATGTCCTTGGCCATTTCCCGGTCCCCAGCATTTTTTTCTGAAAATGTTGCTGCCATTAAAAGGCAAAACTTAACAACTGTGACCAGACTGAAGATAATCTTAGAAAGCAGGTTAAATTGAGCCAGGTTGCAAGTGAGACCTTCCCCTGAAAACGTGTTTGTCTCTTTCTTGAGGTAGGGTGTCCCTCTTTCAGGCCCCTCCCTCCTCTACTTGTTGTTTCGTACCCGTAAGCTTCCTGAGGATGGAAATGTCGATTTGTTCACCTCATCAATACCACTGCCCGTCCTGGGTCCACCACAGTCAAACCGAACTGCACTTATCCCTTTTCCATCCGTGGGTAAATGCTTATTCATCCTGCAAGAAGTCCCAACTCAAAAATCGCCAGCTTTTTCTATGAGCAAGTGGTTTGTGTTTCCCCTCACGGTAATTCCACGGGGTTTTATCCACTCCTTCCGTTGTCATCACTGTAGATTTTCTGCATCTGCATATCTGCCTCACTCTGCAGGCTTCTTTCCATCATTCTGGCAAGAAGTAAACTGAATGAGCAGTTAGAGGTTGGGTTTCTTTGAAGCCCGCACTGTCATCCATGGTATCAGTACTTAATAGATGCTTGTTGAACTGAATTGAATTGAACTGAACTGAACTGAATTAGTGCTAGGGTTTCCAATAGTGGAATTGGATAAATTGCTACCTCTTTAGCTCTGGTTTTCACCTTAATGATCTTACTGATGTTCGATGATGGATGAGCACAGCATAAACTGTTTCCCCTTTATCACCTGCCAAATCCAAAAAATGCTGACACTTTTCATGCCCTGTTGGTTCCTTGCCTTCTTACAAAGGATAAGGTCAGACACGGTTTACTTGCAGTGATTGTATTGATCTTCATTCTTAAGATGCAATTGGGACTTCCCCTGGCAGGCAAGTTGTCATCGACTTTTACTTGGAGAGACAGATACTGACCATGGATGCTTTGGAGGAAGCCAAGCCTCAGTATTCAATTTCGACCAGTCCAGTGAGCTGGAATTTTACCCAGACAGAGCTAACCTTCATTATCATGTTGGATGGGCTCTTTTACTTTGCTTCCAAAAGAGTTTTCTACGACACAGATTTGTACAGTGGGAAAGGAGATATTAATTTATGTAAACTTCCCAATCTAATAAAATCTGCATCCATTTCGAGCTCATGGTTGTCATTGTTAAGTCACATGTTGCACATCAAAGAACAGTGAGGACAAGAGCTGCCCGGGGTGAGCAGATGTGGACAGAGGCAGAGTGCAACTCTTTCCTTTGGAACAGGGATGTCTAGTTTTTTAAAAACACACACTTATAAGCATTGATTCGGTTGTCCTTGAGAGCACCCTGGCAAGAACTAAATATTTATCCCCTTTTTTACAGAAGAAGAAACCACGGTTCAGAGAGAACAGGAGCAAATGGAATACAACACAGCTGAGAAAAGGTCTAAGTGTCAAAGCCCTTGCTCCACTACACCTTGCCACTATGTGATTTGGCTTTTGTGACATGTGACTGTTCATAGATACCTTCTTATGCAATATCTCGCCTGCTACAATAACACAGTGAAGAGATTCATGATCCCTTTGAAAGCAAACATCTGTGCACTGATGAAGTTATTCTTTTTAATGTAAACATGAGCTAGAATCTCACAAACATGCATCAGACTTGCATGCTGAAAACTATCAATGCTGGCCAAAAAAAAAAAAAAAATCAAGAAGATCCAAATAAATGGAGAAAAATACTTTTTTTCTTGGAAGATCAAATTAGTGAAGATGTCAATTCTTCCCAAAATGATATACAGATTTAACACAATGCAAGCCAAAATCTTAGCAAGAATTTTGAAGGTATAGAAAAGAACCTAAAATGTATACAGAAAACCAAAGAAACTATAATGGTTAAATAATTTTGAGAAAGAGAAACAAAGCAGAAGGAATTAGTCTACCCAATTTCATAACTTCTAGTTAAGGTAATTAAGACTGTAGAACTAGCAAAAGGATTGACAAGTGGAACAATGAAGCCAACACAGAACATAGAAATAGATCCTCACTAACATGAGTTGCAAAGGCAATTCAGGAGAAAATATAGCTTTTTCCAAAAATGGTAATGGACTAACTAGACATCCATAGTCAAAGAGGAGGAGGAAGAGAAGGATAAGGGAGAGGAGGAGGGAGAACAGGAGGAGGAGGAAGAGCAGGAGGAGGAGGAGAAGCAGCAGTAGTGGGAGCTTAAACTAGGGCTCACCTCCTTCAAAAATCAACTCAGAATGGGTTATGAACTTAAGGCACATGAACACATTATATAAGAGAGAATATTCTGGATCTAGAGCTAAGCAAAGAGTTCTTAGGCTCAACACCAAAATACAATCCTTAAAAGAAAATGTTGAGCAGGACACAGTGGTACATGTCTATTGTCCCAGTGACTCTGGGGGCTTGAGCAGGAGGATGGCACATGTAACCCTAGCCTCAGCAACTTAGTGAGACCTTGTCTCAAAATAACATTTTATAAAAAGGCTGGGGATGTACCTTAGTGGTAAACCACCCCTGGGTTCAATCTTTAATACAAAAAGAATAGGAAAGAAAGAAATTATTAATAGATTTCACTATAAATAAAAATGTTGCTCTGAGAAAAACACTGTTAAGAAATGAAGAAACAAGTTATAGAATGAGAGAAAATTTTTGAAAACCCACACAGCCAACAAAAGGCTAGTATCTAGAATATGTAAAAAGGAAAAAAAAAAAAAAACTCAGAACTCGACAGTAAGAAACAAATAAAACAATTATAAAATAGGCAAAAGACAGGAAGAAAAACATAACAAATAAGCACATGAAAATATGCTCCTCATTTTTAGACACTAGGGAAAAGGAAATTAAAACCACATGAGATATAATTACACACCTATTAGAAGGGCTAAAGTAATAATAGTGACATCACCCTATGCTAGCAAGAATTCAGAATAACCATTATTCGTACATTGCTGGTGGGAATATAAAATGGTACAGTCACTCTGCATAACAGTTTGACATTTTCTCAAAATACTAAACATGCAACCACCTTACAACATGGAAATAGCACTCCTGGGCATGTATTACAGAGAAATAGAAGTTTATGTGCACACAAAACAAAAACTGAACACAAATGTTTATAGCAGCTTTATTCATAATGGCCCCAAACTGGAAACAACCCTAATGTCCTTCAGTAGTTAAAATGTGGTACCCATTCACCATGGAATACTACTTAGCAATGAAAAAGAATGAACTACTGTTATATGCAACCTGAATGGATCTCCGGAGCATCTTGTTAAGTGGAAAAAGTCAGTCCCAAAAGGCCTCTCGCTGTATTATTCCATTTATTTAGCATTCTTGGGATGGAAAAATTATAGACAGGCACAAAAGATGGGTTGTGGCCAGGGATTGAAGGAGTAGGGTTGGGAGGGAAGGGAGTGTGGCTGTGAAAGGAAAACGAGGGTCGTCCTCGTGGTGTTGGACGACTGTGTCTCAGCTGCATCGCTGGCAATCTCTTAATGGTGGCGTTCACAAGAATTTAGCAAGATATTACCATTGGGGGAAGGTAAGTAAACAATACACAGAACCTCACCATGAACTTCTTAAAACCGCATGGGGATCTACAATTATATCAAAATTAAAATCAACCGCTATGGAAAGCAGTATGGAGATTTCTTGGGAAACTGGGAATAGAACCACCCTATGACCCAGCCATCCCACTCCTGGGTCTGTTCCCAAAAGACTTAAAAACAGCATATTACAGTGACACAGCCACTTCAATGTTTATAGCAGCACAGTTCACAATAGGTAGGTTGTGGAACCAACCTAGATGTCCCTCAGTAGATGAGTGGATAAAGAAAATGTGGTATATCTACAAAATGGAATTTTACTCAGCAATAAGAGAGAATAAAATAATGGCATTTGCAGGTAAATGGATGAAGTTGGAGAATATAATGCTAAGTGAAATTAGTCAATCTCAAAAATCCAAATACCGAATGTTTTCTCTGATATAAGGAGGCTAGTTCACAGTGTTGTTGGAAGGGGGTACATAGGATCAGAGGAACACTAGAATGGTCAACGGAAAGGGAAGGGAAGGGAGGGAGCAAGGGGGGAGGAGGGGAAGGAAAAAAAAATTGGTGGTTGAAGGAGATGGATATCATTATCCTAAATGCATGATTGAAGATCTGAATGGTACTTATATACTTTGTATACAAGCAGTTGTATGAAAAAAGATACTATACTTGTGCATTGTGAATAAGTAAATAAATACTTTTTAAAAAAAATTTAAAAAAATAAAAACATGAATACAAGTTAGCCTTTTAAAATGGAATTTTAAAATTTGGATTAATTATCTTCTAATTCAAACTTTGAGTTCTTATGTGAACAATTCACACTTACGTTTTGTTTTTCAAAAGCTCTCCATTACTTTAGCTAAGCCTAATAAAATCTGACCACTAAAACTATTAACTAAAAAAATAAAAATAAAAATAAAACAAAAGTAGAAATAGAAAAAGAAACCTGAAAAGGAGTAGTTCAGAGGAGGATGTCAAGGCTTTAGGTTCTACTGATGACATAGAACATATCTTGTCACCTCTTTTATATTGACTTGTTTCAATTTTCTCTAATTGAAGCATCTGATGAAATAATCCCCCTATGGCTACCTAACAGTGCCTAGAATGTCATGAATTTACACTTGCTCTTTCTTCTGCCAGACTACGCCTCCTCTCAGGCTCCCCCGGAAGACCCTTTGTGACTGCAGACAGTGCGTATACCTTTTGGAGAGCTCACCTACATGCATACATCAGGCCCAGGGGAGATTTGCTCCTTTGGGCTAGCATGCTATCCTTTACATACTTGTAGCTGCACACTGTCATGTTTAATTTTCTCTTAACACACTAATTCTACATATTGTGGGTTTCAGCATGCATAAAATATGCATTGATCAAATCCAATCTCTATTCCACTCACCACCCCCCCCCCACAAACCGTTCCCAATCTCTAGTAATCAATCTTCTCCTCTCACGTCGATATTTTTAGCTTGCACCTATGAGAGAGATCATGTGACACTTGCCTTCTTGCATCGGGCTTATCTCACTAAACAGAAGGTTCTCCAGTTCCATTCATTTTCTTGCAAATGATAGAATTTCATTCCTTATTGCTGACTAATACTCCATTGTGCATATACGCCACGTTTTCTTTACCCATTCATCTATGGATGGGCATCGAGGCTGATTCCATACCTGAGCTGGTGTGAACAGCCCCCATCAATGGGTATGCAGGTATCTCTTTAGTGGTCTGACTTCATTTCCTTTGGATGAACACCCAGAAATGGGAGAGCTGGATCATAGGGTGACTCTATTTTCAGTTTGTTGAGGAACCTCCATACTGGTCTTTGTAAATAAATTCCTTTTCTCCACCCTTGCCAGGATTTTTTATCTTTTTGTTTTTATTCATAGTAGCCACTCTCGTTGGGGTGGGATGGACTCCTTGTCATTCTGTCTTTCCTTTCTCTGATGACTAATGATATTGATTATTCTTTCCTATTTTTGGCTTTGCATTTCTTTTGAGAAATGTCTATTTCTTTTGAGATGTGTCTGTTCAGATCATTTGCCCAAGTTTTAACTGAATTACTTGGGTTTTTGTCAAGCTTTTTGAGTTTCTTATTCATTCTAGATACTAACCTCCGTTGGATGAGAGTTTGGAAAATATCTTCTCTCATTCTGTAAATTATCTCATTGCTCTATCGTTTCCTTGGCTATGCTGAAGCTTTTTAGTTTGATTAATCTCATTTGTCAATTTTGGCTTCTGTTTCCTGTGCTTTGGGGGTCCTATCCCAAAAAAAAAAAAAAATCATTCACTGTACCTATGTCGCAAGGTGCTTTCCCTATATTTTTTTCTAGCAGTTTTAAAATTTCCAAGTCTTACACTTAGGCACGTTGTCTTTTTGACAGTCTTGAAATTCTCTCTCTGTTCTGCTACACTGGCAATTCCTCACTTATCCTGTGAACGATTCTGAGCACAAACTAATGCAGTGTCTTCAAGGAGGTGACAGACATGCTCTGCCTACTGCCCCCGTCTTCCTAACTAGCGGAGAACACACTCCTCCTTTCCTCCCCCACTGCTGGAAATATTGGCTGCTGGTCATTCTCAGCTGAGTCCTTCTCCAACACCCTGGGCAGGGTGAGTGCCCCACTCCATGCAGGGCTCCTTTACCAGGAACACCAGGCGATGTCGAGGTACAGCTGTCACCTACATGTGGGGCAACTCTAAAGGGCCATCCCAGCTCCAAAACTCTCCAAGGAATCAACTGAGACCTCTATTGCAAGTACATCAACTTGTCCCTCTGACCAATTTTGTCCCTCCCTTTTTATCGGGGGTTGTTGCCAAAAGTTTCCTTCCATAAACTCCCTACACATAAATCTGTATCTCAAAGTATTTCTTGGGAGACCCAAACTGGAAACAGTATTAGGGGCAGCACCAAAAGAATGGATTTTAAAATGGTATCGTTTAGCTGGATCACCAGCCGGCCGCCTCACAATGGGGACTCCATCAAAAGTGGTAGATGAAGGGTAAATAATCGTCCATAAGTCGTAGCTGCAATCGTTATGGCCTTTGCTGGTAGAGAACTGAGATGGACCGCTGGTGGATGAACTAGCCGGGGCCATGTGGGAATGTTGAAGTTGTTCGGGCAAAGCAATAATTCCCAGGACTATGGAAGCCCTAATCAAGCTAAGATTGCGGTTAGCTGAGAGCCATAAAAGATGTTTCCAGTTCCACCTGATATTCATACATTATTCAAAGAATTTTTGCATGCCCGTGAACACTGTGTGACGCACCTGTAAGCTCGAGCTGTGAGCACCTGTCCTTGTTAAGGCAAAATGTATATAACCGGGTGAGGTTGGTTAGGAGGTGTGGCTGGCGGAAGGAGTTTGTAGTTGGAGTTTGTGGATGAAGCTTGTGGTTGGAGTTTGGAGAGGTTGCTGAAGCCGGAGAGAGAAGAAGAAGAAAAGACCTTTTTTCATTTTTCATCCTGCCTCCGAATTTTCTCCCGCGGCGTCGTTGCTCCAAGCGGCAATCGCTTCAGGCAGCAACAGGTGGCTTTTGCTGGGGTTATTATGTATTGAAGACATAGCAATGAAAGCTCGAAGATGATGAATCACAAACTTAAGCCAAAGAACAAAAGCCAGAGGGCCTTTTTGGCAGCATATAAGAAATTCTCCACATTCTGTAGCCAGAGGATAGAACAACCTAAGGATCGGATCCAGGATTTAAGTAGAGTAATGGAGTTTCAGAGATGACCATCTCAACCCAAACAAATCTGTTCTACCTAGACCTGAATTCTGATTAGAAAGGACTAGGGCCCTGACGTGTGGGATGGAAACCTTGGTGTCAGTGCACTCAGAAACTGTGAATCTCTGGATTCGACGAACCCCTCTGCGCCTAAAGAAGAGGTCCATTCCTCCACGCAAAAGCTGAGTTCTCCTCCCCTTCATAAAAATCATGCAGAAGCCTCTGCCTCAGGACAAAACATGACCGCTCCCAACCCCCAGGGTCTGTTTCTGTCTCCCTTCCTGGCCTCTCGACCTTTACCTAGGGTCAAATCATAAAGCAGCACTTGGCCTGCTGAGAGAGGAAGGAGGTCTGCTCTGAAGGAGCAGAGGAACTGGTCACCGTTCACGAGCACGGACAGATGACAACACATGTGACTGGACACTGAGGCTGCTGGGTCAAGCGCGATGTGGGTGACGCTAGGAGACTTCATTGATGTGGGGGGTTCCTCTCCGGAATAAGGGATTTTCCAGAATTAGGACAAATTTCAGGGCTTACAGCAGATCCTCGACCCCTTATATGAGTTCATGTGATACTACATGTAACCAAGAAAGAATTTAAAGTTCTTGCTTTCCAAGTTTTGATCAAATAATAAAAGTTCTACCATAACACAAGATGCCCTGTGTCTACACATTGAGAAGTCCAGGTCACTATAGTATAGAAAGACCAAGTATGGAAACAGTGAAGAGGAGATCTAAAGCACCCGAGGGTCACAGAGTTCTCAAAGGTTAACACTGATATTAAAGAAGCATTCTGCTCTTGCACTCAGTCAAGTTCAGGTTGGAGGGAGCAATAACAATCCATTGGTAGAAAGAAAAATCTCCTGGAGAAGTTTCACAGGTGAAAGAAAGTTTGCCATATGAGATATTTTTAAACAGTCAATGTAATGACTAGTATGATATTTTGACAGAATAGAAAATACATATACATTTCTTACTAAGTATGTTTATATGTAATTATATATAAGAATTATATATAAGAATATGTATCTAATAAATATATAGATAACATGTGATATATATAAAATCTTTCCACCCATTTCTAAAACAAAGCTTCGAAAACTTTTGGAATTAATTTCCTGAGAAATAGAGGTGAGAGGCATGTCTTTTGTAGTCCATAAAAAGTCCTTTCAACCATGCTGAGTTGATGCTAACTCACTTTTGGTGAGTACTTAGACAGATGCAGGATTGAGACTGGTTTCCCGAGGAACCAACCATGTAATTGTAAGGTTGACATTTTAGTCTTACTCCCCAAACTTCAGTGATGGGAGTGGAATTAATTACCTATAACAAATGACTTCATCCATCATGCCTATGTAATAGAACTTCCATTAAACCCTGAAGATTGCTTAGAGAAGTTCCCAGTCAGTATGTAAATGGAGGAGTTGCGGGGACAGTGTGCCCAGAGAGAGCATGAAGCTCTGCACCCCTCCCCGACACCTTACCCTTAGCATCTACGATACTCACCTTGACTAGATTAAGAAATAGCTAAAAACTGGTAAGCCATTATTTCTGGGTGCCTCTGTCCAGGTGTATCTAGAGGAAATTAGCATGAGTTGGTGGACTGAATAGGGTCAGGCACCATCCAATCAACTGCAAACCCAGACAGCACAAAAAGGTGAGGGGAAGGTGAATTTGCACTCACTCCATCTGTGTGTGTGTGTGTGTGTGTGTGTGTGTGTGTGTGTGTGTGTGTGCGTGTGCGCGCGCGCGCACGCACGTGCTAGGTCTGGGCATTTCTCCAGCCCTTCGATATCAGAATTCCAGGTTCTCCAGCATGCACACTCTGGGACTTGCTTCAGTACTCCCCAAAATTGACCCCCCCACCAAGTTCTCAGACTCTCAGCCTCAGAGCTAAACCATTGACTTCTCTGGTTCTAAGGTTTTTAGACTTAGACTGCGTCAGTTTACTAGCATCCTAGCCTCTCCAGCTCACAGATGTCCTGATGTGAGATATCTCAGCCTCCATCATCACATAAGCCAGTCCCTCTAACAAATCTCAAATATCTAGATCCACTCATCCATCCATTTTTATACACACATACACACACACACACACACACACACACACACACACGTATAGTACATATATTTAGTACATACATTTTGTGTAAATTCATGCAAAAAACATGTCCATAAGACTTGAAACAAAATGGAGGCAGATAACTATGAAATTCTGCACTTACCTTGTTTCAAGGTTTGAGGTAATGGCTTCAAGTTCTATGCACATGTTTTTGCATGAATTTAGATATATACATGATAGATAATTGGATCGATCGATCGATAGATCCTATCGGTTCTGTATGTCTAGAGAACACTGATTAACAAAGTGTATCTTCTATTTGGTGGTTCCTGAGATGCATCCCTTATAATAATGCAATGGCAAGTGTTATAGCCTGGGTCTGGAATGTCCCTCCAAAGCTCACATGTGGGCTGAAGGCGCGGTCCTCAGATGGTCGTGCTATTGGGAAGTGGCAGAAACATCAGGAGGTGGGGCCTTGGTGAAAGAGATGGGTCCCTGGGGGCATGCCTTAGAAGGGTGTATTTTGTCCCTGGACCCTCCCCACTTCTCTGCTTGCTTCTGTTGTGAGTTGAGCAGTTCGGTTCCACTGCTGTGACATGTGACTACATCAGTCAGGGTCACTCCAGGTGAATTGGGCTGGCACAAAATCATCACACACAGAACGTACCTCTTTCTTGGGGTTCAGCGATGGCTCCTCTGCCCCAGGTCCCACAAGGGAGGCAAGGGAGGATGGAAAAAAAAAAAAAAGAGAGAGAGAGAGAGAGACAGCACTCCTGAAGCCCTATTTATTGAGGGGAAGACGCTCGGAGAAATTCCACCTAATTGAGGCAAGGGATTGGGTTTCAGAGGAGAGTAGCCCAGTCTCATTGGGTGCCCACTCCCAGAGCTTCATTCCCCTGCCAAGCGGAGGTGAGATCCACCTGTTTCCAGGCGGAGCAGAAACCAGTCTCCACGCCTCAAGACTAAGGGTGCTCAGCTCCTATGGGGCAGCTGCCGACATTCCACCGCCCCTCCTTCCACCGTGAGCTACTGCCTCACTCAGGCCCAGGGGAAAATGGAGCCAGCTGATAATTAACTGGAATCTTTGAAACCCTGAGCCAATATAAATCTTCTTCAAATTGCTTTTCTCAGGTACCTGTCACAGTGGTATAAAATGATTTCCTGAGTTCTTGAACCCTTTGCAGATTATCAAACCAGACAAGACAGTCATGGAAACTACCAGCTTTCAAGCACACGGATTGTGATTGGCATCTTGTGAGGGCAGTCTTGTGAGACCAAGTCCTTAACCTCTGTGGGATCTGAAGAAGTTCTGGGTGGTGTGAGAATTCAGTGAGATTGTTGGAAACCCAGGTAGTGCCCAGAGTTGGAGAATTGTTTTATGTGAGAAACAAAAGTATACATTTATTAAAAAAAAAAAAAAAAAAAAAAAAAAAAAAAAAAAAAAAAAAAAAAAAAACTTAGTAACTAGGAAGCTCGTGTTTGTAAATTGCTAAATTAAATGGATTCATTAATTGTGTTATTAGATAATATAGAAATAAAATTACAAAATGAGGCCAGGTGTACAGATTCTCTAGCTCAACAAATCTACTTCTGGAAAACTAACCTTATAGATACTTTACTAATATCTGTGACCATGTATGCAAAGGTGTATATAAGAAGGGTGTTCATTTTAGCATTACTTGCATTTTCCAGGAGACAGAAGGAAAAACAACTGAATCCATGGTACTATATACATAAATAATGTCTAATTCATGCAAATGAAAGCCATATAGACCTTTCAAATAGTGAGTCATATCATTCAGAGAAAAAATAAAATTGTGTGATAATTTCAGTTTCGTTTCAAGTTATATTTACATGTTTTTGCATGGATTTACACAGAAATTTTCTAGACAAATAAAAAAAATGGTTAGTGCTGACTTCTCCTCCAGAGGAAAAAGGGCTCATACTTTAACTTTCAGAATTTTGTTCTGTCTGTACTGTTGAAATGTTTTGATCTGTTCATTTACTTGATTATTTTTAAATAATAGAAAAAGTTAGGTGTTTTTTTTTTTTAAAAAAGGAGAACCAAGAAATATGAACTTATTTTAAATTGTAAAATAAAAATGTTCAATAGCATTGGGAAGTCATCCTCATAGCCGAGCGAGGTGAGCAAGGCTGAGCAAATTGGCCCTGAGATTCAAACTCATCACAAGGAACCAAGTAGACAGCAGTCACTGGCCTTGACAGGTGAACACTGTCTGCAAGGTGCATTGGTCCTTGGCCTGATCACTGAGAATCACAGAATAAAACAGGAGAATGTTCTGACCACACTCCATAGCACTCCAGTGTCTCCTGAAAGCAAAAGCAGCCAGGCAAAAAGACACCGTGGCTTTCAATCTTGAACTCTAATGTGAACCCTTGACTGGTCTTTAAATTACCACGTGGGCATCTGGAATGGGGAATCATGGTCTGTATGTTCTAACAGAGAGATGGCATTGACAATCATTATGAATTCCAAGTGGGGCTACACCTAGCAAAGAATGGAAAACTTTATTATAACAAAAATAGGACTTAAAGGGTCACTATTCCCCAGAACCAACTGAATTTACCTTTACCATGTTTACTGCTTATGTTCCCAAACAGGACCAGCATAACATAGCAGAAATGCCAACAAATTTGGATGCAGAAAGCTTAAGTTTCAAGCCTCAGGTGTTCCAAATAACATTTAGTTAAGTCACGTAAATTTTAGGCCTTGTTTTTTGTTATTAACTTAAAAAATTAAAGAGGATTCTAAAATTTCGCAGGTAACTCAGGTATTAATTAGAAAAGGAATCCAATATTCATACCCACCTACAGAATGAGACATGTCTCAAACTCATACAGACACACACAAATGTGCACCCACGCACACACATTTTCAACACAATTTTAGAATACTCTTAGACCCCATAAAACCTATTCATGAACTCTCGGTAAGAATCTCTAACATCATGTCCTCTTATGGAAAATGAGATGTCAATGTTTGGTCAGAACAACAAATTAACACTCCTCTTGCAGCAAATAAAATTCTATTAAATTTATTATTTCTTGCTCCCAAAGAAATCAATGATCACTTCACATTAAATATCCACATAACAGCTGGTGATAATGTCAACTTCTATTTTTGAGGATTTACCCAACTTTTGGCAAAGCATCTTCCCTGGCTAGTAAAGAGGAGCCTGGATTTTCACCCAAGTCTGTCCAGCTAACAAGCCCATTTATTTTCACTACATCACTTGGGCAAGCAGATATATGGACACCTGAATGTTGATCAATTTCCCAGTATACCTCTCAGATATTTGCACACAGAACCCAGGAATAGTTAATGACATTTTAATATGTTGCTTCTCTTTCAACACTTAAACATCCGTGTTCTGGGATACTTAGTGCTCTATTCATCTTTATACAATATTCCAATCAGCCATGGGATAATTACTACAAAATACAATAATTTTTGTTTCTTTTTCATTCTTTTCAGACAAAGTAAGTCTCACTGCATAACCTCTCCCACCACAATTGTGTTGTATTTTTGCATCCCTAACTTGATTTTTCCCTATTTACTAAATGATATTGATGTCCACCCATTTCAGTTTTGAAGAAAAAGATAAACATGTGACAACTCTGCTAGGTTTTAACTTATCATGGTGTCATTCTTTTCTTCACACAATACCCTCTGCTTCCAATGTCCTCTCTCCACCTGACCCTACCTATACTTAAATACCTGCCAAACTCCCATCTAATTAAACTGAACTTCAATGCAAAGTCTTACAAGGGTCCCTGTCTATGGAGTCCCCCACCTATGGTAAAAATAACTCTTCTTCCATTTGCATTTGGGTAGGGGAAGTGATTTTAACTAATTGTGAATGATGGACATGAGTAGGGAAAGATCCAGAGTGAGTTTTGTTTCATACATGCCAAAAGCAGTTGCAAAAATTAATCCTGATCACAGCCACCAGCCTACTGGTCTACCCATGGGACCTCAAGGGTGAAACAACTTCCTCTTCACTCATGGAGGGCCCCAGAGGACCCTGGCATATCCAGCCTCGCCTTCTTCTCTGTGAAGAAATGGACAAAGGCTGTTCCACACAAACCAACTCCATTTGTCAAGGTTAAAAGAGAGATTAAGGAAGGACTCCCTTGGGAGCAACTGTCACACGCTCAGGCTCACAAAGAGAAGCACATGCTTACCTCTCACTGCCAGGGTCCAGCCCCAGCAGGGTCGGGGGTCTTCCTGGTCCAGGGGATGTGACGGGGTAAACAGTGTCGGCGATGGATGGACAACAACCACACAGACTCACAGGCCAGTGCAGAATGCTGACAAGTTTATTGAGTTCACACACAGTTTTTATACATTTTTTAAAGTATAACATGCCAAGAATGTAGTTAACATAAAACCCATAGAATTCCTGGTACAGAACAGGCTTACTGGAAAAAGTGATTGTATGAGATAATAATATCCCCACCACATCCCCTGCTATTGTTCTGATTTAATGTCTAAGCTATGAACGTAATCAGCAAAGCTGATCTTAAGTTTCTATTTCGTCATAGTGCTTAGCTCTTATGTTTCATAATAGTAAGCATATTTGACCTTATGACTCTATTCTTCCCTAAGTTAAACTTTAAGTTCGGGTTAGTCAAGAGGGCAGTGATCTCAGTGGTTACCATGGCAAGGGTTAGTCAAGAGGGCAGTGATCTCAGTGGTTGCTATGGCAAATTTCCTTGTAGATAATTGCCATATTGTTTAGTAAAGTAAATCATACTAGAACGGGGTCACAAGCACCAAAGGGACTTTTTCCCATGGGGTCTCTTTAGTGGGAAGTACTTTGATATTATTCTGTTTCTGATTACTATCAGTGAGCCTATGTGCTTTTTGCAAACTCATGACTGGAGAAACAGGTGGCTCTGTGACTGTTCTCACATAACAATATGTGCTTATAACAATCACCCCAGGAAGTAGACACATCACACGGTGGCAAAGGATTATTTTACTGTTTGTGGTAGGGAAGGGGTCATGGTTTCTAATGTTTTATTAATATTCTCAGAAAATGCTGTAGAATTCCCCTCACCCCCAGAAATCACCACTAGAAAATAGTATGAATATTATATTATTAAGAAGATAGTGCAGAAAAGGCACCAGAGCTTAGAGGCATACATCTGGCATATTCCCGAGATGATGAGGCCTTGCAAACATCATTCTCCCAGTGGATCCTTGTCAAACACTGGTTGGATTGCCAGGTGCCCTCACATCTCACCTGACCTTCCACCAGGAAGAAAGCTTTCCTGCCTGAGCCCTTGAAGTAGCCCTAATTAGGAAGGGCTGTTGCAGCTAGCTGGAAGCCATAAGTTCCACCTGATATGTATGTGACGCACCTGTAGGCACCCGCAAAGCTGAAGGTATATAACCGGGTGAAAGCGGTCCGAGTTAGGAGAACGGAGAATTCAGTCAGTCGGGCAGTCACTCGGTCGGTCAGAAGAATCAGAGCGGCCAGAACGTAGGCAGAGCGGTTACAGAAGAGAAACCAGATAGAAGAAGTAATGACTGGTCAGAGTTAGGCCGAGGCTCCCAAGGAAGACAGAAGACAGAAAGAAGAAGGAAGAAAGAAGAGAGAAGAAAGAAGCTCTAATCTTTCTCTAAGCTAAGCTCTATCTTTCTTTCTCTCTAAGACTCTAAGCTAAGAAGAAGCTCTATCTTTCTTTCTCTCTAAGACTCTAAGCTAAGAAGACAAGAAGAAAAGCTCTCTTTAATCTTTCTCTCTACAAGAAAATCTTTCTTTCCTTCTCTCTACTCTAAGCTAAAGTAGAAGTAAAAGTAGTAAAAGCTTTACTCTGCCTCCGAGAGTTTTCCTCCCGGTTTTTTGGTACCAGGTAGCTTACAAGCCCTCTTCTCCATTTTTCTCCTGCATGTGAAAAAGAGACAGGTGTCTCAAATGCCAGTGGGCTGAGCACGAGACAGCTGTGTTCCAAAGCCACCAAACACCACATGCACCTGCGCTTGATAGTCTCTCCCCATCACAGCTGCACAGGCTGATTATGGTTCATGAGGCCCCCAACTCCACTCTCCCTACATCCTCACCACCATGCAACAATTATGGGGCATCCTTAGGTACTTGGTTCAAAAGCTGTCCTCCCAGAAGCACCTCCCCAGACATCCCCACCCCAACTGAGGTTAGAGCTTTTTTTTCTGGGCTTGACCTTTGCGCTACCTTTACATCCTATGTACCCATAGATATAGCCCTGGTTACACTATATAGCCATCTTGTCAGCCCCCTCCCCAAAAAACATTTAAATAAAAACAGTGAGCTTGGCATTGAGTCCATTAAGAAATTAGATGAACTTAGCTGAACACTCACTCTGCACCTGGCATCCTCCTAAGTGCTTCATACAGATTATACAGACTAGCTCCTTGACTTCTCCCACCAACACACTACTACCTCATTTTTCAGATAAGAGTACTAAGCCTGGGACAAATGACAACTTGTCAGAAATTGAACCCAAGCAGCCTGATGCCCAGGCCACATGTTTAGCTGCTGTACTACGACTCAACCCTTCAAGATGTGGAATTGCAAAGAAGGAAGAGCAGTCTGTGGGGTGGGCAGTGGGGAACAGGCATTTCTGTGCTTAATGAATAACTGATGTAATGGCTCAAAGGTACAAAATAAGATGGTGTTGAGGAGGTGGAGGAGCAAACAGCAGTTGGTGAATCAAAGAACTAGGTGAGAACAAAACCTCCAAAGACCTATTTTGCAAAAAAAAAAAAAAAAAAAAAAAGGGAGATTTGTGAAGGGCAAAACATCACACCGGGGACAGCCGTGCAGCCAAGAGATTTATTCAACAGCCTTCGTGGCTGGTAGCAAAACCAGAGAAGAGGTGCTCTGGTCGAAGGTTGAAGAGGTGCTGGGAGAGGGGAGTCAGGGAGAAGGGAGTGTGCAAGCTCTGGTGGGAGAGAGGAGTCAGGGAGAGTGGAGTGTGCAAGCTCTGGACAGAAGGTGGGTGCTTGGTCGCACCGGCTAGGATCTCTAGAGCTATCAGCTAAAGCAGCTACTGTCTGACTGGAGGCTGGAGCTGTCAGCTGGGAGCGACCATCGGGCTGAAGGCTATGGGTCTGGAGCTGTCAGCTGGGGCAGCTGCCATCGGCTGGAGGCGATGGGTCTGGAGCTGTTGCAGTGGCTTCCTCCTCTCAGCAGCGACGAGCTGATGTGTCCGTGTGTCTGTTCTGAGTCTCTCGAACAGGGCCCTATATAGGGATTTCTGGTGGGAGGTGCACCAGAGCAACCCCAACGCCATTGGCTCTTTGCCCATAGAACAGGGTGACCTTTAAGCCTATTGGCTTTTGCCCAGGGGAAAAGAAACATCCTGCTGGGAGAATGAAACAAGGTTGCTTCTCTCAGGATGTGGAAAAACTCTGGGGGTGGGGGGCAGGTAGCCCATCTATCAATTTGGAACTTGAACTTTATCCTTTAGAAAGTTGGGGTCATTGAAGGGTTTTAAGTAGAAATTGAACAAGATCACATTATATTTTAGAAAGCTATTTTTGCTGCCCATGTGTAAGGTGACGAGATGAAAATTTGAACTGTGCAATAAATCTGAATGATTATTATGTCAGGCCTGGTACCAGGTTTGGGAGTGGAGGCAGAAGGTATAGATAACACAAGAAAAAAAGACTATCAGTCCTTAACTTCAGGACATCTACAGAGTGGCAATGGAAAGAGACATGCAAGGACAATAAGCAAAGCATGATTACCACATATTAGGTGAAGGCACCAGCTAAAATATGAACAAAATTCCAAGAGTGCACCAAGAAGGGAATGGTTAACAGATGTCACCGTCTCCTACATTTTTTTCCTGAGTTCTGCCAATATCCTGCAAGAAGATAAAAGGTGGAGAGAATAACTAGGCAGCATGCTAGAAAGCTGGGGCTGGATGAGGTGAATGGCATATTGATACGGGAAACATGTGGCACCAAACATCAACCCATGCCCACGACAGACCTTATAAGTTGACCTCAGATTTTTCTGTGGATGCCAGATGGAAGCTCAGACGCCTTTCCAGAGTGTCTTAAGTAGACTGGGTTGAGTTCCAAATTAAACCAATTTTACTCCCCAAATGGCTGGAACTTGAATAGGCAGTTGTACCGAAGGATGGCTACATTGGAAGGGAAAACAGTCTAGTTTCCCCTGTTCAGTTTATCCTGCCATTACAGGTGGCCACAGATTTTGTTTTGTTTTTATTTGTTCTAATTAGTTAGACATGACAATAGAATGCATTTTGATACATCATACATGTATGGGGCATAACTGCTTATTCTTCTGGTTGTACATGATATAGAATCACACAGACCATGTAATCATATATGTACATAGGGTAATAGTGTTTGATTCATTCTACGTATCCTTCCTACCCCCATACCTTCTCCCCTTACTTCACTCCCCTCTGGCGGCCACCAATTTAAAAGTGATTGAGAAAAGCCTTTCAATAAGGAATCAGGAAAATGAATAACTTTCTCTATCCCATAACAGTCAAGCAGAGGTCCATGTGTAACTTTACTGATACCTAAAGTAAGGTTTATTCTACAAATTGAGCCCAAGAACTCATAGCTTGTAAATCTGTATGATCATTTAAAGACCACTATGTATGATTTAAAAAAAAAAAAAAACAGGAAAACAATTTTGTCATTAAAGAGTATTAAACAAAGCCAAGTTTAAGCCCTCTTTGCCCTCTTTGTGTAATATTCAGACCACATTGGTAATGAATTTCCTCTGACTGCTGCCTCCTCTAGAAACCTCCAGGAACATTCTCCCATTGTGAATGACCAGAGAAGAGAAAGAAACCCCACCTCTGGAGCTGCTCATATAATCCCCCAGACACCCTATCAAGTTGGTAGGGACTTACCTCTCTAACAGATGAGGGGAAAGCTCAGAAACTTGCCCAAAGATGCAGCTTTGCAGCAAGACCAGGATGCATCCCCAGGTCTTGTCTCCTTCAAGGCTGTCCCCTCCAGCCACTAACCACTAACTCCTTCAACAGCTAGAGCTTTACCTTGGCAGTGTCTGTCTGGGATACTGGGCAGAAGAAATGGGATGAGCAGAAAGAGTCTTCACAGTTGGCTACTTGGTGAGGAAAATCCAAAATTCATCCCTTGGAAACAAGCCACTGGCAGTCTCCAAAACCAGAGAAGGCTGAGGTGCCCCTTGTAAGGAACCATGTTCACTTAAAAGATCTCAGAAGAACCATGCTCTGGTTTACTGTGCTTCTGGACACTCAGGTCTAGCATTGGTCATTCCTTGATTCTGGATTCTTTATTCCCTCACTCCCTGGTCCATCTTTCCAACAAAGAACATACACACATGCACAGAATCATGCAGTGAATCAGAATTTTTTCATCCATCCTTGAATTAATTACCACCCACATTAGAATTGCAGTTTTCCAGACACTACCCTAACATGATCCTCATCCAGTAAATGAAGGAAATCTCCAGAATCTATGCTATTCATATCACAGATTAGGACTCTGATGCCTCTTAAACAATGTCCCCGATCTTGGCTAGTATTAGGTCACCAGGAGTTTTTAAATTACCATGTTTTAAATGCAGTCACAGAAATTCCAACAAAACTAGTTTGGGATAGGACCCGAGCATCAGTATTTTAAAATGGACTTCTGGGGTGGAAAATCCTGCACGAAGTTTGAGGTTCACTCTCAGACATGTTTCTCTGCTCCTAGCCAGTCCAGAAAATCATACATGAAAATGGTTAGGAGAATCCACAGGAATGAATTTAAAACTGTCAAGCTGCCAGGTGTCCAGGTGGTCAATTCTAACAATGAGCCAAAATGAAAGTACCAATCAAGGCTTTATTCACTTTCTGCAAACAGTAGGCAGAAAAGCTGCCATCTCCTCAGGGTCCACTTTTCCCACAGAATGGCACACCTGAGAATCAGGTGGATGCAGCACAGGTGGAGAAAGAGTCTGGCTATGAAAGAGCCCTAAACAAAAGGCTCCTGCCACCTAGGGACATGTCAGCTAGGAGGAGGAGGATAGAAAGGATAAGAGTAGAAAGGGACAGAATCAAAAGGAGAAAAGCACCTCCACCAAGACTCTCTGTGGGGACTTCCATAAGGAGGCACCAGTCTAGGAATGCAAATACACCTGTGAACATGGCTGGCCCCAGCCTCTTTCTCCACCTGTGCTGCATCCATCCTTAGCTGCATCTCCCTTCAGACAACTGCAATGTGGTAGCTGTTTGGTGTGAGAAGAGCATCTTCCCCCTGAGGACTGCCAGGCAGAGCTTTCTAATTGCCTATAGTCATGCCTACAAGAACACATAGGATTTTGGACTGGAGACAGATCCTCAAAAATGTCTATCATTCTTATAACAGTGTTAGAAGTGTTAGAGTCAATATGTATGCCCTGCTTTTTTTATGTAAGTCTATTCCGAAAGACAAGCCAGCTCCTGACCACAGTGATTAGGCAAAATAAGTCTTTGGTGATCCTCTTTAACTCCTTACCTGCCTTCTTCTATAGGTATGCCTTTATTATATGCTTCCTATAACGCCAGAACCCTCACTTTATCCACCCATTCCAAATATACATTAGGGTATTTTTGTCTTTTAAATCAAAAGGCAAAATAAAAAAATAAATAAATTTACACTAGCTTAAAGAATGTTTGGTGTCAGAGAATCAAGCAGTCAGATGAAGAGCAAGGGTGAACTTAAGCATGGTCAAATAGATTCAAAGGTACACCATGAATAATCTTTATTTTTAATATTCTTTTGTTTCACTTTCCATCATGTTGGCTTCCTCCTCAGGAGGCTCTTTCTAAAGGCATCAAAGACAGCCACCAGCAGCTTCAGACTCACCCTTGCTCACAGTTAGCAATCTCAGGGAAGGGTGTTGCTCTTTATCCATTAGTGACCACAGAAAACTCCAATAAATACTATGATTGGCTCTTCCAGGATCATGTGTCCAACCAGGACCAATCACTGTAGTAAGGAAGGCAGAGCCACTTCATTATGAACCCCCACAAGAAATATGTGGAGAGAGGGAAGAAAGTTCCCAGAAGGAAGAAATGCCAAATACACAGGAAAGGATATGCTATTAAGCCTTGATGGGAGGAAATAACAGTGAAAACTTGTTTCTAAAGCTCTGATATTTGTTCTTAAAGATCATAAACCACTTTTAAGTAAAATGTTCCTTATCCCAGAATATTTTAACAAAATCAAGTTGTTAATTCAAAAAAGAGGTGAGAATAAAAAGAGCTTCTTGTCCAGGACTAACTGGAAGAAAGGGTTTGGCACTCTACACAGAACAATTCATTGAAGCCTCAGACCACCACCAAGAAAGATAGGATAACTGGAGCCCAGGGAGATAATGTACTTTCCCAAGAACCAGAACAGCTCTTGTAACCCAAGTCCATTCTCTCATGAAAACACAATCTCATCTTCTTATTATGAGCTCTATTTCTGTAACACAATCACTTACATAATATTATTTGATTGTACCAATGGTCAATGAAGAAAATAAGACAGGCACTATTGCAGTTATTTAACAATACTTCCTCCATCTCAGTCCCTAGCAAGATCACTGTGGGCCCAGCCACCAGAGGAAAAAAGTCTTCAGAGCAGCCATAAAGATTTCCTGGCACTTCCGAACCAGCCATTCAGGAGAAAAGAAAGCAACATTCCTGGGTCCTCCTGTCTTCCAGGGGTCTCTCATGGGGGAAAGCAACACATTTCCTGACAGCTTCCATCATCCTTACTCACTTACCATGGAATCTCCCTGGAGGACACAGAAAATGACCCCCACTCCAGGGCTGTTTTCATCCCTAACTCTACTAGCCCTTCACAACTGAGAGTGTTTGAGTTACCTATGAAACCAAACATACTTGATCAATTTCCTATCACTGCACCTGGAGCTTACAGTTTTGCATCCAGGTATCTAGAAAGAAATATTTGGAATGGGAAGAATACAGTCCTTGGTATCAAATACATGATGTTTGGATTCTGTCTAATATATTTTCTGGCACATAGTAGGCGTACATTAAGTTCTTTCCTTTTATTATCTGTTGGTTCAATTTGAATGTAACATGATAGAAGGAAACTTGAACTAGAAGCCAGAAAAATGTGTAATTTGTATTCCAGTCCTTCCTCTGCCACTAGTTTACTCTGTGACCTTGTTAAGGTGATATAGCCTCAATGTTCTTTGGCTTCCTCATTCTTCAAATGAGAATAATAATGCCAGTCTAGCCTACCTTCAGACTATCATGGGTATTAAATAAATGAGTGTTCGTGAATTCATTGTGGAAAGTATAAAGAGCTACACAAATATTAGGGATCACATTGGGCCATGCCCCTCATCAATAATCTCTGGGACAGCCTTTGGAGAGCATGATTGCTGGCAGAAAGAAATGCAAAGTGGCTGTTTCACTTTGCAAGGTCACTGCTGTGCTACAGGCATCGACAAGCCTGAAGAACACGGAGGTCAAATACCAGGGAAATCCTTCATGCAACAGAAGATTTTTGTCAGCAGAACTGAGCAGAATGCCAAGTCACTGATGGTCCCCTAAAAGCATGGTTAATTTCCTGATCTGCATTCCAAAATGACCTAGAAAAATCATTATAAACCATAGACTCCAAGAAGGATAGATGTGAGAACGAACCTTAGAAGTCAGAAGTTCAAAGTCTTTGTTGTACAGTTGGGTAAACTGAGGCGCAGACTCACACAGCTAATTTTACATCCACATTTTTTCCTACTATGCCAAGTATCTCTCTGTGATATAAATAAGGAATGAAATAGTCTCAAAATCCTGGAATATCTTGTCTGAGTAGAGTTGGTACTGCCTCCAGAGGGGACTGAACCGCCACAGGATTTGGAAATTTTGAATTAAATGTGGTCAGGATGTAGAAGCTCCATAGAGAGCATAATTTATAAAATTAGCATAGCACTTGAGGCACTGTGGATAAAACTCACCACAGAAATGCCCATATTTTCATGAAATGGCATTGTAGTATGTCTCACGAGGTTTTCATTAAATTTCAAAGCTGCCCTGTTTTGTGAAGAGTTTGGTTTTTCTTAAACATCTAACTCTAGAGTTTTAACACTCACAGATACATTGGGAACTGCCAGTTATTTGAATATGAAAAATGGAAGGAGGGGGCCACCAGCCAATAGATAAACAATAAAAAATCTCAACAGTAATGACTTAGTCCTTTCACGTTGAGTATATTGGAGTCCTTAAACACTTTAGCTTAACCCCCGCAGACTGGAAACGTCTATGTAAAGCAACATTAAGTGGGGGACAATACTTGGTTTGGCGCGATCGCAATTTCAGGATACTTTGTATAGAAACAGCTAAAGAAATGCAGATGCGGGGTTTTGGAGACCATAATAATAGAAATGCTCACAGGAGAAGGGCAATTCGCCAGACATTACAGGATCAAAAACATTATACCCAGGAGTATATGCTCAGATTAAATGCAGCTGCCTTAAGGCATGGAAAACTGTACAAGGACCTGGGGAATCTACAATGGTTAGCTTGTCCAAAGTAATTCAAGGGACCTAATGAACCATATGCTGATGTGATGATAGACTTTTGAGACTGCAGGTAGAGTTTTGTGAGAATTGATCAAGTTATGCCATTGTTATTCAAATTAGCGTACGAAAATGCTAATAAATATTGCCAGGAAGTCATCAGGCCATGGAAAGAAATAATAAAAAGGATCTTTCCTGTATGGACTATACAAGGCTATGTTATTGGGATGTAATGATGCCGTTGTCACAGGGAAATGTGATTGCAGCAGCTTTGAGTGATGCTGCCCATCAAAATTTTACAAGGGATCTACATAGACATTATATTAATAAGGTATTCTAGGTAAAATTATCTTATTCATTCAGGCTATTCTAGGCAAAAATCCCCAAAAGAGAAAGTAAGACCAAATTCATACCGTACTCCAGGTTGCATGCCCCAGGTGTTAAGAAAGGAAATCATTGGGCCAATAAATGCTATTCAAAATTTGGACATCCATGGATAATTCCTTTGTTCCAGGAATTCAATAAAATCCAGGGGGCACGGGGCCCAATTGCCACCGGGGCCCACAAATGTACGAGGCATTGTGAGCGAGGAGTATCCTCAAGCATCCACTTCAGGGTGGGGATTGCATTTCCCCGACACAATTCCCAATTTACCCAATCCACGTCCCTCGCCAGAGGATACAGAAGAGGAAATGCAGGATTAGAACATCTGTTTCCACCGCACGATACGCCGAATAGTGTATAACCACCTGAAATTGGGGGTTTCAACAACTGATTTCCCACAGGAAGTCCAGGGGACCTCTTCCCATCAGGGGATCACTGTAGGGACTTAATTATCGGGCAATGTCATGAAAGCTTATTAGGTTTGCAAGTGAAACAGGGTTATAATATCAGAATATATAGGGGAAATATATTAATAATGCTTAGCTCACCCTCATAGTATAAGTTCTATTATTCAGGGTGATTGAATAGGATCAGCTGAGCCTCCTTTCCAAATTTACTTAATTCATTTTTAAATGAATATGACTCTAATATAGGAACAATATGTGGATTTTGTTCAAGGATTCGACCCTTCAGCAGGGAGATGGAAGTCCCTTTTTTTATTTGTGGGTTGGAATGCTACCATCTTACTAAATTACCATGTTCACTTAAACAAACGAAAGTGGCTCACCGAGGACATACTCAAGAACGCACGTGTGTCCAATGAGCATAAGCTTGGAACTGAGCCCATCTCCACCTACCTACCAGGTACACTCTTGAAGCAGCTCTTAACAAGCCTCAGGCAATTAGAAAGGATGCCCCAAGCTTTCATAAATATGGTATCCTTGGATACCTTCCACTACCATTGTTTTCCCAAAAAATGATATGCTGAAATCCCACTCCCAATGTCTTCTAATGTGAGCTTGTTTGGAACTAGGGTTACAGCAGGTGCGATTTGTTAAGAGGAGTGGGGTGAGCCCTTAATCTAATATAACTGGCGCCCTCATTAGAAAAGACACAGAGACACATACAGACAGGGAGAATGCATAGAGACGACGAAGGTAGAGGCCAGAGTGTCACAGCTGCAAGAGGAACAGCGCACAGGATGGCTGGCAGCACCACAAGCTCAGAGCTTCTCCTCTAGAGGCGGCAGAGAGTGGGACTCTGCCAAGTTCCTTGATTTCAGACTTCTATCCCTACAGCTACGAAAGAAGCACTTCGGTTGTATTAAGCCACTCCATTTATGGTACTTTATTATGGCAACTCCAGGAAAATAACACAGCTTTCAACTCCAAGAAGGACCAGAACAAAGACCTGCAAAGGTAGAGAGTGCAAAGCAACCTGGCCCGAGGGCTCCACACCTCCCTCACCCAGCAGGCTGGGCTCTCATATGCAGGTGGGAGAAACGGTCTCTCCTGTCATGTGGCTGGGAAAAAGAACGAAGAGGGGAGGCCACCTTTATTGCTGATCTGGCCTCATAAAAATAATTAGCAAATTGCCACAAGGTGCTTCCGGAAGGTGATTCAGACCTTCTGTTGTTCTGCCTGAAAGAACAGTGCCAAGCGGCCAGCCAGGCTGCTAATGCATCACTTTCAGAGGAAACGGCTCTGTTTATGAGCAGATATTACTCCAAATTGTTCTCCACAGCAAAGAACTTCTTTTCTGCACCTGGCACATCCATATTTGGCTCACAGAAAACAGCCACAGGTGTGGAAAGAAGGTCAGGACGGTCTGAGTAAGTGGATGTGACAGCTCCAGTCCAGTTCCGAAACCCAAGGGCAGCCTGTCCACCTGCTTAGACCCAGGAGCCTGATTGTGCAGTTTCCCTGAAAACGACCATTACCCAGAAAGCTCAGCGTGCAGCTCCAGACCCTCAAAGTCAGTGGCTCGCAAGCCTGATAGGGCTGAGAACATGGAAAGTTAAGTGCTTTGCTCTAAATATGTCTATGAAGAGGCTCCCAGAACTTTAAATCTCCTGCTCCTCCTCAAGTTCTTGTAATCAAAGTTTCCGTTTTGTCATTTAAACCCAAGTATGTTTGATCTATTCAGATACAGATGTAAGAAATAATTCTATGGCTGTCACTTTAATTTTCACTTTCTATTATCAAAAACATAAGCATTGACCTTGAAGGTAGAGATGAGGCAAAATAAGGTAATGGTCTCACTATATCATTAGTTGATTGAGTTGATCTTCAGGTACCATGCCGAATGCCCATTATTATTCCTTAATTTCAAATGAAGAAACTGAAACTCAGTTGATTGATGTGCAGTATCTATCCAAAGTTCCATAGCAAGTTAGGGCGAAGGTGAGTGAGATTCAGCCGAGGTCTCTCTGCCTTCAAAGTCTGCACTCCTACCCACTGTGCCACTTCACTTTTGAAATGGGAAAATCCCAAAAACTGTGTGCAATTTGTGATTACAATACTGTGAGAGATTGACTCTCTGTGGACCTCAGGGATGTGTCTACCTTTCCCAGGGCAAGTAAGGATTTATAAACTGTAAAGTACCAAGTGCCAAAAATGCACAAGTTTGTATTTTGCCCTCCCTGGCTGTGTTTGGCAGGTGCCCAGTAAGCACTTTTTCTGGTTCAAGAGAATATTGCTGGGCGTGCTGGCTCATGCCTGTAATCTCAGCAGCTTGGGAGGCTGAGGCAGGAGGATCATGAGTTCAAGGCCAGCCTCAGCAATTTAGTGAGGCCCTAAGCAACTTAGCAAGACCCTGTCTCTAAATAAAATATTAAAAAGGCTGGGGATGTAGCTCAGTGTTAAAGCGCCCTTGGATTCAATCTCCAGTACCAAAAGAGAGAGAGAGAGAGAAAGAGAGAGAGAGAATACTGATATAGTACAGCAACTATAAGTTAATAATAACACATTGTATATGTGAAAATTGCTGAGAATAGATCTTAAATATTCTCACCACCAAAAAAATAATAACAACCATTTGAAGCAATGGGTGTGTTCCTTAGCTTGATTATGGTGATCATTTCACAATGTATGCATATATCAAAGCATTTCATTGTACACTGTAAATATATGCAATGTTTATTTAGTAACTATACTTCAACAAAGCTGGATGCAGAATGGAAGAAAGGAAGGAAGAATGGAAGGAGTGAAAGAATAAAGGGGAGAGGAGGGAAAGGGTGAGGAGGGAAGAAGAGGAAAGAAAGGAAGGAAGAAAAAAGGGGTAGAGGGGAGGGAAGAGGGACAATAATTTAAAAATTACCAAAAAAAGAGGAAGCCGTTGAACAAAGCCAATGCCAATAAGATGCGGCAGCATGAGCAAGCCATTGGTTTTAAGATGAGATGGATAACAAGAGAAAAGCACTGCATGGAGTGGATTCTGTACCACGTGTGGGAGTAGAAGGGCAAAGGAAGTCACAAGAAATAAAGTAATTCCAGCCACATAACCAGAGACAGAATTGTCCTTTTGCTTCCTGTGAGAGGTGGCAACCCGTAGAGAGAAAAGTCAATTTAAAGCTCTGAATAAAAAGGAGTGCATGTAGGATTGCTGGAGATCTTTCCTCTCCCGTTTAGGACATATCGAGTGTCTCATCCACCTGCTCCTAAATTGAAAACAAGGACCTTTCCTCAGTAAGTGGCACAAATGGTTAAATTAATTATGGTACAGCCATAGATTGGAATACTACGCCTCTGTTAAAAATAATATTTCTGAAAATAGTTAATGACATGAGGTGACGTTAGCAAGAGAAATCCAAGCATGAAAAACAAGATTCAAATGTGCCTCTGCAATAGAACATATTTCATTAAAATAAATGTGATTTCTGTTCATTTGAATAGAAAGGAGACTGGAAGAAAATATACCTAAATTGTTAATAATGTTTATCTCTGGGTAAAAGAAGTTTTACCCAGAGATCATTTTTTTTTTGTTTCAATTTTTGTTGTTTTCTTTTCAGCTTCTCTATTTTTAAACGTATTTTATAAAGGTCACATAATATTTTTAGCATGAAAAAATATTTTAAAATACATTTGGCAAATGCTAAAGAATATTGGGGGCCTGGGGGTGTAGCTTAGGGGGAGAGCCTGAGTTTAGCATGCACAAGGCCCTGTGTTCAATCTCCTGCACCAAAAAATCAATTAAAAAATAAGAATATTGGGTGGTGAATCACAAGAGGCAGGTTCACGTTCTGACTCTGCTTCACATCCTGCTTTATCTGCCTCAGTTTCCTGATCTGTGGACTCTGGGAGTTGCTCTTAACGTCCAAGGGTTGTTGCTTCCATTACCCATAGTAGCCAGTTAGCGAGGAGAAGAAGAGGTAGGGAAGAAAGCAAAGGGAGGGGCTGGGGCTGTAGCTCAGTGGTAGAGTGCTTGCCTAACACACGCGAGGCACTGGGTTCGATCCTCGGCGCCACCTAAAAATAAACGAATAAATAAAAGTACACTGTCCATCTACAACTACAAAAAAATTTTTTAAAACTAAAATAAAAGAAAGTGAAGGGAGAAGGAGACAGGAAGCCATCCAAAGGAGAAAAAAGAAAGGTAGGGAGAAAGAGAAAGCTAGCGAGAGAGGAATACAGAAAGGAAAGTAGAAACTCAGATTTTTTATTTTAAGTGGCCATTAATGTTTGCCAGGGCCCCATGTTTTTTTTTTTTTTTTTTTTTTTTTTTTTGGTACCAGGGATTGAACTCAGGGGCACTTGACCACTGGGCCACATCCCCATTGCTGAGGCTGGCTTTGAACTCGCGATCCTCCTGCCTCAGCCTCCCAAAGTGCTGGGATTACAGGCGTGCGCCACCGTGCCCCGGCGGTGGGTTCGATCCATGTTCTTTTAATAGTTATTCACAGACCTTCTTCTGCTTTTGTTGTCGCCTGAAGCGATGGCCGCTTGGAGCAAAGAAGCTGCGGGAAGAAGTTTAGAGACGAACTGGAAACAAACAGCCCTTTATTCTGATAACTTTTCTCTCTGGCTCTAACTACACCCCGACACGCCGTCCACACTCCTCTAACCTCCAAAATGGCGCAGACCTCCTCCGCAATCTCTCTCAAGTCCCTCGAGATCTCCGGCCAAGTCTCGCAAGATCCTGGGCCAAGTCCCCTGAGACTACGGAAGGCACCAATGCCCAAACATGTCCAAAGCCCGTAGTCAACCGCAATTTAAGCCATCTCCCCAAACAGGGCTCCTGCATGCTTTAATAGTTAAACTTTTAAACACCTCCCAGAGTGGTTTTGTTGCACAAGTCCACCAGGATAGAAATTAATCTCCATGCTCAAGCAGGAGTGACCAGTGACTGTAGGAACACAATGGAGTCAAACTGAAATCTGGATCAAGTGCCCCAGGCCAGAAATGACTCACCCTTGAAATAAAGCGATTATTTGTGTTATCTGCCCACTTTTATGTTTATGTGGAAAGCAATTCCGTTAAAGATGGCACTGATTAACCCCATTCCACCAAACCCAGCTCCCTTCTCTCCAGACCCTCGGGCTCAAGAACCTGTGGATAATACTTCCCCCCTGTCCAAGTTGACGGCTTCCCGGGCCTCAGTATTTCCAGAGGCACAATATAGTTAACAGTGATTTTCACTCTGCTCATAAAATCGGGATTCTCAATTTTCTGTCTCCCTTCTGTCCTCACAGCATTCAGCTGTTGGAAACACAGAACGTGACAGCTACCATAACTCTTGGAATATTGTGTTTCTCGCCTTGAATACATCATGGAAAATCAGTGGCCATCAGAATCAGGGACAAGGTGTGGTGGATCTTTAGGGAGAAGCTGTGGACCCTCAGTTCCTTATGTCTGCATATCACTTTAAAGTTATGAGCATACATAACATGGGAGCAGGCAGGACAGCACTCACTCTCTAAGGTTTCAGGGGTCCTAGAGATTTCAGTATCCTATTAGGGATGCAGAAGATGGAATCCCCTCGTAATGAGAGTCCGTTTATTTCTGTGAGAGGCATTGAGTGGAGTGGTCTAGAAAACCAGCTCTTGGGCACACTGCTTGGATTCAAATTCTACCTCTGGAATATACTAGTCACTTAACCTCCCTGTGCCTCAAATTTCTCATTGGTTAAATTGTGACAGGAGTTCACTTGATGCTTTGACTACAAGTTTTTCTTTTCCCTAAACCTCCTCGATCTCCTTTTCCCTAAACATCTCTCTGATCTCTCCTCCCTAATTTCATTTTCTCTGAATCATCCCTATAAAAGCTCCCTGTTCCTGTTGATGGGCAGAAGCACAGCCTTTGGGACAGGAGTTCCCTGTGTTTCTCCTTTGTTAGCAAAGCAATAAACCTTCTCTGTCCTTTTTCTCAAGATCTTGTCTTTGTTATTGGATTAGTGTCAAAAAATGAGGACCAAGCATTCGGTTACAAAATGGGTCAAGATGATATTGCCATAAAAAGTTATCATAAGCTGGGGTTGTAGCTCAGTGGTAGAGCGCTTGCCTGGCATGTGTGAGGCACTGGGTTCAATTCTCAGCATTGCATATACATAAATGAATAAAATAAAGGTCCACTGACATCTAAAAAATATTTTAAAAAAAAGAAAGTTATCATGAAACCAAATCACTAAACATTTGACCTAGTCCCAGGCATAGTCCCTGAAATTGTCTTAAGGAAATAAACTACCTATCAACCTTATTTGATTTTAGGTTTGCACCATGCTCTGCACATTTTTGCCCTCCCACAAATTCTTAGGTGGAGATCCAAACCCCAATTTGTTGGTACTTAGAGGTGGGATGTTTGGGAAGTGATTGGGGTATGAGGGAACATACCCCAATTCATGAATGGATTAGTGCCCTTGCAAAATAAGCCCAGAAGCTCATACACACCTTCCATCATGTAAGGTGGACTAAGAAATGCTTGCAATTTACTCCTCCTCCTAATCCTAAGAATTTGAGGAGACTTACTATAAAGACAGGTGTGTTTTGCAGGCTAATCAGCATATATTAAAGATGAAAGTACTGATACATTCATAATGAAGCACTTTTCCTTTATAATTCACATCATAAAACTTCCAGCAGGAGAATGGATAAAGTGAAGTGTGTTCATACAAAAGAATCCTTTCCAGCAAAAAGGAAAAAAGAAAAAAAAAAAGACTATTGCTACATCCATTGATAGGGCTGAACCCACACAGATTCACTGCTACAGGACAGAAGCCAGACGCAAGAGTACCTAGGGTCTGACTCCATGAAATGAAGTTCAAAACCAGGCAAAAGTCATCAGTGATGACTGAGGTCAGACCTGAGGGGACATGGGCGACCAGTTGTCCTCTTTTACCCGGGATTTTCCCAGCTTTCCCTAAAACCTCGCATTCCAGGAAATCCCTCAGTTCCAGCAATGCCAGTCTCAGGCAAACTGTGACAACTGGTCACCAGAATGATTATCCCGGAGCAGGAGGGTAGAGACTTGGAAGGACGCAGAGGAAACTTCCAGAGGGAGGACGAGTAATGGATAACATTTGACCCCTGGACCCCTGGACCCCAGGTCCTGGTACCAGGCCTGTCCTCAATGTGGGGAGGGTAGTTAAAAGAGCCATGGATTCATCAATCCATAGTTTTTTATTCAAGGTCCAAACCAGTTGTGTACCTTGACAACAGTGACCCTCCCCACAAAGCCCCTGGGGTCACCCCCTCATCCAGTCGGGGAATTCAGGGCCTCCCTTGTTGCCGCCTGAAGCGATGGCCACTTGGAGCAACGAAGCCGCGGGAAGAAGTTCAGAGGCAAACTGGAGACAAACAGCTTTTTATTCTGATAACTTTTCTCTCTGGCTCTAACAACGACTAACACGTGCCACACACACCACCAAAATGGCGCTGACCCGATCAGCAATCTCGGCCAAGTCACTCGAGATCCCGGGCCAAGTCCCGCGAGATCCCAGGCCAAGTCCCGTGAGACTACGGAAGGCGACAATGCCCAAATCCTTATGGCCCATAGTCAACCGCAATTTAAGCCATCTCCCCAAACAGGGCTCCTGCACTCCCTCCCAATTGGGCCACACTCACTTTCTCCACCCCCGTTTTATCTGACTCCAGTCATCATTTTATGGACCTGGTTTCCACTGCTGCCAAGCATCATCTCAAACTGTGGGGTAAACCAGTTCCCCTTTGAAGGCTTCTAGAAGAAATGGAATCTGATCTCCAGGCCAGTATGCCTGAATATTCCCAGCAGCACCATAGCCAAAGCTCCTTCTAGTAGTCTAGAGAATCCAGTCCCCATCCAATTTCCTCAAGTAAAACCTCGGGCCAAGAGTGGTTAGTAAATATTTGGCATACATGCCTCCAACCCACCCTTCACACACCCTTCACAGACATTACCAATCAATGCTGAGTCTCCTTTATGAACCAGGATGAGGTCTTGGTGTCCTCATTTACCCAAGGCTCGCTGTGCTACTCATGGATGAGAGAAGATGAAACCTATTTGTTATACCCATGCTGGGATCCAAGTTCACAGAGGGACTTTCTTTGCCTTTTTCCTGGCCAGAGAAGACAGCAGTATGGATGGCCTTTGCTCTGGCCAGTGCATCTGCTCCTCGGTGATGACCTGGACCTCCCAGATGCATTCAATGAATGTGACCACGACCCCAAACATTAAGTCTGACTCCGACAATTCTAGCACTATCTGCTCAACTACTTAGTGGTTGTTAATTTGCCATAGGAGAAAAATATTTCTTCTGCTCTTCTCTTTTTCATTATTTATGTGATTTTTATTGAGATACCAATATCAATACAATGTACTGTGAAGGAGCCCCAATTAGGGAGATGGCTATTGCGGTCAGCTGGAAGCCATAAGTTCCACCTGATATTAAGTATGTATGTGACGCACCTGTAAATGCACGTGAGGCACCCGCAAAGCTAAAGGTATATAACTGGGTGAAAGCGGTCGGAGTCAGGAGAAGAATGAATTCATTCAGTCAGTCATGCAGTCGCTCGGTCAGAAGAAGAGTTCGGGTCGGAGAAGAAGAAAAAAGAATCAGAGCGGCCAGAACGTGGGCAGAGCGGTTACAGAAGAGAAACCAGATAGAAGAAGTAATTCCTGGTCAGAGTCAGGCCGAGGCTCCCGAGGAAGAAAGAAGAAAGAACAATCTTTCTCTCTAAGCTAAGAAGAAGAAAAAGCTATCTCTAATCTTTCTCTCTAAGCTCTTTCTAAGAAGAAGAAAAATCTTTCTTTCTCTCTCTAAGCTCTCTCTAAGAAAGTAGAAGTAAAAGTAGTAATAGCTTTACCTGCCTCCAAGAGTTTTCCTCCTGCGGCGTTGTGGCTAGCCACAACAGGCAGTTTACAGTACTGGTCTTTGATGTTCGTTTTTATGAGTTTTGACAATTGTATACCCCCATCCAACTACTATCCAGAACAAGACAGACCATTTTGACCTGGCCATAATTTAGTCCCCTTGCAGGAGGGACACTTCTCATCACAGTGAAAAGTCTAAAGAAACCAGGAGTGGTGGCACATGCCTGTAATCCCAGTGGCTCAGGAGGCTGAGACAGGAGAATTGCAAGTTCAAAGCCAGCCTCAGCAATGGCAAGGCACTAAGCAACTCAGTGAGACCCTGTCTCTAAATAAATACAAAATAGGGCTGGGGATGTGGCTCAGTGGTCAAGTGCCCCTGAGTTCAATCTCTGGTACCAAAAATAAAAGAAGTCTGAAGGAAGTTGTCCATCATTTTCCTGTACGGGGGTGGGATCAGGATCCTAGCTGGTTGGTAAATTGCACTCCTGCAGGGCCCTCCTCTAATAGCAGCTACAAGCTCAAACAGCGCCTTGTAATTTTATATCTAAGACACAGAAAACTCCATTCCATTCCTGTCTGTCCCTATACTATTGAGTTTTATCTCCCCAGGCTTCGTTGACCTTCTAAAAGTTTTTAAATTTCTTACATCCTTGTTCTTCCACTTATCTTATTTATTGAAGTAACCGTTTCTCAGAATAGACTGTGTAGGTTCTTTTACAGCATTGCATTGCAGTCTTATATATTAGGTATCTTGTGGGAGGGTCATAAACACAGGAGATTGTGGCAGGCCTAGTGCTTGAGACTTGCTGTAATATTTTTTTGTGTGTCTTGTTCCCTGCAATATCAGAATCTATGACTTGAAATCCATGGTTTTTGACCTATGGCATATGTGATAGGCTTAATACAATCTTTCCATACTACTAGAAATTTGCATAAATTTTATCAACACAGAGAAAAATGTGTTTGTTAGAAATGTTAAAAATTAAGGCATAATTTATACACAAGGTTCACAATTTTAAAGGTAGAGTGTGATGAACTGTGATAAATGTATATATGCACATCACCCTCATTTCATTCAAGACATGGGCCATTTTCATCATTCCAGAAAGTTCTATCCAGCCCATTCCAGCCAGTTGTATCCCCAAGAGGCAACCACTTTTCTGATCTGTCGTACCATTGTTCAGTTTAGCCAGAACTATGTGTAAATGAAATCATGCAACATGCCCTAGTCTGTGTCCAGTATTATTCACTCAACATAACATTTCTGTGATTCATTTGTGTTCTGTGTATCAATACCTTTTTCCTTCATATCGCTTCATATTTCATTGTGAGAATATACAACAATTTGGTTATTCTTCTGCAGATATCTGTTTGGGCTATGTTCCATTTAGGGCCATTATTTTTAAGATTTTTATGAACATTCTTGAAAAAAAAAAGGTGCATTATAACATTATTTATAATAGCTAAAAAGCATAAATGACTTAAATATCCACAATTAGTTAATCCAGTAGTAATATAACAATAAAAAAGGAACTACACAATCATTCAAAATTATGCTTACTAAGAATTATTTATGGAATGGAAAATATTTATAGGAAAAGGATGAAGGGGAAGAAGTAGAATACAAAATCACGTTTTGCAGCGTATTCTTCTCAAGTCTGTTAAATATATGCATTTCATGTAGAATATGTAATTTCGTGAAAATACACTAAAATATCAATGAGAAAAAAAGAAGTGTGTCTAGGGGTTTTGAACTGCACCCCACTATGAATAAAGCAGAACTATTTTTCAGATTAAAAAGAACATGCCAGATTCTGTTACCCCAGTTGTTTTGTCAATCTCTGTGCCTAAGCAAGTTAAAATTAAATCATTTCTAGTTATCTCCCCATGCTAGCCAGCAGTGACCTAAATGTGAAAGACACCCAACGTGATTTCATCTGGAAGGAGACAGACATAAGCAAGAGTGTGACGGAAACAGCTAAAAGGACCTGTCCCTGCTGCCTCTGCAGCCCCGATTCAGTGGCTTTGTGGGACCCTCATTATTTCTTGCCCAGATCATTTCAATGACCTCCTAATCAGTCCTCTGTCACTAGTCTCACCCACCTCTAGCCTTCACACCACTGAACGTGTGATCTCTCGAAATCACTTTCTGTTCAAGGACCTTGCGATGACGTTCTGCAGTGGCTTCTCCTACCTGCAGAATGACACCCACCCTCCAACATGCTGTTCGCACTCTCCATGGATAAAAAGTGCTCCCAGCCGTGCCTGCTTCTATACCCAAGTGTGCCATTCCGCAAGGGCCCAGGACAGCCCATGTTCTCCCGACCCCTTTAGATTTGCAACCACTTGTTCCTATGCCTGAGATTTAATTCATTCCCTTTTCTAGTCAATTCCCCATCACCATGAATTCCCTTAAAAGTCGCCTCCTCAGAAGCTCTGCAAACACTTCTGAAGAGTTCAGGTCTCCTCCTCTGCATCCTGTAAGTCTCTGTTAAAGCCTCTTCTGTTCTTCTGTGTCCCCCCAACTCCAGGGACTCCACTCACTTTCAATGCAATGAGGATGGGACTCCCTGGAGCTGTGTCATAGGGACAGTAAGTCTTTGCACCTGAATCATTTGCTGGGCATTCTCTCCCACCCTCTGTAAGCCCCCTACTGCAATCCTTATGGCCAGTCCTCAGACTCTCTTCTGGGTCTGCCCATCCTTTTGAACCAATTTACTGCATTAAACCAGTTCCTTCTGTGAACACTGTGCTGTGAAATATAAAAAGTCTGGTCTTTCCATTAACTGTGAAGTTCAGCCTCACCTGGGCCAGTGTCACTAACTTCCACTGGAGTGGTATCTGACTAGGACCAAATCACAGACTCTATGGGTGACTAGAGGTCCAGGCCTCCTGTCCCCCCTGAGAAGAATTTGCCACAGAGAAGCCATGCTGTCCCCAGCATTATGACCCTTCAGAGAGAAATGAGACTTTTAATTTCCTCAAAACTCTTCTTTCTCCCCAAATTAGCTAGTTCATATGGTGTGCATCATACATAGTCATGTAAGCTTTGGGAGTGAGTGCATTTATAAATCAATTATGTGGAGCAGGGAAACAATATTTATCTTTTAAAGACTTGCACTCCTAAAACAATAAAATTCAAAGGTTTTTGAAACATAAAGAACCTATGAACTGTTTTTGTTGATATTATCATTATACATTTTCTGCAAACTTGAGATTTTCTAAGTCAGCCGCCTGGAGCAACTAACCACCTCAATGTCCATTTGGGTGCCTACGAGCACAGACACAATCTTTTTGGCAGAGAGCATTCTCCACAGTGCATTAGATAGTCATTTGTCTTTGGTTTAGTGTTGCAGATTCTCTGTTTATCTCCAGAGACACAAAGATAATAGAGTCTCCCAAAATCATATATTTAAAACAGATAGGCTGTTGGAGAGAGGAGGACAAGAAAAATGGTTTAGAAGAAGGTGCTCTTGTGTTTTCCTGACTGTGCAAGAGCATCACTCCCTACTCTTGACCTTGATCGAACTTGAGCGCAAACTTGAGCGCAAACTTGAGTGCACAGCTTTCTGAGACAGCCCACTGCCCTGGGGGGAATCCATCTGCCTCACCGAATTTTTCTTCACTTAAAATAAATAAATAAATAATCTTTCTGTTTTGAAACCTCTCATGGTCAAGTGAAATAACCCCTGTCTTGTTCCAGAGTTCAGATGCTGCCAGGCAATTACAGGTAGCTAAGGTATCTGCCACGGACCCTTCTTTGGTCAGAGTTCAGATCCTATTTAGATCTTAATCTTTCATCATAAATCAGTTCTTCTGGCTTTTTTAATAACTCTTCTTTCTGGGTTCTGAACCGGTTCCAGGGTAATAAATCAATTAGGAACCGTTTGTAAAATGCTTTAAATGATAAGAAGGGTGCATAAAAGCAGTGTGTTGTGGAAACAGCGGTGCACTTAAAAGTGAATGTGGTGTTCCAGGTGTGGCCCGGGTGCACGGAGGCTTATTTCTAATACATTTCACTGAGGTGGATTGATTCATTTCTCCTTTGATATTTCTCTTATGTTGTAGAAACAAAAACAAATCATATTTCTTTGAGATACTTGTTCTGGCTGAAAGGCAAAAACAGCCATATTTTTACCACAGGAGAGGTTGTATTTGGATCTAAGAACTTTCTGATAGCCAAGAGAGGAGAATGAAGGAGTGATCAGCAGCAGGAGAGTGTCTCTGTTGATAGGAAACTAACAAGGAGGCAAAAAAAAGAATACTCTGGCTGGGTGCGGTGGTACACGCGTGTAATCCCAATGGCTGGGGAGGCTGAGGCATGAGGCTCATGAGTTCAAGGCTGGCCTCAGCGATTTAGTGAGAGTGAGGCCCTAAGCAGCTTATTGAGACCCTGTCTCAAACTAAATAAATAAAAAGGGCTGGGGATGTGGCTCAGTGGCTAAGTACCCTGGGTTCAATCCCTAGCACCCCCCCCCCGAAAAAATACCCTGAAGTTAATAGAGTTTAAATTTCAATTTAAAGGCCAGTTCTGATCAGTTGGTACTAGCCACCTGTAAAAACAGCTTTAAAAGAATGTGAAGGCCACCGGGTGTGGTGGCACATGCCTATAATCCCAGCACTTGGGAAGCTGAGGCAGGAGGATGGAGAGTTCAAAGCCAGCCTCAGCAATGGCGAGGCACTTAGCAACTCAGTGAGACCGTGTCTCTAATAAAATACAAAAAAAAGGCTGGGGATGTGGCCCAGTGGTCGAGTGCCCCTGAGTTCAATCCCCGGTACCAAAAAACAAAAAAAGAATGTGAAGGCCATGCCCAGGCTCTGTGGGAAAGCATCATGGTCAATTCACAGTGTCCGTCTTGAGTTTGAAGGAGGCAGGGGGAGGCAGGATGTTACCTATTTGCCATTAGATGTTGGACAAGCTGAAGGCAAGACAGATAATGGTCAGACACATGACAAGTCTTCTCATGCTTTAAAGCATTCCAGATTTTGATTAAAACCATCTCATAGTTCTGCTCTAACTTTGCTCCCAGGACCCATGGACGACCGCAACTGCATGCGTACTCTCCAGAGAGATCGATGCTCAGCTTTTAGAGATGTAGAGAGCAGAGTCTTTTGCATTCGCATCGTACCCTGACTTTACAAACATTTGCACATATGTTCACTTGTTTTCCGCTCATTCATTTTTCAGCAAGGATTCATTGTTCCAGTTTATGTGCTATGAGCTGGCTGTAATTGGTAAGTTCATAAATAAAATAAATATGGGCCCTGCTTCAGTAGAGGAGATCTCAGATGAAGAAGACAGGGAGAGGCATCGTAGTTGGCAGGGGTGACAGTGTAGGAAGAAGAAATAGCATGAAGCTACGTGTGAAGATAGAAACTCACAAAAAAGGAAGTGATTCAGGGAACAATGAGTGGACAGGTTTGATTCATCCAAAGGAAAAACCAGGGCCAGGTACTTTCTGAAAATTTATTTTATTCATTAATCCTCACAACAACTACCTGAGCTAGGAAGGCAGCCAGCATCCCTCTTCATAGATGGGGTAGATACTATCCTTCATGGCCAGGTAACTTGTCCAAGTCTGCAAGCAGGTAACAGGCGAGCCAGAGTGCACGCCCGGTGTTTCCCTCTCCACTACTGGCACTCCTGCTCAAAGCATGCACGGTGGAGTGTGCGAGGCTCTCCGTGCACAAGAGGGTGAGATTTGTGGAAAGTGTAGACGTCAAAATCGGGCTGGAGACAAGAAAGACAGGCCACCTTTGCCAGTTTGCTCTTACCTGCTCCTGCCCAGCTTGCAATGTGCCAATAGGAAGAGGAGAGCCGACAGTTTACCCAGCCTTCCGTCTGCCCCAGGAATCCTTGATCGTTGCTCCTTTAAGGTGTGTCAAAGACCTGGAGATGGGCTCCTCCCGGTCCTCTCTTCTGTCCTGCTGCCTGTGTCGTACAGCTGCTGCTCTGCCTGCCCCTTGGCCTCTTGCTTCTTCGTATCGATCCCCTCTTCACCCTTCCTGTGGAACCTCAAATCCATTCATTCGCATCAACCCTCCCTCACAAGATGTGTTCCCAGCTTCGGCAGCTGACCCTGGCTTAACCTAAGCCAGTCCTGGTGGTCCCCTTGCTCTTAACAGGGTTCACTGAGGTGTGATGCTGTGAGGGTGAGTATGCTGGGGAGCACGTGGGCGAAGGCTCTTTACTCTCAAGAGGATGCAAGAAAAGAAATGGCCTCTGCTTCCTCTGGGTGCTATTCTCTCTGCCTGAGATGCCTGGAGCCATGGCAGCCGTGTTGCAAACCTGAGGGGAGGGAAGCAAGGACACACCACCCTGGCCAGTTTGACAATATTGCTTTTGCCTGGTTTGTGTTGAGGGGACGATGGTGCTGAGTCACTGGGCATCAAGAGGACTGAAAAAGAGTTTTGGCAACCGAGGTTGTGAAATGGAGTGTGTAACAGCAGGATATGATGTGTCCTTTTAGTCATTAAATGAGTAATATAAATATCTTTTGAGAAAAAGGAAAAAAAATGAAATTCTAGAAATTTTGGGGTTGTTGGATTATGCTTCTTGAATGTGTCACCTCTCAGAAACTAGGCCACAGTGATCGTAGCTTTCATAGCTGAAACAGGTTGGGAGAGAGTGAGCCACAACAAAAGAGACAGCTGCTACTCACACATTTGTAAATTTTGTGGAAATTATTTTAGAACAGGGTCAACGAACTAGGGCAGTAGGGCCAAATCGGACCTACTGCTTATTTGGGGGAATAAAGTTTTATTGGAACACAGCCAAATCCATACTCTACCTATTGTCCGCGTCAGCTTTCATGCTAAAATGGTGTTGAGTGATTGCCACAGAGACTGCACAGCTTGCAAAGCCGAAAATACTTCCTATCTGGCTTTTTACAGGGCGCCTGCTGAGGCCTGATCTGGAAGGAACGAGACAGACTGACAGAATGAATGCACACACAACAGACAGATGGCAAATAAAACTGACCTTCGTGGACCCATCAGAACTCTGAACCACAAACTGGAGCAGGCAACCCTGAAAACCGACCCATTATCTTTAGAATCCGCCCAGGAACCCAGCCTCCTTGCTGTCTGTGATTGAGGCTGTTTCCAGGGTGTCAGACAACGGTCTCAGCAGTTGGTCCAGGAAGCCAACAATGACCCCCGTGCCCCCTTACGATCATCACAAAACAGTCAAGACTTGATTGATAACTGACAACCTCCCTGATTCTTGTCCCTGATTCCACCTTAGGACCAAAGAGCATCAGTGGATCACCCCTAACCAATTGCACAGGATGCCCTCCCACGTTCCCAGCCAACGACCTCCAACCCGGAACCACCTGACGCCCTCCCCCTTCTTTCCTCTTTCCTGTTCCTCTGCCTGCCTGTAAGTTTGTACCAAAACACAATGTCAGTGGCTAACTTCCTTGCTATGCCAACTCCAAACGAAGAGCCCTCACTTATTCTCACCTGTTTGGTCTTTACTTATTTCCCCAGAACGTGGAGTCTAAGGGTCTGAACCTGATCCTAGATCTGCCATACGCATCATAGGTGGCTTTAAATAACTCACCTCACCTGTTGAAAACAATTAAAGAGGCAGTCACTGCACATACCTAACACACAAGCCACATGCAATATAAGGCCGAGATTTTTGCCATGCTTGAAATATAAGCAAAGGACAGAGGTGGCTCTGAGGAAGGAGTAATGGATTGTATCTGGGCCATGCATCAGGAATGCCAGTAAATACCTGGCATTGAGTAGCTAATAATCACTTTACCTTTGATCACCCTTCATATTGTCTTTAGGAAAGTATCTGTCCCCTCAATTCACAAATTTCTTCCTTTTCAAGTACAACCCAAAACTACTCAGTTTGAAATATGGACCAGCCATTGCTTTGAAAATATAATTCCACAAAGGGCTCATCTATTAAAGTAATATTTTAATGGATCTTGATTCACACAGAGCCCTTGACTCGAACCTTCTTTTCTAATGTTTCCATTAGTGGAATAATTTGCGTTTTCCCAAAGTGCTGTCTAGTTTGGTTCATAGATGCTTAGAGATTCCCACAAATGATACACTTCTGAATGCTTTGAATTCCTTAAATCTTTTATAAAACATTTATTTGGTGTTTGATGTGCAAAAAACCTGAGTTGTGCAGAACTTCCACATGTCTCAAAGCTGTATGGAATACCATCATGGTTTTCTTGCCAGGGAGCATTCTATACCCACACTTTCATCAATCCTAAACGTTTTCAGCGACCTGAAACCATGAACCCCAAATAAACTTCTCCTCCTCTACACTGTTCTTGTTGGGTCTTTTGGTCACAGCAGCAAAACAACTAAAACAAAACTATGGTTTCAAAATGTAAGTGATGCCAATATTTTCATTTCCTACAATAATGCTAACAAAATACCATAAGGTTTATCTAAGAACATGCAACTATCGAAACTAATGATGAAATAAAACAGACCATCATTTATATTTAATAAGTATGAATAGCAGCATGTGAAAAGCACAACTAACAGACTGCCCTGATGGCATGAGCTGAGTCCTTCCAGAAGACAGAGGGAGAGCCTGCTGTCTGCACATAGCCATGCCTGGGACGTCTGCCTGGGCACCAATTTTACCCCTTCACAAACTCCAGTCCTGGGGGAATTTCAATTTTTTGTTTGTTTGTTTGTTTGTTTGTTTGTTTTTTGATTATTTATTTACTTATTCATAATGCACAAGTATATCATCTTTTTACATACAACTGCTTGTATACAAAGTATATAAGTACCATTCGGTTGAATGAGATGGATAGCACTATCCTAAATGCATGATTAAAGATCTGAATGGGAATTTCAATTTTTAAAGGCAAACTTAACCACCCAGTGATTCACACAAAAGTAGAAGTGCATGACTTTCAGTTGTGGAAAGGAGGAGAAAGAGAGAAGAAAGGAAAGAAGGAGAGTGTTATGGTTTAGATATTTGGTGCCCACCCCCCCCCAAAGCTCATGTGTGAAACAATGCAAGAAAGTTTGCAGGTGAAATGATTGGGTTATGAGAGCCTTAAGCTAATCAGTGCATTAATTCCCTGATAGGGATTAACTGGGTGATAGGGTGTGACTGGAGGATGTTAGACACTGGGGGTGTGTCTTTGAAGTATATTTTGTCCCTAGTGAATGGAGTCTCTCTCTTTGCTTCCTGGCGCCATGTTCTGGGCTGTTTTTCTATACCACCCCTTTCTGCTATTACGTTCTGCCTCATCACAGACACAGAGCAATGGAGCTGCTGTCTATAGACTGAGACCTCTGAAACCCCGAAAGCCAAATAAACTTCTCCTCCTCTAAAATTATACTTGTCTGGTCTTTTAGTCCCAACAACAAAATAGTTGGCTAAAACATAGAGCTTATGCAATTTTTGCATAATTCATCAATAGGAATTACATAAGGGATACTCTCTGAATTTTTTTAAATGTATTTTTTTTGTTGGTGGTGGTGATGGTGATGGTGACGGTGCTGGGGATGGAGCCCAGTGCCTCATGCACGTTAGACTAGTACGTACCCGTGACACTGAATTATATTTCACCCTCCTTACCCTGAATTTTGTTTTTAACTCTGTCCTTCCAAAGTCCCCGGGTACAATTCTGACTGCATTTCTTTTCTTCTCCCTGGCACTCATGAACTCCACAAAGCTGTGGTCATCCCAAAAGGATAAATCCCATCTGGCTTTATGTTAACACTCCTTGTGATTTCCACTTCACCAACCAATTAGCAGCTCATTATTTGGTTCCCAGTGGAAAGTCTTTAGTCACTACCTCCAGGAAGTACAGTTGCCAGTGAAGCTTAACAAACACCAAACACTTTCAGCAAGATAAGCGTGGAGCAGGTATCTAGAGAGTCGACAGCTCCCTTACTACCATATCCTGTGAGCCAGCTGTGGCCTAGGTAAGAAAGACATCAGTTCTCTTGGAAGTGCACCAAGCCCTTTCTATGCCTTTAAGAATGTCTCTCCCATGAATCTTTATAGATTTTTATATATCTTCACACTGAACTCTGCTGCCTTCCCTTCCTCAGGTTACCATGAGTCTGTCTGAGTTTGTTTTCTAATGTCAAAATAGTTTCCCATTTAATATCTGTATGGTTATTCCTTGATATCCACAGGGAGTTGGTACCAGTACCCCCCCCTCCCCATATCAAAACCCACCATGTAAAATGTAAAATGGTATGGATTCCCTTAGGAAAAATGGGGCAGATTCACATCTAACCCACCCACATCCTCTCTCATACCCTAAGTCATCTCTAGATTACTCACGATCACCAATACATTGTAAATGCTATGTAAACAGCTGTGGCGCTGTATTATTTAGGAGATAAATGATCAGAAAAAAATCTGTACATGTTCCATTACAGAAACAGTTTTTTTTTTAATGTATTTTCAATCCACGGTTGGTTGATGCTACAGATGCAGACACTGTGTTCTGGAGATATGGCTGTACAGCCTGTTTCAGTTCATAGCCATAGTGAATTCCAGCCAACTCTTGACAACTAGAAAATATCACAACTACCACCTTTGCCATCCATTTCTTTTATTTCTTGGGCTGCCTATTTGTATGGAGATTCCAAGACCACAATTCCCATCCTCCTCTGAAATCTTTCTTTGCTATAAGTCCCCAGACACTTGGTAACTTCCATTCCTCTCTCGGAGTCACATGTATTAACATCCAAAGCAATTATTTTCATGAATCGCTCTCCCTTCCCATCTGTATTAGTTTTCTAAGGTTTTTGTTCAAAAAAATAAAATAAAAAGTTCCACAAACCTTGTAGCTTAAAATGGTGAAGATCTAAGTCCTGGAAACTAGAAGTACAAAATCAAGACATCAGCAAGCTCTGCTCCTTCCTTCTGCAGGCTCAGAGGAATCATCTGTTCCAGGCTGCTCACCCAGCTTCTGGTGGTCGCTGGAAACCCTCCATGTTCCTAGCTAGGCATGTGTGTCACCCAGATCTCTGCATCTCCTCATGTGGGGTTCTCCCTGCATGTCTCTGTGTCCTCAAACAGACGGATAAAGACATCAATCAAAGCTCTTAGGGCTACCCTAATTCAGTATGACCCCTTCTTAGTTGATCTCATATGCAAAGACCCTATTTCCAAAGAAAGTCATATTCACAAGTACCAGGGTTAGGACTCTGTTGTATCTTCTGGGGGTTCACAATTCAACCCACAATACCATCCATAGTCCCTTTAGATTCTTGCATTTTTAGCCAGCTGGATTTCATAAAAAGTAACTCATTCATCCTCAAGGATGAAGCCAGCCTGAGAAGCCACCACCATTTCCACCCTCCACCTTGTCTCACGATGCCAGATCCCACCGTTCAACCCCATGTATGGAGCCAGCTTCACGACTCCCAGACCTGATCTCCATTCCAAGATCACAGTGTTGAACACCTGCCTGTGGTCAAAAGTTCTCCTGCCTCTGGAGATCCTTCCCTGATGGTGACGTCTTCCATGTGTAATTAGAAGAAGCTGATAATAATGTGCATGTTGTAGTTTGTTTTCTGTTGCTGTAACAGAATACCACAGACCAGATCATTTATAAAGAGAAGTTCATTTGGCTCCTGGTTCTGAAAGCTGAGAAGTCCAAGGCTACAGCACCAGCTTTTGGTGAGAGTTTTCATACTGTGTCAAAACACGATGGAGGACGGGGGTTATGGTTCAGCGGCAGAGCGCTCGCCTCTCACGTGCACGGCCCGGGTTCAATCCTCAGCACCACGTAAACATAAAATGCACTGCATTGTGTACAACTAAAGTAAATAAATAAATATTTAAAAAAACACGATGGAAAAGAAGAAGGGCAGGCAAGCAGATGTGAGAGAGCTTGGTTTTATAACAAAGCTGTTCAAATTAGAACTAATCCAGTCCCATGAGAAAGTCCATTTATAACAGTGAGTCCTGTGAACCAAGCATCTCCTGTGAGAACCCACCTCCAACACTATAGCACTGGGAACTAAGATCTCCTGCACATGGGTCTGGGGACAAACCTAAACCATAGAGGTGTAGTGGGCTCTTGGATTCCCCAAATATCAGGTCAGGTTGGGTGGTGAGAATGAAGACTCGTCAGATGGGCCTGGGGATAGAGCAATTGTGGCTCTGTGTCACTAGAAATGTCACCTTGAAAAAGATGCCTGACTTCTTTTTGCCTCAGACTTTATATCTGTAAATGAAGTTATTAGTAGTAGGATTTAAGTGAAAATTAAAAATGATTATGTAAAATGTTTAGCTTCACAGAGTGCAGTGACACACACCAGTAATCTCTGTGACTTAGGAGGCTGAGGCAGGAGGATCAAAAGATTGAAGACGGCCTCAGCAACTTAGCAAGGCCCTGTCTTAAAAAATAAATAGTGAAGCCAATCTGTAAAGCAGTATGGAGATTCCTAGGAAAACTTAGAATGGAACCACCATTTGACCCATCTACCCCACTCCTTAGTCTATTCCCAAAGGACTTAAAAACAGCTTACTACAGGGACACAGCCACATCACTGTTTATAGCAGCACAATTCACAATAGCTAGATTGTGGACCCAACCCCGATGCCCATGAGCAGATGAATGGATAGGGAAACTTTGGTATATATACACAATGGAACACTACTCAGCACTAAAAGAGAATAAAATCACGGCATTTGCAAGTAAATGGATGGAGTTGGAGAATATAATGCTAAGTAAAGTTAGCCAATCCCAAAAAACCAAAGGTCAAGTGATCTCTTTGATATGAAGATACTAACTTATAAAGGCAAGAGAGACGGAATGAGAGGAATGAAAGAGCTTTAAATAGAACAAAGAGGGGGGAGGGTTGGGGAAGGGAGAGGAGGGGGCTAGGGGATAGGAATAATGGTAAACTGAGTTATCCATGATTACCCTAAATACATGTATGAAGACACAATTGTTGTGAAAATACTTTATATAAAGCCAGCAACTTGAAGAATTGTGCTCTTTATATGTAATATGAAATGAAATGTACTCTGCAAACGTGTATAACAAATTAGAATTTAAAAAAAAGAGAAAGAAAAAGTTCAGTTTGATGTCATTTGAATTGTGTCCCCTCCCCTACATTCATACATTTAAGTCCTAACCCCAAAGCCTCTGAATGTGACTGTATTTGGAGATAGAGGAAGTGGCTAGGTTTAAACAAGACCCTTAAGTAGGCCCTGATTCTATCTGACTGGTGCCCTTATAAAAGGAGGAAATTTGGACACACAGAGAAAAAACAAGGATGGGCTGATGGCGGGGCGTAGGGTTGGGGTGGGGATGAGATTCAGTGAGAGGACAGCTCTCTCTCTCTCTCTCTCTCTCTCTGCAAAGTAGGCAGGGAGGTTTGGGGAAGCCAGACCTGCGGCCTCCTGAGTCCTGGTCTTGCCACCTCCGGAACTCTGAACAGCTTGCTGTTATTTCAGCTGCACCCACCTGAAGTCTTCTGCTATGGCAGCCCAGAAACCAATGCAAGAGCCAGCAGTTCTTAAGTGCTGGATTGTCCTTGGCTGTGGCTGTCAAGATGGTTTTGACTTCCTCTAAACCTGTGCCATGCAGGATGGCAGCCACGTCTTGTGAATGCTGAGCACTTGCAACATGGTTAATCAAAGTGAGATGCACCTTAAGTGTCAGATGCACATGGGATTTCAAGGATTTGGCACAAACGGTGCATCCATACACACATCTCCTTAGAAATTCTTCATTTTGATTGCTGTTAAAATGATGATATTTTTGGATATACTCAGCCAAATCAGATGCATTATTAAAATGAATTCCACATATTTCTTCTTGGCTTTTTAACAGGACTAACATGTGGCTGGTGTCATATTTCTAGCCAACGGGGCTGCTCTCAAGCCTTCAACTGAAAGTGACAGCCACAGCCACCTTCTTACCTTTGAAGCCATCACTTGGAAAACCCTCCTCTAGAACCAAGGCACAGTAAAGGGGGCCCAAATGCTCAAGTCCAATGAGCCTGGAGCTGCAACCTCCCTCCTACCCCAGTGCTGGCTAGGCCTGCAACTGGGAACAAAGCTTCTCTGAGCCTCTGGGTTCTCTCCTCACAAAACTGAGAGTAAAGAACACTAATAAAAGGCAGTGACACTCAAAAACCACGTAGCATTGTCTTTGGCATACAGTAGATGCATGTTAAAGACTGCAAGTTTGTGTTACCCAAAATTTCTGTGTTGAACTCCCAACCCCAATGTATGGTATTTGGAGGTGTGCCTTTGGAAGGTGATGAAGTTAAGGGGTGTTGCCCCCAAGGATGGGATTAGTGCCCTTATAAAAGACCCAGAGAGCTCCTCATACCCTATGCCAGATGACGTTAGTGAGTAGGTGCCATTTAGAAATCAAGAAGCAGCCCTCCCTAGGCATGAAATCTACCAGCACCTTGACCTTGGACTTCTCACAACCGTGAGGGATAATCTCCTATTGTTTATAAGCCTCCCATTCTGGGGTTCTTTGTTATAGCAGCCTGAACAGGCCACTGCAGTGCACAATAAAGGTTGACTCCCATTGCTGACCTCATGAGACACAAATGGCCATCGTCTGTGTGGATGAAGCCTCCCAGAGGTGATCTCCCACAGAAAGAACAAAAGGGAAGAGCATCATTGCAGATAAATGGATGGAGTTGGAGAAAATCATGCTAAGTGAAGTTAGCCAATCCCAAAAAACCAAAGGTCAAATGATCTCTTTGTTATGAAGGTACTAACTTATAAAGGCAAGAGAGACGGAATGAGAGGAATGAAAGAACTTTAAATAGAACAAAGAGGGGGGAGGGAGAGGAGGGGGCAAGGAGATAGGAATAATGGCAGACTGAGTTATCCATGATTACCCTAAATATATGTATGAGGACACAATTGTTGTAAAAATACTTTATATAAAACCAGCAACTTGAAAAATTGTGCTCTTTAAATGTAATATGAAATGAAATGTGCTCTGCAAACATGTATAAAAAATTAGAATTAAAAAAAAAAAAATGGGAAGAGCATCAGAGCCGTCCTTTCCTCTGGTACAAACCCAGACTTCAAGCTTGTCTGAAATCGTCCTTTGCCTCACCTTGACTTTGCTCACCCCCTTGCCTGAGTTCAGGTGGCTCTGGCTTTCAGAGATACACTTCCTTGTCCTTCTGTCAAAATCCCAACATCTTTTGAGGCCTGGCTAAAGTTCCACTTCCTCGATGAAACTTCCACTGGAAATCATCTGCCTTTCTCTGCCACATCTGAGAGACCTGGAAATGGAATCCAGACACACACACACACACACACACACACACACACACACACACACAATTGATTCTCCCTGTGTTGCTGAGCACAGAGCCTGAAAGATAAAATCTTAGTGGAATGAAGCAAAGAGAATATGAAGCTTCCTCCTGGAATAGAAATGCCAAGACATTGTCTACTTAGGAAATGGCTTTATGTTTGAAAACTTGGCAAAATATAAAAGGAAATCCTACAACTTTGATTACAAATCTTATTGTGTTCACAAGGATGGAATTCTACAAACCCTTCCAAGAGACATGCATCCCTCAGGCACCACAGGGGAAAGGCTCCTCCTGTGCCCCAGATCCTCAGCTCCTCCTGAGTGAAAAGGAGAAGGACTAGTCTAGAGAGAACCCACCCCAGTGGGGGCCACAGCCCTAGCAGTCTCTGCAGAGCACAAGATTCACAGTTAAATGTCTTCAAATAGAATTTGAATGAAAACTGGAGAAACTCTACGTGCAGCCAAAACAAGTTGTAAAAGTCTAAAATTCAGAATGCACTTCCTAAAAACATACACTGAGGCACTGAAGACCCCACCATGACGTAGGTGGGCTCTGTGCACCATGGATGAGAGCTAGACCCGTAACCACATGGCCTGCACCCAAAGCTCAGCCCCATCTCTTCCTCACTGTGCAACTCTGGACAGGTTACTTAACCTTTTTAGGCCTCAGTTTTCTCTTATCCAAAAGAAGAGTAGTCTTATAAGTTAACATTAGTGAAGTTATTACCATGTGCTGACCATTGTGACAAAGGCTTCCCGTGCAGTATGTAACAAGATTGAACAGGTGAGCACAAAGGAAGCCCTTGGTTCAGGACTTGGCTATTGTGGTCTGGATGTTTTCGTCCCCCTGAAATCCACATGCAGAAATTCTAGTCTCCAAAGTGACAGTATTAGAAGTTGGGGGCTCAAGGAGATGATTAGATCATGGGACAAATCTCATGAACAGTATTGATGCCCTTATAAAAGAGGGCCAAGAGAGAACCCTTGCCTCTTCTACCAGTTGAGAACACAGAAAGGAGTCACCATCCGTGAGCCAGAGAGCAGACCCTCACCAGATGCTGAACTGGCCAACACCATGATCTTAGAACTCCCAGTCTTCTGAACTTTAAAAAATAATTTTTTATTTTATAAGCTACTCAATCTATAGCATTTTTATAGCAGCTCAAAAGGACTAAGACAGAATTGGTACTAAAAAGTGGGAGTGCTGTTATAACAAATACCCAAAAACATGGATGGAGCTTTGGACCTGGGTAATGGGAAGAGGTTGAAAGTTTCATGAGAGGAAAAGTTTATATTGCTATGAAGAGACTGCTGTCATAGGTGATTTTCTTGAGGACCCAGGATGAAAAGAGGAAAGCTATAGAGAGAGCCTCAATCTCCTTAGGGAATAATTAAGTGGCCAAAAACAGAATGTTGGTAGCAATATGGATGGTAAAGGCCATTCTGATGAGGTTACAAACAGAAATGAGAAATCTGTTAATGGGAAACCAGAGGAGAGGCCGCTCCTGCTAGCAAGTGGCAATGAACTTAACTGAGTTGGGTACATGTCCTAGCATTTTGTAGAAGGTGGAGCTTACAAATAATGAACTAGGATATTTGACAGAAGAAATATTTAATAGCGTTGAATGTGCAGCTTGGCTTCTCTTAACTTATTATAGTAAAATAGGAGAAGAGAAAAAATGACTTAAAGACAGCCGGGCGCGGTGGCGCACGCCTGTAATCCCAGCACTTGGGAGGCTGAGGCAGGAGGATCATGAGTTCAAAGCCAGCCTCAGCAATGTCGAGGCACTTAGCAACTCAGTGAGACCCTGTCTCTAATAAAATACAAAAAGGGCTGGGGATGTGACCCAGTGGTCGAGTGCCCCTGAGTTCAATCCCCGGTACCACAAAAAAAAAAAAAAAAAAAAAAAAAAAAAAAAAAAGACTTAAAGACAGATTTTGTTTAATATTTATTTATTTGCTTTAGTTGTATACAATGTGTTTATTTTTACGTGGTGCTGAGGATCGAACCCAGGCCGCGCACGTGCTAGGCAAGCGCTCTACCGCTGAGCCACATCCCCAGCCCAAGACAGAATTTTTAATCAAAAGAGAAGCCGAACTTACAGGTTTAAAAAATTCACAGCCTGTCCACATTGGAAAAAAAAAAAAAAAAAAGTATATTCAGGAGAGAACAAAATCCAGACCAAGCAACCTTTTGATAAAAAGATTAGTTTGAATCATCCAGGACTTAATGTCCAAGACAATGGAAGAATGACCCAAGATATTTGAAAGATCGTCAGGGCTCAGTTCCAAGGCCTGGAGCACAAAGCAAGTTCAAAGAGAGGGACACAGACTCCCGTGGGACCTTAGCACTGGCTACCTGGCACCTCCTCAATGCTGTTCTTCCCACATTGAAAGGCAGCCCTCCCCAGTCACCCGGGAGTGGCTCCAACCAGGCTCCTGGGGCACACCTCCAGAAGGCACAGGTGATAACCCTCAGAGCATCTGGAGGCGCCATCTTGGCCAGCACAGAGTGCACGAGCCACGGGTGCTTGGCGATTTCCATCTGGATGTAGAAGGATGGAATTACTCAGGGATTTAGGCACTGACCCAGGCGGAGGGCTGCAGTGTGGGCGAGGCCACTACAGAGCCCCTGCTGGGGCAATGCTCAGGAGAGCCATAGAGGCAGGTCTTCCAAGCCATGGAGGCAAGGCCTCTATACCAGTGAGTCTTGAGTGAAAGATTATTCTCAAATCCAAAGGCTTTGGACTAGTTCAGACCTGTGGCTCCTTTCTTCCTTCCTGTTTCTTTTGGTAAGGAACATCAGCTCTAGGCCATTCCACCATTGTATTTTGGAAGCACATAACTTGTTTGATTTGACAAATTCATAACTAGATGGAAATTTATCTCTGAGTGAATCACATCATGACTCTCACCCATATCCAACATCTAAATATCATCATATTTAGATGAGAGTTTTGACTTAAACTTTAAAGTTGGTGCTGGGATGAAGTGAAGATTTGGGGGGGCTGTGTTTGGTACTTTGTATGTGAGAAAGGTATAAACTTGGGGGAACCCAGGGCAGATTATATGAGTCGAAGATTCGTGTTCCCCTAAAATTCATGTATCGAAATCCTGGTCACCCCTGCCAAGGTGGTGGTATTAGGAGTAGGCACCTTTGAGAGGTGATTAACAAGTGAGGACAGAGCTCTCATTAGTGAGATTAGTGCCTTTATTAAAGGGGTCCAAGAGGGATCTTTCACCTCTCTCACCACGTGAGCATGTGATGAGAAGATTTCATCAGAGGACAGCCCCTCACCACAGACCAAATCAGCCAGCTCCTTGATCTTAAACTTCCCCGACTTCAGGTCATAGGAAATCAGTTTCTGTTGTTCACAAGCCCCCCAGGCTACAGTATCTTGTTATAGCAGCCAGAACAGACCAAGACACTGGTACAGGGTAAATTTTAACATTAAAAAGTTGTTAGGATGGTGATTATTTTCCTAGTTAAGAAAGACATTCCTATAGCCTACAGTCAAATGATGAACAGGGCTTTCATTATGAAAAGCTCCAGTACTAGCTTTGTCTTGAGTGGCTGTATGACCTTGGCTACACTTCTGAAGCAGCTCAGCCTTTGCTTCTCTGATTTCTCAGTCGTGCATAAAAAGCTCTATTTTTCAAGGTTGTTGGAGAACCAGGTGGGAGATTGGAGGTAAAGACTGTGAAACTTACTGTGCTGTGTGCATAGATGAAACTATTCTCATTTCTGCTGCCAACAGTGGGTCATTTTCTGCCCCATTCCCACAGTAAGCAGCATTACAGTGTTTAAGGGAACATAAGAGATAGCCAACCTACCCCTCCATGGGTGAACTCATAGTGGCAAGTTGATATTCCTTGCACTGTCATCTGGAAATCTGAGCCTGTGTCCTTCAAACTCAGAGGACACCAATAAACCACATCCAGAAAAAGTCAACAGGGAAGAATGCATTTAACCAACCTATCACTTCCACATGCTGTCACCCACTCTGGCTGAAGGAAGGGCACCCAATGAGCAACATAGCGGCCTTCACCAAACAACAGGTGACATGGACAAGAAAGCATGGATTTTAGAGGTACTCAGGAAGTGTATACTCCTGGCCCCTGCTGTAAAGTCCCACAGAAATGATATTGACAAAATTATATTGTTATATCTTGTGCACATACAAATGCCTATCAATGAATCCATTATGTAGGATTATAATGCATCAATAAAAAATATGAAAAATATGACATCCCACAGATGTCTTTCTAAAATAGCCCATCCCTCACCAGTACTTTCTAGCTCTGTTTTCCTTTATAAAATAAAAGATAATAATTACACCTATTTTTTAGGATGGTGACAAGATTAAATATATAATGCAGATAAATGTTTAAAAACAGTGTGTAACATAGTTTTTAGTAGGTAATAGATTTTATTAATATTATTATTATCATTTATGTTATCTAATCACTATTTTATTCTACCATGTTTGATATCTGGAAAGTATTGTCTTGATCATCTATTGGCATGATTATTATCTGATGTCCCCACTAGATCTTAGCATAAAATGCCTAAGTTATCTTCCCAATAAGTACTTAGTAAATAAATACCTTTCCAATAAGTACTTAACAAGCACTTATTAATAAATAAATGATTCAATGAGTCAATATCTTAATAAGTTAACAGACAATCAACACATCTACTTTTCTCCTATATATCTCTATCCCAAGAACATATGTAAGACACAACTTCTAATATAAATTTGAGGAATAAAGAAATTTTGACATTGAAAATGTTTAGCAACTTGATGACACAGGGATGAAGGTGACCTGGAGACTAATGTTTGTAGTACCCTGATTCTACACCAACCATCATGCAAGATCTGTTGATTTGTCCAGGCTCCTTGTCACGCATGTCACAATTACGCATTAAATCCCTGCTCTAAGCCATTCATTGAGCTCCACCGTCCCACCCAAAGGGAGCTGTCCTTAACCCTGTGTCATACCCTACTTTTGTGATTGCACTCTGTCTATAGGAAAACGAGACTCAGAGCATTACAGCAAGGAGAAGGCTGAGGCTCCCCAAGAGCAGGCCCTGAGTGTGGTTAGGTTCTTTCTCTCTGTGACTCCTGATTTTCTCATGGTTGACTGTCCAGGCCAGAGTTAACTTGTCTCAGGACCAGGACATCTGGGTCTAGCTTTGCCAGTCTGAAGGTACAGCATGCAGCTCTGCTTGTTCCAGTGGGGGTGTTGAAAATCAGCACAACTGTCCCTGACTTGTCATTCACTTCCTAATTAGTCATCGCATTTGTTCAAGTGGATGCTGGCCTACCGTGCAGAAGTCTGCTGCTGCATATATTGGGAGAACCAGCCAGCTCTTGCCCTGCCTGCTGCAGTGAGCATGGAAACTGAGGCTTGGACGATTTTCCCTTCCTCGTTGTCTCTGAGTGCTTATTTTGGACAAAAGTTTATCTCCCTCTTTCCCTACTCCTGTTCCTTCCTTCCCTCCACAGGGTCAAGATAACCTGAATATTTATGGGCCTCAGCAGCTTGACATCTGCTCCAGTCCCATCCCACCGGGACATGCATGTGCACTTGCACACATGTGCTCACACCCACACACACACATGCACACACAGAATGTGAGCCAACGAGACACTGCACGGCCTCAGGCCAGTCACATCCTTCTCAACCTCCAGTTGTACAATTCCAATTTTCCCTTAATTCCCAGAAGATGATGTTAGAATTAAAAAATGCCTGAGATGAAAGACATGTTTAGAAACAATCCACCAGAGTATTCCCATATTCCAATCATTTTAGTGCCATCTTCACCATTCTTCCCGTATTTACATACCACTATCCTATCATTCATTCAACTATTATACTTTAAATCATTTTTTACTTAAATTCTTGTATTTAAATGGGACATTTTATCACCAACATAAACAGAAAACCACGATCATTTACCATAAATGCCATCATGGCTAAAGGACAATAAAACAATCTAGGAAAGTTCTAGCAGGAACTTCAGGCTGCCAGAAGACCCCCATCTTTGGATATAGCAAGTGTTAAAAGGTGCTGAAGTCACAGTCACACTAGCACTGAAGGAGACTTGTCTCTTGCCCCAATCAGAATCAGGAAGAGCCACGCTCTCTCCCCGAGGGTGTGATGTTATTTAATACAGAAACTCCGCGTCACCCAAGCTCACCCCCAAGAACTTCACTTTGAAACAATGTGGTCACCACAGTTCTCTGGGTTCACTGTTGCCATCGAGGTTCTTCCAGTGCTCACTAACTGCCTCCATCAGCACTTCCCCTGCAGGCGTTGGCAGGAAGCTGGGATAGGAAAGTGCTCAGAAACACACACACTTGGGAGGACAAAATGCTCTCAAACAATGTTTGGAACAACATAGTCCCTGGCACTTCCCCAAGTCCATAGCTCTAGGAATCTCTGAACTTGGGCAGTTCTATGTTACTCCCTTTCCTTAAGGAACTTCTGCCACATGGGACAGAGAACAGTTTCCACTGAGCATTTGGGGAGCTCTGAGCTGGTTTCCCTGTCTTCCTTTTCCCCATCTCGAGATGCTTGGTAGAGCAGGGAGCAGGTGGAACACCCTGTGAGGAAGCCAGCACGGAGACTGCCGGGGGGGAAGGCAATCAGGAGACAGACCCGCTAGGGAGGCACTGCCTTCGGCTTGTTTAGCTGGGCATAAGGGATAAAATATTTAAAAGTTTCAGCTTTGAACATGGTCTGCCTTCCCATTTCCACTCTACCATTTTCCAGCAAGATAAAGTGGGGCAAGTGCCTCAGCCCATCTGAGCTTAAATCTCCTCCTTAACAGAATGGCTTCAGTGACCCTGGGTGCACCATGGTGGGTTAGGATGTAAGAAGCTGTAGCAGGCACAGTGCCAGGCACATAGATACACACACTCGCACAGCACTCAGCCTCCTCCTCTTTTACCTGGACTTTTCTTTTCTTTTTTAACTTTGGCACCCTCCACAGAGGTCCAAAATCAACCCTCTTTTTATTTGTTTGATTGTTTGTTTTGCCTTCCAAATCCTGAGTCTCATCTGCACAATGAAAAAATAAGCTGTGAATTTCCATAATTTAAGTTTTGTTTTCTGTGACTTGATTATGGCAAGTGCTGTATGGGAGCTGAGCGGAATGATAAGGAGGGGCAGAAAGAAGAGGGAAGAAGGACTTTATACAAGCAAACACAACAATCAGCCCCTTTTGAATAATCATTAGCAGCCTGCTGGAAGCTCCAAGTCCCCTCAAGATTTGGGGGATGAGAGGGTAACATCATGAATCTAGCAAATGTGGTGCATTTTGTGCATAGATTTGAATTAAAGAATTCTTGGTCCATTTTGCCTACCAAGTTGGGGAGGTGGAAAGAAAGGTGCAAAGAAAAACAGAGAAACAGCTCCCCCTGCTGCCTGGATGGCAAATAGCAGCATAAATGTTAAAAACAAATTCCATGATCCTCTAAAAAAAAAAAACGTTCACCCCACCCTAATGTTTGCAAAAGATTCACCAGTTGCAGAAATTTGAATGTTGTGCGATGCATTTTCCCATCTAAAGCGTCCTTCAAAGGTTGTAAGAATGATGATAGGACATTATTACAATGATTATGTTCTTCACTGGGCATTTCAGTATTATTGTCTTTATTTGAACAGGAAATACATTGATGGGATTTTTTTAAATCAAAATGATACAAAAGTTATGAATTGTAAAATCATGTTTTCTCCCTCCCTTTCCACATCCAGATACTTTTATTGCATTATTATGCATATACAAGCAAATATTAACTATGTAGTCCCCCCACTCCATACAACACTTATATAGGACACTGTTCTTTATTTTGCTCTTGTCACTTAACAACATAGTTCAGAGATTTTTCCATTTCAGTACAGAGCAAGCATTCTTTCCTTTATGAGCTTGTTATATGTGAAAAAACACATCTTCAATTGGGAAGCCATGTGTGTTGCTTATTGCAAAAAGTGAATGACTTTCACATTTTAAGGTACAAGTGGCCTCCTTGGATGCCCATTACCCACAGACAAATACTGCCTATAACCCCTGCCTCATTTTTTTTCTGGTGTCCCTTCTGTAAAAAACCTCCCACCTTGGTACCTGCTGTGCTTCATAGCAGAACAGAGCTTCGACGTCACTGAACTTTAGAGACTTGCGCACGGAATTAAAGGACTGAATGTCACCAAGATTTCTATTCAGAAGCCCAAAGTGAAGGAAAAAAAGCACTCTTTTTTTTTTTTCAGCTGAAATGTTCCTATAAAGGGCAAAATGAAAAACACAGACACTACTGGCTTTGTTGGCTGGTCGCCATAGCCATTGGCACCTCGTGGCCATGGCAGGCCTGCCAGCCTTCCATAGAAGCCGGGTTTGGCTTGCTATATTTGAGAGAGTTAGAAAACTGTCTTCCAATGCAGGTAGTGAGCCAGCAAGACTGTCAAGGTCAAAGAAAAATCCAATTATACACAGCAAACACCGACTGTACAATTAAATTACACCAGTCAGGAAAACATTTGATCTTCTGCAACTATCTTTTCCAGAAAAATTCACCCTCAGATCAATCAGAGCCACGCATCAGCATCCAGCTGACCAGTTCAGTTCCTTCAGCCACCCAGCATCCTGCAACCTGTCTGCAGCCCACTGGTCCTTGCCCACCCACATCCCTTTGACCCCCAACCCAGAAGTCAGAGGTCACCTGCAGCTTCCGTGGGCAATTCCCAAGCATATAGACATCTTACCAGCAAGAAATTACTTTTCTCTTCCTGGGGCTTTTTCTGGGGCCTCAGAAGTATGTTCTGCACAATCCAGGCCTGCAGGGCAAGACGGAAGTGCCAGGGAGTTCGTTCCCAAGAGCAGCCAGCCCCCAATGAACTGCTTCTGTTTGCCCCTCCTAGGGCAAGGCTAAAGGGTGTGGCGCCCAAACTTTCAGAGGAACTCTGGTGGGTCTGAGCCCTAAGTGTGCACAGTAGAGCCCCACCTGTTAGCATACTGCTTATTGACTCCCCGCTTCTCTTATCCTCTTCCTGGGATAGTCTCCCACAACAGTCTTGGTCCTTAAAAGAGAGAGGGCTCACAGTAAGATAATCGGTCTCCTATTATTATTATCATTATTTAGAACAAAGACTTGTTAACTATAATAAAGGGTAGCAGTAAAATATAAGAAAAGTCTAGGAGAGCACCCAGCCAAAAGCAAACTTGAGAAGGACCCAGACAGACCTCCAGGGGAAGGTTTGGTTCAGCCCAGTGGATAGCAGAGAAGCTGTTTTGGATGGGCCGCAGGTGGCCTGGAATCACCGGGACGAGGCCAGCCTCCAGAGTGCAGGCTGGGGTGCGATCAGGATGAGGTCCCGGAGCAGGGCAGAGCACGAGGCCTTCCGAGGGCGCTGGACGCAGGGTGCTGTAGGAGCACTCTATGAGCGACCCACTAAGTCGAGAGTTCCTGCACAGGTCATGCAGGAACCTGCGGAGGGAGGCCCGCCACCCACCTGAGTGCAGCCGGGACAGCAGGCAATCAGCCACCAGAGGCTGTGGCGGGTAGGGAGTCCGCGCCCTGGGGAGCGCAGGAGCCCTTCAGGGATCGCAGGCTGGGCTGGGGGCTCTGCTTTCCATGCCAGGGGGCGAAGGGGATGCACAAAGGTTAGCAGCAGGCGGAGGCTGCTCTGTCACAGAAGGCGCCATCCTCATTGACTCTCACCTCCGAGACCCGGTGCGCGCGGAGACGGCGGGGACCCTGCTCCGGGTGCAATGTCCTACAGCGCCCTCTACTGGAAAAGCTTAACGTCGGGCTCACTTTAAAGGAGAAAACCCTAAAAGGAATCCTTTTGTTTGCCACAGAACACATATTGAAGGGCGCATTCAGAGCTGAGACCAAAAATTGATAGCAATTACCGAATATGCCACTTTCAAATCTAGGTCTCAAGAGCCTGCTTTTGGAAGGCCCCCAAATCAGAACAACACCTGTCAGCCGAATTCAGTCCGGGCTCTGGGTGACCTAAAGGAAGGGCCTCAACAGTCCGGAGTCCTCACTTTCTCGCCCCCGTAAAATGCAGGTGATATAGATAACAAATAAAACATGCCTTGTAGGATATTGAGAGAATGGGGGGTGTGGTGGGGGGGGAGTTGGCCATCCAAAAGGCATCCGGTACAAAATAAAAGCTCAAAAATGTCATCTTCTTTCCACCTTTGCAAAACGAATTGCCACCGCGTAGTTCCTTTTTCCATTTCTTAAGAGTCAAATTGTGAAGGTGACTGGAACTTTTCTACCCAAGTCATTTTATCTTTGAAGGCGACCCAGGGTTGGCAGGAGGAGGAGCTCATTGAAGGGACACTTTGTCCTGGAAAAGGACTGAAGAGTTGGAAATAAAGAACAAAGATCAACAAGTGTTTCTGTTCAGAGAAAGATTCAAATGGAGAAGTTTTCTAGGATTATGATACAAAACTTCCTCTTGTCACTCAAGTAAGTAGGTTTTAAAGGTTAATAAACAGTGTGATAAGAGAGATCATTCACTGAGAACTCTCTGTAGAGAATTCAATCATATTCTCTCAGTCCTTAAAATAACTCTTTAAGATAAATGCCATTTTTTAATCTCAGTTTTGCAAATGAGAAGGCAGAGACTCAGAAAGAGGAAACAATTTGCCCAAGGTCAAAGTCAGAATTTGAAACTATGTGTACATGACTCCAAATCCCAGCTCCAACTACAAATCAGAACACTAGTTAAGACTCAGAATTCAGCAGACTGTTGCTCTGGCCCACACTTTATCTCTAAATCCCTATGTGTTCTAGGGAGTAATTCTTTCTTTCCGGAGGTAGTGAGTCCCTCCCTCATAGAATGCGAATCAAGTGCTTTGTAAGAGTGGTACCAATCTCAAGGATGTTTTGGAAATGTGTGGGGATGTTGGGCTCCATGACAAGGGGGCATTCACTGGCATTTCATGGGTGAGGGCCAAGCAGAGTACCCTGTGACAATAATGCCTGGAGCTATCCGCTCCATAAAGACTAGGCTTCATGCCCATGTACCCCATAGGATAGTCATGTAGTTGAAAAAGTTGTCAGAACTTAGACTCCAGCTCCTTTTTTCATCTAAACATAGAGCATTTTTATATAATTTCTTGGCTGTGTTTTGTGTTTTGTTTGGTTTCCTCCCCAACCCAGTGCTAGGGACAGACCCCAGGGCCTCACACATGCCAGACAAGCACTTTGCCACTGAGCTACATCCTCAGTTCTGTACAGATTTAGTATAATGAATTTTCCAGAGTCAACTGAGGGGAGATTGTACTTTATGAGAGATCTTGCCACACGTTGTTCACCATTTAGGAAATGCAACACATGATACGAGTTAGCAGAACACGTCAACTCTTTCTCCATCTTTCTGTCGACCCTGTGTATAGTTACAAACACCTGTGTATTTCATGGGGTCTTTAAAAGTGTGTTGAAATATCCATTGCCTTACTGGAAATTACTTTCTTTTCATTTTCTCCCTTGAAGAATGGCAAAGAGATCATATTGACTTTTTTTTTTTTTTTTTTTTTTTTTTTTTTGTGGTACCGGGGATTGAACTCAGGGGCACTTGACCACTGGGTCACATCCCCAGCCCTTTTTTGTATTTTATTTAGAGACAGGGTCTCACTGAGTTGCTGAGTGCCTCGCCATTGCTGAGGCTGGCTTTGAACTCGCGATCCTCCTGCCTCAGCCTCCCAAAGTGCTGGGATTACAGGCTTGCGCCACCGCGCCCGGCTCATATTGACTTTTTTAAAAAATACATCTGTGGACAAATTACATGATCTGTTAACTTCATTGCAAGACATTTCAAGAAGCATTACAAAATATTTGTTTTAAAAGGGGAACTCTGGGCACAGGGAGAGAGGTTCTGACCTCTCTCTGTTCACTGAAACTTAACAACTCCAATATGAAGCCAAAACCAAGATGTACACTCTGCAAATGTATTCAGTGACTCCCAAATGACTTATTAGCACTGACTCTGAGCCAGGAACTGCCAAGGATTCTGGGGATACAGGAGAGAATAAGAGGAACCGAGTCCCTGACTTTAGGGAGTTTCTCCTGGACAAAACAAAGCCTTGTGTCTTAGTCTACCCTGCTGCTAAACACACACACACACACACACACACACACACACACACTCACACAATATCATAGATTGGTAATGTGTAAACAACAGAAATTTACTGCTTATGGTTCTGGAGGGTAGTAAGGCCAAGGTCAAGGCATCATCAGATCTGGTGCTTGGTGAGGGCTTGTTCCTCACTGATGGTACTGTCTGTCCTCACACGGCAGAAGGAACAAGAAGTTTCACACTTGCCTGCTTTACATGAAGCATATTTAATGTTTACAGTTAAGAGACAACAGACACTTCGGGTTCATGCCAGCCCATTCCCCAGTGCTCAGGAAAACTGCCCCAGGGCAGGTAGTCTCAACTGTGTGTGGGCCTCAGTAGCACAGCAGCTGAGGGATCCTGAGAGCAGCCCCCGGTTGTGTTGAACAAACAAGACAGATACTGGGCTGAATCACTGTAGAGCGTCCAAGTCCATATCTTGTTGCTATAACAGAATCCCCAGACTGCACACGGTATAAAGAAATTTATTTCTCACAGTTCTGGAGATTGGGCTGTCTAGAATCAAGCAGAAGGCACATGATAAGGGCCTTCTTCCTATTCTTCATATGGGGAGAGAGAGGAGAAGGCAGATTAAACTCATCCTCTTACCAAAGCCCACTCCTACCATAACTAACCTGCCCATGAGAACAGGATTGATCCATTCATACCACCTCTTAAAGCACACGCCTCTCAACGCTGTTGCTTGAGGATCAGGTTTCCAGCACAGGAACTGTGGGCCACGTTGAAACCATAGCAAAGGGCATCCTGTTTCCAGGGAGGTCAGCTGGAACAGAGCTTGGATTGTCCAGCCTGTCTCTTTATCTCAGGATGCTGTAATCTCAGGACGTTCTCCAGTTATTGCTGAGACCTGCAGGTGAGAAAGGAAGAACTGGTTTAGTTCAAAGCCACCTGAATAACTGTTCATTGCTCTCCAGTTTGCCAAGAGCCCTCAGGACATGCCACGGAGGGGCACACCTACCCCCTCCTCTTGCACAGTAGCTCTTGTTGTTTTAGACAAATTTCATACTGTATTAGCTTTGACTTCTCAAAAGTAGGGTTTGTACCCATGGTGGCATATGTGAAATCCACATTCCCAAGTTCTCCCTCCTGAGCCTTGGAAGACATAGCTAAGCCACTGTGACACTCTTCCCTGCTCCCCCTTAAAATTCCTCTTGCAGCTGCCCTCCCCAAGGCCGCACCACTCCTTGAGAGCTGGCACATGAAAGAAAACTAATTTGCCATTCTGACCTATGTGTATTCATCTTGGCCTTGTCTGTAGCATCTAGTTCAAGTACTTTTCAAGCTCATTTTAAAAAATGAAAAAAGAACTGATATTTATTTAGCATCTAAAACTCAACAGCACTCAGGCTGAGGATTTTTTTTTTATGATACTTCTTAAATCCCTACAATAAACTCCTATGGGGTGGGTGTGATTTGCTTTGAGCAATCAAAGAAAGTGAGACCCTTTAAGTAAAAACACCAACCCACAGATGGGATGGCTAAGTCAAGTTCAAATACAGGTTTGTGCACCTTGGCATGCCATGCTCCATCAACTTTGGACACTCAGTGCCTACATCTCTAACATTAAAAAAAAAAAAAAAAAAGCATGCAATGACTGTGTCTTCTCTCCACAATCATGGACAAATTATCCAGAATCCAGATCAAGGAAAAGAGACACGTATGAGCCCATTAGCAGTGAGTTAGAAAGAGCAGATGAGAGATCACTTCATGCCAAGAAGTGAACAAAAATAAGTAAGGTCTGATACTAAAAATGAGTAGGATAGAATCTGCAGTCTGCAAGACCGACTGTTTACTGGCTGCTAATTCTGCAGATTTGCTTTTCAAACACATTAGGCATTCTGCCGATGTAGTCAGAGAACACCTCTTGCAATCCCAAGTGTGGATACATATTCTCTCCAGGATTCTGGTTTTCTTGCTTTCATTTTGATCTGCCTCCTATAGTTCCATGAATCTCATCAGAAGCTGAAGTTAAGAAAACAGAGCTGCACCTGACAAAGAAGAGGGGTCTCCTGGGAGAACCGAGAGGACCCTTTAAGCACAGACCTGAACAGTCAAGGCCACTGTTTTTTTTTTTTTTTAATATTTATTTATTTACTTTAGTTGTACACAATGCAATGCATTTATGTTTACGTGGTGCTGAGGATCGAACCCGGGCCGCGCGCTTGCAAGGCGAGCGCTCTACCACTGAGCCACCTCCCCAGCCCAAGGCCACTGTTTTGAATCTGAAAATATGTGTGCCACCCCCTCTCCTGAACAGCACATGGCCACAGAGAGGAGACAGGAGGAAAGACAGGGAAGAGGGGGAGGAATGCTGGAAAGTCAGTCAGAAGGTCCTTTTGCCTGCTTTCCTAAATATCAATCATGCCCCTTATTCCTGTACCATCACTACTATTGTTTAATTGAGTTTAGTTTCTTCCTAGGGAATAACATCAATGAAATCATACATTTGATATGTTTGATATACTTTTTTTCTAAATAGGCATTAAAATAAAATTGGTGACTATGAATATTAAAAGTGCCCACCTGAGTATCACGTATCAGTTTGTATTGCTCTCCTGGGACATGTACCGTACGTTGAGAAACACTATCAAGTTTATTGGATTCAAGACTTTCTTCTTATTTTCTTCTTATTTTAATTGTACAGATTTATGGAGCACATTGTGATAATTCAATACTTGTATCATCCACCTGCTAGTTTCAAGCACCATTTGAGATCAGAGAAGAGGAAACCTAGGGCTAGAAAATAAGGCAGTGAGCAGAAGTTGGACAATTATGACTGAAAGATCTTTTAAAAGAGGCTATAGGACCGATGCATCAATGAACCTCAAACGCACAGCTCTAATGCCCCTGGATCATTGGAGCGCCTTTGTTCTCCCTTAAAGGAGACTTCAAATCGCAAGAGTATCTAGAAATGTATCACATGCTCAAGGGCCGCTCCAGAAGTGCTGAAGAATAATCTGAGACTTCCACACCTCTGACTCCTTCCTCACCTGTAGTTCCCCCTGTCCCACACCTGTCCAGCTACATCCTTCCAGCAGCCTACTTAGGATCCACCCTCCAGTGGTGCCCAGCATCTGTTCCCATGAAGAAGAAATGGGCTGCTCCAGCTTCTTGAGGTCTCCTCCACCCGTCCACCCATCAGGCAGAGAAAACCACCCTGCCAGCGGTGAAGTCCTCTTCCTTCAAAGGCTGGAGAGGGAGTCATAAATATTAAAATGTCGCCAATGTTTCTTGACTACTGGATTTTAGCTCGTTACCAGAAATCATTTTCCAACAGGCAGAACTTTCTGGCTCATGAAAGGTGAGTGGGTCACCCCAGCACAGTGTGCCTCAGCCACGAGGGGATGGCAGGAGGAGGCGGCATTGGAAGACTCTACGCAGATGAGGAATTGCCCAGATGACCACTGATGCACACTTCCAACCTTGGCATTCTCTGCCTCTGCAGGGGTCTTGTGGCCTTTGGTTCACAGTGAGGAGAACTATGAAATCTGAGGTCATTTGGGGAAGCATTTGGGTTGAGAAGAATCTTTGGATCTAAAGCAAGAATTGGCAAATGTACTCTGTAAAGAGCCAAAAAAATACTGATTTTCAGCTTTACAGGTTGTATGTTGTCAGTTTCAATTGCTCAATTCTGTCATTGTAGCATGAAAGAAGCCATAAATGATAGATAAACAAATAATAGTGGTGATGTTCTAATAAAGTTTTATTTACAAAATGGGAGCAGATAGAGTCTTAAATTATTTCAAAACTAAAAAGCTGAAACTGTTGGCAGACTAGATGTGACCTCCTGGACGTAGTTGGCTAAACCTTGCTCTAGAGGAAGCTGTCAACCTAAATACCTCTCTCCTGTCCTGCTTCATCCATTGACCACCAGGTCAGTACCACCAGTACCACCTCCTGAATAGTTCTTGTGACCGCCCATGGTAGAAATGAGCCCGCCTTAGGTAAGCTTACCCACACCATCCATGGCTGTAACCAAGAAAGGCCTAAAACTGACCTTCCCTTGGGGGACATGCACAATTTCTTAAAACATCAATGGTCATTAAAACCCTAAAGTGGAAGAGTCATAGCTTTCTGTCTGAGACAACTAGTGTAGGTTTAGGGGTGCTAAGATCAAGCTATCATCCTTCCAGATTCCTAACTAATAAAGAGCAGACCCAAGGAACCATGAGAGAATCAAGACCCAGTATTCCTAAGGGCAGGCAAGTACCAAACAACTCCCATGTTAGTGCTTTGGCATGACTGTGTTGAAAGCATGGATTAATATAGACTTCCCCTAATTTTGTCCTATTCCTTGAAGACCTAAAGGTCTACCCAGAAGGAAACTGAAGCTCAAGAAGCAACCCCCAAAGCTGCCTGACCAAGAGCTGTTCTCTTGCATTGTTCTCACATGAACAGAAGAGAGTGAGGAGGCATTCCTGGGCACACAGCCCTGTGCTTCAATGCAAAGACCTCATCACCTGAGTCAGGGTGACTCCTCTGATGATGTGGTGACAACCTGGAATCCACTGGATTGTACTGACTGGGTGTCAGGACCTCCACACTGAATTCAGTACAGGGGCAGAAGGAAGAAGCCCTGGGATACTCACAACCCAAAGGGACAACTCTGATTAGAAGTTAATTAGCATAACTAATTAATGATAGTGACAATAATTAGGCCTTTTGAATTGATCTTTACACATCTTATCTCATTTATTATTCTCAACAACCCTATGAGAAAAACATTCATACCAATCTAAATTTCACGTAGTAAGTTGACTAACGCAATAGATTTTAAAATTGGTTGTAACTAAGAAAACTTGGGTATTATATGTTCATAGTGAAAATTTGAACTTAGCTTTAGGGCAGGTTGTTCTTTTGCTCTGGAAATACTTGTCCCAATAGTCCCTGTAAGTTATACCTATAGAATAGGTATTTCTACCAGTTGGTTCAGGAATAGGAACATTTTTCTGGGACTTGGAAATAGAGCATGGAAAGAGCTTGGGTCCAGAAGAAGCTGATAGATCAACTAATGATGAATATTCTCTCAGTTTTTTTTATATATGAATCCATACACAAATAAAGAAAAAACAAAGTAAACTTCTGAGAGAAGAGGGTTTGGTGTTTATCTGTTTGCTACATTTACTTAAACACATCTTATAGATGAGAGAAGAGCTACCTGAAGCCAGGTGGTAAAAAGAAATGGAAGAATGACCAAGCAGAAAATTCCAGGAGGAAGCAGGAGTACGGGCTGGGTAACCCAGGCTTAGGTGGTTGGAGCGGAGTGCTGGAGCCAGGTGGGGGAGGGGGGAAGGTGACAGTCTGTTGTGAGACTGCTCCTTGGGTGCTGGGCTCTGCCTTGGGAGCCATGGCTGCCCCGTGTTAGGTGGAGGAGCGTAAAGGCTATGGCCCTGAAAACCCAGGCCAATTGTGAAGAATGGTATCCTTAAGCAACGGTAACCCAAGAGAATGACCAGTGTGCACTGTTCTCTGAGGAAGCTCTCCAAGGGCTGGCATTTGTCCAGACCACCAGGGACTTTTCGGCTTAAGCAAGAAAAAAATAAAACAATAATTGTTATTCATCTGCAGAAAACCAGTGGATATTCTTGGGCATTTTGTGAAACAGCTCCTAACAACAAGCCAGAGGGGGAGGGTACCCACTAATCTGAACAAGTGGAAGATTTTTGTCACAAAGTGTCTGTTAGTAAAGGCTCATTTTTATATTTATGGGAGCTGTTAGGGTCCAGGGATTTCCAGATTATGAGCATGTGAGCCAACTGAGACTCAGAGAGAATTAACAAGAGGATCTTAGCAGTTCTTAACATTTGCTGCACATAGAATTACATGGGGAGTGTCTAAAGCAGACTGATGTTTGGGCTGAAATCCAGTCCAATAGAATCAGTCTTTTGGAGTACAGCCCAGGAATCGACTATTTCTGAAAAACTCCCCAAGTAATTATAATGTGTAGCCAGGTTGTGAAGAACAGGCCTAGTATGAGGCAGAGAGTGAGATAGACCCACATTATGGGGGAAACCACGTAAGGTGGCTGTTCTGGGGGCTTCAGACCTCACGAAAGAGGTCTCCATGAACTAGTGCTTTACAAATGCCTTCTGAGTATCTCTGAATACTTAGTAAGTAAAACCACAACATGATTAGAACTCCTGTTTATGAAGAGCCTATGCACCAAGCTCTAAGCACAGACTTTAATGGTAACCTTCTCATTTGCCTCCTATACCTGTGTCCACACACAAGGAGGTTAGCAGTGACGAGGACACAGAGGCCTAGCGGCATGGATGACTGAACAGTCCAACCCACATAGCAAGCTGTGATGCTGCTCGGGTTTCATCTTAGGAGAAAAAAAAAATGATACTGAAATTCATTTGCTACTAGGGATATGGGGTCTATGTAACTTTGAATTTATGGCAATTTGTGACAGGGAAAAATGCAGTCAGGAAACTGAAACCAGCCCAAAGCCTGCCCTGGTAGCTGCCCTCTGTTCTTTCTATGTCCTTTCTGTGATCTATAACTAGGAATAAAATAGGAAGAACCAGAGGGACACTTGTAGCATTGTACTACTAAGTATTTAAAAACTAGCCCTATGGGGAGAGAAAGGCTGATTTGTGGCATTTGCCAATTTCTGTGATATAAATACTACTATGATGGGTCAATTTGAAGGTACAAAATTGGGATCACCTACTTTACAAATTTCCTTAAAAATTAACATTTTAGTTGATTTAGTCAGCCCTAGTTCACCTCTGGCACTGATTCCATTCTACAAAAATAATGCTTTAACTAAATAATGCTTTCTAAAGAAAAATTAGAAGTAGAGCCTTCCTCATCCACTGGTACAAAAGAATCCAGATCCTTTTGGCATCCTTCAGTATCTTGTCACTGGGAAGAGGGTCTGAATGAGTTCCCAGAGTGGAGTGGGGACTTCCTTAGGACATGTAGGGTTCTCAAAAAATATGATGGAGAAGAATTTCAGCACATGCCAGTCAGAGACTGTTGTAGTCAGCTTTTTTACTGCTATGACCAAAAGACCTCATGAGAACAATTTTAGAGAAGGAAAAGTATTTGTCACTCACAGTGTCAGAGGTTTCAGTGCATAGATGGCTGTTCTGTGCCTTGATGGAAGGGTGTGAAGGAGAAAAACAGTTCAGGGCATGGATACCAGGAAGCAGAGAGAGAGCTCTCCTTGCTGTGACAAAATATAAACTCCAAAGGCACACCCCCAGTGGTCACCTCCTCCAAGCCCATACTACCTCCTTATAGTTACTGCCCAGTTAATTCCTATCAGAGGATTCGTGCATTATTAGGCTAGTGCATTATTAGGCTAAGGCTCCCATAATCCAATCATTTCGCATCTAAACTTTCTTGTATTTTCTCGCATTTGGGGGACACCTAACATCTAAATCAAAACATTACACCCTTGGGCCCCAAAAGCTCATGCTTATCTCACAATGCAAAATATCTTTAGTTCATTTTCAAGAGTTCCAAAATATCAACAGTTCCAAGTTCACCCAAGGTCCAAATCTAAAGTCTCCACCGAGACTCAAGGCAAACTCTTGGCATGACCCTCTATTAAAGCAAGTTACACATATCCAATATAAAAATGTACAGAGTAAACATTTCCATGGGGAGAAATAGGGGCATAGAAAGAAGAGACGGGCCCAAAACAAGACCGAAATCCAGCTGGGCAAACAAGTCGTCTGGAGCACATGGATTCTTGAGGTTTTCTTCAAAAGGCTTGTGTAGCTCTGCCCCTATGGCCTTGATGGTTGCAGCCCACATGGCCTCTCTCTCTTGACTTGTTTCTGCTTGGTTCCTGCATATTTTCTCAGTAGAAATTCCACATTACTGGCATTCCTTAACCTTGGAATTCTCTAAAGCAGCTTTGGCTTCCTTCTCGCATCTTCATACACTGCCTTTTCAGGAGCTGCCTGCAGCAACTCTGACTCTGTTGCACTTTCCTGAAAGCCCAGGACTTGCTCTGAAGTCTTGGTGGAGGCCTCCATGACCCCCTAATTCCAATGTCCTGCATTTCTGCAGAACCAACACCACGTGGTTGATGCCAAGGTCGGCCACCACCTCAAGCAGTGGTCAAGCCTCCTGGGCCCTCGTCGTAGCCTCTGAGTGCCTGGATGGCTGAGCATGGAGAAACAACTTCCTATACTCCCCTGTGCAAGTACAGTGCCTCACTGGTCTCTACTTTTACACCTTTGAGCCTGAGATGGGTACGGTTCTGCCAATTCCTGACATCCCCTCAAGCCATCTTTCCAACTGTTCCTGGGTAAAGTAATTAATGTTTCTTTAGTGGCTATAGTATCTTTTAACTACCACACCTTCCTGATCCCAAGGTTACTCACAGTTTTCTGGCCAGATTACAAGTTTTTTCAAAAACTTCTGCTTTGCTTTCTGCTCTTAATTATTAGAATAAACTTGGCTAAAAGCTGCCAGCAATATCCAGGACAACTTCAGGAGGGGTCCTGAAGGCTGTGCTTTCTTAAAATTTCCTCTACTAGATTAATTAGTCCATCACCTTTAAATTCATTCTAACAGAAAGTCTCAGGACATGGAAAAAATACAGACAACTTCTTAGCCAGAACATACTATAGACAACCTTTAATCCGATGTCCAGTAAAGTCCTCCTTCTGCTCCAAAAACTCATGAGCTCAGATGTCACTGTCCACAGTCCTATTGGCACTCTGGTCTTCCAAGCTCCCACTAGAGTTACCCACGAAGCTCTGCTTACAACAATCTAAAACTTTTCCAGCTTTCATCTCTAAACTTTTCAAAATCTCTTCGGCAATTTTCAAAAATCTCCAAAAGCTTCTGAACCACATGGTCAGGTTAGTCATAGCAACGACTCCACTTCTTGGTTCCAATTGCCATTTTAGTCAGTTTTTTCACTGCTGTGATAAAAGACCCGACAAGAATAAATTTAGAGTAGGAAGGTTTATTTGTTGCACATAATTTCAGAGGTCTCAGTCCATAGATGGCTGACTCTATCACTCTGTGTCTGAGGTGAGGCAGAATCAAGATGGAAGGGTGTTGAGCAGGGCTCCTGGGGGCATGCCTAATGGGGTTTATATTTTATCCTTGTTGAGCAGAGCTCTTTCCTTCTGCCTCCTGATCATGTCCTGAGCTGCTTTCCTCTACCACACTCTTCCACCATGATGTTCAGCTTCACCTAGAGACCCTAGGAATGGAGCCAGCTATCTATGGACTGAGACCTCTGAAGCCATGAGCCACAAAATAAACTTTTCCTCCTTAATATTGTTCTTGTTGGATTTTTTGGTCACAGCAGTGAAAAAGTTGACTAAAACAGTAGCCAAAAGTCCTAATAGTGGTAACAACCATCTGAATTTAGGCAAGTAAATCTACACCTTTTTCATCTTTATACATCTCAACATTTGAAAATTTCCAATAGCAGTTCTATTAAATCAGAATCAAATTAATGCAGAACAAACTTATAATTTTAGCACAGTCTCTTTTGATAGTTATTATCACATATCATACATAAGAACCCTTTTGGCTTTCGTAGGGCTGGCATAAGTATACGTCTTAAGTTATATTTACAAGGACCTTGCCTTTTTCCTCTTAAATGCTCATGCCTACATGACTGTCCTTTGACTTTTCTTCTTTCTTTATATTAGTATATTTGACTTCAATTATACTTCCATGTTGGGCATTCAAGACCACGTACATGACCCCTGTGTTGGTAAAAAATTAATCACTTTCTGTTCTACTATTAAGGTGAGCTGAGACTCCTTGGGAGTTATTTTTAGGAACATGTGAGGGGTCTCCTGGCTTCTTCAGCCTTTTTCTCCTTCCAGTTGCGCCATCGGCCAGAATAAGTCAAGGTCCTGCTGACTGGTTGGCTTACCTTGGAAGTTTTAGGGATGTTTTCCTCTTTAGTAGTCCTCTCTATGCAGAACATACACCAATTGGATTGGCTTCCTGTTCTTGGGAGTCCTCATAATCCCCCTGCTCAGGAGGTCAGGTGATTCACCAAAGTGACAGGCCCTTGGAGGAGGGGGTCCCCATAGTTCCTTAGGTCCTGGAAGACCTTGGAAGGGAAGACCCAAATGTTGGCTATTTTTTTCCTTAGCTCTTTTGTTTTCCTTGGCTTTTGTCTCTGTGTCTCCGTTGTTGAATCCTGGAAGGCCAGTCCCACCAGTCATGAACTGGGAAGTAGGTTTTAATTTTAACATTTGCCATTTTACAGTTACACCTTCCATTACATCAGGGTCAGTATTAGTTTGGGGAGTCAGTTCATATCAGTGTCATGTAGGTGATGACTCATTGTCTCAAAATACCTCAGATTATTCTGTTGAAAATTTTACTTCTGTAAAATGCTAGCAGGCAATGATTTTACAAAGAAAATACAAAATGAAATTAATAATAGCAAAAATACTCAGTTTATATAATAGTTCTGAAACAAAAAAAACATAATTGCATATAATAACATTAAAGTAACTTATATGACTATTTAGCCTCTACAAAAATCCATAATTTATCAACTCAGTCACACATAAAATCTTTTTAAAGTTCTATTTCCTTTAAAAACTCTTTTATGACTTTCAAATTCCTATTATAACTCACCCAAATCCTTACTTATTTTTGCATTATATCAATTTTGGAATTGTAATAATGTAATAATGCCAAAAATTTATGCTTTTGAACATAATTTTAGATATACTTGATTTTAGGGGACTTTACAAAGCAATCCTAAACTGCTTTTTTCATATATCAACAATTTATAAAAACATTTATTAATAGACAAAAATATGTATTTTTAAAGAATTTAAGATGCCAAGAGTACTTGAACCTATAATTAGTGATTGACGTTTTAGAATTTTTAACTTACACATGACTCAGGGGTTTTTTTTCCCAACAAATACATTTACCAATGCTTAGCTTATCCCATTTGTATCAAACCTAATTTACCCACTTAAACAGCTATTTTTAGATTTCCAGTGAAAAACAAGATATCAGACAAGCATGGTCATCATTTTAAGCAATTTTTTTTTCTGGCCAAAGAAGAACCCCAAAAGCAATGAACATTGTAATTTAAACATATTAACAGAGAAAAATACAGTCCCCATTGGCTTATAACTTGGTCAAAAAAGATGTGTTAATAATTTTAAAGACAACTTTTATCTTGCCTACAAATTTAAGTTAACTTAAGATATATAACTTAAGATCTATAACAAAGATATATTTAAGTCACATAGACTAAAAGGCATTTGGTGTTATATCTTTTTAAATTTACGAGGGCTCATTTTTTATAAGCCAATTTGGTACCATGTAAACACAATATACAAATATACACAGACTTAAGTAAAAAGACATAAAACAAAGATTTTATAGCTTTCATTTAGATTCACCATTTTCTAGTTTTCAAAAAGTTAGATTATTGATATGATTATCATAGCCCCAAGCAATTCTTAATATCATATCTGTACTTCCAAACGTATAATTCAGTTGAAACAAGGTAGAAATTTTACATAGACAAAACCTCAACATCACTAAGAAAGCCATAGGCAAAAGCCCAGTGAAAGCAGAAGCTTTCAAAAGGAGACTTGTTATGCAGACTTAATATATTTTCCTATTTTAAGAGCTACTGAATAGAATAGACAACCCTACAAATAAAAACAAAACAATTTTGTAAAGGATAGGAAAATTATATTTTGGAGAACTATTTACTTGTTTTCTAATCAGATATAGCACTTAAATGAGTAGGACAAAGAGCACTATGTCCACCCAACTCAGGAATGCCTCCTTTGATATTTCCTAAGCTTTTAAAATTAGATTTCTATGCAATAATGTTTTTGGGACTCATTTTGTTAGAGCTTAATCTATTGGCTAGAGCAAGAATCTATGGTAAGGCATAGAAAGATTTCTTTCCAGAGTCACCAATGGACCAGATATCCCCTTTAACAAAGAAGCAGGAAAGAAAGTTTCCATGAGATAGGAGAAGGAAAAAAGACAATGAGACAAAAACCTGTCTTTTTAAAATTTGCATAAACCAGGTATGGGATGCCCTTAGGTAGGGTGCAAGAACATTATCCTAGAAAGTCTGCTTACTAAACAGAGCATGCACCAGATTTAAATTCCAGAAACCAAAGCAGAGCCTGTCACAGATGTCTATCATGAGACACAGTGAGAAATAGATTATAGCATAGGGACCACAGACACAGGGAGGCCTGTATACTTGGGGACATCCAGGGCAGGGTTTTCCAATCACAACTGACAGTGAATCAATGGTTCAGGTGGCCACTTGTCATTCATGAGTCAAATCTGGCTTGATGATCACCACTGTTTATCTCCCATTTCAGGACCCTCTGAAGGGCAAGATCCCTCTTTGTCCTTTAGTCCCAACTGAGTTGGAGAGTTAGCCCTTTAATAATTGCTTGAGGTGATAATACTTGAGTAACCAGTTTTCTCAGAAAAGGAGAAAACAATAATCAGATTCCTTTCACATTTACAGAGTAAATCTCCATTCCCTTATTGGAACCAAGCCACATCACAAAAAGAAATCTATTTCTTTTTTTCTCTAAGTGTGTGCTCCAATGGCTTTCTTCTGTTATTTTGAAAAGAAAAAAGAGAGAGAGAGAGAACTATGATACTAAAGCTCTTAGGGCACTCTATGAGTCTCCACCAGGATGGGACTTTTTATTCTGTCCCATGTTGCATCCTTGATGTATTTTATGAGCCAATTTACTCCAAAGTATTGGCAGTATGAGCATCCTCATTCCTGACACATCTATTCCTGCTTCTAGGCATTCCAGGGGCCCCCAAAAGTCCAGTCCCAAATTTGAGCTCTTCAAGCAAAAGCAAAACAGAAGTCTTAGTCCCTTATGAAAAGAATATTTGTGAGGTTTCCAGTAATCTAGGTGCAATTGAAAACTTACACTTTAAAAAATAGGACACAAAGACCTTATGTAGAGTATTTTAGGAGGATTTGGAGATACTAATAACAGAGTTAGATAGACTTCAATAAAATAAAATCTATTTACAGTTGATGTCTTACTCTAACAAATTAAGATCACCTAAATCTTACAGCAGTTTAGATTTAAAAGTGATACCTTTTCTTGCCTCTGATTTCAAATGTGGAACAGGCAGCCAATCTGAAAAGGCTGAGAATTCAAGATAGGGAGATGCCAAGAAGCACTCTGTTTAGGTCTTGGGGAGTTTGTCTTTGTTTCAACCTTCATTTTTTTTTTCTTAATTATCTTTGGGAGTAAAACTTTCTGACCAAGGGGGCTGCCTCTTCTATGCCCACCCTAGAAATACCTCTTGTAAAGATTTATTCTAAGCCTGGAAAGTTACCCCCTGAACTTTCTATGAAAAGACTAAGTCTCTATTAGAATAGGCTAAGTCCATTGGGGTAAGTCTCTATTAGAATGAATACATGCATCCTAATAAAATTTGATTAAAAAGTCAAATATATATCAAATGTATGTTCAATCAAAAAGAATCTTTGCTGTTACTCAGATTTTCTAATATTTATCTAAATTTCACCTTGTAATCATCTCATACTCTTGTCATGGAGTGGTGACATCTAAACACAAGTTCCTCACTTAGATCCAGAAAAGTACAATAGTCGCTTTGGAGTCCATTGTCTAAAATAATTACTAAAAAGGATTTTTATTCAACTTTCTTTTAAGAAGTGGCCCCATTTTATCTTTGTCCAAGTAACTGTTCCCACTGAGACATGCCACTAAATTCCACATAAATCATTCTTCAAAAAAGTTCTTACTTTTGTAAGATGCCATTCCCCAGTCCATGGCTTCCCATGAGTAACTGAAGTACTGTTATAACAAGAGTAATCCATCTGGCTTGAAGAATATCAGCTCTGTGTTGGCATTCTGGTGCACGCCAGCATCAATTAGCAGGAAGTGCCAAGGTTCAGTTTGTTGACAAAGGGGTAAATATTGAGGAATGTTGATATTCATTAGTCCTTGTGCATGCTGCACCATTCCTCACAATCCCTTGCTGTTAGTACCCTTCTGTTACCATAGCAGTGCACATTCCATTTCAACAATACTCTTATCAGTTTGGGTCATTTTGGAATTTGTTCCACATAATCAAATGAAGTGTAGGAACAAGTATAACTGGGCTTCAGGAATACACGGAGTACAGACAGGGCATTTGCTGTCCACCCTATTTCTAGTGGCTCTACTGCTGGCAGATAGTTCTCCTTTTGAAGACTGGCTCTGTTCAGATGGCAGAGGCTCTGCTGTGGACTACTCACACTTCTGTTCATGGCATGGCCATCAGTGGGATACCAATTATCTTCAGAACTCCCATGAAAGGGTGCTAATTGGTCCAGTTTGGGTCTTGTGCTCATCTCCAGATTCCTTACCAATGTCAATAAATTTATGCCTTTACCCAATTTTCTACAAGGAACTTGTTACTGGTGTAACCACTAACAATTTCAATAAAAAAATATAGCCAATCCAATTAGTTGTTACCTGATATAGAATAGCTGGTCTCCCAAACTGGTCCCACAACAATACTTGAAGTTGTTGACCAACGGGGCTCAATCTTGAGTCTTAAAAGGTCAGCAATGATTGTCTACACAAAGAGAGGATCTGAATTTCAACTGGTTTCCAAGTCCTTAGAGTCATATGCATAAAAATCACTCATGGGAAGATATAATCTCCAAGTAGACAGCTTCCTTTATTTAATGATCAGCACTTTTTCTTCCTATAGGCACTTCCAAATGTGAAGCCAAATGTGACCCAACAAGTACTTAATGACCATAGAGTCAGAAAAGGCATTAATTAGATGATCTTAATGGCTGGCACCCAACAGCTAATGCATATTCTCTGTAGAGACAATGCCACTTCTATCATTTTGGATTCCTCCCTTTCAGAGATGCAATCCCAGCCATCTCCCCCTCTGAAAGATTCTTTCTTCAAACATAGCACCCTACTTTGACTCACATATCTAATTACTTATTTATAATCACTATTTCATCATGCCTCTCAGAATTTCTTCTTGAATGACGTGGATTGAATATGGAGTATTCAAATAATATCATTTCTACAGCTCTTCAATTTTTACTGTTCCTAAATTCATTCTTGGAAGTAGGGCTGTAGTTTTCAAGGCATTATGTATTACTTCGAATATTCAAGAAACACACATAAAAGCTGTTTTAAAAATAAAAACAATTTTCTTGAAGACTAAATGCAAAACTTCTTTCCATTGTTATTAAACTAAAATATTCAGGAAATATACACTAAGGTTATTTTTAAATAAAAATATTTTTCTTGAGAGCTAAATGTAAAACTTCTTTCTAATAATCATATAAGGGGATATCTTTTTTTTCTTTCTTTTTTTATTTATAATAGTAGTGTGTATTACAATTCATAATGCACATATATAGCATCTTTTTACTATCTTTTTTTCATGATATCTACAATAGTACCATCCCAGTTTTCAAAATAGTGAGCAATTCAGTAATATTTAACATCCTCCAACCCCTACTGCTGGAGATCAAATCCAGGCCCTTGGACAGACTAGGTAAGTAGGCAAGTGTTCTACCACTGAATTATACTCGCGGAACAACTCACTAGTATTAGTAGAGCTAGACTATCTAAATTCACAATAAATATTACTTTTGTAAACTCGATTGCTATCATCACTAGGAGTTTTAATCCTAAAACCAAAGAAATATGAAAAGGGGAAATATTATCTCCATAAAAGGAATATCCTCTTACAAAAAGAAATGTTCAAACTTGAAAACATATAATAAAAATATTACAAAAAGACTTAAAGGAAACATAAGTGGCCATCAGGAAAAAGGGTTCTCCAAACATTGATGAGGAAGTTCATATTTTAGAAGTTGATCTTGCCAGGCCACCAAAGCCAGAATAATTTTTCTTCACAACAGTAAATTTGCATGTGTGTTAATGGAAAGTTTACTATCAATTAATGGGTAAGATCACAGACTAGTTTTTTTTGTTTTTGTTTTGTTTGTTTTTCCTTTTTTAGTGGTGGTGGTACTGGTGATTGAATCCAGGGGTGCTCTACCACTGAGCTACATCTCTAGCCCTTTTTACTTTTTATTTTGAGACAGGGTCTCACTGAGTTGCCTAGGCTGATTTCAAACTTGTGATCCTCCTGTCTCAGCCTCGCCTCTGCCCCCACACCAATAAATAGATGAGATTGCAGGAGAGTGATTCTGTACTGAGCCAGAAGAGTTCTAATAGATTAAAAAAAAAAAGATACTGTCATAAATGTTAATTTATTGAGCAGATCATGTGTGCCAAACACATATTAGGGACTTTGCTTCTATTCTCATTCACAGCATGACCAGAGACTATAACACATGCAAACTCTGACCCTTTTCCTTTAACCCTGTTCTTTCCTCAACATGGAAATCTTCTCTTTTCTCTATTTGTCCAAATTTCACTCATTCTTAACCCATCTTGTCCCATCATTCTAGATATGGAATACCTATAAAAACTTATTTGTGATACTATATAATATATAGCAACATAATTATAAGAATAACATAACAACTGTAACAATAATAAAATTATATTGTAATATAACAATTTTAAAATTAATGATAATACACATAAACTCTAGATTATTATTTCCAGGGTGTTTTTTTTTGTTTTTTTGTTTTTTTGTTTTTTTTTTGGTACCGGGGATTGAACTCAGGGGCACTCGACCACTGGGCCACATCCCCAGCCCTTTTTTTGTATTTTATGAGAGACAGGGTCTCACTGAGTTGCTAAGTGCCTCGCCATTGCTGAGGCTGGCTTTGAACTCGTGATCCTCCTGCCTCAGCCTCCCAAGTACTGGGATTACAGGCGTGCGCCACTGCGCCCGGCTTCCAGGGTGTTTTAATGTACCTTTTTCAATTTTGTTGAAACATTTGCAGAACTGAACACTTGGGACTTACTGGGTTAACATTCATTTCATCAAGCATACTACCAGTGTTGTCATTTATATGACTTGACCTAGTCCTTCCAAAACTAAAATAGGCAAATCTCCACTTTTCAGAAAGGCAAATTCTTAACTAGTAAAGGCAGAAGTTCTCACATATTTTCTGACCCCAAAGTCACTGCTCTCACGACCATACCTTTGCTGCCTCCTTTGAGCCCAGCAATTGGCAAACTTTGAAAGGACCAGATGGTAAATATTCTTAGCTTTGCATGCCATGCAGTCCCTGCCTTAATCTGGCACTGAAGCAAAAGCAGCCATAGATAATAAGCAAACCCTGTGGGCATGGCTGGCTCAGTAAAACTTTGTTTATAAAAATAGGAAGATTTAAGCCGGGCGCGGTGGCGCACGCCTGTAATCCCAGCACTTGGGAGGCTGAGGCAGGAGTATCACGAGTTCAAAGCCAGCCTCAGCAATGGTGAGGCTCTTAGCAACTCAGTGAGACCCTGTCTCTAATAAAATACAAAAAAGGGCTGGGGATGTGGCCCAGAGGTCAAGTGCCCTGAGTTCAATCCCCGGTACCAAAAAAAAAAAAAAAAAAAAAAAAAAAATGTAGATTGACTAAGCCTGTGGGCCATTATTTGTCCAGTTCATTGTTCCTCAAATAAAGATCTATCAGTATCTGTTAAAGATGGAAAGTCCTGGGTCCTTCCAAATCAGAGTCTCGAGGAAGGTGGCTGGTCCTGTGTCTTTAAACAAGTCCTCTAGGAGACTCTGATGCAAGCTCAAATTTGAGTACCACTATAACTTCCTCATTACCCAGAGAGAACCCTCCTAAAATATTAATAACTAAGATGGTTAATATGTCTGACTTCAGAAAGAAGTCCTTCCTCCCCCTCCCTCTATATTATTTCTCTCCTACCCCAATATCCCAGGGTTTACAAAACCTAATCCTAGTCTATTTTGGCTGTGACTGCTATCATGCAGCAGCAGACTCTTCTTTCTTTTTCTCAGCAGCTGAGAGTCAGTCACTATCTTGAATTCTGCAGTTCTTAAGGTAACACAAGCTCGCACAACTTAACACACATTCACCATTTCAAAAGCACCCTCCTCCCAGGCTCTTCCAGACTGACAGGGAGTGAGGAGGTTTACAATCTCCATGACAGTTCCTAGAATCACCTCTCTCCCTTCCTACCTTACCACCTCTTCCAGTTGCCCTTCCTCTTCTCACATTACCAGTGTACAAGGTTCTGCCCAATCACCAGCTCCACTTTGATGGACTGTTTCCTACCACAACAGAAATAGAAAAGCAGCTATGACCATGTAGTTTGCCTCATAGAGGCAAATGACACAACTTTGCTTTTCCCCCTTTGAGCTCTGCCTGTGTTATCATTGAAAAGATTCCACCAGGTTTTGGACTGATAAAAGAGTCACTTAGAAAATGATATTCATTCACTTTTTTATAACAAAAGGATTAGTCAAGATGGGCAAGACACAGAGTAAGGATATAAGGAAGGAAACAAATAACTCTGCCTGGAAACCAGGGCTGGGAAATCAATGTTTGACGTTCACTAGATACACCCCCAGAAACAGTGTTGGCATGGTTGGGTGGGGTGGTGGATGGGCTAGACAGCAAGACAAAGAGGAAGCCCAGGAGCCAACCACTTGGCAGGAGCCTTGTGCCCAAGGACACAGACAGCTACCAGTAATGGAGATCACAAAAACCCACCTTTGCCTCCCCATTCCCAAAGTGCTGCTAAAATTTGTTTAACTGTGACCTTATCACACTTGGGAAACAAAATGAGAGTTTATCATGTTCAGGGAAGAAGTATTCAGACTTGTTGGGATGTTCTAAATTCAGAAAATATATACCTACCCATCTGGGTAGGGGTATGATGGAGATTTTTTTCTGTATATGAAGAACTCACCTCTTCCAAGACCTTATATAGTCAAAAAATTTTATTTCTTTTTATTATTTTATTTATGTTTTGGTCCTAGGGATTGAACCCAGGGGCACTTTCCCACTGAATTACCTCCTCATCCCTTTTTATTTTTAAATTTTGAGACAGGATCTCTCCTTGTAGTTGATGCTGGGCTCAAAAATGGATCCTCCTACCTCACGCTCTGGAATCACTAAAATTACAGGCATGCACTGCTGCATCCAGCACATTTAAATGTTTTAAAGCTATTTTAGCCAGGTACAGTGACCTAGCCTATAATCTCAGTGACTCCAGAGGCTAAGTCAAGAGGATTACAAGTTCAAGGTCAGTCTCAAGAAATTTGGTGAGACCCTCAAGTAAAAAAAAAAAAAAAAAAAAAAAAAAAAAAAAAGATGAGAGGGGATAAATTAAAAACAAATAAATATATATATATATATATATATATTAAAAACAAATATATATATATATATATATATATATATATATATATATATATATATAAAAGACTGGGGACGTAGCTCAGTAGCCCAGGAGTGTCCCTATATTCAATCTACAGTACCCCACCCCCCAAAAAAAATTTAAATATGTGTCTCCCCCACCCCAGGTATTTTGCAATGCTCATCCCTAGGACCCATCCTCAAATGGAAAGAAAAGAAACTTTGTACAACCAAAGCAGTACAGATCAGTGACCTTGATTCTTTTCAATGTATCCAGAATGTTTTTCAAGGCTACAACATTGTTCTGGTTACACTGTATATTGCCCTTAACAAGTGTAACTTGAACTCATGGGTACAAATGTGCTATTTCTTTTAGCTTAAGGCTGTGCTAGTCAATAAAGCAACTTTCACACATTTTAGAAAAACAGGTGTGCCTTATCTGCTTATATCATAACCATTCTCACATTAACACATTTTGGAAAACTTTGAGAATTTTCTACAGGCTATTCACAAAAGAATAGTATTTATGAGCTACTAAACAAGTTCTGGTTTTAGCTGCAAATCCTTTATTGTTTGACGAATTTTTTTTTCTTTTTTCTTTTCATTATTTTATTGGTATATTATAGTTGTACATATTGATGGGATTTCTTACATATTCGTACATGCACACAATATAATTTGGCCAATATCACTTCCCAGCCTTTCCCCCAAGTTTGTTCATTGTGCCTAATTAAATTTATGGAATTTTACATAAGTCTTACAGACAATCTTTAGTTATTCCCAAAAGAACGAATAAACATGATATACACATCCACATATGCCATAGAAATACCATGCCTTTTCCATACTATACACTTGATAAATAACAGAAATTTTGCAACATGTTGTTGCAACTCCATTGGTGGTCAATTAAGTGAAGAGAATAATGTTATAGTCTCATCTCGTTTTCAAACATAATTTTGAAAATGTGTAAAACAATAACATTTTACACCACTCTAACCTTGACTACTTTTTTAAAAAATATTTTTATTTATTTGCTTTAGTTGTACACAATGTGTTTTATTCAATGCATTTTATTTGTACGTGGTGCTGAGGATCGAACCCGGGTCGCCCACGTGCTAGGCCAGCGCTCCACCACTGAGCCACAATCCCAGCCCCCTTGACTACTTAGTTAGAAATCTTTAAAGACTAATTTCATGATTTTCACTGCCCCCCATCTCTCTCCTCTCTACACCTCCCCCCACCCCCAGTCTTCATTATGCCCCTCAGAACACAAGATGGTATTTAAATTGAAATGATGAAGTCAAAAGGTCTCTGATGGGGAAAAAAAATCTGATTTGGCAGCTTGACATGAAAATGGGTCCTGTTAATAGGTTATATGATATACATTTGCAACTTGAATGAACTAAATCTGTAGCTGCAAAGGTTTTGATTAAAACATAATTTAAACATCTAATAATGAAAAAAGTTTATCCAAGATTATTCATAAAAATGAACAATGTTTAGATTTTCACCAAACTTTAAGTATGTCAAGTTAAACAAGGTATAATTCGTTGAAAAAGTTTAATTCATAGTCATTTGATATTTGGTATACTTATCTGGTATACTTCCCAGAAGTTGAAAAAGTGCAAGAGTAAGGACTAAGTAAATAAATCCTTTGGTAAGCCAGTAGATTCTCATTTGGTTGCTGTCAATAAAATTGAGGGAGGGGCTGGGGTAGTGGCTCAGGGGTGGGGCTCTTGCCTAGCAGGATTCAGTTCAAGGTCCTGGATTCAATCCTCAGTACCACATAAAATTAAATAAATAAAATAAAGGTACTGTGTCCAATTACAACTAAAAAATAAAGATTTTTAAAAAATTGAGGGAGGACCAATTTGAGTATTCATCTTAGAAATAACCAAATCTAATTTTTTGAGGCCAAGATTGAAAAAAAAAAAAAAAAAAACGTAAAAAAAAGTGACCTTGCTACAACAAAACTCATCCATTTCCAAGTATAGAACTTGTGTATGTGAACACGGTTTCTCAGGCCATACAACTATAACAATTAAAAATAGGAAAAGAATTGACGCTCAACCCTTTTTCCTTCTAAGAAGATACACTCATCTATAGATGCATGAATTTTAAAAGGAACAATATCCATCTTATGGATGCACATTTTCTAATAAAATTTACATTCTAGGGCTGGGGTTGTGGCTCAGCTGTAGAGCCCGCCTAGCACGTGCGCGGCCCGGGTTTGCTCCTCAGCACCACGTACAAATAATTGTGTACAACTAAAGCAAATAAATAAATATTTTTTTAAAAAAATTTACATTCTACTCAATAATTTTGCAAACTTGCAATTTTTATGTTGCTTTGGTAGGGCACTAATAATAATTTTAAAGATAACTCAGTCCAAAATCAAGTGATCTGCTGGCTGTGAAACCTTGTGCAATTCAACCTCTTTGGGCCTGAGTTTCCTGATTTGTGAACTGGGGACAGTAGTGTGACCTAACCCTTGGCATTTTTCCAAAGATTGGATGCGCATGCTGCGTGACCTTTACCTGTTACTTTGGTAATCAAGAGCAAAACCCCTCACCCTAAGAGCTGGGGGTGTCTTCCCCGACAGGAAAGGGTTGGAGGGCAAGGGTCCTGTCGCAGGCACGCATCCCAGGTGGGAGGGACTCGGGGGACTCAGCTGAGACCTCCAGGGCAGAGCACGTTGCAGGAGCGCAGCCTGCGGAGTTTGAAATGAGCGGCTAGACGCATGGGTCGCTCCATAAACGTCCACGGATCTCCGTGGCTCCGTGCAACCGGAGCAAAAGCGCCCCGCTGCAACGCCTGGTGAGCGGAACCGGCCAGCGCCTCACCCCGCGGCCCGGCCCTCTACCAGCAGGTGCCCAGTCGGCCCCTCGGGTCCAGGGCGTGCAGCCGGTCGAGCTCGGAACGGTCCTGGAGTCCACACTCGCGTCTGTGCGTCAGACTTGCAACCCGCCGCCGCTGGGCCTTTGGGTCACCGCCACCCCCGCTTCCGGCGCAGCCCAGCCTCCAGAGGGCGCTCGCTCCCGGACGCGGCCGGAACTGGTCCCTCGCGGCCCCCGTAACCGGGCTGCGCTACTCTTATCACCGCCTTTTCCTTTCTTCCCTCGGTTCCCTTTCACTTCCGGGGTTGCTCTGGATCCGCTGGTTCCGTAACAACATCCCGTTGGCTTCCCTCAAGCGGCGGGACCTGTGTAGCCGCCGCCTTCCAGGAGCGCCCGCCCGGGTCCGCACACTCTCCGGCCCAGGCCGCCATGGCCACCAACCCGCAGCCTCAGCCGCCACCTCCGGCGCCGCCGCCTCCCCCGCCGCAGCCGCAGCCGCCGCCGCCGCCGCCGGGCCCCGGGGCTGGCCCGGGCGCAGGAGGGGCGGGCGGCGCGGGGGCCGGCGCCGGGGACCCGCAGCTCGTGGCCATGATCGTGAACCACCTCAAGAGCCAGGGGCTCTTCGACCAGTTCCGCAGGGACTGCCTCGCCGACGTGGACACCAAGGTTCGGGGCGCGCGGGGGCTGGGGCCGGTGGGGCCGGGGCACTGGGGGCGCCTTCCCGCACCCTCCGGGGCCGGCGGCGCCCCGGCTGCGCAGCCGGGCTCCCCCGGGTGCGCCTCTCTTGGAGGGCTTCTGCAGCGCTTCCTCTTTAGCTGCAGCTGTGTGGCATGCCCTGCAAAGCGCGGTGGGTGCATGCATTCCTTCGTCCTCGTTCGCTTGACCGACTGGGGTTTATTAAGTGCCTACTACTTGCCGGGCACGACTTGGGCTGTGGAATTACGCCGGTGTGCCTGGCAAGAGTAAGTCATTGTTCTAAGGGAGAGCGGGTGGGGAGCAGGAACGCCAGGAGAGCTGTTTTGTGTTGGTTCTCATCTCTGACAGTTTGTTCCTTGGTTTACTTTGTATCCAAGTTAATTCGTCTTCTCTCTTGAAGGTTCCTGGGCAGTAAGGGCCTTGTCTTTGTCTTTGGGAGAAATCACTCAGTGATAATTGAATAAATTATTTGCAGTGTGTTTGGCCGAACACTGGGGGCGGGGGCGAGGAGGCAAACCCATGCAGTGGAAAGTGGGGTGAGGAGATGGGATTTTAGTTTGGTGTCTAGCAACGACTGCCCGACTAACTTAGAGTAGGCCAAGTCATTTTTCTCAGGTGAGAGGCGGGTAGAGAGAGAAGGGCGCCATTCATTGGGGAAAGGATGGAGAAGAGGTGACAGCAAATGCTGAAGAGGAAAAGCAAAAGAGTGAGTTCAGGAGAATAAGGGGAAAGGCGGAAAGATCGGCAAAAATGTTCCCTGTCCAAAAAGAGGGGGCTGGGAAGGGAAGGGACTTTGTACCAAATGTCAGAGTAGAGGGGGCATTTAGCAGGAACAGGTAAACTTACAGGGTTTGGCAGAGAATGAACAGAAGACAACAGGAAGGAGCAATCAGTGAGATGGATGGAAAAACAGAACCTAGAACTGTGGAGGCAGGTGAAGCTGGAAGCATATTGGAAAACTGTGTTGTTGTTGTTGTTGTTATATATTTTGGCTTTAATCTGGTGTGTCTTGGTGTTTTGATGATGTGAGGGTTTGTTCATAGAATATTTGGCTGGTTTGCAAAGCCTTGTTTCTTTGAAAAAAGGGTGTTTGCAATATTTGCAGATTCCCAGCTTTGAGATGAATGCACGCAGTTCCACCACTTCTAGGAAGAAACTCTCTGGAAAAACTGGTGATATCTTTCCCTGTAAGGATTGATATGTAGAACTAAAGAGAATTTGATTTATTCAGGAGAGCTGCACTGGCATCTTTTTTATTTCTTTATGGTTTATGTTGTTTTGTTTTTGTGGTGCTGGGGGTTAACTCCAGGAGCTTGTACATGCTAGGTAATTGCGGTACTGCTGAGCTATATCCCCAACCCTTTTTATTTTTTATTTGAGAAGGGTTCTTGCCAACGTACACATCTTTTTAAAACTGATACCAGTTGCTTTTTTATTATTACTTAATGGAAAAATATTAGACATGTCCAGATAAATGATACCCACATAAAGTTGATTATTATTCAGTAAGTAGAGATTTTTACTTTGCTATTCTCAGAAACCTACAAACCTGTGTATTGTTATTTGTGTATACAACAGGAAATTTTTAATACACGGGTTGGAGAGAGCTGCAGTGTCTAAGATTCAATTTTTATTCATCTCATCCCCATTAAATGTTATTATTGTGTCTATAATATCCCTTCCAGACCCTTGAAAGTGGATTATTGAAACCATTCTTGGGGGTGGGGGGAAGCACAGTTGCTTTGACAATATAATAAAACCTAGGGCCATCTCCCAAGAAAAATACACATATATACACATTAAGATACTGCTTAATAGTTCAAGGTGGTCAGGTATAGTCAATTTCATGTGGTTCAACCAAATCTGTAGGTGTTCAGGGACCACAAAATAAGAGCAGAACTGAAATGACATCTATCTTGCAAAAAGCAGGAATTCTCTGGGTATGGTTGAAGTTTTTCCCTTGCTCCTCATATGCTGTCACAAACTCTCCTGCAGACACTCCCTCCTTTTTTCCTCTTCCTTAAAGCAATTTTGTTGATTTTATTTAAGATATTGAGTAGCATTTTACATTCCTTTTTCTTACTTGGAAAAAAAAAGTAAGTTTGAAGATCTGAAAAATAATACAGAAACCTAAGTTTTCTTTGTAGTAGCTTAATAGTCATAACAATGTGATGATTAGGCCAAAGTATAAGTAAGATTCCCTCTCCAGGCAAGGAGGTTCCTTGGTTGTCATCTGCCACTTATTATATGGTGCTTTTGATGACAGACCCTGAGAGACCAACCTTTTGTCAAAAAATCTTACAACTAGCATGTAGGGTTGCATCAATATATGTTAGTCATATACATATGTAAGAATCAAGACAATTGCCAGGGGCTTTTCAAGAGAAAAACTGCCCAACCCCACAAAAACTATCTTGGGGCCATCAAAGGTCCCTAACCAAGGAGATCTGACTGTGGCAGACCAAATCAACTATTCCAAGCAAGGAATTAAAGTCTTTTTTTTTTTTTTTTTTTTTTTTTTTTTTGTGGTACCAGGGATTGAACTCAGGGGCACTCGACCACTGGGCCACATCCCCAGCCCTTTTTTGTATTTTATTTAGAGACAGGGTCTCACTGAGTTGCTAAGTGCCTCGCCATTGCTGAGGCTGGCTTTGAACTCGCGATCCTCCTGCCTCAGCCTCCCAAAGTGCTGGGATTACAGGCGTGCGCCACCGCGCCCAGCTTTAAAGTCTTGACTAACCCAAAGATCCAACTACTACTAGGGCTTGTCCATTGTAGACTACAGTTTCCAGATCTCTGGAGCAAGCCTCATGATTGTGAGACCATTATGACTCCTTTTTATTGATTAGCAACTGAAGAGGGTGAGGAGAGACAATCCAGAGGCCCATCACTATGACCTAGGCAGAGAGCTCTCCAACAAGTAAGTATGTCTCCTCTCTCTCCAAGTAATAAAGGCAGATTTTTGGATACTTTCTCAGTTATACATGGCTCCTGGTCAATTTATTAACCCGAGAAACAATCACTGAGCAACACCTACATACCTGGCATAGTTTTCAGTGCCAGGGGTACAGGAGTAAACCAAAGTCCCCCTGTTATGGAGTTTACATCCTAGCAAAGAAAAATGGACAATAAATAATTCATGAAGGCTTCTATGGGAAAAAAAATAAATAAAGCAAGACAAGGGGAGAAAAGGCTTACCATTTTACTTTGAGTAAGTCATTCAGGGAAGATTTCAATTAGATGATATTTGAGCTCTCCCTGAAGGAACTGATGCATTCCAAGTAAAGAGATGGTAGTGTGGAAGACCTGAAGTATTGGCACCTGATGAGAGGAAAGGTGTACCTCCCTCCCTCCACAGCTTCTGCACGCTTTAGACACCAACCTAATTGGTTTGCCTTTTTCTTGAACTGAGTAGCCATTAGCAGGTTTTGAGCAAAAGGACATAATCAACTTGTATTTTAGGAAGGTTGAGCATGGGTAATTATTAATAACATTCCCTTTTATGCTCATTCATGATCTACTTTACACAATGAATTATATGGTTACCATAATTTTAGAAGATGTACTGTACTCTGTTGGAAAATAGACCTAGGTATGCAAGGGTAGGCAGATCAGTTACTGGAATCCATCCAGGAGATGAGAATACCTTAGGACAGCATGGTAGCAGGGAAGATGGTAGGAAGTAGTCAGTATCTGAATGTGTGCTGATGCTAATTCTGACAGCATTTGCTCATGGAAGGAGGACTTGGAAACAAGGAGGTAAAATGAACTTACTTTTGGAGATACTACAATGCTAAATACATTGTGATATCTGAGACTAGTGTTTGCTGGATTTGGAAATACTGGGGACAAGTATTATGCTTTAGAAACATTGGGCAGAAGAAATATTAGTTTTAGTTCACATTCATAGAATAAGTGGAGAGGAACATGAGAAATGATTATGAGACGTTCCTGTAGAGTAGAAAAAACAGGCATCAACCAAAGTCTGAGTGTTGGAAGTGATGAAAGAACACCTTCTAGGTATGGAATCTTTGTCATTCTATGGTGAAGATAGTTAACCAGGCACTAAGAACTCTTTTAATTGCTTATCTGCTGAGCAGAGTGAAAACAAAAATTAAGAGAGGGAGAGGAGTAGGCTTACACCCATGTGGAGAGGTAAATATCTCCCCTTCCCCAAAATACAGTGCAATGGAAGGGTTGTTCAAATGTTGTATGTATAGAAGACAGTAGGAACATGGAAGAAGGGCAGTGTAAGCCTACCCTGGGCATCATGATGACTTCCCAGTTTAGGCTGAGCTCTGAAGGTGACAAGTTTCCCCTACAGACAAGTAGGGGGAATGGTAGGTGCATGAGAATTTATTGTTGCAGTTTACACTTCGAAAAACAAAGGTAGCACATGGCAGAAGGTGAGGCTGTACTGTTTTTGCCTAATATCATTCAAGGATACTCAAACTCATCTCTGTTAAGAGCCATAGGAAGGAAAAATAAAGACCTGGAGTGGCAGGGGCAACTTCAAGGGACTGGAGGCAGTCCTGAGTGAGTGGTTGCACATTTCTTCTAGACAATGCCCTTTCAAGTGAAGGTGGCCTAGTATGTGTCCTCTCTCTCTGCTCCCCTTCTATCAGGGGTTTTCAGCTTTAGCACTGTTGACATTTTGGGCAGGACAGTTCTTGCTTGGGGGTAGGTTGGGGCACTGTCCTGTGCCTTGTAGAAGGTTTAACAGCATTCCGGCCTTTTCACTAGGTACCAGTAGCATCCCCCTCTGTTGTGGCAACCCGAAATGTCTCAGACATTGCCAGACTTCCCCTTGACAGTGGGGGTGGAGGAGGTTGAAATCACCTATGGTTGAGAGCCACTGCCTTATATCACATTTGATGCCTAGTTCTAGTGATTGGCCCTCACTAATTTCTCTTGAGTCCATACCTTTCAAAACATTTCTGCTACCCTGGTGCAGACCTTCGTCACTCTAGTTATTGCATGCTTTCCTAAATGTATTTTGTGTCTTTTTTACTCTTTCACTATAGGATGAATAATCATCCAAAGACAACTATCTTATCACTGTGCTCCTTTGTATAGTGCATCCCTGCTCTCTGCCTTCTGACTTCATACTTCTTCTCCAAGTGCCCAAAGTCTTCTAGCACCAGGCCCCAATCTATGTCTCCAGTATCATTTCTCTGTTTTTTTGTATTCTCTTCTCCAATCAAATTAGATTGTTAATTTGAAGCAGGGTCCCCCAAATGCTCCTGACCCTGCAATTTCACATCTGCTTGCTCTTTGCTTATATTATGGGCTGTGTCTTCAAAGAGGGTGGTTTTTAACCTAGCTACATTGTGAAACTTTGGAATTGATTTTTTTTTTTTTTTTTTTTCAGCTCAAATACCACATTCTCAGAAAGGGCTTATTTCCTCCGCCTTTCTGCCTTTTTTTCAAATCACCTAAATTAACATGTATTTGTTTTATTTTCTAGTCCTTTGTATATAGGAGGTGTTTTTCTACTTTGTGTTCCTCATCTCAGAATGCCTTGTCTTAGATAAAATAGGCAATATGTGAACTAGTGTAAGTTACAAGCAGGATTGTCATAGGTTGTGAAACTTTGTTGCCTTACTACTAACACTATAAGAACTATTAACACTGCTAAAGATATACAAATTCCTGAGTGTGATACTGATATTGTATAACACTGGAGATTTCTTAACAAGTATGTTTGTTTGTTTCTCATTCTAGCCTGCCTATCAGAATCTGAGACAGCGTGTTGACAACTTTGTTGCAAACCACTTGGCCACTCATACATGGAGTCCCCATCTCAATAAGAACCAACTAAGAAACAACATTCGGCAGCAAGTCCTTAAGTAAGTCTCAAAATTGGAGATCCAGGCAGGTTTTAAACTATAATAATCTGGGCTGGGGCTGAGGCTCAGCAGTAGCACACTTGCCTGGCATGTGTGAGGCACTGGGTTCAATTCTCAGCACCACATATAAATAAAAAATAAGGGTCTATCAACAATTAAAAAAAAAAAAAAAAAAAAAAAAAACTATAATAACCTACTCTGCCTGAGAGCTGAAACATTGCATAGAGGTTTGTTCCTCTGATGTTGTTGGCAATTTTTATCAGGTTTGGTGTGGCTATTCCATGTGATGCAGTATAATTTTGGAATGTGGTCCAATTGCTTCACATTTCTCCCATTAGTTTTAACAGTCTGATTTTATTTATTTATTTAGTTATTGCTGCTGCATATGAAAATATGTGAAGAAAGGAAATAATATATGACTTTTAAAAAGTTCTACATATAATATTAGTAGATGATAAATGTCATAAATTCCTGTATAGCTGCATTCACAAATATTTTCTTGACCCTGAAAAAGCAGACTTTATTTTTTTTTATTTTATAAATAAACATTAAAGGTCACTGAAATTAAAATATTTTCATATAACTTGAGGCCATGTCTTCTTTATCATTTTATTGACATCTAACTCTACTATTTATTGATGATACAGAAGGAAGGGAAAAGGTATTGATCTGTCAGAGCTGTTTTGAGTGAACATAAAATAAAGAGAATAAAAGTTGAAATAGATAAGCCTGAAAAATGATATTTACTACAAACAAACAGACAATCCTGATTTACAGTGTCATAGTTGTTTTTTGAATATAAATATTAATAAAGACAAGAAGACTTTCTATCCCTGCTTCACCACCCCAAAAGGGTAAGTTATTCAAATACCTTCCAGTCTTCCTGCCTTGGCAGATACATTCAGGCACATTTTTGAAAATGAAGTCTGGCTTTTAAACAATTAAACAGTCACTTTACACCTGCTACCTCTTAATTTTCTCTAGTTCAGTAGGAACTGCAAGCCTGTCTAGTGTGATAGTTCCAAGCCAGAGGAAGCCCTAGAAATAAAAAATTCACACCCTAACTAAAGGATGCATTTAGTCCAGGTAATACTAGAAACCAGGAGCCTGGGGGCTTGGACTATGTCTCTTGGTGAATAAAAGAAGAGGGAAATTAACAACAGCTTTGTTGTCTACATTTTAAAGGATGTTTGAGGAACCTGTAAGAGAGTCCAGGTGAGATCAAAAGATTTCATTAGAGGGCTGCATCATAATACCTGTTGGAGTAAAAAGTCAAAGCCAGTTGCAGGAAAAAGAAGAGACAGAAGACATTTGTTGGGTGACAGGTTTGGAGGGCTATTCGTTTTCAAAAAGACCTTCTGAATAGTACCAAAATAAGCTGCAGGAATGGGACTTGGGCAAGTGGGGACAGTCTTACTGGCAATGTCCCCCCATATTTATCCACAGCTGTACTAGTTATGTGTTGCTTTCATTCAACACTTTGCCTGGCTGCCTTGCTTTTCACAAATGATTGCATTGCTTCTTTAAAGCATATTGTATACATCCTTGCATTCTTTTTCTTCATATGTTGAGAATATCAAATGGAAGGCAAATTTCTTTCTTAAGCAAGATTCACTGTTACATATTCATATGTGCATATAGTAAGACAATTTGATATAACAAGACAATTTGACATTGCTGGTGGGACTGCAAAATGCTCCAGCCAATATGGAAAGCAGTATGGAGATTGCTTGGAAAACTGGGAATGGAACCACCTTATGAACCAGCTATCCCACTCCTCGGTCTATACCCAAATGACTTAAAAACAGCATACCACAGGGACACAGCCACATCAATGTTTATAGTAGCACAATTCACAATAGCTAAATTATGGAACCAACCTAGATGCCCTTCAGTAGATGAATGGATAAAGAAAATGTGGTATATATACACAATGGAGTATTACTCAACAATAAAAGAGAATAAAATCATGGCATTCACAGGTAAATGGATGAATTTGGAGAATATAATGCTAAGTGAAGTTAGCCAATCCCAAAAAGCCAAATGCTGAATGTTTCTCTGATATAAGGAGGCTGATTCACAGTGGGGTTGGGAGGGGGATCATAGGAGGATTAGAGGAATACTAGAATGGCCAATGGGGGAGGGAGGGGAAAGGAGGGGGCAAAAGGGTGAAGAAGGAAAAAAAAAAAAAAAAGATGGTAGAAGGAGACGGATATCATTACCCTAAGTGCATGTGTGAAGACACGAATGATGTGAATATACTTTGTATACAACCAGAGATATGTAAAAATGTGCTCTATAAGTATAATATGAAACGTAATGCATTCTGCTGTCATTTATAACAACTTAGAATTTAAAATAAATAAATAAATTAAAAAAAAACAAGACAATTTGATTAATATCGTTCCCCAGTATCTGAAATTGCATTTACTCTTCAGAGTACAGAATCTAAGATAAGGAAAAAGTGTTTTATTACATGTTATTTAAAGGAACTAAACCTTGTGCTTGTGAAAATCAAACACTTAAAATATTTGTACCAATATGAGAGAGATTACCACAAAATTGTGTTTGGTGAGGGGGTGAGGTGTTCTGTGAGGAAATCTAGAGCAGACTGCTTGTGAGCAAGGACATAGACATTTTAAGTGACAGAAAACAGCTGTCTTTTCTGGGATGACTTAGGCATTGCTCTTCCTGGGACATCTAAAATTCTTCCCTTAGTTATGTTATTTATTTATAAACTACTTTCATTTATATATTATTGATAAAATTTTCAGTTATGGTGATAATAACATTTTAAAGCTTCCTTAATTAAAGAGAGAGGTTATTTAGTTGTATGTAAACTAATGGTATAGGGATGGATTAGCCTCTATAAATATATAATTCCTGTTTTTTATGCATGTATTTTGAGAGGTTAAGGTACTAGTAAGTAAGTTTGAGCTGTCTGCAATTGCCATTTTTGTTCTACAAAAATGTTCTAATATCAGCAATCTCTGATCGCTTGACTTGATTGCTCATCTTTCAACCCTACTGGAAGGAAATTTTTATGCTATGTAGGCTTTCATTTGTACTGCTGAATTTGAAAATCTCAGATAGTTTTGAATAATGATCTTAACTGAACCAAATTTCAAAGAAAAACAAGGAAGTAACTTTAACCAGGCAAATGCCAGCTGCCAACATTTTGGCTTTGCCCTTGAACCTGGGGCTGAGGCTTCTTTGCACTCTTGTGAGGCAGCTGTGTGGCCTCAGCCCAAGGCATTGAGCCCACTTAGAAAAGTGTGATTGTTAGCACTGACTCTATTCCTATTTAAGATCAAAGCTGACCTCCATGGGAGAGAAGACTAATGTAGATATGTTTTCTTTGTTTCTAGAACAGAGACAGGGAAGCGATGGCTTGGGAATGGGTGGAATTTATTTTTTATTTTATGCATTTGTACTTATATCTTAATGATTTAAGATTCATTAAAATTACATTCTTAAAATTACCTCTGTATTTCTTTTCCACCTCCTTCATTTTCAAGACACCTTAAATTCAGCAGGGTCTGCAGGGTTTGCATTTTTTTTTTTTCTTTTTTTTTTTTTTATCTTAGAACTTTAAAAAGCAGGTAACCTACTTTGTGCTATGTTGACTCATTTTTCTCTGTGGCCCACATAAGTGGAATTATAGTATCACATGGTGGCAATGTGCCTCAGGAAATGAAAATAAAATCCATCCTCCACTCCAGACAGAGCTATACTCAAAATAACTTTTGTCAAGTGTGAGGGAGACTGAGGCCTAGAACCTGGAAATGACTAGCATCTCTATCTCCCAACAGAGTCACTCCTCCAGTTCTATTTTATGAAGAAAGTGTTTCTTAAAATAATTTCATATTCACTTATTTTGCTCAGATGCCTTTGTAGAGAGCTCGTGTCAGATACTATTGTCTGCCCACTCATCTTCCTGTTGTGTGTGATATCTTTTCAACCTGAAGCTCCTTTCTTCCCTTTCTCTTCTGTAGAAATCAAGACTCAACTCAAAATGTCTCCTATGTGGAGCATTCCTAAGTTACCTTGCACATATCGAATGACTCTTCACCCATCTTCCCCTGCAGTACCTGATGTGCACGCATGCTTGTCATTTGTGAATTGTCATGTCTGCTCCCCAGTCAGAACAGAGGCCAGGTTTGATTTGTCACTGCTGGGTAGCCATATGGCAACTGTTATGGAGAAGACAATTGTAATATGATTACTGAATGAATTAATTATCCTGTCTTTATATCAGGAAGATAATCAAAAGCCAAAAGTCTGAAGTTTTATTTGTATCTTCCTACACTTTTCTTTTTTTCTTTTTTAATTTGATGAAATTATACTTTTTGCATGTGTTCTTCAGTTTTCCTGGAGACTCTAAGACTTAGAAAAAGCTTGTGTTTTTCTATTTTAAAAAAAAAATTGCCAAGTCCATTGATTTTAAGACACTAAATTCAGCTTTAGTGATTTTTTTATTCCTGTGTACCATGAGCAGAGTAGAAGTAAGAAAAGACTCACCTGTATACCTGCGCTCTAGTACTGTGGCTAGTTCTAAAAGTGTCTTGTTTTTGTTTTGTCTGTTTTAGTTTTCAACCAGTGGTGCAATGATGAACAATTTACATACTTTTTTGTATGAGTAGTAAAATATCACTATAGCATGAAACTTATTTTCCGTTTTCTTTCTCCACTTCCTATATAACCACATAAATATATTGGGATAATTTAAGGTTAAAAACATATTTACAAAAGATGCAGTTTTATTTAAAAGTAATTAGTGCAAATAATACAAGATTATTTCTTCACCCTACTCTAAATTATGTTATTTCAGATCAGGAATGCTGGAGTCTGGTATCGACCGAATTATTTCTCAGGTTGTGGATCCAAAGATCAACCACACTTTCAGACCTCAGGTGGAAAAAGCCGTGCATGAGTTTTTGGCCACACTAAATCACAAAGAGGAAGCAAGTGGCAGCACAGCTCCAGATGATGAGAAACCAGACTCCTCTGTCATTACACAAGGTGCTTTGCTTTTACTCTTGGTCAGTCCCATTGTTTTTCTTCTCAAACTGAGTATCAAAATAGGGACATTTGATTCTTTAAAATATTGCCCTACTTGGCTACTCCAGTGAAATTATATTTACTTTAAATACCAACCAAACTCCTCAAGTGAAACGATATTCCTTTTTTTGAGATTAATATAAAATGATAAGCATTTCAGCAATTGTGAATGTATGTGCAAGTTATAATAGAGGGAGTAACTAAAATAGAGAAGATATTCTTCTTCTGGGAAATAGACTATTCTGGGATTTGCTGGTGCCCTTCCCAATATACTATGTTAAAGGAAGTAGAACATTCTGAATGTGTACCAGCACTCGTTCCTGAAAACCTAAAGGAGTACAAATGGTCTGCATAAATGTACCCTAAAACTTTTTTTTTTTCCCCTTTAAGGTGTCCCTGCTCCTGGTCCCAGTGCTAATGTAGCCAAGGATGCCATGTCAATCTTGGAAACTATAACTTCTCTTAACCAGGAAGCTAATGCTGCCAGGGCTTCAACAGAAACGTCCAATGCTAAGACCAATGAGAGACTATCAAAAAAACTCTCATCTCAGCCAAGCAGTGACATTAGTACTGACAAAGAGAGAACTTCAGAGGACTTGCCTGATAAAGAAAAAGCTACACCGGACACTGGAGGGGAAGGACTGGAAGCAGCCCCAAAGTCAGAAGAACATAGTGATCTCCCTTGTCCACTTGAAGAAACTAAAAACTACACAAAAGAGAACAGTAGCTTAATTCTACTCAGTAAGGATGTTCAGCAGGAAAACGGTGATCAAAAAAATAAATCAACAGACAAAGGTGAAAAGAAATCAGACAGCAATGAGAAAGGAGAAAGAAAGAAAGAAAAGAAAGAAAAAACCGAAAAGAAATTTGATTACTTAAAAAGAAGTGAAGATACACAAAAAGTAAAAGATGAAAAACAAGCAAAGGAAAAAGAAGTAGAGAGTTCAAAACTTCCTTCAGAAAAGAACAGTAACAAAGCCAACACTATTGAAGGGGCGAGAGAAGGTACTTGAGAACTTGCAAAAACCTGCAGCCAGGGTATAGACACAGCATCGATTGGGGAAAGGGAGTATCAAATTTGCCTTCAAATCTTACTTTGTTGAGACTTGTTTCAAAACTATGAAAATATTTATTCTCTTTGCTAAAAGAAGGCAATAAGCATTTATGTATTCGTTTTCATACTAATGTATCTATTTACAGAAAAGTAGAAGAGAAACTATAAATTTTGTAATTTGTCTTGTACTTTAGTCACATATATTATTCCAAGCAACTTAATTCATACCTGTAATCCTAATCACTATAAGGTATCTAGTACAATTACTTAAAATTTACTTTTGTGTTTATCATTTACCCTGTAAATTAATATTCAGTCATTTTTACAGCATACTAGTTTACCTTTATGTTTTCTGGAAACAGCTCTACTTGATAGTTTAATTTCTTTGACGTGTATTTAAAGCAGAAAATACATGTAATTTAGGAATTGGGCTTTGAGTGTGTTCTTGTAATGAAGTGACTTATTTTCTGTTTTATTCTCTTCTTGGAGATTGCTCTTTGATAGATTCTGATGTGGACGGACTTACAGACATCACAGTTAGCTCTGTCCATACCAGTGACCTTTCTTCTTTTGAAGAAGATACCGAGGAGGAAGTGGTAATGTCTGATAGCATGGAAGAAGGAGAGATTACGTCAGATGGTAAAGCATTTTACTTACTAATGCCTTTGGGAAGCTTCTATCCAGCACTATTTGCATACTCTGATGACTTTGCCCTGGGAGATAATGTGGTGTTTTTGGCAATAGCAAGGGATTTTGTTGTTGGGAAACTTGTTTCTTAGTTCCAGCTTTAATGTTAACTGTCTGAGCAAGCTTGGTAAGGTAACCAGCCCTCAATAAGTCTTGGTTCTCCTTCTCTGAACTCCATCTCCTAGGTCTGCCATAAGATTCAAAGGAGCTAATGTATATAAAGATGCTTTTCGTATATGTGTGTGTGATGTTTAGGGAAACACATTTTATGAGACCATCCTTATCTCTGGTACTGATTGCAAATTCAGGGATCCCCAAGACTGTCCTTAGATTCAGTAATTCACTAGCAGGTCTTACAGAACTCACTAAAAAGTAGTATACTCATGGTTACCAGTTATTACAACTTAGAGACACAGATTAAAATCAGCCAAGGGAATAGGTACACAGGGCAGAGTCTAGGAAAGTTCCAAACAGTGAGCTTCCGGTGTCCTCTCTGGAGTTCTGAACAGCCTCACTTTCTTGACATCCATGTCTGATAATACACACAAAGTCTAGTCAACCAAAGAAGTTCATCAGAGTCTTGGTTTCCAAACTTCTTAATGGAGCTCTAGTGTGTAGTCATAGTTGACTGCCATTGAGGCTGATCTTAGACTCTCACCTCTCTTGTTCAAGCTGAAACTCTATGATCCAAAGTCCCTTACCCTCAACCACATCTAAGACTATTTGGTTTGACCCAAGGCTGCAATGCAACCAGAAGCCCTCTAGTCAATCACAACATTCCCAAGGCTTAGAGATATTCCCCAGAAGCCAAGGCCAGACCTCTCTTGAGTAAGGCTGAATTCTTTATTACATGATTTGTTTTCCAGTGAACCCTTCCTAAGTACTCAGTATATTCCAGGGACTGTGCTCAGGGCTTCTGTGCAATAACTCTTGGAGTCCTTGCCACAACCCTGAAAAGTAGATACAGGAGAAGAAACAAAGTCACTGGGAGAGTGTCTTGTCCGAAGTCACACGGCTAGTGAGCACCAATGTAGATTTCAAACCTGAGACTGCTTCTAACCAGTACATTGTGCTGTTCTTTATCCCATGATTAAAGTCTGTCTTCTGACGTTGTTTAAAAAAAAATTAAAAATACTGAAGTAAATCTGCCATTCCCTATAGATAGCATCTGGTAAATTTGCTGCTGGCTTTGGATACGATACCTACAGAGATAATAAGAGGAAAACAAAGTAAAACCTTCTAACCATACAGATATTTTTCTCAGTCTTTCCCATTATCCATGCATGTCTTTGTATCTAAAAACCAACAGTATTTCTCCCTAGTTGTCATGCCTGTGTTCATGAGACCAGTTCTGTAGTGTCCATTCTGGAGGAATGCCACACTCTCTGTGAACACTCCACATACTCTACCCTAACTAAAATTCTAATACGTGATGCTGTTTAGAGTCTCTTTATTTAAACAGAAAAATTTTATGTGTTTGAGATCTGAAAGGTAAGAAGATGGCTATTTTGGCCAAGTGGTGAGAAATAAAAACCTTATTTATTCTTTTCCTTCTTGCCAAATGGAAACAGATCATCTTCTTAATGTAGAGGGAGTAGTGTATACTTGGTGTACGGACATTTATTGATTCTTGCGTCTTCCTGAAATCTAAAGTGGTCATTAAAATTTTTTGTCCACATTTTTTTATTGGTGCATTTTAATTGTACATATTGATGCGATTTGTTGTTACATATTTGTACATGTTCAAGTTTTCTTTTTTTTTAAAGCATTAGCTTCTTTTTTTTTTTTCTTAATATTTATTTATTTGCTTTAGTTGTACACAATGCGTTTATTTTTACGTGGTGCCGAGGATCGAACCTGGGCCGCGCACGCACTAGGCGAGCGCTCTACCGCTGAGCCATAATCCCAGCCCCTCAAGTTTTCTTTTAAAGTACAGCTTCAAGTGAATTTGATCAACTTAACTATGGTAAAGCATTCATATCAAATTCACTGACAAATAAGAACTAACCATTTGTCAAAAAAACATTGTTTTAAAAAATTTGGGGAGAAGAGGAAGCATTAGGCTGAGATGGCTCCAATGCCTCAGGTTCCTGGGTTCCTGCAGGAGCAAACTGAAAACAATTTAAATCGTAAAATGAAACTTATGCTTAACCCATCAGAAACCACCAACTTACCTCTACCGAGGGACTGCCATCTGACCATACCAAAAAGGCAAAGGCCATCACCAATCCAGTAAGTTATTTGCTTTGCTTCTGCATTCTATAAAAGCCTTCTTAAGGCTTAAAGTGAAGTTCTCTGAACCTCTTCTGGTTCTGAGTTTGCCAGATTCATTAAACAGTCTTTGCCAAAATAGACTGATGAGCTGGAGGCATAGCTCCATGGTAGAGCACTTGTCTAGTGTGCATGAGGCCCTGGTCCCATCCCCAACACTGAAAACAAAAAAGCTCTGTTAAATTTAATTTGTCTGAAGTTTTCTTTTAACAACATAAGCAAGTATAATGTTTAATTTTTCTTTTCCTTCCTTTGTGTGTGAGAAGATGATTATTAAGAAATTAGATGAATAATAACTTGTAAAATTTTCAATTTCTGAATTTTCACAACCAGATACACTTGAACTATATTGATACTGCTTTTACTGCTTGCACAAATTGATTTTCTTACTAATTCATAGACACATCCTTTTCCTCTTGACTTTCTTCCAGATGAAGAGAAGAACAAACAGAACAAAACAAAAACTCAAACTAGTGATTCTAATGAAGGAAAACCAAAAAGCGTACGGCACGCTTATGTTCACAAACCATACCTTTACTCAAAGTACTATAGTGACTCTGATGATGAGCTTACTGTAGAACAACGCCGCCAGTCCATCGTAAGTCCTGTTTGGTCTCTTAGTGTTTTAGCTTCCTGCTTCAGGTTGACAAACTTAAATAGTCTGTGTGCACAGTACTGGTGTACGTCCAGAGCAGACATCTGACTCTGCCTTTAACTAGGTGGTGTAGACATATACATATGACAGACGGGTTTGCACCATTGTTATTAATAGAAGTGAACACTGGTAACAATCTAAGTGTTTCATAGTGTGGAAATGTGGATCGGTATGGATTAAGTCATTGAAAAATATGATATGCAGCTATTATCGTAATATTAAGAGAAAATATAGTCAACATATTTCCTGTATTTGAAAATGTTTTCAAATATGAGATGTGCTACCGAGTTAATAATAGCTTTTTAAAGAAAATTCTTGTCTCATTGTATGTGTCCTTCAGGTTAAGTCAAGGCTTAGAGTGTGAGAAACATTAAAATACAAAAAGTTAGTACACTAAAGTGTTAATAATGGATAGCCTTTCTTCCATGCTTGTCTTTTTTTTTTTTTTTTTTTTTGGAGGCGGGGTGCATACTGCGGATTGAACTTGGGCACTCAACCACTGAGCCACATCCCCAGCCCTATTTTGTATTTTATTTAGAGATAGGGTCTCACTGAGTTGTTTAGTGCCTCACTTTTGCTGAGGCTGGCTTTGAACTCACGATCCTCCTGCCTCAACTTCCCAAGCCCCTGGGATTACAAGCTGTGCCCAGCTAGGTTTGTCTCATAAAGGTTACATGGTCAGGAGTGTCCCTGCTTAGGACTTTGGTGCTTTGACCTTGAACTCTGGGTCAGAAAGGGGTGGTAAGAGTAACACAGTGATTATGAATTCTTCCTCATTTAAAATATGAAAGAAGAGGGCTGGGGATATGCCTCAGTTGGTAGAATGCTTGCCTTGCATGCACAAGGCCCTGGGTTCAATCTCCAGCACCACAAAAAATAATATGAAAGAAAAAAGTCCCAAATCCAAAGCCTGTGTCCCAAGGGTATAACCACCAAGTCAGATCTTTATAGAACCAACCCATTAACACAGCATTCCAACTTTTTCCTACCAATATTTACTTGAAAATTATTGATATTTTTATTGCTATCTTTTTAATTGAAACTGCCAGTGAAAACTAAACGATAACGCTTTTTCCATTTTGTAAACCAGTCTAAGGGTAAAGGAGAATCTTTACATGTGTCTCTTATTCTTCTGATATCTTCCAAATTGGAACATACACACCCATACATATATACACATGCACACTCACAAATGTGTGTGCATGTATATTATCTGTGTATATACATACATACTGTATATATGTGTGTGTGCGTGTGTGTGTGTCTGTGTGTGATATATATGTGTGTAGTATATATGTGTTTTTTCAAAGCCCATCCATTAAATTGTAAGAACATCTGAGGGCAAACTAAGACTTTTTCCTATTTAAAAGTATTTTTGCTTTTGCCTGATAATCTATCAGGGTATTTTGTGGTTTTAGGCTAAAGAAAAAGAAGAGAGACTTTTAAGAAGGCAGATTAATAGAGAGAAACTTGAAGAAAAGCGAAAACAGAAAGCAGAAAAGACAAAGTCTTCCAAAACCAAAAGTCAAGGTATAGTAGATGTTACTCTTTTATTTTAAACTATTGTATGTACTCTCTTATTTTCTAGTTGCTCAATTAATTGTGACATAATAATGTAAAATAGATTCTCAAGAGTGGAAGATTTCTTCTTTTTTAATGTGATGTGTTTAGTTATTTTTCTTTTTATTATATTTTATGTGTAAATTAAGCATTCTATGGGATACCAGTAGTTGCCCTCCATGTGTTAGCAATTTATTTTCTAGTAATGGTAGATTGAATTATCACTGGAAAATGGGTCATTGACACATAAGTAATCAAGTCTTTCTGTGGGTAGTAATGCAGTTAACCTATGCTCTATGTTAACTTTTTTTTTTTTTTTTTTTTTTTTTTTTTTCTTCTTGGTGCTGGGATTAAACCCACCTTATTAATGATGAGCGCATGTTCTACCAATGAACTATAGCCACAGCTCCATAAGTTAACATTTATCTGGAATGTTGATTAAAACAAAATTAAATTCTGTTATGTTATTTCAGCACCATTTAAGAATATTAAAGTCATGTTACATTTTTAGACTAATTATAAACCTTAATGAAATAGAAATATAACACTGTTTATAAAATTCTTTTCTGAAATATTTTATTGATTGCTTCTTTCCTAGGGAAGAATCCTGCAGACTTAGAAGAATCATCAGCAAAGAGTTTGGAACCAAAAGCCCCCAGAATTAAAGAAGTCCTTAAAGAACGGAAAGTTTTAGAGAAAAAAGTAGCCTTAAGCAAAAAAAGAAGAAAGGATTCAAGGTGCATATTTTTTCTGGCCGGGTTCCATTCAAACACTTGCTTGGCATGCTTTTAGAAGAGAGACATTGAAAATGTAGTAAAGAGTAATGCCTTAAAAGTGTATGTCACTGCATGTTTTGAAGTACCTTAGAGGTTCATTTTTGTCTTCAGGGATGATTCATTGTATTAAGATCTATAATATTTCAAAGTAATGTATCTTTTGTGAGTATGTATGTGTGGTGCTGGGAATTGAACCCAAGGCCTCATGCACGCTAGGGGAGTGCTCTACCACTGACATTAATCCCCAGTCCTTAGAGTAACGTATCTTAATCTTAAGTACTTTTTCTATAATCTCAGAAGCTTTAAAGCTTCTCTCAAAAATAGCATACATGTGTAAAAATACTATTCTCCCTAGAGTTTGAGAGAGTTTAAGGACACCATAGATATACTCCAGAAGTATCCCTGTTCTGGACATTTGGTAGCCACTTACTTAAAATGATTGCATTCATTCTCTAGTCTTTTATGCAGTTCTTTTTACCAGTGTCCCATGCTTCTACCCCCTAACCCAGACCCTGAGCCAGATTCTTTTTTTTTATTTTTTATTTTTACTTTTTTGGGGGTGGTGCTAGGGATCAAACTCAAGGTCTCATGCTTGTTAGATAAGTGCTCTATTACTGAGCTATATCTGCAGCCCTTTTTATTTATTTATTTATTTTTTTTATTTTGAGGCAGGGTCTTGCTGAGTTACCCAGGCTGGCCTTAAATTTTAGTTCTCCTTCCTTAGCTTCCTAAATAGCTAGAATTACAGGCAGCACCACTCTGCCCAGTTAATTCTTTTCTAACGCTGCACTATGACTGCTAATTCTATGAGAATGAGAAAGCCAGAGAGACTTCTGAGAGTAGCCATAAGGTCATGTGAGCCCTGGGTTATAATTTTGTTACTCCATCAAGTCAGAATTATGTAATTTAGTCATAGACTTTGAGCTAACTGAATCAATAATTTGCAAAACTCATGAGTCAGCTGTCAGATTTATTACTACTCATCTAAATAAAAAGAATGCCCTGTTTACTCAAAAGTTGGTAACACTTTCAAAATGTAAATTTGACCTGTACATTATTTCTCTTTATGCAACAAATCAGGAGTTTTTGTTTTAGTTATACTTTACTTTAGCACCAAGAGTAATTTCATGTCACATTTGATATTGTGTTCTCTGTTGACTAAGAATAGGATTTAATTTGAAGTATAGCAAGTCCCATTTCTAGATCAAGTGTTTATAGTAAAGGAAAGCTTTCTTTCCTACCTTCCTGAGAAATTTTCACCTTAGTTCATGTTTGACTTTTCCTCCCCCTTAGGAATGTTGAAGAGAATTCCAAAAAGAAGCAGCAGTCTGAAGAAGATTCCAAAGAAACCCTCAAAACAAATGAGGTGTGTCTTAATAAAAGCCCATTTCAAGTGCTCTTTTGTTAGATGTAGATTATTTAGTCTTTTGTAGTAAATATTTGAATGTAATTTGATATTTTCTATGTTAAATTTAAAAATCCCTCACATTAAGCAGTCTTGAGCCCTCATTCTATTATGGCCTGAATTCCTCATTTTGGTGAGTTGATTTATATTTATAAAAGTTGATCTTTTATTTAAGTAATAGCTACTCTTGTCTTCCTTCCCCTCACCATTTCTTATATTGGCAATAACAAAATTGCTAGTAATAATGAGAAAGAAAAAAGAGCAAAGATAACTAAAATAACAAATAATCCATTTTACTCTCTTTCATTCCTTGATCACACATGCACAAATCTTTTTTTTTTTTTTTCACATTTTAGTCATTTGATATTACTTTGCAAACTTTGTAACTATAGTAAAGAATTTATCATAATTTATTTAAGCATTTTTCATATTTGAGCACTTAGGTTGTATCTGAGATTTGATCATTTTAAGTAGTAAAATTATATGTAGTGAATACATTTCTTTTCTTTTTTGGCTTATTTTCTCAGGACAAACATTGGCTTTCATTGCATTTAAATATTCTTTACTCAGCCATTTTTACAGTTCTTTAGCTGAAATATCTTAACATTTCCGGGGGAGAAAATTGATAATTCAGTGATTATTTGTTCATAGGCAATAAGTATTTTATATTTCTTTATCTAGAAATTAGAGGTATGTATAGAAGTATATCCTGATATTTTACTGGCATATCTTTAAGTGTTTAACTTTTTTTTTGTATAATTTAGGGGGAGGATTATAAAATTTTATTCACATTGTTTAGAGTTACTTATTGTACAATCAGATTGATGCAAATGCCTCTTCTTAGGGCCTTCCTATGTTTTAGTCCATATATCAGTTGAAGTACATAAATTTGTATGTTGAAACATGCAGAGTTGTAGTATTAAGCTGACCCAGAGACACAAATGACTTTCTGAAGACAGGACTTTGGCCCATTATTTGAACAAGAATAATTATAGCTGGTAGTAAGCAAATCTTTATTGAAGTAGGTTGGGTCAACATCTATTAATTAATATTAATATAATAATCAATGCCGAGACATGGAGTGGGGAAGAAGGTTTAGATGTTATTATCTCTTAGTATCTGTCCCTGAATACATAAACATACATGTATTTGATATTATTACTGTGAGTCAGTGTGTATATTTGAAACTTCATAAGTAGAATATTGTACAAGTAATCTAAATTGAAGGGCTTTTCTCTAAATGATTTGGGTTTCTAAATATAAGAAACCTTTATGTCAGTATAAAAGTGTTTAAATTATTTTCATCAGCATGCATAATATTTTTAGACTGAAAAGAAGATTGGAATGTCATTCATTCAGTACTCATTTGTTAATGACTACAGGGCATTAGTGAGTTCTGACGATTTAGAGTTGAAGAAGGCCTCCTAAGTGCATCAACAAATTTCAGAAGTAACTACTCTCTGCAAATCTGCCAACAGTGCAGTAGAGAAGTGCAGGACTCAGCAAAATCAACTAAACTCACTGCTAGCACAAGTGCTCATTGCCTAAGTGTTCAGTTATTGAGTCATGCTGAGCTTAAGCTTCCTGATGAATAAATGAGGTTAATAATACCTCCCACAGGCTGTTTCAAGGATCGAATGAGGTGTCACATATGTGCCAGCACTCAACATATTAATATAGTGTTCTCAAATATTAAATTTGAGTCTAAAGATTGGTTGTGGTACTTCTCACATTTTAACCTTTATTTTCTACAGCACTGTGAAAAGGAAAAGGCATCTTCTTCAAAGGAGCTGAAGCATGCTTATGCAAAAAGTGAACCAAGTAAACCTGCCCGGAGACTTTCAGAGTCTTTGCATTCAGCTGATGAAAACAAGAATGAATCCAAAATTGAAAGAGAACATAAAAGACGGACATCTACTCCTGTGGTAATGGAAGGAGCACCAGAAGAAACTGACACAAGAGATGGAAAAAGACAAACAGAACGCTCAGAAATTGCCATGGAAGAAACCCAGAAGCAGAAGAGCGCACTTAAAAATGAAAAGCATTTGAAGAAAGATGATTCTGAAACACCACATTTGAAAAGCCTACCTAAGAAAGACATGAAATCCTCTAAGGAGAAGCCAGAAAAAGAGAAAACTCTGTCAGAAGAGAAGTCATCTACAAAACATAAATATAAAGTTGATAGTAATCATAAAACGGGTGATGAGACTGAACTTCACTCTTCTGAGAAAAGTTTAAAAGTAGAGGAAAATAGTCAAAAGCAAAGTCAACAAACAAAGCTTTCTTCAGATGACAAAGCTGAACGAAAAAGTAAACATAGAAATGAGAGGAAATTATCAGTTTTAGGCAAAGATGGAAAGCCAGTTTCTGAATATATTATAAAAACAGATGAAAATGTACGGAAAGACAACAACAAAAGAGAGAGACACTTGTCCACCGAGAAAACTAAGGCAGAACACAAGTCAAGAAGATCAAGTGATTCTAAAATTCAGAAAGATTCTCTAGGTTCCAAGCAACATGGTATCACATTACAGCGAAGAAGTGAAAGTTATTCAGAAGAAAAGTGTGATACAGACACGACTAATTTAGATAGCAGTTTAAAACCAGAAGAGGTGGTTCACAAGGAGAGACGAAGAACAAAGAGCTTGTTGGAAGATAAACTTGCATTGAAGTCTAAATCAAAAGGTCAGGGCAAACAGTTAAAAATTGCTGAAGCAGAATTACAAGAAAACGTCACAAAACAGATGACAACTCCAAAACCAGATAAGGAGAAGAACACAGAAGAAAATGACTCAGAAAAACAGCGCAAGTCTAAAGTTGAAGAAAAACCTGGAGAAGAAACAGGTGTTGAACCTGTATCAGAGAGTGCTGCTGCTTCAGCACATAGTTCACAAAGAGACCCTAGTCACCGAGCTAAGTTACCATTAGCAAAAGAGAAGTCTAAGGGAGAGAGGGATGCAAGCTCCTCCAGACTTGACAGGAAGCTGTCAGATGGGCACAAAAGCAAAAGCTTAAAGCATGGCAGCAAAGACATTAAAAAAAGAGAAGAAAATAAATCAGAAGACAAGGATGGTAAAGAAGTTGACAGTAATCACGAAAAGGTCAGAGGAAATGGTTCAGTCCTAGAAAAAAAATTGAGTAGAAGATTGTGTGAAAATCGAAGAGGAAGCTTATCACAAGAAATGACTAAAGGAGAAGAAAAAGTAGCAGCAAACACACTGGGCACTCCCAGTAGTTCCTCCCTTCAGAGACCAAAAAAATGTGACACCACATCAATTTCTGAGCAAGAGCCAATGGAAATTGATTCTGAGGCACTTGTTGAAAATGTATCAGAAGTGTCTAAAAGCCAGGACAGCAGCAATAATAGTTCTCAGCAAGACATTGACTCTGAAAATGGTACAAAACAAAAAACAACTACCATGGTTCTAAAGGATGAGTTAAGAACTTCCACAGTAGAGTCAAAACCAGCAGGTTCAGCCTGCAAATCAGGTCGTGGAACAGGAGTTACTAGCAATTCTGAAAAGCATGCTGACCATAAAAGCACCTTGACCAAGAAAATGCATATCCCAAGTGCTGGATCCAGACCGAATCCCGGGGAGAAAGAGCTCATTCGAGGAACTCATGAAGTGAATGTGGACTCCAGAACAAGTCAGAAAACGTTTCCTAATGTCCCATCAGAAAATGATAGGCCACAAAAGAATTTGAAAAGCACAGCCAGACCCACTGAAGAATGTGTTGCTCAAGGAGATGCTGCTTTTGAACATTCCACAGGTTTAGACTCCTCATTATCCTTAGGTTCAATGACTGTCATGCCTCAAAAAGAATCTCTTGTTTCAGGTGTAACTCCTGTAATTGACAGGGCTGGTTTAGAAGGTAGCATAGCCAGTACCTCCCTTGTGGATCGCTCTGATATCCCTAACCAAAGTTTAACTATTAGGAAATCAGAAGCCCCCAGGACAAGTGACAGCAAAGAAGGTGGTAAATGTTCCACAGTAGATACACCAGCAAAAGCAAATGTGGCCAGCAAAAGACATATTTCAGAAGGTTACCAGGCCACTTTATTAGACAGCAAACAAGGAAAAGTGGACACATCCCTTTCAAGCAAGTCATCACACATGATTGTGGAAAATGAAAATTTTAGAAAAGAAGGTGGATTGATAGACACAACCAAGCAAGAAAGTGATTTAAGTACACAGCCCAGGTTACAGCAGACAGATAGAACTACAGTGGAAAATGGCAAGAAGGATGGCATTGCTCTCAGTCTTGTGGCAGATGTGAGTACAGGAAACGATGCTAAAACTGTGGAACTTAAGCATAATAGAGTCCCAGATGAAAATAAAAATCTATCAATTGATGTTGAAAGGAGTGAAATCAGTGAGGTAGACACCAGTGCCGGGGGCAATGCTGCATCCTTTGGAAAACCTGAGAACGTGGCAGCTAGGACTAGAGGAGCAGAAAGGGCTTCTGTTGCCACTAGTACTGAGAAGAAGGACAAAGGCATTACCTTAAATCCAGTAAAGGCTGGGGATGCCACTACCACTTCTTCAGAAACAGGAGAGTGTGGGATGGCTTTTCCCTGCACCAGCATTGAGGCAGATGAAGGCTTCATAGTAGATGCATGCCCCAGAAATAATCCACTCCTGGGCCAAGTAGAAGCCAGTGAATGCACTGTTTTTGCTGCAGCTGAAGAGGGTGGGGGTGTTGTCACAGAAGGATTTGCAGCAAGTGAAACTTTTCTCACAAGTACCAAGGAAGGAGAAAGTGGAGAGTGTTCTGTGGCTGAATCAGAAGACAGGGCAGCAGGTCCTGTGGCTGCTCATACAGTTAAAAGCGAAGCCAGTATGAACAGTGTTGTCACAGAAGAAAAAGATGATGCTGTAACCAGTGCAGGTTCTGAAGAAAAATGTGACGGTTCTTCAAGTAGAGACCCTGAAATAGTTGAAGGCACTGGTACTTTTATTAGTGAAATTGAAAGTGATGGAGCAGTTACAAGTGCTGGAACAGAAATAAGAATGGGATCTGTGAGCAGTGAAGAAATTGATGGGTCCCAGGGAAATAGGACAAGAATGGGTCCCAAGAAAGAAACAGAGGGCACCGTGACTTGTACAGGAGCAGAAGGCAGAAGTGATAACTTTGCTATCTGCTCAGTAACTGAGGCAGGGCCCCAAGAGGAGCGCATGGTTACAGGGGCAGATGTGGTCCTAGTAGATAATGACACACCCCCAGGAACAAGTGCCAACCAAGAAGGAGATGGTTCTGTGAATGACGGTGCTGAAGGTGAGAGTGCAGTTACCAGTACAGGCATAACAGAAGAAGATGGAGAAGGGCCAGCAAGCTGCACGGGCTCAGAAGACAGCAGTGAAGGCTGTGCTATAAGTTCTGAAACAGAAGAAAATGGAGAGGGTGCAATGGACAGCACAGTAGCTAAAGAAGTCACTAATGTGCCATTAGTTGCTACTGGTCCCTGTGATGACGAAGGCATTGTGACCAGCACAGGTGCAAAAGAGGAGGATGATGAGGGGGAAGGCATTGTGACTAGTACCGGAAGAGGAAATGAAATTGGACATGCTTCAACTTGTACAGGAATAGGAGAAGAAAGTGAAGGGGTGTTGATTTGTGAAAGTGCAGAAGGGGACAGTCAGATGGGTCCTACCATAGAGCATGTGGATGCTGAGGCTGGGACAGGCATCATGAATGCAAATGAAAGTAACATTGATAGCATGAGTGGTGCCGAAAAGGAAATCAAAGACACAGAGATCTGCTCCAGTGCTAAAGGGATTGTAGAAAGCAGTGTGACCAGTGCAGTTGCTGGAAAGGTTCAAGTGGTGCCAGTTCCAGAAGGTTGTGAGGATCCCATGACTAGTGCAACTTCTGGTCAAAGTGATAGTCAACTCACCAGGAAAGAAAAGGTTGAAGATACCAGTATTTCCACTGGCCTTGTGGGAGGCAGTCGTGATATTCTTATGTCTGGGGCAGTCCCAGAATGTGAAGTTGACCATACATCACCAAGTGAGAAAGAAGATGAGGGCATCATCACCTCTGTAGAAAATGAAGAATGTAACGGCCTCATGGCTACTACCGCTGGTGACCATGTTTCCAACCAAGGTAGTTTAGCTGGGGGTAAAAGTCAAGGCAAAGGCGTGATGATTTCCACCAGTACAACAAATGATTACACCCCTCAGGTGAGCACAATTGTAAACATGGGAGAAGGGCATTCAGGTACCCTGAGGACTGAAGAAAATTTGGAAGGCACCAGAGTAAACTTGGAAGAATTTGAGGCCCCCATGCCCAGTGCAGTTTCTGGTGATGGGAGCCAGCTCACACCTAGGAATTGTGAAGAGAAAGATGAATGTGCCATGATTTCTACAAGTATAAGGGAAGAGTTTGAAATGCCTATTTCTAGTGCAACAACCATCAAATGTGCAGAAAGTCAACAGCCAGTTGCAGTAGTTGAAGAGAGAGCTAAAGGTCCAGTGTTGGTAAGCACTGAGGACTTTGAGTTTCCTATGCCCAGTGCTCCCACAGAAGTTGAATGTCCTCTTGCCTCAACCAGCAAGGAAGACAAAGATGAATGTGCTCTCATTTCCACCAGCATAGCAGAAGAATGTGAGGCCTCTATTTCTGGTGTAAGTGAAAATGTACGATCCATTACAGATGGGAGTGCTGTTATCTCAACAAGCTCTGTGGAAGACTGTGAAGGCCCCGTGTCAAGTGCCATTCCTCAGCAGAAAGTCCGTCCCTTGATCACACCAGTGGAAGAGTCAAGTGATACTGCCATGATTTCCACAAGCACTTCTGAAGGGTGGGAAGCAGTGGTGATTGGTGCTGTCCCCCCAGATGAAGACCAGGCAACCATTGCAAGAGTGGAAGAGTCAGGTGATGCTGCCATCATTTCCACCAGCACGGCAGAGTGTGTACTGATGGTCACTGGCCTAGACAGACCCAAAGAGAGTCAGCTGGCTACAAGCAAACCAGAGGGTAATGATGACCTGCAAGCTACAAAGGTAAGCAGGTGCGAGATCCCCATGCCAAGCCTCATTGCTGAGAATAACTGTCAATGTCCTGGGCCATTCACAGGAGGCAAAGAAGCGGGCCCCGTTTTGGCAGTGAGCACCCAAGAAGGGCACAATGGAATGTCAATCTGTGAGCCCTCCAGGGAGCAAGACCAGCCAAAGGCTATGGCTGCAGAAGAGGAAGACGGACATAACAAGGACTGCCCTGTTCAGGGCTCATTTGCAGCAAGAGGACAAAATGAGAGCAGCTTGCAGCCCGTGAATGTAGAAGAGAAGAATGTGTCGTTGAGCTGCACTCAGAGAGAAGACAATAGCCCAGAGACGGAGACAGTGGGAGGCAGTGGCACTGCCCGCGGCTCTCCAGCAGGAGTGGGGTACCGAGAAAAGCGCCAACTCCTCCACCCATCCAAGAGGATCACAGCAGACGGCTGGGGACATCTCTGTCAGTATTTGCTCTTTGTCAGCAGTAAATACCGGTGCTAAAAAAGCTGATGACATGCTACCTGTCAAAGACACTATCCCAGAGTATTCTTCTAATCCTCCTGACCAACAGGGGCGGAAAGACAACTTGAAAACTACCACCACCAAATGTATTACTGGCCAAGGGTCAAAAACTGCTTCCTCCCACTCAGTGAGCCTTCCTGCTGCCTGCCACAGGGCTCAGTCATCAGCGCCAACATGTGGGAAGGACTTGACCACAAAGAGTGATTGCAGCAGCAAACGAGCTGTGGAAGCTTCTGCTGGGAAAACAGGACATGGTAATGGCACACGGAGGTCATTGCAAGGGGAAGGAAACTTCGAGGACACTGTTTCTGTTGAACCTGATGTGTGTGACATAGGTGAGAATCTGTTTGTAATTGCATATTTTACAAAGATGATTGTATAACAGTTTACTTAAATCAGTTTTCCAAAAGATAGTTTTGGTTCCATTCCAAAAGAATGATAAATCAATATATTTTTTCCTCGTATTAGAATGTTGTAAATAATTCTCAAACTTGAAGGTTGAGCATCTCTAAAAATATACTTGGGTTTAAAGGTTTAAAACCTTAGACCCACATCTCATGTTATCAGGAGAGAAGAGGCAATTAACTGTTGTTATAGGCGCGACTATTGCAAGTCTCTAATCCTCCATATCCGGATTTCTTTTTTGTTGTTGTTTTCACTTGTCAGTATTGGGGATCAAACCCACAACCTCACTCATGCTAGTAAAGTGCTCTGCCGCTTAGGAATACACCCCAGGTCCCTATCTTCAGGCTTCTTTGCAATCAAAATGAAGAATGCCTTACCAAATCCCTATAAGGCCCATAAGTTTTTACCACCCTCATTTTACAAATGAATAAATAAAGTCAGAATTTAAATAATTTATATGCACTCGGGGGTCCCGTAGGAAAAATATGTGTAACTTCTGAACCTGCTTTCTATTGTATAAAATGGAAATAGCAATAGTTATAATCTGTAACAGTAATTATAAGTTTTGTAGTATGGTTTGGTTATTGCCTGCTTCTAATTAAGGGAACACTTGTTTTTGGAAAGCTTGGGAATGGAACCCAGGGCCTTGCATACACGAAGCAAGCACTCTTCCCCTGAGCTACACTCCCAGCCCGGTTATTTTTCAACTGAGTTTGCTTTTCCAGTAAAATAAGAGTTTGTTTTAGAACATGTTTGAAAAAGAAACATGTTCCCTCCTGACAGATTTCAGAGAATGATAGTCTTGTAGAAATAGTTGATAACTTTCAGAGGTAATTTCTCTGACATTCATTATACCATTCAGTTTCAGATACTTTAGACAAAATACTACTTTCTAGGCTCTGGGCATGCTAAGATAAATAGAGAATCTGGGAAGACAGCTACAAATTCAGCCATATATCATAGCCAAGTTGGCAGTGACAGTGAGGATAAGGTGAAATACTGAGAACTCAAAGAAAGCACTTGGGCTAGACTTGAAGGCTCAGGACACACTGACTTCTTTTCCACTCGGGCTGTATAAATTGTGGCATCCTAGACTTTTAAACTGGAACCAACCTTAGCTATCTAATGTAACCTCAGGACACTGAGGCCTGTAGGTTTAGTCCTGTTCATTATAAGGACTTAGATGGGTGACATTAAGAAATCTTAAGGGTTGAAATAAGTAACTTTAAAATTTTCCATTGAATTTAGCCTGGAGCAAATTGAATGGAAGTTTTTGGCTCAGTCACTGCTAGTCTGTTGGTCTATCCTCCCCTCCCCCCACCCCTGAGGAGGAGAACTAAAAGAGCTTTTAGCAAGAAAAAGTCTGCAAACTCTTGGAGAAAAGAAGGTTTCTCTGAAAGCTTATGTGTGAGGCAGGAGAGGGAAACTGAAGAAACTGTAGCCACTGAAGGACAGGGACAGAAAAGAAAGAAAGAGGCAAATTGAGGTTCCACCTGAGAAATTTTTCCTTGTCTTTTTGTCTGCCTTGCAGTTTTTTTTTTTTATGTTTTTATTAATGCATTATATTTATATATAATAGCAGGGTTTGTTTAGACTTAATCGTACATGCATGGAATGAACCTTGCTTCATTTCGTTCACTAGTACTTTCTCTCCCCCTCCCTGCTCTCCCCATTCCTCTTCCTTTAATCCACTGGTCTTTCTGTGCTTTTTGTTTTTCAATTGGTGCTTTATAGATAAACATAAAAGTGGAGTTCACTGTAGTATATTCATATATGGACACACTTTAATTTAGTCAGTTTTATTTCACAGTTCCTACCTTTTACCATCCCTTCTCTCTCCTCCTCAATCCCCTTGGTTTTTTAACTTTACCATCAGTTTTGGCTGTGTCAACATGATGCAAGTAAAGTAAATCTATTCATAAATCCTACCTTCTTTATTGAGAAGAACATAACGTGTGTGTGTGTGTGTGTGTGTAGAACAAATGATAGAGATGACTGCATAAAAGCACTGTGAAATGAGATGTCTCCACAAATAATATTTTTTTTTCTTTCTGAGCAGCCATCTTATTGTATAAGCAGGAAAGTTTTACTACCTCAAAATGAATAAATGACCCTGCCTTTTATCCAGATCCTTTTCACACAACATATTCTTTTTTGTTGTTTTGTACTTACCATAAAATAAACCAGCAAAGGAAGGTCTGCCAGATAACATGTTTGTTCGTTTTTTATTTAGAATGTATTTTGCAATCAAATTTTTAAATTATTTTAATGATTTGTATTTCATTAGATAATGAAGAGTCTCCACCAAAAGTTTTGGGAGGATCAGAACTGGCAACCAACTTGAAAACTGAGGTATGGCTGATAATTCAATTATCTTGAGCTGTTAGTGGTTAATGTGCCATTTCACCATATATTCATTCCTGTGTTTGTATACATATGTATACATATCCAATATATACATGCCTAAGCAGCATATTGCTCCTATTCTTCCTGTATTTCTGACACCGAATACCATTATTGCCATATCCTATGGGGAGGGATGGCTAAGAATCTCAGTAATCTTGGTAAATATTACCATCATCAAGTCCATTTTCTCAAGCTTAAAACCCAGGAAGGAGTCAGCTTCAGTTTCTCTCTGTCAGCCACGTTTACTCCATTGCCAGTTCTTACAAGCTCCATTTCCAAATGGAACATGAATCCATCTATTTTTATTTCTATAGCTACCGCCCTCATCTAAGCCACTGCCTCAGTAGCCTGTCATTACACCTCTACTCTAGCCCCTCCTCCAGTCTGTAATTCATACAGACCCAAATTTAAAACTTATAGGGTTGGCTTTAGTTTTTATTTGTTTATGTATTTCAGTACTGGGATTTGAATCCAGGATGCTCTACAACTGAGCTACACCTAGCCTTTGTATTTTTTATATTGAGACGAGGTCTCTCCAGGTTCCCAGGGCTAGTCTCAACCTGAGATCTTTCTACCTCGGCCTCCTGAGTAGCTGGGATTAAAGGTGTACACCATCATGTCCTGCGATGTGGTTGTCTTAAAAAACAAATTAGCCGGGCACTGTACCACACACCTGTAATCCCAGCAGCTCCAGAGGCTGAGACAGGTGGATCGCGAGTTCAGAACCAACCTCAGCAAAAGCAAGGTGCTAAGCAACTCAGTAAGACCCTGTCCCTAAATATAAAATACAAAATAGGGCTAGGGATGTGGCTCAGAGGTTGAGTGCCCCTGAGTTCAATCCCTGATACCAAAAGAAAAAGAAAAGAAAGAAAAACAACAAAAATTAGATCCTATCATTACTCTGCTTAAAATTTCCAGTGGCTTCACATCACACTTAAAAATCATTTTTCTTTTTTCCTTAATTGTGGTCTGGGTACCTTATGCAATTAAGTCTCCATGCCCCATTCCAGTCTGATTCTGTGGCACCTTCTAATTCTGTTTAACAAGACAGCAGTTAATGTGGGGGTTACCAGGGCAGAGGGAGCATAACCTACCCAAAAGGAGCAGTGGGCCAGAGACAGAAGGGCTTACAAGAGGACATTTGAGTGGAACTTTGAGAGTATACTAGATGCTCACCATAAGAGAAAGCAAAGGAAGAGCCTTCCAGGCAAAGGGAGTGTGTGTTCTAGATTCACAGGGGGAGCCTGTAGCCTCCCAGGCTCCCAGCAGCTTGGGGTGAGCTGTGAAGAGGTATAAGCCTGATCAGGAAGTCTGGGTGTTATGCTAAGTTGGAGTTTTACTTTTAAAGCAGTAGGAGAACTATCAATGGGTGAAGAATGAGATTAGATTGATTTTTCTTTCTTGCTTTGTTTGTAAAGGCTGATATATTCATTTTATTTATTTTTCAGTTTTGTATGAACTTGAAAGCTTGAAAGTAGGTTTTTATATTGTTTAAAGATTCTGGGATTTTTTTTTTTTTTTTTTTTTTTTTTTTTTTTTTTTTTTTTTTTTTTTGGTCTAATTCACTTGACGCTAGTTTTACCTCCTTGTTGTAAAACCTCAGTTAACTTATTTTTATGGTGCTTTGGATGTTTTTAGACATTTGTGCCTTCAGGGGAAAAGAAACATCAGGACATTCTGGCACCACCAGGAACTGTGTGTGTGGGTAAGCTCCTCTTAGCAGTTGTTCACATTGACTTTTCCTTGCATATGTTTTTACTTCTATTGCATCTTAAAATCAATAGCTGATACATAGTAAAACCCTGACAGGCTGTGTAAATTTGCCCCTCACTTTTTAAAACAGTTTAGAGGGGAACTTTACTCTGCTACCCACTGCCTTGGCGCTGGGGCTTGAACCAGTGGTGCTTTACCACTAAGGCACATCCATTTTTCATTTTGAGACAGTGTCTTGCCAAGCTGCCAAAGCTGGCCTTAAACTTGGCAATTCTACTTCCTTTGCCTCCTGGGTACCTGGATGTATAGGCATGTGCTATCACACCAGGGCTTACTGTTTTATTTTTAATATATGCTTTTTTTCCTTTATATATCAATTTATTTAAGGTCATTGCTTAAATCTGATGTCTCCAAATAATGGTGATATCAGTCAGTCCTGGAAGACCACACGAAGCCGTGGTATATCATTCATGCTGAAGTTGTCTAATCCAAAATTTGGATAGACACATTAGTTAAAATGTATATGGGTGTTTCATAGTTCAGATAATAAACATCTCTTGTTAATCAAGAAGATAACATTTTTTAATTCTGAAATCCTTTGTTCCCACAGTTATATTTCTGACTGCTTTTCTGTGTTTAGTTAAAATTCAATAAGAGATCTATTTATGTAAAAGGAAGTTGTTTAAAAGAAAAATGTGTATTCTGTCATTGTTGAGTAGAAACAGCAGACCTTGTACTTCAAATCTCCAAATATAAACAGACCATTGCCGTTTGAAGGGATAGGATCTAACTTGTCATTTGATGGCATTATTTTTAAATGAACCAGTGTTATACTACAGCTTAACATTTGCATTAAGTCTCCACCTTTTTCCTAAGCTTCAGATCACCAAGATAGTTAAATCACTGTAGAGACTTAAAGGACCATTGCCATCATTACAAATTGCAGGCAACGTTAATTTCCATTGTTTTTCTAGTGCTAGAAAATAATTCAAAAAATTGAACTTTATAATTCATGAAGGCCACTTTGCAATTTTAATTAACCCCTGAAAATCTTTAAATTTGTTTCTCTGCGATTCAGAAACTATTTTTCTTATGTCTCATTTTTGTTTTCGAACAGCTGAACTGCAGAAGGAGCATTCATTAGTGAATGAATCCCTAAATGTAAGTAACTAATGGTTTTTATTTTGATGGTGATGGTTGTTCTGTCTTGATTGAGAGTGAGGAACAGATACTAAGTGGAAGGGTTGTCTGTGCATTTTTTGAGGACTTAAGAGGCCATTTGGTAGCATGCGTACCACTGAAGTTCAGCCTACTGACAGCTGCTTTTTACTCTCTTTTCCCTGTTTGCCTGTAGCCATTGATAAAAGAAACCTGAACTTTGTGGTTTTTATAATTATAGTGGAATGAAAATTACATCATGATGTCTTAATTCATCCTGGTGCTGTAGACAAAAATAGTTTTTAGTTTGAGGATTAAAGTTCACTTTATGATTTTAGGAATGTCTGAAGGTACTGAGCCATAATTGTCATATATGCATATTTTTTCCCAGATGTGGCTCTTAATCCCTTTCATTCTTAAAAGAGTGTTATTTGTTGTTTTTATTTTTTTGTTTTTTTGCCTTAATATATTTATAGGAAACCTTAATATCATTCCAGAGGTGAGCATTTTATAAAACACTAGTAAATTGTTGATAGCCACCTTCTTTCCAGGGCTCTCAGAGGAGCTGGGAGAGCTTTACTTACCATCAGGCCTCATGGGATCATAGTGTGTACCTGTTCTGTAACTGTATATTCAGACGCAGTGTGCTGAAAAGGAAAGGAAGGACAGAGAGAAAAGCCACACTTAGGGTACCTCAGGTTTGAGTTACAGAGATTTTAAATAATACAGAACTCGCCAGTGTGTGCTCCCTCCTGTGTCGTCCATCCCCCATGACCCAGCAGCCATCACTGTCCCTAGGTGAGCAGAACTTCTACAGAGGCACAAAGTTCTGTAGCTGCAACTTGGAATATTGTAGGATATTTTGAGACTTTTCCCTCAGTTTAAAATAAATAAAGTGGTATTGATGTGATTTACCTAGACAAGTAATTGTGACAAAATCCTTCAGAGTTTTTAAATAAAGAATACCATCAGAGTTCTTTGGAAGGGAAGGAAATTGATACAGTTCAGAAAATGTTTCTCTTATTTTTTACTCTTTGCCAAAACCATTTTAAAGACAAGGAGAATAACACTGAGGGGTGAGAACTTAATTAAATTGAAACTTTTTACAAGGAAGATTGTTCTATGCTTTTGAGCTTCGGGATAAATTAAAAAGAACATGTGCTCCAGTTCCTTCTGGTGTTTGCACACACAGCCAGATTATTTAAATACCCCCCACACACACCTTTTTTTCCCTGTTTTTAAGCTTTTACTGAGACTGTCTATAAGTAACCATTTATATTGTATATTCAGGTTGAAAATTCAGGATCAAGAGCAAATGAAGAAGTTCATAATGAATCTTACATAAAATCAGGTAAGTTCATGAATTTCATAGTTGTCATCCCCATCCTTCCCTTACCCCCAGTACCAAGGATTGAACCCACTGAGGTACATGTCCAGCCCTTTTTTTTTTTTTTTTTTTTTTTGAGACAGGGTCTTTCTGAATTGCTCAAGCTGACCTCAAACTTAAGATCCTCCTGCCTCAGCCTCCTGTAGTTGTGGTTATAGGCATATGCCACTACATTCAGCTTAAAGTAGTCATTTTCAAATTAATTTACCAGTTTTGTGACAGGCCCTGTGATAGTTACTTCACAAATTTTCTCACTGAAATTATATAATCCATTGAAGGAATGTTAAGCATTACATATATCATTGAGTAAACTAAGGCTTGCGAAGGTAAGTTGACTTGTTCCAGGCCACACAGCTTACAAGTGTGGTATCTTGCCTTAAATAGCTACTAGAATTTTGCCAATAACCTCACAATGGACTCAAGGTGCAAAATGCATAGTCCCCTGTGCTTGTACCATAGAAATCTAGAAGTTTTGTGCTATATACTCAACAGAACATTTGTTAACTTCTGACAGGTAGTCTCAAATGTAGTAGCAGATCAGAGACATCACATTTATGTGGGTCTTCTCCCAGGGGTCATGTCTCATTGCAGACAATATGTAGAGGGCCCAACTCCAGAGCGATCATTTTCTTCTCAACCACAAGATAGAATTTTATTGATTCTCCATTCTGAGAAGGGGGAACAAGGGTCTGTTCCTCATACACAAATTTTATAGCATATCATTTAAAACAAAAGTAAAGCAGTAATAGTTATAAACTCCTATATACCCAGAGCCTAGTTTGATCCTATGTTAACATTTAGCATATTTGATTCCCACATTTTTAAAAAATGTTACAAATGTAGTAGAATCCCCTTCCCAGTTGCAGTCTCTTTCCCTGTCATCTCACTCTAACAGGAAGCACTATTCTGCATTTAATAGAATTTCTAGTTTCATAAACAATATGCAGCATATGTTGTCTTGTTTAGTTGAATGGTAGCACATTATATAAACCATCTCCATGTTATTTACTCACTTGGCAAATAAGTTCTGATTTTTTTCCTGTTGACTTATGTAACATTAGTTATTTTAACTGCTAGTCACTATTTCATTGCGGGCATATGCCATTGTTATTTATTATTTCTTTGTTGGGGGACATTTAGGTTTTCTGCTGTTTTTCTAATTACAGAGAGTGCTGCTTTGCTTACTGTTGGGCCTGATCCCCAGAATATATGCAGTGCACCTCTATCTCTAGTGTGGTATCATTCTGTTATAGGCAGCTATTTAGCATACTGAGTATGCCAAATTATCTCCAGGTTGTGTACTGATACTGTGCTGTTGCAACACAAGCTGAAGGGAAAAGGCCTTGAAGTTGACTGTGATAAAATCCAATGTTGTGACCTCAGACATGTTACTTCCCTCCTTGAGCCCCATTTACTCATGTCAAACAATGGCAGAAACTGAAACTTACCTTATGGCATTATTGGGAGGATCCCATCAAAAATTATATGTGAACTATAGCAGTGCTACATAACATTACTGTTACTCTGTAAAATTTCTAAGTCAGTTTTTCCCCACCCCATTCCCCACACACACTCCTAAAATAAGTGTTAGAATGAAAAATACAGAAGTATTTAAGATGTTTTCTTCATTGTTGTATTTATTAATCAGGGCTATCCAGTGGCGGGAAAGACAACACAGAAGCCATAAGAGGTCACAGTGTTGAAGCAAACTCTAAAGAGGTATGTTTTCATAATAAACGCAAGCATCTCGTGTTTTAATGTAATGTTTTCATCTGTACACAAAGAAAGGTGTTAGAAAGCCTTTAATTATTTGTAATATTAAGTGGATATAGTACAAATGTCTGCATATCACTTGTATGTGTGCACTGTTAAAATGTTTAGATAATTTCACAGGTCCCAGGATTGTTTGGAAACATCCATGATCCATGTTATGTGATCAAAATGTGTCTTCATATTCTGTCTTTCATCAACCACAAGAAGCCCATTTGTGTGTGTGTGTGTGTGTGTGTGTGTGTGTGTGTGTGTGAGAGAGAGAGAGAGAGAGAGAGAGAGAGACTGGAGATTGAACCCAGGGCCTTGTGCATGCAGGGCAAGCACTCTACCAACTGAGCTATATCCTTAGCCCAAGAAGCCCATTTTTAATGGGCCACTTAAAAAGTAGGAGAACTACTAATTAAATTATGATATGCCATTGATGTAAGATACAGCTTATCTTTAGAAATGATAAAATAAGAAAAAAATTTATTTTAGAATGTTGAAATGAGTATATTACCACAGCCATATTTGAATATTCTATATGGATTCACATTCAAAACCAAAAAGACTGAAGATTAGAAAATTAGTGTTAATTATTCAAGTCTAGATGCCAAAAAAGTAACTTGAGAGTTGTTTTTTTAATTTATATAGAAATTTATTCTAAAGGACAGAAAGCTGATATTATATGTTCCCATGTCAGTTGATTTGGTCAAGATGCTGTTGCCTTTAATATAATCATTCTTAATTTCAGGTCGAAGAGGAAGAAAGGCATATGCCTAAAAGAAAAAGAAAGAGGCATTATGCTTCCTCAGAAGATGAACTGGGTATTTAGAATATATTCCTCTTTCAGACATCTTTAAAAATCATATCATTTGACATCCAAAAGAGTAAGCCAGTAACAGAATCCATGAGGGTAGCAACTATTTACTTCACAACGCTGGAGGCTAATATGAGGTGTCTTGACACTGGCAGGATCTCTATAGGCTGGTGAAGCACTTTAGCCAGGGTGCATGTGAGGCCCCTCTGTGCTTCAGACTGTTGGTTTTCTCATGTCCATACAGTGCCATTAGCTGGAACTTCCTGCAGTGATGGAAATGTTCCATGCTTACTTTGTCAGTATAGTAGCTACTAGTCACACGTAGCTATTCAGCACATGAGTGTGTGATCAGTGTGAATAAAAGAATAAATTTTTAACTGTTTTTAATTTTAAATTTCAGTAGCCATATGTGACTAACTTTATTGGACAGTATAGGGATCTTTCTACTCAAATACCTGACACAAACCAGAAATTCAGTAAATACTTATTGAGTGAATATAAGAGAAAAAATTATAACTAAATACTTTTTAGCTATTTTATAGTAATTTATTCAGTTCATATTATATTCAGGTACTATCCATGATACTTCATGTCATTTCCCATGTTTATCTTCATAGTAATTCAGTGAGTTAGGTAATTGTTGCCATTTAATAAGGAAGAAATTAAGGTTCTGAGACTCTAACTTTACTTCTACCAACCAAATCCAGTTCCAGAGCCCAACCACTAAGCTGTGCCTCTTAGGTGGTAACTCATCCAGGAAATTAAAGTTAAGGTATCTCTGGGAATTGTGTGTGCTCTTAGCCCTCTCCATAGAACTGCTGCTTTGTTCATACCTGTGAGCATTTAGGAATTTTTTATGTTATGCTTTATTTATTTTTTTTTTTCTTTACTTTGCCAGGGCCAAAGGCCAATGCTTGATGCTCAAATCACATAACATTGTAAATACATTCAGACCAACTTTTGACTTCATTGTGTCACAAGCCTAAAAAAGAACTTTCAAACTGTCTTAAAATAGAACTATACATTTCATTTTTCATTTAGCTTTTATTCCTTTGTGATTCTGTCCAAACTGATTTACAGATGATAATTCAGATGTCCTGGATTCCAGAATAGAAACAGCACAGAGACAGTGCTCTGAAACGGAGCCACAAGACACAAAGGTATTTTTTCTACGAATTAATTTTAAGTTTGGTGAAAGCCTAATTACATCACTGTGAATACTTATGGTAGTATTTTTTCATTCTAGTATCCCTTCTACTTTATGTATACCTAACAATAATCCCCCACAAAAAAAGCAAATGTTTTACTTTATAATTCTTAAATTGCAAGATTATGTTAGTGTCACAGTTCAGAGTAATGGTTGCGTGTGGTTTTGCTCAGTGATATTATTGATTTCTTAAGGCTTCCATGTGCTTTCATCACAGTACCAAAACACTGAAATACACTGATGTGTGTTACTTTAAAATGTTAATATTATACCTTCTCTCTCGCCTATCTCCTGCCCCTAGAATACCGGGATCCCCAAGGTCAGCCTCCTTACCGCCTTTTCCTATGGTCCTGTTTCTCTTATGACTCAGAGAAGTTCACAAACTTTTATCTGCTCCTGCCCAGATTTCTCCTTTTCCTGCTAGACACTTCTTTTAGGGTATTATTCCATTTCTGAAACTTTGTGCTCTGAAACTTCTTATTGTGTATTCATACTAGCTCTATCTCCTTCTCTCTTTCTCTTTCTCTTCCACCTTATTACAAAAGTGTTTAAGTCAGGTTGTTAAATACTTACCAACTAAAAGGGGTCTGGGGCTGTGGCTCAGCGGTAGAGCATTCGCCTAGCACATGCACAGCCCGGGTTCAATCCTCAGCACCACGTAAACATAAATGCATTGCATTGTGTACAACTAAAGCAAATAAATAAAATTAAAAAAAAACTTACCAATTAAAAAAGGAAAATGGCATATTCTTATAAATTCCCGTGAATTGTAGTCATAGGAAGAAACAACTTTTAACCCATTCCTTACTGCCCTGTCCAGAACAGGAATTGTGAGATAACACTCCTAAATTTGAAGAGATGCATATTGAAATGGTATCTCTTTATTTTCCCTTCAGATTCATGTAAGCTTTTTAATTTTAAATTTAAGCAAAATCAGCTGTTTTCATCAAAAATTGTATAGACAATATTTTCAGTATTAGAATGTTTTCTTGCATGGAAAGCTATCTGTAATAGCATTTATTTCATATCACATTTAGTGTTAATAGTATAGTTAACACTAAATGTATAGTGTTAACTATATGTTTTTGTATAGTAGGTTGGGAGTGATTTTATCATTCCTGTTATAGCTTTCCACATAATAAGAATGTATCTCTTTATAAAAGGAATAACATCATTACTCTAAAAATGTAGGCACTGGAGAAGTCATAAGATGAAATAAAAAGTGAGTTGTATGCATGTGCACAGGATCTGATTAAGTGCCTAAGGGGCCAGAGGTTGGGTCTTAAAAGAACCACCCCAAGGACAGAAATGCAGTTCATTCCATGGTTTGAAAACTTCTGGGCAGAACTTCTTCAACCCACTACACAAAAAACTGTAGGTGTTCTTGCTGCGCTGAGAGCGGGAAAACCCCAAATTCCTGCTTTCTCTAACTCCCCTCCTCACCCCCCCCCCACACACACACTCTTCCTATCCCCCCTCTCTCACTTAAAGAAATTCTGGACTGAAAATCATAGTGTGCCTTAGTCAGTGTTTATAAGATCAGAGAAAATAATTTGTTTAGGAGAAGGTTCTGGCTTTCCTTAGGGACTGACGTTCCATCCTCTAAACCATATCCTTCCAAGGTGGGTGTAGAATGAATCATTGGGGCATGAAATAAAATGGTAGAACCACTATTCATATCAACCTTTTATCCAAAAATAAACAAATCTTTAATAATATTTAAGGTACAGGCTGGACCTGATGTCCTTACTGCAGTGACATTATCTCTGATATCACATGTCAGTCATGCACCATAGTTACATGCCTCAGTCCTGGGCGTGTAGTACTTTCAAGTACCTTAAGGAAAGTGGGAGCTCCATAATCTAGGGGACTTGAGAATAACCCCTTCAGTTCTTTATTCAACATTCAACATTGAATAGAGTTTACAGATGTTCAGTGGAAGGAATTTGCAGAGTCTGTTAAATTAGTTTTAATTGAACTGACTCTTCCAAAATAGACAGACACAGACTGAAGATTCCTGCAAGTCAAACCATAAAGCAAAAATAACATTTATGCAGGTACAAATACATAAGAGAAATGGCTGAACTGACACTTAGTGTTACTAGGAAGTAACAGAAGCTGTTTGTCATCCTCAATACCAGAGCCAGCATGAAATAGGCAAAAAAATTCAAATGTTTAAGGAAAAGTGTGTGAAATGTGGATGTTATATGGATGTATTTGCTTTCATATTTATACCCCTTCAAATCCTGGCTAAATCAAAACCCAGTGACATTGAATCTCTCAGGTGAGGGCATTTCTTATAGACCCTTTGGTATTTTTAACCAGGAGAACCTGTTCAAAAATAAGTAATTTAAAAGTAATTAAGGGCCAGGGGCAAAGTTCAAGTGTAGGGTCTTTGCCTAGCATGTGTGAGGCCCTGAGTTCGATTCACAAAAGTAAATAATAATAATAATAATAATAATAACAAGAATAAAATAGAAATGAGGATATATAATTATTTGTAATGGCCTGTTAAATAAGTAAAATTAAGACTTTAGATTTTAGATTTATCTTGATTTCATCCTAATTTTTATAGTTTTGTTGGCATATTACATTGGTATTACAGCATAAACACTTTGGCATTTCATGCTCAAAACCTTTTGTGACTAAGGGTATATCAAAAAGATCAGTGTTCTACATTAGCACCTTGAAATACTCAGAAATCCTTTTGGCACCTTACAATTTATCCCTTCCCCACACTCCCTCTCCTCCACCAATCCACAAAGAAAAAAAAAAAAATCTGTTGCCAATTTCTATCAGTTCTTCCTTTTTAGTTTCTCTCAAAAAGAAATGTCTAGGATAAGGAAGGAGAACAGCATTTTCCATTCTGCAGGGGAAAAGAAGTACAGCCTTGGGCGGGGTTGTGGCTCAATGGCAGAGCGCTCGCCTCGCACGTGCACGGCCTGGGGTTCAATCCTCAGCACCACGTAAACATAAATACATTGCATTGTGTACAACTAACGTAAATAAATAAATATTTTTAAAAAAAGAAGTACAGCCTTGCTATTTTATGGTTGAGCCTGATCTCATGCTTTTCTGCCTTCAGAATCTATTTATTTTTAATAATCTCACTAGCCACAATAATGGTTGCTTTTTAAAAGCTGTTTTCCAACTAACTGTCCTAAAAACCAGCTAGGAAATTGTTTTTTTAAATAGAAAGGAAAACTTTGCAGAGGGTGAGTGGAGGCAGAGTTGTTTGAAAAAGAATCCTCTTGTTTAATTATTCTATAGGAAGAAAACTCTGGAGACTTGGCGGAATTATCCAGAACAAGTTCCAAGACAAACAGCAGTGCATCAAGGGCCGTGGAAGAAAAAGGTGAGTTACAGGATTTGCTGGGATAAATCGAGAGATGAAGCCTTCAAAGCAACCAGGATCTTCTCCCTGAGCTTTGCCCCTCAAAACGTCTCTTTTGCTCATTTGCTTTCTCTGTATAATACAGTGCCTCATTCTTAAGGTTAATAAGGTCTGGGAATTATTTTTAAATTGATCCTGCTCTACCCAAAGTGTGCTGCTTCACTCTTAACCAAAATCAGTCTTATTGATTTTGATGTGGAAGCATGTAAATGAAGCATGTGTGCATGTGTGGCCACGATGGTGCAGATCCCCTGGGTGAGCACCCCTGTGGGCGGTGGTGAAGGCTGACCCTTGTACTCAGCCCTGCCTTTTCTGCAGATGAACTTAGCAGCAGTGAGGCTACCAGTGAAAAGACCGAGCAGAATGAAGATGATAGCATCAAATCACAGGAGGTGAGAGCTGCTTTCCATGCTTATTTGCTCAGAATTGTTTAACTACTAAAACCAGATTGAATGCGTGACATAGTGTTACCAAGGGTTTTTCTTATTTTAGAAAGAGCTTTACTTTTTTAGTGCAGTGGGACACTATTACATAGCATGCATTTTATCAGTGTCATTATGACTAATTTTGTTCATCTTTGTTTCACCAGAACATTTTTGTAAGTCCTACTTTTGTCGTGGTCAGATAGGGTCAGTCCAACACTACATCAGTGGCAATGAAAAGTTTCTGGCCCTGCAGCTTAGCAGTGCCAGGCCAAGTACCAGGACAGGGCAGCAGCAAGAGGCTGCCAGACCCATGGAGTCCAGCCAGGAAGAAATGGGGACAACATCAGGGTGGGCCAAGGGGACCCAGTTTCATGAGGCAGTGTCCTGGGAGGATGCAGGAGCAGACAGACCATGTCAGCCCTATCTTCTGTATAGGCCCATCAGGTTTCAGGGAGCCCATGAGACAGAGCCCCTTAAACCCAGGGACACAGTCTGTACACTAGCCAGGTCTGGATGACCATTGCTGACTTTGCCCATTTTTAATGGTTCCTTTTGGTTTTCCATACTTACATATGAGAAATTCAGTGGACCCTTTCTTTTTTATATGAAATAAAATTTGTTCACAAGTAACTTGAACTAAATCCCAATCCAGATGGGATTTACATAGTTCCTACCAAAGTAAGAGGTGACACTCACCAGCACTTATCTCCATGACCTCAACCTCTCAACAACCTTACCTCTCCCTGGAGTCTAAGACAGTTGTCAGGATCCAGTGAGAGAAATAAACACTACCCCCAACACATCTCTTTTAAGTCACAAAGTTGGAATTGGAGCACTCTTAGGCAGGAACTCTAACTCTCAGGTTGAGAAAACAAACTGTATAATAGAGGATAAAATTGTTCTTTCGTTGCTGTCTTTGTTTTTTTTTTTAATTTCCCCTTAGGAAGATCAGCCGATAATTATTAAAAGGAAAAGAGGAAGACCTCGTAAATACCCTGTAGAAACAGCATTAAAAACAAGTAGGTATTTGGAGTGTTTTCAGTTCATACACAGGGGAATTCTTAAACACATCTGTAAAGTGGGTGTTTTTGTTTTTTGTTTTCTTTTCTTTAGAAGATGATTCCAAAACAGATACTGGCATTGGCACTGTAAGTACCTACAAAATACAAGAAACACTTCAAATACAGGCTCTTGGCCTTGAAAGGGCACACTTAAATATCTAGTATTTTGAACTACTTTTTAAAAAAACATTTGAAAAGCTTTAAAAGATTATCTTAAACATGGGGGAACCATTCAAATGGTTTTGGCTAGAAGTATCATCATATAAATGGGGTTTCTTAGCTGTTCTCCGGTTCCATTCCTTTCTCCCTAAAGAGTTTGATCATATGAAAATTGTATATTGGAACTTACCTTCTTATGGTTACCCTTAGCTAAAATATAGAAATTTGCTCTTTTGTATGATTTTGAGACACTAACTTTTTATGAAGATCTCTGACATGTCTTGCCATCTTACTACTTTCTGTGGAATTATTTTTATACTAAAATATATACTGGTTTCAATGCAGAAGAATTATCAGTGATAGTTTATCTTTTTTAATTTTTTTTATCTTTGACCCTGAAGTGTATGCCCACTGAAATCATGGTGTCAAGATCACTGTTTGCAGTTCAGTGATGGCACTATTAGGAGGATAGACACATGGCCACTGACCTAACATAAACACTTGATGCCAAGCTTGGCTTTACCACTCATCATACCAGACCTGTGATTCAGGGCCAGTCAGGGGACCCTCTAGAAATGTGGTTCCCTAGCTGTAAAGTGATGTAATGATACCTGCAGTACTTTTCTCATAGAGTTATTATAAGACGAAAAAACCAGAGAACCAATGTGAATGTATTTACCAACACGAAAAATGAATTGCTGGCTCTGGGAAATATTAACCACAGTGGCCACACTGTGTTGCATGCAGTACCCAACCAGCAGGATGATTGGGGAAGAGACTGGTTGCAAAGACTGTGTTCAGAAGCATGGGCATCCATGTTTGCTAGGTGTACTTAGGTAGCTGCCAAAAATAGGTCCCAAACATTCTGTCTGTGTAGTAAGTAGAGGTTTAAATCTTTTTTCCATTATAGAGTGCCTTTCTATGTGATAAACTCCTGGTTTTGGTTTTTTGTTCTCTTAAATTTAGGTAGAACAATCTCCACCTAGCAGCAAACTGAAAGTGATACAAACAGGTATGTACCTGGAGCACCTAGCTCTGTGTATGCTGCAAGGAATTTGGCATGCTTTCCATTCTTTCACAGAAATTTTCAAACTGACTTCCTAAATAAGTGTTTTTCCCTTGGTGAGTAGGAAGGCTGGCTGTTGGAAAAAGTTTTAGACTTTCATTCTGTTCATCAGTAAAATGAGTGGGCTCCTTAGTAAAAACAGTTGTTCATGGAGCCATAAGAGATTATACTTGGGGCTGGGGATGTGGCTCAGCAGTAGAGCGCTCACCTAGCACATGCGCAGCCCGGGTTCGATCCTCAGCACCATGTAAAAATAAACGCATAGTGTACAACTAAAAGCAAATAAATAAATATTTAAAAAAAGAGAGAGAGAGAGAATATACTTACGGTCCTTCTCTGTGAGCTGAGCCTTTCTCTGTTAAGAACACTGGAGGGCCATCCTAGAGGAAGGTAAAGCCAATAGAAGACAAAACATTGGAGGCCTTGCATCCACAGGAATTGCCTGTACTGCAGGGTTCTGCCAGATGTGCTGGATTTGTATTGGCAAGGAATAGATGAGCTGCCTGGGATTGGGCACTGTTACCAGAAAGGCATACATTCAGCTCAAGAGCCTGTTAATCTCAGAGGAATCATAATTTTGAAGCAGCCTGTTCAAATTTACAGAACCCAGGACACAAGAGATGAAATGTTTGAAATATTTTTGCCCTCGTTCCAAGAAGAACAAATTTTCCAAAATCTTGACAATCTATAGCTCCACATGATAGAATGAGGGGAGCATTTAGCCTGCTGCATGCATTTTCCAGATTCTTTAAAATCAGTATGCATTGATTTCATGGTTTAAAATATCAAACAAATTGCACAGCTGATTTAGGAATGTGTATATTCTGATCAGCAAGATAAAGCAAATGTATAATACCTATAAAAAATGTTTTCCACATTCAACTATGTGTGAGCTTGTGATTATACTTCAATTTTTCTTGTCTCTTGGTAAGTTAAGGTTCATTTCTTCCTCATATTTGCTAGGCAAGCATAATAGCACTGACCTGCATCCCCAGTTCTTTTTTTTTTTTTTTTTTTTTTTTTTTCCAAGATATGGTCTCATTAAATTGCTATGCTGACCTCAAACTTGTGATCCTCCTGCCTAAGCCTCTTGAGCAGCTGAAATTACAAGCATGTATCACCACAACCAGCTATGCTTGGTTTTTAACCAATTTTAATTTATAATTAATATAATATTTTAAATCATACAAAAAAATCTTTATAATTTGAATGTCCTTTAAAGACTCCAATTAAGCTTTGTGATTCTATTATGAGGTTGTTATTTGACAGTAATTTTCTGAATCTGGGTAGTGATAACCAAATTAAAACACACTTTGTTGGCCTTGTTATCATATTAACTTTTCCATTTTCTCTGTAGTATAATATATTGAACTTGCAGAGTAAGGCAACTACTATAGTCTTCATCACTAATAAGTACCTTTGAGTTTTGATCATTTACAAACATGCCTTAATTGTAGCTTCAAAGAGTGTACATTAGCTAATCTCCATTTTTCTTACCAAAATACATTCTCAGAAAATTGTAACATCTACCAAAAATGAATGCATCATGAATAAGTGTACACAACCTACAAAAAGGCTTGTAATGCATAACTTTTTTTAGTTGCTGTGATGTATTAAACTATTCCAGCTATCACTCTGCCTATTTGTAGTGTGACTCTGAACAAATTATGGAAATCAAATTGCCCATGCTTGATTTTTCCAAATTTTAAGTCAGGATTGTAATTTACAGAGCTATATTGAAATTTAAAAGATGCACAGGTTTAACATCCTTAATCAGAAATCTGAAATGCTCCAAAATTCAAAAGTTTTCAAGTGCTGACATGACATTATAAGTGGACAATTCTACACCTAACTTCATGTGACAGTTCATAGTCAAAATATAGGTGCACTAAAAATGCTGCATAAAATTACCTTCAGAAGGAAGGAGAAAGAGACTGAAAACTTACCTTAAAGAAATGTCAGTAAAGCTGCCAGTTAGCTTTTTATATATGCTTGATGTATATCACTTTAAAAAAAGACCACACACAAGCACAGTTGTCTCTATCAGTGTGGCCTACACAGATATAATTATCTTCCCCAGTTATAATAAATAATATTTTGAGAAATTTGTGCATTAAAATGGCATTTCTTTTAGGAATTTGTTCTCAAATTGCAATGCTGATTTTTGTTCCCCCGTTGTCATTTTTATACTATGTTATTTGAAGAAACATGAAATTCTATACTTTTTATGTTTAAAAAATCACTTTCAGCACATATAAGGTATAAGGTATATTTGAAATATAAATGAATTTCACGTTTCGACTTGGGTTCCATCCGCAAGATATGTCATTATATATATGCAAATATTCCAAAATCTGAAATCTGAAACACTTCTAGTTCCAAGCATTTCAGATAAAGAATGCCTGTCTTATATGTGATCCTGAATTGCATGCATTAACTGGTGTGTCTTAGGGGCTCCCTACATACCCTTTTTCCGGTCTTTCTGGGTTCAGAACATTTGAGTTGTAAGGGACCATAAAGGTAGTCTAACCCAACTCCTATCTTACATATGAAATCATTGAGGCTCAGAAATTTTAAATAATTGGCCAAGGTCTCAACTTATACATTGCAAGTCTGAAATGAAAACTAGTTTCCTAACTTAAATTCTGACATGCTTTCTGCTACATATTCTGATTCCTTGTCTAACTGATATAAAATAATGAAACACTGTATAACAGTGCGTTAAATAGCATTGGTGCATTAACAGATAATAACCAGACTATTAAAGTTAATTTTTCAGTAATAAAGTACTAATACAAAGATTTCCCTTTTTTTAAAGATGAATCCAATAAAGAAACAGCTAACCTACAAGAAAGAGGTATAAGCAATGTAAGTATTATTTTTTTTATCAAGATGCATTCTTTAGAAAAAAACTTAATAAATGATCAGTAGACCACCCTTTCAACTTTAATTGTATTACTCTTAGGACGATGGTGATGAGAAAACTGTAGCAAGTGCGAGACGGAGAGGAAGGAAGCCCAAGCGTTCACTCACTCTGTCAGATGATGCTGGTATGTCTCTAGTGGGATCTTAATCACAAAGTCTTATTACTTCAAAATCACCTTTTTTAAGAGTTTTTCCTTGAATGAGGAAAATCCAGTGGGGGGCAGCTAGTATTAATATTATGTAAATATGTGTGAAATGGCTCTGATCCCATGTCAGAAATGGTACATCCCAGATGCTTTTCTCAGAACATGTGATTTTTTCATGAATGTTGGCTGTGAACTGCGTAAGTAAACTATCCCAAATGTGTTTGAGATTAAGTTAAACAGTTGTGAATTGCAAGTGCTGAAACTAAAAGGAAGTGGAAAACCACTTCTTTTGCCTCCAAGTCCCCAATATCCTAACTTCTAAATTCCATGACTCTCCTTTGGAAGTGTCTTTGGGAATTGTACAATCCAGGTGTTACCCTTCTCTCTGAACAGAATTCTCAGAGCCAGAAAGAAAACGCCAGAAATCAGTTTCTGAAGCAACTGAGGACAAAAAAGATCAGGAATCCGATGAGGAAGAGGAAGAAGAGGAAGAGGATGAGCCCCCTGGAGCCACCACAAGATCCGCCACAAGATCAGAGGCACAGAGGTAATGGGGGCAGCTGAGAGCTGCCAGACACCTTCACCAGCTTCTCCACCCAGAAGGAGCTCTGAGTTTCCCTTCCTCTTGCCTTCAGCAGAAGGCACGTGTTCTTCTGCCATTATGCACCTTCTTGAAGAACCCATTTCCTTTTGTTCTTGGTCCTGGGGATTGAACCCACGGTGCTTCACTACTGAGCCACATCCCTATCCCTTTATATATTTTATTTAGAGATAGGGTCTAAGTTGCTTACGACCTCACTGAGTTGCTGAGGATGGCTTTGAACTTTTGATCCTCCTTCCTCAGCCTCCCAAGCCACTGGGATCACAGGCACACACCACCGTGCCCGGCTTGAAGAACCTGGGTCCAATGCCTGGTACAAAAAAAAAAAAAAGAAGAGGCTGCGGATATAGTTCAATAGTAATGCCTCTCTGGGTTCAATCCCCAGTATCCTCCCCCCCCCCCAAATTGTAATTCTTTAAAAATCATATTTAGCTTATATAATCTGGATAAACCACCTGGATTATCACTGCTCTTCACAAAGGTACTTTAGGAACTTGTGATTTATAAGTGGGTTTTTTTCTCTTTGGCTTAGATTCCCTGGCATTGGTTGATTGGTTCCAGGGCTATGGCGTCATCTTCATAATTTTAGAATCTCAAGTGGGATGTGCTCTCAGTTTGAGCAGTTCCTCTGAGGTGTTCTTCCTTCTCTTGCACATACCTCGGGCAGGGGAGGTCACTCCCTTATTGGCATTCTCTTCCTTGTGTTTAAGTAGAAGTTGGCATCCTGGTAGCTTCTAGTCTTGGTTCTAGTTCTCTGGGGTCCTTGAGGTATTTTCTTTTAAGTATTTAAGGGCAACTTCCAGGTCTTCTTGTTTTAAACCTCCTTATCCCTGTTTTCTCCCTTCCATTTGTAGTCTCTTTAAAGCAAATGTTCTATACCAAGTGTGTCTAGTGCATTCAGAAGAGGATTGTCCCATCTTATCTTCTAGATTCTGCTTTTCAGTATGCATACGAATCAGTTGTCTCAGATTGAACCATACCCCACCTAAACAAGTTCTTTTTCTTAGAGTTTTTATCGGTAATTCATCTTCCCTTATCTGATTTCTTTCTTATGCCGTTGACTTTTGGGGACCTAAACACTTAGCCCTCTGAATTGTGCTTTCATTAATCTAGGCCCCTTATTCTGCTCCAGTGAGCTGTTTTGATATCTCTATTTTATCAACCATTATATTTTCTATTTTTCAGATTCATCTTTTTCTAAGTCATGACAAAATGTCATGCACAGTAAAAGCCAGGATAGAGCCGTGCAAGTAGCACTGGTCCTGGATGCCATCAAGGTCTGCTTAGTAGTGATGATCAGGAAAGCCAACAGTTTTTCTGCTTTTGATCCCCATTTTGCCTCCCCACTCTCCTGTGCAAGGAGGAGCCTCATCCTTTCTCTACAGTCCCAAGGATGGGGTACTCAGTGCCACCACTGCCCAGTGTCTCTATGGTCTGTTTCAGAAAGCATCATAGTGAGCCATCTGCACACGTAGCCTTCACACTTGGCAGCCCAGAAACAGTTTCTCCTAGAAATTGCCAAAAATTAGCAAAAGAGAAGTTACCTACCAGCAAAAAAGTTAGTAAGCCTCCCCCATTAGGAAGGTAAGTCCCTGCTTACACTTCAAGTCATGTTTTACCCCTGAGACTATTTTTGGTACAATAATGCTTTGTTCCTATTTTGCTTTAAGATTTTTGTCTCGCCAAATAACTGTCTTTGGGGATCCTTGGTTTCCAAGAGGAATAAGAAAGGCTACAGGAGGTGTCTTCAGTGGCCTTGCCACCCGGCCAGGGTACATAGGCTCATCCTTCACACTCGTGAGACTTGTTGTGGATTCCTGTCCACCATCACCAAAGGCAAGGCATGTTTTCCCCGAGTGGTCCCAGGTCTGGATGCCTGGTTAAATCCACACCGTGTGGTGGAGCATCATACATCTGGCTTAGCCAGAGCCTTGCAGAGGTAATGAGGTGACAAAGCATTTTCTTTTAGACACAGCCACCTGCCAGCTATACCTTCCACTGCAGCATGGTTGATCGCTCTGTTTCACAGGTTGTGCCAAGTCCTATCTCTTTGCCCTAGCTTGTGCCTTAGCAGGTTTGTCCCCACTGCTGATAAGATGTGTAAGTAAGCAGGTAGTAAGCAGGTCCTTCCCCTTCTTCAAGTCCCTCTTCTTCAGAGTGCCCTCCCCACACGATTCAGCCTGTTCTCTTTCTCCTTCCTGTTGCGCTTTGAGTCAGTACTGGGTAGTTGCTGACATGGCATTGTTTCCCCGCTTTGGGCTGTTTCTTCCTTGAGATCTTACTTTGTGTGCTCTGTAGCATTCAAGAATAAGAGATGGTTCAGATGTGTAGAAAAACTGTTTTGATATCTCTCACCACGTTTTCATCTTCATAGCATATTTGTAATACATGTATATGCTCTTTTCCCTGTGTCTTACAGTGGAAAGCAGATTTTCTCATTATATCCTGGAAGATCTGGGTGCATACTTCTTGAAATTGAATCTGTAGAGGAATCACCTGGTGAAAATGCAGATTGCGATTCTGTAGGTCTTGGGTAGGCTAAGAGTATGTGACTAACAGGCTCTCAGATGACCAGTGCCACTGGTCACAGACCACACTCTTGGAAAGAAAGAGTGTGGATGACCTGCTGAGCTCCCTCAGCAGGAAGATGCAGTCTAACTCACAGCTGTTCTCTGATCACATGTGACCATTGTCTTTTCTGGACACAGTTTGGAATAGTTATTAGGAAACACTGCTTCTTATTCTCCACACATGGGTAGAAAACATGCCAGAACCACATTGGTTGCAACAATATTAAAGTTTATAAGCAACTGTTTTTATGCCAATGAACTTCCATTTCTCCCTATTCTGCAGTTTTGGCTTTCCTAGTCTTTTCATTCATTGACAGAAATTTCTTGCTTATTCCTATGTGTTGAGCATTGCACTAGGCACTGGAGTTAGAAAAATGAATAAATCTCAACAGCCAACCTGGGTAAACATCTAGTCTGTTGGAAAAGATATATGTAAAACTTTGAACACTTTTTTTTTGTAACTTTATTTTATTTATTTGCTTTTTATGTGGTGCTGAGGATCAAACCCAGTGCCTCACTTGTGCTAGGCAAACGTTCTGCCACTGAGCTATAACCCCAGCCCCTTGAACATTTTTTTGACAGCAACCCATAGTAAGAATATATTTTGCAGTATATCTGGTGCTAACATTCCTGTTGTAGAAGCTGAGGCAAGTTTGCATGAGTAAAACTAAATAGGTGTAATATCAGTGGTATTTTCTTTTTTTTTTTTTTTAAGATATTTATTTATTTGCTTTAGTTGTACACAGTGGGTTTTTTTTTTTTTTTTTTTTTTTTTTTTTTTTTTTTTTTTTGTGGTACCGGGGATTGAACTCAGGGGCACTCGATCACTGGGTCACATCCCCAGCCCTTTTTTGTATTTTATTTAGAGACAGGGTCTCACTGAGTTGCTAAGTGCCTCGCCATTGCTGAGGCTGGCTTTGAACTCACGATCCTCCTGCCTCAGCCTCTCAAAGTGCTGGATTACAGGTGTGTGCCACCGCGCCCAGCTGCATATCAGTGGTATTTTCTAATGTGTTCTACTAATATGCTGCTTTAAAATACTGACTATAATGTGAAATTTGAATAAACACCACAGATAAATTATAATGGCAAATGCTGTATGAAGATACAAAGTGCTGTGGGGTTTCTGAGGAAGACTCAGCTTGCTCTGTGATACAGAAGGCTTCCCAGAGGAGTGGCTTTTGAACTGGACCTTAGCAAAGGAATTTGGTCAGTTGGAGATATAAGGTGATTAAAAAAAAAAAAAAAATCATGTAAAAGCATGAAGATGTAAAGAAAGCATCATTTGTTAAAATTAGAGAACCGATTATAAAAGACTTTGTGTACTGTGCTCTGGATACTTTATTCTGAAACTTCAGAGAGGCAATAAGGATTTTATACATCTAAGGACAGTAACATGATTAATTGGAGTCCTAACAGTTCTGATGGCAGACGGGAGGACAGGGGTATGCTAGTGGTGGGAAGCGGTCAGCATGTTCTTCCAAACCTCCTCTTCTTCCTTTGTCGGCTGTTTCTATAATGCTATCCTGTGAAACATGGTTTTGCACTAGAACAGACCCTGCTCTTCTTGGTAGTTGTTTCAATTTGGGACAGTGTGTGTATTGGTGGGACTAGCAGTTGACTTCTTTTTTTTAGAGCTAGAAGTGGGGCCCAGAGAAGGAACCCAGTCTGCCCAGGTGAGCACCTAGTGGGTAGAGCAGAAACCAGAGGTTTCCCACTCCTCCTCCAGTGCTCTGGGTTTGTGTGTCCAGTTACCTCAAGCTCCTTTTCTTATATAAACGCCACTGGGCTTTTCTTTTCTCAGCAGTCCAGTTAAAAACTCTTTTTCTAAGGTCTCCCAAATTATTGGGAAGCAGCGCTTTTAACTCATCATTGCCTTGACTGTTATTTAATGCAGATCAAAGACACAGCTCTCCCCTTCTACCAAACGCAAGAGAGAAGTCAGTCCTCCTGGGGCCCGGACAAGAGGCCAGCAGAGAGTAGAAGAAGCTCCTGCGAAAAAGGCCAAGCGATAACCTGACCACCGCCGCCATCCCTGGAGCCTGGAGGAGCACAGTGGAGAGGAGATGATCATCCTCGGGGGCCATAGGCTTTTTTTTTCCCCCCCAACCAAGAAAAGGATATGCATGTGCTGTAAGTTCCTAGGTGCAAGCTTTTTCTTGTTATGTTTTAAACAGCTTTATAAACTATTGTTCATAGAAGATATTATGTACATTTATTTCAGATAAAGGAAAATAAGTTTACTTTGTATCTGAACTCAAAACAAAGGAGTTGTATATTTTAACATTCAAAATTGGGATTTCCCAATGTGACACATCACTAATGCAAACCCTTCCAGCCATCAGACACCAGGCTGCCTACTGGTGATCTGTGTATAGTATATGAACATGTAAAAATAGGTTGTATTTTACTCTATGTATGATGCTAATCAATGAACACTTTATTTATTTTACAGAGAAAACTTATCCGTGAACTTTACTATATCTGTTTATTTTATTTTATTTTTTTTTTTAATAAAAAAAAGGGTTTTAAATGCTATGCAGTCATTAGTAGAGAATTTTTAGAACTCTGCCTGCCCTGTGACTGTGTGACCCTGACCTGGCAGGAAACACAGACGCTCGCATGTATCCAAGTAAAGTGGCTGAGCTGAAGAAGGGTCTCCACTGCTTTTCTTTTCACAGTCATGACTGTTTTTAAGAACCTAACTCGTTTTTAGATTATATTTGCATCCGTGACTTTACCACCAGCCCCACTGACGCTGGAGACCCTGGGTCAGGTGAAGTGGCGTGCCACCCCTGCAGTGGGGCTCCTCGTGGGTGTCCATTCCTCTCTCCCGCTGTTCCAGAGCTTCTACCAATATTCGTTCCATATCTTTTTCAGTGAAGAGAAATGCATTGAATGTTAGATCACTCCTGTCTATTCAGCTTCAGGATTTTGTGTTGTTTTATATACAATTATTTCAGGATAGAAACTGGTTTTATTGCCAGGTTCTTTTTTAAACATGTTTTAACTCCCATATGAACAAACTGTCCAATTTAAGTTTTTCATAAACTTTTCTTAAGGTCAAATTTGTCTCTTGCAATGATGTGATGAGTTGCCAAATAATTGAGATTATTTTAAAATGTTTTGTTCATATTCTTGTTTTATAATTAAAATTTACATTCAGTATGTGTGGGTTTTTTGTTATTTTTTTTGTTTGCTTTTGTTTTTTTGGCTCAATGTAAGGTGGATGTTTCTGTCATTTTACATGGTTTCTTACTGAGATTTTATATATAAATTATAAAATGTTTCCCTAAAACTTGAGTGGTAAGATTTTTTTCCCTGTGTCTTAATTTTTTTTTTCCTTGTGCAAACCATTTCTTCTCTACAAATAACTGAAATTTTCATATTCAAAGATGGCCTAATGGCCTCTCTCATGATAGAATTGAACTTTTAGACCTAGAAGGAACCTTCAGACCAGGAAAGTGAGAGTTTCTCATTTTTATTTATATGGGTGAGTTTTGACCAAAGCTCAAAAATCTAGTGAATTGTCTTAAAGTCAGCCAAGGTTAGAAGTCTGACTAGGATTCAAGGCTCCCAATTCCTTGTACAGTCTTTGCATTGGTCACTTTTAGATTGGTTAGTATAAGTGCAGACCTGAAAATATATTCTTAGTGTGAAACCATCCTCAGTTTAGAGATGCCTGCTGTGGGGCCTGACCTTGTAGGAACCCAGTAGTTGGGTTTTGAGGAAATGCTGCCTCTTAATTAAATCAAAACTAAATAGAACTGCATAAAGAATTTCCAAATGGGGAAGTCAGCTAGACCACTTAGCTTCCAGTGGTTCTGAACCTCAGTAGAGAGCAGGTCCCACCGATAGGGTCCTTGGAGTGTGTGGGAGTAGTTCTTGGTTGACATGATGATTTGATACTTCTAGTATTTAGGAAGAAACAGGTGAAGAATGTGAAACAGGACAGACCTAGAATCCAAAACTATCCCGCCCAATCTGCCAGAGGCTTCCTCCACCAGCCCACTGAGAAACACTTGCAGACCTCTCCACAGTTTTCATTCCCTGATGTCACCACTGCCACTGCCTCACTGCTCCTCAGTGGGCACACTGGACCCTGGCCATCCTTCCTCATCACAGAGCTGAGACAAAGCTGCCACAATCCAGTGAGACGTACAGAAGGTGGAAGAGCATCCCACGACCAAGGGCAAGGTGGCTAATTCCTCCTCACTTGTAATTGACACAATCGTCCTCCCATTCCTACAGAAAGGCCACTTCCTCTGGGTTATATCACTAGAGTTAAGTTCTAGAACCTACTAGGGCTCACCACATTCACCCCAATTCAGAAAGACCAGCAGGTAACACTCCCCTTCTCAGCCAGATCTCGGTGAGCTGGTGGCAAAGCTGAGCCTGAGCTGTTTCTTGTCTGTAGCCGCAACCCAGGGGTTCGTCCTGCTACCCATGGGAGGGAGGCGCTGATCCTTCAACCTCCACAGCATGCTCACTGACTAGGGCCATGATCAGGTAGGTGCTTGCCCCCGGCACCTCCCCAACTTGGTAAAACCTAACTAACTGATGGGAGATAAGGGAAGATGATTCTAACAGGAAGAAAGGAGTTTACTGAAGGAGTTTACTTTCTTATTTTTGTTTTGTTCTGATTTTTTAGAGTTTATTATTCCTCCTAAGTTCAAGAATACCTTACATTCTCTAAAACTACCACTTCATCTTTGTGTAATTAAATCAAGAACAAGATTTTTTCATATTTCAATGACAGGGACACTTTACTCAGGAAGAAAATAGAAAATGGCTTTATAACCACAGTTTTTCCACTGAATGTGCTGTGCTATAAAGATGCACATTTATTGAGCCCTGTGCCCAACACTGAGAACAAATATGAACCCAAGTGTCAAGGGATGACAGCCACAGAGGCAAAGAGCGTGGGCAGCAGAGATTGCTATCTGGTCACAGAAAATGGCAAGGGAGAGAAAATCACCTTTTGTGAGAAGTTAGGACACAGGACTAACTCCTAGCAGACAAGATGGGTGGGGTGTTTGTTTTATAGGTATAGAGTTTCAAAACAAGGTTGGAACTATGAGAAGAGAGCATCTTGGAAGCTAAGGAGCAGGAGAGACCAAAGACGGTGAGTGCCATGTTTACCACCAAGTCAGCCTTTCAGAAACTTCCTGGAGGAGATCTCTACAGAGAGTAAAACTATGTAGCTCTTAGATACATCAAACCTCTCCCAAGAGATGCACCTTCACACTCAAAACTTCCTTGGAAATTCAGTATGCACATTAATTCATATTAAGAAATCATGGGGGCTTGGGGATATAGCTCAGTTGGTAGAGTGCTTGCCTCACGTGCACAAGGCCCTGGTTTCAATCCTCCATATCACAAAAAAAAAAAAAAAAAAAATTGGGTTGGGGCTGTAGCTCAGTGGCAGAGCACTTGCCTAGCATGTGTGAGGCACTGGGTTCGATCCTCAGCACCAAGTAAAAAATACAAATAAAGGCATTCTGTCCATTACAACTACCAAAAAAAAAAAAAAAAAAGAAAGAAAAATCATGGGAAGAAATGAGGAGAAGGTAGACCAGCAGAAGACCAGGAATAGGGGTTGGGGGTGGGGCCCGGACATGGCCAGGTTTCTGTACTTTGTGCAGTAAATTTTGTTTTGATTCCAAACTACAATGTACTTTGTTACTGTGTTGCTAGGGATTGGCCCAGGGGCGCTTAACCATGAAGCTTCATCCCCGCCCTTTTCATTAACTTATTTTTGAATTTTGAGACAGTTTTGCTAAGACTGGCCTCAGACTTCCAATCTTCTGTATTGCTGTGTCCTGTGGTCAGGGTCCATAGCTCCCAGGAGCACATGAGGAGCTACAGAAATGAGGACTATGTCTGAGTATTTCCTTCCTAGTTTGTTAAGAATCCATGTGTGTAGGGGGGGTGTATTACACATCTATTAAGCAAATATCTTTGTTTCCATTCTTCTCCTGTTCCTTTTTTTATTTTTATTTTTTTGTAACATAAGATTTATTGGCTTCACATCAGTATTTAAGTTTTACTAATTTGACATCACAGTATTTAAGTGACGGGATATCAGAAGAGCTGAGTGAACATCACCTCAGGATTTCACCACCTCTTCTCCGGGAGGGATTGGTGCACTTGCTACATCATGTTAGCTGGGGCTGATGCCCATTGTCGTCTTCATCTGTGCATTAACTATGGGTTAAGGAGATGCACATGGGTGCAAAGTTGAGAACAGCTGGACCTGTGGTGGTTGACTAAGTGGCAACTTCCCTAGATTAAGGGAAACCTTGAAACTTGGCAAAGCCTTCTTTTCAGGTGTATCTAAGAAGGGTTTTTGCGTGTGAGTGAGTCTGAGTGGACTAGGTGGGGAAAATCCACCCTCCCATCTGGGCAAGGCACCCTCCAGTTGACTGGGGTGGGGGATAAAAACAAAAGGTGGCTATCTCTGTTGGTGGCCACAAGGTGGGAGGTACTCTTCTGTGCTTGCTCCCTGGTCTTTGGACCCCAGGACTTGGACCAGTAACCCCCTAGGTTCTCAGGCCTTCAGCCTTCCTGGTTCTGAAGCCTTTGGATCTGGACTGAGCCTTGCTACCAGCATCCCTGGGTCCTCATCCTGCATCACAGGCTGTCAAGGGACTCAGCCTTCAGCCCCACATGAGCTAATTCCCTAGCGTATCACTTCTCAGATCTCTATATACAGAAAATTGGTTCTGTCTCTGGAGAAGCCCTTCATAAGGACCCAGGGACCCAGAACTGCCGCTGCCAAGCAGAATATAGGAAGAAAGATGGACTCTCGGAGGTGAGAGATAATAGCTTCATAGTTGGCTGAGTCACATTCTGACCCCTAACATCCATCTCACCTCATCTAGATGTTTAAACTTCAATATAACATGAACATATGGCTACTGGGTTTCCCTTCATCCCTGATGAACCCAGCAGTGCTCTTCAGGCTAACCAAACAAGTAATCAATCTGGCACCTGGAAGTTACCCTGCAGGAGGGCCTTCGCAGATTCCTGGTGTGCCATACTATCGAAAGTGAGAACTAAGCACAATTTTTCAAATTCTCTGAAGAAATTGTTCATGTCCTCATTTTCTGTTTGCATTACCTAAAGAATCAGCCTCAGTCCGTTTTTAATGAATGCATTTCCCCTGTGACCACCAGCAGAATCTACTCACTTCTTTCTTTTAATATTTTTTAGTTGCTGATAGACCTTTATTTTATTTTAATGTGGTACTTAGAATTGAACCCAGGGCCTCACATGTGCTAGGCAAGGGCTCTACTGCTGAGCTACAACTCCAGCCCTTTCTCACTTCTTTTTTAAATGGCACCTTTTCAAAACAAGTTTACCATGAACAGGTAGAGCTGTTTTTGTTTGTGGAAACCAATTTGTTGTCTTCTAAAAGTCTTACTCTAAATAGTCAAACTGACACTTCTTTTAACCAAAAAAACCTCAAACATTGTTAATTTTATCTCTGTCTTTTGGGGTCCTCTGACCCTTCAAAAAAAAAAAAAATTCCCCAGTAAACATTGTTAAGAGTTTAAAAGGATGTAATTGATCATTTTAGATTCTTAAAATTAAAAAGTACATCTATCCTTTCAGCAAAAGCCATGCCTGGATACATTTGTCTACCTTCACTCTGGGCCCCTGCTTCCTTCTGGCCTGAACGCGGGTTTATTCTAGATATGACCTGATGAGAAGGTGCCTTTGCTTGTCTTCTTAATGCTTCACTAACAACCCACTTGGAATTTACAGGAAACACATGTCCCCATCCCTAGTTCACCTGCGTTTGTGCAGGGATTCCTCTGAAGCCTCCTCAAACTACTTCCTTTGACAATTCCCAGGACAGCACGGTCCCATCTGTTCTTCTGACATTCCATTAAGCCGGTCCGCTGCCACAATATCCTGTTTTCCCCTTCCTGTTTTTAGCCACACTTATTCAGACAGAATGACAGCATTTGCTGTAATTCCTTGACATAAATCTCCCTGGCGAGCTTTCTCCCCTACCTTAAGCCCCGTTCACTGGAAGCACGGCCCTCCGGCCCTTTCCCTTTCAGAACCCAGTCCAAAATATCCCATAATGGAAACAAACATCTCCAAGTTAGGTCTCAGAAGATGATTTAACACCAACATAAGAAACTAAAATATGTTATTTGTGCTAAAAGGCCAAGGGAACCGCTGTGTAACTTGGAGTGGTGGTGAGCCAGCACACGTCTGACAGAGCAGGCTGTTTGAGCAGCGTCCTGGGGAGCAGCCGTGTTCTGAGTGACCCAGAACAAATCATTAGGCTTCTCTGGGTCTCAGTTTCCTCATCTGTAAAGAAAAATTCTGATATCTGCCCTGCTCTTCTCACAGGGTTGTGTGGAGGATAGAATGCGAGCATTGTTCAGTGAATACTTTCTACAAGTCCACCAGGTTCCAGGCCCATTCCAAGCACGAGGGGGGCACTACAGTAAGCCATTTAAAACACTGAGTTGGTGAGATCCATCCGCATGGCTGCGTGTACTTGTAGACTGGTCATCCTCGTGCTGTATAGTATTCCATTGTGTGAATATACTACAAATAACTTGTCCATTCTACTGTCGAGCATTCTAGTAGTTTCCAGGTTTTGAGCTAGTATATATATTACTACATATATAAAATACATATTACATATTATACAATATATATATTTCCCATATACATGGATATTTATGGTTATATACCTATATATCTGGTAATAAATGTGTGTGGTAATGGCTATGAACATTCTGGCATACCTCTTGGTAGATTTCTTTGCCTTTCTGTGGGGGTCCATTCCCTTTCAGTCTTCCTGTTTAATCAGAGAGAAAGTCCTAGGTTGGCATTAGCATGCTGTAACCTCTCTTTTGGCCCTTGTCACTGTGTCCTCACAACAGAGAGCCAACCTCATCCTGCTGCATCTAGCTAGAGTTCCCAATCATGGCTCTATCTGCAAAATACATAGGTAAGATCCTAGATGGCAAAAGGCTACTAGTGCTCCATTTATTTGTATATTTATGAATATGTTTAGATTGCACACATGTAATTTATATAGAGGTGCTTTCAAAAACAAGCCTTTTCACAGTTTTAAAATGTGAGTCAGCCGGGCGCGGTGGCGCACGCCTGTAATCCCAGCACTTTGGGAGGCTGAGGCAGGAGGATCGCGAGTTCAAAGCCAGCCTCAGCAATGGCGAGGCACTTAGCAACTCAGTGAGACCCTGTCTCTAAATAAAATACAAAAAAAAAAGGGCTGGGGATGTGGCCCAGTGGTCGAGTACCCCTGAGTTCAATCCCCGGTACCACAAAAAAAAAAAAAAAAAAAAAATGTGAGTCATACCAGTGTGGTGGCTCACAGTTGTGATCCCAGCCACTCAGGGCAGGGCAGGGCTGAAGACGGAAGATTGCAAGTTCAAGGCCGGTCTCAGCAACTCAGCCAGACCCTGCCTCAAAATTTAAAAACTAAAATAAAAAAAAAACACTTGGGAGGGGCTGGGGTTGTGGCTCTGCGGCAGAGCGCTCGCCTTGCACGTGCGCGGCCCAGGTTCGATCCTCAGCACCACGTAAGAACATAAATGCATTGCATTGTGTACAACTAAAGTAGATATATAAATTTAAAACAAAAAACACTTGGGATATAGCTTATTGATAAAGTGCCCCTGGGTTTGATCCTCTGTACCATTAAAAAAAAAAAAAAGTAAGTCATTTAAATGAAGGTGTTAAATACATTGTGATGATAGGTGGATACATACAGGTGACAAAAATGTAGAAAGTTGGTATGCAAAGACAGCAATTTAGGGCATGTGACTCCATAAAAGCTCCACTTGTGAATTAAGCATCTTTTTATAGCATCACGTGGTGGTCAGCAACTTGCCTCCACTGGTCAATTTTATGAAAGAAAAGATGCCCAGGTTGGGCACTCTGCAATGCAAATCACTCGACAGCTCTGGGCATGTTCAGGAAAGGGTTACAATAAGTAGGGGTGGGGGAGTCTCAGAAGGACCCAGAACTAAGCAACTGCGTGAGACCAGCCTGCAGGTGGAGGGCAGCGCCTTTTTACGACATCTCCCCTTACAGCACTGCACATCCTGCCACGTGCTCGCGTCCACATTCTTTGCAAGACCTTGCGAGTCCCAGATTTCCACCTGAGGAACAAGATGGTCAGCTCGTGGGCAGCACAAGCAGGACACGAGCACCAGCGAGTCACCTGGCTGGGGAGGAGTCGGGAGGCAGGAGAGGAGCCCCTTCAGGAATCAGTCCCTCGGCTCACTTTGTCAACCCTCTTCCTCAATGTCCCAGAAGTCCTGAGCATCTCTCAACCCCTGCCTTCCAGCTCATCTCCCTGGACGTCATACTCCAGCGAGTCTTGTTGTTTTTGTTTGTTTGTTTTGTTTTGTTATTTTGTTGGTTTTTGTACTCTTCCAGGACTTCTGATCCCTGGACCTACTTCTTCTCAATCCCCCTCCTCATGTCATTATATTTTGCTCAGATCCACCTCCGATACCAAGGACCCATGACTAAAAGCCCTCCCCACTGTCAAACAGCTTTCAATCCCTACCGGTCTTGGGGCTGGGGTTGTGGCTCAGCGGTGCAGCACTTGCCTGGCATGTGTGAGGCACTGGGCTTGATTCTCAGCACCACATATAAATAAATGAATAAAATAAATAAACATCCATCAACAACTAATAAAATATTTTTTTTTAAAAATCCCTACTGGTCTTGTTCTGCTGTGGCCCAGCAGTGCCTCAACCTTGCATAACTCAACTGTCACCACAGGGGAGGAGGGATTGTCACCGGAGAAAAACATACACCTGTGCTATCTGCTCACGCTTTTTTTAAAAAAATATTTTTATATTTTAGTTGTAGTTGGACACAATACCTTTATTTTATTTATTTACTTTTATGTGGTGCTGAGGATCCAACCCAGGGCCTCGCACAGGCTAGGCAAGTGCTCTACCACTGAGCCACACCCCAGCCCCCTGCTCACACGTTTGATTCATGGATGTGAATCTCGAAGGCACCCTCAATCGTGTTCAGCTATGCTGCCACACCTCCCTGATCGCCTCCTTTCCCAGTGTATAAAAGAACATTTTGTACTTTGGCTGCTCTTTGGACCCAGCTGACCTTATACTTCTTGAGATAATTGGAAAGAGAGTTTAATGTGCCTAAAGTCCTTGGTCAGCACTCAGTAAATGCCAGCCAGCCCTGTTATTACTGCACTCTCTGTCACCTAGATTACCAGTTGGTAGGCACTGGACTGGCTCCCCAGACTAGAGGCCACCTCTCACACCACTGCAGTTTCCTCCTCTCTCCTGCATCTTCTGCTGCGTGCTTACGTGAGGATATGCACATACTCATACTCTCCTGTCTTCTCTCTGAAGAATGAATCTCTGGATCTGGGATCCCCTCCGTCTTCTGCCTCATTGCCCTGCTCCCTCCACGTCAAACTTCTGTACAGCGTGACCCACAGCCACCAGCTCCACCTCCTCCCCCTGCCAGGCTCTCCGTGCATTCCAATCTGCTCTCTTTCCATCACTCTGCAAGATGATCTATCAAGGTGACTGATGACGTCCATGTTGCTAAACGCAAGGCCATACCTCTGTCTCATATTGTGAAACTCTAGCATGCTTTGCGGTTCGTCACTTCCTTATGTGTGACATTTATTTTTTCTCTCTTGGTTGTTCAAGTACCAACTTCTCCTGGTTCTTCTTACTGAACCGGGGACTCCTCAGGCTCTGGTGACTCTCCCTCAGTGACCGGGTTGCAAATGTTGAGGGGACCAGGTGGCCGCAGCTGGAGTTCTCTAAGATCAGTCCAGTCTCTTCTACAGGACCCAGCCACATCTCCCAACCACCTTCCAGCTGATAACTCCCAAACTTCTGTCTCTGGCTTAACATCTTGAAATGTCATCTTCACTGCTTACTTCACACCTCACACCTCATTCCTTTATCAATAATGATTTATAAATATTTTTTTCCTATTCGGTGGGTTATTAGTCAGTCTGCTTGACGTGGAACTTTGATACGCATCTCAGATGAAATACCTCCAAAAGTGAATGACTTCCTCCTGCCCTCTCCCCACCGAGTCTTCTCCACCTAGTTGGACGGCATCACAACTCACTCAGTGTGTTACCTAGGTTTTCATCCCTGCGAACAAAATACCTGACAAGAACGACTTAGTAGAGGAAAAAATTATTTTTGGCTCCTGGTTTCAGAGGTTCAGCCCATGGTCAGCCATCCTGAGGTGAGGCAGAACATCACAGCCAACAAGTATGGTGGAGGAGGGCTGCTCTGCTTTTGGAGACCAGGAAGTTGAGAGAGAAGAGGAAGAGATGGGGGGTGACAAGATAGATAATCCTCCAGGCACAACCCCAGCAACCAACCTCCTCCAGCCAAGCCCCACCTGCCCACAGTTACCATCCAGTTAGTGCATTTAAACTAGGATGGACTGATTAGCTCTCATCATCTAATCATTTTTCTTTTCTTTTTCTTTTTCTTTTTTTTTTTTTTTTTTTTGGCAGAGGGGGGGTTACTGGGGATTGAACTCAGGAACACTCAACCACTGAGCCACATCCCCAGTCCTATTTTGTATTTTATTTTACAAAATAATATTGTTGCTTTTTGCCTCACAGTTGCTGAGGCTGGCTTTGAACTCGCAATCATCCTGTCTCAGCCTCTGGAGCTGCTGGGATTACAGGCCTGCGCCACCGCGCCCAGCATCATCTAATCATTTCCCCTCTGAATACTTCTGCGTTAACTCAGGAACTTTGGGGGAACACCTCATTTCCAAACCAGAACGCTCAGTTCCCCAAGCACAAATCCAGGAAATATCTTAGATGACTCCCTTTTTCTCACCTCCATGCCACCCATTGGGTCTCTTCAGAATGGTGACACACAAGCCAGGTGCAGTGTAACCCAGCTACTTGGGAGGCTGAGGCAGGAAGATCACAAGTTTGCAGCCAGCTTGGGCAATTTAGCAAGACCCTGTCTTGAAAATTTTAAAAGGGGATGGAGATATAGCTCAGTGGTAGAGCTCCTGCCTAGTATTATGAAACCCTGGATTAAATCCCAGTACTGTCCTCCCCCTGAAAAAAAAAGAAAAAGAAAACTATTATTATGGTTTGGATAAGGTGTCCCAAAAGCTCACACATAAGACAATGCAGGAAGGGTCAGAGGAGAAATGATTGGGTTACGAGAGCCTTAACTGCCTTAACCAAATCAGTGAATTAATTCCCTGATGGGACAAACTGAGCGGTAACTGAAGTGGCAGAGTGTGGCTGGAGGAGGTGGGAATTGGGGTGTGGCTTTGGGGTATATATTTGTATCTGGTAAGTGGAGACCTCTCTCTGCTTCCTGTTCACCTTGTGATCACCTTCCTTCTATCACACTCTTCCGCCATGTTGTTCTGCCTCACCTGGAAACCTGAGGAATAACGCCGCCGGCTGTCCACAGATTGAGACCTCTGAAACTATGAGCCCCTAAACAAACCTCTCCTCCTTTACAGTTGTTCTGGTGGGGTCCTTTAGTCACAGCAGTGATATAGCTGACTAAAACTACTATGGACATAAAATCCACAGAATGGGAGAAAAAAAATTGCAAATCATACATTTGATAAGTGATAAATATCTAGACTACATGGAGAACTCCTAAAACTCAACCACAAAATAGTAACACAATTCAAAAGTAGGCGAACAACTTGGAAATCTCTCCAAGGATATACAAGTGGCCAATAAGCACGGGACAAGATGCTCTGACATTGCTGATCATTAAGGAAATGCAAAACAATTCAACACTGAGATGCCCCTTCACACCCATCAGGATAGCTACTATCACAAAAACAGAAAATAACAAGTTCAGCAGGGATATGGAGAAATTAGAATCCTTTCACTTTATTGGTAGGAGTCATTACAGGAAACAGTAGAGGATCCTCAAAAGAATTAAAAATGAAATAATCACATGATCTGGCAGTCCCATTTCTGGGTCTATATCCAAAAGAATTGGAAGCAGGATCTGGAAGACATATCCACACACACATGTTCAATGGAGCATTATTCTAGATAACTAAGAAGTACGAGCTACCCAAAGGTCCATGGGATGGATGATTGGATAAAGAAAACACAATAAAACATTATTTAGCCCTTAAAAAAAGACAATCCTGGCACATTCTACAGTATATATGAACCTTAAGAATATTATACTAATTAAAATAAGCCAATCACAAAAAGAGAACTATTGTATGAGTCTACCCTTGGAGAACACAGAGCAGGCCAATTCAGAGGAAGTAGAATGGAGGGTGCCCGGGGCTAGGGGAGTGGAAGGGAGAAGTTACTTTAACAGATTGTCAGTTTCATGAGGTGTAAACATTCCGGGGATGGATGGTGATGATGGTGTCACAACCCTGTGGAGGTTCTTACTGCCCTGAACTGCATATTTTAAAATGACTGAAATGGTAAATGTTGTTGTGTATATCTTACTATAATTTTTTTTTTTAATTAAGAATACTGACAGATGCCAGCTCTGATGGTCACCTCCATCTCCAGGGGAACTACCTGATCCAGGCTCAGATTCTTGCACAAGCTTCTAGTTGGTCTCTCTGATTCTCCTTTTGTTGCCCCTACCAATTTTTGCCATGGAACAGCCAACGTGTTCTTTTTTTTCAAAATGTAATCCACGTTCAGTTACCCCCGCTTAGACGCTTCCTAAGGCTTCCCGTCGTATCCACAGTGAAGTCCACACTCCCTGCTGTGGCTTGCAGAACCCAGCGCTAGCACTCAGCCCACCTACCACTGTGCTCTGACCACAGGAGCATGCCACTGGGTCTGTGAGCACGCGAGGACAGTGACTTCACCAGCTAGGGCTGCTCTAACGAGAATATCATCAATGGGGTAGCTTACGTGGCAGACATTTATTTCTCACAATTCTGAAGACTGGGAAGTTGATCAAGATCGACGTGGCAACACATCCAGTGTTGGGGGACAGATGCCATCTCGTATCTTCATATGGCAAAAAGAGACAAAGACTCACAGAAAGAGAAAACAAAGTCTCTCCTGTCTCTTTTTGCAGAGGCACTAACCCCATTCACGAGGGCGCCACCTTTATGACGGAATTGCCTTCCAAAGACCCCACATCCTAATCACATCAATTGTCGGGTACGATTTCAGCATATAAACTGGGGTGATGCAAAAATCCAGAGCATCATAGATTTGTTTTAGTCAGCGTTTTTGCTGCTGTGACTAAAAGACCCAACCAGCACAATTGTAGAGGAGGGAAAAGTTTAGTTAAGGGCTCTCAGTTCCAGAGGTCTCAGTCCATGGAAGGCCAGCTCCATTCCTCAAGGCCCCAGGTGAGGCAGAACATCATGGAGGAAGAGTGTGGCAAAGGAAAGCAGATCATATGGTGATCAGAAAGCAAAGAGACTCCACTCTCCAGATATAAAATATATACCCTATAGCCACTCCCCCAATGAGCCATTTCCTCCAGCCACACCCACCTGCCTCTAGTTACCACTAAACTAATCCCATTAGAGTTTCGGTCACTGATTAGGTTAAGGTTAGAACCCAATCATTTCTCCTCCAACCTTCTTGCATTGTTCACACGTGAGCTTTTGGGGGACACCACATCTAAACCACAATAAGATTGTTCCCACCTAAATATTAGGTGTGGTGTTAGTTTCCCCTCTCTCTGAAAAAAATCTATGCCTCAGTCTTGCCAAGGTTATCTATTTCTGCTTTGAATCTAACTCCATACAAAGTAGCCCTACATCTCTATCACAGCGCTGTTTTAATATTTTTCCACCTGAACTTTTCTCCATTGTGTTAAATAATACATATGTTTGTTGATGGCATTCCCCCAGGATAATGCTAGTTGTCCAAGGTAGGGTTTTCCAAGGCCTTGAACCCAAAAACCTGATACAGTGCCAGAGAGGAGGCAAGAGCTGGGAAATTTCCCAAGGAGACCCTGGTATAACACAGGGAGGCTCCAGGATTGTTTCTGAGAGAAACACAATGAACCAGAAGACAGTTACTGGTCCACAAGCATCTCAAACTCAGCACAAGCAACAGTACAAACTATCTTTCTCTGTAAGGTCTCAAACTGCCCACCCCCCTCAGAGTTCCCTCTCCTTGGCCCAAATAACACCTCCATCCACCCACCCTCCGATTGACAACTCAAATGATAAAATAAAACCCTGGAGAAAAGATGGGCTTTGTAATGCCTGAACATTCCAACGTTTAGGGTTAAATACCTCATTAGTATTATGAATAAATTAGTCTCGGAAAAACATCCCTATGGCGCCAATAAAACCCGAAGCTGCATGTGTCCTAAATCATCATCCAGGGAGAGTGGTGTGAACACTCACAGCTGTGCAGGCCTGCAGAATTTGCACAGAGGAATCCATGATGGGTTAGATAGGAGGCCAGACGTCACTAGGCTCGCCCCACTACAACACCCACGGTGCTGGAACTGATCCTACATCCTTTCCCCCTACCCTTGAATGAGCTCAGTCTTAAGTGTAATTCTGTGTCTGGGCGAGTTTTAAAAATCGAATATCTGTGTTATTAAATCACTGACCACGTAAAACTGTGGAAACATAAAACTGGGAACAAAAATATTCTGTTTGGGAAAACCAACCTTTTCTTTTTGTCTCCTCCACTTAGCCTCAGTACTTCCTTATATCGGTCCACCATGCATCCCGAAGGAGTTTCCGCTAGGTGGCGGCCGTTCTCCACTTACCAGGCGGGTTCCCGAGCCGATGCTTTAATTTTAGTACTTCAAGAGCTGATCTCCAACCCTAGCTTGCTACAAGTAAGGAATCTAAACTCCAAAGGGAAAGTGTCTTCCTGATGTCGCCTCCCTACATCTCAGGCTTACAAACTTAATCTGATCTCTGAACCCAATGAGTTTCCATTACTTGGCTGCCTCCCTCTACGCATGGTTTGGTTTATTGACTAAAAAAAAAAAAAAAAAAAAATGGTGTGTTTCTTTTTAAAGAGAAGTTTAGGTTCTGATCCATGGGCCTTAGTGTGCTTTATTTTCAAATGCGCAAAACAGGGGAAAAAAATGGTTAATTTGCCTGCTTCATTTTTTCTTTGACTTCCTTAAATGCAAATAAAGTTCTCTCTCTGATGAATGAGTAATTAGAAACTGATAATAATGATGATGGAAAACGTTTAATGAGAACACACCTGGAGATTAATGAGGAAAACCGGTTAGAGAGGAAAAGTCAACTAGATTTGACATCAGATGAGGCTAGATTTGAATTCTGATTCCGCCACCTGTTGATATACAGGTTCCAAGTCTGTAAAATGAGAATAATAATGTTTCCTACTCATTGCATCCCCAGGGTGGTTAATGTACACGATGTAACAAAATAGGCTTCGGCTCCTAGTGCATTGCAGTGTCTATTAAACTACCTTGGCCTGTCAAATACTACTATCGCCGGTCATAGTAACGCTTCTCCCTACAGACTAATACACCTGGTCCACGTGCATGGAAAACCCAGCCATGGGCTGAAAATTTTAGGAACGCTGGAGCCGGTGTCTGCTGGGGGGAAAGCAGTGCGGCTTGACGCCTGAGTCGCTTCCGCTGATTGGAGAGCCCTCGGGAGTCTGAGGATGGCAAAGCCGTCGGTCCCGGGCAGGACCTCTGCCTAGATCGAGGGTTGGCGAGCCTACAATCGGCCCCCTGCCCTCTCCCTTATTGGAGCAGCTCAACAGCGGCCTCGCAGGGCACCACGTCCAAACCCTCGTTTTAAAGGAATGGACACTAAGGAAGAAAAGTGACTTCAGCCAAGGTCCCGGCGCTGGGTGGTGAGACCCGCAGGACCTACAGTACTGGGTAGCGCCGGGTCCGCTCCCTCCGGACTCTAGTGGCAGAGAAGTTGGTCTCCTTCTTCAAGCGAAGCGGCTAGGGAAGGATGCAGGTGGCGGACAGAAAGGACGCGTCGCACTGAGACCCAAAAGGAAAATGCCCAGCGGACTTAGGCTCCTGGGAGCGCGAACGCGTGCGCAGCAGCTGGAGCGCGCGCGGGAGGCTGGGGTTCCCAGCTCGGCCGCCCCAACGTCTTTCCCATCCCGATCCCACTCTCCGACCGCTACGGGCGGAAGCGTCACCGCCCAGCGGCGCTCAAGGCCCGGCAGTCTCCGGGATCCGAGGGCGCGGCGCGTAGGGGGCGCGCAGGAACCAAACTGCAGAGGAGGAACCCGAGGAGGGGAGAGGAGGAGGAGGAGGAGGAACTGGAAGGAGAGGAGGCCGCTGGAAGAGAAAGGAGGGGGAGGCGAGGGAGAAGACTAGGGAAGAGCCAGGCCAGGGGCGAGGAGGGGGCGCGGCCCGGGAGGAAGGCGCGGGCGCCGAGCGAACTGGACGCCCCCTATAAGCCTCGCCGGCCGCCCAGCCCAGCTCCCCAGCTTCGCCGACTCCTGGCCATCTCAGGCCAGAGCGCGGCGCCAACGAAACGGCAGGCAACACCGCCGTCTGCGGCCCCCGGGTTCCCGGAGCTAAGGGCTACTCGTGAAGGAAGTCTCCTTCGATGGGCTCGGAGCGGGATTCCCGGCGCGCCAGCTCGGACGCCCGGCGGTGCCAAGCGATCTGCGCCCCCCGCAAAGCGCTCTAGTCACACACCTCACTCTCGGGCCTCGACTCTGTAGATACACCGCAGGGTATCTCCGTGCATTCGACTACCTCCACTTTTGGTCCCCAAAAGCCTTGCATTTCCACCCAATCCCCTTTTAGAGGCAGTTTCTAGTTGTAACTCAAGATCCATGTATTTATTCCCGGCCAAACACCCACCTCCGTGGCCTGCCTGCAGTCACTGACCAAACCTAAAGAACGACTGGGCGCCGAAGTTGCCCGAGATGACAGCAACAGCCTCCGTCGCTGTGGCTGAGACGCGGGCAACCACTTTCTTCTACTCCCGGCACACGCAAAATACCCTGACAACTCAAGAGCCCCGAACCGTATTTTTCATGCTTTGAAAACCTCTTCCCAAACCTGTGGCAACCCGAGATTTGATGGATTTTTTTTTTCTAAGATTTGGGGGAGGGAGGTCAACTAAATAGTAGTTCTGATTTTCCAGTAAGTACGTAGCTCTCAATTTTATTCTAGTACTCGGACATTCAGCCTCCAAAAATCACTGCCCGCCTGTGTGTCCGAAACACATTCTATTATTTGTCCATCCAAGACCTCACCCCACAAAGCCATAACTCTAGGGGGCACAAAGCCTACACCTGCCCATGCTCTACCTTCTTGGAAACCTATGTCAACCTCGTCCTCAGTACCTTTATATACTCCCTACACCCCTGACTAGGGTGGGGAGTAGGGATGGCAATTTAAAAAAAAAAATAGGGGAAGTTTATAGGGAGGTAAAGGTCACTTTCTTTAGAAACGTTGCAAGCATTGTTATGTTTCTCTCCCTGGCTTGAAGAGTGTCCCTGGCTTGTATGAAAAATCCTGACATCAAATTTAAAGACCTTTCCTTCAAAACTGATATAATTGTACAAAGTTACAAATGGCAATGGATTCTTCAAATGGGAATTTTTTCCAAGGTACATTACAGGTTCTGAACAAAGAAAAAAATCATGTGCATAAAATGCTGAAGTCCAGATGATGAGAAACCTTATTGTGGGTCTGAAAACCATGCCTTGTACATTTATTTCTTCATGCGGAACAGAACAAGAACAATAAAAAAAATTAATGGCATTAAAACACAAATCCCAGCAAATCATTAAGTTAAAATCACAGTTGTTTAAATGTATTTAGTGCTTCAAGTTTGTGTATTTGATATTCTTAAACCTCTGGTAAAATTTGTAGAAGACAGTAAAACGCTACTTGAACAAGTTTTTATTTAAAAATAAAAACAACATGTGTTTTAATATACCCACAATATTTGTGTTTCTTACTTGGCTTCTTCTACTCCATAAAACAATGTGTTTCTTATTTTTTAAACAGCATTAAATTTTGTCAGTTCTGGATCATTACTATGGTAATTCTCAGATATTCCTTCAAACAAACACTTATCTGTTTCTATTCAATTCACAAGTAACAAAATATTTAAAGAACAAATTGGAAGGTTTTCTTCTCTTCCTGGTGTAAAACTTAAGCTCTAATTAAATTCAGTGTTCACTGTCCAGAGAACTGACTGGACAATTCCAAAAGCTCTCCCAAAGATGCCTTCCAATTTCTCGCCTGACTTGAGTTCTAACTATAAGATTCTAAAAATCAATTCCTCCATAGAAGTCAAATCAAATCAAAGACGACAAGGAAAGGAAAATATTTCCAGAACGATTTTAACTGATTGTTTCGGATGATAGCATTAGCACAGAGGAAGCAGCGAAACGTTAGGGATAAAAAGGACGCATTTTTTTCTCCGACTTTGGGATCCTTCCTAAAGAACAGAAACTCCGAGTCATTTACGAAACTGCATTAGCTTGGATTTTCGCCGCAGACTTTGACTGAACTTCATATCAGTGTTCCGTAAGAACCCCGGAGTAGGTGGTCACATCTGCAAAAGTAAGAGACGTAGTTTCGGGGTGGGTGAGCCTCCTTGTTACTGGAGGATGCTTCGAGGACCAGGCTCAGGAGAGAAGAGGTTAAATCAGACTCGGTCTTCCGCGGCTCAACGTGCCCAGTTTTGTCTCTCGCAGTCAACGTCTCTCGGCTGGAGGCAGCCAATCGACGGCCCGGAGCGCTCCGGACAGCCCAGTGAAGGGGTGTGACCTGAAGCTGTCACTCAGCAGTGAGGAATGACACTCGGGAGGGAGGGGGGTACAGTGGAACGCAGAGGAAGGAGAGGAGAAACAGATAAAACCAGGGCAGAGGGTAAAAAGGTGCCCCTCTCCTCCCTGAATCCAGAGGCCGCCGCCGCCGCCGCCGCCGCCGCCGCCGCCAGGGGGGTGGGCTCCGGAAGAGCCAGCCCAGCGGGGAAGAGGGAGGACCCACCAGGAGTGAAATCCTGCAGGCGGGGAAGAGACAGAGGCGCTAAGAAAAAGTGACTTGGGCCGTGCGCCCCGGCGGAACTAGGGACTGAAGCTGCGGAGGGGCTCCCACCAATTCTCCCCCACTTCCCCGGAGAGGGCAAACCCTGGCCCGCCCCTAAGGGCGATAGGCGATGAGATAATCCAGCTGAGCAGGGAAAGGAGAGCGTCTGACGCTGGATTCAGGGGGCGGGGGTCTCCAGGCGGGGTGGGCCTCGGAGGTGGGGGCGAGGGTCGGCGCAGATCCTGGGACAGAGGGGGGCGGGGGCTGCTGAGCTGCGCAGTAGTGGGCTGCAAGGGCCTGGCGCGCCCGGCTCACTCGCGCTCGGGTTGCTGGCGTCCTCTGTCTGGCTCGGAGCTGCCCCGCGCCCCTGCTGCCCGCCCGGCCGGCCGCCCGCTCCGGCCCGCGGCGCAGATGGCTGTGCGCGGCGCTAACACCTTGACGCCCTTCTCCATCCAGGCGATCCTCAACAAGAAAGAGGAGCGGGGCGGGTTGGCTGTGCCGGAGGGGCGCTCGGCGCCTGGGAGCACAGCGGTGGCGGTGGCCGCAGCGCCAGCTGTCTGCTGTTGGCGGCTTTTTGGGGAGACGGACGCTGGTGCGCTGGGGGGCGCCGAGGACTCACTGCTAGCGTCTCCTGCCCGGGCCAGAACAGCTGCGGGGCAGACTGCGGAGACCCCGGGAGGCTGGGACTCGGACTCTGCTCTCAGCGAGGACAACGAGAACAGGCGGCGCTGCGCGGACGTGCCGGCAGCCAGCGGGGCCGGCGTAGCCGGGGGGACCCTGGGCCTCGACCCGCCCGTCTGCGAGTTGCACGCCGCCAAGGACCTGGAGGAGGAAGCCGCGGGCCGGAGCGACAGCGAGATGTCAGCCAGCGTTTCAGGTCTGCTGGCTTTGGGGGAAGCGGGCTGAACAACGAGGGGATGAACAAGGAGGTCACCATGGGGAGCAGGGTGGGCCTGCTGCGGGCACTCTGAGCCCGGGGACTCAGCTTCTGGCCAGTTCCCAAGGTTCTGCGCATTGGCGAGGACTTCCCTGACCCTCTGGGAACTGGAACCCCCAGAGGTTGAGGAACTCCTCAAAGCCCTGCTTCCTGGGGCAATGTGCCCTGGACCGGGTTGGAAGAGGACAGTTACACTCTGCGCTGGGAGAGCTTGGAGTTCATGGTCAGTGCCTTAGCTGTGTCTGCCCACAAATCCTCAAAGTCAGCAAAAGAATACCAGAGACCTCAGCTAGCTAGCCGTGGCCCAAATACCCTAACTCTGGTTGTCCCAGGACTCAGCCTTTACCTAACCCGAATAAATTGTGAAGGACACCTCCAAGTGGGCCAGAGGGGAGGATCTACAGAAAGAGGGGCTTTGGGGGAAAGGCTGGTTTAGTTTTTCAGCCCCAGGGATGGGAGAGCAGGAGCTAGGAGAAAACTCAGTAGCCACTTGAAGGAAAAGGGTGAGTTTAAGGTCAGAACTAAGGCACCCAGGAGAGGAGCCTCCTCGGCTGGAAGTTGACACATTTCTTGGTGTGAAGTTGACCCCGGTGCCTATAGGTTGGGTGCAAGCTCCTGTAGGCCTAGCGCTGGCTCAAAGCAGGCAAGCACAGTAGACCACTCGACGGGGTGCTTCAGGGAGAGCGGGGGTAAGAAACTTAGGACCCGAGCCAGGGACCGACACCTCGCTACACCATTCAATCCCTCTTCTCATTTCCTTGGGAAGAGAGACGAAAAACCCACCCAAGGTCTTGGTGCAGCAATCCTAGGCCATCGGGGAAGAAGACTCCATTTACCTCTGGTCCCAAGATCTGTTTCCCCGACATTGCCTTTACGTGTAGCCAATGCCTGTGTGCTGCGACGACACACATTTGTGAGTGCGGGTGTGGGGAGGCCGTGAACCCGAGGAGGATCACAGAAACGCAGCCTAGAACGCCAAGGCTCAAGGCTGAGAGCCGAGGGCTCGCTGGGATGTTCTGGCCCGGCGTCCCACGTTACTAAGGGGACACATTACTAAGGGGAATCTGGAGCTCAGCGTGCACTGGAAGCACCGCGTGGGCACAGTTGCTGATTCCTTGACCCTCACCAGAAGAGGCCTAGATGCGAGAAGCGAGTGGGATAGGTTCCAGAGCCCACGGATTCCGGAACTTCACCTCCGTTTTGGTGGGATCAAAGTGTATTTCCGCCCCCCAACCAGTCCCGGGTGACTCCTGCAGTTGAGACTCAGACTCACTCTGCAACTCTTTCTCTTGTTTAAAAAAAAAAAAAAAATTTTTTTTTTTTTAACTAGTGCAGAATAGTACAGAATAGTGTGTTTCGTTGTGGCGTATTCGTGCACGCACATAATGTGATCAATGTGACGGTCTCTTGTTTCTGTTTCCACCGGGGTCTGCAGGCGACCGCAGCCCGAGAGCCGAGGATGACGGTGTTGGCCCGGGAGGTGCACGCTTGCCAGGGCTGTGCAGCGGAGCGGGCAGCGGAGGTAGCGGTGGGCCGGCGGGCGGCGCGGAGGAGGAGGAAGAGCCCGCGGAGCCCAAACCCCGAAAGAAGCGCTCCCGGGCCGCTTTCTCCCACGCGCAAGTCTTCGAGCTGGAACGTCGCTTTAACCACCAGCGCTACCTGTCCGGGCCCGAACGCGCTGACCTGGCCGCGTCGCTGAAGCTCACCGAAACTCAGGTGAAGATCTGGTTCCAGAACCGTCGCTACAAGACCAAGCGCCGGCAGATGGCCGCCGACCTGCTGGCCTCGGCGCCCGCAGCCAAGAAGGTGGCGGTAAAGGTGCTCGTGCGTGACGACCAGAGACAGTATCTGCCCGGCGAGGTGCTGAGGCCACCTTCGCTTCTGCCACTTCAGCCCTCTTACTATTACCCTTACTACTGCCTCCCGGGCTGGGCGCTCTCCACGTGCGCAGCCGCCGCGGGCACCCAGTGAGCCGCCTGGGGTGAGGCACCGGTGATTCCTGCGCCCTAGCGCCGACCGCCGCCGACAGCTGCGCAGGTTGTGCTCTGTGCTGGGGCGCTCAAACCCAGGGCCAGCGGAGCATGAAACCCAGCTCCGGCTCCGCCGGTCAGTACGTGTGACCTGAACTAAGTCAGCCCAGAGGGGGCGCCTTTTTCTAATTTGAACAGAGTGACCCCACGGCCTAGGAGCCCTACTTGCCCCTCACCTACCTGTAAGCCCCGGGACACTATTTATTACCACGACTGTGGATTTGGGTTCGGATTTGAATTGTGTTCGCCTGGGGATGGTGTTTCCCCCCCGGAGCAGAGAGGACTCCTGGAGACCACACAGCCTGAATCCCCAGAAATTCAGGCCTGCCGAGAGCTTCGTGCGCTAGGCCACACTAGTTCATGGTATCCATGCTACCGATCTATGTGTATCTACATATCTCTTATTTTTGAAAAATTGCATTTGTGACAAAGGAGTGCGGAAGCTGGCTGCCCCTGGCCAGGAGTTGATTTGAACTTTGAAGGGTTTGGTTTGGGGGGCCTCGGCCCCACCCCTCCCGAGTGCCAGAGCACGGGCGGGGGGTGCCCTATAGGGTGCTGAATGTAAGAAAGGGAGCCTTCTAAGCGTGGGGGCAGGCCAGGAGGCCCCCCCACACTTTCCCTTTCCCAACGAAGTTCAGGGCCGCGCCCAAACGGGGAGTGTCTGGGAGCCCACAACGAGATGAGAGCTACCCTGAGCTGCCCTTCGCAGAAACTTGCCTTTATTTCTTTTTATTTTTCAAAGGAGGTTAAGACTTGTAGCACTTTTCAGTTGTTTGTAATCAAATAACGGTTATTTTTGTATTCAATGTGAATATCCCTGGCCCGCCTGCCCACGGCGTCCCCAGCAGTCCAGCCGCCTGGCCCTCGGTTTCTACCAGACCCCCTCCGCAACTTCTGCGCTCTGGCTCGGGACTCCCCTTTTTTACTCCTCGCCTCTTCCTAAGACAGGTGATCCTACCTGTCTGGTCAACCTCGCCGCTTTTCGCCTCCGTAAGGGCACTGTGCACTCAACTAGAGTATTATCTTTAAAAAGATTTGTGAAGTTTGGAAACTATGCGCTGTATTTTTTTTTTTTTTTTTATAAACTTTTAGTTTAACTTGCCCTCCTTGACGCCGTGTTTTCTCTGAAACTCTCGGTGCGGCTTTGGCTTTGGGGGAAAACCAGTAATGCGGGTTGGAAGAAGCTGGAGCTCATTTTCCCAGACTCCTCTTTGCCTTGGACCGGGAACATCTTGCCTCCCCAGGACCTGCCCATTCCGCAGAGAGGTCTTGAACCCATACAGCTCAGGGACTCTCCACGTCGGGGGTCTGTAGGAGTCACGGATGAATCCCACTGAATCTCGTAGCAAATTCCTAGGATTCCTTGTTTTCTCGAGGGCTTCAGCAGCAGATCTAGGAAAGCCCATGGTTGAACCCACAGCCAATTCCCATCCTCTAATCTGCTGACATTTTCAAGCCCTCCGCCATCCTGTTTGCTTTCGATTTTCGGAGCATTTCTCTTAAGTGATCCGGTTTTTATTTCATTCCCCAAACGGGCCAGTAAACACTCTCGCTTGAAATTCTGAACCAAGTCTCCCCGGAAGGACCACCTGGGATTTATCTCTGTGGGTGCAAATAGTACTCTATGGTGTTTCAAAGCGCTTCTGCTCCTTCAATGACTTGTCGTCGTTTTTCACCGTACCGAAATCCATTGGGGGAGCAGAAGATGGGCTGGGCGAGGTTTATTTATTACCCCATTTTACAGATGGACAGACCCCGCTGGAATTCAAGACTCCCCGGAATATCGAATTCACGGGAGCAAAATGCTCGCTTCAGCACCGCCCTCCCGCCAAGTCCCTGGCGAGCAAGGAAGAGTTAATGCCACATTGCAGGCGCCCAGGCCTCGATTCGTTGCTCCAGAGCCCGGAAACACTGAAACCCAGGCCTGGGCTTCTTTTCAATTTCACCTGGAGGGGAAAGGCTGATTTGCGCCAGTCCCCAGCCACAGTCTTCCTCAGCCTCCCGGCCTCCCTAATCCTGGGAAGGCCGCAGCTAAGAGTCCCTCAACCCTTCCTCCCAGCGGAGGAGGAGCGTGGGGACCTGTGCTTTACCAAAAGATTTCCCCTTCCGGGAACAGTGAAAAGTGAAAGGCAAAGGCCCTCGGAAAATGCACACCCCCCCTCTCCCTTCCAAGCCCAACTACCTTCCAGATGGTTCCTGCAATCATTTTGTTTCTTTGTAAAATATTTTAAAATTACACTTTGATTTTATAATTAATCATAAATGCATTTTCCTTGTAGAAAGTTGGAACGTTTCCTATAACGTTACAACCTCCTCCTCTTCTTTCCCTAGAGAGCTCCATTAGGTGAGGGTTTTTAGGAAGGGGAGATTTATTTTTCTGTTTTTCTCACTCTCTGAAAATGGCAGTAGTTTGTAGCTGCGTGCCAACAGGGAAAATTTGTAAGCGAAACAATTGTAGGGAAGTTTCGAAGAGAAAAAGAAACGAAGTTCCAGGGTTGCACCCCGACCCCCAGCTTCCTCTTCCACCGCGCACCAACCTTACCTTACCTTCCCACCTGGAGGGGCGGCGCCCCTTTTCTCCCTCTCTCACTCCCTCTCTCCCCCGCCTGGGCCGGCTTTATAGGGCTAACTGGAGCTGCCGGGGAAATGACTCAAGTGAATTCAGTTTGATCAGGATTGTAGCAATTTCCCTTCCAGTTGTCCCCAGACTGCTTTGAGGTCCGGAGTCTGATGCAACCTAGGTCTATGAGGATTTCATACCTCATTTTGAGACAGGAGACCAGCGTCCTTACCTGTGTCTTGGGCTTCAGATGCGATTTCTATTGGAGGTTCGTAGCATTACTTTCTTTCTTTTTCCCCACCCTTTCCTACCCCCCCCCCCCCTTTATAGTTGAAAAGCAGTCCTGCTCCCTGACACCCTGCTGACTATGCTAGTGGTTCTTGGCCTACTCCCTGCTGAGCTGCTGGGAAGCCCCCTCTTCCTCCTGGAGGCCTGTCACCCAGAGCAGTCAGGGTTGCAGCCTGAGCCAGAGTCCTTCCTCTTCTTCATCCTTCTGTCCATTTGTCTTTTAGTGAGCATTGGTGCTGGTGTTGGGGGGATCATCAGGTCTCACCTGCCCACTTTACAGATAGGTAAACCAAGGCAAGGGGAACGGCTGGGAAAGGAGACAGAATTCGCTATGACCTGGGCTGAAATGGGTCCCAAGGATTGAAGTTGACCCACAAATCTCACTCCAGCAGCAAGTTTGGGATCAATGGCTGTCAAATGTCACTGGTGTGTGTGTTTAGAGAGTGGGGGAGAGAAAGGGAGGCACCTGGGTCTGCTGGCCTTGTTTATCTCAAACTTTGTCCCATTCCAAGAGCTTAGCTTTGGGGGCCTCTCAAATCTCTATAGAATGTTCTGATTATACAGGGATAATGCAGCGTTGAGGTTGGATTCTATTTTCAAAAACAAATGTCTTACTGGCTGTAGTAAATCCCAGCATCCTTGCAGGACCCGCACACTGGGAAAGAGAAGAGGGTGGTGGCTAATCTAATGTCATTGGAGACAATGGGAAATGGTCTCCAACACTATGTCCTGACACCTCCAAGCAGTGACTCAGTAGTGTCAGTGACCTGAACCTGGAGAGACTGGGTTGGCTGGAGGAGTGGTATATAGGGTTTTTCTGAGGAGTGAAGGATGACCTGAAGTATTATTGCTCCTGGTTCCTGGTCCCCTCCTGTCAGAGGGAGGGGAGCCTCTGAAGCAAAGCCTGGCAAGGACAGGCCAATACTGCAGAGAAATAGAACCTCATCCCAGGCCTGCAGACCTCTCTCCAGGAAAGGGTCCTGGAACTCTAATTTCCTGACCAGCCACCAGAGCTCTCTACCAACAGCTGAAAATCCACTCTTCTCTACCCACATTTCTGTTGATGTTATGGAGGAAAATGTGGAATCTGGCCTGCACCTGCAAAGTCCACAGAATTCAGCCCACTTACCGAAAGCCTCCTGCTTTGCTCAAGGGAAAGCCGTCACCAACAGAGCATAAGCTACAGGGAGAATCAGATATTTCCCCTGAAACCTGGAAAGTGGTGGAGGAGGCCCTGGGCTCCAAAGGACAACCAGGGGGCATGGGGCAGCACTCTTTAAGGGGAGCAAAATAGACTGGTGCTGGGGCCCAGTCTGCTGCCAAAGGGGCTCTAAGGCTTCAACCTTGTAGTCCACCCATCTCACTCTGCCAACTATTTTAATTGGGAATGGCACAGAGCTATGCAGGAACTGCAAGAGGTAGCAAATGCCTGAAAGCACTTTGTAAGTCAGAAAGAGCTGAGAGCTGGCTGTAGCATGGGTGTTTTGCACGCACTAAGGGCACTCTGCTGATGCAGAAGCCACTTTGATGAAGAAAATAGCAGAGGCTCCTAATCCAAGGAAAGCAGGGAAGAGTAACCTAACAATGTTTATAAGAATGACAATGACAGCAAATTTTTTTCAGAAACAAACAAACAAAAAACTCAATTCATTTGTCTGAGGCTTTATATATGAAAAAGTGCCTCCAAATTGTATCCTGTTCTGGTTCACTGAAGCTGCCTGTAGCCTAATGACCCTGACCTCCATTCACAGAAGAGGAAACTGAGCCTCAAAGAGGCAATGTGACTTTCCTACCATCATAGGCCACTAAGATGTGGAGTCAAGGTCATTCAAAGCCCTTATAGGATTCAAAGCAAGTTTTAAAATTCAAGGTGACCAAATAGATTGTTCTTTAGCACTGGCATTCTCCAGGTTTGGCTCTAGAGTTTGGATCACAGAAGTGTGGCTGCACTTTGAAAACCATTGAGTATTGTACAACTGGTGGGACCTTATTATTGTTGACATTATTAATTATTATTATTATAAACTCTGTGCAATACTGAATTGCTTATCTGAATTCCTACATACTTTGGGGTGGGGGTCTTAGTGCACTATGGTCTGTTGAACTTTGAGTCTGTCAGAGGTTTTTGGTCTCCTGATATAAATGTTGTTTTGTTTTGTTTTGTTTTGTTTTGTGGTACCGGGGATTGAACTCAGGGGCACTCGACCTCTGGGTCACATTCCCAGCCCTTTTTTTGTATTTTATTAGAGACAGGGTCTCACTGAGTTGCTAAGTGCCTCGACATTGCTGAGGCTGGCTTTGAACTTGTGATCCTCCTGCCTCAGCCTCTCAAAGTGCTGGGATTACAGGCGTGCGCCACCGCGCCCGGTGATATAAATGTTTTAAAAATGGAAAAATCCCAAGGCAGGATTGGAAAAAAAAAAAAAAAAAGCTGTTTTATTGTAAGTGGTTACATCATCTAATAATAAATTGGGTTTTTTTTTTTTCTTATAGTGGCACATAGGAATTATTCAAATAAATTGCATTGTTAAAATCATTAAAGCATTTATAAGAGAAGACTGGCCTATTCTCAGGACCCTGCAAGCAGGGGTGGTCCTGTGTAGGGTACAAGTTCAAGTTGAATAGCTTTTTACAAAATTGTTGAGTGTATGTGTGAGGCTAGCTACACTTCCTCTATATTAAGGGCAATTGGCTAGAGTGAGAAATGGGAAATAGACCTGCAGCCCCGCACCTAGCCCCGCGTGCATCCAGCCGGAGACTTTTTGCTTAGAGGCCCACAGGGAAAGGCAGTAGCAGGGGCTTTTGGCGCACCTGGAGCAAAGCGGGAATCCGTGGTCACCACCAATAGCACCTCTTAGCTCCTGTCTGAATGTCGAGTTCAGAAGGAAAACAAGTGAGTTGCGGAGGCGTCACCTGACCCTGAGGGCATCGTCTTCCTTGGAGCCTCGGGTAAGCTAGATGCGGAGCTTAAACGTTTCCTCCAAGCTTGAATGGGTGTGCATGGTGAGCTCTTTGGTTCTACGACCCGCCGGCGTCCAGGCTCCCTCCCATAAGCACCCTTGTTCTCCCCTTCCCTGTCCCTGCTGGTAGTCCCCTTGTGGCGCGGCAAGAGCGGGGGCCCCTAGGACCTAGAGCATGATAATCTCTGCACAAGACCTCAGGGTCTCCCTCGAGCGCCTTGCTTCATCCTCTACTTTCTGTGATTGCATCTTTAAACCCCCAGGAGTGAAGATCTAGTGCAAGGTTCCGTGCGGGGCTTCTAAATGAGTTCTTCAGGTCCCTGTCCTGGCACCCACCAGTAGGACCTCTGCTCTCTCCCTAGGACTTGGGCGTATGCCTGGAAGATGCTACCTGGCGTCCTGCGCACACGCGAGTGGGAGGCGGTGGAATCGCAATGTCTCCATTGGTCTGTACAGTAAGGCTGCCTGAGGTTCTAGACTCCACAGGCCTAAGGCAGTTCTGCTGCTGAGTTGTTGAATCTTGAGCAACCAACTTCTCAGGCGTCTATTAAAAAAAAAAAAAAAAAAAAAAAAAAAAAAAAAAAAAAAAAAAAAGTTGAAAGGCCCTTAAGTAACTGGAATCCACCTTCAGCTCTGGCTAAGAATGAAGGTAAAGGGACAAAGCCTTTCTACTTTAAATAATGAATCACTCCCTTCCAGAGCAATTTTGGTTTTCGTTTGGGGAGGAGGTTTTGTTTTGTTTTAAGGATTTGGGGTGCTCTGAGTTGCTGCCCTGCAGGCCGCCCCTGCAATGTCATTACCTAGACCTCTGCCTGCCTCTCGTGGCCTGAGTGGCCAGCTGTTTTGGTAAAGTTCAGCTTTTCCTTCTCCCACCCACCGCGCTCGAGAGGCTATTCCACCTCTGGGCCGTGTTGGACTGTGGAGAGTACCTTGTCCTTGGATGGAAAATGCTTTAAGAGGTGGGGGAGAATGTCACCGGTGCTTTTGCATTCTCGGTCAGCCAGAAGGCGAGGGTGGGCGGCTCCCTGTAAAAGGACAGGCAGTAAAACTGCTCATTTTAATAAGCCTATTAACATTTTTGAATGGCTTCCCTTGTGTGCGCCAAGGCCTCCCTAGGAGGCTCGGCCGAGCTTTGCCGCTGGAATTTTTGCGCATCGACATCCACAAACGTGCGCGCGGGTGCCGGGCTCTCAGTGCAGGGGGGCTTCGCCTCGGAACCGCAGGGCGGCGCTCACATCGCCAACTCCGCACTTCCCCGTCCGGCATCGGTCCAGCCTTGCTATGTGTCGACCGCAGGTTAGAAGTCCACGGGGGTTCAGAGGTGGCCCAGGAGCTTGGGTGATACCAAATTGTCCTCATAGCTTCGAAGAATCCGTGGGCCTACTCTACATTTTGCTTGTATTTTTTTTTTTTTTTTATTGGAAAGGCTTCAATGGAATTGATCCTCTTGAGGATGCAAAAATCAAGTAGTATAACCTCTGCTCCAGCATGTGTCCCACGTATTCCTAACAGTGTCAGGAGGCAGCCAGGAATACTTGCCATTTGGGTGACTGACCTGTGGGGAGGGAGTGCTGGGAAGCTGCCCCGTTTCTCCTCCCCAATCCGGGGAGGTGAGGGAGGTATCTTTGGATCCCTGGCCTGTGGCAAAGGAAGATAAGGACGCAGCATACAAAGACAGTGAGAAAGAAAAGAGAGCCTGGGGACAAGGGGTGAAGAGAATACTGCCTGATTAAGTCCAAGTTCCTTGCGGTTTTCTCAGATTTACCCTGGGTCCCCCCCATCAACCAAGTTTGAATTTAAATTTCCTCCTAAGTAGGTCCACAGTCCCGGCTCTTATCACTTGGGCGTAGTGACAAAGTGATTTGTGACTTGCTGTGTGGCAGACCTCTGGGAAGACCAGACTGGGAGTGCAGGCATTCTGGGGTGGCTCTAGCCTCTACCATTGGGCCTAAGGCTCATTGGCTTCTAATAGGCACTGAAAAAATTCATGAATGAGACCCAGGATCCTCCAGATTTTCTCTTGTCTGTCCTCGAAAAAAACTAAAGCAAGCAAACAAAAAAACAACTCTTCCCACCTCAGATTCCCAGTGCCTGGGAGATTGGCACAGGGGGCTTCGGGGCCAGGAGGGCTTTGCCCAGCCAGGCCCAACCCTCCTTTTTGTTCATTCTGCCAGTTGGACATGGGTTCTGGGACAAAAACCTAGTGTGAGAGCTGGGCTTGCCTTGGGGTCAAGTTCTCCAGCCTCAGCAGTTAGGACTCTTCCCATGCCTGGTCGTCAGACTTCACCCCAGCAAACTGGACTGAACATTCCATCCTCTGTCTCATACCTGACCATGCTGAAATGCACATTAACTTCCCCAAACTAGCTAAGGGCTGGAAAATCTAGGGCCCTGAAAAAAAAAAAAAAAACAAAAAAAACAAACCTATTCATTTCCCTGTCATAGAGGAAAATAGTCCAATTTTGAAATTGCACAGATGCTCTGGTGTGGTGTAAGCCAGTCAGCCAACAGAGTTCAGAGACCTGGGCAGGGTAAAGACACCTTGAGAGAGGTAGCAGTGGTCAATCAGATGATGGGAGATACAGTTAGGGAGCATAGACCTCAGAGGGTCCTGGTAGAGCACCTTTGTCCAGATGCCTTTGTTGGGGTGACCATGACTCATACCTAGTGCTGGGTTGGGGCTGTGACCAAAAGACTTACTGGGAGCTGAGTGTGGTTGGCACATGCCTGTAATGCCAGTGATTTGGGAGGCTGAAGCAGGGGTATCTCAAGTTCAAAGCCAGCCTCAGCAATTTAGCAAGGCCTTGTCTCTAAATAAAATACAAAAAGGGCTGCTGGGTTCAATCCCTGGAGGCCTCCCCCAACAACAACAACAACAACAAGACTTATTGGGATAGCTGCTTTTTGGCAACTGCCCATGTTTTCTGGATTCCAAGTGCAGAGCCTGGTACATACTACGCACTCACATTTTTTTATTTGGAAGATCTATACAGTAGATCTTTTTACATTTCAAGAACTGACTCCTCTACACTTCCTTTTAAGCTCAGGACAGGTGGTTCTGGTTCCATTAGAGATCACAGGAGCCAAGAAAGTGGTGACTTGGCTAGGAGCAATCCCTTGGAAAAACAATCCAGAGATTCAGGTCAGGTGTCTTCTTTGTCTGCCAAAGAGAAAGCAGTGAGATCTTCACCCTGAAAATCCCCATGGGCACAACCACTGGATTTGAAGCCAGCAGTCCTCTGTTGAGAAAATAATCACCCCAAAGATGTGTTCGTGAATCAATCACATGCTCCTTGAGTAGCTGGTGTTACTAGATGATTATAGCCTAACTAATAAGTTTGCAAAGCTAAATGAGGACTATGTGCCATTTTAAACAATTTATAGAGATGGTAAAGAGTGGACAGGAAGCATTGAGTGATCACAGCAACAACCAAAAAAAAAAAAAAAAAAAAATTAACCTCCATTAGAAATCTTTTTTTCAAAGCAAAAAGTTCCTCACATCCTTTGCATTTGCAGTTGTGGTTTAAAAATAACCTAGCACTCATGAGGCCCTGGGTTCTATGCCCAACACAAAAATAAATAAATAAATAAAATAAAGTGAGGGATGTGTATATTTCAGTAAGTGCAACTGCACCACAATAACAAACAAACAAATAAAATTCAATAGGAGACTAAAAGTGTAGCTTAATGGCAGAGTGTTTACACAAGGCCCTGGGTTCCCATAGCCAGCTCTGTGTGTGTGTGTGTGTGTGTGTGTGTGTGTGTGTGTATTTGCATATATATAGATATAGATATAAATATATATAAAATACTTTGAAGGGGAACTTCACTTCCCAGTGCATTCTGTCTGTTCTAAAGAATTTGCAGAACTCCTTTAGATTAATTATTTCCTACAATATCTCTATTTATTGGATTTACAATAATTGTCCACACACAAAAGGCTGCCTGGCCATGCTGGTCCTCCTGCTAGCGCAAAGCTGAGTCCCTCCTGCAAGGTTCAGTCTTGTGGAGCGCCCAACCCCAGCACTGTTAGGGAAACAGCCTTGGAGCCTATGGCGGCTGGCTGGAGTCTTCAGAAGCTGCTGGGCCTAGGGGAATCTAAACTGTTAGCTCCTAGGGGAAGCATAAAACTAGAGAGATGCTTTTAAATGGGGGGGGGGAGGGGAAAATCTTTATTGTGGAATCGCTCTCTCCTCTCTCCTCCGTCCTTTCCCAACTCATTTGTGTATTTGTTCAGATGTTCATTAATATCTCCGGGACGCCTACTCTCTGCCAGGGTTCCACAGGAGAAAAGTCCCGCTGTGGCGGAGTTTACCGTCTAGCAGGAGACTAGGATGTTAATGTGAAAAGAAAAATAAAGCCTGTCTCGGATTAGTGTGGAGTATTATTTTGAGGAAGGTCACTGGAACGTCAACTATTTCTAAGAGCGCTTTTTGCGCGCACTCGCTGGGGCCTCCTCACTGCCTCCATGTCTGGCAAAGGATTCTTTCTTCTGGGCTCAACTTATGTCCCACTGCGTCCCTTCATTTGGTCTCTCTCTGAGCCTACTCCGCGTTTTGGAAAAGCTGAACGGCGGGAGTCCATCCCCCAGCGCCAAGTGTGGGCCGCTTTTCTCCCCACCTCCTTTTCTTTCTTTCTTTCTTTCTTTCTTTCTTTCTTTCTTTCTTTCTTTCTTTCTTTCTTTCTTTCTTTCTTTCTTTCTTTCTTTTTTAATATTTATTTATTTGCTTTAGTTGTACACAATGCGTTTTTATATTTACGTGGTGCTGAGGATGGAACCTAGGCGAGCGCTCTACCACTGAGCCACAACCCCAGCCCCCCCACCTCCTTTTCTTAATAGCTCCTTGTCTCCGCCCCGCAGAAGGAGGGCTAGAAGGCGCTGGAAGGGTGGCAGCCCTTGGAATCTCTGGCACCTTTAGAGGTGGCTCCTGAATTCCAGATAACTAGCGCTCTGAGATGCCAGAAACTCCCAGAAGTTTGTAGAAGGGACTGAGGGCAACTTCTCATTCTCAGCCAGATGCACTTCTCCAAACCTGTGTACCAATCATTGCACCTGAGTAACCAGCGCCTTATCTTTATCTTCATCTTCTTCCCGCGAGGGGCAGTAAGTGCTTTTGGTGAATTAGTTCCTTCATCCGTCCCAGGTGCTCCCTTCCTGTTTTCCCACTTTGAGGGTGGGCCCTATTGCTGCGGTATTTGTGGCCTAGCTGGGGCTTAAACCTCGATTATTTGGCCCCAAACAAGTGGGCGCTGGCCACCCTTGCCGTTCTACTCTCCACGGAGAGCTGCAGAGGTGAGATCCCATTTATGGAAGAGAAAAATGAGGCATAGAGAGAGAGAGGAGTGACTAAATGGGTACCAATGCTGTCAGGCAGAGCTGGTCACACTGGTTAGCTCATTTCAGTTTCACACCCTGAGAGGCAAAATCAGCAGGCTAGTAGGAAGGAGGAAAGATAGGAAAGGCTGATTGGCCAAAACTTGCAAGTTGAAGTGGCAATGTGTTTTTAAGGCTTTGGAGGCAGGACCACCTTGATCAGGTCCCTGCCAGGCCTAACTTCTGATTCTCATTTGTCCCATGGGACAAAGGAAATAAAAGGAAATGATGAAGACAAAGTTTTTGGGGGTTGATGCTTGGTGCAGAACAAACTCTGAAAAGGTTATTGAGCACCCAAGGCTGGAAGGAAGCAGCCTTTCTACATTCCATCCTGGTATCATTTGGGGGAAGAATCTTCCCCAAACTCTCTCCTGGGGAGGCATCAAGGGAAGATCAATTACCTTGAGTCTTCAGAGGGGACAGAGGCAGCAGCCTGAAAAGGCGGGCTTCTTAATCCTGCTCCATTTACTATGAACCACTTCTTGGTGACAGTGTGGCCACTGGTGACATCAAGGATCCTGGTGGGCTGGCAGCTGGGAGTAGGCTGAGAAAGGCAGGGTGAAGGACCCTGTGCACCTGGGTTGGTAGGAAGGCGTGTGCACAGACCAGTGGGTCGAATCAGTGGCTCTGAGTTCACCCCTTTTCTTCTGCAAAGATTCTAGTCCTGTTACTCAGGACCTGATGGGATGTTTCTCAGCTTCAGTCATTCAACACCACTCCCCAACACACACACACACACACACACACACACTCCTGCCTTCATCACCTTCATGATCTCACCAGGGCCCCCAGCTTAGAGACAGGAGTTTCTGGAAGGGAAGGGAGTCTGACAGATTCTCATGCCGCTGAGTGCTGGGCACACCTGATTTCATTTAATCCTCACGAGAACCCCCATGAAGTGATTGGGATTATCCTTCTTTTACAGACCAGTGAGCAAAGTTCAGGGGGGTCAAGTGACTTGGACAGGGTCATACAACTTGGAAGTGGTGGCAGGGAACTGGCCAGGGGGCCTGTGCCACTTCAAAGCCTCTAGCTACTGGCTGCACTGCCTTGCCCCCTCTCCCACTCCTAGGGTAGGGACTTGGCGTTGGGAAAGGAAGAAAGACTCCCACGGGGGTCGGGGAAGGGGTATTAATTCTCTGGGCAGTTTCCTATTAAGAAAACACCCGGCTCTAGCCGGCCTCCTCCCCAGGGCCACCGCTGGGCCTCCTGAAGGCGAGGCCTGTATATTTGTAGTTTGATTCCGCCCGTCAAGGCTAATTTCTCCCTACAACTTAATGGACTCGGCTTGACGTGCATAATGATTCCTAATCACGAACATTATTTTTGCTAGCACCGAGACATGTTCCAGTTGTTGTGACAGATCGCGTTTCAGCCATAATGACGGAAAATTACCATTTCTAATTCTCCGGTTTTTGACACCTAAATCCACAGACCATATGTGGCGGCGGGAACTCTGGGCCGGGCGGTCCCCCCTCTGAGCTCAGCGTAGCTGTCCAGAAGCCCAGAGCTTCCACCCGCCAGCCAGCCGCGCCCAGAGGGGTGGAGCCTGAGGGGCCCTGGATGGACTGACTTTGGGGCTTCTCCACCTCTGGGCCCTCCCGGCAACGTAAAGGCCCCCTATCACCAAAAGCAGAAACCAGAGGTTGGGAGGGGCCCTAGAGACTGGTCCATCTTCAGGGAGCCATTTCAGTGAGGACACAGGGGCAGAAGGGAATGCGAAGGTGCCCAAGATCTCATAACTAGTGAGTAATTGGCAGTAAATTCTATTCAGAATTATCCTTGCAGTCTCCGGTGATAAGGCTGTTGTGTCCTGCAGCACAGGGAAAAAGAGACCTAGTTTGTTCTTTTATTTGCAAATCGTAAAACCATCAGTGAGGCAAAGATTTTTTTTTTTTTTTTTTTTTTTTTTTTTTTTTTTTTTAAGCAATGATAACCTGAACGGTTTAAGGAGGAAACCGAGGGACAGAGAGTTCAGGTAATTTGCCCAAGATCACAGCACTGATAGGAAATAAGAGGCCCAGAACTCAGGCTCTTACAGAGCTCTCTGGATGATATCTCACTATCAGTGCTCACATGTCAGGTGTGATTGTTACCACTTTAGGTGTGAGAAAACATTCCACTGGGTGGAAAGCCAGAATCAAGAACCCCCTGAGGGTCTTGGCCATTTGGGAGGCGGGGCCCAGGGATCCACTGAACCTTACCTCTGCCAACTTTATTGGGTTTGTCTTAGGAGTCCCTTTCTCTGCGTGCTTCACCCCCACACCCTACATTAGGGTGGGGTCTGGACAAGGGGATGGGGTTAGAGAAATACAGACACAGTCTGGCCCACCAGGGATTCCTGGCCGGGACTTATTCTACTATTCTGGGGGTACTCAGTTCTTAGCTAGTACAGCCATCCCCCCGGGGCGGGGGAGTGTCAGCTCAAACTTTACTAACCCTGCCTTATGACTACGTTGCAGAACCTCCGATCCTACCTCTGTAAAATAGGTATAAAGTGCAAGTCTCCAAAAAAATGGCTAAGAGATCAATAGGCCTCTTGTCAAGGCACCCAGAAAGAAGGTGCCAAACTTGTCAAAGACTCCTTCCCAGGGGAAGCGCTGGCTCCTCACCTGCGGCGGTTGGTGCAGGATTGCGGCCGTTGCGAAGGGCTGTGAGCCCCGGGTCAGGCAAGGAAACAGGACCAGCACCGAGAACTTCCTTAGAGGGCAACCCTGAACTTTAGGAGGTTGTGTCTGTGCTGAGCACAAAGCGGGTCATGAGCATCTTGTTTCTAGCAGGTATCCCGAGAGCCACCCGCCAGCTCTTTGCATTATCTACCTTGCGCTTGCAAACTCGGGTCTAATCGTGCTTCTCCTTGGGAGGAAGCAGTTTTGGCTCAGGAAGGTCAACGAGACCAGGTGCCCACTAGAGAAACTGAGCTGGAGAAGAGAAATCACGCAAGATTTGCGCCTTTCTCCACGTTCTGCAAGCCAGGAGCTGCTGTGCGCATCTCCCCGTCCTCGCCACTCTCTTCTTCGCCACCGGTGCCTGCCACAGAGCAAGCTGCTTCTTTGCGGGGCTTCGCTCCTGACTTCTGCTCCATCATCCCCACATCTTCCTCCCTGGCTGGGGACCACAGAGGGTCGCTGCTGCAGCCTTAACTGTTGTTTCCGACCTGAAAATCAGAACTTCTAGGGAAGACTAGGGAGGAGTTGGGGAGAGGTAGGGTCTGAGGCACGCCAGTAAAGGTAACTTCGAAGGCTTTTGGCCTCCCTGCAACCTATCCTCAAAGCGGGGCTTTGTTGATTAAAAAGAAAGATCTTGGAATGCATATTTAGATACAAATAAGTTAGAGTTCCCGTGGAGGGAAGCCAGAGACATCTACTGGGAAAGAGTGGGAGTCTATTTGGCTCATTCCCTTGGCACCTCTGAAGCAGAAATGAGTCAGTTCAGTTCAGATGGTTCTGGATTTCAGCTCCTTAAGAAAGAATAACGGGATTCCAGCCACCTTCCAGGAGGGAAGGTGCTAATGGGAGGTTGTTTGTGAAAGTGCTTTGTAACTGGCACAGAGTTTGAAAACAAACAAACAAAAACTTGGATTGTTGCACCACTGACCTATTAAAAAAAAAAAAAAGTGCTCAGGGACTGGGAATGTAGTTTGCCTAATCAGCCTAGGGCTCTGGGTGCCATCCCCAGTAACTTTTTCATCCACCCCCAAAACACCAACAAAACCAGTGCCCAGGAGCCATGGAGGGCCTACAGTCATCCTTCTGGGGGGTTCCAGGCACAGTCATAAGTCACAAACCTCCAAGACCTGCTTTCCCTTCTTATTTTACCAGTTGGGAGACTGAGGCCACTGTCTGGGAGTAGTGGCTCTCTCTGTTAGGCTGCTGGAAGCTTAGCCCAGCAGGAAAACTTCTTGCAAATGAATCCCAGCTAAGAGATGGTAGGTACCGAGAGGCCTCTGAGCAAAGGGACCTCCAAATCCATTTTCAGTCAGACGACCTGGGAGTCAGTCAACCCCCACTTTGCCTTTTACCATTATTGGGCCTCAGTTTGATCATCTGTACATTGGGGATAGAACATTCCAAGGGGTTTGTTGAGCATTACATCAAGTTAAAACTTTCAAAGTGCTTGGAATAATGCCTGGCATATAAGTATTCAGTTACTGATGCCTGGCATATAGTAGGCATTGATACATGTTAGCTATTTTTGAAAGACAGCACAGCTCACTGGGGAAGGAATCTTAAGCTGTTGCCTTGATTTAAACAAATATAGAGGCTGTCATAAGCCCAAAGGAGCCCCAAAGAATTTTTCAGAAAGAAGCCCTCGAGCTGCATAGGAGGGCAGTTTGGAGAGAGGCCTTGGATGTCAATTTCAGTTCTGTTACTTACTGACCAGGTAAACTTGAATAAATAGATAAACTCTTGGTGTCTCTGTTTCTTCTTATGTAAAATGAGGATAATATACCTCTGTCATAAAGCTATTATATACCTTAAATAAATATAGGTCAAGCTTTTAAAACTACACTTAGTACACTGTGAAAGCTTTATGTTTGCTTTAAAACGACATATGTAAAGCATTTTTCTCTCCGTGCCTGACACTCAGTAAGAGCTAAATATTGTTGGCTTTTATTTCTTCTTAGTATATAAACTGCCTTCACAGATGCTGCCAGCATAGAGGAAGATGAGGTCATTGATAAATTCTCTTATAATTGAGTGTATAACTCAGAGACAGGATTTTAGGGATGATCTGAGTTCAAGACTGACAAGACCCTTCACTAGCTGGGTGGGCTAGCATCAGTCACAGCCTCTCTGAACTGGCTGCCATCTGCCCAAGGAGGATAACAATTTCCACTTGGCAGAGGAGGTATATACCATCTTTTCCCCATAGGAAGCCTTGGAGTGTAGGGGACAGTTGCAAGTGTGTCTTCATCTGTTCAGGAGAGAAAGCAGGTCCCTAACCTAAATGGGATGTGTTCTTGTGATCCACTGCAGGAAGGACTGCCGGCCCCAAGCCTTATGCAGCCCCAGCCTCATAAAAGGCCAAATGCTGTGCTGGGTTTCTATTGCGATTCCTCAGTCCTGTGGGTGGGGCAGAAAGGCTGGCGTAAAGTCTCCTTGAGTAGGCATTTGGTACTTGGTCCTTCTTAAAATGCCCGTGGAAGGGCAGAATTCTGAAATGCAAACGCCCCTTCTGAAAGTCAGTAACTTTCAGATATGCCTGCAAGGTGCTGAGAGATCTGGCAGGCTATTTTGTAGATGTAGATTTAGAACATGGAAAATGGTTGACAGTGTGTCTGGCACACGGGAGAAACTAGAGTCCCTATTATTAGATCACAAATGTCTGAAAACAAAAGGACCTAAGCAGAACCTTCTGGAACATAGTCACAAAGTTCAAGGTTTAAGCTTTCCCAGAAAACCTTTCAAAGCGCCCGTGGGGCAACTTCTGTCTCTTTGGCCGAAGGACATCGCAGTGTAGTAAAGGCTGCCCTTTTCTACTGGACTCTGCCTTTCCCTCCGAGGCTACTGTAGGGATCTAATCCGGAAAGTGGTGGTGAGCGAGGGGCCTCTTGGCGTAACTACCTGGCTCTGCGCTGCCCAGCGGCGGTGTTGCAGAGAGCTGGGGTTGGGACGCGGTTTGGGGCACCGGCCGTCACTCTCCACCCCTCTGAGTCTGCGCCAGTGGTTAGTTCCCGGGCATTTGGGCTGTGCTGCACACCGGAGGGACTCGCTACCAAATCGCCACTTCGCAGAGACGCAACCTGAGGCCTGGCAGAGCAAAGCGTCCTCTGTGCTTTCGGCTGTCGCAGCCTGTTGAGGGGGACACAAGGGTAGCTTCTTCAGTCGCACCGGGGCGTGCCCGCTCCTCCGCCAGTTTTTCACTTCTGCATTCCTTCCCTTGGATCCTGAGGAAATGTTGTCGGCAAGACTGGCGGCCATCCCTCGCTCACAGAATGATGACAGAAACGCAGAGCAATTGCTGAGCTTTCGGTAGAAGCCAGCCACCACGGCAAGCTATGTCCATTAGATAACTTGGCACATCGATGTCACTCTACGAGGGACAGACACATCATCACCCCTGTTTTACCGTCGAGGAGGCCGAGTTGCAAAGGGCTGAATTTCTGCGTGGTCCTACAGTTAACCAAGTCTAGCTCACAGGGCCTTGACCGTGCCTCCCGGCTTCCTTCTCCTGGGTTCCAGGGCCCAATGTGCCTGACATCTCCTAGGTTTCTCTGTTTGTAGCAAGAGGAAGATATTGTTATCAAGGGTGAAATTTGAACGTTTACAGAGACTGTTGGTTGCTCGAGGGCACAGAAGAAGCAGGAGAAATGGCCAGACCTTCCCCATGGTCTCTGAAGGGAAGCGGCCTAAGGGGTCTTTGGCGTACACTCTTCCCTTTGCACCTCAGGTGGACACAAAGACAGTGATCGGGTGGCCCTGGGCCAATGACTGAACGCACATACCTAGGTCCTTGGGTCCCAAGTCGAGCGTGAATTTTCCACTCCGTTTTGCCTGCGTAGAGGAAGAACTGAAAACACTGAAGCCTGGGCTCGTGTGCACGCTGAGGGGTCTGGGTCTGGCGCCCAGGGCACGTGCACTTAGCTTTATCTCTGGCACGCTCCTCTCTGAAGGCTACACTGTTCCTCCCAATTGACCCCCGCTTTCCCTCTCTGCAACTTCCAGACTGTAGGAGATACTGGAGGCAGATGGGTGCTAGACTGGAATGTAGGGGTGCCCAGCATCCTCCAGCTCAATGGACAGAAAGGACTAGGCCAGGAATCCCGACGCCGGGTCGTGGCTGCAACAGCGGGAGTAGGTCCCCTGGTGGATGGGCAGGAATCCCGCGGGGGGCGGGGACGGAGGCTCAGCGCCGGTGGAGTGGTATTGGGTAGGGGCACAAGAAATTGGTCGGGGTCGCAGGCGTGGCGTTGTTTCCATCAGAGGACATCTGGGCTAAAAGCCAGGCTAGTGTCTCTTCTTCCCCCTCCCTCTTCTACTTCTCTTTTGGCCAGAGTAGCTCAGGAGGATGCTGGCCTCTGCCTTCGAAGCTGGACACTCCCAGTCCAGGTAACAACCCCAAGCATTTTCTGGAAGCCAGCAATCCAAGGCGAGAGTAGGGGGAGTAGGTTCGCGTCGGGAGGGGTGGCGGTGGAGAATGAACTCACACCCCAGCAGCGCTGTGTCCATCCTAACGGTGCCGTAAGGAGAGCCCCAGGCAGGCGCACAAGACCACCTCCTGCGTGGGGCGTTGTGCCGCAGGTCCTTTCGAAAAGCAGCGCTGGTAATGTCCACCTCCTTGGGAAGGTAAAGGGAGACAAAGAAACTCCCTAAATAGAAAAGCCCCGAGCTGTGTCAGAGCCTACATTGCCTCAAACTTTGGCACTCGTGAAAATTCAGTGGGACTAGGTGCTTGGTCTTGGGGGGACGAGGGTGGGGCCCAGGGATCTGCATGTTTACCCCTGGGGTAATCTCGGTGCACTTAGTAGGGGGACCTCACAGCAGGACGCCGGGGCGATGCGGAGCAAGAAGGTCCGGAGAGTGGAGCCACTGTGCCCGCTAACGCCAGGATGGCTGAAGACCTGCTCCAAGGTTTAGCAGCTGGGCGTCGGACCTACGACCTCCCACTCCATTTAAGTCGCTCCCTCCTGTGAGGTTGCCACTCAGGGAAGTTCACAGCATCTAAGTGCCACCTCAGGCCCTGCTCCGGGGACCTCTCTCGGCTCTTCGAAGAGCTTTGTTCCCTCTGATCTCATCGCGCGCGCTGTGCTGGTCCCGGGACCACTGTGTCGCCCTCCCTCGGGACCTTCCAAGCCAGGAAGCTGCCAGGCCCGGCGGAACCCGGCGCGTTGGTGAACATCTTTGCAGCCACCGGTCCGGGCGAGGCCTTAGAGGGGCGTTGGGGCCTCTGCCAACTGGGGACAAGGTGACTGGGAGGCGGTCTCTCGGCTGGGGAGTGTTTGGGGTCGAGTGTCGCCGCTCTCGGATTTTGCAGCAGTTTGCATGGAAACACAGGATCCCGGCTGCGGCAACGTGCGGAGGCCACGTTTCTCTCCCTGAGAACAGGGGCGTCGCTTCCTGCCGGCCTCGGCGGGGGTCACGTCAGGCTTCCCAAGCCGGCGGGTTTGCGCCCGGCCTTGCTGCCAAGGAGAGCCACCTGCGGAGGCCTCTGGCGAGTGCCGAGCTGAACCCACACCTGGAACGAGCCCCTCCCCAGTTCCCTGCTCAAAGCCCTTCCCTTGCTGGTCTGAAATGGGGCGCGAGGCGCTGCCTGTCCCTTGGGTAGAAGGTAATGAAGTTGTCAGGGATCCACAAGCAAACAGTGTTTGCTCGCCTTTACCTATCCAGGTGAATTATTTGCGGTGACTTCTAATTTCCTTCCGCGAAGAAAACCATGTCCTCCCCTCTTTCCACCCCCACCCCTTTAGCTTAAATGCTTATGAAAAATTGATGGAAAAACATCTTCAGTGGCCTTTGGCTTCTCCTAGAAAAACAACCAAAACCCAGACCTCACTAGTAATACTGAAAGCTTTAAAATTCAAGTCTTTATCCCAGGCTTTCCCTAGTTTTCAAACCAACAAACATGTTTGGACTTCAAAAATGTCAGACTTGATGTCTGGCTGTTTTACAGAATGACCGAGGAGAGGAATGATTGAAAATGTAAAATGTTAATTTCAACAAATTGGACTATCTACTCTCCCCTTTTTCTTTCACTAAGCCATCTATTGGCCTTCTGAATGATCATGCCAGGAATGAAAGGTTTTTTTTCCCCCAATATATTGGCAGTCTATAAGGGGGGGGGGCGGGGAGGCAGAATATTGAGCTCATGAAATTCAACAAGAATACCATTAGAAATTTTTTTCTTATTTGTTGTTCCCCCTTGGTTTCTTTTACATGAAATTCCATATAAAATATAAGCTATTTATATAATGGTTTGCAGTGTTACTTTAACCAAAAATACAAGGAATGAAACAATCAAGGAGCACAAATAGGCATATTAATTAGCCCACCTTGCACATGCAGCTCTATGTTGTACGTGGCACTTTTCATTACTACATGAGCTGTTAAATGTATAAAGGAGGTACATTTGTGGGCACATTAACACACTATGAGAACTTGAACTTGTTCATTTCCTGGCTTTTATGGGCCTGGTTGAGCTGTATGGGCATGCTTTACATGCACTCACATGCCCTGAACTCCCATTGACTTCTGGAGTCCTACCTCCATGGATGCAGGGAAGCAAGCAGAAAATGGCACAATTAAGTAAGCTGGCCATATCTAAGCTGTCCCTGTGTGCCTAATACTAACCACATCCCCCAGTGGTCTTGACTCCAGGACAGAAGGAAGCTCTTGACTCCTGGTGAAGTTGGGCAAGGGTCCCTTTCTTCAAATCATAGTCTTTGCCGAGACTAAGACCACCACACAGCCATAGTTATATTGGAAGTATATTTTACCATGGGTTTCCCTGGGCTATTATCCCAACTTTTTTTTTTTTTTTAAATAAATATGAAAACTAAATTGAAGCTTATTAACAGACTACCCAGTTCTTTCCTTTGGTGCAAGTGAGTTTGAAATAATGCTTACCCCCTCCCCATACAATGAGCCACTGTGGCTTTTACCTTGGATTTCTACACTTCTTTATTCTCAATCACAAAATTAAAAATGATCTTAATAGGATAATTAGATTCCTGCAAATGGATTCTAGCAAAGAATAGGTAATCTGACTTAGAAATAAAGAATATTAGGTCTTATTGGATGTTGCAATGTAAGAGAATTAATTTATATTACTTGCATTAAAATAACATACATGCAAGAGAACTGAAGAAAATGAATGGTATGTACCCTTATCTTTCATATATAGATATTTTCTTAGTTTTTTTTTTTATACTAGGAATTAAACCCAGGGGCCTTTATCACTGAACTACATCTCCAGACCTTTTATTGTATTTTTTAAGACAGGCTCTCCCCAGGTTACTGTGGTTGGCTTTGAATTTGCAATCCTCCTGCTTCAGCAGCCCAAGTCTCTGGTATTCACGGGTGTGCTCCACTGTGCCCCGATCAGTATTTTTTTTTAAACAGTGATTTAGCAAAATAAGAAGCTTGTTTGAATCTGGAGTTAGAATAAAGAACAAGGCTTTAGAATTTTGCTCGACAGTGGACTATTTAAGAAAAACATAAAGTCAATATCAACATGAATCTTGAAATGAATGTTAAAATACTATTTGGTTTACAGTCAAGTGGCAAAAGGAAAATACTATATCTGGTTTTTTTTTTTTTTGGTGCTAGGATTGAACCCAGTGCTGTGTGCATGCAAGGCAAGCACTCTACCAACTGAGCTATATCCCCAGCCCCACTATATCTGTTTTAAAGACAGGAAAGGGCAGCGGGTGAGGTGGCAGATGCCTGTAGTCCAGTGATTCGGGAGGCTGAGGCAGAAGGATCTCAAGGTTGAGATCCTTAGCAAGATCCTGCCTCAAAATAAAAAATAAAAAGTGTGGGGGGTATAGTTCAGTGGTAGAGTATTTTGAATTCAATTCCAATTTTTTAAAAATGATGGCAGTGGGCTTTGAAGAAAAGTGAAACATACCCTTGTCATTTTATCATTCTGTTTATGGAAACAGATAGCCAGATATTTTGAAGGAAAATATTTCATTTATTATTTTATTATTATTATTATTATTATTATTATTATTTTTGGTGGAAAAGCATTTATGAATGATATAAGTTTTCACATTTTATCTGATGATCATAGATAGTATGCAGTCTATGACAGACTAAACTGACATCTGATTTGAAGATTGACAGTTTCAGAAGGTGTAACATCATTTTGATCTAAAACTTCCATTTAATTAAAAAAATCAAATTAAACATGGAGATAACTGCTACCATGACTAAGTGCTTGCTATATGTTTGGCACCATGTTTACTTAGTACCTTGTAAACTTTACTTCATGTCCTCCTATGCAAGTCTTTAAAATTTTACCCACTTGACAGGTGAAGAAATAAAGGCTTAGAGAATGTCAGTGGCTTACTTACAGCCATACGGATAGTAAATGGTAAAACCCAGGTCACTTAACTTTAAGACCCAAGTTTTAGCCACTTGTCTAAGCTGCATCCTTCCATTGATATGAATAGCCATGTTTTACTGAATAGACACTTGAATTCACAGAAACTTGTATTTTAAAAATGTTTACTAAATTAAAAGGGTTCAAGTCAAAATGGTAGAATTGGCATGAATGTGGACTTTGAGAAAATTACCTGGCTTTCAAGAAGGTGGTCTTATTTGCTAGGCCCAAAATGTTTTACTTTACTGTTCTGTTTTGAAATATTATTTTTTGGAACAAAACCAGTGGTAAGATTCAGAAATGGAAATGCCAATATAAAAGACCAAATACTGGAACATTTTCAAGTCATAAACCAGGGGGACCCGGATTTGGGGAGTTAACATGTATATCAATTTCATATTAGATAATTCACAAGTCTGATAGATTTTGTGCAGTCTCTCTGTTGAAAAAAAATATTTTTAAAATATTTGTTTGCTAAAATGTGTAACTCCAAGGACCAAATTCCCTGGCTTGTGTACTGAAGATATTCAGCGTTTTAGTGTTAAGAAGAGTTGAGAATTAATCCCTGAGAAAAATTCCTTCCATTTCCAAGTCTGCCAATGCAGGATTTTCAGAAAGGATAGTTGACCAAGGAAATTAAACTCTCTTTTACTATGCAGATGTCAAAAAAGAGCAGGTTTTTCAAAGCAAAGCTATGAAACAGAAGAAGTTTTTCTTCTCTTTGAAATATATTTTCCTCTTGGTGTTTGGTATCAAAATGACACTTGCGTTTTCTGTGAAAGTTTTAGTGTCTTTGTTCTTTGTTACTGTGTAGCATTAATTATTTATAACCAAGGAACATTAATAAAAGAATTTAAAAGTACAGCTATAATCTCCAATTCTCTACAATTATTTAAAAAAGCATACTGGAATTAACATACATACCATTTAGGTTGGATTTCAAATTTGGTCCTAACAATCCCAATTTAGAAATAGCAGAACTGTTTTGTGGTCAGAGATTCTTTATTTAATGGTAGTTATCAAATGTGATCAATGTTGCCTGAGTAGGTTAACGTGTCGTCTTTTTAATAGGGAGCTATTGCTACTGGCTCACTGTCCTTAGACGTGCACTTTGGGTTGTTTTTCAGAGCTATGAGAGCTAATGAAGGCCAATTTAAAGCAATTTTCTTGAAGATTGCTGCTCAGCTCTGTCTGACTTGTAATTCCAACACTTATGCCAGGCAGGAGGGAGTAATGTGAGGCTAGTAAATACAATTATATTAATATTGATATTATTTTAGTTATTTAAGAGCTTGGTTACCTTTTAGGCAACCAGTTAATACAGACTTGATATATTCAAGGAATACACTACACCAATACACTTACCATTCAAACAGACATTGAAGCTAGGTGTGCAAGAAAGGGTGAGCATAGAAATTTAGTGTTTAGCCCCAGCTTGCTCTGAGCTGATGAAGCAGGGCAAAAGATTCTCTCTCACTTTTAACTACAAACTAGTGGATGAATCACTGGTATTTGTTATCTTAGCTATGTCACTGCTCTGTGTACTATAAAATTAGGCTTTTGGTTTTTTAGGAGAGGTGAGATTATTTGACCTTGTGACAGATGTCATTTGGGACCAGGAGTTCTGAGACATGCACACGCCTGCAGAAGGACTTGACTTCCAGGCTAACCAAGTACCTTATGTTGGATGTAATGAAAACACACAATTCACAAAGAAGTTACCTCAGTGATTTCTGCTCAGGGAAAACTCAGTAAGGTCCCTCTAGTTCAGTGATTTCATTATTAAGGGGGAAAAAAGAGAAAAGATGACTTTTATACATTGACTGTCATTATGAAGCCTCCGCCATTTTCAGGTTTCACTTTTTATTTTAAAAACAAAATGTCCCAGGCTTTTTTCACTCTGGCAACTAAAGATTTTTTAAAAAATTGTCTTTGGAACCTTAGGTATCTAAGTTACTGAATATATTTGTACATGGGACTTAATTAGGTATAGTATTAATATTTTATATTTTTGATGTCCTCGAAATAAAAATGAAATAGATCTCTCTTAGGAGCAAAATGTAGGTTAAAAATGATTTCGAAGACAATGACAAAAGATAATTTTACAAAACAAGGTTTATTGGTATTGTTTGTTATTTTTAACTATTGTCACAGTGTTTAGCAGAGGAAAGCGAGTCCTAGAGAAGAAAGTTTAGGGATATCTAATTTGCAACTAAAACCAGTAATTTGATATTTATAAATTCTTTTGCTATTTTTGTACCATGGAAATTAATGATTTATCAAAGATATTTTGTGAGAATATATAAAAAAAGATGATGGTGTCATAAATGTAACATTTGAAAAAAAATTACTTAACCATTTTTTTCTCCAAGTTTCAAATGACATTGACACATTACAAGTTGCCCTTCTATGTAAATTGCACATTTTAGAGACAATTAAAATAAAATTTAAAATGAGGCAATTTGAATTTCTATGGTTAAGTCAGTAATTTGTATTTGGTTTGATCATTTTAATTGTTCATATTTGAATAATGGCTGGGTACATCAGGTTAAACTTACCACTTTGGGCCTTTTTTCCCACTTCGTTCTTTGACTTGAATGTAAAATAACTGCTTTTTAAAAATTAAAACTTTGAAGTTGGCATTTAAAGCTTCTTTGACTCACAAGAAAAATGAGGTGTTTTGAGAGTGTAGTGAGCATTTTTGTCTGATGCCCATTTGAAAAGAACTCTGTGTTTACTTTGGTAGTAAACAATTTGAAGCGATTTTCTTAAAGGTGATCCTTATGAAGGTATGAAAACATTACCTCTCATCAGTTTCTTTTTGTCTTTCCATTTACATGGGGAATAAGAAAGTCCATTTGATTTATTACTATATAGTAACTTTATGGATGGTCTTTTTCATATTTCCCCCTTGGAAGCCATTAGATAATCTGTTTTTGTATTACTGAATCAAACATTCAGTTTAATATTCTTTTTCAAGAACAGACCACATAATCATAGGATTATTGGACATCTCATAACTTTTAGAGGTGTTTTAAAACCCATGCACGTTTATTCCCGTGCCGAGAGTTTCCTAGTTACAATCTTTAATTCTTGTTCTCAAAAGCAAACAAACAAAAAAAATGTTACCCAAGATGCACATAAAACATGCATTAAAGGGGTTTCCTACTCTATGCTTTTTATTATCCTTCTACCTTACCACCCACCAGTGTTGTGGATTTAAGAGAGTCGACATAATTGAGTAAGTAAATTACCAAAAACCTAGGCAGCTGCTGCAGACACCTAGCAAGAGACTGTGCCTTGGTTCTAATGTTCTCGTATTAGCACATTAAAACAAGCAGAAAGGGGCTCTTAATTACGTCGTGCTTTATGGGAGCACAATAAATTCCCTTTGTTGACCTTGCTGCTAACTCAATGGTGTTTTTGTGCAGTGTTGAATTAAGAGATATCAAAAGTCATAGATTGAAGGATTATTCTGAGTATTTAAGGAACGTGTAAGTAGGTAGTAATGAACCCCCGGCACAACCAAATCTGCTCGTCTGAATGCGAAAGTACCAGTTATTCAACATTTCAAACTGACAGCTTGTAAATGTAAATTTTATTAAATGCACAGCAATAAAAATTTGTAGGTTTCTGTCACTTTGAATTTTAGTGGCTCAAAACGAGGCCTCTAGCCTTTTAAATCACAGCAGGTAAAAGCAGAGCTCTCATGCATACAGCATTTACAAACGGGAACCTTTTTAGGTTTCACCCTGTGCATTTGCTCACATAATATCCTTTTCAGGATTCAGGATGGATGTGTTCTGTCACTAACAGGCCTGCATTTTCCATCACCTTCATCTCACAGTTCACAAATGTTTCTCCTACAACCCTGATGGAGGTGGGGTGAGAGCACTCAATGGAAAGAAATATTAAAAAGATAAAAAGAAAAGTAAGTTACAAAAGAAATAAGAAATAGTATCATGCAATGCAATAATTCACAGCATGGGTACAATTGTACATAAAAAGTTAGTCAAGCTCATTCTCGTGCGGGTTACAGAATATAGCAGACTGAAGTCATAAAATAAGCACATACTGAGAAAATATGATAGGAAATAAACTCTGGGTTCAATTTCCTAAATATTTCTAAAACATACAAGGAAAATTAAAAGCATGAATATATCAAGGCTCACTTTATTAGCCAAAATGATAATTTGTTGTTTTATTTAAGGAAATCCAATGCTAGATTTAAATAATAGTTGTATCCTATGCTCTCAATTGCTTAATAACAGAAGCATTTCATTTCTGAATTCATTGTCCTATAGAGAAGTAGTTCCAATTGATACCTGACCAATGTCAGTTTAAATAGTAATTGAATGTGCAGTTTGTCAAGTGATATTACTTTACCTTGGTGACCACTGTTGCTATAAATGACTTTTCTGATGAGACTATGAGAAAGCATTTGGCCACCTGCAGTTGTTAAATATCCCCCTGGCACTTTCTCTAGAGTTGAAGTATTACCCTGTGTTTTGGCCACATTCCAGTTTGTACTAATGGCATTCATCCTTTCGAAGTTTCCTTTGCAGTTTTAATTGGATTTGACCCTTTTTTTCACTTTAAGGAGACTTCCCCCCAAACCTTCCCAGTCTGGGAGAAAGGAGACAATCATCCTTTCTTTGCTAAATTTCTGGAGAATATGACAATGTTCTGTGAATTAACAAATTGAATTTCAACACCGTATTGTATTAGAGGGTTTTAGCATTTATAATTATGAATATTTTTATGTGTACATAGACTTTTCCTTCAAGTTCTTTGTACTTTTAGAATAATCTAAAGCATCTTGGAAAGCAACTATTGTAAATGCACAGACTGAACATCTTATTTTTAAAATGGTGGAAATCAAGAATGCCTTATAATAATTTATACCATATAAGAATTATGATTACCAAGACAGTAATTACATATTAGGGGCCTGACTTTCCTTTTCATATTAAATGTCAAAGCTCTTTCTCAAAGACCTGTCTGGATCAGCTAACATCTATTTGTAGCTATTACAGGTGTATACTCCTTGCTATTTCTATATCTATTGAATTGAAACTCAAAGTATAGAGGACACGTCCATTAAATAGTGCTTAAGGTTTTCTTAGCTAACATGTTTAAATTTGAGAGACAGTCACACTTAAGAAAATCCCCATTTCTGGTTTCACACTTTCTTCTACCATTTTTGACTGAGTTTACTGCCAAAGTCAATTCTTCACCTTGATAGGATTACCAATACAGTCCGCCTCTGTGCAGGATTGCATCCCTGGATTCCACTAACAGTAGATGGGAAATAAGGAGCGAGGTTGCACCTGTACTGGACAGACTTTTTGTTCTCCCTGAACAACACAGTCTACAAACTACTCACATAGCATTTGCATTTCATTAGTCTTTGTAAGTTATCTAGAGGTGACCGAAAGCATACAGGAGGATGTGTACAGGTTATATGCAGACACTACAGCATTTTATATAAGGGGCTTGAGCATACTCAAGATTTTGAGTATATCCTTTGGGTGCCCTGAAACCAATCCCCCATGTATTCCAAAGGACAACTGTGTTTTGTGGAGCACTGTGGAAAAGAGGGAAGTGGAGTAAAAATACAGAAATGGCCCTTAAAATCATGGATTTTTAGAGATGGATTTCAGAATTTGCATATACTCACCTCCAGTATAATCTACTTTATAGCTTTTTTCTTTTTCTCTCAAGTTACGTAAGTAATATGTGACTATTGCAAATCATTAGCTAAATAACGCAAAATAATTCCATGCCCCAATCCTAAAACCCTTCCCGTGGTGACTACCCATGTTACTTAGGCATGTGTTCTTACAGACACAAATGCATTTGCATACATGGTTTTATTTTTGTGTAACTTATTTCCTATGTAAGTAGAATCATACCATACCTGTTATGTAACATGCTCTTATTTTGTTTTCAGTGCTGGAGCTCAAACCCAGGCCCTTACACATGCTTGGCAAGTGTTCTGTCACTGATGACACCACTAGCCCCTCTGCTTTTATTTTTGCTTTGTAGTCTTTCTTACAGAAGTTTCCATATTAGCACATGTAGAGATACTTAATTCATTTAAACTGGACATGTAACTGCGTACTTTAGGTGCTCCCTACCCCCTTTGCTGAATGTTTCAGTACTATAGCTGGGAACTTTGCCTGCCCCTCTTTATGTATATGTGGATTTATTGCTTGAAAATAAATCCCTCTGGGGTGTGCTACAGTTATTTCATTTTGTAGTTGAGGTAACCAGGGGTCATAGAGATAAATGATCTAAGGACACATACTTTTGACAAAACCAAAATCAAAGCTGGGGTCTTCCAACTTTTACTTCCAAGTTTTACTGAACTTTCAGTCTGAAATCACACATGATGGTCCCCATGATGTTCTGTCCTTTCTTCATTGTATCTTCCTCAGAGGTGGGGGCATCTATACCTGACAGCTCGTGGTCCCCCAAGGTACACATGTCCTCCAGTTTCTCTCCCACCACTTGCCTCTGGTCTCCTTCTACTACTCAACTGGTCCCCCTTCCATTTTCATGAATCAGATGAATCCTTCAAAGACTTGGGCCCTTCCTCATGAAAGAGATGTCACTCATGAGAGGGATTTGACACAGGAAAACTCTCTGGTCATTGGCTTTGAAGATGGAGAGGAGCCACATAGTAAGGGAAACAGATGGGAGAGTTACTCCAGTTGGCATCAGCAAAGAAACAAGGATCTCAACATTACCACCATAAAGAACCAAACCCAGCTGCAACCCCATGAGCTTGAGAGAGGACACCAGACCAGGTGGGAACGTAGCCTGGCTAACACTTTGATTTTAGCCCTGAAGGACTCTTAGTAGAGAATCCAGCCATATTGTTCACAGACAGATAAATGAATGCAATGCAATTTCAAAATTAACGCAATTTCACATCACAAAGTTTGCAGTCAGTCGTTATGCATTTATAGAAAGTTAATGTGTTGTTTTTTTTTCTTACTCATGGGAACTTCAGAACCAAGTGATCTTGTCCTTTGGAATTTGGAATTTGGAGGTGATACTGGGCATAGAAGGTATTCTAAATTATAGGAAAACAAAGTATGTGTCATCTCATGATTTAAGACTGGAAGAAAATGAAGTGTTTCAAGAGGTTGGAGTTCGTTATGAAATTCTAGAATGAAAGTTTGGTAGTTTAATTGTAAACAATGCTAATGGGGATTAAAGAAGTTATTTTAAAAATAAATATTTGCATAGAGAACTTTCTGAGAACCTTAAATAAAAACAGAATTTTAAAAAAGTAAAAGATGGGGGAGGGGGGCCCATAGTCAGGGATACAGGAGTAGCACAAAATTGTGAGAATATGAGGAAGATGACAGAGTGGAAATTTGCTTCAAAATTTAAAGTTTCAAAGTATGTTTGGAGGTATAAGTAAAATAAAGGGAAAACAAACCACGGGTAGAGAGCAGTATGTTAGTCAGCTTTACATTGCTGAGACCAAAATACCTGACAAGAACGATTCAGAGGAGGGAAAGTTTATTTTGGCTCATGGTTTCAGAAAGTTAGTCCATGGTTGGCTGATGCCATTGCTCTGGGGCCCAAGGTGAGATTGCACATCATGGCGGAAGGGTGTGAGAGAGGGAAGCTGCTCCTTTCACAGCTGGCCAGGAAACAGAGAGAAGGAAGAGGGAAGGGCCAGGACATGCCTCTAGTGACTTCCTTCCTCTAGCCACACCTCACCTGCCTTCAGTCACTACCCAGTCCATTCAAACTAGGATGGGCTGATTAGGTTACAGCTCTCATAAACTAACCATTTCACCTCTGAATATTTCTGCATTAACACAGGAGTTATTGGGAAACACTTCATATCCAAATCATAACAATGGGGTTTAAGGCTCTGAGATGACAGAGAGTGCCACCCGACCTCTGTGGTTCAGTGCAAGCAAGGAAAATATTTCTCATTTAAATATTGAATGTAATGAAGTTTATCTTAATGTATTGGCTCATCATAAATACTGTCTCCTTATCTTCTTTGTTGTGTGGTTCAGATTTTAACACTTTGTAAATGTTATTTTTCATGTACACACACATACATATATATTCTTAAAATAATTATGAACTAGACAACCCTGTAAAGACTACACAAGAATCTTGGAAGTCCCTCATGAGCTTGTCACAATCACTTCCTCTCCCCACAGTAAACATACTTCCTTGGCATATATGATGATTATTTCCTGGCTTTTCTTTAATATCTGGCCATGTGTGGATCCTTCTTTATATAATATGGATTAATTTCTCCTGTCCTTGAATTTTACATTCATGGGATAATCCCCCCCCCCCACAATTCTCTCAAATGTGTGTGTGTGTGTGTGTGTGTGTGTGTGTTCTGTTTTTTGTGACTTGCCTCTAGCTCAATACTATATTTCAGGGATTCAACCAAGTTGCTGGGAGTATCTGTAGCTGTATTTTTATTAATGTATAAAATACTGGCATAGAATATATAGAAATTTGTTTATCTGTTTTTGGGAGATAGACATTTTATTAGTTTTGGGCTACCTAAACAATGCTTTATTATACCTTCTTGTACATATTTCCTTGTGATTGTGAGCAAGAGATATATAAGAAACCCCTGTAAATGGAATTACTGGATCATAATGTTACCTAAGAAAATTTATCAATTTGCATTCTCATCAGTTGTGACAGTGTGTGTTACTTCACCTCCTGTTTATGATTTTATATTGTTAATCTTTTAAATATTTTACCATCTGCTGGGTGCAAAATGATGACTTATTGCTTTAAATTCCACCATCTTGTTTTCTGAGGAGGTTCGTTTTTCTTTCCCCCATGTATTTATTGTCTATTTGAATTTCTTCTGTTCTGAAGTACCAATTCCAAATCTATTGCTCACTTGTTTATTGATATATATTCTGGATACAAATGAGTCTTGAAAATTTCTTATACATACATAAAAATGTTATATGCATTGTAAATAGTCTTCCCCACTCTGGCTTTTCACTTTCCTTATAGGGTCTTCTGATACATGGAAGTTCCTGGCGTAAAGTAGCTTTATTCATCACATTATTCATTTATGGTTAATACTAACTGTGTTTATCTTATGAAGCATTTCCTTCTTCTGAGGTCATGAAGATATTTTTCCTATATTAGCTCCTAACATTTTATAGTCTTGCTGTTTATTCATGTTGAAGTCTTTATGTCAAATTTGTTTGGCATATGGTGTGAGGTAGGGGTTTCATTCAATTTCATTCTTCTTTTGTTTGAATATCCAATTGAACTACCATTATTTTCTAAAAAGCCCAATTTTTCTTTCCTTTCTGATTACCAGAGTCTCCACTATCAGCTATTGAATTTCTATGTGTGCGTGGACCTGTTCCAAAGCTCTCTGACTGGTTCACTGATCATTTTTCCTTCCATCTATTTGTACAACATAAATTTACCCATCTTACTAACAACCTAAACTATTTAACATTTTTTACTGAAAATTATCAAGTATATGTTAAATTAGTCCTGTTAGATATATTCTTTTTTTTTTTTTTTCCAATTTAACAATACTGCAACTTTGTTGAATTTTTTTTTTTTTTTTGACAAGATAATGGAGCTTCAGGGCTGGGGCTATAGCTCAGTGGCAGAGGGCTTGCCTAACATGCATGAGGCACTGGGTTCCATCCTCAGCACCACATAAAAATAAAACAAAAAATAAAAACACACAGATAATGGAGCGTGTTTATATACATACATATATATATATATACATTATATATGAGTAGGTTAAAAGAAAAATAGCATAAAAGTTATTGGGTAAATATTAAAACAAAATAATATGCCTTACAGATTTTTAACTAATGCTAAGAATCAAACTAATGTTAGACTTTCATAAATATCAAGCATATACAAAGCCCCTTGGCATTTGATATGTCACCAAACAAGAGTATAAACTCCAAAAGTGTAAATACTATGACTATTCAAATTGCTAATACTTATGGCTATTACACCTTGTAGATTAAAAAAATATATATTACCAAATTGTGTTAGTATGGTGCACTGATGACATAAACTTGGCTTCTTTTCTAATTGCTTAAAGAAGTCATTATTATGGTTATTTGTATACTTGAGAATGAATTCTCATGGGTCATAGCAAATGCCTCCCTACAAGAAGGTAGCTAGTGCTGATCCCTGTAAATAGTCCTGTCAATTTCACACAAGCAACAGTTCTCTAGATTGCTTCTGGGAAATATTTTTTTGAATGTTTTATTTGTTCTTCATAGTTATACATGATAGTAGAATGTTTTTGACATATCATATGTACCTGGAGTATTACTTCCCATTATTGTGGTTGTACATGATGTGGAGTTACACAGGTCATGTACTCATATATGAACATAGGAAAGTTATGTACGATTCATTTCACTGTCTTTCCCATTCTCATCCACACTCCCTTCCCTTCATTCCCCTTTGTCTAATCCAAAGTACTTCTATTCTTTCCTACTGCCCCCTTTGTTGTGTGTTAGCATCTTCATATCAGAGAGAACATTCGACCTTTGATTTTTGGGGATTGGTTATTTCACTTAGCATAATATTCTATAGTTCCATCCATTTATGAGCATATGCCATGATTTAATTCTTCTTTATGGATGAATAATATTCCATTGTGTATATATACCACATTTTCTTTATTCATTCATCTGTTGAAGGGCACCTAGGTAGGTTCCATAGCTTAGCTATTGAGAATTGAGCTGCTATAAACATTGATGTGGCCACATCACTATAGTATGCTGATATTAAGTCCTTTGGGTATATACCAAGAAGTGGGATTACTGGATCAAATAGTGGTTCCATTTTAAGTTTTCTGAGGAAACTTGGTGTTAAGGGTGTTTTTTTTTTTTCTTTTTCCCTTTTTTAAAGCAAATGACAAAGACCCAGTTTACCAACTTCTTTAAACCTAAGCTTAACATTACATATTTAAACAATTGTCAAAACTTTACTAAGTTGCCAGCATTCATGTACAACTAGAAAATATCCTTAAATTAATATTAAACCAGAAATGTATTTCCATTAATGCATTAATATATTTCATTACTAATACTGGGAGAGAAAAAAAAAATTATTTCTATAGGAGACTCGTCCTGTCAATGTTAGCTCACAGCAGGCTGACACTACTTGGCTCACATGTCAAACACAACGGAAGGCAGATCCATGCTGGTGTTAGAATACAATCTTGTCCTAGTACTACTCAAAGTCATGGCTCACCTGGATTATGTTTAATAAAAAAAGCAAAGTGCACACAGAGATTACAACAATTTTAAAGACAAAAAAAAAATGGTCCTATTGTGTGGTCCCAACAATAAACTCAAAAGTCTGTGACAAATAGGGGCTCCGATGAGCTGTTTATAAATACTTTAGATTAAGTACAATTATACTGAAAGTCGAGGTCATCTGAAATCTTCAAAACAGTTCCTGTTGATCCTCCAATGGTGCTTGTTACAGTTTAACATTTCTGTTAAATGCGTGTGTTGAATTACTTGTTATCCAAGCGTAGCGGCTGCTCCTTACCATTTATTGTTAAGAACTTTAACTGGCCATCTTCTTCAACTTCTACTCTTTCTTGACTGTTCTCAACAATTCTTTTTGTAGTGATTTTTCTCCCATTTACTATTTTGGTAGAAGTTGATATGGATTTGAAATTACCCATCCCACTGCTGCCAAACGATGTAGAAGAGAATGAAGTAAGGCCACCATCACCTAGTGATCCAAATGAAGTAAATCCTGTATCAAGTGAAGAAAATCCACCTCCAAATGATGGAAATCCACTGAAAGCAGAGAAAAATGAGCCCACACCTCGGTTTCTGCTTCCTTGGGGACCCCTTCGGTTCCCAAAAAGTCTTCAAATGGGTCTTCAAAGAAGTTGAACAAAAATGGGTCCCTTCCACCAAAAAATTCTCTGAAGACATCGTCTGTGTTCCGGAATGAGAAGCCATACTCAAATGGACTGTCAAAATGATTTCCGCCTCCACCTCCACCATTTAAGCCTTCTTTGCCATACTTGTCATAGGTGTTCCATTTTTTAGCATCTGATAACACCTCATATGCCTCAGCTACTTGTTTGCACTTTCTCTCTGCTTCTTCTTTATTCTCAGGATTTTTACCTTCATGCCACTTTAGTACCAGTTTCCGATATGCCATTTTGATATCCTTGGGTGAGGCTTGTCTCTGCATGCCTAGAACTTCATAGTAATCCACCATGTTTTTAACAGATTGTTGGAACAAGTATGAGGATGCGTTGGACCAGACAGGACGGATGGACAGGTGCTCTCGGTACGGCAGGGCTGCGCTGGTGGCGACCTGGTGTTAAGTTTTTTGGAAAAACAGGGGCCTTCACTCTGCCCATCCTGAATTCTCTGCTGCAGGCACCACAGCGTTGGTTTGCACACATGCTCTGCTTTCCAGAGTTGTTGCCTCAATTTGCAGTCCCAGCAGTAACATATGAGTATACCTTTTCCCCCACATCCTTGCCAATATTTATTGTTACTTGTATTCTTGATAATTGCCATTATGAATGGAGTATGATGAAATCTCAGTGTGGTTTTGATTTGCATTTGCCTAATTGCTAGAGATGTTGAACATTTTTTCATATATTTGTTGACCAGTTGTATTTCTTCTTTTGTGAAATGCCTGTTCAGTTCCTTAGCCCATTTATTCATTGGGTTATTTGTTTTTTTGGTGTTAAGTTTTTTGAGTTCTTTATATGTCCTGTAGATTAATGCTCTATCTGAGATGCAGGTGGCAAAGATTTTCTCCCATTCTGACCCACTTTGAGTTGAGTTTTGTGCAGGGTGAGAGATGGGGGTTTAATTTCATTTTGCTACATACGGATTTCCAGTTTTCTCAGCACTGGTTGTTGAAGAGGCTATCTTTTCTCCAGTGTATGTTTATGGTGCCATTTTCTATTATGACATAATTGTATTTATGTGGGTTTGTCTCTTTGTCTTCTATTCTGCACCATTGATCTTCATGTCTTTTTTAAATTATTTTTTTTTTTTAGTTGTAGATAGACACAAAAATCTTTATTTTATTTATTTTTATGTGTGTTAAGGATTGAACCCAGTGCCTCATGTGTGCCAGGCAATGCTCTTCCACTGACCTACACCCCCAGCTTTTTGATGTCTGTTTTGGTGCTAATACCATACTGTTTTTGTTACTACATGTCTGTAGTATGCTTAAAGTTCTGGTATTGTGATGCCTCCCGCCTCACTTTTCTTCACTGAGGAATTTTTTGGCTATTCTGGGTCTCTTGTTTTTCCAAATGAACTTCATGACTGCTTTGTCTATTTCTGTGAAACATGTCATTGGAATCTTAATAGGAATTACATTAAAAATGTATAGCACTTTTGGTAGTATGACTATTTTGATAATATTAATTCTGCCTATCTAAGATGTTTTCTTAAACGAATTATACTTATTATGCTATCATGAAAGCTTTTTATTTTCATTTAATTTTCTAGTCAGTTATTGGTACATAGAACTGCAATTGAGTTTTGAATATGCAGATATTGAGTTTGAGTCCAGGAGAGTGGCTGAATTCATTTACAAATCTAATCATTCGTCTGTAGTTCTCTGGGATTTTCATTGTACATAATTGTGTCAACCTCAGATAATGACAGTTTTGTTTTTTCATTTCTGACCATTTTAGTACTTCATATTCTAAAGTTATGGTGCTAGCTTGGGTTCCTGGTGTATCAATGAGAAATGTTAGTGGGAATTATTTTCTTTCCAACCTCAAAGGGAAAATTCAATATTCATCACTAGTATCATATTGCTACAAGCTTTTTGTAAATTCCTTAATCAGGTTAGGGAACTTCCTTTATATTTCTAGTTTGCAGAAAGAACTTTAAAGAGATCGTAAATGGAGGTTGGAGGAGCATGATTCTCCTGGTGAATCATCCAGCTGGCAGTGGAGGAGGAGGAGGAAATAAAAACATTTAAAGACCTGGGTGTGACAGATGTATTGTGACCAGTCGAGGAGGGCAAAGCCCACCAAGATCCCTACTAAAGCTAATCCTCTGGCCCTAAGAGGTTGTGATATCATTGCACCGGGCGAAACATGCTCTGGACAAACAGGGGCCTTGACTCTGCCCATCCTGAATTCTCTGCTGCAGGCACCACAGGCACGAGCTGGCCTTTCAGATCTCAGAGCCTTTGAAGCCCTGGGGTCCTCTATTGGAGTTACTGTAGGTGCAATCTATTAAATGTCCCGAACTCTGGCTCTGAAAAAGCAAACAAACCACACACACACACACAAACAAACAAACAAACAAACAAACAAACAAAAAAAAAAAAACACCCCAAACCCTCACATATAATAAAATAATATGTTCACAAGATCCTCAAAGTGGTTCTTCAAGCTTGGAAAACATTTCTCTGCTAACATTACCCAGAAGGTGCAAAAACTTCAGAGAGCAACTCTGAAGAATCCTGTGAGATCCTGTGAATTTACTGTTTCCTCTAAATACCAGAGGTTGGAAACTCAACAGCAATATTATCTTATTATTCCCTCTAAATTCCAGGATGCCTACCTGGTTTATATGGTCAAGGAATTGGCTGGAAACTCCTTTGTGATATTGCACAGCACCTGTAATAATACTCAGAGAACAGCTTTGCTACTTTGAAATCTTGGATTTACTGCTACCCCATCTGTGGACAGATGAGTCAGAGCAGGTACCTAGGATTGTTGAATAAGGTAAAGACCAAGGCTTGCTCCATTCTTCTGGAAAGTGATGTTGCCAGCAGAGGTTTGGACATTCCTCACGTGGATGTCATGGTCACCTTGGACATCCACCTTATTCCGATGATTGCATCTATGGCATAGGTTGAACAGCTGCTGCTGGGCACTCTGGAAAGGTGAGGGCTTTTGTCACACAGTATGATGTGCAACAACTCAGCACATAGAACATTTAATTTGGGGAAAAAAAAAACTGCTTGTCTTTCTGACACAGAATGAGGAGGTCATGAGGCTGATAGAACAAGTGACTTGAGCCCCAAAATTTGCCCTGAGGAGTTATGGGGACACGGAGCAAAGAAGAAACGCACACAAGAGGTTTCTGGAGACAATGATGATACAGGGTGCTATTGGTGGAAGGAACAAGGTGGCTGAAGAGAGAGACAGACTGCTAATCACTTTTATAAAGACTTGAGTTCTGCTTTCTCTCTGTAAAAGGGGATCACAGAAAAGAATGACACCCCTCCAATAGAGTTCATCCGACTGAAATCTGTCCAAATTATATTCAGAAACTGCTAACCCTTTGCCCATTCCCCTCTCTGAGTGTTGGGGTGTCACTGCTACAGGGTAGTTTTTACAGTGGTGGTGGAAATATTGTTGGCAAGGTTGTTTCTGCTCTTCAGCTTTAATGCCTTGCTCAGGACAGGAGCGGATGTGCCCTTCTGTCATTTCACAGAGACCTTTCACCTTTGACAGCTGCATGTCGAGGCCTGGGCTAATGAATTATGTGACCTGTAACCATAAAGGAAAGGATCGTACTTCATAAGTGGGACTTAAGATATTGGAGCCTAGGCTTCCCGACACCCCAAGTGAGACAATGCACTTAAATTTTATTGAAAAAATCATGAATGGATTTTCAATTCTATTGAATTATGATATTTTCCTCTTTCCATCTATCAAGAGGGTCATATTTTTAATCTTTTAATTTTTAAATGTAGCATATTACATTGTTTAGTTTCGTAATGTCAAACCAACCTTGCATTTCTTCATTATGACTTTAAATCACTTTTATTTTATTTATGCCTTTTGTTGTCTGACATGAATATTATCATTATCATGTATTTTAATTCTATCCTTTCAAACAGTGCATGGTGTCATCTTATATGCTCAGTGTTTACTTCTTTACCCACATAAGTATCACTTTGTTCTTTTTATATCAGTCCATATGGGATTACCCTTTTCCTGTTAAATACAACTTTTAAAATTTCCTTTAGGTATAAATGCCATTAATCATTGCACATTGCTTTTGTATACAGCAATTTTAATCTATTTTTTGGTGGTACTGGAGGTTGAATCCCAGAGAACTCTACCACTACACTATATACCTTTTTATTTTTTACTTTAAAATGAGGTCTTGCTATGTTGACATGGTTGGCTTCCAATTTGTCATTCTTCTGTCTCAGTCTTCTGAATAGGCAGGATTGTAGGTGTGCAGAGAGGTCTGCTTACCAAAGACAAAATATAAAACCCAAGGTCACGCCCCCAGTGACCTAAATCCTCCAGCTACAACCTACTTACCTACAGTTAGCACCCAGTCAATACAAATCTATGGATTGTTCCATGGGTTAAGTTAAACCTCTCATAATCTAATCATCTCACCTCTGAAAATTTTTGCATTGCCTCACACAGGACCTTTTCAAAAATTTATTTATTTATTTTAATTAGGTAGATATGATGGCAGAATGCATCTTGACTCATTGTACACAATTGCAGCACAACTTTCCATTTCTATGGTTGTACACGATGTAGTGTCACACCACATACACAGCCATACACGGACCTAGGGTAATGATGTCCATCTCATTCCACCATCTCTCTTGCCGCCATGCACCCTTCCTCCCCTCCCTCCCCTTTGCCTAATCAAATTTCCTCCATTTTTCCCATGCCTTCCCACTCCCCATTATTGATCAGCATCCACTTATCAGAGAGAACATCCGACATTTGGTGTTTTGGGATTGGCTTATTTCACTTAACATGATATTCTCCAACTCCATCCATTTACCTGCAAATGCCATAATTTTATTCTCTTTTAGTGCTGAGTAATATTTCTTTTTTTTTATTATTCTCTTTTCAAAATTTATTTATTTTTTATTCCAAGTTGCTTGAAATGACAGCAGAATGCATTACATTTCATATTATACTTATAGAGCACATTTTTACATATCTCTGGTTGTATACAAAGTATATGCACACCATTCATGACTGAGTGATATTTCAGTGTGTATATGTACCACAATTTCTTTATCCATTCATCTATTGAAGGACATCTAGGTTGCTTCCACAGTTTAGCTGTTGTGAATTGAGCTGCTATGAATATTGATGTGGCTACGTTTCTATAGTATGCTGATTTTAAATCCTTTGGGTATAAACCAAAGAGTGGTGTAGCTGGGTCAAATGGTGATCCCATTCCAAGTTTTCTAAGGAATCTCCATACTGCCTTCCAGATTGGTTGCACCAATTTGCAGTCCCACCAGCAATGTATGAGTGTGCCCGACATCCTCGTCAACATTTATTGTTGACTGTGTTCTTGATAGCTGCCATTCTGACTGGCGTGAGATAAAATCTTAGAGTAATTTTGATTTGCATTTCTCTAATTACTTGAGATGTTGAACATTTTTTCATATATTTGTTGATGGAATGTATATCTTCTGAGAAATGTCTGTTCAGTTCCTTAGCCCATTTATTGATTGGGTTGTTTATTTTTTTGGTGTTAAGTTTTTTGATTTCTTTATGTGTCCTGGCGGTTAGTGCTCTATCTGATGTGTGTCACACAGGAACTTTTGCAGGGATACCTCATATTATTTTTTTTTCCTAGATTGACTTGAATTTTTTTCCCCTTAAAACTAAGATAAAGGTGGAGTCACAGTACTCTCACATGTGCCTTTAGTTATGTCTTCAGCTATGTCTCTTGGCATAAATAAGAATCAGCTTCATATCTGATACAACATTATTGACAGGATCAAGGGAGGGAGAGCTACACCTTCACATGGAACAGAAACACAAAGCTTTTTATTATTGTAGAAGAAATAGGGAGGGAAAGAAATCCACGGGAGTCATGGAAAAGTGGCCGAACTGCATACATTCAGCTAGTGCCAAGGTGAGTAATTACGGTACTGTGTGCCCGTGTTTTAAATTATTTTTTTTCCTGTTAAGATAAAGTGTTTTAAAAATTCCCTATATGTTTCTTAATGTGATATATAATTTTATATTTATACATTTTCCCCTTTAGAATGATTCTACCTGAGAAATCTCAAATAATATGGCCCCAACCATTCATAGGTGACCATTAATTAGTAGCTCAGAAATTAAGTGAATAATCTAATAGGTAGAAAATCATTTTCAAGATTTCTAGATGGGTTTTAAGTTACCAGGACTCTGAAAGCATGGATCTTTTACTTCCATAGGTCACCAGCAGAGGACCCCCACATGCATTCACATCATTAAGCATTTTTCTCATTAAGTAATGAGAATATTGATGTTTTGGGTGAGGGCTTTGGAGGGAGAGGCAGGGGTGTCACAGCTCAGTGTATCGTACAATGAAGCTCAGAGATGGGTATTTCTCCCTGAAGTACTTCAGCTGTGACCTGAACTACTGGGGTTCAGCTTCAACATAATTGCAGCACAGCAAGGGGTCCCTTCTGGAAACCAGCTGCCTCATCAGGGATTCATTCATCAGGGGCATTATGACTCCAAACATTTTCCCTAGACTGTGGTGGCCATTTAAAGCAGGGGAGAAAAAGAGGAGTCTGGGGAACTAATTAGGAAGGAGTAGCTCCCCTCAGAGTCTTGACCTTAACCCTACTGAGAAAGTATGGGATTTACTTTACCTGAATAAAGAAAGAACATAAATAGTTGGCAAAAATGCTTTCTGGTAGGACTTCCAGCAAGTAATGAATTGACCTGATACAGAGAGAGAGAGGGACAAACAAAAAACTACGAGAAAAACCTCAAATGCTTTAAAAGTCACAATTAAATGTATCATTGGGATATGTTATTATTTTGCACTCCCTTGCTAAAATAAAATAAATGAATTTGGGTTTCTGATTAGCTGTATAGGCTGTCACATGGAAAACATTTTTTTTGGCCTTTGGTGGCTTTGCCATGATGAATCTGGGCACCACTTCACATTGTTCTGCTTAGTGTATTTGTGTTTCACATATCTGCATTTTAATGTCTTTCGTAGTTCTGGAAAAAGACTTCATCCTTTAGAATAGTGCCTCTCTCCAACTTGAGGTGTCTGTTATAGACTCTCATCTTGTTCTCTGTGTTTCTTTACCTCTCTTTCCTGTTTTTAATATCCTGATATATTTGTGCTACGTTCTGAATGATTTCATTATATCTACCTTTTTTAGTTACTGAGCTGTTGCAAAAGTACTATCTAATCCATTTCCTAAGATTTTAATTTCAGGGATTGTAATTTGTCCTTCTTAAAGTTCCATTTTAAAAAATGCAGAGTTTTATTTAGCTTTAGCTTTTTTTTTTTTCCAACTTTATCTCCGTTATATTTAAATTGTACGTAGAGAAAAAGAAAATTCAAATGAAGAAAAACAACAAATATTTGCATATCTTTGTATAAATCACAGTTTTTTTTTAATAGTATTTAGCTTGATCTTCTTAATACTGAGGTGTTTACTTATTTTTATCTTATGATAACAAAACTGAGGCTCAGAGACTTACCAAGGCAGCCAAGTTACTACTAACTAGAGCTGAAATGAAATCCATGTTTTATTGTTCTCATTACATTCATATTTTTTCTAGTATAGATCCTTAAATAATTTTTAGGAATATACCATGTGATAGTGGAGGCTGACTATCTGGGGAAAAGTCTACTCTGTTTCATCATGTAGAAATTAAACTTTGGAAAAAGCTAATTACGCTCAGCTCAAGACAGCTCAAAATGTTTCCTGGGTATATTACAAGAGATTTTTGAAATAAATTTTTTTCCTACTTATTTATTTTTCATTTCCAGGTACTTATTTATTTTTCATTTCCAGGTTTCCTTACTTCTTGCTTCATTTTTTTTTTTCTATTTTTTTTTTTCAACCCTTTTTTTCAGGATCTCATGTTCTGTAAAGCAAGTTCTAAATTTCAACTTATGATAATTTAAGATCTACTCCATCTCAATTCTGTTGCAACATTATGAAGATAACATTTGATAATCAATGTTGAGGTTCCTCTTGACGTGTCCAGTTCATAATGAGTACTCAAAAACAAAACAAAACAAAACAAAACAGAGTAATTAGGAACTTCTTTTATGTGGAAAAGCAGCGTAATTATTACTCAAATGAAGGCACAATTCATCTTCGTATCCCTCATGGGGTGTGTCAATCAGAGTTCTACAGAGAACCAGATTGTGGAGCAGGGGAGACAGACAGACACAGAGACAGACAGAGCGACAGACAGATTTTTAAGAACCAGTTCTTGTGAGTGTGGACTCTGGCAGGCAGGCAGGCTGGAAACTCAGGCAGGCTTTCTAGAAGACTGTGGCCGTCTTGAGGTAGAATTTCTTCTCCAGGAAACCTCAGTTTCTGAAAATTAGCCGTCACAAAGCATGCAGTATTAATCCACAGCTTTGTGTGTACACAGGCTAAATCCAATGTTTTTATTGAATTCAGTTAAATTTCTTCAGGAAAATGGTTCTCCCTGTCCCACCAAATGCCCACGCACGTTTACCCAGAAAGCTTCTACTCTCTCCCTTCATTCACCTCAGAAAAAAAAATAAATAAATAAATGAAAATAATAAAAACTATGTTAGGGAAAATATTAGCATGGCTGGCTCCATTGGATAGCTTGCTATGATGAGTGTTTTTTGTGTTTTATAGATGGAGCACATTTGAATATTTATGTTTTAATGTGCTAATGTGATATAAAACGAGACTTTAATAGTAGGTTCCACATAGAATTAGTGTTATACTAAGCACTATATCTGCATTGTTGATAAGCCTTTTAACTACCCCATAATGAAAGTACTATTAGTATAATATCTAGTTTTAAATGATATCTCCAATTTTATATTATTCTTTTTCAAAGTTGTCATAGATATTCTAGGTTTTTAGCTTTTTGCTGCAATTAGCTATATATGATAGCAGAATGTATTTTGGCATATTATGCATACAGGGAGCACAACGTCTCATTCTTATGGTTGTACATGATATAGAATTACATTGGTCGTATAATCACATACGCACATAGGATGGTAATTTCTGATACAATCTTCATTTTGTAGTTGAACTCGCACACATATTACCTTATTTATTTTATAGACATATTATTACTGTGATCTCCATTTTGTAGACGAAGAACTGAAATTCGTGGAATTTCACTCAATTGTTCGTGGTCACAAGTGTGAGTATAAAATGAACATCAGATCTGCTTAAATCTAGTTTACTACTTTACCCACTGTGGGGGAGTGGTCCTTCGAGTTCCTGTGATAGTAATTTGTTTTCCTAATCATGACTAAGGCATGACTCAGCTTCAAACAGATCCTTTTTTTAAAAGGAAATAGTCATTAAGATGTCTTTATTTTAATATTAGTGTTTTTGTAGTGCCTACATAAATACCAGTGTGTGTTTTTTCTTCCTTTGAGCTTTTCTGAGTCAAAACATTTGTGTATCAAACAAAGCTCCACATATTTTTAAGGAGAAATGGAGGGCCATATGAGCCCTTCAGTAATGAGGATTTATGTATGGTGAATCAATTCTTTAACTGTTTGAAAGATTTTTTTTTTTTCTTTCCTGAAATTTTTTAGTTCAAATTAGGATTTCAGAAATTATGATTTCTATTACATTAGTTCTACATACTATAAGTAAATATCGCCTGGAAAAGCTTCCCCCACAACTTTTTGGCCAAAGAACCTATTTTGCAAGTAATATTGGGTTACTTTTTTCAAGTTGCATTGGGTTTAAAAAAAAAAAAAAAAAGGACCCACAGAGGTGGCGTACTGCAGTACTTCTCAGGGTATGAGATGCTCAGGTTTCATTGTCATTTCCCAAATGAGGAATAGCCACAGCTACTTTCAAACTTTATATGAAAAGCAAGTTACGGGGCTAAAAAAGAACTCACTTTGGGGAGACTGCATACCCAGGTTAAGGTAGCACTTGATAAGAGCATCCCACTTGTCCCAGTCCCTTAAAACTAAACTGAACGACATGGATAAACTGGAAGCCCAGATGACACAGTCAAGGGCATCAGAGATGAAGAGTTGCGCAATGGGGGAGAGCCGCACAAAACAAAGTTTCAGAAGAGATCCAAGTAAAGGGCGTTATGTCTTGAGGAACACACCACCATCCCATGGAATCTAGAAATGCAGTTTCGACAAATCACTGAATTCTCTCTGCTGCTTTTTGAGGTCAGGGAGATCCCTACCCTGAAAACTCCCACCGTTGAGCTTCAGGTCATAGTTGGCATCGGCACCCCCAACTCCGACGTTCAGAACACTTGCACACATGTTACCTTATCTAACCAGGCCTCCTCGCTGGAGCTGGGCTAGGTCTGGTTTGCACAGCTGTGGAGGTGATCTGAGAACCCTCTTGCTCGACCGTTTTTCGGCTTGTCTGGAGCTATGCTTTAGGAATCAATGAAGCACGTCCCCAAGCAATGAGGCAGAACTGGGGACAGCTGGGAAATCACTGCTCACACACCAGCCCGAGGTTCTGCAGCAGAATGACCTTTTCTTTTCAAACAAACAAAGGCTTTTAGATGATTGTGAAACTGACAGGTTTGCTACATAACAGTAGAACGTAACAAACACACGACACTGTTCTCGTTTGCCCACTGAAGAGGCCGGTTGGCATGTCTTTCGTAATTGTTGACCTACTTTTCATTCTTTCTTGACCGATTTGAAATCAAATTTATGTTCAGGGTAAAGAATTCATACGATACCAAAATGTATAACATGGAAAGGGATAGTCGTCGATATCTAATTACTATTGCCAGCTATTTAAATTTGGCTTTTATCCTTCTAGATTCGATTTTACTATGCACTTAGTACCCATCATATATATAGATATATTTATAATTTTAATATAAGTGAAACATAGGAAATTGCACAAATCTTAACCTTAGCAAATTATCAAAAAGTAGATATGGCCATATGACTACCAACCCAGGTCAAGAAGTAGAACATTACCAGTACTCCAAGAGCTTCTTTCCTGGAGGCAACCTAATATTATTGGACTTTGAACAGTGTTTAAAATTTTTTTCTTATGAATAGAATCAGAGAAGACGTTCTTTATTTGTGTTAGGCTTCTTTCAATATCATATTGATGAGCTTTTTTCATACTCAAACATACAGCAATTCATTTGTTTTCATTGCTGCATAATAGTCCACTGTATGAACATGCTACAATTCAACTGTTGATAGACATTTGGATTGGTACCAGTTAGGGAATAGTATGGATAACAAATATGTGAGTGTTCTTGTATGTACCTTGGGATGGCTTTTAGCTGGGTAGACACTAAGAAGTGAAATTGCTGGCTTATAGGATGCATGTATTTGACTTTAGTTAAATGATGATGCTAAACAAGTTTCCAAAGTGATTACAGATATGTATACTCCCATCAGCAGTACACAAAAAGTGTAAGGGCTCTGCCTCACCAACACTTGGCAATGTCAGCTTTTGAGATTTCAGAGATCTGATAGGTGTGGAGTGATATCTCACCGTAGTTTTTACTTACATTTACTGGTGACTAATGTTGTTGGCCACTTTGTGAAGTGCCTATTAAGCCTCATGTGTAATATTCTATTGGGTTATTTGCATCAGTTTATTATTGATGTAGACTTTCCAATTCTAGCCATAAGTGCCTTGTAAGTGACATGTACTGAAAATACCTCCTTCCATTCTGAGGTTTTCATCTTAATTTATTTAAAGGTATCTTTTGATACTTTAAATTTTAACACAATTCATTCAATCAACTTTTCTTTTAAAGGTTGGCTTTCTTTGTGTCTTCTTTAGGACATCTTTGCCTCCCCCATGATCATAATTTTTTTTTATACAATCTTCTGTAAGCTTTCTTATTTTCAGACTTAACTTTATGAAATGGCTAGAATTGTTTTTTTTGTCTCTGATATAAGGTAGTATTCAAGTTTTATTTGTATCCTATATGATTATCTGATTGGCTCATGACTATTGAAAAAAAAGTCATTTTCTTATCATTCTAGAGCACTACATTTGTGATGAATCAAGAAAAGAATTTCTCTTGGAGCTTCAACTCTACATTGAGGACCACACTCCGCGGACTCTTACCATGTTTTTTGTATTTTCTATTCTACTGTCTTTGTGTCTTTCAGTCTAGATATTTTAGACTCGTGAGCATCCTGCTTCAGCTTCCCACATACTTGGGGTTATAGGCCTGTGCCACCATACCCAGCTTAGATATTTGTTGCCGCCGGAAAGGGATTGCAGCCCAGAACGGCGGCGCCGTGGGAAGGAGCCCAGAGACAGGATGGAAATGAAAAAATTCTTTTATCTTTCTCATTCTGTCTCTTGTAATTTCTAACACCACATCCACACTCTCACAAGAAACCAAGGCACGTACTCTTACAAAAAACTACAATATATATACACAATAGCGTTAACTCCGTCCGTTCTCTCTCAGGTCTCATCTCACGCGCCAGAGCAGGAATGGCGCTGGCCCAATCTGCTGAGTCACGGCTCAAGTCTCTCAAGATCCTGGGCCAAGTCCCGCGAGATCCCAGGCCAAGTCCCGTGAGACTACGGAAGGCGGCAATGCCCAAACATGTCCATGGCCCATAGTCAACCGCAATCTTAGCCATCTCCCCAAACAGGGCTCCTGCAGATATTCTCGTTTAACTTATTATTTCTTCTTTCAGCTGTGTTTAACTAGCTATGAAAGTTATTTGTTGGTTAATTTTAGTCATTATACCTTTATTGATAATTTTCTTTTGGTTCTTTTTTTTGTAGTTTCAACTTCCTAACAAAAATTCTAATCTTGTCATTTAATCCTATAAATATATTAGCTATGTAAAGTTCATGTTTTCTATCTCCATTCTTTGGATTTCTGTGGTATATCTCCTTTGCTCATAATTCCTTTGACTTTCAGCCACAAAGCTTTGCTTTTTACATACCTAGTTTTGGATTGAGGACTAGATACTGATTAAGGAAAATTATAGAGATAATTTGATATTGTTTTCCTCCAAAGAAATCAGAACTTTATTTTTGGTTTGTGGTTTAAGTAGGGATGCCAGCAACCTAATGAGAAATTGAGATAACTGAAATATTGGCCCCAGTTCCTGTGGAGACTCTATTTCTGGTCCGCCCACCTTTACTCCTAAAATGCGGCTTTTCAGGGTCCCAAACTAGCGAATGGGGGCTGGTTTCCTAGCCCCTCCTCCGTGGAGTGCCGGTGTCTGCCCTTTCTCCTTCCATGTTTATGAGGCTGTTAAAAGTGCCACTTGTCCCATTTATCTCTCAACTCCACTTTTTGAATGAGCAAATACTATCTGGGGTGAGTGGCCCCAAACATTAGCTTCCTTCCTTACCTGGATCTTAGCTCCATTAATTCCTTATGCTATGATTCAGTAACTCTGATAACCTAAAAATGATGTACAATATTATGTTTAGATTTGTAGGCATCCTCAGTGGAAAGATGGATACAAATCATCCCATGTGTCTGCCAAAAAGTCTATATGATCCTAATGTAATTGGGGCTTTTGGCCACATGGATGTTTAATACTTTATGTACACAAATTATCAGTCTTTGATTTTGTGACTTGAGCTTGATGTGGTACTTAGAGAGAAGTTATTTCTACTCCAGGCTATAAATATTCATTCATGTTTTTCTCTGAGTTGTTGTGGCATCATTGAAATGTGGCTTCATGTGGAATTCATTTTGGGTTAAGGAATGAGGTAGACATCCTGTTTTAAAAAATTACCCCCATGTATGAACCGGGCTTGGTGGTGCATGCCTGTAATCCCAGCACTTGGGAGGCTGAGGCAGGAGGATCACAAGTTCAAAGCCAGCCTCAGCAATGGTGAGGCACTTAGCAACTCAGTGAGACCCTGTCTCTAATAAAATACAAAAAAGGGCTGGGGATGTGGCCCAGTGGTCGAGTGCCTCTGAGTTCAATCCCTGGTACAAAAAAAAAAAAAAAATTACCCCCATGCTTCCCCCCTAGTTAGAAATACCACCACTACTAGCCAGTTAATTTCTTCATATATTGGGATCATTCAAATGTTCCTGTTGAAGAATCCATCTGTCTATTCTAGTGTCCATTCCATACAGGTTTTTTTTTTTTTTTTTTTTTTTTTTTGTTGTTGTTGTTGTTGTTGGTTGTACCGGGGATTGAACTCAGGGGCACTTGACCACTGGGCCACATCCCCAGACCTTTTTTTGTATTTTATTAGAGACAGGGTCTCACTGAGTTGCTAAGTGCCTCTCCATTGCTGAGGCTGGCTTTGAACTTGCGATCCTCCTGCCTCAGCCTCCCAAAGTGCTGGGATTACAGGCGTGCGCCACCGCGCCCGGCTTCCATACAGTTTTAATTATGGCAGTTTAATAACATTTTAAAGATATTTGGAACATCTCATATCTTTTCAATACCCAAAGTTTTAGGTAGGCACCACTTATTTTTTTTTAGATTTATAACAAATAATTAAGATGTAACGAATAAGTGATGTAGCATTATCATATAATGAATACTTGTGAAATCACCATTCAACTTGTCACAAAATAAAGCAACTGTAATCTTTTTCTTCCTTTCTGTTGCTCTCCTTTCTGTTGTCTCCTTTCTTTTGTCTCTCTACCTTCTTCTTCCCATTTTGAGGTTGCCACTAACTAGGATGTTATCCTTTCCATTCCCCTTTTGGACAGTTTTTCTTATAATACATGTACATGTATATACATTAGTTTTTGCTTTGTTTTGTTTTGCAGTGCTAGGGTTGAACCCAAGACCTTCAGTATGCTGGGCAAGTGCTCTGCCACTGAGGTACATCCCCAGTCATATATTTAGTTTTGAGCTCTTGTTTTATATGGTTTTATTTCAGGTATTAGGTTTTGAATACAAAATTGCTTTGCAACTGTATTATTCTTCTCTGATCTGTTGGCTCTCCTTTCTGTTTGTCTCCTTTCTGTTTGTCTCTCTCTAAATATTGGGATGTTATCCTTTCCAGGACAGTTTTTCTTATTATTTGGTATATACATTTAGTTTTTGCTTTTTTTTGCACTTGATATTGCTGGGCAAGTTCTGCCAGATAAATCCCACATTATTTAGTTTTGAGCTCTTGTTTAAGAAATTTTTCATATGGTATTATTCAAAATATGGTATTTAGTCTGCTTTTGGATCAGGTTTTTCTTTTTCACTTGATATTGTGGTTCTGGTAGCTCTTTCATTTTCCTCTGCTATATAGTATATTTCTGGGTGGATATGCCAAAATTTGTCCATTTTGTTGCTGAGGGAACTTTAGATTGTTTCTCTAATGAAATTGAGCTTATGACAACTCTTGCCATATTTCTTTCGATTCATTTATAATGAAATTTCCCAGGATACATACCTAGCTGTGGAATTGCTGGTCCAGAGGGTATACACATCTTAACTTTACAAAGCAATGACAAATGGTTTTCTAATGTGGTTTCACATATTCCCTACAAGAAATGCATGTGTTCCTGTTGATTCAGATCCTCTTCAACAATTAGTATTGTGCCAGTTATAAAGGTATTGTCTTTAACCTCCAAATATACTCTGAAAATTATATATATGTATGTATGTACATATATACATAATTTGTGACAAAAATTATATAATTTGTGGCAAATTATATATGTATATAATTTTGTGACAAGTTGAATGGTGATTTGACAAGTATTCATTATATGATTATGCTATAGAACTTATTTTATTATATCTTAATTATTTGTTATGTCTTAAAATATATATATGCATATATGCATATATATACATATATATATGCTATCTTGCTTCCTTTCAGTTTCTACTTGATAGATAGGCTTGGGCCGATGGGCCACCTCCCCCATGGAAATTTCCATAAGAAGCAACCTGGTTTTATTTTCCCTGGGCAGGAGCCAATCCGCTTAAAGTTCGCTCTGTTCCCTGGGCAAAGAGCCAATAGCGTTAAAGGTCGTTCTGGTATGCCCCCCACCAGAAATCCCTACTTAAAGTTCCTGCCTGCCCGGAGCTCAGACATAACAGCTCGTCCCTGCTGAGAGAAGGCAGCTGCTGCAACAGCTCCAGACTCACTTTCTCCAGCCTGACGGCAGCTGCCCCAGCCAACAGCTCCAGAGACCAAAGCCGGCACGACCAGGCACCCACCCTCCGTCCAGAGTTCGCACACTCCCCTCTCCCTGACTCTTCTTTCCCACCAGAGCTTGCACACTTCCCTCTCCCTGACTCCTCTCTCCTCGTACTTCTTTACCTCTGACCAGCCATAAAGGCTGGTGAATAAATCTCTTGGCTGCACGGTTGTCTCTGGTATGATTTTTTGCCCTTCACTACTAGTGGAAAAACACTTACTTGAGGGAGTTAGAAGGTAGGAGAAGGCAAAAATCTCTCTTTCCTGTTTGTGTTCCTATCTATATTTTTCCAAGAATGGTATTTCATGTCAGCAGCAGCAGATGCTGATAATCGCAATTGCTTCTAGTCTTCAGTTCCATTGCACACCCCCAGAATCAGCTTCATTGTGCTCACTTAGAGGCATCTGAAGCAGCAGAGCAGTGTGTTCCCCTCAGAGGACAATTCCCACCCTGGGGAACCCTGCACGGATCTGAGGATGCAAGGCCAATAGCAGTCAATGGAATTTCCTCCTCAGAATTCTGAGTCTGACTTCTTGGGCACTTCCTGTAAGCAACAGCAAGGCAAAAGCCTGGGTCCTCCAGGCCTTCTTCTTTCAGTTTATGGCATAACTCCAACCTTCCTTGTGTTCCACCAGTTTAAGGGGTGGTAGGTGCTATCTGCAGTGACTTTGTGCTACCTCTGTTTCATTTTTGCTTTTTCTGTCTGTAAACGTCATGTAACCAATTCTCTATCTTAAATTTTCTCTTCACTATGCATTTTCTTTTTTCTTGACTAATGATGATAATTATTGAACTGCTCAGCTTTTGCTAATCTACTGGGTCTGAAATGCTACCTCATACGCTCTTTTTTGTGCTTCTCTGGTTCTATTAAGGAAGTTGAACATTTTAAATTTATTTTTGTAGTGTAAGTGGACACAATACCTTTATTTAATTTATCTATATGTGGTGCTGAGGATTGAACCCAGTACCTCACATGTATTATTAGGTGAGCACTCTAATGCTGAGCTGCAACTTCCAGCCCAGGAAGTTGAACATTTTTTGCATAAGTTTATTGACTACAGATGTCTTCTCTCTATAAAAAAATGTTGTTATGTTGTTTAGTCATTTTTCTACTGCATTTCTTCTTAGTAATTTGTAGTTGTTTTTTTGAATTTGGATACCAACTGGTTATAAATTTTATTTGTTGAATAAATCTCCTCCAAGTTTATGGCTTATACTTTCACTCTTTGCATGGTACATTTTGATGAATAGTAGTTTTAAATGTCATTGTAACTTTCTTGATATTTTCTTTTATGTTGAACTCTCTGTATCTTATTTAAGAAATCTTTCTTTATCTCAAGATCAGGAAGATATTCTCAATGTATTTAAGAATTGTGTTTCACATTTAGATGGTTGGTATACTGGAATGTAGTGTATGAAGAAATGTAGAGCTAAAATTTTTTTTTCTTTCCCCATATGGTTTTCATCTACCACCTTTTTCCCCTTTGATAGAGCACAATTTATACCCTGCTATCTATCAAAGTTCCATGTACACCAGAGCCCATTTTTGGATTGTAGTGGTCAATATATCTATAATTACACCAATGCTACATTATATCTTAGTTATTATAACTTTATGCCTCACCCTGATTTTTGGTAGGGCAAGTTCTTTCACTGTTGTCTTCTGCAATGTCTTGGGCTGTTCTTGGATCTTTGTGGATTCATCTCAAACTCCATAAGTCTTGCTTGAATTGTGCTAACTCTATAGGTCATTTGGTGGAACTGACATATTTCCACTGCTTTCTCTCCATGGCCATGTGATTTCTCTCCAGTTATTTAATTTTTATTCATGTCATTCAATAGTGTTTTGTAGTATTTTCCCATAAAAACTAATATCCATGTTTTCTTTAAGATTAATTTCTAGGTATTGCATGATATAGTTGCAATTAGAAATAGTGTCTTTGAAAATTATATTGCTTAGAGATTAGTGATTCCCAATCTCCCCGTGACACAGAAAGGAGGCAGTGAAGGAACAGTTGATCTGAGAGGTGGGTGACAGAATAAATGCTCTAAGACCCACTAGTACAAAGTCTGAGGCCTGGAGAGACTTGAAAGCAGAAAATGAGAGAGAGAGAGAGAGAGAGAGAGAGAGAGAGAGAGAGAGAGAGAGAGAGAAGGAGGGAAAGAAGGAGAGAGGAAAAGAACATCATAGCTTTAACAACATCTGGGGGAAAAATGTCCAAATTAAAGTGTGATGGAAGCAAAGGTATCCTTGGAGCAGATCAACCAACTTAAAACCAAATCATGAATAGAAAGAGGTGCCCAGCCTCTGCAGTCATTTTGTGGAACCCACAGAGGACAGAAGTCACCCTCTAAATCAAGACAGTGTCTCCCCACTACGTGATAGCAGCAAACTAAACCAGAGGGAGCACCGCTGCTGTGGGTTCTCTTAAGAATCTGTCTAAAAAGATCTTGTAGGGAAATTGCACTAGCCAAAAGCTGCTGAAACCTTCCCTCCTGGGGCAAACAAGGAGAGCGAGGTAGGGAAGCCCTGTGGGAAAGTGCTCACCCAACCCAGTTCCACACAACCTCCCAGGGAGCCTGGGCAGAGAGAAGTGGATGCCTACAATCCCCTGTGGCAGGAAGTTGGAGCTCAGATCCAAGCTGGAAGGCAGTTTGGACCCCAGCAGAGGAAAGGGGAGCCGTCAGGATCACTGCTACCATTCACGCTGGCAGAGGGCACAGCCAGCAGAGAAGTGGCCTCCTTCCTAGGAAGCTTAGAGCGACTCTCCCCACTATCACAGCCATCGTCTGCTGGGGGCCTTTCTTGGAAGTAGGCTGCTTGGAACTCCAGTGACATAGAGGGACAGCCCAAAAGGGAAGGCATCCAGATTGTGACCACGGTAGGAGGTCAGTCAAAGCCAAAAGTTGCCTGGGTCTAGGGCCTGAGAGAGCGACTATGTCACCTTGAGAAGGGTACTGTAGAGGGGAGTGGGTGCACAGTGACAGCCTAGAGCCCAGCATCCTGAACTCCTCACACAACAGAAACAACTAACAGACCCAACACTGCACCCTCCCAGCAGTCCCCCACAGGCCCCTGAGCTGGCAAAGTGGAAATGGCTGGTGGGAGGTCCATAGCAAATAAGAGAATGGCTCCTGTGCTCCCGCATCTCTGGAAGGTTCCACAACCCAAGGATGATGGACATCTGTGAAATGTCCCAGATCCTAATGAAATCCAAACAAGGATTCAATAGGAATTCTCTTCACCTTGGCCTGGTTTACTGTAAATAACTCTAATGTCCACGTTGATCACATATATCACATTTTTTTTTTTTTTTTTGGTACCGGAGATTGAACTCAGGGGCACTCGACCACTGGGCCACATCCCCAGCCCTTTTTTGTGTTTTATTAGAGACAGGGTCTCACTGAATTGCTAAGTGCCTCACCATTGCTGAGGCTGGCTTTGAACTCGTGATCCTCCTGCCTCAGCCTCCCAAGTGCTGGGATTACAGGCGTGCGCCACCATGCCCCGCTTACATGCATCACTTTTTATCTTGATTGATAGTTGTTACCCTAATAATCAACCCATTTCTTCTAATGCTTTAAAGCAGTAATTGGAATCACTGTCTCTTTGTTTTCCTAGTTCTGGTTTATACTTGCTTCTCTTGTTCCTTTCTCTCCCTTGTATTATCTGCTACTACCTCAATACCCCATACATCCTTTTCTCCTTTTTTAACTGGGTGTATATTATTTGTTTCTACCTTTTCTCTCTCTCTCTCTTTTTGCCCAATCTTACTCTATTCCCATTTTCAGCCCCCAGATAATGTTATAACAATTTTACTAATTTAGTAACCATTTGTTTTTTTTTTTTTTTTTTCAAATATTTATTTATTTACTTTAGTTGTACACAATGCAATGCATTTATGTTTACGTGGTGCTGAGGCTCGAACCCGGGCCGCGCATGTGCAAGGCGAGCGCTCTGCCGCTGAGCCACAACCCCAGCCCAGTAACCATTTGTTTTACCTACTCCAGAATTTCACTACAAGTTTATACCTGGATTAGAAGAATTGTGGAGAACTGTATCAACAAGGTTTTTACTTTTCATAGGTTGAATAGTACGTAGGCTTGGCTGTGAAGTGATTGATTGTAGTAAACAGTGTTCAGTGTGGCTTCTCTAAAAGTGATGCTGATTTTGTCAGCAGCAGAGTCTGCTTCACATTAAGTTAAAATATCAATAACTGGGTATTTTCCCAATTCAGGAATCTTATGAGAAAGAAGCTTTTAGTTCCTTGCTTGAAAGAATCGATAACCATCTCAAATAGATGGGGAGACATACAAACAATATGAAAAAGCGAGGGAAGAAACCTCCCCAAACAGCCTATCACACTTCAGCAGCTGACTCCATCAGTACCACAGTGGAGGAAATGTCAGAAAAAAGAATATATAAAGTTCACAGTTAAAATGTTCAATAAGCTAAAAGAAGATGTTAGGAGTGAAATCAGAAAATACAGGAAGTGAAAGATCACTTTAAGAGGAAGAGATTCTGAAAAAAGAAACAAACAGAATTCCTGGAAATAAAAGACTCAATAAATCAATTAAAAATTCAATTGAAGGCATCACCAATACATTAGACTACTTTGAAGACAGATTTTCAGGCCTTGAAGACAAATTATATAATGAAAATAAAGTGATCATAAAGAAAAGATATTAAGAGAACATGACAGAATATTCAAGAAATCTAAACAATATCAAGAGGCCAAATTTAAGAATCACTTGAGGTAGATCAAGGCTCGAAAATATGAACTAAAGGGATGTACAGTATCTCCAATAACATATTACAAAATACTCCAAATCTCAGGAATCAGATGGAAATTCAAATACAAGAGGCATATAGAAATCCAAATAGACAAAATCAGAATAGAACTTCTCCCAGACACATTACAATAAAAAGTCTCTAATATAGAATAAAGATAGAATTTTAAAAGCTGAAGGAGAAAAATAGCAGGTCACATTTAGAGGTAAACTAATTTGAATTACAACTGATTTCTCAATCTAGACTATACAAGCCAGGAGGGCTTTGGATAATTTATATCAATCTCTGAAAGAAAATGTGTACCAACTAGGATTACTATGCTCAGAAAAATTGTTCTTCAAAATTAAAGATGAAATAAAAATCTTCCGTGAAAAGTTGAAACTAAAAGAATTCCTAACAACAGAGCCACACTATCAAATCTACTCAACAAAATATTTCATTAAGAAGAAATAAATAATAAAAATGAAAACCAGCATAGGGATTTATTTCACAAGAAGAAGAGTCAATTCAAGAAGAATAAAATATGAATAAAACATTAGAAATAAATCAAAGTGGCAAGAAATAAAAATAATCTCTCTATAATAATATTGAATGTAAATGGTCTAAACTCTTCAATCAAATGATATAAATTGGCAGATTGGAATTTAAAAAAAGACCCAATAATATGTTGTTTGCAAGAGACTCACCTCACAAAGACATCCACAGACTGAAGCTGAAAGGATGGAAAAAGGTATGCCAAGCAAATGGTACCCATAAAGAAACAGGATGGCTACTTTCATATTAGACAAAGCGGACTTCAAGAGAAAATTAAAGTTAATCAAAGAGACAGAGGTGGTCACTTCACACTGATTAAAAGATTCATCCAAGAACAAGATATAATGGTATATCTACATACATAAATAAAAACTTGTCAATATTTAGAACAAATGAACTACAGTGTAATAGTACTGGGTGATTTCAACCAAGTAAAATTCTTCTGAACTAAAATAATAATAATAATAATATATTAATCAAATAGACCTAACAGATATCTACAGAATATTTCATCCATCAATGAATGAATGTACTTTTTTCTCACCAGAACATGGAATATTTTCTAAAATATATCATATTTTTGGCCACAAACCAAATTTTAGCAAATAACAAACAAAAGAGGGGGGGGGAGATAGATAATTTCTTGTATCCTATCAGTTCATAATGGAATGAAGAAATCAAGGACAAGAAAAAGAAAAGAAACCATTATAACACCTGGAGATTAAATAATACACTTCTGAATGATGAATGAATACTAGAAGAAATCAGATAGTCACATAGAATAAAAATAAAACTTGAATCCTACCTTACGTTATATGAAAAACCAATTCTAGCCATTTCATTAATTAAAAAAATTCTTTGAAAAAATGGGACTACTGATACAATATGTTAAAATCTGTGGGATAGTATGAAGGCAGTTTTTTTTTTTTTTTAGAAGTTGTTGTATATGACAGTAAAATGCATTACAATTCATAATACACATATAGAGCACGTTTTTACATCTCTCTGGTTGTATACAAAGTATATTCACACCATTCATGTCTTCATACATGCACTTAGGATAATGATATCCATCTTATTCTACCATCTTTTTTAAAAATATTTATTTATTTGCTTTAGTTGTGCACAATGCATTTATTTACGTGGTGCTGAGGATCGAACCTGGGCTGCACACTTACTAGGCGAGCGCTCTACCGCTGAGCCACAATCCCAGCCCCCATTCTACCATCTTTTATTTTTTTCTTTTTACCCCCTTGCCCCCTCTCTTCCTTTCTCTCCCCGTTGACCTTTCTAGTGTTCCTCAGTTCTAAGAAAAAAGTTCTCATATTTAAAAAATAGAAAGATAACAAATGAATGATATAACCTAATACCTAAAGTTTCTAGAAAAAGAAGAACCAGTTAACACCAAAATCAGAGGAAAATAGGAAATAATTAAAATCAGAGCAGCAATCAATGAAATTGAGAATGAAAAGAAATACAAAGGATCAATGAAACAAAGAGTTGATTGTTTGGAAGGATAAAAAAAATTGATAAATCTTTAGCAGAACCAACCAAAAAAGAGAGAGAGAGAAAGAGAGAGAGAGAGAGAGAGAGAGAGAGAGAGAGAGAAGACCCAAATAAAGAAAATAAGAGGTGAGGGGCTGGAGTTGTGGCTCAGTGGTAGAGCCTGGCATGTGTGAGGTTCTGGGTTCAATCCTCAGCACCTCATATAAATAAATAAATAAAATGAAAGATCCATTTACAACTAGAAAATATTTAAAAAGAAAATAAGAGGTGAAAATGGAAAGTCACCACAGATACTATTGAAATCCAGTGGACCATTAGAAGATATTTTGAAAATTTATGTGCAAATAAGCTAGAAAATCTTGAAAAGAGTCACAAATTCCTAGAGACATATGACTACACAAATTGAACCAGGAACCTTAAACAGATTAATATCAAGTAATGAAATTGAAGCAGCTATCAAAAGCTTTCCAACAAAGAAAAGCCCAGACTGAATGGATTCTCAGCTGAATTGTATCAAATCGTTAAAGAAGAATTAATACCAATACTTCTCAAATTATTTCATGATATAGAAAAGAAGGGAACACTGCCAAATTCTCTGAAGCCAATATCACTCTGATACCAAAACCAGACAAAGACACAACAAAGAAAGAAAACTTTAGGCCAATATCCTTGGTGAACGGAGATTGAAGAATTATCTGTAAAATACTGGCAAACCATATACAAAAACACACCGCCGCCCAAAGCCCCAAAAAATCTTCCCACACGACTTACTCCACCAATTCCAGCACCTCCATAAACAGTCAACCCATACCTCAACAACCAACCCACCCACCCGACCAAAAAGCCAAAAACCCTCCGAAATATCAAAAAATCCCACTCCCCGTACTACTTTCCAACAACACCCACAAGCCCCATATACACCATCCTAACCCCAAAACCTTAACCCCCCACCCAACAACACCCAGACTATAACGCCACACAACCTACCCCCCACGCACCAACAACCGCAAACACACGAATCACTCCACAAGACAGGCTCCCCTCCAAAACATACCCCGCCGTAACCCCACCCCCCCAACCCAATCCCCCCACCAAGAGCACCCCCTGATCTCCATCCAACCACCAACGTCAACCCAGCACCAATCCACTATACCCAAATCCCACTCGCAACGAACCACCAGAAACCCCCACAAACACACACACCCCCCCAGAACCCCCACACCGCCTCACCCACCTACTACCACCCCAACCAGCCACCCTGACCTGCCACACAGTCCATTCTCCACATCCTCAAAAGCCCCAACGTTCGCCCACCCAACACGCCCACGCAAAAACAACCCTCAACCCCTACCCCCACCAAACACCACACCAACGATCCCCCACCGGCACACCCAACATCTCCTCCCCCCACCTCCCACCCATACCCCAACCAAATTCACCAACCCCCTACGCGACCAACCAATGTCCACAATATGTCACAAATCCGAACATCCCCTATAAAAACCACCACCTCTCCAACATACCTCCGCTCACTCCCCTCCAGCACTCCCACAACCCCCCACACAGCCATACTCCACATGACCATACCCCCACGAGCTAGCAGAGTCCCGACCCCAACTACAACCACATCTATACCACACCCCAAACCAAGACATCCCACGAGCACACACCACCACCACGACCAAACCCCCCCGCCCACCCAGGGCTTCCAAGCACGTAGTGCCCACACGATTAAAAAGATGGCACACAATGATCAAGTGATTTCATCCCAGGGATGCAAGACTGATTCAACATATGGAAATCAATAAATGTTATTCACCACATAAATAGACTTAAAGACAAGAATCACATGATTATCTCAATAGATTAAAAAAAAAAAGTATTTGACAAAGTCTAGCATCCATTCATGTTTAAAGCACCAGAGAAACTAGGGATAGGAGGAACTTACCTTAACATTGTAAAGTCTATATATGACAAACCCAAGGCCAGCATTACTCTGAATGGAGAAAAACTGAAAGCATTTCCTCTAAAAACAGGAACAAGACACGGATGCCTACTTTCAACCATCCTACTCAACACAGTCCTTGAAACTCTAGCCAGACCAATCAGGCAAGAGAAGGAAATTAAAGGGATATTAATAGGAAAAGAAGAGGTCAAGTTATCTCTGTTTTCTGATGACATGATTCTATATTTAGAAGGCCCAAAAAGCTTTACCAGAAGCCTTATAAAGCTGATAAACAAATTTAGTAAAGTAGCAGGATAAAAGATCAACACATTAATCAATCACTTTCCTATACTCCAATAATTAACCTGCTGAAAATGAAATTGGGAAAACCATCCCATTAAAAATACTTGGGAATCAATATAATGAAGGAGGTGAAGGACCTCTACAATGAAAACTATAGACCACTAAAGAAAAGAAATTGAAAAAGACCTTAAAAGATGGAAAGAACTCACTTCTTCTTTGAACAGGCAGAATTAATATTGTCAAAAGTGTTATAATACCAAAAATGTTATACAGATTCAAAGCAATTCCCATAAAAATACCAATGATATTCTTCACAGAACAAAAAAAAAAAAGCAGTTCTAAAATTCACCAGAAAATATAAGAGTCCCAGAATATCCAAAGCAATCCTCAGTAAAAAGAGTAGGCATCACAATGCTTGACTTCAAATTATACTACAGAGCTATAGTAACAAAAATAGCATGGTATTGGCACCAAAACTGGCATGAAGACATGAAGACAAATGGAATAGAGTAGAAGACACAGAGACAAACCCACATAAATATAGTTATTTGATATTAAACAGAGGTGCCAAAAACATATGTTGGAGAAAAGATAGCCTTTTTTTTTTAACAAATGGGGCTGAAAAAACTGGATATCCATCCACATGTAGGACAATGAAACTTGACCTCTATCTCTCACCCAGCACAACAGCGGTACATATATACAATGGAATGTTAGTAGGCCATAAAGAATAACTTTATGACATTTGCCATAAATGGACTGATCTGGAGACTATCATGCTAAGTGAAATAAGCTATCTCCAAAAGCCAAAGGGTGAATGTATTCTCTGATATGTGGAAGCTAACCCACAATAAGGGAGGGGGTGATGGGAAGAACAGAAGTTCAGTAATGGGAAATGGAGGGAAGTGGGGAAATAAGAGAAGGAAAGACAGTGAAATGAATGACATAATTTTCCTGTGTACATATATGAATACACCACAGTGAACCTACCATCATGTACCTCCACAAGAATGAGATCCTAACTAGAATAAACTATATTCTATGCTTGTATAATTATATCAAAATGGACTCTATTGTTATTTGTGACCAAAGAGAACCAATAAATAAATAAATAAATCATCATATTACAGTAACACAGCCACATCAATGTTGATAACAGCATAATTCACAATAGCCAAGCTCTGGGACCATCCTAGCTGCCCTTCAACAGATGAATGGATGAAGAAAATGTGGTACAGTGGCACAATGGAGTATTACTCAGCCACGAGAAGAATGGAATTACAGCATATGCAGTTATGGCACTGGCCTATAAATTGATGGAATTGGAGATGATCATATTAAGTGAAATAATCTAGTACCCCAAAATCAAAGGTAGGATGTTTTCTAGGATATACAGAAACTAATTCAAAATAAGGGGGTGGCAGAAATAAAAAAAATAAGCAAAAACAAGAAAAAGAGAAAATAGAGGCAATAAGAGTAGACTAAGCTGATTGAGGAGAAGGAAGGTATAGGAGCCCTAATTAAAGAGATAGCTAAGATTGCGGTTAGCTGTGAGCCATAAGCATTACCACCTTCCATGGTCTCCCGAGACTTGGCCCGGGACATTGTGGATCGGGTCAGCGTCATTTGCATGATCTCGGGAGACTTGGCCCCGGGGGGATTGTGGATCTGGTCGGGGCCATTTGGTGTGGTGGTTGCAGGAGTGTGGATGGAGTTGGAGTTGCTGTTGGAGCCGGGGAGAGATGCTAGCAGAATAAAGAGCCTGTTCGCCCTGTTCGTTTCCAGTCTGCCTCTGAACTTATTCCCGCGGCGTCGTTGCTCCAAGTGGCAATCGCTTCAGGCAGCAACAGGAAGGGACAGGAAAAAGGAAGAAGAGTGGAAAGAATGAGGCTGAACTTTCCTATATGCATGCATGGAAGTGACACAGTGGGGCCAGGCCATGGTGTGTCCACTGGACACTAATTTAACAAAACGTATCGAAGAGGGATTGACGAAGTGGAGGGAGGGGATGGGGAGAAGGGCTGGGGACAGGATTGGAGCACCTTGTGTTCCATAATTATGTCAGAACTTGTACTGGTGGCATATATAACTAAAAGTAATTTTAAAAAAGAGAAAAAAATAGGCACTCTCTTATCTTTGAACTATAGGAAACTATTATAAGCAGAAAGATCAGTAGAGGGAAAGGAACAGGGTAGGGAGATGGGAAGGGAAGGGGAAATACTGGGGAATGAATTAGGCAAATTTATTTCATTCCTTTTTTTTGGTACCAGGGATTGAACTCAGCGGCACTAAACCACTGGGCCACATCCCCAGCCCTTTTTTGTATTTTATTAGAGACAGGGTCTCACTGAGTTGCTAAGTGCCTCGCCATTGCTGAGGCTGGCTTTGAACTCGCGATCCTCCTGCCTTAGCCTCCCAAAGTGCTGGGATTACAGGCGTGTGCCACCATGCCTGGCTTGTTTCATTCTTTTATGATCATGTCAAAATGAATACTACTGTCAGATATAACTATAAGAACTAATAAAAATGAAATTGAAAAATAAAATTATATTGCTTATTGATGGATCCTTTATTTCTTGCTCCTCCTACTTGCTTTCCTGGTTATTCTTAAGTGTTTATTCTTCCCAAATGAAACTTAGCATCATTCCATCAATTTAAAGAAGTCAGGGAGGTTTTGATTGAAAGTGAAATAAATATATTTATTTGCACTTTCCATTGCTCTATGCCATTCCATTGTGGCAAATTATCATTATTCATTTACCACTTTTTTTTGATGAATGTAGATATTATGAGATTTTTATATTTCTGAACAATTGATACATTAGTAGAGACCACTAGATGTGTTAGATTAGATAGCCAAGATTAAATTACTACATGCAGATGTTCAGAAGGTGCATGCATGACCCAGTTCCCTGATTGTTGAGTGCCTCACTCATCTCAAGACCATATAATGTACATGGAGAATTTTTAAAAAATGTTTTTTAGTTGCAGATGGACACAATACCTTTATTTATTTATTTATTTATGGTGCTGAGGGTTGAACCCAGTGCCTCACAGTGCGAGGCAAGCACTCTACCACTGATCTATACAGCCCCAGCTGGAGAGTTTGTTTTCTTTTAGAGTAGAGTGGTATTTGTAGATTGAGATTTCCTTTGGAGGAATTGTAATGTGTACTAAGGAGCATACTTCATCATTTCATAAACTGGAGGCAACATCTATGTCCATCAAAAGAAAGTGGTAAATGAATAATGCTAATGGGCCACAATGGAATGGCATAGAGCAATGGAAAGTGCAATGGAAAGTGCAAATTAATGCTGCATATACAATGTGGATAACTCTCATGGACATACTATTGAGTGAAAGGAGGCAAATACCAAATAGTACATCCTGTGTGTCATCTATTCAAAAGGAGTTCAAAAACATTTAAAACTAATTTATTTTCCAGCTGTGGCTGTGGCTCAGCGGTAGTACACTTGCCTGGCATGTTTAAGGCACTGGGTTTGGGATTCCGCATGCAAATAAATAAAACAAAGGTCTATCAACAACTAAAAAAAATATTAAAAAAACTAATTTATTTTGCTAGAAATCACAATAGTAGTTATCTTGGAGAATTAATGACTAAGAGAACATGAGGAAGTCTGCTGGCTTTCTGAATTGTTCTGTCTTGATCTAGGTGGTGTACACACACACACACACACACACATGCCTACATACATATGTGTGTTTTTGTCTGTATGTTTACATATAAACATGGGAGAGAATAATTTTATGAAGAAAGGTCCATTTTTTTGTCTTAGACATTTTGTAAGCCAGTAAAGTTCTGGGGATTGCTCCTAGATTTTTCTTATGTTTTTTAGCAGAAATACAGAAATGTAAAAGTTGAGAGTGTGGCCATTATTTTGCCTCACTCAATAATACTTTATCTTTCCCCCCAAATCCATATTTACATGGACTTTTAGTCATAAAATTTGCATCTTCAAAATTATGAAGTATTTCAAAAAAGATGAGGGAAACTGAGGGATGACTATTGCATTTGATAAAAAGATAGCAGAGACTTGTACTTTCTAAAATAAGTTACTTTCTAATTCACTTATTTTCTTACTATTCTTAGTGATGAATAATAATAATGTTCAGCTATTTTTGCTCTATCCTATCCATCAGCTGTTTCATTTTTTAATCTATCCAAATCTGAAGTTTTCTTTTCATTAAATATCTGTGTTATTCTTTGCATTACTTTCCTGTGGCTGTTGTATCAAATTATCATAAAATTGGTAGCTGAAAATAACATAAATTCATATGTTCATAGTTTTGGGAGCCAGAGTTCTAAGTCATGTGGGTAGAGATGCACCCTCTCTGCAAGCTCCATGGGAGAATTCACTGTTTGTCTCTTCCAACACCTACTAGCTCCCAGCTTCCTTGGCTTGTGGCTGCATCACTGCAGTCTCTGTTCCTGTGGTTATACTGCTGCCATTTTTTTTTTTTTTTTTTTTTTTGTGTGTGTGTGTGTGTCTGGGCCAAATCTCCTTTCGCTTTTCTAAGGATGCATATGATTGCATTAAGAGGCCACCCAGGTAGTCTAAGATAATCTCCTTGTCTCAAGATCCTTCACTGGATCACATCAGAAAGATGCTTCCATGTTCACATTTAGTTTCCAAGGACTGGGACCTGACATCTTGTCTAGTCATTATTCAGCCTAGTACACCTTGCCACCAGACTGTACATTGCATACAGCAGAGCCCTTACATGTTTTGTTTTCCTTCCTGTCCTCAGTGTTTAGAAGAGTTGTGAACAAGAATAACTGATATAGTAGGCATTGGCTAAATAACTCCCCGCCCCCAGCCTAGTGGTCCTTTGAACATCTTCCTACAGAATGAGGGATTTTTGTTTTACTTTAGAGGACATACCTAATACCATTGGTTGGAATTTATAGTGAGAAAAAAAATTAAAATGTTTTAAAAAATTATTAGTTCATATTAATTGTACAAAATTGGCTTCCTTTGTGACACTTTCATACATGCATATAATGTACTTTGATGGTATCCATTGCCTTTATTTCCCTCTCTTCCCTACCCCCTCTCTGAGAAACTGAGTATTCCAATAACCATCCATTGTCCAGGTTGTTTCTGAAAGAATAAACTGCTTGAATGCGGATGTATTCTAATAAAGTTTGGATGATATTCTGTTAGGGAAGTTATCCAGGGCAGTTGTCCCTTTATTTGGACCAAGCCTTCTATACTCTCAACATATACTGTGAATGCCAAAGACTTTATGTTGTTGTGCATTACACGTATCATTAATGCGTTGAAATTAACAGTGTGAAATGTTTAAAAACTGTAGCAAAAATGAGCAATGTTTAAAAACTGTAGCAAGCACCAGCTCCCTTAGCTGCTAGAGTGAAGACGCCATATACCGCGGGTATCCTCCGGAAAACTGCATCTTTGTGAGAAATGAAGGTGGGAAAAAGCCAAATTATCATGGAAAATTGTTTTGACTTCATGGGGATCCCAGCGGGGCCACACTTCTGGGTGCACGAGGTGAAAAGCATTCGCCAGGAGGTTGGCGCCCAGCACTGCTTGGTGAATGGACCTTCCGACTCAGGTTGCTCAGAGGAGGAAACCAAGGGTTTGAGAGGCCAAAACAAGTAGCAGACAGAAGGAGAACTCCACTGACTTCACTGCCGCTCGGGCAGCCCATCGCCTGGAGGGCGGTGTTAGCAAGAGCCCAAGTCCATTGCAGAGAACGCTCCTCTTGGGATCCTCAGGGCACGCCAGAGGGTGCCCAGAGACAGGCCACACCCCACTGCCTCTCGGACTCTAGGCTTCCCTGGCAACCAGGCATCAGCATCCTCCACCCTGTTGGGCTAAACCATTCGCCTCAGGGACCATATCAGGCGGGGACAGAAACAGCGCAATTTGATGGGACACTTGAAAGCTACTCGGCTCATATTTTTTATAGTTAACTTGAAAAACACATTTCCTTTTTCTCTTCCAGCAAACTGCCTCTGCCAGTGCAGCGCTGCGTCTCGTCAGTCCCACTAGAGCACCCCTACGCCATCATAGTGGTCCAGCCTGCCCGGGAGGCTCGCGGAGGGCCCGGGTTGGCGCAGGGGCGGGGCGCGCGCCCTACGTCATGCGCAGGGGCGGGGCTGCGCGCATGGGGGTGGGGAGGCGGGCAAGATGGCGTCCGGAGAGTGATTCTCCCTGGATTCCTCCAGCGGCTGTGGAGACTCCGGGGCGGGGGGGTCGGCCCTTCATCACCTCCCTTCCTCCTCTCCCCCCGCCCCCGGAGGCCTTCTGCTTCCCTTTCTCCCTCCACTTCGGGGGGCGGGCGGGCCAGGTTCGCAGGACACCATGTCGGACTCCGAGGAGGAGAGCCAGGACCGGCAACTGAAAATCGTCGTGCTGGGGGACGGCACCTCCGGGAAGGTCAGTCCTCGAGCGGGCGCGCCGTCCCAGGCCTGCAGGAACCCCGGCGCGGCCCCTGCGCCCCAGCCTCCGCCCTGCCGGCGTCGCCTCGTCATCCCGAGCCCCGCGCCCCTAGGCCCGGCCCTCCTGGCGGTGCCTGCGGCCGAACTCGGAGCGGGCGCTCGGAGGCGGAGAGCTGTCCAGCGTCCCCTTAAAAACGGAAAAGTCGGTTCCCAGTTCCCGGCGGGATCGCGAACTCCGTCAAGACTCGGGCCAGCGTCCTTCGCTGGGAAGCTTGCAGCTCCTCGCCCCCCAGGATGGCGAGCGTCTGCCAGGGCGTCCTGCGCCGCCTCTGCGTGCAGTGCAGGTCGCACCTGGCGTCCCCGGCCCTTCCCGGTCCCGATGCCCGCGCTGCACAGTGAGCCTCCAGAGCTCGGCTCAGGACCCAGGTGCCCTGCGAGAGGATGCGGGCGGCTCGTTTCACCGGAGGGCACGTTGCGAACCTATTTGGGTTTTGTCTATAAGATGGTATCCATAGGGGTCGCCGCAAGGGGTGAAATGTGAAAGTACACATTAAATGCGAAAATACACACGAAGCTCTCAGTACACGGTGTGCACTCAATAAACGTTAGTTACTAACCTAGTATCATGTGTGTTCCCAGCACAGCACCTGTCAGTACAAGCATTCGTTCGACAAATGTTTTTTGAGCTCCTGATGTGGGCAAGATGCTGAGGGTAGAACTGCCAGCGTGACAGTGGCCCCTGCCTTAAAATCCAGTCTTCGATGACCAATGATCATTGGTTGAAAGAATGAATGAGTGCGTGCCTGAGAATATCCCCAGGCAGCCGGTGCCCCAGAGCCGAGCTTCTTGACCCCAGTTGTGGAATTCCTGCAGTGCTATAAACTGCCAGGTTTTTGCGTGGGGGGAGAGGGTTGCAAGGATCTAAGAGGATCTGAGACCCACCCTCCAAATAAATGGAAGAGCCTATGCCCTGGGTACGTTCACACCTGTTGCTTCTGTCGAGGGCGCCAACACACTTTCTGGGAATATTGCTAAAGTTTGTCTCTCTTCTACCCGCCCCCCTTTCCCCAGCCAGCCTTCAGAAACTCTGGCCTTCATTGCTGCCAGTTTCCCTTTTTCGGTTTCACATTTCTATGTTGCTGGTGTAGTGTGGACCCTGGTTAATGCGGTGATGGCTTCTCTTCGCATCCTCCTTGGCAGTTTGCTCTGCACGACTGCTGCTGCTTTTGGTTCTGAAGTTCCAGGTTTAGAGCCCTGGAAAAGATGTCATTCGTATGCAAAATTGGAGTAATCCTGTCATTTCTTATCTTTCCAGACTGCGTTACTGAGTTTTATTCTGAGGAAAATACTTCAAAATGCTGTAATTACCTTTAAATATTTTGGGAAAGGAAAGAACGTGGGGTCACTTTATGAAGTATAAGACTCTTTGGACCCTTAAAAAGGATTTTTAATAAGTGAATTGTTATAAATAAGTCAGCATTGTTTCTAACATTTATTCAATAAAAATTTTAAGCTAGGTTTTCATGGTTTTATCATTTAGATTTATTTTGAAAGCCACATAATTTTTTGTTTCCTAAATTTTATTGTATTCAATTAGTAGCTAAGCTTATTTTCCATTTAAAATTATGAAGATAATACTAGTACCTTTGTAAAATGATCCTCAATTCTCCTGTTATCCTATATGCTACCTTATTTCTTTAAACTTTTGTTCATTTTTTCCTGGCTCTTATCTAACTGTGCATCTATTACTCAGTTGAAGTTTATTCACAATTTCAAATACATCTTTTCCAAAATTTAGGCTTTCATGCATATTTTTACTTAATTGCTAATTTAGTGTGAATAATTATAATTTTTTCATCTCTGTTTTAAGTTCTGCCTCCTGTAGGACAGTTTTTCCACTTGTGTATTGTTGAATCAGGACTTATTCTGCTTCAAATAATAATGGTGATATTTTTTATGGTGCTCTAACTTAGTCTTCATCCTCTTGACTAAACAATGCATTTAAAAAGCAACAGTTTTCTTTTCCTGCCAGAAATTTTTTTCAGAAATGGGCATTTGAAACCTAAGGTCCTTTTTTTATTATGTTAAACATTTCTTTCTCCATACCCTACTCAGCCTCAAATTATTGGCAGCTATCAACATTCCATTCTCCTTTTCTTCCATGAACTCAACTTCTCTTCTTATTTGTATCCAGATGTAACGCACTTTGCCATTTTTCTAGTGTTAGTTTTTCCTGCTCCTTTGAACTCTGGGCATTTTTGATACACAGAGATAGAAGCAATAAAGAACAGTACTGACATGACCACTAACAGTTTCTTCAAGAGAAATTTAGCTCCTCCCTTCAGTGACACGTGTTTCTATATATTTTCAGTTCTTATTTATACTTCTGATTTAAAAACATTTCTTAAGATATTTTTGAGGCAAAATAGTCTTTTTAACTGTTTTATCGGTGTTAATAAATGTAGTTTGGTTGAAGATGTTAGTATTTGTTTTCCAAACAAAAAAATACAAAGAATCAGATAAAAATGTTTCAGATATGGTAGCTGGTGGTGGTTCACTTTTTGAGTTTTAGGAAGAGTATCTATAGTAATTTGTGGGAAATTATTGAGTGTGAAAGATGGGATAATGTCTAGACAATTGAAGAAGAAGCATCTTCCATTTAGATTCAGTTAATTCTCTGAATAATTTTTAGAGCAAGGTCTCAGGAGATGATTGAATAGGAACCTATTTTAATACTCTGTGTGTTTCCTATGACCTGTACTGTTGACAGTTTATACTTATTCCAATAGAAATTCCTCTGATTTTGAGACTGTTTTTTGCCTCAAATGTTTGAGGGCAGAGCTTTAAAAATCTTGGAAGTCTGTTTCCAAGAAAAGAAGTTTACTCAGAATTTTTCTGAATATTAATATAAAATATTAAATATTGAGAATCTTAAATGAAAATGAAAAATTACTTCAAATGACAATATGCTATTCCATGTACCTTGAATTTCTCCTTGACTTTTACATTTTTAACTGTCCATATATTAAACATTTGGAGCACTTGTAGTTGTGGAAATGGTGACACTTATTTTTCTTCAGAACTTTGAGCCTCTTTACAGATGATTTTTTTGCTCCAAAGTAGACAAGCTTAATGGCACAATTAGGCTAAAAGATAGCCAAAAAGATTTTAAAAGGAATGCTCAACTCTTTTATTCTTGTCTTTCAATTTTGATATTGTTATATACTTCAAGGATATAACAAATGGTAATGAGTTTATTTCTAAATGTCTAGTAGAACATATTTCTTAGGATAGTGCTCAATAATTACTTGATCAAATATCTTAGCAATTTATTACAAATTCTGAGTAAATATTTTAAAAAGTTATGGTTAGGGTATACAAATTACTATTTGTGAAAAATATGGTTTTTGTGTAAAAGGAAGTTTAAGTCATGTTAAAAGAAATTGAACATTGGCCAAGTTTTCTTTTGCACTGCTGTTTTTACATCATAATTAACTATAATAAGCTATCTTGGAAAACTTAGTTTTTGTTATTTTAAGAGTTGACATCTAATTTTAGCTTTTAAGATAAAAAAGGGTTATTTTGCCCTAACTTTGGCACTCTGTCTTGAGGAGTATAAAATCTTAGTGAGGCTGCCTTTTTTGTCCTTTTTGGGAGGTTTTCAAATCAGAATAGTGCATTTAAAATGTTTAAGAAATCTGAGTTATTGAGTTATTTGAGTTGTTACCAGAATTATTCATTTTCTTGGATTAGAAAAAGTACATTAATAAAAAGCTCTAGGATTTTTGAATGAAACTTTTTTATTAAAAAATGCAGATAATTATCTGTTCTGGTTATAATATCTTATGACTTTTAAGCATTATGAACCTTGAATAGGAAATACTAATATTGCCTGCTTTATATTAATCTTAATAATGCTAGTCTAGCTTCTTTATTTAAAAGATACATATTATCAGGATCATTCTACTTAATTATTTTCATTTGATATCTTTAACATAGAGGAAAATTAGATTATTAAGATGCATTTCTTGCAAAAAAAATGAGAAGAAATTTTATAAACTGCTTTCCCTTCCTTGGTACTACTTCTTATTTAGCTGAGAGCAGTTATCCTCAATATATTTAACCTTAGAAGTGAAAGAGTTCTATGAAAACTTTTTTTTGAACAGATAGGTCAGTTTCAGATTATTGGTCATGTTGCTTTAGTTTTCTGTTAATAATTGTCAAATTGTAATTTCCCTTGCTTGACAGCCAGGGGATTTGAAGAGATCTAACTGATTAGTCTTTTGTCCCCACTGCTGGCTGCTAGCAAGTGAAGTTTACCTGGTGCTATTAGGTCCCTCCTCCCCTTTGTAACTGATTATAGCTGCTTAAAGTTGTCTGGTGGATCAATTGGAGTATAAATGTTAAAAAAATACTTAATAAGATTTAGTAGTAGTCTTATGTTTCCATAAATTAATTCTGGTATTCTGTGCATCAATTTTTTTTTAGACCTCCTTAGCTACGTGTTTTGCTCAAGAAACTTTTGGAAAACAGTACAAGCAAACTATAGGACTGGATTTCTTTTTGAGAAGGATAACATTGCCAGGTAAGAGACTAAAAAGTCTTAACATAGAAGATTGTACAAATCTTACAATAACAGACATAATGCCAAAATGTATAAAATAAATATTGGTGCTGCTTCTGCAAGAAAATATGTGCAATCAGTAAATCTATTGTAAGAAGTTTAACTTTCATCAGCATCTCCATGAAGGCATATTGTCCATGTGGGTGAGAAAAAGATTATATGCTCCCGCACCCCCTCACTATTTCTGGCCACTATACATTTTTTGAGGCTAAACCGTAGTTGCTTATAAAATTCTAAAAGGTGTTAAAAAATTAAGTGCTATACATTCGTTAACAGATATTGTATTAACTAAATGTGAAAAGATTGGGAAGGATTATTTTTTAAAATGTTATTTTGATTAGCTTTTACTTCAGCTTTTTGTTTGAAAGTTGGAACACAAGTATAATGTAGCTATGGAACTTCGGTGCTCTAATATGTGAATGCTGTTTTATGCAAGGCAGCATGAAATTGCTGGCATTTAATAGACCACTAAAATTTAGGGTCCCTAGGCACTCATAAAAATACAGTTTGAGCATTCAAGATGTTTCAGTTCACCATGCAAAGAAACTATTTAGATGCCAGTTGCAGCACATTTTGTGGGAAATACAGGGAAATAATAACACAAAAAGAGTGGTTTATGTTTTAAGTTAGTTTCTGAACAATTGGGGCTTTAAAATGCTCTGCATTCAATTTCAATGGTCAAATTATATGTTTGAAGCATTTTATTAAAAACAGTTTATCTTGATTGACTTTATAAGCCATCTCCCTCTCCTCTGTAAGGAAGCACATTTGAATAAAATAGTGTGATGTTAAATGTATATACTAGAATGTGAGTGATACAGGGGGCCGGGGTTTAATAAATTTCAGTATTATTAAAATCTGTTAACCTCTCAAAACACCCCATCTATCAGACTACTCCCCATAAAAGGTATAGAGCAGTTAAGGAAAACTCTTGATAATTGGAGGTATCCTTCAAATCTCATTATTAATATATTCTATTTTGTGATTGTTTTTATTTGGTTCTCAGTGACAAATAAGAGAGACAACGTGAGGAAAAAATAATTCTAATTTTTCCATTAATAAGTTATTGTTCAGTAAGAGGTTTAATGAGAAACATATGTTCTTTATTTCATCTGTATTTTTCTTTAATGTGTTCACAATTGAAAATATTTTTATTTGTATCATTCTTGTTCATACAGATGGATTAAAACTCCATTTAAGACACTTAATTTAGTCACCAGTCATATAATATACATGTCAAAAATTGAGTTTTGCAAGTTTTTCTCAGGGATGCCAGTTGTACATAGAGAACCTCAATGGTTATCAGCTATTTTGTTTTGATATTAATTAGCAAAAGCACCAACTTTTTGTCTTTTTAATTTTTCTCATTTATTTAGTTGAAAGGCTTAAATAAAGGAGGAAGCACCTATTTAAATATTATAAGCCTGGTTTGGACTATTTCTGTGACATTTGTGATGATTTCTGACTATTGCATAGTACGACCAATTTAAAAATTCTGATTACTTTGTAAAAAAAGTATTGGTATTCTTAAGATTCAAATTTAAAGTATAATATTTTAGGCTTAGAAAGTATTTAGGTTAAAAAATGATGTTAGGAAACATATATTCTTTTAAGAAAAAATTTTTTTTGTGTGATACTGCACATTCAACCTAGGGCTTTTTACATGTTAGGTAAGTGCTGTACCACTGAGCTACATCCACAGCTTGGAAACATATACTCTTAACAAATTTATATCTCAACTTTCCTGATGAAATTTTTATTTTGATATACAGTGTTCCACAAAAAAAATGTCTACATTTTAAAAGGATAGTTTTTTTTTTTTTTTGCTATTTAATGGAGTCAAAATTATTTTTAGTGTGTCTTGATTTTATGTAACCAATATGTATATTAAGAAATATAAGTAAATCACAAGATTTGTAGTTCATTCTTTATATGCTTTCACCCTAATTTTAATTCATTGTAAGTGTCCAATGTCGAATTATTATTTGTATCATTTGCTAAATTAAACATTACAGCCTGCATTGTTGATTTTATGGTAAAGCAACATCATATGTGAATCTAATATTTGTTACTATTTCAGTAAAGTCTTCTGAACAGTCAGATTGTTAGAGATGTAAATCTCATGTCCATCTATTCACATTCTCTTCATGCAGGTTTTCAAGGTCATTACTTTGCAAATACTCATCCATTTTAGTATAGTTCATGATCCGGTATGCTGTATAGTCTGGATGCAACCACTGTGCAGATTTTACTGCTTAAAATAGTGTATCTGTTAGTCAGAGATTCTGCTGATAGAGCTTCTTAAGAGCCTTAGTCAAAATACTTTCAGGAAGCTTGTGGGTACAGTCCAGTAAACAGCGTTCTACTGTGAAAAGGATTTCTAAGTCTTAGTACAAGAAGTGGGCAGTCTTGTGTTTTTAGTTTCATCTTGACTATGCAGCACTTTAAGTAAGTAAGGTTAACCAAGGCACCAAGTGTACTTTTACAAGGTCACTGTTGAGTCCTCTTGGTGGCTTTGATTCATACCAAAAGCACCTTACCTGTATTTTGTTACTTCATATAATTTGTTTTTTTTTCCTAGTTACATGTCATTTCTTACAGAGGAGCAGGGACTTTATTGCATTTTGCATTTGAGATTAGATTGTTGACAGTATCTGTGATGTTCTTTATTTGTTACACATTTGTGTTAGATGCAGACTTGATTGAAAAAAATTATAGTATTACTTGAATATGCTTATGCAACTTCATAGGTATGTCATCCTGAAAACATAATAGGAGACTTCATATGTTTATGCTTTCAAATCTAAAGTTAACATTGATTTGAATCACATCTTTACATGAGTTTTTTTCCTCAAATTGAAAATCCCAATTTAGTTTTATGTGTTAATAAGCCCCAAATTCTAATGTAGAAGTTAAAAAAAAAATATATATATATTTCTAGGTATATGAAATGTCTATGAAATTAATACCTCTTGTAGAAGCTATGATGATAGTAAATTGTTTTTCACTAATATTTTAGCAAAATATGCATTGCTGATAATTCTGGTGGATTATCAATAATGAATAGTTATTTTTACTACTGAGTCACTAGAATCTATTATCTTAAGAAAAACAACAAGCAAACAAAAGTGTTTGAAAAGGTATAGATTTTAAAATGTATCTTCACATATGAATGTAAATCTCTTAGATGAAAGATGGGTAGATGATTTTGAATTTTAAAGATGATTGGAGTCAGTATTTGGAAACAGGTAATGAAGAGCATGTTACTACAGTTGAAGTATTTACAACACCTAATTCAGATAGGATATGAATATTAGAATAAAAAAGCTTCATATTATCTTGATGTGAGGTTAAGTAATAGGGATTATTGACCTTGAAGAAATTGGATTAAATATCCTTTAGTAATTAATAAGCATTGTCTATAGTTTTACTCTATAAGTTACTCACTGTAAGAGTTAAGCACTGTCTTTTGATAGAAACAAATGATTGTAAAGAGTTTTTCAAATAAAATAAATGGATTACTGTCTGTTTATCTAGGGGCTTCTGAAACATACCTTTACTGAGGCTAGCTTTCTCACCTACTAAATTTGAGACAGTGTTCTATAACACTATTATTTTGTTTTGACTCTCCCAAAATTTAGATTTTTTAAGAAATTGGGTTTATATAGGTTGTTGGACAAGTCTTAGTTTGTGACACTTTGGTTTTTGCATTCACAGGGCTTTAATAACATTTCACTCATTACTCTGAGCATTGAAAGTGTGTTTCTTTGGAATGATTGTGGGTGATAAACTTCAGTAGCTCTCATTAATGCTAATGGAAGTTCCTCCTGGAAATCCTCTGCACGGTGGCAGATGGAGCAGGCCTACATCCAAACAATGGAAAGATTGTAATACAAACCCACCAAAACTTAGAAGTAAGGGTAAAATTTTGCTGGTTAATCCAGTGTCTTACTTTCTTTTCAGTTTTGTAGTTAAATGATGTGACTAGCATTCTCTTGTTTTAGTGTTTGACGTTGACCTAAAAATTCTTGTCTTTATAATTCTTTTTGTTTTGGAAGTGAGGTCATTTTCTCAGTTTTTATTTGAATTTTCCTGATTTGCAAGTCATTCAGAAGATGTCCATTGAGACTCTGAAGACAATAACATAGTGCTATGAGTCAGAATAGTTTGAAGTGTTAAACTAAATGCATATTGGACATGGTCATTTACTTTTGTAGCTCAATCATTAGTTGCATTGTTGAGAGGAAATAGCTTATTGCACACATTTTGCTTCACCCAAATATTTTGCAAACTGTACAAATGAATTTTAAAGATTACTTTCTAATTAGTGTTTTAGGATGCTTTTATAGTGTTTGCATGGGGGAAGAGAATTCATTATAGTATATTATCAAGACTTTGAAGCACATGTAATTTGTTTCAGTGGAAGTACTTTGAATATGTATGAATGCATCTTATTTAGAGATATATTGGGTCTGTATATCTTTTATCAGTTCTGAACAGGGTCATCAAATGTGTCCATATTTTACAGGTTAAATTTGAAAACTTAATTTTTGATTGTTTACCATTAGTGTATAGCAGACATTCAAATTAAAAGATTCCTTTGAGTTGAAATTAGGATGCATTTTAATAGACTTTTTTTGTTGAGTTTTAGAACCAATAGAATTTAGAACCTGTAGCAAAATTCATGTGGTGTTGGGTGGGTTAATATATCAAGCTTCAATTTTTATTTTTAAAGTATGTTTCTTACTCCATGCACATGTGCGTTTATTGTTCTATTGTTTGAGAATATTACTACTTTTTTTTAAAGATTAAGAATATTTCTTTTTTTTTTTTAAGGCTTAAGTTCATAGAGTAAAGCTTACTTTATTTTGTTTTGAAAAAGACTAAATGTGGTTCCATGGAAATGAAGTAAAGGCATAAACCTAGATTCTCCACTATGACTTCTTTAACAACATTATTTTCACAGTTCCAAATATTTTTTTTCAGAAAAAAAAGCACATTGAGTTCAGAGTTTATCATTGTGACTCGGTGTTCTGTGAAACTCTGCTCAGTTGCTACATATTACTTAAATTCTTAACTTTTTTGTATGCTTTTTTTACATTCTAGGAAACTTGAATGTTACTCTACAAGTTTGGGATATAGGAGGACAGACAATAGGAGGAAAGATGTTGGATAAATATATTTATGGAGCACAGGTATGACATAAATTCTATGGTTATTCTAATAGCGACAATACTCTTATAAAAATGTGCCAGGTACACACACTCTTCTTAACTTGATCTTTCCTTGATATATAGAGAGACTAATTTTTCATTTGTGCCAGTCCTTTGGTTTCATTCTTCCCATATTGTGTTTGGAATGATTTAGGTGAGGGAATTGGTAGGAATTAACAAACTCTTTACATCTTTTACTTGCTATCTATATTTCTAGATGTTATTGTTAGCAATTGAAAAATGCAATGACATTATGTTTTGATATTATTAGATGATTTGTTTATAATAAAAAATAGAGAAGGGGAAAACTTAAGTTGCAAGGACAAAAATTGTCTCTGTGTCTATATTTTTGGTCTGAATTGGTTTACTAAGTAATTATTGTTCCTCAGATTTAATAGACATTGATATTGTATATCAGATAAGTACAGCTATATGTATGAAGCACATAAAGTAATTTAATATGATAATGGTGTATTTTCACTAAGAAAAATGATCTGAATAATTACATAAACATTTTTTTGTAACATGAGTTTCAATAGACATAATTTATGTTTTTAAATAAAATCATACAAATAGAAAATATACATTATAGTAATATACTTTAAAAGCTAATTATCTCATTTTGAACATGTTTAGGAAAGAGTAATTGCCTTTTTAATGCTTTGGCAGAATACTTTGGATTTGGTGAGGTAGTTTTGAAATAAAATAATGCCATTGAAGGCTGGGGTGGTGGCTTAGTGGTAGAGCACTTGCCTAGCATGTGTGAGGCACCAGGTTCGATCCTCAGCATCACATAAAAATAAATAAATAAAGGTATTGTGTCCATCTACAACCAAAAAAATTAAAAAAAAAAATGCCATTGAATGCAATCATTTGATGAAGTAGAGTATATATGATATTTAGCTAAAAATGCAGTACATGGTGATTACTGAGCTCTGTATGTAATACTTATTGGTATACTATTTCTTTATTTTTGCTTTTTCTTCTACTTTGAATTACTGTGTGTTTTCCATATCATCATGAAACATTATAGAGATAATACTCAAAATCTTCATTTATTCATTTGCTGGAATTTAATGTTTTAAGCAGGGGAAGTATAAATTGTTTATGTGGAACTATGTTTTTTTTTTTTTATAAAAAAATGAATCTATAGGACAGAGAGAATATTAACACTCTCCTGTACAAAATTTGATTCTTGTGAAATACAATTGCCTTAATATTGGGTGGAAAATAGATTCTAATTTTTTTTTTGTAAAATATTCAGAGAAAGATAAATGAGACTAACATGTTTCTGAATCATGTATAATGGCCCTAGATTTTTTAAAAATTACTTGTATAAATTTGATTCTTAAAACCATCTTTATTTTCTACATTGTTCCTTATTTCCTGCAAAATATTTCCACTTATGTTTAACATTTACATTTGTGATTATATGATCTGGTATTTTATGCACTATCATTTTTAAAACCTGTGTTTAAGGCTTGTGTGTCTGGGTTTTTTGCCATTTTAAACAAATTAGGATTAAAGTGGACATTAAGCTAAAGAAAACTGGCTGGACAGAGATATGCAGGAAGCTACAGTCCTTGATTTACTCCTGTGCTTGATAAAATGCAATTTGAAAATTGTACTCTTTTTCTTCTTTGCTTTATAAAATCTAGCTTTAACCCACATATAGGATTTTTTTTTTAAATAAAAGTAGGACTGATCTAACTTATAATGATATTTGATTCTTGGTGTCAAATACAATAACTTTTTATAGTATAGCTAGTTAGTGAAGAACAGGAATACTTTATGCATCTCAAGAATAATTAATATAAAATTCAAGTAATCCTTTTTTCTTAAAAATTAGGGAACTATAATGTTCATTAATTGGTTTTATCAATTCTATTTTACTTAAAATCATTTTAAAATTTATTTAATTTATTTAAATATTTTAAAATGTATAACTATTATATAAAAATTAGCATCGATGTGAAAATAATGTAACATAAAATTAACCATTCTAAGGTACATAAGGTATTTAGTACATTCACAATGTTGCCTAACCCATCCTTTTAACATATTGTTTTATATTATTAAATGTTTGCTTACAATTGGCAGGCTTTAATATGAAAATTTGTGGGAAATTTGAGAATTTCCTTTTTTTTTGGAGTCCTTAGTTTTAGTAAAATGTCTTTATTCTCTTTTCATGTGCTTCATTTCTTGGGAGAAAATAAATGTTATTTTCCTCTTAGAACTTGTACAGGCCTCTTCTTGAAGGTTCATGTTGATGCTTTTCCTTTTGCTGATGCCTTATGTTGTTCATACCTTGTAGTTTTTGTGACTATTATCAGCCCATACCCTGCTTTATTAAACAATCATGTAGTATAGTGTTCTTGAGAAAATCATGACCATTTTCATGAAATTGGCCTAGGAAACTGGGAGTTCTAAGATGATGAAATGAGTTGTCATAAATTGATGGTAATTATAATAACATTTTTCTGCTTTCCAGAAATTCAAAAGTAAATGCTGTGTAAAATACACAAAGCCTATTTATTAGTAGTTTATTTTGTTAAAATAGATATAAATATACATCTAGGCCAGAGAAGCTCTGATTCATTATTTATAACCATAAATTGGGGAAAGTGTTACTTTTCAAAAACAATGCTTTCATAAACTTTCTAATATACTTAATAACTTTATATAATATATACTTTATTCTTCAAAGTAGATCCATATTGCTTTTAGAGTTGTAGATTCTTTCTATTGCCCATTTCATGAATACTTTGAATTGTGTACACATGCTACAATACAAAAATATTTCACAAATAATTTTTGTTAAGCTATTTTGAGGACATGAATTTAATGTGTTATTTAGAATTTTGTTTTAGGTTCTCTAACTTTTGTATTGTGATTAGAAAGAATTATCTTATACATGTCTGGCCTATTAAACTAGCAAGTCTATTAAAAAAAAAACATTTTTTAACATCCAGGAAGAAGCTTATTTTAGGGTGGAAGTTAACTTGTGCCTAAATAAAACTGATTATTTTACCCTGTTCACTTTTCCCCCAGTAATGTTAAACTTTAGCCATAGTCTATTGAATAGTGTTGGTTGAAACCAAATTGAATTGACACCCAAATGAATTAGTAAGATATTTTAACAAAAACTAGTTCTAAGAATTGAAACATGTCCTAGTTAAATTCCCAGATTTTAAATTAATTTAAAAATTTCTAGGAGTCTTCAGAAAGATGTTATAGGCTATTTTTCCTAGTGGTTAGAAGCAAACACACAGTACGTAGTGTTTAGTGCCCTGTAACCTGTGGCTAACAGAGGCTAATAACAAACCTCAGAGAAGGACTGGATGTTTCATTTTTGTAGCTCTTTCTGTCTTGGAATCTAAGTGGTTTGCAAACACTGGCCCAGTGAGCATAAACTCAATGAAGTATAGTTATTTGTGAGGTAGAACACAACTGCTGTTGTGTGCCAGTGCCCCACACAGATGAGTTAACCTGTTAACTAGTAACAAAATAGTTTGGTGCCTGTGTGACAACTGGAGATAAAGCATATCTCTAAACTGGGCTCCCTGAAACCCTCTGCTGTCTTTTGTTGTTGTTGTTGTTGTTGTTATTTTAACTTTTTATACATGTTTACAGAGTACATTTCATTTCATATTACGTATAAAGAGCACAATTTCTCAAGTTGCTGGTTTTATATAAAGTATTTTTACAACAATTGTGTCTTCATACATGTATTTAGGGTAGTCATGATAACGCAGTCTGCCATTATTCCTATCCCCTTGCCCCCTTCCCCCTCCCCCCCTTTGTTCTATTTAAAGTTTTTTCATTCCTCTCATCCCCACTCCCTTGCCTTTATAAGTTAGTATCTTCATATCAAAGAGATCATTTGACCTTTGGTTTTTTGGGATTGGCTAACTTCACTTAGCATTATTTTCTCCAACTCCATCAATTTACTTGCAAATGCCATGTTTTTATTATTTTTTAGTGCTGAGTAGTGTTCCGTTGTGTATATATACCAAAGTTTCCCTATCCATTCATCTACTGATTGGCATTGGGGTTGGTTCCACAGTCTAGCTATTGTGGATTGTGCTGCTATAAAACATTGATGTGGCTGTGTCCCTGTAGTAAGCTGTTTTTAAGTCCTTTGGGAATAGACCAAGGAGTGGGATAGCTGGGTCAAATGGTGGTTCCATTCCAAGTTTTCCTAGGATTCTCCATACTGCTTTCCAGATTGGCTTCACCAATTTGCAGTCCCACCAGCAATGTAGGAGTATGCCTTTTTCTCCACACCCTCGCCAGCATTTATTGTTGTTTGTGTTTTTGATAGCTGCCATTCTGACTGGAGTAAGATGAAATCTTAGAGTAGTTTTGATTTGCATTTCTCTAATTGCTGGAGATCAAGGATTTATAAAGCTCTCAAAAGCCTTAACACCAAAAAACCCCAAATACTCAATCAATAAATGGGCTAAGGAACTAAACAGACACTTCTCAGAAGATGATATGCAAACAATCAACAAATATATGAAAAAATGTTCAACACCTCTGCTGTCTTTTACCATGAACTTTATTTGGGCATTTGCCGACTTACAACTGATTGTATTTAGAGACCTGTCTTGTGTTGATATTTCTTAGAGGTTGTACCTGTACAGCAAGGTAGTATATCGTTATGGCTATTGTATAATCTGTGTGACTTAATTAATTTCTATATATAACTAAAAACTAAAGTAGATCATTTCTCTTGCAAGTAAGGGAGGGAAAAAAACCCCTTGCATTTTGGAATAAGGAAATGTTTCAGTTCAGAGGTTGAATAGTGTTTGGCACCTGCTGGATTGTTGAACTAAACCTATGTAATATTTCACTGTTAAGCCTATTAAGTGTTGCTACCAATATGTGTTGGAAATGTTATTCATTTGACTGAGTGACTGACTCACGCTTATTAGATATGATAAGTGAAATAGATGAAAACAAAGTACTATATAAAGTTATATACTATTTATATATAGAGTTGTGAAGTTTACAAAGAAGGGTTAATAGTATCCTCTGGAATTTGGAGGACAGCAGAAAAGTGCAGTTAAGACAAAAAATGGAGGAAAATTTTTGTTGAACAATTTGAAGATAAAGAAGGATGTAATTAAACTTGAAATCTGATTTCCAAGGTCATATAAAAATTTGATGAAAAGGTACAGTTGGGGCTAAACGAGGAAGAGGAAGCACAGGACATTATAGGGATGAAGACAGAAGAAAGATAAATGAAAACAAGAGGTCTGTGGGGCAGGAGACATGGTGATGGGTTTAGATGACCACAAACATACCAGGAAGATTAGATCCAGCCACCCCACGTAGATTGTCCACAGGCTTCAGTTGATGTTAAGATGTGTTGCATTTCTGAGGGACCTATACTTTTTTTGTAGATGGATTCTAATATTTTTCTGTAAGAAATCAGAAGAATTCTAGATTGATGTGGGTGAGAAACTCATATTTAAACATGCTTGTATTTTATGATGGGCTTCTGAAGAGGTGAGTATTTAGAGATCTGGCTTTTTTGTGTGTGTGTATGCAGAGCTTGGTGGGTAGAGGTCCTGGGAGTTACCGGTTTTGATAATAAGTGTCTTTCAGACAGTTGGTTCATTTCATATATATCATTAAATTTGTGGTCATAAAGTTGTTCATTTTATTATCCTTTTAATATTGGTGGTGATTGATAGTGATATTTCATCCATTTCTGAAATTGGTAATTTGTGTCTTTTCTCTTTTTTTAAAAAATTGATCTTTCTGAAAAACCAGCTTGTGGTTTTATTGATTTTCTCTACTGTTTTTCTCTTTTCATTGGTGTCTGCTATAATTTTTATTATTATTATTTTTTGCTTTAGTCTAAAACTGCTCTTCTGGTTTCCTACAGTGGAAGCTTAGATTATTGGTCTTTCTTCTTTTCTAACATATGCATTCAGTGAACATTTTCCTCTAAGCACTGCTTTAGCCTCATCTCATAAGTTTTGATAAGTTGTACTTTTATGAGTTCAAAATATTAAAAAAAATTCTCTTAAGACTTCCTTAATGCATACGTTACTTAGAAGTATATTGTTCAACTCATAAACTGTCTTTGACAAATTGATTTCTGGTTAATTTCATTATAGTTTCAGAATATGCTTTGTATTATTTCTATTGTTATAAATTTGTTAAGGTATGTTTTAAGGCCCCAAATATAGTCTGACTTTGTGAATATTCCAAGAGAGCAAGAGAAGACAGTATGTTCTATTGGTGGATGGAGTATTCTATAAATGTAAATTAGATAAAATTGATTGTTCATGATCTTCAAGTCAACTATATCCTTATTGATAATCTGTTTGCTTGTTGTGTCAATTAATGAGAAAGGGTTTAGGAGTCCTCAGCTATAATAATGAATCCATGGATTTGGAATTCCTGCAATTCTATCAGTTTTGCCCTCATATATTTTGATGCTCTGTTGTTAGGTTGCGTATACACTGAGACTTGTTATATATTCTTGGAAAACAGACCTTTCTAACTTTATGCCAGTCTTTATACTTGGTAATTTTCCGTATTCTAAAGTCTTCATTGTATGAACTTAATATGGCTATTCTAACTTTCTTTTTATTAATTTCTATTTTCTTATTGCTTTATAGTCAACCTTTTTTAAACATTTTAAATCAGTTTCTTATAGGCAAATATATAGTTGAGTCTTGTTTTTTTTTTTGTTTACTCTGACAGTGTTTGTCTTTTTAACTGTATTTTTTTGACCATTAACATTTAAAGCAATGATTGATTTAGTTGGATTAATATTTATCATGTTTGTTTTATATTCTTTGCATTTTTGTTTCTTTTCCACTCTCTTTTTATGCATTTTTAAATTTATTTGAGCATGTCAACATTTTTCTTCAATTTCTTTTTTGGTGATTTCCCTAGAGTTTCCAACATATATTTTTACTAATGTAAGGCCACCTTGAATAACACTATATTCCTTCACGTGTAGTACAGATGTTTCGTAAGAGAATATTCTCTTTCTGTCTCTCATGGTAGCATTGTTATTCATCTTACTTGTCCATATATGTCTATGCTATAGACATTCAATACATTGTTACTATAATTACTTTAATTATATTTTAGATCAGTTTAACAATAAGAAAAATTATTTTATTTTGCCTTTATTGCTGCTTCTCTTTTTCTCTCCTTTCTTCCCTTCCTTTCTCTCTTCCTCATTCTGTATGAATCTTATTTTTTTAAAAATTCATTTTCTTATATATCAAGAATTGATTATTATATATATTTATGGCATATAAAGTGCTGTTATGATTTATAGATATAGTTGAAACTAATTCAAGCTAGTTAACATTTGTCACCTCAAATATTTTTCTGGTGAGAACATTTGAAATTGTTGGCAATTTTGAAATGTACCATACACTATTATTAACTATATTCACCAGGCTGTGCTGAGATCTCACATAAAAAGTATATCTCCTTTCTAACTGGGAGATTTTATACCCTTTGTCTATCATCTCCCCATTTACCTCACATCCCCAGGCCTCTATAATTGCCATTCTACTCTCTGCTTCTAATCTATGAGTTTAGTTGTTTTAGATTCCACATATTAAGTGAGAACATGTGATATTTTTCTTTTTGTGTCTGGTTTATTTCACTTAGAATTACGTTCTTTAGTACAATCCATGTTGTCATAAATTACTGCACTTCCTTCTTTTTTAAAGGCAGAGTAGTATTCCATTGTATGTATACACCATATATATTTTTTATCTGTTCATTTGTTTTTGGACATTTTGGTTGCCTTCATAACTTGTCTATTGTGAATAAGGTTGACATGAACATGGTATGTAGACAATTTTTTGATAAACTTAATTTCAGATCTTTTGGATGATAAATACCCAGAAATAGGATTGATGAATCAAACGGGAATTCTGTTTTTTAGTGTTTTGTGAAAACTTCTTGCAGTTTTTCATAATGACTCTACTAATTTACATTACCACCAACGGTGTAAAAGTTTTCTCTTTTGCCCACATTGTTGTCAACATTTGTAGTCTCTCACCTTTTTGATAAAGTGGTTCAGACAGATTTGAGATGATACATCATTGTGGTTTTAATCCAAATTTTTACGATAAATAATGTTAAGCATTTTTCATGTATCTTTTGATCTTTTGCATGTCTTCCTTTGAGAAATATCTATTTAGGACCTTTGCCCATTAAATTTTTTTTTTGTTGTTATTGATTTGTATGAGTTGTCTCTTCACACTGTTGTTTCCTTTGCTGTGCAGAAGCTTTTTAAGTTTGCTGTAATTCCCTTTGACAGTTTTTTTGTTTTTGTTGCCTGTACTTTTGGGGTAAAATCCAAAATACTGCCCAGGTAAATATTAAGAAGCTTTTCCCCCTTTGTTTTCTGCTAGTAGTTTCACAGTTTCTGTTGTTATGCTTATGTTTTTAATCCATTTCAAGCCGATTTTTGTGTGTTATGTGAGATAAGGATTCAGTTTCATTTTTCTGCATATATATACAATTTTCTCAACACCTTTTATTGAAGAAACTGTCCTTTCCAACATTGTGTATTCTTGGCACTTTTGTAAAAAAAGCCTGCTTGTACATGTGTGGTTCATTTCTGGGCTATTTTGTTCCATTTATCAATGTGTCAGTTTTTTAGAGGGGAGGGGGCAATATCATGCTCTTTTACTATAACTCTGCCATAGAATTTGAAATCAGATAGTGTGGTGCCTCTAGCTTTGTTCCTTTTTTTCATTTTGCTGTGGTAATTGTGGCACTCATTCTTTCTTATGTAGAACTTAAGTTTCTGTAGCAGATCATTTTCGTTCTTCTTGAAGAGCCTTAAAATATTTTTTTATTGTTGCATCATTATCATATATATTAGTGGGATTCATTATGCTGTATTCATATGTGCACATAGCATAATATGATCAATCTTATTCCCCAATACCTTTGCATTCCCTTCCCTTCTCCCTCTCCCTGATCTGCTTACTCTACCAGTCTATTGTTATTATTATTATTTAATTATATTTATTAGTACATTATAATGATATAAAAGCATAGCCCATTGTGATATATGCATGCATGGACATAGCATAATTTCATTCCCCAGTGCTTCCGCTTGTTCTTCCCTCTTCCCTTCCCTCAAACCCCTAAAGACCTCTTTTAAAAACCTTTCTCCTGAGCAGGTCATCAGGCAATGAATTCCTTGGTTTTGCTTTTCTGAGAAGTTTTTATTTCTCATTAACTTCTAAAGCATAATTTGCTGGACATAGAATTCTAGACTGGTTGTTGTTTTGTTTCTATCATCACTTTAAATATTTTACTTCCCTCTTTTCTTCTTCTTTTTTTAAAAATTATTTATTTATTTGCTTTAGTTGTACACAATGCCTTTATTTTTACGTGGTGCTGAGGATCGGAACCTGGGCTGCGCACGTGCTAGGCGAGCGTTCTACCTCTGAGCCACAACCCCAGCCCACTTCCCTCTCTTCTTATTTGCAGAGTTTCTGATGAGAAATTCTCTGAAATTCTTATCCTTGTCATTAAGAAGGCATTTTTCCCTCTTTCTCTGGCTTCATTCAAGATTTTTTATTTGTCTTTTCTTTTGTGTATGTGGTATGCCTCCTTTTACAGTTGTTGATATTTACCCTACTTGTTTTCTCTGAGATTTGATATGTGGAATTCGGGCCATTTCTTGGCTATTATTTCAAATATTGCATAAGCTCTAGGGTTTCTTCTGTTATTCCAGTTAGGCATATGATGCATCACTTCCAATTGTCCCACTGTTCTTTGAGGTTTTTGCTCTCATTTATTCATCTTATTTTGGATTTGGAAGTTTCTATTAACCCATTTTTAAGTTCACTGATGTCCCAGGCTATCTACTAATATGTTTAGCAGTGGCATTCTTTATTTCTGTTTAAGTAGTTTTGATATCTAGTATTTACTTTATAATATTCCTTAGAGTTTCAATTTTTCTGTTTACATTAGCCACCTGTTCTTGCATGTTATCTGTCTTTCCAGTTGCAAAATCTGTGTCATATCTGACTCTAGTTCTGATGCTTGCTTTTTCTCTTGAAAATGCCTTTCAGAATGTCATATGATTTTCTACTGAAAGCTGGATAGGATGAACTGAGTAATAAAAATTCAGGTAAACAGGCCTCTAGTGTGAGGCTTTATGTTGTTTTGGGCGAGGTTTATGCCACATTAAATGTGTGTTGTACCTATAGGTGCCAAAGGTGTGAAATTTTAGTATCCTTGTTTTTTTCTTTTCCCCTCCCCATAATTTTTGGATATCTCAGTGAAGTCCTTACTTGTCTTGTAGCTCTTGAGCTGTCATTGACTGCTATTATACTGGAATGTTGTCAGTAATGTGACGAAGTATAGGGAAGGGAAAGAATTCTGCATTCTCAGTCTTTAGTGGGCCTGTGTCATGGAGCTGTGCCCTTCACAAGTGTATTTGAGCTTCTCCACACTTAATGAAACACAAAGGCCAGAGGAGACTGGAGTTGGAAACTTTCCTTCCCCTAGGGAATGTAAGGCTCTGGGCATATCTCAACAATGGTTACTCTCTCTCTCTTTCTCCAAGCAGAGCCATGAGGGAATTTTTCTTGGCTCCTCCCCAAGTTTCTGGAGGTAAGAGGCTTGGAGGTGTGGAGGTCACCCTACGACTATGTAGCCCTAGTATATTCAAGCTTGACCACTGTCTCTAGCAGTTTGTTAAAGTACTTACAGGGTTAACATTTAGATATTAGCATTTACTGCCTCTAGTGTCGTCTACTCCAGGTAAGCTGATCTTGACTGTAGCTATCTGGATTCTCCTGACTCTCTATATTTCAGAATGGTGATTTGCCCTGCAATCTCAGTTCTCTGATGAATCTAAGAAAAGTCACTGATTTTCATTGTGCCCAGACTTTTCTTTATTGTAAGGACAGGTGTGATGACTTACAAGTTTTTTATGTGTCGGAGCTGAAATGGAAAGTCCTAGAATTCCTTTTGTATTTTAATGTTTTTGTTTTTCTTAATCTTTTCTTCTCTGATTTTCACAACAATGGTGAAGATCAAAACTGGTATTAATTATGATGATAATATAAAAAACAATATAATAGTTGTTACATTAAATTTTATTGAGAACATGATCAGAGAAGCATTAGGGTTGTTTAGATAGCTAGATTAGTGAATAAGTTTATCCCTCTGTCTTTTTATGAGTCCTGAAAAATTCATAAGGATCACTGATTGGAAAATTTTGGACACATTGATCTAGACTAGGAATTGGCAGACTTTTCCTGTAAAGAGCTAGGTAGGAAATATTTTAGGCCTTTTTGTAGGCCATACTATCTCTGTTGTAACTAATTAACTCTGCAGCTGTCCACAAAAGAAGCCATTAGTAATGCTTAAACAAATGAGTATGATGATGTTTTAATAAAAGTTTATCTACAAATATAGGCTCTGTACTAGACTCAATCCACAGGCTCTATTTTACCAACCTCTGATCTAAATAGTTTTTGGCAAATAGTATAATAGTACTCCCATTCCCAGCCTCACTGAGCCTAAGCTAGTTGATTGATATTTACCAGCATATTATTGGCTATGACTAAGGTATATTCTTGTATATTTATGTATCTGATTTTGCTATAAGACTATGAGGTCCTTAGAGTTTGGAACTTATACCCCTAGCACCCAGCACAATCCATGGTGTATATAATTGGCATTCAAATGGTTTTAGTCATTTAGTCCTTGACTCAAGTCCTGGCTTGACTGCTTACCTATCTGTGTGACGTTGGTGTTGTAACCTTTGTTTATCAGTAGAATGGGAATAATAATGCCAGCTTCTCATGATTGTTGTAAGAATTAATGAAAGACATACATATACATCTGATGCATAGTAGGTGCAAAAAGTACTTCACTTTTATTATTAAAACTTAAGAAGTAGACATAAATGTCATTAGAGTCCAGACTTATGCAGAACTTTGTATTAAGTGTTTTACCACAAACTGGATGAGATTCAAGAATGTGGTAGTTATTTTTGTGTATGCATATACTTTTCATTCTTCCCCCGCAAAATAATGGGATAAATTAAAAGAAATATGATATATAAGAGGCAGGAAGCAATCCCTCTGTTATATTTGGCTTTACTCAGACTCTTATTACAGTATCATGTCCAGTTGTACATTGCTCATTTTAAAGAGGATGTCAAAAAACTATATGTAGTGTGTCCTGGGAAGAATCAACAACTATGATTAAAGGGACAGAAAATAGGCCCTTTGAGGCAAGTTTAAGGAACTGAGTTTATTTATTCTGGAAAGCAGACGGTAAAGGAGTTACTTAACAATCTTCAAGTATATGAAGGGTTATTATAAGGAGGATACTCTCAAGTTGTTCTCCAAATGCACAGAGGGCCAAAAGAGGAAATCGACTTTTCATTTAAAGAAAATTGTGTTAAACACTGAAATGGACTATCAAGGGATGTCATGGAATCCCCATTTTTAAAAATACTTAAAAAAATAGCAACAGATGGTTATTTATTAAAATGTTTAAATGTTTGACCTCATGAACATGAGAGACAGGATTGTAGACCTTGCAGCCTTTCCTATTTGTGCGATAGGATTTTATTTACTATAATTTGCCAAGCATATCTTATAGGAAGTCACTTTTGATAAAATTATACCCTAGGTTGCATTATATTTTAATTTCTGGATTTATATTGAATGAACATTCAGTATTGTTTATATGCTAGGATTTATAATAAACTTAATTTATATATATAAAACTCTACATTTTTATCTTTTGCATTCTACTTGATATATCTGAAGCATAATTGAAGAGTATTCATAATTAATATTTTTTTCAAGTAGTACATTACAAATATTCTGTACCTCTTTTGTGACAGGGAATCCTCTTGGTATATGATATTACAAATTATCAAAGCTTTGAGAATTTAGAAGATTGGTACACTGTGGTGAAGAAAGTGAGTGAAGAGTCAGAAACTCAGCCACTGGTTGCTTTGGTGGGCAATAAAAGTAAGTTATTACTACTTATTTGTAGTAAGGTTTGTTTGCTGCTGTGAACTGAATGTTTGTGTCCCCCTCCTAATTCATATCTTGAAACTCAAATCCCCAATATAATGGAAATTGGAGATAGGGCTCATGGGTGATAGTTAAGTAATGAGAATAGAGCCCTCTTAGATGAAATTAGTGCCTTTATAAATACAGAGAGGAGATAGGTGATCTTTTTTTGCCATGTGGGGTTATAGTAGGAAGGTGGCCATCTGTTGTAAACTAGGAAGAGGGCCTTCACCAGAACCTGAATCAACTGCACCTTGGTCTTAGACTTCTCAGTCTCTGAAACTGCGAGAAATAATGTTGGTTGTTTAGGCCACCAATCTGTGGTATTTTGTTGTAGCCACCTGAACTGAGAACTTACAAATACATTTGCCTTTTTTGGAAGCTGTTTCCAAACTGAAAACAAATAGAGTAGAAAATTCTTAAGAGTGTGTTCAATCTTTTCAATAACTTTATTTTCATAAATGGTATCTGTCCTTTGAAATTCACAGTATACCACATAGTGTACATCATATTGTAGTAAACATCTTTTGAATGTGTATTAATCCCCCATTTAGGCATTACAGTGTGGTAATGAATATGTACTGTTCAATGACTATTTTGATCCTTACTCTCTCATAACTGTTCTCCTGCTTTTGGCCAATTCCTGTGAAGGTAAGTTCAGTCCTGACCTTGTGTGTTTTGGCTTCCTGTGGTCTAAGGAAGCAGCATGGACTATTAAGAACAGCAACACAGCTGTAGAGTTTATGATGATGCATTGCAGCTTCAGCTCTGTCCCTGAGGTTTTGAGATACATTTTATTAAATAATCTTCTGTTCTAGAGAAGGAAGCAGTGTCTGCATAGAATTTTATATGCATTGTTTCTTGCTCCAATAACTTACAAACTTCCTTTTATGAATTTTTGTGGTTTGTTCAGTGGTTTTGTTTTGTGGTTTTTCTTTTTGAGAAAGAGTGCATTATATTAGGAGAGGAGCAGTTCTTGGTAAAAATTATGGATAGCTATTTTTTGGTATCTGTTTCTCAGGCTGTGAGATCTATCATATAAAAATTTAAAACTGAAATCAGTACAGGACTGCTCTTTGGTTCATAGGAAATGAGTCATTAATAAAGGCTTTCAAATATATGAAATATTAGATATGACCTGATATTCTCCAACTTACTTGAGGTCAGAAAAAGAGAAAATAAATTCAAATTATGCCATAGAGGATATAAGTCAGGAACTGTTTCCTGACCAGAAGGGTTGTTAAATCAATACCCATATATACTGCCCAGAGAATTACCTTCTCCAAAGGTCTTTGAAAAATATAGTAATTTTTTTCCTGTAATTGTTTAGAAAATAGTGTTTCCTTAATAGCCAGATCCAGATTTATATATTGTCTGTGCACACTCAGATGAGCATATAATAAATCTAAGTCTTAATTTAAAACCATTGCAAAACAGGCTTGAATGCCATTCCTCTGAAGAGTTAATAGTATTCACTAGAAAACAGTATTACATATCACAAAATGGCATGATCTGGATAGAAGTTGTACTTTTTAATTTTTTAAAGATTATGTCAAAATTTTCTGTTTTATAAATAATTCTTTTTAAGTCAATCAGTTGCTTTTCAGTTCATTGAAATCTTCCTTTACAAATCTTCAGTTTTGATGATCTTAGGTTCTGTTTCTGGGTTCAGCTTTTCATTTTAGGAGAAAATTTCTTAATTGATTGTCATATAACCAAAACATTGGCTTATACTATGGTGAAGTTTATGCTTTATTGGAGGTTTCCCATCATTTTATGTGAAATTATAGAGGAAGAGAGGGGATTCGTTTTCGTTTCTTTCAGAATATAATCTAACCACCATCTAAGATAATGGTATATTGGGACATAATTATGTACATTGTTACACGTTTGTGCTATCCTGTGAGGCATTTACCACTGATCTCTGTCAAAGACAGGAAATCAGACTAAATGAGCTATGAACTGGGCTCGTGGTGCCATGCTCAGGTTTTAAGAACAAACATTTGTATGCTATTTGGATTTTTACAGAAAATTAATACAATATTTTGTTTGAGATTTAATAGTATAAAAGTCAAGTCCCCCCCCTCCTTTGGCTTAGCTATAACTACTTTTTTACATGTTTTTATAATATTCTCTTTCAGAATGAGATCATGGAGTATGCATGCAGTCACATAGATGGTTGTATTTGTAAAATGAAGAGATTGTAGATGAATATTTTTCCTGGATATTATTTACTGTATAATCTGTCACTAGCCCAATTTCATGTGATCATGTAATGAAAGATCCTTCTGTAGTTAAGTCTATTAGGGCTTTAACTCTTGAGTTTCCTAAATATTTTATGGTTTCTGTTTTCAAATTGATGTTACACTAGTATAGTATAGTAATATGTATTCATTTTGTTTTTGGGAATATAATTACATTAAATAGCAATAAAATTGGGGCTGGGGCTCAGTGGTATAGTACTTGCCTGGCACACATGAGGTACTGGGTTTGATCCACAGCACCACATAATAAAATAAAAGTATTATGTCCATCTATATCTAAAAATATAGTTTAAAAAAACCCCAAAAGCAGTAACTTTCACAAAGACTTCACACATTGGCTAAAGGAAAAGCAAGGGAAATATGATAGACATTTAAAACTAGATTATTCTTAATACTGAAACATAATAATCTGCTTAAATGTGTTTTTAATTCACTGTTGTATCCCATTTTTTGCAACTTAAATAGAAAACAAATGTTAAAAAGAAATGTATACATAGTCTGTTAAAATATTAACAACAGTAGTCAGCTTTTAGCCAAAGTTAGTAGGAGTGTGTGTGTCTGTGTGATTTTTTTTTTTCCATGCCATGAGCATATAATTAGTAAGTTATAAGATTATTTGCTTTTTATATAAAATACTAAACTCTCAGAAATATGCACTGAGGATAGAGGGTAGTCTGATATAAAAGATTTTTAAAAATGGAACACTTAAATTTTTTTAATTTTAAATTTTAATTTGTTATATATGATAGCAGAATGCATTACAATTCATATATAGAGCACAATTTTTCATATCTGGTTGTACACAAATAGAGTCACACCATTTGTGTCTTCTTTTTTTCTTTTATTTATTTATTTTACATTTCATATTGTAGAGCACATTTTTACATATCTCTGGTTGTATACATAGTATATTCACACCATTTGTGTCTTCATACATGCATTTACGGTAATGATATCCATTCTCATTCTACCATCTTTTTTTTTATTTTCTTCTTCACCCTTTTGTCCCCTCCTTTTCCCTCCTTCCCCATTGGCCATTCTATTGTTCCTCTAATCCTCCTATGCTCCCTGTCCCAACCCATTGTGAATCAGACTCCTTATATCAGAGAAAAACATTCAGCATTTGGCTTTTTGGGATTGGCTAACTTCACTTAGCATTATATTCTCCAACTTCATCCATTTACCTGTGAATGCCATGATTTTATTCTCTATAATTGCTGACTGATACTCCAATGTGTATATATACCACTCCAATACCACATTTTCTTTATCCATTCATCTGCTGAAGGGCATCTAGATTGGTTCCACAGTTAAGCTATTGTGAATTATGCTGCTGCAAAACACTGATGTGGCCATGTCCCTGTAATATGCTGTTTTTAAGTCCTTTGGGTATAGACCTAGAAGTGGGATAGCTGGGTCATAAGGTGGTTCCAATCCCACTTATCCAAGGAATCTCCATACTTCTTTCCATATTGGCTGTACCATTTTGCAGTCCCACCAGCAATGTGTGAGTGTGCCTTTTTCCCCACATCCTCTCCAACATTTATTGTTGTTTGTGTTCTTAATAGCTGCCATTCTGTCAGGTGTGAGATGAAATCTTATTGTGGTTTTGATTTACATTTCTCTAATTGCCAGAAATGTTGAACATTTTTTCATGTATTTGTTGATTGATTGTATATCTTCTTCTGAGAAGTGTCTATTCAGTTCCTTGGTCCATTTATTGATTGGGTTATTTGTCTTTTTTGGTGTTAAGATTTTTGAGTTCTTTATATATTCTAGAGATTAGTGCTCTATCTGACGTACATGTGGTAAAAATTTGTTCCCAGTTAGTAGGCTCTCTATTCACCTCATTGATTGTTTCTTTTGTTGAGAAGAAGCTTTTTAGTTTGAATCTATCCCATTTATTGATTCTTGATATTAATTCTTGTGCTACAGGAATCTTATTAAGAAACTTGGGGCCTAATCCAACATGCTGGAGATTAGAGCTTACTTTTTCGTCTATTAGGTGTAGTATCTCTGGTCTAATTCCTAGATCCTTGATCCACTTTGAGTTGAGTTTTGTGCATGGTGAGAGATAGAGGTTTAATTTCATTTTGTTGCATATGGATTTCTAGTTTTCCCAGCACCATTTGTTGAAGAGGCTATCTTTTCTCCAATGTACATTTTTGGCACCTTTGTCTAATATAAGATAACTGAAATTATATGCATTAGTCTCTGTGTCCTTTATTCTGTACCATTGGTCTACCAGCCTATTTTGGTGCCAATACCATGCTGTTTTTGTTACTATTGCTCTGTAGTATAATTTAAGGTCTGGTATAGTGATGCCACCTCCTTAACTCTTCTTGCTAAGGATTGCTTTAGCTATTCTGGGTCTCTTGTTTTTTCCAGATGAATTTCATGACTACTTTTTCTATTTCTATGAGGAATGTCATTGGGATTTTGATTGGTATTACATTAAATCTGTATAGCGTTTTTGGTAGTATGGTCATTTTGACAATATTAGTTCTGCCTATCCAAGAGCAAGGTAGATCTTTCCATCTTCTAAGATCTTCCATAATTTCTTTAGTGTTCAATAGTTTTCATTATAGAGTCTTTCATGTCTTTAGTTAAGTTGATTCCCAAGTATTTTATTTATTTATTTATTTTTTGATGCTATTGTAAATGGGGTAGTTTTTTTCATTTCCCTTTCAGAGGATTTGTCACTGATATATAGAAATCCCTTAGATTTATGAGTGTTGATTTTGTATCTTGCTACTTTGCTGAATTCATTTGTGGGTTCTAGAAGTTTTCTGGTGGAATTTTTTGGGTCTTCTAGGTATAAAATCATATTGTCAGCAAATAGTGATAATTTGAGTTCTACTTTATCTATCTGTATCCCTTTAATTTCTTTCGTCTGTCTTATTGCTCTGGCCAGCATTTCAATTACTATGTTAAATAGAAGTGGTGAAAGTGGGCATCCCTGTCTTGTTCCAGTTTTTAGAGGGAATGCTTTCAATTTTTCTCCATTTAGAATAATGTTGGCCTGGGGCTTAGCATAGATAGCTTTTATGATGTTGAGATATGTTCCTGTTACCCCTAGTTTTTTCTAGTGTTTTGAACATGAAGGGGTGTTGTATTTTGTCGAATGCTTTTTCTGCATCTATTGAGATAATAATATAGTTCTTATCTTTAAATCTATTGATGTGATGAATTACATTTATTGAGTTCCATATGTTGAACCATCCTTGCATCCCTGGAATGAACCCCACTTGATCATGGTGTACTATAGTTTTGATATGTTTTTGTAACCATTTTGCCAGAATTTTATTGAGAATTTTTGTATCTATGTTCATTAGAGAAATTGTTCTGAAGTTTTCTTTTTTTGATGTGTCTTTGCCGATCAGGTTTTGGGATCAGGATGACATTGGCCTCATAGAATGAGTTTGGAAGCGCTCCCTCTTTTTCTATTTCCTGAAATAAATTGAAGAGTATTGATATCAGTTCTTCTTTAAAGGTCTTGTAGAACTCTGCTGTGTATCCATGTGGTCCTGGGCTTTTCTTTGTTGGTAGGCTTCTGGTGGCATATTCTATTTCATCGCTTGAAATTGGTCTGTTTAAATTGTGTATATCATCCTGCTTTAATTTGGACAGATCATAGGACTCTCAAAATTTGTCAGTGCCTTCAGTGTTTTGTATTTTATTGGAGTGCAAGTTTTCAAAATAATTTTGAATTATTTCCTGTATTTCTGTAGTGTCCCTTGTGATATTTCCATTTTCATCTCGTACCTTCTCTTTGTTAGCCTGGCTAAGGATCTGTCAATTTTATTTATTTTTTCAAAGAACCAACTTTTTGTTTTGTCAATTTTTTCAGTTGTTTCTTTTGTTTTAATTTCATTGATTTCAGCTCTGATTTTAATTATTTTCTGTCTTCTACCACTTTTGGTGTTGGATTGTTCTTTTTCTAGAGCTTTGAGATGTAATGTTAAGTCATTTATTTGTTGACTTTTTCTTCTTTTGAGGAATGAACTCAATGTAATGAACTTTCCTCTTAGAACTGCCTTCATAGTGTCACAGATATTTCGGTATGTTGTGTCTGTGTTCTCATTCACCTCTAAGAATTTGTTAATCTCCTCTTTGATGTCATCTGCTACCCATTGTTCATTCAGTAGCATATTATTTAGTCTCCATGTGTTGGAGTAGCTTTTATTTCTTATTTTATCATTGATTTCTAATTTCATTCCATTATGGTCGGATAGAATGCAGGGTAGAATCTCAACTTTTTTGTATTTGCTCAGAGTTGTTTTGTGGCCTAGTATATGGTCTATTTTAGAGAAGGTTCCATGTGCTGCTGAGAAGAAAGTGTATTCACTTGTTGAAGGATGAAATATTCTATATAAGTCAGTTAAGTCTAAGTTGTTTATTGTATTTTTGAGTTCTATAGTTTCTTTGTTTAGCTTTTGTTTGGAAGATCTATACAGTGGTGAAAGGGGTATGTTAAAGTCACCCAGAATTATTGTGTTGTGGTCAATTTGACTCTTAAACTTGAGGAGAGTTTGTTTCATGAACATGGGTGCTCCATTGTTTGGGACATATTTATTTATAATTGTTAAGTCTTGTTGGTGTATGGTTCCCTTGAACAGTATATAGTGTCCTTCTTTATCCCTTTTGATTGACTTTAGCTTGAAGTCTACTTTATTTGATATGAGGATGGAAACCCCTGCTCGTTTCTTCAGTCCATGTGAGTGGTAGGAGTTCTCCCAACCTTTCACCTTTAGCCTGTGGATGTCTTTTCCTATGAGATGAGTCAATTGGAGGCAGCATATTGTTGGGTCTGTTTTTTTGATCCAATCTGCTAGTCTATGTCTTTTGATTGGTGAGTTTAGGCCATTAACATTCAGAGTTATTATTGAGACATGTTTTGTATTCCCAGCCATTTTTGTTTATTTTTGGTATTTAACTTGACATGGTTTCTCCTCTGATTGGTTTTTCCTTTAGTGTAATACTTCCCTCTGCTGATTTTCATCATTGTTTTTCATTTCCTTTTCATGGAATATTTTGCCGGGGATGTTCTGTAGTGCTGGCTTTCTAGTTGTAAATTCTTTTAACTTTTGTTTATCATGGAAGGTTTTTATTTCATCCTCAAATCTAAAGCTTATTTTTGCTGGTTATATGATTCTTGGTTAGCATCCCTTTTCTTTCAGAGGTTGGTATATGTTGTTCCATGATCTCCTAGCTTTGAGTGTCTGAGTTGAAAAATCTGCTGTGATATGAATTGGTCTCCCCCTATATATGATCTGATTCCTCTCTCTTGTGGCCTTTAAAATGTTATCCTTATTCTGTATGCGAGGCATTTTTATTATAATGTGTCTTGGTGTAGATCTGTTGTAATTTTGTATGTTTGGTGTCCTATAAACCCCTTGTATTTGGTTTTCCAATTCATTCTTCATGCTTGGGAAATTTTCTGATATTATCTCATTGAAGAGATTGTGTGCATTCCTTTGGTTTGAAACTCTGTGCCTTCCTCTATCCCAATTACTCTTATATTTGGTCTTTTGCTGCTGTCCCATAATTCTAGGATGTTCTGTTCATGGTTTCTTACTATCTTCACTGTGTGTTCAACTTTGTTTTCAAGATTATATACTTTGTCTTTATTGTTTGAAGTTCTTTATTTCAGTTGATATAGTCTGTTGGTGATGCCTTCAATTGTGTTTTTTTTGTATTTGGTTAATTGTTTCCTTCATTTCAAGGATTTATGACTTTTTTTTTTCAGAATTTCTATCTCTTTCTTGAAGTAATCTTTTGCTACCTGTATTTGCTCTCTTATATTTTTGTTGTAGTGGTTAGTTTTTGCCTGTATTTGCTCATTTAGGTCATTTTAATTCACAGATCATTTTAATTATGAACCTTCTGAACTCCTTCTCTGACATTTTGTCAACTTCGCTGAGCATGGGTTCTGTTATTGTAGAATCCTGGTTTGTTTGGGGTACTTTCCTCCCTTTGTTTTCATGTTGTCTATTTGCCTTTCTTTCTTGCAGTCTAGATCTGAGATCCTACAGTTTCTACCCTATATTCCTGTAATATCAGTGCAGGTTGTCTGTGCCTCCCCTTAATGTTGGGCTTTCAGAACCTGCTGCTGTCTCTCAAAGTATGCTACATGGGGTGGGTCTCATGCTGGTTGGTGTGGGCCAAACTGGTTGAATCTGAGCTCCTGAGGTGGTCTGCTGGTTGGAAGAGGCGGTCCTCTGAGTGGAAGTCAGTGAATCTGTCCTAGGCCTGCCTGAGCTCCATGGATGGGGGCTTGGCTGACCTGGGCCTGCCTGTGCTCTGGCGGAGGTTGGCAGAACTTCCCTGAGCTTGGCCATACTCAAGTGGATGTCAGTGGGACTGACCTGGGGCTAGCCGTTAGGGTGGAGGTCAGCGGGACTTTCTAGTTGTAAATTCTTTAACTTTTGTTTATCATGGAAGGTTTTTTATTTCATCCTCAAATCTAAAGCTTAATTTTGCTGGGTATATGATTGCTAGGGTGAAGGTCAGCAGGACTGACCTGGGGCTGGCTGCACTCCTGTGTGGGTCCCCAGGACTGTCCTTGGACCACCTGCACCCAAGCAGAGTTGGGCGGTGTGGGGGGCAGAGGTTGGTGGGACTGACTGGAGCCTGGTCGCACACAAGGGGAGGTCAGCAGGACTGACCTGGTCCTGGCTGCACACCAGTGTCCATTTGTGTCTTCAAACATGTCCTTAGGGTAATGATGTCCATCTGTCTTTCCTATCTCCATGAACCCTCCCATCCCCTCCCTCCCCTTTGCCCTATCTAGAGTTCATCTAATCCTCCCATGGCCCTCCCCCGCCCCACCACATTATGAATCAGCATCCTTAAATCAGAGAAAAACATTCAGCATTTGGTTTTTTGGGATTGGCTAACTTTACTTAACATTATATTCTCTAATTCCATCCATTTACCTGCAAATGTCATGATTTTATTCTCTTTTAATGCTCAATAATATTCCATTGTGTATATATACCACATTTTCTTTATCCATTCATCTGCTGAAAGGTATCTAGGTTGTTTCCACAGTTTAGCTATTGTGAATTGTGCTGCTATAAACATTGATGTGCTGTGTCTTGGTATGTTGTTTTTAAGACCTTTCTTTGGGTATAGACCTAGGAGTGGGATAGCTGGGTCAAATGGTGGTTCCATTCCCAGTTTTCCAAGGAATCTCCATACTGCTTTCCACATTGGCTGTACCAATTTGCAGTTCACCAATACTTATTGTTGTTTGTGTTCTTTTTTTTAAATATTTATTTATTTGATTTAGCTGTACACAATGGGTTTATTTGTATGTGGTGCTGAGGATCGAACCTGGGCCGCGCAAGTGCCAGGCGAGGGCTCTACCGCTGAGCCACAACCCCAGCCCCTTGTTTGTGTTCTTAATAGCTGCTATTCTTACTGGAGTGAGATGAAATTTTAGAGTGGTTTTGATTTGCATTTCTTTAATTGCTAGGGATAGATGTTGAACATTTTTTCATATATTTGTTGATTGATTGTATATCATCTTCTGAGAAGTATTTGTTTAGTTTCTTGGCCCATTTATTGATTGGGTTATTTGTTTTTTTGGTGTTAAGATTTTTTTAATTCTTTATATATCCTGGAGATAGTGCTCTATCTGTTGTATGTGTGGTAAAAATTTGGAACATTTAAGTTTTTTATGTTTAAAAATGGATTAACTAGAGAAAGTTAATGATGTAGCCACTAGAGGAAGGAATTTGCTTTTAAGAAAGGGACACAATGATTGGTAATTAGTGCATTATTTCAGTGTATAACACTTGAAAATATATAATAATTAAAATAAATTATTTTAGTCTATATTCTGAAAGTCTATCAGACATTAGTTAATGGTATTTCTTTGTATGATTTAAGTTTTAAAATATTGAGTAGTGGTTAAGATCACAGGGCTTGGACTTGTATTTTATTTACAAATGCAAGTTCTCTACTTAACAGAAGTATGACATCAGAGAAGTTGCTTTACATCTCTAAGTCTTAATTTCCCTCATCTTAAAATGAGAGTAATGGTTTCTGTTTGATAAAGTTGGTTTAATGATTAAGTGAGATATGCATGAGAAGCACTAATCATGTGGTCTTATGCATAATAAATGATTAATAACTATTATTTATTATTTAATCCTAATAGCCTTTAAAAATACTGAGTACACTTAGCTTCAATTTGAATGATCACAAGTTATAAATTAGTAGAGCTAAAATAGATGTTTTAAAATAAAAAACTTTTTAAAAAGACCCTGGATTTGATCCCCAACATGGCAAACAAAGAAAAAATAAAATACAAACCAACCTCTTCAGGTACTGTGTAACAGTTACAATGTCAACCAAAACAACAGCTGCCAGTTATTAGCCTCTTACTGTATACCAGGACCCAGGAGGAGTACTTTAATCTCATAACCATCCTATGAGGAGATACCATTTTATTCACAGTGCTATAATATCATCATCATCATGCATCCCAATAATTTTTTTTCTTTCTTTAAATGTTTCTTTGGGGACAAGGACACCCTGCTTTTACTCAATTTAAGATAAACATTTTTATAGTAAAAAAATAAAATAAAATAGATGTTTAAAAAAACTGGCTGGGAAGAAATGGTTCTTACAGAATTTCCTTGTCATCTTATTCCTTGTCTCCCCACCCCCCCTGCCCCAGGTTGATAGTTTCCATATTATGAGCTGAGTAGGGCCAATCACTCAACAAACATTTTTGAGTGCAGCTCATGTGTATTAAGTTAGCCATTGTTAATTTGCTCAAAGATTAAGCCAGAGAGAGTTCTTAAGGAATGATTAGGATCGGCCATCCTAGGTATTACTTTTATTCTTTTTCTCTGTCATCACCAAGTTTTCTAAAAACTGACTGCCTTTCTTTTTGCTCTAATTGTCAAGATTAATAAATACATTTATGTCCAAATTTTTATGGAAGCTCATACTTTTACTTATAATGAGTTAAAAAAGAAATTGCTGGTAGGTAAATTTCAAAACACGAAAGAGTTTAGCTCATCTGCTTTATTCTGTGCCTATCACAGAAATTCAGCTGACATGTGGAGTGAGATGTCTGAAAGGCCACAGCTTCAGTAGCATAAGCACCTGTAAACAGTTATATTACCATATAAACCAACTTGTTCAAGGCAGGGAGCAGAATCTATCTAATTTCCTGGCTTCAAATGTCATGCTCTTCCAGTATTGGCACACTTTCACTTCAACTGCAGAGCCTGTGGGTATTTATGTCCACTTAAAGGCTCTTCATGGATGGACTTGGCCATGGCTTAACATACCATTGTCACCGTTCACGTAAACTACTACAATATCCCCCTAACTGGTCTTCCTGCTCCTAACTTTGTTCTCCTGTGATTCAGTTGCCAAGTGACAAATCATATTATATGATTCTTTTGTTTCAAGCCCTTTAGTATTTTCTTATCATACTTACAGTGAAATCCAGATTCTTTATCCAGTTTTGCTGGGTGTACATGATCTGGTCCTTCCCTGTCTCTCAGACCTCATTTTGTACATGCTTCCTTGCCCACTGTATGTTGAAGTCTTGTTAGTTTATTTTTTTTCCTGTTTCTAAAACATTGCAAATTCATCTGTACTAGAGTTTCTTCTGCTTGAAATGCTTTTCCATCTGATTTTTGATTTTGGTTAGCTCCATATGTCATTTCATCTCATTTTAAATGTCATGTTTTTAAACTTGCTTTCTTTGACCACTCAATATAGGAGCCCCCCATAGTCCTTTATTTCAGGTCATTGTGTTTCAGTTATCTGTATAGTCTCATTGCCATCTGTCATTATTTCTTGTCTGCCTTTCTCCACTAAGAGTTTTAAGCTTTATGAAAGCTAAGGACTTCATCACTGAGAACAGTGCCTGAATGAGTGAATACTGAATGAATGGATAAAAGCCTTTTCATGAAGACTCTGTTGAAATTAGAAGTGTTTATGGCCCAGGGAGTGTTATTCGAGGAAAATGTTTTCCTAATAAGGAAAATACATATTTAGATATAGAGAATCTATTAGATGGCCTTCAGACCTAACTGTTCCACTGAATTCCACCCTGATGAATAATGTCAGTGGGATTTCTTAGGAAATACTTAGGAAATAATCCTAGTTGTATTATGTTGGCTAGTGTTTGAAATAAAATGTCAGAAATTTTACGTTCTGATTTTTAGGTTAAATAAATACTAAAAATTTAGGAAATTTGATTCTTTTTCCTAACTTGTGACTTACATAATAGAAACCTATATCTTTTTTACTTTACAAGGTTTTAATTTTTATGTTTAATTAAAAAAAATCATGATCTGCACCGAAGCACAGTTTAAAATTTTCTCCAGTGTTTCAGGCAAGGGTATATGAAATGAAAATTTAGGAATGTTAATTTTCTAAACATTAATTTTAAATTCAGTCCATGTTTTATAACCACTTGGCATTTTAATTTGTCATTTTGTTATTTTCTATCTTTAATCTGTTATGCTTTTCTACTATCTGATCCATCAGCCAGTTTCTTCCCTGGCTAGCTAACATTCTCAGTTGGATAGATTGTAAACAGAATTAACAGGGGTTGCATAGGAGCTGGCCTCTTCCTGATTTATAGCTGTGTAGTTAGTGGAGGGGTGGTGGTTATCAGTAACTTGTATTGGGGGTAGGAATTATCATGCTCCAGTATAGAGAGGATGGATGAATGATTTCTACTCTTAAAGATATTAACCAGATCCTTTCCCAAATAAAGACTAATAACTCAGATTTTTAAACAATCTTCCTGACAGATGAGGGCATAGAGAAGAGTGCATCAACACTAATTAACAATGTGGCATGTATATTCTTCTTAACAGTGATTGATTGTTCTTGTAGAACTATCTCTGCCCAGGAAGTGATGTTTTACATTGGGAGGTTTAAAGGTTACATTTTAATGTACCCTGTAAGTTGTGTTCCCTGGACTTAGTGGGAATGTACTAGTAAAACAAGTAAATTTTAAGTTGAAGATTTTACTGATGCTCTGTATAAAATCACCACAAAGCTTTTAAACTCCCCTTTTTTTTCTTAGTAATAGAAGAATGGTTATGTGCCAAATTTGAAAATTTCATTGGAATTTATATAAAAATGTTTGCCTATTCCGTGACTCTTTTGAGTCAACAAAAATTCTTATTCCCCTAGCAAGCAGAAATGTGAAATATTTAAATAGGTAATATTTAATTTGATTCTTATCTTGAAGGAATCATACCAGCTCCTATAAAATTTATCACCTACAGTATTATACCAAGGTGAAAAAGTCATTGTTATAATTTGGGAGAGCTGTAATTTATAAAGCATAAACAATTCTTTTGAAACATTCATTCTTTTTATATAGTGGAAATTCACACATTTTTGCCCCTTCCCCCCCATTTCTTTTAATCCTTTGCTTCTTTTTTGTTTCAGATAGTAGTAATCCCAAAGTATCAGACCCAAGTGTGTATTTCAGATGAAACTAATGTTTCTGTTGCTGCTGCTGCTTCTTTACTGTTTCTTTTCTTGACATGTGAATTTTTCAAACAGCTATGGTTATTTACTTACTGGAAGATACTGAAAGCATTTCTACATACCAAGAGAGAAAGTCTTTTAATATTTACACAAAGGTGTTCTCCTACACGATTATTCACTCTCCTATTTTACTTTCCGGACATGTTGATAGTATTTTAAGTTTAATTGGTTGAATAGTACCTGCAAATCAGAAGCATAAGCTTGCTTTCAGACTGGTAGTGTGACTGACAACTGCTGGGAAGAAAATGTCAAATGAGAGCTGTTTCACAACATTAATCGAAAACTGTTTTTCATCTGATAGCTGTTGCAATGACTGTTTTTGTTTGTTTGTTTTTTATTTGGTACCAGGGATTGAACTCAGGGGCACTTGACCACTGAACCACATTTCCAGCCCTATTTTGTATTTTATTTAGAGACAGTGTCTCACTGAGTTGCTTAGCACCTTGCTTTGCTGAGGCTGGCTTTGAACTCTTGATCCTCCTGCCTCAGCCTCCCAAGCCACTGTGATTACAGATGTGTGCTGGCTGCAATGATCTTATTTCATTATTTTGTATTTACTTTTTTGAATAGCTTGCCTCAAGCCATTTTGATAGTACTGTAATTTTTTTAGCCTAAGAAGTATTACATTTTTTACTTTTTTTGGTTTTGGGGGAGTCCTATAACCATATATAATTTCTTCTGTCTTCTCTTTTTTAACAATTGAGAAAGTCTATTAAATGTTAAAGGAAGCATAATTGACTTTGTTTCTTTTATGATACATCTCTGACTTATTTTAAATTGTAGAAGAAATTAATTATACATAAAGGTTATATTAAAAACAGAGTTATAATATCAGATTTCATTGTGAAAAGGGGTTTGACATTTTCATTAATATAATTTAAATCCCTTTAGTAGTTTCCTTAATCTATATTTTTGGTGATTTAGAACAGATACAATATAATTTAAAAGAATACTAGACTGCGGATCAGAAAAATTCAGCTTTTCTCTTGGTATTGTCTTTTTATTTAGCTATATGACCTTGGACAATTCACTTATCCACTGAAGTCTTCTTTGTATATAAAATGAGGAAATTGTATTGGGTATTCCTAATCATTTTTTACTCCTAAAATTTTATGACCCAAACTGTTTAGTTGTAATAATACTTAATGGGATATAATAACTGGTAAACAATTTTAGGAGAGTTTTATTTTAACTTCATATGTAGGTTGGTCCTTATTGTCTTTGTGAAGATTTCTTTGGTTCCTTTTATTATTCACGTATTAGATCATTAAAAATTCAAATTTCTATATACATGGATAAGTGCATATGATAATAATAATAATAGTAAGAAATCTAGCTAAGATTTATTGAATTCTTATAATTTGCCAGACATACCTTAGAAATATGGCCAACTTTAGGGTGTTTTTTGGGGTGGTAAAAATAGCATTTTTTAACTTAAAATTGTTCTTGAATTAGAGTTTAAATTTTTAAGTGTTCATTTTATGTGACATCCTTTTCTAAATTTTCAAATGAATGTTTAGGTTTTTGTTTTGTTTTGTTTTATGTTGGAGGTTGAACCAGGGCCTTGTTCATGCTAGAAAGGCATGTATCATTGAGCTACTTCCCTAGCCTTATTGTCTAGTTTTGCAGTGTGAATAAAGCAGATTTTCAAGTATATTATTTGTTTCTTTCTTATTATTTTCTTTCCATTCATTTTTTAAAATAAATATTCAAGCACATATCAGTCTAGGTATGCACTACAGAAGTGAACAGATAAATATCACTGCCCTCATCTACCTATATGTTCCAGGGAAGAAAGAAAGAAAGAAAATATATGTCAAATAATAATAAGACATAGATAAAGCAGGAAAAGGAGAAGAAGAAAGTATGGAGGATGGTATTAAGATTTCATTTTATTTATTTACTTTTTTTCTGCAATACTGGGGTTTGAACCCAATGTCACTCTACCCACTGAACTATATCCCCACCCCCTTTTGCATTTTATTTTGAGACACAGTCTTACTAAATTGCCCAGGCCGGGCTTGAGATTGAGATCCTCTTGCCTCAGCCTCCTGAGTCATTGGGATTACAAGCATGTACCACTCTGCTTGGCTGGTATTAAAATATTAAATATGGCAGTCAGGAAAGCCTGAGAAGATGACATTTGAGCAAAGATATAAAGGAGAGAGAGTGCACGAGTGAAAGAGTGCTACATAGATAACTGAGAGACGAGTTGTGTAAGAAGAGAGGAAAAACGATAGTTGTAAAGACCTTGGTGCAAAATTTTGTTTGTGTGTGTGTAGCTGTGTGTGCTTGTGTGTGTAATTATGTATAGGGAATAGGGACTTAAAGGAGTAGCATAAATGAGGTTAAAGCTATACAGAGTGAAGGATCAATAAAGACTTCATAGGCCGCTTAAGAGCTTTGGCTTTTACTTTGAGTTGGAAAGTTACTGAGGGTTTTGAGCAAAGTAAAATGATTTAATTCATATTTGAAAAAGATTAGATAGTTCTTGTTTTGAAACAGCGTGAAAACCAGATCAGAGGCTTTTGACATAAGTTAGATGAGAAATAATAGTGGCACAGGCTAGGGTGATTGCAAGAGAAGTAGTGAGACGTGGTTGGCTTTTGTTTATATTTTAAAGGTAGGATTGATGGATTTTTCTCATGGATCAGTTGTGCAGTAAAGGGGAGAAGAGGCAATGTAGTGCCAGGATTTTTCAATGCAAGCATCTGGCAGGCTGAATTGTTTTAACTGAAATGAGAAAAACTGTGGGAGGCTTAAATTTTGAATGAGGATCAAAAGTTTGGTTAGAGATGCTTATTCAGAATCTATGTGGAGATGTACAGTAGCCTCATTGGATGTAGATATCTGACATTCAGAGCACGATGTGGTCTGGAGGTAACAGTTGTACTCAATGACATGGGTGTCATATGTAAAGCCAAGAGGCTAGATGAATTTTACCAAATGAGTATTCCAAAGATTAAGCAAGTGGGTTATACCAATGTTTTAGAGTTTGAGGAAAGAGAGAAACATTAGCAATGGTCAGTGGAAATAGAAGGGAAATCATAAAAAAAAAATGAACTATTCTGGAAGTCAAATGTAAAGGTGTAGTAAGGAGAAGGGAGTATCAACAGATAAGGACTGAGAATGTCAGCATTATAGAGGTAACTTGGAAGCAGGTTCATTGAAATGGTGGTGGGGAGAAGATGGTTAGAGTTGGGTCAAGAGAGAAGGGAAAGAAATGAATTGCAGATAGTGTATAGAGGCAACATGTATACATAATGTTGCCATAATAGGTGGTTGGTAAATGGGGTAACAGCTGTATAGAATGTGTCATGATTTAGATGTGAGGTGTCACCTGAAAAGCTCCTGTGTAATGCAGGGATGTTTAGAGGTAAAGTGATTGGACTGTGACAGCTGTGACCTAATCAGTCCATCCTAATTTAAATGAGTGGGTGGTAACTGGACAGGTGGGTAATGGGTGGAGGAGGTGGGTCATTGGTAATGTGCACTGAAAATGTATGTCTGCCCTGAGCACATTCCCCCATTCTGTGCTGCCTCATCTTGGGTCTAAAGCAATAGAATCTGGACTCCTATCTATGGACTGAAACCACCTTTAAAATATAAACAAAAGCCAAGAAATCTGAAATACTTCTGGTCTCAAGCATTTCAGTCAGGGATACTTAATTTGTGTCATGTTTGATGACTGTAGCTTTGTAGTATGTTTTGAAATTGGTGTGGTGACTGTTTTTTTTTTCTTTTTATTTAAGATTGCCTTGACCCTTTGGATTTTTTTAGTGGCTTCATACAAATTTTAGGATCACTTTTTTTCTAATCTGTGAAAAATTTCATTAAAATTTTGATAGGAATTGCAATGAATCTGTAAATCACGTTGGATTATAGATTTAACAGGGTGGATTCTTCCAACTCATGAACTCATGAGAACACAATGATATCTTTTCATTTGTGTCTTCTCTTTTTGGTACTGAGGACTGAACCCAGGGGCGCTTTACCACTGAGCTACATCCCCAGACCTTTCTATTTTATTTTTAAAATTTTGAGACAGGTTCTTATTAAGTTGCTGAGACTGGCCTGGAACTTGCAATCTTCTTGCCTCCTGAGTTGTTAGAATTATAGGCGTACACCACTGCACACAGTTTTTCTTATTTCTTTCATCGGTGTTTTGTAGTTTTTAGAATACTGTTCTTTAACCTTCTTGGTTAAATTTATTCCTAAACAAATTGGTTTTTAATGGTATTGTAAATAGGACTGTTTTCTTGATTTCTTTTTTTGAATAGTTTGCTGTTTGTGTATAGAATTGCTACTTATTTTTGGATATTGATTTCATCTCATAATTTATTGAATTCACATGTTGGTTCTAGCAGTTTTTGGTAGAATCTTTAGAATTTTATATATGTAAGATGATGTCATCTATGAGTAGAGACAGTTTTACTTTTCTTTTCCAATGTGGATGCCTTTTATTTCTTTTTCTTGCCTAATTCTTCTGGCTATGACATTTACTATATTGAATACAAATGGTGAGACTGGGCATTCTTACCTTGTTTATAATCTTAGGAGGAGAGCTTTCAGTTTTTGAACATTGAGTATAATGTTAGCCATAGTCTTATCTTATTTGGACTTCATTATGGTGAGGTATATTTATTTTATACCTACTTGGTTGAGTTTTTAACATAAAAGGATAGTTTAACTTGCCTTTTCTGCATTTATTGAGATAATCTTATGATTTTTATCTTTTATTCTGTTAATGTAGTATATTACATTTTTTGATGTTGAACCATTCTTATGTCCCAAGGATAAATTTCATTTCATTGTGGTGGCTTATGATTCATTTGTAATTTTTTTTTTTTTTTTTGATACTAGGGATTGAACACTTGGGTGCTTAACCAATGAGTCACATCTTTAGTCCTTTTTATTTTTTTGAGACAGGGTCTCACTAAGTCGCTTAGTGCCTTGCTATGTTGCTGAGGCTGACTTTGAACTTCTAATCCTCCTTCTAAAGCTTCTTGAGCTGCTGGGATTACAGGTGTGTGCCACCACACCTAGCTTTATGATTCTTTTAATGAATTTGGTATAGTCAGTATTTTGTTGTGGATTTTTGCATCTGTGTTCATCAGGAATATTGGTGTTTAGTTGTCTTTCTTGTAGTATTTTTGCCTGGCTTTGATATCAAGATAATGTTGGCCATATAAGATGAGTTTAGAAGTATTCTGATATAAGAGTCTGAGAAGGATTGACTCAAATTGTTCCATAATTGGCAGTATTTACCAGTGAGGCCATTAGGTCTGGGTATTTCTTGTTTCCAAGTTTCGCTTCTAATTCAATCTTCTTAGTTATTTATTTGCTTTGATTTTCTTCATGATTCATTCTGGGTAGATTATACGTTTATAGAAATTTGTCCCATTTCTTCTTGGTTATCCAATTTGCTGGCATGTAATTGCTCACAATAATTTCTTTTTTTTAATTTATTTTTTATTTATAATAATTACAATTCATAGTGCACATATATAGCATCTTTATACATACAACTGTTTGTATACAAAGTATATTCGTACCATTCAGTTCTTCAATCATGCATTTAGGAAAATGATATCTGTCTCATTCAACCACCTTTTTTTTTTCTTTTCTCCCCCTCCCTCCCCGCTTGTTCCCTCCCTTTCCTTTGAACATTCTAGTTAGTGTTCCTCTAATCCTCCTATGTACCCCCATCCAACAATACTGTGAACTAGCCTCCTTATATCAGAGAAAACATTCGGTGTTTGGATTTTTGATATTGAATAATTTCACTTAGCATTATATTCTCCAACTTCATCCATTTACCTGCAAATGCCATTATTTTATTCTCTTTTATTGCTGAGTAAAATTCCTTTTTGTATATATACCACATTTTCTTTATCCACTCATCTACTGAGGGACATCTAGGTTGGTTCTACAACCTAGCTATTGTGACTTGTGCTGCTATAAACATTAAAGTGGCTGTGTCACTGTAATATGCTGTTTTTAAGTCCTTTGGGAATAGACCCAGGAGTGGGATGGCTGGGTCATATGGTGATTCCATTCCCAGCTTTCCAAGAAATCTTCATAGTGCTTTCTATAATGGTTGCACCATTTTGCAGTCCCACCAGCAATGTATGAGTGTGCCTCTTTCCCCACATCCTCTCCAACATTTATTGTTGTGTGTTCTTGATAGCTGCCATTCTGACTGGAGTGAAATGAAATCTTAGAGTGGTTTTGATTTGCATTTCTCTAATTGCCAGCGATGTTGAACATTTTTTCATGTATTTGTTGATTAATTGTGTATCTTCTTCTGAGAAGTGTCTTTTCAATTCCTTAGCCCATTTATTGATTGGTTATTTGTTTTTTTGGTGTTAAGTTTTTTGAGTTCTTTATATGTTCTAGAAATTAGTGCTCTATCTGATGTGCATGTATTAAATATTTGTTCCCAATTAGTTGGCTCTCTATTCACCTCACTGATTGTTTCTTTTGCTGAGAAGAAGCTTTTTAGTTTAAATCTATCCCATTCATTAATTCTTGGTAATAATTCTTGCGCTACAGGATTCTTATTAAGGAACTTGGGGCCTAATATGATATGTTGGAAATTGGAGCTTACTTTTTCTTCTATTAGGTGTATTAATAGTCTCTGGTCTAATTCCTAGGTCCTTGATCCACTTTGAATTGAGTTTTGTGCATGGTGAGAGATAAGGGTTTAATTTCAATTTATTGCATATGGATTTCCAGTTTTCCCAGCACCATTTGTTGAAGAGGCCATCCTTTCTCCACTGTACATTTTTGGTGCCTTTGTCTAATATAAGATAGCTGAAATTATATGTATTAGTCTCTGTGTCCTCAATTCTGTACCATTGGTCCACCAGTCGCTCACAATAATTTCTAATGATTTCTTGTATTTCTCTTGTATCATTTGTAATGTTTCCTGTTTCACTTATACTTTTATTTATTTGACACATAATGGGAAATGGACAGTCTCTTCAATAAATGGTGCTGGGGAAACTGGTTATCTACATGCCAAACAATGAAATTAGACCTTTATCTTATACCACATAACAAAAATCAACTCAAGATGAATAAAAGACTTAAATGTAAGAGTAGAAACTATAAAACTGTTAGAAGAAAGCATAAGGAAAAAAGTTTTTTAACATTTGTTTGGGCAGTGTTTTTTTTTTTTTTTTTGTTGTTTGTTTGTTTGTTTGTTTTGGATATGACCCCAAAAGCACCTGCAACAAAAGCAAAAAATAGACAGATGGAGTTACATTAAACCAAAGAGCTGCACAGCAAAGGAAAAAAAAATCACCAGTGAAGAGACAACCTGTGGGTTGGTAGGAGATATTTACACATTGTACATTTGATCAAAGAGTTAATTTATCCAGACACATGTAAGAAGCTCAGACAACTCAATAGCTAGAAAACAAATAACTTGATTTAAAAAGGACCTGAATGGACATTTCTCAAAAGGAGACATACAGATGGTCAACATGTGTGAGGAAAAATGTTCAGAATTAATCATCAGAGAAATACAAATGAAAACCACAGTAAGATATTACCTCTTACTTATTAGAATGGCTGTTATCAGAAAGACAAAAGATAGGTGTTGGCAAGGATGTGGAGAAACAGGAACCCTGTACACTGCTTTTGGATATAAATTAGTATAGCCATTATGAAAAATAGTATGGAGGTCCCTCAAAAAATTAAAAATATGATCCAGAGTCCCACTTTGGGTATATATCCAAAGGAAATGAAATCAATATATTGATTTTTTTTTTCTCATATTCATTTAAGCATTATTCACAGTAGCCAAGAAAAGGAATCATTCTAAAGGTCCATCAATGACACACACACACACACACACACACACACTTGTGTACAGTACAGTACTATTCAACCTTAAAGAAGAAGTCCAGCCATTTGTGATAACATGGATGAACTTGGAGGACATTATGCTAAAACAAATAAACCAGACAACAGAAAGACAAATACTGTATCATATCACTTAAGTGTGTAATCTAAAAACATTGAACTCATAGAAGCACAGAGTAGAGTTGGTTGTCAGGGTCTGGCTTGTTGGGAGGAAATGAGGAGATATTGGCCAAAGGTTATAAACTTTCAATTAAGATGCATATAGTCTGGGAGTCTATTATACATCATGGTAATTATATGTAATTGTAATGTATACATTTGGCTTTCTGTATCTGTAGGTTGTGCATCCCTGAATTCAGACAACTGCAGATGGAAAATATTTGGAAAAAAATCTGTATAGAATGCATGCAGATTTCCCCCCTTGTCCATATTCCCTTACTAATCTCTTTTAACAACTATTTACTTTGTATTAGGTATTATAACTAATCTAGAGATATTTAAAGTATATGGGAGGATGTGTTAAGATTATATGCAAGTACTGTACCATGTTATATAAAGGACTTGAACATGATGGGATTTTTGTATTTGTAGGGGGTACTGAAATCAGTCCCCTACAAATACTAAGGAACTGCTGTACTTGAAAATTGCTAAGAAGAGTAGTTCTTAAATGTTCACCACACACACACACACACACACACACACACACACACACAAATCAGAATGTCACATGATGGCTGTGTTAATTAGCTTGATTTTATAATTTTCAAGTTTGCATATATCAAACATTATGTTGGACACTGTTAATATGTACAATTTTATTTGTCAGTTATACCTTAATGAAGCTGGGGAAAATAATAGCCTCACTTGATGCTTATGACTTAGTACCACATAAAGTCATTTAAAAAGCTTTTCCCATTGCATATGTAGGTTTTTTTTTTTTTTTTTTTTTTTTTTTTTTTTAAGCAAACTCTTAACCCTAATTAATCTTTTTATTTTCATTCAAAATTTCAAGCTTAAAGAGATGAGAATTACATTTTTTCTAGGGATATTTGTTTTGTAGTGTATTCTACCACCCAAATATATTTAATAGAAGTAGACAGTGTAGACTAGTGGCTAGGGGTACAGATTCCTGATCAAGGATACTTGGATTCGGTTGCGGGCTCATTTATTAACTGTGTGACTGTAATGAGGTACTTATCCTCTTTGTACCTCAGTTTTCTTATTTGTATGCTGGGACTGATAATAGCATCTATCTCATTAGGAAGTAGACTTAAACATAGAATTAGCTTAAGAGTTAAATATATGTAAAGTTCCTAGAACCATGCCTGTTATATAATACTGCTGCATGTGGTAGGTGTTATTTTATCTCCCATTCTCTCTTCAAATCCTGTTTTCAGTTTATGGGTTGTAAGAGAAATCCTTCTAAATGTGTGCATTTTACTAATGTAAGAATTTAAAAATCAAAAGATGAAAAAAATTTGAAATATCTTAGAAAGACATAATAATTAAAATGTTGGCTATAATTAATGTTTGTAAACCAAACTTATAGTTTAGAAGTATGTTTTTGAATATTGCTTATATTCAATTGATGAAGGTGATAAAATTTTGATATCTCATCTGAATGATGAAAGCCCTTGCACTGTTGCCATGGATTGGTAGCTCAACTTTATTTTGTTATATAGACATGTGTCTAATAAAAAAAATAGATGCTGCATGAACCATCGTTTGAGTTTGAATGTGCTTCTGTTTTGGGTTGAGGTATAAATGTTATTTCTGGCTGTGTCCTTCACACTTAGCTCTTCTTACAACAAATGGAAAGTCCTCAATTGTGCCTAAGGGAATAGTTAATCCACAGTGGACATATGTTAGACAAAAGCTGAGTCTAATAAATAAAATAAAATTATAAATGACAAACATGTGAATGTTTACAACATCTGACAGATTTGAAATATAAAGTATTTGAGATTAGCCAGTTTTGCATGCATCATAATACTTTTTTGGTATGTTTGTGTTGTATATATAGATTTGGTTAAAAGATGTGTTTTGAAGTTGTGTATATAACATGTTTCTTTTTTACTGTTGGTTAAATTTTGAGATGTGACTGATGCCAACAATAGAGGCTGATGATCTAACATTTGTGGAAACTGACTGCTCTTTTGATTGGGGGCAGTTAATTAGCATTAACCCAGAACAGCTCTTGAGCTTTATGGATTGGAGCCTCATATGTGGTTGCACTGCTCCAGCAAAAGGTTAAGTATTAATGGAAAATGGTCACAGCCCTTTTACTTAAAGAAAACATGTTACTTGTAAGTTTTCTTTTGATTTTACTTTTACAGTTACATTGAATGTCTTCATTCATTTAGCCATCCATAAAGCAAATATTGTTGCACATGCGATGGATAATAAGTCTTTTTAGGACTACTTGTGTGGTATGTCACAGATCATTAACTGCAAGTAACCACCTGACTTGAGGGAAGCCTGGAAGCATCATTATAGTGAAATAAGCTTTTATTTAGGTATCACTGCAGCACATTGATTTATAGAAACGTTACAAATTGCTACTGTGAAAATATATTCTAATTATCATTCAGGGAATGGGAAAGATTAACTACTGTTGTTTATAAATGAGATATATTGCTAACAATATTTCTAACAATGGGGAAAAATAAATATTGTAGTCTGTATTTTATCAAATAATTCCTTTTAAAAATGATTAGGTAAAATGAGGTGTGATTCTTTAAAATACTTTCTTTTAATTCTCTGTGTGATGCTATATATGTATTAAATTAAAGACATGCTCTGAGTTCTCCATAGTATCAAACACCTTTAAATTAAACATTGTAGAAAAGGAATGACAAAATTATATAGCTATTTAACACAGTTGATGCTGAGAGCACAGTATTCTCTCTGAATATATGGCTACTTTTTTTGTTGTTGTTGTTGTTAGAGCATTGTATTTATACATAGTATTTGGATTCATTTTGAAATAATTATACATACAGGAATTTGATTTCAATCCCCATTGCCCCTCCCTCTTCTTCTCCTCCTCCCTCTCCCTTTACTCTCTTTTACTCTACTGATATTCCTTCCATTTCTTTCTTCCTTCCTTTATTTTTAAATTTTTAAAAAAATTTTTTGGTACCAAGGATTGAACTCAGGGGCACTTAAGCACTCTGGCACATCCCCAGCCCTTTTTTGTATTTTAGAGACAGTGTCTCACTGAATTGTTAAGTGCTGAGGCTGGCTTTGAGCTGGGGGTCCTCCTGCTTCAGCTTTCTGGGTTGCTGGGATTACAGGTGTGTGCCACCATGCCTGGGTATTTATTTTTGATTGGTATTTTCTACATATACATAAAGGAGATGTTCCCTTCTGTACATTTTTTTTTTTTTTTTTTTGTATATAACACGATTCTATTAGATTCTGGTTTTAGTCAACTTTTTTGCTGCTGTGACCAAAAGACTTGACAAGAACAATTTTAAGGAGGGAAAGTGTATTTGCGACTCACAGTTTCAGAGGTTTCAGTTCATAGACAGCTGACTCCATTGCTGTGGGCCTGAGGTGTGGCAGAACATCATGGCGGAAGAGTGTGGTAAGAGAAAGTGTGGCTCAGAACATGGGGGGGGGGGGAGGAGACACAGATGAGGGATAGACAGCTTCCCTCACCACAGACAAAATGTATACCCCAGAGGCACACCACCAAGGACCCACCTCCTCTAGCCACACCCTACCCACCTACAGTTAGCACTCAGTTAATTCCTATCAGGAGATTAATGCGCAGTAAGAATGAGTAAAACTCTGCTGTGTTTATATAGCACATTTTCTTGATCCATTCACCTACTGATGAGAATCTGGGGTGATTCCATAATTTGGCTATTGTGAATTGGACTGCTATAAACACTGCAGTGACTGTGTTGCTATAGAGTGGCAATTTAAGTTTTTCTGGATAAGTACAAAGGATTGGGATAGTTGTTTCTTCTGATGTGGTTCCATTCCTGGGTTTTTGAGGAATCTCCACACTGCTTTCCAAAGTGGTAGTCCTACCAGCAGTGTTTGAATATACCTTTTCCCCCACGTCATCAGCATGTATTATTATTTGTATTCTTGATAATTGCCTTTCTGACTGGAGTGAGATGAAATCTTAATGTAGTTTTGATTTGCATTTCTCTGATTACCTGGCTTCCTTAAAAAATATATATATATTCCTGCCTTTAAGAAACTTAAAATCTTATTGTTTTGGTCCATTGTGTTTATCTTAACAAAACTGTCTAAGTCTACAAAAAAAAAAAAAAAGACATTTATTGTAGTATATCACAGGGAGGGAAAAAATTGTCAGCTAAGAATTAAGTAGAGTGTGGAATTCAAAACTGGATCCTTGCAAAATTATTGGAGTTTGGATTTTAAGTGGGAGTACTGAAATTCTGGCAAAATATCACATTTTAAAATAAGGTGTAATTAGAATGAGCAAGAAAAAAACACCTCGAATCCTTCTTAAGTATCTCATGCATTAAATGGATCCATGCCAAGTATTTATTATTTTTCATAGTATTTATATTAATAGCTTTAATATAAACTATTGTGCTAATTTTGATTACATTTAGGCTTTATTACTTAAATTATATGATAGTGAAAATGCAGATAATAGCACATTGGTTCAATTTTTTCAGTAATATTTGGGTAGATAGTTTGCTGTTCCTTTTGGGCTGAGTTTTTAATAAGATATGAAGATGAAATGATGTCCCTTACATAAAGCTTGTGTTATATGCTATACGCTAGGCATCATGCTTAGTGATCTTTCTTTGCCAGATTCAGGAGATGGAGAAAGGAACATGTCCATTGTGAAGTTGCTAGTAAGAGGCAGGGCTAAGATTTGAATCTAGCTGTTTTCCCTAAAAGCATATCTGCTTTTTATGTTGTTACAGGGAAGTATTGAGCCAATTTAAGGAACTTCTCGCTTTGAAATTTAATGATATCTTATTTACAATTAAAACACATGCACATAAACATACATGTATGTACCATGACACAAAAAGGAAGCTAACTTTCTGTTGTAAGAATGTGGAATTTACCATTCCTACAGTCCCACTACACCCAAAGTAATTCAAGCTTTTGGAAAGGAGATCCAGAGTTCTTTTGTACATTTATATCTCCAAAGAACGTATTTTATAGTTTCTTGAAATATGAGTTCCAATTCTGTATTTTGGCATTTGTTTCCATGTTACTAACAGGTGGAGGATCCAAATAACAGAAAAATATTAGCATCTATTTTTTTTTTGCTAAGACTGCTATCTCAAAGTACCTTAAATTGGATGACTTAAGCAACAGAAGTTTGTGTCTTCATAGTTCTGTTTGTTAGAAGTCCAAGATCAATGTGCTCGCAGGGTTGGTTTATTTTTCACACATGCTAGGCAAGTGCTCTACCACTGAGCTACATACTCAGCCCTTTCTAAAATTATTTTGAGACAGGGCCTGAGTTTCCCAGGCTGGCTTCACACTTGGATCTTCCTGCCATAGCCTCTTTTTTTTTTTTAATTTTTATAATTTTTAATATGTACAACTCATAGTGCATATATTTAGTATCTTTTTACATACAACTGTTTGTATACAAAGTATATTCGTACAATTCAGGTCTTCAATCATGCATTAAGGAAAATGATATCCGTCTCATTCAACCACCTTTTTTTTTTTTCTCCCCCTCCCTCCCCTGTTGCTCCCTCCCTTACCCTCCCTTCCCTTGACCATTCTAGTGTTCCTCTAATCCTCCTATGTACCCCCATCCAACAATACTTTGAAATAGCCTCCTTATATAAGAGAGAACATTTGGTACTTGGATTTTTGAGACTGACTAACTTCACTTAGCATTATGTCTTCCAACTTCATCCATTTACCTGCAAATGCCATTAATTTGTTTTCTTTTATTGCTGAGTAAAATTCCATTGTGTGTATATACCACATTTTCTTAATCCACTCATTTACTGAGGGACATCTAGGTTGGTTCCACAACCTAGCTATTGTGAATTGTGCAGCTACAAACATTGAGATAGCTGTGTCACTGTAATATGCTGTTTTTAAGTCCTTTGGGAATGGACCCAAGAGTGGGATGACTGGGTCATAGGATGGTTCCATTCCCAGTTTTCCAAGAAATCTCCATACTGCTTTCCATAACGGTTGCACCATTTTGCAGTCCCACCAGCAATGTATGAGTGTGCCTTTTCCCCCACATCCTCTCCAACATTTATTGTTGCTTGTGTTCTTGATGGCTGCCATTCTGACTGGAGTGAAGTGAAATCTTAGAGTAGTTTTGATTTGCATTTCTCTAATTGCCAGCGATGTTGAACATTTTTTCATGTATTTGTTGATTAATCGTGTATCTTCTTCTGAGAGGTGTCTTCTCAATTCCTTAGCCCATTTATTGATTGGGTTATTTGTTTTTTTAGTGTAAAGTTTTTTGAGTTCTTTATATATTCTAGAGATTAGTGCTCTATCTGATGTGCATGTATTAAATATTTGTTCCCAATTAGTTGGCTCTCTATTCACCTCACTGATTGTTTCTTTTGCTGAAAAGAAGCTTTTTAGTTTAAATCTATCCCATTCATTAATTCTTGGTAGTAATTCTTGCGCTACAGGATTCTTATTAAGGAACTTGGGGCCTAATCCAACATGTTGGAAATTGGAGCTTACTTTTTCTTCTATTAGGTGTATTGTCTCTGGTCTAATTCCTAGGTCCTTGATCCACTTTGAATTGAGTTTTGTGCATGGTGAGAGATAAAGGTTTAATTTCATTTTGTTGCATATGGATTTCCAGTTTTCCCAGCACCATTTGTTGAAGAGGCTATCCTTTCTCCACTGTACATTTTTGGCACCTTTGTCTAATATAAGATAGCTGTAATTATATGTATTAGTCTCTGTATCCTCAATTCTGTACCATTGGTCCACCAGTCTGTTTTGGTGCCAATACCATGCTGTTTTTGTTACTATTGCTCTATAGTATAATTTAAAGTCTGGTATGGTGATGCCCCCTGCTTCACTTTTCTTGCTCAGGATTGCTTTGGCTATTCTGGGTCTCTTATTTTTCCAGATGAATTTCATGACTTCCTGCCATAGCCTCTTGACTAGCTCAGAAAGTCTTTCTACTGTGCCTCTCTTTTTTATAAGGACACTAGGCATAGTGACTTAGGGCCCATCTCTATGACTTCATTTTACCTCAGTTTTCTCTTTAAAGGCTCTGTCTCCAAATATAGTCACATTCTGAAGTACTAGGTGTTATGGTGTTGGCATATGATTTTTTTGGGAAACAACTCAGATCATAACAGAGCTGTTGTGATTTAATGTATTAGAAGCATATTAGGCATTTAGGCAAATTACCTTTTTTACTGAGCATTGTAGGTTTAATTTCAGAGCTTGGTTATTTTACTATTTTTTGAACTGATGTTTTTCTAAAGACTTCCCAAATTTAATAAATGTAAAGCATATAGAGTATCACATTTAAATCATTTTTGGAAGATAATTTGAGAAGGATAAATTAACTATAAAAGAAGCTATTGGGCACATAGAAAAATTAACTTCTTGATAACAAGCTGTACTTAAAATTAGTATTGATACAGTTTGTCAGTGTCTTATAATCAAACATTTAGAAGTTGATAACTTTTTTTTTGTCTTAGAGAAAATTTTTTTGTGCAGTAGGCAGTTGTGAGACACTTGATGTGTTATGATCCATTGTGCTCTATATTACAAAAATTTGAAAAATAAGGTGTGTGTGATGTTATCTTGTAACCTGATATACTTTTTTTTCCTGATATGCTTTTTAAAGAGAGAAATGGGTGGAGATGATAGTTCTTTGGGACTATACATGTATAATTATGTTTGAGGACATTATTCATCATGTTTTTGAGTTATTCTTTTTTTTTTTTTTTTTTTTGTGGTTACCGGGGATTGAACTCAGGGGCACTCGACCACTGGGTCACATCCCCAGCCCTTTTTTGTATTTTATTTAGAGACAGGGTCTCACTGAGTTGCTAAGTGCCTCGCCATTGCTGAGGCTGGCTTTGAACTCGCGATCCTCCTGCCTCAGCCTCCCAAAGTGCTGGGATTATAGGCGTGCGCCACCGCGCCCGGCTATTCATCATGTTTTGTGTTAGAGAAAATGTTGAAGATGAAGAGAGGACCTGGAAGTTTTATGTTCATGATCTAAACTGTTCTCAACAGTTACTTACTTTCCCCTCCTTTCCTCTCCTTCTTCCTAGCCCCTAATCTACTTTCTATTGATTTACTTGTTCTAGACATTTCATGTAAATGGAATTGTGAAATATGTTGCCTTTGTGTCTGAGTTATTTCATTTATAATAATGTTTTCAAGGTTCATTGATGTGACAGCGTGAATCTAAGCTTCATTTTTTAAATAGCCAAATAACATTATGTTGTATGGATGTACCTTACCACATTTTATTTATATCCATTCATTAGTAGATAAACATTTGTGCTACTTCCATTTTTGGCTATTATGAATAATGCTGCTTTGAAACATTGTGTACAAGATTTTGTGTAGGCATAGATTTCCCTTTTTCTTGTGAAGATACCCAAGGTTGGAATTTCTAGGTCATGTGTTAACTTTCTGTTGGACTTTTTGAGGTATGATCTGTGTTCAGATTCATTGATTATTTCTTCTCTCTGCTTGAGTCTTCTCTTGAGCCCCTGTAGTGAATTTTTTCATTTAAAAAAAATGTTGGTTAATTCTGTGGCTTTTGCCCCTTCTGGGTCTATTTCCCTGACTGATTTTCATTCAGTCATTACTGATATTTTATTCTTCACATGTGTGATACTTCTTTATTGGGCTTTGGACATCTTATTTTCTTGAATAGTAGATTTTTTTTATCTTCTTTTAAACTTTGACAGGCACTTAAATTATTTGTGGTTTTGTATTCCAAGGCTTGTTTTTATGCTTTGTTAAGAGTACTTATACAAAAAGGTAATTCAGATGTTACTTTTTTCCTCTTCCCTAATGAATACCTTGAGATTTCAATGAGCTCCTTCCTCTTTCCCAGTTGAATATCTCCCAAGTCTTTTTGCATGCTGGGAATTTTTCTGGTTATAGCCTCCTTTTTCTTCTTTGCCCAGACTCTTACGAGTATTTCTACAAACATGTATAGCTTAGTAAAGAACAGACTACAGAAAACTCCTAGAAAGATGTCAGGACTTTTTTCTCTTTGTAGAGCTCTACTTTCTGTACTCTGCTCCACAAAATCCCAAGTGCTTCTGCTCTCTTGAACTGCAGTCTGTTTCCTTTATCATCACATTCTCCTTCCCTTTATCATGGCCTCGGAAGTTCCTCCAGGTAGAAAAAGAGAGTGATTACAAATTTTAGCTTGCCTTGTCTATTTATTTCTCAAGGATCATGTGTTTGTCCTGCCCGCTGTCTATTGTCTGAAAACAATTGCTTTATGTATTTTGTCCAATTTTCTTCTTTTTAATTTGTTCTTTTTAGATATACATGACAGTAGAGTGTATATTTACATAGTATACATACATGGAGTATAACTTTTTCCAATTAGGATTCCATTTTTGCGGTTGTACATGATGTGGAGTTCACTGGGCATGCATTCATATATATACATAGGAAAGTTTTGTCTGATTAATTTGGCTATCTTTCCTGTTCCCATCCTCCTTCCCTTCCCTTCATTCCCCTCGTCCAATTTTCTCCTTGTTTATAGCAAGAGAAAAAATCTTGTCCTAGTTATTCTGTTACAGATGAAAGCAGTAGTCCTTGAAAAAGATTTTTAAGTCTTCATATATTTTATATCTTCAAAATGTTTTATATCTTCACATTTACATATAAAATAAAATGAAATCAAGGTGTATAGCTGAATGATATAGAGCATATCTAGCATGAATGAAGACCTGGGTTTGATCCTCATTGCACATGCATATACACGTACACAAAGAACAAAGATTACACTTAATGTTTTGTTAGATGTTTTCACGAAGAGAATTTCCAAACTTAGAAAAAAATGAGAAAAAACTCAATAATCAGTTTATTTTAAAATAGCAGGTGTATAGGGAATTCTGAACATTGGACCATGAGGTTGAGTTATTTTCTAATACAATACACATCTCAATTTTATACATAGTAAGGAGGAAAAAGAAGATGTTAATGATGATTGAAAACCCACATAAACCAACATTTTCTTTTAGGGACTGGCTTCAAAAACCTGAAGCTCTAAAGTACAGGTTGCAGTCTTTGAATCAAGTTAAACTTACTGTAGGTTGAAAATATTCTCATTAGTCATTTTGTGAGGAAAAGTAACCAAGACTAAAATTAATAGTAAAACATTTTGAAGTTCAGCCAGATGTTGTGATTAATTTTGTTGGCTAACATGAGTCTAATTTCATTAGTATAGTACTGAATAACAAGTTTATTTAGCAAACAACTGTTGAGGGTCTGTTATGTCAGCTAAAAGCTGAGAATTCAAAAAGAGTAAGACAGTGTCTCTATCCGTAAGGACTTGATAGGTTTCAAAGTATAGCCATAAAATTTTAAGGAAGGTTAGAATTACAGAATTAAAAATGAACAATGGCCAGTTTGTGGGTAGGCAGAGGAAGATGGAATATATTAAATGGGGATCGAGTTAAAGGATTAGTACCATGGAAATGTGAAAGAAAAGACAGGAGGCATCATTCTTGGGATCTTATGCAAGGATCAAATCATTTTCCTCGTGGTTCTCATGGTGTGGAGAATCTCCTTAGAGATTATTTTCCAAGGTTGCATCCTCTTTAGTGCATGAATCCTGTCTGATTGGATGAGACTAGGTGGTAACCTGAGACTCAGAAGAGGATGAATTCTGCTCTGCCCTGTCTTCTCCAGTAAGTCTTTTGCATTGAATCTTTGTGAAAGCCTCCCAGGAATTTTGTCAGGAGATGAAAATGTCAGAGAGATGATCTCCACGTTGAAACTAAGCAGTTAGGTAGATTTTTAACTTTTTGATTTTAAAACCTTATCTCAAGTTTAAATCTCCAGAGATAAACTTGATAGTAATATGATTGTCATAAAACAAATTATAGTTATCAGTGTGACATCTTAAATCCCACGTTGCTTTTAACCTAAACTTAATTTATTTTTCTTTCATATTTTATTGCTATAGTAATATAAACAAGTGTTGAGTGGAAATGGAAGGAGGGAGTAGTATTTTAGAGTGCTAATCCTATAAGGATAATCACCTTTACATTATTTAGAATTGATGTAGTTCCAAAGTGTGATTGCAGTACTATCAGGTTTTTGTTGCCATAGAACTCTGTACACGTGTTAAATTCAAACAAAACAAAAGTGGTAGGACCTGTAAAAGCCAAGAACTTTCCCAGAGGTTAAAAGTTTGTTAATTCTCCTATAATGTCAAAATCATCAAGATCTTGAGAAAACATGTTTGAATCAACTGAGCTTTCTGTAAGAATCCCTCTCCTCCTCATTTGCATGCCCACAGACATAATGTGACATATTGAGTTCTTCTTGATGCTAGAAAGTGAATTTTCTAGTGTTTGGATTTTTGAGGCAGAAAGTTCTATATTAAACTAGTGCAAAGGATTTCAGGAAAATAGCATTTGTTGATTTAGTTTTAAATGGGATTTAGTCCTTAATATTAGTATCATGTAATGAGACTTAATTCTAGAATCAATTGCTTGCTGATCTTCTTGATAAGATTAATATTATAACCTTAAAGAATTCTTTTAAAGTATTTTATCTTAGTATATATCCAGAACATATCAAAGAATTTTTTTGTTTGGTTTGATACCAAGTGAATGATATTCTAAGGAAGCCAGGTGGAAGAGAATGTTCCAAAGACCTGTTCTTGTCTTTTTGTAGCTCAGTTAACATTTTGAAAACTACGTTTTCCCCTAGAGATTTGGAAATTTTTAAATTATATTATTATCTAATTATAGTCAATCTGATTTCATGTTTAAAATATATTTTAACTGTATTAAAATATAAAATATATTTTTACCCTTACAAGCTAAATAATTTCAATATTATTAAATCATTAAATTTTCATCAACTTTTCTTGCATCCATTGAATTCTTCAATGGACCATCTTTTTTTGTGTGTGCCTTAATTCATCAATTAATCATTTATTCACAAAAAGTTACATTAGGTGGTGTGCCTTATGTCTCTGTTGTTTGAAATTTTGTTGTTTTGCCAACATTTGAGTTTCTCTTGTTTTAAATTCAGAATCCTCTTTCCTATAACTTTGTAATCATTGTTCTGTTGTATTTTGATATTTAATGTTGAAAATGAAAATTTTGATGCTAGTTTTGATTAGCGTTCCTTCTATATTTTTGCATCTCATTGGGTTTATAGAATTGTTTTTTTTTAACTTTGGAGTATTGGAAATTTACCATGTTGTTTAGTTTTTTTAAAAAAAAAAATTAATACTTTGTGGTGCTATCAGTCTTTAAAACTTAATACAGCTCAGAAAAAAATGATTTGTAGAAAGAAAATTAGGGGGGGTTTCTGGGATTTAATTCAGGGGCCCTTGACCACTGAGCCATATCACCGGCCTTATTTTCCCTATTTTGTATTTTATTTAGGGACAAGGTCTCACTGAGTTGCTTAGTGCCTCGTGGTTGCTGAGGCTGGCTTTGAACTTGAGATCCTTCTGCCTCAGCCTCCTGAGCTGCTGTGATTACATGCATGTGCCACTGCGCCCAGCTGATTTGTAGAAATTTGAGCTGCCTCATGTATTCTCCACAGCTTTTAAGTTATTTTTCATGACGTCTACCTCTTTTGATTTTACTTTTCTTTATATTTGAGAAAATGTCTCAATATTTTTTCTGGATTAATAAGATTTTTGCCAAATTCATTTTACTGTTTAGCCTCTTATTTATTTTATTCTGAAAACTGTTCTGGGAATTATATTTTGAAAATTTTCCTGTAGTCTTTTCCTTAGCCTATTGCTTTGTGTTTATAATGTTGATCCTGAGGTTGCCATACCATCACATATGTTTGCATGGATTTTTATTTTGCACTGTCCTTCATTTTCTTTATTGACTGTTGTTTAGAAACCAACAGCTCTGTGGCCTTACATTCATATTTTTTATGCTTTAACTTGTTTTTCTTTAAACGTGAAGATAGAGTTTAATAGCATTGGTAGCTGATTTGGGTTTTACAATTTGTTAGAACATCACTGTTGAGTTTTCTTAGCACTTCTTGCCTTGAGCATGAACTGGGTTCTTACATAGATGTTCTTCCTTGAATGCAGACTACAAACTGACTATAGTGTATCCTGTGCACTGGCGTTAGGCCTCTAGTGTGGTATGTAAGGTGGGCAGTAGGTTGGCTGTCCTTTGTAGAAATAAAGAAGGAATTACCTTGGACTGAGTTAGCAGATTTTGCTGCTGTGTCTGTTGTCCTTCCTTCTTCTCTACACTTTTTGAACAGGTTGAGGTTATATAGAGGCACTGACCTGTTTCCTTCTGTGATGAATCTTCTAGGTCAACTTGGCTGTAATAGAAATGCATTTCCCCCAAATTCCCTTTTCTGTATTGTTCTGGTTAGGACTGGTCACAAGAAACATTTTACAAACGATTTGTAAGGAGGAAGTGAAGTGTCAGACACTTCTTTTGGTTTTCTGAGGGTCAGTGCTAAATACCTCTCACTGTTGCAGGTCTCACAAGGTATGAGAAAGCACATGAGGTAGCAGCTTCTCCAGCTTTTGCCATGCCTTCCCCTTCACTTTTCCAAGTATTTGCTCTGCATTTGTGGCTTCTTTCTGGAGGTTACAAGATTCTCCCATAGATCTCTGATCTGTGACATCAGGTTTGGAGTTGGTGAGAGAGAGGAGTGAGTTCTAGTTAGGCATTGCTAGTTCCTGTTGTCCTCTCAGGTTCTAGTTTCTTCTTGTATCTTTGGCCGTTTCAACTTACCCATGCAAGTTTCAGAGTGTCTGCTCTTCTCCCTTACCCTGTTCTCTTCCTTAGTGCCCTTCTGTTGATCTGTAGTGATTTCCAGCTCAAGAACAGATACAAAGACCCATTCCTCCTGCCCCACCAGCTTTACAGATATGGAATGTCTAACTTCTGTAATAGATCTCTTTTTATCACTCACAGTGGTTCTGCTTATTTAATTGAATTCTATTTCCAGTGTTCTTCCTAAAATTAGTCTTTTTAAAAATTAGGTTTCATATTAAGGAAGTTATTTCTACTGGCTCATTTTATCTTCCAGAAATTTTTCTATAATTCTCTTCTTGGCACCTTTTCATTTATTTTTCAGTGCTGTGTATTCTCATTATTAGTATTTTATTTGGCTTATCAATAGTATGTATTTTGAAACTTAATAGTTTGGATTAAAAACTTTATTCTGCTTGTATATTAGTTTTAAAAACACTTAAACAGACTGAAAAAGCTTCTAAAGATAATGAAGTCTTTTCACCATAAGACTCGTTGTACAAAACAATGAGCTGGAGAATACAAAAAGGAACCAAAAAAGTTTTTTTTTTTAACATTTAAATGGCCTAGGTTGAGATAGAAGTATGGCGAGGAGTGTTTGACAAACAGCATTTGGATATACCTTCATATTATAGATAGTGAATTATGATGTAATAATTGTAAAATAATATATAAAACTATTCTTTTTGGCAGCTTTTAAGTTTGAATTATCTGTTTTAATGATGTGTGATTCATTGTTGGAACTGATTTTAGTATCTTGTTTTCAGTATGATTTGTTAATTCCTATCAGATGTAATATATTTTTACTGTATATTTTGATTTGTTAGAAGCAGGCAGAGTAGCCATTGTGTCACTTTTGTCCCCCAATGAGGTTTTTTAAAATTTTTATTCTAATTTGTTATACATGTTTGCAGAGTGAAATTTATTTCATATTACATATAAAGAGCACAATTTTTCAAGTTGCTGGTTTTACATAAAGTATTTTTATAACAATTGTGTCTTCATACATGTACTTAGGGTAATGATGGCTAACTCATTCCACCTTTATTCCTTCCCCTTGCCCCCGCTCCCTCCCCCCCTTTGTTCTATTTAAAGTTCTTTCATTCCTCTCATGCTGCCTCCCTTGACCAAGAAAAGCCCAGGACTTGATGGATACACAGCCGAGTTCTACAAGACCTTTAAAGAAAAACTAACACCAATACTTCTCAAACTATTTCATGAAATAGAAAAAGAGGGAACACTCCTAGACTCATTCTATGAGGCCAATATCACCCTGATTCCAAAACCAGACAGAGACAAATCAAAGAAAGAAAACTTCAGACCAGTATCTCTAATGAATATAGATGTAAAAATTCTCAATAAAATTCTGGCAAATCGAATTAAAAAACACATCAAAAAGATAGTGCAACATGATCAAGTGGGCTTCATTCCAGGGATGCAAGGTTGGTTCAATATAAGGAAATCAATAAATGTAATTCATCACATCAATAGGCTCAAAGATAAAAATCATATGATCATCTCAATAGATGCAGAGAAAGCATTTGACAAAATACAACATCCCTTCATGTTCGAAATGCTAGAAAAAAATAGGGATAACAGGAACATACCTCAACATCGTAAAGGCCATCTATGCTAAGCCCCAGGCCAACATCATCCTAAATGGAGAAAAATTGAAAGCATTCCCTCTAAAAACTGGAACAAGACAGGGATGCCCTCTTTCGCCACTCCTATTTAACATAGTTCTTGAAGTCCTAGCCAAAGCAATTAGACAGACAAAAGAAATTAAAGGGATACGGATAGGAAAAGAAGAACCCCAATGAGATTTTATTACAATGTCTTATTTTCTTCTGAGGCTGTTATGTATGGAAGACAGTGTAATTAAAAAAAATGTTGAAAAAATTAATTCTAAATCAGGAGGTCCAAAAGATTATTAAGTTTTTTTAAAATATACTATTAAATATTGGTGTAGTAACTTTACAACTTGTTCGAGTACAGGAAATCATTGATATGCTTGTTTATAAAACACTTTTATCTTCATATACTTATATCTCATTTAAGCATTAGCATAGTGAATTATTTAAAATATATTACTCAGTACATTCTAAGGCACTTATGCAGTGGGAATTATTATTTAATTACTCTGATACTATGTGTGTATATAAATACATATGCACACACATTTTAGGATTTTAAAGTATAGAATGATCAGTACATACTTATAAAATCTGGAAAATGTAGAAATCTATGAAGAAGCAATTTATTTATCATTTTACCTCACAGGACTAACCACTTGTTAATAATACATGTTCTTTTGGTCTTTTTCCATGTGTGTATTTTCTTTTCATGTAATGTTTTTAGCCCATGTACTTTTTCTTGCTGTGCTAAAAGTTTTTTAGTTTCATTTTGAAGAGTCTGCAGATTGGATTTCCTATAGTTCACTCATTTTTCTTTTTGTGATTGTTTCTGAATTTTAAAAATAACTTGTCAGGTTCTTATAAAGGGGAAAAAAATGAATCAAGGGTCCAGCTTCAGTGACTAACAGATTGTGGTAAACTGAGAAAATGAGAGGATTGGCTGTTGAGGAGTGGAAAATTCTTGTTAGTGCTATCACTTGGAAAGCTACATTCCTTAATTGTTCTAAATTTCCTTAGTGTAGTCTTCTTCTGTTTTTCACATAATGAGTATTCTGGAAAAAAAAAAATGGGAATCAAGAGTTCAGTAGTGCCCTTTTCATTGCTTCCCCCTGAATACAGTATTCATTATGAAAATTGAGAATTTTATTTATAAATGCTAATTGTACTTCTGACTTTTAATGGAAGGAAGGTTGATGGCTTTTCTGATTAAAAGGTTTTTCTTGCAGTAGTCAGTAAAAGAGGTCTATTACATGGCAGTATCAGTAGAATCAAGTGATCCATACTACAAGAAAGCCACCTATCCCCAGAACTGTGTTTCAGTGTTGTATTTAATTTACCATATATTCCATGTAACTTCTCGTTTACTTCTTTTAGGTGTAAACTTGTATGTTTGTGATTTCAGCTTCATATACTAGATGGCATCCATAAGATATACTTCTGGGGTTTTATTTTAAATAAGAAGCACCCACATTCTATATTTGAATATACTTTAAAGTTAAAATGTGTGATTCAGTAACACACCCCAGTAAAATGAAGGCTACTGGTTTTAAGTCAGATATTGGACTAGGATTTTGACTATGTGTACTTAAGAAATCAGGACATTTTCAGTCTTTCAGTACAATTTACTTTTCAGCTATAGATTTAAATTCTCATAAGAAGACAGGGATATTCTACAAAAAGGCTGAGTCTTTTGAAAATGAATACCTGAATGTGGAGTTTTAAAAATTCCCAGCAATTTGGCAGGTTGATGCAGGAGTCCGGATCACAAGTTCTAGGCCAGCCTTAGCAACTTAGACCCTGTCCCAAAGTGAAAAATTAAGAGGGCTGGGGATGTAGCCCAGTGGTAAAGTGCTCCTGGTTTCAATTCCCAATGCCAAAAAGAAAAGGAAAAAAAAAAAATTCTTCTGGAGTGAGTCTCAAGTTCTATATTATTATTTTCTGTAATTTGGGATTAACCAAAAATGTAAAGTGGCAGTTGTCTGAAAATAAGCAAAAAATAGGTGGGTATTGTTAAAACTTATCAACTGAACTTGTCCATTTTAATTTCTGAAACGAAATGCTCTTTTGGTTTTAAAATTGGACACCAAAGTTGGTTGGTATAATTTTGTTTCCTTTCTTATTCCAACATTTCCTCACCACTGCCATTTATATCCATAAAGTTATAATTTGATATGCTAATATATTGGGACTATGAACTGAATTTTTTGCAACGAAAAGTATTTTTGAAGGTTGAAATTACATTCCACCTTTTTTAAGGTTTCCTTTTTTAAAACACTAAAGTTTACTAGTTATATTCTATATTTTTTATACAAATTGGTGAAAATTGATTAAATTTTGTATTTAATCTTAGGTTCATTCAGGAATGGATTTTTCTTTTTTCAAAAGAAAAATTCTGAGAGGAATTATCTTTACTTAGTCTTTTCTTTAAGTGAATCGTTATTTATTTATTTATTTTAGAGGAAGCATTATTTTTGTACATTACTCTTTGTATTTATTTGCTTCTTGACTTATTGACATTTTGGGCCAACATCATCTTTTGAGAGCTTTGTACAGTACAGTTTAACTATTGCAATCTGAGACATTTTATAATTGACAAAAAAATATTTCAGTTTTATTGGAATTTAAAAATATTTCTAAAGTTAGTTTCATTAAAATATATTTTGATTATTTTAAATATATAGTTACATGTTAGAATTTCACTAATGTATTGTAAACATTTGCACACATTCAGTTCCCTCGTATATTTTAAAGTTATTCATTCACTTATTTATTCCTTCATGATTGTCTTTTATGTACCAAGCATAATGGTAGGAGAAGACAGTAGGATTTGTTGTCTTATGATGAACTTGATACACAGGGAGCTTGACAGGAAGAAATGGCCAGAGAATTTAGAGCAGAGATAACAAGGGATATGCAGGAGTGTGCCATAAAAAGAAGGGAGAAAAGGCAATCCAGGAAGAAGTGAAAGAATGAATAAAGCTGCAAAAGTTAGTAAATAGTCTGAAACATAACAGGGGTTTACAACATTTTGTCACAGCTGGAACATAAGGTACAAAGCTGGAAGAATTGAGAAACAGAGACAAATGTTTTAAGGAGCTTAGATTTTATCATAAGAACCATAGAAAGCCTGTAAGGGTTTTTCAGTAGAGGAGTGATTTGAAAAGAGGTGTAGAGCAGAGTTCAGCAAACTATGGCCTATGATCTGTTTTTGTATTACCCACTATCTGAGAATGGGTCTTGCATTTTAAAATGGTAGGGAAAAAAACAGGAGGATAATATTTTATGAAACTTGAAAATTACATGAAATAAAATTTCAGTGTCCATAGTCACACTTATCTGTCTATGTATTACTTATGGTTACATTTTCACTAAAATGGAAGAGTAGTTGCTTCAAACAATGTATGACACACAGACCCTAAATATTTACTCTCTGGCCCTTCACAGAAAAATCTTGTAGATAGCTGGTCTGAATATACCAGTTAAAATATAGACATAGAAAAGCAGTCCCAACTGAATGTTTTCTACAAAGAACCAGTAAGGGTATAGACAGTATGAACAACATTAGCTAGCTGGACCTAATATTGTATTTATAGAACATCCCTCTGACAACACAGGAGAGTACATGTTACTTTCAGATGCACATGGGATGTTTACAATGATAGAAAATATTCTGACCTAGAAAAAATGAATTAAGAAATTTTAAAGAATTGAATATGTTCTCTAACAGTGATGAATTTGAACCAGAGATCAATACCAGAGAAATATCAGTAATATCACCAAAATATTCAGAAATTGAGTGACTCACTTCTAGATAGACTGTGAGACAAATAAGAAATCACAAAAAAATTATAAATATTTTGAATTTCATAAAAAAGAAAACTGCATATTAAAGTTCATAGCATGTAGTTAAAGCAGTATTTAAAGGAATATGGTTAGCATTATTAAGTGCTTGTATTCAAAAAGGAAAAAAAAAGTCCTTTGACTCTGTGCTTTAAGTTCTACCTTAAGAAAATAGAAAATGAATTAAACCTAAAGCAAGAAGAAAGAAACAAGGAAAGGTTAAGGGAAGAAATTTAAAAAAAAATAAAAAATATTAACAGATTGAATCAGTAATTTTTGCAAAAGATATTACATTATGATTATCATGCAAATATAAGAGTGTTTCATATTTGAATCAATGAGTATAATTTACCATGTATATAGACTAAAGAAGAAAAGCCATACTATGATCTCAATAGATGAATGGAAGCATTTGATAACTTTTAATATCCATTCATGGTTTAAAAAGAAGCTCTCTACAAGCTAGGAATGAGAAAGAACCTCAGCATTATGAAAAACCTACAGTTAATGCATATATAATGGTGAAAGAGTGAATGGTTTCCATTTGAGATCATGTATGAGGCAAGGAAAATTTTTTTAATTTTTAACAGATTTATTAAGTTTTAATATGAATACTTTAAAATTTACCAACTATATGTGGTAAATTTTAGTTTTTGGTTTTTTTATTTTTAGATTATTTATTTACTTATTCATAATGCACAAGTATATCATCTTTTTACATACAACTGCTTGTATACAAAGTATGTAAGTACCATTCAGATCTTTAATTGAGGCAAGGAAATTTACTTTCACCACTCCTGTTCCACACTATTAAGGTTCTAGGTATTAAAAACAGTAAGAAAGAGGTAAGTACAACTTACATATTTAAAAGAAAGAAATTAGCTACAGGATTCTCAGGTGATATAGAAGCCCTATATTGAGTAAAAACAGAACAAGACATAATGAAAGACAGCAAATAAACCATGTTCAAAGATGTAAAGACTCAATATTATAAAAACATCCGTTCTCCTCAAGTTGATTTATTGATTCAGTGTTATTTTACTCAAATGCCCAAATAGTATTTGTGTATGTGTTGTTTAAGCAAACAAAATCTGAAATGCATGTGGAGGATAAAGGACCACAAATAGTTAATATGTTCCTAAAACACAGAGCAAGAAGCATTTGCTGTACTAGTTATCAAGACGTATAACTAGCTGGTGCTTACTAGATGCATGGTCTTACATAAATCATATATCTTCTCTACATCTTGGTTTCCTCATCTGTCAAATAATGATTGTTGTGAATATTAAATGACTTAATACATGTGAAGTGCCTAGAAAACAGTGTGGTGCTATACAAGTTATTGCTGTAAAGTCTGTGGCTATTGGGGCAATTTTCTGTTTACTCATGACTTTTTGTTGTTATTTTAAATCATGTTGTATTAACTTCCCCTCTTCTAGTATTTCTAACATATATAATCATTGTCGGTAATTGGAAAATAGGAGAAAATGTAAAGAAGGATTTAAAAAACATAGTGTAGTTGCCTAATCAAGGCAGTTCTTCTGTTCTTTGCAAGATGCCATGGTATGGTAATGTCTGGGCAGGGCAAATATACTTTTTTTCTCATACACAAGTCTGTGTACGAATGGTATAAGTGAACTTTTAATTACTTATTTATTTTTGGGTTCATGGTTTCAGAGGTCTCAGTTCATAGATGACTGACTCTGTTGCTCTAGGTTGGAGGTGAGGCCTTTATCTACTTATCATACAAAACTTTTCTAATAAGTGTATCTAGTACTGTGTCATTATGAAATTGTCTAATAAGAATTTCTATGGGAAATGCCCCAAATTAAATTAAATGCCCCAAATTGTATTAAAAATATTTATTAATTTTCTAGTTCCTTTAGCCTTTTGTTTATGTGAACAAATGCTAATCTATGTGATTTATGTAGAAACATTACAAAATAAGCAAAAATTGTAGTCAGCCACAAAGATAGAAGGATTATATTCACTGGTGCTATGCCCTCATTTACACCCACTATCTAATTTGAACTGAGGCAATAGGAGAAGTAGGTAGGCCTTTTTTGTCCCCAGAAGAAATTTGGGTAATCCAATTAATGGTACTAAATAAGTTGAGGAAATAATACGAATTCTTACATACTGTCTGTCTTCTTGATACTGGTTGCTGTTGGTGGTGTTTGGTGACTACTGAATTGAGAGTAATCATTGTTATATCCTCAGAATCTTTCTAGGTTGTTTTGTGGATATGTATGTGGTTGTACAAAATAAACAACGATGCAAATTGATTAGGCAAATCTTGTAACAGTATGCCGAATTTACAAATAATTACAAATAATTGTAGAAGAAAAAAATAAACAAGTGAGGATCTATCAGAATCAGGTGACAAATAATTAAAGATAAAACCCCACAGGGTTCATGATTTATACAGGTAGGTTAAGAGGGTATGATTCTATGATTAAAGGATTGATAGAAGTCATTGGGGAAAAGGATGAAAACTATGAATATTTTTGCAACACTGATCATATGAAAAATTAGTAAGACAAGAATGTCATATATTTCAATTTCAATAGGAATTTTATTATAAGGAAATATATAACTAGAGGAGTATGTAAAGTATGTGCAATATAAAGAACTGTTTCTGGGTGAGGGTTTGCATTGCTGACTCCCCAGAGGCATATCAGGTGCTTTTCTTCATGCGTTCCCTTTCTGTCCTCCCATGTAATGTTGTAGTTAGCTTTTTTTTTTTTCTTTTTTTCTTTTTTTTTTTTTTTTTTTTTTTTTTTTTGCTGCTGTGACCAACCACCTAACAAGAACAATTAGAGGAGGAAAGGTTTATTTGGGGGCTCATGGTTTCAGAGGTCTCAGTCCATAGATGACTGACTCTTGCTCTGGGCTAGAGGTAAGGCAGAACATCATGGCAGAAGTGTGTGGTGGGGGGAAAACAGCTTACATGATGATCTGGAAGCAGAGAGAGACCCTGCTCACCAGATACTATATCTACCCTAAAGGCACACCCTCAGTGCCCACCTCCTCCAGCTACACCCTACTTTTCTTCAGTTTCCATTCAGTTATATCACCATCCGGGATTATATCACTTCTGAATGTTCTTGCATTGTGTCACATGAGTTTTGGGGAGACACCTAACATGTAAACCAAACAAGTAACTTTGTCCTTTGTTCTGATCTTTGATTCTTCTTGCTTTCAGTCTCTGTGTGCTTCACCAGATTTTAGTTTTGCCATTTTAGAATTTTATGTAAATGAAATCATTAATGTATTCATTTGTGTCTTGTCTCAACATGTCTATGAGATTTATTTTTATTGGGGTGTGAAACTCTACGTAATTTTCAGTCCTATGTAGTATTCCTGTAAAATGAAGGAATAAATATTATTTTAGGTGCAGTTGATATTTTGTGTTAATTTTAAGAATCTAGAAATATTTTTCTTCAATTAACAAATACTTTGTGAGTGGCTATTGTTTTGGGCCCTTTTTTATGTTGTTGTTCATTTGTTTTTGTTTGTGACTGCATGTAACAAAAGAACCAAATAAGTATAACTGCAAGAATAACAAGTTTATTATCTCAGAGTATTTGACTTCATAAAATATTATTTTTTTTCTCAAAAGCATTATGAAATATTTTAAAGAAAGTTCTAAACTAAGAGGAATGTTTGGAACAAATGTGATAAGTGTCCATATTATGGAATGTGCTTACACAAATCAATAGGCTAAGTATGTGAAACCCAGTAGAAAATGGGAAGTGGAAGGAAGAGACATTTCATAAAGAAGTATAAAAACTAGTACACAGGAAAAATGTTAAACTGCATTGAGGTCTTTACATTTACACTAGAAATTAAAGTAGTTTCTTTGATGTTACCCTTTTTCTTTATATGTTTGTAGAACCCATTGATTTTTAGTCATTTATTTTTATGAGAAGTTTGGTTTAAGAATGGCAAAGTCAAAGTCAAGTTCTGGTAATTTTTTAGTTTCTTGCATTAAGCAATTCTTCTAATACGGCATGATTTACTATGTCATCATAGAAAGACAGCATTAGAGAGTGTATGTGGCAGGGTAAAATTAAACACATGCTCACAATCAAATTAATGTATTTCATCTGTCTTCAACTAATAACAATCTGTCATGTTATCTATCTGAGTAGGGGCATAAACAGTTTATTTTGTGTTTGGAGTAACTTCCTGGAGGTAGTTAATGTGACAAGTAGTTTGTTTGAATTGAGTATAACCAGATCAACACTCTAGATGTTTCCTTGATAACCTAAAAATTACTGTGAAAATCTGTACAAGTACTATATTTGTATTTTGCTTTTACTTCTTTTGAATTAGACAGTGACATTTTTTATAATTTCACTGAGAATATTCTGTTCCTGCTATTATATGGACTAAGGAGCAAAAATAGTTTATATTTTTAACACTTTCTTTCCATTGTCAAGAGTAGACATTAGTAATATAATTAATTAGCATGTGTAGAACTTGCCCTTTTTTTAAACATGAAGTAACATGTGGTTTGAATGAAAAAAAGTCATATTCATTATAGGACATGTTCTTATAGTATGTTGAAAAAGTAGTATTTGGAAAATGGAACATTGTAAAGTTTCAGGTCAATATGAAAAAATATAGCTGCTATATTGCAAAGTGTTTCAGAATTTTAAATTTTTTATTAAAAATTTACATCATTTAGTCTGATCAGTGACTCTGTTTATAATACATTTAATATAGTTTTTTTAAATCAATTACACTTGATACTATATCTTTGACTACTGTTCTGGCTGTTATTATCAGTAATTGTTTATGTAGATGCCATGGAGATCCTTGAGTAAGCACTCCTGAACGCTAGTAAACAAATAGAACTTAAAAAGGGAAGTTGCTATCTAATTGGTTTATTAGCATTGGTGTGTGTTTTAGAAGTCAGCACATAAACATATTTTTAAACATGTAAATCAAGCTTACTACATTATTATGGAAATCTTACTTGTCATGGTTGGGCTAATCATGATGGATCATTTTAAACATTGTACAATTACACAACTGGTAGGTACAGCTGCAAGTCCTTCATAAAGGACTAAATAATCAAGTGCTCAGGCAAAGTAAATCTAATACTCCTCTACAATGCTTATGGGCTTAGTTTTATGATTTATTGTTACTAATACTTTAAAAGTACTAACAAGTAAATAACTAGCTATATAATAGATCACACTTTTAAAAAATTATAGTGACTAACGTTTCTTTATGATTTTAATTAGAATTCTGAATAAACACCATTAAGTGATTATCACCAAAGCTGATGCTCTTTCTTCTTGGGAAGACTTAGGTTTTGAATTGGGTAGCAGATTTTTAATTCTGGTACTACTGTAATCAGCTTTGGAATTTTGGTCAAGTCACTCTGTACCTGTTTTTTCTTTATTTGTTTTGTGTATGTATACAGTTGGAATAAAGCTTACCTGTTCTTTAAGGTTGTTAGATGCCCCAAAGGGCTTTGTAAATTTTGAAACTGTTTGGGTTGTTTCAAAAGTCTCCTAAGGTGGTTTCCCTGCTTCTATTTTTACTCTCCAACCTTCTTTCTCCTCTAGCAACCAGACTAATTTTTTTGAAATGCAATGATCATGTTGTGGTGTTGGTTACAGCCCTCCACTGTCTTCTCATTGCTATATTTGAATCGTATCTTCATGATGCTACAGGTACCCACTCTTGCTCATTATGCTTCCTTGTTTTCCTCATGATACTCAAATCTTGTCCTCTTCTGATTTTCCTCTCTGCTCTCCTAGTAACTGAAACGTTTGTTTCCCTGAACCTCCTCTTAACTTGTTCTGCTTGTTTTTATATTTAGATCTCAGAACAAAGAGGTCTTCCATGGTTACCCTATATAAAATTGTCATAGTTGCTATTCTGGTGCCTGGCCTTCTCTTTCATTCTCTTACTTAGTATCTGGTCCATTCAGCCTCTCCATTTTAGATTATGATAATTGTTGTAATTTTCTCATTTATTTATATGTTTGCATATTTATCATTCTTTCTGTCTCATGAATGTGAGGGTAAGGATAATATCTAATTTGTTCCCCTATTTATTACTTATGCTTATTATTAGCACAGTACTTGACAGTAGATGCTCATATCTACTTAATATATTTATTTGAATCTATTTTTTTATGTCTTTCTAAAAAGTACATGAACTATCCTTTCTGTTGTCATTTATGGTTTCCCAACTATACTGTTAATATGAACTATTTTTAGGTTGACAAGTGTTTAGGAGTGTAATGACTTTCCACAGGAAGAAAAAAAAAAAAAATCAGCTATCTATATAAGTATCAAACTTGCTATCTTCTATTTTTAAAGTTATAGATAGGGATAATTATTTATGTTTACAAGATGGCTAAACAGATATACTGTTTACAACATTTATAGGAGTACAACTTTTTTTATCATTTCTAATTTTCTTCTGAATAATTTCTGAATTTAGAAACCATTGTCACTTTGTGTAGTCAGTAGAAGTGCTTCCAATGAAATGAGAAATTGAAGGTTTTCTAATATATGGCACCCACTAGGATTTTCTTTTGGAGCTTATAATTTTTCCTTGCTCAGGTGGCCAAAAATGTGTGAAGTAGGCTGGGTGCAAGCTGCAGCCGCATAGTTGATTTCCTACATGCATGTAAACTCTTAGCTTCTCATCATAGAAGATTTTCATGCCCAGGCTGCTGATGTCACCAGATCAGGTTCTTTTAGATGGTTTTGCACATTATTATTTTTGTGAAAAATATGAATCCCTATGCCTGTCTTAAGTTTTCTTCATTCTTCAGTAATTAGTTGAAGTATCACATTCTCTGTGAGATCTTTTCGGTCATCCCCAAGCAGTTTTAGAAGTTGCCTTTCTTTATACTCTTGTTGTAACTTACCTTTTACAGCCCTCTGTTACTCTCTTGGTCTTTGCATTTCATTGTATAGTATATATATATATATATATATACATACATATATATATATATATATATATATATATATTTTTTTTTTTTTAACTTGGGTTCCTTTTGCTTTCCCAGCATTAATCAGTTAAAAACACTAGGTAGTTGTGGAGTACATGGACAAACTACAGTCACACTGGCTAATACTGTGTGCCATCACATACCATGTACCTTATCATGTACTCATTATTGATCTATTTGCTTTACATGTGTCTATTCATTTTATCCACTGTAGCCACCTTATGAGAGAGGTACTGTATTCATCCCCATTTTTTTACATGAGAAAACTGAGAAGAGATGAAGTGATTTGCCCAAGGTCCCATAGATAGTAACAGAGCAAGGAATCAAACCTAGCCACTTTGGCTCTGGAGAGTGCATTCCTCTTTTTCTTTTTTAAAGTCTCTATTTTTTTTTTTTTTTTTTTGGGTACCAGGGATTGAACTCAGGGGCACTCGACCACTGGGCCACCTCCCCAGCCCTTTTTGTATTTTATTAAAGACAGGGTCTCACTGAGTTGCTAAGTGCCTCACCAAGTCTCTATTTTTAATTAATTAATTTTTATTGACAAAATTATATACACATATGTATATTATATATATATATATATACACTCATATATATATATAAAACATGCATTATGGTTAGAAATATATATACGTTGGGAATTGACTAACTTGAGCTGATCAACTTAATGCATTATCTCACATAGCAATTTTTGTAGTAAGAGCACTTTAAAATCTATTCTCAACAGTTTTCAAGAATATAATATATTGTTATTAATAAATAGGAGATGACAAGTGCTGACAAAGATGTGTCCACTCTTGGGGAATATGTTCTTCACTGGCACACCCTACTTCCTCCTCAGATGAATCAGTGAATAATTGAAGAACTATGGTTGTATTTAGCCCAGGTTTCTTCTACATTTGCCTTAATACAGACAATTGAGAAGTTAGAAAGTTATTTCTTTTATGGGGCTAGTTCTTGTATATTATCCATCATCTCTGGATCATCTCTTGGGATATGGGAAAAATTGTTTTTGTAATGATGCTTTCTTCATGATGAGCTTTGATCTAATGCAATTTTTCCTAGAATTGTTTACTGTTTATTAAACACCCTTTAATTCCTGTTGCTCATCAAAACCAGTCTTTGTGTCTTAGTATACAGGTCACTTTATCCTGGAATTTATCTGTGTAAATAAATTTGAGCCCTCACATAAATTCAGGGGAGTGAGTGTTCCATTGGAATCATCATGGCCAACTGAAAGATGAAAATAATAGCTTTAGATTCAAAATTCTTATGTGTTGCTTTGGAACCAAAGCTGTGAAACTCAATGAAATTAAAACAAAAATAAGAATGCATGGTACTAAAATATCTATGGGTGAAATACTATGGAGTGTATTCAGTTTGCTTTAAAATAGGGTGTGGGAGAAAAAAATTAGTCATGACTAGACAGTTCTTAAGGCTGATTGAGGGGTATGTGAAGAGTCCATTACCTGATTTATTTTTGTATAAATTTGAAGTTTTCCATTAAAGTATTTGAGAGTGGCTGATTATCAGAAAGTCTAGCTTTGGTAGTCTATGTTTCCTTATTATTGTTGTTAAAAAACTTTTAGCAAAATTTACCATCTTAACCATTTTTCAGTGGATAGCTCAGTAATATAACATATTTATGATGTTTTGAAATAGATCTCCAGAACTTTGTAATCTGGCAAATCTGAAATTATACCCATTAAACAACTCCACTTTCCTGTCTCCCTTCATCCCTCTAATAGTCAATATTCTACTTTCTGTTCCTATGAATTTGACTACTTTAGTTACCTCATATAACTGGAATCATACAGTATCATTTGTTTTTGGGGTGACTGACTTATTTTACATTGCAGAATATCCTCAAGATTCATGCATGTTGTAGCATGTGACAGGACTTCCTTCCTTCCTTTTAAAGACTGACTAGCATTCTATTGCATGTCTATACTACATCTTGTTCACTCATACATGGATGTATGGAGCTGGTCCCGCCTCTGGGCTCATGTGTCTAGTGCTGCTATGAACAGAGGTGTGTTGATATTTTACTCTTTGAGACTCTGCTTCCATTTCTTTAGGAGATATACCGAGAATTGATGGCTGATCATATGGTAGTTCTATGTCAAGTTTTCTGAGGAACCTCCATACTGTTTTCTATAGCAGTTGTGCAGTTTTACAGTCCCACCTATGGCTCACAAGGGTTCTGACATCCTTATCAGCACTTCTGATTTTTACACCCACAGTGATGGCTGTTTTACTTGTTTTGAAGTGATATCTCTTTGTGGTTTTATCTTACACTTTTCTGATTATCATTTTGGAAGAACTGTCTGTATAATTATTTTGTTTATTTTTAAATTGGGTTACTTGGAGTTTTATTGTTGAGTTGTAGGACTTTTTAAAATATATTCTAGATGTTAATCCCTTATCAAAAAATGATTTGCAGATATCTTTTCCCATTTTGTAGATTTTTCACTCTGTTGTGTGCTTTGAGGCAAAAGACATTTTTAAGTTTAATGCAGTCCCATTTGTCTGTTTTCTTCCCTGAGAGATCATCTCTAAGTCCAATGTCCTGAAACTTTTCTTCTGTTTTAGTCAAAGAGTTTTAGTTTTAGGGTTTTGTGGTTAGGTCTTTAATCCATTTTGAATTAATTTTTTGCACATGATGTAAGAGTCCAACTTAATTCTTTTTTATGAAAAAATGCTAAAGTTTTCCCAACATTTGGTAAAGAGGCTGTCCTTTTCCCTTTGAGTAGTCTTGACTGTTGAAGGTCATTTGGTCATATATATGAGGTTAATTTCTGGGGTTTCTATGATGTTTGGAAGTCTATGTGTTTAAGCAAAGTGGGGTCCTCAGTTAAGGTTTCTTTATGACTTGCCTGACTCTTCAGGAAATTCTTGCTGTTCAAAAGCAGTGATACTAAAATAGCACCACCTTTGTTAACAGAGTTCACAAAAGACTAAATGATAGTGATGGGTAAAAATTGTCATTGGGAGTTCTTGGGATAGAAATTTCATAATTTGACTTGGAGGAAGGCAGGGAGGAGAAATGAGCAGTACCCTTACCATTTTACATTGAGTGGACAGTGTCTTTAGAAGCACATGTGCTTTCTGGCATTCATAAAGTTGTGGTGCTTTCTTTTCAAAAATTTATTTTCATTCCAACTAAAGTAGCCACTCCTTCCAGATTAAAAAAAAATTTTTTTAATGGGGAATGAATCATGTTGAAAATATGCTGCATTTTTGTTTAATTCTTCACACAAAATCATTGTAATAGTTTACTGGATAATTTAAGGGTGCTCTTAGAAATAAAAGAAAAAGATTTTTGCAGTGTCTCACTGTAATTCCATCACTATATTTCACATCTCTTTCTTATTTAGAACAAATTGCTCGATTGTCTTAGTCTATTAGTACTGCCATAGCCAAATACACAAACCCGAGTAATTTATAAACAACAGATATTTATTTCTCACAGTTCTGGAGGCTGAGAAGTTCAAGATCAAAGTGCTGGAAGGTCCATTGTCTGTTCAGGGACCTATCTATGTTTCCAAGATGATATCTTGAGTGCTGTGTCCTCACTGACAGAAAGTGGAAAGGCAAAAGGGGATGAAAGGTGTGTCCTCACATGGCAGAAGAGTGGAAGAGAGCAAACCCATTCCCTCAAGCTCTTTCATAAGAATTCTAATTTTACCAATGAAGTCGCAGCCCTCATGACTTAATTACCTTCTAAAAATCCTACCTCTTAGTACTATCACATTAGTGAATAAGTTTAACATGTAATTTTGTGGGTGACATTCAGGCCAAATCCTCTAGTGACTGAGCCCTCTTAAATGCTGTCTATTAAATTCTAACACATCAGAGAAGAGCTTTGTAGGAAAGTGCTCTGAGAGCCTTTTATACCTGTTATCTCATTTGTGAGAATCTCAGCTATTTAAAATAATTTTTATAATTTTTAAGGGCATTTTATGCTCACAGTATTTATAGTGGCTTTTTGAGGGACTAGACTGTATATTTTTCATGCTGGATTTACAGAGCTACAAAAATCCTCCCACAGCAGAAAGAGTAATTCCCTTCCATTGCCTGCGTAACATGGTACCTGGCATATAACAGGTGCTCAATAAGTGCTTGTTGAATAAAAGATTTTTTTTATTGACCAGTGATATAGTACTGTTTCTTCATGGTTACCTTTATTGGGAAATTTTTTTTGTTTGGCTGGTAAATTGCTCAAAGTTATGATTTATATGGTAGTTAGGGAGATGGGAGGAAGGAGAGAAGATTTAAAAAAAAGCAAGAAAGTTCCATTAGAAACACAAATTCAAATGGAATTTCAATGAAACAGCTTCATGTTTTTTTAATTGGATAGAAATTTTATTGGGGATTTTTTTCTAGCAACAGAATTCGTTCTTATTGAATTAGGAAAGTATTTTAGTTTCAATATTATGATGAACTAGATGTATAAACATCAGTGCTAATAGCTTAGTATTTTAGTCTTCCACAAATTGATGCTTGTGGCATCTGGACATTTTTTGGCCTGTTCTTGTAAATAAGGTCTCAGTGATGTTTAAGGAATAGCAACTTGTGTCCAAAAAAGAAGAAGAAGAAAAAAAATAACTCCCTATTTTCCAAGGTAAGCAATATAAATGGAGCTCAGGAATCCCCCACTACATCAGAAATCTCCTAGAGAAAGATCCCTTGAGCCTACAAACTAAGAACCTTCAATATAATTTTAAATAAAGCCTTTTATGAAGCATGAGGACATTTTTTAGTTGATAATCAATTGCCACTATTATGTAGGCTTACTAGATTTGCAAATTTACAAGTTTTTACAAGTCAGTTGGGTCCCTTCCTCAGGAAATAGGTTTAAGTTTTTTTTTTTTTTCCCCCCTCTATTGACTCAAAGAGCCTAGTTGTCCTTAAGTCCTGTGAATATATTTGCCTTATAATTTGACAGCATTGAGTCAACACCCTTATAGGGTCTGTAGCGTTGTAAAAAGAGAAACTGTTCAATAAAGGATCACATTTGAAAAAATAAAGTCCTGGATAAAAAACCAGTATTGGATATGAGGTCTGTGCTGTACTTTAAAGTACTTTCAGCTATTCAAGCAAATATATCCTTACCCATTACTCCCCAGATGGACACTTTAGACATGGAAAAGAGCTGAATGTGTCTTTGTGAAATTAAACCATGGCTGTAAATAAATTAATGTAAATATGTAATGTAATATTGATCTCTTTTGGCAGAATACTGTGTCATGTTAAAGTTTATAAAGATTACAAAACTGTTCTAATTATTAAAGTAATTAAACTGTTTCAAACTAAATATGTTTCGGTAAATATATCTTGCCTTTAATTAATCACAATGTTTAAATGCATTATGTCAAGTAGATTTTTTGAGTATCATCAGTGTGTTTAATTTATATAGATAATAATATGACAGCTCAACTTTTTTTTAAAGCATATATGTGCCAGTCATTGTGTACTCTACATGAACTAATTCTGAAAGAACTCCATATTAAATAAATATATTTATCATTCCAAGTTTATAAATGTGGAAACTGAAGCATAAAGAAATTAAATAAGTTGCCTAGCATTACACAGCCAGTTGTCTATGCTAAGGTGTAATATTGCAAAGCTAAGTTAAACATGTAAAAAATGTTTTGATTGACTCTAATAGTGCATTTTTTTCTCTCTTTAACACTTTTCTAGTTGATTTGGAGCATATGCGAACAGTAAAACCTGAAAAACATTTACGATTTTGCCAGGAAAATGGTTTTAGTAGCCACTTTGTCTCAGCCAAGACAGGAGACTCTGTAAGTAAAATAATGAATACTCTGCATTGTATGTAATTTTTTAACTTTTATTTACTAACATTCCTGGGTAGTAATCTTCTATTTCTGAAATTTCAAAACAAATTAATTCCTATTTAAGGCATAAAATAGATAACATGCTTATTCTGATTATCTTACGTTTATAACTAATTTAGTATTATTTTATTATTTTAAGGAATCTTAAAATTCAGAGAATTAAAAGAATATAAATCGCCCATAATCCCCACATCCAGAGGTGACTGTTCTTAATTTCATGTGATTCCTTTTAGTCTTCATTTTCTAGTGTTCACAAGCTCTATTACTGCTACTGCTAGCAGATTGCATTTATTGAGTGCTTACTCCATGACAGGTGTTGTACTACCTTGATTGTTTCCATTTCAAAGGTGAATCTTATGAGAGGGCATGTAACAGGGCCCAGGTGACCAAGCTGATAATCAGTGGAGGTAGAGGGCCCACTCTCCAGGCCACAGTGAATATCTATTAAAGAGTTAAGACACAATATAGAAATACTTTTTAAAATTTTATTTACTATTTTTATCTATAGAACACTTCCCCATATCATTTAATATTATCAGATAGATTTAATTATCCATTAAGTTAATGTTTTAGAATATATTTAACCATGTTTATATTGTTTCATTTTTAAGTTTTGAACATAATGTCTTAATGTAAAATTTTGTCCATAAGATTTTGATGTTTTGATTGTTTTCTTTAGATGGAGTCTTTGATAGGGGATTGAAATATTGTAAATTACTGCCAGAAAGGCTAAATTAATTTGTACAGCATTGTATGATTATTATACCACTACATCCCTTTTAACATTGAGAATTTATTTATTTTTAAGTATTTATCAAAGTGGTAGAAAAAAAATACTTCACTATTGAAATTCGAATCTCCTTGAAATTAAAATTGTGGTTGAACCTTTGAAAATTTCATCAACTATTAATTTTCTGCTTATTACCAGTTTATAATTTTCCATTGGTTTTAAAAAAATTTCTGTGACCATTTTTATATTAAAGATAACAACCATTTGTTGTGATTTTTTTTTTTTTTTTTAATAAATGCTTGCTGCTAGCCAGGATTTGTTATTTCTTTATTTCTTTTTTCTTTTTTCTTTTGGTGTTGGGGATCAAACCCAGGGCCTTGTGCATGACTGTTGTTTTCTTGACAATTTTTTTTTTTTTTTTTTTTTGGTACTGGGGATTGAACTCAGGGGCACTCGACCACTGGGCCACATCCCCAGCCCTTTTTTGTATTTTATTAGAGACAGGGTTTCACTGAGCTGCTAAGTGCCTTGCCATTGCTGAGGCTGTTCTTGACAATTTTATCCAAGAGAAGTTCGAAATTTTTCTGTAATTTAATCTTTGCTATTTTCTAGTATGATACACTTCATAGTTTTTATGACTAAGATAAATATTAAATAGCATAAAGGATACTTATCATTTTGGGGGGTTAGATCCACTTAATCTGGCCTCTTGGAACTCTTTCTTCCAGGATTGCATGAACATGGGCACATGCTCCACATGCCATTTAAAACATACAGTTTTAGTACTTGATAAACTTGTCTATGGATTCACTGAGCTTCTGCCCTCAAATCTTCCCAGGAGTCTTTGTCACTTTAGGATGATTTAACCTTCCAATATTTTAGCTCATGAGTAGCTTTTTAGGTAAAGATAAGTTATAGTGCAATAAATGTCAGGATGGAAGCTCTAGGAATCATAGTGGACCCGCCATAAGCTGACTATGTATGAGAGATTGTTTATAGAAAAACATTTGTAGGTTTCTGTTTAACTATAATAAATAATGGAGTATATTGTTCCCTTATTCTAAACTGATAAAATACAGTAAAGAGTAGCAAGCTGTTTTACTGAAGAGACTTGAGGAGCTTGTTGAAATTGATAAGCAAGCCAGAAAGATTATTAACCAGTTGAAAAGAAAAACCTTTTAAGATAGACTAGAGTGAGCTCAGTGGACCAACATAGAGTTGGCAGTGACAAACCAGAGCAGTAAGGTATAGATTAATTTATTTTATTTAGGAATTATGGTAGTTTGTTAAGCTAGTAGGTGTGTATTTTAAAGTGGTGGGTTATACTTGTCATGTTAAATATTTACAAACATATGCTTTTCGGATAAATATAAGTTTAGACTAAGTAATTGTATTTCATGGACTTTCAAACTGTGGCTTAATCATTTGAAAAATGATAAGTTGTTATGCATGATCAATAAAGTTATTTTGGGGAATCACATGCTACATCATATTTTTGTAATTCTTGCTGTTTATCAATTTTTTAAAAATTCAGTTTATTTGAAGGTAACTTAAGCATGCCTGTTTTAAATCATTTAAACCCATTTTTGTTATGTAGGTCTTCCTGTGCTTCCAAAAAGTTGCTGCTGAAATCCTTGGGATAAAATTAAACAAAGCAGAAATAGAACAGTCACAGGTGATTATCTTGAACTGTATATTATAAAAAAATTAATGAATTTTTAACAAGTCATTAGTTTTTGTCTATGAATCTCATTCATGCATTCTATGTACATATCCTGTAAAACCTTAGAAATAGATTATGTGGATGAATAAGTGTTAATTGCAGAAGGCAAAGGATGTTAACTTTGTGCCAAATTATGATGACCTTGAAACTTCATTTTGTCCCTTTTGGTGGGAAGAAAAAGATTAATAAAAATTTTATCGGTGGCTAATTGATGGATTAAGGTTCTGACCATATTGTTTTGTATTTCTTCATTTAAGTTCTTTCAAGGTTAATCTGTTCATCTTTAAAACACCCTCCCACTGTAATATTAGTTCTTGATGTTATCTTCTCAGTTTAATAGTGTTATTAGTTATTGAGAATTTCTGTGTTCTTTCTCTATTCCTCAATAGTTGCCTTAGACTTAAAAGAAAACAAAACAAAATTGATACCAGCAGTCAAGAACTTGACAATGCCATTATGATTGCACTCTAAGTCACATGTTTGATAGAATGAAAAATTAGAGCAGGAATCTACGCAGTTAAACTTCACAAGTGGTTTGGTTAGAAGTAACAAACTAACAACATTTCCCCTCAGTTTTCTCCACCCTTCCCACTTTGCCATACAGCTAAAAATGTATAATTATCTTTTCCCATCCTTAAATTTTTCTTTCTTTTAAAGTTATTTCTGTGTCACATTCTCGTGGCTACTGGTGTGTGTGTGTGTGTGTGTGTGTGTATAATTAGAGCAGCTATCAATTGAAAATCATTACACAGAGGTGGTTATGTCTAGGATTTGATTAAAATTTGGAACTTGGAAAATTTCTACTTTTTTTGGTACTGGGGATTGAACTCAGGAGCACTCGACTACTGGACCACGTCACCAGCCCTTTTTTGTATTTTATTAGAGACAGGGTCTCACTGAGTTGCTAAGTGCCTCGCCATTGCTGAGGCTGGGTTTGAACTCGTGATCCTCCTGCCTCAGCCTCCCAAGTGCTGGGATTACAGGCGTGTGCCACCGCGCCCGGCTTCTACTTTTAATTCTCATGATTTAAAGATGTTTATCTCAGCACTTTCCATGGCCAGACACAAAGGTAAGATATTTTGTGCTATGTAAACAGGTCCCAGACACATAAAAAAATAGTTACTTGGTTTTGGTTTGGGAGAATATAAGAAAGAAGAATCAACATAATTTGTTTGATCACACAGACTCCTGCAGACTTCAGAGATCCTGTGGGTTTTCTGCTTTTCCCTTCTTTTTTTTAAATGATGTTTATTGCTGGTTAATTGGAGTCTGTTGATGATTATCAAGCAGTCAGAAGACATTTATTGATCATGTATTATATACAGAATATCATGGTGGGTGTAAGAAAGACTTAAAGGAGTTTAAAATTGTAGTCCCTGCCTCTAGTAAAGAAAATTAACATATTTTATGCCAAGTACTGTGCTATCTCACTTAAATCTTCGGGACAGGTGGCATTTCATTATTTTACAGTCAGGACACTGAGTCTGTGGAGAAGTAAGTAACTTGATCACTAAGTCATGGGTAAGCAGCGATGAGGCTGTGGTTTGAACACAGGTCTGTCTGACCCAAGTTCCTCTGCTGTTACTACCATGTAGGGGGAAGATGTACAGAGCAGTTTGGAATGCAGAGGAAGAAAAGGGCTGAAAAATGAGCTGAAGTGAACAATGTAACTGGGTAGAGAAGCTTAGATCATATTTAGGAAACAAAAGAACAGTTTGATTAAAATAAGTGACCATTTGTATTGGAATATGAAGGGAGTTTGAGAAAAGATTATAGGGATTTGTGAATGCCATATTGATGAATGTTATCTAATTTATAGCAAGTGGGAAATAATTTTTATGTAGGGAAACATGAAAGCAATTTTGAGATAGAATAAATTTATTGGTATTTCTGTGTATGGTTGGATAGGAAGGAGATTGAAGTAAGGAGACGGGGTTATGGCTATTGTGTGATAAAAGACAAGAGTCAAGGCGGGGGGAAAAAAAGGATGGATGGATTTAAAAGGCATTTCTAAGAAGAATTTGTAGGGTGTGTGGAATGATTGGATAAGAGAGAGAAGGAGAAGTCCAATATACCTCTAAGATTGTCTCCTAGAGGAGTGGAGACAAGGACCTCCAGTGATCGGTGGCTGTCCCTGCAATGAAAAGCATGCTGGTGCTTCACAGGGGTGTGAGCCGCACAAAGGAAGGACTCTAGAGTTTGGCCTGAGCTGTGTGGGTGCTCTGGTTGCAGGAGGAACCCCCAAAGAGGAGGAACTGGGAAATTTTTTAAAGGCAAAATTTCTAGGAAACTTAACTTTACTTAGCTCCCTCTTGTCACAAGGGCATCCAGTTACTCTTGATTTGGAGAAGTTGTTTGACACCCAGGCATATTTAAGCTAAAGAGATGTTGGAAATGTTAACTACACAACCCTTACCCTCCCTCCCTGCACACTGCCCCTTGTTTACAGTGCTTTGAGGTTTCATTCTGCCTTCAGTTTATTGGTGGAGCTTGCTTTTAATTCATGAATGTGAAAATAAATGTAAGATACTGGAGCCTCCTCTGTTTAGTTTGTCTCAGAATTCTTTATGTATAGTGGGAAGACTCATCATCCTTCCCTAAACCTGATGAATTGGTAGATGTGCCAGTTAAATTATTGATTTCACAATTGACATTTTTCAGTGAAACAGTTTTGAAGTTCATTTAAGGGAATAAGAAGTCCAAGCGGGGTCTGTGGTCCTAGCACTCAGGATTGCTTGAGCCCAGGATTTCACAAAGACCAGTCTGGGCAACATAGTGAACCCCCCATCTCAAAAGAGAGAGAGAGCGAGAGAAAGAAAGAAAGAAGTCCTCTGTGTGTGTGTATGTGTGTGTGTGTTGTGTGAGAGAGAGAGAGAGAGAGAGAGAGAGAGAAAAAAATTTTGCAGGTTTTCTGTGTTTTTTTTTTTTTTTTGTATTTGAAAGATTCTTGAGGGGATTCAAGGTAATGTTTGAGAGTATTTTATATTATTTTAAGGAGAAAATTAGTGTCAGATTCACCAGTAATATGGGAATTGATACTATAGTAATAATTTAATTTCCGACATAAACATTTATAATGAGGTTTCAGTTTTAGTTTCATTCACTGGTTACTTAAGGGGATTTTGCTGTTTTAGTTCTAACCCAGGTTTCTTCTGTGTGGGAATCATAAAGTCAGGTTATCAACACATTTTATAAGTTTTGTAAGAAAGAAATCAGGGAAAGGAAGAAAGGAAAGTGAATGTGATTTATTAATGCAGCAAACATATTTTGAGAGTCTGTTTATTGCCAGGGACCATACTAAAATCTGTGAACATAGAGATGAATAAGGTAGAGTGCCTGTCCTCAAGGAGCCTCAGGATAAATGGAGCAGGAAAGCATTTAAACAACTAAGTACATTACAGGTGCATCTCTCACAACCCCCAACTTAGTTAATAATTTTTATTTGCATCATTTAATGACTTTTCTCCTCCCCCAAATATTTCCCTCTAAGATAGTGTAAAAATTAGGACTGTTGTTAACAGGTGTTCTGGTTTCTTAGATTTTTTCATATGTTTTTGTTTGCAAAGTAATCAGAGCTTCAGGGGAAAAATAAACTCCTAACTGCTGTTCTCCAGAAAGTCCAGCGTTTAGCCCTCTAATAATTCGCTAGATAATCTGTGATGAAATGCACAGTCTTTTTTTTTTTCTTTTTTTATCTTAATTGCATGGAAGTTTTGCCATATATGCTTTTGTTAAGGGTTGTAAATACACTGTTAGCCTTGGCATTTTTTCTTGTCAGTTAATAAACTAGGAATTTGTTTAGTTTAATTAAGTATGCATTAGTTTCTTAAAAACAAAAATTTCTGTAATGTCTGAGACATTGATGAAACTGCTAAAACATATATTGTTTGTTGTCTCCTCAGATCATTTTCATACTGTATATGAAAGTGTCTACATAGGACCTAGCATGTGGTAAGCATGCTCTAGATTTCAGTGGAGTCTTCACTAGCATCTTAGCATGTAGCTGTATAACACAAATGCCCATTGAATGCCTGGTGCTAAGGGCTTTCCCTGCTTTTTCACTTACCTGAATATCAAACTTCTTTAAGTAGCCTTTGGGGAACTTTAGATTCTTCTTATCCAAATGTTAATCTTTTTATCACTTTCTCCAGGGTTTTTGAGGACTGCACCAGAAATCCCTTTTCTTTCTAAGTACCACTTGTCTTCCTTAAAGCACAGTTACTCATTTTGTATATACCCCTCTAGCCCTCAGGCATTGAACATTGCTGAATGGATTTCCCTGTCATATCCCATTTCTCTTTTTCCTATTCACCTTTTTACATTTATTTTTAAATAAATTTTAAGACTATCTGAGATTTTAGACACCACATGGATGAACCTTGTGTTTTATAAATTAGTTGTTTATGAAGACTGAAGAGATAAAATAACTTACCCAAAGTTATAAATGTTACTGGTAGCATATAATGGCCTATTACATGGAAGAAGAATAGTAGTTTTTGTTTTAGCTTCTACTCTGCAAAGTGCTATGCTTATTAACGTGCTGTGTCCATGCTTCATACGATAGTCTGTGATCTTGCTACACTTTGTATATCAACAGATTACTCTTTAATAGTTTACACATCTTTTTTTTTTTTGTCCTAGTCTTATACATCTCAAAAACAGAGATCACACACTATTTATCTAAATGTTCACAATAGTAATAAATATTACTCCATATCCTGGATATGACAAACCCTGTCTTTTACTGACTTAGATACTATCTAGATTAAGGCACAATTACAAAGTTAACTAAGTTTATCTTTAATGCCTTCCTAGGAATCCATCTATCATCTTTACACCTTTTAGCCCACCCCTAGGCTGCTTCTTGCGTAGGCTCTGGGTCTCTACCACTTCCCTTTCCAGTATCCACTTGCAAATGCTCTTTGAGAAGGTTAAGCTCCTGTTCACCCACGTGGCTCCTTTCCTCCTAAAGCCACTTCATTATTTTTACTCCATTGGCCAGTAGCTGAGAATAATTAAAGTGTACTTTCTGACTCTAAAAATAAAGGTTGGTGTTTTGTAGGCCATATTTTCTCTGAGGAAAAAAAAAATCAATAAATGACTTATAAACAAGCCAGCTGCTGTGAAACCACCTTCCATGAAGTTTATGACATGGGAATTATATTTTTCTACTCATAGGAAGCAAGGTTTTGAATCTGTAGCCTTTATTATGGCTTCCAGTTTAGAAACATCATACAAAGGTTTTTGTCATATAGTCAAGACCCCTAAGAAAGATGCTTCCTTGCCTTGTTAATTCTTCTTTAATTTGATAAGATGGATGAGGAAAACTAAAGTCATTTATGTTAGTCAGGTATTCTGATCAAAATGTCTGCAGCACAGTTCAGTAAGCTGGTTGTTTATAACATAGGCATAAACCAACATTTGTTGGATTGATGAGTTGCTTACTGATTAGAAATTCCCTTTTCTTCACTGTAATTCATAGTTTGACATTCAGCATTCAGGTTTAGGGAGGCCAGGTGGTGGTGCTCAATAGTTCACTATGGAGCCCTCCTCAGGCCTCATCTGGTGGTTAGGAGTGCTTCTGCCCATAGTTGAGTGCCTAGTAAATCATGAATCTTGTCCAGAAGTTAATACTGTTTGCTAGAGAACTTAAGCAGAATGATCTAAGGTAATACATCCATATGCCTTAGCATCCTATTGATTTACTCTAAATTGTTTATCAAGTCTTCATTCATAAGTGTCTTCACAAATAGCAGCCCGTATCAAGATGTTTTTCTGTGTGTGTTAATATATTAATAGATGCTAGTGTAAAGGAAGGATTTTCTGAAATAAGATATTGCAGTCATCTGGAAAAGCAAGGATAGCTTCAAATCTAAAAATTGGTGAGCTTGTTATCTCTGTCATGTGTGTTCCATCCTAAGGGCTGTAGCAGTTAAAAACATAGTGTAGTTTTTTTTTTATTTTTATTTTAGCAAAACTCTTAGATGTTTGAAAACAATAGCTGTAACATCTTAATATGTGCTGCTGTTTGTGATGGCAGTAAATATTCTATATATTTTTTATATGTCTCACAATTGTACTTTGAACTTGTTATTTCTGTATGGCAATTTGGAAGCACAGGGGTCAGGGTTAGGAGGAGTGGAAGAGTAATTTCAAAAGGAAAATTTGGACAAGTAACAAATATTATTAAATGTAAAAATCACCTCTAATTTCTTTATTCCTTGCCCTGCCTTGAAAGATGATTAATTACTCATTCCTTTGTGTTCTTACAGCATAGGTCCACTAGCAAAGCATTTGGGTTGTATGACAAATAGTTGTGTAACAGCTCACAACTAGATCCTGTGTAACTTACCCCTGTGTTCCCAGCAGAGAGTGACTGACACATAAGATCCTTAGCAATGTGTGTCAAAGGAAATGGAATTAATTCTCTTACTGTACTGTAGTGTAGAAAAACCTGATGATTCTTCATAGTACTCTGATATACCGGGCATTATATATATTATATATAATTGTGGGGTAAAACAAAGAATTTACATGTCTGGGAAGTTCAATGGACATACCTATTTCAATGTTTAAATAGAATTGTACAGAGTATTGTTTATTGGGTCTCTATTCCTATTCTTTCTTTTGTTTGCATGCCTTCTGCTGTTTCTTTTGTGACATGTTTAAATTTATATGTTAATCTTCTTTTTCTACTTTGGTGTTCCCTTCTGTTTTCAGTCATTGAACATACTTTTCACTTCTCTCTCTCTCTCTCTCTCTCTCTCTCTCTCTCTCTCTCTCTCTCTTATTCTTTCTCCTTCATCTTGTTTATGTTGTACGGAATTGACAGCATATTGTCAGGGCAGAAATAGTGAAGTATCCGGAAGAAGATAATCAACATACCAGCTCTTCTCAGAGTAGAATCTGTTCAGTACAGTAGTCAGGTATTAATGGATAAATTGTTGGAATTTGGGGAGGGGGGAGGGGATGATCAGTGAATGCCATCTTGTTTTTTATTCCTTATGAATAGGGAAGTCAGATGATTATTGTACATTTTTGTAAATTAATATTGCATAAGTCCTGTTTTAGAACTTTGAAAAATTGATCCTTTGCCAAAAGACTTAAAAATTAAACAAGAAATTGAGAACAAATTAAAATAACATTTTAGTTACTTTCAAACATGTTTGTCTTCATGGTTGTGTTTATTACACATGCAGTGAAGTGGAGAATGGAGGCAGCTATTTCCTTATTCATTCCTTACCATTTTTCCTGACATAGCTGGGAATTGAAAGAGTATTTTCAAATTTGCCTTGAATTGGCCTTCTTTGTCTGCTTCTATGTGCAGACTTAAAGAGTTGAAAACAGTAAAGGATTTGCTTTAATTTAAATTATTACTTAGCAATAAACATGAGGGCATTTTGATAAATTCATTGTTTCAGATGTTCCTTTATATATGGGTTAGTGGAAAGAAGAGAAGAATCAAAAGTATTGTTTAGATTGAATTATTTTTAAAACATGAACATGAAGTGATTTTCTAAATTTTGCATTGTATCTTATTTTGTTAGAGTCATTATTCACAAACCAATATTGAGTTATTTGGAAGTAAGTCAGGGATTTAGGAGGCAAGTTTTAAAAACTGGAAAAGTTTTAAAACCTGGTTTCCCACAACAGTTCTGCCTTCTCTGTGAGTCCTCTTCAGCACCCCTCTGCTCAGGACGCACAGACGGCCGGGAACATTCTAGGAGGAGGCATGGCTGCGTATCCTGGCTTATGGAAATACTTAATAGATGGTAAAAATCACTAGTTAAAGTGTGTGTAAATGATCTATTTTGATTCTTTTAATTATAATCAGGGTTTAATTTTTCATATTGATCTGTCACATTTTTATGAGACTTGTGTGATAACTGCAAATTAATGTTATAAAACCAGAAAAAAAGACTCAGTAACTGAGTTGCCATTGCCTCTTTAAAAAAAAAGAAACAGACAAACAAGACAACCAAAACCACAGCAGCTGTTCATTAGTTCTGACTGATTCTTTCAATGTCAACTCCTGCTTCTTTTATGATGTTTATCATCAGGGGTTCACCAAAGTTCAGAAAATAAAAATATACTGTAAGGAGCTCTTTCTGATGTACCGATAATAACTCTTTTCTCTTATGACAGAGGGTGGTGAAGGCAGATATTGTAAACTACAGCCAGGATTCCATGTCAAGAACTGTTCACCCGCCCCGGAGCTCCATGTGTGCGGTGCAGTGAGCGCGTTTTTCTCCTGTGTTGGAGCGCTGGCCACCCTGCAGCCTGAGCGGGCTGGGCCATCCAGGAGCTTGTTTATCAGTGAGCATCTCTGTAGTTCAGTTCCCACTCTCCTCCCCGCTCGCTCGCTTCATCACTAAGTGCTGCCTCTTAGCCACAGGCAGCGCCTTGGACTGGAAGGAGTTCAGCCTCGGGACCACACACTTTGAAATCAAAACGGAAAGCCCACTCTCTGGAATTGGACTGCTTCATTGAAAGGAATGATGTTGGTTCTTCATATCCTCACTTCTTTTTTTCCCAACATAAAATTTTTTAACCAAATGTGAAAAACATCTAAGTCTTGATCGTCAGCCAGATTTTGCCACTACACAGTTCCCTTATCTGAACTCACATATGTCATGGTGTACTAAAGAGTGCAAATATTGAAACAAGTCACATATTTTACCTGCAGTTACTTTAAGAAGGCATTCTTTTGCTATCTGTTTTAAGTGAAAATATATAAAGCTGTACCTAACTGAAAATGCTTGAAATAAGGCTGTAATAGAAATATTTTTTCATTTTTTAAAAAGGGGCCTAAATTGTTTATACTATAGTTTGTAACTCACAAAGTAGTGAGTATTTGATATTGTATTTTTATTACTGTATCATGGTCATTATGTATTGTATTATGCTCAGCTTAGATGGCTTTATGAATTTTAATAAGTGTTCAGCTGATGCTCCACATGGAATTTTCCCTATAAACTGTATTAGAGTACTCCAGAATGAGTCATAACATCCTGTTAGATCATTGTGGATCAGACTGTACCTGATGTTCAGATGTTTTTCTCTCACAAATAAATTTATTTAAATTAAATTTTTTAACATGTCTTTCAGGCATCTTTCTTTTTATTATAGAAAAATTTTAATTGAATACACGATGAGTGATGCCGTGAAGTTCAGTATACAGCCAGTCACTTGGAGTTGTTAGGTTATTTCGCTGGATTGATTAAACTCTGAATTCCACAGCTTGGCGTTTCAGAGGCTCTGTGTCCGCCGCATCCTACCTTTCTGTCTTTTCTAGCGCTACCCTTAGTCTCTGTGCAGGTAGCACTGTGAACTCCCTCCTGTTGCTCCACGGGACCCTCTGCTGGCCAGCCCCGACCCTCCCATTGTCCATCTCCTGCCACAGGACATGGGGCACCGCGAAGGCAGAGTTCTCTTTGTCTTGGTCATACATGTGTTGTGTTCAGGCACAGGGCCTGGCATGATGGGTGCCTGTATTTGCTGCATTGCAAGAGGAACGAATGCCAGTCCTGCACAAAGCTAGCTGAAGGCTCCATGTTTCTCCCTCTCAGATGGTGCCCACCCTTCCTGCATTAAATCAGAGCTATTCGTTTCCCTCTGATTGTTCCATAAGCCACGAGCTAATGGAAGGGCAGTTCTGCGTCTCTTCTCTCTTGTGTCCCTCACAGTGCCTAGCAGGGTACCTTTCTCATAGGAAAGTTGCCACCATATGTGCAGAAGTTTTGGACACTTGAATTTTGGAGCTGTGAGGGATTTTAGAAACTTGTTTCACATCCTTGTGTGGCTAAGGAAACTGAAAATAAGTAACTTGCCAGAGGTTATGGAAGCTCAGTGCTAGACTGGGTAGGTCAAGAAATTAAATTTAAAATTTTAAAGATGACTTACACATTTTGACTGTACTCATTAGGTACTGGATCTAACTTCCTTATTTGGATTTCTGTATCTTTTATAATAATTTAGCACCCTTTTAAGCCCTTTGGTTTATCCTTTCTTTCAACATCTTCCTAATGTATGGAAACCAGGGCCTTCAGAAGAATATAAAGTTGAATAAGTGAGATGTCGACCTTCCCGGGCTTTACCGTCTTGGAGGAGAGATATTTGTTGTTGCTGCTGCTGTTTTAAATGCTGTGGTTGATTGAAGCCCACTACTGAACTAACTTGCCCAAGCTTTTATATTTAGTAAGGAATGAGACCAAGCTCCTTTTGGTCATTCTGTGTTGTTTATATCTGTGTGAAAACTTGAGGACTTTGAAAAGCTTCCCTCTCCCCACCCAGGACAGCTGCTGCAGTACTGTAAGGTATGACCTCACACATACGTATGATTGTACAAGCTCAGTGCTGCGGGTCTATGATGAGAACAAAATTCTTCAGTTGTGTGTGTGTTATAAAGTCCCAGCACTGAAAGGGACTCAGTGGGGGCAGGGGAAAGAATGGCCTTTGTAGCCTTGCTGTGTTCTGGACGTTTCTAGCACTTGTCACATGAGTAGTTTTTATTTTCACACTAATCTATGAGACAGGAATCATTGGCCCTTCTCTCAGAGGGAACTGAGGCTGAGGAAAAGTGAGGAGACAGTTAAGAGCCCCTCCTTGAGTCAGTGGTGAAACCAGGAGCTGCCCAGAATGCTTCTGAGATAGAATGGAAGAGACTGGGGCCTGTTTCTATCTGCTCTCCAGATGCCCTGCTCCTCTGACCTCCTTCCTGGGCGTTGAACAGGTCTGGCTTATGGTTCTCAGGAGAGCTGACGATGGGTCCTCCTGTGCTCTCACACTGACGACCTCTACCAGCAGCATGGGTCCAAAGGAGCTGGTGACAGATTTCCCCCATCACTGAGGTGAAGTCAGAAATTGACCCCCTTCCCTGTTCCCGCCTTGGGTCTCAGCTAAGTGTGGCCAGCCGCTGAGAGCCTTCTGGGTCAAGGCAGGCAGGCACAATGAACAGGCAGAAACAGCAGGCAGACAAGGCCTGTTTCTAAATTCCATGTTACAATTTTCCCCATACCTCAGTTTTTATTTTTGAAACAAAAAGTAGAATTCGTGCTTATTTTACTTTGTTACCTCTCCTGCCTACAGTTTTTAATTTAAAAAATTACAAGTCTCCCCATGTAGTTTGAGGCACTTAGTCTCCTGAAGACGCATGCTATAAAGTTTCAAACACATTGTGGTCACTTCTGCTGCTGATTGAGCTTTTGGAAAACACAAAAGTCTCCCACCCGAGTTGGGATGCTGCCTTTCAAGTGCACCCCCTATTATGTGTGGCAAACCACACTGGAGTGGTTTTGGAGTGGCCCGAGAGCTCCTGTGACTGCTTCATTATTCCAGGAGGAGGTAAGCCGGGCCCTTTAAAGTTGATTACTGAAACAAACAGTGGAGCATAATAATTGTGCACCTTTTAAAAACAGAGAAGTTTTGGGCCATAACCCACGCTGGTGGTGGCTGAGATGCTGGGTGTCCTGCACACTTGCGAGATTGAGAGGAACCAGAGATGCTGAGCTGTTGAGCATCAGGGCAGCCATCTGCTGCCTCCTGGCGCCCAGGTCACCACTCCTCCCAACGTCAGTTTCCTGACTTGTTGGTGGAGCTCTCTTCCTCCATTTTGAGCCACTCGTGGCTCTAGGCGAGGATCCTTACTGGCTTCAGCATATTAGGTAATACTCCCCCCTACCTCAGTGGTTGGCTCAGAAATGAGCTGATCAATCCAGCAGAGCTAATGAAACTCGAGGAGAAACTTGCTGAGGTTTCTGAAAAGGAAAAGGAAAAAGCTTCTCTCACAGAAGTTTCTAGAAGACTGTACCCATGGACTAGAATAAAAAGACATGTTGCTCTGAGCAATATTGCCAGCCAGCAGGAGGCTGCAGAGGGAGAGCCTTCCCAGGGTCAGGGCTGATGCCAAGGGATGGGGTCAGGAGTCCAAATCCCTGCCACTGTGCTTGAGCCCTGGATCACACCATACCTGGAGCTATTAACAGCATATGTTGATTTTCCTCTGTCATTTAGGCAAGTGTCTATTTTTTGATGACTTCTTGCACAAGCAACTATGACCTACTGGGGTCTTTGCTTGAGATCAAAGACAGATTAACATGATGGGTTTTACCCTTTAGAGCTTAGTGAAGGCACATGCAGAAATCACCAGAATGTAATAAGACTGTTAAATGCTTCAACTAAGCAATAATATAAGAAGATGCAGCTTAGCAGTAAGGGTGGACAAAAGCAGGTATGCCGGATAAGAGGAAACAGGGCCAATAGCATAACATGATTACCTTCAAAAAGCTGGTGGAACCTTATGATACGTTAACGTGAAGACTGTCTCCTCTGAGTAGGTGTGTATGTGTGAATCACCTGGGAATCTTGATTAGGCAGGTCTGCAGTGGGCTTGAGGTTCTGCATTTGTAATGTGTTCCCAAGGATGCTAGTGCAGCTGGGTTTTGGATTGCATCCTGAATTTTGAAGAATTAGGCCAGGCCTGCGGTATTTTTTTGCCTTATGGATGTTCCTCTTTAAAGGAATGAGGGTGCATTCTGATTATGGTGAGGAGACTCAATGTCTTATGAAACGGTTGAAGGAAGACATCATGCTCAATTAATGTGGAAAAGAGAAGGGCTCAGAGAGACTCCGAAGGTAGAATTCAAATAGGTTAGGCAGTGTGCTTTAGGGCAAGGCTACATCTGTGCTATAGGATGTGTGGTACCCCAAAACAAGATGGGTAGGGAGAAGCTATGAAGATTGCTATCCTGCTTAAGAAAGAACCTTGCAAACATTTGTTTCCCAAAGATGGAAAGGATTCCTTTTGAAGCATTGTACCATGTTGCAGGATTGTGAACTCATAGGCCTTCAGGGCTTACCCAGGCAAACGTGGGAATAAAAAGCAGGTAAGAGTATAAGGGAGTGGTGGTAACTGATGATCAGTTGGAGGGCATGTGCCCTGTCGAATCCAGTTTTTAAAGTTCTATTGGCCAGCTACCTCTGTGTGGGCAGGGCCACTCTTACCCATTCAGAACCTTCGTGCCTGTTAGAAAATGGGTACCTTTCTCAGGTCACTTACTTGCCTGTTTTAGAACATTGTCTTACCATTTTTGTTAGCACAAGGCATTTCTCTGTCCTAGAGAACATGATAAATCTAGAGCAATGGTGATGTGAATAGCAGCCCCGAGGTTGTGCTGGATTCTACCTTGTGACTGTAAATCTTAGTTTCTGGATATAAAGCTAATGAAATTAGGAAAGAGAAGGTTATTTGTCAAACTTTTTCAGAGAGCAAAATCATGGTGTTCAGGCCACACCCTAGGGACACAGCATGTGCGGACCTGGTGTCTGCCTCCGGAGGCCCCCAGCCTGGAGGGGTGAGCAGAAGAGCCAGGAAGGTCATGGCACGCAAGGTATCAGGAGAGGTTGCATCTGTGGTGAACGTGGCATGCAGGGGTGGTCAGGACACACTGGGAGGGGGAAGAGGACTTGCCGTAGAGCCTTGAGGGAGCCCTTGCCCAGAGCACAGGAAGGGAGCCTTTCGGTAGGGCAGGACCCTCTGGGCTGAGCTCAGAACCACATTCCATTCTGCCTGGCCCTTCATGCCACCAGGTTTTCAGGCTGGAGTGCTGGAAGCAAGAGGAAGGGCAGACTCCTTACTTCCAAGTCCTGATCCTGAGTTGTACTGGCTGTTCCTGGGCCTCCCACAGCGTGGAGGGAGGCAGACTCAGGGGGGAGGGTTGGACTGAGGAAGGCAGACATTTGGGCACTGCCCGTACACATTTAGCCACCCTCACCTGCGCCCGCAGACCTAATGAACATGGAACCCTCACATTGCCCGTGGTGGGGGTTCCTGGATGCCACGTTTCTCAGATCCCTTTTTGGTTTCCTTGGCTGCTGCCCTGGTCTCCCAACACCTGGTGGCTGGCTCCAACAGCTGACCTCAGAGGCCTCACAAACGGCTGCACACACAGCTGGGAGAAGGGACTTACCTGTGGGTTGTAAGTCACTCTCTGGTGTACTCCTCCATCCCTAGTGGCCCTCTGTGGCCTTTTCCATCAGAGAAAAATGAATTCCTCCATTTGACACTCCAAATGCTTTCCCACCCTTGCTTCTAAAACATCTGCTCTTCTTCAACTCTGCAGACCCCCGATTTCTAGCAGGTGGGCCCCCATTCTGCATCTTTGCTGGGATTTCCTTTGGTGGAAAGCAAGACCCTGAAGAGGCCAGTTGGAAAACTTACTTTGTCCTGTCTCAAAACCCAATTTTGCACCAGCCAGGCACAGTGGTCCACAACTATAGTCCCATCAGCTTGGGAGGCTGAGGCTCTGGGAAGATCGCAGATTCAAGGACAGCCTGGGCAACTTAGCAAGACCCTGTCCCACAATAAAAAATAGAAAAGTCTTGGGATGTGGCTCCGTGGTGGAGCCCTTGCCGGTACCACAATAAACAAAAAAAATGAAACTGCCTGCATGATCAGTCAGACCTTTTAAACTCTCTGTCTCAGTTTCCTCACCTGAACAGCCAGAGGTCTGGACCATCGCTAGTTTCCAGTGCAGTGCAGGGATCCAGAGCTCTTTGATGTATGTGGTCATCAGCCTTCGAAAGGGCCCCTCCCCTAAGGTTCTCACCTCCTGACATTCACACCTTGGTGTCACCCCCTGGTTAAATCAGAGCTAATCGTGACCCTGGATACCTCAGCAAGGATGGTGGTGGTGGTGAGTGATCTCCAGTGCCACTCAAGGCACTGCCGCTCCAACCTTGGTCCCTTGCGTTTCTCCTCCTGGGTAAAGCCAGACACCATGCTGCAAGAGCATCCTGTCGCCGCCGGAAGCGATGGCCGCTTGGAGCAGCAAAGCCACGGGAATAAGTTCAGAGGCAGACTGGAAACAAACAGGATCTTTATGCTGTCAGTTTCTCTCTCTGGCTCTAACAACTCTAACACGTACCACACACCAGCAAACAACCAACAACCAAAATGGCCCCGACCTGCTCCGCGCTTGGCCCAAGTCTCTCGAGATCCCGGGCCAAGTCTCGTGAGACTACGGAAGGCGGCAATATCCAAAACTCCGTGGCCCGAAGTCAACCGCAATCATAGCCATCTCCCCAAACAGGGCTCCTGCAACATCCCAGCAGCTACGTGAGCCTGTGGGGAAGACACCCTGCTGAGAGCACTGACTGTGGCCCTGTGGTTCAACCAACTTGGAGACAACCAGTCAGGCCTTTGGGTGATTGTAGCCTGGCTTTTTACCTGACGGCAACCTCAGCGAAGACCCTGAGCTAGAGGCACCCAGCCCAGCTGCCCCCGAGTTCCTGACCCACAGAAACTAGGAGTGATAGGGAATTGTTAACAGTTGTTTTAGTTGGGTCCCAAGTCTGGGGGTAATTGACTGCATAGCAATAGAGAACTAATTCAGTGGGTGTTGGTATGACCTCCGACGGGTGAGGAAGCGGGCTCAGCAGTGTGATGGGCCATCTGAGGTGGCAGGGCTGCTGAGCGAACCCAGAGCCTGACCTCGTAACCAGCCAGCCATGCTCCTCATTCCTGGTGTCCCTGTGCCCGACTCATAGAGGTGCTGAGAAACCATTTCACACGAACGAATACTCTTGTCATGACTGAAAAAAGAAATGAATTAGATGGCATAGAAGTCCATAACAATGAAAATTTGAATATTTTCAATCTCTAAATAAGTTTCTTATTGCTTAGGACTGATTTTTTTTTCAGAAATATTGAAGTAACTATCATTTATGGTGATTATGCAAATATTATATAACAATACAGAGGAAAAATACTTAAGTCACCTCCTCCCCAGCTCATGATTGTTCACCTTTTGGAGAAAAGCCCTGTTCTGGAAATCTGTGCACAAATACATGTTTCCAGGAACTGAACTTACATGTATGTTGCATTATTTTATTAAATAGCAAACTCAAAACTTGCTTTTTTAAACTGATATTGTAAACATTTTTTTTACATCCATGAACGTGAATACGCAGAATTGTTAATGACTTGATGAGTTTTAAGTGTATAGTTATGTGATCATTCATTTTTTCAATCTCCTGTCTACGGACATTGGCTCCCACCCACATTTCTGCTATTATACAGCTATATGCTTTGTTGGACATCTTATGCCTAACTTTCTACATTTGACTTTATATATTTACCCTCAGGAGAAATTCCTAAAAGTAGAATGACTGGCTTACAGGGCATTTTGAATACATTGTATTTTTCTTAAATTTGGCCAAACCATCTCTCAGAGAGACCACCCAGGCTTTCTTTGCTAATCACAAATGAAAGTGGGCCCTTCCCAGTGACCTTATAGTTCCCATCAGAAAGTGAATTCCAACCCTTCTCATTTCAGCCCGGAAATGGTAAACCCCTCTGTCAATGTGCTGTATCTGCTGACCCCTCTCCTGCCCTGCACAGTGCAGACAAGGGCTGACTTCCACCAGTGGTCAAAAGCAGAGAGACGCCACCCGGGCTCGGTCAGAGGTCCATGTCTACAGGAAGTTTCCCTGGTACCTCTATATTGGTCCTACATATTTGCCCTAACTTATTCAGTGGCGTCAAATGTTTTATTATCCACATAATAAAGATTCTTACACACCTTCCATTTAACACTGTCGATTCTAACTTAATTGTATGAAGCCACCCTAGTGGCTTGTTAAAACAAAAGTGTCCCAGGTAAGGACACTCTTCTTATTTTTTACTTCCTTCCTCTAAAACCTCCCAGGGAGAAGGAACTAATCCCTCATTGTAGGAGCCCTAATTAAGGAGATAGCTAAATTGCGGTTAGCTGTGAGCCATAAAGATGTTCAAGCATTACCACCTTGCATGGTCTCGCGAGACTTGGCCCGGGACATTGCGGATCGGGCTGGCGCCATTTGCATGGTCTCGCGAGACTTGGCCTGGGGGATTGTGGATCAGGTCGGCGCCATTTTGTGGTGGTTGGAGGAGTGTGATTTGCGGGTAGGAGTTGTTGTTGGAGCTGGAGAGAGAAGCTGGCAGAATAAAGAGCCTGTTCGTTTCCAGTCTGCCTCTGAACTTATTCCCGCGGCGTCGTTGCTCCAAGCGGCCATCGCTTTAGGCAGCGACACCTCATCTGCCCCCTTGCTTGTAACATGAAGCTGCTTTCCCTCAAAGCACCTTCATGGTCACATTGCCGCCATGAGGCTACCTGACCAAGTTTCCATCACACCATGAACCCCCTAAGGCCAGAACCTGGTGCCTGGCACCAAACACGCACCCAGGAAAGCCTTATTGATTGAAGGAAAGCCATCCATGCTGGAGGTTGTCATGGGCTGTCAAACAGCCTGTGGGGTGACCCAGGAAGTGCCCTGAAGACTAGGCAGAGGGACCAACCTGCCTTTGCTCACCCACTAACCAGCTGTGTGATCTCAGGCAGTTTCCTCCACCTCTGTCCAACCGTGTTTATTTTACCCACAGGGAGTTTTTTGGGCGATACAGTGGTTCACAAACCTGGGTGATTATTGTGATTGCCTGGAAAGCTTAAAAAAAAAAAAAATTCTGGGGCTCCAGCCAAGACACAGGGCCCTGGATTCTCTCTGGGAATCACTGCATACACTCATCTCCCTGTCTCTCTGTTTCCCTTATTTGATAGAGAACACATTACCAGTGGTGAACCTCAGTTTGCAAATCTGTAACATGGGGACAGTCCTGAAAGTTTCACGGGGCTGAGAGGAGGTGCTAAGGATGCGGGGTGGGGGGTAGAGCTGGGGGGGGTGTCCAAAAAGCATAACGGTTCCAAGCCAGGATGTGAACTTTTGGTTTCCAGACTGCTTATCTCAGTGCCACTTGGGGTACAGTTTTGGTAACCAATCATTTTAGAGAGCTAGTGGGTCTCCCTTTGACCATGGCTAGGTCCCCCTGCCAGGGCCCTGTCTCTTGCCTCTCCCTCCAGCTGAACAGATTCCCTGGACATCCTCTCATTTGTTGAAATCCACTCTGACTTGGACGCGAGACTTGTGTCTTTGCAGCATCCCGGAGACCTCGGCTCTCGAGCTGACTTAACCCTTTCCTCTCCCTCCAGCCCCACTCCTTGTTCTTGCCCTGATCCTCTGACTTTCTCAAATTTGTCTTCTACACGGGCCGATGGCTACTGACAGATTGGCCTGCGGCCCTGGGTTGGGTCAGGGGTAGGGACGAGGCTGTGAAAGCTGCCAGAGAGCTGAGTGATGGGGGTGCTGTCTTGTCACTTCTCCCACAACCAGCTGGAAGGGACTTTCTTGGGTTTGGTGCTTGCTGGAGGTGGAAAATGAGAACTAAGGTCTATTGCGTAGCTACTTAGTGTGGCAGGCGCCATGCTACATGCTTCCTGTAGGTTTCGTGCAACAGGGAACTTTTGTTATGCATCTACACGGCCATGCAGCTGGCGTGGGCCATTTAAACCTCTGCCCAGGCCTGCAGAGAGACTGTGACGTCCATCTTTCAGATAGGGAAGCTGAGACGTGGAGGAGCAAAATGTCCTGTCCAGGGTCACACAGTAAGCAAGCAGCCCGACCAGGATTTGAACCCTGTCCTTCCTGACTCCAGACTCTGTCCTGCCTGAAAGTACTTTTACTTGTTCCAGCTCCATATTTCACATTGAAATTTCCAGGGAAATACTTGAACCTACAATGGGATTTCTTGTAAGTTTTTGGAGCCAAAATTATTTTAATTTTATGGCTGGGAAAAATGTAAACTTACATTTTCAGCAGACCAGAGATGATAAAGTATGCATTTGTCAAATAAAATTCTTTGCCGTGATAAAGTAAATCGTTCCTTGGCCTTGTAAAAGATGGGGCCTCACTTGAACTGTTTTCGCTTTGGCCTTTGCTAATATTTCTGTTATCTCCATCAGGGATTGCGATGATGAATGCCTTTTATTCGCATCGTTAAGCACCTTGGTGTATGTGTGGACACACAGGGCTTCATAAGTCACAGAAAAAAATGGAGCAGCATGGTCTGCTGGAGAGGACCATCCCGAGAGGCTGAGGGGTTGGGGTTAGTCCTGGCTCGGCCACTCATGGCTATGCGGCCTGGTCACATTCCTGAGCTTCTCCAGGTCTCAGTTTCCTCGTGTGCAAAACCCAGCAAAACCCAGATGCTCCTCATCTCGCTGGGTGATTTTAGGGACGGGGGCGGGGGGCGGTGAGATGGCATGTGATAGCCCTCTGCGTCACCCAACTTCTGGCATGAAGGGAGTGTATGTGAAATGCCACGGTTATTACTGAAGCAGTTCTCAGGGTAACGAGGTGTTCAATGACAATATCTCAGGCTCACTGCACTTGAAGTCCTTTGGGCAGCCAGACTGAGTCTAGGCCTTACTGTCTGCTGGGCCCAGATACTGATGCACTTAAAGCCCTGTTAGAAGTAGCTCTGGCAGGTGAATCTCATTAGCCAGTGTACCTGCTGAGACCCTTTGGGCTGCAAGTAACAGAATATCCAGCTTAACCTGTCTGAAATAATCTAAGAATGCTAATCACCCCTCACAAGAAGCATTCTCAGGGTCAGGTGACTTTGGGGTTGCTTAAGTAAGTTGCCCCAAGATACCATCAAGTTTCCAGAGTTTTTCCCTTTTTCTCTGGTGTTGTCAGCCTTATGACTGTTAGGTTGGTTCCCTTATGGCCCCAAGATAGCTGCAATAACTCCAGGCATCATATGTGTTCATCACAAAATAAGAAGGTCAGAAAAAGGAAGGACTGGGACAGGAGCAGATATCTGCTCTCACCAGAGACCCTCTACTCCTGAAAAGGAGGGGACCCTGTGCTGCTGAAAGTGGCCTTCTGGTTGACCAGCCTCGGATTTAGAGGGTCTGTGAAGGATATATGGGAAATGCTGCTCCCTGGACTGAACTACAGAGTCCCTGGGGGTTTGCATTTTGAACAAGCACCCTGGGGGAGTCTCTTGCTCACTGAGGACTGAAAGTGACTTACTGCCAGCAGGTTTCACTGTCGGGCTTCTGTCCCAAGCGTTCTGGAAGTGACAAGCTCCTCTGTCCCCTAGAAGATAGTAGATCTAGTTAGGTCACGGGTGGAAGAACACACCTGTGTTTGGAAGGTTCTCCAAATGCACGCGTGGTGGTGGGGTGGTGGTCGGTGTGACAGTGTGAGGAGCAGGAACCTCTCCAGGGAGCTCAGATTCTGAATAGATGGATGACATCATCTCAGCAGGGGGTTCCTGAAAAAAAAAAAAAAATCCTGTCCTCTCTGGTCTGCACACTCGCCTGTCCTGCCTTCTTACACGGGTGGTGTGGCACAAAGGCCCTTGCTGGGCGCTGGCCCCCTGCTCTTGCACTTCTTAGCCTGCAACAACCACTGGCAAAGAAACCTCTATTCTTTGGGAATCCCGGGTCCTCGGTCTTCTGTTTTGAGCAGCACAAACTGGTGCCCTCCAGTTCCACCGCCAGGAATTGCATCACTTGGGCGAATGTCTCTGAGCCTCAGTTTCCTCATCTACACAAGAGCGAGCAGTGCCCATCTCTTAGAGACCTGGGACGTATGCAGTGGACGGGGAGGGCACAGTGCACGCCAGCTAACTGCCCTGGGGCCTGACTTTTCTAGATCCAAAAAACGCAATCAGGCTCTGGGATCCCTTTGGCCAGTCTGACCTGGTCGTGACGTAAATACTTGGTATTTTTCCTTGACAGTAAAATTCCTCCATGTTGTTTGGACGTGAGCCAGTGCTTGGAGATATTCAGTGAGGGACACTGGCAGGGCCCGAGGGGAGGCTTCCTATTTCCATTTGGGAAAGAGGGAGGTGAGTTTTGGCTGAACCCTAGGGTGCCCAGAGCCTGCAGACCCCATGCTTAACTGCTTAGTGGACACTCTGAGCCAGGCCGGCTTCCTCCCCAGCAACCTGGTGGCCTCTTATCTGCCTACTGTCCAGCAAAAGTCAAGTATAAACTAACAACTCATGTAAATGGGCTGCCAGGTCACCGAGCCAATGCGTTATGTTAATCTGTTAAAAACAGCGAGGTCCCCACGTGTGTAAACACCCCTTGATAAGCTCTTTGTAGCATATACAACCTAGGAAAATGGATGGCACCCCTTCAGCTGCCCGGGAGTGCCTGCACCCCCCCACCCCCCCATCCCCCCTTGTCCAGATGACCTCCCCATCCAGCCCAGCCCAACCCAGCCCTGCGGGACCCACTGGGCCCCATCTGAACTGAACTTTGTGCTGCTGCCGGCGTGGGGTCGAGAACCCCAGGGGGAAGCACAGTTCCGCCTCCAGTTTTAAAAAGTGTAGAGACTGGGGTGGAGCGACTCCAGGTTCCGCCCGCCCGGAGTGAGCGGCATGATGGGCTAACACTCCAGGCACCCCTGGGCTGGAATCCCGGGTCCCAAGCTCAGCGCTGCCTGGCTTGGGTGACTTGCTGAGTCACAGCCCATCGACTGAACTCCAGGCTCTTGTTAAGAGGGACTGGGGGGTGGCGGGGAGGGGGTTCTGCCTGTCAGTCTGTTCAGTGGAGTGAGGGGTGGAGATGCGACCCTGGTTGTGTGAGTCACTCTGGGCGTGAGCACCTGGCCGTGCTGGGTGCGATTCAGGTATTCATACGCACTTGACTGCGGCCCTTTCTGCCTTGCTTTCTAACTTCAGAATCCAGGCCCTGTGTAAGGGAGAATTCCGTTCCCTCTACCCAACGCGATGATGGCATTTCCTAGGCCACATGATGTCATTTTCCCTTCCAGAGTGGGAGGCTCCCCGAGGGAAAAATCTGGCTCTTCTCCCTGACTTGTCCCCTCTCTCGGAAACCAGCACAGAGTCCTGCTCTTAATAAATACTAGAATCAGTGCTGGGAGCCCATGGGGTCCCTCTGAGCCTACCTCTTCCGTTAATAAGTGAAGGCCAAGACAGGGACATGCCAATGTGACCCACACTCTCTAGCCCAACTGGCCAACTTAAGGGTGAATCTTTTTTTTTTTTTTTTTTTTGTACCGGGGATTGAACTCAGGAGCACTTGACCACTGGGCCACATCCCCAGCCCTTTTTTGTATTTTATTAGAGACAGGGTCTTACTGAGTTGCTAAGTGCCTCACCATTGCTGAGGCTGGTTTTGAACCCGCGATCCTCCTGCCTCAGCCTCCCAAGTGCTGGGATTACAGGCGTGCACCACTGCGCCCGCAGGTGAATCCTTTTTTATGATTACTGAATTTAAGAATAAAACAGTAGCTTAGAAATTAAACAGAGAGTTACAGTTCTTGTTGGCATTTAAATATTTGTTTTCTAACTTATCCTGGAGTCCGAACCATGTCTGTGAGCCCTGGGACTACCATCCTTCTAAGAACTTTGTGGGCTTACCTAAGGTAGTTCAAGACGAGGTTCAGTCATTGGAAACAAAGTAGTCCTAAGCAACACAGGGTGTAGATTAGAAAATGTCCCTGTGTCACCCTGATCGTGGATAGATGACAGGTTCAAGGGTGGAGATTTTCATTAAGCTGTCCTGTCTCAAGAATAAACCTAGCTGGAAGATACTGGGGTGGCCACAGGGCTGGGACATCACTGCTTGACCCAAGCTGACCAGGTAGACTCTAGAGATGCCAATCCCCCTGGGCAACCAGTTAGGATCGTGCGGTCCCCCCTCCCCCCAGACACAATGAAGGGGTCAGACGAGAGGGAGAGACTGTTCCCTCAAGACACAGTCACCCAGGACTTGCACTTTGAGGAAATGGCCCCTCACAGGCAGGGCACTCGGCTCCCATTCTGTTGCTTTTGGAAAAGACACAACAAGCTATTTTGGGAAGCAGCGTGGGCCTGGAGGTTAGAAGACCCGAATCGGAGCTGCTCTGTGATTATGAACAATTGCTTCCTCTCCCTTGGCCTCCATCGACCAGTTTGTGAAGCCAGGACATTAGACCAGGCATGGAGCTGAAGTTGCTTCTGGCCAGCTGCTCCCTCGTGTGCCAGCTACTCCACTGCCACCTTCTCACCCAAATTACCATGTGATGTTCAGGGCATGAACCCTGGGAAAGGAAGTGACCTTTGCTTTTCCACAGTGAACTTGATTTTTTTTTCCCCCTGTAAGGCCCACTTATGCCTCAGTGGTCCGTCCCATTCTTCCCCAGGTCCTGAACAAGTTCTAGAAGCTTCTTAAAGAGGCTAGTTCCTTTGGTCTTCACTGCCATCTGTCCTCACCAGTTCCCGAAGACAGCCCTCAGCGTCCCGTCTTGTCCTCATTTGTCAGTCTTACTCGGTCACCGTGGAGATGCCTCAGATGCACAGTTCTGTCCTCTCTGCCTGGGGCTCTCTGGGGTGCATCGACGTCATCATGACGTCAGCAAGGCAGAATAGGGCTTGAGGGAGTCATGGGTTGTCTCGGGTCTGATTGTTGCCGCATCCCTACAATCTTTATCTCCTCGGGACCTTGTTTACACCCTGGTCTGATCCAGGCAATGAAGTATGTAGACCTGCCCTCTCTCAGAGCCAACAATGTAGCCCTGGAATTTACTTTCCCCTTGGGATTCATCTCAAGGAGCGAACCCTTTTTTCCAAGACACCCCACTACTGTGCACACTTCACTTTTCTCCTGACTTAATACAGTTTTCTAAGTTGGAGAATCTTTGTCACGTGGGTGTATAGTTTTACTTGCCTGGTTTATTTTCTCTTCAATCTGTTACCTGTCCTCCAGATCCTATCCACTCCTCTAATAATCCAGCATCTTAAAACTAAAATCCTAAAGAGATGTACTTCTTTTCCCCCCTTTTATTCTACATAGCTTTTCTAAAGTAACCAGAGAGACAGGTGCTGGGTTCAGCAGTAAAGCTAAGGATTATGCTAAGGAAGAAAGACACAAATGCAAAAATGAATACCAGAGCAAACACCCAGTTACCGTTTCAAAATCTTATCCCACAAGAGAGCAGAATCTACCCCGCATGTGCAGGAACAGGGCCCACGGGCGTTGGTTAGAATTCTCAGTTGCAAACAAAGAGAGTTCACGCTCAGCGAGGCAGTCAGACAACGCCTTCATTGGAGCGCCTGCCAAGTCTTTGGGAAAGTCAGAAATCCACTCTTGGGGGTGATACAAGAAGGAGCAGCACTCCAGTTGCACCCTCTGATGGTTTCCAAAGCCATCCCACAGTGGTGGGACCCAGATCTCACAGCTGGCCCCGTACATGATGAGTGGGGGGCGCTATTGCCGAGACCTCTGCCCAGGCTGCCGTTCTCACTCTCCCACTGATTGTGCAGGGCACCTCCTCCCTCACGGCATACTGTTCTGAAAGAAGAAATGTTTGTGATGAGTGGAGATCAGATGCCCACCTCCTAATTCCAAGGGAGATTTGTCTTCAGGCTTTGAGAGGTGGGACTCATAACATAGACCACCAGTAAGTAGAAGGATATTTAAATGGTGATGAGTGGCACTGATAACAAATGACACGATGCTCTTCTTTGCAGTCAATCTCCGATCTTTGATATTTTCTGGGAGATTCCCCTACGTGACCCTGCGCCCTATCTCCTTCTCTTTGGTTTTTCCAGCTGACAATACAGGATCCATTCTTATCCACTGCTCTCTGATTAGATAGGTAACACTTGGGCAAGAAGCACAGTCAGTGTGCTGAATCTACAACAAAAGGCACCTTGAGACAAGCTCGGAATGCCTACTACCTCTGCAGACTTGTTGAGCAGAAGCAGGGCAAGACACGTTTCTGGCCATGGCTGTATTGCTTTTGCAAAGAGGCACAGAATTATGTTTTCTTGCTCCTTCCATGTGCTTGGCACTTTCACAATAATAAGAGCCTTCTCTTCAACATGGCCTACTTCTGAAGTTAATCGTTCGAGGTCTCACTCAATTTCTAAATGACCACATCCAAATGCAAACCCCACGCTGATAAGTTCTAATGCCAATGTAGAAAAAGACACCCAGTCACACGTAGATAGCTATATGAAGATGTAACAAGACATTATATATACACACAAAGCCATGCTTCTTCATTTAGTTCTCAAAAGTCAGCAGAAGCCGGGCGCGGTGGCGCACGCCTGTAATCCCAGCACTTTGGGAGGCTGAGGCAGGAGGATCGCGAGTTCAAAGCCAGCCTCAGCAATGGCGAAGCACTTAGCAACTCAGTGAGACCCTGTCTCTAAATAAAAATACAAAAAAGGGCTGGGGATGTGGCCCAGTGGTCGAGTGCCCCTGAGTTCAATCCCCAGTACAAAAAAAAAAAAAAAAAAAAAAAAAAAAAAAAAAAAAAAAAAAAAAAGTCAGCAGAGTGGGTTTTATCACCCCCACTTTACAGATGCAGATACCGAAGTTCTATTTTTCTAATCGTCGTTGGCCTAATAGGAGGAAGGCTAGGAGATTCCAACTCCGTTTTCTCTCTTTCAAATCCTCGGGACCTGCCCCTGAAATCCACACCTGGGTCACATTTTCAGAATTAGGCGAGAACTCAGGCAAAGCGTCAAAGGAAACTGTGCTGACTTCAGGGCTGGCTGGCACCCCGGCCACCTGCCCTCCGATGAGGACAGGACCCTCCTTGTGAGTTGGCCGCAGCTCTGGACACCAACTCAAAGTCAGTATTCATGCAGGGGCAGCTTCGTGTGCTCTAGGGGAAGGGCTGTAAGGGAAAAGGTGAGCAGCCAGTGACGAGGTGGCGAGGTGGCGGGAAGGTCCCACCGTGGACATTGTGACTTGCGGGAAAGATTTCCAGCAGAGGGGGCGCTCCAGGACCTGCTTCTCCTTGGCCCAAGGAAAAACTCGGCTCCATCATGTCAGTCCTATTTCAACTCTACTTTTTTTTTGTGAAGTTCAAAATAAATCCAATACATAGTAGAAAATTTAAAAACAACATATTAGAGGCATCCACAAAATCTCTATCCTTTTACATGATCGCAGTCGGTGTAAAAGTTTTACTCTAGAAACCTTTCTGAAGTTTCTTCTAAAATTCATTGTAACTTCTGTTTCTAATATTTAATTTAATTTAACATAATTTTAAAGTGCCTTCCTCAAGGCGTATCTTAGCTCTCCACATCCTCACAATGTCTTATGATGCTCCTGTGTCCTTGACCTCTGTGACCCTCCAACCAGACTGACTGTCCCTGTAATTTCACCGCTGTTATTTTTCATGAGTATGAAATGTTTCCTTGAGTAGATATGTCATAGTGTGTTATCACACCCCATGTGTGGATGTGGAAGTTTTCCCCAGGTTTTTGGCTGTGGTCAGTGATGCCAAGTCTACCCACCCTCTGGCCCCTGGGATTTCCACACAACTCCCCATGCTGACCCCTACTTCCTCACAGTCTTGATGAAGTGCATTTCTCATAGTCTGAGGCTATTCTTTCTATTGTGCTGTCATCTCCTGCCCGGGGACCTGCTACAGGATCTTATACAGTAGGAAATCCCATTTCCCCCTACATTTTCAACTTAAAAAATTTGTTATATATGATAGCAGAATGCATTACAATTCATATTACACGTACAGGGCACAAGTTTTCATGCCTCTGGTTATACACAAAGTAGAGTCACACACCATTCGTGTCTTCAATAATGTACTTAGAATAATGATGACCATCCCATTCCACCATATTTCCTACCCTTATGCCCCCTCCCTTCTCCTCCCTTCCCTTTGCCCTATCTAGAGTTCATCTAATCTTCCCATGCCCCCCCCCCCCCCCCCCCCCACATTATGAGTCAGCATCCTTAAATCAGAGAAAACATTCAGCATTTGGTTTTGTGGGACTGGCTAAATTCACTTAACATTATATTATCCAACTCCATCCATTTACCTGCAAATGCCATGATCTTATTCTCTTTTAATACTGAGTAATACTCCATTGTGTACCTATACCACATTTTCTTTATCCACTCATCTACTAAAGGGCATCTAGGTTGGTTCCACAGTTCAGCTACGGTGAATCTTACAAATAGGTAATCCTATTTACCCCCACATTTTCAACTTTCTAAAACTTCCAGCCATACTTCAGTCTTTCCTGTTCTGAAACATCTTCTGCTTGACCTTGGGTGCCCCTAACCCTCCTCACCTCCTCACCTCCCTCTCCTCACCTCCATGTTTATTCAGGACATTCTGGGCCCTGTCTCCTCCACCACTGCAAGTGCTCTTGCCAAGGCCCACAGAGGGCTCCTGCAGGCCTTCCTCAAGGTGTATCTTCGCTCTCCACGTCCTCACAACGTCTTATGGTGCTCCTGCCTCCTTGACCTCTGTGACCCTCCAACCACTCTGTGTCCCCGGTCTCCAACTCCTTGTACCGCCTGTCTCACCCTTTTCTTACAAGGTGGTTCTCTCAAGGACCCTGATCTTGGCTCTCTTTAGAAAATTTCTTTCTCTGGAATTTTATTCATTCTCAGTTTCAACCACTCTTGGTGTGTTAGCGAGGGTTCTCCAGCACAGAGAACCAGTAGCGCATATGTACGTGTGTAAGAGGAGGCTTGTCCTGGGAATTGGCTTCCGTGATGATGGAGGCTGAGAGGTCCCGAGATTTTCTGTCTCCAAGCTGCTGAATCAGCAAGTTGGTGGTGTAGGTCAGACCAGGGCGGAAGGCCTGAGAAATTAATGGTCGCTGTTGTAAATCCTGGAATCCAAAGACCCAAGGACCAGCAATTCTGGTGTCTGAGAAAATGGAGCCCCAGCTCAGGAACAGAGAATCCACCCTCTCACTGCCTCTTTTTTTTTTTTTTTTTTTTTTACTTTTAATTATTTTATTCTAAGATGTTATAAATGACAGCCGAATGCATTACATTTCATATTACACATATAGAGCACATTTTTTTACAAATCTCTGGTTGTACGCAAAATATATTCACACCATTCGTGACTTCATACATGCACTTAGGGTGATGATATCCATCTCATTCTACCATCTTTTTTTTTCTTCACCCTTTTGCCCCCTCCCTTCCCCTCCCTCCCCATTGGCCATTCTAGTGTTCCTCTAATCCTCCGATGCTCCCCATCCCAACCCAACTGTGAATTGGCCTCCTTATATCAGAGAAAACATTTGGCATTTAGCTTTTTGGGATTGGCTAACTTCACTTAGCATTATATTCTCTAACTCCATCCATTTTCCTGCAAATGCCATGATTTTATTCTCTCTTATTGCTGAGTGATACTCCATTGTGTTTATATACCACATTTTCTTTATCCATTCATCTACTGAAGGGCATCTAGTTTGGCTCCACAGTTTAGCTATTGTGAATTGTGCTGCTATAAACATAGATGTGGCTGTGTCCCTGTAGTATGCTGTTTTCAGGTCTTTTGGGTAAAGACCAAGGAGTGGGATAGCTGGGTCAAATGGTGGTTCCATTCCAAGTTTTCCAAGGTATCTCCATACTGCTTTCCATATTGGCTGCACCATTTTGCAGTCCCACCAACAATGTATGAGTGTGCCTTTTTCTCCACATCCTCTCCAACATTTATTGTTGTTTGTGTTCTTAATAGCTGCCATTCTGACTGGTGTCTCACTGCCTCTTCGTTCTGTCTGGCTCTCAACGAATTGTATGGTGCCGGCCCACCTTGGCGAGAGTGGACCTCCTCCCCTCAGTCTACGGATTCAGATTACAAGCTCTCCTGAATCACCCTCACAGACACACCCGCAGGCCATGTTTCACCAGCATTCTGGGCATCCCCGAGCGCAGTCAAGTTAACACGTACAATTAACCATCACGCTTGGCAAACACTGTCCCTTCTCCTGAGCGTGATGTAGGCTTCTGTGTTACAAATGCTTGTCCAGAACCTTTTGTGTGCCAGGACTTTTGCTAGGGTTGAGTCAAAGGTGAAGCAAGCATGATCCTCCACGAAGACGTATCTGTCCATTTGCTTTTGCATACCTCCGTTTCAGGACCCCCCCCCCCCCCAAAAAAAAAAAAGAAATTGTGCTGAACTGATTCTACAACCCCTCTTCCCCCAGGCTTGCTCCTTGACCACCAGTGCTTAATCACGACTACCACCACGCAGCTAGTTATCCGATCCAGAAACTCAGGGATCATCCTAGACTTGTCTAATCTCAATCCCTATGTCCTGCGATTCTGTCGACGGTGCCCAAGAGTCACTGTGCGGGTCCTCTCCTGTCTTACCTCTGCTCTCCCCTAGGGGTCCTGTTCTGCCTGTGCTGTTGCCAAAAATTCCTCATGGATCGAGGCCTCTAAGATGGTTCTGAAACACAGGCACGTCTGTGTCATCTCCTGGATAAGGCTTTGGATGACGTTCGGCTGCATGTGGGGATAAAGTCCAGGTACCCTAGTGTGCTATCCAGGTACCCTACAGCCCCTGGCCCTCATTCATGCCTCGAGCTGTTTTTCTGCCATTCTGTGTCTTACGTTCTGCTTTATAAATGAAACCTCTTGCAGTTTAGCCGCCTTATTGCTTCGTAGGTGCGTTATGCCCTTGTCTGTAACTCTCTCACCCACCTTATCACTCATCCAGTCCTGTTTTTTTTATAAGCCTAACCTCAGCCATCGCCTACTGCAGAAAGCTTTGTGTGACTTCTCCCTCCCTCCTGTCTGGGCAAAGTCACCCCAGGTTCTGTGGTCCCTCGCAGCCTGAACACAGCCTTTTCACTACCCATGTCCCTTAGTTTACCTGTTCACATGTCTGTCTTCCTGAGGAGCTCAATAAATGCTCATCAGACTAATTGTTAAACCTCTTGTGTATGCCTTCCCATTCTCTGAGTTGCTGAACCCTCCAGTTGAGGATAATTTGTGGGGTTCCCCATCAAAAACTCGGGGTAGGATGTGTCTGCAAGGTTGTCCACGGTTCCCCAAATGGACACAGAGTTGGGGTTTCACCTTTGACCTCCTGACCTTCCATCCCAGGCAATGACATTGAGACCACAGCAAAGCGCCCAGAATTTCAAGGCGCTGGACAGACTCTGCCCCGCAGATTAATTTTAGAGTCATTGAAATTCTGCCAACTCTGGGGGCAATGATTGGGAGCCAGGCTGACAACCAGCAAGGGAGGAAATTACTCTCTGTCTGTTTCAAGATGAGAGAGAGAGTGGTGACCACGGTGCCTCCCCCAGAAAGGCTGTTCGAAAACACATAAATTTAATACTTTCATGAAATTCAATCTTCTGACCATAAGTGTTTCAGGGCTCGCTTTGATGTTCAGGAAAAGCTGCCTGGTGCCAAGGCCCTCTGCACATATGGTGAGGACACACCCTGCACATGAGCAGAGCGCTCCAGGCCCCCCCACCCTCTGGAAGAGTTGCCTTTTGTGTAAATGACTTAACAAATGACGGTTCACCCTACCTTGTTCAAAACACAGAGGTTACTGGAGACTCAACCCAGATTTCCAGGTCACTGAAAGCATGTTCAGTCTTATCTTGGTGAGGACCGGTAGGACCGGCCACAGGCCATTGGGATACCCCATGGTCCCTCTGTGAGTTGGTTTCCTCACCTGTGAAATGAGGCTTTGAAGTAGTAAGGATCACCTGAGAGAGAATAAGAAAGAGCCTGCCTTGCACAGTGCCTGGTACCTAAGTGTCTATGTAAAAGGGAAGCTGGGAGAATCTAGCTTTGTGTCAACGTAACTTGATCAACAACAAGTCATGACTCTTATGACATTAGTGTGCTCAGTGCGGACACTTTAAAAACCATCACACATGCATTAGTTAGAAGTGTATTTGGCTCAAAAATAGAACTACCACATGATCTGGCAGTCCCACTCCCAGAGGAAATGGGGTCAGTGTGTCGGAGAGACATCTGCCCACCCACCGTCACTGTAGCATTATTCACCACAGCCAAGAAATGGACTCAACCTAAGTGTCCATCAACAGATGAATGGATACCGAAAATGTGGTATGTATATACGATGGAATACTATTCAGCCATAAAGATGAGTTCTTATCACTTGCCACAATATAGATGGAACTGGAGAACATTATGTGAAGTGAAAAAAGCCAGGCATGAAAAGACAGATACCCGAATGGTTTCACTCATACATGGAATCTAAAAACAAGTGTCTGTAGACACATTTGACAGCAGAGTGGTGGTTACCAGAGCTGGGAGAGGATAGAGGAGGCGGGGTGGAGGAAAGACGGTCTGTGTGCACTGAGTTCCAAGCAGGAAGGAGAAAGAAGTTCTGGTGTGTTACTGTGTTGCTGCCTGAAGCGACTGCCGCTTGGAGCAACGACGCCATGGGAGAAAATTCGGAGGCAGGATGAAAATGAAAAAGGGTCTTTTATTCTTCTTCTCTCTCTGGCTTTAGCAACCTCTCCAACTCCAACCACAAACTCCAACAAACTCCTTCCACACTCCAACCAGCTCCAACTACTTCCAACCATCCACCTAACATCAACCAACAACCACAAACACAAACTCCAACCTCACCCGGTTATATACATTTTGCCTTAACAAGGACAAGTGCTTACAGCTCGAGCTTACAGGTGCGTCACACAGTGTTCACGGGCATACAAAGATTCTTTGAATAATGTACGAATATCAGGTGGAACTTGAACATCTTTTATGGCTCTCAGCTAACCGCAATCTTAGCTATCTCCTTGATTAGGGCTCCTTCATTACTGCAAAGTGGGGCAACTCTAGATGACCATAAGGTGCTGTGTGTTTCAAAAAAGCTAGAAGGAAGGGTTTTTACTGCTTTCACCACAAAGAAATTGCAAACGTTTAAGGAGCGAGATGCGTTTACCCTGATGTGACTACATCACGGGTCCTCCTATATCTCATTTATTTGTGTCAGTTTTTAAAAGTTGTAAAAAAAAAGAAAATGTGTTTGGTTGCAGAAACATAAAAACAGTGGTTGGCCAGTAAACAATACACGGGGAAAATAACCAGGCCTTGTTTGGTAGCGTTTGCTGATTTCCGTGGTGTAAATGCCCCCTCCTGGGTGGCTTCAGGCTGGCCATGTGATGCCCTGAGGCTGAGAAGAGGGGACTCCGGCTGTTGCAGTCCCCCGTGCCCAGCTGGTTGGAGCACATGTTCCCACCCGTCCCCACAGCAGGACACAGAAACCCAGAGCCTAGCAATCATCAACCATTCAGGAAGAGATGAGCTTTGAGTGTAAATGCCTTTATTTTTTTTTTTTATTTTTTATTTTTTTAATATTTATTTATTTACTTTAGTTGTACACAGTGCAATGCATTTATGTTTACGTGGTGCTGAGGATCGAACCCGGGCCGCGCATGTGCGAGGCGAGTGCTCTGCCACTGAGCCACAACCCTAGCCCTAAATGCCTTTATTTTAAATACAGCTTACTTATTGTTAGACCTTACAACTTGATCTTTACTAGTGTCTCTGTTTAGCCATCAGCTCACCCACCGCTTCCTGAAAATTCCCCACTTTATCCCCAGAAGCTGGTGAGTGAGCTTCAGCACACCAATGTCTTAAGTTCCTACTGCAGTGACTTAAAAATAGTGCATCTTATTTGTCTCGTGTGATAAGAAGTTCAGGGATGGGTGGCTGAGAGTTGGAGGCTCAGTGAAGCTCAGGGCCCCAGACAGACTCTGCTTAATACCCTGAGCATAGAGGCTTCATCCTCATAATGCCTCAGGATCACAAGATGGCTGCTATCCCTCCAGGCTTCACATCACGTGGTCCTCCTATATCTAATTTATTTGTGAATAAATTAGTTTAATTGTAGAATAAATAATTTGTAGAATAAATAATTAGTTTAGTTGTAGAATAAATAATTTAGTCGTAGAATTTGCCACCCACAGAAGTTTGGTTATCCTTTGAAGCTCACTGGCTTCATGTAACAAAAAAGGTGAAGGAAGGAAGGCAAGTAGGAAGGAAGGAAGGAAGGAAAGAAGGTGAAAGTATGTTTATTTAACAAGGGATACTACATTAATTTCCTGCTAATGCTGTAATAAATTGTCACAAAACGTAAAAACCACAGTGGCTGAAAACAACATAAATTTATTATCCTACAGTTCTGGAGAGCAGAAGTTCCAACTAGTTCTGCCGGGACTGAAGTTGAGCAGTCGGCAGGGCAGTGCTCCTCACGGAGGCCCCGGGAAGAATCGGGCCCTGCCCCCACACCTTGGCTGCCCGCTCTCCTTAGCTCTTCCATCCTCAGCGTCAGCAACAGCCGGCCGAGTCTCTCTCCATCACATCACCGTGGCTCTGCCCTTGCTGTTACGTCCCCACCTCTGTCTCTCTTGTCCCCTCTTTCACTAAGGACCCTTTTGGCTGCAGTGGGACCACCCGAAACCCAGGCTCATCTTCCCATCTCAAGATCCTCACTTTAGTCCCCTCCAAAAAGTCCCTTTCACCAGGGGAAGTGACATCTTCACAGATTCTGGAGGTTAGGATGTGGCGTTGGGACTAATGAATCTCAGCTTACCATGGACATCCTCCTGGGGACAAGTTCCTCCATCCCACTGGGGGGATCAGAACCATCACAAGGCGTGGAAGGCTGTGAGATCAAGTTTTAGCTTTCGGGTCGTTATAGGAAGTGAAGGTAAGAAGGCAGGGGCTGGAAATGGAGGTGGGGTCAGTCACATTGTGACTGCCAAAGAGCCTGTGGGTCTGCACCCCAGTCTGTACTTGGCTTGATGGAGTTATTTTAAATAAGTGATGATGATGATGATGATGATGATGATGATGGTGATTGTGGTGGTGCTGGGGATTGAACTCAGGGCTTTGTGCATACAAGGCAAGCACTCTACCAACTGAGCTATATCCCCAGCCCAATAAGCTATTATTTCAAACCAGTGATTGGTGGGTCGTGATGTTAAGGGTCAGTTCTGGGCTTCCCCCGCCACCTCTCCCTCCCTCTGTGGCCCGCCCTCAAGTTTCCCAGCCTGTGTTTTGGCAAGTAGCAGAGGGAGGAGAGGAGTCTGTGCTCACTTTTGTGTCCAGCTCAGGGCAGGTGAGTGGTAGTCCACTGCCCCCTTTAATCCTGGAGGAGCAAATAGGACCTGGCATTTTGTTTGGCCAGCTGCCCAGAGCAGCCCAGTGAATTGTAAGAGCCTTTGATGAGGAAGTAGCTCTGAGATGGCGGCTGGCTGAGAGCCAAGAGGTGGCGCTTACTTGTTTGTCAAAAGCAAGGCCTTGTTTACTACAACTTCCACCTGACTTTTGTAGTAGCTCGTGGGCACTGCGTGCTGCACCCGTAGGTCGGGCTGGTGAGACACGTGTATGCCTGTTAAGAGAACTGACGCACCTGTGATGGGTAAAGAGAGAGAACAGACGGTAGAGAGGAACAGGGGCGGAATCAGAGAGAAGAGAAGACAGAGAAGGAAGGGAGAAGAAGAAGGAACAATAAAGGAACCACTCGTTCCCAGTCTGCCTCCGATTTCTTTCCCGCGGTCTCGTTGCTGCAGGCGGCAACAGTGAATCATGAAAATTGTGTCCACCGTTGCGTTGCTCTTCTATGGATCCTTCCGTTGGTTAGACCCTATGGAGGAAGAGGACAGCTGGTAAAGGTTTTAGCAGCCTCAGGCATCTGACGGACAGACATGTGGGGTAGAGTCACCTACCTACGGGACGAAAGGACCTCACGGTGCAGGCTGACACAGCAGCTCGCCACTGGCTTCACTGTGGATGTGATTTTATTTTCCCCCACAGGACAGGAAACATGACATAGAGTATCTGTCACTGGAAGACCACTTGATTTCCAACTTGGTCCCTGCAAAGAGAACAGAACCCAAGAAAAAAGGGTCTAGGGCTGGGTGGGCACGCCTCCACCGGGTAAGCAGAGAAGTCAAACCAAGACTAGGCCACATGAAAATCTTCGTATTCCATAAACGTGCTGACACTATCCCCTCCGCTCAATGTCTCTTACAAAGTGAGACGTTGTAGAATTTGCCACCCGCAGAAGCTTGGCTTTCCTTGGAAGCTCACTGGCTTCTCTTTGACGTGGACAGTGGCATAGCACGCTTTTCTCTGTGTTTGAAGCTCTGAGGTTGCAGCTGGGTGAACTTTTACAGCTTACGTATTTTCTTCTCCCCTTTTTTCTTCAATCTGGGTTATTTCTGTTGTGCTAAACTTTATGGACAAATGTACCGCACCAAATCTCTTGGGCAAATAAGTGAAGTGAAAATCAAATAGAAGACTAGAAGATGGACCCAACGAGAGGGAAGCTAGAAAATCAGCCCTGGGGTCTGAGGGGAGGGAAGACATCTAGCAGAACAGGCAACTGAGAAGCCACAGCCAGAAAGAGGCTGAGCCCAGAACGCAGGAGGCGATGTGGAGACACACTTGATGTCCGCATGCAGAGTTGAGGTTGGAGGAGTCTGGAAGGAATCTTCAGAAAAAAGTCATCGTCCTGGAACTTCATTGTAAGCCTCTTCTAAGCAGGGCTTTTAAGTTGAAGGGGGTACATGAGACCCCTGCCCTGCTGGGGTGGTCTGAGCCTCCATGGCTCCTTTAGCCACTAGAGATGGCGGGGCGGGGGGCGGGGTTAGTGTTTCGACGCTGTTGTCCAATTGTTCTTTGTTCCTTCCTGTTCTCTGCCACATGGTGGTATCTGGGTTGCCGAGGGCCATGTGCATCCACTCAGTCATGGCTGCAAATGAAAGCCTTCCGGGTGGAAACCGCAGCCACGGGTGACTGAAGCCACGTCCTGGTCACAGGGCTTCCACCCTGACACGTGCATAGGGCCAGCCAAAGACTCTCAACCTAGACAATCGTTGTCCAAAGACAGGAACAAGTGTGCAAAGCACCGGGAGTTTTTTTTTTTTTTTAATTTGTTTTATTTAGTTATACATGACTGTAGAATGCATTTATGCATTTTGATATATCATACATAGATGGGATATAATTTCTCATTTTTCTAAGTGCACATGTTGCAGAATCACACTGGTCATGTAGTCACATATATACATACGGCGATAATGTCGGTTTCATTCCACTACCTTCCCCATCCCCACACCGCCCCCCTTCACTCTCCTCTACCTAATCTAATCTAACGCTATTCTTCCCTAGTGCCCCCCACCTTATTGTGAATTAGCATCCACATATTAGAGAAAACATTCGGCCTTTGGTTTTGCGGGATTGGTGAAATTTGCACAAAATGGGACTTGCCATTTTGACCATTTTCACGTGCAGTAGCATGAGGACGTTCACCCCGCTGCCCACCTCGCCCCACCGTCCATCTGCAGAACATGTCCAGCATCCCAGACGGAAACCCTGGACCCGCTGGACAACAGCTCTCGACGTCCCTCCCTCTGAGCCCTGGGAGTCACCATTCCACACGGTCCTACTTTCTGTCCCTCTGAATCAGACTGCTCATGTAGACGGAGCTACGGACTATTGGTTCTTTCATGTGGGGTTAATTTCGCGTGGCCTGCGGTCCTCCAAGGCCACCCGGGTGGGGCAGGTGTCAGCTTCCACGGCCTTCCGTGACCAAGTGCCATTCCATTGCCTTTCAGTGTTCACCACATTCTGGTTAGGCTTTCCTCTGCTGCAAAGTGTTGTCTCGCCTTTTTCCTCTTTTCTGTTTTTAGAATTTAGGCGACGTTGCATGCACTGAGTGTGGGGGACGTGCTGTTTGAGGCACGCATGCGTGTGGAACGGTCGTCCAGCTGACTGAATGCATTCCTTCACACAGCTCTCACTTTTGTGATAGCACTTAACAGCCACTCTTTTTATGTTTTTCAAGAACACAATAGATTGTCATTAACCATGATTATTGTGTCATACAACAGGTCTTTTGAACTTATTCCTCCTTAACTGGAATTATATATTTCTTGACAAACATTTCCCCCTCCCACCTCCTCTTACCTCCCCAGCCTCTGGTAACCACCATTCCATTTCTACTTCTGTGAGATTGACGTTTTTATTACATTTCAGTGAGATCATGTGGGACTTGTTTTTTTGAGCCTGGCTTGTTTTCAGTTGTCCTGTAGATGCATCTGTGTCATTGCAAAGAACAGGATTTCCTTCTTTTGATAGCCAAATAATATTCCATTATGCCAGATACCACATTTTCTGTATTCATTCATCAGTCAACAGACTTTTAGGTTGATTCCATATCTTGGGGATTACAGTAGTGCTGCGACAGAGATGATGTTCGGATATCACAATCTGACTTCATTTCCTTTGGTTGTACCCAGCAGAGGGATGGCTGCGTCACCTTGTTGTTGTCTGGGCATGGTCATGTTGAACAGCTTGTCTTGTGCTTATTGGCTATTTTTGTATCTTCTCTGGAGAAATGTCTCGTCATGTCCTTTGCCCATTTTTTAACTAGGTTGTAAAAAAGAGTGTGGATTCTTGGTGTACAAATCAGACAATTGTGATAAGCATGACTTTTAGAGCGTTCTATCACTAGCAACCGAGCCTCCCTACCCTTCCCTCATCCCAGACCCAAGGGTTTGAAGTTGGTGTCTTAAATATTCCAATCTCGTTTCATCACCTTGACAATCACCGGGTGCTTTGGCCACGAGGCATTCACGCAAACAGTGGAACATCTGTTTAGAAATGGGGAATTCCGAGGAGGGAGGAGCGTTGGGAATTTGGCAGCTGGTCTTGGTTTGAATCTCTCACGTCAATTCGGGCACAGGGCCTGAAGTGCTAGAACCCAACCCAAGATTTCCATGTTCTAATTATCTTCCGACCACTGTCGGGCAAAGCTCCCATTGGCCTACCTTACTGGCGTTTCTGGTCTCCAGGCCATGCCATCTTGAGGGAAAACAGGGTATAAACTGCCAGGGAATATGAAAAGTTAAGCAGATGCAGCTTAGCAGGGGAGACACCAGACTTCCCTAGTGCCCTGTTGCTGCCTGAAGCGATTGCCGCTTGGAGCAACGACGCCTTGGGAGAAAATTCGGAGGCAGGATGAAAATGAAAAAGCGTCTTTTATTCTTCTTCTCTCTCCAGCTTCAGCAAACTCTCCAACTCCAACAAACTCCAACTACCTCCAACCATTCACCTTCTACTTCCCCCACTTCTAACCAACCTCACCTGGTTATATACATTTTGCTTTAACAAGGACAAATGATTGCAGCTCGAGCTTACAGGTGTGTCACACAGTGTTCACGGGCATACAAAGATTCTTTGAATAATGTATGAATATCAGGTGGAAACTGAACATCTTTTATGGCTCTCAGCTAACTGCAATCTTTAGCTATCTCCTTGATTAGGGCTCCTTCAGTGCCCCTCGCCATCTTCCAAGTGGTCCTGAGCGTCCCCAGAAGCAGGTTCTTGTTGTGCACTCCAGGGCCTTGTGCTCTTGGTGGGGAGTGCTTACAGCTGTGCTCTGCCACCCTGGATTTCTGAAGCAACAGGCCTCCTGGGCAGTGCCAGCTGCCAGTACCCTCAGGGGCCTGCACCAAGGCTGTGTCCCTGGGTGCAACCGCACCAGGTCTACGTGGTGCCTGGGCTGCTGCCTTCAAGGCTGCAGAAACTCCCACTTACCTTGTCTCTCTCTCCCAACTGAACGTTTGCTCTTTTCCTCCAGCAACGTTGCTACAAATCCGGCGTGAGCCCAGAACCTGGGGCTGTCTGATGGATGGATCGCAGGGTGAACTGTCCCCAGGCTCACTCTGCTGAGGTGAACATATGATTTTCTGGTCAGACTTGTAAAAAAGCAGCATGGTCTCCTTGGGGCGAGTTTTCCCTGCCAGGACGCTCTTATTCCTCTCCCTTATTAAATGTCTCCTTGGGGGCCCCCACTGTTTTCCCATCACTACCAGCTGTGAAGAAACCTCAGGGTGGGCATGATCAGGCTCAGCCTGGGCTTCCACCCCCTTATCCTGAAGAGAAAAACACTACGCTTCAGCTTCGGTTACTCATCAGCTCATTTCCCTCTTGAGAGGAGGCCAGCCCGAAGTCATTTCCATGTTTCAAATCGCAAGATCTTAATTTTATTCCTCCAGTGAGAATATTTCCACTCATCTTGGTATTTTATCTTAAAATGTCTTGCTCTGTTTTTAAATAGGTTTACATGCGTGTATTAACACATTCATTTCCCGACCTTCCCAGGGGACGTGTCTGAAGCTAGAGAATTTAATTGAGTTTGGAGTCTTCCTGGAATAAGGAAAAGAACAGCCACTAAAGGGTAACGTGATACATTTATTGTTCCACGAGACTCCTCGCACGCCATTCTCACACACTGCGTGGTGGAGAAGAAACCAAAGCCGGTTTTTACAACACCGGGACTCACAGAGGGGGATGGGCAAGGCTCTGCGCTCATGGAAGAAGCATTTCCTCTTTTGACTTGGCTTAAAATTCTATTATGGTCAAAAGTGGGAAAAAAGCACTTACGATAATTTGGCAGATCCATTAGCGAAAGAACCCTCAGAAATCCGTCCAAACTTCATCACACGAGAAGGGGACTTCGCAGACGGGTGAGTGTCTTGCTCTAGCTCCGGCCGCGAGAGCCAAGAGCCTCTTGTTCATCATCTTCTTGCCAACTCGTTCTGTGCAGGTACTTCTGAATCCTGCTTGCTGTCCTCGGACTCTTTATTCATGGCTGTTACATGGTATTTACTTTTCAAGGGTCCAACATTTTAACACGTTTAAGAGATCCCTGACACACAAAAGAAGGGTTTTTAAAAATTATAGTTATTAACACATTTTTTTTTTTTTTTTTTTTTTTTTTTTTTTTTTGGTGCCGGGGATTGAGCTCAGGGTCACTCGACCCCTGGGACACATCCCCAGCCCTTTTTTTTTTTTTTTGTATTTTATTAGAGACAGGGTCTCACTGAGTTGCTAAGTGCCTCCTCCCATGGCTGAGGCTGGCTTTGAACTCGCGATCCTCCCGCCTCAGCCTCCCAAGTGCTGGGATTACAGGTGTGCGCCACCGCGCCCGGCTAACACATATTAATTTCATAAATTAATGGGTTTGTCTGGGACATTTACACACATGTTTATTCTGTCTTACACTTTCAGGTCTTGTCCTCCCTCTCCCCTTCTCCTTTTCTTTAGCTTCCACATGTGAGAGAGAACATGGGATAGCTGTCTCTCAGAGCCTGGCTTATTTCACTCAACCTGATGACCTCCAGGTCCATCTCTCCTGCAGATGGCATGATTTCCTTCCTCTTCGTGCTGGATAACACTCCATTGTGTCTGTAGGCCACGTTTTCTCCATCGAGTCATCTGCTGATGGGCACCTAGGCTGACTCCGTAGCTTGGCTCTTGCGAGGAGTGTGGCAGTAACGACGGGTGTGCAGTTGTCTTTTTTGTAGGCTTACTTCATTTGCTTCACACATGCACCCAGGACTGGTATAGTTGGACCGTATAGTAATTCTATTTTTAATTTTTTTGAGGAGCCTCCATACTGATTTCCACAGTAGCTCTACTAATTTATATGCCCATCAAAACAGCAATAAATGACCAAAACCAAAGAGAAGGTTCTCATGGTAAAATCAGCTCGACTCTAACACCACCCAGGAATCTTGATGGGTAGGGGCTCTTAACCTAGAAGGGCTTCAGCCTCTGATTTTATATGTACCAGCTTTTGAAGATAGATGAGTTATTTTATGTGTGGTAGGTCCGTGCGTTTTCTTTAGGGAGAAGATCCGTTTAATCCTGGATTATCCTGGTTGGACCAGACAAACCTTGAGAATATTAGATTTATTGGTTTATTTTCTAGGAGCTCATTCTCAGGGTCCTGAAAAACTTTCACAGTCGTTCACTCTGGCTCTGTGGCCTCGCTCTCTCTCACTCTCTCTTTCTGCCTCCCAACTCAGTTTGTCCCTGACTGAATTTTGATTTTTTTTTTTTTTCTTTCTTTAATTTTTTTTTTTTTTTTTTTTTTTTTTTTACTTGGTGGATATAAAGGATGACTCCATAAACACCCAGCTTGGTACCACCCAGTGGTAAGAAGATGACCCTCCATTCCCCGCATGGGTCATGTACATAGCTCCACCGTTCCTTGGGACTAGGGTGTGGAAGCATTTGGCAGATCTACCTGGGTCACCTCTGCTCCCCATCCCTAAACACTCTCAGTGACAGTTTTACAGAAACACGTGGGGCTGGGGAGCAGTTCCCCCAAAGGCACCAGGAAAAGGGAGGTTGGGAAAGCACATGGAAAAATAAAGCCAGAGCAGACAGGCCGCTGTAGGGCCGTTTGCCAGATTCTCAAAGGACCTATGAGCAGAAAGGATAAGAAAGGTGTTCTGAGCAGCAAGGCTCACGCTATGCATCTCCTGGAAGGTGATGTTAAGTGCTGTCCTGTTCTGACTCAAGCTGGTACAGCACTTGTTTTTTTTTTTTTTTTTTTTGTTTGTTTAGTTACACAGGAGCATATATATATATATTTCTTTTTTTCTTTTTCATACAAAGAGTGCTCTTTGCACACTCTGCAACATAGATGGATGATTTTGATGTTTTATTAGGAGCCACACCGTGTTTCGGTTCTCTTCCTCTGCTTAGGCCACTGATGGGGATGCTGTCAATTCTTCACTTGGAACAAACAAATCCATTTCTCTTCTCTGTAAAATATGTTTTGCACACAGTGAAGCCTCATCATGGCCCATGTTCCTGTGAATGCACTTTCCTGACTGACTCCACCATTTCCACCCACGGAAGCGCAGAAGAGCCCAATCCGAGAGAGGATGGATCCACCACGGGTCTTCCTTTGCCTCAACCTAAGTGCCTGGGTACCCCATGGTGGCAGCACGGGCACACGGGCACCCGTGGGCTTGACAATGAAAGAATTACATGGACATGTGCTTTGTTTTGTGTTCTGTTCAAGAATTAAAAGAAGTGCTATTTTGTACTTATTTGCAGGACTCATCAAAATCATCTCCCCAGGAGAGCAGAAATTGGAAAATGTTTTGGCAGATGGGACCTTCGAGGAGAAGGGAACGAACCAGCTTTCATTATTCTTAATTTGGGCTCTGTTGTAATGCTCCACTGAGACTCTCTCTGATGGCACCTTGGAATGTATGTAGGGGATATCAAACTCCAGGGCACTCTGTATGGAAGGTCGAGTGGGATGGGATGGGTGATGGAGTTTCGAGGAGAGGAGAAGCCAAGAGAAGCCTGAGCGTTAGGTGGGCTAGATCCAGCGCAGTTCAGCTACCTCGTCTGAGGGGGAAACGTGCTGGCTCAGCGGGCCACCAGGAACCTAAGTTCTACCGCTGGTGGACTTCTGTCTTCCTCTAAGATTCAGAGAACTAGCAAATAAAAGCTACAGCTCTTGACTTGGAGCACCAAACTGAGCATCTAGGCACAGTACCCCGAGCAGAGGCCATGGGGAGGGATTCCAGTATCATGTAAACGACATCGCTGGTGTCATGGTGGGCTCCCTGCTGGAGAGTTGACCGCCATGTCAGCACCATCACTACCCATCCAGAATGAAGACCCCGCGCTCTTCCCTAAATCCCAAGGGATTGGAGCCTGGGAATGACATTTCCCAGAATCCCTTGCAGGATTAGATTTCAACCAGACAGCCACTAAATCACAATTTAGAAGGCGCACAAAGGCAGAATCAATATTTTCGCTCTTCTGGCAGCAGTGGGCAGATGCGTGGGTTTTCACAAGTGTTCGGCTGTGCAGTGGCCGTCAGGTGCTGTCCCCAAGTGATCTGACGGTTGCTGCCGGCAGTTGTTAGCAGGGTTCCTTCTGTGACTTCTTCTGCTTCTTGATCCTCTAAAAGCTTCTGGCGAATCTGACAGCTGCAGAGAGAGTCCCCAGCTCTCTCTTTGTCACCCTCCCAACGGTTTTGTCAGTTTCTAGCCATGTGCCTTCTTGTGTGAAGTACCTGCAGTGGATTTTTCTGCCTTACGCCTGCCCACGACTAATAGAACACACATGCAGACCTGTCTGTAAGTGAAGGAGAATGTGAAAAATCGCACTCTTCCAAAAGACTAAAGCACGAAAGTGGACTTTTAGAGAATATAACCCACCATCAGGACTGCTTCTGACAAGGCAGGTATTTGGGGACAGAGAATTTCTGGGCAGTCACTGTGTTATTTGAAAAAGTGATATTTAACATTATGACATAAGTTTTAAAATTTCGAATGTTGAAAATAAAACAACGCAAGTAAATATTTTATTGATTAAGTTCCTGAAAGTTCTGCTCAACATCTTGGTTGATGGTGATACTCAGGAGACAGAGTGACTCTCCCTGGAGGAGAAAGGGCTGGTGGGAACTTTGGCTTTTCCACTGGGCTTGGGCTATTCCCCTGCTTACCTCCCTCTCAGGCCCGTGGTCATCATGGGGCCCCCCTGGAACACTGTGTCCCCCACACTCAACCTCAGCTTCTTCTCTCTCCTGGCACTCAGCACAGCTGGCTCACTGTGCACATCACCATCTCGTGTTTACTGTTCCCCCCTCTCCACTGGACCCCATGAAGGTGAGAACTTTGTGGCCTGTGTTTACTGCTGTATCCTCGGTGACCAAACCATCCCAGGCACCTAGAAGTCACCAAATAGGTTAACGGGTTGAACGTTGGAACCCCGGGCATAGACATGACCACAGTCAATAGATTGTTTTCTTCTCTTCTTGGGATGCACCAGTGTCCCTCAGTATCCACGGGGGACTTGTCCCAGGAACCCCTGCAGATATCAAAACACAGGGATGATCCATCACTTCTAAAGAATGGTGTAGTATTTGCATATAACCTATGCACAGCTCACTGAATGAGCTCTATGTGACTTGCAAATCGAATGCAACCTAAGTGCTATGTAGTCTTTATGCTGTATAGGGAGGAGCGACGGGAAAATGTCTGTGCCTATTCAGTTCAACGTGTTGTTTTCTCACATTCTCAGTCCACAGTTGATTGAATTCATGAATCTGGAATCCACAGATACAGGCGGTCAATTGCATATGTATTTAGCATCATTCTCAATAGAGGGATCTCATATTTTTATTATTTGAGTTTTTATTTTTTCTCACTTAGCTGGAAGGAGTGCCCCACAATGGGAAATGAAACACAGATGCCTGAGTGTTTTTCAAGTACTTGACACATGCAGGGGCAGTAAGTATAGAGGGTATCCTGCACTCGGTTCTTCTTCTGGCCCTGCATGTCAGGCGGGTGCCTGAGAAAAGAAAGATGAAACAATAAAAATAGTAACGAAAAAAAAAAATAGACTCTGACTGCCAAAATGTCTGAAAAATGGCCCATTAAGAAGCAAAGGCAACCACCCTATGACCCAGCCATCCCACTCCTGGGTCTATTCCCAAAGGACTTAAAAACAGCACATTACAGTGACACAGCCACTGTAATGTTTATAGCAGCACAATTCACAATAGCTAGGTTGTGGAACCAACCTAGATGTCCCTCAGTAGATGAGTGGATAAAGAAAATGTGGTATATATACAAAATGGAATTTTACTCAGCAATAAGAGAGAATAAAATAATAACATTTGCAGGTAAATGGATGAAGTTGGAGAATATAATGCTAAGTGAAATTAGTCAATCTCAAAAATCCAAATACCGAATGTTTTCTCTGATATAAGGAGGCTAGTTCACAGTGTTGTTGGAAGGGGGTACATAGGATCAGAGGAACACTAGAATGGTCAACGGAAAGGGAGGGGAAGGGAGGGAGTGGGGGGGAGGGAGGAAAAAAAGATTGGTGGTTGAATGAGATGGATATCATTATCCTAAATGCATGATTGAAGATCTGAATGGTACTTATATACTTTGTATACAAGCAGTTGTATGTAAAAAGATGCTATACTTGTGCATGATGAATAAGTAAATAAATAATAAAAAAATCAAAAAAAAAAAAAAAAAAAGAAGCAAAGGCATGTGGGTAGTGGACGTGCCGCCTCCTGCAAGAGGCGGTAACTAGCTGCCTGGGCTGGGAGGAGGCCAGAGGGCCTGAGGGAGCAGGAGCATCCTGCATCTACAGAGGAAGAGGCAAAAGGTGTCACTGAGCAGCCCCAGCAGAGAAGACAGGCTCTGTCCCACAGCCAAGAGGACCATCATGATTCCCAGCAACAGTGTGTGTGTCCTCAGGCCCACAGGGGACACCGGCGGACACTTTCCAACTGAGCTGGGAGGAATTTAGGAGGCAGAGGCGCCTGCCTGCGGAGGCTGACAGTCCTGGGTGCGCTCTGTGACAGTAGACCCGGCTTTGCTCTCTGGCCTGTGACTCCACAGACCCCCCTCTGCTGCTGCTTCTCCCGCGCGCGGCCACAGAGACAGCAGATGTCCCTGCAGCTCACTGTCTCACTTTTTATGGTCTCTGCTCAGATGTCACATTGTAAGAGAGCCCTTCCCCGCTGACCTGAATGACAGTGCCCCGGAGGCCCTCTGTTCCAGCCACCCTGACAGGTACCATCTACACCACTCATCGCCTGCTGAAAGTTTACCTGGTCAGTTGTGTCCTGCCTCAGTGAGTCCAGCGCAGCAACTATTCGTCCCAGGTCACCCTGTCTCAAAGAATCAGAGAGATCCTTCCAAATTTAATTTTTAAAATGTAGGACATTAGTCAGATGAGTGCACAGCCCTAGAATGGCCTCCTATCTCTTAGAATAGAAAAGAGTGTCCTGGGGAAAAGGCACACTCATACATTGCTGGTGGGACTGCAAATTGGTGCAGCCAATCTGGAAAGCAGTGTGGAGATTCCTTAGCAAAACTTGGAATGGAACCACCATTTGACCCAGCTATCCCACTCCTCAGTTATACCCAAAGGACTTAAAATCAGCATACTATAGTGACAGAGCCACACCAATGTTTATCTTAGTTCAATTTACAATAGCTAAACTGTGGAAACAACCTAGATGCCCTTCAGTAGATGAAAGGACAAAGAAACAGTGGTATATGTACACAATGGAATATTACTCAGCATTGAAAGAGAATAACATTGTGGCACTTGCAGGTAAATGGATGGAGTTGGAGGATATCATGCTAAGTGAAGTCAGCCAATCCCCAAAAAGCCAAAGGGTGAGTGTTCTCTCTGCTAAGTGGATGCTGATCTACAATGGGGAGGGGAAAGCATGGGGAAATGGAGGAACTTTGATGGGGCAAAGGGGAGGGAGGGGAAGGAGGGGGCATGGGGGCAGGAAAGAAGGTGGAATGAGATGGACATCGTTTCCTGGGTACATGTGTGTCTGTACATATGGTGTGACGCTACATCGTGTCCAACCCGAGAAATGTAAAGTTGTGCTGCAATTGTGTACAGTGAATCAGAATGCATTCTGCTGTCATAGATACCTAATTAAAATAAACAAGTAAATTTTAAAAAGAGTGTCCTGGCAGTGATGCTCCGTTGGCTCTTGCCTGGCTCTGCCTGGCTCCCGCCCCCCAGCTCTGCTCTCCCACCTGGTTCACTTGCTTCCCTCACACAGTGGGTCTTCAGCTTCCTGGGCTGAGGCCTCCTTTGCATTCTTCAAACTGATCAAGGGACCCAGAGAGCTTTTGCTTATGCAAGGGATGTGTATCAACCATACTGAAAATTAAAACAGAAAATTTGTAAACAGGACACACAAGCACGTGTTCTTCGCTGGGGTTGATGCCACACCAGGTGCCTCTGGAAAACGCCACAGAACTCTTATGAGAAAAGGAGAGTGAAAAAGGCAAGTTACATTTTGGTATTATTATGAAGTTTTGACCTTGCAGGCTCCCCGAAAGAGTCTTTGAAACCCCTGAGTGTCCCCAGATCACGGTTCGAGAATCCTGGCAATTGTATTTAGAATCTGTGTCTACCTCAGGGCCTTTGCACAGGGTGTTCTCTTCCTGTGATGCTCTTCTCCAGATATTTCAATCTCCCTCTCCCTCAGCACTTTGAGTCTGCTCTTTCTTAATTAAGCCTGTTTGACCACTTAATTAAATTGTGATTTCTGCCCCACCCACTACCCGTGTTCACTCAAATTGTTCCTTACTCTGCTCTACTTTCCCCACAACATTGATCACCTCCTAATATTAGGTTATTACTTGTTTACTCTGATATCATATAATTTATTTATTTCTGCCTGACTTTCCCTGTTAGAACATGAGTTTCATGATGGATTATTTTGTCCATTAATATAATCCCAGTATATAAGACAATGTGTCGTGTACTAGATGCTCAACAAATATGTCTAGGAAAGAAGAAAGAGAGGAAGAGGAAAAGAAAGAAAAGAGAAACTCAATGAGATTAAGCACTTAAATAATTTTAATTGACACTTAATTGTATGTATTTATGGGGCACAATGTGATGTTTTGGTATATGTAGACACGTTGGAATGATTAAATCAAGCAAATTAACATGACCACCTGATCTACTTAACATTTTTTTTTTGGTGGTGAGAACATTTAAAATGTCCTCTGCTAGAATTTGTTAAGCACATAGCACCTTATTATTAGCTCTAGTTGCCACCGGGCGAATCAGTGAACCCGACTGCCTGCTCCGGGCACCTTGTTTTAGTCTTCCTGAGTCCCCAGTGCTAGCACAGAGTCCTGAGCGTGTTGGTGGGTGAGCGGATGAGACCAGGAGTGCCGGGAAATCGCTCTCCCGTGCTGCCTGTGTCCGCACTCACAGCCACCAGGGTTCAGAGACGACTCAGGGAGGCCTGGCCAGGCCGTGCCTCGGGAGTGCTGGGATGCAGCACAAGGGTTTTGTGCTTTGAAGTGCGTCATTTTGTTTATTGGTTACTATCAAAGGAAGAGGGTGGGAAATGCCATAGGTGCAGAGGCACTGTGGCAGCCTGGAGTTCGCGGTGGGGGAGGTCTTTACCTCCTCCCTTCCCAGAGGTCCCGGCACTGTGGGCACCAGCGTTTCAAGGTGCTCAGACCTTTTAAGAAGTGAGAGCCTTTGAAGGCCTATCAGTGAGGTAAGTCCAGTCTTGAGCAAGAAATCTTCCCGCCAAATGCCTATCATTAATTCATCACCTAAGTTAGTCATTAAAAATGTGTGTCCACTAAGCGGCAGGCATCGTCCTAGACACTGGTGTGGCGACAACGGTGAGGCAGACTTGCTTCCTTCATTCTGTAGTGGCACCCCCTTTCTTTACAGAAAATTTTAACCGGACTTCTTCAGAAATCTTCACCATGGCTGATTTTAGAACTGTCAGCAAAAGAGTCTCTACAGAAGAGTTCAATGTAGATAAACTTCCTGTTTTCCTGTTGCTCTATTACTTGGCCACTGGCCTGGAAGAAATCAGCACTCCAGGTGCCAGATGCCCCCTTACTTGTTTTTTCACAATCATTTATCCAGTATAGTAGTTTTTAGAAGTGTGTTTGCAAATACAAAGTGTGATAAAAAGGACAAATTCTTTAACAAGGCCTCTGGCCTTGAGCTAGAGCTTCATAGAGAGGTCTACATTTCTAAAATAAGAGAAGTTGCTAATTGGGATCCATGGTAACAGCTGGTAGGGGGAGGAAAGATAGGAGAGAAGAAGCTCTCCCCTTCTCAGGTGTTGTCCTTGAAGGGTTAACTTGCCCAGAACAGTAAAAGAAAAAAAAAAAAAAAAAAAAAAAACTGCTTCTATGTGAATTTCTGTAAACTTCTGAGCCCCTCCCCTTACGTGCTGGGTATAAAGTTCTGAAACTACCTGAACTCAGGGTTCAGGGGTTTAATTTATTACAGTGAAGGCTGTACTCTCTGAACCTGGCTGCAGCCAAATAATAAAACTGTTTCCTGCTATCTTCGGTGCCTTGCCTCATCTGCCCCTACAACAATTCGAGGAGGGGAGAGTCCGCAAGGAGGAGGAAGAGAGACTTGGATCTGAAGGATGGCAGGTGGGAGCTGCTGGGGCTGCTCCTGGCTAGAGCTGCTGGGAGATGGGTGTTGGGCTCTGGGCTGAGGCCTTGCACCCATCGACACCCTCCATCAACACAGTCTTGATAACGCCTTCAATGCTGACAACAATGCAGCTGCCCAAGCACAGTTATCATCCCATTTTCCAGGTGAAGAAACTGAGGAAAGACAGACTAAGCGAATTGCGCAGGGCCACACAGCCAGCAGCCAGGAGGGAGTTCCAGCCAGGATCCAGAGCCCAGATGCTTAGCTCCTAAGAAATGCAGAGATGAGTGACTCTAGAATTCCCCCGAGTGGCCGTACGGCCTTCCCGTGGAAAGACTGTGGCAGTCAGAACCTAGGTCGGTAGGACTGGATGAGCAGCGAGGGAGGACGCGGTAGAGACATGTGTCCCCTTCACCCTTTCTGCAGCACTGGGATCTTCTCTGCCCACGCTGTCCATTCAGCAGAAAAGAGCCACGTGTGCTGTCGGACACAGGAGGTGGGACTGAAGGACGGACTTCCGTTTTGTTTAATTAATTAATTTAAAGGTACATCGCAGCCTGTGAGCAGAGGCAGCCATAGGCAGGGTGGCCTCAGGGAGCTTCAGCGTCATGACCACAGGGTCGCCGGGCATGGGGAGCCTTTTGTCTGTGGGCATGCGTGGCAGAGAGGGACGGAGAAAGGTCTGAAGGAGGAGGACTGGTGGTGGCCAGATGATGAATGTCACAAGAGGAAGCTGAGCTTTTTTTTTTTTTTTATCTTAATCTTTATGTTTAATTTTTTTTAACGTGGTGCTGAGGATTGAACCCAGTGCCTCATGCATGCGAGGCGAGCACTCTACCACTGAGCCACAAGCTTTGTTTTATTTTTAAATCTAATTTGTGTGTGTGTGTGTGTGTGTGTGTGTGTGTGTTTCTGCATGCATGTGCAGGGATGGAACCCAATGCCTTGCACATGCTAAGCATGTGCTCTACCACTGAGCTACACCCCAGACCCTTGGCTTTATTTGAAAGGCCACAGGTCCAAAGTCTGGATCTGGGAGATGACTTGATAAATCATTGCTTAGGGAAGAAACAGAAGGCAGGATCCACTGGTGATAGACAGGGGAGAACCTGGAAGGCCAGCTAGAGAATATGGCCATCAGAATCCTTTATGAACAATTCCAGGGTTATTTTAAAACTATTAAAGAAGCCGGGTGCGGGTGGCGCACGCCTGTAATCCCAGCACTTTGGGAGGCTGAGGCAGGAGGATCGCGAGTTCAAAGCCAGCCTCAGCAATGGCGAGGCACTTAGCAACTCAGTGAGACCCTGTCTCTAAATAAAATACAAAAAAAAGGGCTGGGGATGTGTCCCAGTGGTCGAGTGCCCCTGAGTTCAATCCCCGGTACCACAAAAAAAAAAAAAAAAACAAACAAACAAACAAACAAAAAAACAACTATTAAAGAATCCAGGGAAAATTAATAAATAAATACATTCATTAGGGTTTGATTTTTACCAACCCCCCTTTATTTTATTTTATTTTTTTGTACTGGGGATTGAACTCAGGGGCACTCAACCACTGGGCCACATCCCCAGCCCTTTTTTGTATTTTATTAGAGACAGGGTCTCACTGAGTTGCTAAGTGCCTCGCCATTGCTGAGGCTGGCTTTGAACTCGCGATCCTCCTGCCTCAGCCTCCCAAGTGCTGGGATTACAGGCATGCGCCACCATGCCCAGCTTCCATCCCCCCCCTTTTTTTTTTAAAGAAACAGGGATTTCACTCTGTTACCCATACTGCCTCTGAGCCTGTGGGTTCAAGTGATCAGCCTGCTGAGTGGCTGGGACTGCAGATGTAGCCTCCGCATCCTGCCTATATTTAATTCTTTTGGATTATGCAGCTTCATGTTCTTAGCTGTAATTATAACCTTTACTTCTTGCACAAACTGTATTTGTTGCAAGTAACCAGCTTAAGTGGACTTAAGCAAATTGAGGTCATTAGTAGGAAGACAGCTAGGTAGATCCCGGAATGCAAAGGCAGTGGGGCTCTCGAGGGACTGGAGCCAAGAGCTGGAGAGTGAGCAGCCCTCCTTTCTTCTGGCTCCTGCTCTTCTGCACATCTGTTCCGTTCTCTCTGCCGGCTGCCTGCCCGGCTTCTCTTGATTGAGGTGGGAAAATGGTGACTGCCTTCAAGTTCATGAGTTTATACCTCCTCTGTTGCCGTCCCGTGCAGACTAGCTGCTTATCTCAGAATCCCGGTTCAAAAGAAAGAAGCTTGGGTCAGGTGCCCACCCTGGTTCCAGGCGACCACAGCCAGAGGACACAAGGCACACCCCATTGCCAGGCAGCCAGCGAGACACATTCTCAGAGATACAAAATTGTTGTGACCCGGCCAGAAGCACAAAAGGGCAACTGTCACGGTTCATTTTTGCTGTTCTCGTGTGAAAATGTTGACTGAGCTTGGGTCCCAGTTGAGAAATGAAGAACTGACAGGCATTAATGCCTCCAATAAACACAGCCAAGAGTTCAAGCATTGGAGCTGGCAGTCAGAATGTAAACACAGCCCTGGCTGGGCAGCGCTGCTAATTGTTCCTTCCCATAGTGCTCATGAACTTCTCTTTGGCCCACCTTTCGTTGCATGTGTTCCAGGCTTAGAAACAGCAAGTTCCCCTGCTAGCACACAGCTCTGCCTTTTATTCTGTAAGCTACAAGGGAAGGCATGGGGCATTTAATGGTACAATGCAATAAGACCCAAGAGGACTGGTTCTTGTGTTGCAACACAATGAAAGAAGTGTCCAAATACGTAATGTGTAATCACTTCTTATACTCTCAACTACTTTTTTTTTTTTTAAAACAGGTGTTGAAATTTAATTATATAATAACAGCAAATGCAAATAGAGCTATTCAAATCAAAGTCTCAAGAGACTTGGGAGGCTGAGGCAGGAGAATTGGAAGTTCGAGGCCAGCCTCAGCAACTTGTCCCTTAGCAACTTAGCGAGAACCTGTCTCAAAAAAAAAAAAAAAAAAAAAAAAAAAAAATAAAAAGGGCTGGGGATGTGGCTCTGTGGTTAAGTAGCTCCGGGTTCAATTCCTAGTACCAAAAGGAAAAAAAAAAAAAAAAAAAAAAAAAGGCTGAAGAGAATGAAGCCCATTTCTTGGAGGGATGTTGCCGCCTGAAGATTTGGAGCAACGGAGCCGTGGGAAAAACTTCAGAGGCGAACTGGAGACAAACAGCTTTTTATTCTGATAACTTTTCTCTCTGGTTCTAACAACGACTAACACACGACAAACACACCACTAAAATGGCGCTGACCCCGATCAGCAATTTCGGCCAAGTCACTCGAGATCCCGCAACAAATCCCGTGAGACTACGGGTGGCGACAATGGCCAAATCTCCACGGCTCATAGTCAACTGCAATTCAAGTCAATCCCCAAACAGGGCTCCTGCAGAGGGACACAATCACTGTGCCGTTTTGGATGTGCTCTAATCCTTTAATGTATCAGGTGATAAAAACACTATAATGGCCATTCATAGAGTTGGCAGTGTAACTTTTAAAATAAAATAATGTAGATTTTCGGGGTGCGGGCTCTGAAAGCATGATATATCCAGGATCTGGGACAAGGATGGAAGGTGAGGGAAGGAGGCAGCGTTTTCCAGTCTGCCCTGTCCACACACCAAGGCCATGCAGAGTTTGCTTCAATTTAATTCTCCTCACAACCTTCACTGATGGTTCATTTAATCACTCAGCAAATATTTCTTGAGTATCTGCGGTGTGCCGGGGACTGCTCTCAGCTGTCGGGAAGCACTGGTGAAGTAAAGGAAATACATTCTTACCTCCTTTGTGCTTTCTTTCTAGTGTGTGTGGGGGTGGTAGACACAATACGCAATGAGCCTACAAAAATAAGGAAATTATGTAGCATGCCCAAGGTGACACGGGGGGGGGGGTGGGGGGGGGGGGGGACAAACGTAGAGCAGGTGATGGGATCTGGAGAGGGTGAGTGGTAGAGGGGCCGGTGGTCTGCATTTCTATGTCGTCATCAGGGTGGGACTCACTCACTGAGCATGGCATCTGAGCCAAGATGAAGAAGAGATGAAGGAGAGGATGATGAGTGTGTCTGGGGAAGGGCATCCAGGCAGAAGGGAACAGCAGAGCCACGGCCCTGCAGGGAGAGTGGCCGCCATCTGCCGCTGATGTAGCTGGGGTGGGCAAGCAAGAGGAGAGTCTGAGATGCACCCAGAGAAAGTGCAGGACGGGCAGACTGTGCAGGAGGGCGGGGTCATGCAGGGATGGCGAGGCCACGGGAAGCTCTTTGGAAACCCCATGATAGATTCTGAGCAGAGGAGTGACATGATTGGAACTCAGAAATTTCTAGAGGCACTTTCTACATGCAGTGCAAGTCACAGGTCTTAAGGTGTCATTGGGTAAGACCATTACCAAGTTCGTGTCCTCTCAAATGTATATGTGAAAACCTATACACCTGATACAATGGTGTGAAGAGATGGGGCCTTTAAGAGGGTCAAGTCCCTGGCAGATGACCTTCATAAGTGATTAGTGTCTTTATCTGCCCTGTGAGGTTACGACAGAAAGGCATTGTTTATGAGGAACAGGCCCTCACCACGTACCAGATCAGCTTGATCTTGGACTAGCCAGTCTGCAGAACTGTATTATATTATGATATCTATTACTTCTTTCCTTCTCTTTTCTTTGGGTTTAATTTGTGCTCCTCTAGGTTCTAGAGGTGGTGGCCCTCTGCAAGGGCCTGGAGAGTCAGATTTCAGACTTGCAGGGCCTTACACTCTGTTGCAACTGGTGAGCTCTGTCACTGCAGCATGAAGCAGTCACAGACATATGACGGGTACTGTGTGATACATGTGGTATGTAATCAAATGAGCGTGGCTGTGTTCCAATAAAACCCTTAACAAAAACAGGCGGCGGGCAAATTTGGCCTGTGGGCTGTAGTTTACTGACCCCTGGATTAGATCATTGCCTTTGAATCTTCCCTCTTTTTGAAAATTTTGCCATTATACTTTTTGTTCTAAAATCGCTATTCCACAAGGTTTCCTGTGGTGAGGAGGGCAGCTTGTTCTTCACCAGAGGAGGGGTGGAAGTTCAGGGTCCTGGAACTCAGATGCCCCACGGTCATGGCCAGCCACCCTGCTCTGCCCTTGGCCTTCTCTGACACCATCCTGGGGACCTTTTGGAGTGTGTGGGGACAAACTGGACAGTGAACGTCTAGGCTCCCCACTCTACCTCCACTGCTGCTGGTGGGGCTTCAGTTTTGTTGCTTTTGTTTATTTGGAAAAGAGTTATTATCTAAGAGTTTTCTGTAGTTTTCGGTTGTATCTGACCTGGTCTTGGGCTAGTGTTTTGCCTGCACTTCTTGAAGACAGGAGCGCTGGCTTCTCCTGTACCTAGCCTGGGGCAGATGAGGCCAAGAGAAAACCCAGGAAGGTTGGGGGGTGTAGCTCAGTTTGCCTCATATGTGTGAGGCCCTGGGTCCCCTCCTCAGGACCACAAAAACAAACAAACAAACAAACAAACAAACAAAAAAAACTGACAAACAAACAAACAAAAACTGAACAAGAAAGAAAGCTCAGGGAATTCCTTGAGATTATTCCTTGAGTTGAGGTCTCTGGCCAATGCCTTCTGTTTGCATTTCAGAGGTCTCTCTCTCTCTCTCTCTCTCTCTCACACACACAGAGAGGGAGAGAGAGAGAGAGAGAGAGAGAGAGAGAGAGAGAGAGAGAGCGCACATGTGATGCATCTTAAAAGAATACCTTTAACATAACCACCTCATGCCATAAGCTTTCCTCTAAGGACTGTTTAGCTGATTCTATAAATTTTGATATGTTCTGTTTTTTAAAAAAATTATCATTCAGATGTAAATGCTTTTGTGATTTCTTTTGTTTTCTTGTTGAACCTATGGATTATTTAGAAATAACTGACAACTATTCAGGGATTTTCAAGATATATTTTGTGTTTATTTCTAATTTAGTTCCAATGTAGTCTGAGATGTATTCTGATTTCATTATTTTTATTTTTTTTTATTTTTTTTACTTTATTGAGACTTGTTTAATGGTCCAGCATATGGTATATGTTAGTTAATATTGCAAGTGTATTTGAAAAGTAAGTATATGCTGACGTTGATGGATGTAGCAAATGCCAATTAGGTCAAGGCAGTCGGTGGTGTTGTTCAACAAATTAAATATTCAAATTTAAAGTCAAAGCATATGGGTGATGACGTGTTGGTATTCACCCAGGAGAACTGGGATGCATGGACTCTGGAGCAGTTTGCCCAGAGTTGGATGGGGTTCTGTTGTTCTTTAAAGCCTCAGTTGCCAGCAAGCTCTCTCCTGGAGAGCTCCAGTGATTGACACTCCCAGGGCCTGTTTGCCAGATGAAGCTCAGTCCTCCTTAGCTCACTCCATGCTTCCCCTGGGGCCACTCACCTGGACCTCAGTCCTCATTACCCTGCGCTCTGAGGCCATTATCTTTCTCTTCATGAATGTTCACGGGTGTCTACAGTCTTCCGGTCCCTGCGCAGGCTCTTTTGCCTGCCTGGAGGGAATTTCTCCCCAGGGTACACTTCCTCTTTCCAAAGTCTGCTTAGCAGATCTGTGATTCGTGAGTTTCACTGTTCCCCTGGAGGAGTTTGTAACGATTCTACTATGGAACTTCAACAGGTAAAGTGTCCACTGTGTGCCAGGCTAGGACTCACAGGTGAGCATGCTGGGCCCCCACTGTAGGAGCCCTAAATGGGGAGATAGCTAAGATTGTGGTTGGCTGTGAGCCATAAAGATGTCCAAGCATTGGCCCAGGACATTGCGGATCGGGTCACCACCTTCCATGATCTCGCGAGACTTGGCCCGGGACATTGCAGATCCGGTCGGCGCCATTGTGTGGTGGTTGGAGGAGTGTGGATGGTGTTGGAGTTGTTGTTGGAGCCGGAGAGAGAAGCCAGCAGAATAAAGAGCCTGTTCGTTTCCAGTCTGCCTCTGAACTTATTCCCACGGTGTCGTTGCTCCAAGCGGCCATCGCTTCAGGCAGGGACACCCCACTCTCAAGAAGTTTGTAGCCTGGTCTTCTCAGTACATGATAATGGAGTTTTCTATGTGTGGCTGGCTCCTGCTATTCCTGACGAGAACAGATCTAGCTCTTCTAAGGTTTCTGGTCCTCTACGGTTTGTGCCCTGGATGGGACACACCATAGGGGCTTAAACACTTGAAAAATAATGCTGAGAGTAGGACCTTCACTTTGGGGGCTTCTTACCATCAGCAGTTGATCTGGAGACCTTGGATGAGAGGAAATCCTGGTCACACTTTGTACCCTCTGGAATGAAAAGTTTGTGTTCTGTAAATATACTCATGTACCATAAGAACTTAGCTAAGAGATCATTTAATCTATCCAGTATTTCCCCCCATGTGCCCACGTTGGGCTGGTGGCATAGAAGATGATTTTTGTAGTTGATGGATCGATTTTTTTAATAGTCATGTATTTTGAATGTATATTAGAAAAATATACGTAGCACATTATTGCTAGCCAGCCGGGATGGTGACCTGAGCTGGGTTCATAAGAGCTGGTTGCACCAATAACTTAAAAAAACAGCAAAAGAAGCACGCAACACACAGAAATACCTTTTGCTTGCAGGAATCAGGGACGGCTCTTGACCTTAGGGGTCCGTTGGAAAGAGAGAGAGAGCTACCTGAAAATCCTCTATTTACTGGGGAGAAAGAAATTCGAGAAAGTTCAACCCAAAGGAGGCAAAGGATTGGGTTTCAGGAGGGTGCAGCCCAGTCTCATTGGGTGACACCCACTCCCAGAGCATCGTTCCACTGCGAGTGGACGTCGGTCCCACGCACCTCCGTCACTCAAGGCTAAGGGTCCGTGCTCACTCCTGTGTGGCAGCTCCCAACAGCATATCCGTGATTTCCCGAATATAATTGCTTCACAAGGGTGCAGGTCTAAAAGCAAGGTAAATGATCATGTTTCAGAAAGCAGAACAGGCAAGATGGAGAATGGTCAAGATCTCAGAGGTGAGGGCGGGGGATGTGGTTCAGTGTGGCGTGCCTGCCTAGCTTGCATGAGGCCCTGGGTTCCATCCCCAGCCCTGCAAAGAAAAAAATAAAAAAAAAAAACAGTCACAAAGGTAGACCATGAATGAGAGCAGTTTAGGAGGCAAGGGACTGTTTTGCTGAAGGTCCCACAGTCTGAGAGTGGCTGAGCAGGAATTAAGTCTCCAACCACAGAGCCCCAGTCAGTGTCCAGCTGGAGAGAGCTCTCAGTTGTGTTCCTAGCTCCAGGTGGCCGGGCAGGAGGACGGACTAGAGAGCAGGAATTTGGGTTTGGATACCAGGTGGCCTGTTTGGAGCTGTAGAAGAGTGTGGGAAAGAAGGAGGAAACCAAAGGGAACAGAGAGGGCTGGCTGTGACAACAAACACTCAGTTCAGCCGGGCTGCCGCATCAGTGGGTGGCCGTTCCCTGGTGAGCCCTCCTCTCTGTGGGAGCAGCGAGGAAGTTTCCCCGAGGCAGGCTGCCCCGAGCTACGCAGTGGTGTCAATGGGCCCAGGTACCAGAAAAAAGGGCCAAGTGAGGGATTTTTTTTTTTTTTTTTTCGTTCATGTTCAGACAGTGTCTCTTTTTAAATCGGTTCCACCATGTAGTTCTCTTTGGTGCCTTGGGTTGGAGGTATGTTTTCATCCTGCTGGGAGGACATTTCTTTTGGAATTGGGGTGGAAGGAGAGAAGAAAAGAATCCCACTATCCTTCTGTGTGCTGAACCCACCTCCCCCTGCCAAAGACGACAGCGAAGAACAGATTTGGCTCTGCCCAGAATGAGCTTCAGGGACATGGGACTTCATCCATCTGCAGAGGGCTCTGTGAGCCATCTTTGTGCTGAAGCTGGCTGCTCTCTCCTTGGGGTGAGTGTTGTTTCGGGTTCCTTGATTTCCTTGGAAGAATATCTTCTTGGATGATTAGACCTTTTAAGACAGGATTTAATGCAGATAATAAACAAAAACAAAACAACTACTGTCAGGACTCATCAGAGAACATTCATTTTTTTTTTCTTTTGTCAACAGTTATGTACTGAACACCTGTGTCAGGGACTCTCCTGGGTCCTACGGACACGATGAAGAAAAAGCCATCAAGATCCCTGCTCTTCTACATTCTAGCAAGGAGAAACCATGAATATAGTGTGCGCGGATTGGGACTGGACTCAGGAAGGAGGGCCGCTCATCATGAGTGGGAAAATGATGGGGACACCTGTTTTAGAGGGCAGGGCAGGGCAGACCCAGCGGAGGAGGTGACAGCAAGTTGGGCCCTGTGGAATATTGGAGGCAGCCACCCCATGAAGATTTGGGGCATAGCCTTCTTGGAGAGAGCAAGGCAAGGGAAGGGATTGGAGGTGGGAGAGAGACTGGACCTTTTCCAAAGACTCAAATGGTTGGCATGAGGTGTTCAAAGTGGTGGGAAGGAGACTCTGGGGAGGTAGGCAGGAGCCAGGTTGTGCTGATACCTGCAGACCATGGTGAAGAGGTCAGACTCTCTTGGAAAAGCAGCAGGAAGACACTGAAAACTAAACACCAGGAGCCAAAGTCAGTATCCTTGGAAGAGAAGGTCAGCCATGTGCCCATCTGGGCGGACTCAGCTCCAAACATCACAAAGATGGAGTGGAGGGCTGGGGTTGTGGCTCAGCGGTAGAGCGGGGCCCTGGGTTCGATCCTCAGCACCACGTACAAATAAATAAATAAAATAAAGATAATGTGTCCAACTACAACTAAAAATATTTAAAAATATTTAAAAAAAAGAAGATGGAGTGGAGACTGTGTCATACTCTCCTCTGTACTGCTTGATTTCAAGTAATAGTTCCATCTTTTATAGAGTCACTCTAATTAACAATATCCTTGAAGACCTCCCAATATATAATCTAGTTGAAGAGAAAAAGCTTTGAAATAATTCCAATGAGAAGTTGCTTTCCAGCCCAATACTAGGAAAAGAGATTTGATCTTCTGAAGAATGGTGTGGTTTTCCTGCTCTCTGACAGACAGAACGGCAGAACGACCTTCAGTCCCCTTCCTCCTTGGTTGTTAGGGACACTTAAGGTGAAATCAGTGCCCCCCCCCCCCCCAAGTAGCTGGGAGATGATCTTCAAGGCCTCCGTACTCAGAGTCTCTTTCCCATTCTTAGTCTTTTCTTCTACTTGAGAGGAATGTAGCCCTTTTGGTCCTGATTTTTTTTTTTTCATATTCTTTCTTCATTGAAGGAGGTGTATATATATATATATACATATAATGCCGGCTTCCCCAAATGGTCCTCTTAATCAGCATGCCAGGCCAGGGTCACACCCATTCCATGGCTTCTTGAATTCTCATCATGTGAGGCCCAGAGAGGTCCCGTGTCCTCCGTGTATGTGGTGCCCCTTGTAAGGAGTTTGCTTTCATTCAGGAGGTAATCGGGAGTTGCCAGAGACCCTGGGTGGAGAAGGGAAGGGCATTCTCTTTATTTATGCTTATGCCAGACTTGTAGTGGCTGCTGGGTTTAGAATGACCCTCAGTGGACGCTGTGAACTGAATTGTGCCCTCCTCCCAAATCCACATGTTGAAGCCCCAACCCCCAAAGTGATGGTATTTGGAGTTGGAGCCTTTTAGAGATAAGTAGGGTTGTATGAGGTCATGTGGGTGGAGCGACCATGATGGGATTGGTGTCCTTATAAGAAGAGGAAGAAGACCAGAGTTCCCTCTCTCTGCTGTGTGAGGACACAGAGAAGGGCACTGTCGGAAAGCCAAGAAGGAAGTCCTTGCCGGGATCCAAATCTGTTGGTCCTTCATCTTCAGCTTCTCGGCCTCCTAGATGGTGAGTGATTCATATTTGTTGTTTAAGCCACTGGACGGATATGTTGTGGCTCATTTGTGGGTATTAGCCATTCCAAGCAAGGATATCCAGAAGGCTGGAGTAGAGTAGCAGAGTTCGGGGCAGACACTATGGATCGGACACAGAAACCTATGCTAAGTTCTCAGTACCCCCAAATTTGAAAATTCACGTGCTCCGAATTTCCTCATCTTTAAAGTGCACATAATATTACCCTTAACAGTAGAGAGAATTGGAGATGACGGGAGGGCAGATGGATGTGACAGAGCTTGAAAAGAGCTGTGCATTGCCCAGCGGTGGAAGGTGGTCAGGGTTTCCTCAGCTAATTACTTTGCAGCAAAGGCACGTGAGGCAACTTAGGGCTGCGCTCTTCAAAGTCCATCCAGGGTTCTTCCTCTTACAATCCATCAACTGCTATAAGAAATGTGGATTCTTGGTCCTTGTAGACTGATAGAATCAGAAGTTTTGAAGTCAGAACTCAAAGATTTGTTTATTTTTCCTCTCGCCCAGCCAGTTTTCCTATACCTACATTGAGAACGACTGGTATAGGTAACCGAACCTTCCACTGAGTTGTGCACATCTGGGGCAAAGTGTATGTTACTTCAGAGCCTAGCAGAAAATTTCTTGAAGAAGTTTTGAGGACAACCAGAGTCTTCTACCATGTAGAGGGGACAGGCTAAGGTAGGAATGGCTGGTAGACACTGAATGGGTGGGGTGGGGTTCAGCAGGTATCCTGAGCATACCAGGGGTATGAACCAGTGGATGGTACATAGCATGACCACAGCCAAGCCAAGAAATTCAATTTGAACTTGAAAAGTGCTCATGAACTTGGAAAGTGGATGGGAATTTATTCAGGCAGAATAAGAAAGCAAAGTCAGAAACTAAGCAAAAGAGTCCAAGAAGAGCCCAGAGAGTGGGTCTGGAGTGAGGGCTGCTGGTGGCACTTTTCCTGGCTCTAGGGACAAGGTACGTGCAGGAGAATGGGGTGGTTTAGTGACTGGGACAAATTCTGGGAAAGCCAAGTGCTGTCTGGGGGTTGTGCTACAGGTACAAGTGTCACCCATCTCATTCCTGTCCAGGGCCAGCGGCTGGGCCCTCCTCTGCGGGATCAGCCCTTCTTTGTTCTCATTAGTCCCTTCTCTCTCCCTCTGGGGTCTTCTTCACCGCCTCATAGGTGGCAATGGGTCTGTAATGGCCATGTTTTTATTATAGCAATGGTACCACTTTCTGCAGAAAAGAGCAATGCAATTTTGTTAATGAAAGTCATGTGTAGAGACAGGATTGGATGGGAACTTCTGGGCCTGGTTTGGCTCTGGCTCAAAACCTTCCGGGAAAACTCAAGCATTCAGGGCCACACCTAGAAAGTCCCCTCACCTCTGTCAGGCCCAGCTGCTTTGCATTAGAGAAATAATAACAGCCCTCTCTCTCTCTCAGTGCCCTTTCATAAATATAAAATGTGGAATAAAATGGTTATTGGAAGGTAATCAATGGTGCTATGTTTTCTTTCGCAAGGACACTGATAGTGAATTTGCACACGACCCCATCTGAGGTGGGGTCTGCAGGGCATCTTTCCCATGCAGCTCCTTGGATCTTGGTGGGTCAGAGGGCAGACACCCCGATAGCTCCCTCCTGCACCAGGGAAGCATCTCTGTTGATCTGGAGAGGAGTAAGAGAAGGCACTCCAGGATTCCCCAGGGAAAAGCCAAGCCGCTTCACAGCTTTGAGGTTGGGATTAAATGACGAGCATTGATAACGGTTTTAAGACCCACATGCATCGCATTGCAAGAACTAAATTCCCCTTGCTTTCCCATTTTGCCTTGTTTGAATTTGCTTGACTATTTCAGGGAAACTCATAGAATATTAGAAAAAATTAAGGGTTCTGTTCCAGAAAGTCAAAACTTCTCCCTTGAGGAAGCCTACTTGATTTGACCTTCCTCCACTCAAAGCATTAATTGGAGATGCCTCACAACTTAGAACTTGATTAAATAAGATACCTCTGAAGGCCAGCAGGGCCTGATCTGTGGTATGTGCTCAGTGTGTTACTTTATCAAGTTGTGTTCCATTTTTTTAACTTATTGATTAAAAATAATATTTATCTTTATCACCAGACTACAAAATCCTTAGAAATAAAAGAACTGTGTATTTTTTTCCACTTTGTATTTTCCAGTACCCAGCACAGTTTTGGGTGAATAGTAGAGATTAATAAATGCTTGTTGATTGGTTATTTAGTTACTAATGTACTCATTTTTTTTTAAGTTCAGCAAATATTTGTTGACTTGTATTATGCCTGGTACAGCCGAAAATCATAAAATAATAGTACCTAACTTATTTTTAGAATGTCTTACATCCTGGAACAGTATGTGAATTAACTCTTTAATCTTCAAAATAGTCCTGCAAGGGTTTCAGATTCACAGACGAAGGAATGAAGGTGGCCTGATCTTGGCTCTGTGTCCTTAGCCCCAGGTGCCTGAGGAATAAACAAGTCCTGGTCTCTCTGAAAGGACTTTCCACCACTGGGCAGCGGATTGGCCATGGGACAGGAAGACGAGTAGGTATATGTTATGGGATGAGGATCAGGAACACAGAAGGCTGTGGACCAGCTGGGGAAAAGGTCGAGTAGTGGGTCTGCTGGAAATTCCATAGAACGAGGCCCACCACCTTCAGTTGTCTCTTCTCCGTTTTCTAATGATGAGCTCCATTCCTTCCTGTGATGTCAATCAGTACAGGGGACAGAGCTGACTGGCACCATGTTGAAATCATAGACCCTGGAACCGCCTGCCTCCGGAGCTATGGCCAGCCTTCTGCCCAACGCACTAGTCCTGGGAGAAGGTTCCATCTCTGCTCGCCTGCTCTCAGTGTTGAAGACCTCACTACTCCGCAAGAGGGTCCCATTCCATCACTGTGCATCTCCAGCACTGAGCTGAATCCACGTCCTTCTAACACTGACATGAGGGAGTTCGGTCATTTCCAATACAGCAGCTCTTCCTGGGTTCCCCAAGACACATTTACAGAGTTTTTAATAGTTTCTCACAGGATATGGTTTCTAGACTCCATTCATTCAACAAATGCTAGGCTGGGTGCTGGGTGTACAATGATAGTTAAACCCTGGCCCTTCCTTCAAAGAGTCTGAAGCATTGATGGGCAGAGCCATGCAAGCAAAGATTCCCCAGGAATGGAATCTGCGATGGAGCTGTAATGGCTGCCTGAGGGGTGCAGAGGAGAGCCGTTCCCTCGCAGCGTGTGTTTCTGTGCTACTCCATCTAGAACATTCCCTATGGTTCCTTCCTTACTCGTCTCCATCCTCTCCACATCCTCTCCCGGGATGTCCTCACTAAAACCAAAGTCTTCAAGAAACAAAACATGTAAATTAACTGCAAAATCCCTCTCCCCACTTCAAACACCTCTCCTGGATGTTGATATGCCTCCTGAACCCCAGGGTTGGTGAACAAAGCCACTTCCAGTTCAACACAGCACCCACCAAATTGACGGTCGTTTTTGCCAAAACATTCTCAGAGAAGACAATTTGCTTCTCATCACACAGCATGCAAGTAACAGTGACCAGCTCCACACCCAGGACTGTCAAAATCCATGCTCATTCTGTCACTTGCCACAGTGTTTGGGACAGGAAATGAGGAGGAGGAGCACACCCAGTCTTTCCTTTAGCTCTGTGTCTTTTCTGAGCAGTTCCCTCTCTGAGCTCCATTTGGTATGGTGGTGTTCCTTTCTGGGAGGCTTTGGCTCTGTAAGGATACCCAACTGGCTGGTGACAGCCTTCATACTTGGAATTTCATGCCTGAGATTTCACATGCGACTTGCCATAGCAGAAAAATGCACACTCCAGGAAGACAGGCCCTTCTGGCCCTCATTAGATAATCAGTGATCTCTTATCCTTCAGTAGCATCTCTTCCCAAACCGATTCAGTTTTGTTCTCCAACGTATCGTTAGCTCTGAAACATTTGGGTTATAGTTGGTACTCAACATCTGTTTACTGGTTGAACAAATACCGTCTCTAGTCCTGGCTGGAATATTTTTCTTGAAAACTGTCTGAAAGTCAAGTCAATTGTTAGGATCCAATTCAACATCCATTTATTGAGCAATTATGATATGCCAGGTACTGTGTTGGGTACTGGGATTTCAGCCAGAAATACGACCATGGAGTTCAGGCTGCTGGTAGGAAATGCAGGGAGGAGGCACAAGTGGGAAGAGGGGTGTCTACTTGTACAGCAGTGATATTAGCAACACCGGAAGTGCCCACACAGGGCAGAGGAGGTGCACCATGGGTATGAGAGAATGGAGGGAATGCAAGGTTCAGTGTCGTAGACCCCGGGTGATCAGCTGGTCTCCCAAGGACTGTGGAAGCCTTTCTCCGTCTTTCTTGGGTGGGAGAGAAACTTCTTTTAGCACCTATGAGTGGTAGAATCTTGAACTGAAATATTTCAGAACAAAGGAAGTATAGCTGTCTCCTGGTATCTGTGGGGGATTGGGCTCAGGACCTCCTCAGGATACCAAAATCCAGATGTACACAATGCCCCCCCCCCCGTTTTTTCAAATAACCTATGCACATCCTCCTGCATATTTAAATCATCTCTAGATAACTCACAGTACCAGATACAGTGCCAATACTGTGTAGTTATGTTCTATTGAGTTGCTTAGAGAATAATGACAAGAAAAAAGTGCATGATTTTTTGGGATTGGCTAACTTCACTTAGTATTATTGTCTCCAACTCCACCCATTTACCTGCGAATGCCATGATTTTATTCTCTTTTAGTGCTGAGTAGTGTTCTATTGTGTATATATACCAAAGTTTCCCTATCCATTCATCTATTGATGGGCATGGGGGTTGTTTCCACAATCTAGCAATTGTGAATTGTGCTGCTATAAACATTGAAGTGGCTGTGTCCCTGTAGTAAGCTGTTTTTAACTCCTTTGGGTATAGACCGAGGAGTGGGATAGCTGGGTCAAATGGTGGTTCCATTCCAAGTTTTCCTAGGAATCTCCATACTGCTTTCCAGATTGCCTGCACCAATGAAGGAATGTTAAATAGAAGGGTGGGGGGAGGGGAGGGGACAAGTGGATAGGAATAATGGCAAAATGAGTTGGTCATCAATACACTAAGTGCATGTATAAAAACTCAAATGGTGTGAAAATACTTTGTGTAAAACCGGTGACTTGAAAAACTGTGCTCTTTATATGTAATATGGAAGGAATCGCACTCTGCAAGCATGTATAACAAATTAGAATAAATAGATAATTAAGAAAAAACCGTACATGTTTGACATAGACACATTTTTTTTTCCTGAATATTTTTGATCTGTGTTGGTTGAATCCATGTATAGAGGCCAACTGTGTAAGAAACATCGAGTTCTGTGGATTCCCAACTCCCTTTTTAGTAGCAGAAACGTCAACGGAATCTTATCAGGACATCCATCCACTTTGTAAAATGGACCTGCGTCCCTTTGACACCTTGAAAGCCATGATCTAGGCCAGCCCTCTTATTTTCCAGGTGAGGAAAACGGGGACCAAATCCCCAGCGCATGCGGAGTGGCCAAGCGATGGCGGGCCTGGAGCCAGGGTCGGGGCCAGCTCCGCGCGCGCGGGGTGGGCGGCTGGCTGAGCGGCTGTCCTGCAGCCTCCCTCCCGCCTGAGATTAACCATCGGGTGGGGGAAGCAATTACAGTTTGCACAGGCGAGATCCGCTCGTCCCATTCTCCCTCCCTGCAGGCTATGTCAAAACACGAGGGCAGGATCCTGCTTCTTCTCACGTTTTAAAAAACATACAGCGGACTTGTGTTTACAGTACTGCGAAGGGAGATGACGCGGAACAGCAGAGCGCGCCACCCCTGCACCGAGCCACCCCGTCCTCCTGTGGCTCTCTCCATCCGAGACCGCAGTGCACTCCTTGGGCGCCAATGCAGAGCGAGTCTTGCCAGGGATGTCTCCGCTTCAGCACTTAAACAATGTTACACGTTGTGCAAACAAACAGAACCTACCATGATCTGACCTTGGATCAGAGCCCCGTCTGTCTGGGTCGCTCGGCCTGGGATTCTTGCAGTGGGGGAAAACAGATTAGGCCTCAGAATTACACTTCCAGACCCCGCTTTTCTGCTTCTGTGGGGGCTCTAGGTGGGCATTTTTTGCTTTCTCAGCTTCAGCTTTCCCATCCGAAAAACCGGCAGAAGCTAGGTAGTTTGGGGGTTCAATCCTTGGTTTTCATTCTTATGTGTGTCACAGTGAAATTTCCTTTTGAAATGGAATCTTTCAGGCAAACCCAGAAGATAAAATAGACGAAAGCCAAGATGTTCTGGTGGAGGTGGGAGGAGAGCTCCTAGTTTTCACCACCCCTTCTGCTCTGGGGCCCTTTAGATACTAGGGTGTCCCTCGGGTCCTCAGAACACGGTTGGATACAGCTTGACCACCTGACCTCTCGGGTTCTTTCTGGCTAAAGCTTCCATAAATGCACTATAAATATCAAGTCAGTTATGATTGCAAAAGTATGTGAAAGTGAGAGGATAGAGAGAAAGAGCGAGATTACAAATTATAACTGGGCGTTTTATTTTGCTAAAGGCATACTTCAGCTTATTTTTTTTTCTTGATTACAAATGTAAGACATTCATTCTTAGAAATGAGATTACTATAAAGTAAAAATCATCTGTGATCCTGCTCCTCTGAATTGCAATTATATTAAAAGATAACTCTGCCACTTGCAGGACTTTCCAGGTGGAATGACCACCGCACAAAAGCCCTTGGGCGGAGGCCCTTGGCTGTGCTGGTTGGGAGAGTATCCCCTTTTCTCTCATCTGTGCACCCTTCAACAGCAAACAAATCATATTCACTCGATCCTTAAAACTAGAGTGAAAAAAAGTGATAAGAGATTGCATCTCAGAGAGACAGAGGAGGTTCCCAAGATCACAAGGTGAGGGTGGGAAAAGCCACAGTGGGATCCCTTAGGTGGCTTCTGAGAAATGAACCCTTCACTTATTGCCACCTCAGTTCTTTTCCCTTCTCCTCATCTCTCCTTTATCTTTGTTGCACTACTAGGTGGGAGCTTTGTGTCCCCATCCTGGTCCCTGATTGCCATCCCACCCCAAATTCTTTTCTGTGCCTATTCCCTCTCCCTTCCCCACTTCCCAGCTTATATCTCAGACACCTATTGTGCAGGTGAGAGGAACTTTGATAATCTGGTTCACCCTAGGATAAGCCACGAATGTGGTCCTTGGCAGCGGGCATCAATATTAGGGGTGCCATTCTGTACCGCAGGGGCTGTCAGCTAAGAACTGCATTTCCCAGACTCTCTTGCAGCTAGAGCTCTAGGTACAATTTAGGTTCAATCACAAAATGTACTTACTTGAGGTCTGGAAGGTGAAAGCGGAGCAGCTGCTTCTCATAGTTGATGGTTAATCAAATACCTAACACCCAAGCTTTCTGCAGCCCTTTAAAGTTTATGAATGTCAGCATTGGAATACAGTCCCCAGTCCCCTGTTACTAACGTACTGGAGTTCTAAGCACAAAGTTTGCAAAACACCCTACAAGGATATTATTACAAGAGAGAATAGGAGAGATCCTTGCATTTATAATCCCCGTTGTAAGGAGATAAGGCCCAAAGAAAGAATGGCCCTTGTTACTTAGCAAGCAAACAGGAGAATCCTGGTCTCCCAATTTTAGGATCAGGAAGAAAAGTTACTAAATCTCTCTGAGCCTCAATGGCCTTATCTCTAAAATGGCTATAATGACCATTCTGTTCTTCCTAACATATAGGGGAAAAGTAATAATAAGATATTACTTTTGAAAGTGTTTTGGAATTTGAGTGTATACACACATATTTGGAAAGACTTTGTTTGTAGGTATGACATTATTAATGATAAATATTGGTTAATTAATTAACCAAATGTTTATTGAGCACCTGCTGTATGCCAGTTCTGATCTTGGTGCTGGGCATGTGGTAGAGAAGGAGACAGACAGGCGACTGCCTTCATAGAGCTTGTGCTATGATTGAATGGGAATCAGAGGGCAACCAAGAAGGTGCCCAGACATGAACAGGCCAGCAGGAGAACTCTGGACAGTGCTAAGTGCTCTGGAGAAGTGACATGGGGACCTGTAATCAAGAGTGAGAGGGAATATTTTAGACCGGGTGAAGAGCAGCCTCTCTGACCAGGGATTGTACACTGACCTTGGATGACCAGAGGAACACCTGGGAGCACAGCAGCCTAGGCAGGCAGGGGTGGGGTAGAGACCTTCAATGAGGTAGGGGTGGTGTGAGCTGAGGTCCTTCAGGCAGGCCCATGTCACTGCACACCACAAAGACCAGGGCGAGCAGGAGGAGGATGGGGAACAGGTGGTAGTTTGGAGAAGCTTTGCCAAGTAGCTGGGCTGCTTTGGAGATACCCCGTCAGAGCCCTGGGCTGAGTTTCCTTATCTGTCAGATGGGAAGGTGAGCCCTGCCCTTATGTGGATGTGTGCAGAGGATGCCCAGACTGAAGGGTGACGTTAGTTCCAACACCCTGCTCTCCACTGCAGAACACAGTCTGCCCCAGGCCCTTCCTGGAGTCCAGGCCGTAGGCCTGAGGGGCCCAGCCACCCGCCTCTCACACACTGCAAGCGCCGCGCTGGCCCCACAGACAGCAAGCGCAGGAGAGAGGGTCTGCTTTTTCTTCTTGTGGACTCGAGCCTTCAAGTCTCTGGACCGAGTGCCAACAATAATTCATCAGGAACGCTTTACAGCTCGGCATTACAAAACCTGTTAGGAGACAGATCGCCCCCAGGACAGCCTTCGAGGAGGAAACGTGCTCGGGGCGGGTGACCTCAAGATGATTAATGATTTTTAACAGGGTGAACTCTGTCCTCTGCTTCCCATGTGCTGCGAGGCCTCCCTCCCTCTCCGGGCTTGTTTGAAGGGGGAGAGGGAGGGGAAGAAGGGGGCGAGGGTGGGGGGTCGCTTCAAGTTGAAGCCCACCGATCATGAGGAAATGGAGAAGCAAGCCCTGTCGGCACGGCAGGAATGTCTTCTTGTCATTACTTTTTTTTTTTTTTTTTTTTTTTTTTTTTTTTGCAAAAGCAGTAACACAGGTTTTGTAGCTTGAAACGCACGTGACGTGTCTCTTAACTCCGGGTGCTCGTTCCTTGGTACTCGCACCTCTTCGTCTCCATCAGCCCAAACCCTGGCTTTCTTGGATGTGGGATGCTAGTGAAAAATGAGACCATGATCTTATTTTTTGATTTTCAGAGTCATGATGACTTGATTTTAATTGTTTTAGATTTAAAAATTCAAAAGTGGTGTATGCTGTTTTAACAAAATGAAAATAGAGTTAATGAAAGAAAAATTTCTAATCTTTCTTCATACCTTCTGTGTCAGTCAGCTTTGCATGGCTATAACATACCTGAGATAATTACCTTATGAAGAGGGAAGGCTTATCTGAGCTCCCAGTTTTGCAGGTTTCAGTCCATGATCTGCTTGCCCTGTTGCTTCAGGACCTTTGGTGAGCAGCGACTCCTGGGGGGAACTCACAGTGGAGCAAAGATGCTCGCTTCATGACTGGATGTGGGAGAGAGAGAGAGGAAGTGGCTAGGTCCTCACTATCAAGGGCACACCCATAGTGACTGAAAGACCTCCTGAGTTTTAACCTCCCCCAAAAAACCACCCAATAGTGCCAAGCTGGAGACCAAGCCTGTTATGGTTTGATGTGAGGTGTCCCCCCAAAAGCTCAGGTGTGAGGGGCTGGGGTTGTGGCTTAGCAGTAGAGTGCTCGCCTAGCACATGCATGGCCCAGGGTTCGATCCTCAGCACCACGTAAAAATAAAATAAATAAATCAAATAAAGGTATTGTGTCCAACTACAACAACAACAACAACAAAAAAGCTCAGGTGTGAGACAATGCAAGAAGGTTCAGAGGAGAAATGATTGGGTTGTGAGAGTCTTAACACAGTCAGTGAATTAACTCCTTGATAGGGATTCACTGAGTGGTAACTGGAAGCAGGTGGGTTGTGGCTGGAGGAGGTGTTCACTGGAGGCATGGCTATGGCATATATATGTTGTATATGGAGAGTGCAGTCTCTTTCTGCTTTCTGATCACTATGTGAGCTGCTTCCCTCTGCCACACTCTTCCGCCATGGTGTTCTTCTGTCCCACCTCGAGCCCTGAGGAATGAAGCTGGCTGTCTATGGACTGAGACCTCTGAAACCGTGAGCCCCCAAGTCAACTTTTTCTCCTCTACCGTTGTTCTGGTTGGGTCCTTAGTCACAGTGGCAAAAAAGCTGACTAAAACAAAGGCTTAACACAGGGGGCCTTTGGGGACATTCCGGATCCAACATACAGCATTTTCTTTAGTCCCACACCCTGATGTCATCCACATCAAATCAGTGTGATCCTTGGTAGTGCTGTAGGTTAAACGGGAGCAAGCCTCACACGTGATCCCGGTGTTCAGCAGTGGCAGGCCTTTCCAATTTTGTTGGAAAGCAAGTGTCTAATGATTGGAATTGGAGTTGATATTTATTGACCATGTAGGTTAAAAACACTTTTTAGTTCTAGAGCATTATATGTGTTATTTAATCCTCTTCTCATAGGAGGGCCCAATGTGGTGGCGCACACCTGTAATCCCAGTGGCTCCAGACAGGAGGATCACAAGTTTAAGGCCAGCCTAGGAAATTTAGCAAGACCCTGTCTCAAAATTTAAAAATAAATAAATAAATAAGGACTAAATATGCAGCTGAGTGCTAGAATGTTAGTCCAGCATGCACAAGGCCCTGGGTACAAATACCCAGCATAAAATAAAATAAAATAAAAAAGAAAAAGAAAAGAAAAGAAAGGAAGATAACCACTGGGGGTGCTTGCAAACATCATCCTCATTTTTCAGATGAGGAAACTAAACTATGGGGTAAGCTTAGACAAGGTAGAACAAGGATCAAGTCCAAGAGGTCTCATTCTTAGTCCCCGGGCTCTTTATGAATTTTTCTTAATTTTAACTACTTCTCCTATAAATTTTCTTAATACTCCTTTGGGCTCTTTGAGTGTCTGCTTTCAAATCCTTATGTGTTGCAAAGCAAATTAGAAGACAACAAGTTTTGAACAAAGGGTGAGGGCTCCAGTCCCCCATGCCTATTGTGATGGTCACTCCCTCTATGAGTCCTCTGTCTGGATGGAATTGAATGTCCCAAACATATATTTTTCTGCTCCTAGAACTGTTTCTGAAGCCTAATTAATCATATAATCACTTCTTGGTATCTGATCTGCCTTTCAGGTTTTCCAACAAAACCTGAACAGGTGTGCAAACAACTGACCTTGATCCAGGGCTCTTGTATGAAGTGTGTAAAAACTCATCTCTCATGAATCTTGAGATAATAAAAGCAGCCCAAAGATCAATAGGCCGCAAAGAACTTCAGAGCCCAAGCTTCAGTTAGGGCCTCATTACATTGATGCCTCTCCCACACAGCCATTGCGTGAGAACTTGGACCTCAGTTTTCTGACCTGAAAACTGCAGTCTACAGTGCCACTTACTCAGTAGGGTTGGAACCAGGATGGTTTGAAATAACGTGTGTAAGTATGACACGTAGAAACCATGGCATGTAGTAAGCACGTAACACATAGAGCTGCTGTTAATGAAAACAATCATTTATTATATCTGCTCAAATTCTTTGCCTTGTCATCACTGATTCATTTGCAGGAATCATCATCTGAAATGTACTGGGAGTTCACACTAGACTGGCTGATATAACATGGCCTTTAGAAAGTTTTACAGAGACCAATGTGAGTTGGCACACATTATGGAAAAAGAAAAAGGAAAAGAAAACTGGACAACTTATAAAACACATTGTCTGCGTAATTTTAAGTGAGGAGTCAAGATGGAAGAGAGGCCTGGGAGAGGTTCTTCTCATGGCCTTCAGAAGGAGCCCACCCTGCCCACACCTTGAGGGTCACTCACACTTTAGCCAGATCCTATCCAATGGCTCAGTCGAGGTGGGAATCTTGATTTGCTGAATGAGCTGTGTTTGTTCTAGAAGAGAGTCCCTAGACTGGGCCACTGCAGGAGCCCTGTTTGGGGAGATAGCTAAGATTGTGGTTGACTATGGGCCATAGACATTTTTGGGCATTTCCACCTTCCGTGGTCTCACGGGATCTCACGGGACTTGGTCGAGGATCTCGAGAGATTTGAACGGTGACTCAGCAGATCGAGCTAGCGCCATTGCTGCTCGGGCACATGGGAAGAGACCAGAGAGAGAAAAGACAGGGTTATCGCTATTGTATAGATATATTGTAGTTTCTTGTAAGAGTAGGTGCCCTGGTTTCTTGTGAGAGTGTGTATGTGGTGTTAGAAATTACAAGAGACAGAGACAGAAAGATTAAAGAATATTTTCGTCTCCATCCTGTCTCCGGACTCCTTCCCGCGGCGCTGCTGTTCCAGGCTGCAATCCCTTTCCGGCGACAACAGGCCACCCCATGGAAGATGCTGAAATTCAGCTTATTTTTCAGAGATGACCGCTGTGTCTTTTTGGAATGCAGGGCTGGGAGGAGCAGAGTTTGACTAGATTTTAATGGTTTTAGGGAATAGAGACCTGTCCAGATTACCGTGGTGCTATAGTTTGGGTCTTGAACGTCCTCCAAAGACCCATGGCTTGGTCCCCAACCGGTGGCACTACTAGGGGGTAGTAGAGACTTCGGAGGTAGAGCCTTAGTGGCAGGAAGTAGGTCACTGAGGTCAGCCTTAGAAGGGGTATGAGGACCTCAGCCCCTTCTCCTCCTCCCTCTGCTTCCTGGCCCGTGTGAGGTGAGCAGCTCACTCCCCAGGGGCTCCCCAGCACACTGCCTCACCTCGGGCCCCACAGCAATGGGGCCAACCAACCATGGACTGGCACTTCTGAAACTGTGAGCCAAAATAAACCTTTCCTCTTTTTAAGTTGATTAACTTGAGTATTTTTTTTTTTTTTATAGTCACGGAAAGCTGACTAACTTTCCTGGTAATGGGATGTTTATTTTAAGGAACACACGGAGGACAGACTTTCCCAAGAATCCAAGTTTAACCAAACAAGAAAGCTGTTTGGATTGCACAGTCCTATCAGTAAAACTGCTTGAGTCTTTACTCTCATGGGTGTGTGTTTACACTCCCTTATAAATCACATACTGTCTTAAACACAAATGTAGCTATTGTTTGCTAATATTTATGGGTGTGGTTCATCATAAGTGGCAGGGGGTCTGCCTCTGTTTTAGATGATCTTTGGATTAGTTTATTGGAGCTGTCAGAGTAAAGTACCACAAATTGAATGGCTTAAATGACACAAGTTTATGGTGTCCCAGTCCTAGAGGCTAGACATCTGAAATCCGCGTGGGCAGGGTTACTCTCTTCGGAGGGATGTGGGGGGGAATCCACTCCATGCCTCAGTCCTAGTTTCTGGTACTTCGGGACATTCTTGGCTTGTAGATGACCATCTGTTCCCTTTGACTTCACTTCATCTTCCTGCTGTGCCTGTCTCTCTGTATCTAAAGATCCCCTTTATATAAGGATGCCAGCCATATTCAATTTGGACCCACCCTATTGACCTCATTTTTAACTTGATCACCTTTATGCAAACACTATTTCTATGAGGCACTGCAAGTTAGGGCTTCAGCATTTGATGGGGGGCACAATTCAACCCGTAACAGTCATCTTTACTATTTAAAAAAAAAAAAAAAAGGTTTGATTGACACCTATCATATCTCCTTAAGTCATGATTGTTTTCCTTTATAATATGGCTCATGAAGAGTTTGTGCTACGTATAGGAGACAGGGACACACTGCCATATTCCTATTGCTGAGCCCTCAATTAGCCAATCTACCTCTGTAGACTATAGAGCCTTTCTGAAACTCTGCAGTTTGAGTCTCAGATAAATTAACTATGTAAATTGTTTCTGGTTGGATTTGAATCCAAATCAAAGCCCAACTTCAAGCCATTGGCCTCTTTTGCTAGGGAGTAATCCTGCTTCCATAGAATAAGTACAATATGAATGGCACAGAATGCTGCTCCTAGAGAAATATGGGGTCTCACATAGCTAATCTCCCTTTAGCACAGAAGAGGAAATTGAGACTACAAAAGGTAGGACTGTTGTTCAAGATCATAGCTCTAGCCGGGCGCGGTGGCGCACGCCTGTAATCCCAGCACTTTGGGAGGCTGAGGCAGGAGGATCGCGAGTTCAAAGCCAGCCTCAGCAATGGCGAGGCACTTAGCAACTCAGTGAGACCCTGTCTCTAAATAAAATACAAAAAAGGGCTGGGGATGTGACCCAGTGGTCGAGTGCCCCTGAGTTCAATCCCCGGTACCACAAAAAAAAAAATAAAAAATAAAAAATAAAAAATAAAAGATCACAGCTCTGCCTCCCTATCTGTGGAGAGGTCCTGATCCAAAGTTACCATGGAGGAGAAGTTGAGACAAAGGTTGACAGAGGGGAAGGAGTGGGGGGGAAAGATAGGCAGAAAGATGAGAACAAATCAGGAAGCAAGTTGGTAAATCCCATGAAAACCAGAGCAATCGGGGCAGGCCCCCTCCCTCCTGCATCTGTGGTCTCAGGTACAAGGTGAGTTCCAGAAGGACCATGCAATTCTTGCTCTTCTCAAAATACATTGTTCCTCCCTATGAAGAATGTGATATATCCCAATGACACGAAAGAAAGCTATTCAGATTTCTAGTTTTCAACCTCAGAGTAAGACAAAACTTAGCTTACTACTACTTAATCTACAGCTTGTCACCAGAACCCTTACTCGATCCACATGTCCAGTAGCCACAGCATGGGAAGAATCTACATTAGCAATGACCGGTACCTAAAAGGAATAAGAAAACTTCCCAGCATGGAAAACCTGACTCCTGCTCATCCATCCAATTGAGAAGGCCCACAACGGATTATCATATGGAAATGCCCAGCTAAGTGATGTGTAGATTGTGTTAGTAAGCGATGGCTAAACCAGCCACCATGAAATAGACTTAAAGGATTTCTGCACAGAAAGCATGCACTAATGATACTATAAATTCCAGCAAGCCTCCCACCTCCTCACCTGTACTGCTTTGGTCTGGTTTTCATCTCAGATCTCTTGATCCCTGCCAGTGGGTGCATCTGTCTCCAGAATTCTCACCCCATGCATAAGTCTGAATGATGTCTGTTACACAGAGTGACCTCGCCAGTCCCCACTCTGTTGGTGGCCTATGGCCCATGGGAGTAACCATAAGAATGCAAATCGTGTCAGATGCTTCTCAGACATGCCAGGCTGCAGATTAACCACACTTCCTTGGGAGATAAGAAAGAAGGCACATTAGAATGCAGGTGAAGACAAGTAAACTTACATTTACTCTAATTTATTAAAAAAAAAGCAATTTTGTCCTTTTTTTTTTTTTATAGATATTGATTATTTATAGGTATGATCGTTTTTTTTTTTTTTTTTTTTTTTTTTTGTTTTGGTCTTACAACCTCATGACTGATATGTGTGCTGTAGCCTTATCTACCTCAGCATGGAATCCAAGCTGGTTTGTTCAGTGATGTGCCTTGTTGTGCAGCAATGGCTACTGCCATGACTTTGACTTTGTGACCCTCATCCACTGGGGTTTTCAGCTGGTGGGGTCCCCCTCACTCCTGGGCTGGGTCTTGCTGCTTTGATACTGCAGAAACGATGCTTCTGGAATGCCTGGAAGCGGCTGCTCCCTCGCTCTTGGAGTGCTATTTTTTGCTGGGGGGGGGGGGGGCGGGTACCGGGGATAGAACTCAGGGGCACTGGACCACTGGGCCACATCCCCAGCCCTTTTCTGTATTTTTAAATTTAGAGACAGGGTCTCACTCAGTTGCTAAGTGCCTCTCCATTGCGGAGGTTGGCTTTGAACTCACGATCCTCCTGCCTCAGCCTCCCAAGTGCTGGGATCACAGGCGTGCGCCACCCCGCCCCGCCCGGCCGGAGTGCTATTTTTTTTTTTTTGGCGGGGGAGTCCATCTGCTATTGGCAGTGAATCAGCTGAAGCAGCCATGTGACAATGCCCATGAGGAGGAAAACCAGAGCCCCCAGCCCTGAGCCCTAGCAGAGCTTTCAGTGATGACAGTGGCCACTGCTGAGGCTCAGTCAACACCATGCACAGCAAAAGATGAGACGTCATTGTTTGAAACCATGGAGGTTTGTGATGGTTTGTTCCTTGGTGACAGATAACTGAAGCAGGGCCACATGACCTCCTCTGACCCCGTCAGCTCCTCCCACTTCTCCTTCTCATCCGATGCTTAGTGAGGCTGAGTGACTTGGCCCATCGACTCAGCCTTTCATCCCCTTTGCTTGATCCTCTCTTGGCCTGGACTGTTCTCTCCTTCCTGTATGCAGAAAACATTCCTATGCCACAAGACAAGTAAATCCTTCTTCTCTGAAGGCCTTTGATCACATCCCATTTCTTTCTGGACAGAGTTCGTGTTCCTATGGAAGTTTATGTGGAATGTTAATGTTCTAGAACATTCCAAGACCTGTACTAGACTCCATAGTGTTTTATTTTTTATTATGCTTTTTGTTAATTCGAAGTTGTTACATATGGCCGAAGAATGCATTATAATTCATAATACACATATAGAGCACATTTTTACATATCTCTGGTTATATACAAAGTATATTCATACCATTTGTGTCTTCATACATGCGCTTAGGGTAATGATGTCCATCTCATTCTACCATCTTTTTTTTTTTACCCCCTTCCCCCTTACCTACCCCCCCATTGACCTTTCTAGTGTTCCTCTAATCCTCCTATGCTTTATAGTGTTTTAAAGAAATACATTGAATGGTTCTTTCATCCTTGTAGAGAGTGAATAGGACTCACATGCTATGGTAGAATGTAAGATGGATCAAGACATATTTGAATTTGAGTCTCAGTTCCTAAACTCAATCTCAGAGTTTCTTTGGATATTTCTCTCTCAGCTTCAGTTTTCTCATCTGTAAAATGAGGATAATAATTGCTTTCTCCTAGGGTTGTTGTGAAGATTAGAGTTTACTACTGTATGTCAAATACCTACCCCAGTGCCTGGCCCATCTGATGTTAAGGGACCTCTGGGAGACTCCCACCCTTCACTGTTTTAGCATGACAGCATGTCTCCAGGCAGTTTGCCTGGCTTCTCCTTTGTCCCATCTGTCCCTGAGTTAGGTGTCCTTCCCCGTGCTATCCACACAGACAGGGAGCTCCTGCAGTACTTGGGAAAAGACTATAGCAACTGGCACCTGGTAGATGTTCTGTAAGTACCTGTTGAATTCATGGCCCCAAAGTCTATGATTTGATCAAGGATTACAGCAGAGAAAGGCAACTGGGGCTGTCACCTTGGTTTTGACTCAAGATGGCTTAGTGTGTTCTGAAGGCCACGATCCAGAGACAAACTCATCTTGTTTGTTGAGTGAATGTACACCAGTCAGCAGAAAAGAGTGTGTGACCTTGATACATCCCGTAACTCTGTATTTTTTTTTTTTTCTCATGTGGAGACATTTGATCTGCAAGTTCCTTGGCTTACACATTCAGATTTACAACTGATGAATTTAGCAGGATCTTTCTAATCTTAAGATTCTTCTAACTTAGTTTTCCCTGCCTCTCTTCAACTATGGGAGCTTTTAGAAAAAGACATCAATATCAGGGATTCCAAGTTGTGAAAGGAATGTTTTGTGTCATTAATCAATATTGACACACAAATTATTTGGCATTTTACAGAATCAGCAAATACTCACTTTATGCAGAGGACAAAGACTTGTGAATAAGCAACTAGATAGCCTTAATTATCACTTGAAAAAACTGGACGCATCCCGAAAGTCCAACATTAAGGGAAGGATTAGTGGTTTGGTAAATTTCTAATATATGTGTTCTTTGGAACCACCATTCCTCAGCTTCAGCTCAGTGCTGGGCCAGTCCTGTGAGGGCAACATCAGATGAATGGGAACAAGCTTCCCAAGAGGGAAGGTATGGGATGTTATGGGGCAGTTTTCTTAGATGTCAGGGAAGGGAGGCACAGCTTTTGGAGTCAGGGAAGTTTTCCAGAGGAGAAGCAGGCACTTGTGTTTTAGATAAGAAGACCATATGAGGGTGGGGCGCCATATGGCACATGCCTGTAATCCCAGCACTTGGGAGGCTGAGGCAGGAGGATCGCGAGTTCAAAGCCAGCCTCAGCCATGGTGAGGCACTTAGCAACTCAGTGAGAACCTGTCTCTAAATAAAATACAAAAAAGGGCTGGGGATGTGGCCCAGTGGTCGAGTGCCCCTGAGTTCAATCCCTGGTACCAAAAAAAAAAAAAAAAAAAAAAAAGACCATGTGCAAAGGCTCAGAGGAGGGAAGCTTACACATTTGGAAAAGTGCAAGAGCCCAGTTGATGTTATTCAGAGCGTGGTGTTTTGGAAATGAAAATGGTGCCGTATTAGGAAGCCATGTTATAATATTTGATTTCTCTTGAGAGAAATGGAACACCATGGATGATTCCTTATTTTTTGTTTTTCAATTCTCATCAAGAGAGTAAACATGTTTGTGAAAAAATTTCAAGAGTAAGGGAAAATAAATGTGCTAGAATATTAAAACAGCCAAAGAGGTTGCACAGTTCTGTATCTAGGTGATTTTGAAGAGAGAGAGAGAGACAGGAAATGAGGAAATGAAGAAAAATGAAAAAAAAAAAAAAGAATGAAAAAAGGAGGCCAGGAAAAAATACGGCAAAATGACAACAGTGGCCATCTCTAGGTAGTGGGATAATGAGTGACTTTTCTTGCTGCATCTTTACTGTTCCTCATACTGTCTAAATCTTTTTGACTGAGAGTACATGTGATTTTGACCGTGAGAAAAATATAGAAAAAATAATCTTGAGGTTGATGAAAGATAAACGTTGTCCACATTTTGTGCGGCCTCTGGGCCGCCTCGTCTGGGACCTGTGCTGAACTCATTTCCTCCTGGGGAAGGCAGAGCGAGGCCGGCGCGTGCCTCCCCTCCTTCATGTCTTGGCCTGGGCTGTGCTGCATGGCTGAACACAAGCCCGGCTCCTGCCTAAAGAAAACAAGGGAGATTTAGGTGGGCCTGGGGGAGCTGGTGAGAAATGGTTGTGTGGGTGTGGGGCTTTCAGGGAGGGCTGCTTCATTCACACTGTGGATGAGAGCTTAGTTCCCAAGAATGTCCCCGAGGAGAGTATGGCAGAGGGAGGGGGCACCTGACAGAGAGCCACACACAGTCAGAGACAAGGCGGGGACCCAGGCGGGCAGGAGAAGGACAGGAGAGACAGGAAGCACCTCAGCAAGACGCGTGGCTTAAACGTGTACAGACTTTTGCTTGTTGATTACACTAGAATAAAGAAAAAGAAAAAGATCACATACTAAAATGCCAAACTGTAAAACCTGTAAGTAAAACTTAGGAGAAAGCCTATGTGACTGTGGGTTTGTGATTCGTGGTTAAATACAACACCAAAAGTGCAATCCATGAAAGGGAAAATTGGCAAGTCAAACTTTGTCAGAACCAGTTAGAAACTTCTGCTCTGAAACATGGGAGGAGGAGGTGAGAGGGAAAGACTGGGACACTAGAGACAGAAATCAGCACAGGAGTGACTTGAGGCCGTGGACAGAGAGAGGCAGAGGCTAAGGAGGGAAAACAGCAAGGCAGGGTGGGCAGACATGAGGCTGGAAAGGAGGGCCACAGATGCAGCTCTGGGCACCCCCACACACAGGGCAGAGAGCTAGAGAGACAGACAGACAGACGGACGCCCAGACGTGGAGATGATACAGAGGCACAGAGAGGTGCAGATAGAGATGGTGGCTGGAAGGGAGTCTGGGGAGCCTGGAGCATCTGTGGCCACTGTGCTGAGTGATATTTCTGAGCAAGAGTGCTCTCCCCGACAGGCAGGAAGCCTTGGGCCTGTGCTGAAGTCCGTTTCTTTCCTAGTTGCATTCCCCAAGGGTTAGGAATATTTTAAAAGGATGAAAAATCGTATAGCATCATATGCATCTCCTCTGTAGCCAATATTTTCTCCATTGCAGTGCCCAGTCGAGTAGCTATTATGACAGTCCATTAATTGAATTTTCAATGCTCATTTTACTTACGAGCACACGGAAGCTCAGGGAGATGAAACACCTCGTCTGGGTGACTTAGTAGCAAAGAGCTGAGCAGCAATGATGAGCCAAGCTGTCCTGCTTCCAACGGAGGGCCCTGGTGGCTCTCGCATCAATCCACAGTCAAACCTTCAGTGAGCTGGGTGCATGGGGAAGTTGGAAAACATTTCAATAATCAGCTGCTATTAAGCACCAGGGTGTGCAAATGTGTCAGGGTGGTGGTGATTCTGGGATAACTAAGACTTGGTTTCTATCCTCAAATGTTTCTACTTCTGTTGGGAAGACTCATCGAACATACAACGGCAATCTCCTGGGACAGTCAGTGGGTAGACTTAATCTGAATGCCCAGGTTCTGGGTGATGAGAATCCAGAGTCCTCCTTCTAATTTCTGCAGCACACGCTGCTGCGCTTGGTCCTGGGATGTAGACTCCGCATTTCTTCCTTTGAAGCGCAATCGCACCCAGCCGTCTAGCCTTTCCAGATCTCCTAAAATCGAGGGGAATGATTCTTTTCATATTCCATTATTCATGACACTATCATAGAGCCACCAAGGTGCCCATGAGAGTGTGTGGGGCCATCAGTCAGGAGTGCAGGGGGAGGGGACACTGGAGATGGATTTCCAGAAGATGCCGAAGGTCTCTGGAGGGAGGAGGTGCTCCTCCGGATGTGGGGGTTGGCGGGACGACACCCCACCCGTGCTCAACTCTCTCTGCATCTTTTAGAACCTGAGTGGGGGACAATGACAGTGGCTCTCACGAAGGCCTGGCCTGCAGATGTTTCCCTCCCTGAGCAGTCGGCTGCAGGGGTGGAAGGTGGCAGCCAAGCTTGCGTTTGCCCACCTGGGGAGTCTGAATTCTCTGCTGAAGTGTCTGCTTTCTGTTTTAGGACTAAAAATCAGGCTCTCCCCAGACTGTGACAGAAAGTGAAAGTATTTGTGGTGCATCGGTCCCCAGCTGCCTTTTAGCATAGCTCATCCTTACCCACGCCCAGCGGCCCAGTGTTTACCAAGCGCAGTGACGCGAGCAGCCCCAATGGAGGACACGACAGCGCAACCCCCCGGTCTCCCCCTGGGGCCTCCTTCCACGGAGGGTATGAGCTCACTGGGGACCTGGGGAGTCCTCGGGCACATCTGCCTTCTATGTGCAGCCCGAGTGAGCTTTTCACCAACACATGCGAAAATGTTCCACCGCTCTGTCTGCAGCTTTCCCCTGACTTCCGCTAACACAGGTGTTAAGTCTTCCATCCCACAAAGTTTACATTCTTAGGTTTTAGTCATTCGCTTTGATAGCTGCCTAACTAGTCACCAGTTCTGAGTAAATTTCTAAAGATCCCAGAAAAAAAGAGGGAGGAGGAGGACGTGAGTCTGCAGACCTGGTCCTGAGGCCACTCCTCTGGCCTGTCCCTATGTGCAACAACTTGGGGACTCAATCTGACAACCCTAAGTTTCCACATTGGTAAAGCACCGGTAATAATAAAACCCCCCCTATTGACCTGACAAGTCGTGCTGATGGACTGAAACGTGCTTTGAAAATTATAATCTATGAGGCAAGTTTCCTGATTTTTCTGTTTGTTTAATAATTTCCCATCACTAAGTCACACTCTCTACTTCTTATGAACTAGGAAGATTTTTTGGTTTTGGATTTTTTTTTTTTTTTCTTTGCCAGTACACTGTCCAGCCCCGAGACACCATCCTTCTGTGGGGGCGTGGCTCAGGAAGCCCCAAACTACACGAAAGGCTTCCAAATTCTGTTGTGATGCCCTAGAATTCTGAGCCTGTGAATCTTGGCACCTTTCCGAATGTCCTTTTGAAGCTCCCTTTTAACAAGAACAATAACAACAACAACAAGATGCCACCGATGGCTGACAAGGGACAGGTGTCTAAGATAATTGACGCTGGGGTCTTGTAGGATACCACCGAGAGGAACGCCACCGTGCTGTTAGGCAGGTGGAAGTGGGAGAGAGGTGCAGCGTGAACCAGAGGGTGGGCACCGCCCGCCCAGGTCCTTCCATATCTCTCAGATTGGGTCTTTTGTGGCCACTGCCAGCTCTTGTCTGAACTGTTCTGTAAATGTACAGTGTCCTTGCTACCCGGGGCTGGTTCCAGGGGAGGAAGTTGGCACCCAAGGCTTCCCATCAGACGCGTGCTTACTTTCTGGTGTCACTCTGCACTTGCCTGGCCGTGACATTGAGCAGCTCCTCACAGGTTTGGCCCTGGGGAATCACTTGCCTCAGCCTGGTCCTGGCCCTCCCCGTCCTGCCCGCGCCACAGCCAGATGATTGATGATTCTAAACTGGAAATTTGATTCTGTTGCTTCTTACTTAGCATCCTTAAATACTTAACTACCTTCACAATGGTTTCACTTTCATGTTCGTTCATTAATTTATTGAGCTTTTAATGGATTCATGCACTTACTCAACACAGTCAGAGCCGGGCCCTGTGCAAGGTGCTGGGGATGGAGTGACGGAGAAGACCAGAAATGTTCCTGTCCTCTTGCTACCAGCCCTGGAGAGGGGTACACAGCGCACTGCAAGCAGCTAGAAGGACAAAGAAATGATGCACTCTGACCAGCGCTGTGACAGAAATAAATCAGGACGGCCATGGAGGATGGGCCGGGTCAGGAGCTGTTGTCTGAATGTTTGTCCCCTGGAAAAGTCATGCTGCAGTTCAGCTGCCATTGTGATGGTGGCAGGAGGTGGGACCTTGCAGAGGTGGACTTTTCAGAGGGAGCCCTCCTGAGTGGACCTCCTGAGTGAACCCTGTGGCATACAGGTTTCAAGCCCACCCACTTGGTCTTGCTCGCTCTCTGTCTCTTTTCACCCTCACTCTGTGTGATGCCTTCTGCCGTCTTATGATGCAGGAGGAGAGCGCTTACCAGATGCCGGCACCTTGACACTGAACTTCCCAGCCTCTACAACCGAGTGGGTAGCTTTATTTCAATATCAATTACAACAGCCCGTCCGCAGCAGGTTATTATAACAGCACAAAATGCTTTAAGAGGCAGGGGCCTCATCATCAGATAGAGTGGACAAGGACCTTCTCCTTGAGAATGTGAGGATTAAACAGGGAAGGTGGAGCACCCCACTCTCTGAGCAGTGGGGGGAACAAACCCCAGAGGGAGAGAACGAGGCTTGTGGAGACCCCAGGGCTGGAACGGACTTGGCATGTTCAAGGACTGGAATAGAGGCCCGTGCAGGCAGTGTGCAGAGGACAAAGGAGACGGCACAAGGGCAGGAACAGGCAGTGCCTTGGAGACAGAGAAAGGGCTTCAGCTTGTACTCAAAAGAGTGATGAAAAGACATTGCAAAATCCTATGCAGAGGAGTAATTAATTATTTCCCTCCCAGTTTCTTAATCTGCTTATTTATCATTTTCACAGGCCTCTAAAGTCAATTATCTTAGCCATCTACTACCTGTTAATTCATATTCATCAAATAATTGGAATATATTAATTCATTAGGTGTATATCTTGGAAATAGTATTTCATCAGCAACACAGAACTGCGGTGAGGAAGGGGCATAAATGTGACAGAGAAGACCAGTGAGAGGCCACGGTGAGTGGGAGGCAGGGGAGGCTGGACCTGAGGGTGGAGGTGAGGGGAGAGGACAGTTCAAGATGCCATTTGGTGAAACCCTGAACAGCCTGCAGGAAGGGGGTTGTGTGGCTGTGGGTGGGGATGGGTGGGGAGGGACTGGTGGGGGCTGGGAAGGCTCAAGAAAGCCTTGCCTGCCCCAGATGGGAGGGGCCAGGGCAGGGCAGGTGCATGCTGGGGCAGTGAGCCACCAGCGCTGGTCTAGGCCCCGTGTTGCAGGCAGTGGTTGAACAGCCAGGTGTCACTGTCAGGTAGACACCTGGAGCATGGGAAAGAGGCCCGGGTGGAGGCAGGAGCACTGGCATCATGGGCTTTAAAGGAACGATTTCTGCTTCCTGCCACGATGCAGTAACTGGGACCCGACTGACCTGGAGGGCCTGGCGGTCTCCCTGGGTGACTGAGAGCCCGGAGCTGGAGAGGCCTGTGGGGAGAGGCGGGGAGCCCGCCTGGCGGGGCTGCCTCTGCTGCACACGCGGCCAGGCAGCGGCTTCAGATCTGCAGCGGCTTGAGATGGGGCAGCCCTGGCCTGCCATCCGGCTTTCCCAGCCTCCTTCCTTCCAAGGTGGAAAATTCCTCCGCAGCTCCAGGTTTCACGCGTTGAGCGGGATGCTGTCCATCCAGCCCCGGCTCCTGGCCGCCCCTGCTGGCTCTAGCCCCAGAGCCCTGCGGCCCCTCCTCTTCCCGCTCACTGCCCGGTTTCTCTCCCCACCTGGGGCCTGCAGGCATCTGTGCCTTTTGAAACGCGGTTGTCTTTCTAAAAGTCCTTTACAGTGTGTCTCCTATTGCTATTTTTACTTTTCAGACAAGGGTGGGCGTTAGAATGTTGATTAATTGCATCTCAGTCTGTCTTCTGTTAACCCTTTCTTGACGTGATGGATCTTCAGCTTTTGTGACATTACTTCTCCCAGTTTTCCTGGCCTCTCTGGTCCTTCTCAATCTCTTTGTTAAGTGCTCCGATCCGCCTGTGGAAATGGTCTCATGCATTCTGTGGCTGCAGGTCCTGTGTGTAATTCTAGCCTGCACTGCCCCACCTGCATGGTGGTGAGGCTCCCCCAACTAAACAGGTCCAAGATCATGCTCTGTAACTTTCCCTCAAAGCCCATCTTCCACCTGTGTTCTCTAGTGTGGTAAATAGCACTCCATAAAACCACACACTTAAGCCGGGAACCCAGGGCTGACATGGATTCTTCTTTTTTTTAAAAAAAAAAAAAATGAATCTGGCACATCTAATAAATCACCATCTCATCAGGTTTGGATCTGTAACCCACCTATATCTTGTCCCGTCAAGGTTAATCTTGATGTTAACCTTAGATTGGACTCATAGAAGAAAAAATGCAGCAGTCTGGAAGCAACAACAGCAGCAAAATAAAAAACAATGATGACATTTAAACTTATGCTGAATCCTCCAAAGAGAGGTTCCATTGATAATTACAGCACACCTTGAAATCTGCTATTCTGCTAGCTGTGGTGGTCCATACCTGTAATCCCAGCAGCTTGGAGGCTGAGACAGGAGGATGGCAAGTTCAAGGCCAATCTCAGTAATGTAGTGAGGCCCTAAACAACTTAGCAAGAACTTGTCTCAAAATAAAAAATAAAAAGGGTGGCTCAGAGGTTAAGAGTAGCTGAGTTCAATCCTGGTACAAAAAAAAAAAAAAAAAAAAAAAAAAAAAAAAAAAAAGAAATCTGCCTTTCTTATTTTTCTCTTTCTGTATTTCAGTTAGTCCAGTTAGTCCATTTGTCTGTCCGTCTAGCATCTTTCCATCCTTCTTATACCCAAATAACTTATTTTGTCCTTCTCCTCCCAAAGCTTCAAAACTCTTCAAACCTATCTTGCTACTTTCCCCAAATCCACAGATTCTTCCGCTTTTTCTTTGATTGTTTTATAATTTACTCAGGACTCTTTCTGATAGAAATTAAATCCATAAGCTTCTGTGCCTCAGTTTCCCCCCAATACATACCTGTATTACCACCACAAGAAAATGAGGAATTGAGTAGATTCACAGAACTGCCCTTGGAAAGGAGGGAAGGTATTGAAGCGGAAGAATGCATTTGTTTCAAATTTCATATTTTTCTTTATTTGTTGCCCAAATCCCTTCAATTTCTTTCCCATCCATTCCCTTCTCTGCATTCCTGCTGCAACCATTTCATCCCAGTGCTAAGAACTGCAGAGGGACTTGGAGTTTTGCTAATCAGAAGTAAACAAACAAGAACCCCCCCCCCGCCCCAGTTTCATGGATGCTAGTAGCAGACCCATGACCCATGGGTCAAAGATGAGGGGCAACCTGTTGCTCACAGCCAAGGCAGTTTCCAGAGTGTCACCATCATTGTGCCATTTCCCCAGGCCCCATTTCCCCCAAGATAACGCAAAGAGAGTTGGGAGACAACTGTGTACACAGTGAATTGCATTACAGGAGAGGTGTCCTGATTTTAGGGAACCTAAGTCTTTTATAATGGCCAGTAAGAGTGCCTGCTCTTTGCTGGAGCAGGGGGAGGAGTTGGTTAGACATGATCTCTACCTTCCACAGCTCTGGGTGAACCTTCCTTTTGTTCTGGAGGAAAACACTCTCTCTTATCTTTGAATGCTGTTTGATATACAAAGATCCTCCAAGAGACAGTGAGGGACCAGGGCTGTCTTCCTCATTCACATGCAGAAATACAAGAGGCCCAGGCAGACTCTGTCCCCTCTGCTTCTCTGGATGGCAGAATTTGTTATTGGAATGTCACAGTGTTGGCCCACCTGCCCGCATTGCTCCTGGTCCTCCTCTCTTCCAGCCTCCTCTCTTCCAATCCTCCTCTCTTCCAACCCTCCATCCGCTGCTAGGAAAATCTGTCACAACGCCATAGTTATTGCTTACAATTACTCAACAACTGCTTATTTCCTACACAATAATCTCTTTAGGATGTCACATAGAACATTTTTGGATTTTTTTTTTTTTTTTTTTTTTTTTGGTTGGCCTTTTCACCCTTCTCTCCCACCTTGTGCTGAAAATATTTGGCATTTAAAAAAATGATTATAAATTGTTACTTAATATTATAATAATAACTTTTGGAGCTACCTCTGCATGGAGAGCAATTTATAGGCTAATGGGCCTGTGAGGGCCTTTATAAAGTACTTTGTAAAATTATAAACTGTCTTGATGAAGTGCATCTCAAATGCTGCAGTGTGTGTGTATGTGTGTGTGTGTGTGTGTGTGTGTGTGTGTGTGTGTGTGTGCTTTGCATGTGTGAATGACAAAGGCAATGTGAACAAAGAATTCTTCTAGAAGTCCAACAAATGGAGTGTATGTTCTATTTGTTTACATTTTTTCTGCGCGTATCTGGGCCTTGCATAGATCAACTGTAGCTGAGCTTGTCTCCTGTCTGACTGTAACAATGACCTCTTGCTCTGATTTGCAACTGGCGTTTAAAGTCCCCTTTCTCGAGTTCATGCAACTGTCCCTTCAGGGTCTTTGCATTTTCTCCTAGTCTGAGCTCTTTCAGACAAATGTCAGTTTTTTTTTTTTTTTTTTTTGTCATTAGCCTTGTGAGAATTCCTGAAAATAAATAAACAGCTTGGAGAAGGAAAGCCACTCTGGGATTGGAGAGCATGAGTCAGTGCTGGGGCTGGGGCGGCGGGAGGGATGCACTTTTGCTTTGTACCTCAGGCCTCTCGTGCTGAGCCCAGAAGCTGGCAGTGGTGTGGGGCCCTGACTCCTGGCACCTAAAGCCAGGAATGCAATAACAAGGCAGTTTCTCTGCACCGTTTGTAACACTGAAATGTACAGATGATTTTCACAGTGACTTGACATTTGTCAAATTTATTTATTTATTTATTTATTTTAAATATTTATTTATTTACTTTAGTTGTACACAATGCAATGCATTTATGTTTACGTGGTGCTGAGGATCGAACCCGGGCCGCGCACGTGCGAGGCGAGCGCTCTGCCGCTGAGCCACAATCCCAGCCCCATTTGTCAAATTTATGAGGGAGTCTCAGCATTTCATACCTGGTGCCTCAAGGGAGTCCTGGGTTCTTCTAGACGGTCCCTAACTGTGCTGCCCCTCATTCCCACGACGCCAGGGGAGGATTTATCGCTGCGCCTGCTCACTGTTTGGGTGATACTGGTGGAGTCACTGCCTGAGCCTGGGCTTTCTACCCATAAAATGGGAGTGACCTGACAATGGGGTTGTTGTGAGGACTGCTGTCAAGGAAGCAGTGTTATACGGGAGAGTATTTTAAGATATAAAATGCTATAAAAGAATAAGAATTTGTATTCTTTGGCTCCTGAAGACCAAACATTCTTTACTATGCTACTCTGGTTTAGCCTGTGCCTCTAGCAAATTTGTATACACAGAGCAAAGTCCATGAACATTTATGAAAAAAAATTCTATTTTAGATGGACAGTGGGGACATGTTGGTCAAAGGGTGCAGAGTTTGAGCTGGACAGTTGATCTGGAGATCTATGGTACAGCCATGTGCAGTGGCACACGCCTGTGATCCCAGCACTTGGGAGGCTGAGGCAGGAGGATCACGAGTTCAAAGCCAGCCTCAGCAAGGGCGAGGCACTTAGCAACTCAGTGAGACCCTGTCTCTAATAAAATACAAAAAAGGGCTGGGGATGTGGCCCAGTGGTCGAGTGTCCCTAAGTTCAATCCCCGGTACCAAAAAAAAAAAAAAAAAAGAGAGAGATCTATGGTACAGCACAGTGACTGGTGGGTGATCATACATTGCACACTTGGCAACTGTTGAGAGAGCAGAGTTTAAATGCTGTCATTGTTAAAAAAAAAATGATAATGATGTGAGGGGTTGGATGTGTTAATTGATCTCCTTATTCCACATCGTACGTACATATCAAACTATCAATACGTATGTTTTCCATTTGTCAATTAAAAATGTAAATAATACAAATATAGTTTAAATGAAAAGTTTTCCTATTATAAAAAACTGTAAGTGATTTTCAAAACATTCCTGGGAGTTCTGGTTGTTGCCCTGGCCAGGGGTGACCTGGAGCTAGTTGCTGTGCCAGTCTGGTCTCCTCAGCCTTTGCCAGACTGCCATGTCCTTATGGGCACTGTCACCTTTTCATCCCCCAACTCAGCTCACTGTGTGAGTGGGTAGATTGTCAGCACACGTTTAAAAAAGAACACAGCCACATCAATGTTTATAGCAGCACAATTCACAGTAGCTAGACTATAGAACCAATCCAGATGCCCTTCAGTGGATGAATGGATAGGGAAACTTTGGTATATACACACAATGGAACATTACTCAGCATTAAAAGAGAATAAAATCATGGCATTTGCAGGTAAATGGATGGAGTTGGAGAGGATCATGCTAAGTGAAGTTAGCCAATCCCAAAAAACCAAAGGCCGAATGTTTTCTTTGATATGAGGATGCTGACTCATAATGTCGATGGGCAGGGGGAGCATGGGAGGAATGGAGGAACTTTAGATAGACCAAAGGGGAGGGAGGGGAAGGGAGGGGGCCAGGGGGTAAGAAAGATGGTGGAATGAGTTAGACGCCATGACCCTAAGTATGCGCATGAAGACACATACGGTGTGAAAATACTTTGTGTACAACCAGTGACTTGAAAAACTGTGCTCTATATGTGTAATATGAAATTAATTGGATTCTGCCACCATGTATAACAAATTAGGATAAATAAGTTATTTAATAAAAAAAAAAAAAACCAAAAAACAAAAAAACAAATGGGTCTCGCTTGGCTCCTGCATTTTTAAGGAATGAGAGCGGAGATACATCAGAGCTCTTCCAAACCAGGCCTGTGACTTATTGGTGGGTTGGGAAATGAATTTCATGGACCATAACTTGCATTTGAAAATGCCACTGAAGGGAAGGGCAAAAAGTTAAAGCTGGTGACACACAGGGAAGTAGCTACTGACCTGTGCAACTCTGTGTCAGTTGTGTGTGTGTGTGCGCGTGTACATGTGTAATAGGCACAGCAGGAGTCAAAATGTTTTTCTTCTTGATCATTTTGACCAAAATGAGTGGAAAACACGGCACAAGTCCTCACATCCCTCCTGGCAGCTGCTGCTGCTGTCACCTTGATAACCCCTCGCTTTTGCTGAGTGCTTGACACTTTACAAAGGCTGTGTATGCTCCTTCCTTCAGACAGTCCTCACTGGAAGCTGGGGTGGAGGGGGATGTCATTAACTGTTTCCATTCTTCTTGTAACGGGGAGGAGACCGTCCCTTACAGCAGTGCCTGTCTTTGGAGAAACGTTTCAGTGAGGCCCGGGAGGAAGGCCAGAACCCAGGGGCTCTAAGGAGAGACAGAGCAAGCCACTGTCTCCCTCATGTAGAAGGTGTCCTGGGCACCAGGGTTATCGGTGTGGTGAGAGGCCAGGGAGGTTGTGCGGAGGAGGGAGGAGCTGAGAGGAGCCTCCATGGAACCCTGGAAGATACTCCTCAATGAAATGCTGCTGTGCATTGTGGGATCCGACCCCCTTCCCAGGACTCCACCCCTCTCAGAGAAGTCGCCTGCAAAATCAGGAACTTCTTGATGGGATGGGGCATCTTGTGGCGTCTGCCACAGAAGCTGGTTTCTGTACGATGTTGTTGCCAACGCAGAAACAGCATGCATGGATGAAAAGACATTGAGCAAATGAATTAGGCACAGACGAAGAGACTGAGGGTCAGGAAGGCTTTATGATAGGCCAAGTGATCAACTGGAGACTCAGGTTGGAACTAGATGAGATGGAAGGACAAGGCCACCTGATTCTATTTCTTTCTTTCTTTCTTTTTTTTCTTTTCTTTTCTTTTTTTTAAACTGATTTGGTTCTGTGTCTTCTGGCCACAGCACAATGTTACGTTGAGGCTCAATGTGGTATTGGATTGAGGGGGACATAAGTGAGCTGAAAATCATGTATGGATGAGGGACAGAAGATGGTCAAGATGAAAGCCACAGGCAGCCCCAGGCAGGAAAAAAAACACCTCTGTTATGTAGTGTGGGAGACAACGGGGTTATTGATATGCACACAGTGGGGCAGACTTTTCTGTCAGTGCAGAAAACAGGGGCCTCCTACCACTGTACCAAGGGACAGGGACAGACAGAGAAAAGTCCCCTAAGGCTTCAGGAAACTGCAGCCGGTGTCTCTGTGGGGTGTCACTGGAAGTTAGCAGGTGTGCTCCAGTTTTGTCATTACAGGGAGCTATGCTGTAGCTATTAGGAAAGTAACAGTGAGAACCCAAAAATGCATCGAAGTGAAGCAGAAAGTCTAAACCACTTCACAGAGAGAGACTGAGGAGTTTCACTGTGTCAGTCCCAGAGTGAGGAAACGTCTGTGTCCAGACCTGATGGGTCACAGAGAGCACCAAGGGTAGCAAGAGTGTTGGACAGGCGCGGTATGCAGGTGGTGAGAGGGGGACGGTTGCCCGGGAGGATCCCATCAGAGAGGGGCTCAGGTCAGACATGCGTCCTGTAGTGATTCTCAATAGAGGTGGGAAGCCAGGCACGGTGGCCGTGCACACCTGTAATCCCTGTGGCTTGGGAGGCCGAAGCAGGAGGATTGTGAGTTCAAAGCCAGCCTCAGCAACATCAAGGCCCTAAGCAACTCCGTGACTCCTTGTCTCTAAATAAAATGCAAAATAGGGCTGGAGATATGGCTCTGCGGTCCAGTGCCCCTGAGTTCAATCCCTGGTACCAAAACAAAATAAATAAATAAATAAATAAATAAATAAATAAATAAATAAATAAAAAGAGTGGCTGGATAAGTGTCAGAACATTTAAGAAAAATTTGCTAATTGAGTTCTGCCCCTCCACTCTAGTAGATTTTAATAAATTTTCCCTCTGTGACATCTTCTTTTTCCCTTCTTCCTCCTTATCTCAAGGGGATGAAAATGATTACGTGCAGAAGAACAATTACTCCTGGGCATGCGTTCATCTGTGGCATGGCGGTGGCATGAAAAGCCCAGTAACTCCTAGGCTTCTCTAGTGTAGACAGCACTTATGTAGAGCTCTGGGTGTATACAAAGTATATTCACACCATTCGTGTCTTCATACATAGCGTTCTTTACCTGGTGGATTCGGTTCCTCTCAAAGCCTCCTGTCAGTAGAAGGACCTTCACTGACTCCTGGAGTTCAGGTCTCATCTTCCGAGGAGGGAAACCAGGTGAGCAGCTCTGCCCCTCCCGGGGTCACACCTGAGCAGGGCCAGCTCTGCAGGAGGCGTCCTATGCCTTTGTCAATCCCGGAATGCTGTTCACATCTAGTTGGAAATCGCGTCTGCCCAGCCCAGCCGTTTCCTATGCTCCGCGAGTCACTCTGTTCACAGTGGCCTCTTTGTGACGTTCCTGGTTTCTCTGCTGATGAGGGGTGACTCCATACGGCTTTTGGGTGCTGTCTTTTCTTATAGGTAAATGGCTCAGAGGGACTTTACGAGCCCTTCCCTGTCCCCCAAGGGTTGCGGTCACCAGCCTGTGAGTCTTGGACGGTAGCTCCTCCTCTTCTATCTCTGAACCTCAGAGCGCCCCAGTGGGAGAGGTACAATGGTGCCCATTTTTCAGATGAGGAAACTGAAGCTCAGGGAGGCCGTGCCACTCGTCACCTCCTCCCGTGTCTAGCCCAGCGTCTGCACAGAGTCCTGCTCCCTGGGCGCTTGCTGAGAGGATGGGTGAATAGATGGGGCTGGGGTTCCGTGCTCTCTTCTCTCAGCTGGTCTCCAGGGCTGGGGACACGCCCTGTCCTTTGGTCCCTTGCACCCTTCCTTCTGACAATTAGCAGATTTGTCCACAGAGCTTATGCCTTGGAGCAGCGGAACACACCCCTGTCACAAACACCCTTCCTCTATAGAAAGCAGAGCCAGAATGGACCAGGGCCTCTGCAGGACATCCCCCGACCCGCTCCTCGGGGCCCTATATGGGAATCTCCTACCCCACAGGCCAGCCGTGCAGTCTGCTTTCCCGCCCCTAAGGAGCACCTCTGAGCTCTCGGGTTTTGGAGGCCCAAGCCTGTGTCTTGCTGGCCTGCTTCAGAGCTCTGCCAAGTGCAGGGAGGAAGAAGCCCTAATCAGGGAGATGGCTATTGCGGTTAGCTGGGAGCCATAAAAGATGTTCTAGTTTCCACCTGATATCAATACATTATTCAAAGTGTGCACGTGATGCACCTGTAAAGCTAAAGATATATAACCGGGTGAGTTCGGTTAAAAATAGTCAGAAGAAGGTTAGACGTCATCAGAAGAAGAACGTAGAAAGAAGAAAAAAAGAGTCAGAGCGGTTAAGAGTTGGAGAGGTTGCTGAAGCTAGAAAAAGCCAGAGAAGCAAGAGAGAAAAAGAGAAAGCCAAAGAGAAAAAGAAGAAGAATATACGGAAAAGAGTTTAGTTTAGAAACAAAGAGAAAAAGATAAAAGATTCCTGCCACCGAATTTCCTCCCGCGGTATTGTAGCTGCAACAGCATCAGGCAGCTACACAGGGAGCCCTGGGTTTCTGCTCTGGGCCTTCAGAGCCCTGTTGATTCTCGATGTCTCGTCCCCATCAGCCAGCCATTCTGTGCCTTCGAAACGTCCTCCTGTTAGCCTTTGCTAGGTTGGAATGTGCTCCTTGCAGTGACTTTGCCATGGCCACGCTGGAGGAATGAGAAGATGCACTGTTTTTATTAAATTAAATTAATTAATTAACTAATTTTTGTGGTACTGGGAATTGAACTCAGGGACATTCAACCACTGAGCCACATTCCCAGCCCAATTTTGTATTTTATTTAGAGACAGAGCCTCACTGAGTTGCTTAGCCCCTTGCTAAATTGCTGAGGCTAGCTTTCAACTCATGATCCTCCTGCCTCTGCTTCCCAAGCATCTGGGATTACAGGCATGCACCAACGGCGCCTGGCTAATTTTTATTTATTTTTTGTCTTGCATCTTTGTCTCTGCAGACAATTTAGATTGTCCAGAAGAGACAAGCCCCCCACACTGATCTGTCCCCATTGCTGAAGGTTTGGTCTCACCTCTCCCAATTTCTGGTCAGTTGAAGATTCAGTTTCCTTGATTAGGACCCTGAGACCTGTCCTGCCCATGGGCTCCATGTTACATTTAGCTTGAGTTAGTCCCTCTTCTAAGATACTTTTCATAAGTGGCTTCTTTATTTAAAAAGGCTTTTCTTGTCATTTTCCATTCTCTCTCTCTCTCTTTCTCTCTCCTTTTTTTTTTTTTTTTTTTTTTTTTTTTTTGGTACCGGGGATTGAACTCAGGGGCACTCGACCACTGGGCCACATCCCTAGCCCTTTTTTGTATTTTATTAGAGACAGGGCCTCACTGAGTTGCTAAGTGCCTCGCCATTGCTGAGGCTGGCTTTGAACTCACAATCCTCCTGCCTCAGCCTCCCAAGTGCTGGGATTATAGGCATGCGCCACTGCGCCTGGCTCCATTTTCTCTTTATAGTATCATCCAGGTTAATTAAAAGAAAACCATTAAGAAACGGAAGCAAAGCAAATTATTGATGCTAACTGAAGAATGACATATGTCATAATCACCCACTGTGAGCCATTTCCAAAAAGCCTTTTACTCATTCTTCATGTTTCTACGGGAGACCTGCTATGTGCTGTGTGTATTAGCTCCTTCGAGCATGAGCTCTTGGCCCTTGGAACAGTGCCTTGGGTTCCACGTGGTTCTATTGTGCATCAAAGGAAGCACTGATGTTCTGTGAAGCCAGTTAAGTTTCTGGAGCTTAAGCTTTTCATACATGGTTGTGGGGATGCACCCGCATCTCCCTAGCATCAAAGGCACAGCTCTTATCTCTGACTTGTTCATGTTTCCAGAAAGAAATGGTCACTAGAACACATGGTCAAGTGTCATGAGTTCCTTCAGTCCTTTTGCCCAAGGGATTTCAGACACAAACCACATACCTTGCAATGTTTTGACATGGGATCAAGTGGCATGATTGATCACATTGCTAAAACGGAGAGTTTCTGTTTAAGAAGGAGAAGGTGTTGAATGTGTCTATAGGTGAGCTAGTGAGCTGGTAGAATGAATATCAGTATAAAGTAGCATAAGGTAAAACCAATATAGATAAATATTAAATGATATGAAAATTAATAATAATACTAATGAGCACTCTGAAGTGCCTGTGATAAACATCTCACTTAATCCTACCAATAATCTTCCCAGACTGTTATTCCCTTTTTATGACTTTTCGATTTGACTCTTATCATGACAATTGTCAGACATATAGAAACTAGGAATTGTATAACAAACAACCACGTTTCCCTCATCTCAATCATCCATCCTGACGGGTTTTCCAGTTTTAGAGACTACTTTTCCTGCTGCTAATCTTCAGTCTTAACATCCCCCACAGGCCTGTGTGCTCAATGCTTGTGGTGCTCTGGGGTGATGTGCCTCGTGGGAAGTCTGAGGACGCTGAGGGTGCGCCCTTGAAGGGACATGGAGCCCTGCCCCCTCCCTTTCTTGTCTCGCTTGCTGCTTGGCCATGAGGTAAGCCGTCGGATCCCAGCACCCTCCCACCATGGTGCAATGCCGCACCACGGGCCTAAAGCAATGGAGCCCACGACGTGGACTGGAACCCCCCAAACTGTGAGCCAGAATGAACCTTCTCTGTCTCTAAGTTGATTACCTAAGGCATTTGCTGTAGTGATAGAAAGCTAATACTCTTGCTTGATTATTTTAAGGTAACGTCATCATGAGATCTCACCCCTAAATATTCCTGTGTGCAACTCGGTAAAAAAAAACTTTCAATATAATTACCATAACATTATGACTATCATGTCACATAAGAGAATGTTCCTTATATGAAGAGACATGTTCAGAGAGGCATCACACTTGAGACAAGCAGAGAATACTTGGGACTTGGAGGGTGGCCCGGTTTAACTTTTTATTCTGTGTGCTGAGTTAAAGAGCTTAATTCCGGAGCTTAAATTCCCTAAGTGGCAGGTTAGGAGGGACTGGAGATGGTGTTCAGAGAGAGGATCAGCGGAGGCCATCTCTAGGGAGTACCAGTATTTGGTGCATTGTATTTTTTATTCCTTTCGTACCCATTATGTCACTCCAAGAACAGAGAATCTTTAGGACTTCAGTACCCACAGGAATCTGAATGACACAGCCAAATTCGTAGTCTTTTACGAATTTGAGCTTCTTCATATGAATCCTACTTATCTTAAAAAATGAGTTCTGTTTTATGATTTCTCCATGTGTGTTTTAATATGTATTCATCTATTTATTTGTTCATTCATGCAACAGGTATTTTTTGATAACTACCTATGCCCAAGCACTATGCACGTACTAGTGAACAAGTCAGACCAAAGCAACCGGGTGTTTGTATTGTGAGATTGCAGTCCCTACGGTGAATGCCTAGGAGGAGGTGTCCAAGAGCATCCCTGTGGCTGCCTGGTGAGCTCAGTGCTTGTGAGTCAGCTGCTGCTGCCCCTCAGTCTAGTTTGCAGCAAAGTCAGCTCCAGGTGGTCATTGAACTCCGACCAAGCTACACTGCAGTGGGCCTTTGAAGGTGCATAAGTCAGCTTCCTGGGTTCCAGGGAAGGCAGATGTGTCACCAACTAATTATTTTCATGGCATTATGAAGATCTTCAGCATTCACAGTCCTGACTCCATAGCAATTAATTATAATTCATTCAGTCAACATGAATGAATTAATTATAATTCATTCAGTCATTTTAGGTGCTGGAGATGTTGAACAAGACAGGCTGAATCCTTGACCTTGTGAACTGACCTTCTAACACGATGCCCTTCCATGGAACTCATGTAGCCTATTGGATTCGGATAAATATGCGAATACATACATACTTAATTTTGATACAGTATGTCATGGAATAGGGAAAGTGATTCCAATCTTTTAAGAGAGGAAATAGAAGTTTCAAATAATTAAAAATATCCTGGATAAAGTAATAGTCCTGGAATTTCAAGGCATTGTTTTTTTTTTTTTTTTTTTTTTCCATCACATGAACCCATGTTACTGAAGCCCCTGGGCTGGGAACAGCATGACTCTGCCCTGGGGAAGCAAAGAGGAAGGTGCCTGTGTGTGTGGATGTAGCCTTGACTCCTGCCAGTTTCTTAATACAGTCAACAGAGAACACTGAAATGTCCTCCTGTCTCCTCCCCTCCTTCCCTTCCTTCCCCACCCTCCTCCTTTCAGTGGGCAGCACCACCATTCACCAACTGGACCAACCCACATTCTAGGGTTACCCTGGGTTTCGGTCGTTATCATGCAAACCTCTCAACTCTCATCAACTCAGTTTCCCAGGTGTACTGTGAGTGTGCCCAGCTGTCTCCAGGTCCACCGTGATCTTCATGGTCCACTCACCCTCTCCTCCCACCTGGACCCTGCACCACCTTCACAAAGCTGTCCTGATCCTGCTATGGCCTTTCAAATGGCAGACAGTCAACTCTGAGTAAAAACTCAAGCCACGGTGCTTCTCTGCATGTTCTTTAATGGATTTGGGATCTCTTCGAACAGAATCTTACTTCTTTTGGTCTACAGGGTACTTCATGATCTGCTCCCTCCACCCCCAACCTGAGACTCCAGCTACATTCCCAACCAGCCTCATTGCTTCTCTTTCTTCTCCATGGGTACCAGAAGCAGATTTTCATGTTAGGACCTTTGCACAAGCTGCTCCCTCTGCCTGGGGGCTCTTATCCTTGATTTTCACATTAGCCAGGTGCTTCTAACCAGCTGATTCTCAGATTAAAGTCCACCTCTTCAGGAAGTGCTTCAACCATCCTAACTAAAGTGACTGTCACACTTTATCATCACTCATTTCAATATTCTGCAGGATGCTGATTGCTCTCTGTATCCTTCTTGTTTATCTGCTTATCTGTTGTCTGTATTTCCCATGAGAAAATAAGTTCTGATAGAACAATATAGTCCATGCTCTCTATTTTTGTACCCTCGATACCCAGAACAATAGGAAGTGCCCCCAAGATAATTGTCGATTGAAGGAATTGAAGAAGTCTGGGCATTTCTCCAACTTGGAATAGACTTTACCAGATCATTGCTCAAACTGGTTCATCATCGAGTGTGACCAGGTAGGAGGTCATGGGCTGTGCCTGGTGAAGGAGCCTGGCTCATTATCCAAGTGTGTGCAGCTCTGAGCTCAGGGACTGCTCTCCTGGAAAGTCTGTCTTTCAGACTCACAGGCAATAAATACTCAGTGAAGACCTACTGCAGGCTCAGGGGTTTCAAGTTTGCCCTCCTATACCCATGCACTAACCTGTGACATGAAATGTAACCGCTTTATGGTATAAGCGAGAATACACAGATGTGAGTTAATCTGCTCAAGGTTACAGGTCCAGTGAGGACCAGAGCTGGGATTTGAACTCAGGGCTCTCCCACTTCCAAGCCAACACCTTCCTGCTTTATTGCCCTGGAAGCCATAGATATGCTTGAGAGCTGCCTCTCTCCAAGATGCAAGAACTAAATATGCAGGTGACAGGAAAGTCATGACATCTCTGGGTGGTTGAGGTTCAAACTCTTGGTGTAAATGGAGGAATAATCGAAGACAACCTTCCCTCTGAGTGCTGTTTCCATTAAAAAAGAGCAATTTCATTCTAGGGCTTGGAAGGTCCTTCCTAAGAGAAAGCCCAATTATGGGGCACCACGTTCAAAATGCAAGAATGCCTAATTTGTGCTTTTTTAAACAGTAAAAGGAGCTCTGAAACATATTAAATTTTTATGAGGTGTGTTGCTGACTAAAATTTTTTTTGAGCAAATAATCATACAAAAAGAGTAGACCACATACTTAAAATTAAAACCTCCAAATAAGAAAAATATTTATTAAATAAACTTATGCCAAGCCACAGTGAGCTTTAAAATGGGCTTCCCCCCAACATATTAAGCCAATCGAATGCTTGGAATAATTTTAATCAACAAGCTGATGGGTCGTGATTAGAGAAAGACAGCAGGGAGGGGTGGAGTATTCGTAGTGAGAGAATCCCAGGTCAAGAGCAAGAAGATCTGGTGACTCTAATTCTGTCACTAACTGTGTGACCTTGGGAAGCCAGATGACCTCTTGGGCTATAGTTTCCCTGTGTTTAAGATGGAGATGGTACAGTATCCCCTTGTTGCCTCCTATGGTGATTATGATCAAATGACTAGTGAATGTGAAAACTGTGTGAGAAGTGTCAAGTGTTTATGATATTAAAAGTGCTCCTTTTTCCAGAAACACTAATAGGCAGGCTTATGTGCTATGCCCAAGAAATGGAGGCTTTTATTCTTAGAAAACCTTTTCTTCATTCTTTCCATGTAGCCCATTCCCAAGAGCTTTCAAGTCTGCACGCTAGAATATATCACTGCTCTTTTATGTTCTCTGTCAGAGACCTCGTCTGACCCTTGTCTCATCTTGGCCCAGCTATGCACCAGGCTTCTGAAAGTTCTCCATGCCTTTCCCCTTCAGGCCATCCTGTTATCTACATGCTACTCATCAGCTCAAAACCATTCCAGGACTTCCCCTTGACCATCAGAAACAACCCAACTACCAGGTGAACCTCCAATTTGATCTCAGTTCTCTCCTATTCAGTGTAACTTGGCTTCAGCTAGATGGGCTTTTATTTAGCCTCTGTAGACCCCTTATCTTTTCCATTGCTCTGTCTGAAAGGTTGGGTCCTCTCCAGATTCACACGTGAAATCCTAACCCCCAAGGTGGTGGCATTAGAAGGGGGAGGGTCTTGGGGAAGTGGTGTGGGGTCATGATGGTGGGATTAGAGTTTTGAGATTTAAAGAAGGGTCCAGAGAGCTGCCCTTCCCCCCCTTCTACCATGCGAGGACACAGAGAGAGGGTGGCATCTATGGAACAGAACGTGGGCCCTCATCTGACACCGAATCCACCAGCACCTTGATCTGGGACTTCCCAGCCTCCAAACTGTGGACAATGAAGTTCTATTGTTTATAAGCAGGGCAATGGGTGGTGTTTTCTTAGGGTCATCTAAGTGGACTGACACCCACCGTCTAGCCTATCTAGTTTGCATTTTCTGATCCTCATCCTGATTTACTCTCCAATCTCCTGAATGTCCTTGAGTTGTGAGATTTCACTCCAGCCTGTCATGCCTTTGATCAGCTCAGATTTGACAGTGTTCTGATCTTCTGTTCCTTTCTTTGATTCCCTCATGATCAACGGGTGCACTTTGTACATTGTAGTATGTCCCCAAGAAAACAAAATCTATAAATAATGTATCAGTGCTGCTAATAGAAACCCAGCACGTTTCTTTTGAGGTCTATTTTTTTTAGAAATTTAAAACAAGCTTGGTATTGTAAGAGGGATCTTTTTGTAGCATATCTTCCAATTTATTATTTTAGATACATAGGAACAATTATTTAAAATACAAATTGTAAAATGAGTCACATTGCTGAGGTATCTTTTTAGTTCTAAAATTTCTTATTTAATTTTTTTGTTCCTTCTTCATATCGAAGGATTTACTTTATAAACAAGTAAAGTTTCACCTCTGTTTTCAACATTTGTGTCTTATTCCTTTATCTTGTCACATTGTCCAAAAGTACTATAAGAACGGTAAATAAAATCAGGGCACCAGTTGTTCTTGTCTTATGCTTGATGTCATTAGGACTTCATCTGGGATGCTTTTGTTAAGCAATTTAAGATCAATATTGTCGTGTTAAAATATTTTGTTTACTTTTACTAGGATTTAAAATCAACAGTAAGGAATTAAGGATTTGATCGTACATTGTTGAGTATTTGTTGAAATGATAGACGGTTTCATTCCGCATATTTGTTTATGTGATGAATTCATTCCTGTGATGAGTTTGTGGTGACGTGAGGACGTCGCGTAACACTGGGTATCAGTCGGTCTGAGAAACTAGGAATTCCCAAATCCTATCTTGAGTTACTGCCACCCCTGGTAATGAGGTTTGTAAAAAGGAGGTATGTGCCAGGGATCATAGCAAAGATGATCACATTCTGATTTAAAGAATTCTGGACGGGAAGGCAGGGTCACGTGGACCCCAGTTTTTCCTGGATTAGTTAGACTGCAGACTAGGTGGGCAATTATTCTATTTCGTTTTCACCATCCAACCTGGGTTTCAATCTTTACACACTGAACCATGAAAAGAAAACGCATAAGAGAGAGAAGATGGATGGTCTTCCTTGGAGGCCTAAGTTAGCTTGTGACTTCTTTTGTGCAGATTGAAGAGAATAATATGCAAGGCAGATTTCCTAATATTCAGACAATCTGACTTCCTGGAATAAATTCATTAACAAATTTTATTGTTTTTCTTTTAAATGACTTCCGTATCTGATATGTCCTTCATCCTCCACTGCTCTGTTATGGTCCTGGCCACCATCAGCTCTGAATTATAATAGCAACCTCTAAAGTGCTCCACTGTTTTTGTCCTTGTTCCTAAAATATGTTCTCTATTCGGCATTATATTATCCAAGTTTCATCACTACAATAAAATACCTGAGGCAATTAGCTTACAAAGAGAAAAGTTTTTGTTCATCTCATGGTTCTGAAGATTCTAGTCTAGGACCACTTGACCCCGTTCTTTGGACCTGGTAGCACATCATCTTGGGAACATGTGGCAGAGCAAACTGCTCACCTCATCAGGAAGCAAGAGCAACTCTGGAAGTGGAGGAGACTGGGGTCCCACACTTTCCCTTAAGGGCAGGCCCCAATGACCTAAGGACTTCCAAATAGGCTCTCCCTCCTAAAGGTCCTGTAGTCGCCTGAAGCGATGGCCGCTTGGAGCAAAAAAGCCGCGGGAAGAAGTTTAGAGACGAACTGGAAACAAACAGCTCTTTATTCTGATAACTGTTCTCTCTGGCTCTAACTACACCCCGACGCGCCGTCCATGCTCCTCTAACCTCCAAAAACGGCGCAGACTTCATCAGCAATCTCGCTCAAGTCCCTGGAGATCTCCGGCCAAGTCTCGAAAGATCCCGGGCCAAGTCCCGTGAGACTACGGAAGGCACCAATGCCCAAACATGTCCAAAGCCTGTAGTCAATCGCAATCTTAGCCATCTCCCCAAACAGGGCTCCTGCAAGGTCCCACTTCCTATCAATAGTACCACCCTGCAGATCAAGACTCTTAACACATGGATCTTTGTGAGATACTCATCCAATTCATAGCAAGTATCCAGAGGGACTCTTTTAAATTGAAATATAAGTCACCTTATGTCACTCTTGTACTCAGAATCCTGCCGCACACCCTGTCTCACTTGAAGGAAAAGCCAACGTTCTTCCAGTGGCCTACAACTTCCAAATGACGCTCTCACCCCATCACCTCCCCGATTTCACCTTTCCTGGATCACCATCACTCACGGGGCTGGAGCATGCCAGGGGTGCTGTCCCCAAGGTCATTTCTTCCTCAGTCTTGCATAGTTTCCTCCTGTGCCGTGGAGGTCAGTCCTCTGATCAACACTCCAGGTGGACTCTCAAGAACTCTGGAGTTTTCTCTCTGAGCAGCTCTGTCCTCTCTGATCTTCTTCACTGAGGACTTGATCTGCTCTGGGTTTTCCAGTCTCTCAGCATCACCTTCTCCAATCGGAGTGTGTGCTGGGCTTTGCCTGAGCTCCTTCCTGCTTCACCCCAGGCCAGAAATCCTCTCCGAGCGCTCACTTAGTTTATTTCCTGCCTTCATGAATCACTGTCCTTCATCACCAGCAACTTGGAAACCATTGTTTCATTTACTTTGTCCAGATTTTGGGTTGTTTCAAGTGGAACGGTAAATCTGATGCCTGTTACTCCATCTTGGCTGGAAGCAGAACCTCTCAGAGCTTCTCAATTCTCTTTCTGGCTTTAGTTTTCCTCCATGGTACGTCAACATTGGACACATTTCTCTGTGCAACCAATTTGTTTACTTATTGTCCGCCTTTCTCTTCAATGGAATATAAATCTCTAAGGGACTTATATTTGCCCATGGATATATTTTTGGACCTAGATCAGGGATTGGACATGATAGGCACTCAATAGCTATTTGTTAAATAAACTAATGCAGAGTGCACCAGACACAGGAAGAGTTTTCCCAGGCCCATCGGACTGTGGCTCCACATCTACAAGAAATCCCCCATATCAGCAGAGTTGGTGCCTGTGGGCTGGGTACTCACTCGGTGGTGAGGAGCTATCACCTCCTCAGTCAACACTCTGGTTTGTGGAGCACTTTCTCATTCCTCTCGCAATCTCCCATAAAGGGCTTTGCTTACTCAACACTCCTTAGCTGGATCCCAACTCTGAGAAGCATGGATGGAAGGTTTAAAGTTTCTTTTCAAAATATAATCATTTTACAACCTAGCATACATGTGTATGTCTTTCTTCTCTGCATGCAGCCCTAAGCAACTGCCACTTAATCCTCATCTTTTTCTTTGTATGAAACATGAATGTAAAAGGGCTTTTAACTCATAAGGGTGGAAGTTCAGGTGGGCATGAATCCAAGGGAAACTTGGGACTCACTCATCGGGGGTGGGCCAGCTAAATAACGGCACCTTCCCACAGACTTTCCCTTGTCGTAGCTCTGCGCAAGGATTTCCCATCTGTCAGCTGGAACAGGCAGCAGCTACTCACTTGAGGAATCTAAGCAGGGTGGGCACGTGAATGTGTTTCTGTTTGTGTTCATTTGAATATATGGAGGCTTCTGGGACATTTTTTTCTCCATTTTAATTTCTATCTGGGTTTCATTTTGGTCTCTATCTTGGTTTTGTTTTGGTTTCAGGACTTTTATACCCAGCATCTCTTCTTTTCTACTTTGTTGGCTCCTTGTCATTCTTTAGGTGTCAGCTCAAAGTTTTGTTTATTGGAGAGGACTTTTCAAAGTGGTCAATGAAGGTTCTTCTGTTCCATTTACTCCCTTCATTGCATTTCAGCATCCTTTAACTATCCAGTTTATGTATTTATTTCCTCGATTATTGTCAATTTCCTTCTCTGAATGAAAAGGTCCAAGGAAGAAGAAGCTGGCCTGTATTTTTCACTTTCTTTCCCCCTGTGCCTTGCATAGGGCCTAACACATAATAGCTACTATGCTTAGAAAATATTTACTCCATTAATTAATGAGTTGATTCTCTGGGAGAGGAAGGGACAAGAGTACTAAAGAGAAAGTGCAAAGTTTATATTAAGTTGCATATTAGTATATGACTGAGGGAAAAATCACAAGGGAAAAGTGTAATATTTGGACCATTTCAAGAGGGCCTTTTATGCTTCACCATGGTGATGAATGGACTTTAATCCGGAGGTGATGTGGATTTATGCAAGGGCTTAAACGAGAGAAAAACATAAGATTTTATGTTTCAGAATGACCAACTTAGCTGTGGGTAGTGAATAGATCAGAAAAGAATAAGACAAGAAGTGCAGAGGAACCAGTTTAGACACTATTGAAATGTAGACAGTAACACCCCACCTTCCCAAATAAGGCCAATGGCAGTGGAAGTGAAGGAATGTTGGAAGGCTTAACATAGTGAAAGATGTCTTCACCGAAAGTGGGCAGTGAGGAACCTGGAATGTAAAGGAGTCCAATAGGCAGTCAAAAACTTAAAATTGATCAAACAGACTAAAGAAATACTGGTGTAAAGTGAGTCTGATTTGGGCCACAGTGAAAATGGTGGAATAAGTACTTCTGAGCATTCTCTCCTTCCATAAAAGCAAGAACACTGACAACATTTGCCAGAAGAAACTCTGTTAAAGCTGTACAAATTAACCAAAGACTTGAAGAAACACAGGGAGCAATTTCTAAAGAAAAAGAATTGAATAGTGGTAAGAAAATTTGGTAGGGGCAGCGCATTTGTAATCCCTATCCCTACTCTCAATGGTGACCTTGGAAACCAACAAACTATAATCACAATGACAACCCAACCAGAAGCTTGGAAGCCATTGGATGGGGCAGAATAGGTTTGGAACACTTTAAAAGTCCCATTTTCAAAGAGTTGTTATTATTTGACCTGTCTGTTAGCTCCCCAGGAGACTCAAGACTTAGATTGTCTTATTTAACTGATTTAGAGATGTACTATGTGAACAGCTTTTTCCTTAGGAGCATTTATTGAAAACAATTAGGGGAAATTGTTTAATGGCACGCCTGCCTGAGATAGTGGATAACAGTTACTGTTTAGCAGGAAAATCTGGGACATAATATGTCCATAAAGGTTTCTGAAGAGCTTTGATAAATTTCTGAGACTCTAGAAGACCATGTGAAATGCTTTGGGAGGTGTGAATATTCAGGAAAGACCTGAAAAGGCTCTAAGTTCTCACCAACACCTAATTTTAAGGCTCCTTTTGGGGTATGGGGGTGGAACTAAAGGCTAAAGCAGAGCTGCTAACTCTCCAGTAGAATTGGAAGTCATGAGTCATGAGTGTTGAAAGCATGCTCAGCATGCACATGAATTTCTTTTCAGAGAGTGTTAGACTCACCGATTCCAGGCATTAAAGAATTCTCTGAACAATTATTAGTTGAGTACTAAGTTAATAAAGCAGAAACTTCAGTGTTGACACATTATAAAGAATTCAGACTTCATAGAATTAGATCAGTAAAGTTACTAAGTAAACAAAAACAACAATCAAGAGCACTGGCAACAAACACTAGCAGTGGTAGAGAGAGAATTCAGAATTGTCAATTATTTAAAATGTTCAATATTGAAAAAATAAAAATAAAGGTAATATACTAAACAAAAACTAATAAACAAAACAACATTAAAAAAAAGGATGACTCTTAGGGAAAAAATCAATCACTAGAAACTGTCTCTGAGGAAGATTAGATGTTGGAATTACTAAGATAAGGCTACTCAAATACATTAAAAAACAATAAAAAAACATGTCTAAAGAACTGAAAGAAAGCATAAGAATGTCTTAACAAATTGAAAACATCAGTAAGAGATAGAAATTATAATAAAGCAACCAGATAGAAATCTGGGCCTTGAAAAGTGCAGTAAATGAAGTGAAAAATTCATGGTAGGAGCTTGTGTTCAGGCAGTAAGAATATGCCAGCTTGAAGGCAAATTATTGAAAATATCTGTTCTGAATAACAGAAAGGAAAAAGAACAAAGAAAGACTAATTTAGTCTGAGAGACTTGTGAGACACCATTGAACATATCAGAATACACACACACATACACACACACTCTCACACACTAGTAGTTCCCAAAGAGGAGAGAGAGAGCAGAGGAAAAGGAGGAGAGGAAAAGAGATGGAGGGCCAAAAAGAATATTTGAAAAAATAAGGGTTGGAAACTTCCCAAATATGATAAAAAATTAACATACACATCTAAGAAGCTCAACGTACTCCAAGTAGAATCAACTCAAAGAGATTCACACTTAGATATATTACAATGAAAGACAAAGAGAGAATCTTGAAAGCAGCAAGAGAAAAGTAAGTGATCATGCGAAATGAATCCTCACTAAGATTAACTGTTGATTTCTTATTAGAAATGATTGAATCCGTAAGGCAATAGGATGACATTCAAGATGCTGAAAGAAAATATTAGTCATTAAGAATTCTATTATTGCTGAGTAAAATTCCATTGTGCGTATATACCACATTTTCTTAATCCACTCATTTACTGAGGGACATCTAGGTTGGTTCCACAACCTAGCTATTGTGAATTGCGCAGCTACAAACATTGAGATAGCTGTGTCACTGTAATATGCTGTTTTTAAGTCCTTTGGGAATAGACCCAGGAGTGGGATGGCTGGGTCATAGGGTGGCTCCATTCCCAGTTTTCCAAGAAATCTCCATACTGCTTTCCATGCACCTAAATGCATGATTGAAGACCTGAAGTGTACGAATATACTCTGTATGCAAACAATTGTATGTAAAAAGATGCTAAATACATGCACTATGAGTTGTACATATTAAAAATTATAAATAAAAAAAATTAAAAAAAAAAAATTCTATATCCAGCACAACTATCCCCCAGAAAATAAAATTGAAATTAAGACAAGCCAAACAAAAACTGAAGATCTCTCAGCAGCAGACTTGTTATACAACAGATATTAAAGGAATCATTTATGCTGAAATAAAGGACAATGGAGGGTAACTCAAATCTGCATGAAGAAATAAACACCAGTAAAGGTAAATATATAGGTAAAAATAAAGGCAGTATAGATGAAGTTTTAGTTTTAAATTATTTTTTATCCTGATTTAAAAGGCAACTATGTAAAATAAAAATTATAAATCTGTGTTGATTGTACAATGTATAAGGAGATAATTTGGATGACAATCATAGCACAAAGAAGGGGTGAAGGAGAAAAGTTTTATGTGTATTAAATCAAGTTGATATTAATCTAAACTACATTATTACTAATTAAAATGTATATTGTGATGACCAGCATATCACTTAGAAATGACTGAAAATAGTGAAAGAAACAAGGGGATTAAAATAGCAGACTGAAAAATACCTGCTTAATACAAAAGAATACAATAATATAGGAACAGAGAAATGCAAAGCATATAAGACATATGGAAAACAATTAGCAAAATGGCAGAATAATACTAATTTATCAGTAATTACATTAAACGTAAGTGTATTAAACATGCCAACTAAAAGGCAGAGGTTGGCATAATGAATAAAAAATTCCAACTATATGTTGTTCACAAGATACACACTTAAATTCAAGGACACACATAAGTTGAAATTAAAAGGACTGAAAAATCATACCATGCAAACAGTAACCAAAAGAAAGTTGAGTAGCTATACTAATATCAGAAAAGGACTTTGAGTAAAAAGTTGCTACAAAAGACAAATAAAAAAATTATATGTTGATAAAGGGTTAATTTATCAAGAAGATATAATAATTACAAACATATAATTAAAATAAACCTAATGAGCAGTGTCTCAAAATATTTGAAACAAAAACTGACAGTATGAAAGGGAGATACAGGAAATTCTACAATAACGTTGAAGATTTCAGTACCTCTTTGTGAATAATGGATAAAATGGCAGGAAGATCAACAAGGGAATGGAATATTTGATCAACACTATACAACTAGGTCTGAAAACACTCTGCCCAACAATAGCAGAATAAAGTCTGAAGTATGGTTTCAGGTAGGAAAAACATAAGGAGTGGGAATGGGAAATAGAGAGTGGGAACCAGGAAGCCAGGATGGATTTAGCTAAAAAGGCATATGAAAAGCCCAAAATGTGTCCATGTGTTTGTGTCTCTAGAGCTTAAAGACACTCGTCCAATTTTATCATCACACGAATCTCTTTCATCAGGATGTAATCTCCACTAGCTACCCAGTCATGATCTCTCCTTCCCTCTCAGTGGTGTTTAGTACACACTACTTTCTTCTCCACTCTTACCAGGAGCGTGCCGAAATGTTGAGACTGTGGGGGACTGAAGAAAATTGGTTGAGAAATAGCAGAGATGAAAGCATACGTGAGATCCTAGGACAAGTCTGAAGAGCAAGGCCACTGGGCTGGTGGTTGTGGCACTGGCTGGCTTGCAGGTGAAGCACAGGTTCTCCACCACTGCAGTGTAGGAGTGTTCCCTGTCCACCTGTGTCATCCCTGCCTGAGCATTCTGGCACAATAGTTTAGTGTTCAGCTTTGACTTAGCTCCAGGTGTATGGGCAGGTCTCATTCTGCCAGGGAACATGTGTGTGCTATAGCATAGCTTACCCTCTTTAAATCTCCACATCTTTTTTTTTTTTTTTTTTGTAATAGTAATGGTATCTACCTCATGGGCTGTTGTAAGAACTAAATGAAATAATAATGTAAATACTTTTTATGCCAACATTTAAAAACACTATTTAATTATTTTTATTATTATTTTAAATTTATTTTTAATTTTATTATTTTAAATTTATTTTTAACGGATACACAAAAACATAAATTTGCACATGTGATATTTCCATACAGGTATATATTGCATCAAGTTTAAGTCAGGTAAAACATTCCTATCTCCTGAAACATTTTTTTCATTTCTTTATGGCAAAAACCTTCAAAATTCTTTTCTCTAGGTTTTCAAAATGTGATTGTAATCTCTAGTCACTCTAACAGTATCTGTTGATCAAACTTTCCCCATTTCTCCCTTCCCTACTACTCTCTGTGCCTTCTGGTAATCACCATTTAGATCTCAAGTTCTATGAGATGGACTTTTTTAGATACTACATCCTAGTGAGATCGCAGGTATTTGTTTTTCTGTGGCTGGCCTGTTTCGTTTAACACCATAGTCTCTGGTTCCATTCATGTCATTGGAAATGAGAGAATTTCATTTATTTTTATGGTTGAAAAGTCTTCCAAAGTGCACCTGTGCCATGTTTCTTTTATCCATTCATCAGTTGATGGACATTTAGTTTTTTTTCCATTTCTTGGCCATTGTGACTAGAGTTGTAATGAATTTGGAGGGCAGGTGTCTCTTTGACATTCTGATTTCATCTCCTTTGGATATAAAACCAGTAGTAGGATTGCTGGATTGAATGTTAGTTTGACTTTGAATATTTTGAGGAACCTCCATATTGCATTCCACGTGACTAGCTAATTTACATCTCCACCAATGTTGGGCACCTATATCCTCCTGGCACTTGTTATTGTCAATCTTTTTGATAATAGCCCTTCTTATTGGGGTGAAGTGATACCTCATTGTGGTTTTGAGATGCATTTCTCTGGTGATTAGTGATGTTCTCCGTTTTTTCATATGCCTGTTGGACATTTTGCATGTCTTCTTTTGAGAAACGTCTGTTTAGATCCATGCCCATTTTGAAAGCAGGTTATTTGTTGGTTTGCTGTTGAGTTTTGTGTTTCTTATATACTCTGGACATCAGCCCCTTGTCAGATCTATAGTTGGAAATACCCCCCCCTCCATTTCTGCAGGTTGTGTCTGCACTGTTGAGTGTGATGACATGAACTCTGCATTCAAGTGCCTTTAGGGTGAGGAGTTAATATTCAGCATTTGGTAGATTAAATGTTCTTCAAAGGAACCAAACTCCATGAGACTGGGATTTAGAGCTCTGTCCAGGGAAATCATTTGTTTAATTCAGGTAAATTATTTTCTGGAAAGTTATTGCACCAGATCAAGTTATATTGAAAAAGAAATCCCATTGTCCAATCGCTCCCCAAGGACTCATTCCTTCCTGCTAACGCAGTCCAGGGAGCGGAGGCATGAAATGGTTAAGCAGGGAAAACCCTGACTGTTCCACACAGGGCGAGGGTTTATTAATATTACACAGGAAATATCAAGTCACCCTGCTTCCAGCCAATGGAGCTAATCCATGTAGACATTGGGCCCCTGATCTGACCATTTTGCAAGAAGTTGTCAAAAATAAAACCGCCTTTTATTGCTATAACAAAGAAGCTTAGAGAAAATCACAAACTGAAGCTGAAAATATGACCCTGACCTAGTAAAGGAAGTGGCAGATCACAAGGGAGGAGAAGTTCATGGGGCCCAAAGAGGGTTAACCTAGCCTAGAAGATGAAGGATCAGGAGTGGACGGGAGCTGCAAGTCTTCCTTTTCTCAGCTCAGGACCTTCATATGCTTCTTAGCAAGGAAGAATCATGAACTCATATTTTTCTCCGCATGTGAGCTTGGGTTGCCATTGGAGACAACTATAGCAAGTTTTCATTTTAAAACATGAGGTCGGTTCTTTTGAATGAAATCTGCTGTTACAGGTCCTGAGTTAAAGAACCCTCCTGGTGTCGTCCCTCAGAGACACTTGAACCACTTGAACAACACTATGTCACTAGAGACCCCAGTGCCAGAGTGAGGAAACCAGGTGAGTGGTGACTCTCAGAGTGGCTCTGTCACCAGTTTTCTTCTGCTTGAGGACAGCAGAGGGCTCCTTCTCCTGAACCCCTGGCCTTCTCTACTGCAAAAGGGGGATGGACGATCTTCCAAGGTACCCCTGGTTCCAGGGCCTCTGATTCTGCTATAACAGTGACATATACTCCCAATCCCTGCCTGATGGTGAATTTGAGCTGCAAGAACCACCAGTGAAGTGTTCCTCTCTCCTGGGGAAGGGAGCAACACCATTTCCCAGTGACCTCATACTGCCTGGCTACGGAGACGGGGAAGGAGTAGGTGATAGGAATGAAATTTACGCTGATGTATTAGGTGAGCGTTACTGGCCGTGGCCCATTCTTTCAGTGGGGCTAGAAGCTGCTAGAAGGTATTTGAGCAGTTACAGCGTATGTGTGTGAGAAGGAGCCTCCTACCGGGAACTTTTCCAAAGTCTAATAAAGCTGCGCTTTGCTCCCTCTGACCTTGGCCCGGCGACAGGTAAGTCCCACAACTTCTCCCACCTTATAAACACTGAGATGGGGTGTGAGAAAGGACTGTGGAGGCTCTATGCAGAGGCTTAGGCCAGCAAGTAGGCAGAAAAACGTTGAAACCACTAATCTAATTTATTGATGGCCTTAGTGGCAGTATATAGGGGAAAAGTCTGCCTTGCACTGCAAATATTGCTTCAGCACCTTCACCTACAGTCTCCCAAAGTTAAAGAACCACACATGAGCATGGGTTGATGCTAGCAGATGCAGGCAGAGGGTGGGGACAAAGAAAGAGAGCAGGGGGGCTCCAAGTGCGGGGCACCTGAACCAACCTTCTTCCCTCCCCTCTTCCACACCCCCTGCCTCTGTTGGTCCCCTCTGGGGACTAATCTACAACAAGAGAGGGTTTTAGTAGGTAATCTTTGAGGTTTTCTCCAAAATTCTTTCTCTTTGTCACCTGGGCCCAGCCTGTCATCTACCGTGAGTCCCAAATAAGCCTTGCAAAATCGTACGCAAATGACTGGAGTTCTGGGGCTGCCTCCCTGGTGGAGTTCCTGGGTTTTTAGCCTGTTTTCAGGGGGACATTGTCCTCTCGGGGTGATGGGGAGGGAGAAGGTGGGAGAGGAGTTGAGTCTTGAATCATGGAGAGGAACTTGCTGCCGTCAGATGCCGCAGGGTGGGGTCTATTCCCCGCGTGTCAGCCTGAAGGCTTGCGTCACCGCCCAGCGGCGGGGCTGTGGGGGTTGTATTCTTTTCCTTGCAACATTTGGTAGAACGTTTCAGATGGGGCCGCGGGAGGAGGGGAGGAATATCTGAACCAGATGTGGAGGGGCCATCTCTCGGACACAAGTGAGGAATTAGTTTTAAGTGATTATCCATGTGACCAGTCGGGAGCTGAATCCTAGAGCCAGTGTGGCCGAGAACTTGCAAACCTCTTCTGTACGCTCAGAGCAGCACAGACTTCGAGCAAAGGCACTCTCTGGGCACAAAGTGATGGAATCAGAAGAGTGTCCTGCAGGACCCAATCACTGAGGGCATCCAGGACGCTGGACATGCCAGCCCAGGGAGTGGGTTAGGTGGCTGTTGAAAGCTAGCTGCTCTGCCCTCCTCCCAGCCATACCCAGCCCCATAGCATTTCATTCCATGTCAATTCAGGTTGTGCATAAAATACCAGGCGGAAAAGAGTGGGAATTCCTGCATTGACTAATATGAGCCTCACGGTGTGAGCAGAGACTTAGAAGAGAAATTATATTGAATTGCATTAAAGACATACTTCTTGTTTGCGTGGTTCATGTCCTGCAATATGTATCTGCAACAAAAATAGTAAAATGAAGTGACAGAGTTCCAGGGACTGGAAGTCCCAGTGGGGGTCCTCAGTGACTTTGCAGGTTTAATAGAAATTACAGAATTGAAGGTAGGGAGATGCCCCTGGATTGTCGGGGTGGGTACTCTGTAATCACTGGAGTCTTTAGAGGCAGAGAGCTTCCTCCAGTGCTCTCATAGAGATGCATTGTGTGTGTGTGTGTGTGTGTGTGTGTGTGTGTATGTGTGTGTATGTGAAAGGACCTTGAGCTGTGTTGCTGGAGAGGACCTCGCGGAAGCAGCATGAATGCAGCTAGTCCCTAGGAGGAAGGCCAATCTACCTGTCAGTCATCAGGTGACAGAGGAAGTCCTGCAGTTACATCCAGTGGGGCTAGAAATGTGTCTCCCCAGAGCCTCCTGATAGGAGCCCAGCAGGAGGACGCCTTGGTCTCGGCCTTGAGGAACCTGGAGCGAAGGAACCAGGTGAGCTAACTCCGACTTCTGACCTACAAAGCTGTGGGGTAATAAATTTGTATTAAGTCACTAGGTTTGGATTAGTTTATTTCAGAGCCAACAGAAAGCTAATGCTGCCACCCAAGAATTCTCTAGGCAGGTGCTGTTCACAAGAACATTCAGCTGGGACAGAGATGTTCTGTTCTGTCCCCTCCAATAGAGTATCCACTAGCCACAGCTGGCAACCAGGCTCTCAAACCTGGCTACGGTGACTGAGAAACTGAGTTTCTCAGTTTATTTACTTTGAATTAACTTACATTAAATTCAAATAGCCATTCTGTCCAGTGGCTACCACATGGTGCAGTTCTGGGTATTACTGGTTTCACTTGCTGTTTCTTGTCTATGGAGCCGACTCTGTACGTTACCTGTTGCTAGGTAGGTTTTTATCTGGTAGAGGAGCACATATGTTTTATTTATTTATTTATTTTTGTCTAATGAAAAAGAACTCTACAGGTTATGGATTTACTGCTTTCAGGGCCTTAATCTCTTGAATATAATCTAACAATCTTAATTTCATATTTTAGTGCCTATAAAATCTCAGTCCCTCAAATGATTTTTTTTTTTTGATCCATTGTTACCAACCAGTTGGTTCCCTTCTTAATGAGTGTTATGGCTTGGATGTGAGGTGCCCCCCAAAAGCTCATGTGTGAGACAGTACAAGAAGGTTTGGAGGTGAAATGATGGAGTTAGGAGAGCCTTAACCCAATCGGTGAATTAATCTCCTATTGGGATTAACTGAGTGGGAATTGAAGGCAGGCAGGGTGTGGCTGGAGGAGGCGGGGCACTAGGGGCGTGGCTTTGGGGTATATATTTTGTATCTGTATCGGGAGTTTCTCTCTCCGCCTCCTGGTCACCATGTGAGCTGCTTTCCTCTGCCACACTCTTCCACCGTGAAGTTCTGCCTCACCTTGAGGCCCGAGGAATGGAGCCAGCTGCCTATGGACTGAGACTTCTGGAACCGTGAGCTCCCAAATCAACTTCTCCTCTAATCGTTCTTACCAGGTCTTTTAGCCACAACAGGTAAAAAGCTGACATGAACAATGGATTAAATAAAACTGCAGCTATGAGCACTAGATTTGTGCTTGTCACACTTTTTTTTTTTTTAATCTTTTTAAAATTGTGCTATTGTTAGATGCTATTATTAGTCCCATTGTAAAGATGGTGACACTGAGCCACAAAGATGTTAGCAGTTTGTTCCAGGTCGCACAGCCGCTGAGAGGTAGAGCTAGTGTGACTCTAGAGGGCACATTCATCACTAGCACCCCAAAATATCTCAATTTGTTGGAACTTGATTTAAAACCACATTGTCAGAGCCTCCGTGGGGTCATATATCCTGGCCCTGATTTCATGGGAGCCCTGAAAACAGTGAATGTTCGTTAGGCAGAGAAAAGCCCAGCTGTGTGGGGTGGGGCCAAGCACACAGGGCCTGGCACACCTGGGTCTGACGGTGGAGCCTAGGACAGCCTCAAGCTACTTCCTGGGGGCTGCTACTCTTGATCCTTTGGGGATCAGTTTGGTTGGGGTCTTGTCCAGGAAGCTGTAGAGTGAAAGTACCGGAGTATCAGCAAGGGACTTAGCCAGTTTCCCACTGCACAGCCACAGCCACACATGGCTATTGTGAGAAGCCTCCCTCCCCTCACCCCAATGTCTTCCGTGGAGGGAGGCTGTTTCTTTGAGAGCGGGCAGGCCTACAGGAGCGGGGCCTATTTGTCGCTGTGGTGTGTGTCACAGCCTGCACATCCTCACAGGGAGATGTCCACTCCCGCACTTAGCCTGCCACTGGGTATCCGCAGGCCTTCTTCCTGCTGTCCTGCTGGGATCTCTAGGTGACATTTGAGAAGCCTGTCTCTCCCCCTTGAATTCCTAATACGTTGTGCTCTTGAAGGAGGACCGCTATGAAACTGGGTTGGTTATCTTTGAAAAGAGAATGAATCTGTGAAGGAGGTGGGCTTATACTATTTATTTGCTTGCTTATTTGCAACCCCAAATTGTATATATTTTTATATGATTTGTTTATACATCGTATGCTATCATCTATAGAAATTGTAGAGTAATTCGTTCAAGTGAATGAACAGATTCATCACCTTTCATACTTATATTTTTTTTGTGTGGTGAGAACATTTAAAATTATTCTTTTAGCGATTTCCAAGTTATATAAACATTATTGTTAACTACCGTCACCACACTGTGCAATAAATGATTCAGAATTCATTCACACTAATGTGAATAAACTATGTCTATTTATATTTCCCCACCCAACCACCATTCTGTTTTCTGCTTCTATGAGTGAGATTTTTCATATTCCACATATAAAAGAGGTCATGCAGTACTTAAAAATCATTAACGATAATTGTCTTTCTGTGCTTGTCTTATTTCATTTACCATAGTGTTCTCCAAGCTCGTTGATCTAGTTGTAAATGACAAGATTTCCTTCTTTTGAGAGGCTGAATAGTGTATACACACCATGTTTTTCTTTATCCATCATTCATTGATGGACCCTTAAGTTGATTCTATATCTTGGCTGTTGTGAATAGTGCTGTGACAAACTTGGGAGTGTGGATATCTCTTAAGCAGATTGAGTCCATTTTCTTGGCATATATACCCAGAAGTGAAATTTCTGGATCACAGAGTAGGTCTTTTTCTAATTTTTTGAGAAATCCTACATCCTATTCCATGTTGGCTGTTCTAATTTATACTCACCAACAGTGTTCAAGGGTTCCCTTTTCTCTGCATCCTTGCCAATACCTACTATCTTTTTTCCTTTTGATAAAAGCTATTCTAACAGGTATGGAGTTTTGTGTTTTTCATTTGCATTTTCTGGATGTTGAACATTTTTCCATCTACCTGTTGGTCATTTGTTTGTCTTCTTTTGAGAAATGTCTATCAAAATCCTCTGTCCAGCTTTTAATTGGATTGTGTTCTGGCTTTTGAGTTGGGTTCCGTATATACACTCTTACCAGACTGAACGATCTGCAAGGATCTTCCTATAGGTTGTCTTTTCACTCTGCTGATTGTTTCTTTTGCTGGGCAGAAACTTTTTAGTTAGATATAATCCCATGTGCCTGTTTTTCATTTTGTCATTTTGTGTTTTTGTATTGGTATCTAAAACAATCATTACTCAAATGTCAAAAAGATTTCCCCCTGTGCTTTCTCCGATAGCTTGATGGTTTCAGGTCACATGTGTAAGACTTTAATCCATTTTGATTTGATTTGCATACTGGGTAAAACCAAGTTCCAGTTCATGCTTCTGCATGCGGATATGCAGTTTGCACAACACCATTCATTGAAGATGCTGTCTTTTTTCTCCAGCCTGCGTTCTTGGCATATTTGTTGAAGACCCATTGACTGTAATTGCACAGATTTATTTCTGGATTCTTTATTCTATTCCATTGGTCGATATGTTTGTTTTTGTGCCAGTACCGTGCTGTTTTGATCACTATAGTTTTGCAGTAGATTCTGAGGTCAGGTAGAGTGATGTCTCCATCTTTGTTTTTGCTTTAAATATTTAGGAATTTTTTTGTGAAAAATTTTTCATTGGGATTTTAACAGGATTGCATTGGAACTTACAAATCACATTGAACTTTGTACATTTTTGCCGAGGATTAAAAGACTAAAAATCATTAATGGCAATTACATGATATCAGTGAGAATGTGTACTATTTGTTGACCTATGTCACATGAAAAGCACACGGTTGTCCTTTAAAGTACATTATTTTACTCATAACGATGACCCTAAAAAGTATGTCCCCTCCCATTCTGTAAATCATAAAAGGGACCTGCACGGGCTGGCACAGTCCCTGTTCAGAATGTGACTCTTGCTGTGTGAGACCCGAAGCCTGTAGTCTTCTGTGTATCACTGTTATTTATGAATCTAAGCTTAGGAACATGTTTTCATTTTTTTTTTGTCTCTCTTAACTAACATGTCTCAGTGTGTTGTTTATAAATATTTGAGGAGTAGATGCTTAGTGATTGAAAAATGCATGTGATTCATTCATTCTTTTGTTATTCGGCAAATAGTTATTGGGCACTGCTTGTGGCTGGGTGCCATGTGCTATGGTTTAGAAACTAGAGGAATAGAATGAAATGGGTACTCGTTGCTTCCCAGAGCTTGTGGTCTTGGCTAAAGGCAAGGCTGCTTTGTAATCAGCACTTAAGTTTTTTTTTTTTTTTTTTTTTTAATATTTATTTGCTTTAGTTGTACACGATGCGTTTATTGTACGTGGTGCTGAGGATCGAACCCGGGCCGCGCACGTGCTAGGTGAGCGCTCTACCGCTAAGCCACAACCCCAGCCCAGCACTTAAGTTTTGATGATACTAATTCTGATATAATTGTTCAGTGAATTTGTGCAAGAGACAATTTTCAGTGGATTGGTACATCGATGTGATTTTTCTCTGCTCACATTTTGCTTAGTAATTTGCATTATTTTGATTACACTTTGGTCTGCAGGTTTTGGAGCAGGCAGGCAGTTTTTTATCCCCTCTTTTTACTATGAAGAACATCTACATCCAGTGAAGTTTTGAAGAGTATTTCACTCACACAGGGAAGATTTCACAACTACAGAGAGATGGGGTATTTTATTCAGGGCCCACGAACTACATCACTGAATCTGAGTAATTCTAGGTTTATGGATTCTTTTATCCTAAGAGCATTTCAAAGCACACCTAACGGCAATATGACTTAGTAGGTCAGATGTCGTTTTTGGTAACTCTGGCCCTGCTATTTATTGAATAATGACTCTTTAAAAAAATTTGTTCTAATTAGTTATACACAACAGTAGAATATATTTTGACACATTGTATATAAATGGGGTATAACTTCTCTTTCTTCAGGTTGTAGGTGCATCACACTGCTCATGTAGTCATGCATGCACATAGGGAAATAACATCTGATTCATTCTACTCTCCTTCCTTCCCCCAAACCCCTCCCTTCCCTTCACTCCCCTCTGCCTAATCCACAGTACCCCTATTTTTCCTTATACCCCTGCCCTGACCTTAATGTGAGTCAGCATCTGCATATCAGAGAAAACATTCAGCATTTGATTTTTCTGGGATTGGCTTATTTTTGCTTAGCATGATATTCTCCGGCTCCATCCATTTACGGGCAAATGCCATAATTTCATTCTTCTTTAAGGCTAAGTAGTATTCCATTGTGTATATATACCACATTTTCTTTATCCGTTCATCTATTGAAGGGCACCTGGGTTGGTTCCATAGTTTAGCCATTGTGATAAGTTATTTAACTTTCCTGGGTGTCAATTTCCTCATCTGTAAATTGGGGATGGTCACACGTTCCCTTTGGGCCACTCTAAAGACTGCTTGGGAATGCTCAGATAAGAGCCCAACCGCATGCTTAACACACTGTCAGCACTTCACTAATGGCAAGAGCCACGATTATTATTTTACTACCTCTTTTCAGTCTCGATTAGAGGGTTCACACTTTAGCAGGCACACGAGCCACCTGGGGACCATGTTAAGGAGCACTCTGACTCAGATATCTGTCTGGAGTAGGGACCAGCAGCCCGCACTCCTGCCCAGCTGCCAGGTGACGCCCGAGGACCCTGGGACTCTAGTGAGTCTTTATGTACTGAAGTGGAAACTGTCACCTTTCCCACGTGCAAGTTCCACCTTCTCTGTTCTCTGTGGCAGCAGCTGACAATGTGAGACTTGGGATGGAAATGATAATTGCAATCTCTTGATTTCATTTTTTTTTTTTTTTTTTTAGATGGAGTTAAAAACAGTGTTAGAAACTGAAGGGCTGTTTTCTGTCAGTGTTGCCAGCCCATCTTTGGCATTTGATCCCAGGAAGCCCCTCGGCTTGTGCTGTGCCACAGCCCTGGTGTCCTTGTGTCTTCTGCTTGCACGTTCCCAGGTCTCTTGACCATCTTCAGGGGAGATCAGTGGCTGCCGAGAGACGTGGGCTAGACCAGTTCCGTCGGGACGTCGGGGCTTGGCATCGTGTCTGACATCTGGCCGATACCCATTTTCAGAGCAAATATTTCATTTTCTTTTTTGGTAAAAATGCTTTTCAGATGAAAATGAAAATTACAATGGGAAATTGTGGCTGGCAAGGGAAAAGAGCCATTTGGGGTAATATCCCTGATAATTGGAGTAATTTTGACAAACGCAGGCATTGTAGAATTCCCACACGCCTACCCCCCGCCCCCCGCAGGTCAGGAAGAGTGCTCTCAGCAAGACAGGAGCCTGAGCTGTCACCCCTCTCTGGCCCACAGAAAAGATGCTGAGCTTCACAGAAGTCAAGCTCGCTGCTCTCAAGAAGGGTTTCATTCTACCCCCAGTGAGCAGTTAGAAGTTTTACAGCTGAAGCCAGCAGCAGGGTAGGGCTGGGTCTGGGGAGCTGGGCATGGTATTCAATCATAATTTTGATTTGGTTCCTCCATGAATGTAAAATGTGCTGTCTGTTCTCCCTCCCAGGACGAATTGATCAGTAATGTAGGTTTAAAATAGAGCAGATTTCTTTTACTCATTTGTTTTATATAATGGTTTTTCCTTTTAGGATACTGGTATATGCTGTGGAATCCCATATGATTGATGGAGGAGGGTCTATTGTGACATTGGTGTGTGTGTGTGTGTAGATGTGGATGTGCTGTACCTCCCAAGCTGCTCTCCTGGGCTCGCATGACTTCAGTGATCTTAGACTTCAAGAACAGGTGCAGAGACTTATCATTGGGAGCAACGTATCACGGGGTGAGTTACTTATCTAAGACCACAGGTGGTGTGAGCCAGTGCTTTGGCACCAGGTGGATCTGTGTGTGAATCTCAGCTTTACAACTTCTGTGCTGCTGGGGACAGGCTAGAACAAGGCCAAGGAGAGTCATGGGATGGGGATTTTAAGGTGCTACTTGTGCTTGGGTGGTGACCCTGCCCTTGTACACGCTGAGGGTAAGTGACTCCTTAACTTTCACACTCGGGTGTCTCATTTTCCTTACTCCAGTCTGGCTCTGACCGTGGAATCCCCCTCGCAGAGTTTGCACTCTCATCTGTGAGATGTGGGGAATAAGACCCATCTCAGGGGATTGCCATGAAGCTGAAATAAATGAGTGTTTATAAATTTTCTGACATTCTGACTGGGACTGTGACCAATAAATGGTGGGCATGATTAATTGTAGTGAATCCATTAGTAGGCATCTTGGTTAATCCCCTTTGTCTTTGCGGGAGGAAGGGTTGAGAAATATCTAGAAGTGACTTTATTTAGGAGTTTTATTTTTCCCCTTCGAGTTATTTCTTCTTTAGGAAATAACTGATTTTAAATCTAGTTGTGCAGATTTCCTCCTCTCAAAGTTCAAGTGTAAAGTGTTGCGCTGGCAAAACTGGGAATGAAACCCCGAGGTGTAGAGTTACAGGCAGGGCAGCGCCTGAGGCCCCTGGACAACAGGCCCTTCATTTTCAGGAGACCAGGAGACCCAATGTCTCACCCAGAGAGTGAGGGACCCTGTCGTTCTGGCTGGACGTGTCCAGCGCCTGTTCACGGCAGTCCAGAATGGAGCCACCGGGCAGGGCCAGCTCCAAGCCACCCAGCCCCATCTCTGTGATGGCTCACTTAGCCCAGCTCCCAGCAGCTGAAATTTCTACTCCAATAGTCCTGCACTTTTTCCTGCTCCCTCTCTCCATTGCTTATTTATTTATTTATTTATTTATTTTTGCCTTGTGAGAAGCTGACCAGGCCATCATGAGATGAAGAGGGAACTGTTAGAACACTGGTGTGGTAAGAGGGGCTTGGTTCTCCCAGGTGATATTCTTGCCATGTTGCTCTGCAGAAGAAAAGGAAAGAAAAGAAAAAGCTTCAAGGTTTTTTAAACCTTTAATTTTTCTTTTTTTAATACAGTTAACTAGATAAAGACCAGGTACTACTGATTCCATCCTCCCCTCCTCTGCTCTTTTGTTTACTCTTGGTCTAAGGGACAACGCAGTCCTTGAGTTATATCCTTGAACGTTAGTTCCATCTGAATGCCTTTCGACCATAAAGGGTTTGGTTTTCTATCTCTGTTTCTTAATTTATAAATTAGGGGATTGGTTTTGGGCCATTCTTTTGTAGGATGAACCAATTCAAGGCCTGTGTGTGTGTGTGTGCACGTGCATGTGTGTGCACCATCTCTCAGAGTTGGAGGTGATAGTAAGCCTACATATTGCTTAGCTCACCAGCTCTGTGTGCAGCTCTCAGCAAGTCATCCTGTAGGAAGAGTCAGGACACTTTCCTTTCTCTCCCCTTCTGTTTCCATTGCAGACATTGCCAATCAGTCGCTGTGCTTTCCTGCTCAGCCTCATTCTTGCTATTGGGAGCTCCAGCCATGCCCTACCAATAATCAAGTTGTTTCCTAAGATGGAACGCATTGACTAGTCTGAGTGCAGTGGACACAAAAAGGAGGAAACTTCCTTGACCAGGAGAAACTTAGAAACTAGTTTGATAGGTGAGACCCATGTGAAATGACCTGAGGAAGACACAAAGAAATACACAAAGAATGTGTAAAGACTTAGGAGATCGTGGGGCAGAGACGGAGATCCCCATGGAGATTCAGAGAAAGTCCATCTGTCCTGGAGCGTGTCACTTTAGCCAGAGTCTTTCATGTGGTATTGCAGAGGATTGAAGGGAGAGACAGAGATGACCTTGCAGGTCAGAAGAGCTGTAGAAGAATCTGTCGGGGGTGGAAGATGACCATGTAGTTGGCAAAGGTCAGTTACTACTGTTAAGAAAAAACGTACTTAAAAATGCGTATGTTAGATTGACCTATTTTGAGCACTACTAAATGAAAAGAATATGCTAGATTCATCTATTTTAAATGCTTATGTAATTGTTGCCTCTCTATATAAACATACTCTTGCACTCTTAAGAGAGCCTCTGATCAATTATGCACATGGAATTTTACAGTTGTACATCTGAGAAAGAATTATAGGAAACGTCTCTAGGGTATATAAGGAACTCAAAAAACTTAACACCAAAAAACCCAAATAACCCAGTCAATAAATGGGCTAAGGAACTGAACGGACACTTCCCAGAAGAAGAAATACAATTGATCAACAAGTATATGAAAAAGTGTCCAACATCTCTAGCAATTAGAGAAATGCAAATCAAAACTACTCTAAAATTTCATCTCACTCCTGTCAGAATGGCAATCATCAAGAATACAGGCAACAATAAATGTTGGCAAGGATGTGGAGAAAAAGGTACATGCGTATATTTCTGGTTACACTGCAAGTTGGTGCAACCACTATGGAAAGCAGTATGGAGATTCCTTAGAAAACTGGGAATGGAACCACCATTTGACCCAGCTATCCCACTCCTTTGTTTATACACAAAGGACTTAAAATCAGCATACTATAGTGACACAGCCACATCAATGTTTATAGCAGCTCAATTCACAATAGCTAGACTATGGAACCAATCTAGTGTCCCTCAGTAGATGAATGGATAAAGAAAATGTGGTATCTATACTCAATGGAACATTATTCAACTTTAAAGAAGAGTGATATTAGGGCATTTGCCAGTAAATGGTTGGAGTTAAAGATTATCCTGCTAAGCGAAATAAGCGTTACATGCAGCTGACCGCATGTGTGTCTCTGTCTCACTGGACTGAGATGGTCTCAGAGATGGGCCTCTACATTCTCCTTGTTTGTATCCCTGCACCTGCCACAGAGCCTGCGTTAGGCAAATATTTGGTGAACGGACCAATCCATTCAATGACAACTACAGGTTGCCCAGGATGGATTCTGATACTTACAAACCACTTTATATATCTTCCCCCAGAGACTTGGCTTACAAAAGGGGAACTGAGGCCCCTGGAGGCGAAGGGAGAAGCTTGTGCTATCTTGCTTGCTAGTTGCAGAGCCAGGCCTGAACCCAAGTCCTTCATGAGAGTTGAGTAAGCCTGCCCTAGGGAAGGCTTCAAATGGAGGGTTAGCTCTCAGTTGTGGCCAATCAGCGCATGGCAGTGGGTAGTTCCCAGCTCTCTGAGCTTAGGTTTCCTCATCTGTCAAATGTGCAGTAATATTCACTCCAGGGACCTGGTGGGAACCTGAGAGGAGACTGTATTTCCCTAATTCACCCTTCATATTTCTGACATTCTGGTGACAGGTAAGCCAAGTCTCTGGGATATAATAGTATTTAGATAATTTCTCTTTTCTCAAACATCTGATGAGTCCAGCTCATAAGGGAAATACTATGGCCTTTGGTGAAGGTTGCAATCCAGTCTGGTCATTTTTCTAGTCCTGCTGCATTAGGTATAAATTGAAATTAAAAAGACCTACTTATAGGTCAGGGAAAGAAAAGAGAAGTAGTTCCAACTATTTCTGAGCTGTAGTTTTATAACTGGATATTTCTTTTTGCTATATTTTATCCTTTTTCAGTTGGAATCTTGTTCTAATTGGGAACTTTTGTTTTATAATTCAGTACCTCTGGGGCTTCAGAAATGTTTTTTTTTTTTTTTTTTTTTTTTTAATGAAAGAGCTGAATATCCTCTTTCACAAGCTAAAAAATTCAAATTTATCTCTCAGGATTCCGATTATAATTGGGAGGATAGATTAATTGCAATAAGGTGTCAGAAAATATTTCACAGGTAAATAGGACAAACTGAACTCAGCACACTGATTTGTAGAGTTTGTTAGAGCCCTGAAGCAACATGGGAACTCCTTTGTTCTAGTCAAAAGCTAACTTTGTACAAAGCTTTGCATGAACTTGGTCTCAGATGGCAGGAACTTGAAACATAACCAAGCACACAGCCCTAACCAAGAAATAGAACAGGCTGCTTATTTGGGCCATTTGAAAAAAAGAATATGTAATCATTTTCGGATCTGATCTCTCTGATACACATTTCCACAAATAACGCTAGGGACACACAAGTGAAAACTTTTATGGTTCATGAGGAATCGACCCTATGAAACCTGAGTTTCAGACTGGGCAGGCTACACATGTCTGAATCCCTGTAGGATCTTTAAAAATAAGCACAAACTCCCCACTGATGTCAGGGGTCTCTTATCTATGCAGCATTGTATCCCCTTTCTGTCCCCAGACAGAAGGCAAAGGTGACCAAAGAAAACTGAGCCAGTTCAACACTTTCTGTGCTTAATCTTTCTCTCTGACTCAAACACAAGTATTCAAACAAAACATTCCCCTCCTCCTTGGCTTGGCCAGGATGGAAATGCCCACTCATTTTAAAGGGAAAATAGGTGGCCATGAACATGGTGTCGTGGAAGGAATGAGAATGACTTTGGAGCTGTGACCTGCCTAAAATCTTGGCTCTTATATGGACTAGATGTGGGACACGTGAACAATGGGAAAGATAAAAATGAGTTGGTAGGTTTGTAGTGAGACTTTAATGGCATCATGGATTATGTAAGCATGCATTATTTATCTCTGTTACTCCAATCCTGAAGGTTTTGAGGGCTGTATATGGTAAAAACACAATGGCAAGAGGGGTAAGAGGAAGAAAGGGAGGAAATGCACCCAGTAGGATTACACCTCCTGATTCCCTTGTGCTTAGGGAGGACCAGGTGAGTTGGAAGGGTTGTGCATTCCCTCTGGGCTGGAAATATTGTATTGTCATGTAAGACCCCCCTGAGCTCTCTTCCCTTGCAACTGGCTATCCTTGAGACTCATACCAGAGAGACTCTGATGCATGGAGCCTCTGCTAACCCTTGATGGATATGTAATATAGTAAATACATGCATATATGTTTTTCATTAAACTATTGATAGTTTAATGTTGGTTGTTATTGTAGCAAAATTCAGCTTATCCTGACTAATACAGTTTAACATGAAAAGACTGAATCTCCCTCTTTTGAAGTTTGTGCATTTTCATGATAAGACTGTATTCCAATCTCTCATCTTTCTTCTCACAAGTTCTTCATTTGCTATTTGGAACAGTAGCATGTATGATTTGGCAGTCATATACCCATGAGAAGTCTTCTCAACCGGAACATCTCCTTAATTATTTGATCTAAACAACACTGACATATTTTTGGCTAGCCTGTATTCCAGGGAGGTCATTCAGTGTTTCCTGAAAAGACATTCTGACGTCATGTGTTAATGACTCTCATCTTTGTATCTCAGGTTTTAATTCTTCCTTGGACTGTAGATTTGCCATCAATCATTATTTGATGACTCTGCTAAGATGCATTATAGCTATCTCAAATTTATCTTGGCTAAAGCACTATTGACTATTTCCCAAGTCTTATTACACCAACTGTACCCTTTCTTTCTGTTATGTTTCAAGTGAAATCTCGGTTTCTTACCCTGGCCATCAAGTGGCTCATATCCTCCATCTTCTTTTTTGGATTTTTGGCTTTTTTGGCTCACTTATCCTCCATCTTCCTCTTGTGTATTAGGATCTGGTCTCTCTGGCTTTACTTCTGATTCTCATTCCAGTGTCTGGCCATCCTCACTTTCTGGTCCCTCTGCTTGGTCCCAGATCTTTCCATGTCAGTCTCCTTCTTGCCAGTCAGGTCCCCTGAGGCAGGTGTCCTTGACTGCACTAGCAGACACATTGCCTCTTCCCACACCCCAGAGAGTCATTCCCTATCTCATATCCACTGTCCTCTTCACAGTACTGACGCTTGTCAATACTAAGATAGGAAGTCATCTTAGATACTTGCCAAGTGCTTCCTGTCTGCCTCTTCATCTTCCCTTAGGGTGTAAGTTCACTGTGGGTTTGGACTCTGTTGGTTTCCCTTCTATATCACCAAGGTCTGGAAGAGTGCTTTCCTGAAACACAGAAGGCATTATTAATATTGGAGATATAAGCCTGGGTAGGCATGAGAATTGAGCTGTGCTGAAATCATGTTTGTTTATGTGCCTGTCTCCCATAAGCTCTTTGAGGTCATGGGCTCATAGATGTCCAGAGTTCAATTGATGACATCCACTAAGGGATTGTCTGGTAGGTACTGAGCTCAAGACTAAGCGTGGAATGAGTCTCACCTGCCTCAGACTCTCAGGATCTGACAATGTCTGATCACCGTTTTCATTTATCACGTGTATTTCAGATGCCAGGCACCACCAGACCTTTAATATTACCCCATTTCACTCTTGCCTACCTATGGAACTCTTAGGATTGTTTTCAAATACTTCCTGGCTTTCTCTTTCCTGAGTCCATGGTATCTTCCCACTTTCTGATTTTCTTATTCTTGGGTGGGACTTTGTGACTAGTTCTGGCCATAAACCATGAGCCAAAGTGGCATGTGTCATCTGTGGGGCAGGGCACTTGAGTGCCACTGAAAACCACTCCAGAGCTCATGTACCCTCGGGTCATGACCACCAGAAATGCATGATAAGGGGTCTTCCCTGTCATCTGGGCTCCTGATGATGTGAGCAGAGGCCTCTTGCTTGCCCAGGATGGACATTAGTGTGATTAAGAAACACTCCTCTGATTTCAGGACATGGAGTTTGGGAACTATTTGTTTCTGCAGCATAACCCAGTGCATCCTGATTGAATTTATAGATGAGATACTTCGTGCTCAATGAGATGACTTGCTGAAGGTCACTTTGCTTGCAAGTAGGACACTAGGAATGGATTCCTTTTACTATTTATATGGTCACAGTACTTTTAACAGATACATAATTTAGATGGTACAGATGTTACTAATTGATTTTGTAAGACATATCTTACAAAAATACAATTTTTATTTTCTCTTAGTATTTGGAGGCAGATCAAAATTGTCTATCTCATATGTTGATAAGAAATTCCGTTTCACTAAATTCTTGTTAGGTCTCTGCTTCCTCTTCTCTAGAATTTTCAAGGACATTCAGGTGTCACCTCTAGATGTCATGGTTTTCAGAAACCCAGTGGACCTCCTGATCACCCCTAATGGACCACATTACCTGTGGGCCCCTGGAAATGTTCCTGATTTAGTGCCCAGTTAGGCATAGGAATCAGTTATCTCCTGGGTACACCCGTGTCCAGACATCTACATGCCTCAAAGGCCCTGCCACCTCCCCCAGGACTGGGAAAGAGGGAGCTTTACATTCTCATTACTCTTCAGATCTCTGGGTTCCTCCATGGCCCCATATTTATTGAATGCTAGCTATAAGCCAGGCACCATCTTTGTGTTGGGAGCAAAGAAGAAAAATCCTAGAAATTTAGCATGCACAATGGCAAGGATTCAGGGAGACCCATAACAAGTGAATTGCACCAAAGTTCAGAGGAGTTTGATGTTACAGAGAAAGGCAAAGTGGGGTAGTGGGACAGAGGTTTTGGCAGGAGGTCAGGGTGGGACTCGCCTTTTGCCCAAAGGCAGGATAAAGCATCCAGGGAGTATCTGAAAGCAAGAGATTCCCAGGCAAAGGGGAATGGATACCACGCAGAGGCTGAGAGGATGAAACAGGTGCTGGGTGTGTGCTGGGAACAGCCAGCAGCCTAGCATGGCGTGAGGTGTGGTGGAAGCCAGGAAGTGATTCAGGACTGAGGTGTGCTGTGATCTGATTTTCATCTCAAAGGTAGGAGAGGGTGCAGGGGCCAAGAGCTGAGGCAGGCAGACCACTTAGGAGGTATCTTCAGTAATTTCTCCCCCGTATTGTGGAACTTCCACACTCTGCCCCACAGTTTGGACACCATTCCCTCCCCTTCAAAGACATTTCCTGGAACTCCAGGCAAAGCTGCCTGCCCTGTCTGTAGGAAAAACTTTCACTGAAGCCAGAAAGGACCTCTGCACCTGCAAGAGCCTTCTGGCTCCTGAAGTCCAGGGGTGCACAGGCTCTGCTCACCTTGAAGGCAGAAGAAAAGTACAGGGCCCTAAACACAGAGCTCCTCCTTTCTGAATATTTCAAGCTGTAGCAACAAAACTCTAATCGTCTCAATAGATTCCCCCTTCCCCACAGATGGTGAGTGGAAACAGGTGCTAAAGGTAAGTCTAGGGTACCTGACAGAGCAGGAAAGAGGAGTCAGGGGAAAAGCAGCATGGAGTGTGTGTGTGTGCACATGTGAGTGTGTAAGAGGAGCTTCTTGTGGCAATTAAGGTAGACTCCTGGAGGACAGGCAGAGACAAAGGCAACAGACTTCAGAAAGTATTGCCAGGCAAAATACAGAATATCCAGTTAAATTTGTATTTCAAATAAACATCAAATAATTTTCAATAAGAAAATGACTAAAAGAGTCCACAGGACATGTACTAAAATATTCATTGTTTTCTGAAATTCAAATATGTGTTTTTAATGAGTAATATTTAACTATCAGTTTACTATTTTTAAATAATTTGTACTAGTATAAGATGGTTATATATAATTGTGGGATTCATTGTTACATATTCATACATAGAAACAGTATAATTTGTTCAATGGGGAATAAGATAGATCATTGGCATTTTTAAAAAAAAATTATTTAATTATTATTATTTTTTAGATGTTGATGGACCTTTATTTTATTCATTTATTTATATGTGGGTACTAAGAGTTGAACTCAGAGCCTCACACAAGCTAGGCAAGCATTCTACCACAGAGCCACAACCCCAGCCTTATTTGCATTTTTATTTGCTCCATCCTGTAACTCTATCTTGGATGATGTTTGAAGGCCCACCGTGGTTGAAATGATAGCCTGATTTCTCAAAAATATGCATCCTCTAGATAAAGTAAAGGGGGCTGAGGAGATGGTGTTCATGCTGGAGGAATCATATTTGAAGGTGGCAGCACTTGGAGTAGCCTGGCTCACCTGGTGAGAGACTGAGGGGATCCCCTGGATAAGAAAGCAAATGTGTTTCAGAGCCATTGGGTTTCTCCTTTCTTGTCTTCTGTCCATCTAGGAGAAAGATGCATTTGTCAATGGCGAGGGCTGACATCCCTCACGATGTGGTTGACTTGTCTGCACACCGCATTTTCAATTTAATTTGATGGTTGGGCTGTAGTTATTTCATGAAAAAAAAAAATCATCCTGATGTTTTCTCTTCAGTCCTCAGATGGTGTATAATAAATTAAAAATTCTTATAAACCTTGTCGACATAAAGGGGAAGTTTCTACCTCAAAACACTTCAAACTGAGAAAATGAGACTTAAGATGAACAGGGTGTCTCTTTCTGTTATCACAGGCCGGGTTTCCTGTGGCTATTTATTACTGATGGGTAAAAACAGCCATACTTCAGGCTGGCCTATCATCCGTCGACCAGGAAGCTCATCTATAACAAACACATTTCAGTTGCTTCCTGCAGAGAACATTTATCCTTTTAATACCTGACCTATAGCTTGTATGTGTGATGACTCTCATCTGTAATGCATTCCCACGTCATGCATTTGTCCTGCTCCGGTGGAAACTATTTTAAAGGACTTGCTTTGGACTCCTGAAAATGCTCAGTTTGAGGGAAGGTCCCTGAAGTGTCCGTCTCCTTAAATTTTCCGTACTCCAAGGAAATTGGAGTTGCACATCTCCTAGTTTGCTAAACTGAATAAATATTTATTGAATGCTTTCCAGCTGTAAGGCCCTGGGGTTGGGCTACAGAATGCAGAGATAGAAAGGGTATGTGGGCTTTTGTATTTCACAGATCACAATTAGAAATCAGGTTTCAAAGATATTTTGCTCCAACACTAGCTAGTTTTAGGGTGTCATCTAATCCGAATCCTATCCATGCAACTACTAATACTAAACTAGGACTGACACCATCACCTATACCAGTACTAATACCCTTGCCCATGGTCATAGCAATTCCCATAAAAACATCCATTTTAATACTGTGTATTAGTGTTCTCCAGAGAATCAGAGCCAATTGGTTCTGTGTATATAGAGAAAAAGATCTATTTTAAGGAATTGGCTCATGCAAGTAAGAAACTGGAAAATACAAAATCTTTATGGCAGGCTGGTAGGCTGGCTACTGAGGAAGGGCTAATCCTGCAGGTCATGTCCAGAGGCAGTCAGGCTGGTGACTGGGGAACGAGGTGACCTTTCAGTTCAGCCTGAAAGCCATTTGCTGGCAAAATTCCCTTTTATTGGAAGGAGGTCAGTCTTCAGTGCTACTCAGACCTTCAACTTTTTTTTCACCCACATTAAAGAGGTGGTCTGATTTACTCAGAGGCTACTGATTTCAAATGTTAATATTATATAAAACATCCTCTCAGATGGCCCAGCCAAATTTACACCTCAAATTAACCATCACACACTTAGGCCAGTGCTAATATTGAAAAAAAGTGTATTAAGATTGTATCAGTCAGATTCTACCATAGAAACAATCAGGAGGGGATGTATGCATATATACATGCAAATTTGTGTATATATGTATAAACACACATAAGTTGAGAGAGAGATTTATTGCAAAGAAAAGAATTGGCTGATAACTGTGTGGTGTGACTGGCCAAGTCTGAAGTGCATAGGGTGACCACCGGGCAGGGTTCCTGGAACTTTCAGGAACTCTCAGCCAGAGCAGCCACTACAGGCTGCTGGTGGGGTTTCTTCTCCTGGGATCTCATCTCTGCTCTGGAGACTTTTCAACTGGCTGAATCAGGCCCACTGGATTATTTAGGATAACCTCTTTTTTTTTTTTTTAAAAACAAAATAATCAATTACAGAAGTAAATCACATTTGCAAAATACTTTCACAGCAACACCTAAATGAGGGTTTGATTGACTCTTGGGTACCATACCCTAGCCATGTTGACTCGTGAGACTGACCATCACAGACGTACATAGTACCCAGTGTGATGCGTGGCCCACATGTGTGCAGGTCAGTTCTGGCTGGGGTGGTGAGGGTTACAAGGGCAGACTACATGTTAATCTTTATTTTAGGAAGCTTGCGATATAGTTGAGAAGATGCAGTGAGACTCAGGTATTTATATGACTAGGCAATAAATAAGCCAACAGCTTCTATTTTCAGAAACTCAGAATGTCCCAGTCACTGGTAAGAGCTTTAACATCCATTTTTACAGTTTTTTTCCATAGGACTCTATGAGACAAATATTATTATTTATATTTTGCTGTGCAGGAAACCAAGGCACAGGAAGTTTAAGTTATTTGTCTAAGATTGTGGGGCTAACGAGTTCCAGGGCCGGGATGTTCACCTGGTTCACATCAGCAGTTTCAGCCAAGACAGAGAGAGCTAAGCGTGACGGGAGGGAAGCAGATGAAGTCCACAGGGGAGTCAGAGAAGGGGACAGTCACCCTTGTAACTGGGGAAGGACTTGGGAAAGTAGAAAGGAGAATAACGGGCAAAGAGGAAGGGGGCAAAGAGCTTGACAGAGGACCCAGGTGTGAGAGGCATGGGCTCCAGTACCACCTGACTCCACCAAGGGGGCCGAGGGATGAGACCAGATAGAAGGACCAAGGCCAAATCGGTTGAACCTGTCAAACTCAGGAAACTTTTTTTTTTTTTTTAATTGTGGTACCAGGGATTAAACTCAGGGGCACTCGACCACTGGGCCACATCCCCAGCCCCCCCCCCCCTTTTTTTGTATTTTATTTAGAGACAGGGTCTCACTGAGTTGCTAAGTGCCTCACCATTGCTGAGGCTGGCTTTGAACTCACGATCCTTCTGCTTCAGCCTCCCAAAGTGCTGGGATTACAGACGTGCGCCACCGCGCCCGGCTAAACTCAGGAAACTTTTGTGTGGAGTGGATTTCTCAGGAAAACACCACATGAGCTGTTTGGAGTCTGGGTTAATGATGAGGCCACAGGAAAAGCACAGGAGGCAGGAGGCAAGAGGTAGAGGCCCATGGTGATGAGGATGGTCAGTGCTAATGGCAACAGCAAGAAGAGAAAGATGACCAGGAAGCCGTTGCGGGGAGAGTCCTGAGAAGGCCACCTCTGCAGAGCCTGTCGTGTCCGTGGCTCATTGGTAGGAAAGGGAGCTTGTATGACCTGCCCATGTCACTTTTCAGGACACGTTCTCATTGTTTTCTTAAGTCCCCAAGCCGTAAGGAAAATCACAGAAAAACTGGAGGATTTGAGTATCTGAAAGCTGCTAGTCCAATTTGGCTGGGGCCGTTTTCTGGGTGCAAAATTTATAAAATGCCTTGAAAGTATTTTCCACGGCACATTCGGTGACTTCACTCAGCTCTGCTTAAATGGTCTATTTTGGTTTTGAGTTCATAAAGCCCCTCTTTCCCCCCCGCCCCCCATTTCCCTGTTCAGGTCCACGTCCAGATCAAACAGCTAACTCAAATACGGTGTAAAAATACAAGTCCCTTTTAGCCCGGCCTTTCATGCTGCGCCCCAAAGTGTGTCTGAGTGTTGAAAGTGAGAAGAGGCGGGGCTGGGGAAGGCTGTTTTTCCAGCCCGAGTTATGAGAGCGGGCACTTTCTCGGACTTGTCGTGGGAGCCGTCACCCCGCTGCCGCGGTGGAAGTTCTTCAGGACTGTGCCCGCATGCAGTGGTCGGTTGAGAGCGGGAAAAGCTGCCAAAGTCAGCAGCTGGAGTAAGTGGAGTAAATCAAGTTAAGAGGGAATGGGACAAGATTTTGGAAAAGGAAAGAATACATGGGTCAAACCATTAACCAGACCTGCAGGGTTAAGATGATGAGATATAAATTGGCTGGTATTTCCTGGGTTTAGAAAAGGAAGTCTGTATGGGATTTATATCTGGTCCTCTGGCCCTCCATGCTCTCCAGTCCCTCCTGCCCTGCCTGCCTGCCTGCCCAGTGGGCCTCAGGTGCAGGGCACGGAGAGCAGGATGGGGCACAAGCCAGAAAGCTCTGGGTTTTGCAGCTATAAATACATTTATCCAACCCGTCATCCTCAATTAGTCCTGGAGTGCCCATAATGCAACGCTCTTCATACAGGCTGCACCAGAGACCACACAGGGCTCTCTGGCTTCTCCTCATTGGTATTTTAAAATCTATTCTCTTTATATTGTGACAGACATCTGTGGAACACGGCCCTGCTCCTATGGGAGCCGTGACAGTCAGAGGTGATGGCTTCATGGGACTTTGTGCAAAGGGACTGATGCCTCCAGGCCAGCATAGAGGTTGGTTTGATTGCTGGCAGAGCCTTCTCTCACCCAGCTTTGATGACTCAGATGTCCACAGGGGCACTGTCCTCTAATCTATGTTATCTTGAAGGGGGACAAAATTACTTTTGTACCCATTTTTGTTTTATTATTTATTTATTTTTTATTTCCCATCATTCTGTGAGAGAGGTAGTGGTAGTTACTGTTCCATTATACAGATGGGGAAATTCAGGCTCAGGGTGTTTGGGTGGCTTGCCGGTGGCCACATACACAGTATGGAGCAGAGGCAGGAGGGTGAGGTTGATACAGTTATGACTTTATTTTACAGGTAGAGAAACTGAGTCTCAGAGAGGCTGAGAAAATAATGCAAGGACAAACAGCAGGTGAATGTCAGAGCTCAGTCTCAAAACACAGGCTCATTGGACTCCACACTGGCATTTAGTCTACCTGAATCCTGTGAATCCTGTCCTGTTTCCTACTGTCCTTGGAAGATGCCTGGTGAGGACCCAGGAAGGAGGGAAGACAGTGGCCATCTCTGTTCCCAATTCGCCCTCCCCCCAGAATTGCTCTGGGGGCGATGTCTCCTGAGCACTCTACCCAGGTGTCCATGCATCCCTCCCTCCATTCATTCCCCAGCCACCAGTAGGTGCTCACCGTGCCAGGACTGAGCTGGGAGCTGGGATGCACGTGGGACTGAGCTGCGAACCTGCCAGTCACCCTCAATTTCTGTTTGTCCTTATTCTCACTTTCTCCACACCCAGTCCCTTGCAGATCCTGCCAATTCCACCTGTCATCTGGAAGTCATTCCCTTTGCTGCTCTCCAAGGCTGCCACCCAATCCCGGGACTTCACCATCTTAGGCAAAGCCTCCTCATGGTCTTTGTCTGTGTCTGTTAGTCCACTCCCCACATGGCAGCCCAAGTATCTGTAAGAATCTAGATCAGATCTACCACGACCAGTGTGACCAAACCAGGAGGTTCCGGGAGGGGCGGTGGGGGATAAGAAAAATAAAGACTCACGTATGAAGATTTGGACATAACAGCTGAGATCAGGTGGAGCGCTGCTCTCTGATGGAGAAGCAGGCCTAAAGAATTATGCCAGCGATCTTTATTTATGTATGTCTCAATAATCAGATTAAAGAATATGCCAGCATTTTTCTTTTTCTTTTTAAAATGCTTTTGTAGTTGTAGACGGACAGAATGCCTTTATTTATTTATTTTTTTATGTGGTGCTAAGGATGGAACCCAGTGCCTCACGCATGCTAGGCAAGTGCTCTGCCGCTGAGCTACAGCCCCAGCATTATTCTTTATATTCACGAAAGTTACAGAATTAGCAACATTATGCAGTTTATTCCTCAGTTACATTCTACAGTTGCAAAGTGCAATGTTAGGAGCTTTGTGTAGCTCTCAAGAAAGTCCATTGTTTAAAGTTACTGTTAAGCGGGTGAAACACTGTGGTTGTCTAGCAAGAGAGTTCCTTTATTCCCAGGAGCTGTGTGCCTGAGATCAAGGTTGAGGCTGATAAGACTCTAGCACAGAGCCTCTGCATGGAGAGCATTGCCATAGCAACTAGGCCTCCTGCACCTTTGCACAGAAACTTTCCCAGGCACTAAGCATGCCACAGCCGTGAAGTCATCAGAGACCCCAGTCTCAGATGCTGGTCTCCCATTCTCCGTCACTGCTCTCCACACAGAGCTCTTTACTCCCCTGTTCCAAGTCTCCCAAAGCGTTTCACTGTATTTAGGAAAATGACAAACTCCTTACCATGGTGGTTAGGACCTTTCAGCCACTGCAACTTTACTTCTATTCCTCTCATAACACAAGGTCAGCTACGCTTGAGAGCCTTGGCCTCAGCCATGCCCTTGTCCCCGCCTGTGTCTCCTTCTCATTCCTGTCTCAGCTGTTGTGTAGACTTCTCTGGAAGTGTTTCTGGGTGCCCTACTCAAAGCACCTCATTGTTTGCATTGCTCTGTTTTAATTCTCTGGCATCACTATTATTCTCTAGAACCACTTTGATTCATTTCTTTTCCTTTCTTTCCCTTATAATGTAATTGCACAAGGCTGGGGCTGAATTTCTCTTCTCTGCTGTGCCTTCAGCACTTAAACAGTGCATGCATGGAGCAGGCACTCAGAGGAGATTTTTCCAATAAATAAGACAGATAGATGTGATCCTTGCCTTTATGGGGTTTGAGATCTAGTTGGAGGGATTAAAAATTCAAGTATTTGTTGATATTATCAGATGCTTAACGATTCATGTAATTTCTGGCTCTCTGTAAATCTGACTTCTGTTTTGGAAGCTGCATTTTATCTCCATTGGTTCATGTTCCAAGGGCTTGTTCACACATTTCAGGAGAGGGAGGTGAAAGCACGGCTATTCAACAAATTTTTGGATTGGCCAATATGGGGATGACCATGAGAATGAAGACTTCTGCCATTCCTGTTCTATGGGACGTTAAGGACTCCAACCTTGGTGTCTTTTGTAAGATGACACCTTGAAGTCCTAGTCCTGAACCTTGGAGTCTTGCAGAATATGTATGATGTCTATTCTCCATAGGATCTTTGAATGAAAATGAGTTAATTTCCAAAATTATTTAAAATACAGCCACGTACAGAGAAGAATATAAAGTTATCTATAGCTCCATCCACCAGAGAGGGAAAGGCTCTTAATATACCGTTGTTTATACTTTCTGTATTTTTGATGGACAAGTATAGATCCATCTACCTCTGCTGGTTCATCTAGAAATTTTCAAATTTTGGTTCAGGGGGTGTGTACAAAGTGATGTGTCTGAGAATAGAAAGAATCAGTGTGGAGAGACTGAAGGGGGATAAGGGTTCAGAGTGGGCAGGCCAGACTCCTACAGGACTCTGAAAGCTAGGATGAGACGGTGGGAGCAATGGAAGGCACTGGCAGATTCAAAGCAAGGTTGCCCATGAAGCAACTTATGTTTTGGACACTGCACTTCTACACGCTCCCCATGTTATGGTTTGGATATGAGGTGTCTCCCAAAAGCTTATGTGTGAGACCACGCAAAAACATTCAGAAGTGAAATGATTAGATCGTGAGAGTTTTAGCCTAATGGTGGGATAATCCACTGATATGGATTAAGAGGGTGGTAGGCAGGCAGGTAGAGTGTGGATAGAAAAGGTAGGTCACTGGGGAGGTGTGCCTTTGGGGTTTATGTTTTGTCCTTGGTGAACAGAGCGCTCTCTCTCCTCTCTCTCTTTCTCTCTGCTTCCCTATTGCCCTGGGCTGAGCTGTTTGCCTCCGCCTTGCCCTTCCGCCATGATGTTCCACCTCACCTTGGGCAGAGCCATGGAGTTGGCTGATCATGGACTGAACTTCTGAAAGCGTGAGAAAAAAAAAAAAAACAAGTTTTTCCTCCTCTACATTGTTCTTGTCAGATCTTTGAATCACAACCACAAAAATGGTGACTAAAACACCCCACAATGGAGACAGGTGGGGAGAGGGTAACACAGTGGTCCTGGTGAGCGGGGAGGCAGGCACAGAAACGAGAGGTGGACGGAAGTGGCCATGGGTGGAGAACTTGCTGCTGGGCTGGGGATTGTGACAGGAAAGAAGAGGAGGGTGACCTGGTGCCAAGCAACTGCAAAGCCAGTTGCAATGGCCTGATGGAGTGACATGATTGACTGCCTTCAGAAGGAGATGATGACTATTTGATCACTCCACTTTTAAGGAGGGGGAGGTACGTAGGTGTCAGTAAATTTCCCTCTGTCCAAATAGGCATGATTAACTTCAATTATGGCTGCCTCTGGAGAACTGTGCAGGTCTTTTTAGTGTGTTTCAAAGTATTTCATTTAGACATTTTGGAAAAACATACATCTCTATTCATAGCAATGGTTACTGTTCTGATTTACAAGTTCTGCTTTACTGTAAATCATTCAAAATTCAAAAATTAGATTTTATGGCATAACACTTTGATGGCTCCATGCCTGGGCAAAGGGCAGGAGGAATGCAATTTTTTCTTACTGCCAATTACCAATGGACTTCTTTTCACTATATCTTTTTTTTTTTTTTAATAAAGCAGATGGTTCAAGTCACATATATACATATATACATGTGTGTATAATATATATGTTTTCCATATATACACATATATATGGAAAGAGAGAGAGAGAGAGAGAGAGAGAGAGAGAGGGAGAGGGGGTATACTAATGCTCTGTTAGGAAATACATTCAAGCTTGACTTTTAAAAAATGACGTGCTTTTCATCATGGTTCAATCTTGTTTTGCCTTAGAATTATATATCCTGAGCATACTAAAATTTTAATATAAATTCCCATGTCTAAAGCACAGATGGATGTCTGTGGGGATTGACCACTTAATTGCCTTGGGTGCAAACATGAATTATTCAGTTACACCACACCGAGCAGTAACGGGGCTCTATACAAACCCACCCACTCTTTCCTGACATTGCTTGGTTCTTTTTCATATATGACTTTTCCCCTCTCTTATAGGAGGATAGGATTAGTTTGGTTTCCTCATTTTGGAGAAGGAAGAAAGCCACCACTACTGAGTGAGTGCTGTGGTTCCAGGGCATGGGCAGGGTGGTCCACAGACACTGTTATTGACTCTTCCTACAGTCCTGGGAGCTGGGTCTTAATGATCCCAGCTTTAATGGTAAAATAGGGTCACAGAGGTCCAGGGACTTCCGAAATACTATGATATGAATGTTTGTGTCTCCCTAAAGTCATGTTGAAATCTAACCCCAAGACATTAGGAGGTCGTGCCTTTGGGGATGACTAAGTGAAGAAGGAGGGCCCTCATCCATGGGATTAGGGCCCTTATAAGAGAGGCCCCAGAAAGTTCTTTGACCTTTTACCCTCAATCTGCCACCACCTTCATCCTGTACTTGCCAGCCTCCAGACTGTGAGCAACATGTATCTGTTGCTTATAAGCCATTCACTCTCTGGTATTTTGTTATAGCAGCCCCAAAGGTACCCAGATACAAAGTGTCACACAGATTTTAGGTTATGGAGTCAGGACTTGAATTCAAGCTCATTGATTGACACCCTATGCTGTTTCTTTCTCACAGAGCTGAGTAATGAAATGTAGCCCTCTGGCCTTTCTTCTCACTTTGAACTGGATGGTACTGTTTCTATCTATTGGTCTACACATAATACTGGATTTCTTTTTTTTTTTTTTTTTAAATTCTAAGTTATTATATATGACGGCAGAATGCATTACAATTCATATTACATACATAGAACACATTTTTACATATCTCTGGTTGTATACAAAGTATGTTCACACCATTTGTGTCTTCATACATGCATTTAGGGTAATGGTATCCATCTCATTCTACCATTTTTTTTGTTTCCTTTTTTTTCCTTAACCCTGCCCCCTCCCTTCTCCTCCCTCCCCATTGACCTGTCTAGTGTTCCTCTAATCCTCCTATGCTTCCCATCCCAACCCCACTGTGAATTGGCCTCCTTATATCAGAGAAAACATTCTGCATTTGGATTTTTGGCTTTGGCTAACTTCACTTATTCACCCCCAAAATCATCCCCAAAGACAACTTCACTTATTCTCTAACTTCATCCATTTACCTGTGAATGCAATTATTTTATTCTCTTTTATTGCGGAGTAATATTCCATTGTGTATATAGACCGCATTTTCTTTATCCGTTCATCTACTGAAGGGCATCTAGGCTGGTTCCACAGTCTAGCTATAATACTGGATTTCCATGCTCTTTTTCTTTTACAGTACTGGAGGTTGCATCTATGGCCTTGGCCTTGTGCATGCTTGGCAAGCTGTATCATGGAACTGTATCCCCAGGCTTGATGCTTCTCTTTGAAGATTTTATCCTTGTTATTGGTTACACAAGTAGCTATTACAAAAAAAAAAAAAAAAAAAAAAAAAAAAAAAAAAAAGATGATGGGGCAGGGGCAGATGAGGTGATTTGGTAAGTACTTACAGAGCAAGTTCTGAGCTCATGCTAGTCACTGCACAAGGGTTCCTGGAAGGTGAGGTAAGGGCTCATTCCTGGGTGGTCAAGAGCATGTAAATCTCTATTCCACTATCGCTTACCTCTTTCCCAGGGAGAGGTTTCTGAAGGTCCTTGTCTCAGAACAGAGACAGGTCAGATCCTGGGGTCTGGGACTCTGTCCTGAGGAGACATAGGTGTCCAGTTAAGCAGGCTCACCTGGTGAGTGTTCAGGTCAGCCACAGGAAGATTCTGGGTCCCAGTTGCTGGGCTGAGTCATATGGCCAGTGAGTGCTATCAATTTACTGAGTCCTGGCCATGTATAGATCATTTATTATAGCGCAGAACCACTGTTATGTCTTTTGTGACAACAGATTTATGTAAATTTACATTCATGTTGATAATGAATAAAATATTTTACTTAAGATAATAATCATCACCATCACAAGAATGGTACATTCTTTGCATGGTATAGCAGTTAACAATTTACACCTTTTTTTAGTGTACCCCAGTTATTCATAGTTAAGCGTATATTTATGAAAGCTTTTCTAAGGCCCCATGCGTTCCTTTATTTACAATCTTTTTTTTTGGTTTGTTTAAGAAAGGATTTGCAAAGAGTAGTAAATATTACTAGCTACAATTAAAAAAAAAAAAAAAAACAAAAGGGAAAATTTGGGCAAACAGAAAAACAGAGGTAAGAATGGGAGATGGTACCAGGAATGGGGTTGGTAGATAACAATATGGCATAGCATTCTATATTTTGTGAGAGAGAAAGTTACAGATTTGGTTCTAAAGTTTTGACAGCTGATCATATCATGCCCTCTGCTTGGTTCCTCAACAGAACACTGAGCACCCTCATCAATAATGTTGTCTTCCATGTGTGGGCCTCATCTTCCCTCTGGGACTGGGAACCCATGGTGGGAAGGGCTCTTCATCCATTCGACTTTGTACCCCATTCCTGGCACATCAAAGTGATCAAAGTGAATGATTAGACATATAAGTAGGTGATTTTGCAAATACAGTCAGTCCCATTTTACAGATAAATAAGAAGCATCTATGTCAAAAGCAATACCTTTCAACACCTAGTTCAGTGCTTTATCTCCTGGAATTTGATGCTCTATTTTGTCCTTGTTTAGCTTTTAAAATTCTGCAAATGCTGAGGAATGAGGTGTTTCTCAGACTGAACAGACCTTTGCACATGTCGGCTTTTGGCTGAGACGTACATCATGAGACAGACCGCCCTTTGGTATTTCCATTTCTTTTTCTGTGTTTCTTTTCTTAGAACTGAGATGTTGGTTTCTTCCAGCCTTTGTTCTTTTTCCAGAATCACAACATTGCCTAATAGCTTTCCTTTAATGATCATCACACCAAATAGCAAATATTAAAAAGGGAGTATTAGTAAGTTTGTGAATCATGTGGTATTTATGCAGAGAGTCTTCCAGAACCCATATCACAGAGTTCTGCAAACTATTAAGGCTCTGTGGTGCAGTTATTATCTTTAAAGTCAGTCTCTGTAGCCTACTTTGCCTTGAACGACTAGAAATGCCCTCATCTACTAAGTACCTTAATGCAATAGCCTGTGGCAGCTCACATATTGAAAATACTCAAAAGTCTCCATGTTCCGTTCTTCCAAGAAAAATCTGGACTCTGGGTTGGTGAATCAAAAGTTATTTTCCACTAACAAAAAACACAGTGGAACTTTTAACCTTTGTTTCACACAGTCCAGGCAAGAAGCATATCCATCTTTTTGTATTTTTAATGCAAAGGAAGTATTTATTTTATGAGGACTATTAAATGGGTTTCCTATGCAATGTGCTCTCTAGAACACAGACCATGTATGTTACATAAAACAGACATACTTCCATCCCAAGGGAATCTCTGGTCCTCTTGCTTTTCTTCTCACCTTTCTGAGCTTTGATCTTGATGGAGTGATGCTTTTGCCTCTGGCTGGAAAATTCATAAATCTGAAGGGAGGAAGAGGTTGACTTCTTGGCTCTTTTCTCACTTAGAGAATCATGCTCTATTTATCACAGAACTCCTCTCTAAGAACACGCCTGTAACACCTCAATGTCCTTGTTAGGTTTCTCTGAGCTTTTCTCCTCTGTCCTTTTGGTCTGTAAAGGCTGATGCAGCTTCTGGAATAGAGGGGATTTGTGAGGCTAACGGGCTACTTCAGGAGGTGTGAGTTTTTGCCAGTGTGTGCATTGGATGGTGAGATAAGAATGCAGCATACTTTTGCTACCAGGGGTTCTTTAACTGAGAGGGGATAGGGTAAGGGTCTGACCTGTGTTTTGAGAGGATCTTTTTCAGACAATTACCTATACAAACGTGCAGCCCCATGACAAGGAATCATAGAGCTCTGAATCAGATATTGTGTAGAAACATCCCAATATTTTCCTTTCTCTCATTTCACTGAATTTCTCCTTCTCCTAAGTCTTTTTTTTAAATTTTTAAAATAGTTTAAAAAATTTTTTCTATTCAAAGTTGTTATATATATAACAGTAACATGCATTACAATTCATAATACACATATAGAGCACCTTGTTACATATCACTGTTTGTATACAAAGTATATTCATACTATTTATGTCTTCAATCATGCATTTAGGATAATGATAGCCATCTCGTTCTACCATCCTCTTTTTTCCCCCCCTTCATACCCCATTGGTTCACCAGCCCCAGATTTCCTGGCCTTGGCATCTTTCCAACTGGGCATGGGCTGCTTTGGGTTTTATGGACCATGGTGCAGCAGGCAGAGTTTTGAAGACAGGTAATTTTGGCTTTGGTTTTGGCTTAGTCATTTCTTAGCTGTGCAGTTTTGAGTAAGCTCCTGATCCCTAGTTTTCTTATCTCCAGATGGGAGTTAACAGCCCCATCTTTGCCTGGTCCCTGTGTAGGTTACATGAGAGCCCATGGAAGGGCCACACATACTAAGCACTCAGTGGATGCTACCTTTTTTCTTTTCTTTTTTTTTAACTTCCTATGACATTGAAGGAAGAGTTGAATCAGAGGAAGACATGGTCAGATCTGTGCGTAGAGCCGTCACTTGGGCTGTGGTGTCACGTGCACCTTGGAAAGCCATTTTAGCCGTTGTTGCTTTGTAACGAATTACCTCCTCAGTGTTTCTCACCAGGCCGTGGTCAGTGCCGACCAGGGATGAGTTCTGACCTGGAAGCTCAGGTGGGGAGGAGTCTGCTTCCAACCTCATGTGGTTTTTGGAAAGACTCAATTCTTCACAAGTTGTTGCATGTAGGATACCAGCTTCCTGCTGGCTTTCAGCAGGGAGGCACATTTGAGTCCCTGCTGCGCTGGCTTTTCCATACATTGGCTCAAACATTTGATTTGTTTCATTTGAACCAGTGAAGGGGAGAGTCTCCCAGTAGGATGGAGATCAGAATTTCATGTATCCTATTCATGGAATGGACAGCCCACCACATTTGCTGCATTCTGATGGTTAGGCACAAGTCTCTCAAGGATGAGATGACACGAGGGGAGGGGATATGCCTGGGTAGAAAGGCACAATCTGTCATCTATTAAGGAGACAGGTGTGATGGGAATGTGAAGCAGGGATCAAGGTGGCTCCCAGGTTGCTGCCTTACTCAAGTGGGGATGAATGGTGGTGGGGGCTTCTGGGAAGGGAGATGGGGAGGTCAGGAAGTGCAGGATAAAAGCAGTAGTTTTCGTTTCAGTTATATGTTCTAGAGTTTTTTATTATCAAATTGCTGTAGGGGTGGCTGGCCAGGAACTCACTCCTATCAATGGAATTTGATGTAGAGTCCTGGGTGTACAAATGATTGAAAGTGGAGGTGCTGTGGTTGACTCTAGGATGAGGACCAGTGGGCGTGAAGCCTGCCGAGACTCCCAGACTTCGCCTGGGCAGCAGCTCCTTAGTATCCTATTGGCTTGGGGTTTGAAAATACTAGCTTGGGATTTTGGCTACTGCATAAATACTTTCATTAGTTAACATGGGATAAAAATGAGTACATATTTTAAATAATACATATGCTGCAGGAGCCCTGTTTGGGGAGATGGATGAGATTGCGGTTGGCTGCGGGCCATGGAGAAGTTTGGGCATTGCTGCCTTCCATGGTCTCACGGGACTTGGCCCGAGATCTCGCGGAACTTGGCCCAAGATCTCACGAGACTTGAGCCTAGATCAGAGCGGGTCGACACCATTTGGTTGTTGGTTTTTGAGTGGTGTGTGTGGTGTGTGTTAGAGTTGTAGTCAGAACCGGAGAGAGAAGTTAACAAAATAAAAAGCCTGTTTGTTTCCAGTCTGCCTCTGAACTTGTTCCTGCAGCGTCGTTGCTCCAAGCGGCCATCGCTTCAGGTGGCTACAATATGCAAGGAAGGGTTCTTGGGATTCATAAGGTCTGTGTAGTTGCAAGGGTTGAGAACCTGTGTGGTGCCAAGCAGATCTCTCCCTTCTCTACACAGAGCCACGTGGTAAGTGACGCTCTTGTGTGACTCTGGCTCCATCTGCTCTGCTTTGGATGTGGGTTGTCCCTCAAGCCTGGGGAAGCTTGGTCCTCAGAGTGGTGTTCTGAAGTGGAGGGACCTCTGAGAGGTAAGGCCTAGTGGCAGGGAGTTAGGTCACTGGGGGTACTGCCCTCTGAAGGGATTTAGGTAGTTCCCGTTGGATCAAAGTTAGTTCCCTCAATGGGAAGTTATTATAAGAGAGCAAACCTGACCCCATGTCTCTCTGTCTTGCTGTCTCACCACATGACCTCTTCCACACACCCTCCCAAAGTGATGTCATTGGCCACCATGTGAAGTGGTCTGTGGGACTTTGCAAGAGCAGGAACTGTGCTGCTTCAACTTTCAGCCTCCTCAAATTGAAAGCTGGATGAAACTCTTCTTTACCAAGGTGAGCTAAGGCATTTTCCATAGCGATGGAAAGTGGACTGATCTATCGTCCCTCTATTAGTTCTGTAACCCGAGGGAGACCATGGTTTCCTGGAGAGTAGATTTGTAACCATCTAAATTCCCTACCAACTTTATTTGCAGATCTTGGATTCACTGTTTGCATAAACTTTATGTCGTGTTGATGGGTAGAAATTATTCTCTTTTCGTTATTTTGGTGTATTGGTCAGGTATTCATTGTCACGTGACAAGCAACGTAGAATCTCAGTGGCATATAAAACTTGCATATCTGCAGGTGAGCTTGGCTTGTTTCACCTATATTTGCGTGGCTGGTTGGTGAGAAGCTACAGGTTAAGATAAGGTCAGTTCTACGGGCCTCTCCTCCTCCTTGATCACTGGATGGTCACGGTGTATTTAGTTATAGGTGGGAAAGTATATTCCCATGTATACTTCAGAGAGGGAGCAATGATCTGTGAATAATTAGAATAATTTACTATTAGTAAATTATAAAAGGCATGTGAAAACTCTTAACAATGTCTGGTGCATGGTAAATAATAAACACTACTCTGCTTTTTTTCCTTTTCTCCTTCCCCTGCTTTTTCTCTCACCTCTTCCCCATCTCGGCTTAGACTTTTGCACACAATTGATCTGAACCAGCAAATGCAAGCAATGCTCTCTCCGCAGTTGATACAAGTAGGCAATTATTGTTAGATTGAGAAACACTCCCCACATTGAAAGCACCACCTTCAGGACGTTTATAGAGTGTCACTTTAGGGAACAGAATATGGTGTTCAGGGGCTACACATGAACTCTGGCTATCTCATGTTTTAGCTTGGTGAGTTAGTCACAGTTCAGCTACAGAAGGAGACCAGTGGGAGAAATATACTTAGATATTTATTGTAAGGAACTCACTCATGTGCTTGTCAGGGCTGCTGAGGCAAATCTGAAATCGTAGGGCGTGATGTCAGGAGGCCATGTTGGAACAGAAGCCAGTGCTGCTGGCCACAGGTGGAACATCTTCCTCTTCAGTGGAGCCCCAGCTCCGCTCCTACGATGTTTCAATTCATTGAATTAGGCTTACTCAATTTAGCTAAGACATTTATTTATTCTGCCATGCATAAAGAATCAACCAATCACAGACCTTAATGATGTCTACAATATATCATCCCATAAACACCTACGTTAGTGTTTGATGGGATAAATTGGGACTGCAACCCTAGACATGTTGACACATCAAAGACTATCACATCAGAAGACCATCACTCTGGGCAAAGGTGAGGGCCTCTGGTTCTTCACCTGTGACAGTGGAAATGATCATATCTGTCTTCTGACATTACCAAGGACTAATTGAGATAATGTCCATTTTTTCTTCCTTTTTTGTTTCTTCTTGCTTTCCTTCAAGCTTTGTTGCCAAGACAAAGCTCCCTACCTACTTGATTCTTGAATTTTTGTGACATGTCCTGCTATACCCAGTACTAGACTTTAAAAAAAAAAACATTTTTATCAGTTGTTGATGGACCTTTATTTTATTTACTTATTTATATGTGGTGCTGAGAATTGTACCCAGTGCCTCACACATGCTAGGCAAGTGCTCTACTGCTGATCCAAAACCACAGCCCCCAGTACTATTCTTTTTTATAATAAAAGGAGTGGAATTCACATGTATGCTGAAAAGTCCCAATGTGCTATTTACTAACATCAAAAAAATTTGTATTATTTGGTCTGTATAGGCCCGGGGTTGCTCTAAATCTAAATAAATAATCAATCTCACCACAGCTTGATTAGGTCACTGACATGAACTGCCACTTGAATGCATACATCCCATTACCAATGATTAAAGTCACTTCAAAAAACAGAAGCTGGTTTCTCTGATGATTGTGCACAGACAGAATGTCCAGGAGGAGGCTCAGGCCAGGACCAAAGAGCCAAGAGAGGAAAGGAGGCCTTGGATTCCAGAATGTCTCTGGGGCTTTAAACGTGACCAGGAGAGCCAGGGTGTGAATATTAGATATGGCCATGTGCTTTTCCCCGTGGGCTGGCATTTCCTCTTCTGCAAAAATGGGACCATTGGTTGAGGTGACCATATACTTTGCTGTCCTACCTGGTATAATTTGGGGGCTAAAGAAGACACTAGTAGCCAGGCATGGTGGTGCATACCTGTAATCCCAGTAACTCGGGAGGCTGAGGTAGGAGACCAGTGCAAGCAACTGAGGCCCTAAGCAACTTAGTGACACCCTGTCTCTAAATAAATAAATAAATAAATAAATAAAGGGCTGGGGATTATATACCCAGCACCCCCTTACATGCACAAAAATGACATTATTAGTAACACACAGGACAATAGTTCTAACTGGCTCTGTCCAGGCCCAGTGGTCCTGTGGTCACCCCAGCACAGGCTTAGTTCTATGATTCATAAATCTCTGGGAAGATGAACAATTACCAAGCACCTTCTGTATGCCAGTCCCCTCACTTGTCCCTTAGTTTACATACTTACAATTTATTGAAATGATCTGTTTGGAAATGGAGTATTATTCAACCATAGAGGAGAATGAAATCTTTCCATTTACAGCAAAATGAATGGAACTGAAGAACACTGTGTTAAGTAAAATAAGCCAGATGCAAAAGACAAAAACGCAGCATGTTCTTTCTCATAAATGGGGCCTAAAACACCAACCTGACTCTAGAATGGTTATTACTAGAGGCTAGGAAGGTGGCGAGGGAGGAGGAGGAAAGGGAGGTTAGACAATGGGTACCAAGGCATAGGTAGAAAAATATCAGTTCTGCAGGACACAAGAACCTAGTATCTGCTTTATGAAGAGATGTCTGAAAGATGAGAGCTTGAAGTCTCCAAATAAAAGAAATAGGAGATAGAAATGCTAATTATCCTGATTTGATCAGTGCACACTGCACCATGTGTTCTGATACCACACTGTATCCCATTAATATGCACACTTAATACATGTAATAAAAAATTTAATAAAAGTGTATTTCAATACTTAGGATAAGCAGGATTGTAGTATTTCAGGAAAATTTTTGGAGATGAATTTAAAGGGAAAGAACGAGACAAAACTTGCAAAGGATTTTCTTGGAACATTTATGAGATATGATGAAACCCAAAACCTACTAGTTTTTATTATAAGTGCTAAAGGTCTCTCTCCTACCTATTTCCCATTTTATATTTTATTCAATATACATTCCATTTATATTGAATGCAGTATAATACAACTTTGTCAAATCATGAATAGTAATGATATGAATGCTTTGACATAAAACTTGAATTACCTTGGTAAAAAAAATGACCCATGGGGGGTTTGATTTTCCATTGGTGTCTGTGCCCCTCGGAGCTGGGCCTTACCACACTCTGGGCCATACTTGGCAGAGGACAGTTCCTCAGTCAGCATGAGCTGAACCCTTTTGGTCTCCACGTGGTCCTGCATGTAGGTCATGGTCCCACCTCCTCCCTGAGATAGAGAAATAGAGAAAGGGAGGCTTGCAGGGGCTCCCGTCCTTCAGAGGGTGACTGTGGCATTTGCCAGGTTGCCAGGCAGAGCTGGGGCTTCTGGGCTGCAGGCCTGGGCTGGTTTCACAGGCACATGTTAGCTCTGATTGATATTAAAGGTCAGGCAAGGTCCTTTACGGGCTGCAGGAAGTGAAGCTTAGTTCTTGCCAGGGGAGTTATTATGGCTGGTATCACAGGGTTTACAGGCCCCGGGAACCATGTCAGGGGGCTTTTGAGTTTAAATGGAGGCAATTCATAGGCTCCAGAAGACCTGTAATGTTTCTAAGAATTGCACAGTTAATTCTCAGGTGCCTCAGCTTATGCCTGCATTTCTCAGTGTTGTAGGATTCAGGCTGTCAAAATGAGTATCATGCTCTAGTTTCTGGGAGGGACTGAGAATACTGAGCTTTGAAAACATGAAAAAATGACTGTTATTCCTGAGGTTCTCCTAGCTCTTAAATTAAACAAAGCTTTCCATGGATGCATGGGGCTTGAGAAATTATAGTAGATATTGCATTTTTGGAAGACAAATGGAACATCACATGTTTAGGAGGAACTAGCCTGGAATTAACTGACTCTTAACTTTATATTTATGATGGTTTAAACCTGTGTGCATGCATCTCTGTGTGCATGTATGTCTGTGTATGTGAGTGTGTGTGTGTGTCTCTGTGCAAATATGTGTGTGTTCGCTCATGTGTGCGTATGTACATTTCTACTTTCACTAGGGCCATCAGGGAACCCTTTTGAAGCAGCTGACACTTTGAACAAAGACAGCCACGTATAGAAAGGATTATCAAGTTCAAAGCCCTTGATCTGGAAACAAGTGTGTCATGTAAAAGGGACGTGGTGAAGGGCAGCGTGGTCAGAGGTGAGTCTTGAAAGAAGATGACGATGTCAGAGGGCAGGCAGGCAGGCTCTGTCACATAGGATCACTTTACAGATTCTGATTTGGGCTAAGCCTTATGGGACACAATCTGTGGATTTTGAGCAGAGAAATGTTACAGTCTGACTTATGTAGAGAAAATATCCCTCTGACTTCAGTAGGGACCTGGAGTAAGGGTGGGTGCTGACAATGGTGGGAAGCCATTAGATTTGTGTTCTACTTTGGAGAACTATGCAGGTGAGTTGGAAGTGAGCGGTGGCCATGGAGCAAGTAGTCAAAGGTATTCTTGGAAAATAGGGAGAATTCTGGAAGTACGGATTTGTGGCTGGGGTGGTGGTAGAAATCAGGAATTCTGTAACCATGTTAACTTTGAGGAACATATTCCTTCCTTTCCCTTTCCCCCATCCTTCTTCCCTAACCTGTCTCCCTTTTCTCCTCTTCTTCCTTCTCTTTTCTGAGAGCCCACTCCTCACATCAGGTGCTAGTGATAGAGAGGCAGTAGTGGCAGACGTGAATTGCACTCCCAAGTAACTCTCAAATGAAGGGGATGGCAGATGCACAGATGGTTGTGGGGTACTGAGAGAGCTCTCATAAAGGCCCATCCAACTGCTGAGTCCTTCCAAAGGCAAGAAACGATAGCACTCTGACATCTCAAAGAACCCACACAGAAGAGTTGACATTTCTTGAGTTGTCTGAGCTCTCTCTTTTGCACCCAAGTCCTTATTCCATTCTTGCAGTGCTTAGACTTTAACCTGGCAGCTGGTCATTGATTCTTCAGTTCTACATACACTTTATATTTCCTGGATTGGGATGCTGGCTCCTTTCCTGGATGAGATGCTGGCTCCCTTCCTGGCTATGGTTTCAGCTTATTAGCTTCGAAGTGGCAGCCAGCTGAGTCTGAGCTCTGGTTACACCTTCAAGTACATGGTCCTATTAGTGGCCCCAAATCAGCCTCACCCGATGGTCAGGGGGTACACACTTTCTTCCTGAGTTTGGGGCAGGGTGTATGTAGGAGGTGAGTCTTGAAAGAAGGGTGGAAATAAGTCAGGCTAACAAGGAAAAGTCCTCATCACTACCTGATTCCCCCTGTGTGTAGCAAGCACTTGTTCTCTTTCTCCTCTAGTGTAGCTTCTTTCAACAAGTTGCCAGCAAGGGAAAAACCAATTAAAGTTGTAAGAAGGTAAAACGGTCTAATTTGTTAAATCTTGGGCAAGTACAATAAGGTGATAACAAAGGTGCATAAGGTGTTTCCTATTTGTAGGGAGGTCAAAATTCAGTGGTGGGAAAGGTCATGTTGGTTGTTGGTCCTGTGGCCTGCTGTACTAGAAGTGTTCCATGGTGCCTGGTTTTCCACTGTTCTCCAGAGAAACAGAACCCCACTTTCATATAAATATAAACGAGGAGCTCTATTATGGGAGGGAATTGGCTCACATGATTATGGAGGCTAACCAGTCCCAGGAAGCAGTCTGCAAGCTGAAGACCCAGGGAGCCAGGGGTCTAATTCAGTCTCAGTTCAAGGTTGGAGAGTAAGGAGCAGGGGAAGGGATGTGGTAGAAGGGCAGGGAGGCACTGATGTAAGTTGAGTTGTCCAGAGGCCTGAGAACCAGGGGCTCTGATGTCAGGGGAAAGGAAAGAATGGATGTCCCAATTCAGCAAGAGAGGAAATTTTCCCTTCTGCTACCTTTTTCTTCCTTTCATGTCCTCAATGGCTTGGATAATGCCCTCTCACATAGGTGAGGGTGGATTATCTTAACCTAGTCTACTGATTCAAATACTAATCTCTTCTGGAAACACTACAGAGATACCCAGAAATAATATTTTACCTGCTATCTGGACATCCCTTAACCCAGTCAAGTTGACATATAAAATTAACTATCATTCCTATCTAGAGTGACAGTGGAGTGAGGCATGAATATTCTAAGAAAATCTGAGGAAAGTGCCAGAGAGGCACTGTGTTAGTCAGCTTTCTATTGCTGTGACAAAATACCTGAGAATCAACTTAGAAGGAGGAAAGGTTTATTTTGGCTCATGTTTCAGAGGTCAGTCCATGGTCACTTGGCCTTGATGTCTTTGGGCCTGTGCTGAGGTAGAACGTCATGATGAGAGTGTGTGGTCGAGGAAACTGTTCACTTTATGGTAGCTTTAAAGGGGGAGGAGTGGGGAGAAGGAGAGATAGAAAAAACAAGAGAGCCCATAGTCCCAGCATGACCTTCAAGGGTCTACTCCCAGTAACCCGACTTCCTTCCATTAGACCCTAAAGTCTAAAAGCTCCACCACCTTCCATCAGTGCCCCAGATTGACAGCTAAGCCTTTAACACATGGCATTTGGGGAACATTTAAGATCCAAACCACACTAGAAGCTTATAATTAGATTGGACTTTAAAGGACGAGAAGAAGTCTGCTGGGGGGAGATGGGAGGAGGTGATGAATTCCAGGTAGAAGAAACAGCAGGTGGGGGTACATGCTCAAGGACCCTCGCAGCCGAGTGCTGGTGGATTGTGGGGATGGCAAGGGGGTGTACATAAAAATCAGGGTAGGCTAAAACTGTGTATGTAGAAAGGGGAGTGCTATGCTGGGGAAAGGGGCTTGGGGCCATCTGTACAAAAGGGTGGCCTGATGAATCTGAAAGCCAGCTGTGAGCATTCTGTGTTCCTAGCTCCTCTCCCTTTTGGACTTCTAGATTAGTGCTCAGGCAGAAGCTGCCCTCCTACCTGGGGACTTGTGTAAATATGTAGTGCTGTTTGTTTAACGAATGAAAGAATCTACCAACTGATTATTCAACTGTGGGAGAATGAAATTTGTTTTCCTAGGCTTAGAGGGTGAAATTGGTTTGCATTGTAGATTCACTTCGTGTGTGTTCAGTTTTCCTAGTCTGGAAGTTTATCATTTGCTTTCATCTTTCATCATTCCTTCTCTCCTTTTACTTTTTCTTTTTCTTTTTTTTTTTTATCTTTCTTTAAGATATAGACTTTAATGAAGTGTTGCCGCCTGAAGCGATGGCCGCTTGGAGCAACGAAGCCGCGGGAAGAAGTTCAGAGGCGAACTGGAAACAAGCAGCTTTTTTATTCTGATAACTTCTCTCTCTGGCTCTGACAACAACTTTAACACGTACCACACACACCACCAAACAACCAACACCAAAATGGCGCAGACCCGATCAGCAATCTCCGCTCAAGTCTCTCGAGATCCCGGGCCAAGTCCTGTGAGACTACGGAAGGCAGTAATGCCCAAACATCTCCATGGCCCGTAGTCAACCGCAATCTTAGCCATCTCCCCAAACAGGGCTCCTGCAATGAAGTATCTACTATGTCCAGGTTCAGTGTTACCCAAAGACACATGCTACAGTGAGAAGGTCCTTGCCTTTGGCATTATGCATTTCCAGGTTCAGATCAGCTTCACTCTGAGCTGTCACTTAATCTTTTCCAATCTTTACTTTCCTGAATACTACCCAGAGGGGAATAATACTTCATTTTAGGCTTTGTTGGAAAAACTGAGCCTTGGAGATATTTAATGACTGCTAATTAAATTGACTAAATAATGACAGAATGTTTTTAGACTAACATTTTTTTGAATGGTGTGAATTGGAAAGACATTTTTTCCAGAATTAATTCTGAACAGAGTATTCTCTATGTGTAGTAAAACACCAAGGAGGGCTATTTAAATAATAATTCAATTAAAAGCATAATGAATGCAAATAATCTGAAATGTGCCTGGTGTGTAGTCAGTACTCATAAAATTCTTTGATGACATCATTATCCATAGTTGTGAAATAGTTTGATCTTGGTATAGAAAATTGCAAGATGAGTCTGAGTGTCCATGTCCCTCCAAATTTATGTGTTTGAACCTAAATACCCAATGTGCTAAGTAGGAAGAGGTGAGACCTTTTGGGTCATGGTTCAGTCATAAGTGTTCTGACCTTATGAATTAGATCAGTGTCCTTATTAAAGGAGTGGAAGGGAGTTGTTTTGTCCTTCTGTCATGTGGGGACAGTGTTCACCCCTTCTGCCATGTGAGGATGCAGTAAGAGGGCGCCATTTTGGAAGCAGAGAGCAAGCCCTCGCCGGGCACTGAGTCTTCTGGAAATTTGAACTTTTATTTCTCTGAACAGAATAAGACTGGTAAATTGCTTCTTTAAGATATTTTTCTCCAAAAAATTATATTCCAGAAATTGGAATCTTTGATCTTGAAGTCAACTAAATATGTATATTGAAGGACTCTGCAAAGAAATGAGTGAAGAAGAGCTATATGTGAAGGTTGGAATGATCGTTTGGCAATATTCTCTCCTCCCATACTTCTTAGCTCTTTTAATGCTGAGCTTGACCATGTGGTGTATCCCAGCCAACAGAATGTGAGAGGATGGAACCTGAGCAGAGGTTGAAGTGTGCCTGTGTGATTGACTTGGCTCTTGGCTCCAGTGATCACCATGAGAAGACTAGGCTCCATGAAAGGAGAGACATGTAGGGGAGGCCTGAATCTTACCTGTGTCCCAAAGTCAAGTCAGGCTCATTCCAGGCACAAAGTAGAGTTGCTCTATGGACCAATGAACGTGAGAATACATATTTATTGGTGCTAACCACTTACTTTATGGCTGGCTTATTATACAACACCATTGAGCAAATAATTTATTAATACACTGTGGATGTATCTTTCTTATCTGGTGGTCAAGATTCTATATTCCACTGTTCTCTTTTAACCCTATATCATTCATACCTGGTGCAAGCTTTGCAGATATACTCTTATATAGTTCCATTTTATTTGAATAGAATGAACTCTTTCGGTTTACAGGTAGATGGTACCATGAAGTCATTTATTTTAACTTCATTGTCTTACAGATAAAAAAGGTAAGCAAGAAAAACAATTTGATAAAACCTCTCTGTTCTTAGAGGAGCAGAAAAAATCCAGGCATCTTTTCCTTTTGCCAAATGACTTTTAATTGCAGGAATCGGATGTTTCAAGACACTGCAAAACTACCTTTAGCATTGGAGGAAGAGTTGATAGTTGACACAGAGAGAAGGTGAAGTCTCCCAGGAGTGGCACTGAGGAATGTTGAAAGTGATACATTAGTTAGACATTTGCCATGGCTAGAAATAAAGACTCTTCTCATTTGTACAATCATTGGACTTGTTCAAAGAGTTTCTCTGGGAAAAAAAGGGATGAAATTAAGCCATGGAAATTTTTGGCCAAGTCGTGAAAACATATTTTCCACAAGAGCTGTTAATTTGATGGTGGAATGAGTCACAGTCCATGGGCAGGGCTCAAAGTCCCATCAACAGAATTACTCAAAATTTAACTAGACAATAAAAATGTATGGTTAAGGCAAACATCTCTACAAGGTCAGGCCAAAGAGAACCTGTGTCCCCATGTGAACCTTCCCTTTATATTTTCAGGCCAAATCTAAACAGAAAATTACCTGGTACTTCAGATCATGAGAACAGTAGTGCCAGATTATTTTGGGATGTGAGGCTTTGCCTATTTTACCTGTTTTCAGGGTTGAATTCATTGAATTGTGACCAGACTTTCCATATCACTGGTAGGTCTCAGACGTGCTAGTTGATCACTAGAAAATAAGGTTTTTCACTGAACTTAGACCTCGAATGCCCAATTTATAGGAAAAAAAAAAAAAAAAAAAAACCTATGGGACCCTTTAATAACAACAGCATTCCCATGGAGCTTACTACATAGAAGTGGCCAAGAGTATTGTTTAAAAAATAGAAAACTGGAGACGGGCGCGGTGGCACATTCCTGTAATCCCAGCACTTGGGAGGCTGAGGCAGGAAGATTGCGAGTTCAAGGCCAGCCTCAGCAATGGCGAGGCACTTAGCAACTCAGTGAGATCCTGTCTCTAATAAAATACAAAAAAAAAGGGCTGGGGATGTGGCCCAGTGGTTGAGTGCTCCTGAGTTCAATCCCTGGTACCTAAAAATAAATAAATAAATAAATAAATAAATAAAATAGAAAACTGGTTGTATGAGCATTTATCTCTAGATATACAGCAATCACCTACCACCCCCCTTCATTATGCTTTGCTTAATAAGGAAAACTAAGTGGTCCCGGGTCCTGATACACTGTAAACTGCCTGGAGATCTACCTTGTTCTTGGCTTTTCAGCTCATCTAGCTGTGGCCCCGCAGGAAGGCCTGCCACGGCCCTGGTGTAGAGCAGGCAGAACACTGGCTCTTTTCTTGCAGGGGCTTCATTTCAGCCCAAGGTTGTGCGTTCATGGATGGGATGTCATTCATTACCATCTGTCCTTCCCTACAGTTTTTAAGGTTCTCATCCAGGGAGCATAGCACACCTGTTTTAAACCCCAAGTGGGATGAGCACTCGTGCTCGTCCTTTATTCATTCTTTCCCTTCTTTTAAAAAAGTTTTTATTTGTTTTAATTAGTTATGCATGACAGAAGACTGCATTTATGTACTTTGATATATTATACATAGATGGGATATAGTTTCTCATTTTTATTTTTTTAAACATTTATTTATTTGCTTTAGTTGTACACAATGCCTTTTATTTTTTTATGTGGTGCTGGGGATTGAACCTGGGCCATGCACGTGCTAGGCGAGTGCTCTACCGCTGAGCCACAACCCCAGCCCATTTTTCTAAGAGTACGTGTTGCAGAATCATATTGGTCATGTAGTCATGTATATACATACAGTAATAATCTCTGTTTCATTCCACTATCTTTCCCATCCCCACATCCCCTCCCTCCCCTCCCATCACTTCCCTCTACCTAGAAAGAAATTAAAGGGATACAAATAGGTAAAGAAGAACTCAAACTATCACTATTTGCTGATGACACGTTTCTATATCCAGAAGATCCAAAAAATCCCACCAGAATACTTCTAGAACTAATAAATGAATTCAGCAAAGTAGCAGGATACAAAATCAACACCCATAAATGAAACACAAGTCTATACATCAATGATAAATCCACTGAAAGAGAAATTAGGAAAACTACTCCTTTCACAATAGCCTCAAAACAAAACGAAACAAAACAACAACAACAACAACAACAACAAAAAAAAAAAAAAAAAAAAAAAAAGCGACCTAGGAATAGATCTAACAAAAGAGGTGAAAGACCTCTACAATGAAAACTCAGAACACTAAAGAAAGAAATTGAAGAAAACCTCAGAAGATGGAAAGATCTCCCATGCTCCTGGATAGGCAGAATTAATATTTTCTTTCCCTTGTTAAGGCATCTATTCTTGCTTTTTCTTATGTATCTGCTCAAGGGCCAAGTACTTACATGACTTTAGTAGTGCTCAGTCTTCCATGTGGTCCTGGAGGTCTCTCCTGTTCTGGTCTCTTGCTCCTCATCTAGATTCTTCCCTTTGTCCCTGTTTCATACCCAGAACTCAACATTCTGGCCACCACTGAGCGTCTTCAATTTCTCCAATGATAGGTACTGACTGCCTTCTATCTCTTCTTCCTCTATTTTTCCATGGTTCTCTTTGAGTTTGTTTAGTGTCCTATGGCTGCTGTCACAAATTGCCACCACACACTTGGAGGTTCAGAATATCAGAGACTCTCTCATGGTTCGGAAGGTCAGAGGTCAGGAATAAAGGTCTTCTCCAGGTCACATTCACTCTGGAGTCTTGTCCTGATTCTGGTGACGTTGGCATCTCTTGACTTGTGACCACATCTCTGCTCTATCTTCACATTGTCTTCGCCTCTGTGTGTTTTCTCCTTTGCAGTTCTGTTTTACAAGGATGTGTGTCATGAGCTAAGGGCCCACATGGATCACTCAGGACAATCTTCCCATATCAAGATCCTTATCTTAACTACATTTGCAAAGAGTCCTTTTACTAAGACAATATTTATAGTTCTGGGGATCAGGATGTGAACAAATCATTTTGGGGGATGGGAGAGGGGCACTGAAAGATTCGATATTTTTCTTGTGAATTTTAATGGCTTATTTTGTTCTCTGTAAGGGCTTATTACATATTTATTTCATGCTTTTTTCCTACTTGATATAGAATATTTTTGGTAGTTGGTGTCTTAATTCCCTTAGGTTGTACTGATGTGCAATTCTGTAGAATTCATGACTGACTAGATTATCTGGAGGTACATTACACTGCTCAATACTAATAAGAGGAATCCAAATTCTTATGTGTGCCTTAGAGTTATTAAAGGAGACCCTGCTCTTAATACTCAGCAATATGTTTTATATTCCCTTTCTATGTCCTTTTCATATGCTCATATCCCACACCCCTCAAAGTTCATCCAAAATACCCCACCCCCGTCAAATAGTCCTTCTTTGCATTTTAGGAATAGTAGGGACTTTGGATATGGAGATAGACTATGGAAATAGTAAGGGACTGGACTTTACTTGATGTAAGTACTTGTCCACTTTGTTGGGGTTGATCATGTGGAGGTTATATCATGTCTTTTTCACTAGAGATGCACATCCCATGATTTGCAGGTAAATTGGCGTGATACCTGGGGTTTCCTCACACATGCTCAGGCAAAAATGGAGTGGTGCCAGAAATTACCTGAAATTCCTGGGAATTACCTGAAATGAGATTCATAAAAGTGTATATAATCACTGTTAACGTGGGGGATTTGTGGTACTCTGTTATACTCTTCTCTCTACTCTTGAGTATATTAAAAAATATGACCCCTCCCCACCTACCTGCCAACCTATCTCCAGGTTTACTCTGCAGAGTGTCTTGATGCTCCCCTTCCTCCTCCACCTGGGCCTCCTTTTCAAGTCCTTCCAGGAGTGACTTAAGTTGGTCTCCATAATAACAACCCCTTTCCTCCTCCTCCTCCTCCTCCTATTTTTGATAGCAGGAATTGAACTCAGGGGCACTTACTCACTGACCCACATCCCCGTACCTTTTTAATATTTTATTTAGATACAGGGTCTCACTGAGTTGCTTAGTGCCTCAATAAGTTGCTGAGGCTGGCTTTGAACTCGCGATCCTCCTGCCTCAGCCTCCTGGGACACTGGGATTATAGGCATCCACCATTGTGCCCAGCTCCCACTTACTATTTATCAGGATTATGAGAATCAGTGGGTCTCATTTTTGCTTCCCCTGCCATTGCCTGGGGCCAATGTGGACCTGGGACCTCTAGGGCAGCTCACTCTCTTGCTGGCTGTTGGGCTAATGGTTGCTCAACTGCACCTGTTAGCAAGGCCTCTGGCCTTCTCTGTGAGCATCTCAAAAAACTGCTTGGACCTCCTTGCATCCTAGTGGTGCAGTACCAAGAAGGATCTCCCTGAGTAATGAACAAAGGTGTTGTAGGTCTCTCACTACTTAGCCTCATCAGTTACTAGTCAGAGAAAATGAACCAACAGGATGTGTGCATGTGTATGTCCACGTGTGTGTGAATACAGGTGCTCCTTGGTTTATGATGCAGTTATATCCTAATAATTGTGTCATAAGTGGAAAACCTTTTAAGTAAAGAAATGAATTTAACATACCAAACCTACCAAACATCATAATAGCCTAACTTTCCTTAAATGTGTTCAAAATACATGCATTAACCAATATCTGGGAAAATCATCTATTACACAGCCTGTTTTATAATAAAGTGCCTACCATCTCATGTGATTTATGGAACATTGTCCTCAACGTGGAAAACAGAAAGGTTGTATGATGTGCTTTCACACCATTGTAATGTTAAAAAAAATCATAATTTGAACAGTGTAAGTCAGGGGGTGTTTGTCTGTGTATCTGTTTGTATATCTGTATCCATAACTCCATGTCATGTTAACCATGAGGGTCTCATAGAGTCAATTCTGCATTCTCTCAGTCATGGTCCATGGCCAGGGAAGATTCCAAGGAAATGGAGAGAGACCCTACTTCTTCAGAACCTCTGCTCTACCACAGGGAGAAGATGATATCACCATATGTGGATCTCTGGGTCTTATCTTATGCTTATTAATTTAGAATCAGGAAGGTGGAGCCCGGGAATCTGCATTTTCCTGAAGGTGATGATGTTAATCGTAGTTCAAGGACGCAGGGCCTGGGCAAGGGGAGATGGGGCTGCCCTTTGGTTTCTGATTCTTCTCTAATTCTCAGTTCCGTCAAGGTGTTAGATTTCTATATCTGGCTGTATCATCTCTGCTCTTATCTTTATATTCTGCTTTTCTAATACCAACTCATTATTGCCATCTTAACAAGAGTTCATCTCATTACACAAAAATATGGCACTTTCTCTTTATTTCCTATTTGGTATTTATTTTTAACCTGAAAGCTTTCTTTCTTTTTATTTTAAATTTAAAAAAAACATATTTTTAATTTTTTCATATTTTTTTAAATTGGTGCACCATAGCGTGCATATGGTGGGATTTGTTGTCACACGGTCATACATATACTAAGCAACAACACAATTTAGTCAATATAATTCCCCAGTATTTTCATTTTTTCCTCCTCTTCTCCTTCCCCATGGTCTATTGTATTGATCTTCCTTCAATTTTCCTGAGATCTCTGACTCTCACTTTTCTTTTCCTTTTTCCTCTTTAGCTTCCATGCATGAGAGAAAACATATAACCTTGACCTTCTGAGATTGGCTTATTTTACTTAACATAATGTTCTCAAGTTCCATACATTTTTCTGAAAATGACAGAATTTCATTTTTTTTATGATCGAATAAAACTTATTAAGCAATGCTGGAAGCTTCACAATATCTGACTTCAAATTCTACGACTGATCAAAAGTAACAAAAATTGCGTGGCACTGGCATAAAAACAGATACGCACCCCAGTGGTGCAGCCCAGAAGACACAGAGACAAACCTACACAGAGGCAGTCATCTGTGCTTGACAGACAAAGGTGCCAAAAACATATGCTGGAGAAAAGATGATAGCCTTTTAAACAGATGGTGCTGAGAAAACTGGTTGTTCATGTATAGAAGAATGCACCCTGCACAAAAGTCAACTTAAATGATGCTTTATATGTTACTATGAACTGTAATGCATACTACTGTTATAAATACAACTTTGAATAAAAAAACCCCCAAATGTGTCAAAAACCTAGGAATAAGACCAGAAATGATGCAACTCTTAGAAGAAAACATAGGGCCAACACTTCAGTGTATAGGCACAGGCAACGACTTTGTCAATAGGACCTCTGAAACTCAGGACATAATGCCAAGAGTTAACAGATGGGATGACATCAAATTTAAAAGTTTCTGTAAAGCAAAGGAGATAAGAATGTGAATAGGCAACCCGCAGAATGGGAGAAAATCTTTGCTAGCTACTCTTTTAACAGAGGATTACTACCCAGAATATATAAAGAACTGAAAAAATTTAATACCAAAAATAAAGTGACCAAATGAATAAATGGTCAAATGAACTAAACAGACACTTATTTAAAGAAGAAATAAATATGGCCAACAACTATATGAAAAGAATGTTCACTGGGCATGGTGGCGCATGCCTGTAATTCCAGTGACTTGGGAGGCTGAGGAAGGAAGATCATGAGTTTAAAGTCAGCCTCAGCAACTTAGCAAGACCCTAAACAACTTAAGAGAGACCCTGGATCTAAATTAAAAAAATGAAAAGGTCTGGGGATGTGGCTCAGTGGTTGAGCACCCCTGGGTTCACTCCCTGGTATCAAAAAAACAAAACAGGGGCTGGGATTGTGGCTCAGCGGTAGAGCACTCGCCTAGCATGTGCGCGGCCTGGGTTCGATCCTCAGCACCATGTAAAAATAAAGGCATTGTACACAACTAAAACAAATAAATAAATATTTTAAAACAAACAAAAACAAAAAAAAACCTAATACTCAACATCATTAGCAATTAAGGGAATACAGATCAAAACTACACTGAGATTTCATCGCATACCAGTCAGAATGGCAGACATCAAGAATACTAACACTAATACATGCTGGAGAGGATGTGGAGAAAAAGGAATACTTTTACATTCTTGGTGGGATTGTAAATTAGTGCAACAACTCTGGATATCAGTATGGATGTTCCTCAAAAGACTAGGCATGGAACCACCATATGACCAACCTATACTACCCCTTGATATTTATCCTGAGGAATTAAAGACATCACACGACAGTGATACATGCATACCCATGGTTATAGCAACACAATTCACAAAGGCCAGACTGTGGAACCAGCCTGGGTATCCATCAATGGATGAATAAATAAAAAGAATATGGTATACATGGGGTTTTATTCAACCCTAAAAGGTTTTAAACAATCATTTACATTTAAAATGCTTATAGAAAAGCTGCAAAAATAGCAGAGTTCCCATATATTCCTTATTCACTTTTCTCTCTTTATTGTGTGAGCACAGTTCATCTTGAAAGACTGAGTAGTTTGCATTGATACAAAAGTATTCACCAAATTATAGGCTTCATTTAAGTAGTTTTTTTCCATAATGCCTCTTTTCATATTACAAGTTCAAACTCAAGAAGTCAATTTATTCCTCACTGTGTCTTAGTCTCCCCTGATCTATGAGTATCTCTTGCTTTCTTTGTTTTTAATATGGCAACTTTGATGATTATGATCCAAGTACTTAGCAGAATGTCCCTCAGTTGGGGTTTTTGTCTGTGTTTTCCTCTCCTATGATTAGATGGGGTTCAGTGTTTGGAAAAAAAAAATTCCACAAAGAGCCCATCTCATCGCTTTATACCAGACAGCTCTCCACTGTGACAGGCTTTCAACTCTCCACACTCTATTCCTGGAAATGAGTTACTAAGACCAGCCCGCTTTGAAGGGTAAGGGAATTAAGGGGAGTATATTATTGGAGTCCTTTTGTAAGGAAGACTCCAGATACATGTTTAAACTTTTAAATTGAGGAACTTTCAAAGCATCAAATGAAAAGTCATGATAGTGTAGCTCAAAACCAAATAAGGTCCACTTCCTCCAACCTGTACAACAACGAGGCACCTTCTTTTCTTCACCAAGGCCTGTAGCATGGGAGGGGGTCTTTAGTATCTACCCAACTGCCATATGCTGGTTTGATCAAGGTTACTTCCTGAAGTCTGAGGGTCCCCAGTTGAGCTGCCCAAACCAGACCTTCAGCCAAGGGAGAGACCATGCCACGGAGAGTACAATTGCCAGCATCTCCATGGAAACTGGCGCATTTCCATAGAAACTGGAACACAAAGGAGCTGCTTGCCTGGAGAGGTCTGTTTATTTTATTTTATTAAAAAGCAAAAAAAAAAAAAAAAAAAAAAAAAAAAAAAAAAAACGATCAAGAGCAACCTTTTGAGATGTGACATTCTGTTTTCACAAGCACACTCAAGGTGTCAGACAGAACCCAATTTTATATTCCTTGAAAACAGAGCACACTGTAGTGCTGGACTTTTCAACCTGTCACTTTCAACCAATTTTATGTACAAATGGGTTACAGTCCCAAGAAAATATTCAGAAAAAGAGGAAACCGTTTCAAAAAGGAGTATTAAGTATTAGTACATTGAAAGCCATTGGGGTAGAAAGCCTTCCCACCTGGCCTCCAACATTTCCAGAGATGGAGGAACCAGAGGGTGCGTACAAGGTGCAGGAGCCCCACCTCCGCAGCGAGAGCTTGGGGAGCTGCATGCTGACTTGGCCATTCGCCTGCCCTCCTCTAAGTGCATGCTCGCTCTGGCCATGTGTCCTTGGAGTCCCTTTCACAGGCACCCTTGGTCCCCCGCCCTCTGCAGTACATCTCAATCCTCTGTCCAATATGGCTCCCGGATGCACGTGATTACCCGGAGACCAGATCTTCAGACCCCGGGAGAATTTATTACACGAGATTTATTGAGAAATGCTGGATTACGGGACATTCCGGGAGTCATTTCCATCTTAAAAATAATATATTCATTTAGAGAACCAAAGTCTTGCTTCTTAGATCTGTCACTTTAAAATATGCCCCATCTCACACCAATGCAGCTTTGATGCAACCACGTCTGAGCAGCAGCTTTCAAGGTTGTGTCGAGACAAGAAGCGGGGATAATTTAAGGTGACAGGGCCAATTTTAACACAGAGGCCCACTGTTCCTTCTTTTGAGGACTGGAATCCAACTGAGGTACTTTGTGGCCTCTCCAGCTTCTTAGGGAATTTCTCAGGTTTTACTCTATTCCCAGGAAAATGAAACTTTCCACCAACCGCATAGATGGATATCAGAGACTTAAAAAATCACGGATGCTGTAGGAATCAAATGAGGCTCTTGTTGACTCCTCTGTCCTTGACAGACTCTTTTCACATCATTTATATTTTGTAGAAGGATGTTCTGTATGCAAATATTTTGTAGTTCAAAAATGAAATGCTCTAACATTTTATTTCACTGTCTTATTGAAGTGAGAATCAAAATTGGAACCACTAAGCCCAACTCTAGGGGACATTCTGACCCAGGTGGGGGAGCCCTTTTACCTAGCTATATAGTTTCTCTTGCTCTGATGGGCAGGGAAACATCTGCTCTAGTCTCTTGAATGATGGCCTCCAAAAGCTATGTGCAAGCCAGGAGCGGTGGCTCATGCCTGTAATCCCAGTGGCTCAGGAGGCTAAGGCAGGAGGATCATGGGTTCAAAGCCAGCCTCAGCAAAAGTGAGGTGTTAAGCAACTCGATGAAACCCTGTCTCTAAATACAAAAAAGGGCTGGGGATGTGGCTCAGTGGTCGAGTGCCTGTGAGTTCAATCCCCAGTACCAAAAAACAAAACAAAAACAAAAACAAAAAAACCTATGCTCCAATATTAACCTTCAGTATTTCTGAATATGACCTTATGTGGAAAAAGGATCTTTGCAAATGTAATTATGTTGAGGATCTTAAGATGGAATCATCCTTAATTAACCAAACGAGCTCTAAATCAAGTGACCAAGCATTCTTAGAAGAGACAGAAGAGAAGCCTTAGAGACAGAGAACTGCAGGGAAACAGTCACAGGAAGACGGAGGCGGAGACTGGCGCGATGCCTTCCTAAGCCAAGCAGCTCCCGGGGTCGCCTGAATCAGGGAAGGACGTGGCAGGATTCTTCCTCCAGGACTCCAGAAGGAACGAACTCCGCCAGCACCTGCATCTCAGACTTCTGGCTCCAGAACTGTGAGGAAGTAAACTCCTATTGCTTTTAGCCACAGGTCAAGGTCATGTGTCCTGGCTGGCTCGCCACCTCACCTGCCTGTGTTTTCTGCACATTCTATCACCGCTGCTCCTTGGCAACACACGTCTCATTCATTCTCTTTGTGCTTCCCATAGTCTAGCCTATAAACACCAGTAAGGCGAATTGGTGACTTTGAGGAGTTCACACTCTGGACATGGCTGGGGAAAGAGCAGAGTGTCTGGGGCAGGGCGTCTCAACCTCAGCCCCATGGACATCTGAGATGGACACATTTGTGTCGTTGGGGCTGTTCTGTGCCTTGTAGGATGTTTAGTTGCAATCTGGGCTCTGGTAGGGATGCCTGCGACAAGTCCACTAGAGGACAGTAGCACATCTCCCCTCCACTATGACAAAGAAACATGTACCCGACATTGTCAATGCTTATCCCCTGGGGGAGGAGAGCGGTGCCTGGTGTGAGTACCCTCTGGTCCTGGGTGACCTGGAGAGCACCTGGGGGCTTTCCGGCCTCTCAGATCTGGTGGTCCTTCTCCTTCCTTCCTATGGCGCGCCCTCACCTTGGTTCAAGCAGAGGTTTTTGTCTCTGGAATTTCCAGCCAGCACCTCTGCCTTCCTGATGAACTTGGAGTTTTACAAGAAGAGGAGTGTGTCCGTACGTCTCTGTTTCCCCCCACACCTCACGTTGGTTGTGACAGGAAGGAAACTCGCAGTGACACATTGTGAGGCCCCAATGACAGATGTGCAAGGCCCAGCGACTGAACACTTCATTACTAGAAAGGGCTTTCCCCCACACCTCGGTGGACCTCCTGGAGAGCTGGGCCGGGCCTCATGTGGACCACAAAGACTTCTTTTGTAGCCCTGGCCTGAGGCCAGCAATTTGAGCAGCCTGGGCTACTTCTGAAGTCCCTCTTCCGAAGGCCGGCCTTTCCTAAGCTTGCTCGGAGACTCAGTAGTCCCTTGAGATGGTCCTTGAAGGAAGGGTCTTCATGGTCATAGGCACTGAAGAAAGCTTTTTCTCCTGGCTTTCTCTTTCAGAAATTCATGGTGCGCATCAGGGCAGATGGAAGGTGAGGAGGGACACGGGTTGCATATTATTTAGATCAGTTTTCTGAACTTCCTGGACTGTGGGACTATCAACACCTAAGGAGCCTGTGATGTTCTAAAATATATTTGGAGAAATGTGAATCTAAATGTGCATCCTAATCTTATCCAGGTAAAGCTGCTGTTGTACACGGACCCACCCGGTTGTTTGTTTACCTTTAGATTTAAATGAACATCTAGAGATTGAGGTTTCACATACACATAGGTTTGGAGGCTTCTTTAACTTTTCTTTTCCGATTGGGGACGAATTACCTGGAACTGGATGGCATCTGCTCTGTCTGAATGGGGAAAATGCCCTTCAGTTCACCCCAGTCCCCACCATTCTCTTGTGTGGCCCTGACAGACGCCTTCTGTGCTGAATGTTCATTCTCACTGCAGGTCAAATATGTTCTCTTAGCAATGGAGATAAGGAGCCAGGCTTGGAGGCCACGCTCAAAACCATGGAAGCAGACATCTGGGCTTTCTTTGCCCTGGACAGCATCACTGCTGCATTGGGATTTGCATGCTTTCTATGGTGAGAAAGAGCAAAGGGACAAAAGGCCCTAAACAAAACTCATCAAGGAAATAAAAGTCCTCTTTCTTTTAAGGCCTGAAACTGCACATCTAAGCATCAGGATTCCTATCAGAAGCGGGCACTCCTCACTTCAGTCCTTAGGGAAGTCCCCACAGCAGTGAGGGAACTTTGGAGCCCATACCACTGGGTACCTGGATATGGCGGAAGAGACTTCCTTCCTGCTGGACAGGGTGGCAGGACACAAGGCAAGGGATTGGAAAGTGTACGGTGTGCTTGCTGTTTGTGGCAAGACGCTGTGATGGGTATGTGAGTGTGTTTGACCATAGTTGTTATTCAGCATGTCTTTTACACCATGTGCACCTTCAGTATATTCCATGAAAAGAAGAAGTTGTTGGGGGAGATGGGATGAGGACAGGGCAACAGGTGCTGAACAGAAATGAGGCCTAATAACACCTGTACATTACTGGTGGGACTGCAAAATGGTGCAGCCAATCTGGAAAGCAGTATGGAAATTCCTTGGAAAACTGGAAATGGAACCACATTATGATCCAGCCATCCCACTCCTGGTCTATACCCAAAGGACTTAAAAAACAGCATACTACAGAGACACAGCCACATCAACGTTTATAGCAGCACAATTCACAATAGCTAAACTGTGGAACCAACCTAGATGGCCTTCAGTAGATGAATGGATAAAGAAAATGTGGTATATATACACAATGGAGTATTACTCAGCAATAGAAGAGAATAAAATCATGGCATTCACAGGTAAATGGATAAAGTTGAAGAATATAATGCAAAGTGAAGTTAGCCAGTGCCAAAAATCCAAATACCAAATGTTTTCTCTGCTATAAAGAGGCCAATTCACAGTGGGGTTGGGATGGGGAGCATAGGAAGATTAGAGGAACACTAAAAAGGCCAATGTGGAGGGAAGGAAAGGGAGGGGGAAAAGGGTAAAAATAAAAGATGGTAAAATGAGATGGATATCATTACCCTAAATGCATGTATGAAGACATGAATGGTGTGAATATACTTTGTGTACAACCAGAGATATGTAAAAATGTGCTCTATAAGTGTAATATGAATTGTAATGCATTCTGCTGTCATATATAAGAACTTAGCATATTTTAACTTTTTCCTTCTTTTTTTATTCTATGCTTAATAAAGGAAATTAACTCAATAACTGAATAAAACACAGCAATATTGTAAGACAAATAAAAAAAAAACACAAAAAGAAATGAGTGTCCTAATAAAGGTACTCATGGATTCAGGGCCACTGGGTTGAAGAGGCTTAGCAGATTCTGGGTTACTTCCAATGCCTAAATATTGGGCATATTTATTCACATCAAGGTGCAATGAAGTTAGGTAACTATAAAGACTTCAGCCAAAGAAAGGTCTGTAATGAGGAGTGGAGGTACCCAAGGGGCCAGGAGGTGCGCTGGGTAGCAATCTCCTTTGTGTCCCTCTAAGCTAGCGTGTCTAAGGCACCAGGGGGACATATACCAGCTAGACATCTGGACTTGGGTGTCAAGGACAATGATAACACACTCTTCCTAATTCAGCCTGGCTTTATGGAGTCGTTCACTTTTCCCTGAAAGAGTTAACAGGGCGCCTTATTGTGACCAGTGCAATTAAAACGTCATTCAGGCACTCAGCTCTGGATTTTAAAGGGCCTCAAATAAGACCTCGTGGGCCCTTTAGGGAATGAGATAACGTTGTTACTGGTGTGAAAGGAGGGTGAGGGAGCAGAGGGTCACGGTCTAACCCAGGGAAGATAAATCGTCTTGTGCTGAGCAGAGGCCTGGTCATCTCCCTGGGATGTGGACTTTATATACAGAATCTGACTTGAGATTCATTAAACTGCTCCCGCTGTAGCCACCAGTGCCCACGCAGGCAGATCTGGGCAATCTCATGTTCCAGGAAATCAATGCAGCTTCGCAGGCCAATGAAATTGATTGGTCTGACAGGAACGCACAAACACCAGGCCGGGGGCTGCACCGCGCACCCCCACCGTGTTTATTTAGGAGTGGAGGTCCATTAAGTGCTCTGCGATGGTCTTCTGATAACTCTTCCACCTTGAGGGCTGGCTGGGACTGGCTGGCTGCCCTCAAATGTGACAGCTGACATTTTTGCATACACTCCGAGATGGGCTTGTCCACCACCATGCAGAGGACTGAAAGCACACATCTTCAAGTTGTGGACCCTCGAGCTCCTGCTTAAGCTTTTTCAGAGCTGTCAGTTTCTGCAGAAGGCCTCTTTCTCCTGGGAGAAGACTGTAAAACCTGGCACTGGAGACGGGGAACTGGAGGGAGCCTGTAAAACCTGGCACTGGAGACGAGGAACTGGAGGGAGCCTGTACTTACTGAATGTATAAAACAAAACAGAAACACGTGACGCGTGCAGGATTTTTATTGATTGTGTAAGCGACCAGAGATACGGAGGTGAGGCAGAGACCTCCAATTCTTCACCGTCTTCAGCTTTGATTTCTTAGGAGCCAAGTCTCCAAAGCTTTGGAGAGAGCACTGTGGCTTTCGAGGCCACAGCCTGCCCCCTAAGTTGTATTTCTGTTTGTTCCCTCTGAGCACCCAAATGCTTTCCTGCCCTACCTTCATCTATATGTCTGTTCATTGTCCTCTGTGCCCCAGGCTAAAAATGACACATCTTTGTTCTTATTTTCATTGATTTCTTCCTTTTTCTAGTATTCACCGCATGGCTGGACATTCCCCGGTGCAGGGACTACTGCAGTGAATGTTCCAGAAAATTCCTTGCTCTTGTGGAGTTGACATATTGGGGTGGGGGGTGGGGGCGGGAGAGAGAGAATGAGAGTCAGAGACAGAGACAGACAATATGTAAGAAGTAAGTTAATGAAGAGGATAACTTCTGAGAGTGATCAGTGCTATGGAGAAAATGAGACAGTGGGTGCCAAAGATGGTAGTGGGGGAGAGGAGGCCTGACTTGGACTGGGGTGGTGAGGGAAGGCCTGCTGGGGAGGGAACACTGAGCAAAGAGGGGTCCCTGGAAGAGGAACCTCTTGGCTTGGAGGCAGACCCTGCAGCAGGTACCTGGAGCAAGGGAGGGTTTGGATTGGCTGAGAAGCACTAGAAGCCTGGGAGACAGGGACACCTGTAGGAGTTAAGGTCAAAGAAATAGGAAAAGCCAAGGTGTGCAGGGCTCTGAAGTTCATGACTAAAGGATGCAACTATGTTCAAGGTACCATGAAAAACCCATTTCGAGGGTGTAAGCAGTGGCAGGATAGGATCAGATAGGGACCAAATCAGGGCCCTGTCCCTGGTCTGTTTAGAGCCCGGTTCAAAGGCAGCACGAGCTGTGAAACATTTGCTGGCAGAATCATCACGCCCGGGGTCCTGGCCTCACAGTGTGGCTGCAGACTGGTGAGGGACAGGGTTTTCCCTTCCCACTGCCTGTGTGCTCCTTGCCCGCTCTGCCTCCCCAGAGCGCTTTACAAACAGTACCCGTGCAGGGCGTTTCTATTGCTAACCTTAATTATGAGCTCCAAGAGGTCAGTAACAACATTTGCCCAATTTGTTTTGTACAATTCCAAAGGGCCCCTAAGAAAAGTCCTTTGATGACGAATCGGGCTCCTGAAGCCGTGGTCTGAATGGATCGAGACACAGGTGGCTCCTACCAGGTCAGGAGCTGGTGAGGGTTAACACGACCAAAGGAATTTATTTAAATTGCTTCCCATGGTCAATTAGTTTCCTGCAGATGATTTTCGCTTGTTTCTTAAACGTGTCAGCGTTCAGGCAATGACATCAAGATTAAAAGCCCAGACTCCATGTTGTAGGTCCCAGAAATAATGTACGTTTTAACGGCTGCTCCCCCACTTCGAAATTAAGCATATTACATTCTTGGGAGTAGGATTTCAGCTTCTTTCCATTTATGACACAAATGGAGCCCTTCGGCCTCACTTCAGTCTATAAAGGCGAGACTCATTAGAGGGAGGAAATTTCCTTTATCATTAATAGGCCACACTCACGTGATAAAAAACCGTCTCCACTCCACCCACCTCCTTCCCCCAACTCGAGTCTCATTTTAAGCAGTTCCCACATAGACTATTTATCTTCTACATTTTCCCAACTCTCAATGGCACCATTATATCCTTTATTTGGAATCATAAAACTCTGAGAATAAAAAAGAAGCAAATTAATCCTCCCAGGGGGGAAAGGAAGACAGATCCTGCCAGCTTTTAAACTGTAGGATTGGACTGGCCTCGAAACACAGTTTTCTTTTTCAACAACTTAGCTGGTGGGGAGAAATGAACGGTTGTGACAGAGAATCCTGAAATAAAATGCAGAATTATGCAAATGTGCTAAAAACTGACATCTTAAAGTTAAAAACTGTTGAAAGCCCAAGGCATAAACAACGTGGCCTGGAATAGGGACCTTTCCGAAACGACAAATGGGTCGCTCTGCTCTCATTATTCACGGCGAGAGGGAAAAATGGCCTCGATCATGATGTGGAAACCACAATTTCCTTTATTTGTGGATCAGACCAGATTAAAAAGCCTTCAGAGAAGAAGTGTGGCTGGAAGAGCTGAAGGCCCTTGAAAGGGGCAGGCTCTGTGTCTGGGGTCCGGGGCCCTTGTTCCTGCCACCTCTTGCCTTAGTCACTTAACCTCCTGATGACTTCTTGTTGGGCTCCAGCCTGGAATGCAGCGACAACCTTTCCTCTGGGGCCTGAGATCTGGATTTCCTAACTGCCCATTGGGTGATGCTTGGCCATTGCAATTTTCTCTAAGGAGTCTCAAGGCTGTTGTGAAAACAAGGGACAGAAGTCAGTCACCAGCCACCCCTACGACAGCCAATGAGAAAACTCAAAGCCCCGGAAAGCCTCAAGTGAGTCTCCAGGTTTGGGGTTCTGGAAATAGATTCCGAGGCTAGTAAAGCCTTTATTTTTTTAATTTAATTTAATTTTATTACCTCTTTAATTGTGAGGTATGGTCCCTAGATAATTGGTGAATAGAGCGCTCTCATAAAGTGAAATGAAAATCACAGAGTTGAGAAGCGGTGCACAGGCAGCATGTGAAAGTTTATGGGATCGTGGAGATAATCTGGTCAAGCACTTTCATTTTGCTCTGGAGTTGCTCGGAGATGCACAAGGTTTGAGTGACTTACTGAAGCTCCTGGAACCTCCGATCAGATGATCCCTGGCAGCTTTGAAACACGATTGAGACTGTGGTTTAATTAATCCAATCAGTGGAATAGGAATTTTCCAAGAAGTCTGACAGTATTGGAAGTTTTCCTCTAACAGTCAATATGATGGTGACCAGAAAAACGCAGAGGCTATGTTGGATGATCTCTTTTATTATGAAAAAAGGGTTACAAATCTTAAAGGAGACACTGTTTAGAAAAATGAGAGAGACATAGCTGTTGATGACAATGATTAAATAAAAATACTTTTTAACTTTAAAGTTTTTCTTCCAGTCTTCCTTCTTTCCTCTTCCCCTTTCTTCCTTTTTTTTTTTTTTTTTTTTTTTTTTAATATGGAGAGAGATTCTTGTAGGGATGATTGGTATAAATCTAGGCCTTGGTGACCTAGCATTGAAAGAAAAACCCAGAGAGAGCGAAAAGCTCCCTGTGATTTACTCTGACTTGCTAATTTTCAGAAGGAAATTAATAAAATTGATTCCAGCAAAAACTCTAAGTGGACAAATAGAAGAAAAACAGATCAAGGGTTGTGGATATTTAGGGCAGAGAGAAAGTTCTTAGAGAAATCTTTCCCTGAGGGAGAAATAAATATTTAGGAGAAATCACTAACTCCAAGGGTCGTTAAAGCAAAGATCACTCATAGGATGGAAGCAAACCCTCCCACCAAATATTAATTCCAATTCCTAGACTTGGTGGCAGTAACATGATTAGTTATTGTGGGTTCTGGAAGAAAGCAGGACCTTTGGCAATAAAGCCATGGAAATATGTATTTTTAAGTACTATAAAAGATGTGGAAAGCAACTTTTCTTTTCATCCTGGGGACTAGAAATAATACACCTGCAAGGACAGATGAATGGCATAATGTTGGCATTCAATGGGGCATTAAACATTTTGCACCACGTTTATGGGGTTTTCCTGTCATTAATTCTAGGTAAAATAAACCTTTAAAAAATGTTTTGTTGTGTTTTTGGAGCGAGTTTATTTTTTACCAACTTGCTTTTTTTTTTTTTTCCTCCTGCCAGGTTTTCATGTCTATTATGTTTTCTTGTGTCCATCACGCTCTTGGCTGATTTCCTAACTGGTCCCTGTAGCTCTGAGGCCTTTCTTTTTCCTCCCCATCCCCCCAAGGCTCTTTCTTTCAATCCTGCCGTGGGCCCTTCCGATCCTCGGCAGAGTCGGAGACTGTTGGATCGGTTGGCCCGAGAGGCTGTGGTTTGCCTGTGGCGCCCCAGGATTGGCAAGTGCTTGGATGGACTGTCCAGGAGCTACAAAGATGGGGACAACCCCAGCCTCTCTGTTTCTAGGGTATCCGGACTGCAATTGGTTGTGACGGCAAGGCCTTGCATTTCTTCCTACTTCAATTTGTGAACTTTCTCTTTAATTTTGTCTGCCTCCTTTAGAAAAGTTGCTTTCCATGTGGAAGACCGCCCACTTTCCCTTCTGAAGTTGGTCAAATCTACAGTGAAGGGAGAAATGGTCGTATTTTATACCAAAAAAAAAAAAAAAAAAAAATAATAATAATAAATAAAAAAATAAAAAATAAAAAGGAAGTCAGAGTACCTGGCACCTTTGTCTCAGTTCTGCCTCTCCCGCGGCACTGTGTGACACTGAGGGAGACGCTCTCACGTTCAGGTTTTTGAGGAGGTTGGAGAGGATCGAGGTGTCTCCGCCTGAGATCTATAATGTAGATAGATCCTCCTTTGGGGCTCTAGGGAGGAGAGAGTAGAGAGTGACGACATCGAGAAAGGAGCCAAGCAGGACTCATTGTCCCGATGGAGTTGAACCAAGACCCGCAGTGGTAATGAGTCATGAGGATCCAAGCTAGTGTCTCACCGAATGTGGCCCAAGGACGAACTCCATGGGACTCCTTGTAGGTCATCAGCATGTGATGCTCAGTATTTGCCACCATCTTTTCTGAGCACTGAGTAGCAAAGAGGAAAAACACATTCCTCATGTCTTGGAGATTGATTGGAAATAGTTCTGGTGGCCGCAAGTGCTAAAAAGAAAGTTGAGCTTGTATGGGGGGGTGGGGGGGAGGGAGGAGGGGCTGCTGTTTCCTACAAGGTGGCCACAGAAGGCCTCTCTGGGAAGCGACACTGGAGCAGAGAATGGAACAAAGTGAAGGAGGGAGCCAGGCGCATCCTAGGGAAAGAGCATTCCAGGTGGGGCCACCCTGGCTGTAGGCCTTGGGGTGGGAGGCAAGAGGGAGGCTCAGCAAAGGAGGCAGGTATGACCAATTCAGAGCGGCAGGGCACCTCTGGGCTCCACCACCAGACCCACTGTTGCATCTAAAGGCATAGAATTGGACTAGAGTCTGGCTGCTAAAAAGGGGCCCAGCTGCTTCTCTTGCCCACGCGATACCTGCTTCTAAGGCCTGGTCACTGGTGATGGTCGGCAAATCTAGCTCTGGGTCCTCTGAGTTCACTGGGCCAGCAGAGAGTATCCTGCTGGTCATCTGTGGTCTTAAGTCTGTGATGGCCTCACAGAAACCTTGCTTTGGTAGTTTGCAAACATTCTTCCCCTTGATTCCAGAGAATTCGTCATCATCACCATTGGATGATGCTTTGACACCTGTTGTTGTGGACACTGGTCCACATCCTGGGTTTGAGGTCTCTTCAGATCAGCATTAGGGATGAAGGGTGGTGAGGACAAGCTCCCTCCTGGCACTCGGTACAGACCCAGGCTGGATTTAAGGAACACCCAGGTGTTATTTGAGCACTCAAATCCCCTGAGAAACATGAGTCAGGGCTATTTAACTAAGTGGATCCAATAATTCCATTGAATTGAGGCCTCTGCTGACTTCAGACGATGGGAAACGGATGGGTCCACTTTGCAAAGGACTTTCAGGGTAGCAGTTTATCTTCATGTCATTAAGACCTTTTCCTGACTTAGAAAAGGAATCCTATCCTGGGCCTAAAAAGCCAGGTCACGAGAATAGAGTAATGTTGGTTGCCTTGAGAACATTAAGGGTCAAAATGTAATCATCCCATTGCTGGTAGCTTAAAGACAGGGTCAGCTGAGTTGTCTTTCACAAGGAGAAACTTCTGGAAAGGAGGTTTCCACTTTCATCTGAGTGGTCTTATCCTCATGGACCCCCACGGCAGAGGCCAGACTGCTCAGTGAAGAAACAGATGTCTGTGGCTCCTTACGCAAAGGCTGCCCCTTGGCTGGGCTAGCTTCTATAACTGGCGGTCAGTGCTGGACTTGGACTCCGCATCGCCTTCCCTGCCTCCCACAGCCCCACAGCCCTTCACCAGCTCAGACCTTGCACCTTCCAGGAAAATGCTCAGGCTCTCTGCTTCCTCGGAAGCTTACAGCGTCCCTGGCCGCCACCACCATTTCCAAGCCACAACATGGTCTTTTTTGCACTCTGCTTCCTCATCATGGGTCAAAGTATCTTATAAATGGATTCAGAGCTTATCCCATGCAGCCCACCCTGAGTTTCTGAGTTTGATGAAGCCGTGTCTTTTTCATCTGGGTGTTCTCAGTGCCACCTGGGGTTACCATCAAGTATTTCCTGCATACACCTTGGGTTACCATCAAGCATTTCCTGCCAAGATGAGGTTAATGCTTAACGCACTGAGGTCTAGCACAGACAGTACGTCTAATATAGGGTTTGTCACGGTGTTATAAAGAACTACTGCAAACAAATCAAAATGAAATCAGAATACTGAGAGCTGCATGCATAAAAGACAGAATGAGCTAACTCACAGCAGATAGATTAGAAAACAAGAAGGGACTTGACTAATTGTAAGAAAGTAAAATGAGCATGCCCTTTCTGAGAGGTTGCTGTGACTGGGATCGGTGTGCTTTGCTGGTGATGATGATATAAACAGGTACATGCCAATGCGCATGGATAATGTGGATTGTAAGTCATAAAACATTCATGTGTTTTGACACAATAATCCTGCTCCTGGAAACTTATTAGAAGGAAATAGTTCAAACTAAGGAGAGAGGAAATGTACAGTTATATGTTTTCTTCCCCCCCATGGCTCTGTTCTTTATCACTGTAAAAACAAATCTGAAAACGTCAGATAAAATCTGATATGAATGCACCCTGAGAAATAGTATATAGTCATTATAGAAAACTTTTATGGAGGTCTTGTAAAAACTGCACTGGTGTTTTACATATAATGTCTAATGATAAAGCAAAACCTTTTCATTATTTTGTAGCTCTACTGAGTCAGGGAGGCAGGACTGAGTTAGAAAAGCTGGAATTCAAGGTGTGGAGGGTTTTTGTTTGGTTTGTATTTTTTACCCTTTCTGATGCCTGTATTTTTCATCTATCAAATGGGCATGTAAATTTTTACTTCTTAGGACGAGATAATAGTGTGTACAAAATATAGGACATTATTAGTCAGCTTTGCATTACTGTAACAAAATACCTGAGATAACCAACTTAATAAAGGAAAAGGTTTATTTTGGCTTAATGGCATCAGAGGCTTCAGTCCACGGTCACTTGGCCCTATTTGTTTGGACCTGTGGTGGCACATTATATCGTGGTGGGAGTGCATGGTGCCTGTTCATCTTGCGGTGGCCACAGACAGGAAGGAGCTGGGATCCCAAATTCCCTTTAAGGGCACCACCCCAGTGACCTCACTTCCTTCCACTAGGCCTCTCCTCCTAAATATTCCAACACCTCCCAATAGCACCAACTTGAGGACCAAGCCTTCATACTTGGGTCTTTGGGGAAATCCCAGATCCAGACTTCAGGACAGAGGCTAAGCATAAAGGGCGTGTTTGATGATCACAGTTGTTATTATTATTATTATTGTTAATTATTATTAGCAAGACTCTCTGCATCTGTGACCTAGACCAAAAAGGCAAAACATGACAAACAGTCCAGGACAAGTGGGGAAGTAACACCCCAACTATGGTGGGGATGTTAGTGGGGACAGATTGCTGAGAAGGTGAGGCAGGATTTGGAGGATCCTAAAGGGTGGGGAGAAGGCGGGATGGCATGGGGGAGGGAGGCAGGACTCTGGCTGTGAGGAGGCAGAGGCTGGCCTGGCGAACAGCAAGGGGTGCTTCTGTTACGGAGCGGTGGAGAGAGGAGGTGGGCCACGACTTAGAGGTCTTGGTTGGTGTCCGCTTTTCAAAGTAAACATGCTCCAGTGAAGGTGGCTGTTGAAATGGTGAGGCCAGGTCTGGAAGGAGGCAGAGGCCCCCAAAGTCCTTACTGATGGAATGAAGGGAGTTGACGGACTGCACCTTCACCTCTGCCTCCCCTCCTGTCCCAGCACCGTCTCAGGAAGTGACCCGGCGTCAATCGTTTGCATCTTCAGGTGAATTCAAACCTACTCGTAGTGATCTTCAAACATCAGTAAAACAATTCAATGAAGAATTCTTCAAAACAATTGCATTTCAGAAGGAAAGACCTTGTTCCCCATGGCAGGAAGCCCAGGTATCAGGCTCTGTAGGAAGAGGCACACGTTTACTGCTGACACTGGACGTGGAGATTGTCATTCGTGCTGTCCACACAGAAGGCCACTCCTACCAGGAACGTATTGCTTTGCTTATGGATGATTGACTGAATCATCCACGCACCTGCCCATTCACCCCGTGAGCCGTCCTTCCACTTAGTAGCAATGTTTACCCAGTAAGTACCTGTGGAGGCAGATAAAATCAGTAAGGTAGATAAAAGAGGAGAACACAGACATTCATGTGCATCTCACATCGGAGGCTTTGAATGTAGGTCAGTTGCATGAGGTCCATCCCAGGGCTCCAGGATGAAGCCCTCGCAACTTTCCTAGCCTCGCTGCTGCCCCACTACTCTGCAACCCGCTGATGAGTCACCTCTGACCAGCTTTGGCTCCTGGGCATGCCAACGTTTTCTCAGCTCCGTGCCTTTGTGAACAAGCTGTGGATATCCTCATCTGGGCCTCTCCTTACCCTAATCCCCTTTCCTCGTCCATCCACACTGCGTTCTCTCTGGAGCCTTCTGGGTCCTCCCCAGGGGGCCCAAGCCACTGTCTCATCTGTGTCCAAGAGCTCCCCAAGGTGCCCTCAATGCTGGGTAAAATAGCAAATGTCAAGTGCAACAGGAAGCCGCTGCGAGTCCAAGGGGGACATTACCTGCATCCTGGCTCCTGAACTCACGGAGGAATGCTTGACCTTGGTCTGGTTGACCTTTGTCTAAATTCTTGCCTTTCTCACCCGTGTGGTCAGCTGACTGTCCTCCTCATGGTCATGGTGGTGATACGGTGCAGGAGCCCTAATTTAGGAGATAGCTAAGATTGCGGTTAGCTGTGAGCCATAAGCATTACCACCTTCCATGGTCTTGTGAGACTTGGCCCGGGACATTGTGGATTGGGTCGGCGCCATTTGCATGATCTTGCGAGACTGGGCCCGGGGGATTGTGGGTCGTTGTCGGGGCCATTTTGTGGTTGTTGGAGGAGCGTGGACGGCGTGTCGGGGTGTTGTTGGAGCCGAAGAGAGAAGCTGGCAGAATAAAGAGCCTGTTCGTTTCCAGTCTGCCTCTGAACTTATTCCCACGGCTTTGCTGCTCCAAGCGGCCATCGCTTCAGGTGACAACAATACGGGAGCTGCCGTGAGGACAGGCGCTTGTCTTTCTGTGCGTGTGTGAGTGCTCAATGCTGGCTCCCTGCGCTTCCCCGTGGCCACTCTTGGTGTGTCTGGCTCTGTCATAACTGCTGACTACCACGTTCATGTCTTTTCCAACTTTTAGCAAATACTTGCGTCCCAGAAGTAGTACAATGTGGTGGCTCTGAGCAGGCCCCCTGACACAGACTGCCTGCTGCAGCCTGGGCTCCCCTGCTGCCTGGCTGGATGTGGGAAGTGACTGGCTGTCCCTGGCACTCAGTTTCCTCATCTGTCAAATGGGCCTAGACCTAGTTCCCACCACACAGGAATGTTATGAGGTTTACATAAGGACCTGTCCTTCCTAAGCCCTCATTAAGGTTCACTATTATTAGTAGGTGCTCGAGAACTGTTTATTGAGAGACTGATGAATAGATTGTAGTGTGTGATAGTTTCAGGAAGTCTGGCTAACATGAAGGTGTTTATTTGGTTCAGAACTCCTGTTTCTTGACCTCCCTATAATTAGTTGCTATTACTAAGTTATTATTAAGTTGAGAGGAAATACTTTCCTGTGACGGTTAGTGTCCTGAAATACTGCAGGTTAAATGCTGCCCATGCTTCTCACATCAAAGCGGGAATTATTTTGTGGGTTTTAGTAATATGGAGAAGTTCTAAGGCGAGTAGCTGGTCAAAAGTGGAGATTTTTCTGTAAAGCAGTGACCAGGAATAGTGGGGCTGTGGTATCTGGGGAATGTCGGGAGATATTCTCTCCAAGTCTACGTTCTCCAACCCTGAAGGAATCCACACTGCTGCCCTTAAGCTAGGAGCTCAAGGAGACGGTAGGCCCTGAGGAAACAGGTCTCTCTCATTTCTTGTATCCCATTCAGCTTCCAAAATATCCTGGGCCCACAGCCTTGACTAATGAAGATCTGGAATTTAATTATTAAAATAATAATGCTGTGTTTTTTCCTTCCCTACCTCTGAAATTCCCACATGACCATCCCTGGCCCTGTGGGAAGTGCTGTGGTAGTGTATGTACTCTATTTGTTTCTCATTATGAGATTAAAGACATTTTGTAATATCGTTTGTCCTGTGCAGAGGTTTGGGTCAGGGGTACATGGGACTGGATGCTATAGTGAGTCCTGGGGAGTCCTTTGTTGCTGCCTGAAGCGAAAGCCACCTGGAGCAACGAACGCCACAGGAAAATTCAGAGCAGGATGAAAATGAAAAAAGGTCTTTTCTTCTTCTTCTCTCTCCGGCTCCAGCAATCACTCCAAATCCTCTAACTCCAACCACCACCTTCTTCTTCTTCCCTCACACTCTAACTAACCTCACCCAGTGATATACATGTAGCTTTAACAAGGACACGTGCTTACAGCTCGAGCTTACAGGTGTGTCACACAGTGTTCACGGGCATACAAAGATTCTTTGAATAACGTATTAATATCAGGTGGAAACTAGAACATCTTTTATGGCTCTCAGCTAACCGCAATCTTAGGCTCCTTCATTTCCCCCTTTTAGTTTTAAAAGGGGATGTTCTAGGATGTCCATGTGCAACCGACATTCTTACCTGTCATGGGAATCAAGGCTGTCCTGACTCCTGGCTTAGGTTGACATGCTGGCCACATTAGACTGTCCCATGTGACTGTGCCGTGTCTTAGGTTGTCCCCTTCTGGGGATCTTACCCGTCATAGGCTAACCAGCCATCCAATCAAGCCCTTCAGGATCGACTGTGTGTTGACTAACAGCTGTCCAATTTTTAGGAGATGCTGCAGCTTTAAGGCGGCAAGCCTACAGCTGGCAAGCCTACAGCTGACGAGCCAAGTTTCCATAGCTTATCAAGTTCTTTAAGCAAATCAGCTGCCCTTAGTTTCATCAAGTAACACACTGAGTTCTCTTAGACAAATACCCGCAAGGCATTGTCCTGTAATGTCCCAAAATAATGGAAAGTCAAAATGTCCATAAGTTATAACACATAGATCCAGGAGGCCCCATGCATGCAGAGCAGAGGCCACACTGCTGGTGAGGTTGTTCAATGCTTGAGCAGCAGGGATGCTTGCAGCGACCGCGGTCCCTGCAGTTGTAGCAGCAGCCGTCTTTTTTATGTCTAGACACTGCCACTGGCAAATCTTCAGGGCCCGCTACCTAAAAACTCAAGCATTAAGGGAAAGGCAGTGCTATTCCAGCACTGAGATCAAAAGATGAGCTGTCAAACTAAAAAAAGAATTATTAGAGTAGAAAATAAAAGTTGATCTCTGCTCATACACATTGCTACTTAAGCTCCCACAAACATAAGCTGGCAAAATATCACATTCAGAAATAATCAAAGAGAAACTGAGGGTGTTTACTGCATTAAAAATAGATTAAGGAAAAATTAAAGGCACTTTGGAAAAATAATTTGTTAGCTGGAATCCTTGAGTCTCTGTATATACTGTTGAAGTAATTCAAATTAATTAGCTAATAGATAAATGAAGTTAATAACAAATAAACAATCCTATGTCAAAACACCAAAATATCAGGTTATACAACATTAGTCATATTCACAGCTGAAGAGAAGTCCCAGAGACAACTATAAATCAAAATTGATTATCATAATAATTGATTATCTAATTAGAATATTCTAAACTTAAATGAATTAACATTATTTGGATCTATATCTATCTATTATTTTTTTTTATAAGCGCTTAGTTATTTGTGATGTCACACTAGACAGACGCACATATAAACATATATTTGTGACATCACATTAACATGAAATTTAGACAAATGCACAGACATAAAGACATATATAAAAGAAAAAAATACAATTGTGTATACACTAAAGAAAGATCTTCTTGTCCCGGCCAGGAAGAATAAAATTTAAGTTGTGAATTTATTGGAGGACTCTTTTAAGGGAATCACTCCATACCTTCATTTTGGTCCTCTTGACTTTGTACTTGTTTATTCAATCTTGACTCCTCAATAACTTCATCTTGATCCTTTTGACTTTGTACCTGCTTTATCAATCTAGATGGTATCCATATTGGAGAGGATTCGTGCTTTGGAAAAACACAAACACATCCTCTCCCCCAAATTAATACTGGGTCTGGATCCTTCCATGTATCTGAGAGAACATCCTTCCAGTAAACCAAAGGTTTATGTTGTTAGTGTGGGTTCCATTGTCTATCTCCAGCCAAATATCCATTAGAATCTAAAGTTAAGAAATTTAGGGTAAACAGGGCAACTGCCAATCTGTCCTTAGGATTTTTCCAGTTTCCATCTTTTTGCTTTAGTAACATATTTTTAAGTGTCTGATTTGCTCTTTCAATTATTCCTTGTCCCTGAGGATTATAAGCGATACCTGTTTTGTGGATTATATTGAATTTTGTACAAAATTGTTTGAAAGATGTGGATGTATATGCAGGGCCATTGTCTGTTTTAAGCATTTTGGGGATGCCCAATGCAGCAAAAGCTTGCAGACAATGAGATGTAACATCTTTAACTTTTTCTCCGGAATGTAAAGAAGCAAAAATCATGCCTGAGCATGTATCTATGGTGACATGAATAAATCGTAATTTTCCAAAAGTTGGCTCATGTGTGACATCCATCTGCCACAAATGATTGGGCATCAAACCTCGTGGGTTAACCCCATAATGTGGATTGGGCAAAAGTGTTACACAAGATGGACATTCTTTTACAATTCTACGAGCTTGTTCTTTTGTGATTTTAAATTTTTGTCTTAAGGTAGTGCTGTTCACGTGGAACTGGGAATGAAATGAAGTAGCTTGTTGTACTGTAGTAAATATAAATATTGTTTTAGTGAGGGCATCAGCTTTTTGATTACCTTCATGGAGAGGACCAGGCAGATTAGTGTGAGCTCTTATGTGACCTCTAAATAAAGGTTCTTTTCATTGCCATAGGAGATTTTGGATTTGAGAAAACAATTTAAAAGTTGGAGTATGTGGTGCTATTGGACCTGCTAGCTCCAGTCCTTAACTGCTGTGACTTCTGCTTCCTTACCTGAACGGGAAGCTGTTCATATTGTTGGATGATTAGGACAGATACCATTTCATTTTCTTTTCTTTTCTTTTCTTTTATTCTAAGTTGTTATATATGACAGCTGAATGCATTACAATTCATATTACACATATAGAGCACATTTTTACATATCTCTGGTTGTATACAAAGTATATTCACACCATTTGTGTCTTCATACATGCACCCAGGGCAATGATATCCATCTCATTCAACCTTTTTTTTTTTTTTTTTTTTAACCCTTTTGCCCCTTCCTTTCCCCTCTCTCCCTATTGGCCTTTCTAGTGTTCCTCTAATCCTCCTATACTCCCCATCCCAACTCCATTGTGAATCAGCCTCCTTATAGCAGAGAAAACATTTGGCATTTGGATTTTGGGCATTGGCTAACTTCACTTTACATTATATTCTTCAACTTTATCCATTTACCTGTGAATGTCATGATTTTATTCTCTTCTATTGCTGAGTAATATTTCATTGTGTATATGTACCACATTTTCTTTATCCATTCATCTTCTGAAGGGCATCTAGTTTGGTTCCACAGTTTAGCTATTGTGAATTATGCTGCTATAAATGTTGATGTGGCTGTGTCCCTGTAGTATGCTGTTTTTAAATCCTTTGCATATAGACGGAGGAGGAGTGGGATAGCTGGGTCATAAGGTGGTTCCATTCCCAGTTTAACAAGGAATCTCCATACTGCTTTCCAGATTGGCTGCACCATTTTGCAGTCCCACCAGCAATGTATGAGTGTGACTAATCTTTAGACTATATAAAGAACTCAAAAATCTTAACACCAATAAAACAAATAAACCAATCAATAAATGGGCCAAGGAACTGAACAGACACTTCTCAGAAGAAGATATACAATCAGTCAACAAATACACAAAAATTGTTCAACATCCCTGGAAATTAGAGAAATGCAAATCAAAACTACTTTAAGATTTCATTTCACTCCAGTCAGAATGGCAGCTATTAAGAACACAAACAACAATAAATGTTGGAGAGGATGTGGGGGAAAAGGCACACTCATACATTGCTGGTGGTACTGCAAACTGGTGCAAATACCATTTCCAAATGTTGCTCCCTGCACTGTGTTTCATGCTCCAGAAGTATCTACACTTAATCTTCACAGCAGCCCCTGAGTAGTGGCTTTAACCCTTCTCCTGCTACAGGTGAGGGCTCTAGGCTCAGAGGGCAGAGACACTTGCCAAAGGTGGAAATAGCAGGCTGTAGATTTGAACCTGGGCTTGTTTATTCAGTAAACTAGGCCTGCAAGTAATGTGTGCTAAAGGGATGAAAGAATGAGCACCTACTATGTGCCCACACTGGCAGAGGTCAGAGCAAGGACAGACAGGTGAATGGTGAACCATGCTAACTAATGTCTGTGTTCGAGAGCAAGTGAGCTGCTCCCCTGGATGGCGGATGACCATTCTTCAGGAGTGTTCTAAAAGACACCCCTGGACTGGGCGGAGGTCACATCACATGCTAAAGTCCCTGAAACATTTGCAAGTGTTCACTGGTTCACTTGCTTACGCACTCTTTCAGTCACTGTTAGAAAATCATAACTATTCACAACATTTACTGGAGCAGTTTGCTAGTTGCTGGTGATTTAATGGTGAATAAGAGTTTGCTTTACAGTCCGAAGCAGCGCTGTCCGCGGTGTAGTTGCAGCTGCCGATACCATCTCGGCAAGGAGACATCCACCCAGTGGCTTTGAAACCCATCAGCGAAGAGGGATAGAAAGAGGCCTAGAGGCGTGGGTGGTGTCCACGTAGAGCTCTTTCGCACAGCTTGCCAAGCTGATCCCACAGGTTCTGGACTGTCACAGGGTCTGCGGAGCTGCTGTTGAATGGGAGGAGAGCTCCACCATCTTTGAGAAGTACAGTGGCTGACCCAGACAAAGGGGAAAAGACAGAGGGGAAGAACAGCTGCAGACATCCAGGGAGCCGCCAGCGCTCTGAAGGCAGCGCACACCTGGGTGAGGCTCGGGTAACCAGCAGGGGAGGGCGTGTCTGAGGCCACCACAGCGGCCACAAGAAGCTACAACTGTGGGTGGGCGTGGGGAAAGGGTGCCTTCTGGAGGGTCCCCTTCCCGGTGCCATTCATCTGCTGACACACAACCCCCTGAGCCACTCTTCCACTGAGCCATTCTGCCGCTGGCCTAGAGTGCAGCCTTGACTCCACTGACAGGGCCGCAGACTGTCTGGACGTGGCCCCATGCAGTTGGCTTAAACTGGAAAGGAAAAAGAGGGGGGCTTCCCAGGGCTTGTTTTGTTTGAGACTTGGGGTTCGACTTTTTTGTTTGTTTGTTGGTTGGTTTTTCTTTTTTTCTTTTTTTGGCTTTGTTTTGTTTTGCTTTTTTTTTTTTTTTTTTTTGCATTGATTGTCAGTGTGTTTGTTTGCTTCTGCTCCTTTTTTCTTTCCTTCTTTTCTTCCTTCTCACTTTTGCATCTTTTCTTCCTCCTTCATCTTTCATATTTGCACCCTGCCAGTGCATACTAAATAGAGGCAAAAACAAGTTATGCGCAGAACTTGGGACTTGTAGAACCGGCGCAATTGAACTGGATAGCAAAGCGGTGTTATATATAGTTTACTCTCTATTTTCTTGATTCTCTCTCTCCTCTTTCTTACACCAATTCCTACTATTTTATCATTTTTTTCTTTTTCATCTTACTTTATATATAAATTGGTCTTTCCACCTAATTGTCTACTCCATTCTCTTTCTTCTCTCGTCTACTTATACTAAACCACTTCCACTAAACCACTTCAATAGAACTCTCTTTTCATACTTTCCAAGAAAGAACAATTCAAGACACTTCCTTCTTCCTAAACATAACACCTCTGTATCCAATACTTGAAGCTATAAAACCCCATCAAAAGCGTACAGAGTAAATTGGAAATAATATCTGGGTTAACCAAATCTGTACATTGTGATCAAACTTGAATTTTCTGAATAGAAAGTGTTAGGTTTTAAAGTTTAAAGGAGTTATAAGGGGATCTGATAGCATTGTACTACAGGAACAACATAAGGCTTTAAGGTAAAATCGAAATAGTCAAGGTCCCACAGTGCAGGAAGAAAAGACACTCAAGCAACATGAAAAAACAAGGGAAGAAAGTGGCACAAACAAATCAAGATACCTCATCAGCAGATTCTATGGCAAACACAGTTGGTCAAATGCCAGAGATGGAATTTAGAAATTACATATTCCAAATGTTTATGGAACTTAAGAATGAACTCAAAAATGAGATGAGGGAGCAAGTACAGGAGGCAAAAGATCGTTTTGACAAAGAACTCCAAAAACAAATACAGGAAGTAAAAGATTACTTCAATAGGGAAACAGAGGCTCTAAAGAGAAATCAAACAGAAATTCCAGAAATGAAAGAAGCAATAAACCAAAATAAAAGTTCAATTGAAAGCATTTCCAACAGAGTAGACCACTTGGAAGAAAGAACCTCAGACAATGAAGACAAAATATGTGTCCTAGAGAAGAATTTAGACTATACAACAAAACTTGTTGGAAATCAAGAACATAACATCCAAGAATTATGGGACAGCATAAAAAGACCAAACTTAAGAGTGATTGGTCTAGAGGAAGGGGCAGAGTTTCAAACCAAAGGAATGAGTAATTTATTTAATGAAATAATTACAGAAAATTTTCCAAACTTGAGGAATGAATGGGAAAACCAAGTTCAAGAGGCATACTGAACACCAAACAAACAAAATCTCAACAGATCCACAAAAGACACATTATAATGAAAATGCCTAATATACTGAGCAAGGAGAGAATACTAAAAGCCACAAGAGAAAGGAAGCAGATTACATATAGCGGGAAACCAATCAGACTATGTTCAGATTTTTCAACCCAGACCTTAAAAGCAAGAAGATCCTGGAATAGCATATTTCAAGCTCTGAAAGAAAAGGGATGTCAACCAAGAATCTTATATCCAGCAAAATTAAGCTTTAGATTCGAAGATGAAATAAAAACCTTCCACGACAAGCAAAAGTTAAAAGATTTCACAACTCGAAAGCCAACACTTCTGAACATCCTGGGCAACATTTTTCATGAAGAAGAAGAGAAAGATAACAACAAAAATCAACAAAGGGAGATATTAAACTAAGGGAATACCAACCAGAAGAGAAACCAAATCAAGCTAAAGACCATAATTCAAATAAAAATGGATGGGAATAAAAATCACATCTCAATAATAACCCTGAATGTTAATGGCCTAAACTCGCCAATCAAAAGACACAGATTATCAGAATGGATTAAAAGAAACGACCCAACAATTTGCTGTCTCCAAGAAACACACCTCATAGAAAAAGACATCAACAGACTGAAAGTGAAAGGCTGGGAAAAATCTTATCACTCACATGGCCAGCGGAAACAAGCAGGGGTTTCCATTCTCATATCAAATAAGGTAGACTTCAAACCAAAACCAATCAAGAGGGACAAAGATGGATATTTCTTACTACTTAAGGGAACCATTCATCAACAGGATATAACAATCATAAATCTATATGCCCCAAATAATGGAGCACCTACATTCATCAAACAAACTCTTCTCAAGTTCAAGAGTAAAATAGACCACAACACAATTATTCTAGGGGACTTCAACACACCTCTCTCACCAATGGATAGATCATTCAAACAAAAGCTAAACAAAGAAACTTTAAGCCTCCTTAAAACAATTAACAATTTAGACCTAACAGACATATATAGAATATTTCATCCCTCAGTAAATGAATACACTTTTTTCTCAGCAGCACATGGCTCCTTCTCCAAAATAGACCATATATTAGGTCATAAGGAAACTCTCAGCAAATATAAAAAAATAGAGATACTACCCTGTATTCTATCAGACCATGAAGGGATGAAATTGGAAATCAACGACAAAACAAGGATTAAGAAAAACTACTCCAACAACTGGAAGCTAAACAACATGCTACTGAATGAACAAGGGGTTGAAGAAGACATCAAAGAGGAGATTAAAAAATTCCTAGAGGTAAATGAGAACACAGATACAATGTATAGAAATCTCTGGGACACTATGAAGGCAGTAGTAAGAGGAAAAATCATTGCACTGAGTTCATTCCTTAAGAGGAAAAAAACCAACAAATAAATGACTTAACATCACACCTCAAAGCACTAGAAAAAGAAGAACAGACCAACACCAAGAGCAGTAGAAGACAGGAAATAATTAAAATCAGAGCAGAAATTAATGAAATTGAGACTAAGGAAACAATTCAAAGAATTGACAAAACTAAAAGTTGGTTCTTTGAAAAAATAAACAAAATTGACAGACCCTTAGCAATGCTAACAAAAAGAAGAAGAGAAAAAACTCAAATTACTAACATTCGTGATGAAAAAGGGAATATCACAACAAACACCTCAGATATACAGAAGATAATTAGAAATTACTTTGAAAACTTGTATTCTAATAAAACAGAAAATATTGAAAACATTGACAGATTTCTTGAGTCTTATGATTTGCCTAAACTGGAAATGGAGGCTATACACAACTTAAACAGACCGATTACAAGCGAAGAAATAGAAGACATCATCAAAAAGCTACTAACAAGGAAAAGTCCAGGACCTGATGGGTTTACAGCTGAGTTCTATAAGACTTTCAAAGAAGAATTAATACCAATGCTCTTCAAACTATTTCAAGAAATAGAAAAAGAGGGAGCTCTTCCAGACTCTTTCTATGAGGCCAATATCACATTAATTCCAAAGCCAGGCAAAGATATATCCAAAAAAGAAAACTTCAGGCCCATATCTTTAATGAACATAGATGCAAAAATCCTCAACAAAATTCTGGCAAATCGGATACAAAAACATATCAAAAAGATAGTGCACCACGATCAAGTGGGGTTTATCCCAGGGATGCAAGGCTGGTTCAACATTCGGAAATCAATAAACATAATACATCACATCAATAGACTTAAAGATAAAAATCATATGATCATCTCAATAGATGCAGAAAAAGCATTTGACAAAATACAACACCCCTTTATGTTCAAAACACTGGAAAAACTAGGAATATCAGGAACATATCTCAACATTATAAAAGCTATTTATGCAAGGCCCCGAGCTAACATTATCTTAAATGGAGAAAAATTGAAAGCATTCCCTCTAAATACTGGAACAAGACAGGGGTGCCCCCTTTCACCACTGCTATTTAACATAGTACTGGAAACTCTGGCCAGAGCAATTAGACAGACAAAAGAAATTAAAGGGATCAAGATAGGAAAAGAAGAGCTCAAATTAGCACTATTTGCTGATGACATGATAATCTACCTAGAAGACCCAAAAAACTCTACCAGAAAACTTTTACAACTAGTAAATGAATTTGGCAAAGTTGCAGGATACAAAATCAATACACATAAGTCAAAGGCATTTTTGTACATCAGTGACAAAGCCTCTGAAAGGGAAATGATGAAAACTACCCCATTTACAATAGCATCAAAAAAAATAAAATACCTGTGAATCAACCTAACGAAAGAGGTGAAAGACCTCTATAACAAAAATTATAGAACACTAAAGAAAGAAATTATAGATGAACTCAGAAGATGGAAAGACCTACCTTGCTCTTGGATAGGTAGAATTAATATTGTCAAAATGTCCATACTACCAAAAGCATTATACAGATTTAATGCAATTCCAATCAAAATCCCAATGTCATTCTTCAAAGAAATAGAAATAGCAGTCATGAAATTCATCTGGAAAAATAAGAGACCCAGAATAGCCAAAGCAATCCTGAGCAAGGAAAGTGAAGCAGGGGACATCACCATACCAGACTTTAAATTATACTATAGAGCAATAGTAACAAAAACAGCATGGTATTGGCACCAAAACAGACTGGTGGACCAATGGTACAGAATTAAGGACACAGAGACTAATACATATAATTTCAGCTATCTTATATTAGACAAAGGCACCAAAAATGTACAGTGGAGAAAGGATAGCCTCTTCAACAAATGGTGCTGGGAAAACTGGAAATCCATATGCAACAAATTAAAATTAAACCCTTATCTCTCACCATGCACAAAACTCAATTCGAAGTGGATCAAGGACCTAGGAATTAGACCAGAGACAACACGTCTGATAGAAGAAAAAGTAAGTTCCAATTTCCAACATGTCGGATTAGGCCCCAAGTTCCTTAACAAGAATCCTGTAGCCCAAGAATTACTACCAAGAATTAATGAATGGGATAGATTTAAACTAAAAAGCTTCTTCTCAGCAAAAGAAACAATCAGTGAGGTGAACAGAGAGCCAACTAATTGGGAACAAATATTTAATACATGCACATCAGATAAAGCACTAATTTCTAGAATATATAAAGAACTCAAAAAACTTTACACTAAAAAAACAAATAACCCAATCAATAAATGGGCTAAGGAATTGAGAAGACACCTCTCAGAAGAAGATACACGATTAATCAACAAATACATGAAAAAATGTTCAACATCACTGGCAATTAGAGAAATGCAAATCAAAACTACTCTAAGATTTCACTTCACTCCAGTCAGAATGGCAGCTATCAAGAACACAAGAAACAATAAATGTTGGAGAGGATGTGGGGAAAAAGTCACACTCATACATTGCTGGTGGGACTGCAAAATGGTGCAACCGTTATGGAAAGCAGTATGGAGATTTCTTGGAAAACTGGGAATGAAACCACCCTATGACCCAGCCATCCCACTCCTGGGTCTATTCCCAAAGGACTTAAAAACAGCATATTACAGTGACACAGCTATCTCAATGTTTGTAGCTGCGCAATTCACAATAGCTAGGTTGTGGAACCAACCTAGATGTCCCTCAGTAAATGAGTGGATTAAGAAAATGTGGTATATATGCACAATGGAATTTTACTCAGCAATAAAAGAAAATAAATTAATGGCATTTGCAGGTAAATGGATGAAGTTGGAAGACATAATGCTAAGTGAAGTTAGTCAGTCTCAAAAATCCAAGTACCAAATGTTTTCTCTGATATAAGGAGGCTAGTTCATAGTATTGTTGGATGGGGGTACATAGGAGGATTAGAGGAACATTAGAATGGTCAAAGGGAAAGGAGGGCAAGGGGGGGAGCAAGCGGGGAGGGAGGGGGAGAAAAGAAAAAAAAAAAAAAAAAGGTGGTTGAATGAGACGGATATCATTTTCCTAAATGCATGATTGAAGACCTGAATTGTACGAATATACTTTGTATACAAACAGTTGTATCTAAAAAGATGCTAAATACATGCACTATGAGTTGTACATATTAAAAATTATAAAAATAAAATTAAAAAAAATTCACCCCCCCCCCCCAAAAAAAAGAGTTTGCTTTTTAGTAGAAAAAAATGCTAGCTGCCATTTGCCAATAGTTCCCATGAGAAAGACAGTGCATATTATCTTTGGGCTTTTCAGTGAGGTTATTACAATCTTTCTATGAATGACAAAGGTTATGTAACTTAGCTAAGGCCACGTGGCCAGGAGGTGGCAGAACAAGGGCTCAAACTTGACACTGATGAGATCCTAAAATTCGTTGAGAATAAAAGAATGTGTGATTTCAAAGTGATCAACATATTTGTGAGACATGGAGCATTGTTAAGGAAACTCACTGAGTTCATTGTGTAAAATCTTCTCTTCTTTTTGTGGAACTAGGAGGGAGCCCAGGGCCTCCTGCATGCTAGGCCTTACCATTGAGCCACATCCTCAGCCCCACAATCCACTCTTTGAGGTGCTGCATGGATGTGTGGAGCTTGTGGGCCACACTGGAGGAGGTGTCTGTGCAGAGGGGAGAAGCACAGGTGGGCTGGGACTGGGACAAGGCCTCAGAGGACTTCAGGGAGGAAGTCTGAATGGAAACAGGAGCCCTCAGTGAGGTGGGGATTAAGGACAGGCAAACAACAATCTCATGCATAACCTTCTGCCCTTTGTTGACAGGGAGGGCTGTGAGGAGGCTCTGCTGAAAATCCACCGTGTCTTTCCTTCTCCCGTCTTTGGTGCCTGTGTTGCATAATATTTCCTTCACAAAATGCATTTTAGATAAGTATTCCTCATCAAGATTGAAAACTGGACAAATAAAATTAACCAGTGATAACAAAACTTTTTCATCCTTGTAGTGAAAATAGCATTGTGTGGCAATCTGAGTGTGGGTTTGAGGTAATAGCTCTGAGTTCTGGTCGCAGCAGGTCGTAGCTGAGCAGGTTTTGGTGTCCCAGTTCGTTTGGGCTGCTGTAACACAAACCATGAACTGAGTGGCGTACAAACCACAGACATTGATTTCTCACAGACAGGGGGCTGGGAAGTCTAAGAGCAGGTGCCAGCAGATGCGGTCTCTGGTGAGGGTCCACTCTCTGGTTCAGAGATGGCGCCCTCCAGCTGGGCTCTCACATGATAGAAGGGGCAAGGCAGTTCCCTGGGGCCTCCTCTAGAAGGGCACTGACCCTATTCATTAGATCATGACTTGGCCCTCATGATCTAGTCACCTTCCAAAAAGTCCCACCTCCTACGACCATCACCTTGGGGGTTAGGTTTCAGCACATTAATTGTGGGGAAACCAGACGTTAGCACTCGTCCATGCTAACCTTCTCCATGCCCTTGTTCCTGATCCCTGAAGGAAATGGGCTGGGCTGTACCAGAGCAGAGAATTTCACCCCTACGGGGATTCTGGGAATCTTAGGAGCAATGTGGGGTCGGCAGGCGGGGAAGATCTGAGGCCCTACTCCTGCCTCAGCCTGAGCAGTTTCACTCCTACTTTTGTTCCCCATTGAAGTCCTGCTTAGAATTTCATTTGAGGAAAAGTTCTTTAAATGAGAGTCACTGGGCTGTGGGCACGAGAGCACCTCTGAGGCTCGTTCAGGCATTCCGGCCACGGGTTCCTTGTTGGGCCCAGGCCTTCACACTGCCTCCGGAGGCTCAGTTACTCTGGGGCCGCGCAGCCTGCTGAAGGGCTGAGCACCAGGGTTTGGCTTCAGGCCAGGAATCCTGATGCCATCAGTTGAAGGAGCCCCAATTAGGGAGATGGCTATTGCGGTCAGCTGGAAGCCATAAGTTCCACCTGATAATAAGTATGTATGTGACGCACCTGTAAATGCACGTGAGTGAGGCACCGGCAAAGCTAAAGGTATATAACCGGGTGAAAGCGGTCGGAGTCAGGAGAAGAATGAATTCATTCAGTCAGTCATGCAGTCACTCGGTCGGAAGAAGAGTTCGGGTCGGAGAAGAAGAAAAGAATCAGAGCGGCCAGAACGTAGTCAGAGCGGTTACAGAAGAGAAACCAGATAGAAGAAGTAATGGCTGGTCAGAGTCAGGCTGAGGCTCCCGAGGAAGAAAGAAGAAAGAACAAAGAAGAAAGAAGCTCTAAAAGCTAAGCTCTCTCTCTCTCTAAAGAAGAAATCTCTCTCTTTCAAGCTCTCTCTCTTTCTCTCTAAGCTCTAAGAAGATGAAGAAGTAAAAGCTCTATCTTTCTCTTTAAGCTCTAAGAAGAAGAAGAAAAAGCTATCTCTAATCTTTCTCTCTAAGCTCTTTCTAAGAAGAAGAAAAATCTTTCTTTCTCTCTCTGAGCTCTCTCTAAGAAAGTAGAAGTAAAAGTAGTAATAGCTTTACTCTGCCTCCGAGAATTTTCCCGCAGCGTTGTGGCTGGCCACGACAGGCAGCTTACAATCAGTGTGGACTTGGGCTGGAGCAGCAGAGCCTTCCAGAGAGCGTGACTTTCTGGGAGGATGCAGACGAAATTTATCTAGTCATTAGGAAACTGGTGCAAATTCACGATGTGTGGCCAGCATCGGTCTATTTGCATGACCACCGATGGTTGAAACGCGACCCTACCTGTAGCTAGCTGCCTCTTGAATGGCTAACAGCCAGCGCCTCCACATTCCGTCTAAAAGTTTCCAGGTCTCCCTGCATCCTGAATTGTGAGTCAGATGCTGAGGACATCAAAGAAGAAAGCGTGGCGACAGTTTGTCCCCATGGCTTCTGTCTCTGATGGTGAAGTCTGGAAAGTTCTATTCTAAGTGCCAGGTAAAGAACTATCACTGAGTAAGGTTCTTCATCCTTAAGATAGAGGCTATTATTTTGTCTACTTCAAAAGATGGCTGTGAATTTTGCACGCCAGAATCCTCTAGGCGGCACTGAGCATAGAGCCCAAGACAAAGAAAAACAATTATTCTTTTCATTTATTATTTGGTTCTCTGGGACTTTGCTATTTCTTTCACTCGAATGGCGATAAAGGTAATAGATGAAGGTGTCACTGACTTCTGTATCTGGGGGACTCCACTGGACATACGTGAGTGTGTGCATGTGTGTGCATGTGCTGACGCATACATGGTATACTCAGACATGCTGGAAATATATATATATATATATATTTACCCAAATTGGGGCCACACAGTGCTGCACCCCTGCCACAGAGATAAGAAAATCCTTTCAGGGGTTAATGCATGCAGTCCCACCTAACGGAAGTTGTGTTCATTCATGTCCTTCAGGAACACTGGGGGGGGGGTGTCCACTGCATGTTAGGCCTGGTACTCACTGCTACGGATGGACACAGGAGCCTTACTTGGTGGACTGTACCCTAACAGCTGGGCCTGTGCTCATCCACTCATTTGACAAAGGCTTCCTCTGTCTATTCTGTGTCTGGCATTGCTCCAGGTGGTGTTTGAGACTTAAAGAAACCGAGAAGTGATCTTTGTCTTCAAGAAACTTATGCCCAGCTAAGAGGAAGAGTCATTTGTTGCAGCAATAGCGACACACCTACCTGCAGCTTACTGAGAGCTGATATGGGGTCCTGGTGCATCACATTTGTAAGTCCTGTAAAGACCCCCACCCCACCCCCGGCCCCAATCAGAACCTCTGCCCAGAACCTCTTATAAAAGGGCTGGTCCCAAGGGTGATCTGACAGCTGTCATGCTGGAAATAGAGAAGTTTGCAAATTGTAAATGGGAATTGCCCTCATTGAAATTGGTTCAGCTCACTTGAAAAAAAGAAAGACGAATGCAGCAGCCCGCCCCCCCCCCCCGCCCCGCCCAGTCACTGGCATTTCTTATCTGACTTCGTGTCCGGTTCCCTGGAGTACAAATGTCTGTCCTCCCGCCACAGAGGAGGCGCCTGGAGTCACAGGGAATGCGCCCACACCCCTGCCCCTGCCAGAGCCGAGTTTCAGGGAGAGCTGAGAACGAGGCCTGTGCAAGCAGCAGCGCTTTAGGGGGCTTCTGGGGGGAGCCTGGCTTCTCACAGCCTCGCTGAGAGGAAGCAATACTCCCTGACTGACCATATTCTTGTTTTCCCACTTCTATCCTCAGAAGCAATTTTGGATCTCTGTTGGGTCACCGCTCCCTGGTGGCCAATACCCTTTCCTCCGGTGACTGTTTCCATTTTGGTCGCTTCTATCCCAGCTGCCTTCCAGGCTGCGGCTCAATAGATCATTTCTGTCCCTGCCTCATCCATTTAGATAGAGCCTCTCTCTCCCACTGTGTCTATTTTTAATTTTCCAAGAGCCCCATGTGTTAGAATTTTAATACTGGAGCCTGTTTCCCCCCCGGCCGGCCTTGTCTCGGCTAGCCAATGATATCAAGTTTCTCTTAAACACATGGCTGGCGGTTTCATTCTCTTCCACATTTGGATGCTGTTTATGGCTTCTGTGAGGGAAAGGTTAATTTCCCTTCTCGGTGTCTGATTTTCTTCTTTTAAGACATAAATAGCCAGCTTGGCTTTAGCTGGAGGCGGCTGTCTCTGTGTTAACCTGAACTCTCAGGACATCTGAGCTATGCTCAATAGTGCTTGACCAATAACGTGGGAGGCGTGTTCTGTAGTGATGGCTCGTGTTGACTTTGGCTTTCAAGTCCTACTTTGTCTCCTTCTGTAAAAATCTCTTGTGCCTTCTCTTTTCTCTCCATCCTCAGGCTTCCGTGCCCCTAGCTAAGACATCCACCACGTCCTTGGTCTCCTTCTCAATTCTGTCCCTGTATTCCTCCAGCTCACCCATTTTTTGCCAGGGGAATTTTCCAGAGCACAACTCTGATTCGATCACCCTCCATGACTTCCCGTTCCCTACAACATGAAGTCCACATTCCTCATATAGATTCTCAGCTCAACCTTGAGATTCTTGTGAGATTTTTTATGTCTCGAAGCCAAGCAGAATATCTGGGAACTGCATCAAATCCTCTAAGTAGCACTTTTCTTCATCAGTAGCTTCTTGTCACACATAATATTCCCTCTGCCCAGAGCCTCTTCTCTCTTCCCTTTCATCTCTCCACAGCCTTGAGGTCTGCTGAGGCTCCTGAGTCCCCACCCCTACACCAACCTCCCCATTTTCTCCAGGCTACCTTCCATCTCTCTTATGTCTTCCTTGTTTGAATTCTCATTATAGTGACTTCAGTGATCTTTACCAGTTAACTGGCTTTTGGGCATTTTATCCATGAGCCACAAAATCTGGAGGACAACGTCTCTCTAATCGGTCCAACTATAAAAGATGAATTCAGACTAGATACTGGCTAGTTTGTACATAAAGTTGACACTTCAACTTTCCCCCTAGACTCTTAAGGTCTGCAGACCAGTAAAAGATTATGGTTGGTGAGGTAGGTATCGCAGAAGTTTTATTCCCTTGGCCTGAGCCTGATCAAAGGATGCCCGTGCATGTCCCTAAGGCTGTATCCTCACACATCTCCACCAACCCTTCCCTCACACTGTGGCTCCACACGTGGTCCAAGTCTCTTCAGTTCCCTCCTCTACCCTCCAGGCTGAACTTGGCACTTGTGAACGTGCTCCTCTGGATTTGCTGGTATCCTTGTTGGCCTTCCTGCTGCTGACCCACTTTCTGGACAAGCCCTTTCACGCATGCATGTGGCACTTGTCTCCACATCCCCCACTTCCCAAATGCTGCCACCATTCTGCCTTCTGTGTTGACACGTGTGAGTAGCTCAAGGCCCTGGCCCTCCAGCTCCTTGTTCTTCTCATTTCTAGTGGCTTTCCCTCCAAGCCACTTCTGTCACCCTCGCTGGTGACCACACCCTGGACTTGGTCATATTCTGGAAATGCTCCACCTCAGAAGTTATAAAATTCACACCTCCCACTCTCTGACCACAAGTTTCCTCTCTCTCCAGTTCCCTCCCTCTCTCACTTTTAACTTTCTGGTCCCTCCGTTGGGATGTCCGATTCATGGATCCTCTTATTTTCCCGACACTACATGCTGCCCCTGTCTCTACACTCATCTCTGTTTTCGCAGATTCCATTGTTGGTCACTTCAACCGTTCTCTTCACTTTCGTGAAGTAGCTTTACTGTCTTTCTGTCACACACATATCACAAACTAACCCTGGATGATTCCAATCATCTGCCTTATCTGCACCCCTAGCTGGTCTGCTCTATTCCATCAGGGAAAGTTGATCTCTAGTCTGCAGGTCAAGGTCACCACCAGTTGACCTTGAACTTCAGGGGCCTCAATGCTGCCTTGAGAGTACATGCTACTTCATTTTTTCAAGTTTCTTGTCTATTCTCCAGTAGACACATCAAATTTTCCTCTCTTTTTAAACTTCTACTTCCACCTATGCGCTTATGCTTAGCACATAAACCAGTCACCAGAGAGCTCTCCACTTTCTATCACAGAACCTGTAAACTTGCACGCGACCTTGACTTTCACTTCCCCTTTGAGGCTATCTCATCCAGCACCTCTGTCTTTCTCATGACCCTTCTGTTTCACTTACTCCTCCTCTGATGGGTTCCTCAGCCTCTCCTTTCCATGACTGGTACTTCCTACCAGTGTTTAAACATATTTATTTTTTTCCCCACTGTTGAAAAAGAAAAGAAATACTTTCTCAACTCATGTCCCGTTCTGTTCAATGCCCCAGACCCCTTGGCCAGGGGTATGAAATGAGAAACTGCTTGGCTGGAGGAACTGGAAGGGGCTCAATATGACTTGACTGTATGACGCTGGGGGTGGGAGTGGAGGTGAGGCTGGACCTGGCTACTTAATAAATACTGGCTAGGCTGCACTGAATGAACAGGGTTTACTAAGTGCCAACAATTTCATAAGCAAATATGCTAAGGATTTGGTAGCTACCTAGGAACACAGCACAGGAAGTCACCATCTAGTTGTAGAAAGGAGTTCTCAGTGCTTAAAAGATGGCAGCACTGGCTGGATGCTAAGTGAACTGGCTCACCTTGAACTCTGTACTGAATTGGATCCTTTCTTACTTCTGCTCCCTCGCCCTGGTGGTCTAACTCAATGTCGTTCTTCCTGGATTATTTCACTGGTATCCTCAATGATCTCCCTGCTCTACTCTTTCCTCACTGTGGCCAATTTGTTTTGTTAAAATGTACCACGCCCTATCTCTTCTCTGCTCCAGACTGTCCCCCCAGATGCCAGTCTTCTCTGGGGTTCAAGTCAAATCCTCATGGTGATCTGCGCCCACTCTGACCTCTGACATCAGCATCTCTTGGCCTCTGCGTTGCTCACCTGGTTACAACCACACACACCACCATGCTGCTTCTTGAGTCCAACAGCTGGCCTCCTGCCTTAGTGGCTTAGAAGCTTTTACCATCCCCACCTGGCAGGCCACCTGCTTGGCTACCCTGTCACTTCTATTAGGTCTCTGCTCAAATGTCACCTTACTAAGGAGTCTCATCTTGATCATGGTCTATATGGGATGTCACCCCACCCCCTCTTTGTTCACTGTTGCCTCTCTTGCGTTTATTTTTCTTTTTTGACTTATTATCATGCAGCAAATAATGATTTTCATGTATTTTCTACATTTTCCAATCAAACTCCATCAAGGCAGGCTCTGGGTCTGCATTGTTTTCGTATGTATCTCCAGGCCCTGGCACATAACAATCACTCAATAAATAGTGAGTACATGAATAATGGATGATGATAAAGAACCTAATTCCCACGACCCTGTGCATGTGTTGATTAATTTAACGAATGTTCATTAGGCATCTACTGTGTGCTAGTCTCTGTTTCCTATCATCATTGAGAGGCTGGGTACTGAATAAGCCACCGCATAGGATGCAATGTCATTGGATGAGAGGACACAGATGTCTCTGGTTCAAAATTCACAGCTTGGGGTCTCCATGCCAGATCCCAAGTTGCAGGTCTGGTTAAGAGCGGAATCACTTCCAAGCTGCAAGATCATGGAGAGAGAAGGCGTCTCATGCTCCCCTTCTGCTAGTATCCAGAGGCTGCAAAGGAAGATAAGTCAATCTAGATTTAGGCTCTTATTACCTAAAGGAGAGAGTGAGGTCCAAGAAGGAGGACCCCGCCTCAAGTCAGCAAGAATGCCTAGGTCCTGCTCCGCGGCTGGGTGGGGTGGTTCCACTGCCCCACACTAGTGGCGTCTCTTGGCCACTCCTTCCCTTGATCCTACTTCACAATGTCCTCCTTTTCTTCTCCACAGTCAGAACCTTGTTAGGGAGCTGGGCTATGTGTGCAATGAAAAGCGACTTTATAGCTCTCTGCTGTTATGATCATATTTGGGGGGTGGGGTGGTGGGAGCAGGCGGGCAGGAGCCTGCATGACTGCTCTGTATTTTAATGGGATCCCTGCTGGTCACACCCTCTCCAGGGTTCCCTCACCCCGAGGGCCACATGACGGTCATGGAGCAGTCAGGGAAAAGAAAACAGTAATCTTAGAGCCTGAGGAGAAAGCAAGACCCCTCCCTCCACAGCGAAGGGCTCAGACAAGGCAGCCGAGGAAAGGAAGAAAGCCAGAGCCCGGCAGCAGGGACCCTCCGTGAGGACGATGTGGAAATGTGCTTCTGGTGGATGAGCCCAGAACAAGAGCCTGCCACCCACGTGTGGGTGACTGACCCACCGCTCTTTGGCTAAGCTGCAAAGCATGATAGGAAAAGCAGGGATGGAAATGAACCTATTATGTGCCGAGCTCAGCTGTGCCACTTAAAAAAGTATTTGTCCTCAAAACTCCCAGAGGCAGAGCTTAAGAAAGCTGTGATGTGGGAAAGCAATCGACAGTCTTTCAGTTAAAAATACCATCAGCCAGAAATAAGGGCATCAAGAGCTCCACCCGCCATGTGTCAGGCACTGGGCTAAGGTCTCAGGCAGAGGACCCAGTTTCATCATGCCAACACTGACCTGGCTTGTGGACTAGGGGTGAGGGAAGGGACAGCTTGCCTCCAGGCACAGCTAGCAGAGGGCCAATCAGGAGCGCAGTCTGGTGCTGTGGCCTCAGGTGTCTTTCTACATTCTTGCTCTCTAACTCTGCTGCTGTCTTTCCAGGTACTGTGCTGGGTGCTGGGATTAAGGGACTCAGAGTGAATAAGACTAACTGGGCTTATTTCCTCTAAGAAGAAAAAAAAAAGACCTGCTGTCATGGTTTGGATGTGAGGTGTCCCCCAAAAGCTCACGTGGGAGACAATGCAAGAAGGTTCAGAGGAGAAATGATTGGGTGGTGAGAGTCTTGACCCAGTCAGTGAATTCATCCCCTCCTAGGGATTAACTGGTAACTGAAGTGGTAGGGTGTGGCTGGAGGAGGTGGGAATTGGGTGTGGCTTTGGGATATATATTTGCATCTAATTTGTATCTCGAGAGTGGAGACCTCTCTCAGCTTCCTGATCAACACGTGAGCTGGTTCTCTCCGCCACACCCTTCCGCCATGATGTCCTGCCTCACCTCCAGCCCCTGAAAAATGGAGCCAGCCTTCTCTGGATTAAGACCTCTGAAACCCTGAACCCTCCAATAAATTTTCTTTCCCTAAAATCATTCTGGTTGGGTTTGTTGTCATAGCAGCAAAATAGCTGACTGAAACACCTGCCAGTTGGTAGTAAGTGGCAGAAAAGAGACTTAACACGAAGCAGTTTCCCTCTGATGTTCTTGCATTTCGATTTTGCCTGGAATATTTCACCCAGAGCCATGTGGACCTACCTTCCACCACCACTGGCCTAGAAGCCACCCAGGCACAGGCCAGTCAAAGTGACTCCTCAGTCACCTCAGCATGTTTACACACTTGCTCACGCTCTCCCCTCTGCCTGAAAAGTCCTCGGGCCCTTCCTGTCCCTCCTCTCAGAGGAACTATTCCAGGTTCAAGAGCCCTGTGTGGTTGTCCCAAGCCTCGCTTATCCTGGCTAGGAGCGGGTCTCAGATGCTGCTTCAGATGGAGGAGGAGACAGAATATTTGAGAATCTGTGCTGCGGATTGGGGGACGGGACGGTCATCGTCAGTGTGGAGGAGCTGTTTCATGATCTGTTTTGATTATTCCGTGTCCCCATCCCAGGTCCCACATCACAGGGTTGGTCAGGAGCCAGGTCACTCCTAAGCAGCAGGGGGAGGGTGAGCGGGTTCACAGCTTCCTGTTCGGCTCTATTTTCTCAGTGATAGCAGATGTAAGAACAGCACTTGAGACTGATGAGAGGGATGTCACGTTGGGGGATTTCAGAAAGGAGCAGGTTTTGTGGGAGAGCAGAACTGATGGTGGGGAAAAAAAATGTCATAGGCTTCTGGGCAGCATCAAAGGCGTCCTCATGAGTGGCCATCCTGCCTTTCCAGTGGGATCCATGGCCGGCTTGTGCTTTCCCTGGCCACATTCAGCTACCCAGGTGCAGAAGCAGGATTCACTCTAACTGGGGTTTGGGTTTTTCTAGGTGAGCACAGTAAAGGACAGAGAAGCAAAGAGGCTGAGCACCGATTCCAGAGCCTACGAAATCTAAGCCAGGCAGGAAGGGCACTGAGGCAGCTGGAAGAAAAAAAATAACCCAATCAATAAATGGACTAAGGAACTGAACAGACACTTCACAGAAGAAATACAATTAATCAACAGATACATGAAAAAGGGTTCACCATCTCTAGCAATTAGAGAAATGCAAATCAAAACTGAGGTTTCATCTCACTGTTGTCAGAATGGCAATCATCAAGAATACAGGCAACAATAAGTATTGGCGAGGATGTGGGGAAAAAAGGCACACTCATACATTGCTGGTGGCACTGCGAATTGGTGTAACCACTATGGAAAGCAGTATGGGGATTCCTCAGAAAACTGGGAATGGAACCACCATTTGACCCAGCTATCCCACTCCTTGGTTTATACCCAAAAGACTTAAAGTCAGCATACTATAAGTGACACAGCCACATCAATGTTTATAGCAGCTCAATGCACAATAGCTAGATTATGGAACCAAACTAGGTGTCCCTCAATGGATGAATGGATAAAAAAAAAATGGATATATACTCAATAGAATATTACTCAGCTTTAAAGAAGGGTGAAATTAGGGCATTTGCCAGTAAATGGTTGGAGCTGGAGAATAGCATGCTAAGCAAAATAAGCCAATCCCACAAAACCAAAGGCTGAATGTTTTCTCTAATATGTGGATGCTAATTCACAATAAGGCAGGGGGGACTAGGGAAATATAATGTTACCTTAGATTAGGTAGAGGGAAGTGAAGGAAGAGAGAAGGGAGGGGATGTGGAGATGGGAAAGATAGTGGAATGAAACAGACATTATTACTGTATGTATATATGTGACTACATGACCAATATGATGCTGCAACATGTACACTCAGAACAATGAGAAATTATATCCCATCCATGTATGCTATATCACAGTGCATAAATGCATTTTACTGTCATGTGTAACTAACTAAAACAAATTTAAAAAAATTTTAAGAGTCACTAGAGAAAGAACTACTTGGGGAAGTGAGCTGATTCCATGAAGGGATGGAATGAGGAGTGTGCCCGGGCATCCAAGTGACTGCTGCAAGAAGGGATGGGGTGCTCGTTGCAGCCAGGGGTCCCCAGACAGCCTTTGGGTTGTAGGGAGGAGGAATGGACCACAGTTAGAAGTAGGGACAAAGAACAATATCATTATCCTAAATGCATGATTGAAGATCTGAATGGTACTTATATACTTTGTATACAAGCAGTTGTATGTAAAAAGATACTATACTTGTGCATGATGAATAAGTAAATAAATAATAAAAAAATTAAAAAAAAAAAAGAACAAACAGGACACCTGCTCCCTCTCCAGCTCTAGAAGTTTCAGTAGAGAAATAGTCACCATTGAGGAGACTATGGGAGAGGCAGTGTCCTCAGGGGCGGTCCAGGTTGTACTTAGAGTCAAAGATGAAGAAGATCAGCGATGGGGTCTTGCTGACAGAGGATTGGGGCTTGTCCTGGGCTTTGCAGACCTGCGTCCTTGTGCAGTGTCTGACCTGGTGCCACTCAATTCATGGTGGAAGGAAGAATGGAGGTGATTGTCCTGACCTCTTAGGCTTGGTGGTCTTCACGTGGGTTCTCTGGGGGAGGGAGGGAATGGTGCCTTCAGGCTGGCCTGGACCAGAGTGGAACTAGGAGCTCATCCGTCTGCCCCTACTGAAGGCTGGGTAACGAAACACATTTTTCCACCTGACTTTCAAGGCCCTTCCTATTCTCGCCTGTTCCAAACTATCCTAGCTAGTTTCCTAGTATTTCCAAACTCAGATTCTCTCCCTGACAGTTTGGGCTTCTAGCTGTCCCGGTCCAAACACCAGGCTCCTTCCAGACTCATGGTCTTCGCTCCGGCATTTCCTCCTGCTGAGAATGGCCCATTGTCGTCTCCCAGCCCCGCCAGCTCTTTTCTGTTCTTCAAGGCCACGGCAAGTCAGCCTCACCCATGAGACCTTTCCTGATGGGAAAACCTCCCGTCTGTCTGCTCCCCGATTTTGTACAGCTCCTATGGCATCCGCCACACACTGCAGAGTGACCTCTTGTCTCCTCTTGCATCATTTGCTATTTTAAAGGGAAGATTCCGCTTGCTTTTCCAGATAAATTCTGAGATCCTTAAGGAGGGCCGTCCTCTGCTCCCTGTGCTCCCTGTCCCACAGTGTCCTCCCCGTGCCTCTGGCTGTGAGTTGTCTAAGCGGCTTTCACCCCACCCTGTCACCCGCTTCCCTGCCACTATCTACTGTCGTCTGGCTTGTCCTCCTGCTGGAGAGTGGGGCACACAGTTTAGCTCGGGATCCTCCCTCTCCTTTCCCCTTTTGTATCTTCCCCAGAATGTCACAGTCAATGTCAACTCTTTACCCGTCACCTTCAGGCAGCTAATTTGTCTTTCCACCTGGTATTTCCTCACAGACGAGTTGCTTCTGTACCCACTGAACAGTTTTATGTGGATGACCTTGGTGTCTCCTCCAAGTCAAAGGACTTGAAATTGAGCTTGCTCCCTCTCTCCATCCACCCATCCACCCACACATGTGTGCACACGCGCACACACACACACACAATACTAGTTCTCTGTCCTAAGGGCCCTATTTCTATTAAACGTGCTGGCCTGCTTAGCAAGTCATTGAAGACTTCTACTGGCTTCCTTGTGGCTTATGGGGTAAAATGGAGACTCTTTGTCCTGACACCCGAGGAGCTTCCTGATTTGGTCTCTATTTATCTCTTTGGCTTCCTTTCCTTGACAATACAACCTAAAATCCAACTATAGGAAAGTCCTCCGACGTTCCCAAAGATGGCCTTCAAGTTCACATCTCCATGTTTTTGTTCATGCTGATCCAGCCTGGGTGCTGTTCCCCCCCCCCTAATACCCAGGGTACCTTTCAGCTTCAGCTCTGGCATTACCTTACCTTGCTCTCACCCCCCTGACTCACCCTGCTTGTCGGCGGTATTCACTTTGTGGGCTGGCGTACACAGATGGCAAGACATATCACGTTGTGTTTACCTGTCTGCATGATCCGAGGGCGTAGGATGTGACTCTTTGTCTATACTCTCCAAGCACAGTGTCTGGGAATAGTAGGTGCTCATTAAATGTATTTTGAGTAGATTCATAAATGAATGAATGAATACTTCCTCTCAAACTCCCAGGCATCAAACTTCAGGTGTAGATTTGATTTTCTCCTGTCCTTTGTCTCTTTTTTAATCATATTAAAAAACGCCCCAGTCCAGGTCTAAATAGTTGCATTAAAAATAAAAGGCTCAGCCGGGCGCGGTGGCGCATGCCTGTAATCCTAGCACTTGGGAGGCTGAGACAGGCGGATCGCGAGTTCAAAGCCAGCCTCGGCAATGGCGAGGCACTTAGCAACTCAGTGAGACCCTGTCTCTAAATAAAATACAAAAAAGGGCCGGGATGTAACCCAGTGGTCGAGTGCCCCTGAGTTCAATCCCCGGTACCACAAATAAATAAATAAATAAATAAAAAATAAAAGGCTCATACCTCTGCTGCCACTTCATATTCTCCTTTCCCTTCTGCACAGAGTAGGTTCCTGTGATTAAGCCAGATTTGATAACATCACTCTTTGCTACACTCAAAATCCATTCACGAGGGCTCCCCTGTTCACAGAACAAAGTCCTGAGCCCAGTTTTTAAAATCTTCTTTGTTTTGGAAGCAAGCTGTGGCCATGTGGATGCCTTCTCATTCCCTAGAACTCCTGAATAAGAATCTGTTACCACACACAATTTTCTTTACCTCTATAGCATTATTTTCTAAAAACCCAAATATTTTGAGCATCTACCATTAAGGCGATTTCATCGTATTTTTTCTTTAGTCCTCAAAACAACATTTTGAGTTTGGCTGTATTCTCTCCATGTTTTGTATGAGAAACTGAATTCTCAAAGGATTTAAGTAACGGATCCCAAGATTGTGCCCATTTTACAGATTTTATGTTTCCCAAATGTCATCTATTTGGAAGGATTCGTTTTGCTTGTGCATACATCTTACTTTCCATCTTATTTTATGTTCTTTGAGATTAAGTATCAATATTAAGTAACTTAATTCTACTGACTCATGGAAAAGATTAGGAGCCTGTAGCTACCATACTGAGTTTGAGGAGCTAGTGACTCATCCTTTGTGGATACTTGCTGACCACACGTTCAAAATGAAAAAAAAAAAAAAAAAAAAAAAAAAAAAAGCTTTAAAGTTTTATACAAAATTAAACCATAAGAAGAGTTGTCTAAACTCATTGTGGCATCTCAGTGAAGATTGCTGAGCTGACTTGTTAATCATTGTTAATTATTCATCATTTCCCGCAATCCTGGACGTTTATATACTTTCTCAGGTGGTGCGACCTGATGATTGATCAACTTGATTCTCCCTCTGAACATTTGGGATTTATTAGGTGCAGGCCAGTCTTTCAGCTACAGTTTAATTGTGTTAACTGCAAGTGCAATTAATTGTGTCACCTTTGGGGAAGAATTTCACAGCTTCATTTGGGGGAGGGTGGTAAGTCCCTTGTTAAAGTGGAGTGTGTTGAAAAATCTCAAGAGAAAACCCAGATTCTATGATTTTTGTGAGGCTTGACTGTATCCATCTTTTTTTTTTTTGTTGTCGTTGTTGTTGTTTTTCTTTTTCTTTCTCGATGCTATTCATCAAGGCTACTGGTAGCTGCTTGCTTGTTGCAATTCAATTTTGGGAATATTAGCAAGTGCGAGGCATGTTACTTTCTGTAAGACCTGCTGTCAAAATTAATACCCCGTGCCTCCCGCAAAACATAGCAGTACCTGTTCTCCCGACTCGATTTGCTCGTGTGTGGAGCCCTTCATCATCTCGAACCCAGGCGCCCTGCCCGATCCCGGTCTCCTCGGGAAGGTTTCAAATGCCCTTTCCTGCTTCCAGCCTTAGCCCGACTCCTGCCTGTAGTCACTCTGGGTCCGCACGTAATAAATCACTTTAACCTGTTTCTAAAACAAGGTCAGATTGTGCTGTGATTTTTTTTTTTTTTTTTTTTTTTGGAAAAGAATTTTAAAAACCTCTATGTGGATGCTAATTCTCACGGTAGAACTCACGGCCAGAGACAAAGGGCGTGCAGAGGGGTCTGGGGTAGGCGCGGGGCTGCGCGACTGGAGGGGACCGGAGGGGACGGGCGTGGGGTGGGGGTGGGGCGAAGCCGGCTAAAGTCTTCTCGCTGTGGCCAAAGAATCTTTGCAATGTGTGAGTGGGCTTCCATGCCAGAAAGGCTGGGGGGAATTTAACATATCAAACGCAAATAAAAATGACACGCAGATGGCTCACTTGTGAGGCAGCCTTGTGCAGTTTTGGGAATCCTCCACGCCTGCGGTTTTCCGAAATATTATAAGTATAGACTCCGGATTAAGCTTGCTGTTGGCCTCTGAGAGCCGTGGCCCTTCCAACGGAGCCCATTCAGGCCAGGCCCGGAGTCCCAGGTCCTCTAGGCACAATATTGCAGGCAGCCACCGTCCTAGAGTCATTTAGGATTTTCTGTGGCGCAATTAAGCATGTGCAGCGCCCCACAGCCACGGAGGCGCTGTTTATTCAGTGAAAGTGCTCCGTAATTTATTTAAAATAATCCATCTTGCACAAATAAAGGGACCATTGACGGTCCCCCACGGCAGGGGCAGGCCCAGGCCAAAAGGCCCCTCTTGATGGTCTGTTTTGCTGGTCACAGCCAAATACCTGATAAAGTGATGCTGGCTCCCCCTCCCCCTTTCACGCTTAGCTCTCACTTAAAAAAAAAAAAAAAAAAAAAAAGGTGATTTTGCTAAACCTTCTTGCTTTCTTTATAGCAATAATCAGATGAGAATCCCTTCCCCCATTTTTTTCCATTTTTAAAATTAAAAAAAAAAAAAAAACAGATTGGCCATTAAAAATGATTAATGCCAGCCAATTTGATAATCGCCAAGCAGGAGGTGCCAGCCATTCTGGGATTTAGAGGGGCCTCAGGACCAGCTTCTTTATGGCCTTCGGCTAATGAGGAATCACATTAGGCTTTTTACTGTATATGAATTGATTAGCTGAAAATGAGATTACGTCCGCGGGGCAGCACGGCGACAAAGAGCTCTTTCTTTTCTCACACTTCCAGTGCTGGGACGCCCCTTGAACCTGAAAATGTTCTTTACTCCTAGTTTTCCAGAAAAAATACTTGATGAGCCAGGGGGGGTGCCTTCTACAGAAGAAATGTTATCTATGAAAATCTCCAAAACAAACAAAACTACAATGATGAGGAGGACCAGCAGTTGGGATGGGTTCCAGGGACACAGGCACAGGGCTTCCAAGTTCAACTGGCTGGAGTGGGAAGCCGGTCTTGCCACCCCTTGCTCTCACTTGGGGCCAACCAGGAAGACTCTCTGAGCTCTGTTTTCTCCTCGGCACAATGGAGATAACAGCACATACTGTATGAGCTTATTAGGATTCAATGAGATGACAAGATATATCCTTTAGCACAGGACCCGGCATATGGTGGCCTTTAGAAACCTGCTTTTTCTCCTTTCTTCTTCCCCTGGTCCTATCCTGTCCCCCTCCTTCCCTTCCCTCCTTTCTTCCTTTTTTCTTCTCTCCTTCTAAATGCATAGCTGCTCTTCATTTTATTAAACTTGCTTAGAAAATAGACAGCACTGGGAACAACAGATGGTGGAGATGCAGGTTTTTGACCCTGGAAATGATGGTCCAGTGTAGGCTGAGTCAAGAGAGGCCCAGAGCTTTATTATGCACCTGCTGCGTACCTCTCTCCCCTTTGCTTGTGTCTGTATGCTGCATCAGCCGGTGCTATGGACTAAATACTGGGTCCCCCTAAAGTTCACATGTTGACACCCTAACCCCCAGCGTGATGGCTTGGGAGGTGATGGGTCAGGAGAGTGTCTTGTTTTAGCTCTGACACTTCCTGTCTTGGAAACCTTGGGCAGTGCCCCTCACCTGAGCCAGGCTGTTTCCTGGATTCCTTCATCAGCTCCGCCCTGGCCTCCTGCAGATCACCGAGGTAGGTGGTCTTCATTGAGGAGCACTACGTGTGCCTCTGCACACACACACACACAAGCATACAAGACAGAGACGCAGGAACAGACACACTCAGAGGCACATGTGAGGGGCCGCCTTTTGTTTAAGAACATCTGACCCCTCCAATTTCCCCACAAACGTGGTGAAGTGGACGAGAATAAGAATCTACCATTTATGACACCTAGGGTGTGTCTGACCCTTCACACACAGGACCCCGGGGTCCTCAGCAATGCTCTGAGGGAGATGTCCCTGGTCACATGCTACGGGGGAGACGCCGAGACTCTGAAGGTCAGACGCCCTGCTGGAGGCGCACAGCCAGCTCATGGAGGAGCTGGTATTTGGGTCCAGGTCTGTGTGACCCCAAAGCTGACCTCCTCCTTGGCCATCACAGCACTCTGCCTTCCTGGCTTGTTTCAACCCACTCCAGTTCCTGACCCTGACGTCCGTGCCTTTGAGGGTGCCAGCCCCCACTCTGCTGCTGTGCGCCACCCATGCTCAGGACCCAGCTGGGGTTGGCTCACTACACAGAGATGGGAGCCAGCACCCGGGTCTGTGCCGACTCAGACCCCCGGGGAAGAAGCCTCAGGTTGGCTGTGGAAATAGACTTTCATTTTATCCTATGAGTATGGCGTCTTGGTAGATCTTTCTTCTTTCTTAAAATCAGTTGATGATTCATCAAATCTTGTGCAATTTCTTCATCTCTTGTGAACACGTAAGCAATGGTATATGTGAAGGACCTGAGCAGTCCAAAGCTCAAAAAGTCCTGATAATGACAGAAGCCCCCCTCAGCCTGAGCTGCAAGCAGTTTCCACTCATTTGCCCTCTAAAGACACCCCGCCACACACACACACTGGGCTTCCTTCTCTGTCAACCTTCTTGTGTTCTTCCCTTTTCCCCCACCTCCAACCAGGCCTCTACCAGCTCTCTGATTAGAGCAGTTACTTCTGACTTCATGTCTCTGTTTCTATTACTCTCCACCACAGAACTTGCACTTCCCTTCTGAGACATGAAGTCTGATAATAAAACCTTCTCTGTCCACACCCACCTTTGCTCTTCCTTGTCTTGGTGGGCCCTTGGCAACACAGAACCAAAAAGGACCTGCTGGAGACCTCAGACTGATTATGATCCTGGCTCTCAGGTTAACTTTGGAGGTTCTTGTTTGAGCCCTCCTACTTAACGTGCTTGAGACTCAGTTTCCCTGTACAGTAAATGGGGGCTGATTACCCCACCCTCTGTTGAAGAGGTCTTTGAATACTTTGAATCCTAGGATTGTCTTGGACTCTTGGTCAGTGTGGGTAGCTCTAGCATACACTTCCACAACAAGCTCACTTCATTGATGCTGAATATTTTTCTGGGAAATACTTCACATCCACATTATCGCAAGCAGCTCTTCCTCAAAAGCTCTGGCATTTGCACTAGGAGTGCCCACTGACCTTCACATCATGACGACTGCAACAACTTTTGCAGCCTGGAAATCTCCTGTGGCTAGGTATTCGCATTTGCATATATGTAGTAGCATCAGAACGTCTTTTAGCAGATTGGAAAGGCTTCTTGCCTTCCTGAGCCCTCAGTAGGATAAGTGGCCCATGCTTCTCTATCCTGTCTTCCATGCATGTAGCAAGCAATTTCTCCATGTCGTCACCTGGGCCTAGCTCATTTCTTTATGACAATAGTGGAGTTACCTAATGCTGAGGGTTTTCCTGAAGCACTGATTTGCTTTTTATCCTTTAAGAAGGTCAAGACTGTCAGTTGCACTTGTCTTGCTTCATGCTATGGCCATCACTGGCTGCCTGCCTTCATCTTGGGTACTCATCTTTAGTTTCATCTCAGTAGTAATTTCCTGCCCCTTCTCATCAGAAGCAGGAGACACAGACAAGCGTTTTGCAGGCATGATGGGATACAAAACCAGAAAACACAATATCCAAAAAACGCTGGCCTCACAACGCTCTATAGAGCACGGGTTGTCTCCCTGGTACTCTTGTAGTGGCTGACAGGAGCTAGGCCCCACAGCCCTGCCTGGCATACTGCAGAGGGCTGCATTGCAAGTCTCTAGCCTGGGAAAAGACCCAGATTCAAAACTGCATGTATGATTTCCACTGAATACACATGGCATGTGTATCATTGAGAGTCAAAAAAATCTAAGTTGAACTCTGTCCACATGGGAGCCATGGGTAATTAGGATGTCTGACTCAGCCACAGTCCTGCCTGCTGAAGCCCTCAGTGGATGACAAGGCAACCTTGCAGCTGTGGGGAGGTGACATTGGGACTAGAGGGTCTGTGAGTGAAGACTGAACACAGGAGATTCAGTATCTCACGTGCCAGGCCTCGTGCTGGGTGTTGGAGACACACATCGAATAAAACTTAGCATCTGGCCTTAGAGAGCTTGTTGTCTACCAGGGGAGAAAGTGTGACAAATTGGAGTGGCAGTGGTGCAGGAGCCCTGGGGGAGGGGCGATGAGGAGGCAGCAGGTCCTGGCTGGGGAAGGCTTGGAATGGGCTGCAGTCACAGGCAGGGCCCCTGCAGGACCAGGGTCCAGAAGGCCATGGAGTTCAGGGCCGATGTGGAGCCTCTGAAGTGTTTTAAGGAGGAAAAAGTGACACTTTTTTTTTCAGCTTTCGTTAACCTACTAGATGCTTCTGTAAATCTTAAGGGCGTTTTAAAAGCACCTTTCATCTCTGTAAGGTTGAGTCCTCTGTGCTTAGGTCTAAATGTCCCTGTCCCAGGGCTGAAGGAAGTGATCTCAGCCCAGAGGACCTCCGGCTACACGTTAGGGACGTCCCCACATCCTCCGTCACTCACCTCTCCGACACCACTTGAGCACTGACGGAGAAGTCACACGTAAAGGTGCCCCACCAGTGTCTCTGCTTTGAACTTCCTCACAGCCAAAATAAAGGGGGGAATCGATGTCATGAGTAAATCTGATATTCCATCAGAAGAAGCCCACCAGGAGGCAAATTTTGCTTGATCCTGAATTCCAGTCTCCCACCAAGGGCAGTTTTTTTTTTTCGCCTTTGTGAGCCTGATCTTCCCCAATTGAGTGAAGAAGAACAACTTTAGAAATCAGGATAATCCGATGTTGTTTCCCAATGTTTAACGTGGGACTCATTACAACTGCAATCGTAAAAGAAAAATGGCCTTTGAAAATGAGCTTTTCTCTTTGTTTTCCAGATGAGGAAACAAAGAACCAGGGGTGTTAGCTGACATCACCCTTAGCTGTTGGCAAGCAAGGCAGAATAAGATGATCATGCCGCAACTTGGGTGCAGAAGATTTCAGTGCTGGCCAAAAAGGGTTTGACTCAGGGCAACAAGGCAGAGCAGAAGGAAAGCAGGTAGAGTCATGATAATAACCATAATCCCAGCTCTCCCAGCCCCTGCTCCACCACATCGAATAAATGAACCACACCCTCCATTCTGCAAACCACTATTCTTTAAGATTCATTGAAACCTTTTAAAATTTGTGTTAGGTCCAATAATTTGATTTTCCCAGGACTGCTGATTCCTTAGGACTCTAGTAAACTCCCTTTATGTAATCATAATAATCTGATAGACAATAATTAGACAGGTGCTGTTTTATCTTCATCATATGGTAAGGGAATTGAGCTCAGACAGCTTATGTAACTTGCCTACGGTCACACAGCTAGTATGTATTAGCAGAGCTGAACCCAGAGTAGTGTGTTTTTGCTGTCAGTATCCTCAATGTACATATATTATTCATACATTTCAGTTTCTTTCCAAACTTTCTCATTGCCCTGTCTTTGAGAATTAGGTCCTTTAAAAATATGAGCTGAGGCATGATGATTCCCTGTTCAAAGTCACCCTTGGCTTCCCAGAACACTGGAGTTAACTCCCCAGTCCTTTCTGTGGTCTCGGGGCCCTGGTACCCGTTCTTGCCGCATTCTTCTTTGAGTCGCTCCCTTGCCTTTCTTCCCCTTCCTTTACTCTGCTGTCGCCTCCCCGCCTTTCCTGCGGTCTCCCAGCTACTTTGGTGGCACATGTTCACCCTTGGCCCGAGGTCTCCGCAGTTCTTGTTCCCACGCATGGTCTGGCGGTTTTCTCCATTCCAGAGATGGACACAACGCCATCTCCCATCTCGCACGTCCTCTAGAATACGACCTCAGCCCTCTTTCCTCCGAGTGGCGGTGTTCTACGGCTCCTGCCTTTAAACCTGGGTGGACTTCGAATGTGGTGGCAGCCTTCTCTGAATTCCGATTCACAGAATAAAACCCCAACCTGCAGCTTGCAGCTGAGATGTCTGTGCGCCTAGTCGCACGGGGGGGAGGAATACTTCCTGGGTTTTGTAGCCTCCGAGGCTTGGGGCTGTTTTCAATGCAGCCTTGTTAATAGTTGTAGTTGTCGTGAGTCGCTTTCTCTGCCAGCGTGGAAGCTCTCTGCAGGTAAGGGCCAAACAAGTCTTGTTCATGGATAGACACATCAAATCATTTAAAATAGATATATTTTGTCAACGTATAAAATATGAACATAAATAATGTATATGCATTTATGTTACATATGAATAATATAAATATAAATACACAGGTATATGTAGGATCTCTGATGGTACTTAGCCCATGGAATTTTATGACTGACTGAATGAATGAATGATTCAATAAATTCGCTCCTTACCTCGATGGTCTCCTCCAGTCCTGATGACTTAAATAGCTTCCATGCTGATAAATTCCAACTTTACATCTATGCCCAGACTTCTCTCACGAGCCACGAACCCACACACCCAGTGGCTCCTGACAGCTTTGACAGGCATTTCAGTGCAACATAGCCAAAGTCAGACTCCTGATCTTCTCCCTGTTTCCCACCCGCTCCCAAACCAGCCCCACCATGGCTTTCCCTCTGCAGTGGTAGAAACTCCATCATTTCAGTTAAAGAAGCCAAGCGCATCTTGAAGTCGCGGTTTATAGCTCTCTCTCTTTCTCTCCCCATATCATCCAATCCGTCGGCCAACCCCCAGCTCTGCTCTCTAAACGTACCAGAATCTGACCGTTTCTCCCCAGGCCCCCTGTCACTGTCTCCTGACCCTCACAGCAACTCACCTGTGGCCTCCACCCTCTGTCCCTGCTCTGTCCTCAGCGTGGAAGCCACCTGACCACCTTCAAGCCTGACTCAGAGCAGGTGGCTCTTGGTCCTCGTGCCCCCTCCCTTCTAGCCTCTGTCCGGTTGGCTGTTCCTGAAACACATTGAGCACATTCCACGCAGGCGCCTTGGCTCCTCCTGCTCCCACTGCCCCAAATACTCTTCTTCCGGAAATCCAGAGGGGCTCGCTCACCTTCTTCACCTTTGCTCAGATCTCACGTCCGCAGTGAGATGTCCTGGCCACTGGGTTAGGGTGGCTCTGCCCTCCCACACTCCCAGTCTCAATCCTTGCTTTCTCCAGTGTCACCCGTCATTCTCCAGGAGACTTGTGAGTCTATTGTCTCTGCTCAGAACCAGAACGTAACTTCCACGTGGCAGGGCTCCTTCTGTTTTGTTCCCTGCCCTTTCCTCAGTGCTCATGTTTCTAAGGATAGGAGAAGCATGCAGTAAGCAGGTGTGGAGCCTGCAGCTGGTGTCCAGGTGACCTAGGCTGACCCAGGGACATTGAAAGGAAAAACATACCTAGGACGGCCATGTGTCCTAATTTTCCTGGGAAGTCCTGCTTTATGCCTTGTGTGCTGTTCTAACTATTAATTAGTGGTTCTGTTTGCTCTAAAAAGTGTTGTTTCAAATGGCCACGCTGCTTATATTCCATACTTGTATCCCAAGGGAAGACCTTGTGCCAGGTGTGGCTGGCAGCCATCTTGACCAAGAGGGAAACTCGCGGTTGAGTGTGATCAATGACGTGGGTGGCAAAGAGGAAGGCTGGGAGAGCTCTACACGTCCTGCTGACGTGGCGGAGACACTAATCCACCAGTGCTGAAGCCTGTGTTCATCAGAGAGCTTCGGACAGAGTGGGATTTCAGCAGTCACTGGAGAAAATACGTTTCCACACTGCTGAGGCCACGCCCACTTGGGTGTCTCTTAGTTGAGGTGGAGATTTTCATGGGCGAGAAAAAGGACTCATTATAAGCTACTGAAGTAAACTGTCAGCTTATCATCAGGAGCTGTGCTTTCAAGTAGACAGATTCTAAGGTGGCTCCCAAGGGTCCCGTGGCTTCCTGCTGTTCAAGTACTTGTGTGTTGCCCTCCCCTGAAGCAGGGGCTGGGTCTGCTGATTGGCTCCTAACAGATAGAACATGGTGAACGGGATCTGGTAGGAGTGATGAGCGTCACTTCCAGAAGCACCGTGGTTTCTGCAGTGGGGACCTGCCGTCTGTCTCTCTCTTTCAGGGCCCTCTCTCTGGAGGATACAAGCTGCTGGGCTGTGTTGTGAACAGCCCTAAGGTCAGGCCCACGCGGCATGGACGTGTTGTTGCCGGAGGCTGTGTGAGCGATTTGGAAGTGGAACCACCCCCCTCGCCCCCCAGTCCAGCCTGAGAAGACTGTGTGTGACCTGTGACCCCAGCAACACCTTGACTGAGGCCTCTGAGAGACCCTGAGCCATAGGACACAGCACTATGAAATGACACATTTCTCTTTTAAGATGCTAAGTTTTGGGGTAGTGGTTATGCAGCCGTAGATAAGGAATACAAGGAGTGAGTGAGGAACCGCTTTTCTTCTATCCCTTCCCAACCCTGAGCTGGATCGCTTCCTGGGCCGGGTGCATTTGAAGTGGAGACACATCCCCGGGGTAAGTGGGCTGGGGCCCTGAATAGTGACTACCTTAGTAGTGTCCATCAGCCCTGTTTCATTCATCGTGCCCCTGGAAATATTCAAATAAAAAGGAGAATATTTAAATTCTGGGGGTTTCAAGGATGCAATCCTAGAAGAACTGAAGTCACCAGGCATCAGATGCTGAAGAAATTCTCCAAAGAGTGCAGGTGGCTGGATGCAGAGTTGGAGATCGCATGTGGCTGGGGCTTGGGTGGTGAAGCACCATGCTGCCCCTACACATAGCTGCCTCTGGGCAGTTCTGCTTCTAGAAGTGTTAATGATAAGGAGGGCAGGTCTTGGTTGGTTGGTTATAGACCCTGGATCCAAACTGCCTGCCTCTGGAAGCTGGCTCTGCCATCTGTAGGCTGTCCAGACGTGTATGGGTTACTTCATTTTTCTTAATTTCTCCATTGCTCAGTTTGCTCTTCAATAAAATGGGAATCAAATAGAGTTATTTTGAGGATTACACAAGTTACTATGGGAAAGGTACTTAGCTTAGGGCCCAGCTTGTAGTTAAGCTTTAATAAGCATTGCTAATATGTTATTTTTGCTATCAAACTGTCCATGTTGAAGTTCCTACTTAGGCCAGGGGTGTGGCTACAGTCAAGGAAGCTACCCCTGATGTTCCCAGTTTCCTTACCTGTGAATGTGGGAATGACTGTTTCACCCCCACTGGCCGGTTGTGAAGGGGACAAACTCTTATAATGTGCTCAGAGTCTAGTCAGCAGTCCACGTGGACCATGATCATCCTCCTCTGTCCTGTCCTATGGAAGCATTTAGCTCAGCTTTCCAACTCTGAGTCAGTAGGTGCCACAGTCCAGATCTGGACTGTCCCCGCGGGGCCCACGGGTTCAAGCCTTGGTCTCCGGGACGGCAATGTTGAAAGGGGAGGAACCTCAGGCGGGGCCTCGCGGGAGGAGTTTAGGTCACTGGGGACGTGCCCTTGCTGGTGCTGTGGGTCTCCAGCCCCTTCCTCTCTCTGGCTCTGCCACATACTGCTGGCCACGTGCTGCCTCACCCAGACCCAAGGCAACAGGGTCACAGACTGCAACCTCCCCAAACTGGGAGCTAAAATCCACCTTCCTCTTTATAAGCTGGTCAAACTGACAGAACAGGAACTTGGAATTTGCTCTTTAGAGAGCAACTTTGGAATCAGTTTTACTGGAGTATTTCTGTTCTAGAAAGGGAGGTGCCTCGCTCATTTCATATGGCTTTTTTTTTTTTCATCCCATATCAGGACTTGTTTCAGTTGAAAACCGTCTTATTGACGTGCCACAGATTGTCATGGAAAACTTGACCTCTGCAGTCACTTGGTGGTGGTCTTGGGTTTTTTCTCTACCCCATGTGAGTTGGCGAGTCTTAGAAAGCTCTTTGCTTCCCTAACCCTTTAGAAAATAGGAATAACAGTGCCCCCTTCCCAGCACTATCTGAATGATGGATGGAATGACATCATATAGATACTCCCCACCACGTGCTGGCCCTGAAGTTCCTGTGAGCAGGAGCTAGCTCCCTTCTTCCCATAGACATCTTTGATGCCTGTTTCCACCACCTTCTTTTCCCCCACATGTAACCACAGTACTTGTAAGCATCGTGAATCTTGCCAGTTAATTAGTTTCATGCAGTGTGGCTGGGTGGCTTAATCCCCTTTCCTGGCACTCCTGGGACTATATGAAATACGAGACGAGCATTCTTACCATAAACTTATATTCAGGAATTTAATGAACAGAAAATGCCATATACACCATCTGTATCAAAATGAAGTATGGAGCTTGTATATAGGCACAGAATAAGCGGGCCACCCCATTCTGTAAATCCATTCTCTCTGCCTATCCAAGACTCAGTTCAGGACTGAGATGTTCCTCAATGATGGCTTTGTAGCCCCCCGACTCTCAGAGAACGTGGCTGCGTGAAAGGACTTTGGTCTCTCCAGAGTCCATGCCTACAGAGGGTTAAGTTCAAGAACTAAAGTCAACTACTGGAGTTTAGATGCCAAGTTCAATGCCAGCTAAGCCTTCATGCCTCCGTTTCCCCATCTGTAAAATGGTTGCAGTAGCCAAGATAATTAATATCAGTTGCCATAATGCAGCAAGTCTTGGTGACATCACACGCTCATACTTTCTTTCTCACTATGTCTGATGGAGGAGCACACGGGAGGCCATGGATGGTGGTCCTTGAGAAGCCACCTGGAAGTGGGCGCATCCCTGCTACCTGAGCTCTGTTGCCCAGAATCCAGGTATAGAGCGTCATTCTGAATCAGGGGCCGGGGCGGGGGTGGTGGTGGGAAGAGTGGTCCTCTAGGTGTAGGAGGAAAGTGCCGCAGTGAGTTGCACTCTTGACATTGTCTGTGCTACAGTGGGGACGGCCGCTCCTCTGTCTCCTATGGAGGCTGTGATGATTGACAAGCGCAGCGGCGTCTTGATCACGCCAAGCCAGCAGTGCGTGGTTACTCACAGGCCTGCTGTCCTCAGCAGCACTGCCATTGAGAGTGTGGCGATTGGGTGAAGACCAACAAGACACAGAAATGCAAGTGTGCTGCTGCTTGACCTCGACCAGGTGGCTGTGGACACCATGGGAAAAGAACCACCATTGTATGTGAGGTCAGCTAGATGTCCTGGAGAAGCGGAGAGCTGTAGTTTTTAAAATTCATAGACTATTTCTTATGGCAGTTTTAAGTTTATAGATAAGCTACACAGAAGGTCCAGGGCTCCTACAGGCCTCTTCTTCCCTGGAGCACAAACATCTTGCATTAGGGTGACACATGCGCCGTGACTGATGGGCCAATGTTGATATGTAATTAATAACTAAAAGCCATAGCTGAAGCTAGGATTTGGTGTGGTTGCAGTTCTATGGGTGGACTGTAGTTTTTAAGAGGCTGGTATAGCTGATGCCTCTCATGCCTCCCTGGTGCCCTCTCAATTCTCCCTTTAAATTCCACCTTGATTGTGCTGGGGCTTCTCCACCTGCTGCCTGAGATGCATCCTGGGCACTGCCCCACCCTCCTGATGCAGGCTTGCACAAACTTGATAGGCAAGGGTGTCCAGTGTCTCAGTGGGGGGACGTCTTTGACCAATGGAGGTTGGAACTGGTGGACAAGAGCACTTCCTCTGTCTGTGGCGAGAGCTCTGATGCGCACTCTACCTGGCAGCTCAGAGGGGGCTACTTGAAGTCCACCATATGCTTGTATTTCCATCGTCTCTTTGTGGCCCCATGAGTCCAGGCATCTTGCTTGTGGTCACTCATCATAATAAGCTAACCGCAAGCAAGTCCTGGTCTCACATTCTGCTCTCTGAGGGAAACTTGCTATGTCAATTCCATTTCTTATCAGAAATATAGAACTAATAATCATACTGTGCTTCTAGGACGAAACACTGGATTAGCATAGGTAAAGTTGGACACTACCAGGTGCATCATAAACCTGCTTTAGGTACCAGACCCAGCGTGTCTCTATGCTGTTGCTCATGAAATAAGTACTGATCATCATCACTGTTTTGCAGATCACAATACAAAATGAGCAGGGGGAAGAGACGTGGTCAAGATTATGTGATTTGAAAATAAGGAAATCCAGGCCTTGTAGATGCTAGCAGGAGCTGATTTTCTCACTGAACACAGGATGATGAGGCACAGAGAGGCTGGGAGATATCTCAGGGTCACACAGCTCTTCAGTGGCTGTTCTGGGGAAGAGCTCCTAGACTTCGGGCTTGTGGACTGTGCTTGGGGAGCACAGGGAATAACCAAGGCAGAGCATGGTCCCTGGGTCCTGGTGGACAGCACAGACGAAGGTGTCCTGTCCTCTCTCCTTGGTTTATGCCTGCTGTTTTCTTCTTGCTATTATTGCTAAGCAGTGTATGCAAACTTTCACAAAAGGAAATAAATACCGGGCTTTTCCCAGTGCTCATGGGGAAAGAAATCTGCTTAGGAACCAGGATGTTGGAAGAGTGAAAAATCTACACAGTTTTCTCTCCTATCCTGGATTCAGACCCTGCAAGGCTTCTGTGTGGATCACTTAGGAGGTGACGTGCTGCTGTTCAGTCGCCACAGCAGGCCACTGACCTTCCCTTAGCTGGGATGCTGAGGCCCCACTTGAACATGGCCCAGGCTAAAACTTGTCCCAGGGTGTTTGAAGCCTTTTGGGTTCCATGCTCACTTAACCTCTGGGATTTTTATGTGTGAGCTTTAGCCACCATGACCTTGAGGGATGAAGAGGCTTGGGTGCTGCCACAGCCGTATGGTGACAGCTCCTGTGGCTGGCACGCTGGATTCCTGACTCGGGCTCTCCTCCTGTTCCCGCCCTCAGCCTTCCCAAGCAGTGCCAGGGACAGTCATCGAGGCCCCAGGGATTCCCAGGTCTAAGTGTCACAGGTCTCAACAATGACAAGAGCTGTCGCCCTGGCTGACCAGCAGGAAATGTCACGTTTTCATCTTCTGGTTGTCATTCTCTTATTCTGCAATGTAGAAATAAGACAGAGTTAATAGTGTGATCTCCAGAAATGGTTTCTTAATTTCCACGATGTAACACAACTGAACTTCACGCAGGGCTTACGTGGGCCAGACCCTCTGCCAAGTTCTTCACATATAATGCGTCATCCAGCCTCACCACAACCCAGGACGGCATCTGTCATCATTGTCATCATCACATCATCCTCATTAACAGATAAACTGAAGCAGAGAGTCAACCACCATGCCCAATGTCACATCGCCAAGTCAAGGGCTGCTATTTGATCTCAGTTTGCTCCAGACCCTGTGCTCTGAATCACAAAATTAAAAAAAAAAAAAATTAAAAGAAAGGAATCATTATAGCCAATTCTCTCACTGACTCATGTGGAATTTCACTTATGTAGCACAGAGAGAGGGATCGATTCTCCTAAAATAACACAGCAAGTTAGTGGATGCTCAATCCAGTCTGAAGTTTTCTCTTTTGCAGAATATCTTGATCCCTGAAGTTTAGCAAGAAGGCCTAATGCCTTGGGCATGGAGGATTGAAGCAACTACTGAGGGACTTTTATTTGAGATAGGGTAAGCAACCTGCCTCGAAAGGAAAGAAGGAGCAGTTGGGACTATGTGTGTGGGAGGAGGAGGGTGCTGAATTTAGAAATCGTGTTGCATTAGGCTCTGGCCCAGCTCCAGCTATTTTTATTCATTATTATTATTTTTATGGGAAAAGGAACCTGCAGCAGTTTAGGCCCTGTTATTTGCCTTTGGGCATGAGTTTGTCAAATTTGGATCCGAGTCCAGCTCAGCATGGTGGGTGTTCATGGGTGGGGTGCGTCTGTGTGTGTACATACGTGTGCTCAGGTGTTTGTGTGTGCCCTTCTCTGTGTGTGTCCGTGGCGTGGGTGTAGAAGGCCGTGCATCCTAGCGTTTACCCACCACTTCTTGCCTCCAACCCACCTCCCTAATGTGTCAAGAATTATAAATTAATCACCTGGCTGGTTTGCACTGAACTTACTAGTGTTTATGAAAGGGAATTCATTGGATATGCCTGTTAATGGAACACGTGTAATAATACTAAAGCCTGTGATTAAAAAGAAATTTAGGGCCCATGAGTTTTTAATAGAAAAACATGTCATTTGAGTGTTTATTTGCTGGTGTAAAATGGGTGATTTTTAAGGGGAGGACCGCTCGCCTATTTTAATTTCAAGAGGACCACGCTATTCACACTGAAAGCCAGCAATTTTCCAAAAGCCCATCTAGATCGCTTTATGCAGAGGACCATTTGATAAAATAGAGGCCTTTTTTTTTAAAAATTGATTCTTCATTCTGTCATGGAAAATATGTTGCAGAATGGTCTGCTTATGGGTTTCATAATTCATTTATTCTCCAAAAACTTGTCTCCTACCTATTAGGGAGCAAGCATTGGGCTGCCAGGATTCAAAGATGGATATACACTTGGTCTGTTCATCCACGTGGTCCTCAGCTGGCCTGCAGTTTGATGAAGGGCAGACATGTGAAGAAATAGCCCTGATGCTCACTCTGATGGTGGTGTGGACAGCGGGTGGGGTGCTTCAAGAGAAGCCCAGGATTTTGGAAGGAGGCAGAACTTAGGTTATCCTGGCCCAGTTCATCACGACAGGAAGGCCACTCCACAGTGAAGGAAAATATTACAAATTCAGGGTTCTCAGGAGCAAGGCGTATTTCAGAAGAACTCTAAGTTGTTTCTACTTTTGGAGAAAAAGTGCTAGTTTTCTAAAACATAATTATTGGTAAATTTTTTCCATTTGTCCATTTATTATTTGGTTTGCGCAAAGATGCTATTTTTGTTCACGTGTATGTTTGTAGACACGCACACATGTATACATCTAGTATTCCTTGGTGAAGTATGGAACCTTGATTTTTTTACATTTTAGTGAGATTTAATCATCTACATGATTTTATGGTGAGGTGTAGAAAGTTCTGCATGTAAAATGAAGCTAGTTGATTTTGGCTTTTCAAAAGTTTGCCTGTGGTTGTTTTAAAAATCTTTTTATTTTCCAGGGAAACTTTGCATAATTTCTCCACAAATCCTATTTATCTTTCAAAATGGCAAGGAGAACAAACTGCTTTGGGTTTCACAGGACTGGAAGACATTGCAAAATCTCTACACATTTTTTTGGGACATCTGAGCAGAGTTTTGGGAGTTTGGGATGGCTTTAAGAGACAGGTTGTTTTACTTTCAGGCTTTATTTTTAGCCTTGCTGGTAGATTTTAGAAAAGGGAAAATAAAGTCCTGTATATTTGGACTTTCTAAAATTCGAGCAAATAAAGCATTCATTAATTGCTCATTCACTAAATGTTGATGGAGCACTCTTTTGATGACATTGAAGAAGGAAGGTGAAATGAAATACACCCAACCACGGCTCTCAAGAGTTTCATGCTCTGTTGAGGGCCAGGGGCAAATAAATGAGAGGGGAGTGAGATGGTGGGGGCTCTCATGGAAAAGTTCTTGAAAAAGAAGCAGATAAGCTGTTTCCTGAAGAGCCAGGAGGGCAGAAGTCAGGAGGGACATTGTGAGCAGAGGAATAATCATGAAGCAAGTCAGAGGTGAGACTGGGCGGCCCTTGGATTTTCCAATGATGGCGGACACGTCCAGATGAGGCTGTAAGTTTATATCAGAGGCCACTCAATGCGGCTCCTTCCCAGACACAGAAATGAGAGGCAAAATAGAACAAAAGGGGGAGACCCCACAATGGTTCAAGAACCCGATAATATCTCTGTGGTTCAGAAAATGAAAAGAAAGAAGGAGTGGAGAGCATTGTGGTCTCCAGATTTCAAAGAGGCAGAGGAAGCTTGGGTTCAGATCCTGGCAGAGGACTGGGGGTCCCCTCTGCTGGCTCTAGGACCACTGCTGCTCAGCTGGGCAAGGACACCATTCTCCAAGCCCTGGGACAGCACTGCTTCTTCTCAGGCTATAGGACGTTGTGCACCCTTCAATTATGAGCCAAGAAAATCTCCCAGTGGAGTAGCTGTGTCTGTGAGGGTCTCCAGGGAGGCAGAGACCCCAGTTTTCAAGATGAAACCCAGGCCTGGCTGGGGGTCCTAGGGGGCCTTGTGCAGGCAGGCTGAGCTGGACATGGGAGCAAATGGAGGCACAGACAGGCTCACTGCCACCCACGGAGACAGAAACAATACCTCCATTCAAATGAGCCCTGTCACAAGGCCCAGCAAGAAAACACAGAAGGTCTTGCACATACTCCATGGTAAGATGTGTCCTCACACAGGGAATAAGAAGAATAAAAGAATTCTGAAGAGACTTCCCAAAGTCTGTATGAAGCAGAAAAACAACTGGAAGGTGATGCTGACTATTTTATCTCAAATGTACAAGGAGCTATAAAAATAAAAATGGCGGAGGAGACTCTGAGGGTATCACAGTTCTGAGTTTCCCAGAGCTGAGCAGAAAGGGGAGAACTGAGGTAATAGGAACAAAGCTCAACCAAAACCATTATGGCAGAGTTCTAGGACATTAGGTTTAAAAAACTCAGCCATGAGCTAGAAGAGAGGAGAGGTGGGTTAACAGCTAAGGAAGTTATGAATATACGGACAGCGATTTCTCCTCATCAGAATTGAGGCCACCATGCAATGGAAGACTATCTTCAACATAAAAAGAGAAAATAATGATCAAAAATAATTTTACACACAACTAAGCATTCATTCACGAGGGAGGGTGAAGTAAAGGAAAAAAAACAATCAGCAGTTCTTCATGAAAGAACTATTGAAGGAGAGAAGAATAGAAAGTCCCCAGAAAGAGATAGAGGCGATAAAATAGCAAGCATAGAAGTTAAGAGAATTATCTTCATGTATTTAATGAAGGTGAAAATATAAAAAAACCTGCTTTGATGTCTAGATAACAAGAAAGAGAAGCTAGGGACTGGGCTTTATTTTTTTTTTTCTTCAAATTTATTTTTTATTCTAAATTGTTAGAAATGACAGCAGAATGTATTACATTTCATATTATACTCGTAGAGCACATTTTTGCATATCTCTGGTTGTATGCAAAGTATATTCACACCATTTGTGACTTCATACATGCACTTAGGGTAATGATATCCATCTCATTCTACCATCTTTTTTTTTTTTTTTTTTTTTTTTTTTTTTATGGCAGCTAACACCTGATAAATTCCTGAACTTGTTTGGAGGAAGAGGGAAATAGTAAATAATTAGACTTGTTGGAAAATTATAAAAGTTTCAGGTTAAGCCCTAAAATAAAAACACAATTTATAGACTGCAAGGAGGAGAGATAACAGGACCAGAAAGGAATAGAAGGGGAATTTCAATTCTAATCATAGAATTTACTTTTTTACAATAACCAATGAAGCAAATTGGGGAGATGGATACAAAATTAGGTTTTTCCCTTTCTTTTTGTTTGCTTAAATATTTCTTGCAGAGTGTTTGCTGGTGTGGAGACCAAGTAGCAAGTCTCTCTCTGTTTTCGCTGGTTCCTGGCAATGATTTTGAGTCATGGTGGGAGTTTTGCAGAACCCTTCGTCTAGGCCACTCCACCTCATTCACCTGTCTGTCAAGGCTTTGTCACCTAAAAGAGAAAAGTCAAAATTGTTCTTTTCATTCACTGAGGCAACCAACTTCTGAATAAGGCCTTAGCTTCTATGAGCATCTAAAGCAGACTTTCCATAATAAATATTGTCTTCAACATCTACCATTTCTACTGGTTGAGGAACTCCAGGAAGGCTGAGACTCTACTAGGCCTGCTCAAGCTTGCATTTCCTGTGCTGGTGTCTTGGCGCAGAAAGTGGTTTAATAAATGCATGGGCTAAAGAAAAGGCTTCCGGGCTTACCCAATAACCACTCATCCACCATGCCCCACTCCGCTAAGCCTCTGTGCCTTGGCCCAAACTCTCCCGCCTGACCCCTAGAAATGACCTTTGCATTCTAGCCTACGGGGACACTTCCTTTTATTCCTCCTGTTCCCAGTAAACTAGAAGCTTCATAAGGGCAGGGGTCTTGTCTGACTCCTTCATTGCTGAATGCCCACCATTTGTTAGTTTTTGGGACAAATGTGTTCTAATTTATGAGCCCAGGTTTTAGGATTCTGTACATAGTGTAATGATTTACGTGGCTGCCTTTAGCATATTGTCTATAAGTAATTGTCTTCTCCTTTAGGTGTGGATTCCTCAAGGATAGGGTTCATATCTTTTTACCCCCATGTTCCTGGGGCACATGTCCCGTATGCAAAAGAGAGCCAGCCCTCAGTGTGTGCTTGCTGAATTGAACTGCATCCACAGGAGAGAAGCATTCTGTGAATGCTCAGAGTGCTCAGAAACCTCCTGATGATGCCTCTTTTACCCCCAAATGGCCAGGTGACCCCACCATACAGGTAAGGCTCTTCCCTCTTCTGAGGGTGCCTGGAGTCAGTTGTTCAGGCTTGATGCCTAGGAAAGGCTGAGATGATCAGAAAAGTGGTGAGGGATGGGTAGCTCACCTCCTCCTTTGGGCCCACGTTGGATGCTAATGAGTGGCCTGGGATCAGCACAGTCCCCTGCAGGGAGGACTCTTCTGGTCTCTCAGTCCCCCACTGCTGCCATCTGTTGATAATTACTGTCCGGTCTCTGCTGAGAACGTGTGATATTTAATATTTCCTCACCACTTGAACAAACATGTGGCAATAACGGCAAGGCACTTGGCCACAGGAGTAGAAAGATGTATTTGCATGAAAGAGTCAGTGTACACTTTAGGTCGGGCAAACAACTGCCTTCTCTTCGCAAAGTTACGAGAAGTCCCCATGGTTCAGAACCTGCAGAATAGGTACATTGACTTAGGGAGTATTTTTGGAAGAAAACTCTTAAAATCCAAAATATCAAGAAGATTGGAAAACAAAACAGAACAACCTCTTTTTACAACTGATATATTTCTCTTAATGAGCAATCCTAAAGTTTTCCCAGGTAACTTTGCCACAGTTTTAGAGAAAACGGATGTTCTTGCCAAGTAGCTAAGAAAGAAGAAAAGCATTTTGTACACATTTCTCCTGATTGAAAGTCCTTTTGCGGGTGGGGGAGAGGAGGTTTCCAGTTTCATTTGCAGGTGAAGTTCAACTTCCTGTTTCACAAATAAGGAGAGGATCTAACAGAGACAAGTTCTCTGCTCGACTCTGCACAAACAGCAAACTCTAGACTACTGATATGATCGGAAATCAACTGCTTCCTGAATGAACGGCTTTGGTTCATTCAGCATTTGGATCTGATGTGGAGTAACGTGGGACCCCCGATGGCTGTCATTGGAGGGTGGTGGCTGGGGATGTGATGTGAAACAGGAGTGAGCCTTGTTGTGAGCCGTGGGAGAGAACATGCATCACTGAAGGTCTCATTCCTTTTCCTCCTTCATTTCCATTTGGGGGAAGTCAATATTAGTCACGAGTGTTTTTTTCCCCCCTCAACATTTGTTATGAAAACTTTGCAGACGGATAGAAAAATTTCAGAGACTTTCAGAGTGAACACCAACAGTCCTACCGCCTAGATTCTGTCATTATCACTTTGTTCTACTTGCTCTGTGGCTTGTCTCTCCATCTACGTGTCTTCCCTGTATCTTTTAACCAACCCGTGTTATTATTTATGGTGCATTTGAAAATGTGGTGCAGGAAGTCACCATCCTCTGTCAAGATAGAGTCTCAGTTATTTCAGACCCCTCCTCTGTCACCATGAAGGCCTTCCCTGGAAGATTGGAGCTGCTGTTGTGCTAGGCATTAGCTATCTTGTGCCTGGACATAGAAGACGCTGGCCATCTGGGGGACAGGAAATGAAAAAAACAATAAAGTTGAATAAGACACAATTAAACATTGTGATCAGAATCACAAAAGGGAAAACATTGAATCACTAGCATCTCCAAGACAGTCTCTTTGGCTACAATGCCACTGAAATGACATCCTAGAACATAGTCTGGATGGTGCCATTGACTTCCCGTGGCCACCAGCAGACACTGCAGTACGTTCATGGCCTGGCTGAACACAGTTTATTTTTGTTCAGAATGTTTATTGCTATAATGTGCCGGGTGGTGGGCATAGGTGCTGTGAGTGTTAGAAGAAGCACACCACGGTGCCTCGTCCTGAAGAGTTTACGGTCAGGTCAAGGAAACAGATAATTTTAATCTGATGCTTCAAATACCATGTGAATATAAAGAAGAGGTCACCAAGCTACAAACCAACTGGAATTTACTACAGCATATGTGAAATTGAGTGGATGGTGAAGAGGCTTGAAGGACAGTTTACAGAGGGATTGAATAATGGGCAGAGGGAAAGAACTTTGTCCCTTAGGAGAGGAGCAACCCCAGAAGCCCTTAGAAATACAGTGAGAAGGACGGGTTGGAGGCCATCAGGATAAGCAGTGTCGTAAGCAGAAAACGAAATTAGGAGTGTGCTGCAGGAATGCAAATAATACAAGCTGATGTCACTGGTAGGAAAGATGGGGAAAGAAGGGACTAATTTAGAAGAAGCCCAGGAGTAAAGGTGAGGAGCATTTAGAGAATGGAATGAGGTGAGCACAGAGGTAATGGAAAGGGGGAGCCCAAAGATGAGCCTGATTTTCTGACTTGAATGGGTGGGTGAATGGGGCACCCAGTGATTGAGATGAAAAGTATTAAGAAAGATAAGAATTTCGTATTGGAGGGTAATTTGGAAGTTCCTGGCAGACGTGCAGGAGCAGGTGCTGGGTACGTGCGCCATCGTGAGCACGTGAAGTTGAAGCTCAAGAGAGCATTTGGACAGCTAGGTGGATACTCGTTAAAACCGTAGAAGTGCTTGGAGCACCTCAGATTTATCCCACAGGAGGGGTGACGGAGCTAGCTAGCATGTTTTTTATACCAACTCTCACAGTCATTGATGGAAGGCTTCCAGGTGTGGAGTGTGTTACACACATCTGGCCTGCCTTTAGAATTAGAGAATACAGAAAATGGCAAGCTTGAATCCTTTGATTTTGTTAAGTTGGCTTGGGTAGAACCTGGGTCTGCTGATCTCCATTGCATCCATCTCCCCTCCCTCCATTCTTTTTTTTTTTTTTTTCTTTTTTGTGGTACCGGGAATTGAACTCAGGGGCACTCGACCACTGGGTCACATCCCCAGCCCTTTTTTTGTATTTTATTAGAGACAGGGTCTCACTGAGTTGCTAAGTGCCTCGATATTGCTGAGGCTGGCTTTGAACTCGCGATCCTCCTGCCTCAGCCTCCCAAAGTGCTGGGATTACAGGCGTGCGCCACCGCGCCCGGCTCCTCCCTCCATTCTTAATGGTGCACTAATCCATCCAGTCACTCCTTCATAATGTCAACAAGTAATGGACATTCAACAGAGCCAAGCAGAGCTGGGCACGTCTCTGTAGGTACTTGGTACCTTCCACATAGACATCCTTGAAGAACCTCAACCTCATTCACTTCTAGTTTTCCACTTCATGAAATGAGAGCTATGTATAGACTACAGGAAGACCTGAAGGGTAGGCGTGCCCAAATGACACCTCTCATGGTATTGAGGTGATGCGGACAATGATCTCTCGCAGAGAGAGCACGCACTACCTCAACTTATGCAGAACTATAAAGAACTCCCTGTCTGCATTTGCAAAAGGAAAATTCATGTTTCCTACGGCCTTTAACTCCTAATCTTTACTGGTTACAAGAGGGTATTGCAGGCAGTAGAGTGCTTAATAAATATTATATTGTTTGCTAATGGCAATGCTATTTGGGAGTGATATTTCCTTCTGAACGTGCTAGCCTGGTTTAACAAATCTGCTGTGTGTAGTTTCACCTTTCATTGTGCTGGTTGAGATGTCTCAGGGGCGCCTTCAGCAGGGGCCAAGAAACAGCTCGGAAATGCAGAGGTAAATGAGTCTGCCGGATGTGTTAATAGTTTGTGTCTGTGCTGACTTCCCCTGTGTTGTAGGAATGTAACCAATACCGTGGGGCTCCGCTATGCTTAGTACATGTTGGTGTGCCTTCTCAGTATGGAGATGTGTGGTGTGCAAGGCCAGCAGGAGCATTTCTCTGCATACCTACTGTGTTTTTATAGTTTTGAGTACACCTATTCTCAGTCCTAACCTAAGCATCCTTCATCCAAACCGCTTTTTTAGAATGGCTTAGTTGGTCAAAAGATGGAGGGTTGTGGATCTTTTTCCGATTTCTGACTTCTCCCAGAAGAATCGAATGGCAACCGTGAGTAACTGTTACTGTGAAGTGCAGAGGCCTGGAATTCCTGAGCACGGCCTACCAGCAACCCAAACGGACTGGACTTTGAATTCAGTTTCCGCAATGGCTCTTATGTTCTTGTCCTCTGTTTCCCCATCAGAAACAGAGAATTTGTTATGGAAAGTAAATGAGGTAACTCCCACCATCTGGTGCAAATGTCCAGAACTTTATTACATCCTCTCTACTTTTCTTTCTTTCTCTTACTTCTGTTTTTCTCTTTTAGACACATGTACAATCTTTCCCTTTGGATGGTTTGATGAACCTCCAAATGCATATGAAAGAAAATTCGTCTTCAAACAGAAACAGGAGAAAATAAAAATGGTGTGGACCTCATATCTTCCTGCTACTACATTGTTTTGCTTGGGCTGTTAGAGTCAAACTTCTTAAAGAGTTATCGACACTCGCACTCCAAGACTACTCCTGTGTATTCTTTAGCCTCTGCAGCCTGGCTTCAGGCCCTCCTCTCCCACCTAAAATGCTCTCACCAAGGTGCAAACATTCTCCCAGTGAAAATATTTCCTGTAAGTCAATTAACCATCTTGTTGTATCTAATGAGGCACCGTAGCATGAATAGTATTTTTAATTTCTTCATATATTTTTATTTGCTAGTCCAGTTTGCAGAAGGAAACTTATTTTTAGCTGGATGTTTTGCATGAGCATTGGGTAAGCTCTTTTGTCTTAGATGGGCCTGTAATTACTGTTCTGTAATATGAACTCATGGGGGTACCAGAATTGTGGTGAATGGGGAAATTAATAAGTCTGTTTCTACACTCCCCTGTGCTTTTAACATCTGCCTCCAGATATCAAGATGCTATGCTTCTGTTTCTGGACTTGACCATGCCAGGCCTTACTGGCTGATTTCTTCCTGCAGCAAGGAGGACTTAGCTCATTGTCATCTCCTTTATTCACCAACGAACTCTACAATATTATCAGAACTTGTATAGCTCAAAAATATTTCCTAAACATTCCTCATGTCTAAAACCTTGTTATCATGCTATTATCTCAAGCATTTTATGATCTGGTATGGAAAACCGGTCTGTAAAGTAAAAAGAAGTAATAGAGCAAAATAACACTAGCAGTTTTGACAAATTCTACATTACTATTTAAAAAAAAAATTTTTTTAAGTTATACATGGACACAATATCTTTATTTTGTTTATTTATTTTTATGTGGTGCCGAGAATCGGACCCAGTGCCTCACATGTGCGAGGCAAGCGCCCTGCTATAGAGCCACGACTCCAGCCCTTACATTACTATTTTTATCAACCATTTCTACATCACTACATTCCACTACCCAGATTCGGAGGCAGCTGCTAGTGTGGAGGCAAGCATACCGTGTGGTTATTCAGTGCCTTAGTGTGTCTTTGGGATCGCTGCCTCTCTGGAGGTCTTTAAATTGCTGAGCCATCTTTCAGAAGTGAGTGTGGCCCAGGGGAAGTGACGGGAGTTTTAGTGCCTATTTTTATTATGACTAGGTTCATCCACATGTGACAGATGACCTCCGATTTCCTAAAGCTAGTGGCTGAATTAAGATAGCCCAGTCTTTCCTGTCTACACAAAGTATGAGGTCCCGGACTTCTGAAGCTGTGGTCATCAGGTATCAGGGCCTTCAGTGATGCCTCTTCCTGGCTTTTCAGATGCTGTCTCACTGTCTGAGATGATGACAGCAGCTCCAGCCACCATTTCCTTGTTCCACCCAACAGTACACAAGAAGCACAAGGAAGAGGCTGGCCTTTCACTGGGGGAGAACTTCCAGAAAGCTGCGTGCATACTGTTTGTTAAAACTGGGTCAAGTGGCCATGGCCAGGCATGGTTGCAAGGAGTGGTAGAAAATGCTTCTCTGTAAGGTAGACTTGTACCTAGTAACAATCAGTTTCTATTCTAAGGAAGAAAAGAACAATAAACACTAGGAGAGAAAGGAAAGTCAGTGACAATTACATATATCCAGCTGAGATTCCACACCTCTTGCAATCTGCATGACCAGGAAGGGCTGACATGTGTTGGTCAGGTTTTTGTGGCTGTGACTAAATACCTGACAAGAGCAACTTAGAAGAGGAAGAGTTTATTCTGAGCTCACCCTTTTAGAAGTTCAGTCCGTGGTTGCCAACTCCCTCACTCTGGGTTCAAGGTGAGGCAGTGTTGCCGCCTGAAGCGATGGCCGCTTGGAGCAACGAAGCCGCGGGAAGAAGTTTAGAGATGAACTGGAAACAAACAGCTTTTTTATTCTGATAACTTTTCTCTCTGGCTCTAACAACGACTTTAACACGCACCACCACACACCACCAAAATGGCACAGACCCGATCAGCAATCTCGCTCAAGTCCCGCGAGATCTCGGGCCAAGTCCTGTGAGACTACGGAAGGCGGCAACAGCCAAACATCTCCTTGGCCCGTGGTCAACCGCAATCTGAGCCATCTCCCCAAACAGGGCTCCTACAAGGCAGAGCATCATGGTAGAAGGGCAAAAGGAGGAAAGTTGCTCAGCTCACAGCAGCTGGGAAACAGAGAGAAAGAGGGGAGGAGGCCACAGGGAAGATGAACTCTTCTAGGGCATGCCCCCAGTGTCCTTCTTCAGACATGGTCCACCTGCATGTAGGGACCACCTAGTGAGTCCACTCAAACTGTGATGGACTGATTAGGTTACAGCTCTCATAATCTGATCATTTCACCTCTGAATATTCCTACATTAACACAGGAGCTCTGGGGTGGGGGTGGGGGGGAACCTCATGTCTAACCATAGTAGCAAGTGACCAGGAAGTGGCCATGATGCTGAAAGCAAAATCCACCATGGGATTTTTATCTATTTTATGACTACTGATCCTATGCTGTGATCTAACCCACCGGTGAATGAATATTCATAAAAAGGCATTTTAATTATAAACTATCTCAAGCATACATGAAAGGCTGACATCCATTATCCACCACTAGGTTTGATCATGGATGGTCATATTTGCTTCAGATTCCTCCCTTTGTCCTTCAGAGGAGACAGAAGTGTCATCACCTCTCTGGCCTTTCCCTTTCCTGAATGTTGAGCCTTTACGGTGGTGCAGGACACTGACATTGGAGTGTTGATCTCTATCAACGTATCAGAGGTACTGAATGGTAATTGGGGGCAGGTTGACCCATAGCGGACCCAAGGCAACATTTTCTCAGGAGTCACTGTTGATCTTCATAAAACACAATCCAGTTAGTGATGTTTGTTTCTATTAAAAAATAGCTTTTCATAGAAAATTAGAATATATTTGAAGGCTATAATATGATACAATTAAAAACGAGTATCTATTATATATAATAAAAATGTGTTTGGAGAATGTGTACATTGCATAATCTATTTGAATGCATTGCTTTTACTGATATAAATACATAAATTACTGCTTTTCTTTTTTTTTTTTTTTTTTTTTTTTTTTTTTTTTTTGTGTGTGTGTGTGTTCTGGGGACCAAAGCCAGTGCCTTGCACATGTTAGGCAAGCACCTGCTACTAAGCTATACCCTCAGCTCTAGTTTTAAAACAGTTCTACTTAAGAACAATACCAACAGGTCTACAATTGTAAGTCACACAGCTGTGCCGACCTGGCTTAGGTCAGCTTCTCCAGAAAAGGGGGACTATATGGTTCTGCTTGCAGCTGGTTCCCGAGGGAGTGGGACGAAGTGGGGCAGGAGGAACTCAGAAGCAGGGGATCTGGACTGGGGCGCACTTGCAGTGAGGGTCTCAGATTAGCCCCTGGAGTCCTGGAATCGGCATGGCCCTTTGGAGTTGCTTGCTGAGGCCTCCAGCCCTGGCACAGACTGACGGGTGGCGCTCTCTATTTCTGAGTGGGCGCATCCCCAGCTCATTTATGCTTAACCAGCCAGACTTTTGTGAAGTTGTGTTGGCCATTTGCAAGTCAATCCACTAATTTACAAAGGATGACTGCTTTCATTTTTATCAAGCATATTTCAGTGTAATATTGTTTAAGGCAAAACACAAGGCAAAACACTTCTTTCAACGTCCATTTGGGCTCTAAGCCTCCATGATTTATGGGGAAACACAGCCAGAGCTAATCAATAGAGGGAATCTAAGAACTATTGTCCACCTGACCAATTTTCTGGCTATCTGTCAATAGCATTAACATATTATGTATGGTTCCTTCACAAGGCAACTTTCACATTAGTGTTGTCTTTGGGAGGTAGTAGAATGTGACTGTGTCAGGGCGTCCCTAGGGCCAACTGGGCCAGACCCCAGGCAGGGACATTACCTTGGTCCAGGGGGATCTCTCCACAATTGTGAGAAGCCTCAGGGCCACACTGCTCGACCTGAGGGTGACAGCTGGTGGGGACCTGGCTCTCTCTGTTTCTGAGTGGGAGCATCCCCAGCTCATTTCTCTTAACCAGCCACACTCTTCTGATATTTTGTTGGCCATTTGTAAGTCAATCCACTAATTTAAAAAAAAATGATTGCTTTCATTTTTATCAAGCATATTTCAGTGTAATATTGTTTAACTCCTTGGGAAAGAAACCCAGTGAGGAATCTCAACTACACATAGACAAAGGAGATGAACTAGTTGTGACTGAATTGTCACAATCTTTTTTTTAAATGGACATGGTGCGGGGGTTTACATCAAACTTTTTTTGGAATCTCTGGAAAATATTAAAGAGGTAAGATTCTGAGACATTGGTCTTTTGGAAAAAGGCTGTTTCTGGAATCATATTAACCTGAATTGAAATTATACCTTCATAGTTACTAGATACATCACTTTGTCAAGTCAAGTAACCTCTCTGTGCCTCAGTTTTTTAAACACAAGGCAAAACACTTCTTCCAAGGTCCATTTAGGCTCTAAGCCCTCCATGATTTATGGGGAAACACAGCCAGAACTAACCAATAAAGGGAATCTAAGAACTATTGTCCACCTGACCAATCTTGGCTATCTGTCAATAGCATTAACATATTATGTATGGTTCCTTCACAAGGCAACTTTCACACTAGTGTTGTCTTTGGGAGGTAGTAGAATGTGACTGTGTCAGGGCGTCCCTAGGGCCAAGCATGCAATAGGAAAGACTTAATGCTTTGACTCAGTCTGAAGCGGGGAGCCAGGGTGAGAGCTGATGGGAGGCCAAACAGGTGCCCAAGGCAGGTGTGACCTCAGAGCCTGGGTCCAGATCACAGCTGAAGCACAGGGATTTGTGCGATTGGATTGCCATTTGCCCAGCCCATACTGCCCCGGTCATCCTCATGGAGAGGCCCCTTGGTCCATCGGTGCAGGAGCAGAGGAGACTTTAATTAAGATGGAGGGGCTGCCTGTGGGGGAGGTGTTGGATTCTGTTCAGCTCTTGACCTCAGCAAACATGAGTCATCCCCGAGCCGGGGGCCATCACTCTGAGACTTGAGTCTCTGCCATCAGGCTCCCTCACACACATGCTTGCCCTTTTTTTCCTTTCCATTTCTAATTGAGAGAAGATATGCTTTATTTGAAGTGAGAATCCCCCTGTGTCCATGAATGTCCTCCACTCCTGCAAATTACCGCAGAGGGAATAATAATTCAGCAAGTGCAGACAGAAGGCAGTTCAGTGATCTCACGGCAGAGTCCGCGGGGCAAAGCAGGGGGCAGGGGATTAGGAGAACTTGGCTGCAGAACACCTATTGCCGAGCTAAGCGTGCATTCCCCGTGCCTAGAGCAAGAAGGAGAAGAGCCACGTGCCCTACCTCCCGGGCCGCGAGGCAGGCACAAGGCGTGATAGATACGGAAGGGGTCTCAGCCCTTGGAAATCCAGGATCAATCAATCTGTCAGCAAAGCCAACGGGATATTTATTGAGCACCTGATGCATGAGCGAGGCGAAATCAATGTACATTATGATTCATTATTTTAAAACATCCTTTTAAATATTCAGAGAATAAAATTTGCTCCTTTAAAAACCGGCAGAGTAAGAATGTAAAGCTGGTGACAGTGTGTGGGTGCTCGTGACAGTGTGTGGGTGCCAAAGAGGCATCTTCAGCTGATTTTTTTTTTCCTTCCTAAAGTAGCATTTTCATTCACTCACTCAGGTGTGGGATGCTGCTGGCCTCCCAAGGTCCTTGCCTCAGTCATTGTCCTGGCCATGTGCCACAGAGACCAGCGTGGCTGGCAGGCAGGCGGTTCTCATCCTGGGAACCGTATCCATCGGTCCTCTGGCCCTTTCCAACCTGTAGGAAAGGAATTCTTCCTCATGTCCTAGGCTAATGGCTTCACTTTGGGCTAATGACTTACGTCACATGGCCCAGAGCGAAACGTCGGCCAAGCCAGTCTGTCCTGGCCTCCGCCGGCTACTTCAGTCCACAGGGATCAGATGTCCCTCAAGTGGTGGCAGCCTGTGAGGTGGAACTTGCCCAGTGCTCAGGTCCGCGGTGAGCAAGAGGGCTTCAGGGCGTGGCAGCCTGGTATTGCCAGCCGGGCACTGCCAGCCCAGGAAACAACGGACTGTTGCTGGGACCCATCCTGAGCGTCTTCCTTCCTAGGCGCCCACTGAAGGAGGGGGTGATGGCAGATGGGGCTTCCCTCTACCAGCATGTCCTGCCTTGTGCGGAGGGTGGGGAGCGTAGGATCCACGGCCCCGGCAGGAAACTAAGAGCCTGTCCCACAGAGCTGGGAGGTGGGACTGAATGAAGACTCCACGACCCCAGCACATGGCCTACTGTCCCGCTGTGAAGCAGCCCCAATCAGGGAGATGGCTATTGCGGCTAGCTGGAAGCCATAAGTTCCACCTGATAATAATCATATGCACGTGACGCACCCGCAAAGCTAAAGGTATATAACCGGGTGAAAGCGGTCAGAAGCGGGATTCATTCAGTCAGTCGTTCAGTCGCTCAGTGGTCGGAAGAAGAGTTCGGGTCAGAGAAGGAGAAAAGAGTCAGAGTGGCCAGAACGTAGTCAGAAGAAGAAATAAGAGTCAGAGAGCGGTTAGAAGAGAGAAGTAGTTGTTGCTGGTTGGAGTCAGGCCGAGGCTGCTGAAGAAGAAAGAAGAAGCTCTCTCTCTATCTCTCTCTCTTTCTCTCTCTCTCTAAGCTCTCTCTAAGTAAGTAAAAGAAAGTGAAGAAGAAAGAAGAAAGAAGTTCTCTCTCTCTCTCTTTCTCTCTCTCTCTAAGCTCTCTCTAAGAAAGTAAAAGTAAAAGTAAAGTAAAGAAGTAAAGAGTCAGAGAGGTTGCTGAAAGAGCCAGTGTTAGAGTTTTGAGAGATTGCTAAAGCCGAAGAATAAAAAAAACCTTCTTTCATCTTCATTCTGCCTCCGAGTTTTTCTCCCGTGGTGTGGTTGCTCCAAGTCAGGAAGCAACACCACTGTACTGTACTTGCAAGACAGAAAATCAATGAAAAAGAAAAGGTGCCAACCTGTCACTGATTCAGCCCCACGACCATCTGTGGCCCAGATCCCTTGGGGCTTTCTCTTAAGGGAGCCAGCACATTCCCCTGTGCCTAGACCACACTGAGTCAGCATTTCTGCCCCTTAGGCTCTGTTATGGCTTAGATAGGAGGTGTCCCCAAAAGCTTATGCGTGAGTCAATGGTTTAATTCCTTCAGTTCCCAAATTATTTGTATAAACCTGATCCCTTTTGCAATAGTATCAAGAGGTGAGTGGGGCTTTTAAGCAATGATTAGACCTGAGAGTGGAGCCCTCTTGAGTGAGATGAATGCCCTTTGCAAAGATGCCTGAGGCAACTTGTCTGTCCCTTCTCCATGTGAGGACACAACAAAAGGCATTATCTATGAGGAATAGGCCCTCAACCCGCACCTTGATCTTGGATTTCACAGTCTCCAGAATTGTGAGCAATGTTTCTGCTGTTTATAAATTATCCAGTGTAAGGCATTTTGTTACAGCAGCTTGAACAGACTGAGACTGCCGTTAACTAGCAATGCTAAATCTCTGAGATCCTGTATTTTCTTTCTTTTTTTTTTGTGGTACCGGGGATTGAACTCAGGGGCACTTGACCACTGGGCCACATCACCAGCCCTTTTTTGTGTTTTTATGAGAGACAGGGTCTCACTGAGTTGCTAAATGCCTCACCATTGCTGAGGCTGGCTTTGAACTCGCGATCCTCCTGCCTCAGCCTCCCAAAGTGCTGGGATTACAGGCGTGCGCCACCACGCCCGGCGTGTATTTTCTTTTTAACTTAGAAAATAAGCACATAAAAAATCCTTTTTCAACACAGTTATGAAATAACAAGTGGAGGTTATTTATAAAGTCATCTTGCATATGAGTGCCTGTGTCTGTTGTAGCAAAGTCCCAAAGACCCCTAGCTTACAATGACAGACACGTATTCCCTCACAGTCTGGAGGCCAGAATCTGAGATAAAGAGTTGGCAGTGCCCTGCTCCTCATGCAGCTTAGGGGAACATCCTTTGCCTCTTGCAGCTTCTGTGGCCCCAAGCACACCCTGACATGCAGTATCATCTTCTGGTCTCTGGCCAACTTTTTTCCATGTGTCTCTGTCTTTTCCTTTGACCATCTCTTTATAAGAACACCTGTCGTACTGCATCAGGCATGCACGCACGCTATTTCAATATGATCTCATGTTATCTTGATCAGCTATGTCTGTAGTTACTTTTTTCCAAATAAATTCACATTCCAAGGTACTGCATGTTAGGACTTTAACCATCTTGTTTTGTGGGGACACAATGCAAGCCACAATACATTGTACAAAAGTGAAGTCATGTTGATTAAAAAATGCATAGCATGAAATTTCTCCAGGTTTATATAGTTCATGCAGTGTATAGAACCATTCTTGCTCTGCTTACCAGAATGAAAAATCAAGGTAAACAGGGGGATGTGGGAGTCATCAGGAACACTTTGCAAATACGACGTTTAGATGATCTTGAATGTGAGTCCTTTCCTGGCTTCCTGACTGCTGGCTTGGGCCTGCTCAGAGACACTGGGCTTTCCTTTTGGTGTGAAAGCTGCTGATCAGAAGCTGAATCTCACACAAGGGCTTTGTTTCTTCCAGAAGGTCTCCGCAGCTCCCTGCTTCCTAACCGTGTTTTCCCAGGCAGCAGACACTGCTGGGCTGAGACATGGGATGGGTTTCCACTCAGTGGAGTGCATGCTGGAGGAACAGCAGGGGAGGGAAGAAGAGGGACCCGGGCTTTAGCTTGGGGCCAAGAAAAACAGGCCCCAGGACAAAATGCCGTGCTGGCAAGCTCCCTGCCCTGCTGTTACGGTTTGGATATGCAGTGCCCCTGAAACCTCCTGTGTGAGACAATGCAGGAAGGTTCAGAGGTGAAGTGTTTCGGTTCTGAGAGCTGTGACCTAATCAGTGGATTAATTCACTTGATAGATTAAAGATTTCAATGGATGACTGGGTGGGAGCTGTAGGCAGGTAGGGTGTGGTCATTGGGGCGTGCCTTGGAGGTGGCATTGTCCCTGGCTCCTTGTACTCTAGTCCTCTCTTCTTCTTAGCTCTCATGAACAGATCAGCTTCCCTCCTCATGCCCTGCCTCCATGATGTTCTCTGCCCCGCCTTGGGCCAGTGGGCTGAGCTTCTGAAACTGTGAGAGTCACACTAAGCTTTCCCCCCCCTAGGATGTTCTTGGCTATTGCTCACTGACCAACACATCCACTAACCTCTTGGTCTCATGCAAGGGCCCCTTGACCATCTGGTCCTGGTTCTGGTTCTTGGGAGAGTCAGGCCTCTGGAGAGTTGGATGTGGGGTGCTTTGGGGTAACTGCGTAGGAGTGCACATCCAGACGGCCTTCCTGACTTGACCAGCGAGGAGTCCTTTCTCAGTGCTGTTGGGAATAAAATTACTCTATGGGCTCTCAGGAAACAGGCCTCTTACACCAGAGCCCTTTGGCTATACTCCTTTCCTGTTCCTCTTGCTGAGTTCCATCTCTCGCATTTGAGTTAAAAGATGGCACTCCCCTGTTAAACAAGCCAGAAGAAGACATCTCAGCCACAGACCCCAACGCTTGCTCACTCCTGCTGCTGAAGCAGTCAGCTCAGGAATACTGCCGCAATCTGTTCACACTTCTCTGTGGATTAATTTAGGTATCAGACACCCCCCAGGGGAGAGAGGCTTTTTGGTGGAACCAAGAATATGGTGGAAAAACCTCGCCCCAAACCCTGACTATCTCACCTACGGAATCAGCTTGGTCTTGACCCTCTTTGGTGTTCTAATCATGAGATGGAGACTTCCCAACTTGAGCAGAGCCCAGTGAGAAGTAATGTGGAGAAGACGAGATGAAGTGTAAGTTCTAGAAGCTACCTGTAGAGTGTCTGGCCCATGCGCACTCAGACACACAGGCACACACACAAGTTCCTTAGCCCGTAGAGCTATATTTGAAAAGCAAACTATCATTCTTCATGAGAAGAAACTGGAAGTGTGTGTGGAGTGTTGTTTTGAATCCTTCCCCATTTCTAAGTCCCTGTATTTCTCACCTTTCAGTTCATCACTCAGCTATTAACTGATCCTGTTCCCTTATACAAATTTGCTTGCTGGTACAACTGGATTTTTGGCTGGCTGAATACAAGGAAGACTTTTCTGTGGCCAGAACGGCTCAGAGATGGAGTGGGCTGCCTCACAGATGCCACTCTTATGAGGGACGCGTAAGCAAGAGCCTGGATAACCACTTGGCAGAAATGACCATTTTAATTATTTATTGGAAAAATATTTGCTGTACACTCACTATATACCAGGCATTGTATTAAGCACTGGAGAAACAAAAATAAATAAACCACTGGGTCTAGAAGTCTGGCTAGAGTTTAAGGTTGAAACTATATCTGGTGCCCAGCACAGAGTGCTGGTTCTCAGAGCTGAGTTTCTTTTTTTCCATTTTTTTTTCTTCCATTTTTCTCTACTTGTAGCTTAGTGCAAGCATCCCTGCTTCTAAAGAGTCTGATCTAAATTGGTTTGGTTTGAGATCAATCCACACTCTGTGGGTTCCCCCAGTGCCTCACTTTATCCTTTGTGCCATAGTCCTTGGTGTCCTGTGGATTCTTTGAGGTCCAGTAGATAATATTTTATTTGTTTTTGTATCTCAGCAGCTATCACAGTACCTGGCGTAGGGAAAATACAGAAATAGCATCTATTGATTGAATGTAAAATGAGATTACACTTGCCCAACAGAGACCAGATTTGGAAGACTATTTTGGTTTTTCTCTCTTAAATTTTTTTTTTTTGAGATTATAAAATCAATACACGTACTTCAGAGATTTGAAAGATTCAAAATAAAGAGAAGGTAAAGAATATAAAACTATATTTGCAATCTTCCTAGCCAAACAACTGATAGCATGTCCTTCTGTCTGTATTTTTATGTATGCACCAAAAAAAAAAAAAAAAAAAAAAACAAACAAACAAAAAAAAACTATTGTGCCTTAGTTAAAATATTATAATGTAGTATAATAGAGAAGTCCTGGGAAACCAATAGGTTAGAATGATAAAATTCTAACTCTCTCTCATGGAAAGTCCAAGTGGGTGTTTCTGATTGGAGGGTGTCTCTCCCTCTAGTGATGTTTCAGAGACCCAGCCTCTACCACGTCGTGGCTCAGCCGTCTTTAACCCAGGGCTTCCAATATTTCTGGCTTAGGGGGAGGGGCTTAACTTGACCAGGATTCTATAGCTGGACCTTGTAGTGGCCACAACACTTTCTCTCATAGACCATGGTCTAGAGCTTGGTTGTATGTTAAGTATGGTAAGTCATAAATGAATAATATGGTCACGACGAACTCAAGAAATCCTGAACAATTTAGCATGGCTCAGAGCAAAGAAGAAAGATGATGTGGGTTTGATGAGTTTTTAGTAGCCATGATGCTAATTAAAATAATTCTCTATGTGCATTATTTATTGATTATATTTTTATTAGAGAGGATCAGAAAACTTTCCCCATATTATTAAATAATCCTCCATGGTGGGTAAATATTGTGCTCCGGATGTTATAGAGAGGTGTACCAACTGGCCTGGGGCTCCCCGGCAGATGGGCGGCAGAGCTGGTCCTTACCCCTGCCTCCTTTTACAGCTCTGTGACAGCATGTATTCACGACTGCGAAGGTCATGATGAAAGCAAGGAAGAGAATCAAGAGAACATCTTCAAGCTTGATTGATTATGACAGATCACAGCTCAGATATTTCAAAAAGAAAAATTTATATACCCCAAAACAGAGCAAAAATGCAATATGGATGGGGCTCGGTAGGTTGCAAGTGTTTAGAGAGCTCATCACTTAAAGTAAGTGGTTGGTTTGGCCTGTGGCCACTGTTCTTTGAGTTAGCTTTGACCCTGAACAACTTAGCTGACTGCCTGGCCAGCGTGCAAGGCCCTTCAGCCCACGCCGGAGATTTACAGGAGACGAGAACTGGCCTCTCCCGTTGGTGAATACCGGCATTGACTCTTGGAACCACCAAAGTGTTTTGTTAGGCTGGCTATTTCTCTTTCTCACAATATCCCATTGAGGGTCATGCGTTCCTGAGGGGAGGTGTGAAAATAACTGGGAAAATTCAGAATTCAGCTAGTGCCTTTTTTTTTTTTTTCTGGATTCTGAGCATGCATCAGGCTTGAAGAAGCCAAGAACATGTTTATCAACGCACAGAGCAAAGCTTCAAGCTTCCTGCGTAATGACCTCTCTGTGTGATATATGTATATCGAGTGTCCTGCTGTGACTAAGAGCTATCGAAAAAAGGAAAAAAAAATATAGGCACCTCCTGAAGCATGTATAAATTGCTTTTTTAGACTCTATAAAATTTTAGCTAGCACCAAACATAGAACTTCATTCATCATCCTACAAGTGGGCCCTGCCAAGGGAAGCCAGCTCTTCCTGAGCCGAAAGTGGCAACACTCCAGGATTGGCAGAAATCAAATGAATCATTTCCTGCTTTTAGTTTTAGATAAATAATCAGAAAAGATTGTCTACATTATGATCCAAGAGACATTTTTCATAGCTCTGAGGACCCAGAATCCTCAAGAGTTCAGCGGAGGCGCCCTTTCTTCTCAATTATTTTATTATGCAGTGCTGAGATAAATGCACAAAATCCAAGTCAAACTTTCAATACAGAGAAGACATCTGAAATGCAGTGTGGTGAGTACATTAAGCACGTTTTCTTTCTTTCTTTTTTTTTTTTTTTTTTTTCTTTCGTATTTTGATGCTTTTACTCCTGGGCTTTGCTAACCCTGCGGGGACTGCCTCCCCAGGGTTGCTTCATTCCTAGAGGTGGCCAGCTGCTTGCTCGGGAGCTAGCGTGCCTTTTCATATGCAAACCAGCCAATCCAGAGCCCACATCACCAACCTCCTCCATCAGAACCAGGTACCAGACAGCGAGGGACAACCTTTGTTTCCCAGATGCCTCCGACATTATTCATACTAGCCAATCCCAAGGCTGCTTAGCCTACCTTTGCCATGCCTTCCTGCAGAAACCACAATAAAGCATCTGTCCCTTGTTCCCTCCCACTCCATGTACCTCCCAGTTTACCTGGGAGCTTCCTCATATGGTCCCCAAGCCATTGGAATGTCCTTCCTCTTGGATGCGTTCAGAGGAGGGCCATCTTTTTAGTGGCCGTTGTCTGCCTCTCTGCTGGCCTTGCCCTCTCTGAATCCTATTCAAACCTACATTTTAAAATAGTGAGAAGAACATGTAAAGAAGAATCAGGGACGTGGGTTTGGGTCCCAATTTTGTCACTGCTTTCCTAGGAGACTCTGAGCAAGTGCCAACATTTCTCTGGGCCTCAATTTTCTTGTCTCTAAAATGAGCCAGCTGGGTTCCTCTAGAAGAGTTCTAAAATTTCTTCAAAGTCTCGAACTCTATGAGTTTCTTCCTTTACCGTGTGACAGGCTGTGAGTCATACATTTGATGTGAATTCTTCACCAAGCATTCACCTACTGGCTGCTAGTTTAGACACTAAGGTAGGCATCAGAGACTCAAAGATGGGTAAGAAAAGTTTCCTGCTTTCAAATAGAGGATGCTACGTTTCACATTAATGGTGCTGCATAGAGGGTCTAGAAACATCCCTGCCAGCTCTCCTGAGAAGGCCTGCTATGCCCCAAGGCACTGGGAACCTCTTATGCTGAAACAGCAAACATAAGCTGAGAAAACACAGAATCATCCTTAAATACACAGACTGGCTATATGGTGAGGAGCTGCCTGCACCCTTCCCCACGGCTCATGAGCTGCCTGTCATTGGCTGTCTGCTCCAGCTGGAGAAAAGCAGACCCCTTGGCCCTGGAGTTTGCATGTGTTGCAAACTCTTTCTGGTCTTGGAAGTTCCTTAATTATTGATTCTTTACAATCACACCCATTGCTTAAGCACTTCCGAGGGATACTTGGGGAAACTCTTCACACGATTGTACTTCCTATTCCATTGCATTTACAAAAGTGGCGCGTGCTTCTCGGCACTAGAGTCTTCTGAGATTTAGAGGGTTTTCTCTTTTTTTGTAAGACGGGTCTGTTCATAATCCCCATCCACGACTCTCCATGGTCAGTTAGCATGGCCTGCTGCCTCCCTGAGGTTTTGCTGTCCCTCCCCGCCCTCAGGTATACCTTCTATGTTTGCAGGGGGGATAATATTTTCAAAAAACAGTACAACAAGGTATTTTTCCTTCCCATAAGCTCTGGTGCCTAGCAGCTCCCTCTGCCCCATGAATCAGTGCCATTCATGGCTTTGCGGGGATTGTGGCCACCAACCCAAACAAAGGCTCCATTGCTCAATTTTGAGTTTCATGCTAGATTTTTATTTTAAGTACATAGAAAGATAATAGTCTTGACAGCCTACTTTATATATAGAGAGATTTGTTTCCTTTACTTTGAATCCACAAAACTTCTCTTTACATATGAAAAAACAAGGCTAAGCCTCTCAGCTATGTTTGTCCTTCGCCGCGGTGTAGAGAAGATAGGGAAGTCTATGTCAAGCAGGATGGACAAACCACGCTGATGTGGGGAGGCAGCCTGGGGTGAGGATGGAGGAACAAACACAGGGTGTTATCTCCCTCCTGTCCACTGTCGTTGGAGAATGTGCTGGGCACGTCCCCCATAGGCAGAGGGAGAAGGCAAAAAGGGACCCAGTTTTTCTCAATTTCATTTTGAAATTCTAGAAAGAATAACTGAGTGCACAAGAGGCACTGCAAAGAGATAGCTGTCAAGTAAAAGCGGGGGTTAGCTCAGGTCGAAGAGGGCTCCACGTTGGCATCTCCAGGTTTCCATGAAGATGGCAGGTGACATGAAAGGATCTACTGGTCCCAAGCTGAGCTGTGTGGGACCAGGAAGGGACTGAGAAGTGGGGCATGTGAGGGGCTCAAGGAGGATGGGGCATGACTGCAGGGTGGATAGGACCAAAGCGCCCAGCCAGGTGAACAATGTAGGGCTGTTGCGGGGTCCATGAGGTCAGCAAGAGCAGAGGTGGCGAGCAAGGGTGGGGAAGGTGGCCGGGCTTCCAGTAGCAACCAGTAGGGGAGCTGTGGGCAGGTCCTCTGCAGAAGCTCTGAGGGCAGGGGCTGGGGAGTTAAATTTAAAATGACCCAGAACCGAGAGGGGTGAACTCCCCTTAAACCAGAGGCTCGTGGGACCCAGCAAATGCCCTACTGCGTTTTCCACATTGTTACCAGGTTTCCTCTTGTGTCCAATTGTAAGAAAAGAGGGAAACACTAAAACCTGAGCATTTGCCTTGAAAGATCTAGTCTACCTCTGTGATAGTCAACCTACACTCAACAGTTGGCTGTCCTTTCCAGGTATTTCCTTTTCAAAACATCTTGTCTTTTTGAAAGACATAGATTTATACATGAAAATGCACACTATATAATTGTAATGAGAACTTACGGTCCAATAGCTTCATTGCACAGGCATGAAAGCTGTAGATGTGATTGTTCCAGGTCCCAGGTCTAGTTCACTGGGAGGCTGAGACTGGACCTAGACCCTAGGAAGAGACTCTAGGGTGGATCTCAGAAATCTGTTTTAACATACCCTCCGGCAAATTATAATGCACTAAGACCAGAGACCCTGCAAATACTAGAAGAAAACATGGGTCCAACCCTCCAACATGTCGGCTTAGGAATCAACTTCCTCAACAAGACTCTGAAAGCACAAGAAGTAAAATAAAAAAATCAACAAATTGTAAGGTATCAAACCGAAAAGCATCTTCACAGCAAAGGAAACAATCAAGAGCATGGAGAAACATGAACTGACAACAAATATATGAAAAAATGTTCAACATCTCCAGCAATTAGAGAAATGAAACTTAAAACTACACTGAGATTTCATCTCACTCCAATCAGAATGGCAATTATTAAGACTATAAGTAACAACATTCAATGTTGGGGAGGATGTGGGGAAAGGGTATACTTGAAGGAGCCCTAATCAGGAAGGGCTGTTGCAGCTAGCTGGAGGCCATAAGTTCCACCTGATATGTATGTGACGCACCTGTAGGCACCTGCAAAGCTGAAGGTATATAACCGGGTGAAAGCGGTCCGAGTTAGGAGAACGGAGAATTCAGTCAGTCGGGCAGTCACTCGGTCGGTCAGAAGAATCAGAGCGGCCAGAACGTAGGCAGAGCGGTTACAGAAGAGAAACCAGATAGAAGACAGAAGAGAAACCAGATAGAAGAAGTAATGACTGGTCAGAGTTAGGCCGAGGCTCCTGAGGAAGACAGAAGACAGAAGAAAGAAGAAGGAAGAAAGAAGAGAGAAGAAAGAAGCTCTAATCTTTCTCTAAGCTAAGCTCTATCTTTCTTTCTAAGAAGCTCTAAGCTCTATCTTTCTTTCTATCTTTCTTTCTAAGAAGATAAGAAGCTCTATCTTTCTTTCTCTCTAAGCTAAGACAGACAAGAAGACAAGAAGACAAGAAGCTAAGCTCTATCTTTCTTTCTCTCTAAGCTAAGAAGAAAAATCTTTCTTTCCCTCTCTAAGCTCTCTCTAAGAAAGTAGAAGTAAAAGTAGTAAAAGCTTTACTCTGCCTCCGAGATTTCCTCCCAGGTTTCGGTACCAGGAAGCTTACATATACTCATACATTATTAGTGGGACTGCAAATTAGTGCAGCCACTCTGAAAAGCAGTTTGGAGATTCCTCAAAATCTAGGAATGGAACCACCATGTGACCCAGTTGTCCCACTCCCTCCTTGGTATGTATCCAAAGGAATTAAAATCAGCATATCACAGTGGTACAGCACATCAATGTTTATAGCAGCAAAATTGACAATATCTAAGCTATGGAACCAACCTAGGTGCCCTTCAATAGATGAATGGATAAAGAAAATGTGGCCCATATGCACAATGGAGTATTACTCAGCCATTCTGCTTTAGAAGAACGAAATTATGGCACTTGCTGGTAAATGGATGGATCTGGAGGCTATCATACTACGTGAAGTAAGCCAATCCCCAAAACCAAATTCAGACGTTTTCTCTGATATATAGATGCTAATCCAGAATAAGGTAGGGAAGGAAAGAATAGAAGCTCATTGGATTAGACAAAGGGGAATGAAGGGAAGGGAGGAGGGGATAAGAATAGAGAAGACAGTCGAATGAATCTGACAAAACCAGCCCGTGATCTCGTTCGTGCAGTTGAAGTAGGACTGTTGTTGGAGAAGACCCCTGTTTGACATGGATGCAGGAGCAGGGAATGAAACAGACCAAGGAAGGAGCTCACAGTGCAGCGTGGAGACAGGGGCAGGAAGCAAAGTGTGATATCAGAAAATGAAAAAAAAGTGATGGAGGCAAACAGAGCAGGGAAGGGAGACGGAGAATTAAGGTGAAGGCTCACCATGGGGAGGGGGTGAGTGGTGCCTGAGGAGAACTCGCTGCAGGGCTGGAAGAAGAGAGGGAATGAGCCCTACAGACATCTGGGAAATGAGCATGTGGGCCAGAAGGCCCAGGGGACAGGAAGGGCCTGAGGTTGGAGGGCACGCGGTGTGCCGCGGCTGTGGGAAGAAGGCTGGCATGGCCAGGTGGCGGAGGTAAAGGGGAGAGTTAGAAAAGTCACAGAAATGACAGGGCAGGGTGCTGGAGGCTTTATAGCTTCCTGTAAGGACTGTGGCGTGTCTGGATACCAGGGGTTTCCCAGGGGGTTCTGAGTTGAAAGGAGATGGTAGAGGTGGAGGCCATCACCACAATCCAGGTGAGAGACCATGAGGTCAGAGGTGGAGGCTCCAAGAAAGGCTGGATTCTGGACACGCGGGCTTACCTCACACTGTCAGTATTCAGTTTACAACTTTTCAGCTTGCCTAGATTGTGCACGACACCGAATCAATGGACATGAAAATTAGTAGCCAGACTATGTCTTAGTCTATTCATACCCTTCTGACAAATACTCGACCGGGGACTTAAAAGCAACAGAGGTTTATTTCTCATAGTTCTGCAGGCTAAGAAGCCCAAGGTCAAGGCACTCTGATTTGGTGTTGGGTAAAGACCTGCTCTCCTGTTCATGGATGATGCCTTCTTGCTGTATCCTCACATGGTGAAAGAGGCAAGGAAAATACGTGGGCTGTCTTTTATGAGGGCACTGATCCCATTTGTGAGGGCTCTACCCTCACAATCTCATTACTCTTGCAAGGCCCCATCTCCTAATATCATCTCAGGGCTGAAGATGTCAACTTGTGCCGTTTAGTGGGACATACACATTCAGAGCATAATTTTTAACTGCAAATTAATATTATTTTTTTTAAAGTACGGTAATATTTTAAAGATAGAGCCTACAAATTTGAAGCTGGTGTGTGAAAGAAAGAGAGAAGGCAGGGATGAATCTGTATCTTGAAAACTGGGAAAAAATGGTCCTGGCATTGAGATGAAGAAGACTGTAGAAGGAAGAAGGGAGGAGTGGAGGGGCTAACACCAGGGCCTCAATTATGGAAATGTTAGGGAGTAGAGAGAGGGAAAGAAAGAAAGGAAGAAGTTGTAGAAGAGAAAGCAGTTGGATGATCTGGAGTTAAGGAAAGCAAATATAAATTAAATAAATTTGTGTCAGCAAATATAAATTAAAGCTCTGAGTGGATATAGGAGAGAAGAGACAAGAAACGGAATGAGTCCTGGTGTTCTCCAAAATTAAAATATATATATATATATATATATATATATATATATATATATATATATTTATACACATATATAGAAAACGAAGAAGAATCAGAAAGGGAGACCCAGGAACAGGCCTTGGTGAGGAAAAGGAGATCAGGAATGTGTAGGGTTCTGTAAACCAGGCAGAGGGTAGCTCCAGAGACAGAAGTGTCCACTATTGCTATAGTACATCAAGTAAGATGAGGACCAAAATTCAAATAATAGAGCCAACAATTGGGAAAACTATCTTGGTCTGTTTTCTGTTTTTATAACAAAAGCCCAAGAACAGGTACATTACAAATAACAAAAGTTTACTTAGCTCATGGTTCTCAAGGTTGGGAAGGCCACCAGCATGCCAGTCATGCTGACATCTGGGGACAGCCTTCTTGCTGCTTTATAACCTGGTGAGAGGTATCACATGGTGACACAGAGCAAGTGTGGTTGGTCTCTCTTCCTCTTCTTATAGTGCCTCTAAATCCATCATGGGTGCTCACCTTTATGACCTCATCCACTCCTAAGCACCTCTCAAAAGACTCACCCCCCAAATACCATTAACATAAGAGTTTTGAGATTAAGTTTCCAATATATGAGATTTTTGGGGGCACCTTCAGACCACAGCAAGGACTGTTGTCACTTGGACATGTGGGTTAGCAGAATAGAGATCCAAGTGATTGAAGTGGAAACCAGGGAGACATACTCAAAGGCTGCAGATGGAATGATCCATTTATATGACATTCTGGAAAATGTCTTTAGAGATAAATCCTGGGCTGCCAGGTCAGGGATGGAGGCAGGAAGATAGGAGTATAAAGAAGTACGAGGGAAGTTCTGAGGGTAATGGAGCTGTTCTGTATCTTGATTGTGATGGTGGTTACATAATTGTGGCCATTTGTCCAGAAAGAATAATAAAAAGAGTGAGTTTTACTGTTCATGAATTATTAACAAGAGGTGCTGTGAGTTATTTAAAAAGATACTGGAAGTAGAAGAGTCAGAGCCAGTAATAATTTATACCTCTTTTAAGCAGGTTTGCTCTAAAGGTGAGCAGAGTTGTGCAGTCAAAACTTGAAAGGAAAGTAATTTCATATTTTAAGAAAATGGACAAAGGAAAGCTATGGAGGAAATGAAGTGTGATGGAAATTGTATTAGTCAGCTCTCCATTGCCATGATGAAATCCCTGAGATGAGGAACATAAGAAGAGGAAAGGTTCATGCTTCAGTTCATGGTACTAAGGCTCCATCACTTTGGGCCTGTGGTGAGGCAGAACATCATGGCAGAGAGAGTATGGTGGAACAAAGCTGCTCAAATCATGGTGCCTGGGAATCAAAGAAAGAGAAGAAGGGGCTGGGGTCCAGATATCCCTATTCAAGGGTATACCCCAATGACCTAACCTCCCACCACTAGACCCACTGCCTAATGTTTCCACCACTTCCCATGGTGCCACAGGCTAGGGACCAAGCCTTTGATACATGGGACTTTGAAGAATATTCAAGTCTCAAAGTGCAACAGGAACAATCCAATAAAGAGGAAAGACTGCTAAATGTGGGAGAGAGAAGGAGGAATTGCTAAAGTTGTGTCCTTGAGCCTATCAGATAGAGGGGTGTGGTCCAGGGCAGAGAGGAGAGGCAGTCCTCAGAAAGGAGTGCATTACATAGCCACACTAACTAGTGCTGGGCATTGCCTAGATGTGGGTCGAGGGGTGTTAGCTGCCTGACGTACAGACACAATACCGTGGGAGAAAAACTCGGAGGCAGAATGAAGATGAAAGAAGGTTTTTTATTCTTCGGCTTTAGTAACCTCTCAAACTCTAACCTGACTCTTTCAGCAACCTCTCGAACTCTAATACTGACTCTTTACTTCTTCACTTTACTTCTTTACTTTACTTTCTTTTACTTTTACTTTCTTAGCTTAGAGAGAGAGAGGAGAGAGAAAGAAAGAGAGAGGGAGAAAGAGAGAGAAAGAGCGAGAGCTTCTTCTTTCTTCTTTCTTCTTTGGCAGCCTCAGCCTGACTCCAACCAGCAACTACTTCTTCTTCCTTGCTCTGACTCCTCACCCGGTTATATACCTTTGGCATTAACAAGGACAGGTGCGTCACACAGTTCACAGGCATACAAAGATTCTTTATTAATATCAGGTGGAAACTAGAACATCTTTTATGGCCCTCAGCTAACCGCAATTAGCTATCTCCTATTAGGGCTCCTTCAGTGGGGGAGGCAGGGGAAAAAGTTATTTTCTGACTGATTTTATTTTCTCAGTTAAATAAGAGAGTGAGGAAGGAGAAGGTGTTGGTATTTAAGTAGAAAAGAGATGGAAGGAAATATTTGTCTTAGAGGATGAGAAATGGAAGATAGGAAAATAGAATGTGGTCCCCAGGGACTTGGTGCTATCAAGTGAAATAAATCCAGTGAAGATGATTCTCTGGATCTCAGGAGTGAGCTGGATTTAATCAGGGCTGAGGTTTTGCCAAGAGAGAACAAGAGATGGTGAGAATAGCAAGAAGGGGAGGGGTATTCTGATTTGGCAGTTTTAATGCCTAATGGGTCTCTTTGGTTTCATGGTATAGTCCTTTGCTATGGACTGAATTGTGTGCCCCAAATCCAGGTGTTGAAGCCCTGATCCTTAAGGCAATAATATTTGGAGATGGGTCTTTGTGGTTTATTAGTATTGGATGAGGTCATGAGGGTGAGGTCCTTTTGATGGGGTTAGAGCCCTTAGAGAGGGACATAGACAGCTTACTTCCTTACTGAGGAAGGTCACACAAGGACATAGTGAGAAGCCAGGAAGACAGCTCTTACCCAAAACCAAGGCTGCTGGCACCTTGATCTAGGATTACCTAGCCTCCATAAATGTTGAGAAAATAAACATCTGTTGTTTAAGGACTGTGATATTTTGTGCCCAAGCAGATTGAGACATCCCTCCTCTATTTACCACACTTGCTAAGTGCACTCCCACTCATGACATCTGTAATTTTTTTAATGCTCCTTTTATGAGAGTGCTACTTATTCCGACTGCATCTCCTTCAAGTGCATGCTTCAATGCCACATTTTTCAATGAGGTCTTCCCTGGTTGATGAGTTAAATTGCAGCCCCCTCACTACATGAGACCCCTGTGTTTCCACCCTCATTTTCCTGCTTTATTTTTCTTCTATCAGGTAAACCTACTAATAGTCTATATACCTGACTCATTTAATTTATATTATCTGAATCTTCCCATTATATTGCAAGATTCATGAGAGCAGAGATTTTTGTCTTTAACTCATTGCAATACCCACACTGTCTCCAACAGTGTTTGGAACATAATCAACACTCAGTAAATATTTATTGAGCCAATAAATGAAGTCACGATATTTTTACTATTTGACATTATGTCTGAATTAGAAATTGCCATTCAAACCTTCCACACTCTTGTCAATGCTTCTGTTGAATTTTGGTTTCTCTTCCTGGGTCTTGCCTTTGCGGCTAAGTCTTCTAGGTATGATTTTAGGTCCAACCCACCTGACTTTTATGGTTGTGTATTAAGACAGTATAATATGTGGTTCCTGTGCTGAGCTCTCATTAGAGAGTGTCCAGGGTTCAGTTGATTCCAATTCCATTTTAATCTGTGGTTCTTTCTTGCAATTCCAAAGTTGAGGTTGATTTTGGAACATCATCTTTCTTGACTTCCCACAATATTTGCTCTAGACTAATGAAAAAATGAATGATCATAAATATAATTACTCTGAAGGCCTGAGGATATTTTTGGTACACTTGGAAGGAAGATGGGTTTGAAAGAAAAGCAATTGACTGCAGAGGACTTGAGGTATTTTTCCCCGTTGGAGTTTAGGGGAGTATCAAAAATAAATAGCATTTCTCATGCTGATTTGGTTTCTGAGCAAATGGAGAAATAAAAAATAAGGAACTTGACACCTGTGGGCCAGAGTCTCTCTTCAATCATTGCTGAAAGTTGAGGAGACAGTTTAGTGTGAGGGCCAAAGGGTGTGCGTCCAGGACAAGCAGATTCTACCATTATTCCTATGGCAGTACAAACCTGGTTTTGACCCAGCAGTAAGGATAGGAGTTCCCGGAGGACAGAAGAGGCCTTTGGCTCTCTCCACAGCCAGCCTGCTCCGTGGTGAGGAGGGAGGCCAGGCCCAGACCACACTCAAGGAGCGCCCGTGACACTCGTTTCCTGTGGAGGGAGCCTTTCCCACACTTACCAGTTCATGGAGTCTTCGCCCTGTGGGTCTGTAGGGCTGGAGACATAAGGAAGTCCCTTTGAGAACTGTTGGAATGGATGACACAGTGCTTTCCATCTCTGATATGTAGGCAGTAACACAGGCATCAGTGTTCTCTGTGAAGTTCTGTTGATTCCTCTCACTGGCCACCATTTGATGAATCTCTGTAAGATGCCAGGAACGATGCCAGATGTTGGACAGGTAGAAGTAGGAGCGGGAAAGGTGCAAAGACAAGCAAGCCCTAGCTTCCAGGGAACCTGCAATCCAGGGGCAAGATGGAGACCTGTGTTCCTGGACGGCTGTAGTTAGAAAAGCTGCTACAGGGTGCTGTGCAGGACACCTCCTCACCCAGGGCCCCAACCAGATGACGTGAATATGGTGAAGGGAAATTTCTCGAATTTTGTTTTGGTATTATCTTGGAAAGTAACAGGAAAAAAAATTTCAGTTATTTGGGTGTATTAGCAAATTGAATTTTGTTTACGTGAGACTTCTACAAGATGGAGAAGCATATGGGCTCAGTTGCTCCCAACCTGTGGGCCTCAGCCACAGGGACTAAACCAGTTCCAGTGACATAGTGACTGGCCATGCAATCTTGGGCAGACCACCTGCCCTCTCAGAAAGCTTACTCGCCTGTCTGTAAAATGGGGTAATCATAAGAGCCGTCCAATCTCGCAGCCTCCTGAAAGGCAGGCAGATGGGGGATGTGAAGTCCCTCTGTGCACTGTGCTGTGATTCACATCACTAAAGTGACTACTTTATTACATGATTTGAATATTTCTGGTTGGGAGATGTGACCACAACTTTATTTCATGTCCTTGATTTTTAATGTTAATACAATCTGGAAATATGCAGATAGGACTAATTTCAGCCATGCTTCCTTTTTTTTTTCCTTCTAAATTTTGGGGTAAGATCTATGATTTTTACTGAGATGCCTTTGACATGTGAATCATTTAGACAGCAGAAGGAGCATCACACTAAAATTCTAGGAGAAAAATCTTTGATTTATACACAATTTCACAAAATCAATTTGTCTTTCAATATATTAATACTGAAAAGCAAACCTCCAGCAACTAAAAAAAGGCTTCTGGAAGGAGAGATATTTTACAAAAATATCAGCATGAAGAGATTTTTTTTTTTTTTTTGTGGCTGGTTTTAAAAACCCCTTAAATTAGGGGGTTGTAATGGAAAGTCTGACAGGCTCAAATAAGGCAGTTCAAAAATATATTAACACTTAACACATACCGTACATGAAATGTATTTTAACATGCTATATGTTTATTACAGATTAAATACTTAAAAATGGAAAAACAGCCCAAACGTTCCTTAAATATTTGCTTAATATAGTCAGAACACATTGCGAATTGTAAGCGTGAAGAGTACATGTTAAGTGTTTAACTAACATCAAATGTAATAAAATGTTTCATTTGAAATGTTAAGCGGGCGATAAAAATGTCAGGTGAGACGACAGATTGCAGTTTCTCCCAACCTCCCTCTAATTAAGGTGAAGCTGTGGAGAGACACCTGATTGATTAAAAGTCAGGACTGGCGAGTCCCATGGTCTAACTTGTGCCTGGCTTCCTCCCTCCTCCCATTGATGGCCTGTGTAAAGGCATGAGAAACACAGGTTTTCTTTTAAGATGTCACCTCCTCTCTGGTGCCCTTCTGGCCTACCTCAGAAAAGTTTAGGAGCACCTTTTTTCCTGTACCTCATGCAAACCTGCATGACTTTGTATGCTGATTTATCTTATATAACATTGAACGAGTAGTGACAATTCTGTTATCGTTAGCTGTGTGACCTTGAGCAAATTACTTAACTTTAGTATACTCCACTTTCTTCCCTTGTGAAATAGAGATGCTCATAGAACCCAATTAATTGTACCGTTGTGATGATTGGACAAGTTAAAATGTAGAAGGAGCTTAGAACAAGTCCCAGCATGGAATATTAATTCAACACTTAACTCATAATCATTACTCTTAAAATTTCCAATGTGTCTTGGATTTATTGGGCAAAAATTTAAGATATATTTGTTTTGTCCTCTTCATTTAGAAGTATCTAATGTGCAATAAATACATAACATGTTCAACAGATTTTCATGCAAAATGTGTATTAAGTATTTATTTTCTCATTGTTTTGGGATTATCTGCTTGAAGGTTCATTTCACCTCTCCCACTGAATTATGATTTTTTGATAATATTTTTCACCCATTTCCATTGGGGACATGCACAGGGCCTCCATGATTGTTGAATCAATAAGTCTATGAATGGATGGATATTCCCCCAGATCACTGGATGAATGTTTGACTTACGGATCTGATTAGGTTCTTTTAATTTTTTGACAGTTCTAGAAGATTTCAGAGATTTCTGATTAAAGATCTTTAGTTATAAAACCCACTCCTCCTGAATTGCAAAGGCTTGCTATGGAACCACAATCCCATTGCAATTCACGTGCCCATATGCTAGGATCTCAGCCAAGGCAGGTACAAGGAAATGAGCTCTGATAATTGCTACAAACACTAGGAAAGTACTTTCCAACTCTGTGACCCTGGCTGGGGACATAGATTCATTGTGCCTTAATTTCCTTGTCTGCACAGTGGGAATAATAGAATATCTAGTCTATAGGCTAAATGAGCCAGCATTTGGAAAGTGATTAGAACATTGTCAAGAGTATAGTAATTTCTCAGCAAATATAAGTTACTGTTACTATAGTATTATATCTTGATAGAATGATTATTATAATTATGTAAATGATAAATATAATACATTAAATATATTGTTACATAGTGCTGTTATTATTATTTAGAACACTAAAGATATTCTATCTAGTTTTTGCCCCTGTACATTTTCGTTCTTATTTTCCATTTCTAGTTGTGTCAATAAGTCTGAAGGAAAGGGATGGTGCACTTCATTTCCACAGTAATTCTCCAAATTTCCCTCTCACTGTTCTAGAAATACGGAGACACGCTTATTCCTGTCTTCCCCACCCCCTGGACAAATATTGCCACAAAGTGAGGACAGAACTTTTCTGCAAATAAGAATAGGCACAAGCAAGCCACCAGAATGTCAAGAGTCTTAAGATAACTGAACCAAAAAGGGAAAAAAAAAATCCTCCTCCTTTTTAAAAGAAAGTATCAGTGGCTTTAAAAAAATGAAACAAGTAATTGAGTCCAGCTGGCTCAGATGCTAGAAAAGTCCGTCTCCTAAAGCTGGTGTGGCTCTGGGCACTGGGAAATTAATGCTGTGAAATTAATTCCAAGTTTACAGCAATTTTGCACAAAATTGCTTTTAAACTAATCTCAGGCATGGATATTGTTGGCATAGCCTCTGACCTCATCCTTTTATCTTGGCATCGCTAATGGGCCCATTATTATATTTAGAAAAATTTCAGGATTTACCCTCATTCTTGATAAATTATCACAGTTTATAACCAAATCCTTTCTTTTCTGAAATTCCTGTGTTGTTATTATTTAACTTTAAGAAGACTTTCTATGCTTCTGTGTCTTTACCCTAAATATGTGAGTGATTTTTAGTACTGTGGTCAAAAAGGCATACGGTTTCTGAAATCCAGGTAATAATTCCTCCAAGTGGTCTGCTTTCAAGGTCGGAGCAGGGAAGGAAGTAGACTTATGAGTTCTAGGCACTTTACCTTATATACACTTGACAAAACTTATGAAAGAGCCTTGGAACCATGGCGTACTATACACATGCCACAGATTTTTTAAAATAACAGCTTTATTAAGACATAAGCACATACCATAAAATTCACCCCTCTGAGGTGTAACACTTTGGTAGTTTTAGTGTATTTGTAGAGTTGTCCAACTATCACCATTATCTCATTTCAGACTGTTTTCATCACCCTCAAAAGAAACCCCTTACCTGCCACACTCCTTTCTCACCCCTCCCAGGCCTTGGCAGCCATTAATCTATCTTCCACTTCTATAGATGTGCCTGTCATTTCTATGGATTTTCAATAATTCAACCAAATAAAATCACAGAATATTTTGCCATTTGTCTCTGTCTTCTTTCCCTTAGCATAATGTTTCCAAAGTTCACCCAAGTTGTAGCATATGTCAGTAACTCAACCATTTTTATTGCTGAATAATATTCTACTACAGGGATATACCCCATTTTAAAAATTTATTTATTGGTTGATGGACATGTATGTCATTTCCTTATTTTTTTTTTGTTTTTTGGCTGTTGTGAAAAATGCTGCTATAAACATTTGTTGTGTCTACGTGTTTTGTGGACATAGGTTTTTATTTCTCTTGGGTAAATACTCAGAAATAAAATTGCTGGATCGTGTGCTAACTCTAAATTTGCCACTTTGGGTAAATGTCAAGCTGTTTTTCTAAGTGACTCTCATGTCACACATTTAAATTCTTCTATTATTGCTGCCACTGAGGAGCAAAAAAGAAGGAACAGCAAGCTGATCAATGTGCTGCAGCAGATCTCATCTTACGGGTTCCATAATGTGGTGGATGACCACAGGGGAAGAACTGGTTTCAGAAGGCCAGGGAGATGCTTATTTGGGGGAGTCGTGTTTGGTTCTGGAGGCCCTTGAGGTGGAGACTGATAGATAGGCTTGGGCGATTGGGCCATCTCCCCCATGGGAATTTCCATGAGGAGCAACCTGGTTTCATTTTCCCTGAGCAGGAGCTGATCAGCTTAAAGGTCGCTCTGTTCCCCAGGCAGGAGCCAATAGCGTTAAGGTTTCTCTGGCACACCCACCACGAGAAATCCCTATTTAAAGCTCCTGCCTGTCCAGAGCTCAGACACAACAGCTCGTCCCTGCTGAGAGGAAGCAGCTACTGCAACAGCTCCAGACTCACCGTCTCCAGCCTGACGGGAGCTGCCCCAGCCGACAGCTCCAGAGACCACAGCCAGCATGACCAGGCACCAACCCTCCGTCCAGAGCTCGCACACTCCCCTCTCCCTGACTCCCCTCTCTCCCCGTACTTCTTCTACCTCTGACCAGCCATAAAGGCTGGTGAATAAATCTCTTGGCTACACGGTTGTCTCCGGTGTGATTTTTGCCATTCAGGCACTTTTATGGATTTATTTATTTCAGGATTGGACTTCAGGAAGAAATCCAGTCTGGAGAGAATCATTGTCTTCCGGCAGCCTCAAGTTACACCTGCTTTTCCAGGGTCTCCCTTTGTGTCCACACACTCTGCTTTGTCTTCCATGTTGAAGTTTATTCTTTCAATCTGTTTTTTCCCCCTCAATGTGTTCTTGGCATCAGGAAATGCAGTATGTTCTTTCACCTTGATCTCTGAGTTTGCGTGCTGTGATTTGCAGCCTTTGGTAGGAAATGCCTGGAGGAGAGGACCCTACCCCAGGGAGACGCTGTGGCTTGCGAGACATCAGGAGCTGAGACACCAGAGCCAGTTTCCTTTCTTCTCTAGAATGAGCTCATTACCTCCTTTAAAAAAATGGGAAGTGTTTTTTTTTTTTTTTTTTTTTTAAACTAACAACATGAGAGGTGCTTCAACTCCCACTCCATTTAAGCCTCATGATAGCTCACAGGTGGATATTTTTACCACAATTTTATAGCAGGGGTTTTCTTTTCTTTCTTTTTTTTTTTTTTCATGCACTGATGGGTCCTAAATGACTAGAATAGTGTCCTATACATGGTAAGTGCTCAAACAATTCTCATCAAAAGAGGACACTACTCTGGAGAGGTCAATGAGCTTACTTGCATCATATGCCTAGGTAGGAATCTAGCATCAGGTCCTGTTGAGGTGCTGCCCTGTCTTGCATTGCCTCCAGCTTCTCATCTCTTTAACGAGGGGACTTTGCCAAATCAGAGTTGAGAAATGTTGAGTGTCTAAAGTTATAGCAGTTTCTCTATTTTGGGACTTCTCTGAGCCTTTCAAACGCTATGTTGCATTGTGAATCATCAAGGCAAACAAGCAGTACATTTGTCCATCGGATTCTCCCAGATTTCTACGTGTGTGTGTGTGTGTGTGGCATTTATTAACATCTCCTAGGAACACAGTTTTACAGTACATGGTCTCCATTTCTTGAGTTCCTTTTGATTGGTTCTTTTTAGCCCTAAAGTTTGTTGACTTGAATTGTGGTAAAAGAACAAATTAAGGTCAAATCTTATTATGGCAAATATGGTTAGAAAAATATTACTATAACAAAAATATTTTAAAGACCTGGCTATAAGCCTAGAGTAATAGAAGCTTGCTGATGTCTTTTGGAGCAAAAAAAAAAAAAAAAAAAAAATAAAAAAAATAAAATCATTGCTCCAAAAAGTTTAGTACAATAACTGCTTTTCTTCTGACTCATTTTTACAATGAGGAGGGGAAAAAAACCAGCACCTTATTGTGTGGTATTTATTCTTCCAGTGAATATTCATTGACTGCCTCCCAAATATTGCAGTGCCCTGGGGGTGCTACTGCATTTCTGGCTCAGGATTCCAGATCTTCAGTTATTCATAATTTGCCAAGGTTATGGGAAGAATGCAGGCCTGGTGGACTTAGCTGGAGAGCAGGTCACCCAATCTCCTCTCCCAGACTCACAACAGAACGTTAAGGCATGATTGAAAACAGCAAATTATAACGTATTACAAGGTTGTTTTGGCTTTCAGGCCAGGTAGATGAGGGTATAAGCTTTCTACAGGTGGAACAGATGCTGTTCTTGTGTCCCCCCGGGCTTGGCTGGCAGAGAGTGGGCTGGAGGGGGACAGCCCTGGGTGTGGTCCACCCCCGGCCTGTGGCCCTTCACAGCTGAGTCTTCTCAAGGGCCTCACTAAAGACACAGTCCTACCTCGGCTTCTTACCAGGCACCTTTGGCTTCCCTCCTCCCCCAGGCCCTGGGGCTCCAGGCAAATGAAGGAGGTGAGATCCTCAGTACCCACAGCAGGGCCTCCTTCCTGACCACACAATCCTGCTACCTTGGCCTCCCTGCACTGTCTTATTTCCACTGTGAAATACACACAGCATTCTTTGAAGTTGTACGACGATGATGGAATGAGATAATAATGTGGGAGCCTCCAGGCCAGGGCCTGCTCAAGGTGGCAGTTGCTTTTACTATTAGGTCATGACTCTGAACTTCCCTGGGCTGCCCTGGGCTCTGTCTCCTCGCTCATCTACCTCCTATGGCAGAGCAGGAGTCTGGCAGACGGGAGCAGTGACACCTGTAACTCTGGTGGGGTCATTTTGCTGAACCAGACTTCTGCCTGTTTTTCTTTGTTCAGGTTCTTTGCTAGACCCCATCCCTTCAGATAGGGTTCCCTGCAAAATGCAGTTAGAGCCCTTGTATCAGGCAGGACTCTTGCTTGCAGGTGATAGAGACCATTCAAATTAGCTTGAGAAGAGAGGGATCTTTGTATTTGATGCTGCAGCTGCTGCTGCATGGATGGAAATTGGAGATTTATGAAACTGGAACATCATGGCTGTGTGGAGGGATGCAAATCTGTTTAGGAAGGCTGTCTACTTTTCGGTCTATTTCTTCTGTGTTAGCTTCCTGCTTACACTCTCTTCCTTATAGCAGCAAAGATGATTTCTGATAGTTCCCAGCTTATAACACCACTGCCAAGAGTAACCCCACAGAAGAGAATATGGCTCTTTCTTCCCTGTCACCCATTCTCGCACCCTAAGACTACTCCGATGGGCTCATCCTGTGTCTGCCTGGCAGGCATTTTCACAGCCTTGGCCAATGGCAGCTATGCCACTTGTGGTTGGGAAGGTGAAGTCCTATGATTGACAGCCTATCTGAAGCATACCAAGCTGCTGAAGGGAAGTTCCCCTCAGAGAGGAAAGCAGGACCGAGAGAGAAAGAGAGAGAGAGAGAGAAAGAGAGAGAGAGAGAGAGAGAGAGAGAGAGAGAGAGAGAGAGAGAGATACAAAGAAAAAACCAACTATCTTTGCTTTGAATGACGGTTTAACATCCTTGAGTTTCTGGTGGTTAAAGTGGCCTGAATCCCATAATAGTTACTGATACTCTTTGGATGCTATGATTCGGACCTGCCTGGCTGGCCTCCCCAGTTATGCATGGGCATCTTTCTGGGAAAAGGCTCTGGCGATGTCATAAGCACATCCAGATTCCAACAGGTGTGAGAACACTGGCCTAGGATGCCGGCCGCCGTAGGGTGCCTTCAGTGCCATGTCCCACACCTGCCCCATGTCCCTTTGGTGTAGCACTGCATGGGGCAGTGCTGGGGGGGGTGCTCTGCCTGCTGCAGTCTCCCTGCCCAGCTGGCTGCCCCTGCTGCCGTCTGGCAGGTGGAGACCTGGAGGTAAGGGTGGCTGTAGGGAGGGCGGAGGGAACTACCTCCAGGTCATTCAGTGCAGCCGGGCTTTGTGGCCAAAGGAGACAGTGAAACGAGACAGGGGTGAGTGTTTGGGCAGGGAGGAAGTTATGGTGTGCAGGAGCCCTGATTTGGGAGATGGCTAAGATTGCGGTTGGCTGTGGGCCATGGAGATGTTTGGGCATTGCCGCCTTCCGTGGTCTCACGGGACTTGGCCCGAGATCTCACGAGACTTGAGCGGAGATCGGAGCGGGTCGGCGCCATTTGGTTGTTGGTTGTTTGGTGGTGTGTGTGGTGCGTGTTAGAGTTGTTGTCAGAGCCAGAGAGAGAAGTTAGCAAAATAAAAAGCCTGTTTGTTTCCAGTCTGCCTCTGAACTTGTTCCCCGCGGCGTCGTTGCTCCAAGCAGCCATTGCCTCAGGCGGCTACAATGATGGAAGGAGGGGGAGGTAGGCATGGGCTTACTGTGGGGAGATTGAGTGCCCACCAAGGGCTCATAAGGTGAAGCTCCTGAGACTTCATGCAAAGGGGGAAACTGAGGCACAGAAATGTGCAACAATTAGCTCAGGACCCACTGGGCACGAGGGCGGGACCACATCAGAGCTCCTGTCTCCCGGCACAGTGCTCCTCTGCTCCGCGATGATGCACTGGACCTCCTGGCCCAGCGCTCCTCCTGCCTTGGCTTCCCTGGTCACAGCCCTTGTCCTCCCTTCTCCTCATGCTGTCCCTCCCTCCTTGTCACCACATAGAGGAGAGTGATGAACTTCAGTGGAGATACTTGACCCCGGAAAGAAGAGCACCAATGTCACTGAGAAGCTGACCCTGAAATCGAGGACTCAGTGAGGCTGCGCCACCAGCCCCTGGCAGTTCGGGGCAAGCCTCTTGTCTTGGATGGTTTTGTTCCAGAACATTGTATCCTAGACTGTCACAGGGTGCTTTATAATGAAAAGACAGGGCTGGAAGTCAGAGAGCCAGGTAACAGAATCTGGCAAGGGCCTTCTTGCTCTGTCATCTGCTGGACAAAGGCAGAAGGCAAGAGAGGGCATGAGAGGCAACGGGGGTCAAGCTTGCTTGTTCATAAGGAGCTCACTCCTGTGATAATGGCGTCAACTCACTGGGGAGGGCAGAGTCCCTGGTTAAATTGCCTCTCGGCGGTCTCACCTCGTCACACTGTTACAATGCCAGTTACACTTTGGTGTGGGTTTGGAGCAGGACAAACATTCAAAGCACGACACCTCCCATCTGGCAAACCTCCCCACCTCAGGAGGACCCCTCTCTAGGCACATTTCCTCCAGGGTCCTCCGAGGGAGTCAGAAGGAAACAGCCTGCGCTTTTGCTAGTCCTGGTCTGGCTCCAAGCGAGAAGCCTGCCACGGAGAAATGCAGATGCCTTCTGCCTATTTGTGCCAAGAAGGTCCTCTCCCCCTGCAAAATTACGGAATTATTAGTCCTTAAAATGCACTCCTTCTGCCCTTTCCATTGAAATTCAATCCAATTCAATTAAAACATCGTGGCAGCCTCCACGGGGCACAAATGCCCTGGAAAATGATTTGGGGGGTGTTTTCCCTGGCGGTGAATGGTTCCTCCATGTGGAGGCGACCACACACGTGCTTAAAAATGAAAACAGTCCTGATGGTAATGGAGCAATCCAATAATACTAACTCGCATTTATAGAGCAACCTCATTTTCAGGTTAAGTTTTGGGCGCCTTGATCTTGAGCAGAAGGCGACCTGGGCTGTGTCTCAGCTCTAAGCAACTTCTCCTTGCCCACACGGTTCCCCTGAGGCCTGCCCCCTTCTATATGTCCCTGTTTGTCTCTCACTCCTTAAGGTCCCTGTGACCGTGGCTCATGAAAAGCCACTCTGGTGGCTGAATGACTCATGCAGCAGATATTCTCCGTCTAGGCGTGTGGTGACCTCACGGCTGGTGTCTATACCAAGGCCTGTGGGTTGAAGGCTCTGACGCCTCAGTGGGTTGACCAGGGCACTGCTTGCCTTTCCACAGCTGGGAATTCTGGTCCCCAAGCTGATCTCCACTCTTCTATTTTCTGGGTTCAATGGCCTCAGCCGAGCCTGGCCTTGCCCTGTCTCCACCATGGAATTGGAGCCCAAGTTATCACACGAAGCAGCCCCAATCAGGGAGATGGCTATTGCGGCTAGCTGGAAGCCATAAGTTCCACCTGATAATAATCATATGCACGTGACACACCTGTAAATGCACGTGACGCACCCACAAAGCTAAAGGTATATAACCAGGTGAAAGCAGTCAGAAGCGGGATTCATTCAGTCAGTCGTTCAGTCGCTCAGTCGGTTGGAAGAAGAGTTCGGGTCAGAGAGTCAGAGCGGCCAGAACGTAGTCAGAAGAAGAAATAAGAGTCAGAGCGGTTAGAAGAGAGAAGTAGTTGTTGCTGGTCAGAGTCAGGCCGAGGCTGCCGAAGAAGAAAGAAGAAAGAAGAAGCTCGCTCTCTCTCTCTCTCTCTCTTTCTCTCTTTCTCTCTCTCTAAGCTCCCTCTAAGAAGGTAAAAGTAAAAGAAAGTAAAGTAAAGAGTCAGTAGTCAGAGGAAGTAAAGAGTCAGAGAGATTGCTGAAAGAGCCAGTGTTAGAGTTTTGAGAGATTGCTAAAGCCGAAGAATAAAAAAGCCTTCTTTCATCTTCATTCTGCCTCCGAGTTTTTCTCCCGCGGCGTTGTTGCTCCAAGTCAGGAAGCAACAGTCACACGCTCAGTTCCCCCTCGATTAAAACCCTTCCCACTCGACACACCTCCATGCTCTCTTCTGGTCATCCCGAGCCCTTTCTGAAGTTTCTGTGACTTTTCTCTATCCGTTACCTTTTGCTCCATCCGACCGGGTTAATTTTGCCATGTTTGAGAACAGGCCTTGCTTCCGGGTGCGAACACGATTCTCAGCCAGGGATTGCTATTTACTACCAGCTACTATCAATATTATTTTATGTATTATTAGAGTGTGTGTGGCCTGATATCCTTCTCCCTTGTGTCTTATACACTATAGGTACCCAATAACCATTTGTTGATTCGTGAATTTTCATGAATCGAAACTACTACTTTAGTAAGCACAGCTTTTGGAAGTAGATTTAGACTCAAATGAGGGTGTATAATTTGATTAAAAGTCCCCCAAACCAAAAAATCCACTTGGCAGGCACAGGGAGGGCCTGGGCTGGGTTTTGCCATCAACCAGCCAGGGGCTGCTGGGAAAGGCAGTCTTTGACTACCCTTGCTCATTATTAAATAGGATAATATCAATGAAAATGTAATACAGTGGCTACTTCAGGTCGGTGGTGAGCATTTCATGAAAGTATGAGGTAATATTCTCAACAGCACATGGGATGTGTTGGGGACCATCTCTGCCACTTTCTAACTGTGTGACCTTGGGTAAGTTACTGAAACTTCCTGGGTTGTCATTTAAAAAAGTCAGTAAAAGTAAAGCACCTGCCTGCTAGGATTTTTATGGAGATGGAATGACAGTATTTCATAAAGTGGTTAGACTGGTGCTTGGCATATGGTTTATGAAGTAAGTAGACCACTCAACAATAATAACGTGTATAATTAGCTTGCCACACAAGTCAGTGCTTCATTAGTATTGTTCTCTTTTTTTCACTTTTATGGGGAAATCTGTTTCCCCATACTACCACTACCATTATTTCTACTGCTGCTAATTGCAAATGCTTGAATTAGCTTGTGTAATTCAAAACCCTCCAATTCTATTTCAGCATCTTGGTATTCATGTGATAAAATTTAGGCCATTGGTTTTCCTGTACTTAAAAGATTGATTCATCTCTTTAATAGTTTCTTCATTTTATTATCTTGAGGATTTTCTTCCCATTTTATTCATTTTCTATTGAGATTGCTTTTTGGTAATCTAGACCAGACCATTGAGGAAAGTTGGTGTGATTTTAGATTCTGTTCAATGGTGGGATTTTTCACTTTCTTACCACCTACAGTTAGCTGCAGGTTTCCAAGTATTTGCAATGTTACCTCTCTTCTAGAAAAGTTATTTCTTCCCGTTTTCTGCTGACCAAGTAAGACCTGTCTTTTAAGATAGCTCAAACATCTTATCAATGATTTCTTTCACTTCTTGCAGAATAATTTCCTCCTCATACACCCATTGCTGCATGCAGTTTTTATATGGCATTGACTGAAACTCAGAGTAATGGGATGGTTACTTACCATGTGCTCCTGAACTCACAGGAGCCTGGTATAAAGACAGCACATACACCTGTCAGGAGAGACTGCGTTGAGTTTGGTAAAAAAATAGTCCCAAATTTCTGTGAGTATTCATACCAATTTGTTTCTTACTTTTTTTTTTTTCCCCCCCCTGTGGTGCTGGGGATTGAACCCAGGACCTTGTGCATGAGAGGCAAGCACTCTACCTGCTGAGCTATATCCCCAGCCCTATTTCTTACCTTTGCTAATACAACATGAGAGATGATAAAAGGGACTTTTTTAGAGGCGTTCAAGAACGCAGCATTGGGGTAACTTGAGCACCTCCTAGCAGAATGACCTGGTATTCATAATCTCCTCAGTGTTATGCAGGAGGAGGAGACTGAAGATTTATGCATAGCATTTTCATCATCTCAACCTGGAAACTACCCTTGTAACTTCCACTCATACTTTACTGGTTCAAACTAGCTTCATGGCTACACCCAATTGCAGGGAGGATGGAAAATACAGGAGGAAACTTAAGATTTGGTGAATTTATACTGTCTTCACTGCAGCACTTAGTAACTATTTCCTGACTGTACCAAGGGGCTTTGTGGCAGAATGGAAAGTGCACCTACCTATATCACAAGCAAGGTGAGCCTAGATGGTGTAGATGTGCACAAGACACAGGACCTCTTGAAGTCTCAGTTTCTTCTTCTGAGGAGTGTTAGGAAAGACACCTACCTTATTCTTGTTTTTTTTTTTTTTTTTTAAATATAAGATGATTTATGCAAAGTAGTTGGCAAGCCACAGATACATTGTAAAATGATGGTGGTCCATTCCTTAGGCAGTTCTCTGCATTCCCCTCATCTCCACCCACTGCTGCCTCAGTCTCTCTTCTCTGCTCCAGAAGGTTGAGTCTAAGGACTGCTCCACCCAAGGTCCTTTTCTTTTTGCCTTTTCCTTAGGTCTAGCTCAAAGGACAACAGAGTAGGACAGAGAAGAGGTGGCGGTGGCTGAGGTGCAGACTCCCCTGCTCCTTCCCTGATTCAGGGTGCATCTGACAGCATCAGACGGGACCCTGATGTAACCCATTCCAGTGACAGTTTTCTCTCTTATCCCTGCAAGCCCATATGCAGTTACGGCTTCCTGCTGTCACCCATCTCTGGGTGTTTCAGCATCCCCTGTGGGTTTCTTTGGCCTTGACCACACTTCTTCCTTGTCTACTCACAATTCCTCCTGAGCATGCTGTTGGCTTTCTGCCATGATCCTGGCAGAAGATTCACCCATCTGGACTCTGAACTTCTTGGAGTTGCAGGGAGAAACTCATTTTCTTATAATTCCCAAACCTAGCACAGTGTCCGGGATGGAGTATGCATTCCTTCTTTTAAAAAAAGAAGCAATTAAATTTAAAATTGGTAAATCATAGTAGTGTCTAATGCTCATGGATTGTTCCCCATGTGCCCGGCATAATGCAGCAGCACACCCCACTTCAGCCCCCTATCAAGTAGGGGCTGTCATTCATTCTCTCTGACGTCATATGGTGATATGGGAAGGTGAGTTACTTGCCTGCATCATTACCTGGAGAGTGATGGAGCTGGGACTTGAACCCCCAGGCTAACTATGGGCCCCCTTCTCATAACCACTGTCCTGAATCAGTGAGTTGCTAGCTCTGAAAGGGGGGGCTGAAAAGTTATGGCAACATCTCTGGTTTTCGGAGATCTTTTGGGGAGACAAAGACTTGCATTGACAATCATTCAGAAAGCATGAAAAATAAGGCTGCCTTTGTTCTTTGTGAGGTTCTAGGTCTATGATTTAATTGATACACAAATGAAATTTCAGTGAAAGCTGGGGAGGAGTTTGCCTGAGGCCTTTCCTTCGCCTTCTCCAAGGTGCTGCCTGGTTAATGAGGCTATTGAGAGGAGGTGAGGCTGGGAGTCTGTGGGTGGGATCTGGGGGAATGGGGATAGCCTATAATGATGCCTGTGTCTACGGGTTTCATGGGCTGGGGCTGGAGGTGGAGGGTGGTCTTTACTGCCAAGAAGAGGGAGCTAATGAGAGGGGAGCTACCTGCGTTCCTTGGGAACTGAGATGCAACCTGGGGGCCTGGGAACTGCTCTGAGACTCCCCCCTCCCCCATCTAAGCCCACCCTTGAGGGGGCTGCAAGGGGGAGCTCACTAAGCACCACTCTGCCCACACCACAGCTCTTGCTATCTGCCCCAGCCCTCGTTCTCCCAGCAGCCAGGCTGGTGCCCCTCCTTCCTACCCCCAGCTTCCTCTAAGTGCCAATTTTTGTGCCACCTACCCTCTCTTCTCCTCTGCTCCCGGCTGGGAGACCCCGGGGGTGGGGGACTTGGTTTCATTCGCCATTGGCACCAGCACAGAGTCTGAGACAAGTCAGTATCAACCCTGTCTTGCCAATGAGGTTCCTGAGACTTAGATGAAGGCTCCTGTCCAGTCCCTGCAAAGCTAGCGTGTGGTCAAGCAGGGTGGGAACCCCCGTGAGCCAGCTGCCCTTTGCCTTCCTGCAAACACAGCTGTGTCACATCGCGCTGGTCTCACTTTCCTGTATGATGGGCTCCAGGGACTGCTGAGAAGGGAGCACGACGGGTGCTCTCTGGAACTCAGTTTCAGGTCTTTCCTGCTGTAGTGTTCACCTGAGGTGACATATGTGACTGAATCAGACTCCAGCAGAGCTACGTGGCAGAGTGGACCATGCTCAGATGTGCTGCTTGGAGTGTCTAGAGGTGTGTGTGTATGTGTGTGTGTGTGTGTGTGTGTGTGTGTGAGAGAGAGAGAGAGAGAGAGAGAGAGAGAGAGAGAGAGAGAAGAAATTTTTTAATAATTAGAAACTCCAGGCGAGGGAAAATTATATAATATCAGCAACATATACTATAAAATGTATCTAAGTCATAGTTCTGTCTTTTGTGCTTATGCAGAAACACTGACCGTTCCATCAAAAAAGAGTGAAAAGAACAATGGAAAGCAAAGAGTTTGTGTAGGAGCTACACGACGCCCCAAGTTCAAAGAGAATCCTCACCCAGGGCTCACTTAGGGTTAGAAGTGAGCAGCCAGAGAAATCCCAAGACAGTTAATAACCACGAAAGGCCCTCAAATCATATCCCGAAGGAGGGGAAATGAAGCAGGGCAAAGTGACAGCACGACAGGGGGACGAGGCTGCACCTGGTGGGTGAGCGGCCCAGCGTTGGCAGACAGCACAGGAGGGATTGACAGTGAGGGACAGAGCCATGGAGGAGCTGGGGAAGCACCCGAGGGAAGGGCCCCTGCAGAGATCCTGGGGCCAGAGCTTGCCTGGTGGGCGGGGCAGCCCCAAGAACTCGGGTTTGCCTGAGTGAGAGCTGGGGGTAGGGTGGCTGAGGGGAGGGGAGCCCCGTGAGGAGGTCCTGGGGTGCCGTCTGTCAGCCATCGAACAGGCTTTGGCTCTTATCAGGATGGTGCTGGAAGGAGACTGGAGGGCCAGAGAAGGAAGCAAGGCTGATCTGACTTGGTGTCAGTAGAATCCCTCTGGCGACAGGGTTGAATGTAGATTATCGGGGAACAGGGGTGGACACAGGCAGAATTATTTTGAATTGATTCTACTGAGAGATTGGATAGCTTGGATGAGAGAGGCGGAGGTGCAGGTGGTGTGATGGGGCAGATTCTGGGTAGACATATTTTAGAAGGGAGGAAATTTTCTCTTAATGTGTTGCCCCAGTGTTCACACTGACATTTACACCAATAATAGGAAGTCTGTTTTGCTGTAGGACCTTGGAGGACACAGGGTGACCTGCAAGGTTGGACAACAGGATGGGATCCTTGATTATTAAGACAGACTAGAGCAGTGGGATCCAGGGAAGTCCCTCCCCAAACCAGCCTGTGAATACATAAATCATATGATCAAGTCAGCATCCTTGCAAATTAAGCCAGGCTGAGCTCCAAGACAATATAACATGGCTGCAAAAAGTGAATGCTGTGCTAATAAAATATAGTATTTAGGGAAAAGGAGGAGAAAACTCACCTTTTCTCTATTCTGATTAAACCATATCCCATTTATAAGTGTTGTCATGGTTCCCATATTTCTCAAAAAATAGACAAGATAAACAGAATTAGGATAAAAATGGACAGAATAATTATAATATAATTATAATGACATGCAACTATATAGCATAAAACATGATTCAAGGAATTAGAGGCATCCTGTCTGAAAAATGAAGACTTTTACTGGGTGGGGAAGGTGATAAATAATATTTAATTAATTCATAGCCAACATTACTAGAGAGAATACTTAGATTTTCCTAGGAGATTCCACTGTAGACCAATTGGTAGAGGCCACAAATATATAGATTACAATTTCATAGAAAACATTCCCACCACCCAGAGTCGTTCCAAGATGAAGTGGTTTGATGTCAAAAGTTGTGTTATCTATGCTGGAGGTGCTGAAGTTCAGGCTGTAAGACTGGATGATCTTCTGGAACTTTCCAGCCCAGAGATCCTATTCTGATTTCAATGTTCAGGAACCACAACACTCATTTGAGAGCTGGTCTATAAATTTCATGAAAGACAGTATACACATCTTTGCTTTCTCCACAGCACCCAGAACAATGTTATATTTAATTTGGATACTTAAAAAAATTTTAAGAGAAAAAATAGGTGCACGATTTGTGAAATTACTATAGCTTTGTTATGGTTTACATATGAGGTTTCTCCCCCAAATTCAAGTGGGAGACAATGCAATTAAGTTTAGAGGTGAAATGACTTGGGTTACGAGAGAGCCTTAACCTAATCACTGCATTTATCCACTTGAATGGATTGACTGGGTGGTCATTGCAGGCATGTTGGGGGAGGTGTTTGAGGAGATAGGTCACGGGGGTCATGTCTTTGGGGTTTATGTCTTGTTCCTGGTGAGCAGACCTCTCTTCTTTCTGATTGCCATGCCCTGAACTGCTTTGTTTTCTACACCTTTTTTGGCCATGATGTTCTGCCTCACCTTGGGCCCAGAGCAATGGAGTTGATTGTCTATGGACTGAGACTTCTGAAACTGTGAGTCCCAAATAAACTTTTCCTCATCTAAAATTGTTCTTGTCAGGTGTTTTGGTCACAACGGTGAGAAAGTTGACTAAAACAGCTTTAATTCAACACTATTTAAGAGACACACAGGATTCTTCTAGCTATAGTATTTGGGAACACACTACTTCTGTTTTTTGACTGAAATATACCAAGAAGGGAAAGTTTTTCCTACTCAACTATGATTTGGAATTCATTGATCAACCTTTTCCCTTCCCGTTTTCCTAACCATGGTTGAATTTTTAAGACTGTATTTGCCTCTCTCTTTTTTTGGTGTGTGTGTGTGTGTGTGTGTGTGTGTGTGTGTGTGTGTAAGTAGGAGCCAGATGAGTCACAGAGCCAATGTGAAGTGTGGTGTTGTCACCAAAGCAGCCAGGAGTGGAGGGAGCAAGGAACAGCCCTCACGCTGCAGTTCTTAGGGTCTGCAGCAGGTTGAAGCTGCATGAATTAGTCAAGGGCTGCATTCATGAAGCAAGAGCAGGGTCCTGTAGATGGCAGGACCAGGGATGGTGTGCCAGTTGGACCTTGATTAGAAAGGGAATGAGCTTGGGAGGGATGGGCAGTTGCTGTGTGCAGGAGCCCTGTTTGGGGAGATGGCTTAAATTGCGGTTGACTATGGGCCATGGAGTTTTGGGCATTGCTGCCTTCCGTAGTCTCACGGGACTTGGCCTGGGATCTCGCGGGACTTGGCCAAGATTGCTGATCGGGTCAGCGCCATTTTGGTGGTGTGTGTGGCATGTGTTAGTCGTTGTTAGAGCCAGAGAGAAAAGTTATCAGAATAAAAAGCTGTTTGTTTCCAGTTCGCCTCTGAACTTCTTCCCGCGGCTTCGTTGCTCCAAGTGGCCATCGCTTCAGGCGGCAACAGCTGTGAGGACCAGTGTATGGGAGCAGCTGGTCTACGGGAGGAGTCGTCTTCATGGATTTCCTTTCACCCTGGGCTCCCAGATGGGCAATACTTGGTCTCACTGACTTAGGGCCACAGGACTGGAGTAAAGTGGTGTGCTCAGACTAGGACACAACCCATGCTGTGTTCTCTTGTCTTATCCTTTCTCCAAGGGGGCGACAAAAGAGGTCTGCAATGATATTTTCTCTAGAATTATCATGAGGTATCCAAGAGGCAAAATAAGGGCTCATGTGCTCCTTTCTCTTTTGTTCATGAGTACAGTGAGAACAGGGAGCTGTGGAAGGCAGCCTGGTGCCCTTTTGGATTCCTTCTCTGGACAAGCTGGTGTTATTCAAACAAGCATCTCCAAAGTTTGGGGGCCACATAATCATGACCTTTCAGACCTCACAGGGTACCTGGAAAAGAACCACTTCTGGGTCACTTCTGGTGATGAGACTGGGAAAGCAGGTCGGAGCCCGGTGTCCAGAGACTCGTTATCAGCACAGACTGTGTCTGCCAGGGGGACCTTCTGTTTACTTTCCACTGACTGGGTTTGAGCGGTCCCCTTCCGCTGCTGCGCCACTGCTCTGACGTTGAATGATGGGTGCAGAGAAGGCTTACCATTCATCCAACATCTGTTTCTCTGATTTTCCAGGCTCCTTGTTGTTTTGAAGTGCTCAGAGTCAGTGTTTTAAGTGCATGTGGGCATAATATTCGGTATATTAATGCACACCAGAGACAGTTTTGCCTACTAGAAAGCCAGGTACTACAGGGTTATAAAAGTCATTCGATACCTTGTAAAGCCCAAGACACCTCGCCAATGCCCAGGCCCTGTTTCTTGATGTAGTCAGGTGATAACACGTGTACACTTGTATAGCCTTCTCCAGCAAGTGCCAAAAGTTCATGCTAAGTACTACATAAATTATCACCTAATTAAGTACTGTTATGGTTTGGATTGGGGGGAAGTGTAAACTTGATTCTCCTTGGAGAGCAATATGCAGAAATATGATGTGGAATTAATTGTATGGGTCCAGGTCAAAGATCAAAGTACAAGTGGAATTGCTTTTGCAAAGGGAGAATTGGAAAAGGATTTTTGTTGGCATCCTGATAATTTCATTTTTTATTATTCAATTCCTGCCAGCCTGCAGTTCTTTCTCCTCCCTCTTTCCTCTTGATAAATGGTCATCTTCTCCTCCCTTGTGCTAACTTTGTCTACCCCTCACTTCCTTGGCCAGGTGGTAGGAAGGACTTTGGCCCACTTAGAAAGGCCTTGGCTTGAATATTGGTTCTGCCAACTCTCGACTGACTTCAGGCAAGTGAACCAACCCCTGGAGTCTCAGCCTCCTAGTCTATTAAACATTAATAATAATCGTGCCACATCACACCTTCAGTGCATGAGAGGTACTGGCAGGTGGCTGTAGGATCCTAGAAGGGAAAAAGCAAGTGACTGAAGCCATTTTTTCACGGTCCCAGCTGATGCTGGGCAATGTCGGCTCCTGGCTCTGGTTATACCACCTTGTCCTGTGTCCTCCCTAAATACACCTCCCTGAAGGGTATGGTAATGTCTGTGTTTTTCCTGATCTTTGGATTGCCTGACCAGCCTGTCTGGTTTTTCAACGTTCCCATTATGTTTGTAACAAGGTTTTTTTTTTTTTCCTGTTGGACCATTTAGAATGGGCTTTTTTTTTTTTTTTTTTAACTATTTTACTATTTATTTTAGATTATACAGTGGTAACACCAGGATGATCACTTTTTACAAAACATTTGAGTTGTATTGGATTAGTATTTTGATAAAAATATTATCAGATAAAAATTCTAACTTATAAATATTATATTTAATTTTATGACATGAATTATAATAACCTTGGCTTAATTTTTTTTCTTCCCTTTTTATTTATGATAGCAGTATGTATTACAATTCATAATGCACATACATAGCATCTTTTTACATACAACTGTTTGTATACAAAGTATATAAGTACCATTCAGATCTTCAATCATGCATTTAGGATAATGATATCCATCTCATTCAACCACCATTTTTTTTCCTTTTTTTCCCCCTCCCTCCCCCCTTGCTCCCTCCCTTCCCCTCCCTTTCTTTTGACCATTCTAGTGTTCCCCTCATCCTCCTATGTACCCCATCCAACAACACTGTGAACTAGCCTCCTTATATCAGAGAAAACATTCGGTATTTGGATTTTTGAGATTGACTAATTTCACTTAGCATTATATTCTCAAACTTCATCCATTTACCTGCAAATGCCATTATTTTATTCTTTTTTATTGCTGAGTAAAATTCCATTTTGTATATATACCACATTTTCTTTATCCATTCATCTACTGAGGGACATCTAGGTTGGTTCCACAACCTAGCTATTGTGAATTGTGCTGCTATAAACATTGAAGTGTGTGTCACTGTAATATGCTGTTTTTAAGTCCTTTGGGAATAGACCCAGGAGTGGGATGGCTGGGTCATAGGGTGGTTCCATTCCCAGTTTTCCAAGAACTCTCCATACTGCTTTCCATAGCGGTTGCACCATTTTGCAATCCTACCAGCAATGTATGAGTGTGCTTTTTCCCCCACATCCTCGCCAACATTTATTGTTGTTTGTGTTCTTGATAGCTGCCATTCTGACTGGAGTGAAATGAGATCTTAGAGTAGTTTTGATTTGCATTTCTCTAATTGAGAATGGGCTTTACTTTATTCACTGACAAAGGGTTTTATGAGACTGCAATGAATTCATACACATAAAGTGTTTTAGATAGTTCCTGGGATATAGTAAGCATTTAGCACATTTTAATTATTTTATAGGAGAATTTTCCATGTTGTCCTATGAATATGAGATTATCTAATGGGTATCTCTCCGTGAGGTTAAGGTTGGCCTTGCATTTATCTGTATCTCCCTTGTCTTTACCAGAACACCTGAAAGAGGAAAAGTGATTGTGAAATTTGCAACGCCTGCCATGAAGTTAAGGGTCCCCTCATCCTACTTTCCCATCTCTCCCACTTCCTTCCTCTCTGGACACTAAATTCTTCCTTGGAATCTGGAATCCCAGCCTGGCAGTCTGAGAGGGTGGCTATCTGTGCCTGCCAGGATGGATGAGGGAGGTCCCACAATCCCTTCATGGCATCACTCTACTGCCTGCTACCCCAGCCAGTCACATACTGACTGGCTGGTGGGTTGGCGCCCCCTCCCACAGCCCTGGGACGCCTCCATATTGTCTTTGTTGGAGTCAACCAACCTCTTAGTTCCCGGTGTGCCCTGTTGGTAGATGAGCCACCCTGGCCCCTCCTTCCTGCTCCTGGAGCCATTCAGTGAGTGGCAGTGAGGACCCTGCATCCTGCTGAGCATTCCCTACAACATCCCCAGGACATTCCTTACTACAGTTGAGATTTCCCGTTTGCAATTTATTTCTGATATCTTTAAAAATGTCGACTCCGAACACGGTTGGACCTTACCTGCATATTCATGTAACGTGGATGGTGTGACTGAACACGCGGACGTGATGCTTTCCATGTGCAAGTGGTTATCACTTCATCATGCCTTCAGAAGAGTCAAACTTCTATTATCTGAGTCAACTCTTGGAATCACACTTCAGCAGAGCTTTATCTTTCCATATATTCTGTACAATGAGACCAAGGACCTGGAGACTATGCAACAGTTGATTGAATTTTTACTCTGATCCAGGTAGTCTGTTGAATGCCATCAACATCCACGTGGGGAAGACCAGTATTAAAGTCTTATGAAGGCAATACTCAGAGGAGGCATAAATCTCTACAGTCATGGCAAAGAGGGAACAGTTCTCCACGTGAAATACATTTTGTGAGCATAGAAGGCGAGTGATGTTCCTCTGCAGCAGAGGAATAGAGACTTTGAGAGTGGATCTTGGAAGAGATGATAATCAAGTGAATACCAGATACTTGTAAAGAAAATGTTATGTTTTGGATATGATAGTTTGGATAGTTTCTTTTGGCCTGTTTGGAATGGGCTCTATTTTAGAGCCCTCAAAGGTACCTGGGTTAATGCAGGAAAGTTGGGAGGTGAAACGATTGGATTGTGAGAGCTATTCAGTCCGTCAGTCCAAGCATAATCAGTCCGTCCTAGTCTAGAATCACTGACTGGGTGGCAATTGTAGGCAGGTGGGATGTGACTGGAGGAGGCAAGTTGCTTGGGGTATGCTCTAGAAAGTTTCGTCTTCCCTGCAGCCCCCTCCTCCCTCCTGTCTCTATGCTTCCTGGCTGCCATGAATGGGGAGCACTCCTCCTCCACCACTCCCTTCTGCCATGATGCTCCCCCTCACCTCTGGCCCAGAGCAATGGTCTCTGTGGGCCAGAGACTGAGCCTCTGGAACTCTGCTCTCTCATCACTGCACCCACGGCACAAGTCTTATGTTTTACCAGGCACCATTGTAACTGCTTTACATATTTAAGATAAGAGGTCCTATCAATTTTTAAAAAGGATTTTTCTAGAACATTGATAAAAGGATAGTTGACAAAAAATCTTAGCAAATAAAGTTACCCCATTTTCGAAAGCTGATAACTCAAGTTCTAGTATGAATGACGATCCTGTTTCCCCTTTCTTTGGGACTCCGAGGAAGCATTATGCTTTGGATGATAGTTGTCTATCTCAACAAAATAGTTATTTTCTCTAGTTGTTATGGTTTATTTGTAAGGCGTCCTCCAGAACCCCGTGGGAACAATGCAAGAATTTTTAGAGTGAAGTGATTAGATCACGAGAGCCTTAACACCATCAGTGTATTGAACCACGAATATGGATGAATTGGGTGGTAACTGTAGGCTGGAGGAGGCCCTGGGGAAAGGAGCGCTCTCTTGGTTTCCTTGCGGTCATGTCCTGAGCAGGTTTCTTCCTCCACGTCCTTCTGTCATGATGTTCTAACTCATCTTGGGTCCAGACCTATGAAGTCAGCTGACCATGAAAGGAATCTCTGAAACTTTGAGCCAAAATAAACTCTTGCTCCTTGAAATTGTTCTTGTCTGGCACTTTGGTTACAGCAATGAAACCCTGACTAAAACACTAGCCTAGAAATTTCCTTATAGTTCCTCCAATACCATGTAAGCTCTTGCAAGTCAAACCCCGTGTCCCGTTGCACATGTTCTTTCCAATGAAAAATCTCTTGTTTCCTCTGACTGGTCGATCCTCGGCTTTCTTATTAAATGTTCAATTCAAAGGTTGCTTGCTTCAAATCATTTCCTTAATAGCTGGAGGTCTGAGTTAGGTGCCACCTTCACAGTGCCAAACATGGCACGCTCCTCTTACCCGTCATTTTTTCCAGGCTCAGTGTAGTAAATAATAGTGTCAATCATGTATTATTATATATTCACGGATTCATGTGTTTGTCAGCCCATGCCCATTCTACACCGCTTGGAAGAAAGGATTTTTTATCTTTTGGGAACTAAATATACTGTTTGGCACACAGCAGTGTGAGGGAATATTAACTGAATGAATGAACAGGTGAATAAAGGAATGAACAAAGCAAGCTCTAGGGACCAGGCTAAGTAGCCTTTTCCCCAGTTTTCACTGTCTTGTGAACCATATTTCATCTGGTTACACTGTAATACTTTTTTCATTTCCAAACAAAAAGAATATATATAAAGCCTCCTTGTCTATTAAATATGAATAATATTTATATTATATAACTATATATTTATATATTATATAAATAGTTATATATGCATTTCATATATATATTTATATGTAAATACATACATATTTATTTATAAATATATGTATATCAGTTTGACCGCCTTATTGGCTACAATGGCTGTAGGGACAGTGGTAGAGACAAATCACTCAATTTGGCGGAGCTATGGGAGAGAGAATAGAGAGCACATCAGCCAGCAGCAGCTCAGCTGAGGGAGCTGGAGTCTTTTATTTCCAGTCCAGGAATTGGATGGGTTCTCAGTGTGGGACTCGCGGCATGTGATGATTTTGTGAGAGGCTCAGCTGGCAATACTAGTGAGGAACAACCTTGTTCGGGTTGAGTGTGTGAGCTCAGGAAAGTCCCTAGGAGGCTGAGCCTGTTGTAAATCTCTCTGCTTGAATCATCTTGGTACCAGTGCCTTCAAGCTCATGGTGCCTTGGACGGTTTCCTCTCTCTGGAATTAAGTGTGTATTTTGGCCAGGGCAGGCCTGGGAATGGCGATCTTGGCCGAGCTAGCTCCTGGAGGAATGTTGTAGTTAATTGGGTACGAAAATTTGGAAGAAGTGACGTAAAGAACAAGGCGTTGTCTTTAAACAAGTTACCTTCAAACAAGGCCACCAACACGTACCTAGAAGCCATCTTTCGGGTTGCCTGAAGAAGCTAGGACTGAGAAGCACAGACCAGAAGAAATCTTGTGGACCATGACAGTAAAGTGATAGGTGGGAGGGACCATTAGCATTCGATAAATGGGGAGGAGCAATAAACACAGGCCTGACCCCTGCTCTTGCTCCCTGACCTGCATCAAGAAAGGAGATGGAACACCTTTGTGTTCTGTTGTGAGAGCCTTCTGGCCACTCACACACCTTCATTTGTGAGGTGACAGTATTCTGCTTCTCCCTCTCTATCCCTCCATTTTTAACTTTTTGTTTTTGATTTGGAGGTTTTTTTTTTTCAATTCTGGGTATAGTCCTTCATCACATTCATACTGGAAGTATTAAAAAATTCTTAGAGGTGAATGAGAACACAGACACAGCATATCGAAATCTATGGGACACTATGAAGGCAGTTCTAAGAGGAAAGTTCATTGCTTTGAGTTCATTCCTCAAAAGAAGAAAAAGTCAACAAATAAATGACTTAAAATTACATCTCAAAACTCTAGAAAAAGAAGAACAATCCAACACCAAAAAGTGGTAGAAGACAGGAAATAATTAAAATCAGACCTGAAATTAATGAAACTGAAACAAAAGAAACAATTGAAAAAAATTGACAGAACAAAAAGTTGGTTCTTTGAAAAAATAAATAAAACTGACAGACCCTTAGCCAGGCTAACAAAGAAAATGAGAGAGAAAACTCAAATTACTAACATATGCGATGAAAAAGGAAATATCACAACAAACACTATGAAAATACAGGAAATAATTCGAAATTATTTTGAAAACTTGTACTCCAACAAAATACAAAACACCGAAGGCATCGACAATTTCTAGAGTCGTATGATCTGCCCAAATCAAAGCAGGATGATATACACAATTTGAACAGTTTCTCATTTTTTTTCATTTTATGATTTCTACTTTCAGGGTTCATCCCAGAAAACCCTGCCTATGCCGAGGCTGTGAGGAAATTCTCCCATACGTCACAGTTTGCCTTTTGCCTTTAGGTCTATAATCTGTGTGGAGTTATTTTTGAGTGTGTAGTATGAAGTAAGGGTTTATATCTTTTCCCCTCTTATGAATATTCAGTTGTTCCAAAATGATTTGTTGAACACTTTCTGTCCTCATTGAATTACTTTTAATACTTTGTCAAAAACCAACTGTACAAATGGAAGTGTATTACTTGCTTTAGTCCTAATTTTTCAGGGAAAAGCTTTACATTGGCCAATTTTGAATGTTAAACCAACCTTGCATTTCTTGAACAAACTTCTTTTAATTATGTTGAATTGTCCTTTTAATATATTGCTGGATTTGTATTTCTAATTTATCTTTCTAAATTCATGAGTAACATTGGTAATTCGTATGGGATATCTTTGAGTGATTTTAGAATCTTCATTATGCCAGACTGATAAACTATGTGTAAAAGATTGGTATGTCATTAATTCTCCATTCCTTATCTGTGGTTTTACTTTCTGAGATTTCAGTTATCTGTGGTCAGTCATGGTCTAAAAACTATTAAATGGAAAATTACAGAAATAATAAGAAGTTGTGAAATTATAATGCTGTTCTGAATAGTATGCTTAAATCTTGTACTGCCTGCTTCATCCACAGGACAAGAATTATACTTTTGTTCAGTGTATCCATGCTGTATATACTATCTGCCTGTTACTTAGTAGTTGTCTTATTTATCAGATCAATGGTAGTGGTATTGCAGTGCTCATGTTTAAGTACTCGTGATTTTCCTTAGTTATGGCCCAAGGTGCAAAAATAGTGCTGCTAGCAATTCAGATGTGCCAAAGAGATGCTGTCGAGTTCTTCCTTTAAGTCAAAAGGTAAAAGTGCAGATGGATACCTGTTTGAGAGAGAGAGAGAGAGCATTTGCACGTGGATGCACATTTACATGACCTGTACTATAGTATATTTTATAATTGTTCCATTTTAAGTTATTGTATTCTATTACTGTGTCTATAAATAAAACCTTATCATAGGTGTGTCTGCATAGGAAAAACACATGATATATGTAGGACTTGGTATTAACCATGGTTCCGTGTACCCCATGGGGATCATTGAATATATACTTCATGGATAAAGGGGGATAACTGAGTTTCTTACTTATTTGGTGGAATTCAATAATGACATCATGTGACTCTAGGTTAAGGCTTTCTTTCAGGCATGCCTTCTAAATACTTGGAAGAACTGTTAGGGATTTTCTTCACAGAAGGTTTCTCCTGAATGTGAATCTTTCCTCCTGACAAGAGTGAAGGACTGGGGTGCTACACCTCTCTGATATTTGCCATGCCTTTCTAATATTTTATAGTCTCTTTGCCAAGGTTGTCATAAGATCATTCCTAAAGCTTCAGTTATATCCCCTGCTGTTGCTAGGTAACAAAAATGGAGATAGACTGTATTAGTCAGCTTTCTGCTGCTGCGAGAAATACCTTAGAACAACAACTTAAAGGAGGAAAGATTTATTTTTGGCTCATGGTTTTGGAGGTTTCAGTCCATGGCCAGCTGGCTCCAAGGCAGAACATCATGGTTGAAGGGCCCGGTGGAGGAAAGCCTCTCTCCTCAGGACAGTCTCGAAGCAGAGAGAGGGAGGAAGAGGCTGGAGATCAGATGTACCCTTCCAGAGCTCGCCCCCAGAGACCTACTTCACGCGACTTCCTACTTCCCCCACCTCCTACGGCTGGCTTTCGCTACTTCTCAACAAGGGTATCAAATCATTAATCTATCAGTGGGTTGAGGCATGGATGGGTCAGAGCCCTCATGACCCAATCTTTTCCCAAGAGTTCCACCTCTGAAAGTTGCTGTACTGGGGCCCTCAACACATGAGCCTTTGGGGGACACACCAGATCCAAACTGGAACACGGGCTATCACATTAGTAAAGCTCTCACAGCCTGTGACAAGTCACACAGAGGGTATGGTGGGCAGTAACCACAGAGAAAGAAAAAAATGCAAGAATCAATTTAATAGATCAGTTGGAGACAGAGTCAGGCCAGAGGCACTTCAAGATTTGGCTGACAGGACTTCCCGGGAGCCCAGTAGGACTGACGTGACACAGTAGGTATAGAGCTCATCCTTGGGGGAATCTCTGGTGGACAGCAGCCCGCTGAAGCAGAGGGGCAGCCTGTGTTAGAGGAGTTGTCGTTGGGGGGCCCAGCGGGGACTTCCAAGCAATCCTCAAAGTGCCCCTGGGAGAGAGTTACTTTTATCCAGTTCCCAGGCCCAGGGAGCATGAAGCCACCCTCACAAGCAAGAAAGCCTTTCCCTTCCTCTTCTTCTTGGCAACCCTCTCTGGACTTCATGGGATCTAGATTAGTGGCTACTGAAGGAGGAAAGAGATGGGAGCAAAAGAGGATGGAAGCCCAAACTCGCCTTCTCCAAGGACAGATGCTCACCTGGCCTGAGGTGTGCTGGGCGCAGGAGTCTCCGCTTGAACAAGCACCGAGGTGCTGAGCAGTGTCTTAGCCAGAGACTTTTAGTAACTGAGTCGAGATTCTGTTTGCGGCAGTGTAACTGGTAAATGTCCAAGGTAAAATGTAACATTGGGCTTCCTGGCACTATTTCATCATCTCCTGAATAATTTTGAAAAAGGGCATAAGAAACAAACAAAAAAAAAAACTCAATTAAAAATCATTTCCGGTGAGTTGTGCCTGTCTAATCAGCTGGCTGCATTTCGAAAATGCTCCTCAATCACAAATACGGATTTCATGTAGACTCCATTCTGGATGTTAGGGAATCACTTTCTCTGCTTATTTTATTTTATTATTTTATTTTTGGTACTGGGGATTGAATCCAGGGGCACTTTTCCACTCAGTTGTTTCCCCAGACCTTCTTATTTCATTTTGAGGTAGGGTCTCAAACTTACAGTCCTCCTGCCTCAGCATCCCAAGTAGCTGGGATTACAGGCATGTAGCCCCACGCCTGGATACTTTCTTTGCTCTAAAACCCTTGGTCAGAGATGTATGATGGGCACATTGTGTTGGCTGACTGGGCGTGGGAGGAGGTGTTCAAACAATGACTTGGAAGTTTCTTTTCAATGTAAAACCTTTTTATGATCCAAGGGCAGGTACAGGAAAGGGGAACAGGAACTAAATAGTCCGCTACGATGATGGACAGGTAGGCACAGGGGCTACACCAGGAGCTATTTTTGGCAACTCCTACTGCATGAACTGCCTCTTTTGGCTCCTCCTTGGGTAAATCTCCCCAGTGCACTTGGAAAGACACATGACACTAAAAGAAAGTTCCACAGTTGACTCTATGGCATTAGAATTATCACCTAACAAAATTGCTATCTGCAGCCAAAGGATACCTTGTCACAGTGTCAGAGTAAGTGTGGCCGAAGACATCCTGGGGAAAAAGAGAAGCCTGTCTAGACAGATTGGAACATCTCGTGTGCCTAATTAAACAGTCCTTCTTCACCCAGCCAGTGCTGTGTGAAAAGGTGCTTGTTTATTAATTACTTGTGGAACACACCTCTAAAGAGATGCCCTACGTTTCATCTCTTCCCATAGCTTCATGGGAATTGGGCCCTAGGGATCAAACAATTCAATCCTGTAAGTTTCCAGCAGAGAAAAGCTGCAGAGCAGAAAGATGGATTGAACAGTGCGCGGTGTTCATGCCAGTGTTAAGAATCTGGGTTTTCAACATCTTTGTGCGGGGAAGTCTGCCTGGTGGGTAGGTAGATGATCCGCCCACCCCTGACGATGCTTCTGGACAGGCTCCTAGATGGGAGGTGTTTCCTCTGCATGACTCTCTCATTTATTAAAATCCCCCCTTAGCTGTTTTATTCTTCCTGCTCTCAGTCTATTTTGCTTTAAACATGAAAATGCTCTTGAATGCAGTAACACAGAGTAGGCTTGGGTTCTCCTAGGAGCAGACTCTGAGACCAGAGTATTACATGTATTTTATTTTGGAGATGATCCTGGGAAGAACTAGAGTGGAGTAGGGAGGAGACAGGGAAGACACAGAAACCATTTTTTGTTAGCCTTTTGTGTTAGTCATTTTTTTTTTTTTTTTTTTTTTTTTTTTTTGTCACTGTGACAAAATACCTGAGAAGAATAATAACTTAAAAGGATAAAAGGTTTATTTTGACTCATGGATTCAGAGATTTCAGTCCATGGCTACTTGATTATTGTTTCTGGGCCTGTGGTGAGGCATTATGGGGAGAGGGCGTGGTGGGTCAATGCTGCTTGTCCCATGGAAAGAGAACGAGAGAGAGAGAGAGAGAAAGGTTGGGGGAAGAGGCAGGGGGCAAGATATCAAGATATAGCCTTTAAGGGCACCTCCCCAAGAATCTACTCCATCCATCCAACTAGGATCCAGGTCCTTCTAGTGCCACAGGCTGTCATCCATGCATTCAGCACATGGCCTTTGAGGGACATTTCAGATTTGAACCCTAACACCTATGCTGCTGAAGAGGTGACTGCTAGGAGTGATCAAGGCTCAAGTGCTTTGGGGGATCTCTAGGACACAGTGCTCAACCTATTACAGAATTGTTCCATCAGAAGGGTGAGAAAACAGGTGCTTTCCCTCTACCCAGAGCTACTCCCAGCTCTGTCCTTCCTGCTTGCCACGCCTGGCCAAGCTCTCTAGCCGCACCACTCCCCTTCATAGTAGGACTCCAGGGACAGGGGAGGGAAGAGGCTCAGAAGGCCTCTCCTGCAGTGTTGCTCTCTGTCAGTCCTTCAGGCTTAGCATAAACTAGACTGAATATTTTTCTCCGTGATATCCAGTTGATAGGTCAGTAAGGGAAGGGATATATTTTTGGGTGTGGGAGGAATTGGTGGTGAAGAGTTTGGGTAAACAGAATATTCCCACATTTGGGTAAACGACAGTCCCAATGGGGCTTGAGACAAGTTTGCAGCAGTGTTAGGGAGTCTGCCTGTTCACGGGGTGCTGGGCCCAGCTTAGTGAGTTATGAAAGTGATTGACAATCACCAGCCTCCCCAGTACTGTCCCCCCACTTTTACTCCCACACACGATTTTAAACAAAATATGGAGAAGTAGGGAATAAAGAGTGCCATAATGTTCAGTGTCATTTAAGTTATCTCAGTCTAACTCAATTCAAGCCAAACATTTTCATTCTATTCCATTCCATTTTGTGTGATTCAATTCATCAAGATCAAAGATTTATTGATTACCTTTATATGCTCAATAACTCTACCTACATGACTTTTCTTTGAACACATCACCTTGAAGGAGCTTTGTTAACAGGCTGGAGCATTTTGCTGTTCACCTCCAGTCATGCTCCATCATAGCCTGACCATCAATCAGTGTTGCTTGGGAGAAAGCAAATGGGACTTGAAGTTGCATCGATTTCAGATACTTGGTGATACTTGGTGCCTGTTCAGGAAGTAGATCACTTAGAAACGCTTTGCTAAGTCTTTGCTTCTGCAAAATAAAGGACCCATAACTAGACTGTGTACTTGTCTGTATTCGGTGAGGGATGAATGCAATGACAAAAAGTACTTTGTAACCTGGAAAGCACTTGTTCTTATTCTAAAAAGGCTCACTCAGCGTGTGCTACACACCTGGTCCTGGTGTGTCCTCTGTCACACAGGACATGTGTGGCCATTGCTGAACAATGGTGATGAGAAACACCCACCTCAGTTTCATGGTGCTTACAGTCTAGAGATGCTCATTGATGTTGCTACTATTTCTAAACACAGTGGGGGAGGCACAGATAGATTTTAGGATCTAGGAAGAGAAAATAGGTGAAAATAAGATATATATATATATATATATATATATATATATATATATATATATATATATATATATACACACATCTCCATCTATCTATCTATCATTCTAGCCTAGTGCTCAGATACAAAGAATTAATTGAAGAATGGGTAGAATTTCATAAAATAAACTGGGAACAAGATGGTGTCACAGGGAGTGTGGGTGTCCTTGGATTCCCATTTCTGGCTCCTCCTCCCTCCCTCCCAGCTCCTGTACTCTTTTGCTGCTTAGGCTGCACCTGGGCCTCTTCTTTGCCCACCTGCCTTTGGCTCCACCCACACTTTCAGACAGCTGGAAGCACCTGGAACACGTGTGCCAGGGCAGCCCTTGGTTGATGTCTAATTCTTGTGGGACTCTGCAGCTCAGCTCTCCGGCCTCAGATTGGGACACACGTTGTGGTGTGATTTACATTTAAGAGCTGCCAGTGGGATTTCACTGAAGGTAGCTTCCCAGGGACTTTGCCTGAAATCACACCCTTGCTGGAGTCATCGTCCCTGTCCTGTCTTTTCTCTGCTCCAGTCTTCTTTGGGGCACACATTCTTAACAAGTTGCTGGCGTACAAATTCTCTCCCCTGATTTTGCTTCTGGGGAATGCTACCCAAGGCACAGGGCAGTCCAAGTAGAATTAGCCACTTAAATTTAGGAAGATGGGGCTGACTAGGGAATAGTAAGTCTCACGGATTAGGACTTGTGGGTAGGAACTGTGAATTCAGTTTTGACATATATCAAATTAATTCATCCAGGAAACATTTAATAAGCAATCTCTCTGTGCCAAGCACTGGTCTCAGACCTTGGGATGAATGAGGTAGATGGAGAAGAAATTCCTCCTCTATAGTAAGTACATTTTACATACCACGTGTTAGAAGATAAAGAATGTGGACCATCACAGACTCCATGAACTTTGTGAAAGTACATCTTATTTTGGCTAGAGTTTTAGGGTATAATTTATCAATGGTTTAGAGAGAAATTATCTTAAAGTTTGAAAAAAAAAACATTATTCTATCATTTATGTGCTGTTGTATAATGAATTATTTCAAAACTTAGCAGTTTCAGGGAAGACTTAACATCTCATGGTTTCTATGGGAGAGTGAGTTCAGGTCACGAGTGGTTTCTCTGGCTCAGGGTTCCTTGCAGGCTGTAGTCAAGCTGCTATCTGGGGCTGCAGTCATTTTGAGGTTGGAGATCTACTTCCATGTCTACTCACTCCTGTCTACAGAAACATGAGTTCCTTGTCCCAGTGGCTCTATCTATAAGAATTATTCACAACAGGGCAGCTTCCAGAATGAGAGAAAGAAGAAAAGGGATAGCCCATCACTTTACCATATGTTTTTCAACAGAAGCCAGTGACTAGGTACAACCACACACCAAGGTTTTACAAGAATGTGAAAAGTAGGAGGCGGGAATCACTGGGGATGCTTTGTAGGCTGCTTCCCACAATGGTACCTTGTTTATATTCTGAGCATTAGAGCATTCACTGCATTCTTCCTCTGAGGAGTGGGGATATCATATCAGATCTCCAACATATCGCTTGGTAGATTCTTGCATGAAATTTGCAAGGCCAATCATCACAATTCAAACTCTTCATCTTATAATAATAACCTTGGATCCCAGAAAATCCATTTCAATCTCTAAGTTATAGTATTATCAAACATATATGCTGTTGTGTGTATTAAGTATGCAAAGTTGATTGTTGAATATAGAATTAAAAAAAATCATCTATGTTCTTTTGGGGAATTCTGCACTGTGGGCTGCAGTGGGGGGTGCTGCTTCTTAAAATCAGAGGATTACAAAGTTTAGACTAAAAGCAGATTCTTTCTCTCTTGAGGAACATTGCTGTCTGCCAGAGGATATTCTGTCCTGTGTTTAAGTGAGATCAGCATCTTAATGAAGTCAGATAAGGCTCTATTGGCCAGCTCTCCTGAATTCTTAGTTTTGGTGATGAACTTGGTGTGAGCTTTAGCCTCAGGGGTGGCTTGGTTCAAGTCACCAGGTAGTTGAGAAAGGTGAGTTTGGTTCATTTCTATGGTGGTCTTGTTTATAATCATAGTAAAAGGTAGTGGTTGGAAAATAAGACATTGAAAACCATGGGTTTCTGAACACCCCGAATCTTGCTTTGAGATTTACAAAGGCTTATTGATGAACATCAAGTCTTTCTGAGCCTCTTCCATCCTGGCTTAGGTTCTCGAATTTCAGCCCTCACAGTGAAGCCTGGGCATCACAGCTGGTTGCTCTGAGCCCTTGGTTTATTGCCATTATCACAGTGCATTGTGACTATTAAGTTCAATGTATCACTTGTGGTCCACCACAGGACTCCTTATTAATCCCTGTGGTCCCTGAGTTCCTAATAAGGTGTTTGCATTATCCTAACTCAACAAAGCATCTAAGGAAACAAAACATAGACATCTAAATTATCTATCTTTGTTTTAAAGTAATTTTTTCAGACTATAGATAAGACATGCTTAATATGGGAGACTTATTACTGAAAATCAGAAACATCACATTATAAATAACTAAAGTAGAAATCTAGTTTATTTTCTACCAAGCAATTTTTTTTTCTATACACAAATTTACAATTTCTCTTTCACACAGTTGAAAATACATATACCATTTTACGTCCCGAATCCTATAGTTGTAGAAACCGAGGCAGAAAGAGATGGATAACTTTCCCACTGTCACACACCTTGGAAATGGACAAGTCAAAATTCAAATCCACATCTAGGAGTTACTATCTCTACCCTGCAAAATACTGCTTGGTGTAATACAGTCTGTAGAGATGAACTAGTAATAGAGTTGGAACATTTCTCCTTACCTCAGTCACCGAGCACAGCCTACAGATAAGCATACAGGGCATCACACAAACCTGGTTAGCATGTATTTTAGTCAGCTTTTTTTTCAGTGCTGTGACTAAAAGGAGCCATCTGAATAATTTTTGAGGAGGAAAAGTTTATTTGAGGGGTCATGGTTTCAGAGGTCTTAGTCCATAGAAGGACGGCTCCATTCCTGGGGCTTGAGGTAAGGCAGAACACCACAGTGGAAGAGTATGGCAGCGGGAAGCAGCTCACATGATGATCAGGGAGCTGAGAGAGACTCCTGTCGCCAGATACAAATATATTCCTAAGGCCACACCCCCTAATTTCTTTTTTGTTAATTTAATTATTTATTTACTTATTCATGATGCACAAGTATAGCATCTTTTTACATACAATTGCTTGTATACAAAGTATATAAGTACCATTCAGATCTTCAATCATGCATTTAGGATAATGATATCTATCTCATTCAACCACCAATTTTTTTACTCCCCCATTCCCCCTTGCTCCCTCCCTTCCCCTCCCTTTCCTTTGACCATTCTAGTGTTCCTCTAATCCTATGTACCCCCATCCAACATCACTGTGAACTAGCTTCCTTATATCAGAGAAAACATTCGGTATTTGGATTTTTGAAATTGACTAATTTCACTTAGCATTATATTCTCCAATTTCATCCATTTACCTGCAAATGCCATTATTTTATTCTCTCTTATTGCTGAGTAAAATTCCATTTTGTATATATACCACATTTTCTTTATCCACTCATCTACTGAGGGACATCTAGGTTGGTTCCACAACCTACCTATTGTGAATTATGCTGCTATAAACATTGAAGTGGCTGTGTCACTGTAATATGCTGTTTTTTAAGTCCTTTGGGAATAAACTCAGGAGTGGGATGGCTGGGTCATAGCACACCCCCTAATTTCTATATCCTCCAGCCACACCCCACCACTCCAGTTACCACTCAGTTAATCACATCAGGGATTAAGTCACTGATTAGGTTAAGGCTATCACCCAATCATCTCTTCTCCAAACCTTCTTGCATTGCCTCACATGTGAGCTTTGAGGGGACACCTCACATCCAAACCTTAAGTGTGGCCTGCACACACTGAGGCTGTGGCATAGCTATGGCTCCTAGGCCCAGTGCTTACAACAGCACATCAAATAACACATTTCGTACACAATGGCATTTGCAATATTTTTTAGATACACAAATATGTGCAGTGGTAGCACAGTGCACATACTTGTGTATCTAAACATCCAAACATAAAAAAAGACAGTACAGTCAAAGCGTGGTAGAGAAGATGAAACACGGAAGAACTCTACTGGGCATTTCCTAGGAATGGAGCCTGCAGGAGAGAGAGCCACGTGGGGTGGGTGGTGAGTGGGCACTAAGGCCCTGCACAATGCTTAGCACCACCACAGAGTCTACACCCACACGACTGCACACTATGCTGGCTGATGCTAAGCTTACTAACACATTTGTTTATTTTTTTTGGTACCGGGGATTGAACTCAAGGGCACTCGTCCACTGGGTCACATCCCCAGCCCTTTTTTGTATTTTATTAGAGACAGGGTCTCACTGAGTTTCTAAGTGCCTCGCCATTGCTGAGGCTAGCTTTGAACTCACCATCCTCCTGCCTCAGCCTCCCAAAGTGCTGGGATTACAGGCGTGCGCCACCACGCCCAGCCAACACATTTGTTTCTTCAGTGATAAATTAACCTTAGCTTACTATAATGTCTTTACCTTATAAACTTTAACATTATTGTAGTTTTTAAAACCTATTTGTAATAAAAGCTTTAAATATACATAGTATAGCTGTGCAAACATTTTCTTTCTTTATACTCCTATTCTATAAGCTTTTTTTTTTTTTTTTAAATTAACTTTTTTTTTTTACTTTTTAAAATTTTAATTAAAAAAATGAGAACACACACACACACACACACACACACACACACACACACACACGCTAACCTAGGCCTACACAGGGTCAGGAAAAGTAATACCACTGTCTTCCACCTCCACATCCTGTCACACTGGAAGACCTTCAGGGACAGTAACACGGATGGAGGGGCTTCTGCTATGACAGCAATGCCTTCTTCTGGAGCACCTCCTGAGAGACTTGCCTGAGGCTCTTTTTCAATTCTCCTTATAAGTAAAAGGAGTCCACTCCGAAATGATAGCAAAACATATAGTAAAAACGTAAGCCAGCCACGTCGTCATTTATTGTCATTATCAAGTAATGTATTTTGTATACAGTGACATTTGCAATACTTTTATGTGACTGGTAATGCAGTATGTTCATACCAGTATCATCAAAAAGGTGCAGTCTGTTATGCTTCTACGTCAAGATGTCATAGTAGCATCAGGAATTTTTCTGTTCCATTATAATTTTGTGGGACCACTGTTTCACATGAGGTCCTTCATTGACTGGTGTCGTTAGGCAATAGGAGTTTTTCTGTATTATTACAATCTTACCAGACCTTGGTTTTGCATACAGTCCATCATTGACCAAAGCAATGCACACTAAGACAGAAGGGCTTCAGGAAGAAAACTTATTCTGGAAATTGTGGGTTTTGAGTCCCAGCCTTTCTTCAAAACACCCAGAGAACTGATACAACATTATTCTATCATCTAGGAAATATCCTGAAGTTCAAACAAATGAGATTATTTGAAAAAGCCACATGGAAAAGTGGGAAGAATATGGTATTAGAGTTGGGAGGTGGTGATTTTACCTTCGACTAGCTCTAACGTGCTGAGCAAGTTACTTACTTTATTGTACTGCTGGTTTCCTTCTTCATAAGATGGGGACAGCGGTTGTTGTAAGGGTTGCTTAACTTAATAATGACTCTCTCAGCACTTTGAGGTTTCTTGGTGGGTCTTGTTGATGGTAGCCAAGGCCAGCCAGGCCTCCCTGCTATTTCATCTCTATAATATTCCTACACCTCAAACCAAAGTGGCCCCAACATGAAGCTCAGCCTTTTCTGTTATTGACACCACACATCAGCACTGCCTCAAAAATCCCTGCATCAGTAGAAACTTTTTAAATGTTTGGAGGAATGAGGAGTGGTATCACGCATGCAGGGTGAACTAGTTAATTTGAAGGAGGAAAGGAACCTCTTAGTGCAGGCTCTTCAGAGAGCAAAGCCACAGGCAAGACTTAAAATGGCCATTCTTTGTTTCTATGTGCAAGTGCGGGGTGCTGAGGGTGAGGGACAGGGGAAGTGAGCAAGGGGAGCCAAGCAACGCCAGCTGCTGCAGCACTCACCAGGCTTCACAATAGGCATCAAGGAGAAAAGAGACAGAGGATCTCTGGGTAGGTACGTGTCAGGATGGCCTTAGGCCTTAGCCTAAGGAGCTCCATTTTAAAACTTCACTTTGACCCTGCAGTCCCCCACCAGGCCCGCTTACGGAGCAACTCCAATATGGTCAGCAGGCATAGCCTGATACAGTCAGTCACTCCTTTCAGCCCTGGCTTAAGCCCAGAGGGAAGTCTCTGTCGTGTTACCCTCACCCTGATAAGTCCCTGCCAAAGGCAAAAGGCGAGAAAATCAGGGTGGGGACCACCAGACCAGCCAGATGTCTTCACCTCAGGATGAATAATGTCACTGAGACACCTGGCAGCAACTAATAGGGACTGAAAGGGCAGTCAGAAGCCCCCAAATTAAGTATAAATAAATGATGGAGCCAAATAAACAGACATTTAATCAGCCGACACTGGATCCCACCTGCCGGGGAGCCTGAGGAGGACCTGGGCTGACCTCCCTGCTCGGCTCATCGTTTGCCTGATGCTCTGCGTCTTCCCCACTGCTCTCAAACCCTCAAGAAAAATAAGAGCCCTCTGCCTTCCCTCTTATTGACTAAGGTTCATCCCAGGGTGCAGCTGACTCCTGCTTCCTCTTCTGTATTGTGTCACCTGGCCTCCAGGGGGCTGATGAGACTCCAAGGTCCCAGTGTGGAATGTCGTAAGCATCCAAAGTAGAGGCACCACTACAACAGCTGGAGCCTCGCCCAAGAAGGCGTCACCCGGGGAATCTGAGAATTACGTGATTCGTATTTAATGCAACATCTCTTTTCCTCGAACTCTTATTTGGCCATACCCCGAATGAAATTTTTCTCTCAATCCTCCTACAAGGTCCTTCCCCATATAGCCACAGGTCTATTTGATGTCTTCCTGCTCCTGCCATTTAGATTTCCTGTCTCACCCATAGAAATTTCCTTCTTTCTCTGATGTCTTAAGGTCTAGCAACTTCCTTGCCCCAGGTGAAATGATTCGTATCTTTTCCCTAAATAAACCTTTTCTCCCTAAGAGAAGTCACAGCATCAGCCCTTGAGAAAATCCATTTCTCCCTCCCTCACCTCCCAGGCTGCCTACCTGGGGCTAGCGACCCTTACTTTGCAAATTTCCCTCCTTTTTCCACATTTGCACAGATACTACAGCTTCACATGGTGAAGCAGGTCTGAGGCACATGTTTGGGGAGGAGGAAGTGGGTGGGAATCATTTTCCAACCTGACTTTCCTCTTAATGAACACAAGTTGGGAGCTTGTGGCCAGCCAGTCGGGAGGTTGTGTAAATGAGAGTGAAACATCAGGGTAGGCAAAGGAAACACAGCAACACGAGGGGGACAGGCAGGGAGCACCTCTGAAGGAGGAGTATAAATCAGGGGGTTCTCTTGTTCCTTTATGAGGGGCCACCCGGATGGTCAGGGTGCCCGACAGGGCCATGATGTTGTGAAAAAAAACAATGGAGACTGCAGGATGTCGGAGCACAAACAGATTCTGGCCCAGGAGGGCGGGCGGTTCAGAGTCGGCCTCACCCTGCCCTGGCCCCTCACTGTCCTCTTCCTCCCTTCCACAGCCCCCTCTGCAAGTTTCTTCACACGATCCGGGGTGAGCCTGGATGGTTCCCAAACACCTGGTTGAACAATAAATACAAATGACTGTGGTGGTCCTGTCAGCCCCAGCTCTTTGTAAAATAGCCGCTGATCTACAGCCCCGGCTGCAATCGCTTTCCCAGATCACCCCACATCTTAGCCCTGGCAGACAGGGAAGCCTGCATAACTCCATCCTTCCCCCAAGATCGGAAGATCTTAAGTAGCCCAGAGTCGCGAAGAACACATCCCTGCATTGCGCCGGGAATCAGTTACAAATCAAACACTGTGCTTACAAACTCTTACATTTTGAAAAGAACACTTTGCAGTGATTAAATATTTATGCACGGCACGCACTTGCAACCTTGATGATTTATTGAGACTTTATAACTTATAGTAAAATATAAATTCTTTCCCAGTGTGACATTAAAATATATATAATATAAATACAAATATATATATATTTATATATAATTTATTTTCCCTGCACATGGGGTATCCAAGATGTTGTATGAAAAAATGTATCTGTTTTTCTGTGTGTTTGCTTTTTTTTTTTTTTTTAATGGTCCCCATAAATCCAGGGAACTCCTTCTTGGACCACTAGCCTCTTTCAATAGAAGCATGTTTTCACTGGGATTTCCACATTCATAATTATTCCTCTCATTTCTCTGCTGTGAGAAGACAAGCTGGTATTTCATTGCTTTGGGGAAGTTAATAATATGGTAGGCAAAACATCAGGAAAAATTATAATGAATGAAGCTATACAAATCGGAGGGAAACACATGTCGCTGTTCTAAAATGTTCCTGTCATAAATCCTGGAAATTTCACTATAGTCACAAGCAAATAACTCCTTAGCGCATAAACACTCAATTAATTAAATGTAATATGCTATATAAGTTTGAATGAGTTCTAAATGGAAAAATGGTCAAATGGTACTGGAGACCATAACGAATAGGTGTTCATCTCAACTGCTCAAAATGCCTCAGTGGGTCTCAGACTAAAATAAGACTTCTCCACAGCCACCTTTAAAAGAACTACATATAGAGTTTATAAAAGTTCTATTATTGACTCTTTATTTAGTACATAGTGATAAAGCCTCACACCCACACTCTAAAAAAAAAAAAAAAAAAAAAAATCGTGTCTTAAATTTCTATCTCTTGGGATGTCCCTGAAGCAAAGGTTTGAAGAGTTCTGTTTTCTCCATTATTTCCAATTTGTGGAAGACTGGGTTTTATTATCCTCCTGTTTCTCTTAAGTTTCTTGAACCATTTTTATATGGGACACATCTCACCTGACTGATATTTTGTAATCCCTAAACAGCTACTTCTCAAACATGATTCTGAAAATACTTCCCATAGATGTGCGAACATTTTGAGAAGTGAAAAGCCCTTTGCTGACTGACACAGGGCTGGGTCAGGTGGCTGTGCTGAAGATTGTGTCCCCCATGCCTTTCCCTGCCACGGGTCCCACCATATTTTAGTTCGTAGGGTGTCTATTCCTTCTACCTGTTTGAGATCTTAGTGACTGGAACTCAGATTTGTAGCCGGACACAGAGTGATGTTCAACCCGTGTCTTGAATGAATGAATGCATGAATGAATGAATTAACAAACGTCTATTGAATTCCTGTTCTGTGCCGGGGGCACTGGATCAGACACTAGAGAGCTATGAAAATCCAGAGACATCAGGATCATCTGGGACTGAGGGTCCGCTGTGTTTTTATAGGATTAGGAAAACAAAAATGCCGTGATTTTATGTAAGGACAGGAACTTGGCGATGTGCTCTTGAACTCATTCGTGTTCTGACTGGGAGGCTTCAACCTGAGTCAGAGCGTGTCCTGTTGGTGGTGTCAGAACTGACTAGCTCTGCAATCCACTCTTTAAGTGTTTTTCTCCAGAGGATGTGGCCTCTACGTATATCTTTAATTGTACAACAAACACTAACAAAATCTACCAAACTGTCATGAACAGATGAGAGACACAGCAGGACTCTTCAGGGAGTTGTTGAACCACTTTTCTTTCTATTGCAACTGGGAAAATCAAATTCATTGTTACAGAAGCAGCAACTAATAACAGCAGTGATGACTCTTGGTACGAAGCTCCATGGATACTATGGCTAGCAGTCGCAGATCCTGAGTGCAGTTCTCTTTGAGACGGAATAAAGGAAGGGGGATTTGTAGGATCCAGTTTTTGCTGCATTAACCACACGCTCCAATCTCAGAGACTGTGAGAACGCACATTTACGTCGTGTGTGTCAGTCTGTGCAGGTCAGCTGACATCCAAGAACTGGGATGAAGGAGCTGACGTGGTGAGACTGGCTGTTGTGGCAGAGAGAAACCTACAAGAGGGAGCTTGTAGAAGTCAATGAGATGGCTTTGGCACCTGCTGCTTAGACTCACAGGTCGCCAGTTCATCTGTAAGGGCCAAGGCCAAGGCTAACAGCAGTGGCTGGGGACATCTATCCTGTCAGGGGAGGAGAAAGGGCACTGCTGCTATGGCCTCAGGTGGGAGAGAAGGTTCTATTGTTAGGACAATAGGGTACACACTCCCTTCCACCTCCAGGGAAGAAAGCTTGAGAGCCCTGGTGCTGTGACTTTTCCCTTGCTCTGTCCCTGCCTTGAGTATCTTTTATTTTATTTTATTTTTATTTTTAATTTTTTTTTATTCTAAGATGTTATAAATGACAGCAGAATGCATTACATTTCATATTACACATATAGAGCACTTTTTTTTTTATAAATCTCTGGTTGTATGCAAAGTATATTCACACCCTTCATGACTTCATACATGCACTTAGGGTAATGATATCCATCTCATTCTACCATCTTTTATTTTTTCCCTTCACCCTTTTGCCCCCTCCCTTCCCCTCCCTCCCCATTGGCCATTCTAGTAGAATGCATTACGGTTCATAATACACACATAGAGCCCCTTTTCACATAACACTGTTTTTTTTTTTAATTTTTTTATTATTTATTTACTTATTCATCATGCACAAGTATAGTATCTTTTTACATACAACTGCTTGTATACAAAGTATATAAGTACCATTCAGATCTTCAATCATGCATTTAGGATAATGATATCCATCTCATTCAACCACCAATTTTTTTCCAACCCCCCCCTTACTCCCTCCCTCCCCTCCCTTTCCGTTGACCATTCTAGTGTTCCTCTGATCCTATGTACCCCCTTCCAACAACTCTGTGAACCAGCCTCCTTATATCAGAGAAAACATTCGGTACTTGGATTTTTGAGATTGACTAATTTCACTTAGCATTATATTCTCCAACTTCATCCATTTACCTGCAAATGCCATTATTTTATTCTCTCTTATTGCTGAGTAAAATTCCATTTTGTATATATACCATATTTTCTTTATCCACTCATCTACTGAGGGGCATCTAGGTTGGTTCCATAACCTAGCTATTGTGAATTGTGCTGCTATAAACATTGAAGTGGCTGTGTCACTGTAATATGCTGTTTTTAAGTCTTTTGGGAATAGACCCAGGAGTGAGATGGCTGGGTCATAGGGTGGTTCCATTCCCATTTTCCCAAGAAATCTCCATACTGCTTTCCATAGCGGTTGCACCATTTTGCAGTCCCACCAGCAATGTATGAGTGTGCCTTTTTCCCCACATCCTCTCCAACATTTATTGTTGTTTGTGTTCTTGATAGCTGTATACAAAGTATATTCATACAATTCAAGTCTTCAATCATGCATTTAGGATAATGATATCCATCTTATTATACCTCCCCTTTTTTTCCCCCACCCCTCCATGCCTCCTAGCTCCCTCCCTTCTTCTCCCTCCCCTTTGACCACTTTAGTGCTCCTCTAATCTTCCTGAGTACTCCCAACATCACTGTGACTCTGAGTATCTTTAAGCCCTCTGTCCCCTGGTGGACTCCTGCTCATCGCCATGATGAATGTGGACGCCTGAGGGATCCGGATTAGTCTCCACTCCTGGGGGCGCTCTGGCCTGGCCCCTCTGGGACACTGGTCATGCCAGGTTGTGCTTCTCCACGGAAGGGGCTGTCTTACTCATTCTGCCTCCACCAGTCTGGCACCGTCTCAGATGAGAGGTGCGGGTTCCCCAGAAGCCTTACCCCCTGAGTTCTGCTGGGATTACAGACTGGCCTTAAAGTGACAACCTTGTGTTTTGAGGGGAACGAAGCCATGTTGACAGGTGACTTTAGACACACAGACCTGTATTTTCTAGTTTTCTGTGCTAAGAAATGTTTCCTGCAGATCAATCTTCACCTAATTCCCTTTTTACTTAGTAGGAAGCCAAGTGCTGAAAAAGCAGAATTGTTCTTTTTCTTTCTTTCTTTTTTCCCCCAGCTATTTTTTCTGTGGTGTGAAGTTAATATCTTAGTGCCCTGAGAAAATACCCAATCAAGTCAGGCTGCCTTGTATATGGGAAGTTCTTCATGGATTTAAAAAAAAAAAAAAAAAAAAAAAAAAAAAAAAAAAAAAAAAAAAAAAAAAAAAACAATCCGGCGTATAATAAGAAAAAGAAGAGAAGTGAATAATGAATATTTTCACAATTGATCACAGGGAGACACTGTAGTAATAACTAATTACAGGATGCACAGCAAGCCTGTTCCGAGCCTCTCAGTGACAGAATTTGAAATTGCAGGGACCCGGGGATCTGTCTTTCAGGTGCTCTGACATCTAGAGAATCGATCCAGAAAAATGTCCATAAATCCTGTCTACTATGCGGGGCGTCTCTATTTAATGAATTCTGCATTCCATCTCCCGCTGAAAGTCCTTGAAGACCAACTTCTAATTTTTGTGTGTGTTTTACGTGTATTTCCTGCTAACTTTGTTTTCTAATGTAAGTGTCGTGATCCCTGCATAAGGGTGAGGCAGCTGTGGCTTAGGGCATCTGAGTGATCAGACAGGGCTACTGAATGACCTTGTCCCTAGGGCCATGGGCTTAAACTCAATGGCATGATGGAACAGTCACGACATGAATTACTTAAACACACCCAATGGGAGGAGGAGACCAAAGAGTGCATTGGCTTCTTCTTGCTTGTGCTTGGATCTGTTCGCTCGTGTCTGCACACCTCCTAATCTGCTCTGTGCTCTATAGAGTGGCTTCTGCTGACTTCAAGATGGCTTCTTACCTACGGCCAGGGGCAGCCCCTTCACCCTGCCAGACTGCTTCTGCTTCGAGAAGCTTCTCTGGCTGCAGCCATACCTCTATGGGTCCTGAGTTCTGGGAGCCCTGCCTGCCCACTTTCTCCCTCTGTCCCCTGCTGTTGTGAACCTCTGCATGGCTCACCAATGTCCTGTGTGTCCTTTTAGCCCTCCCAATGCGGCTGTAAGGGATTCCTTGTTTTAAATCTGCTCTATTGTTCTGTCTGCAAGGCTTCCATTTTTTTTTTTCCTGACTGAACTCAGACTGAAATGCCCTCTGAAATATGGGTGTTAATAGGAGAAAGCAGACAAGGGGCAGGGAGGCAGAAAGGTCTTCAGAACAGAGGTGGCTAGGGGGTGCACTCTGAGGACCAGATGGCATTGGCCATGGAGGTTATAAGGAGAAGTCGCAGTAATTCACCGCAGCGTTCACTGGGTAGCGTGGCTGGAGCCAGGTGGGGAGGCCCAGGCAATGATATATGTCGAATTATAGCTTGGATGTATTTGAGGTCCAGTATGAGAGCCCAGGTACCAAGGAATCAGGGAGGGGTGAACTCAGGGACGATAAACAAACGTGTCTAATTGGAGCAAAGAGAACAGACAGAAACAGGAAAGTGCGTACGTGTAAATGACTTTCGAAGGCCAAGGCCAGCACTCTTTTCTTGTGTGTATTCCACTATTACAACTTTCAGAGTCTTCATAACATTGTTCTGCGTGACATGTTTATTCCTTTATTTATTCCTTAACTTAGCCAACATCTACTGAGCTCTGTGCTGGGCGTGGGGCACCAAAAGACAAGGGAAGCTCAGCCCTGCCCTCCAGGTGCTCACCACAGAAGTAAAGGGGAGAGCAAAGCCCAGCCTGTCACCCAGCACAGCAGGAACGAGCTGGGAGGAGGGCCAGCCAGTGACGGTGGCCAGAGCAGTTTGAGAGGTGTGCAGGTGAGATTGGCAAGATGTGGTGACACGTCTGGAGTTAAAGGAGAGGAAGGAATAGGGATAAATGTTCAGTTTTGAGATTGCCACATGCTAAAAAGAGGTGGGTGTGGGCTAACCAGGACACACGGTCTTCCCACAACGGAGGTAAGGCTGAAGCGCAAACCAGGTGTCCAAGAACTGGTCACTTATCTTGTTTGTCTTGTTGTTTGTTTCATCTTACAGATTATTTAGAATGGGATGGAGACCCAAGGCTACTGGGTTTTATACAAATGCCTTTTCTGTTTTGAAAGGACAAAGGGCTTTAGTGTTTTACTGTGTTGGGGTTAAAAACCAACAAAATTCTCTCAATGATTTTTAAGTTTTAGGGTTTAACAATTATAAAAATAGCTTTATTGAGATATAACACATGTATCACACAATTCACCCATTTTAAAGTTACAATTTGGTAGTTCTTAACATGACGACAGGGTCACACAACCCTCACCACAACCAGCTTTAGAACATTATCATCACATGAAAGGAGACCCCCCCCCCATGACCACTAGTAGTCATTCCTGGGCTCTTTGTCCCCTCTCCATCACCCCCCCCCATAGCCCCGGGGCCATCACTTACTTTCTTTCTCTATTTGCCTGTTCTGGTCATATTTTTAAAAACACTCCTATCTAACTGTAATGGTAAATCCTTTGACCAGCACCCCACCATTCTGCCCTCTGCCGGGTGGGGGTGGGGTGGAGAATCCCTTCCCAGCTTGGTGCCCCGGCCTCTGCAAGGTCACATGGGTGGAGGCTGACATTTGGACCCGTGAGATGTGGGGATGGCAGAGGCCTAGGGCACCGCCTGGCAAGAGGTAGGAGCTCCTGTGTTGTCCATTTCCATTCCTCATACCTTTTGTTTTTTAATCTCCAATGTAAGGGTTGCTACTTTGAAATGTCAAGGGAAGAGACTGTCCCTGCTTTCTAGAAGGTGCACCCATACCTACCTCCGGAGTAGCCTGATTAGAGAGAATGTCAATGGAAAATTACACATTTTGAGTGAAAACCCAAAGGCCTTAGGGTGTGTCCCAGACACCCAGGCATAACTAGAAATTAAACACATTTTTAAAAATGCTCAATTGGCTTCTCAAACACTTGGAGGTATTTTCAGGTATTTGGGGTTCTTCCATGTATAAAATATACAGTGTTTTCGTAATGTTGGTAATTTGGTGACAGATGCTGCTGAGGTTCAATATAATGTAGTATGTAAAAATGAGGAAGCAATTAAGGCATTTTTAGTTCCCTCTGAGGCTTGCAAAAAAATGCTCAAATATAGCAATCCAAAACAACATACATTTTTTATCAAAGCCAAATTTAAATGTTATTTAATGTTCTACCTTCTGGCCAGAAATAGATGTCAAGTTTTTTTTTTCTTTTTATTGTTAATTTTAATTTAAACAACTGCTGCCTTGGTTGGCTCTCCATTTAGCAGAATGTTTGTGAGTCTCTGAGGAAGTCCAGCATGCTTTTTTTATTTTTTTTCCTTGCTGTAACATTTACAAAGGATTCTGCAAATATCAAAAGCACAGCAGAGCACATGGCTTGGTCATTTCCACTTTCTTCTCCTTCATGTCTCTGCCATTTGGAATCCCACCCACCTTTGCAGGCTCTGCTCAAAGACTTTGTGGTGGAAAGAGGCTGGACTCTGCTGCCAGGGAAATAATTGTCATAGTGACACTCTTGGGCTCTAAATTCAGGCAAGTGCTCCGCTCAGATTCCTTGGACTGTTGCTCGGATTTGCTGAGCCTCGCCCTTCTTTTCCATTAGATGGAGGTCACAGTGCTTCTTAGGGTTTCGGAGACGAGACCACACGTGCCATTAACAGCTTTTACTACACCCAGCACCCATTCCAATTTCTTCTGGAACCGGCACTGCAGCTATAGTTTGGAGCTCTTCATGGTGAGCCTGTTAATCAGGGCTGTCCTGGTCAAGGGGTGACCATGTGCCCAAGGTGAGGCCCATCAGAAGCCCTCTCTTTGGAATTTAAGTCCACAAGTTCCTGGTCCTCAGGCAGGAGGGGGGTCATTCCTATTGGCCGTTGTGCCTGTAAGACTTGGGCCCTGGGTCTCCTTGGGTCTTGATCATTTTGAAACTTGTTTTTTTAGTTTTACTTTCAAATTGGTGAACTTCTTCTTGAATTTCTAGTATTTTTTTCCTCTGAAGTTATGCAAAACTGGTTTTGGTTACTTGTGATCAAAGTGCTGCCAATAAATATAAGAAACAGGGGGCTGGGGTTGTGGCTCAGTGGTAGAGTGCTCACCTAGCATGTGCACGGCCAGGGTTTGATCCTCAGCACCACGTAAGAATAAACGCATTGTGTACAACTAAAGCAAATAAATAAATATTTTAAAAAATTAAAAAATAAATAAATAAATATAAGAAACATTATTTCCTTCATCCCTTCCTTCCCTCCAACAAAACTTTTGATTGCAACAACTTGAGCCAAGTGGTGGAACACAGCAGAGGAGGGGTTGGGGGGCTGGGAAGGAGTATTGCACCTGGGCAGGGATGGTTAGGGGAAGGCATGCTGGAGGACGCTACCCTGAGCTGAATCTCCAGGGGTGAATAGTTGTTGGTGGCCTTTAGTGATAATGGAACACTCCCCAGCTTACAAGGAGGTCACGTTCAATAGATCTGTTGTAAATTGAAAACATCATGAGCTGGAAATCCATTTAGTACACACACCTAACTTACCGAACATCACAGGTTGGCAAGAGGGGGACGCTGTAGAGCACACATGGCCCACCCAGCACCAGGAGGGAGCGAGGTTCTGCACAGTGCTAGCTTGTGAAAGATGAACACACTGGATCTGCAGTAGGGTTTCTCTGGAACGCATATCTCATTTACACCATCATAGACTCAAAAGATCATAGTTGAGTTTATAAGTCAGGGACAGCATAAATGTCACAGTCATGGTGAAGTGCACCCTGAGAGAGGCCCTTTGTTGCCGCTGGAAAAGGATTTGCAGCCCAGAATGGCGGCGCTGCAGGAAGGAGCCCGGAGACAGGATGGAAATGAAAAAATTCTTTTATCTTTCTCTCTCTGTCTCTTGTAATTTCTAACACCACATACACACTCTCACAAGAAACCAAGGCACGTACTCTTACAAGAAACTACAATATATATATACACAATAGTGTTAACTATTGTTCTCTCTCAGGTCTCATCTCACGCGCCGGAGCAGGAATGGCGCTGGCCCAATCTGCTGAGTCACGGCTCAAGTCTCTCGAGATCCTGGGCCAAGTCCCGCGAGATCCCAGGCCAAGTCCCGTGAGACTATGGAAGGCGGCAGTGCCCAAACATGTCCATGGCCGGTAGTTAACCGCAATTTTAGCCATCTCCCCAAACAGGGCTCCTGCAGCCCTTTATGTGTGTTTTTTAAATAAAACCGTCACTATGTGTGACTTGTCACTAGGTGCAGTCTGTGCCCCCATTTTACTCATCTGGAAAATGAGATACAGGGAGAAATTTGGACTTGAGTGCCCCACCCCAGGCCGGGGAAAAGGTGAGGTATTTTCTCTCTCATAGCACATCACACCCACCTTCCCTGTGGATGGTCCCTCCTGGCTCCAGGGATTCTCCCCGCAGTGAGATGTGCAGCCTGGCATGGTTCTGCAGGGTGGTCCCAGTTTTAGTTATTTCCAACCATGGAAAATTGGAGCTACCATTTACGTTTACAGGTCACAACTTCAGCATCAGGCCGGGCTTTACATACTTGAGGGCTTTGTCTGGATGTATATTTGGCTAAGTTTTAGGCACATATAAGGGCTTCATAGATACTGGTATTCATAGATATAGAGGAGACTCCAAACTGAGATACAGAGGTCTGGAAGGACCTCGCATTGAGCGGTCAGAGGCCTGTGTTTGGAGGAGGGATGTGAAGTTCTGGGTAACAGTCACTCCAGCTCCCATGCCTGTATTACAGAGTCCCAGGGACTGGACAGATCTGACATGACCTCTGTCACTCGTGACAGCTTGGGTCCAATATCACTACTCAGCATCACATGCAGTGGGACATGCTTCTGAGGTTGCCTGCTTAAAATCTAAATTTTATTAAAACTAAAAACCCAAGCTCTAGCAATTGTGATCTTTTCACTAATTAAATTGCTTATCCAGGGACACTGAGAGTCAGAAAAGCGAGGTGGTTTCCTTGAGATACAAGGATTTGAAACACCTTCATTTTCCTGCTACAAATACCCATGTTGATGTATGTCAGGCGTGGTGCACACCTGTAATCCCAACAACTGGAGGGGCTGAGGCAGGAAGATCACAAGTTCAAGGCTAGCTTCTACAACTGAGTGAGACCTTGCCTCAAAAAAAAAAAAAAAATGGAGATAAAGACTGGGGATGTAGCAGTGAAGCCCACGCCCCAACTTTAATCCTCAAACCCAAACCAAAATCCCAAACCAAAATGCCACCTATGATGTTCAACCTATTACCTGCACATATTATAGAAAACGCTAATGAAAGAACAGACAACAACAAAACGTGCTATGGCAACTGCAGTCAAGCCTGGGACAAGTTGGGTATGGCATCTACCACTCCCCTGCTCACCTCCCTTGATGTCACAACAGGTTGGGCATCAAGAAGTTCAACTCTTAGGTTACATAACTTGTAAAAAGAGAAGGAGATAGTCACATATTTTCCACATGTTTTAGGTTTATAACATTCATAATGTACTATGGTCTTGGATTGTAATTACCAAGAAAAATGACGAACATATTTTTTAAAAATTACGTTCTCTGGCAGAGGTGGCCTGACAGGTTTCTTTGGTCTGTTTCCACGTGTCCTCGATGAGGTGCATTGGCAAGACCCTCTGATTCAACCTTCCTCTCTCTTGAGTCTAGATCATAATTTTCTGCAAAATGCTTCTACATTTTTCCATATGGGCTTTTCACGTTTTCCACATCTTCCCGGACCCAAAGAGGTTTCAAGTCTAAAATGTGGATTAACATTTTTACCTGCAAGGTTGGTGCTGCAACAATCATTGGATTTGTAACCTTCTTTTGTTCTTTGACTTCTACCAGTGCCCTTTCACTGCGTGTGTGTACACCCATGTCTCTCTCTGTCTCTCTTAAAAATGTAGTGAACCTAAAAAGATGAAAGGAGTCTAGCTTAATGTCCAGATTCCTTCAGTAGCAGGGACAGATTCTTGCATATCAGTTGATATTTATCACCCCACCCACTGCCTCACCCAAGAAGAAACTTTGCCCATAAATATTTGACTTGAAAAAAAAAACTGATTTGAAGCCAGGCGCGGTGGCGCACGCCTGTAATCCCAGCAACTTGGGAGGCTGAGGCAGGAGGATCGCGAGTTCAAAGCCAGCCTTAGCAATGGTGAGGCACTTAGCAACTCAGTGAGACCCTGTCTCTAATCAAATACAAAAAAAAGGATGGGGATGTGGCCCAGTGGTCGAGTGCCCCTGAGTTCAATCCCTGGTACCAAAAACAAAACAAAACTGATTTGAGACAAAATGCACCTTCCCGTTCTTCAAAGTTCTGCATTCAGACTTTGTCAGACCACAGAGCACGACCTACAGGATAGGGCACAAAGTCTCCAGCTCAGCCCTTAAGTAGCCAACTGACGTGCTCTATGACCTTAGCCAAGTCTCTTAATTTGTTCTACCATCTCACCTTTAAGGTAGCTCTCATTCTCCCTCTCTCATAAGATGTAGCATTAAAATGCCAACTCTCCTAGGGAAGGTCACCTGTTGTACTTTACCAATTATTCTTCAGTATGAGCAAACGATCAGTTGGTTTTCAGAGGTCTTGTTGTTCATCGAAACCTAAAATGCTCATCTCCTTTTCATTGTGTTCTACCCATTGTTCAGAAGAAGCAAATTGTTAGATTGTGCAGAAAACACAGCTATTATTATACATATACAATATGTTATACATTATATAAAATTATATATTATACATATACAATAATTATTATACACAACCTTATGTATGAAAACATTCACAAACTCAGAATGTTGAGTGTAAAATAAAACAGACAAATATTTTAGTTTGGCCCTTCTAAGTTAATAATGTTACCTTAGCCTTTTTTTAAAAAAAAAAAATTCATTTAAAAAAATTCATTTCGTGTTTGAATAGTCCATGTGCATAGATTTTAAATGTGTTCCTGACTTCGCAGGGTGTACAAGAGAGGCCTGGGTGGGTTCCAGGCTTCCTTACTGAGTGCCCAGATCAGTGGGCTGACTTGCCTGCGAGAAGGCCCACTTTACTGAGCATAGTGATGTGCCTCACCAAAAAGCACCGAAGGTCAGTTGAATGGCTCATGGGTGCAGATGCCGTCCAATGGGCCGCACTTCTGATGCACTTTCTGCTCTTTGCTTAGAGTCATCCAACGGTAAACAACGTGGGTGTTCCTGTAAGAACAACTTCCTTTTGACACAAACTGCTTTTCGTAACCCATCGAATAATAGTGTTCATTATGGGTTAAAACGTGTCTCTCCGAAATTCGTATGCCCAGGTGTACCCCTCAGTACCTCAGTGTGTGTCCTTACTTGGAGCTAGAATCTTTACTGAAGCCATCGCGTTAAATGAGGTCATTAAGGTGGGGGATAATCCAATACGACTGTTGTGGATGTAAAAGGAAATTTGGACACAGAGGTACACTTGCAGGGAAAATCATCTAAAGGGACATAGAAGATGACTTCTACAAACCCAGGAGAAAGGCCTGAGAGAGAACTTCTGCTCATAGAACTCAGGAGCCAACCCAAGGACACCTTGATTTTGGACCCCTGACTTCCAGAACTGCAAGATGATAAGCTTATGAGGCTTAGGACATGCAGTTTGTGGTATTTGTCACAGCGGCATTAGCAAACTAACACTCTGTGACCAACAAAGTAACTACTAGCAATGGTGAATTGGGGCTGACGGGTGTTGAGTGCTGACCATGCTTCAGGTCCGCGATGTGCTTTCATTGCTGTTGCTTTGTCATCAAGACTAGTCAGGGAAGGGGTCCACCAGAGGGCCGCTGTAGAGGTAAGTCCAACCTTCTGGACAATGTGGAGAAGAACATTGTTAGCACAGGGAAGAGGAGATCGAAAGGCTTCGAGGGGGCTTTGCAGGCGTGTTTACTAAAGAAGCAGACAGGCTGGTGTGATCGGATTAGACTGACAGGAGAAAAGAGCTGCCGAATGCCAGGGCTGGAGAGAGAAACCTGTTCAAAATCATGCAGCGCCTGCTCGGGTGTTCTCAAATAGAGCTTAACTCACGGGTGTTGACTAACACGTGGAAGACTTCTTCCTCGAGTGTCCTTCCAGATCAACACATGTTTACAAAACATCGTGTTCAGATTTGGAGGAAGCACGCTTCTCTGAAAGCCTCTCACATCAAGTACCTGAAAGTGCTCTCTCTCTTTCTCAAGTCCCGAGGCAGGTTGGGGGCAAGTGAAAGAAAGGCTCAAGAGGGAAGAGTTGATTCTCATTTCAAAGAAGGAAACCAAGACAGACATGTAGAGGCGGAGTCAGACCTGGAGCCCGTTAATCATGATCCTCACGTCAGTATGACTGTTCTTTCTGACCGTTGGGTTAACAAGCACAACACAGGGACTTAGTATCACTCCATGTGCATCGGAAGTCTCCAGCTGCCCAGCTCCTGCTTACCCCTCAGGGTCCCAGGACAAGGGCTACTTCATCCAGGAAACCTTCCTGTCTCACTCAATCTCTCCCTTCTCTAGAATTCACCTTTCTAGAACAACACTTTGTTCCTTTCTATGTACACTTCCTATTCCCCTCCACTAGACAGTAAGCTTTATTTGATGCCTTCCATAGGGAACAGCTGCCTTAGATAGCCAATGAACTCATTCATGTGCAAGGACTGAATAAAAGCATTAAGAAGACTAGTGATTCCACTCCTGGCTGTCCACCTAAGAGGGATGGAAGCATGTCCACACACAATCAATCATGCATGCAAATGTTCCTAACTACTTTCTTCATCATACTTCCCAAACTTGCAGTGGCCAGCCCATCAGCTGGTGACTGGACAGACAAAATATGGTAAATTCATACAATGGCATAAAAAGAAATGAGTGTAGATGAGTATCAGAAACATTACGTGAAAGAAACCAGACAAAAGAGATCACATATTGTACGATTCCATTTATACGAGATGTCTAGAGAAGGGAAATTTTCAGAGATATAAGGTAGAGGAGTTGTTGCCTGGGGCTAAGGCTGGGATTGTGGGTTATTACACATGCACAGGAGGGATCTGATTGGAGATGAAAATGTTCTAAAACTGATTTACGCTGATGGCTGTACCAGCTGCTCAACCTAACTAAAATCCACGGACTTGTACACATGAAGTGGGCGGATTTTATGATATGTAAAATATGTCTCAGTAAAGCTGTTAGAAAGAAAGAATAAAACCAGTACCCAAGGAGATGGGGAAGAGGGAGGACAAAGGTAAGGCCAACGAGGATATAAGTCTGGTCCTCTGGCAAAGTGCCCGCATCCTATAAAGATTCAGCACAACATCCCAGAATTCTAGGGTTTGAAAAGGCACAGAACAGTCTTCAGTCTCATAGAACCATTGGTACCTGAAATCAGTGTTACAAATTTTGCATCAGTAGTCCTATTTCTGTTTTGTTTGTAGGGGAGTAATATTAACATTTACTCCTCTTAAGGTAAAAAATAAAGACTTTTCACACAAAATCTAATTGACTTGTGGTCTTAGCTCACTCCCCTGCCAGATGTTTTTACCTAAATGTAAAATCAAGGAGCCACCCACCCACCACCTTTTTTTTTTTTTTTTTTGCACTGGGGAATGAACCCAGGAGTGTGTAACCACTAAGATTCATTCCCAGCCCTTTTTATTTTGAGAAAGTGTCTCACTAAATTGCTTAGACCCTCCCTAGGTTGCTGAGGCTGGCTTTGAACTTATGATCCATCTGTCTCAGTCTCTGGAGCTGATGGGATTACAGGTGTGTGCCACTGTGCCTGGCCCAATGAGTCTTGGTAACACTGAGAGAGAGAGAGAGGAGGGAGAGGAGGGAAAGAGGTGAGGGGAGTGAAAAAGAGAAATAAAGGGTGGGGGAGAAAGAGAGAGAGATACTAATTTTATGCTATTGGGAAAGGTGGCCTTGGAGCTGGCTCATTAAGGCTTCTGCATAATAGATGGTGAAATAGTTTCACAAAGGAAAACATAATAAGTCACGCAGCCTCCTCCTTATACTTGAATGACAGGACCATTTCCTAAAAAACAAGGCCTTTCAAAGTAACATTAGGTGTGGTTCTTTTCTGGCAGAAGCGGATTGGATCTCTCACTTGGGTGCACTTCCATGATTCAGGGCAGTGTTCTCTGAGCATTGTACCAAAATATATAAACAGTATCATGTTAGGTTTTGAACTATTTAGAAAAGGAAATGCTCAAAGCCAACTGGAGAAGAGTGCTCACTCCTATCAGTTAGAAGTACTTATTAGTCTTGGGAACGGCAACCACACTCTTTGCCATGGTTGACCAGTGAACTTCCCTATGATCCTGAAGGAGTATTTGGGGAAGTTCTGAGTCTCTGGCACACTTCACCCCCAGTCACATTCATTTTTAATGCCGAGGGAATGTCTAGTCATTAGAAGTATTTTTCTGGCCAAGATATGATTTTGACTTTATTATTTTCTATGTAAATTGCTTGTGGTATGATAAGATCAAGTGCTTTAAATATTGTTTAGAATAACTTCTCACATAGTCTGAAATTTAAAGTCATGCACACACACACACACACACACACACACACCTCTGATGATAACTGGGCTGGGAATTATTGCATATTAACTGAAATAACCAGAATATAGTGTATATCAAAGAGATTTGGAAGTCATGGGAGATAAGAACTGGTGAGGGTTTGGGAGATTTAAATCTGTCTCCCTTGAGAAGAGGCCCCCAAGAAGTTGACTGCTTTTCTTAGGCAGCACACCTCACTTTAGCAGCAAAGTGGGGGACAAATGTGAAATTTTCTGGACTTCCATCCAGTGCTTTCCCATCACACCAACCGTCTGCATCCCACCTCCTTCTCAGCAGTCTTCCTCTCGTAGACATTTCTCTATAGACTGCAACCTGAGAGTGTACAAGCACATGGAGCTTGCTCTGGATGCCAGGGAGTTCGCTTTACAGCTTGTTTGCTCACTAACTGCACGCCTCTGGGTCATTTATTTAATGTTTGTAAATCTTAGTTCTTTTTGATTTCTAAAGTTAGAATAATGATGTATAAAGTGCAAGGTTTTCACGATGGGTAGAAGGTATGCATTTGTAGATTCCCAAGCAAAAGAGTACTCCAATGCAGGTAGTTATTGTTTTTCTCTCCTCTGTGCCTTGGTGCCAGCACATATGGAGTATTTGACATCAGGTAACAAAAACATTTGTTTATTCAATTTTTGTTAAGTTAGTCACACTTCACCTTTTACCTTTTAACTGCTCTGTGAATTTTGCATAGTTCTAGTTAGTTATTCTTAATAAATGTTTTCACACACACAAAAATCAGCATTCCACAAGATAGACTGATAATATCAAATAATACTAATCTTTCCCAGTTCTCAGGCAAAAAAAAAAAAAAAAAAAAATCAGATTTTAAGATTTTTTTTTCCATCATTTTGTTTTATTGAGGTATGATTTACAAACAAAAATGTATATGTTTAAGGTATATGGCATGATGTTTTTATAATGTATGCATCTTGAAATGATTAATTCAATAAAGTTAGTTAACATTTATCATCTATACAGTTCATACAGTTACTTTTTTTGTGGTGAGAACACTTGAGATCTCTCAGCCAATTTTAAGTATAAAATACATTTTTATTAACTATAATCATGCTGCATACTAGGTCTCCAAAACTTGTTCATCTTAGACTGAAAGTATGTACCCGGGGATCAATCTCTCTTTTTTCTCCCAATCCCAACCCCTGGCTGCTCTGTTACTGTAAATTAACTCTCTTGTTAGATTTCAATGTGGATGTGATCATGCAGTATTTGACTTTCTGCATTTGACTTATTTCCCTTAACACAATGTCCTCCAAGTTCATCCATACTGGTGCACATGCTAGGATTTTTAAAGTCTAAATAACATTTCATTGCAAGATGTGTGCGTGTGTGTACCTGTATCACAATTTCATTATTAACTAAGTGCTAGTGGACACTTAGGTTGTATTCTTTATCTTCTATTGTGAATAATGCTGCAGTGTATTGGGGAGTTCAAACATCTCTTCCACATACTGGTTTTATTTTCTTTGGATATATATCCAGAGTTGGGATTTCTAGATCATGGGGTAGTTCTAGTTTTGATTGTATTTTTGGAGCCTCCTTCCTGTTTTCCCTAATGGCCATGAAAATTTACATTTCTATCAGAAATGCACAGCATTTTCTTTCCATCACGTCTTCACGAATACTTGTTGCTCTTGTCTTTTTGATGTCAGCTATTCTAACAGATGTGGTTAGATTTACATTTCCCTGATGATTGGTGATATTGAGCCTTTTAATATATCTATTATCCATTTGTATGCCTTCTTTGGTAAAATTCTATTCAGGTCCTGTGCCAAGTTTTAAAATCAGGTAATTTGATTTTTTTTTTGTTATTCTTATTGAGTTGTAGAGTTTTTTTAAATTTATTTATTTTTCTAAGTTGTTAGAAATGACAGCAAAAGTATTACATTTCATATTATACTTGTAGAGCACATTTTTACATAGCTCTGGTTGTATACAAAGTATATTCACACCATTCATGACTTCATAATGCACTTACGGTAATGATATCCATCTCATTCTACCATCTTTTTTTTTCTTGATCCTTTTGCCCCCTCCCTTTCCCTCCCTCCGCATTAGCCATTCTAGTGTTCCTCTAATCCTCCCCATCCCAACCCAACTGTGAATCAGCCTCCTTATATCAGAGAAAACATTTGGCATTTGGCTTTTTGGGATTGGCTAACTTCACTTAGCATTATATTCTCTAACTCCATCCATTTACCTGTGAATGCCACGGTTTTATTCTCTTTTATTGCTGAGTAATACTCCATTGTGTGTATATACCACATTTTCTTTATCCATTCATCTACTGAAGTGCATCTGGGTTGGTTCCACAGTTTAGCTATTGTGAATTGTGCTGCTATAAACATTGATGTGGCTGTGTCCCTGTAGTATGCTGTTTTAAAGACCTTTGGGTAAAGACCAAGGAGTGGCTGGGTCATAAGGTGGATCCAATCCAAGTTTTCCAAGGTATCTCCATACTAATTTCCATATTGGCTGCACCTTTTGCAGTCCCACCAACAATGTATGAGTGTGCCTTTTTCTCCACATCCCCTGAAACATTTATTGTTGTTTGTGTTCTTAATAGCTGCCATTCTGTTGGTTGTGAGATGAAATCTTAGAGTGGTTTTGATTTGCATTTCTCTAATTGCCAGAGATGTTGAACATTTTTTCAATTATTTTTTGATTGATTGTATATCTTCTTCTGAGAAATGTCTGTTCAGTTCCTTGGCCCATTTATTGATTGGGTTATTTGTCTTTTTTGGTGTTAAGATTTTTGAGTTCTTTATATATTCTAGAGATTAGTGCTCTGACGTACATGTGGTAAAAAAATTGTTCCCAATTAGTAGGCTTTCTATTCACCTCATTGATTGTTTCTTTTGCTGAGAGGAAGATTTGTAATTTAAATCTATCCCATTTATTGATTCTTGATATTAATTCTTGTGCTACAGGATTCTTATTAAGGAACTTGGGGCCTAATCCAACATGTTAGAGATTAGAGTTTACTTTTTTTTCTATTGGGTGTAGTGTCTCTGGTCTAATTCCTAGATCCTTGATCCACTTTGAGTTGAGTTTTGTGCATGGTGAGAGATAGAGGTTTAATTTCATTTTGTTGCATATGGATTTCTAGTTTTCCCAGCACCATTTGTTGAAGAGGCTTTCTTCAATGTACGGTTTTGGCACCTTTGTCTAATATAAGATATCTGAAATTATATGCATTAGTCTCTGTGTCCTCTATTCTGTACCATTGGTTTACCAGCCTATTTTGGTGCCAATACCATGTTGTTTTTGTTACTATTGCTCTGTAGTATAATTTAAGGTCTGGTATAGTGATGCCACCTGCTTCACTCCTTTTGCTAAGGATTGCTTTAGCTATTCTGTGTCTCTTATTTTTCCAGATGAATTTCATGACTGCTTTTTCTATTTCTATGAGGAATGTCATTGGGATTTTGGTTGGCATTACATTAAATCTGTATAGTGTTTTTGGTAGTATGGTCAATTTGACAATATTAGATCTGCCTATCCAAGAACAGGGTAGATCTTTCCATCTTCTAAGGTCTTCCATAATTTCTTTCTTTAGTGTTCTGTAGTTTTCACTATAGAGGTCTTTCACATCTTTGGTTAAGTTGATTCACAAGTATTTTATTTTTTTTTATGCTATTGCAAAAGGGGTAGTTTTCCTCATTTCCCTTTCAGAAGATTTGTCACTGATGTATAGAAATGTCTTAGATTTATGGGTGTTGATTTTGTATCCTGCTACTTTGCTAAATTCATTTATGAGTTGTAGAAGTTTTCTGGTGGAATTTTTTTGGGTCTTCTAGGTATAAAATCATATTGTCAGCAAATAATGATAATTTGAGTTCTACTTTAGCTATTAAAGGGATAATACTTTAGGGATACTTATCTGTATCCCCTTAATTTCTTTTGTCTGTCTTATTGCTCTGGCCAGCATTTCAATTACTATGTTGAATAGAAGTGGTGAAAGAGGACATCCCTGTCTTGTTCCAGTTTTTAGAGGGAATGCTTTGAATTTTTCTCCATTTAGAATAATGTTGGCCTGGGGATTAGCATATATAGCTTTTACGATGTTGAGATATGTTCCTGTTATCCCTAGTTTTTCTAGTGTTTTGAACATGAAGGGGTGCTGTATTTTGTCAAATGCTTTTTTTTGCATCTATTGAGATAATCATATGGTTCTTATCTTTGAGTCTATTGATGTGATGAATTACATTTATTGATTTCTATATGTTAACCATCCTTGCATCCCTGGAATGAACCCCACTTGATCATGGTGTATTATATATTTGATATGTTTTTGTATCCGTTTTGCCAGAATTTTATTGAGAATTTTTGCATCTATGTTCATTAAAGATATGGGCCTAAAGTTTTCTTTTTCTGATGTGTCTTTGCCTGGTTTGGAGATCAGGGTGATATTGGCCTCATTAGAATGAGTTTGGAAGTGCTCCCTCTTTTTCTATTTCCTGAAATAAATTGAAGAGTATTGGTATCAGTTCTTCTTTGAAAGTCTTGTAGAACTTGGCTGTGTATCCATCTGGTCCTGGGCTTTTCTTGGTTGGTAGGCTTCTGATGGCATCTTCTATTTCATTGCTTGAAATTGGTCTGTTCAAATTATGTATATCATCTTGCTTAAGTTTGGGCAGATCATAAAACTCTAGAAATTTGTTGATGCCTTCAGTGTTTTGCATTTTGTTGGAGTACAAGTTTTCAAAATAATTTCAAATTATTTCCTGTATTTCCGTAGTGTTTGTTGTGATATTTCCTTTTTCATTGCATACGTTAGTAACGTGAGTTTTCTCTCTCATTCTCTTTGTTAGCCTGGCTAAGGGTCTGTCAATTTTATTTATTTTTTCAAAGAACCAAGTTTTTATTTTTGTTATTTTTTTCAATTGTTTCTTTTGTTTCAATTTCATTAATTTCAGCTCTGATTTTAATTATTTCCTGTCTTCTACCACTTTTGGTGTTGGATTGCTCTTCTTTTTCTAGAGCTTTGAGATATAGTTTTAAGTCATTTATTTGTTGACTTTTTCTTCTTTTGAGGAATGAACTCAATGCAATGAACTTTCCTCTTAGAACTGCCTTCATAGTGTCCCAGAGATTTCGATATGTTGTGTCTGTGTTCTCATTCACCTCTAAGAATTTTTTTATCTCTTCTTTGATGTCATCTGCAACCCATTCTTTATTCAGTAGCATATTATTTAGTCTCCAGGTCTTGGAGTAGCTTTTTGTAGGAGCCTTGTTTGGGTAGATGGCTTAAATTGCGGTGGACTACGGGCTTTGGCTTTGGACATGTTTGGGCATTGGCGCCTTCCGTAGTCTCACGGGACTTGGTCCGGGATCTTGCGAGACTTGGCTGGAGATCTCAAGGGACTTGAGCGAGATTGCGGAGAAAGTCTGCGCCATTTTGGAGGTTAGAGGAGCGTGGACGGCATGTCGGGGTGTAGTTAGAGCCAGAGAGAAAAGTTATCAGAATAAAGAGCTGTTTGTTTCCAGTTCGTCTCTAAACTTCTTCCCGCGGCTTCTTTGCTCCAAGCGGCCATCACTTCAGGCGACAACAGCTTTTATTTCTTATTTTATCATTGATTTCTAATTTCATTCCATTATGGTCGGATAGAATGCAGGGTAGAATCTCAACTTTTTGTATTTGCTCAGAGTTGTTTTGTGGCCTAGTATATGGTCTATTTTAGAGAAGGTTCCATGTGCTGCTGAGAAGAAAGTGTATTCACTTGTTGAAGGATAAAATATTCTATATAAGTCAGTTAAGTCTAAGTTGTTTATTGTATTTTTGAGTTCTATAGTTTCTTTGTTCAGCTTTTGTTTGGAATATTTATCCAGTGGGGAAAGAGGTGTGTTAAAGTCACCCAGAATTATTGTGTTGTGGTCAATTTGACTCTTAAACTTGAGGAGAGTTTGTTTGATGAACATGGATGCTCCATTATTTGGGGCATATATATTTATAATTGTTAAGACTTGTTGGTGTATGGTTCCCTTGAGCAGTATGTAGTGTCCTTCTTTATCCCTTTTGATTGACTTTAGCTTGAAGTCTACTTTATTTGATATGAGGATGGAAACACCTGCTTGTTTCCTCTATCCATATGAGCAGTAGGATTTTCCCCAACCTTTCACCCTCAGCCTATGGATGTCTTTTCCTATGAGATGAGTTTCTTGGAGGCAACATATTGTTGGGTCTATTTTATTGATCCAATCTGCTAGTCTATGTCTTTTTATTGGTTAGTTTAGGCCATTAACATTCAGAGTTATTATTGAGATGTGTTTTGTATTCCCAGCCATTTTTGTTTATTTTTGGTATTTACCTTGACATGGTTTCTCTTCTGATTTTTTTTTCCTTTAGTGTAATACCTCTCTCTGTTGATTTTCATCATTGTTTTCCTTTTCCTCTTCATGGAATATTTTGCCAAGGATGTTCTATAGTGCTGGCTTTCTACTTTTAAATTCTTTTAACTTTTGTTTATCATGGAAGGTTTTTATTTCGTCCTCAAATCTAAAGCTTAATTTTGCTGGGTATAAGATTCATGGTTGGCATCCCTTTTCCTTCAGAGCTTGGAATATGTTGTTCCATGATCTCCTAGCTTTGAGTGTCTGAGTTGAAAAATCTGCTGTGATACGAATTGGTCTCCCCCTATATGTGATCTGATTCCTCTCTTTTGAGGCCTTTCAAATTCTATCCTTATTCTGTATGCTAGGCATTTTCATTATAATGTGTCTTGGTGTAGATCTGTTGTAATTTTGTACATTTGGTGTCTTATAACCCTCTTGTATTTGGTTTTCCAATCATTCTTCATGCTTGGGAAATTTTCTGATATTATCTCATTGGAGAGGTTGTACATTCCTTTGGTTTGAAACTCTTTGCCTTCCTCTATCCCAATTATTCTTAGATTTGGTCTTTTGATGCTGTCTCATACTTCTTGGATGTTCTGTTCATGGTTTCTTACTATCTTCATTGTGTGGTCAACTTTATTTTCAAGATTATATACTTTGTCTTCATTGTCTGAAGCTCTTTCTTCCAGTCAATCTAGTCTGTTGGTGATGCCTTCAATTGTGTTTTTTACTTGGTTAATTGTTTTCTTCACTTCAAGGATTTCTGACTGCTTTTTTTTCAGAGTTTCTATCTCTTTTTTGAAGTAATCTTTTGCTACCTGTATTTGCTCTCTTATATCTTTGTTGTAGTGGTCAATTTTTGCCTGTATTTGCTCATTTAGGTCATTCTTTGATTCACAGATCATTTTAATTATGAACCTTCTGACCTCCTTCTCTGACATTTCATCAATTTCGCTGAGCATGGGTTCTGTTATTGTAGAATCCTGGTTTGTTTGGGGTATTTTCCTCCCTTGTTTTTTCATGTTGTCTGTTTATCTTACTTTCTTGCAGTGTAGATCTGAGTTATCACAGTTTCTTCCCTGTATTATTGTAATACTCTTGCAGGTTGTCTGTGCCTCCCCTTAGCACTGGACTATCAAAACCTGCCACTGATCCTTAAAGTATGCTACCTGGAGCTGGGTCCACACTGCTTGGTGTGGGTCGAACTGGTTGGGTCTGAGTTCCTGAGGTGGTCTAGTGCTAACCAAGCTGGGGTGAAGTTCAGTGGGACTGCCCTGGGCCTGCCGGAACTCAAAGCAGAGTTGGTGGGTCTGTCCTTGCTGTCTCCTGCTCTGGGGCAGAGGTCGGAGGGGCTGGCTGGAGCCTGGTCACACACCAGCGGGGGGTCAGCGGGCCTGACCTGGGGCTGACCGTGCTGGGATGAAGGTCAGCGGGACTTCCCTGGGCCTTCCTGGTCTCAGGCAGAGTTGGCAGCTCTGTCCTTGCTGTCTCCTGCTCTGGGGCGGAGGTCAGTGGGACTCGATTTGTAGATTTCTTTACATATTTTGGGTATTAACCTTTTGACACATACATGGTTTGCAAATATTTTTTACCATTCTCCTTTACTGTTTCCTTTTCTGTGCAAAAACTCTTTAGTTGGATGAAGTCCCTCTTATTTATTTGTGTTTTTGTTGCCTGTGCTTTAAGTATTTTCTTTTAGGAATTCCATGGTTTCAGGACTTACACCTAAGCCTTTAATTCATTGTGAATTGTGAGTGTGTGTGTGTGTGTGTGTGTGTGTGTGTGTGTGTGTAGTACAAAATGAGGTCTGATTTCATTTTTTTTTACACAATATCTTTATTTTATTTATTTTTATGTGGTGCTGAGGATCAAACCCTGTGCCTCACATGTGCAAGGCAAGTACTGTACTGCTGAGCTATAACCCCAGCCCCTGATTTCATTCTTTTGTAGATGGATATAGTTTTTTGGGAACAATTTATCAAAAGAACCATCCTTTTCCCATTGTGTATCTCTGGTGTCTTTGTTGAAAATTGGCTGACCACATATACATGGTTTTTCTTCTGTATTCTCTACTCCGTTCCATTGCTGCAACCTGGACGGCTGAATCAGAGAAACTGGTGAGGGGCGATGGGGGATTAAAGAACACATGTGCACAGATATTGAGAAAAAGTTGGGATCAGGTGGAACACTGCAATCTGATGGAGAAACAGTGACACAGAGCTGGCCCAGAAAGTTTATTATATAGGGTTTCATAGTCAGGAAGTTAAAGAATATAGAGGCATTGTTCTTTGTGCACTAGAAAGTTACAGGGCTAGAAACATTCTTGTAGCTATTCCAGTGTTGCAATGCTTAGGATTTCTTGTGGTACCCAGGAACCCTGCTGTTCCAAGTTTCTACTAAGCTGGCAGGCTTGAAGATTACAGCACTAGTCAAACCTTGTAGTTATCTTGCTATGCTCAAAATCCTCTATCCTCCAGGAGTTGGCATCTGAGATCTAGGTCAAGATTGACGCAGGCTCTGTGCTTTGTACGGAATCTGATGCAGCTTCCATGCTTTGCACAGAGCCTTCTATGGTCAGGGCGTCACCATAGCAAACTGGGATATCTTGACCCATATATTTTGTACAGAAAGTTCCCTGCATTTGCAGGTGCACCACAGCTGTGAGACAATCAAGAGCTCTGATCCAGCTCACGGCACTTCACATTCCATTGCATCTGGTTTTATGCCAGGATGATACTGTTTTGATTTTTATCACATTGTAATATACTCTGACATCAGGAAGTGTGATACCTCCAGTATTGTTCTTTTTGCTTAAAATTACTTTAACAATTTGGGGTCTTTCATAAATCCATGCAAAGTTTAGAATTATGTTTTCTTTTTCTTTAAAATATATCATTGGAATTTTGATAGGGACTGCACTGAATCTGTGAATGGCTTTGGATAGTATGCACATTTTAAAAAGATGAATTCTTTCCATCAATGAACATAGGATATTTTCCCTCTTATTTGTGTCTTATTTAATTTCTAACATCAGTATCTTAGTTTTCAGGGTACACATATTTCAAATGCTTGGTTAAATTTATTCCTATGAATTTTATTTTTTTCCGATGATAATAGTAATGGTATTTAATTTCATTTTTAGATAGTTTGTTATTATTCTATAGAAACATGATTTTATATGTTGTTTTTGTATCCTCATTTTTAACATCCTATTTCTTCTACTAAAATGATTTTTGATGCATGTTTAACTTTTGTTTATCTGTACAGATATGTCCAACTAAGTTGACCATTTTGTGTCTTCAATGTTACCAAACTTATCAGTTTAAACTTCATCTTTTGGAGTATTCTTTAAGGTTTTCTATATAAAAGATCAAGCTATCTATAAAGAGATAATTTGAGTTCTTTCTTTCTGATTTTGATGACTTTTATTTCTTTTTCTTAACCAACTGCTCTGTCTCTAGGACTTCCAGTGCTAAATTGAGTAGAAAATGTAACAGTAAACATGTTGGCCTTGCACCTGATCTTAAGGGAGAGGCAGTCATTTTGTCACCATTGAGACTAATGATCACTGAGCTTGTCATATATGATCTCTACTATGTTGAGGTACCTTCCTTCCATACCTAATTGGTTCAGGGTTTGTACCATTAATAGGGTTGAATCTTGTCAGATGGTTTTTCTGATTAATGGAGATGATTACAGCATTTTCCTCTTTCATTGTGTTAATGAATTATATTGTTTTTACTGTCTTGAATGGGCTTAACAATCCTGTATCCAGAGAAAAATTCATTTGACGTACAATTTGTTTTTTTCTTCATTTTGCCAACATTTTTTTGAGGACTTTTTCCTCTGTATTCATCAGGGATCTACCAATTTTCTTTTCTTGTAGTGTCCTTGTCTGGTTTGGCTATAAGGGTAATTTGGGCCTTGAAAAATGTGCTTGGAAGTGTACCTTCTCTTCAATTTTTTGGGAAGAGTTTGAGAAGGAGTAGTACTAATTCTTCTCTAAATGTTTGTTATAATTCAGCTCTGAAGCCTTTCAGTTTTGGACTTCTCATTGTGGGGCAGATTTTTAATAATAGATTCAATCTCCTTACTTGTTTGGATTCTCTGCATGATTTAGTCTTGGTGTGTAAGTATCTATAGTAGTTGCTAATAACCCTTTGTATTTCTGTGGCATTGATTGCAACGTTTCTTTCTTTCTTTCTTTCTTTTTTTTTTTTTTTAACTGATTTTGAGTTTTTTCTCTGTTTTTCTTAGTTGTAATAGATAGCTAAGGGCTTGTCAATTTTTTGATCATTTTAAAAAAAGCAACTTTTAGTTCATTGATTTTTTTCTACTCTTTTTCTAGCCTTCATTTCTTTTCTTTATGTGCTCATCTTTGTTATTTCCTTCTTTCTACTTATTTACAGCTTAGTTTGCTCTTCTTCTCTAATACCTTGAGGTGTAAAGTTAGCTTGTTCATTAACATATTTCTTTCTTTCTTTTTTAATGTAGGTATTTATTACCATAAACCTTACTCTTTGAACTGCTTTGTTGTATCTCATAAATTTTGGTCTGTTGTGTTTGCATTTTCTCTTTCTCAATATATCTAAAGTTTTTCTTTTCTAATTTTTTCAACCTGTTGATTGTTCAGGAAGATGTAATTTGCTTTCCATGAATTTGTGGATTTTTCAGTTCTCCTTCTCTTATTGACTTCCAATTCCTTGCTATTGGGTTTGGACATGATACTTTATGTGATTTTATTGTTTTTAAATTTGTTGAGACTTTTTTTGGCCTAACCCATGATCTACCTTAGAGAATGTTCTGTGCTGAAAGTAGAGTATTGAAGTCCCCTGGTATTACTGTACCCTACCTCTTGCTTCCTTCACACCTCATAATATTTGCCCTATATTCAGATCAGGGGCTTTGGTGGTCTTACATCCCTTCATCAACTGGCTCCTTTATCATTGTGTAATCATAAAGTTATTTTATTTAATGTCTATTTTGTCTGATATGATTATAGTTACCTCTGCTTTTTCCTTTTCTTATCCCATTTGGAATATTTCCTTTTATCCCTTCACTTTCAGTTAATTATGTCTTTAAAGTTGGTGCAAATCTCATGTAGGTAGCATAGAGTTGGGCCTTTTTTAAACAAGAAAAAATATTCAGCCAATCTTTTGATGTATAATTTAGTCCATTCATATTTAAGGGAATTTTTGCTCAGTAAGGACTCATTATGACCATTTTGTGTGTTGTTTCACAGCTGTTTTTTAGATCCTTTGTTCCTTTGTTCCTCTCTTGATGTCTGCTGGTGTGATTTGATGATGGCCATAGTGGTGTGATTGGACTCCTTTCTCTTTCTCTTTTCTGTGTCTACTCTAGGCTTTTGCTTTATGGTTACCATGATGCTTACATAAACTATCTTATAGCTCTAACAGTCTATTTTAACCTGAAAACAACTTAACTTGGCACTCACATAGAAAACTACTTTCTGCCACACTACTTTTTACCCCAGCATTTCTTGTTTTTGGTGTTACTCTGCAGTGGAGCTGGCAATGGGGTTTTGGTTGGCTGCATACCCACGGCTGCAGTCCACAGCAGATGTGCATGAAGCAGCGGGTACTGGGGCTGGCAGTGGGGTCTTGGGCAGGCAAACGTGTCATGTTTGAACTCTGTCCTGAGCTGGGCACATGGGGCAGTGACAGCTAGGACCGTTCTGGTGTGGTGGGGATGAAGAGAAGTGGTTTTTCAGGTCCTAGTGTCTGGGAAGGTGAACAACTTCATAACAGTGAAACCTGTGTTGGGGCAGTATGTGTAGTGGCCCCTGTGGAACAGGCCACGTGGTCCACCACTGCACACTGTGGGTTGTTAGCAGTGAACGCTGTGTGTTGGTGGGGAGGGAGGTCCGTGGTGGCTGTGAGGGCTGTAGGTACAGAGGCCTTAGAGGTCGTCTATGTGCAAGCCACTGGAGACCAGGGTGGCTCCCGCCAGTACCTGGTATTGATGCCCCTTCTCTCTTCTTTGTTCCTAGCTGACCCTGAACACGATAGCTACAGTGTTCTGAAGTGGAGCCCTGGGACAGTGCTCCAAGAGATAAGTAAGCTGTTTCTGCCTGTTCTTCTTTTTCCCCACCAGGGTTACTCACAGGCTGGGAGTTGACGCAGGTAGAAGAATACTGGAGGAAGCCGGGTGTGGTGGTGCACGCCTGTAATCCCAGCACTTTGGGAGGCTGAGGCAGGAGGATCGCGAGTTCAAAGCCAGCCTCAGCAATGGCAAGGCACTTAACAACTCAGTGAGACCCTGTCTCTAAATAAAATACAAAAAAAAAAAAAAAAAAAAAAAAGGGCTGGGGATGTGACCCAGTGGTCGAGTGCCCCTGAGTTCAATCCCCAGTACCACACACACACACACACAAAAAAAAAAAAAACACTGGAATTCCTGCTATTTTTTTATGGCTTCCTTGGGGGCTTTTCTCCACTGGGTTGCTATAGCTTCTTAGCTGGACACATGAGCTTTCTTAGAATAATTTTTGCTTATATATAGCTGTCTAATTTTCTTATAGATAGGGTGAAGTTGAGATCAATTACTGTGTCATCTTGTTCAAATGTGTATGTTGTTGAAATTTCAAGTTTTAAACATATGTTTCAAAAACCTTTGGTACTTCTATTTCTTAAAAATCTTGTCAAGATTAGCGAAGGTCTTTAAGTGGATTTGCATTTCATTCACTAAGACCTTTCTGAGTGCCTGTGACCTAGCAGAACTGTGAGGTGACCGTACACTTGTATCCTTGCTCTTGGGACATTCTGACTGGCTGTGTAGAGTAGAGGGTGAAAAAGGATTCTCTGAAGTCACAGGGGACATGTGTTGAGTTTTGAAGGTCGATCTAAATTAGAGGGTAGAATAAGTGGATGCAGCACATGCCAGGAAAAGGGGCAAGTCGGAGTGAGGCCTGGAGGTCTGACTCACCCTCTTTAGTCATGGTGGTAGCTCTGGGTTATAAACATGTAGTCATTTGTTGCCAATAAAATTATGGTTTTACTGGCTTTCAGGACAGATTAAATAGACAACGGCATTCCTCATGGAGCCTGAGGAGGCCAAGTGACAACCACAGATTAAATCGTACCACTCTTGGGTGAGCTTACGAAAATCCCTTTTGTGATGTGCCTAATACCCTGGCATCGTCTTTCAAAGCTGAGCTTTCCTGCTGCACCAGAGACCTGCTTTGATGCAACATGATGTAATCTTGATGTATTATCCTTGGCTATCTGTGGGCCTCTTGTGAACTTGTGCATTCATAAGTTAATACAAAAATTTCTATGATCTTCACTCTTTTAATAATTCAAAATGAGACAAAACATATGGAAACTCAGGGAGATGGCAAAGTACCAAAACTGGATTGAAAACAAACAAAGGAGGTTAGACTAGAAAGCATTCCAGGAACAGGTATAAACACTAAAGTAATAATGAAAATACCTAATGGTCTTGGGTTTACACCAGGCCTAGTGTCATTTGATTCTCACCTTAACTGCATGCAATAAATACCTGTACTCTCCCTGTTTTAGAGAAAAGAAACTGAGGCAGACAGGTTAAGTGATTTGACCCAAGATGTATAGACAGCATATGCCAGAGCTGGGATTTGATCCCAGGGAGTCTGATTACCAAGCCCACACTCTTAATACCTATTACTAAATATTCTTGCTTATTTGAGGATAATAACACTTTCTGCTATTAGTAATTAATTGAGTATCTGGAGCATTGGCCCAGCTTTTTCTGAATACTGTTTGCATATCAGTCACTGTGCATGTATGAGAAGTTGGACAAGGGATACAGCATGCTCTTGAACCTCAGGAACTCATCCTAGTTCTGTCACTTGACCCACACTAGTGATCACAGGATGGCATCTGTCTCTATCTCACAGAGTGGGAAGCTGGGGCTGAAAGAGGCCTGGTGACTTCTATAGAACAGTTTCTGGCAGTTGGTGACCAATATTAGGGTTCAAACCTGTTTTCTATCCTGGAATAAATGATCCTGGACACTTCCAAACAATTAACCTGTGGCTGTGACTCATGGTTGGAAAGCTGGGTGATCCTGAATAAATCTCTTACCATCTTGGGATCTCAGTTTTCCCATTTTTGAAGTGAGATGCTTGATGGTATGATTTGAGGTCCTGTCCTTTTCTGATGTATTATAATTAATGTCACATGCCAACTCATTACTCAAGATGGGGATATTGGTGATGATTTAATATGCGATTTTATAATGTCAGATTATTAGTTTACCAATTAAATGCATTCTAGTTAAAGTCAATAAGAGCATCTACACTGAGAGATAAGGAAAGAGAGATGAGTAATCCTCTTGTTACAGGATCTCACAGTTCATTGCACTAAAAGACGCAAATTAACTAACTATACTCTGGGTTTGAGCCTGTATTTGACTATTTCTAAAAACCAAAGTCCTGGTGATGGGCTCATGAACCATTGGCTGGGATGCCCAGTGCTTTCGGGAAGGAGGCACTGAGGTGTCTACATGCTGAAGGAATGCCCTTTCCATGGAAAATTTTTGGTTTGAGGCCAGATTTAGCAATCAGAATCTAATGACATTCTGCTCAGCATTTGTCCACCGTCTATGTCTTAGGGAAATGGAAGCTACTAGTAAGAAACTGAAAGAACACTTTATTTTTAAAAACTATACATGAATAAAAGATAAGTAGAATAGAAGAAAAGGAACAGGAGAGGCAGGAAGAGGGGAAGTGCTGGGAGCAAATATATCACATGCTGGTATAATTATGTCAACATGAACCCCAATATTATGTGTAACTATAATGGACTAATAAAAAAAATAACAAGCATTTTATCCTTTATATAACAAATTTCAAGACATTGAGGATCGAGATAACACTGTTTTAGATCCTACTTACTAGGATCTAAACTAGGAGAACTCTGGTTGTCCATAATAGCATGGAACACACTGTGGTCGGCCTGAAAATGGTCCCCCAAAAGAACGGTCAAATCCTATTTCCTAGAACTTGTAAATTTTACCTTATTCAAAAAAAAAAGGTTTTTTTTTTTTTTTTCTTTTTTTACAGATTTAACTAAGAATCTTGAAAGGAAGAAACCATCCTGAATTGCCTCTCTCGCCTCAAATTCTAAAGGCAAGTGACCTTGAGAAAGACACAGAGGGAAGAAAGCAACAGGAGGATGAAGGAAGAGCTGCAATGTAAAGAAGCCAAGGGACACGGGCAGCCACCTGACACCAAGGCAAAGAAGAGTCAAGGACTCTTCCCTAGGACCCCCAAAAGAGGAAGGCTTATGGACACCTCGAGTTTGGACTTCTTCCTTCTAAAACCATGAGAAAGTGAATTCTGTTTGCTTTAAGTCCCCCAGTTTGTGGTAATGACACAGATATGGTAGCTGTCATGGTAGGATCTCGTAGAAATAAAAGTAGTATCCACCAAAGAAGATGTGGTAGATTCCGGAAAAGCTTCTTGGAAGCCCAAGCACAACCTAATGTGGAGGTGGGAAGGTGCTCTTCTCAAGTGAGAACTGTGACTTGGCCCCAATTGCACCCAGGGATTGCCCAAGCCTGGGAACACAAAGTAAATGAACTCTGAGCTGTGGTGTAGTAGAAAGACACAGGTGATTAACACAAAATGACCTGGTGAATGACCCTAGTGTCCTTAATATTAATAATACTGTCATAATATATATATATATATATATATATATATATATTTTTTTTTTTTTTTTTTTTTTTTTTTTGTGGTACCAGGGATTGAACTCAGGGGTACTTGACCACTGGGCCACATCCCCGGCCCTTTTTGTATTTTATTTAGAGACAGGGTCTCACTGAGTTGCTAAGTGCCTCGCCATTGCTGAGGCTGGCTTTGAACTCACATTCCTCCTGCCTCAGGCTCCCAAAGTGCTGGGATTACAGGCGTGCGCCACCGCGCCCGGCTCATAATATTATATAGCATTTAGCCTCTAAGTGGCACATGATTCTATGAAGGTCAACTGATTCTACTCCCTCTTGTATTAAAACATCTGTAACATGTTTTCCAGGGTCTCTCTACAGATGAGGGGTAGGGGTGGCTATGATTCCCAACTTACTTTGATTAAAAGTTACATACATCACTTTTGATTATGGTCCTTTGACTGGAGGTAGTGAAACTGCCCATATCACCTGCAAACGAGGCTGGAAAATATTGAAGAAACCATGTATGTTTGGCACCATTAATAATCTTTGCCACATATAGGCTTGAATTGTTCATCTTGACTAATTCATTTTCTACTATAACACCTGCGCTTTTGTTGGGCACACAATAACATTAATCAGTGATTACTTCTTGAGCCAATTAGTTCAAAAGTAAAATTGGCTTCATGTTAAAGCCAAAGCCATGATCTCTATGGGTTCCCTAAGACAAGATTCTGGTATGAAGCTTTTTTGATTCAATTATAATTAAGTAAGGAAAGTAATCAATGTGCCCCTTTCCATAAAAAGAAATGAGAAAAATTATGGTGGTCTTTTAGACATTGCTGAATGGTGAGGTTCAAGGTTTCATGTTGCAGTCTCACTTACCTTGCACAGGCCTCTGAAACAGCATCACAGAGGTTGTAAGGATAGTGACACTGGAAAAAGTGTGGCTTGCTCTTTGGTGGCAGCACAACCCACACGGTAGACTCAGGGTTGATCCAGGGGAAATCAGAATATGCAAGTTTCCTGCCTAGTGCAACCAACAGGGAGGAGCAAGTGACCTATTTTGTGTGTCACCTAAAGGGACTGTTGAATGGGACCGTTGCTGGGTGCTTTGCATTGATCACATCAATCCTGTTTGGTAGGCCACATCGTTTTCCCAAGGAACAATGAGGAAACTGAGGCACAGACGTTGCAAATAACCAGCTGGCCCTCTCTCCCTTTGTCTTCCTCATTCTTCCCTCCAATAGTTCATTGCTTCCCTCATTAGAAAACCAATCTCTTCACCTTCTCTGGTGGTGGGGGTGCTGCTGGGAGTGGGGCTGCTATTGTTTAAGCACTGTGTGACTACAGGAATGGCTCTCAGATCACAAGCTGCAGAAAAATATATCCCCCTTCGGAGGGTCTTTTACAAATAATCTATTTGTTTTTGTCAAGGACAGGTTTTGGTTTCATGGGATACGACTTTGTTTTCAACGACTCATTAAAGAAAGATGACTTACTGCCCTGTTTTCCAAATCTAGTCACAGACCACAATCACTTGCAGGAAATGGAATGTTTACTTGAGTTCATTATACAAGGCTCTGGATATGAGCTGTGGGATTTTTACACCTCATAGCAACGGTATTACAATTTATTTACAACTTCATGTTGGCAGCTGCACAAACTCTTATGAAAAAGGACAATCACACCTTGGGGACCAGTAATTATAGGCAAAGGTATAAATTGGGCAAAGCAGTGTAAGCATTTGGCCCTTAAGTTGAAGAGAATAGAAACGGCTCTGGCAATTGGACAGAAAGCCAGTCTCTTGTTCGTTATGAGACCATGAACTAATTAAACTGAACTTGTCAGAATAGACGGATGAATAGATTGAACTGGATTTTGGCACTGGCCGGTCCCACGCTCATGAAAACCAAGTTGTTTTAGTGATGTCACCATTTGGAACTTTTAACTATGATATCACTTTTGACAGAATTAATGTGGAATTAATACCATATGTACCAACATTAATAGGTATTGACTTTGAACACTGAGTGATTATTTGAGGTTGGTTTCCAAAGGAAAGCTTTGAGATGTGTCTTTGGGGCATCTCCAGTTATCAGATATCAAACTGAGATTAGACATGGTTTTTGACACATTCGTAGAATTTTTGAGACAAAATCCACATATGGATTTCTAGAAAATATTTTATAGGAACATGGGTTAAACATGTTTTAATATTAAACTAAGAGATCAGAGGATTTAAAATTAAGTTCACAGTTAACTTGCCCAGAAGGTGTTTTTCAATGAATGTTTTGGATTTTAGGTTCGATTAAAACTAAGACATGAGATGTGCTTATTGATCAAAGTAATGGATGTGTTTTCTATTTTTTCCAGACCAAGCGCACCCTCTCCCTTCCTTTTATCACCCTTGAAGACGCTGTATAGGAGAAATCTATCTTTTTTATGTCCATCATGACCAGTTCTTTTGAATCTTGGGGGTGATGCAAGGTGTGATAGTGTTTACTTATTCATTAAAAAATTATTTAATGCTTTCTACAATCTGGCCACTCTTTGCATCTCTTCAGATGTCTCACAACTAATTCCTTACACTTTCAAAAATAACTGGCTGTCTCAAAAATGTTATTGCAGCACAACAACTTGGCAAGTATGAGTTAAGCAACAAGCATAGGAAGGCCCAGGAAAGTCAAAATGGCACCCTGGCAAAGGGTGGAGCTGGCATTGAGCCAGGCCTTTTTGTGAATGGTACAGTATGACTCACTGGGCAGGATTTTCTGTGGGTCACTTTTTATGGTATATCTGAATCTTTACAACAGTCCACTAGACAGATAAGAAGACTGAGGGTCTGAGGAATTCTGTTACCAAGAATTGAACTCACACCCATTCAACTTTCAAAGACCATGCTTTTTGTAACAGGATGTCCTGATTTCCCAGTGTTTCTTTTATTTTCCAGGTGAGAAGCAGATAGATCAGGCACAAAGGAAGCAGATAAACCTTGAGTTCATGGTGAGAAGACATCTATCCAGAAAACCCTGGCTCCAGTCCTGGCTTGGCTACCTCACTGTTTTGGCAAATCTCGCGGGCTCTTCCCCAGTCCTCTTCCTCTGGGATGCCAACACCCCCTCAGAGGAGTTTCTGTCAAACCTGAAGGAACATCAGTAAGTATTATGGAATGCTATTGAAATGTTTGTTATAATTATTGAAATGTGATTTTTTTTCACTGATGAGTCAATGGTCTTTAGTGTTCATGTTTGTAAATAAGTATTCTAGAAAAGAGACGTGATTTATGAGGCAGTTTAGCTGCCTGGTACAATGCTGTCATAAACATCCTTTCTCTTTAAAATCATTATAAAGAAAGTGATCACAGAACCCACGTTACCCAGCCGCGTGGACTTTGGAACAGGACTGTCCAACCAACTCTGTCAATGTCTAGCTGTGGTCCTGTAGGCAAGAAAAATCAGATGTCTTAAGCATTATTTTTGGAGAAAGTGGAAAGACAGTACCTCACTCTGTAGGCTGTTCTACTGATTTGCTGGAATGTTCATGACCCAAGGCTGCATGCCTAGCAGCTTAAACAATAGAAACTTACCTTTGCACAGTTACAGAAGCTACAGGTCCCACGTCAGGTGTTGGCAGAGCTGCTGCCTCCTGAGACTTGGAGAAGAATTGGCTCCAGGCCTCTCTCCCAGGTGTTGGCATTGCTGTGGATCTTTGGCCTTCCTTGCCTTGGAGAGGTATCATCTTGATGTCTGCCTTCAACATCATATGACTTCTCCCTACTGGAATGACTGTATCCAAATTTCCTCTTTTCAAAATACTGTAAACTTTACTAGAGTAGGGCCCATTCTAATGGCCTTATTTAAACTAAGTACATCTTCAAGGACTACCCAGATAAGGTCACCTTCTGAGGTACTGGGCTTCAACATGTGAAATTATGGGGAAATTCAACTCATAATAGATGTTGGTAGATGTAAAAAAAAAGATATAATACACATGAAATACATGCCTCTACTCCTAAGTCATGGTCGATCCTGGGCTATGAGGGTCTCACTCCTGTTGGTTCAGGGTTAGACAGGGAACTGAGAATGTGGACTTGTTCTTTTTTATGGCTCTGCACAGAAACTTTATCACAGGGACTGGAAACACAGAGTTTGAATTCATTAATTACATTTTTCTCACCATTCCCTTAGAGTTTTTCTTGATTTTGTGAGCTGTGGAGGGAAGTCCCACTCTTCAAACAGACCGATATGTCCTGCCCAGCCACCTGCTTTGGATTCAAGTCTTTTTTTCCAGACAACTCCCATGGGTTTTGTAACAGATGTGTAAAATGTTACAGGCTACCTTTTCATCATTTGTATTAAATTAAAACACACAAAAAGCCTACATGAAAGGTTTTCCCCAACGCATTATATACAAAGAGCATATTAATATTTCATTAGAAAGATCAAGCTAAAGGTTTATGAAGAAATTAATTGATACAAACAATAACCACATGAATGACCACTTACTTGGACACTAATCTTATGTAGTCATACTAATACATGGAGAGAGCCAGACAACAACACTGGAAGTAGACTATTATACAGGTAAGGAAACTGAGATGGACTAATCTATTGAAGGTCAATAGCTGGCATGCGGCTGAAACAGCCCTGACAGTCAGTTATGCTTACCATCTGTCCTTATTCCATAATCCAATATGAAAAAGAATGAGGTGGATGTCTGTTTACCTAGTAGGAGAATTTTCTGTCTCTAGGACTGTACCTCCTAACCCCACTAATCTAGCATCTCCGAGTCTCAATTTCCTCATTGGAAAGATGGTGGAAGTGATACCATTTGCAAGGGAGGATTTATGACAGAGAATTTATCCCATGCTGGAGGCTCAATACATTTTGTTGAAGAAATAAAGTAATAAATAATAAGTGAGTTAATAAAAAAATGTAGTTGATGCTTACGCATTAATTTATAAGCAAATGTCAAGGATTGCAACTGAGCATAACTTCTAGAATTAATATTGTATTTATTTTTTAACCTTTGTTTTATTTATTTATTTATTTTCACATGGTGCTGAAGATTGAACCCAGTGTCTCGCACATGCTAGGCAGGTGCTCTACCACTGAGCTACCACCACAGATCCATTGTATTATTCTTGAAGACATGTAAAAGGTAGCATCTGTTCAAGTAGAAATGGATCTCACTTTTGAAGCTCTTTAAGAACACTGCTGAAGGGTTGAACCCTGTGATAAGATGTAAAAGCTGTCTCATTACTCCTCACAATGACCCATGACATAGACATCACTTGGATCCCATCTTCTCCCCCAGTCATCTTCAGAGGAGGCAGAGAGAAGGAAGTAAAGTGGCCTGCCTGAAGTGATGTCGTGTGGACATGTCACAGAACCCAACCGTGAACCCAAGTGAGTTAGCTCCTGAGACGCCCTCCCCTCACGTTGTCCACATGGCACCCAAATGGAAGGATCCGTGGGACCTGGGATAAGTTTGAGACTCTGATTTGCCAATGTGTGGCACTGGGCAAGATGCTTCCCCTGTCTGGGCTCAGTTTTCTCCTATATGAAGTGGAGACTGCAGACTATCTACCTCACAGGGAAAGGTGAGGATTTAATATGGTGATTCCTCCTCAATGCTTAGAACAGTTCTTGACACACCGCGTGTTCAACACCTATCCACCACCAGCGTTGTTATGGGGTTGGGCTGTCTGAGGGGATATGAGTCAGAATGGGGCATTGGATAAAGCCCTCTAACCCCACTCTGGGACATGCCCAGCATCTCCAACAATACCCAGACATTTCAGGACCACACCATTTGCTTGCCTGGAAATCTAGAAAACTGGTAACTTGAAAAATATCTTCTATAAGAAAACAAAAATGCAGATTTTTTTTTGGTTCATCAGTTAAACTCTGCTATAAAACCATATATTTTCAAGATTTTAGAGGAAATTAGGATAAATCTTGAAAACAATTTCTTTGTGATTTTGTAAAAATAAATATTAATTAACATTTACTCTATTCTGGTTACTGTTTTAATAATCTTACATGTAGTATCTTATTTAATTGTCTAGATGAATCAACTAAGATGTGGAAAGTCTAAGTAACTTGACAAAGTCATTCAGCTGATCAATGGGAGAGCTGGGAGTTGATTCCTTGGAGTCTGACCCAGGACCCCCGCATATAGCCACTCTTGTTAATGCATCTGTGGCATTTAGAGTCATAGTTCTCCAAATATGTTAGCAAATACGTTTCTCTTTCTTTATAAAATCAAAATTATTCTAATTTTAACGCTTGGAAAAATAAAGTGTATACCGTCAGTGAGTTGGATATCTTAAAAAACAAACACTTCACAATTCATGATGCTCTTCCTGTGGTAGGCAGAGCCATGACCCACCAACCCCAAAGAAGCCCACCTACTAATCCCTAGAACTTGTGAGTCCGTTACTTCCCATCTCAGAATGTGCCTTACAGAGGTTCAACTGAGCACAGCGAGATGGGAGGTCACTCTGGATCCCCCAGTGCCCCTGGTGTAATGGCAAGGATCATTCCAGGAGGAGGCAGGAGAGCAGGAGAAGGAGATGTGAGGCAGACGCTGGGGAAAGGAAGAGACATTTGGAGATGGCCTGCAGCCATCTCTGAAGATGGAGGAAGGGCCCCGAGTCAAGGAGAGAAGGAAGCTTCCAGAAGCTGCCCATGCAGGGACAGAGATGCTCTCCTGAAGCCCGGCAGGGTGTAGCTTGTTTATCCTTCGATCTCTAACTATAAAATTTTAAAGAACAATCTGTTATGTTAAGCTCCGAGATTTGCAGTAGTTTGTTAACAGCAGCAAATGTTGAGGCATTACCATTCTCCCATAAGGCTTCTATATCAGTGGATTCTGAGCAAACCATGTTGATTATCTTTTTCCTCCTCACTTTCAAAGATTTTCCCTTTACTCAGAGATAAAGGACAATGACCCTGTAATTTACTCCTAGGTGATGGGAAAAGACATGAAAACATATGTTCACACAAGAATGTACGACAGGGATTCATAGCAACTAACATTATTCATACTAACTAAAATGTGGAAACAACCTAAACTTAAAACAATTGGTGAATGGATAAACAAAATAAAGGAATGAAATGCTGATAAATTCTAAAACCTAGATGAATCCTGAAAATGTTATACTAAGTGAAGGAAGCTAATCACACAAGGCCTCAGCTGTTTGGTTCCACTTAAGTGAAATGTCCAGAATACACACACACACACACACACACACACACACACACACACACACACATACCCAAAAAAAGAAAACGTTCCTGGTTTCTGGGAGCTGGGAGTAGACAGTGGAAGATGGGGAGCCGTCACTAATGGATATGCAGTTTCTTTTGGAGTGATGAAAATGTTTATGACTTAGTTGTGGTGACAGCTGTACAATTGTGTAAATATTCTGAAAATCACTGACTTGTGCTCTTTAGAAGGGTGAATTTTATAGGATGTGAATTACATCTAAATAAAGATGTCAAGAAAAAAAGAGGAGGGAGGCAGGTAGTATATAGGTAGTAGACAGCTCCATGTTTTGTCTGACTGGCATGTTGGGATTCTGCAACAAAACAGAACTGATAGGATAGATAGGTAGAGAGATGATAGATGATAGATAGATAGATAGATAGATAGATAGATAGATAGATAGATATTGATAGATAAAGAAACAGAAATTGAGATTTATTAAAATGGATTGTTTCACACAATCGTGGAATCTGGGAAGCCCCATGATCCACCACCTGCCAGGACCCTCAGGGAACCTGGTGCTATAGTTTACAGCCCTGAGAGCCAGAAGTCAACGGTGTAGGTTCCAAACTGGGTCTGAAGTCCTGGAGAACCAGGAGCACCAAGGGCAGGAGCCATGTTCCAGCTGTTTGGCAGAGTCAAATTCTCCTTTTCTCTACCTTTCCGATGTATCCAGGCCCTTGACAGATTGGCGGATGCCACTCACATGAGTGAGGATGGACCATTTTCCAGCCCGTCTACTGATCCAAAGGCTTATCTCTTCTTGAAACACGTGCACAGGCACACCCAGAGTGTTTAGCAGATTGCTGGGCATCCTAGATCCAGTTAGGTGGACGTGCAAAGCTCACCATCACATTAGCCTCATGTGATTTTCTTGGCACTTGTGTTGTCTTCCTTTTTTCTCATAATGGAGAAACCACCCGTGTGTGGAGAATGACCAGATCTAGGGGAAAAAAAAATATTAGTCGAATCTGACAAGTGTGTTATCAGATAGGTGTGTTATCAGATAAGTGTGTTATCAGGTGACAGACTGAGGACAGCTGAGGTGCCTGAAGTGCAAGCAGTGAGGGCAGGATCTGAACCCTGGTTTTGCAGCTTTCCAAGCCTTCGTTAGTAGACAGAGCACTTGTTTCTCTTTTCCATCACGGGTTTGCTCTTAATAAACACCCTTAGAAGGAACAGATATTAAGAGAATCATTTGGAAGAAGAGCAAGTACCTAGGTACTACGGTGGGGTGGGGTGGGTGGTGAGCAGAACTCTCTGACCATCTCCGGTCGGGCTTTATGTCCATGTGATTGTTCTAGAAATGCCTCAGTTCTGGTACCTCAGCTACAGAATGGGGATGATAATATGAACTAGCACCAAGGCAGTTGTGAGAGTTGAATTAGAGGTAGGGATTCATATTATATCATTTTCTCACTCCTAATTCTCTGTATCTTTCACCAACGAGAGTACAATTTTGCTTAATAGAAAGGCCAGACACAATAGAGAAATGCCAAGAGTTCTTCCACAATAGACATTATGAGGAATGTCTAATTCACATGACATGAAAGAAGCTAGCTCCAAGGCTAGGTGGGCCCACCCCCATCTCTAGATGCCTGTAATCTAGATGCTCAGCCCCCCAGGCAACACAAAGACCTCCTCTCTCAGGCCCCAACCCAAACTTAACTCCCAAGTTTCAACACTGCCTACTTTAGGTTATTATATGTTTGTGCACTTACCTTTCTATATATTATAATCTTAATGATTTCATATGCTGTATTGAAATCTACAGTACCTTGAATTCATTCATTCACTCATTAATTCATCCAAATATTTGTGGAATGCACATTATACACTAGGCACTTGGCATAAAGAGAAGAACCCCAGATACACATCTATTGTCATGAAGTTTTTGGTATAGACATTCACTGAAATTCGAAAGGAAGAATAAATGAAAATAATGTACCAAGTCTAAAAGAAAGAAGCCACTTGGCCTAACTTTCAGTTGACTCATGGTTATAATGAGAGGTGGATTTGGGTTGATCAATAGTAAGTATTTAACAAATTCTTATTTCTTTCCCTAGTGCAGAGCAGAGCTGTGAAAGCAAGTGGTTTCCTGATGATGCACATGACCTGGAGAGCTAGAGCTAAGAAAAGACCATCCATATCACTTACAGAAATAGCATCATTTGTGGCTGACATGAACTATACAGCCAAATGCCAGTTTTCAGTATGAAAAGGTATATTCCATGTTTGTATAATGTTATGGTTTGGATGTGAGGTATCCCCCAAAAGCTCATGTGTGAGACAATGCAAGAAGGTTTAGAGGAGAAATGATTGGATTATGATGGGGATTAACTGAGTGGTAACTGAGGGCAGGTGGGGTGTGGCTGGAGGAGGTAGGACTTGGGGGTGTGCCTTTGGCATATATATTTGTATCTGGCAAGTGGAGTCTCTGCTTTTTTTTTTTTTTTTTTTTGGTATCGGAGGTTGAACTCAGGGGCACTCGACCACTGGACCACCTCCCCAGCCCTTTTTTGTATTTTATTAGAGACAGCGTCTCACTGAGTTGCTAAGTGCCTTACCATTGCTGAGGCTGGCTTTGAACTCATGATCCTCCTGCCTCAGCCTCCCAAGTGCTGGGATTACAGGTGTGCACCACCACACCGGCTCTCTCTGCTTCTTGATCATCACGTGAGCTGCTTCCCTTCACCACACTCTTCCACCTTTGTGTTCTACTTTACCTCCAGACCTGAGGAATGGAGCCCACTGTCTATGGACTGAGACCTCTGAAAAGGTAAGCCCTCAAATAAACTTTTCCTCCTTTACAATTGTTCTGGTCAGATCTTTTAGGCATAGCAGCAAAAAAGCTGAGGAAGACATATAATTTTATCAAAATAGATTCTACTGTCATGCATAACTAAAAAGAACCAATTAAAAATGATGATGTCTTTTGCCAATTTAGGATTATATCCAACTAGATCTAGAATGTATAAATCATATAACCCAAAAGTACTTTGCTGGCTCCAGTTCACCCTCTTTTACACATTTTACAATGGGCGGAGTTTCAATCAACCAACCTGCTACTGTGTCCAAACCAAGGATTTGGAAATGCTTAGTGCCTTTTCCTTTCAGCTTCCCCTACAGAGCTGAACTCTGCAAGATGCTAAGAACTCCTTCCTTAACTGCAGTGAACCAACACCAAATAAGAAAGATCTTGAAATTTTTTGACTGGTACTTGGGACACTCATCTCTGAAAACCAAAGAAGGAAATTCTGCCACCTCAAAGAGCATGTGCAGACCATGTGGGGACAAGAAATCAGTCATGAAAAGAGGAGGGAGAAGAAACAACGTTCAGAGAATATTGATGGTAAGAGCAGAGGGTATGTGATGGGCCAGCCTGGAGGGAGAGAAAGGGACAGCAGTAGAAGAGGTGTCTGAGGTTGCCCCAATTGTCCAGGGGATGCTGCAGTTCCAGGCTTGTTTCCAGCCTCCTGGATCCTTGGTGGTGTGAACTTGGTGGCCGAATGCTCTCCTGTTGGCCCTTTCTCTGAAACACCCACAGGAGTTGCTTGATCTGATGCTCTCCCTTTCGCTACCTGCTCTGGGGGCTAAAAACGGACTGATGGGGGTGCTTCTCCCTCTACTGAGGTGTCCTTCCCCGTGGAGAGATGCCCATGAGCATGACATTGTTTACATCTCACCTGGCCTCGCTGAGCAACTCCTGAGGGTTTTCCTGATGATTAGGATGTGAAGGTAAAACTGAACATGCACAGCCTGGTTCCACGCTCTTGGCCTTTCTTTCTTAAACCAGATTCTCAACAGGGAGAATTCACTCTGCTGCTCTAAGCAGCATAATATTTTTAGGGACTTGCTTCACAGGAGGTAGTCCAACATAGCCAGGGCGGGATGCAAAAGGCTGTGTAATTGTAGTGTTTGTTGTTAAGAAATTCAATTTCTCACAATCTAGCCTCTGATAGCAATAAAATTGCTATTTTTTAAAAATAGTTGTAGTTGGACACAAAACCTTTATTTTATTTATTTATTTTTATATGGTGCTGAGGATTGAACCCAGGGCTTCATAGGTACTAGGCGAGCACTCAACCACTGAGCCACAACCCCAGCCCCTAAAATTGCTAGTTTATCTTCCATCTGCTCATAGCTTTATATTATTCAGAGTTGCTTTCAAATTTGAGTGGGGTATTTGCTGGGTACCCTGAAGGCCATCTTTCCCTGTCTCTAAACTTACTCTGCCACTTGCGTTAATCCTTCGTTTTTGGTCTCAGCATGCTCACCTCAAAATGTCCCTGCCCGATTCACAGCTCTGAAAAATGAGTTGATGTGCACATTTTGAATAACTGTCTAATAGGCATATGATCTTGGCCCATTTATTCATTTTTAATTATTTTTGTGCATTGAAAATAAACCTTTAAAAGAGGATTCTTGTTCTAATAAAATTTTAAAATTGGGAAGCACATTCAGCAATCCATTGGTTATTTTATGCATATGGTATTTGTTAAGCATCCAAAACATGCCATGTATTGAGAACAGGACAATAAGACATGGTCCTCCACGTTGGCAATTTTAGTGGGAGACAGAGTCACACGAAGACAATTATACAAAAAGAAGGAAGCTTAGTTATAGATATACGGAGAATAACCTGTCCAAAAATGACTTGGCTGAAATGACATAAGAAGATGTGTTTTCTCATCTTGAAAGCACACTTGACCGAAAGTTAAATGTCATACACCACCATGAACCAGGGCAACCTAATTTGTGGATTATTTGAAATGTGATCAGAGATACAATAATGGAAATCTCTTTAAGAGTAAGATTTTGTTTGATTATTTTTGTAAACCCTCACATTAGAATAATATCTGCATACAGTGGGTATTCAGTATATTATTTCATCCATTTATACCCCATCCATCCATCCATCATCCATCCATCCATCCATCCATCCATCCTGCTAACTATTCCATAAATATCTCAGTGCACCTTGAAAAGGTACACGAAATGAACAAAGAAACAAGTGTTATTACAAAACAGCTACCAAAGGTGCCAAGTCCCCACCGTAGAGTTAAATCTCTAGATGACTGTTGCACTCTCAGGAAGCTCAAATCTCTAGACCACCCTGCACTGCACATTGAAGGCTTTCATCGTGCATAACAGGGGGGGGGGGGTGAGTGTGAACATATTCCACACAGGCCATGGTGGTTTCTAAGGGAGGACTTTGAGGTTCCCTCCATGCTGACCCTGCCAGGGAGATTCCATGTTAGCTCCTCTCATCCCTACTTGCTCTTGCAAGATGAAGCTGTTTGGGCTCAGTCCTCCTACTGGGCCATTTGCCAGGGTGTGAGCCACCTACTGTAGAACTCACTGAGATCTCTTCCAGGAAGCATATCCATCTTCTCTCCCCTGGTGACTACCAGAAGATGGGCATTTTTTTTTTTTTTTTTTTACATTGCCAAACAAAATGAGGGATACATCCCTCTTTCCATTTCTTAACTCTACCTCCCTAAGGTAAGATAGAAAAGTGTCTTAACCATTCTGAGGAAGATGATGATGGATAGAGTGAAGTCAGGGAGGAGGTTGGAAGGGAGAGAGTTAGCACTGGCACAGAGGAGGGATATATTTTTATCCACGACAGAAAGGTAAATGAAGGACAAATGAAAATATAGAAATATGAGGCAGAGAGACAATTTGGACACGACTTTACAGTGTGGATTAAAGAAACCATGAAGTCCTTAGATCCAGATGTGTATGAGCTGCTGAAGTAAGGATGTGTAACAAATTATACCCACTCAGTGGCAGGTGGCAATAAATATGCACTTCTACCTTATCAATAGGGATCAGGCCATCTAGGATGGGCTCCGTCTATGTCTGTAGTTTACTTATGTGTCTGCAGGCTGCTCCATTCCACATGTCCCTCATCTTTTTCTGAGGCTCGTGGGAGATCCTGATCACGTCTTCTGCATGACTACGGCAGAGTGCAAGAGAAGCAATCCAAGTCATGCCAGAGATTTTTGAGGCTGTGCTCATATATTGCTTACCAAGACAGCATGGTCCCAAAGTAAGGCCAGAGCAAAAGCGCTTTGTAACCATGTAAAGTTACACCGCTTCGATCTGAGGATGGGGAGAATTGGGACCATTGTGCAAATCAGATCATTTGCTTTTACCTAGGCTCTGCCTCCATCTCTAAAAAGTTTTAATAATTTCAACACTTAAAAAATATGGCAATGTAAGGACTGTGATATTAATTCTTAGCATCTGAAAATTCTCAGAATAATCCTCTAGCCATCAATCATTTAGCAAGGCAAAGAATGCTATATTTTTAAAAGTCCTTAGAGATCATTTATTCCACCTGTTTATGTTAAAACTGGGGAAACTGAGAACAGAATGGATAGATAATAGAGAAAGCTCAGATGAGAAGCTGAACTCGAATGCACTCTAATTTTTATTTTGGACTTTATGCAGCACTGTACTGGCAGACAGATTAAAACCCCATTTTACAGATTGCTGACTAAGGAATGGAGTTGCATCCTTGTGGTCCGATAACGGTGCAGGGTCTCTCTGTTATTTATCCATTTGTCCCTTCTATTCTCCTCCTCTCACCCTAGAGGATCCAAATAATTTAGAAAGAGGAAGAAGTGAATGTTCCTTTGGAAGCCACAATGCTGTGGAATGGAGGTGTGATATACTTACAAATTAGATATTAGCTCGTAATGTGATCTGGCCATGAGGAACACCGACCCGGCTGGGGCCGGCCTGTGCAAGGAGTCCAGCTGCAGGAAAGGGAATAATCCCCCTTTATATGGCACTGGTGAGACCGCACCTGGAAAACAGGCCCCTGTTCCAAGCCTCGGTACCCAGGCCATGTGGACAGGGAGAAGGAAACTGTATGATTCATTCGGAGCTGGAGGAAATGACCTAGGGGGGAGAGATTAAAGTGCTTAATGAGTTCTCTTTCCTCCCTCGAAAAGGATCGACCCCCTGGCAGCTGAGAGGCTCCGTGGGCTGGGCCACTGTGTTCAGATCTTTGGGTCTTTGAGGTAAGAGGCCAGCCCTGCAAAATGTGATTCAGTGGCTCCAATCCACCCGTGTCCTCTGCCTCCTCCTCTTCTATTTCTTTCCTCTCTCTGGACTCTTCTCAAGTGTTCAGAAGGCTGTCTTACCTTTGGGCTTTTGTAACTATATCTCCTTTTGCCTGGCATCCGCCTCCTGCCTTCGCATCCCTGGCCTGCTGAGTGCTGTCCAGCACGCCTGGCAGTGCCAAGGGCCCCCAAACCTGTTCTGGAATCTGTACATCTCCTTGCTTCTCCGTTCTCACCTTTACTAGCTTGTGCAGTGCCTTTCTCTGGGGTACCAGAAACTTTCTCTTTTGTCCTCTGCTCCTTATGTAGCTGGTGCATTGTGAGGGTCAGTGAATATCTGTGAAGGTTGTGCGGAGTACTTAGCAGTCAGATGTGGGGCAGTTCGACTGGCCTCAGTGCTTGTGCCAGTGCTGGGCTGCCTGCCTGAGATGTGCCAGTCCTTGTCCTGACCCATGCAGAGGCACCAGGAAGGACGCTGGATTAGGAGGCAATCCATGTGGATTCTAGTCTGGCTGTCCTGCCTATTAGCCATAGGCTAGAAGGAACATCGCAGATCTTCCCTGAGCCTTGGCTTCTTAGTGTGCCTTTCTGTGGAGTTGTTTGAATTAGTGCAAAGCCTCTTCGTCACCACTGCATGTTCTCTGATCCAGACAGTCTAACCTTAAATCAAACCTTTGCTCTTCACTGGTCTGGCTGCATAATTTCTCTGAAAGTTCCAGTCTTCCCTTTGGTTGGGATAGTCACATCTGTACAACACCCAGAGCTTGTAGAAGGGGATGTAGGGCAGATGAAGGTGGTGGAGAAGGGGTGCTCAGCATCATCGGCAGGAGTAGCCACGCCCAACCCTGGGTTGCCTCTGGGAGGCTGTGGGCAGAGACCCGTGTGCCAAGACAGGCTCAGGTAATCTGAAATCCACCAGGAAGCCTGAGCTGGAACCTCAGGCACTGTTCCTGTGGCCATCAGCATCCTCCTGTCATCCTAGGAACAAGCTAGGCAGGGAGGTTTCCTCCCGGGGCAGACATACTACCAAGGCCCAGAGGTGCCCATGGGGTGCAGAACTGGCATACTCATCTAATTGAGTCAGATTCTCTTCAGCAGGCTATATGGGGCCAAGGGGACCTCAGAGTCAGCAGCTTTCAACATATTTGCAGCTGCTGGTGACTCACACGTCTTGGAATGGCCCCTGGGCAGCAGTGCCTTGCACATAGTAGCTGTCATCTGTACTGACGAGAAGAAAGGAATGGCTGTCATTTAAGACAAAAACTGATTCCACACTCTCTGTTCCCCTCGGGGAGCTTTTGAACCAATTCAAACTTGGGTATGATTTTTATTTAGGAAACCATATGGATGGGTGGGACCGACTGAGAAAAAGACTGGCAGACTTGTCCTGCATCCAGAGATGTGACAGCACGGACTGAGTCATGTTGCTGGGGTTGAAACCTGGTGCCGGTCCTATACAGGAAGTCCTCCACCTGCAGTACCCTTATCTATGCAGAAGGGATATATATATATATATATATATATATATATATATATAAATATTTATATAATATATATATATTTAGAATTGACAAGAATGCTTTCCATATCACATTCAAACTGATGTCCTTTTCTTCTATTCTAATTGTTCGATGTCATGCCACACTCTAGTTTGCTGTATGCTTCAACCAGGATGTTCTTACACACCATTGAAATTTTCTTGCTAGTTCTAATTGCTGCCTTTGACTTGCTGACCCAAGAGCCATACATTTTATTTAGCATGTCCATATATATATATATATATGTGTGTGTGTGTGTGTGTGTGTGTGTGTGTGTGTGTGTGTGTGTAATATAGCATATAATATAATCTATATTCCAATAACTAATGGAAGGCAGAACCCCACAGAAAGATGCTTCAGAAAATTAATATTCTTCCTGGCTGGAAATGGCACTTACCTAAAGAAGAGAAATTTCATTATCTTGGTAAGAGAAATCAAAGAGTTCTGACCAGCAGCTTCCTGCTGACCTCATCTGTGCTCAGAAATCAGCCCCTTCTCCTGTAAAGTAAATGTACCGAGTAAGTTTACAGTTATTGCAGGGCCTATCTTCCACTGCCTTTCTGGTATGAACATAGTCTGATCCACACTCCTGGACTGTATTACAAAGTTGCTTTTTTCCTATATACTCTTAGATTGGTTTTAGCATCCAAGAGGTAAAATCATTGTATCTGTGCTCATGCTCCATCACTTCTTGGGTGACCTAAGAAGAGCAATGACTTTTGTCTTTTGCTACGTCCCTTTACTCACTCAAGAACAGATCTTCTTGTTCCTGTTCAATATCAAAATGCGGGATTGTTTTCTTAAGACGCTGATGAACTTGTAGCAATTTCTATCCAGGTGTTGTGCAGTCTGATACAGACTTTGAGGCGATGCGGGGCATTTTGAAAGAAAGTGTGACCGCTATGGGGTTGGGCACATTGGGCCCCTCTTATTGGAGCCTCATTGGTTATTGCATATGCCTTCATATAACGTAAAGGGTCATTATTTGGGATTTGAATCCAGCAACAGAAATGGGCTCCTAAATTAATCTTGGTCCTGATTGCCCCCAGTCATCTCCATGTGACTCCCGGTGTGCTTTCCCACCTGTATTTGGTTTAGTCACTCCCTGGCTGGAAATGGCACTTACCTGAAGGGGAGAAATCTCATTATTTTGGTAAGAGAAATCTGTTGAACGCTTGCTTCAGGGATGAGGCTCCCAACTGCTGAGAGACCAGCCTCGCCTTAAAGGCACCGTTTAACTCAGTACTGTGGTTCTCTAATTCTATTAGAATTCTCCGTGATTCTGCATCCATTCTTCATTCTTCTCCTTCTATTTCATTTACCAACCATTTGCCAAGTGTCTGTAAGGGGATCAGAGAGAGGAAGATTAGAGAATTAAAGGTCAATAATGACATTTTCTGCCTTCAAGTGATTCATAATCCAGTGAGTTTGCATCCTGTTCTCTTGGGTGATGTTTCAGTCTTGGTGCTTCATTCTTTTGGGTTTTCATCTCCGTGGGTGAGCTTCGGCTGGATTTTTGCCATGCTCTCTCATCTCCTTTCCATTCACTCTCTGCTCAGGCGATTTAATTCCACTTGCTTGGTTTACCTTATCAGCCCTTTAATCCTGACCTTTCTGACTCTGCCAGTGTCTGGACCTGTATTTTTCCCTGTTGTGCATCTTCCCTTGGATAAGACCCAGGAATCACTACAGGCTGCGAGGCTTAAAAGAAGAGCTTAGAGAAGAGCCTATTAAATAGCGAATAACAAACTAAGTTCAATGTGACAGGACTTACAGGAAATTCACCAACCCAAGAACTCTGGTGTTTTTTTTGTGAAATATTGCAGTAATGTAAGCACTTGAGACGATGCTGGAAAACGTGAATTAAAATAAGATTTTGTTTTTTACGATGAGCAATGGAAAAATTGCTTGTGTTTTGGTTTTTTATTAAATATAATGACTCAAGTCAAAGAAGTGGCTATACTTGAGAACAAACAATAAAAACTTTCAGCACAAAATTGTTTTCAAAATAAAGAAGGCAAGTTTCAAAGTGAGTACACTAAAGTGTTTTATTGTGTACTGAGTATTTTTGTAATCCCACTATCAAAAGCCTTATGCTAAATGTTTCTGTTTGATCTAAAGACTTCAAATAAGTGACTCAACACATTTAAATTTAAATCCTTATGTCCCCTGTTCTCACACACCTGTTTCGCCTCTTCTTCTTAGGGTATTAGTTGATGGCACCATAAAAGTAATATAGGTACCTTCTTTGAAAAATTTTGGATGTCCATAGTAAGTAAAAAATTAACTATTCCTCATTCTCTATTCTTACCCTCTTTCTTGAGCTTCTCTTATTAATAAAATTATTTATGCCTTTATTTCTTACTAAAATAATATCAAATAATATATTATTACATATTTCTTGGTTTTTTTATTGACTGCCAAGAAAAATGGGATTTTGGCTCACATTTACTGGTTTTGTTAAATATTGCATTTAAAATTGTGTTTCTTGAAACCTCACATTTAGTTAGTGTTTCTTGATTACCCATTATTTAAAAGGAGTAAATCAGGGCTCAACACTATCATTGACATCTTCCCATGTGTCTCTCCCTATATTAGTGATAAAATTACTTATTCTGAATATGAGCTTTAACATGTACATCCTGTTTTCTGATTATATTTTGCTTTTTCAAAAAGTGATGCTAAAGATGTAAAAACAAAGACCAGATCTTCACAGTATTACCATGATGTCAATGTGATAATAGTAAACATACTGTAGAACCACAAGGTAGGTTTGGACTCAGAATGAAAAAAGTAATATTGGGTTATTTAGAATTAACAAAAGAATGCTTTCCATGTTACATTCAAACAGATGCCCTTTTCTTCTATTCTAATTGCTCGATGTCATGCCACACTCTAGTTTGCTGTATGCTTCAACCAGGATGTTCTTATACACCATTGGAATTTTCTTGCTAGTTCTAGTTGCTGCCTTTGACTTGCTGACAAAAGAGCCATATACTATATTTACCACATCCATAGAAGTTTTTGGCCTCCTAGTCTTATCTTTGTTTAATTGTCTACTCTGTTATTAGAGAGAAAATTATTAGAGGGCTAAGAACCTGTTCACATTTGGCTTAGTGTTTCATGACCTTGCTATGGAACCATTTTTCTAGACTCTTCCTATTTATTTCCTCCAGTGATCAGACTAGATTCAATTCTGTAACATCTTCAGATTTCAGAGGCATGGTTTTGTAGAAGTCTATTTCTCACCCCTGTCTCAGTCCACTCTGGACCAGAAGGGACCTGCACTCCACCCAGCCATTCTGGAAGCAAAGCTTTCCACCAGGTCCTTCTAGTTCCTGGTCCCATAGGCCCCGGATCTACTCCGCAGTCAGCCAGCTGGGCCAAGGCAGGTGATGCAGAAGGCACAGGGCCTCCTAATGTCCTGGGATAGAAGTGGCCAGTGTGCTTCTGATCACATTCCACTGTCAGCAATCACACGACCTTTTCAGAGGGAGAGATGCCAGCAAGGATCTGCTGTCAGTGCAGGACGAGGTGAAGAAGGCAGATTCCACCAAGATTCTACAGTGGGCCCCCTGGGTTCCTCTTTTTGTATCCTTTTGTTTCATTGAAATACATAATGAAGGATTTTCTTTCCCCTCCAGAAGGCTACATGGAGACAAATGCCCTAATCCTTTTTTACATATGGAAGTTTATTTTATTTTCACACTTAATACTGTCATTGGCTGTGAATTCTGGTTTAAAATTAAAATTTTCCTTAAAACATTTTGTCTATTATCTATCACCCTACTATCCTGCAGAATTATTTAAAGTTTTTATTTTTCTTCATATTCTCTGTTCTCCTCTTCTTATAGATGACTCTCCTAGGATGAGCCACTAAGACTTTACTTTTTTTTTTTTTTTTTTTTTTGGTACTGGCGATTGAACTCAGGGGCACTTAACCACTGAGCTATATCCCCAGACCTACTTTGTATTTTATTTTGAGAGAAGGTCTTGCTGGGTTGCTTAGGTTCTTGCCAAGTTGCTGGGGCTGGCTTTGAACTCACAATCTTGCCTCAGCCTTCCCAGCCATAGGGATTATAGGCATGCACCACCATGCCTGGCCTTACTTTACATTTTTGTCTCTTATTTTGTTTTGTGTTCTAGGGTCTTTTCCTCAGGCCATCTTATTGACTTTAACATTTCAGTCATTATATTTTAAATTTCTATTATTATTTTCTTGTCTCCTAATCTTTTATATCAACCTATTATTATTTTATTGATGTGGGCTCTTTCCAGAGTCTGATAATCCTCAGTAGAGTGGTTTCAAGTTCTCCTATTGTGTGGATTACCTCTTTATTCCAATTTCAGGCACTCTTTGTGTCCATTCTGATCTTTCTTTTCTATGTCTTTTTTCTGTGAAATGTTGATACCCTTACGTGTTTCAAAAAAGTTGTTGAATGGATTTTTTGTTTGGTTTAGGTCCATTTCTCTGATTCCTTGAATGCTTCTCATGTAATTATGTATGTAAAGGAGATCTTTCTCAACAACTTCTCTTAGCCTACTGACCTTGGGATACAATTCAAATATATATTTGTGTTTTGTTCCTGATTCTCAGCACAGACCTCTTAAATCTAGAGTGCCTTTTGTACACCAATGAGCCTGATCATGGTGGGGGACTCTAGATAGCTTCTGATTTCCAAATTTTCTTATGGATACTAACCCAACTGCGTGGTTAGAGATTTGAATTGTAGCAGGTTCACATTGAACTTGCGGGAGGGAAGAGGGGCTGGAGGTTGAGTTCAATCACTAATGACCACAGTCATCATGACTTTAATGAAATCTTGGATTATCCACCCCCCCCAACACACAACAGTGTTCAAGGACATGCCTGGGGGGTGAATATAATGATGTACCTGGAGGGTGACCCCACCCCGACTCCACAGGGTCAGATATCCCAGCAGGTGGTCCCCCTCTGTACCATGCCCTATGTATCTTCTTATCTTAGCTGTTCTTCTTTATGCTTTATAAGAAACTATATTAGTAAGTATGACACTTTCCTGAGACAATTCTAAAGAACTCTTGAGCCTATGGGGGGATTGTGGAAACCCTCAAATTTAAGCTGGTGGGGCAGAAGTGTGTGGGTCACCTTGGATCTTATTTGCCTTTAGCAAAGTTGGGGGCAATCTTTTGGACCTGAGCTCCTCATTTATTGAGAGACTCACTGATGGAGACCTCATCTGCACATTTGTGGAATTGTGTATCTAGTTACCTACTTGATGTCCCCACTTCAGCTCTCTTAAGTTTGACATTTAAAAATTGAACTCATGGGGGTTGGGGTTGTGGCTCAGCGGCAGAGCGCTCGCCTCGCACATGCGCGGCCCGGGTTCAATCCTCAGCACCATGTAAACATAAATGCATTGCATTGTGTACAACTAAAGTAAATAAATATATATTTTTTTTAAAAAAAGAATCTTAAAAAAAATTGAACTCATGATTTTCCCTTGACTTTTGTGATTCTTGCCTCAATCAGCCTTGGCCATGGTACTGCTGCACAACAAACGACCCTCAAAATGAGTAGCAATACACACTTACTCAATATGCACAGTTCTGACGTGGCTGGACTCCTGATTCAGGCGTCATGCCAATAGTCCCACCTCCCATCCTCCCAGAAGGTCTCCCATCCCAGGGACTGGCTTTTCCACTTACCTTGTGGCTTAAGCCAGAGGTATGAGGGTTGATCTTCATTTGTCCCTCCTCTCCATCCTCACATCCATTCTATTTGAAAATCCTTCATCTTTCTAACCTCCAAGGTATTTCTCAAGTTTACTGAGTCCTCACTGATGAGGACTACGGCCAAAGTCAGTCATGCTGACTTTAATTAAATCTTGATTATCCACCCCCACACCCCCAACACACAACAGCGTTCAAGGACGTGCCTGGGGGGGTGAACATAATGATGTACCTGGAGGGTGACCCACCCCGACTCTACTATATCTGGGCTGCTGTAATAATTTGCATGGAGTACGATAATCTTCATTCATCTGACAACAATTTATCGATCATGTTCCTCTTAAGTACCCCACACAGGAATTTTCTTACGGATACTAAGCATGGCTGTGTCCTTGTTCTACATCAGAACGTACTAATTTCATGACATAGCTCTTCTAAGAAGCAGAAGAAAGCTCATGAGCAAAACGGATACGACTGTCTGCCCTTGCGGAGTTTATAACCCAGGGAAGAAAGCAGAACTTGTTCATCAGGCTTTCCTGCTTCCTCTTGTCGCCTCCACCATTCTGTCCATCTCACTGAGGCCAGAGCAGTTTTAATAGTGAGAGAGACAAGCCGGGCGTGGTGGCGCACGCCTATAATCCCAGCACTTTGGGAGGCTGAGGCAGGAGGATCGCGAGTTCAAAGCCAGCCTCAGCAATGGCGAGGCACTTAGCAACTCAGTGAGACCCTGTCTCTAATAAAATACAAAAAAAGGGCTGGGGATGTGGCCCAGTGGTCAAGTGCCCCTGAGTTCAATCCCCGGTACCACAAAAAAAAAAAAAAAAAAAAAATAGTGAGAGAGACAATGTCACCCCCTTGCTTGGGCTCTTTGGTGGTAGACCAGCAACCACACTCCTTACCATGGCCTGCCAAGCCCTGTGTGCCCTCTTTTTAGCTACATCCTTCCCCCATCTCAGCCCCTGTCCACCTCCTCTGCTGTGCTCTGTCCATCGCCAGCTCTTTTCCTTTTTAATTTCTAGAACATACCAAGCTCCTTTCCAGCCCAGAGACTGGCACATGTGGGTTCCCTGCCTCGCATCGTGTATTACTGAATCTTCAGGTAACATTTCAGGTCTCCACTTAAAAATCACCTTCACCTTCACATCGACTTTGCTAATGACCTTAATTAAAGCTCAGACTTCTGATCTCTCTCAGAGTGATCTGCCCACCAACCTGGCAGTGAACTCTTGATTTGCAAGTCTGTCTGTCCATATGTATACATACATCTGTTTACCTGTTTAATTTAGTCTGTTTCTTCTGTCTGGACTCTATGTAGGGTTCATAGTATTTTAGTCATCCCTGTATTCTTCGTCGTTAATACAATGTCTAGTGTGAAGTAGTTACTCAAAAAATTTTTCTTGTACCTTAAACATATTCATGAATTGGCAAGCTTCAGCCCTTGGGAAAAAATAGTATCATAGAGAGTTGTGAATAACATGGGTTAAGGTCCCAGTGGTGCCTTCTAGGCAACCACAAAATGGAGGATAATTGGTAAACTTGACCTCATTAGAAGAAATTATTCTGTAATTAGGTAAAACTAGGGCAGGGCAGGGTGAATGATTTTCTTAGTGTAATACAGAAGATCACTGTGGAGCTGGGTGAAGACCAGGTCCTACCCACTGGAGGCCAGGTCCTCACGTTCAGTTCCTAATACAGGCCCCGAGGGGACAACTCAATAGTCCAACCCCACGGTGACCCACTCGCCCAAGACAGCCAGACAGGGGAGGCTCAGGCCTAGCCTGAGGGTTTCCAGGCCACTTTGCTTTTGGTTTGGCTCTGGGCCCTGCTTCCCTTTGCTATTGTCCCTTGGGCTCCTGACCTGAAATCAGGCTCTCAGTCTTCTGCTCAGAACGAACTGGTGACTTTTAATTGTGTTTTCCACTTGGGGTTCTTTGAAATCTGTGTTGCGTTGCTTGTGTGGGTTTAGCTTGACCTTTAATGTTCTCTTGGCAGATTTCTGTTATTGGAGGGGCTGGGATTTTTTTTTTTTTTTTTTTTTTTGATTTGTTAGAGAGAACAGAGCCTAAGCTTTGGACTTCAGACCCTTAAGCTTTCTGTTAAAAACAGAGAGATGACTAATAACTATTTAGTGTGCAATGATGGCTTAGCAGTATTTACCACTGATTTAGGCTCTCTGGCTCCATTACCTAGGATATTTTCCTGACTTAAACATTTCTCAGTTCTTTAGCCAGCAGCTGTCTACATTTTTTTTTTAAGTCCCCAGATCTGCAGAAATTATGATTTCACATTTCTACTAGGCCCCTTTCACTGTTCAATCAAAAAAGCCTCTTGTGCCTTGTAGCCTGTGTCCTAAAGTGAATCTAACACAAATCACAAGTAGAGAACGCAAACAAAGGATGAAGCCTGAATCTTCCCAAATGGGGTCCACGCCCAGCACCACTGTGCCTGGCTTTTGGCTGTGGCTGAAGTAGGTGTGTGAAAGGAGAAACAGGGTTAATGACAGAAACACACACACACACACACACACACACACAGCAACACAGCAACAGCCCCTGACGGAGTAGGAATATATGATTCATCCTCCCTCTCCTTCAGCAGTTGCTGGAGTCTCCATTCTGGAGAGAGGGAGAGAGCCCACGTAAAAATCCAGGTAATTACTCCCTGAGGATACTGCTTCAAACTAATTCCTCGGCATTGCAATTATTTATTAATTGATACATGTAACAAATATGAATTGGTTTGGGGTGTAAAGATAACAGAGATTAAGTCACTGACCTCAATGGTATGTGTGTGTGTGTGTGTGTGTGTGTGTGTGTGTGTTAAATTTATAGTATGAAGGGCAGCCAGGAGTGGAACATTCACTGTTGGTTCAAAATCTTGGGTTTATGGTAACAGTAAGCACACGAAATGTAATTTTATAATCTATGTCATTCACAGAGAGATTTCCATGTTATAGGCACTATGCTGATTGCTTTATAATGTTTGCCCATTTAATTTTCTTTATAAGCTGAAAAAATAGGTACTTGTAGGGCCTTATAATACGGAAACAGAAGCTCAGCATAAGTTTTCACTTGTTTATAGTCACAACACCCAATCTTTCTGAACTTCCATCCTGTGTTTTTAACCTGAATATTAAAGGAAGCTTTTTGGGTTACACTTTAAAATTTCCAGTGACATTTCCTAACTTTAACACTGTATGAACTCTCTGATAGAACTCAGGGACTATCGGTGGAAACCCTGAGAGATGACAGTTTCTTCTGGGCATCAGGCTTGCTGGGCTGCAATGAGGGGGCGGGGAGTTAAGAGTTCTGAGACTAGGGTCAACAGCCATGCCTTTAGTCCTACTCAGTCTCTTAGTTAAGGCCATAAGACCTGGGTTTCTTCTTCCATAAAGTGTGTGTCATCATATTAATTTCACTATTTTTGTTCACTGGGGAGAAGGAAGAGCGAGCTAATAGGCATAAAATGTTTGAATTATTTTGGACTTTGTAGGTGTAAGGAAGGGCCATTGTTAGATTCATATCAGACACTATAAGATGTGGCTTTTGGTTCCATGGACTAAAAAGCTCATTAAGTAATGAGAATTGTCATCAATTGGCTGCATATTATGCGCCTGACAAGAAGCCCAACACTCTGTCTTCATTTAATTGTGGAAAGGAATTCTTCAAGTCACCTATTATTACTTCCATTGTACAGAGACATGCAAGTTAATAGAGGCCAAGGAACCAGGCCTTTGGGAAGAGGTAGAAGTCAGGTTGGGATTCAAATTGAGGTCAGTCTGATTTTGGTTCCCAACCTTTTTACAGTGCTGCCTTTTGTGGACAGATAAGTTTAGAAAGTACCCCTGAATCACAAGCTGTCTTAGAAATCATCAAAACAGCTGCTGATTTTTTCCATGAGTAAATGCAAGGCTTGATACTTGTATTGAATGTATGAGTGAAGGATCTACTGGTGTTAGAAATCACAGGAGAAGCCTCTCTCTACCTTGATCTAACTCTTACCAGCCTCAGACGGGTCACGTCTCCTTTGCTGAGCCTTTCCTTGTATTCAGGGGCTAGACTTTATGGTTGGTGGCGGCTCTCATGTCCCCTCACTCCAAAGCTATGTGTGTTGAGTGTAGAGATGAAATTGTTCTAAAGAAAAACCTGAGCTGATGATTCTGGAGGAAGGAGGAGTGAATGTATATAGGCAAAAATAAAATTAAAAAATAATTTTTTTATGGTTCCTTTCCTACTTGGAGAAATCTAAATTGTTTCTTTCCTCCTGTCTTGAAAATTTCTTAATATCTCAAAGGTAGACTTCATGGCTCCTGTTTCATCGTAGTGCCACAACATACCTCTCTATTCACACGCAGTATAATTCCATGCAATATTGGGGTGCCAAACACAGGAGAGATCCCTAGCAGACAGGTTAATGCGAAGGTATGACAGACAGGTAAGATTATAAGAAACATTTGGCATCAGTACGCCACTGGCTGGTATTGGTTTGCCATGTCAGTCACCCACTCAGTGACAAGAGAGGTGAAAGGAGAGTGAAAAGGCCATTTCTGCTGAGACGACTTCTGCATCTCTCTAGATAAGAAGCTCTGATCCCATTTCTCTTATAAATGTTAATTTATATGAAACTCCAGAGTTGTTAAGCTGGAAGAACCCCATAGAGAAATCTCATTCGGTCTCTTTTTTTTTTGACTTTTGGTTAAACTGAGATGGGACAAATGTGAGTGGCTTTCCTATCATCCCACAACCAGGGGGAAGCACGGCTGAGCTCAGGAGCATGGACTCGTGACTCGACACCCACTGCAGAACCGCTGTTCCCTGCAGGTCCTCTGTAGCACTTGAGGGTATGAATAAGCGAAGGTCAGGCATCCAACAAAGATGGCAATGTCTTCCAAGAATTCCTACCTTCTGTCTTGGCCTTAAATGTTCCCATAAACATTTCAGCGCTAAAGGAAAGGTTACAGACCCGGACCTCAATGTTTTTGCTCCTGTTTTGCCTTTGATTAAGTTAAATATTGTTTGTAGATGATTCAGATAAATCTGCTCAACTTTGAGCCTGTCTGGATGGCTAAAAGGGTGCTGTTTATTTCTGTAAGGAGGCTGCCCAGCGGGGTAAGAGGCTGTTGGACTCTTGCCTCATTTCCCATACAGCCTTCTTATTTATTTCAGAGAATGCACTTAACAGGTTTCCCTGGTTGTCATCTGTCATGCTTGTCCTGGACTTGAGCTCCCCAACGCAGGTTAACTTGTTGTCTTCTTCCCTCCTTACTCTTTTGGTGCCAAGAATAGTGCCAGCAATCTGTGGCTGCTCCATCAGTGGAAAGTGAACTCAGTATATGAAAGAGTGATTGATTAATTAGAAAATTAGAGGAGGTTCTCAGGCTTCAAGTGCACGAAAGTGTAATAGATGAGTGACAGGGAACAGTTGGTCCCTGTGCCCATTCAGGCAAAGAAAACAATGAAAAGAGATTTAGGTAGAGTTGTTGGAATGTGCACCAGCCATTAGGAAGGATGGATTGGCAATGAGTGTGAAGCTCACGGAAATGCTTTTAGCTGTAGAGAGGCCACTGAATTTAAGAAACCTGCTCTGTCATTTATTAGCAGTGTGACATTGGGAAAAGTCATGGAATGCCTCCTCTTCTCAACAGAGTGACTTGAGAGGACCAATGAAATCATGAAGCTGTTGTGAGAATAAAAATCATTCAATGGATGACGACCCAACACAAGGTTGATGTCTAGTGGTTCCTTCACATGTAGTTCCCATATTTTTTTTTTTCCTTTCTTCATCTTAACATTTAACACTTTTTAAAGTGCAAATAATATTCTTCCTCTATGTGAAAAAGCCTTCATGATCTTCATATACCTTGCACTATAAATGGAGAGGAAAAACATGGAAAGGACAGAGAAATCTTAAGAAAAATGGATGGACATGATTCAGTGTGTTGAACGGATGTGGAAGTCAAGGGAGAAGAAAAGACAGTGCCACCCCAGGGAGGAGATGCCTCATAGGGAGGGATATTGTGTAGAGCATTCGTGCAGGTCAACAAAGCGAGTCACATAGTAAAGAAAGGCATCTCCTCCTGTATAAGACCTAGTCACTTTGGCAGATATGAAGCTTTGTTTATTTATTTATTTTTCTCTCTCTCCATGCCACGAGGCTTTCCCACAGTGAGTTCTTCACCAAGGTGGCTGGGCTTCAGCGTCACCTGAAACCCTTCTGCAACGTGCAGCTTTTGGGACTCTGGCTTCACAGACTTTGTTTCCGGGGAGGGGCCTTGGCCTTGGCATTTGTAAACAAACTCCAAAAGTGATAGAGAACACACAGTCAGGACTGAAGACTTTAAAAAAAAAAAAAAAAAAAAACAAGACAAAAGAAGAAAAGACAAGACAGAGCTCCCCATCGATGTTTATTCAACCCAAGGCACGTGTTCAAAGGCCATCACCGAGGGAACACTACAGAGAACTTAGAGAGAGGCTATTCCCCACCCTTGGTACCTGTCTTTTTGATTACCATGTGGCTGGGTCAAAGCAATTCTTCATTTTCTTCCAGTTCCCTGTCTCAGGGTCTGCACTTTTGGATAAGAGCATTGTTGGGTTGGGAGGTGAGAGGATCTTGTCCACCCATCTGCTCTTTAGTGTGGCACAGAAAATAGGGACGTCCCTCTTGGCCAACTGTGGACCTGAAAGTGAATGAATACCCACAATTATACTCTTACTGTAACACTTTAAAAAGGCTTTTGTTGTTGTTGTTGTTCTGCCCACAAAGTAGGTACTTTTATGCCTACTGCATGGATGAAGAATTTGAAAATTAGAGAGTTCATTACTTTTCTAAGATAATTAACAGTAAAAAATTAGAGCCTCTATTAACATTTGAATTCTATTCCTTCCCTTTGCTTCTCCTTCTCTCCCCTTCTCTTTTCTTACCAGTCCATCTGTCTACTTCTTTTACTACAATCTAAGGTTTTTAAGGAGAGGACTCATATGTTTGGTGATGTTTTCTGTGGCATCTTCCTTGCAACAGAGTGAGCAAAGCATCCTCGTCGTCTAAATAAAGGACAGAAGCAAAAGCATGCCTCCTTTATAAGGACAGATATTACATAAACATGGCGCTGAGAGAGTTAACCCTGACTGTGTATATTCTTACTGTCCTGTTTTCTGCTCAGATGTGTGGCCACCGGGTATAAAATACATTAATTATTAAGAATGAGACTGGTTCTGGAAATTATAGCCTTATGGAATCTGAGTTAAAAGCATAAAAACGTTTCCTAAAGTTGTACTAATATAGCAGGTTTCTAGTTAGAAAACAGCTTTTGTAAATGCCCGCTGTTTGACCTCTTCTCTTTATGATCATGTGTACCAACAAGAAGCTTTAAAGGTCTTTTTGTGATTGATAAGGATTCCTTTTACTTTTGAAGTAGTTTAAGATAGATATATATATAAGTTCCTTAGGGTAAAAGTCCTTCAGACCTAACGTTTGGCTAATGAAATAACACCTGTTAGCTCAACTTCTGAAACAAACAGCTATACCTCCCTTCCCTGTCCCTATGTTCAAAACAAAACTATTATAGAAACACAATAGTGCTTTGAAACCAGGCAGAAAAAATTAACTTCGATCAGGCAGATAAACAAGTGTGCAGAGGAATGGCTTCAGAGAATCCATGAGAAATGAATCGGACCCAGACTAGTTACAGATAAGTGTGGCAAAATTGTAGGGTGTCCAGATAGTGTGTATGTGACCCCCATCTGCACAGGACCCTGAAACATGTTGGGTAAAAGATTAAAATGTCTGAAATGTAATCAGCAGCTGTTGCTGCTTCCCTGGATCTTATGACTGTGATGTAACCATAAAAGTTAATGTATGCTGCCAAAAAACATGCTGTATTACATGCAAAAAAGAAAGTAAAGACAGAAGATTCAGCATCCTGACTCTCGTGTCTGTTTTCTGTCTCTCCGCCGCTGCCCTCCGACTCCTTCACCAGCCCCATCGAGATACCCTCCCCCTCTTTGCTGAAGCGGGACTTCAGCAGTTTTCCTTTCATATGTTGCACACAGATGTTTATCAAATTGTATTGTGAATCGATGAATGAAGCATTTTCTCTTTTTTAGTAATGTTATTGGCTAAGTATTATAGCCAAAGGCTGCTCTGTCTTCCAGAAGGTCAAGATCTTTCCACTGGCCTCAAGACATGCCCTGTGTCTTCAGGGAACTGGTGCACCCTAACAGGAGGCTGCAGCTGGCTTTGTGCCCAGGACTCAGCAAGGTGTTTGTAACCTGGACTTGTCTGAAGCCCATGCCAGCTTGGGTGACAACATTGTGGATGCAGACCTAGAATCACAACTTGTAAAACCATAATAATCCTGGTCCATTGTTCAAAGATGACTTGGGAGAAATAATTCAAAATTAAGCACACACATTCTACCAGTCTTTGAAAACACTTCACTCAATACAATGTGGCCTAACTACAATCTTAACAACAGTTATTGAAGGTCAGGGTTGGGGTGAGGTAAGAAGGGGTGATTTTCCTGGTGAGATGGGCATTAACTTAGCTGATGATCTTGGAAATACTTAAATGCATTGGGATTCAATGGAAAATGTATATAATATAAAGCAACTTACACTACTGTGAAGAGATATAGCACCCAAGTCCATTGGCATGTACTTGGTATAGGATAAGAGCACAAAATGTATCACTTAAAAATATTGAACACTTATCAGATATACACCAGCTGGGCAAGAGAAACTGTTCTGAAACTGAAGGGAAGACTTTGTCATTGTATGGGAAGTTTGGCTCACAGCCAAACACAGAAAAATTTGATCTAGATATTCTAGGGTATTGACTTGAGTCACACCACTAAGCTCCTACCAATCCCTGAGGCAAATTTCTGATTTTTAAGCCTAATATTCAAACAACTTGTCCATACAAAACTTGCCTAAAGCATTAACATGAGTACAAAAATACAAAAATTAATAATTTAGTTAAAATTAGTATATTTCAAATATTAAATTTTAATGTAACTTATCCATTAAATAGAAGCCCACTCAGGATTTTCCCCATGACCCCAGGGGAACATGGAAGGTAATCCAAGGATGAGCTATAAGAGGTGTGTGAACCTCCTGAAATTGCAAGAGATTATACCAGGTTCTGTGGCATGTATCTAGTACATAAAGATGCTATCAGCCTTGTCAAGGTGAGGAGTCACTGCTTTGACTTGTTGTTTTCAAGCGAGAGGTCATGCTGGTGGCCTTCAGAGTTCTACCATTAGTCACCAGTGGGAAGATATGTGTTCCTTGCACTTCAATATCCCCATCTGTGAAATAAGGTAAATGAATTTAATGACCTCTAAAGTAGTATCCCAGCTCTAACACATTAGCATTTAAAAGTTCAGACCTCAGGAGTCTCAGTCCATTTACAAGACACCATTATTAACCTTTCCAAAGATAATGCCAACTTAAGCCTTCTCTAGAAATATTTCCTTCTCAGTATTCTCAGACTCATGATGATAAACCAATTTCATTCACTCATTTCACTATTTGGATTTATCTGGTAGATGACATAAGTGGCCAGAAAATCAAAACAGCATAGAACTCTCTCTGGCTTGGTGCAGAAGCCAAATGGTCTCTTAGCATTTCAGTCTCGATTCAGCAGGAAACAAAGCAATGAAATGGATGTGCCTGTCACTGAAAAAGGTTGTTTTGCCCCAAAAAACACCTCCCTGAAAGTACCCAGTGGGAATGAAAGGATGATGTTGACCCTAACCCTGTTGCTTTGATTTGGGGAAAGCTCAAAACCCACGAATTTCCTGACTTTGCTGGTCCCTCTGTACCCAATAATGTAGAAACTGTTTCTTTCCCCAAAGACGACATGGTGTACTCATATTAACAAAAGAGAGAGAGAGAGAAGAAAGAAAAAGAAAAAAATGTTGAAGTCTCAGAGGAACACTAAGTTCAGTGGCGAAAACTTAGAAGACATAATATTGATTCTCTGAAGAGCATGTAGTGAGAAATAATTAATGTTCAAAAATCAGTTACTTTTAACAAATACATGATAGATTATAAGAGGAATGCATTTATTTTTATTGCCATTAATTCCATTATAAAAGTCAGCCTGGGGAACCAAGAAAAACAAACTCAATAGGCTTATAGGGAGAATAATTTATGTAGGTTATGTTGATATTTGCAAGAATATCAGCAGGTCCTATCTTTTGAAACCAAATATTAAAAATTTGGATTGATCCTTTGGTTTACAGTAGGTAGACAAAATCAGAAATAATCCAGATATTAGTAAAAAAAAATTAGTTGAATAATAGACAATAACAAGGCAATACAGGTGTTTTAGTCAGCTTTCTTTTTGTTGCTGTGACCAAAAGACCTGACAAAAACAAATTTAAAGTAGGAAAAGTTTATTCAGCACTCACATTTCAGAGGTCTCAGTCTATACACAGTTGATTCCACTCTTTGGGGCCTGAGTGAGGCAGAAGAATGTGGCTGAGGAATGTGATTCAGAGCATAGACCCAGGAAGCAGAGAGAGAGCTCTGCTCAACAAGGACAAAATATAAACAGGCACACTCCCAATAACCTCCAGTAACACCCTACCTGCCTAGTTACCACCCAGTTAATCCCTATCAGGGGGTTAATGCACTGATTAGGTTAAGATTATCATGACCTAATCATTTCACCTCTAAACTTTCTTGCCTCGTTTCACACATGAGCTTTCAAGGGACACCTGATATCTAAACCATAGCAACAGGTTAATTTTGATTATAGCAGGTTATGCTCCATTTCAATTGAGGGTTTTAATAGTTTCTGTTGTTCATCGATGGTAGCTGACTAACCACTTCAATTTGCTCAAGACTTGTGTCCTTTCCAGAAGGTGGGACCATTATGGATTAGAGATGAGATGTTCTCCAAAAGTTCATGTATAAGACAATTGAAAAGAGCCTAAGTGAAATGATTGGGTTATGAGAAACTTAAACTAATCAATGAACTAATCCACTGATATGATTAACTGTGGTAACTGTAGACAGATAAGGTGTGGCTGGAAGAAATAGGTCACTTGGGATATGGCTTTAGGTGTTTATATTTTGTCTCTGGTGAGTAGAGCTCCCCTTTTCTCTCTGCTTTCTTGTTGCTGTGTTCTGAGCAACTTTCCTCCACCATGTTCTTCCACCATGATGTTCTGTCTTATCTGGGCCCAGATAAGTGGAGTTGACCCTATATGTATTGAGACCTTTAAAACTGTGATCCAAAATAAATGTTTCCTCCTATACATTTTTCTTGTCAGGTCTTTGGTCAAAGTGATAAAAAGTTGACCAAAACAGGGACTTTTCTGATTTAGAACTGGAAAAGTTCTTGGAACGCTAGGATGAGTTGTCTAGCCTAAAACGGACTGAAGAAGCATTTGAAGTGTAAGTACTCCATCAGTAAAGGTGTTCAAGTGGAGGAGGACTAAAAAAGTCTCAGTGATGTGCCAGAGGAGGTTTTGTTTTAGGAGAAGGAGAGTGAGGTCAATAGCATTAGGAGGAGCTATCCAAATCCAAGACATTGAGAGAAATTACAAAGAAAAATTGTCTCGGGTAGATTCAACCTCATTGTTAAATCCTCAGGATTTGTAAATCCTTCCACATGTAGGTTCCATATTTAGAACTCAAGTGATTGAATCTTCTAAAGAGCCCCATGATCCACTGGGTGAATTTTTTTGCAGTAAACTCATCAATCAAGAAACTATTTTAGGCACAGGGAGACAATCAGTATTTTACAATGAAAAAAGCAAAGGCTCTGGAATAAAGACTTAAGCTTCAGTCTAAGTCTAGCTCTCATCAGACTTGGACAATTGTTTAACCTTGCTGATCATTGCTCTTCTCACCCCTGAAATGGGATGATCATGTTGGTCCTATCATTTGGGGTCACTGGGAGGTTCACACAAGCTAGTGTATGTCAAAAGATTGTGAACTTCAGAGGACAATCAGGTTCATTGCAGATGTTTTTCTTTACTACCATTCACCCTATCACCCTAAGTTGTTGATTCTAACATTTTAATTAGGCTATACTATGGCACCCCAAATATGGCATTATATATATGAGATAAATTCTGATTACAGATATCTCTTATTGGCATTTGTTACTTATCACAGCAACTCATAAACCTAGGTACCTTCCAGTTGGTTGTTCTGGTACTCCTTGGAATTTCACTGTCATCATCACCCAGCTTGTGGGACACTGGAAAGGGGACATGGACATGTCACACTTGCTGTTTAAAAACCACACCCAGAGTGCTGGGATTGTGGCTTAGTGGTAGAGCGCTTTCCTAGCATGTGTAAGGCAGTGGGTTCAATTCTCAGCACTGCATATAAATAAATAAAATAAAACTCCATTGACAATTTAAAAATATTTAAAAAATAGGAATAGGACCATCAAGTTTACTAATATCTATTAGCTGGAACTTAGTCACCTTGCCAAATTTGTAAAAGAAGCTAAGTACTATGGCCTACTGTACCTTCAGGACTCTTGGAAGGATGACAGGAAGTAGGAACAGTCAGTCATTGTGAACTGTGATACCTATGCACACAGGCTTTAGATTTATACATTATGATTTTTCATGCCATCCTGGAAAGCTGAACATAGATTTTAATTTTAATGAACAATTAACAATCTCTGTCTCAAAATTCTCACATTTACACTACCTGTCCAGCTGCTATAGAACCATTTCTAGTGTTTGGCTTCTTTCAGACGAGTCTTATACTTAAATGTGCTTATAAGCAACCAGGGAATACTTAATGATACTGAGAATAAAAATTAATTTCTAGATCTCTGGTGCTTTAGTCAGCTTTTTCGCTGCTGTTGTTGAAAGGACTCAACCAGAACAACTGCATAAGAGAAAAGGTTTATTTCAGGGCTCATGGTTTCAGAGGTCTTAGTCCATAGAATCTGGCTCCATTTTTCAAGACTCTATGTGAGATTGAACATCATGGCAGGAGAGTATGGAGGAGGGAAGCAGCTCACATCATGGTGATCAGGAAGCAGAGAAAGAGAGAGAGAGAGACTACACGGGCTAGATACAAATATATACTCCAAAGCCACACCCCAATTCTCACCTCCTCCAGCCACACTCTACCACTTCATTTACCACTCAGTTAAACCCTATTAGGGAATTAAATCACTGATTGGGTTAAGATTTCTACAGCCCAATCATTTCTCCTCTGAACCTTCTTGCATTGGCTCACACGTGAGCTTTTGGGGGACAACTCCCATCCGAACCATAACATCTGGTCCCCTTCAGTTTATTAATCATTCATACATTTATATAGCACTTGCCATGTTCCAGACATACTGCTAAGTATTAGACACCCAACAATGGACAAAACGTGGTAACTGTATACCTCTTGAGGAGTTCATGGGTATTGTTTTATTTTCCTTGGTTTCTCCAAAGAAAAATACCTTTCTTCTCCCATTTAGTATGTCAGTCCACTATGTCTAAATACATAAACCATTCATGTAAACTCGGAGAGGAAAATGTGACTTCATCTTATTAAGTCAGCCCATGTTTTTCTTCCACCATGTTTCTTGATTCTTCTCAATAAAATCAGCAACTTTAACAAAAAGTTTAAGTTTAGTGACAGGCACAAAAGAAAGTGTAGAAGAGAACCCTAGGGAGTACAATTTGTTAGCCAGGTTGCAAAAATTCTTCCCAACCTCCACTATCAGTTGGGACATAGTCACTCCCCAGTGTGCCTGGGCGACTGGCTCAAGCCTCCCTGCAGACACCAAAATCTGAGAATGCTCGTGTTCCTCATGTAAAATGACTTAGCATTTATATATGCCCTGCTTACATCCTCCTTACACTTTTAAATCATCGCTAAATTGCTTAAAATACTTAATACAATGAAATGCTATGTAAAAGTGTGTTATAATGTAGAGCTTAGGGCATAATGATCTATACATGTTTAGGACAGATACAGCATTTTTTTTCCAAATATTTTTCATCTGCATTTGGTTGAGTCTGCAGATGTAGAAGCCACAGACATAGAGGGCCTACTGTACTTAGCTAACAGAAACCCCTGTGTCAACTCGATTAAGTAGTGAGAAAAAACTGATATTTCCCCAAAGACAAACCCAAAGTAGGGCAGTCCCAGGACTAAGTATCAGGACAATCAAGGAAGAAACTAGGTCTTTTTTTTTTTTTTTTTTTCAGGGGCGCTCGACCACTGGGCCACATCCCCAGCCCTTTTTTTTGTATTTTATTAAGAGACAGGGTCTCACTGAGTTGCTAAGTGCCTCGCCATTGCTGAGGCTGGCTTTGAACTCACGATCCTCCTGCCTCAGCCTCCCAAAGAGCTGGGATTACAGGCATGCGCCACCGCGCCCGGCTTCAAACTAGGTCTTGATTGTAGTCAACAGCGTTTTTTCCCTAAATTCAAAGGGTACACCATCCTTCTTTCTTGCTAATAGAAATGATTTTGTTTGGATCCTACTCTCTCTCTCATCCAGATATGTATTTAACTAGACCATCATAGGAATTGCATTCCTCCTGCCAACACTGATTAAAAATAGACTAAGATGGTTATCACAAAGGCTAGGTCTAATGGGAGCTTCTGTGAAGAATCTTCATGCTCATACAATGGCATAGATGGTGTAAGAAGGCCCTTCTTCTTTTCCTGGATTTTATATCTGGACAACTAGAACTTCAGAAGTCATCTTATGATCTTGAGGGAACATCTTATGTGACCACTTTAACAGACATTTGGAGTCCTTGATGTCACAAATAAATCTGGCTTTGTTTTTTTTTGTTGTTGTTGTTGTTGCTGTTGTTCTCTCAATTCTCTTTGGCACTCTGCTCTCTCCTAGCTAGCTGTACTTCCTGCTTTGAACACTTTAGAGGGAGCTGATCCACTTGGTAGGCATATAGAAGTAAGACAGAAAATATGTAAATGTTCACAGCTCATCACGTGCTCTGCAGACATAGACATGGGTGTGACATTCATGAGAACTGCTCAGTCATGTGGAGATGAGAACATATTGCCTTAAATAAAATAAGCTCTGAATTCCACGGGTTGAGTTCCCCATTCAAGAGCTATGCTTCTTCATTTTTACATGTCCACCACAGGATGCTCAACACGGTAGAACGTTGATTCTACAGTTGAGAACTGGCATTGTAAATCAATCCCAAGGGCTACATTGAAGTGCAGGAGGGACCCTCATAGGAAAAGTGGGCTAGCAGCAGGAGGACACTGCTTCCCCACTTCCCCAGTCCTGTTTCATGTGGAACCCAAAGCACCTCTGCTTTATACTTTGCCACACAACACTTTTTTTGACAAAAAAACCCAAAACCAAAAAAAAAAAAAAAAAAAGCAACTAGAAAGAAAGAAAGAGACTTTTAAAGACAGTGATCCAGTTTCTCTTTGGGACAACAATAAAAATGACCCTTTAAGTCAATCATTTGGAACCCCTCATTCCTCTCAACTTAAACCTGTTTCTAGATCTTATTGCCCTAGTTCCAAACTCTTAACTTCATCAGCTTTGGTCTTACCTTCAACCCCTTGAAAATTTGGCATATGAGCACAATTCACAATAGCTAAACTGTGGAATCAACCTAGATGCCCTTCAGTAGATGAATGGATAAGGAAAATGTGGTATATATACACAATGGAGTATTACTCAGCAATAAGAATAAAATCATGGCATTTGCAGGTAAATGGATGAAGTTGGAGAATATAATGCTAAGTGAAGTTAGCCAATCCCAAAAAGCCAAATGCTGAATGTTTTCTCTGATATAAGGAGGCTGATTCACAGTGGGGTTGGGATGGGGAACACTAGAAGAACACTAGAATGGCCAATGGGGAAGGAGGAGAAGGGAGGGGACAAGAGGGTTAAATAAAAATGGTAGAATGAGATGGATGTCATTGCCCTGGGTGCATGTATGAAGACACAAATGGTGTGAATATACTTTGTATACAACCAGAGATATGTAAAAATGTGCTCTATAAGTATAATATGAAATGTAATGCATTCTGCTGTCATTTATAACAACTTAGAATAAAAATTTTAAAAAAAGAAATTTTGGCATATGACTTAATTCTGTCTCTTGACACTTTATGAAGAATTTCTCTTAATTGTCAAGTGTCTTCCTATCCCTCACCATCTCTCAAATGAGGAACAGATATCCTCTGGTGTGTAAGGTGAGACCCTGTAGCTCTGATTTCCAGGTCCCCTCTTTTGCCAACATCCTATCGGGTTCCTCACCACAACTGTCCTGGTGTCTTCTGTGGATAGAAGAATGGTTTGAACACTGAGATATGTGTTTTTTTTTTTTTTTTCTTTCTGCTTCTAGAAGCTCACCTGACACAGTGCTGAGCTTCCTTTAAATCTTGGTACTCATCATTTCTCTTAAATTATGAGCCATGCAGTGAGTGCTTCAAGCTTGCCTTGTACTGAGAGAGTGGCTGCTTGGAAACACCTATCCCTTATGTTTTCAAAGCCTGAACACAGTTTTTTTTTTTTTTTTTTTTTTCAACTGGCCGAGATTGCTACCACAATTACATTTTCCTCTTTGAATACTGTAAATATCTTGCCCACAGAATCTGTGGAATTCTCGCCTCTTGGGACACATGAAATTGAACTGGACTTGGTCCTCAAAAAGACGACTGTTGTGCTGGCAAGCGGATGGATGGGATGACCTGGAAGGTCTACTCTGGCTCTCATTCTGATGATGTGATTCTAACCAGATGGGACCAACGGCGTATTGGCCGACTATTGATGCTACCTTTGTGCTTTTCATCCTGGGTTTACTCTTCTGGTAACTGTATATTTTCTTTGGCCAGGCTCTCCATTTGTGATACACAGCATGTGCGTCACAAAAGCTCTTTGTGTCTCACATGGAGCAGGCTGCAAAAGGGTTTGTGAAGGAACCGAGCAAATCAGCTGTCTGCATCTACATTTTTGCTTTCTTATGGAAACCCTGCGATCTTTCACAGATTGTGGCTTTTAGGATATTTTATTTATTTGAATATGGCCAAAGACATGACTTCTTAATGTTATGGTGTCATGTCTGTGTCTGAAGAGAAATAATAAACTGTCGTACAATATCTCACCATGTATGGCTTCTCCTTAATAAGAGAGCAGGGTAGTTATTAAACAGTAATTTAAAGATAGTTGGACAGTCACTAAGTAAATATAGCCTGGTTAGAGACCAGATCTTTTATGAGTTTAGCAATTATATCTTAGGCATTACGTATTACTTGGAAATATGCACTATCTATAGTACTGTATGCTTCTTTTTCATCTACTCATGCTACACTGGGAAAAGAAATTAAAAACCATGGGGAATCTGTTGGAGATAATAGCTGAAGGATTTCTTTGCTGTTCATTCAGGGGGCCACCAATACACAGCACTATGTCTCCGTCAGGGTCCCATCATGAGCGGAACAAGGAAGCTGACTGTAGAAGTGAGAATGTTTGTACCTAGAAAGGACTGTGCCACTCAATACTGGGCATCTCCTGTGGTAGGGCATTTTTATCTTTCCTGTTTCTTTTCCATATAATGAAACAATCTATGGCACTTATTGGTCAGACTCTTCTTGTGCTACGATTGAAAGCCCCCATTGCATGTAAGATGAAATTAAAATTCCTTAGTCTAACAGATCAAGTTTTTTGTTATTGGACCTCAAACTATCTTTTCTAGTCTAACTGCCTTCTGATTTTTTGTTTTTTTGTTTTGTTTTGTTTTGTTTTGTTTGTTACCAGAGATTGAACTCAGGGGCCCTTGACCACTGGGCCACATCCCCAGTCCTTTTTTCTTGTATTTTATGTAGAGACAGGGTCTTACTGAGTTGCAAAGTGCCTCATCATTACTGAGGCTGGCTTTGAACTCACGATCCTCCTGCCTCAGCCTCCCAAGTTGCTGGGATTACAGGCGTGCACCACCACACCTGGTTATGCCTTTTGATTTTTCTCCCTAAATGCTAAGCTAAAAAAACTTGAAACTATTGACTGATCCTTCATGCTTTTTAGCAAGTCTCAAAGGTTTGGTGTACTTTTTCCTTTGTTCAAAATTCCCGCCAAAATCAACCACTACTAGGGGACTCCTATTCATTCTTCAAAACACAGTTTTAAAGCCATTCCCTTCCTTTCCAACATTTATCAGACATCTCATAGTTCTGGATGCCAGGGATGCTCCTGCCCTCATAGTGCTAGTTTAATCAAGTAGGGAAGATGGAAAATTCAGTAAGCAATTCCAATACAACATGCACTTTATAATAAGAGTTATCTAGGGTGCTATGTCACAGCAGTGTAACAGTTTTATAAAATGCCGTTTAAATCTAGCTTGGAAATCCTGCCTGGAGGTCTGCCAATTTCCTATCTTGAGCAGCTGATTAAGTCCACATCCCAAACACCTCTCTAATTGAGTTTCTATACTTCTGAATACTATCCGACAACCTTGACCACCCCAGGTTCGGGTAGCAGAAAACCCAGAACAGAACCTGCACCTGAGAGCCCCCTGAATATAATCCAACCAGTCCATCCTAAGCCTGCTTGCTCTGTGCTATCTATTCCTTCCTCTGGAAACCACAGTTAAGGGTGCTTGCCCACAGCTCCCCTGCTCCCTCTGCCTTGGAGTTAACGCAGTGCTTTCCTGTGTGGTTCCGAGTGGCACAGCGTGTACTCCCTTCAGGAGACTGTGAGCAATGAAGTTGTGAATCTCTCTCTGGTTCATCTTTCTTGATCTGAGTGTTTCCTCAGCATAACTCACCCATGGGGATGTGTTTAAAACAAGCAGGGGAGCTTATTGCAAACTAGAGAGGTCACGGGTGGAGATCTGTCCTGAAAGATGAGGAGACAGTAACAGGTGAGGAGGTCAGTGCAAAAAGGAAGAAAGAAGGTAGAGGAAACGAGGTGTGTGAGGCCAGAAGGAAGGCCTGGCGATGCGTTAGGAATTGAGAAAATGGCATTGTGGTGGGGGTGGCGTTCGTGGGAAGAGGAAAGAACATGGGATAAGAAGCAAGTGGAGTCTGACCATGGAGGGGTTCCTGGTGGCCATTGAACAGAAGCACCAGTGCTTCTCCATGTCTGTTTTAGCTTTTTGTTGTTGTTGTTTTTAAACCTCATTAGACTTAAACTCCTTAAAGAAAGGAACCAAGTCTGATTCTTACTCGTATCTCTAAGACTTGACAGGTACAGTTTTGAGAGTCAAGGGCTTTGTTGGATTGAATGTAATTAAACAGATGGACAGTGCTCTGTTGATAGTAGAAGGAGGATACTCACCAACAATAATGCAAAAGGAAGTTTTCAAAGTCATGGGAAATGGGTTGGCCTTAGCCTGACAAGTTTTGTTACGGATTTAGAACAGTATACTCTTTCCTGAGGTACTTACTAACCAGTACATAATTTTAGACACGTGGTATAGTCCATCCAGATTTAGTGTCCTCTGATATAAAATTGATATTATAATTCTTAGATCAGTGGAATTTTTCTTTTGATTAAAGTAGGTATTGAATGTAAAACACCCAATTTAGTGATAACTAATAATAATATCAGGCACTTAAAAGATGAGTTCCCTTTTCTCCTTCCCAATCTTACATACCAGTACAGTATGAATAACAGGTGTTTTAGAGCTGTTTGTTTTGAATTGAAATGAAGATTGGAACAAACCCTCAGGCTAATGACAGAACTGCCCAAAACTCTCTAGGAAGTATTGGCTTAGAGCTATAAGAAAAACTCTGAGGATTCCTTACCCAATTTCTGTCGTGTAAAGAAACGAGTGGTAAAGAGATCACTTTCTCTCTTAAGGTTACCATCACAGACCTGATTTGCCTTTTTCTGCTAGATTGCAAACTCCTTTGGGTAGAGACTTAATTATTCATCTTTATTCTCTGGCACCTCATGGAGCCAGCCCCACAAATAGTAGATGTTAAATAAACACCAAGTAGTGAAAAGTTAATGGGGTGAGTGAATGAATGGGTTATGGTGAAGTTACCCAAGTATTTTTGACTTCTTGATAGTTGTTGCATGTCCATTCTACACCATGGTGATTTTCTCCATTATGTGCAATTGGACATAATTATTATTTTTTCAAGTTTAAATCATTTCTAAACAACCAATAGTGACTTCTCAAGAATTATGTGCATTCATTATTACTTCCCGTCTTTAAAACAGTAATTATCAGTGGGTGAGTTAACAACCTCTTGCATGTGCTTCTTTTATCTTAAAGAGATTTCTGCCACGTTTGGATCATTAGCAGTTCTCATCATAACTGTCATCAAACTTAACTGTAGGAAGCACAGGAGATTCACCACACATTATTTTTTTTGTTCTGGTGGGGGCTATAATATGGTCTCAGAACTGTCCACATCACTTTGGCTTCTATCTTTCCAACATACTCATATGTCCAACAATGAAATGAAGTTTTGGGGAAGTAATGACATCTACTGCTGGACATTAGCAGCATAGCTTCACTTCTAGCAGGGAATCTTTAGTCAGCAAAATATTTAAATAATATGTCTTTAATGTTCCTTCTAGACATAAAATTTAATTTATTTTTGACACTTGGAGGTAGGATGAACTCATCTGAAAATTCTTCTGGTTAAAAGCTGAATAAGACCCCTTACTGGTGTTCTGGAAAATATTTAAATGACTCCCTTCTAGTTATTTTAGCAATAATGGAATTCAGCTCAGGAAGTTTATGTTAAATCCAATCTCACTGGAGTTCCAGTGAGCTTTTCACCTTGCCTGATGGACGATAAAGAGTCAAGGCCTCTTTGAGCTGAACTGTGCCCTTAAGACCCCACCCGTCCTGGGTAAAAAGAGTCCATTTCATGTAAATGGAGTTTCCTTTAATGCAGACTCTGATCCAACTTGGAATCCAATCATATTGGACTACTCTGAAAAAAAAAAAAAATGAGAGTTATTATTGAAAACTCAGGAGGATTTTTTTTTTTTTTTGATTGGGTAGTGAGTGCATAGTACCATGTTTATACTCTGAAAGCTGGTATGTTAGGAGGCACAAAAATGTCATCAGTTGGATTATTATTAGCATTTTTACAGTACAAGTTTTCATAATGATACTAGATTCAGAAGGGTGGAAGAATTCGTCTGCAGACCTGAATTTTGCATTCTCAACCTTAGGTTGGAATAATAACTTTAGTAGAGGCATAATTCACTAACTGCATCATCTATTTCTAAAGGTGGCTAATATATTGCAGGTATAGAAGAAATATGAAGGAATGAACAGACACTAGAATGATCTGTGTGATTAGAGATAATATTATAATGTTCCTGTTTTACTTTTATTCTCTATAATGAGGATAGCAATCCCTTAAAAATTATTTTATTATACACAAAACATTACAGTTACATGTAATAGTGAAGTTCATTTTGACGTATTCATAAATGCACACAGCATAGTTTGCTCCATTTTAATCCCTAGTACATTCTCTTTCTCTCTCTTCTTCCTCTTTCTGGTCCCCTCTCTCTACTCTATTGGTGTTCCTCTGTTTAATTAATTATTTCAATTGGGCACTATACTTATATATATAAAACTGAAATGCATTGTGACATATTCACACATGCCCATAATATAATTGGGTCAACTTCCTTCCCCAGTTATTCCCTGTTCTCTCCCCATGTTCTTCCCTCACGGTCCCCTGCCTATACTCTAATGATCTCTCTTCTATGTTCACAAAAGGATGATCATTTTTACCTTGCTTATCTTACAAAGTTGATATTGCTCTCAAATATGACAGTATAAAATAAAGCAACATGTAATTTGGAAAACAACTGGGGCCTGAGTCCTCAGTCTGTGGAGAGATTCGAGAAGCAGAGTCTGACCTGAAGTGATATTTCTACTCCAATTAATGGACAATTGCCCCCCTTTTCATTTAACACCCAGTGTTGGAGGATGTACAAAATCATAACACTGCTTGGGGCTTTTCTTTTCATGTTCTTATTTAAGGAATTCCCATCTTGGTTCACCTTGTCGCTGAAAAGTTACCTGATCTATGCAACTTATCTAAGCTGAGGTATCAATGCATAGGGTGGGTGGGTACAATGTGTTTTCATTTGTACACAGGGATGCAAATGCATTCAGAAAAACAAATGTGTATGTGTAAATGTATCCAAAGATACTGAGAAAAATTAAAATATATACTTAAAGTCAATACAGATTTATTTTAGATTAGGAAGTCAAATTCACATAAAATTTTTGGGTAGAATTTTTTAAAAAATGCTTAATGGATTTTATGATTTTTATAGGATGATAAGGCTATGTTTTCACAACTCCTGGGAGTACACATAATTTCCTCTACTATCAAGGACATGTCAAGGGAAATGTTTCACAAACACTGGTTTTATTTTATTTTATTTTGTTTTTTATTTTTAATTTGTTTTAATTAGTTATACATGACAGTAGAATGCATTTATGCACTGTGACATACATAGATGGGATATAATTTCTCATGCTGCAGAATCATATTGGTCAGGTAGTCACATATATACATACAGTAATAATGTCTGTTTCATTCCACTATCTTTCCCATCCCCACATCCCCTCCCTCCCCTCCCATTACTTCCCTCTACCTAATCTAATGTAATGCTATTTTTCCCTAGTGCCCCCCGCCTTATTGTGAATTAGCATCCGCATATTACAGAAAGCATTTGGCCTTTGATTTTGTGAGATTGGCTTATTTCACTTAGCATGATATTCTCCAACTCCAACCATTTACTGGCAAATCAGTATACTATAGTGATGCATCCCCATCAATGTTTATAGCAGCTCAATTCACAATAGCTAGACTATGCAGCAAACGCTGGTTTTAGAGTGAATTCCTCAACTCAGTAAGTACAAATTCACAAGTACTTCAAAGTTTAGTGGCAAGATGCAGGTGTTCATAGATTTTCTGTACACATTGCAGAGAAACAGAGGATGGACAAACAGATACACAGAGGAAAAATGGCAGATGGGGAAGTGTAGGAGCCCTGTTTGGGGATTGGCTTGAATTGCGGTTGACAGGAGCCCTGTTTGGGGATTGGCTTGAATTGCGGTTGACTATGAGCCGTGGAGATTTGGCCTTTGTCGCCACCCGTAGTCTCACGGGATTGTTGCGTGATCTCGAGTGACTTGGCCGAAATTGCTGATCGAGTCAGCGCCATTTTAGGGTGTGTTTTTGGCGTGTGTTAGTCGTTATTAGAACCAGAGAGAAAAGTTATCAGAATAAAAAGCTGTTTGTCTCCAGTTTGCTTCTGAAGTTCTTCCCGCGGCTCCGTTGCTTCAAGCGCTTCAGGCAGCAACAGGGAAGGGGAGTTGGGAAATAAGTTTCAGTTTCTTTTTGACTAATGCTTTTTTTTTTTTTTTTTTTTTGCCTAGACATTCTAGAATGAAATTAACATGGTTATGTTCTCTCCATAGTGGATTTCAGAATTTTCATATAGGAGAGCCTCAAAGGAAGAAATTTGTGGAAATGGATGCTTGAGGCTCAGATGACAAGCCATGAATACACTTTTATTGTTCATAAAATGAAATGAATAAATGGAAGAATGGAAGGCAAGGAAGATGATGTATATTAAAGGAGGGATATTTGAGCCTTTTAGGCCCTTGTCTGGCTTGGGGCTATTGGATGCCTTGGGTGTTTCTGAGAAGGTAGAATGTGCAGGAGGGGATGCATCCTCACGTGACTGTGGAAACCACCTGGTGTGTTTACTGAAGTTTCATAAGCTGAACTCCCATCCCAGGCTTACCCCATAAAGATCTCCAGACAGTGGCCTGGAAATGTACATTTTTATCAAATAGTCCAGATGATTCTTTCAATCAAAAAATACATGGGGAATAGCAGTTTATTAGGAGCAGAGATTTTTGAGCCAGATCCAAATAAAAATTCAAGCCACTTCTTGGTATGTTGCTTGTCTGTCTCTGTGATGGAAAGCATAAGGATCTTTTTCTTATGGGATTGAACAAATCATATGAAACCATCCAGATGACAGTCTGGCGCAGAGGACTAGCAAGCCCTCATTTGCCTTCACCTTCTCCCCACCCAGGATCCCAGCAACGGGCTGGTTTTCCAAGATGGCGGGTGGCTCTCCACACTCAGGGAACATGGCTCTGTCTTCTGTGGACATGGAGGAGCAGCAACCTCAACACTTTCCATGAGTGTGGTTGAGGTTCTCTGGCTTTTTAGGATTCTGTCTTGGCCAAAGAGTTTTATTATTTTGTTCTTCACATTCCACATCTGGAGGGGTTCTTTGGACCAGTAGCAAATATTTCAGTGTTACATCTCTTAAAATAAAACAAATTAAAAACTGACATCACAAAGAATCTCTATCCCCACCAAACCTCCAAACCTTACTTCCTCATTCTTTACAAAAGTTTCAAATAGAAAGAAGAGAGATATTAGCCTCTGAGGACAGGAGGGATATATATTTACATGGTAATGGAATAACATAGATCTGATTATTCCACTGGTAAGGTAATTTCTTAAGTGGAAAGATCTGTTGTATATTCAATGTACACTCTATAAACATCTTACCAAATAGCATTGCACAGCAGGCACTGCAAGATGCTAGGGATAGAGGATTGACTAGACATAGTTCTGACTTCAAGGATTTTGCAAATTAGTACAGGAGACAGATGTGTAAAGATAAGTGCATGATAGGAATATATTATGTTAATGTCATCAACAGATTTAACAATTCGTCAGTTCTACAGGTTCATGCTAACTCATGTTATCTTCCAGGCAGCTTTGGAATCAAAACTTCTGTCTCGATACATGCAATTATAATCAATACCTTTCTCATTCATCTCAATAATACTATTGAAAGTAAGTTACAGTCTACATTATTAGTGGTGCACAAAAAATGCATAACAGTTCTCAACTCACTTTGCCAATATATTTTACACAGCAGCCGCTGTTATTAACTCACTACTCTCTGCCAGCACTTATTAAATACTTGTTCTGAAATAGATTGCAATAGTCTTTTATCCCCTAAGGGAAACGAGGGGATTAGCATTTATTGAACTCAACTAAGTGCCAAGTTCATTACACTAGTTTTCCATACTCAAGGCTACAGTGAGTTGTCTTCGGAGGACTTGGCAACAAGGAAAATAAGATTACCCTCTGAAGGCTAAACTACAAAGTCAGCACGTGGTGGAGGAAATTAGCCAGCCATAAAAGACCCAGGCCAAAACAACAGTGTGGGAATGACTCAAGAGGTTACTTCAAACGGAAGTAGCCTTAGATCTAACAAAGTCTGGGCCACACCTGCATGATAAGTTTGAGTCATAGACAATGGTATTAATAAATATGAATGGAAAGAAAACATAGAGCTGAGTTAGTCAGGATAATACCTCCAAGAAAATGCAGATGAAGATGTGGTCAGTACGTTTCATACAGCGTGAGGATAGGCAGCTTGATCACAGGAAGTTGGACAGGTTGTTCTTAATTTGCCGAGGTCATCCCATTTTGTAAATATCCACAGGACATCTTAAAGGGGAACTTTCCCCAGGATCATTATGTCCTTATAGTTATTTTTTTTAACAGATTACTTTTTAAAATATATCTTGAAATTTATTTTAATTAGTTATACATGACAGTAGAATGCACTTATGTGCTTAGGTATATCATACATAGGTGGGATATAATTTCTCATTTTTCTGAGTGTACATGAAGTAATAATGTCTGTTTCATTCTACTATCCTTCCTATCCACAGGTCCCCTTCTCTCTCCTCCCTTCACTCCCCTCTACCTAATCTAAGGTAACTCTGTTCTTCCCTACCACCCCCCCCACCATTGTGAATTTGCATCCACATATTAGAGAAAACATTCAGCCTTTGTTTTTTGGAGATTGGCTTATTTCACTTAGCATGATGTTCTCCAACTCCATCCATTTACCAGCAAATGCCATAATTTCATTCTTCTTTAAAGCTATGTAATATTCCATTGTGTGTGTGTGTTTGTGTGTGTGTATCACATTTTCTTTATCCATTCATATATTGAAGGACACCCAGGTAGGTTCCATAGTTTAGGTATTATAAATTGAGCTGCTATAAACATTGATGTGGCCATGTCACTATAGTATACTGATTTTAAGTCTTTTGTTTATAGACCAAGGAGTGGGATACCTGGGTCAAATGTGGTTCCATTCTGAGTTTTCTGAGGAATCTCCATACTGCTTTCCATAGTGGTTGCACCAATTTGCAGAGCCATCAGCAATGTATGAGTATGCCTTTTTCCCCATATCCTCACCAACATTTTTTTGTTGCCTGTATTCTTGATGATTGCTATTCTGACTGGAGTGAGATGAAATCTTAGAGTAGTTTTGATTTGCATTTCTCTAATTGCTAGAGATGGTGAACACTTTTTTATATATTTGTTGATGGATTGCATTTCTTCTTCTGTGAAGTGTCTGTCCAGTTCCTTAGCCCATTTATTGATTGGGTTATTTGCTTTTTCAGTGTCCAGTTTTTGGAGTTCTTTGTATATGCTAGATTAATGCTTTATTGGAGGTGCATGTAGTAAAGGTTTTCTCCCCATATGTAGGCTCTCTCCTCACATTATTGATTGTTTCCTTTGCTGAGAAGAAGTTTTTTAGTTTGAATCCATCCCATTTGTTGATTGTTGATTTTACTTCTTGTGCTTTAGGGGTCTTGCTAAGGAAGTCAGATGCTAGGCCGACGTGGTGCAGATTTGGGCCTACTGTTTCTTCTGGTAGGCGTGGGGTCTCTGTTCTAGTGCCTACGTCTATCATTTCACCTTCATACCCACCTAAGAAAACTTACTTCTGAGTAAGACTTGGCACTGTAAGAAGAGTGAGGGCAGAAGGAGAGCCTCTATCATGGAGGGTTCACATGATCTTATTCCCAGGATGCACCTTTTCCTTATTAAAAATCTTACGCGGGCATCAACTTTTAGGATTGAGAGAATATCATCTCGGTCTCTGTTCCACGCCTTTTGGAGAAGCTTAATTTGCTTCCTAGAATTTCTAGGAGTGATCCATGCTGAAGTAGAGGGGCAGGCTGGTATTCATGGGGTTACCCCTGGCTCTAGTTTTCTAGTTTTGCTCTCTTTGGGTCTTGTGACTATTCCCCGCCATGGGTCCAAGAAACTCAACCTCTTGCATTATTACCACTAAAAATGTCCAGTATTTACAATGCCAGAGTAGGCATAACATTTTGTCTCTCCAGTTTTGAGATAAAGCCTTATTAGTTCAGTACAAACAACTTTGATGCTCTTATATCCCTATTTTCCTCATCCTCTCTAGTCAATTCTCTCTTTGCCACCCCTTTTCCCATTTCCTACTCCTTTCTCGGAATTACCTACCTACCTACAAACCTGGACACACACACACACACACACACACACACACACACACACACGTGTACATTATTTCATTTTATTTAGGGATAAGAACTTTCTTCAGCACCGACCCACAATTCAACTGAAATTTGAGATAACAGCTAAAAAGCAGGCATTTTTGGATGCGTCCCCATTTCCAATTCAGTTTTAAGATAAGGGTCAAGTTCAGATTTCTAGTTATGATAGCGTTCTCTTGCCTTCCTCTCTCTTCTGTGCATTTTGGTTGGTTTCACAGGAATCCATCAGCCCTGGGACTGTCACAGACTAGATATGGGCTTCCAGAGAAGGTGCCGACATACAAGGGATGAGGCTCTGCTTGATGGTAGCTGGGCTGTCTACCACTGACAGAGCAGAATTTCTTCTTTTTGTCTTGATTTCTTATATTTATATCTTCTGCCATCTCTAAGGTTCTGTTTTCCAAGGCAGGTAGCATAGATAATGTGTTTGAAGGATTACAGTTCTTCCAGATGTTAGAGATTATTACTATTCTCATTTTACAGCTGATAGAAGTAAGATTTAGTGGAAGTTAATGTACTAGCTCAACGCTACCCCCAGCATTAACAGAAGTGGAATTTACCTTCAGGTCTAACTCCATCCCTGGGCTCTTTCTGCAGCACCAATAAAGCTCACATTTTACCCAGAGCCCCTATGCTGTGTGTAGCTGGTACAAGTATCCCTTAAAGTAAAAGGCAAATCCTCTTTCACAATTTTTTTTTCAGAGCTTTGTTAAGAAATTGCCCTAATGTGAGAGCTAATTGTTATTTTTAAAGAGTTCAAAAAGTCATCCTTTGTCCAAAAGACAAACAAAACTGCCTTCTCTCATCTGTTTCACTTCCAGGACATGTAATGCAAATACCCTGAGCCTGATTGTCCCATTTCCCCAAAGCGGGCATGAGGTCAGGTACCTGCGGTTACTTGGAGTGAATGTGTCGTGAACGAGAACATGATAGTTACGTGCACACATGCAGTTCAGCCCCAAGAGATCCACTGCAGCTGAGCTTGTGCTTTCAAGAGCAGTTGGAGAAAACTGAGCTCAGAGCAGGAGTTAGCACGCAGGAGGCTTTGGGCGGCATTCATTTATGTGGTTTCAACTGCTATCTCCAATCGCACCTATGTTCTGCTTTCCAATACACATTATTTTAATAAATTCTCATGGTACATTTGAGGCACAGGAATAACTTCACATATTAGGGATGATGTGGTCCATGCTCCTTGGCACCCAGTTGGAATGGGTCTCCGTGAAGCCGTTGTTTACTGTACTTTCCCTCTGCAAGTTGTGATGTTTCCTTTCTGATGTGGATATTGATGAAATCTGAGTTATACATAGAGTGAACAGAAGAAAGGGGATCACAAGAGGCAGAATAGATGGAGAGGTCAGAGAGATATGGTTGTGGGGAGGTGATGATTCCTTTCAAAGAACAGTGAAGAATTCAGAGAGGAAAAGGGAGTCTATCAATGACAGAGTGATCATTGAGAGAGAAGAGAGGAGACGAAGTTGGAGAATCAGGCACGGATCAGGCCATGGAGGTCTTGGGTGTCATACTAAAAATCCTGGGTCTTATCCTGTGGGTAGTGTTGCAGGAGCCCTGTTTGGGGAGATGGCTAAGATTGCGGTTGACTACGGGCCATGGAGATGTTTGGGCATTGCCGCCTTCCATAGTCTCACGGGACTTGGCCTGGGATCTCGGGGGACTTGGCCCAGGATCTCGAGAGACTTGAGCCGTGACTCAGCAGATTGGGCCAGCGCCTTTCCTGCTCGGGCGTGTGAGATGAGACCTGAGAAAGAACGGACGGGGTTAACGCTATTGTGTATATATATTGTAGTTTCTTGTAAGAGTACGTGCCTTGGTTTCTTGTGAGAGTGTGTATGTGGCATTAGAAATTACAAGAGACAGAGAGAGAGAAAGATAAAAGAATTTTTTCATTTCCATCCTGTCTCCGGGCTCCTTCCCGCGGCGCCGCCGTTCCGGGCTGCAAATCCTTTTCCGGCGGCAACATAGTGTTTTATGGTGAATCTTCCAATCAGAGGCAAAATAGGTGAATAATAAGCAAAAGTCAGATAGAGATATAAAAATTAAATAGGTTCAGGTTTTAAAAGTTACAACAGCTTAGTTCAGATCCTGGGTCTACAAGTTTTCTGCAGTGTGAGCTTACATGGAACCTCTGTTTCTTCTGATACAAACATCAATGACAATGTCAGGGCTTTCTGTAAGAAACAAGGCACAGGTGCCACGTCTTTGTCTACTGCTGGGCATGTAACAGTTTCCCCCAAACAGCATCCGTTGCAGGATCTGGCTGATGGAGCCAAGAATAAGCACTATGTGCAGGCGGGATAGGTGTGGGTTTTTCTTTTGACAAGAATAGCCTTTGTAACATGACTGGATAGTATATACCAACAGGTGGTAGTATAAGCCTTTTACCCACATTGCCCCTCTCATTGTCACGACAGTTAATTTTTTAATAGGACAATAAACAAAAATAGGATCTGATTTTCCTTTTGCAGATGAGAAATTGGCAGCACAGAGGTTAAGAGATGTGTGCAGTATCTCACAGCCAGCCGGTGGCAGAGCTAGGATTCAAGGCAGCCTCCCTCCTTGCCTGCCCTCCTAATCCCAGCTTCATCCCACTTCATGCCATTATTATCATTAATGTCTCATTAAATTTTATATCTGAGTGGCTATACAGTTCACAAGAAAGCTCTGCAAAACTTCTCATTTAATCCTTATCATTGCTTGCACTTATTCTAGACTCTAACACTGGTAGATCCTTCCAGGAATACATTTCTTTAAACAAAATCTAATATTAAATGTTTTTGGCTGTCTGCAGTGCCAGGGACTCATTTAGCCTCATCCTCCTCTTTCCCAGTTCCTCACGTTACCTTTGGTTGGATTTTAATTCCTCAGTGCTCACTTCTACCTCTGTCTTCATCCTGTAAGAAAACGCTTCTTAATGAAGTCCCTGATTCAGGCACCACCTGTCCAAAGCTAGTCATCAGACAGACAGGCTAGCTTCTGACTTGCTCAGAGACTGGCCAATGAGGTCATAATTTAAGTATTTCATGGGTAAAATACAAACTCAGAGGGGCTGGATTTGTGGCTCAGTGGTACAGCACTGGCCTCGCGAGCGTGAGGCACTGGGTTTGATCCTCAGCATCACATAAAAATAAATAAATAAAATAAAGATATTAAAACAAACAAACAAACTCAAAGAAGTCATCTACTTTACCTCCGGTTGTAGCAGAACCTGTTGGGTGTCTATCTAATTTTATTTCCCCATTATTTTATTTTATTTTTTTTTTGTCATGGATTTACAGCTTTTATCTGGTCACGTAGCCTGACATGAGACCCAGCTTCTTTTCAGGGATCTGTGGTCCCACAGCCAACTTCTAATGAATGGTGTGTAAGTAGAAGGTGGGTGTCGCTGTGCACAAGCAGAGGACAGCTGTTCCTCACCTCTGCCGTCTTTCATTTTCATCGTCCTTTCCTTTCTGATGGTCAGAATGTGGACAGAATGGCTGAAGACCAAGAATTACCATAAGACAGGAGGTTGGAAGCTACGTGCAGAGGAAAAATAAAATAACAGTGGAATAGAAGCATCCTGGATCCTTTGTGATTAAGCAGTCACCTTCCCAGCCTTGCAGGCTGACTTCTGAGATTTGATATATTAGAGAAAAATAAACCTTGATTTTGTCTGAGCCTTTATTATTTTAGACTTTTGTGTCTCTCAGAGTTGACCTGAATCTTAGCTGATGTAGGATCGTGCAGCTAGTGGACTTCAGCTCGGTCCTTTAAGTCTAGTTGTTTTCTTTTCTTGCACCCTATAGTGACCAGCAGCTCTGCCTCCCTTGCAGGGCTCCTGTGAAGATGCAAGAGGAAACAGGCAAGAGCATCTGTGAGCTGCAGGGCCTCCTTTATACACCAGCAGAAGCAGAGCTTTGCATTTGTGGAGAACCGTGGAAAAATACTTAATGTCTCAGTGTCTTAACTTGCTCTTTGGTTGAACAGGTAGGGGGAAAAAGCAAAAAAAAAAGCCATGTTGTGTTAAAAAACTGGATTCCAAATGAAACGGAAACTCCTTTGGCTGATTCCTGGCCCAAGAGATGCCTTTCAAGTGGGGAGAGATGGGTTGCTCCCGAGCGTCCAGGACCTCTCTGACTAGCTGTGGTTTAATGCTGCCCAAACGTTTGTGTAAATACACCTACACCTTAAGTAAAATAGGAAGGACCGGGTACTGAATTGCCCTAGCTGGGATACTGTCTGTGTCCAACATCTGCTCACAGAGGAAATTGTATTAGTAATAAGTCAAATTCCTAGTGCTGGGATTTGCGTGTCCTCAGGAGTGAGTGGCCAGGCTTTTGGGAGCTTGTTTGCTCTCTGAAGAGCACTGGGGCAGTCTCTGCTGGCCAGAGGTCTCACACCAAAAGCAGGTTTCACACAGGGCTTTTCATACCTTCTGCCTTGAGCCAGGCTCAAATACCAAGAGGTCTCTAGGGGGTATTTTTGCAAGTTTGCTCTTTTTCCTTTTGCAACTGGCAAAAGGGCAACAAAAGCCAATGCTTAGAAGGTATGCCTATGCCCTGAACACTTTATTTGGGCTCCTTTGAAAGGTGTTGGGTTGCATCCCAAAGCAAACCACTGTTTTGGAATACGTGGAGGTTGTTTTCAGCTCTCATTGCATAATTTAGGACTGGTGATACACTGTTTTGAAAAGATAGGGCAAAACGCAGTCCAGGCAGGAGAGGACACTCAAGGAATTAGATGAGGAAATCATAATGACAATAATGCCTCGTACTCCTTGAGTGTGTTTAAGCACCAGGCACGGTGCATAGGTTGTGTGACGTGATCTTTCTCTATGCTCTGTGCCAGAGTGCTATTACAAAACATTTAACAGCAAGTAGAGCACACACCAGTGGGTGAGAACAGATGTTTGCTCAGTGCTGGGTCTGGGTTCTGGAAGCTACCTGCCTCTCCAGGCATTAACCCTGTCATTTCTGGATTGTGGTGAACACCTCCCCCATCCTCTCCCTCCTCTCTCCTCTCCTCTTTCCTTTGATCGCATCCCTTCTTCTAACAAAGCACTCCGAAGAGTGATTCACCCACATGTGAACTGTACTAACAGGGCCTCAGAGCTATGCATTGGAAAGAAAGAATAAGAAATTATATTAAAGCAAGCTGGATTTGAAGAGCAAGGAAAGGTGTAAACAAAGGATTATCAATGATGGCTTAGATCAGCAGTTCTCAGCATTGTAATCTCAAGATCTCTTTCAGGCTTAATAAGTACTGAGGCCCCTAAAGAGCTGTTGCTTACGTTTATATATTATATGCAATTGACTACTTTTAAGGTTTATTAATCCATTTAAGAATAATAAATTATGAAATTATGTACATAACATGTTTCTATCAAGATTCACTATATTTTCCATAACAAAACATATTGACTAAGAAGTATTTTATTTACTTGTTCTTTATTTTTGCAAACATTTCCAATGTTTGATTTAATAGAAAACAGTTCCTCTCCTATCTGCTTCTGTAGTCAGCGAGTATAATATCTTGTTTTGGCTAAAATAAACATAGAAAATCTAATCACACAAATGTATACAGTAGTCAAAAATCAGGGAGCATTAAAATCAGCTTTTTAAATAATTGTGGATTTTCTTTTAGATACTATAGAAACACTTGTTAAGGATAGTTTCTAAAAGGTCACTTTCAATATGCAATCTGAAATCATATGGATAAACTTTTGACTTTCTAATACATTAAATTTTGTTGATCTATTTTTACCTTTGAATGGGTATTTCACTGATATATTTTGCATAAATATCATTTGAAAAAATACCATTTTTTAAAATTATTCAGATATTCTGAGATGCAATATTTGTTAATCTTCCACTAACCTCATCAGAGAAATCTATAAGTATTAGGTAATTGTCAAGCACATGGTGAAGAATACAAAGATTCCAAAATTCGAATTTTCCCTTGAAAATGTGAATTTTTATCATTTACAAGAAATACTGTCATTTGTTTCCTTGACTTGGAAGCTTTACTTCATTCACTTTCAAGAAAATGTTTGCCAAATGCCCAACTTTGAAGAAACATAACCTATCAGTCATTCTTGCAAATAAAAGTGATGTTTTATGAAAAACAAGCAAACAAGTAGTTCAGTTTGTGACTCAAATAATTGCACCAGTGTTAGTGCTAAAGACATCCTTCAGGCTTAGTCCTGTAGCCAAAGTGTTTTATGCATGCTTCCCAATTCTCTGTACAAAATATGAAAGAGTGGCCTATAATTAAGGATTGAGATTAAATTAATAATAATTTTCAGTGCTTTTTCTAACATTATTCTCAAGTGAACTGTCTTCTTTTATGCTTTAAAAATTTCCTGCAAATATATGATAATGAAAAACAGCTGAAGTTCAAATCTGCAGTTGATACAGTAATTATCTTGATGTTGGCAGCTGCGTCTTTCCTTGGACAATGTACTGTGTGCCTTTAGTGGCGGCAGTGCTGTAATTCCTTGTCCTGACTTTTCATTTGGCAGGCATCCATCAAGGTCAACTCTACGGGGTTCCCTTACACCCCCAGTTATTGAATGCCCTTCTTAGCCAATATAATATGTAACTTACCCAACAAGATGCTTCAGTGGCTTTGAGTGTGAAAAGCTATAGCAAATCATTGTTAGCTTAAATATCTCATTGTGCTTCCATTTAAAGTGATATTCAATTTATTTTCCTTAAACTCAGAATGTTTGTTCTCGAAATGGCACCTTAATTTCACTGGCATCATGATATTAGTAAAAAATGCTTTGCTGCTTAAAGCACAGCTGATTTTTTATCATAGTCTCCTCTTTTATTTATGTTTTTTCGTTTATCATATTCTCATATTCTAATTTTCTCTAGTTTCTCTTGTGTAGATTCCTCTCTTGTATTGGTCAGAGAACTCTCTGAAACGTCATTCTCACATTTTTAAAATATATTTATATGGTGCAGTTCCGGGTTGAAAGAGCAAGTCTTTTTTTTTTGTTGTTAATATCTTTATTATGTTTATTTATTTTTATGTGGTGCTGAGGATTGAACCCAGTGCCTCACATGTGTGAGGCAAGCATTCTACTGCTGAGCCACAACCCCAAGTCTTTTAATCTCCCTGTTTAAGTCAATGATCTGTTCAAAAATACAAGCAGAAATAAGTACAACAAAGTATACTCATTACCTGTTGTATTTTTATGTATTTATAAGGAAAATTTTGGAATGTCAAAGAAATATTTTTGCCATTAATGAGGTTACAGGGCTGATAAAAGCATAGTAGATAAAAGCATACTAAAAAAAAATTGAATTACTTTCTGAAAATGCACAAACTTATTCTCTAACCTTATAACATTAGAAAATAGAGTAAACAAACGCCATTCCATTAGCAACAAGAGTGATTATATTAACATGTCAAAAAGAATTTGAAAAAGTTCTCTACAGTCATGGAAAACTGAGTATAAAAGTCAAGCAACTCTTAAGATCATTACAAAAGGTTTTAATTTTGCAGATCTCCTGAGAGTCCTACAGGTCTTGAGTTTGTATTGGAGAACTGTTGGTTAAGAGTGTTACCAGAACTTAAGATTGAAATGTGTTTATAGACTGGAACAAGCATGACATATGAATTTATTAGTATTAGGAGTTGAGTTTTACCCTCCCCAAAGATAAGCTGAAGTACTGACCCCTAATATATCAGAATGTGACCCCATTGGGAAGCAGGGTCATTGCAAAATATTGTTGTTAAAAAGGGGTCATAGTGGAGTACAGTGGACCTACTCCAATATGTTTGATGTTCTTGAATGAAAAAGAGAGTGATGCAGGGAAAAGATGGCATGTAGCAGAGACTGGAGCACTCCCTCTGCGCGCTGGGGGATGCCAGGGACAGCCAGCTGTCACCAGAAGCTAGGGCATGGTATGGACTCCCTCAGAGCCCTAGTAGGAGTCCACCAACCCACAGCACCTTGATTCCAGACTCCTCACCTGCAGAATGGTAAGAGAATAAATATCTGCCGTCTTAAGCCACCCAGTGTCTGGTGCTTTGATACGACAGCACAAGGAAACTAATGCAATTGGCTTGTCCTAAGGAAACAGGTGAGATAGACATGGGGGACCTGGAAGGACACTCCTTCAACCAGCAGCTGATCTTCATATGCTTCCACCTGCAGATGCTACTCACCACCGCCAGGCCCAGTAAATCGTCTCACCCTTTCAGGTTGCATGCTGTTTAAAGGAAGAAAAGTCTTCCCTTGCACACAGAAACTTAAACTCAGGCCTTGCTGTCCTGGTACCTGCCGGAATGGCATTGGATCAAGGCTTTGGGGCTGTGAATTGCTTTACCTCCAGCCAAGCTTCAAGTAGATATTCTGAATAATTCTTAATGCAGAGAGGACAAAAAAAAAAAAAAAAAAAAAAAATCACCTTTCTTACACTGAGACCTTTGTCCTGTGTTTGCCACAAAGGATCTCCTACCATTTTCTTCTCAGAAAACTTCTAGGTTTAGTGACATACATCTTGGTTTTTTCAGGTTTGTTTTTCCCCCTCTGTCCAACATTCATTGATTATATCATAATCTCATGGATACTACTACTTATCACTAGAGGGAAAAGTGAAGGCAAATTCGTCTTAGGAAAAATGGGCTGCAGATTATCACAAGTTGGCGTTGTTTAATAGATAAGGAAACTCAGACAACAGAGGGAGACAATTACATTGATTAATATGAGGGCACAAAGAGAAAAGAAATACCAACCCCAGAGCTTTGACTTGCAATTCTTAGGGCTTTAACTTGTAGCCTTCCCCTGTCCCTGCAAACAACCTCATTTCTACTGAAGCTGTCTTCAACACCAGACCTCCCCATGGCTTAAGCTTCAGATGTTAGGAGCTTCCCCCAGCAACAAAACTCTGCCTCATGCCTTCCCCTTCTTGTTGGACTAATTCACCGTCTCTACATGTGTTGGTATTACTGTTTTGGTACAGACACGAACTATTTTGCCACAATTAATGTTTTGGTCAACAATGTGCAGACTTAAAGCCCTGAGTTATATGACTAGGCAAATAAAAGCAGACCACAGAATTTGGTCTACTCTGGTTGGCCATGATTCACCCACATGGACAAGCCAGCGGTCTTGCTCTTTCCCAAGATCCCTAGGAAAATCAGACTGCTGTATTATACTTCTTTGTCCCTTTATACAGATGCAGCCAGTCTGTCAAAATTGTGGGGCTCAAATATTTAGCTTGTGTAATGCAGTGGAACAGCTTCAACAGGTAGAGATTAGTCAAGTATCCAAACTGGAAAACATTCATACATCACTTAAGGAAGAGGGAAGTTCTGGCCATTATTGCAGGAAAGAAATAGCATAGGAATCTAGGATATTTACAAATTCAAAAAAAAATTAGATATAAAAGTTCTCTTTTTCTGGAGGGCTTCAAGCTGAAAAATAAAAATTATTGATTGTATGAATAAATATATTTTCTTAAACGATTTAGAAAAGCTCTGTTTATTCATTTACTGACAGTGTTTAGAATATATAGTAGCCGGTGTGTCTGCAGATGTATTTATGTTGGACTGTTTGGCTTGGCCTCACCTCTGTAATAATTTATAACAGTTTCAGTGTAAACTTACCACTGAACAGGTCACAAAGGTCTTGGATTTTAAGCATCGTCTTTGCAGATAAACCTACAGCACCGGGTTCCCACCCTGAGCTGGTGGGTAGTTTTCACTTAGAGAAGTGTAAATGTTAAGGAATTTTAATTCATTTTCTTATTTCATAGCTTTGGGATTTTTATATAAAAGCAGGTTGTGTTTATTGTCAGAAGATAAATCTTTAGAGACCCTTATTGAATTAAAAATTACATTCTCTAATTTTTTAAATAGATGAAGATCTACCTTTTTATGTTTATTTATATAATTAGCAAATACCGGCATAAAATAGGAAATGACTCTTTTACGTGTTTTCTTAAGATGTAACCGGTTTTGATAAGTTGATGAGAGGCATCTGTGTTCTGGTTGTAGTTTTGCTTTCAAAATTTTCTAGATACTTTCCATTAGATATACCTCTCTAGGTATAATATTGACAGACTGTTTTTGTGAAAACATGTTTATTACTAATATACTATAGTTTTGTTATAAAATCAGCAAAATTAAAATAAAATTTTAAAAATTAGCTTTAATTACCTATATATTTGTTAATTTGGCAATAGAAGTAGTATTTTTCCCCAGGGAAAAAACTCCAACTCTTCAGTGCATTTGAGAAAGAATGAACATTTTCGAGGGAAATCAAACTGATAAAGACCCACTTAGTGGTGAGCTGAACGTATGTAGTCTTGTGTCTCAGGGTGGATCATTCCTGTAAAAGATGCTCCCCATCAGCAGGTTTTACCCTACTTGTGCGTTGACAAAACTGGATATCGTGCTCTGTTTAGCTGTCTTTACTGTTCCTGCATCCATTTGATAATGACAGTTACTGGTGATGAGTTCTGAAACCTCACATGTTGAGGTATGACATTAGGGAAGCAAGCATATAAAGGCAAGCATATAAAGGAGAGTTTATTTAAAAGCAGGTGATATAGATTTCTCCCAGGAGGGAGAAGGGGGCCATAGCTGATATCCTGGTATCCCAAGAAATGAGGGTGTTCTGCCTTTTTTTTTTTTTTTTTTTTTTAAATAGGTCTTAGGCTTCCTTTGTTTTCCTGCTCTCTTTCCCTATCTCTCTGCTTCCTGCATACTTGACTGGGCCCAGGAGACGCTCTGTGGGATAGCCAAAAGGTAAGGAGCAGATGGATGGGGGAAGGGCTGGATGGAGCAGCCCTGGACAAATTAACTAACAACATTACAACTCTCTGTAGGGAAGGGCAATTCCTGGGACAGGTTATCTTAGTCACAGGTTGGAGCAGGGGCAGGTTATCTTGATAGGGTGGAGAAAGGACTCTGAAGGTATTTCAGTCCCTGGGGTGGGGGGCAGTCTCCAACTTCCCAGACTCACTCAAATTGGCCTCCTCCATCCAACCTGACTTGATTTACCCATCTATTCTGACTGCCTGTCTAATTCTGGCATCACCTTCATCTATTCTTTCAGGAAATCCTCATCAAGCACTCACGTTAGATGATGTCTTATCTTTTCCGAGTGTGATTCAGCACAGTGGGTGTCCATTCCTGGCTTTCACAGCCCATCAACTAAAGATCCAAGAGATTGCTTAAGCTACTCAATATCCACGCAGCCAAGACATGGCAGAGTCAAGATTTGAAAATCTGTTCCCACAACAAAGGTGTGTGACTACAGAGGTAGGTGTATGAAACAGACCAGGATATAATCCTGATGAGGTGTCTCACTACCATGGGACCTTGGCCACTTGTTCAGCCACTAAAGACTTCGGGTTTCTACTGTGCACAAGTATTTCTGTTTTAGTCAGTGTTTCACTGCTGTGACTAAAGAACCCGACCAGCACAATTGTAGAGGAGAAAAGGTTTATTTGAGGGCTCATGGTTTCAGAGGTCTTAGTCCACTGAAGGCCGGCTCCATTTCGTGGGGCTCATGATGAGGGTGAACATCATGGCAGAGTGTGTGGCCGAGGGAAGCAGCTCACATCACGGAGATCCAGAAGCAGAGAGAGAGAGAGAGAGTTCTCCACTGGCCAGATACAAATATACACCCCAAAGCCACGCCCCCAATTAACCACTTGCTCCAGCCGTAACCACCTGCCTCCAGTAACCGCGCAGTTAATCACATCAGGGATTAAATCACTGATTGTAAGACGCTCACAACCCCAATTGTTTCTCCTCTGAACCTTCTTGCACTGTCTCCCACATGAGTTTTGAGGGATACCTCACCTCCAAACCATAAGAGTAGCCATTGTCTCTCCAGTCGGCTTGTTCAGATCCTGGGAGCCTTGAGTGTGGGCCTGGGAATGCCTTTCTTGGGCTCTTCACATGGAAGCCAAAGAAGGCTGAGGACTTATGACTCATGCATCAGGATAAGATGCTCCTCAGGGAACTCAAAGTTAAAAATAAACACCACCATATGATGTTAAAGCATAAAACGAGTAAGAATAAAATGGGAAATGACTCTTTCCCATCAATTAAAAAGAAAAGCAAAAGAGTAATACTGATCTTACATTCCCACCCTTTTCTATCACCTACGGCTAATGATTGCATTTACATTTACATCTTTATATAGATGTTTGTGTATGTGTGCATATATTTATACACAAGATCACATTGCATGTATACAAGTAGGTTCGTACTACATTTTAATAAAAACTGTAATATGGGCATAGTGTTTCCAAGTCCAAATTTTCAGAACTACATTTTGCAAATATGGATGTACCACTATTTATTCATCTAGTCTCAGATTGGTAAACATTTACCTGCAAAAGAATCATTCTTGTGTATATTTTTACTTACATGATAATCACCGTAGGAATAAATTCTATAAATAAGATGTCTGAATACAAGTGTAGAGCCCTTTATGTGTTATAAAATGCAAACTGCTTTCTAGCAAAACTGTGTGAATTGACACCTCCAGGATTGTGCATCCTCCTTTTGTAATCAACACTGACTTTCTCTACTTTTAAAAAGTCTTTTGCAGTATAATATGCCTTTTGCATTTATTCACGTGTTACAGGGAAAATGGATATTGTTTAAAAACATTTTTTCACAACTTTAGAACAGTTTTTGATTAAGAGAAAAATTGCAGAGGTAGTGGCGAGTTTCCATATATCTGCTTCTCCATTTTGTTACTAACATCTGACATTGCTCTGGCACATTTGTTTAGTATTAATAAACAGATATCAGTACATTATTGTTACCTTAAGTCAATGCCTTATTCAGATTTCCTCAGTTTTCAGCTAATTCCATTTTTCTCTCTAGGATGCCACATTACAGTCAGCAGTCATATCTCCTTTGGCTGTGCTTGGTCTTGTCAGTTTCTCAAACTTTTCTTGCTTTTGGTGATTTTGACAGTTGGGAGGCGTACTGGTCAGGTGTTTGTAGAATATCCCTCCACTGGGATTTGCCTGGTGTTTGCCTCGTGACCGGGCCATGTTATGCAGAAGACAGAGCAGTAAAGGGCCCCTTTCACCCCATTATATCCTGCGTTCATGCTGCTGGCTTGACTTAATGGGTGCTGATGTTAACTTTGACCACCAGGAGAAGTAGTGTTTGTCAGCTTTATCCACCAAAAAGTCCCTTTTTTGCTGCTCTTCCACACCATACTCGTTGGAGGGAAGTCACGATTCATGTTAAATATCTGGTGCTGGATAAGAGAAAATAAAATAATGGCATTTGCAGGTAAATGGATGAAGTTGGAGAATATAATGCTAAGTGAAATTAGTCAATCTCAAAAATCCAAATACCGAATGTTTTCTCTGATATAAGAAGGCTAGTTCACAGGGTTGTTGGATGGGGGTACACAGGATTAGAGGAACACTAGAAAGGTCATAGGAAAGGGAGGGGAAGGGAGGGAGCAAGGGGGGGAGGAAAAAAAATTGGTGGTTGAATGAGATGGATATCATTATCCTAAATGCATGATTGAAGATCTGAATTGTACTTATATACTTTGTATACAAGCAGTTGTATGTAAAAAGATGCTATACTTGTGCATTATGAATAAGTAAATAAATAATTAAAGTAAAAAAAAAAATATCTGGGGCTGGGACTGAATTCAGCAGGATGAGAAGTTAGGAAGGAGGATCTATGGGTCAAGGGATGACCTCATGGTAACAAGCCACACCAGCAGATCAATAACAATAAGGCATCTGTCACCCTGCACCAATACCTGAGTATGAAAAGGAAATGGCTGCTGCTTCACTCTTGCTTGCTAATCTAGTTCAATATTCTACGGCACACTGTAACCCAAGCCCAGGGTAAGGAGATTCTGTGAATGCAGTTCCTGCTTAGCTAAGGTAATACAATACAAACCTGCCACAATGCCTATCTTATTTTGCATTTCTTTGATGTCTCACGTGTCTTTATTTTACATAATTTTACAAAATATAATAATATTATAGCTAGCAAAAAATAATTTTTAAAATAATTTTAAAATAATTTTTCAAAGAAGTTTGGTTAAGTGGTAATGGTGACTTGAACACTGCTATTAGCAATGGGAATAAAAGGCAGGAATCTAGCAATACAATGTGGAAGACATGCTTTTGGAAGTCATAGATTTTTTTCCAATTCCTTTCTCCATTTTGGCCAAAATATCAACTTTCTCTGGTACTTAGTATTTCAATTTCTACATGCAAGAGGCCACAAAGTAGTGTTGAAGACATGAGATCTGGAGTCAGATGACTTTAGTTTGAATTCCCTTCTGCCACTGACTAGCTTGGTGGCTCATGGATAATCATTCTCTAAGTCTTTGTTGCCTTGTTTTGTTTATATATATATATGTATATATATATATACATATATATATACATATATATGCATATATATACATATACATGAAGTAGAGTGTATTTTTGACATATTATACATACATAGAGTATAATTTCGCATTCTCGTGGTTGTAGATGATGTGGTATTACACTCATCGTGTATTCATATATGGACATAGGAAAGTTAGGTCTGATTCATTCTATTGTGTCCTTTGTTCCCATTTCCTCTCCCCCTCATTCCCCTTTCTCTATTCCAAAGTACTTCTATTCTTTCCTACTCCTTCTTTATTGTGTGCTAACATCTGCATATCAGAGAGAACATTAGGCCTCTGGTTTTTTGGGAGGATTGTTTTAGTTCACTTAACATGATAGCCTCCAGTTCCACCCGTTTATCAGCAAATGCCATAAGTTCATTTTTCTTTATGGTTGAGTGATATTCCATTGTGTATATGTACTATATGTTTTTTAATCCATTCATATGTTAAAGGGCACCTAGGTTGGTTCCATAGTTTAGCTATTGTGAATTAAGCTGCTATAAACATTAATGTGGCTGTGTTACTATAGTATGATAATTTTAAGTCTTTTAAGCCGAGGAGTGGAATAACTGGGCCCAATGGTGGTTTCATTCCAAGTTTTCTGAGGCATCTCCACACTGCTTTCCAGACTCCACACTGCACTAATTTGCAGTCCCACCAACAATGTATGAGTGTACCTATTTCCCCACATTCTCCCCAATGTTTCTTGTTACTTGTATTCTTGATAATGACCATTCTGATTGGAGTGAGATGAAATCTCAGGGTAGTTTTAATTTGCATTTTTCTCATTGCTAGAGATGTTGAGCACTTTTTCATATATTTGTTGACCAATTGTACATCTTCTGTGAAGTGCCTGTTCAGTTCCTTAGCCCATTTATTGTTTTGCAATTTTTGAAGGAGAACCAGCAGGAAGATAGATCCTCACTGTCCATTTCTGTTTCACCTTTACCAAGAGAATCTTGATTTTTTTTTTTTTTTTTTTGGAAGCAATAATGTTCATGGCACTGGCCATTGGTGACAATGGCAATGAATTCTGTCAATGAAATGTCACCAGAAACCATCATGTGAAAATTCCAGGAGGATGTTTTAAGGACAGGCTCAGATGGTACATGATTTTTGCCCTTTGCCTCCCATTTCTGTTTGGGAGACTGATGTGGTGTTTCAGTCCAGGTAGCCACTCTCAACCTCTTTGTAATCTCAGTGTGACCACATAAAAACAAAAGCTGTACTCGCAGAATGATTAAGAGGACAGACTGTCAGATCCGTGTCCTGATGCACTAATAGAGCCACTCAGGAAGCTTGCAACCATGGGATGCCAAAATTAATACCTTTATTGGGATAGGTCACTATAGCTTGTATTTTGAAAAAAAAAAAAAAAAAAAAAACGCCACTCACCCTTTATCTCATTGATATTTCACTGTAAATAAGAAAGAAACCAAAGGCCTATGGCATGAGTGAAGAGAGAACTTCCTTACTTTGATGAATTACATGCATTTTTGCACAAAAAGGTATTGGAAGAAGGCATTCTAAATCTAGAGGCAGAACTACCCACAAATATCTCTACTTCAGCTTGGCTAAAGAAGAAAGTAATGAAGGTGAAGTTGGTGTGCTATAATAGGGAAACTATTAGAGAACATATTTATTGAAATAGGGAAATCAGGCATTTTAAGTCTGCATACCTAATGCAATTAATACCCCGCATAATAATGAGGTTTTAATTACAAAAAATCATAAGAATGTAGAAGACATAAAGGACATCATTTCTTCCAGGCCTCAAGTTTGCAGACACCATATGGAAGAACTGAAATAGCACGTTCTTTTTGGTCCACTCTCCCTGATCAAGTCAACTGGCTTCTCTTCATTTAGTTAATCATTATCATTTAGCCAAAGGATGGATTTGACTGAGCAGCCTTGCCACCGTATAGTATGGAGCTCTTTATTGAAATGAGATAGCACCAAACTACTTCAGAGCTGCTATGTGTCTTATCCCATCCTAACTCACTATTTTTAGTTCACTTAGTGCTTCACTTGTGGGCCAAGTGGTAAAGTTGTTCTCCTTAGGATGTGATGTAAAGCCTTCAAATGTGTGGAATAAGTTAAGCTGATCCTCTTTAAAATAAAACTGACAGTTTGAGTCATGGTACTCTCTGGAGAGACTCCACGGGATATTTTACGGCTGGTCAAGTACCCATGTGTTCTAAGACTGAAAGTATAGAGAGGAGGGTAGGAGTTCAGAAGCAGGGACATGAGTGAAGGGACACTTTAGGAGTGGAAAGAAGTGATGGGGCCTAACTTGTACATGAGTGGGGTGGATGGAGGACACATCTTGAAGAAAGTTTAGCCAGTCTCCAAGATGGCCCCAAATGATCTCCACATCATGAGATTCACTTCCTATGTGCTCCTCACCCAGATTAGATCAGTGATGATCTGTGTGGCCAGTACCATGTAGTAGAGTGATAGTATATCACCATGACTAGTTTACAAAAGATGGCGACCTCACCCTGATCACTTGCTTTACCTGTTTGTTGGAATGACTATCCCTGGTGCTTTTTCCTCTTATGAGAGCACCAGGCTTCTTGGATGAAGGACTCAATTTTATGTCCTCTTTTAACCTTCATTATCTTCAGAGAATTTACCTCCAAATATAGTCATGGTGGGGTTTTAGGGTTTCAACATGAATTTTGTGGTGATGCAATTTAGTTGTGTAACCCTTGCTGGGGGAAATGCAGCTTCCATGCTGTGAGAACACTCAGGTAACCCATAGAAAGGCCCACCTTATGGAAAAAAGAGGCCAATAGGCCAATAAGGAACTGAGACCTGCCAACAACCATATGAGAAAACTTGGATGTGGCTTCCCTGCCCTGATCAAGACTTCACCTGCCTCCTGTTCCAGTTGATAACTTGAGGGAAACATTATAGACTCTGAGCTAGCAGTACCCAGCTAAGCCACTTGTGGGTTTCTCCTCCTGAAACTATCACATAAATATTTGTTGTTTTAATCTTCAATGTGTGAAGGGGTAATCTGCTCTGTGGTAACAGATAACTAATATAGATGGATATGAGGGGGAAATAGGAAATATAGAAGAGAATAATGTTGATTAACTAATGTCCCTGGCTCCAAATTTGCTCTAAGTAAGAGGATAGTGGTTTTAGTTGAAGGGTTTGAGTTGATGGATGAGTTTAGAGTTAATAGGAAAAAGAAGGAAAATGAAAGAGAAGAAAACCTCCCTGGGGTGTATCTGAGGCTGTAGACTGAAATTCTGAGTTGTTCAGCCACCTGGATGTAGAGGAAAGTTTTGCACTGCAGGAGTAGTAGAAATCAGGGTACAAAGGGACTGAGGAGGCTGCTGAGCATGAGTAGTTCTGTAATGCACCATGGATACCCTGAGTCACTTTTACTGGAGATTAGCTACTGCTGGTCATTGGGGCGTCTTGTGCATCCTGGCTCCATCCTGACACATAGGACTGGCTCACCTGGCTCCATAATCATGTTCCACCTGAAGGCACCATCTTACTTTCTTGTTCTGGTCACCATCATCCTGGACTCATCACTGTTTACTGAATTCCCAGCCTAACAGCATTCCCAATGATCCTGTGAGGTCTGCAAGTCTAGGACTGTTTTCATGAGCTGAGGTCCAGGAAGGCTAAGTGATTAATCTAGAGTCCCACAGCTAGCCAGTGGCAGAGCCAGGTCTATGACTTGAAACTTTCTGGCTCCTTGGCTGAGGCCAGATATTTTTTTTTTTTTTTTTTGCTTTTCCTCTTTCTGACTATGGTAGACCAGACTTAACAGGTACATTGGGAGCAGGCCACTGAATGATGAGCAAATTGAGCTGCATTTAAGATTTGTGCATCCTAATATCTTAAAATATTTTTTTAACATTTTGGGTTTGGCATAGAAAATTATGCCAACATTCTTTTCCTTTCATTTTTAAACCCACATGTATTTTCAGGGAAATTAAGCTCATATGTTTCTGATTCATTTACTGTATAACTCATCAAAATATTGTTTTATAACAGTTTTTGGCAGTTCATGAAACCTTTTAAAATATAGACTTTTCCCCTCTTGCTACCATGGAAGCCATGTTTTACCAAGAGCACAGCACAAACCAACTCTAAAGACTTTTCCAAACATCTTTCACATGAACACTGAAGACATAATTGAGTTGTTTGTGATCATTGAGAATGCAAGTAGATAAATGTCCTTTGAACATACACCATGTGTGAGTCAGAGGTGTTGGGATCTAGAGTAATGAAGATAAATGAGAGGTGGCCATAGGTTTCAAATATTTGCAGTCAAAGAGTGAGGGAATGATGGCAGACAAACCATTTGTTAGCACTTGAGATGCTCTTGCTATGGAGCTAACGCTTTGTAAACAGTATTTCATATGATCCCTCCAACTTCTGGAGGTGTCACGGTCTTTATTTTACATGTCAGGAAACCTGAAACTCAGTCAAGTCATATGTTTGGTTCTGAGGGGATTCAAGACATAACCTGGGAAAGTTTGATGGGAGAGAGAACTGTTTTCCAACCTTCTACATAGATTACAAAAGGAAGATCCAGAGAGGGTAACTCACATGCCCAGCTTGTTAGAGGAAGAGGTGGAACTTCAGTGAGTTTCATTTTTGTTAATGACATGTAGTTTATTTCTTTTTAAACTTTGATTCTGACCAAAAGCCCATTTCCTTGTGAGTACTTTGCCTACATTTTGGGTATCTTTTGGCAGATACCATGATCAGGCAAATGGAATCCTGTTCATGCTTTGTGGATGGCTTGCTTGAGATGTCAGCTCCATAATCACATGAGTGAGTGTGTGTCTTTCAGAGAATTGGGATGCTCAGAAAAACCATCCAATGTATGGTTTACAACTAGCTTTTTTTTTTTTTAATTTTTAGAGACAGGGTCTCACTGAGTTGTTTAATGCCTTGCCATTGCTGAGGCTGGCTTTGAACTCACGATCTTCCTGCCTCATTTTACAACATTATTATTCATATTGATAATATAGCAAGAAGAGTTGCCATATTTTGAATCTATTTGTAGTAAATGCTTTCTTAAATTATCTGATTTTATCCTCATAAAATCTCTATGAAATATACAATGTCAGTGTTCTCATCTGGTTGAGTACTGAAGCAACAACCACTAAGAGACATCAGTCTCTCAAATTTGATGCCAGGGAGTTTGAAAGACCAACTAATGTTAAGGGGTGATGAGGAAGAATCTGACTAGTTATGGTACAGTTATCTGTTTTCAGAATGTTGAAATGTCTGGGATAAAACTCAACATTACATTTCCATATATATCTTCCTAAGAGAGCTAGTATTCTCAATGGTCAATCTGAGAACTGGGGTATTAAAATAAGGAAAAAATGATATATATGGAATTGTAAAAGATGTTTATATATGTATATACATATGTATAAATATGTATATATACACACATATATTTATTTGTGTATATATACCACACAATGAAACAATAATTCAGTGAATACCTATTAGTCCAAGTTCAAGTGCATTAGCCAGGACTTTGCATTCACCTGGGGTTCCTGGCCCTGATTAAGCACTATGCTGACTAGCCCAAGTAATTACTGTGTTTATTCCTCCTTTATTCTCTCTTTTTAAAGGATAACTTAATGTCATTTCATATACACATATATGCATATATATATATTAAATATGTATGTGAAGTATGTTGCTTAACTTATTTTTGAACTTGTATATTCTTGTTTCATTGTTTTACTCAACATTATATTTCAAGATTAAATTCTGTTTCATGAGGGATTTGTGTTTATTTTTACTGTCATATAATAGTGCACTTAGAGAACACACACATATACTGCTGTATCAGTTATCCATACTCAACTACTGTCCAAACATATTAAATGGAAAATTCCAGAAACAAACAATTCATAATTTTCAAATAACTTTTATTATAGTATGTTGTTATAATTGTTCTCTTTTATTGTTAATTATTATTTTTAATGTTTTATTGTGTCTAAATTACAAATTAAATTATAATTTAACTATTACAGGTGTGTATATATAGGAAAACCATAGCATACATAGAATTTGGTATTGTTAAAAATTTCTGTCCTCTACCAAAGGTCTTGGAACATATCCCTAATCAGTAAGGAAAGAATCTTGTATCATAATTTTTCACTTGTACTGTTGCTAATAGTAATTTACCTCCTTTATTGTTTACTTTCTAAAAATATGTCAATTTTTATATAAGTCTTTGTTGCTCAAGGGCAAGAGCCTCTCTAAATAAAAAGACTTATTAGTGCTGGATATGCAAGTGTCCACAAATGTAAAATAATGCTACCGTGTTTTCAACATCAACTTGGCATTCAGTGGTATTTCAATGGAGAAGTATCTGGCGGCTGCTCTGATGAGCCTGCTCTTTCCCCAAAGCACATGACCTGGGAAATAAAAGATCCTCCATTTAAAAATGACGTAGGAAAAAAGAACTCAGAATGAGTCAGGTGGATTTGCAGGCAAGCTGTTAGCATGAATGTTCTGAAAAGAGCCAGGGGTGAATGAAATAAGCTTGCTGATTCCAGACGAGTAATCCCAAGGCATGATGGGCAGCAAAAGAGGAAGGAAAACACGTTCCTAGCAGATGGAGCCACGTCAGAGTTTCCTCCTGAAGGGGGACCATTTATCTAGGCTTAAGGGAGCCAAGGAGGGAAGCGGCTAAGGCATCCAGAGACCAGCAATGGTAGGCAGCCGCCAGGACCCCTCTGTCTGAAGGGTAAAGCAGGAAACTGCTAAAAAGCCTGGTGAGAGCCTGACTGTGGAGGGAGGGATGCTTGTGGGAACAGAAGGCGCAGAGCCACACCAGCAGGTCAGGGAGGGAGGAGCGGGCCTAAATGCTCCCTCTGCTCTCTCCACCTGTCCTCAGATTTTCTTCTTGGGCCATTCAATGGCCAAATCCCAACTAGCCATCAGAAGGCAAGGAGGCCCGGAAGTTGCCATTGGAGAGAGGGTGCTCTACCACAGAGCAGGGCACGGAAGGCAGAGTGGGCCTGCTGGGGTGGGAGGTGAATCGAGTCTGTGCAGAGGGAAAAGGAGGAGAGTTGCACCAGAGAGGGACCGACGACGACGAAGCTTGGGAATCAGCGTCCGGGTGACTATGAAGGGCTGAGTGGAAGTTGGAGGATGGACAAGATGGTCTGGGTTTCTATTTGATGTCTCAGAGGAAGCGCAATCTCTTCCCTTGCTGCCCAAGTAAATTCTGGCTGCTCTGTGGAGTCTGCTTCTTACTGTGCGTTCCTAACAGTTCTCTGAGCTTTGGAGCTGGGGAATGGTCGTTTTCCACCATTCTTGTCCAGGAGCAGAGACAGATAAAGGCCAGGCCATGTTCATTAGAGACAGATGTTCTCAGCTTCTCAGTGTTCCTTGGGGACTCTGCAAACACCCTGGGACTGTCCCCCACCTGGAAGTACCTGAACCCTTTGGTCCCACTAACCGTGATCACTTCCTAAATTGTTTTCACGTCAAAGACTTTGCTTTGCTCTCCTCATAACAGCTTTTCCAATTCACCACTCCCTCTGGAGTTCAGTGTTTCCTTTACTATTCACTAGGCTGCTGTCTATTTCACAAAGCTTTTTCTGTTTAAAGTTGAACAGGAAAGGACCCTGGAGCTGGATTGCTTTCCTTAGGATCTCATCATTAATCAATAAACAGATTTAAAAAGTGCAACAGATTGCTCAAGTGTCCACACCAAGAAAAACTCTGGGCAGGATGGAGAAGACCCACGTTCTTCCCTAGGAGGCTCACGACCTGCTCGTGTGTGACTGCAAAATGACTCTTTGTATAACGGATATTATTATTTGGGCAAAGAGAGAAATATCACAGGAGTTAGGACAGTGGTGAGAAAATAGCGTTTGGCATCATCCACTGATAGCTTTCATTTCAAAGGCGTAAATTTGAACTTGGAATTTTCTTATCTGCAAAATGAGAAGAATAATATTTATAATTATTAGGATTGTAGTTCTGCTTTCACCGGGAAGTGCTCAGTTGGGGTCAGTACAGTCTCACTGGGGACACTTGGAAATGTATAGGACTTTTCTTTAGCAGGGCGTTACTGGGGATTGAACTCAGGGTCACTCAACCACGGAGCCACATCCCCAGCCCTATTTTGTATTTGATTTAGAGACAGGGTCTCGCTGAGTTGATTAGCGCCTTGATGTTGCTGAGGCTGGCTTTGAATTCATGATCCTCCTGCCTCAGCCTCCTAAGCATCTGGGATTACAGGCGTGCGCCACTGTCCCGGCTGGACTGTTTTTGTTTGCATCGGTCACAAAGGCTGCTGCTGGCACTAAGTATCTGTGAAGAGTGTGGACTGACGTGTTTGTGATGCAGACATGGTCCTGTTGCACAAGGAGCTGCCCCATCCCAAATACCACGGGCTCCCATGTGCTAACACTGTGCTGAGCATAAACAAAAAAACAGTTTACTCTTCCCTGGTTCTAAGTTTTCCACCTGCAGCTGTTTTTCCTGGTCTCATTGTCTACCCTGCTACCCTCAGTTCTATTACGGGCCCCGGTCACCTTGCCACTGGTTACAGCCCCTACTGATGGTGGTGGGCCTACCATGCTGGGTCTATTTGAGTCACATCTCCAGCCTCACCACTCCTTAACCTTGTGTCCCTGAGAAGTTTAGCTACTTAAAATGCTACTTAAAATGCTTCAGAAGCTCAGTTGAAGAGCATCTTCTGTGTCTGTGTCTTCAATCCTCTTGGACATCTCAGAGGATACAAAATTCAAAATAAATCCTTCCTCACAAAAGTGTTATGGACTGCAAATTGGTGCGACCATTATGGAAAGCAGTACGGAGATTCCTTAGAAAACTGGGAATGGAACCACCATTTAACCCAGCTATCCCACTCCTTGGTTTATACCCAAAGGACTTAAAATCAGCATACTATAGTGACACAGCCACATCAATGTTTATAGCAGCTCAATTCACAATAGCTAGACTATGGAACCAACCCAGGTGTCCCTGAATAGATGAATGGATAAAGAAAATGTGGTACATATACCCAATGGAATATTACTCAGCTTTAAAGAAGGATGAAATTATGGCATTTGCCAGCAAATGGTTGGAGTTGGAGAATATCACACTAAGCGAAATAAGCCAATCCCACAAAACCAAAGGCCAAATGTTTTCTCTAATATATGGATGCTAATTCACAATAAGGTGAGAGGCACTAGGGAAAAATAGCATTACCTTAGATTAGGTAGAGGGAAGTGAAGGGAGTAGAGGGAGGGAATGTGGGGATGGGAAAGACAGTGAAGTGAAACAGACATGATTACTGTATGTATATATGTGACTACGTGACCAATATGATTCTGCAACATGTACACTTAGAAAAATGAGGAATTATATCCCATCTATGTATGATATATCACAGTGCGTAAATGCATTCTACTGTCATGTATAACTAATTAAAGCAAATAAAATTTTTTTTAAAAAAAAGGGTTATGGGAATGACAGAGCTAAGGTCTGCAAAAAGCCTCATGTAAAATAAGACATATGGAAGGCCTTTCATACATGGTGACCATCCCTTCTGCAGAGTAAATGTGTTTGATGTTTTATACCAAGGCGAAAAACTCCACAGTTAGGTTCCAGATTATCTAGCAGAACCCAGCAATGGTTTGTAACGTTTTGGCAGCCAGAAGACGCAAATAAGTTAAATCTTATACATCCGAATAATGAAATCAGTTGCCGGGCAGCTGAAGGTGAAGAGGCTGGATGGGGAGGAAATGGTGTTCTGAATGTGTCGCCCTCCTCATGCATAGTTTGGGATAATACCAGGCTGTGTTCTCCTGAACGGAGGACTTCATGCCCAATCTCCACCACTTGCTTGCGGAGAATGGCCTCCTATGTGGCACCCCACTCTGTTGTCCCACCCTCTCCAGAGCTCTAGGGATGGAGTATCCAGGCTTTCTGTTGAACGTCCGCCATTGAACAGCTTGCCAAGCCTAGAGTGTTGCTGTATCATATTTGAGAGTGGATTTTAACAAAGCGCAACTCTTCTGAAATAATTGACCGGCACTAAAATGTTCAGTCCCAGAGTGAGACTTTTGTCATTCTCGAAGCAGTAAATGGTCCTCTGCAAATATTTAGAAATGCTGTGGAAACTCCGAAGTTCACATCCACGGCAACCCCAAGGATGGCAGACCGTAAAGGCATCAAGCCTTCCTTAACAGAGTTGTTGAAATCCTAAATATTTGTCAGAGGTGAAAATATGGAGGCTGACATAAAAAGAGCAAGTTCTTCTAGTCCATTTTAAGAAGGCCTTGGTTGACATCTGACCCCCACAGTCCTATAAACGGCAGCAGAAATTCCCTTTCCACTTAAACTGCATCTGCTGGGCAAGGTTTCAATAAAGCAGCGATTCATGGAAAGGTCCCCCCTCATTGCAAGTGTCAAAGTTCTCCTTGTTTAAGCTAACTGTTGGCAAAGCTTGCCTGGCCTTAGCTGTGAACTTTGCCTTGTTGCCTAGTTGACAGAAATAGACTTAACAAGCAATTGTAGTGTGTATTGCAGCTCTATATTTATATAAAGAGGACATGAAATAGAGTGGGGTGAAGATATTACATTTTATACACATCCCTGAAATGAATATGATCACTTATAATCAACATTCTCTAATAGTGCTTGAAAACTTACATTTGCCTATATTTACCTAAGTAAATACCCAAAGATAAATATACAAAACACACACACACACACACACACACACACACACACACACACACGGGGAGAGAGAGAGAGAGAGAGAGAGAGAGAGAGAAAAATCCATTTGGTTTGGAATCAGGAACCGTGGATTTAAACTCTACCGTTGCTTCCTTATTTGTGGAAGATTATGGATGAATTACTTAGGTTAAGGATGACTTCTATCTGTTTATGCCGTGTCACTGAGAAGATAAAAGGAAGATAAATGGAAGCTGAAGAATGCAGGAGAAGGAGGAAGGAAATAGAACAGATGAGGAAGAACTCATTATTGCATGAAAGGTGATTATTTCAGTTTTGTGCATGTCAAGTTTGAGAATCTGTGCTGTGTTTTTTGGCGCAGTTTTATTTGGTCATGTGACACTTAAGCAGGAAATAAACTTTGGGCGTCTGTGTTGTCGCCTGAAGCGATGGCGGCTTGGAGCAAAGAAGCCGCGGGAAGAAGTTTAGAGACGAACTGGAAACAAACAGCCCTTTATTCTGATAACTTTTCTCTCTGGCTCTAACTACACCCTGACAAGCCGTCCACGCTCCTCTAGCCTCCAAAATGGCGCAGACCCCATCCGCAATCTCGCTCAAGTCCCTCGAGATCTCCGGCCAAGTCTCGCAAGATCCCGGGCCAAGTCCCGTGAGACTAGGGAAGGCGCCAATGCCCAAACATGTCCAAAGCCCGTAGTCAACCGCAATTTAAGCCATCTCCCCAAACAGGGCTCCTGCACGTCTGATTTTCCAGTTGGATACCAGACCTTGGCATGGACTAAGGGAAGGTTCTTAAAGTGAGATTGAAAGAGGGTAATGATCAGAACCCAGAGGAATGTCAAAACCTCATGGATGATTAAACAGGAAAGTTGGTAAAGAAGGCTGAGGAGGAATAGATGCCCTGGTTGTGGAGATCTGGGAATCTCCAAAGGACTGACATCAGATGCATCCAAAGAGTTCAGTCAGAAAGGTGTCAAGTCTTGGAGGTTCATTGGTGTCCATGTGGAATGGTTTCAGGGAGGGTGAAATCCAGGCTTCCAAGAAGTGAGGAATGGAATTATCCAGCCCCAGAAGATAGATTATTGCTGTCTTCAAGTACACAATGAGTTCTTGTAAAAACTAAGTTTTCACCTATTTCACCTCCACAGGATGGAACAAAATGAGCAACGTGAGGTTAGTGAAACTTATATTTAAGTGGGTATGCCTAGCAATTTAAATCACGAAAGAATCAAGTGAAGGCCTTAGAAAGTGCTAAGTTCCCACCACAGAAGTCATTGGTCTTAGAAAGAAAATCACGAGGGAAAAGGAACACAGAGATGGTTTGTTGCACTATATCTCTCCCACAGAAGAGTGTGCACAGAATCTATTCTGAGACAGTCTAGAGAATGGGTGGTATCGGCTGCTTCTTGTCCTTGAACTTTGGGGAGCCAGCAGCTGTTACCCTGATTCATCCTTCCCAGACCACAGGGGCCTGTAGGACTGATTATTATCTTTTCCTGTAGTGTCCAATATCAGTGGGACAGAGTTCACTGGGAAGGGCTTGTGGTGAGCTGTTGAGCGCGGAGCGCGGGGTTGAGAAAGCACAGGTCTGTCTCGAACTCTGTGGGGTCTCACCAGGGGATCCTCCCAGCATCTCCAACTTCATCCTGCTGGTGCTCTGGGAGGGGGCCCTCGGCATTGCTGCATGTCTGTGTTGCTTCACTAGTTGATTAAAGGAAAAATAAACACCTCTGGGGTGGAGGTCTGCTTCTTACTGGGGATCAGACTCCATCTAGCTTCTGGGTTCTCAGGGGGTATTTCAGAGGACGCTTAATGGTTGTACTTGGGCAAGAGATTTTTCAGGCTGTGAGAGCTGCTATTGGCAGCTCCCACAGTGCATTAATTGACTGGCAACTTAATCCTTCATTAATCAATGACTCAGTAAGGACACCAAGTGCTAGATGTAGGGAGGCAAAGGTAAACCAGGCAGTTCACACAGCTGCCTAAAAAGACCCTAAACCAATTTCTCTTTAAGTGACTTTTTATTGAGTATCTAATAGTTGTATAAGCTCTCTACATCTTATCTCCTTGATGTACTGTAAATCTCAGAAGATTTTTTTGGGGGGGGGATTTAAAGTAGTGATTTGGGGGTATTGTCATAGTATGAATATGAGGTGCCCCCCAAAAGTTCACATGTGAGACAATGCAAGAAGGTTCAGAGAAGAAATGATTGGGTGATGGGGGACCTAACCTAATCAGTCAATTAATCACCCAATGGGAGTAACTGAGTGGAAACTGAAGGCAGGTGAGGTGTGGCTGGAGGAGGTGGGCATTGGGGGCGTGGCTTTGGGTACATATTTTGTATCTGTCAAGAGGAGTCTCTCTTTGCTTCCTGATCACCATGTGAGCTGCGTCCTTTTGCCACACTCTTCTGCCATGACGTTCTTTATCACATTGAGCCCCAAGGAATAGAGCTGGCCTTCTATGGACTAAGACCTCTGAAACTGTGAGCCCTCAAGTAAGATTTTTCCCCTAAAAATGTTCTGGTCATATCATTTAGTCACAGAAGCAAAAACACTGACTAAAGTAGGTATAGAAATTCTATATTTCTGGTAGCTACTTTGAATATGGTCTACTCATGAATGCGCTAGTAAGGAGTTTCAGAAATAGTTTAATAATATAGTGAAATCTTGAAGTTCATGTGAGATGAGTACTTAGTTTTCCATAGATCTCCAAGTTTGCTGTTGCCACTGTAGCTCATAATGCCAACTATGACATTTAACAAAAAAGAATAAATACATTAATAGATAATTACATAGAAACAGTGTCTATATAAGTATGGTGTGTGTGTGTGTGTGTGTGTGTGTGTGTGTGTGAGATGAGTACTTAGTTTTCCATAGATTTCCAAGTTTGCTATTGCCACTGTAGCTCATAATGCCAACAATGACATTTAACAAAAAAGAATAAATACGTTAATAAATAATTACATAGAAACAATGTCTATATAAGTATGGGGTGTGTGTGTGTGTGTGTGTGTGTGTGTGTGTGTGTTTAGGAAGAAACCTCTTTGAAGAACAATAAACCTCAAGTAGACTGTGGACATCAATCATCTCTTTTAATTTCCTCTGCTCTAGACTGAATGTTGGTATCCCCTTCAAATTCATATGTTGGAGCCATCATCCTTGATATATTTGGAGGGGGAAACATCTGAGAGGTAATTGGGACAGGGATGAAGTCCTCATGAATGGGATCAGTGCCCTTATAAGAAGAGACACAAGAGGGATGGTCTGTCTCATCTACATGAAGGTACAGCAGGAAAGAGCAGGACAGAATTGAGGGTGGCAGGTGCCGTAACAAACCCTTAACAATGTGAACGTGGCTTAGGAACTGGGTCACAGGCGGAGGCTGGAGGGGTTTTGCGAGACATGTGTAGAAAAAGCTGATATTGCTGTTAAGGGACTTTTAAAGGTAGTTTGAGTGAGGGCTCAAGAAAGAGAGGAGAGCTGCAGAGTAAGTCCTGTTGTCTCAGGAAATACAAAAATGATCGTGTAATGCATGTTGGTTGGTGGATATATGGATGATAAAGGTTGTTCTGATGAGGGCTCAGATGGAAATGAGGCACGTCCTGTTAAGCAAAGAAGCAAGGTGATCCTGTGAGATCTGAAGAAGAACGTGGCTGGTTTGTGTTCATGTTCCAGCGTTTGAGGATGGTAGAACTCACAAGCAATGAAATTAAATATCTGACTGCGGGCGTTTCTAAGGGAAGGGCTGAGGAACGGCTAGTTTCCTCCTGAAGGCTCATAGGAAAACGCGAGACGACAGGATGAGTTGGAGATGAAAGTGTGAAATGAAAAGGTTTAAAGAGAGACAGAAAATTCTAAATCCTTCCGTGTCATAAGAACAGGAAAGCATGTTTGGAAGTGAACACTAAGGACATGGTGGGCAGCCACTTGATGAGGAAATAACTGTGGAAAACCAGGGACTTAGTCAGCCATACCTGTAGGAGCCCTAATTAAGGAGATAGCTAAGATTGCGGTTAGCTGTGAGCCATAAGCATTACCACCTTCCATGGTCTCGTGAGACTTGGCCCTGGACATTGTGGATCGGGTCGGCGCCATTTGCATGGTCTCGTGAGACTTGGCGCGGGGGATTGTGGGTGGTTGTCAGTGCCATTTGTGTTTGTTGGAGGAGCATGAACGGCGTGTCCGGGTGTTGTTGGAGCCGGAGAGAAAAGCTGACAAGATAAAGAGCCTGTTTGTTTCCAGTCTGCCTCTGAACTTATTCCCGCGGCTTTGTTGCTCCAAGAGGCCATCGCTTCAGGCGACAACACATATCAGTGGGAATACTGAAGACCTGAGATGGGGAAGGATGGAGGGAGGTGGTCAGACTTCTCACATTCTGTAAGAGGAGTACAGAGCTGCATGCAAGTGACCGTGCACTGTGCATCAAGGCTAAGGGAGAATGACTTCCAGAGATCATCGGAATCCCTTCCTTGATCTCAAAGTGGAGAAAACGAGGGAACCATTGCCTTCCTTTCAACAGACAAAGAGCTCCCACCTCAGCCACTGGGGTAGAGCCATGGAGAGCCATTGAAATGGGAATCGCAAATCCCTACCTGATGCTGGGGCAGGACTTCTGCCCTGGTGGGTCCCAGAGGCAGATGACTGATCCAGGGGGTGCTACTCTTGAACCCTAAGATGATGGAGTTTGCCTCGTTGGGTATTTTACCTGTTTGAGGACAATCGCTGCTTCCTTCTTTCCTGTTTACCTCTTTGGAATGGAAATATCGCTTCTATACTTGTATCACCACGGTATGTTGGAAGCACGTAGCTTCTTTGGTGTCACAGGTTTACAAATGGAGAGGAATTTTGTCTCAGGGTGAATCATATCTGGATTCTTGCCCATAGCTGAGTCAGATGATATTTAGATGAGATTCTGACCTTCAGATTTTAGAGTTCATACTCAAATAAGTTAAGACTTTGGGGACTACTGAGATGGGATGACTATCCTTTGCATGTGAGAAGGACATGAATTGGGGGCACCTTGGGAAGAAAGCAATAGATTGAATATGTCCCTCTGGAAGTCATATTATGAAGCTCTAACTCCCGGTGTGATTGTATTAGGAGGTGAAGCCTTAGGAGGTAATAGGCAATGAAGGGGGAGCCTTTATCATGGAATAAATGCCCTTGCAAAAAAAAAAATAATGCAAAATAAATGACCTCTCTCTTAGCCTTGTGTGGAAATAGCAAGAAGACAAATGTCCATACTCCAGAAAGAGCGTCCTCACTAAACACTGAATCTTCAAACACCTTGACTTTGGAGTTCTCAGTCTCCAGAAGCGTGAGAAATAAAATAAATCAACGTTAAGAAGGGAGATATTCAAGACAATCTTAAGAAAATGTGTAAGACCATTGGATTGTAAGGTTTTGGACTCCAGGAGCTATATCTGTTCTGCATAACTACTCTGAGCATAGCTGGCAGATGGCTGTTATACAGTACATATATATTTGTTGAAGAAATATGTCAATGAACTTATTGGTTATGCCAGTCTAACAAGCAATAGATAGGGATAAATGCTTAGTAAGATGCTGAGAAGTGGGGAAGAGGTTAAAAGATATAAGGACTTGGCTGCTGAACACCAGTGCACTCCATGATTGGTTTTCCCCAGGCAGGCAGCAGAGCTTGATTTTTACAATAGACACATATATTAGGCATCTGCTACTAACATGAGGGAAATAAATGTGACGCTAGAGGCACCATCTCTTGCTTCCAAATGCTCTTAGAACATTAAATGAACACAGGTCAGTGTCAAGTTTGTGAGGAATGCGATTGGTGCTTAGAATTAAAGACTGCATATTGAATTGGAGATGATCATCTCTCCATCTCTCTTACCCTCTACCATCCATGAGTGCTGCTGTTCTCTTCTACTCTGCTTTGTGACCTCCTTTTGAAGATCCTGCTTCCATGTCCTAGGTGGAGATTATCCCAGCTCTCCATTGAGAGCGAGTCTCTTTTTCCTCTCTCCTTTGGAGAATATTCATAGATTTATTTTTAGCAAAAGCTCTTGGAGAAAGTTTCTGATATGGCATTAATTACAGTTTTTCTTGTGTACACTGTGGCAAAGTCACAAGGTGCATAAAGAAGACATCCAACCAACACCAGTGAATTTATGAGTAAGTGAATCATAACACCATCTCTCCGACATCCAGACTTCACAATCATCCTTGACGTCCATTCCTTAAGTGCATGACTCATAAATATTTGATGAATTAAGTTCAATTGGCACAAAGCTTGTGTATGTAGTCAAAACAGTCCTTCGTGATCTCTTGTCACAAGATGTGCTGTGCTGAACCTCAAGAGTGATATTTGTTTAAACAGAGATTTATTGAGTGCCTACTACGTGCTAGAGATAAATCATGAAGGCAACACAATTGTCTATTCCGGATCTTGACTGTTTTAAAGAAACAAAAAGAATGATTTTAAACAGAAATGAATGATTTTAACATTGAAGAGAAATGCTTCTACTGGGGAGCTTTATCTTTGAGGAAGAGGTGGTATTTTTAATGAGTAAAATTAAAACATTTGTGAGTTGTTGGGCTGGCAAGAAAAAGGGATTTTAGTGTGTCAGAACTTTATGAGCAAAGTGTTCAGTATGATAAATGGGAAATAAGCAAAAGATAAAAAGAAATTCATTGGCTTTAATTTTTTAGTGAACCTTGACTCTTCCCACACCTTCCCTACAACCACCCTGCAGAGTTTTATTTTTTTTTTTTTTTTTTAGTTTATTTTTTAGGTGGACACAATGTCTTTATTTTTTACATTTATGTGGTGCTGAGGATCAAACCCAGTGCCTCATGCATGCTAGACAAGCACTCTACCACTGAGCCACAGCCCTAGTCCCCACACCCCGCTGAGCTTTAACCTGCATTTATTGGAGTCTATCAGGGGATGGACAGGAAAGAACATATAATTTATGAATTTTTCTTTTAAACAGCAGCTGAATATATTCTTAAAAAATTTAATCATGCTGCCCATCATATTGAAACTTGACTTTGAAGACACAGAGATCAGCAGAAGAATAATAGAAGACAACGTAAGACGACCGGACCAAGAGGGATCTGGCCCTCTCCCACAAACACTGACTGGTCCCATGCACCCTAGGAGCCACGTATTAGGAAACGCCTGGGCTCCCCCTCTGCCCTCCCCACTTCCCTATTTCACGAAGACTCAACAGCCCCAGCTGATCGCCTCGTGGAAGTGCTGACAGGCGCCCAGCTGCGGTGCGGGGTGATTAACTCAGTGTGCTGCTGCAATTAGCCCATGGAAGTCATCTGGGGACCAGCCCTTCTCCCTGTGCCACTAGGCAAAACGGAGCCTGTCAGTCCCTGTCTGGCTGGAGCCCAGGGTCGTGTGGGGGATGTCACTGGGCAAACGGTCGCTGTGTCTTTAAGTAATGAGGGTAAACAGGTCCCTCACACAGGTCTCTGCTTGTGAAACCCAGTACATGTGAAGCAAAGTTGCCCAGTGCTGCGCTTGGAGCAGGGCTCCTTTTCCTGTGTACATTCATTTTATTTTATGGCCGTGTAAAAGCAACTCTGTGGCGCAGGCTGCAGTGGGAAGATCAACAACGCCGCAGAGCAACCCACCCGCCGAAAGCGACCAAGACACAAGACATCAGGAGAAAAATATGGAGGCCGATCTTCCAATCACCTCCGCGAGGAACCCATGTCAACAGTGAGAATAATTGATGTTGACGGAGAGGAAAGTAGTAATTGGAATGAAACTTGTTTGAATAACAGCTTAAATGTTTCTTTCCTTGCTCTCCAGATGACATGCGCTGCAAAGCCCTGTTTCTTTCTCCTGGCTGGTGCACAGAGGATATTCTGTATCCGTGGGGCTTATGGAGGGAAAAAAAAAAAAAAAAAAAAAAGAAGAAAAAAAGAAAAATAGAACCTGTAAATTTGCCTCTCTTGGGATTCCTGTTGGGTTTGGATTTTAGGCTCAAATGGGCAATTTATTGATACCTAATCCAAATATTTTCTGCTATCCCTTTTAGGCCATTTTAAAGCGATTGGGAGACTGAATCGTCTCTGAGCGGCAGCACTTCAACCACCCGACTGGTTACAGCAGTGGAGGCTAGAGCCTTCCCACAGTCTTTTCTTCCTTTGGAGCAGGGTCTGACTGCTGTGTAAGGGCCACACTGTCATCATCCAGCTGCCGTCAGGATTTTCCAAAGCAGCCCCACCACTTTCTAGATCTTCTCCTAGGTCACACCCTGTCCTGTGATGTCTGTGTAAGGAGATTGATCACAGGGTCCAACTCACAGGACCGGGAAGGCTGAGGAGACCTATGTTCCGCCATTTTCCAGCTGGAGACCCAGGAAACCAGAGGAGCTATGCGAAGGCCCGAGAATTGCAGAGCTGATGATGGGAATCCCAGTCCAAGTCGGAGGGCTCAGGAGCCCGCCGCAGCCAGGGCAGGGGAAGGGCAATGTCCTTGCTCAAGCTGGCCGGTGGGGTGAGGGGGCGAGACAAGTACAGCCATCTCCTCACTCCTCACTTTTGGTCCTTTTTATGTCCTTAGTGACTCAGGTGGTGCCTACCTGTACTGGGCAGGGTCATCACAATACAGATGCTAAGCTTGTCCTGAAAAATGTTCACTGACACGCCCAGCAGTGATGGTCAACCAGCTGAGTGGGCCTCTTATGGCCCACCTAGGTGGACACGCAGACTAACAGAGGTAACACGTGAAAGCCCCGGTTACATTGTGGGGCATGGTCTCGCCCTTTACGTTCTGCCAGCTGGCCACTCCTCCAAATTCTCTACCCCCCAGTGGCATCAAGGTTTTAGGGTTACCATGGCCTGGCCACCTGCTGTCTCTCTGATCCTCTTTCTTTTCACCTTGCCCCTGCTCATAAGCCCCAGTCACGTGGGCTTCTACCTATTTCCTGAACCTTCTCAGTTGGCTTGTCTCTGTGGGGTGACTCTTGCCACCCCCTGTGCCTGGGTTGTCCGTCCTCCTCGCCCTCACACGCCTGAATCCTTCTTAACACGTGGGCTCAACTGTCATTGGTTTCCATGATGATGTTCCCCTCTCCCCAAATGAAAGAAGTCTCCTGGAAACCTCTCCTTCATCCATTTTATTTTCTGTGTTGCATGTGTTGGTTTCTAAAGATACGATTACCCCAGGTGCCTTGACTTGCCCCCACAACCACAACGAACCTTTATGGAAGCAGAGATCGTCCACTTTTGCAACCAAGCCCACGATGGGAGCTCAACAGGCAGGTGAATCTGTGGTCTCAGGATACAACGCATTGTGCAGGGCTGCTTTCCCTTTGCATGGGTCAAGGTCTCTCCGCACTTAATCTCCGGCTGCAGAGGTGAGCTCCTGGGCTCCTTTCCATGCTTTACTTCCTGTACATGTTTCACATGCCTTTGCATGATGCCAGGTCTGTCCAGCCATCACAGTAGTCCCCATGATGTGTTCAAGTCATGGGTTCGTGGAGATAGCCTGGCCGGAGGTGAGAGGTGTGTTTTATTTATGTTTTAGATTTTTGTGTCTAAATATCTGTGAATCAACAAAACCAGTGTAGCGAATATATATAGCTGGTGCTCAAAAAATGTTGGTTGAATAAATTAATAGTCATTGCCTTATGTGACAAGCCTTCAAAACAGTGATCTCTTCTGCTCCCTTTGCTGCAGACCAAAGAAGGAAGATCCCAGCTCTGGATGGAATAACCGGGTGAAGGAGGTCTGGCTTTGGCCTAGAGTTCTAGCTGCAGACATCTGAAGAACCTTCCATCAGGCTCCGTGATGAGCTCCCTGATTGCAGTACTAATAGGATAGTAGTTTGACATCCATTATTCTGTTGACTCTATGTTTATAAAAAGTGATTTCTAAAATATCTCTTTTATCCATTCTTGAAGAACAGTTACATTCATCTTTATTTGTATAGCTTCACACTTCACCAACAAACTAGTTTGAATTTGCCTGAGAGAGAAGCATAAAGTTACTTTTGCCCCTCTTGGGAGCCTCATCATGGGCAGCTAATGGTTGCCTAATGTATCTGTGGAGTGATGGACACATTAATCAGGACCTTCTCACTCCTGACCTACTAACTCAACTCCACCTCGCTCTCTGCATCAGGAACCAGTCTGCTCTAGAGAATTTGAGTCTCTGCAGACACACTCTTTAGACTTTACCAGACAGTCCCAAAGTTTTGGCTGTAACAGGAATCCACTTGGATCTTAATATTGCATTGAAAATCTGTAGCAAATTCAACCAGGCTCAAATGAAATTGAACTCTTCTGTCTTCAAATCTAGTAGCAGACAATTTGGGGATAATTTTTGATTTCATATTATCATCAACCAAAGCCATATTTTAAACTTCTTCTTAAGAGAGGATTGTTATTGGCCCAGAATTAGGAGACGCTCATTACTAGCAAGCTGGATTCAACAAAATCACACCTGACATATCTAAGGCATCCCAGCCAGCAGATGTGATGCTGGAGGAGATGATGGGTATTTTCAACACCAGGTGACATCATGTTTTGGCGTGTCATGGTGATGGCCCAAAGACCTCATTCTCGCCTTTTAAAACATAAGAAATAAAAATGCAAGATGACGGAAGTGATTTTTCTACAGACTTGCGCCTGAGAAGTGGGAAGAAAGAAAACACTTTTGACAATCTCACTTGCCCTTTAGAACTTAATTGCAGTTATGTTTTGAGAAATCCTCTGATCTAGTCCAAGGGCTTACAGACATAGCATTTTGGAGCTGAAATGAAGAGGGCCAAGTTTTATTTGGATTCTTCAATGCGTTGGGTATTTCACATTCATTATCTCACTATGATTTCATAGGTGCACTGTGATTTCAGTATTATTTTCCACATTTACAGAAGAGTAAATAACAGCTAAATGAGGCAAAGGGGCCCTGCTGACACATGGCTACAAAGTGACAGAGTTAAGAGTTGGGTGTAGATTTTTTTTCTTCACATCCAGTACTCTTTGAGCCACGCTACACCATCTAAGAGATCACACTTTCCAATTCTTCCTTTCATAGATGAAACATAAAATCCACAGAGAATTAATGCCTTCCCAATATCCCCAGAGATGGAAAGTTAATTTGCAAACCACAAAGGAAGATTGGAAGGAAGGTGGCTGAGACAGAGGCCTGGAGCCAAATTAGCCAAATGTTTGTTTGTACACTATTTATTCATTCATTTATTGGGGTAATGGAGATTAAACCCAGGGGGCACTTAACCATTTTTATTTTTTTATTTTGAGACAGTATCTTGCTAAGTTGCTTAGGGCCTTGCTAAGTTTCTGAGGCTGGCCTTGAACTTGTGATCCTCCTGCCTCAGCCTCCCGAGTCACTAGGATTACAAGCACGCACCACCATGTCCAGCTCATGAGATTTTTAAAGTATGAAGTTTTAGCACTTTTGTAAAAATGCAGAATTTGAAAAGGAAAGAAAAAGGCAGCAAATTGTGATTCACTGTCTTGGAATGCCAGTAGAACAATTCCTGAACCTTTTGAGAAACAATAATATGGCCTTTTTGTTACCCAGGTCATAAAAAGTTTGTTCACATGGTTCCATATACTGTTATAAGTGTAACACACTCACTGGATTGGTTTGATAGGGATTTCATAATAAATGTCACAGATCAGGTGCCTGAACCAACAGGAACTTCTTTTCTCTCAGGTCTGGATGTTAGAAGGGTAAGATCAAGGTGTCAGTAGGCACTGAAGGCTGCCAGTAGAGTCTGCTCCAAGCCTCTGTCTCAGCCACCTTCTCCCTGTGCCTTCACACGATGTTTCCTCGCTGTGGATCTGTGTCTAGTTTTTTCTCGTTTTCTGAAGACATCAGTTATATTGGACTAGGGCCTGTCTGAATGGCGGGATCTTAATTTCATGACCTCTTTAAAGACCCATTTTCCAAATGCAGCTACATTCCAAGGTACTGTGTGTTAGTACTTCAATGTATGAACTTGGGGAGGAGCTGGATTCACCCCATAATACACACACAGAGTTGTCTCAGTAGGGAGATATTTTTAAAGCTTATCATGTAGAAAGTACAAATTTGATTTTCCTGAGCACAATATATACTTTTTTGAGAAATTTGTACAAATTTTATCCTTTGAGTAAAGATTTTAATAAGAAAACTATTAAAAATATGAAAATAATCAAGAGGAAAGAAATTGGAGAAAATAGTCATTGGAGAGCATAGAATGTAACTTCAAAAATAAGATAAAGCAAAATAAGCCAGATGTTATATAAAAATGACCAAGAGGGGATAATAATATCATGGATATTAAAAAATCAAATAGCAAAAATTTAAATATTGGCAGAATTGGAAGAGAAACTTGGGGGAAAATATTATTCAGAATGGAACAATAGGCATTGTGTTTGTTTCCTAGAGTTGCCATAACAAATTCCACAAACTGGTGGCTTACAACAACAGATTTTTTTCTCTCTCACAGTTCTGGAAGCCAGAAGTCAAGGTCAAGGTGATGGCATGGCTGCACTCCCGCTGGGGTTGTGGGGGGGGAGGGGACAAATCCTTTCTGGCCTCCTCTAGCTTCTTGAGGCTCTAGGAATTCCTTTGCTTGTGACTATGTCATTCAAGTCTCCACCTCTGTCCTCATGTGGCCTGCCCTCTGTGTCCCTCCTATGTGTTTCTCAGTGAATTTAGGGCCCACCTGAACCTAATGACATGTGATGAGCTTTGCAGTGCACACTTTTGGAAATGCTTGCTTAGGTGTCAGATGAAGATGGATTAGATTATCAATTCTGCTATCAACTATGGGATCTGCACGAATCAGGGTACTATCTCTCCTTCACTCTGCTAAATATATCAGAGCAGTGCTAATATAAATGCTATGCTTTTTAAAATTTAAAATTCCCATTTTTACATCATTAATATTAAGAAAAGTGATTGACTTTTGGGCCTTAGCCTTATATCCTGTGATCCCGTTATACTTAATTATTAACATTTATTTTTTGACAATACTTTGGATTTTTTTTTTTTTTTTTTTTTTTTTTTACATCTAACAAGACAGACAATTTTATCTCCTTGTTCTCAGGATTTGTATATCTTACTTTATTTTCTCATTTTATTTTACTATCTAGGACTTCCACTGTCAGTCTAAATAGAAATGAGAAAGAACCAATTTCTAAATGAAGTATTTTTTGAGGGTTTATTTCATGAGTCAATTGTTTACAAGAAAATAAAAATGAAAAGAAAATGTGTAAGAAACTGTTGGCTTTTTCTCTGACTTGCCAGGCTGCCCAGAAGAGAGTGGGGTGCAGAATCCCAGGACTGGGCTGGGGCTGGGCTCTATCACTTAGCAGCTGGCTCCCCACCTGTGCAAGTTGGTCATTTTTTTCTTTCCTTTGAAAAATAATATCCTGATATCACATCCCTGTTATGAAGATTAACTGAATCAATGGTGTGAAAATACCTTTTACATTCTAAAGATAAGCTAGAAAATTGTTTAAAAGATACCTTTCGTCAATGGCATCTTTCAAGCAAAAACAGAATATTTAAAGGAACTGAATTCAAACTTGTTTCCTTGGAAGATATGGTGATAAAGGCAACTGGAAAATCATGCTGAAAATCTCCCATCTGGCTCCACCCTCTACTACCTGAAATTCTGTAGGTTTTGGGGTCTGAGTGTCTTTTTAAAGTCACTACTCTAAGGTCCTACACAAATGTTAGTTTTATATTAATATCATTTTTTTTATTTTTAAAATCATTCCTATGAGACAGAATGACATTGTTTTCAGTTTTTAAATATGTATAAACTAAAGCCCAAAGTGGTTATCGATGAACACACTTTAGCCCAGTGTTTCTGAAATTAGCTGCAGTGAAGGCTAAGTTACTAGACAAGAAAGGCTTACAAAATACAAGTCTGATTTTTTATTAGCTTTAATAGCCATAAAATCATGCAGTTGAAACCTACAGAAGTTTCTATAGGTCTCCTTTCCTCACACGTGGGACAAGCCTTATGTGACCCACAAACTGGGTACCTCTCCTATGAGAAAAAAGTGATGGATCAGTGTGCAAACACACATTTTGAGGCTCTATGGATGTATTAGTGAAATTTGTATCATTGAATTTTTGAACAATTTTTCTGAACTCTCAAATTTCCTTACCTATAAAAGGCACAGATCACTCAACTATTGCTTGAGCTGGCAGCAGATCTTGGTGTTGTCTACATGGTGCTGGTTAAAGGGTTCACGGTGGTTTCCATTGAGACATCAAAGGAAGGCCTAGGAGGCCAGGCAAAGTGTAGCAAAGTCAGATTCCCTGTGGGCCGCCTCGAGAGGCTGATGCATGAAGCTCTGAGAAGTAAGCCAAAGCTGGACTGGAGGCCCAGGGATTAAGAGATGCCAGCCACGTGGAATGTCTGCCAAGGAAAGAAATAGCCATGGATGGTGGGTCTCAACCAGCGAGGTCATAAGGGTGGGACTGTCCAGGACCTTTGGGGATCACATCTCACCACCATGTGCCCTAGATATCAGACATGTGCCTGGCTGTGCCCCAGCTATCAGACATGGACCTATAGACCTGATGTGTGCCTGGCTGTGCCCCAGCTATCAGACATGGACCTATAGACCTGATGTGTGCCTGACTGTGCCCCAGCTATCAGACATGGACCTATAGACCTAATGTGTGCCTGGGTGTGCCCCAGCTATCAGACTTGGACCTATAGACCTAACATGTGCCTGGGTGTGCCCCAGCTGTCAGACTTGGACCTATAGACCTAACATGTGCCTGGCTGTGCCCCAGCTATCAGACATGGACTATAGACCTAACGTGTGCCTGGCTGTGCCCCAGCTATCAGACATGGACTATAGACCTAATGTGTGCCTGGCTGTGCCCCAGCTATCAGACATGAACTATAGACCTAACGTGTGCCTGGCTGTGCCCCAGCTATCAGACATGGACTATAGACCTAATGTGTGTCTAACTGTGCCCCAGCTATCAGACATGGACTATAGACCTAATGTGTGCCTGGCTGTGCCCCAGCTATCAGACATGGACTATAGACCTAATGTGTGCCTGGCTGGGTGTTGGTCTTGTTTTGGTTCCATCCCTTCTTTCTATGCCCTTATCACTCCCTTTTGGGATGGAGATATATATTTTGTGCCATTGCATATTGGATGTATATAACTTGCTTTTGATTTTCACAAGGGCTCACAACAAGAGTTTACCCTGAGTCTCAGAGACTTTGATTTGGACCTTTTGGCAATTCTGCATTAAGATGATGAGATCTCTCTCTCTCTCTCTCTCTCTCTCTCTCTCTCTCTTCCTCTCTCTCTCTCCTTCCTGCCTGTAGTGAGGGGAGGAACTTCTCCCCAGCATGCCCTTACATCATGATGTTCTGCCTCATCTTGGTCCCACAGCAACAGAGTCAGCTGTCTATGGACTGAGACTTCTGGTACTGTGAACCTAAGTTTTTCCTTCTCTGAGTTGTTGGGTATTTTTGATCCCAGTGATGAAAAAACTGACACACTGTGTGAAATGAAAATCTGATTGAAAGCAAACATTTTAGACAAAACAATGCAAAATTGAGAACTTCTGGAGGCCAAAGTGCTGATGTCTTCTAGGCCCAACGTGAGGTTCAGTCAAAGCCAAACAGATTTAGAGTCACAAATGTGTTGAGTTGAAGTTCTTCTTCATATCAGAGCCTCTGTTTGCTCCTCTGAACAACTGATATTGAAGCCTTTCTGTACTTCAATTAAGATGTGAAGACTCTGTGTGCTTCACAATATTTCTGTGAACTTGAAAGGTGTGAAAGAACTTTGAAAATTGAAAACTGCATTGATATTCTTATAATGTTAAATAAATATAATCAGCTCATAGTGTCATCTTGCTACAATGGTGAGCTAATGACACTTTCAAGAGTAAGAGGCCCATCACAGTTGTAAAGACCCTTTTAATGAAATGATCCACTCAAAAAGTATTTCTTGTGCATGTCCTCTGTGGAAGTTGTTCTCAATATGGGGCACAAAAGCATTTTTCCTTCCTGGAGTCCACTTGCCTTTTGTTTTGGGGAAAAATGATTGAAAAAATAATAAATTATTAGAGTAGATTGTGCTAAATACCATGGTACAATGTTGGGCTTTTCCTAAGCCTTCCGCTTAGGTTGCCAATAATGTGTAGTTTTTTCCTTCTGTTAAGTTTATCTGAAATTGCCAAGTATTAAATTATATGGCCACAGGAGATATAAACATAAGTAGTTTAATACAGAAAAAAGGCAGGGTAAAAAATAACAAAACGTTATTCCCAGTGGCAGTGTCAACTTTTCTACAAGGTTAATTAATCACTGCAGATGAACGTGACTGCAATAGGTGACAGACTGAGGTTGACTGAAAAGTTGCAACTGGGAAAAATCTCAAGCAAATGACATAATATATTGGTGATAATCAAACACATTCACAATTACTAAGTCCTTGAGAGTACAGAAGATTTGAAATAAAGGAAAACCAGATAAACATCTAATGTATACATTGAAATTCTATGTCTGAACATAATACTTTGTACTTAATAAAGGTTGCTGAGCCAAATGATATCCTTCAAAGTGTTTTAAACATGGAGATTCTTTACATTATGGGGGAAAAGTACATCAAATTTTGTGTCCCAAGCTCCAGTTTCATTTTTAACTTATGCAGAAAAAAATTAATCCAAATGAGTGGCCCTTTTCTTCCAAGTCCTTAAGGGAACAAGAATGACAACTGACATGGAAATACATATGTCCTATCACCAGTATAATTCCCCAGCACGGACATACTTTCTTCCAATACTTTTGTCTAGTCAAATATTAATAAAAATTATCTAATAATATCTGTAAGTCACTTGCTTTGACACCCAGGGACTAGCCTTCTACTTCCGTATCAAAAACCTATGAAAAATCTATAAAACAATTGATATGTTTGTTTTCAGCCTTCAGGAGAGCATGTCAACTTAGCCAATTCTATATTTATTATGGATCTGATTCTGCGTGATGCAGTGGCAAGAATAAGTGATTTAAAATTAGAAGATAGCCTCTGAGCCTGTCACATTTCACATCTGTAAAAATATGAATGCTAAACAGGATAATCATAGTCTTATGCTTTTCCTACTTGATAAGAATTCTCATTTTCTTAAATAAAACACTTTTGCCGCCAATAAATATGTGATGCTCCTATCGTATGCTGGAACTTGGGAAGGGAAAGCAAAGATAAACAGAGTGCAGAAAGTGAGCCCAGCAAATTCACAGACAGGTAAGAAAGGCAGCCAGAGAACCAAGGAGGAGCTAGCTCCACAGCAACTCAGAGGGGGTCTGAGGGAGTCCAGTGAGCAGACCTTAAAACGCCAGATTCAGGAACCAAGGCAGCATAAAAGATCTCATGCAGGATGTGACTGGGCTTTGCTGTGGGCTTGCGATGATTTTTCCCTGAACACCAGACTGTCCACGGGACATGTCCACTTCAGTCACAACGGACAATTTAGACTAGGAAAAGACTCTCCCTCTCCAACAAATCCATCCTCCAGTGTTCTCTATCTTAGTAAACAAAACCTACATCTTTTCAATTGCTCAGAACAATATACACATATTTATATATACATATATAAGTATATATAAAAATTTATATAATATATACATATAAAATTTTAATATTATATATTCATATTATATAAATATGTATAAATTATGTACATAATTATATATAATATGTATGTGCAATTATTTATATCAAATATAATTGTATATAATTATGTATATAATTATACATACATGATATATATGTTGCATTCAATTCAACAACATAAAATAGTCCCAAAGCATATTGTCATTTTAATCACTCCTTCCTCTCTCCAAACTCATAACCACAGAGCAGGCCACCCTTCTACCTCTCAGTCACTGGCAGGATCATGGTAAGTAACGTACCAAGTGCCCCTCTCCAACAGACCCTTCTCCACATGAAAGTCAGATCCCTTTTTAAGGAGTAAGTAGAATCCTTGCTCTCTTCCTTATGATGACAGTGGTTCCTTTTCACCCAAATAAGGTTAAACACAAATGTGTGACCCAAACTTACCTGGTAGGCTGCGGCTCAGCTCCCTAGGAAGGCTTCTCTGAACATGAGCATGAGACCTGGATGAGGTCTCACCCCATTCCCTGGCCTGTGCTCCCTTAATACTCTTTGTGCCTCACACTTGTTGTGCTCTTCACACCACACTGAAAAGATCTGTGCATATTCCTGCCAGTGAGAGAGGTCCTAATGCATCTAATGTGCTGGGAGCCCGTGGGGGCAGATGCTCTATTTGTTACATCCCTAGTACCAGCAGGATTTAGAAGGCCTATGGTGATCATTATTTCTGCACCTATATGTTTGTGGGAGTTTTAAATAACCTCTAACATGTGATGATTCTCTTGAATAAATCTCAGTGACTCCTTGAATTTGACATTAAAACTTTAGTCTGGTAAGGACTATTATTATAATGCTTCAATTTACATGCCAACTTGACTGGAATATGGGGTGTCCACATACCTGGATAAACATTAGCCTGGGTGTATCTGTGAGGATGTTCCCAGAAGAAGTTAGTATTGGGATTGTTGAACTGAGAAAAGCAGGTGCCCTCTCCAACGTGGGTGGGCACCCTCCAATCTGTGGAGGACCTGGACGGGACAAAAACATGAGGGGAAGTAGTATTTTCTCTACCTGACTAATCGCGCTGGGACACTAATCTTCCACCCTCAGTGCTACTGGGTCCCAAGCCCTCAGACCTTGACTGGAATCTGCACCTTCAGCTCACCAGGTCTCAGGATTTTAAACTATAGTACCAAGTTCACAGGGTCACTGGCTGGGGGGGTGCAGTGAGTGGGACTTCTCAGTGTCCATGATTAATCATGTGAGCTAATATCTCATAAAGAACCTGCAACTGACTAGAAGAGATTTTTCACTGGTTAAGTGTTCTTTCTTTATCCCCTTTAGCTTTCTTTTCTCCATTCAATAATAATAATAGTAATAATAATAATAAAAGTAATAATATCTCTTGCAAGGAGCATCCATTGCACACAAGTCTAGCTGATAAAATTAAAGCAACGGTCTGCTGAAGCTCTCTTGATGTCAGTTTCGTTTTTTAGGGAAATAATACGTGTGCACACATGAATCCAAGAGTAATTCCATGAGTACTTATTCCAAATTCTAAGTGTTCTATACATTTTTTGAAGGGAGATACTGTAGAAGGTTGAAGCAGAAAAATTCTGATTTAAGCACCAGAATATAAGCTGGGCCATGAGATATGGGCGGTAAAAGAGGAAGATGGCAGGCATTGAAAAGTCTCAAATCTTGACATTTGTGGAACCCCCCCTTTTTAGCCCCAGGCTTCTTTTTAGTTTAACCACTTCTTTTTGCTTCTGTAAAATGCTTGGCTTTAGGATAATAGGAGTCAAACTGCTGTGACTCAGTTTTGTAATCAGCTGCCTCCATTTTGTCAGCCTCAAGCTGTTGAAAGTCTCCTGTCATGGAGGACAAGGAGAGAACTAGCCCAGGCATGTTAAGCCAACCCGTCCACAATAAGACCTCATAAGGTAAAAGCAGGACCCTGCAGTGAGCTTGAGTAACAGCACATTCCATTGCTCTGAGGACAGCCTCCACCAATGAGAACTCCCTTAGTCATTCCCCAATCAATTTAAAATATGCTTGGCGGGGGCTCTCCTGGCCAATTGCCAAGTGGCAAGACACCCTAACTGTAAGGATGGCCAATCATGTGAACCCCTTCCCTCTCCTTGCTTCAACCCCAATAAAAGGCTCGCCCCTCCTGAGTTTGGGACTCTCAGTACGAATCCACTGTGTTGGTGAGGTCTGAGAGTCTGAGCTTAAGCCTGAATAAAGGCTCTTTGTTTTTGCATACACTCTGGATTCCTTGGTGGTCTTTGGGGGTCCGTTCTCTGGGCATTACACATTCACCTCTAAGAGGAGTTGCACATTTCAGAGGAGGCAATGCTTAGCTCAACAACAACAACAACAAAAGTAGGTGGCAACAGATTGAGAATTCAAATGAACTACCCCTCCGGGCCCATCCTTGTATTTAAAACTTCTGGTTATAGGCTCTGTCTGGTTTCTGGCCTTTAAAATTTTTGTCCTTATCAGATACTGTCTTAATCTGGGTTCCTTCAAAAGCAGAACTTGATCCAGGGATGTGCAAAAAAAATCACATAACTGTTAAAAAACAGGAGCAACTGTGCCCCAAACTTAATAGTAGATTCATGAAGACCCTTGTTGTCTGTGGGGACTGCAGTTATTTTTGTGGCCTGTCATAGAGGGATACAACAAGCAGGTGTTTCCTGCGGGAGGTGATTCCAGGGAGCATGCATAAGGCTGGGTGGGAAACTGAGGCAGGGAAGGGGAGAGGGTCAACAGGAGGGTGATGCTAATCTAGACAAGAGGAGCTTGATTCTACTGGAACCTCTGAAAAGCCAATGCATCCACGAACTTTTGCCCACAGGGAGGGAAACTGAGGACATTTCTGTGCTGACTCCTACCTTGTGTTGGTTGACAGGTGTCTCTGGGGTGTAGACACATCTGCCTGTCTGGGCTGCACTTCTGTGCAGAGGTTTCATCGATGATCATTCAGACAAGGCCCTTTACTAAGACAGGAAGTTGCAAGACTGACAGGAGAGCGCGACACGATCATAATGTGAGTGGCCATCACTATGGACGAGCTCAAAAGGGGTGAGCTGAAAGGGGGGCAGGGTGGGGCACTGAGAGCACCTGCCTCAGGCTGCAACCCTAATGGTCTGGACTTCACCCAGCTCTTTGCTCAGTTCTGTCTCCTGTCATGAGTGGTTCAGAAAGTCATCCTTCCTTTCCCATCTGTGGCCCTGGGAAATCTCCAGAGGCTCCTCCTGACCCTGAACTCTGCAGGTGGGACACAGTTTGCATTGAATGTCACCTGTTCTAGGCACTGCCCCCTCTAAGGTGGAGGTCCAGCCACTAAGTGAGCAAAGCCTGGAGCCTTCTCTCTGCCCCATTCCCTGTCCCAGGAGCTCCTGTTTCCTTGTAGGCCTCAATTAGCCAACATGTTGGGTAATTTATCTGCACTCCCATGTGCCAGATGCTGTGCTAGGGTGCAGGAGCCCTGCTTGGGGAGATGGCTATGATTGCGGTTGACTTCGGGCCATGGAGTTTTGGACATTGCCGCCTTCCGTAGTCTCACGAGACTTGGCCCAGGATCTCAAGAGACTTGGGCCGAGTGCGGAGCGGGTTGGGGCCATTTTGGTTGTTGGTTGTTTGCTGGTGTGTGGTACGTGTTAGAGTTGTTAGAGCCAGAGAGAAAAGCTGGCAGAATAAAGATCCTGTTTGTTTCCAGTCTGCCTCTGAACTTATTCCCGCAGCTTTGCTGCTCCAAGCGGCCATCGCTTCAGGCGGCGACACTAGGGGACCCGTGGACCTGGCCAAATAATGTCCTCATACCAGCTTTTATGGGGTGGCCACCATGTTCCCCATTTTAAAGCTCAACAAACTGAAGCCCAGAAGAAAACTGCCAGATTCCTAAGTAGCAGAATCAGGGTTTGAAATCGATTTACGAAAACAACAAAACCAACGTCTCTATAACTCTGCTCTGTCCATTTCCGTCCTGACACCCTGATCTCACCCACCCTGACTTTGCACTGGACTTTAGACTGGGGATCTACTATGAAAAGTTGAGGGCTTATGAAACTGAGGCCACTGAGTTCCATTATAGTTGAGCCCCTTTTTCTGTCCCCGCCCCCGGAATTCCCTCCCCTGTGACTGATGTATATCTGCTCTCTGCCTTGAATGCTCCCAAATACAGTGACTTCACTTCACAGTCTGTTCCATTGCCTAACTGCTCCCAGCGGCCTAAGATTTTCCCTGATATTTAGCTTCGATATTCCTCATTGCAGCGTACAGTTTGTTAATCCTCTTTCTGCCCTGGTTGATTAATAGGAAGACCGATCCCTACCTTCTCACAATATCTTTTTATGAATGTGCCGGCAGAATGTTGGTTCCCTTCAGCAGGTCTTCCTCAAGCCTGAGCCTTTCCAGGCCTATTAACCTCCCTGCAGAGGTCTCACTCTCCAAGCCAGGGACTATTTGTGTCTCTGTTCTCAACCGTGTCAATTAGCTTATGTCCTCTAATAATTTATAATGTCCAAAAGGGAACGGAGGCCTGGAGAGGCGGCCAGCTCCAGGCAGAGAGGAGCATGATGCTGTTGAAAATCACTTAGACCTTTTGCAAAGTGATATCTTAATTATTTTTTTTTTTCCCTGAGGCACAAAGCCAAGTTTTCTCCTTCTCAATGTCCTTTTCATGAACTTGGAATTAGAGACTGTGGGAGCTGATTCAGACTGTGTGGACCAATTCCCTTATTTGGAAGCAAGTAAATTGAGGCAGAAGAGGGAACGAGAAAATTGTCCAAGGTGCTCTGTGGCTTGGTGATCAGGTGAGAGTGAAGACCAGCTCTTCAGCTGTCTAGGTCCGTACTTTCTTCATAGTAACCCTAAGAATGGACTCCTGACACTATGATACACCTGGTCCTAGCAAGAGCAGCAGTGTCCAGGAGCGTGCGGGTGTTACAGGCAATGGAGCAGAGCAGGGCGTGGGGAGAAGGGTTCTTAGCATCCCCTGTCAAGATCAGCAACTAGTGGATCTGACCACAAAGGACCACAGGAGCATGCAAGGAGCAGTGTCTGCAAAGCTTGGAGCATGAGCAAGTGTGTCGATTAAATAAGCTAAAGAATACAGTGGAGAGGCACGTGGGCTTCTGAGAGGGCTGTGCAAGAAAACATTTTAAGATAATGCTGTAGTGTTCTATCCAATAATATACAGTATTAGACAAACCATGATATGATTCTGCAATTTGCTTTCCACTATCTAGGTTCTGTGGTCCATTTACCTAATCCCTCTGAGCCTGTTTGCTCTTTTGTAAAATAAAAATAACAATATAAAATGGCATTTTTTATAGATTGGTTATATACAGTATATACATATCATGTGTCTCCATAGCATAACTACGTTTCATATGGTACACATGATGTAATCATGTTTTGTTACATGTTAAACATTTTTATAGTATAAAATAATAACAAAAATTAAAAATGATAATGGGATCTAATTCCTCGAGTGGATGTGATAATTATAAAATGTTCACCAAAATGCTCAGTGGTAGCATGTTTTAAATGCATAATGATTACTTGCTGCAGCTATTGGGCTTTATTGAGCTTTTTCTTGTTACCATCATCACCCTTATTTCAATAATTCAAAGCTTAGTCTCATTTCTAGAGCCTTTTTATTCTTGGCATATAAAACTTCCCCTCATCACAGAGAAAAGGGATGATTAGATATAAAGTCTTTCACTGTGCTGTCCCTGCTACTGACAAATGTACTGATTTTCCTGCCACCTTCTAATTTCATTTCTCCTCTGATCAGGAGAATATTTTCCTTTTTCATTTCAAGGATACAATCTTTGCCTTCAGAACTGATGCTTTTTCTAGGACTCTGAGTGGCTTTACCACAGCTTCTGTCTTCAGCGTATCCATCCGCACGCTCCTAAGGGGGAAACTGTGCATTCTAGCATTTTTCGTAGTACGGACAGATTGAGGATTTCTCAAGTCAGCTAGTCGTGTTTCCTTTTTGCTTAACAGTTTGTGCCTCAACTTTTCTCTTCTCTCTTATATATTTCACTATAAGCAGAAGAAACCAGGCTGCATTCAGTACTGTGTTTGAAAAGTCCTTCAGCTAGATATCCAAGTTCATTGCTTGCAGCTTGCGAGGGCTGAGACACGATTCAGCTGTGCTTCCTGCCCACGTGGACTGAGCATTGCTTTGCTTAGAGCTTCCACCAGAGGCACCTCGTTTCCTTCTCGGCCCTCACCATGGGCACCTTCACTGTTCAGATTTCTGTCATCTATCACCGGTATGCTTACGGCACTCAAGGTTGTCTATCAAAACTTTATCTCAACATTTCTATATCCGCTGCCCGTTTCCTATTCCAAAGCCAGCTCTCCACGTTCAGGTATTTGACATGGCAGCACCCCCACTTTTCTGGTACCAGAATCTGTATTAGTTTCCTGTGGTCACCAGCTCAGTCGCTTAGAAAAACAGAGCTTTATTGTCTCATCATTTTGGAGGTTAGGCTGTAGTCAGTATCCACCAGGCTAGTATCAAAGTGTCAGTGGGGCTGTGTGTCTCCAGAGAAAAGAGGAGAGAGTCTTTTCTTGTCTCTCTCACCTCTTGGGGGTGCCTGCCTTGCTTGGCTTATGGCCACGTCAATTCCATTTCCATGATCACATTGTGATTTCCTCTTCTATGGGTGTCAAATATATCTCCTCCTGCCTCTTCTAAGGACACTGTGATTGCATTTAGAATCTACCTAGAAAATGCGGGGTTATCTCCCCAACCAAGATCCTTCATATAACCACATCTGCAAAGACGCTTTTTCCATACAACGTAACATTTAATGGTTCCAGGGAGATAGCCTGGTATGTCTGGGGTCATTATTCACTCTACTATAGAACCTAAATCATTTCTAAAGTATGTGAGTATCTTCTGTTTTCTTCATCTCTAGTGTATCTTTAAAAAAGGGAGAGACTGAGATTAAATGTCATAGTGGCACAGCCATTAGCATGAGCATATAAAATTGCTACACACTGTGGTAGATATTGGATTTTAACCATGACACTTCTTAGTAAGGACTTTTATACCCATTTTACAGTTAAAGACTGGTAAATAATGTAACAAAAGTAAGATCCATCAGACGTTAAACTGGAGTTTGTCTAGTTCTAAAACCTGAGTTCTCCCAACGCCTGATCTACTCTGCTCTTCAGCCTTGGTATTAGGGCCTCTCCGAAGTTTGAGGGGTATGTCATCCACAAAGAGAACAAAAACGTCTTAGAAAGAGCAGTCTTAAGAATGACCAACATTTTCTATTCAGCTCCCTCGACAATGGTGCCGCTGTCACTCATCCTTGGCAGTCCATCATATGTGTGTGTGGCCATGGGTGTACTTTCAGCTGACCACATTGGTCACCAGGCTATGACCACACAATTCTCCAATGGAGTCAGAAACTCAAAGAAGTCTTCATACACACAAGGCCTTCTCAGAAACGTTCTCAGGGACTACGCCCTATCTATCTTCCAAGTTAAATGAGTTGGGTTGAGGGAATATCTTGTCCTAGTTATGGAATTCCATTCCAGTCTGATCACTCACTTGTCTTACCCAGGTTGGCCTGAGAAGCCAGACACAGTGTGACATGCATATGTCTAGGCTTGGTTTAACACGTACTTGGAGAGGGACCCGTGTGCTATGTCAAGAAGCCCATGCCATGCAGCTGCAGAAAGAGTGATGCTGTAGAAGACAGACCAGGAAGAAGGTTGACGGGCATTCCTGCTGACAGCTAGCAGCACAGCTGCAGACAGGACAGCAGCTGTCTTGGATTGTCCATTCCTTGTCAAGTCATCAGAGGTGACATTGTGGATAGAGACCCAGCCTTCCCAGACAGCCCCTAGACACTGGAACCGGCCCAAAGGAAACCCTCATTATCTTGGAGCAGAGGTGAGGTTTTGTGCTGAGCCCCGCCTGCTTAAATTCCCAGTTCAGAGTGCTGAGGGAATCAAATGACTTGTTTAAAGCACCGAGTTCAGGGGATGGTTTTGTTATGCAGCAGTGGGTAGATGATACACGTGTGGGCAAATGCAGCCTGCTCAGGGTTCGTTACTTAGAAGGGGAGAGGAGGAAAGTAGGGAATCTGGAGGTTTCACTGCCATGCCCAAAATAAGATGACGAGGGCCTGAACTGGGGCAATGACATATAAAAATGAACAAAGCGGGGATGAGATTGTGGCTCAGTGGTAGAGCGCTTGCCTTGCGTGTGTGAGGCATTGGGTTTAATCTTCAGCACCACATAAAAAGTAAATAAATAAAATAAAGGTATTGTGTACATCTACAACTAAATACACACACACACACACACACACACACACACACACATACACACACCGAACAGAAGACTTTAGTTCCTCTTCTTCTTTCTCTTGCTTTTGAGTCTTTACCTAGGCTGTCTTGAACATCTGTGGATCTGTAATGCCACATCATGCTGTCTGGGAGATAGTGGGTGAGTGTATAGTTGAACAAATTAACTAATAAGATGTGCTTTACAATCTTCTTTTCATTTTGTGTGTACGTGGCTACATGTATGCACATACATATATTATGCTCATGTTTGCAGTTTTTGTGTTGTTATTATCTTATAAATGTAGGAGTAGATTAACGTTTATGGCCAAACAAGCATACTGGCCAGATTTTTAGGCCATTTCTGTCTTTTTTCTCTCAAAAAAAAAATTGCCAAATTATACCTTGCTCCTGATTAGCATGGTGCACATAAGGGGCGCTGGCGAAGTATCTAGAAGGTTTGATTCCACAGACCTGCTTTCTCTCTAAGAAGCTATGTGACATCAGGAATTTTCCTTAACTTCTCTGTGCCACAGAGACAAGATGAATCTACACTTAGGATTTTTGAGAGAATGAAATGAATTGCATCAGTAAATAAAACTGGAGATGGTTAGCACATTTCTGGCACTGAATACATGTCAGAGGAATGAAATGGAGATATACATGTGTTATTTTGTGATTCTTTTCTTAATCACACTTATAAGTCCTAGTTTTAGTAGTCATATTGCTAATGTGTTCTTTCATTGAAGCTTTTTGTTTTTCCAACATTTTTCCTTTATGGGGAACTATTGGAACCATTTTAAATTAATTCTTCTGACTACATTTCTATGGCTCTCTTAAGTAGCTGAGTAGAACCTTAGACATATGAAATAATGACCCAATTTAAGTTGCTGTATTTTTGTAAAGCACTGGAAAAGAGGAAAGTACTTCAAAGTAATTAACATGAACATGCTCAATTACGTTTCTGTGTAACATGCCAACACCACTGCCTGGAAATTCTGAAATCAGGAATCCCAGAATCCCCAACTGCTAGTACAATGAGATCCTAAGGCATCCCCCCTGTCTTCTCGAAGAATGGTCTTTCAGAGAATCACGAAGCATTAAAAGGTTAGAAACTAAGAAAACAGTGGCAAAAGGGGGTAAAAGAGTTCTCCCACCAGGCTGGTGGGTGGAAGGGTAGGGTCACTGAATGTAGCCTTATTTCTGCTGGCCATGTTTCTTTCCTACCCAAGTTCCAAAGTAAGCGGACTGTGTAAGCGGGAATGAAATACACAACCCCCTTGTGACTGTGAGCAGCAAAGCATTCTCCGTTTGTGGTTTTCTTCAAATGAGGCTGCTTGGAATATGTGTTTGAAAACACTGAGACTCTTTATTAATCAAGCACTTCACTCGCCCTGCCAGCATAACCTTTCATTGATGTCAAAACTCCCTTAAAAAATGGTTTTGGAGCCACTTCTTGTACACAGACTTCAACAGAAGAAATATTTTTGGAATTGTAAATAGAATAATTGAGGCAAATATTTGCCCATTTGGAAAGCTTCTGTAATGGCTTTAATGTTCAGTTGCATTTTAAATATGCAGATCTGGGGGTGGGTGGCAGGATCTGGGGACAAGAATAAAGTATACCCCAAGATCTGGACTGACTTAGGCAAGTTCAGCTGCAAAGTGGGATGACCCAGAGAGGAGATATAAAAGATCATTTTTGAACGATAACTTATTTCCAAGGAAGGAGCATGCAGTGATTAAAGGGATTAACCTGTCCAAAGAAAGGATGCGTCTATGAGAAAGGGACTTGCTGCAGAGACACTAAGGAAGGGAGTCACGGAGACAAGCTGGGGTTTTAAGAGCTGCACTTTTTAGAGCTGCACTGAATAGAGGCTTCCCAGACCCCAAGACACAACCTGCCAGACCTAGGACTGGGTCTAACCTAATTAGCCAGGGACTCAACCACTATATAAGCCAAAACATTTTCTCTGTATGGGAAATACTCCTGTTACGGTTCTGTGCGCTAGGAAATCTGTTTTCTCACAAGTCTTCTTGTCAGCAGGCAGCATGCATAAGGCTACTTAGGAATTGTGGTATTGTTGCAGAGGAGCCACACCCTGGGAGCTGAAGCCACTGTGGGTGTCCATGACCTCTTGCAATCCCACAGGAAGGATTTTAAGCAAGTTACATGGAATAACAAGCAGGAATTTGTTAGAAGAGTGAGAAGTGAGGATAGTGTACGATGTAGGTGCCGCATGGACCACTTCCACGGAGAAGACACAGCCCTTAGAGTGAGGCGTTTAAGGAGCTGGGGTCCTTTCGTTCTTGTCTTAGTTTCTCCTTCCCCCTAGATAGTAGAGGAGGCTTGTGACTACCTTGCCCCATGGGATGGAGCTGACATGGTCTCCAAACAATAGTTTCCTTCAGGGGTCAAATTAACTATGGCTGGGGAAATTGGCATACTGGTTTCCATTTTCCGGATGCTTGTCTGCTTTGATAAAGTTTCCTGTTATCCCCAGTGCTGTGACTTTTGAACTGTCTTTGAGGTGTACATCTGACGTCCTTCCTGTAAGTTATCACCCTTCATTGTCCTCCTCCTACCCACATGCTCATGGCTGAATCTATACCTTATCCTGTGAATTATGGCAACCTTTTTTTTTCTGTAAAGGAGCAGATAGATGTCCTGTGCCTCGTGGATCCCTGTAAGCTCAAGAGTGTGTGTCTACAGAAACACGCGGATCTACTGCCTGTGTGTTGGAACATGCGGATCTACTGCCTGTGTGTTGGAACACGCGGATGGAACACGCGGATCTACTGCCTGTGTGTTGGAACACGCGGATCTACTGCCTGTGTGTTGGAACACGCGGATCTACTGCCTGTGTGTTGGAACACGCGGATCTACTGCCTGTGTGTTGGAACACGCGGATCTACTGCCTGTGTGTTGGAACACGCGGATCTACTGCCTGTGTGTTGGAACACGCGGATCTACTGCCTGTGTGTTGGCTAACCCAGTACCTGGGCCTCCAGATTTGGGGCCAGCACCTGAGCAGTTGTGCCTTCATCTAGGAAACTGATCCTCCTGGAGGGCTCCTCGGAAAAGGATTCTCCTGAGTACTAATGGCGTGTGCTCCACAAGGGGTGATCCTGTTGCCGCCTACAGCAACGAGACCGGGAGAAAGAAATCGGAGGCAGACTGGGCATGAGTGGTTTCTTTATTCTTGCTGCTTCTTCTCTGCTTTCTCCCCCTCTTCTGACGCCCCCGGCCTGGTTAAATACTCTTCACCCATTAAGCATACACACGTACAGGTGCGGCACAGAAAGATTCTTAGTCAAATTCATTAAGGTCAGGTGGAAACAAGTAAACGCCTCCTCTTGGCTCTCAGCCGGCCGCCATCTTAGCCACTTCCTCATTAAAGGCTCTTACATGATCCTAAGTCGACCTTTCCAGGGCCTGCTTTCCTCATCCCATGGGGAAGACACACTCACTCAAAAACCTTGTGAGTTGATGAGACATCATAAGTCTCTTCAGACAAATACCCTTGCACCTACTTTACTCTGAAGTTACTGGGTGCTCTGCGGTTGGGATGGCTACCAGGCCATGACCTGGCTCTGGCCATAGCTGACCTCTCATTCTCAGGGGGCATTCCTGCAGCAAAATTGTACTCTGTGAGCCCTTTCCCTGCGGATGAAGACACCTGATTTGGAGGATATGCCACTGAGTCAGCTTCTTTAACTTTCACATGAATATTCTTTGGGACACGTGGTGGTTCTGAGTACCTCACCTGTTGAATGTGTAGGGTTACCTGCATCATAATTATGTAAAAACCATAAACAAAAAGGAGGTGCATGAACCACGAAGCAGAGATTAAAACAAAATTTAAAAACTGCCAATAATTGATTCCACTGAGGGAGATGGAGAGATTGGGTTTCCAATACTGACTGTGTTCCCTTTACGAACCTCAGTGGCTCACGAGGCCCAGCTACACTCTCTGCCTTTCTTTTCCATGCAATATTCCTGTTAATTTCTCACTAATCCCAACGACCCCGGTCTTTCTCCCACGAAGTGCAGCTACTTTGAGCAGGTCTTTATGTGTGGAAAGCAATGGTCTCTGAGTTGACACCACAGGATGTAAGTCAGAGGTTACACTCTGGGTGTGGGGACTCGTGGAGGGAGAGTGGGTAATCAACTGTGGAAAAGAACTGGAAGTTAAGGTCTCTGTCAGGGGAAGCCAGAAGCCTGCATCCAAACACTGTTCTCTCAGAAGCCATCTCTCTTCAAACACATTTCTGAGGAGCTGCTAAAAAACCCCAAGTGTTGGGCTATTGGTGCCTCTGAAAAAGACCAGTGTTGCTCTAACAGGTACAGCTGAAGTTTGCATCCTCTCGGAGGACATGTTTGTTATTTTTCTTCCATCCAACACTTCACACCAGGGTGGGGAGAGGTGTTCGCCTTCGGCAGATGCTTGTTCAGGTGTGTGTTTGCAGAGGCAGGCACTGAACCTGGCTGTGGCCTGATGGGGAGATGACAGCAAGGCTCCCTCCGTTCCCAGGGCCCCCCAGGGAACGCCCTCAGGCTGGGTGCTCTGTGGGGAAAGGGACACGCTTGTGACAAGGAAACCCTTGAAGTCCTACTTCATGGCCATGCAGCCCAACACTTGAAGTCCTACACACAGCACTGGAGAAGGCCGAGAGAGAGAGAGAGAGAGAGAGAGAGAGAGAGAGAGAGAGAGAGAGAGAGAGGCTCTACTTTCCAGGCTTCTCCCAGCCTACGTACTGAGGGCCCTGTTTAAGGCCTTTCCTTTGGACATCTCTGGGGAGACAACTTGGAGAGGTGGATTGAGGTCTTGGGGAGCTCTGGGAACAGGGTTGATGTCCATAACTCACCGGCAATGTGGTCGTGGGCAAACTGATACCTTCAGGAGGCTTTAGTATCTTCATCTGTAAAGATGGGAACATTGTGGTGATTACCAAGTAAGATAAAGGAAAGACTACAGAGCGACATATATTAATGCATATAACACTCTCCAAATCTCCCTCTGATTACCCTGCTTCCCTCATTGCCAAATAATCTGCATTGCCTTTGTGTTGAACAATTCTGTTAAGCTTTTTTGAGTCATTGCCTATTCATGAATATGGTCTAAAGGGTTTTTATGACCCTGGGAGGTCTGATGCTGTGGTCTTTTATATGACTTTTGAGGTACATTCACTTCATTACTTCTTTGTTAAAATTTTTTATTTGTTCTAATTAGTTATAGATGACAGTAGAATGCATTTTGACACATCATACATAAATGGAGTATAACTTCCCATTCTTCTGGTTTTACATGATATAGAGTTACATGGGTCATGTAATCATACGCGTACATAGGGTAATAATGTCTGATTCATTCTACTTTCATTCCTACCTCCAAGCCCCCTCCTTTCTCTTCACTCCCCTCTCTCTAATCCAAAGTACCTCTATTCTCCCAACCCCTTATTGTGAATTAGCATCGCATATCAGAGAAACCATTTGGCTTTTGTTTTTTTGGGATTGGCTGATTTTGCTTAACATGATAGTCTCTAGATCCATCCATACACCAGCAAATACCATAATTTCATTCTCCTTTAAGACTGAGTAATTTGAATGGCTATAAACATTGGTATGGCTGCATTACTACAGTATGCTGACTTTAAGTCCTTTGAGTATAAACCTAGGAGTAGGATAACTAGGTCAAATGGTGGTTCCATTCCAAGTTTTCTGAAGAATCTCCATACTGCTTTCCATAGTGGTTGCACCAATTTGCAGTCCCACCATCAATGTATGATTGTACCTTTTCCTCCACATCCTTTCCAATATTTGTTGTTGCTTGTATTCTTGATAACTGCCATTCTAACTGGAGTGAGATGGAATCTCAGTGTAGTTTTGATTTGCATTTCTTTAATTGCTAGAGATGTAGAATACTTTTTCATACATTTGTCAATCAATTGTATTTCTTCTTCTGTGATCACTTCCCTATTTCTAATGTATTGATAATATAGCTATTATTTATTGAATTTCTATTAGATATGAGACATAATGCATACTGATATATATTTCAAATTCTTTCAGCAATGTTTTGATGTTGGTGCTAATATTAGTTACATAATGAAAGATGAACAAATAAAAAACAAGCCACAGAGTAGGCCAATAAATTGTCTTGAGGCACACAGATACTAAGTAACAGAGATAGGTTGTAAGCCAAGATTATTAAACCCCAAGTATCTCGTTCATCTCACTACTGCATCAAAATTCATGGGGATTTTGTAATTATGAGAGTATTGAAAACATTAAATAATGAGTCAGGGACTCATGATGGGGAAGGACAAGGGGAGTGGGAAGAAGAAGGAGGACAACATGGTGTTGAGTAGGCTCAGAAACTGGGAGCTTCTACAAAGCAACCCTGTACCCCTGAGTTAATTTAACACAAGGTCTACAGGCTACCCCAAGCTCAGTGGTGGCATGGCAAATGTCTAACCCAATGCATGGATCATATAAGCAAAAGATCCTTGAATATCAGTGATTAATGTAGGAAGGTAGAGCCAAGTCGGGTATTAACAGATGGGTCCCAGCAGGACATCAGCCAGCATCTATTAGAAAACTTTGTTTAGTTCTTTGGGGAAGAAATAAGGCAACAGCAAAGAGCTGATGATCGCAAAAGCCCCATATAATGGGCATGAGTTCATGGAAAAATAATTGCACAGAGTATAGGACAACTGGACCCACTGTCCTCTTAACAACTCAACCCTTACAGACTTCTCACTACCTTTGCTTCCCACCAATAGAGGATGAGATTATTTCTACCATTCTTTCTGACTGAGAGAAAGCCATTGCAGCATCTGGGTGGAGAGTCTAGTGTGATGCAGTTCAACAAATATTTACAGAGCATCCGCTATGTGCCAGGCACTATGGTAGGCATAGGAATACAAAGATCAATAGGACAGAGTCCTCTTTGGGAATGGCAAGTACATGGAATGCATGCTGCAACCTCCTCCTCCTCCAACGTGGCAGACATCACTAATCAATCACCACACTCCTTCCTGCTGAGTCTGCACCTGGCCTCCACTTCTCAATTGGCAGCCACTATCCATCAATAGGAGATGCTGAGGGAGTCTAAATGAATTGGCACTTCTGCTTCAAAAGTTGTTAGTTTTGGTAAGGGAGAGAGACTGAATGTTCTCATGCATATTAGTCTGTGAGGTTCAGGTTCAAGGTAATAGAAAAGAAATTTGGGGTAGCCTGGCACCTTAAGAAAGTTTATGCTTCCTCCATGACTTCTTATACTTATTTCAAAGTGGTGGATTTTTGTGCATAGAGACATGATGTCTTTAGGGATGCATTTCTCCCCAAGTGCAGACTGCTGAAGGCCAGCTTCAGCAAAGATGTTAAGTTCTTCCCGTTTTGGTGCTGAAGGGAACGTCGACGACAGGAATAATCCACACACGAGTCAGGTTGTAGAAAATCTTTCTACTGTTCTTTCTACTGTTCTCAGTATGGCTTTTTATACATCCCAACAAGCACAGTAATTCACATTTTTTCTTAGGGAGGTAACATAAAGGAATTTCAGTAGAGAAGATTACAATAAAGGGTTTCCAGGAATTATCTATACAATAAAAATTTCCAGTAATTGACAGTAAAGAATGTTAGGAATTAACTATAACAAAGAATTTCCAGTAATTAACTGTAAAGGATTTCAGGAATTACCTAGGGAAGATCAGTTATCTCAACTACTGATTAATCTTATCTATAGGTAGGGGAAGGTATTCTAAAAGTCTTAAAGCTAATGTTAAAAATTCTCTAACTTTAGGTGTGCCTGATCATAAAGTTATGTTGTCCTAGTATCTTCTTTAAACTTCAACTGGGCTCATCCTACCGGCTTAGCTAGTTTCTGGCTTTAGATTCCACAGGGCCATTGAACTGGTTTTATTATAGATAATTAAATATATTAGAACCTGGTGGTCATACAATAGAAATACATCAAGAGTACAGACAGAAAGCACACAAACTTAATTCTTGGTGGTCGCATAAAGTGGCATCTCATCCGCAAAGAGGAGCGGAGCTCAGACCTCCAGGCATTTGGAGGGAGCTTGGGCTCAAACTCATTTGCATAACCAAGGAAAAACCCAGATCTCTGGATAAGCAGACAGACACCTGGCTTGATTCTTGGATTGGAAGAACTAGGCCCACGCAGCCCTGAATTAACAGGTTGGGGGTAAGCTCAATTCCAGGTTGGGGAGATCTCAGACTCACAGCCCCGAATTAACGGGTTGGGGTCGAGCTCAAATCCCCAGATGAGAAACACCACACAGACTTACTCTCATCAGAGAAGACATATTTTAACATATAGTTTGAGACACAGTTAAAGAGAGCATAAACTCTTGCTAGAACTGCAATCTATCTACCCCAGGGGTTGTAAGAATGTGCTAACCCTGACTGCCAGTTCTTCTGCAGCCAAGAAAATCAAGCCACTAAGAAGTCCTTGGGGAAGCAGGGTGGTGAATGGGGACCTATTATAAAATACACACCTTCAGGAGAACAAGAATTACAGGTAACTTCCCCCTTCTCCAGAGCAAGTAGTGGTAATAGAACTCCTCTCTGTGGATGCTAAGAAGGCTTTGCTTGTTCTGTGACTTTGGCCATTTATATTTAATTTATGTCTTTAATTTTCTGGAAAGAACCCAGAGGAGCCCACTCCCAATGGCATGCATGATACAGGTTTAGTAAATACAGATTGAAATAAAATAAAAATACTCTAGTGCCCCTGAACACATCCTAAGCGGAATTAGCAGACTCTAAATTGTAGGGTAAGAATGATCCTTGAATTTATCTTAAATGGCAAAGTGTGAGGGAAGAAAGGTGAGTGAAACAAGAAATGGGAGTGGGCCATTAAAGTGACAGGATATAGCATTAGGCATGGTTGGAGTAAACTTAAATGTTGGCCCAACTAGCCTTCCTGAAAAGGAAACATGATAGCCGTGCAAAATCTGGATTTCACAGTGCGAAGAAATCAAACATAACACTTCTCACTCTGAATCACTTTACCCAAAAGAGGGTTTTGAATTGAGACCTTCATTACTGCCAATAACCGAGTTTACCTAAATAATCTCTAGCACTTTGGAAAGAAGGTAAGACCATTGCTGTTTGGCAGACAAAAAGGAGCAGGAAAGGTGTCCTAGAGAAACCTTTTCTTTCCTTAAATGTTTTTCACAAATCTCTCCTCCCTCTAGCCCTCATCTCTAGAAGAATTCATTATGCAAAGTGCAGAATATGGGAGCCATGGACATGTTGGCTTATTAAGATGTACTTTTGCTTGGCAATGACCATGCAGGACACGCAGACTTTCATTCTTGGAAAGGGTTAGGCAAGATATTTAAACCTACTCAATTTCAGGAAATCTCGGTAGAGACCACCCAGACCCTCAAGTACCTTGCATCTGTGTTCCAAGAGTTGAATTTAGACAAACAGGACATTTTGAATCCCGGTTTCAGATTCCACAGTCAGTGAGTAGCTGCTAAGAGCAAAGTGCTATGCTTAATCTACTGTGAAATTGAATATGATGAGATGGTTCCTGCAACATTCAAGTCTGTACACACTTTCTGATCCTGACTGGAGCTGTGCATGGATTCTGAGATTGACATTTTCATTCTGGTTGTCCAACAGACTTACATAGCAATAAATAATATTCTGCAGCCTCTGAGTACATTTGCATTTACATGATTCAAATAGTTAAGGCAAGGGCAAACTCTAAAGTCTTTATTGTGTCCAGTCTCTGCTCCATGCACTTGACTTGCATTGATTAATTCAATCCCCATCTCCTTACATGACTATCATATTAGTTTCCTAGGGGTGTGTTAAGAAAATGACCACAAATTGGGTGACTTAAAACAACAGAAGTTTGTTTTTCACAGGATTGGAGGCCAGAAGTCCAAAGTGAAGGTGGCGTCATTGTCACCTCCTTTTGGAGGCTCAAGGGGAGAATCCTTCCATGGCCCTCTCTTAGCTCCGGTGGCTCCTGAAAAATTCTTGGCATTTCTTGACTTGGGGCTGCCCTAATCCTTGCCAGGCTTCCCACGGCATTCTCCTCTGTGTGTCTCTGGGTCAACTTCTTTCCTTTGTCTTAAAACATCGTTGCCATGGGATTTGGGACCACCTAATATAGGATGATATCCTCTGCAGATCTTTATCTTAGTTATACCTGAAAAGATCTTCATTGTAAACAAGGTTACATTCTGATGTTCCACATGGACATGTATTTTGGGGAAGCCACTACTGAGCTCAGTGCGATACTCATTTCAAAGATGAAGAAACACAATTTATGTTGTTCAAGGTCACAGAGGGGAGATATCAAGTCTCCAGTCCAAGAATCTGAATCCAGAGACATTGCTCTTCATGACCACAATATCACCCCACTGTGCTGTGCTGGAATCTTCCTCCTGTGTGTCTCACTCTGTGTGGGCAGGCCACCAGAGATGGTGACTGCAATAGCTTTCCTTATAAGGAACACCTCAGATAAGCAACTTATAAAAGAGGGAATTTTTTAGAATCATAGTTTTGGAGGTTTTAGGCCATCCTTAATTGGCCTGGTTCCTTTTGGGCCTGTGGTGAGGAGACCATTAATGGTGGGGAGCCCATGGCAGAGCAAAGCCATTTATCTCATGACCCGGAAGTGAAAAGAGAAGAAGTTGGGATCCCACTACCCCCTGCCTGAGCACACCTTCAATAACTGCAAGACCTCTCACCAGGCTCCACCTCCTTTGGCTCTACCACCACCCAATGGTGCCATCAATTCCCAATGGTGCCTACTCCCAATAGTTCCATTAGGGTGAGTAGCACCCTAAGGAGCAAGCCTTCACCATGTGGGCTTTCGGGGTGCTCAGGATGCACGAGGGCCGAAACCAACTAAGTTGTCCAGGTGTCTTCCCAGGGTGAGTGATCTAACGTGGGAACCCCACAGAGGCGAGAGGTGCAAGGGGCACCTTTGGCCCCGGAGGGTCCCTTTCTCCAGTTTGATGGGTGAGCTCATCCCCTAGGTGCTGTGGGGTGGCAGCCAATGGCCCACACTGCAGGCTTCCCTGGGAGACTGACCTGTGGGGATGGGAGCCACCTCATCCAGCAGAGTCTGCATGGTAAACTGAGGCCTTTCTCTCTTGTCACCTAGGAGACATTGACTGACTGGGGCAGTAGTACAAAACCCTGACTTCCTTATCCCAAGGCAGAAACGAATCCTCAGGTGACCAGATTTCCTTGCCCCCGCATTTGGTTTTTTGTGGTACTGAAGATTGAACTCAGGAGCGGTCTACCTCTGAACTACATTCCTAGCCTTTTTTCCAACATTTGGTTTTGAGACAGGTCTCCCTAAATTGCCTAGGGTGGCCTTGAACTTGCCAACCTCATACCTTGGCCTCCTGTATTGCTGGGATTCTGGCATGAGCCACTCTGCCTGGCTGGACCCCCACATTCTTGCATAGCTCCCTCCTCTTCCCCATTTCCTGGGTCTTTAACTAACTTCTAAGGACAAATCCATGAGTAACTCGCAGTGTTTGCAAACCCCCAAATTGAGCTGTGCGGCTATAATCAAATAACATCATCTACGTGACTTCATTTAGTTCTCCTGATGACATTGAAAGGTAGCCCTAATTATCTCTGCTCAGAGATTGGTAATCAAAATTCAGAGAAGATGGGGGTGTAGGTCTAATGCTTTGTAGGAAGTACATTATGAAGCCAAGTTCTGAGGCCTGGTTGTCTGCATCCCCCACTGTCTATTAAACTCTCCTGCCTGCTTAGCAAAACACTCCGGCTGAAGACAACGGTGCCCTTGGGAAGGGGTCTGGCCTAATGAAAGGTTTGGGGCTTTAGAATCAGACACAACTGGGTACTTAATAAACAGAAGCTATTTCTTGAAAAAACAAGACATTTGCAACTTTTTGTTGTCTTGGGGGATTTTTTTTTTTCCTTCATATTCTTTGCTAAGGTTGTGAGAAATGCTTGAGATGGTGTATGTAACAACAGCTTACAAGTCACACACCCTCAGAAAGGTAAGGGAATTAGTTAGTGCTGTTTTGTTCTGGTCTAGTGGATTGGCTCTTAAAACCCGAGACCTTTGACCCACCAAGACTGGGTGCCAAAGTCCTGATGGGGCCCTGCAAGGGGACGGGCATTTTAGCCCCCTAAAGCCAGCCAGACGCTAGAACAAGCCACTTAGGGGCGGGCATCCACAGAGGTGCCAACGTGAACTTCAGAGGTGGTGGTGATGGTAGCTTCCACGGGAGAGTGAAAAGCACACCTGAGAAATAAAGAGAAATGCAAAGGTCGTGGGTCACAGGGTGAATTTTACTGTGTGTGACACCCTGGCTGAAATCCTATCCCACAGGGCCATTGGGTGAGCAATTAGAGAAAGTGGCTGAAATTGCTTCCATGTTTTTTTTTTTTTCCTCCTTCTAAAAATATCTATGCTGAGAGGTTGCCCCGTGTGTGTGTGTGTGTGTGTGTGTGTGTGTGTGTGTGTGTGTGTATCTGTGCGTGCGTGCACACGCCCATGCTGGTGCATGCCTGGGTGCTCCAGTCATAGGTTTCTCCCAGGTCTCACTACATTATGATTGTGTCAGCTGTCTACCCCTCTCTTCCACTGCTCTCCCTCTAATTCCCCAGCTACGTTACAGCAGCAGTAGTGTCACTCTTGTGTTTAACACACTTTCATGGATTCTCATTTGTTAGACATCTTAAGATAGGACAGGTTGCGCCCTTTACTTACAACTTATGTGTCTCTCTTATTAATAATAAAAATATCTCTTCTTCCTCAAAGACCCCGTGGTGACATCATGCTTTCCTTCAAGGATGTCCTCAGCCTTCCTTAGCTCTTCCAGGCAGAATGAGGCCCCCATTCCCGAGCTTGCCCTTGTGGCTGCTGCTGCCCCCAGCCGCAACTATGTGGCTCCTACTTTGTCTTACACAGCATACAATCTGTGATCCTTTGAGACAGGGAGAGTGGCATGACTTTATGGTTTTGCAGGTTTGGAAATATTACCTGGAATATTACAACACTTTCATTTTATTTTATCTTATTCTTTTATATATAGAGAGATATTTTTAGGGACTGAATTTTATTGCTAAAACAGTTTGAATACTGACACTTCCAAATCACATAATTCATGTAGAAAAAAAAATTGATAGAAATTTTGCAACTTGACAATAAACACATATATGGCAAAACCAAACTTGTAAATTATTACTAATAGGGATAAAAAAATCTTTCATTTATCTCTGTAGAAAGCATTTTAAAAAATGTCAGTCAAAGCAAAGATAAAAGATCATGTAATCCCAAAATACAGGAAAGGACCTTGTAAGAAAACATAATTTTGTATTTAATATTACAGCATATGCAATTTAATTAATGTGATCAGTATTTTTTTCTGATTTGAAGTTATTTATGATATGTATTAGTTTTGTAAAATTATAATTTTTTGTGTAATTTTCTCATCAGAAATATACACTGTTTTGAAACCTAAGTTTGAATTTATTTTTTTTCCACTATTCTTTCTTGTTAAAGGACTTTTACATTGTATAATAGTATAATATACAAACCCCACAACATTGGGCATGCCTGGATATAATCACTCCACCTCTCTGAATCTGTTTTCTCATTTGTAAAATAATAAACTGTCTCTCTGTTTTAGAGTAAGAATTTTTGAGATAGTGTATTAAAAATGTGCTTAAAATAGGTCCTGAGACACAGTAAATGTTGACAACACTTTTAATAAAAAAAAAAAAGAAGAATGAATAAATAAAAGCATGACGTATTAAGCTTAACCTCTTTATAGATAGAATTGTCTATTTTTGAAATGGGGATGATCAAGGCATCCAATTGTAGTACATTAAATGACCAGAATTCTTTACCACTCCCTTCTGTGCTTTGTGGGCAAAAGCTTGTTTAGGTGCCACTTACTTTGGCCAGTGGTGTGTGGCTGAACTTAAAGGTGGCGCCAGTTCAAGTCCAGGCTCCTAGCTTGCATTGAAGTTTCTGCCATCGCCATGAGAATTATTCTCCTGGGTACCTCGGCCACTGTCCTTAAGCCTGGACCACGATAAGAAAGCCTGCAGGAGCCCTGATTTGGGAGATGGCTAAGATTGCAGTTGGCTGCGGGCCATGGAGATGTTTGGGCATTGCCGCCTTCCGTGGTTTCACGGGACTTGGCCTGAGATCTCACGAGACTTGAGCAGAGATGGGGGCGGGTCGGCGCCATTTGGTTGTTGGTTGGTTGGTGGTGTGTGTGGTGCATGTTAGAGTTGTTGTCAGAGCCGGAGAGAAAAGTTAGCAAAATAAAAAGCCTGTTTGTTTCCAGTCTGCCTCTGAACTTGTTCCCGCGGCGTCGTTGCTCCAAGCGGCCATCGCTTCAGGCAGCTACGAAAGCCTATGTGGGAGACCCTCCAGCTGCCCCCAGACCAGCAGACAAGAAGCAGCCTAGGTAAACTGAGCCACAGCAACAGAGGCAGCCCAGAAAGCCACAGCTCTGGGACAATAAGAGGACTGCCACTGAGTTTTGGACTGACTCGTTACACAGCATGGTGGTGGCACTAAGCAACAGATACTTCCACCTCATTTAGTTTCTGTGAGGATTAAGTCACATAATTGATATCAAGTGCTCAACACAGGCCCTATAACAGAGAAAGCACAGAGGTTAGTCAATATAATTAGTAATGTTCCAACTTTATGTTTTATAAAAATAAGCCTTTTATGGGAAAAGAACAGTTGGCAGGGAAAGGAAAACAAGAAACTATTCATCAAACTCAGTAAGGCTGTCACGGCTGAACTTGGCCATTTCTTTGAAATGTGCTAAAAACCATGGGTAGACTATGAAGCAAGATTATACACTTCGTCTGAGTAGACCTCGGGGGATTCAAATTTAAGCAGAAAAGAGCAGCCTGGCACGGTAACTCTCCGGCATGGCCGGGGGGAGGTGGTGCACCACCCTTATTATCAGTAGGATGATCTGCCAGCTCTCCCACAGCATTTTATTTTGCAAAGAGTTTTTTTTTTTTTTTTTTTTTTTTTTTTTTTTTTTTTTTTTTTTTTTTTTGACAATCCCTCACATTAACCATTCCTTGGAGCTGATCTGTGCACAGAAACAGACAGCTAATTCCTAGAAAGAGCCAGAGAATGAGGCTTACGAGGCTGAAGCATCCTTTGCCCTCACTGAGGGGGTCCTATATTCCCAGTGTCGGGGAGGGTGTCCGAGAGCTCTAGGACGTCCATCCTGGGAGGCCCAGGCTCATTCTCATCATCTTCTCCCTGTATCTATTTCCCCAGCCCCAACTGTGGCTCCAGCTGCATCCTTATCTCAGTTCCCAAACCAGAGCCTGGTGACACCCATTAGTCCCCCCTCGCTCTCTTTTCTTCTCCCTTTCCCTGAATGTCAAGTTCTAATTATTTCTTGAGTCACTCTGCCTTGCTCGGTCATCACTTCTATTTTGTCATCTTTCCCCAATTCTTAGAAAAGACCCATGTGTGTCTCCTGCCTCTGCCTCTCTCTATATGTCCGCTCTCTATGTTGGGCTCTTCTGCCCCCTTTATGCCACTTATCATTGATCTTCTGACACTGGGAGTACATGTCTATGCGTGTGGGGGTCTTTGTGCATTTGTGTGTGGTCTATGTATGCTTTTTTTCTGTGTGTCTCTCTGTGTTCATGTGTCTATGTGTACCATCCTATATTGTGCCTCAGGAATCTCTGTAAATCCTTTGTTTTTTTTAAGAGTCACACCTAGATGGGCATTGTGGCATATGCCTGTAATCCCAGTGCCTCAGGAGGCTGAAGCAGGTGGATCACAAGTTCGAAGCCAGCCTCAGCAACTTAGCGAGGCCCTATGCAACTTAGTGAGACTCTGTCTCAATAAATAAATAAATAAATAAATAAATAAATAAATAATGGACTAGAGATGTGGTTCAATGGTTAAGCCCCCCTGGGTTCAATCTATACTATCAAAAAAGAATATATATATAAAGAAAAAAGAGTAACACCTAGAATCTTGTTTGTACTCAGAAATATTGGGCAGATGCTATGGGTTGGTGTTCAAGGTGTGGTCCCCAATGCATCAAGGTTCAGAGATGGGGACTTTCAGGAAGTGAATAGATGTGAGGGTTCTGACCTTAAACCATTGGTGGATTCACAGCTGAATGGACTATTGGAAGGAGGTGGGACCTAGCTGATGGGAGTAGAACCTGGGGAAATGACCTTGTGGATTACATAACCCCCTCTCCCTCCCCCCTCTCCCTCTCCCTCCTGCTTCCTGGATGCCACGAGTCAGCAATTTCCTCTGCCATCTCTCAGCAATGCTGGGCTTTACCTCCTTCTTTTAAGGTGATGTTCTCAAGATATTTGGTCACAATGACAAAAAGATGACTAACGCAGTGGATTGAGTCAGCTCTGAGTAGATGCCTTCGAACCCAGCACTGAATAAACATCTGCGTATGTCGGGGGGGAAAGGTGATGACTGAGTCCATAACCAATACCATCCTGCAGGGATCGCCTGAACCCCATTAGGGGTAGTTTTTCCCAATGGGCTATTCAGGGTAGACTCTTGATAGGTGTAAATGGCAAAAAGGGACCTCAGAAAACAAGGCGGGAGAGGAGTTCAAGCAACTAGGGTCAGCACTGCAACACGCGGGCTGACCCTAGCTCTGCTCCATTCACCCCTTTCTCTCTTTCATCCTCAGAGGCTGGGGGGGAAGGAGAGTGGCCACAAGGAATTTGAGAGCTGGCGTCTGTCTGCAAGGCCTGCACGTGCATGGTGCTGGCATGGTTTTCAACCTGTTCATGATTCAACTATGTCACATGTAGTATGGGGATGGGCACAGGGGCATGTGCCTGTAAGGCTGTCGTAGGAAATAAATAAACTAGAACTTCGTGCTGCCACATATCATCTTCAGGGGCACTGTTTGGAGGGTATGGATTCCCAATTGATGGAGAAGAGAAGCCATCTCTCTGCAGTTTGATGACTTGTCCTTTTTTGAATCTGAGTTCACAGCATCTCCGAGCTTCTGATATTTCTTCATTCTGGGTGGGGTAGGCTTTGAGGGATCTTTAGGGATTTCCCCATCACTGCTCTTGACCTTCTTTCTTCCTGAAAACCTTTTCCCATGCCTTTTTATTTGTTTGGCCCCCACATCTCCCATTCTTCAAGGATTAGCAGAAATATTGTTCCACGGTTGGGTTGGCAAATTCATGATGCTGTGGCCAAGGATCCAACTCAGACCAGGGTTCCTGGTTCCTGTCATTGTCTTTCTAGTCCACAAGGTGACAGTAATTGTGACAGTAGTAACCCCCCATCCCTGTTTTTTTTTTTTTTTTTTTTTTTGCTTATCAGATGTCAAAATTCTATTTGTCCCCAAAGGGTTAATATTCTGAGGGCAGCATAATCTCGTCATTCCTTCCTCTGTGCAAGGTTTTTCAAGGAGGATGTGAGGGATTATAGTGACAGTGCCCAAGATGCTTGGCAATGCTGGCAGAGAACTGGATCTGTCTTGGGTTTCAGGGGAGAAAACAAGAACACTCCCAGATGTGCGAGGGTGGTGACTACTGGAAGGGAGAGACTGACCAAGTGATCGAGTCTGAAGCAACATCTTTCAGGTGTCCAATGTGTGTTTTGCTGCAAGAAAGAGAATGTTTTGTTTATGATGTTTCTCTGAATGGATTAATTTGGGCAGGGAGTGCAAAAAAAAAAAAAAAAAAAAATCCGCTTAAACCTCATCCCTCTGAGGTCCCTGTTTTGCGCTTTCTGATGGCACTGTCCGTGACCTTACTCTTGTCACCTGTGTGATCTTTCAATCTGAGACAGAAACAAAGGTGATGGAATTGAAGGCTCAGCAAGGGAATCTGGCTTTTAACCTCCCAGGTGTGGGGAAGAAAGGGCAGGGGTGGGAGAGGGCACGTCATGAATGCTGCTACAGCCTGTGGTCACTCTCCCGAACACAACCTGCACTCTGCCCCACAGGATGGGTCAATGGGTCCAAACAGGTGAGGGGACATTGTAATGGATGCAGCTGGCCATCATTTTGGATTTTAATAGAAGAAAAGGTGCAGACAAAATAAGCTGTCTCAATAAACTACTAGGTGGATTAGTAATGCCTGAACTTGACGGAGAAGCCAGAGCTCAGGGTCAAAGGATACACTGATTGGTGAGACTTTTGATGCCTGAATTTTACTGAAGCAATTAGTGCCAATTAAAATGACACCAGAGAAGAGGCTGGAAAGCTCCCCAACCCCTCAGATCATGTCAGGAGAAGGGTTTTGACGGCTGAGATGCAAGGAAAGATGGGTGATTAGGAAGCATAATTTGCTCAATTACTTGTGATTTGGCAGAAGTTGGTTTTTAGGGTTGTTTTTGTAACCTGAAAATAGAGGCCTTAGAAGCCTTTGAAATGAGGGCAAGACACGTCGAGTAAAATAACTTTAACTCAGGCCAACTTTAAGAGCATAAGAACTACCATACTATACGAGCACTGCAATGGGCCCAGGCTGCCATTTTGTCTCTGGCAGACACTGAGGAAGGTGTGTTGAGAGAAACTTGAGTTGTCCAGTACAAGAGTTAAGGAAGGAATTGGAGCGTCCTTAAGTGGTCTTCCATGGACTGTTACCAGATGGACCACTGAAACTATTCTGAAACCCTCAGTGTATTAGCCTTCCCTGTCTTTTGGAATAATATGGTGGTTTGTTGACTTTGGGCCTTACCAGTTGTGTGAGATCTGGTAACTGGCTCAACTCTTAGAATTTCAATGTTCACATATTGAATACAGGTCTCCTAATAGCTACTCTCCCAGGGTCATTTTGACTATTAAGTAGATAAATAATAAATGACACTAAATATAGCCGTTAGAACTCACCACACCATGAACTCAACTATTTAACCCATTTGCTCTTCACACCACTTCTGGATTTGGTTTCCACAACCTCATCTTATAGAAGAGGAAACTATTCACATGGGCTTACCTTGGACACAGAGCTAGGATAGGGCCACCTGGAGACCTCCTTGTCTCAGAATCTACTTAAGTTACAGGGTGTTGGGTGTTGGTGAATAAACTGGGACTTACTCCCGATTTAGTTGTTTTAGAAGTACGAATTCATTGATCAGGCAACTCATTGGGGTGAGACTGAGATGGTCTCATGCATGTTATCACAAATAAGAAAGAGCCCTGTTTTAGAAGGAACTGGACTTGAGCACCATTTATAACCATTTTCTTATACATAGAACCACATGAACCATTTTTCGTTAGGATCTTTGAGTCTACCAGACAAAGCAGTGTCTTTCTGAAGGTAACCTGAAATTAAATGCCAGTGGTTGCCTCCCTCTTTCTTTCATTTTGTCGAACATATATATTTTCGCTTCCTTCAGAATAATATGAGAATGAAAACAAAGGATCTTTAAGCCTTTGAGTAGTTCTCTCCTCTGTTGTCAATAGGTTTGGAAGAAGATCCTTGTATTTCTGGTGATTTCCTATTCCTAGATAACTCAATTTATTCAGGGCAAAAACAAGAACTCTATTTAAATAATAGCAACAGACCTAAGTAAAATGCCCTTTAAAAAGGCACAGACCATGAAGAATGAAGTTGAGTCACCATTAGCAAGATGAGTCACCTTTAGTAAGAAAACACCAACTTCTTGCAGGAAGGAATCTTGAAAGTCCTGGGTTTTCAACTCTGGATCTGTGACCTGGCCATCAGGATGACTCAACCTTTAATCTGTGAACGTTTCTCAGACTACATCTACTGAGATCTTGGGCTGGATGTTCTTTCTTATAGAGAATTTTCCTGTGCATTATAGGATGTTGAGCAGCTTCCCTGGCAACTCTTCATTAGATGTCAATAGCGCCATCCACATCTGAGTTGTGACAGCCAAAAATATTTCCTCATACTGCCAAATGAGGACAAAATCATCCCTGTTGAGAACCACTGATTTGCATTATTATACCAGGGATTTTTGGTGGTTTTTTTGTTTGTTTGTTTTTGTTTTTGTAAAGGATCTTATAGTAATTATTTTAAGCTTTGAGAAATATGTGTCTGTCACTTTTTTTAATTCATTTTTTTACTGTTTTATCATTTTTTAAAATTTTTTATTCTAAGATGTTATAAATGACAGCAGAATGCATTACATTTAATATTACACATATAGAGCACATTTTTACAAATCTCTGGTTGTATGCAAAGTATATTCACACCATTCGTGACTTCATACATGCACTTAGGGTAATGATATCCATCTCATTCTACCATCTTTTTTTTTTCTTCACCCTTTTGCCCCCACCCTTCCCCTCCCTCCCCATTGGCCATTCTAATGTTCCTCTAATCCTCCTATGCTCCCCATCCCAACCCGACTGTGAATTGGCCTTCTTGTATCAGAGAAAACATTTGGCATTTGGCTTTTGGGGATTGGCTAACTTCACTTAGTATTATATTCTCTAACTCCATCCATTTACCTGCAAATGCCATGATTTTATTCTCTCTTATTGCTGAGTAGTACTCCATTGTGTGTATATACCACATTTTCTTTATCCATTCATCTACTGAAGGGCATCTAGGTTGGTTCCACAGTTTAGCTATTGTGAATTGTGCTGCTACAAACATTGATGTGGCTGTGTCCCTGTAGTATGCTGTTTTCAAGTCTTTTGGGTGTCACTTCTACTGAACCCTATAATTGTGCAAAAGCTGCTGTAGATGCTATATAAGTGAGAGAGCATAACTGTGTTCCAGGAAAACTTCATTTACAAAAAAGAAGGGGTGCTTTGAATTTGGACCTGGGGACAGTACTATGCTGACCTCTGATTTATATCATAGTGAAATAACATGGAATAATGTAGTATAATAGAATACTTAGCTCAAGAGAGAAAGAACATTTCCATTCGAGAATAAAAATAGATATCACTAAGGAACTGAATGGACACTTCTCAGAAGAAGATATACATGTGATCAAAAAATATATGAAAAAGTTTTCAACATCCTTAATCAGAGAAATGCAAATCAAAACTACTTTAAGACTTCATCTCACCCCAGGCAGAATGGCAGTTATCAATAATACAAGCAATAATAAGTGTTGTAGAGGATGTGAGGGAAAAGGTACACTCATACATTGCTGGTGAAACTGCAAACTGGGGCAACCACTTTGGAAAGCAGTGTGGAGATTCCTCAGAAAACTGGGAATGGAAACACCATTTGACCCAGCTATCCCACACCTTGGTTTATACCCAAAGGACTTTAAATCAGCATACTGTAGTGACATAGCCACACCAATATTTATAGCAGCTGAAATCACAATAGCTAAGCTGTGGAACCAACCTAGATGCCTTTCAATAGATGAATGGAACCATGGTATATTTACACCATGGAATTAAAAGAGAATAAAATTGTGGCATTTTCAGGTAAATGGATGGAGTTGGAGAATATTATGCTAAGCAAAGTAAGCCAATCCCAAAACACTAAAGGTCAAATGTTTTCTCTGATGAGTGGATACTGATCTATAATGGGGTGGGGGGTGGCATAGGAAGAATGGAGGATCTTTGGATTGGGCAAAGGGGAGGGTGGGGAGGGGTCATGAGGATAGGAAAGATGGTGGAATGAGACGGACATCATTACCCTAAGTACATGCATGATTACACAAATGGTGGGTCTCTATACTGTGTACGGCCAGAGAATGGAAATGTTGTGCTCCATTTGTGTATGATGAATTGAAATGCATTCTGCTGTCACGTACAACTAAGTAGAACAAATTATGTGTGTGTGTGTGTGTGAGTGTGTGTGTGTATGTGTATAATAGATATGACTGATAACACCACCCAGAGACAGCCACTATCATCTTCTCAATATGAGAATGGACTTTGAAAGCATGTATGTGCTTACATATTAATTTTGGCCAAGGATGCAGTTGAAATCTTACTACATATGTCTAATTTTGTATCCTAATGTTTTTCATATCAAGCCATTTAAGATATAAGTACTTTATCATATTTCATATTCATGAAAAACATAATTTTAATGACTTGTCATCATCCATTTTATTGAGGTACTGTAATTTGCTTATTATTCCCTGTAGTTGAATATTTTTGCTTCTCTATTTTTTTTCATAAGGTTAATAATGTAAAGGATAATTATCTCTCTCTCCACCTATGTAATAAATTCTGTTGGACAGATTTACAGCAATAGATTAATCTAAGAAAGAATATTTTTAAAGTTTCCTGATCATTTTATCAATTGGCCTTTAGGAAATTTCCGACGGCTTATGGTTCTATCAGAGTGAGATATTTTTGAATTGAATTGCAGGCCAGCTGCAACACTCCCAGCAGGCAGACTACACAACTTTTCCACATTAACCACCCCTTATGATACCCTGCACAGAATCTCCACATGGGGAGGAGAAAAGAAATTCTGAGAATGGGGTATATGCTATTGAAACAAAGTGGTGTCGTTCCTTCAAGTCTTTAAGAGAAACCAACTCTGGTTTGCAACCCATGAGAGTGGCTGGTCATACAAGGAATGACCCTCCAAGTTTGGGACTGTTAGTAAAGGTGACTCTCTTAGCACCCAAGTTGCTTAAGTTGACATGTCACAGGTTGAGTGACTAAAGATGTCACAATTAAAAAAAAAAAAAATGACATGGGGCTGAGGTTGTGGCTTAGTGGTAGAGCACTTGCCTGGCACATGTGAGGCACTGAGTTCGATCCTCAGCACCACATAAAAATAAATAAATAAAAGTAAATAAATTATGTAGATCTACAACTATTTTTTTTTTTTAAATGACATGGGACTTACATAGTGGAGGTATTGACATGAAAGGAAGACCAGGAAGGGTTCCATTTCCCTGCACAATTCTAGGGTTTGTGTCCTTTAAGGTGCGGAATATTACCATTAGGAAAATATCATTTATGTGGATCATTGGCTTTCCTGTTTTTAATCCCTGCAAGCATTCTGGCAATCTTCAGAGCTAGCAGAAACCACAATCGTGCTGTACAGAAACCCGAGCTTGTACAGGCCACCCAACCCAATGGGGAAATTTCTTATAACCGGTTCTTTCTCACAACTCCTCCAGGCCCTGGTGAGACAGCCAACCAGACTGCAGACCAGGGCTCTGTGGGAGGACCAGGGAAACTGAAATCTATCACGCCTTGTGCTTTATCCTTCAAGGTTGAGTCTAATATGGGGTGGGATGTCTGAGCCACACAAATTTTTCCAGAGAAAAACTGGAGAAAACTAGTGCTCTACTTCAGAGTGTTCATCTTCTGTGGCTCTTTGGAAGTGCACCCTTGGCTCATCTTACCAGAAGGCATTAACCAGTGATGGTCAGTGAGGGTAGACCGGTTGTCAAAAATCCTCTGGAGCCGGGCGCGGGGGCGCACGCCTGTAATCCCAGCACTTTGGGAGGCTGAGGCAGGAGGATCACGAGTTCAAAGCCAGCCTCAGCAATGGCGAGGCACTTAGCAACTCAGTGAGACCCTGTCTCTAATAAAATACAAAAAAAAGGGCTGGGGATGTGGCCCAGTGGTCAAGTGCCCCTGAGTTCAATCCCCAGTACCAAAAAAAAAAAAAAAAAAAAAAAAAAAAATCCTCTGGGCTCCTAATTGCAGTAAGTTATATGCAAACACACACACACACACACACACACACACACACACACACACACACTTAAAACCTGTAAGATTGCAAGGATGTAAATGATTAACTCGATGTTATCAAATTCTCACCCTATGTGTGTGTTTATGTTTCAGGCACAGATCATTTGGCCAGGAAATGAACTCAGTCCTGAAAGAGCTTCAAGATGATTCCCTCTCAAAGACACTTCCTGTTCTTCCTGTGATGGTCCTGTAGTGTGATCTTGAGGCCACCCACTGGAGAGAGGCCATCAGCCAAGGCAGCCATTCTCTAGGAGGGCCCTGGCTGGAGGGAAGGTTAGGTGGTACTGGTGGAGTGGGACACAGAGAAAGCAACATGAGGAACCTTGTGAAGTAACAAAATGGTTTCACTGCTCACAGATCCATGGGAGCAGGAGGGGAGCCTGCAGGAGCCCTGTTTGGGGAGATGGCTTAAATTGCGGTTGACTATGGGCTTTGGACATGTTTGGGCATTGGCGCCTTCCGTAGTCTCACGGGACTTGGCCCGGGATTTTGCGAGACTTGGCCGGAGATCTCGAGGGACTTGAGAGAGATTGCGGATGAGGTCTGCGCCATTTTGGAGGCTAGAGGAGCGTGGACGGCGTGTCGGGGTGTAGTTAGAGCCAGAGAGAAAAGTTATCAGAATAAAGGGCTGTTTGTTTCCAGTTCGTCTCTAAACTTCTTCCCGCGGCTTCTTTGCTCCAAGCGGCCATCGCTTCAGGCGACTACAGTAGCCATTAAGGCCAAGAAAACCCGGACACAACAGGGTGCCCAGTGAGCAAATGGGGAGCAATCAAGAGAGGATGCGTGGGATGGGCCCTTGTGCAGGCCCATGGGTGTCATGCTCTGGGCTCTCCCCTGGGGATCACGCACTGGCCAGCCAGAGATAGCACACATGAAAAGGAGACTTATGTTGTTCCTCCAGCATTGACTTGGGCATTGACCAACAGGTTTTATCATGGTCAGCAGTTATGTGACGTGATGGGTTTCGAGCTAGTGACATGAGGAATAGCAGGCCATATTGCACACCTTCACCTGGGGAGGAGAAGTTGTCACCAACCAAAGCCGGTGTGTCAACACTAGTTTTCAAGTAATTTATGTCAGGCCTAAAAATCAGTGTTGAGGGAGTGGCTATCTTGACAACTTTGCGACGTATATATTAAGAAAATGGCCCTCCCTCTTGTATGTATGTGGAGTAACAACCTTTAGACCTTTAATGTAGTTTCTGTTTAGACTTTTGCTTGACAGATCTTCATAATAGCCTTCAAGCTCAGCTTCATTACTGTTTCTATTTTACCAACTGAGAATGTGGAAATCGAGGCTGTAACACACCAAAGTCACTTAGTTGCCAGAACTAGTTAAACACATGACCTTTCTATTCTATAAGGCTGGCCTCAAGAATTCCTCAAAACCCTGGGAGAAAATGTGGGACAGGAGCAGCTTTGCATTTATTCTGAAGTCTCGAAGCACAAAGTGGCCTCTAAGGGCATGTTTCCCCCACCCCAACCCCCCAGAAATTTTTACTGGATTAGGACACAATAACAACATGACATTTTTATTGGACTTTCATCTTGGAATCCCCAAGCACTTAAAACAAAACACATTAATTACTTCTCACAGCTCACAAAGTGGGTAGCAAATTATTTTGATAGGAAATTAACTATAATAATGAAACAACATATCAAATACCACAGAGCTATGCTAAAGAAATGCACAAGGACTCATGTCCATTCTCTTAATTAGAGGGGAAGCTACTTATTAAAGAAAAATGGGCAGAAGCAAGATTTGAGAAGGGTTAGCATCTCTTCCTGGGGATGGAATACTCTGATGTGGAAATGCTTTTTGTGCTGTGATAGAGTGAGGTTTACCATTACAAACTCTCAACAGATACATGATCACATCTTTGGAAATGATTTTTTTTTTTAAATATAGAGAATTATGTACATCATTTAGTTTATTTATTTTACACCAACTATCTAGTGACTGAAAGGATAAGAGAATTTGGATACTTACCAAAACATTATTTCCTATTTCTGTATCTGTTTTCTGAGTAGAAAATGTCGAGGTCAGTTTTTCCTTTGCTAGATTCCATGATCTCTTTTCTATTGGAATAATAGCAACATTTCTTAAGAAAGGACATTTGTTATTTCACCTATACCTGGATTGAATTCTTGAAAATAATTCCAAATAAAATCATGAAGTTCTACGTATCTGAGAAACACATATGATTTGTTTGCTATAAACCAGTAACTGGATTGTCCCCTGTATAATCAAGGATCATTTCTTTGATCCAGGTTGTTAAGAATGGTCTGGTGTGGAAGACAGATGAATTTACTTGAGTAAAATTGAAACCATAGAGAGAAATGGCTGTTGGAGTTCCCACAGCAGAGTACCGGTGAGGGAGAAGTCTGTATTTGATGGCTGACTCAGACCTGGTGCTTTTTCAAATTCATGCTGCTGATGGCGTGAAAGGCTCTGATGTTGCTTTCTCACCAAAGGCTTATCCAAGTAACGTACTGTGTGACCACAGGTTTAATTTGCTAAAATGTCTTTCTAAACTTTGGCACGTTGTTTACTTGGTCTTTCAAAGGGTCTCCTGGCCTGAGACTTGGGGCTTCTGACTGTAACCTCAAGCTGGATATATTTGCTTGCTAGGGTTGCCATAACGAAGTTCCACAGACTGGGTGGCTGAAACAGTAAAACCTAATTTTCTCATAATTCCGGAGGCTAGAAGTCTGAGATGAAGGTGTCAGCAGGACCAGTTTCTTCTGGGGCCTCTCTCCTTCCCTTGTAGATGGCCCCATTTTCTGTGTGTCCTCACGTATTCTTCCTTCTGTGTCCTTCTGGGTCCTATCTTCTCTTAAGAATTCCAGTTATTTATTTAAGAACTTCAATTCTGTTGAATTAGGGTTCACCCTAATGAATTCATTTTAACCTACTCACCTGTAAATAAATCTTCAAATGTGGTCACATTCTAAGGTACTGAGCATCAGGCCTTCCACATGTGAATTTTTTGGGGTGGGGAAAGCACAAATGAACCTATAGCAATGTCTCTGCAGAAGCAGTGAGGTCAAGGTCAGTAACTCGCGGAAAAAAAAAAAATTCCTATAATAATTATAGGTATTTTTAATTTGGGTTCCAACAGTACCAGGGAACTTATGAGCTCTATCCCATGTTAGTGTCATAACAAACTAGCAAATTGTCTTGCTGGCCTGTTTGCTGGTCTGGTCGCTCAGGCATGGTGATTTCCCCAAGGTCACAATGCTGGTAGGTGGCACAGGCTGGGTGGGATTTCCCTCTGCCTCCAAAGCTCCAACCAGTTGCCCCAAGCTGGCTCCAAACACTGTGGAGCCCTCAGGAGGGCGCTTTTGCTAAAACACAGCACAAGGCTTGTCATGGGACCTGAGTTCTGAACCCACAAGGGTGAAGTCAGGTGGTGATGACCAGAGGCGCTGTGACTCCCAGTGGGGCCTCCCAAGAAGGGCTTCTCAGCCAGGCCCCAAAAAGGCTGAAAGCCATTTGTGTCCTGCATGTTGCAACACACAGGAAGCACTGACTCTCCATGGGGCAGGCCTGAGATCAAATGCCCAACGCCATCTGCCACACCTCTCTGAGGGGCAGCCTGTCTCCTAGGAATGTGGCCATGATAAACGAGATGTATGCATAAAGTGTGTGCCCTTGCCCCAAAGGGTGCTGAATAAATGCCGGGTATTATACTATTGTTTATTTGGGCTACTCAAGTGCATTGGACTGAACAAGAGTATTTCTTTCACGGACAACCACAGTCATTGTGGTGAAAAGATTTATGTTACAACATATGAAAGATGCCTGTGTGTATATGTGTGTGTGTGTTGTGTGTGTGTGTGTGTGTGTGTGTGTGTGTGTGTGTGTGTTCTGCTAATATTTTTGGTGGCTGTATAGGGTAATGGGGGCTGCATTTATCCTGGAAAATGAGCTGGAAATTTCAGGAAAGTTTTGGTTACCCACCATTCCCATTTGATGAGCTTTCCAAAAGCTTCAGACTTAATCATGGGATCTTATTTAAGGGAAGCTCAGGGATTTCCTCGCTCCTGATCTGAGTCTCCACCTACTTTCAAAGCTTTGCTGTAACATTCTGGAGATGTGGTCAATCAACTTGTCCTAGACAAGGATGAGGAAGAACTCAGCACCTTGAGGGGCACTGTTCCTTCTGCAGACAGCTGAAGGAAAGAATATTTGTAGAGCACTTTGGATGTTTCAGGGTCTATGTCCAAAATTTTTCATTTCTTATGTTGTTTACTCCAGATTGTGACATTTAGAAGAAGATCCTACAGCTATTATGATTATCACCACAGACAAGCTCATGATGGGTTGGGTTCATTTCTCTCCCCTTTTCATTTACCAAGTCATTTGATCCTACCAACCTTACAAGGTCAGAACTCTTCACCCATTCTATTGATGTTGGAACTGAGGACTTGAGAGGTTGAACAACTTTGCTTATGTTCATACAGCCAGAAAGTGGATTTGAACACAGACAGTAGGATTCAGAATCCACACTTACTTCTATGCTCTGCTTCCTCTTTTCCTGATTTTAATGATAAGAAAATCAAACCCTAGAACTTTGTGAACCAGCCAAAATCATACAGTAAAACAGTGATAAAATGGTAATTGGAGCCTGGCTTTGCCTCTCTCCAGAACCATGTTATTCCTCATCCTCAAGGCCTTGACAGAATTGATCTCCCTCAAATTCTGTCCATGGCTGCAAGCTTGGCTGTATAATTGCTCCACACGTTCATTTCAAATTTGTTAGCAGCTCAGGTTTCTGTTACAATTAAATATATGTAGTTCTCTTAGTAGATTTTTGTTCTTTAAAATTTCCATATGCCACATACTCTCATCTAAACATAATGTCTACTTTGAAATGGGGTATCCAACTCTGAGCTACGATTATATGGACTAGTCTGCCTGGATCAGAAAGAGCACAACTACAATATCCCCCTGGTCATTTATTCAGTTAGTTAATTTCTTGATAAGTAAGGAAAAATGTGTTCAGTGATCAGCTAAATATCAGTGATTGGCTAACTCAGCCCAATTGCAAAAGGTCATTTGAAACCTGTATTTGAGGTTATATAAAATTTTCTATTGATATTTTCTTATTATCATGCTTAAATTATAGTTTCATTTCAAAAGAACACCTTCATGATATTATGTCTTCTAACTTATGATAATGATATCTTTCTCAATTCAAGTTTTAATTTTTCTCTTTGGGTAAATTTTAAAGAATTCTTTAAAATTCTTTAAAATTAAAGTCATATATATGCATATATTTTGCTAGATCTGTTGCAGAGAACTCCACATTTTCTTTATGTTATGAAAAGCATTTCATAATTCTGTTTGAACCATCATTTATAAACACTTTAATATTTTTGTATTTTAGTTGCATTTTGAAAAGTGGAGTCATGGGTTTCTGGGAAGGCACAGCCACTGCAGGAACCCTGGAATACTGAGGCAGAGGGGGAGGGTCTCAGAGCCCCTCTCCTTGTACCACCCGGACTCACTCCACTGTAATTTGAATTATATATTGGCTTTTCTAGTCATATAAACCTACTACCTTGCACTACATGTGTGGGTGCTCAGTAATATTTCTGGGCTCTGATTTCACCCTCTTGTCCTTTTGTTTTCTAAGAACTTAGTGAGTGACCACTTCAGGCATGACTTACCATGCTCTCTAATTTCTCTTGGAATTTCTAGTTCAACATAATAGTATCCTTGAATTAGATCCCCAAATTAAAGCCCATGAATTGAGATAAATAATTGAAAGCTTCATTGTGCTGTGGTGATCAGTGACTGAGGGAAGCCAGTTTCCCTCTCCCTGGAGTCACCTACTGGTGTCTGGGGGCTGTGCTGCACACCTGCTCTGGTGGAGGGCAGGAGGAACTGATACGGGGTGTGTTTTGTAAATGCAACTCCCAGGATTTGCTGATAGATCCGATGTTGTCAGGAAGTGGAAAGAGACATCCTTTCCTGCCTGGACTTCTGTTTGGTCTTTGTAGGAGTCCTTTCTGGGGAGAGTTTGGAATGAAACAGCCATGACAGTCAACTTTACAGTTTCACTCTAATGGGGAGTTGCTAAAATCGACTAAGCTAAGGGTTTAGTCTGGAATTACTCAGTTGAAGGATATAAGTGACCCCCCCAACTTTTTTTTTTTTTTTTTTCAGGAAAAACAAAACTGGGAGGACAAGAAATAAAACCGAGGGTAAACTCTGGTGAAATGTCCTCTAAGGGTGGGTTTATTCTGTGGGAGAACTTCGGAGTGGAGGGCACATCTCAGAGTTGCCCCAGTCGACTAGAGATCTAGGAGCCCATCACTTTGCCTTGGTGATTGGCTGGGAGTGGGGTGGAAATGGACGCAGAGATGGAGACAAAGGACGCGAGCGGATTTAGCGGCTCTACCACCACCATTACCCACTCCCAGTCGCTTGGGAAGGTGCGGGATAACCAGGGCATTGTTATAGTTTGGATCTTAAGTGTCCCCAAAGGTTTGTGTGGTAAAAGCTTGGACCCTAGGCTCTTCTAAGAGGTGGGCCTAGTGGGAAATTTTTAGGTCACTGGAGGCGTAACCTCAAAGGGGACTGTGGGCCTTGGGCCTTCTTCTTTCACATCCCAGTCATGAGGTAAATGCTTTCACTGAAGGATTCTGGTGTGATGTGCTGCCTCACCACAGGCCGCAAAGCGATGGGCCAGCTAATCAGGGACTGAAGCCTCCAATCTGTGAGCCAAAATGAACCCTATCTCTTTGTCTCAAGGTCTATGTTACAATGAAGGAAAACTGACTAGCACAAACTTCAGGAGAATGCACAGGTATTATTAGGACAGGAGTCCAGTGCCATGCTAGAGAGTTTAGAATTTATCCTGGATTCTTCAGTTACTAAAGGCATTTTCATTTTTATTAATATTATTTTAGAGAAAGATGCTGTTGTTGCAAAAATATATGTCAATACACTTTTTTGCACAGACCTTTATAAATGAGGGGTGATTACTATACTCCTGGTATATCACTTCATTTTCTATAATTGTAACAAAATAACTATAGAAACAGCTATAAATTAGTTATAAAAATAGCTACAAAATATTTAATATTGGGTATTTTATGAAGAAAAGTTTGACGCATGGTCCTGGTGGCTGGAAGGACAGTCCAGACAGCCTAGTGTCCGCATCCTCATTAGGTCCCCCTGGCTGCATCAGAACATGGCAGAAAAAGGAAGGAACCGATTATGTGTAGAAGAAATCTCATGACAAGACAGGAAGCCAGAGGGATCTGGGGGCTGGGCTTGGTCTTTTTATAATAACTTCCTTTCATGGGAACTAACTGGGTCTCATCGGAGCTGTTTCCCTACGAGATCTGTATTCATCCCTTCTGAGGGCAGCTTCCATGATCTACCCACTTTCTATTAGGTCCCCCTCCTAAGGATTCCAGCACCTCTCGACATTGCCACAATGGGGACAAAGGTTTCCACATGTGAGCCACTGGAACCATACCCAAACCATATTACCTGGGTAGAGCCAAGCAGATTTAGGTGTGATCTTGGTTAGGGTTGAGCCAATTAGAAAAATAAACCTCCTGTTTCTCTCTATCATCCTTATTTATATAATACTTCAAGGAAAATAATAGGAAATTGCAACTTATCTGGCTTAGACAGCATGGAGGTGTAGAACACAGGGCAGCTCCAACTTGGTAAACTGAGTCACCCTGCTAAAGGCACAGGAACCTTCACTTTTCTGCTTTGCTGCTCTCATCCTATTATTTTAGCTTCTATCAAGGTCTTGAGATGGCACTACTTTTCTAAATACCACATACAGAAGCAACAATTCTCTTTCCAGCAGAAAGAGAATTACAGTGGTATCTCATTTCTCTAGTTCCAAGGGAAACCTGCTTTGCAGAAGTCCCCTAGTTGATTGTCCCTCACATTTCATTGACCAGCACTGCAGCACCTTTCTCTACATAATGGAAATACTGGCAGAGAGAGGGATCTATAACATTTGTACCAAACCAAATAAAATTTATCTCCTGTGTGGGGATGTTGAACTTTCACTGAAAAACATGGCTGCACAGGTGAGGCTTAAAAATCTGAACTAAATCTGGGTTTTGAAAGAAAAGAGGAAGCAAAGCTAACCCTTGTTTTGGAGCAACTATCAATGTTAGCTTTAACAAAATTATGAGCAATAAAACTCCCCCAAGAAAGTTCAAGGAAGCTATTTTTAAATAGTATGCTATGTGTTCCATGAGGACCTAAGAACCTAAGGTTAAAAATTTGTTTATGTGTAGTCAGTTTTTAGAAGTTATAAATTGAAATCTGATAAGATTCTTTCTCTCTCTCTCCCTCTCCCCTCTCTCTTTTTATCTCTCTCATATCATGACCTCTCCCCTAAGGCATGTTGAGCAGAGACTCAATGTGTTCATTATCTCCTCCCTGTAAACTAGTTTTCCTTTTATTAGTATCAAGTTGGACAAGATGTTTTTGTCACCTTGGTCCCAATTACATGTGATATTCCAGTTGGATACATTCTCTTAATTTCCTAATTCCAAAATTCCTGTAAGTGTATGATGATTTACCTAGCTTCTATTTTTCTTGCTGGCCATAGGATGTTAGTCAGACATTGGGAAAGCCAAAACTGAGCAAGTGATCACTTTAATTCAATCGGTTGTGACAGTTGAGGCTGTGGGTTGTGGCAATTTACCTTAGCAAGGACAGGAAATATGAAGGACTGTTATTTGCAAAACATGTCTAATGCAATTTATGTTCTTTTAAGATTAGGCAGAGTAAATGAGAACAATATTTATAAAGGGAACATAAAACAAAATTTATTTTCTTCTCTTTTTATTCATTTGTTCATTCTGCAAACATGTTGGGGGGAAACATTGAGGATTCACAGATGAAAAGAACACAGTGCTTAAAAAAAGTCAGAGCTAGTGCAATAAGCATTCTTATGCTGCCAATCCAGGATATTACGAAAGTGTAAATAGAAGAGGAACACCTAACTCTCCCACGGAATAAAGCTATGAAACCTGCAGAATAAATGTAGAAGCTAATTTGAAGACTATAAAAGTAAGTAATAGGAGGATTGGGAATGAAGATCAAAATTTAAAGTACCATTGAATCAGCAGTGAGTTTTCATTATTGTTTTTTTTTTTTTTTTTCTCTCTTATGTCCTTTCATCCTGATGTAACACAGTCCATAACTGATAGTGAGAACTGGTGTAGAGCAAGAACTCCAAGAGATGCATTGTCTTGGCTTCCAAAATGAGAGCAAATTTCATAATCACTGGAAAGAATTATCTCATACCTCAGTATTCAACTTTCCTCAATAACCTAGGATTCTGGGGAAATGGGATCTTTCTCCCTGATTAGAGCAACCGAGGATCAAATAGGGAGTAGCAAATTATCTTTCTGCCTTTCTTCTACAGCTTAATCTTAGAGAAGTACACAGTTAAGAAGATTGTGAGAGAGTAGAGCAAATAAACTATATTTTTAAAATGCTAAACTGAAAGGGCGATTTTTAGAATATGAGGAAAATCTGAAAAGATTTCAAAAGAGGAAGAGCTCTAGAAAATAGCCCCTCAAACTGTTCGAACTTATGGGCATACCTCCAAGCTGTATGTGCGTCAATGGATCTGCTAAAACAAAAAATACTAAAAATTTCTCTAAGATTTTAGGAAGATACACTTCTCATAACACAATATTAAAAATGACCAGATTACTCAATATATGAAGAAGTAGAAAAATCTCAATTCACAGGGTGACAATCAATAGATTCTAATAAAAATGATCTGAAAGACTGTAAAGCAGCTGTTTTTAAAATGCCTTAACATGTTAAAGTAAATAGTATTGAAACAAGTGGAAATGTAGAAAGTCTCTGCAAAGAAATAAAAGATATAGAAGAACCAAATAGGGCTGGTGTTGTGGCTCAGTGGTAGAGCACTTGACTAGCATGTGTGAGGCACTGGGTTCAATCCTCAGGACCACATAAAGATAGATAAACAAAATAAAGGCATTATGTCCATCTACAACTAAACAATTTTTAAAAATAAAGAAGAACCAAATAAACTCAAAACAGAAAAATACATGAGCCAAAGTGAATGGAGATGACAAAATTAGTCAGAAAACTTAAAATGTATAGATAGAAATTATTTAATCCTAGATTTAAAAAAAATAAAGAAAGGTTTAGAAAAATTGAAAAAAAAATATCAGGGACCAAGGAGACAATGTCAAAAACTTGACATTTATGTAATGAAAGTCCTAGAACAATGATGAGAAATTGTATGAAGAGGGAATGTTTGAAGAAATAGTAGTAGAAAACTCTTTAATATTTGGCAAAAACATAAGCTTACATGTTCAACAATTTGAACAAATCCTGAACAGAAAATAAGAAAGAAAGAAAGAAATTCACAGACATAATAAAAGTAAAGAAAGAACCTTAAAGACAGAGAAAAGTGAAACATTAATTAAGATGAACAACAATTTCAATAACTATAGGTTTCTCATGTTCAATCATGGAATCTGGAAGGGCTGAAATAAAAAAGAGTGAACCTAGAATTTTCAAATAAGTAAAAGATTTCTTTGGTAATGACAATGATATTAAGTTGTCCTCTGGTGAAGAAGAAGAACAAACCTACTCTAAAGTACTCTAAATTGCTAATGATAGCATATACAACTACATTTTATGTATTAGCAATTAACTTCAAGTATAATGATTATTTAAGATAAAAGTAAGATGAAAAAAATATATACCATTCCAACATTAATCAAAAGAACAAGTTAACATTTAACTATAGTAATAGCAGATAAACTAGACACCAAAGTAAAGAACATTACTGGAAATAAAATGGGAGATTACAAAATCAATTTACCAAAAAGACAAAAAAGTCTTTGATGTGCAAAATGATTCTTCATAATAGAGCTTAAAAATATGTGAAACAAAATTTGACAAAACTATAAATAGAAGTATAAAAATCCATAATTATATTTGGGCACATGACCTCTGTCCTTGGTAAGTTAAATTCTGCTCTTTATAATTAATGGAATTATTGGACAGAAAGTCAGCAAAGATGTGGAAGAACTTGACAACATCAATTCAAGGAATTATTTTTACATTTATAGAACACACCAACCAACAACAGAATATACATTTTTTTCCAGGGAGACACAGAATATTCACCAAGATAAAGCATGATTCAGGTAAGAAAACAACTTAAAAATTAAGAGTACTTAATCTCCACAGACACAACAGTTTAAATAGCTATTCACAAACCAAATTACCTTCTTAAGATCTGAGGGAGCCAAGTGAGACACTATAGTGCCTGGTTTTAGTATAAGAAAAGATGTTCTAAAGAAGGTGGAAAGAGTTTCCAATGTCTCCTTGCCCTCTACTTTAAACAGTGTGGAGAGAGATGCTTCCTGCTTGTGGGTGGGAGAGATAATTAAGTTCCAGTTCTAGACTTGAAACCCAGTTTCAGGCTCACCATGGTAAAACCTGGTTTTGAAGATTCTCACAATCCCTAGCTCCAGGCTGATGAACTGAACCACTGGAACTATATCAACCAGGTGACCTACTTCCTCTAATGCCTTTCTCCCAAATTCAGACAGCAGACTGAGGAGCAGGACTCTAATGGGAAGCAGAATGTAAAAGCTAGCAAGGGACTTTGTCTTGGAGCTCAGTTCTGTCCCATTGTGGTGAGACCCAACACCATGTAGAAACCAAGATCCCCATACCCTGGCCAGAGCTTACAGATGTGGAGCCTTTACACCTGTCCTTGCATCAAAGATCTGTGTGCTGATGGGGCAGACTTGCATTTTCACAGTTTCTTGCAACAGTGAGACTCAAGTGTAACTCAACTTAATATCAGCTTGAAGGCTCTCTGCACCGGACATCTCCCAACCTTGAGCAGCATGGCTATTCCCAAAGTAATGTTTGCATACTAGAACCTTCAGACCTGTATTATCACCAGAGTCCTGTGTCTCAGGGGATAAACTCATGTTTAGGACTATATCACTATCAGATGTGGCATGAACATGCAAGCACTCCTGAGACTGTGTAGGTCCTTGAGGTTTAAGACGAAGCATGACCCAGCTTAGTGTCAGCCTTGGTGGTCTAGGGACTATCTTTACCAATACTACCCCAATCTTGGTTGAGCATATCATGTAGCATGACTCCATTCATTCACTGTGAGTAGGGCAGGGTCATTAGCTCATGACTTTGCCTTAGAAATCAGTGCCTGGCTGAGGAATCCTAAAACTGGTAAAATCCAAATAACCTCTATACCCAGGTTATTGCCAATGAGTGGAGTCTCTTGTACAGTCTCAGTGCTATGCCCAGACATGTGACCCCAGTTTATTGAACTGTTATTTTACCTTCCCACTGCTGACATGGTTTTGTGGCCAAAGATAAGAATAAAAAAAAGAAAAGAAACAAAAAGTAGACTAAGAAACTGTACAAACAACCACCATCGATTCATGATAGGTCACCTCATTGCTCTTGGCCCAAGTGAGGCAAAATATCATGGTGGAAGGATGTGGCAGAGGGAAGATACTTAGCTCATAATGTTCAGGAAGCAGAAAGAAAAAAGAGAAAGGGAGACAAGACATAATCCTCAAGGGCATGTCCCCAGTGACTCACCTTCTCCAGCCGTGCCCCATGGGCCTGCAGTTACTCATCAGTATAGTAGTTCTTTAAAATTACTATTTCATCAAATGGATTCATCTACTGGTTTTGTTACAACTCTAATCATCTAATATTTTTAACTCTGAACATTCCTGCATTAACACAGGAGATTTGGGGGGTAGCTCATATCCACATCAGATGCTAAGAAGATTTAACTTAACCATATCAAGTTCAAGGCATTACAATCAAGCTCTGAAGAAAAAAAGATAAAAAGAAGATTTTTAATGCAGCAAGTGAAAAGAATCAAGTAAGACTGTCTCAATTTTCCTGACTACAGATTTCTTGGCAGAAACTTTACAGGGCAAGAGAGAGTGGCATGGTAGTTTCACAGCACTGAAAGGGGGGGGGGACTGCCAACTAAGAATATTTTATCCAGCAAAGCTACCCTTTAGAAATTAATAAGCGATAAAGACATTTCCAGACTAACAAAATCTGAGTGACTATATCTTCACCAGACCTGAATCCCCAAAAACGCTAAGGGGAGAACTTCAAAACTGAAAGAGAGAACATTAAACATTAATGAGTAAGAAGAAAGTATCAGACTGTATAAAATATCAAAATTTCAAACTGTGGGAAGTAATAAGGGACAAGTGTACAGTTTCTTAGTGTACTTTTTGTTTCTTTTTTTTTTTTATTCTTGTCTTCAGAATCATGGTAACTTGTCATCATTTTAAAATAGCTATAGGCAAAAGGTGTTGCTTTCAGGATTCATAATAACCACAAAGCAAAAAAAAAAAAAAAAAAAAAAAAAACCACAATAATATACAATTCAAAAATAATAAGCAAGAATCAAACATATTACTAGAGGAAATCAATTAATAACAAAGGAAAACAATGTTGGGGATGAGAAAGGACCTATATTATTATTAGAAAACAAATTACAAAATGGATATAGTAATACTTTATTATGGATGATTACCTGAAATGTAAATGCATTAAATTGTCCAATAAAAACACATGCAGTGACCAAATGAATAAAACTTAAGAACAACCAATATGTTCCTTAAAAGAAACCCACTTAAATGCTAGACTGAAAGTGAAGACTGGAATAAGACAGTCCATGCAAAGGAAGGGCAAAAGAAAGCAGGAATAATCATATTATAACAAATAAACATAGTTTTAAAATCAAAAGCAATCGGTAGAGAAAAGGAAGGTTATTATACAACGACAAAGGGGTTAATTCAGCAACAGGAATTAATAATTCTAAATACATGTGCACTCAGTGTTGGATCACTCAAATATATAAATTAAATATTAGTAGACCTAAAAGAAGAGATAGACCATAATATCATACTACTAGGGGATTTAACATTCTACTTTTAGCATTGGACAGATCATCCAGATAAAGAATTAGCAGAGTTAAAGTGCACCCTAGACCAAATGGATCTAACAGACATCTAAGAAAGTTCTATCCAACAGCTGTAGCATACACATTGTTTTCATCAGCACATGAAATATTCCCCAGGATAAACTGTACAATAGGCAACAAAACAAGTCCAAATACATTTTTAATAATTGAAACTATTTTGAGTATCTTTTCCAACCACAGTGCAATAAAACTGGGAATCAATAACAAGAAAAAAAAAAAAAAACCTTCAGAAACTACACTAGCTCATGAATGTTAAACAACTTACTGTTAAAGCCAATGAATTGAGGAACAAATAAGGAACAAAACTTTCAAAAATTCTTGAAATAGGTGAAAATTAAGATAGAATATGTCAAAATCTATGGGATACAGCAAAACCATTATGTTTTATTTCTCATCCCTGTGACCAATACCTGACAAGAACAATTTAGAGAATGAAAAGTTTATTTTGGCTCACAGTTTCAGAGATTCATTCCATGGTTGGCTGACTCAGTGGCTCTTGGCCCAAGGTGAGGCAGAACATTGTGACAGAAAGGCATGGTAGAGGAAGCAGCTCAGGACACAGCAACAGGAAGCAGGAGAGAAAGCTCTTCTCACCAGGGAAAAATACAAATTGCAAAGGCATGCCACCAGTAACCTACATCCTCCAGCCACATATTACCTGCCTATAGTTACTGATTAGTTATCCACATTAGTGGATTAATCCACTGGAGTTAAACCTCTCATAATCTAATCATTTCACCTCTGAAAATGCTTGCATTATCTTAAACATGACATTTTAGGGGACACGTCCTATATAATCCATAACATATTGCCCCCAGATCCCAGAAGCTCATGCCTATCTCACAAGGCAAAATACATTTAGCTCATTTCTAAGAGTCCCCATAGTCTTTAACAGTTACAGCACTGCCCCAAAAGCAAATTAAAAAATCTCTTCTGAGACTTAAGGAAAACTCTTTGCTCCTTTTCCCTGTAAGGTCAAGAGCAAGTTGCATGTATACAATATACAATGACACAGAGAACTAAACACTTCTATTCCACACAGGAGAAACGGGGGCATCAAAAGAAGGGATGAGACCAAAGCAAGACCTAAATCCAGATATGGACAAACAGCTTCACATCTAGCATATGGGGTACATGGCATCATGATTTTCTCATCAAAGGGATTGTGTAAATTGGGTGTGGTGGCAGATATGTGTAATCCCAGAGACTCAGGAGGCTAAAGCAGGAGGATCTGAGTTCAAAGCCAGCCTCAGCAACTTAGTGAGGCCCTAAGCAACTCAGCAAGACCTTGTCTCTAATAAAAAACAGAAAATGGCTTGGGATTGGCTCAGTAGTTAAGCACCCCTAGGTTCATTCCCTGATACCAAAAGAAAAGGCTTGTATACCTCTTCCCCAATGGCCTTGCTAGTTGCAGCCCATACAGCCTCTCTCTTGGTTTATTTCTACTCAATTACCGCAGCTTTCCTCAGAAGACATCCAACATTACTTGAATCTCTTAAATTCAGGAGTTCCCACTGCAGCTTTGGATTTCTTATCACATCTTCATGTGTCACCTGCTCAGGGGCAGCCCATAGGGACTCCTATCCTGCTGCACTAGCCTGGCCTCCCAGGCCTTCCTTTGAAACCTTGGTGGATGCCTCCATAACCCGCTAACTTCAATACCCTGTGTTCTTGAAAAACCAATAATATTTGGTTGATGCCAAGGTGGCCATCATCTCAAGCAATAGGCAAGCCTAATGTGACCATGGTTGTAGTGGCCTCTGAGTGTCTGGGCAGCTGAATACAGTAACAACTTCCTAGGATACCCTGTTCAAGCAGGGTATCCCCATGGTCTCTTTTCAATGGGACTTTTATTTTTAAGCCCTTTAATCTGAGACGGGTGTGGTTTTGTCAATTCCTGACATGCCCTCAAAGCATCTTTCCTATTTTTTTCTGGGTAAAGTGCTGAGCATCTCTTTCATGGCCAAAGTCTCTTTATAAATCATAACTTCCTTAGCTCCAGTTTTACTTACACTTTTCTGACCAAACCATAAGTACCTCAAATACTTATATTTTTATTTCTGTTCCTGATTATCACGGTATACTTGGCTAAAAACTACCAGCAATATTCAAGACCCTGCCAGAGTGCTGTGCTGCCTTGAAATTCTCTGCCAGATTAATTAGTGCATCACCTTTAAATTTAGTCTCAAAAAAAAAAAAAAATCTCAGGACATGGAGAAAATATAGGCAACTTCTTTGCTAGAACATAACATGAATGGCCTCTAGTCCGATTTTCAATAGAGTCTGCCATCTCCTCCGAAACCTCATGAGCCCAGTCTTTACAGTCCATGGTTCTATTGGCCTTCTGGTCATTTGAGCTTCCACCAGAATTACTCATTAATTTTCACTTATACTTTTTAAGGTTTTCCAGCTTCCATCTTTAAACTTTCTAAAATTCCTCCACAAACTCCAAAAAGCAGAAAAGCTTTCTGAGTTATATAATCAGGTTAGTCACCACAATGACCTGGTTCCAAATTATTTAGTCAACTTTCTTTTTCTTTTTCTTTTTTTTTTTTTTTTTTTTTTTTTTTTTTTTTTTGTCATTGTGATCAAAATACTTGATGAGAACAATTTAGAGGAGGAAAAGTTTACTCCAGCTCATGGTTTCAGAGGTTCAATCCATGGTTGGCCAACTCCATAACTCAGGGCCTGAAGTGAGGCAGAATGACACCATGGCGAGAAAGGCATAGCAGAGGGAGTAGTTAAGGACATTAAAATAGGAAGGAAAGATTTCTGCTCACCAGGTACAAAATATTAATACAAAAGTTATGCTTCAAGTAACCTAGCTCCTCCAGCTACACCCTACCTGCTTATAGCTACTAATTATTTTATCTCTGAAAATTCTTGCATTGTCTCACACATGAGCTTTTGGGTGACATCTCATATTTTAACCAGAACACAGTACTATGAGAGTAGTTCATAGCAATCCATTAAAAGAGATGAAAGGTTCAAATAAGCAACCTGTTGCTACATCTCAAGGAATTAGCAAATTAAGAACAAATCAAACACCAAATTAATGGAAGGAAAAAATAATAAAGATCAGAGCAAAAATAAATGAAATATAAGCTAAAATGCAATATAAAAGCTCAAAAAAATGAAGAGCTGGTTCTGACATGAGATGAACAAGATTGAAAAAATGACTATTTAGACTAAGAAAATAAAAGTAGAGACCTAAATAAATAAAACCACACATGAACATGTAAATATTACAAATGACAAAAAGGAACTATATGTCAAAAAACTGATAACCTAGAAGAAAGGGTCTAAATCTAAGACATACACACCCTATCAAGATTGAATCATGAAGAAGTAGAAACTGACAGACCAATAAGAAATAATGATATTGAATCAATAATAAAAAGTCTCCCATCAAAGAAAATCTCAGGACCAGATGGCTTTACTGCTAAGTTCTATCATCATTTAAATAACTAATACCAATCCTTAAATTACTGCCAAAATTTGAAAATAGAGGAATTCTTCTAAACACAATCTTCAAATCCAACATTACCTCCATACCAAAACCATAAAAGGACACAAAGAAAGAAACCAAAGGCCAGTATCTTAGGTGAACATAGATGTGAAATTCCTCAATAAAATGCTAGCAGACTAAACCTAAAAGCACATTAAAAAGACAATTCACCATGACCCAAGTAGAATTCATCCCAGAAATGAAAGGATGACTTTACTTAAAAAATAACTAAATTCTATATACCACACATCAGAGGAATAGAGGACAAGGGGCTGTGGCTAGCTCAGTGGTAGAGTGCTTGCCTTGTGTATGATTTGGGTGTAACCCCAAATCACAAACATTTGAAAAATAATGAAGGACAAAGTTATGTGATCAGTGATCATGTCCATAGATGCAGAAAAGGCATTTGACAAAATTCAACATCATCCTTTCATGATATAAGTAAATTAGGTATAGAAAAGTTCACACCTTTATTCAACATAGTAATTGAAGCCCTAGTGAAAACAATCAGGCATGAAAAAGAAATAAATGAAATCCAAATTGGGAAAAGAGAAACCAAAGAATCACTAATTGCAGATAGCATGCTATTATAGGTAGAAAATACCAAAGACTCCACCAAAAAATTGAATTTAGCAGAGGTGAAGAAAACAAAATCAATATACAAAAATCAGTAATATTCCTATATGCAAATTATCTGGAATAAAAATTAAGAAAACAATCTTATTTATAATAAGTATAAAATGCAAGATAAACAGAAATAAATTTAACCAAGAGATAAATGATTCCTGCAATAAAAAGTTTAAAACATTGATAAAAAGAATTTGAACTTGAAAAGGGAACCAGAAAATGGACCGATGTTTCTGTTCATGGATTGGAAAAATAAATATTGTTAAAATGTTCATACTACCCAAAGAATTCTACAGATTTAATGGAATCTCTACTAAAATAGCAGTCACATTCTTTCTAAAACTAGAAAAAATAATCCCCAAATTTGTGTGAGATTACAAACACCCCAAATAGTCAAAGCAGTCTTGACCAAACAGAATAATTCAGGATTTATTATTGTAATTGATTTTAAAAATATTGAAAAGCTTTTTTATAGTAATACCATTACTACAAAAACAGACACATACACCAATGAAACACAATAGAGAGTCTAGAAGTAAATTAATGTGTCAATAGCCAACAAATTTTTGACAAGAGTGCTAAAAACACTCATTGGAGAAAAACCAGTTATTTCAGTAACTGGTGCTGGGAAAATTGGCTGTTTGCATGCAGAATATTGAAAGGAAAACTCTATCTCTGTCCAGTGCCAAAAATCTATTCAAAATATATTGAAGACTTTAAATGCTCAATGTGAACATTACTTGGAAGAAAACATGTGGGAAAATGTCCATCAGCATGGACAAGGAGTTTTTGGACAAGACCCAAAGCACAGGTGAAAATGCAAAAATGGACAAACAGGATTGCATTAAAAGCTTGTGCACATGCCAGGTGTGGTGGTGCATGCCTGTAACCCCAGAGACTTGGGAGGCTCACAAGTTCAAGGACAACCCCAGCAACTAAGTGAGGCTCAAACAATGTAGTGAGACCCTGACTCAAATTTTTAAAAAAATTTTACAAAACAGCTGGGGATGTGGCTCAGTGGTAAAGCATCTCTGGGTCCAATATCCAGTACCAAAAATCAAACCAACCAACCAACAAACAAGAAACAAAAACCTAAAAACATCTTTTGTGCAGCACAAGAAACAGTTATCAGAGGAGAGAGACCACCTTCAGAATGTGAGGAAATACTGGCACACTACACACATCTGTCAATGGATTAATATCCAGTGTATGTAAGGAACTCCAAACATTCATTAACATAAACAAACAAACAAAATCCCCCCAAATGGCCTGACTAAAAAAAATGGGGAATATATCTTATTATATATTTCTCAAAAGAAGATACAGAAACGCACAACTGGTCCATGAAAGAAGGCTCACCATCACTAATCATCAGGGCAATGTAAATTAAAACCACAGTGGGATATCACCTCACTCTAGTGAGCAAGGCTATTATCAAAAAGATAAAACGTTCTGGTGAGATTAGGGACAAAAGGGAATTCTTGCCCACTGTCAGTGGGAATGTAAATCAGCATAGCCCTTATGAAAGCCATAGCGAGGTTCCTCAAAAACCACGACAAATAATTATCATATGATCCAGCAATCTCACTCCTGGGTGTATGGCTAAAGGAAATGAAGTCTGTGTGTTGAAGAGACATCCGCCTTCCTATGTCTAATGTAACACTATCCACAATAGCTAATGGATGGAAACACGTCTCATCAACTGATGAAGGGGTAAAGAAAATGCGGTACATATACACAATGGAATACTATCCAGCCATGAAAAAGAATGAAGTCCTTCATTTGTGACAACATGGATAGAACTGGAGATTGTTATGTTAAATAAAATAAGCCAGGCACAGAAAGACATGTAGTGCATTATCTCACTGAAATGTGGAATGTCAAGAAGTTGATCTCATCAACGTCGAAAGTAGAATGGTGTTCCCAGATGCCAGGGAAGAAGGGAGAAGGAGAGATGGGAAAGTTGATCAGTGGGTACCAAGTGACAGTCAGTGGACATTTCAGCTGATCCCTTGACCACTGTGAATAATTCACGATGAACATGGGCACATGGGCAGTGTTAGAGACCAATACATAAAATTAAATATTTATGTTAGACAAGAATTAAATAATCTAAGTTCCCACGTTAAGAAACTAGAAAAGTAAAATGCACTGAAGAACATGAAGGAAATAATAGTGACAATGACAGAAATCAATCAATTTCCATCAATAGGACTGTTGAGAAAATAAGAAAAAAAAAAAACACTTTTTTTTCCTTCAAAGATCAACAAGACTGTTATGCCTCTAACCAGACTACTACTAATAATAAAACAAAGAGATTAGACAGAATTTGCAAACCAAGAATTAAACCTGAGATAATCCTTCAGAGTTCAAAAATACTAAAAGGATAATGAAAGATAGCATGTACACTCTAATCAGGTAAATTCTATTAGATGAAATTGCCAATTCCTCGGAAGTCATGACTATCAAAACCCACCCAAGGTGACAATAGGCAACTCAAATAGTGCTGCAAGTTTCGAAGAAATTAAACTCATAGCTTAAAACCATCCTACAAGAAGTTCTCCAGGTCAGGTGGCACACTCAAGAAATTCACCAAATAGACTGAGAGAGTAATGCCCATCCCAAGCAGGCCTCTTCCAGGAGTGGACACTTCTCGACTTAGTTCCCAAGCCTGGAATTCCTCTAACACCAAGACCAAAGACGAAACCCCAAAGAGAAACCACACACCAAATTTCTCCTGTACACAGACATAAAAATCAGCAAAATCTTACAAGTCAAATCTCATAACACAGAAAAATAATCCACATAGCCAAGTAAGAGTTTTCCCTGTAATGCAAGGCTGGTGGATGTCTGGAAATTAGTCCGTGTAATCCAACCTATTTACAGCCTACAGAAGAAAAAAAAAAAAAAAAAAAAAAAAGATACAACTGCATAAATCGATGCAGAAAAATCATTTTACAAAACACAACATCTCTGATGAAGAAAGTTCTCAGGCAACTAAGGATAGAAGGCGGCTTTCAAAAGAGCATCTACAAAGAACCTATAGCTCATATCCTAGTTAATGTTTCCAGAATTATTATTTAAAAGCAAACGAACTGGAATTGTAAATGCAGTAGGATAAATTTGTGGGACTCAGGTTACACGGTTTTAAGGCTTCTTACTGCTCACTGCAGTACTGAGGACACAGATACCAAAGGGGTAGGAAAGGAACACGGGGGTGATGAGGGTGCAGATCAGTTCCTGGTGCGATGGTGCACAATGGCAGAGCGCCCCTGGGGAATATTTTAGGAGTTTGTTATAAAGTGAAGCGTAAGCTCCTCAGCATTGGTGTTTATCCTTGAGTTATGCTCACAAAAATACTTGCATATGAATGTTTTATAACAGCTCTATTCAGAATGGCCTGAAATGGAAAACAATTCAGATATCTTTCGTGGGTGGATGGATAAACAAACTGTGGTACATCCATACAATGGAATATTTTTCAGCAATAAAAAAGAACAGACTATGGACGCGTCCAACAACTTGGATGGATCTCAGAAGCCTCGTGCTGAGTGGAACAAGACAGTGCCAGAGTTTATACGCTGGACGATTGTATTTATAGAACCGTCTCAAAGGAACAAAACTGTAGTGATGGAGAATAAATCAAAGTTTGCCAGGGATCAGACATTAAAAAAAAAAAAAAAAAATGGGTGTGATTGTAAAGAAATGGCTGTGATGGAAATGTACCGTGTCTTGATTTCAGTGGGCCTTACAAGAATCTCCATACACTTTGAAATTCATAGAACTGTATTCCAAAATAAAGTCAAAGTTAAAAAAAAAATATATATATATATATATATATATATATATATATATATATATGCAGAAGGTGGATTAAGGGGGCGAGGTGTGGTGGGCATTTTAACGCCCTAAACTTCTAGAATTGCACTGATGGCCTAATCCTTCCCCTGGGAGGCCGAGGGTCTGTGGGCTCTTGGTGGGGCAGCATTTGCCTCTGTGCAGAGAAGTCCCATCTTCGGGAGGAAGGTGCTCTGGCTGAGGCTCCTTGGCACAGCCTCCTCTTTAACAAGGTCATCATCCCTGAGCTGGTGCCTCCCCCTCCCGCAGCCCCAGTGTGCAGAGGTCTGTTGAGCAAAACCAGCTCAGAGTTCCACCAGGGGAAGGATGAGGCTGTGGCTGGGTCCAAAGCAATAAACCAAACAGACTGCAGGTGTTTCTCACCGTGCTGAACCATCAGCTCAGGAGATGATCCAACACAGCGGGCGCATAAGGCAGCCGTGGACGTGGTGACGACTGTGTTTTATGGGCTGAAAAACTGCATTGCAGAACAGGGGCGGGGGCCAGGAAGAATTAGGCATTGGACTGGCTCAACTCCATGGCGTCCAGAGAGACCCAGGGCATGGTGACAGGTTCTGTGATGTTGTCCTGAACTGTCTGCATTATGAGATGCACCTGAGGATGGTTTCCCCACAGCCGACTTGACTGGGAAGTGATTAGAATCGCATTGACTCACTCCGCTATTATTAACAAGGCAGCCTCCGAGCCAGGGGTTGGGACAGATATTGGGAACGGAAAGGAATCAGTCCTTATAAAGGAGCTTCCCCTACCAGGTTGATAAATCTTGAAGGATCTCTGTGGTCGTCAGGGCAAGTCACATCATCTACAATAGTGAAGAAAGGCTACTTCCACAAAAAGGACAGGTGGCTTCCTCCATGTTCACTGGTAAATTTCAGGTCTTCCACCCATAGACAGTCAATATGACCCTTGCGGTCTCAGTCTACAGGACTACATCTGGTTTTGAATATCTGCTCTGCGAATCACTTCCTGTGTGATTTTGAGCAGGTAGCTTAACCTCTCTGTGCCTTACTCCCGGCATCTATATGAAAAGGATGATGATTGTCTTACCTCAGAGGCCTCTCATCAGGGTAGGAATAAAGCCCCAGCATACAGTAAGCATGCAGCCAAGGCTAACTCTTGATATGATACCCCAGCGCCATGACCTTGAACTACAAAGAAGCTCCTCTGAATTGCTTTCTTATTTCATTCTTGATTTGACCAGTGAAATAAAGGATTTGCCTGTAGCACTTGGCTTTTCTACTTCCGTATCCCACGATGTAAGCAAACCCTGTTTGTCTTTGGTCCTTATGATTTTAATGAAGACCGGGAGAGGTCAGAGGGACTTCCCCTAGATGGGTCCAAGGTTCCATTAAGCTCCAGGATTCTCCAGTCCAGGAAGGGAACCCGTAGTGGCCACAGCTTCTGCTACCCTCTGCTCAAGAAAGCGCTCCCTGCCCGCCTGCGACTGCTCGGAAAGAAGAGCAACATTTCCCTCTAGTGGTGAGTGAGAGCAATGACCCGCCTTTCACCAGCGATTTTTTTAAAATTGATGTATTCATTCTAATTAGGTATATTTGACCGCAGAATGGATTTTGATTCACTGTACACAATTGCAGCACAACTTTTCATTTCTCTGGTTGTACTCCACGTGGCATCGCACCATATGTGCAGTCATACGTGTCCTTAGGGGTAATGATGTCCATCTGATTGCACATTCCTTCCTGCTCCCATGCCCAGTCCCCACTCCTCCCTCTCCTTTGCCCGATCAAAGTTCCTCCATTTTTTCTCCTCACTCCTCCTCCTGTTATGGATCAGCATCCACTTATCAGAAAGAACGTTTGACCTTCTTTTTTTTTTTGTGGGGGGTGAAGCAGCCCCAATCAGGGAGATGGCTATTGCGGCTAGCTGGAAGCCATAAGTTCCACCTGATAATAATCATATGCACGTGACGCACCTGTAAATGCACGTGACGCACCCGCAAAGCTACAGGTATATAACCGGGTGAAAGTGGTCAGAAGCGGCATTCAGTCAGTCGGTCGTTCAGTCACTCAGTGGGTTGGAAGAAGAGTTAGGGTTGGAGAAGAAGAAAAGAGTCAGAGCGGCCAGAACATAGTCAGAAGAAGAAAACCAAAGAGATATATAGAGAGAAGAAATCGTTGCTGGTCAGAGTCAGGCCGAGGCTGCCAAAGAAGAAAGAAGAAAGAAGAAGCTCTCTCTCTCTCTCTCTCTCTCTCTCTCTCTCTCTAAGCTCTCTCTAAGAAGCTCTCTCTAAAAAAAGTAAAAGTAAAAGAAAAAAAAGTAAAGTAAAAAGTGAAGTAAAGTAAAGAGTCAGTAGTCAGAGGAAGTAAAAAGTCAGAGAGGTTGCTGAAAGAGCCAGTGTTAGAGTTTTGAGAGATTGCTAAAGCCGAAGAATAAAAAAACCTTCTTTCATCTTCATTCTGCCTCCGAGTTTTTCTCCCACGGCGTTGTTGCTCCAAGTCAGGAAGCAACGGGGTAAAAATAATTGAATTTTTACCATTCTCAGAACTAATTGGCCTATATAACTCCTGCTGCCACCATTGATACTAATACAATCATTACTGCTGTGGCTGATATAGTTGACACCTACTGTTTGCTTTTAAGCCAGATGGGGTGTTGGCTTTCTTAGCACAATATTCCCCAGTTCCATCCATTTGCCTGCAAATGCCATAATTTTATTCTCTTTTTAATGCTGAGTAATATTCCATTGTGTATATGTACCACAATATCTTTATCCATTCGTCTATTAACGAGCATCTAGGTTGTTTCCACAGTTTAGCTATTGTGAATTGAGCTGCTATGAACATCGATGTGGCTGCATTACAATAGTGTGCTGATTTCAAGTCCTTAGGGTATATCTATAGGACAGAAGAGTGGAATAGTTGGGTCAAATGGTGGTTCCATTCTAAGTTTTCTAAGGAATCTCCATACTGCTTTCCAGATTGGAAAATTTGTAGTTTTTATTTTGTTTTCAATTTGTAGTCCCACCTGTAATATATGAGTGTGCTCTTTCCCCCACGCCCTCGCCAACACTCATTGTTGTTGTTTGTATTCTTGACAACTGCCATTCTGACTGTGGTGAGATGACATCTTAGAATAGTTTTGATTTGCATTTCTCTAATTACTAGCGATGTTGAACATTTTTGCATATATTTGTTGATTGGATGTGTATCTTCTGAGAAGTGTCTGTTTAGCTCCCTAGTCCATTTATGGATTGGGTGTTTTATTTTTGTTGTTGTTTTTTGGTGTTAAGTTTTTTGAGTTCTTTATATGTATTCTGGAGATTATTGCTCTATCTGACATGTGTGGCAAAAATTTGCTCCCAAAATGTAGGCTCTCTGTTCACCTCATTGTTTCCTTTGCTGAGAAGAAGCTTTTTAGTTTGAGTCCACCCCATTTATTAATTCTTGATTTTATTTCTTGTGCTTTGAGAGTCTTGTTAAGGAAGTCAGGGCCTAATCTGACATGATGAAGATTTGGGCCTACTTTTTTTTTTCTCAGTTAGGCGCAGAGTCTCTGGACTAATTCCTAGGTCCTTGATCCACTTTGAGTTGAATTTTGTGCATGGTGAGAGGTAGGGGTTTATTTTCATTTTGCTACATATGGATTTCCAGTTCTCCCAGCACCATTTGTTGAAGAGGCTATCTTTTCTCCAGTGTATGTTTTCAGTGCCTTTGTCTAATATAAGGTAACTGTATTTATGTGGGTTTGTCTCTGTGTCTTCTATTGTGCACCGTTGGTCCACATGTCTATTTTGGTCTACAGGCCATTTTTGTTACTATGGCCTTGTAGTATAGCTTAAGGTCTGGTATTGTGATGTTTCCTGTTTCACTCTTCTTGCTAAGGATTGCTTTGGCTATTCTAGGTCTCTTGTTTTTCCAAATGAATTTCATGATTGTTTTTTTCTATTTCTATAAGGAATGACGTTGAGATTTTAACTGGTATCGCACTGAATCTATATAGCACTTTGTGGAGGGTGGTCATTTTGACAATATTAATTTTGCCTATTCAAGAGCATGGGAGATCTTTCCATCGTCTACGGTCTTCTTCAATTTCTTTCTTTAGAGTTCTGTAGTTTTCATTGTAGAGGTCTTTTGCCTCTTTTGTTATGTTGATTCCCAAGTGTTTTATTTTTTTGAGGCTACCGTAAATGGGGTAGTTTTCCTAATTTCTCTTTCAAAGGCTTCATCACTGATATATAGAAATGCATTTAATTTGTGGGTATTGATTTTATATCCTGCTACCTTGCTGAATTCATTACTTAATTTTAGAAGTTTTTGGTGGGGATTTTTGGATCCTTTAAGTATAGAATCATGTTGTCAGCAAATAATGGTCATTTGAGTTCTTCTTGACATATTTGTATCCCTTTTATTTCTTTCTGTCTGTCTAATTGCTCAAGCTAGAGTTTCAAGGACTATTTTGAATAGAAGTGGTGAAAGAGGGCATCCCTGTCTTGTTCTAGTTTTTAGAGGGAATGCTTCCAATTTTTCACTATTTAGAATGATATTGGCCTTGGGTTTAGCATAGGTAGCTTTTACAATGTTGAGGTATGTTTTACTATCCCTAGTTTTTCTAGTGTTTTGAACATGAATGGGTGCTGTATTTTGTCAAATGCTTTCTCTGCAGCAATTGATATAATCATATGATTCTTTAAGTCTATTGATGTGAGGAATTATATTTATTGATTTCCATATGTTGAGCCAACCTTGCATCCCTGGAGGGAACCCCACTTGATCATGATGCACTATTTTTTAAATATGTTTTTGTATGTGATTTACCAGAATTTAACTGAGAATTTTTGCATCAATGTTCATCAGGGATATTGGTCTGAAATTTTCTTTCCTTGATGTGTCTCTGCCTGGTTTTGGTATCAGGATGATACTAGCTTTCACCGGTGATTTTGTTCAGAAAAATAGTTCAGCGCGGTGGGGAGCAGGTAGGTGACCCAGATGAGATTGCTCTAGGAGGCTCAGTGGCAGACATTTCTTAATATTGCTCTGCATAATTTGAGTTCAGTATGTATTACAGGAAACACAGAAATAGCACATCAGACTCTATGAGTGTGTGGATGTTGCTTGTTCATGATTAAAGTAGAAGAAAGCATAAGGCAATTCAAAAATGGTAACTAATATCATAGCTAATAGCTGTGTCACAGACTTGGAGAAGAAGCTTGGAAAACAATAGTTTTTAACTATTTGGATTTTACCTTTATCAAAAGCCAATATGCCTGTGGTTGAAAAGAATCCACTGGATACATAAAACTTAAGAACAATAAAACTTTTGGGGCCCTAAAAACGGGAGCCTGCAAACTTCACTCATCCTCCACGTGACCGCCAGGGCACGCCCATGGTCATGCACAGCCAGGGCGTGCCGGCTGTCTGTCCAGAGACCTACGGTTTTACCTTTTCCAAGGAATCAGCCCCTGCCCTCATACAGCGAGGGCGATGCTGTGTGAAGCAGTCGTAGGCACCTGACTGATTTGAACAGTACTTCAACTGCTCCTCTGGCATGCTGTCCTCCTCTCGGCTTCGAGATCCTCAGAGGCACATGGTACAGCCCGTTGCTGAGCCTGGGGCTGTGTGCTGTAAATCAAGTTGCTTCCCAGCTTTCCACGCTGCCAGCGTAAGGACCTGTTTGCGTGGGTCTGCTAAGTCAGTTACGACAGCTCTAGCATCTGCTTTCCAGCTTCCCAAACTGTTGCTGTGTTCTCTCTCTCTCTCTCTCTCTCTCTCTCTCTCTCTTTCTCTCTCTCTCTTTTTTTCCTTATAGATTTGTGCCTTTAAAAATAATTTACTCTCCTGTTTAGAAGCTTTACTCTTGGGGGTGGGGGATGATGGAGAAAGGGGTGCACACGTGAGGTATGCTGTGGGTGTACCTGTGCATTCTATCTAGAAGATTCTCAATGATATCTGAGGACTCTTTTTTCATTTTTTTTTTTTAAACACAATGCTTCTAGTGGCAATTCTACAATTTAACTGGGAAAAGTATCTGAAAGACAGCAGTCAGCTGGAACGTGTCTAAATGTTTTTACAAAACATTGAACTGTTGGGGACTGAGATGTGACTACCACAGCCTCTGAGGGGGGGATCGAGGAGCAGAAGGGAAGTGTTCAGAGTCCCCAGTCCATGTTCAGCCCTGTGCTTCACTGCTTGGTGTATATTACCATGTTTCACTTTAAGTAGATATTATTATATTTGTTCCACACAGAAGAAACTAAAGACTAGGCTACAGCAACAAGCAGCTATGAATACCAGTGAGGACTTCCGCTAAGGTCTGCTGGAAAGTGAAGCCCCAAATCTTGCTGCAATCCTGCAAATTAAGTTCAGCACGTATTTAAAGTAAGGCTCTGAGACTGAATGGCACTCTGTTCCTTACAATTATCAAAATTCTTTCTTGTCACAAACTCATGCTTGACTTAGGAGAGGGAAGGGATGGTGGAGAAGGTGGTCTCTGATTGGGAACTCTCACTCACTCTGTGACCTTGGGAACACGGCTTTACTTTCAGGGCCCCGATTTCTACATCAGTAAAACAAGGTCATCAGAATAAATGGTCTGTTACATTCTGATGATCTATCCTGCAGATGGTGAGATGGAGGTGCTGAGAGCTTCAGCTACGCACCCCGGGCACATGGGAAGTCAGACGCCTGGCCACCCTCTAACTCTCTGTTTATACTCTGCAAGAAACTTCCCAGCAGATAGCTCAACAGCCTCCCCACGCCACTGGGCATGAAATATGGTTTTCTCCCGAGTCCCTCTTCAGACCTGAGTCTCTCTCCTCGTCCCCTTCAGGGACTGCAGGACCTCATCTAAACGTAAGGTAAATAAATACTTCAAAATGTGGGACAGAAATGGAAGTCAAAGGAGAGACGGGGAAAAGGAGGCAGCGAACCTGGGACTTTTACCATCTGGCCTCAGTTCTTTTGATTATTTTATGACTGCGTGAGGTGACACGTTGGTTTCTTTCGGGCCATACTTACACATGCCTTTCAGGGTTATAATTCATGTGAATTTAGATAATGAGGTAATTGGGTTTAATGACTGAAGCAGTGATTCAGGAAGGAGGAGATCTCAGATTATTTATAATAATTGTTCCTAATACTCGTATGTGATTACCAAGGCAATGCCAAAAGGGAAATAACTTCCATTTGAGTGACGGAAGCAGACACAGATATGACTTTACCCATGGAGTCTGAGACTCAGAGAGGCAGTGGGGCTTGAGCAACGATTGGACCAAGGATAATCAAATTCTTCATTCAGTGCTTTCCCGTTACACATCGTTGCTGCCTGTCTGGAGTCTTAGCTTATCTCCCTTTACAAGTCTCATATTGCTAATTTGGAACATTATAATTGATGTGCATAGAATTAGATATTTCTTGATTTGCTGGTTACATTGGTTAACAATGATATTTTAAGCAAAGCAAGGCTTAGGTCATTAATTGGGGAACCAGACAAAAGATTTCTACATCAGTAAAACAAGGTCATCAGAATAAATGGTCTGTTATGAATGACCTAATTCTAATTTCGACACCAGAAGTTGTCTACCCACAATTGTGATGGTATTCATAAGATGAAAGAGGACCATCTTATATTGTGGTATGAAATGCATACTTTTTTTTTTTTTTTAAAAGTTTGCCTTTATGTAGTAGTTTCATTCTATTATCCAAGTATTTAAGTATTCAGCAGGCATAATTGTGTGTGTGCTTTGCATGCATTGGCTCCCTCGACCCTCACAATGATAGATACAGAAGGTGTGATGGGTATCCCACCTCCCTGCAGCCTGGTGAGCTGTTTCTTGGATCCACACCTAGTACTTGGCAGAGCTGAGTTGTGGTAAACTCCAGCAGACCTACTCTGAGCTCAGATCTTTACCTCTAAGCTATGTTTACCGTTGCAAATTTTTATAAGAAGTATTTTGAAGAAAGATTTCACGTTTTTATTTATTTATTTTTATTTTTTTGGTGGTACTGGGGATTCTGGGGATTGAACTCAGGGGCACTCGTCCACTGGGTCACATCCCCAGCCCTTTTTGGTATTTTATTTAGAGACAGGGTCTCACTGAGTTGCTAAGTGCCTCGCCAATGCTGAGGCCGGCTTTGAACTCGCGATCCTCCTGCCTCAGCCTCCCAAAGTGCTGGGATTACAGGCGTGCGCCACCGCGCCCGGCTGATTTCATGTATATTTAAGGTGTTTCATCTTATTGCAATTTTGCCAAATGTATCACCATTGTCTTCTAAACCAAATGTTCTATTTACTTTAGTAGCTACTTATTTAATGGTCTTTGTCTCAGCTCCTCTATATCTCTCTTCTACATTTTTGTCAATGACCTGTCTAAAGGCACCAGAGTGGCCTGTGGTTTCCTTGGGAGTCATTTACAGACATTTCAAGAATTTTTAAAAAGACCAATTTATCCCAAATGGTGACCCACTAGAATTTCCTGTAGGTGTCCTATTTGCATAATTAATAGATCTTAATAATACAGTGTTCTTATCCTTCAATTGCTTCAGAACAGATAAAACATCAAAATTCCACAATTTGGGGGACTTGAAAAAATTACCAAATTCTTCCATCTCTTTCCATTTCAGTTTCATTAGTTCAAAAATAGATGAAATAAGATAAAATAGATAACTGTCATTCACTCTTTTATTCAATAGTTCATCATTGCATTGCTAATTACACATAAATGCTGGGTTTTTCAATGAATCAGGCAGACATGGGTGGAATGCACTCTTTGTCCCTTAGTAAGTGGTCTTGGTCACGTTTTTCTCATCTACAGTTTGTGGAAAGCAGCTCCATTACCACCGCCCCCCAGGGCGGCTCTTTGGATGAAATGAGGTTGGTCACATGTGAGGGGACAGTGAACCTCGGGTCTGTGGCATAGCACCGCTGACATTCGTCTACCCAAACATCTCTACACTGGGGCTGTCTCCTGTCTAGCGTCCGACCTGGCTGCTCAGACAGCAGATGGCTTGTACAAGGTGAGCGGCTCCAAGTCTACTGAAGTCACTTGTCTGAGATGTTTTCTTTGCCATTCAACATTGCGTGTTTATGTGGTGTGGGATCAAACGCAAGAGAAGAACAACATGATTCATGGTCCTCCGAGGAGGCAGCTGCAATATAAAGGAAGTTTCAGGAAACAGGATAATCTGTTTGTGTGGCCACAAGTCCGTGATCTCTGACCTGTGTTAATCCTCATTGGTAGATGTGTGTGACACTTTTGTCCTCAGGTGGAAGTCAGTGTTGGAAAAAAAAAAAATCAAAACAAAACAATATCCATTTGGGTATTTATCTGATATTGTTGCTGATACAAAACCTGTGGTAGATGTTTTCAGTCTCCTCTTTCTTTATCAGGCTCAAGGGTTCACATCTCCCGCTTTGCAAAGTGACAAGGATTTTCCTGGAATCCCATCTCTCCTGAGGATTTGGGATGCTCTTGGGTGTCTGCCACAGTAAGAAAACAAGAGAAAGGAATGTGGAAATGTGAGGCCATCTGGCTGCCGGTCCTCTCTCACACCGGCTCTAGGGGTCACCGAGACCCTCCCAGGGCTGCTGAGACCTTGCTCTGGCAGGAAGCATTTGATCTCGTCCCAGCAGTGCCCTCCACATGTGTCCTCAGATACGCAGAGTGTCTCTGAACTGGGTGGTGAGAGATTTAAACTGCGGAACTCAAGGGGGTGTTTGCAAACTGATTTTTGGTCTCGGGAGAACCACTGAAGTCCTGAGTTGCAAGTGCTTTGGTTAATGCCAAGTTTCATTGTCTCAATGTCTTTTTCTGTGAGTGTGCCATTGGAAATTGTGAGCACTTGCTAACGGAGGGACTGTGCTTGGGATTGGAAATTTGATAATGGATGTGTGACATGCAGTGCCTGGCCTCCAAGATCCGTGGTGGCAGGCAGACTCCCTGGGTGGCTGCTGGTCAGGTCGGGTGCTGTGTGAAGGTAGGTTCTGATAGAGACACACTTTCCGTCGGACAGTCATTCCCAGAATAGAAAAGGGAGCCTGTTTCACTCACAGGTTCCAAACGACGAGACTTGTCATTTGCCTTTCATGAAGACACAGCAAGAAAATGCCATCTCTGTCCCAGGAAATGGGAACCTGATTTGTGAGGGTTTCCACTGTCATGCCACCCTCTTCCTAAATTTACCACTCTCCTCCAAACTCCAAGGGCCTTAGCCTTTCCTTTCCCGATTAGACTTAAGAAGATGTTGTGAGAGAAGGATCCATATGTGATGAACTTTTTCTTGCTTTTAAAGTCCAGGGGAAATTGGCCATTTGTCTAATCTCCGTGAGTGCCGGGGGCATGGGGTCTGCATCACAAGCAGCTAACATGAACAAGACTGAGATAAGAGTTGGCACCATTCTACATCATCAGAGAGAATGACACCGCTGAGTACTTTTTACACAGTATTATTTTTTGAAGAGCTTGGGAGCTGCTGGGGCTAGGTAGTGGTGGTGAAAAAAGTGGGAAGGATGGTGAAATGATGAGGGGGTCGTTCAGGAGCTAGATGAAACCTCCCCCTCCTCCGTCTGCCTCATCCTTTGACTCTCCTGCCTGGTATCAGGGCTCACCTGTGTGTTTTAACCTGCATAGGGCTCCACCTAACCCAAGTTAGTACTCTGCCTTCCTTAACTCACCTGTAGTGCTGCCCTTACACCTTATTTACACTGAATACTTAAATTTATACTCCACCTAAATGAAATCAGTGCTTCAGTGCAGAATCTACCTGAACTGAATCAATACTACTGTCCAAACACACACTAACCACAGAATGAGCATTGCTTTAGTCAGTGCTGTCATTGCTGTGACCAAAGGACCTGAAAAGAACGATTTCAGAGGAGGAAAAGTTCATCTGCTTCTCACAGTTCCAGAGGTCTCAGTCCATAGACAGCCAACTCCATTGCTCTGCGTCCTAAGGAGGCAGAAAATTATGGCAGAAGAGTGTGGTGGAAGAAAGTGGTTCAGGACATGGCCTCCAGGAAGCAGAGAGAAAGAGAAAAAGAGAGAAGGAACTCCATCCAGGGACAAAATAGGTACCCCCAATGCATGCCCCCAATGACTCACCACCTCCAGCCACACCCTACCTGCCTATAGTTAACACCTGGTTAATCCCTTTCAAGGGATTAATGCACTGATTAGGTTAAGGCTGTCATAACCCAATCAATGCACCTCTGAACATTCTTGCACTATCTCACACATGAGCTTTTGGGGGGCATGTAATATCTAAACCACAACAAATATTTTTCTTCTCTTTTCCAAATGGAAAAGTCTAGCCCCATGGCCCTTTAATCAATAATTGGAAGTACAGATTTAACCATGAGTAACCAGAATTTAGCAAGGTGAAGAGGAGAGGAAAAAAAAACCTTCAACAAGCTTTACAAGTAGCTTTGAGATTTGAGACATTACTACCATCTTACACGTACAGAGTACAAGTGACACGCCTGCCTGAGGTTTGCCCACTGCTAAGTGTAGCAGGCAGAAGTCAGGGCTGTCTCGCCCATGTGTCTGCTCTGTCTGCTACCACACGTGACTCCCTATATTGGAGAGGTCTCCCTTGTCTTTTGGCCTTTGTGAAGAAGGTGTGAATTAGCTAAGTGGTTAAATGACACATAGAGAGAGAAAAAGAGAGAGGGGAAAACAGGAAGATTCCATGCCTGAGCCCTAGAACAATGTCCCCATCCTGTCTCTCTGTGTAGGTTGCTTCTGAGGTTGAGTATACCTTCATATCCACCCTCCTCTCCAAAGCCAAGGAATAATAGAGCACACTGCTTGAGGGTGTTGTTTGCATTGGTTGATTCTTTCCCACCACACTCTAATGAAGATTACTCTTCCTTGTTTAAGAGATGAGGGAACTGGTCCTCAATTGTAATGACAACATTAACTATTATTTATTAGCTGTTCCCGCTGGGCCAACCACTCTTATAGACACTGTACCTGCATTAGTGCAGTTGCTCCTGTTGGAGCCGATGCTATTATAACCCTTGCTTTATAGGTGAGGAGCCTGAGACAAGAAGGCTACTCCCAATGCCTCATGCTTCAGAGCTGGCGAGTGGAAGGGGTGCATCAGGGACACAGTTAAAGTAGGTGGGTTCCAGAGCTCATGCTCATAACCGTTGTGCAAAGAGATTGAATGACTGGCTCAGGGTGGAGAGATTAGTATATAGGGAGTGGGAGAGATTTACCCAAGTCAAGGATCAAAGTCCAGATACTTTTTAACATCTTATGATTTCAGGGCACATAAGAACATGGCTGGGAGTCAGGTTTCCATTTGTTCCTCAGTTCCTGTGTGGTTTAGAATCACTCTCTTCAGCTCCCTGTGCCTCAGTTTCCTCATCTGCTAAAAGAAAGTAATCATATATGGTCTGAATTTTACGTCCTGCTCAAAATTCATGTGTTACAATTTTAAACCTCTAGGTGGTAGCACTAGGAGAAGGGGGTCTTTGGAGAGGTTGTTTGCCCCTTCCACCATGTGAGGGGACAGAAAAAAAAAAAAAAAAAAAAAAAAACGACACCACCTAGGAACCAAAAAATCAGGGCCTCACCAGACATTGAACCAATCTGTGGCTTGATCTTGGACTTTCTGGCTTCCAGAACTGTGAGAGATATCCGTTGTTCATAAACCACCCAGTGTAAAGTTTTAGCATCTCACATGGACTAAGACCAACCACATTTCCAATGTCATCATGTTTTTAAAGGATTAAATGTGATAATGGGTGTGAAGGCTTAGCACACCACATTTACACGTGAAATACTCAAGGTTGGCTGTACTTATTTTTAAGACTCAATTCATTTAGAAATATTATTGTTTGTAAAATAATAGTTATTTTCATTAAGATGTGAGGGATATCCTTGTAGTGGAGGACCTCCCAAGAACTGGAGGTTTTGGGTTTGCTCCTGGCTCTGGGAAAAGTGTGGAGAAGAAACTCATTCTCTTATTAAAAAAAAAAAAAAAAAAAAAACCTGGAAACTTCAAGAGGTCACGTTTCTGGAGGAAGGTAAAGTGACAGCCAGACAGTTTCCAAGGCCCTTGCTGAACACTGGGGCCAAGATGGGGTGTATCTGGATGCTGGGGTGCTCCAGGTGAGGAAGCCAGGCGAAGGAGGAAGCTCCGAGCAGAGCAGGGAAGAACACCACGACCAAAGACACCACTCCATCCCAGGTAGCAGCCCCCACTCTGTCAGGTGGCTGTGATCTCTGACAAGGGTCATCAGGTGACCTTAAGGACATCAACTGAAGGCCTTTCCACAGATGAGTAGGTGTTCCGCAGTGACACTGCCATTGTTATCACCACCATCAGTTCCTACAAATTAATCCCCCCATGCCCACCACGTGGGTGGTGTTCAGTGGGGAAACGGGCCACGGCGCGGGTAGAGGGAGAAGCCAATCGGCTCTTGTCAACGACGCCTGGGATGATAAATTAAGATGAAGCCAGCAGGTCTGGTGTGATGGCTTCTTGGGGCTCATCTTGAAGTGCTTCGGTGAGGTCTGTTTTGTTTTGCTCTGTTTGGGATCATTTCTTTTGCCACTCCAGCTATGCAAAGATAATAATCGCACCAATAGAACCCGTGACCTTTCACCCTCCCTCCCTTTGATACAGTCTCATTTTCTAGTAAAACCATGACAAATGTCTCTTCCCTTACCTTCAGTAAACTAGAAGATAATCTGTCTATTATCCATAATATCCTTATCCCCAGAAGTCATCGGTATTTGCTTTGGATTCCTCCAAATGGGGTGAACATTATATCTCTAACCTATTAAAAAAAAGCTTTGCTCCTTTGCAGTGTTGGTGGAATTAAATTTGTTTTCACAGCTGGTTGTACTTGGAGGAGGGTTAGCCGCCGTCTTGAAGGTTCTACCACACCAGTTCATCACTGAGCCTGCTGTGTGGTGGGGTCTTTGAGCTGTTAACGGGAGGCTTGGAGGGAAGTCTAAATTAATCATTTATGATTTATTTATTCTTTTTTCCATCATAGAGTAAAAAGAGGACATGCCAACATTTCCAGGGCTAGGGCTGTCTAGATGATGTGATGTTTGATAACTGACTCTTGATGTTTATCTGCCAACAGGAGCAATCCATGGGACTAATGACAGCACCATGTACTTACACAGCACTTCATGATTTACAGGTTGGTTTTCCTATTCTTGGTCTCAATTGATTCCTATAAAAGCCAATGAGTTTGAAGCTGCATTCTTTCATGTCACTATTTTATAGGTGGGGAAGCCATAGAACCATGGTACAGAGGTGGCTGTGTGGTTTTGTTGTACCCAGTTTGCAGGAAAAAAAAAGTCTCACAAGCCACTCACGTAATAGCCAATGAAGCCTTTATTCCGGCAGGGGCCACCAACTACGTCCTGCACAAACCAGGGTGGTAGAAAATGGCGCCTGCTCGTAGCAAGGGCAGGGTTTATAAAGCACAGGGTTAATGGGCCCTCAGGTGGAGATGGTTTAAGTGTGGTTAATGGGCCATCCGTTGGAGACAGTTTAAGAGTGGGTTAATACGCCCTCAGGTGGGGACAGTTTAAGTCGCCTTTGCTTATTACAGTTTGCTGTTACAGAGCTAAATAGCAGATGAGCAACTTAAATCCCTACTTCACTCATTCCATTAGCACACTGAAAGAAAGGCACAGTGCAGGAGGCTTCTCTACCACAGAGTACTATGGTCCAAAGGACTGTGTCCTCGAAAATTCATATGTTGAAGTCTAAGCCCTCAGGTGATGCTAGTAAAAGGAGGGTCTTCTGGGAGGTGTGTTGGTTAGGTTTCCATAGCTGACAAAATGCCTGATAAGAACAACTTGGAGGACAGAAAGTTTATTTGTGCTCATGGTTTCCGAGGTCTTAGTCCATGGTCAGGCAACTCCATTGCTCTGGCCTGAAGCAAGGCAGAACATCATGGAAGAAAGGGGTTGTGGAAGAAAGCTGTGCAGCTCATGACAACCAGGAGGAAAGTGAGAGATGGGAAGGAGCCAAGGACAAAATATATAGTGATCAAAGTCACTCCCATCCACCCACTTACTTCCTCCATCCACATACTACCTGCCTGCTCTTGCCACTTGCTAAGTCCATTCAAACTATTAATCCATTAAATGGATCAATCCATTGATTATGTTACAGCGCTCATAATCTAGTCAATTCACCTCCTGCATTAACACGGGAGTTTTTGGGGGACGCACCATCTCCAAACCATAGCAGGAGATGACCAGGTCATGATGACCCTATCCTCATGAGATTAGTGTTCTTATCAAAGAGACCTGGAGATGCCAGTTCAACACTTATGGGCACCATCTTTGAACCAGAGAAAGAGAGAGCCTTCTCACCAGACAGTAAATCTGCGGTCTCCTTGATCTTGGAGTTTTCAACCTCCAGAACTGTGAGCAATAAATTTCTCTTATTAGTAAATTGACCATTCTCAGGTATTTTGTTGTAGAAGCCCAAACGGACTAATACACTATCACATCACTTGCAGTCCCTGCCCCTCTCTAGTGAGGTCAAGAATTCTCACCATCTTGGCATTCATTGTCACCTTTGGCTTAGGAATTATAGACCATCTTACCAAGCATCTGTCTTACATCAGTAACTTGCTGGTTCTCAGGAGGCTAAGATAAACTAAGATGGAGAAACTAACTGCCTGGCAGTAGCTCTTATGCTAGAGCTACTCTATCCAATATGGTAGCTATTAATGACTATTTGTATTTAAATTAATTAAAAACTGAGTGAGATTAAATGCTTCATGCTCCTTAATTGCACTAGCTACAGTTAGTTCAAGTGCCATTAGCCACGTGTGGCTAATAGTTACTATACTGGACATTGCAATAAGGTCTTTGGGACCACATTGGCCTAGAGTATAAACAAATAGACAAGGCCAATGAGGTGACTGCTAAAGAAAATAGACATGAAAACATGACATTAAGCTTAACATGAAGTCCGATAATTTCCCCCAGTGACACTGATTTTGACCTTTATTTGTCCTGTGCTAGTCAGTAAGATGATGTGATTAAGTATTCATTTAATTAACAAATAGTTGAGTGTCTAGTGTTTCCATTGTTCTAGGAACTGGGACTATGTTGGTGAATAAAACAGGCAAGTTCCTGCCTTATACCAAGAATAGTCACACAATTAATGAAAAATGAGCAAGGCAAATATCATATGATATGTAGAAATTAAAGTATGGCGCTGTCTTAAGGAATGTCTCTGTCTGACTCGATAGGCTGGTTGAGGAGATTTTTCAGTACATTAATATTTAAACTGGGATCCAAATGCTAACAAGTCTTCAGCCATGAAAATCTTGGAGAAGATCAATTTAAACAGTGGGGACACCCAGGAAGAAAATATTTGGTGTGTTCAAGGGACCGTAAGAAGGACAGCTTGTCTGAATCGTTGTTTAAAAGTGGGAAAATAGTTCTGTATGTTGAAGAAGTAAGCAGGGATCAACTAGAGTTAATAGCTTGGCTTTGCTTAATGAAATGGAAAGCCTTTAAGGTAAAAACTTCAAATTAGGGTTATGGCATAATCTAATTTATACTTAAAAATATGACTCTGCTTACACATGGGGCAAATGTAAGCACAGGAAAACTAATTGGTAGAGCATTATAACAGCTCAGGAAATAGAAGTTGGTGGTTTGGACCAGGAAGCAGAGGCAGGGGAAATGAAAATATGTAGTTGCTTTTATGATGTTTCTTAAAGGAACAGTCAATGTGTTTCGCTGATGGATTGGATATAATGGAGGAAGGTCAGATCCTGGTGATGGCCTTCATCAATATGTAATGATGGTGCCATCTATGAAGATTGAAGACTGGTGGGTTCCCTGGAAGGGAGGAATCAAGGAACAATCAGGAAATAATTGAATTAAGTTTGAGTTGCATATTAGGAAACCAGGTAAAGATACAAAATAGTAGGTGTGTATAGAATTTTGGAAAGAATTTAGGGCTTGCAGAAACATTTTGGATAGCTTATATGTCAATAGCTAAACACTCCATGAATAAGAGAGTGACTGCTGAGGAAAGGTGAAAGCGCACAACTGATCCTAGATTCAGAGATAGGGAAAGCTCTAATAAAAAAAGAACTCCAGGGATGTTCAAGGGAAACCAGAAGCATGTGGGCTTGCAGAGAAGAGAGGGTTTCAGGAAGGATAACGGCATCAACTGTGCCAAATAATGCTGTGAGATCAAATCCAATAAAAGTGGAATCATGTCTGTAGACTTTTACATATAGGGATTGCTTGAAACCCTCATAAGTAAAGTCATTGTGCATCTGTGCATAGCAAACCCAGTGAAGCTTACAAAGAAGAGAGTGTAAGGTAAGTAGAGCCAACAGGGAATTCTTTCAACACATTTTGTCATGATGGAGATCAAAGAAACATCAACTGACAACATATTATTTTGAAAATCCATGTGTGTGAACTATTACCATTTACAGGTAATCAGTTTTGAAAATGAATGACAATTTTGAATTTTAAAAAATGGAACCAAGCCTTCAAAATAGGGTTAGCATTTTATATAGTCACCATCTCAATTCAGACTAGCCACAATTTAAATCATAGCTACATGAAGCTGCAGCTACCTTAGAAGATGGCACAGGACAGGACGTCTGCTCCGGGTGCTGTGAAGACAGGGGGACACAGAGGCCACATAAAGCATCTTCTTTTTCTGAAAATACCTTTGTCTTCTAGAAGGTGGTGTTTGTCTCACAAAGTTTCTCTAGAATTGTTTTATTATTTTAATACCTTCAGTTGTATAGTGTTTTTTTTTTTTTTTTTCTTTCTAGACTCTCAGAAACCTCTGATAGTTATTTGGAATCTGTAAATTTTAATGCCAAACCTGACTTAAGCAATCATGAGTAGTGCCTGAGAACTTGGCATGTGAGAGGAAAAAACAGGTTAACAAAGAGTTTCTCCTTTTGGTATCCATCACTAAGAAATGTGGACTATTGGAAGATGAAATGAGAAGAGTTTGGAGAACATTGGGAAAGATATTGCTATTTTGGCTTTTAAAGCCTTCTGAAAATACTTCTTTCTGAATCCAACTGAAACCAGCACTGTGGTGAGGTAGAGTCTGTGTTTCTATGAGTCAAACCTCTTGCTTCTGGGTACTTGAAATATCGTTGAAGATGTGAAAAATGGATTGAAGTGGTAGTTAAAAACACAGGGCCAGGTGCAGAGTCTGTTCAATAGTTTACTAGAATGCATTGAAGATCCCTAAGAAAGACAGAGACAATCAAAATATTCTCAAAAAGAAAAAAGATAGGCAAATAACTGTTGGGCCATTCACTTAATGGTTGCATTTATTCATTTTGACTAACTATGCTATTATTTGCTCATTCACCAATTCAGTGATTTGGGAAATGTTTATCTGTGTTAGGCCCTGGGCTAAGCCTTGAGGACATGAAAATAAATGACAGTCCTTGTTTTTGGAGCCCCAAAGCTAGTTGGGGAGACTGACAAACAGACATTTAGGTAGAAGGTGACAGGTTGCTGGGCAAAAGCCAACAGAATGTGTCATAGTAGCAGAGAAATTGATGCAGGTTTTAAATATGGAAAGTTTAGAAAAATGCTTATAGTAGAATGCTTTTAAATTGGTGAAAAAGTGAGTTTTTGAACAAATGTTTTGACAATTCACAAGCATTTGTATTATTCTACACCATTAATCTCTGTTCCCTTCTCTGCACATGTGGATTTACAAGACGGTGTTTAAAATGAATAGATCAATCAGTTTCTGCAGGTTTGTGCCATATTCATCCTAAAAAGCCAATTGCAGAGCACCATACTTTGTTAGTCCACTTTTCATCACTGTGACAAAAATATCTAACAAGAACAACTTAGAGGAGGAACAGTTTATTTTGGCTCCTGGTTTCAGAGTTTCAGTCCATGGTCAACTGGCTCCATTGCTCTGGGCCCAAAGTGAGGCAGAACATCATGGCAGAAGGGTGTGGTGGAGGAGTGCTCCTCTGCTCATGGTGGCTGGGAAGTGGAGAGAAAGAGGGGGAAGGGGCTGTGGGGAAGACGAACCCTCCCAGGGAAGACCCCCAGTGACCTACCTTCTCCAGTCATGCCCTGACTGCCTGCAGTGACCACCCAGTTACTCCATCCCATCTAGAACCAACTGATGAGGTTATAGCTTTCAAAATTGAATTTTTATCACTGAATGAATCTTCTACATCAACACAGGAGCTTTGCGGGGACACCTCATATCCAAGCCATAACACATATGAGCAGATTCATGTGTCATCTGATGAGAAAAGCATTTAGTCAAGTGATGAGAAAAAATGCAGCTGGCGTGTCAGAGTTGAAATGAGGTAAAGGATAAGTATGAAGGTGGTAATGGAGTAGGGAATGGTGAGCTAAGCAAGGTGTTCACCATGCATTCAGGGCCAAGCCATTGCCGGCCTCTATGGTCAGTATCAAGAGCTAGTCTTGTTGGGATATTGTTTTTGCTGACAGATGTCATCAAAGAAGTCATTACACCAATGATAACGGAAGAGTCTCATTGTTGGAGAAGGGACTGAACTGTGGAGAGTGTAAAGCTAATTAACCCTAAAGTTTAGGTTAGAATTGGAGATATTGGAGTAAGCTCAGGGTTTTCAAGATAGATACAGAACTAAGTATAAGAACAAAAGTTCCTATATTTATATATATGTATTATACAAACGTATTCCCTAGTTCAGTCTATTGAAAGTCTAAAACAATGAAACTCAAGTTGCAATGAGTTTACATAAGGCCCAAATTGTAGTTTTGGACTCCTCTCTGACAAGGAAGGTGGATTCCTTGGAGAAATGAATAATTCTGAGTTTTGAAGAGAGAAAAGACATACTGAGGGGATTATCAATTCAGGTTGCTGTAACAAGTTACTATTCACTCAGTGACTTAGAAAAAAATATTTATTTTTCATTGTTCTGGATGGTAAGTGTAGGGTGAAGGGCTGGCAGATAGGTGTTAGGTGGGGGATGACTACCTGGTTTACAGATGGCCATCTTCTCAGTGTGTCCTCACAGGGCAGAGAGAGAAGTGAGCTCTGGTCTCTTAACTCTTTATCAAAGCACTAATCCCAGTCAGGACCGCTCCATCCTCATGAGCCGATCACCTCACAAAGGCACCATCTACCAACAGTGTTGTATTGGGGTTAGGGTTTCTACATAAAAATTGGGAGGGAAACAAATATCAAGTCCAAAGCACTAAGGATGGAATGACTTTTTGAAAATTCAAACTGTAAATAAGTGTTCAAAAAATAATGACCAATCAAAGGGATACAGACGTGAACGTAAAGGGGTTTCTATGGGTCAATTGAGCATCAAAATAACGTCACTGATTTCTAATTCACTGAATGGCATAGGAATTAATATTTATACTGATATAACTTAATGAATGGGAAGAAGATAAAGATGGTTTTAATAGTAGAATGACAAGGAAAAATGTACATGGGGTAATAGGATCATCAAATCACCATTTAAAAACCATAATAGTAATAAGTGATTAAAGTAAGAATCATGAATGAATGGCAAAACTAATGTGTGGAAGTTCAATGAGAAAGATGATATTTTCATAGTTTCAAAGTATCTCCCAACGAAGTGTTCAGTAACAATAAACGAAGACTGCTATGCCTTGGATGGGAAGCATCTCCCTCCTATGCTATGCAGGAATATTCAGAGGGGAAAATGATTGGCTTATGAGAACTGTAACCTAATCCGTCTATCCTGGTTTGAATGGACTGACTGGGTGGTGACTATAGGCGGGGGAGGGGGGCATGACTGGAGGAGGTGGGTCACTGGGAGGCATGTCCTGGAAGGATGCATCTCCCTGTGACTGCTTCCCACCCCCCCCCCGCTTTATCTCTCTCTCTCCTCCTTGAATCTCCCATGAGCTGAGCGGCTTTGCTACTTTGGACTCTTCCTGCATGATGTGTGGACTCACCATTAGCCCAGAGCAATGGAATCCTCCATCTTTGGACTGAGCCCTCTGAAGCCATGAGCCCCAAATAACTTTCCCTTCTCTAGGTTGTTCTTGTCTGGTATTTTGGTCACAGCAATGCAAAATCTGACAAAGGCAAAGACACAATGACTTTACCTTGGAAGACTGTAGGAGATGCCATTTAGCCATAGTTTATCTTGTCAATACTGGACTGAATCTATATCATATGTCATCTATCAGGGTATTGAGAACATAGCATAATTTCTTTGATATTTCTACCCTGAATACATGATCTAAATACAATCATGAGGTAATGTTGAATCATTGTTTATTTCCTGATTTTGAGGGCCACAATGTAGTTATTGGGTACACATACAAAATACAAATTTATGCATATTGGGGACTCCCACTGCCAAATATGAGGAATGTACTTCTATACTGGGATGTGGTTCATCTGTTAAGATAAAAATATTTCTATTAAATTCTTATGGATTATTTTTCTACCCCTGGTTTTTGGATTAATTTTGCATAAATGTTAACTGCTCTGTGTTCACAAATACCAAGTTAAACGATTGGATTTTACTTTTTGTTTTAATAATTCACATGATCTAGTAACTGAAGATAGGCAACTTCTGTGTGGCATCTTGGAATTAGCATGTAAAAACAGCACGTGTTTCAAATAATAAATTTATTATGAACTCTTCAATCGAGAGGAAAATGTAGTGTGACTCTTTACAATGAAGTCTTATGAAACTGATTCATCATTTTTTTTCCAATGATCTTCTGTGAATAAACTTATATTTTGTCCAAAATTCTGCAGTTTACAAAACTGTTTCAAACTGATGCTCTCATTTGACATTCACTCCAACCCAGTGAGAAAGATGGAGCTGGGAGTTATCCTTTGTGAGATAAATCACCCCACATATTTGTCTTACGGGTGAAGATGTTTCCCCAGCAAAGAGGGTGTCATAAGCTGACTGTTGTAGCTGTCACATGGAAAGGCCAGCTCTTGAACCCATGGCTTTGTGACAATGATTCTGATACACCTACTGCAGAATTGGTGGGATTTTATAATTTTATGGTTTTCTTCAAGTAAAAGTTAATAATTATTACATATAATACAATATGGCATTTAACTTTTAAGTATTTTTATAAACTTATGTAGCTTTCACAAATTGCTTTCTTTAACTCAATAGGCAACATTATCTTCAATTAATGATAAATAAATAACTATTTTAAATAATATGTGCAAGTTTTGGGTGCTTGTAATCCCACCTGTAGTCCTATCTACCTATGAGGCTAAGACAGGAGGATCACAAGTTGAAGGCCAAACTGGGCGAGTTAGTGAGATCCTGTCTCAAAAGAAAATATTTAAGAAGGCCTGGAGATATAGTTCAGTGGTAGAGTGCTTATTTAGCATGTGCAAGGCACTGGTTTAATCCCTAGAACTGCAAAACTAAGAGTATGTATAAAATACACACACATGTACATATGTGTTTATAAATAAAAATAGTTTGTTAATGGCATACTATTATACACAATAGTGGGACATGTAATACTTGTAAATGTACATTATATAATTTGGTCAATTTCTATAAAATAGTATTTCAATGGCAAAGTCAGAATCCATACTTTTAGCTACTATGTCATAAAATTATCTTATCAATCAAATAACAGCTTTAGGCCTAATATGACTTGCACTACATAATGACTACCACTCCCTTTGTTTTATGCATTCAGGCTGTCCTGATGTTCTAGCATACTAAAGCTTCATGGAATCCTTAGTTTTCAGGAATACTGTTTTAAGTAAAACTGATCAGTTAAAAATAAGATTCTGGGCCAGGCATGGTTGTGCATGCTCGTAATCCCAGCAGCTCCAGAGACTGAGACAGGAGTTGCATTACCCCAGACCTTACAGTGGCATTTAGAGTTGCATTACCCCAGACCTTATAATGGCAGATTATTGACTCATCACAATTCTTGTGTCCTTTCAGTAGAAAGGGCTTAATTTCCATCCATACATCACCTAATTTCTTCTCTCCAAACATCAAAGCCAGCCTCAGCAATTTAGCAAGGCACTAAGCAACTCAATGAGACCCTGTCTCTAAATAAAATAAAAAAAATAGGGCTGGGGATGTGGTTCAGTCATTGAATGTCCCTGAGTTCAATCCCTGGTACCAAAAAAAATTTTTTTAAAGATTCTTGTTTCCAAACCCTAGTCCATTATTTAATGGTTTCTTGATACCCGAGTGCTTTGTTTCTTCTTCTGTTGAAGATCTGGGGTGGACAGCCCAGAAATCTCAGGGATCTCATCATTTCTTCTTGTCGAGTTCAAGGTTAGGCTTCACGAATAGTAATTCCTGGTAATTTTTTGCAGGTGGCAGTCTGGTCCTCCTTCTCCCCTCAACTTAGGTCCTCATCCCTAGAAGGCATTCCAGGCCCCAATCTTTCATTCAAGCTGGGAGAATTAGAAGAGAAACTCCAGAAGTGACCTTAGACCACTGTGTTCATTATGGACCAGGTGTATGTGACCAGGTTATCCTCCTTGAGAAGTTGGGAAAAGATAGTGGAGATGAAATAGTGTGGCCATTGCTTAGTTACTAATTTCTACCACTCGATGAAACTTGAAAATTTTCTGTACAATAATTTCTATATAAATATTACAGCATTAAACCCACTTTACCCATCACCTATTTAGAGTTGCATTACCCCAGACCTTACAATGGCAGATTATTGACTCATCACAATTCCTGCGTCCTTTCAGTAGAAAGGGATTAATTTCCATCCATATGTCACCTAATTTATTCTCTCCAAACATCATGCCTTATGATTCCTCAAGTCCTGACCCAATGTATAGCCAACCCCAATATCTGTTGAAGGCTACTACATTCTCACAAATGAGTGCTACGAAATTCAGTAACTTGCTTGCATTTACACAGCTCTGAAGTGACAGTCTGGCTATGTGGAGGTTCAGAAGCCAGATGTCTCATTGGTACCATCTTTTGCTACTCCCAAAGTTTGCAGCCCACTGCGTTCTCATCCTTTTCCTGGAATGACTCCTACACTTCCTTCACCTCTCTGAACTCAGGAAGGAGATACCATTTCAACTGCAGCCCCGAAGTCTGCTCACCCTTCCTCATGATTGGGAGGGTGGTTTCCCTTTTTCCTGATTATCAGAGCGATTTCCAGCAATTATTCCCTGGCCATCTTTGTGAGGAGTCAACTTTATAGAGGTCTTTCCCACTCGCCTACACCATGCTTTTTATCTATCAACCTCTTGAACACTCCTCATGACTGGCTGACAGCTTTGGTATATAGGCTCATGTTCTTCTTTTCAACTTCTGCTTTTGTCTTCTTTATAGCACTCTGGGGAGCCTGCAAGCATTGGCACCAGTATTCAGTGCTCACGAGGCAGGGGACTTCTGGTATTCAGTGGGTGAAACACCATGGGACCTCTCCCGCAGAGGATTTGCCTAATCTCTAGACATAGTATAAAAAAAATAACTGCAGGCTCTTGAAAGTATTCCAAAGCAGGCAGAGGAGAGTTGAAAGATTCCAATTTGTTTTACTCAGCTTTTTTGCTGCTGTGACTACAAGACCCAACCAGAACAATTTTAGGGGAAGAAAAGTTTGTTGAGGGCTCATGGTTTTAGAAGTCTTCGTCCACAGAAAGCCAGGTCCATTCCTCAGGGCTCAAGGTGAGGTAGCAGATCATGGAGAAGAGTGTGGCAGAGGGAAGCAGCTCACGTCATGATCAGGAACCAGAGAGAGAGACTCTACTGGCCAGATACAAATATATACCCCAAAGCCAGGCCCCCAATTCCCACCTCCTCCAGCCACACCTCCCACTTAAGTTACCACTCAGTCAATCCCTATCAAGGGATTAATTCACTGATTGGGTTAAGACTCTCACAACCCAACCATCTCTCCTCTGAACCTTCTTGCATTGTCTCACACGTGAGCTTTTGGGGGACACCTCGCATCCAAACCATAACACACCTAGAAGGGGCAGCAATCACAAGTCTGTGGCTCTATTTCTGCTCCTCATGATGGTGGCAGCAGGGGTCACAGACTCACTAGCTTAAAGTGTCAGACATCGTGCAGTTCTGACTGAGAGTTGGACCTGAAATCTGACAGTGTGAAAATCCCTGACTCTACACACTAGTGGGAGGACCTTCTAGAAGACACAATGAAAATGCAAGCAAAGCAAAGAAAGAACCCTTCCTTAAAAGACAGAACTGCACTGGATGTAACCCATGAGTGTGCTAATTTTAAATGAACGTGTTCCCTAAATATGTATCTCCCATGGTGAAAAATATGAAGATTACTGGCTTGGGGTCAGAGGAAAGAGACTAGAGCAATCTGAAAAGCTGGAAGTTAGTGGAAGGATTTCCAGAGTCAAGGAAGCTGAGAGAGTAAACTAAGAACCTGTGTGCATTTTCACTGACGATTTGGCAGAGGATAAACCTGAAGGGAGCCATCAGGGGGACCGGGCTCACAGAGCAGCAGCCTGAGGCTACAAGGAGTGCACGGATTCCAGCTGCCGTAGAACAGGGGAGAGATGAAAATTTATATCTGGTTTCAAGCAAGGTAACTACTTTCAAGCAAGGTTGTCTCCTAGAACAAAAAATAAAAATAATAGTCATCAGAACAATAAGACAAAATACAGAGTTGGAATACAATAGTCTCTGAACTGTTCTATTTAAGAACAACAGCAATAAAAGACACAACGAAACAAACAAAAACACACATAGAAACAACAGGAAATCACAAGTCATAGGAGGAAAAAAGATAGTCAACAGATGGTCACACCTGACACGTTCAGATGTCATACAGAGACAGAGATGTCAAAGTACATATTGTGCATACATGTAAAAAAAGACATGCTCAAAGAATTGAAGGAAAGGATATCCTTAATGAGTGAATGAGAAAATGTCAACAGAAAAGCAGAGCATTCCCTATATAAAGAAATGAATGGAAATTCTACGGTTGAAAAAATGAAAGAACTAAATATTTATTAGTAAGCTCAATCAAAGAACATTCAGTGAACTTACAGGCAAATGAACCAAAATTACTCAATCCAAAGAGCAAAGGGGGGAAATGCTACAGAAGCTGAGGGGGCTCAAATTTAGAGCAGGAAAGCAAAGCAAGCAACACATTTGAAGGAGAAAGAGCTGAAAGCAAGGCAGGGACCTGGGAGTGAGTGGATGGATGCTATTCTGTGGGGTTCCCTATTTCTGATAGATCTGGAAGTATATAGGTCTCCCAGGCTGTAGAATACTGCCTGGAGAGTATTCATACTGGATGCATATACACAAACATTACTGCTCAACAAACAGCAGCCTGCTTCAACTAGAAACATTTTGAACAAAGACCCTTGGGAACACATAAGATATTTTATGTCTAAAGATTTGGGAAGTAAATGATAGAAGTAATATTGTTTGGTATGGTGTAATTGAATGTTTGTAATAGAGTGCATTATTGTATTCAACCTGTTACATTTTCCTATATCCATGAAGTGGCTGGAAGCATATAATCCCTCCCCTCATCTTGGCATGGGATGTACTTTGGCCAAGTAGAGGTTTGCAGAAATGAAGCAAGCAATGTTGTCAGAAATGTTTGCTCATGAAGCATGCTTGCTCTTGTGCTAACAGCATTCCCTTGAGAGGAATGCAATTGGGCTGGCTGGCCCTGGGAGGAGGATGAAGGACTTGTAAGCAGAGCTGCCTCAGTTTAAGTTGCCCCACAACTGCTCTAGAGAACTCCCCCATTCAACCTTCAGAAGTATGTTAAGTCCAGCAGAGATAAAGAGTCACTCAGCCCAGCCCAGATCAGGCAATACGCTGCCACCCCACTTGGAAGATGAAATAATAGATGCCTATTTTTCACCAAAAGGATCCTTATTTATTATTAAACAGCAACTTTATTTGCATTTGCCATGTATAACATGACAATTCAAAGAATATTGAATACTCATATATATATATATATATATATATATATATATATATATGAGTGCATTATATCATGTAGTTATCATTTTGTGGTGAGAACACTTTCCACACACTCTATTTTGTAAGTATGATGTATTTTTTTAAAAAGTATTTTTTTAGCTGTCAATGGACCTTTATTTATTTATTTATATGCAGTGCTGAGAATTGAACCCAGTGCCTCACACACATGCCAGGCAAGCGCTCTACCACTGAGCCACACCCCCAGCCCCATGTATGATGTATTGTTAACCATAATCCACATGTTTTCTGCTACATCTTGAATTTATTCCTTCGATCTAAGTGAACTTTGCTATTCTTTGACTAACATCTCTGCATTTGCTCCCTAGCCAGCCAATTTTTGGTAACCATGATCTTACCCTATTTCTATAAGATAAATTTTTAAGGTTCCTATTGTTTTAAGACATTAAGTTTTGAGTTAGGCTTTTCTCCACACAAATGTCTAACTAATAGCATATTTAAAATGTGTCAGGCAATGTGGTCGATGATTTTTCACATTATATTATTTTGTTTAACATATATGAGTGCATTGATACCCTGATGGAGGAATTACCATGGCTGTTTTTTTTTTTTTTAAATCTCAACAGTTAATTTGCAGATGAGAAAAATAGACTCCAAATGTTTTTTCTCTTGGTAAAGTCACACAGCGTTAAGAACATGAATCCAGAATTAAAATCTAGGCAGCCTGTGTCAGATATTCTATGCACATAAGAAGCTGTGTCAAAGGAGTCTTGTCTGTTAGAGATTTTACTCTCTTCAAATTGTCAGGATTACATGCTGAGAAAGGAACCCAAAAATAAACCATGCTGAAGAAATATAGAACTTTTCAAATATGTTATAACAAGAAGTTTCTTTTTAATCTTTCTCTCTCCTTATACACTACTGACATATGAAAAACACTCTAATACAAATACTTAGAGTAATGAAATACCAACTTCTGTGCTTGTTTACATTCAGAATCCAAGTGGGCCAGGAAAAACACGTGCTTGCTGCTGCGGATGGACATTAGCTCCCGGGCCTTCGGGATGCCTCTATCAATTTATTTTCATCAGCAGCAGTTGGAATTGTGTTCTCCCCACTACCCCATCTTTCATCATTCAGCACCATTTACAAAAAGTGGGATGAAAAAGTAAACGCTGTCTTTCCTACAATTTCAGACATAGTACAGGATTGGACATATTCTATGGGTAGGGATGCCTCAGACCTGAGCTCTTGACTTTGCTCCAGTCTCTAAGTGACTGCAGGTTGTCTGGCTGCACTGTGCATGTTGGAGCCATGGTTTCCTTTTCAGTGCTACCATTAGCTCCTATACCTATGAAACCCGTTCATTATTCATTCTTCAAGACATAATTACTACACGCTAGCTATGTGACAAGTACCACATCCTCATGGGAGACAGAGAAATGAGACAAACCCCTACAAAGATTCTCAGCATGGGAAACAGGACTGAAGCCAATGAATATATAATTCCAGAAAAATATTGGAAGTACTTTTATTTTGTTACAGAAACCACATATTTAGCATAAGTATTACACAAATATATTATTCAAATTTCAGTTAAAGACTTCATTTTAAAACAAAGCCTATATCCTTAGAAACTAGAACCAAAAGGTTTTCACTAAAAGAAACACCTTCTTAAAACTGTTTTCATCACAATTCATGATGTCCATTCTTCTCTTTCTCTTTTAACTGTAAGCTTAAAAGACAGAACAATGTCTTAGCAATATATGCAACCTGATTATACATATGCATGTATGCATATGCATATATGCTTGTGTGTACACATGATATGTAAAAAGGGGAAAGAGTAACCGGGAGATATGTCCCAAACAGCACTGAGTTTTGGAATAAGTGGAAGAGTACCCAGAGACAGGACAGTTATTGTTCATGTGTACAGCAACAACAGCATATAAATACTACAATGCTAATTCTTTCTTTCTAGTAGTTTACTGTGGCACTCATGAGAAGCTGGAGAGACTTGTGCATTAAGTTCAAGAAACACATTAATGAAAACATGTATTTCATTGCACGTGTAATTCAGTTCTACATGATGTTTCAGTTAAAAGTAAGTTTGACTGTGACAAACAGAAAAAATTCAACGATAATGCTTTCAACAGGGTAGTAGTTTATTTTCTTGAAAAGACAAGAATAATAAAGACTGATAATTTTCAGAAATCATTATGTGCCAGGCACATAATTTTAGAATGCTGCTCATTTTTGACTCTTAATTTTCCACGAAATCTTGTGAAATAATATTATCTCTCTTACAAATGAAGTAACTGAGACCCTGAAATATTAACGTTCCTGAGTTTTCCTGGGCAGGGAGTGGTGTAGCTGGCCCCATGCCTGGAGGTGAAGCACAGCAGGACAGAGGGTCTCCTTCTGCCTCATTCTTCAGGGTCTAACTTTCCCCACCACATGGAAGGAATGAAAGAGAACATAGGTGAACACCCGTGGTTTCTGATCAAACAATCGCCCTGTATCCTCTGCACTTCAGAAATACTTTACAAAAAACTTATGCATATTTATTTATGGTGTCATATAACTTTTAGGTGGTCTGTTCGCAAAAATGTGTACTTTCTTCTGTCCTAAATGAGACAATTTCTTCAGGAACCTAAAAACACTGCTTATTCACACTTTGTTGATACATCCTAGTGGCTTATGCCATTGTCTTTCTTCTTAATGGGACAGCTGAGATCTTAAAGTCCCAACTCACAGATAAACCTTGTTGAAGAGCAAGAACTGAAGCTGGCTGGCCACCCCAGATCTCTGTGAACCATTAGAAGATATTCAAACCGATAACAGATTACTGAGATGGGTATGATATAAAATTTTTACAAAACTGACTCTTTTAAGATGCTCTATTCGTATTTTCATGGGAAATTCCATTTTTCCTTCATTCCCAAATGCCTAGCAGTTTGCAATAAATAGATTTGATGCATATCCTCAGTAACTGCCTCCACACCCAGTAAATTTTTAGGAGATTATAAATCTTAAAGAAAATGAAATGATCTTTTTTGTTTATTTGCCTCTAAAAAACCCGTTTCAATGTTCATGATAGGGTAAAAGTAAAATTTCAAGTCATATGAAAACTTCAACTTTCACTTATAAAATTTATGGTATAAAGATTCTCAGAGAAGATAAACAGCAGAGCAGAGAATGATGGCAGAGACCACAAATAAACACCACCAACCCACATTTCCCTTTCAGTGGGCATTCATTTCTAGGACATATTAAATATAAAATCACATACTATTTGCATAGAAAAACATATATGACCAATGTGATTCAGAAAAAAAAGTCTTAAAAAAGAACGAGCAAAGTTTCAGTTTTACTTTAAAAAGAAATTGGTAGTGCCAGTGTCTGAGTCTAAAAAATTAGCATTAAAGGTATTAATGAAAGTCCTCATTATGTTACATAAAGGATTCAATTATAAAGATGTGAGATCATAAATATAAGTCAAATAGCAAAACATCTGAATAAATCAGCAAATAATTTTAGGGACATGAGAAGAAGTTGGCAGAAATAAAATTGTGAACAATGACTGCAGCATAAGGGTCTGTTTTTATCTCATTATACCGGCTCCTTTCTCCATCTCCCCTGCCCCAGGTCATATAGGCTTTGTTCATTCAATCCTCCCAATAAATTTATGAGATATATACTAAATATGGACCATGGGGAAAGAAACCATAGAATTAATAGTATTGAATTAACAGTATTCTAAAACACTCTGGATTCAATAAGGACAATTATATCCGGTTTTAAACACACACATATCAGATTATTTTAAAATATAAGCCACAAAAATGTAAAGATATTCAAAGGCTGAAAATTTTATAAGTCACATAGAATATTGACTCATATATTTAAACCCTAATTAACATGTAAAAAAGAAAACTCACCTCAAAGAAGAAAGCTGGATCATGGGGATAATGAAGACACAACACACACATAAAAAATTAAAAAAGCAATTATGACAGCATTGCATTTTACCACCAATGGACAAGTTTGGTGGAGTATTTGAAAGTCAGTTAAAATTTTTATTTTTCTTATGAAGTAAGGAAAAAAGAAATTTTATTCTTTAACTTAAAATATCAAACTAAAATGCAAGATAAACATTATTGGGAAGAATGTAAAGTGGCAGATTCTTGAAATTTTACCCTATGATCCAACAATTCCACTCTTAGCTATTAAATCAAGAGAAATGAAAATATATGTCCACATGAAACAAGGTACATGAATGTTCATAATATCACGATTCATAGTGTAAAAAAGCTGAAACAACTTAAATGTGCATTAACTGATGAATGGATAAACAAAATGTAGTGTGCCCATAGAGCAGATATTATTTGGCCATAAAAAGAAATGAAATATTTACCCATGCTTATAATGTCGATGGACCTTGAAAACATGCTATGTGAAAGCAATCAATCACAAAACAACATATTGTGTGATTCCATCTATATAAAATGTCCCAAGCAAGCCAATTCATAAGATAAAATATAGCTTGGTATTTGTCTTGAGTAGAGAAGAAATGGGGGCTGACTGCTCCCAGGTCTGTGGTTTCTTTTGTGGGTAATGAAAATATTGTAAAATTAGATCGTGGTAATAAAAAATAAAAGTTTTTTTTTTTTTTTTTTTTTTTTTTTTTTTTTTTTATCTGATTTCCACTTTGACCTAGGAAGGGATTGCCAGCACAATCCCCAGGTGACTTCAGCTTCCTCTCCCATCTCCATTTCAATAAGGTTTCACCTATGGCCTACATGGATGGCGTGCTAGCTGGGTTTGTACTTTGTTGACATATACTGGATTAAAGACAGGTTACTTAAGAACAATGTGGGGATGATGAATTTCACATTGAGAACATTTTTCTTTCAGGTAAGTGTTTGAAGGCTTGGTGAGAGCAGTTGGAATGGAAACTCTACCAGACTCCACAGATTTAGAGGCTGAGCCACACTTGAATAGAAGCTTAGGGAAGAAAAAAAAAAAAAAAAAATTGGAGCAAACCTCGTGTTTCACATGATAGGAATCTTTTTGTAAAAGGAGAAGAAATCAGATTTGTATGAAAGAAACAGTTATTCAAGGCTTTTCTTACTTAGTGTAAACACTAATAGGAGAGATTTATATTATCTACAGCAGAAAAAAAAGCAGTCAAGAAGTTGACAAAATAAAGGGTGTTTAATAGAAATGATTTCAGTCTCAGCTGGCTGTTAAATACTTCTTGAGAAATACCATCTAAGCCACCATCTGATAAAGAAATTCAGGGATCTTAAAAAACAGATTTATTGAGGTATGATCGAAATATAAAGAAATGGTGCCTACTTGAGGTATACAACTTTGATGACATATGCGTGCATCTGTGATACCATCTCCATAATCAAGGGAATAAACACACCTATCACCTGCAGAAGTTTCTTTGTGTCCTTTCAGTCATTTATTTATTTTTTGTGTGGTAAGAACATGTAACAAAGACCTTCCCTCTGAGCAACAATAAATTCCAGGAGATCAAAAATTTTATTTTATCTTTTTTTAAAAATTATAGAATCCCAGAAAAGGCACACCCATGCCCAGTTTGAAAGGCTTGAATGGTTGTTCTAGGTGTGTTCCGCTCTATTGTGTTTTCATGGTTGTCCATTTTCTGTCACCTACCATAAGTGAAAGTTGCACTGGATGCTTACAAACATTATCTGTCATTTGCATACTTTGTCAAATGCCAAAAATATCCTTTGGAGTAATTGTTTTACTTTTTATCTTACTGAATAAAGTTTGAACAAGTTTTCATATAATTCTATACCAATTGAATTTCTTTTTATATGAGATGTATGTACAATTTATTCAATTTTTACTAAGATTTTACACAAGCATGTTAAAGCTATGAGATGTAAGCCTTTTTTGCTACTTTTTTGAAATTTTATTTGTTTTAATTAGTTACGCATGACAGTAGAATGCATTTATGCACTGTGAAATATCATACATAGATGGGATATAATTTCTCATTTTTCTAAGTGTACATGTTGCAGAATCATATTGGTCGTGCAGTCACATATATACATACAGTAATAATGTCTGTTTCATTCCACTGTCTTTCCCATCCCACATCTCCTCCCTCCCCTCCCTTCACTTCCCTCTACCTAATCTAATAGATTATTTCCCTAATAATAACTTTCATTGCTTTTCATTTTAGTTTATTTACTTTTTTGTGTGTGAATATCTTTTTCTTATGCAATTGTATCATTCTTTCCCATTTTAATTACTTCAAATGTTATAGACTTTTGAACAACCCAGAGGAGCTATGTATCTCATGTTATGATCATGTATGCATTTACGATTTACATGTCATTTATTATGTTCCTCTTATTCAAGGAAGAGACTGGTGCAGAATTTTTCACATTTTGGTCCCCTCGTGACAGTGATATGCCTGTCCATTGCCCAGCATGCTGAGCTTCCTGACTCAGGACTTGCAGAAGGGAGTGCACTGGCTTGAGTTCATAAAAGCCAGAACTCTTGTCTCTCAGAAGCCCCCTCAAGATTCTCTTCTGATCAGCCCCAGTGACCAAGGCTTGCTCATCCCTCCCTCGTGGATTATGAGCAGAGGATCTCAGACTTGCTATCCACTGCAGAACAAATATTGAAAAGGAAGCACTTCCGGCTGAAGACATCCTTCAAACCCTGAAGTCCATCATTCTGGTTTCAGGGTGCAGAACTCTTCTCCTGAGCATCATCAGTGTGTGGCTCAGCATCTTCTCCTGAATGCTACCCTTGACATTCTAGAGATCAGACAAAAGCTGAGGAAGGGCACTTCTTTGGGTCCTTATTTGAAAATAAAACTATTTTCATATATTGCAGCAATTGAACATACATGTCACCCAAAGCTGTATAATATATGATCTTCTTTTTTGTTGATAGAAAATAAACTTAACTGTGTATTTTCTAAGGGAATTTTATTTTCTTGCTACCTGTATAGTTTTTAAAGGCTTATTTTTCACCCTTTTAAATCATCCTTCCATGAATATCCTCTTTCATGCTTGATGTGCTGGTTATGATGAGATGATGTATTTCACCAAGTTTATAATGAAATTGAAAGTCAGCCCACGGGGAACTTACAACATTGGGTTCCATTTCAGCAGTGTTCAAGTGTGATGTTGTTTTGATCCAAAGAGTTTTCACAATGTGGAAAAACTTTTGGACATGAAAAATGCCAAACACATGTATAAGAATAAATTGCAAATTATTTTGAAACACAGGCTTTGGATTTTCTTGGAAATTTATGTGGATTCAAAATCAAGACATATATCGTACACAATGTGCTGGGACCATTCAAAATGTTCCTTAGGAATAAAAGGTGATACACACACATATATACACATATATATTTAGTCACAGTGTTTCAAAAATAATTTAGTAAGTGGCATTAATTTTTCCTTTCTTCATCTGAGTTTTTATCAAACAACGGATGTCATTTGTAGAAACGTATTTTGCAAATAATTAGGAACTATAATGTCACTCCAAAATGTAAGCTAATTTGGAGTCAAGGGAAGCACAAGTTGTTTGGGATGGATTTTTGAAGCAGCTTCTTCTCAACAGTTGGAGATCTCAAAGAAAGTGCAATGTCATCTTTCCACTATGTATAGGAAGACATTGCAGAGTTCTCTGTGAATCCTAAATAAGATTCAAGGACTTGGTGCATCCAACAAACTTACCATTCCAAGCTTCTGGCCTACTGTTGTGGTATTGCTATCTAGAGTCCTGTGCCTCTTGTCCTTTGTACCAACTGTGTAGCACAGTTCAGTACGTGCACTGAAGACTGCCTGAGTCAAGAGGGAACTGTGTGATTGACACGGCTTTACTGAGGATGCTACATTCCAGGAGGCTGGTTTACAGAAGGTAACAGACAACATCTTCCTATTAGGTGATCAAAGAGGAGGCAGCTCCCTAGAACGCAAGCAGTTGTTATTTTTAGCAATTTCAAATTCTTCCCATTTTCTGTGAAGAATTCTGTGTGTGCTAACTTTGCTACTACTGAAATCCGGTGGAGCTATGTATCCAACCCCCACCATCCCCAGGCATTCCTGCTGCATAACACTAAGGGCAATCAGCACATGTTGTTTAAAATCTAACACAGATGATCACTTCCCATTTTATTGAATGATTTTTGCTTTGTAAAAATTGTTGTCATTTACTATTAAGCTTTAATATATCAATGACACTAAAAATAACAAAACAAAACAAACAAAAAAAGTAGATGATCTCAACAGCCCTGGGCATTTGTGGTAGGGGCTGACAAAGCTGGTTGATATTGCCAGGTTTTATTTTTTTCATGATCTTTTTCTTAAAAAAGAAAAAAAAAAAGATTAAATTTAAAGTGATATTGGAGGTTGGTTGTTGAATTTAAGCCCCCAACCTATGGAATTCGACAAATGACCTTTTCCACTTTTGTGCGTGCTCAGGTCTTACACACCTGTCATGTTGCTGAACCCCTGTTCTTACAGTGTTCTCCTGAGCCTCTTCCAGAATGAGCAGCTTCTCTAGAGAAAGGTTGTAGTGGACAACTACAGTCATCCCAGATGAAAACTGTGAGGTGTTTTGATCCACTGTGATACTGTTTGGCTAATACAGGCAACTCTGAGAATAAAATATTCTATCTGTAAGAAACACACTAATCTTTTCACTTGTTCACGTTTTGCAGTTCATGCCCTTCTTTGTGCTTCTACTTATGCAGTAGTTATTGCATTACTTTTTCCCCATGGGTTTGTTTTCTATAAGATATTATAATGCCTCATGATAGTTAATGTAAAAAAAATTATATTTTGGAATGAGTTGTTTCTGTAGGAAAGTTTTATCACTCTAGCCTTTTGTCAGAGAGGAAATGAATGGCCATTCTCTATAAAATATCCTAGAATATAATTTGTGGTTATTCACATAATAATAACTATTATATTAATAGCATTTTACATTTGGCAGGCACTCGCTCAGCACTTTTGTGAACTTTCTCATTTAAGCATCACAATAGCCCTACAAGGGAAGCACTGTTATTATCCCCATCTTAGAGATGAGAAATCATGACATGAAGAACTATAAATTGTCCAAATTACACGTCTAGGCAATGGCAGACTTGAGATTTGAACTCAGGATTGTCTTCTTGCATGAAAGCTTTTAAGCGTTTTGCTGTACCAGCCCAAGTGTGGGCTACACACTCTTCTGGGAGCAAAGGGATTGTTGCTTGCTTGCTCATTGCTGGGATCATTATCTCAATAGCTCTCCTAACAACACTGAGAGGCAGGCATGATTGTTTTCCCCATTGTGTGATGATGTAACTGTATGACAGGAAAAGTACCTTGTCCCCAAATGCATATTAGAACAAAGTAGTAAAATGGTCTTGCCCAACGCTATAATTCAGCTAAGACCCCCAAACTGAAAACCATCTGTGTTGAAGTTGGAAAGGCATTGTCACTGTATGGTTCTGCTTACACTAGCCCACTCCCTACCTCCAAAATGTATAAGGTAAAGAACTTTTTAGGAGGCAGCTTGGTAATGGGAACTTCCAGAAAGAATGCTGTTCTTTACTCTCGTAAAGGGAAAGGGAGAACAGAAAGGGTCCTTTCTCCCTTTCTCCCTTTTCCTTTTTCTTTCCCTCCTGTTTTCCTTCCTTTTCTCTCTTCCTTCCTTTCATTTTTTTATGCTGGTAATGAAATGGCATATTAGAAAGAAAAAAAAAATGCAAGGACCTTGGAGCAAGAGAAACCTAGGCTGAAGTCACAGGTCATCTTCTTCCGTTTTCTCATCCATAGCAAGGGGATCCTAGCATTAACCTCTGTTGTCACGGTGGGAATTAAATGAGATGACATGGTCAGTGTGCAGGACAGTAACCAAGGGAGACCCATTTACACTGGTCCCTTTCTCTACACCACCCTTCCTGGGCATTGGGCTTCTGCTTTTGTTCCAGGTACGAGGGACTTCTTACCCAGTGAGCGCAGAGAATTCCTAAAAACTTCCACTTGTGGATGAGATGTCTTAAGTCACTTTCCATGGCCTTAAAAATAAAGCAAGGAAGAAAAGCAAACCTATGGTAAGTGGGAGAGAAATTCTCTTCTTGCTCCCTTCTCCGCATTCGGAGGCAACAGGTTCTCCTCACTCTGGACAATGCAATGCACATCCCGATCCTTCCAAACAAAGCCTCCGAAGAGCCCTAAAATACCAAGGAACAAAATATTTAGCTGAGAGCTTAGGTGGGGGCTGAGAAAATAAACACTGTGACTGCTAAGCATGGGGGTGGGGGGTGCTGCTTCCCCGCCGACTTGTGGAGACCCGGCCGACACCTTGCAGCCCCAGATCTTAGCAGGCCGGAGCCCAGACCTGAGTGGAAGGGAAAAGCGCAGGGTGTTTGTACAGCTGAAAACAAGATGAAAAACCCCAGGCCCCCTCTCACACCCCATTAGACCCTGAAGTCCATGGAGTGCTGCTCTCAACACATAAACACTCCGCTTGGGGAAGCCGTGGTCAGGGTGTGAGAGGGAGAGACGCCTTTCCAGGAGGAACAATGGCATCTCTGTCAGGAGGCGGGCACCCCACCCTCAGCTCCTGGGATGCATTAATCATGGCTCCCACCTCCCTCGTTTCAGTAAGCCCCAAGGCCTTTTGGGATTGATAACGGGACAGCAGGTAAGGAGATATCCAATCAGAAAACAAACATCCCAGGCCCAAGTTTCAACAGGGCCACTTCCTTCTCCAGGTGGCAGAGTGGAGGAAAATGGAGTTTGGAGTAAAAGATGTGGGGTCCCGCCATAGCTGACAGACTGTGGCACCATGGGCGGGGGATGACGTCCCCGCCTCTGTACAACCCTGTGCTCTGGCCCACGTTGTTCTATTTGCCCACAATGTTCTCCAGCCACACACACGTCCCGTGGGGTGCCACGTTCCCTCCTCAGAGAAGTCTCCTCAAATCCTCATTGATGTTGAGCTATCTTCTCCCTCCCCTGTGTCTCCGCAGCATGGAATGGCTATTTATTAGACACTTTTCATGGTGCACTAGAATTTGTGTGTCTCGACTTTCCCTCAGCCTTTCTGAAGACTGCCACGCATTTCCATCTGCTGGGGTGACACAGGTTGTGAGGCCACGGCCCCCTCTTCTCCTGGCTTAATCTCTACATTAGTCACTTTGCTCGTGTACTTATGTTGTTTCCTGCTGTTGGAGGTTAATCAAACAATAACCCACAGTATCTATGGATGTAGCTTTCCTTAGGAGCAGGGTTGTTGCCCATGTAACAAAGTAAGATGAGGTTGATACTGGATTAGGATGATCCTTGTTATGGTTTGGATGTGAGGTGTCCCCCAAAGCGCCTGTGTCCCTGCAGGAATGTCCAGAGGTGAAATGATCAGATTATGAGAGCTATAGCCTAATCAGCCCATCCTAGTTGCAATGCACTGAGTCATAACTGGAAGCAGATGGGGCATGGCTGGAGGAGGTGGGTCGCTGGGGGTGTGACCTGGAAGAGTGCAGCTTCTCTGTAGCCCTTCCTCTCTCTCTCTCTGCTTCTCAGGCACCATGAGCTGAGCAGTTTTCCTCCACTACCACCTTTGCCCCATGGTGTTCAGTCTTACCTTGGGCCCACAGTAATGGAGATGACTGATCATGGACCAAACCTCTGAACCTGAGATCCCGAAATAAAATCTTCCTCCTCTGAGTTGTTCTTGTTAGGTGTTTTGGTCACAGCAAAGTATCACTGACTACAACGAACCCTGAATTCAGTGACTGGTACTATAGCTTGGATCTTGAAGGTCCCCCCATTTCTCTATTTTTAAAGGCTTGGTCCCCATGGTGATACCATGGGCGTTGTTGGAACCTTTAAGATGTGGGACCTAATGGGAAGTCTTCAAGTCATTAGTGGTGTGTCCTTGGAAGGGACCAAAGGACCCTGATCTCTCCTCACTTTCTTTTATGCTTCCCGGCCAAGAGGTGAAAGTTTTGCTTGCCACATGCTCTTGTCATGATGTGCTACCTCCACACAGATCAAAAACAATGGGGCTGATCCCAGAATGGAATCTCTAAAATTGTGAACTAAGCTAAACCTTTTCTCTTTCTAGGTTAATTATCTCAGGTATTTGCCACAGTACTGAAAAGCTGACTAATAGAACTGATATGCGTATAAGAGAAGGAGACCAGGAGACAAAGAAATAAGCACAGAGAGAAGTCAGCCTTGTGGAGGTGGAAGTAGAATTGGGAGTGAGGCTGTCGCAAGCCAATGAGCACAAACTATTGCTGGCAACCACCAGGAGCTGGGCATGGGCAAGGAAGGGTTCTTCTCTAGAGCCTTCAGGGGCATGCATGGCCTTCCCAGAACACTGTTTTCATATATCTGACCACTAGGACTGTGCAAGAATAATTTTATGTTGCTTTAAGCAGTACAGTTTAAGACAATCATTGGAAAATAGCATAGATGTGAATATTTTTCCATTTCTCCTGATTCAATGGACTTTTTGATCTTTTTAAATCTTCTCTGGGTTACATAACTAAAATGTGACTTAACATTTCCCATTCTCCATGGTCAGTGTAAATGTTTGAGTCTCCCATAGTCCTTGTGGGACTCCGAGTTCTAGTCTGGACAGAGGGATTACCTTCTCCTTCCTGAACTAAGACTAGGGTTTGTCTATACTTCTATACTGAAGCTATTCTATAAAAGTAGTGAATTTCTAAACCCTAGGTGCTCTTTCACCATTTTTACCTTACTTTTATCTCTCTCAGTAACATCTGTCTTCTTCCCTGGCTTCTGTTTTGCTCTATTCACATCTGTGCACAGTTCTTCTTAGGCTCTTTGTGGGCTGTATTTACTCAACCCTCTCCCTACTTGTTCAGGTGGAAGAGAGTTATGACATCTGTCCTTCAGATCTTCACCTTTTACCTTATGTGCCAGTCTTAATCAAGTCCATCTTATCCAATGCTTTCAATGACCATCTACCTGCTGATCCAAGCCAGGTTGACTTCTGACCCAACCCTTAACTGTGCTGAACTGCAGACCAGCTAGTCAGACAGTGAATGCATCCTGGACAATGCAAGCTCAAGATGTCCACACATTGGCTTACTGTCTTGGGCCCAGTCTCTTTCTTCTTAACAACTGAAGATAGAGCAATGACAGCACCATGCACTCAGCAACCGATGCCATTAACGTGGGAGCTACCCTGGTCACCTTTTTGTCCATCCTCCCTCACGTAACCAATGGTGGAACTTGAAGAATTCCACCTTGTTAATATATTTAACGTTCGTGTCCTCCCTGCCTCGACTCACGGCTTCATCACATCTCTTGAACTGTTATAACAGCTTTCCAACTGGCCTGGTTGCTACCAATCTGTGTTTCATTCCATTATTTTTGGTGCAGCCATAGTGAATTTAGCTAAATGAAAATCAGGATATGGCACTTTCCTGCACCATACATATGAGAGTCTCCCTTTTACCACTTACTGACCAGCCGCTAAGAGCTATTCCAATTTACTTCTGCAATCTCATCTCTACCACCTCTTTTCTCTGCTCTTAGCCATGCACACCAGGATTCAGACATACCTTGTGGTTCCCAAATAATAGATACACCCTGTTTCTGTGCCATTGTTCATGGTGACCTCTGGTCAAGAATGCCTTTACCCAATGGCTATCATCTTCCAAAACTGAGAAGATCATTTCTTTGTGAAGATTTTCCTGCCTGCCTCACCTCCATTTAGGATTACCTCATTCATGGCCTAGAGGCTTCCATAACTGTCCTGAACATAGCAGCGTTACACTGTGTCTGTTCAAATGTCCATCTTTCCCACTCAACTATGAAGACTCTTAGGGCAGGACTCTGATTAGTTAAATCATTATTCCCACACCCATCACAATGTTAGACAGTGAGTTCACAAAAAAGTAAATGAATAAATGAAATAGTGTATGAATTAATGAATCTACTAAAAGGAGCCAGACACTTTATTCTGTCTTCTTAGCGCTTGTGTATTGATTAGATGAAATGATATGTATGAAACTTACATTGTAAACTCTACATAATTATATGCTGCTAAGAAATAAATGACTTTTTAAAAAAAAATTTTTACTTAGTCTTACAAGGGAGGGAGAATTCTTAATGTTGCCATTGTTATCCTAGAATTTTCACTGTACAATGTTCTTCCTGGGAAGCATGAACAGGGCACTCATTGAATAAAGATTTTCTTTCCTTTTGGGTGTCTGCTAGTGGGGGATGAAACCGTGACTGTATTGGGGAACAGGAGACTGAAGGTCTTATGAGATCATGAGCAATTCCCTTCCGATTTCTGGGATTCAGATAAAAGGTGAGTCTTAGAACATACTCACATATGTGTGTTTTTCCATTCCAAAGAAATGGAAAAGAAACTGAAGCGAATGAAATGAAGAAAGTGAAGCTTGGGGAGATCAATGATCTAAGGGCACACAGACCTACGGGGAGAGTTAGGAGGCAAAGTGACTGCCTGGATCTCCAGCCCATGCTCTTAGCTGTATACCATGCTGTCTTTCTCCGATGGTGCATTTGTTACAAAAGGAATGGGAGGAGAAGCACCGAGATGATATTGCAGCTTTTCCATTTAAATTGGATAATGTAGTAAAACAGCATTTTAAGCAGGGCAATTGCCACCTCCATTACGGGTGAGCATCATCTAATCCGTTCAGAGTCTGAATACAAGAAAAAAGCAAAAGAAGGGCAAATTTGCTTTGGTGTGAACTAGGATCTCCATCTTCTGCCCTCACCCATTGTCCCCACTCTTGCTTTCAGGCCTTAAGAACTGGACTTAATGGCAGCACTGTCTTTCCTGTGCCCCTAGCTTGCAGATTGAAGACGGACTTCTGCAACGGTGTCATACATTCTGTCCCATCAGCTAATTATAGGTCTTAGCCTCCCTTGCCATCGTGACCAGTGAGTCCTAAGGGGAAGTAATTAGGTATACTCCATGCGAGGCTCGTTAAGGAGGTCTAGTCATGCAGGGAGGTGAGTCTGTCGAGGAGGCACTTTCTCCTTCCTGTTGTCTGGAATGCAGGGATAGTTAGTGGAGCAACAGTGATCATTTTAGGACCACAACGCAACACTAAGGATGAAAATCACTTGATGGTAAGCACAGTGGAGCAAAAGGTGGAAGTTGCTTGAGTCTCTGATATTTTGGGTATGCTGACGTACCGACTTGGTCTGCCTGTTTCTAACTTGTTTTACCTATGAGAAAAAAAAACAAACCCTTACCTTCAGACACCATGACATGCCGTCAAACTGAATCCTTACCAATATGGCTGTGCTCTCAATCTGTTCCTACCATTCCAAACCACGAGGGTTATCTTTTCTTGCTTATTCAAAACAAGAGAAGCAAATCACATCATCCTCACCTATTATCTAATACCAGATGAGTGTAGAATTATTGAAGGGACAGTAACCACATAAAGGGAAAGTATGGCATCTACTACCGGCAGCTTCTTGCACTAAGGAACACTGCGTAGAAAGAACTCTAGTACCCTACGCACGGGTTGCTTTACTTAGCAAAATCACCAGCAAAAAGCACAGAATTGCAGAACATGCAAAACCAGACCACGAGAATGTGGCACAATGTGGCAGAGCACGACCCTGCTTGACCTCAGCCGAAACCCTGGGAACATTTGTCAGGCAACCCAAATTTGTATCCCTGTCGGCACATCTGAGACTGAGTGTGAATGTGCCACGGGAACTGATTTGAGGATTACACATAACATTTATTAAGTAAATTTGCAAGTAAGGAAACCAAAAACGCCAGGAATCAGTGGTTTTATTTTGTAGCTAGTGCATGAGCCATTCAATAGTAGGCAAATTACACAAACTTTCCATTTTTCTCATTAACTTAATGTCTAGATGAGGGAAATAGTTGTTAAAGGCCAATCCTATAAAGATTCTTAAAATACCATACTATATTATATTATGTGTTCAGTTAATTCATTTATGTAATTATTTATTTAAGAGCGTGATCTTGTGCTCTCTACACACAAAACACTGTTAAGCGTGAAAATGTATTTTCACTTTCCTTTTGCTCATTTCCTTTTTAATCATTTCATCTCCTCTTTTCCCTAAAGTTGTAAGCCCATTGAGGACAGCATAATAGCTAACTCATTTTTATATTCCTTGCACACAGAGAATTATTTAATGTGTTGAAGAGAAGTCCTAAATTTACACCAGGGTTCCGTTATTTTTCTTGTAAAATAAATTCTGAGTAGACAGTCTCCATAGACCCATTGAAGTTTGAGTGCATGTGAGGTACTCAATAAATGTTTGCTGAATTGATTTATGGACACACTGTCCCAGTGGTTGCAGATAAGGAAGAGCATGGCAAAACTCTCCGATGCCTCAAATTAACAAAAGGCATATTTGAACAGCAAAAGAGTCAAATGATCTGGCTCTAAGGAGCCAGTCTCTCCCTTTTCCTGACCTGGGATTCCTTAGCTCCAAGTAAATAATAAAGATGCTCTGTGGACAGCGCAGGGGTTCTCATGGTGAATGGGAAAGCCCAGGAACCATGCTCCAGCACATTATGGGCGGTTTATGGGGCACATCAGTTCATAATGTGAGACAAAGGGGCACCGGGGACTCTGATGGCTGCAGTCCAACTGGACCACCAGGGAAGAAAAATGAAGGAAATTCCAGAAAGAGAAAGTCTGAGTCTCCTCTCCTTACAGCTCAAGTTTCTAACTCGTCTAAGTATTCCTTTAGCGAAAGCTTTTGCCCTATTCGCTTCACAGTTTATGACTCTTAAAATGAGAGGACACATAGGCATTCATTTACTCGGTCAGTCACGGGCTCATTCGTGTATTTAACAGAGAAGGATTGGAGCACCTATTAATCCTAGATGATTACTCCTAGGCACAGGAGTTACAGGGGTGACAATAACCCTGTATGGTCTTTGCTCGGGTGGAGCTCAGAGTCTAAGAGAAGATAAATAGAGAAGGGGAAGGCACAATGATACAAGAGCACACCCGAAACTCACTCCATGACCTTAGACTAGAGACAAAACCAACATGATGGGTAGGGAAAAACAAAAACAAGCAAACAAAAATAACATGAGAACAGAATACATTTCTATGAAGAAAGAATGTGGCTCCATAGAGACATTAAAAGAAAAGAATGACGGTCAGAGCAATAGTAAGAATTTTTGATGATGCTAGGTAATAGGGTTCATATTCCATTGCTGTAACAAAATATCTGGGGCTGGATGAGTTTTAAAGAAAAGAGGTTTTTTTAGTTTGTAGTTCTGGAGGTTCAAGGTCACAGTGCCAGCATCATCTTGGCTCTGGTGGGGATGTCACGGTAGATGACATCACAGTGGCAGGAACCTATACAATAGGGAGAAATCACATAGCAAGATATGAAGCCAGAGTGCAAGACCAGTCCAGTAATGACCTCCCTCTGGGTCTCACCTCTAAAAGGTTCCACCATCTCACATCACAACACTGAGGACCAAGTTTCTAACCCATGAACTCTCGGGGCACAAACTACATTCAAAACATGGCATTCTGTCCTAGCCTCCATGGTTCACTTTGGTCTGATAGGTAAAATTCCACCATCTCAAAAGTCCCAAAGTCTCACCTGAGACCCCAGGCAAACATTATCAGCTATGAACCTATGTTTTATAAATAAAAACAAACACAAGCCATATTTCACATTTGCTATTTTAAAAGTGGAGGAATAGGCAAATACAAAAGAGTAATTAGCTTAAAGTAAGACTGACATCCAGCAGGACAAATATCACATCTTAAAGTACCAAGTCTGACATCCCATGAAGACTGTGGTGAAGACTGGGACCCCAAGACCCTGGGCAGAACAACCTGACCCTTTGGTTATTCTCTGGAGCTGAATTTGCAAGCTGCCTGCAGCTGTCTCTGTTGGCTTTTGGATGTTGCAGATTACTCATCTCTCTGAGGTCCCCACCGTGTCTCTACTCCCAGGTTCAAACTAGTCATAGCCCCATCATGGTCTCTCTCCAGGGATACTGCCTTGTGACAAACGGCTGCATGGCTTCTCAGGATTTCCTTCAAAATATCAGTGGAAGACATCATAACGTAGAACTCTTGCATTCTGCACACCTGCAGAACCATCTGTTGGATGCCAAGAGGGTGTGCTGCCAAGCAGGAGCTGCACCTGGGCTGACGGGAACCATGGCTGCGGCCACAGAGTGCTTCACTGGAAAATATATGAAGCCTGTGGAGGTTTAGACTCTTCACCTAAAAGTGGGAAATTTGGGAAGGACACAGAGACCCATAAGTCTAGCACAGATCAGAATCTCCCCAGTTACTGGGATCATGAACCAAATCTAACTACATACCAACAGAGTCCCAAAGGTCAGCCGATTCTAAATCCCAACACCTTGACCTTTCAATTTAGAACTCTGCAACAATCCTGCTACAGGAGTCCATCACTCGTCACCACTATGCATTTAATTCCATCCTACACTGAAAGACAGGAAGCTGAAAGCGACTGCAACCAGCTTCAGTTCCAGGCCCCAGTGGCTCTCCACTTTGTGAGATACACAAAGGTTTGGAACTTAACAACACCCAAACCTTGACCTAAGAGTTACAGGGCCCAAAAGTAAATGTAAAGATTTACACAACAATTCCACTCACAGTAGACTCGAAAAATAAAATAATTAACTAGGAATAAAATCTAACCAAGAAAGTGAAAGACCTCTACAATGAAAACTATAGAATATTGAAGAAAAAAATTGCATCAGAAGATAGAAAGATCTCCCATGTTCATGGATAGGCAGAATTAATATTGTTAAAATGGCCATACTACCAAAAGCAATATACAGTTTCAATGCAATATCCATCAAAATACCAATGACATTCTTCACTGAACTTGAAAAAACATTTATAAATTTCATTTGGAAGAATAAAAGACCCAGAATAGCTAAAATAATTCTAAGTGAAGAAACAAACATTCAACAAAAAACCATGCTGGAGACATCATAATACTTGACTTCAAATTATACTACAAAGCTCTAGTAACAAAAACTGCCTATTCAAGAAATTGGAGGCCTTTTCATTTTCTAAGGTCTTCTTCATTTTTTCTTCAGTGTTCTATAATTTTCACTGAAGAGATTTGTCACCTCCATGGTTAGATTAATTACCAAGTGTTTTATCTTTTTGAGGTTATTGGGATAGTTTTCCAGATTTCTTCCTCAGCAGAATCACTGTTGGAGTGTAGGAAAGCTATTGATTTATGAATGTTAATATGACATCCTGCTACTTTGCTCTAGAAATCTTCTAGTGAAGTTTTTTGTGGTCTTCCAGATATAAGATCATGTCCTTAGTGAACAGATAATTAATTTGACTTCTTCTTTTCCTGTTTGTACCGCTATTTATATAAAAAACTCAAATAGTCTAATATAAAGTAGTGAAATTGGAACAGTAATAAAAAATCTTTCTATAAAAGAAAAGACCAGATTTTGATATTTCAGCCATTGTCTATGTTCTCATTTTATTTGTTCTTTTTAGGTATACATGATAATAGAGTGTATTTTGACATATTATATATTCATAGAGTATATCTTATTGTAACTAGGATTCCATTCTTGCAGTTGCACATGATGTGGAGTTTCACTGGTCGTGTATTTATATATGAATATAGGAAAGTTATGTCTGATTTGTTCTACTGTCTTTCCTATTTCCATTTCCCTTCCCTTCATTTCTCTTTGTGTAATCCAATGAATTTCTAGTCTTCTGTCCCTGACCCTCATTATGTGTTAGCATCTACATATCAGAATGTTCTCATTGTTTTCTAAGAATTTCTCTTCCCTCATTTTTTCTATGACCCATTTTTCAATTTTAAAAGTAATATTGAGTCTCCATGTGTTTATGTGGCTTCTATTATTTTTTTGCTGTTAAATTCTAGTTTCATTCCTTTATGATCTAATAGAGTATATGGGTTTATAGCATTTGTTTTTGTATTTAATAGGATGTAAATTGTGATCTAGAATATGGTCTAATTTGGAAAATGTTCCATGAACTGCTGAGAGGAAAGTAAACTCAACTGTTCTGGGGTGAAATATTCTATAGATGTCTCTTAGGTTCATTTGGTTTATGATATTATTTAAGTCAGAAATGTCTTTATTGACTTTATATTTGGATGACATGTCTATTATTGTTAAGGGTGGGTTGAAGTCACCCAGAATATTATTGTAATGGAGTCTTTCGGGTAATTAATATCAAGAGGTAATTTTTTATGCATTAAGATGCACAGACATTTGGGGCATAAATATTTTTGTGGCTCGGTGGTACAGTGCTCGTTTCACATGTGTGAGACCCTGGGTTCAATTCTCAGCACATCATACAAAAAATGAATAAAATAATGTCCATAAAAAACTAAAAAAAAAAAAAAATTAAAAAAAATTTACTGTCATTATATCTTCTTTTTTTATTATTCCCATTAACAGTATGTGGTGTCTTTCCTTGTCTCTTCTAATTAACTTTTTCTTGAAATCTCCTTTGTCAGATATGAGATTTGCTACTCTTGCTTGTTAATTTTTTTTTTTTTTTTTTTTTTTTAATTTTTTTATTATTTATTTACTTATTCATCATGCACAAGTATAGTATCTTTTTACATACAACTGCTTGTATACAAAGTATATAAGTACCATTCAGATCTTCAATCATGCATTTAGGATAATGATATCCATCTCATTCAACCACCAATTTTTTTCCAACCCCCCCCTTACTCCCTCCCTCCCCTCCCTTTCCGTTGACCATTCTAGTGTTCCTCTGATCCTATGTACCCCCTTCCAACAACTCTGTGAACCAGCCTCCTTATATCAGAGAAAACATTCGGTACTTGGATTTTTAATTTTAGCCTGGAGTTGTCTTTGCCTATGAGTCTTTTGCAAAGAGAATACCATTTTAATTTTTTTTTAATTCATTATGCCAATTTATGGATTTTAATTCAGGGAGTTGAGACCATTTATTTTCAGAGTTATTATTGATATGTGTTTGTGGTTTCCTGCCAATTGGGTTTGCTATATTTAATTCTGCCTTGATTTTTATTTAGTTGGTTCATCATCTAATGATCTGCATCTATTTGGGAGCTTTGGAATATATTTTTGGATCTTTCTGTGTTTCATATATCTTTTAGTATTAACTGTAGTGCTAGCTTAGTGGTCCTAAATTCCTTTAGTTTATCGTTGTCATGGAAATTTTTTATTTTATTATTGATTCTGAAATAAATTTGTTGATAGCAATCTTTGCTGGAATTATTTTATTTTAGAGCTTAGAATATGTCATTCCAGAACTTCCTTAATTTCAGAATCTGAGTTAAGAAGTCAGAAGTCAGCCTTATTTTTGGCCTCTAGACCTGATTTTTTTCTTACAACTTTTAATATTCTGTTTTTATTTTTTTGTGCTAGACATTATGATTATGATATGTATTAAAGAGGTTCTGTTTTGAACTTATGTATTTGAGGTCCTGTATGTCTCCTGCATGCAGGTGTCCATCTCATTTTTGAGGTGGGGAAAGTTTTCTGTTAATATCTCATTGAAGATGTTCTTGTCTTTAGCCTGTGTCACCATCCTGATGACTCTCAGATTTGCTCTCTTGATGTTGTTCCAGAGTTCCTGTATATTCTGACCATGATCATTTATTTATGTTTCCTTTATAGAATATTGAGTATTTTGAGTTTGTATACCCTGACTTCAAGGCAGGAAGTTATGTCCTCAAGGTCTGATGTTGTATTTTCTACACAACCTAATCTGTTGGAGATGGAGATGTCTTAAGGTGAAATTTTAATTTGATTCATGCTTCTTTCATTTCCAGGAGTTTTTATTGGTGTATTTTCATTATCTCCATTTTTTTTTTTTTTTTTTTGGAAATGGTCTTTTATCTCCTGTATTTGCTCTCTTAATTTATTCCTTAGATCTTCTTTTATTTCATAAAACATTTTAATAATGAGTTTCTTATAGTGTTTCTTTGAAATTTCATCCACTTCTGTATCTGTGAGATCCTTTCTTGGTGGATTGTTAATTTTGAGGAGAGATTTGTTTGCCTGTTCTCTCATGTTTTCAGAATTCTTGGATGTGTACAAGAATTGAGATGGATTCCCCTTGCTTTTTGATACAGGTGTACTTTTGTGTGTAGTCCTCTTTTTTTGTTCTGTGACCTTTCTCTGTTTTTGATGTATGAGTACATGTCCAGGAGTGGAACCTGAGATCTCCTTCTAGTTGTTTCTTCTTGGGACCTGGTTGTTGGTTTGGGATTTTGTCTTTCAAAATCTATGTTTACGGGGAGGCTTACTGTTACTTGACTGAGCTGTGAGTATTTCTCAGCAGCAGTGTTTCTACTCTGTCAACTTTAAATGTCTCTATCACTTTCTAATCCCTCTTAGAAGAAGGACTAGCACTAAAGGTAGCAGCACACTTACAGCCTTAACATAGATGTCCAGTGACTCCTTTTCTATAAAGCTACTTGCCACCTATATAGGAATGGTGAGGTCAGTATTTAGCTTCCGTACCAACAATAAAAGAAAACATGAACTTGATTATGTACTAACCAGCAAGTATCTACCATGTTATCCACTATATTAATAATGGTCATAGTAACATGAATGGGGTAGGAACTGTATAAAGTGTGTAATTCTGTCAGACAATGAGATTACCACTTCTTAAATAAAGAGAAAATAGGGTAGGTAGGTAAGAGAAAATTTGAAATATTTAAAAATTAAACAGAGGAGAGGCGGGAGATAGGTAACAGATGATGGGTATAAAGAAGGCTAAGTAAAAATATAACTAAAATTAAAAAATAGAAAGAGGAAGAGGGAATAGGAAAATGTGGCTATTAGTGGAGGAAGAGAGTAAGAGAGTAAAGTAGGGTCTATAAGAGGGATAAAAAAACAAAGTATGAAAAAAAATGAACAAATATAAGATCAAAACAACTTAAACCCATATAAATTTATCCCCCCTAAGTGAAAGCAAAGCTAAATAATAAATGGGTGAAAAAGAAAGCAGTTATCTCTACATTTATATATATATACATATATTCTTTATATGGTTATATAATATACTGTGTATATTATATAATCATATATAATTATATAGATATTATAAATTATATCATATATATGTGTGCGCGTATATATATATATGTATATGTAGATTCTGAACCTATCCATGCAATGAACTTACACACACACACAATCTTGAAGAATGGAAAAAAGCAAAAACTAATAAAATACAATGAAATGAAATTAAACATTATAGTGGGGATGGTGCAGAGTTCTAAATTGGAAGTTCCAGTAGTTGCGGTTTAGTCTTGGCTGAGCTTTGGAATTCTCTTGGTGGGTGTTTGAGTTTTGGTCCATGCCCCTGGTTGCTGGAGAGATGCTGAACTCTGCTAGATACCTGGGTCTCAGGGGCCTCCTGTAAAGCACAATTTTAGCGCGTAGGGCTCTAAGCCTCCCCAGGGTTCACATTCACCACTCTGGTGGGAATTACCCAGTATCTGGAGTACAGATACTCCTTTATGGCCATTTTTGCCATCTTCCCTGTAGTTCTTATCCTGGTGCCATTAACAAAGGAATATCTCTCTCCTTGGTATTCACAGCCAAACGGAATGCCCCAGGCACAAATCCCCTTGAGCCTATTTCAGTCACCCTGGTTCAGGTGACTCTGAGCATCATAGCAGGGGGCTGCTGAGTCATCTGGAAACCTCCTTTATGTGGTCTCAATCTCCTGGCTAAGCTCTCAGCTGCACAGTGCTTACAAATGTTCCCCATACGGGTGACTCCTGTTCCCCTCGAACCATCCACCCATGGGCCAATTGATTTTGGTTGCTTTCCACTCAACAAATTTTGCCACCCACTGTGGCTCCATTGAGATCAGCCTCCCTCTCTATTCCATAGATTCCCCCAAGCTGAAGTTTCTTTTTCTGCCACACTTTCCTCTCTCTCTGTTTGCAGCCAAGCTAATATGTCTCTAACTTTATATTATATTCTAATTTTCTGACTTGCAGTGTTTGTATGGTTTCTTTTACTGTCCAGTACTAAATTTCACTGAGTTCTTTTAGCTGCCCACTTGGCTTTTTAAGTTGGTGCTAAGGAACCGCTGGGAAGTGAATCCTTCCTCCAAGCCACTGTCTTCTCTTGATGCATTTTTTTTTCTTTATAACTGAGATCTCTAAATCATCTATGTTGTCTTTACTTTGATATTGTTTCTTCTGCTTGACTTAGTCTATTGGTGAGGCTCTCTACTGAGTTTTTAAATTTGAGTTTTTCATTTGTGGAATTTGTGTTTGCTTCTTTTTGAGACTTTTTATTATTGAAATGATTTTTTTTATCCTGTGTTATCTCCCTTAGTTTATTCCTTTTATCTTCTTTTAATTCACTGATCATTTTAACCAATGGAATTTTAGATTATTTTCCAGAATTTTCTCCACTTTAGTATCTACAGGTTCAGTTCTTGGAGGGTCATGAATTTCTAATGGCAACTTATTACTCATCTTCACATGTTTCCTGTGTGTTTTCTACATTGAGATTTGCACATCTGCTGGAATGGATCTCTTCCATTATCAGGTGAGGGTTTTTAGTAATATTCTTTCTCTTTTCTCTGTGCCCTGTACCAGGGGTACATACCAGCATCAAAACACTGACTCAGCGTGTTGATAAAGCTACAACCAATCCCTACCACCACTTTGAGAGAGGGTCATAATCACCAGTAACCATAACCACTTGAGAGCAAATCATATACTAATAAACCATGCAATCTTACTGAAAATGTTCCTTATAACTACACTAGTTAAGTCAAAAAGTGGAAAAGGGTACTTATTGTTGGATTCCAGGCAGGAGGCCACACCTCCCAGGCAGGAGGCCACACCTCCCCAGGTGCTTTGTTGAAAACTACACCTCCCAAGATCCTCAGCGTGACCAGAAAACCTGACCAGCAAATGCCCTGTCCACTACGCCCCCTGACCTCTGATAGCCTATAGGGCAAGGACTCACTCCAAGGGGGTTTTATGACCCCTACTCTATTTAAAGCCAGCCCCGGACTAAAATCGCTCTCTGTTCCTGCCACTCTCTGTTCCCGCTCTGCTCCCGCTCGCTCTGGCTCCCGTTGTCCCCGCAGTTCATCCCCATCCCCCCACGTGTTTCTTTGGGAATTCAATAAACCCCCTCCCTTTTCCTCTACGATGGTTCCAGCGTGCGTCCGACTATCCTGCAAGTTTTCTAACACTTATGCTCTTCTCTGGATTAAAATTTAGGTATTAGATGAAGAAAAATTAATATTAAGCTATATTGAGTATGAAAAGAAATTGTAAGAAAAAGAAGTGCCCCTCCCCCCGAAAAGAAAAGAAAAAGAAAAGAAAAAATAAATGGGGAGAAGGAGGAAGACAGACAGAGGGAGAAAAAGTAAGGGGAGGAAAATGAGACAGTACAAAAAAGAGAAAGAAAAACTAAGAAGTGAAATTAACCTATTACAACATAAAAATTCATAAAATTGGATTAAGGCATTCAATGTCAAATAGTGGGGGAAACCTAGCAGATCAGCACAGATGACAATATCAGTGACATAAAAACACTTAAGAGTCTAAAAGTGCTCCTTGCAGAGGTATTGGAGGTGGGGAGATTTTTCACTGGGACTTCAACTTTGAATTTTGCCAGGCATTGGGAGGTTTGGAAAATGCCTGAGACCTGGTGTTGTGAGCCCTGAGTCTCTGGGCATGGAGGTGGTGACCAGAGGAGCACACTGTGCTGGGCTAAGGAGCTGTGTATTTAATTTCCCCTCCTCTTCCTCTGCATTCTGCTTCAAAAATTGCCCAGGGTGCAGACTCTTTACCTATTCATCCAGATCTTGTCCCGCCCACCTCTAGTATGAACCTGGGTAGCTCCAACATTTCTGTGGTGTTTCTGGGCAGCTGAGAGCTCTCTGGAGTGCCTGAGGGGTGGTTCTGAACTGCAATGGCCCTGCCAGACCACTCCCTGGCTCAAGTGCAGTTTTGGTGTGCACTGTGCCTGGGGCTACTGATAGAGCCCTTACCCACCCTTCTCCTGTATGGCTGAAGTATCTCTGAAATGTGAGTAATGTATCCTGGTTTTTGATGTCTCCCTGCTTGGACAGTTTTAATCATCCTGGGCTGGGGTAGCTGTGTGTGCTGGCTCAGTTTTGAATGCATGATAAAGGCTTTGTGTTCCTGGAGGGTGTTGGTGCCCTGCCCTAGGCACCAACACTTGTAAGCTGCCTGTTGTGGCCAGCCACAACGCCACAGGAGGAAAACTCTCGGAGGCAGAGTAAAGATACTACTACTTTTACTTCTACTTTCTTAGAGAGAGCTTAGAGAGAGAAAGAAAGATTTTTCTTTTTCTTAGAAAGAGCTTAGAGAGAAAGATTAGAGATAGCTTTTTCTTCTTCTTCTTCTTAGAGCTTAGAGAGAAAGATAGAGCTTTTCTTCTTAGAGCTTAGAGAGAAAGAGAGAAAGCTTGAAAGAGAGAGATTTCTTCTTTAGAGAGAGAGAGAGCTTAGCTTTTAGAGCTTCTTTCTTCTTTCTTCTTTCTTCCTCGGGAGCCTCGGCCTGACTCTGACCAGCAATTACTTCTTCTATCTGGTTTCTCTTCTGTAACCGCTCTGCCTACGTTCTGGCCGCTCTGATTCTTTTCTTTTTCTCCAACCCGAACTCTTCTTCTGACCAACCGAGCGACTGCATGACTGACTGAATGAATTCATTCTTCTCCCGACTACGTTCGCTTTCACCCGGTTATATGCCTTTAGCTTTGCGGGTGCCTCACATGCATTTACAGGTGCGTCACATACATACTTATTATCAGGTGGAACTTATGGCTTCCAGCTGACCGCAATAGCCATCTCCCTAATTGGGGCTCCTTCAAACACTGGGCCCTCTCTGCTTGATTTCCATTTCTGGTGCCAGAGGACTTAGTGAATTTCAGCTCTCAGCATTCCCACCACAGAAGTTCCTTAGATGGCCTGGTTTAAAGTTTTCCCCATGAGACTCTTCACTGGTATCCCTAGGTGCAGTGAAGCTGTAGGAATTTTTAATCCTTTCTAGAGCTGCAAGCTTAGGTAAGGTCTTTGGTAATTGACTGCCTGCCCCAGATCTCCACCAAGAAATTGAGAAAAGTGGAATGCGTCTCACACATCGCCCATGTCAGAGCTGCTACCCGAGGTTGATTCCATCTGATGTTCTCTTCTACTGATGTTTCTGAGATAAATTTGTCAGTCTGGCCTCTCTGTCACTCTTCACCCCAGACCTGCTCTGACTGCAGGTGTAGTTTCAAGACAGATGATTTCTTTCTTGCTTTCTGTTCCAGTAGCCTGAATTTCTGAGTGTCTGGCTTTCACCCTGTGACAGTCTAAGGCTGTGCCTCATTGCATTTTTCCTGTCACCCACCTGGCTGAATGCCTGCTCTCATTGTTTTGGCTCCTAATTGCAGAGAATCTGGGGTGTACAGTTGGCTTCTACTCCACCATCTTGATCCACTTATTTAATGTCTTAAAAGAGTCAAAATTTGTGTTAGACACCTTACCTCCAGAATCACATGTTATGTCCTCCCAGTCCTATGAATCAGGGAGCAGCAGTTTTTACATGTAGATGGTGGGCTGGGATGTACCTGCTCCTTAATGTTTGTCTGTGTCCTTTTTACCCCTAGCAAAATTTACAAGCTTCTCAATGATAAAACAGTTATGAATTATTTCTCTACTAAGGATTCTGATATGCAAACTCAGATAAGCCAGGCACATCACAAGGTAATTTTTTTCTTTGTTAATGAATTTATCAAGTCCTTTCCTTATTACTATTTTGCCTTCAAATCTGGGACTGCCAGTATGAATTGATAGGTGATTTTGCTAAGAGCCTGTGTATCAGTTGGCTCAGAGCACTTCGATTTTATTCGTTTTCAATGCAAAAAGAAAATGTATCATATTTTCAAGGATTGCATGCTACCCTGTTCAATATGATCCTGGGAAATTATAAATTGAGTTTGCCCAATTTGTATTTTGATGTGTGCATGTGTGCATGTAAGTTTAGCTTTATCATCTTTGTGAGTAGGTGTCTGAATTCTCTGAGCATGCTTGACATTGTTTAGTTGTCTTGCTTATACGTTATTTAAATAAAGAAACAAAAGACATCGAGATATCAGTGTTACACTTATTATTCCTATCTAAAAGCCAGAACATAACATGAGCTAAGGCAACAGCAATGACAAATACATGTGTATGCATACAGAGAAACTCAAAACAGACTTGCACGTATAGGTCATAGGATGGGAATAATTTCAATTATTGTCTGAAGTTGGAAGATGGATTTGCAAAAATGTATGCATCTCACCGAGTTACTACATGCTCAGAATTTTGTCAGGTGTTGTCATAAGGAAATTTACATGAAATAACCATCACTGAAAGCATGTTCAGCATAGCAAATCTGAAGGTCACCCTGTGTGCTTTGCAAACACGGGCTGAGAGATGGAAAATATGAACCAAGCTTTGAGAGCATGGGAAGTCTTCCCAGTAGAAGTGATGCTTGCATTAATAAAATAAAATAAAAAATAGAGGGGGTGGGGAGGAGGAAGGGCAGTTCAGATGATAGTATCAGGCTGTGATAAACTACAATGGGGTGGAGAACACAGTAGCAAAAGCATGAGCCATTGAGCATTGCTTGGATGAGCAGCAGAAAGGACTGGAAAGTGAGGCCCAGCGATCAGATTGGCACTCCCTGCTCCCACAGCTTGGGGAGCAACAATCTCACACCTCTGGTTCTCTTTCTACATACTTGTAATTATATACAAGCAATGATCTCTAAGCTCTTTTTAAGCTCTTAAGTGGTCTTATTCCACATTATCTCATTTAGCAAATAGATGCTAAGAACAAGCGCCAAGCACTGTTGTATGCATTTGGGAATTCATCAGTGATTAAAACAAAATTAAAAATACCTTCCCTCAATGAGTTAACATTCTGATAATGGGGAACTATTTACAGTGTAGAAATCAAATACAAGATGAGCATCCTTATATAAAAACCCAAACTCTGAAAAATTTTGAGTTCTCACATAATGCCACACTGGAAAATTCTACCACAACCACACACACAATTCTCAATAAAAGAAATGCAGGTGCAAAACACGCAGCTTATTTAATGTCTCCAAAAGAAAATGACAGGTACAATTATAAAAACATTTTTAAAAGTAGAGCAGAAAGGATGGTGATGAAAATTTGAATTTTAAAAGGGGTGATCAGGAAGAACAAGTTGAACAACAAACACAACATTATTTCAGCTGCAATATGCAAACTATGTTTCATGCACAAAATCATTAAAAATATTGTATAAAATTACCTTCATTCTGTGTGTATGAGTTGTATATGAAGTATAAATAAATTCCTTGTTTAGACTTGGGCCCTAAGCCATCTCATTATGCATATGTAAATATTCTAATTTTTTAAAAAATGTCCCAATCTAAGATTTTTCTGTTTCTGAGTATTTCAGATAAGGGATACTCAACCTGTAACCTATTAAAAGAAAAGAGGTACAATTATAAAAACAATTTTAAAAGTAGAGCAGAAAGGATGGTGATGAAAATTTGAATTTTAAAAGGGGTGATCAGGAAGAACAAGTTGAACAACAAACACAACATTATTTCAGGACTTCTAAAGCTATGGCAGTCAGGTCAGCCTGGTATGGACATGAAGACAGAAAATAAATAATTGCATGGAGTCCAAAATAAAAATAGAGCCACACATAAAAGACAAGTGTTTATTGTTAGACACAAAGGCAACTTCATGGAGAAAAGATGACCTTTTTTTCATTAGATGTTGGGCCAATTAGTTGTCTGAGCAATAAATAAGTAAATAAAAGAAAACTCAATCTTAAGACCAAAACTATAAATTGACTAGAACAGAACAGGAGAAGACTATTGTGACTTTGAAATTAGATAAAATTTCTTAGATATACCAAAAGTAAAATCAATAAAAAAATTGATAAGTTGGATTATTTATTAAAACAAATTTAAAACCCATCTGTTTCAAAACATATATAAAAACGTAAAAATGGTACGCAACAATCTGGAAGGAAAGGACAAATCATTTATCTGATAAAATCTCTATCCAAGATAGAGAGCTATCAAAACTCAAGGAAATAACATGATCTGATTTTTAAAATCACCTTAAAAAAGGTTTACCATAAAGATACGTGCTGGCCAGCCAGGTGGCGCATGTGGTGGCGCACGCCTATAATCCCAGCACTTTGAGAGGCTGAGGCAGGAGGATTGCAAGTTCAAAGCCAGCCTCAGCAATGGCGAGGCACTTAGCAACTCAGTGAGACCCTGTCTCTAAATAAATTACAAAATAAAGGGCTGGGGATGTGACCCAGTGGTCAAGTGCCCCTGAGTTCAATCCCTGGTACCACAAAAAAAAAAAAAAAAAAAAAAAAAAAGGTACGTGATGGCAAATAAGCACATGAAAAAATATTCAATCTTATGACTTGTGAGGTAAATGTAAATTAAAACTGTAGTGCGATCAGAGTACACACCTATTAGAACATCTAAGTTAAAAACATTGACTAATCATACCTGATGCTGGCAAGGAAATAGAGGATATGTAACTCTTATACATTGTTGTTAATGCTGGAGTATAAAATGGCATAACCCATTGGGGAAACAATTATTGGCAGTTTCTTAAAAAGTTAAACTTTCATATACTTCTTGGAATTTTCCCCTAAAAACAATGCCATAGGAGATTTTTTTTCAACAGCTGAAAACCTGGAATGAACTCAAATGTCCATCAACAGGAAAATGGATAAGCAAGCTGTGGTATTTCCGTACAATGAAATGCTACACAACAACACAGACACACAAAAACATGCACAGTGTCCAAATAAGCTAGAATAAAAAAAAAAGAGTACATACTATATGATTTTATTTATATTCTGTATACTTCCAGAGAATGAAAACTATATATATATATATTTTTATTAAGGAAACATAGTAGTGCTTGTCAAGGGAGAAGTGGAAAGAAGAGATTGGAAAAGGCCACGAGAAAATTTTGGAGGGAGTGAATATGTTCACCATGTTCTTTGTGGTGATGATTTAGGTCTGTTCATATATCAAACTTGTTGAATTGTACTATATATGCATGATTTATTATATGTCAGTTACATCTCAGTGAGGTTGTGGATTAAAGACTGGGCAGGCTAGATTCCACTGAGAAGATGACATGTGAGTAGTCTTGGTGGACTAGAGTGTTGGTTATGCAGGTAATTGAGAGATACGAGATACAAACAAACATTAAGTGCAATGTCAAGTGGGGCATATGTCAGTTAAGCTTGAAATAGAAAAGAGCCTGTATGGCTGAGAGAGTGAGCATGGAAAGAAGATGGGAAAGGGAAACCACACAAGTCATGGAGCTCAGGTCCTGAGGAGCTTGATGGTTGCACTAATGACATTGCCTCTTATTCTGAATGAATGGAGATCCACCCATTTGAATAGAGATCTTTTTAAAGAAGACAATATTGTGAAAGAACTGCTTTAGTTTTTGTGCTGATTGCAAAGTTCAGAGGGACAAGAGTTGAAGCATGAAGGCCACTAAGAAGAGTGTTTCGATAAGTTGAGAGGATAGTCAGTGTCAGAGGAGGTGGGCAGAGGGTGCATATCTTTTGAAGACAGAGCCTACAGGTTACCTTATGAATTTGATCTTGTGCCTGTGGCAGCCTCTGAGGCTATGGGTACTGGCAAAATAGTGGGCATTGAGGTGAACAGATGGTGTAGGAAAGAAATAGATGGCCATTATCGCAACAATAATTGGTGGAAATAGGTGGTGATCATTGCAATAACCTCTTGTATAGTTTGATGAAGACAAGACTATGAAGTTTCAAGTTTTCAAACACCAGTAAATGACAAATGGATGAGAGATGGGTGTGCTAATTACCCTGATTTGATCCTTACACATTTTATACATCTATCAAATCATTACTTTATCCTCCATAAAAGGACAAACCTATGTGTCACCTAAAAATCAAAAATAAAATAACAAAAACAAAAAAAGTGATTCTTTTTTTTTTTTTTAACTAAGGATCTAAAAGTAAAGTGTTGCCATCCAATCAGACAGCTAGTGGAAGAGCAATTTTGGACATGGGGATGGCAGCAAACCCAATAGAGTTTCTTCCTTCATAGAACTTATACTGAGTCATATGAATACTCAAATATGTCTGCTTCTTGGCTTTGGATTGATGGGAGGAAGAATGACTGGTAAAGACACAATTTAATTCTGGCATTATTTGCTTTGTAAAGCAGTCTTCTGGAAGACTCTTGGAAAATGATGAACTGAGTGTTTTTTTCATCTCCTCTGAATTGATGCATATGTCTGTTCTGAACCAAGTGCCTGCTGGAGTTCAGGGACAATTGGAAATGAGTAAATTCTTTGGTTTGCTGGCAATGTGGTGGAAAGAGCTGTCGGAGTGTTTTCAACATCTGTGAGCTAAAGCCTGAGGTCCAGTGGAAAATCCTACAGCAAGAACCTGAATGCTGAAGATCCTAGGAAGAACTGGGACCCCAGAAATCCAAGGAATGTTATGGAAAAGAGAAATAAACATCTGCTTCTACATTAGCATACCTTGTCTTTCTCTTACCATGATTTGAAAAAGTGCACCAGGTGGGCAGTTATGCCTTCTGTCCTGAGGTTGGAGGAGATGGAGATCAAGGGAGCAGCTGGGTGGCTGTTCAGGTCCTCCTGGGAAACCTGCTGTATTCTTGTAATTACCCACTGCAGCCAAGGGGATGGGGAGTGTTTACCTTCTGTTGCTGCTGCTTAGAATTGTAAACAAATTGTAGTAAGTCCCCAAGGAAAAACTATACCTCCCAGAGAGTTCAACTATAGGAAAGAGGAATCAAGCATACCAGTAACTTAGCAAAATAGAACAGCTAGAGACAATTGAAACTTGAACAACACCACAAGAGCATGTCAGGATCTTCATGTGGCAAAAGCCAAGGCTTAAATAAAAACAAACAAACAAAAAACAAAACAAAACAAAAAAAAACTGTTGGCAATTTAAAGGAGAGATAATTAGTCAAAAATTGGAATTTGTGACCTAGATAATCAGGTTAAAGAATTATCTGGAACACACAGAAAAAAAAAAAAAGAAAAAAGAAAAAAAGAAAAAACAAAGGAATGGAAATCAGAAGAGAAATGATAAGATAAATGACTTGAAATGTAAACAATATTTCTACGTAGTATCAAATAAATATATGAAGAACATGGTATTATCACATAAAGTACGTAAAGAATGCGCTTGAGCTGGAAAAAGACTTGAATTTTCAAAATGAAACGGTAGATTGATTAAACAGATACGTTCCTAGACAATGCCTGGTAAAATTTAAGAACTTCAATAATAAAGATAGCAAGATAGATAAGAAAATGATAGATAGAGAGATGGATAGCTTCCAGACACCATGGTACTTCCACCTCCAGAAATAAAAAGCAATTCAGCTACAAAGGAAAACAAATGTATTTGATAGCAGCTGAAGTGAAGAGTAAAATCAGATGGAAGAATAGCATCAACATGCATCTGTGGGATGAGCTGAGAGCCACTAATCATATATACTCCACATCCTGGTGAGTCAAGGAGAGACATCTGCAACTATTAAAAGATTAGAGGCTGCCACCAAAGAACACTGCAGTCAGAATAGAGCCCTCAAAATTAAAGTGGATAAAGAAGAAAAGGAACAGGGTAAGTTCTTACTCTTATTTTCCTACTGCTTCTATTTTTATCTTGGGAAATTTGTAGGAAGACTTCAATTGGATTCTAGTGTTTCTTCAATTTCTATCAGAATTAAAGGTAAACCCATAGTGGTTTTTGTGAACTCAGCAACTTAATAGCAAAATCCAATAAGCATAATTAAAAAAAAATCTCACAGGATTCAAACATAAGGAGTTGAGCTTAGGGCCTTCATCAATAAACATTATGTTAAATCAATAAGTATACAAAATCAATAGCAAATTAAAATGATCAACAGATTCATGTGATTCCTTTGTGGTTGGGTAAATGCATATTGGAATACATGAAATGGTACTTTACATTTGTTACATATTAATGATATATCATTAATGTGTATTAGTGCATATTAGTAATGATATCCCTTTTTTCCCAAGGATACTATACCCATCCATAACCAATGGATATGAATTACTATGCTCTTTTGGGAAAGCAATCAGGCAACACTTATTAAAAATAGATACATCTATAATTTTAAGCAAAGAAATTCAATTCCTTGGAATATACCCTATAACAATTAAATAGCAGTGTATGTGAAGATGCTCTTGAAAATTAATCTATCATAGTCTCTTCATAATGGGAAAAATGTAAACATAGTGACTATCTACCAAAAGTTCAACATTTGACTAAGGTACTTATTCCATGGAAGACAATGCTCCAACAAAAGGAGTAAATTAGGGTTAGAGTAGTTTACTAGGAAGTATTTCACCAGATTTTTTGAATGAGAAGCAAGATGCAGTACAATATATATAATATGGTTTTATTTGTATAAAGTAGTGACAATAATGTCCTACATTTCATAGGTGTATAAATATATATCATATATGTTTCTATGATATATAGGTGTATGGATATGATGTCATACATTTATATGATATATATCATACATAAGTATATATCATATATATTTGTCCTCTTATGATTATGTGAACATAAAGGCAATACAGAATAATGTATAAATTATTTACATCCATTAATTAAACAGATACATGATATGGTAAAGGAAGGAGAACTTTAGTTAGTACTATCACACAGTAATATGTGTGATATTATTATGTGAGATTTTTCTGCTGAAAATTAGCTGTTGCTAATGTCAACCATCTGTACCCATCAGCAAAGTTCCTGGTTAAATTCAAAATGATAGTACATATACACCATTGGGAAGATATAAGCAGCAAATATTCTTTTTCAGGAGAGTCTGTTAGGTATGTAGACAGACTACATTGTGGACTTTGCAATGGTTTCTTGGAATGTTCCTGAGAAACAATTACTTTAGCAGAAAAGCAGTTGAGAATATTAACAAGTGATTCTTGTGATTCTGAAACTTTCAGATTTCCTGAAAGGTAGTCATGGTTCTATCCAACTTTCACTCTCCAATCCCATCCGGTGGTTTTGGAGACCTCTATTTCCCTGTAATAAATACACTCCTGATAAAATACATAGAGTGGTTTCCCTGGGCCTGACTGAACCAGGTTATCATTATAATAATCATGCATTATAAACAACCTCAAAACTTAATAGTTAAAAATGATAAACATTTATTTCTGTTCATGAATCTATGACCATTCAGCTTGTTCATTAGGTTTTGCTAGACTAATCTCAGTTGAGTTGATGATGCATCTGAGGTCAGGAGGTGGGTAAACTGGTAATAGATGGTCTGGGAAAGCTGGTCTAGGGTCTTTCTCTTCCACATGGTTTCTCATTCACTGACAAACTTGCTTCAACTTTTTATGTGGTAGCTAAATGAGTCCAAGAGGCCAAAAAGAAGCACAAAATATCTCTTGTTGAGTCAAGGTTTAGAAGGTGTGAACCGTTACTTCTGCCACATTTTTCTTGCCAAAGGAAGTCAAAAGGCTAGTACATATTCAAAGCTTGGGGGAATAAACTCCAGGTGATGAGGAAAGAGGCTACAAAACACATATTAAAAAGTGTGCCTTCAGTGTGGGTGTGGCGCAGAGCACTTATCTACCATGCACTGGGCCCTGTATCCAACCCCAGCACTGCTAATTTTTTTAAAAAAATTATACATAGGGAGAGAAAAAATTAGTGTCACTTTTGTTAGTAATTGATCGCCTTTCCCAAGTCCTTTGATAGAGAGGTGGGGAGAGTAGGCAGAGAGAAAAAAGAAAGAGAAAGAATTCAAGAAAACAGCACATAGAAAAAGCAACACAAAGCATAATCTTTTTAAAATTTATTTATAAGAACCTATAAATGTTTATGTATATACATAAAGAAAAATCTTTATCCCTAAGAGGAAATATAAATTAAAACCTTTTCAATCAAGATAGTTTCTCTATATAACAGAAAATATTCATCATGTGTATTTGAAGCTTCATTTTTTAATTGGCACATCATAATTGCACATATTTATGGGGCTCAGTGTGATATTTTGATGTATGCATACAGTTTTGAATGATAACAATCAGGGTAACTAGCATTATTATTTCCTTAAGCATATATTATTTCTTTGTGTTTAGAACCTTCAAATGCCTCTCTCTTAATTCTTTATAAAATATATAATAAATTTTTGTGAATGATAGTTATCTTACTGTTTGGTAGAATATCACTTATTTCTTCTAGGTCACTATATTCTGATACCTCTTCTCCAGCCTCCCTCTGTTCATCCTCCTTCATTTCCTAAGCTCTAGGGACAACTATTCTACTCTTATATGAAATCAACGGTTTTTGTTTGTTTGTTTGTTTGTTTTAATCTTCTTTGTATGAGCAAGGACATGCAGTATTTGCCATTCTCTGCCTGACTTATTGAAGTTAACATAAAGTCTTTCAGGTTTATTTATGTTATTTATGTTGTTCATTATTTTTATGATCAAATAATATTCTATTATGTACATGAATATGTATGTGTGTGTATGTGTTACTTTCTGGCCTCAAACTCATCATGTTCCTGCCTCAGCCTCCCCAGTTGCTGGGATTGCAGGTGTGTGCCACCATGCCAGGCTGTATGCAGACTTTTGAGAAATGTCTATTTACATCATTTGACTATTTTTAAAGTTGAATTATTTGTGGTTTTACCCTTGAGTTTTTTAGTTCCTTGAATGGTATGGATGTTAACTGCTCATCTGATAGCTTACAAATGTTTTCTCACATTCTGCAGGCAGGCTCTTCCATAGTTATCATGATGCACAGTAGCTTCTTAGATTCATATAATCCCATTTGTTTTGCTTTTGTTGCCTTTGTTTTGTGTTCTTATCAAGGAAAAAGCCTTTGGCTCTACAGACGTGTTAAAGTGTTTTCCCTGTTGTCTTCTAGTGCTTCTACAGTTTCACATCCAACATTCTCTGATCCATTTTGATTTCAGTTTTGTATGTGATGAGAATGGCCTAGTCTTACTTGTCTTCATATTGATGTCCGGTTTTCCCAGCATCATTTATTGAAGAGAGTGTCCTTTATCCAGTCTATGTCTTGGCATTTCCACTGAAGATCCATTGACTGTAGTTGTGGCCTATGTCTGGAGTCTTTATTCCTCCCATACGTCGTCATGTCAGTTTGGTAGCACCATGCTGTTTTGGTGACTCCAGATTTGTAGTAAACTTTCAACCAGGATTGTGATGCTTCCAGTTTTTTTTTTTTTTTTTCTTTTTACTCAATATTGCTTTAATAATTTGGAGTCTTTGGTGTTTCCATATGAATTTTAGGATCACTTTTTCTATTCCTGTTAATAATGCCATTGATGTTTTCATGGAAATTGCTTGCATCTGTAGATCGCTTTGGGTAGTACGGACATTTCACCAATATTGATTCTTTCAATCCATGAACATGGGATGCTATTCCATTTCTTTTATCTTCAATGTTTTGTTCTTTTCATTTAAGGAGATCAACTACTTCCTTGGTTAAATTTATTTCTAGCTATATATATATATATGTGTGTGTGTGTGTGTGTGTGTGTGTGTGTGTGTATAATAATATACAACATATTATATATACATATATATATACATATTTATATATATTAAAAATGACATTGCTTTCTTGTTTTCATTTTTTGGTATCAAGGACTGAATTCAGGGGCATTCATCCACTGAGCCACATCCCCAGCCCTATTTTGTATTTATTTAGAGACAGGATCTCATTGAGTTGCTTAGGGCCTCACCATTGCTGAGGCTGGCTTTGAACTCCCGATCCTCCTGCCTCACCTTCCCCAGCCTCTGGGATAACAGGCGTGTGCCACCATGCCCAGCTGGCATTGCTTTCTTGATTTGTTTTTTCAGGAGTTTGTTATTTTGATATAAATGCTGCTGGGTTTCATATATTGATTTTGTGTATGTACCTGCATTGAATCCATTTATTATTTTTACAAATTTGTTTGGTTTTGTGGAGTAGATTTTTTATTTTTTCTTTATATAAAATCATGGAATCTCCAAGCAGAATGATTGGACTTCCTCTTTTCCTATTTGGACACACTTTATTTCTTTTCCTGGCCTAGTTGCTGTGCTTAGGTCTTCCAATACTACACTGAAAAAGAGTGATGACAGTGGAATCTTTGTCTTTTCCCTGATATTAGGGGAGACAATTTCAGTCGTTCCTTATTCAGCACAAGGTTTGCTGTAAGTTTTTCATATATAGCTTTTCCTGTGTTGAAGTAAGTTCTTTCTATACCTATTTCCTGAGAACTTTTTTTTTTTTTTTTATTACCGTGAGATATTGCATCTTGATAAATACTTTTTCTGCATCTACTGAAATGGACTGGAGATTTTAGTCTTTCGTTCTGTTGATGTGATGTATTATGTTTATTGATTTCCATGTGTTTTGTTATCTTTGTATATCTCTGGGTGAATCCCATGTAAACAATGTATATGACCTTCTTCAGTGTACTGTTGGATTCATTTTAGTAGTATCTGTTGCAAATTGTTCCATCTACATTCATCAAGGATATAGGCTTGCCTGCTTGCTTGATTTGAATTTTTTTTTATTTTTACATCTCTAAATGTTATGTGCCATTTTTATTAAAATCGTCATTACTACACTTGGCACCAATTTGCATTTTATCTTACATGATAGCAGTTTTCAAGGGAAAAATTAAAGGTCATCAAGATAAATGAAAGCAGTACATTCACAAAGTCATGCTATAAACTTCAAGGCTAGTTTGGAGCTGAGGAAATGCTGTTTTATCTTTGGGGCTAAAGTAACAAAGTCCTTTAAGTCAAAAAACACAACTGATGCTCACTTCTCTCATTGTGTTTTATTCTTCTATTTATTTTGTTTGTACTTGTGCGTTACAAGATCGTGAAAGAATGGAATTTTAGTTGTGTCTGTCTAGAGCCCTTCCAGTAGGTTAGTTTTCCAAAGGGACCCTTCACATCAAACAGTGCCTTACTGTTGCTGTGCCAGGGGAAAGAGGTCTTTACACAAGAGTGGAGATTGTCAGTGTGTGTGTGTGTGTGTGTGTGCATGTGCAGAAGTGTAAGAAACTCCATAAAATCAAAAAGGGTAATGAATGAGCAAATATGATATGTATGGTAAATTTCATCTTAACCTTTGCAACAAACATAAATAAATAAATAAATAAATAAATATTGAAATTAAAAATTAGATATATACTCTCATATTTCCTTTGAACAACCCTTCCTTCCATTCTTCCATTAGTGCCACTCAGTTACAAACTGCTCTTTGTTATAATATGAATAGTATCAAAAGATAAAAAGCAGAGTATTATGTAAGTTTCCTTGAAAATATGTGATCACCCCCAGAACCTCTCCTCGGGATAGTAAACATGCACCCTACTTAATGACACAGATGGCTTTGACACACCTGAGTAACAAGATTTGGAGGGCTGAATGAGTGCCTGACGGAGAGTTAAGAGCCAACCTGCACAGGACAGGCTGCCCATCAGGTTTCCAGGGTTGGGGATCAGTGGGCAACGCCTTTGCTTTCTGGAACTCTCAGGAAGGGCTGCCTGACAGCTTTCTGGGGCTGTGGGAGGGTGGACCGGGCTGCTCAACTGGTTAACGGTACCGTGAGCGGGTAGGATCTCAACATGGTGCTATACAGGAGGACTCTGGATGGGGGATGGACTCTTCTCTAGGTCAATTCAGAGTTTGGATTACCTGTCAACACCCGTAACCAGGCTCAGGGTCTGTGATGGCTGCAGACAACTCCAGCCACAAATACCTCAGGTGTCCACGATGTTAGTGGAGCTGCAGGAGAAGTCCTGCTTCCTCTTACCCACTGAGCAGCTTCTCTCAGTTCAGGGTTTGATCTTGACCTGAAAGATTAGATAGCAGGTGCTGCATGGTTAGTTCCTTTCTTCATATAACCACTGTGTGTGTCTCTGCTTGCCAACATCTTGCCACATCCTCACTGCACTCCGATGCCCTGCTTCAAACACTCCAGTCAAATGGTTTTTGATTGATTCTTTACATTGACCTTTATTGTGGAGGGAAGCGTGCAGGCACCTCTGGTTGATGTTCTTGCTGGTGTCTACAGATGAACTTTGTGCCCTGGACTAAACCTTCCCATTTTCCTCTACTCTCAGCACCTGGAAACGTCTCTCTGTTTCTGATGTTAACTACTCTGTATTCATCACCTAATCTGGTATCATGTAGTATTTGTCTTTCTGTGTCTGGCTTATTTCAATTACCATGATGCCCTCTAGGTTCATCCACAGTGTTCCAAATGACAGAATTTCCTCCTTTTTAAAAGCTGAATAATGTTCCGCTGTAGGCATGCTTCTCATTCTCTGTGTCCTTTCATCTGGTGAGGGGCCTTGACTTCCTGTCTCGCTATTGTGAATAATGCTACAATTGACATGAAGTGCAGGCATTGTTTTGAGATCCTGATTTTTATTCCTTTAGATTTATACCCAATAGTGGTATTGCTGGACCATATGGTCATAAATCACCAAATAGTTACTTATTTTCATAGCCTTTTCCACACAAAAGGAGCATCCTAGGAGAGGCAGGTCCTGCTGGCAACTTCACAGCACAGGGAGCAACAGAGTGTACTGGCACCCAGTTGAAGTATTTCAGCCATCACTGTCTGTCCATGCATATAGTGACTATTATCATAGAGCTTAAACGGTTACTTTACTTGAAATATACAAAGGAAATACCAATTTTTGTAATTAGAGTTGTCAAAAGTTTTCTCCCTTTTTCACTTGACAAATCACTGTCTGTACTCACAACTCTGGAACTCAACTCTTGAACTCCAAGAGAACTCTGAGTTAGTCCCCCCACTCCCCCTCACAACATCCCTTGACCCAAAGCACTTTCTCTCTCTGCTTCATCTTACTACTGAACCAGGTTCTGTACTGTAATCTGCATGTGCACCGTTTTCATTTATAGATTATTTTTGATCACTTGGCTCTCTGTGAAAATATTGATAAGGACTTATTTGTGTCTATATGCCAGGTACCTAGCAGAATTCCCCAAATCTCCCCTGCAGTGGGCTCTCAATCAAATGATTGAATTGGGAAGACTGAGTTGAATCCATAAGACCTTTAACTCCGTCTTAGAAGGAGTTAATTTTCTGATTCTCTTAAAAGACAGGTGAGAGGATGGTTTTAAATGCTAAGGAAAACAATAAAACCATTAGCAACACCTCTTCAAAGAGCAGTTTATTTCGTATCTTGAAGGGAAAATGAGATCTATGAAATGCAACATTGCATTCAACACACTCCCATTTGAGAATCGAGCGATGATGCAGGGTAAGGAGTAGATGGATAGGCACAAAATGATTGATCCACTGGTTGGAAGGGCCAGTGTATTTTGTTATAAGCTAAAAGTCGAAGAATGAGTGACATCTGCTGATTGGAAATACTTAAACATTCCACGACTCTTCCTTTACCATTTCTCTTTTCACTCACAGTCACATTAGGGGGAAAAAAAATATCTTTCCTCTTTTTCCAGATGGTAGCATAAATTTTCAGGTCAAGTGATATTAAAAATAGATAATAGCCAGGACCCCATGAGTCTCTACAGAAAGACTAAACAGGCACAATGGGGAATATCATTGTTTTGGTTTTCTTTATGAGCTTTTATGTACTCAGCTGCTCCTCAGGCAGACTTTTACTGCAGCGGGACCTGGATCATTCTGAATTCCGGTTCCACATCACTTCCCGTCCTTTACACTCTCTCAGCTCCGTGCCACACAAGTCAAGGGAAACAGCCTCACAGCTGTGCTCCGGCTCTGAAGGAGCACTCCCCCAGGCGCCGGCTCGGTTTGGCTCTTGGAATCAGAATTCTGTGAAGTTTTGTCTCTGGGTGCTGCTCTTTGCAAATGTTCTGCTGTCTTGAGGAATACGAACTTAGTTTTTATAAAAGAAGAAGAAGTGAAAACCAAGGTGTTCACATCAATCTGAAAGGCTCAGTTGGTTTTGTTTAAGGACATAGTGGTTATTTTGGACTCCAGTGAATGATTGTTCTTGGCAATCTACGTGTTACGCGTCTCCAGTGTAATTCCCTTCAGACCCTCTCCCCGACCTCCAAGCTAAGTGGTCTCACTGTGTGCACTTTCTGACATCCACTCTTTTGTTTGCACTTGCGTGTGTGTTCTCAAAGCTCAATGGAGTCTCTACTTCTGACTTCTCTAGTGTCCTTTGCAGTGGCTGAAGGAAGCGTTTGGTTTATGCAGGCTGAATTTTACTCAGGCGATCCATTATATGTTCATGGTGTTGATGCTGCATATCAAAAATCCTTGAATTATAATGATAGTGAATTTGGAACCACCTTGTTACCATTTTAGTAAAGATCGCCTTTCATTTTCGTTGTTGTTCATATTTATTTGTAGTGCACATACTGGCTACTAAAATCAAAGACAATAGTAGTTCAGATTATGAGTAGGATGAAACCAATAATAAATAAAACATTATCCAAGTTTCATGAAAGTTGAAGCTTAGCGGGACCATAGAGATATCTTAAAGAATATTTTCACTTTGTGGATGAGGAATATGACTGTTGCAGTAGAAGTAACTTATACCACTTCACACAGTCAATTAGTGCTTGAGTTCAGGCTGACCTGAGGGTTAATGAAGAGATTTACCTAACACAGTAAGATAGGCATGAGTTCTCCTCACATTTCATTCCCATTGTGTATCTCTGGACAAGTTATTTAAAAAATCCAACTATTAACTTTTGCACTTGTAAAACAAGGCAATAATGCCAACTCTGCTGTATCTGTATCAGGATGAAATGACGAGAAACCACAGAGTTCCTGGGCTCAGTACTAGATGCTAAGTACTTACCACTGCAGGAAGGCTGATGTCTCCATAACCAAGTGGGCTACCACATGTGTAGGGGCTGGTGCTCACAAATACTTCCCTGTTTAATCCCTTGTTAGAGTCTGGTACTTTGTGGTCAACACTAGTGATTTGTGAAGTCACTATGGCTCTTTTCCCCTAAGAAATATATGTGCAGGAGACATGTCAGTCATGAATCCCTGGTAGAGACACCTTCACCCACAGCCCTCGTGGGGACCACTCCGTACACAGAGAACTGTGGCCACTATTCATTATACTATTATGCTATTCATGGGCGACACTGGTCCAACCTGGCCGGTAGGATCTTTTCTGAAGAATTAAGAACAATGGCACCCAGGGAATGAGTTAATCAGAATGGCAGACATTGATGGCAGAGAAGCGTGGAGCTTGACCCAGTGTTGTCCATGTGAGGAGCTCAAGTCTTGGAATGTCTCTGGGAGGAGAGGGGAAGACATCAGTGAACCAGAGAGAGCCAGTAGCTGACAGAGCAGGAGAAGAGAGGCTCGAAGGAGAGACACAGTGTTCGCAGGGAGCAAGGGCCTCAGGTCCCTTAGGAAACAAATTGGCTTTGCACTGTTGGGACAGCTCAGCGGTGTCCTCAGTGAAGTGCGCGTCACTGAGGCAAACTTGAGAAGATACTCCTTCTGGCAATGAAAATCCCATGCCTAGAGCTACCTCTGCAGTTACAGTTTCAATGGCAACGTGAGAAAAAAAAAGGGAGACTTACTCCAAACACCAGAAGTACTCACAGAACTCTCTTAGACACCCTGACACTGGTCCCTTTCAAGGTGACATCACTTAGCTTCTTCCTAAGCTCCTGGCTTTGTCACAGGAAACAGCTCCTCTCCCCTTCCCCCACCCTTTCTGGCCCCTCTTGTTCCTCTGAATTCTTGAATGGTGACCATGTGAGCTGCCACCTGAATGTGTGGTCTGAGTCGCCCTTTGAAGATTGCCGTGATGATCTTGGCTGACTTCTGCCCTGTGCTTTTATTTGGAACCCCTGGCTGGCTGTTTGCTTTCCTAAATGTTTGCAGACTCGGAGCTGATGAGTTTTAAGTGCCTGCAGTGACCAGCACCGGGCTCTTCAGTTTACATTTACTTTAGATATCAAAAAATGAAACGGAACACTCCGGGATACAGGGGACCCCACGTCCCCGTCCCCTTCCCTTCCATCTTTTCTCCTTCCCTTTCATTTTCCCTTTCTTCATTCCACCATTTTTTCAGTCTTGTATATACTTATGTGATAACAATAAAAACACTAATATTTTGCTTCATAACTTCAGAGTTAAATTCATTATAGAAAATTTGAAAAACAATTAGGATACCAAGAAAAATATCAGAATTTTTCCATGTAGAAAAATTACAATTAACATTTGCTTCATCTCTTTTTCTCTCCAGTTTCTTTTCAATAAATAGACATGAAAAAGGTATTGTATTCTATGTGCTTTTGCTTTCACTGTTATCACTTCATATATTTTGCAAAATTAAATATTCTTAAAAAGCATTTGATAGACACATATTTTATCACCTAAATGCACCATGGTATCTTTAATTATTCCCTGTTTCACTTAATAATGCTTTTATTTTTCAGATATATAAAATATTAAAGTGAAATGATTTAAATTTTTAACTAAAATTTTAATGCATATTTAATGTTTCCTAGGAAAATTTATATGAGAAATATATGGTTTTTAATGTTGTAAGCTTTGTAAGAGATTTTGATGTACATTTCCAGAGCATCAGAATTTCTTTCCAAGCTAAACTTAAAGATATTGCCAAATAATACATGCCCCAAATGTAAGATTTTAATTGTGATCATTAATCAGTAGTTTGTTATGATGAGTTATTAATGAAGTCAGATTAACATAATGAAAATATTATATTACTGTATAACCCAATTATCGTACACCCACCAAGCATTTGTAGAACAATAGTACAAAGCCTTGCTAGAGAAAATATTATTCTTGAAAAATAATCCAAGACACAAGAGATGATTAGTGCTATGGATTTAATGACATGTGCATTTGGGTGGTGGCTGTAGTTGTTTGAAGGGAGAGAGAGAATATTGCTTTCCCATTCACAATGACAGCCTGAGTATGAGACACTTTGACTTTTCTGTGTCAAAAAAATGAATTCTTCTAATAGGCTTACTGAATACAACTATGTGTATAAATCAGAGAAAAAATTTTGTGGAGTCTGAGAAAATCTACAGTGCTGATCAATAAATAAAGAATGTTTCAAATTGAGCAAGTAAAACACCTATAAATTAAAATGCAATGATTGAAATTAAAAAACTCAATGGATAAGGAAGAAATCACATAAAATTAAAGAGAAAAATATTCAAGTGAAATACAGAGCTGAAGAAATTACCTCTAATTATCTCTAATTTCTTCTTGCATAAGCAAGAGAGACAATGAGGATAGTTTGAGAGGCAGAAACTCTGAGGAGAAGTTAGGAGGCAAAGAGTTATGGAGGAGGATAGAAGATGTTCTAGCACATTCTTAACAAAGCCACAGAGGTTAAATGGAGATAATAGGAAGGATAATGCAGGATGGATGGTAGAGAGCAGTAATTTGACAAAATTATAAACTGTAAAATACCAGTCTTTATATTGCTAAGCCATAGGGAGCAGCAAGCAGGAAAAAATGGAAGGAAATCTTCACCTGAAAAGATTAATCACCATGAAAAAAGAGATCTCAACAGTGGTAGAGAGCCAGCACAATGGCACACACCTGTAATCCCAGTGACTTGGGAGGCTGAGGCAAGAGGATCACAAGTTCCAGGCCAGCCTCAGAAACTTAGGGAGGTCCTAGGTAACTTAGCGAGACCCAGTCTCAAAATAAAAAATAAAAAGAGCTGAGGATGGAGCTCGGGGGGTTAAGCACTCCTGTGACTCCTGTGTTCAATCCCTAGTATCAAAAAAGAAAAAAAGAAAAGAAAGAAAAAAAGGTAGGGAAAAGACCAAATACCTACAAAGGAGTGTCTGGGAATCTGGGACACAGTAATGAACTTAATAGCAATAATTAAAGGTAGAGGCAGAAAAGAGTGGAAAATTTTTGAATATGCTGAGAAAATAGCATTTATTGACTTAGAATTGTGTACATTAACTACATAGTAGACATATGAGTAAAATGAAGTTGTTACAGACATATAAATGAGAATTTACCATCCCTTTCAGGCAGAGAGACAGATCCTACAGAGAATAACCCCAGTGCAAATGGGAATGGCAATAAAACACACAAAATTTAAACAAACATTGTATACAATAATGATGTTTGACTTGTGGAAAAATATTAAAGAGAACTATAATACGGGGCACTAATAATGCATAATTTTTGTAATGGTAAATACACTTAAAATATTCTAAGGCTTAGGAGAGATACTGATGATGATGATAAAACTTGTTAGGTCAAGGATGCCACCTCTCATCACTAAAAGGACATGCATGGAGTATATATAATTTCCAAACAAGGAAATATAGGAAAACTAGCTAAAAAGAGGTTATTACTGGGCAAGTGAATGAAAGAGGGGTTTGGGCATTAGCAACTGTTTCTTAATCTGACTGGTGGTGGTTACGCCAGCAGGTCTACTCTGTGAAGATTAGTTAAGTTGTAATGGTAGTTGAGTAATTTTCTTTTTTTCTTTATTTGTTCTTTTTAAGATATATATGTCACTGCAGTGTATTTTGACATATTATACATACATAGAGTATTACTTCCCATTATTGTGGTTGTACATAATGTAGAGTTATGCTGGTCTCATACTCATATATGAACATAGGAAAATTATGTCTGATTTATTCTACTGTCTTTCCTATTCCCATCATCCTTCCTTTCCTTCATTCCCCTTTGTCTAATCCAATTAACTTCTATTCTCCCATCCTCCCTTATTAATGTGTTAGCATCTGCTTATCAGAGAGAACATTTGGCCATTGGGCTTTTGGAACTGGCTTATTTCACTTAGCATTATAGTCTCCAATTCCATTCATTTACCAGCAAATGCCATAATTTTATTCTTCTTTATGGCTAATATTCCATTGTGTATATATACCACATTTTCTTTATCCACTCATCTGTTGAAGGGCACTTTGGTTGGTTCCACAGATTAGCTATCGTGAATTGAGATGCTATAAACATTGATGTGGCTGTGCACTGTAGTATGCTGATTTTAAGTCCTTTGATAAATACAAAGGAGTGGGATAACTGGGCCAAATGATGGTTCCATTCCAAGTTTTCTGAGGAATCTCCATACTTCTTTCCATAGTAGTTGCACCAATTTATGGGACATGAGTAATTTTCTTTATATTTGACATACTCTAAGTAAAATAGTTATTTCAAAAACTCAGGTGCATGGCTAGACAGTCAACCAACTCTGTAAGTTTCTTGGTTTATCAGTGTTTGCATGATGGCTATCCGTGTCCCCACTTCCAGCTTCATCTTTTCAGCCACTTTAGCTCTTCAAGGTGATTATTTTTACATTATTTTCAAAATCTCTAAATAACACATTTATGAGAACTTCTTTTTTTTTATGTTATGTATCACCTTTGAATCCCACCAGGTAGATAAGAACAAGACCTTCTTTCTAGATGTCAGGTCCTTAACATGTCATCACATTTCAGTGTCGCAATAGCAAAACTTTCTAAGACCAACACCCAGTGTCTGTAAAATGACAACTAAGAGCTACTTAGAGCTTAGCCAATTGATAAAACATGATGAAATTTCTCCCTGCACAATTTAAAAATTTCCACTGAAATTGATCTTTGTTTACTTTCGCTTAACTCGCTCCAAACTTCTTACTAGTACAACCAAAGCAATTCTTTTCCATCATTTAAAACTTCAGATCAACTGGGCATTCTGTAATTCCACAGTCATCATCCAGTGACCTCTGCACAGCAGCTACCCCGGGGCTCCCTCTTCACCATTTGGCTTTTGCTTTGCTTTGCTTCTCTTCTGGTAGGGCCCCCTCTTTGTATAAGTTATATTTTCCTGCTTCGATAAGCCATAGATTTCTCTTTCATTTTTTTGCTGATAAAGTTGTACAATAACTTTCTGAAACAGGATGGGTGGGTTTGAGTTTACTCTGTGCATCTGTGAAAAGGCCTTCATTCCACCTTGAGAATTGATTGATTCTGTGCTGAGTATAAAATTCCAAATCATTTTCCTCCAGAATTTTGAAGTCCATTTTATTACCTTCTGTTTCCTAATGCTAGTATTTAAAGCCCAAAGAATGTCTAATCATTTTTGCTGTGTGTGTGTGTGTGTGTGTGTGTGTGTGCATGTGCATGTGGTAGTGAGTATTGAACCCACGAGTACTCTACCACTGAGCTACATCCCCAGTCTTTTTTTTTAGTTTTTTATTTTGAGACAAGGTCTTGATAAGTTGCCCAGGCTGGCCTTGAACTTGCAATCTCCCTGGCTCAGTCTCCTAAGACGCTGGGATAGCATGTTTGTGTCACTGTGCCCAGCTCTGGTCCAAGTCTTGACTCAGTGTATCCAACATGAGTTATTTATTGACCTAGAGTCCTAGAGAAACTCCTTTTTTGTGCTGAGTGAGCCAATATTTACTGATATGTTTTGCTGTAGGTTATAGATGGGCAAAATTTTCTGTAAAGGGCCAGATAATGAATACCTCAGGTTTGGGGCCAGAAGATCTCTATGGGAATTATTCAGTTCCATCATACTGTAAAAGCAGTCCATAGACATACAGAACAGATTTCTTAGAGAAAAGGGTAGTTTTCCTGTCAAAACAACAGAGAAAAAAAAAAATAGCAGCACCAACCTCACAGATTAATCCTATTAGATCTATACAGGATACACAACGTATGTAATATCTAATGACTGATAAAAACAAAGCAAGACAAAATTTATGTACTTTAATTTCTTTAATACTTACAAGAAACTAAAAGGGAATTATAATCATAGTTATTTTACAGGAAATAAAACATAGGTACAGAGAGTTTAAGTAACAAAATGTTAGAAATAAACAGATTATTTCTAACAGATTATTCAGAGTTTAAACCAAAGCCTTTGGGACCTAGAATCCATATTCTCCACCAGTGTCCTAGTTCATGACAGAGACTACAGATCATGTCTATACTGCATGGACAATAAACCTGGGCTGAAGAAAACAAAGACTCAATCTGCTTTCACCTCTTAGGTTACTAAATCTAGAGAAATCTCAGCTAATGTGGTCATAGGTAGCTTCACTTTTTCTGTTTCCCACTTGAACTTCCTCATCATTCACACACTGCTGATGGAGAAGTCTGTATGTAGACCACTTTTTGTTTTTTTTTTTTTTTTAGAAGGAATGAAGAGTCTTTTTAAGATCTTGTTTCAAATAGGTTAACATTTTAAGTGATGAAAGTTTGTAATTAATCACTTTTTATCTTATCACTGAATTTGAAATACTGATGTGTCGTACAGAATAATTTATATTTTTGAAGCAAAATGTAACTTTCTTCAGTTTCCATGATCTAAATATAATTAATTGGTCGTTGTTTGAAAACTTGTGGACTATTAATATTGACATTTCAAAGGAAATGATTTTAAAATATGTATGTTTTGAAAACTATCTTTTAATATTTACACAACTCTAAATAAAACAAAAAATTCCCGACACCTGTGTTTATAAAAATAACAGAATACAGGATATAGAAAACAAAACCCAATATCACTTATAACTGACTTAAGGATATTATTTTTAATTTTTACATTTAAGTTACTTCTCATGTTCCTGTTTAATTTGTCTCACTTCTGTGTTGCTACATATTCAGTTGTAGCTCATGATGTTTGAATGGTTATGTCATGTTATGTCATATTAACATGCACTGTGGCATGACTGTGGCTCTCTCATGGACACACAGAAACACATGCTCTACTACTTACATGGACTCCTCCACGTGCCTCTCAATAACACTTGTCATTGAATGAAACCCAGGGTTTGTTTATTGTCCTCTCGTTTTCTTTGTTTTTCTAAAGGAAATGTGGATATGGAGAAATTTATAAATATATTATCAAAATGCATGTATTACAACAGTACAGCTCATTAAAAGACTTAATTATAGTGCTCATGGTTGAAGACATTTGACCACACCCACACACCCATATGATTTTGTAAAAGTATCTATTTTGCAGACGTTTAAATGCATTTTCCCCAAACATCTCCTGAGTATCCTATGTGTGCTCAGTGACTGGGCGAGGTGCTAAGGACATCGCAGAAACTTTGAAAAAGCCTTGTCCTTATGAAAGATCAGGAAAGGATGAGGTGAGGAATGAACAACCAACAATATTCTGGTAGATGGTGTTTTAGGAAGTGATAGAAGCAGAAAAGTATAGATGTGAGGCTCCGTGATGGACAGGGTGAAAGGCAAACTCCTCTTGAAGGCCCTGGAGTCCTGACTGGTCATGAGCAGATGAACCACATGGTAAGGAAGATAAAAGGAAGGGTTTTGGCTAGACAAAGCTGAAACCCAGTGGTTTGGTGATTTAAGACCTGTTTGGGGAGCAGAGTGGCAGATGCATGAGAGGTGGAAAGGCAGGAAAGCTCAGTAGCCACACCACAGGTGCCTACTGGCTCCCACCATGCCCCCGCCTAACCTACCCTGCTCCTCAATGAGGACAACCTCTCCTTGGCGTGGTCTCTTTCCAGGTTGTGTGCAAGAGGAAACAGCTCGTGGTAGGATTGGCAGGTCTGACTAGCACACCAACATGGAAAACAGTCATGCTTTATGAGGTTAATGAACTCAGAATCCTGGATTCTGGGCCCACAAGGCAAGAAATACAAGACAAGCTGGAAAGGAAGAAAACTCCAGTACCTCCAGTCTCCTGCCTGCAGAAACCAGGACAGACTCTTGCATAGGGTGTTGCTCGTCCTCTTTGTGACAAACCTGCAGGTTTGCTTGCCTGTCAGTTTACAAGTGGGGGCCACTAGAAGTCGATCAAAGTCATGGAACTTGTTAAATGGGGTGGCCAGGAGGTTTAGGGGGTTCTAGGTTGGGATTGCTTTGGCTTAATTGGTTCTAGGGATGAAGACTAGTTGATATTCAGAGTGCAGCAAGATTTAGTGCTTTCCTGACATCTGAAATGGAGTCTGTCTGTGCACAGGGGGATGACCAGAGGTTTAAGTCATCGCCGGCTATTAACTCTGCAGGCGAGGGAACACGCCTCTCCGTTTATGCTGGAAGGTCGGCGGCCATGCCGAGGCAGGGCTGGAGCACGTGTTTCCCTGTGTCCGTGGCAGGAGGCCACACGCCATGCCTAGGTGCACGTTAACATGACATAAATGTTAATGTCCTGTTCTAAAACCGAAGCCTGCGGGAGAGAGGAAATACCACCCCCGCCATGCCCGGCCGTGTTTGGATACTGCAGTCTATATTTTGACTCCTGAGTGTGATGACTAGGTAACTTTTCACAAGGATTTCATTTTTTCCCCTGTCAAGCCACATTATTTTAAGGGTGACAATAACTTGGCGGCAAATGAGCTGAAACCATCAAGGTGATAAATGAGCTTCTAGGAGAGGGAGGCATCGGCCCAGCCTCCGCTTTGCAGGACCACACACCTCTGTCCCTCTTCCACCTTCTCGGAAGAACAATGTGTCATAGATCTCCCCTCCTCACCTCCCCCAAGTCTCCCTCCTTGCACCCCCCAGCCTCGGGTTGCTTAAGGCAATAGAGAACCACGTGACTTTGGAAAATATAGCATATTTCACAATGTTTGGGAAGGGGGGAGAGACAAAGTTGATATTTTCCTTTGGCTGTTAGCAAGGATCTGATTTATAAAACTGCTTGGAGACAACTCCTCACCCAGTTTATTTACTCTGCCAGCTGGGTCTGTCTCTGAAGTGAGGCTACCTCTGGTCAGCTCGGTGGTCAGTCTGGCTTTTTGGAATTGAAACCTACGAGCACGTGCGGGAGGGCCTGGGGAGCTGGGGAGTTGAGTTTCTCCTGGAGAAAGATAACTTTCAGACTGTGCTACGGAATAAAGCAGGGGTAGAGGCAGGTTGTGCTCCGAGTTTCATTATATCAATTAAGTTCCTCGTTTAACTCATCAAATGCAGTAAGGTTAAGCTATCTGTCCAAGGGTTTTCCCTGAGACTTAGCAGCCAGGATGGGAACCAGCAGCTGCTGTACTGTGAAGCATCTTTCCTTGTCTTTTCCTTTGTTTTTGTTCAGGTTTTGATTCAAAATAACACCCATGTCATCAGCAGGTGCTGGGGACAAAAGGGCTCATGACCTTGCCTGCTGCATGGAGGGGAAGCAGCCAGGAGCAGGTGTTGCCGTCTGAAGCGATGGCCGCTTGGAGCAACGAAGCCGTGGGAAGAAGTTCAGAGGCGAACTGGAAACAAACAGCTTTTTTATTCTGATAACTTTTCTCTCTGGCTCTAACAACGACTTTAACACGCACCACACACACCACCATAAATGGAGCAGGCCCGATCAGCAATCTCGCTCAAGTCCCGTGAGATCCTGGGCAAAATCCCGTGAGACTACGGAAGGCGGCAATGCCCAAACATCTCCACGGCCCGTAGTCAACCGCAATCTTAGCCATCTCCCCAAACAGGGCTCCTGCAAGCAGGGTCTTGTGGTGGGAAATGAACATGCAGCAGGTTAACAGCGCCTCACTTCCAACTCTGGGCTTCTTGTCACCTGCTATTATGTCCATCCCTGCTTGTATTATAGATTTGCATTTGCTATCAGGTCTCTTGTTGGGAAGGACGAGGCATTGGGGAGTGGACGAGGCACTGGGGAGTGGATTAACTTCACACATTGCATTTTACTTGTGCCACTGAGCAAAGCACAGGGGCTTCAAGCTCATTAGGAGCCTCAGAGTCCGTGCTCAGCGTGAGCAAGGAAGCCCAGGTCAGCTGTTGTGGAGGCAGCAGCAGGGTGGCTCTTGGGCGGTAGTTGGCTATAAAGGTAGGACCCCAAGGCCATGGACAGTTGAGAAGGAAGTGGACTCCATGCCTTTCTTTTTAACCTTCTTTTCTTTAATTTTTTTTTTTATTTTATGAAAGTGAATTTAAAAGTTGTAGGCTGTGTTTTAAGTCTGTTAGATGGAATGTATCTAGTGTACTATGAGCTTACACTGTCTGGCACATTCACTAGAGTTGGAGCAACCTGAGTGCCCATATTTTTGTCTTACTGACTGTCTTTCACCAGCACACACTCAAAGACTGTCTGGAAGGTTCATCAAATATGGGGGGAGGGGCTGGGGTTGTGGCTCAACATTAGAGCGCTCACCTAGCAAGTGCGTGGCCCGGGTTCGATCCTCAGCACCACGTACAAATAAATGCATTGTGTACAACTAAAGCAAATAAATAATTATTAAAAAAATAGGAGGACATAGATAAATCTTTTTTTTTTTTTTTTTTTGGTACCAGGAATTGAACTCAGGGGCACTCGACCACTGGGCCACATCCCCAGCCCTATTTTGTATTTTATTAGAGACAGGGTCTCACTGAGTTGCTAAGTGCCTCGCCATGGCTGAGGCTGGCTTTGAACTCGCGCTCCTCCTGTCTCAGCCTCCCAAGTGCTGGGATGACAGGCATGCGCCACCGTGCCCGGCCAGATAAATCTTTTCACTTCCTTGAACCTCACTTTGTTTCATTATTAAATAAAAATAAGAGCATGAGTTTTAGGCTGCTGTGAGTATCCAAGAAGATAATCTCTGTTGAAGGCATTGTGTGAATTATAATACAATTTCTGAGTATGTGTGTGTGTGTGTGTGTACAATACAACATACAAATTTATACAAAATACAACATATATATGTGTGTATACACACATAAACACACAGACACAGACACACAGACACACACACACACACACACACACACACACACACACATATATATATATATATATATATATATATATATATTCCAAAAATCAATCCCTGACCTCACTCTGCGTTCTAAACTCTGGACTTCAATGATTGACCACCTTTTTGATATCTCTATGTGGTTGTTTTAGTAGCATTTAAAAGTTGCAAAAGGAGGGGGAGTTATAACAAGCAGGTGCAGCTCAGTGGTAGAGCACTTGCCTAGGCCACAAGAGGCCCTGGGTTTGATCCTCAGCACCTCAAAAAAATATTTCCAAAGAAATATTGCATTCTCTACTCCACACCCCAAACTTGTTCCTCTTTAGCTTTTCAATCTTAGCAAGTATCACCAACGTTCACCTAGCTCCTCAGGACGAAACACCCAGCGCCTTCTTGAACTCACTTCTTTTCTAATCCATGTCGTTACAGCAAACCCGTTGGCTCCACCTTCAAGGGATAGCCCGCGTCCTCCTCTTGCTCCCTCCACAGCACCTGCCGTCCTCCAGACTGTGGGGCTCCTCCCCTGGACTCCGCAGGGCTCTCTTCTTCTGCTCTCACTGACCAGGGGACGTCAGGCCCTGTGCTGTCCTGCTGAGACACTGCCAGGCGCCTCTCCTTGTGCCACGGAGCTGAATCCCATCCCTGTCTCCCTGCCTGCTCTCCCCGGCATGCCCTTCCTCACTCCCAACAGGGCTCCCTCCCTCCTTCTGTCTCTGCTGCCCTCTTTCTCTTCCTGGCCCATCTCCCATGCTCTCCTGAGTCAGGGCCTCTATGGTGGCCATTTCCTGTTTGGAATCTCTTTCTGGACAGCCGCACGCTCCTCCCTGGTTTCACTCACTTCTCTGTTTGAACATGGCCTCGTGACGGGTCCACCAGGGATTCTAAGAACCCACTCCACACGTTTCACGACCGGCTCTGGTCTTGCTTTGCTTTGCTTTTCTCCATGGCGTCGGGCACTTTCTGACACCGTTTCATGCATTTATTGGTTTGATTTCACACATCTGCTTCCGGGAGAACAGGTGCTCCCTGCCCTCAAGACCCCACTCTGCAGGATCCCCTACACATCCCCTGCAGTGTTTACCAATCTAGAAATATTTGTTGAATGCTCATTACGTAGGAGACAGTGTTTTAAAGGCTATCACGTTAAACACAACATTCAGAACCCTGCCCACGAGGAGTTTTCGTTATAATGGGATGGGGTAGGCAAATGAGCAGAATCTGCTGGATGTTGCTGAGTGTGACAGAGGAGCAGGCGTGGAGGACAGTGGAGGGGCACATGATTGTAAGTTGGGTGGCCTAAGAGAGCTTATGAGGAAGGACAATGCGATCAAAGATCTGACGGGTACAGGGAAGATATTTGGAAGAAGAGGATTCCGGACAGAGGAGTAAGTGAAAAGCCCTGATAATTTCCTGAAATGGCCTGGAGGGCAGAACAGCTAGAGGAGAATGCACAACCTGAGGGACTGTCGGCTTTTATTCTGAGATAAGCAGAAAGCTACAGAAAGGGTTTGGAAAGAAGGTTGACACTAGACCGCTTGTATTTTGAAAGGATGGTCTGTCTGCTCAGGATTGACAGTGGAGGGATGAGTCTAGAAGTAGGGAGAGCAATGGAGAGGCAAGCTTTATAACTCAAATGAGAGAAGTCAGTGAGCTGGATGGGAGCAAGGTGAAGAGGTCCCACAGGAAGTGAGAGGTGATGAGGTCAGAAGTGAGGAGGATCATGGCAGAAGCAGTTTGGGGACTCCATTTTGCATACCTGGGTATCCAAAATTAAATAAGTGAGATAGTTAGACAAGAGTTGGAGAAACAGGTCTGTAATGTAGGAGTGATAGATTAGGCATTAATGCAAATCCAGAGGCTTGGGGGCTTATGCATAGTCATGAGACCAAATGAGTTCATCAAGGGAGAGGATGTATATCATTAAAAGACTCAAAGGGTGGGTCCTGGGGCACTCAATATCTGTAATACTAATGGAAACTATTTTTGCATCCTCATGACAACCTGAGTTACACTCCTACATCTCTTAGAAATACAACTGAGGGCATTATTTTAATCAGATCATTACTGTGATGATGTAGGTTATATATTTCTTTCATAACCAAAGATGAACTTGAAAAGAAGTGACACTAATTTAAAAGATAGTTTTATACAGAAAAGCATGTTTCTGTGAGGAGCTTGAAAATGATTCTATTAACTTTCTAGTTTGACCTTTTAGGTGATTCAGTTATTATTATTATTATTTTTTCATTTAAGTAAACTGTTTTAGAAGATATACTGTCATGACAGTCACTGCACCACTCACTCCAAAGACACTTGCAATGTCAACCTATTTATTAAGAATGTTTGTCTGTGTACTGAGGACTGAGAGCGTGTGTGTCACACTTTAATGCCAATGCAGGGTGGAAGAGAGGACTGTGAGATCACTCTCTGGCTACACTGCTGCCCTGGACGCTGGGCCCAGCAGTGGGCTTCCTAGCATCTGCTCCACCTCCCTCTCACGCTGACCTGCTGCATTGTGGTTGTGAGAATTTCATCAGCTCATGGGCTTGAGGATAAAGGGCAACACAAACTCTTTATCAGAGATTTTCTTTTTAGACATGAATATATGACGAAATTCTGACCAATGAGATGTAAGGAAAAAGTTGCTGGAGCATCCTGGGAATTTCCATTGTAAGCATAAGGAAGGAAGCCCCTCAGTCACTGCTGGTGGTCCTCTTAGACCCGCAGGCACCGCTCCTAGCGTATCCAACCTGCAAAGGGCAGGAATGTCTTTCAACAGTAAAAATGATAGATATGCACAGGATTGAACTACTCATAATTCTCCATTCATGACATGTTACCCTTACAGATCCACACATTACCATCCTCTTTCTCTTTTGTCATTGTTTTTACTATTTATTTATGTATTTATTTGGTTACCAGGGATTGAACTCAGGGGCACTCAACCACTAAGCCACGACCCTATCCCTGTTTTGTATTTTTTTATTTAGAGACAGGGTCTCACTGAGTCACTTAACACCTCACTGTTGCTAGGCTGGCTTTGAGCTCTCGATCCTCCTGCCTCAGCCTCCCAAGGCACTGGGATTACAGGCATGTGCCACCATGTCCAACTTACCAGTTATTTTTATTGATTTGTTTGAAATAAAATGAGCAGAGCTAACTCCATCATATAACAGGAACATTACCATGTAACTCAGAGTGGATTTGAACATGAAGAGTGGGTGGATGATGACTCTACTGGAGGATGTGGCTGGGTAACATGGGCCTTAACGTGGGCACAGGAAACAGACCCCAAGGAGAACATGCTCACAATTCCATTTATACAGGCTCTAGAGCTGGCAAATCCAGTTTGCTCCTCCAGAGACAGAGTAGTGCTTCCCTTTGGAATGAAGAGACACTGTGGCCACTGAGGTGGTGGCAGAGATCTTGATCTGCTTTGTGGGGTCACACAAGGAAAAAGACATTCAGCTGCACAATTATAGTTTATTTATTTTACCATAGATATAAACCAACTCACCAGAAGTGAATATTTAACTTTATTTTGCAGGATTTTTTTTTAAAGTATGCAAACATCAAGGGAGTCAATAAAAGGGAAACAAATCTGACACATGCTCCTTTGCTTATCTTTTAACAAATATAAAATTTGGTACTTCTATTATTAGTTGAAACTTGAATGCAACCCATTTGTTCTTATTATGATTTTGCTATTTTCAACTTTTACCTTTAGTTCATAATCATATTGTCTTCAAAGCTGTTCATTAACTAATCTGGGAATATGCAATGTACGTATATGGGCCAAAATTCAAATTAAAAAGTAATACAAATTAAAACTAATGTTTTACATGTTCTCCATAAATTATTGATAATGTTCCTGGGTTTCATGGTGAATTAATTAATGTTTGTTATATTTTAAGTAAATTAATAAAAATAGTAAAAAATCAATAAAATAGAAAGGCTGGCAACATATGGTTGCCATCAATAATAGTGATCTGTCAGGAACGGAGCATTGTGATAGTTCAATTCTTCATTCTTGAGGCACAATGTGAAATAATTAAATGACAACAAAACAAATTATATTCAAAACCAATTTCACTTCCCACATTTTATCCTCCTCTCATGCATCCCCATGGAGAAATGGGGACACATTTTATTCTTTTTTTTTTTTTTTTTTATTTGCTTTTCCCACTTTTGTTTAGGTCTCCTTTCACATCTACTTAAGGAATGCCTCATCTTTTTGAATGGCCACTTAGCTATATATTGCGTAAATATGCCAGAATTTGTGCTTCTAGAACCCTACAGGTGTACCTTTACAGTAGTTCAATATTATATATCATATCACTCTTAATATCCACGTACATACATGTCCCTTGTCCACAAAGGTTTGTACACATAGAGTACACATGCCTACAAGTCAGATTATGGGGACAAAGGGCATATGCATTTCAAATTTTGGTACATATTTTAAAATTCTACAGACTTTGAACCAATTGAAACTCCCAGTAACAATGTATAAGTGTATTTTTTTCTGTTGCCAATAAAATGTGCTTTTCAGCATTGGCAAGGACATGGAGTGACAGGGACTCTCATTTTTTGCTGGTGGGAATTCACAATGGTACAGTCACTGTGGAAGACAGGTTAGCAGTTTCCAACAGACAAAACATGCTCTACTCTACCACCTAGAAATCACACTTCTAGCCTTTTGTCTGAATAAATTTTTGTCCACGCAAAAACCTGTGTGGTGATGTTCACAGCAACTCTATTTATAATTGCAGAAATTTGGAAGCAACCCATAGATTCTTCATTAGGTGAGTAGATTGATGGTGGTACATCCAGATAATGGAATATTCAGCACCCAAAATACTAATTAACAAAAGTCGGGTTAGCAAGCCATAAAAAGACATGGAAGGTAGCCGAGCGCGGTGGCGCACACCTGTAATCCCAGCACTTGGGAGGCTGAGACAGGAGGATTGCAAGTACAAAGCCAGCCTCAGCAATGGCGAGGCACTTAGCAACTCAGTGAGACCCTGTCTCCAATAAAATACAAAAAAGGGCTGGGGATGTGGCCCAGTGGTTGAGTGCCCCTGAGTTCAATCCCTGGTACAAAAAAAAAAAAAAAAAAAAAAAAAAAAAAAAAAGACATGGAAGGAGAATCTTATTGTTAAACTTAAAAATCCAATATAAAAAAGCAACATAGTATTTGATTTCAAATACATGACAGTCTGCAAGAAGAGGGGGGGAAGCAGAAAAGAGGTAATTTTAGGGCACCAAAAGTACTTTGTACGACAGTGTAACGGTGAACACTGGGGCTATTTGATCTGATAGGTGATTGCAATGTTAGTGAGAACAGCAAAGTAAACTCACAGTTGTGACACAGATGGACATGATAAGTAAGTGCTATCTCCTCCTTTCATCTTTTTGTTCCTGCATCTGTAAACTCACACAGTCCAGGCTAGGAGACAAAGACGCTGACCTGTCTGTCCCTTGTTTTGCTTTCTCTTCAATGCAGCACCTGTGACCTCAAAGCTCTGGATGACAAAGTTTGGCCACTGGGGAAGCTGAGCTGATTTGCCCTGACCTTTCCTGACCTACCTTGAGGCTAAACCCAAACCCAGAGGAGCAGACACTGGTGTGGTCGGAACCCCAGTTCAGCTGTGTTTATTGAGAGAGGGTCTCAGGGGTGTCTTTGTGTAGTGCAGCCTGCTCTCCACGCAGTCCATTTTTTACAGCACTTGGAGTCATTCATGCATTTATTGCTTTTACTCTAATCCATCATTTAAAATATCCCATGTCTTAATATCTGATGATAGGAAGTGACTGTTCTAGCGCTTTCCTTGGGGCAAGTGAGAGTGGGATACAGAATGCAATCAGTCACCGATATTTACTGAACCCACGTGGTGAGGACAGCAGGCTCCCTCCAAGTGGATGGGCTGCCTCTTCTGATCTCAGGCACCTGGAAGGAAACAGAGCAGCAGGTTCTATGGTCTACTTTCAGATTCACACTCACTCACGGGCCAGCTTGCAGGAATGACCGCCCATCTGTCCAAGGTCTTCAGTCATACCTTGGAGAAGACACCTCCTAGCTCTGGTCCTCTTCTGCTCAAATATGAGGATTGGCCGAGTGTTGTTCAACCCTATGTGCACGCCAGAACTCCCAAAGAACCTGCTTAAAAATGTGACACCTGACACCCCAGGTCCACCTCAAATCAATAAAGGGGCTGGATGAGGGTGTGGGCATTGTCTTTCATTTATTTATTTATTTATTTCTGCCATAGAAGACTTGAACGTACGGTCTACAAGATGCTTATAGTTGGAAAGAAGATCTTAAAGGCCCTTTTAACTCCAAGGACTTCTGAATCTGTGAATTTTTTTAAAAAAGTTATTCTAATTCCAGGGATATCTGAATTTATGAAGTTTAATCAAGGACTAACAAATTCAATTACAGAAATGACATTTTTTTTTTTTTTGCCCTGAGCACATTTAAATAAATTGTTTTCTTTAAAACTTCTTGATTTCATTTAAACAGATACAGATGAACGACGTGGTGCTTCTTACTGTAGAGGTGACTGGAGGAAAAATGCTGATTGCCCAGACCTTACCCTAGAACTTCCAAATCAAAATATTAAACGCAACTCACAGAAGAAGCAACTACATAATTCCTTGAATATAATGAGGATTTTTTGAAAATGTCTGTGAAAAAAAATCAGAGAGAAAAGAGTCTTAGATGAATAAACATACCAGTACAAAAAGTCTTGAAGTCCTTGTCACTTGCCATTAGAAGTCTTTTGGGATCCAAGGAACTCTACAAATTGGCCACACAGGTTAGAATTATTCTACTTGCAGGAGACACGCACACACACACACACACACACACACACACACATTTTTTTAGAAACAATTACATCAGTTTCCGTAACAGAACAGTCTGTATGTAGCGCTGACTTCAGATTGGCTTCAGACTGGTGCTGTTTCTTCACAGTGCCACCCTGGGTGCTAGGAATCAAGCCCTGGGCCTTTGCACATACTAGGCAAGTGCTTTGCCACTGAGCCACACCCCAGCCCCATCTTCACTCTTGTCCTCCTTGATTGACCTCATCCTGGGACGGTGTCTCTCCGTGGTGTCACAGGGCTATTGCTGTCCCTGTAGACTTTCATGGTGGGTTGCAGGAAGCAGCTTCTGTCCCCCAAAGTTAAACCGTCTTTCTCTTGCTAGCAGTGACCCTGAGTATCGCCCGTCTACCTGCAGGACCCTAGAGATGGGATTCGTTGATTGGTGCTTTCCTAGAGGGAGAGCTATTCTTTTCTCCTTTTTATGGACGAGGAAATTGGAGTACGGAGGGTTATAGCTTGCCGAGGTCCCAAAGCTAGTGAGAGTGAGGCCTGCAATTTGAATCTCAGCACCTGATTTCAGGGCCCACATTATTAACCACTTAACCATCTTAAAATTTCTGACTAAACAGACTTTTTGTTTTTCCATGGTTTCTTCTCACTCATAAACACAACTTTCTCATAACCTCAGCACACCTGTGGCCCTCACGACCTACTCTCACCATTTGTTTTTTTGGTACCTGCTGCCAACTCTCTAATTTTCTCCTTTCCTGTTTCAGATTGACCTACTTCGACCTTGTGTGAACAGAGCGTCATATGCCAGGCCTCATCGTTGGCTGGCCTGTCATCGTAGGTCAAGTGTCTTGTCCTGATTTGATGCTCTTTGTTAGGTGAGGGCTGATCATCACAGGCAGACTCTCTCCTACCTTACCCTTGCTAGGCTTCTCATTCCCCACTCCAGCTGGAGCATGGAGCATGGCTGCTTCCCTTAGAAGTAGAGACTGAGATTGATCCATGCACCGGGACATTCGTTATGAGGCAGAGAAAAATATGTGGCCTAAATCTGACACAGTCACATCGCTGTGAAGATTGCAGGAGGGAAAGGTCTCATTTGGGATGATCTTCTAGATGTGGCCACAGGGAGGGTGCTAAGCGAGGGTAGGAATGGTGAATTAAATAAAAAGAACTGCATGAGCAGGTATCGAGGTTGCAAAGCTTTTTGTTTCAGACACTGTGATTAGGCACTCGTCCCTCAGGGGACACGTGTCGAACAAGTACTGTATTCCCAGGATTTGCATATAACCGCAGCCTTCTAGAAGCTGAGACTCACCATGCACAGACTCCTTACTGCTATGGCCCAGGAGGGAGCTTTAAGTTAGTTCTGACCTTCTCCGCTCTAACTGGAAGCATGCTTTGTAAAAATGTCTTTGAGTCATAAGGGCTGGAGGGAGCCAGGCAAAGTTCAGCAGAGCTGTTAAGTCACGTGCATGTCAGTCCTCTGTGCAAGCTGAAAGGGAAGAACTGATTTCAGATCTCAATGCAGCTCTGAGAAAGTGCCTACAGGGGTCTGGGGCACAGACGGACCAGGAGGAGTGTGCAGAGGCAGGGATGGCTTGGGCTGGCACGATGCTCGAGAGCAGGACCTTGCTGTGGACACCATGAGGACTCCAAAGGTGACAGCTGGAGGCTGACACCTGCCACTCTGCTCATAGGAGAGAGATCCAATCATCACACTTGTACGCTGCTCACACACCTCCTCAAATGACTCATGTGCTGGATAGTACAATATAGGAGTTAAACAATATATTTGGCTCTTTTGTTGTGCCTGTGGAATAATAGTTTATGACTGTCATTTCCTCACATTCAGCACCTTCAAAATAAAGTGCATGTATTTATTATTCATTTCTGAAATCTCAACATCTAGCAAAGCACGCAGTAGCTATTCAGCAGTAAATTACTGAACAAATGAGTGATCTGACCAATTAATCAATCAGTGAAAGGGTTTGAGTGCAACAATTAAATGACTGCTGCTGATCCTTTGAATATTCATTCTGACACTGCTGTAGTCTTATTGGCATGATAGAAAGACCAGGGACTCTAAAAGTCTGACCATTCTAAAAATGAATCATATTTCAAATTGCTTGTTAGGTTTGTATTGTTGGCCAAATAGCCTGACTTTTCAGATCCTCAATTTTTCCATGTCTAAAATGAGAGTAACAACTAACTCAGGACTCTTTGTGAGGGTTTAATGAGACAGTCCCTATAAATAACTAGTACAGACCCTGAGATACAAGAGAACATCAACAAATATCACTTCCTTTACCTCCTTCCCTTTCAAGAATGAATCACCCAATTCTCTACTGAAGAAATTAGCTATTTCAAGAAGTTTAAGGCAGCAAATGGTTAACTCCACAGTGACCTCCATAGTTTAGAATGTAGCATAATAACAATGTGGTTCAGATCCTACTAGATACACTGACCTTAATCCTCTTGTCTATTTACAACTAATGAAATGAGCTGTGCATTAGTGCTATTCCCATTTAAGGAAAGGGAAACTGAGGTTTAGGATGTTAAATAATTCCCCCACGGCCATATTTCAGTAAGCGGAAATAATCAGAGCTGAATGCAAGCCTGGGTTTTAATCTGAACTCCTACCCTTTATACTGGATCTCTAGTAATAAATAGCATCTGGGAGACCCCCAAGGACAGAACCAGATTTGGGGTCCTCTCCAGGAGTTCCCAAGATTGCAAAGAGCAGCAAGAACCAAGCAATAGCACCCACACAGAGAGGAGCCTTGGGGCCTAATAGATGTGTGTGTCTCCTTTCCTTAGGATGCTCTGCCCTCTGCTGGTGGTTCTAAGGCTTTTTACACACAGGTCATTAAAAATGCCAAGTGCACACCTTTTTATTCAAGGCCTCTTGGTGGTAACTTAAGTTATTTCAAATAAGAATTTTTATCATATGTGCAATTCATTTATACATTAGACTTGTTTGCAAAGGTGTAAGTGTGGATTTGTGTGAGTGTGTGTGTGTGTGTGTGTGTGTGCATGTGTGTTTCACTCACAAAGCTACAAACCCTAACATAATGCTTGTCACATAGTAGGCAAAAAGCAAATATTGTAGGGATGAGTGACTGGGAACACACACAAGTAAAGCAAAAAGAGTTGACTGAAATATAGAGTTCAGGTGATGGAGAAAAGAACAGCATGGCTTCCAGACACCTTAAGAGCTAGCGGAGTACAGGGAAGGTGGCTGCTATCATGACTGCTGTTTTACCCTCTAGGGAACAAAGGCATGGAGGGTTGACTGTCCTCATCAAGGAGGTGTCACTCAAACACAATGCATGGCTAGCAGGCAATCCAGCTCAAACAGTCTGGTCCCACCTGTGCACTTGATGCTCTGGGCCATTATGCGATCTAGACTAATGAAGGAATCATTATTTGTTCCTGAATTCCAGGGAAAATGAACATGGCCCTGGTCTCAGGCTCCAGGCTGTCAAAAATCTTAACACCAAAATCTAAAATGAGTAGCAGGGGCCTAAGTAGTCCAGAAAGCATGGAAAGGAGGTGAGAGTTTGTGCACACTCAGGAGCAGCATATGCAAGTGTGGATGGGTGAGGGGCTAGAGGACAGAGCTGTGGATAAATTGTCTTCGTCCATACCTGAGGCTGGGGAGTCCAGGACCAAAGGTCCAGATGTGTTGGGGGCTTTCTGACTGCATCATCCTATGGTGCAAGGCAGAAGGGCAGGGGAAGTGAAGGGGCTGGACTAGCCCACCCTGAGATAAGGACCCATTCATGGGACAAGGGCAATCAGCTATCTAACAGATTGATGTCCTCAGGACCTGAGCATCTCTCTGAGTCCCACCTCTTACTATTGCTGCATTGGGGGTTAAGATTCCAACACAGGCTGTTTGGGAGAAACATTCAAATCATTCCAAGTTTCATATGCATCTGTCACTCTGATACATGGTTTGTAAATATTGTTTTGTGTAAGCCTCAGGGAAACTCTAAGGGGTATGATATTTTCAGACAAAGAGACAGAAGACTGGGAAAGGCTCACAGATTGAAGTTTTGATGGTGAGTTTTGTCTCAGGGGCTGAGAAAACATAGGCTCTTGTGCATGCTTGAGGGGCCAATAAGAGAAGCATATGGAAAAGGCAGGTACCAAAACACTCAGGTGTTAAGTTTGTGGGACTCTAGGACTTTGCCTAATTCACCAGTTCTTATTTCTTAGTATACATGTGAAAATGTGTGCATTTTGTTAAAATGCAATTTTGGATTCAGTAAGTCTGGAAGGGGCCTGAATTTCTGCTTTTCCAGGGTGGTATTGCTTTTGCTGACTTGAATACCACACTTCTGAGTCTAAATTGCCTGTAAGCACTTAGCTGGCATCGGGCAAAGGGCTGGTGGTGATGGTGTCTTAAATGAATGAATGACTTGATCAATCATCAATCAACACTGACATTTCTGCAGTTGTAATAGAACAAGGAGTTGGCAATGCATCTTCTCTTTTGAGCCTAAAATTGGCTTAGTAAACAGCGGACTGTCTTTCCTTAACTAGATAGTTAGGTTGTGATTCTAGGTGGTTGCACTGAGATTGCTTATCTTCTGCTTTCTTGTTAATGAAAATCATCAGCCACATGAGAGTAGGACCACTTCAGCAGGCCAGGATATTTTGGAGAATTCACTTTTCAGCAAGAACATCTTGAAATATCGCTAAAAAGCCCTGACACTTTGTGATTTAGGAAATTTCTCACTAGCTTTTTCATTTCCTCTCTTTTGATTCATCTCCCTTTCTTTTAAACAAAAAAATAACCATGGAACCCCGGAACCTTGTGATCTGTATTTTCTTTTCTAACTCTATTGGTGGTACTCCTGAAGAGATGGTCACTCTTAGAAGGACAGCAGTCAGGTGGGGCATGCTGGAACTTTCCCCTATGTCACCCTCTCAAACCCTAAAAGTACAGGAATTAATTCGGAAGCAAATTCTGGCAATTTCCCCACTGCTGTGTCGACTAACCCACTATTTCAGGACTGGGTTTGCAAGTTCATCCTTCACATCAGCAAAACCCAGGGCCACTCGTAGGCAGGCTGACTTAATGAGTATTTTATTACTTTCAAATCAGCGTTCCTGGCCTGCCCCGTGAGCATGTTGCTGAACACAGCTCGGAACTAATGAGGTCATCCCCACCCTCGGCTGGGCAGTACCTGGGGCTCTGCTCAGAGTCCCATGGGAAAAACAGGGAGGTGTTGGAGGAAGGAAACGAGGGCCCTGTCAGCAGCAATGGTGTCTGATTTGCTGAGTTTTCAAAATTGTTCAGCATCCTTTTGGTTCTAAGTGGAAGGCAGCTGAAAAGACAGGAAAATGTCTGAATGGATATTGAAGGGTATTTCCCTAAATTCAGATCTCAACGTGGACTGTTGGTATGTGTGTGTGTGTGTGTGTGTGTGTGTGTGTGTGTGTATCAAAGTCTTACAGTAAACCCCTTGGTCTGATTTAGTACTTTGAATCACAGTGGATGATGGTAATTCAGTTTAATATAGCTGATCCTTCCGACCAGCCACAACAAAGGGGCATTGAGTGTTTCTAGTATAATAATAATAATAATGGTAATAAATTATTTTTAATATATTAACATAAAACATTATAGAATTATATCATACAATATAGTATCGCATGTTCCAGATGAAGATTCAGGATGGAAAGAAGTAAAAGATAAAATACAGCTGCTGAACCCACCTCAGATTGTGTCCCCAAACGGAGACCAGGTTTTTGTTGTACTAAGCTACTGAAATTTCAGGGTGTCTCTCTTGTTTTCGTTGGCATCGGTTGGAGTGACTAAACAGCTCCCCAGGAAAGCAGGCTGGAAGTTCTGAGAGGTGGGGGTGAGGGGCACATCTGCAGGTCTCACCAGCATTTCACCCATCACATCGGAGAACTGGGGTTGCTGCAGGGGTCTCTCCAATTCACCGCTCAGTTGTTTTCAAAAGACCACCTTTGTAACAAGAATTTTCCACAGTCGCCATAATTATCTCATCTCTTAGCTACTTCTTGGGATCTTTTAGCTTTCAGTGTCATCATTTTTTAACAGATTGCTAGATCCTGAATAGCTGACAGTGTGTGATTAGTTTCTATTCCTAGCGTGACCTAATAAAGTACGGTGGCAGCCTGCAGCTGGTGCTGGTTACATGCTTTATGAATGAGTGAATGAATGGGTACACACTCATTTTGAATATCTATCACATTTCCAGAAATGGCAATTTACCAATTTGCTTCCTGATGAGGCAGAGAGCCAGGCATAACTGAGGCTGTGACGTACAGTGGGAAGAGAAGAAGCTTCAATATCAGAAGTTCCGAGCCAAGCCAAACAGTGCCTCCACAGTACTTGCTCCAAGACTTTCTGCAATATTTCTACTAGTTTTCAATCAGACAAAATAAAGGACTTTCTCAATAAAGTCTAGTGACACTCCTGCTCAGGAACCCCAACTTCGCCTGAGAGATGTGGGAAAAATCCTCCAGTTACGAGGACTTGCCACACATGAACACCAGGTGGCAATATTGAGCCAATATCATCCATTTCTTGGTATAAGGGTGGAAAATCCTCAATCCTTAAATTCTAAAAATGTATATTTAACACAAACATACCTAGTCTTACTTCCTTTCTCACATAATGTATTCAAATTTGTATGAATCCTTTTCTCTCTTAATTTATCTTACATTTGTAACATGCTTGGTATTAAGAGGATGCTATTTTTGTCCCTGTTCTCTAGATAAGGAGGCTGAGAATCAGGGAGGAAAGGGCACAGGGCAATGCAGGCTACAGGCCAGGCTCCCGTCCTCTCTTGACACCCCCCTGGCCAGGGCATTGGGGTGAGGTGGAGGGACCCTAGAGGTGTGGACAGGACAAGATTTCTACTTCTTCTCCTCTGAATCAAAGCTGTCTGAGCACCATTCTTCCAAATAAAACTTGGCTTCATTTTCTTGACCACTTTGATCAGCATCTGACTGTGCAGCCTCCCTGCTCCTCCTTGAAGCTCTCACTACCCTGGCTACTAAAAGCCCATTCTCTCTTGATTTCTTCTTGTGCCTCTCTCTCTCTCTACACACACACACACACACACACACACACACACACACACACACTTGTTTTAGTTGTACACAATGCCTTTTTTCTTACATGGCGCATAGGAATCGAACCCGGGCTGTGCACGTGCTAGGCGAGAGCTCTACCGCTGAGCCACAACCCCAGCCTCTTGTGCCTCTATTGCTGCATCCTCTTGGCTTCCTTGGGGGCCCACACTTGGCAGGTGGCTTCATCTAGGATGCACCTTTCTTTAATCTATTGCTATGTTTACCTTACCCATTGTCCCACGGGCCCTGGAGGCTCTTTTATTTCCAGCCCCAAGCTTTCTGCCAAACCCTCTGGTGCTGTGATCTAGGGTTCTTTTGCCTCTTGCTTCAGGATTTTCTCCACTACAGATTCCTTTTCTGAACCTCAGAGTCTCAATCTCCTACCCTGCTACTGTTTTCCTTTATAACATTAGCTATGTTGTTAAATTATTTAATTTTATATGTAGTTATTTGCTTAAGATTTTTCTCTTCTTCTAAACTCTCAGTTTTAGGAAGACAGATTGTGTCATAAAATAGCTTATCCATTATCTATCATGACAACTGTACACAGTAAGGGCTTAATTTAGTCAACGCTTCATCGCTGAGATCAAAATCCCTGACAAGATTAACTTAGAGAAGGGAAAGCTATTGGGGCGTCGGTTTCAGAGGTATCAGTCCAGAGATGGCTGACTTCATTGCTCTGGGTCCAAGATGAGGCTGTACGTCATGGGAGAAGGGTTCAGCAGAGGGGAAAAGCTGCTCAACTACTCTGGCAGGGTCAGAAAGCAGGAGAGAGAGAGAAAGAGAGAGAGAGAAGAGAGAGAGAGAGAGAGAGAGATATGAAAGATATGAAGGGGCTCTATGAAGAACAACCCTTCCATGGCACATCCCTAGTACCCCACCCCCTCCAGCCATGCTCCACCTGCCAAGAATTACCTCCCAGTTATTCCAGAAAAATTAGAATGCATTGATTAGTTTGCATTGCTCATGATCCAATCACTTCACCTCTGACTATTCCCGTGTTAACAGAGGTTTTGGGGATATACTTCATATCCACATCATACAATGTCTTATTTTACATATTGAAAGAAACACAAAAATAAACTCCTAGATATTCAGTTCAAATCATCTCACTTTTGTGGACTCTAAGTCCACGCATGTGACTCACGACATTAATGTTGACTGGAGGGAGAATGCCCGCAGCGAACCCCGCTGTCCCTCTGCACTCTCTAACTTGCTTTGGGTCCTCACTGTCCACGTGGACGACCACCTGCCTTGGTTTCTCTTCTATCAGACACTTTTTCTCTCTCCCTGTCCTCCATGCACATCTTCACCCAATTTGTGCTGACTTCCTCCCCTATATTTTGCAAATCTCTCTTCTTCACTGGATTAGGACCAACTTCAAACTTCCACCTTCTCCCTACTTCCTCACTTTAACAGCTTTCATTCCAATCTACTCTGGGAAGGCTAGCATCCTGACGCTTCATCCATCATCCAGCCAGCTTCAGAATTTCTTTTGCCGTGTTTATCATGCGTCTACAGGAACTCAGGGATCAGTGGAATTAAAGAATGATTCTCAAAGTTAGCTAAAGTCTTGGTAGGAATTAAAGGAAACATTAGTTTCATAGATAATTAAAATTTTTCTGCTATGCCACGAATATGCCTTTATTAACATTAAAATAGTAATTAAAATGCCACCTGAGATCTCATCATCTCACTAGCCCACGTGCGTAGATGCTGAGTTGGTCCTTTGTGTACTCTTCAGGTTGGTAAAGCCTTTGCTGTCTTATCCAGTGGAATGTTCTGTCTTTTCTAACTGAGCCTTAGTGGTTACCTCTATGGCAAGGGTGATTATCTCTACTTTTTGAGGAGAAACCTGGAGGTTGGGGAGGTTACATCATGAGCCCAGCTGGTGAGGAAGAGATGGGATAAGCAGGCAGCTGTGAATGACAGATCCCACCAGACCCAGGGCTCTGAGTCTCTGTCCCCAGCCTCCTTCCTTTCAGTCCTGGTCTCTTCAATTGCTTCCTTCACTCTCTTCAACGGCATCTACAGCTGGCAGGAGAAAGCTCGGGATTTTAGCAACTGCACCAGAGCCCGCAGGTGTGGCACCTCCTAATCTGTTTTGTCCCAGGCTTTCTCCAGGAAGTCTGGCTTCCAGGCAGAGAGAGGCCCGACGGGTGATTTCTGCTTCTCAGTCCTGCTAATCCTGCCCTGGAGGCCAGAAAGCTTCTTCTGCTCTGCCTCTCCTGTCCTTGCCGTCCTCTCCTGGGACACAGGGCATCCTCCCTTCCCTCTGGGCACCACTCTTGAGCACTGCCATGCCCCACCCCCAGGGTGGACTGCTTGCTTGGCCCTGTGCAAACAGAAGACCATGTATGTGCAGGCTCTGTTATGGACTTTCCCAGGGAACATGGTGCTGTTAGCTGGCCAGTCCGGCAGGAATTGGAGAGCAGGGAAAGGACAAGAAACTGAAACCCCCAGGGATCCTTATCTGATATGTAAAACCTCCCCAGCTATGATTGCACCCCCTGAAGAAAAAACTCCTATGACCACCACACCATGTGCTCTCCTGGAGTCTGTCCATGCAGCTCCTAGGTTGTCAATCAAAAGTCAAAAGGTGGACCTGGGTAGGATTCTTGGGAAACTTCCCTGGGACCCCCAATAAAATAGGAGAACAGGAATGCTGCCCTTCTGTCTGAGGGGACTTGCTCTCTCCCTTGAGAATCTCTCCCCTTCCCCATTCCTAGCCCTTCTAATAAACTTATTCCCGTTACTCTGAGTGACATGCCTGAAAACTTTCTACCCTGATTGTAAGGATCAAAGTGAAGAGGAGGCTTCCGTGCTGCCTTTGCTTCCCGGCAGGCCTCTGCCCTACAACAGAACCACTTGCTCTATCTCCAGCTACCTCCCAAGAGGAGAGAGGACTGCAGAGAAGACCTGTGTATCATTTATTTCTAAGGAAATTTAGACCACTCACAGGTTGACTGTATGCAAATTAAATATGTGAACAAATTATGATGAAAAAATGCTTGAGGATAGCTCCATCTTCATCAGTCTTCTATGTATTTTTTTTTTTTTGAAATAAAGTATTTAAGATTCTATTGTCTTTGTGGCATCATCCTGCTATTCTGAAACAATTTAGAACTAGATGACTTTTTTAAGAAATTTAGTTGGGATTCAGAGATAATATAAAATCCTCTCATTTTTTATATTCAAGTGACCTTCTACACAGAAAATAGGAGTTCTTTAGGCCTCTGCTGTGGGTTCCTCAAAGACTCTGATGGTCCAACCTTCTGGGAAGCACACCGCTGTTTCTGCTAGGGCGAGAGCCTTCCTGATTCTGACTGTTCAGCTCTTGGATTCTTGCCCTGTGTCCAATAATTCTTTAATAATTAGCCCCTTGGTAATATTCCCTGTCTCCAAAAATGCTATTTTGCTGTCAGGAGACAAGGACGATTTCTTTTCTCCAAGAGGTAATCCCGATCGCCCACTGCAGAATCAGAAGCATCATAACGCATTTCAAGGGGCGCTTGCTGGCAGGATTCAGGGTCGGGTGCTCAGCCACCTGTGCCCATCTCTGCACAGTGGACTCTGGTCCTGGTGTGAGGTAGCAGCTGGGAATGAGCAGTGGAATGCATGGTAAGGTATGGTGTTCTTCCAATTACTCCAGAGTCCCTTCTTTATGATAAGGTCATAAAGTGTTCTTTAAGTTACTTTAGAGCCCTTTTTAAAACTACTTCCAAAGTAGATGAGAAAGCAAATGGTGGTAGTTAATTTGTAGAAAATGAACAGAAGAAAAGTGGCTAATTGACAAACATGCCAAGAGAAAAGTTTTGATGGGAATAGCCCTTGACAGGGTCCACTGAGGTTGGTGCAAAGCTAGGAATTATGGCTTAAAGTGCCTCCAGTTGTCTGGGAAGGAAGATTTCTTTAGTAGCACGGGTGCACTAAGGTAACTTCTGACTAGCTATCGATGCCAGTGCCCACATTAACATGGGATTGACTTGTAGATGAAGCCCTCTAAATAGGATGGCCACCATGACAGTTCCAGAGAGAACCAACTAAGGTAAAAAAACTCCACTGCCCAACATGAAGGAGGAGTTGAACACCTGATTGGAGAAGGTCGCTGAAGGAAGTCCCTGATTTTCAAGTTAACTTAAAACAATAATAAAATTGGGGACAGCAGTGTCTCCTTTGTGGTTCTCTGCTTGGAGAGGGCCTACTTTCTCTCTTGGAAGTGCTTTTTGCTTAAGCCTCACTTTTATTTTACTTTATTTTCACCTCACTTTCACTTATAATAAAGTTCTCTTGCATGACTTTTGGTGTCTGACTTTAAATTTTCTTTCCTCGGAACACAAGAACTAAGGTTTGGAGTTTCAGCTCCCTGCTTTCCTGTGACACTGGGGACACGGATGGGTGACGTGTTCCTCGTTCATGGCCTTCATTTGGAATTAGCATAGTTTTTGCATGATTGTAATCATTATTTCATCCTTCCTTCTTCTTTCTAGTAGATGTGCTTTTTCTGGATGAATGCTACCCAGACATGGGGATTTAGCGAAGACCAGCTCTGTTCTGGCTTTCACGCACCCTATTCATACTGAGACCAGAGATGATACCAGTTCTTGAAAATCAGGTGGAGACCTGTACCCCTGGTGTTGAAGACTGAACACTCAACACTAAGGCAAGAGCAAAAATATTTATTTAAAGGATAGAGTAGAGAGAGAAAGAGACACACACACACACACACACACACACACACACACAGAGAGAGAGAGAGAGAGAGAGAGAGAGAGAGAGAGAGAGAGAGAGAGAGACTCCTCTGTAGAGGAGGGAATTCCAAGTTGGTGCTCAAGGGAATGGGGGTGTCCTGCCCCTTTTATAGTTTTCATATTTTCTTTGTTCTCACACCCTCTCCTCCCATCCTGCCTACGTGACCAAAAGGTGCAGTGCTGGGGATATAGCTCAGTTGGAGGTCTTGGGTTCCATTCCCAGCACCACACACACACACACACACACACACACACACACACACACACGTTACAGTGATCCAAGGGCAGGACCTAGGCCACTCAGGGGTACTTATTAACAACTCCTTGCTGGGAGGAATAATCCCATAGGGGCAGGTAACCTTGGGAACAGGTTTGAGGAGGGGAAGTGCTCTGGAGGTATTAACATTTTATTTCCTTTGAATCAGCCCCCATCTTCCTGACCCAATCATTCATCACCCACACTGACCGACCTTTTGCCCAGGCCTCAATACTATCCTGATCAGAATGACTTCCGCCTCCTGAATGTGGGACAGGGCATGAGTTGCCCCTCTTTCCGTGGAAACCTCCTGAATGGAACTTGGTGTGCAGTTTCTCCTGAGCTGAGTGGGAAGCCACTTGTGGGTTCGGGACCTGGCTTTCTTGTCTTGGCCTGTTCAGAGCTTGCCCATGTGGGTGCTGTTGGAGTACTTGTTGAGATGTAGGAAAGCTAAGTGGCCTTCTCTTTATCTGGACTTTCCCCATCTTCCTGGCCTGATGGAGGAGATCCTCTGGGATCCTGCGTCTGTAGCTCTGTCTGAATCTCCTTCAACTCCTTGCCTTCGTCTGAACTCCTTGGAGCCCACAGTGGGCTGCTTGAGCCCTGCCTCCAAGTATACCTGAACCACATCTCAACCCTACCTTATGTTTAGAGCAAGACGTGGGCTTGTCATGTCCTATCCTATCACTGGACCATTAGGCCACAAGGTCCTTGAGGGTTGGAAAGATATGTATCTCTTACTCAGTGTTTTGTTCTTGGATACCTCATATGGCATATGGCACAGGAGGGGTTTGGCTAATAGTTACTGAACAATGAGTAGCAAATGATCTACTGATGCACCTGCGATGTCCTGTCCTCCTACTGAATCTGGAGGGAGGCGGAAAGACAGTGTCAATAACAAATAAATGGGTCCAATCAGGGAGATGGGGCTGGTTCAAAGGGAAGAAATAAAATGCTAATACCTTCAGAACACTTCCCCCTCCTCTACCTATTGCCAAGGTAACATACCTCCAGGGATTGTTCCTCTCTGTGGCGGTTGTAAAAGTTGTTAATTAATGCCTCCTGGGCTTCTCCCTTCCTGCCTGGATGACTCCATCTTTGGCCCACCTCCAGTCACTAGTCTCTTATGTAGGATGGGGGAAGGAGAGGCCATGAGAACGAAGGAACTCTAAAATCTATAAAAGGGGAAGTACACACCCATTTCTTTGGATACCAGCTCTGGGCCCCCTTCTCAGGAGAAAAGTCTATCTCTGTTCTATCCTTTAAACAAAACTTGCTTTCTACATCTGCCTTGGCATTTCTCTGGTGTTCACTCTTCACATCTGGGGAAATGGAACTTGGCTCTGATTGATTTTTATCACTGCATCATATTTGGAGGCTCCCACCAAGACCGTCACCGAGGCAAACTCCTTCACACGCATCCCACATCGTTCTGAGTTGCGTCTTTCTATCGCTTTCTTTCTTTCAGGAGGACAATAATGGACAAACATTGGCTAATTAAATGCAGTTATAGCAAGCCACTGTTCTACAAGAGATGGGTGAGAGGGTTCCTGGACTTAGGCAATTTCAAATCAACTCTCCTGCAGGTCAAGCACGTTGGGTTCTGCTGAAGCCACTTCCCACCATCTATCCAGACTTGGAGAGCAATTTGTCTTGAGTACACAGTGTGTCTAATCCAGGTCTGCTTTTGGATGCATGGAGCTGGACAAAGAGTTGGAAAAAAAAAAATTGCATGATTCTGGCCTGGGCCACTCCCAGGTGAACCCCAAAGTTTTCTTCTGTTGACTCCTCTCTTGACCACCCCAATGAAGTATTCTGTGGTGATTAGTTGATAAGCAGCATTGAGCCAAAGGACCAATAACATATGCCTCTGGATGGGCTGTGCTGCACTCTCTCCTGCCCTCTCCTGAGCACAGACAAATTTCCTGCGTGGCCCCTCCCCTTGAAGATCAGACTTTAGCTGTTCAAGACTCCAGGGTTGAGAGACGGACATGGAATAGTTTGTAAGGTGATGCCTGGGTTCCCTTTTTTCACATAGTAAGCCTTTACAAGCCTGTAAGGATTCTCCCATTGTTGTTCCTGTGCTCAGATGTGCTTCAAAAGTTTCTTTGGCTGCACAGCCCTTCCATAAAGTCCTCTGGGAAAAGGACATTAAGCAGCTATGGATCACGTAGATGTCCTCCCTACCCTCTGGAGTAATTTGAACCCATAGAAAAAAAAATGTGCCCCATCATAGGTTTTTTTCCCATGGGTTATCACATTTGGAAGTTTATAGTGGAAGGAGAAGGTCAGTCATGCCCCTAAGTCTGAATTCTCCTGGGTCTCTGGCACGGGGAGAAACAGAGAATCTAGAACTACTGAAGGAGCCCTAATCAAGGAGATAGCTAAAGATTGTGGTTAGCTGAGAGCCATAAAAGATGTTCTAGTTTCCACCTGATATTAATATGTTATTCAAAGAATCTCTGTATGCCCGGGAACACTGTGTGACGCACCTGTAAGCTCGAGCTGTAAGCACGTGTTCTTGTTAAAGCTATATGTATATAACTGGGTGAGGTTGGTTAGAGTGTGTGGGAAGAAGAAGAAGAAGGTGGTGGTGGTTGAAAGGAGTCAGAGCGGTTAGAGTTCGAAGCCGGAGAGAGAAGAAGAATAAAAGACCTTTTTCATTTTCATCCTGCCTCCGAGTTTTCTCCCGCAGCGTCGTTGCTCCAGGAGGCTTTCGCTTCAGGCAGCAACAAGTGGTGGCCTGTACGGGGAATTCGGCCGGCAGGTAAGAAAAAAGAAAATTTAAAAAAAATGGGAGCAAAAATAACAAAAGGTCGGATAATAAAAGCAATGGATGAATTTTTTTGACATTGCAGACTCAGTGGATAGTGAGGAAAGTGAACAAGAAAGCATAGCCTCTGACTCAGTTGAGACCAGCAAGAAGCGTAGTAATATAAATTCAAAAGTAAGAGCTGCAAAAGCCCTCAGAAACTTATTGAAATTAGCCGAGGAGTATGTACTCTCCTTAGAAGCTGAAACTCAGGATACCGGTAAAAGTGATAGTAATAAGAAGGAGCCAAATAATGGTGAAAGTAAGGCCTCCTCCACTAAGCCGGTTAGGAACTATGAAAGTAGTAGTGAAGAGGAATCAAAAAGCGATTCTGGGAGCTCAGTCTCCAATAAAAAGAACAAAAAGAAATTAAAAAAGAAAAAGGACAGAGAGGATTGTAAAGGGCTTGAATTATTAGCATGTGAGATAACAACTGTCCCAAAGTGTGAAGAAATGCAGAATTCTCTGAATAATAATAAGAAAAAGGTTGTTTCTAATAAGACTGGGGTGTTACCCAGGCTAAGTGACGATTTATATGGGCAAACTAAACATCTCAATACAATAAATACATCTTTGAAAGTTAAAATGCATGAACATATAGAGGAGACTTATGCAGAAGGAGATCCCAGAAGTTTCTCTTCAAGTAAATGTCATGATTCTATAGTTTCAATGTTTAAGATAGAAAGTAATAATGATGATAAAAATATAAGCAAAAAAAAATGAATGCCAACTTATATTACAAAATAATATTGAAATGACTACTCACATTTTGATTGAAGAAAATACTGAAAATTATATGAAAAACACAGAAAATGATGATAAATGTGCTAATGAGCAGAGAAATACTTATAAATTAGAAGAATCTGATCACAGTGATTCAAGTAAAAATGATACAGTCTCTGTTCATAAAGATGAAAATGACTTGGCATGTACCGATAAGCACAATATAGATCTCAAGCTACCCAGCCAGTTTATTAAGGAGGGAAGCACACAATTTAAAGAAAGTGTATCAGATTTAACTTGTTTGGAAGTTGTGAAAGCTGAAGAAACATGTCATGTTAATTTTTCCAATAAAGAACAGTTAACTGTAGACAAAATGGAGCAAAATATAAAAGATTGTGGTATTTTTGATATATCCTTTCAGACTGCAAGTGGGAAAAATATCAGTGTCTCCAAACGGTCATTAAATAAAGTTGTAAATCTCTTTGACCAAAAAACAGAAGAACTGAATAACTTTTCAGATTCCTTGAATTCTAAATTACTTTCTGGCATAAATAAGAATAAAATGGACATTTCAAGGCATGGGGCAATAGACATGGTTAAAAACAAAATATTGAAAAAAGCTATTCCAGTTGATACTGAAAGTCAATTAGTAACTTTTCAGGGACAACCTGAATGTGAATTAGAAAATAACAAAAACCTTACCTGTTGAGTTTTCAAGACCTTTTTTATTTTTCAAAAAAAAAAAAAAAAAATCTAGGACATTTGAGACATTTGATAATGGCAGGTGTAAGCAAAAATTACAGACACCTGTGGACTTCCCTTTGGAAAATTTTGAATACCATAAGCAACTGATGAAGCCACATGAGAGTGAGAGCTGTGTTACTAGCACTATACTTGTGTGTACAAAATTGTATTTTTTTTCTTTATATGTCTTTATGTCTGTACATTTGTCTAAATTTCATGTTAATGTGAAGTCACAACTATATGTTTATATGTGCGTCTGTCTAGTGTGAGGTCACAAATAACAAAGCGCTTATGAAAAAAAAAGATAGAAAAAAATATATAGAGAGAGAAATAGATAGATATTCACATAAGTTTAGAATATTCTAACTAGATAATCAATATATATAGATAGATATTCATATGTTTAGAATATTCTAATTAGATAATCAATTATAATGATAATCAATTTTGATTTATAGTTGTCTCCGGGACTTCTCTTCAGCTGTGAATATGACTAATGTTGTATAACCTGATATTTTGGTGTTTTGACATAGGATTGTTTATTTGTTATTAACTTTATTTATCTATTAACTGATTAATTTGAATTATTTCAACAGGTATAGGATTGCTGTATATACAAAGACTCGAGGATTCCAGCTAACAAATTATTTTTCCAAAGTGCCTTTAATTTTTCCTTAATCTATTTTTAATGCAATAAACACCCTCAGTTTCTCTTTGATTATTTCTGAATGTGATATTTTGCCAGCTTATGTTTGTGGGAGCTTAAGCAGCAATGTGTGTGAGCAGAGATCAACTTTTATTTTCTACTCTAATAATTCTTTTTTTAGTTTGACAGCTCACCTTTATTTTTTTTAATTTTTTTATTATTTATTTACTTATTCATCATGCACAAGTATAGTATCTTTTTACATACAACTGCTTGTATACAAAGTATATAAGTACCATTCAGATCTTCAATCATGCATTTAGGATAATGATATCCATCTCATTCAACCACCAATTTTTTTCCAACCCCCCCCTTACTCCCTCCCTCCCCTCCCTTTCCATTGACCATTCTAGTGTTCCTCTGATCCTATGTACCCCCTTCCAACAACACTGTGAACCAGCCTCCTTATATCAGAGAAAACATTCGGTACTTGGATTTTTGAGATTGACTAATTTCACTTAGCATTATATTCTCCAACTTCATCCATTTACCTGCAAATGCCATTATTTTATTCTCTCTTATTGCTGAGTAAAATTCCATTTTGTATATATACCATATTTTCTTTATCCACTCATCTACTGAGGGGCATCTAGTTTGGTTCCATAACCTAGCTATTGTGAATTGTGCTGCTATAAACATTGAAGTGGCTGTGTCACTGTAATATGCTGTTTTTAAGTCTTTTGGGAATAGACCCAGGAGTGGGATGGCTGGGTCATAGGGTGGTTCCATTCCCATTTTCCCAAGAAATCTCCATACTGCTTTCCATAGCGGCTGCACCATTTTGCAGTCATGTATGAGTGTGCCTTTTTCCCCACATCCTCTCCAACATTTATTGTTGTTTGTGTTCTTGATAGCTGCCATTCTGACTGGAGTGAAATGAAATCTTAGAGTAGTTTTGATTTGCATTTCTCTAATTGCCAGTGATGTTGAGCCTAGAAGACCCAAAAAACTCTACCAGAAAACTTTTACAACTAGTAAATGAATTTGGCAAAGTAGCAGGATACAAAATCAATACCCATAAGTCAAAGGCACATTTTCTGAAAGGGAAATGTACAATAACATCAAACAAAGCCTCTGAAAGGGAAGGAGGATGCGAGTTCAAAACTAATGGCCCTCATGAGACCCTTCTCTACAAAAAAGGGCTAACATGGTCAAAAAAAAAAAAAAAAAAAAAAAAAAAAAATAAAATACCTGGGAATCAACTTAATGAAAGAGGTGAAAGAGCTCTATAAGGAAAATTATAGAACATTAAAGAAAGAAATCATAGAAGAACTCAGAAGATGGAAAGACCTACCTTGCTCTTGGATAGGTAGAATCAATATTGTCAAAATGTCCATACTACCAAAAACATTATACAGATTTAATGCAATTCCAATCAAAATCCCAATGTCATTCTTCAAAGAAATAGAAAAAGCAGTCATGAAATTCATCTGGAGAAATAAGAGACCCAGAATAGGCAAAGCAATCCTGAGCAAGAAAAGTGAAGCAGGGGGCATCACCATACCGGACTTTAAATTATACTATAGAGCAATAGTAACAAAAACAGCATGGTATTGGCACCAAAACAGACTGGTGGACCAATGGTACAGAATTGAGGACACAGAGACTAATACATATAATTTCAGCTATCTTATATTAGACAAAGGTGCCAAAAATGTACAGTGGAGAAAGGATAGCCTATTCAACAAATGGTGCTGGGAAAAACTGGAAATCCATATGCAACAAAATGAAATTAAACCCTTGTCTCTCACCATGCACAAAATTCAATTCAAAGTGGATCAAGGACCTAGGAATTAGACCAGAGACAATACGCCTAATAGAAGAAAAAGTAAGCTCCAATTTCCAACATGTCGGATTAGGCCCCAAGTTCCTTAATAAGAATCCTGTAGCACAAGAACTATTACCAAGAATTAATGAATGGGATAGATTTAAACTGAAAAGCTTCTTCTCAGCAAAAGAAACAATCAGTGAGGTGAATAGAGAGCCAACTAATTGGGAACAAATATTTAATACATGCACATCAGATAGAGCACTAATTTCTAGAATGTATATAGAACTAAAAAAACTTAACACCAAAAAAGCAAATAACCCAATCAATAAATGGGCTAAGGAATTGAAAAGACACTTCTCAGAAGACAGCTCACCTTTTGATCTCAGTGCTGGAATAGCACTGCCTTTCCCTTAATAATGGATGCTTGAGTTTTTAGGTAGCGGGCCCTGAAGATTTGCCGGTGGCAGTGTCTAGACATAAAAAAGACGGCTGCTGCTACAATTGCAGGGACCGCGGTCGCTGCAAGCATCCCTGCTGCTCAAGCATCAAACAACCTCACCAGCAGTGTGGCCTCTGCTCTGCATGCATGGGGCCTCCTGGATCTATGTGTTATAACTTATGGACATTTCGATTTTCCATTATTTTGGGACATTACGGGACAATGCCTTGCGGGTATTTGTCTAAGAGAACTCAGTGCGTTACTTGATGAAACTAAGGGCAGCTGATTTGCTTAAAGAACTTGATAAGCTATGGAAACTTGGCTCGTCAGCTGTAGGCTTGCCAGCTGTAGGCTTGCCGCCTTAAAGCTGCAGCATCTCCTAAAAATTGGACGGCTGTTAGTCAACACACAGTCGATCCTGAAGGGCTTGATTGGATGGCTGGTTAGCCTATGACGGGTAAGATCCCCAGAGAGGGGACAACCTAAGACACGGCACAGTCACATGGGACAGTCTAATGTGGCCGGCATGTCAACCTAAGCCAGGAGTCAAGGACAGCCTTGATTCCCATCATGGGTAAGAATGACAGTTGCATATGGACGTCCTAGAACATCCCTTCTTTTAAAACTAAAGGGGGGAAATGAAGGAGCCCTAATCAAGGAAATAGCTAAAGATTGTGGTTAGCTGAGAGCCATAAAAGATGTTCTAGTTTCCACCTGATATTAATACATTATTCAAAGAATCTTTGTATGCCCGTGAACACTGTGTGACGCACCTGTAAGCTCGAGCTGTAAGCACTTGTTCTTGTTAAAGCTATATGTATATAACCGGGTGAGGTTGGTTAGAGTGTGTAAGAAGAAGAAGAAGAAGAAGAAGGTTGCTGGTTGAAAGGAGTCAGAATGGTTAGAGTTTGAAGCCGGAGAGAGAAGAAGAAGAAAAGACCCTTTTTCATTTTCATCCTGCCTCCGAGTTTTCTCCCGTGGCATTGTAGCTGCAAGCAACAGCATCAGGCAGCTACAATCTACCAGCTACGTGGCAGACCCATGTGTTGGTTTGTCAGAATCTCATAGGAGGGCCACTGCAGTGGGCCTTATAAAAAGACATCCCCTAGCCAAAGAGACAGTTCCTCATGCAGGCACTGATGAGTCCTGTTCTCCTTTGCTCAGTTCATGTGTTGTTCAGGGGAGCTTCGTTATCAACAGTTATGCCAGGTTCACCTCTAGCCTACGTACTGGGATACATTTGACCCACAGACAAATTTATTGCATCCAACCTGGCCTGATTACCAACTGCAGAAAAAAGCTTGTCTCTTGAGGAAAGATAAATTATAGGACCACACTTTCAGAGACTGATTTGACAAAAGGAAAAATGTTTAAAATGCTCTAGGCATGAGGCTTTACTCAAAAGACAGCCTCCCTTAGCTTTTGGCAGATATCTATCTCACCAAGGCTTGCACTGAAATGTAAATTGTGGAGGCCTGGAAAGCTTGCCGGGCTTGCAGATTTGGGACCAGAGGGAGGAAAATAGGGTGTCACTTTTAAATCCAAGCCACTTGTGAAACCTAAATGGTTATTTTATTTCCCTCTTGCAATCTAATGATCTCACATATACAATTCTATACCTTGACAATCTTTACCTAAGGATTTCAGGGCTCCCTTTCATTCTATCAATATCTGAACTCATTCTAATCTGAGTCAAAAGTAAACTCTTATCTTATAAAAATGTTCTGCATGCCATGCCATTTTGTTCTAGAACTCTTGTTTTGTTTTGTTTTGTTTTTTTCTTTCCTATATATTTTGAACTCATGGTTTTATGGTAAATTCACATTTGATCCTGTGTGCCTAAATTAAGATATTTTTCTGATCAGCCTTATTTTATCTAATTATAGATGTTTCTATGTTCTCATTATGTTCAGAGGCCAATTTTCTTTTTTTAAATTATTTTTTATTCTAAGATGATATAAATGACAGCAGAATGCATTACAATTCATATTACACATATAGAGCACTTTTTTTTACAAATCTCTGGTTGTATGCAAAGTATATTGACACCATTTGTGACTTCACACATGCACTTAGGGTAATGATATCCATCTCATTCTACCATCTTTTTTTTTCTTCACCCTTTTGCCCCCTCCCTTCCTCTCCCTCCCCATTGGCCATTCTAGTATTCCTCTAATCTTCCTATGCTCCCCATCCCAACCCAACTATGAATTGGCCTCCTTATATCAGAGAAAACATTTGGCATTTGGCTTTTTGGGATTGGCTAACTTCACTTAGCATTATATTCTCTAACTCTATCTATTTTCCTGCAAATGCCATGATTTTATTCTGTCTTATTGCTGAGTAATATTCCATTGTGTGTATATACCACATTTTCTTTATCCATTCATCTACTGAAGGGCATCTAGGTTAGTTCCACAGTTTAGCTATTGTGAATTGTGCTGCTATAAACATTGATGTGGCTGTGTCCCTGTAGTATGCTGTTTTCATGTCTTTTGGGTAAAGACCAAGGAGTGGGATAGCTGGGTCATAAGGTGGTTCCATTTCAAGTTTTCCAAAGTATCTCCATACTGCTTTCCATATTGGCCAATTTTCAATGGTCATCTTGAAATTCTTAAATTCCATAAGGTAATATACTTATGCATTAAATGTGTGTTTTTCATAGATTGGTAAATGAAAAAGTCTTAAGATTAATTTGTGTCTGTTTCTTCACTAAAACAAAGTTACTATGAATTGAGACCCTATTAGGGTATAATTTATATACAAAGAATAAAATAAGGTTTCAGTTGGGTTTCAATTAAAGTATCATAAACATGTAAAAGTTTTTCATCTTATAAAAGTGAAGTAATTTGTCTAAATTCAGAAATATCATAGAATTATTTTAGAATGTAAATTTAAAAAAAGATTAATAGCTAGGAAAGAGATATAAGAAGGTTCTAGACGTGCAAATATATTTTAGTATTGAAAGTAGAAGGAAAAGAAATGTTTCTGGATGAGAAAAATCTTTATGTGGTAATGTGAAAAGTTGTAGAATGTCTAAGTAAGTTAGAAGGTTTGTAGAGGACAAATTTCAAAAAGTTTTTGTGTAACTAATTCAGTCATATCTAAGTAGCACAATCAATTAAAGTTATTCATGGTTTTTCCCTAATGTTAAGTATATAAACCAATGTACTGATATAAACCAAAGTTTAATACTCTATGGTTGAAGTACAAAAGATTTTCTAAAATATTAATCTGCTCTTATATAATAAAATAATCTCCTGTCAAGTTTTGTTTAGAGAAACTAGTCTTAAAAAATTAGGGTTTTTACCACTCTGGGTAAACAACAACTGTTATTTTAGAGTAAAACACTATATTACAGAGTACAAGTGTGTCTTTAAAAGCTAAAATTTGTTAATATAAAAACATCGTTGTAATTGTGGTGCTATTATTGGCTTCTTGGTATAATAACTGTATTCATTTCTTCCAAGTATATAAGTCTTTAAAGTATCAGGTTTAGAAGAACATTTTACCAATCCAGTGTTCTTCAAACTAATGTTTGAAGTAAAGATTTTGGATTACAAAAATTACGTTTCTTGGTTCATAGCTACTATACAAACTCAATATGTTTTTAATTTTATTAATTTCATTTTGTATTTTCTTTGTAAACCTTAAATGTTATCTCTTAGTGCCTTACAAAAGTGTAACTTTTTTCTTTTATTCTAAATTGTTATATATGATAGCAGAATGCATTACAATTCATATTACACATATAGAACACTTTTTAACATATCTCTGGTTGTGTACAAAGTATACTCATACCATTTGTGTCTTCATACATGCACTTAGGGTAATGATATCCATCTCATTCTACCATTTTTTTTTACCCTCTTGCCCCCTCCCTTCCCTTCCCTCCCCATTGGCCTTTCCAGTGTTCCTCTAGTCCTCTTGTGCTCCCATCCTCCCAACTCCATTGTGAATCAGCCTCCTTATATCAGAATAAACATTCGGCATTTGGATTTTTGGGATTGGCTAACTTCACTTATCCTTCGCCAACTTCATACGTTTATCTGAGAATGCCAGTATTTTATTCTCTTTTATTGCTGAGTAATATTCCATTGTGTATATATATGAAGGAGCCCTAATTAGGAAGGGCTGTTGCAGCTAGCTGGAAGCCATAAGTTCCACCTGATATGTATGTGACGCACCTGTAGGCACCCGAAAAGCTGAAGGTATATAACCGGGTGAAAGCGGTCCGAGTTAGGAGAACGGAGAATTCAGTCAGCCGGGCAGTCACTCGGTCGGTCAGAAGAATCAGAGCGGCCAGAACGTAGGCAGAGCGGTTACAGAAGAGAAACCAGATAGAAGTAATGACTGGTCAGAGTTAGGCCGAGACTCCTGAGGAAGACAGAAGACAGAAGAAAGAAGAAGGAAGAAAGAAGAGAGAAGAAAGAAGCTCTAATCTTTCTCTAAGCTAAGCTCTGTCTTTCTACAAGAAGAAAAGCTCGCTTTAATCTTTCTCTCTAAAAATCTTTCTTTCCCTCTCTAAGCTCTAAGAAAGTAGAAGTAAAAGTAGTAAAAGCTTAACTCTGCCTCCGAGAGTTTTTCCTCCCGGTTTACGGTACCAGGCAGCTTACATATATACCACATTTTCTTTATCCATTCATCTACTGAAGGGCATCTAGGTGGGTTTCACAGTTTAGCTATTGTGAATTGTGCTGCTATAAACATTGATGTGGCTGTGTCCCTGTAGTATGCTATTGTTAAGTCCTTTGGGTATAGATTGAGGAGTGGGATGGCTGGGTCATAAGGTGGTTTCATTCCCAGTTTTCCAAGGAATCTCCACACTGCTTTTTAGATTGGCTGCACCATTTTGCAGTCCCACCAGCAATGTATGAGTGTGGCTTTTTCCCTACATCCTCTCCAACATTTATTGTTGTTTGTGTTCTTAATAGCTGCCATTCTGACTGGAGTGAAATGAAATATTAGAGTAGATTTGATTTACATTTCTGTAATTGCCAGAGATGTTTAACATTTTTTTTTCATGTATTTGTTGATTGATTGCATATCTTCTTGTGAGAAGTGTCTTTTCAGTTACTTGGCACACTTATTGATTGGGTTATTTGTTTTTTTGGTGTTAAGATTTTTGTGTTCATTATATATCCTAGAGATTACTGCTCTATCTGACATGTGTGCATGTAGTAAAAGTTTTTTCCCAATTAGTAGGCTCTCTATTCACTTCACCAATTGTTTCTTTTGCTGAGAAGAAGCCTTTTAGTTTTAATCTATCTCATTTACTGATTCTTAACATTAATTCTTGTGCAAAAGATATCTTATTAAAGAAGTTGGGGCCTAATCTGACATGATGGAGATTAGGGCCTACTTTTTCTTCTAATAGGCGCAGTGTCTCTGGTCTAATTCCCAGATCCTTGATCCACTTTGAGTTGATTGTGCATGTGACAGATAGAGGTTTAATTTCATTTTGTTTCATATAGATTTTCTGTTTTCCGAGCACCGTTTGTTGAAGAAGCTATCTTTTCTCCAATGTACATTTTTGGTGCCTTTGTCTAATATAAGATAACTATAATTATGTGGGTTAGTCTCTGTTTCCTCTATTCTGTACCATTGGTCTACCAGTCTATTTTGGTGCCAATACCATGCTGTTTTTGTTACTATTGTTTTATAGTATAATTTAAGGTCTGGCATAGTGATGTCACCTGCTTCACTCTTCTTTCTAAGGATTGCTTTAGCCATTCTGGGTCTCTTATTTCTCCAGATGAATTTCATGAGTGGTTTTTCTATTTATACGAGGAATGTCATTGGGATTTTGATAGGAATTGCATCAAATCTATATAGTGCTTTTGGTATTATGGCCATTTTGACATTATTAATTCTGCCTATCCAAGAACAAGGTAGATCTTTCCATTTTCTAAGGTTTTCCTTAATTTTTATTCTTTAGTGTTTGGTAGTTTATATTTTAGAGGTCTTTCACATCTTTTGTTAAGTTGATTCCCAAGTATTTTATTTTATTTTTTGATGCTATTGTAAATGGAGTGGTTTTCCTCATTTCCTTTTCAGAGAATTTGTCACTGATAGATAGAAATGCCTTTGATTTGTGGGCGTGGATTTTCTATCCAGCTACTTTGCTGAATCCATTTACTAGCTTCAGAAGTTTTCTGGTGGAATTTTTTGGGTCTTCTAGGTAAAGAATCACACAGTGATAATTTGAGCTCTTCTTTACCTACCTATATCCTTTAATTTCTTTCTTCTGTCTTATTGCTCTAGCCAGTGTTTCAAGAACTATGTTAAATAGAGGTGGTGAAAGAGGGCACCCCTGTCTTGTTTCAGTTTTTAGAGGGAATGCTTTCAATTTTTCTCCATTTAGAATGATGTTGACCTGGGGCTTAGCATAGATAGCTTTTACAATATTGAGATATGTTTCTGTTATCCCTAGTTTTTCTGGTGTTTTGAACATGAAGGGGTGCTGTATTTTGTTGAATGCTTTTTCTGCATCTATTGATATGATCATAGGGTTCTTATCTTTAAGTCTATTAATGTGATTAATTACATTTATTGATTTCTATATGTTGAACCAAACTTGCATCCCTGGAATGAACCCCACTTGATTGTGGGGCCCTATCTTTATGATATGTTTTTGTATTCAATTAGACAGAATTTTAGAATCTATGTTCATTAGAGATATTGGTCTGAAGTTTTCTTTCTTTGATGTGTCTTTGCTTGATTTTGGAATCAGGGTGATATTGGCCTCATAGAATGAGTTTGGAAGTGCTCCCTCTTTTTCTATGTCCTGAAATAAATTGAAGACTATTGGTATTAGTTCTTCTTTAAAGGTCTTGTAGAACTCGGCTGTGTATCTATCTGGTCCTGGGCTTTTCCTTGTTGGTAGGCTTTTGATCACATCTTCTGTTTCATCGCTTGAAATTGGTCTCTTTAAATTGTGTATGTCATCCTGATTCAATTTTGGCAAATCATATGACTCTAGAAATTTGTCAATGTCTTCAATATTTTGTATTTTATTGGAGTACAAGATTTCAAAATAATTTCTAATTATCTTCTGTATTTCTGTAGTGTCTGTTGTGATATTTCCTTTTTCATCATGTATGTTAGCAAATTGACTTTTCTCTCTCCTTCTCTTTGTTTTCTTGGCTAAGGGTTTGTCAATTTTGTTTATTTTTTTCAAGGAACCAACTATTTTTTGTCATTTTTTTCAATTTTTTTTTTGGTTTCAATTTTCTTGATTTCAGCTTTGATTTTAATTATTTCCTGTCTTCTACTGCTTTTTGTGTTGGATTATTCTTCTTTGTCTAGGACTTTCAGATGTAATGTTAGGTCATTTATTCGCTGACTTTTTCTTCTTTTGAGGAATGAACTCCATGCAGTGAACTTTCCTCTTAGAACTGCCTCTGAGATATGTTTCTGTTATCCCTAGTTTTTCTAGTGGATTTCCAGAGATTTTGATATGTTGTGTCTGTGTTCTCATTCACCTCTAAGAATTTTTTAATCTCCTCCTTGATGTCTTCTGCAACCATTGTTCATTCAGTAGCATATTTTTTTAGTATCCAGGTGTTGGAGTAGCTTTTATTTCTTATTTTATCATTGCTTTCTAATTTCATTCCATTATGGTTTGATATAATGCATGGTAGTATCTCTACTTTTTATTTTTTTTTCTTTTTTAGTTAATTTTTAATTTGTTTTAATTAGTTATACATGACAGTAGAATGTGTTTATGCACTATAATATATCATACATAGATGGGATATAATTTCTCATTTTTCAAAGTGTACATGTTACAGGATCATATTGGTCATGTAGTCACATATAAACATAGAGTAATAATGTCTGATTCCAATATCTTTCCCATCCCCACATCCTCTCCCTCCACTCCCTCCCCTCCATTCACATCCCTTTACCTAATCTAACATTATTTTTCCCAAGTTCCCTTTGCTTTTTTGTGAATTAGCATCCACATATTAGAGGAAACATTTGGCCTTTGGTTTTGTGGGATTGGCTTATTTCGCTTAGCATGATATTCTCCAACTCCAATTGTTTACTGACAAATGCCTTAATTTCACTCTTCTTTAAAGCTAAGTAATATTCCATTGAGTATATATACCATATTTTCTTTATTCATCTATTGAGAGACACCTAGGGTTATAGTCTAGCTACTGTAAATTGAGCTGCTATAAATATTGATGTGGCTATGTCACTATAGTATGCTGATTTTAAGTCCTTTGGGTATAAACCAAGGAGTGGGATAGCTGGGTCAAATGGTGGTTCCGTTCCCAGCTTTCTGAGGACTCTCCATACTGCTTTCTATAGTGGTTGCACCAATTTGCAGTGCCACCAGCAATGTATGAGTGTAAATTTCCCCCCACATCCTCACCAACATTTATTGTTGCCTGTATTCTTGATGATTGCCATTCTGACAGGAGTGAGATGAAATCTTAGAGTAGTTTTGATTTGCATTTCTCTCATTGCTAGAGATGTTGAACACTTTTTCATATATTTGTTGGTCAGTTGTATTTCTTCTGTGAAGTGTCTGTTCTGTTCTTTAGCCCATTTATTGATTGGGTTATTTGTATATTTGGTGTTAAGTTTTTCGAGTTCTTTATATATCTTAGAGATTAATTCTTTATCAGAGGTGCATGTGGTAAAGGTTTTCTCACAATCTGTAGGTTCTCTCCTCACATTATTAATAGTTTCCTTTGCTGAAAAGAAGCTTTTTAACTTGAATCCATCCCTTTTATTGATTCTTGATTTTACTTCTTGTGCTTTAGGAGTCTTGTTAAGGAAGTCTGATCCTAGGCCAATGTGATGCAGATTTGGGCCTACTTTTTTTCTATTAGGCCCAGGGTCTCTGTTCTAGTGCCCAAGTCTTTGATCCACTTTGAGTTGATTTTTGTGCAAGTTGAGAGATAGAGGTTTAATTTCATTTTGCTACATATGGATTTCAGGTTTTGCCAGCACCATTTGTTGAAGAGGTCATCTTTTCCCCAGTGAATGTTTTTGGCACCCTTGTCTAGTATGAGATAACTGTATTTGTGTGGGTTTGTCTCTGTGTCCTCTATTCTGTACCATTGGTCTACAAGTCTATTTCGGTGCCAATACCATGCCATTTTTGTTACTATAGCTCTGTAGTATAGTTTAAGTTCAGATATTTGTGATGCCTCTTATTTCACTTTTCTTGCTAAGGATTCTTTTAGCTATTCTGGGTCTCTTATTTTTCCAAATAAATTTCATGATTGCTTTTTCTCTTTCTATGAAGAATGTCATTGGGATTTCAATAGGAATTTTATTAAATCTGTATAGTGCTTTGGGTATTATGGCCTTTTTGACAATATTAATTCTGCCTATCCAGAATCATGGGAGATCATTCCATCTTCTGAGTTTTTTTTTTTTTTTTTTCAATTTATTTCTTTAGTGTTCTGTAGTTTTTATTGTAGAGGTTTTTCACCTCTTTTGTTAGATTGATTCCCAGGTATTTTAATTAATTAATTAATTAATTAATTTATTTATTTATTTTTGAGGCTATTGTGAATGGAGTAGTAGTTTCCTAATTTCTCTTTCATTGGATTTATCACTGTTGTATAGGAATGTGTTTGATTTATGGTTGTTGATTTTATATCCTGCTACTTTGCTGAATTCATTTATTCGTTCTAGAAGTTTTCTGGTGGAATTTTTTGGATCTTCTAGATATAAAATCATGTCATGAGCAAATAGTGATAGTTTGAATTCTTCTTTACCTATTTGTATCCCTTAGATTTTTTTCTTTCATCTAATTTCTCTGGCTAGAGTTTCAAGGATGATGTTGAATGGAAGTGGTGAAAGAGGACATCTTGTCTTGTTCCAGTTTTTAGAGGGAATTCTTTCAATGTTTCTCCATTTAGAATGATATTGGCCTTGGGTTTATCATATATAGCTTTTACAATGTTAAGGTATGTTCCTACTATCCCTAGTTTTTCCAGTATTTTGAACATGAAAGTGTGCTGTATTTTGTCAAATGCTTTTTCTGCATCTATTGAGATAATCATATGATTCTTATTTTTAAGTCTATTAATATGATGAAATACATTTATTGATTTCCATATGTTGAATCAACCCTGCATCCCTGGGATGAATCCCAGATGATCAGGGTGCACTATCTTTTTAATATGTTTTCATATAAGATTTGCCAGAATTTTATTGAGAATTTTTGCATCTATGTTCATCAGGGATATTAGTCTGAAGTTTTCTTTCCTTGATGTGTCCTTGTTGTTTTTGTCTGGTTTTGGTATCAGGGTGATATTACCTTTATAGAATAAGTTTGGAAGGGTTCCCTCCTTTTTTTTCATGGAATATTTTGAGGAGTATTGGTGTTAATTCTTCTTTAAAAGTGTTGTAGTACTCGGCTAAGAAGCTATCTGGTCCTGGGCTTTTCTTGGTTGGTGGGCTTTTGATGGTGTTTTCTATTTCATTACTTGAAATTGATCTGTTTAAATGATGTATGACATCCTCATTCAGTTTGGGTAGGTCATATATGTCTCTAGAAATTTGTTGTTGTCTTTGATATTTTCTATTTTATTAGATTATAAATTTTCAAAATAGTTTCTAATTATCTTATGTATTTTAGAGGTGTCTGTTGTGATATCTCTTTCTTCATCTTGTATTTTATAATTTGAGTTTTCTTTCTTTTTCTCTTCATTATCATGGCCAGGGGTTTATCAATTTTATTTATTTTTTCAAAGAACCAACATTTTGTTTTGTTAATTTTTTCAATTATTTCTTTTGTTTTGATTTCATTTATTTTGGCTTTGATTTTAATTATTTCAAGACTTCTGCTGCTTTTGGTGTTGATTAGTTCTTCTTTTTATATGGCTTTGAGATGTAGCGTTAGGTCATTTATTTGTTGACTTTTTATTCTTTTAATAAATGCACTCAATTCAATAAACTTTCCTCTTAGTACTGCCTTCATAGTGTCCCAGAGATTTCAATATTTGGTGTCTGTGTTCTCATTTACCTCTAAGAATTTTTTAATCTCCTCTTTGATGTCTCTTCCAAACCATTGTTCATTCAGTAGCATATTATTTAGTTTCCAGGTGTTGGAGTAGCCGAGTCCAGCTCCAGCAGGGGATGTGGAGACACGAGCTGGGCGTGGGGGGTGAGGAGTTGGCAACTGGCAGTGGAGAAACAGCAGAGTCGGAGACTGGCGGTGGGGAAACAACACACAAATAATCAAGTCAGGGGCTGAATCCCAATTTTTACTTTCTCATGGCATGTTATATAGTAAAATTTCTTGGCATTATACATTAACTTTTTTGGTTACAATAAAGAGAAGCTAAGGAAATCACAGTCATAATATTTTAGGGAAGTAGCAAACATCTGCTGATTGCATTCCAGACATTTAGTCTTTTACTAAACATATTTCAAGGTCTTGTGGAGACTGGTCACACATTATCTGAACACTTTGTAACCAGTCTAGGTTTAATTTGTTTCTTATGAGCCATGGACTCTCTGAAGCCACTCCTCTGCATCACCTGTTTATCTGCCTGATTGAAGTTAATTTTTTCTGCCTGGTTTTATAGCACTATTGTGTTTCTGTTTAAATTCATTTTCCATTAACTCTAACTACTAGTCCTAACTTAAGGCCATAAAGTCCTGTCTATGCTCAGAAGGGGAGAGTAGAAGGGGTTTTAGTTATGGTACCTTCAGGGGGAGACCAGAGCCTTTCTCTAATCAGATATGCAGATCTAAAGGACCCTTTAACAATGGGAAGAGAAGAATTAACCTAGAGGCATTTTCCTGCCTTGTCTGTTCTGACTTCTGGAAAGAAAAAAAAAAACCTCAGGGGGGTTCCAGGGTTGGGGTCTTAGGGCCTTGCAACATAGCCATCCTAAGTTTATCAAAGAAAACTCTGTTTGCAACTTTGTACTTTCACATCTGATACCACAGAGACCACCTGGCTGCAGTTTATACACGTGGTCTCATTCCCTAGAAATATTGCATTAGTCTTAGTGGTCATATGAGCTGTAAAGAGAATTCCAAGGACAGAAAAAACAATGACGAACCATCCCAATGTTATCTTTATGCCACATCTCCCTAGAGGATAATCGCCTTGCACCATCTACCCTTGGAGAGCCTTGCTCATCCATTGGTCAAGAGAGAGATGTGACAGGAGTAGCTTTTATTTCTTATTTTATCATTTATTTCTAATTTCATTCTATTATGGTCTAAGAGAATGCAGGATAGTATCTCTACTTTTTAAAATATTTGCTAAGAGTTGTTTTGTGGCATAATATATGGTCTATTTAGAGAAGGATCCATGTGCTGCTGAGAAGTAAGTGTATTCACTCATTGAAGGATGAAATATTCTACATATATATATATATATATATATCTCAGTTAAGTCTAAGCTATTGATTGTATTATTACATTCTATACTTTCTTTGTTCAGCTTTTGTTTGGAAGATATATCCAGTGGTGAAAGAGGTGTGTTAAAGTCACCCAAAATTATTGTGTTGTGGTCTATTTGACTCTTGAACTTGAGAAGAATTTGTTTGATGAATGTAGATGCTCCATTGTTTGGGTCATATATGTTTGTAGTTGTTAAGTCTTGTTGGTGTATTGTTCCCTTGAGCAGTATGTAGTGTCCTTCTTTATCTCTTTCAATTAACTTTAGCTTAAAGTCTACTTTATTTGATATGAAGATGGAAACCCCTGCTTGCTTCCGCAGCCCATGTGAGTGGTATGATTTCTCCCAACCTTTCACCTTCAGTCTGTGGATGTCTTTTCCTATGAGATGAGTCTCTTGGAGGCAGGATATTGTTGGGTCTTTTTTTTTTTTTTTTTTTTTTTTTTTTTCTTAATCCAATCTGCTAGTCTATGTCTATTGATTGGTGAATTTAGGCCATTAACATTCAGGGTTATTATTTAGACATGATTTGTATTCCTAGCCATTTTTGCTTATTTTTGGTGTTTAACTTAACATGGCTTCTCCTCTGATTATTATTTCCTTTAGTGTAATACTTCCTTCTGCTGATTTTCATCATTGTTTTTCATTTCCTGTTCATGGAATAGTTTGCTGAGGATGTTCTGTAGTGATGGCTTTCTAGTTGTTAATTCTTTTAACTTTTGTTTATCTTGGAAGGTTTTTATTTCATCATCAAATATAAAGCTTAATTTTGCTGGATATAAAATTCATGGTGGGCATCCATTTTCTTTCAGAGCTTGGTATATGTTGTCCCATGATCTCTTAGCTTTGAGTGTCTGGGCTTAAAAATCTGCCATAATACCAATTGGTCTCCCCCTATGTGTGATCTGATTCCTCCCTCTTGTGTCCTTTAAGATTCTATCTTTACTCTGTATGTTGACATTTTCATTATAATGTTTTTTTGGTGTAGATCTATTGTAATTTTGAACATTTGGTGTCCTGTAAGCCTCTTGTATTTGGTTTCCCAATTCATTTTTCATGCTTGGGAAATTTTTTTATTTTATCTCATTGAAGAGATTGTGCATTCCTTTGGTTTGAAACTCTGTCCCTTCCTCTACCCCAATTACTCTCAGATTTGATCTTTTGATGCTGTCCTGTAATTCTTGGATGTTCTGTTCATGGTTTTTTACTATCTTCACTGTGAGGTCAACTTTATTTTCCAGATTGTATACTTTGTCTCATTATCTGATGTTCTTTCTTCCAATTGATCTAGTCTGTTTGTGTTGCTTTCTATTGTGTTTTTTATTTGGTTAATTGTTTCCTTCATTTCAAGGATTTCTGACTGTTTTTTTTTTTTTTAAGAGTTTCTATCTCTTTTTGAAGTAATCTTTTGCTAACTGTATTTGCTTTCTTATGTCTTTGTTGTAGTGATCATTTTTTGCCTGTATTTGCTTATTTAGGTCATTATTTATTTTAAAAGATCATTTTAATTATGAACCTTATGAACTCCTTCTCTGACATTTCATCAACTTCGCTGAGCATGAGTTCTGTTATTGTAGTATCCTGGTTTGTTTGGGGCACTTTCCTCCCTTGTTTTTTAATGTTGTCTATTTGTCTTCCTTTCTTGCAGTGTGGATCTGAGATATTACAGTTTCTACCCTATGTTCTTGTAGTGTCCATGCAGATTGTCCGTACCTCACCTTAATGTTGGGCTCTCAGACCCTGTAGGTGTCCCTCAATGTATGTTACTGCAACTAATGGTGATGTTGGCAATAGTAGAGTTAACTCGAGATAACAGTGACGGTGCCCCAAGATGGATGCAATGTCTTCCAGAGATGGGGCTGAAAGGGTGGGCCTTACACTGTTTTTGTGGTGCCTGCTTTGAGATGCAGCTGCTTTTAGACCCTGTCTGTTGTCAAAAGACAGGGGCTACTATGTTGTAAAGGCTATGGCTATGTCTGCAGTGTCCCAAGATGAAAGTGGGTTAAGCTTGGGCTCCCAGGTGGGAGTGTGGTGGCAGACTCTGGAGCTACCCTCAGCCTGGGTCTGATGCATGTTGGTGTGGCAGAACTGGCCATGTCTGAGTTCTTGCGGTGGTCTGGTGGTTGGAAAAGGCAGTCCTATGGCAGAATCTGAGCTTGGTGGGTGTCTCAGAATTGTAATGTTTAATATAACAACCTGGGTTACTTTGAGATTATAAGCCATCACCCACAGGACAGAGGTTGTAGGGCTAAATTCCATTACTAATACAGATCCCAATTAAATGAAAAAGATAAATAAATGTAAAGTTATAGACATTATTGTTAAAACCCAGTACTCTTACATTAAGACGGGTGTAACTGGCTTGCTGGATATTTAAGTCCAAAACTTGGAGACTAAAATTAAGGAAGTAAAAGGGTCAAGAAATACAATAGCCAATATTTAGCTTTTGTCCTCTGAGTCAGCTTGAAGTCAGGGAATAAGGGGACTTCTCTAAGGGTTTTGCAACTCTGGCTCACATGACCTCCTGATCAGGGAGGTCACTGAGATCCTGGAGAATAGCAAACCAACCAGTTTTCATGCTACAAAATTGAGGAGTCATTGGAGAAAGGAACATCCCCTTCTGAGGAAAGAGACGTGTTCAAAAGGACCCTGACCCATCCTTGCAGGTGACACTAAAGGAACTAAGATGCTGCACCCATGTTCCCAAAAGTGACCCCTGAGGGAATTCAGCTGACTCTTAACAATAAATAGGAACAAGGTCATTTTGACCAGCTTGGTCTTAAACACCTAGCAAAAACAGTTATAACAAAAGCACAGCCATCCATGGGCATTTAAAAGAAAGGAGAATAATTATTTTAATGTTTCTTAAGAAGTACACTTGTGCTAGTCCGATTAAGAATAAATAAGCATGGATGCTACAAAAGAGGGATTCTTAGGAGTGCCTGATAACTATCAAAAGAGATCATCAGAGTCAGAATTTTATTCAATAGTCAATGCAAGGCCTACAAATCTTCTTAACCTCCTACACAGGCAAACTTGATCTGTGCTTGCTAGTATAATTATCTAGCCCTAAGTAACAGAAACAAAGGGATCTCTATTAAGCACAGATTTTATGCCAATATAAATATGTTTTGCTAAAATAATATGGCATTAAATAGCTTAGCTACATCTATGGGAGCATCTGTGACATTATAAAAACTAAGTGTTGTGTTTTACATTCCTGATAACTCTGGCAATGTTAAAGGTTTACATTCCCAAATAAAGGATTTGTCTGCACCAGCCTTATCATGGGAACAACTTCTTAGCTCTTGCACCTCCTGCTGGCAGGTTACCAGGGTCCTTTTGCACATGTGGCTTCCTTTGGAAGCATCTATCATCATCATGATATTCATTGACATATTCCAATTGCTGCAACATTTATTTTGTATGAACCACATTCCAGTAATCATGTCTTTTTGTTTCTCTTATATAAGTACCCACCTCGGAGATGACTTTACAACCTGTTATTTATGAACTAGACTTTTTGCTATGAACTCTTGACTGACCTAAAACATTCCTAGGAGGGAAAACCCAACTGCTTGCCCCACATCACTCTCTCTTAGCTTGAAGCAGCCAAAGCGGTCATCACCAATTTTCTTCTAACAGCAGTTAGAGTTGTGTTCTTAGAGGGGATATTAAAGCTCAGGGAGTGGGGGAAAAGGACAGTCAGTGTAAGTAACAAATATTAATGTCTGACTGGGGACATGGGGGCTGGCTCAAAAAGAGGAAATAAAATGTTTATACCTTCAAAACACTTCTCCCTCCTCTACCTGTTGCTAAGGTAACCTGCCTCCATGGATTGTTCTTCCTTGAAGGGAGTTTTAGGAGTTGCTCATTAATGCGACCTGGGCTGCTCCCTTCTTACCTGGATGAGGGAGGAGAGTCCAAGAGAATGAGGGAAATCTAAAATTATAAAACGGGCAGGACACCCCACTTCTTTGGACACCCAGATCTGGGTCCCCTTCTGTGTGGAGAACTCTATCTCTGTGCTATCCTTTAAATAAAACTTGATTTCTATGCTTGTCTCTGCATTGCTCAGTTGTTCAGTCTTCAACATTCTGGGAAAAGGGACTCGGCCCTGATTGAGTCTCATCACCGGCATCTCTACCTACCCCCTTCCTTCATTTTCCAAACGAAATCCAGGCTCTGCCATTCATCCATGTCCTTTCATAGAAATGTTCCAAGGTCACCCTCATCCCCTTGGATGCAGATGCTGTCTTCTTTGATCCCAAGGTGTCTTTATGGATGTTTCTTTATTTCACCACATTATGATTCTCAATCAGCCTCTCTTGTTCTCCTACAGGCTGTTGGCTCTGTGAAGGTGGCACCTTTAACTATGCCATCCTAGTTTTCCTGACCCTCAGGGCCCTAGTTTTTGCAGGCTTACTTCTTAAAAACAGGTGAGCATTGGTGTTAGCACAAAAAGACTGGGATGTACGCAAACTTCACAAATCAGTTCAGCACTTTATTCAGGAACGAGTAAAGGAACAGGGGATGCAGGGACAAAATGTTGCCATGGTGGGACCCACTTTCCTGGTGGAAAAGGAGCCCCTGAACAAAGAAAGGGCCTGGGATTATATAGGTTATCTTTAGAGGGGGTCTAGTGAGCATATCAGTTTCCTTTGGACATCGAGGAATTTGGAGTTTGTTTTATCAATCAGTGAAGGGGTCAGTTTTAGTGCTTAGGAAATTGGGGTCTGAATCTCTGAGATTTATCTCACTGGACCTGACGGAGGGCCTGGGGTCAGTGGTTGGTATCTGGAAAGGATTTATTTACAGAAGGATTAATGCTCTGGCCTCTTCCCAGAGACTGCCTTTCTAGGTTTGATGGACACTTCTTCTCCAGGGTTTGTTTTATCACCAGGAAAGAATGTATTGGGAAATGATTAACGTTCTCAGTGTCTGGCTTTCCTTCTCAATCCCCTTTTTCCAGGTCTCACTGCTTTGGGGGTTTGTCATTTTCCATATCTAACAATCAGTGTGGCCAACACCCTGACAGAGCAGGTTCCTGCCCAGGAGGTGTAAGCCACCTTGGAAAATAAGATGTCTGAAATAATCAGTATGAAACAAAGATAAAAACCCAGATGTTAGGTATCAAAAGCAGAGCACCTAATGGGCCTTCTAGTCCTAAGGGAACCAAAACTGAACAAATGAAAAATGCCCCAATTCTTTATTTAAGGGGGGATATATCAAAGGCAGAGATAAGGTTTCAATGAGCAGAGTCTTATTTCGGTGCTTGCTTCTTGGGGTGGCAGGGGTCTTGCAGAAAACAGGTTGACTGGCATTTGACAAGCTACACCCATCTCCAGGAGGCTATGCTTGAACTTGAACTGTGAGCTAGGACAGTGTGCCACAAGATTGTGGCAACCAGTGGATTCCAATTGGGAGTTCCTAAAACCAGCCCTCCCTGCCTAATGGCTCAAACGCCTCTCAGTGCACACATGGTTCAGTTTACCCATGGCTTCCCACAGGTGAGGTTATGGAAACCTTAAAGTTTAAAATCTTAAAAAGCAACCTCTTAGTTCATGAATTAAAATACAATCATTATATAAGAGTCAATGAAAGCCAAGCACTGGTGTTGTGTTTTCAGCAAACCTCCACTCTGCTCTGAGACGCTAGACCTGTGGTTACCACACAGTTAACACCGATACATGGAAAGATACTTACAAATAGAAGAGTTTCTTTGTTTGCTTTTTATTTCATATTTACACAGACAGGAACCTGGAACAATAACTTGGAGTCTCCTGTTCTATCGTTCAAATCCCTACAGCTCTGGTCTATGTGCCCCGATTCAAAAGTCTTTTTAAAATCTACAAATCTATAATAACTGCAGAGTGAAGAAAGTCCTAGATTTTCAGAGCCACGAGGCATTACTGATGAGGAGGAAGAATCCTAACCGGGGCTGATAATTATCATGTGAATCCTAAACACAAGGCAATGAGCTGAAGCATGTATGTCCTGCGTTTCATTTCATCCTTGCAAGAAAGCCCTATAGCACCCTGGGTTTATAGACCAGCAGGCAGGAGCTTCAGGGCTTTCCAACCAGCATAAAATAGTTCACATCAGAGCCTGGGTTTGACCACAGCCACATTTAGGTGCATAGGCTATGTCCAATTCTTTGTCTTCATTCACTGACTTTCTTTCTCTTAAAAAAAATGATGTGATTGATATCAAAGGGTTTTATTTAAGGACTGGTGTCACTTTATGAGCAACAAACCAAGGGCAGGACCACAAGCACTCCAACTCTGTGGGTCTATTGTTGTGTTTTCAATCATTCACCAAATACAGTCTCCGTTCAGTTCTCAGCCCTGATGCTTGTCCACTCGGCAGTCATAGCTCATTTCTCATTCTTCAAGCCTCAGGTTAAACACCTGTCAGTCATGGCAGGCCAGGTCACACTCTGGTTAAGAATCGTAGTGGCACTTGGGAGGCTGAGGCAGGAGGATTGTGAGTTCAAAGCCAGCCTCAGCAATGGCAAGGCACTTAGAAACTCAGTGAAACTCTGTCTCTAATAAGGTACAAAAAAGGACTGGGGATGTGGCCCAGTGGTCGAGTGCCCCTGAGATCAATTCCCGGTACCAAAAAAAAAAAAAAAAAAAAAAAAAAAGAATCATAGTGGCTGCAAGCAATAGCAGTTTTGTGCACACCCCACACCCACTGGTGGGCAGCTCAGGACTCTGCTCTGCTCTCAGCTTCCTTGCTTCAGGGTCAGGTTGATGCAGCCCAGTGACTTGGGTGGTGTTTTCTCCATGAGACTGGACACTGCTCCCTGTGGTTCAGTGACACTGGTTAAAAATTGAAGTTATCTGTTGCTACAAGCCTCCAGTGCCAACCAACCAACGTAAGATGGTGCAGAGACACTGCCTAGAACTTGCATTTTGTCAGGAGAGGGTAACGCACATGCCACCTAATGTACTTCAAGTCCAGTTCTATAAGGAAGGTGGATCTCTCTTTCCCAGTCCTTCTGGAGGAAACCCTCACATCCACAACCCCCTGGGCTACACAGGAAGGGCCTGAGGACAACTTTACAACTTTTCAGCCTGTTGACTGCTCATGGTGATTGCAGAGTTATTTTGAGTCTCGGACAGAATATTTTTTTCCCCTTCTATTATTATTTTTATTCTAGTTTCTTCATGGTTTCTTTGGCAAAACAATTTCCTTAAAAACTTTTCCTTACAAACTTATAATTTGTTTTTCTTCAGTCCATCTCAAGTGCTACCCAGAGTTTTTTCATCAGGCATATTTCTCCAAGAGTTTGATTTATTTCTTGCCTCTGGGCTGTGAGGCTTCTTTCTGTCTCCAGCAAGGGGTAGCTGATACCTTGTGGCATTCCAAAACAATATTTGGAGAGGTGGTACTCTGTTCTCATCTTTGCCTAGACATGAGCCAATTGAAATGTTGCACTGTGTCTTTCACACAAAGCCTTTTAAAACAGCACTGTTCACATTCCTAAACCTAGGAAGAGTTGGCTTTTCCAACCCAGCACAACTGTGAATTTCTGGACTTTGGCATTTTCTTTCTTCTCAGCTTGCCAACTAGCCAATTCTTTCCTGAGTTATTTTTTTCTTTTCTTTTCTTTTTTTTTAAAATCCTTGCCAAACACCCCCAATAACAACAAACACATTGAAAAAAAAAATCTGTTTGCTACCTATTTTTCAGCTCATAAAGAAAACAGTCTGACTCCCAAATGATCTGCTTCCAGGTAGCATACATCTTTAGCTATCCGGTCAGCCCTTCTGCTTCCTGTCATCTGCCAATCAACTGCAAAGGGGCTGACACCTAAAGTCACCTTATTTTGCCTTGTATGCTTTCTGTTGTTGTTTGTTTTGTTTTGTTATAGCAATCTCCTACTTTAAGGTGCAGACTTTTGATCTAGTTAGGGTCGGCTACCTTCTATGTGAAACCCAAGTACTCACTAGCCCAGTACCACAGGGGACCATTCCTCACCCAGGTGAGCACAGAGGTTCTCTTTTAGGGTCCCAGGTTGCTTTCAGTTCGTGGCTCCAAGATCACCCTGGAGTCCTCCCACTTGGCGCGAGAAGAATGTTTGGAGGCTCATGTCGGAGACCTGAGCAACCGGGACTGGGTGTAGCAGACACTTATCAAGGTCCACACGTCACTGGCTAGGACTTAATCATACAGGTCTGCAATTCACTCTTCCTGTGGGACCAGGGGAAAAGTAAATGGTGAATAAACAGCATTTTCTTCATAGTCCAAAACGTCTCCCTTTCCACTTTTTTTACCTATTTGAATAATAACATCATTACTTGTCCCCATAGACAAAAGCCAAGGAGAGAGGATCCCCTATCTCATCTTTCGCTGAGTCTTAGTACCTCTGATCTCTCTCTGTTCTGCCCAATTGTTCCACCGCAACAACCAGTCTTACTTCAGGTGTTCACTTAATCACAATGGAACTTTTGTAGCCCATACCCCCCACCTGGTCTGTCCACCTCCTGTGAACGCTTTGCCAGTCTATGTTGCGCTCAGCTGCTAGACCTGCCTTAATGAAGTGAAAATACAGTCATCCTACTCCAGGGATTTCAGTATTCCCATCACTTCCTATGTCTTTTAGGACAAGTACCCTTAACGATCCGTCCCTATTTGTCCACCTAGAATTACCTTTTGCCTCTTTTCCTCTCTGCCGTGCTCTAGCCAGCACCTGTCAAATTCTGTTAATCACTTTAATCACTTTTTGATATAATTGTGGAGTCACAGGCACTTGTAAGAAACAATGCCCCCAAACACTTTTTTTTTAACCCTTTCTTATCTTTATTTATTTATTTATTATCTTTATGTGGTGCTGAGGATGAACCCAGGGCCTCACACGTGCTAGGCAAATGCTCTGCCACTGACCCATAACCCCAGACCCTGCCCCAACCACTTTTAAGTCCTAAAGTCTGTCCTACCTGCCTCCCCCACATCCCTCCAGAGAGACTTTTGGGTCCACTTTCTTTCATTTATAATTTAATCCTGGTGTTGACTATTTCCTCCCATAGGAAGCCGTTTCCTGCCCCCCTTGGCCTGTCTGCTGCTCTCTCCTCATCCTCCTACTTTGCTGTGTGTATTTCCACCTCAGGCTTAATCTGCAGCGTGGACTTGCTGGTCAGTCCATCTTACCACAGGCAGGGACCATTTCTCTTGGCAATCTCATAACCCTTGATGTGTGGTTCAGTTCTTGGTCCACAGACGGTACTTTGTAAATGACTGGATTTCTGGTTGGTAGACGCTACAGTGGCTAAGCGTTTAGGCTCTGGATTCTTTCTAAGTATATTTTGTACTTTAAAGAGTGAAGTCAGCAGCTCTGCACATTCAAAGAAAGGTGTTCAAACCCTGCACATTCCAAAGAAACTACTAGCTCATGACCAACCTGTGGAAACTAACCTCTCAGCCCTTGGAAATTCCTGTCTGCCAAAAGTGTCTTTTCATGCCTGGAGGCCTGGTCTTTCTAGAGAGTTTAGGCTACCAATGCTGTTTATGGTGAGTTCCTGGGCATAAACTCTATCAGTTTGACATCTGGAGAGTATGGAGACAAATAACCAAGGCCAGCTAACTAGGAGTACCTGCCTCTGTGGCAGATTCCCAGTGAATTCCTGGACACCGAGGCTCAGGTGAGCTTCCCTGGTGGGCAATACCCCACACATGCTGGCACACACCGTGGATGGGAAAATTAAGCACCGTCTGTGTTACCTGCTGAGAGAGGACAAATGGAAGACGGGGCGTGGGCTCCCCTGGATTCCCCCCTATTGCTACTGCTGATCTGAATATCCCTGTTCTTGATGTGATAGATAAGCTGCAATTATAATGCCTTTTCTGAGTTCTGTGAGTCCTGTTAAATCAACGACATAAGAGGGTCTTGGGAACCCAGTATGACATTGAATTTAATTTCGAAACAAATTAGCCATCTGACAACAGATAGATAAGGCAAATCCTGAAGACTTTGATATTGAGGACTAATAATAATGACATTTACTTCAGCAGGGTCCTTTTCGAATTCAAAATTGCATGTAACAGACATTTGACTCATTATTAATGATCAATAAGTATTAGACATTTCATGTTATTGCTGTGCCACAAGCATTTCCATGTTTATCACATACTTTTGTTTTTTTAAAAAAATTTTAAAATGAGAGTTTATGCTCACTGTCTGTGCCTAACTGTCCCCTTTTCAGCTTGTCTTCTCAGTGAGAAGGTACAGGGATCTATGAATGGAACTCTAACTAGCATAATATTTGATATATTCCATGCTTGTATAATTATATCAGAATGGATTCTGCTGTCATGTATAACCAAAAAGAACCAATAAATCAAAACACATTTAAAAATAACTGCATACTATTCCATCAAACAGTGTCTTCAGCTACCTCTTCATCATGAATATCTCGGTTTTTTAAAAATTATTTTCATCGGGGCTGGGGTTGTGGCTCAGAGGCAGAGCGCTCACCTCGCACGTGCGCGGCCCAGGGTTCAATCCCCAGCACCATGTAAACATAAATACATTGCATTGTGTACAACTAAAGTAAATAAATAAATATTAAAAAAAATATTTTTCATCATTATTAACAACATGTCACTGCATATGCTCATGGGGATTTCTATATGTAGAATAATTTAATTTCCTTAAGACACATTCCACAGATGAAATGTATGGATCAAAAAGATTAAACATTGTACATTTTTTTTCACGTGTGTTGACAAATTGCTTTCCAGAATATCAGTACAAGTTTACATTTTTAAAAGCAAACTAAGATTTTTGTCCATTTTCTTAGACCCATGAGGACAAATTGAAGAAATGATTTCTTTTTGTATCAAGTATCTTAGAGACATGCAACATCCTAATGTGACCACAAATTGCCTGAAAACAAACAAACAAAATAATCCTTTTCTCCTTCTGGTTCTGAAAACGGAAGCTCCATATTTATAAAGATGGCAATTAAGTATTTCTCTATGCAAGCATCTATGTATGGATAGAGAGAATTCACCTAATAAATGCATCCTAATAGATGAAAATATAACCTCTATTGGCAAATCTGCATCCATTAGAGTGGATTAACGGGAAAAGAAAAACATTTTGCCTTCAGTTCTGCAGAAGGAATTAATTCATTAGGCAGCATTATGTTAATCACCTTCATTTGTAATGTGATAGTCTTGTCATGGATGTTTGCACAAATTTGAGGCAGGAAATGAACGTTTTTCTATAGGTGAATTTTAACTTTGGCTTCTCCGTGGGTATTGCTGTCGTGATGACATTCTCATCTTCCCTACATACCTCTATAATTAAATGGGGGTGATAGGCCAAATAAAAGCTATAGCTGCATACTCAACTGTCATCTTTTTATCTTTCTATTGGAACTTTCTTAACCGGTCTGCTCGGGCTGACTGCTACCAGGTAGGAATGCAGCATAGAGATCTTAGGAACTCAGCTCACAGAGGAAACTCTGGAATGTTCCAAGGTCACAGAATGACATGCTGGCTGTCTAATGCTCTTAAAGAATGAAGCTTTGCAGACCGATGTTACCTTCCCCTGACCCTCAGCTGCAGAAGACCTGCAACCAGGATGACGAGGGCCTCTCCTAGATGGAGTCTTTTAGGAGAGAAGCTGTGATTACCAGATGAATCAGTGCAGAAATTACAGGGCTCAGCTATTTAGCTCACCAAATTCCTCATGGCTTTCCCTTTGAACTGGGACCTTCCCTGGGCTTGTGCTAAATGCTGCCCCTGTGTCCTTGTCCAGATTGTCCTATTGCCTGCATTGTCCTCCTCTCTCTGTGCTGCCAAGTCCTAAACATCCCTTCAGACTTCTGAAATGTGTAATTTGCTCTCTGTCATTCTTCTGGAAACTTCCATGTGATTAGCACACTCAGGTTTGTGTTATAGAGATTTCTATACATGTCTGCTGTCTCCTGTGCACTATCAAACTATCAGAGAAATACATTATGTCTGATTTACCTCCATATTGCCAAATGGTCTGGCACCTAGCAGTGATGAAAGAAGATCACGTTGAATGAAGAAATGAGCATGATCAGATAGCTGGAGGGAGAAAGGCCATTGTGTGGTTGTATGTCATATTAGGAAGAAAGAATCCTGGGTTTGGGGATATTCATTACGTCTATAATTAAAAAAGAAAATTATTGTATATCTATTCTGTTCCATGCACAGCTCAAATGTTGGCTCTGGTTCTAATTAGTTGGTTAATTTATTTTATTTTTGGCACGTCATTTCCCTGAGTCTCAGTTTCCTCTTTTAAAGAATAGAGAAAATAATTTCTAACTTACAGGGGTTTTTCATGAGCAATAAATGAGAAAAATTATAAAAACTTCTCTTAGTGCAAGATTTGCATAATAATTCATGTTTCCCTTTTTCCTTGTCCTTCTATCTGACAAAAATAGAAATCAATCACAAAAGCACAATCCTTTGCCTAGTCAGGACTAAGTAGTCCCTGTACTTTAGATAAAATAAAACAAAAGTAAGAATTTTTTTTTTTTTCTTTCTGAAAAACAGTCTTGACTTGTAAGACATACAGGACTGTTTCCAATGCTGTAATAAGTGACAATGTATCCCAACATTTTCATGGTGTTTCATATCCCAGAAACCCTGAAAATTGGAAGGACATAATCTTGTTTCTTCCAATGTGGAAACTGAGGCTCAGGGTCAAGTGGCTTCTTGTGACTATCTGGGCAGGAAGCACCAGGGCTGGAGAGCAGACTCCTTCCCTTTACACCCAGAAGAACACTTTCCAGTCTCTAAAACCTCCACCAGTAAGAAATGCTGCTGCCCAAACACACAATTCAGCGAGACTTCTTCTCTCCTCTGTCACCTTCTACCTGTGGTTTTCCTAGTGGGCTCTGTTTCCAACAGGCCTCTCCTTTTCCAGCTCCTGTCCTCCTGTCCTGGACTCCTGTAAGCAAGGCCTAGTAAATATGTCATCAAGGCAGTGTGTCATAAATCCCTCAGCCCTGCCCAGCTTGTTGGATGCTGCTGGGAGCCTGTGAGCCCAGGCCAGGTGAGCTGTAATGGGAAAACAAGTGAGCCTTTCTCCCTGAGCTGGAACCTGCTGGCCAGTTCACCTTGTGCGCTTCCTGCAGCTGGCCACGCAGCTTTGGTGAGTGTGACACATTTGTTTTTACCCCTCATCAGACTGGACAGGAAGCCATTCTCTTCTACAATTTCCATGCACTAGAAGCGTTCTGGAACGAGCCCTAGATAGTGTGCCCTGATCATGCCTCTGAGAAAGAGCCCAGGACACCTGCAATAGCTGAGAAAAGGAAGAGAACTCAAAATCCTTCTAAATTTTCTGAATCAAGGAAACATAGGACCTGCGGATATCTTTTTTTCAAGGAAGTAATGGACTGAAAGAAGTCTGTGTTCTGCACCTGGGAAGCTGGGTTTGAGTTCTCCTTTTGGTAAAATGTTACCAGACAATTCATTTAAATGACAAATTTGCCCAGACATGTGAATCATTTGGACAATCATATATACATATTCTTGAACTTGATATCAGATTATTGAGTTGAAATAGCTGAGGGACAATCCTGGGACCATATATTTTAAACAAGTGTTTCATGTGCAATCAGATATATTTTGAAAATATGGCTTTCCATGGTCTGCAAAGCCCCTAGCATCTCAGAGTTAATAATATATGGAAAAGCGTGATCATAAATGGTCTGCATCTTACCTCCTTCAGATTACCTGAAGAGTTTGCTAAAAAATGCAAATTCCCAAGCTGTACTGAAGACGTGCTGAATCAGAGTCTTTGGGAGAGCCTCTCATGCACTTTTATAACAGGCTCTCCAAGTGATTTTTATCCACATCAAGATTTGGGAGCCACTAATAGAATTTCTTTCTACAGCTTGCTGTGTTTGGAGATACTATCAATTTCAGTTGTAAGGATTATGGGAGATAAAAATTATTTAGCAGAGTTTCTGCCATGAACGAGTTCCTGAAAACTGTTAGCTGCAGACATAATGAAGAGCTGAGTGCTTTTTCTTGGGCAGGAATTGTATCTTCCACTTCTGATTTCCACACCATACCAGGAGGGAGCACGGTGGCTAGTCAATACGTTCCTATTGATCAAAACTACTTCAAAAGTTGATGGTGTATATTCTGTTTTCTCATGTCTATTTTTGTACTGGAAGGATCTCAGTGGAATGGAAACTGGGCCTTCACCAGAGCTATTCTTGTCTCCATAAAATGTTACATTTGGTGTTGCTAAAGCAGTGTCTTCTGAGATGGGCAGGGTTATTCTTAGCCTGGTTTCATGTATAGAAAAGCAGATTCAAAAAGGAAGGTGACCTTGTTCAATGCGCTTCCTTGGTTGGTGAGGCAAGCCAGGCTAGAACTCAGTTGCTTCGTCTTCTCTCTAGTCTGTCCCACTGTCCTGTGCTGCTTGTCACAGCTGCAATTACAGGGCTGTCACCATTACCAACTTTTTTTTTTTTTTTTCCTAAAACTTCATCTCTCCTTATCTTGTCTTTGTTTTCTGCATTCACCTTGCAAAGACCCCATCTTTTCACATCAGCCCTATCTTCAGCCTGTGTGTGATAAATAAATCACTGGAGGTTCCAGGCACAAAGAAAGTGTTTGGTTCCTTAAGTTCTAACTGCTTTCAACAAGACCAATGTGCACAAGAGAGACTTGGATGGTAGGAATTCAGACACACTGGCAACAAAACAGGTGAAAGAGAGTATGTTGGAAATCCTTTCCCTTGAGTAATAATTCTGAAGATAACTTTTTCCTCCCTGTCTGTGGCTGCTGTTGACACCAGGGTTCTCAAGCCATCTTCTTTGTCATAGACATCCCCAGTCTCTTGGCCTTTAATGTTATTTAGAGAAAAAGCACATATATCACAGATAACTGAATATCCTGGGAGTCATTTTAGACAAATGTTTTTTTTTTTATAAGAGCAGATGTGAGAATGATATCAGGAGAAGGCATTGAATGGCCCAGAGCAGAGGTGGAGGTTCCATCCGATGTAGGAGAATCCTCAGATCAGGCCTGACCTTCCTGCCTTGCGCCTCTTGTCCACTTGTTCCCTGCAGTGACAGCTCGGGTAAATCTCAGTCCAGTGTCTTGTGGGATAGTTTCACATGTCTACCTCTAGGGGAATATTTCTATGTGGAATTTTGCAATGGTATTTAATTCATCCTTTATAACTTCATCATAGAATTGACACTCAAGTACGCTTTACATGCAGATTAATTAAAATGTATCCATTTCTTCATTATTTTGTGTGAACTACTCAATTATTTTCTCATCAAGGATAATAATCATTACCTCCTTGAGTACTCTCAGCTCTGCCACTCTTATTTTTATTTCATATTTTTGGAAGTTATCAATCCTGTTGTGCAGAATGATGCATAAAGAGAAGCTGGGTATTAAACATAAGAATTCAAATTATTTTAACGTATGGGGTTACGGAGGAGGCTACAGGGGGCGAGTAGTGCTTGGTTTAACCTCCTCCATTTCCATCTTTTTACATTTCTATGTCTCCCCCTCCTATGCTCTCTGAGGCAATCAGTGCCACTTTATATCCCACAGGACCACCTTTGACCCCTCATTCCACATGCATTCTCAGGCTCTAGCTGGCAGAGAAGTTTCGCTTCTTTGTTAAAAACCCAAAGTTGACAACAGCCACATGACCCTTGACTGCTGCTCTCAAGAAGCAGTAACTTTGAAGGTTCTAAGGGATGGCTGAGTGTTGGGGGAAGATTGCTAAAAAATTTGGATAGGCCAGGTGTTGAGGGGCCCCTGGAGTTCCCCCCAAGAAGCCTCCTGGCCTGGGACAGCAGCTATTTTGAAGAGGAGATATTCTAGGAGAAAGGAATGATCCACTGGAGACCGTCAGTATCAGAGAGGAGATTGTTTTGCAGGTCCTGAGGACAGCTGGGCTTCCTGGCTTTGGCACGTACTGGTCATCGGCATGTGCTGGTTCTACCTTTAACTTCAAAATCTGTGCAAACCCCTTAAAAATTTTCATCAGCAGTCTTAAAATACATACTGAATGTCATCATCCAGTTGGGGTGCCGTAATGTCATAAGCTGGGTGTCTTAAACAGCAGATTTATTTCTCACAGTTCTGGACCCAAGAAGTCCCATATCAGAGTGTGAACAGATTTGGTGGGTGTTGAGGGTCCTCTTGCCAGCTTCCAGATGGCTGGCTGGCTGGCTGTCTTCTTAGGACTTGGTCTTTCCCGAGTGTATGCATGTGGGGAGAGAGAGATTCTCTTCTCTTCATCTTGTAGGGACACCAACCTCACCACGAAAGTCCCACCTCAATGTCCGATCTCAACTTAATTATCTCCCTAAACTTCCACCATTAAATGCCATTGTCTTGAGGGCTAGAGCTTTGACATGTGGACTTCAAGTGGTAAAAATCTTTGATTCATAAAATTGAATGAGGAAAAGAAAGTATCACTGTATTCATAATGTGGAGAAAATATAACTTTATGTATGAATTTTAAAAATATACAAGAAACAAAATTTTACTTTGTATTCTCAATACAGGACAAGAAAATGTGAACTCTGACACAAAACTTTAAAAATGACATGACAAACAAAATCTCTCAAAATAATCCATTAAACAGAAAGGTGCCCCGGGGTTGAAAAGAAAGCTGAGTAGGCAAAAGAGCTTGTAATTAAAAACCGAATTGCACCATTGGCATTGGCATTGGGAACGAGGATAAGGACTCATAAGGCAGACAATAAATAATTTTGGTATAACAAAGTTGGCTAAAGGAAAATGGTTAAAGGCATGAAGATCATGACTGAGAAGACTATATATGTAAAAGATAAGCTATAAAGAGGCAATCCACAGATAAGTGAAGATATGACCAAAATATATGGATGTTAATAGGAATTGAAACACTAATGAAAAAAAAACTTCCTGAGCTTGTGATTTATCAAGAATATTCACTGAACATCAGGAAAAAAATAAATAAGAAAATTTTAAAAAAAGAAAAAGAAAAAATCTGAATTTCTGAACATTTTATTATAAAAAAATTCTAACATGTAACATAGTTAATGGAACTTTACAAAGAACACTGAAACCCATCACCTTGATTCTATTATTTTAAAAATTGTGTTGTTTTATAATCAGATTTTTCATCAATCTGACCATAAGCCTGCAGAAGAACAACATACAGGAAGAAAAGTTTATTTGGGGCTCATGGTTTTAGAGGTCTCTGTTCATAGATGGTGACCCCCCAGCTCTGGGCCTGAGGTAAGGCAGAACGTCATGGTGAAAGGACATGGTAAAGAAATGAAGCTTAGGTCATGCCAAGAGGCAGCAGAGAGAGAGAGAGAGAGAGAGAGAGAGAGAGCGAGCTCTGCTCACGGGGGGGGGGGGGGGGGGGGGGGTGACATATTATAAACCCCAAAGTCATGCCCAGAGTGAACTTCTTCCTTCAGTCACTCTGGACCTGCCTATAGTTACCACCCAGTTAATCCATTCAAGTGGATTCATGCACTGATTATGTTAAGGCTCTCATAACCCAGTCATTTTACCTCTAAACTTTCTTGCATTGTCTCACACATGAACTTCCCTAAAGGAACACCTCATATCTAAACCATATATACGGAGATACACACACACACACACACACACACACACACACACACACAAAAACAAAACTTTACTTTGTGTTCTCAATACAGGACAAGAAAATGTGAACTCTGACACAAAACTTTAAAAATGATATGACAAACAAAATATCTCAAAATACTCCATTAAACAGAAAGGAGCCTGGGTTGAAAAGAAAGCTGAGTAGGCATAAGAGCTTGTAATTAAAAACCATATAGATATATACAGAGAGAGAGAGAAAAGAGAAAGAAAAACACCAACACCATTATGCTGACACATTCAATATAAACAGCAAAACAAACTACAAACTTTACCAATTAGAAACCATCAGCTAACTAGGGACTTTCTACTCTAACCAATTTAATCAGTTTCATTTTTCTGGTTTCTACAAACATCAAAGTTTCCTTCCTCACCCCTCTCAGGGGGTGTGCTAAATTGCAGTCTGGTTCTGACAGATTCATGAATGGCTGAATGATCAAATAAATCCTTTGAAAAATAATTTATTTTTGAGACAGGGTCTCCCTGAGTTGCCCAGGCTGGCCTGGAACTTGTGATCCTCCTGCCTCAGCCTCCTGTGTAACTAGGATCAAAGATGTGTATCACTGCTCCATGCTACTTTTTGAAATTTTAATGTGACTTTCCTTTTTTGCGCTGTGAATATATATTTTACTACATTTGCTGATTGCATATCTATATATCTATCCCTATCAATCCACCAGTCCATCTTATTTTGGATGCATTTCAAAGTAATTATAGACATTGTGCACTTCCCTTCAAGTACTTAGAATACTATTATTAACAAGTGTTCAAAATGTATTTAAAAACTTTTTGTCTTTATATATTCAATTTATGTTCAATAAAATGGACTATCTTACTATATACTCACTGAGTTTTGACAAGTGTATATGCTTGATTAACTCAACCACCAGAGAGATGTACACACTATCACCACCCATGCCCATTTATCTTTAGTCCTTACCTCTTCTTCCTGAAGCAATCAGTATTCTAATCATTCCAATATATATGTTTCATGTGATCTATAATTTCACATACATCTTGTACTTGGTTGTGGGGCATTTCTTTCCTTTGCTGAATATTTTGGGATCCTTCCACACTATTGCTTATATCCTTGTGCACTCTTCCTTATTTGCTGAGTGATATTCTGCTGAATGAATGTAGCAGGATGTTTTTAACCCACTCATTTTCAGTTTTTCTGATTGATAATTAAAACTGCTATGAACCTTTGTGTGCAGCTTTGGCACATGTGTTTGTGAAAATAAATTTAATTTCTCTTGAGTAAATGTCTAGGAAAGAAATTAGTAAGTCATAGAGTTTTTGCATGTTTGATTTAAAAAAAAAAAACTACATAAATTTTCCCAGAGTGGTTATAAAATTTTACATTCTCACTAATAATGGATGATAGTTCTAGTTGTTTCTGAGTGTCACTAAACTTTGATAATATCCATACTTTTAAATTTAGACCTTTGGCACATATGTAGGGTGGTATAGTGGTTTTCATTTGAATTGTATTAATGTCTAATGATGGTTAGTTTTCCAAGTGCTCGTGTGTGCTATTTGCATATCTTGTTTTGTGCAATGTTTGTTATAATATTTTTGCATTTGAGGCAGTTTTCAGGTCCTGGTCTGTGGTGCACCCAACAGACCACATGGGAGGAGCCTTAACTGGCTGCCAGTCACTGGGCCATGTGGGTAGCCATTGATAATGGCCCATTTGTCTGTACCACGTGGCAGAGAGTTGTGGGTGGAGTGGATTCAGGTCCATTACTATTTTACACTGGTCTCAGTCAAAAGGTGCCATTCTGGAGGTGGATGGCTGCAGAGGCCCAGTGTATTCAATCACCTTTTAGTTTTCTGGATGTATCCATGGACAAAGACAAATTATTCCCTGAAACATGGTCAAACACGAGGCCCCATTAGCAAGTACAAGGCAATATCTTCCCCTATGTTTTTTTTTTTTGTGTGTGTGATATGTTTATGATTTTAACCTTTATGTTCTGATCTTTGTTTCATCTCAAATTACATTTTGAGAATGGTGGGAGGTGAGGGGTAAGACATTTTTTTTTCTATATTGATATCGAATTGTTTCAAATGGTATTTGCTAAAATGTTTTTCCTTCCCCACTTTTGATTGTTTTAGCAGTTATGTTAAATATCAAGATTATTTTATATGTGTGGGTCTATTTATGGATTCCCTACAAAGTTCCATTGATACATTTGTCAGTTTTTATTCTAGTATCATATGGTCTTGATTACCAATAGCTTTGTTGTGAATCTTGAAATGAGGTTGTAAGCTCTAAAACGTTTCTCCTTTTACAATATTGTTTTGGACTTTTTAGACTGTTTATATTTTAATAACATAGTCAGCTTATCAGCTTCATTAAAAAAAAAGAGAAACTTTATGGGAATCTGATAGAGATTGCACTGAATTTATAGATGAATCTAGGGAAAAACTGTAACAAAATTAAATCTTCCAATCTGTGACCATAGTATATTTCTCTATTTATCTAACACTTTTTTTGGTTTTCTGAAGCAAAGCAATATTATGTAGTTTGGAGGAAAGATAGTTTGCACAATTTTTGTTAATTTATTCCTAAGTATTTTAAGTAAATAATTCATTTTAAATTTTCTATTATATCTCCTGCTGCTAACTCCTTAATAAACAATTACATTTTATTTATCAATTTTCTATCCTGACAATCTTTGGTGAATTATACTTTAACAATTCTTTGAAAGATTCGTTAGTATTTCCAATACAAACCATCATCACCTGCAAAGTACTGAAGAATCCATTTTTTTTCCTAATCTATTTTAGTTTTCAGTGTTGGGGATGAAACCCAAGGCACTATGCATGCTACACAAGCTCTTTATCACTGATTGACACACTTAGACCTAAGCTCTTTGTTTTTAAAATTTCTTTTTCTTATTTTACTGCAGCTTCTTAGACTTCCAATACAAAGATGAATAGAAGTGGTGTGGTGAGCATCCTTTATTTGTTTCTGGTTTTAGGGAGAGAGTGCTTAATATTTCATCATTAAGGGTGATATTAGCTGTACCTTTTTCATAAATTCCCCTTTGCAGATTGTAGAAATTTCCATCTATATCTGTTTCTGAAACCACTTTTTATTTCATCAGATATTTTTGTGAATCCATGTAGATGATCATATGATATTTCTTTTTGACTCTGATGAATCACATTGCCTAATTTTCAAATGTTCAGCAAACTTATTATTACTGAAATTAACCCCGTTTGATCATAAGCATTATATGGTAGCATATTTCATTTGACAGACAAGTTAAATGATTTTTTAAATCTATATTCAGGAGGAATATTAATCTGTACTTTTTTGTAACATTTTTAATTGGTTTCTTTTTAGGGTCATGAAATCTCATAAAATGAGTAGGGAAGTGTTATTTCCTTCATTTTCTGAGTTTGTGTAAGATTGATATTACTTCATTCTTAAAAAGTTATTAGGCTTTAACTGTGAAATTACCAGGGAATAAATATTTTCATGGGAAAACATTTTTTTTTTTAATAGGTTTAATGTCTTCAAAGAGACTTGGCTTTCACATTTCTTTGTTTCATTTTGTTTCCGTTTTAACTGTCTGTGTTTTCCACAGTATTTGTTAAATTCATCCAAGTGGCTTTTGGTGCATTCTTACAATTTTATGTTCTCTTGACATCCTTTGTGTACATAAGTGGGACTTTCTTATAACAGAAGTGGGACTCAGTCACCATTAACACGCTTTCCTGTTTCCACCTCCACCCAGTTCCTCAAGGTGGTCAATCCACCCGACTCACCCTCTAGCCCACTGTCCGTGTACCTTCATACATGAACAAGTGACCACCTTCGAGTCACTGTTGACTGCACAGAACTCATAACTGCTTGCTCTAAGCCCATCGACTGGGACACTCCTTAGTAAATATTTCTAGGTGATTCCATGCACTCCAAGAAGGCTTAGGACCAGGAGAACCTCGGCTTCTCTCTTACTTCTCACCTGCTGTGTGGGTCTGCCTGGCCTGGACGGTTACCCTTCCCTTGGCTTGGGAGGCCTGCTGCTCTCTTCTCTGGATCGGTCAGTAACAAGGACTGACTGCTTCTATTGTTCCATGGGGTTGTTTGTCCTGCTGCCTCCTCTGACCAGCACACCTGAACCTGCCTCTCCACCTGGAGAGTGGCTGAGAACAGTCAACTGGACATAGGTCAGATAACAGCACCAAGAACATCAGGCAAAATGACACTTATCCTATGTGAGGGACACCTGGGCGGGAATCAGGCACGTGGGTCACCAGCCAGGATGAAAAGGTGCCCTATGAAGGAACACCATAGATACCCAGGAACACCTACTCCGGACCCCTATCAGGGAAGATTAGAATTGATAACCACTCACCCCAGAAGGACCTCAGGACCAAATTATAAGAAAACAAGACTCTGCTAATCTTCTTGTTAGGAGGTCCACATAATATTCTATCTACAAGATATACATGAAAATGTTTTCTTTCCATAGATATTAGTGACTTGTGTTAAGTTTCTTTTTGTCCTTGATGATGCTAGCTATGGGTCTACTAATTTTTCATGGCTTCCTTTTTTAATTGCTATTCTTTCTTTCTTTTTTTTCCCCCTCTGCTTATTTTGGGTTTATATTCTTCCCCCATCCCACCACCCAGTTTCTTAACTAGAAACTTTAGTTCATTGCGTTCTTCTTTTTTAAATAACATGTGAAGCTATTAATATCCCTCACATAGATGTTTTAATTACATAATTAGCATTATTATAGTTACATTTTCTTTATTATTTATTTCAGAATATTTATTTTTTCTTCTGGTATCTTCCTGTTTTCTTTAGAAATGGGTTTCTAACATCAAAATATAAAATTATAAAATTTGTATTTTTCATAATTTTATTGTGTTGTCAGAAACTTCTGTGCACTTTTCTTGTCAATTTGACACAGTTCAATATTTTGTCTAGAGTATACTACATGCATTGAAAAGTGCTAAATGCAGAATATTATAAATGTAGAACAGGTTGATATGATATTTTTCAGAACATCTGTTCAGATCATCTAATACTTATTTGTTCTTTTAGATGGTCTATCAGTTGCTAAATTTATAATTGTGATTGAATAATTTTCTCCCTTTTTGTGTGTTTTGAAGCTCTGTATTAAGTACGTACACATTTGTAATCATAATACATTTCTGAAAAATTGTTTCATTTTCATTATGAAATACTCCTATTTTCTCTAATAGTATTCTTTGCTGTGAATACATTTTACACATTAGTGTAGTTAAGTCAGCCTTCTTATTCCTTTTGTTAGCATGGATGTATCTTCTAATGTTAACTTCAGCCTGTTTGTGTCTTTATTTTTATTTTTGAAGCATGTGTCCTGAAGACACTGGCTATTCTTCTTAATCTATGCTGATAAATAGCTCTTAAATGATATAGTTAGCCTATTACCCTTAATGAAATTATTGGTATGAGTGGACTTAGGTCTAACATTTCCTTTGTTTTCTATTTTGTGTTATTCTTTTCCCCCTTTCCTACTTCTTTTACATTACTTGAATATTTTTTAATTCCATTTAAAATAGCTGCTTTTTTAGTTACAACATTTTGCTTTAATTTTTAATGGCTTCTTCAGGTATTCTTTGTGTGTGTGTGTGTGTGTGTGTGGCCTGAAGGATTCTTTAGGTATTAAAATGTACATTTTCAAGTTTTAAAATTCTACTTTGGGTAAAGATTGCACCACTTAATGTACAATATGGAAACATTACCACCATACAAGCTCATTAGCTGCTCAACCTTTATCTCTATCTTTCTCTCTCTCTCTCTGAAACACACACAACACACACATGCGCACACACACAGAGTTTTCAATTTAAGATGGTTCAAATTACACATTCTTTTTCACTTAATGATGGTGCAGAAGCAGTACACATTCAGTAGAATCCATACCTTACATTTTGAATTTTTATCTTTTCCCAGGCCGGTGATGTGTGACATGATAGTCCTTCATGATGCTGGGCAGCAAGAGTGAGATACAGCTCCCAGTCAGCCATGTGACAGGAGGGGAACCATTCAACACTCCGCAGTGTCCTGGATTGTTCATCCACTTTGAATAATACATGAGACATTGCACATTTTATTATTAAATGGGCTTTCCATTAGATAGTTTTGCCCAACTAGGTGCTAAAGGAACTCTGCTGGGCATGTTTAAGTTAGGCTAGAGTGGTCTATGCTGTTCAGTAAACTAGTGCATTATCTTTATTTTTAATTTTTTTTTGTTTTAATTAGTTATACATGACAGTAGAATGCATTTATGCACTGTGATATATCATACATAGACGGGATATAATTTCTCATTGTTCTAAGTGTACATGTCTCAGAATCATATTGGTCATGTAGTCACACACACACACACACACACACACACACACACACACATATATATACACATATATATATATATATGGTAATAATGTCTGTTTCATTCCACTATCTTTCCCATCCTCACATCTCCTCCCTTCCCTCCCTTCACTTCCCTCTACCTAATCTAAGGTAAGGCTATTTTTCACTAACTTTCCCCACCTTATTGTGAACTAGCATCCACATATTAGAGAAAACATTCAGCCTTTGGTTTTGTGGGATTGGCTTATTTTGCTTAGCATGATATTCTCCAACTTCAACCATTTACTGGCAAATGCCATAATTTCACTCTTCTTTAAAACTGAGTAATATTCCATTGAATATTTATATATATGAAAATATGAATACCATATTTTCTTTATCCATTTATCTATTGAGGGACAGTTAGGTTGGTTCTATAGTCTAGCTATTGTGAATTGAGCTGCTATAAGCATTGATGTGGCTGTGTCACTATAGTATGCTGATTTTAAGTCCTTTGGGTATAAACCAAGGAATAGGATAGCTGGATCAAATGGTGGTTCCATTCCCAGTTTTCTGAGGAATCTCCATACTGCTTTCCATAGTGGTTGCACCAATTTGCAACGCCACCAGCAATGTATGAGCGTACCTTTTCCCCCACATCCTCCCCAACATTTATTGTTGCCTGTATTCTTAATGATTGCAATTCTGACAGGAGTGAGATGAAATATTTAGAATAGTTTTGATTTGCATTTCTCTAATTGATAGAGATGTTAAACCCTTTTTCATATATTTGTTGATCAATTATAGTTCTTCTTCTGTGAAGTGTCTGTTCAGTTCCTTAGCCCATTTATCGATTGGGTTATTTGTTTCTTTGGTGTTAAGATTTTTGAGTTCTGTATATATCCTAGAGATTAATGCTTTATCGTAGGTGTATGTGGTAAAGATTTTCTCCCAATCTATAGGCTCTCTCCTCACATTATTGTTTCCTTTGCTGAGAAAAAAAAATTTTAATTTGAATCCATCCCACTTATTGATTCTGGATTTTACTTCTTGTTCTTTAGGAGTCTTGTTAAAGAAGTCAGATCCTAGGCTGACCGTGGTGTAGATTTGGGACTACTTATTTTGTATTAGGCATAGGGTCTCTCCATTCTAGTGCCCAAGTCTTTGATCCACTTTTAGTTGATTTTTGTGCAGGGTGAGAGATAGAGGTTTAATTTCATTTTGCTACATATGGATTTCCGGTTTTGCCAGCACTGTTTGTTGAAGATGTTATCTTTTCCCCAGTGAATGTTTTTGGCACCCTTGTCTAGTATGAGATAACCATATTTGTGTGGGTTTGTCTCTGTGTCCTCTATTCTATACCATTGGTCTACAAGTCTATTTTTGCCCTTTTCTTGCTAAGGATTGCTTTAGCTATTTTGGGTCTCATTTTTAAAAACAAATTTCATGATTGCTTTTTCTATTTCTATAAAGAATGTCATTGGGATTTTAATAGGAATTGCATTAAATCTATATAGTGCTTTTGGTTTTATGGCCATTTTGACAATATTAATTCTGCCTATCCAGGAACATGGGAGATCTTTCCATCTTCTGAGGTTTTCTTCAATTTTTTTCTTTAGTGTTCTATAGTTTTCATTGTAGAGGTTTTCCACCTCTTTTGTTAGATTGATTCCCAGGTATTTTATTTAGTTTTTTTTTATTGAGGCTATTGTGAATGGAGTGGTTTTCCTAATTTCTCTTTCAGTGGATTTATCTTGTTGATGTATAGGAATGTGTTTGATTTATGGGTGTTGTTTTTATATCCTGCTACTTTGCTGAATTTATTTATTAGTTCTAGAAGTTTTCTGGTGGAATTTTTTGGATCTTCCAGATATAAAATCATGTCATGAGGAAATAATGATAGTTTGAGTTCTTCTTTACCTATTTGTATCTCTTTAAATTCTTTCTTTTGTATAATTGCTCTGAATAGAGTTTCAAGGACAATGTTGAATGGAAGTGGTGAAAGAGGACATCCTTGTCTTGTTCTAGTTATCAGAAGGAATGGTTTCAATTTTTCTCCTTTTAGAATGATGCTGCCCTTGAGTTTAGCATATATAGCTTTTACAATGTTGAGGTTATGTTCCTACTACCCCTAGTTTTTCTAGTGTTTTGTATATGAAGGTGTGCTGTATTTTGTCAAATGCTTTTTCTACATCTATTGAGATAATCATGTAATTCTTGTTTATAAGTCTATTAATATGATGAATACACTTATTGATTTCCATATGTTGAACCAATTCTGCAACCCTGGGATGAATCCCACTTGATCATAGTGCACTATCTTTTTAATATGTTTTTGTATGCAATTTGCCAGAATTTTATTGAGAATTGTTGCATCTATGTTCATCAGGGATATTGGTCTGAATTTTTCTTTCCTTGATGTATCCTTGTCTGGTTTTGGTATCAGGGTGATATTACCTTCATAGAATGAGTTTGAAAGGGTTCCTTCCTTTTCTATTTCATGAAATACTTTGAGGAGTATTGGTGTTAATTCTTCTTTGAAAGTGTTGTAGAACTCAGCTAAGAAGCCATCTGGTCCTGGGCTTTTCTTGGTTGGTAGGCTTTTGATGGTGTCTTCTATTTCATTACCTGAAACTGATCTGTTTAAATGATGTATGACCTCCTCATTTAGTTTGGGTAGGTCATATGTCTCTAGAAATTTGTTGATGTCTTTGATATTTTCTATTTTATTAGAGTGTAAAATTTCAAAGTAGTTTCTAATTATCTTATGTATTTCAGATGTGTCCATTGTGATATCTCCTTCTTCATCTTGTATTTTATTAACTTGTGTTTTCTCTCTTTTTCTCTTCATTAGCATGGCCAGGGGTTTATCAATTTTATTTATTTTTTCAAAGGACCAACTTTTTGTTTTGTTAATTTTTTCAATTGTTTCTTTTGTTTCGATTTCATTGATTCCAGCTCTGATTTTAATGATTTCCCTTTTTCCAGTGCTTTTGGTGTTGATTTGTTATTCTTTTTCTAGGGCTTTGAGGTGTAGTGTTAGGTCATTTATTTGGTGACTTTTTATTCTTTTAATAAATGCACTCATTGCAATAAACTGTCCTCTTAGTACTGCCTTCATAGTGTCCCAGAGATTTTGGTATGTTGTTTCAGTGTTCTTGTTTACCTTTAAGAATTTTTAAATTTTATCCTTGATTCTTTCTACTATCCATTCATCATTCAATTGTGTATTATTTAGTCTCCATTTGTTACAGAAGCTTCTTTTTTTAAATTTTATCATTGACTTCTAATTTCATTGCATTGTGGTCTGATAAAATGCAGGGTATTATCTCTGTTTTTTTGTTTTGTTTTTTTTTTTTTGTATTTACTAAGAGTTGCTTTGTGGCATAAGATATGGTCTGTTTTAGAGAAGGATCCATGTGCTGATGAGAAGAAAGTATATTTGCTGATTGATGGATGGAATATTCTATATATGTATGTTAATTATAAATTATTGATTGTATTATTTAATTCTATTGTTTCTTCATTTAGTTTTTGTTTGGAAGATCTGTCCAGTATTGGGAGAGGTGTGTTAAAGTCACCCAGTATTATTGTATTGTGGTCTATTTGACTCTCGAAATTGAGAAGGGTTTGTTTGATGTATGTAGATGCTCCATTGTTTGGGGCATAAAATATGTATAATTGTTGTTCTGCTTATATATACTTCCCTTAAGAAATATGAAATGTTCTTCTTTGTCTCTTATAACTAACATCGGTTTGAAGTCTACTTCATCTGAAATGAGAATGGAAACCCCTGCTTGTTTTGCAATAGATATGAGTGATAATTTTTTCCCATCATTTCACCTTCAGCCTGTGGATGTCTTTTGCCCATGAGGTGAGTCTCTTGAAGACAGCATATTGATGGGTCTTGCTTTCTAATCCAATATACCAGTCTATGTCTTCAGATTGATAAGTTTAGGCTGTCAACATTCAAGGTTATTATTGATATATGATTTGTATTCCCTGTCATTTTGATTTATTTCTGTTTTTTTTTTTTTTTTATTTTTTTTTTTTTTTATTTGCCTTAGTTTCTTATTTGGTTGAATGTCCCTTTAGTGTAGATCCTCCCTTTGCTGATTTTTTCTTTTTTTTTCATTTCATCCTCATGGAGTATTCTGTTGAGAATTCTCTGTAGTGTAGTCTTTTTAGTTGTGAATTCTTTTAATTCTTTTTTTTTTTTTTATCATGGAATGTTTTAATTTCACCTTCATATTTGAAACTTAATTTTGCTGGGTATAAAATTCTTGGTTGTCATCCATTTTTTTTTTTTTTTTTTTTTAGAGCTTGAAATATATTATTCCAGAACTTCCTAGCTTTGAGGGTCTGGATTGAGAAATAAGTTAAGATCCAAATTGGTTTCCCCTTATATGTAATTTTATTTTTTTCTCTCACAGCCTTTAAAATTTTATCTTTATTATGTGTGTTGGTCATCCTCATTATAATGTGTCTTGGTATGGGTTTACTGTAATTTTGTATATTTGGGGTCCTGTAAGCCTCTTGTATTTTATTTTCCATTCCATTCTTTAGGTTTGGGAAATTTTCTGCTATTATATCATTGAAAATATTGTGAATTCCTTTGGTTTGTGTCTCTGCTCCTTCATCTATTCCGATAACTCTTAAATTTGTTTTGTTTTGTTTTTTTTCATGTCATCCCATAATTCTTGGATCTTCTGTTCATGGTTTCTTGCCATCTTCTCCACATGTTCAACTCTACTTTCACAATCATATAGTTTATCTTCATTGTCTGAGGTTCTGTCTTCTAAGTGGTATAGTCTGTTGGTGATGCTTTATATTAAATTTATAATTTGGTTAACTGATTCCTTCAGTTCAAGGATTTCTAATTTTTTTTTCATAATCTCTCTTTATTGAAGTGGTCTTTCACTTTCTGTATTTTTTCTTTGATTTCATCCTTATACTATCCTTTACTTCACATATCAATTTACCTATATACAATCTGAACTCCCTCTTGGACATTTCTCCCACTGTGTTATCAGAACTTTTTTGTTGTTGTTGTTGAAGCATCTTGGTGTGTTTGGGGCACTTTATTCCCCTGTTTTTTCATGTTGTTAGTGTATTTGCCATCTAAAAGTATGTATCTAAGGTAGGATAAATTCTACCCTGTAGACCTATAGTGTTCCTGAAGGTTTCCAGCACTTTACTTTTACTGGTGAGACCAATATCAACAGCACCCAGTGTACACAATATATAGTATTAAACCTAATAGCTCCCACTAAGGCATCTACTGCTTTCTCTCATTAACCCCAAATGATGAGTTTAATAACTATCTATAGTACAAACAGAATATTTGTTAAAACAATTTACAACTTTAAGTGGTGGATTAGAGAACAGAGGTAGTATAGTATGCCGTATTGATGAGGAAGGAGAGAGAAGCTAGAAGTAAAAATTCACAGGAAGAGTGGAAGAGGAGCTGACAGAGATTGGCTGCTGGTTGGAGAAAAGTTGGAAAGAAAATCCAAGAAAATATATAAAAGAGAGGAAGAATACGAACAAAGAAAAAAAATTAAAGACATAAGAATCCAACAAAAATGCAAAACCCCATTCATATATCATTGTCCTCCACATACTGATGCATTAAAAACATCCTGTTCCAAATATTGTAGAGATTAGTGTTTGAAAAAATAAAATAAAATAAAATAAACCTTGCCGGAAAGTCCAACTGTCTCTATCAGTGATCAACAGTGTCTCAGCCTTGTCTCTGACATTTCTGGGGATCACCAAACTCAGATCCGCTCTCGTAAACCCAGTCTCTATCCTCTGATCTGGGCTTCAGATACCTCAGTCTCAGCCATGTTGCTGTTTCAAGATCTCAGTGCTGCTCCTACTTGCATAGAGACCACCAAGGATACCCTCATGCAAAGGAACAACCCCGAGATGCGACAGCAAGACAAGGGCCACCAGCACTCTCAGCAAGAAGACCCCAGGTTCCTCCAAACCTGCAAGCTCCCCCACACCGGATATGCAGGCCCCAGCTGCAGTCCCCAGACAGAAGATTTCGTAGTGGTAGACCTGCTTGTACCCAGGCCCCAGGTCCTGGTTGGTGTCCCAAAATAGGTGCAGCCACATGCAACCAAACCCAGAGTCTCACCTGATATAATCATTTAGACCACGGTAGCAGAGGTAGTGGTGGTGGTTATTGGCAGCGGGCACCAGGTCAGCAGTAGTGGCGGTCACAGGAGCAGCTGCAACTGCGGGTATGGGGGCAGCATCACCAGGTGATCTTCAGGCTCAGCAGCAGTGTCAGCCTCCGTTGCATCCAGGGCAGCAGTTTCTTCTGCGGAAGCAGCACCCAGAAAGAAGACCTCCAGATGATCTCAGGCTGGCTTGAGTGGAATCAGAGGCAACAGCAATGGTGGTAGAGGTACAGGTGGCGATTGATTGACAGGAGACTTCTGGTTCAGCCGCAGTGACCTTGGAGGTAGTTGCAATTCATGTGTGACATAAATGAGGCCATGTCAAGAGAAGAGACCTCCAGCATGGAAGTGGCTTCTGCATCAGCCGATTCTGCAGCAGCGGCTTCTTATCTTTATTTTTTAATAAATTTACTTATATTTACCTGTGTGTTGTTTTTATCACATACCTGATTTGATTTGTTGTGCATTTTTCTCTCTTTTTTATTCTTTTCTAATTTTTTTTTTTTTTTTAAGAAAAAAAAATCTACTTTTACTAACCAGAAACATGGGTAGGGTACACCATTCCTAGAGGTACTGAAATACCAGGCGGATGCATGGAGTAGATGGAGCAAGGTCGGATTCCATCTTCCTGCTCCAACAATCCCTTTCAGATGTTGTTCTGGGATAGAGGATGTGTCAGGTATTAAACTGATGAGGAAAGATACCATCTGGATCTCAGCCAAAAGATTGAGAAATGTTTCACTGTGCATCTCAAATCTGAAAATTTTTATCATTCACCAACCTTTGGGAAATTTTATCCATTACTTATTCAAATAAGTCTCCTTCTCCTCTTCCTATATTACTTTAATTATGTGTCTCTTAGACTCTTTGATATAGGTTCACATGTTCTGAATGCTCTTTCTTTTTAAAAATACTTTCCTTCCTTTTATGTATTTGATAATTTCTATCCATCTATTTTTACGCTCACATATCGTTTCTCTTTCACCTGCATTATATTTCTAAATAGTCTCTAAAATTTTAGGGATAATTTTCAGTTGTAAAATTTCTACTTGGTCATACTTTATATTTTCTATTGATCTGCATTTCTTGTATTTCATTCATCAAAAACAGGTTTTTCTTCACAGCACTGTGCCTAATTACAACAGCTGTTTTAAAGTCATTGTGTCTTATTTCCAACATCAGAGGCAACTTACCAAATTTCTGTACTTGTTTCTCTTGATTGGAGGGTCAATGTTTTTTTTATCACATGCTAGATATGTCTGGATCGTGTCCACAAAGTGATGAGTATTATGATGTGAAGACTGGATTCTAGTATATATTCCTTCAATGAGTTTTGTTCTGGTCTTTAGCTTTTGCAGCCAATTAACTTAGTTGGACTCTTAAAATTTGTCTCTGGGCAGCATCTCATGTCACAGTTCAGTTCTTTTATTCTTGACATGACTGCTTTGAGTTTGCCTTCCACACACATATTTCAGAGTGTAGTCAGATAATTTAGGTAGAGTTTGACACAGAATTCAAGACGTCCTTCCTGTGCTTTCTCTTTTCGGGTTTCTTCTTCTTGTTAGCAGCCATGATAAGCCTCAGGTCTTTCTACAGAATATTCAAGACAAAAATGCTGCCACTCCACCATGACCACTGTGGTCCACTCACATGATCAAACCATAAGCATGGGAAATTATTCCCATGCCATTTCATTTTCCCAAATGGCAATCCATGCCCATGGTTTTCCCACTTGTTTTTTCACTTCTCAGAGTCATCAGGTGATCATTTTGTGTTGTGCCTATAATATGTGGTTTCACCCAAGGGATGGTCAGCTTAGCAGTAGTCATTTTGTCCATATAGAAGGAAACAGAACACATAGAACTTTGTTCCATTTAAGAATTAAATATAAACCCACCTTAATTCTGGTAGAGGAAGAAAAAAGTTTAAAATTAAATACGAAACCACCTTAATTCTCGCAGTGGAAGAAACAAAACACAGTTATAAAAATTTGCATGTAATAATTAGTCTCATTTCACATTTTTTTATTTGCAATGCACAACTAGACTACATTGAAGTAGCAAATGCAATTTTTTAGAAATATTTATTTTTTAGTTGTAATTGGACACAATAACTTTATTTATTTATTTTTATGGTGCTGAAGATTGAACCCAGGGCCTCCTCGCACATGCTAAGTGAGCACTCTACTGCTGAGCCACAACCCCAGCCCCAACAAATGCAATTTTGAGTAATGAAATTCTTTAAAACTAATCAAAATTACAAAATTAGTAAGTAAAGAGTGATGGTCTATCCTGAAATTCTTACTGATAGATTATAAATATAAATGCGATTGTTAGAAATATAACAGGCTGATATACATATATTAAAATATTAAATATATTAAATAATGACTAATATACCTTGTTGATTCATAATTTAAAATCATATTTAATTGACTTTTTAGCTCTCTAGTTCTGCATTATACTAATAATGATTGGGTTGCATTTATTGAGATAAATTCATGTAGACTTTGATATCAGACAAATAAAAACTAAAGAATATTTTTAAAGTTGAGACTATTTAAGAGTAGAAGTAAAAAATGCGTGCTTCTAAAATCATTTAACAAACAAAAGGCAGGAGAAAGTGTAGATTGTATAAAATCTAGATAAGTATATCATAATCATTACAGAACATTGGTTTAGTTATTTTCTTCTGATGAAGGGGAAGGAGTAATGTTTATGTCTCCTGTATCTTTTCATGTTTTTTTTATAATTATTTTTTAAGATTCTTAGCAGTGTGTATATATTGTATCAATCATTGGACAAAAACAAAATTTTCTATTTAAAACACTTAAAAAAATCTGAATAAAATATTTTATTTGGAGAAAATTCAACACACACACATGGTTTAATTTGCTCTCAAGTTAAAAAAAATTGCTCTCTTAGAATTTATTTTATTTAATTTAGTGGAAAAATGTACACTCTTGCCTCTGGAGAATTCATTATGAGCTCCTTTGGCATTTTTTATATTTACTTATGTTGCTGCTTTACAGAATAAGGATCATATTTAATAAATACTAAAACATATCACATTCTGAATTCATTAGGGAAATATAAACATTATAAGCATTTAAAAAAATCCTTCAATGAATTCAATTACCACTGCAACTTGGGAAAGATACATATTTGTGTATGTGTGTGTGTGTGTGTGTGTGTGTGTGTGTGTATGTACACAGACACATACAAATGCAGAATTGAGAAGAATATATTTAAAATAATTTCTTAGAATCTTGAACTCCAAGCTAAATCGGGATTGAAAACAGAACTCATTACCAAAGAAGCAAAATGTACCACTGTTAAAAACCCAAAGTTGCCAGGTATGGTGGCACAGAGTTGTAATCCCAGCTACTGAGGAGGCTGAAGCAGGAAAATCATAAATTCAAGGCCAGCCTGAGTAACTGCTAGACTCTGTTTCAAAATAAAAATTTAAAAGTAACAGGGATGGGGAGGTACCTCAGTGCCTAACATGTATACAGAGCCCTGGGTTTTATCCCTAGAACAGGAAAAATAAACGAACTCAAAGTCAGCAATACGTACATGACTTCCTGCTGCTATTCTCAAGATGCAGTTAGAAGCTTTGAATGTTCTAGAAGAACGTTTTAATGAAAGATCCTAATGCTGTCTGCGTTCTGTGGCGGAGGATTGCTGAAAATACAGATAGACCCAGTAGGCAGGGCCAGCGGGGTTCCCCAGAGAGGCTGGGCAGGCAGCCATCCCCCGAGATGAAATACGCCAAGAGCGTATTATTTTGATCCAGTTCTCCTCTAAGTTTCTTAGGGCCTCGCTAAGTTGCAGAGGCTGGCCTCCATCTTGCAATCCTCCTTCCTCAACCTCCTGAGACGCTGGGATTAAGGGTGTGTACCATTGTGCCAGGCTGAACTAGATTATTCTGAAAGAGGAAACCAAATGGCATTTGGCAACAAATGCAAGCCTTCCTCAGAGTCGTATAGGTGGACAGTGCTGAAAGGAGCTGGAGACCCTTGGTTCATGCTGAAACGAAAGTGAAGTTGGAAGCAATCTTTTAGGCTAGAAGTGAATGACAAATGATACACCCTGCTTTCCCTTTTCTACATCATAGCCTAGAATAAAGAACTTCGTGCAGTCTACCTGCCCTACCAGGAAGGGTTGGGGAAGACATGACTTCTCCATGCTCACTAGGAAAGAAAGAGTGAATAATCTGACCTGCATGGGGATTCATTTCAAAATAAAATCATCAAGATTTGACCTCTTGTGTTGGCCTGCACCAAGTCTCAGGGATGTCGTTACTTCCTGGTCTTTGTGTTAGACCTTACAATTTTGTTCTCATTCATTAGACTCATCCAGTGTGTCAGGGTTTCAGGGTTTCTGCAGCTTTGCAATATTCTACTGGTGTAGATATTATGCAATTCCTGTACAATGCATCTAGGGACTTCAAAGGTGGGGTGAAAACACCCACATCTTCATGTGCAACGCTTGTTCTCTGGGAAAGTGTATCAAAAACTATATAATTGGGAAGGATAAGGTACTTGTTCAATCATTTAACCCAAAACTTAGAACTCCAATAGATAGTGATTCTTGTCTTTTCTTTTTTCTTTTTTGGTACCCAGGATTGAACTCAGGGGCACTCGACCCCTGGGCCACATCCCCAGCCCTTTTATTGTATTTTATTAGAGACAGGGTCTCACTGAGTTGCTAAGTGCCTCGCCCTTGCTGAGGCTGGCTTTGAACTCAGGATCCTCCTGCCTCAGCCTCCCAAAGTGCTGGGATTACAGGCATGCGCCACCGTGCCCGGTTTGTCTTTTCTTATTGGTTAGAATTTGGGAGGGGGAAAAAGGGGTGAAATTTAGGCTGTTCCCATCCTAAACTTCTAACAGACTTTTTAGATAGAATATTGATTCTTTTTAATTAAGTTATCATTTCATATCCAGTCAACCTAGGTGTGGTAATATGCTGACATTAGGGCATGGACCTCTAATCAGGATGCAAGTTTTATAATTTAGTAAGAACATGCAATTATCAAAATATCATGTGTCGCACCATTTGTTGAACATCAACTATGTGGCAAGAGCTTATCAATTTGCTTGTCTTGAAGGAAGTATAATTCATCTGTGAATTGCTTTTTAAATATTTTTCAAATAAAAGATCTTTTCTTTCCCACTTCCCTGTCCAGCATGGCTGTATCTTATCCAAGACTGGCCAACAAGAAGTCTTCCTTACAGTTTCTCACACCGGGGCTGCAAAAGAAGAGGCATTTCCATTAAAGAGATGAGGTCATGTTGGCATGAGCCTGAAGGCTGCCTATGACCATCTTCTTGGCACATGGAAAAGCCAGCCTATGGTAGGAGATATACCATATTCATATCTGGAAAAGTAGCAGAGAGACAGTGACAGTGCATTCTGATGGCTCCCAGTTCTTTGGTCATCCTCCTGCTCAGGTTCCTGTTTGGTGGAAATCTGGTCTTTCAGTTTATCTGATGATACACTTGTATTCTTCTAATAATCTCCTTGAAAGCTTTTCAGGACAGTGCTGCTTTCTATTGCAAATGGAAGCCCTGATTAATGCACTGGATGCTTCACATTAAATTCTGCTTATTTTCAACATCCTTAGATAGATATAGAGCCTATTTTCATAAAAGAAAAAGTTGGGCTAAATCAGCTGTCTTATTCCAAAGTCTATTTTTTTGTACTTCATCATTGTGCCTTTCCAGTGGGTTTTTGTAAGTCATTTGATTGAGAGTGTCTGTAATAAGGGAACCAGGTCATCAGAGGGTAAGGTGACTGATTTTGCTAGTCATTAATTTATCAAAACCCACTTATTGTATATAATATCTCTATTTTCTATCCTGTCTCTGCCCCATAAGCTTGTTGTCTCTGCCCTGACTTGGTTCCTCAAAAGACCTTGTCCATAATTTCTGGCAATATCTTCTAACTTGAATCCTCTTCAGTTTCACCACTGTTCCCTCTTCTACCACTGTCACTCATGACGTCATGGTGAATATTATATACTCAGGTCTGATGAGATCAATCTCCTATGACAAGAGTGCCCACTGGCTCCCCTACAGTTGCAAGCTACAGTTGGAACTGTTCTTGGATGCACCTAGATGTCCACTAGATTCTCTCAAGCCCTTCAGAGTGACAGTAGAACACCTGTGCTTCACGATCGACACAGATCCAAATGCTCCAGTTTTTCTTGTGATTCTCAAGGTAAAGGACACATTCCCCTGGTGTCTTCTTATCTTTTTTTTTTTTTTTTTTCATTCTCTTATGATGTGCAGTCTCTGGTATCACAGGTAAGGACAGTGTTTCATGATATTTTTTTTCCCACAAAGAGGCCCTGTGTTGCCACCTGAAGCGATGGCCGCTTGGAGCAACGAAGCCGAGGGAAGAAGTTCAGAGGCGAACTGGAAACAAACAGCCTTTTTATTCTGATAACTTTTCTCTCTGGCTCTAACAATGACTTTAACACGCACCACACACACCACCAAAAATGGCGCAGACCCGATCAGCAATCTCACCCAAGTCCCGCGAGATCCTGGGCCAAGTCCTGTGAGACTACGGAAGGCAGCAACAGCCAAACATCTCCATGGCCCGTAGTCAACCGCAATCTTAGCCATCTCCCCAAACAGGGCTCCTACAGCCCTGGTCTTAGGTATTACTAAAATAAATAAAGAGCTTCTCTTTAGTTCACATAGCATGCACACTCATTACAATCAAGATCGGAACTTGCTTTTCACCCTTATCTCTTACTGTTGCCCTTTATGCATGCTGAATTCTGGACCCACCGAATCACCCCATTTGAGTCTTTCAAGCTGACAAGTCTTTGTATATACTTTACTGCACTCCTGGAATGGATCCCACACTCTCCTATATATGTGACATTTCATATCCAATGTGATGTTCTTTCTGACTTTTGAGGTTAGTAAAATACTACCACTGGAGATTTAGGAGACTCAATAAATAACATCTATTTTTTCCCTTTAGATGTCAAAATGTAAATTCTATTGTCATTTTTCTAGAGTTCAAAATGTCAGGTAATGATGTGCTGAACTACCAGGTGGCAAAAGCTGATTATGAACATCTTAACTCAATGCTATGGCTAGTAACTCCTTGTTGGCAACTTGAAATTAACCATAGTGATGAATTTACACAAATTAAATCTCCAAACATGGTAAATCAATTTCTTCCTCTCCCATAGTGCAATTACTAAACCTCTAATACATCACTGATGTAAGGGAAAAGGTGATTAAAAATGGCAGCTATTGGGCTGGGATTGTGGCTCAGCGGTAGAGCGGCTCACCTAGCACGTGCACCCCGGGTTCGATCCTCAGCACCACGTACAAATAAAACACATTGTGTACAACTAAAGGAAATAAATAAATATTTTAAAAAATGGCAGCTATTTTGCTGATAAAACTGGTGGTGAAATTTCCAGTAACAGGTCATGTCTTATAATGCATTCCCCAGGAAAGGGCAGACCAACTCACACATTCATAGACAGGTTGGCTAAGGAAGTATCACAAGCAGAAAAGAGAACACAATGCCCCTCTGTGAGCAAATCCTCAGCAGGGTCTCTTCTCATGCTCTGCAACCAATTCAAAAGCTCAGGGAAGACGGAGCACCAGGTGCTGGGACACCAGTATCCTCAACAAATAGATATTTGTTCTTGTGGAAGCACCAGGATAAGAGAGAGGAAGGCAAGAAAAGTCCCCCTTCCTGTTTGCCTTCCAGATCAGCCTGCACTTGGTTGAATTTCAAAATTAATTGTACTGAAAGCTCTGCTTTCCTACCTGTCTTTTTTGCTGTCTTATTTTGAACCAGGATCTCTCTATGTTGCTTAGAGCCTTACTAGGTTGCTGGTGCTGGTCTCGAACCTGGCTGTGCATCACAGGTGTGCAACACCACACCCTGCTAGACTGCAATCTTCCTGATGATAGGGATGTTTGCATTTCCAGCATCAGAGAGTTTCAGGGGCACAGTAGGTTTTCAATACTTGTTGACAGATCTACACAAGGTGCAACAAAGATTGGTAACGAAAATGTTGAAATTTCCCTGAGCCCCAGAATCCTAGAAAGCTGTAATAGATAAAGAAATGTCTTCCATCTATTGTGTTTCTTTTCTTTCCATTCAAGAAGTGGTATAGATCTTTTTTTTTTTTTTTTAAATAAACTTCCTTCATATATAAGTTTGAGTTTTTATTATTTGACTCTAAGTACATAAGTGATTCCATAATTAATAGTGATTTAATAATTTATAAAATTAACATAAAAATATAATTTTAAAAAAAATCCCTTTGTTACAAGATTCTGAGTCAGGAAATAACCTGGAGGAGGGCAAAAGGCACATCAGGGTAATGAACATGGTATGGCTTAGTTATGAAACGAAGCCTAAAAGCTCACATATGAGATGATGCAGGAATGTTCAGAGGTGAAATGATTCGGTTATGAGAACTTTGACCTAATCAGTAGACTCATCCACTGACATAGATTTCCTGGGTGGTAACTGTTGGCAGGTAGGGTGTGGCTGGAGGGGGTAGGTCACTAAGGGTGTGAGTTTTGGTTTGCACTTTGTCCCTAGGGAGTGAAGCTCTCTTTCTCTCTCTGCTTCCTGATTGCCAAGCCCTGAGCTGCTTCCTCCATTATACCCTTCCACCATGGAGTTCTGCCTCTTTTTGGGCCAAGAGCTATGGATTCAGCATAGCAAGGACCGAACCTCTAAACAGTGAGCCCAAATAAACTTTTCCTCCTACACCTTGTTCTTTTCAGATATATTGGTCACAACTGCTCAAAAGCTGAATAAAATAATAGAACGATTTAATTCACAATTGTGATTTTCAGCAAACACTGGGATTTTGTCAACACTCCTGTAGGAAACTTAGTGAAGCAGAATCTTTGAAATGGGGACCAGGACTCTGCATTTCAAAAGAGCTTCCCCAGCGATTTACTTTCACAATCAGTTGGAGGAAACTTGAAAAAGTTCTACTCCTTCATTTGAATCCTCTTTAACACATCTGTCAGTGTTTCAAATTATGCATTTCAATATTAACAGAATTGAGCTGTGCAATTTAAAAGTTTAATCCCTAAACATTTAAAACCAGGTATTAATTTTCAGCTCATGTCCCCCTCTTTTGAACATGACCTTTATTTTAATAGTGATGAAATTTATGAAGCATGCTTCATTTCCCTGATTTACTATAACATAGCCAAATTCATTTTGGAAATGATTAGACTGTAGCTTCATATTAAATCCTTAATATACACACACAGGTGAAATTACTGGTTCTCTAAGCCACCCAGGTAAAAATACAGATAATGGAAATGAAATTTCCAGTCAATTTTTTCTTTTTGTGACTCAACAGAGCTGGTCATCACTCTTCAAATCCGGGAACAGATAAAGGGAAAATGTCAAAGAAATGAAAACTATGTTTTCCTTGACTCACATTAATTATTAGATATCTAATGGCAAATGAGCAACTTAGGAAATTTCCCATCTGAAGAGATTGGTTGTTTTGGCACAGGTGTAGATGCATCTTCAGCTACCTAAAATAAGTGACCAATTCCAGTATACACTATTGCCCAGAGTTTATTTTTTCCTTGTTCCATATCACTTGCCAACATGGTAGGCGGTGAAATATAGTAAAGCCAAATAACACAATACAGTACCGGAACATCTCTTGGGTGCAATTTGAAATCCGTAAAGTGGCTGCTAATATTTTCCAATATTCATTCCAAAGAGTGTTGGTGATCTCTGTGGTATCCCTGAGTCCCTGTTAGGGTAGGCGGAGAAGGACGAAAGTGTGTGTTTGCCTGTGGAAAGGTAGAGTCTAGACACAGAGGCCCAGTTACATTGGAGGCCCTAGAGTGACTGGACACTAGCTTCATACAGGAATTTTTCATCAATTCTTTTGCTTGTTCCTCACAAAACCCTGCTCCAAAGCAGCTGTGACTTTTGTTTTACGGAGGAGGAAACTGAGGTTTACAGATTGTAAGAAGCCTGAGCGTAATTACAGATATGGTAGCTATAGGGCTGAGATTCACAGCCAGGATCATAAAACTCCAGGGCCCACTAATTATCCACTCAACCACAGTTCTTGCTAAAATAGAGAAGTATATTTTTCTGAATCCACATCTTTGTTTAATCCTGATGGTACTCCTTTGAAAATGAGAGAGGTGATCATTGAAAGAAAAGAGACCAAAGAAGAGCTTCCTCTATTCTGTTACCCATCTAGAACTATAACTTAATAGTGGATTTCTTTTATTACCCTCAGACTCATACAACCCAAATGTGCATTTCATCTCTCTCATTATCCATACCCTATTATATAGCAGCCTGCCTCAAAAGAGGGCAGAACTTGGATTAAGATCTGAGTATGAATCTCAGTTCTGTTTCCTGTTATTGATCCAATGAAGCTGATTCTCACTGAGGCTCATGGGAGCTTTTCATAGTTCCTGGAATATGGTGGATGCCTGACAATCACGTATTTTCAACTACATAAGGAGAACATTGTTCAGGCTCCATCTGACTATGGGACAGCGTGATGGGGACCAGGGCCACAGTGCTGGCTGGGCCCTAATGTCAAGTGGGGAACTAGGTACAAACGACGCGGGTTTAGCTGCAGGTAGAGCAGGAGCTGTGTCCCAGAAAGGACTGTGTCTTTGAATGGTTTTGTCTGAGGCAATATTATTCTTTTGGCACATCTTGGAGACACCCATGGTGGCTTCTCCACCCTCTGCCTCCACCCACTTCCCTATCCATCACTTCTGTTGACAGTGAAGTGCCAATTCTTCTGACAGCAAGAGCTTGGCCTGGTCTTCTCCTTCATACCTGGCTGAGGTCCTTGGCTTTGGAGACCTTCCTGAGCTCTAAAAAAGGAAAAGAAAGTTGGCAAAATATGTTCCATTGCCTTGGCAATATTTTGAAACAAATAATTCAATGAAAGTGAATAAGTGGTTTCTTTAAGCAGTTAACTTGAGAGGAATTTCATCTAGAGCTTTATGAGCAAGAAGTCAGTTGTGGTTACTTCTCATATACTATTTTAAAATTTATTTTTGTTTATGCTCTGTTATAAATATTATTATGTAAAGGAAAATGCTAATGCGCACTAGAACCCTGGTACTATGAGTTGGATGTTTTGGTCAAGACATCATATTCACCTGGGAGAGCTGCCGTCACAACACACCACAGCCTCGGCGGCTGAAATAACAGAAATCTACCTCATTGCAGTTCTGAGTTCAAGTCCTCAGGGTGGGTATTTCCAAGGCCTCTCCCTTTGGCTGGAAGTCAGTCCTCACCTCCATGTATCTTTATGTGGTCCTGACACTAGGTCTGCCTCCTAATCTCTTAAAATTAAGACATTGCTCATATTGGATTAGGCCCATGCATATGACCTCATTTTGAACACAATTAGTTCTTAAATGACCCTATCTGTAAATGCAGTCCTGTTGTTAGGGAATGGGGATTCAGATTTCCACATGTGAATTTTAAAGAAACACAATTCATCCTATAATGAGCATTTGTGTGGATTTTTTTAAATATAATTAATTGTGAATTTTGTAGAATTATTTACATTTTAGGAAAGAACTGAACGTCAAACCTGTCAAGTATCCTTTTGAAGTCAAAGAACCGGCCGTGAGGACGAGAATTTCATAAGAGATGTGGGAAATTTCAGAGTTCATGACGATCATTCCAGTGTCTTTCCCACCCTTGGCCATAACTCCATCCCAGATGAGACTGGCTCCCTAAGCAGGAGCAATTGTTTCATGGGAACCAAATTGTCCCCTTCAAGGATCAAGTCTGACAGATACACATCTGGAGCAGGAAATGGAGTTGGTCCCCTCTAGTGGTGAGGACTTCTGGGAGCCACCTTGCAGAGCGAGAAATGAGAAGATCAACCAGAGGAGTCTGAACCAACACCGTTTAATTCTGCTTACACTCACCCCTGCCCAGTTCTTCCTTTATTTATACCTAAAGTTCAAGTCAGTATATGACGCAGGGCTGAGACGCTGGATCTCACTTTGCCTTCCCAATATGGCCATATTGTTTAAAGTTTCTTTCCTCCTTTTCCCAATTACTTTTCCCTTTGGTTTTGGGAAAAGAGCCTGGACTGGTTTGTTGGGACCCCATAGCTGGGCCTCTGGCCTAGGACAAATGATTCACAGTTATTCTCTGAATTTTATCCATACATGCCTTGGGAATTTGCTCAAATCACATACTTGGAGTATCTATTTGTGTTATATTAGATATATTTTGCTAAAATTTTCTGTTGGTGGAGGGTGTTCCAGCTATTTTACTTGTAACATTAATAATAATTAAATAATTTAAAAATTATCTTTTCTTATTTTCATTTTCAAGATTAAACTAAAAGGGATGAAGAGAAGTTACTGGGGAAAGAGATTAGTCAAATTATGTTATGTACATGTATAAATGTGGCATAATAAATCCAACTCTTGTGTATAATTATATAATTATAGAATTTAATGACCATTCAAAAATTAAAAGATTAAACTAAAAACTAAATGTGGAAATACCTAGAACTATAATGCTAGAGATAGAAGTAAACATTTCTTAAACTTGAGTTTGACTACTTCTTGGTAAACATGATAGAGTGTAGGTTATTTTGAAAGAGCCATGACCCTCTAGGAAAAGGCAGATTTAGCATTTTATTTTACAAAAGCAATAGTGAGGGATGGGGAATGGTATTAAAGAGAAGACCCCACAACCCTTAATATCAGAGAAGAAGTCCTACCTCTTGGGTGGCAAAAGCCACCTTTGCTACTCAGGCTTCTGAGTACCAGTAACATACTCTCCTTTTGCGGCAGGTGTAAGAACAGAATTAAAGGGGTTTCTCTTGTTTTGGCTAACTCATAACAATTCCCCAAAGTGCTGGGACCAGGCTATAAAATCTTGATGTTTACCAAGTGATTTTTTTCAACACCTTCTGCCAATCTTTTATCATCCATTTAAAAAAAGCTTTGCAAACAGAAAAGAGAGAGGTCAAGGAACCTGTGCCCCACGTGAGTCCATTGCCCTCTAACAGTGCTCCTCAGGGCATGAGCCTGGTCAGCCAGGCCCAAGCAGAGCAGGGCCTTGGTTTCCGACCCTCTGTGGGTTGCCGAGGCAGCGCCATCTAGTGGACAGAGCAACAACTTTCGAACAGGGAGATGATTACTTCAACAACTCATTTTCTTCACCTGTAAAACGCGATTAATCACAGTTCTTAAAAGAAGGAAAGAGGTAAACTTTCTCTTAATTGAATTCCATGTATATGCATTGTTATCTTGGAACTTTCTATCTTTAAATAACCCTCACGCCGCAGATGAGAAAACAGGATTAGGGAGATGACATAGTGCGTCTGTGATCACGTGCTTCCAAGTGGCAGGTCCTCTTGCTGCGCCACACACGTGTGAGTACCAGATGTCAGAGCGCAGCTGCCCTTTGAGTTTTGGCTCTGATGTTCGCCAGCTGTGTAATGTGATCTGACGCAACTCATTTAATTTCTGCAATGTTGGACGTTATCCTTGAATGGAAAGTGAATATGAAACAAGCCTATGCATGTTTAGTACTTTATAAACTCTGGAGGTTTATTTTGATAATTGCAATCGTCTCAATTTTTGATCAAGTTCTATATAAACATAAATATAAATGCAGCAGAGAAAGAGAGGATGAGTGGCAGAATGGGAACATTCTAGGTAGAAATTAGTACGGAATTTGCATTCTTTGAGCTTTTGCTTGCTAATACTGACCTCCAACACTACTTATGCCCAAAGATTCAACCTGACATCACAACACGAATTTATTTATATAGTCAATGACTAATCCCACCCTCCTCTAAACCGGTTAAAAATCTCTATTTCTGGCCATTTTTAAAAACCTAGGACTTTTGTGATGTATTTGGTATGTGATGGGGCCTTAGCTTTTATTTCTAAAGAAGTTTGAACGATTAAAACTCTTAGTGGATCTCTTCCTTTCTTTTTATCTCCAGACCACCTTGCTTCAGGTCATTGATACTGACTAAACAAAAATTTGCTCTAGAGTTAAGGTTCTCAAAAAGTACTTCTGTGGTCCTTCCCTGGGATGAAAAAAAAAAAAAAAAAAGATAGTGATACTTCACTAGAACCAGTTGCTACTAATACTACAATAGACAATAGATTTTGCAACATAAAGAAAGAAAGTAGAAGGCAAGCGCGGTGGCACACACCTGTAATCCCAGCACTCTGGAGGCTGAGGCAGGAGGATCCTGAGTTCAAAGCCAGCCTCAGCAATGGCAAGGCACTTAGCAACTCAGTGAGACCCTGTCTCTAATAAAATACAAAAAAAAAAAAAAAAAAAAAAAAAAAAAAGGGCTGGGATGTGGCCCAGTGGTCGAGGGCCCCTGAGTTCAATCCCCTGTACAAAAAAAAAAAAAAAAAGAAAAAAGAAAGTAATTTAGAGTTCAATAGGCAGAAATAAATGAGCAGCACTAAATAAAAATTCCCTAAGTGCAAATTCACGATCTTCCTTTCAGTAGCTGTGTGGCGTTGGACAAGTTACATAGACTCTCTGTGCCTCAGTCTCTGCATCTCTAAAGGAGTTAGTCACAATACCTATTTCATAGATATTGTGCTCTAAAGCTTAGGTGTGGTCATAGGTGTAAGGAGCTTAGAACAGCATTGCCACTTAGTAGGTAGGTGCTGTGTGTCAGTGATCTTCTCCCCAGTTCCACCAAAACCCCATATAGTGTATGCCAACCCGTATTTTGATTTCCCATCATTGTTTCTGTTCACTTTTCTGTTTTTTCCAGAAAATCATGAGCTTCTAGGACAGGAGTCAAAAAATCATGCCACCCATCTTTCCCTGAAATGTGCCAGTCTACTCCTTTCCAGTCCACAAGCAGAACATGATATTTTAAAACTTTTTAAAGGCTATAAAACATAAGGAAAGGCCAAATGTTGTCCAGAAAACCTGAAAGAAAAGTTTGCCAATCTTTATTCCATAGGACAGAGTCCATATTTCAGTAATTTTTATAGTCAATATCTGTTTGATAAAGGGGAAAAAGAGAAAAATATATAGAAAGGGGGAAGTGATGTTCAAAAATTGACCATGGATAATCCCAGCACTTTGGGAGGCTGAGGCAGGAGGATTGTGAGTTCAAAGCCAGCCTCAGCAATGGCGAGGCACTTAGCAAATCAGTGAGACCCTGTCTCTAAATAAAATACAAAAAAAAAAAAAAAGGGCTGGGGATGTGACCCAGTGGACGAGTGCCCCTGAGTTCAATCCCCGGTACCAAAAAAAAAAAAAAAAAAAAAAAAAAAAAAAATGACCTTGGAGACACTGTGGAAAGAGCGGTTCTCATCAGATGAGACACACCAAGGCAAGAGACCAGCAGCTGGTAGAAGGGCGTGATCTCAGTGAATGAGGACGTTTGAGCACATTGAGGTTTGGAAAACGAACACTTGTCTTTGCACCTCTGGAACCGAAGACTTATCTAACATTTCCATTTAATAAGTAGTTATGTCTAAGCTACCTACCTAATACGTATGCACAAAATATATGATCATTTAAAAACAGACAGGCATACAGTCTTGTTCTACTTAATGATGCGACATGTTCTTAGACTCTAAGATTTCATTTTACTCCAGTCAGAATGGCAGCGATCAAGAACACAAACAACAATAAATGTTGGAGAGGATGTGGGGGGAAAGGCACACTCATACATTGCTGGTGGGACTGCAAAATGGTGCAACCGCTATGGAAAGCAGTGTGGAGATTTCTTGGGAAAATGGGAATGGAACCACCCTATGACCCAGCCATCCCACTCCTGGGTCTATTCCCAAAGGACTTAAAAACAGCATATTGCAGTGACACAGCCACTTCAATGTTTATAGCAGCACAATTCACAATAGCTAGGTTTGTGGAACCAACCTAGATGTCCCTCAGTTGATGAGTGGATAAAGAAAATGTGGTATATATACAAAATGGAATTTTATTCAGCAATAAGAGAGAATAAAATAATGGCATTTGCAGGTAAATGGATGAAGTTGGAGAATATAATGCTAAGTGAAATTAGTCAATCTCAAAAATCCAAATACCGAATGTTTTCTCTGATATAAGAAGGCTAGTTCACAGGGTTGTTGGATGGGGGTACACAGGATTAGAGGAACACTAGAAAGGTCAAAGGAAAGGGAGGGGAAGGGAGGGAGCAAGGGGGGAGGGGGAGAAGGAAAAAAAATTGGTGGTTGAATGAGATGGATATCATTATCCTAAATGCATGATTGAAGATCTGAATTGTACTTATATACTTTGTATACAAGCAGTTGTATGTACAAAGATGCTATACTTGTGCATTATGAATAAGTAAATAAATAATTAAAGTAAAAAAAAGAAGTGCATTATTAGGTGACTCTGTCATTATGCATACATCACTGGGCACCCGCACATATCATAGCCCTGTGGCATGTGTTGTCATGCACGTGGGATATCATTGAATCATCGTTGTGGGGATCATGACTGTACAAATTAAATAATTACAAAGGTTCAGTCATAGGATATGTGCACTTGTTCAACTCTGGATGGCTATTTAAACTTGGAATCAGACTAGGTACCCCCACCCTAAATTTCTTGTTTCACACTGATTACTCAGAACTTGATTTTAATAATAAAACTGCTAAAACTAAGCTTTGTAGACATAGAATATCACCAAAAGGAGTATAGCATGGGCTATTGTTGAAAATGTGAATTACTCTAAGCTAGTATCTTGTGTGGCATCTAAAAGATATTGAATGTTACTATATTTCTCGCAAAGACCTAATATAGTCTGTAGTACTGAGTGTTTGTTGTGGTGGTTCAGAAAACTAACTTCTACACATATTTGGTGATTATAGCTACATGGGGTTTTTAAATCTGCCATCTTAACTGATATTTCACATAGTGTTAAAAACATTAAAATTTTATTTTATGATTTTTAAAAACAAAACTATTGCATGATACAAAATTTAAGAGAGTGTTGAATTTTAACAGATGCTGCATTTGTACTTTGCTACATAATTTACACACATTAGTATGTACTTTCCCATGTGTTTGAAATCATATGGGTTATGAATGTTTGAGCCCTGCTTCCATTCAGTTAATTTACATCATACTTCTGCTTCTAAACAAGAAGAAATAACAAGGACCAGATCTTCCCTCCAGCCTAAAGGAACTAAAAATGCAAAGAAAAAAGTTGTAAAACAATCTTTCACAAGACACTGGAAACCAGGTAAGCAAAAATATAGTGATCATTGAGAGGAGGAAAACCCTGTGATTTCCCCATACTCCTGGACTAGAATCTCTAGGTCATAAATTATATAAAGAGAATTGATGTAGAGCTCAGTCCAGGTAAGCAAAGGCAGCTAGAGTTTTCAAGACAGAATACCAAAGAGGAGACAGCTGCACCCCTTCTGAAGAGAGTCCCATTCCACAGAGAGCTTTTCAGGTCATGTGTATGATAAACCATGCAAAAGTGGATAAAGACTGAAAAGGATAATTAAGAATGATATTTGATGCTAATGACCAGGAATACTGATCACTCTCATCTTCAGACTGGAAAATTTCATGGTTCATGTAGAATTTGGTAGAATATTCAGGAACATCTTTATCAGTAGGGAAATATTAGTCCTAGACAGCACTATTTGACACCTGCTTAATATAGCACAAAATCAAAACCCAAAGCATAAAAGCAACATACATGCAAGCAACATACATGCATTATATCACAGGGTTCAAGATTATCTCCTAAATTACAGTATTGAACCAAAAGTTCGTCTTGCTTAAAAGAAATCCAATCTAACAATCTCTGCCTTTAGTTTTTGCATTTAGAATATTTATACTTAATGTGATGATTGATGCAACTAGGTCAAGTCTGTCATCTTTCAAGTTCCTTCCTGTTTGTTCCATGTTTTTATTTGTTCCATTTTCCTTTTTATTTTTCATGTGTTTTAAAATTGAGTAGTTCTATGATTTAATTTTATCTGACTTGTTGGTAATATTCACTATAACAGTTAGCCCCACCCCCTTACACACACCTCTAGAAATGTGTTCCTCATTGGCACTCAGATGGTGAGGGAACAAGCTCTAAAATCACATCTTACCCTCTGCTTCTTGAATTGGTTCTAGACCCACATGGCTCTAGTTAGGTTCCCCAGGAAGCAGACTCTGAGCTGGAATCTAGCATTCAGAAAGTCCTTTGAGCAGTGTCTTTGGAATATGGCTGACTGTTGGGAGCTGCTGGAAGCAGGAGAGTACAGTAGTCATGCCAAGCTACTCTGAGCTGGGCCAACACATAGGTCATGCCCTACAGCCCACATGACTCATGTGCCCTGTGAGGGCCACCCCAGCAAGGATGTTGACTTTGGAAAGGTAGCTCTATGCAGGTGAGGCCATCTGTGAAGACATGGTATCTATAGATGGTCTTCCAACAGTGTCAACAGAAGCTGAGGACCAGCAGTACTGAGGCTAGGTCTAGGCAGCCCACTGCAGTGCCTGTTGCAGTCTTTTACCAAAATTTCTCAATCATTTACCTTCATTTACTTCTTTTGTTACCCATTTTTTCTCTCTTCTATTTGTTTGCTGAATTTCTCCATGATGCCTTATGATGCACTACTTTTCTTAGGATGGGAACGTGTTCCAGAAGTGTCCAATGACATCTTAAGACAATGGTTTTAAAAATTTTTAACAGACCATTGACCTCCTAATATTTGATTTCTCTTCACCTTCTTTTGCTTTCATTTTTTGTCTATTAATTTTTTTGGATGGTTCATTTATTTTGATCTCTTTGAGAGTTTTGAGTGTTTTAAGTCCTCTAAAGTTTGTTCTATTATTTCCATTTAAACAGAAGTAATCTTTCTCCCATTGTCTTTGTTGGTATTTATGCCCTTGCCAATTTTGAAATTTCACTTTAGCTTGAGGGAATTTGTTCCCTAGTAATTTCTTTTCTAATTCCATGCTTACCTGTCTATGTGAAGACTTATCATTGCTTTGGACTTTTTTTGTTTGTTATAATTTTCCCAATGGGGAACCAGATTTCTCATTGGTGGCTTTCTCTGATCTATTAACTATGGGTCTTTAACAAAATACACCAATGCTTAGTAACTTAAGCAACGATCATTTATTTGCTCCTGACTCTGTAATTTGGCCTGGCCGTACCTTGCTCTGTCTTGCTCAGGTTCTACATGCTCATTTGCATCCCGCTGGGAGCACCTGGAGTCCTTCCTGGCTGGGGCAACCAAAGGGCCCTGTCTTTGTATCTGGGTCTGGGTTTGGCACTGGTACTGCCACCTGCTGGAGTGTTGCTCTCCCTTAGGTGGCCAAGTGGATTCCACCCTGACCTACCCAAGTGTATTTACATCATATAAAACAAGAAAGAAGTTATCTTTAAAGACATGCTAGCACACGCAGTAACACAATATGCTTAACCACAGAGTCAGGACGACTTTAACTGGTCCCTGATTATAGGGCCATATAATCAGTTCCTCACATTCCCAGGCAAGTAATCCAGGACGGTCCACACCTTGGAAAACAGGGCTGACAGTCACAGAGACCTTCACCTCCTGTATCAGGCCCAGATTTTGCATGGTGATGCTATCTCTGGTCTTCTACCCCGTGGAACTGCCTTGAATCCTTGCTGCTCTTCGGGTGGTGGGTGAGGGGTCATCTTATTATCTTATATTTACTAGAAGTCCAAGGTGGACCTAGAAGTTAGAAGAACATAAATGGGGTTGACTTAAGTATTGAGTTACCAACCACAAATATCACTCAGGCAGTGCTGTGTGACTTTTGGGCCTTCTTGCATCAGATAAAAGAGAGAATTAGACAAGTTCTTAGTTTTCTGCTTTTCATTGTTTTTGGTTCTTTTTTTTTTTTTTTCTTTTTTTTTTTTTTTTCCAGTGGTGGTAGGGATTGAACTTGGGGCCTTGCACATGCTAGACAAATGTTCTACCACTGAGATCCACCCCCAGACCCTAATGGTCTGTTCTTTTGCCTGACACCCAGACCCTGTTTTTATTCAGAAAACAACAACAACAACAACAAAAATGACATTAAATTGAAGAAAATTAGATTCAGAACAGGACTTGGAGAAAGTGTGGAGACTTCAGTTTTCCCCTTCTGGGTGCAGACATCCTCCAGAGCTGTCTGCGGTGCTCTGAGGTGGTTATGTGCCAGGGCTGCTGAGTTATGAATGGGGCCGTGGTCTAAAGCTACCCCCCTTTGGGGCCCTAAAGGGGGTATCTTTCTGCCCGCAGAAAGAAAGTAACTTACTGGGCGAAGATGGGCTTAAGGACAAAAATAGCTGAGTGTCTCCTATCCGTCTGCTGGACAGATACCACGCCACACCCAGGGAGTTTTGTATAGCAAGCGAGAAAGCCAAAAACTCGGATTTATTGACCAGGCACTGAACTTAAATAGGCCTAGAACTAACCAATCAGCCAGCAGGGCGGTTCGGTCTCTCACGCTATGTCATAGCCACACCCCTTTGCTTAGCCCCGGTCCTACTAGGGCGTGGTAAGCAGCCAAAGTCCTTCCCCTTGGCAGACATGAGTCCCAACAATTCCCCCTTTTTTGTTTTATTTAAAATGGGGTCTCTCCATTTTATATTTTAAAAATGGGATGTCCCATCTTGTAGGGTGTCCAACTCATTTGAGAGTGTGCCTGTCTAGGTTGATTTCTCCTCTCTGGGAAAAATCTTACCCGTCATTGGCTATCACTCTAGCACTTTAGGTGGACATACCTAGGGCCAGCAAGTGGCCAAGGGGAGCACACGGGACATGACAGTCACCTATGGGAAGGCTTGACTGGATGGCAAACCTCTGCATCCTGTTAAGGACCGTGGCCAAGCCTGTAGGGCTATAGCTCAGCGTGACAGCAGACCACCCAGCTGTATCAATCTGGCTAGTTCTATAGGGCTAAAAGTGCACATAAAGACAATGACAATCAGGGATTTCACCAAAAAGAGAAAGTCCACCCAATTAGCAGGGATTTTATCCAAGGGAGAAAGTCCATCCATTTAGCTTAGTTTAAAGGAAGTCTTTTGGCATAAAGTCTGGGCAATTGTCACAGGATTGGGACTCTTCTCTTAGAGTCCGAAGGAAGCCATCTAGCACAAAGTCCAGATAATTGTTATAGGAATGGCACAGTCTGTCTTCTCTCATCGCAGAGGGTTGAGATACTGACAAAGAAGGAGTCCAAGATAGTGTTTTTGATGAATTTTGGAATGGATGTGATGAGAAGTTTAATCACAGCAGGACAGGAGATTTGTCAAGGTGTTTTCATTTCTGTGGAAAAAAGAAAGGATCACTCCTCAAGAGCTTGTGCTCCTGGGTAGTCATTTTGGTCGGATTGGCAGTATTTGAGATCTCTGGCAGGCACCCATATAGGGTTTTGTTCTCCCATTGGGAAGACACATCTAAAACCTCTGCCAGCACTTATTAACGGATCAGGACCTCTCCAGACTCTAGTTAATGGGTCTTTCCATCGGACCTCAACTTTTACATAAGGCGTTTGGTTAGACCAGTGTCTTTGAAACGCAGACAGAGGCTGCTGTTTGGAAAAACTTAAAATATTTAAAGTAAGCATAGCTGTTTTTAACTGGTCATGGGGGTTGCTTCCCCCATTTTGTTTTATTAATTGGTCTTTTAGGGTTTTATTATGTCTCTCTATGATGGCTTGTCCTTTTGGGTTGTATGGGATCCCTGTGGTATGCTTAATATGTCAAGTTTGGAAGAACTTTTGTAATGATTTGCTCATAAAACAGGGTCCATTATCGGTTTTAACTTGTTTTGGCAATCCAAGAATAGCAATGCATTGTAAAAAGTGACTTTTAGCATGTTTAGCCCTTTCTCCAGAGTGTGCCGTGGCCCAACAAGCATGTGAATAAGTATCTATGGACATAAATATATATTTTAATTTTCCAAATGGCACATAATGGGTTACATCAGTCTGCCAGATAGCGTTGGGCTGTAGGCCTCTGGGATTTACCCCAGGGGACTGGAGAGGTGGGACCTGTAAGAAGGGCAAACAGGACTTACATGTCTTTACAATCTTTTTTAAATCTTTTATAGGAACTAAAGAAAACTTATGATGTAGACCTCTCTAATTTAAATGAGTAAGGTCGTGAAGACCTTGGGCTAACTGAAGATCTTGTTGATATGGGACTGTAACTGCTAATACACCTGTGGTGGCCAAACGGTCAGCGGCCTGATTTCCCTCAGAGAGGGGCCCAGATAAGCCTTGATGTCCCCTAAGATGTTGGAGGAAAATAGGTTCATTATGCCCCTTTAACAGGGATCGAACCTGAATCATCAGAGGGGTGATAGGATTATTATCTATCTTTATATATGAGGCATTTAGAGTAGGTAATAGGTTAATTACATATAAACTATCTGAGAAAAGATTCATAGGCTCTTGGACATGGGTCAAGGCTAATGCAACAGCATATAATTCTTTAAATTGAGCAGAACTAGTAACTGCTTCAAAGTATTGTGTCTTTTGGCCTGAGGATGGGTGGAATACTACAACTGTTGACCCTTCTTTTCCTCCATCTGTGAAGACATTTACTGCCTTGGGGAGTGGCTTGCTGGAAAAAAGGATGGAGGGAGTCCACTCTAGTTTGGGAAAAGAAGAGGTCCATTTGGTTGACCCGTAATGACAGTCAACTTTTCCTAGAAATCCTTCTAAAGCATAGGAGACTCTAGGGTTGTTTCTCTGTATCCACTCAAAGTCTAAGAAACGGTAAGGAATTGTTAAAATATCTGGGTCTTTTCCATAATGCCTCAATGATGTATCTCTCCCTTTTATTATAAGATCTGCTAATTGATCTAATTGGGAATAAACTCGAGGTGCTCCTCCCACTGAGGAATGTATCCACTCTAAGGGATTTCCCATCTGGGTGACCACAGCTGTAAGGAGCTTAGCACCTGAGAAAATCCACAGATGTAGAGGTTGCTTTGGTTGGTATCGAGCCAATTGGGTTGAATTGAGGGCATCTTGGACTTTTTGTAATATTGACAGATGACTTTCTTCTAGTAAAATCACATCAGAGGGGGATTTTCCCCGTAGCAACTCAAAGAGAGGTAATAAATCCTCAGTAGAGATATGAAGCCATGGTCTTAACCAGTTTAGCTCTCCTAATAGCTTTTGTAACTCTGTCAAGGAATAAGATTTTTGAATGACTAGTTGAGGTTTGAGAGGACAAACCGAGTCTAGGCTAAGTTTTGTCCCCAATATTTTAAAGGGAGGAATAGTTTGTATCTTATCATTGGATATGTGTAACCCTCCTTTTTCTAAGAGCTCTCAAAGGGTTAGGTAAGCTGAGTTTAGTTGTTGGACATCAGCAGCTCCCAGGATGATGTCATCCATATAAACATATAGGGTGAGCTGTGATTTTTTCATTAATGGTGACAGAAGACATGAAACATAATATTGACAAAAGGCTGGGCTGTTAGCCATACCTTGAGGGAGAATTATCCATTCATATCACTCATCTGGTTTTTGGAAGTTGACTGAGGGGATAGAGAATGTAAACTTTTCATAATTATTTGGATGAAGAGATATTGAAAAATAATAATGTTTAATATCAATAGCAATTAAGGTCAAATCTCTTGAGATCTGGCCAGGGGAGCATTCTGGAGGCCGACCAGGGCCATTGGGGTAGCCTTTTTTAAAATGGCCTTGTCGTCCATATTTAAAATATGTTCCTTTTCCATTTAAAACTGTTGTTAATACCTCAGTGTGGGCATTAAGGGGAGTGGTCAATATTTGAGACTGGTGAGTTGTTGAACCCATATCTTTGGTGGCAATAATCCATCTCCCCATAGATCTATCTTTTAACCCAGCATAGGCCAGCTTGTGATCTGCGGTCATTTCTTCCCAAATTAACATTTTTGCAAATTGGTCACCAGGTGGAAGTTTCCTTTGAAGGCTTTTTTCCATTCTCTCGATAAACGTGGCCAGATCTTTATTAGCTTTTTGAGTGACTCTAGCTATAGGAGGCTTTGTTAAATTAACTGGAAATGTCATTACAGGTGAAAGCCCACCAGAGGGCGCTAGCAGCTGCTGTGATATTGGCGCCTCTTGGTAAAGCAGTGGGGCAGAAGGTTCAGCAGGGGCTGACTCATAAAATGGCGGATCCCGCTCACAAGGTGGTGAGCCATGTGGCCGGTGGCCTTTGTCCTCAGGGAATTTGTTAGAGCTCTCTAAGGGAGGGGCTGTAATTTTTTTTAATTCCCCGGAGCGAGATTTCTTTGTTTTTAGGGATTGGTTAGGCTTCTCCAGATCCGCGGCCCGGGAAGGGCTGTTTAACTCTCTGGACCGGGAAAGATTAGATATTTTATTCTCCTGCAGGGCCTGTTCTGTTACCTCAACTCGTATGATCTGAGGTGCCTGCTCTGTGGCCTCTGCAGATTTTTTTGCTGTCTCCAAGAGAGAGCATGTTTTTAGGGCGGATAAAGTTGGATAAACTCCCGGAGGCGGGACTTTCCCGTATTTATGTTCTCGCTCTCTTAAAATTTGTCCCACTTCATGCCACGTTTTCCAAGAATTAAAATCAGACTTTGGGAGCCAGGGAGCCGCCAGCATTAATGAATTCCAAATCACTTCTGCTTGGCTATCAGATATTTGGAGACCTTGCTTTCTTAAAATACATCGCCATGCCTCGAGGGCTGGGTTTTGAGATTTTCTAAATGTTAATGCTTGCCCCATAATAGAGGGTATTTTTGCCAGAGAAAGAGACGCTGCATCTCTAACCGTGTTAAGCCCACCAATAATTTTCGTGCCCCACGTTGGGCGCCAACCTGCCGGGGCTGCTGAGTTTGCTGAGTTATGAATGGGGCCGTGGTCTAAAGCTACCCCCCTTTGGGGCCCTAAAGGGGGTTTCTTTCTGCCCGCAGAAAGAAAGTAACTTACCGGGCGAAGATGGGCTTAAGGACAAAAATAGCTGAGTGTCTCCTATCCGTCTGCTGGACAGATACCACGCCACACCCAGGGAGTTTTGTATAGCAAGCGAGAAAGCCAAAAACTCGGATTTATTGACCAGGCACTGAACTTAAATAGGCCTAGAACTAACCAATCAGCCAGCAGGGCGGTTCGGTCTCTCACGCTATGTCATAGCCACACCCCTTTGCTTAGCCCCGGTCCTACTAGGGCGTGGTAAGCAGCCAAAGTCCTTCCCCTTGGCAGACATGAGTCCCAACAGTTATGGCTGAAGTGGTCCCACTTGGAATGTGCTCTGCCATGTCTAGTTGACTTGTGGATGATGTCTCTACTGACTGGCAGTGCGCATGGACGGCCAGCACAGGCCACCACACCCTTCAGTGAACACCAATATCAAGGCACTCTGTCCCAATTTCTTTCCACCTGCATGGTGTCTGGGATCAAGTGCCCTTTGACATGTCTGTGTTCTATTTAGAAGAAAATCTACATTTCCTGTCTTTCAACAGCTTTCTTTTCCTCAAAAGAACATTTTTAAATAGACTCCTGAAATGTCAGAGGTAGGAAGATCACGTCCTCCAATCCTCTCATCTCACAGCCGTTGCTATTTTGCATAAATGAGAGGTTTCCCAGAGCTTTTAGGACAATCATAGATGATGATGGTGGTGGAGGCAACTCCCATTACCAGCTCCTGATGTGTGCCACACAGTAGGCTCAATCATTAAGAAAGACTGAGTCTTAATACTCATCATGACTCTTTGAGATGAGTAATAATAGCCCCATGTCACAGATGAAGCATTTAAGGATTGAATAAAAAATTTAACCTAAGGTTACTGTTCTTAGGTAGCACTGAGACTCAGTAGTACCTCACATGTAGTGATAGGGCAATTCTGCCAACTAGTACCAAAAAAGAGTGGAGACTCAGATGTATGTAAAGGTTCACTAAAAAACAAGAAGGCAATTAGCTTTGGATCCAAAAAGAGTTGGAGATTTAAAACCACCTTGTTTATGCTGTGTGATCTTTAAAAAAAAAAAATACTCAACCTCTCTGAGCTTCAAATTTGTCATCTATCAAAATATAAGCATAGAAACTGCTCATCTCATCATGTTGTTGAAATAACTAAAAATGACACTAATGGGTATAAAGTGCTTAGAGCTATATCCACTGCACAAAGCCACTAAGAGTTGGTAAAATAGCATGTGATAAAATATGTGAGGCTATTATTATCATCATCTGATCTTTAGCCCCTGAGCAGGTCTCTCTCTCTCTTAAATGTCTCTGCTACAAAGGCCTTCCATGGCACCATATTTAACATGAAGACCGGGTTCCCCTCTGGGCTCCCCTCACAGGTTACTACTATGGGCTGAATTGTGCCATCCCCAAATTCATGTTCTGGAGTCCTGACTTCTCATGCCCCAGAATGTGACTCTATTTGGACACAGGTCTTTAAGAACAGAGCTAGGTTAAAATAAGGTGTCTTCATCTGTTTGATCTGCTACAGTGGAAACATCACAGGTTGTGTGACTTAAATAACAAAAATGTATTCCTCACAGTTCTGGAGTCTGGTAAGTCCAAAATTAAGTTACCAGCTGATCCAGGGTCTGTCAAGGGCATGCCCCTGGCTTACAGGGGGCCAAATTCTCCTGTTTTTACCTGAAGTGGATCAAAGGAAATTATATATATCAAGAGAGAAGGGGGGAGGGAGAGAAAGAGACAGAGTGTGTTCTTGGGTTTCTTCTCATAAAGGCAGCAATCCCATTCATGAGATGCACCCTCAGTGTCTGAGTACCTCCCGAAGGTCCACCTCCTAATATTCTCACATCAAGGGCAAAGATCTAATATGTGAATTTGGAGGAGAAGGAAACATTCAGTCCATAGCATGAGATTGTTGGAACTGGTCCAGTCCAGGAGATTAGGACAAAGACACGCAGAGAGGGATGGTCATGGGAGGCCATGGGGGAGATGACCACTTACCAGAGGAGGAGAGAGGCTTTGGAAGGAACCACCCCCACCGACATCTTGGCCTTGGACTCCCAGCTGCCAGAACTGTGAGGACTTAAGTTGTGAAAACCTCCCAGCATGGTGTGATGGTTTTGGGCCAGGGATCATTATTTTGCTTCTACTCCGTGGCTACCCTGTCCTTTTGCTCCCTGTTTCACAGGCGGGCTGAACTTCTGCTATATGCTCAAGGCAGCGGAAGGTGTTGATAACATAGCAACACAACCAATCTGATGTGGGTGGCTAGACATGCTGGCCCTTGGAAACCTCTCCTTCTCCTCCCATAAGAAAGGTTTTGTGGGCTCCTTTTCCACAGGCTCAGCCTCCTAGACCTTCTTCTGCTGAGTTATTCCCTTTTTCTGCTTATCATCTTGCCCTTTATCCTCATATTGCCAGATAGTCATGCAGCTCAATTTTACTGCCTTTTTTTCCCCCCAGTATCTCTAAATCTTGGCCTCTAAGTCTTTTGCAAAACAGGGACTTTGGTGCCAGTTAACATAACTCTGGCTTTTGCCTTTTGTTGTTTAGTTTTTCCCCACTAATGACCCAGCCAGCCTCCTCCCTTCAGCACTGTTTCAATTCCTCCTCTCTGGCATACGCACCTTTAATGACTTGGATTCCTCTAGAGTGTAACTGCTGGGACTCAGCTGATATGAGGCCCCAGCCACATCAGCATCTCCTTGCAATTTGTAGGAAAGCAAATGCTCAGTCCATTCAGAACCCACTGGAGCAGGATATTCAGAGGTGTCTTACCATGCCCTTCAGGTAATTACTGCATAAGGAAACTTGCCAAGTTGCACCCTTGCCTATCCACAATCCTCTGGTGAACCTGGTTTTGCCTTACTGTGAGCATTATAGTAGGGTAAAGATCAAACATGATGCTCTGGATGCCTATGTAGAAGTAGATACAGGGTTTAAGGAGACTAAAGGCTATAAAAATAGATAAAATTTTGAGTGCAAAATTTTATATTTTTCTATAAAATATATAAAATTTTCCAAGCAAACTAGGTACAAAGACAAGCATTTAATCAAAAGTTACAAATGTTTTATTTCCACATGCTGTAAATATTGCCAATGTTATAAACTTTAGGAAAACAACCAATATGCTCTTATTAATAGGAGCATATTTACCAGTAAGACCTTACTAATGGTGAATATGGCCCCAGATACATAGTTTGAAACTTGGCCCCAATATGATGACATAAAGAGATGGGGCTTTGGGGGAAGTCATTTGGTCATGAGGGAGGAGCCTTCATGTACTTGGTGCCCTTACGAAAGAGTCCCCAGAGAGCTGCCTTGCCTTTCTGCCATGCAAGGCTGCACAGAGAAAGCACTGTCTGTGGGTACAAGGTCCCTCCCCAGACACTGAATCTGGGGATGTCTTGATGTTTGACTTCCCAGTATCTAGTACTATGAGAAATAAATATCTGCTGTTTCGATGCCACACAGTTAATGGTAGTTTTGTTAAAGTTCCTAAATAAACTTCAACAACAGCACACCATTATAATTGATTAATTTCTGGATATAATATATATCTATTTGGTGGCGGTGGGTAACCAGGGATTGAACTCAGGGACACTCAACCCCTGAGCCACATCCCCAGCCCTATTTTGTATTTATATTTAGAGACAGGGTCTCACTGAGTTGCTTAGCACCTTGCTTTTGATGAGGCTGGCTTTGAACTCATTATCCTCCTGCCCAAGCCTCCTGAGCCGCTGGGATTACAGGCACGTGCCATAGTGCCCAGTCTTTTTTTTTTTCTAAAATTTTAAGCTTATATAAATCACTACTTTATGTGTCAAGAATCTGGCAATATAACTTCTGTAGAGAGAATAAGAAGATAATTCAGTCTCTCTCTTTTTTTTTTTACCCCTATGGTTGTTCAATATTCAGTATCTCTATGAATGATCATTTAGATATACTCCAGCCCAAAGGCAAATTAGAGGTAAATATTTAGGACTGCTGTGAGATTTGGCAATACCTTCATTTAGTATCTTTTATCCATGGGCTGTAACAGACATGCTCATAGTTTGCTGTGCTACTATCAGTTCATGCCCTATAAATACAAGAATTCTGGTAAATTCTGTATTATGTTGTACCCATAAAAAGAATTTTAAGTCAGACTGTATTCTAATTATATATGCTGCATATATTGAATGTATTTCTGGCAACTTCAAATCTATTTTGAGTAGGCATCAATAAAAATGAAATCCGATGCATCCAATCTTGCTTTTCTCATGATCGGGCAAGTTTTTCACAGGCCCTGTAGATTTTATTGATTCTTTTACACTGCTGAGGTTCTCCTGGTTCTGGGTATCATAACACATTTTCATGATTTAAACCTCTAACTCTGCACTGTCACATCACTTGTTGAGTGGTTGGCACTGGGAAAAAGGGATATTCCTGAAAGTCATGCCTTCAGTGGGTATTTGGTCAGTAGAGGGATAAATACAGTTCAAAGTGCATTATTATCAAACAGTGGGATAAATGGAGTAAAAAAAAAATGTCTAAAGCTACTTAAACTCATCTAATATGTAGAAAATTATGGTGGAAGGAGCTTATAGCTGAGACACCTTCCTTAACCCTATACAATTAAAAGCATTTATTTAAAAATAAATTACAGAAGAATATAGTCATGTGGACAAATGTACAGGATCCTGTCCAGAATGCCTTTAGAAACCCACACAAGTAAGAAGCTTTGAGTCTAATCATCATCAAGTTTGTGGTACATCTATTCCTGTCTGCCTAAAACTTATCTTGCTTAATGGGACCAAGATGTATACAGACAATGTACATATTAAATTTATTTGGTAGCTATGGCCTTTGAAGAAGCATGATATATACTCAGTTTTTTGCTGCTATAATAAAATGCCTGAAGAGGTATTTTGTTGTTGTTGTTGTTGTTGTTTGGCTAGTTGGTTATGGTTGGGTTTTTGTTTTGTTGTTTTTCTTTAGCTCACAGACTTAAAGTCAAAGTGACATGGTGCAGGCTCTTCAAGGGTCCTTTTTGGCTGCATCACCTCATGGCTACTGGCGAAAGCAGGAGCATGTTGGGAAGTTAGTGAGCACATCCACAACAGGAAGCCAAAGAATCTCAAGGGTTGGCCTCAGACTTTCAAAACAACTGCTCTTGCAAAATCCCACGGGTCCCATGACAGCTACCTCACCCTGAGGGCAGCATCACTAATGACCTAGGAATTCTGCCCTGGGTCCCACCTACTTAAAAGTACAACCTCCAAATACTGCCACCCTGGGAGCCGCACCTCCCACTGATGAACCTCCTAGAGGGAAAAACAACGTCCAGCTCAGAGAACATGATAACACAAGTAGGGAGACCTTATGCTCTAGCCTTCAGACTTAAGAAGTCACACCTTCTCACGTAAGCCATCTTGCCTACTCCATTTGGTTCTAGTGATACCAGGTTGGAAACCAGGATCAGGTCACTTGTTCCCCCATTATTGAAGACTAAATACCCAAGAAGTGCTGAGGCAAGAGAGAGAGAGACAGGGACAGACCTCTCTGGAGAGAAGGGGACCCAGAGCTAATTTTCCATGGGAGGGGATGTGTCTTGCCCTTTATTGATCTCAGATTTCCTTTCCCATTCCCTACCTCCTCTTTCTACCTTGCTGTTTCACTGCTGTGACTAAAACCATGACCAGAACAACTGTAGAGGAGGAAAGTTTATTTGGGGGCTCATGGTTTCAGAAGTCTCAGTCCATAGAAATCGGGCTCCATTTCTCAGGGCTCAAGGTGAGGCAGAACATCATGGCAGAAGAGTGTGAGAGAGGAAAGCTGCTCAGATGATGATCAGGAAGGGGAGGCAGAGAGAGAGAGAGAGAGAGAGAGAGAGAGAGAGAGAGAGAGAGAGACAGACACACACACTCCCCTTGCCAGATACAAAATACTTACCCCAAAGGCCCACTCCCAATGACCTACCTCCTCCAGCCACACTCTACCTGCCTTCAGTTACCACTCGGTTAATCCCTATCAGGGGATTAATTCACTGATTGGCTTAAGACTTTCACAACCCAATCATTTCCCCTCTGAACCCTCTTGCATTGTCTCACATGTGAGCTTTTGTGGAACACTTCATATCCAAACCATAATACCTGCCTATGTGCCCAAAGGCAGGAAAAGAGCAGCCCAGGGGGTACTCATTATCAACTCCTTGTGTTGGAAGAAGGAATTCCCCAGAGGCATTAGCATCTGTTGACAGGGGAATTACTGTGGAGGTGTAAGCATCCCATCACATTTTTTTTCTTTCTTTCTTTCTTTTTTTTTTTTTTTATTCCTGATTAGCCCCTATCTCTCTGACCCATCCTTTACTCTTTATGCTGACTACCCATCTTTGCCCATCTCACCAGCATGTTCATTTAAATAACATTCATATAAACCATAAACAAAACAAATCAGAGCTCCCTCTTCCTCCACAAGGTTGTCTACTCTTTTCCTTCTTTAAGCCACTTTCTAGTCTGATCACTGTTGGTGCACTGGGGAGAGACTCAGCCCACTAATTCACACTTTGCATCTACTCTTTTTAGTGAGATCCTGCCATCTTTTTGACTTTCTGTCCCTGCTTAGGAACACAAGACTTTCTAGGTTCTTCTCAGAAGTTTGACTATGAAATAATACTTAATCTTTTTCTCATGCCTGAGATCCATAGATCAGAAAATTTCAAAGTCACATGCATCATAAATATCAATTAGGGGGAAAGTGAACTCATGATTTTCTAAGACAAATGAAGGTCGAGTTGTAGCTGCCTGGTCGTATTTAATACATAAGAAAATGAAGGGTGACAGAGGGCTCTGACATTGCATCAAGCTGAGGACCTACAGGAGGAATAATTAGTTAGAGGGACTGCAATGTCATATGCTGGTGCTTAAAATAGGAGGGCAGGAAAACTTCTTGACTTTGACAGAAATGACAGTGAGCATAGAGAGGCATGTTGGAAAGAGGTCTGAATTGAATGTGAGCAGTTTTGGCTTCTGGTCTGAACTGTGTTAACAAGCCAGGAAACCCTAGGAAACTCACCATCTTCTGTGTGCTCCAGGATTCTCATATGTGAACTGGGTTCTGGCCAGGTAAATTTAAGGAAATTATAAATGTGAACATAAAAACTAAAAACATGAAGTGTACTGCATGGTATACAAACCCAGGGGCTGGGGCTGCGAATGCCCCAGAATACCATTTACCCATGTCAAAGAAAGAACTTGAAGGGCTCAAGGGATACATTTGGGACATTTTATAATTCACTCATTCCTTTGCAGTGGTGGACTGGGATACAATGGAGGACCACCTTGTGCCTACAACTAGGGGAATATGTAGCATGGGTTGCATGCCCACTGGGTAGGTGGATTTCCTCTGATGTCTATGAGTCACTTTGTTTATATCCTCACCTAGAGATTGGAGATAAGGCTGGTGGCCACTTCCCTTCTCCATTTCCTTCATAATCGCATTTTTTTAGAGACCTCATCTTACTGCACACTTTCCGAGGCATGGATTAGTGTTTAACCCAACACAAGGGCATGGTAAGGAGTATAGTAATAGAAGAGGGAACTATGTTAAAGAAAGTTCCAAGGGTCCTAAAAAAGATTAAAATCTTTCCACATAAATGCATTTTCTCTAAAGTACGCAAAGCATTCTTGACTGGTCTCTTATGTGCTAATGCTCACAAAGGACCAGGAGAATAGGACCTTAGATTCAACCTGCCATCATGCTCTGGGCTCAATTGGATGAGTTGTAGCATCTATTGGGGCTTTATTATTTCTTCCCATAAAATAAAGGTCTGGCTTATCATCAAATGGATTCTTTAAAATGCAGACATAAAAATAACAATAGAACAAATGAAATCTATGTTTCTGTGTTTTCATCCAAAAATCAGGGTGTATTTTCATACATCAAGGCCTGAAAACTGGGGTGTCTGTGGCTTCATGGAGAGAGGACAATGGATGTTGTGCCATTGATTCTTTCTGGATTCTGCCGTATGTGTCTCTTTCCTTGGCTGATTTTAATCTGAATCCATTCCCTGTAATAAACTGCAATTCTGAAAATATAAATGCTTTCAACAGATTTTGGGTTTCTGTGTTGTGATTATGTAAATCTGAGGGTGGTTTGGGGGAACCCCATGGCCTTGCAATTTGTATTGGAAGTGAGCATGGTCTTAGTGCATTCTGCTGCCTCTAAGTTTGCAGTTGGCTAGAATTCTTGCAGAGCTTCACAGCTCTGCCCTAGGAGACTTCTAAACTTTATTTAGAACATAGCTTGGAGAACTCCATGCCTAAGGGCATTATCAAAAACAATGGAGAGCTTGGTGGAGCACAATTAAGAGCAGGCTGTTAGCTCTATGATCCAAACAAAACAGCACACCAGCCAGAACTATTTAATAGAGAGAAGTAAGGAAGTAGACAGCCAAGAAGGGCCTTTCTTGGCTTAGAGTCAACACTGGGAATAAGAAAGTCTGAACATGAGTTCAGCTGCACTGATTCAGGAAGCATCATTGCAAGAGGTGGGGTAGACTCGACAGCATCCCCAAGTTGCACACGCAGACCCCTATCAACATAGGAGAACATAGGAGTCTCTAGGCACAATGACCAAACACTAGATGAATAAAAAAACTACAGTGGACACGAAAGGCTCATGAGAACCCATGCAAGAAAATACAATTAGACACATTTCTGGGAGTCAGAAAGACCTGCAAATTTCATCTTGTCAGGAGTGATGGCTGAAGAAAAGTCCAAGGTACTAACTACTGTATAGGAATAGAGAGTCAATCATTAGCACTCAGGATAATCATCTCCAATTAAGGCCTTATTCAAAAGGAAAGACTATGAGGCTTACCTGGTGGGAACATTCCAGCTAAAGGTTTGGGTGAACCCAAATGGGAATTATAGGAAGGATTAAAACTCAAAGGCTAAAAGTCACAGCCAATAACCTTGGCAAATTTTCAATACATTTTGGTCAATGCTCATAGCCAAAAGCTATCTATGCCCCTTAGCTAGCACACCAAGTGGTATCCTGTTATCAGGTCCCCACCTGTGTTATAGGAGTTCCATCTCTTCTTTTTCCTGTGGATTTTAATTTTTTTTCTAATTTGTTATATGTGACAGCAGAATTCATTATAATTTATATCACACAGAAAGAGCACAATTTTTCATATCTCTGATTGTATACAAAGTAGAGTCACACCATTCGTGTCTTTATACATGTACTTAGGGTAATGATGTCCATCTCATTCCACTGTCTTTCCTACTCCCATGTCCCCTCCTTTCCCCTTTGTCCTATCTAGACTTTGTCTAATCAGCCCATGCTCCCCCCTCCCAACCCCACCATGAATCAGCCTCCTTATATCAGAGAAAACATTCGGCATTTGTTTTTTTGGGATTGGCTAACTTCACTTAGCATTATATTCTCCAACTCCATCCACTTATCTGCAAATGCCATGATTTTATTCTCTTTTAATGCTGAGTAACATCCCATTGTGTATATATACTACATTTTCTTTATCCATTCATCTACTGAAGGGCATCAAGTTTGGTTCCACAGTTTAGCTATTGTAAATTGTGCTGCTATAAACATTGATGTGGCTGTGTCCCTGTAGTATGCTGTTTTTAAGTCCTTTGGGTATAAACCAAGGAGTGGGAGGAGTGGGATAGCTGGGCCAAATGGTGGTTTCATTTTCAGTTTTCCAAGGAATCTCCACACTGCTTTCCAGATTGGCTACACCAATTTGCAGTCCCACCAGCAATGTATGAGTGTGCCTTTTCCCCCACATTCTCGCCAACACTAATTGTTGTTTTTGTTCTTAATAGCTGTCATTCTGACTGGAGTGAGATGAAATCTTAGAGTAGTTTTGATTTGCATTTCTCTAGTTGCTAAAGATGTTGAACATTTTTTCATATATTTGTTTTTTTATTGTATATCATCTTCTGAGAAGTGTCTGTTCAGTTCCTTGGCCCATTTATTGGTTGGGTTATTTGTGTTTTGGTGTTTAGCTTTTTGAGTTCTTTATATACCCTAGAGATTAGTACTCTATCTGATATGCGAATGGTAAAAATTTGCTCCCAAGATGTAGGGTCTCTATTCACATCACTGATTGTTTGCTGAGAAGAAGCTTTTTAGTTTGAATCCATCTCATTTATTGATTTTTTTTTTTTTAATTCTTGCACTATAGGGGTCTTATTAAGGAAGTCAGGGCCTAATGTGACATAATGGAGATTTGGGCCTACTTTTTCTTCTATTAGATGCAGGGTCTCTGGTTTAATTCCTAGGTCCTTGATCCACTTTGAGTTGAGTTTTGTGCATGGTTAGAGAAGGGTTTAATCTGATTTTGTTGCAGATGGATTTCCAGTTTTCCCAGCACCATTTACAATACATTTCCAATGTATGTTTTTGGTGCCTTGTCTAATATAACTGTAGTTACATGGGTTAGTCTCTCTGTCTTCTAGTCTGTACCATTGGTCTATCAGTCTATTTTGGTGCCAATAACATACCATTTTTGTTACTATTGGTCTGTAGTATAGATTAAAGTCTGGTATAGTGATGTTACCTGCTTCACTCTTCTTGCTAAGGATTGTTTTAGCTATTCTTTTCTGTTATTTTTCCAGATGAATTTCATAACTGTTTTTTCTATTTCTATGAGGAATGCCACTGGGATTTTGATTGGAAATTCATTAAATCTGTATAATGCTTTTGGTAGTATGGTCATTTTGATAATATTATTTCTGCCCATCCAAGAGCAAGGTGGATTTTTCCATTTTCTAAGGTCTTCTTTGATTTCTTTCTTTAGCTTTCTGTAGTCCTCATTGTAGAGGACTTTCACTTCTTTTGTTAGGTTGATTCCCAAGTATTTTATTTTATTGTATTTTATTTTATTTTTGAGGATATTGTAAATGGAGTAGTTTTCCTCATTTTTCTTTCAGAGGATTTGTCACTGATATACAGAAATGCCTTTGATTTATGGGTGTTGATTTTATATCCTCTACTTTGCTGAATTCATTTTCTAGTTCTAAAATTTTTCTGGTGAAATTTTTGGGTCTTCTAGGTATAGAATCACATCATCAACAAATAGTGCTAATTTGAGTTCTTCTTTTCCTATACATATCTCTTTAATTTTTTTTTTCATCTGTCTAATTGCTCTGGCCAGTGTTTCAAGAACTATGTTAAATAGAAGTGGTGAAAGAGAACATCCCTGTCTTTTTCCAGTTTTAGTGGGAGTGCTTTCAATTGTTCTCCATTTAGAATGATGTTGGCCTAGGGCTTAGCATAGATAGTTCTTAAGATGTTGAGATATGTTCCTGTTATCCCTGATTTTTCTAGAGCTTTGAACATGGAGGAGTGCTGTATTTTGTTGAATGCTTTTTCTGCATCTACTGAGATGGCCATATGGTTCTTATCTTTAAGTGTACATTTATGTTTACATTTGTTGATTTCCATATGTTGAACTAAATTTGCATCCCTGGGATGAATCCCACTTGATCATGGTGCATTATCTTTTTGATATGTTTTTGTTTTTGATTTGCTAGAATTTTATTGAGAATTTTTTCAGCTATTTTCATTAGAGATATTAGTCTGAAGTTTTCTTTGTTTGATGTGTCTTTGCCTGGATTTGGAATCAGGGTGATATTGGCCTCAAAGAATGAATTTGGAAGTGCTCCCTCTTTTTCTATTTCCAGAAATAAATTGAAGGGTATTGGTATTAGTTCTTCTTTAAAGGTCCTATAGAACTCGGCTGTGTATCCATCTGGTTCTGGACTTTTCTGATTGGTAGGTTTCTGATGGTGTCTTCTATTTCATTGCTTGAAATTAATCTGTTTAAATTGTGTATATCATCCTGATTCAATTTAGGCAAATCATATGAAATTTGTTGATGCCTTCAATATTTTGTATTTTATTGGAGTACACATTTTCAAAATAATTTTTAATTATCTTCTGTATTTCTGTAGAGTCTGTTGTGATATCTCCTTTTTCATCACATATGTCAGTAATATGTGTTTTCTCTCTCCTTTACTTCGATAGCATGGCTAAGGTTTTGTCAATTTTATTTATTTTATCAAAGAACCAACTTCTTGTTTTGTCAATATTTTCAATTCTTCCTTTTGTTTCAATTTCATTGATTTCAGCCCTGATTTTAATTACTTCCTGTCTTCTACTGGCTTTAGTGTTGATTTGTTCTTCTCTTTCTAGGGATTTGAGATGTAATGTTGTTATTTATTTGTTGACTTTTTCTTCTTTTAAGGAATTAGCTCCATGCAATTAACTTTCCTCTTAGTACTGCCTTCATAGTGTCCCAGAGATTTCAATATATTATATCTGTGTTCTCATTTACCTCTAATAATTTTTTAATCTCCTCCTTGATGTCTTTTGCAACCCATTGTTCATTCAGAAGAACATTATTTAGTCTCCAGGTGTTGGAGTAGTTTTTATTTTTTATTTTGTCATTGATTTTTAATTTCATTCTATTATGATCTGATAGAATACAGGGTAGTGTATCTCTACTTTTTTGGATTTGCTAAGAGTTGTTTTGTGGCATAATATATGGTCTATTTAAGAGAAGGATCCATGTGCTGCTGATAAGAATGTGTATTCACTCATTGAAGATGAAGTGTTCTATATGCTTCAGTTAAGTCTAAGTTACTGTTTTTATTATTGAGTTCTATAGTTTCTTTTTTTAGCTTTTGTTTGGAAGATGTATCAAGTGGTGAAAGAGGTGTGTTAAAGTCACCTAGAATTATTGTGTTGTGGTCAATTTGACCCTTGAATTTGAGAAGAATTTGTTTGATGAACGTAGATGCTCCATTGTTTGGGGCATATATATTTATAATTGTTATGTGTTGTTGGTGTATGGTTTCCTTGAGCAGTATGAAATGTCCTTCTTTATCTCTTTTGATTAACTTTGGATTGAAGTTTATTTTATTTGATAGGAGGATGGAAATCCCTGATTGCTTCCCACAGTCCATGTGAATGGTATGATGTTTTGCAACCTTTCACCTTCAGTCTGTGGATGTCTTTTCCTATGAGATGAGTCTCCTGGAGGCAGCATGTTTTTGGGTCTTTTTTTTTTTTTTTTTAATCCAATCTTCTAGCCTATGTCTTTTGATTGGTGAGTTTAGGCTATTAACATTCAGGGTTATTATGGAGACATGATTTGTATTCCCAGCCATTTTTGTTTATTTTTATTATTTAACTTGACTTTGTTTCTCCTTTGATTAGTTTTTCCTTTAGTGTAATTCCTCTCTCTACTGATTTTCATTGTTGGTTTTCATTTCCTCTCATGGAATATTTGCCAAGGATATTCTATAGTGCAGGTTTTCTAGCTGTAAATTTTTTTTAGCTTTTGTTTATCATGGAAGGTTTTTGTCATCAAATCTAAAGGTTAATTTTGCTGGATACAAGATTCTTGGTTAGTAGTTTTAGTGCCCATTTTCTTTCAGAGCTTTATATATGTTGTTCCAGGATCTTCTAGCTTTCAGGGTCTGGTTTGAAAAATCTGCAAATAACCTAATTGGTTTTCCCTTATAAGTAATCTGACTCCCTTCTCTCCTGGCTTTTAACATTCTCCCCTTATTCTGTGTTAGACATTTTCATTATAATGTGCCTTGGTGTGTAACAATTGTGATTTTGTCCATTTGGCATCCTGTAAGCCTCTTGAATTTGGTTTTCCAATTCATTCTTCATGTTTGGAAATTTTTCTGATATTATTTCTTTCAATAGATTGTTCATGGTTTGGAACTCTGTGACTTCCCCTATCCCAATAATTCTTAAATTTTGTCTTTTTATGCTATGCCATGTTTCTTGAATATTCTGCTCATGGTTTCTTACCGTTTTCACTGTGTGGTCTACATTCTTTTCAAGATTATATATTTTGTCTTCATTATGTGAGGTTCTGTCTTCCAAGTGGTCTAATCTGTTGGTGTTCATTTCAATTGAACTTTTATTTTGGTTTATTTTTTTCTTTCATTTCAAGGATTTCTCTTTGGTTTTTCTTTAGAACCTGTATTTCCCTATTGAAGTAATCTTTTCTTCCTGTATTTGTTTATCTAGCTCTTAGTCAAAATGATCTTTTGCTGCCTGTATATGCTCTCTTATATCATCCTTTAATTTACAGAATATTTGAATTATGTACATCCTGAAGTCCTTCTCTGTCATTTCTTTTTCTGTGCTGGCCATAGATTCTAATTGTGTTGTATCTTGGTTTTGGGGCTCACTTTCCTCCCTTGTCTTTTCATGTTGCTTGTGTGTCTTCCCTTCTAGCACTGTGGATCCAAGGCATTTCTGTTTTTACCCTAAAGGCTTCTAGTGTCCATGTAGGGTTCCAATACCTCTCCTTTGAGGGGAAGGACAATGTTAACATGTCCCAATATAAACAATATACAACCATAAAAACAATTAGTTGCTATTAAGACACTTACAGTTTGGTCACAATGTACAGAAAATGGTGAATTCAATTACTATATACAATATAATCAGCATATTTGTAAAAGAGTTGACAGTTTCTGACAGTGGACAAAGAACCAGGGCTGAGGTGTAGGATGATATACTGAGGAGGTAGGAGGCAAGGATATAGAGTTATTATATTTTAGGAAGTATGGAAGAGAAACTTAAAGAAGAAGGTTAGTAGAAGGGGAATAGAGAGGAAGTAATTTTGGATAGACAAGTAAGTGGGAAGACAAGCCATCATTACCCTAAGTACATGTATGAAGTCACAATTGTTGTAAAAATACTTTATATAAAACCAGCAACTTAAAAATTGTGCTCGTTATATGTAATATGAAATGAATTGCACTCTGCAAACATGTATAACAACTTACAATTAAAAAAAAAACCACACATATACTAAGAAAAATAAAAAAAAATGTTAAATTGGAGGAAAGAAAAAGAACACACAATACAACTGTAATATACTATTCAGATGTCCCAGTCCTGAAAATCCTAATTCATGCAAAGTACTTGTTTTCACATATATTGGGGATGTGAGGGCAGGAGTGTAGGGAAGGAGAAGAAGAAGAAGAAAAAAAAAAAAATCTCAAAGGAAAAAACAAGGACTGCTTTGGTTGGAGATCAGTATCTTTCCTTCTTCCCTTCTCATCCAATAGGTGGGATCGTCTGTTGTTAGCTTGTATTTCTGCCCTCAGGATGGTGAAGGTAACTAGGGTGTCACTGTGCTGGCTTAAAGGCTGCTGGGGAGAGGGGGCAGTTAGAAACTGGGTACCTGGCCAGTCAGAGTTCCAAACTGGGTATTGCCCCCAGTAAAGATGATGATGAAAGTGACCTAAGATGGAAGCAGCTGCTTTCAGCAATGGGGTGTTGGGTGGGTGGAGGGAGGCCAGGTAATCATGTTGGGCCGTGTGTTCAGAGGTGAGCTCTGTGGCGTGCAGTGTTGTGGCTGTCAGCTCAGAGCCTATGTGAAGTTCCCAGGTGCAGGCAGGCCACTGCGCATAGGGAACTATTTCTGATCCCTACTTTGGTAGATGATGGTGCACTTGGGAGTGGCAGCCGGAGTTCCCATGCATGGGTAGCTGCTGGGTGTCCTGTGTGGGAGTGGTGTCAGGGATTTCTGCTCGGGTGGGTGGCCAAAAGTACTGCGCGGGTGCTGATGCTGATGCTGACGGTCCTTCTTGGGCACATGGTAGGTCTGCATGGGCCAGTAGTTGGGAGCCCTCCTCTGATGCTGAGGTCTGGAGCTCTGCGAGGGCACAGTGGCCATGATTGCTGCGCAGGAGCAGGAATATTGCTCGCAGAGAAACAGTATTCTCACTGCTTGAGTCCCAGTCTTGAAGTGACTGGACCGCCATCTTGGATCACCCTTTCGTGTGAATTTTATTCTTCAAATTTGTGAGCTAAGAACCCAGAAAAAAGTTGGCAAAGTGGGGAATCTAGTTTTATTTCAAACTATGGGTTTTACTGCTACTTGGCTTAATATGGAATAAAAATGTTAAACCTTGAACTTTGATATCAATCTTGAAGCTCTGAACACATTTAATTAAAGTGTAAAAATATAACTTTTTAAGTGGGGGGAAAAAAAAATCCATGACCAGCAAGTAGCTTATGCCAATCTGTAAATGACCCCTCAGTATCCAGAATCAAATACAAAAACAAGAAAAAATAACTGAGCAGGGCCATTGGGAACTGAGTTCTCTGGGAGAAATGGACTTTTCAGAAATAGTACAGTCATTTGTTTGTTTGTTTATTTGTTTATTTGTTTACAGTTAGTTTATTTGTTTACAGTTGGTAAACAAATAAACAGATGACCAGAAATTAATAGCCAAAGTGCTAAAATACCTAAAGTTTCTTCAAAATTATGAGACAAGCAAGAAATAGGAGGGTGTGGTTAATAAGCAGGAAAGCAAGCATATTAGCTTGCAAGCAAAAAGGCAACAGGAAGTAATAAAGACAACAGGAAGTAAGAAAGCTGTCTTTGAAGGGTCTAAGATGGCTGGATTAGTAGGCAAATGCTACTATAGTATTAGTAGGCAAATAGCTACTATATATGTATTTGAGAACTAGGGAAAGCCATATCGAAATAACTAAGAGGATACAGATAAGACTGTATACAATTATGACTAAATGATTTTTAACATGCAAGCCAAGACAATTCAATAGTGATAAGATATTTTAAAAAAAAAAAAGGTTGAATGTTTTCTTCTTTTCACATAGAAAATTTAGGAACAACAACAAAAAAGATCATGAACCCAAGTGTAATAACTGAACTTTCAAAACTTTTAGGGAAGTCTTAGAAGTAAATCTTTGCATTAGGCTATGGTTTGTTAGACATTAGCATCAAAATCACAAGAGTTAAGTTGGACAGCATGAAAACTCTTGTTCTATAAACAATACCATCAAGAAAACAAAAGACAAATCATAAAATGGGTGAAAATATCTACAAATCATATAGCAGATGAAAGGCTTACACTGAGAACATGTATAAAATAGTTTCTTACAACACTATAATAAAAAAGATAAATGAATTAGATGATAGGCAAATTATTTGGACAGCCATTTCTCCAAATTATGTTTACAAATATTTAATAAGCACATGAAGTACACTTAACATCACTAATCATTAGAAAAATGCAAATAAAAATTACAGTGAGATATAACTTCATAGCTGCTACAATGTCAAAAGACAGACAAGTATTCATGAAGATGTGGAGAAACTGGAACACGTGCACTGCAGGTGCAAAGAGAAAATTGTCCAATTGATTTGTCAGGTAGCTTGGGCATTTCTCAAGCTGTTAGATATAAAATCACCATCAGCTCCGGTAATTCCATCTCTAGGCATACACCCAATACCAATGAAAGCATATGTTCATGCAAAAGCTTGTATATGAATGTTTGTAGCAGCATTATTCATTATGATCTCTTTCTTTCTTTTTTTCTTTTTTCCTTCTTTTCTTCCCACATACCCTCCTTTCTTTTCACCATTTTTTCTCCACTCTGCTTTCTCTTGAATGCCTCTTCTTTCTTAAGATATCATCCATTAAACAAGAAAATGCATGTGCTTGTGTGAAGACAGGAGTGACAGAGAGAAAGTTATGCTGAACACACAATGGGTGAAGTTTGCCCATATATCCAAAGACAGGCTCTAGGAGGTAACAGAGATAGTTAAAGATTTTAGGGGCAATTATCCATTTCTTTTCAGTGAGTGATGAGAATTCTTTTCTCATTTTTCTTTTGTAAGATATAGACCATGATCATTGCTTATAAATACAGTTTTGTTTTTCTTTTTGAGATTCATGTAAAAATATGTAGTCTTGAGTTCAATCCCCGGTATCAAAAAAAAAAAAAAAATATGTAGTCTCATTTAAAATTTTTTTGACATAAGAATATTTATCCAGTAAGCACAGTGAAACAACAGATAGCATCACATAAAAACCAATAAAGTGCCCAACACTCAGGGTTTTCTGTCAATAAATCCATGTACTTCAAAGTACCCAAGAGGATACTAAGGAACTATCAAAAATCTGATAAAAATATGGATTAGATTCATTAGGTGATTGCAATTTCAGAATGGTTTCAAGTACTTTATGTTTTTTTAGCAAGAATTGCCTTTTGTGGTATCAGGGTACATTTGCTAAAAAGAGGTTGAAGAACTAGCCCAAACTACCCTTATAAGGAAGTGGTGCCACAGGAGTGGTACCTCAACCCAGACACTCTGGCTGCCAATGTCAAACTCTTTGCAAAACTGAAATGTTGAATTCCATATCTCCCAAGCTGATTGCCCTCTGGAGTTGTGAGCTGTGATGACTGAGCTATGAAGGTGGTGCAACAGCATGGGATTGGTGACCTTGAAAAAGAGGCCCAGCAGAGCTAGTTCACACTTTTAGCCAGTTGAGGACCTTCTGAGAAGCTGCCATTTCTGAGCCAGAAAACAGACCCTCACCAATGAAGCACCTGATCCTAGAATCTTTATTCCCCAGAAATGTGAGAAATAAATTCATGTGGTCTGCAGAGGACCTAGTTTATAGTATTTTTTTTTGTTGTTGTTGTTATAACATCATGACAAAGCCAAAACAGCATTTCTCAGCTTATTCTAAAGCAGTCCTTATGAAATTAAAGCTTGTGCATTAGACTGTCATTAAGTTGAACAGATGGCCACTTCACACTCCTTAGTTATACCTGGTTTCTTACTCACACTGGGTAAAGAAATTCTAATATTGTCTTGACTAAAAATTGGAAGTTGGACTTGACTACTTGCAGAAACAAAATATTAGGTTCTTCCCAGAATCACTATGGTTTAAAAAATGTTATTCTAACATGGAGAGATAATATCTTCCTTAATTTCTCAAAATTTATAGCTTATTTGTGTTAGTTATTTTTATGTTGCTATAGCAAAATACTTGAGATAATCAATTTATATGGAGAAAAGATTTATTTTGGCTCAAGGTTTCAGAATATGGTTGGTTGGTTGCCTTGCTTTTGCATCTGTAGCGAGGCAGTAGATTATGGCAGGGAGCATGTGGGAGAGGAGGTTGCTTATTTCATAGCAATTGGGAGGCAAAGAGAGAGAGGAAGTGGCTAGGATCCCAATATCCCTTCCAGTGACATGTCCAAATGACATCACAGATTTCCACTAGACTTTTCCTCTTATAGGTACCATTGCCTCCCGACGGCACCACAGGCTGTCTAAACTAAGAATTCAGCATCTGGGACTTTAGCTCAAAATCATCATATTCTGATCCTGGTCCCTAAGGCTCATGCCTGTCTCAGCATACAAAATGCATTTAGTCCCCCTCCAAGAATCCCCAAAGTCTTAACAGTTTCAACATTTCTTAAAATTCCTAATCCAACATTCTCTCTGACATTCAGGGCAACTCAGCTATGAGCCCTTGTTAAAATCAAAACTGAAATTACATACTTCTATGACACAATGACACACGATAAATATTCCCATTCTGGGAAAAAAAAAGAATGAGAAAATAATGAGGAACTGGACCAAAGCAAGACCGAGACTCAGCAGGACACACATCAATGCTACAGCTCCATGTCTGGTAACCCCTGTAGAAGGCGGCAGGTTGTAAGCTCTGAAGGGCTCAGGCAGCCCCTCCCCTGCAGCCTCGCTGGATACAATCCACACAGCTACTTTCTTCTCATTGCCCACAGCTTCCCTTAGCAGCTGCTCCTCCACATTCCTGGCATCGCTAACCTTCTGGGGTCTCCACTGCAGCCTTGGCTGTCCCCTCGACAGTTCATGCTTTCCCCTGTCAAAGGATGTTTTCCAGAGTCACTAGACCTGCCAAACACTGCCTGGTCTACAAGGTGTTCCATTGAAATCTTGGTGGAAGCCTCGAGGACTCAACAACTCTCACATTCTGCATGACTGGGACATTGGCATCGTGTGGGTGATGCACTGCTAGCATGAACTGTGCTGTGTCTCCCTTGAACCAAGGCTGCAGCGGCATCTGAGAGCCTTGATGCCTGAATACGGGGAAACGATTCCCTAGGCAGTCTTATCAGAAACGTACCCCGGAGTCCTTCTCTCAAGGCAATGCATTTTGAAAGAATTTACATTTTTACACCCTTGGTGCTTGGATTGATGTGGTCTTGCTGATTACTGAAATGTCCTCCAGGTTTTTTTCCTGTTCAGATGGAAAGTATTTCTCTTCTTTTTAACAGTGCCAATCTCTTTAGCAACCACCCCTTCCTCACCAGTGCTTTTAGACCTGCTCCTTTTATCGACAAACAGCAAGTTTTAAGCATCTGATTCTCACGGTAAATCTGGCTAAAAACCTCCAGAAATACCTAAATACCTGAAGGTTTTGCTTTCTCAAAATTTCCTCCATCAGATAAACTAGTCCATCAGCTTCAAATTGCCTCACACAGAGTGTCAGGACAAGATGTAAACATATTTGCCAGGAGGTAACATGCTTGGACTCCAGTTCAGTTTCCCATAGAATCCTCATTCTCATCTGAAACCTCAAGAATACAGCCTTTACTTTCTCCATTTCTAACACCATTCTTTTCTTCTCAGCCCTCACCAGAATCACCCATTACTTAACTACTTACAGCATTCTTGGCTTTCAGTAGCCTGCATCTCCAAACTTTCCAAAATTACTCCCCAAACTCAATTACAAAGGCCTCTGACCCACATCATCCTGGAGTCTTAGTAGCAACCTCACTTCTCAATATTAATTTTCCTGTGTTGGTCCATCTCTGTGACAAAATACTTGAGATCATCAATTTACAAGGAAGAAAGATTTATGTTGGCTTGTAGTTTCAGAGGTTTCAGTTCACGGCCACTTGGCTCCATTGCTTTGGGCCTGTGGCAGCCCGGTGTCTCCTGGTGGGAGTGCGTGGCTGAGGCACTTTGTTCACTTCATGATGGCCAGGAAGAAAACGAGAGAGATCAGGACTGTGATTCCAGCATCCCCTTCAAGGGCTAACCCACAGTGACTTAATGTCCTTCCACTATGCCCTACTTCTTGAAGGTTCTACCACTTCCTATTAGTGCTACAGGCTGGTCACTAAGCCTTTAGCACAAAGGCGTTGGGGGACATGTGAGATCCACTACAGCATATGGCTTTAGTCATTCCTCCCTAGATTGAAATCCTTATACTTGGTCAGCTCACTGTCACCTAAATACAGTTAATAGCTTGGGAAACAAATGGCCCAGAGTGACAGATAGTCATTATCAGGTGGAAAGTCATCCAACCTGGGGCATTAGGTACTGCTATAGCTGCTGCCTGGATTTTACACTCTGGGGAAAGTTTAGACACAGGCTCAACCCCCAGGCTGTAGGACCACAGTACACCCTGCTGTTCTCATCAGACCCAGGCAACACTCTTAAGTCAGGACGCTGTGTTGGGGATAGCTGGTTTTCTTTTGAATGCACATAGCCTCTTTGCCTGAGGGATTCAGATGAGTACCATGTGCTAGGAATTTCAAAACTTTTTGTTTACAGAAGAAAATGAGCAGCTCAGGAGTAGGATTATGTATGTACAATGAGTCCCAGGTGTCGGAAACACTTATGCAACCTATAAAACTCCCTGATGAGGCTTCTTCCCTGAGCCTCACAGAGAGTTCAGTTTGTGTTTACGCAAATGAGAAAACAAATCAGTAGTTAACAGGAACACCGCTGTGCTAACACATTAACTTTCACTTTATAACCAGATGATGTCAACGAATGCAGGTTCCCCCAGTGGGGATTCTGCCAGTCAGGGGAGTGTGTAGACTGTCCCCCTCCTGCCAGGATGGCAAAAATAGATCTATCTTTGTCAACCCAAATCAACAAAAAGTGAAGTGGCTTTGTGCAGAGATGCATGCAACACATTACAAGAGGATAGATGACTGGATTTAGAGTTAAGCAACAAAAGTTCTGATTTACCTTAGCCCCAGCTATCAATTTCCTAGGGCAAGCCAGGCGCGGTGGCGCACGCCTGTAATCCCAGCACTTGGGAGGCTGAGACAGGAGGATTGCAAGTTCAAAGCCAGCCTCAGCAATGGCGAGGCACTTAGCAACTCAGTGAGACCCTGTCTCTAAATAAAATACAAAAAAGGGCTGGGGTTGTGGCCCAGTGGTCGAGCGCCCTTGAGTTCAATCCTTGGTACCAAAATAATAGTAATAATAATAATAATTTCCTAGGGCTACTATAACAAATTACCCCAAATGAGGTGGCTTAAAACAACAGAAGTTTATTATCTCATCCTACAAGAAAACAAAAGTCTAAAATCAATTTTGGAAATTCAGAAGGAGCCTTCCCATGTGTCTTTCCAAGTTCCTGGTGATTACCCCGCTCTCTATGACATTCTTTGATTTAGTGGCAGCATATTTTTAATCTCTGCATAGTTTTAATCTCCATATTCCTTTTGTTTGTATCTATGTCCAAATTTCTCTGTTTTTGTAAGGATACCAATCACTGAATGAGGGCCTATGTTAATCCAATTTGACCTCATCTTGAGCTGATTACAGGTGCATAACTCCTATTTCCTATAAGGTACTATTCACAGGTCCAAGGTTCAGGATTTCAACATAGACTTCTGATGTTCATGATTCAGCCCATAAACTCTGTTAGAATTTGGCTGACCTGAGCATATTTGGGAGCTGAAGATGGGGTGATTCAGGTACTTCTGCCTTGTGAAGTATCATGGAGGGGTGGTGGTTGAGGCAGGGAGAAAGCATTTGGGTACTGTTTGGGGGAACTCAGAGAAGATGGCACTTGTCTGCAGAACACTGACCCAAAGTTGGGCTTTTAGTCAATAGATGTGTAATAAATTTCACCATGAGTCAGATGCTGTGACACACACTGGTAACATATGGTAGTGGACAAAACAGAGATGTCTCTATCTCTGAGTGGTGTAGAGAAGAGAGGCTGATCCTATCATGCACAACATGGAGTCTGTTATGCAGGTAATTCCTGGGCCATTTTCCCTCAGGTTCATCATTCAGGTCTAGAGACAGTGACTAGGAATGGAATTGGAAACAGTTGCATGCTTATAGGCCGTTTTTGAAATATTGGAAGCAAAAATCAGTAGTTCCCTAGGCCACAAATGGCATGGTCTGTATTTATACAGTATAGGCCAAAACACAAATGAAGCATATTTTGGCCTCTACTTTCTGTGACACTGAGACTCTGGCCAGGCAGCCTTTGTTCTAGCAGAAACGAGTTCTGTGTTGGTTTCCTATTGCTGCTGTAACAGGTTGTCATAAACAGTGGCTTAAAGCAACAGAAATATGTTATCTCAACATTTTGGAAGTCAGAAGTCTTGAAAGGTTTTACAGGGCAAAATCAACATTTGGAGGAACTGTTAGTTCTGGATGCAACAAGGGAGAAATTATTCCTTGAAGTCGCTGACTTCTAAGGCTGCCTGGGTCCTTCACTCTGTCCTCTGCTTCCAGTACACGACTGCTTCTCTGAGTCTTCTGCTCTCTGTTTGCACTTATTACTCCTGTAGTTACCCTGCACGCATCTAGGTAGGCCAGGATGATAGTCCCACCTCACTATTCACCATCATCTCTGCAAAGTCCCTTTTCTCTGTAAGGTAACATATCCAAGGTGTGGGGATCAGGGCGTGGACATTGATCAAAAGCACCCTTAGTCCTTATCATTGGAAATCTGGGCTCCAGAGGCCCTAGCAGGACAAATTGCCAAGATTAGCTGCTGTGTAGTCAGGAAAAGCCCAGACATTGGCCCTGTTTACCCCAGGAAGGTCCTCTGTATTCAGGTAAATCTTTGTCTATACATAGATACTTCCTGTGAGTGTTGTGCGTGTGTATGCATGTGAACTCCTGAGAGTGGGAGGTCCCTCTATTTTTATCCACTCCTTCAGTAATATTTGATTCCAGTAGAGAGTAGAGGTGTTTTCCTGCCTATATGACCTATGCCCAGTTCAAGTATAATTTGGCCAAAATGCCTGATATATCCACAATGTATAAAAATAAATTATGCATATTATATGTTTAACATGTCAATATGTTTACATCCACATAGGTATTATATATTCATAATTAATATTGTTATACATAAACTGTATCAGGGAACTACTCTATAATGTTACTGTATGTATAATTATGCTCATACTAATATAAAATTTATTATTTATATATTTATAAAATATTTTATTTAACTATATCAAATGTATATGTATATACAAACACTAAGAAATGCAAATAGTATACATTTAATATACTATATTATACTATATACTATACTATAATTTAAAATAGTGAAATCTATATGAAATTGAGGCTAAAAACTCATGTTTTATATATATATATGTATATACACACACACATATATATATAAGAAATATACTTTTATACCTTTTACTTTATTATTTTTTAGTTCTTGGAAATGTATTGTTTACTTGGTCCATCAAATTTCACTAAATAGATAATAACATAATGGAGATCAAACTTTATAATTATAAAGAAAACTAAAAAATTTCAGAAAGAGAGACACATACATTGAACAATGCTTTGTATTTTACACTGTATAGCCCTTTCTCCAAGTGCACGAGGCAGTTAAGTTATGATCACTCCCTTGTACACAGGGAATGCGTAGTCTGTGACACTCAGTAGACTGTGACTTTCTAGGAGCAGCCAGTATGTGTCATAATGTGACCTGAATTCTAGGCTTTCGGATTCACCCAGTTTGATCACATACAGTCACTCTAAACTTGGCCTGTTTGGGCTACTGTAAATGCAGGGAATGAAAACAGCTCATTGCAGACATTGGGAAGAGGTAAGGTCACGAAATGAGCTATAATACCTGAAAGATTTGGTCACTAGTAAAACATCAGGAAAGTTTGTTTGACTGCCATAGAGTTTATATTATGCATGTTAAATAGAGTGGAAGAATCTATTTCCTCCTTAGGGTTCAGACAAGGTTAGTGTCAAAGTATTAAGGAGGAGATTGTTACAAATGCAAAGCAGTCTACTTTGATTAATGTAATTCAATCCCCATGAGTCTATAATGTCATTATTGATTCAATTGTAGAGTTGAGGAAATAAAAATTCAGCAAGGATAAGTAATCTTCTCTGATTATACCTTGGTTCAAAATTACAGCATCTCAGGAGCCTGATTCTTTTGACTACACCCAACTCACTCTCAGCAGTATGCATGTCCTTGGTGGTGAAAGATGCGTTGCGTTTCATAGAACTCTAATCTATTATTTTAAACTGAGATATGGCTCTGTAGGTAAAAAAGAGACAGACCCATATTCAGAAGATTATAGTGCAAAATAATAATTTAAATAAAGCCTTACCAAATTTGCTTCCTTACACTCTCTACCATCTGTATTTTCTTTCCTTCCTTCAAGTGCAATCTGGCTTCTCAACATTCTGACAGTGGTTGCAGGGAAATCAAGAAATATTGAAAAAAGAAGAAAGTTCTTTTAAGGCCTCAGGGCAGGCTCTGAGTTCTCCAGAAGGATTTGCTTTGCACTTTTTGGTGAACCTCTGTGCATATCAAAACCTCCTGAAAGACGTCATCACTTTTCTTTCAGACATGCAGTGCAGTGAGAATGTTTACCATCTGGATGCTTCCTGTGCATTGCTTGTGACTAACCCAGATCCCCAACCTTTAAAATAGGAAATAGGGCTTTGCACATTTTCAAATTCATTCCAATTTTACTGGAAACAAAAGTGTGAATTTTGTGAATATCTCCAAGAATCTGCCTACCAGCAACATCTCGAATGCTGTTTTGGTGTGTGACTTAGATGTCCCCCAAAGGCCACATGTTGGAGGCATGGTGGCCAACTCATTGAGTTATTGGAAAGTGGTGGAAATTTTAAGAGGTAGGGCCAGTGGGAGGAAGTCAACTCATGGGACACATGCTCTGGAAGGGGACATTGGGTTCCTGGCCCAGCCCTTTCTCTCTTTGCTTCCCAGTCACCATGACTTAAGCAGCTTTGTCCCCCACATACTCTCCACCATGATACTCTACACTACCACAGGCCCAAACCAGCAAGGCCAAGTTACTATGGACTAATTCATTTGAAGCTACAACTGAAAGGAAACTTTTGTCCTCTAAAATTTACTTTCTCAGGTGTTTTTTTACAGCAAGGGAAAGCAAACAAAATATACAAATTTTTCTGTTCTGGAACTAGATACTTACGTCATTTTCTCCACCTAGATGGCTTTGGAACACTTACTCATGCTGTTCACATTTATTATGAGGTTGTCTCCTTCAGATAGCCTGTCCAAACAACCTTTCCTCCTGGTCTGAGTTGGATGTATTTAATTTACTCAGAGAACCTTGAGCTTACCTACAATGTTAAGCAGATTGAGAACAGCAACTGTGTCTAACTCTGAAACGCCTCCTATGGTATCTGAATCAAGGAGGTGTTTTATTAAAATGTCAATCAATAAATAAACAAATATATATTCAGTAATAAATAAACAAAGATCAAGCAGAATGAGTTATAACCTAGGTGGAACATTGACATAAACCACATGAAGTTCAGACTAAGAAGAATTGTGTGGTGCTCTCAAAACACTGGACGATACCTTTGGGTATGATGGGACCCAGTTCTTCTCAACATGATCTCTGGTTCTCTTCCTTTGGGCATGTGATCCTGTTGGTTCCTCCACGCATGCCAATTTACACATGACCAGGTCACTTACCTAGATCGTTGAAATTCCTCTTTGGGAAAAAGAACGCACAAGCTGAGATGGGATTCTTCATGCTGCTCTTTTCTCTGACCTGGACGCAGGGGACTTTCCATAAAAACAGCATTATGTCCAAGTCTGAGTGCTGACTAAGTCAGACATTGTTCCTTGCCAAACTATTAGGGTTTGTGAACAAAAACCAATTTTTTTGTTGCTTTAAGCTACTGAGATTTGGTTTTTTTTTTTTTTTTTTTTTTTTTTCAGCAGCAAAATCTACTCTGTTCTGACTTATATGATTAGGATTACTTATATGTTAGGCTTTCTAATATGATCATCTTGATTTACATTAGTGATGTTTGATTATTATTATTCATGATGGATGCTGGAAGATACTTAGATAATTCTACTGCTTGGGCACCGCTCACGATACATTTTCTTTCTATGATCAAATGCATGTGAGAGTCTGTCCTCAGGAGTGTGTAGGTCCTTTCCAGTCCCTTAAGATATTTTTAAAACAAAAGAAGGATATCTCTATTTTGCACTGTATCTAGAAAAGTTTCATTTACTTTTAATTTGTAATATGTCTCTTAGAGAATATTAAAAACTCTAAGTATCTGTGTCCTAAATGAGAAAGGAATAACTATAACTAAATTTTGCCTCTTTGGGGGCATCTCAAGAATAAAGCATCAGGGAGCAGGTGGTCACCTCCAGCTGGAGGAGGTGACCAGGTGTGTATGTGTGCTTGATTGTGAATAATGAACACACCCTCCAACATCTGAATATCTATGGTATAGAAATTGATATTATTAAGGAAGAAAAATATTACCAACTGGGGGCTAAGAAACCAGACAAATCTAATATCTAGTTATTGTTTAATATTATCTTGAGTAAAAACACAGCAATTTTTTTTTTGTTCAAAATTACTTCTAAAATTGCCGCTGGGAATTTTGAGTCTACTCAATGACCCACTGAAAACAATGTAATATGTATTGAGGCCTCCTACTCCCCACATAAAACAATACTTCCCTCCCTAACTTTTGGTTAAAAGTCTCTCTTGATCAAGCAGGCAGCATATCGGGAACTTCACGTTTTACCATTTGTGAGGAGGTGACAGAAGTAGTGCCCCAGTGACAGCAGCAGTGACAGCACGAGAGAGGAGAGGCTGGCTATAAAGTCCAGACACTAGGGCAGAGGTGTTCTATGCAACCACAGTGCTACCACCAACAAACTTTCCTCCTTAGCATCTACTGTAAGAACTCTAGATTTACCATTAATTCCATTATCAACAGCTCAAAACACTAGCCTCCCCCCCCCCCCTTTTTTTTTTACAGATTCCAGAAATTGAGACAGTTGACTAGGTGGATTGTTCAGGGTCAATGGCTAGTAAGTTAAGTGATGAGTTTGATATAGAAGCAGACATAGACTCCATGATATAATTGGAGTAAACTCCATCAGTCACCATGCGTGATGACGTAGGAGAAATCAAGACGACTCTCAACTGGGTTCAAGGTACTGTTTTGGAAGAAGGAATGGGTGCAACCTTTAAGCTCTATTCCCTTTGGTATATTTTAGTTTTACTATTTAACATGTACTTGCTCAGTGTATGCATTTCAGCTTTCCAGAAATAAATTTCTTTTTTTTCTCCTGAAGCTATGGATGGGTAAATTTTGAAGATGTGGAGAAATTTAAAGTGACAAAACCTCAGTGGTTAGAAACAACAAAGTCTGTTTCTTGCTCCAAATACTTAGAGATTGGAGGTTCATTGTGGTTGGGCTCAATGTGTGTTTTTCATCTTTTGGTTATAGGCTGAAGAAAGAGCCTCTAATTGAGTCTTTCTTGTGGCAGAGAAAAAAAGAGAAATGATAGAAAAGAATGACAAATCTTGAAGACTGTGTTCATTTGAATGTGATACTCCATTGACTAAAGTGGTAACATGGCCACATTTGGCATTAATTAGGTGGAAATTTTTCTTCTGCAAAAGAGGGGCATCTTATATGGGTGGGAAATATAGAGGTTGGTGAATATTTTGAATAAATAATATAATCTCCTACACATAGAAATTCAACAGCAAAACTGCCCCTCAACCTCAGAACCCTTAATTTCAGCTGCAGTATTTACTTTACTCCACACTGGCTGACAAACCACCTATTTGATAATGGCAGGCTTAGAAAACAGCAATTTTAGTGCAGAGCTGAGGGTATTGTTATACCTTTTCTACATTGAGATTTCTCCTATATTTCCCATTTCACTATGCAGAAATTGAATCTCCACACAAAGATCATTATTATCCCTGAACAAATAATATGATGTCATACATTATGTAGACCCTTAAGCCTATGTTGATCTGTTTGCTTGAGGTTTTCCATTCCTCTCTTTCCAGATACACCCAAGAGAAACATTTGCCTTAAAATTTCCCTGAGTCCCATAATAATGAATTCATACCAGTTTACTAAACTGGATATTATACTCAATCTTACTTTCTGCCACTTAAGCCTGCTCTCTCAGAGGGAACAGAACAACTTCAAGGATGCCTTAGCCCCTCTTCTTTCCTCACCCCCGCCAACAGTGCACTATTTACATAAGCCTGCTATTGACTTAGGACTTAGCCTTCTTTATCCAGTTTGAACATGACAAAATCCTTAAGAGAAAATTGAGGGATATTTTCCCAGCCTTTTAATCATTGTTCTTTCCCCTCTATGGGACTCTTGCCAAATCTTAGCTCTGGGTCTGGCCTTCAATATCTGAAGGCATTTTCACATTCTAGCCCTCTGTGGTCTCTTCCTGGATTTATCCCAGCTTCCTAAATGCAACTTAAAAATAAAAATGTAAGGAGAGAAAAAAGAACTAGTTTAATGCATTCCACACATTCTTCTCTTTCAGATTTTTACCTATGCGCAGATCACAATCAGAATTTCTTTTTCTTGTCTCATGGCCAAGATTTGAAATACCTTTGAAATTCATCACCTCTGAACTTTTCCATTATGAGTCAGTCTTTCTTCTCACCTGAATTTTTATTCTTGGAGATATTTGTTGAGTTCTTTCAGTGTACAAAGTTTAATACATCATTGCAGGTGTGTAGCCTTGCAAGGTCAAAGAGGAAAGGAAACTTTCATGTGGAAATCCAGGCAGCCTGGGCAAGAGTTTGGATATGATGAAGATTCCTCTGTGCCTGTGGTAGGGTTCTCCAGAGTAGCACCAATATAATACACATATGTGTGCATGCATGCGTGTGGGTGGGAGAGGGATTTATTATGATCATTGGCTCAAAAAAGGAAAAAGGAGCTGAGAATCCTGTAATCTACTGTCTAAAAGTGGAGAGAACCAGGAAAACCATTGGTGTAGTTCAGTTGTTTACTCAGTCTCCTGTTTCAAACACTAACATCTTCCAGGAACACCTTCACTGACACAACCAAATTGCTTTTACAAGCTGTACTCAGAGAAGTCAGAAAAGTTGGTAAAGATTTAAGTAGCACAATACAACTATGTAACGACATATTCCAACATTATGTACAACTATAATGCATCAATAAAAAATATGGATAAAAAGAATTAAGTGGCATAGTTATGATATGAGTCTAGCTCTGTTTTATTTAAAAGGTTTTTTGATCTTTCTACCAAACCTCTTTTTTTTTTTTTTTTTTTTTTTTTTTTGGTACCCGGGATTGAACTCAGGGGCACTCGACCACTGGGCCACACCCCCAGCACTTTTTTGTATTTTTTTAATTAGAGACAGGGTCTCACTGAGTTGCTAAGTGCCTCGCCATGGCTGAGGCTGGCTTTGAACTCGCGATCCTCCTGCCTTGGCCTCCCAAGTGCTGGGATTACAGGCGTGCGCCACCGCGCCCGACCTCTACCAAACCTCTTTATGTCTCAAATAATATCATCATAGCACTAACAGGTTTTTCATGAGGAACCTCCTTTCTCATGTTTCTTGTTTCCATATGGAAGGGAGCGTGTTAGTGTGACCATCCTGTCCTTTAACCAGTTTTGACAGCCTGAGTGTATTGTTTGTTGGTCATTTATAGAAGAGCATGTGCAGAGGTTTGGTCCAGTCTGCCCCTCTTTGCTCCTTTTGGAACCTGCCATCAGTGGAGGAGGCATGTCTGTTGTGTCTGAAGCCCCAGCAGTAAGTCAGGTTGTAAAGGCCTCCCCTGGTTCAAAAGCTGCTTGTGATGGTTTGGGCAGGTGCCTAATTCTGGGCAGGATTTTAGGAAACTCATTGTTCCTCTGCAATTAGCCACATCCACCTGCTCAGCTTTTAACAGAGACAATATGTTCATCTCCCTTGACCCTATTTCTAGCTTTATTTCAGTGGGTTTTGAACTTAGACATGAAAACACCTTTTTTGAGTCCTCTCCCAAGTGATTGTCCAGACCTTTTGAAACGATGCCCAAAGACAGACATGTTTCACTGTTTATCTGGGAGGCCAGATGATTGTGGCATGGTGTTTTGGACAAATCCACAGTTCTTGGAAGTGCCGAGTTAGTTTATTCCATCTGCAACCCTGCCCCAGCTTTCGGAGCTGTAGCTTTCCAAGACAGGGATGGGTTCACTAGTGTCTCCTTTATTAAGATCATTAGCAAATAATTTTGGGACACTTGATCTTAGGGACTTCTGATTACTTTCTAAGTAAATGTTCGCCATTGTTTTAGTGACAAAGATTCATTTTACAGTGAACAAAACGATGCATCTTTCCTCTTCCTAGTGAAGATAACCATGTGAAAGCAAAACTTTGTATTTAGCTTACACGTTTTATTTATATTCTTCTACTCTTTACTAAACATTTGTTCCATTACTAGGGCTTTACCTGTACTGGTGATATAATGATGATTAAGAATAAAGGATTCCTATGTTCAGAAAACACAGGTAGGAAGTTTGTTTAGTACCAAATATCTGTATTTTATGTTACTTTGAGTGGTCAAATCTGACCCTGGTTAACTTACGAAAAGCAGCAAAACATTTGAATGGAGTTTCAAGTGTTTACTGAAATAGGAAAGGGGCATCAATAATCTGGTATGAAAAGAAACTCAAGAGATTCCAGGATGTAGGACAGTTAAAGTGTTAGGTCTTCCAACTGCAAAGCTGGCATCGATGGGACCCAACACTGACAGCTTTCTGTCTCTGTCGTTCCCTGCCTTTGGTTGGACACTTAAATGAGTAAGTTCCTTGCCTTTGATGCATCAGCTGTGGCCCCAAAGGGCATGGTCATATAAATCCTGGTCACTACCATGTGAGGACTACTGAAAGGAGGGGGAATTGCTGAGAAGAAATAATAAGGCACTACAAAAAACATGGAACAGCTGGTTTTGAAGGCCAGATAGTGGGATAGCCTACCTACCATGCAACCTGGAAATACATTTGACTTCTTGACTCTCAGCACATGCATGCTCTTTTTCTCTCTCCTGTGTTTAAATGTGTCACCGCCTGAAGAGATTGTACAATTCCACCTGCAACCCTGGGGTCTTCACAGGAACACTGGAAGTCCTGCTTCCTACAAGGACCCCACTCCCATGTCTCAGGAATAATGAGAAAAGGAGCTGCTACGTGGATGGTGGGTTTCAGAGGCTGCATGGAATAGTTAAGCAGACTTCTTGGTTCAAATCAATGGTTTAATAAAATTTTGTCAACAAATAGAAGCTTAAACCAGGTTTGTGAATCATCCTTGCTTTCCCAGAACAGAGCAGTTTCCAGGGAGATGGGACTTTTGGTGTAAAATTGTAAAGTCCCAGCAGATTGGGGGAAGTTTGACACCTAAGGCTTAAGCCAGCACCGTATGAGGACATGCTATAAAAAACTACTTGGGAGAGAAAAATGGTACTGCTCTCAAGAGAAGGATAAAAAAAATGTATCATGTGTCAAGATCTCATGATAACATCTGGTATATAGTTACTATTCAATGGATGAAATTAATAATAAAATTAATATATGCTGTAAAGGTGTTACATACTCATGCATTGTGCTAAATGATGTAAACATTTCATTTCAGATTATTTTTCAATCTCCCCTCCCATGAGCATTTTTCAGAAGAGGAACCTTAATTAATGTCATAGAGGTGAATCTCAGAGTAAGTGACCTAATTAGGGTCATGCAGTTTGTAAACTGTGGCTCTGGGACATTAACTGAATTTGTTTCAACCTTGAACTTGGAGTTAAAATCTCTTCCAAGGAATGCTCTCTGCACCCTCAACTCCCATCTCTTTGAATGGTTTCCTTGTTTTGTTCCTGTCTTTGGCCCCTTGTCTGAAGGTTTTGGTATCTCCTTGGCCAACTGCTGCCTGTTCAAGATTTCCTAATTTCCAATTTGGCTTCCCCATGACCCTGAGGAGATATTGTGCTCAGTCACCCATTTTCATCATGTATTAATTTATTTGTTTTACCAGTCTTTTCTGTGTGCCAGCTTTGTAAATGAAAACATGTAGCCCTTGTCCTCTTTGGAGTAGGGCAATCTTCCACGTGGTCAGGGATTTTTACTGTATGCAGTAGTCCAATCCAAATCTTTTATAAGTCTGTGTGTCACATTAATAGCTCTCAGAAAAGGATTCTATCCCCTCCCCCCCAGGAAATTGAATTCATTCTTACACAGGATTCATAGTTTTAAGTCTTGCTGTCTAGCTTCTTTTTTTCCTAAGTTTCTTAAACATAAATAAAAAATAGGGCATGAAAAGCAGGAGACAGAGAACTCACAGTATTTTTTTTTTTTTTTTTTTTTTTTTTTTTTTTTTTTTTTTAGAGAATAAACACCACTGCTCATAGCATGAATGAGCAACCACGGCAGGTAAATGGGTGAAGTTGGAGAATCTAATGCTAAGTCAAGTTAGCCAATGCCAAAAATCCAAATGCCAAATGTTTTCTCTAATATAAGGAGGCTGATTCACAGTGGGGGTGGGACGGGGAGCATAGGAGCATTAGAGGAACAATATAAAGGTCAAAGGGGAGGGAGGGGAGAGGAGAGGGGAAGGGGATAAAAAGAAAAAAAATGATGGTAGAATGAGACAGATGTCATTACCCTAAGTGCATGTATGCAGACATGAATGGTGTGAATATACTTTGTATACAACCAGAGAGATGTAAAAATGAGCTCTATCTGTGTATTATGAATTGTAATGCATTCTGCTCTCATATACAACAACTTTGAATAAAAAAAAAAATCTTAAATGTAAAAGAAAATGAGCAACCATGCTAAACTTTCAGTAATCGGTGATGATATAGACACGGGTTCAGCGTTATAAGGAATGGCTATAAAGGATGGAATTGAAAAACATGATCAGGAATCATGTTGGCTGAGGGGAAGTTCATCCTGTTGTCTGGGGCTTTGTCTTGAAGTTCATTTTCACAGAGAGCTAAGGCTGTGGGATGGGACTCCATTCCAGTTCTGTATCAACTTGTCTACAAAGAAATTCTCACTCTGGGTTTCTGATCTGCTAAATGGGACCACAATGACAAAGACCCAGTGGAAGGTCCTTTGTTCAGGAGCAAAATGTGTAAAATCCAAGTACGACTCTCAATAGTTAGCCACAGCTTTCACAGCAGATACTACCCCCGTACAAGTAAAGATTTTAAAGCTATTTTTTTTTTTAATTTCCATCATTTATATAGTATTGTACATTTTTGAAAACCTAACTTTCCCCAAGGTGTATTTACTATAGTGAGTGTTTGATGAAGTCAAAATAGAGTGAGGAGGGCTTTCCCTCTGTGTGACGCCCACATTTCTGGGTGGGACTCACATTTCCTTGTCCCTGAGGGCAGGAATGATATTGATTCCAAGTCAAACTTTGTTACCCTTCATCACTCTAATGTCCAGATCTCTGGCCCCAAGAGCCACATTTCTTGGAGAATGGTCACTGAAGCAGTTTGTTGTTCTCCTGTATTCTGCTCTTCATGGAATTCAGATATGTTTGGAGTCACATTGGGGAAAATGCAAGTCATCAGTGGGGTCTGCTTTCTCCACCTTGGCAGAACAGACTTGCTCTGAAAGGGGCAGGTGGGTTCAGTGAGCAGTCATGTTTCAGACTGACCCAGGATTTGTTTGATATTTGGGAAGAACACTTGGGTGACCAAAAAGTCTGATCCACAGATTTGGGTTCACTCGGCTGTAGAGACAGATCGAGTTCTTGTGGTGGTACTCATAGTAGTACGCAGAGCTCTCTCATCTCAGGCAGAGTGGGAACTTGGGGAGGAGATGAACACCCGAGGTACCGAATGAAGGATGATTTGGACCCCAGGAAATGTCAGATGAGAAGCCCCGGCAAAGAGGAAGGGACTAGAATGGCTAGAGGTTAGAGCTGCTTCTTTCAAGTCAGAAAGATGGCTCTAGCAACAGCACCCGTGGCTCCGGTCTTTTCACAGTCCCTCATCGTACAATTTATTCATGGTCTGGCTAGTCTGTGCAGCAGTGGCCACAGGAGCATTTGGTCTATGGGACATAGGGGAGTTTACCCTGAGATGAAGTTGGAGGAGTTAGTCTGGGGGGGCTCCAAGGCTTCTTTGCTATGCATTGCTGTACAGGAGGGCATATCTGGTCAGGGTATCTGGAGATGGCTTTTGGGGACATCATCCTTTTAGGGAGCCTCCTCTTTAGGGCTCCACTCTGTTGGTTATGCTGCCCCTTTGCTTGCTCCCTGGATCCTCTGATTGGGTTTTCACAAGCTGGATTTGCTCTAGACTGGAAGGACACTTAACTTTGGAAGAACTGGCCTCTCTCTCTCTGCTCAAGCAGAAATAGCATGTCATCCTGTCCTGGGAATGGCAGCTGTACCAGCTCTACCTCTTTCTGTCCCGTAGGAAGACAACATGGCATAGATTTCTACTATTTTTTTCTCGATGGGTAGATTTTGGGAAAGCCAGTCCATCAATTGCCGGTAATAAGCAGATCACTCACCCAGGCAGATGAGTGCTCTGCTTATTACTGGCATTTTTATAGCAGAAATTCACATTACCCTGTCCCTTAGAGAGAGAAACAGGCTGAAAGATCCAAGGGTAACCTTCAGGGTGGGCACAATCCAAAGGGACCACTGCTCTGGCAACTTCTTGGTGTTGCTGGAGAAGATGTTTTGCCATAATCCCCTCTCCCTGGGAAGCTTAGTTCTCCTTCACCAGCTGCAGGGGGTACCCTCAAACAGACCAAGACCTTGACTACTAGACAAGGTCCCTGCCCTTGGAGAGTGCTATAGTTTGGATCTGTGCTGTCCCCCAATGACCCATGTGTTGATAGCCACATTGGGGCTCTTGGGATGGTAGAGTCTTCAGGTGGTAGGATCTGGGGTAGAATCTAGTCTTAGGTCACTAGGAAGGTGCCCTTGAATGGGATTGTGTGACCTGGTGTCTTCCTCTTCATTTCCTCTTCCTGGCTGCTCTGAGGAGAGTAGCTTGCTTTACTATGTGCTTCTTCCATGATGCTAGGTCTTGCTGCAGGACCAAAGGCAATGAGGCCCAGTGACCATGAACCAAAACCTCTGAAACTGCAAGTCAAAATAAATATTTCCTCCTGATAAGTTGATTAAGATATTTTGTCACCGTGATGGAAACCTGACTAAGATAGAGGTTTTATCCAACCTATCTAGGAGGTTGGATTCTGTCTAGAATTCAAGGAGTGGAACTGTATTGTTTTAATGCCACTTTTGTCTACCATTACATGGAACTCTACAGAAGAGTTAAAAAAATAAAGAAAATTGTTGCTGCCTGAAGCGATGGCCGCTTGGAGCAACGAAGCCGCGGGAAGAAGGTCAGAGGCAAACTGGAGACAAACAGCTTTTTATTCTGATAACTTTTCTCTCTGGCTCTAACAACGACTAACACGCGCCGCACACACCACCAAAATGGCGCTGACCCAATCAGCAATCTCGGCCAAGTCACTCGAGATCCCGGGCCAAGTCCCGTGAGACTACAGAAGGCGACAATGCCCAAATCTCCATGGCTCATAGTCAACCGCAATTCAAGCCATCTCCCCAAACAGGGCTCCTGCATTTCCCCCCTTTTGTTTTAAAAGAGGGGATGCTCTAGGACGTCCATGTGCAACCCACATTCTTACCCGTCATCGGATAATCAAGGCTGTGCCCTTGACTCCTGTCTTAGGTTGATATGTCGGCCACATGAGACTGTCCCGTGCGACTGTGCCTGTCTTAGGTTGTCCCCCTCTGGGGATCTTACCCGTCACTGGCTAACCAGCCATCCAATGGAGCCCTTTAGGATTGACTGTGTATGATGAATAACAGCCGTCCAATTGTGAGGAGATGTTGCGGCTTTAAGGCGACAAGCCTTTTGGTGATGAACCAAATTGCATAGCATATCAAATTGTTTAAACAAATCAGCTGCCCTAAGTTCCATCAAGTAACACACTGAATTCTCTAGACAAATACCCGCAAGGCATTGTCCCGTAAATTCCCAAACAATGAAAGATCAAAATGTCCATTTGTTATAACACGTTGATGTAGGAGGCCCCATGCATGTAGAGCAGAGGCCACACTGTTGGTGAGGTTGTTTGATGCTTGAGCAGCAGGGATGCTTGCGGCGGCCGCGATCCCTGCAGCTGTAGCAGCAGACGTCTTTTTTATGTCTAGACAATGCCACCGGCAAATCTTCAGGGCCCGCTACCTAGAAACTCAAGCATCAATTATTAAAGGAAAGGCAGTGCTATTGCAGCACTGAGTCAAGAGGCGAGTTGTCAAACTACAAAATAGAATAATTAGATTAGAAAATTAAAGTTGATTTTTGTTCACACACATCGCTGGTTGAGCTTCTACAAACATAAGTTGGAAAAATATCATATTTAGAACAAAACAAAGAAAGACTGAGGGTAATTACTGCATTAAAGATAGATTAAAGAAAAGGTAAAGGCACTTTGGAGAAATAATTTGTTAGCTGGAACCCTTGAGTCTCTGTATACAGAGCAATCTTTTACCTGTTGAGATAATTGAAATTAATAAGCTATTAAACAAATGAAGTTAATAACAAATAAACAATCTTATGTCAAAACACCAAAATATCAGGTTATATAGCACTAGTCATATTGTTTGCTAAAGAGAAGTCCCAGGGACACCTATAAATCAAAATTGAAAGTACCTTCATTTATAAAATTATTTACTCTTAATTGAATACTCTTAACCTAAAATGAATTAAAGTTATTTGGATCCATATATATATATTTTTTTTTTCATAAGCGCTTTGTTATTTGTGACGTCACACTGGACAGATGCACAAACATACAAACATATATTTGTGACGTCACATTAACATGAAATGTAGACAAATGTACAGACATAAAGACATGTATAAAAAGAAAAAAAAAATACAATCGTGTGCACACTAAAGAGAGATCTCCTCGTCCCGGCCAGGAGGAATGACACTTAAGTTGTGAAATATTTTGAAGGACTCTTTTGAGGGAATCATTCTATACCTTCATCTTTGTCCTCTTGATTTTGTACGTTTTTTATTAATCTTGATTCTTCAATAACTTCATCTTGATCATTTTGATGTGGTACCTGTTTTATTAATCTAGATGGTATCCATATTGGAGAGGATTCGTGTTATGGAAAAACACAAACAGATCCTCTTCCCCAAAGTAATACTGGATCTGGACCCTTCCATGTACCTGAAAGAATGTCCTTCCAGTAAACCAAAGGTTTATGTTGTTGGTGTGGATTCCAATGTCTGTCTCCAGCAGAATAACCATTAGAGTCTAAAGTTAAAAAAAATTTAAGGTAAACAGGGCAACTGCCAATCTGTCCTTAGGACTTTTCCAGTTTCCTTCTTTTTGTTTTAATAACATAATTTTCAGTGTTTGGTTTGCTCTTTCAATAATGCCCTGACCCTGAGGATTGTATGGGATGCCTGTTTTATGGGATATATTGAATTTTGTGCAAAACTGTTTGAAACATGAGGACGTATATGCGGGGCCATTATCTGTTTTAAGCATTTTGGGGATGCCCAATGCAGCAAAAGCTTGCAAACAATGAGATGTAACATCTTTAACTTTTTCTCCAGAATATAAGAAAGCAAAAATCATGCCTGAGCATGTATCTGTGGTAACATGAATAAATCGCAATTTTCCAAAACTTGGCTCATGGGTAACATCCATCTGCCACAAATGATTGGGCATTAACCCTCTAGGGTTAACACCAAAATGAGGATTGGGCAAATGTGTCATACAAGATTTACAATCTTTTACAATTGTTCTGGCTTGCTCCTTTGTGATTTTAAACCTACGTTGCAAGGTGGTACTGTTGACATGAAACTGGGAGTGAAATAAAGTAGCTTGTTGTAGCACTAAAAAGTATAAATATTGTTTTTGTAAGTTCATCAGCCTTTTGATTACCTTCATGGAGGGGACCATGCAAATTAGTATGTGCTCTAATATGGCCTATGAATAGAAGTTCTTTTCTTGCCCACAAAAGTTTTTGTATTTGATAAAACAATTTAAAGGCTGGAGTATGAGGTGCTATTGGTCCTGCTAACTCTAATTTTGGGAAGGCTTGTACAATATAGTGGCTATCTGAAAAAATGTTTACGGGCTGGTCCCTAAAATTTTCCAGAGCTCTTACCACAGCTTCCAATTCCACTAGTTGAGCTGATTTGTGTGCAGTTATGTAAGTCATATTTTCTTTTTTAGTGACTACTGTAGCAGTACCATTTGAGGACCCATCTGTAAATACATTAAATGCCTTAGGAATAGGTTGATTTTTTATTACCTGTGGAAATATAATAGGATGATTAATACAAAAAGGTAATATAGGGGACTCAGGAAGATGATTATCAAAATTTGCAGAAGTAGAGCATTTAGCTATAGCCCAATCATTATCATTGAAGCATAAGTATTCAATCTGTGATGATGATAGGGAGTGATAATAGTAGCAGGGTGAATGCCAAATATTTTAGTAGAAGTCTTAAGTCCTTGAAGAATAAGTTTAGCCACCATGGAGATATAAGATTCAATTATACTTTTAGGAGAGACGGGCAAATGTATCCATAATAAAGGCCCTTGTTGCCAAAATACTCCTGTAGGTGTATATTGTGAAGAAATAATAATCAACATCAGCGGTTGAGTTAAATCAAATCTATCACAATGAGCTCCTTCGATGGCTTTTTCTACTAACTTTAAAGCTTTCTTAGCATCAGGAGTCAATGTTCGCGGTGAAGATGGATCAGGGTCTCCACGAAGGATGTCAAATAAAGGTTTTAGTTGGCCAGTAATGAGATTTAGTGTAGGGCGAAGCCAATTAATGTCTCCCAGTAGTTTTTGGAAATCATTGAGGGTTGTCAAATGTTCTTTATTTATTAAAATTTTTTGGGATCTAACAAAAGTATCCATGATTTTAAATCATAAATATAATATGGGAGATCTGGTTTGAACTTTTTCTTCTGCTATATAAAATCCATATTTTTTTAAAATTTTCTACCACGTCACTGAATATATTAAATAAGATTTTTTGATTAGGGTGGGCCAATAAAATATCATCCATGTAATGTAGACACATGAGGTTTGGATATTTATTTTTAATGGGTTGGATAGCCTTGTCCACATATATTTGGCATATGGTGGGGCTATCAGCCATTCCCTGTGGTAAAACCTTCCATTGATATCTCTGATCAGGGCCATTATTGGTATAGAAGGAACTGAAAAAGCAAACCTGGGGGCATCCAGAGGATGTAGGGGAATAGAAAAGAAGCAATCCTTTATATCAAGAGTAATAAGATGGAAATTTTTTGGAATAGCTACTTGACTAGGAAGTCCAGGTTGAGTAGGGCCCATAACTTGCATGGTTTTATTAATTTGTCTAAGATCATGTAATAATCGCCATTTTCCTGACTTTTTCTTGATCACAAATATGGGGGAATTCCAGGGAGAGGTGGAAGGTTCTGTATGTCCTGCTTCTAATTGTTTCTGAACTAGTAGGTGGGCAGCTTGTAATTTCTCTTTTGATAGGGGCCACTGAGGGACCCACACTGGCTTATCAGAAAGCCATGGTATTTTCAAAATTATTTTCTCAGTGGCCCCGAAAATAAATATCTTTTTCCTTTATGATAATGATTACTTTTAGGGTTAAGATTACTCTGTACTTTTTGATAATGATTTCTTTTATGGTTAAGATTACCCTGTAGGTTTTCACATTTTAACATCTGCAGGCTTGGTTGCAAGGTGTACTCCCATTTGTTGCAAAATATCTCTTCCCCATAAAGTAACCGGTAGATTAGGTAAAACATAAGGCTGAAATGTTCCTTTATGGCCTTCATTATCCTCCCATTTTAATTACCGCACTTTTATCTGGGAGGTTATTATATCCCAAGCCTCTTAAACTGGTTGAAGCTTTTTGCAGAGGCCAGTGCTTGGGCCATTGGCGTAAATTAATAATGGAAGAGTCAGCTCCAGTATCTATTAATCCCTCCATTTCTATTCCTTGGATTTTTATTTTACACATAGGCCTTTTTGAACAGCCTCGAACTCAGCAAGCCATGGGTCTTGAGTCAGTGGAACAAAATCCTCTATTGTTCCCTTCTTGAGGCATACCCATTTTAAATGAATTATGTAAATTGGGAAGGAGAAGCAACTGAGCAATTCTATCTCCTTGATTAACAGAACTTATACTTTGGGGTGAGCTAAGCATTATTTTTATTTCCCCTTTGTAGTCTGAGTTTATTACACCTGGGGTCACTTGCAAACCTAATAAGCTTTTAGGACTACGCCCGATAATAAGTCCTACAGTCCCTGAGGGAAGAGGTCCCCTGACTCCTGTGGGAATCAGTTGAACCCCCATTTCAGGTGTTAACACTATTCGGGCGGTAGAACAGAGGTCTAATCCTGCATTTCCTCCTGTTCCTCTGGCGAGGGAGTGGATGGGTAGTAGGGATTGTGTCGGGGAAGCATCTGAGTGGATGCTTGAGGATACTCCTCCTCTAATGCCCCGTACATTTGTGGGCCCCGGGGTATTGGGCCCTGTGCCCCGTTTTTTGAATTCCTGAACAAAGGATTTCCATGGATATCAAATTTTGAATGGCATTTATTGGCCCAATGATTTCCCTTTTTACACCTGGGGCAGCGGCCTGGGGCACGGTATGAGCTTGGTCTTATTTCTCTTTTGGGATTTTGCCTAGAATAGCCTGATTGATTATGATAATTTTGCCTGGAATATCCTGATTGATTATAATGTCTACGTTTAGCCTTTGTGAAATTTTGAGGGGAAGCACCTCTCATTGAGGCTGCAATCACATTTCCTGTGACAAAGGCGTCATTTATATCTTTACATAGTTGTATATATACGGAAAGATCCTTTTTAGTTCTCCATGGCCTGATGGCTGCTTGGCATCATTTATTAGCATTTTCATAAGCTAATTGAACAACTAATGGCATAGCTTGATCAACTTCTGCAAACACACTACCTGCAGTTCTCAAAAGTCGATCAGCAAAATCAGCATATGGCTCATTAGGTCCTTGAATCACTTTTGACAAGCTACCTTGTAGATCCCCAGGTCCTTGTACAGTTTTCCATGCCTCTAAGGCAGCTGTGTTTATCTGAGCATATACATCTGGGTCATAATCTGTTTGAGCCTGTAAGTCTGCGAATTGCCCTTCTCCTGTGAGCATGTCTATATTATAGTTTCCAAACCCTGCAGCCGCGTTTCTTTTAGCCATTTCTATACAAAGTTCTTGGAATTGCGATCGCCAAACCAAGAATTGCCCCCTGCTTAATGTTGCTTTACATAGACTTTTCCAGTCTGAGGGGGTTAAGCTAAAGGTGTTAAGGGACTCCAGCATACTCAACGTGAAAGGAGCTTGGGGCCTATAAGTCATTACTGCCTCTTTGAGATTTTTTATTGTTTTGAAATCTACTGACTGATGGACCCTCTGTCCATTTTTCTTTTCAAATGCTGACGGTTCCCAATGTATCTGTGAGTTGCCCTTGAGAGCGCATAAGCGATCAGAAAGACTTTTTATTTCTGTTTCTAGGGTATGCAAATGCCTAGTAATACCCTTCATATTTTCTGTAATGGATTCCACCCATGGGGGAGTAGAGGACACAAGTGGTTCCTCTACTTGACGGTCCTTTTTCTCGGTCTTTTTTAGTTTCTTTTTCCTCATTTTCTCAGGATCACTTTTACTAGATTCCTCACCACTGCTAATTTCACTGACAGCAATATCCTGAGGCCCAGGTTCCATTTAGAGCAAGTATCCTTCAGCTATCACCAATAACTCCCGAATAGCTCTAATAGCTTGGATTTTTGTCATTTTGGGGACTCTTCTAATACTCTCTTTACTGGTCTTAGTTGGCCCAGTGGAAGCTACGCTTTTTTGATCACTTTCACTTTTTTCTATATCCTCCTCACTGAGAACAGAGTCAGGTATATCAAGGAGTCTTTGCATAGCCTCTATCACTTGGGATTCAGTTATATTCGAACCCATCTTTAGAGACCTTTCAGTTCTTACCTTTCCGCTCCGAAGTCCCCGTACGGGCCGCCACCCGTTGCTGCCTGAAGCGATGGCCGCTTGGAGCAACGAAGCCGCGGGAAGAAGTTCAGAGGCAAACTGGAGACAAACAGCTTTTTATTCTGATAACTTTTCTCTCTGGCTCTAACAACGACTAACACGCGCCGCACACACCACCAAAATGGCGCTGACCCGATCAGCAATCTCGGCCAAGTCACTCGAGATCCCGGGCCAAGTCCCGTGAGACTACGAAAGGCGACAATGCCCAAATCTCCATGGCTCATAGTCAACCGCAATTCAAGCCATCTCCCCTAACAGGGCTCCTGCAGAAAATGAGAACTTATTTATTAAACACAATATTCTGGACGCAATGTTCCTAGACATATCATGTCATATTCATGCAGTACATAATGATATTTTCATCAACAACACACTGTAGATATGACAATGTGCACCATGTGAGCTAGGTGTGTAGTAGCCTCAGCCATCTGGGTATGCAGAAGTACACTCCATGACGTTCACATAGTGATGGGATCACTTCGTGACTCAGTTCTCAGAACACATCTGCATCATGAAGTGACATGTGACTGTATTTCACCAACCCTCAGATTAGCCTTAGAAGGGTTAGGTCTCACTACTCCATTTTCAGAGCAACTGAATCCTGATAGTACTTGTGCAAGACAGACTCTTCAAATGATCTAGATACCCAGAGCTTTCTTCTCTTAGAGTGACTAATTTATGGTCTTTAGATTATCTTAAATGAGAGCATCTATTATTTTAAATATAAATAATCTTTTGTAATATTCTGAAAACCATGTCAAGGTGGTAGATGACCCATTTCATCATAATTTGTGCATGGGAGACTGAGCCAAAGAAAGTAAATGATTCACTTAGTGTCCTCAACATTTAATGAAGCTATATTCTTGCAGGATTCTCTTCTACATTTTAGTACAGTGCTGCTTTATTTATTTTTTTTATATTTGTTTATTTATTTATTTATTTATTGCCGTCTTATCTGTTGGTTGCAACAAAATCTACTGATCTTGACCTACCCAGTAAACTATAAAGTCACGATAATCTCGGGCATGCAAAAAAGCACAACTATGAAACTCCCAGAATTTTTTTTTTGAATCCCATCTTCTCTGCTTCTAGACTGTGTGAATTTATAAAATACAGACCCATTTGTGCTCCAACTAATTACTATTCCTGTTGGAAGTCCTAATCATGCCTCCCTTATGCAGTGGCTGAGGATCAAACCAGGCAAGTCCTTTGACAGGCCAGGCACCCAGTGGGCTCACGATGTACGCCTGCTCCCATCACCTCGCTCTTTGTGAAGCCAGAATGTTGTTTTCCGTTTTGACCTAGGACAACGTCTAATGCCTGACGCACGCTGAGGTCATAATGGAAACTTAATGGTGTGTCACAAATAGAGAAGGCACTCGCCTCGCTTCACATTGGTTTAGAACCTTTCATTTTTCAAAGGGCCTCCACATAACCTCATAAATGCATACTTCTGAAATTGGGAAAGATTTTGGGAAGCATGCCATACAAAGCTATCTCTGGATAGAAGACACCTGCAGAGATGAGTGGAATCTCCAAACAGAAAAATATGTGTCCAAGTTGCACAGAGGTCAACTGAGTCTGGAAAAAGTCAGCAGACTGTTCGTTAGTGAAAAGGCTGATATGGTGGCAATAGAATTGAAAATCAGCTTGTCCAGCAGTTTTCTGTTCTTTTTATCTTCCTTATTTATTTTATTTATTTGTTCTTAGTTGACGATGGGACATCTTTTTCCCCCTCTATGCACTATGAATGGAGTCTTAGACGGTGACATCACTGCAAAGCTCAGATGTGCTCATTGCTGTGAGTGGAGGGCTCCAGCAGGCAGCAGTTTAATGAGGCAATCTCAAAGCCGCTTAGACCATTGTTTGCCTTTTGCCTTTGTTTGCAAATTTAGGACAACTTCTTGAAATCTTCCAGAATATGACAAGAGTCTAGCAAAACTACCCATGTAGCTCAAGGGACTGGGGAAAACGAAACTGTCATTGCCTCTTTCGGTGGCAATTTGAGAAGGTCAACGTCACAGGCACCTGCATGGTGTTTACAAGGTCAGGATAACAGCAGCTGGGCCGACACACTTTCCCCAGCAATTCCACCTTTGAGACACAGTATCCTGGATTCCATAGCAGTTATTGAAAAATCTCTGTTGCCCAGAAAATTGCCTGTAAAAGTCACTTTGTGAAAACAGTCCTGGAAAATAGGGTCTCGGTGAGAGTAAACATTTGCACTAGGTTTCAAAAATAAGCCAAAACACCCGACATAACTTCTATTTTTATTAGACATATTGTAGGTTAAAATAGCAGGAAGGAGGACAGGGAGAGGAAAGGAGAGGGAAGGGAGGGGAAAGGATGGGGACCAGGTGAGCAGCAACAAGGAACAGGACGGGACAAGTCCTGATATCTGTGACCAGGAGGGGTTTTGCCTTCAGATCAGCAGTGTGTTGAGAGTTGGGTTCACACATGCAGGGCACAGCCTTACCCCACTTGGCTTCCCTCTCAATGCCAATGGGGATTTACCTCTCTATACTCCAATCCTCACCTTCTGAGAAGAAAGACTCCGTCTACCTGTTTCTGGGCTTGCAGGAGAATGCCGCAGCGGTAGGGCGGGGGAGGACCTGTTCCATCAGATACCCTCTGCTCTCCTGTTCGCTGTTCCTTTGTTTTAGATACTCTGAATAGTGACTGAAATGGAGAGAACGTTACAACATAAATCAGGCTTAACTGCTCTTTAGATTTGGGAAGAAGATGCAAGGGAGAGATGGAGAGCTCGTTGATATGGAGCTAAGAACGGATACGGGACCTGGGTGACCTGGGGTAGACTTAGGGAATCCTTGCTAACTTGATTGAGAGACGTACAGAGCAAGTGAAATACTCTAAAATACTCGTCATTTTGTAGGCTTTGCTTTTTAGAAAACATGAGTGTATACAACCTACGTCAGGAGTGTCCCTAATGTTTTCCAGGAGATGTCAGTTTCTCTACCCAGGGAAGCAAAGTCCTCACCTGCCTCTTCTCTTTTTCGGTGTGATGAGTGGCTAGACTAGCAGGGAGATTCCAGTCACTCTAAGACACAGCTAAGGCTCCCTAAGCTGCTCTGGGCATCGGGCTCAAGTTCAGTGGACACAGGATGGATAATTAAATGTATGTCTGGGTCAGTCTAGATTCAAAGGTGTTTTCCCATTCATTGGGCAAGGGCACTGGTGGTAGTTCTTCCCAGTGGTCAGCAGGTGGCTTCTAAATCACGGGGAGGTCATGAAAAAGAAGAGATTAGGCTTGTGAGTTGGAAATCTCTCAAAAGTTAGGGTCCTCTCTGTATATCAGGGGACATCAAACATCTAATTGTTCTGCCCTGTCTACCGGCCCGAAAGCAGACTTCCGAGAAACTGGAGAAAAGAAGGTTGTGAGAACAGAAGTTGGGTGAGCTATTGGACCATACAAGCCAATAGTTCTCTTTTGTTTTGTTTTGTTATTGTGAGGCAAGTTCTCCATATGTTGCCCAGGCTCATCTCAAAATCCTGAGCTCAAGAGATCCTCCCACCTTGGCCTCCCAAGTGCTGGGATTACAGGCTGAACCACAGCGCCCAGCTGGAGTCAACTCTTCTTAAAATTTTTATTATTGCATGATAACCAGTGTTGTGCTAGTGTAGCCTGCTCGACCTCAGGCTCCTGGGGGCAGAAGCAGGGTCTGATTTGTAGCAATTGCTTATTTTTATGTTGTAGATAATTCCACCGGTGGCTGACTTCAAGCTACCAAGGTGACATTGTCAAATGTGAAATCCACTTTTTCTGGTGTGAGCTGGCTCCAGCACACCACTGTCCCCCTGTAGTGTGACCTTGAGGAAATAATCTCTTTGAGACTCAGTTGCACTGTGTATAAAATGGGTGTGTCAATAAAGCCTGGGCTGTTGGGCAGATTAAATATGATACTCCACAGACATGCCAGGCACAGGGCCTGGTGCAGAATGAGCTTTGGCTCCTTTTAAACACGATTAAGTTTAAAACTCCAAAAAGCTTCCTCAAGTTTGTTTTAATAGGAGGAGAACTGGGAAGAAAATACAGATCTCTTAAGAGAAACAATTTTAATCTTAATTTTCTATTTTCTTTTTTACTCTAAAATGATCTTATCTAAACATTTTTCCTTGATTCTCATTTCATCTGACTAGAGCTAGTCTATCAGTTGCAGAAGGACAAAATAAATGAGAAGCAATAACTATGGCCTTGGTGCCATGTTTACTTTATAAATAAAATGCATCTTTCAGAGTGCTATCTGATAAAATGGCATCGCTGAGACCCTACAGCTGAATTTATGAAATCCTGAGTATATGGATTTGAAGATTTTAATAAAAATATTGACCCTTGATTTATTACAGAAGTTGCAAAACAACTATGTGAACACATATATACATGTACACAAATATGTGACATTCATGTATGCACATTTGCACATACATGTGTCTGCACATATAAATGCATATTTGACTCTGATTTTTATTTACATAATTATAAGTAACTTTGAATAATAGAATCCAGAAACAGTTTCTTGTTTCATTTGCTTATCTGTTGATTTGTTAATTCCTTTAACTGTTCATGAGTAAGTTTTTATGGTATGTCTGCCACATGCCAAACACTGTGCTAAGCAAGAGAACACACAGAAATGAATTCTACAAGCCCCCTATCCTGTTGCAATTAGATTCCTGGGGAATACAGACATATAAAGAGATAATCGCAAAGTGGAAAAGGCAAAACGCCCTGATAAAAATGAAAGACACAAAAAACTCACCATTTTAATTTTTTAATAGAAGGATTTTACAGAGGATGGCGTGAAATGAAGTGCTATATGTCAGTCACTTGGATGATTTGCTTATATGTTTACTCCAATAGAAACGCATAGGAATGTCTGACTTGCCTCTCTGAGTACTACCCAAGATAGCCTGGGGTTGAGGGTTTGCAAGTGTCCATGAGGCAATACACCGTGCATCCTGTAGGTGGCAGGCGTGGCTTACTGTTCTGACCTCATCCACACCTGTTGGACTCAGCCTTGAGCCACCGCAGTCTGCCTGCCTCCCGCAGCTCCCCAAGTGCAAAGGTACATATTTATTTTCTTAGTCCATCTTAAAAGCTTGTGATGCAACACATTTTTCATGTCAGGGATTTTTAATGTTCCTGAACATTTTGTGAGCACAGCTCATAAATGTGTGTGTAGGGAGGGCTTCAAGTTGAATGACTTTTGATCTTCAAATGCAAATAAGGAATTACTTAAAAAAAAAAAAATCGATACCATAGAAAACTCAGGTAAATTAAAAATAGAGGCCACAAACCCTAAATAAAAACGTGCCTGCTAAGCAGAGACACTTTGCAACACCTCAGTACCCCTCCCCTTTGTGAGATTACAGCAGTCTGTTAACACCCTTGCCCCCCGGGCTGGAATTATTTTAACTATGAAAGCACTTACTGACTTTCTACTATGTGCAAGGTACCACATTAGGTGATGCGGGAATATAAAGGTGAATAAATATAAAACTTGGCCTTTAAAACACATAATTTTGGGAAGAAAACTTTGCAATAATGCAGGCAGAACATTACATCAGAAATTTCAGCTAGATGCCGTGGGAGTTGGGAAATGGAAGATATTACACCCGACAAGGGGTGAAATATTTCTTAGGACAATGAATTAGAATTGACTGTGGAATTACGCAAAGACGCTTGACAGGCAGTTTTGAGGAGAAGGCACTCCAAACATTTAGATCAGTTTGTACAAAACTATATTTAAAAGCCCCTTGGAGGCAGAAATTGAATACCTTTTTTTCTCCCTCCATTTTTCGTGTTACATATGGAAGTGCATGTGAAATCAAAGGAATTGAATTTTAATTTCACAGCCCAAAACAATCCATATCATCCCCAAAATAGATGAATCTATATCCTCTGTGCAATTTTCTCTATACCTTGAAATAATTATCTATTTATACCACAATAGAATGTATGTGTTTGGCAGCTTTGTAGTTTTTAATCGATGCTTATGTAAAAGCAATTACAAAGTTCAGGAAAAAAAAATTATTGCTTCTTTATTCATTTTAAGGCACTGGGATCAAATCAAGAGCCTCACACATGCTAGGCAAGTGTTCCGCCACTGAGCTATATCCCCAGCCCCAGTAAAATAATTAGTAATAAAAATAACCTATAATCCTATTTTCCTGATAAAGTTATTCATAATACTTCACTATTAAATAGAGATTAATGATTAAAAACCTTTCCAATGGCATGATAGGAGTATTTGTTAAAAACTACTAAGATTGGACTAAAATTATTGACATGAGCACAATGACATTTTCTCGCCTTGTTAAAAATTAAAAGGCATCAATGAAAATGATTTTAATTTTGAACATAGGAAAAAAAAATACTAGTTTCGACTTTGGGCTTTGTACACTAACAGATTTGGGGTAGAGTCAAAGTTGTTTGATTTAGTAAGTTGTAAGTTGTCACTGCATAACTTCTTCTTGTGAGGCTCTGTTTCCTTTTTTGTAAGGTGGGTTGCAATATTTCAGTGCATTTGTGAGTTTAAGATAAGCTGTGAGCTGGACTTGGCTTGTGGTGAGTGCTTAGACAGTATCGTACTGTTGAGTGAGTCCCTTTTCTCTTGCCCACTAAGAATTTCTGGGAAGACTGAACATCACCCTAGTCCACGATTTCTTCTCTTCAGAGCCACTGGTATGTAATATATCTTTGCTCTGGGGTCTGTAGGATGCTATAGGATGTTTATCAGCATCCCTGTTCTCTACTCAAGACTTGTCAGTGGCAACTTTCCCAGGTTTGCAACCAAAAATGTCTTCAAAGATTGTCAAATATCATCTAGGAGGCCAAATCACTCTGATCAATAACCATGGCCCCAGATCCTTGAAGCATGCCTTTTCAATTGATAGAAATGAATGAGAAGCATCTCTATTATGTATTTATGCACCTTGGACTGCAACTTTAGTCAATAGCTCTTATAATTCTGTTTTCCCCAGCTTCAATTAGCTGAGGTGTATCATGTAAGTCCTGAAAAGTCCTAGACAGCAGTTTGTGCCTTGGTATATTTTACCTGGAAACCTCATGAGATCTGTGACAATTTGTGTTGCCTGTGGTCCAATATCTGGTTCACCCTGGGAGAACGCTTCACCTAATGTGTCAGTCTCCCAGTTCAGGGGTGCCCACTTGGTCCAAGCAGCTCTGACTAGCAGTCTGGCTTCCTGTTGCACCTGCCTGCAACCTCAAGACACTTGGTAGGCATTCCGCATGTTTCCAAGGTAGAGCCATCTAACCACCCAGGAATCTGAGTCACGGGTCTCCATATACACCCCTACAAAGACAGAAACCATATGCATGCAATTCTTAGGACAAAGGGTTGGATTGTTTGAATATGCTTGTGGTATATCCCCTTGTGAGACAATGACAATAATAGTGTTTGGATTTGAGCTAAATCATGAGGTCATACTAATCATGCTTGCTTTGCCTTTATTTTGTCTTGATTCTCTTTGTCTGCCATTTTGTGTATACACAGAGCACCCACGATTGAGACTTGTCTTCACTTATTTAGCAATTTCATTCATTTTGCATAGTGCCATCATGTTTCTGACCCAGGGTTGTAGAATGTGCACAGCCCTGTCACTGTACCCCTTCCCTTGCCACAGTGCTATGATCATCAGGCTGGCTGGACATTGAGTTGAAAACAGTCTGACCACAAGACTGACTTCATTTCCACCTCCCCCAAAGCACAGAAACCCCGACAGGAACTCCCTATTTTAGAATTTTACAGCCCAATAGTTCTATTGTGTGTCCTTAAATATCAGATTCAGTCCAAACAAAGCTAAAATGTTTACTTTATGTTGAATTTCTGGAATAGCTATTTTTTTTTTTTTTTTTGACTATGTAAGTTCTCCTTTTCCAGATATTTCCAGATTCCATCTTTGTGTTTTTTGTACCATGAATTCTAGATCTGTTAGTCAAGATGTCTTAAAGAGCAGAATCCCAGGCAAAGCTTGTATCATACAGGTTATTTGGGGAAGTGATTCTAAGGAACAGAATGGGAATAATAGAAAAAAAATAAATCATGGAAAAAAGGAAAGAATATCCTAGAATGTGTCATTGGGATTGTCACTGGTGAGGATCTCCTGAGCCAAATCCTGCCTGGAAGCGTCTGAGCCAAGTAGAATGGTCCTCTAATTTGCCACCTGAGGGACAGAAGAGGCTTCTGTATACTTACTTTCTCCAATCTCCTGTTGTTCCAGAGTAGTCCCCGGGAGTATTAGCACCATCATAATTCCAAGTTGGACTGTATGGTTAGCTGATTGTCACTGTCACTCATGTGTCATGCAGCATAAGATGTTCGGTGCAACAGAGTCCCACCTTCCACAGGGCTACCACAGCGATGGCTGGAGTGTAAGTGTGCTTGGAAAGGATAGGAGGCAGGACACAAGAAGTTTGTCATAGACCTGATAACACTGAATTTCTGCAGATGATGAGGTAGGTCACAGATCACTGTGTAAGAACCACATCATGTCACCAGTAGGAAAACTGGTAAAACGGGTCTCAAGTTCTCCCACTGGTGACATCAATGGCTTCCACGTTCCTGGATAACTAGAAAGAAGATGCAGCTTTCTCTGATAAGCAATGCCTCACAAAAATCCGCTGTCCAGATACAGGCAGCATTATAAAAGACAAAATTTCTAGATGGCCTCATGTGTGTATAATTGTGTCCACGACTCAAGCAGATTATAGTAGGTCTGCTGTTTCCTTTGCACTTTGCAATCTTCTCTTGTTCACTCTTCTCAAAGGAAAGGATGTTCTTCCCTCTTCCAGTACAACATGGTGGCCAACCACATGGCATGTGGCTACTTTATTGGTAGAGGAAGGCCCAATCGCCTCATTACCATTATCTTCACCTTTTGTCATGGAAACTTTAATATCACTTGTGGTTCTGTTTATATGTCCAGATGAAAACAAACATCATATAAACCCTATATATGAACTCTGAAAATTATAGGAAAAGTTGTGTTAAGGAGCTTCATAATATGATGCTGGAGTATCTTTGAGTGATTCTGCTTGGTTATAAAGGAAGTTCAGAAGGTGACCTGAACATTAATTAATAGGGACCATTTCCCCCAACATTAATCAATATGAAGCATCTTCCTCCTCAAATCTCTGAAGCTTTCCGATATTTATGAGCATTTAGGGTTCCTCAAGCACTCTCTGTGTAAACCTGTGGCAGAACATTGTCTTGAATGATTTTATATTGAAATATCCCATGTGACTGCATATATGTATTGGGGGAAAGGGAGCATAGAAGTTACAGGGTATAATGGATTGGAGAGAGGGAAGTTGCATTATTCCAGGTCCTCTAAAAAACCAACCTCAAGACAGCAAAAATGTGTAAGAATTGCATTAGGTGCGAATGCCAGTGTAAGAGGAAATGGGCAGGGCTCGGAAGAGTTTGGGAGAGCAGTCAGACTGTAGTGGAGATGTGATCCTTAGCCAAGGAGATAGGGAAGGAAGGCAGGTTTGTGGAAGCATCTATGATTGCTACGGGATTTTTTGGTGAGTACTACTGATGGACCACAGAGAGACATCAGAAGAATGCTATGTCGGACTTCATGCCTGTCTCTCTCAATCATTAGGTGAACGCTCCACAGAAATCTTAGTCTTGATACTAAAGTGGGGTTGGATTTCAGAACCGAGCAGTTGGAGCTCTCTGTAAATGACTTCTCTGCAGTCAGAGATCTGGTGGGTGTATTTTCAAAGCCATCACAGGAGCCAATACAAAGTGCATTAAGGGGTGTGTTACTGACATGGTCATTGGGGCTCCCTCCTGCTCAGGTCCCTCTTGCTCAGGGGGCTGTAGAGCAGATCTCAAAGTGGTCCCAACTAAGGGATGAGGAAGCTGAGATACTTATCTACCAGATGCCACGAAACATAACCTGGGGACTGCTCCCACAGGCAGCAACTCCCCGGCACTCCTGGCCTGCACTATGCTGAGCCAGAGAAATCCCACGCAGAGATGCACAGATGTTTGCAGCAGGAGGCCACTGGCATACAGAGGATGGCAAGTTCCAAAGAGATATGGGCAGAGCACCAACAGAATCCATTTAAATGAGTTAAGGAGAAAGAAGCAAATTCTCTGAATGCTAATTGTTTCTTATTCAGCCTCTGCAGGTTTACCCAGATCTGGGGGTAGTCAAGTAGCATTTTCTTCCTGCTTATGATTTCCCTCAGAGACTGCCATTGCTTCAGGCAAATGTATTCATGTGAAGAATCATTTTCCTCCATGTCTGTGTCTTTAATAAATTTCAATTCTTTGTGGGCAACTGCAGCTAATGCTGCAGACCCACCATTAATGAAATCAAAATTCCGTGGGTTAGGATCTCAGATAGCTGTGTTTATTTTAAGGGGAATCCAAGATCACTCTGGGTAGGCAACGGAATCTCTCTACCTCTTTGGCTCTGAGTGTTCTTCTGGAAAATAAAGATGGCTTTTCTACTTGCTTTTCCTTTTCTTTTGAGTTCCTAGATGAAACAAATAATACAAATGAAATCTCCAGTGTTATTAATTCCACTCAGACCTGGCATCCTTTCTATAAAACTTGGTAAGGACAGGCACTCAGGAAACAAAGTCTAAAGTTCTTAAAATATGCTTGGTGGAGCTTTTAAGCTGTTTAATAAATAGCCTTTGCATTTGCATAGGAATTATGGGCTGTTGGAGCAGAAAGTAAGCTCAGGCAATATCACAGAAAATGCTTCATTTTACAGTTGGGATAAATGAATCCCAGAGAGAGGAAGTGATTTTCCCAAAGCTATCTATCTAGTTAGTGGCAGAGCTAATACCATATTTAAGATAGTCTGAAATCCATTCTAATAATTTTAATAGAATTTAATAGTGATGAATGTAATAATAATAAAATTATAATAAATGGTATTTATTATGTCTTAAGCTCTGGCTCTGGCACAAAGACTCTGTGATTATCTCAGTTAAGGAAACCTTTAATGAGATGACACATCTTTTAGGGAGCAGTGTGGCAAGGTAAGAGCAAGGACCAACTGGGATCAGATTGCTCTGCTGAAATCCCACCTCCATCCTGCATTTCTGAATCATGCTGAGTGTCCTTCTGTGCTTCCTCCTTCCCCCCTTTTCTTATCTACTAATAACTCCTATGTCAGCATTGCTGAAAAGATGGCATGAGGCAATATAAGTAGATCCCTGGATGCTGGACCACAGCGAGCCCTGGTCTAACATGAGCTATCATGATGTTGTCTTCATATCAGCTCCATGAGGTAGGTTTCATCAGTGGGTTTCATTACACCAATAATGTAACAGAAGCTGACCAAGTTGTTACCATAGCAAGTGGAAGAGCTGTACCTCAAATAGGACTGTCTCACCTAAAGCATTAATCACCTATATTTGTTTGACTACTTTTGCTTTTCTTCTTAATGAGAGACATACATATGATGATGATCTACACCACCATTTACCATCAGATGTTTTCCATTCCACTTAGAAATCACATCCCTTTTTTTTTGTTCCTTCCTTCCTTCCTTCCTTCCTTCCTTCCTTCCTTCCTTCCTTCCTCCATTTCTTCATTCTTCCTTTTTGTACTGGACATTGAACCCAGGGGTTGTTTTACCATGGAGCTATGTTCTCAACCTTTTATTTATTTATTTATTTATTTATTTATTTATTTATTTATTTATTTATTTATTTTTATTTTGAGACAGGATCTCGTGACGTTTCTTAGGGACTTGCGAATTTGCTGAGGCTGGCCTTGAACTTGAGATCCTCCTTCCTCGGTCTCTCCAGTGGCTGGGATTACAGGTGTGCATCACTGCTCCCAGCTCAAATCCACTTTTGTGAATGCAGTCCCGCTCTCACCCCGGGTCTTACAATTTTCCTGGAAATGTCAAGAGAGGGCTCTTCTCATCTAACGCCCTTCTTTACGGATTGGTCAGAGCCATGGATGCAGACCGATTTTACCCTTTTTCAGACCAAAAAAAAAACTGCACCTGCCATTTCTCAAATTTCAACCTAATGACATGAGTCTTTACGAATGATATTTTAAAATAGTGATATTTTAAATAATGATATTTTAAAAAGTAACTGCTGTTAGCCACTCCTTTGCATCTTGCTTTACATAGGTTAGCTAACTTCTCTTTAATTCTTTTATTCAACTGCCTTTGGAGGTTGCTTCTATCTTTAAAGAGCTCAAAATTCAAAACAAAAATATTGAAGGCATATAAAAGTATCTGTCACAAGACAGATGCAGTGGGGTTGGATAAGATATAGGTAGGTAAAACAGTAAAATGTGTACTAGTAAAATGCTATTGCAATTTTATGTATTTGAGGATAGTTTTAAAGATCAGAGATGGAAAATATAGAGTATTTTTGTTGTGCTTGAACCAAAATACATAGCGTCCCTGAGATCTTGGAATAGAGGGAAATTAAGCTGCAGACAATACATAAAAGGATATATCAGAGAAATTAAGAATTGTCTCAAATGGGACACAGTTCCCAGGACAATTAGGTTTCAGAGTAACATTCATGATTATATGAATAAACTTAAAAAATAATGCACTATTAAGATGGGCTTGGACATGCCTGGTAATACAGAAATAGAAGACTCAGAGCAGTCAATGTTAGCAGTTTGCAATCAATCACTTGCCTTTATCCAGGATATACCACGTATTTGTCCGTCCAGTTGCCCTTGAATGCTAGATTCTTCTCACAGCTCTTCTTCTTTCTGTACTTACCAGGGAGCATCAAGAGACATGGATAGCAAAGACATCAATATTTCCACTCTTTGAAATAATGAATTCTAGTAGATAATTGATAACAGCATCTCCTTGTGACTTGAGTTCCCATGTTTATGGCTATAGAGAAAGAAAAAGATTTGACAGTAGATCCAAACATCTCCAGCCAGAAGACAATTAAATTATCATTGTAGGCTGATAAAATGGCACTTGGAGAGTACACCCCATGTTGTATTATTTATTTAGCAATTCCTCTCTCCATGGCTCATTGTGCCTGGGTGATGGTAACTCAGTGGCAGTGTTTGAGCATTTTGGGTCAGATCTAGCTATGCTGTTTTAGAAGACACTTCACCACTATTAGATTGATGTCTGTTTTCTGGTAGTATCTACATATTTAAAGGAACATCACACCATCAATCCTTGGAGGGAAACAACTGTCCTTCTTAAGTAAGTACTTTAGTGGTTACTTTGGTTACGTTGGTGGATACAAGTTGGAAGTCTGAGAGCAAGGTACAGAAGAAACCAGCTTAGCTTGTGAAAGGAACAGGATTGAAGCAGGAGGTAAGGAGAGACATGGAGAAATAGAGGGAGAGAGGATCTCATGATACTCATTAACAAGTCAGACATTTGGATCCCTATTGACATAAGTGCCATTTGAAATTTTTTTTATATCCCAGTGGTATATTAGAAGCCTGGCCAGTCTTCTATGCAAACAGAAGGCTCAAATAGATGGACGGGTAAGTTGCTGCTGTTCTTTCTGGACTCAAGAGAAGAGAGCTGCCTATCAGTTTCCTTTTGACAGGAGCCTGAATAGAGACACCATCTGCAAGGTGATCCACAAACAAAATTAATTCAGAGGAAGCAGAAACTGATAATCAAAGGTATCTGAAAAAAAAAATGTTAACTCATTGCCCTTATAATCCCTGAAGGTTTGGGAAGGGTGATCTCTCCAGTGATTTTGAATCTGAAAGTACAGGGTATTTCCATTGACATTTGGGTTTCACAGAGAAATAATTACTCTCTTCATTATAATTATATGAATTTAATAGAGAAGAGAGGCCATTTTAAATTGGGCCAATCAGAGAATATTTCATGGATCATGCAGCAGTCATGTGGGGCTTTGAGACATAAACCACATTCTGATAAGTAAAATCAATCAGAGTGGTTAAACAGGGTTCAGGGAAGATGAGCTGTGCAGACAAAGGTTCTGAGCATTTGTGAGTTCAAAGTCTGCTTCTGGTCACTGAGCAGCCATTTGGTTGGAATACAGGGCTTGGGAAGGGAGGAAATATCTATGTAGCCCTGCGTATTGGAAGGGGAACTTCTAAGGGCTGGAGGGCCTGGGGCCCTGTCGTCTTTGAGAAGTCATTCATGAAGCCATTAATAGAACCTGTGAGCCATTGAAGATTTGTAGAAGTGTGAGTCTAAAGCTCTTCTGAAGGCAGGGGCAAAGAGAAAGCCATATGAGCCTCTATGAAGATCACTCTAATGTGCCCATGGGAGATGGACAGAACCTTGTTCTTCGTCAGGCCTCTGATTCCATTGCTCTGAGCTGGACATTTTCGTGCACCTGAGGGCATCTCCCCTCACTACACTCAGGTAGTGGAAACTGGTTTTCTGCTTCAGGGATTTCTCTGAAGCCACTGAAATCTACAGAGCTTGTGTACATGGTGCAGGTCAAAAGTGAAGGTAGGCAAATACCTCTGGGGGAATTATTCATTAATGGGTAATGGGAGTAGGAGATAGATGCCCTGCTTTTATCCTTTAGAAAGATAATGCTGAGGCTTACTCTAGAAGGTTCTGCAGAACATTCCCAGAAGCATTGAGCCCAGGCATCAACCGTAGTAAGAGGTCTTCCCCGTCCTTTTATTCTTTCTCCTTCCATAGATCTGTTTTCTGGGTCACCTCTCAAATGAACCTGCTCTCAGTTCCTGGTCTATGGCTCTGTGCTCTCGTCTTGTCAGTTAGGAAGCATTTGAGAGGATGGATGCCCCTGAGATGTAGGCCCCCCCAAAAAAGCTACAGGATTTCGCTCCCAGTCTGGGTCACAGTATTGAAGAGGGGACTGATCCTTGAGGAACCAGGAAGAAATGCTTCCATAGGGATACGTTGGATCCAGAATATAAGTACTTAGGTTCCTGGTCCAAAACCCTGGAAATTTAAACCATGAAGAACTACTAAAATTGGGAGAGTTCACAGGTAGCAGGATAAAATTGAATTATTTTGAGGGGGAAAGATATATTATGCCCAGAATTGAGAGATGAATTTATAAACAATCAGAGAGGCTAGAGGCAAGAGATCTGTAGCATGGTAATCAAAAACAAATGTCTTCTCTATGTTTTATTTATGTATTTTCTGTCTTAACAAAATGATCAATTTCCATCAACAGAGAGAAAAGCCTTTCCCACTATATATTGTATAAACACCCCTGTCATTGTATAAACACCACCAATCCTTCAAGTGCCTCGGACAGTTGAGCATCAGGTTCTAACAGTTGATTTTGGAAGAAGGTATTTAAAATCCACTCCTACCTTTCTTGCTCAGGAGAAGTCAATTGTACTGGTTGTTGGATGAAAAGTGATGACTAGCCTCTTTAGAGACTTTGCTTCCACGAGGGGAAACACAAGGAAATGGGAAATGTTTAGTTTTAGAATGTCTGAATACAGGATCAATATTTATACGGAGGTTGCTGACATCCCATTAAGAAAGATTCCACTGCAGTTTAGAGAGAAACATTTGGTGCATTTGAGAGGGAAATCCACTTTCCATCGAAGGCAGAAGGCAGTTTCTAATGAAATTTAAAATTGAGTGAAATTGGTCCAATCTACAAACCCAAGAAAGAAATTTAAATCTTTTAGAAGACCTCAGTCAAGTTGCAAGTCTACAAGAACTGATTTATTATCCGAGACATGCAATGAAAACCAAATGTGTGCTGTTCCCAAGTGCCTGCACCATTAGAATTTTGGAGCTTTAGTAGAACCTGTATATAGGGACAAGGAAAAAAAAAGCACACACACACAAACACACACACACACAAATGAAAGTAGAAACAAATGTCACTGAAAATCTGTTCAGAGAATTTTTAGTCTTTCAACTTCTTTTCCCTGGTATTCAAAGCCTCTTGACCTAAGCACACACTTATGACCTGTGCAATAGGATTTTAAGTGAGCATTTTTTTCCCCGTTTGCATTCTTGAAACTCCCCAAAGCCGAGAACAAAACAAAGAATGGTTGTGAATGCTCCCACCTCCAGTATTTGCTTCCTGTCCCTTCCTTCTTAAGGTTTGCCTTCCATAGGTCAGGGGGGAGCATTTTCTTAAAGCCAATCTGTTGCTGGGTGTTCTTTCTCCTCCCTCTTTGGGGAGAATGAGAATCATGCTTTGCTCTTAATTCACATAAAGCAAACAGGTATTAAGGGGACACCTTGCAGAACTGAAATCTGGAGGCCTCAGTGGCCTGGTGTGTGATATTCACCTGGGAAACCTGTAGTAGTGGTGATGGTGTGAGAGACCCGGTTGTAGGAGAGCTAGCTACACTTACAGTCATGGCGTGGGCAGGTAGCACAATTCTTCAAGTGGGTCACTGGATGAGATGGCAAATAAGGCCTCTCATGCTTTCCCCTTTGAAGTGCTTATCAAATATATCTATGTATCTATATGTAGATATATAGATATATAGTTTTTTTTTTTTTTTTTTGTACTGGGGATTGAACTCAGGGGCACTTGACCACTTGAGCCACATCCCCAGCCCTATTTTCCATTTTATTTAGAGACAGGGTCTCACTGAGTTGCTTAACACCTTGCTATTGCTGAGGCTGGATTTGAACTCACAATCCTCCTGCCTCAGTCTTCTGAGCTGCTGGGATTGCAGTCATGCACCATCACACCTGACTCCATGTGCTATTTTTGAAGACACTGAAACTTATGTCTTTGATTCAAAACAATGAAATATGCGATATAGACAGTGGGTCCTTAAAATCTTGCATCTGTGAGGCCTTCTATGGAGGGAAGGCAAATGATTGCAATACTGAGAATACATGTGTATTCCTATGTCTGTTATCATCCAAATCAATCACTGACTCCTCTGAAATTCAGTACAGTTAACTTCTGTCAAAAGGCCACCTGGTCTTAAGAAATAGTGACATAAGACTATAATCTGGGTTTTCTTGCTAACACTTTGAATCTGGTATTGACAGTAGTTAGATGAGCTCTCATTATTGCGGGAGTCATGCTGGTGGGCCAAGACACATCCTCATTTCTGTTACTACGGTCTGTTCATTTATACCCCAATTTTCCCAGGACTGTGGTGGTCAATAATAGAAGCTGGCTTATGCCAAATATCCAAGGCACTTTTCTCCTTGATTGGTTAGTGCCCCTGGCAGGGCAAATGCTCTCTGGTAGGGATTGCCTGGGAACACTGTTACCACTGGTGGCCTCCCTTGATCTGCCTGTCCATTCACATCCCCGTATCTAGCACGTCCTTGTTAATGATCTTCTGGTCTTTCTCCTTCCAAAGTCCCACCACCCAGACGGTCCATATACCATCATCGTCCACATTCTTTTTATAATCTCACCTCTGTGAACTTCCTTTTTGGTACAAAATAGATAAGCAGATATGCTTCCCAAATCTCTGCTCCCTGGGAGAAATTTCTCTTGCACCTCTCTCTCCGGGCCACCCCTGCATGGGGCTGCAGTTTGCATGACATTTACTGTATGCTTCCCCGCGTATGCTGAGCCTCCAGGCTCCTGGGGCCAGCTGTGTACTCAGCTCACTTCACTCGGGCACAGATATCAGCTCCTCCGGAGAAGGGAGAAGGCAGGAGCTGAATGAGGCAGTTCTCTGCAGAGACAGCAGACTCTGAAGGAGACAACAGCGGGACTCTGCTCTCCACACTCCTTGGCTGGGCAAGGAAGGAGATGAGAACCGGGTGTCACCATGGCTACCAGAGCCAGCTGTGGGGTGTTTCAGATTCCTTAACACACACAGATTCGGGGAACTGGGGAACTGTTTCTTCAGGATTTTAAAGGGTTTCTTCTTGAGGGTAACTTTTAAAATGACAGAGGGATGAACAGCACCCATCCAATACAAATGGTCTCTGTTCTGTGGTTGACACCTCCCACCTCCTACCTGTGTTTCCCATCCTAACTACCATCACTGCTGGCCTGCATGGCTCTCAGCACCAGACCCTTATTCCCGAGCAAACGGACCCCTGATCCTTATGCCCATGTTGGGGATTACTCATTCTTTTACCAGCACAAATGGAGAAGGGACTTCCAAGAGGTGTTCAGGTGGGTCACCAGGAATTCACAGGCCTGCTTGAAAGCATGGGCCAAACCTGAAGTTGTGTTCTTGACCAGGTGTCTGTCACGAACTCAACAAATAATGTGTGTAATGAGTAAAGTTCTTCATGCGTTTATTAATATTGGAGTTTCACCTGTAATTTGTGCCCAGGTCTCACTTCTGGTTATTGGCATTCTGTTTATTATTTAAGGCGCAGCTCAGGAGTACCTTCACTGATGAGAATACAAGAGAAGAAACAATGTAAACTGGGACTTGGTACCATTTCTTGTTCCTTCTTGAAAACAACACTTTTTAGCTCCAGACCAATTTGTAAGTCTCTGGGCAAAAATGTTACAAGATCAACTTCCTTTACTTACAATCCATGGGCTGTTACAATGTAACTTATGCATATTAAACTATTTGGGACTCTTTCCTTGAGACTTTTAGAAAGATCAGCATGAGCTACAACTCCACTCTATTAACTCATTGATGCTTTGTGATTAGCCACTTATAATCTCATTGGCTGTATATTTGGGTTACAAAGAGAGTAAGTAGAATGTCATCTCTTCTCTTGTGGAGTGGAGTGTCTGTAGAAGTTGCAATAGGGACCACTCTAGCTTGTGCCTAAGGCAAAGAGGAAACTCCAGGGAGAGGGTCATAAACTGAGTTGGGTCAGGGGTGGGTATGAAGCTCAGGGGTTCAGAAGGCAAGATTAGCAGGGGACGAGTGGCCTGGTCTTGCAATGACAAGATTTCAGGCAGGGTGAAAGCAGAGAATCCTTGAGTGGGAAGCAGCACAGCATCTCAAGGAACCCTGAAGAGTGTGTGTCCTGTGCAAAGAAAGCAACACAGACCTTGGGGCAAACCAGTGACACAGCAAAGAACATGGCAGTGTGATTGATGGCAACTCGACATACTTGATGCAATGATGCAGTGGAGTATGATTTTTGTGTTTTAAACAGATGCTTAAGGGGAAAGGAGCAAAACTGAGCACTAGTTTATTGAACATCTACTACTGTTTCAGATTGTAACTGGCACTGAGAGCAAATTAAAGTCATAGCTCCCTTTTTAAATTTTTATTTTGGGAACTGTAGGTTCAATTCTTGTACCAAGAAGGAAAGGAACCAATTCTAGACATGGGAAGGTACAAACATGTATGAAATATCTACTATAAAAATAATACAAAGGTTCATGAGAAGACTACACATGGAACTGCCATATTATTCAGCAATAACTTGGTATTTCTCTTAAAGAATTAAAGCCATCATACTACAGTGGTAGATGCATACCCATGTTTATAGCAGCACAATTCACAATAACCAAACTATGGATCTAGTCTACGTGTCCATCAATGGATAAATGGATTTAAAAATGTGGTTATATATGCACAATGAAGTTTTATTCAATAACCATAAATAAAAAATGAAATTATGTCATTAGCAAGAAAGTGGATGGAACTTGATAATATTATGTTAAGCAAAATAAGCCAAACTCAGAAAGGCAAGGGTCATATATTTTCTCTCATATGTGGAAGTTGAAGAGGAGAAAAGAAAAGAAAGATGTGTGGGGGATCTCATGAAAATTGAAGGGAGATTAGTAGAAAAGAGGAAAGAGACCAGGGAGAGGAAAGAAGTGAAGGAAAGAGGAAACTCTGGGGAATATTATTGACCAAATTATATTGTTACATCATGTGCATGTATGGATATATAACAATAAACCAACCATTATGTACAGTTATACTATACCAGTTAAGAAAACATACTATGGAAAGGTTCTTTAGCACTAAATAGTATATGTGTGTGTGTGTGTGTGTGTGTGTGTGTGTGTGTGTGTATATCTCCAGAATTGAAAGTCAGATTTGGAATTTACAAGTGCTTCTGTTATATTACAATTGTATTACAATTGTGTGGTTTTGGAAAAATTCCTTGTTGACTGCAATTTTTAAATTTGTACACTTATTTATCAAATGAGGAACATGCTGTATTCTTGCAGTATTGTTGAATATATCAGAGAAGGTAAATGGTTTCAGGGCCTGGGATGAAATCGTGACTAATATACAGTGATGCCACTTTCCACCTGATGGGACCATGGCTGCACCTTGCACTATGACAAGAAGACAGGTGGAGGCAGAGGTGTGGGGGAGAGGACTGACTTGAGAGGCCCAGTAGACTTGGTAACAGGGGCTGGGTTTTCCTGGTCCACACGGCCTTGGTTTTGCTGTATTCTCTAGGGTAGGGGAACTGTGCAGATTTTAGTCCTGATAACGCAGTTTTTCAAGATTCTGGTTTTGTGTCTCCGGTCTTTGAGGAATTTCCCCAGCAACTCTAGGTTCTCTGCTTTAAGGAGGCACTATCTAGAAATGGGAGGTGTTAGTGGCCCTTGGGAAGCCCTCAGCCTGCAGGAGGTAGCTGTTGTCCCTAGTAGTGCCAGGCCCCTGATCTCTGGTGGAGTCACCTGAGGAAGTTCCTATGTGGTTTGCAGAAGTCCCCAGTGGGATTACATGTTCGCACTGCAGGATGATACTCACCTCCTCATCAACACCTGCTTCCCTGTCTCCTTCCACCACTTCCCTTGTGCTTCTTACAACCCAAGCAGATTATTTATTTCAATCCAATTCCTGGTCTCAGGGTCCATCTTGTCTTGTCAGAGCAAAAACTAGGGGAAAAAAAAAACATTCAAATGAAAATAATTTTGGGGTTTTTGACTTACACATTATTGTAAGTTTGGTGATAAACACATGAAGAGGAAAGAAAAATGGATTTTGAATGCAAAGGCTGATGGAGGCAAGGATCATTTGAAATCATATATGATAGATTTACAAATTAATAATAAGTAATAGTTGAAAGTTTGAGACTGGGTGAAATACTACAAAAGCAAATACTGAAGAGTCAAAGATGGCTGGGATAACATTCAGATACACATCCAATTTTTATTGTGATGAAGTATACATTATATAAAAGTTTACCATTTTAATTGTTTTTAATGGTACAGTGTCGTGGCCTTAATTACTTTCACAATATTGTGCAAACATCCATCTTCGTTTCTTTTTCTTGATTCCAAATGGAAACTTCATACCTGATAAATACCATCTCCACATAATCCTTCTCCCAATACCTAGAAACCATCTAAGCACCAACTTTTGATGATCAAGTACAAAGAGACAAACCAGCGCATCAGAGGAGTTCACACAGGAGTAGAACATGAAAGGCAGTGCTTTAAACTCAGAGGAGGTGGTTTTAAGTGAAAAGAACGGTTCATGGAATTAAATCCTCCATAGAGATAATTGCCAAAAAGTGCTAAAACTTATCTACTGGATTTAGAGGTGAGCCGCTCCCATAACGTGCGTGGAGTGGTAAATGCAGAATTCACCTGAGTGGACAGGGAAGGGAGTGGTGGATGGTAAATTAGGTCCAATGAGCCTATGTGTCCTTTTGAGAAATTTTACTTCTTCCTCACACATTGGAGTCTCTAAATTGCATTGGACATTAGAGAAATAATGTCATATTCAATAGTCATCATTCTGTCAAGAGCACTTTATGGCTGACAAAACTAAAACTTATGCACTATTTGTGATATACCAAGATCTGTGCTCGGAATTTGTTACCTCAATTATGCCACTTCTTCTAAGTGGGTGTTACTAGTCTAGCTTTACAGGTAAGGAAGTGGGGGGTCCACAACATTGAGACAAGTTGAGAAATTTCCCCATGGGGTTTTAACATCACTTGTACAAAGTGTAACTAGAGTTGCCCCAAGAAGTGATGCTTCTTCCACTATTCTTGAAGATAACTTTTGAAGTTGTGCTCCCATACAAGATCTGGCAAGGAATCAGGGAGGTAAATGCATGTATGAACTATGGGCTAAATACATGAATGGCCTTGGGATATATTTTGACTCCTGGTTATAAAGCTTTAGATTTCTATATGGCTCACTGCCTTCTATCTGGAGCAGGAGTGTCCAAATATAATCAGTGCCAGGCTCAGGTTTGGTGTTTCTAAATGCTCACAGAAAATCAGACCTTCTTAATGGGGCTTCTCTGAAGTCCCCATCCCCTTTAGGCAAAGGTGGTCCCCACTGCCCTTGTGCCTGCCTCCACAGATGAATTCAAACATTTCCACTGCAGCTCTCAATAAGCCAGTTCACACTAACTTAGCTAAAGTTGTTTAATTTAGATCAAAGTAGCTATTTAATTGAAGAGAAAAGTTCTGAGACTGACTAAACTCAGGCGTGACCTGACTGAAATGTTCAAACAATGTCTTTGGAATTTGGTTCCTGTTTTGCTAACACAGCTCTTCTCTCAGGGTTACTGAATTCATTCTCAGGTGAGTCCTCCCCATGTGGTCCAACGCGGGCCTCTGCAGAACTGGGCTTACTTTTTTTTTTTTTTTTTTTTTTTGTGGTACCGGGGATTGAACTCAGGGACACTCGACCACTGGGCCACATCCCCAGCCCTTTTTTGTATTTTATTTAGAGACAGGGTCTCACTGAGTTGCTAAGTGCCTGGCCATTGCTGAGGCTGGCTTTGAACTCGCGATCCTCCTGCCTCAGCCTCCCAAGTGCTGGGATTACAGGCGTGTGCCACCGCGCCCGGCTCTGGGCTTACTTTCTACTCGTTAAACAACCCTGGAGGGAAGGAAATGTCACTTTGCTACTGTTCCTGGTCAAGTTTCAGTACTGGTTGTCAGCGTCCTTGTTTTGGCCATATGCACTCCTGAAATCTTTGGGGTTGGCCAACCCTTATCAAGGGTGACAAGAATGGAAGGGATGGGCTGATACATCAAAGTAAATAAGAGGAAAAGGACTGGATGCCGTATTAGTGTTGGTCTGTAGAGGATCAGGACCAACAGGAGATGCATATGTCTGATTTATAAAAGGGATTTATCACTGGGCTTATAAGATCGGAGGCTGCATGGTCCCACAATGGCCATCCACAGGCTGGAGAGCTGGAGGGATCAGTAATTGCTCAGTCCCAGAAGCTGAAGCCTCAGATCAGGTGGGACCAATAATGCAGCTCAAGTGCCAGGCTGAAGCCTGACACTCCCTGGAGAGTCGCTGGTGTGGGTCCATGCTGGGGGGGTGCTGGGTCTGGCGTCCTCAGGTCTTGACAGCCGTAGTCAATGTCCCTGCTCAAGAACCTGGGGTGCATCTGACACCGCTTCCTCCTCCTTCTGCCATTTGTTCCGTCCACTCCCAGCGTCCCGGACAGTGCTGTGCACATTCAGGGCAGCTCCCAGTGCTGAATAACTAGGAACCCTGCTAAGGCCTGAGGACAACTGATGAATAAAGTGAACAGGTTCCCTGTCCTCACAGAACTCACAGTTTGTTGTGAGACAGACACTAGAAAAGTGTGATGCGTTTTACAAGGAGAGAGGTATAAGATTCTTAGGGCACTTCTGAAGGTATGGAGAGAGATTGATGCAACTCCGGTAGGTGGGGAGTCTTCTCCTGTGCATAGAATAGACGTTCATATAAATGTAGAGATTTCAGTAGGTGCTCCCTAATGAGAAAATGAATGGCCAATTTGGGCACTCTTTTAAAATGGTTGTAATAGTGTCTCATGGAGGCCATTTCATTTTGCAAAGGACATATTTATTTGCTTACATACCATGCATGATGCATTAAATAGATAGGGGTAGATGGATATATACATACATATGTATATATACACACACACAAACGGATACATACGCACCTGTGTATATATGTATACAATGTAACTATTGCCCCTTGTGCATTTGCATAAAGTAAATGCTGAAGATCAAGGGTACAGAGCAGGGAGACTGGATTTTGAGGCTAGGGAAGTGACTAGGCTCTTAGGATACATGGTCATGTTGCAAACCTCATGTCTTGAGACATCAGGAGACCTTGCAAGGTCTTAAATTAAGGAGCAGCAAACTGGCCTTTTGGAAAGTTCACCCAGCTACAGTGTGGAGGATGAGGGTGTGGGGTGTGGGGTTTAGACACAGAAGCAACGGGGCACTGCCCTCCCACGACATGAAACTCAATGAGTGAAGACATGGCCGCATTGGGCCCTACCGTTCTCTATGGGTTAGAAATAGTTCCTCTGTCAGCTTACTTAGGGTTTTTACGCACTGACACGCCTTCGCATTCATGGGCTCACATAAAGATCGTGTTGAGAAACAGAGTCTTAGCCATTTTGTCAAAGTCATGAGTCCAGCCACGCCCAGGTTTCTGATGGATCTCAAAGGACCCAGGGTGGGCTGGGCACTAGGCCTGGATGTCTGCCCATCGCTCTGCTGGGCCTGCGAAGAGCTCGAGGGAGCAGAGCTCGCAGCGCCTCCTCTTCCAGCTTCGCCTCTGGCTGGCGACCCTTCTCCCGGGGATCAGCTCCTTCCCCCTGGTGAGGGAGGGGTGCTGATGACATTTTCTGCATTTTCACTCAGCAGGACGGTCATATCAATCCAACGAGGACACGTGTGTGCACTTCATTATGAGTTTATCCATTCATTGAACTATTTATTAAGTGCCTATTTTATGTCAGGAACTGAACCACACATTGGGTCTTCACATTCAAATGAGATATAATCGCCTTCCTTTGAAAAAAAGCAAAAAAAAAAAAAAAAAAAAAAAGAAAACCATCTTTAAGATACACTGTGTCTGTGGTTGCAAAGAACAAATGTGGGATGCCACGGCAGACACCTTCAGGACACCCTAGTCCATACAGGAGGGGGACATGAGCAGAGAAGGAGGCCGAAAGGAAGGGACCCTGACATTCAGTTTTGCACATGCCACATTTTTACTTATTCATTAATATTCCCTATTGTTATTCTTTTTATTAAGAATTATTTTTAAAGCATGTGCTATTAATCTTTTCATTATTAAATCATGGGAAAGACCCACAGACGAGTCTGTTTAGATTCTTGGAGCCCACAGGTCTGAGGAGATACCCCAGGAGTGAGTCTTCCTACTCCTGTGCAGATGGTGCCCAGCAAGAGGGTAGAACCCTTCCCAGAGGGAGCCACAGTGCAGCAGCTGGCATAGCTAATACTGGCATAATTGTCAATATTTACCCCAAATCTGCTTCCTCCGTTCATCTGCTATAAATCACCTCAATTTTATTAGGAAGCTATTGTATTTCTTTACAAGGTAACCCCCTTCGGTTTGCCTCTGCCTGTGAGCGAGTGACATTTTACAACACCTTCTCTGGTGAGAGCGAAAGGAGTAAAATACAGGACGGTGAGCATCTTTCTCCTTTCATAAATGAAACCTTGTCTTTATAGCCCGTGTGCTTGCATCTCAGCTTTGAAAAGTTCTAAACACAAAAACAGTGAAGTTGTAAGTGCTAATTTTTACACCAAAGGAAGTTTTGGTTGATTTGCTTTCTCATTTTCATTTATTTCTCTCTCCCCACTCCTTCTTTCCTTACTTCCTTCCTTCTTCCCTTCCTTCCTTCCTTCCTTCTTCTCCCCCCCCCCTTTCTTTCCCAGAGCTTATACTTGTGGATAAATTTACCAAGAAAAAGAATAGTTGCATTAAAGCAACCTGTTAGAATATGACCAAACTAATGAATGAATAATTTCAGAAAAAGTAATGTACATTAGAATTTGAAGCTAAAGCGTTTGGGGTTGAGGAAGGGAGACAGGGAAATAAGTCATCATAGATTAATTGGCTTCTTATCTTGAAATTCTCAAATGTTAACTATGATGATGAAGGTTAAGAAGATGATGATGATAATGGTTAGAATAAATATGGTTTTACAGGGTGTTATATAGAATAAAGCAGAGACAGAGACATGGTATTTTTATGATAGTCCATGTTCAAATGGATCTTTCTAGTCTGTGGAAGTTTCTACTCATTCCAATTGACTGGATGACTCTAAAAGAATTCACTATAATAGATTTTAAAATGTTGTTATTTATTGTTACCTTTGAGAAGTATGATTAGAAAAAAATCTAAAAATCTATGTGCTTCTAAAACAGTATCTGTTTCATGAAGAGAATTTAGTAAAAATTACCCTTCCTCAATATTTTCCTAAGTATTATAGAAATTAAAATTATACAAACAGTTTATTCAAATTTGTCAGAGCCTTTGATATATGAGGAAGTAGCTCTAAGATGGCGGCTGGCTGAGAGCCAAGAGGTGGCACTTACTTGTTTGTCAGACAACTTACACCTGACCTTTATAGTAATTGGCTAGGAATTTTTCCGTGCTCGTGGGTACTGCGTGCTGAGCTCGTGATGAGACACATGTATGCTTATTAAGAGGACTAATGCACCTGTGATGGGTAAAAAGGGTATTTAACCAGACAGTAGAGAGAAGATGGAGAAGGGGAGAGAGAGAAGAAGGAACAATAAAGGAACCACTCATTCCCAGTCTGCCTCCGATTTCTTGCCCGCGGTCTCGTTGCTGCAGGCGGCAACACAAATTGTCCCCCAAGGTACAGAATGGATGTGAAATATGATCAGAGGGAGATGTGAGAGGAACTGGAATCTAATATTTTCTCTCTTGAGAGGTAGGTTTAGAAAGCTACCGATCTAAATCAGAACAGTAAATTCAGGCACTACCTAAGAAGTATGGAAAGGATTCCAACTAGTAGAATTAATAGAGAATTGAGACATTAATGTTTTTTCTTTAAATTCAATGATTTTATGTTCATATATGTTTTATCTTGATCCATATTTATTCTAACCATTATCATCATCATCTTCTTAACTTTTATCATCACAGTTACCATTTGAGAATTGCACAATAAGAACTGAATTAACCTATGATGGGTCATTTCTCTGACTCCCTTCCTCAACCCCACACACACCCTTTGGCTTCAAATTCTAATGTGCATTACTTTTTCTAAAATTATTCATTCATTAGTTTGGCCATATTCCAAAATAAATAAATAAAAAGAAATAAACACTATTTAGTTAATGTGAAACTTTAAAGATTAACTTTTGACCAAACATGAAAGATAGATGTGCTGTTATAGTTAGACATGAGGTATCTCCCAAAATTTCATGTGTGAAATAATGAAGAAAATTTGGAGATGACATGATTGGGATATGAGAGCCTTAATCTAATCAGTGGATGGATCTACTTGATTGGATTAACTGGGTGGCGACTGGGATCAAGATAGGGCATGGTTAGAGGAGGTGAGTCACAGAGGATGTGCCTTTGGGGTATAATTTTTGTCCTTGGTGAATGGAGCTGTCTCCCTGCTTCCTGATTTTCATGTTCTGAGATGTTTTCCTCCACCTCATTCTTCCACCATGATGTTTTGTCTCACCTCAGGTACAGAGCAATAGAGTTGGCCATCTGTGGACTGAGAGCTCTGAAACTGTGAGCCTCAAATAAATTTTCCCCTTCTAAAATCCTTCTTGTAAGGACTTTTGTTCACAGCAGCAAAAAAAGCTGACTAAAGAATATATTAGCTTTCTGTGACTATAACAAAATACTTGGGATAATGAACTTATAAAGACAAAGAGGTTTTATTTATTTATTTATTTTTTATTTATTTTTGGTTTTGGTTCTCCATTTTGGGGTTTCCAGTCTAAGCCCAGGCAGACTATTGCTTTGGGTCTTTGGTGGGCATGCTGGAGAGTAATGGTCTAAACGTGTGGTGGAGCAAAATTGTTTGTCTCATTAGCAGAGAGCAGAAAGGAAGAGAAAGGGACAGGTCCCGCAATGTCAGAGGGAAAGCGCCAACAACCTGAGGACTACCCACCTGGACCCACCTCTTAAATGTTCACCATCTCCCAAAAAGTGCTACCCTGGGAACTAAGCCTGTAACACAGGGACCTTGGGGAGAAACTCAAACCTCTAAACAACAGCTAGAGAATAATGTAAAGAATAGAAAATAAATGTTAAAAATATTTACAACACAGAAGTCAGGTCACACCTGCCAGAGGTTTGGTAGCAGCATCAGAAAGTTTCAATAGGTGGAAGGAAAAGTATGTTCGTGTCTTCATGTCAATAATGGGAAGTCACAAAGACAGCACAAGAAGGCTGGGTTAGGGGAGAAGGGCAAAAGCATGTCAGTTAAAGATTTAGAAAAAGTGAAAAAATCAACCCTTCGAGGAAATGTAATACTCAACCCTCCAAACCGCAGAGGGACAGAGAATTTTACAAAGTTACTTAAATACTCACCTGTCATGCCTGAAGCCATCGGATATTTTTCTTAGACAACAAACCAACAAACAGAAACAGTGGTGTGACATGGGTGACAACCAGAAGCCACAACAGAGCTATATACAGTGGGGAGTGGGTGGTCCCAGGGATGTCAAGGAAGGCCAAGGCGGAGTGCAGAGGGCGCCCGAGGAGAGGGGTGACCGGTGCTGGGGGCCGTGGAAAGCAAACCCTAGAGGGTCAGGGGCCAAAAAAAAAAAAAAAAAAAAAAAAAAAAAGTCTCTTTCTCCTTTTTTTTCCCCTTACTTTGAGGAAAACACAAATGTTTTTGTTGTTTATGGAAATAACCAGTTGAGTTAGAGGTGATGAAGATATTGGGAAAGGAAACCAGAGATTTTGGGGCAGCTGATGTCCTCAGGGCCAGGAGCCCAGGACAGCCGTGGTGTGATGGCAGGCGAGGCCTCTCTTGTCACTGACACTGTGAACGTGCGAAGGAAACTCGGGGGACCAGGTGACAAACCCAGAGTCACACCCCACTGACTGCCCACTGGGCATTCCGTGTCCTCTCCAGAGTTCTGCACGTTCGTGTTCCTTTTATCTTGATTCACAGGACCCAGAACAAACTCCTGACACCCGGGAGCACCCCCGCCCTCTCCCCTGCTCTTTTCCTCTGTGGCCACGTCTCAGCTGAAGCCTTGGAAAGCCCCAGACCCACGTGCTTTAAAAACGCAGCGCTGTTCTGGGCCTGTGCCAGGAGATAACTTGAGTGAGAGCAAAGGAGCCCTTCGAGAGCCTCGAGGGCGCCGACGACGTCTCTGGCATACAAAGGGGCCTTCAGTTTTCCCCAGCTCCCACGTTCAAGACCTCAGCTTTTATTATTTTACTGCTGGCAACCTTGTAAAAGGGGGAGAAATAGAAGACCGTGCCATTCTGGAAAGAAGTGACCTGATGTTTGCCCTAGAAGTAAAAGGGAAGGAAGAAGAGTCAGAGGGGGGGAAAAAAATTAATTTGTGGGAGAACAAAGTTCAGAACGAGGGTGAGCACAGTCTTCTTAAGGCAGAGGCTCAAAAAGCACCAGAGAGGGGAGGATTGAGGCTGCGTAAAAGCCCATAGCGGGTCTGAAAAAGGGGCCCCGGCTGCGCTCAGCACACTGTGTCTGTCATCCTGTCTCTAGCTGATCCACGCTGGTCACAAGTCAGTGAAAAGCACTGAGTAATCAAGTTCTACACAGAGCAGTGAACTTGGGGATTTCTTGAGAAGGACAGCTGGCTCTGCACTCCAGGGACGAGATCCTCACCACCAGCCCTGTCAGTGGAGAAGGCTCAGCAGGAGACCATTCCTCAAGCTGTGCTCGGTGAGCAAGGAGAGCCTTCCCTTCCTAGGGGGAGCAAATACAGAGTCAGAGGAAAGCAATTTGCTGCATTAATAAATGAAAGTGAGACAAATTGTTTTCTTTAAAATCAACAGACAGCCATCTCTGTTGTTGTTGATGGAAACTGTGGTCTATGTGGGTCTGGGTGCGGATGAGCTCCTTTGAGTTTATGTCTGAATCTCAGGCATGGATAGAGGGCAAGTTCAGGTTCACAGGTATAACACAAATCATGTGATGTGTGCGTGGGATGTAGAATTCCTGAGGACCAGGTGAGGCCCTCTGGTCCCAGGACAGTGCCTGGAGCACAAGGGACAGTGAAAATATTATTCCCCTGTCCACTATTCATGGCCAAACACTGAGAAATTTGTCATATTGCTGAAAACTTTTCTAGGTAAAGAAAGTTGGATGCAAGAAAAAAATACTAGAAGAAGAAATAACTGAAGGAGATTAGAAAACCGGATGTAACAATTTTACATCTTTAGACATCTAATAAAAATTCTCCCTATTTCAGGTCATTGTGAATAGGATGGGGTGTCTAATAAAGAAGCTACAGGTCACATTTTAGTTTCTAAAGAAGATAAGACAACTGCACATGCTAAGGTTTTCGTTTGGCAGTTCTTTAAAATTTTCTAAAAAACTTAACAATAGAATGTAGTTTTCATCACATTTCATGTTCATTTGCTGCTAACTTCTAAATCCTCTCAGAATCTTTGATCGTTTATTTTGTTTTTCCACTACTGGTTTGCAGAATCTCCTGCTAGTTTCCTGTATCCCTGGAAAGTTCCTCCTGGCGGCCTGTAGGGGACCCTCTTGCGTGCCAGGCAGACAGGTGCTCTGTGTGGAGCACTGTTGGCAACCATGTGCAACACTGTTTCTCTTTGTCTGCTTTTGTAGCCCTGATGACAGTAACATTGTCATTCCCATTTTACAGAAAGGAAGACTACATTATATATAAAGAACATGACAGGGGGTAGACTTCAGAGTCACTTTGCCTAGCTTTGAGTTCTGGTATGCTATTTACCTGCTATGTGATTTTGAGCAAGTTGTTGGACCTCTCAGATTCCTCAGATTCCACATCTGTAGAAAAAATAATATTTGTACTTTTCACAAATAGTTATTAAAAAGTTAGGAGAAGATGCTGCATGTTAAGGGCTTACTTAGCACAGAACCTTGTCCAAAAAGACTTTGAATAAAGATCAGCAATCACCATTAATATAAAGGAGATTAAGTTTTACGCTTCTAGTAAATACCAGAAGCTCTGCTAAAAGGCATTGTGGTCTCTCTTAGAGATGTTGTGTTTTGTCATTACAGTGAACACTAACATGAGGAAGAGCACCATCACCAGGTGAGCATGTCATTAGGTGAGCTCCATCATCAGGTGAGCTCCATCATCAGGTGAGCTCCATCATCAGGTGAGCACCGTCATCAGGTGAGCACCATTATCAGGTGAGCACCATCATCAGGTGAGCAGTGTCATCAGTGTGAGCACCATCATCAGGGTGAGCACCATCATCAGGGTGAGCACCATCATCAGGTGAGCACCGTCATCAGTGTGAGCACCATTATCAGGTGAGCACCATCATCAGGTGAGCACCGTCATCAGTGTGAGCATCGTCATCAGGGTGAGCACCATCATCAGGTGAGCACCGTCATCAGTGTTTGCACCATTATCAGGTGAGCACCATCATCAGGGTGAGCACCATCATCAGGTGAGCACCGTCATCAGTGTTTGCACCATTATCAGGTGAGCACCATCATCAGGGTGAGCACCATCATCAGGTGAGCACCGTCGTCAGTGTTTGCACCATTTTCAGGTGAGCACCATCATCAGGGTGAGCACCATCATCAGGTGAGCACCATCATCAGTTGAGCACCGTCATCAGGTGAGCACTCTCATCAGTGTGAGCACCATCATCAGGTGGTGAGCACCATCATCAGGTGAGCACCATCATCAGGGTGAGCACCATTATCAGGTGAGCAGCATCATCAGGTGAGCACCATCATCAGGGTGAACACCATCATCAGGTAAGCACCATCACCAGGTGAGCATGTCATTAGGTGAGCTTCATCATCAGGTGAGCACCATCATCAGGTGAGCACCGTCATCAGGTGAGCACTGTCATAAGTGTGAGCACCATCATCAGGTGAGCACCATCATCAGGTGAGCATCATCATCAGGGTGAGCACCATTATCAGGTGAGCAGCATCATCAGGTGAGCACCATCATCAGGGTGAACACCATCATCAGGTAAGCACCATCACCAGGTGAGCATGTCATTAGGTGAGCTCCATCATCAGGTGAGCACCGTCATCATGTGAGCACCGTCATCAGTGTGAGCTCCATCAGCAGGTGAGCACTGTCATCAGTGTGAGCACAATCATCAGGGTGAGCACCATCATCAGGTGAGCACCATCATCAGTGTGAGCACCATTATCAGGTGAGCAGCATCATCAGGTGAGCACCATCATCAGGTGAGCACTGTCATCAGTGTGAGCACCATCATCAGGTGAGCACCATCATCAGGTGAGCACTGTCATCAGTGTGAGCACCATCATCAGGTGAGCACCACTATCAGGTGAGCACCATTATCAGGGTGAGCACCATTATCAGGTGAGCACCATCATCAGGTGAGCACTGTCATCAGTGTGAGCACAATCATCAGGTGAGCACCGTCATCAGGTGAGCACCATCATCAGGTGAGCACTGTCATCAGTGTGAGCACAATCATCAGGTGAGCACCATCATCAGGTGAGCACTGTCATCAGTGTGAGCACCATTATCAGGATGAGCACCATTATCAGGTGAGCACCATCATCAGGGTGAGCACCATCATCAGGTGAGCATCGTCATCAGTGTTTGCACCGTTATCAGGTGAGCACCATCATCAGGGTGAGCACCATCATCAGGTGAGCACCATCATCAGTTGAGCACCGTCATCAGGTGAGCACCGTCATCAGTGTTTGCACCATTATCAGGTGAGCACCATCATCAGGGTGTGCACCATCATCAGGTGAGCACCATCATCAGTTGAGCACCATCATCAGGTGAGCACCATCATCAGTGTTTGCACCGTTATCAGGTGAGCACCATCATCAGGGTGAGCACCATCATCAGGTGAGCACCATCATCAGTTGAGCACCATCATCAGGTGAGCACCATCATCAGGGTGAGCACTATCATCAGGTGAGCACCATCATCAGTTGAGCACCGTCATCAGGTGAGCACCATCATCAGGTGAGCACTGTTATCAGTGTGAGCACCATCATCAGGTGAGCACCGTCATCAGGTGAGCACCATCATCAGGGTGAGCACCATTATCAGGTGAGCACCATTATCAGGTGAGCAGCATCATCAGGTGAGCATCATCATCAGGGTGAACACCATCATCAGGTAAGCACCATCACCAGGTGAGCATGTCATTAGGTGAGCACCATCACCAGGTGAGCATGTCATTAGGTGAGCTCCATCATCAGGTGAGCTCCATCATCAGGTGAGCACAGTCATCAGGGTGAGCATCATCATCAGGGTGAGCACCATCATCAGGTGAGCACCATAATGAGGTGAGCACCATCATCAGGTGAGCACTTTCATCAGTGTGAGCACCATTATCAGGTGAGCATCATCATCAGGTGAGCACCCTCATCAGGTAAGCAGCACCATCACCAGGTGAGCATGTCATTAGGTGAGCACCATCACAGGTGAGCATGTCATTAGGTGAGCTCCATCATCATCAGGTGAGCACAGTCATCAGGGTGAGCATCATCATCAGGTGAGCACCATCATCAGTGAGCACCATCATCAGGTGAGCACCATCATCAGGTGAGGTGAGCACCATCATCAGGTGAGCACTTTCATCAGTGTGAGCACCATTATCAGGTGAGCATCATCATCAGGTGAGCACCCTCATCAGGGTGAACACCATCATCAGGTAAGCACCATCACCAGGTGAGCATGTCATTAGGTGAGCTCCATCATCAGGTGAGCACCATCATCAGGTGAGCACAGTCATCAGGGTGAGCATCATCATCAGGGTGAGCACCATCATCAGGTGAGCACCATCATGAGGTGAGCACCATCATCAGGTGAGCACTTTCATCAGTGTGAGCACCATTATCAGGTGAGCATCATCATCAGGTGAGCACCCTCATCAGGGTGAACACCATCATCAGGTAAGCACCATCACCAGGTGAGCATGTCATTAGGTGAGCTCCATCATCAGGTGAGCACTGTCATCAGTTTGAGCACCATTATCAGGTGAGCAGCATCATCAGGTGATCACATTATCATGCTAAGCACATCATCATGGTGAGCACCATCACCTGCTGAGTTCCCTTATGAATTGAATTGAAGGCAAATTGGCACAGTCTTTGTGAGGAAATGATTAAAGCTTTAAAAAGATCAGAAGTTCATTTTAGAAATTCAAAGGTGTTGAATCATTATAAATATTTGATTTCCCTATAATTGAAATTGAAGAAGAGATACATATGATTTGCATTTAAAATAAAATAAAAATACACATAAAGTAACTTCGTGTGAAAATCTCCAATAATGGCAATGCAAGAAACTGTCCTTTCTTGCAAGGATGAGGAACAATTTTTAAGCGACATAACTGCATTCTGGTGTGCATCATAACGTCCTAGCAGTAAGCTCCCTGTGGTAGAAAGGAACCTATCATGGCTGAAGGCAGGATAATGGAGGGGTGGTGACAGATGGCTGGATGGGGGCTGAATGAGGGACAATGAAAGAAAGGTAATGAAGAAGGGCAGGGACAAGCCACCTCTTTCTGTAACTGAAGATGAAGCAGCCATTTAGGACAGGACAGGCATGTGCCCCCTCTCTGAAGGCAGATCCTCTGAGAGGGTCCTCCTTAGGAGTGACATTTGGGAAAGAAGTCATTCTCGTGTTTCTCTGAAGCTTTTGGAACAGGAGTTTTGAGACATTTGAACACCTAGATGGAAGTCCTGCTTACTCTCCTTTTCATATCACAACTTCTACAACTTTACCTTTTATGAGGACGTCAGACTCTGAGCTTGACTTCCAAATTTGTGGGATTATGTGATGTTAATACAGCTTCACGTCTGTGGGGCACTGTTGGGCACAATGGATGCACAGAGGAAATCTAAGTGGGCATGTGAGAAAAAGGATCATTGCCCTAAGGTTCTTTTCAGATGCATAGGAGCCTGGTAAGTGGAGAGGAGGGGCTGCCTGTGCAACAGAATGAGCAGCAGTGAACTGAGGTGCCTGCAATCCCAGCAGATTAGGAGGTGGAGGCAGGAAGGTCACAAGTTCAAAGCCAGCCTCAGCAACTTAGGAAGACTCTGTCTCAAAGGAAACAACAACAACCCCAAAATAAAATGGAAACTGGGGTGTGGCTCAGTGGTTAAGCACCTCGGGGTTCAATCTTTGGCACAAAAAAAAAAAAAAAAAGAAAGAAAGAAGAAAAAGAAAAAAGAAAAGAAAGAACAAATTAGGGGAAGATAGTTTTGTTATTCCATCTTTGAAACATAGGGGCCTGGATTTTTCATGTTTTTGAAAGATGCTATAGACAAATGCCTGATATTACATAATAGCCCTGGTCAATCTAAGCAGTGCCACATCATTAGACTAATATTTCTTCAATGAAACACATAATTATTTCCAAATGTGGGATAAATGAAGAGTGTTTTTGGTATCAATGTTGAGTTCAAGTTTAATGATTCTCTTTCCATTCGGAGAGTTTTCTCAACACATTGACCTGAACCAGTGCCTCCTCAGGCCATGTCCTATGTATGTGTGTGTGTGTGTGTGTGTGTGTGTGTGTTTTACGTTTGTAAGTATGTGTGTATTTATATATGTATGTATGCATGCATGTATGCAAGTGTGTATGTATGTGTGTGTGTGTGTGTGTGTGTGTGTGTGTGTGTGTGCTGGGCCTCAAACCCAGGGCCTTGTGCAGGCGAAGCCTGTGCTTCACCCCTGAGTGACATCCTGGCCCTATTTCACATTCAGCATGCAGTCCTTAACATTTCTCTCAGACCTGTCCAATGTTCCCCTAAGAACCCAGAAAGCAAATATCAGACTTTGTTTTAGAAAATTAAGTGGCAGCAGGCCCGTTCATTAGAAATCAAAATAAAGCAAGCCTTTTGGACCTTCAAATGCTAACTGCTGCGTTTTTTTTTGTGACTCAGAGCCTAGGAGTTTGGTTTCCAGCTGACCAGGTCCTTTAGAGCTCAGTGTTCCAATGTTCCACTGGGATTCTTTTGTCCTTTCTGTGCACTCCCCGCAGCTCTTACCAAGGGCCTGGTTTTACTGAAATCATCTCAATGATAGGCATGCTGGATTTTTATCAGTGAGAGCTAGCGTATCTTGGAAAATTTTATGATTCAAAGAACTAGAGCCAGTAGAGGACATTCATCTTTGCACCAATAAACAAGGGTGGGTGTGTAGATTACTAGATTATTACAGAGGTTCTCAAACTTGAACATGCAGCACATCTTCAGTAGGGCCCGAGAATTTGCACTTCTAGCTAGTTCCTGGGCGCTGTTGCTTCTGTTGTCCCAGGGAGCACACTTTAAGAACCACTGGGCTTTAGCCTCTGGGGTAGTGAACGAGAACTGGGTAGCAATGTGGAGGAGAAGCCAATCCCCACGGGTCTGTGGGAAATGTGATGAAGACATGAAGGCTATGAACTGAGAAAGCACTGATTCAGGTCAGTGCTTGCAGGAAAGCTGGTGTTGCTCAACGGGAGAGTGGGTGGGCTCACCTGGCCTCTCAGTGAGAAAGGGTAGGGTGGAGGAGCACGAGAAATTAAGGAATGTGATTAAACCCTTCCAAAGCACAGGATTAAAGGCAGATGTCTTCAGTATAGGGATTTGGGTAGTGGTGTAAGGCAGGGGGCATAAAAAGGGCCCCTGTGCCTGTATTATGGTTTCCTGATGATGGTGTTGTAGGGAGGCAGCAGGAGGAAGGATAGAGGGATTGAACTTTGACACCCAACATCCCTCATTTCAAATGAGGGTCTTCCAATTTGCCCATGAGGCTTGATTTTGTTATAAGCAAATTAACCTCTCTGACACTAGGTTGCCTTATCTGTGAGTAGGGGCAACGTGGTGGCCTTGTAGAGATTCAATGAAATATCTCAGACACTTTGCACATGCTAGCTATTGAATAAAGTGTGAAAGTACCTCAATGAGAGAGTTAGCTAGCGAGGAGCAGGATTCTAGAGCCATAGTGCACATTTGATTTGAGTTTGTGTTCAAGCAGGACTTAGAATGAGTGGATTAGCATAACGAATTTGGGGCATAAGAAGGGATTATGAACTGCAGAGGATCCATGACCCTTCACCTTCCATTACTGGGAATGCAGAAGAGGCACATTGGTTGAAGATGTATGTCCCAAGAGCCTGGCAGGGAGTTTAGGAAAACCCATTGTAATCCAGGATCTTGTCCCAACCTCTAGAATGTCATCACAAATAAAGCAACAAAAACCACAGTAATCAAGATGACAATAGTGATGGTCCTTTTTTGAATTCTTTCTGGATTTTTCTATACCATGCCACTGTAGTTTTAAAATAGACACATAAACATATTTGTATATGTGCATTTGGATGGAGGTGGGTATATATGTAGGTGTTTGTATAAGCAGTGACAGAACTCTATAAAATAGTGTGTCGACTTGAGTGGATTGTGAAAAGCCCAGGTATCTGGTTAAATGGAGGTGTTTCTGGAGAAGATTAGCTTTTGAGTCAGTGCACTGACTCAAGTAAACCCCTGACCCCAGTGTGGCATCTTCCAGTCCGTTGAGGGCCTGAATTAGAGGATTTGTGGACTCTGCTAGGCTAAGTTGGGAAACAGATCTTCTCCTGTCCTTGGACTGAGGCCTACAGCATTGGCCCTGCAGAGGTTAGGTCTTTGCAATATGCTATTGGGGTTCCTAGGTCTCCAGATGGCAGTTTTGGGGAACTGTTAGCCTCCATAATCTTAATAAGCCAATACCTTATAATTAATCTCTATCTATCTATCTACACACACATATACACCCCTATTGTTTACATAAGGAATGCTTTGTGTATTCAACAGGCTATATATAAACATTATGTATATGAATTTACATATAGATATTAAATTTAATATATAGTATTATATACAGTCTATTGGTTTTATTTCTCTGTAGAACTATGACTAATGCACTAACTCTCACTGAACGTTGACTGCTAGTATAAATGTACAACCAGGCACATCTCTTAGGACCAATGTTTAATGATTTCTGTGTCATCTGATAAAAAACACTCAAATTTCAGTTATTCATGGTCAAGCTGATGTGTCTGCAAATTCTCTGTGATTGATAGACACGTATGTCTTTCCCATTGAGAGAGGTCATTATTAGGAAATCTCTCATCAATACTGTCTCCAATTTCTCGCACACAGTCCCTCCTAAACCTGTTTTACCCATGTCCATACTGCCTAACTGTCCATCAGAAGGAAACTGATTGAAAAAATTAAGTGTGTCCAAAATATGGTGTCAGGCTAGCTTAAAAAAATTAAGAAAAAATGAAAGACTTTTAAGACATGTTAACAGCAAAAAAAAAAAAAAAAAAAAAAAAAAAAAAAAAAAAAAAAAAAAAAGAAAGAAAGAAAGAAAGAAAAAAAAAGAAACAGGCTGGGTATATGCTATATAAAAAGTAATAGGTTTAAGGCCTGGATTTTTCAAGACAGTTGGGGTTTTAAAAGGAAGGAACTGGTTTTTTTTTGTTTTTTTTTTTTTGTTTTTTTTGTTTTTTTTTGTTTTGTTTGTTTTTTTCGGTTGGAGGTCACAGGGAGGGCTGGAAGTTTACATTGACTGAGTTTCTTCTATAAGACCAGTGAGGACAGATGACAGGCACAACATTGCAAGGTCCTTAGATGGTAAATGAGCCCAGCACACAAACCACACCTGCAGGGAGTGTTTGTGAGGAGCTTCTGACAGTGAGACCCCTGCGGGGCCCATGTGGCTGCCTCCGCAGCACCCCAGCCTCCAGGATTTCTGTTGTCTAAGAGCTGACGATCACTTTTGGTCCAAACTCAAGCTTTCCTTGATATACTCAAGGTACTCTCTAACATGCAAATTAGATACCTAGGAGATCATTTTCTCCTCAACTTTCAAACAATGTATCTCATCTTTATTTTTCAAAGACAATAAATTAAGAATACACTCAAAACTGTCAACTCTTATCCAATTTTTTTTTTTTTACCCCCTGATGAGACTGTATTCACAACCAATTAGCGGTTTCCTGACTTTCACCTTTGATGCATGGCAGTGGTTGCTTTCCTCCCTCCAGGAGTAAAAATAAAAATTGGAGAGCTGAAAGGGATAAAACAGCTTTTGAATCAGAAACCTTGGTGTCTAAACATACAGTAATTTCCTAGGGAAAATTGTATCCACTTTCTGGTCAGTAATGGTCATGGAGAACAAGCAGTGCCTACTTCTATGATGAGAAAACCATTCAGGGTTAGGGAATCTTGCTCCAGGCCACAGATGCAGGGAGGGTACAACCTTGGCAAAATAGGGGTCTTTGGATTCTCCCTTTTGCATATTCCTGAACACACTGTTTTTTTTTTTTTTTTTTTTTTTTTTTTCCTCAAGACTCAGGGCCTCCTTGGTGGACAGCCTGGGAAATAGTTTCATTGGCACAGAGGAAAAGTGGATTTTGAAATTGTGAATATTTACTCTGAGCCCCTGTGAAGTCCCTTTCCAGGCTTGCTCTTGTCTCTCTTTGGAGCACTCGGACAGCTTCAGCACACTCCCTTTCCACAGCAATCAGGAGGGCACATCAGCATGGTCTCCCTGGAAACGTTCACAATCTCATTGTATCAACACCATTGCTGTTCTCTGTTCAAGACACTTTCTCTAGGGCTGCCTGGAATTCCCTTGCTGTTCCCATCCTTCAGGACTAGATCAAATGCCACCTCTTCCATCAAGACTTTCTAAACATGCCCACCCAATACCCCTAACTCCTGTGGCTGTGGTTTATTGGTATTTGTGGAGCACCCTGTTAAGATGGCATTTATGGATGCTGACTGGTGGCTCAGAGGGAATCTCAGCCCCAGCAGTGTGGTCAATAATCTTACTGCAGTGTTGTGTCTCAGTCTTGCTGATCCAGAAATAATAACTACCACCAATTGTCTACTAAATAGAGGGTTCTGTGTTAGGCCCTGTGCTAACGTAACATATGTGACTATTTAACACTGTAGCAGCCATGAAAATGTCAGTGCAGGCCTCTAACAAGACAGCTGATTTGACCAATGGTCACACCTGCTATGTTCTGAAATCTGCTGTCACACTTATACAGAGACCACTTTTCCCAAGGCCATGCTTTCAGCCAGTGACCGAGCATGGCAAGAGTATTATGGTAGACATGTGTATCAGCTGATGGCTGACTGACTCCAGGACTCCCTGAGAGTGACCTTCCGGAATCTTCCTGAGACAGCATGGAGGTCCAGGATGTTTCCAATGATCTTTCTTCTCCCACCTTCATTGGGATCAGGCTTGTTTCTCAGCCTTCTTAGCTGCCCATTTTATTTCACAGGTTTTTCCCATTAAATCTTTGCATATTTATTGGAAGATCTAGACTAATACAAACTATTATGGTAACTCTGTGAGACAAATGCTATTTTTCTTATGTTTAGATGAGGAAAAAATAAGCCCTAGGAATTCTGTGAGGTCCCATAATCTTGTTACTGCAGAATAACTGACCTGTGTTTAAAATCTAGGACAACTCCAAATCTTGCACCTTAAATGACTATTTATTGCTATTGCACCTGTGATTTTATACCTAGAGGAGACCAACACTTGAAAATAAATATATCAAAACCTTCCAGATGGGGGTAAAAGTGGACTACATACACAGGAAGAGAATATTTGTAAATTGGATGATTATTAGAAGAAGTTACCCAGAAGGAAACAAAATGAAAAGGTACATATAATTGGCATTTAGTTTATAGCATTTACAAAAGAGAAAAGATATAATAGATGTTAGGGAGAAATGGAAGACAGAATGTTATTAAGTGAGTTTTTGGCAATCATAGCTGGGAGCTGCAGGAATTTAAGTGAGCAGCTTCAGATTCAGACTTGGGTCTGTGTGTGGGCAGTTTCTTTACCATCAAGCTCACCGTCAGCCTGCCCTTAAGTCATTTTCAAAAACACAATAACTACGCATTTAATTTCTTCTTGGATATTGTATGTGAACATGAATTATTTTGGTTTTGAACTCATATCTTCGAACTTGTTTTTGTTTGTTTACATGTTTCCTTGTAAAATATACTTTACAGTCAACTTATCTTTTCAATGATTTGGTATAATTTCTTGTACACTTTGTTATTGAACCAATGTGGGCTGCTTTCTGGCTTGGTCACATCCCCAAATAGATTGGCTCAACATACCAAAAGAGCCAGTGCCTTAAAGTCACTGAGGATGTCAGCTGTCTATCACTGAGTTCATATTTTATTTCATACATTGCCTCTTATTTTGCTGGTTGGATTGAGAAGAAGCAAGAGAATCATCATTTTTAGTTTCTGCCTGCGAAAAGTTTGTCATGTTGGACCTACAATATGGCAAAACAATAAATTGATTCTTCCACCAAATATAATAATCCAGCAAAATAGATATTATATATATATATATATATGTATATATCATATATATATATATATATGAACCTGGTTTTATACAGATTTTTAAAAAAAGACTTTTCATGCCTATGACATAGGAATAAGAATTAAAACTTTTTTTGTTTTTATTTTTAGAGTCCAATAGAAGAATTTTCTAATCAATTTCATTTGATTTTTTATAGTCTTATGTTTTTATTTCTAATGAATGCTTGATTTTTAAAATTAAAACATATTTCAGATACCATAACCTTTGTCCTTTAAAAAAGTACAATTCCGTGGTTCCCATAAGTGTACAGCTGACACCATACCTAGTTCCAGAGCATTTTCATCACTACAGAAAGACCCTCACATATTCACATCGTTTCTCTTTTTCTCCTTTGGTTTGTACTGATAAAATTTTAAACTTTTTTTCATCGGTCTTTGATATTGAAAAATGGACACATTTTTCTATTCTAACCCTTCCTTTTTAAAACCATATATTATTTACCTTGAATTCAAATTCAAGCAAATTCCAAAGCAACACAAAAGCAAATTAATGGTGGTGACAGTCATCATTCTTTAACTCAGAAAACTTAATTCACTCTTTTTCCTTCAATTTAATTTTTATCAGTCGTTTAAGGATGGAAGAGGAATTGATGGTAATTGCATAGAGCAACTATATCTATGAAAATGACAGAACTGGTCATATTCTCCATTTTTCTGTGGTTTCAAAAAGTTCAAAATTAAGTGCAATCTCATTTAATAATAAATTCAGGCACTGTAACCCATATATTTAAATTCTTCATCCTTCTCTGACTTTGATATTTATTGTTATTTATTGTTATCATCTTATCATTACCAATATTATTGTTATGGCTAAATTATCTGGCTTAGCTTTCTGGTTTTCCTTTCTATTTTATTATAATTCCATTATAAAACATTTTATAAGGTACTTAGGATACTTTGAATCCTGAGGTAAGGTACACAAAATTTCAAATAAAAATGTTATTGAGTGGGGAGTTTTTGCTATAAAAGAAAAATAATATATCCCGGCTATATTTGTTATTGGAAAAGATTTCCTCTAAATAGTTTTCTTTTCCTTACCTGAGATGTCCTTATTTGTTTTGTTTTGCTTTTTCTTTTTTTCCTTTTGTGAATGTGGTTGATGAGAGATGGAAGGATTTAAATTTTTTTTTTTAATTTCATGAGCTCATCCAAGTGCTTGTCTTCTGGCCTGTCATCATCTAGACCAAGCACAGTGACCAGTCATTACTTGTAGGTGAGGTGACAACAGGTTTCAATCTGGTCTCAGCAGGGAGATGGTGTAGATTATAAAGAATTTTTTTTTTTTAATTTCCCTTTTCTTCCTTTTCATGATTTTCTTTTCTTTTTCTAAACTTGTTGTCCATGCTGACTACATTTTCTTCCACTTCATGAAGTTCTTAGCAAGGGACCACCTTGTCTTCTTGGAGACACTTGGCAGATCATGATGCCAGGAACAGTACTAAACACACTTTGGTATGTAGTAGAGCTCCCTACAAGTTAAAACTAACACCAAGTTTGAGGTATGGCAGTATAAATATCAATTATAAGGGTAATTTGTTGGGAACCATGGTTATCATAATCTACCTTATTTTGTAGGATCATGTGCTCCAGGGAAATCCATGCCACAGGGATTCAAACAGACTTGCAGAGAGGCCTGCACTGGGAGGAACTGGGGACTGTCCACACCGAGCATGTCATTCTCATGACTCCAGGGCTACCTTGGAAGAGGACCTTCCCTCTCATTTCTGTACTGCCAGTCAATCTTCAGATGATTGAAGTCTAGCCAATGTCTTGGCCACAAATCCATGATGGGCCTTGAGACAGAAGTATCATCTAAGTTAGTCCCAAATGCTGGACCAAAAGACTCAGACTGTGGGATAATGAAATGAATTATTTTGTTCAGCCTCCTTGCTTTGTGGAAACTTGTTTTGCAGCAATTGGTACCTAATACATCATTCACGTGCTGTTTCTAACTTCCTCCCAATCTGAGCCACAGCACTGGAAGGTAACAAATATTTATGTTTGCTTCTGAACTCTAACAGAATCTGTGTAGCATTCTTTCTGCAACCCAAAAGAGTTAAAAATGTGGTAGAAGGAGTGGAGTTTATTCCTAGGTTAGTAATTTAATCACTTCAGGGAACTGGGCCCATTGTTTTTCTCAAAAGCATCTAAACATTGGGTTATTGAATTATCAGCTAACTCTCTGTAGTCCATAGGCCCAATCAACCTACAATATGGGAAAATCTTGTTTATTTTTAAAAAAAGATTAAATTTGTTATACTGGTGAAGATTAGCTCTTTACCTTTTCCCTGGTGGATGAGTATGTTCTGAACAGAATGTCAAAACATGCAGACACTTCATTACCCCCAAATTGTGTTATTGCAGTGATACCTTTTGTTCCTGGTACACTTCAGGTGTTTAGAAAAATGTTTCCATTTTTCTCCCTAATCTAAACCACCAAGTATTTTAATTCAAGTGACCAGTTCTTATTTTAACCACATCCAGAGCAGACCTTCTGGGTTTCGGTATGTTGGTAATGTTTATAAAGTATTACTTAATTAATAATCAATAAATTGCTGTCAACTAATTTGTTGGGATCAATAGATAATCTTGATTTGGTAAATACTATGATAATAGTAAGCTGAGGTTGGTTTGAAAGTCAACAGCTCAGTTTGAAAAACATGAAAAAATATGGACGTACTGAAAAAAGTATTATTTTTTAAAAAAATATTTATTTATTTACTTTAGTTGTACACAATGCAATGCATTTATGTTTACGTGGTGCTGAGGATCGAACCCGGGCCACGCACGTGCGAGGCGAGCACTCTGCCGCTGAGCCACAATCCCAGCCCAAAAAGTATAATTTTGTATAAGCCACGGAGGAGGCTGTCTGTCTAGGAAAGCAAGAAAAAGCAAGAACGTCCCCCAGAAACACAACCAAAGAATTTTGATGTAGAGTTGATTTCTTCACAATTCCTGTGGACATTCTACAGTTACCACAAGGCCATTTCCAACTCCCTGAGTGAGACTGCAGAAAGACCTGTGACTGAATTCCTGGTGAGAAGTCGAGGCCATCAGGTTCCAGGTTCCTGTGGGTTCCAGCCAGCTGGGAATCACTTATTGAAGTTAATGTGACTCCTTTGTTCCAGCGTCTGTGTTTTCCACTCAACTCTGAGTCTCTGGATGAAAAGCAAAGTGCTTTATTCATCTTTTTTATCTCCCCATACACTACACTGTTGAACAAGTAGAAGACACTCAACCAGAGTTAGTTCAAGGTAGGAAGAAGGCAGGGAGGGTAGGAGAAGAGGATATCATCAAATAAAAAAACAAAACCAACCCACCAATGGGCCTTGAGGGTGTTGTGACATTAACTGAGGAGATATTTAGTGACCACTCAGTTTTAGGACTCAGGTAAGAAAGAAAGTTTTCCAGTCCTGGCCTTAAACAGCTTGTAGGCAGACAGCTGTAACAGAAGACAGAAGACAGATATCAACCGTGGAGGCATGTGATGAATTATGTCATAAGAGTTTTGTGGAAGGACAAAAAAGGTTCTGAGTACTTTTATCAGGAAAGCAGGATTCTTCCTAGAATTTGTTGGGCATGAAAGACCAAGACGGTCTAGAAAAAGGGCCAAGTCCATAAGGGCAGAGAGGTACTTAAGAGACTGATTCTTTTGAAAGTTTGGAGACAGTAGAAAGCGTGCAGTAAATTGTTGTGTTTTTGTTGTGTTTTTTTTTTTTTCTTCTCCTCCTTTAAGAGAATCTGCAATTCCACGTGTTCTCACGTGGCTCATGGTGTCTCTCTGCAGATGGAGAGGGGCCTTGTCAGGTGCAGACAGAAGTTTGAGAGCCTCTGTGTGGTGTGGATACTGTTTCTTTTTCCTTCTACCATGACACCCAGTTAAGGGCTGATTCTTAGAGTGGGAGGGTGGCAAAGTGGAAAGAGTGTGATCTGAGGATAGCAATCCACAGCTCCTAAGGAGTAATACAGGAGAGAAAGAAACCTTGTTAGTGGAAGCCACTGGAATCCAGTTGTTGCTTATCACCACAGTGCAACTGAAGAAAGCTTACTGAAGCAGAAATCCAACTTAAGAACTTTGCACGTTGCCAGTGTCTATGGCCATCCTAAGGATGGAATTCCATAAACTAGAGTCATCACTGTGAGTGCGCACGCATGCATGCATGCATACACACACACACACACACACACACACACACACACACACACGAGATTCAACCTGATGTGCAGAGGAGGTGTAAGCCAGTGTGTGGAGTGCTTTTACCTGGCACACTACGCTCTCACATGCACATGCCTTCACCATCATGGACTGTGCTGTAGCTACAAACATTGTTTATTTTTTTTAATATTTATTTATTTACTTTAGTTGTACACAATGCAATGCATTTATGTTTATGTGGTGCTGAGGATCGAACCCGGGCTGCACACGTGCGAGGCGAGCGCTCTGCCGCTGAGCCACAATCCCAGCCCTCAAACATTGTTTCTTTATTGACACTTGCTTTGTGGGCTGATACATGGTCCACCATATTCTTTCAGGGCTTTGAGTCTGTCATCCCATTGCCCTCTGACCTACATAGTTAATCAGAATTCATGTGCTTATCTCATTGTTTAACAGGATTACTAAGGATCCCTTACATGTAATGTTTCCCCTCTCTTTGGCAGCTTTCAAAATTCTGTCTTGGTCTTTGCTTTGACTGATGATCTTCTATCCAGCTGGGGGTCTCTTTGTGTTCATCCTGAATGACTTCATTAGCTTCATGAGTGAGCAGATTAAAATTTTTATCAAATTTGGAAAGCATTTGGCCTTTATTTTTTCAAATATTCTTCCCCTCTCCTCTGATCTGCTCTGGGCACAGTCTCCCTCAGTGTCTGCATGTGCTGTGTCTGAGAATGCTCCTGGGGGCCATCTTTCTTCATTTGTTTACTTTTGGTTCTTTGGAATGGAGACTCTTAACATAATTATCCTCCTGATTGCATCTTTCTTTTACCTACTCAAACTTCCCATAGAGCCACCTAATGAGTTTTTAAAATATTCAGTTATTGTAATTTTTAACTTGAAATTTTCTATTTCTTTGTACTTTCTTTTCCTTCATTGATATTTTCTAATTTGTAAGACTTAATTTTCATATATTACTCTAGTGCTGTAAACAGTATTATATACAATTCTTGGAAAAAAAATTAAAATATTGATTTAAAGTCTCCATCTAGCATAATCCCTGGGGGATTCCTCAAAGGTAGCTTCTAGTGATTATTCTGTTTTGTGCTTTTCTTTGTATATGGGCCATACTATATTTCTTTGTACATCTCCTAAGTTTTTTTCTGTTTGTTTGTTTGGTTTTGTTTTTAAAGCCAAACATTTCATATAATACAATGTGTCAATTATGCAAATCAGACTCTTCTTCTTTCCCAGGATTGGTCATGCTATTGTTTTCTGATGTTTTGATTTAATTCTTCAAAGCTCCCCTGCATCCTTTGTCCTGTGTGGCTACTGACATTCTCACTCTATTAACTTAGCATTTGGCTCATGGTTATACAGAGATATTCTGAAATTTCTGGAACAACAAGTCTTCCACTTTCCCAGTTGCTCTGCCTGCCTATTGGACACGCCTTACACACTCAAGATAGTCAGCAGACTCACTTGACTGACCTTTCACGGTCCACTTATGCATGGTCATAAGCTCCAGTAGGAAAAAGACCTGAGGACATTTCTGGTTATTTCCTGAGCAGTTTGCCCAGCTCTGGGCATGAACACAGCCCTGCACATACTTGAAGCTTGCCAAGCCCCTATGCACCTCTAATTCCACAGCCTTTCCTCCTAAGCTTTTTTGGTTAGGCTGTTCTTTAACCTAATTGGTTTCCACTGCCTCTGGTAGTTGCAAAATTAAATAGTTTTCTGTAATTATTTATGACAAACACCCCAAGGCAACATCCCCAACACCTATTCCCACACAAACTTAGTGAGTTCTAAGTCAAGGCAAATAAAAACAAAGTTGCAAGTCAGAACAACAGGAAAAAAGGAGAGTGTTAAATAATGCAAATTCTCCAGTAGGGAGGTTTCTTCTAAGCCAAACTTCCAACCCCATTCTGCCCCTGAAGTTAACTTCTGGATTGCATTGTGTATGTGTGGGAGGATGGGGAGACACGCACATTGTTGGGGATTGAACCCAGAGCTGTGAGCATAATAGGCAAGCTCTCTACTAATCCACATCACCAGTCTTTTTAAAAAGTTATTTTATTTTGAGACAGGCTCTTGCTACGTTGCCCAGGCTGCATTCAACTTTATGATCTTCCTGGCTCAGCCTTCCAAGGAGCTGGGATTATAGGTGTGCACCACCATGCCTAGTCCAGAGTGCTTTTTTAACCTTATTTGTGTACTGGTCATTTTTAGGGTTACCACAGAACTAAGATCAGGGCCAGTTAGGACACTATGGTCCTCACAGTTCTCGCCATAAATCTGACTTTGCACAAATAAGTAGACGAAAATTTTGATCATGACAATTTATGCCAGGTTTTCTTATTGTCTTTATGGAGAGTAAATTTTGGATATTCTCACCCTGCCATTGTCACCAATGTTATCCAGAGATCTTTCTTAACCTCACCTGTTCCCAGTACAACTAAGGTATTTTCAATAATAATGAAGTAATGATGAGTAATAGTCATGGTTTTCTTGCTTTGTTCTTTACTTCTAAAGTGTGCCATTACCAAGTATAATGTCATACATTTTATTTGTGGAGATATTATTAATATTTAGTAAAATAATTTTCTTTGTGAAAAAATATTTCATTTACAATATAAAACACTACAGTTTAGTTTTTACTATTTTAAATGTAGATAAATATTCCAAATGTTTGTTTAGCATGATGGAATTAAAGTAAGTCAAGTAGTATTTGTTTTTGCTGTTATGGTGCTATGACTGCTTATTTTGAATAACCGTTTGAGTGCAGGGATGTGACATACCAACAGAGCTTAGAGACCTGAACTATGTGCAAAGGGGTCTTGAATTATTCCACACCCTGGTGAACTTACTTGGGTTCTTGCTCTCAAAATGAATGCATTTAGCTGAGTGTATGTGTCAAGGCAGACTCTGTTAATAGCAATTGTCCCAATTCACCTCTATTAGAAAACAATGCTTATTAAGGAATAAATAGCAAGAACATCCATTAGGCTCTCACATATATATTATTAAAATTCAGTTATAACTGCAGCTGTCTTTTACACTAGCATTGTTTGTAATGGATGCTTTAGTATCTGGCTTGCCCTGGTGGGCCATCCTATTACACCCTCTCCTTTTCCTCCTATGCACACAGTATAGACCTGTTCTCTCTCACCTGAGCTTTTCCACCTATTCTTATCTCTGTGCATTCTCTTATTTTCCTGGTTAGGTTTTGTTCCAATTCCCAGGAGTCCTTCATGTTTCCACTAGGGTATCACATTCTCTGAACAGTGTTTCTCAACCCCCACCTTCCCCCCAAATCTGCGTAGTTGCCTGCTCCAACAGCAGGCACCCTGGACACACCTGTAACATAGCCCTTCCCATGCTGCGTGATAATTGTCATGTGCCTGAACGTCTTTTGAGGGCAGGAAGCAGATCTGATTCAGTTTCATTACCAAGGACTCATGGAACTTGTCGCCTATCAAAAATGAAATAATTAGCTGGGCGTGGTGGCGCATGCCTGTAATCCCAGCACTTGGGAGGCTGAGGCAGGAGGATCACGAGTTCAAAGCCAGCCTCAGCAATGGCAAGGCACTTAGCAACTCAGTGAGACCCTGTCTCTAATAAAATACAAAAAAGGGCTGGGGATGTGGCCCAGTGGTCAAATGCCTCTGAGTTCACTCCCTGGTACCTTAAAAAAATAATAAAAATAGTTATCTTGGGGAGAGTTATGAGGAGCTGCTTCAGAAAACACTCCAAGTCCAAATTTAAAATAAATTAGAGAGCTTTATTACCTGGCCAGGGGCTGCCACCAGCAGAGACTGAAGCTCTCTGGGAGAAGAGCCGCCTTCCCTGGCTTTCCTTGGGAATTTAAGAACAGAAACCACAACTTTCTCAGCATCATGCAAGCAAGCCAATCACAGAAGCTAAAAGAGCATTTGGCGGGTCTAGTTAGCAAGCAAGCAGATTACAGAAGCTAAAAAAAAAAAAAAAAATGTAAGGCAACTCAGACAACCGCATCTTGGGTCCGAGCAGGTGTTAGACAACCATCTTCTGGGCTTGAGCAGGTGGTTAGCAGGGGCGAGAATGTACTGCAAAGTCATAGAGGTGACCAAGACCACCATCTCTTGGATCAAGTACAATTTGTGGGGGTACAAAGCATAGAAAAATAATATAAGAAAACAGCTTTCATTTCAATTTCTCAGAAACAGCTCTTGTAACAGTTTTTTTTTTTTTTTTTTTTTTTTTTTAATAGAAGGCAGCACAATGGACTCTTAGGCTTGTCTATGACAATTCTTGCTTTATAATTGTCTTCTCTTACTTCACTTATCAAAAATCTTACATCTGTAATCTATATTGTACACTCTTATTGATTTTATTGATTAGTTTATACCACAACAGGAGGAAGGATGGGAAATGGATCATTCTTTCTCACTGAAGTGGTTTCATAATGGTAGAAAGGGAAAGGACTAGGGTGGCTGATGTAGCAGTCCTGGTGGCCAGTCCACAGACCCCATTTCTACTCTTTCATCATGTATCTGTCCCTGCAGGAAGAGTCCATCATTGAAAGGCATATCTCACGGTGTGAGCAGTACCTCCCCTGAGGAAATATTTCTTTATAACAGGTAGAAGACACACAAAACTTCTAGAATATGGTGGCAGTAGGCAGAGCACCACATTCAGAAGGTCAAAGAGATTATTCACGCCTGGGACACTAAGTGGAACATATTTAAATTATCTCTAATGTCATGAATATCTTTGTAGGTATAAAGTAAAAGAAAAAGTAACTCATTCTGTCCCATGATAATGTATTATTTTCTTACAACATTGTTGTAGCAGAATACTTTAAAATTTTATTCAGAGTATCAAAATTTATAAAGTACCACACACATCAATATGGAAATCTAAATATATACACAATGTAACTGCCGATGCACCGTTATACATTTTTCTTATTTTCATCCCATTTCTTGTCCACTTTATAACCAGATGTCATATGTGTATTTTAATTTGCATTTGTATATTTATATATACATTTATAGTTTGATAAAATTAGCATTATATTATATATGTTATTTTACTCTCTACCATACCATTTGAATTTGGCTAGATTACTTAATATTCTTTAAAAATGTATCTTATGATTATCATTTGTTTGAAACAATTTGTTCAACCATTCCCTCTTTGGGGATTAGAGGATGTGTCCCTTTTTATATTATTAATATTTAAGCAGAAATATTCAGCATTTTTCTGGGGGTGGGTACCAGAGATTGAACTCAGGGGCACTCAGCCACTGAGCCACATTCTCAGTCCTATTTTGCATTTTATCAAAGACAGGGTCTCACTGAGTGGCTTAGAGCCTTGATGTTGCTAAGGTTGGCTTTGAACTTGCTATCCTCCGGTCTCAGCTTCCCGAGCCACTGGGATTACAGGAATGCGATACTGCATACAGCAGAGATATTCATCATTTTAAGGTAAGTTTTGTCCCTATCTATCTTGGATTTCAATGGTATATTGCTTATGAAAGGTAAGATGATATTTATCTTTTGAAGTTTAAGTAAAACACTTTGTTACTCTTGGGAATCAGTCCAATATCCAAGAAACAGTGTTATCAATCACCTTGGAAGTTATAAAATACTTGATTCACACTTTAATACTTAATCCTTCATAATTTTTCCATCAATGTCACATTCCACTCACGTTTGGCATCTTTTCTGCTTCATTCAGGTCTTTGCACATTGGGGTGCTCTGGCACTTGATTGAACGACCTGGTATGTTATTCACCTTCATTGCTGTCACAAAATCCCTGAATAAACCAACTTAAAGGAGGAGAGACTTACTTTGGCTCATGGTTGCAGAGATTTCAGTCCTTGCTGTTTGGCTTCACCATTAATAGTTGCTATATAAATAAAATAGTTGCTATATAAATAAAAACTATACAAATATAGTTTTTATCTTTTGTTGCTTTTCTTAATGGGTACTCAATTTTATTCAGATATGCATTCTAGTTAATTATAATCTGTTTACAACAGGCTTATAATTTGGCACAAATGACATTTTGGGCCAGAGAATTTCTTGTCATGAAGGGTTTTCCTGTTCGTTGTAGGATGTTTAAGAGCATTTTGGCCAAGATGCCAATAGTATTATTCCAGCTGTGATAATAAACAAACAAACAAAAAAAAAGTCTACCGATGTTTCCAAATGTCTTAGGAAGCACAGAATTATTTCTGGTTGAGAAGAATTGGTTATTATGAAGGCATTTTAAAAGCCACATGTAGCCCAATCCCATTTGGTCTAAAAATTCCCCATGGTCTCTTTCATGTTAATTGACTCTTAATTTATGATCTTAGGGTAACTGACTTATTGGCAGTAAGAGGAAGCCATGCGGAGCTGGGGTTGTGGCTCGGCGGCGGAGCGCTCGCCTGGCGTGTGTGCGGCCCGGGTTCGATCCTCAGAACCGCGTAAACATAAATGCATTGCATTGTGTACAACTAAAGTAAATAAATAAATATTAAAAAAAAAAAAAAGAGGAAGCCATGCCAAGTAACTTCCTCAGAGCTTCACGTGGACTTTGCACACAATTCCAGACAGTTGAACGTTCCCAGTGCACAAGTCTGGAGCAAGACCCGGACACTGGAAAGTACAGAGACACTGGGAACCAAGAACCTGAGCAGGGCCCTCCACTCACTCTCCAGTGGGCCTAGAATTTTATGCAGCTATTTTGACCTCTGTTTCAGTTTTCTCATCTGTAAAGCCAAATGCAAGCAACTGCTTTACACAGACGTGATGAGGTTTAGCACCAACAGATGTCTGGTACCTGGAACACTTAGTCACTTTATGATTCCAGTTCTTATTATTTACTTAACATCAAAGAACTGGCAACAGAGAGCTCCTCATCAGATCTGAAGTATGAACAATAGTGGTGGAAGGTTCTGATTCTTGATCCGCACCTCAGTGGACAACAACTCATTTTTGCCAGGAACGTTTGGGACTGTGCTAGACAATGAGTTTTCTGATGGGTGAGATCTTGACTCTGTCTTAAGATTTTCATTAACAGAAGAGAATCAAAGCCAAAACAAAATTACAACACAAGGTAGTACAGGCTATAATAAATGAACGAATTCCACCAGTATAGGGAACAGACTCAGAGGGCAATGTCTCTGCAATAATTCATTTTAGAGTTAGAATTGATGTGCCAAAAGGTTTATCCTCTATGCTCTATTGACATGACATTATTAATTTTACAAAATCACGGTTGGTCTGTGATTCCAAAGTTCGTATCACTAGGTTACACCTCTGAAAATTTCCAGTCGGGGTTGACTACGAGTGTTACATACACCTTTTTATCCAAATGCAAGAAATACCTTGGAGGAAATCAGACAAGTGTTTTCTTTCTACCAAATTGTGCAAGTAATTAACTAGATGGTTAAGGAGACTCTGTGCCTATTTGAAAAGTTGAGATCAGCAGGAAATGAGGGATAAAATCAAGGCTGGCTTGTGCAGAACTCCCCCTCCTACTGCAGGACCAGCCTGCTGAACATGGAGGTCTGTGATTGATAAGGGCAAGGCGCTGTGACTCACAGCTGGGCATGGGGATCAAGTTATCTCCCAAATAATAAATTTTAATTCTTGAATGTGTTTCAAAATTCTTTTTTTTTTTTTTTTTTCCCCTTTGGTACCAGGGATAGAACTCAGGGGCACTTGACCACTGGGCCACATCCCCAGCCCTTTTTTGTATTTTATTAGAGACAGGGTCTCACTGAGTTGCTAAGTGCCTCGCCATTGCTGAGGCTGGCTTTGAACTCGTGATCCTCCTGCCTCAGCCTCCCAAGTGCTGGGATTACAGGTGTGCGCCACTGCACCTGGCTGTTTCAAAATTGTTCATACGAACTTTGTTGGTGTTTTATTAAAAGGAGGCATCCCTATGCCTCTTAAATCCAAGAATATGGAGTTCTGGGAAAGAAAAAAAATTCAAATACTTAGATATTGTACCTGCTCTGAGTTTCTCTCTTTTCCTTTTTTGATTAAGACAATGAAGCCAGTCGTGGTGGCACATGCCTGTAATCCCATTGGCTTGGAGGCTGAGGCAGGAGAATCACAAGTTCAAAGCAAAAGCGAGGCCCTAAGCAACTCAGTGAGAACCTGTCTCTAAATAAAATATAAGAAAGGGCTGGGGAGGTGGCTCAGTGGTCAAGTGCCCTGAGTTCAATCCCTATCTCCCACTCCTGACCGAGAGAGAGAGAGAGAGAGAGAGAGAGAGAGAGAGAGAGAGAGAGAGAGAGATTCACAAGGACACACACACATTTTCTTTCAAAGGAAGTCACAACATATTCTTCCTGCACTCATTCCTGGATTTTCCTGCCACATTTTTCTTCCTTGACACACACCTCATTTTGTCATCTTTTTAAAAATAAGTGGGGCTTGGATAAGTCCTAAAGGCAGACACACCTTCAGCCCATCTGAAGAATGATCACCATCCCATCCCCTGAGCCCAATCGCTGGGGATAATTTGAATCCACTGAAATGCCTGGTGTCTGTGCAGTTGCCACGACCCTCCTCAGGCCAGCTGCACCACTGTGACAGCCAAGGTAGGACATTGCCACTTTAAATTAGGGGTTTATCTTGAGTCTTGGAGAATGGAATGTGTTTCAGGGGGAAAGGATGATGAATCACATGGCAGGGAGCAAATGTAACAGTGATTAATGGGACGTTACACAACAACAAAAAAAAATAGCCAACTGTGTGCAGAGATAACTGTAACCACAAAGACCAACTTATTGTCTAAGGTGATGTAATTAACTTCAAGTCCCTCCATGGCTTGGATGGCTGGTTCCAGTGAGCCTGTCCATTGTGCTGGTGATAATGACAAGGTTGTGGCTTCCTCTTTTAAACACTACCCTATTAAGGAACATTTTTCTCCAATACATAACACCGATAAAATGTCAAAGACTAAGATATGGCAATTTAAAGAAGCACAATTATAAGCAACTGTTCAGATTCATTCAACTTTACCTTTTCCCCCAAGGAAGACAATAGAAGAAAAGACCAAACATTTGACTTATGAAATATAAGCTTCTACAAATGTTTTCAGGCATGAAAGGCTCCTTGGTTCGTTCTTTCTTTCTTTCTTTCTTTCTTTTCTTTCTTTCTTTCTTTTTGCTTGTGTTTCCTTTTTCTTCTTTCTTCTTTTGGTTGTTCTGGAGTATAGAGGAAAGCAGTTGATAGGAAATGTTTTTATGATAGTAACTATGACGAAGAAAGATTTCTCTTTTCTTGTCACTCTTCAGTACCTGGCAGGACAACTTGTTCTGTCTGTGCAAGAATGTTTCTTTCATTCTTAAAGAATAAGTAATTGCTTTACTGTTAGAAGAAATGGTTGGCTTGGATATTTGTGAATGTACAATGGGTTTGGAAATTACTCTGAACATTTTAAATATAGAAAATCAGTATTGTGAATATTTCCATCCATTGAAATCGTGTCCACATTCTTCAGTTAGCAAGGTTGGAAAGGAGTGTACATTTAAAAATGATTGCCAGTTCATTTGCAAAATTTGAAGGCCTTCCTGACATTTGAGACCTGCTTCACTTGACATTTTTGCATTGTTTGGCTACTTGCACAGGGAACAGAAGAGCAAAAACTTCTAGAATTCTGAGCTATGATATAATTGGAATACCAGCTTGCCTCCCACCTGTCAGATGTTTTCCTCTTCCCAACTTTGAAACAATAACACTATTCTAAATTCCATAGTGTTTTTGTCCTTTGCAAATAACATTAACCACTTCGATCCTACAGAATAGCTGTTGAGAGTATGTGTGTGTGATGTTTAAAAAAATCATGGACTTTAGGGTAAAATAGATGTAACTTTCAGCTCAATTATTCTTGTGTTATAAAACATTTGCCTTCCATTAATCTCATTTTAATCCATTAAAACAATAATAATATTTATCAATATTTAGAAGTGCACAGAGACTGAAAGAGATATTGCATGCAAATATGCTATGAAAATATTCAGTCACATTTCCTTTCTATTGCACCCACTCCTTCCATCTAAGTGACTGGAGTAAAATGTTATGTGTTATTTGTTATTGTATTTATTAAGAAAGGAAAGCGAGTAAATGAATGTAGCCTTTATTAAGCACTTGCTACAATTCAACTTCTATTGTTGCTCATTTCATACACATTATGTTACACACAAATTGTTATCCAAACGATTTGCTCAGGTTTTGCAGATTCGGGATAAAAGGTTATTTATTTATGTTTTATTGTGTTAAAAACATAAATTGAACAACAAAACTAGCATTTTTGGTAATTTTGAAATACATTTTATATTTTTAGAGCCTATCCATTTGAGAAAAATAATAGGTGAATGATTAGAGCATTTTGAAATATTTTAAAATTTATTGTGAAAGTGGCATAAATTTTACTTCCAAGGTTGTTTTTACTAATGTTTAACTGAATAAAGTATTGCAACCAAATTAATATACAATTTAAAATTGCATCTATGAAAGTATTTTTTTAGAAGTAGGGGATCCTTTATCTCAAGGAATGCACTGTATTTCAAATCATCAGATATTCAGAAATAGCTGTCCTATAAATAGCACACAGGGACAACATAAGATGTGTAGTGTGCTGCAGTGTGATCTGGTGAACTCTAACAGGTTGCTGCTTGAAGTTAGATAAGAAACATGCTATCACTGGAACCAACTGTGATACAGTGGAAAGGCTTAGCAAAGTTCCCTGATGGAGAAAGGAAGTAAGAACAGAGGCAAGGTGCCTCCACCAGGGGTTGTGACCTGTTGCTGCCTGCAGCTATCTCCGCCTGCAGCAAAGATACCCCGGGAAAGAATTCAGAAGCAGACTGGAAAATGAATAGGCTCTTTATTCTTGCTTCTTCTAACTTCTCTCTCAGGCTCCAACAACCTCTCCAACTCCAACCACCCTCTAGCCAACCTCACCCAGATAAATATTTTTTGCCTTAACATGTATACACGTGTCAACAGCTCAAACTTACAGATGTATCACATAGTGTTCACGGGCATAGAAAGATTCTTAGATAAATGCATGAATATCAGGTGAAAATACTGAAACACCTCTTATGGCTCTCAGCTAGCCGCAATCTTAGCTATCTCCTTATTAGGGCTCTTACAGTGACCCATGGTGATGTCAGTGGTGATGGATTAATGTGATCAGTTGCTTTCCAAATATCCCACTTATATCAGGGGTAAAAAAAAAAAAAATTATTTGCCTTTGTTCACTTTAGTAATTGATATGTGTATCACAAATGCATGGACTACTTACAAATTTGCTAGCAAAGGTAGGAGCGTTCTCCTAAATTTGTTGGATTTCAAAAGACATCTGTTTAGCACACTTAAAATCATGCAGTGAGAACCCATCAGCAGGTAGAAGACGAACACTCTTGAACCTGCTACTGTCTGACGTGATCCCAGTCTTCACACGAGAAGCCTTATTGCTCTTAGAACTCAAGAACAATGATGATGTCAATAAAACCATGTCATGTAAAACCGACAACATACTGTTTAAAATGTAATGTGACCCTCTGTATGGAGTGCTTTTCTCCTTTCTACCCAAAATAATTGGTAAGCAGGTCATGACAGTCATGTCTGTACATTGTGCAACATATGAAAAAATAGCATATTAGCCCACTATCATATTTATAGGAGGCTTAGCCACATAGAAGGTACCACATTATACAGTATCCTATTTATAGCACAATCTGTATTATTATTATTATTATTATTATTATTATTATTATTATACTGGGGATTAAACCTAGGGTCACTTAACTCTTGAGCCACATCCTCAGCCCATTTTTCAAAAAATATATTTTATTTTGAGACAGGGTCTTGCTAAGTTGCTTAAGGCCTTTCTAAATTGCTGAGGCTGGCTTTGAATTTATGATCCTCCTGCCTCAGCCTCCCAAGCTGCTGGATTTACAGGCAGGCACCAGCGTGCCAGGCTTATATTTTAATCTTTTTTTTTCATATATATTGCAGTTTTTCTTATTTGTTCTAATTACTTATACATGACAGTATAATGCATTTTGATACATCATACATAAATAAATAGAGTATAACTTCTCATTCTTCTGGTTGTACTTGATGTAGAATCACACTGGTAGTGTAATCATATATATATGTATACAGGGCAATAATGTCTGATTCATTCTATGCTCCTTCCTACCCCTGTAACCCTCCCCTCCCTTCACTCTCCTCTGCCTAATTCATGGTACCTCTATTTTTCCATAGCCCCTCACCCTTAATTATGAATTAGTGTCCACATATCAGACAAAAATTGTGCCTTTGATTTTGGGGGGTTGGCTTATTTTGCTTATTTTGATATTCTCCAGCTCCATCCATTTACCTGCAAATGCCATATTTTCATTCTTAATGATAACAAAAGACACATTCACATTATGATTTCTAACCTATTTTAATGCACCTATGTCAATTTCACTGAAATATTAGCAGAATTGCATACTTGGGGCTTAATGTGATAAACAGTCTGAGATAACAAAGACTTCAGACCATAGTCCAAGTTTAGTAAGTTCTTTTTGAAATAAAACATGAAACAGAAGTGTAACAACCAGGGCTATCTTGGATGACATTCTCTAATCTGTGTCCCCACCAGCTGCCATCAGCACAGTCATCAGGTCTGGGCAGAGCAGCCTGATCGGCACCTCATCAGGGTTCTACCCTTTGTCCTACCTGCACCATACCCACTCCTCACTCCTCTCTCCTTGAATCCAACCCCACTCTCTGCTGAGCCCTCTGCCATCCGCCTCCTTCCTCCTTCAGTTTCCACATGCACCTGGGAGTTCCTTCTGAGTAATGACAGTGACTCCCCAGCAGTGACTTTAACTCCTATCCACCCTTCTAATTTCACCTAATACTCTGCATCAATGACTGCTGCAAACAGACATCTTTCAGGACCTTACTGGCATTGACAGTCACCTTTGTCATTACTTTCCCTTTAACAAGACTCACACCTAATTCATCTTGGTCATATAAACGCAAACAAGACAGATGACCAAATGGAGTGAAGCAAAGTAGGCTTGTGTCAAGTGAAACAGTCTATTATGAGGAAGCTGGACAAACTTTCTGCTGCAGGCACATCTACTACCATTTCCACTGGGTGAACAATTCACCCCCAGAGGTTGATTGGCAATATCTGGAGACATTAGTTGTGATGCTACTAGCATCAGGTGGATAGAGATCAGAGATGCTGTTAAGCATCCTAAAATGTCCAGGACCCCTCTACCTCCAACAGAGAATCATCTGCCCCTTATGTCAGCAGTGCCATGCCTTAGATGTCCTACACCAGGTGAACTTGAGACACTAGAAGGAAGCCGTGAGAAGCTTCTCTCCCTTGATGCTGCTGTTTCATATGTATGCGAGGACAACTTTGTGTGGCTATGATTGAAGCTGCAAGTCATGGTTCTAGAGTACCCTTTACAGATTTCCCATTGATTTGCTCTGTGGCTTTGTGTCGATCACTGAGCTCTCAATAGCACACACTTGCTGGAAAGCACATGTGTGTTACTGTGAAGTAGGACCTAGGAAACAGGTTTCCACATTAGCAGTGACCACCTGTGAGCTCCGAACAGTGCCTACCTCACTGTTCAGTTGCCCTTTGCAGATAGAAAGACAGATATAAATTCTCCAATTTCCCACTAATGTGATAGCTGCAATAGCCACAGAAATGATATCTAAGTGCTAAATGTGCTGTTGGCCAACTGTTAAATAATGCAGTAAAAATTAATAATGTATTGTAATAAAACTTTCTTTATTACCATTATATTTGTATTTCTTTATTAATCTTTTTTTTTTTTTACTTTATTTCTCTATTATGTTTCTTGTCAGCCTCCTGGCCCCAAATGTCATGCTAATAACTTGCCCAATCCCAGTTACTACCTGTCACTTCTTTCTAGCTTATTTTCCCTCTCTTCCCTCAATTCCAGTTTCCTGTTTGCTTAATCTTAGATTGATATATTTTGCTGTCTCTTTCATCTCTCTCTTCAATTAATCTCTTTTTAATTCTTTTCCATTAAATTTTTTTCTGCTTTCTTAAAACATTTTTTTCTCCTCCAGAAAACTCTATAAAAGATGGAAATGGTAAAAGGACATAGGATAGTCAATCTTGAAGCCACTGTCTTTAGTTCTCATCCTCAAAATTTGTGATCATACTTCCAGGAACTAGACAGCTAAGGCAACCTTCCCTTAGAGAGAAGCAGGGACTGACACAAGCCATGTGCCCTTCGGGGTGTATAGCATAAGCCCAAGAGGTAGTTAGGTAGGGGATGCCTTTGGAATTCAAGCTCACACTTCCAGTTCCAGGAATACAGGAACATGCATGCAGATTTTGCCATTGCTGGAATCCTTGCTGCCCTCAAAATACAGTTGTTCAAAGCATGGCTCATATTTCTTATTTTAGTCTGTTTTCTATTGCTACAAACACAGTACCACAGAATAGATAGGTTACGAAGTAAAGAGATTTACTTCAGCTCAGAGTTCTTGTCCAAGGTAGAGAGGTTGCATTTGGTGATGGCCTTTGCTGGCAGAGTCCTGAGCAGTTCAGGGCATCATATAACAAGTGACAGGGAACATGTGTGTGTTCTCTCTATCCCTCTTATAAAGCCACCAGGATTCAGTCCTGAGGACTCTACCCTGATGACATTATGTAATCCTAATTACATCCCAAACACTTCACCTCTGAAAACTTGAAGAATTTTCTCATAATTCTCAAAGTATAAGAAAGAGTTGGTTTTCATGTCCTCAGAAAATGCCCAGCACAGTGGAACTAACAAATATCATATGTAAATGTATCCATGAAGTTTAGCAATTGAAATGTGATTTGCCTGTAAATTATCTCTTTACTGTAGATTTGGAAATTCCCCCAAAAACATGATCTGACATTCACATTTCCCTGACTTCTCTTTTGTTTATGAAGATTTCTAAATGCATTTTACATGCCCCAAATTCTCCTACCATAATCCATTACCAATAAACCACTTGCTGGTACTATTTCTGTGCTTTAGCTATTGCATTATTAATTGGCAGAAGATTGTAAACATGATTTATGAATTATTTACAAAGTATATATCTACTGGGAGGGAAAAATTTGAATGCAGGTAATGCAAAACTATGTATGGGTTTCAAAGAGTGCAGTTCACTCTCTGGGAAGCCTGTTTGAAGCATGCAATACGTAGCATGACATTTTACTAGGTCAGGGTGGCTGGAACTTTCATTATATTAAGAAGTCTCCTTAGAATTCAAATCATGACAAAATATTGACAAGTGATATGGGATTTGTAAGTACATTGAGTATTACTTTTTCTATTAAATTAGCAAAGAATTTTTAACTTAGATGAATAAATAGAAATAGTGCTATGTTATGAGAAGAGATAGAATAAATTATCACACTCTAAAATGTCTAATAACATCCTGATATTTTGTTTGTCTCAAAGGATCACAAATATAGAGCACTTATTTTCTCTACCTGAACCAATGACAAATAAGGCCAAAGGATTCGATTAGGAGGAAAAGAAGGGCCTTCATTACTAACAAAGCCTAGGTTGAAGACATAACTTACAATTCTAGGCACTTAAGCTTCTTTGTACTTGCTGATATTGAAGTTCAAAATTAAATAATCTTGTCAAGCCAATCATTGGAATTGGCCACAGGTTTTCCCTGTAAGATTGGAAGAGAGTTCAAGAATTTATACCAAGCTAGGGCACCATCACTGCAAGGTTGATGCAATTATGAAGACTGGTCAAACAGTGTGAGGTTTGGACACTGAGGTGATATCTGCAGATGTGCCTGAAATTCAATCTTGGTGGGTGAAGCCAGGATGGGTTAAAGACTGGGTAAATGACACATCAGATTGCTATGTCCATGACCTTGCAAAAAATGCCTCATGCAAAGGTAGACATGGCTAGCAGGTGCAGCTGGCTAAAGACTTAATTACCCAGGAGTTGAGTGGGGGGCAACAGCCTTGGCAACTCAATTATGACGTCTCTTCCTGTCTAATTTTAAAATTATGGGGTTTGCCCAAGTGATCTGTAAGGGTGTATTCTATCCATAATCCTACATAATATTTTAACACCTTTCTAATGTAGATCAATGCATTGTAATAAATATTACTACATTTCTATTCCCTTTAGTAACTTTTTATTAAATTCAATCTCTATGTATCTAATTTACAGTGGCCTATACCACAAAAGGTGTCAATTTCTAAATAGCAAATCCATATGTCTACAAAATATTCCCTCTTAAAAAGACCTAATTAAAAATGGTCAAAAATATAAAAATCTAAATTAAATACCCTGCTTTTATTCCTTCACTATGTTTTTCCATTAAAATGCTTATAAATTAACTGTACACATATGCTTCTACTTATGCTCTTATTTATACTACCTTCTATTTTACTCATGCACTTAGGAAAATCGAGACACTGAAATTCTATATTATCTATCTATCTATTTATCTATCTATATCATCTATATCTCTATCATATATCCACCCATCCACTGGGAAACAGAGAATAGGACAGTGCTCAAGTACCAGTTTGACAGCTAAAGTTCAATAAGCTTAATTAGAGGCCATGGATTTCTTTCAACTGCTACTTCTTTGAACAACTTAGTATTATTAGTTTTTTTCTTGCTTTATTCTCAACCCACTGTCCAAAACCCATAAAATTCTCTGGTGGCTGAGATCCCCATTATTTTCCACTAATATTGCTTAGATCCTCAAGTGTCCTGAATATCTTTGAGCCATTTGTTCCATGGTGTTCTGAGATCTCAGTGGCTGCCAGAATTAAAGCATTCATATTCTTCTCTTAGACTGTGATCCAGTTGAGCAGGTGTATGTTGTGGAAACCCTTAATATGTTCTGGGACCCAAACTATTAAGTGATATTATTTGCCACTAATAAGAGACAAACTACACGAAGGACTTTCTCACAATACTGGTTTTGTAGGGGTGTTTTTACTATGTCATCCGACTGTCCTTGCAAGAAGTGAGACAATTCTAGCCCTTTTGAGAATTTTACTTAAATGGAAACACACTTTGAGACATAGATGAATTCATAACCTTCTTGGGCCTTTCTTGGACCATCAAAGAGCACATAAGTCCATGATCCACGAACATAAAAAGAATAAGTGTGATTGCAAAGCAAATGGACTTTGAACAACAGGCTTCAAATGACAGTATTTCTATTTCCATGTACATTTGGAAAAGTCTCAATAACTCCTATTTATACCTAAAACCAGAGCCCATACTTCAAATGTCTTATTTGACTTTGAGTAAAGGTATAATCATTACATGGTAAAAGGTGTAAGGCTCATTTTCAGTAATTTCCCAAAGATTACTCTATTATGTAATATCAAGTTAGACTTTCCTTATACACTTGTGTTGCTTCTCATCTGTGTACAATTTTCAGTCTTTGCTTCCTTTAGATGCTTTGAAGACAGTGGTGTTAGACAACTTAGTCATGTATTTAATTAGCCTCCTTAACTTAAATTTGGGAGAAACTTTTGACTCTATCACAAGAAATCCAATAAAATTTAGGTATCATTAGGGCTATTAACAGAGTTGTCCACAGAATTCTTGGCATCATATTAATACCATAACCCAAAACCCCTTCAATTTCTCATGGGCATATTTCTCTAAATACATTGAATAATTATCTGACATTATTTAGAAAAAGACATAGTTCAATTATATTTGCTCATAAACACCTCCTATGTTCAAGGCATTGTATTGAACTATGAGTAGAAAACAAGTTGATAAAACAAAGCATTTGCTATACAGGAATTCAGGGATAAATTGAGGGAAAAAATCATATCTGTTTCTTTGATTCTAGGTGGTAAGGGATAAAATTCCTAATTAAAGAAAACCACTCTTTTCAACTATAATAAAGGGTCAGAGACTATTTTTTATAGACATGAAATAACTGTACATATTTATGGGCCTATGTGATGATTTGGTATTTGTATACAATGCATAGTGATGGAATCAGGGTAGCTAGTCTTCCCATCGATAAGCCTTCATCATTTCTTTTGTACTGGGAACTTTTTTCTTTTCTTTTTTTTATATTTTATTTATTTTTATAATATTAGTATTATTATAATTCATAACTTTTTTCTTTATGCTGGAAAGCTTGTGTCTACTGGGTTTTTAAAAAATAAATAACAAATTGTTGCAAACTGCATTTTTTTTTTTTTTTTTTTTTTGCATTTCTTGATGAAAGCTTTTACACCTCACCCTCCATTCTGACCTCTTTCCCATGTGCCTCATGTCTAGATAAGTGCATATGAAAGATTGGGTTCCCTCTCCTTTGGTACATGTGACAGCATCAAACCATGCAACTCCTGGTCACATGTGGGCCTCACCCTGGCCCCACTCTAAATAAAACTGAAGTCAGTCTCCTTTCTTGGCTCTTGCAAACCATTATGAGGTTTAGAGCCCCAATCAGCACTTCCTAGGAACCCCAAATAAGTAAGTAGTAATAATTTTTTACACTTCTTCATGTGCATGTATAACACCAATGCCAGTCCCAAATCTGGACCAAGTTTTGTGAGGAGTCCATTCTGTCTTTGCAGGGAGAACACAACACTCCCTTAGGTTTTGCAACTACCGAAATGTCATAGGAGTCAGATGAGGAAATCCAAATGTGAGCTTTGGCACAGATAGAATGCTGAACCCAAGTTCATGCTTGGATGTGAGCTACTGAAGGGGTTTCTTGTTCTCCACACCATGCATCAGTCAGGACAGCCGGGGGGTGGTGGCAGTGGGGTCACAGACAACACTAAAATTCATAAGAAGCAATTGAACAATTTCACCCAATTGCAGGTAGAGTTAGATAGCTTCCACCATGAAGGTAGCCTCACCTAATAGAGAGCAGATCACAGCAAGGTAGAAAGGGACAGGGACAGAGAGACTTTGTCCAAGGTGAGTGAAGGGAATCATGTGAGTGGCAGATTGAGCACCGATGGCTTGAGCAAATTATGGGAGGGGAGAAAGTATAGTCTTCTGGAAAGGAATCCTAGGTGTCACCATCTGACAGGGGATAGCATCCAATGGGCACTTAAAGATGAGTCAGGGAGACAAAGGCCATGTCAGAGGGTTACCTATCTTAAGAAAATTAATGATGAGAAAATTAGTCATGTTTACCTCGGAGAAGTCATTAGGGAAGAGGCCTAATGACTTTTTTTTTTTTTTCCTAAATTGAACCTGAAAATCAGATATAGGGAAGTGGTTCCTAATGTTTAGAATTTGTGAATCATTAATGGGAGACAAAATAGGAGAATAACACACTGCAGCAATCAGGAATTTTTGCAAAGCCATTACCTATGTATCTATTTTTATTTATGTTAGTGTAGAATTATTTTATAAATTAAAAGTTATTTTAGCATAAAATGATAATTACATACACTTAAAAGGTAGCCTTTAAATTGATATTTGATATTTTTGATTTATAAAATACATTTGGATGACCTGAAGTTTTCATTCTTTTAATTACTAATGCATTCTTTTAATTACTAATGAAAACTTTATCACAGACCTCCAGCAGACCCTTAATGACACTTGGAGATATGTTAGTAAGTACAGATGATAATCAAGGAACCAGGCGAAAGTAAAGTAAGGCTAACTTTCACAATTTAAAAGAAAAATTGCATTTAAAAAACAATTAGTACTCATATTTGACAACAGGTTTCATTATTAAAAAAAAGAAAAGCACGACTATATCTGAATATAGTGTCCACATCACTGGAAGCTTCCACTAAAGGCTGTAAAATGGGCTTTGAAATATTTACAGGAGTGTGAGAAAAAAGCGACATTCATTAGGTAACCACCAGGTGTCAGACACTGGTGTATTTCTGATCTGCACATAAATTGCATATGTATATGCTCCATTAATGCTAAGGACAGCTGATTAATATTCCCAAGATCACACAGCATGTAAATGGAGGAGGTGGAATTCAAACATGATTCTATCTGCCTCTTGCTATTGAATCATTCCCCTTGGTATTTTTCACTGGAAGTTCCCTGAAACTGAAGAAGATTCTCATGAAGATGCTTATGAATTTGAAGGTTGTGGGTAGTTTCAACCTACATCATGCCAGTCGTTGAGCAGGAGATGGTAGACGTGTCAAACCCATTCTAACGAGGAAACATACAGCCCGGAGTTCCACCTAACACTTACTAGAGATCTAGGAATCAGAATCACGATTTACAATCCAGGGTGGCAATGCAGAAGTATAGGTGATTATAGGGCTGGTGAGGAAGGCAACTGCCTGAGCCTTCTGGGAACCTCACTGTAAGAAGCAGCGGGACACAGTTCTTAAAGTGCAGGGAGAATCTACCCAGGAGGAGCAGAGCCTGCAAGGAATTATGGGTTCTTCTAAAAATCCCTGTAAATATTACAACATAGCTCCAACATTGCTTTCTTCTTGATACATGTCTTCTCTCCTTCATTCTCAGGCAGAATTATTGCTCTTTGACTTTTCAACTGCTATGGTTCTGCCTATACGCACCTGTATCTTCTGTCATCTAACACACCTCTCTCTCCTCTACTGTAGTAGTTGCTGTGACTTCCTTGAGGACATAGACTATGTCATTCACAGAAGTGTGTGTGTGTGTGTGTGTGTGTGTGTGTGTGTGTGTATGTGTGTGTGTGTGTGTGTGTTTCTGTCTTAGAATGAATGGCAGTGCTTGGTTTGTGATAGGAACTCAGCATAGTTTCCATGCCTTGAACAAAGGAAAGGCATGAATAAAAGGAATCAAAGATCCTCTGTATTTGAAAAGACTAAATAAAATGAAAAAAAAAAAAAAAAAAGAAAAAAAACAGCATATTTTGTGCATCAAATTGTGCCAAACACTGCATTCAGTAAAGGAAGTTGCTTTCTGCAGTCAGTCTTTTTCCACATGATGAAAATCAAGACACTGCATACGTTAACAGCTCAAGTTCAGACCACTGGTAAACAGCAGGCAAAGAATTCCTTTCCAATTTGTTGAATCTAAATTACATTCAGTGTTCAAGATTGATGACTGGACACAAGTCCGTGGAATAGAATAAACATGAGTGAACATGTGGCTTTCAAGCCCACCTTGAGTTTACTTTGACCCCTTAGACCATGGTGAGCCTTTTCTTTCTCATTGGACTCGGGCCAGAGGGCACTTTCTGTTTTTCTGCAAGACTGTGTTTACCTCTGTACAGATCTTCTCACCACTTCTCCATGGCAAAGGCAACTTTTCCCTTCGCTAATCCAGTGGCGATGGAGTTGTGCTCTAGATTATGCATGGAGCTGACATGCCACCACCCACGTCCTCAGGGCCCCAAATTCCATGCTCTTCTTTCATTTGCTTCCCAGCATGAGCCTTGATTCCTCTGGAATGGGATTTTTAGACCATGTAAGCTACCTGGTACCGAAAACCGGGAGGAAAAACTCTCGGAGGCAGAGTTAAGCTTTTACTACTTTTACTTCTACTTTCTTAGAGCTTAGAGAGGGAAAGAAAGATTTTTAGAGAGAAAGATTAAAGCGAGCTTTTCTTCTTGTCTTCTTAGCTTAGAGTCTTAGAGAGAAAGAAAGATAGAGCTTAGCTTAGAGAAAGATTAGAGCTTCTTTCTTCTCTCTTCTTTCTTCCTTCTTCTTTCTTCTGTCTTCTGTCTTCCTCAGGAGTCTCGGCCTAACTCTGACCAGTCATTACTTCTTCTATCTGGTTTCTCTTCTGTAACCGCTCTGCCTACGTTCTGGCCGCTCTGATTCTTCTGACCGACCGAGTGACTGCCCGGCTGACTGAATTCTCCGTTCTCCTAACTCGGACCGCTTTCACCCGGTTATATACCTTCAGCTTTGCGGGTGCCTACAGGTGCGTCACATACATATCAGGTGGAACCTATGGCTTCCAGCTAGCTGCAACAGCCCTTCCTAATTAGGGCTCCTTCAAGACCACCCTACAAATGTTTAATATGAAGGCAGCAGGACAAGGATCTGCAACTCAGATCACATTTGGTTTCTACTGGGAGCGAAGGTTCGATGTAAGGAAGAGAATTTTCTTATGCAGTTAAAGAGAAAAATTGAGGGGAAAAATGGAAGTAGGAAGACTTTTTTTTTTTTTTTTTTTTTTTTTTTTTTTTTTGTACAGAGAACGAACCCAGGGTCATTCAACCACTGAGCTGCAACCCTAGCCCTTGTTATTTTATTTTTTTTATCTCATTTTATTTATTTGTTTGTGTGTTTATGGTACCATGGATTGAATCCAGGGGCACTTTGCCACTAAGCCACATCCCCAGCCCATTTTTTTTTTTTTTTTTTGTATACATATATTTTATTTAGAGACAGGGTTTCACTGAGTTGCTTAGGGCCTCACTAAATTGCTGAGGCTGGCTTTGAACTTGCAATTCTCCTGCCTCATTCTCCCAAGCTGATAGGATTACATATGTGTACCGCTGTGCCTGGAAGGAAGAACCATTTTCAGTGACCATTGTGTCCTATAAATTCTTTTACAATTAAAAAAAGAATAAATCATAAAAATGACTCAAAGACATTGGGAAATATGGTTAAAAATAAAAGCAAATATTATCCAGGAAAAATATATGTAATACATACATATATATCTCTATATATTTTATAGCCATACTATCTATGCATTATATATAAATAGACCAGATATTATATATCCTATGATTATCCTTGTTCCTATATATGTTTATGGATATTGTGTATGTTCATATGTGTTTTGTATGCATTGTCAGCCCTAATCCTAGTCACTAGAGCAGTGTTTTCTATGTGTAGTCTGCAAATCACCTGCATCTGAGGCACCTGGGGGGCTCATTTTAAAATCCAGTTTCTTCCTCCACATATCTTCAGATTCACTGAATCAGAGAATGTAGGCTATAGAGCAGAGATCTACATTTTAACCACCTTCTTAGCTGCCTTAGCTGCCACCTTCTTACACTCAAGTGTAAGAGTGCATGACATAAAAATAACCGTTTAAAATATATTTCGGAGCATAATATGATGTGTGAAATGCTCTAATTGATCATCATATTTTCCACATTTAGATTACTTCCAGCCTCTTGCTATGTAAATAATGCTAGTATGAAGCCCTTCAAGTGCACAGTTTTCCTTCACATTTATCAATCTAGGATGCTGCAGACTTCTTAGCACTCAATATCACAATTCTTCTAATACTTGTGATCTGATATCCAAATTTATATTATTTTAACATGACATCTTTATGTGGATGCATAATGCTGGATATTATCATTATTTCCTATTTTATGGCATATCTATCTTCCTTACTATTTATATTTTCTGTTTTTCCCCATAGAGACACATCTAGAGAACTATTTATTGAGGTTAACTCTAATTCAGCTGTTGTATGCTTGTATGGCGTTTTTGTCTGAATTTTACCCATTATAGATTTTGAAAGGCACAGTCTCTTCAATTCGGTTTTTCTCAACTTTTTAAAACACTGTTTCTTTTTTTAAAAATAATTTTTACTATGTGTATTAGAATTTTACAACATGATGTTCATTTTAACCCTTTTATTCTGAACTTCTATTTAGATCCAAGCATTTAAATGTTAACTTACTCAATCTTTCATCATAAAAAATTGGTCAGTTCATGTGATTTTTGTCTTTTGGTATATACTTTGGGACTTGTTTTTGTATATTGTGAGGATATTATTGGAGGTTGTGCTAGTGTGGCTGCCTGAGGTCTTATGATCCCATGGGGAAATACTGCTTCTGCTCGTGGGAACAACCCTTGCCAGCCACCTCCTAATACTAGGTACCCGGTTTCTGTACCAAGGTAACCCCAAAGGCATGAGTGTGGACCTCCTGGATGGCTTTGGCCAGACACTAGGAGGAGGAGAAGATTGAGGAGCTCCCAAGAGAAGAAACTTCGCATGGATTCTTTGAGAGTTACCTTACCCAGAATGGCCAAAGCACTGGAAGTCCTCAAAAAATTTCAAGGAAGGCCCAGAAGTGTGGGCTGAGCTCCCAGGGACAGGGCTCACTCTGTTCAAGGTTGGACTGCAGAAAAGTTGGGAATCAAGTACAAGATAGATGACCAATATGACAAATGCTGTGCCTCTTTTGGGTTTGTTGAGTAGAAAATCATGTTCTCCAAAGATAGTCTCAGGCTTCCCCCAGTCAAGTTCCTTTGGCTTTGAACAAGTGACTTTTAACCCTGAGTGCTTTTGTTTTTTCCACTTTTTTTTCTTATGAGGGACAGTTTGGTAAGAAGGATATTTATCCACATCATGCATTATTCAAGCAAAGATTAAAATAACTAAAGGGTTGAATAGTAGCTATCTGTGGAGTAATATGTAAAGTTATGCAACATGGTCAATGATCTTAATGTGGCTCCTGCCTCATTATGACACTTGTAATCGATTAGCTTCCTCCCAGCCCCAGTGAGCAGATAACCCAGCATCCAACCAAATAGAATGACAATTGTGCTCTTTTTCACCCCAATATAAGGACCTTCACTTTTCTTTCCACCATCAATAACAAATTGAGTTCATTATAAAGTCAGTGGATCTGAGACAAAGTAAGTAACTTATTTTTTAGCTGTTCTTTCTGAAGCACAGTAAATGCATATATTTCAACATGGTTTCTGAAGGGAGTTAGAGTCAATAATGTAGATTTTGTATACAATGATAAAAAAGCAACATGGGCACAAGATGTTTGGATGATGTGAATACTGCATGCTACCTTCTTGATTTCAATTTGATATAGTTTTAGGATGGTCTTTAAAACTTAAAAGCAAAGTTAAAACATGTATTTCATCAAGACATTTCAGTGACATTACTTTTTGCAAAAGTGGAATAGGATTTTTCTCCCTAAGTTGAGGCTGTGTGTCCCCCACTGCCTTGGTAGTTCTATGGTTTCATTTGATCAGCTTCCCTCATACGACTCCCCTCATCTTCTGCTCCAGTGGCAGGCCTCCTCTTCTTTGTCATAATAACAGAAGCATTTTTCTGCGGGAAGCTGATAAAAGAGCCCTTTTCTCACTTTAATTTTTCTCTCCATTTGCTCATTTTAATAGCTTCCTTCCCCATCATTCAAGATGGTTTCTAAGTTAGTGCCTGTCACTGGATTTTAAAATGACTACAGTGTGCCAGACTCGTGAAATGGAGTCATGTGGTACAGAATTTATAATTAAATTATGAGAGAGAGAGAGAGAGAGAGAGAGAGAGAGAGAGAGAGAGAGAGAGAGACTCCCCCCTTGGAAGGATAAGAGCAAGCAGGAAGCTCTGTGGTTGAGGAGGATGAAAGACTAGGATTGTCAAGAATGGGGAGCCATGAAAGTAGGGGTTCTCAAAACCCTTGGGGGCAACTGAGGAATTGCAAATGATTGGGCAACTGAGACCCTCATCCTCCTCCATCAAAGGACACAAGATTCCGCACACATTGTGAGGATTAGAGAAGATAAAACACTTGAGACGGAGCTGAGATGGCTTAAAGGACCTCAACGTGAAGGGCATGGGTCTTCTTCACTCTGCACTGTTTCCAAAGAGCAGAACCAGCACATTGAATATGCACAGGAGTTCAAGGTTCAGGGGCCCTGCCTTCACTCTCTGCCTCTCCGAAAGGAGAATGAATAAGAACAGAACTCTGTACAACTAGGGTTTGACTAGAAAGAGCTTTGTGGAAGCAGATTTGTGGGGGCAGATGTGCCAGACGCTGCTGCTACAGATCTAATTAATGATGGTGTTTATTTCTCTACCAACAAATCCAAAACAACGTCTTGGGGCCCAGGTTCATATCCAAAGCATGCCCATTTTACAATGTATACTTATCCAATCTAAGTCAAGCTGGGCCCAAGTCAGCATTATAAATATATGGTTGTAACTGTGGATGTTAGCAAAATTACAGCTATGTAAGCAAAACTGACCTTTACAGAGGTCTTAGGGAACTTTTAAAATCCCAATATTCATTATGTATATTAAAAGGTAATATCCAGGAATCTCATTATTTTTCACATGTAAACAGAATTATTGAGTTTCAATGAAGAAACAGAATCTACTGTGTGTTTCTGGTCAGTGAGCTTTGATTAACTGCTGGTTTGATAAATTAAATGGCATCAATTGTTATTAGCCTCATAAAGCTATCACACATAAATCAGAGCTATTCCTTTTCCTAAAATCTTCCTGAATAGAATTTTTGAAGAAGGAAATTGACTCAGACATATAATTTGAAAATGATCTGGTCAGAAGTTATTGTTGCATGTGTGCAACACTAAGATGGCCCTTTGAAAGAAGAGTGTGTAGGTGGGTAGCTGGGCGGGGGGTTCAGATACTATTCTTTCATTCAACATGTGTTAGGAACCCTCATAATATCAGACATTGAGATCCATTCTGAGATATTTGGTAGGGGCTTGTTGTTTCATCACATCTCAAAATCGTGATATACATTATCCATTCAGTTGCATTAACATGCTTTTGTATATTATTTGTTTATATGCTCATTACAGGATTAGAAGTAGAAATTTTGGTCAGGGGAAAGGGTTTGTATATTTAATTGCTTGGCAGCACATAGAAAAATTCTTTACACATGATAGGAAATTTAGTGCTTATTAGTCTATTTAAATTACTAAACTAATAGAAAAGTTGTTGTTGTTGTTGCTGGTACTGAGTATTTTTACATTCCTAGGAAGTGACAATTTTGTCCTCCACCAAAAAGTATACCTGAAGAGTAATGACCATGTTGACTTTGAAGAGGATGACTAGGCAGTCTGGTATATGGAGCTGGAGGTAGAGAAGAAGAAAGAGCAAGAGCATTTGTAGAGTGCCCTTACATCAGGCACCTGAGAAGAAGTTGGGATGAGCATCTGTGTCTCTTGTCCTTGCTTGGTATAATTTTATTGGCTACACTAACCTCTCACCTAAGGCATTTTTGTTCAGTTAGCACAAATTTAGATAAACTTATTGCAGAAAATGTGTAGATAAACTCCTTCTAGTACAAGTCACATATGTTTTGTGGCTTGGGCCTTGATTATTTCTCTTCCTTTACTGTCTATCGTTTTTTGCTGATCTCAACTTTATTTGCCACCTAGCTCTTTGGTCACTTTCTTAAATGCACCCAATTGTTGTTCATGCATGGTGGTTGTAGCTGCTGCCTGCTTTTCTTTTTCTTTCTTTTTTTTTTAAGAATTTTTTTTAAGATCATTCTTTTTTTAATATTTATTTATTTGCTGTAGTCGTACACAATGCCTTTATTTTTATGTGGTGCTAAGGATCGAACCTGGGCCTCGCACATGCTAGGCGAGTGCTCTTACCGCTGAGCCACAACCCCAGCTACTTTTCTTAGAGCCTATACACACAGCTCTTTGCAACAGTACCTGCTTTCTCATCTTCAGATTTCAGCTAAAAGATAATTTCACATCAAAGTGCTCTTCCATTACTATTGTAAATAATTACCCATTTTTGCTTATCACAGACACTAATTTAATGACTTCATTAATCTTATCAAACAAAAATGTTTATCTTATCTGTCAGTTTAATTGTAGTCAATTGGCATTCATTAGCACCACCTCCACTATGCCTAGTACCAGAAGAGCAGGAGATACAAAAGACTTGGTGAAAATTTTATCCCAGGGACAGAAGCTGGCACATTGTTGAAGGCAGGGCACAGGCAATTATTAAATGACTGAATGAATGAGTGAGTGCAAGATGCTTAAGACCCAAGCAGTGCCATCAGAACCTAGGTCTACTGCAGACCACCTTACTAGAAAAGAGACACACTGAACAAAAGCCCTCAGGTGTAAACCAAGGATTCATGACAGTTCCCTGGGGAGATCAGGACCCCTGATCTGGGTAGTTAGAGGTCTAGGACTGAACCTGATCACAACAAGCTCTGACTGGACTGAGTTTTCAAGGATCAGAGGACCAAAGGATAATGACAGATTTCACAGTTATAAGTGAAAAGTATTGCTATGGACTGAACTGTGTCCCCCTCAAATTCATATAAGCACTAACCCCAAAGTGACTATAACAGGAAACAGGGTCCTTAAGGAGGTAACTAAGGTGAAATGAGATGGCAAGGATTTATGCTTCATCTGATAGGATTTGTGGCCTTATTTTTTTTTATTTGTTCTTTTTAGTTATACGTGACAGTAGAGTATATTTCGACATATTTATGCAAACATAAAAAGTATGTATTATTCTAATTAGGATCCCAGTCTTGTGGATGTGCATGATGTGGCGATTCACTCTGGTGTATTTGTATATGTACATAGGACAGTCCTGTTAGATAGAAGGAAAAGAAAAGACACCAGAGACCTCTGTCTATCCCAAGTGAGAACATGGAAAGAAGTGGGCCTTCTGCAAGTCAGCAACAGAGTCCCTGCTAGGAACTGTTACGGCTTGAAAGTGAGATGCGCCCAAAACCTTGTGTGTGAGACAATGCAAGAATGTTCAGAGGTGAGATGATTAGATTATGAGACATGTAACATAATCACAGGATTAATTTACTGATATGGATTAACTGGGCTGTTACTCTAGGCAGGTGGGGGGTGGCTGGAGGAGTGTGTCACTGGGGATTTGCCTTCGGGGTTTATATTTTGTCCCTGGTAAGCAGAGCGCCCTCTGCTTACTGATGCCATATCCTGAACTGCTTTCCTCCACCAGGCCCTCATGCCTCAATGTTCTGCCTCACTTTGACCCAGAAATATGGAGCTAGCCATGTGCAGACTAAGACCTGAGACCTCTGAAACTGTGAGCCCCAAATAAACTTTTCCCTCCTCTGCATTGTTTTCATTGATTCTTTTGTTCAAATGATGAAAAAGCTGACTAAGGCGGATTCAAACCCTACAGGACCTGGACCTGGAACTTCCAACCTCTAAAACCAAAAGAAGACAAATCTGTGTCTTAAAACCACCCAGCATGTGATATTTTGAAATGGCAGCCTTGGGAAGATTAATTCCTGAACAGGAGAAGTTTCCTAATTAAAATTTCTTCATTAAAATATCTTAATATACTGAGCCTGAGCTAGGTTCTTTTCATCTACTGCTTTGAACTCTGTATTTTTCTATTCTTTGCTCCTGAGATTTTAATATTTTCTCCCATATATCATTGTACCATAATTTGCCTCAAATATTATTTGGAAAAGATGGGTAATTTATAAATTACTACATGATGATAAATTGTTCCTGACCCTAAACCCTAGACACTAGTAGCCAGCAATTTACATTTGGTTGTTTGTTATTATTTTATTTTATTACTCTTCCTAGTCAAAGGAGAATATTCATTGATAGCGGCTCTTTTGCCTTTAGTTTTCTTCCTGCCTCTGGCAATATTGAACTCGTGTCCCTAGACATGCAGGGACGTGGATTTATTTTAATGGTGAGAACACTGAGGTTGTGACTAACTTACTCCTTTGTAGTGCACCTACTGTTTTATGGCCTCTTAACAATTACTGTTAGTATTGCTTGGTTTCTAAATCTAAATTAATGTCACTACTACCCAGAGGTTTTCAGACAGTGCTGGAATTCCCAACTCAGAGTTGGGAAATCTGCTCTTCGGTGGTACAATGAGGATGGGAAATGTCCATACTCTGTGTGCTTCAAATACATTACTATGTTGAGATATTTCCAAGTAGGAGCCACTTTTATCTAGAAAGCCAAGAATTATAACATCAGGTCCGATCTTTGGTTCAATCAGGGATAGATATTATAGTATAGTAGTAGAGGAAAAGATAACTTTCCATAACTTTCTTCTGTTATTTCTTTGTTAATATATGCATTCATGTAGGAGTTTTGCTTTGTGAGGTAATTAATTCCATAATTAGTGGATTGAACGTGAATTTTGCAGTGGAAGAGACAAACGCTCCTCTTGCACAGATCACTTAACCACACTAAGCCTTATTTTTAACATCTGTAGATGGGTATAACAAGTACAGAGTAAATACTCAAAATGTTCCTGTTAATATTGATAATGTACAAAGAGAGCATTGCATAGAATCTTCTAGATAGTTGAATCTCAATGAATGTGAGTATCATAGGCTTTATTGAGTTGCTGAGCTAATAAATTATGTGAATATGCACTATGATGCCATTGGCTCCCTTATAAGACTGGATCATGTTTCTTCTTGAGCACAAAAGTCACAGTGCTTCAGTGGACTTCCACTGGGTAGTGCTGTCAACACACAGTTATAGCCTATGACCATCCCGAAAGATGGTCACAGCCAAGGATTTTGGGTAAAACACCACTTGAAAACAAGCATTGAGCCCAGCATTGAAAAAGAAGTTATTACTAGAATTCACTTCATGCTAGAAACTTACTCAGCTTTTTCTTACTTTATTGGGAAATATTCATTCTCTGTCCTCATCTCTGAGATAACTACCTTTCTCTAGGCCTTTTGTTAAAAAGTGATGCATTTTCTGAAATTTTCCCTGACCTCCTTGACATGTGTCTGTCAGGCTGAGTTTGTTTCGCAACTCTCAGAATTATACTCTGTATTATGTTGAATGACATTTTTCACATTTAACAAAGCAGACTCAGTAGACCCCTGAGAGTAAGTTATTTTATTGTTATCTATATGTATGTATGTTGACGCATATGTGTATGTATGTTTACAAATATTTAACAGAAAAGGAATGAATAAAAGCATCAATACTACTTATTTCAGTCCCCATAAGAGCACATAGCAATCATATCTGAAAATACATCTTGGTTTGTTCTCTGAATGACAAAGAGATGGACTAGCACTGTTTATGTAAATGTAAATGAAAGAATGAATTAAATTGTTGAGCAAAATTTCAAATGAATGAAAAATACTGAACAGCTATTACAATCCGAAGAGTGAATCTGATGTGTTTTTTTCTAATTCTAAAAAAACAGTGTAAAGGAAAAAAAAAAAATTTTTTTTTTTTTTTTTTTTTTGCCTTCTTGTACAGAGAAAGAAACTGGGTTTTAGAGAGAATAAGCAAATTGTCAAAGAAGATCAAACTTCGTCATTCTTGAAACCAATAATCCGAAGTCTCAGTGCACACGTGAACCTAGTTTCCCAAGATTCTCTTCAGGAGATGTCTTGGCCTCCCTTTTCTTCCCTCTCCTCACTGACAAACAAAGAAGGAGATACAATGGCACTAAGACTCAAAGGATATTTTGAGTCCCGATTCTGCAATGATTAACAACCAGTGGAATGCTTTTCTTTAATTGGATTTCAGAGTCAGTATATGTCAAACTGGGATTAGAAGATATGACTCACATATTTCTTAGGCATCTGAAAATAAAACAAACTAACTGATATGGAGCTTTTAATAATGTGATGTGGTACGGCAATGGTTAATTTCATAAGTCAATTTGGCTGGGCTTCAGTGCCCAAATAAGGGGTCAAATTTTATTCTGGTTATTTCTTTGAAGGGAATTTTGGATGAAATTAACATTTATCTCAGTGGATTTGAACAAAGCAGATTGTCCTCTCTGATACGGATGGGTTTCTTCAAATCTGTTGGAAACTTAGAAAGAACAAAAGACTGACCTCACTTAAGCAAGAGGAAATTCGGCCAGGAAATGGAATTTGGACTTGAACTGCAGATTTTGAACTTGATGTGTTTTAAAATGGCGTGCATCAGTTTCCTCAAATAAATCCCTCTCTCTGTTTCCATATCTACACACAGAGAAAAATAGTTCTAGTTCTCTGAATACAAATATAAATTCATTTACTTAAAGTCCAACAAAATATTATCAAATACTTATTGTATACCATGCCATTTAGGCAACATACATAATGATTTACATAAAAAAAAGTAAATATCCTTTTTAAGTCATTGTCATGGGGGTAAAAGTCAAAGTCACTCTTCCAAGTTCCCTCCGTGATTATCCCTCATTCTGACTTCTGGTAACTGCATTCTGACTTTATCTCTTTGTAACTAAGGGTGATACCAGCTCTATTGTACCACCAGATCCAGGATCCTGAGTTATCTCTTGTGCTTTTACACACTTGTATTCTTAAGTCATTACTTTGAAATGAAATTCTCCTTAAATGATTTTGTTTTACACTTGTGATCTATTCCCTGTGGATACCTAACTGATACCCAGGTCATTGTAGATCTCATAGAGATGACACTGAGCTGAGATAAATATACTGAGTAGCAGCTAACTATATAAATATATTATCTAAAATCCAGGTAGAAAGGAGATCAAAGGTTAACATCCTGGAGATAGGAATAAATATTAAACTTGAAGGGGAAGAGGGTTCCATGTTTTGGTGTGCTGAGTGACAGGAAAGATATGGCAGGGAGTGACACAGGCACCAGCCAGATCAAATCAGGGTAAACTTATGAAATGCTTTTAACAGAGGAGTAGAGTAATATGAAGGGTTTTATTTATATTTGGTTTTCTTCTTTTATAGGAGAAGACCTCTGGAGTGGGTTGATGGGTGGCCCTCTGACAGATATGGCTACATCAAACCTCTGATGCATGTATATACTATTTTATTTGGAAAATGAAACTTTATTGATGTCATTGCATTCAGGGTCTAGAGATGAGATGATCCTGGATTCTCCGGGTGGTGCCCAAATTCAGTGACAAGTGTCTTTATAAGATAGATGGAGCCGGGCGTGGTGGCTCACGCCTGTAATCCCAGCACTTTGGGAGGCTGAGGCAGGAGGATTGCGGGTTCAAAGCCAGCCTCAGCAATGGCGAGGCACTTAGCAACTCAGTGAGACCCTGTCTCTAATAAAAATACAAAAAAGGGCTGGGGATGTGGCCCAGTGGTTGAGTGCCCCTGAGTTTCAATTCCCGGTACCACAAAAAAAAAAAAAAAAAAAAAAAAGATAGATGGAAAATATTTCAGATATACAAAGGGGAGACAGTGACAGTTTGAAAGATGGACAGTTTGCTAAAGGATGGACAGCAGAGACAGACGCTGAAGAGGAGGGAGCAATTCTTCTCCAGAAAGACTCCCTCTGTGTCACCACTATTTCAAGAACTGTGGTTGACTCCACTTAGTTTGGACACTTGCCTACTCAAAGCAACCTGCCTAACTCATTTTGCAGATTAACCTCTACCTTGTTGCATCACTGGCTTTTTTTTTGTTTCCCTGGTGCATCTTTTGCTTCCAACATTTGAAACGGATGCACCAGGGGACCCTGTATTCATCCCTGGCCTGGTTACACAAGCTCTGATTTTTTTGTACTACACAATGATCAACTCAGCATTATACAAATTAGTGAAATATGAATATGCATAGGTTTTGACTCCCTCTGAAATCTTGTCACCAGATTTCTGGTTTCCAGAACTGTGGTTGAATTAATTGGTTGTATTTTGAGACACTTAGTTTGGGAGAACTTGTTACTTGGTCTTGGGAAACTAAAACAATCTCAAAGCAACCTCTGCCTAACTCATTTTGCAGATTAACCTCTACCTTGTTGCATCACTGGCTTTTTTTTTGTTTCCCTGGTGCATCTTTTGCTTCCAACATTTGAAACGGATGCCTACCAGGGGACCCTGTATTCATCCCTGGCCTGGTTACACAAGCTCTGATTTTTGTTGTACTACACAATGATGCAACTCAGCATTATACAAATTAGTGAAATATGAATACGCATAGCTACTTTCACTAAAGGGTGAATAGTTTTAGATAGACTGAGAACTCCTATAAAACTCCATGTAGGCAAATCACACTAGGATTTCTATTCCCAAGGACAAAAAGGTGCCCAGTGTTGTCAAGAGAAGAGAAAAGAAATAAAGAAAATATTAGAAGATGCCAAATGAAGGTTCAAGCTTCGGAACTCCAAATTCCCACAAGGGTCTGCGTAGATACTGACCATAGCACAAGAATAAAGAAGATCATCTGAGAAAAATAAAGGTCCCCGGAACCCAATCTTATGGAATAAACCTGGAACAATTCTGCTTCTGATAGGGTCTTCTAGACCTGCATTCAAGCGCCTATCATCTCATTTCTTCTAGAATCTAGAGATTTTGTTCCAGTTTCCCCAAAGTTCTGAGAGTCAAGCTCTTGGTTCTCACATTTATCCCGCAGAATTCTACAGAATGAAGCACTCCAATCAGTGAACTAAACCATGAGCCAAAAACGGAAAACACATAGCTACAACAACAAAATCCTCAATATTTCTTTGAAAACTGAGCTAACTATTTTAGAATGACTAAAAAAATTGACTCTAAAATATAAATATCTAATTATATGTTCATAAGACAACTGTTACACAAAACTATTTTAAAATTTGAACTATATTTTATATATACAGTTTTGGAAATCTTTACATCCTGACTCATTAATTTAAAAAACTTAGGTGGAAAAATCATACTCTAAGAAAACTTCTTTAATCTACAATATAAAACTGGTGAATTGATGTATATTCATAAGTTTCAAGGTAAAGAATGTGCACACAAGCACATTTATAGAACATTTTTGTTGAGTTGATCAATACTTGCTCTCATCAGATTAGAAGGCCTATCCTCCTCCAGGTATAAGAAATACTTTGGGTTCCAGACACAAAGCCCTCCTTCAAAAGGACCACATATTATCCATGGTTCGTCCTCCCCAACCTATTATCCGCTGCCTATCTCAAAAGGGCACCAGTTGCCTCATTACTGCTGTAGTACAGTATACGACACACACTTGTCTGCAGTAAGTTGTGACAATAGAGTTGTAGATTTAACTAACTTGGGTATTGGATATTGAACTCTTTAGGTCAGTCATTTCTTACTTGACTGTGGTCAGTGAGGTCTTCTTTATCTTTTTTGTCATCAGTTTAAAGATGGTCAAAGTCAGTGAGAGACCAGACTACTGAACAAAAAACGTGATCTGGTTTTGGAAATACTGATTTGAATGAGACAAAATGAAGACCTCTCAAATAATAAAGCAGAATTTCTTGATTTGCTCACAAACTGAAGCAGAATATGACTAATATATGAAGGAATTAAAATAATAAAAGTAGATGTCAATAGATGTTTGTGCTTTCCTACTTGACTCTAAGGTTTGCAAAGAATAATAATTAATGATTAATTAGTAATTAATTATTAATTAATAATCAATAATTACAACTTTATTGAGTACTTTTCCCTTTGACAGGCATGGTGAAATTAAATTTACTTAGGAAAATTTACTTAGCATGTCTTGAATAAATCTGGGCTAATGAATCAGGGAAGCCCAGTTGGATTTTCATTTCCTGGTTACAGCACAAGTTACCCAGCACACAATGTGTGGAGCTTCCAGTGCTGAGCACTTTACATGTAGATTCTTTTCGTTCTTCGCTGCATCCTCATGAAGTAGGAATGTTCATTGCAATCACTTTCAATGAAAAGGCACAGAGGCATGAACAATAATTATTTCACACACCTTATAAATAGCAGGGTTTTAACTTGAACCCAGCAGTATCCCAGAGCCTGTGTTACATGCTTGATCTCTTTCTTCAGGGTTTGAGTTTTGTTAGGATTAGGTATGTTGTCTGAGTCTCAGTGTCTTCATCTGTTTGAGCTGCTATAATAAAATGTCATAAACTGGGTGACTTGTAAATGACAATAACCAGTTTCTCACGGTTCAGAAGCCTGGAAAGTCCAAGAACAAGTGCCAGCTGACTGAGGGTGAGGTGAGGCCCTCCAGACCTGCTATGGTGGGCTTTTAAATGTCTGACAAAGGCTCATGTGCCTAAAGGGCTGGCCACTAGCCCATGGAGCTCTTGGGAGGTGGTGGAACCTTTAGGGAGCCAGGCCTACTGGGGGGAAGTTAGGTCACTGGAGGCTGCCCTTAGAGCAGATATGGGACCCTGATCTCTTCCCCTCTTTCTCTTTTGCTGTCCAGCTGCCAAGAGGTGAGCAGCTTTTCTCCATCACACATTTCCTGCTGTGATATACTCCCTCACCACATGCCAAAAAGCAATGGACCCAACCAACTGTGACTGGAACCTCTGAGACCATGAGCCATGAGAAACCTTTGCTCCTTATAAATTGTTTATCTCAGGTGTTTTGTTACAGTAGTAGAAAGCTGACAAACACAAGACCTAATCACATCCCAAAGACTCAACCTCCCAAAACCATCGCTTTGTGAGTATTTCAACATGTTAACTTTGGGGGACACAGACATTCCTGTCATAGCGGTTTCGTCAAACAGAAATTGTAACAATGAGAAATTTTGAGCTGATTAGTTATGCTTATTAGTGATTTCACTGTATAAAAAAAAAGAAAACAAACTAAACAAATGTGTCTCCTTTACAAGATGGGATTTGTAAAGCTCAGAAAACTGTGCTAAGTGATAGAGTTCAAGGAGTATCAAGGACAACCCTGCAATACCCATTGTCATGTGTTAGAATTTTATATGCCCATAGGTTTTATCCCAATATTATGGATTTAGTAGGTGCTCAATCATACTTACATACCTAGTTGATTAATGCTTAGGACCTCCAACCAATTTAAAAATGTGCCGATCCTCTCAATCCAGGAATTTAGATGCCATTTTCATCCTTATGCATTAATATATTCTAATGTTTGCTCAAAATAGCTTTGTAACCTTACCACATATATGTAAATTTATTAAAAATAGGGACTCTAAGTCAATCTTCAGCCACTTTTGACATTTATGTTGTCACAATGTTTACCTTATTCCTTTAGATTTTAATAAATTTATCATCTTTTTTATTTTAAAATGAATTTAGTAGCATAAGATTAAGATATACTCTGTCTATTTGAATAAATAATTCTATAATTCTAAAACTTTCTGGTTTGGCCACTTATTTTTATTTTTGAAGTTATATATATATATACATATACATACTTTCATATATACTTATATATACACATGCACATATATATACATATATGTAAGTATATATATATTTATAGTGTAAATATATGTTATATATATTCAAAGTTTGATATATGTGTATATATAAAGTTTATATATATTTAAATATATATGATATTTACATTTTATCCTAAGGAAAGATTAAGGCATGAAAATAAAACCTGTAAGTTATTGTAATTGGAGAGATAACTTTAAAAAGCAACAAAGTGGATAATTTAGTACAGAAAAACTATCTTTGAACTACAAGGCAGAGATTGAATTAACATTTATTTAAAGGATTGTAGAAAAATGACCCTCAGGAAAAAAAGAAAAAAAAAAACTTTAAAAGCCCTTTTGAAAATATATGCACTAAACACACTTTAATATCAACAAAATATTCTTTGTTCACAACCATGTTAATAGCTAAATGTACATAACAGTGTTATATAGATGAGACTTGGTGAGTTTAAGTAATATTCAAAGCACATGGCCATTTGTCATTCATTCGTTCTTTCATTCTTCCTTTGTCAACACTCACTGAACACCTACCACCTACTAGACATCATCAATCCATGAGATGATGCCGGTTTTGTTTTGTCTTGCCTAGACCAAGACAAAATGCACCTTTAATTTCTTCTTCCAAACTCACCAATCAAGCAGTCTTCACTAGTGAGGAGGCAGAAGTTTGGAAATGGGAAGAGGTCAAAAGGATTAGGCTAAGAGATGGAACTCAGCCATTGTCATTGAAACTGTGGACCACAAAAGACATCTAAGTGTGACATCTAAGTGACATCAAAAGATGTCTAAGTGTGCCTGTGCCATAGGCAATATTTAGTGCACAGGTTGTCACTGTGAATTGTGCTTAGCCCGCAGGTTTGATTAGGGACTTTTTGCTGGAGAAGTCACTGGAATTCTTCATGTTTCCCACAGGTCTCCATTGCTGTGGCCTCCTGAGGTTGCAGTGTATTCTTCCCTCTTGACTGTGGACTCGGCCATGGAGTCCTTTGTTCAGTGGTTTGAAGGTGGATGTAATAGTGTACCAGGTCTGAGTATAGATCTGAAGAGGTTTTGTATTCTCTGTTCTCTCTCTTCCTCATGCCTCTGTCATGATCTTGACAGGAGTTTTCTCTCACTTTTAGCCCTTCAGTCTGGAGCTTGGAGTGTGTACATGCGGTAGAGTCATCCCAGCCAGACAGTGCCAAATCCCAGGCATCCACAAACTCCAGGCATTCCCTGAGCACACACTACGTTGTACAATCCTTCCCTGAGACTCTGATTGCTGAGAATAAGTAATTGTGGTGTGTAGCCACCAAGTTTGCATGTCTCTTGTGATCCACAGATTCAATGGCAATGGCTGAGTGTCCATCTCTTAGCCTAATCCTTTTGATCTCTTCCCACTCCCAAACTTTTGCTTCCTCACTAGTGAAGATTGCTTGATTGGTGAATTCAAAAGAAGAAATCGAAGGGGCATAGTCAAGTCATTATTTTCTTCCGTTATTTTTGGGTGAGGTACCTGCAGGGTACCTCTGCTCCACTTCTTACTGCACGGAGTTTTACAAGGAAGAATGCATGCATGAATGCATGAATCATGTGCAAACAGACATGTTCCAATTGAGGTTGTCATGCTGAATGGGTAAGTTTCTTAAATTTGAGCTGAAGTTTCAGAAAGCCTAGAGGACCACAAAAATAAGACATCTTCAACATCAGCTTTATCAGCCATAAAGTTGGTATTTTGGCCTTACCTGCCTTACTTTATCTTCTCAAAAAATTCTTGTTCAAACTAAAGAATGTCAGAGGGATGATGCCAATACTGGAGTTTCTTCCCACTCCTCAGATAGGCAGCCTGGGCCAGAGGGTAGGGGCCCACCGTTCAGCATGCTGGATTGTAAAGGCTCTTCTTCCATGGAGCTGGTGATGGAAGTGATGGTACCGAAGTTAAGGTGTTGACTTCATTTCACTGAGTACCCTTGACGTGGACTTTTGAGAGAAAGAATGTGATTGATTTATGCCTTGATTAATGCACATGTGTGTGCATAATCAAAAAATACAAAGCACTCGATAGGTGACCTACAAATGTAAACTGGCTTAATAATATTAATAACACTAGATCATAATGTCTGTCTTAGGTGGTTCAGGTTGTTACAACAAAACATCAAAAACTGGGTGACTTATAAACAACAAAAAATGCATTTCTCATGGTTCTGCAGGCTGAAAGTTCAAGATCAAAGTGCTGGCTGACTTATTACCTGGTTATATTGTGTTCTCTGGTTCATACATGACTACCTTTTTACTGTGTCCCTGCAGAAGGGGAACTCTGGTTTCTTCAGTCCTTGTAAGAACACTATACCAATTCATGAGGCCTCTAACCTTATGACCTACTCATTTCCTAAAGGCTCCACCTCTTCATACATTCACATTGGGTAATAAGTTACAGCACATAAATTTTGAGGGACACAATGATTCCACCTATACCTATGTTATTATGCTATGTGGTATTACTATATTGTAATGGTGAGCGAATTTAAGCATGGAAAGAGAAATCACTTTTCCAAGATCACATACTTTGTAAAAAGTAGAGCAAGGATGTCAACACTAGCATTATGTCTATGATAGTAGTATTCTTAATAATAATGTTTTGTTGGGGTCGGCATGCCCTGTGTTGTCCCTATTATGTGGTCATGGAATTTTAAGTCTCATGATTCATTATGGCATATGCTGGGTTACAAGACTATGTTTTCCCTTTGGATTTTAACTGTTATTATCTGTCACCTGGCCTAGGCCTTAGAGTACAGGAGATTTTAACTTAATCGATTTCTGCAATTTAGGACAACTTTGTGCAAGGATAAGCACTTTGCTTTGTCAAAGCAACAGAATGTATATACAAGTCATTATGCAACTGGGGCTTGGACCTTGATTTAAAACAACTAAACCTTAAGAAAGTGTGGGGAACAGGGCGCAGGAAATTGGCAGACATTAGAAATCATAGTGATGTAGAAATCATCGTGAAATTCAAAAACACCTTGGTGGATATGATCTCAGAAGACAACTTCAGACTAACCTCAGCAAAGGTGAAACTGCAGTAAAGCTGTGGGCTACATACTCAATTCGTGGAAGCCACAAGGTAGCTATCAGGTCTTGATCGCAAACTACAGAAGCAGGTTGCTGTGGAAGCCCCATTGGCACATTGCCCTCATCAGTGGTCACAGCGGGTGCTGCATGGAGCCTTAGCCATCAATGCCACCTATGCAACAAGAGGCTCAGCAGAGGAGTGAGCCAAGCTGCTGTGATCTGACCTTGAGCTGTGCAGATGTAAATTTCCCTAGCAGAGTTGGCAAAAGCAAACACTCCACCATAGGATGAAGGGCCTTCTAGGCCTCAGACATTTGATGATAACATTTAGACATTGAAGATATTCTCTACGTTGAAGTTTTAGGTGATGAGTTCTCATGAACTATGCAAAAGTGTTGGGGCCATGGGTTTAAATTAGTAGTGTCAGAGGCAGGCAGGTAGGGTAACCTCAGGTGCTCAGAAGTTCTTTCAAGGACAGTGGCTAATCTTGGATTCGTGGCACTTCTCTAAGGGTGGGTGGATTTACAGTGCAGCTAATAGAGCAAAGACTTTCTTCCAGGTCTCTCTGAGATTTCCAGTATGTAATTTTCAGTCAGATGTTTTGTAAAACCGGTGGAAGTAAGCTATTTCAGCTGAAATCTGCGTGTCCCCTACTTATTTGGACTCTGACCTCTCCATCCATTTCTCTTTCCTAATGGGAGGGTGGAAGGATGTTGCCATGCACAGTTTTGGATCCAACTACAGGGAAGTGAACCCTAAGACAAATGTAGTTTGAGATAAATGGCCCTCGTGTGTGTGGATCGCAGTCACTGTCAGGGAGCTGTAAATCTTCCTGGATAGGCCTGGCTTTCAGGAACACTACCCCTCCACCATTCTCTGTGCAGACTCTGCAAAAGCATAAACAGAGGAGCAGGGTCCAAGTTCAAAGCTGATTTTCTAATTGACGTTAACTCTTATTTTTGTGGGTGTGTCAGAAGGTGAGGCAAATAGTAGAACATTCAGATCCTATAAATAGGGAATTAGAGCTTCTCCACAAGTTCATCTCTGCCAGATGGCCTCAGGTGAGCTTTGGATTAAATAAATTGCTTGTGAGGGAAAAAGTTTGTGTAGGAAACAATTCGATGGGAAGAGGCAGTAGAAGAAAGCAGAGTGCCAAAGGATTTAAAGTCTCTGAGGAAAGAATGGATGTGATGTTACTAAAAAAAAAAAAAATCCATGCATCTGAAACTGCCTTCAAGGCCAAAGTAGAAAATAAGGAGGACAGACACAGACACAGGGATAGTGTGTTTATATCTAGCTATCTTAGATAAGAAAAAATGTTTTAAATGACCTGGTGAACTAGCCTGCCAATATTGCAGATTTCTAAACTTGGCATGCATGCAAAATGTTTCAAATGCACTCTCTGCCGGACAGTACAACGATAGTACTCTGAATTCTACTTGAAGCCTTCAAGAAGGAGAGGAAATATGAAATTTATTCTGGGTCTAAAACCGAGAGGTAAAAAAAGAAGGGGGACAGAAGTCGGGAGAGATGAAGACAGAGACACAGCAAAAGAGAGAAAGAGAGACAGAGGGACAGAGACAGAGAGCATTACACCAGCTGTAAAGGAATCCTGATGAAACTTAGTCAAATGAGAATTTTGGAAGCATAAAATTTAGACCAGAATTTTCTAGGACTTTAATTTGCAGACAAGAAAAAATTTAAGCATCAATTTCTTTGCCTCACTTTGAAAGCTAATTCCTTAACTTGCAAAATTATTTAATTTGTTTTTAGTCTTAAATTTCTTCCTGAAATCATGGGACACATTTGAAATTAAATTTGGGAACATCTTCATATTTTGGCATTTTGAGTATCTTAATAACATTTAATCTCATTGTAGAATCACTAATAAGCTATATTGCACAACATGTCTGGTTGTACATAGAGATGGAAAAATTGAATATAAATTTAAATTTTAAATTTAGCTTCTGGTCATGATGGAATGAAGTACTCAAGAATTATACTCTTGCATACTAAAAGAAGTGGACAAAGGGTGTGAAATAACTATTTTAACTCATTGGAGAAAAGAAAGGAGAACACTGATCTCTGGAATGAGGGGAGGTAACAGGATGAGCCCCAGGGCCCCTCACTCCTGAGTTTGACTAGTGCAAGTGCTAAGTGAGGGGTACCCAGAGGAAGCTGGCCAGAGACCAGCAGCCCTGATGGTCAGAGAGGCCCTTCTGGAAAGCTCCAAACACAGAATAGTGAGAGGGAGAGGGAAATGCTGGTTACCTGATGTGATCACACATTTAATACATGGACCCAATTATCACACTATCACAAATATGTGCAATTACTACCTGTTAATCAAAAATTGTAAAAATGAAGGTTTAAGAAGATGGAAAAGTTAACTACCCTGATTTGATCATTAGACATGGTATACACGTATCAATTATTACACTATACTCCATAAGCATGTATAATTAAATTAGTAATAATTAATAAAAATGGGGAAAAGAAAAAAAGAATGGTGAGGCTGAGTGGCTCAGAAAAGGAGTATAAAAAAAGGAGAACCAGGCCTTCTGAGTCCCTGGCTGACCACAGTCTGCTTACGCATTTGCAGGTGGCTTATGAGGGCCTGGGTAGTGCTTCTGAGTCAATGCTGTACAGAGCTCTGCTCCTTACAGAGTAAAGCCCCAAAAGGCCAGCAAAGAAATGTCCCCCAAAAAACAGCAGTGGGGATCTGCAAGCCACAGGATTCTCCAAGACAGCACAAAGCCAAGCAGTGTCAGAGCTCTTCCCAGGAGAGGCCAGTCAAATACACAGAGCACTCAGCAGAAACAGCAAGGAGCCATGTCCCTAGGGTGGGACTAAATTTTTATTAGAATGCACGTTATTGCAGACTCCACCCTTGCCTTGAAAAAACATTAAAACAGCAGTCATTTGGAGTTACTGAAGTAGCACAAGAATTGCTAAGCTACCTGAAAGATAAAGCCCAATAACTCTTGGAAGGAATCATCTAAAAGCTAGCAATCAGGAATGGGATACAAAGTATATGCGTAGTATATTGTTTCAATGAAAACAATAGCAGTCCATGAAAATCAGGGAAATGTGATCCATTGGAACAAAAGTTCCTAGTGGAAACAGAACTTGAAATGACCTAAATAACTGCTAGTACTAGACAATGAGCTGTTCAGGCAGTGATGAAGAAAGGATCAATGAACAGGAAGACATGGCAACAGAAACTAGAGAAATGACGTGAGGAAGTCAATATTAGATAAAGATACACAGATATAGATAATTTTGTAACAAAATTCTTTTTAATTAATATTGTGACTTTTATGTTTTATTGACTTTTGGGGAGGTGGGTACCAGGGATTGAATTCAGGGGCACTCGAGTACTGAGCCACATCTCCAGCCCTATGTCGTATTTTATTTAGGGACAGGTCTTAGCACCTCACTTTTGCTGAGGCTGGCTTTGAACTAGCCATCCTCGGGCCTCAACCTCCCAAGCCACTGGTATTACAGGTGTGTGCCATTGTACCCAGCTTCTCATTAATTTTTGAAATTTACATTGTAAATTATATATAAATTATACTTCATTCATATAAAAGATAACAAATGTAATTAAAATGTAAAACAGAGCCATAATCATATGTGCTTATGTATATATTATACATATTTGATGTGCTATTTACACATAAGGAAATTGTATTAAAACATCTAATATTCATAATATATATGCTTTTTCATGTTTATTATCATGAATATATAAGAAAATATTAGAAACTTGCCCTATGATTTTATTGCCCTTCATTTTACTGTTAAATTTGCTTATTTCTCCAGTGTTAAATACCAGTCACTATTCTTTAGTAATATGTGGCATATCATACATTGTTTTTCCATTTTAAAACTTTTTATTAATAACTAATGATATAACATGATAATATTTGTTTATAGATACCCATTTACTTTGTTACTTCTATATCTATTAAGATTTAAATTTTTGTATTGTTTTATATTTTATGATATCAAATCTTATCTATTATACATTAAACGTATTTCTTAATTCTGTGTATTACATTTTTATTTTATGATAACTTATCAACATTTTTAAAATTAGGATGATCAATGAATTCCAGTGTGCAGTCTCTAAAATTGAAATTAAATTCTATCAGTAAGGGTAAGGATGAAATCAGTAGGTGGACTGATTTTTGCTCTTCATCTCTATGCTATGAAAACATGTAGCTCTAGATAAGTCACTTAGCTTCTCTGACCTCCTCCAGCACAGGTAGGATAGCAATATGCATCTCACAGGAATTGAGAAAGATAGCAAATCTGAGCTAGCAAGCACTGAACACACAGGAAATGTTGCAAAATGTTTTGTCTTTTTAAAACATGAATGAACTGGAATTGGAAAGAGCTTAACATTACCCTGCATAAGATCCAATCGTGTAAATTTGAAGTTTCTGTTAGGATGGCCTGATGCTTCTTTCTCCCACCTCTACATCTGAAGGACCTGATGACAAATGTATTCTAAATAATAACATTTTAAAAATCTGTGTGCTTTCAGACAGTTTCCCCACACAGAGAAGGAAAAGTCCTTTAGTAGAGTCAGATAATTGCATCTGTTATAAAGCATTTCAACATTGTTGGGACTTGGAAAATGATCTCTCAAAGTAGGCACGTGATTATGCTGGTTAGTTCAAACTGAAAGAATCTGGACAGTGGTGGAAGCAGGAGGGGCTTTCTCTGAGCTTCCCTGACTTCCTACACACTGACTCCTCCAGAAGTTAGCCAGTCATAAATCTCTAGAGGCTCATCAACCGAGGGAGATTCATGCACAGCACAGGAAGGAAGACTAGAGTTAACACCATGCCAGGGCCCAGATGGACTTTGTCAAAGGCTGTCACCCTTTCTTCAGGACTATGTTCATCTCCTCTAAAAACCATTTCCTCTCCCTCTAAACATTCTGCCCCGGCCCCCCTCCCCTCTCCCCTATGAAGAAGAAGATAAGCTTCTCCATCTTACAGGACTGTCTGGCCTCACTTTCCCATGATGCCACTGTGCACATAATAAATTTGCATTCTTTCTCTCCCTTCCATCTGTCTATTGTCAGTTTACTTCCCAGACTCAACTACTCACACTTTCAGAGGGTGGAGACAACGTTCCCCTCTCCCCTACAACATTAACTTTCTCTACAAAAGGATCCCTTGTGTATGCATTTAAATTACCTGAATCAGCAAGTTTCTATGAAGCTGAAAGTTTTTCATAATCCAGGAAGCACCAAGCCCAAGTAGAAAAAACAAAACAACAAGCAAACAAACAAACAAAAAAAACAGATTCTTTCTAAGCAGTTCCAGGAGACATAAAAGAGTAAAATAGAATGATTCATTCCCCTAATTAAAAAAGAAGTATTCTTGGGAGGGAGGAAGAAAAACCTCCTTTCATTTGGATGATCCCATAAAAATGTAATTTATATTTAACTTAAAAAACTTATGGTTTTTCCAAGCCAAATGTTTTAACATGTGGTCACAGACATTTATTGTACAAATAAACACATTAATCTCAAAGGAACTATAGATTTGCTTTTTTTTTGCATGAGTGCCAACCTCAGGATGTGCTCTCATTGCTTGATTTTTAAGATAACAGGATATTAAAATTGGGTAAGATGAGGCTTGGGTCTCCTTGTAATTCTTTGGACTTAATGTTAGAAAATAGCTCTTCTACTCACAGTACCTGATGTGAGATTCTTGCAGTTTTCCAAAAGGTGCCTCATAAAGTCAGGTGACAGTCACTACACTCATCAGGTTTCTGTTAGAAGATTCCATGAACTGTTATGCAGTATGTCACTGAGCTTTCAGAAGTGGGATAGCATCTTGGTTAGGTTGGGTACAGATCTCCTAAGAAAGTAAGTCTTCCTGATACCAGTTTATTAAGGAGATTGTTGGTTCTCATACTGGAAACCAGAACTACAAACAAAAGGCTTTGCATATAGTTATGATTTTTGGTCTTGGTGAGGAGGGAGATGACCAGGATCAGGGCAGGGGAGACTGCTTAAGGGTAGTACTACTTCTGGAGAAGAGCTGAATGATTGGGAAATCACCCTCACTTATGTCTGCCCACCAGGCAAGTAAGGTAAAGGAAGGAAGTACACTCTGAGAACCTCAAAAAGCCTGCCTTTAAATTAGATTGCTTATGTTCCATCACAGTGGCACCAGAGTGACATATAACCATTCCCAAGGACCTCAGGATAAGAAACCAGGAAACAGTGAATCTTGACTTCTTGGCTCAGCACTTTTCCTTCTAGACAATGTTGTCTTTCCTATGATTTCCTTTGCTGCCTTTGGTCAGAGTTCAGTTTTCTAACTGTTTTTTTTTTTTCTTCCTAGCAGGAATAATTTCATTATAGTCCATTAGTATTCAATAAGTAAGCCCTTGGTTTAAATTGTACTCTTTTTTTTGTTGTTGTTGTTTTTTTTAGAATCACACAAGGAAAGTTAATAATATTGACAAGTGCAGCTTTACACTAAAATAAGATTCATGCATGAGGCTTTCAGTGTAGGTGGAATAAAGGAGACAGGGCAGAGGGTCATAGTTAGCAGGTGAATGTGCTTGAGAAATAGCGAACCCGCATTCCCTGTGAGGAGGCCCTGGGGGTGCAGACTGAACAGGAAGTGAGGAAATGGATGTGTCTTCCAAGGTCAGCAATTTCTTTGATGGCAAAGGGACAAATAAGACAGGAAATCCTCCATTTGTTACAACTAAGTGAAAAATCCAAGGACATTGACACTGGAACAAAACTGGCACGTATTAGAACGTGGTCTCCTCCATGACTCTACTAAACTTTAGCTTAGCATCCTTTTCCTAATCCATAAATTTGACTTAAAAACAACCTTAGAGCTATCATACAAATAAACTAAATGGAAGTCATGAAATTACAACCCATGGCCAAATTTAGCCACTGCCTTTTGTTTTTAAGTAAAGTTTTATTGTAATATGGCCATGACCAATTTTTTATGTGCCATCTGTGATAGTTTCATGTTGTAATGGAGGAGTTCATAGACCACTTGTCCTGACAGGCTCAGAATAGTTATTATTTTACTACTGATAGAAAATCTTTGCTAATCCTTGAACTAATACATGTAAACCATCAGGTTAAAGTGCGTGGCATATGGGTGCTGCTCAATTTGAGCATCAAATTTTTTTGTTTGAATATTACTGTTCCTACCTTTGGACAGAGAGTTTGTTCTATATTTCCCAGCTGATTAAAGAAAATGGTATTGTGTAAATTGTGACTTAAATTCTGACTCCTGAATCACAGAGAACTTGACTACTTGCTCTCCTCCTGCTTAATCCACATGTTGCTTAAACAAATGGACACATACTTTGCTCTGTTCCTGACTAATATGAAGCTCCTCGTTCCTACTGGTTTCCAAATGTAGGGAACAGTTCTTGACCATGTATTGACATTCAGAATAAAATTTCTTCTATCAGCACAAGGTCTAAATTTGAATTCAGTCCAAAAAACCTTTTGTCTGTATCTTGTACTGCATCCTTTGGATAGTTTGTTTCCAACTATAAGCACATTCCCCCTCCAGTCAATTAGATCAAGAACCACACCATGTGCATCCATCCCATTTCTCTGGGGACTCACTCTGGTCTTGCTCAGGCTTCCCAAATTCTCCACATATCTCAAGTAGGAAGCAGTCTCAGGAAGTATGGTATTCAGGGTCAGTCTGGGTTTTAATGTTACTCAGGGTTTTCCAAAGAGGCATATCCAACAGGAGATCTATATTTATATCTCTATCTATAATCATCTCTCTCTCTCTCTCTCTCTCTATCCATATGTATATGCACACATATGGAGAGAGAGAGGAGCAGGGATTTATTAGGAGACTTGGCTCACTCAATTATGGAGGCTGAGTAGTTTCATGGCAGTCTATCTGTGAACTGAAAAACCAGTGAAGTTTTTCAGGTTGAGTTTATCAAAATCTAAAGGCCTCAACTCCAAGGAAGCAGATGGTATTAATCTCAGTCCAAGGCTCAAGGCCCCAAAGCCCAAGAGACCAGAGTGAGGCCTGAGGTCTAAGGGCTGGAGAACCTGGACTTCTCATATTCTAGATCAAGAGAAGAATGGCATCCAGGCTCAGGAAGAAAGGCAAAAGTCTTCCTTCTTCCACCTTCTGTTTATCTGGCCCTCAGTGGAGTGCATGGTGCTTACCTAGATTGAGAGTGGGTCTTCCCCCTCAGTCCACCAACCCACACACCAGTATCCCCCAGGAAAACATCCAAGACACACCAATCATTCTAATTAAGTGCCAAGTCACCTCAATTTCCCTTTTAGCAGAAAAGAATTGTGCTCAGTGCCTACTGAACAATTAGGAATAATGAACAAGATTGAATAACACTTTATCAGATATCTGATTGGCCTAAGCCAGTCAAAATGACACCCAAATCAACCACCACACCAATCATATGAGCCAAAAATAGTTTTACTTCTGGCCCAACTCTTAGTCCAGGTGAGACTGTGGGGAGGTTTCCTTGGCTAGGAGCTCATGTTTTGGGGACACATTAATTTTTTTTTAAATATTAGTAGCCCAACTTGGGGATAAGAGTGTAATAAGTACTACAAAAAGGAAGAAATACTTGGCAGTTCTTCTAATTCGTATGCTTTTCTCTTCATCCCACACTGTCCTCTTTTTTCTTTTACTTATGTTCCAGAATGGTAATTTCCCGGAGGACACTATTGAGGAAGCTCAGGAATCCATTTTGTCTGCAGCATGTTCTTTCTCCTACCTCATGAAGGAGTCCTGTGACCAGAGAACTTGACTCACCCCAAACCTCACTTTGAAGAACTTCAGAGAAAATAAAAACCCTGGGAAGTCTTGAAATATGGAAGCCAGCTTCCTCATGTCATTCAGAAGTTGAGGCCCAGTGAATTACCAGACTGCCTCAGTCAGTGGACGATGCAGAAGTGTAGAAGTCTTATAATTCTCACACTTCATTCTTCACAAATGGTTAGAAAACATAATTATCACACCATGCTTTCTACAAAAAGTTAATCAATGAGTTGCATTTGGGATAAATTTCATGAACAAAGTTATATCCTACACAGATATAGTTAAATGGTTAAATTTATTTTGTGAGCTGCCATTTTATTCAAGAAAAAGAGGCATAAAACATTTGTTAAATGAATAAATAGAAGAAAGATCAGAAGAGTACAGGAAAGGAACAGAGAAGGGGAGTAGGGAAAGGAAAAAGAAGATGTACCAGGACTGATATAGAGAAAATTATATTTCATGCATGTATGATTACATAGAAATGAACCTCACTATTACATGTAATTTAATGTACTGATAAAAACATTAAAAAAAGAAATAATTTTTCATTTGATCCACAAATACTTGTTGAGAGTTAACTGAGAACCAGGGCTAAAATAAAGTAAGAGAAAAAAAGAAAAAGAAAAGACTCACCCTTGTGAGTCTTAGATTTCAGGCATAAGAACCATAAGATGAACAAATAAAATGTGCAATACTTCTGATGGGAAAAAAGTAATATAATGAGAAGTAAATCTGGGAAGGGGAAAGCAATCATTTGGTTGAAGATTAACTCAAAATTAAATATGGTTGTGAGATGGTTCGAATGTTTATGTTCTGCAAAAGTTCATATGTTAAAATCCATTCCCCGCTGTGATGGTGTTAGGCAGTAGGACTGGTGGGGGGTGATTGGGTCATAAGGGTGAGCCCTCAAGTATGACATTAACATAAAAACAGCCCAAGAAAACTTCCTTGTCTTCTCCACCACATGCAGTCAAAGTACCATGGAACTGTCTACAAGCCAAAAACGAGATTTTCACTAGGCAGTAGAGGAAGTAGGTCAAGCAAGCAGTGTCCTATGAGCTGGTGATTTGGACTTCATGGCCTCCAAAACTATGAAGACTACGTTTGTATTGTTTATAAGGTACCCGGCTGATGATATTTTGCTATAATAGCATCAATGAATGAACACAGATTATCAGAGAAATTTGGGGGACATTTCAGCAAGAACTTGCAGGAATAGAGCAAGAAGGTGGTGTAGATTTGTTGAACAGATTTCAAACCAGAAAAGCAACATAGAAAGAGTCCTGAGGTCAGTGTGGTCGGATTAGAATGAACAGGAGGGGTGGCGTCATAGGACACAAGAGGAATAACGTGGGTCAAGCTTGCAGTGTCCTAGAAGTCATTGTTAGTGGGATCTTATTTTGAGTAAAATGGAATCATTAAAGGATTTGCAAAAGTACTGAGTGGTCTCACTCAACTTGGCTGTTGTTTTTAAATAGATTTATTAAAGAGTCAAATGTAGAACACAGTGTCACCATTGAGAGAAAACAAAAAACAATAAACTAAAACTCAAGTGGCTTGAGAAGACCTTCCGCAATCTGGCTCCCACATACCTTTCCGTATCCATGTCTAACCAACTCCCTCCGTTTAACAGTTAGCTTGCCATGTCACCTTCACACGCCCCTAAGGAACCACTTGCTGTACTGTTGCTGCCGTTATCTGGAGTTGCTTTTCCATCTTCTCAGCAAGACCAACACTTACAAAGTTTAATAAACAAATGATTGAAAAAATAACGAATGGCACAGTCTATCCCATGACACTGATGTTCTTGACCTACCTGGCATGACTTCACGGACACCTCCTCTCTTGACAGCCTCGACTGGGAGACTCATGCAATCATCAGGGAGGTCTTTCCTGAACATAGAACTATTTTGAAAAGGCATAAAAACCAGAGACCCCATATGAAAGTGCTTTTGCATTACCAGTACAAAACATTTCTCTTCCTGAAAAAATCTGAGCATTTTGATGAGCTCTATATTTTTTATGTAACCTGAGAGTCTTCTAATTTTTTATTTGAGATTAGTTTCTAAGGTGCCCTATTCCACTCCATCAAAGGCAGCTAATAAATACCTAGGAAAAGGGAGCAGAGGAAAAAAAGAAAAAAGCATATCACAATGCATCACCTAATAGCTCACAGAGGTCCTCTGCACTGAGCCATTACTTACAACCTGTGCAAATGTCCCTTTGTCCCCCTGTTTCAATCAAGCCATCTTTACCTAAGCTACCTAATAGTTTTTGTGAAATTTTTAAGTACTGAGAGGTCATGAGACCACAGAAGAGCAGGACTAAAATTACATGAGGAGTGGAAGGAAAAAAAGAAATAAAAGGTTATTTTGTTTGTTAAAGGTCAGTCTAGCTGGGCCTCACACATTGATTTTTCTTAGCTGTTATAGTTAAACAAGTCTCAAAAATAAATGTATTATAGGCAATGGTATGTTTGCAGTCATTGAGCTGAGCTTTAATTCCAGAATGCAATCGATAAGGCTTTGTGTTTCCATAACGGAACATGAGCAGAAAATCTGTGATTGGGGCACACGTGTCTGTAGGGTTGCTGATATTTCAGACCAATGACTGCTTTGAAAAATGATACTCTGCTTCTAATCAATAACTCATAAGCCACAATTTACTTTTTCTTTACTTTGAACTATAACCAAAGAGACAAACATGACTGTAATTTTCACTTAAAACACGGGTAAGTGTATGTGCATCTATATGTAAATATGGCCCAAAGAACAAAACAACCAACAAAGGGAATAGTCTCTGATACTGGGACCAGTGAAGCCTCAGAAAACTGATGGCAGAGGTTCTACTGAAGAAATCTTGCCACACACGTTAAGATGGTTAATTCCCTCATGTTTTTTTGACTCAGTTCCATTTGTCTAAATATCTAATAGAAATGATCCCTTGTTTGTGTGAGGGGAGATCATATACAATATTATTGTAACATTGGTTATGGTAGAGAAACAGAAGCAAGCCTACCTCCTGACAATCATATGGTGCAGCTTCTGAGCCTATATTAATACCATGGGAAAATGATAAGGGAAAAAGATACACTTCGTATTTAAAATATTCAGCAAGTTATACATAGTAAAAATGTGGGGCATTGATAAACTAAACTGAATTTAGGGATGTTTTTAAGTATATGGCAAATTTTCACTCATCACTGTACTTTTTGTAAACTTAGTACTGGTATCATTATTCTTTTTTTCCAAATTTATTTTTTATTCTAAGTTGTTAGAAATGACAGCAGAATGTATTTCATTTCATATTATACTTGTAGAGCACATTTTTATATATCTGGTTGTATACAAAGTATATTCACACCATTTGTGACTTCATACATTAACTTAGGGTAATGATATCCATCTCATTCTACCATTTTTTTTTTTGTTTTTCTTCACCCTTTTGCCCCCTCCCTTCCCCTCCCTCCCCATTGGCCATTCTAGTGTTCCTCTAATCCTCCTGTGCTCCCAATCCCAACCCCACTGTGAATTGGCTTCCTTATATCAGAGAAAACAGTTGGCATTTGGCTTTCTGGGATTGGCTAACTTCACTTAGCATTATATTCTCTAACTTCATCCATTTACCTGTGAATGCCATGATTTTATTCTCTCTTATTCCTGAGTAATAATTCTTTGTGTATATATACCACCTTTTCTTTATTCATTTATCTACTGAAGGGCATCTAGGTTGGTTCCACAGTTTAGCTATTGTGAATTGTGCTGTTATAAACATTGATGTGGCTGTGTCCCTGTAGTATGCTGTTTTTAAGTCCTTTGGGTATAGACTGAGGAGTGGGATAGCTGGGTCATAGGTGGTTCCATTCCAAGTTTTCTAAGGAATCTTCATACTGCTTTCCATATTGGCTGCACCATTTTACAGTCCACCTACAATGTATGAGCATGCCTTTTTCTCCACATCCTCGATATGTTGTGTTCGATATGTTGTGTCTGTGTTCTCATTCACTTCTAAGAATGTTTTAATCTTCTCCTTGATGTCTTCTGCAACCCATTGTTCATTCAGTAGCATATTATTTAGTTTCCAGATGTTGGATAGTCTTTTATTTCTTATTTTATTATTGATTTCTAATTTCATTCCTTTATGGTCTGATAGAATGCAGGGTAGTATCTCTATTTTTTTTTTTTTTATATTTGCTAAGAGTTGTTTCGTGGCATAATATATAGTCTATTTTACAGAAGGATCCATGTGCTGCTGAGAAGAAAGTGTATTTGCTTATTAAAGGATGAAATATTCCATATAATTCAGTTAAGTCTAAGGTATTTATTGTATTTTTGAGTTCTGTAGTTTCTTTGTTCAGCTTTTGTTTGGAAGATGTATCCAGTGGTGAAAGAGGTGTGTTAAAGTCATGCAAAATTAATGTGTTGTTTTCTATTTGACTCTTGAACTTGAGAAGAGTTTGTTTGATAAACGTCGATGCTCCATTGTTTGGGGCATATATATTTATAATTGTTAGTCTTGTTGGTGTATGTTTCCCTTGAGCAGTATGTAATGTTCTTCTTTATCCCTGTTGGTTAACTTTAGCTTGAAGTCTACTTTATTTGATATAAGAATGGAAACCTTGCTTTCTTCTGCATTCCATGTGAGTGATAATTTCTCCCAGCTGCAGGAACCCTGTTTGGGGATTGGCTTGAATTGCGGTTGACTATGAGCCGTGGAGATTTGGCCTTTGTCGCCACCCGTAGTCTCACGGGATTGTTGCGTGATCTCGAGTGACTTGGCCGAAATTGCTGATCGAGTCAGCGCCATTTTAGGGTGTGTTTTTGGCGTGTGTTAGTCGTTATTAGAACCAGAGAGAAAAGTTATCAGAATAAAAAGCTGTTTGTCTCCAGTTTGCTTCTGAAGTTCTTCCCGCGGCTCCGTTGCTTCAAGCGCTTCAGGCAGCAACAGGTGGTGGCCCGTACGGGGAACTTTGGAGCTGACTCTTCCATTATTAATTTACGCCAATGGCCCAAGCACTGGCCTCTGCAAAAAGCTTCAACCAGTTTAAGAGGCTTGGGATATAATAACCTCCCAGATAAAAGTGCAGTAATTTTAAAATGGGAGGATGATGAAGGCCATAAAGGAACATTTCAGCCTTATGTTTTACCTAATCTACCGGTTACTTTATGGGGAAGAGATATTTTGCAACAAATGGGAGTACACCTTGCAACCAAGCCTGCAGATGTTAAATGTGAAAACCTACAGGGTAATCTTAACCATAAAAGAACTCATTATCAAAAAGTACAGAGTAATCTTAACCCTAAAAGTAATCATTGTCATAAAGGAAAAAGATATTTTTTTTCGGGGCCACTGAGAAAATAATTTTGAAAATACCATGGCTTTCTGATAAGCCAGTGTGGGTCCCTCAGTGGCCCCTATCTAAAGAGAAATTACAAGCGGCCCACCAATTAGTTCAGGAACAATTAGAAGCAGGTCATATAGAACCTTCTACCTCTCCCTGGAATTCCCCCATATTTGTGATCAAGAAAAAGTCAGGAAAATGGCGATTGTTACATGATCTTAGACAAATCAATAAAACCATGCAAGTTATGGGGCCTACTCAACCTGGACTTCCTAGTCCCGTAGCTATTCCAAAAAATTTCCATCTTATTACTCTTGATATAAAGGATTGCTTCTTTTCTATTCCCCTACATCCTCTGGATGCCCCCAGGTTTGCTTTTTCCGTTCCTTCTATGAACAATAATGGCCCTGATCAGAGATACCAATGGAAGGTTTTACCACAGGGAATGGCTAATAGCCCCACCATATGCCAAATATATGTGGACAAGGCTATCCAACCCATTAAAAATAAATATCCAAATCTCATGTGTCTACATTACATGGATGATATTTTATTGGCCCACCCTAATCAAAAAATCTTATTTAATATGTTCAGTGATGTGGTAGAAAATTTAAAAAAATATGGATTATATATAGCAGAAGAAAAAGTTCAAACCAGATCTCCCATATTATATTTAGGATTTAAAATCATGGATACTTTTGTTAGACCCCAAAAAATTTTAATAAATAAAGAACATCTGACCACCCTCAATGATTTCCAAAAACTACTGGGAGACATTAATTGGCTTCGCCCTACACTAAATCTCACTACTGGCCAACTAAAACCTTTATTTGACATCCTTCGTGGAGATCCTGATCCATCTTCACCACGAACATTGACTCCTGATGCTAGGAAAGCTTTAAAATTAGTAGAAAAAGCCATCGAAGGAGCTCATTGTGATAGATTTGATTTAACTCAACCGCTGATGTTGATTATTATTTCTTCACAATATACACCCACAGGAGTATTTTGGCAACAAGGGCCTTTATTATGGATACATTTGCCCGTCTCTCCTAAAAGTATAATTGAATCTTATACCTCCATGGTGGCTAAACTTATTCTTCAAGGACTTAAGACTTCTACTAAAATATTTGGCATTCACCCTGCTACTATTATTACTCCCTATTCATCATCACAGATTGAATACTTATGCTTCAATGATAATGATTGGGCTATAGCTAAATGCTCTACTTCTGCAAATTTTGATAATCATCTTCCTAAGTCCCCTATATTATCTTTTTGTATTAATCATCCTATTATATTTCCACAGGTAATAAAAAATCAACCTATTCCTAAGGCATTTAATGTATTTACAGATGGGTCCTCAAATGGTACTGCTACAGTAGTCACTAAAAAAGAAAATATGACTTACATAACTGCACACAAATCAGCTCAACTAGTGGAACTGGAAGCTGTGGTAAGAGCTCTGGAAAATTTTAGGGACCAGCCCGTAAACATTTTTTCAGATAGCCACTATATTGTACAAGCCGTCCCAAAATTAGAGTTAGCAGGACCAATAGCACCTCATACTCCAGCCTTTAAATTGTTTTATCAAATACAAAAACTTTTGTGGGCAAGAAAAGAACCTCTATTCGTAGGCCATATTAGAGCACATACTAATTTGCCTGGTCCCCTCCATGAAGGTAATCAAAAGGCTGATGAACTTACAAAAACAGTATTTATACTTTCAGCGCTACAACAAGCTACTTTATTTCATTCCCAGTTTCATGTCAACAGCACCACCTTGCAACGTAGGTTTAAAATCACAAAGGAGCAAGCCAGAACAATTGTAAAAGATTGTAAATCTTGTATGACACATTTGCCCAATCCTCATTTCGGAGTTAACCCTAGCGGATTAATGCCCAATCATTTGTGGCAGATGGATGTTACTCATGAGCCAAGTTTTGGAAAATTGCGATTTATTCATGTGACTATAGATACATGCTCAGGCATGATTTTTGCTTCCTTACATTCTGGAGAAAAAGTTAAAGATGTTACATCTCATTGTTTGCAAGCTTTTGCTGCATTGGGCATCCCCAAAATGCTTAAAACAGATAATGGCCCCGCATATACGTCCTCATCTTTCAAGCAGTTTTGCGCAAAATTCAATATATCCCATAAAACAGGCATCCCATACAATCCTCAGGGTCAGGGCATTATTGAAAGAGCAAACCGAACACTGAAAATTATGTTATTAAAACAAAAAGAAGGAAATTGGAAAAGTCCTAAGGACAGATTGGCAGTTGCCCTGTTTACCTTAAATTTTCTAACTTTAGACTCTAATGGTTATTCTGCTGGAGACAGACATTGGAATCCACACCAACAACATAAACCTTTGGTTTACTGGAAGGATGTTCTTTCAGGTACATGGAAGGGTCCAGATCCAGTATTAATTTGGGAAGAGGATCTGTTTGTGTTTTTCCAAAAGACGAATCCTCTCCAATATGGATACCATCTAGATTAATAAAACAGGTACCACATCAAAATGATCAAGATGAAGTTATTGAAGAATCAAGATTAATAAAAAAGGTACAAAATCAAGAGGACCAAGATGAAGGTACAGAATGATTCCCTCAAAAGAGTCTTTCAAAATATTTCACAACTTAAGTGTCATTTCTCCCGGCCGGGACAAGGAGATCTCTCTTTAGTGTGCACACAATTTTTTTTTTTTTTTTTCTTTTTATACATGTCTTTATGTCTGTACATTTGTCTACATTTCATGTTAATGTGACGTCACAAATATATGTTTGTATGCTTGTTCGTCTGTCCAGTGTGACGTCACAAAGAACAAAGCGCTTATGAAAAAGAAAATATATATATATATGGATCCAAATAACTTTAATTCATTTTAGGTTAAGAGTATTCATTTTAGGTAAATAATTTTATAAATGAAGGTACTTTCAATTTTGATTTATAGGTGTCCCTGGGACTTCTCTTTAGCAAACAAATATGACTAGTGCTATATAACCTGATATTTTGGTGTTTTGACTTAAGATTGTTTATTTGTTATTAACTTCATTTGTTTAATAGCTCATTAATTTCAATTATCTCAACAGGTAAAAAATTGCTCTGTATACAGAGACTCAAGGGTTCCAGCTAACAAATTATTTCTCTCAGGTGCCTTTACCTTTTCTTTAATCTATCTTTAATGCAGTAATTACCCTCAGTCTTTCTTTGTTTTGTTCTAAATATGACATTTTTCCAACTTATGTTTGTAAAAGCTCAACCAGCGATGTATGTGAACAAAAATCAACTTTAATTTTCTAATCTAATTATTCTATTTTGTAGTTTGACAACTCGCCTCTTGACTCAGTGCTGCAATAGCACTGCCTTTCCTTTAATAATTGATGCTTGAGTTTCTAGGTAGCGGGCCCTGAAGATTTGCCGGTGGCATTGTCTAAACATAAAAAAGACGTCTGCTGCTCAAACATCAAACAACCTCACCAACAGTGTGGCCTCTGCTCTACATGCATGGGGCCTCCTACATCAACATGTTATAACAAATGGACATTTTGATCTTTCATTGTTTGGGACTTTACGGGACAATGCCTTGCGGGTATTTGTCTAGAGAATTCAGTGTGTTACTTGATGGAACTTAGGGCAGCTGATTTGTTTAAACAATTTGATATGCTATGCAATTTGGCTCATCACCAAAAGGCTTGTTGCCTTAAAGCCGCAACATCTCCTCACAATTTGGACGGCTGTTAGTCATCATATATAGTCGATCCTAAAGGGCTCCATTGGATGGCTGGTTAGCCAATGACGGGTAAGATCCCCAGAGGGGGACAACCTAAGACAGGCACAGTCGCACGGGACAGTCTCATGTGGCCGACATATCAACCTAAGACAGGAGTCAAGGGCACAGCCTTGATTATCCGATGACGGGTAAGAATGTTGGTTGCACATAGACGTCCTAGAGCATTACCTCTTTTAAAACAAAAAGGGGGAAATGCAGGAACCCTGTTTGGGGATTGGCTTGAATTGCGGTTGACTATGAGCCGTGGAGATTTGGCCTTTGTCGCCACCCGTAGTCTCACGGGATTGTTGCGTGATCTCGAGTGACTTGGCCGAAATTGCTGATCGAGTCAGCGCCATTTTAGGGTGTGTTTTTGGCGTGTGTTAGTCGTTATTAGAACCAGAGAGAAAAGTTATCAGAATAAAAAGCTGTTTGTCTCCAGTTTGCTTCTGAAGTTCTTCCCGCGGCTCCGTTGCTTCAAGCGCTTCAGGCAGCAACACCCAGCCTTTCACCTTCAGCCTGTGGATGTCTTTTCCTATGAGACGAGTCTCTTGGAGGCAGCATGTTCTTGGGTCTTTTATGTTTTATCCAATCTTTTAGTCTATGTCTTTTGATTGGTAAGTTTAGGCTATTAACATTCAGAGTTATTATTGAGATGTGTTTTGTATTCCCAGCCATTTTTGTTTAGCTTTGAGTGTCTGAATTGAAAAATCTGCTATGATACGAATTGGTCTCCCCCTATATGTGATCTGATTCCTCTCTTTTGCGGCCTTTAAAATTCTATCCTTGTTCTGTATGCTAGGCATTTTCATTACAATGTGTCTTGGTGTAGATCTGTTGTAATTTTGTACATTTGGGGTCCTGTAAACCTCTTGTATTTGGTTTTTCCTATTCATTCTTCATGCTTGGGAAATTTTCTGATATTATCTCATTGAAGAGACTGTGCATTCCTTTGGTTTGAAACTCTGTGCCTTCCTCTATCCCAATTACTCTTAGATTTGGTCTTTTTATGCTGTCCCATATTTCTTGGATGTTCTGTTCATGGTTTCATTGTGTGGTCAACTTTATTTTCAAGATTATATACTTTGTCTTCATTGTCTGAAGTTCTTTCTTCCAGTTGATCTAGTCTGTTGGTGATGCCTTTGATTGTGTTTTTTATTTGGTTAATTGTTTCCTTCATTTCAAGGATTTCTGACTCTGTTTTTTTTTCAGAGTTTCTAACTCTTTTTTGAAGTAATCTTTTGCTACCTGCATTTGCTCTCTTATATCTTTGTTGTAGTGGTCAATTTTTGCCTGTACTTGCTCATTTAGGTCATTGTTGGGGCCTGCCTGTGCTTGGGCAGAGATGGCAGAACTTCCCTGAACCTGGCCACACTTGAGGGAATGTCAGCAGGACTGACCTAGGGCTGGCGGCGCTGAGCTGAAGGTCAGTGGGACTGACCTGGGCCTGGTGGCACTCCAGTTCACGTTCCAGGGACTGCCCTGACTCAAGCAGAGTTGGCAGGTCTGTCCTTGCTGGCTCCTGCTCTGGGGTGGAGGTTGGTGGGATTCACTGCTATGATTATTCTTAAAATGAAAATCTCTACTATATCTACTCTAGAACTTGATCTCTTAAAGTAGTGTACTGATATCAAAATAAGAAACCTCAGAGGAAAATTATGATAGATTTACCTTCTAAGCATTTAATAAGAATAATTTCTCAAGCGTAAAAAACAAATTTATAAGTCAAATGGCTAACTGTATGTAAAAATGGAATAAAATGTTATCTGTATTAATACTTGCTTTTATTTTTATTTTAGTTTTTTGCATTGCTTGGGATTGAACCCAGGGTCTTGCATATGGTAGGCAATACTCTACAACTGGACCACCTCATTTTTAGAGTAACTTTTCTTCATATATGAAAGGCAATAAAATAACAGACAAGTCAGTAGTGGAATCAAATCTAAACTTTCCAAAAAGGGAAATACAAATGAACAATAAATATAGGTAATTTGCAAGATCTTTAGAAATCAAATGCTTACTAAACAAAATGTCTGGGAGGATTTGCCTATACAATTATTGACTATATTTTTAAGTACCATACTCAGAGTCAAAAGACAAGTCTATGCCGTTTTCTGGCTTATATTAACTGACCAGGTCTAGAATGATCTTCTGCAGTCAGGTGCTGTGACTTGTAGAGCCGTGTAGGACATCAGTGATGTTTCCAAATGGTAAAAGACCTTTTGGAGATGGCATGGCCTTGTCTCAGAATCCTAAAGGCCTGCATTTTTATTTTCTTATTGAGGTTTGTCATAAATTTCTTATAGCATCCTTTCTGACATCTCTGACCAACGCATCAGGGTAGCTTGTGCTGCAGCCTGGACCTGCTGCAGAGCCTTCTCCTACTCGGGCATCACTAAGGATTGGCAGTCCTTCAGTCACTAGGCAAACAGGGTTGTAGCAGCAGTCCCAAGTGTGGAACTGCTGCCTCATAAAACAAATACGCTTATCAGGCATCTTGCTTACTTTCTGATAGCAGAGTTATAAGGTACAATGATTTGTTTCTTTAGAGTAGATATTCCAGCATACCCCAGACCACTATCTCCCTAAGATCTTTACTAATGTGGCAAAACCCTGAATCGTAGTTGGGTTTATCTCCTGCCAACTGGAGAGTGTAAATCTTATCAAGGCCTGCAACACATGTGATTTTTTTGTGCATACACTTTAGAAATTATAGGGACTGAAATTGAATCCCTCTTGCTGAGCAAACAATGCATTGCAGAAGACAATGAAAGGCTGGAGAATATTAATTACCAAATTGAAAGAAAGTGTGGAAGTAGGGAATCTCCTCGAAGACATGTGAGTATGTCTTTGTTTATTACAACCAAAGAGCAGATACAGCTGAGTGTCAGGCCTAAGACAGAGTTCTAAAGGCAAGAGAGTTCCTGAAAAGATTTATTCGTTCACCAAAAATGTCTAATAGACCAAGACCAGGGACAGAGTGAGATCCAGAGTGGGCACTGACTGATGGTACTCAGGAACACTGGAACTCATCTCTTGACCCTGCTGGGCTTGCAGAAGCAGCCATGTCTTTTCCTTAGGATCTGACACTCTCCACATACACAACGCAGAGGTCCCTGCTTGGGAAAATACTAGAATTTCCCTGGAGATTGACCTGCACTTTCTTACCTGGCCATCAGACCCATAGAATAGAGCTAGATACTATATAATCTGGCCTGAGAAATCACAGGCATTCTAAGAGGAGAAAGGGATTAGCTGACCTCTGTGGTTCTGTGGTTCAGTATCATTACATTTAGGCACTGTCATGCTCAGAAAGGCTACCATGTAAAATAGAATTAGGTTTTGGTTTACATCTTAGGTTCTAAATTGCAGAGTTAATAATGTATGTATTCATTTTGTAAGAGAATGGCATATATCACTCTTGGAAATATAAATAGAATAATTTGGAAATTTGCAGCCTTTTTTTGCTGAGTTTCTTGTCATGATCTGTGCTAGAATGCATTTTTGTTTATGGGATGTCCATTCCATAAATAATTCATTCTGAAATTTCTAAGGGATTTGAGAAAGTACTGTTAAATTCAGTAAGCAACTACACTTCTGGAAAGCAATCATGTATTAGTTTTATCTCTAAGAATAAAGAGTTTACAGTAAATGCTAAAACAATGCAAAACAGGTGGGAAAAGAAATTTAGTTGGTGTCCATATGGAATCACATTTATAGCACTTTGAATTATTTTTCATTTTACTTGTGATTGTTTGTCTTACACCTGGGTGCTTCATATGTTCTTCATATTTCTTAATGAATTTCAGTACCCAGCATAGTATGTTTAAAGTGGAAATGCTTCCATTGAGTATATTGTCTGGGATAGATTTACAACTTGAGGTCCAGTCATTCAATGTACACCATAGAAGTTGAGACTCAAGCGTGGAGACATCCATTTATTCACACAACATGCTTGGCGTTCCTACTGTACACACCAAGTGCCTACTAGGTACTCCATAGACAGCTTGATTAAAGCATGATTTCTGCTCTTCTGGGACTGAAATTTTGCAAGTAAAATGTACTTAAATACTTTGAAGTTGATAAATGCAATAATACAAACTACTTGATGCAAAAGATGTTCTATGAAGACTGGCTTTATGTAGATAGTAGAAGCTTTTAGTTTCCTGGATAAAATAATTAGACTCCTATTTCATGATGTGTGTTGTGAGACTCACATTGTGAATAATGCCAAAATGCATGCTATATCTTAATGTAATTTACTTCATTCAGGTTCATATTTTACTAGAACTCTTCAAGAATCTCTTATACTCTGTGGGAGGCTCTTTGGTGTCCATTATGCCATACATTTAGTGTCCCCTTCCATTTCATGTTTTGCACAAATAGTTGGTCAACTAATCCTGCCTGGTCCAAGCTCAGGAATATCCCAATGGACAAGATGTTTCCTCCTCCTATTTGGAAATTATTGCTTCTCTTTCAAGACCCCTTTTAACTGTAAACTCTCACATGATGCTTTCAGAGATTTCTCTTGAAAGTATAAATCACTATTCTCTTTTGCTCCTATGATTCTCATGTTTAGTTTCAAAGAGGAAAGAAACACAGGAAAACAATTAACTGAAATATGGAAGGTTTCTTAATTCTCAAAGTAAACACAATACATCATTGAGTCCAGTTTTCCATGTTGTAAGAATTTCTAACTTATTTTTAATGATCATCTTTTTCCAATTTTGAAGATGACCTCAAAGCCTACTACAGGAACATGGTCCATAAATCAAAGGGTTACTAGGCTACGTGCACATTCAGGTATCAAGTATTTATAGGAAATATAAAATGTCTGGTATGTGCTCAACACTTTACTGATGCTCATATTTCCAGATTGCTATAATTATTATTGAAATGTGTGGATAGTGCTGAGTAAGCACATGTTTGTTGGAGTCCAACAGACTTGTATTCAGTTCCTAACTCATGTTGTCCTGGGCACTAAGCCTAACAACAGTATTTAACTTCACTGATGTACTTTAAAGTTTAAGTGGCATAAGACAAACAGAAATCTTAAAATAGTGCCTGGCATATAGAAAGTACTCAACAAATGTTGACTTCCATTTTATTATTCTCTTAAGGTAGGTAAGCAACTAATTTCTATTCAGTGAACCAAAATCAAATGTTTGCTTTCTAAAATTTATAGAGATATTGCTATTCCTTGCCAGACCCTATGATTTTCTTCTAATTTCATATTCTGCCTTCCACTGAATGCTTTCTCTGGGTTGAAAACACACAATTATAATGGAAGTTGAAATTGATTATAATGATAATTATTATTTTGTAAGATAGGTAATGTAGTTAAGTAAAATTGCATAATCTCCTGAATCCTAAATGTAAGGATAATAAGGCTTATTAGATCAATGACAAGGAGAAAACGACCTTAAACTATATGTTTTTTTAAATTTATTTTTTAAAATATTTTTTTAGTTGTAGGTGGACACAATACCTTTATTTTATTTATGAGATGCTGAGGATCAAACCTAGGGCTTCACACAGAGACAAGCACTCTACCACTGAGCCATAGCCCCAGCCCCTAAACTGTATGTTTGTCATGTGTGTAAAACATGCCTCTTGAAGCCTTCACAATGTAGTGCCATTGTTCTGATAGTGATTTGTGAATTAGATGTCATTCCTATCTGCCAATGAGGAAACAGAGGCACAGAAAGGTGTTTGCTGGAAGTTTCTTAGCCAATGCTTCCTGTGTAGTCTGACATGTTCCATGTATTTGTCTCAGTGTACTCAGGTTCCTCATCCTTAACATGTACATGACAATATCATATATTTTGAGGGTTGACATCAGGTCTGACTCATATATTGATATAGATATGCTCTTTTCCTCCTGCTCTTGTTGCTTCACTGATCATTCATCTCTTCTGTTATTTTTTACCTTACCCTATTTGTATCTTCTCTAAACTCAACACCAGGGAGACTCCTTTTCCTGCAGTCCACCTCCATTTCTTCTAAGTCCAAGCATTTCTGCATCGCTCTTGAAGTCATGAAACTCTCCAGGTTATGTGTAGCAGTTCATTTGATGAAATGTGCTTACTTTATTTGAAAGAGAATTCCCAATCCAACAACATCACTGTAAGACAATGTGGGGATGGAGACAGTCCATAGAAGCCGTAAGTCTCCCTTAAAGACCTGGTTGGCTTTTGATCCTCATTCAGGCCTTCCCAATGCTTTTTCTGCAGACTTATCAAGTAAATAATCATAGACATGGGGAAAAAATAATAGCATTTGACACTTGCCCTGTATGTTTCTGTTAAATTCACCTCTGTTGTCGGATGACTGCACTTAAAGAGAAATGACATGTAAAAAGTAATGTTTTATAGAAATTCTCACAAGGAGAGATAAACAACAGCATGCATCATAGCAAAGATAGTGTTTAATTTCTGTGGGATTTAGCTTAGAGAGCATTGAATGTTGGTTAAAAATGTTATAGAACAATGTTTTGCAAGGAATTCCTTGAGACCCTGGATTCAAATATAAAATCATAATGTCTATTTTTCAGCAATTCCATTAATGGTATAGTTTAAAGCATTCAAATCCAACTTCTGGGAGTTGATATGGTGAATTGTATTAGAAATTAATTGGTTAGTATGATATCTCAGTACACATGTACATGCCAATTACAAGGTAGATACTATTATATTTTCAGTGGAGAAAGTTGAATTATGCACCTTCCTAACATAATGACCCATTAACATACCCAATATGAGTTAGCTGCCAACATGGGCATATGTGTTCTCTAAACTCCCACAAGTTTGGTTTACAAGACACTGGACATTAGGCAATAAGGGAATGTGGTCCTATGAATGGGGAATACAGGAAACAAGCCCTATTATTTTCAGGGTTACTGTCTTGAGTGTCTCCAGGATACAGTGCAAAGATGCATACCCCTGGAGAAGCTTTGCAGTGTCTTTGACTTGAGGAAATTGAGTTGAGAGTCCAGGGAGACAAAGTTAGCTGCATGGCATCCCCTTTCTCTGTTATTAACTTAGACATTTTATTTTTCCTTGCTCAGAATCAACCTGCTGTATCATTTTCACATTTTCACTTTTAAGATACTTCTTCCCTTATTTTTAGAGTGTGTCTTTTATAGATATCATGTATTAATATTTGTATTATTTAGACCACTTGTATTTAATGTAATTATTGATCATTTTAACTTTAAATGCAGCATCTTGATAATTTGCTTTTCATTTATCCCATCTTTCTCTGTGAACTTTACCCTATATTTCTGCATTATTCTAATTAAATCAATACTTTTTGTGATTATATTTTATTTTTGCTGGATTTAACAGTTTGCCCCCCCCAGTAGTTTATTTAACCAGATTCAGCTATTTCATCTTTATCATCAGAAGAGAGTATACTACTACACGCAGTATAAAATCATATAGTATGCTGTATTATGTTATTGTAAGGATTCTCTGAAGAGTTTCTATCATTGCTGCCATACAGTTTGTTTTTATGTGTAATAAGTGTACATCTATAAGAATGGTGTTCTAATTAGAATAAGATATACTCCATGCTTGTATAATTATGTCAAAAGCTATTCTAATGTCACATATAAGTAAAAAGATAGCCACAGTCCACATTATGGAACCCTTAGAAGAGGGAGCTGTGCCAGGGAGAACTTTGAACACTTGGACACTATCCCCCTCTGCTGACAATCATACACATGTACCCAGACGATGGAAAAGTATTCAGTTGTGAAAAGGTGTGACTCGATCTATACCACAGCATGGCTGCCTCTCAAAATAGCTTTGAGGTGTGGGAAGCACACAGGGAAAAAAACGCTTCCTGTGAGTCCAACCATCTAATTCTAAGAAGATGCAAGCCAATCGACAGTGATGGTGCACAGAGGAAATGGTTTCTGGGCCAGGCTGGAGGAGCTTGGTGAAAAGCCTTACCTAGTACAGGAAGACAGCTTTGAGAGGGATTAACATCTGCATAACAGTTGCCTTGGTGACTACCCAGATACACATATGCCAAAACTTATGACCTGGAGGACTTTAAATATGTGGAAAGTATTGCATATGAATTTCACTTACATAACTTTTTTAAAAAGAAAAAGAAAAAAAAAAAAAAAAAGAGAAAGAACCAATATAGGTCCCATAGTGACAGAATAGATTTCTGAAGGGTCCTCTGGACTCTGTTTCATTGATTCAATTACTTTATAACTTCACGTATGGTAGAAAATGCAGAAAAAAAAAAACTTTACAGGATAATATAAATTATTTAATAAAATGGTGAAGAAAACTGGCTGTATATTAAAAATTAAACTGAAAATCCATGAGAAGAAATGGAACTTAGTATACTGCAAAATATATTATAAAGTCAACAAAATGTGTTTGTGTGTGTGAGACAGAGAGAAAGTATATGTGGTTGTGTATATGATAAAATATGATACAATTAATATAACATGTAATAACATAGAAAATAGGTAAATATTCCCTGACTTAACACTCATACTCAAGATTAAAACCAAGCAATGAGAAATTAAGGAGATTTTGCCAGATAAGGACTAACACATTTGAAGGTCATAATCATCATAATCAAAATTAAAAGCCAAATAATTCTGGGAAATAGTGGAAGAATTTTTATTCATAAACATAATGTCTTCAATATGTAACCAACATACTGTTATGGGTTAAGATAATGATTAAGAAATATAATCACACTCAAGTTTTAAAATAAGTAATTTACATCAGAGATTTTGATTTAGAAATTAAAAAAAAAATAAAATAGTTAATTGACCCTAAGTGTTCACTGTTAGCACTAATAAAGGAAGTGAAAATGGAGAGTTTTAACATAAGGAATAGTTTTCTCAACTAATCAAATTATCAAAGATTAAAAAATTAAAAAAGAAACCTCAATGGAAAAACAGATAAGGGAGAGAACCACATGCTTCATTGCTATTAATGGAAATACAAATTTGTGTATCTTATATAGACAATAACCTGCTACTTTGCATAAAAAGCCTCAAGATTTTTTAAACCAAAGCTAAAGTGCTAATCTGAATTATGGAGCATTATTAATTCAAACATCTTCACATTTTTATAGTGATGAAGATTTTATAAAAGTATACATGTCCAAAATTGGGTACACCATATGGCAAAGATCTTAAAATACTCTTTTGCAGAATATTTAATTATACGAGAAATTCTTATGGTTATCTGTGTTCAGTAGAAAAGAGAGCTACATGTGAATGAAATAATTACTTGGGTATGAAAAACATATTTTTTAAAAGAGAAAGAAAAACATTATGGACTAAAAAGTCAATAATTAGATATGAGGATTTGTATTTCTTAGATAGGTACATTTGTTATCCTATAAAAGGAGTCCTCAAGGGATGAGTTATAAACATCCATTATTCCCTTAAATCAAGTTAAGAAATTGCATATTGGAATATTGTAAAAGGTGAATGTTTAGAAGGTGGATTTGGATGTTTCAGTCAACTGTAAGTCAGAAACATATAAGTAAGTTCAGTTTTTTAACAACATGAAAGTATTTGCAGTAATACTTCTATATACGCTTGAAGATTCCCATATTAATATTTCTAGCCCTAACCTCTCTCTTAGCTCCAAATATATGTATAGTTCATCAACAGATGTGAACCATAATTACATAGCATGTATCCCAGGTAATGTATATATTGCCACACAAGCACTTCCACATACTATATATATATATATATATATACACACACACACACACACACACACACACACACACACACTTGCAGACTATTCTAGGGACAGATCCATTAAATTGGATTTATTATGCAAGTAAACATGGTGCTTTCCCATAATATTCACTAATTTCATCACTCCCTGAACACCACCCCCTTCCGCCACATTGAAATGGTCCTGGGAACTCCCTGGGTGATTAATATACAAATTAAATGGTGCTGAGCACTTACTTTCACTGTTGGTAAGAAGGGAGTTAAGGGATCTCGGTCTTTTTCATTCTAGTTGGGGTAACAGAGAATTCATAAGTACTTTAAAGCAAGTCGTAAGGGTAAGGGACAAGATTGTCCTGAGAACACCTGGCTTGAGTTTCTTTTGTTGAGAAAACATAGTATTACTCATAAAAATCAAAACAAAGCAATTTGGGATTAATTAGTAGGAAATATTTGGCATGGAAATTTTACCTTATTTAAGACTTGAATGAGTATTTGGAAAAAAATCTTTTTATTGCTACTTATTAAACCTCTTAATCTTTCCATTAACAGCTGCACTCACACCTGCTCTTAGAAAACTTTATTTAAAGCTCTACATTTTATACATAAGCTTCACAGACTTACAAAGAGAACATGCAAAACCCGGTCCATGAGTGAAGAGTCATTATCTCCGGGTAACCATGTATAATGTGTTTCATATTAATACCTGTGACTTTTCCTTAGCATTTTCTACTCTATGCCCTTGAGGTTTTACCCTCTAAAAAAACTCCATGCCAGAGAAGCACATTATCATTCACTTGTCATTCTTGAGCCTGGGGCTTCTGAAAGTAGGCAGGTCTTGTCCTAGGCTAGGAGCCCTATGGGACCCAGGAGTAGGAAAGTCAGAGGCACCAACTCTGAGGTGCCCCAAGCCTCCTCAGGGCCAACCCTGCGAAGGAAGACTGTGCTACTTCACCAGCAAGAAGAGACGGAGACACAGGGACAGTCCTCTTGCTTTATTAAACCTTGATTCTGTGCCTACTGGGTGAACTGTGGGCTCAGGGGGAGATCATGATTAGCTTTGTGATAAATAACCCCCTCTTGAATTATACCTGCATGCATAAATTTTGTCAAAGACCAGAAGTATCTCACAGCTGCTAACTCTGTGACCGTGGGCAAGGTGCTCAGTCCTCTGAGACTTGATGTCCTCACCTGCCAAAAGAAGCTAATGACACCTGCCCTACCTTCTCCTCTGATATGCAGCAATGCTCTAGCTAATTAATCAGGCAGCAATGCACCGAGGCTTAGTGTGTGCCTAATGCAGTGACAGATAGCAAGGTCACAAGCATGAATAAAACATGTCGCTACTCAGGAGCAACTCACAGGCTGTCAGGGGAGACAAACAGGTAAGTAACTGATGGTGCCAGAGGGTGGGGGTGGGGACCATAAAGCTACAGATTATGTGATGGGAGGCTTAAGTGAGGGAACAATTAATTCCTCTGTGAGAAAGATGCTATTAACATCATCTTGAGAAATGAGGAGAAGTTCGCCATTGAGAAGACCTGAAGGGCACTGCACAGAGAAGAGCCTCAGTAAAGACAAGAGGTGGGAGACTCCACAGATGAGGACCATGCAGGGAAAGGTGCTTTTAAAGACTTACATACAGAGGCTTCGTCATCTGCAAATTGGCTCACACATGCAAGGCAACACTATTATCAAAGCTATGTTGGAGTGATCTGAGAGCAGAGAGCATCTCTCTGCACTGTGGTGCAAACGACAATCACTGTTTTGGTCTCCATGGCTTCTATTCTTGCACTATTTTGTTAAATTGTATCCTTTTCAAAGTTAATATGCACCTAATTTGAAAAAGTCAAGGAGCACTAAAAATCTTAAAACACTTCACTCCCAACTCTTATTCTCTAAGCACAACTACTAATTATTATAACCACTCCTTTTGGAAGTTATAAATAATACATCTATGCTGTGTTTTATTTTTTTTCTTTTTGTTTGGCTCTGAGATATTATCTATTGACTTCTCAGTTATAAAAGATACAAATTTGGCCTTCTCTCCTCATTAACATTCTGTTTATATTTGGCCACCCCTGCATACCTAAAATGGCATCTCTTAAGTAATTACTTGGTGTGTACATATGTGATAATTTCTGCTTATACAATGACCACATAAATATTTTTAAAAAAATTTCATAAAAAAATTTCAAAGCTAAGCCTTGCAGTGTGCTTTGGGGTATTATTGCAAGCCATTTCCTCCCTTGCATGATGTTATTTATTTGCTAAATTTGTAAGCTGTTATGATTTTTTGCTTTAGATTTTTTTTTTCATCCTTACTTATCCCCTCCACAACAATATAACACAAACATGAAACTACTTTCAATAGGGACAAACACATAAGGTGAGCTTTCATTCTTTGTCTTTCTTGGAGGGAACCAGGACACATCTTCCTATTTCAGTGTACACTCTTTAGCCCGGCCATATCAACTTATGTGGGAATTTCTTTCCATATTTTCTCACATTGAACACCTCATTTCCTTGATTATTGAATTTCCTCTTTATCGGTGCACTCCTTTGTTTTGGAGATTTTCTTCTTAAATTAACCTTCTTGGAGTATTTAGGGAATGATTTTTTTTTTTTAACTAGTCAAGGATATAAGATTTTTTATTTTTCCTTCATTGTTGGTTGATAGTTTGATGGAGAAAATAATTCCAGTTTGAAAATCTCTTCCCTTCAGAATTGTAAAACATTTCCTCATTATATTTGCTTTCATAATAGGTGGTAACCATGGAGATATATACTCTGATTTCCTTCAAGGAAAAAAAAAATACACTTGGATTTAACCTTAAGAGTATAAAATACAAAATACAATTGACAAATTTTGTATGATGAGTCTTGACAGTGGGCATCATGCTAGGCATGCTTTACCCTAGTGCTCAGGTGGGTTGGCCTTCAGGCAGCTCATAGATAGACCAGTCCTTCTGCAGTAACTGCCTTCAGGTGAAGACGGCTACTTCACCAAGCTCATGGCTCCTCCTGGGAGACTCAAGACTCTAAACTCATTCCTCCATTAAGGACTGTTCCAAAGGGTCTTCTGAGCTCCAGAGCTTCCCATATGCTTGGCTGCATTCCCTGTGGCAAATAGAATCCAAGTTCATTCTTTGCCTACATTTAATTTTTTGCTCTTCCCCAGGTTCTGATTCCAATGGTATGAGTCAGTACACTTTTGGCATGTAGATCTCCATCTGAAAGTGCTTCCCAGAATAAGATGTATCTCTACTGCCATTGTCCTCGTCCCTTTGGTTTATGAGTTTAAAAGTTGTTGCAGGACATTTTAGCAAAGTTTTAGGATGCAACAGAGATCATTCATTCATTCATTTAATCAATCATGTTTAAACAGCAGTTGGATCCACTAGTCCTCTTGCTGTTTAGGATGCTTGATGGATGAATTTCTGTTCCTCTATTTGAGCACTGTAAGAGAAGACAGGATAAAACTGTAGAAATGGGATCCTTGAAGATCCATGATTAGATCCCCCTATATGGATTGTGTTTTAGACAATTTGGGCTGCTAACGTAAAAATACAATAAATTGGAAGGCTAATAAGCAGCAGATTTATTGTGCACACTGTCTGGAGCCTGGAAATCCAAAATCAAGGCTCAGGTAAATTTGGTGTCTGGTGAGTTTCTAGTTCCTAGCTCATAGATGGAGTCTTCTCACAGCAGCCTCACATGGTGGAAGAGGTCATGGGTCTCCCTGGGGCCTCTATTATAAAGGTATTAACTCCCTTCATCATAAGAGCATGGATTCCATTGATGACCATATTCCAAAAGCTCTACCTCCTAATATACCATCACATTGTGAGTTAGAATTTGAACACATGAATTTGGGAGGAGACATGTATTTCAAGCATAGCTAATGAAAACTTCCAGGAGAAGGAGGCAAAGAGAGGTAACAAAGTCATCTTCAGATCCTGAGTCAAAATCCCTAAAGACACACTTACCACTGATTTCTCAGTACTCTCAGGATATAAGGATAGGGAAATATCCAGAAAACTCTTGCTCTATCCTGTAGGCTAAAGGTCAGTAAATGTATGTATCCTAGGTCCATTGCCAGCATAGCCTAGGTCCAGTGCTACCTGGAAGGGTCAGACGACTTCAAACAGATCTTGTCTTCATCCTAAGCATTTTCTTTAGAACAGGGCCCAGTTTAATTCATGAGAGAAAGATGCAGAATTGTTGAAGGAATCTGTGCCTTCTGAGTATAGCTGGTGTTGTGAAATCCAAGTCTTTTAGGTGGAAAGAAGGTTACGGGATATATCTGGGCCTTGGTATTGCTCTCCACAGAATGGTTAGCTTTAGAGAAAAAGAATGAATCATTTCAATCCAGGTTGCGGCAGGGCATTACCACTTTGTGATATTTTAGAAGATATTAAAGTTACCTAATACTATTCAGAAGGGAGTTGAATCAGGTACCAGACCAACACAAAGGAGGGCTTTGGTTACTTCTTTATCATTGCCAAATCCCACTTCACTTTTGTAGTCATAATGCATTGAAAGTTGTCTCAAAAGACTTTCTTAGATGTGGAAGTGAAGGGGGCCTTTTACAGTTCACTGTTTCCTTGTTAGGCCATGCTAGAGTTACCTTAGCTCGAGTAGTTTTCTTTACTACTATTTGTGATAATGCTACCTTCTTGGAGATAAAGAAAGCAACACAGAGAAGCTAAGTAACTTATTAAATACCACACAGTTGATAAGTAGCAGAGCCTAATATTAAACACAGGTAGATCTTACATCCAAGTCCATGATTTTTTCTCACAACTCTATGCTGATTCTTTCCCCTTTCCTTCTTTGTTGTTTTAGTTTTCAGGCTTATTTTTTATTTTATAAGAAAAATGATGACAGAGAAAATAAAACATGAGATTTGCGCACCTATTCCTAATATATATTTTTTTCTGTTACATTACCTTCACATTCTTCCCACCATTTGTCCCAAAACAGTCTTTCTTCTACCTCAGTCAGTTTTAAAGTAAGGCAGGAAGCTCTTCTCTGTATAGCAGCAACAAAAGTACAAGGTAAACTGACTTGGTGACCCTGGTAATATCCATGCAGACAAAAACAATTTAAACAATTTAAGGAGTTAAGACTCCTCCAGAACTATCATGCATAACCAACATGATACATCATGACGGGTCTTGGGACACAACACAGGCTATTACTTATTGTTAATAAGGAGTCTATAAAACCGAATTTTGAAAGAGCTGATACAGAGATCTATAATGCAAAGCAAGTTAAACAAAGTGCAGTCTTATTAAAGAGAAAGTGATATCCATCTGCCTTTCATTTTCTGAGAAACTATAATAGAATCATATTCTTTTTTTAAGTTACCACTCTTATAATAACAGAATAATGTCAAAGGGAGATTCTCCTCCTGTAAACAATAGGACAAAACGGAATGTTGGAAATAGCACTAGTTTAGAATTAGAAACTGCAAGGTTTAACTTGGTGCACATGTTTATGCCTTGAGATGAAAATGAAATCACCTTTCCTCTTGAGCCTGAGACAAGCCTATGAAATTTGGACATGTTTGTAGATGCTGATGGGAATTTGAACTTCTATTTGCCCAGATTCACATTAAACACTTAGGAAAGTGTTACTAGCAGGTAGTCTTCAGAGAGTGCAAAACTAAAATGTTCAGAACTAGTTGGGGGAAGCACTGCAAGATTATAGAAAATTCTTAGGAATAGCCTTCAAACCAGGTGTGAATCCCAATGGTGAAAGTCTACCTCCGCTCTTTTTCACCTTTCATTGTCATCTCCAGGTTTAATGCTAAGTGAAATTAGTCAATATCAAAAATCCAAATACACAATGTTTTCTCTGATATAAGGAGGCTAGTTCACAGTGTTGTTGGATGGGGGTACATAGGAGGATTAGAGGAACACTAGAATGGCCAAAAGAAAGGGAGGGGAAGGGAGGGAGCAAGGGGGGGGGGGGGCGGGAAATAGAAAAAAAAATGGTGGTTGAATGAGAAGACCTGAATGGTACTTATATACTTTGTATACAAACAGTTGTATGTAAAAAGATGCTATATATGTACATTATGAATTGTAATACATACTACTATTAAAATAAAAAAAAAAAGAAATAAACAAGCTCTCCATGGGGACATGTTCAGGTTTTTTTTTCCCCAATCACATTTTTGGCTTATCATGTCAGGCATACAGAGCCTAAGTATATTTACTTTAAAATAATGCATGGATCACTATGTGTTGTTACATCACAGAACTTGGGTTAAGTCTGTATTAAAACATATAAAAATATATTGGTTTAACCATGCAAGTTTTTCAGGTCTACTATCTCCAGTGATCAAATAAATAGTTTAACTTATGAATGTATTGGAAAACTATCTGTAAATGAATGATTGTGAGAGACGAGATTACATTGCACAGATATTGAGTCCATAAAATAATGTTTCTAAATATTCCTTTAGTCAAAAACATCCATAATAGCCTTTTGAGTTTTCAAAGAAAGGATTATCTCTGTGCCAGTGCTTGGAGGAAAATAATGGTTAAAGTCATGATCAGGAAAACAATATTGCTAAGCTTTTTTTTCTATTTTATAGCATACATTCAGTCATTCATTCAATACTTAAGTTTTTAGAGAGGTTATAGATTAATAGCAAAGTTGAGAGGAAGGTGCAGTGATATCCCAAAGACTTCTAAAGTCAACTGGTTTCACAATGAAAGAGTGGTATATTTATGAAATATAATTTTTTTGGGTGATATGATCTGTTTTCTAATTAAAAATATTTTTGATTCAGGCATAATGCCTATATATTTTGAACTCAAACCCGAATGCATGAGCTAATCTAAATTTTATTTTTCTTTCTGCTTTGTGAGTTTATGTGAAAAGTCTTATATTCATTAGATTCACCAAATTATTCTTTTAGATGTTTGGGAAAAGATAGAATAGATAAATACTTGAAATACAGGGAGGGAATCACAGACTTTTTTCTGGTCATGATTTCTCCCAGCAAGGCACAAGTTTCAGGGCAGGAGCCTCAAGATTAAAGAGACAAAATGTTGGGTTTTTTTTTTTTTTTTTTTTTAAAGATTAGTTTCTTTTTTTATTTATAATAGTAGTATGTATTACAATTCATAATGCACATATATAGCATCTTTTTACATACAACTGTTTGCATACGAAGTATATAAGTACCATTCAGATCTTCAATCATGCATTTAGGATAATGATATTCATCTCATTCAACCACCAATTTTTTTTCTCTCCCCCCCCCCTTGCTCCCTCCCTTCCGCTCCCTTTCCTTTGACCATTCTAGTGTTCCTCTAATCCTCCTATGTACCCCCATCCAACAACACTGTGAACTAGCCTCCTTATATCAGAGAAAACTTTCAGTATTTGGATTTTTGAGATTGACTAATTTCACTTAGCATTATATTCTCCAAATTCATCCATTTACCTGCAAATGCCATTATTTTATTCTCTTATTGCTGAGTAAAATTCCATTTTGTATATATACCACATTACTACCCCATTTACAATAGCATCAAAAAATATAAAATACCTGGGAATCAACTTAATGAAAGAGGTGAAAGACCTCTATAAGGAAAATTATAGAACACTAAAGAAAGAAATCATAGAAGAACTCAGAAGATGGAAAGACCTACCTTGCTCTTGGATAGGTAGAATCAATATTGGCAAAATGTTCATACTACCAAAAGCATTATACAGATTTAATGCAATTCCAATCAAAATCCCAATGTCATTCTTCAAAGAAATAGAAAAAGCAGTCATGAAATTCATCTGGAAAAATAAGCGATCCAGAATAGCCAAAGCAATCCTGAGTAAGAAAAGTGAAGCAGGGGACATCACCATACCAGACTTTAAATTATACTATAGAGCAATAGTAACAAAAACAGCATGGTATTGGCACCAAAACAGACTGGTGGACCAATGGTACAGAATTGAGGTCACAGAGACTAATACATATAATTTCAGCTATCTTATATTAGACAAAGGCGCCAAAAATGTACAGTAGAGAAAGGATAGCCTATTCAACAAATGGTGCTGGGAAAACTGGAAATCCATATGCAACAAAATGAAATTAAACCCTTATCTCTCATCATGCACAAAACTCAATTCGAAGTGGATCAAGGACCTAGGAATTAGATGAGAGACAATATGCCTAATAGAAGAAAAAGTAAGCTCCAATTTCCAACATGTCGGATTAGGCCACAAGTTCCTCAATAAGAATCCTGTAGCACAAGAATTATTACCAAGAATTAATTAATGGGATAGATTTAAACTAAAAAGCTTCTTCTCAGCAAAAGAAACAATCAGTGAGGTGAATAGAGAGCCAACTATTTGGGAACAAATATTTAATACGTGCACATCAGATAGAGCACTAATTTCTAGAATATATAAAGAACTCAAAAAACTTAACACCAAAAAAAAAAAAAAAAAAAACAAAAACAAAAAAAACCCCACAAATAACCCAATCATTAAATGGGCTAAGGAATTGAAAAGACACTTCTCAGAAGAAGATACACAATTTATCAACAAATACATGGAAAAATGTTCAGCATCGCTGGCAATTAGAGAAATGCAAATCAAGATTTCTAAGATTTCATTTCACTCCAGTCAGAATGGCAGCTATCAAGAACACAAGCAACAATAAATGTTGGAGAGGATGTGGGGAAAAAGGCACACTCATACATTGCTGGTGGGACTGCAAAATGGTGCAACCACTATGGAAAGCAATATGGAGATTCCTTGGAAAACTGGGAATGGAACCACCCTATGACCCAGCTATCCCACTCCTGGGTCTATTCCCAAAGGACTTAAAAACAGCATATTACAGTGACACAGCCACTTCAATGTTTATAGCAGCACAATTAATAATAGCTAGGTTGTGGAGCCAACCTAGATGTTCCTCAGTAGATAAGACAAAATGTTTGAAGGCTCTCAGGTCTCTCAGCCCCGCTACTTACTCATTGTATGATCTTTACCAAGTCCATGATCTTGTAGGAAATGCTTTACCTCTGCTCCCTTCACCTTCTGCCCCTCCAGGAGGTCAGTGTAGGGAGGACTCTCCATTCAGACCTCTTGACCAAGGCTGATTCACCTTGAGGTAAACATATGCCCCAGACCTGCTGATTAGAATTGGGAATTTAGAAATACAGTCCAGGAAGAGAGTAATTTCTCTCTTATGCCAAGGTATAAGGATTCTGGCTGTGGAAATGTACAAGGCAGTATTCCTCTGGTGATCAAACTCCTAGAGGGTAACAGGTGCCCTGTTTTCCACACTTGGAATATTTTGCAGTTTCTCCCTGGAACTAGTAAGATGAGTAATACATGCTCAATGCCTAGATGCTAAGCTAATATCCTTTGTGAGGAGGCTCTATGCTAGAGTCTTATCAGCCTTAATCTCAGACCCTCACATTCTGGGAATAAATGAACTCTCCTAGACAACACCAATGTGTTACGGTGCCTAAACCTGCCCATGTAACAGTAACTTTATACAATGAGCAATATGTACTAATGAAGTCAATCACCTAATGAAACCTATGGATATAAATAAAGCTGGCAGCTCAGGCAAGACACTTTTACTTTTGCCCCTGCCCCTTGTTTCTGTCTCATTGTTTTCTTTACAGCAAAGCTGTCAGTTCGTAGGCCTAGAACTCTATAAAGCAATGAGTCCACATGTAACTAGATACAGGGATGACAGAGATGGACCTAATCATTCCTCAAGCCTGGCTGTATACTTACACTTTGGAACATTTCCTTCTTTACCTCCACAAGTCATCTCCATCTTATTTAATCACAAACAAGAGAACATCTCTGTTTACTTAAATTATTTGTGCTTTTGTTTCTAACATCTGGCAAAGAAAGATTCCTGACTTACACTTTCAGAGTCCGTTATTCATTTTATGACACTCAATGGCAATAATACAGTTACTGTGATGCATGAATTGGTCAAATACCATGGGAAGCTCAGAGTATGGTACCAAATTCTCATCAGTGCCAACTTCTCTATCATTGTCTACTCTTGTAGTTTCTCCAGTAAAATATAGCCTTAAATTAATCTACTTATTATCAATTTAAACAAAAAAAACCTCAAAGTCAGGAATAAGTAAGGAATAAGGACATATAAGTAGGATTTGATGTTTCAAAAATGAGAGATTTTTGGAGAGCTATTGTTTTAAACTAAGTACATAGATTCCTAGATGTGTGGCTTGGGGCAATTTGCTTAGCAGTTCTGTATCTCTGTTCTCTCATGCATAAAGAAATAAGGCCAGTTCTCACTTCACTTGGCTACATGAGATATCGTGAGAGAGCAAACATGGGAGATGTCCAGTGGTTTCACCTCCTTGACTCCCTGAAGCCATCATCTCCTCACATGTGTGTGGTCCCAGCTGTGATGTGAAGTTTCTGATGTAATTTCATACATGGTTCATGATGTCCAATATCAAGCCCGTACAATGTGTGTTTAGATGACACAATAACCAATCATTGAGAAGGATGAGACAAATGACATGATCTGATCCATCTCTGTACAATTTTAATGATAGAAAAAGAAAGGAATCTAATCCTTCTTTTGCTGGGGTGGTCCTTCCACTTGAAAAGAACCAACACATTATTATCTGCTTCCATTATTCTGATTTCCTTTTCAAAATGTGAACTTGAGTTGTATAAGGATGAAGGGCAACTGGATTAGACAGCAGTGGTGTCTTTTTCAAAATGAATAACCAAAAGAAGTTTATTTCCCTAAAGTAGAACAATGAGGTGGATGAGATTTTCAGTTTGGGATAATGTATTTAGTCTGAAGTGTTCATGTGACAATGAGAAGCCACAGTGGATATGACTGGAACCAAGGACACAGGTTTGAGCAGGTGATGTAGATTTGGGGCAGAGTACAGGTGGTTGCCCTGGGAAGAATATATAGGGTCTAAAAGCAGAAGTCTAGGGCAGACCCTGAGGAACATTGATTTTAAAATAAAGAGAAGAGGGAAAACTTTCAGAAGAGTGGGTCTAAGGGTAGCTCAGAAGTAGAATGTTTGTCAAGCATATGTGAGCTTCAGAAGTAGAATGTTTGTCAAGCATATGTGAGCTTCTTGGTTCCATCCAGACCATTGGAGAGAGAGAGAGAGAGAGAGAGAGAGAGAGAGAGAGAGAGAGAGAGAGAGAGAGAGAGAGAGAACAGCTTGGAAGAATCTAATGATATAGTATAAATTGAAGAATCAGTGATTTTTGCAAATAGGAATGGAATCCAGCATAGATTGAAGTTATTGACATTAGATCTCTCCTTTTGTGTAAGAGTAGAGGAAAATACATGGATGAGTGTTCATATAATTTACATACAGACAGGTTTATTTAAGATTGAGATGGTAAAACTGCACTACTTGCAATCTACCACTCAGGACTTATTGCTTAAAGGCATAATCCAATATTTGGAAAGACTTGTATCTAGAAACAGCAATAGTGCTTTCAAATGTATAAACACATGTCTTCTAATTTCATACACACACACACACACACACACACACACACACACACACATACTTAGTTGCTTTATAAAACGGTAGTGCCAGTTTTTAAGGCTACATAGTTTCCCAATTACCAATATTATAATATGCTTTTCATAATGGTGTTTAAATGTATTTCTGTTTTATTAACTCATCTCAGGGCTCCACAAATGGTATTCACCCTTCAAGAAGTTCCCCCATCTTGTTTTATCTTGTCTTCTCTGGCCACAGTGACTTTCACTATTCCTTCATAATTAACTTTATAATTTGAGCTTATGTAATCCAAATACGGTTCTCATAGAAAAACTTTATTAAAAGCAAAAACTTACCTAAGACTTAGGAAAATATTTGAGTATAGACCATGACTACTATAACATGTTGTTTCCAACATCAATATTTTCTCTACATATGGTTTCCTTTTCTTTTAGTGTAGACCATCTACCCTCATGTTTGATAGAAATGAAGTTTAATTTCAATTTCCAAATATCACACAATATTTTTCACCTAAGTTGAAACAGAATGACTTATAGAGGAAAAGGAAATCAGGACAGAAATAAAATCAAATATTAATTAATATTTAATAATAATTTGAATATGGTCTTGTCCTAAAGATTGAATAAGTAAGGACAGAAAAAAATCAAGTTTAAAAATAAGAACACGTAACCATTTTTGTGTTCTTGCTTTTGTATTTACCATTATAATAATTTTACAGGCTAATATTTATATTCCACAATCATAACTTTAATTAACTGTGAAACAGTTAATACAGTGCATTCATTATTATTTGTAAAATTATGTTTCTATTATTGAACATTTAGTTTGTATTAATGTAGCCAATATAAATTATCAAGTTATGGCCAATTTTATGTTTATTGAATTACTAGAAAACTTCATTAAACATTCATTAAGTAAAATATGGTCACAAGTAGCTGAAATGCTTTTAGATGTTTTCTGTTCCTTCTGGTGAACAGCAGGTTGTAGGACACTGGTATTCTCAGAGGCTACCGCAATGTTTGTTTCCTCATCCCCATTCTGCCAGCTTTGACTTTAAAGGTGATAGATTTCATTCAGAGAACAAATTGTGGCAACATAAAGGAATTTTGACACACAGCTGATGAATCCTGTTTTTCTTAGGCTGGACAAAATGATTTATAGAGTCAAAGGACATCACTAAATAGAAGGATCTGAAAGCTGCTGGAATTTATAATTTGTGTGTTGCATTTTTGCAGTTATTTCAAAACACACACACACACACACACACACACACACACACAAATGAGGAAATAAATTCTTGAAACTCCAGAATCAAAATCTAAGATCTCCGCTGATGCTGCTCCACAGCAGTGGTGGGGGAAGAGGCTCAAAGGACAGTGGGCCTCAAGATCAGCCACATCTCGTTAAGAGCACATTCTAAGAGCCGTGCTGAATTCTGTGGCACATGAAAGCCGTGTGACTATGAACATGCTGTTTAATTATTTCTGAGCTTCAATTTGTTGACGTGTAAACAGGAAAAACAGTCATTTCCAGGGGCAGTATTTGAAATATTGATGACTCGTACAGCCCAGACACTGGCCCCTCGAGAAGAACGCTCACCACAGCTTGTACAGGTAGTCGGAGCCTCCAACGTGGACCAAAAATTCTGTCTCATTTGCAGGATTGTGGGGAGCTTGAAGAATACCCAGGGGGAAAGCACTGCTAACAGAGTTGAATGGGAAGGAACCCGACACTTAGGCAATGGCGGTTTCCAGTTGTAATGGAAGCAATTTTGTACAATGTGTAGATCTCTTCCACTGAGCTTGGCTGCCCCTCAGCCCTTCTGCATAATTTGTCCAGAGGGATCCAATAAGCAAATGTGTTTAAACATTTTATATTTTGTTTGTAAGATGGTAAGAATTTGATAGATATTCATACTAGAATTGGAAAATTTAATCAATTCCTCTATCGTAACTCACATTAAATAGACTGCCAAGATATAAATGCTTTGAGGTAAAAAGTAGAAGAAGTTAATATATGAGGCAATAGCAGAGAGAGATCTTTTGAATAAAGTATTTTGTCTTTTCCTACAACAAACTTTTGAGGAACTGCCGTCCATCCACAAGCAGTGAGTTTAGATGGGGCTTCCAAACACAGGGCCCAGCCATGTGTGCCACAGAGCTGGACAGAGGACAACTCCTGGTCAATGCACACTTGTGAGAATTTTATCCTGGGTCAATCTGTGCAGAATATTATTTAAATACCTACTATCACAATAATGTCACTTTCCTGTTATTGATAAATACCAGTGAAACTGTTCCAATAGAAGTCATTATAGGCTTCAATGTGTTATTTAAGAAGTGAGTCTAAAGTTTAAATTAAAAAGAAATTAAGATTCAAAAGTAGATGTGATAATTCTAGAGGAGAGAGGAAAGACAGGAAGACTGGGTTTCCATTACCAAACACACGGATGTCTATGACTGTATCATTCAGAACAGTATGCTATTCACACAGCGATAGATATATATGTATAGATAGAGCCTAGAAACTGAACTCAAACTTTGGCAGGGATTTAAAATCTGCTAGAAATATGTTTACATATCAATAGGGAAAAGACAGACTGTGTCATTTTTTTTTCATATATAATGTTTGCATAAGTGTTCGCCATAAAGAAAAATGATATAACTAACTCTTATTACACTCCAACATCAACTCTATATGCATTAAACACTCACACTCATATATTCATACACATTAGGGAAATCGTAGAACATCTGTAAGATACCAGACAAGCCATGGGCCTCTCAGTGTGGAGGGTAGGTCACCGGAGGTGACAGGCCTGGACCACCCAGTGTGCGTACTGAGAGGCCACTTGACCCCAGTCAGGGGCTGCGTGTTTGCTGAGAAGCTGAATGTGCTGGGCCTATCCTCATATCTGCCCTGATGACCAATGATATAGCCACCACAATAAGAAAGTTCTCATCTTTCTAGAAAGTTCCTCCAGCGCCCTCTACTGAGAATGTCTCACACTTTGTTCACCGTAAAGGCGAAATGCTCTAAAGAATTCGCTTTGTATTTGGCAGGTAAATTTGGGGCAAGGACAGATTGAAGTAGAGTTAATTTATCTCTAGGTCTGTCTATTGGGCTCAAAGAGTTCTGTTCTAGGGTGTCCCCAATTCCATAGGCAAGGTTTGCCTAGTTTTTGGATGATCAAGATGGCCTTGACTGGGGTGAGTCAGCTGTCTACCTAGACTCTCATTTTCCAGCTTACTCATTCATGTATCATGATGATGCTGTTGAGCAAGAGAGAAAGCAGGCACATACCCAGTACTCGTGTTTAGGTTTGAAGTGGGCACACCATCGCTTGTAATGTATTCTGTTAATCAGCATGAAGCACAAGACAGCCAGAGTCAAGAAATGGAAAAATGGATTCTGCCATTTATGACAGGAACTGTTAAGTGGCAAAAAGCAGGGCTCCAGGAAGGGCTGAGTAACTCGGGACATTTACGTGTGATCAGTGTATCATACCAGTATTGCTTTAGTATGCACATCTATAAATTCCAAGAGCTGATTTCATAAATCATTGTTGCCCTGTGTCTTCCTTATATTGCTTTCTTCTTCATATGCATGACTAAGAGATGATCACTTCTCTCCAAAATAATTTGGAGATTTCATGAAGACATGGGTAAATTCTCCCTTCTTTGGAGGTTCTGTGTTTGTTTAAGTTAGATACCTGTAGACCATTAAAATCCACCTCAATCCAAAGTCATGGTTTGATGTGTCCTAATGCATTCAAATGATGCACATGGGCTACTCATGCAATGCACGTGAAAGCTGGTTTGTGGATGTAACTTCTCAGGTATAATAATTTTCTCTTCATTTCCTTTTTGCTTCCATTAGTTTGCTCAGCATTATGGCCACCTTATCTGTATTAGCCTTGGGGAATATTGTTTAATTCACGTTTGCCTTTATCCTGAGGGTGAAGTCTTTGAGATCTCAGTAAAAGTATTTCCTATGGGTTTTGTGTATGGTATCCTGCACAATTTCAGGGGCCACAATTTGTACTGCAATGTATCGGAATGCCTGATAACCTCCTGCCCCCACATTTGGGGATTTCCAGTACAACTTGACCACCTGTTCAAATATGCTTTGCAGCCGTAGTCTCAGTTTAATGTGGGAAGTGTGGCTCTGTGATTGTCTTCACTGGACAGTTATTATGCTGAAAATCTATCATCACCCCAGTAACTTATTTGCAAATGCCCTTAATGTGTCATTGACACTGAAATAGTCTGTTACATACCTGAGTTCAAACATTTCCCTAATATTTGACCTGGAAGTTTTTGCAGTCATTTTAGCTCTTCAAATCCTTTGTGGTAATTAACAAATATTTTATCTGGTATGCTTAATTGTGTGTAGTGAGAGAGTCAATTTATATAATTGGGGCCCATTGGTCTATTCTTCTAAAGATCACTCTTGACAGCTCCGGGAGAGTGCAAGAGAGTCAAGGGTGGAAGCAGGAAGGCAAGCAGAGCTTTCCACAATAAATCAAGAAGAACCTGGACCAAGGTAGTGGGGACACAGGTGGTGATAACTTATTCCGTATCTAGAGAAGAGTTCAGAAAAATGCTCCTGTGAATTCTGCATATCCTAGCGAGTGTCTGAATGATGATTTTTGTACCTTCAAGGTTGTGGACCTGAGCTGTAACTTGATCTATGTCACCAGATGAAAGATAAATTCTTCATGGTGTACTCAGGCATATCTGAATACAAATGGCCTTCCATATCGAGTGTGATTAACGTTGTATCTACATGCTTTAGAGTGTTATTTACAGGGAGAAAAGTGATGGATGAAATCATGCATTTTGATCCATCATGTTAAATCATCAGAGTTGTAATATAATCTGTCTAATTTGATTGACATAGATATAAAGTTATAAGTAAATAACCACCATGAATTTGGTTTATCTTTCTGTTTTTCTGTGAAAATGATGCATTGACATAGTAAGTCCTCATTTTTATTTAAATATTAATGATTAATTATTACTACTTATACTTTTATAAATATGCTTTTGTAATGTCTTCAGAGAACTCTGATTCCTGCTTCTTCCACTAGAAGTACTGCTGGTTTCCAAGAAATACCCTCGCTCACCCAGTCTGTCAATGCTAATTCTAGAAATGTAAATGAATTTGATTGATACATAACAATTAACACATCATGCAAATAGTTTCATTATTATCGGCCATAGATAGGTTTTCACATTTGAAATTAATGCATAACAAATTTTGTATTTTGCCTTTCACCACTTATTATATCAAAACCTTGAGTTATTATACCATAGCAATGTTTCAAAGGTGCTACATCATATTTTAATTACCAAATTAAATAATGAAAAACCATTCCATAGAGTTAATGTACCAACTATACAATTGTTCCTCATTTGGATAATGAAAAATGTAATTTCTGAATGACCTGAATGAGTTCACAGATTGTTTAGGCAGGAACAGAGGTAGAGCTGTCTCCTAATTTACCAGTGAGGTAGTTCTGCTACTGGATCAAGCCACAGGAAATTGATGCATGTGTAAGTTTGCAAGCATATAGAAAATACATTTAAAGAATATCTCAGTGACCTTAGATTGGAAGCCAAAATAGGCTTGATTAGTAAATTTCTAATGGTTAATCTCACCAGTTGATATATCCTTTTATTTTTCTTTTTAAACATGTAAACATATTCTAAAATCTTGAAGTCCACTTGAAAATGAATCACCATTCTGGGCTGCATAGGGATAGTCATTTTAAATACATTATTCCTCATTGTGTGGGGAATTCAGGTGTCCTCTCCAAGGGCTGAGGGATGACGTGATGGGGAACACTTGACCTCGCCTGTGACCTGTTCCAGCTTCCATGGAAGGCTTTTCTGGGCCACAGAGCAGATGGCCAGTCTGACCTGGTGACCCTCTCCATCTGTTTGAATGAATGAGATCCCCATTGGAGAGCAATTAGAGGCCATATTAATACCCTGGCAGGGGCTGTTAACCACTGGGTGGGGGGTCTGCTGACTGGGTATGAACAATGTCAGTGTCAGTTAGGCCTATAAACTGGACATTCCCAAATAAACCAGAGGCACTCACAAGATTATAATTGTAAATGGTGTTGAAAGGGCTGTGTTCTGTTTTCACTTAAAAATGAACCTGGACTGTATGGAGAGGGCTCTAATAGAAATAGCAGAAAATGCAGCTTATTTCTCTCTCACTTTTCTCATTCTATCACTACTTCAACTGTGTCTGTGTGTTTTCATTGGAAATCTTAGATTTCCCTCCAGGAACTAATTGTGCTGACAGGGTTGATGTGTGATAGAGACAATGCTAAAGACAACTAACTCTAAATCCTCTGGTAGAATATTACACAGGCCACAAAATCATTTTTGTTACTCTTAATATACAAAGAACTCTACAAAATCAACAGAAATAAGCAGCCTGATTAAAACTGGATCAAGACATACACATAAACCTCAAAAAAGATGATATACAGATGCCAACTAAAAATATGATAATATTCTGAATATCCTGTCATTATTAGAGAACTGTAAACTAATAGAGTGATGCAATACGACTGCATACCTGCTAAAATGACCAGAATGCAACACCCTCTTGACAAATGCTGGCAAGGACGTTGAGTAGAGGGAACTCTCATTCTTGGTTCATAGGAAAAAGAAGTGATACAGCCAACTTGTAAGACAGCTTGGCATTTTCTTACAAAACTGAAAAACGCTTATCAATTGTGCTCTCTGATGTTTATCCAAATAATTTGAAAACATAGCTATACAAAAGCCTTCATAGGATTTTTAAAAAAATCTTTATTCATAACTGGCAAAACATTAAAACACCCAAGACACCCTTAGTAAATGAATAGATGATTCGAATGCGGTCCATCTGCACAGTGGGGTATGATTCAGTTCTAAAAAGAAAGGGTCTATCAAACCTGGGGAGGATCCGTAGAAAACTTAAATGAATATCACTAACTGAAAGATGTTAATTTGAAAACACCTACATATTATATTATCCTAAACATAAAACATTTGGGATTTGGGAAAAGCAAAACCACAGAGGAAAAAAAAAAAACAAACAAACAAAAAACAATCACTATTTGCCTGGGAGTTAGAAGGGAGGAAGAGGAAACAGGTGAACATGAATAACAGAGCTGTTGAGGGGCGTGAAGCCCCTCTGTGTTATGATATAATGGTGCATCCATGTCCTTGTGTGTCTGTTGGAATCCACAGAACGCACGCTGCTGAGGCACATCCTCATGTACCATAGACCCTGGGTGACAATGGCAGCTCACCAGCTGTAACAAATGTACCACATGGGGGATGAGAGAATATAATGGAAATCTCTGCACCTTCTACTCAATTGGATTGTGAACCTAAAATTGCTCTAAAAATGAAGTCTGTGAAGAAACTGGTTGTTGATATCCTACCCTGCATCATAACAAACAAAATAACGGCCACACACAACAGAATGTTTTCTGTAGGTTGTGTGTGTGTGTGTGTGTGTGTGTGTGTGTGTGTGTGTGTGTGTGTTTTGCAGGACTGAAGATTGAACTCGGGTCTCAGGCATGCTCCACAAGCTCTATGCCACAAAGAAACACCCTTGGAAGTCTCTTTTCTTAAATTTCATTTTGAGACAGGGTCTCACTAAGCTGTCCCGGTTGGCCTCAAACTTGTGGTTCTCCCACCTCAGCCTCCCAAGTAGCTGTGGTTACTCTTTGTCAAACCAGGGAATGAACTTTCTACTCCTAGTTTACTGAGTTCCCATGAAAGCTGGGTGCTGAGTTGTCCAAATGCTTATTCTGAATGCACGGAGATTATTGTATGCTTTTCTTTCATTGTTTCTTCAACATACTGAATTATAATGATTTTCTGATTTAAACTAATGTGGATTATTGTAATAAACTTTATTTGGCCATGAAAAGAAAAAACAAAACAAAACATTAACTTCACGTATTCAATTCGGTGGTATGTGACAAGTATGCTGCCTTCTGCATCTTATTTTAGGCTGTATTCAAAAACTAGACTATGCAGGGATATAAGACATTCAACAACATGCAGGATGAAACAAAGCAGGTTCCCTTCTCAAGTTTACCAAACCTCAAGGCCATACACGTTTTACAAGAATGTGTGTATGCTATTTTAATTATTAACTTTCAATGTTTTCTATCATGATGGAGAAAATATTTCCTGTATATATGGTCCCAGTCTCCTACCTCTTTTCATCATACTTCCAACACCTCATCTTATGTACTCATCATATGTACTTCCTTTGCTGGGTGACTCTGCAAATTCAAAGGGCATACTTACACCTACAGTTCTGTCATACTACACAAACATGACATCCTAGGAAACTGCAATAAACAGAATGAGGACAGTAGTTCAACCCAATCCCTTAACTCCCAAACTTGGGCATTTACTTTCCATCACCAGGGTGGATATATTCATTCTATCTTATAATTTGAGCTAACTCTTTCATAGTTCAGTATATATTCATTCTAAAAGTTGAAAAGCAATAGAGTGAAAGATTTAAACATTACTAGTGATCCTCCCCCTCCTTTTTATGACTTTAGGCACTTGCCAAACCTCACAGGAAAGTTTTGGCTATCTTCTGCACAGAACACAATTCCTACTTTTCCACCACTTCCCAACCTTAAGAAGAAACAGGGCCTATCTCTAGTTGAAACAACAATTCCAATACCGCTGATATGCTAGTGTTGTCTGATAATAGCATATGCTGGCGACATGTGAAGAAAACAAAACTTTTATTCATGATTGGAATTTGCATAATTGGAGTTAATTGGAGAGAAACTTTTGGGACATCTCCGATATCTTAGTGATGTCTCTGCTTCACAGAAACATGTGGCAGATCTGCTCAAGGATAACTTTAAAGGGATGTTTATTGAAGCATTGTCTCTAAACATGTTTAAAAACACCCTAAACCTCTCTTAGGTGTGGGTGTACAGAATGCAGTATATTTGTACAGGGAAATACTGTATGTCAGATAAAAGGAACACACTAGTTCTTTTATTCTCTTAATATGAACATATGAGGATTTTATTCTCTTAATATGAACATATGAGGATTGCAAAACTCTTGTTGAATTAGCAAAATCAAAATACATGAATGATAGTTTATGAATTTAAACATCTATAGGCTGAAGTAAGGGTAATTAATATTTATTGTGGTCTCGGTGTGTTCTAGGTGCTTTTCATGAGGCTCTGTTTTGACTTAGTTCTTACAAAAGGCTCGCAGTGTGTATGGTGGCAGTATGAGTTCCCACTTTGGAAATGAGGAAGCAAACTCAGGGTTTAAGATACAGTTTTAACTTTTTTATGGCTCATCAATAAATCAATCCTCTTAGACACTCCTCTAATATTCATCAAGCAACCCCAGAATCATCATGCATGTGTGTGAGTGTATGAGTGTCAGGGGCGTGTCCATGCTTGTTCAGGTACATGTGTAAAATACAGAAATTTAGTGAGCACTTCTATGTGAGAAAGAAGAAATAGAATGGGAGTCAGTGAACTATAGGGACTGTAATGCTAACTCTATTATAATAGTTGATATTTTGAAAGGAAAGGAAAAGAAAAATATCTTCAAATTTAAACACTACAAGACTAGCATAACCAAGTAATATATTCAAATTACCTCCTTGAACGATTACCACAATTAGTACTCTTAAGCCCATACAAGCTATAAATTAGAACATACAATCTAATGGATATCAGCTTCTTCTTTTCTATAGGTGTATGACATGAATCCTAAGAAAACAGCTAAGTAACACTCCAGATTTTAGAAGTGTTTATATCTGAGAGCTAGCATTGACCTTTTGTTTCCTTTTGCTGGTTTAATGATGAATGCATACTTGAAAAACATCAACATATTGCCAATGGAGCAAAACAAAAGGCATTTGTGTCTTTCAGATGGAAATAAACAAAGGAACTCTTAATTTTTCTCTATGCAAATGCATGCATTAAGAAAAATAAAACATCCTTCCCAGCCTCATTGCCAGCAGATCGTGAGACTCACTCATACATCTGTTATGGCGATCTAAATCAAGTTGCAGCAATATTCCTGTTGTTTTTAATATGCTGTGAGCAGTTTTCTGGGTAAGATCGAGTTAGAGCAGCTGGTTGTCTGAGGAATTCAACCTATGCAATTTAACATTTACTGAGCACTGTCTTTGGTGTTATTAAAGAAATCAAATATGAACATGGCATGGCCCTCATATTTTTGGAGCTCAGAATCAATGAAAGTACTCTTATGAGCACATGCATAATTGTAAGTGAGTCCACTGTGGTGACAGAAGCATCATCACACTTCTCTGGACTACAGAGAAGTGGATTTCCCTTCTGTCATTTTAAATAGGACTTGCAGATGCTTTCATTTCCACTGCAATTAGAAGGTTGTATAAGGTCTGAGTCACAGAGAAGGAGAGAACAGAGGACATCTCCATGCACATATTTTTATTGAATTTTTATTACTAATCTTGTGATTAGTAATAGTAAGAAATACTAATCTTATGATTAGTAATAGTAAGAAAAATTTGACTATGCTCACCACATATTTTGTAGACATTATTTATTTCCATGAGTATAACTACTGGCTAACATTTATTGATTGATTGAGGTATGCCCTAAATGGATGAAGAATTGTGTACATTTTGGTTAATTTAATACTCCAAAAGAAAGCATATATAATTATCTCCTTTTTACAAAAAAGGAAACTGAGGTTTGTAATATTAATACCTTCAAGTGATATATTTGGGTTTCAAATCCAAGTCTGCTTATCTAAAGTCTAACTCTACCATCCAAGGAAACTGGTAGGAATCAGCTGAGATTCTATATTAAGGACGGTCTGGTTCCAGAGACTTTGTCTTTTCTCCTTATTATGTGACCTCAACAGAGTAGCAAAACATAGGGACATGCAGGTATTTGCCTGGAAGAATGCAGGTAACATCCCATGGAGAATACTTTAAAATTCCTGAGCTATGTGAAAAGTAAACAAATTGCTTTATCATTGGGCACTTGAAATTTCCATGTGAATATCCCACTGATGCTTCAACATTTGAATTTCTCATACTACCTCCCTGAATCCTTCCTCATGATGCTTACCGGGTACTATTACCCATGTGATCATATGGGCCAGAACCTGGAAGCCATTCGTGCGTCTTTTCTTTGTTGACTTTCTATACCAAGGTGTAGAAATGGTACTGCTTTTATTTTCTAAATATATATTAAGTTTCTCTCCTCTGTCATTCAGTTGCCACCCAACTGAACAAAATCAAGTCCTTACTATTATTTGTCTATAACCTTCTAATCAGAGTCTTGCTTCCCTGCATTTCTTCCTTTAATATATTATCAATACCCTTGCCAGAGCTGCTTTGCTAAAACCAAGTTCTCCTTTTAGTGGTTAAAGCCTTCAATCTTTAATTCATCATGAAAATCCTTCACAATCTTTCCTTGGGCTACTTTATGGCATTGCAATTACGGATCAAGCTTCTGGAATTGGATTGAAAATGCTTCAATCCTGGCTCTGTGAGTTGTCGGTGTGTGTGACCTTGAACAATTTATTTAACCTCTGAGTGTTTATTTCTCACCTCTGAAGTGATGATATTGCTATATCACGAACAGGATTATTGCATGGATTAATGAACTGATACAGTAAAGTACATCAATGCCAGTAATTACAATTAAATATTTGTTATCATTATTATTCTAATGCACATTCACATCCCTGTGCTTTGGATATGCCATACTCCCTCAGGTTGCTGTGCCTGTGCCCACAGTGCTCATTATCTACAAAATGTCTTTCTCCTTGTGTATTTGACAAACACTTCTGATTCTTTAGAACCTACTTTCAATATACCTTTCCAGTTTCCCTTAGAATTAATGGATAATAACAGTGTTATGTGTAGATATGAGTTATCTACCAAAAACTAATGCATGAGAAAATGCAAGAATTTTCAGAGATGAAAGGATTAGATTTTAAGAGTTGTAATATAATCCATGGGTTAATCCACTAATATGGGTTAACTGGGTGTTAAGTATAGGCAGGTAGGGAATGGCTGGAAGAGCTCAGTTACTGGGGGCAGGCCTTTCAGGTTTACATTTTGTCCCAGTGTTCAGAGCTCTCCATCTGCTTCCTGATTGCCATGTCCTGAGCTGCTTTCCTCCCGTGCAGCCTTCTGCCTTGATGTTCTGCCTCACATGGGGCCCAGAGCTATTGAGTCAATGGACCATGGACTAAACTTCTGAAACCATGAGAAAAAATAAACTTTTCCTCTTCTACATTGTTCTTGTCAACTCTTTTGTTCAAAGTCATGAAAAGTCGGACTGAAACACTTGATACTGGGCTGCTGCTGTGATTAACCTGACCATGTGGTTTGGAAGTCTTAGGATGTGGCTTGTTGGGAGAGGACCTTTGCAAATTTAGAGATGTAAGCTAAAAGTTTAGAATGTTATAAGCCGAGCGTAGTGGGCAATTCTGGTGTGTGCCCCAAAGACCAGAATGCTAGTAGGATGGTGAACAGTAAAGACTGGGCTCATGAAATTTCAGAGTGGGAAGAGCACTCTACTAGAAATTGGGCTAAAATCCATTCATGTTACATTCTGGCAAGTAAGTTGTCTACATTTTTCCCATTTCCATGATACTTATTGTGAGGCAGAATTTGAAGGTTATGGACAAATTAATCCAGTGGAGAAAATTTTAAAGCTGCACAGCATTCATGCAGTGGCATGAATATTGCTGACATTTCTTAGCCAAGTTTACCATGACAATCAGGAACAGAAAGCAAAGCAAAATGATTTGAAAAACTTGCAGCTTGTGTGGTACATATACACAATGGAATTTTACTTAGCAATAAAAGAAAATAAAATAATGGCATTCACAGGTAAATGGATGAAGTTGGAGACTATAATGCTAAGTGAAGTTAGTCAATCTCAAAAATCCAAATACTGAATGTTTTCTGTGATATAAGGAGGCTGATTCACAGTGGTGTTGGGTTGGGGTACATAGAAGGATTAGAGGAACTAGAAAGGTCAAAGGGGAGGGAGGGGAAGGAAGGGAGCAAGGGGGGAGGGAGGGGGAAAAAAGGAAAGGTGGTTGAATAACATGGATGTCATTATTCTAAATGCATGATTGAAGATTTGAATGGTACAAATACACATTGTATACAAACAGTGTTTTGCAAAAAGATGCTCTATATGTTTATTATGAATTACAATGCATACTACTATTATAAATACAACAACTCTGAATAAAAAAAAAATGAATACATAGAGCCAAGAAAACAAACAAACAAACAAAAAACTTGCAGCTTGGCCAGAAAATTGCAAGTAAATCTGGAGTTAAGGAAGGTGTGCTTGTTAAAGACATTAAAATCACTTAAAAAATGCAAAGTACTTTATTCAGAGACATTAGGAAAGATGGCTTGAGAATGCATCTTAGGAATTGACAAGACTGCACCCATCTCAGGTTCAAAGCTCAGAGTGAAAACATAAAAAAAAAAAAAAAAAAAAAAAAAAATTCTTTGAGAAGTGACCAGTGGGGCACCCTGCTTGCACAGGAGCACCTAGGAAGTTATTTCTCTGTGCTCAGCCATCCAGGCACTTTGATGCTGCCAAAGATGGCCACAGGAAGTTTCATTACTGCTCCAGATGGCAACTGACCTTGGTGGCAACCATGTGGATCTGGTTCTGCAGGATTGCAAGCTTCTGAAGTTAGGGGGTCATGGAAGTTTCCACTAAGATTTCAAAGGAAGGCCTGGGAGGCCAGGTAAAGTGGAGCAGGGTTGGAATCCCTGAGGGCAGACCCTGAAAGGGAGATATTCCAAGATGTGAGAAGGAAGCCAAAGCAGCAGTAAAGACCCTTGATTAAGAAATGCCACCGGGCGCGGTGGCGCATGCCTCTAATGCCAGCACTCTGGGAGGATGAGGCAGGAGGATCACGAGTTCAAAGCCAGCCTCAGCAATGGCGAGGCACTTAGCAACTCAGTGAGACCCTGTCTCTAATAAAATACAAAAATGGGCTGGGGATGTGACCCAATGGTCGAGTGGCGCTGAGTTCAATCCCCAGTACCAAAAAAAAAAAAAAAAAAAAAGCCAGTAATGTGGAACATCTGCTGAGGAAAGTTGCAGAAATTGAGCAGAAACAGCAAAGAGAAAGACCAGGTGGTCTATAATCACCAAGGCCATAGGGACAGAGCTACACATGTCCTTTGAGAGAATATCATGAGCTACACATGTCCTTTGAGAGAATATCATGATACCACTTGCTACAGATGCTAGAAGTGGATCTACAGGACTTGTTTGTCCAGAGTATTTTTGTCTTGCTTTCGTTCCATCTCTTCTTTGTATGCCTCTCTCTATCTATTTTTTTGGAATGGCAATGTTCACTGTATGCTGTTATTGTATGTTGGTTATACGCAACTTGATTTTGGTCTTTAGAGGAAAAACATCCGTGAGTTTACCTTGAGTCTCAGATGAGATTTTAAGCTTAAACTTTTGAGGAATACTGTAACTGTTAAGACTACAGGTATTCTTGGAAATGGACTAAATATATTTTGCTTTGGGAGATAGGTATGAGTTTTTGGGGTCAGGGACGGAATATTATGTTTTAAGTATGAGGTGTCTCCCCAAAACTCATGACTGAGATAATGCAAGAATTTTCAGAAGTAAAATGTTTAGATTATTAGTTTTAACTGAATCAGCGGATTAGTTCACTGGTATGGATTATCAGGGCAGTAACTATAGGCAGGTTGTGTGTGGTTGGATGAGGAAGGTCCTCAGAGAGGGGTCATGCCTTTTGGGTTTATATTGTGATTCTGGTGAGCACAGAACTCTCTTTGCTTTCTTATTGCCATGTCTTAAGCTGCTTTCTTATTCTGCATGCTTTTTTTTTTTCTTTTTTGGGGGGGGGGTAGTGTGGGTACCAGGGATTGAATTCAGAGGCACTTGACCACTGAGCCACACCCACTGCCCTATTTTGTATTTTATTTAGAAACAGGGTTTCACTGAGTTGCTTAGCACCTTGCGTTTGCTGAGGCTGGCTTTGAACTCACGATCCTCCTGCTTCAGCCTCCTGAGCCACTGGGATTACAGGCATGCGCCACAAAACCTGGATCCACACCCTTTTTCCATGATGTTCTGCCTCACTTGGGTCAAGGGTCATAGAATCTACTCACCATGGACTGAACTTCTGAAACTGTGAGACAAAATAATTTTTTTTTTTTCTCCTCTATGTTGTTCTTGTTAGGTCTTTTTGTCACAGCAATAAAAAGCTGACTAAAACAAATAGTTAATTCCTCATATGAAATTAATAATTCCCTTTTCAGTGTTTTCACAGAAGTTGCTCTATAACTTAGCATTTATAAAAGTGTTTTAAAGTTATATTTAAGTATCATCCAAACACATTAAATTCCATTATACCTGAATGTGGGGTTTATTCTGCTCTGATTCCTAGCAGCAATCATAGGGCTGAGAGAAGATTGACTTGAACAGGTAATTCTGTCAAAAGAGGAAATTAATGGAAAAAAAGGACTTCACAGGCAGGTTAGTGGATAACAAAGAAAACAAGGCAATGAAAAAGGCTGTTCTAATGGAGCCCAGAGGTGGAACTGGACATATGTGATAACTAAGAGGGGACCATAGGGAAAGCTAGACCAATTGTAATACTTTGCTGTTGTGTAAAGAATAACTTTTTATGTTGAGTATCTTTCTGTCCCTCCTTATACCTTGATTCCTGGGTCCACAGACACTACATTATAAGCCACAGACTGGAGTCTATTTGAATGGCATAATGACAATGATGACTTTAAAGTATAAATAAACATATGACATATAGAAAAGTATATTGAAAAAATGGTGAGGCAGAATTCCTTGGTGCTTGTCTTAATGCCAATGTTTATTAGCTGTGTGATTCTTTGTTCCCCCAATCACCAGATGAGTTTTTATAATTGCTATCATAAGATTACAAATGATAAACACGTGCAAATATACTTGGAAAATTATAAAGAGCTGTACAAATGAGAGGTATCACATTTCTTATTATCAGAGTGTTGTTACAGCTTTCTACATAATGAGTTCAATTTTGTCTTGCTTTTAGGGAATGTCATATTTCTATGTAGATTGTACTTACTTAACATAGTTGAAGTTTCTAACATATCATTCAAACTTCAACAATAGTTGCCAAAACTTTGTAACTTGATTTGTAACAAAGTGATTTTTATTGAAATATGTAAGTAATATATTTCTATTTGAAGGAATTATGTTTCTTATCATCTTTTAAAGTTTCTGTCAAAAATAAAGTAGACAAGATCATTTCTTCCTGTTATTTTTGGCTATTTATATTCTAACAGGGTAATAAAGTCAACAGCCTTGTCAATTTGAGTTAACCTTAGCCTGTTCTCAATACTTTCCCCACTGGGTGGAGGGCATATGATGTTCTTTAAATAATGTATGGTGAACTAAAGGCAGGGAGGACTTACCATAAAATGTATTTGATGGTATTTTTTGACACATTGCTAAAATATACTTCCTTTGCAACCTGTGTATGCATTTTTTGTCATATCCCCCAATCTGAAATGACATGTGGTGATCTAATATTAAATACTACTAGATGATTAATTTTGACAAGGTATCAGTATTATAGTTGCCTGCTATAAAATAATTGCAAAATAAATTGTGTCCTATGCTATGCTAACACCTATAAATATTTTTTAAGAAAACATTCAGAAATTATAAATGAGGTTCCACACCAACTCCTAACACATAAAACACTTTAAAAATCTGTGTTCCAACAGCTAAAGCTATTTGATAGTAGTATTTTGGGGTATTATTGCTCTGACTCCAAGAGCAAGAGTGTGAGTAAACTTGCCACCTTTCACGGGTGCTGTGGAAGACAAGTTTTTCATTTTAAAGGGCAAGGATGACATATCACTTATGTCCATAATAGTAGCTGGATTATCCACATTTTTGTTCCAGTTCCTGAAAACTCAAATCCTGGAAGATGGTGTGAATGGTCCAGTGGAAACTTGACATGCTGTGAGCCATGCTGCAGAAGACCCATCTAGAGAAAGCAACTCTTTTGAATAGATAGAAACCTGCCTGTTCTTTGCTGAAGAGGTAAACAGCAAACTTATGCAAGCAAACATGTCCTTAGCTCCTGGGGGAAAACATTAGTTCTATCTTCCCAGTCTTTGCAATACACAGGCACTCTTCAACTTATGATGCGGTTGTGTCCCACCCGAAGTTGAAAGTATCATAAATTGATAATACGTTTAATCCATCTCACCTAAAGAACATTGTGGCTCAGCAATATAGCACGCTGCAGAGTATGGGCTGTTTGCTCTGGCAATCCTGTGGCTGACCTGGAGCAGCAGTAGCTGCTACCCCCAGCATTAGAGGAGAGATTACACCACGTATTGCTAGCCTTGGGCAGATGGACATACAAGATTCAAAATAAAGTTTCTACTGAATGCCCATCACTTTCACACCATTGTAAAGTTGAACACACTAAAGAGCCCTGAAGAATTATCATCTGCCAAGACAGAGATGGTACCCTGGATCTCTTGTGCAGATATGAATGTGGTCCCTTCCATTTAATTACTGCAAGTCTTAGGCAATTCACTTATCACAGCTGTCTAAGTTTCCTCGTTTATAAGAGGGGATAACAATTCCTATCATTAAGGTTAGTAAATTAATCATGAAAAGCCGTTAGAACTGGGTATATACTCTTAACATTAACAAGTATTACTTATTGTAGACAAATTATATTATAAATAAACTGCCTTTCCTGTGTTAAACCATTGGTTATATATTATGAAAATATACAAAAAGATGTTGCCAGATATTCATTTCTTCAGTTAATAGCATCACACATTTTTATTATCAAAACATTTTAACATTTAAAAGTAAAAAAAGGGGATCCAAGATGGCGGATTAGAGGAAGACGCACTTCAGGACAGCTCCGTGGAAAGAATCCAACAAAGCAGATAAATTGCCTTTCATCATATATATATATAGGCTGAAAATACCGATCTCCTGGATGGTTTGATTACCACCACCAGAGAGAGAAAGAGACAAGCTGTCTGCAGCGGCTGGAGCAGCGAGGCTCCTGCAAAACCGCCTGGGTAGTGCACAGGCCGTCCGAAACAAAGTCAGTGTGGGGAGACCGCGCTGCTACTACAACCCAAGCCAAACTCACGGCACACCAGCGTGAAACTGGCGATAAAAACCAGCTATAACAGCCGCTGGGATTGGTGCTGGGGAACCACGGGAGACCGCGGGTCCACAACACCAGTTCAAATCCACACTCCGCCTGACGCGACCCTCAGTAGTGGGGCCCTGGACAGAGCGGCGCAGAGAACAGTGAACAGCAAACAGGGGCAGAGTGGAGCGGGCCACAGTCCGAAGCAGCGCTGTCTGCACCACAGTCACAGGTGTGGCTTCCTGGTGCTACTTCGGCAGGGAGACATCCACCCAACAGGTTTGAAATCGATCAGCGAGGATACGGGAGTCTGCGGAGCTGCTGTTGACTGGAAGGAGAGCACCACCATCTTTGAAAGCCCCAGACAAAGGGGAGGAGACGGAGAGCGACGGCTGCAGCCATCCAGGGACTCTCCAGCTCTCTGAAGACAACGAACAATTGGGTGAGACTCGGATGGTCAGCAGGGGAAGGCGTTTCTGAGGCTAGCGCAGCAGCAACAAGAGGCTGCAACTGTGGGTGGGCTTGGGGAGGGGGTGCCTTGTGGAAGGTCCCCTTCCCGGTGCCATTCATCTGCTGACACACACAAACCCCCTGGGCCACTCCTTCACTGAACCGTGCAGCCACTGGCCTAAGATGCAGCCTTGATTTCACTAACAGGATCACAGACTGTCTGGACATGATCCAATAGCAATCAGTTTGAACTGGAAAGGAAAAAAAAGAGGGGGGCTTCCCAGGGCCCGTTTTGTCTGAGACTTGGGGTTCGACTTTTTTTTTTTTTTTTCCTTTTCTTTTTGTTGGTTTGCTTGTCTTGTTAGATTGCAGGGAGGTTTTTTTTTGTTTGTTTGTCTGTTTGTTTGTTTATTTTTCTTTTTCTTTTTTTGGTTTGTTTTGTTCTGCTTTTTTTTTTTTTCCTTCCGCATTGATTGTTAGTGTGTTTGTTTGCTTCTGCTCCTTTTTTCTTTCCTTCTTTTCTTCCTTCTCACTCTTGTATCTTTTCTTCCTCCTTCATCTTTCATGTTTACATCCTGCCAGTGCATACTAAACAGAGGCAAAAACAAGTTATACGCAGAACTTGGGATTTCTAGAACCAGCGCAATTGAACTGGGTAGCGAAGTGGTGTTATATATAGTTTACTCTCTATTTCCTTGATTCTCTCTCTCCTCTCTCTTACACCAAATCCTACTCTTCTATCATTTTTTTTTTTCTTTTCCAACTTACTTTATATATAAATTGATCTTTTCACCTAATTGTCAACCCCATTCTCTTTCTTCCATCGTCTACTGATACTAAACCACTTCCTCTAAACCACTTCAATAGATATCTCCTTTCATACTTTCCAAGAAAGAACAATTCAAGACACTTCCTTCTTCCTAAACATAACACCTCTGTATCCAATACTTGAAGCTATAAAACCCCATCAGAAGCGTACAGAGTAAATTGGAAATAATATCTGGGTTAACAAAATCTGTACATTGTGATCAAACTTGGATTTTCTGAATAGAAAGTGTTAGGTTTTAAAAGTGTAAAGGAATTATAAGGTGATCTGATAGCATTGTACTATAGGAACAACATAAGGCTTTAAGGTAAAATCGAAATAGTCAAGGTCCCACAGTGCAGGAAGAATAGACACACAAGCAACATGAAAATAAAAGGAAAGAAAATGACACAAACAAATCAAGATACCTCATCGGTAGATGTCATGGCAAGCACAGTTGGTCAAATGCCAGAGATGGAATTTAGAAATTACATATGCCAAATGTTTATGGAACTTAAGAATGAACTCAAAAATGAGATGAGGGAGCAGGTACAGGAGGCAAAAGATCATTTTGACAAAGAACTCCAAAAACAAATACAGGAAGTAAAAGATTACTTCAATAGGGAAATAGAGGCCCTAAAGAGAAACCAAATAGAAATTCCAGAAATGAAAGAAGCAATAAACCAAAATAAAAGTTCAATTGAAAGCATCTCCAACAGAGTAGACCACTTGGAGGAAAGAACCTCAGACAATGAAGACAAAATATATGTCCTAGAGAAGAATTTAGAACATACAGCAAAACTTGTTAGAAATGAAGAACATAACATCCAAGAATTATGGGACAGCATAAAAAGACCAAACTTAAAAGTGATCGGCGTAGAGGAAGGGGCAGAGTTTCAAGCCAAAGGAATGAGTAATCTATTTAACGAAATAATTACAGAAAATTTTCCAAGCTTGAGGAATGAAATGGAAAACCAAGTTCAAGAGGCATACCAAACACCAAACAAACAAAATCTCAACAGATCCACACCTAGACACATTATAATGAAAATGCCTAATACACTGAGCAAGGAGAGAATACTAAAAGCCACAAGAGAAAGGAAGCAAATTACATATAGGGGGAAACCAATCAGACTATGTTCAGATTTTTCAACCCAGACCTTAAAAGCAAGAAGATCCTGGAATAGCATATTTCAAGCTCTGAAAGAAAAGGGATGTCAACCAAGAATCTTATATCCAGCAAAATTAAGCTTTAGATTCGAAGATGAAATAAAAACCTTCCACGACAAGCAAAAGTTAAAAGATTTCACAACTCGAAAGCCAGCACTTCAGAGCATCCTGGGCAACATTTTTCATGAAGAAGAAGAGAAAGATGACAACGAAAATCACCAAAGGGAGATATTAAACTAAAGGAAATACCAACCAGAAGAGAAACCAAATCAAGCTAAAGACCATAATTCAAATAAAAATGGATGGGAATAAAAATCACATCTCAATAATAACCCTGAATGTTAATGGCCTAAACTCGCCAATCAAAAGACACAGATTATCAGAATGGATTAAAAGAAATGACCCAACAATTTGCTGTCTCCAAGAAACACACCTCATAGAAAAAGACATCAACAGACTGAAAGTGAAAGGCTGGGAAAAGTCTTATCACTCACATGGCCGGCGGAAGCAAGCAGGGGTTTCCATTCTCATATCAAATAAGGTAGACTTCAAACCAAAACTAATCAAGAGGGACAAAGATGGATATTTCTTATTACTTAAGGGAACCATCCATCAACAGGATATAACAATCATAAATCTGTATGCCCCAAATAATGGAGCACCTACATTCATCAAACAAACGCTTCTTAATTTCAAGAGTAAAATAGACCACAACACAGTTATTCTAGGGGACTTCAATACACCTCTCTCACCAATGGATAGATCATCCAAACAAAAGCTAAACAAAGAAACTTTAACCCTCCTCAAAACAATTAACAATTTAGACCTAACGGACATATATAGAATATTTCATCCCTCAGTAAACGAATACACATTTTTCTCAGCAGCACATGGCTCCTTCTCCAAAATAGACCATATTTTATGTCACAAGGCAACTCTCAGAAAATATAAAAAAATAGAGATACTACCCTGCATGCTATCGGACCATAAAGGGATGAAATTGGAAATCAACGACAAAACAAGGAATAAGAAAAACTACTCCATCAACTGGAAGCTAAACAACATGCTACTGAATGAACAAGGGGTTGAAGAAGACATCAAAGAGGAGATCAAAAAATTCCTAGAGGTAAATGAGAACACAGATACTTCATATAGAAATCTCTGGGACACTATGAAGGCAGTAGTAAGAGGAAAATTCATTGCACTGAGTTCATTCCTTAAGAGGAAAAAAAACCCAACAAATAAATGACTTAACATCACACCTCAAAGCATTAGAAAAAGAAGAACAGACCAACACCAAGAGCAGTAGAAGACAGGAAATAATTAAAACCAGAGCAGAAATTAATGAAATTGAGACTAAGGAAACCATTCAAAAAATTGACAAAACTAAAAGTTGGTTCTTTGAAAAAATAAACAAAATTGACAGACCCTTAGCAATGCTAACAAAAAGAAGAAGAAAAAAAAACTCAAATTACTAACATTCGTGATGAAAAAGGGAATATCATAACAAACACCTCAGATATACAGAATATAATTAGAAATTACTTTGAAAACTTGTACTCTAATAAAATAGAAAATACTGAATGCATTGACAGATTTCTAGAGTCATATGATTTGCCTAAACTGGATCTGGAGGCTATACACAATTTAAACAGATCAATTACAAGCGAAGAAATAGAAGATGTCATCAAAAAGCTACCAACAAGGAAAAGTCCAGGACCTGATGGGTTTACAGCCGAGTTCTATAAGACTTTCAAAGAAGAACTAATACCAATGCTCTTCAAACTATTTCAAGAAATAGAAAAAGAGGGAGCTCTTCCAGACTCTTTCTATGAGGCCAATATTACATTAATTCCAAAGCCAGGCAAAGACACATCCAAAAAAGAAAACTTCAGGCCCATATCTTTAATGAACATAGATGCAAAAATCCTCAACACAATCCTGGCAAATCGGATACAAAAACATATCAAAAAGATAGTGCACCACGATCAAGTGGGGTTTATCCCAGGGATGCAAGGCTGGTTCAACATTCGGAAATCAATAAACATAATACATCACATCAATAGACTTAAAGACAAAAATCATATGATCATCTCAATTGACGCAGAAAAAGCATTTGACAAAGTACAACACCCCTTTATGTTCAAAACACTGGAAAAACTAGGAATATCAGGAACATATCTTAACATTATAAAAGCTATTTATGCAAGGCCCCGAGCTAACATTATCTTAAACGGAGAAAAATTGAAAGCATTCCCTCTAAAAACTGGAACAAGACAGGGATGCCCCCTTTCACCACTGCTATTTAACATAGTACTGGAAACTCTGGCCAGAGCAATTAGACACACGAAAGAAATTAAAGGGATCAAGATAGGAAAAGAAGAGCTCAAATTAGGACTATTTGCTGATGACATGATAATCTACCTAGAAGACCCAAAACACTCTACCAGAAAACTTTTACAACTAATAAACAAATTTGGCAAAGTTGCAGGATACAAAATCAATACACATAGGGCTGGGATTGTGGCTCAGCGGTAGAGCGCTCGCCTAGCACGTGGGCGACCCGGGTTTGATCCTCAGCACCACATACAAATAAAATGCATTAAATAAAACGCATTGTGTACAACTAAAAGCAAATAAATAAAAATATTAAAAAAAATCAATACACATAAGTCAAAGGCATTTGTGTACATCAGCAACAAAGACTCTGAAAGGAAATGTTGAAAAATACCCCATTTGCAATAGCATCAAAAAAAAATAAAATACCTGGGAATCAACCTAACGAAAGAGGTGAAAGACCTCTATAACGAAAATTATAGAACACTAAAGAAAGAAATTATAGATGAACTCAGAATATGGAAAGACCTACCTTGCTCTTGGATAGGTAGAATTAATATTGTCAAAATGTCCATACTACCAAAAGCATTATACAGATTTAATGCAATTCCAATCAAAATCCCAATGTCATTCTTCAAAGAAATTGAAATAGCAGTCATGAAATTCATCTGGAAAAATAAGTGACCCAGAATAGCCAAAGCAATCCTGAGCAAGAAAAGTGAAGCAGGGGGCATCACCATACCAGACTTTAAATTATACTATAGAGCAATAGTAACAAAAACAGCATGGTATTGGCACCAAAATAGACTGGTGGACCAATGGTACAGAATTGAGGATACAGAGACTAATACATATAATTACAGCTATCTTATATTAGACAAAGGCGCCAAAAATGTACAATGGAGAAAGGATAGCCTCTTCAACAAATGGTGCTGGGAAAACTGGAAATCCATATGCAACAAAATGAAATTAAACCTTTATCTCTCACCATGCACAAAACTCAATTCAAAGTGGATCAAGGACCTAGGAATTAGACCAGAGACAATACACCTAATAGAAGAAAAAGTAAGCTCCAATTTCCAACATGTTGGATTAGGCCCCAAGTTCCTTAATAAGAATCCTGTAGCGCAAGAATTACTACCAAGAATTAATGAATGGGATAGATTTAAACTAAAAAGCTTCTTTTCAGCAAAAGAAACAATCAGTGAGGTGAATAGAGAGCCAACTAATTGGGAACAAATATTTAATACATGCACATCAGATAGAGCACTAATCTCTAGAATATATAAAGAACTCAAAAAACTTTACACTAAAAAAACAAATAACCCAATCAATAAATGGGCTAAGGAATTGAGAAGACACCTCTCAGAAGAAGATACACGATTAATCAACAAATACATGAAAAAAATGTTCAGCATCGCTGGCAATTAGAGAAATGCAAATCAAAACTACTCTAAGATTTCATTTCACTCCAGTCAGAATGGCAGCCATCAAGAACACAAGCAACAATAAATGTTGGAGAGGATGTGGGGAAAAAGGCACACTCATACATTGCTGGTGGGACTGCAAAATGGTGCAACCATTATGGAAAGCAGTATGCAGATTTCTTGGAAAACTGGGAATGGAGCCACCCTATGACCCAGCCATCCCACTCCTGGGTCTATTCCCAAAGGACCTAAAAACAGCATATTACAGTGACACAGCTATCTCAATGTTTGTAGCTGCACAATTCACAATAGCTAGGTTGTGGAACCAACCTAGATGTCCCTCAGTAAATGAGTGGATTAAGAAAATGTGGTATATACGCACAATGGAATTTTACTCAGCAATAAAAGAAAACAAATTAATGGCATTTGCAGGTAAATGGATGAAGTTGGAAGACATAATGCTAAGTGAAGTTAGTCAGTCTCAAAAATCCAAGTACCAAATGTTCTTTCTTATATAAGGAGGCTATTTCAAAGTTTTGTTGGATGTGGGGGTACATAGGAGGATTAGAGGAACACTAGAATGGTCAAGGGAAGGGAGGGTAAGGGAGGGAGCAAGAGGGGAGGGAGGGGGAGGAAAAAAAAAAAGGTGGTTGAATGAGACGGATATCATTTTCCTAAATGCATGATTGAAGACCTGAATTGTACGAATATACTTTGTATACAAACAGTTGTATGTAAAAAGATACTAAATATAGGCACTATGAGTTGTACATATTAAAAATTATAAAAATAAAATTAAAAAAAATAAAAGAGAAAAAAATAAAAGTAAAAAAAGTTACATTTTATATCTTATCAATATATTTATAACTTATCTTCCTTTTTGTATTTCTATACATGTTTTATGATATTTCATCTCTTCTTCACAGAAAATTTTGAGGTAGATGGCATTAGCACCAGTGGTTTAGGACAGGTCTTAATCTAGTTGTAGGCATGTCCTTAATTCAGGTACCGTTTTGTTTTAGTATAAAACCCTCTGCGATCTCTTCACACTGGAAGCTCTGCCAACCCCATGCGCGATGCCTGTGGCCGCGATAATCCCACTGTGTTCTGGTGTTGCAAGGCCCTCAGTTCCATCTTCTCTTTGGTGCATGCTGCTGCAGAACCCCTCTTCAGAGATGAAGTACCTCCCACAGCCTCCGATGTGGACTGGAAGCCACACGTCCTAACTAAAACCTTTCCAAGTGACACACACTGTGTCCCGCTGTGTTGTTCCCTTTTCCCTACCTGTGGGAGCAAACTGTCATTGCTTGACAGTGTAGAGAGTCTTCCTGACTAAACGAAACACCCTCTGGCACACAGAACTTCTGATGCGATTCTCAAGGTTTGCTATAGGTTATCCTGCTATGAGTGACCAGTTCTTAGTGAAGGAAACTTTACTTTTTCCAAAATACTACCAATACCTTAATTTGGGTAGGCTCTGCCACCTGATCTGTGGGCCCCAGCTACATTGGGTGCTATCAACTATGAAGAAGACAGGGTAGGTTCAGTGAGAGGTTCTGGGAAAATCACGTCCTTCCACAGGAACTCATGAATCCCTCAGCTTTCCTGCAGTGTCTACACACACACAGGCCCTGAGGCTCTTGGATGTGAGATCAGGAGCAAGAATCCAGAGATTGGTGTAGAAAATGAAGTTAAATGTCACTATCAAGGCCTCCAGGATGCTCTGATAGCAGCAAAACTGTAGCCAAAATCTCACTCCCAAAATATGGCAAAGAAAACAAAAGTAATGATATTTTAGGTGGGATTTTGGCTTAGAGTCATTGCAAGAGGATTAGATTAGAGTGTGTCAGCTAAGGAATAATCTTTGATGCAAACCCAGGCTTTCATAACATTTCAGCAGTCAATTACTGGAATACCAAGTGGCAGGATCTAATCTTTCAGCAGAAGAAACTAGATATAGACAAGACTTCAAGGTCCCAAGTAAGAAGAATGGATTTTTTTTAAGTAGTTCTAGCTGTAGTAGCTGAAATTCTAGGCTTGGAAGCCCAAGATGAACCCAGGCCCAGAAAGGAGGTCATCCAATCCTGTCAAAACAGGGACAAGATGTGATTGAATAGATACACAGGTGTCCTGAGTTCTTTTGCTGCAAAACCTACTCTAGATCTCATTTGCTTATGACCTGCATTAGCCTTACAGAGAAGGAGGCTAAGGTTCTCCAAGAGGAAGGAGATCATGAGATTTTGTGAGAAAGTCCCAAGAAATTATAAGACTGGGTAATGAAAGAAGGAGCCTGGATGTCGATTGATTGGGAACACAGACATTGTTTTCCTTTGAACCTTAAAGGAAAAGCAATATGTGATACAGATGAAGGAACGAAACAGGTGAACTAACCTACAAAACGTCATAGTTTAGAAACACAGAACCAGGATGGATAGAAGTATGGAACACACAAGCAGAAAAAAGAGGGTGAGATATTCCAAAGCACAACGCCAATGACAGGAAAACCTGAGCTCTACCTTTATCTGTAAGTGGAATGGACAGCGGGAGTCAACAGGTAGGAAGGTCCTTCCTCCACAATTTTTGGGTAGTAAAATTTATTCCAGATCCATCCAGCCTATTGGGGGTGTAAACTATCAATACACTTCCAGGTCTGGGGAGAAAAGCTTGTGAAATGGAAATGCTAAGACTGCTTGTAGATGGCCACACACAAGGGCTCCAGGCAGATGGCTAGAACAAAGGACACCAGCGCCTTACAGAGTGGTATGGAAAGAGAAGATAAAGATAGCTCCTACCCATAGTGGGGTCCTAAAGTCCTAGCAGTTGTGTGATTTGCACCCAGCTCATTAAAGGCAAACCGGAAAGATTTTGATTTTCACTTCAGTGATTAAGAGAGTTTAGAACAAGCAAATCATTTTTTCACCTCTCAGAGTCTTGAGACATAATTGAACTTTGCCACAAACCAAAGGTAGGGAAGACATTCCTTAATGAGACTTTTTGCAACACAGATACTATCAGAGATTAATGGGAACCTCACAGAGCAGGAATTAAGAGCACACACTGCAAGATGATTTGTTGCAATGAGATACCATCAAACCTGTCCTAGGTGTAGCACAACTGTCTGTATGGCCTTTATGATATACACCAGCCCTGTGGCAGCTGGTTCAGGAGGTGGCAGGGTGTGTGGCTTAGTCACACCTGCAATGTGATGCCTGGATTCATCAGCAAACAGCAGTAGTCTCACCTCATGCAAAGTTTCCCTGTGCTGATTTCTCTCTTCTCCTTCCAAGACACCGCTGGTTACCTTTTTCACATTCTCTGTCCCTCAGTTAAATGGCTCCTGTCTGCGCCCTGTAGATCACTTTTCTCACTGACCATGACACTCCACATCTTTATAATCTTTTCAAATAACTCAGACCTGGACTAGGGACAGTCAGCTCTTCTCTATTTGGGGGCCTACAATTAGTTTCACTGTTTTAAAACTTTAGAAACTTCCACTTGCTTCATATACCCAGCTACCCTACACAACGGGTCTTGTAATAAGATCCTTGGTAACTATCTCCCCAAACAGAAGTTCTAGTAGGTTTTCTCAGATTTCAAGTAGAGTTATCTGGAAAGGTTATTGTTGTCTGGAATTTGGAAGCTGGGACAGAGATGGAATAATCTTTATTATGTACCTTCCAGCCCTCAGGGTCTCCCCAGTGCTTACTGTCCCACCCAGTGGAATGACCTCTTCATTGTACTTCATTATGGCTGGAAACAGGAAGCTTGCCCTGATTGGAAAGCAGTCTGACCTATGTGGTCCTATCACTCACGTGGCCTTTATTAGAGCCCAATCTTTCAGATACCTGATTTTCCTAGGACTGACTGAGTATAATGCCAACAGAAAATTCTCTGCCCTCTGACTGCAGATGTTGTCACGACCTGCATACTCCCATTTCCTTGCTCCGGTCCTCTAGAACATGCACTCAGATTTATGTACCCACTCGAGAGAAAGTGCAAGCTCCCCTTGGTCCTGTGGGCATTACGCTTCCAGTCTCTTTCCTTGCCTATGGTGAAAACAGGCATTATATAAATACATATAACAATGATGAAATTACACATACATAATTCCAGGCAAAATCAATGTTAGTTATATATTAAGGTTTCTATGAAAGAATGGTTTCTGACATTATTAAGGAGAATCATGCAGCAGTTTAGAGCCTCGTTAATAGTGGGTTCTTTCTTAGCTCACTCAGCTCTCCAGCCCCAGGGAGCCATGAAAGAGGCCAGCAGCAGAGCAGAGGGGTCAGCTCTTATACTTTCCTCCTTCCCATTAGCAAACTACCTGCTGAGCTTCCAGAGCGACTCCTCACAGAGCTGTTTAACTTGTGTCTTCTCAACCAGCCCTAAGTGTGGGTCCTGCTGCTTAGGCGCACACAAGCATCTTAAAACTTTGCAAACAACAAGAGCTTCTAAGTCGCCTTAGTACAGGGCCTAATGGGCACAATGTTCCTAGGAGTAAACACAGTCACCTCAATTTGAAAAACCAAAAATAAAGTGTAAAAAACTAGCTTTATTTGACATGAATCCTGACAAGTAATTTCTATTTCAAAGGAGACTGCTGGCCTTGTGAAAAAAATTCCTTAAACATTAAGAGAAGGAAGTATTTGCTTCTATAAAAATGATGTCAAGTTAATTGTGAATTATATTTTGATGACCTCCAAAGTGAATTTGAAATTTTGTGTTGTGAGACAGATCTGTGTGTAAATGTATTCATACTGTGCATGTGGAATGGAGACACTGATTTAGCAACTCTGTTTCCTTGAATGAATGTTATTTTTGACAGTAACTCTGCTCAGTAAAGGGGAGACTTGGGCCTTCCTGTGTCTTATCGTTGTGTCTTTGTCAAATTATTTACATTGAGATACCAATACAAGCTTAAGAATATCAAATCTATGATGTAAGGTGATCAATGAGTGAAGTGTTTGTGTGTTTTGGGTGTGATAATGACAAGCTTTTAATGATGGAAAGTTTCTTCTTCCCAAAGGAATGTTGACACATGTATGTGCAGGTTATTAAGTGTTTCTAGAACCTAATTTATGGGCCTGGGCTCCCATGCCAGGAAAGGCAGCTATCTGATGTTTGTATAGATATTTACAATGTAGCTTTTGTGTTGTTAAACACAGAGAATGGAAGGTCCTTGCCTTAATTATTCTTAATGCTTAAAAAGACCTTTATATACAGATGTTTAGCCTTCTCTGTCATAGACAGAATCATAATTGAGAGTTTGAGAATGGGTAAAAAGAGAGAAAGAGTGAGAAGGAACATGTTCTAATTTATTATGGGAAGAATATTGGCAACATGCTTCAAAAACAAATGCTATTACACATTACATGTGCATAAGCGTTTATATGAACAGAAATCAATCAAAATCTTCATAGATATGATGTTACAAAAGGGTTCTAAGGTGTACTATGAAAATACAAAGATGAATAAACTATTCCCCTTCTAAGACATAGAGTAAATAATTATTAATAAAATTATATGACTGTGAATTTTCACAAACAAATGATTTCAGTAGTTTCCATCAATATTGGATAAAACGCAACTACCAAATCCCTTTTAGGGACAATCAAACTATTTGTTTATAAAGTCCTACACCAGTCTGGTAAGAAGGTCACATTCCACTGTTAACCAATTAACTTTGTGGTCAACTGAATCCTTGGGCTCTACATAAATATTGCTCTTCAGCTGAGTATTATGGGTTTTGTATTTACCCACTTAATTCCTTAAGCCTTATGCAGGAATCTATACTGAATATTATCTGTTTCTCTTCATGGATTCACACTACCAAGTAATTTTGAATCTCATTTCTTTTACTTTTTAAACTTTATTTAAAAAGTTTTATCAAACCCCAAGTTCAACATCATATTTTCTCAAAAAAATATTCAAAAGCAGAGGCAAAAGACTTGAATAAAATAGCTAAGATTCTAGAAAAATGTGATGAATGTCTGTTTCCCTCCTCACTGAACTTCATCCATGTAATCATTAACTCATTCACTTTCTGTTTACTGATAAATAACTATGTTAGAGACATTTTGGCATATTAGTAGCTGTTGTTAGGAAGAGATGATTAAGACTCAAGGAGCTCCCGAGCCAGTTGGGGTGGATATATTTAAATCAGCAAAAGAAATAGAGATGTTGTGATTACAGCATGTGCAAAAAATAAGTAAGGAAACTCAGGTAAATGGGGGTCAGTTCTAGCTAAAGTCAATAAATATCAGTGGTCAGAAGTGAAGGCCATTCTGGTGGGCTGCTGTCTGCTGTTCTGTGTCTGTTCTGGCTGGGGCTGCTTCTGGCTGGGTGGTCTGTCCTGCGGCACTGGAGTGAAATGAAATCTTAGAGTAGTTTTGATTTGCATTTCTCTAATTGCCAGTGATGTTGAGCATTTTTTCATGTATTTGTTGATTAATCGTGTATCTTCTTCTGAGAAGTGTCTTTTTCAATTCCTTAGCCCATTTATTGATTGGGTTATTTGCTTTTTTGGTGTTAAGTTTTTTTTAGTTTCTATATACATTCTAGAAATTAGTGCTCTATCTGATGTGCATGTATTAAATATTTGTTCCCAATTAGTTGGCTCTCTATTCACCTCACTGATTGTTTTCTTTTGCTGAGAAGAAGCTTTTCAGTTTAAATCTATCCCATTCATTAATTCTTGGTAATAGTTCTTGTGCTACAGGATTCTTATTAAGGAACTTGGGGCCTAATCCGACATGTTGGAAATTGGAGCTTACTTTTTTCTTCTATTAGGTGTATTGTCTCTGGTCTAATTCCTAGGTCCTTGATCCACTTTGAATTGAATTTTGTGCATGGTGAGAGACAAGGGTTTAATTTCATTTTGTTGCATATGGATTTCCAGTTTTCCCAGCACCATTTATTGAAGAGGCTATCCTTTCTCCACTGTACATTTTTGGCACCTTTGTCTAATATAAGATAGCTGAAATTATATGTATTAGTCTCTGTGTCCTCAATTCTGTACCATTGGTCCACCAGTCTGTTTTGGTGCCAATACCATGCAGTTTTTGTTACTATTGCTCTATAGTATAATTTAAAGTCCGTATGGTGATGCCCCCTGCTTCACTTTTCTTGCTCAGGATTGCTTTGGCTATTCTGGGTCTCTTATTTCTCCAGATGAATTTCATGACTGCTTTTTCTATTTCTTGAAGAATGACATTGGGATTTTGATTGGAATTGCATTAAATCTGTATAATGTTTTTGGTAGTATGGACATTTTGACAATATTGATTCTACCTATCCAAGAGCAAGGTAGGTCTTTCCATCTTCTGAGTTCTTCTATGATTTCTTTCTTTAGTGTTCTATAATTTTCCTTATAGAGCTCTTTCACCTCTTTCGTTAAGTTGATTCCCAGGTATTTTATTTTTTTTGATGCTATTGTAAATGGGTAGTTTTCATCATTTCCCTTTCAGAGGCTTTGTCACTGATGTACAAAAATGCCTTTGACTTATGGGTATTGATTTTGTATCCTGCTACTTTGCCAAATTCATTTACTAGTTGTAAAAGTTTTCTGGTAGAGTTTTTTGGGTCTTCTAGGTAAATTATCATGTCATCAGCAAATAGTGCTAATTTGAGCTCTTCTTTTCCTATCTTGATCCCTTTTAATTTCTTTCGTCTGTCTAATTGCTCTTGCCAGAGTTTCCAGTACTATGTTAAATAGCAGTGGTGAGAGGGGGCATCCCTGTCTTGTTCCAGTTTTTAGAGGGAATGCTTTCAATTTTTTCTCCATTTAAGATAATGTTAGCTCTGGGCCTTGCATAAATAGCTTTTATAATGTTGAGATATGTCCGAAGAGGTGAGCTTTTATTTTGATTATTGCTTCTTTCATTTCTGGAATTTCTGTTTGGTTCCTCTTTAGAGCCTCTATCTCCCTATTGAAGTAATCTTTTACTTCCTGTATTTGTTTATGGAGTTCTTTGTCAAAATTATCTTTCACCTCCTGTATTTGCTCCCTCATCTCATTTTTGAGTTCATTCTTAAGTTCGCTAACATTTGGAATATGTAATTTCTGAATTTTCCATCTCTGGCATTGCACCAACTGTGGATGGTATGGAATCTACTGAGGAGGTATATTGATTTGTTTGTGTCACTTTCTTCCTTGTTTCTTCATATTGCTGTGTGCGTCTATTCTACCCTGCACTGTGGGACCTTGTCTACTTTGGGATTTTACCTTAAAACCTTATGTTGCTCCTGTATAACAATGCTATCACAGATCCCCTTATATTTCCTTTACACTTTAAAATCAAACACTTACTATTCAGAGAATCCCAGTTTGATCACAATGTACAGATTTAGTTAACCCAGATGTTGTTTTCCAATTTACTCTGTATGCTTCTGATGGGGTTTAAAGTTTCAAGTAATGACAGAGAGGTAATATGTTTAGGAAGAAGGAAGTGAGTGTATTGACTTGTTCTTTTTCTTAGAAAGTATGAAAAGAGAGTTCTATGGAAGTGGTTTAGTATCAGCCGACGAGAGAGGAAAGAGAATGGAGTGAATGAATAGATGGAAAGACTGAGGTCAATCAAAACAAAAACAAAAACTCCCAAGAAACAACAAAAACAAACAAACAAGCAAATAAAAACAAAAACGTTGAACCCAAGAACAAGTCTCAAACAAAATGGACCCTTGGAAGCCCTTCTTTTTTTTCCCTTCCAGTTTAAGCCACCTGACCCCAGATCATGTACAGTCAGCAACCCTGTTAGTGGAGTCAAGGCTGCACCTTTGGTCCTTGCAGAGTGGCACAGTGGAATAGTGGAAGGGGCTTATCCTCAGGCTGGCGCCCCTGCTTACAGCAGCAGGGAGATGCTACATATGGGCCTTGGAAGCCAGGCAAAAACTGCTGCGGCGGGTTCTCGATCCTTCCAGCGGGCAGGTGCCTACCTCTTGCTCTGGTTGCAGCTGGGCAGGTCGCACTCCCCCAGGGAGTGGAGGAAGCACTTCGCCAGGTCTGGCCGCCACCCCGCGTGCAGCAGCCGGGAGATGCTGTTCTGGGCCCTGAAGACCAGGCAAACTGGTGGCTGGGTTTCTCCTTCCAGCGGGCAGGAGTTCTACCTCTTGCTCTGGTCGCAAATGGGCAGGTCGCACTCTTCCCGATAATGGAGGAAGCCCTTCCCCAGGTCTGGCCCTGCGTGCAGCAGCAGGGAGCTGCTACTTACTGGGCCCAGGGCGGTCTTGACCTCAGTACTGAAAGACAGATATAGGAAGTTAAGGTGATGTGAGATGGGTTCAGTAGATGAAGAAGAATTTGCAAACAGAGAAACACAACTGTGAGAACACGGGAAGAAGAAACTCCTGTGGAGTTTCCAGGTGACGGAGCAGTCTGAGTTGTCCGTGATGTGGTCTCCACAAGTCTGGTGCCACGTAAGATGGGCTGAGACATGGAATCAAGATGAAGAGGGTCTGGCAGGCCAGGCCAAGTGTTTGGAATATGACCTATAAGCACCCAGAAAGTGTCAAGGTGTTTTAAGTTAAAGAGCATCACATAACTGAATCTCGGAGAATAAGTCATAATTCATCAGGTTTGAAGGAGTGGGAAGGGAAAGAAATACAGATCCAACATTTGGTTGCCAAAGAGTGAGACTCAAGAGGCTACAAAACCTGTCTTGATATAATTCCACAGTACGTATTTTCTCAGCTTTCCTATAAGTCCAGGAGCAGTTCTGTCAAAAACATCCTAAAATTTAAGGTTCCTATGTCTGTAGCATTCTCTTGCCCTACTTTCTTCTAATGACAATCAAAATGACCTGAGATTCACTTGAAATGTGTTGTCTGTGTTCTCAGGAACACTTGTGCTGATCACATTTTTTTCTATAAATATAAACAGCAGTAATAACCCACAATGCTTATTAAGTGCTAGTAAATACCAAGAATTTTATGGTCATTACATTTTTTCCAGGCTATACAATAATACTATGATAGACCTATAGAATATCATGTTGTATTCAGTTAATAGACACTTATTCAGCCCTGAGAAAGAAATAACTGCAAGTAAATGTTCAATATGGATGGGACCTACAAATGTAATGTGGAATGAAGGAAAATAAACACAAGAAAGTCAGTGGCATGATTCCATTTACATAAATGGAACATTTTATGTAAACCCAGCAAAGATAATATATGGTGATACAAATAGAATATAAATTAATTTGGGGAGGTTTTAAATTAACTGGACTATGGTTACTTAATTGTGTTTGGGTTTAGATTTATATAGAGTTGCACATTTTTGATATGAAACTTTCCTGATTTTATCACCTACTTCCATAAAAATGTTTTAGAAAAGTACTCTCAGGAACTGTGGAGAAGAGATTATTGAAGAGCAAATGTGAAATAAAGGAAGCCAGCAAGACTTAATTAATTAATATTGGAGGATGATGGGTAGAGAAAAATAATAAGTGATTGATAGGCTTTTGACTTAACAATACGGGTGAATGATGAATCCACTGATTGGTTGTGGAATATTGGAAAAGAATAGGTTAGTGGCACCTGAGAAGGTTTTGATCCTAAGAGTTTTATTTGGAAGTGCTATGTGTGATATATCCAAATGGAGAAGTCAAGAAAGCAGTTGATATGGATGAGAGGTTGGAAAGGGGAAACTGAGAATCATCTGCTCAAAAACTGAATCAAGCCACAGGACTCAATATCAACTAAGAAAAGCATTTGGAGAACTCAGAATATCTTTTTTGTGTTATTGTTATTTTTCATATTATTTTTTAGTAAGAGTATGGCCTATTTCATGGGACATACTTGTTCCAAAGAAAAAATTGTTGGTTTTGCTTTTAATGAATACTTCAAATTTAAATAGACATCCTTTATTTATTTACTGAATCTAAAAATCAACCCAAGACCCACTTCTGGGATCGCTGACATTTTGGGTTGATCAGACTGAAGAAGAGAAATCAAAGCAGACTGTGGAGGACCCATCATTGAACTAGGTGAAAACCAGCAATGTGAAATTTTTATAGCCAAGATAAAAATCAAACAAAAATGGACTTAAATCCCGAAGCATTTTAGATATTGAGGGCATGAGACTATGGCCAAATTGTTTCTTTACATAGTTCCTTAAAGTAAGTGTAGGTATTGATTGCAGGGTTTACCCCATTTCCCTCTCCATGCCATCTTGTCTACTCTAGATTGGACAAAAAACCTTAGATATGTTTGATAGGAAGGAAATAGGGAATATTTTGGTTATCACTAAAAATATGTTCTATTAATATAAGCAATAACAGAATCAGACAACACACCAAGGCCGAGAAGTCCTGGTTCAACCCACAGGCAGGTACTCTCCCAGGTGCTGTGTTTTGAGAAAGCCATCCATCTCTGAATTTCTTTTAAAAAAAAAAAAATGCTCTGTAGCATCTCTTAATGTTAAAATAATAAATAAATGATTGTGTGTGTATGTGTGTGTATTTGTGTGTGTCTTTGTCTGTGAATGGAGTAAGATTTGTTTCTGCAAAGACCTTAAAATTTGTGAGCTATTTTTATTCATATAGCAAATAAAAGCATCTTCCTATCTCAAGGATCTTTTACTTCAACACTCACAAAGCAGCACTGCCTCAAGATTAGTGTGCACCTTCGTGGAGTTGCTTCTACACAAAGAGGCTATCGGGATTCTTCAGGAGGACTCGGTTTTTGCATGTTTGGGCATAATCAGTGGGCAGTGGCCAGAGCAGAGACCCTCTCTCTGGCACACTCATCTCTTAGTCTCACCTGCTACTGCTTCCCTGAGCTCTGGCTCTGGCTCTTTCAAGGCCTCACAGTGCAAACCTATAAAAATTTAGATTTTTAACTGACTTATAGAAGAATTTTATCTCTTGGATTTTTCAATGTAGGATTTATGGAGATAGACTTTCCAAGGATGGGGAAATACTTTTTAGGAAAATGTGTTTCTTACCTTGTCTTCACATGTGCAACAAATGCATTACAACATACAGGAAAACATTGGTGTAGTTGTTTAAATTAGTGTAACTCAAGTGTGTTATGAGCTGATGAGGACAAAACTCATGACACTGAGAAACAGCAAGTTCCCACATTCCTGAGATAGTTCTTTCCACTGGTTTTACTTGAACTTATTTCCACACAGGTGTTTATTGAGCTCCTCTGCTATCCTGTACTCCTCACTGGCTGCTGAGATTTCAGAAAGGAAACAAACAAAGCCTTATCCTTCCAACCCTTGCAGATTTGGGCAGACAGCTCATCACAAGCAAATAATCAAAAGTCAGCACACTAATTCCTAACCCATAGTTGTGTCGGGAATGTCTTAAGACAACTTACACCCTCCCCTGCAGTCAGGGATGCTTTCTAGAGATAAAATTTGACCTGAGTTTTAAGTGGCAAGCTGGCATTTCCTAGGCATAGAAATCAGAAGAAGCTTTGAATAGAGAAGTAACAGACTCAGGGCAGCACGAAGGTTCTGTGAGCCTTCCCTGTGCAGGAGAGAGGTGAGAGGTGAGACCAGAGAGATGTTTTAATCAGGTCACAAAAGAGTTTTGACTACCTGTGCTTTCAACGAACTAGAAAGCATTAATGACATCCCAGCATGTCTCTACCCTTGAATTTATTAATTATTCCCAACTAACTAAATACCTGTTTTACTTTTCCAAAAGTCTTTCCTGTCTGTCTTCATCCACATAATTAAAATCCCCTTTGGTGAAGGGTACTGTCAGTCCTGCTCATTGGTGTATTTCTAGGGCCCAGAATGGGGTCAGCTTCACGGATTGGTCTTAATAAACACATATTAAGTATCCAAATGAGCTCTTTGAGGCCTTCTTTATTAAGCTTTGTGCTAGTTGTTGGGATATTCATATGCTACTAAGTTTGCAAATGCCCTCCTTGGCCAAGTTTAGTCAATGAGCAGACATAATGCAGACAAAATACTGATAAAATACAACAGAAGCCATAATAGTAAATTCCACAAGATGCTGTAGGACACACCCAGCTGAGAATTTGAAATCCTCCTATGTGAAACCGGATGCCAATGGTCATTTCTAGGAGACCTGCATTTCAGATTAGTACCACTGAAGGTATGGCTTTCAGACTAGCACTGGCCATAAGGAGTTAAGTACAGAAATTAAGAAATACAGATACAGACGGCTCCCAAATTATGATGACCTGACTTACGATGTTTAGCGATATAGTGGCGTCAAAGGGGAAACCATACTTTAAATTTTGATTTTGGCTCCTTCCCAGGATGGCATCATGCAGTAAGATCCTTCCCACAAATTGGGCGTTGGCAGATGCATGCCATTCCATACCACGAGGAAGCCACCCACAGCCACAGTGTGCTGTGCTGCAAGGCTGTGATGTCCAGCATGTTTCCTGCATTAAATGCATTTTCAACCTACAATATTCTCAGTGTACAGTGGGTTTATCAGAATAGAACCTTATCAAATCAAGGAGCATATGTAGGGACAGGACACAGCAATTTAACACCTTTAAGATGGCCAAGCACATGAGCACCAGACCTGCTTATGTTGACCACTGCATTAGCCACTCACTGTGGGAAGGAAGTTCAAAGGGGAGTAAGAAATCCTTCCAGTGGTCTTTCACCACAGCTCATCTGAGATGCACTGTCTTAAAAATGATGATTCCGGCAGCCGTTTGGCAGTGCCTAATTAGAATTATCTCATGGCTGGCTTTTCTGACAAGGGCCTGAAGTGCACTGCGCTCTATTCTTGATTAAAGACAGATCCATATGCTTCCCGTACCAGATGTGCTGGCATCAGAGCTGACATTCTGCTGGGAAGACAATTTTAATTTGGAACTCTACAGTACCTACACATATGTGCAATGGTGTGTATATAGTATATAGAAGCACAAATATATATATATATATGCATATATATGCACTTATATATGTGAATATGTATTTGCACATGTATACACAAACATATATACACATATATATGAATATATATGAACTGGATTGATATTTAATGTAGCTTCTGTAAAAGAAAACATGACTCCTTTGCCTATGTGACCTCTTTTGATAACTCACAAAGACCTGAAAAGTCACTAATATTTCAAATGAATAAGCTGAATTGGAGAGTTCTCATTCAAAAGTATGAGGAGCTGTCATTTACTGAACACTTGCTAAGCGGTTGCTGTGCTAGATCCTCCACACACATTACATCACTTCTATGGCCTGACTGAACCCCTGAACAATTGAAGAGTAGTGAGTCTCTGCTCACACCAGCAGAATTAGAGTCAGAGGCAGTAAGTTTCACCCTGGATCCCCTCCCATTCTCCTCCTGCACAGGTAATATGTGTGATTCCAAGACCTAAATCATGTCCTTTGTCCCAGAGGTCACACAGTGTGCCACATTGCAGAATGCTATTCTCTGGTGCCTCTTATGGGTAGCCCGATCTATATGAAAAGATTTGCAAATGCCAATTTATGTAATTTACCTAGTAGTAATTATTTTTGTCCTGATTTTTAAAAATATATTTTTGAAGTATTATAATCATATTTAAAATAAGTAAGTAATCAAGAACTGCACACCCTAACATATGTCTCATGTCCAGCACACTGTGACAAATAAACAAAATGTTGCCGGGACCTGAGAGGAAGTTCCTATTGTTTTCCAGTTAACTTCCATGACTCTCAGTTAGGACCAACCCCATTCCAACTTCTAGCTCCATAGATCCATTTTGCAGGGCTTTTTATTTCATATAATGAATCATTTTATAGCAAAAATCTTATTTATACTGCGGCAACATCACATAGCCAACCCTCCTTGAGTGCATCTGTTTACCCTGGAATTTGGAAATAAGGAATTTTGAAATAAGTGTCACCTTGTAGAAGTGACAGGACTAGAGGTCAGTGGCCATCCTGTTGCCAGCTGGATCCCAGAGGGGAAGCTGCAGGACCTGAGGGGCCAGTAGCACTTGGTTCAGGTTCTGCTGATTCTCAGTGGCTTCCTTGGGAGACTGTGTGTTACCCCCAGCAGGTGTCTTGGGTGCAGCAGGCTGAGAGAGTCAGCCATGGATTCCTGACTTTTGCTCCTCCAGCCCTAAAAGCTGCACGTGAGCCCTTATGTCTTATTAATTGTTAATTACCCTTCACAATTGGGCTGTATAGACCCACAACTGTTTCCCTGAGCAAGATCAGAGGCTCTCATTGCAAAATCTCAATTTTGTCATTCATTAAGTTTATGATCACGCATTTCACCCGCTTTCACATGTGGTCTTATGTCTAAATTGAGGCAGTGAAAGATCACAAGCTCTAAGACAAATCCTAACTCTAATATTACTACATCAGCAGTGATGAGCACTGTGTGTTAGACTTGGAAACCCTCACAGCTGAGCAGCATAGGGCAGTGGGGCCAGGAGTTTAGACCACCTGCTTGGATGCCCCTGTCCATCCCTGTGTAGTTACCACACCTTGAAACAAGGGTCTTGTCTCCACAGAGGCTCAGTGTTGTGGTTTGAATGCCTGTGTCCTCATACTAAGCTTTACATGTGCTCATAGTAAGATTCATATCAAAACTTAATCCCCAATGCAATAATATAAGGGGGGGGGGCTTTGGGGACTGGTCAGATAACAAGGAACCTGCTGTCATGAGTGGGATGGTGCCCCATAGAAGAGGCTCTACACTGTATTTGCTCCCTTTTGCCCTTCTGTCCCTTCTGCCATCTAAGGACATAGTATTGAAAGCACCACCTTGGAGGTAGAGATAAGACCTTCCAGATGCTGAGCCTGTCTCCACTTTGATCTCCATGTTCCTGTTTCAGAACTGTAAGAAATCATTTTTCTATTGTTTGTAAGTTACCCTGTATCTGGTATTTTCTTATGACAGCACACATAAAAATAAGACACCCAGTATAAAAGACTCTGAAAGAGTCTGAAGTACAGTACTTCTTTTCTTAGAGATGGTGAATGGGCAATCCAGTGACGGGTATTTGGAAACATTCAAAAGTGATTAATGCTCTCAGTTCTTCTATTTAGGAGGCTGGGAATCTGCAGGATAGATTTAAGAAAGATTATCATTTAAATGGAAAACTCAATAAAAACTTGAAGTTAAAGGAGTGTTCTTCAGTTATCTGAAAACTCTGATTCATGTGGAAGGTTTTGTCCACCATGAGAGATGAGATATACTGTATTTAATCATAATTATGTATTGCATCATATCATTTAGAATAGATTTATTATATTGACTAATGTGTTGACTTAAAGTACTAAGTTTTGTTATCTTGTGTTAAAAAGGCCAAACTGAAGACCTTGTAGCAGTTTTAGGACTGCCAATCTGTATTCATCCCTTGTAGTCAGAAAGTATGGGCCACTGCTCTTCTATATGAAGATAACAAAGTTATCAAGATCAGGGGAGTATTTAAACTCTGTCCATAGAGATGGAAAGTGCATAATAACTCAAGAGCTTCCATATTGCATAAATTTCTTTATTACCCAAAGCCACATTGAACATATTTTCATTTAGAACAAACAAACAAAAACATACACAATGGTAGTATTGAGTGAAAACTCATTTTATTTTATCAAAATGTTAATTTTTGTATCAGTTTAATATTTTGCTGATATAGTTGTCAACCCAAATAACAATAAAAGAGATTTTCTGAAGAATAATGGCATTTATTTGGGAATAACAAAACATTGCAGTGGGAACATGTGTTTATAGTAAATTATAAGAATAGTTGAATAGTTGAAGATAGGGGAAGATTTTAATGACAAAACGAAGAGGATTACGTAAGATATTTTGAAACAGTGGTCCTCGAGCACAAAGATCAATCACAAGGTGGTACCCGTGTGAGCTTGAGAAGACAGTTGCTGGGCAGTTCACCACACCTGGTCCCCTCTGCGTCAGGTTCTGGTGCCTTGTGTGCACGGCTGCGGTTCTGTGAGTCTTTTGTGATGGTTGCTGTCAGGCAATCCTACATGAAAGGTCTTCCTGCATGATCTCCTGACTTTATTCATTTAGATTTATGTTAGGGTTGACACAGAAATTCCATTTTGACTCTGAAAACTTTCACATAGTGGAAGAAGACAGAGTTTTGATTAAAAGGATTCTAGATGTGTGTCCATGAGTAAGCTTCTCTAAGAATCAAAAAGAATTTTTTAAAAAAGTGTTTTTTTTAAAAAAGATGGGAAGAATACCCATTGTGTCACTTAGAAAAGGCTGGTATGCTGTAGTAACAAAAGGCCCCAGCATCTCAGTAGCAGGTACCAATTGTTGTGTGTTCCTGGCTCAGTCTGCATGCCCATCACAGGCTGGCGATATAGGGAGCACACTTATTGTTTTAGATTCTCAGAATGCCTGGCTCAAGAAATAGCCAGTGCTGAATATTAAGTCACTTTGAAGAAGAAAAGGAAAATGCAGAAAAGCACATGGTCCAGAGTGACTCATGCCACTTCTCTTCTTGGTTCATTGGCCAAAGCTAATCATAGGTCCATAACCAACCTCAAGTAGGGAAAAGCAAAAAAATGCCGTACTACTATGTGCGTGGCAGGAAAAGACAAAAGACTCAGAATATTCATGAGCCACCCCCTGCACTTCCATTTTCTACTGTGTCAATGAGAAAACTATCTAAAAAGATTTTGCAAGTGGTAAAAAACTGTAAAAATATAGGAAAGTAAGTTCACAACCTGTTGCCGCCTACAGCAACGATACCGCGGGAAAGAAATCGGAGGCAGACTGGGAATGAGTGGTTTCTTTATTCTTGCTTCTTCTTTTCTCTATCTTCTCTCTCTCTCTCTGACGCCCCCAGCCTGGTTAAATACTCTTCATCCATTAAGCATACACGTGTACAGGTGCGGCACAGAAAGATTCTTAATCAAATTCATTAAGGTCAGGTGTAAACAAGTAAACGCCTCCTCTTGGCTCTCAGCCAGTCGCCATCTTAGCTACTTCCTCATTAAAGGTTCTTACAACAACCCATGTCTTTACTGAAGTTTGGAAAGTGGAGTAGATGTCACTTATTGAGGACACAAAGTGTTTTATGGGCTGAATAAATGTGAACTAATGCAGTACCTTATACACTCATGGTCCTGTACATTAATTCCGAGAGAGACAAACTTTCTCTTCCACCTTCTGCGCTTAATAGTGACTCATGTTCATACTCTCACTTCTCAAATTAATTAGCACTACCACTGTGACAAAATTTCCTATCAGTGCTTCCATCATGAGAGCTGCATAATGTTGATTATAACAGCTGGCATTTTACCATTTGTCTCACTATGCAATTTTTACTTTCTAATTGTGTATGTTTCCTCACATATGTTAATATGAAGCTCACAGAAAATGAAGACAAATAAAGATCCAAGGTTAAGACTATAATAGTCAATTTCCCCAAAGTTACTAATGATATGAGATGCTGAGCAAGTTCAAACGCCATGTAAATTTCACTTCTTCGGATGAATAGCAGGGAAGTGTGCTCCCACTACACAAATGCAGTATCACCACAGGGAAAAAGCCAAATTATGAAATGCATTATTCAAAATCATGTGTATTAGAGGAATCTTTTGTAATTTTCTATAATCTGTCATATTTCTTGAAAGAGGGACCAAGAAAGAGAGAAGAGAAAGGGAAAGAGATAAACAGAGGGAGAGAAAATTTATATATATTATTTTACACTATGTAGCCTGAGTGATTTTCTTTACTTTTTTTCTTGCAAATGACCAAAAAAAAAAAAAAAAAAAAAAAATTGGAGTACCTATCAGCTTTGCTCTACTTCATGTATTGTAGATTTTTGAAATATATCTTTGATTATTTGCATAAGTAATTCAATTCTGATGCATTACTGGACACTATCTTAAATCAGTCAACAAATATAAATACATTCTCTAGTCCACGATTAGAAAAGAAAAATCACCCTGTAATCTTTTGGATCATATGTATAATAGTAATATGAGTTGTAATAATAAAAACAGTTACCATTTTCAAGCACCTGCTATTTACTCTAAATGATGTTAAGCCGTTTTCCTCTCTGTATTTCAATTAGCCTTCGTAATGATTCCTAAGAAGAATGCCATTATGCTCTGCAGTTTTTAAGTATGATGATGTCTTCTATGGTTGGAATCCTGATACCCTCCCTTCCTCAAATTCTTCCTTGAAACTAATCACCAACGTGCAATATTAGGAGGCAGGACTTTGGGGAGATGACTAGTTTATGAAGGCTGAGTTCCCATAAATGAGATTAGTGCTGTCATAAAAGCGGTCCCAGAAAGACCCCCTCACTCTTTCCACACATGCCAGGACACAGCAGGAAACATGATATGAGCCAGGGGACAGGCTTCTGCCAGGCACCAAATCTGCTTGCATGTTGGCCATGGCCTTTTTGGCCTCCAAAACTATAAGCAAATAATTTCAACTTTTTATAAAATTTCTAGCTTATTTTTTATTGTTGTTGTCATAGCAATCCAAATTCACTAAGACAGTAGACTGCTTCCAAAACGTGGAGTGCTCTAATAAAACCTAAAAATGTGGAAGCAGCCTTGGAACTGGGTAATGTCTAGAAGCTGAAAGGGTTTTGAGTTGCATGCAAGAAAAAAACTATATTGCCATGAAAGAAATGTACAGAGTGGCTCTGGTGAGGGCTTAAAAGGAGTAGAGGGGAACTAGAGAGAAAGCCTCAGTCTTTTTAGAAATGCCTAAGTGGTCATGAACAGAGCATTGGTAGAAATATGGACTAAACAGGCCATGCCATCTGATGAGTTCTCCAATAGAAATATAGAAAATAATCATTTGCTATTTTATGACAAGAATTTCCTTTACTTCATTTATTCCTCTTCACATATGAAGGCCTATAGTTTTAATTATTTTTAAATTCTAATTAGTTATGCATGACAGTGGAATGCATTTTGACACACTGAACACAAATGGAGCATAACTGCTTATTCCTCTGGCTGTACATGGTGCTGAATCACACCAGTAGTATGAGCATACATGTACATAGGGTAATAATGTCTGTCTCATTCTACCATCCTTCCCATTTCCAAAACCCACCCTTTCCCTCACTCCCCTCTGCAAAATCCAAAGTTCCAGATGGCCTATTCTGTGCCTGACCCCTGTGGTATTTTGGAAGAATATACCTGTGATTTCACAGGCTCATTGTGGCATGGGAATTTGCCTCAGGATAAATTATATGTTGAGTCTCACCCACATCTGATGTAAATGATGTTTATATGGCATTTTGGACTTAGACTTTGAAATTGATACTGAAATAGATATCTTTTGGTGTTATTGGAATGGAATCAGTGTATTTTTTTTTTCCCTAAGAAGGACATCCATTTTAGGAGGCCAGGGGAAGAATGCTCTGATCTGAGTTTTTGTGTCTTTTGTAATTCCTATTAAAACCTGATCATTACTGTGATGGTTTGGGAACATGAAGAATTTTGGATTGATGAGGTCCTGAGGACAGAGCCCTCATAATGGATTAGTGCCCTTATGAAAGGGCCTGCAGAGAGGCTCCTGCATACCTTTGTCCACATGAGTCACTGTGAGAGGCACCTTTTATGAATCAGGAGTTTAGCACTTATCAGACCTCAGGTATGCTGGTGACTTGACCTTGTTTTCCTGACTTCCAGAACAGTAAGAAATGAATTTCTGTTGTTTACAGGCTACTCCTTTTCTGGTATTTTGATTCAGCTTCCTGAGTAGACTAAGATGATACTGGTTTTCCTTGAACTTATTCCCACAGGTGTTTATTAAGATGATACACATGTTTGAATTGCTTAAAAAAAGTTGCCATAAATGTATGAACGTTAACTACCCACAGGGCCTGGAAACCAGTTTTATCTGTCTCCATATTCTAATCAGAGCCCAAAGCTTAAATAGCAAGCTTCCTGAGTTAGGAACAAGGCTTCCCATCAGAAGTAAACAGTGAGGTATTGAACGGTATTCTCTTTCAACAGTACTGAAGCATCACAATCCATTTTGTGATTGACAAACGCACAGCAACATGTGGTTCTGCTTGACCACAGAGAATAGTGAAATCTCCATGATCTGAAATTTATTGCACAGACTTTATTTGTGTTATCATAAAGGATCCCATTACTAGTGTGCATCAGACACCAGTAAGAGGACCCAGGTTATTTTGGAACACCTAATTTTTTTTTTAATTTCCTCATTTGTCTGCTTTTCTATGTAGGGCAAGTCATTCATGCTGTTTGCATGTTTATAATTTGTAATCCCAGATGATTAGGTAAGTAATATAACTTACCCTAACTATTGTACATCACTGATGAGATATTGGGCAAAAAACCTGGGAAATAGTCACCTCGGGATGAGGAGTTACTGTACAGTATTAACAAGTTGATCAAAGGGCAAGGATTTGCAGGTGACATAGGCATTGTTTATGTAATGTTATATTTTCCTGAAAGAGAAGGGTGGAATCCATATCATGGCAGGGTAAATTCAAACCCCAGGAGAGATGTTGCAGCTTCTGAACAGGTACTTCCAGTGCCACTCCTCCACAGTGTGAACTTGCACCCACCATGGCAGAGGGTAAGCTTAAGAAACAAATTTAATTAGCAGAAATCTAGAGGCTGGTTGGCCAGTCATTTTGTACTTCAGTTGCTACAACAGCACCTGGGATGTTGTTGCTTATTAAATCTCAAATGAATGACTGTATATATGTGTAAATATCTAGAAAGATGAAAGAATGGTGATTTTCTGGCTGAATAACATGAAAAGATGATTGAGTAGATGATATGAAGGATCACTCTGACACAGAAGCTGGCTCAATGTTTCATTCATTCATACACGGCAGAATCCATTGATTAAGAAGTTTTGATTGATCAGCCTAACAAAGCCTACACAATAGATGGAAGGACATGTATGACAGAGTTCTTGCTTCAAATATGGAGACTCGGGTTCAGAAAAATATATAATGCAAGATGTAAAGACAGGGTTTTGAGAGAGAATGGATAAATATGAATGAAAATTCACAAGAGTTGTAGGTTTGGGGAAGGAATGGATAAATCAGGGGAACTGTCATGAAAAGATTATTTTACAAGATGAAAGACTATAGCTTTGATGGTGTGAGAAAGAGGGTGAGCTCCTATTGATAGAAAATCATTTGTGAGGAATGAGATATTTGGCAGTATATAGTGTATGGTGGTTCCTTGCCCAATGTGATCTTCCCGTTGTCCTATTAGTCCAGCCAGGAACAGTCCTCCACCTTACAGCAGCAAGGTAAAATGGAAAGAGGACTGGAGCCTGGGTCCTGAGTAAAACTTGTTACTCATCATACCGTGTTCGATCTGCAATTACTCAACCTCTTCAACACTCTCCAGACTCCCTGTGCAGTGCGAATTACAATACTTGCTTTGTATAGGCACAGAATCCAGGTGAGGTGAGAGCTCTAGAGGTGTCTGTGTAATGAATGAATTGGTACCACAAGTGGAATCCAGAAACAGCTGAGGGTAAGCGTGTGTACAGGAGCACTGGATGAGGACTAGTTTGTATCAGGTTTTTGCTTCTGATTATTGTTATCTTAAACCATTTTTTTTTTTTTGGTGTCATACAGAAATAGTTTGAAATTTGGGAAAGAGGATCAGGAGGCATCAGTAGAGAGGTAGCGTCTACAAGGTGACAATGGTGAGTTACTTCTAGATAGCATTTGAGAGTTTGCATGCCTCTTTCCTCTAACTCATTCTTTGCATCACTCTCTTGGTGCTCTTGGCAGGGAGCAATGTGTGTTAGAAGCTGTGTAGAAACACCACTGACGAGATGTTCCATAGTAGGGCTTGTATCAAAGAAGAAATTTTCAAAAATATCATGTTTTAATATATTTAGCAATCACTTGGATGATCTCCTATCCCTGAACTAAAATTACTTTCTCTATAAATAATCTGCAATTTGGCAAGATTTTGTGCATTTTGTGCAGATGCCTCAGTGCCCTCCTTGTTCTGTGTGAGTATGCACACTTGGTATTTTTTTTTTTTTTTTTTTTTGCATTCGCGTTTTTTATTGACTTCACAACTTTGCCAAGGTCAAGGGCTAGTGGTCGGGAAGCATGTGTTAGCCTTGCAATCGGCTTGCATGTCATGCCTTTGGCAATGGACCATCCCGGCGGCTCAGCTTCTGAGCTGCCATTCTGCGATGGCTTCCTATCACTCTGAAGCACACTTGGCTAGTGAAGGAAATCGTCTGCACTATGTTGGAGACTGTAGTGGATGGTCCAGCGATCACGCCGCTCCTCTCACTCTAAATGATCCATGTCCAACAACTTCATCACGTGGAGTTCTCTCTAATGTGAGCGCCTAGTAAGACAAGGTGCCTCTGAGCATCCTTGCTCTCACATGCCTCCTCACTGTAGTATGGCCTCTAGGACTGTATAGAGGAGCACTGGACTTCCACTATCAAGCTAGCTTTAGGCTCTAGCTCAGAAATCGCAGAGCTCTCCTATTACAGAGTTTATATCCGAATTAACTGGAAATCATCTCATACTGTTGAGATCATAGCCCCTGTGAAACAAAGAGTTAAATATACAAATGTGAAAGACTCTGGCATTGATAAAGTTTAATGATTATAGTTAAATAAGTGAATCCCACAATGAGAGTGCATTTGCATGTTTTACATGGCTGAATAAAATAAACTTTAACTGTGTTTTCTACAATAAGACAGAATAACTGTAAAAATGGAAGTGTCTTAATAATTAAAGTTTCAGTCTTTTTTACCCCTTGTACACATTCACAATATTACATATGCTTGTGGGTAGATGCATCTGCTTATATGTATCTGTGTATGTGTGTGGTATTTAAGAGTGATAGAATTGGACTGAAACTCCTAACTTGAAGTTTTGACCTGAATTCCTGGCTGTGTCTCCTATACCTAAACCAATATGATGACCAATTTTTTGTAGAATAAAAATAAAAAGAGGTAAGGAAATGATTAACTGCATGGTTAACCAATCTTAAAGCATTGTTAATAGAGGTCTAGATGTTAAAATGTGCCTGCATGCTACCACCTCAATGGACATGCACAGGGACGTGAGCTCTTGGAATGCTCTGAGGGTTCCTGCAGTGAAGACATCCTTTCAATGTGGTTGACTCTGCAGTGGGAGGTCCTTAGAATTATTTGTTCCAAGGTTGTTTTTTTCTGTAGATTTCTGTAACCACACTAGGTACTTGCAGAATGGGGAACACTGAATTAGACCCGTTATAAATATAAATTTTCTCATCTATTTTTACAACTCTTGTGTGGATTATTGCAGGGGATATCTATTGTTTTAGTTTTGCTAAACTAAACCTTTCTCCTGTCAAGCAAATAGAAACAGAAGCTTAAGTAAAATAGAAGACTTATGGTAAAGAATGCTATAGAGAAAAAAAAAAAAACTTGGAGGTAGGAAGTAAATGCTGAGGGGTAGAAGAAGAACAAGCAGCTTATTTGCTTATAGGAATTTGTGGAGAGTGAGAAGTCTGTCCAAGCTTCTTGTGGTCCCTGAAATACATAGAGTTAAAATCCTGAAATTGGTTTTGTAGTACTTATTCAGTAAATCCAGGTTGAGTGGATAATCCATTCCAGTCCCAGTTTTGATATGACATATGCAGTAAATAATCAAAGATCTCTGATCTCATGAATACAGTGGTGTGCTGGAAAAAATGAATGAACACAGATGCCCAAGGGGAGGGGATGTCAAAGCAGGATCTGATTGGAATATTTTCTGAACTTTTGTGATCTAAATAACTTTACATGATCAACGGCAGACTACTGTTTATTAAGCCAAAGTTGGCAAGAGGTGCATATAATTGACTTTCTTTTTAATTTAAAAAAAAAAAAAATTTAAAATTTGTTTTAATTAGTTATACATGACAGTAGAATACATTTATGCACTGTGATATATCATACATAGAGGGGATATAATTTCTCATTTTTCAAAGTGTACATGTTGCAGAATCATATTGGTCATGCAGTCACATGTATACATACAGTAATAATGTTTGTTTCATTCTACTACCTTTCCCATCCCCACATCCCCTCCCTTCTCTCCCTTCAATTCCCTCTACCTAATCTAAGGTAACATTATATTTCCCTACTGCCCCCTGCCTTATTGTGAATTAGCATCCACATATTAGAGAAAACATTCGGACTTTGGTTTTGTGGGATTGGCTTATTTCGCTTAGCATGATATTCTCCAACTCCAACCATTTACTGGCAAATACCATAATTTCACCCTTCTTTAATGCTGAGTAATATTCCATTGAGTGTATATACCACATTTTCTTTATCCATTTATCTATTGAGGGACACCTACATTGGTTCCATAGTCTAGTTATTGTGAATTGAGCTGCTATAAACATTGATGTGGCTTGAAAATAAGGGAAGAATCAAGCACAGCAAGGCATGCATCTTATATTCATCTGTAAATCTAAATGCACTAAATGACTGCGTTAACACATGCATTAGAAAGTGACAGGGGCTAGTGAACCAAAGGAAGCAGAGCCATGTAAGCAGAAGTCAGAGTGCAGAAGGGAGAGAGAATAGAGTGTACCAAAACAGGAAGGCACCACCTCCCACCCCACCCACTCTGCTTAGAAGGCAGCATTTTGGCAAACATTTTAACAAAGTAGAGTTGAAAACAATCAGATGCAAGGGGGCCAGTTTCCAAGGAATAGGGACACTAGTCACACTGTTTAAACAGGAGCACGCCTGGCTTGTGTTCCAAGACACCATGGAGACCAGTAACCCAGGAGGAGAGTGAGCGCAGGGTGGAAAATGAGATTTGGCAGAATTTGAAATGATAGGTAGTTTCACAGGTCACTGAGGGATTTTAGATCTTACCCTCAGTTAAATTGTGGTTTATTTTAGAGTTTTGCGCATAAAAATGACAAGATCTGACCTTAATGATAAAGAATCATTTTAGTGCTTCAGTTAGGTTGAGAATAAAGTATGGACAAGGAAACCAGTTTGGGTTAATTCAGATTGATCCCACTGAGGTGGTGACAGCAGATAGGGTAATATGGAGTTGGATTTAGGGTGCAGTAGAAACAAGAGTCAACAGGAGTTCCTGACAGGTCAGAGGTGTGTGGAGAAAGCAAAAGAGGGACTAATGATAATTCCAAGATTCTTGACCTACGAAAGGGAAGGGTGTCATTGCCATCGAAGACAGTGGGGGCCGGAGACTGTGGTGGTGAAGGTGGGGTATGGCAAGGACCTCAGCTTTACACACTTTAAGTTTAAGATGGTTTTGAAATCTCAAAGAGGATAATGAAAAATTTGGACATAGGAATTTTGGAGCGAGGTCTAGGATAAATGTATGTAGCCAAGCACAGCATGATGTTGCTGTCAATGAAAATACACATGCATGATTCTAGTCACCTAAGATCACATTGGAGCCCAAAACTTTCTATTGTCTAGTGTGTCACAGCCATTGTAATATGATAGCAGACACACTGCACATGCACGTGGGTGACGTTGGTGTACACAGACCTCCTTCTCCACCACTCATAGAAAGCATGGCCGATGCAATTATGTAGCATGTAACACTCAATAACGATGGTGAGTGACTGTGCTACCAGCTTATGTATTGCTGCACTACGCTTATTGTTGTTATTTTAGATTTTACTCGTTCTGTGTATTTGAAAAGTTTGCAATAAGGCAGTATGTCCTGTTATGCCAGCATCAGCTTCCTTTTTCTCAGCTTCTCCAGGTCTATTGATGTCGCAGTACAGCTTGGAGACCAGGCCACATGCAGAGATGGACCTGTGCCCTCCAGGTCTGGGTCAGCACACTCTATGATGCTCTCGCTCAGTGTTTCAGTTAGCTCTTTCACTGCTGTGACTAAGATCCCTGACAAGAACAATTTTAGAAGGGAAAAAGTTTATTTGGGGGCTCATCATTTCAGAGGTCTCAGTCCACAGACAGCTAGCTCCATTCCTCAGGGCTCGGAGTGAGGCAGACCATCATGGTAGAAGAGTATGACAGAGAGAAGTGGCTCACATGATGAGCAGGAAGGAGAGAGAGAGAGAGAGAAGAAGAGAGAGAGAGAGAGAGAGAGAGAGAGAGAGAGAGAGAGAGAGAGATCTCCACTCACCAGATACAAAATATATACTCCAAAGGCACACCCCTAATGACCCACCTCCTCTAGTCACACCTACTTGCCTTCAATTAACACTCAGTTAATCCTGGCAGGGGATTAATTCACTGATTGGGTTAAGGCTCTTGTAATCCAATCATTTGTCCTATCAACCTTTTTGGATGGCCTCACACATGAGCTTTTGGGGGATACCTCACATCTAAACCATAACACAGATAGTTGAAATATCCTCATGATGACTCTCTCATAGTGCATCCCTATTCTTAAGCGATGCTTGAAAGGACTTTCACTCTTCTGCATGTAAATTTCAGGTATTTATAGGATGATCAAGTGAATATGTGTAACCAGAAAACAGAACCAGAAGATGTCCCTTGGACCCCAACAGCACTGGGGTGTCAGGGTGAAGCAGGAGACTCTATGGGAGACAGAGTAACAGTGATCAGTGAGGAAGGGTATAAACGAGAAGACGTGATGTACTAGGTGTCACCTGAAGAAAGCTGAGCCAGGGGAAGGGAGGGCCAACTAGTGCTAAAGGGGCTCAGAGATCAGGTAGCATGAGGCCTGAGAACTGACCCTTGGGTTTGGAGCACTGTGATTATTACTCTATTTACAAGAATCATTTCTATGTATGGAAGGTGAGAAAGATGAGTTATAGTTCCAAAAGAGATAACAGGGAAATTAGTGGTACCAGGGCAGAAGTTAGAGCTGGTGTGTCACCTGTGGAGGAAGCAGTGGGGCCTTTCCAGACACATGAAAAGTTTAGTAATCTCTACTCCAAGTTATCCTCATGGGGGTGTGATGGGGCCAGTATTTAAGTTGCTAGGCATTTCTGAGTTCTGATAGGTGTTGATGTTGGAAAGGGGAGGTGTTTAGTTAATGTTCTGCTGTTGTAACAAATATTGAGATAAATCCACTTGAAAAGAGGAAAGGCTTATTTTGGCTTACAGTTTCAGAAGTTGCAGTCCATGATCACTTGGTCCTGTTTCTTTGAGCCTGCTGTTGCATAGTACATCGTGGTGGCAGAGTGGTTGGTGGAGAAGGTTCGTTCATGTCATGGATGTCAGAAACAAGGGAGAAAGAGAGAGAAAGAAAGAGAAAGGAAGGAGCCAGGTTCCCAGTTATCTAAGTTCCTTCCATTAGGCCCCCCACCTAGAGATTCTATCATCTCACTATAGGACCGCAGGCTGTCAATCAATCCTATAACACATGGGCATTTGGGGAATACTTATTCAAACTTTAGCAGGTGTCCCTTACACAGCAAATTCATCAGCTCTTTGTCAAGCCTTGCTGATGGAGATGTGTAACCTGTCACCAATGGGGTCAACTCAGTAGGAGGATTGGAGACCTCTGGGTAAGTTAATCAATATATTCCACTGCCAGTCAATGACTAGATAAGGAGTGACCCAACACAAACCAATAAAGGCTAAGTTCTCATTTTTGGCTCACCTACTAGACAAGAAAACCTCTCCAGCTGCTGTGTTTGATCTTCCCCATGTGTGTGTTTGACAAAATAGAATCTGGAGCTAGGAAGCAGGGAGGCCACCAATGACTCCCCAGTAGATCCAAGAGGTGAAGAGCCACTGAGCCATCTTGTCATCCTCAAGTCCTGAGCCCAGCCATGCCTACGGGCTCTCTTCACTCAGACCAGTTCTTTCACTTACGTCAATACATTGCCTTTTTGGCTACAGCCAGTTCAAGTCAGATTTTCTGTGGAAGTTTCTACCTGATCCAGGCAGGTATTATCATCACCACTCTGGTATAGATGGAAAGACTGAAGCTTACTTTGCATTGAATGACGAAATCTCCAAATAGCCATGCTCACAAACCAATGAATGAAACCAGGCCTGTAGGGACCAGCACTTTCCCTGCTCAACTGAGGAAACAATAAAATTAATGGGTTTGGGAGAAAAAGGAAGCAGAAGGAAAGAGTGAAAAATTAACTTCCTGAGAGTCTGTAATAGAACAGGATTTTCATGATTGTTTGTCTGATCCCTGTAGGAAGAAAGTGTAGCCTAAGGAGGAGAACAGCAGGTCCTGGGAAGGAGGGAAGGGTGGGAATGCAGGGAGGGAGGGGTGCTCTTGGTGTCTGATTCTGCTGCCATGCTCCAAGCTTCTCTCAATCCTACATGAGGCTGCTGCCCAGAAAAACAAGCAAGAAGTAAACAAAGGATCAGACAGGGAGGCATTAGAAGAGCTGAAAAGAAAGCAGGGCTTGAGTAGCATTTAAAATGAAAATCTAGAAAATTTAATTAGGGCAAAAGGCCAATTAAGTGGCATTGATATCTTCTCTACATTAGTGTTAAGAAGGTAGAGGAAATTGCAAATGTTATGTAAATAGCCGAGGATAGTGTTGTGTCAAGGGAATTTTGGGTCTTATTAAGAAAACCAATGAGGGGTAAATTCTATTTACTCTCCTTAAAGGAAAACTGATGAAAAAGGGAACTAACTAGGGACAGAAGACTATAGATCACTCTCAGGCTTAGCTTATGAGCTCAGGGCATGTTTAGGGTGGGAATAGCAAGAGAAAATAGAAAGCTAATATGTATCCAGGAAAAAGTGAAAAATAAGTTAGTAAAAGCCAATTTTGGGGTACCTACTATATCCTTATATTTTTTGATGTCTTTAATTTTTAAAAAAAGAATAGATTACCTAGCCCATGACTCAAAAATAAATAAGTAAATAAAGCAACAACGAAGAGGCACACTTAGCAGTGTAATGTAAAGATATAAATTGGGTTGTGGGGGACAACTCATTCACAGAGCAGGGGCTACTATGCAGCATGCACAGGATATGAAAAGCTCAACAAGGTCATCAACCTGAACCAGGTCTTACCAGGGCAAAGTCATTGTCACATGGGAAGCTGCCACTTCTTGGTTCTTTTTCTGTATATTTATTGGCTTCTCCTTAGTCACTCACTTGGTTGATGCCTCTACTTCATGAGAAGTCTGCTGAATATCTCCTTTTGGGAGTGCACACCACTCATCATCCTGTTTAAGATAACAGCTGCTACTCTCCATCTCTGGCGCTCAATCTGTTTCCTGTTCTTTTCATCATCTTTCATCACTCCCCTTAGAATGTGAACTCAAGACACAAATCATCTTATTTACCACTATGTCTCCAGAACATAGAATGATTGTATATTAATTATATTTTTAACATCCAAAAGATGGAACATATTCATTTTTAAATATCATGTATTTCACCCTGACAAACTAATTCACTGTTTTGGAATTATTAAAGATTTATTATTTAATAATGAAGAATATTACATTATATGGAGTTAACATAACATATTTAACAACTTCCATTTGGATAAATCATCTAATCTTTTGTTGTTGGGGGGAAATGCTGCAATAAATCTCATTAAAATTTTTTCTTTGTATTTATTTTTCTTATTATTTTCTTTAATTAATTTGTCTATATTAATATTGATATATTCCCTGCTATATTAAAGTCTATTTACTTAAAATTTCTTGATCTCTCTTGGACTACATAAGCTTTATACAAACATAAAACCTATTTTTTTCCTTATTTTTCTCTAAAATAAATGCTAAGATTTCACTTTGTGTTTCATGTACATTTTCCTCATAAAAAATTGTTCATCCTTCTATTTCCGACCTCTCTGAGTCAAGTTGTAGTCATACGTTTTGCTTTGTTATGAAATCTGATAGCTTCTGCATCTAAATATGTAAATTAAATTTATTTTTATTTATATGAAATACATTTTGCAATCTCAATTGTAACATTTTTATGTTGTGTTTTGTGCTTTTACTGTTCCATTTTATATTTTGTTAGTATATGAAGCGTATTTTTTGTTCTTTGTGTGAATATCCCTAAATAATTTACAAATATGTTCTATTAATTGCTCTTCTTAATATAACTCTTACAATTAAAACTTTATATAAAAATGGAGATGTGGTTTTGTAGCAGAAGCTTCAGTCTCCCTGCTAGGGCTGCACATCACCTCCTGCCTCTGTCATCTGGACCCGTGGTTGCCCCAAGGCTGTCACAGTTGCCCATTTACAATTATTATGGGACATGGGAGCACCAACAGCTGCCCCAGAAATCTCTTGAATTCCATGCTTACTGTTTCCTATCACCACGGTGTATCAGCAACATTATCTTCTCACTTCCTATCAAGGCTTTTTCCTGGTCACTCTCCCCAAAGTGACCATGCTTCATAACCTCTCCACTTACCATGCTTTTACCAATTACCACCTCCCCACATGCTGCACATTTACCGCTTTATCTGATGTATTGTCTGTTTTCCTCCAATCAGAAGGTCCCACAAGAGTCGGGAGTTTTGTCTGCTTGTTGCGACTATTGCTACTGTTGTATGCAGTGTACGCAGGACATTTGGCCATGATGAGTACTCAGTATCTTCCAAACATGTGCAAGAAAGTTGACTTTATAGTTTATCCAGCATTTAGCTGAACTAAAATTCCTGTTTCTCCAAGGACGCCATACTCATGTCCTACTCTGTCTTCTATCATGAAATGGTGGTGTGCATCATCTTGAATCTAGCCTGAGTTTTTATATTAATAATACAAACATTTTGCCTAGAGGCCAAAGGTATTCTTTACCTTGGAAGACTAGTAGCTTCACCTGTTCAGAATACTATCGCAAAAAGTTCTGCATCATAAAACACCCCTTTGACATACATAATTAAATTTTCTTTCATATCTGGCATTATTTATGAGATTATATCTTAAAAATCATATTTACCCAACTTTCAGAACTATTTATCTTGTGTGAGTGAAGTCCTTTTTATTTTTCTTTCCTGTATTTCAGAGCTGCCATCAGCAATTTCTGAGACACTTTGCTCATTTTTCTTCTTGTTTCTTTCCTCACTTCGGTCTTCCGTGCCTTACTAAATTTTGAGCAGCTTCTATTTTCTTTTGTGCTGCTTCCAATGCAGATATGATTTTGTAGATGCTGTTCTCATCCACTTTTTTCCAAAGTTCTGCCAATTCATGTTTCACCTCTTTGGGTATGTTACTTGTACACACTTTTTAAAGAGTATTTTTAAAATTTTTATTTATGGCTGTGTGTTTGCTCATACATCACATCTGTTCTCCAGTAATATTTTTCTGGTGAAGCTTAGTCATCTTTCACATTTTTCCATTCCTTCTCTTCGTATTCCTAGTAACATCTCTGTATGGATTCCCTGCAGCGTTTTCTTAACAATTTCTCATTTTTTTTTTTAATGGGACCAGATCTTACAGAACCTGCTCTTTTCAGAGTATTTCGATTATGCTGTGGCTGACATTGATTTCTTCAGCCACAGAAGCCATCTTCTGTAATAAAGTGTAGTAACTTATTTGGCTTCTTGCTTCTTCCCAGAAAACAGAGGTCAACAGCTACCAAGTTGCTCCCAACTCAAGTTCTGTCTTTTCGCTAAAGCAATTTTCCTGAAACCACTGGATTCCCCCATGTGTCAGTGCGGGGCAATGGCAGGTGGGGCTGCTTCTCTTTCCAGGCTGCACACCCTGTTTTTGGCATTGGCATACAACATGAGTGTTGTATTCACCCGTGATGGCAATGCACTTCCTTCTGAGCTGCTCTGGACTAAATTTGCATTACAGATTGTCTGCAACAGTGCCATTTCAGCAGATGTCTTGGATCCTTCCTGTCTTCAGCAGTTCTTTCTCATTTATTGTCATTCAAGATCATAGGTGTCATTAATTGCCTTAAATCCGTTTTGTATAATTTCAATACATTGGGTTCACAGAACCTGTCTTACGGATAGATGTGTACAGTAAGAAGAAGAGAGAGGTAGACATGGGCACTTGGAAAAAATCTGGGAAGAGAAAGAAGGCTTCAAGGGGGGAGGCATGGCTGGGCCTGTAGAGTCGTATCGACCCGGTGAACACAGGTGACATTGGCTAGGATACAAAATTGACTTGGGCAGGGCATGGGAAAATATGACTTGAGCTGTGCTTTGCACGTGTTAGGTATTCTGATAGAGTTTTCCAGAACTCATTAAATATTGAGGAATAAAGCACGGAAGGTGAGTTTGAGATTTGGAGTTACTACTGCATATAAAAATCTGAAAAATCAGCACAAATGGAATTTTTAATAATGAGTCTGTTATTAGAAAGTTGGAGAGTATGCTAGACCATGTGTGGAGCTCCAGGTAGAGCAAGGAAAGTTAAGACCAAGAGGGTAACAGGAAGGTCTGTCTCTGCTTGTCTGCAAGAAATGCTGAGTTTGATTATTTCAACAATGCTATTGCAATGGTATTTCAACTTGTTTTGTTGCTATTCCTACACAAATTCCTATTGCAACTTATTGATTCATGAAACATACTCATTAAGCCTCTTTTATGTGCTATGTCAGGTCTGGAGGGAAAAGTGAGAGGTTAAATTACAGCCTCAATTTGGTCATGCTTTTTTATGGAAAGAATAAAGAAATGTTTTCCTTTTTCTTTCTCTCTCTCTCTCTCCCCTGCCCCCTCTTTCTCTCTCCCTCTCCCTCTCAGTGTGTGTGTGTGTGTGTGTGTGTGTGTGTGTGTGTGTGTGTCTGTGTGTGTGTGTGTTGGGAAATTAACAATGGAATTGCAATGATCTATTTCATTGAGTCAATACAATACTCATGGTGAGTCTATTATGTATCTGATACAGTTCTGGGGATAAACCAGTAAAAAACACAGACAAAAATCCTGACCCTCATAGAATTTCAGTGGAAAATACATGGTTCTCTCCTTGCCAAGGCTAAGGAGAGGAAAACATGTAAATATAGATAATCCATTTTGGGGTAAAGTTCTAAGAGATTGAAAACTACATGTGTCCATTTGTCAGTTAAAAATCATTGGGGAGCACAGGCAGGCCCAGGACAGCCCCACTGACATCTGTGGAGTGGAGGCAGGCCCAGAACAGCCCCTGGGTGGAGACCTGGGGTGGAGCCCTCACTGATGTTCCCTATTTACCAGGGCTGTTGTCCACCCCACCTGCCCACCTCCAACTTGGAACACTGCAGCCATCTCCATAGCCATGCTCACGTGGGAGCCTCCACCTTCTGATAACTGATAGGGACTAGAGGCAACTGCCTGCTGCAGCATCACATGCTACAGTACTGCATCTGCAAACACATCACCCAACACCATTTGACAGCCTGCTCTTTTAGCCCCATATCTGAAAGTGGTCGCATTCATTTGGGATACCTCTATCTTGGGACACCTCTACCCACCATCTCAGGTTACCTCTGCAGCCACTATCACCATTTTCAGTTGGGGCAGCTTCCATCTTGGGATACCAGTTTGGGATTGGAAGGCCAACACCAAGATGAGACATCAGTAACCCGCAGGGACACTATAAGATTATAGGGTAGAAACTGTAACACTTTGAGTTCTGCCCACACTAATATGCACTGGATCTAGCTCAGAGTGGCTCAGATTCACACAGCAAGAAAGGAAGGCAAATAGACAACAGGAAAAAACAAGGGAGGAAAGTGCCCCAAACAAACCAGGATACTACAATAATAGAACCCATGCTCAGCGAAGTTGATGAAATGTCAGAGAAAGAGTTCAGAAGGTTCATAATTAAAATGATCAGTGAAATAAAGAATGACCTAAATGAGCAAATACAGGCAAAAAATAATCACTACAACAAAGATATAAGAAAGCAAATACAGTTAGCAAAAGATTACTTCAAAAAGAGATAGAAACTCTGAGGAAAAAAAACAGAAAACCTTGAAATGAAGGAAACAATAAACCAAATAAAAAACACAATAGAAAGCATCACCAACAGACTAGTTCAAATGGACGAAAGAACATCAGATAATGAAGACAAAGTATACAATCTGGACAATAAAGTTGATTACATAGTGAAGATAGTAAGAAACCATGAACAGAATATCCAAGAATTACAGGACAGCATCAAAAGACCAATTATAAGAATAATTGGGATAGAGGAAGGCACTGAGTTTCAAACTAAAAGAATGCAAAATCTCTTCAATGAGATAATATCAGAAAATTTCCCAAGCAGTGTGAAGAATGAATTGGAAAATCAAATACAAGAGGCTTACAGGACATCAAATGTACAAAATTACAACAGATCTATACCAAGACACATTATAATGAAAATGCCTAGCATACAGAATAAGGATAGAATATTAAAGATTGCAAGAGAAAGGAATCAGATCACATATAGGGGGAGATCAATTTGTATCACAGCAGATTTTTCAACCCAGACCCTGAAACCTAGAAGATCCTGGAACAACATCTACCAAGCTCTGAAAGAAAATGGTTGCCAACCAAGAATCTTATATCCAGTAAAATTAAGCTTTAGATTTGGAGACACAATATAAACCTTCCATGATGAACAAAAGTTAAAAGAATTTACAACTAGAAAGCCAGCACTATAGAACATCCTCGGCAAAATATTCTGCGAAGAGGAAACTAAAAACAACGATGAAAATCAGCAAAGGGAGGTATTACACTAAAGGAAAAACTAATCAGAGGAGAAACAATGTCACGTTAAATACCAAAAATGAAAAAAAATGGCTGGGAATACAAATCATGTCTCAATAGTAACTCTGAATGTTAATAGCCTAAACTTACCAATCAAAAGACATAGACTAAAAGATTGGATAAAACATAAAAGACCCAAGAATATGCTGCCTCCAAGAGACTCATCTCATAGGAAAATACATCCACAGGCTGAAGGTGAAAGGTTGGGAGAAATCATCACTCACATGGACTGCAGAAGCAAGCAAGGTTTCCATCCTTATATCAAAGAAGATGATGTGCACCTCACTCCATCACAGCTTGGTGAGGCTTTTTCATCCCCTTCAGGCATTCAAGGCTCTGGAATCGGAAAGCTTAAAGAGCCTTGCTGCCGTCACATGGGTGCTCAGTGGAAGGACCTGTGCTTGTCCCAGGCTGAGACTTCTTCCACCTGGCTCCTGCCCTCCATGATTCCACTGCCCTGGCAGATTCCAGGAGTGTGGTTTTAGATGCTGTGCTGCTGTTCCTGTTCTGTCTCTAGCTGTTCTCACCCATGATGAAGACCACGTCATGGTCTCTCTTCCCTTCCTTCTGCCCAGAAAGTAATTGTTAATAAATAAAACTGCTCAATTCCCCAAACATCTGAAAGGCATAAAAATAGAGAGACTGAGAGCAGCAGTCTTCCTCTTTTCCTAGGTGGCTATTTACAAAGTTTCAGAGGTGATTGCAGGTGCTGGATGAAGTAAAGAGACACAATTTGTGCACAACCTGTCATGTCTGAGAGCCATAGAGAGTTTTTCCAGAGTCAATGTTGCTAAACCAGAGCTAACACCAGCCCTTCAAAAGCACTATCTTTTTGCCTAAAAGAAATATTAATCTGATTAAATGTTCCAAGACCTTGTTATATAAACATAACTCAAGGGCCCTGAATGGCCAACAAAGAAAGAGAGAAATGTGGCCGATAAAGCTATTCACAGTTATATATATTAAAACCAGAAAGTGTGGAGAACATTCCCTTGTTTACTCTGCATTTTATAGTCTTTGCTTGGAGCAAAAGCAGCTGCACTTTCCAACCTTACTCAGAAACTTGTCTTCAGTCAATAGCATTGGGCAGTAAGTGAGCATTTCTTTGGTCTTGTATTTGTGTAAGCTCATGTGCATGTTTAACTGTGTGAGCTCATGTATTTGAGTACGTTTGACTGAGAAATACAGCTTCTATGTGCATGGCCTTGTGAGCACTGGGTTTGCAGGCATACAAATGAGCCTGTGGGAAATCAGAAGGGCATGTACATCTGCCAGCACAAACCGGTGAATGAATGGTTCGGTGTGGATGTTTTTGCAGATACGCGCATGGCTGTAACTATGCATCTGTGAAAGGTTGCATGTGTGAGCAGATGAATGCACTTAAGTAATTAAGGGTGTGTGTGTATGTGTGTGCCTGCATGCATGTGTGAACACCTACTTGGGAGGAACGGGGACCTCCATGCACCAGGTCCTTAAGAGGTGCGTACGCCTGTATGTGGGAGGCTAGGTGTGTATTTATACTCAAAGCAATGTGCATCCACGCATGTTGTATCAGTCTGGGGAAGGGAAGGGGTCTGTCATCAATGTCAGTGAATGACAAAGTGTTACAAGAGGGGCTGCTTCTCCACTTCCATGCTTCACTGTCAGTGTAAAAGCTGTTTCCAGAACTGTTGCCGATTTGTCATGCTGTTAATTGATGTCAAAGCTGTGAGTGCCAGGTCTGGCACTCCTGCAATGAAGTGAAATTTCCAAATAAGCCCAGACCCCAGCAGCTGGCCTTGAGTTTACAAAAGGATAGAAGACAGGAATTTTTTGGGACAAAAAAAAAAGGAAAGAATACCTTTCTGTTGGTACCTTGTCCACAGGGCTAATTGACAGGTTCATGTGTAACACACCTAGGTCAGATCCATGGGATGGGCCTGGGGTCTGGGAAGCAGGGGAGGGGAGGCCAGGCAAGCTTCTCAGGTCGTTTTCCCAGACTTTGAGTCGCTGCCATCACTTCCAAGCTTTTCCCTGCTAAGGAGTCAGATGCCAGAACATTGCGAAGACCATCCAGCAGTCCCAACCCCTTGTCTTCATTTTAGGAAACTTCAGCCCAGAGATGGAAGGCTGCTTTCCTGACATGGTCTGGGAGGCATGTTACAGTTTATAACCCAAACTAAAAAAATGTGAAAACAGTTCATAGAATTGAGATTTTTATTTCTTCTATTGTTCCATCCAAGACCATTTAAATCAGGATCTGTAGGGTGGAATCCTGGTGTTAATATTTTCAGAAGTTCTTTCCAGGCAGGAATGTGGAGCAAGGATTTGGGAGTCACTGGCTTAAACTCCAGAAGCAAATTAGTTAAAAGTCTAATTAGGACACAGATGCAAGTTACAAACTCAAATTCAGATACAGCCATAAAATCAATATTTTAATTTTCATGCAAATGATTTCACTCTTTATCCCATTTTGTATGCCTTAACACATAAGGATAATAACCAGATGTTTTACATTGTTTCTGTTAAATGACAACAAACCCTTAAGTTCCATTGGAAATTTCATGTTTTGCTGAAGAAAAACCATAAACCTAGACTCAGACAAGATGTGGGCACTGTGGGTAGATATGCAACCCAGCCCTCCATGATTCTCTGGTTAATTAGAGTTATAAAGGAGGACAGGCCAAATGCCACTGCCCCCGGGGTGTCATTCCTCCACAGCTTTTGGAAGCCTCCTCCACTTTACAGAGGGAGATTTACTGACACCCACCTTGTACTCTCAGCAGGGTGAGAGCCATCCATCATTTACACCTCATTTCACCTCTGATACTTCTGTGTGGACACAGGGTGGAGGATTACCTGCAAAGTAGATGGGCATTTTGAAACTCTAACCCTGGCTGGGTAGAGCAAGGAGATGCATGGTGCTGATGGGGTTTGACTCATCAGTGAACAAGAGGAGGGGATGCAGAGGCTGACAGTCTTCCAAACCAGTCCTGAAGTTGCACTGTCCAGCCGCCACCTATCCTTACCATTAAAACAAACAACGCAGTCTTGACAGCCTGTGGGGGGAAATCTGGCCTGCGTGTGAGCTTTAAACATCTGCTCTGCATTAGCTGCTGAAAGCTAGAAATGGAGCCATCTACTAGAAGTTTTGGATTTCTGACTTCTCAGAAAATGGGGAAGAAATGACAGTATATGTTCAAAGCCTTTTCTCCATCACTCTGTAGTGAGGACATCTTAAGTCACACAACTACTGGGGACTTCACTTTCCTTGCCTGTAAAATAAGTATAAAATATATTCACTTATCTCAGGTGGTTATTGTGAAAATTAAACAGAGAGATATTCCCCTACACATTTTCTGACTTATAGTGGGTTCTCAATAAAGGAAGTTTAGTGTCATTATTATTATTCAATAAGCTTCAAGTAATAAATAGATGTAAAATGAAAAATTGCTATACTCATATCTAGGTTATCTTCTTGTTTAATCATAAGGTGCCCCTAAGAGTTCTTAAAATGTTTTCTCTGTTCTGATATAGTCTGAGTTGTTTGTTTGATTTCATTATTATTGTCAATTTTTACCCTTAACTTTCAATCAATTTTGTTTTCTTCAAAGCTGTCCAGGTATGTTTGGATTTTTCTGGAACCTATATACTCTGAACCAACACTTTCTGTGGTGGGTGTATCTGTGAGCATCTATGTACCTGTCCATCTGCAGGAAGCTAGGAGACAGCCCCCATCACCTAAAGTGCACCCTTTGTTCAAACCTTCTGGTGAATGTAGGGAACATGGGAAGCTTTGGCTGAAGATTGTCTTTTTTTTTTTTTTTTTTATGAGTTGCTAACTTAGCTGGATACATTTTAAACCACTTTAAGCTTGCTTGAGGTAGCATAGGACATATTGATCCATACAACTAATGAATGATATTTAGAATAAAGAACAGTTTGGTGTCTTAGAAATTAAAAAAAAAAAAATGCATCGACAGTCATTATGTGTCTTACCCTGGTGGAGTAATGGGTACAGAGGCCAAATGCTGTCTTAAAAAACTTTATTTCTTTCTGCAAATCTCAATCCAGCTGTTTCTCTGGTACAAGAGCTTGACTTTTCTGCCAAGTTAAAATTGAAATAGCCATTTGACATATCCAGCTGGTAACATTTCCTGCAGGAATGAGTATGTCCAGGCAGGGAAGTCAAATATGATGTCCAGGCTTGTTTGCAACTGCCAATGATTTAATCGAAACACAGCTGCAGCATTTAAAACACAATAATGCTTAGCCTTTTCCAATATTTTCACACCCTTTGTCCCATCCAATTCTTAAGTCAACTGCCTGAGACTGTTAATGAAGTTAATTAGCTCACATAGGCTGGGTAATGCTCTGGTAACCAACGACCTCCGAAAGTCAGTGACTTCAAAAAATAAGTTAATTTCTTGCTCCCTGAAATTCTAGGTGACATCAATTCAGATGTTTTGTGAATTATAACTCTACTATCTCATCACATGGCCTCTAGGCTAGCCAGGAGGAAGAGAGAGAGTTTCCATAAGAAACAGAAAGTTATTGCTGAAATAATCTGTTCTGTATGAGAAACATTGCATGGCCTTATGACCAGTTGATGGTCCCAGCTTCCACTTAGATGAGTAGGCTTTGACTCCTATTTGATTATCGCTCTTGAGTAAAATGGGAATAATATTTGCCTTACATTCATTGAGACAATTATTAGAGGACCTTTTAAGATTTTATAATGCTATGTAAATTATTCTCATTAAGTGATTAAGATAGCCTCACTGGGGCTGTTGTAGTGGTCCTTTTCTTATTCAAACATGGCTAGAATACTGCCCTTGGTTATTCAGTGAAACACTAATCTCAGTATGCTGTGGAGGTGTTTTTGTAGACTGTTGGTTTTTACTGTCTCTACTCTGTAAACTTAAAGTAAAAGTTATTTCTGGTATTCTTGGGGAAACTGATTCAATCTGTTTAAATGACACAAGAACTGAGGCATCCTTGAGGAAGGAGAAGTTCCACCTATGAACAGCAGTTTTATCTTATGCTGTAATGTTCCAGCATCTTCTTCCTGATGACTTCCCTGTGGATTTCAGGCAAGCCTAGCCACTCCAACACAATCATACAGAAAATGCTTTGCAATAGATCATATATAAATATTTATAATATTAAATTATATATTAAATATTATCTATATTTATGTATCTCCATATAGATATCTATCATCTTTGCTCTGTTTATCTAGTTGAACACTGAGTGACTGATACAGGAAATGTCATATTAACATCAAATGGATAATTCTAAAACATTTCAATAACATTGCTTTAAGAATACAAAATTCAGAGCTTATTCAAAACATAGATTTTTTTACCCTAAAATGTTGAGTAATATGGCTAACAACTCAATGATTAATATAATTTGACTCCTACTCTAAAAAAGTTTTTTAATGTAATGAAATATCTCTTTTAAAATTGTCATGTTGCAGAAGGCCAACTTGCTCTGTGGATGTAATGGCCAAACATACTGAGGATGTGTTAAGATATAACAGGAAAGATATGAACATGAATTATATGCATAATTAATTTCAAATAATATTTCTCTTTATAACAGATACCTATTAAATTACATGATAATAAAATAAGTGCCATAGAAGTGAGGAAGAAGGAAAAGTAGTTACATTTTTAAACCAAAATATGTTATGTTCCACAAACTCAGCTAGGACATTTGCATATTTGATCACATTTAAGATACAACCATCTCTTCATCTATGCAATTGCCAATTTTGAATGGTGAAATTGGAAATCCAGATCAGTTGTAGCGTTTTTTGCATGCTACACTGGAGAAGATGAGACCAACACTAGAACTCAGGTGTTTCCTACTCTAAAGAACACCCCTAACTGTATGCAGTGGAGATTCAGAGGTCAAATGAGGACAGGAAAGGTAGAGACAAGATATGTGTTAAACCTGTGAGTAAACAGACGCCCTTCACTTCAAAGTGTTTTTCATTTGTTCCTATTTTCACACATGTAGGAAGAACCTTCATTCTCTGTCCATATATCCTTCAGGAAACCAACACAAATTATCAGGTATTGTGAAATTTTATGACTGCCTCTCATCCTTCTATATCTTCTTTTTTATTCTTGAGTCTCTTACCTTCTGCACTAGTTACTAATTTGGCTATTAATAGAGAGCCGACCCATTTGAGTATGGAGTAGCCTTGGTGCATATGAACCAACTGAATGAGGAATTGTGTTATTCAGCTTGTCATCTCTGTGACCAACACCTCTACATAAACAACTTAAAGGAGGAAAAGTTTATTTGGGACTCACAATTTCATAGATTCAGTCCACGGTCTGCTGACTCCATTGCTCTGGGCCCAAGATGAGGCAGGACATCATGGGAAGAGTGTGACAGAAGATATGTTTTCAGCTCAGGGCAGCCAGCAAGCAAAGCAAAAAGAAATAGAAGGAGAGAGGGAAAGAGGGAGAAATGGAGAGAGAAAAGAAAGAAAGATAGATACAGGGAAGCTGGGGACAAGATATACTCCCCAAGATCAAGGTCACACACCTAGTGACCTATCAGCTTAGAGTTACCACTAGGTAGTCCATTCAAATTAATCCATCAAATGGATTAATGAGGTTACAACTCTTATAATGTAATTATTTCACCTCTAAACATTTCCAGAAGTGTCACACACATGAGATTTTCAGGTTAAAAATCCAAACCATAACAGGTATAAGATTTTTAGTTAAGATTCTCTTAACTCAAACAAATTGTGTACCAGCTCTGTTCCATTGAACGTAACTTTGGACAACAGATTATATAGGGTTCTTAAATTTTCATCTGTGAAATAGGTGGTTCATTGACCTTTAAATCACTTTCTGAGTCTAATATTCACTCATTATTTCAACAAATATCTCTTTTAAAATTGTTATGTGCCAGAAGGCCAACTTACTCTGTGGATGTAATGACCAAAAATACTGAGGATATGTGTTAAGATGTAACAGGGAAGATATGAACATGGATAATATGCATAATTAATTTCAAATAATATTTCTCTCTATATATGTACTCAGTGTATTATCTCACACGTGGTAGCAATCAATGGAAAAAGAAGTGTCTTCACACTTGCTTCCTTCTTCCTCCTCTTTTTTGCTCTACTTTGTAGGAACTGTCATTGTAAATACAGACTGGCCTTCACATGAATCCAGAGATGATGTCTTACCTGTCTAAAAGACAACAGATGGGACTCTTTGCCAAGCCTCTGCTCTCTATATCACCCTTTCATCCTTCATCATCTCTTAGCGACAGATTCACAATCCTCAATAGTTCCAGAAACCAAAAATATGGTTATTATTTACACTTAGTTTCTTCCCACCTACTCTGAAAAAGAAAATGGTTTGTGGTCAAACACAAGGAAAACAAAAAATTTGCATGTTCTATCAATCTTCCTGTCTCCTTAGATGGTGAGATTTACAATAGCAGAAGGCAGTGGGGAAGGAGCCCTGGGTAGGAACATAGCATACTGGTTTCTAAGTTAAAGGCAATGATTTAAGGACAAGTGATCTGTGAGTAGAAAGTTCTATTTGCACTTCAGGCATCATTATTGCCCTGTTTCTTTTTGCCACATCTAGTATGCTGCTTGAGAAATTCATTTAACCCCTCAGTTTACTTTCTCCTAGAACAGTAGGTTTTAACTAACCACTGCTATTTATTTAGAAACATAGTTATCTATTATTGTTTTTGGACAGCACATTATATCCAATGCTAATTTATGGTAGATATTATCTATTAGCATTAGAAATAAGGAAACAGGTAAGAAATAAGATACTAGGAATTGTACACACCGGTGCAACACAAACATATTAAACAAGAGGGTTAAAAGCATGAATTTTGTTATTATTGTTCCCATTTCATTCTCATTCTTATAAGAAAAATGACAGCTTTAACTCTTTGTCTTTTATAGTGTTGTCTGTCCTGTGAGGTAGATTCCAACCACGATCCCAAGTTGGCAACCGTGCTTTCCCTCACCACATCTAGAGGCAATTTGGAGATCATCACCTCCTCCATCCTCTCCAAAGCCTCTTTCGTACAAGAGAAAACAACCTTTCCCAGGCGTGCCCTCAGTTGTCTTTCTCTTGTGCTATGTGGTAGAAATCCTGTGACTACCAGTCATTGGCTCAGGAGGAAAAGCATCCAGGTTATTCACACCCAATCATAATCCACACCTTGATTTGGGGAGAAAGCCAGCTCCCCAGAACCCAGCCTGGGCTGGTTCCTAAACACTGACTCCAGCAGCAAGGACACAAGGCAGGATGGGGAGGTCACTGCAGGTATCAGCCATGCTCTTCTGCTCCCCATCCTTTCCCAGGAGTCTCAGATCATTCCTCTACCCATTATTAGGTCATTGTGTATCCCCTACTACAAAGAAAATTTGGAGTCATAGCACATCGATTTGAACTCTCCAAGAATGGTTTTGAAAAAGAATAAATTAGCAGAGCAAATAGGAAATACCCTGGCATGTGTACAGGTCCACCACACATCAATATGTACAGGAACATATGTAAATTGGATATGTGTAAATAATTAATATATTATATAAATGTTTGAATAGTACACATAGTACACGTTAGATGTGATAAATGAATATTCTATATTATAGCAGAATTACTTTAAAAATAATAATAAATCTGTTGAATTAATCTGGTATTTGAATACATATATGTAACATATATGCTAATAAGTTCACACATAAATACACACACATAAATATGGCTGCGTGATGGAGGAAAAAATACATTTTTGGTTTTTAATCATATCTAGTCAATTCTTGTAGTGGTACACTTTTTCTCTTTGCCTCTCATTACAACTTACAAAAAATTTCTCTGCTAGCTGAAAAAAGAAAAAAAATAAACTCCTTTTAAGTTTTTCTCATTAAATTTTATCACCCATTACCACCTTTGTTCTTTATTGCTTTCATCAATTCTACACCATTCAGTACCATCCATCCACTGATTTCTTTAGCATCAGGTTTACGGTCTCCCTCTCTACCAATAAGTTCTGTTAATGTTATTGGTGATCTTCACCATAAGAATGATTAGATAATCCAATAACATGAACTGTCTTTTTCTTAGCATTTCGGCTCTAATAACCTTGTCCCTCCCTTTCATTATTTTCTGATACCCACACCTTAATAGGTCTTACACTTGGTCTCTCTTGTACTACCTATGATGGTTTAGCTTCTAAGATAGGGATTTTAAGTTCCAGGTTCTTTAACAACCATATTGTTTTACATAAGAAATCATGGTTTCCAAATAAGTTTATTTTCTCCTTTTTGAAAAAAAAAATTCACATATTTGTCTTTCTCTTAAAATCTTTAACATTTTCCAAGCCCAAACACAACATGCAATGTTGCAAAATTCCTATACCATAATAAGACTTTACCTTTCCACCATGAAGATTCTGACCACCTGCATGTGAACTCATACTATCCTCCTTCCATCTTGTTAAAGATACACTTTTTCTATTCTCTAATGTCAGCTTTTGCACACTCACCTACTTACTTTATGTTCATCCCCCCCCCAAATACCCATTATCATCTTTCTATTCTATATTTTTCCTACAAAATGGAATCACCATCTCCCCTCAACCTCCTCCCATTGGTAAATTCTCTCCTTGGATTAACACATCAATCAGCCTTGGTAGTATGTGTGATGGGTGAACCTCACCCTCTTATCTGGATCCATGAGCCTGCGGCTGCGTAGATTTTCCAGGCTACCTGCCACATTACATATCCATTATTGTCTCTGAGCATGGAAATACCTAAAGACACCCCACTAAGTTCACTGAGATTCAGGCATACACACATACACCTTCTTCATCATACAACAAATATCCAAGCTCCTCTTCAGATTCAGATTTCAATAACTCTGCCACTATATCAAAACAGCTTTCTTTCTTGATGTCCCACTGCCCCTGAACTCCCAAATAGACCAAATGATAGTCCAACTTAAGGACGATAGAAATTTCGTTGATTTTACTTCCTAGATTCAACCTTTTAGAACCAGGTAATCTATCAGGGGCCAAAGGTATAGGGAGTAAACCATATAGTCCCTTGACCTCTTCATTTCCAGATTAGGATATTCTGCAAAATGGGGAGAAAGAGCCATAAGTAAGGTCCAACTTTGGTGGTTACAATATATTCTGTAGTAGCTCATATCAATTCCACATCTGGCCATTCCAAAGTCTGCATCTTAGATGAGCCTTAGATAGCCCACTGCATGGGCCAATTGCTTTGGAATGATGTAGTACCTAGAGGAGACTCAGGAGATCTTTTGGTATTACATCAGCTGCTTAAAATTATTGCAAGGAAAATGGTTGTGGGGAAAAGAGAAGCAGTAGTTAAAGATACTACATTAAGAACTGATCCTAACAGAGGCTAGTTAGGAAGCAAAGGAAAACATCATATGTAGTATTTACTAAATCTAATAAGAGGTAATATACTGTTGATCAGAATGGAAGAAAGCTGATGAGATTTTCACATATCCCATATCTGGATGCTCTCCCCAAGGGCTTTCTGCTGGCAGGTGGGACACTCAGCAGCAAGAACCGAATCATCCTTGAGGAACAATAGCCCATGCCATTAGGATAAGGTGGAGTCTCTATCACAACACTGAGGTGTCTCCTGCAGGATTTTACTGATCAACCTAAGGACAGGGGTCAGCTACAATCCATTGGGCTAGTCACCTATTTCTGTCCTTACTGCAGTGAATAATCTCAAGGTGGCAACTGTGAATGTATAAAAGATCTAGGTATCTTTGTCCCCATTCCCTTCATGTTACATGCCTGGTTTTTCTCCAGACTACATTGCTTATGATGTTCTGAACCTTTTCTTATAGATTTTGGACCAACCAGAGAACCTACATCAAGCCACTCCTCCATGCTTACAAGCCGAGCAGCAAGACACAGCACCTGTACACCTGTCTGCATTCCTCTTGGAAGGGGCTGTCCTTACCTTTGTCCTCAGAGCTCTCCTGAGCAGGGGTATGCTGCAGCAGAGATGCATTTTTGGCTTGTGTCAAAGTCATGAATCAAGGCTCTTTCAGATTATTGCAAGGAACACTCCATGGGACCACAGGTAATAGGTGTCTGTGAACAAAGGTATGTAGCATAAGCCTCGGGGCCATCTGCTCAATTCCATTTTCAAAGACACTATTTCCATACAAAAGATGGCGCTGTGCTGGCCCAGCCTCTTGACGAGGTCAGCCTGAAAATGCCAGGCTTATGAAGACAGCTGCAGTTGCACAAATATTTAATGTCCCCTGATCCAGCACACCGTCTCCACCAGAGCTTGTTAGCATGGCATGGGCTGCTGTTCAAGTGCTGAATGTCAGATGCTAGGGTCTGCTTTGGGAAGTACCCTTGAAGCTTGAGACAGTCTCAACAAGGCATCATTTACTACCAGACATATCTGTAGCACCAGGGGATCTTCTGAGCCTTTCTCCTGAGCTTCAGGGCAGATGTCATTGGCATTTTGGTCTCCTGAAGATCCACGTTGCTCCAGGATTCACTCAATGACTGCTGCCTTCTGTTTCCCTTTAAGCAGATCAGGCAGTATCTACATTGTGGTGGTATAAGCTGCCTCCCAAATCCAAACTGGTCCAACAAGTATTTTGCCTCTTCATGGTAGAAGATGTAAGTAGAATAATTTTTTCCCTCACTTTTGAGAAACAGCCTGGCATGCCCCAGCCTGTCAGATCTCTAAAACCATCATATAAATCTTTGTCTTCATTTTCTCCCACTCTGGAACATGCATTTTACTAGGGAACCCAGACAACTTGTCAGTTCCTGTTTGCCCAACCTGTGTGATAGAGTGTGTAATGTTGAGAAAATCAAAACTCTGCAGACCATACTGTGACAAGGAGAAGAACGCTGTGGCCATGTGTAATGAGGCTTTCATGGGCAGGATGCCTTGCATTCAAAAGTGATGAGCTTTTGTTTGCTCATTACTTGGTGGGGACTGAAAACGTGCACTCATGAGATCATTAGCAACATATCAAGGGCCTGAAGCCATGTTTCACATGTCCCCGGAAAAACATCACAGCCAACATAACAGCTAAGGTTGGGATAACAGTACCTGCTGTGATTCCCCTAGCAATGGCCAAGTGAGTAAACTGCACACTGGTATATGAGAGGACCACAAGGCCTGCGTCCTTTAAGCCTTTGAAAATGGCATCAAATTCTGCAAATCATTCCAGGATGAAGTAACGGTAACAATATCATTCTGACTTACTATTTTGTCGAGGCCTGGGGGATCAATTTTAAGGACTCTTACCTGGTCATCCTGCTGTATGAATATCTTGCAAAATGCATGGGAGGAATGTAAAGGTTCTTGCAGCTCTAATTATATGTATCCCAATTTTATACTGGGGGTCAGGAAAATAGCCATAGGTGAATGTGCAGATCCACCAGACCTACTGGAGTGAAACCTAAGAGAGCCATGAATATGTTGCCTGTCCCCATAGGTATCCTTGCCAATAACAAGACTCAGTGGCATTTGAGAACTTCTGGTTATCAGTATCAGTCAGATCCCTTGTTCACCAACCTTTCAAAATCTAGATAGTTTTTCACCCATAGAACAGAGTTACTCTGTTAAATATCTAAGATAGATAGATTTGGAGGAAGGAGTGAATTGATAGGTGAAAAATTTGTTTCCCATAACTGGGGTTGAAATGTGGTATCCTTCCTCAAAGGAAATGGACCTTCCTCTAATCACTGGCCTGTGGGTTTGAGGACTATCTTGTGTCTGGCACAGACTAGGAACTGTAATTTTTCACTGGGGTTGAAATTAAGTTTCTCCCAGCCAGCTCTTAGATATTTTTGTTCATCTGTACAGTTTCAGCAACATTCTTGTCAGTTTCCCATCTTTCTTTCTCCTGGAAACTGAGTCTTGAGGGCTAAATTAGACTGATGTAGGTAATAGGGTGTGAGTAGGTGAGAACAGAGCTAGAAAGAACTGGCTTAGGCAGAGAATTAAATGAATGCATAGTGTTTTAATCAGCTTTTCATAGCTGTGATCAAAAGACCCAACAGAAACAATTTTAGAGGAGGAAAACTTTATTTGGAGCTCATGGTTTCAGAGGTCACAGTCCATACACAGCCGACTCCATTGTTCTGTGCCTAAGGTGAGTCAGAACATCATGGTGGAAGGGTGTGTCAGGGAAATCAGCTGGGAAAATTGTACCAGGAAGCAGGGAGAGACTAAGTTTTGCTCACCAAGGGCAAATATGTACTCCAAAGGCACAGCCCCAGCATCCCCCCTCCTCCAGCCACACCATACCCACCTACACTTACTATACAGTTAAGATCTGTCAGAGGATTAATGCACCGATCAGGTTAAGACTTTCATAATCCAATCATTTCATCACTGAAACGTCTTGCGTTGTCTCACACATGAACTTTTTGGGGGACACATCATCTTTTAGCCATAACAAATGGTGAGTTTTATGCATTTGTGATGTTTTGTGCTTTGGTTTGTAATAATATCTGGAGACATAAAGAGATCACAGGAGTGCATCTGTGCACAGAAATGGGATTCAGCTCTAATCTGTAGTCTGACAGGTACAACCTCAGCAGCAACCAGGAGTAGGTTCTACAAAGTTTTTTCAGTTGTGGATTTGTCTGGGCTCAAATGTGTTTCTAAGCATGCAAGGAAGCAATTTTGAGACAATGCAGTGGAACTGAGTGTCCTGCTAGATCGCTAACTATCCTGCATTAAAAAAGCTTTCGCTGGTAAGATAAACTGGATTAAAGAAAAGTAAGGAGTTCAAAGTGTGGTTCATTGCTGCTCAGATCTTTAACATGCAAAGTACTCATGAACTCTCAAAAAGAGCTGCTCTAAGCAGCACCCTGCAAACTTAGCCCACAACTTTCCATCTTTGGATTTTATTCAGAGCCACTATTTACAGATTTCACTGTAACATTGTTCTGAGGGCTGGTTTGGAAGGCCGTGGCCTGGTACAAGCATGGACTAGACTGCAGTCCAGAGTTGGGCAGCTGGGTGTATGCACAGGTGCGGTGAACCGGCCAGACCTGGTGAACCCAGATTACCTTTCCTGCACATCCATCATACACAACTGCAAGATAGACTTCTGCTTCTTCTTGAAGACATTCCTTCTGCTGGGGCTACACTGATGATTCAGTCCTCAGCCTGAACTCCAGTGCATGGATAATTATGTCACATACATAATTCTGTATTTTGTTCAATCATTCGTTGTTGCTTTATAGAGTCTCCTTTCTCTTCCTTTAGATGGACTGGGTTTTTGTCTTTTGAAGCCCTGCATATTGCCTTGGCTGTCCAGATATAAATGATTGCATACAGCTCTTATTTATAAAGTGAATTTTCTAATAAGTATTGTCGGCAGCATGCAGATAAATGGTCCTAGCTTCACTGTTCATTTTCTCTGTAATCCTTAACTTGTGATATTTTTTTCTTTTGAAATCTGTTTTTTGTCCCTAGAGTTCTTTGAGTGTCTCAGTAGTATTCTCTCCCTGCCTAGTAATACCCATGGGGTGGTTTGTTTAAACATCTAGCAGTTTTACTAGCACAGTGGCAAAGTTCTTTCATTTCCAAAAATATCACCCTAGGGGATTATCACCGTCTTGCATTCTCATCATCAGATTCTATCAGTTAAAATTCAAATCCAGAGGGTGCCTTCCACTGAGCAGGGACCTGGGTGGAGGCAATCCCATTAAGACCATCCTAATGAGAACAGGGGCATGTTTCTGAGAAACTCTTGACTGTATTTCCGCTCTCCTGAGTGGCTATATCTGCATGTCCTCTCCCACAACTGCAGGCTGCACTTATGTGATGCTCTGTGTTCATGGACCCTGAACTCTGGCAGACCTGACTGCAGTCCTGGTTCCTCCATTTACTGGCTAGGTGACTTTGATAAGGTGCTGAGCCTCTCTCAACAACATTGTTTTAATCTGCTCAAAATGGGAAGGACCAAGTGTAATCCATCAGGATTGCCATGAATATTTGGTGTGTATTCTGTGAAGAACAGTGTGTTCTGCATGTCTTGAATAAGCCCATGAAGAACTTAGTACAAACCTACAATAAAAACCAGAGGAATGTTGGCAGTGTTGATTATTGCCACCATTGTTTAGACAATCTATATAAAGAAAATCTTCCTACACCTAATAACATTTTTATAGCTGCAGATAACAATTACTGTGCTCATGGTAAAATTAAATAATAAAACATAAAAATCCAATAACTGACATGAGAATGAAGCATGGATATGATGAGATAGAAGGTGAGTGTTGAAATTATGCATAGACTTCGAAAAAGCAAGGAACTGTAGTTTTGCTTTAGAATGAATTAAACAAAACAGAAGGTGGGACTTACTCTGTAACATGATGTTCATGAAATTTAAATGGAACCCCCCCCCCCCCACACACACACTGTGTTGGCAGATGCAAGCTGATGGCAAGGTTGGGGTGAGGGCTACTGGCTTGGAGACTCTGTTGTCAGTACTGGCTGAACAGTAGCACTGAGCCTGGCTCACTGGGGTTTGCATGCCTACATGATGGTGCAGCACACTGAGAAGAAAGGAAAGAGATAATGGGGCAGTAGAGGAATCATGAATTCCACTTCCTTAACTCCCAGAGACACCTGGGGCAAGCCAATCTCCCTCCACTGACCTATTCCCTCAAGGGCAGAAAAGCAGGTCACACTGATGAGAGTAAACAAATGAAGACAATGGTAGCCAGCACTCTCTGAGGACCTGCTAAGCAGCATACAATTTTCTTCTCTTGCTTCAGATTCTTAGCAACAGCCCTGCAAAGTGCTGCCACCCTTATTTTTATAGATAAGGAAATAGGCTCAGTAACTTCATAGATGTTTCTAGGTTTACTCAGCTGGTATTCATTAATTAATCTATTTAAATTGACCCACATTTTATGCATTTATCATGCACACGTGCTTTGGAATTTGTGGAATTGCTAAATCAACCTAATTTACATATGCATCACCATGAATGTTTAGCTTTTTTCTGGGGAGGGAGTAAGAATACTTAAACTCTACTCTCTTAGCAAAGTTTAAGAAGACAATACATTGCAAATAACTGTAATCCTCATATTTTATAATGACTCTCTTGAACTTGTTCTTCCGGTCTAAATGAAATTATGCAGCCTTTGGCTAGCTCAGTTCATCTAGATGGGACCTGCATGTGGTTTTATTGTATCTTAAAATTCATGTTCCTTCTTTGGACCACAAAGCTATTAGCATTTTGGTATGTGTAGGAAGCTGGAAGAGGACATATGTATGACTCAGGTGTGAAGTATGCCAGAAAACAGAACCAATACACCACAAAGGATGGAATTCAAGGGCAATATCTTTCTTTCCTAACCTGTACCTGAGGCTGCCTTGAAGTCCCCAAGGGAGGGTCCGTCCAGACCACTACCCTGCTCTAAAATTTCTCCATTGCTTAAGAGGGAATCAGGGGTTCCTGAGGTTAGCACTTAGTACCCTCTCACCATGGTCTAATCCCACACCTTCCCCTCAGCAACACGCATGGGCCCACAGGAAAACCCTCCATCCTGCCCTGCTCTTCCAGCAGCCCTGCTTGAACACTTGTCTGATGACCATGCCCCATGTCTACCAGGCTTTTACTGCAGTGTCTCCGACATGCACCACCCTTTCCACACACACCCCTCTTCCCCAAGCTTTGAGCTTCAGATTCTAATCAAAAGGTCCCTGCTAGTTCTTTTCTGTAAGGAGAGAGAGACTCTTCTGCTTCCAGCAGCTTGTAGGCTTGAATGGCAGAAAACCTGCTGGAAGCATCACAGAAACCCAGCAGGATGGAAAATGTATCGATGAATTTTATTATGTTGTTGAATAACTCCAAGAGCAGTTAGTTACAACATATTGCTTATGAGGGTGATGCACGATGATATACAAACTGCTGTTAATTACTTTCATAAATCTATTAATTCATGTATGTTTTTACTACATCAACTGTATTAGTGTACTTGTGTTTATGTGGTTTTATAGCTCATAGACATGAATAATATATGATTTTAATTTCAACCTTGTTTGAGTGCTAAGACAATACTTCTCTAGGGAATATATCACAAAGGAATGTCTTCTCACATATGAAGAAATTTTATATTTAATTTTTTTTTAGATCATTATTGTATTTGATGCTTGAAATATTGCTTGGAAACATGATAGTGAGAGAACCAAAGCTCAGAGGTGTGATTTTCCTTAAGCTACACAGCTTCCAAGAAGATATGATATCCAAGTATTTGAAAAACAGTCCCATTCCTTTTCCCATAGGTCATAATATCTTTTAAAAGAAAAAGGTGGATGATTCAAAGTGCAAAGCTTTGAGTGTTTTTCAGCCTATTCCTGAGAAGTAGGAGGTAAGGAGTGGAGTTCCCACTTGGCCCATTGAATTTTGAGTTTATTTTCTTTATTGATATAAAAAAGGATTCTTCTTTACTGATTGCCTTTCTTTTCTTTGAAAGTCCATTCTATATTTAGCAGACTTTTTTTTTTTTCTCTCTTGATAACTCTGACATTTGGGTTTGATAGTAGTCTTAGTTACATTTATATTCTAAAAGCCAAATTCATCAGCAACTGCAAATAACGTCACCATCATCATCACTCACAATATTATTTTCACCAAGTGTAAAATATAAGCAATGGTTTGGCTGAAGCATATTGATCGTATTTCTTTGGAAAATCATGAAACTTCCTCTGAGATACACTATTTGTCATATCTGTATTTTTAGCCAAGAATAATGAATAACTGATGAAATGAAATATGGTGGAACATAATTGGCAAATGGAGAGCATTTTGCAGAAATCACTCAAAGTATTTTGAATTTCATTTCTAGTCATGGTTTATTTAACACTAGCTGTGAGCTCAGAGTCATGCACAAAAGATTGATGATCTTTTAGAGCAATTCCTAAGTGTAATATTATGTCTTAAAGAATTATGCCACTCTCTTTAAGGGTGCTGAGAAAGATGTTAGGAGACATCAATAACAATTCAAGAATCACCAACCATCTGCATTTTGTAAATCAAGTAGACGGGGTTTCCCCATATACCCCATAAAGGAATTACATGATCCTGAAAGACATTTACTAAAGTATTTCTAGAACTGTACATTTTGTTATGGAAAGGTAATGAATTTGAAAATATACATGCATGTTCCAAGAAGAATGAAATAGAGTGATAGAAGGATTCATGTGGGGAGAGTATATAAGTGTGGTGTTAGCATCGATGTTTCAGTTGGTGTTTCCTGAAGCATCATTTTTACTCCCTACAGGGAAGTCATAAGGGTTCTGTCTAGTGAGCATTGTTCCAAATAGTACTCCTGTGCCCTAAACATTTTTATGAGGCTCTCTTGGTGTGTATGCTGCCTCTGGGAAAGAATTTTCCCATTGAGAAGCTTCAGAGGTTGATATTTGTCCTATGACCTTCTAGCTTTCACTCAACCTTCTAATTAATTTCTTTCCTTCCTTCCTTCCTTCCTTCCTTCCTTCCTTCCTTCCTCCCTTCCTTCCTCCCTTCCTCCCTCCCTCCCTCTTCCTTCCCTTCCTCCCTCATTCCCTCCTTTCCTTTCTTTCTTCCTTCCTTCCTGTGCTTTCTTTATTTTCTCTTCACACCGTGTGATATTGTGTAACTTAGAGTAGGAAAGTTTGATAGGAGTCCCACTTCTGAGATTCATTAGTTTGAAGCTTCAGACATTACTTAGCATCTCTCTCAATTTTGTCATCTATAAAATGGAGATCATAATATAGCTTAGAAGCATTGTTTAGAAAAATGATGCAGAAGAAACCCTCATCTCATGTCAGCCATTGTTAGTAAGCCTCTTATCCTTCTGAAACAGGGAATATTCTTTTGAAACATGAGAAAAATATATGTAATTCCGGTTTTACTTATTTGCTTTTAGATTTATCAAAAATGGAAAGGAAACTAATATTCTGGTAAAATAGTAAATTTCTTGCAGGGATGCAGTTTGGTTCAGTGTATAAGATTCAGAGTATTTGTGAATCCTGATTTTTTAAAAAAAAAATGTATCTATGCACAAACCATTTGGCCCTCTTGAGATGCTATTTCTAACTTTGAGAATTTTAACAATAACACTCATTTATCAAGGTCACTGTAGAATGCCAAGTGAGGTAATATATGTAACTGTATAGCTTTTCAGTACAGAAAAGGGGGTATTTTTAACAATTTAGCTGTTAATGTCCCAATTACTAAGAGCCAAATGGATTTCATTTATCTTCTTTATATCTGTTTCTAGAAAAAGTGGAGACATCATCCTCACCTTCCCAAGCACTTAATTCAATATGGTGCCTTCCCCTGATGAATTGCACTTAAAACCTCAAGGATAGTGCTTAGAGGGAGACCAACCCATAATTTAGGAGTTGAGAATATTTGTCAATCTATCTCTTAGCTACGGTGGAGAACAGAGTGGAGACCTGCATGGGACATTCCTTCAAGGAATAAAAAAGTCTAATGGGTGACACAAGTCTCTCTCTCTCTCTCTCTCTCTCTCTCTCTCTCTCTCTCTCTCTCACACACACACACACACACACACACACACACATGGTAAAATGAAGTAGAATAAGGTATGCACTTATGTAAAGCAAGGTTAGAGTTAGGTACTACAGGAATTCAGGAGAAAATAACTATCCACCAGAGGAAGGGCTCATGAATAAGATGACATGGAAACCAGCTCCCGGCCAATGAGTTTGGATCTAGTAGAAATGGAAAGGAGACCAGCCAGCAGCCAGCAGCCAGCTGTTAGTCAGGTTTTTGACACTGGAACAAATACCTGAGAAAAACAACTTGGAAGAGAAAAGATTAATTTTGATTCAGTGTTGCAGAGGTCTTACTCCAAGGTCAGCTAACTCCATTGCTTTGAGACTGAGATTAGGGAAAGCATCCTGGTTGAACGATGCTCAGTTTATGGCAGCCAAGATGTGGGGCAAGGTGAGGGGGAAAAAAAAAAAAAAAAAAAGGTCAGAGACAAAATAAAGTCCCTATGGACCTGCCTCAAGTGACATACTTCTTCCAACCATGTCCTATGTTCTATAGTTCCCACCACCTCCCAGGAGTCCATTCAGCTATCAATGAACTAATCCACTGATGAGGTCCGAGCCCTCACAATCCAATCAAACTCAGGAGGACCACTTTTGAACATCACTGTAGTGGGGCCCAGGCCTTCAGCACATGAGACTTTGGGGGACACTACTTATCCAAATCATAACAAGCAGTGATAAGTGAACTGTAATGAAAACGTTGAAGGAAGTAATTGAGAGAGAAGATAATATATAGAATAAAGAAAATTTTGTTTGAACTACAATCTATATTATTGGAAAGTTGAATAGACTCCCAAATGAACACCAAAAGGAGGCCAATGTGGAGACCAAAATGAGTCCCAAATTTACCCACATGGCAAATTTTAAATCCAGGGGTGATATTATCAAAACAGTGCTTTAAGATCCCTCTTTTTATCTAAGATCTACCACAACCCTTGGAGCTGTTAGGGACTCTCGAGAATTAGTTTTCCCTGTGTCGCGCACATGCAGGTGCCTCCCACTAACCTTCTCTTCTCCCTCCAGTGGGAAAGGCCAGGACCCAGAGTCCCTTCCTTCTCCAGAATCCATGTCCACACAGAACGTTTCCCCTCTCCCACTCCAGTGCTTGGCTTCTCTCTGTGCCATCCACCAGGCATGTCCTGAGCCACCTCCCAGCCTTTACAGCTCCTCAGTGCCCTGCAAGTCCTTCTCAGGTGCTCTGGGGAGATTCCACTGCCTACTCACCGGCTCTTACTCAAACTGTCCCCTACACTCTACAGGAGCACATGCCATGTGACAAGTACAGCACTGATTTGTTTGCATGCACATTTCCCCTAAAGTACTGTGAGTTCTGGGTGAAATGGTTCAATTTTCATCCATTTTTTAAAAGTCCATTTTATTACCATTAGACATAAACTTATAAGACATATTGTGGATGACACTGAACACAGGAAAATCTAGTTTGAAATGATTCCTAAGATACTCCACTAAGGTGGAATATTCATAAAATTGGTAGTCTCTAAATCAGCCCATGGCTATTTTTTTGTATGATTTTCTTCAATGCTTATTTATTCATTAAATATATATTTAATGAGAAAAAGTCAAATTATGTGAAAGAATATCTTGAGATGTATATCAACAAGCTTATGTTCTGGTCCTGGTTTTTCCTCTAAATAGATCTGTGAACTTAGACAAGTAATTTAAAATTTCTAGGCCTGAGTTTCTCGCAATGACTGGAGACATTGATTGCATGGTCTCTAAGATTCCTCTTAGTTCCAACATGCTATAAAGTCTACCATACTTAGCATAATAAAGGATTATCATGACTACCAGATTAATATAAAACCTTTGCAAATTTGGATAAACATAATAATCTCTCCTTCCTGCATAGCAGATTAAGGACCAGCTGAGTAAATATTACCACAAACTCCACAATATTTCTTATATACCTCAGTTAAAAATGCAGCCTGGACTTGTGAACGGATTCTCACCGACACTTCTGTGAACTGAGTCCTTCTACAGATGGACGTTGCAAAGGACTGGAGGAAGCTTATGATGTTATGGCAGGAATAGATGTGGAAGGGCCCATAGTTTTCTCCTTCTCCATCAGAGAAAGGAGAAGCAGGAGTGCACGGACTTTCTGATCAGCAGCACAGCCTATGACAGCTCTCACACACACCACCAGTGTCCCCTCCCATGCTGCAGATGGCAGTGAGTGCAGGGCAGCAAGAAGACAAAAATAATGCACCCACCATTGCCCAGAGAAGTGGAAGGATTGGGAGAAACTCCTACTATCCTACTACTAGGCAAGGAAAAAAAAAAAAAGAAAGAAAGAAAGAAAGCAAGCACACAGTGAATAATACACACACACACACACACACACACACACACACACACACACACACACACACACACACACACACACACACACACACACGATATCTGTTCTACAGCATGCATGCAATATGACTAGTTTCTAACAGAAATTGTAAAAAATGTACTGTTCTCTAGAACCAGGAATCTAAAGACGACATTAAGAGTTGAAGACGTGCGTTTGCCACTTGGAGCATTAATCTTCTGCTGTAATTTTTACCATGTGAATTTTTTTTTTATTATTAAGACAAGCCTAGCAGGTTCAAAAATATATGCATTGGTTCAGCTTTGAGAATTCATATATCTTCTAGAGAAAAAAAATGTTGACTGAACATGCTCCAAAGGCAGAAAATTAGATATGATAAGAATAAATCCTTCCATGTCCCTGACAGTCCCTAAACAATAAATACATGTGGAGAGGAGTGGAATGACCTCCTCCTAATCCTCTAGACAACACCACCTTGCGTTTTCACATGCTCCTTCCTGGCACATAATATTGTTTCCTCTCATGTCTGTCCAAGTCCTCAAAGCTGCAGCAAACTTCCCACTTACAGGTCTAAGCCTTTCACACCTTCACCCAGGCTAACTCCTCTGGCCCTGCAATGAGTGCAATGTTGCCCCCTTTCCTGTCTCTTCCACTCTCCCCTTTTCACTATCTTATAGTTCCATGGTTCCATCTTCTGGAGTCCTCTGTTGAGGACTCGTCACACTATATTCTAATTTGGGTTTATTAGCTTCTCAAATGGCTCATGTGCACATCACTCAAGTTAAGAGATGCACACATACAAGGCACCCAGTGAACTTCCATTCAATGAAAGAACAACAGATATTTTACGAGAACTTTCACAGATCTAATTATATAGCTCTGTTTGGTGGACAATTTTCTAGATCTAAATGTATTAAGGCAGAAATTGTTGAGAGGAGGATTTGAATATATGTGATTTATTCGTTGAAAGTGACCCCAGGAACCTTGGGAGGAGAGTGGAGAAGTGTGATGAGCAGCAATCAAGTCAATAAATGCTTTTAGTTATCTGATGACCGTTGTGGATCACTGGGCCTCCATCTTGCTCGAGACCTCGGGAAAAATGCAGAGAGGTAGCACTGAAAAAAGAATAATCAATTTAGACTCCCCTCTCCTTTTAATTATGGAGATATTTTGAAGCAAGGGCCAAATAATGTTCGAAGAAGTAAGGAAGCAGCAGTTGTAAGCACCTAATTCTGGGTCATTGTTGACTGAATACTGCTTCTATTTTGCTAAATTACTGGTACTTCCCTGCATGGGGACCAAAGCTGCTCGAGTGCCAGGCAATTCCCAGGCCATCATCCCAGGGGCTTGTGATAGGAAGACACCAGTAATGCACAGGAACACTGAACACAAGGGTTGCATGTGGATTCTCAGCATCATGTTCAGGGATGTCCCATCTCAACTCTGTAAGTCATTTCAGCCCTTTTAATGTGAGTTCCTGACCCTGTGCTGGCTATAGAGTTCTTAGTAATCACCTGGTCCATAAGTATCTAATTGATTTTTTTTTTATTTAATAGAACCATAGCAAGAGCTCAGTTTTCAACTTTCCTCATGGTAAGAATGACATCGACTTTATAGTATTTGGAACGTCCTTGTTGAACAACACCCATGATATTGAATCCATAAATATCCTCCATTTCCTACAGGGGCTGCTCAAATTGTGGGCATATTTTGCAGGCATGAGGGTAGTTGAAAAGGGAGGCTGGTGGCATCCATTGGGTGAGTTAATTCCATCCACTTGGTTTTGCAGTGTTTGGGCTAAGGTGGATGCTCTTTCTGGTGGGTATTGACCTGAGATTAAAAAGATACACACCTTTTGATCCCAATTCCATATGTGTATCTTCAATCATATTCCCAAAGATTTTCTTATTTCATTACTCTAAACTTCCAGTCTTTTCCAGTCCATCATTTTCCACTGTCTATGTGTCTCACGGTTTTCTTACCTGTGACAATTTTACCCACCAAACAACTGCAAATTAGGGAGGGAATAATCACCACCACTGTATTTACTGATATCCATAACTGATGTTTTACTACAACCACTTTTTGTCTTCTGCTCATATTAGCATGTTGAGTTGGCCCATTTGTAAACTATCTCAGATTATTCTTCCAACATCAGCTAATCTGGGAGTACCCAACATGGCCAATAGAAGGGACCTAGGCCCAAGTGTGTGAAGTGGCATAGAGTTGTGGACAGCCCACTTTTTTAAGTTATTGATACATCCTGTCTCTACCTAATTCTCAAAGAATCATTCCAAAGACAATGGATTGATTCAGAGCTATCATGAAAATATCAACTTGTAGTGGTATAACCCATTTTACATCCACTAGAGGTCCTGTGATCTAGTGCAGTTTCTGTTAAGAGCTGCTTTTCCAAAAGTGAATAGTGCTGTGTCACCTGTGTCACAAAGAACACAAGCTTGTCTTGTATTTCCAGGGTTTTGTAACGCCACACTCCTTTTGAGGCTTGTCAAGAGCGTCAATGTGTTGTGGATAACCACAGATAAAACTTGGGTAACTTTGTGTCTTTGAATGTACTTATTTGAACCACTTCTTAAATGTACTATAGAGGGCTCTATTGCTCTAAGTTCACTTGAAACTGGTTTCCTGAGTCATCTTGAGCCAGAGCTATATTGTGAAAAGTGTACATACTGTCTTCAAGATCCATGATGGCCCTCCAAGCACTGATCCTGTTTCTTAGTTGAAGGAAATATGAGGTGAAGTAAGCCCAATTTTACTTTTAAGAAAATATCCTAGTGTCCCCACCATGTACCATGACGAGTCCCTGCTTCCCCAAATGTTGAAGTGTAACAACACCAAAGAAGCAAGGTGAGGCAAGTGTAGAGTGGAAAGTGAAAGGCTTTATTAAAGGGCAGCAGAAAAGAATCCCCACCCCCCTGCCAAGGGAGAAGGGGACCAGAAGGGCCAAGGCCTGGAATCCTTGGGAAGGGAAGGTCTTCACCCTTTTATGTCTAAGGTCTTCTTTTGTCCCTGATTTTGTTTATCTCCCTCTAAGCCAAAAGTTGGAAGACAGGTGGGCCCATGGGGCAGGGGAGGAGTGATCTGGGGAGAAAGGGTCCAGGGTAATTTGATTAGTGTATCTCTGTTTTTCTGGGAGCTGCTTCATTAACAGTTCTTTGGGATGGGCCAGGACCTTGGGGACAATAACATTTCAATCTCCCAGGTGTTGTTCTGGTTTCCCTGGGCTCAGATCAACTCCATGTTCTTTATGGACTCCATTTTCTTCATTAGACTCACTATTAGACCTGATTTACTTAACTACACTAACTACCTATCTTTAAATCTGGCTCCACTAGTATTCTCCAGAATCTTAGATCCTTAAGGTCTTCATAGGTATGTCAGGCCCCCAATAAGTAATATGTTTAATATCTCTCCTTCAGATGCTTACATGCTTTTCAAGAGGTCTTGCCATTTTGTGGTTCCTGGGTCAGATTAACACGATGTCATCAGTACATTGTAGGCAAATCAAACATTGACCCCCAGGCCTTAGGTGAATGTTACCTGTCTTAGTATGTAAAGTCAATTGGGATAGGGCCACATTTATTAACTTCACTAAAGCTTGTATCTATTCAAAGAGAGAGGTTAGTAGTTTTAACAAAGACTCTGTGGATTGGACTGGGGATATAGCTCAGGGGTAGGGTACTTGCTTAGAATGCACAAGGTTCTGGGTTCAATCTGCTCACCTGCCCCCCACCCTGTTGGATTCCGGGCAGGGACCACCCCCGCCCCCAGGAACTTTAAGAAATGACTACACCTCCCAGGTGCCTCAGGCTGGCCAGCTCTCCCGTCCCCTCTTGACCTCCGGCAGCCTATGGGGACATGGACTGGCTCCAGGGGTCCCTGGGACCACCAGTTAACTATTTAAGCCTGCTCCGGACTGAAACCAGCCCTTGTTCTTTCCTGTTCTTCCCTGGCCCTGCCTTTCCCTTTGTCCTACCCCCTTCCCTTCTACACTGCCCTCTCCCTACCCCCTACCCTTCCATGTGGTCCCTAATAAACCCTTTTATTTCACTAACACAGCGTTCCCCCTCCGGCGTAAGTTAACTTTGTTCAACATCTTTCTACACACCCAATTAAAAAGGAAAAGAAAAAAGACTCTATGGATTAAAAAGCCTAAAACAGTTTCCTATCTGGCTATTTTCAAGAAAAGACTGCTAAATTTTGACAGGGGAATAGTGTAATTCATTACAATATGTCCAGGTGATCAAGGTCCCCCTTCTATTTAAATTCTGAAAGAAAGCAGGAGAGTTGACCTAGCCATCATGGAAGAGTGGCAAAGTGTACTGCTGTCTTTCCAAGAGAATGCTAACAATATCAGATCATCCCTGCAGATAGGGTTTGAAAATGTGATTTTTTCCAGATCAACTTCTAACTACCATGAGACAATGGGATAGAGATATTTCTTCTATAAGAACTTGAACACAAAATCTATTTTTGAGATCATGGTTTCAATACATTCTTTGTTACATTTACATAAAGTTACTATCACCAGGCAAAATTTATTTTTTGTACCATATCACTAAATTAAGCAGGGATGTAATAACTAACATCCCTGCCACATTCTTGAAGTTTCTGCGGGTGGCATTAATCTCTGCCACTTTATCCAAGAGGTAGTATTCTTGTAATTTACTGTAAATGGAGAATAAGGACAGTTTTATAACTTTCTGCTTTGCCTTTTTTAGCATAATAACTCTTCATCCATAGATGAGGAAGAAGGTGAATTTTTGTCAGATGCTAAATATATTCATGGCAATTATAGTTTTGGAGGCTGAGGAGTCACCCAGTCATGTGGACTTAGAAATAGAGGTAGGGCAACCAATTATCATGTGCCCTCTGTACATCCATAGTACAAAAGAAGGACTACACTGATTCCTCTGATACCAGTTGTAGTTCATATCCTGTATTCAGTAATCCTTTGAACATGTAGATTTTTTTCCTTTTCCCCAGTGGATGTTTACTTTTGCAAACAGATGTGTATTGTTTGGGGAGTTCTATTCATTGCTCACTATTGCTACGGTGACAGGTTATTCCTTGCACAGGTATTCTATTCCTTTCAATCAACAGACTCAGGTTCAATGACTGACTTAGGTCTAGAAACTGCAAAAGAGAGAAGAGTTTTCCATGAAGCAGAAGACATCAGCCTTCTTCATGTTTTCTCTTAATCTTTTTGGTTATTAGCAAGATGACATTCACATTGGCTGCTTCTCTATTTTACCCCTTAGAGTGCCATCATCAAAATCCCTGGTTGACTTTCTAAAATCTCTGCCTACAGTAATGTGGCAACCAATTTGTTTCTAATAACTGTGCATCACTTGAGCTCCTGTATTCTGAAATCCTCTCGCCCCTTCCTCTCTTAAGACATTTCTGGCATCTTCCCTTCATTTTCTTGTAGACTTTATTGTTTTCAAGCCTCCAGGGCCTATTCCAAAACACACCAGGCATCAGCCAGGCATACTTGCTGGGGTTTTAAATGCTAAATGACTGCAGAGTGCTCCCGTGTGAATAAATTCCCAAAACCCAGCCATATATTCTTCTGGATCCTCCAGATCTATCCCAACCATGTTATGTTCTACTGACTTCTGATGATGTGTTTTGTCTACCTCTTTTATGTTATACCCTTGCCTCATTGTAGGATGTTGACACTAAATATTGTTTTAGAACAATGAACAGATTTGAAGGAAGATCTTGAAAGAGGCAAATATCACATTTGCCTTGGGTAAAACCCTTGCAAGGTATTCATGCAATGAGACATTATTCTTTGGTAAATATTAGAAACCTTAGTAGGCTTAGGGAAACCACGGTTCAAGCTTCTCAACCATATCTGCCCATTTTTGGTATCCTGGGTCTTAGAGCTCTATTCTTTTCCTCACCATGAATTAGCTTTACTGTAGAAGACTTCCTGGAGCTCTGAATTCAGCCTTTATTCCAAACTCTGAAAACTTTATAATTCAATCTTGGCTCTAATATTCAGCAAGTCTGTCTTTCCAGTGAAAGTGAGTATCTTTTTAAAGATTGTCATTGAGGCTCAACTGCTTTTGCAACATGCCCAGAGTTAATGGTTGGCTGAACGGAGACTAGAATTTTCTTCCTTCAGAGTTGAATAGACATGCTTAACAGCCAGAATCTTTAAATTTTTCATTGTACCATAAACCAGTACATCTCTTCACACCTTCAAAGACAATTAAATATACGAAATAAATAACAATTTTACTGTTAACGATATAGTAGGACATCCTCCAAGGTTGGTAGTTATTTTTTAAAATCTGACTTTCCCCTAAATAGTCAGATTTTTTTTTTTCACTTTTGTGACTAAAAGGATCCATCCAGAGCAATTATAGAGGAGGAAATGTTTATTTGAGGGCTCACAGTTTCAGAGGTCTTAATCCATAGGCAACAGGCTTCATTCCTCAGGGCTCAATGTGAGAGAACATCAGGGAAGAGGGAAGCAGCTCCCATTATGACCAGAAAGCAAAGAGAAAGTCTTCATTCTAGAGATATAGAATATATACCCCAAAGTCACGCCCCAATTCCCATCTCCTCCAGCTACACCCTACTACTTCATTTATCACTCAGTTAATTTGTATCAGGGGATTAAACCACTGATAGGATCAAGACTCATTTCTCCTCTGAATCTTCTTGCATTGTCTCACATGTGAGCTTTACAGGGACATCTCACATCCAAACCATAATACCTCCCAGCAAGGTGCCACATATCCTCTAACCATTTAGCAATCTAATCACAAAAACCCGTTCCTACTATTTGTAAGCCAACATAAAATTGCTGTAGGCTGTGCTTCTTTCAAAACAGATCCTGACAACAGACTTTGATTGTAAATACTCAATTATTTTGAAGGCATTAGAGATTGCTCCAATAAAAGGATGGGAAGGTAAAGCAGAGAAGAGTCTCACTCCACTGTGCAAGTATTTCTCTAGCCAACTGGGGCTCAGTCCCACAGAGACCTCTGGGGCTGCTAGAAAATATTCCAGCATGGGACACATGCTATACGGCAAATATTGGGCTGAAAGTAAGTTAAATAAGAAATAAAAGGTCCAAAACTTTAGAGAGCAATCCAAGACTTGTAGTTTAATAAGGATAACTGAAATGTGAGCCCATAGGTAAAGGATTAATATACAATTGATGCTCCATTGATGAGATCTAGGAAGAAAATACATTTTAAAATTTATCACTTTCAAATATCAAATAGGGCATGGTGCCAAAAGTAATACAGAAGGTCTTACCCTGAAAAGTATCAATTTCCTATTCTACCCCTTACAACTATTGATCTTACTGCCTAGGACCCCCAGCTGTTAACAAATTATGTATTTATTTATCGTGTGGTTACTTATTAAAGCGTATGCTGCCTTTGGAAATGTTACTCTAGCAGCAGCTATTTGTGTTCCATCACCTCCTACTATTCTTGCCTCCAAATTTTAATAGCAAAATAAAGTCGCTTTTTACATTCAATTGCCCTAATAATTCAAATAATCAATTTTTTTAATTTTTAATTTTTTTGTGTGTGTGGCTTATGCACGTGAGGCAAACACTCTGCTACTAACTGAGCTATATCTCCAGCCCTCAAATGTATTTAGATATCTACTAGTGTCGTACAAATTCAAAATAGCATTTTTTTAGGATAAGAGTACCTCTATTCTTTTCTTAGACAAAACGGTGCAACTCAAGTATTTCTTTTTATTGTTGTACTGATTAAATTGTGTTTTTGTTTGTTTTGTTTGTAGACTAGGGACTGAACCCAGGCCTTTGGCATGCTAGGTAAGTGCTCTACCATTGAGTTGCAGCATTCCCAGTCCTGATTCAACCCTTTTAATACCATAATTTGACTCATAGAATTAGTATATATGTGTATTGACAAGTCAGTGTCCCACTCTATGTAACACCAAGTATATTAATGAAAATAAGACCAAAACCAAACAACAACAATGAAAATAAATAGAACAAACAATAATAAAATCAAAGAAAGAATTTTTTTTTCCAATACCAATAAATATTGTCAGGCAGGTATGAGATCTTCTTTTTAATCCTTTGATTTGCATTGAACTGTGTGTTCAATTATTTTGACATTTTAATGCATACACATCAAGACTCTTAATCCTGGATATTAACTATAACGTTATTCTACCCTTTTGAGAAGAATTCTTAGTTATAGTAACAAAAGTGAACATGTTTATTTACATTCTCAAAAGCCTAAAATACAAGCATTAATACAGAAGAATCTTGGAAGACTGGGAAAAGTTGGGCTGGGATTGGGATCCCTGGATGCAAGTGCCTACTGCTTCACTGATTAGGCTGAATCTTAAAGTCTAGAATGAGCGCCTGGTTCCTGCTAACTCTGTGCTAAGACTAGACAAGGAAAGATGATCAAATCTGATGTCTCAACAGAGAAAGCTATACAAATACAAATATTTATAAGTACCAGAATTAGGGAAGGAAAGTCCCCGGAACCCAGAGATGGGTGTCCTGTGTCATTTCTGGCAGGAGGGGAGGCTTTCTAGAGGCAGAGATGCTTTTGTCCAAGCCTATAGGAGGACAGCAATCTTTGAGAATCATAGTGACTTTTGTGAGAAAGAAGAACTTTGGGGGCAAAGGTTGATAATTTTGGCCTAATGGTGAGAGAGAGCATTTAGGGTTTAACATATTACAAAAAATTTGATATATCTAGATCAGAGGCAATCAAATTCTTTCTATAAAAGGCCAGATAGTAAATATCATCCACTTTGCAACCCATCAATCTGTGTCAAGTGCTTGAATTATATCAGAGAAGCAGACATATAAGATATTTAAACAAATAGACATGATTATCTTGTAATACAACTTCATTAACAAAAAACAGGCAGCGGGGAGCAGTTTGCCAATTCTTGGTTTGGAAGATGGAGGGCAGAGGGATTTTGAGTGATGGGGTCCACTGCAGCAAGCAGAAGGCAGGCTATGAATGGTCTCCAATGGGCATTCTTTATGTCCTCCACATAAGAAGCTCTAGGAGAGATCATTGAAGCCTTCAGTCAGGTTAAGGAGAACATCACATTTGGGACAGACCAATCAGGCAATCATTACAAGTAAGAATGAGCTGAATTAAGCAACACTGAGAGTTCAGAGATGGGGATGAATCTGGGAGTCATTCAAGAAGTGCCTGGTGAGTAGGGAGCAGGAGGAAGTTAACAATGATGCCAGGATTATGGCTTGGGTGAGTGGGTGCTTGGACAGGTCACTCATTAAGAATAGGGAGACAAGGGGAAGCCAAATGTAAAGGTGAAGATGTGAGTTGAGCTTTGTAATATGTTGACCTACAGGTGTCCATGTTTCCTCCAGTTGGTATCCCCTAGTATTTAAGTTTGTCAAATAAAGTACAGCACACCCAACTAAACTTGAATTTCACACAAATACTTTTGTTGTAAATATACCTAAAGTATTTCATAGGACATGCTCATACTAAGTTATAATTTTCTATTTGAAATTCCATTTAAATGGGGTTGCTTGTTTAAATATGACAACCCTCCAAGTATACAGTTAATGTAGATTTGTAACTAGGAGATAGAGCCATGGATGTGAAATATAAATTTTGTATTGAAGTACATGTAGTTGATGGAATGTTAGCCAGCTGTCGGACTCCGGTCCTGTTAATTAACCTCACCAAATATCTGTGTAATTTTCAGACTCTTATTAGTTGATTTTCATTAGCCTTTTCTCATTTTAGATAGTAGATGGCTAAAAGAATACTTTCTTAAACATATTTATTTGCTGGTGTTGTACTGTTAGCTATTTAATGTGATTTTAGTGTTCTCTGTCCTATTGAACTTTTAGGGAAAAGCAAGTTATTGTTTATATGCAAAAGTCTGCTTTTATCAATCTTTTTTATAAGAATTAATGGCCATTCTTTCTGATATGAAATGTTTATTTCATTAATGTCATTTTCTCTTACTCATACACTCTGGTCACAGTATGCTGTATTTGGATCATCAATTTTGATTTATACTCAAGTCACACTGAGGGGATATTGATTCCTTTGAACATGTTTGATGCTGAATGCTACAGTTGCCTACAAAACAGCAAAATTATTTCTCCTATTTTTATCCTCAAGGGAACTTCATCTTTGAGAAAACAATCTCATTGAATGGTCATATATTTTTAAAGTCCAAGTCTAAACAGTCATCAGAGGATGACAAAGAGTTCTTACACCCCAGTAAAATGAAGAGAGGTTCTCCAACTGCCACAGACTAGAGGGTGATCGGGAAATAATTTGGTATTATTTTAATGATTTAATAACACTGATACCTGTGACCAGAAGCTTTGTACAACAGCCAACATCACTGTCACAAGCAACAGGGACAGCCACACTTACCAATCCCTGTTACCAATGACCAAACACAGCTTCTCCTCTTACCATTGTGCCATGTTATCCTTCTTTCATTTTGTAGGGTTTTTTCACAGATGCTCAGAGTCACTTCCAAGGTAGTGACATTAAGATGAGCTGCACCTAGAAAAGATCTAAAAGCAGAAAAGCCAACTTATTGTCTTTCAAAGAGATGGAACTGATGATCTGGAAGACATGGAAATGTTTGTGTCTGGAAATAAGTGAATATTCTGTCTAACTCATGGTAACCTGTTAAGTTATGGATGAGCCAGTATGAATCTTGATGTGGGCAGTAGAGACTTCCAGGCAGAAGAACATGAAAGAAGAGAAGGCAGAGAGTGGAGGAAGATGGTAGGAACTGTGGATAATATCTAGCAAGCACCTTCTGTGACTCAGGAATGTAAATGTGTAGTTGCCATGCCTCTAAAAATTTATTTAGAGTTCCTGAGTTGAGAACTTCATTGTAAGCTGCCTGGTACCGAAAACCGGGAGGAAAAACTCTCGGAGGCAGAGTTAAGCTTTTACTACTTTTACTTCTACTTTCTTAGAGAGAGCTTAGAGTCTAGAGTCTTAGAGAGAAAGAAAGATAGAGCTTAGCTTAGCTTCTTAGAGAGAAAGAAAGATAGAGCTTAGCTTAGAGAAAGATTCTTAGAGAGAAAGAAAGATAGAGCTTAGCTTAGAGAAAGATTAGAGCTTCTTTCTTCTCTCTTCTTTCTTCCTTCTTCTTTCTTCTGTCTTCTGTCTTCCTCAGGAGTCTCGGCCTAACTCTGACCAGTCATTACTTCTTCTATCTGGTTTCTCTTCTGTCTTCTATCTGGTTTCTCTTCTGTAACCACTCTGCCTACGTTCTGGCCGCTCTGATTCTTCTGACCGACCGAGTGACTGCCCGGCTGACTGAATTCTCCGTTCTCCTAACTCGGACCGCTTTCACCCGGTTATATACCTTCAGGTTTGCAGGTGCCTACAGGTGCGTCACATACATATCAGGTGGAACTTATGGCTTCCAGCTAGCTACAACAGCCCTTCCTAATTAGGGCTCCTTCACTTCATAGATATTGCACTACACTCAGTATGCACTGTACCTTTGATCCCTTGTGCACACACACACACACACACATACAAAGTACAACAATGTCTGGCTATCTGCAAGAGTCACAGACTACGGAACAGAAGGGATATTTACAGCACACTTTCTATTTCTCTGACTTTCCAACCATTTTATCTTCTGACTGTATATGAGGGATGTGATGAATGAATGTCTACAGGCATCACTCTCCTTTTCCTCTGGTGCCAGAATCTCTAATTTACTGGGCATCCTTGATTTCCGTAGTTGCAACCTCTGCAGTTTGGGTGGTCTGGATCCCTTGCTGTTCTAGAGGTGGTCAGAGTTGCAATCCATGGGTTTTTTTGTACATCCTCATGGCTAAGTCACTACATGGGTCATAATAACCTAAGATGCTCTTAAAGTTGGGCAATGAGTGACAGATTTAGGGCATCTTTTCTCTTTCCCTTTTTCCCTCCTTCTCCCAGCATCCCTCCTCTCTTTCTCCATGGTAGGCAGGTATGCCATGGCAGGAGGAGGAGGGTCACTGGGGGTATGCCCCTTCTGCCTCCCTTTCTGCTGCTTCTTGGCTACTATGAGGAGAGCAGCTTTCCGTCTCAGCACCTTTCTGCCATGATGCTCTGCCTCACTTTGGGACTAGAGCAATAGACTCATCCAACCCTGAACTAAACTTCTGGAATCCTGAGACAAAATAAACTTTCTTTCCTCCAAGTTATTATTGTCAGGATTTTGGTCACAGCATTACAAAATTGACTAACACACAGTGATTGAATTTCCTTCAAGCTCTTAGATATAGCAAAGAGTGGTTCTAGGAAAACACTTGGATTTTGTAGAGAGCTCAAACTATTTCTTGTAAGTGATACTGGTTTGGGGATGCTTTCCACCATGTATAACATAAAAGAGTGGGCAATCTCCTACTGAGTTTTCATTCCTGGGTCATTCCTTTTCTTTTTTGAACTCCTGAACCCATTAACTCTAACCTGCAAATCATTGCACCTCTCTGCCATAATTGGAAAAACTAAATGGTTCTAAGTATCTGCAAGTAAGAGTTGGTATAGACAGAACACTGGCTCACAGCCCAATTTTGCAATTCACTTAGTTGTGTGGTTTTCTTCTGTACTGTTCCAGAAATGTGTTTGTGTAAGTAGGAGTTCTGTATGCTTCTCTGGAGATACAGAAAAATATTTTTTTTTCAAGATTGAACAGAATCTGCTAAAATAAAGTTGTATCTCTTATAGCTTGATCAGAAAATGTCCTTATGAGCACATTTACTTTTTAAGATACAATTGTAGTTCGATAGAGGCCACAATGGAAGAGAAAGAAGAAAAGACATTTGTGAAACCTTTCCTATTCCATACAATTTTTTTAGCTCTCTCTCTCTTTTCTTTTCTTTTTTTTCAGTGTTGTGAAGTGAACCAAGAGCATGTTGTACCACTGAGCCTACATCCCCAGCCCACTTTGGAGCTCTTACATGGGTTGTGTAACTCTTAAAAATCAAGTTCACTCATCTCTGAAATGCAGTTAGTATTTACTGTGTATTGTTTAGTGTCATGTATGTGAATTTGTCAGAACAGAATGTTGGAGAGCCTAATGGATTAGCTAAAACATATAATGAATCAATAAATTGTAGGTAAAATTGGTTTGAATTGAGTGTTCAGCTAAGATAGAATAAAACTAATGGTCTTTAAAAAGGAGATCATTAATTTTGTCAAGGTCATGACTATTAGTCATGGTCCTCATTTCCTTGAATGCACATTTCAACTTGAGAACCTCTTTGCTTATCTTTACCATAAACTCCCCAACATTTAGTACAAAGGTTAGATCATAAGACATATTCAACCACTACTACATGAATTAATGAATGAACTTGAAATTGGAAAAAAGTTATATTATCCTTAAATCACTTCATTAATTCTTGCCTTAGTAACAAGTAAGGAGGCTGGAACACTACTCTCATTTCAAATAGCTGAGAAATGTGCCAGTGAAATGACCAGTCAAGGAAGGAAGACACGTGGGATCTTGGGTTCAGAGCATTGGAGATATTCTCAGAAATCACCTCATCTTCTGTACAAAGTCTATGTATTCTGGTTTTCAGATGAATCTTGATTTACATGAATTAATTAGAAATCATTACAAATGAACCTCTTTTGCTTTCAAAAGTGTATCAGTTTGAACAATAAGTTATATGGGATTCTAGCTCTATTGCCTGATACCGAAGAAAAACAAATGAAAGCCTCCCTCTAGTATTTGGCATCATGAACCCTCCCATGTTGTAGGAAGTTCAGGAGACCATGACATGGCTCAGTGTCATTGTAGAGTCCACACAGTAGTCACTCATTGCTGCACACAGAAATCATTGCCATTTCTCCGGTCTAAATGGAATACCGCATTTGCTGGACAAGCTTCCTGGGAGGAGCCCAAAATCACCAACAAAAGCTTGGAATCTCAGGGTTTGGTTTTTCTTCTCTTTTGTTATACATTTCACCTCTTGTCTTTCTTCTCTTTCACTCTTGCAACTCTTCCCCTTTGTTCTCTCCTATTTGCTTCTTGAAGTTCTTGCTCCTTCAATCTGATGAGCTCTTGAACTTCACGTATGTCAGTGCTCTCTCTTTATTTCCCTACCTTTTCCTGTGACTTCTAGGCACATTCCTTCCTTCCTCCATTTCCCTTTACAATCCCTGGTTTTATCTTCTGGTTTCCCTCTTTGCTCTTTGGCTTTCTCCTGTTTATCTTCATCTCTGAGCCAATGTTGTACCTCTGATCCTGGCCCTTTCACTAACAGAAGACCACCTTTTTTTCATTGTAATTTGACAACTGACAGCTCTGAGAGACATGAATAGCCAGGATGGCTGTTTAAAAATGGAGTCTGTAATGTCAAATCTAAGAGGAATAGACTTAATTTTTATACATATTCAGTTTCCATTTTCCTGAGAATCACATCAGGTTTTAAAGTCCTGTGAATCAATATTACAGGTTTTCCTGTTATCACACCTAGCATTCAGCAAAGCCAGTCCTTTAAAAAAAAAAAAAAGAATAATGAAGTTTCAGTGAGATTCTAAGTGTGAAATTAACACAAATAGAAAAGGTTTGCATGCTGAAGAAGCCTGAAGGAATAAGGAGCATTAAATTGCAAAGGCAGAATGGCAGAATTGGCCTGTCACACGGGCAGACATGGTTTGGATGCTGAAAGGATAAATCCAGAGTTGGAGACATCAAACCCAGCAGTGTTTTGCCCTTAGTCTCCCAGCAAATTCCTGATTAATTGAATGGACTTATGGAAGTTCTCATTGAAACAAGGAATCTAGGAAGGTATCTGAATCTCCATGGTCATTCATTTTTCCTGTCCCAGGAACAGCAAGTGCTAGTTTCCCAACACCATATCACTAAATTTTTCCAACAGATATTAACGATAAATATTGCTATTATTTTCATTGACTTACGGTTAATGAAACTAAAGGAGCTTAAGTCTTATTATTGTTTAGATATAAGGTGTCTCTAAAAAGCTATGTGTGAGATGATGTAAGAATGTTCAGAGGTGTAATGATTTGATTATGAGGTATAACCTAATCAGTGGATTAATCTACTGACATCGATTAACTGGTTGTAACTGTAGGCACTAGTATGTAGCTGGTGAAGACAAGTCACTGGGGGCACATCTTTGGGGTTTATATTTTGTTCATGATAAGCAGAGCTGGCTCTCTGCTTCCTGGTTCCCATATCCTGAGCTTCTTTGCCGCATTCTTAGGCCATGATGTTCTGCCTCACCTTGGGGCCCAGAGCTATAGAGTTGGCTGATCAGGAACTGATCCTTTGAAACCTTGAGCCAAAATAAGTTATTCCTCCTTTAATGTGTTCTTGTCAGGTCTTTTGGTCTCAGCAGCACAAACGTTGTTTACCTGAGTTCCTACAGAGAGCAAGGGGAAGAGCCTTTGAAAAAATCTGAGTTGGAGATTTTGTATTGGTAGAGATGAGGGTAGGATCAATAATTTTTAGTGGTCAGAAAAGTCCTGAAAGAAAGACATTTATTCTGGATCTTTATGAATATGAAGAACGTTGACAAAAATCAGTGGGTGTGTTAGGGAAAAAGAAAAGGTCATTCTGGAAGAGAAGGTGGTGTTTGCTAAGGCACCAAGGCATGTGCTTGTGAAGGGTCTGGGGTTTTCTCTGGCTGGTGGAGAGGACTGGGGTAACAGCTGCGATGGGTCATATTAGAGAATGGGCAGGAAAGACAGTGCAGTATTTTTTTTGGCATATTCCACAGTCCTCACACTTTCATTTTATAGGCTACAGGGTGTCCCTGAAAGACTTTAGGCTGGAAAATCTCATGGTCTGAATTAGATTTGTGTACGCTCATTTTCTCTGACTGAGCAGAGAATAACCTGGAATGAGTGAGACCAGGTTCATTTTCGCACATTAGGAATGAAATCGGATCAATGTAAGAATCCTTAAATATTGCAGGTCAATGGATGAAGTTGGAGAATATAATGCTAAGTGAAGTTAGCCAATATCAAAAAACCAAATGCCGAATGACTTCTCTGATAAAAGGAAACTGATTCATAGCAGGGTAGAGAGGGGGTGCATGGGAGGAATAGACAAACTCTAGATAGGGCAAAGGGGTGGGAGGGAAAGGGAGGGAGCAGGGGGTTAGAAATGATGGTGCAATGAGATGGACATCATTATCCAAATTATATGTATGAAGACATGAATGGAGTGAATATACTTTGCATACAACCAGAGATATGAAAAATTATCCCTTCTATGTGTAATATGAATTGTAATACATTCTGTTATCATATATAACAAATTAGAATAAAAAAAGAATGCTTAAATGCAATCAAAAATATTCCATTAATAGAGTGGCTCTTGGGAACTCTCTAGATGGGGCACTATCAGGGATTAAAAGTAATGCACTGGCCTCAGAGTTCACCATAATGAAACATATGGTGTTAGACTTGAAATCTGTGAGAAAAAGAGGAAGCTACACAATTTTATTTCTTCACTCCAAGTAGCTTCACAAATATAGGCTTTCTCTTCTAAAATTGCAGGAGAAAGTTATGTAACCTCTAAAGGAGAAAAAAAAAGCAATTGTCTCAGTTGGATTATGGGCTATTTTAATACTTAGAATTTCAAGAATCTTCACTTTCCCATTTCACAACCATTATACAAATCAAACAGCTTTTTTATTTTTCATTTCAGTTCTGATAATTAGTCCTCTCAATTTTCTTCTTCCCTGAGGAGTCCTCAGTGGAATTGGGGCACTCCTTCAAAATTAAAACCACTAAAATCTAGCTTCAAGTGATCAATCAGATAATTCAGTCCTCTTCTAGAAAGAAATGAGTAAATGGGCAATGGACTACAAAAATGCTACATTAATTGATGTGCCTTTACACAGAAATGTGAGACAAGAGGAGAGTCTGTACCAGGCACACAAATGACTCCCACACTCCAGCTGTTGTCAATCGAGTGCTAAATGAGAAGTTGAGTGATAGCTCCCCTTCCTTAAGGAACAACTGTCAAGCCCTTCCTGTCCCTTGGGTTCACTCAAGTGACTTCTTGGCCTTCCTGTCAGCATACTTCTTGCAAACCCTGAGGATGGGCCATATCAAAGCCATACTGCTTCACTTCATGCAGAATTGAGCTGCATGACAATCCCTCAGAAGCTGACCCAGTAGCAGAGTTCCAGAGGTTGCTACGCACTGAGAGAAAGACAGGAAAGGAGGTATGACAGAAAGATGTCACCCCGCAAGTCATTTGATCAGGCAGTGGTACATGGGAGGGGAGGATTTACCATGCCAAGAGGGACTAAAATGTGTAGAGACATATGGTTTAGCTATCAAAAGTTCTAGAGTTTTACACTGGATTATGGATCCTAACACTAGCACTATTTGTCTTCAGAGAAGATGTGAACCATGTTCAAATGTCCACTTTTCTCATCTGTATATCAAAGACCTAAAGATATTAATGGTGGCACTTACAATAGATCATACAATGCTTAAGCTCTTTAGCACAATGTCCAGAATATATGAAAACCTCAGTATTCTTAATAGTTTATATTTAACAATAATGACTGAAGTATTATTTCTATTTTATTCCTCAAAAGTTTCTCGTTGTTCTCTTTTCTCTTTATTTAAGGGTTCTATTGAGATATAATTCTCAAATTACAAAATTTCAACTTTGCACTTGTACCGTCTGGACATTTAGTGTATTTAAATATTTATACAACCATCAATATCATGTAATTTTAGGATATTTAAGTCATTCCCTCATACACAAATGTCTTCATGATACTGCCACCAGCCCTGGAAACCACAAATCCAATTTTTGTATGCAAAGTAGGTAAAGCATTTAACAAATTTCCTGGCATACAGTAAGTGGTCAGTATAATTTCTGTAAAAACATAATGCAGATAAGTACATGTAGCCCATGTTAATTCTGTCAACTTGACTCAGAACGTTGGTTCAGATCCTTACCTACTTTAGGGATCTGATTACAGGGGCCTTTGATATGGAGACCAGCTATTCAGTATTGTAGCCATACATATAAGTTTTAATGGAATGGAATCTACCTACCTAAAATTCATCATTTTAAAGTGCACTATTCATTTTTTCATCACATTCATAAAGTTGTGGAACCACTGTACTATGTAATACTGGAACATTTTTATAAAAACATAAAGAAATCCAATCCCATTGCTAACTACTTCCAATTACCCACTCACCAGGATCCTGGAAAACACTGGCATACCTTCTATTTAAGTGAACGTATCTGCCATATAGTATGTGTCTTTTTATGTTGGATTCTCTCATTTAGTATACTGTTTCAAAGGTCCATCCTTGAGACATGGATGTATGCTTCATTCACTTTTATAGCTGAATCATCTTTCACTATGAATATACAACATTATATTTACCATCTATCGGTTTGGAAACATTTGGTTTGTTTCCACGTTTCAACTATTTTGAATGATGCTACTATCAACATTCATGGTTGACATATGCGTTACATTATCTTTGCATATGTACCTATGAGTGGGATTACTGGTTCATATGCCTCTGGTTCATCTGACTTGGGATTATCCAGTTTTGTTTTGTTTTGTTTTAATTTGTCATCTTGATTCTCATGTGTATTCATCTAAATGCCCCCAACAATGTATGATTTTGAGTGTCTTTTCAAGCACTTGTCAACCATTTATATAGCTTCTTTGGAGAAATATCTATTTAGGCAAACTACCCATTTTTTAACTGAGTTATATTCTCGTTTTGACTTATTAAAAAGTTTTGTTTCATTTATTTCTATTTCTAGATAATGTCATATGGGATCATTTTAATATCAATTTCTTCAAACATCTTCTAACATGTTTGGTTTTTAAATTCTGGATACAATTCCCTTATCAGATGTATGATTTGAAAGTATTTTATTGTGTTGGTAGTATTTTTAATTTTTCAGTGTTCTCCTTTCATGCACAAAAGTGTTTTTATTTAATTTTGATGAATTCCAAAAGGTTTATATTTATTTCATTTTTCCAATCGTGCTGTTGGTGTCATATCACTGTCTCTCAGTGTTGTTATAAGAATAGAGATTCTTGGATATTTTAAAATAATTTTCCAGTGACTAATGGGATGATCATGTTTGCCCTTTATTAATGTGAGATACTATATTGACTTTTGTAAAATGTTAAAAATCATCTTGTATCCTGAGGTGAAACTCATTTGGTATGGTTTATTTTTTATTTGATATGTCTAGCTTTGGGGTTATTAATGCAATGCACCAATAATTTCTGTGAAGTTTCATTGTCTTAGCTCTTTGATGCATTTGGAGATTTTTACAGATAGTAAAATGTAGGTTTCAAATTCTATTATCTTTCCTGTGGATATTTAATAGTTCCAGACCTATTTGTTCAAAAATATATCCATTTCCCATTGAGTAATCCTGGCAAAATTGTCAAAGTCAATTGACCGTTAGTCTAAAGACTTATTTGTGGACTGTCAATTTTGTTTTATTGATATGTCTGTCTTTATTTTTATACCACATGCTTGTGATTAGTGTAGCTTGTTAGTAGGTGAAATCAGGATGTGTGAGCCCTCTGACTTCGTTTTCCTTTTCAGTATTGCTCTAGCTATTATAATTCCTTTGTGTTTGCATATTAATTTTAAAATAAGTGTGTCAACTTGTGCAATCAAGACACTTGTAAATTTGGTAGTATTGTATGGATGAATTACATCAATTTGGGGAAACATATCCTGTTAAAAATATTAAGTTTTCCAATACACAAATCTTGGATGTATGTCTATTTATTTATATTTCTTATTTTTTTTTTTTCTAGCAATGTATTGAAGTTCTCATCAGAAAAATCTTGACATCTTTTGCTCGGTTTTTTAAAGTATTTTATTTAATGTTTTGTAAATGATTTTTATAGTCTCTGTGTGTTGATTTTTGTGTCCAACTATTTGACTGTTTTACGAATTCTATTTTGTTTATTTTGAAGACACTTTTACACAGTGGATAATAACATTGGAAAGTAGGAGTGTACGTGAGCTGTAGATGCATGCTCAGCATACAGGAACCCCAGGTTCAATTCCCAACAATGCAAAACAAAATAAATTTTTTAAAAATAGACACAGTTACTTCTTTTCAGTCTGAGTGACTTAAATTAATTTTTTCTTTCTGAATTAATTATCCAGGTACCTCCCTATGATGGTGAGCGTAAACGTTGTGGGAACCTTGTCTTCCTCCTGGCCCTAGAACAGTGTCCAGTCTTTCACCACTGGCTACTGCTTTAGCTCTGGGTGTTTCATGCCTACCCTCTATCAAGTTCTGGATGTTTCCTGCTAATCACTGTCTCTCAGTCTTTTTATCAAAACAGATTCTTGAATATTTTAAAATGCTTTCCCAGTGTCTAGTGGGATGATCATATTTGTGCTTTATTAATATGGTATATCGTGTTGACTTATTTCAGAGTGTTAAAAACCACCTTGCATTTATGAAGTTAAACTCATTTTGTTATGGTGTATGCTTTGTTTCACATTTCTAGCAGGTTATTAATATAATATTAACAAATAATAATATATAATAATAATAAAATATATTAATGAATATGTTATTAATATATTTACATGCAATGTTGGGCTAGAGATTTAAATGTGATGCACTTATCTGGTTAAGTGTCAAGGTTTACATTGGGCCCTTAGTGTGAGCTGAGGGACTTTTTTATCACCTTTGAAGAGTTTGCATAGAACTGGAGATAATTCTTCTTTAAATGTTTGACTGAATGGGTGAGTGACACCAGGTGATGTCAACCTGGACTCGTGTGTGTATGCTCGGTGATATTTCCTATGTCTTTGAGGCTTTGTTCATTCTTGTTCATTTTTTTCCTCTGGATAATATCAGACTACATCATTTTCATTTCATTTCTTTACATGTCCTCTAACATGTTTTCAAACTGGACATTTTAAACAATGTCTATGACGAATCTGGAGAGGGGACATTTCCCACAGATGTTTGGTGCCACCACCGTGCTGCTGATCCCAACACTGCTGCCATTTCTTTCTTAGTGATTTTCCCAGGGCTTCTGTGAAGTCTGCACTCTCTGCTGTGTGTGGCCACAGACATTTCTGCCTGATTTCCTCAGTCTACTGGTAATGATTGCAGAGGTTTCCTTAAATGCCCTAAGCCTTTGGCAAGTGGCTTTGCATTATGTTGTGGCATACCTTTAACACTGGAAGTTCACAATGCTACCTCAATCCTCACTTTGTGTGCAAGATCTTGTGGTTAGAAAATGCCAGAAATTAGCTTATTTTCTGGGCACATGCATTGCCCTATGTATACATGCTCATGTATTTTTAGGTCTCCAGAAATACAATGTTCTGTTCAAAACTCCCTGTAAACACTTATTTCACATGTCTTCCTTTTATGTGTCTTGTCCTGCACCTCACTTGTCAAAGTAGGGCTACCTTCCCAGGCATTTGCTATATTAAAGAATAGTCACTAGTAAGTTCTATATCAGGTCAAATAGTAACAAGTCCTGCAAGTAAGGCTTTTGCATGAAGTGGCCAGACATGCAGAGTAGTGATATTTCTCTGGGGTGGGGCTTGTGGAGGAATTCAAAACTCATAGTGTCCCTCCAGTGGTTGCCAGTCTACTGGTTTTCACAGGTGTCATGGCTATGAGACTGATGGTTTTCATGGTAATCACAGGTCTAGGGAAAAAAGGGATGGGGACAGCACAAGTGACACCATCACAAAACTTACCCTTCTTATTCTGATTCAGTTGCCTCTCTTAACAAGCATGCTTAGTTTTATTCAAGCTTTTGGTTAGTTTCTGTAGTTGTGAAAAAGTTGCTTTTGACAATTTCTTGGCAGTGTTAGCATTTCCTTTTTGGAGAAGTGGATTTTCAAAGCTCATTACCCCACCATTATGGAGCTACTGTTCTCCAGTGGTTTTCTAATGCTTACATGGAATTAAAATACTCATGGCAGATATTAAAGCCATATTCTTCAGGGTTACTTTCCAATCTCAGTCCAATCTGGGTCCGGACTCAGTTTGGAGCTTCACATATTTGAAAATCCCTAATTGAATGTTCTGCTTCCTGTCCTGGAGATCCAATTGCAAAATAGGAGCTCTGCAGCTAACCAGGACCAAACAATGCCATGAGGGACAATGACTTGTAAACCGCGAAATGATAAACTAATGCCAATCAAACACTCATCGCACATGTGGGAAAAAGGTTCCTTTAATCCTCTAGCTTAGCATTCCGAGATATCTATCAGGAGAACAATGTGGAGAAGGACTTTGAAACTCATTTGAACTCAGAGAAAAAGAAATACCATCAGTACCTCTTCTAACGTTGCCAGGTCCATGGAATATTTTTTTTTTTTCTCCCTGACTCAAACATCTGAACACATGGAGAGAGAAGGGTTTGAGTAGGTTTCCTTCCCAGTCAGTAGAGAATATAGGAGAATGGCACTGAGATGGTCGACAGAGCTTGTTAAGATATGTGCAATGACACACATGTATTTTACATCATACTAATGAGGTCACATTCATGCTTCCGGGCCAAGTATACATTCAGATGATGATGATGGTGGTGGTGGTGATAATGGTAAAGAGCTTCCATATTTCCTGTTTATGAATATTGTGTCTTCAGAAATAGCCAACAGAATGAGTAATGCACTGATTTTGAAATCATAAGGAATTGGATTTGAATTCCTCACCATCACTTGTTTGTGTTCAATTTTGCTTTGCATTTCCTATCTTGCAGCACTATTTTAGTCAGCTTTCCATCACTATGATGAAATACCTGTGATAATCAACTTATAAGAAGGAAAGGTTTATTTTGGCTGAGGGTTTTCAGTTCATGGCCCCTGGTCTTTGGGCTTGTGGTGAGGCAGCATAAGTGGTAGATAGTGTGGTTAAGGAAGCTGCTAAATTCACAGTGACTAGGAAGCAAAGAGTGAGAGGAAAAGAGTAGTGTGTCCTTTGGGAACCTAATTTAGTGACCCAAGACTTCCCATTAGGCCCCAGTTTTAAAGGTTCTACCACCTCCCAATTGTACAGAGGCTGGTGACCAAGCCTTTAACACATATATTTTGTGGACATTTAAGATCCAAACTATAGCAAGCACTGTTACAAGATTTTAAAATTAGTCATGCAAAATATGTAGCATAATGTTCACCAGGTACTGCCCGTGGTATGGTATATACCTTGGGGCCTGATGGGCAAGATGTTTTGCTTTTCAATTTTATATACCCATAATCTGCCTAGTGTTTGTAACTCCAACATCATTCAAGAGTTCCTTTGAAGGACAGGAAACTGTGATAGAGAAGAATGTTCATGGATATGGAAATGTGGACTACAGGTAAACAAGACAGGACAAAGAAAAAAAAAATAGAGTTACAACAGACTTTCAACCAGCTCTAATTATATGATGTGCTATGCTTGTCTTAGATATATACCTTCAGTGGTAGACATAAAACCTTACACACAGACAATAAGAGTGAAATTTATAGTGTTTGACAACCTGTAAGTCAGTGGAGACAATCAACTACATGTGATTTGGTGTGGAGCCTTGGAGGTTTCTATTCTGCAACATTACATATTTTATGTTGCATAATAATGTTGCATAATGTTGTATGATCACTTAAATAAATATCCATATGTTATGGAACATTACATATTTTATTGCTGGATTACCAGAGAGTCCAGAAGTTTTCCAGGTGATGCTGAGGTAGTTCTGGATTTGTGACACTGAGAGATGGGGCTCAGAGTGGTACCCATTTGGTCTAGAAGTACATTCAGCACCCGTATCTCTGGGTTTTATTTCCATATATTCAAAAAAGTTGCAGAAGAAAACTAAAGTATTTGGAAAAAAATGCATCTGTACTGAACATTTATAAACTTGTTTTTCTTGTCATTATTCCCTAAACAATGTGTGTAACAAGTATTTATATAGTATTCATATTGTATTATGTGCTATAAGTAACCTCATAACATGATGTCTTAAGCTATATAGGAGGATTTCATAGGTTATATCCATGTACAATGCCATTTTATATAAGGCACTTCAACATCCCTCAATTTTGGGATCTATGAAGGATTCTAGAGAAAATCTCCTTAGACATTATAGGACATCTGCATTTTAATGTTTTAACAATTCCCCATGACCAGTTAGAAGTTGGGTATCAACATTCATGTAACTAAACACATATGAGGAGGACACCAAAGAAATAGTGAATGAGACAGGATCATTGTCCCCAACAAATTAAACAACTTCAGAGTTTAATCTGCTTACACGAAATTTTTTTTAAAAATTAAAGATACTATGGAATGGTATGACCGGAAGTACCACCAGAGGACAAGTATTCCCTAAAGGTCCTTTGATTCAATTAAAATGTGCAATTAAATATGTCAAGATAAACCCTGCTATTATGAATAGCTATGTTGCAGTAAAATTTTTAAATAAATCAATAAAATTAACATTTCTCTAATATGAATTTATAAAACACTATCCTAGGAATTATAATCCTAGATGTTTGAGTTGTTGTATGATCACTTAAATAAATGGAACAAAATATGTAATGAAATTATCAGCAATGACAAAAGCACAAATTAAGCAGCAGTTGCCTGGACAGGAGGCGGGTCAGTGGTTTGCAGCCTGGATTTGCTGCACAGTGTGCATATGTTGGAGTGATTCAGCTGAGGTTAGGCAATTGTTCGAGGTGTCATAAGCCAATGACAAGAGTGCAATGCATCAGTGCCAGGAGGAAGCTGAGCACACTTGGTAGAACATGGAAAACATTCTCATAAGATGGAAGAAATTCTCAGGGAGAAATGATTGAAAGAACCAATGTCAAGGAGGAAATTAAAAATACATTTCAGGTAGGGCTAATGATACTGAAGATATTTTAGAAGGCACAGAATAAGGACTCTAGAGCACAACTGCAGGTTAGTAAACTGCTTAAATAAAACAGTGTGCATATCATTTGCTAAGACCAGAAAGAATATGTCAGGATGGATGGTGGATGACGTGAATATTTCAAAGGTTATATTTATTTTTCTTTTCATTAAAAGCTTCTGTGCTGAAAGCGCAGAGGACTGGGAGTAATTATTTAGCTTATTGAAGCCCTAGTTTCCTTAGCAAAAACCTGGGATAATCATATCTAGTGGGGGCTGGCTGAGGGGGTGAGGGTTGAGTGGAGATTTGAAGGGCGGAACGAAGCTGTGCATTATACCAGGAGTTGGCAAGACAGAGTTTCAGGGAGAAGGGGCATCAGATGCCAAGACAGGACCTTGGCAAGAAGACAGACAAACACAGCCAAAGTGGCTGGAGTCCAGTGAAGGTGGGGTGGAAGGGTGGAACAGCCATGAAATCCATTCTATCATGGGCAGAGCCAACAGGGTTAAATTGCATTTTAAGCTCACTGGGAATATACTGAAGTGTGTCAAGGAAGCGTGGAATGTCCTGATTTAAGTTTTATGGGACATACAGAAACATGGTAATAGTTGGACATTGTGAATACAATAAATGACATTGACTTCTACTCTTAAAAGAGTTAGAATAGGGCTGGGGTTGTGGCTCAGAGGTAGAGCGCTTGCCTAGCATGTGCACGACCCGGGTTCGAACTTCAGCACCATGTAAAAGTAAAGGCATTGTGTACAACTAAAACAAATAAATAAATATTAAAAAAAAAAAGAGTTAGAATAGCAAATTGTATGTTCTACCGCAATTTTAAAAACATGCAAAAGAACATGCTTATGGTTGAAACGTCAGAAACAATCTTGAGACAAAAAGAGAAAGAGGCAGGGCTGCAGTTAAGATGGCTGAAGAGCCTCCTTACATTCTCACAAACACCAAAATAATTTAGGAACAATTTCCAGGCATGGAAACTGAGATCACAGACCCAACATCCTAGAGTTGAGCTGGAAGGAAATCTTATCCTCTTACCACTGAATTAAGAAATGCACTTGTTCTAACGTCATGCCCCTCTTAAACCAGTAATCAATTTTGATGTTTAAATAAGCTTTGCTTTTCATTCTGAGGTCTCAGATACAAATTGTCTTTCTTCAACTGTGCAAGAAAATTCCTATCAACAGAAATATTAACAATTATTTTATTTTAATTGTGTTATTATACCACATATAGCAACAATTACAGTGCATTCATTAAAATAGTCATCATATTGTCTGAAATTTCAGGTAGAAAGGACAATTAAAATATTTTTCCATTTAAGTAGTTGTTCTTCCATTCTTTGTCACATCACCTATTAAAGGAATGGATTTTGATTTTTGAGATTAATGAAACCCTACCGAGCATGAATTTTAAGAGGGTTTTAAAAAAATCTGTAAATTAAAAAAAAAAAAAAAAAAAGGTCTGTATTGTGGAATTCACATCAGCCTCATTATTCTTTTTGCAAACTCTAACAGTAAGTAAAAAGGAATCTTTGATATTTAAAGTTTCATAATAGAAGATTTGCAAAGATAGTATAATCAGAAGAAAAATATAATGGAATTGAAGTAGCTCTGACAATGCTCTAATCACACCAGGCAATTGAACATATTTGTCCAGACAGAATGAATTCCAGTGACTACAATTTAGGCATTTTGATATGATAAAAGAAGCCCACTAACTCCCCGATCAGTTAAAATGGAACTGTCTTGAATTTGCAATAATAATTTCAATAATTGGACCATGAAGATAGAAATAGGGTAATGTGGAACTAGAATAACTTTGATATGAGTTTCATGGTGAAAAAATAGATTTGATATTAATCTCTGGATGCCTACAAGCAGTTTTAGCATTTGCATTGATAAGAATAATGATCATTCTCATGAAATGGTTTTATTTCACATACAAAAATACCTCTGTAACTTTCATTCAAGAAGGTTTCTTTCAAAGCATCTATCTGTTCAGGCTTGCCTCTGTGTGTTTATTTCATAAGCATTTATTAGGATTCTAATGGTGGTATACAATGGATTTCAGAAAAGACTTAGAAAAATGAATGAGTTGGAATTTTAGCATGATGAATAAAACCAGCTTGGAAGTCCTGAGGTCTTGGTTATACTCCTTACTTATTCTCTGACCTAACAAAAGTCCTGAATTTTTACTGATTTTCAGTTTCTTTAAAGCAGTACACAAATTATCTCTTTTAGTTATTAAGATAATTAAGCAGGATAATTCACATAATATTCCCAACACAGAACCCTGTGTCATAGCATGTGTGCCTATTAAATGTCTAATGTACTCTTCATGCACTTTAACTGCATTGTACATTTGCTAATGTATCCAGCTAGTATTATTTTTCTTTTTATTGGTTCTTTTTTGTTTTACATGACATTAGGATTCATTTTGACATAATTATAAAATCGTGGAATAGAATTTGCTCTAATTCAGTCTCTAGAAAATCTCCTTCTCCTCTTCTCCTACCTTGCCCTGTTCCCTTCCCTCTACTAATCTGATCTGTCTGCTATTTACTTACAGATTGTTTGTTTGCTTGATTAGTGTCTTGTGGATATACATGATGGTGAGATTTACTGTGGCATATTCATATATGCACGTAGGAAAGTTAGGTCAGATTCATTCCTCCATTCTTTCCTTGTTCTGTCCCTCCACTCTTCCCCTGAATCCTCTTCATTCACTTCACTGATCCTTCTTCTATTTTGATAGAATCCCCTCCCTTTTGTTTTCTTTTCTTTGTTCTTACCTTCTTTTTCTTTATTTTGGACTACCTTCTACATATCAGAGAAAACGTGATCTTTGACATTTTGGGGTTTGGCTTATTTTACTTAGAATGATATTCTCCAGTTTCATACATTTACCAGCAAATGTCATAATTTCATTCTTCTTTATGGCTAATACTCCATTGTGTGTGCATACCACATTTTCCTTAAGCATTCACCTGTTGAAGGGCTCCTAGGTTGGTTCCACAGCTTGGCTACTGTGAATTTTGCTGCTATAAACATTGATGTGACTATATTCCTTTAGTATGCTGATCTTAGAACTTTTGAATATATACTGAGGAGTCGGATAGATAGGTAATATAGTCGTCCCATTCCTAGTTTTTTTCAGGAATCTCCATATTGCTTGCCATAGTGGTTGCACTAATTTGAAGTTCAACTAACAATGTACAGTATGCCTTTTCCACCATATCCTCATCAACACTTATTATTATTTGTGTAATTGATAATTGCCTTTCTGAGTAGAACTCCCCAAACTCATACATAAAGGTAATGTAATTTTGATTTTTATGTCCCTAATTACTAAAGACATTGAGCTATTTTATATATATATATATATATATATATATATATATATATGGATATATATGTATGTATATGCATATATTGGCCATTTGCATTTCTTCTTTTGAAAATTCTCTGCTTAGTTTGGTTTATTTATTTATTTTTAAAATTTTGGTGGTAGGTTTTTGAGTTTTTTACATATGCTTATCCAACTGATCTTTCTTGAACATTTGAAATAGATTAAAGACTAAACACTGTGAAAATAGCACCAAACAAGGAAACATTTCCAATTTCACAGAATATACATTCTAGCATAGTAGAAAATGAGCTAGTCAACTGACAAATAATAATAGCAAATATTTGTGTGGCATTTTCCACATTTGAGGGGCTAATCTAGATATTTAATATGTACTACTAACTCATCTAACCTTCACTATAATCTTGTTATGTTATTTACATATTTTATTCGTTTTCTATTATTTTTCATTCCCATTTTTACATCTGAGGAAGCTGAGGCAGAGGAGTACCAAGCAAGTTACCCACATTAATATATAGCATAGCTGGGATTCAAATCTAGATGGACAGTTCCTCAAAACTCTCCTTTACAGCTGTTTCTTTAAACATGGTAAAGAATTTAGCTTGGGTGTTTTGCTGCTTAGGAAATAGAAAACTAGACAGCTGCCAATCATGTATGACAAGCAATTGGATGCTATTCAGAGTATAATGGGAGACTATTAGATGGTTTTAAGAAAAAGAATGATGAAAATATCACTGTTTTATAAATTCAATTTGACTGTTACATAGTGGGGAAAGATTCTAAGAGAGATGATATAAAACTCCAAAAACCAGTTAGGATGTAATTTGAGGAGTTTAATAAAAATGAAAGTTTGGATGAATTAGTGGTGTTGGAGAGAGGATTCCTTGATGTGGGATTCCTTTGGATGTTTAGACAAGAGAACTTATGAGGGGTTAGGTGTGAACAGTAAGGAAATGGGAGAGGAAATGTGTTTAGTTTCAGCACTGGATACAAACATTTGGAGCTCAATGAAAAAAAAATAAATAACTTTTTATTTTATTTATTTATTTTTATGTAATACTGAGGATCGAATCCAGGCACATGCTAGGTGAGTGCTCTACCACAGAGCCACAACCCCAACCCCTCAGTGAAAACTTAATGTCTGGTGATAAAAGTTTGTATGTTTGTCATCACATAGTGGCAACCTCTTTAAAAATATAAGATCAAGCAAGATCTTGTAGTAGATAGGACAAAAGGGAAAATTTAGAACCAAATCCTAAAGTGTTTAAAGAACTTAAAGATTGAGTCAAAGAGAGAGTAGCCAGCAAAGGAAACTATAGAAAGAATTGTTAGTGGTGTCAGAGGAAATCTACTGAATCTGAAACCAGAAGTCAAAGGAGAGCCACTTCGTGACAAGCAGGTTATAATTATAATTATAATTACTATGATTATAATCATTTACATTTTGTGCATAAGCAAAGTGAGACTGAGTGGTGAGTACTTCCTCAGTTTGACACATAGTACTGATACTGTGTGATATCAGTGTGTTTTAGACTACACCTTTTATGTATAAATCTTTCCTACTAATTATAGGAACACTTCTAGCAATAGCATTCCAATCAAGTTCTATGTAAATGTGAATTAAGGAACTAATTACTTTCCCCAAACTTATACATAAAAGTAATGTTTTCTTGTGACTCTGATAAATTATCAGGAGTTTTTCACAGTGACAAAGTGGCTGAAGTGTATGGCAGACCTTGCAGACAGGAATCAGCAGAGATACAAGGGGGACCTACTACGGAGAAAAGTGCATTGTATCACAGATTTGTTTGTACAGATGTGTGTGTGTGTGCGCCTACGTGTGTTTGTTATTTTTCCCCCTTGGGGGAAGACTCATTATGAGTGGTATAGAAAGCACCTATAGAAAGTGGTGACTATATGAAACACCAGAAGGAAAAATCAGATCAGATCTTATAGGGTTTGCATCCGGCAAATGAGTTTGTAGACACAATGGGCAAACTGAAGGCTTATAAACCAAAGTAGCATATTAAAACTATCCTCATATAAAACAACTTGACTCTTAGGGTAGGCAAGTAATATTTTTTGGTTCATCATCCTTTTATTCAGAGAGATCCCTGCTCCACGCCTACCAGTTCTGATGTTAATCACCACACACACACCCTCCCCTTGTACAGAGAGATAAATATCTGGCTCAGGTTGAGATATTGGTAGGGTGCTCACACCAGTGGGCCCCATGATCAAACAGGGCAATCCAGGTCCTTTCCTTGATTATTATTCAGATACCAAGAGAAAAACAGCTCTTTTCTTACTGAAGCTGAAAATTTAGGGCCATGAGAAACTAAAGCCGCTAGTAGTTGGATCCCACGCTGTCTGAATGAAGTCTGCAGAGACAAAGCCCTATGGCTTCCTTCTGGCTGTAGCCATTTCCGGGATGCTTTCTTCCTCTAGACCTCAGAAGTGAACGAACGGATTAATTATTTTCTTGAGTTCTGAATGTAAAATAATTGGCTTTTTCAATATTTCTGGTAAAAAAAAAATGAGATTATCTACAACCAGTGGGATTCTATATCATGTACAACCACAAGAATGAGAAATTATACTCCATCTATGTATGATGTATCAAAGTGCAGTCTACTGTCATGTGTACTAATAAGAACAAATAAAAATATTACGAAAAAAAGAATAAGGAGACTAAAGCTATGGCAATAAAAATAGTTGTGAGAGTGGATGGACAGATTGGAGATATCTGTCTTGCTTGTGTTTTATAGATGTATTGAGAGTAACTGTAGTGTCTTGTCTGAAAATTCTGTCTTTGTTGGTAGAACTGCTCGTGTGACAGATAAAGAAGACAAAGAAGGAAAGAGTTAATTTTAAGTTTCAAAAGTAAATGATGCTTGGTGCCCATGTGGAGATACAGGCACTAAAAAGGCAAAGACATTGGATGTGAAGCCCAAAGCAATGTCTAGGCTAGAGTGTAGGTTTGGAAATCATTAGTGGATACAGAGTATGTGAGCATTGAGGATAGATAAATATGTTTTTAAAGAAAGGAAGAACAATGCAGAAAAAAAAGCATTGCATATTTATTGAAAATGGGAATCAAATTCATTGGCATGTTCTCTGACACTCACATGTATGGATATGAGCAGACTAACGATTGCTTTAGGTACAGTGTCAGGCGTGTTCCTGTTCACAGTCCCGGTTAATCCTCTGAGAGTGCTCTGAGGAGAGTTTCCATTCCTAACTTCATTTTACAGGTAAAGAAAATGATAAGATCACTTGCAGTTTAAAATTCTCACAATCCTGTTTTTTGTTTCTGTATCCAGTCCTGTGCATATATGTTTAATTTAAAGAAAAATCCAGAAAGATGCTTATTCCCCCCACCCCAATTTTAAATATATCTCTACATTTTAATAGTATGTGATTATCTTAAGGTCATTTTGTTTAGATGATGACAGTGGATGGCTAAGAGTCCTGTGGAAGCACTTTAGCTGTCCAAATGTCAAGTTGCAATCAGTCAAGCTGATCAGCATTCATCTTTATTACACAGTCATTATGAGTGCATTGGCAGCGACGTCCTCCTCATATTTGGTGCCCTTAGAAAAAAGGCAAACCCACTGTCTCAAGGACTATGAAAAGTTTCAGCCCAAATATATTGTTTTTGCTAAAAATATGAAGAATTAGCAGCTATATAAAAATAGTTAATATTGGATTTTCAATAAAACACTATTGGTTATTATAATTATTTAAGTAATTATAAAAGAAAGGAACTCAATAAAACTTACATTTGATGTTATTTAAGTGAATTCACACTTGGAGTGGGTTAGTGTGTTGTTTTTGTTATTCTGTTTAAATGTATTTATACATATGAGAAAATAAAGCCAGGCCATGATTTAAAAAAAAATGAATAAATAAACACCAAAATCATCTAATTTAGTCTGAAAACATTATTTTTATGCACTCTGTTTATGGTATAAGGTTTAAAAAATGTATTCTAATTTATTTCCCTAGTCCTGGGGAGGCTTGTTTTAGGAACAATGAATTTTATTAATTAAGTGATGCAATGCAACTAAGTGAATACTACTAACATTGTAAATCACCAAGTTGATAACTGCTAACTATTTAATAATGGTTAAATTTTAATATATGATGCAAATTAAAAATGCATAAAAAAGAAGAGAAAATGATTTTTCTTTTTAACTGTAGGATAAATCAAGATCCAAACTCCATTAGGAAAATGAACATTAGTGCATTTACTTCTCTAGGACTCCTCTGTGCAAACCTCACTAGGAATTAAAGTTTCATTACTTTACTTATCCCTTACCTGATGCCTGGGTAATAGAATGTGCTGTGGGCTCTCTTCTCAGGAGGGAAAGGCCTTGTTTCTTGCAAAGGCTTGGAGTCCTATGCACTCTGTAACTGTGATAGATTCATTGTCTTGCTGTGGCCCTGAGTTTCTTCAAGTGTAACTTTGCGACAGGATGTCTTGCTTTATTTTTTTCTCATACTTTTAACAGGGAATCAAAGGAGATGAGGGTAGCTATCCCATTATATGAATCTAAAATTTTCACAATTCTAAGTCTGCACATTTAGTGAAGGCTGCAGAAGTCTCCAGGAAGGAGTCTGACTGGTCCCTGGGACATGGGACCATCAAACCAGCACTTCCCAGAGTAGATGTTCCATTTCTGAAGACCTGCTGTCCTACTCGGTGACCTGGAGGTTTGCTAATTGGGTCTTGCATATTCAGTCAGGAACTTTCCCGAACTCAACAGAGACTGCTGAACCTACAGACACAGAAAACCTTTATTTGTTGTCCATTTTTAACATCATTCTGTGTTGTCAATGTATTTCTGATAGCACTTTAGTCATGCAAATTATAACACATTGTTTTCCAAGGTCATCTTCCCTTTAGTAGAAGGTAAAAGTCTGAGTTAATTCACCACTGGTGATTCACCTTTTTGCTAACTTGAAAAATAAAAGCTAATTTCATTTCAAGCTATGCAGATGGATGGATATAATTGTGATAACATATAGCACTTATGTGATTATTTACTGCTTTGTTTACAAATGAATTACAATTATTTACTTATTTGCACTTATTAATATTTACAATTTAATGAGGGAATGCATGTGTTAATTTAACACAATTTGTTAATAAGAACAAGAACAGAAGCAGTTCTATGTTGATCCTTGTTCTCTGGGAAGAAAAAATAATAGTTATTTTTTAGTGTTTGATGATTCCAGTGCTATAAACACCCTCACAATGGCCCATTTCAAGCTATCAGCCAACTCACAAAATGCCTGAATATTTATAATCTGATTGTCTCAGGAATCCAAGCTGATCCCATCCCCCACTGATTTGGTAGGGAGAATTTTCCCATCAGGGATTTCCATGAACAATAGGATTCTAAAAAGCAAGTAACACACTTAGTGGAACTTCATTTTTGTAGTATAAGTTTCCTATAAATGTGAGTGCCCTCTTCCACATTTCTAATCCACCTTGCTACTCGCTTCTACTGAACAGACTCAAAATCTATAGGAAGGTTCAAGGATGGAAAATATTTCTATTTGTGCCAGGAGTTTCTCACAGAACCATGGTTTGAATTACACCATAACACATTCGTGATTTCTGCTTTAGAAGTCAGGATATGTAAGAAATAGAAGGGCAACAGGATTTTAAAAGTACCTGGAGCAAAGAATAATATACCTGCTATAATCAATAGATAGGATAAAATGGTCAATCTACAAAGCATTAATTTTCCCCTAGGTTTCATGGCCATCTCTTGAGACTAAATAAAATCAACATTTTTTTTTCAAACTTTTGTGTGAAACTTTATTTTATCTCTTGCCATTTAAGCTTTAAGTTTCCTGTTTTCCTTTTCCTATATTCTTTTCAAATTCATTATAATGTAATTCTTACTTTATTTTTCCCTCCAACAGCCATCAGACCTCTTGGTGTTCATTTTGTCTCCTTTACCTTCAATCTTTACTATTCCCTCTCTTTTTTTTTTTTTTTTTTTTTTTTTTTTCATCTTCTTTGGTCCATTAATTTAATTTCATGGAGGACATACAATTTTCTAGCTTCTGTTTTGATTTTTAGTTTGGAGGCAGTTACTGAGATGAGTATAGCTAAAAGTGCAGATCTTAAGCAGAGAGTCTAATGAAATTAGCAAATGTATATCCACATAACCATACCCTCAATTAAGATAAAGAGCATTTCCATCAATCCAGAAATTCCCCATATTAACCTTTTTAGGGGACCCTATGTTCCACAAAGATTATTGTCTTCAATTATGTCACCATAGATTAGTTACTAGCGTACTCTTGAGTCCTACATGCAATTGTGCAGTATACACCATTTTGTGCCTAGTTTTGTTAAATTTAACATAATATCTTTAGGTTTATTTGATTTAGTGCTTTTTATGAATAATTTACCCATCACAATTAATGAGGAATATATCACTTTAAGAGCATATCAAAATAAGGGCTGGAGTTGTGGCTCAGTGGTAGAGTACTTGCCTGGCATGTGTGAGGCCTTGGGTTTGATCCTCAGTACAACATATAAATAAATAAATAATCCATTGACAACTAAAACAATGAAAAAAAAAAGGGGGGGGATATGCCAAAATAATTGATTCAAGCATTCTGTGGATGGACATTTGGGTTGTTTTCAGTTCTGGCTATTTATGAGTAATTCTTGTGTAAGTATTCAAGTTTATGTAGAACATAACATTCTTATTCAAGTTCATGTAGAACATTAGCTTCTAATTGGGGATCATAAGATCAGTGTATGAATGATATTTTAAGAAACTTCCAAATAATTTTCTAGAACTGTTCTGACATTTAACCCCTCTGAGCTGGATACAAGAATTCCACTTGCACCATGTCCTCATCACATCTGATATTTCTGCTTTTTTAATTTTAATAATCCCAGTGTGTTTGCTGTGGTATTTTGTTGTAGTTTTAAATTCTTGAAGACTAATGATGCTAAGTTCATTTTCATATGTGAATATTCTGATTTGTAGGAACTCTATGTATTTTAGATTTGTATACATTCTTTTCTTTATATATTTTGGATACTAGTTCTCCTATATATGTATCATGAATACATTTTCCCAGTATTTTACTTGTATGTTCATTTTTTCCACAGTCCTTTGGAAAAATAGCAAATGTTTTTACCTTTGACAGAGTTTTTAGTATTAGGTAGTTGTCTACCTAATATTTATGCATAGTTGGCACTCTGGGTCTTATAAAGTCTTTCCTGCAAATAGCACTCCATTTCCTGTGGAGAAGATAATAAAAGGGAAATCAGGTTGTAAACTGAACAAAACAAAGATTATTGGAAGATAACATTGATCAATGACAAAGAACAGAATTAAGATTAAATAAAAGGAACCATCAACGTATTGAGATGAGGATCCAATAATAATCTGCCAGTTCATTATGGAAGCTGAGAGCAGAAATCGACAGTTAGGGGAGGACCAAGTTGGGCACAGACGGGTACACTATGGTTTCCATCTTGTTCTCGTTTGAAGGAGCCCTAATTAGGAAGGGCTGTTGTAGCTAGCTGGAAGCCATAAGTTCCACCTGATATGTATGTGACGCACCTGTAGGCACCCGCAAACCTGAAGGTATATAACCGGGTGAAAGTGGTCCGAGTTAGGAGAACAGAGAATTCAGTCAGCCGGGCAGTCACTCGGTCGGTCAGAAGAATCAGAGCGGCCAGAACGTAGGCAGAGCGGTTACAGAAGAGAAACCAGATAGAAGACAGAAGAGAAACCAGATAGAAGAAGTAATGACTGGTCAGAGTTAGGCCGAGGCTCCTGAGGAAGACAGAAGACAGAAGAAAGAAGAAGGAAGAAAGAAGCTCTAGTCTTTCTCTAAGCTAAGCTCTAAGTTCTAAGAAGAAGCTCTAAGCTCTATCTTTCTTTCTCTCTAAGACTCTAACTCTAAGCTAAGAAGACAAGAAGAAAAGCTCGCTTTAATCTTTCTCTCTAAAAATCTTTCTTTACTCTAAGCTCTCTCTAAGAAAGTAGAAGTAAATGTAGTAAAAGCTTTACTCTGCCTCCGAGAGTTTTCCTCCCGGTTTTCGGTACCAGGCAGCTTACACTCGTTGATGAAGGTATTATTTATCTTAATTAATGGGATGGTGGTATTGATATGCACATGTGCTCTTTGTCCAATGCATGTTCTAGGACCTTTGTCAAAAATCAATTGGCTATAGATACATGGAGTAATTGGAGCATTCATTGGTGTTAAAATATTATGGCAATTTTAAAAAATGGTTTGGCAGTTTCTTATAATATTATGCATATGTTGATCCTACCATCAAGCATTATTTCCCCATGGTATTTCGACTTTCTCTTATATATTCTGGATAAGATTTTAATAAGAATGTTCTTGGAAATTCAAGAGAACACTCTTTTATTCTTTATTTTTTTCCTCGCTTTGGTACTGGGGATTGAACCCATGAGCATTTAACCACTGAGACACATCTCCAGTCCTTTTTTGTATTTTGCTTACAGACAGGGTCTCACTGAATAGCTTTAGGGCCTTACTAAATTGCTGAGGCTGGCTTTGAACAAGTGATCTTCTTGCCTGAGCCTCCAAGCCACTAGGATTACAGGTGTGTACCCGCCTAAGAGAACACTCTTGATGAAGGATCTGAGTAGACCATGCCATTACTGTTACATCCCCTCCTTGTGCCATGTGGGTCTCTGCCTTCACATTTCCTCCTATGTCCTGTAGGACTTGGTTCCTAAGGGGAGAATCAAACTGTAGGTGAATGACACAAACTACAACTCTGTACATTTACTGCAAGTGATTTTGGGCTGCAAATGATGTCCATCGACTTGCTCTTCCATTACTATTATAAATTCTGCCTGCCTTAAGCTCTCACCTTTACTGTTCTCAGGGTTACTTGGTGGAGTGACCCAAATCCTCCTGGAAGTATCAGAGCCCTCGGTTATCACACGCCTTTCAGCCCATACCTGCACATGACCATTCACAAAAGGTGAATCATCTTCTTGCCCCTGGTGCTCTGGCTTATCTCACTTAATACAGTGATCTCTAGTTTCGTCCATGTTGTTGCAGTGATGGGAGTTCTTCCTTCTTTATGGATGAATAGCATTCCATTGTGGCTATGTCCCAAATTTTATGTATCTATTCATCAGCTGATGAACAATTAGGCTGTGTATTTCTTGGATGTTATGAGAAATGCTGCAATAAATTTGGGAGTGCAGTCATCTTATAAACACATTGATTTTATTTCCTTTGGCTGCATATCTAGTAATAGGATTTCTGGACCCCATAATAGATCCATTTTTAATTTTTGAGAAACCTCCATGCTACTTTCTTAATGGCTGTATTGATTCACATCCCCAACAAAACTATGCACAAGTTATGTTCTTCCACATCCTCAAGAGCACTTGTTATCTAGAGTCTTTTTGATCAGAACCTTTCTTACTGGCACAAGATGATATTTCATGATAGTTTTGATTTGTATTTCCTTGATTATTAGTGATGTCAAGCACTTTTTCACATACCCTATTGGCTATTTGCTTATCTTTCTTTGAGTAATATCTTCTTCAGTATATCACCTATTTTAAAATCAGATTATACTTTTGCTAATTTCTTTATTTTATTCAAAGTTGTATATGACAATAGAATGCATTGTAATTCATAATATACATGTGGATAAAGAAAATGTGGTATATATACACAATGGAATATTACTCAGCAATAAAAGACAATAAAGATGGTAGGATGAGCTAATTTTGTTTTTTTGTTCTTTTTTTTTTTTTTTTTTTTTTTTTGTGTGTGTGTGTGTGTGTGTGTTTACCGGGGATTGAACTCAGGGACACTTGACCACTGGGCCACATCCCCAGCCCTTTTTTGTATTTTATTTAGAGACAGGGTCTCACTGAGTTGCTAAGTGCCTCACCATTGCTGAGGCTGGCTTTGAACTCTCAATCCTCCTGCCTCAGCCTCCCAAAGTGCTGGGATTACAGGCGTTGAACTAATTTTTGAGTTATGTGTTTTAGATATTAACTTGTCAAATGTGTGACTTGCATTTATTTTCTCCCATCCTGTAGGTTTTCTCTTTACTCCACTGTTTGCTTCTTTTCCTGTGCTAAAGCTTTTTAATTTGATATCAGCCCATCTATCTACTTTTGCATTCTTTTCCTTTCTTTTTGCATTCTTTTCCTTTCTTTTGGGTCTTAGCCAAAAAAAAAAAAAAAAAAAAAAAAAAAAAATCCCTGCTCACTACAATGTTCTAAAACAATTTTCCTGTTTTCTTCTACTAGTTTCATAGTCTCAGCTTTTATATTTAGATCTTCAATACATTTTGAGTTAATTTTTGCATCTGGTGAGACACAAAGGTCTATCTTTGTCCTTATTCATATGAATATACAATTTTTTCCAGAATTGAAAAGATTGTTATGTCTCCGATAACTATTCTTAGCATCTTTTTAAAAACTCAATCAACTACAGATATGGAGGTTTTCTTCTAGATTTATTCTGTTCCACCAAATTAAGTATCTGCTTCCATGCCAATACTATATAATTTTGATTACTATACCTTTGTCATAATATAGTTTAAAGCCAGTTAGTGAAATGTTGCCAGTTTCAGAACTTCATATACATGCAATTTTTCATGTATGCATTTTTGTTAACTCAGGTTCTCTGAGACACAAACTACAAAAAGGATTAAATATGCACACAATATATTCATTTATTTTCCTCTACACCAGCTCATCCTTGGTAACCACTATTCTAACCTCCATTTCAATTGTTTTAGATTCTATATATAAGTGAAATTGCGTGATATTTGTCTTTCTATGTCTGGCGTATTTCCCTTAGCTTAATGTCCTCCAGGTTTATCTTTGTTGCTACCAATAACAGGATTTTTTTTTTGTAAGGTTAAATAATAGTACATTATGTAATATACCAGTTTAAAAAATATTCATTTAGTGATGGACACTAAAGTTGACTCTGCATGTTTTTTTGTGAATAATGTTGCTATGTACACGGGAGAGCAAATACACCTTCAACATAGTAATTTCATTTCCTTTGAATAAATACTCAACAATGGCATTGCTGGATCATATGATGATCCTATTTTTGTTTTTTTGAAAAACCTCCACAGTGCTATACCAATTTGCATTCCCACCAACTGTGGTGCAAGGGTTCCCTTTTTGTCATATGCTAACACTTTTCTGTCCTTCTGAATATAGTCATTTTATCAGGTAACACATGATTTATTGAGAACGATGCAGAGAAGATAGAAATCTTCACATTGTAAGGAATGTCTGACACTTGAGAGGGGAAAAGAAAAGAAGAAAGCTTGGATAGAAAGAGTCTCATACTACAACATATATCCAAGAATTCCAAGAAAATTACAGTTCGGCAGATGAAATGTCTCAAGGGAGAGTCACGCGCTGAAGGAGTCCTGTCTCCTAAGGAATGGGATCAGCACTGGTGCCCCACTGTGCTCAGCCCTTGGATGGGAATTGTGCCTGGAAGCATCCACTGTCTTGATGCAAACGTGATGTAGATCCCAGAGGGCAGTAGTAGGGCTACGCTCCTCGCCCTGACAGGGGAGCTGAGCAGTGGATTTTTATTTTTATTTATTTTTTTACTTAGTGTTTCTGAGATTCCTCTCTGTCGTTGCATGTTTCAACAGTTGTCTCTATTTAATGATGAATACTCTTTAATTGCATGAATAAAAACCAATTTGTTCATGTATTTCTTATGAGCAATTGGGCACTTCTAATTCAGGTTTGTTATGAGTAAGTAAGCTGTAAAATGTTCGTCTGTAAATAATTTTCTGATCTTATCTTTTCACTTCTCTTGTTTCAATACCTAATGGTAAAATTTCTGAGTCATGTGACAGATATATGAGGAGTTTTACATGAAATCACAAGATTTCTGAAGTGGTTATGACATTTTAATTCACCACTTTGTGCGGTGCTGGTGATGGTCGTGATATTCTAGGTCAAAAGGAAAGGGGGGACTAAGCTATTCAAATTTGATGCAAATTCAGCTCTTTAGAATATAAAAAATGGTACTGTGTCCATGTTCAACTAAAACAACTTGAAAATTAAAAAAAACCTTTTTAAATACAAAAATAATTAAAAAGCCAATTCTCCACCCTGTGGAAATTATGTCCTTGTTATTTGTTATCCTAGACTCTGTTCTTAGCTTGCTTGTCCTATGGGGCAATACAGAAAGAGGATAAGAGGCTGTGGGAATAAGGCCGTGGAGCCTGTATAAAGAGAGAAGCCAGCTTTACCTTCCACCATGTTCCCAGGACTTGATCTCAGTGACCACAGGGATGGGACTACCCTGGTCTAATTAGATACTTTTCCCTTCCAATACCAGGTCTACTTCCCTCTGGGGGTATTGTATTATTGTATATGCATATGCACTTGTGCACCCATGTACACACACACACACACACAAAATGTGGTTCAGTTTTTGTATATGTCACATAAAACTTACCAAGTGTTTATCATTAGATAAACAGCCAGCCAGCCCTGCCTTATAACCACTTGCCTGCCTAGTTCAGTTTATATGGGTCCACTCAGCCTAGCCAAGGTGAACCATAAAATTAACAATCACACCCTGCAGTAAGACTCAAGCACTGGCCTTCAGACTGAACACGATCAGAGGCATCCTCCTCTATAGGAACCTCCAGGCTGCTCCATTTATCTTTCTTCTAGTTCTCAAGGTACAAGAAACAGATGAGGAAGCCAGCACACTTTCAGAATAATAATATTGATTCACATCTGTGGAAAACAGTTTTTAAAGTCATACTAAATTGCACAGACATAATTAAAATCACTCGTAATCTCCCAAGTCAGAAAGAGAATTATTGTTTATTACAGTGGTTTTATGATTTTTGTAAAGTCTTAGATATGTACATATATATCATTCTGCATAGGTGGACTTGAAATTTTATTGTATTTAATTATAGCTAAAGCCACATAAGGTTATTTTCCTTTCAAAAATAAAAGCATTAAGGATAAAGTTCACCACTCTGTTAGGAGCTATTCACTAAGGGGATGCACTTCCTAGGGCATGCTGCGTTCAGGGATTGAGCAGGATGGGTATAAAGACCTGGTCTTTTGTGCCTATGTAGCATAATTTGGAGTCACAGAAGCCCTTGCACAGCTCCTTTCTGTGTTGGCTGAGGCTTCCTACACACTTTTGAGACCCAGATTTTTGAGTCCTGAACTCTGTCTCCGTGTTTACCCAATCTTCTACAATGACCTTGACGTTGATCTTCACAGACACAAGGGTGGGGTGCACCTATAATACACAATCCTTAACCCCGAGAGAGTCACTGTTACCAACTGTTTTATTATTATTTCAGACACACGCATATGCACTTGTGCACCCATGTACACACACACACACACACACACACACACACACACACAATGTGGTTCAGTTTTTGCATATGTCACATAAAACTTACCAAGTGTTTATCATTAGATAACATTTTTATTTCTTATTTTTTTTCTCAGAAATATGTTTACTGATTTATCGGCGTATATAGACCTACCTTGCCATGTTAAGTGCTTTATTCCACACTTTTGCCATATCGGCATTAATTTTGCTATTTCTTTATCTATAGACTCCTAAGTTGTCTCAGTTGTTACAGTCCACCAATATTTACGCACAACCCCTCCTGCAGTGTTCTGACTGTACCCCTAGGTGGGAACTAAGTAATGGAACTACTGGGTCTTAATAAAAGCCTAACTGGTATTATGGGCCACAGCGTGGCTGGGCTCATTTACAGTCTTCAGCAGTAAGTCTGAGCAGCATGTCTCCTGTGCACGCTCAGTTGATGTGTGCAAGAACATTGACGGTTATCCTGGAAATTTACTGCTAATGTCTTCTTCAAATGTTTATTGTGATGCATATATCAGTCAGTATTTTCTTTTCCTTTTTTTTTTTTATTTCACTGCCGTCATCCAAATTTCTACAACTTACATAATGCCTTCACATCTATAATCTCATTTTATTCTCACAACGCTTCTCCAAAGAAGGCGAGCAGCAATTTTTGCTAATGAAGTCTGAAAGAAAAGAATTCGATGTAAATGCTCAACTGTAATATAATACCATGTGAGTACATTTAGAAGTGAAATTATGCAGTAATTATGTGTGTTTAATATTTTAACATTTTGTTTTGCTATTTCTCAAAGAAAATTCTTATTTCTAAAACTTACTGTACCTGCTACTCAAGTAGTAAAGTATCTTAATTCTATGGCAACTGAGAGTGTTTCTTCATTTTAAATACTGAGCAACTTTCCCTGTGGGGCAATTCTTTTTGTAATTTGCATATGCTATTCATTGTGTTCATCGTTCCCTAAATTCAGAAGCTGAGACCATTTGACTTATTATGGCTTAAAATAACAATATCATCTGTCTAGAAGTTACCCGACAACTTCTGAGACTTTAATTAAATTTTCATTCTTTTTTTCTTCCTGCCATAGAAATATAATTTTTAGATAAAATAAATATAAAAATTTTACTCTGAAATTAGCAGATCGAGGAATGTAGCACCACTTTAATGAGCTATTTTAGAAAACCAAATAGATGAGCTGTGACAATGGATTGCAAAACAAAATTTATAACAGTATTGTTAATTTTCAAACTAATTGGCTTCTGGAAATGCTGGTGTAGTCTTAAATGAAGGGTGATTCAAGACTGAAGGAATATATAAATGTGATTGAGTTGAATATCATTTTTACACGACATATTGCCAATAATGTTCAACATCTCCACTATTCTGTTTTTGTAGAGATTATCACATATTTGTTCTTTCATTTATGTATTTTTCTGCACCCTATCTCTTAGCATTCACTCCTTTGCCAGTGTCTCCTCTGCACTTCCTATCCTTGTGATACCGTGGGTTATGTTTAAGTATAATATTAGAGAAGCATGCCCAGGCAAGCATATAAAGCAGGGTTTATGTAAAAAGGGGTTACAGGGCTGGGGTTGTGGCTTAGCGGTAGAGCACTCGCCTAGTACGTGCGCAGCCCGGGTTCGATCCTCAGCACCACGTAAACATAAATGCATTGCATTGTGTACAACTAAAGCAAATAAATATTAGAAAAAATAAAAATAAAAAGGGGTAACATAGACTTCTCCTGGGAGAGAGAAGGGGGCCGTAGCTGGTATCCTGGTATCCCAAGAATCAAGGCGTTCTGTCTTTTTTATATGTCCTAGGCTTCCTTTGTTCTCCTTCTTTCTCCTCCTCATCTCTCTCCTTCCTTATTACATGACTAGGCCCAGGGAATGCCAAAAGGTGGGAAACAGGTGGGCTGAAGTGGGAGGAGCAGAATGGAGCAGGAGGGGCAATTCCTTGGATAGGTTCCTTTAGTAACAGGTTGGAGCAGGGGCAGGTTATCTTGACAGGGTGGAGGAAGGGCTCTGAAGGCATTAACATTTCAATTCCTCAATTCTCTGGATCTGACCCTTGCCTATCTGGCTTCACTTGCATTGCCAAGTTTGTGAGGCTGTGTTGCTTGAGTGTGGAACTCGCTGCCAACCCGAGAGTGTCTGAAATCTGCTGCTGCACCAGAAATGACCTGGAAGGTGTTGAGTTTGCCTTCCCAGGCCCAGCAATGGAACCAGATAGGCTCTGGCTGCCTTGGAACTCCTTGTGCTTTTGCCCCTGTGTAGCAGTTGGAATTCTCTAGAGCAGCAAACACAGAAGAAGACAGAGACAGATGGACAGAGACAAAGACAGAGGGATACAGAGTAGAGGAGGAAAAGGGGAGACCTGTGGAGAGGAGTTGTTCCATAAAATGTTGGGGACAGTAAGTCCAACATTCATAGGACAAGTGACAGGCTAAAATGTTAGCAAGGTTTCTATGTTTCAGTCTTCTGGAGCCCCAATTTCTTCTTTGGTACAACTGAGTCTTTGCTTCTATGATCTTCAGTTGGTCAGATATGGCCCACCCACATTGAGAGGAGAAAACTGCTTTACTCAAAGTCTATTGATTTAAAGGTCAATCACATCTGAAAAAATCTTCAGTAGAATGCATTTATGTACTCTGATACAACATACATAGATGAGATGTAATTTCTCATTTTTCTAAGTGTACATGTTGCAGAATCATATTGGTCATGTAGTCACATATATACATATAGTAATAATGTCTGTTTCATTACACTATCTTTCCCATCCCCACATCTCCTCCATCCCCTCCCATCATTTCCCTCTACCTAATCTAAGGTAGCACTATTCCTCCCTATTGCTGCTCGCTTTACTGTGAATTAGCATCCACATATTAGAGAAAATATTCGGCCTTTGGTTTCGTGGGATTGGCTTATTTCACTTAGCATGATACTCTCCAACTCCATAACTAATTAAAACAAATTTTAAAAAATTTAAAAACAAATCTTCACAGCAATATCTGGACTGCTGTTTTGAGCAAACAATCCTGCCTACCCATGGACTCCCAAGTTGACACATATAACTAACCATCATACTCCTCAGCAAGACTCGGCCTTAGTATTTCAGGACAAAAGGAAAAGAATGAACAACAGAACAAACAGACTCACAAAAGCACAGCAAAACAAATCTAGAAACACAGACACATAAGCACAAACATCTAAAAATTTACTTTTTTTTTTAATTGGCACTTTCTGTACTTAAGTCAGGAATCATATTTTTATTAGCATGTCATTTCCTTTCTACTTAATCATTTTAAATTTGATAAAAATAAGAAAAGTACAGGTTTTTTTTTTTTTTTTTTTTTTTTTTTTTTTTTTTTTTTTTTTTTTTAGTGCAAGGCAATGAAATTCATACATGTTAAAAAATGTACCCAAATTCACATAGTTGACAAAGATTCTGAAAAAAATGTATGACCTGATAATAACAATAATAATTAGTCAAAAAGTCTGCTCTGGCAAGAAGGCTGGGTTGAGAAAAGTTAGCTCCTTTAAATTCTGAAAGGAGACCATGGAAAAGAAATGAGGGACGTTTACGATGGGTTGATTACAATGCAATGTTTGTTGGTTGTAGAAGAAGAGAAAATAGGAGTTATTAATAGCCATGTAATGAATAAATAACCAGAATAAATAACCAGGATGGTCAAGGTTTCGGATGACCTGAAGAGGAGAAGGATTGTATTAAAGGGCGTGCTGGGACAGGTGAGCTGCAGCGGTAGAGTGAGAGCCAGGGCAATATGATGCAGGAGCCTGGTCTCTTTACGGGTTCAGACGTTGGTTGATGGAAGTAAGGGGCTGAAGACCATGAAGGACAACAAGGATTGGGGGAAAGACAGAGCAACAGACACAGAAGAAGACAGAGGTGCCTATCTGTACACTGGCCTCTCCTCTCTTGAGTTGCGGTAGAGTAGTGGTGAGAAGGATGAGCCGGGAGCCAGCAGGCATAGTCTTCATGAAATGGAAGGAAATGACTGCAGCTTCATCCCTGTAGACCGCATGGAAATAGTGCAGCTAAGAGTCCTGTGGTCCAACCTTCCAAGTTCTGGGGATGACCAGTGGGCAATGAAGTCAAATATTTAGGGAGAGGCAATGACCTAGAGACATAGGGTAAAAATGCCTGGGTCAAAGTTCATCAATGCAGCTAGCAAGTCAGTCTGCCTTCAAGCCCATTGAGCTAGTGCAAGATGAGGCCAAAGATAAGTGACACCCCAAACATTCAGAGTAAAGCAACTGCACATACCATTTAATATTACAAGGAAGGAAACCCAAGACTTTGTAGCCTTGCCTTTGGCGAGCTTGGGCACCTCCTATCTTCTCTTTTGGTTGACATGTCATGGTCCCTGGGTAGGTGTCACAAGAGCAGGGAAGCTACCAGAAGACAGATTTCTCCCACCCAAGCCTACTTTACTTCTACTATGTGGTAGGATTATGCTCAACTATAACTTTATCCACCTTCCTGACTTTGGGAACAGAGATCTGAAATAAATGGCTGTTTGAAAAGAAAATGATACCCATGTGATGGGCACCAAAGGTCACCATTCCCTTCTTCCAATTTTACAAAACGAGCCATTTTTTTTCTTTAAATGACATGACAGTCATGTCATTCACTGCCAACTATCTGTCATTTTGATAGCAAAAATATCATCACATTCTTGTACCACGGATATGAGAGATCTACGAGAAACAATGTGTTGACACATTTCACTCAAAATAATATAGGACTGATTGTTTCCCTCTTTAATTTTCCAAAAATGTATGTGAGAAAGATCTGCCGTGACTGAACAGGATGACAGTGGTTGAGAGGAACGTGGTAAGACAATGGGGAAAAAAATATTTCTAGGAGAATTATAGGTCACCAGTAATTTTAGGAGCAAAATCATCCTTTTGAATGGGTTAGAAGCAAACATAAAGACATTCAATAATTCTTCTGGATTATACATTTCAACAAATCTGATAATCACAGCCAACGTAAAAGTTTGATGAGGCAGAGAGACGTTATTTTCTTTTTCACATCTTAGAGCATCTTCCAGTTCTAGATAATTTTATTAGAATCAGAGAGTTCTAGGACTGCTACTGTTGATAGAAGTCATACGCATTCAACTCGTTCTTTTATTGATGAGGAAAATGCTAAATTAATCTGGCCATGGTCAAAGGTCTGTAGTCATGCTTGTCTGTAGGCGAGGCTAAGTCCACTGTGGCTCAGTTCTTTTGAAGCAAGGTTAGTTTGAAATCTCAGCATATCAAAGACCTAGGAGACCTAGAAGAGGATTAGCTTGGTGCTTTTTTGATTCCTACACAGGGCAATATTAAACAAAGCAAAGAAATGACCACAATGATTGCAGCACTCAGTAGTAGGTGTAGGTGTAGCTGAGCCTACTGTGAAAGAGACCACAGGCACAGAACATAGTACCGGATATGACACAGAGGGAGAGAAAACACCTGGCGTGGTCCTCCTCATTACCTCTGAAGAAGAACACGGGTGAGGCAGTGACGTTGCCCAGACCCCAGCCCTTCCCTGGAGGTAGGTTTATTGCTTGTGTCATGGCTTTTGTTTAAGAGAAATGCTGAAAGGCTATATGGCAAGATGATTTGAAAGTAGATTTTTCCTTGAGATTCTGTGAGCATTGGATGCTCTGTTAAAACTCATTTTTTTCTGAAGAATATTAGGTATTCATTTTTTATATTTACATCTTCTATTTATGCCCAAACGAGGAATGCAGTATTGCAGGTATGGCAAGGTGAGTCCTGGCTAAGGAAGGCTTTGCCCCAGCGTCTCCTGGAACAAAAAGACTCAACCTTTTCAGAGTACTTTTTCTTTTCAATGTCCTAATGCTGGTGGTAGACATCAAGCCATCTAGCTTCAGGTCCACCATTCTTACACTCTGTCATAAGGCCTCCTCTCTCTCCAAGTCTCTAAAACAACACACACAAAAATCTTTCATTTACTATTTTCCTTTCACCTGACTCGAAGCTCTTTTCGGTAAGGAATCTCCCCTCTTATTTACCTTTACTTATATACTACCTATGGTATGTATTCTATTCTCAATAAAAGTTTTAAATAGAGGCAATAAAAACCACTTTTTCATAAAAATATTTATCTCTAGCTGCTATCATGTTTAAATGACATATTTTCCAATTCTTTAACTCGGATACATGTTTTACTATATGCTTATTTTCCTTTCAGGGTATATGGAATATTGTTCTAATTATGTCACTGCAGATGGCTTTGTCTTGCTGAAATCACTGGAGTGTTGACATTGCTAAAGGTTTCTTAACTATTTGCTACAAAATTCACATGAAATTGATCCTTTACAAATTATTTAAAGCTTAGGGCTGGGGTTGTGGCTCAATGATAGATTGCTTGCCTAGCACATGTGAGGTGCTGGGCTCGATCCTCAGCACCACATAAAAATAAATAAATAAAATAAAGGTATCATGTCCAAAAAAAATTTACTTAAAAATATACAAAAAGATTGGAAGGATGCAGAAATCTATATACACATAATCCTTTGCTTTATCTTAAAAGCTACGTTGTATTTTTAAAATAGTATGCAATGTGTTTATTTTAACAATGGGCGATGCTCAGACTATTACTGGAGAAATTTAAGAAAATGATTAGCATTTCAGAAGGCCTATTAATAAAGGAGAAGGACAGGGTGGTAGTGGTGGAGGTGGCACTTCTATAAGCAGGGTGTGTCAGAATGGAAGAGCCACCAGGACAAAAGAGCCTGGGGAGAGATTGATGCTCCTGCAGCTAACACCGAGTCTCTGTTCACTCACGTGACAACGGGGGACTCTTATAACCCCTCCAGACCTCAGTTATTTTAACACTGGATTCTATCTAGACAGTTCCCTGTCTAGTCTCCCTTGACCAATAGCTGATTGAGGTCAGGTGTGCAGACAAGCAGGTACTCAGATGTTTGTTGAAATCAATCAAAAGTGGATGTTTGTTGAAGCGAATCACAAGTGATGAATTGAAATGAATAGACTCCCACAAGAGTGAAACCCTGTACTCATTCTCAGGGACATAATGATGTTGTCACGTGTTTACTGGCACAAGCTGGTGAACCCCACTCAGGAGGAAACATGCTGGGTAAACATCAGAAACTTTGGAGTAGGGCGGGTGGCTGTTCCTGCTTCAACTCTGTACCCACTTGGATGAACGACAGGACATCTCTGGGACTTTCTTCTTTATCTAATTAAAACTAAGTCAATGGAATACTTACCTTGAAGGGTCGTTTAGGCTATTAAGTAAAGGTTTAATGGACATTTTCCCAGAATGAACTTTTTTTTTTTCTATACTTATTTTGGAATAACTAAGAAAAGACAGGCTTGAAGCTCTTCATTTTCTGACTACTCTGCTTTGGTTGAACTAATAATAATATCATCAAGAGAATATTGTGAATCACATCAAAGCATACTGACCCCCATGCTAATGACCATGTTGACTGGGCTCCATAATGAAACATTATCCACATTGTTTAGACTGCTAATACTTCAGAACTTTATTTATTCAATTTGAACAAAAAAAAATTAAATATATTAGTATTAAAAGAGGATATAACTACTATTGCCTTTCAGAAATGGAAAACTGTATGGTCAATTTGGCACTGAAATTTTAATATTACTGCTTCTATTCAATTAGACCAACAATTGTTAGTCACTTACTCTACACTAAATCTATTTCTTGGACTCAGCAAAAGAGATACTGGTCAGGGAGCTGTTAACCTGTGCAGGAGAAGTCTATGGTGCACAGATATAGTTCTTGACTTTTTAAAATATTGCTCTGCTGAGGATGAAACAATAAATTAGAAGTAAATTCTCCTAAGTGAGAGAAATTAACTACCAAAGAATAAGGATCTGCAGAGCTTTAGGCATTTAGAGATAATTATAATATCTAACACTTTTGCCCTCTAAGAAACAATTTCATTCCCTCAGAGGTGATGTTGCCTCAATTGGAAATGAATGGTGTAGAGGCATCACACATAACTATAACCCATATTGATAGGGTTCACAGAGGTACAGAGTCTGTGCATTTCTAGTGGAATTAGAAAAGCTTTGATAAAGGAGGAGTACTTGAAATGTCCTTTGGATATTTAGATTTCAATAGGCAGAGATGTACAAAGAAAAGGGTTGTTAAGAAGCATGCACAGAGGCTGGGTTGTGGCTCAGTGGTAGAGCACTTGCCTAGCAAGTGTGAGGCACTGGGTTCGAGTCCCACAACACACATAAATAAGTAAAAAAATAAAGGTAGACAGTGTTGAGATGATAGTGTTGGGTTTATCTACTGAACAGAAGATATGCACGGGCTGAAATGTGGACTTTCTTTACAATAATTAAGAGATTAAGAGAGAATAATTAAGAGATTTTGAACACATAAGTAACAAGACAATAAGAAAGGTACTTTGAGCCGGGTACTGTGGTGTACGCCTGTCATCCCAGTGACTCAGGAGGCTGAGGCAGAAGGATTGCAAGTTCAAAGCCAGCTTCAGCAAAAATAAGGTGCTAAGCAACTCAGTGAGACTCTGTCTCTAAATAAAATACAAAATAGGACTGGGGATGTGTCTCAATGGTCAAGTGCAGCTGAGTTCAATCCTGGTACCTGTCCTAACCCCCAAAAGAAAGGTACTTCAATAATGATGCAGATGGCCCATAATTAAATGCAAGAGCAACTAATTCAGAAACTTGTGTGCAATGGTACAGGGGAGAGGTATCAGGCCCTAAAGAGGATTGTAGAGCTCAAGTTATTAGACCTATTTTAACTTGACTTGATAGCAAAGCTTAGTTATCACAAAATGTACGAATGTAGAAATCTAGACTAAAAACAAATCCTGCAGGAAAAAAATCAATGCTTCCTCTTATGAATGAGAAAGTTCTTTTTTTACATTTTTAATTATTAGCTCCCCAGGTTGCTGAATTTATAGCTTGTACCATTATTCCAAAGGGTCAAACAAATGTGTTTTTAACACTAATATTCTGAGAAGCCTATCAGAAATGTCCAAATCCTAGAAGCAGGCCGAAGTCAGCCTTGGATATGACCTAGCTCATAGTTCCTTGCAAACAGATTTAATTTTAATTTTTATATGAATGGTAGCAAGATATCTTTACTAACTTTGTATAAGTAATCAATAAAGCCAGCCACACACCTAATGGCAAAATTACTAGGCCATAGAAACTAAATGTAATATTAGTAATTCATTAAGAAAGCAAAAAGCCTCCAAATGTACTATAATAACATAACATTTATGTATGAGATAGATATTTCCCCAAATTGAGGTGGCTAGTAATTTTCTTTTGGTCAGCCTTTTATACCACATTTCTGAAAAAAGATTTGTAAATGCAAGAAAGAAACTCACATTTAAAGAGCACCTACCTTTTGGTCAGTTTCATATTGCAGATTGTTTTTATCTATGTAATTATACTTGAAAGGTAAGGATTGTGATGAAAACCTTACAGCCTTGGAGGTTCAGAAAAGTACAAACGTTCTAAAAATGTGAACTAATGGACTTGAAATTTAAAAGAAGTTTCCTAATTTAAAGGTTTGTGCTTCTTTACTAACTTAAGTGGAATCTGATTGCAAAATAAGAATAAATTCTTTTGAATTCTTTTGTTGTTTGGTTTTGGTTTTTCTTTTTGATATCGGGAATTAAACCCAGAGGTGCTTAAACACTGAGCCACATCTTCAGCCCTTTTTTGTATTTTATTTAGAGACAGGGTCTTGCTGAGTGCTTAGGGCCTTGCTGTTGCTGAGGCTGGCTTTGAACTTGCAATCCTTCTGCCTCAGCCTCCAGCTGGGATTACAAGTGAGTGCTATCCACCCCCACCCCACCAAGAAGCAATTCTTGTTTGGGGGAAATGAACTTGTACAGGAAAACACGTAAGACACAGTTTGAATCTACTAAAATGCCCCCATTGTCTTTAATTACTAATAGATATAAAGTACAGAATTTTTCAGTTATGAATTGATCTGGAAAGTTCCTCAACACCCAAACCCCATGAAATGTGATAATTATGCTACTGTATATTCAAAACTGGATGATGACATGATAACCTTGGAAATAGTGTAGGAGCCCTAAATGGGGAGATAGCTAAGATTGCGGTTGGCTGTGAGCCATAAAGATGTTCAAGCATCACCACCTGCATGATCTCGCGAGACTTGGCCCGGGACTTTGCGGATTGGGTCACCACCTTTCATGATCTCGCGAGACTTGGCCCAGGACATTGCGGATCGGGTCGGCGCCACTTGGGGGTTGTTGGAGGAGTGTGATTTGCGGGTAGGAGTTGTTCTTGGAGCCGGAGAGAAAAGCTAGCAGAATAAAGAGCCTGTTCGTTTCCAGTCTGCCTCTGAACTTATTCCCGCCGCGTCGTTGCTCCAAGCGGCCATCGCTTCAGGCAGCGACAGAAACAGTGGTTATTCTTTGGCTCCCCAGAATAGTAAAGGAATTCTAGACAGTGTCAGATAAAACTTGGTTAGAGATTAATCAGTGGGAGTAAAATGAAAAGAAAGATAGTTGGGCTCTCTTTTTTGACAATATGCAAAAATTCCGGGCTTTATAAAGTATTTAATCAGTTGAAAACTTGGTTGAGAGCAATGAAGGAAAGATGAAGACAGGTCTTCTGATCCCTTCTGTCTCTTAGTCACTTGGCTTAAATGGGGTTCCCTAGAAACCAACTCTGAGACAGAGTTGTACACAATGCACAGGATGATAGTGCAGACAGGAGAATACCCTGCAGAGATAATTTTTGGGAGGAAGAACGGAAGACAGACCCAAGCAGAGGAAAAACAAAAATAAAACAAAACAGAAAAACCTAAGATTTTCAATATAGTTTCAGATATGGCCTCATCAGATTCTGTCAATGAGAAAGGTCCTTGATAGCTGTCCTAATAAAGTAAGGCACTGGATACTTGTATTCCCAAAACAACCAGATATTGTCCAGGTGCTGCCTGGGAAATGTGTGATTTTGGGGCAAAAGTAATTGCTACTATAGAAATCACAGTAATCCATCAATAGCCAATTCTCCCAACAGCTGCAGCATGGATCTGCTGGCCCTGAAGGTGGGACAGGCAGAGAGAGCATCAAGATACCACCACACTCACAGTTTCCCCCTGTGCCACCAACATCACTCACTTCTGGGATTGGCTTCCTGAGGATTCTAATTGGTCTTCTTTCCTGAGAAACTTCGAGGAGAAGGAACACTTGGACAATGGACAGGCTTTGGTGATGCAGTTGACTGGAAATTTATAGCTAATAACTTCTTCTCCCCATCCCACCACACTTCTACTGATGCCATAAGCAACTCCTCTGCTTTAGGAAACTGGCCTGGGGGAGCGACCCCCACCCCCATCCTTGAGAGGTCTGAATTCTCAGTTCCCACACCCTTCTCATAAGGTGGTAGCTGTACTCCTACATTGAAAAAGTAAAACCGGTCAGGGACACTCTAATGTATCATTTGAGTACCAAACATTTTTCTTCTTTATCCTATAGGGGAAAGTCAAGTCAACATCTGTGTATGTGGAAGAAATATCAGAAAGGATTAGCCTTTATTGTTGTAAGGACTGAATAAAATTTCTTTTATGTATGTGTTTCACATACATACCACACAGTTAATATCTATTGACTCTGACAGTCTGTATTTAGAAGTATAATGGAAAAGATCAGCTTTCCCAATGCTTTCAACATATACAAGATTCCTGTGCATTTGGGGATCATCTTGGTTTGAGAATCCAGATTTTGAAAGCATGAAAAATGGTGAGGTAAACAGAGAAAGGGTTCACCTGTTGGCCAGCACTGGCCTTACTCAAAGATTATTTTATCTGTGCAAGAGCACTTTTTTTTTCTTTTCTTTTTTTTTTTCTTTTTTTTTTTTTTTTTGCAAAGCAGTTTGCAGAAAAACTCGTGAGAAAAGAGACTGTGGAAAGGGATCTTGAAGATGGTAATTGACTTGCACTATTTCCTGAGTGCAACAATACAAAGGGCTGACCAAGGGCAAAGAAAGCATTGACAGGAACTGATGGCCCAGATGAGAGATCCAAAGGGCATCCTGAAGGGGGTCAGCAGCTTAATGGGTTTGTTTGTTTGACTTTGAATTCCTATTCTGCTCTCGTCAGTGCTTGTCACTCTGATTTCGGTGTCTCCTTTGGTCTCCATATGGATGTACCTACTATAGTTGGGTCCTGTGGAATCCCAGCAATGAAGTTTTCTTCCTAAAGACCACAAGGGCAATCCTTTTGGGATTTTGATAATTAGAAGAGAATGTTTATGGACTTATACTGTCAGGTTTGCCATGGGAATTCTGTATGGGATGGAACCTATAGACATGGGGACATGTGACATTACACAGGTTTAGGAAGACACCTGTGTGCAGGATTTACTGGAATTAAATTTAATGTAAGTATCTATTATTATTATGGATGATGATGCAAGAGACTTCAGAGGTCTTGAAAGAATTCAATATAATCGCATCTTTTAAGCACCCTGCATTGTTTGGCTTGCACCGTGCGTGGTTTGATGCACCATAAGGCTATTATTCGCCTCTCTCCTCCCAGCTGTGCTCTGAAGAAGATTCATTTCTCTTCCAGCAGTATTTTTGGTAAACAAGTAGATGTACTCTTCTTTTTGCAAAAAGACACTTCAGATGCCATTGAAGTGTGTGCAATTATTTTCATGTATCATCTACTTTGCAATCCTTACCCACTCTCTTCCTTCTACAAAATAAATGAAAAAGAAAATGCAAAAACCTAGGCAAAAAAAAAAAAAAAAAAAAAAAACTAGGAAAGACTATCAAAACAACATATGTTATAGGAGTGTGACCCAAGGATTTTCATAAAATAATTTAGCGTCCAGAACTTCCTGATGGTGAGTTGTTCATAAAAGCCTTAAACCAGCATCCTAGCCATAGGAGAGGCTGGAGAAGAAAAAGTAGCAGCATTCAAATTTATTTTTCAGAACCTCTCACCTTGACTGTTTTTCCTTTCAAAATGAGCCTGTGCTTGCTTTAGAAATGAGCTACAAAGTCAGGTTAAGAAGAATGTAATTTTGAATGCAATGCTATGGATTGTTCTCACTGGTAAGAGGACCTTTCAGGGCAAAGAACATTTAGATGCATGACTACAAAAAGATAAGACTTGATGCAAATCGAATTCCCTCCACCTCTCAACAGACAGCTTCTGTGCATTGAAGATAAATGCTCTCCTTTATGTTTGAGCAAGGAAACAAAAGAATCTTTCTTTCTTTCTTTTTTTTTTTCCCCCTAAGAAAACCTCACCTCAGTCCACCTGGACAGGACATGGTCTTTATGTAAAAGGTTTTATTTAAAGGAAACCCTGAAAGATGATCTTCCAGAAGGAATGGATGTTGGTACACACAACACTAAGCTCATGTGAGAGGTCAATGCAGGTTAAATGACTGCTTTTTTTTTATTTATGTGAGTATCATTTTACTGCAGGTGTATTTCTCACAATTACTCCGTAGAGGTAAATACTGTAATCTGAATTTTATAGAAGCAGAAACATAAACCGAGAGGATATAAACAACCTAATTGACTTCTATCATTTATATTCCCTTATATGATTTTGAATTTGTGCATCGATTTATAATGGATTCTGGTTTGTAGTTGTATAGGTATGTGATCTCTTTTCTAACTTTCAGTATGAAGATAATATTGATTTTGAAAATTAATTGAGAAAATTTCCATTCTTCTGGGCTGTAGAACAATTTACATACCATCAATATCATATATTTCTAGAAAATGTGTAAAAGCTTAACTACTAAACTATCTATGCTCAGAGTTTTTTAAGAATAATTGCTTGAAAACTGACTATTTTGTCCAAAATTTTTGGCTAATTCAGGGTTTTATAATATCTTTACTTTACTAATATAAATTATATTTTATCCAAAAAATTATTAATATGCTATTATAAACATAAAAAATTGTTAGCAGAAAACAGTGTTCTCATTCTTCCCTTCTTTAATTGTTGGTGTTCTGTGTGAGCATTTTAATGAGAAAGTATGAAATAGTAAGCATGCTATTAATGGTTAGTTTGTCATGATCTGCTAGTTTTTGTGAGTCAGTTTTAAGGACAAAGATAGTGACCCCCAAAGTATTTTATTAGCAAGAGACAAAAAGAAGAATGATATTACCATTTACTATTGACCAGCAAATCAGAACAAAAACATTCAGGAACAAAGTAATAAGTACTTTCAGCTTTCTTCCACATCTCAAGGACCAAAAATGATTATTTTGTATTTAATGTCATGTTTAAAATAACTAAAATGAGATAAATGGTGGATGGGGTAGGTCATAAGGGAGATATTTGTGTTACCCATAGATCATGAAGAATCACTATGGACTGTATTGTTGATGTTATAAAGGAAAACTAAAAACAAGGACCTTTGTGCTAAATTGAAATTCTACAATGAATAGACTGCCCATCTAACTTTTTTATGGAAGATGGAAATGTCAATGTGTTTAGGTTTTCTTACTCTTCCTCCTGTGTTTTCATTCAGTCCACATAGCTATGGCATGTCCCCTCAGATCCAGGAACTGTGATAAAGTCAGCATAGAGCAAACAAGCCCTTTATCTCATAGAAGACTAAAACTGAGCAATGAAATAAATGCATGACACCATCTCAATGTTGCAAGTGCTGTGGAGAACATGGTCACGGTTATGTAAGAGAGAACAGGAGAGTCCTCTGTCAGAAGAATGAAAATGACAGTTATGTGAGGTCCCAAAGGACCCCAAGCCTGGGAAGCAGCAGGGAACAAGGACTGTAAGGTGAAGGAGAACTTGGCACATCCCAGGAGGCTGCCTAGGTGACCCAAGCGTGGGAGAATGGGAGAGCAGGATGAGATAAAGCTGGTGTGACAGGCAGAGTCAAGACTATGTAAGAACTTCTAAAGCAGGCAAGAGGGTTGTATGTACCCTTGATCAGAGGTGGTTGGGAAATAGCACATGAATAAGAACAATGGCATTATTTCTATTTACCTGTGACGCTCTTAAGGGTCCTGGACTGAGAGTAACTGTGGTTCCACCCAACCCTAAAGTTTTGAGACATAAATGTAACTAACACTATCAATACTGCATTCTTCACTTAAACATCTGTTAAGAGGGTGGATCTATACTACATGTTCTGATCAGAAAATATAGTAATACTGAATAAGTAGAGTGAAGGAAACTTTTGGAGATGATGGACATGTTTGTAGCATAGATTGTGGGACAGTTTTTCAGATCTATACTTATCTCCCAACACTTTAAGTTGTATAAATTGAATATGTACACCTTTGTGTGTGTCAATTTTTTCCTCCATAATTTTTTAAAGTAGAAAAGGAAGGTGGGTGTGGTGGTGCATGCCTGTAATCCCAGCAACTTTGGAAGGCTGAGACAGGAGGATTGCAACTTCTAGACCAGCCTCAGCAACTCAGTGAGACTATCTTTTAAAAGGGGGGCGGGGCAGAGGGGTTGGTGATATAGCTCAGTGGTAAAGTGCTCCTGGTTTAAATCCTCAGTGGGGAGCTGGGAGATCATCCTGCTCTTTCCATTTGGGAATATCCAACTTTTCTCTTAAGTATTCAATAATTCTTGTTTAGGAGTTGGATTTAATATAATAGAAAAATGTAATTCTAGATTGGTATAAAAGACTCACAGATAGACTTGGTTTAGAAGGTGAGATGACAACTTATTCCTTTTAGTAGTATCCAGGAAAAAAGTCTGTTTATGTGATTTTCACACTGCTGAAAAAGCTGAAACTTAAGTTTTGCTTTTATTCTTAAATTCTTCCCTGGGGAAATGGAACTCATTTATACTTGAAAAGCGGAGTTAGAAGTATTAGGGGGAAAAAAAGGCAAATTGTTCACACATTATGGCTATTGTCCTTTTTGCAATATAGTCCCCCCCACACCTCAAAAAAGAAAAGGAGGGGGGCTGGGGTTGTAGCTCAGTGGTAGAGCACTTGCCTTGCCTATGAGAGGCCCTGGATTTGATCCTCAGCACCACATAAAAATAAATAAATAAAGATTAAGAAGTTAAAAAAAAGAAAAGGAGCATGGGAAAATACAAGCATGTTCTCAATAACATTTAAAAAGGAAAATTTTCAATGAAAGGAAATAGCTGAATGTCTTTGAATAAGCCTGGCATAGGAGTTTTTAATATTCTGATTAGGAAAATAGATATAGTCAGCGCTGATTTAAAAAAGCAATGTTCTTTGCAACCACGCCCCCCCCCCCCTGCGATCTCCTTTTACCTACTGTGTAAGGGGATAAATAGAAGAGGATAGTGAGAATGTGAGTTTAAGAGAATAATTCTACAAAATGAGCCCTGAAGGGCAAAGGAACACACGCTGGGACCACCGTGTAGTAAAGGGGGTTTATTAACCAGCCCCTAATGGCCCGTGGGAACTGAGGAAACCCATGGAGGGGGAGGGAGGGGAGGAAGAGAGAAGGGGGTGATGGAGAAGAAGAAAAAGGGATGGGAAGGGCGAAAAGGGAAGAAGGGCAAAAAGGGGTGAGTTTCAACCTGGCGGGGGTTTAAATAGCGACTCTGGTGGTCCCAGAGACCCCAGACTCCATAGGCTGCCTGGGTGGGAAGGGGAACCAGTGTGCCATGATTGGCTCAGTAAGGCACCTGAGGTGTGGCCAGTTTAAGGCACCTGGGAGGTGTGGCCTGTCCAAGGCACCTGGGAGGTGTGGCCTGTCCAAGGCACATGGGAGGTGTGGACTATCCAAAGTACCTGGGAAGTGTGGCCTGCTCCCTGGAATTTATCTAACAAGCCCACTGTACTGACTTCCTACATGCTTTCTTTACCAAAAAGCAACCTGCCTGCAGCCCAGCCTGGCCTGAAGGGACGGAAAATGTCACATTCCTCAACAAACTGTGGCAGGGGCAGAGGGCCTGGCCCTCAGTGTGGATAATGAGTGAGGGGGGGGAGGGAAGCTGAGGGCTGGTTATCACTGGGTTGCTAACAGCTAACCTCCAGGATCACACATCCCAAGTCAAAGGGTTGCTAACACCTCCGGGGGTTGCACTTCCCAACAGGAGCCATTACCCCCTGGGCTCCTTCCAGGTACTTGGAGAAGAAAGGGAAGGTGGGAGGTTGTGGGGGTCCATAAAAGAGCAAGACACACACGACACTCCTGTGGGCACCCAGCTTTGGGCTCCCTTCTTTCTAGAGAAATCTTGCATGTCTGTCCCTCTCTTACCATAAAACTTGCTCTCTTTGCTTGCCTCAGCATTTCTGGGGTGTTTGATGTTCAACACCAGGGAACAAGAACCCATTCCTTATACAAGGCACTTGGATGCATCTCAGTGGCATGGGTTGGCATCTCCCGTTTCGCTCTGCTTTCCTAAGGCTGCTGTAATGCGTACCACAAACTTAGTGGCTCAAGACAGCAAAGATTATTTTCTCCCAGTTCTGGTGGTCAAGAGTCAGACTCAGTCTTAAAGGTGTAAAGTCAAGGTGTGGTCCTGGCTTGCTTTCTCTGAAGGCCCTCAGGGGTGATTTGGTTTTCACCAGTCACCACCTCCCCAGGGAAGCTTCCTATGTTCCTTGTTTTGAAATCCCTTCCCCAGTGTCAAAGGACAGCATGCCTGAGAGCAAATGAAAAAGTAAAATGTTGCCGCCTGAAGCGATGGCCTCTTGGAGCAACAAAGCCGAGGGAATAAGTTCAGAGGCAGACTGGAAACAAACAGGCTCTTTATTCTGCCAGCTTCTCTCTCCAGCTCCAACAACACCCCGACACGCCGTCCAGGCTCCTCCAACAACCAAAAAATGGCACCGACGACGACCCACAATTCCCTGGGCCAAGTCTCGCGAGACCATGTAAATGGTGCCGACCTGATCCACAATGTCCCGGGCCAAGTCTCACGAGACCATGGAAGGTGGTAATGCTTATGGCTCACAGCTAACCGCAATCTTAGCTATCTCCTTTATTAGGGCTCCTGCAGTAAAAGAGACAGAGAGAGACCTCCACGGATCAGTGATGCTTTATTGGATCAGTGATGCTTTATTTAAGCAACAGAGGGGTACATTTTCAGGGGAATATGGTGATGGGCTCTAACAAGCGCCTGAGTTTTCACAGGGTTTTACAGAGCCAGGTCTTGGGATGAGTTGGCTAGTTACTTTTGGTGGGCTTATTTAGGGTGGGACAGGAGGGCAGGTAGGGAGGTTCCCTGGGGCCTATGGTATAGGGGATGGCTGGTTCAGCTAGGTGGGGGCCTAGTGTTCTCCCCAATTTCCCTTCCTGCCTTCCCTAGGCTGAGGCCTGGTCTTCTAAATGACAAAAGCTCCAATTTACCTAAGACATCTCCCCACCCACAAGGCAGCCAGGCAGGTGGGGGAACGTGTGTAGGTAGGGTAAGTGCCCCAGGCCTATTCTCCAAGTCCTTCAATGCCCATCTGCAATAGTGGGTCACTTCACCTTTTGAATATAGCTCTGAGGCTTATATTTAAATGGGTCAATTTTTTCTTTTCCTCTTCTCCCTCTCCCCCTCCCTAACCTGGGGGCAGAAAACAAGATTACCTTGATTTATCTGTGCTCCACAGGAAGGAGATGTCCCCCGGAGCATCTAAGAGAGGGTCTGGGAGTAAGAAAGACCATGGAATGAGATGGACGTCATTACCCTAAGTACTTGTATGAAAACCCGAATGGTGTGACTCTACTTTGTGTACAACCAGAGACATGAAAAATTGTGCTCTATGTGTGTAATATGAATTGAATTGAATTCTGCTGTCATATATAACAAATTAGAATAAATTAAGTAAAATTAAATTGTAAAAAGTTAGCAAGTGAATCCTTACACACCAACTAGGCTGCTGGGACCCCCTACCAAAGCACATCTGGAATGTGGCCTTTGAATAGCTCCTTGAAAAGCCCTCTGTTTTTCCTGAAGGGCAGAGTCACAGCCTGGGGGACTGGAGTCACCTGTGTTTCTCCTTTGCTAGCAAAGAAATAGAACAACTTTCTCCTTTGTCTCAAAACCATGTCCTCATTATTAAATTGGCATTAATTCGCATTGGGGACAAGGACCCAGCTTTCTGTTATACATCTCTGCTTTCATGCCACTGCCTCTCTCTTCTGAGGGGCTCCTTCCAGGCCCCTCTTGGTAGGACCATTGCTACTGTGAAACACTGAAGCACACACATCTCAATGTCCCATGGCATCCCCCGGCTCCAGCCATTAGTACATGGGCATATTTGGGGGATGGGGCTTTTATTCAGCAGACCACACCCTTGAAGCCACATTCATCCATAATTTTGAGTTCTGGTTCATAAATCCTATACGCTTGCAGCCTTTCCCTTTACCCTTTAGAGAATGTTGAATGATCTTTCCTTCAAAGCAGCCCCAGAACACCCAAATCCCAGGATTAATGATGGTTTAATTTCCTCTCTTCCTGAATAATTTGAGGTAAATTGGAGTACACACCGTGCGCGTGCACACACACACACACACACACACACACACACACACCAATTCCTGCCAAATAATAAGTGCTCTATAAAAATGTCAAATGGCTAAATTAAATGAGGTGTTTTCGAACCTTTTGGTTTGTGTTCTACTTCAAAAGAAGTATGTGCTTAGAGAATGTGGAGATTATAAACCGGCACTTTGTAACCCTCAAAACTAAGATTTATCTCTATTTTCTTCTCATACAAAGCCGGCCACACACCAGATGGCCTAGATTTCTTCAAGGATTTTCAAGCAGTCCATAACAATGTAACAGAGGGTCAGCTATCAGTGGGTGCTGGACAAAATCAAGCAGGTAACAAAGGGTGGTTTGTGTTTGAAAAGTATAGTGAGACTGAGGGAAGAAATTGGACATGTGTATTCAGCCTCTTCTTTTATCTCTGACCTTTTGAAAACCTGTCCTCATTCACAGTTCTTAGTGATCTCAAGATTTAGAGCAGGGGGACTTGCATTTTTTCGTTTTAATACATTTGACGAGCATTGACCACTGAGTTAATGCAACTACAAAGAAGATGTCTCTGTTTCTCTCATACATTCCAGAATATCTCCTATAAGTCCTCTCATGTACCCAGCCCAAGTGTATTAGCTTTTCGATACTGTAACAGAATACTAGAGCTAGGCTACTCTGTGCAGAAATCAAATTTAGTTAGCTTGCAGGTCTGGAGGCTGAGAGTCCAAACATCATGGCACATCTGTGGCAAAGGTCTCCCTGGGCTATACTACTTCATGGTGGGTGACCTAATGTAGAAATAGATGTGTCTCTGTGTTTCTGGGTGTCTCTCGCTCTCTCTGTATTAAGCCACCAGTATTCAATCATGGGGGCTCCACTTCTAAACACCAAGATTGGATTAAGTTTTTGCGCTTTGAATAGCATTGACATATGACCTTGGAGAATAAACACACAGGAGTTTGGGCGGGGGAGGGTAGCAAACATAGCACCAAAGACACCCCCTGCCAGTTTTTCCTTCATATATTTTCTTCAGTCAGTCTCAACTCAGTTTTTCCTTCATATAGTCAGGAACGCTAACCTTATCTGGGTGACTGATATTGGTGTTTGCCCAATAGATTCTGTCTTCATAGTGACTCACATGCTGTAGGTCTTACTGGAAGAGTGCTAACACAGATCACGTCAAGTTGGAACTGTAGAGTGGGCTAGGAAAGAGCTAGGATGGGGTTTGTGTCTGGCAGGACCTTAGGAGGTTCTACAGGGAAATGGGGAAGGCTGAAGCGGAAAACATTGGATCTCTCCGAACAAAAAAAAAATGTCAGCGTCAGAGTCTGTGAGGAACACTGACAGAAGTTCAAGGTCATTATCCATCATTTCAGATTTCAACCCTCTGATGAGTGGATGAGTGATTTCTTCCTACTCCTGCCTGATGACAATACATCTCTATCAATTCACCTGCGATCCCCTAGTTTGTAGTTGAAAACTACAGAGGCTTAACAATTTTCAAGAAGTTTGCCTAAGAACACAAGCAAGTGGACTGCAGAGTCAGGATTCAAAACCACTAATTCAATAAATGCAGTTATCTTGAACGTGGAGCCATGGAGTTGCAAAGAGGTGGGTGCTGCCTGATCTCACTGTGTCATGCACTCCACAGGGTTGTGCTGGTAGCTCAGGCCACCTCGCATCATAGAAATACCACTCAAAGAGGGAAGCCATGTTTCTGAGGCCAGGATATCTTTGCAAGTGTTGAAATTGTCAAGCAAGGTGTGTTATGCATGTGAATAAATGTGTATGTGTGTGTGTCTCTGTGTGCTGGGAAAACACTGAGTAAGAGTTAGGATTCAAATACATTTGTGCTCTGATCTCAGCTCAACCACTGTTGTTTTAAAATTTAATATATATTTTTTATTTTTTTAGTTCGTTCTAATTAGTTATACATGACAGCAGAAAGTACTTCAGTTCATTGTACACAAATGGAACACAACTTTTCATTTCTCTGGTTGTATATGATGTAGAGTCAGAACTTTTGACTGGATGATTGTTTAAAAGTTACTTAACCTTTCCATACATCCATAAAATGAGGAAGATAATAGGATCATCTAGAGAAGGCACTAGATAGTTGCAAGTTAAAATCAACTAATTAATACATACTCAAAATGTGCTCAGTAAATGCCATTTTATTACTGTTATCTACTATTATTGAATAATATTATTGATTATTTTGTTATCTATTATTAATTATTATCATATACTGTCTTTTTAAACTACAAATCAGAACTCTTTTAAAGTCCTTCAATAATATAAATGCTTTTTATATTGCTGTTTAATGTTGCTGTCTAGGGTCAGTAGATCTTCGTATTTGAATTTTGTGTCCTAAAGACAAGCCTTATGACCAACAATAATTATTATTATTATTATTTTTTTTGTACTGGGTATTGAACTCAGGGGGCACTCAACCACAGGGCCACATCCCCAGCCCTATTTTGTATTTTATTTAGAGACAGGGTCTCAGTGAGTTGCTTAGTGCCTCGCCATTGCTGAGGCTGGCTTTGAACTCAGGATTCTCCTGTCTCAACTTCCCAAGTGCTGGGATTACAGATGCGCACCACTGTGCCTGGATAACAATGAAATATCTTATAAATGATCAAAATTCTGTCACATCAGAATTTAAAAAATAAATGAAAATCAGACAAATGGGATATAAATCATCACAAAGTTGTATGAGGACCAGTTAAGAGAGCAGAGATATTAAATTTAGAGGGGAAAAAAAAACTGACTTAAAAAGAGTAGCTGAAGACTTATCTTAACAAAAAATAACTCATCTTTCTGAAAAGACTCCATATATTGATCTGGATCTGTGACCAAACAGCAATGGCCACAGAGATTATGAATTCACAGAGCTGCTAGAATTTGGAGTGGACTGTTTAGGAAGGTAATGAGCTCCCCATCACTGAAGCTAAGAGAAAGCTCTTAAAAACTGGAATCCAGGACACAGTAGGTAACCCAAGTGAATGGTTTAGTCTCTCCTCTCCACTCTGATACACAGTACCACTTGCACAAGGGATCATTCTTAGGGCAGAAAGACCAGGACGAACGCAAACTTCACAAATCAGCTCAGTGCTTTATTCAGGAACAAAATTTCACACAGGAGCAGGGGATGCAGGGACAAAATGATGTCGTAGTTGGGCCCAATTTCCTGGTGGAAAATGAGCCACAGAATAAAGAAAGGGCCTGGGCTTATATTCTGAGAGGTGGTCTAGTGACCATAGCAGTTTTCTTTGGGTACCCAGGAATTTGGAGTTTATCAATCAGTGAAGAAGTCAGTTTTAGAGCTTAGGAATTAAGGGTCTGTTTTACAGGGCAAAATGGGAGGAAGTCTAGGGTCAGTGGTCAGTTTCAGGAATTTATTGTCCTGGACCTGATGACGAGACTGGGGTCAGTGGTTGGTACCTGGGAAGGATTTGTTTGCAGAAGGGTTAATGCTTCAAACTCTTCCCAGAGACTGCCTTTCCAGGTTTGATGGACACCTCCTCCTCAGAGTTTGTTTTATCACTGGGAAAGAATTGTATTGGGAAAGAATTAATGCTCTCAATGTCTGGCTTTCCTTCTTACTCCCCTTTCCCCAGGTTTCACTACATTTGGGGCTTGTCATTTTCCATATCTAATAATCATTGTTTTGCTTAGCCAAGTGATACCCAAGGACCAGGGATCCCACGGCATGTGAATGCCAAGGCATTTCTTCTTCCCAGCCTCCCTTACCATTATGGTGCAGGAGCCCTGTTTGGGGAGATGGCTAAGATTGCGGTTGACTATGGGCCGTGGAGATGTTTGGGCATTGCCGCCTTCCGTAGTCTCACGGGACTTGGCCCGGGATCTCGCGAGACTTTAGCGAGATTGCTGATTGGGTCTGTGCCATTTTGGTGGTGTGTGTGGTGCGTGTTAAAGTCATTGTTAGAGCCAGAGAGAAAAGTTATCAGAATAAAAAAGCTGTTTGTTTCCAGTTCGCCTCTGAACTTCTTCCCGCGGCTTCGTTGCTCCAAGCGGCCATCGCTTCAGGCGGCAACATGGTGGCTCATGTTGGAATTTGCACCTGAAAGCCTTTCTGTTAAGAATGCTTATTGGTGGTGGGACTGCAAATCAGTAAAACCACTCTGGAAAGCAGTATGGAGATTCCTCAAAAAACTAGGAATGAAACCACCATAAGGTCCAGCTATCCCACTCCTCAATATAGATCCAAAAGAACTAAAATCAGCCTACTGTAGTGATATAGCCATATGAATGTTTATAGTAGCACAACTCACAATAGCCAAATCGTGAAATCAGCCAAGATGCACATCTACAAGTGAATGGATAGAGAAAATGTGGTATATATATATACACAATGGGATTTTACTCAGCCATACAAAAGAATGAAAAAAAAAAAATAGCAATTGCTGGTTAATGGATTAAGCTGGAGAAAATCATGCTAACTGAAATAAGCCAGACCCAGAAACTCATGGGTAGAATGTTTTCTCTCATGCATAAAAAACTGAACAAAAATAAAAATTAAAAAAAAAAAAAAGAAAGCAAGGAAGAAAAGGAAAGAAAAGAACAGGTAAATGGATTAAACTGGAGAAAATCATGCTAACTGAAATAAGCCAGACCCAGAAACTCATGGGTAGAATGTTTTCTCTCATGCATAAAAAACTGAACAAAAATAAAAATTAAAAAAAAAAAAGAAAGGAAGGAAGAAAAGGAAAGAAAAGAACAGGGGAGTGAATCCCATGAAAATAGAAGAAATATCATTGGTGAGGAGGAAGAGGAGGAAGGGGGAGGGAGTAAGGGGAAAGAGAAGGGACAGGAAAAGGGAAGAATGGTGAAATGAAATCTCACCAAACTTTCCTATGTACACATATGAACACACCACAGTGAATTTCACCTTTAAGTACTTTCATAACGCACTACTTAAAAAAAAAATCTATGAATAAATAGAAGAAAGACCAGTAGAGAAGAGGAAAAAGATCAGGGAAGGGAGGAGGGAAGAGAAGAGGGAATACTAGGGACCAAATTGGAACACATTAAATTGCATGCTTACATAATTAAGTTAAAGTGAACCACAATATTATGTATAACTACAATGCACTAATAAAAAAACAACACTAAAAAAGGATGTGTATGTTTTTCAGTATCCTTTATTGATTGTTCTTTGCAGACTAAGGGACATAACAGGAGAGGCAGCACAGAGAGTTTTGAATGCATAGTTCCGGATAGTATGAGCCAAATCTACTAAACTACTAAAACTCGTTCATATACTTAAGACTTACTTTCAGGTATCAATTTCTATCCATTTTTTTTTAATTGAGACTTTCAATCCCACTATACATGTTATCGTACTGACAATAATAGAAAATATTGTATTGTTGACAAATATATTGTATCTATCCATTCCTATTTATATTAATAATACAGTTCTCAAGCTATTTTTGAACACTCTGAGACCTAGTCTTGGTTGATAATGTTATTCCAAACTCTATCTGTCCACGTTGTTCTGCAGTACATTTCATTATTTTGTTCTACCCATAAAATACAAGGTTGGTTTTTGTTAATATTGGAGTCACTGGGGGTGTGTCCTCCACATACCTGAGTCTGAAATGTGGTTTCGTTTGCTCTCTCTAGTTTGATCGGGAGCCCTTTGCATAGGATTCATGAGAATAAGACTTTATCTATGTAGGGAACATACTTGCCCATCCATAACTACCATGACTTGCCACTCATAAAATACTCATCTCAATTAGTGAATTAGCATCCCATCAAGTTGATGCCAAAGATGTGAAACCTTGAGAATGCTCATTGCAGCTAATGAAAATACGTTTAGAAACAGCTCCTTCAAGTGGATCACTGGCAAGAAATTGGCTTATTACTGTAGACTGCATTTGGTTCTAAAAAAAAATCAATCTTCCCTTCAGCTCTGTTATCTAGCAGTTCATCAGATATTTAAAGCATCAAATGAGCTTTTGCCTTTAACCATTCTTAGAAATTGGAGCATTTTCATGGTTTTATCAAGTGGCACTAAAGCCATTAGTACACAGATTAAAAACTTAGCAACAACAAAATAAATGAATGATTATTATGCTTCTTTAAATATAATCTCTCCATTCATTCTTAGCCAGCTTTTAAATATAATTTTCCTGTTCTCTTTTAGTCAGCACTGGTTAAAAAAATAGCTGACTTTTTTCTGAAAGGAACAGATTCTGTGGGAAATGTAGTTAAAAATATTAAGCATCATACATTATTTCAAACGTCTCTAAGTGTTTGTATTGCACATTATGAAAACCTTGATATAAAATGCCACAATTGAATGGGAAAGTATTAAAGCTGTCAGCCCTATTATATCATTTCTGAAGACCAATTTGCCTTCTTCTTCTTTTTTTTTTTTTTTTGGAAGGTTGTAATGAGCCTGGTTCATTTTGCTTCCTACCATTTATCTTTTCAGGAGTAATGGAAAATTTCCCCCTTAGGCACAGCATGCTATTCTTGTCTTAGAAGATTAGGCAGAAATGAAGGAGATCATAAAGGTGAGAGATTTCTCCACCAACAATATGATGCTCAGTACAGTAACTTGCACAATTCAAGCTGAGAGATTCCAGCTGAACTCAAGTGCGGTGGTTTTGTGAGGCAGGGCGGCCTATAGAAAACAAATAACAAAGCTTCCATTTCTGACTGCGCTGGGAGGTCCGTGGGAAGGCAAAGTTCAAACGTTGCCTCAGCCTTTCTTCAAATGCTCAATAAGCTGTCAAACAATATAATTTAACTGGAGAGTGTAAAGTGCTGTTCTTAAATGCATTGAGGTCAGAAAAACAGAAATGGAAAGATTGTAGCTTATTGCATTTAAAATGGTATAAACTTTATTTGTTCAGGAATTATTCTTTAGAACATTTAGAGTTTGTGTTTTAGATGTGTCTGGGACCAAGAAGGTTCATTGTCTGTTCTGCCTCCTCCAGAAACAAAGATGTTAGCTGTGATTTTTGAGAAGGGAGTAAGCATTTGGGAACAGGCAAAACAGAAAGTCACTCCTGCCCCTGCTGTCTTCTTTTAACACGAATGTACAGAGGCCCCTTCAATCTGTTCGGCTTGTTTCTTTACTGCAAATGGAGCTATGGATCGGTTTGAATCATAGGAAGCTGCTATATGGCCGTTTTGGGTTAACTAAAATAGCAAATAGTTCACTGTGTCGCTGTTGTAATCAGTGAAGAGAGGAGAAAAAAAATGGCACAGAGCACCCAGTGTGGTGACATAGATTCCTTTTTGTCTGGAAAAGAGCCCTCACAGTCTCAAGGGTGCTGTGCGGCTCCAGACACATTGCCTTAAAGACGCCTCTGGTGATGACGGGCGTGACAGCTTTTACAAATGGTAACCATTCATAGAGCTCTGTGCGTTGCCTGATCTAATGGATCCTGCAGGATGGGATAGGTGTTGCCGTGACTTTCATAATGCAGAGGAGCAAACGAAGGTTGTACGTTGGGAACAGGATTTAGGAAAGCTACCTGGAGCAGCCACGATCTTAGTCGTACCATGAAATATCTCCTAAGAGGTCAGTAAGCCATTGTCAGTATTGTAACACAAGCTCCTTTTGAAAGCCTGTTTTACAAGTACTTTACATTGAAGATTAATGTATCATCATATAAAATTCAGAATAGTGTCACAAGCAAGCAAGTCCTGCAATTAAACTTCCAGGACTCAAGTACTAGCTTCTTAACCCATTACCTACATGGCCTTATGACAGTAAACAAGTTGCATCTTATGCGTTTATTTTACTTATTTTATTCCATATTAACCACATAGGTGGCAGCCAGTCTTCTAGGCACATTGCTCATATTATTTTCCTTAATACTCCCAACAAACTGAGTAGGCGACACTAAGATTTTCATTTTGGGGATGTGGGAAACTGGACACACAGAGACTATATAGTATACTCAAGGTCACACAATCAGAGAGAAGAGCCAGGATTTGAAAACAAGAGTCTCAATCTCTCACCCACCATGCTCTGTGTTACCTCTAATCCCTGTTTCCTCAATAATGAAAGACCTGGCACATACAGAGCTCAATAAAAATTTATTAGACACTCATTTCTGCAGCTGCTAGATGTGTTGGTGGCTCATAGCTTATACCTAGTCCATTTCCAAAATTACTGTCAGCCAGAGAGGGTTATTTTACCTAAAGTTATACACTTCTACTGCAGCCCATTTCCAGTGGCAGGTCAGTGAAGGGGTACAAAAGACAGACCCCTTTTCTTCAAGATAAGGAAAATCTGAAGGACAAATCAACTCCAGTGTTCTTGATGGATCCTGGAATTATCCAAGGCATTTGTTATCTCTGAGGAAAGAGGGACATGGTTTCTCTCTCTACTTACACATATGCCCTTCATAGTGCTGTCAACAGACAGAATACTCCCCAGTCAAATCCCTGCACACAGATCTCAATTCCATAGAACATCCCTAAAAGACCTACCTACATATTCAAGAATGGAGACCTACTTTCATCTTAGTGTGATCTTGTACTAGAATATTTCAACGATTCCTACCTAGACTTGGTTTGGCCCATGCTACCTCCTCTCAGATTATAACCATTTCCTATTCCATGCTGATCTTTCAAGTCTTCTGCCTTGTAAGACATCATACAAGGCCCCAAACAACAAGATACTAATATGTTCAAACACCGTCTCACCCACTTGTCTTTGGTTCTGGTGTCCATTTCATCCTTGGCCTCTTTCATAAGGGACACGGAGTCTTAGGTTTATGTAACTACAATCAGTGCAACCTAACAAGAACATTTTCAAGGAGGAAAAGTTGATTTCTACTCACAGAATCAGAGGTTCAGTCCATGGTCAGTTGACTCCGAGGCTCTGGACCTCAGGTGGAAGAGTGTGGTGAAGGGACGACGCTGAGTTCATGATAGCTGGGAAGCAGAGACAACTGGAATACTAGGAGCCAGGGATAATCTAATGCCCAAGGGCTCACTGACAGTGACCCACTTCCTTCAGACACACCCTACCTGCCTACAGTTACCACCCAACTACCCATTCGAATTATTAATCCATCAAATGGGTTAACCCACTGATTTGGTCAGGGCTGTCATAACCTAATCTTTTTATCTCTGAACATTCCTTCATGGTCTTACACATGAGCTTTTGGGGAACACCTCTTATCCAAACAATAGCACACCATTTCCTACACTTTTCTTGGCATTTGAACCTTAAATTCCATACTATCTGTCTAGCTTTTACACATAGTTCCAGGGGAAAATAATTCCTGTTGTTACAGCTGAGCTGTCTTCACTCTGGTGTCCTCTTGAGGTAAAAATCCTGATCTTTATTTCATTTCAGAAGTGGATTCAGCCACCATTGAATTACATATCTCCTCATGTGTTAGGGTAAACATCATCCTTTGAACTCATCCACCATTTCTCAAATTACATTGCATGGAGTCAGAGTCTCAAAATCTGTTGAAGATAAATCCCAAGAAAAGGAAAGAAATTTCTTTACAAAGTCGTTGGATAAAATTGTTTTCTAAATCCCTCTTTAAAGTATCACATTTTTTTTGCATGTTAAAAGCTGTCATAATTTCAGCAATCATGAAATAATTTATGCTCATCTTCACTTCCTCTAGGTCGTTCCCAACTCTAGTGAGCATGGGATGCTTTTTCTTTCTTTGTTTTGCAAAATATCTGGCTGCCTCTCATGAAGCTGTAGATTTCCCTGAAACAAATGTCTGGAACACAAATCTAGTTCAACCTTTAACTGAATCTAGGATTCCTTTATCTCACAAGACAGCTCTACCACAAGGAGAGATGATTTTTTTTTTTTTTTTTTTCACTTCATCTTAATTCCACTTGACTTTTGCTTTTTTTATTTCAGGTATTTGGGTTAAATTTTTTGTACTGATGGAGGGCATGAAAATGAATACTAGGGCAGTCATCGCACATCACGTATTCCCAGGGCTCCAGGGTAGAAGAGCTTTACTTGAAGGGAAATAATGAACAGGGGCCCGGCTGGCCCTCTGGTATTGACATGAAGAGGTCCACGGAATTAAGAAGACAGTCTCCACAACGTCAAACAATTTCATGGCTGGACTGTCATAATTATTACAAATTATCTTCTTTATCATATATGTACACCTACCCCAGATTGGCCGTCTTGAGCAAGAAAGAAAATACTCATCTCTTTCTTTCTTTACTAACTTGTCATCCCTTCAGATACTTAAGTCAACCACCCAAGTCTTCTTTCCCCAGACTAAACATAAATTAATGCTTTAATGTTCCACAGATGTCATATTTACAGAATCCTTCTAGAATGTTATCTCATATGGACATATTTTAATTCACCACTAGAATACATCTCTCAAAATTTTAGCTACTCCTGGATATGATATTTTTCTAACAGCACTGAGTTCTGTGGGCAATCACTTGAAGTTGCATCCAAAATGGAAAAAAAAAAAAAAAATTGTCTTGTGGCTGGTTCAGAGGAGTGAATGGGTTTTGCATTTTCCTCCTATGACTTGCCTTTAAATAAAAGACTGGATGAGGAAATAGATGGGATTCCTATTTTTAGTCTTGACTGTGATTAAAGACCTCCTGTGCTGTGATAGTTGCATTCTTTTGTGATTTACACTCCAGCTGGTATATGTGTCATTTAAGAAATGGGAGCTTGAGGCCTGGGGATTACTAGAATACTATTAGGTCCTTCCTGGGAAATGAAAAGTCAACACCTATTTTGCTTTACTTTCCCAACTTAACAGAATTACTACAGTTCTTGACAATATTTGACATTTTAAATGTCAAATAAATTACCATAGGCACAAAGCCACTTCACACAGATTTTCTTATTTGAACAAAATGTCTTTAAGAGCAAATAATACTACCAAAAATCACTACATTCTCTGACTGAAGACAGTTGAGGGCCTGTGTTGGGAGCAGGTAACATTTGATAATGAAAAACACTGAATAAGATTTATCAGTAAATGTAAATGACCTCTAGCATATTATCATTTTTACTAACACCCAAATTAGATAGTAAGAAACCAAATCAGAGAACAATTTAGATACATTAGAACAATTAATGAAGCAAGATAATGAGAGCTTGTTTAAAGATGTTATAGGTTTTCCTTTTGAGTCCATGTTTTTTTTTTTCTTGTTCTTAAACAAAAAGTTAAATTGAGATTGTGTGTTCAACGTGACCCTGTCATCCTGTGCCTAATCAAGCTCTTAATGACATCTGACTCTATTTGGGGCTGCTTTTGGTGACCCTATTTTATTATGTGTGGAATAGCAGTGAGGAATAAATTAGAAAATTAATAGATGGCTTCCTGATTTTATTTCTCCTGGAAGATTTGAATGTATGTATGTGTTCCAAGGTGATGTGGTCATTTCAACCTCTCCTCTGAATGCAGTGAAGGTTGTGGGTCTGGGAAGAGTGTGCAAGGGTCTCTCTTCTTCACCAGGATTATCAGGTATCTATAGGTTTTTCTTCAATGCCTGTGATGCTGCTGTATTTGAATTTCTCATAAGAGCTCCATCAGTCATAGAAGTTCAAGATGTAAACATTAAATGTTATGAGACAACCTAGGGGCATCCTTTTCCAAAGCAAAACAAATATTGAGCAATTAAAGAAATATAAATTTCTAATGAGAGGTAATTTAAAAAGAAAATAGCCATTGCAATTTATAAATATTTTATAGGTTCCTAGCTTTTAACATGAGATCTCTAGAGAACAGAGAGAAACTCATTGCCCATCAATACATTTTGAATCATCAGATCAAACAATTCCAAGAGGTTTTAAACAATAATAATAATGGTAATTAATAGTGTTTCCAAGGGGCTAATAGTTGATAATAACTTCTACATTGTCACTGTAGTCTTCATATGAAATCAAAAAAGCATTAGAAAATCACTTTCATAGGTTTATTTTTTTTCCTTAGTGTCAGTTTTCCCACATGATAAGAATCTAAAACAAAACACCACCCTAAGAAAACGAACAAAAAGGGCCTGCAAATTAAAATCCAAATACAAATAAAACAAATCTGAAAAAAAAAAAAAAAGATTTCTTGGTGCCTCTGTGCATTGGTGCATTGTTGTCTAGTCAAGAAAGCTAGTGGAAACTGAAATTATTAATTTAACTTCAACAAAGCATAATGAAATGTCTATATTGGGCCAATTCCCTCATATATACTGACCCATTTATTCCTTAGAATAACCACAGGAGGCAGATAATACTATTTTCCCCATTTTATAAAGGAAATTGATGCACAGAGAAGTTAAGAAACTGATGCAGGATCACACAGCTATATTTAGTAGAGCTAACATTGACCATGTCAGTCAGGATCTAGAGCTTATTCTGCTTTCTCTTCTACTTTTGTGTCATATGGCTTCTCAGAAAGTATTACTCAAATAAAGGACATCACTCTTCTCCTTCTCTTGCTATTTAGAGGGGAATTTTAGTAGAGTATAATGAAATAAATTCTACAATTTCCTATTTAGAACCTGGAGCAGAGGGGTAACCAATTAATAAATAGCTTCATTCTTGTTTCCTAGGTTTCCTTTTTATAATTTAAAATTCATGCTTCCATATACACAGGAAAACCCCGCATACCAAATCTTATTACACTATTACAAAGCAAACTTCATTATCTGATTATTTTGGAGATTTTTACTTGTGGTGGGATATAGAAAATATGTGCACCTGTTTCTTACAAGGGAAGTGTCACTTTGTCTTTCCTATCCTTCCATCTAAGTCCCATGTCTGGAGGTCTTGGTAAGAGAGAAAGATTTTTAAGTATGTGAAAATGATGGCAATTAACACAGATTAGCAACCATCTTCTCTTGTTGACGTTCCAGTGAAGAAGTTGTAGGATCCAGAGTTTTTCCTTTGAAACACAGAAACTACAGGTTAGAAGCCGCCTGACCGTGGTGGATTCAGGACACACAATGACAGTGTTAGGGAGAACAGCACAGGAGGGGAGAGGGGAGGAGAAGCGGCATCCCCCTGAGGCTCCATGCATGCTGAACTCTGGGAATGGTAGCCACACTCTGATCCCAAGTGTGTTTCGAGAATGACCTGCAGCTTCCCCGCCTTCCCGCACGGTGTGGGGAGATCTGCAGGCTCTTCTTGAACTATAGGCTTCACTACTGAGTTAAAAAAAATAAATAGAATTTCCAAAGGGCAATTTTCCATTGTGCTCACCAGAATTTTACTATCGCAGTCAAAACAGAGAACTCACATATGTCTATGTCTCTCTCATTCTCATCTAGTAGGATCCTGGAGCCCCCGAGGTTCCCACACGCCATTCTCTGGTCTTGTTTGCTCTCTTCCATAGATACACAGTACCATAAAGATGACTCTGAGGCTCTGGATCACTTTCCAATTAGAATTCATGTCTTTGAATGGCCGCATTGCTGGTCTTTTCACTTGTGCCCACTGATTTGAGAGTGAATTGCTTGAGGTGTATTTACTTTTAGTGCACTGTACTGCCTGTTGTGAGTTTGACTTTTGGTACCCCCGATAAAGACAATTAGGCAAACCTCATAATGCCATAATTGAAATATTTACAGATAATTGCCTGCATAATCATTCCAAATAATTTTATTATCATTACAGGAAGATAAAAGTCGGCAGTATAATTTAATGTCAAATATTACTTGATTATCAAGATACACTTGATGTTAGTGCATCTGTTTTATCACAACTTGGGAGTATTCCTTTAGACAGAAGACACTGAAAGTGCTGTTTCTGTGCATAGGGCTCAGAAATGAGGTGCCAGGTGCGTGTCGTTCACCAGTTATGCCCATCTTAGCTATCCTCAAAACATCTTCTAGAATTGTTGACTTCTCCCCTGGAAAACCTGCTCAGCTCAAGGGTGAGAGCAGGCTCTTCCCTCATAATCAGGAAGGACAGGTGGTGAGTCTTGGGCTGCCTTCATGCATCCCCTAGTGACACAGGCAGCTTGCTGTGCTCCTCCCTCCTGGAGCCCCATCTGCCATGCAGTAGCTGCTTTCCACCATTCCCACACTGAGCTCATCACCATTGGTGCCTCACTGACTTGCTGGTTATTCCAAAGTTTTCTATGCTGGTTTTGTTGTGAGACTGATTTTGAGGTTGCAACCAAAGTGTTGGAATTCTTGGCATTGTATGTTACTAAAAAAATTGCTAAGAATTTAAAAATAGGTACCGGATCTTTGAGTTTGGAAAACAGCAATTTCAGCATCATCTTCTTAGAATTTCATTCAGTCTTTTCTGGTGACAACTTATTATAGCCTAAATGCTTGTTTCATTCCCAGATAGATATGTTGAAGTCTAATGCCCAGTGTGAAGGTACCCAGGAGATGGGGCAGCCGGAGGTGAAGAGGTTCCCAGGGTGGCTGCCTCAGGAATGGGAACACTTTACACATAAGAGATCACAGAGATACTGGCTCTCTTTCCACCACAGGAATGAGTATACAATGAGAAGACAGCAGTCTTCAACCCAGGGAGAGGGTCTTACTGTAATCCTCCCAGGCTGACACCCTGACCCCCCCCCCCCCCCCCCCCCCCCCCCCCCCCCCCCCCCCCCCCACCCCCCCCCCCCCCCCCCCCACCCCCCCCCCCCCCCCCCCCCCCCCCCCCCCCCCCCCCCCCCCCCCCCCCCCCCCCCCCCCCCCCCCACCCCCCACCCCTCTGGGTTCTCAACTCCAGAACAGTGAGAAGTAATTTTCTGTTGTATATGAGTCACCTAACCTATGTTTGTTATAGCAGCCTGAACTTTCTGAGACACACTGCTTGGACTATCCTTCAAATACCTTCAACGTTTTCTAGAGCTCTTTTATATTTTTATCTTATTAAGTTTTTTAATAAAGCTTTTGTTCTAGGTTTACTATCACAACAAATTTGTTTGAAAAAATATATATCACATCTAAAAATCTTAATTATTATAATCAGTGCCAAAAGTGATTTACCTTTGGGCTGGGGTTGTGGCTCACTGGTAGAGCACTTGCCTAATGTGTGAGGCACTGGGTTTGATTCTCAGCACCACATATAAATAAATAAATAAAATAAAGGTTCATCAGCATCTAAAACAATTTTTTTTTAAAAAGTGAGTTACCTTTAGCAGCTGGTTAGAGGTTCATAAAATTGTCAAAAATATAACTATATGTTCCTCTTTTACCTAATTATATATATATATATGTAAATATGTATATATATACACACATACATATACATATATAAACAAATATGTGTATATGAACAAACAATGTAGCATTTTAGATCATTTTAAAAATTAAATATTAAGAAAATGAAAATTAAAACATAAATATTTATTGAGTACTTTTCTATTACAATTTATTCACCATTTGACTTGTAACTATCAGCCTGACATTTTGATTTTGATTTTTTTATCTATTGTTTTTGCTTTAAGATTTCAATGTCATTTCTTGCAATTTTGTTTGGGATATACAGTACAAAATTGTTTTAGCCAGTTTTTACAACTCTATGACCAAAACACCTGACAAGAACAAGGTAGAAGAAGAAAAGTTTATTCGGGACTTACAATTTCAGAGGTCTCAGTCCATTGACGGCCAACTCCATTGCTCCGAACCCAAGATGAGGCAGAACATCATGGTGGAAGGGTGTGGTGGAAGAATGTAGCTCAGGACACAGCAACAGGAAACCGAGAGATCTGCTTGCCAAGGACAAAATAGAAACCCAAAGGCACACACCCAGTGATCTACCTCCTCCAGTCACACCCTACCTACCTAGAAATGTGACCTAGGTAAGCCATAGTGGATTAATCCCCTGATTAGGTTATAATTTTCATAATCTTATTTTACCTCTGAATGTTATTGCATTTTCTCACAAATGAGCTTTTGGGGAACACCTCACATCCAAACTATAACAATAATTTGGCAATGATCATTTTTAAACCGGGGAATGACTTATATCAATTTACAGATAGATAAAAAAATGCTTTTCACATATAATATAGGTGGTTCTAAATACAGATAGACTGTATAATGTTAGTGTTTGATTAATACTTTCTTTGATAGACTGAGTAACAATTTTGGATTTGTTTGAGGTTTGTGGTGTCTCAAGTGGATATATCTATTGTTTCTGACCATACGATGCTACAGTTCAAAGAATTTATTGTTGAACTCTTAATGGCTAACTCTTCATTAGCCATTATTAACAGGCAGAGGCAAATAATAATATAAATACACTTTCATAAAATAGAAATTTAGGAAACATTTTTAAAAAATCAATTTTCAACAATAATTTTAGGTTTTTGTCTCAGACTATTACAACTTTTAGAATATCTTAAGCATAAAAAAGTGTGCCAGATCAATTTTTCTGTGGTGAATTTCTAAGAGCTAAATTTTACTAGAAAAGGGTGGAAACTAAACTTAAGTAATTATTTCCTACTGTGCTTGAAATAAATATTCAGAGTTTGTTTGGTTTTAATGTCAAATAAAATTGCCCAAATGTTGGTTTGATTCTTATTCATCTGGCTTTTCCTTGTTTGACACAGACAAGTAAATTTCATTCAACAGCTTGAAAATTGCCCCAGGATCTTCCATTACTTGGTCTTCCAGCACCTGGGTGTACAGAAATGAAATGTATATCCAATTCATCAAGCCAAGTTTCACCTGTATGTGATTAAACTATGAGCACATTTCCAGGTCGCAGTCTTCACTATGGTGTGCCTGATGAGGTCAGTGTGCATTTTTAGCATGGATGATTATTAATGTTGTAATAGATAGGTATAAACTGGGGATCATTTTAAGTCTCAAGCTTGTTTTTTTTTTTTTTTTCTCCAACCAATCAGCCATCAGATTCCAAGTCAATTCTACTTGTCTATCTTCCAGTTTTAAACACTCAAGAAGTAATTTTAATACTTGCTTGTTATGAGTACCCTATAATGCAGTTTCTTGATCACAAATAAATTGCTGTGAATTGAAATACCTACTGTCCTGTGGGTTTTCTCCTATTTCTTCTACCTGCTAGGCAACTGCATTTTTGCATTTGGATGAATTTACATTCATAAATGCTTGTCTCAGTTAAAGACCCATAATCTCTGCTGCACTCAGGAGAAAGTTTTGAAAACCAGACTTCAGAAATTGATTTCTATACCCAGCCTATTTATGTATTTATTTTTACTTAGCACATTGACAGCTACAGTGATTAATCTATTGTTATTCAAAAACAAACCCCACCAAATTTTAGTCTGTTTTGTTTAGATTATTAATTTGTTTTTGATGCAAGTTCTGCATGTACCCACTATTGTACTTAATGTGTTTAGTAATGACAATTGGATTTGAATGCTCTGAAATTCTGAATTTTATTTGCATATTCAACACTTAGAAATGTTTCTTGCTCCCAAAAGGGACATATATTTTCTTACATTTTTTCTTGAAACATAAAGCTTTCAGCATTCCTATATAATTTTCTCCCATTAGATAAGGGTACAAGGCTGAACACATTTTTTTTTCTTAAATCTTCTGTGAAAACAGAAGTAGCACAAAAAGGACCTACATCTGACAGAGCCCCCAGAGTATGCACTACAAAGGAAATCCCCAAGAACTGGGATCTGGGGTGGGAGGAGAGCTTGTCAGCTCTAGGTGGTTGCTGCCACCTCACAGATGTCCTGACTTTTTTTTTTTTTTTTTTTTGAGAAATAAGATCTGCCTACTTTTATATCAATGTCCTAACTTTTTAATACACAAAAGGAATGGTTTCACCTTTGTGAAGATGAAACTAAACACTTCTTTAGTACCTAGTTTGTGAATTCTATTAGGAATAATTGTGGGGCACATTGTACTTGTCACTGAACTTTTCTCTGAAATTGTTCTGCTGAGTATGAATGGCCAGTGACTATAATAGGAAGCAACATTATTAGAAGAAATCTTAGAACTGTAGGATAAAAAGAAAAAAAAAAAACTTTAATAGTTCCAATTTGAGACTAGCTTTTCACTGAAGATTTCCTTGTAAGAAGACTGAACTATAAAACTTATAAATAGAGAAGAGTTATATAAAGAAAAAAAAAAAGAAGGGTTCAAAATAATTATTTCAGGGTTGGATACTCCTTCGATTCTCCTTCACTCTTGAGGATGATCATCATTTCCAAAATAATCTTGACTGATTTGAATGGAGGTTTCTGAGATGATCACATGAATATGTTGACAAAATCCATTGTAAACACAATAATTTTATAATAGAATTCAGAATCTCATGGGATTTTATGGAGTTGTCCCATGGCTTTCTTCTCCGTCATCAAACACTTGGTGTGCCTCAACTTCAAGCATGGCACCATGCTCAACCTTGAGGATAGAGAAATTGGCAGTACGATCTAAAAAGGACATGGATGAGCCTGAGCATCACTCAAGACAGAGAATATATCTTCCCTACAATGATGTGAAACACCACTGATGACTGAAAGGGATTTTACCAGAAAGTTTGGGGGTTGCTGACAATGCAGATGGTCTTTGTGAACTCTTTATTTCTGCAGCTTTCTTTATTTAGAAGCCAGATCTTTGGTTTGAATGATTTAATTAATATTTATAAAGGATGTCACTTGAGTGGCTCTGAATTCATGACAAAATGTTAAGTGTTGTCCATGGCTACGTGTCTGATTCCTGTGGCAAGAGTCCTGTTTCCTCTTGATATTTCACCTGAGTGACATCGTCATCAGGGAACTTTCTTCCCAGCCTGGATAGATGTAATCACGCTCTCTTCTCCATTCCCATAGCAATTTGTACATTTGTCTATTTAATACAAGTGAGGTATAATTAAGTATGTATGCACATGTCTTCTTCAACAGACTATGAGCTATATGTGGATCAGTGTCTTTGGGGAATTGAGCTCAGTACCTAGCATGAAATCTGTGGAAGAATAAATGAACAAATGAATTGGCAAAAACCAGCTAGGTTAGCCGGGCGCGGTGGCGCACACCTGTAATCCCAGCACTTTGGGAGGCTGAGGCAGGAGGATCGTGAGTTCAAAGCCAGCCTCAGCAATGGCAAGGCACTTAGTAACTCAGTGAGACCCTGTCTCTAATAAAATACAAAAAAGGGCTGGGGATGTGGCCCAGTGGTCAAGTGCCCCTGAGTTCAATCCCCGGTACCAAAAAAAAAAAAAAAAAAAAAAAAAAAAAAACCAGCTAGGTTGACAGATTCAAACATTCTCTCATTGCTATTTTTAACCTTCTTTTCTGTTGAGATAAATTAGCTGATGATAAACTGAGGGTGTTTTTTTTTTTTTTTTGTTGTTGTTGTTGTGGTTTTTTTTTTGAGAAAATAGCTAAGACAAAACAAAGTCTTGGCCAAGATAGAGAAATAGAGCAGATTGTGGACATTATTGTCCTTTTATGTTGTAAATGTTTTATGTTATGTTTATTTAACATAGGTTTGACTTTTAAAGATGATGGCTTGAGATTTATGGTACAGACGTATGATAGTATGTAAAACCCTGTGTAGCTGGACTTATGTGAAAATGACAATAAAAGGAATTCCCAAATTGTCTTGTCCATTATTAAACCAGACTGCTGCGTGAAGCCATCAGAATTAGCTTCTCAGAGCACTGGAATTCAAGCAAAGACTTGCAGCAGCAATTCAGGGTGAGCACAGTCAAGAAAAGCAGCTGAACTTTGGTTAAGAACAGTGCACTCTGGTCTTCCAGCTTTCCCTCTTTCCCGGTCCAGAGTAGCCTTGACGTTGCATCTGGCAATATGGGTGAAAACAAGTGGTCTGATAGCCACAGGAGGGGGCAAAACTGGGTGGGAAGCTCTGTTTCCAGAAATGTGCTGTTGTTAGACTTCTAGGCTAGTTCTCTGGAAGACACTGCTTGGCAGAGCTGCTATTATTTGACATGACTGAGAGCTCACCCAGTGCAAACAGCTCATCCGTGGGGCATTTCTCTGAAACCATTAGAGACAACTCTGAACAATACAGTTGCCCCAGCAGGAGAAAATATATGGTACAAATAGGCTTACCAAAAATTAGGAAAGCCGGGAATGAGAAGTCTATAGAGGGCTGTAAAACATCCTAATGCTTTCCTGAAATCTACAAGGACATTGCAGGTGCAGGACTGTAGGCATTAGGCTGTGTATGTGCTCAGAAAAGATAGGAGAAAGTTGTGACTTCTCAGCTCTTTCTGATCATGAGGCTGGCTGTGCAATCTGGAAATTAAGGCTGAGGAAGAGTTGTCAACTCTACGGGTGAGTGTCAAACGTATGTACTAACAAGAACGCTGGGTCACTGGCATGAGGGAAATGTGTTGTTGGTTCCAGACAAAGTCCTTTGCCAGATCATAAGCTAAACTTTAGGATGACTAAGCAGAGACTTCAGTGCCCACAAAGTAAACAGCAAATTCTTTATAGAAATCGTTCAAATAGTCACTAACACACAAAAAACAACTACAAGCTCAGGGTAGAGTCAGAAATGGTTATGAGACAAGACAAATTCTTAGAATAGGAATGATCTCATTTAGAATTTGCAGTTTATATTACTTAAAACGTCCAGTTTTTTGATACTTTTTGATACAAAAAGTATCAAATATGTAGATAAATATAAGTGTATGACCAATATACAGGGAAACAAGTCAATGGAAATCTTACTTAAAAAAACTTTGATGGACATATTTTGAAAAGATTTTAAAACATGTATTTTAAATATGATAAAAGAAGTACATCTAAAGCATTAATGGGAAATATAAAGTAAATGTCTGCAGAAAGGAAGAACATCAACAAAAGGACTTTTTTAAAAAAAAACTAAATAGGAATTCTAGAATTAAAATAGTCATTAGAATAAATACACTGAATGGGTTCAAAAGCAGTCTTGAACAAGTAGTAGAAGAAATCTTGAAGAAATACTAACTGAAATTATCCATTCTGAGATAAAATAATGAAGAAAAAATAATAATCTCTGAGATTTTTGGGATATATTAAGGAGCACAATTCTGTATGGACTCCCAGTATAATGGGATTCCAAAAGAAAAGGAGAAAAATAGGCAGAAAGAATATTTTGGGGGAATTGAAAAAAAAAATCCTTGATATGAGGAAAACCTTTAATTTACATGGGTAAAAGAAAGGAAGAAAAAGAAAGAAGGCAGGTAACAAAAAGAAAGAAAGAAAGAAAGAAAGGAAGGAAGGAAGGAAGACAGATGATCAGCTCAAAGTTTCAGATGCAACAAACTACCCTTAACATATAAAGAAGAAATCAGGACATCCCAGATAAACAAAACCTAAAAGACTCTGTGAACTGAAGTCCTAAAAGAAATTCTAAGATCACTTCTTGTTATGGTTTGGGTGTGAGGAGTACCCCAAAAGCTCATGTGTGAGAAAATGCTAAAGGGCTTAGAGGAGAAATGATGAGGTTGTGAGAGCCTTAACCAAATCAATGAATAAATCCCCTGATGGAATTAACTGAGTGGTAACTGAAGGTGGGTAGGATGTGGCTGGAGGAGGTGGGCACTGGGGGCATGCCTTTGGGGTATATTGTATCTGGCGAGTGGAGTTTCTCTCTGCTTTCTGATCACCATACGAACTGCTTCCCTCCACTACACTCTTCACCATGATGCCCTGCCTCACCTCATGCCCTGATGAATGGAGCCCGCTGTTTATCGACTGAGACCCCTGAAACTGTGAGCCCCCAAATAAAGTTTTCCTTCTTAAAATTGTACTTGTTAGGTCTCTTAGTTGGAGCAGTGAAAAAGCTGACTGAAATAGATAGTTCTTTAGGTTGAAACTAAATGATACTTTTGAAAATAACTCAACCCACAAGAAGAAATAAATAGGATCAATAAAGTTAACTACATAGACCAAATATATATATGTATGTAAAACAAGTATATATATATATATATAATGTTCAAATGCCTTTCTGTTCCTGTATTTACTCCTATCTGAATTAAGACATCTGCATAAAACAATGTTCATAAATATTTGTTGATAGGAACAGAATAAAAATTATGAAATTAACAGTACAATGAGAAGGGTAGGGATAAAAACATATTTTTATTAAAATTGATAGTGATAGAAAATAAGTTGTTTGACAGTCAGGTGATAACAGTAATTTCCAGGGCAACAACTGAGAGAAAAACAGCAAAGAATATGGCAAGAAAAAAATCTGGTATTATAAATTATTTATTCAACAGAAGCGAATAAATAAATAAACTGGAGGAAGAGGATTAGAAATGGTGTATGATATACAGAAACAAATGGTCTAGTGACTGACATGTTTAATAATGTGTCACTAATTCTGTACTCCAATTATCACTTAAAAGGTAGAAATTACCAGAATGGAAGGAAAAAAAAAATCACTGTGTATGTATTGTCTGCAATATGTAGCTGTATTAAGGATTTTCTTTATTGTTTTTTTTTTTTCTTTTTGTTCCTCAGGCTGGATAATACATTCAATGATACAAATGTATTTTTAAAAAAATGATAAACCAGCAAATGAAAACAAAGTGTCCTGAGGTGACTATACAGATATTAGGAAAAAAACGTACTTTAAGACAAAAGAGCATCCCTAAAGATAGAAGATGGTATTTTATAATGATAAAATGGTCAAAGAAGAAGGTAGATATGCACCAAAGAACAGAACCCCCCTCCCAAATGAAGAAAAACTAGTGTAATTAAAGGGAGGAATTGATACTTCATGAATAGTAGTTGGAGATATTAAAATTCTGCTTTCAGTTATGGATGAGAAATTAGACACAAGACCAACATGGAAAAGGAACATTTAACAACGTAAACCAGTAAACCTATCAACCCTCTACCAAATAGCCTACCAGCAAAAGCCGAAGACACCTTGTTCTGAAGTGCACAAGAGATATCTCTCCTCCACACAGACCATAAGTTAAGCCACAAAACAAAACTCAATGAATTTGCAGGACTGAATCATGACAACTACATATTCCAGCAGAAAGGGGATGTAGGAAATTTCATACATGCTTGGAAAAGTCACATCCTGCCAAATAAAGACCTAAGAAGTCACAGGAAAAAAAAAAAAAAAAAAACATTAAGAATATTTCAAAATGAAAGAAGACAAAACCATAGCATACAAAAATTTATGTGATGCAGCCAAAATTTGTTTAAAGGGAAATGTGGGACTTCAAATGCCTATGTTTAAAGAGAAGAAAACTCTCGAATCAGTAGCTAACCTTTTTCACTATCCTTCAGGGACCAGAAAAAGAAGATCAAGGTAAACCTAAACCAAGCAAAAGGAAATAAATAAATATATAACAAAGAGGATTGGAAAATATATGTCCATCCACAAACTTGTATTTTAGGAATCATAGCAGCATTATTCATAATAGCTTAAAGGTGGAAAAATCCAAGTGCCCTTCATCTGATTAATGGGAAGATAAAATAAAATTATAGCCACAAAATGGATATTATTTGGAAATCAAAAGGAATGAAGTGCTAATTCATGATACAGCATAGATGAACCTAGGAAACTCTGTGTAAAGAGATGAACATTAGGTCACATAAAATAATACCATTTAAATAAAATGTCCAAAATAAATCTAGTGGTTCAGAATGTAGATTAGTGGCTGTCACAGGGTACAGGAAGAGAATGGTCTGTGGTTCTGAACAGGTAGAGGTATCTTTCTGAGGTCATAAAAGCATTCTGGAATTGTCTAGTGGTGACAGTTCCACAGCTTTGTGACGATAATAAAAAAACACTGAACTGTGCGATGTAAAGGGTTCAATGTTACACCTTTAAAAGAGTGGAGTAATTTCAGTTGACGCAGAAGTACTTTGAGATCTGGAATCAACATTCCCTGGGATTCAAAGAGTCTCTGAATCCAGGGCTCGTTGCAGAAGTGGTGCTAGCTGGCAGGCAGTTTCCAAGGGGGGTGAGTAAGGGGCACTTGACTATTTCCCAGGATGTCTCTGAAGTGCTTTAACTGCGTGTTTTCATCTAATCCTCATAAAATTCTGTAATGATTTATAAAATCTTCAATTTTACAAATGGAAAAATTGAAGCTTTAATGATTCAGAAATTAGTCCCAAGTTATTCCATTAGTATGTATCCAGATTGGAACCAAGATGTGTCTGGCCACAGTACCTAGTGAAGTACAAATTTGCCAAGGTTTATACTGAAGCAAATCTTTCATTCATGAAATAACTGATTGACTATTGATGGATTATGCCACTCGTTTAATTAGTATCTTTTAAAAAGTACTTCTACCATGAGTCACTTTTAAAAGTGGGCAATGAAACACTTTAATATCAGTACTATCATGGAGTCAGCATGGGGAGGGGTGATCAGCCATGCTGCAAATTAATTATGGTAAGGATTCTGATAAAATAAAATGTGGGCATGTGATTAAGAGAGATGATCTGAGGAGGTCTTGCAGAGAAGGTGTCTGTGAGCCAAGACCTGAATCATGAAACCAATCTGCTCTGAAAAATCCTGAGGAAAAGGATCTTGGGCATGGGACCAGCCAATGAGAAAGCCTTGAAATAATATGTGCTTCCACGAAAAAGGCAAGGGTTACTAATGAAGTCAGTGCTGCATGCAGGTCTGAGCTGCATAGTGCCACATCCTGGAAGGCTTCCGAGACCTGAGTAATGGGTTGGAAGGAGAACAAGGATGACAGACATAACATTGGTTAAGGTGAAGAACATAATGGTCACTCTACGCGAAACTATTAAAAAAAAAAAAAAAAAAAAAATCAGTATGTGTACATGTTGGGGCATTTTTTTGCTAAGTGTTTTGTTTACATCATTATCACATACCATGGTAAGGGGGTGTCATCTGTGAGAAACTGCGGCTCAGAGAGGTGAGCTACATAGCTAATGTGGCACAACTTAGGTTGAGGATATAGTTTTAGGATAGTGTCGGGATATTATAGTAGGGGCTGAAGTTTGTAGCTCTAGCTCTCCCTAAACCGGGATGGACCTTCTCTGCCCCAAAGAGAGGCTGAGAGAGCCTGCCTCAGCGATGAGGTGAAAATGGGAAGGTAAAAGGTCGCCGGCATTCCCTCCCCCGCCTTTAAGACCAAGGAACATACCGGGGAGCCCGGTCAGCGGTCAGCGCCGAAGCTCAGGTTTATTTAGGAAAATGGCCAGTCTTATAGTGGACAGAAGCCAATCAGTAAGCAGCTTATAGAAGCAAGTAAAGAGCATGGGCACATCTCATAGGGCAGAATCCTCTGCCCTATGCTTAGGGCGGTTCTCACGATATGTCACAGCCATGCCCCCTGCTTAGCCTAGGTCCGTAACAGGGCGTGGCAAGCATGGCAAGCAGCCAGAAAAGCCAGAGTTTTCCATCCTCTCAGCTGACAGTGTCCGGAAGGTCCCAACAATAGAGCACTTGCCTATCATGCATAAGGCCCTGGCTTCTATCCCAGCACTGCAAATAAATAAATAAACAAGTAAGATCACCCAGCTAAATGGGACACTGTTGGGGACTTAAGAACACACTGGCCGAAAGGATAGAGAACTTTAACTCTTTGGTTGCTTCCCACTCCCTGTTACGGACCTGGCCTATTCAGGAGGTGTTCCCCTGAAATATCATGGGAACCGAAACTACCCTAAGGATAGGGTAGGGGCTCTGCCAATACAATTTGCCCATGCTCCTTATGTGTCCCTGTATTCTTTCTGTTGATTGGCCTATGTTTTCTATAAAAGCTGTCCAACTTCCTCAATAAACTTGAGATCCAGCTCTGACCCGGCTCCCTGGGAATCTGTGGGCCTTTTGAAGGCGGGGGTGGGATTACCAGCAGCCTTTACCTTTCCCAATCTCGCCTCTCGCTGTGGTGTTCTCTCCTGGCCTTCCCTGCTGGCCAGAGAAGGTTTTCCCAGGGCCCCGGGAGAGTTAAAAACCTCAGCAATCTAAAAGTTCCCAGCAGGACAGGAAGAGGGAATTAGAATACATGTGAGTCAGATCCTTAGTTTTTTTACTGTTGCTAGACCCAGCTTCCTTCTAACAGGTAAATTCGGTGGCAAAACATTATATACGTGTATCATTCAACAATATTTTTAGTTGACTGAATTAAGGATACATTCTTCATGTCCACCAAATGTTTCTTGGTCATGTTCTACTTACACTGTGATTGTTAATAATTATTTTTATCTGTATGACACTAAGAATACCAACACTGTGATTTCATTAAAGAAAAAAAAAAAAAAGCCTATTGCTGGATCTGTCTTTCTGGGTCAGCACCCTTGAGGATATTTTAAGTGTGCACCTTATGTTCTAGGACAAAATAACCCAATCTTGCTCTGAAAACCTACTTGCATGACTCAAAGGCTGCAACAGGATTAAACTGTCAGATATTAAGCAGGTTGTGCTAAATAAGCCGGCAAGATCTTGTTATTTTGACATACAGTTACAGAAAAGAGCTGGCAGCCCCAGGAGCACAAAATGAAATGTCAAAGAGTCCAGGGATATGTCATTGTCCATGAAAAGCCATCAGCAACTGCCTAGAAAAGCATCAAAATTTACATTTACTCCACCAAGTGGTAAACAGTATTGACAAGTGAAATGTTTTTCGTGTTCTGTCCCCTGGGAGGATTTTAAGAAAGGCAGATGAATCTGTATTTTTTTTTTTTTTTTTTTTTTTTATGGTTGTTCCTTAAGAGGCTCAAATATGGGTCCAAATGGCAGAGAAAAAGCTACAGAGCTGCTGTGAAGGAAGATTCTGCCCTTTCACTAAAGCACATCCCTTCTGGGAGTGATTTTGAGGGAAGGAGAATAAGAGAAACTCTTGTGACATTTTGGTCCAGCTAGTTATTACTGGGAAACCAAGGCCCATGACACAGGGCTTGCACAAGTCATCGTAGCTAAATGGCAATGTAACCTGCATTGCAGCCCATATAACCTGCTTCTGGAACCTACAGAAATACTTCTCATACAACGAAGGCTGCAGACACACCTGTTTCTTTGGGGGAAAATCATCCTAGTTTACTGGATTGGATATCCCACCCAATGCAAAGCCTCCCATGGACCATAACACATAATTACTACCTCCTCCCTCTTTATGTTTTAATCACTACCCAGAGTGCTTTGAAATACTTACTTTTTTTTTTTCATCCAATTGTATAAAACCTTATGATATGGATTTATCTCCATATTCCACTTTCATCTCCAATACCACCTATAGTCACCACCTCTGGTCAATCAACCATCTTTTAACACCACCTATGGAAATGCAGGCATTTCTATTTCATGTCCGTAACCTCTAGAAAGAGGCTGAGGAGTTGTGAATAAGTAATTGATTCCACTAGTTAATAAGCCACCTTGGAGCTAATCCAGCAAGGTTTTGCCAACCTGTACAATGAGTCCTGACTTGGACACTTCTTGCAATTCCTATAGATAGAACTGTTCAAACTTTCACTTGCCCTGCAGGAAAAGGACAATTTGCCAGCATTCATCTTCCAGGCAGATTGGGAAGTATGTTTCAGGTGTTATGATTGATGGTAAAGTTTTTAGCATAATAAGGGAGAGAGAAATTGCTACTTCTTGCCTAAATTTTTCAAGTATCATGTTAGGGTTTAAAAGGTGAGGTCAATGTCGTACAGCTTTGCCCTTCTCTGAACGGCTTGATATTTTTATTTATTTATTTTTGCTGATACTGCGTTTTATCTCTGTAGGTGTCCACAAGCTGTAAAGTGACCAGGAAAGGGTTTTCAGGAGGGTCTTGGCCTGAGGGACTCAATATTGTGGTAGATTAGCTTTTTATTGATTGTCTGGTGGGCCAGGATGTGTGGAAGGGACATCGTAAATGAGCAGAGCAAGTCTCAGTCTTGAAATAAAATCATTTTATGCCTGGGGGAAGAATTAAGAAAATGGTGTCTGTCTCTCTGCTGTTAACATAAGCTCTGGCTCCATCCTCATCCTTTGATGGCCTCCAGCTTCCCAGTGACATCTGGTCAATCAACCGGCTTCAGTCCCACGGAGGTCCTAATGGGCTATTGATTGGAAGGTTAGCCGAGCAGGAGAGCTAATAACATCAGATAAAAATATGAAGCCAGATCTGTACCTTCCAATAATGTATTCTGTCACATACCTGGAGCTCCCAAAACTCAGACTCAGTTACCATGTAATGAGAACTGACCCTGTTCCCGCCAGCATCCTTACCTGTTTACATAGTTTGTTTTATTGTGACTTGTATAGCAGATAACACAATTCTATTTACAAATGTAGAAACTGGGGCTCAGAGAGATAAAGGGGTCAAAGCAAATATGTAACAGTGGTCCCTTCACCTTCTGAATGTAGCCCTCATTGCTCTAAGACTTATTTAAAAAAAAATTTTTTTTTCTCTCTTCTCCCCTCTCCCCTTCCCTAACACTATTGGATTCCAGAGACAGTGTTTTTCTTCCCCTGGTTAATTGCCCTTGAACACACCCACTACAGGAAGGAGATGCCTGCTGAGGATCTGGAAAGGGACTATCTCCCAAATTAACAAGTGAATCCTAACAACCATCTGGAATGTAACCCTTGAAGGGTTCCTTTAAACCACCCCCCAACCCGTCCCTCCTTCGGGATAGGAGTCCCCTGTGTTTCTGCTTTGCTAGCAAAGCAATAAATCTTCTTTTTCCTTTTTTTCAAAAACCATGTCCTTATTATTAAATTGGCATTGATTGGCATTAAGGACAGGAACCGAGATTTCGGTTACAAATATAGTTCCATTTTGTGTATGTTTGTTCTTGGTCTTTCTAAAACGACATAAATGATCAGTACCATTGAAGATCTTTAATTTAATTTTGATAATTGTGACATTTTAAGACCATTATAATTACATGTTAAAAGCAAATTTTATTAATGGATAGGAGGTTTTAAAATACAGAATCACAAACAAACAGCAGGCAACTATATGTTGGAAAGGGGTATAATAAGATGTCTAACTATTAATCTGATTATTGTATCTCACAATAGCCCTAAAATCCTTGTAGACCACCTTCAATGTATTTCTGTTTCATGTTACAGTCCTCTCCTGAGCAGACTTATTTCAGCTACCAAACTGGCTCTATTTCTGCTCTTCTGTCCATGCCAATTCATTCTTTCTTGTGTAGTCACAGGAAGTGTTTTTGACAAGGCTATCTGAATAATTTCATTGCTTTAAGGATGAATCAATAGATATTTAATGTTCCCTAAATCCTTTTTGAACTTTCTGACCTCACCTCACCTGAAACCATTCCACCATACCTGTTTTTAGATATCTAGTAGACACCTCAAAAAAAAAAAAAAAAAAAAAAAAAAAAAGTCCAAAAGACAACTCTTGACAAATATTTCAGTTCTTGAGTGCTCTAAATTAAACCATTCCCCAAATTTAGTGGCTTATAATAGTCACAATAATTATTTTTATCTTGAATCTGCCATCTGGGCAGAACTTGCCTGGTCTAGCTTGTTTCTGTTCTCCGGGGAGCCCATTAGGCATGGTTGGAATCATCTGACCGACATTTACCAAGTATTGTGTAGAGTGGTTCGTGGGGGCTGTGGGCTGACACCTAACTGGGGCTGCCACCTGGGATACCCACATAAGGCCTGGGCTTCCCCACAGCATGGCATCTGGGTTCCAGGAGTAAATATTCCCCTGACGCAGACCTCTCTAGGAGGCCTGGGCTTCCTCACTCCACGGTGGTGGGTTCTAAGTGTGAGAGTTCCCATGAGACAGCAGGCTGAGTAGAAACCACAGCTGCTCTGTGTTGTAGCCCACAAGGTCAGACATTCTGTTGATGCCAACCACGAGGTACAGGCCTGCATGGCTTCAAAGCACATAGAAGCAGATGACACATTTTGAAGAGAGAGAGTGGCAACAATCCAACAGAGGCAGGAGGACTAGAACATGCCCCTGTCTCTCTGTCTACCTCCATAGAAGCGAGTATGGAGCTGTTAGATACATACACATCTTGCTTTTTGTATTGGGGTTGTAGGTAGATGCTTCATAGAACTTTGAGATGGCTCCCACATTCAGGAAAAGACAGAGAGAGAGAGAGAAATTCACAAATACATTCATATTTATTATTTATTCCTATTATAGAAACCCTTTAAGTCCCTAAGCTTACAAGATATTTTCAATCCAATAATTCCTATCCACCATCACAGGACTAATTCTGTTTTGATTTATTTCCATATTTATTACTCCTTTCTCTGAAAGTGAATATCCCCCTTCCCCTAGTATATTTATTTATTTCATTAATGTTTCTTAGGCAAACCTCCGCTCATTGCTGCTGCTAACTGTCCAACATTCACATTCACTTTATGTAACCTGTTTGGCTCCTTCCCCTCCCCTCAGGGCTGCCCAGGGAAGAGTCTTCCCCTTTCACTAGTGGGCCTGGTGTGTAGACACCCCTGTCCCTCCTCAGCTCTGAATTTCCACACCAGCTGATCCCGGACAAGACCCTGCTCTTGCTTTGCTTGGGCTCTATACTCCTGATGTGGTCTGGCCACCCACATGAACACAGATGTCCTTGTCACTCCGTGGGATCTGACCTGTCATGCCAGGCTTCGCCCTCCTTACTGCTCATCACACATGGAACCTAGAGAAATACTTCTACTCGTACTCCAGTGCCCAGCAAACGCAGCCCTCCAGGTCAAGTCTGTCATTACCCTGCGGGGGTCCTGATACTCCAGACTGAGCCGTGCACACTTGCATGCCCACCTCACCCAGGGGCTGATAGCCTGAGAGCCCACCCTGGGCAGATGTTCTACTCAACTGGTTTGGCTTGGCCTTCTTGCACAAAGCTTCCCTGCCCAACTTTCCCTAAGGACTTTGGAAATAAGTTGATCAGAAATACTGTTGGTTCATCCTCTGGTAAGCAGATGCTGGAATGGAGTTAGCTAAATTAGGGGGCAAAAGTGGGATTGTGCAGGTACAGCCCAGTGATGCAGATTGCAAGGGAAACACACTAAAGTATTGAGTCCGGTTTGACCCTTGAATCTGAAAGTGTGACCTCAGTCCAAAATCAGAGACAGGACTGAAGGAGTTAACCTCTGGGGATTATCACTTGTGGATAGCCCTCACAGTCTGTTGACAGTCTCTGTCTTGAAGTGGGATCCAAGAGGTGGCCTCTGTGTCTACCTAGTCAGGGTAAGGGAAAAGTACAGGAAGGGGTTTCCGTTCATTCCAATCTGAGCTACGTATGTTATCAACATAAGCACAGAGGCATCCCCTATAACTGAATCCTGCTACTCACAAAAATTCAATATTGAGATGATTGTCTCTCAGACATCATTGTCTGTCAACATCACCCTGGATCACTGCCAAAAATGTAGATTCCAGTCAACACATCACAGACCTAGAACAAGAACCTCAACCTAGGACCAGAATCCCCAACGATAGATCTCAGGAACCCGCACTTGACACAAGCAACTCAAGGCACTGAATACAATTTGCCTGTCCTTGGAACCCTCATCCACTCAAAATATTTCTCCTAAGTCCATTTTTATCACCATGGTGAGCTGACCTGTCTTGCACTTCAACCCAGCCCATAACTCTGAGTACTATAGCTATTGTTTTGCTGAGTACAACATCTTGTCCTTTTACTGTAAATCTGTTTCGCTCTGGGGCACACTTTTACAGGTTGAGATCCTTGCTGTGTTATTGAAAAATGTAGGTTGGGCCATAAAGAGCAATTGTTTCTTGCAAAGTCACAAAGTTGGGCCTACTGTGATGAATATTTTCAGTTTATGTGCGATGTAGCAGACTGAACATTACAGTAACATCAGTAAGAGTCTTTATGAATCTGGTCTGCCCTGCCAAAAAGGAAACACTAGAAATGTGTAAAACTGAAACTATGGGGTAAAACTAAGTCTTCTTTTTATTAAAGTGGTGTTTCAACCAGCCAGTTTTAACCTTCGTGTCTTCTGGCCGACTTTACTGGCTGACCTCCTGGCTCTGAACTTGGATTTGGGTTCTCTTCTTCAGTTTCTCCTTGTTTGAAATGCACTTTCTCATCTTCCACTCCACACGACGACTCCATTTAATATGATGTGGTTACTTCCCCTGTGCACACACAGACACGCAGGACTGTTAAATAGAGCCCCACTGCCTCTCTGAGGCCCACAGGCAACTATGAGAACAGAAAAGCCCTTCTCCCAACCATGTTTCTTGTCATACGATCAATTGCTCCAAATCTGTATCTCTGTACAAAGAAACAATCTAATACAGTGGCTTAAAATAATCACATTGATTTTTCTCATGCATTTACCGTTTGGGCAGGGCTTGGAGACTACAGCTTGTCTCAGTTCCTCGCACCATGGACTGGACAGTTTGAGGGCAGGGATTAACCAATGGCTGGGGGCTGCAATCATATAAATGCTCATTCATTCATGTGTCTGGTGGTCTGTGCAGCTGTCAAACTGGAAATACTGGCAGGAACACCTGTACTTGTGTCTTCCTCAGGACGCACAGCTGAGTTCAGGAGTGGTGTCCCGAAGGCAGCGAGTGGAAGCCGCCTCCTTCTGAAGGCCCAGGCTCAAAAAGTCGCCATGTCCTTAGTATTCCATTGGTCAGGGGGTCACAGCTTCCAAACTCAAGGTGGGGGAAGTGCAGAACTCACATTTTGATTGCAGGAATATCAAAGAGTTTGGGGATTATTTTCTTTTCACGGCCACAGCAAACACATCTGAATTAAGATGCGTGCACTTGTGAGAATGTGAACTTGACTCCAGAGGTGAGTCTTCCTCGGTGAAGCGCAGTCCAGGAAAGAGACTAGAGTTTAGTGATGAGCAGCAATAGGCAGCACTTGAGAAGGCTGTGGCTTAACAAGGCAAAGGAAAAGACGGAGAAGGTGTATTTAATTGAATGTTATGATGTTTTCATTCTAGAAATAATATCCAACAGACAAGAGAGTTTCCTTTGGGGATTTCTCTAGCGGTAGAGGAAAATGAAGATTATTACTCATTATAATCGGCTAGGCTTTTCAAAGCACTACCGTGAACAGTGTCTCAACTGTTTTTAATAATATCCACCAAAGAAATTAGGATTCACATCATTGTAAGAGTAAGTTTTGAATTTTGTGATATTAGATGAGATGTTCAGTATTGCCTAGTTAGCAAGTAGAGAGATTAAGATGAAAATGAATTCCGCCCCCCTCCCCACCCCAAATCCCATCCCAGGGCAATTTGGTTAATATGCACATTTTTAATTGTACATTGGGGCAGAAGATCTAAATGTTAATTGACAAAACGAAGCAGGTGTCTTATGAGGCCAAAGAACTTTAATGATACCAGTTGAATAGAAGGTAGAAAAATATCATGGTGGAAGAAAGGAGCTAGGAAAGTTGGCCTCAGTGGGGAGAATCGTACTGACAGAGGAAGACAGCTGTCTTTGCACAGGCTCTGCAAAGCTCCTTAAGATTACAGTAGTTCAGATGGCACAGGTGGTTGACAGCAGGATTCATTTCACTTGGTAGCAGTGGTAGTGCAGTTGGCAAGTTATGTCCTAAGGCTACCATGGATCAGCCAATAAATGTGTCCATTCATAAAAGGATAGCATCTCAGGAGACATGAAGATAAGGATTCAGTCCACAGGCATAGAAAAAGTCATGACACGAGCAGGAGAGAGAGTCTAATTCAAGCTAGTCAAGCTTCACAAGATGCATCTAGCTCCCAAAGCCTGTTTTATAGGAAGGAGATTTGAAAGAGGGAAGTCCTCATCCTCATTGTGCTAGGTGTTCTATGCTTTCTGGGGTTGCTACAGGTTTCACCCAATTCTCTTTATTCCATGTTCTGCCACCCAGTTCTTGGGGGTGTTGTAAAGGAGAGGCATTAGGATGGAGATAAGGCTCTAGAGAAAGTTCATGCCCTGGATCAGGACGGAGAGGAACGGGGAAGTCCCATGTGCCCTTCTCTGCAGTTTTTCCCCTCCAGCTCAGAACTCTCTGGAAGTTCTATAGGGCCTGGAATACACCCAGGTCTTTGGAAATTTTCATAAGAAGAATGAAGATCAAAAGAAAGAAAGTGTAGAATGAGTGGCATGTGATCACTTTTAGGATGTCTGAGGCGATAAAAAGAAGCTTTTGAGTTTTGTTAAGCCACATATGAGCTCTCAAGGTTAGACATTTGAAAAACATTCACAGAAGAAGATGGTGACAAAAAGAATTTATTTACCCACAGTTTTGCTATGTTCTATGTCTTTCACAGAGGTGTAGATAGATCTCAACTTGAGGTCTCAGTTTAACATGACTGGCTCCATCCTATGCTTGGCATTGAGTATCAGGAGACTATTTACTTCCAAAGATAATTTTGCAAAGCCAGTGTATTAGTTCTCTATTTCTGTAGTAAGTTATACATCTAGTGACTTAAGCCAATGCACATTTATTATCTTATAGTTCTGAAGGTCCAAAGTCCAATATCAGTTTTTCTGGGTTGATGTCAGGGTGTTGGCAGGACTACACTTTTGATTAGGGCTTAGGGCACAACATGAATCCTTGACTCTTCCACATTCACAGACCTACTCTTGCTGTCTTGGTGGGCATCCTCTTCCTCTAGCTTCAGAGCCAGTGGCATGACACCTCCCTTCAACCATCACATTACCTTCTTCTCCTGTAGTAAAATTGTCTATTTCCCTCTTAGAAGAACACTTGAAGTAAGAATCCAAACCCACCTGGATAAGTTCCTCATCTCAAGATTTTTCATTCAAACATATCTGCAAATTTTCTTTTGCCCTATAATGCAACATTCATAGGCTCCTTGGAATTAGGGTTTAGACACCTTTGGAGGCCATTAGTTAGTCAATCAAAGTCACATTTCCCTGAATTATTATCTAGTAGTGGTGCCTGGATTAATACTCACATTCCCCTTAACCTTGAAGTTTCTCCTTAACCACAGATACTCTACTGCCTGAGTCTTGGGAAAGTGCCAACATTCCTACAAGAAGGAAATTATACTATCATCACCAGGATTCCAGAGAGCATAGAGCTCACTCAAGCATTCAAGAGACAGGTGTGAGTGCCAACAACCTTAATGACAAAGCTCTCCATGAAGAAGCAATAAGGAAAGGAGTAACATACACCGCCCCCCGCCGCCCCCATCATCCATTGTACAGGCAGGGAGAGGAAAGTATTTTAAGTACTTTGATACACACTTTTCCTTACTTCAAAAAGGAAACTTATATGTCCCTGATCATGTAAAATTGATGGAAAGTTTATTGGACAGATTAGATGAGGAAGAAAGAAGAAGAGATAATTGAATAGTGAAGCAGTATCCACACTGTCATCTGTGCTGTCTTTAGGGTTTATGCATCTCTATCTAAGCAGTACTGAGGGAAGCAAAGTTTTCATTTTTTTAAGACAGACCTATCATCTCCTGATTCTTCATCTTCTGGAGATTGAATGTATTATTTGACTTAAAGTCTAACTTTTATCTGATGTAGCAGGTGTTCCTGGCAAGAGTTATTAGTAGACCTCAAGAAATGGATTTTTCCCTGAACATTCTAGCAAAAATAATTTTTTGTGTTATAAATATTGAAAAAACAATGATTGGAAAATCCCCTTAGAAAGAAAACTGATTTTTAAATGGAACAGCTGGGCTATTACACTGAGCACTTTTCAATCTGATTTTATTGTCCTGTCTTTGTGGTTCGTCCATGTTGATATATTGCTCCTTATATGAGCATAACACAATCCTGCAGACAACAGAAAAATTTCAGTGGCCAAATGCATTCAGAATAATTGCTACTCAACTGACACAAATCTGTTTGCATCTCCAGAAACATAAAGCAACAGGACTGGAACTGACCCCAGGAGTTGCTGGAGGGATGTGTGGTAAAACAGAAAGATTATTGGGACGGGAGACTGGACAGTCATATTCTAAAACATCCTGACAAACCTAGGCTTTGCCCTTCCTGTACTGTCCCCCTTATACATTTCACATGCTTTTATTCCCATTATGACTCCAGCCAGTAGATACTCACTGCACTGGTGAGATCATACCTAACTAACTATCTTTCAGCAGCATAATCTAGGTGCATGCTTTGGGGCAATATAATTTTGAATATTGTTTTTATTAAAAGAAAAAAAAATATCTGATCATTGAAGATGCTGTGGAGATTATGTGATAGATATTAAGTCCCTAATATAGTGTTTGGGACAGAGATGGCATTTAATAAACAGTAAGTAGACACCATAGATTATTTTTTGCGTCAGACCCAATTTATAGGAAACACTACTTTCAGATTATTTTTGGAAACCACAGCTCTAATTCTATCACTCTTTTATTTTATGTCTTTACCAATTCCTCACCACCACTTGTTTGGCTCAATCTGGTTCTTATCCTACTCTCTCCTTCTGATCCCCTCACCTCCACAACTTCCAGTTTTATTTTGCTATAACTCTTATGAGTCTCTAAAGTGCCATTGTGTCTTTTCATTCTTTTCCTTTATTGATATATATCTTTTTTCACTGTACCATGTCTGTCTAAATCCTATCTCCCAATGTAATGCAGAACAAAGTGATGTGTTCTTTCATGACAAGGAGATTAATATGTGTGCATCCTTTTCTTCTCTCCCTTTGGCCTGCTTGAAACACATGACCAGGCCATGGTGTTAAAGATGGTTAAGAATTTTATTGTTTGAATCCATTTTGAAGACAGTGATCCACAAATCAAGGACACTCATTTTGCATCACATACATGCAAGTATAATTTATGCCATGTTAATGGTTTTTGCTGTTGGAAGGAAAGGTGGTTTGTTTTAGCAGTGAATGTTGCCCTAACAAATAATTAACAGTCACAACATGAGCCAAGAGTTGTGTGAGTTATTTTTGGAACTAAGCAATATAGGCTGGTGTCAGTGGAATAGATGTCAGAAATAGAAGGTACAAGCCTGAGAAAATCTCTCCTGGTTCCTCTGTGCATTATTGGATGGTTAATGAGATCAGTGAACATAGCAAACACCATTCAATGAATCTCATGGCCACATGCAAATCTCTCAGTGTTCTGTTTGAAACAACATCCATTGTATCAACCTAAAGAGAGGGTGCACAATAAAAGGGTATCATCATCAGGAACTTAGTAAATGTTGGGTTATATACAAAGGTAAATAGATTGTGTTACTGCAGAACATCTTAGAAATTTTAGTATACAAATAGGCATTAGGAAATTTCTAGTAAGTTTTGAAATATAATTTTCCAGACATATTATTTGACCTTTGGCTCCATAGTCTTTTGTCCCACCCTGCATTGTAAACAATTTTGAAAGATGAATTCAAATTTTTAAATTTTTAAGTTAAAAGTTATTCACACTCCCCCCCCACCCGCCCAAACACAAAACAACTGGAAGTTACTGACTCTTGAATATTAGGAAATATACTTCTAAAGCTGGATAATAGAAAAGAAAACCAACCATATTATACCATAAAAAGATACATTTAAAAATAAGGATATTCAAATATTGACAGAAAAATGTGTACTATCAAATACTAGCTAAAACAAAGTTGGTATAATCAACTATATCAATACCAGCTAGATGGAGCTTTATGCTACAGATAAAGATGGAGCATTTCATAAGAATAAAGTGGTTAATTCACAATGAGCTCAGGATATTTCTAATTTATAGGTGCCCAATAATATATATCATTAAATATAAAAAATATCATGAATAAAAGTAGAAACAGATAAATCAACAATCATATTAGAAGAGTTTAGCATATCTTTCTCAAAGATTGATAGAACAATAACAAACAAGAAGAAAAGCCAGTAAATATGTAAAATATCTGAACAACACAATGAATAAATAGTGTTAAGATAAGAGAAACTACATCTAACAATGACAAAACACAAGTTCTTTTCACGTGCCTGTTATACATTTGTAAACATTGGCCATAGACTGGGTTATAAAAGAATTAACTAATTTTAAAAAATGGATTTTTTTCATTTTTAAAAGAACATTATTAGTCTCTCTCTCTCTCTCTCTCTCTCTCTCTCTCTCTCTCTCTCTCTCTCTCACACACACACACACACACACACACACACACAAACACACACACACACACTCAAAACTGGAAGTGATCAACTACTTATACATTAGGAAATATTCTTCCAGAACTGGACATGTCGTTCAGTAGCAGAGCACTTTTGTAGCATATGTGACACCCTGGATTCAATCATCATCATCATCCCCCACCAAAAGAAATAAACTTCTCATTACATTTTAATTAAAACAACAGAAAATCTCAAATAAAGTTATAAAATATTTTAAATGAAAAAGTCATGCAAATATGGTCTCTTCAAATTTTGGGATAAAGATAAAGTAGTTCTTAGAGGAAAATTCATAGTTCTAAAAAGAATATGTTAGAAAGAAAGCCTGAAAATTAAGAACATCAATTTCTCTTTCAAGCCAAAAGTGTAATAACAATAAAATGATATTATTAATAATTTTGCACTAAGGTTTTCACAATTTAAATGTTCTGTAAAAATATTTTTTAAAACACAAGATATAAATGCTGAAAAAAATAGACCTAAATAAAGTTATATATAGTAAAAAGCACTTACTTGTCAAAGCCAAATTGCTTCTTTCATAAATTCTTCCAAATATTAAGAGGGAAATGATGCTGATGTTATTCAAATCATATCAGCATGTAAAAAACAGAAGAAATTTCCTAACTAATTAGGAGGCTAATAAAACCTTGACATTAAAATGTGCCAAGAACATTATGACGAAAAAGTACAGACCAATTTTTTATTAGTAGTATAAATGTAAAAACCCAAACAAATTATTAGGAAATCACACCCCAGAGATATATATAAAATGAGATTTGATCAAGAAATGCAAGCATAGTTTAACCTTAACAAAATCCATGATAATTGTCCACTTCAATAGAAAAAAAGAGAAAACGATTTGATAATATAAATACATGCAGATAATCATTTGATAAAATTTAAAATCCATTTTTAAAACAAGCTAGGAATTGGTAGAAGTTTAGATAGAAACTTTTTTCTCACTTAGATTTTTATTTTTAATTGACATTATGGTGTTCAATGTGATGCTTTCATGTATGTATACACCATGGAATGAATAAATAAAACTAATTAATATAAGCATTGCCTTACATATTTACAATTTTTTTACACATATTTGAAATATGTTATTTCAAATGCTTGATACACACACACACACACACACACACACACACACACACATTATTATTGAGTATGTTAACCTGAATGTGCACCAGAGCTTGAAAACTTATCCTTATGTCTCATTGGACCAAGCAAGCTTGTTCAATTTGGGGGAAAAAAAAAAAGGAAAAAAAAACAACCCCCACCAAAAAAAATAAATAAATAAAATAAAATGTAAAAACCTAGAAAATTTCCAGAGAGCAACAAACAAAAAACACATCTAATCTTGTGCTTAATGCAGAAATCCAGCAGCTTATATCATTGCTCTTGAGCTCAGCTGTTCCATGCCTAGGCATTTGTCCAGTGATATACCTGTGTTCACAATGCTACCAGTAGTAGCAACTCTGGAAACACCCTTTATGTCCATCAAGAGTAGGAAGTTTGGATAATTATGGTATATCCATGCATTGTGGTGCTGCCCAGCAACAGAAGGAAAATTAATGAATGGACAAAAACAACAACTAAACAAAATTGCTTGGATGACTAGACCAGATCTCATGTCAAACAAACTCAAACAGCTGTCTATATTCCACTTACATGAACTTTAAAAACAAAGAGAACTTATAGAAGCAGAAGTCAAGACAGTAGCTGGTGATGAAGGGCAGGAGATGGGCATCTGAGATGTTGGAAGTGATCCAATTTTTTCGAAACCTGGAGGCTAGCTTCAAGATTGTGAAAAATGCTAAGCTGTAAACTTAGACTATATACTTTGCCAAATGTGTATTATGATCTGACAGTATTTGTTAAAATAATTATAAAGTGACCATCTCCTATAATTATTCTTCTGCCACCCAATTATTCTCATTTTTTAACGGGAATACACAACAAAAATAATCAAGATTTGTGACTCCCTGATTGTTGCCTTCCTCATACCTCGTTGGCTAGACTTGGATATATAGACTTGGTCTTTCTGCTCGTGCCACAAGGTCTCAGGAGGACATCCCACAAACTCTGCTGTAGCCTCTAAACCTCACCCATCCTACATATATGACCCTCACTAGCAATCCTTGCTGACTTCCAGCGACCAAACTTATGATTGGCATCTGCATACACACACAAAAGCTCCCATGTGATCCTAAATTGTACCCTTGATTCCTGACAACTTGAAGGGATGGCTGGCTCCCTCTTGCATGGGTACCCCAACTGCTCACTCAGACCTTCACATCCTTCGGCCACAGACTGTGGCCCTGTTCTAAATGAAACCTCAGAAACTTCTGGGTAAGAAACCAATACTGAATTGGGAATATTTTGTTGTTGTTGTTGTTGTTCTCTTACCTCCAAGACACCATGATTCTTCTTTAGCTTGTTCTCCTGGGGTATTTATTTTCCAATGATCAACCTCACTGAGGACCTTTAAGATCATACAATTTATAACACATTCTGATATTTCCCTACCCCTTTTCTTATTTTTTCTGCCCTTCTCAACTCTTTCCCATGCATTTTGTTATACTTATCTAAGGGTAAGTATACTTATCCTAGGAAATTCATTATTTGAACTAAAAGGAAGAAGAAATGACATGTAAGATCAAAGCAAATATGGCAAAATGCCAATTCTTCAAAGGTGGTAGAGTCTGTGACATCTTCCTTATGACAAGTGAGCAAGGCTCCTTGTCTGATAAAATAGGGAAGGAAAGCAAGGCATCTTTCCCTCTTCTAAGGAATGATGTAACACAAATATGGCACCGCGATGGTTAATTTTCTCTCTTTATTCTTACTGTGTTTTCTGTGTGACCACTAGGGGCCCATAAGTTAGCTATTTAGCATAAATCTGACCACACAAAGTTACACTGTGGAGTCTGAGCCAGGAGGTCAATAGCGTATTCTTAGGTACACCAGTAGAACAGGTTTTTAAAATTAGACATTAGGCTTGTAAGTAATGATAAAACTTATGGCTCTTGCTGTGCCCCATAGTTCATATTTTTCTAAGTTATAGTTATAAGGTTTTAAGTTATAGTTATAAGGCTTTCTTGTGACTGATAAGGATTCTTTTATTTTAAGTAAGTTTAGGATATTAGTTTAAGATATATTGATATAAGTTTTCCATGGTAGAGACCCTTTAGATCTGACACTTGATCAAAGGAAAAATGCCTGTTAGCTTAACTTTTGAAAAATACCTATACTTCCTTCTTTCTGATTCAAAACAAAGTTATTATAGAAAACAATAGTAAGTTGAGTTCAGTTAAGGTTTAGCTATGATCTATTAGGACAATCAAGCTGTGGGACATTGTGAGTGATCTTAAGGGGTTATAAAAATATATTTAGGTGAAAAACATGCTTTGTACTGCTATACAATTGTGCTTGACATTTTTGATCAATGTATGTTTTTCTTACATCTTTAGGTAAGTTTAATCAGTAATATGTTCTTAGAACAATATCCTGTTTCCCTCAGAATGTATAACTCTGAAATTGTTTCATGTAACTTCAAAAGCTGTAATGTAAAAGACTGTGCTGTCTGGGCTTTAAAAACTCGGGTAAGAAAAGTAAAGTTAGAGTTAAGCCTCCAGACCTGTGTGTTGCGTGGTTTCTCTCATCACTTCGCCAACTTCTTCACCCTCCCTTGCTGGAGCTGGCCTCTAGCAAGAGTCTAGATCTAAGAATCACAAGCGTGGAAGCAAGAGCACTTTGATTTGGACAAGTTACTCCATTTTCCAGGTCTGTAAAGTGGGAATGTGTCAGGGTGAGGGGAAGGAGTGGTGAGGGGCATACCCAGATGACTATGGAAGATCCTCTGAGCTGTAATAATTTCTGAGTCTCTAAATATGCATGGTGAAGAAGTCTGGGACCAAGATCTGTTTTTCCTCCAGAATAGAATAGCTGTAGTCTTCTAAATCATATTTTGGATTGAACAGCCATGGACTCCGTAGCTTTCATTTATCTTCAGATGACTCAAACTGCTATTATAACTCATTGTTTACCAAAGCATATACTTTTGAGAGTGAAAGTAACTATCTAGCAAGAAATTGCCTTTCTACATTTTATGTAAGGCTATCTTGCTAGACAAAACATACCATTATATAGTTAACTTTTATTCCGTAGAGGATTAGGGGATTATACTATGCCAAATTTTTAAATGCCATGACTATCATAAAATACATTTAAAAGAATTGTTTAATGATAATTATTTCTCATTACAAATCATAGATAAAAAATAATAAACTAAAGAATAATAAATATTCTAGAAGATGGGAGAAGAGCAATACAGATCTATTTATTCCCCTCCCAGTTTTCCCCATGTTCTTCTTCCTGCTATCCTTACCATCTTCAATCAACCTCATCTTCTGGTGCCAAAAGAAACCAAACACTAGCAAATAGAATAAATTCTGTCTAATCTTTTGGTAAAAAAAAAAAAATCTTACCTTCAGTGCTATTATATGAGCATATATGAAGAGCATCAGTAAACCCGCCATTCGACAGTATCTCCACCTTCCTCCTCCTCATCCCTCCTGATGGCAGTCAGTGATGTAAAGTCAGTCATGGGTGAGAAAATTGGGATGGTCTGAATAAAAGGCCTGTTGGACATAGTTATTAATAGAGTGGTAAAAGTTTAATAAACTTAGACCCAGCAGATACATTTCTGGAACTCAGTGCTAAGGAAATAATCCCAAATATGGAATTATCATTGCATTCAAAATCATTTAACATGGTTATTTATAAAACCAACAAATTTGAAACAACTTAAATGACCAACAAAATTGGAGTGATTAAACAAATTATAGTTTACATACTCAAGGGAATATTATACAGCATTTAAACCGCATGCCTATGAGGAGGATGTCATAAATTATAAACATTTTCCTTATTAAGGGAAACAGCAGGATAACTACTATATATAAAGTATGATTATAATCATGTTAAAATTGTTCATAAAATGGATCTAAATAACTGTTATCATTTTAGAATTTAGACAGAGAAAGTTCTGCTTTCCATATTTGTTTTATCAATTTTATTTAATGACCAAAAATTGATTCATATAATAAAACAAAAATAAACATTTTTGAATGCAATTTTGGAAAATTTGAAGGCCAGTGCTTTTTTGTTAACCCATATTTAAATACCATATTGAAAACTAACAGCTTGTATATTCAACACTCTGCTAAGCACTCAGAGAAGGCAGAGATGCTGAAAAAATTCCTCCCTGTGCTCAGATGCTGGAGGCCCAGTGGGGGATGCAGAAGGCAACCAATTAAATGTAAAGTGGTGCCAACAAGATAAACTATACTAGCTCCACTGAAGGCACAAAAAGGAAAATGATAGTGCTGAGAAGCAGACATGGGAACAGAAATTGCTATGAAATTCAAGAAGGCATTTTTCCAATGGGTAGGACTTCCACATCATGGTTTGGAAATTCAGTTGTGAAGAAGGTGTTTTTTTTTGTTGTTTGTTTGTTTGTTTGTTTTGTTTTTTTGGTTTTTTTTTTTGGTTTTTTTTTTGTTTGTTTGTTTTTATAGCACATCCCCGCTCTATGTGTGTGGGTGACATTCTGGGAAAGCAGGATTCTTGGTTTTATGGGGAGCATTCTTAGTGAGTATTAGTATCACAGAGAGTAGAGATGTTGCATGTGCTCACAGACACCCTCACGTGTATATGCACACACACATACGCACACACACAAACCCCACCGTCTCCAAGTAGAAGAATGGAAAAGCATTGCTATGTGTTGAGAAAACAAACAAACCTCTTGAAGAAAAATGGGGGCACCTAAGTAGGAGAAAAAGGGATAAGAATACTTTGCTTTGGTAATAACTATGCTTCACTCTAAGAAACCTGAATGATTTGGCTACTTAGAAAACCTTTTTTCAATGGAACCCTAAGAGGTTCTTCTATGCAATGGGGAGCCAGGAGCCATGGAGGAACTCAACTCAGTCCAAACAGACATATGAAAATATATTGCATGGAGTAAACAGGAAGCTCATTCATGGAAGAAGAGTCTCTCTTGATTTTTCTCCTTCCTCATTCTTGCTACATGGAACATCAACATGGTAACAGGAGTTATAACATACATTTTGGACTATGAATTATTTAATCTTGCAGTGAAAACCTGTTTGATGATACCACATCAGATCACAAAGTACAGAAGTTACCCAACAAACTGAACTTGCCTATGCCTCACATTTCTTTTATGGTAGACAAAAAATATCTAGTTCACTGCTAGCTAGCTTCAATGTTCCATTCCATTTTCTGTGGAAGAAGTTGGTCCTAACAAAAACTATGATGTACTTATCTGTGGTTTTCTGCAATCACTATTATGAGCTATACATATGTCTGCCACAGCTATTTTTATTCTTCATAATAATAATTACAACACTACAGAAAAACATGTTAATTATGTTATATTATGTAATAGAAAAAAAAAAAGCTCAGAGAGGCTAAATGAATATACTTCAGATCAAACAGTAAATGGGGTGTACAGACAAAAAAATCAGGTCCATGTCTTTGTGTTACCAAAGTAATGGTCTTTACAGAACATATATGTTATTTCTTATTTGAAAATATGTGCCTGCACAAAAACATATACCATGCATTTCTATTCCATATATTTTTCACGGTTGTTCTTATTGCATTTAAACAAGGCAACTCTCATTTTCCTTTGTCCTCAACTTTTAAGTTCACTTTAATTAAAAGAATAATAATTTTCTCCTTCTAGCCACATAAAACAGTTCCACTCAATTTTAATTGGTGAATGAAAGTCACATGGCTACTTCTAACTTCAAAAGATGAAGGAAAGGGCAAGTCTCTATGCCAGGGAGGAGAGGAGGGAAAGCAACAGGAGGGGCTGAAGTATTTACAAACAGCCCAGTGCAGTAAGTGGAACTTGATAAGTCTTCATAAAAGCCTGTGACAATGCAGACTAGTAACAGCAGTCATTTCCTCTTGTCCAATGTTTCTGTGATTTATAATCTGATAGGCACATTGTGATATCTCCCACCATTTTTGTTAGCTATGTTTTTCATTTTGTTGGCAATTTTTAAGGAGGACTGTTATCTCCTATCTTTGAAAGTCATTTCTATTTTACTCACAGGGATTCAAACCATCATAGACTTTGTCTAATTTTTCTCCAAGATTCTAGCCTCTTTTCTCTATAGCATGGTTTTTAGGAGTATAGGCCCTGGAGTCAGACTTCCTAGGTTGGAATCACAAGTGAGACAGTATCTACTATCATAATGCCATGGTTCTGTAATGCTTGATTACTTTCCTAAACATACTATACTTCATGTGAAATAGACTTGACAAGCCCACCTCAAAAGTTGTTCTGTGATTAAATCATAAATCAGGTCACCACACTCAGGGATTTCCATTTATTCAACTATTAGCCTATGACAGTATTTTCATTTTATTTATATAGCTATTATTTTTTTTCTAAAATTGTATTTGAAGTTTATTAACATGATTTTGATGTTTTATGATTTTAATATTTCTATTCTTTTGATGTTATCACATATGAAAATAGACCTTGTGTATGAATATTTTCTCTTGAATGTATTATTGAATGCTTACTATTCTTAACTGCTTTTCAGTGTTTGTGCAATTGTTTATTTAGATAATTTTGTCTGTTTTTCTAGACAGGATAAAATCTATACTTGATTATATTTTTGATATTTCATTTATACTGTTTACCTATCTCTTTCCTGATAACATTTTTAAATTAACACACACATGGCAAAATTTATACACTCTTGATTTAAACTTTGTTTGGAATGCCATTATTATGTCCCTTTTAACCATTATTTTATAGAAAATACTGATTTTTTTCCATTTAAAAAAATGTACACTACTCAATTAAATAGCAAGGGCTTTATCTTCCTTATTCTATCTGAAAGTATTATATGCATAATATCTTTGTTGTCTCTGATTCTGTCATAATGCTTTTGTTTATTCTGATTCACTAATTTTTTTTCTTTGTTAATGCCCATTTTTCACTTTCTTCAGAATTACCACCTCACCCATACATAATGATATTTTTATGTTGAATTTTGATCCCATATTTCTGTTCTTCCTTATTTAAATAGAAACTAGAATGGCTGGGAATTTGTTCTGAGTAACATTGTTAACAGATCTGGTATTTTTACATACACTCTCTTCATTTTATCATTTATAAACATTATTAAATTTGTTTTTTTTTTCTTTCTTCATCAAACAGATGTAGAAGGGGAAAGATACTTGTTTGTTCATTTGTTTTATATCATTCTTAATGTAGTTGTTTATATTATTATTGTTATGTTATGATTTTGTTGTTAAATGAATATACAAAGCTTTTTCCTAATGTGATAGGCTGAGGTTTTCCTTCTAAGTTAATATGTACTTGTTTCTGTAGGTTTTGTATAAGTACAAAATAGATTATCCTTAATCTGAAAATATATACATACACATAAACATATATATATGCATATGTTTCTGTGACTATATCTATGTTTTAAATTTATAGTTATTGATGTTGTATATGTATTCATTTTCATAGTGTGTCAAGGATTAAGAAATAAATTTAATGTTTCCCACAACTACTGGATTTTGGAGACTCCCTGCTGAAATCTCTGTCAAGGTAGTTCCTGTATTTCTTGTGCATACAGGAAGGTGCTGATTGCTCACTGGGCCAGATGCCTAGATCCCAAACTGAATTATACACCCCACCTACTGCCCTCATATAAACTTGACTTCCTTATGCTTAAGCAATTATGGATGCAGTATTTTTTTTTTACAATCAAAAGAAAACTCACCAAAATCTTAATTTCCAATGTTTGTATCTTTATAAAATATGATTACTTTGCTGGTAAAGCCTTGAATTCCATTGTCTTTGAATTAGCAATCTATCATGATATTATAATATGGCCCATGCTATATTTAACCTTCAGAAGTCACTTTGTTTAAAGGACATGCAAATCTATTGATAGCACATAGTTGGCGTTATATATACATTGTATTGTTTATGCAAAGAACCAGGGCAAGTTTCATAATAGGCATTCAATAAACGGTTGATTATTGTTGACTAATTAAATTAATGAACCCATTTCTCATGTATCCCCTTTCATATTTTTAGAATGTCCTGTAGTTCATATCGAATTTTCCATTTACACTTCAAATAAGTCAGGTTTGGTCTGAACAATTATGAATATAAACTGTTGCGGCAGCTGGGCATGGTAGTGCATGCCTGCATTCCTAGTGACTAGGAAGGCAGAGGCAGGATGATCACAAGTTGCACTCAGCCTTAGCAACTTAACAATACCCTGTCTCAAAATAAAAGGACTGGGGATGTACATCAGTGGTGGTGTGCCTCTGGGTTCAATATACAGCAGGATGGATGGCCTTTGAGGCCCCTTGATGTTTACTGGATGACTGTGTGTTGTAGTTAGATATTCATTGTCTTGACGAAAAGCTCCAACAAGTCCATCATAGAGAAGGAGCCATTTGGCTCATGGTTTCAGAGGTTTGGTCCATGATCAATTGACTCCATAGCTCTGGGCCTGAGGTGAGGCAGAACATCATTGTGGAAGGGTGTTGTGGAGGAAAGCACCTCAAATTATGGCAACCAAGAAGCAGAGAGAGAGAGAGAGAGAGAGAGAGAGAGAGAGAGAGAGAGAGAGAGAGAGAGATCCTATCATCAATAATAAAATATAAACTCCAAAAGTATGCCTTCAGTGGCCTTTTTCCTCCAACCACACTCTACTTGCCTATGGTGATCACCCAATTAATTCATAACAGTGGATTAATTCACTAATTAGATTAGAATTTACAGAATCTAATTTTCTAAATCTAATGCCATGAACCTCATGTAGGTTTTATGGAGTTGGCAGTATAGATATTGTTATGACTTATTCCCTGAACTGGTGGGACAAAAAAGAGATCACACAATGGCTTGTAGGGAACTGGACTCTCTTTTAATTTACCATCATTGTTGGCCTCCATGAAATGCCTCTACAAAATGAACCCTTTTTTTTTTTTGTACCAGAGATTGAACTCAGGGGCACTCGACCACTGGGCCACATTCCCAGCCCTTTTTTGTATTTTATTAGAGACAGAGTCTCACTGAGTTGCTAAGTGCCTCACCATTGCTGAGGCTGGCTTTGAACTCGTGATCCTCCTGCCCCAGCCTCCCAAGTGCTGGGATTACAGGCGTGCGCCACCACGCCCGGTTACAAGAGGAACTTTTGCATTTTGTTTATCTTAGGCTTATAAGAACATGCAGTTTGTATTCTGCATCCTTCTTAGAGGCCAGGAATGGGAAATGTCATGAGAGTGTCTCAGCCTCCTGAAGGTTTTTATCCTTTCAGTGTTGACCATGTGAGCAGCTGTATTGAAGAAGTTCCACTTTCTTTAGACTTTCTGCTGAAGAGGCAGGTGGGGATCCACAATTCCAGGGATCAAATAGGGTTTTGTTTGCTCAGTTTGGGTTAAAAGTTTTCAAATTACATATCTTCTTTCCTTGCTTTCCCAGGCTTTTTATTGCAGTACCTGGTTTTTGTTGCCCCAGTGTTTCCATGGCAAAATGGGGTGGCACAAAACATCCCCCTACCCAGCCCACAGCACTGCAGAAGGTCACACCTCAGCCCCTGCAGTGAGGTTGTTTCATTTCAGTGTCTTCTTGCTCATCACGGGAACCACAGAGAAAGAAGGAAGATATCCTAAACTTCATTCTCTCTCTGTAACTTTGTCCATAACCAGACATATAGATTAGAAATGTACAATGAGTTTGTTTGCTATATGAGAAATACTTTCATTTAGAAGGAAGATGTCAACACTGAATATGTTTTTATCTTGTATTTTCTCTTTTTCTTGTTCAAATGCACAAGAAGGACTAATGTACTTACTTTCTCTCTGTCTCTCTCTCTGTATCTCTGTGTGTGTGTGTGTGTGTGTGTGTGTATTTAGTATAATTTCCTCACACAATGCAATGTATTCTAGTCCCTGACTTTTTCCAAGTGGCTAAAAAAACATGTTCCAGTCCTCTCGGGATAATCATATTCCTCCAAGTTACCTTGATTTGACTTTTTAAAATGTATTGTTGAAACAATATGCATTTTCTGATTTACAATATACATCAATTACCAATGTGAAGTGCTGACTGCCCAGAGAAGTTTAATCGAGGTGTACGAAGTAAATGATTGTTATAATGTACTTTAAAAAAAAAAAAAATTTCTCAATTCTCCTCAGCAACAACTTTGCTGAGAATTTATCCTGTGTCCAACATTTTGCTTCCTGTGGAGGACAAAGAAGTACAGAGAGCCCTTCTCCGTGAGAACCCACAGCTTGGTGTGTGCAGACTGGAATAGTGCCTTCTTCACCAAGGTGTATGTCCCCAGATGCCACATTGCAACATTCCATAGCAAACATCTATAGATCTCTTCTGATAAGAATCTTCCCACACATATTGAATTTCACAGGTTTAACCATCCGCTTCATTCTACAATTTCCCCTCTGCCTTGTCCAGGGACCATGCCTCTCTGTTTCTGCACACTTGTGTTTTGCACAACAGTGAGCAAGTCACACCCTAGCTCAGCATTCCTGGACAGTCTCCTTACAGAACAGTAGGGCTGGGTGCCATGATTTCTGACCCAGCATGGAGGTTTGGTGGTAGGTAATTCTTTATTTTTTTTTTAAATATATTTATTTATTTGCTTTAGTTGTACACAATGCATTTGTCTTTATGTGGTGCTGAGGATCGAACCCGGATCGCACACATACTAGGCGAGCATTCCACTGCTGAGCCACAACCCCAGCCCCCGTAGGTAATTCTTTTGGCACTTGTGTGCTAAGGGTAGATTTAGGGAAAAGAAGTATTAAGCCGTTTAAGTTTAAAAAACCCATGAAGAGTTCAATTCTAGACTAAAGCCTTGGGAACTAATAGTGTAAATATAGAAATGCTAACAGTTAATAATATTATAGCTAATAGGGCTTGAGGAATGAAGGGGAGGGAGGAATATATGCTTTCATGTGAGTTTTGTCTTAATTTCCCAAGGAAATTGGGGTGCTATTAACTAAAGAGGAAATGAAGTAAAAGAAAAAAAAAAATGTGTGCAGACAGGGTATGATTTAGGGAGAATTTAGCATGCAATTTTCAGCATGCTAAATTCAAATTTTTAGTGGATCATTTAAATGACTATATTAAAATAGAGTTAAATTTTGGAAAGTTTAAACCTCAAAGTGGAAATCAGAGCTGGAGGTGAGTAGACCTCATCTGCATTCCACTGTGCCAAATAGGAGAGACAGTGGCTTAAAAAGAGCACATGGGATGTGAGCCATGGTAAGTGGCTCTGTGATTACAAATGAAGACGCTTACGGCTAGCACGATTGACTGGACTGCTATGGTGTAGCAATTGTATAGCCAGAATGCTAATTCTGATTTGTCTAACAATAAAAGGTGTCTTCCAGCCCTCACAACACATTCCCTTCTTTCCTATCCATTCATCTATTCATCTACCCAAACTTTTAGCTAAACAACCAAACAATATTGTTGATTCTCTCTGTGGTTAATGAAGTATAAAAATGTGGTACCCAGCACAACAAACTCATAGTCAATTGTAGAAAATTGATAGATCAAAAATTCCTTTAAAGTCTCTGCTAGTTTTAAGAAAACTTTTAAATATTTCTTAGGAACATCCATGTAAAGGATGGAATGCATTGCTCAGAGAAAGGATTATTACTATGATTTTTATTATCAGGGAAAACTTCCTTTCATAATGAATCATCACACAAATATTTTGATTGAAATGATTGATAAGGAGCCTATGATTTACATTGTCAATTATTCTCTGTATCATATTTGTACCAGAATTTGATAACATTGATAGCTGCTCCTAGAAATGAAGTTATAAGAAGTATTTTAAAACTTCAGCAGATTTTTTTTTAAATTTAAGGGTATTTTTTGTATAAAATGTAACACAGTTGCATCTCCTTTACTGAGGTTTCTGTGACTACTTTTCTGCTCAGGATTGTGGTCCATAATCATCAGGTTTTTGATGCATAATGTCTCTTTCTTTCCCTGGGTGCTGCCTGCTTCAGTATTGCTGTCATGTGCATTTTTTTAAGCATTCCTCAAAAGGCTTCTGTCCTACATCTTTTAAAATGCTTTCTTCTTTGAGGTATTCCCCAAATTTTTGCACCAGTTCCAAATGGGTAAGCACAGAGGCAGAGAGCATTGTTCAAGAATCTGGGTCATTAAGGTCATGGCCCAAGTTGCTATATTCTTTTTGACATCTCTCTTTACCATGTGTAGCTACTTGTACAACACGGAAACACGGGTCTCCAAGCTGTCATTTCTGAAGGGACAGCACAGAGGCCAAAGTTAAAGGATAACCAAAATTCTCCAGTGAGATGGTCCTAGGTAAATTGCCAGGGGCTACTAGCTTTGAGTCTGAAATTGGTCTAGGATTCAGTGGAAGCTGAAAAGCAAATTGAGAACAGAGTAACAAACGGATGGGTGGCAAGAAAGGACCAAGAAGCACAAAGCATGATGCCATGGAAAGTTGATCCTGTATTGCTATGTTAGATCCCTGTCCTAAAGGGAATGGTGTCCTGGTAGCAAGGACACAGTGCCCTAAGCTAGCCACCTGGCTGCAAGCTATTCTTTGCTGAGCCTCAGGTGGGAATTTGTTACAATGATTGTGAGACCAGAATGCATTTATCAAAAGATTTACACTGCTAAAAGATCTTCCAGGTAGTAGAGAGAGTCCCTTGTCATGTATGTGTATTTTGCACCATTTATTGAATACCCACACCATTCTGGGTACATTTCATGTAATTCTTCACACCAAATATAAATATTGGATAATTATTATTAGATTCATTTTTGCCAATAGGGAATCTGAGGTTTAGAAGTTTATAAAGCATTTTTGCAAAAATCCAGAAATATCCTGATCAGTGTAGTCAGAATAAGTAGTTCTTAACTTTGTCACTATGATATATTATAAAGCTGGTGTATTTTTGGGGGGGAGGGGAGAGAGGGAGTTCAAAGTTATTTTACAATATCTCTGCATAAAGCCATGTAAGTTATTGTATTTGCCATTAAAAAAATGAGGAAATAAAAAATAATGTATCTCTCAGTGTATTAGAAATCACATTACCTTCTTGAGTCACCTACCTTATTGGTACCATTAGCCTGGAGATTACTTTTAGTGAATACAGGAAATTAAAATAAAAATAGACTCAGTCCACCAAAATCAGCCATGTCTCATTGTAAGAGACACGGTGAGAACCCTGGAAGTCCATGAGAGTACCCCAACCTTTGATTAATGACAACATGTTTAACCTTGTACAATTACTACTATTGATAATAGTAACTGATGTCTGTTGCTAATTTACAGTTTCAAAAGTTTCTATGCTTCATAAATTCAAGTCTACTCTCAAGGATCTACTTTGAAGATGACTCACTTGAAAATCTAAATTAGAATAGTAAATCTTCTCAAACAAATTGGGTGCATAATTATAAAAATAAATATGTATGATATCATATTGAGGGGAATATGTATGTCAAAATATATCTTAAAGCCCCTTGTAAATCTTAGGTTCTTAAACCAATGGAGGGACCATTATTAATTTTGTAAGCCAGACATTCTCTTAGTAGAAAAGCTTATTGATATGTGGTCGTGTGGAGGCTTTGTCTCCAGATATATGGAAGCTAAATGCCTTATAAAATAATTTCCTCTGTCTTTGTAAAAGTTGTCCAATTCATAAGAGAAATAATTTTCTTGTATGAAGTAAAAAAATGTCTTTGGTATATGCTAGAGTTTTAGGAAGCCGATCAATACCATCTTTCTTTCTTGGAGTTTGACTTTTACTGAGAAATTGAGGAAAGAATAGAGAGTAAGGGCTGGGGATGTGGCTCAGCGGTAGAGCGCTTGCCTAGCACGTGTGCGGCCCAGGTTCGATCCTCAGCACCACGTAAAAATAAACGCATTGTGTACAACTAAAAGCAAATAAATAAATATTTTTTTTAAAAAGTTTAAAAAAAAGAATAGAGAGTAAGCTATCAGCTTTATTATAGGTCACTGTTGTTGGAGAATCCTACTTTCCCTCTGACCACAACAAAATTCCCTAATCTGATCTCCTCATAAATCAAGCATTGTCCAGAAGGCTGCAGATTATTTTTCTATTAAAAATTAGTGTTAGAAATAGACATTACTCAGAGTTTGCTTGTGATTGGTCTATGTCACAGGATGTGTAGAGCTGACTGTGAGGAAGTCCCTAATGTCTCATTTGTATCTGGACTCTCAAAAGTGAGGTATAAGAGAGGTTCTGCTGAATTTGTTTGCTTATAGACACTGGGAGGCAACTCTACCCATTTGGAGGATCTGGAAAAGATTGGAACTGAATGAAGAGTGGAAAAAGAAAGATACTGCTAATCTAATCTAAAGAAAAAAAAAAGAAAGAAAGCATATAGAACCATCAAGCTGTATTTCTTCTCTGAGGATTTGGTAGAGGAATGGTGTTTACATGAAGTGAAATTGGCAGAAAGGAGATGAATTAAGTCAGTGCAATCAGCCAGGAGGAGGTCTGGTGGCTTGGGTAAGGGCAGCAGTGAGGGAGGCAAGACACCCTTGAGTTCTGACTCTGTGTTAAAGACAGAACCAAGATTTTCTGCCACGTTGAATATGAGGTATATAAGAAGGGGAGGCAGTGGGGCAATGGCCAGTCTGTGATCAGCAGTAAGGATGGAGTGTCATTTATCAAGATGGAGAGCCTGGAAGGGGGTAGGTTTGCCGAAGAAGGGAAGAGATAAGGAGACAAATGTTCTCACAAAGTCCTGGAATCAATGGACCCAGCTGTAGGAAGAGATTTAGTGAAGGTGGAATGGGATTAGCCTAAGAAATTTATAGTTGGAATTTGTTAAAGCTCTTCGCCAGGAAGCCTTCTTGGATAAAACTCTGTTTAGGTTGAGATGAAGAAAAATCTGAAGTGAGGGAGGAGTGGGATGGGCAAGGGAAGATGCTATGGAAAAGTTTAGCATAGCAAGGACCCAGGAGCAGGATGAGCCAGGGCACATCCATACAATCTGCTTTAGTGCTTGCTTTGAAGTGGTATATTTCTTTTGTGTGTGTGTGTGTGTGTGTGTGTGTGTGTGTGTTCAAGTGAACCTTATTTTAATGAATAATAATACCAAAGCACAATAGTAGTGATGAAGGCAATTTTATTTTGTTAAAATGGTTCTATTTGATTATTAGTTATTGTTGTTAATCTCTTACTATACCTAATTTATAAATTATCCTTTATCATATATATGTATCTATATATATTTATACATATGTATAATAAAGAACATAGTATACAGTATATATTGTTCAGTAGTATCTGCAATCTCAGGCCCCTACTGAGGTATTGGAGTATATTACCCAGTGATAAGGAATGACTATGGTCAATAGTTCTATACTATATAAAATATGTTTACAAGAGTGCTACTTGCTTGCCACATTGAGAACTAGGTTATTCCCATCACTGGATGGTGTTGTTGTTGTTTTTAAAGAAAGAAAATTAAATAAACTATATTGAATCACTAAGTTTCAGCACCTAAGATATTTAATTAATACTTTACCATAAATTTTCATTGAAATATTATACCTATTTAATATCTATGTCTGTCACAAAGAAGACCTGAATATCATATGGGTGCTCCCTGGATTTCTTTCTCTCTCATTATATTGTTGTTAGAACTTTTTCACATTCTTTTTAACAAAGTTATTTTCAGAGTCATTAATTAATTGCATTTATTTACATAATTTTAGCAAATTCTTCTTCACTATTGATTCTTGTGTCATGTATCTTCCTTTGGGTTCACTTTTCTACTTGTCAGGCGTAACAAGTGCTTGTGGGTATTAAACTTTCTTATGCTATCTTCACCCTCAATGAAGAGGTATATTTCTTCCAAAGTTATTGGTTATTTTTAAAAACAACTTGACTTGAGCATGAGCACATTGCATTTTGCATTTTTGATGCATAACGTTGTAAGTAACATTAACAAACACAGACAACTGTAGCTAGATGAATTGAACAGAGTGGAAACATACAAATTACCTCCTTCAAAACCTCAAATGTCTGCAAACTGCTCTGCTTCATGGCATGTGTCATGAGCCTCACTCACTCTTCCATCCAGCATGAAAACCTTCCCTCCAGCCTCAGATTGTCCCCCTTTCATCACTCTGCAATTGCTCATGAGCTGCAACTCCCTCTCCCATCAACAGACTTCAGGTCTTTCCCGAGGTCAAGATCTATGCCTTGGTAGCAGTTATGCACCCTTTAACCATCAGACAGGTGTAACCCTGTTCTTCCTTCTGGTCTCCCCAGGTTTCCATCTTCTTTTTATCATAGCCACACATGAAATTTTTGAATGTTGTGCCCCAACACCACATGGTCTTCATGGTTTAGATTGCAAAATTTTGCATTGTATCATGATTTTAAGGAAAGCATCTTATAGTAGAACTGATGACAATTGAAATATCCACGTTTTCTGGAATCATAAGGTGGTTTAGGGGGCAAGACAGGAAGAAGAGCAGGAGGTAGAAGAAGATGTGGGACCTAGGAGAGTTCAAAGCACTGAGGGTTTGTAAGGCAAAGTCAATTGTTTGGACATTGTGATAGGATCTATTCAAACCCCCAATGATAATGGGACAATAATTGAGAAAGATCACAGAGGGTTTGGTTTACACAGGCAAAGACTGACGCTTTAGGTAAGAAGCTTAGTTAAGAAGTTGTTTCTTTAACGTAGATGAGACAAGATGGGGACCTGGATGGACAGAAGTTGATGACACTGTATCATTACAACCATTGACATTCACATCTGTTCATGAGGGATATATATATACAACAATATATCCAAAACCCCACAAAATGGTCAATTAAAAGGGTATATGACATTATACACTTCCATCTACACACTTAAATCTTTCCCATTTTGTTTTATTTTATTCTTGCACTCCATGCTGCTAAGAAATAATGAGACAATAGCTAACAAAAGGGTATGGATAACAATAATAGTTTGCACAATATGAAATTTTAGAGTTTTCAAAACATTTTGGTGTTTTCTAATTCATCTATATTAGAATGACAAAAAAGAAACCCAAATACAATTTTGCTATTTGCTAAGATACTTTTTAAAGTGTGTGTAAAATATAACAAGCACTATCAAACATACTTCCTTCAAAATGTTTTCACATATACTGTACCATTACAGGCTCATAATAACCTCTTCATTTAGGGAATTATCATCCCAATTTTTGAAGGAGGGAAATGAAGCTTAAACAGTTTGCTCAGAGTCACTAGAAAGTGACAATGAGTCCTCAAGCCAGGTGTTTAGACCTCGACTCCACCCAGTCCTCTCTTCACTCCATCTGAGGGAACAGGTGGGATGTGCGGGGCAGGCAGAGGGCATCACTCCTGTGATTCCAACAACCACGCTACGTTCCTACTAAATTCTTTCTCAGGATTCCAATTTCCAAAACAGCCCTATTGCAAAAGTCGAGGGGGAGTAGCATCCCCAAAATTCCATTATACCATTTTAGGTTTCATAAAATTCAGCTTTGTAAGATTCTTCCGGGAAGTTCCTTAGTCCTCCATTAGCACTTTTCCAGGTTAATTAGCCCAGAGTGGAATTAGGCATGGGATTAAGATGCTGGAAAGGTCTGATTTTAGCCTACAGTTTATAAAACCCAAATCACATTCCTTGCAATTGACCTCCCAAATATTTCAGAATCAAAGATAATCTTCTTGCTTCTCTTCCCTTCCTCTCCACCATCTCTCTTTTGTTTTCCTTTTTATTCAAGGCCAATATAAATGGGTAGTAGGGAAAATCCCATTATTTTTCAGGCCCTGAATCAAGAGTGTCCCAATCTCTTAGGGGAAGACCTCAAGATAGAGATTTGGTGTGTAGTGCTTCTCTCCTACCTGTGCCTTATTCAAGGAGAAATTATTTTAGGGAAATTCTTGAGCTTCCTTATTTATTTCATATTCTAAACAACTTCCTAACATATTTCCTAGACTAGGACAATATTTTAATACTGTACACCTGTGATATAAGTAAGTCTGTGTGCAGTAAATAGTTTTATGGAAGTTCAGAGATTGAACCCTGGGGTAAATTATTACAATCAGAAATGCAATTTGATGGCAGAAGCAAAGATATAGTGATGGTTTCTTTCATATATCAGTATGATTTTGCTAAGGGATACCCAGATAGCTTGGAAAGCAGTATTCTAGGATGTGTTTGTGGGAGTGTTTCTGGAAGGGATTAGCATTTTTAGGGTGGTCCTCATTCAATCCATTCCCTTTAAAAGCAAAGATGGAACAAAAACATGGAGGTAAGGTGGCTTACTTCTCTCTGCTGGAGCTTGATGCTCATCTTACCCTCATACATTTGTACTCCTGGGTTCTGGACTTTCAGACTCAGACAGCAGTTTACACCATTGGCTCTCCTGATTCCCAGGCTTTTGCTACACTACCATCATTTCTTGGTCTCCAGCTTGCATATGGCAGATGGGACTTCTCAAGCTCATAACCATGTGGGCCAATTCCTTTTAATAAATCTGCTCCTACCTGTCCATGTATCTATTTACCTACCTACCTACCTACCCTACCTACATCTTATTAATTATTTTTCTCTGAAGAAATCTGATTAATACAGATGCAAATCTCTGGAAAGGTAGCTATATTTTGTTTCAGTTATTCTCAAAATAATTCAAGAAAATGCTTAAGTACTAATTACTTCTGCTACAGAACTTTATTATTTTTGATTATCTTCAGGTAAGTTAATTACTAGTTAAAAAATAAAAATAAAAACATGAAGCAAGCAATTTACCAGATGGGAATAGTTCAAGCCTAATGACAATTCTGAATCTTTCCATTTCCTTCCACTCTGCAGATCTCAAGCAGCTATCACCTTTATCCACGGGATGCCATGAAGATCAGTAATAAATGCAATGGGAAAATCACCCAGCTAAAGGCAAGAGTTTACTAAGGTGCCAAAGGACACTGGCTTAGTGGTTCAGGAAAGGAGCTTGGTAGAGTTTTATTTCTTTGATGTGTTTGCTTGATTTATTACTGAAGATTACATTACTAGGTCTAAGAGGATTTATACAGAATTTGACATCCACAAATAACTATCCTTTCATCCAGAGAACTAAAATTTATAGAAATAGTGTATCTTCTGTGTCCTGCAAATAATTGAAAAGCAGGTGGCTGGGTAACTGGTACCTTCTCCTAAGGGTTGATGTCTCGTTCAGGGGTGAGTGTCCTGACCCAAGTCTGCAGCAAGCTCATGAAAATGGACTTGAAGAATGAGAAGGCCTCCTGTGTCACTCTGACAGAGAAGGTGAGGGACAGGGTGGGGTGAATCTGGGGAGGGAGGCAGACCCTGGGGCAGCAGGGTCCATAGGACCTCCTCATTCCAGGGAGCCACAGGGAGACCAGAGTACTTCAAAACACAAGAAAGGAAGATGTGACGGTGTTTGCTACTTTAGATCAGCTCCTTGTCTCTTGTGAAGATAAAAGCTTGAACAGGTCAGTGAATCAGTAAGGGGACCAGTTAGGAAGAGCAGGCTAGGAAGGCAGTTTTATAATATGGATTATTTGCTACAACAAAGCACTACAAATGGTGTAGCTTCAACAACAGAAATGTACTGTCTCACGGTTCTGGAGGTTAGATGTTCAGGATCAATGTGTCAGCCAGGCTAAGCTCCCTCTGAAAGAGCTGGTGAAAACTGCCCCATGCCTCTATCCTTGCCTCTGGTTGGGCAATCTTTGTCATTCTTTGGCTTGTATGGCATTAACCTGATCTCTGCCCTCATTTTCTTTCTATGTGCGTGCTGTGTTAAATTTGTCCTTTATATAAAAACAAGTTATATTGTATGGGGTCCACCCTGTCCCAGTAAGACCTCATCCTAACAAATTAAATTTGTAAAAACTCTGTTTAAAAATAAGGCCAGAGAATGAAATACTTAAAGTTGGAATTTTAATATAAGAATTTGGTGTGAGAAGTAACATAATCTATAACAAAATGTATCCCATTAAAAAATTAAAAACCTATACTATTAGTTCAGTGGGAAGTTAATATGGAATGTCTTGTTTTTGTAGAGAATGGATAAAAAGAAGGAAAAGAAAGGAAGGAAGGGAGGAAGAGAACTTCAGCATAAAGGTGAATAATTATTGGTGACAATCACAGTGTGATGTCTACAAGATATAAATAGGGAAAGGGAATCAAAAGCATACATTCACATGTCCATGCCTATATACGTATATGCATGCACCTACACTTTCATGCACATGTGTATATATATACATGCATACATGCTGTTTCCCACAGGCACTGCCACCCTGCTGTGAGTGTGGATGCTGCTGTTGAGTCAAAACTCAGGGTGTGGCTGTCTGTACCTAGGACAGGACCAATATGTGCCTTAGGAAGACATACACGGGGTCCTGATACCTGGAAGATTGAGTACAGGAGCTGTTGAAGTGCTGAAATCGCCGCATCCTTGGAGAATTACTTTATTGCCTACATTGTGACATCTCCACCCAGTCCTCAAACTTAGAAGGACACAAGGGCCTGGGTTAGAGGACCCTGAGTGGTAGGGTTCTCGGACCCTCCTCCAGGCTGGCTTGTGGTGTTTGAGTTGTTCATGGCATCTTGTCCAGATGTTCTTCCGCAGGAAGGGTTTCATCTCTCACTTGCCTAGACAGGCAGATACCTCACAGCTTCTTCCACAGTTTTTCTAGACTCTGAATTTAGATTTAAACTGAGGAGCAAAAGAGAATAAAAGAGACAACACTATAATTTGAGGTATGAGCAGGTGTTCAAAAGTCAGACTAAGTGGGAATTGAGTTCTCACCCATCTGCTGTTGGCCATATGCATGTTTTAAATGGAGAAATACCTAACATGATACTTGTGTAAGAAGAGATACAATAATGTTAGAAAACTGTGAGTATGGCTGGTCAGTAAATAGTATTTAGTGCAGTGTTCTATTGTTTAGTCAAATTAATTAGCTTAATATCCTGTGCCTGAAATTAAACACTTTTGTATTGGAAGTGCTGGTTGGCAATTTGCTTTTGCTGGGGGCGGAAAGTCAAGGAGAAGAAATGCATGTGAGAGCCAGGAGTGCCCATGCTAGCTGCAGGAAATCTGTTTCCTTTTATTGTGACCACAGGGAGGAAATTTCTCAATTAATGTGCCAATTTTAATATTAAGGCCACATACCTAAAGGTACGACCTGAAACTAGTAGAAGAAAACATAGGGAAAATTGGAATGACAAGGAGTTTTAGACAAGACCCTTAAAACACAGAGAAAAAGTGGAATTACAAATGATGCTAAATAAAACTAAAACACTGTTACAACAAAGGAAATAATCAACAGAGTGAAAAGACAACCACATAAAGGAAGAAATAGTTGCATGTTTTAGATTGGATAAGAGGTTCAAAACTAGAATATACAAGACTAAATTAACTCAATTGCAAAAAATAAAAAAAAATTAAAAAGATCCAATTAAAATTGAGCAATAGACATAAACAGACATTTTTCAAAGGGAGACATCCATGACCAAAAAGTATATGAAAAAATGTTCAACATTACTAAACATCAGTCAAGCCACAAGGAGCTACCATCTCACTCCAATAAGAATGGCTCCTATCAGGAGGACTGAGGATAACAAGTGCTGGCATGGGGGTGAAGAAAGGGAGCCTTTGCACTGTCCCTGAGAGTATAAATTACCACAGATATTATGGAAAACAGTGAGGAGTTTCCTCTGAAAGTTACAAACAGATCTATCGTTAAATCCAGCAATCCCACTACTTGAAAGGAAATGGAATCAGGATATCAAAAAGACATCTGCACGGCCAAGTTCATAGTGATTCTGATCATCACTGCTAGGAAATGGAGAGCACCTCTCTGTCCCTCTACATGAATGCGGGAGAAGATGTGGTGCACAGGAAGGGTGGAGTACTGCAGCCACCCCAGGGAAGGCATCCTGTCATTTGCAGCAACAAGGATAGAACTAGGGATTACGATGTTTAAAAATATTTACAGAAAGACAAGCACTGCTGATACCAAGCATATGTAAAATATGAGAAGTCGATCTCAGAGCAGTGAGAGCAGAGTGGTGGTTATGCAGGGAGGGAGAAGGTGGGCAGGTGCTGGCCACGTTGAGGAGTAGAAATTCTAGTGACCACAGCAGAATTGCATAATAGTGCTAATGTAGATATCAATAGTGTACTTCATATTTCAAGAAGATAGAAAAAGGGAATTTGAATGTTTTCACCAGAAAAAAAAAGATTACTTTTTGAGAAGATAGATGTGTTTACCATGATTCAAACATTACATGACATAAATATGAATTGAAACATCACATTACCCTATAAATATGTAGAATTTTTATGCTTTTGTATACCAGAATAAGATAAATTTAATTTAATAGGAAACATAAAAATGGCATATAAATTATAAATAAATTGAATCCCACTTTTTATTAAAAATTTGAATGTAGCCGGTGGTGCCCGCCTGTAATCCCAGCACTTGGGAGGCTGAGGCAGGAGGATCGCAAGTTCAAAGCCAGCCTCAGCAATGGCGAGGCACTTAGCAACTCAGTGAGACCCTGTCTCTAATAAAAATACAAAAAAGGGCTGGGGATGTGGCCCAGTGGTCGTCGAGCGCCCTTGAGTTCAATCTTCGGTACCAAAAAAAAAAAAAAAAAAAAAACTTGAATGTAAGCTTTGTTTTTCAGTCACTACTGGATGTAGTGACTGAAAAAAATAAAATTCTAAAACAAACCTAAAAGGAAAATGTAAGTGTGAAAACAATGAACAGAGAAATATTATGTAATACACTAGTTTTTCTCAATAACATGCCATGTGTGTATAAAACTTATAGTTTATGGATAACTTTTCATCTGAACTGAACATTTTATGCTTTGCAAATATCTTTCAAGAATGGAACAGAACTATCCTTCTTTTATAGTTAAGGAAACTGAAGGCCAAAAAATAAAACTACTGAACCAATGTGGTCCAAATATTAGATTAAGACATAAACACAGCTTCATTCTTGCGTAGTGTTTATTCTGTATTAATAGCTCTTATTGAGTGGGTGTGATATTGAAATACTAAATTAATTATACTTTCCTGTTTGGACCATTCAAATATGATGTTTTTTTTTTTTTTTTTTTCCTATTCCTTCTCCAGCACCAAGCACAGTGCCAACCATATAACAAATGCTGAATACATATTTGTTAATTGACTTGATGGAAAAAAATAGATTTTTAATAGCTATTTCACTAAGGACACAGTGTAAGTTTCAGAAGTTATCAAAATTGTCTGGTACATACATTTACAATGCTGCTTTCCAAGTGGTAACCTTTTGAGTAGGTCAGTTTGTGTTTGTGAGGGAAGTGTGTATGTATGTATTTGTTACCAGTGTGAATGCATTGCACACACACACTTACAGATGTTCCTACTGAAGGGTAGGATGAGGGGCTAAACATCACAGAAAATAACAGAAAAGCAAACTTCAATGGAAGTAAATTATCATTCCTGGAATCCAGTTTTTAAGTTACTTTGGAACTCTTGCTCTACCAGATAGTGTGCATACAGTTGAGACCAGGTAATATTACAGCACTTGTCTCTTTTGTATTCCATTCAGTCAACGAATCAGAAAACAAACTCCCATAGGCCAAATTGGACCAGCTCCCATAGGCAAAATTAGTTGACTCTGTCTTTCATGTAAAGTTTTAGTGGAGCATAGCCAGAGTCTTTGATTTAAGTATCGTCTGTGTTTTTTCCCCCCATTAAAAGAGTATTAACTGGGCACATGATTCACACCTGTAATCCCAGCACTTGGGAGGCTGAGACAGGAGGATTGTGAGTTCAAAGCCAGCCTCAGCAATGGCAAGGCACTTAGCAACTCATTGAGACCCTGCCTCTAAATAAAATACAAAAAAGGGCTGGGGATGTGATCCAGTGGCCAAGTGCCCCTAAATTCAATCCCCAGTACCAAAAAAAAAAAAAAAAAAAAAAAAAAAAAAAAAAAGGAAGAAAAAGAAAAGAAAAAAGAGAGAGACTTGGAGATTGATATTCAGAATATGTAAAGGACTAAAAAATCTTAACACCCAAAGCAAATGGCCCAAATGATAAATGGGTGAATGAACTAAAAAGAAATTTTTTAAAAGAAGAAATGCAAATGACCAATAAATATAATAAAATATGTTCAACATCCTTAGCATCTTGGGAATGTGAATTAAGACTACACTGAGATTTCATCTCATTCTAGTTAGAATGGCAGCCATCCAGAACACACACACACAAAAAACAATAAATGCTGGTGAGGATGTGGGGGAAAACATACATGCATACATGGTTTTTGGGACTGGAAATTAGTACAACCACTCTGGAAAATAGTATGGATATGACTCAGTTATCCCATTCCATGGTATTTATCCATAAGAACTCAAATCAGCCTATTATAGTGATACATGCTTACCAATGTTTATAGAAATGCAATTCACTACAGCCAAGTTGTGGAACCAGCCCAGGTGTTCCTAAGTAGATGACAGGATAAGGAAAATGTGATATCTATATGTAAATGGGCTTCTACTCAGCCATAATGAAGAATGAAATTACATCATTTGCTCATTTGATGGTAAATGGGTGGAACTAGAAATCATCATGCTAAGGGGAATAAGTCAGACTCAAAAAAATCAAGGGTTGAGTATTTTCTCTTACATGCAGAAGATAGAGAGAAATAAGGAATTAAATAAAAGAAGATCTCACAAAAATAATAGGGAGAACAGTGGAGAAGGAAAAGGAAAGAGAACTGGGAGAAACTGGGGAATGACCAAATTCTGCTGTGTGCATGTATGAATGTATCACAATAAATTCCACTTTTCTGTATAATGCAAAATGTAAATTAATAGGAAGATTTCCAGCAGGGGAGAGGGAGAGAATAGGGAGAGGGAGGAGGGAAGGGAAAGGATTAGTACTGGGCATTGAAATGAAACCAATTTAAAATATAGAACAGAGCAGTAGCAAAAAAAAAAAAAAAAAAAAAAAAAAAAGAAAGAAAGAAAGAAAGAAAGAAAAGAAAAGAAAAATAAAGAATAAAGTAGTGTACAAAACCACTGAAAACTGTTTCCTGGCACCAGGCTTATTGGACCGCCCTCCATGTGCAGACAAAGAAGCCAAGGCCGGGCTGGATGCCATGCCCCTTTAAGCTTCTACACGCAGCCCTGGAGACAGGCTGCACTTCTGTCTCCTAGCATCTCCCTTCATCACAATGCATCCCGCCACCCTGTTCTAAGAGCTACACTGACTCACAACCAAACACTTTAGTTCCACTTTGTTGTAGAGTGCACTGATGTCATTTTCTATATACGTGGTTTATATTGTGTATGCCAACCAGCGTCTTCCAGATGCTTTGTAACATCTGCCACATAGAGACCCCTGGGACCAGGAGACCCTCAGGAGAAGTTGCAACATTATTAACTGGGCTTATAAAAGCTGAGTTAAGAACTGATACAAAAACATGAAAATTTCATAGAAAATTGATTTGAAAAAGGGAGATTTCAGCAATAACTCAAGTGCCAATTGTATTAAGATACTAGCTAGATATTCTTCTTTGATGGACCTTCAATAAACATAAACAATAGATATATATTATTCAACAGTAAGGGTTGGAGGATGGTAAGGGAATGGGTCTGGAACTTTTCAGTCTCCTTCCCCCATTCATGGATACCTTTCTGTGATGCTTGCAGAGAAGATCCAAGCCTGTTGACAAGGTAGAATTGAAGAAATCCTGGAAATTGAAGAAATTCCCTTATCATAAGAACAGCTTTTTAACCCCAAAATTGCAGACATAACTTAAATGATGCTCTTGACACCATGCAAGACATTTTTGCCTTTGTTGTCTAATTTAAATTCTTATGGAAACCTTGTAGACAGTTATTCTTTTAAATTCATAATAGAGGATATAAGTAAAATTTTGCAACATAATGGCACAGAACTGATAAACCAGAACTCTTGTGATTTGAGATCATGTTTTTTTTTGAAAAAAAAAAAAAAAAAAAGCCCAGGTGTTCTACTTTGCACCTCAGATGAAACTCAGACACAATGAGACTCCACTTTAGCAAAAGAAGCAACAAGATTTAAAGTTCTCTCCTCAGTCTGGAAGTGGCTAAAAAATACATTTTAATCAAAACTGTCAAAAATAAGCAAGGACTTTTGTGTATAAGAGAGGAACGGAGTCTGTGTCATTCCAGGAAGAAGGTGTAAGGAGCAGTTTACAGAAGTCAGGGAGTATGTCATTTCCAAATCTTAATGTTTCTGTGATCTCCCCATCTAGGAGGGAAACAAGAAAATACTGCTAGCCTAGATCCCACCTCCTTCCTGGTTGGTGAGAGAGGGAGAAAAGATGGATGATGTGAAAAAAGAACATAAAATTCTCCTTTCTAGACTCCTCTATTAGTCAGGGTCCTTCAAAGAATCAGAACCAATAGGAACTGTAAATATACAGAGTTGTTTTTAAGGAACTGGCTCATTCATCTGTGGAGGCTTAGGGAGTCTGAACTCTAGCGGGGAGGCCAGCAGGCTAGAGACTTGCTCATGTGTTGAAATTGAGTCCAAAGGCAACCTCCTAGTGAGATAGGAAGAGTGGACTTTGCAAGAGTAGTGCAGAAGGCATCCACAGGCAGAATTCCTTCTTGCTCAGAGAAGGTCAGTCTTTAGGTCCTGTGAAGGCTTTCATTGATTAGAGGTAGCCCACCCACATGTGGAGGACCATTGCTCAGTCCATCTATTTTGATGTAAATCTTATCCATACACTCCTCACGGAAACATACAGAAGAATGACCAAATTTCAGAGCACTTTGGCCCATTCAAGGTGGCGTGTGCAATTAACCACCACACCCCTACCCACTCTGTTTAAGGCTGACTCCTAAGTGTGGAGAGCTTTGACTTTTATAGCATTCCCACATACTTGGTGGAAAAGTTTAAGTCATAGGTAGTGGATGCAGTAGAAGCTTCTTGGTCAAAGATCAAAGACTGCATTCCTATCATCTTTACTAGTAATAATAACTTTTTAATTTTTTGGATTCTCTTTTTTGGATTCTTCATAAGTGAGTTCCAATTTAAGCAGAATATGGGGTGCTCTCATGCACATGCACAGATACATGGGCTCAGAACGTTAAGAACTGGAGACCAAAATTATGCACCTAAATTTTAGAAGTATTGGAGTTTCTGTCTCAGCTAGGATGAGATGCTTTAAGACATTAAGATCTTTGTTTACTAAAGTCCCAATCTCTAAAGGCCTTTGGGATGTGATGGATCATAGCTAGCCCTGCAGCTGGTCACAGACATGAAGCCACTTTGAAAAGGTGACCTCTGGGTTCTTATTGAGCTCCTCCCTGTGGTACAGGTATGCAGGTTGCTGTCACTAACCCTGACCCAAAGTGCCTGGTGGGTGTGAGTTAGGGAGTACATACAGGAAAAGATGTGGGCCTAACTAAGATCACTATGTGAAGGTATATTTTAGACTTTAGTAGATGACAGGTTATGTATTCCTATCATTAGTTTCTGTTTGCTTTGCATCTGCCTCCATCTCCCTGCTAGAAAGATCCCCAGGAAGCAACCTAACTTCACATTAAGCAAATGAACTGAGTCATCCTAATTCACAGGACAGGGGTCCAGCTTTTGTCAACCTGGGAGAGTGGGACATATACTCTGGAACAGGGAATTAGATCACAAAATTGCAGCTTCGTAACAAAAGGATAGAGAATTTTACTGATGAATTAATTTTTAAAAGAAAGAATGAAATCAGAAGTATATAAGAGATATGCCGTATTCTGAAAGAATAACTCAAAGAGATAATAATCAACTCAAAAATTATGAAAAAAAAAAACCCAAACATTAAAAAATCCAGTGTCTGTTATAGCCAACTTATCTCTAGGAACTGAATTCACTCTAGAAATTAATTGGTCTCAAAATTATACTTGTTTTTGCTACAACAGGAGCAGTGGAGAAAGGCGGACACATTAAGAACAGACAGGAATTGTCCTGAAGGTGGAGTTTGATCAGATAGCCCAGGTGGACAAATGGGAGGGGAGAGGGAGATGGATATAGTTGAGTCAAATGCTCTTAAAGAGAGCTTAGGGAAGAACTATGTCTTAGTGCACATCAGAGAGGATGGTGCCTTAGCTCCCCACCATAAATAGAGGGCTTTATTTTAGAAAGCAGAGTACAAAGAGACCCCCAGAGTGAACAGATACAGGACACAATTAAGGCTTTGAAAAGTGTGTCATGGTGAAAAAAGAAACTTCACAAAAGATTAGAGCAGCTCTATAAAGTGGTGACAGAACTCCCAACCTGACTGGAGAAGGAACCTTGCTTCTCGAGTCTCTAGAACATGTGCAAGGGATACAGCTATAACCCAGAGGACAACTGTCACAGTGTTCTGAGAAGTGACAGAGGCTGGAGACGTGCAGGTGCAGGGAGCCAAGCAGGAAGCAAGCAGGCAGGTGCCAACACAGGACAAGCCTGCATTAGGTGCTCATCTGAAAAGACAGAGCTCCAGGGCTGCTTACCCAACTTGGAAAAGTGCAGAGGACAGGATTATCTGGGAAGATGGTGCATTTTCTAGACCCACACGTCATTCACTTTGTACCTCCCATTTTGACAAAAACCTACAAGGGTGCTGTGGAAACAACTACCTGGCTTTACAAGAAAGAGAAAGGAAAGGAAGGTTCTTGGGTTCCAGTACACTGTGTCAGCTTACTTGTGAAGGCGAGAGACTAACAGGTGCAGCTAAACTGGACTTAACTGCTGAACTAACCTTAAAGAGGTGGCATGGAGGGTGGACTTGGATGGAAAAGGATGTGTGGATTCTATCCCATTTTGCTGCAAAAGATGAAATGCTTCTCCAAGTCCAAAAGGCTCAAAAACTGCTGAAAGAGAGGATGACAAGGAGTTCACAGAAAAGCAACTGATCCTCACTATGGTAGGATAAATAACGACAGGAACTATGGAACACTGCCATCTGAGGGCTGGGGCACCATAAGCATCCCATAGCCTCAGCCTTGGCCTCTGCTGACACTGATGCTCCAACAGAAGCAAATTCGACAACAAGAGAGAGGATTGTGCCCACCCGGCATCTCTCCATACTGCTGGGTGGTTCTATGGCAAAGGCCACTGCAGGGGCCACTGTGAGCTGAGGCTAAAAATGGCAGGACCATGAAGCGGCCTGCTCTCCATGTGAAGCTAGGGCACCAGAAATTCAGAGCTCAGAAGGAAGAGCAATTGGGAGCTTTGAGTGAGAGAGAAAGATAAGAGACTATGATAAAAGAGTTGCCAGAAACCTTTTCCAGGACGCAAGGGAATATGTCACTGTATGGAAGTACATGCGGATTCATTTTTTCACCTCAGATATAATTAATTCTTCTCTTGATGGATGGACAGTTTCCCATAATAGAGTTAGGTTCACAGGATTCATTTTGTGGAGGCTTAGCATGGACTAACTGGTAGCTTGGTGAGAGACAAGTCAAGAAATTACGTGTTTCCCAATCCTTCGAATACTGAGGTTCCCATGGGCTCTTCTAGATGTACCAGGAATGAGCATCAGCAGTGTGCCTACCACTGGATTTTGAAACTTAATTGTTCTTGGAAAAACTGCTTTTAGCATCTAAGAGTCTTCTCCTTTTTCAGCTTGGATGCAGAGAGTTGAGTTAAATACTGTTTAATGCATGCCACACTATCTTTAGATACTGGGAAGGCAGGAAGAACCTTTCTATTTTTAATTGTATTTCTGTAACCTCTCTCCTTATTTCCCACCCTCCCCCTTATTTATTTGCATTTGATATTTATCTCCAGGTGTGCATTTGTCTTTCCTTTATGTTTGCAGGAGAGAGGCTTGCCTTGGCTGATTTACTTAAAATCTCATTCAACCACCCACTCCCACCGTATTTTCTGACACCTCTCCAGCTCTGTACATTTTCTCTCTGGCTTGGGTAAACATCAAATATGCATATGTTTAGCTTGCTTATATATCTTTTATATTATTTGTTCCCAACAATTGAATATGAATTTCTTGAGCAAAAGAACATCTTTCTGTTTTGTTCATTGCTCTCTCTCCCTAACTTTTAGCATAGAATCTGACACTCATGGCACTCATTAAATATTTGTAAAGTGAATGAATGAATGAATGAATGGATGGATGAATAGTGTTAACAAGAAAGAAGAGTGATTTGTTTAATGCCTACATCATACCATGGTACTTCCCTACCCAAAATGGCATACAAATTCCCAACAATCAATTTACAAGGACTGAACTGTGCTCATGACATCCTTTCTCCAATACCAGCACAGCTATTGTCTTCTGTCTTCTGCCCTCAGTGTTGACCCTCTTGCTCTTTCTGGAGAATACCCATCTCTCACTACTTATAGCTTTGGCAACAGCCCTTTCCTTTTTCTGGAATTCTCTTAGCTCATAAAGCAACATGATTTAATCTCTCATTCCTTCAGTTAGCAAGAACATGTTCTAGTCACCATTGGCCTGGTTATCCCTGATAACCAGAGATGATCATATTTTAATTTTTCTTCCTTATTTTATTATTTCATAACTTATCCAACTAGAGCATGAGGAAGCAGGGATTTGGATCATATCTGTATTATATCTTCACCAGATAGAACATGAGTTAACATCTTACTGTATCCCTTCTTTACAGGTATATCTCTTTAAAAAAAAATGGCCATGTTTTTAAAAAGCCAAATACTGTCAGCATGATTTATTTTTATTGGTAGTCACATTTAGAGTGGTTCCATTTGACCTATACATTTTGGAAGTGACTCAATTACTGGTTTCCTGTCTAAAGAAGTCTAATCAAGCTAACTTTCTTTCCTGACAGAGGGCCTCCAGGTTGTCCTAGATTTATGGAGCCATTTCTGTGTAACATTGCTGGACCAGCCTGGAAGGATATGAATAAGGAGGTGCCTGAACGCTTTCCTCTCAATTTTACTTTGTTCTGAAAATGGACAGGCTTTTCCATTACTGAAGGTCAGCTGAGGAAATCACAAGCAGGTCGTGAGTTCACCTTGCGGAGAGATGAACCTCTTCATGGGAAGCACAGAGGAACGGAGAGAGGAGCAGATTGGGAGGACGGTCTGCTTTGCTGTTATCCTTTGTTTGCTCACATGGATGGTGAGACTTTCTGTCAGAAAACTGCAAATAAGTGGTTTAACTGGAGCCAGAGGGTAAACTGTGGGGGACCACAGCCTGAGGAAGGTGGACAGTGCCTCTGGTGGAGGGTCAAGGCTTTCTGACTTATGATCCAGGCAGCTGAACAGAGTGAGACAGAAAAGAATTGGGGGAGGGGTATAAAAGATTTAAAAATCAAATTAATAAAAAATAAAAACACATTTAGTAAAAAAAAAAAAAAAAAAAAAAAAAAAGTACATTTCCTAAGAGTGCAGATCCCAAAAGAAGTGAATATAGAAAGCAGTGAGTGTTACTTGGAACTTGATGTCCCTGATCTTCTATTATTCTCCATGGTGTGTAGTTATCATTATCCACTGGTATCAATCACATGGCTAAACAAGGTGACATGGTGTTCAGACTCCAGAACTTACTAGTTATCTAGATAACTAGTTATCTAAGTTATCTAGATAACTAGTTATCTAAGTTATCTAGATAACTAGATAACTTACTAGTTATCTAGAGCTGGCCAACTGAGCTAGTTTTTATTGTTCTGCTTCAGGTTTTGTTTGCCTGTCTTTTCTCTCTCTCTTTTCTAAACAATACTTGAGTTGGCAAAACCTTGGATTCAGCCACATACAGAACACCTAATGCTTAAAATACTAGTGCCAGAGGAAGCATGGGTCTGCTATCAGAACTAAGCTCTAATCTGGGCTTTACTTCAATGTATCTCTGTGACCTTGTGAAAACCACTGAAGGTCATACTTGCCAGACCTGCTCAGAACGGGGCAGCAACATCCATTAGTGTGTTAATTGGATTTTTTAAGACAAACTGCTCCCCAGCAGTGGAATTCATTTCTACCTGCACTGCTGTGTGTATATTTAAGCAAGTTGGCTTGGCTTTTCCGTGATTTTTTTTTTTTTTCTTTTTTTGATTGATGAGTTTTTCTATTTCCATGACAGTGTTTCTCTGGGAGAAGGAACCAGTACCAGGGCCAGATTGCTAACAATATCATTATGATTTTATTATTGTCCTGGTCCTGGAGATCCCTAACTTGGTTTTCTATTAGCACATCACTCAAGTGAGACAGTGGGAAAGCAAACACTTCTGTTGTGAGGCAGCGTAGGCCACCTGGCTTTCAGAAATGCCTGTTTGGATGCAGGAGGAATGAGAAAACTAAGCAGAATGACCAGCACAAAACCCAGGCTTCTTTCCTCATGTATCTGTGGCCAGTGTGTAAGGTCATGGTCTCCCTGGAAAGGAAGATGCATAAGACCCATTAACATTTGCAGGATAAATGCACACTCACCAAGAGGTAAATATGCCTATTAGAGTAAGAAGCATGTATCAATTTCATTGGCAATCTCACACAGGCAAACGCTGATGTTGTTAGGATGGAAAGATCCTAGTGGGACCTGAAATTGATAGATCTTAATTTAAGAAACATTAAAAGGAAAAAAAAGCGCTGTTGCCATAACCTTAAAAAGATGAAGAAAACTTGGCATGAAAACCTGAACAAAATTTCCACCTGTTGGTTAATAATGCTCTCATTATTATAACCAAGACTATGTAGGCTCAAGAAGAAAAGGAATGGAGAAAATCTACCTAATACATTCCAGATTGTTCTATTTTCCACTTGCACCTAAATTTAGAATAAACCATACTGGTACATTGGTCTGCTAGGACTACCTTAATGCTGTACCCGGTATTAGATGTCTTAAAATATAGAAATGCATTTTCTTACAGTTGTGGAGGCTAGAAGTCCAAGATCAAATATCAGCATGGTTAATTTCTCCAGAGGCCTCTCTCCTTGGTTTACAGTTGGCTCTTTTCTTGCTGTGGCTTCATATAGTCTTCCCTTTGTGTGTGTCTTAGTCCTAATCCTCCTTTCTAGGAAGATACTTGAACTAGGGAACACTCTAACTATTTGATGTATAGTCAGCTTTGTGTCTCTGTGACCAGCACACTCAACAAGATCAACTTGGAGGAGGGAAAGTTTATTTTGGCTCATGGTTTCAGAGTTGAGACCAGGATCAGTCGAGGGCACAGCTCTGGCCCCAAAACAGAGGCAGGACATCAAGTTGGAAGGGCTTGGTAGAGGAGTTCTGCCCTCCTTAGGGTAGCCAGGTTGCAGAGAAGGAAAGGGGCAGGGGCCACAGGGGAGGTGCTCCCCTCTGGGGCACACCCCCAGCGACCCACCTCCTCTAGCCACACCCACCTGCCTAGAGTCACCAGGTAGTCAGTCCATTCAAACTAGAATGGACTAATTAGGTTACAGCTCTCACAATCCAATCATCTCACCCCTGAATATTTCTGCATTGATACAGGATTTGGTGCGGGGTGGGGCAGCACCTCATATCCAGACAATAACATTTCATTTTAACTTAATTATGTCTTTAAAGATCCTTTCTCCAAATATATTTACCTCCAGAGATACTGGGGATTTAGACTACTGCATATGAATTTAAGGAGATATAATTCAGTCAATAGCACTCACTTACATGAAGTTGAGATAAGTTTCTTAGTCCACTTTCAAGAAGAGAAAATGGAAAGTTTGGAAGGCCAAAAGTCAGTTGCATCCAAACATCTGAGAGCCAGAGGGAAAGAGACAGATCTGAAATGAAGAAAACCCTCTGATTGTTTCCTCCAATGTGGCTTTTGCTTCTTCCAATAATATTTAGGAAAGACCAGACCTAGAGAAGGGGAAGCAAGCTTAAAATCATAGTGCTCTTCCTTTGTTTCTGGATACTTCTGTTCTGAGGGATACTAAGAAAGTACCATGATAATGAAAGTATTTATGTAATTTTTCAAGAAGATGTTAGTGCAACTGAGTGTAAAATAAGTGAAAAAAAAAATGAGGATAAAATATTTGGGCAATTTATATAGCAATAATGTTTTCACATACAGGGTTTAATACAAAATATCAGTGTACTCAAGGAATAGTATAAGAATAAACACATACCTTTGGGCAAAAATGCAGTTAAATAATATTCATTTCAATTTTGTAAGATTCGAATCTTTCCTATGAAACTCAGTCTTTATGAAAACTAAATACAGTGTCTTTATTCCATATGCATCCAGCTACTATAAATTGGAAGGAGTTTAAGCTGATGCATATAAACTTTGACATTCCATATATAGTTTCTTCAATGTAAATGTATTAATGTTGCTTTGCCTAATTAATCATATGGTGCCATCAAAATTTTATTCAAGTCTTTCAAGCCAAGTCTAAATTGTTCAAAGTAGAAGAAAGGAATGGAGACCTGACTAGGCTAGAATTGAGCAACCCTGCATTATATTCCCAGTTCAATTACCAAGGTGTCAGTGATGTACTGAACGAGCCGCAAAACACATCCAGGCTTCAGTTCACCCACTGGTAAAAGCAAAATAGAGATTTCTATCACCTGAGTGATAAATCAGATAATGTGTGTGTGTAAATTCCAAGAACATGTGAATGCAAAACATTATTGTTCCTTGAGGAAAAGAATGGCCATCTTGTATTTTAGGGGATTTGTAACACTGGGGGTTTGATGAACAACGAGTACAACCCAGACCTTGGAAACTGACAACAGAGTGAGGAGAGGGATAATCTGTTGTCAAAAATTATGTGCTACTGCAGTCTATGTGCTGCAGTGTGCCACCATGTGCCCTCGGAGTTGGCATGAGCAGGAGTGGAGAGGAACTCAGAAAAGAGTTCCAAGAGAATAAAACGTACTATACACAATGCACTAAGTGAGCCATCAGTTTATAACCCATTAACGACTTCACAGAAAAGATAATAGAAGATTTCATTGTTTTGATATAATTTGTAATTGTTAAAGATGAAATGTTGTCTTCGATAATTTTTTGTACCTTTCCAGAAACTCTTATTTTTTTAAATTAAAATTTAATATTAATACTTCCATGGTGATTGTGGCATGGCAATTTGTACGTTGCAAACATGGTCACAAGAAAGCTTCCCATTTTGTGTCCTTATCAACAGCTAGACCGTATTCTTCATCCGTCCCATGGGAGGGTAGAGTCTCTGCCCTTTCCTCAAATCCGCGTCAGTGCACCTGCTTCTGCAGCAGAGGATGGCAAAAGGCAGGCTGCTCAGGTCTTACTGCTGACTGGGCAAAGGTGAGGCAGCTTTGCCTTGTTCTCTAGAGGTTCCTTTGTGGTGGGTGCGCACTGAAACTGCCCCAGGGCTGTGTGCTGTGAAAGCCAGGTTGCAGAGGGTCTCTGAGCAGCAGTATTGATCTTCCGGCACTCCAGGCCAGCACCAGCCATGTGAGTGAACAGATAGATGTTCCTATGCTATGTTCTCCACCCCAGGCTCAAGTCACCCCTGGCCTTTGCCTCTTGCCACCATGGTCCTCAACATCGAGTGGTACTGCATAGGCACATCCTACCATGTGTGATCTGATTTCCCTCAAAATCCCTAAGTGTGACTTTGTAATTGTTGTAAGCTGCTATGTTTGGGACCTCTTTGTTATAGATCAAAGCATCAGAATACAATTTGGTTTCAAAAGAACAGATGTTGCTGTAAGCTGCCGTAAAAACTATAAAAATTGTGATGTTGACTATGTGTTTGAGTGTGTGGGTGGCAGAGGGCCTTGAGGAGGCCGTTAGAGAAAGCTGGAAGGATGGGGAAAGTTGCTATGGGAGGCTGGAAACAAGGTAGTTCTTGTTGCATAGTAGCAAAACTGTTGGCAAAACTGTTCTCTCTGATGATGTAGAAAATAGAAAATATTCTTAATTAACTGGCAGATTTGGCCAACTTCCAAGCAGAATATGAAAAGAGCCAGCTGTTTTTTATTATCTATGTTGGCTAAAATAAGGACACATTATAAAAAAGAAAGCTCACAAGAAACTTCAAATTTTAAGCAACATTTATAGGCAGTATAAAGAATTTGCTGGGTTACAGAAGTTGCTACAAAAAATAAAATAAAATAAAGGCAAAAACAAAACACAAATATCAAATGATAAAGGGACAGTAGTCCGGAAAATAATATAGGATATTAAGATAAATAGAAAGTCATACATATTGCAAATACATATTTGTATTTGTGTGTATGTGTGTGTGTGTACAGCTTCAGGAAAATAAGGTAACAAAAGGTAGGTAGTACTTGGTAGACCCTTCCGAATACAAGGTCCTTCTCAGGATCTTAGTGGGGTGCCTTAGAGGTGGCCACTGTTAAACTACAGGGCTGCTGGGTTGGTTAATCTTGACTGTTAGCTTGACTGGATTGAGAGACTAATGGGGAATTAGGAGAGCACATTTCTGGGCATATCTGTGAGGGTGTTTTCAGAGAACATTAGCATATGGGACAGGAGGTAGAAAGACCACCCAGACGGAACAAAGGGGAAGAAAGGAGTAGGTCCCTCAGCTGATGCTGGTGCAATTTTTTTATCTTTATTTACTTATTTATTTATTTTTAGTGATGGGGATAGAACCCAAGTGTGCTCTACCACTGAGCTCTATTCCCCATTTCCCCACCCTTTTTTTTAATTTTTTTATTTTGGGACAGGGTCTCACTAAGTTGCCCAGGCTGACCTCAAACTTCTGATCCTCCTGCTTCTGCCTCCTAAATTTCTAAGATTGCAGAAATGCAATACACTGACCCGCTTTTTTTTTTTTTTTTTTTTTTTTTTTGGCAGTCAATTTATTGCTGCTGCCATTCTAGGGATCATCAGATCATAGCTTCATTGCCTTTAATGTCCATTCTCTCCAGCAATGCTCCAGGGAGTTTTGGGCCTTCATGCAGCTGCATCATTGGTTCCTCTTCTTCTGGGGTGCCAGCTTTTTGAACTGAGCAGTTACCAGTGTCTCTGGCTCTTTGGCTGGTAGGCATCCATTGTGGGATTATACAGCCTCTTATCCTGTAAAGTAATCTAATAAATTTTCTTTTAAATTACTTTCTAATATATACATGAATATGCCAAAATGAAACTTACTATTATGTATAATTAATATGCATCAATAAAAATTCAAATAATCCCTTTATAATTATAAATATTTGTATATATTATATAGTCCATTATAGAATATATACTCTATTACACACACACACACACACACACACATATATATAAAACTACATATATTCTATTCTACAGGTTTATATGCATATTTTATGTTTTAGATATGAGGAGTCCCCCAAAAGTTCATGTATGAGACAATGCAAGAATTTTCAGAGGTGAATGATCAGATTATGAGATGTGTAACCTAATCCAGGGATCAACCAATTTATATGGATTAACTGGGTGGTGACAATAGACAGGGAGTAGGATGCTAGAGAAAGTAGGTCCCTGTGGGTGTGCATTTAGAGTTTATATTTTTTCTCTGGTGAACAGAGTTCTCTATTCTCTTGTTACCATGTCCTGAGCTGCTTTCCTCTGCCACACTCCTCTGCCATGATGTTTTGTCTTAACTGGGGCCCAGAGCTATGAAGTTGGCTGACCATAATCTGACCCTCTAAGACTGGGGGCCCTAATCAACCTTCCCTCTTCTACATTTTTCCTGTCAGGTCATATGGTCACAGTGATGAAAATATGACTAAAACAGAAATTGGTTCTAGAAGTGGGGTTGTTGCTGTGAGTAACCCGACCATATGGTTCAGAAGTATTTGAGGTTGGTTTGTTGGAGGAAGAATTCTGAAAAGTTTAGAGATGCAAATCTCTAAATATTCAGATTTTGTAAGCAGAGCTTAATGAGCAATTCTTTGGAGGGGGGTGGCTTAAAAGACCAGAATGCCAGTAGATTATTAACAATAAAGTTGGGGCTTATGAGGTTTCAGAGGAGAAGAACTCTACGGACATTGGACTAAAGATCATTCATGTTACACTCTGTCAAAGAACTTGTGTCAACATTTTGCCTATGTGTGGAGATTTTCTGTGAGGTCAAATTTAAAGGTGATGGTCTAATTAATCTGGCTTGTTCTCTAGGAATGAAGGGTGTTGGAGTTAGGGAGTCAGAGTCTTCCACTGAGATTTCAAAGGAACGCTTTGGAGGCCAGGCAAAGTGTAGCATGACCAGAGTCCTGTGGGCTGCCCCTGAGAGAGTGATACATGAAAATGTGAGAAGGTAGTGGAGACTCCCATGGTTATGAGATGCCCGTACTGTGGGGTATGCCCTTTGGAAAGAATGTCACAGAGTCTTGGGCCCCAGATGCTTGAGGAGGAGCTACAAGACTTGTTTGCCCTTCTGTATTTCAGTCTTGCTTTATCCTATTCCTTCTTTCTATGCCCCTATTTCTCCTGGGTAGAATGCAAATGTTAGCTCTGTGGCATTATGTATTGGATATGTGTAACTTGATTTTAATCTTTACAGGTAAACACATCTGTGAGTTTATCTTGAGTCTCAGATGATGTTGTGGCCTTTTCTATAGCATCTTAGTGGCATCTTCCTTGAGGATAGGGCAAGATCAGTACAGCCTATGGTGGTCCGCCAACAATATGCTGCCCTCAGCAATGATGATTGGGAGCCCTATGAACTAGGCCACGGTCCTTGACAGGATGTGGAAGTCTGAATCATCCATGGGAAGCCTTCCCAAAGGCGACTGTTCTGTCCCATGTCTTCCCCCGGCCACCTCGGCTTGCTGGCCTTGGGTAAGTCCACCTGAAGTGCTAGAGTGACAAAGACGGGTAATGCCCCCAGAGGGGGGGAACCTAAGACAGGCACATTCTCGAGTAGGGTGGACTCCCATCAACAGAAAAGGGGAAAAGAAATGTTGGGGACATTGAGAACACATCAGCCAAAAACACGACTTCCTGATATATGGACTTGGCCTGGCTCAGGGGTGCTGCCCTGACATATGACGAAAAATCAAACCACCACAAGGATTGGCTAATGGCTGTTACTCCAATGTGATCTGCTCATATTCTCTATGCTTCCCTATAACCTTTCTGTTGATAAAGCCCTCTCTTTTTAAATGAAAGATACCATGGTACAGAAAGAGTTAACTTTGACTGTGAAGGTTCTATTCAGTTCTTTATTCACATATATGGCCACCAGGTATCACTATTTCAATTATTTAGATCCAGACTAACTCTGTACGTTTATCTTTTCTTGAAAAGAGTAACACAAGCCTTTTTCTATAAGTACTTAATTTCTAGTTAATAAGCTTTAAGCATCTTTTTGTGATTAAAAATAAATTTTTCTTACTTTTAAAGTAGATATAAATCCCTTAGAGCAAAAAGTTCTTCATGAGCTAACATTCAGCCTTGCCTCCCTCTTTTCCCTGCTTCTAGGTTTTATAAACAACTGCTATAAAAAAAAAAAAAAAAAAAAAAAATAGTGCTTTGGAATCCCAGACAGAGAAAGTTGACTTTTATCAGACAGCCTGAATGGTGTGCAGAGAAAACAGTTTCAGGGAATCCGTGAGAAATAAATTTTTACCCAGACTAATTATATAAATAATGACAAAATTATAATATGTCCAGACAGTCATGTACAGGGCCTTGAGAAGGTGCAAGTGACCTCAAAACCTTGAAATATATAAAATAAGAAATTTAATATGTCTAAAATGTAAACTATAAATTAAGTCATGTCTGTAATGAAATCACCAAAGAAAGTATAAACAATCTGTACTGCCAAAAATTATGCTATGCTTGAAAACCTACAACAGAGTGAAAGTAAAGAGAGAAGATTCCACAGCCTGAATCGTGTGTCGGTGTGTTATTTTCCCCATCGCTGCTTCTCTGCGTTCGTACTTCATTGAGCTTTCACGTTGTACCCCCTGGCTGGGGCTGGCCCCCAGAAAGATGAGATTTTAGACTTGGATTTTTGAGCAATACTAGAACTGTTAATAATATGGGGACATTTGAAAATGAACTAATGCATTCTATATTATTAGATGGGTATGTGTTTTTGTGAGCCAGGGATAGAATGTTATGGTTTAGCTATGAGGTGGCCACCAAAAGCTCATGCATGAGATGCAAGAATTTTCAGAGGTGAAATACTTAGATTATGAGAGGTATAACATGATCAGTGGACTAATCTGTTGATATGGATGAACTGAATAGTAACTATAGGCTAGTACTGTATGGCTAGAGGAAGTAGGTCATTGGGGATATGCCTTTGGGGTTCATATTTTGTTCCTGATTGGCAGATATCTTTCTCAGCTATTTTATCACCATGTCCTGAGTTGTCTTTCTTCATCCATGCCTATCCATCATGATGCTCTGCCTCACCTGGGGCCCAGAACTATGCAGTCTGCCAACCATGAACAGTGAGACCAGGAATCAAAGTAAACTTTGCCTCCTCTGCATTTTTCTTATTGGGTCTTTTGATCACCACAGTACAAAAGCTGACTAAATGTTGCTGCCTGAAGCACTTGGTGCAACGGAGCTGCGGGAAAAACTTCAGAAGCAAACTGGAGACAAACAGCTTTTTATTCTGATAACTTTTCTCTCTGGTTCTAATAACGACTAACACACGCCAAAAACACACCCTAAAAATGGCGCTGACCCGATCAGCAATCTCGGCCAAGTCACTCGAGATCCCGCAACAAATCCCGTGAGACTACGGGTGGCGACAATGGCCAAATCTCCACGGCTCATAGTCAACTGCAATTAAAGTCAATCCCCAAACAGGGCTCCTGCATTTCCCCCTTTTTGTTTTAAAAGAGGTAATGCTCTAGAACGTCTATGTGCAACCAACATTCTTACCCGTCATCGGATAATCAAGGCTGTGCCCTTGACTCCTGTCTTAGGTTGATATGTCGGCCACATGAGACTGTCCCGTGCGACTGTGCCTGTCTTAGGTTGTCCCCCTCTGGGGATCTTACCCGTCATTGGCTAACCAGCCATCCAATGGAGCCCTTTAGGATCGACTATATATGATGACTAACAGCCGTCCAAATTGTGAGGAGATGTTGCGGCTTTAAGGCAACAAGCCTTTTGGTGATGAGCCAAATTGCATAGCATATCAAATTGTTTAAACAAATCAGCTGCCCTAAGTTCCATCAAGTAACACACTGAATTCTCTAGACAAATACCCGCAAGGCATTGTCCCGTAAAGTCCCAAACAATGAAAGATCAAAATGTCCATTTGTTATAACATGTTGATGTAGGAGGCCCCATGCATGTAGAGCAGAGGCCACACTGTTGGTGAGGTTGTTTGATGTTTGAGCAGCAGACGTCTTTTTTATGTTTAGACAATGCCACCGGCAAATCTTCAGGGCCCGCTACCTAGAAACTCAAGCATCAATTATTAAAGGAAAGGCAGTGCTATTGCAGCACTGAGTCAAGAGGCGAGTTGTCAAACTACAAAATAGAATAATTAGATTAGAAAATTAAAGTTGATTTTTGTTCACATACATCGCTGGTTGAGCTTCTACAAACATAAGTTGGAAAAATGTCATATTTAGAACAAAACAAAGAAAGACTGAGGCAAATTACTGCATTAAAGATAGATTAAAGAAAAGGTAAAGGCACTTGAGAGAAATAATTTGTTAGCTGGAACCCTTGAGTCTCTGTATACAGAGCAATTTTTTACCTGTTGAGATAATTGAAATTAATGAGCTATTAAACAAATGAAGTTAATAACAAATAAACAATCTTAAGTCAAAACATCAAAATATCAGGTTATATAGCACTAGTCATATTGTTTGCTAAAGAGAAGTCCCAGGGACACCTATAAATCAAAATTGAAAGTACCTTCATTTATAAAATTATTTACCTAAATTGAATACTCTTAACCTAAAATGAATTAAAGTTATTTGGATCCATATATATATATATTTTTTTCTTTTTCATAAGCGCTTTGTTCTTTGTGACGTCACACTGAACAGACGAACAAACATACAAACATATATTTGTGACGTCACATTAACATGAAATGTAGACAAATGTACAGACATAAAGACATGTATAAAAAGAAAAGAAAAAAAAATACAATTGTGTGCACACTAAAGAGAGATCTCCTCGTTCCGGCCGGGAGGAATGACACTTAAGTTGTGAAATATTTTGAAGGACTCTTTTGAGGGAATCATTCTATACCTTCATCTTGGTCCTCTTGATTTTGTACCTTTTTTATTAATCTTGATTCTTCAATAACTTCATCTTGATCATTTTGATGTGGTACCTGTTTTATTAATCTAGATGGTATCCATATTGGAGAGGATTCGTCTTTTGGAAAAACACAAACAGATCCTCTTCCCCAAATTAATACTGGATCTGGACCCTTCCATGTACCTGAAAGAACATCCTTCCAGTAAACCAAAGGTTTATGTTGTTGGTGTGGATTCCAATGTCTGTCTCCAGCAGAATAACCATTAGAGTCTAAAGTTAAAAAATTTAAGGTAAACAGGGCAACTGCCAATCTGTCCTTAGGACTTTTCCAATTTCCTTCTTTTTGTTTTAATAACATAATTTTCAGTGTTCAGTTTGCTCTTTCAATAATGCCCTGACCCTGAGGATTGTATGGGATGCCTGTTTTATGGGATATATTGATTTTTGCGCAAAACTGTTTGAAAGATGAGGACGTATATGCGGGGCCATTATCTGTTTTAAGCATTTTGGGGATGCCCAATGTAGCAAAAGCTTGCAAACAATGAGATGTAACATCTTTAACTTTTTCTCCAGAATGTAAGGAAGCAAAAATCATGCCTGAACATGTATCTATGGTCACATGAATAAATCGCAATTTTCCAAAACTTGGCTCATGAGTAACATCCATCTGCCACAAATGATTGGGCATTAATCCTCTAGGGTTAACGCCGAAATGAGGATTGGGCAAATGTGTCATACAAGATTTACAATCTTTTACAATTGTTCTGGCTTGCTCCTTTGTGATTTTAAACCTACGTTGCAAGGTGGTGCTGTTGACATGAAACTGGGAGTGAAATAAAGTAGCTTGTTGTAGCGCTGAAAGTATAAATACTGTTTTTGTAAGTTCATCAGCCTTTTGATTACCTTCATGGAGGGGACCAGGCAAATTAGTATGTGCTCTAATATGGCCTACGAATAGAGGTTCTTTTCTTGCCCACAAAAGTTTTTGTATTTGATAAAACAATTTAAAGGCTGGAGTATGAGGTGCTATTGGTCCTGCTAACTCTAATTTTGGGACGGCTTGTACAATATAGTGGCTATCTGAAAAAATGTTTACGGGCTGGTCCCTAAAATTTTCCAGAGCTCTTACCACAGCTTCCAGTTCCACTAGTTGAGCTGATTTGTGTGCAGTTATGTAAGTCATATTTTCTTTTTTAGTGACTACTGTAGCAGTACCATTTGAGGACCCATCTGTAAATACATTAAATGCCTTAGGAATAGGTTGATTTTTTATTACCTGTGGAAATATAATAGGATGATTAATACAAAAAGATAATATAGGGGACTTAGGAAGATGATTATCAAAATTTGCAGAAGTAGAGCATTTAGCTATAGCCCAATCATTATCATTGAAGCATAAGTATTCAATCTGTGATGATGAATAGGGTAGTAATAATAGTAGCAGGGTGAATGCCAAATATTTTAGTAGAAGTCTTAAGTCCTTGAAGAATAAGTTTAGCCACCATGGAGGTATAAGATTCAATTATACTTTTAGGAGAGACGGGCAAATGTATCCATAATAAAGGCCCTTGTTGCCAAAATACTCCTGTGGGTGTATATTGTGAAGAAATAATAATCAACATCAGCGGTTGAGTTAAATCAAATCTATCACAATGAGCTCCTTCGATGGCTTTTTCTACTAATTTTAAAGCTTTCCTAGCATCAGGAGTCAATGTTCGTGGTGAAGATGGATCAGGATCTCCACGAAGGATGTCGAATAAAGGTTTTAGTTGGCCAGTAGTGAGATTTAGTGTAGGGCGAAGCCAATTAATGTCTCCCAGTAGTTTTTGGAAATCATTGAGGGTGGTCAAATGTTCTTTATTTATTAAAATTTTTTGGGGTCTAACAAAAGTATCCATGATTTTAAATCCTAAATATAATATGGGAGATCTGGTTTGAACTTTTTCTTCTGCTATATATAATCCATATTTTTTTAAATTTTCTACCACATCACTGACCACATCACTGAATATATTAAATAAGATTTTTTGATTAGGGTGGGCCAATAAAATATCATCCATGTAATGTAGACACATGAGGTTTGGATATTTATTTTTAATGGGTTGGATAGCCTTGTCCACATATATTTGGCATATGGTGGGGCTATTAGCCATTCCCTGTGGTAAAACCTTCCATTGATATCTCTGATCAGGGCCATTATTGTTCATAGAAGGAACGGAAAAAGCAAACCTGGGGGCATCCAGAGGATGTAGGGGAATAGAAAAGAAGCAATCCTTTATATCAAGAGTAATAAGATGGAAATTTTTTGGAATAGCTACAGGACTAGGAAGTCCAGGTTGAGTAGGCCCCATAACTTGCATGGTTTTATTGATTTGTCTAAGATCATGTAACAATCGCCATTTTCCTGACTTTTTCTTGATCACAAATATGGGGGAATTCCAGGGAGAGGTGGAAGGTTCTATATGACCTGCTTCTAATTGTTCCTGAACTAATTGGTGGGCCGCTTGTAATTTCTCTTTAGATAGGGGCCACTGAGGGACCCACACTGGCTTATCAGAAAGCCATGGTATTTTCAAAATTATTTTCTCAGTGGCCCCGAAATAAAATATCTTTTTCCTTTATGACAATGATTACTTTTAGGGTTAAGATTACTCTGTACTTTTTGATAATGAGTTCTTTTATGGTTAAGATTACCCTGTAGGTTTTCACATTTAACATCTGCAGGCTTGGTTGCAAGGTGTACTCCCATTTGTTGCAAAATATCTCTTCCCCATAAAGTAACCGGTAGATTAGGTAAAACATAAGGCTGAAATGTTCCTTTATGGCCTTCATCATCCTCCCATTTTAAAATTACCGCACTTTTATCTGGGAGGTTATTATATCCCAAGCCTCTTAAACTGGTTGAAGCTTTTTGCAGAGGCCAGTGCTTGGGCCATTGGCGTAAATTAATAATGGAAGAGTCAGCTCCAGTATCTATTAATCCCTCCATTTCTATTCCTTGGATTTTTATTTTACACATAGGCCTCCTTGAACAGTCTCGAACCCAGCAAGCCATGGGACTTGAGTCAGTGGAACAAAATCCTCTATTGTTCCCTTCTTGAGGCATACCCATTTTAAATGAATTATGTAAATTGGGAAGGAGAAGCAACTGAGCAATTCTATCTCCTTGATTAACAGAACTTACACTTTGGGGTGAGCTAAGCATTATTTTTATTTCCCCTTTGTAGTCTGAGTTTATTACACCTGGGGTCACTTGCAAACCTAATAAGCTTTTAGGACTACGCCCGATAATAAGTCCTACAGTCCCTGAGGGAAGAGGTCCCCTGACTCCTGTGGGAATCAGTTGAACCCCCATTTCAGGTGTTAACACTATTCGGGCGGTGGAACAGAGGTCTAATCCTGCATTTCCTCTTGTTCCTCTGGCGAGGGAGTGGATGGGTAGTAGGGATTGTGTCGGGGAAGCATCTGAGTGGATGCTTGAGGATACTCCTTCTGCAATGCCCCATACATTTGTGGGCCCCGGGGTACTGGGCCCCGTGCCCCGTTTTTTGAATTCCTGAACAGATGATTTCCATGGATGTCAAATTTTGAATAGCATTTATTGGCCCAATGATTTCCCTTTTTACACCTGGGGCAGCGGCCTGGGGCACGGTATGAGCTTGATCTTATTTCTCTTTTGGGATTTTGCCTAGAATTGCCTGATTGATTATGATAATTTTGCCTGGAATATCCTGATTGATTATAATGTCTACGTTTAGCCTTTGTGAAATTTCGAGAGGAAGCACCCCTCATTGAGGCTGCAATCACATTTCCTGTGACAAAGTCGCCATTTATATCTTTACATAGTTGTATATATACGGAAAGATCCTTTTTAGTTCTCCATGGCCTGATGGCTGCTTGGCACCATTTATTTGCATTTTCATAAGCTAATTGAACAACTAAAGGCATAGCTTGGTCAACATCTGCAAACACACTACCTGCAGTTCTCAAAAGTCGATCAGCAAAGTCGGCATACGGCTCATTAGGTCCTTGAATCACTTTTCACAAACTACCTTGTAGATCCCCAGGTCCTTGTACAGTTTTCCATGCCTCTAAGGCAGCTGCATTTATCTGAGCATATATATCTGAGTCATAATCTGTTTGAGCCTGTAAGTCTGCGAATTGCCCTTCTCCTGTGAGCATGTCTATATTATAGTTTTCAAACCCTGCAGCCGCGTTTCTTTTAGCCGTTTCTATACAAAGTTCTTGGAATTGCGATCGCCAAACCAAGAATTGCCCCCCGCTTAATGTTGCTTTACATAGACTTTTCCAGTCTGAGGGGGTTAAGCTAAAGGTGTTAAGGGACTCCAGCATACTCAACGTGAAAGGAGCTTGGGGCCCATAAGTCATTACTGCCTCTTTGAGATTTTTTATTGTTTTGAAATCTACTGACTGATGGACACTCTGTCCATTTTTCTTTTCAAATGCTGGCGGTTCCCAATGTATCTGTGAGTTGTCCTCGAGAGCGCATAAGCGATCAGAAAGACTTTTTATTTCTGTTTCTAGGGTATGCAAATGCCTAGTAATACCCTTCATATTTTCTGTAATGGATTCCACCCATGGGGGAGTAGAGGACACAAGTGACTCCTCTGCCTGACGGACCTTTTTCTCGGTCTTTTTAAATTTCTTTTTCCTCATTTTCTCAGGATCACTTTTACTAGATTCCTCACCACTGCTAATTTCACTGACAGCAATATCCTGAGGCCCAGGTTCCAGTGAGAGCAAGTATCCTTCAGCTTTTGCCAATAACTCCCGAATAGCTTTAATAGCTTGGATTTTTGTCATTTTTGGGTCTCTTCTAATACTCTCTTTACTGGTCTCAGTTGGCCCAGTGGAATCTACACTTTTTTGATCACTTTCACTTTTGTCTATATACTCCTCACTGAGAACAGAGTCAGGTATATCAAGGAGTCTTTGCATAGCCTCTATCACTTGGGATTCAGTTATATTCGAACCCATCTTTAGAGACCTTTCAGTTCTTACCTGTCCGCTCCGAAGTTCCCCGTACGGGCCGCCACCTGTTGCTGCCTGAAGCGCTTGGTGCAACGGAGCCGCGGGAAAAACTTCAGAAGCAAACTGGAGACAAACAGCTTTTTATTCTGATAACTTTTCTCTCTGGTTCTAATAACGACTAACACACGCCAAAAACACACCCTAACAATGGCGCTGACCCGATCAGCAATCTCGGCCAAGTCACTCGAGATCCCACAACAAATCCCGTGAGACTACGGGTGGCGACAATGGCCAAATCTCCACGGCTCATAATCAACTGCAATTAAAGTCAATCCCCAAACAGGGCTCCTGCAACTAAACCCATGTATATTCTATTCTCTCTATATTATATTGGTTCTGTTCCTCTAGAAATCCTTGACTAATATGGACAGATGATCTTGGTACTGGGAGTTTTTGGGAATCTAGGTTTTCCCCAGGAAACTGACAAAGAAGGAAAGAAGATTTTGTCCTGGGGAGATTTGTGGATGCATCTTTTTGTCTGATGAAGTGAATTATAAATTAATGTCCAGAAGGGACAGAAGTTTTAAAGAGAAAGGGAATAAAAGAGGCGTACAGTATAAAAAGAAAAAGAGACTTTGAAAACCCTAAGTTTTTCAGCAGAAAGGAGGCAGAAATGTATACTCAGTTACAAATAGGAGTCATCATGACATGAAGAATTGGAAAACTAATTGAGAAGCCTGAAGCAAAACACAAAGGGCAGAGGGTGGAGCCAAGTAATACTTAGGAGAAGTAACACAGAATGCCATCCAAAAGCCAGCAACACATGTCTATCCAGATTTGAAGTGTTTTTTGTTTTTTATACTTACGAAGTATTTTTACATTTTGTGATTTTTTTGAGCAGAAGTTAGCTACATAGTTGACTTGTGCCTGTATCAATATTTGTGTGTGTGTGTGTGTGTGTGTGTTTGTGTGTGTGTATTGAGGGGCCAATAACCTTTCCTTCTGTCTCTTTACAGATTTTTAAACTAATAGACGCTGCTGTGGAGCTGTCACACGCCAGGAGCTCCTTTTGGACATGGACTTGATTTTGGCGATAAGATCTTAGATTTCTAGATGATCCCATGATAGGACATAACTTGAAAGTCAAAAGGGAAAGCATCAGTTGCTTTTCTAATTTTGCAGGCATGTCAATTATCTTGACCAGGAGATGAACTGTGGTAACTAGTATCGACAAAACACAACTAGGTCAACCGTGGTAATATTGTATATGTTCATCTTACAGAGTGAATTTGCTCCTCCTCTGTTCAAGGTGTATTGTGTTAGTCATCTTGCAATCCCCGTGACAAAAGACCTGAGATAATCAAATTGTAAGGGGGTTAGGTTTCATTTGGCTTATGGTTTCATAGGGGTCAGTCCATGGTCGGTTGGTTCTGTTGCTTTGCGGGCTGTAATGAGGCAGAACATCACTGCAGGAAGCATGTGGTGGAAGAAGGCTTCTCGCCTCAAGGCAGCCAGGAGGCAAAGAGAGGGGACGGGTCAGGGTCCCTATATCCCCTCAAGGGCACACCCAGTAAACTAACTTCCTCCCACTCAGTCTCAGCTGCAAGAGGTTCCCCACCTTCCAATAATGCCAAAGGCTGGCAATGAAGCATTTAGCACATATACCTTCAGGGGACATTTCAGATTCAAACTGTAGCATGTGGAGAGCAGAGAAGGAGCTTGTGACTGCTTTGAATATAGCAGGAGTGACTGCTTGAAATGTTTTGGCCTCAACCCTAAAAGGCGGTACAGCTTTTGCTTCATCTGCTGGAACACTCATGCTTGATCCTTAGCTGCCAGGTAGGCTGTCCATGCTCTGAGGAAGCCAAGCCACAAGGTGGTCAGTTCCCAGGTATGCACAACTGTCTGCAGTCTGAGCCCTCAATCCATCCCAGCTGGGCACCAGACATGTCAGTGGAAGAGCCTTAAAATGACTTGAGCCCACAGCCAGCAAATCATGGCCAGTCTTTGATTGATTCCAGCAGAGGCTCCAGATGTCACGGAATAGACACAAACACAGTGCAGTCCAAGTGGCTGTCCTTCAGCCTGTGAGGATGTAATGAGAAATGTGGATTCAAGCCACTACGTTTTGGCTCTAGTTGCCCTGCGCAATGGTGACCAGGACACTACATTTTGAAGAGTACTTCCCTATGAGGTGCTCCAAACCCACATGCCCATCATTACATAAATCAACAGGTAATCTAATAAAATAAAGTCAAAATTGAAAAACCCCTTTAAATCCCTCTTGGTAAAAGTAACCTGTTTTTTAGGCCCAGTATGCATTCTTCCAGATGTTTCTGTATCTTCTGTATTTATATATCTCATACATATAAAATAATTCAAAATAATTTATGGAATGGTGTTCATATTGTTCAAAATATACCTTTCATACCTGACAGGTTGTCTTGGAAATCCTAACACTGCAGCCTATGTAAATATGTATCATTGATTTTTAACAACTGAGTGCACAGTTGGAGTAGTATTTCCATGTACCCTAGTGAGGCCTTTCCTGCATAAAGACCTCTTCTTATGTTACAGTAATAAGAGCAATAACATTATCACTTGTGATACTGTTGGTATCAAAATGAATATAATCCAGGCTACAGTAATCATTACATAATCATTATTATTACACTTATTGTTTTTATCTGCTTTTAAAAGAAATTAAAATAAAAACACTTACATAGGCCCCAGCTCTGTGGCTACTGACATTGGTGCTGCCCGGATGCTGTCCACATCACGGATATTCCAACTATATCGAAGCATTAAACAATTTTCACTATCAAAATGGTACTGCAGTTGACACGCTCTACTCTCTCTCCTTTGGCCCACACATGCGTATTCTTCAGGACACAAGCCTAGAGTGAGAAATTTTATATTTAAGGGTATGTACGTTCAAAAATTTTTGAAAACCATTCTCAAGCTGCCTTCTGAAAAACAAACAAAAAAACAAAAACAAAAAACAAACAAACAAAAACCCTGTGGCAGTTTACATTCTTTACACCAGTGTATGTCCATTTCCCTTACATTGTAGACAATACTTGACACTATCAGTCAATCATATAAAATATGAAAGTAGTTTTTGCAAACTGTTAAAACTGCTATGAGGTTTAATTTCATTTTCTTGCATATGGATTTCCAGTTTTCCCAGAAGCATTTGTTGAAGAGGCTATCTTTTCTCCAATGTGCGTTTTTGGCACCTTTGTCTAATATAAGATAACTGAAATTATATGCGTTAGTCTCTGTGTCCTCTATTCTGTACCATTGGTCTACCAGCCTAATTTGGTGCCAATACCATGCTGTTTTTGTTACTATTGCTCTGTAGTATAATTTAAGGTCTGGTATAGTGATGCGACCTGCTTCACTCCTCTTGCTAAGAATTGCTTTAGCTATTCTGGGTCTCTTATTTTTCCAGATGAACTTCATGACTGCTTTTTCTATTTCTACGAGGAATGTCATTGGGATTTTTATTGGCATTGCATTAAATCTGTATAGTTCTTTTGGTAGTATGGTCATTTTGACAATATTAGTTCTGCCTATTCAAGAACAGGGTAGATCTTTCCATCTTCTAAGGTCTTCCATAATTTCTTTAGTGTTCTGTAGTTTTCATTATAGAGGTCTTTCACATCTTTGATTAAGTTGATTATCAAGTATTTTATTTTATTGATGCTATTGTAAATGGAGTAGTTTTCCTCATTTCCCTTTCAGAGGATTTGTCACTGATATATAGAAATGCCTTAGATTTATGATTGTTGATTTTGTATCCTGCTACTTTGCTGAATTTATTTATGAGTTCTAGAAGTTTTCTGGTAGAATTTTTTGGGTCTTCTAGGTATAAAATCATATCGTCAGCAAATAATGATAATTTGAGTTCAACTTTACCTATCTGTATCCATTTAATTTCTTTCGTCTGTCTTATTGCTCTGGCCAGCATTTCAATCATTATGTTGAATAGAAGTGGTGAAAGAGGGCATCCCTGTCTTGTTCTGGTTTTTAGAGGGAATGCTTTCAATTTTTCTCCATTTAGAATAATGTTGGCCTGGGGATTAGCATCTATAGCTTTTACAATGTTGAGACACGTTCCTGTTATCCCTAGTTTTTCTAGTGTTTTGAATATGAAGGGGTGCTGTATTTTGTCAAATGCTTTTTCTGCATCTATTGAGATAATCATATGGTTCTTATCTTTGAGTCTATTGATGTGATGAATTACATTTATTGATTTCCATAGGTGGAAACATCCTTGCATCCCTGGAATGAACCCCACTTGATCATGGTGTATTATATTTTTGATATGTTTTATATCCATTTTGCCAGAATTTTATTGAGAATTTTTGCATCTATGTTCATTAAAGATATGGGTCTGAAGTTTTCTTTTTTTTTGGATGTGTCTTTGCCTGGTTTGGGGACCAGGGTGATATTGGCCTCATAGAATGAGTTTGGAAGTGCTCCCTCTTTTTCTATTTCCTGAAATAAATTAAAGAGTACTGGTATCAGTTCTTCTTTAAAGGTCTTGTAGAACTTGGCTGTGAATCCATCTGGTCCTGGGCTTTTCTTGGTTGGTAGGCTTCTGACGGCATCTTCTATTTCGTCACTTGAAATTGGTCTGTTCAAATTATTAAACCTCTATCTGTCACCATGCACAAAATTCACCTCAAAGTGGATCAAGGATCTAGGAATTAGAGCAGAGAAATCTATATGCCCCAAATAATGGAGCACCTACATTCATCAAACAAACTCTTCTCAAGTTCAAGAGTAAAATAGACCACAAAACAGTTATTCTAGGGGACTTCAACACACCTCTCTCACCAATGGATAGATCATCCAAACAAAAGCTAAACAAAGAAACTTTAAGCCTCCTTAAAACAATTAATAATTTAGACCTAACGGACATATATAGAATATTTCATCCCTCAGTAAACGAATACACTTTTTTCTCAGCAGCACATGGCTCCTTCTCCAAAATAGACCATATATCATGTCATAAGGAAACTCTCAGAAAATATTAATAAATAGAGGTACTACCCTGCATTCTATCAGACCATAGAGGGATGAAATTGGAAATCAACGACAAAACAAGGAATAAGAAAAACTACTCCAACAATTGGAAGCTAAACAACATGCTACTGAATGAACAAGGTGTTGAAGAAGACATCAAAGAGGAGATTAAAAAATTCCTAGAGGTAAATGAGAACACAGATACATGGTATAGAAATCTCTGGGACACTATGAAGGCAGTAGTAAGAGGAAAATTCATTGCACTGAGTTCATTCCTTAAAAGAAAAGAAAAAAAAAAAAAAAACAACAACAAATAAATGACTAAACATCACACCTCAAAGCACTACATCTAATAGAAGAAAAAGTAAGCTCTAATCTCCAACATGTTGGATTATGCCCCAAGTTCCTTAATAAGAATCCCGTAGCACAAGAATTAATATCAAGAATCAATAAATTGGATAGATTCAAATTACAAAGCTTCTTCTCAGCAAAAGAAACAATCAGTGAAGTGGATAGAGAGCCTACTAATTGGGAGCAAATTTTTACCATACGCACGTCAGATAGAGCACTAATCTCTAGAATATATGAAGAACTCAAAAATCTTAACACCAAAAAATCAAATAACCCAATCAACAAATGGGCCAAGGAACTGAATAGACACTTCTCAGAAGATATACAATCAATTAACAAACACTTTAAAAAATGTTCAACATCTCTGGCAATTAGAGAAATGCAAATCAAAAGCACTCTAAGATTTCATCTCACACCAGTCAGAATGGCAGCTATTAAGAACATAAACAACAATAAATGTTGGCGAGGATGTGGAGAAAAAGGCACGCTGATGCATTGTTGGTGGGACTGCAAAATGGTGCAGCCAATATGGAAAGTAGTATGGAGATTCCTTGGAAAACTTGGAATGGAACCACCTTATGACCCAGCTATCCCACTCCTAGGTCTATACCCAAAGGACATAAAAACAGCATACTACAGGGACATAGCCACATCAATGTTTATAGCAGCACAATTCATAATAGCTAAACTATGGAACCAACCTATCTAACCTTCAGTAGATGAATGGATAAAGTAAATGTGGTATATATACACAATGGAGTATTTCTCAGGAATAAGAGAGAATAAATTCATGGCATTTGCAGGTAATTGGATGAAGTTAGAGAATATAATGCTAAGTGAAGTTAGCCAATCCCAAAAAGCCAAATGCCAAATATTTTCTCTGATATAAGGAGGCTGATTCACAGTGGAGTTGGGATGGGCAGCGTGGGAGGATTAGAGGAACACTAGAATGGCCAATGGGGAGGAAGGGGAAAGGAGGAGGCAAAAGGGTGAATAAAAAGAAAAAAAAGATGGTAGAATGAGATGGATATCATTACCCTAAGTGTATGTATGAAGTCACGAATGGTGTGAATATACTTTGTATACAACCATAGATATGTAAAAATGTTCTCTACAAGTATAATATGAAACATAATGCATTCTGCTGTCATTTCTACCAACTTAGAATAAAAAAATAAATTTGAAGAAAAAAACCTCTATGAGTATGCACACGTGTGTGCTTGTCTATGATTTTACAAATATGATACATGCTATAGAGTGATGCACAGGATACTATTAATATTGGTTACCTAGCTGTGATGATGGAGAGGACATAAGAGAATGAACAAATGAAAACTGAAGGGATAGTTACATTTTTTTAAATTTAAGCACAAATTATTTAAAAACAAAAGGTTGCATAATATATGATTTCATAAAAAATAATACATATCCTTTTCTATTATGATGCAGATCAAGATCCCTACTGAAGGAAGCAGTCCTATTTTTCCCCTTAACCTGTGATGACAGTCATCAGTCCTTAAGATGCTTCAGAGCCTACAGCAAGTCTAGATCTCCATGCAGTTTTAAGTAAAAGCAAACCAACAAAAAGTTATCAACTCAGCTGTGTACGATGTGTATCCATTTCTATTGAAAATAAAGTGTGTGTCAGTTCTGGTTTTGTCCTTGAATTATCTGACTCTGTTTTCAGAAAAAGGGAACAGGGCAAGGAGTCCTTCTGTAACACATGCAAGTAGGAAGCTCTGTGGTATATGTAGCCTGAACAAATATGCATTCAGAATCAATATTCTCATGTGCCCTTTGACATATGCGGTAATTGGTACAAAAAAAATCAGTTTAAAGAGACATTGCACAAACTGATGTCCACGAGAGGTAAATATCTATTTTTGTTTTAATATATAAAGTAGATACAGTCAGCTTATGTTTAGCACTGTGTGGTGGAGCTTTGAGCTGAAAACGTCTTGCTCTGAAGCTTCAGTCTGATCTGATCACTGGTCTCATCATAAGACTCTTCCTGCAGTTAGGCCTGGGCTCCAATTTTACACCGAAAATTCTCATCTTCCTCCTCATCTTTCCATACCTTCCCATTCGCCCCATTCCTTTAAATGAGTGGGGAGCTGGTGTCACACAATAATTAGCTTATGCAATGATGGAGACATGGTTGGTGTAGAGTTAGCGCATGTTGCCCTCAATGCCACTAGTTGGAAGCAAATAGAAAATTTTGCTAACTTAGATACTCATACTAGGCACAATTAACCGATTAGGGAGTCAAATTTACACCTTTTCAAGATGACCTTCAAACATTCCTATATTTCCATTTTACATATATATATATATATATATATATATATATATATATATATGTCTTTATCTAGAAAATATCCATCAGGGATGCAGAATCCAAAACTGAATGAAGACCCTGCTAGCATGAATGTTCATGAACCCCAGATTCTACTAAGCATAACAGCTGCACAGGACTGGGAGTGGTTTTAGAAATACTATCGTCACAATGGCAAAAACAGTATTGGATGCTTGTATTTTTGAAAGAATTTTACTAAATTGCGAGGTAAGGAAATGGACTTTATCTGCCATCCTGTATTTATCATCCTGTTAGTGATAATTTGTTACAGAGTTCCATATGTTTTCATGGCATTATTTGCAAATGTACTTAAAGAAGACTCAGACTTCTTTCAATAGCAATAATAAAATTAAGAAACACTAAACAGATTCTAGTCTATATTTAAGGTAATGCACATTTATAAACTTTTAAGTGTGTTATCTTGTTCTAACATTTGGTATCTCTTATTGTTCTTCACTCTTCCTTCTTTCCTTCCTTCTTTTTTTCTGAATCACAGACATTTGACAAACACATCTTATTTAAAAAGAAACTATAAATAAGCATGGATGAGATTTAATGTCCCATAGTTTATATTTTAGATATACATCTCTGCCAGACATATAGTCAATAAAATGTTAGGACAAAAAATACAAGAGAAGGATTTAAACATTGCAGCCAATTCTCTCATTCACAAGTGAGGAATCAAAGATACAAATAGGTGAAATATCTTAACCAATATTTCACTACCTATAAGTAGAAAAGCCAGGGAAAGACCTCAGGTCTCTTTCCCATCCAGAATATTTCTTGTCCTGTTAAAACTTCCCAATTATAATTCAAAATTCATACACTGAAGACGTGTGTGTGTGCGCTTACGTGTCATTTGAAAGTCAATTGTTAAATACTCATCTTAAGGATCTAAAAGTGGCAGTGCTGGTAACATCTATATGTCCACAGATGTGATGGGGATGTGTTATGGGCATGTGAACTTGGGCTTTTTTTCTGCTCTCTGTGCCTGCAGCAATTGTCCTCCAAAGGACCATGGCCTCCTAGACGACTCCTCTCCTTGAAAACTTTGCCATTTTCCCTAATAGGAAGTTTTGTCTTTTCTTCCTCTAGCAGAACTGCGTGGCTTGAGATTGACAAGTAGCCTCTTTGCAGGTGTCACTTTCCAAGAATTAACAGCTCTGACACATTGCTTCCAATTATGTTTGACAGTGTCCTTGCAAAAATCTGTAGGCAACCTTGTTCAGCTTGTCACTTGTGAATTGCACTTTCCTTGTCTGATTCTCTCTCCACAGCAGCAGATATTAGGCCAGAACAAACTATACAGCCATGATGGTGAAATAGGGACTTAAGAAGACTATCCTATGAGTGATTAGAAAAACACTCTCTGGGTGCTACAAAATGATCTAGGAGAGGCTGCTGATTGAATTCATTGGTAAGCAATGACAGGGAGTGTCATTTCATGTGATGGCTCTGAATGGCATAGCTATGGGAAGTCTACACTCACACATTAATTTATACAGCAGAGTGAGGAGCCACATCTCAGGATGCTGAAGGAACCTGCCATTGTGCTATCTGAACAGCTGTCATTGAACATTGAGAAATCCTAGAGGAAGGGAAAAGTGCCAGAAGCTATAAAGGTAAGAAAGTGTCCCACTTTTTTAGAGTGGATCATAATTCTTACCCAAAATCACAGATTTTTGTCACTATCTGGAGTAGGCATTTAAATTAATGTTGTATTTTGACACTTAGGACGTACAGAGTCTCTAATGGAGGTACTCGAGAAATATCCATTAATTGAGTTGACTGAATGAATGGAATTAGCTCTCCCTGCACACCTATGTGACCCTTTTAAAAGCAAGTCCTGCTAAACTTCTCAGATGTCTTTTTTTACTTTCTTTTGGAGAGAGTAAATAAATATTTTATGATAGAACTAACATGGTGAAATAGTAGCAAGATTATATTATTTTTATTTGATTTAACACTGGTGTGACAACTCATTCATCATAAGTAGACAGGAGTTCTTTAGAGAAACAATTCAATGATACTCTTAGATCCAGCCCATTGAGAATCTTTCTGATGATGGCATGCAAAGTCATTTAGAATACCTAGGACAAGTATAAAATGTGCTTGGTTTTTTTTTTTTTTTGTTTGTTTGTTTGTTTGTTTGTTTTTGGTACCAGAGATTTAACCCAGGTGTGTCCAACCACTGAACCACATCCCCAATCCTTTTAAAATATTTTATTTCGAGCCAGTTTTCCTGCTGTGTTGCTTAGAGCCTTGCTAAGTTGCTGAGGCTGGCTTCGAACTTGTGATCCTCCTGCCTCAGCTTCCCAAGCCACTGGGATTATAGGTATGCACCACCGAGACTGGCTAAAATCTGTTTTTACCAGAATTCGTTGTCTATGTAAGTCAGGGATTTTGTTGTCTGATTCATTTTTCTTATTCCCAATTCCTAGAAAATTGATCGCTTGGTACACATGCTCTATGTCATTATGTTGAGTAAATACATGAAGCCTGTGGACAGAGGAGCAGCCTGGGTTCTGCAGGATGTCACACCTCTGCAGATGTTTCACCTGGTCTTAAAGCTTTCAGGGCTCCAAACCGTTCTGGGAATTGGTAAGTTTCCATATTTTCTCCGCTGTTTGTCTTGGCTATGTGAGGATAGGGTAATGATTACTATGACTGGGTGACAAACCAGTAAATGTCTATTTCATCCAGTTCCGGAGATAGGGAGGCCCAGGATCAAGGTGCCAGAGGAACTGTTGTCTGGTGAGGGCCTGCTTCCCACTTTACAGACAACCAGCTTCTTGCTGTGTCCTCACATTCCAGGAGACATGAGGGAGTTTCTTTTTTTAGGAGGAACTATTCCCATTTAAGGAGCTTGTACTCTGGTGACCTAATTCAACCCTAATTACCTCCTGAAGACCCTGTCTTCAAATGGAGGTTAAGATTTTAACCTGTTAATTTTGGAAGGGCAAACATTCAGACCAGAGCACTCTCCCAGTATGCCTTGGCCTCTGGTGGGTGTAAATGCCTATCAAATGCTCTATTGCTATTCATGATTCTTAGTCTGAAGGACTCAGTCTCAGAAGTCAAAAAGAAAAAAAGAGAAGGATAATAACAGGGCCACTACAAGGACCAACATTCTCAAGCAAGCTTCTGCTATAGGATTTTATAATACTCAAGGCTTGGAGAACTAAGGCTTTGCTAGGGTGCTCATTCCCCAATGTGGAAATTACCTCATGTCAGTGGGATAAAATTTTTGAGATAACTTAATTACAAATGCAAATATTACGTATAGTATATAATCACTACTGCTACAAACACTACTACCTCTACTGTTATATGTCTTGCTGTTATATACAGTTATACCATCATTGCCAGTATTTCATGTTTTATTGCTCTGAAGAAACTAGTTAATATAGAGTAACTAAAACTGCTTTCCTCAGAAAGCCTTCCTGGCAAGATTGGACCTTGCCTGGCATTCAATAACTTCCCTCATTTCTAGAAGGGATAAATGTGGCTCCCTACAACTAAGCTGTTTGTACAAGCACTCTGGTTTATGCTGAACACTTGATTTTTTCTGGAGCCTGCAATATTTGTGTGTATGAGTCAGAGGAGTCCTACATGGCTGTCCCCAGTGAAGACCCTGTGTGATTGACTGCATCTGGGACTTAGAAGGTTGCACCTGGCTCCTCTGGACTGAGCTGCAGGTGCCCTTTATCAGGGAAGATCTTGGTTTGTAACATTCTGATGTAAAAAATCATGGTCATGAGTGGGATTTTGTATGAATGCCTGTGAGTTCTCCTAGTGAGTCAGTGAACCCAGGGGTGTTCATAGGAATCCTAACGTGATTGACAGAGAAGGAACCACACTGCCCACCAGATTCTTCTTGATACTTCACACCCTGAAGGTCCTTGAGACTCATAATTTAACTCTTTTAGATTCAAGTTTTTGAATATTGCCCATATGAGGCCAAAACCAAGTATAATTCTATAAAATAACATGAGTAAAATGAGTACTAATAAAATAATAGTTGAATCATTGAGCTTGTTTATTTAACTAGTTGAGCTGATGGATGCATTTATGTAATTACTCATCCTTATGGTTGGGCTCTATGATCAGTACTGGGAATGCATTTCTTCTTAACCCTTACAATAATTCTATGAGGACTATCTCTTTAAAACTATGAATTTAGAAGGAGAAATGAAGGCAGAGTCAGGGCAACCAACAATCAAGTCAAAGGTCCACAACTGAAAAGCAGTGGACCTGGGATTTTAAAGAAGGGTCTGTTAGCACTTGAGTCCTGATACTCCACACCACACAGTTCTTCCTAGATTTACCCTCCAATTAGTTCCTTCCATGCTTGCCTTAAACCAGCCCTCCTCTCATCCTCTTCCTCACAGGTCTCTATTTTGGGATGATCTCTCTCTCTCTTGCTCTCTCTCTCATATGTGTCTGTGCATACACACACACACACACACACACACACACACACACACACACACACACACACTGTGTCTGTAACCATGTAGATCATATATGATATGCATAACCACCAGCAGTCATACAACCAGCCAAATACAGATCTGATTCCAGGGGAAAATGAGTCCACATTATGTTAGGACAAAACTTAGTATGTTTAAAATAAAACTCTACGGTGTATTTTAATGTGTTCTCCACTGGTTGCTAAAATCCTTAAGAAGAGGAATTAAAAATTTTAAAATTGCTCAAGCCTTTAACATCATACACACATTCTGATACATACTAAGAACCTAATTTTAAAAAGTTGTGGTTGGTGGATAAACAAAAGAGTGTTGAAGACAGATGCATTAGATGATTTGGGAAGATGGAACACCATCCTAAGAGTGCAGTCCTGGGGCACACTACACTGTGCAGGTTTGGGCACAGGGGTAGCAAGTGGGTCTACGGTAGAGTCACAGCTAAGACATATGATGCAAACTCAAAAAATAAACATGACTCAAAACCACACTGGGGAGAATTCTTCTTTTTGTAATAGAAAAAGTAGCTAGGTGGATCCAAACTATTGATCCATTAGAAAGTATGAGGTACATCTTTTCCATGATGTACTAAATGAAGAATCCAGGTGTTCCTATTATAAGTATGCAATGACTACATTTTCATTAACAAACGCATATGTGTATAAATGCATGTATATACACACATGTGTGATTTTTCACTATCTATTTATAAATGTGTTATGTTCATGTGTGTGTGTGTGTGCATGTGTGTGTGTGTGTGACTGGTTAATATGTAGAAAAGATGAATATCAAAATATAAGACTGTCAGATAAAAAAGGTAGGGTTAAATTTTATCCACATAAATATAAATGTTATATTTCTAACCATGGTGAGATTATGGATGCTTTTTAGTGGTTTGTAAGTATTTTTATCAATATGCATTTAAGTAAATACAATCAGTTAAACTGATATCCTGGCACAGAAAAATATCCATGTTTTATCAATAGAGAGAAGAAATTTAGGATTACAAAAGAGTAAGTTATTTATTAGGACTGTGTGTTTTGTGTATATTTTATGCATATTTATATATCTATATCAAGAAGGTAATCTAAACTATGATTTTTGGTGGTACATTTATGTAGGATGTTCATTTTCTAATTTGGCTCTTTTTAGATTTTAAAAATTTGTTTGCTATGCAATGGGTTACTTTATTGTGAAAAACAGAAAAACAAAGCAAATGGATTATCTCATGACTGACATAACAGAATCACAGTCTCCTATAATGAATGCTAGGAAGTAAATGCTTCTGCTATGGAAGATGAGTTCCTCTGAATTCCACTACTGGAATTTAGGAGCACCCAAAACCTTTCCTCAATGTGGCATTTTGACCTTGAGTCCATTGTGTTAGTCAGCTTTTTATTGCTAAGGCCAAAATAACTGATAAGACCCACCTAGAGGAGGAATAGCTTATTTTGGCTTATGGTAGCAGAGGTTTAGTCCATAGTTGGCTGACTCCATTGCTCTGGGCCCAAGGTAAGGTGGGATATCATGGCAGAAGTTTGTTACAGAGAAAAGCTGATAGCTGAAGACTCAGCCTGTATAAGAGAGAGGCCACATGCACTGAACCCAGTAAAGTCAAAAGGGCATAGCTGCCCAAATCCTTGGAGATCACATCTTGCAACCATGGACACCAATACTAGATGTAGAGCTGTGGAATCTCAGCCTGGCTGAGTGTGTATCTTGTTTTGGTACAATCCCTTCTTTTCATGCCCCTATTTCTCCCTTTTGGAATGAAATATTTACAATGTGCCATTGTATATTGCCTATGTTTCACTTGATTTTGATCTTTACAGGTAATCACAGTGACAAGTTTGCCTGGAGTCTCATAGAAGACTTTGGACTTGGACTTTTGGACAAGGTTGGAACTGTCAAGACTATGGGGACACTTGAAAATGGACTGAATGCAGTTTTGATTGTGAGATGGATGTGAGCATTTTTTTTTTCAGGGTGGAGGGGGGTACTGGAGGAGGGGATTAAACCCAGGGGCACTCAATCACTGAGCTACATTCCAAGCCCTATTTTGTATTTTATTTAAAGACAGGGTCTCATTGAGTTGCTTAGCGCCTCACTTTTGTTGAAGACTGGCTTTGAACTTATGATCCTCCTGACTCAGCTTCCTGAGCCACTGGGATTACAAGCGTGCACCACCATGCCCAGCTGTACGTGAGTTTTTGTACATGAGTTAAACTGTTATGGTTTGGCTATGAGGTATCCCCTGAAAGCTCAAGACTAAGATGGTACAGGAATTTTCAAATTTGAAACAATTAGAATGTGAGATCTGTAACTTAATCAGTGAATTAATCTATTTGACTGATAGATAATTTTAAAGAATGACTGTGCTGAATGGTCACAGTAAGTAGATAGGGTGTGGCTACAGGAAGTGGATCACTGTGAGCATGTACTTGCAGGTTATATTACTCATTGATCCTTAAATCAAACTCCCTCTGCTTCCTAGCTATCATGAACTGATTGCAGTGTTCCCCAACTCACTCTTCTACCATGATGTTCTGTTTTACCTCAGGCTCAGAGCTTGGGGTCTGCTGCCCATGAACCGAACCTCTGAAACCATGTGTCAAAATGAAGTTTCCTCCTCTAAGTTGTTATTTTCAGGTATGTTAGTCACAGCAACTCGAACCTGACTAATGGAAAAATTGGTACTGGAAGTGAGGTTGTTGCTTAGACTAACCCAACCATGTGGTTCAGAAAACTTCCTCACTCTCACTCATCACTTCCAAATGACCACAATCTGAACAGCTTTTCTCCACCACACAATTCTACCATGATTCTCTGCCTCACCTAAGGCATAGAGCAATGTAGTCACCAACCATTGAATGAACCATAAGCCAAATTTAACATTTCCTCTTTTAAATTGTTCCTGTCAGATATTTTAGTCACAGAAACTAAAGGCTGACTAACATACCCTTATCTCTCATAAATTCAATTGTAAAAACAAATTGTGCTTGCTTGTATCCTTAGAATGCATTTAATAGTATATCGTTCCCATAAATATCAAATTTTATTACCTGGAATGACTTTCTGTATTCCATTTGTAGTCTTAGTCTATCATCGTTGGAATTCCTCTTTCTTAAAAGCCCTTGTAGCAGCACCCCTCCTCCACAGAAAATCTTAAATAAGCTTCTCCAGAAGTCTTCACAATGGCTGACTTTAAGACTGTCAGCAAAAGAGTCTTGACAAAAAGGTTCAACTAGATAAAGTTCCTATTTTCCTGTTGCTCTATTACTTGGCCACTGGCCTGGAAGAAATCAGCATTCCAGGTGCTGGAAACCCCTTTACTTGTTTTTCACATTCAGTATAGTAGTTTGTAGAAGTGTGTTTGCAAATGTAAAGTGTGATAATAAAAATGACAATTCTTTAACAAGGCCTCTGGCCTTGAGCTGGAGCTTCACAGAGATATCTAATTTTCTAAGATAAGAGAAGTTACTAATTGGGCTCCATGGTAACACCTGGCAGGGGGAGGAAAGAAAGGGAAGAAGAAGCTCTCCCCTTTTTGGGTGTTGTCCTTGAAGGGTTAACTTGCCCAGAACAGTGAAAGAAAAAAAGCTGCTTTTATGTGAACTTCTGTAAACTGTGAACTTCAGAGCCCCTCCCCTTACTTGCCATGTATAAAATTCTGAAACTACCTGAACTCAGGGTTCATGGGATTAATTGATTACAGCAAAAGCTGTACCCTCTGAACCAGGCTGCAGCCAAATAAAACTGTTTTCTGTTATCTTCAGTGCTTGCCTCATCTGTTGCTACAACACCCTGACATCCCTGAGATCCACCATGGAGTTCCAATTTGAATTTTTCAAGCCAAAATGAATGCATTGAACTCATAATTCTAACTAATATCTGAAGAAGAAATTATGAGACTTCTTAACCTTAATTATTTATTTTCTTGCTATTGCCTATGCTGTTCTGAAACTCCTGGACTCCAGTGATCTTCCCATCTGCACCATCACATCAGTTAATAATAAACATTTCCTAAAGTGTATGTATATTAATCATGCCTCCTTTTAATGCCTGTAACTTACAGTGCACAAAAATATTTCTGTCAATTGACACACTGAAACAAAAAATGAAAAACTTTAGAAAAATAGAAGTAGAGGTTTATTATATTTTACTTCAGAGATTCATATTTTTATTATAATTTTAAAAAATTATTATAAGTTGTCAACATGTTGTAATATATAGCATTTTCTAATTGGAAGTCTCAAGTAAGAAATATATATGAGAGTTCAAGAGTTGTAGTGTTTTGGAATTGAGTTCCCTGCTGCATGACCTTGAATAAATCAACTAAATTCTCTGAACATCAGTTTCATTACTTATAATTTTGGGGTAATAATAATACTGCCTGCATGGAGTTATAAACATTTACAATACAGCAAATGTAAATTGGCTCTTGGTGAGGAATCCACATTTACTATTTATGGGCATTACTGTCCCAAACCTGACTAATAGCATTTGAACTTCCTGTTTAATAGATTGAACTGATTGCCGAAACTGTTGTGCCTGCAAATGCAACAGCCACATTTCCAATGTCAGTAACAGGTCTCAACTATGATTTGAAGTATTTGGCAATCAACTGTCCCAACTCCCTCTTCTTTGGACAGAATGCCCCTGATAAGCATACCTTGTACTGCCTTTCAGCGTTTCCCACACAACAGAGACACAGCAGTCTGGGGCAACATATTTTCCTAGGTTTTCCCCTTCCTTGCTTCATGTTATCAATCTCACATGTGGCACTTCCTAAGTTCAGCTTCCAGTTAAACTGTCTGCACTCAAGTCCTCCTCTTAGATCTGCTTCTGTAGGAATACAAACCAAGGTAACCAAGGGTGTGACATATGATACCCCTGTAACAAATGCAAAGCTCTATTGTGTGCTGACTGCTTCTACACCACATGTATTAAGAACGTATTGCACATTTCCCACAGGATTCAGCACCCATACATCAAAAGAAAATAAGTCTGGGAATATCATAATCCTACATAGAAAATGGGAAGAATCATGGCTACCATTTCTAATTATCTATATTATCATTGTTGAAGATGCAGAAACCATGAAGAGGTCAACAGCAGGTTGATTTTGTTACATGAAATAATGTCCAGAGGACACAGTGCAAAGCGAAAGTCGCCAATGATTTTCAGCTCAGTGTGTCATCTACATTTGAAGGCAACCCAGTTCATCAACTATCAATTGATGTCTGCTCTGGAATGACAGCTGTCACATTGCTTTCTCCCTTAACACCATGCACTAGTATACATCACATAATAGCTTATGTGATTTCTATTCTCTCCATTCATGGTTGTATTGAATTGATCAAATGGTACTTGGTAGTCCTTACAGTGAATTACAATTATAGGTAAATGTCATATTCACTAACCCCTTTCACATCAATTTTCCAATTTCATCCTCCCATCAAACTATGTGTGATTTTTACTAGCCTCATAAAATAGATGAAGAACCCATGAGTTCAAGAAAAATAAATTATTTACACAAATTCACAGCCAGAAAGTACTTGTTAAGAGCCATTGGACTTTATTTTTAAGACAATTATTTTGCACCCTGTGGAAAATTGATTAAAATATTCTGAGTAGCTAATCAATACTGGTAAAACAGCAAAGGCAAAGGTGTATCAAATTTTTAAATCACTATAAGATTCAAAGAACTTTAATCTTTATGATCCTCAAATGCAGGCTGTTCCCAATCACACTATCACACCATGTTTTTTTCTGGCCATAACCTCATGGTTTCCCATTTCCACATGTCATGTGCAGAAAATAGGGACTGAGGTTGCTTTGTGCATTGTAGCACCTCAATTGTCTGGGGCAGCGACTTTTATCATGGTTCCTAAACATTTGTTGACTGTAATGTACAGTAAAATTTCTGTGCATCTGCTGATTTCCAAGTACAGAAGTGCTTATTTATGAATGTGTTTTCAAAAGCAATTATTTCCTCCCTCGACAGTATCTGCTATGATGCCTATTTTCATTGTAAACCAAATGAGTCTAAGGAAATATTTTTCCATGAAGAAAATGTATGCCAAGTACATGTGAGGTTCACAGGAATGTGTAAGGTTGTAGGGGAAGATTCCATGGTCAAAATTTGCATGTCTGTAGTGGGAAACATTGATAATGTTACAAAATTTTAGAGACCCATTTTGTCTTCTGTGAAATAAGAGTGATATTAATTTTGGTGACCACTAGTATTAGGAAAAATGAATATTAAGTGACATCACATTCTAAGAATACAATAAATGTGACTGTCATTCTCTTACTATGATGTGTGATTCTTTTTCTCAAGGTATTTATCAATTGACAGGTCTGTTCATTAATGTGATTATTATGTTTCCCTCACTGCCAGAATGGAGAAATTATGAGAAAGAACTATTGTGTGCTGTTGTAGTCAACTTAGAACAGTGCCCAGGACAGAGTAGGTGGTTAATCACTGTATGTTGCATGGATGAATGTCACTGTTTATAAGTCAATGGCTCATTCAGCATCCTGACTCTCAGCCAACACATATGGATAAGATTTGAAAATGCAACGTGTTATCCAGCCAAAGCCAGACCTTATGCCATGAAAACTCACAGGATTGCTGGTTTTGGGGGATGAGTTAGCATCATAATGACTCATGTTTTCATTAGTCTCAAAGCACAGGACTCATTAATCTGGGACTTTTTCACTTTTGGCACCTGCAATGCTGATGTTCTTTCTGAAACAAACTAGTTGTGTAAAAATCAACCAGCGAATTATGGACAAAACTTAATACAAAACCAATTCACTGGATTAAGTTTGTCCTCAGCTTACTCTGTCAACCAGGTATGAATTGATGACAGAGTACTCAAAAAATACTATATCAACCCATAGCATTTCATGTATGTACTCTGGGAATTTACTTAAGCGGCACACATAGGGTAACGTCCTTTATTTTGTCCCCATGATTTTTCTTCTCCACTTAATTCAGAACTTTCTTTTGTTTATTTTTATCCCTTTGCATATTTTTAGTGCTTTTAGTAATATTGTTTTCCTCACTTGAACAGAAGAACCTTGACAAACACATAACAGAAGTGATATTTAGTATAGCATGCACAAAATGAAAACTCAAAATGTGCAAATCTCATGTGCAAACACAAGTTAAGTTAGTTGTGATCATATTTACATTGCTCATGAATAAACAAGAAAATAAAAGAAAGAAATTGTAATCTCTTAATATGCCTGTGTTCAACATGTTAAAATACAGCTCTGAGATTTGAGAATTAGAATACTTATGTGTAGTATATATATCTGAAGTGTGTTCTTCTTCTAATAAAGTATTTGTTTTTCAACAGCACCATGCAATTATAAATATTCTGTATTTTCTCCTTTAACATTGCTAGAATTTTTTTTTTTTACAACATGAAAATCTCATTTCCACCAGAAAAAGGCAGCTGCGTTCCTAATATAGAAGAGAATCACAACTGCTTTAAAAGTGGGCTCTGACACATTAATTCAAATTTTTGCCAGCTTCAGTTGTTAAGCATCCAGTGAAAGGCAGGGATGGGAGATGGGAATTGTAAGAATACTAAAAATGCATGTTTCATTAAGCTCACTGGGTCCTTAAAAATAAAACAAAGCAAACTAGTGAAACAGTTTTTTTTTTTTTTTTTTTTTTTTTTTTTTTTTTTTTTTAATTTTTTCATTTGTTTTTCTATGTCTGGATCTTAAAGCCAGTGGAAATTTTCATAAGCTTTTGTAGTCTTGCATGGGCCCATCATGGCCACGGATGCTTTGAAATTGAATTTCAGAGGTTAAATTAATTATAAACTGAAACAGGAAATTCTAACTAAAATGAAAACTTTTCAAAGGGATCATTAATATTTCCCAAGTGATTCATTTCTTGCTGCCCTTATTTCTCACCCTTGTTACATATTTTATTCATGCTTTAAAGCAATAGCTCAAATTAATACAACTCTACACCAGTGCTTAGTGGGGCTAATCCTACTCTAGCAGCAAATAATTTTGAAACTATAGAAACAGCACATAGACAACTTTGAATGAAATTTATTAATTTCCAAAAGGGAAATTGAGGCCCAGAGAAGGAAAATGGCTTTTCCTATAGTAATTTCTATTTTAAAGATTTTAAGAGTCTGATGATATTGAAGATGACGATGGTAATATTTATGTCATTGTGTGTGAAATCTGGGATAACCCACAGGGGAAAGCATTCAAATGAGATCAATAATTTCTGTACTCACCTATATGAGATCTGCTTCATGGGCATTGCATACAAAAAAGGGTACAGGGGATAAGTTATTTCCTTGACTTTGTTGGTAGTTACTCAGTGAATAGTATCAGAAACTAAGTTATTGCTAAGTTGTTTTTCAAAATTGTTCCTTGAACATACATGTACATACATGTATATATACACATACATATATATGTATCAAGAAACTCACAGGAGTTCATACAATAAGCATAAAACTGGCCAAAGTTTTGCAGTAATTATTTAACAAAATGAGAGTTCCCACAAAGCTCCTGGTATTGTAGGAAAACACTAGAATGACTACTCGCTCTCCTTTATAAGTTAAAATTGATGTTTATATCATTTATCCTTATGTGCTTTTTTTTGGGGGGGGTTAAAAAAATAAAAATAAAGCAAAAAAATTGTCCTGATTTGACCAAGTTTTTCTACTAATATCATAGGCATTAATCCAGTTTCTGACATTGCATTTAGTTATCATTTCTCCCTAAAATCCTCTCCTGGGACAATTCCTTCATTGTTACTTTGTCTTTCATGAGATTGAGATGTTTTAGAGACTACTGGTCAGTTATTTGGCAGAATGTCCCTAAATTTGGGTGTGCTGGAAGTTTCCTTATGATTAATGGAGATGAGACATTGTTGGAAAGGATACTTTGGAGGCGACATGTTTTCTCGGGCAGTTAATAGCTGTACGTATTGATTAACATCAGCAATTTTGTCATCGCCAGGTCAGTTCTTGACGCTGTGTCTAAAGCCTTTCTCTGCATTATTCTTTATTCTTCTCTGAGTACCATCTTGTGCTACATCTTTCGTTTATGTGAAGAAATTAGTTTCAATTACACATAGGAAAACAGTCCCAAAGATGGCATTGAGTGTGACTCACATAACTCATTAGCAAAAGATTCGTGCCTCAAATGACTGTCCTCAGGGCTGGGGCTCACAGATTTCCCAGCAAAGTTTACAGTGAAAACTTAAAAACTTCACGACCCGAGGGTGTCCTGAAGAGATTCATGTGAACTCAACATTTTCTTTCATTTCCAGCCACAAGGCTCTAATTAGACATGTCACTTGACGGTTATGTATGTAAGATTCATGAAGAACCTTTCCTCAGAAACTCACCAACAGTACATTGGACGTTCATTTCCTTTCTTCCCTTCTCCTGGGGTAACTTCCCTAATTGGAGTAAGGTGTGCCACCGCTCAGGGTTGAGAATTCTCGGTGTGCCTCCAAAATAAACCTGGATCCTGAATAATGATTCCGCTGCAAAACCAGTGCCTTGGAACCCCCCACTGAGGTGCTGCCATCAACACAGAAAAAATCAAATTTCACTCCGAATGGAGCCTTAATAACAGTTGGAAACTTCAGCCTCCTGCCCATAATTTATTTACAAAGAATCTTTTTGAAGGGAACTATCTTGGAGAATTCTGTGTAGCTTTGATGTTTGCAAAAGTAACCCTGTAAGGATAGATAGAAAGATGATAGATAGAAAAATAGAGAGCTATACCTACAGGTAGAAAATAAGACAGGTTAAAGCAAGATATCTTGCATTCAGTAACTCATTTATGTCATTCTATTGTATTTTTCCTTTGGCAAGCTCCTGCCTTGACCCTGGTAACTCTTAATCATCTAAGGCCAGTGCCTTATTTTATTCTTCCATAAACACACGTAGACAATATTTTCAGTGAAGTAATGTTTAATTGTGTTGGAGTGAGTCTGTGAGGTTCAATGTGTGTTACAGGGAAGGTACTTAGTAAAGGGTGTGTGATAGTCCGAATTGTGCCCCACTCTCTAAATTCATATGTTGAAGCCCTAAGCCCCAGTGTGATTGTATGTGGAGATGAAGTCTTTGAGGAGATAAGTTACTGGAGGTCATGCAGGTGGGGTCTCAGTGCTGGAGGCCTACAGTCTTCTAAGCAGAGAAAGAGGCCACAGAGGTCTCTCCAGCTCCTGCTCTACTCTCTCTCTCTGTGTGTGTGTGTGTGTGTGTGTGTGTGTCGGCACACATGTGTGAATCTGCATCCACAGAGGAAAAGCCATGTGAGGCCATGATGAGAAATCATCTGTCTGCAAGCCTGATGAAAGAAGTCCCACCAGAAACCAACCCTGCTGGCACCTTGATCTCAGACTTCTGGTTGCAGAACTGTGAAAAATAAATAAATGTCTGTTTGTGAAGCCACTGGGTCTGTTTTTGGCTATGGCATCCCAAGCTGAGAATTCCAGGTGCATCATTAATCCAGCTACCACTGTGGGTGAACAAGGTGTCAATTCTCCTGGGGAACTCCAGGCAGTGCGACATTTAAGAATTATCTCATGAGGAGGCAGTACCTGGAAAGCAGTTTCCAACAGGCATTGGCTAATGAGTATGCCCATGGGTTATTAATTTCCCCCCATTTTCATTCATATGTAGAATGATTTTATGCAATGTTTGGCTGAAAAGTCTCCTTTTCAGGAATACATACAAATATCAGAAGTTGGAAGTGAGCAGAATCACAGGGAAAAGGACTTGGAGGCAAGCAGGGCTCTGATGGTGCCCACTCCACCCAATAAATACACCACCCAACTCACAATTTCACAGGAACTCTTGATTCTTAAATTTCTGTAAAGAAAATTATGGCAGAGACTACAAGGTGAGTATATATGTATGCACGTATACCATGCACGTGCGTGTATGTAAGGATATGCAATGCAGTGCACACTGCACCGGCTTGGAGTAAAAATGATGTAATTCTACCACTGATGGCCTTTGTCAGGCCTGGCCTCAGGTCTACCTGCCTACATTATCTGCAGCCCCAGCAACATCATCTCCTTTCGCTGCAAGTCCCCCCGTAGGGGTTCGCTAAAGTTCGCAAGAGTATGCTAAGCAACACAGAAATTAATCATGCTCTTCCCATTTTGAATGTGGTCCCAGGAGAAACAGTCTTGACTGAAGTTTGATGTCTTTGATGATACACAGAGCACAGTTACTCCAAGGTGGTTTCAGACGCTGCCCAGGGATTCACTTCTTTTGCAATCGTTGTCCACCTCTCCATCTGCATCTTGCTAAATTCCCTGGCCTTTTATGTGAGCTCTTATTACAAGACTTGAAATGTGTTTTGCTTTTAAATCAAACGAAAGTTGTAACAGTAAGTTTTAACAAAACCCTTAACATACTCTTTGAAAACCAAATGCAGAACTGTGTTTATTAAGATCACTCTACTCCTTTTTAAAAATTTACTGGTTCTTTCTAGTTACACATGACAGTATAATATTTTTTTTTGGGGGGGGGGGCGTTCCAGCAATTGAACTCAGGAGCACTCAACCACTAAGCCACATTCCCAGTCCTATTTTGTATTTTATTTAGCAGGATCTCACTGAGTTGCATAGTGCCTCATTTTGCTGAGGCTGGTTTTGAATTCGTGATCCTCCTGTTTCAGTCTCCCATGCTGCAGGAATTATAGGCATGTACCTGGCTAGAATAGGTTTTGATATAACTATAACTATACAAGCATGGAATATATCTTATTCTAATTAGGACCCCATTCTTTTGGATATACCCGATGGTGAGATTCACTGTGGTATATTCATATGTGTACATAGAAAATTATATCAGATTCTTTCCACTGTCTTTCCTTTACTCTTGTCCCCTCCATTCCTCTTTGTCTAATCTACTGAATTTCTCTTTTCCCTTGCCCCCTTATCGTGGGTTAGCTTCCACATATCAGTAAAAAAATTCAATCTCTCTCTCTCTCTCTCTTTTTTTTTTTTTTTGATTGGCTTATTTCACTTAGCATGATAGTTTCCAAATCCATCCATTTACTGACCAATGTCATAAAGTTATTCTTCTTAATGGCTGAGTAATACACCATCGTATATATATACCTCATTTTCTTTATCCATTCATCTGCGAAAGGTCATCTAGGTTGGCTCCATAACTTAGCTATTATGAATTGTGCTGCTACAAACATTGCTGCTAAAAGCTTCTCTTTTAAAATCATTTTAGACTCACTCTTTTAGATATCAGCTATAGATAACAAGAAAAGCAACAAATTATGATATAATATGAAGTATCATAATAATAAATCTAATATCTGACTATTATAAATGTTTCCACTTACAATAACAACACAGATGTGTGCAAGGTCTATATGAATACAGTTTTAATGCCTCTGAGGGACACAAAAATGCTTTATCAGAGTACAAGCTCATCAATACCTTTGAATATAAAAATGCATCATCCTAAATTTGCTAATTCTCCTTAAAACGTGTGCATTTGTGTGACGTGATAAAATACCATCAAGATTTTATTGGAAATAAATCAATCTATCCTGAAGTTCAAATGGAAAACATAAGCAATTATGAGGATACAAAAAAAATGTTTAAAAAGAAAAGTAATGAGGGAGAATCAAATAACTGCAGCTTATCATAAATTAAAGAAATGCAAAGGTGTATTGCCGTCATATGAACAGACCGACTAAAGAAATGACAGGAAGGACAAAGGACAGATCTCTTATGGGAATTCAGTATAAGAAAAGGAGGCCACTGTAAATCAGTTGGAAACATACATAGTGCTTAAAAACTATTGTGAACCCTGAGTAGCTAACCAAAAACTTATATTACTTAAAAATGTCTTATATTTAAAACTCATATTACTTACTTCATGCCCTATGCAAAAGATTGAAATTTTAAAAATAACAACAACAAATGCAACAAAAGCATAATTTTGAAGTAAAGAAAATTTTCTAATATCAATCCTAAAAGTTGTCAATTAGAAAATGCGAATATGACAATTTTCTCTCCAAAATATATGATAATTAATGTCAAATGACAAACTTAGGGAGGAGCACAGGAAAACTTCTGCCAGACAGATTTTAATTGCAGGCCAGCTAGTTTTGGGCAAAGAACAGAGACAAACAATATCTGGGAAAAACAAATGTTTTGAAACATAAATGACAGTGCTTAACTTCGGTCATAGGAGAGAGCCACAAGCTGTGAGCTGTAATTTTTGTGATGAATGTGGCAAGATTAATGTGCTTGATATCAATGGTAGTGAGAGCTTGCAGAAGCACTCTCATTGTTGATAGAATTGGACATCATGAAAATCACTCCTGAAGACAAACCAAAATTCTAAATATCTACATATTTGTGCTGGATTGTTGTATTCCTGGTGTGCACCTTATGGTCACCCACAAGAGTTCTTGGTTGTGTAATGAAAGACAGTCATTGCTGGGCTGTAGACCAGAGAGCAGCACTTCAGGTGGAGATACAAAATGAAATGCATAGTTTTCTGCTGGGAGATAATTAAATAAAATGTGGTGTGTGTGTGGTGTGTGTGTGTGTGTGTGTGTGTGTGTGATATAATATGATGAAGCTTTCCAAAAAGTGGGGAGTTTTGTTGGTGGGATTGTCTAGATAAGAAAAAACAAAAAACAACAAAAACAACAAAAAATAAACTTCATCTCCTGTAAGAGAAGCAAAGAAAGATAATAATAATGCTTCCAATTGTGAACAGCACACATAAACATATATTTGCTTATAAACAGGAATACCACAGAGATGCAGTTTTCACTGTATCAAGTTTATATCTCAAGATGTCAACCTTCTGTACATATTGCTAGTTAAAATCCTTGAAAAGAAATGTTTTGGCTTTGTAGATCTCCACAGTTTTTGTTTTCCATTTATTTAATTTCTGTTCAGTTTTTCCCTGTATTATAGTTTACTTTTACACACTCCTTTAATTAATTGTTCTAGTTCTTGAATGTATCAACTTTCTTGATCATACTTCCCTATTTCTTAATTTTTTTTTCTTTTAGATTCAGTGGATTTTCTACTTAGACACTCAAGGAATGGTTGGGAAGAAGGTAGAGAGGTTGCAGTATGTTACACATTTCTCACATTCCTGGGTTCTGTTTTAGAGTGCATATTTAACTTTTTTTTTTTTTTAATTGGAGGGCCATTTGCTCATCTATCCTGAGCTTATCTTTCTTTCTTTTTCCCCTTATTTTCTCTGTTTTGATCATGACTTACTGAAGCAACAATTTTATCAAGGTTTGAGGTTTTGACATCTTTTCCTTATCTATCCTTTTCTAGTCCTGCTGTGCTTGAAAAAACTTTAAAGTCCGCATCTCATGCCATTTGACTTTACATTCTGGCCACATTCCTTTAAAAATCTTGGGCCTTTTCTACATCACCTCATGGCTTTCACCAACAACCAACAAAATTACTAATAATACCCTGAGATTGTCTAATATCTATTTAACACTAAATTTTCCTAATTGCCTGAAAAATGCCTTTATAAACTCCTTACGTGAGCTAAACAAGGCCATACTTTGTGTTTGGCTCAAGTGTTCTGCGTTCTTATTCTGGATGTTTTCCTGCAAGCATTAGGGGAGGAGTGCATCAGATTCATCATTTGCCTCTAATCAGATCATTTCATCTGTGTATGTTTACTGTCATCCAGAGGAAGTGTGGCTTAATTTTTTATCTTGCTACTTAGTTTCTATTGTTTTGTAAGCTTTTGTTACTTCGTTTAATTATTTGTCTCTTTTTAGATTAAATGATATTATTATTCCATTTCTCCCCTAAATTTATTAGTTTGTTTTTCATTTTCCTTAGATTATCCAAGAAATTACTGTGTAAGCCCTTGATTTATTAAAGTCAATTAAAACACTAAGATACACAAGAAGCATTTTAATTTCATGAACTCCCTGTGAACCATACATGCTATCATGTACTTTAATCCTAGAAGGATGTGAAAGCTCACAGGATTTGGACATACACAGGTTTCTCCTGCCCTGGGCCCTAGTGTCTTGTTGCACTTCTAGCCTGCTCTTAAAGATCATTTTTATTTTTCCTGTTCCTTTCCATGTGAACCTGGTACTAATGAAGTGTCTTCATGTTTGTTGGCTTAAACATATCTTTATTTCTTCTTCACTTACTTGTTTTGAAATTTTTTTCCACTACATCCAGGTTTCTCCATCAGTGGTGATTTTCTTCCAGCACAGTTTATGCTATGTGACTTTAATGTCATCAATTTCTGGTTTCTTTGTCTTAAGACTTAGTTGTCCTTCTGAATTTTATTCCTTTCAAGGTAATAAGTATGTCCTTTTCTGAAGGAGCCCTAATCGAGGAGATAGCTAAGATTGCGGTTAGCTGAGAACCATAAAAGATGTTCAAGTTTCCACCTGATATTAAGACATTATTCAAAGAATCTTTGTATGCCCGTGAACACTGTGTGATGCACCTGTAAGCTCGAGCTGTAAGCACTTGTCCTTGTTAAAGCAAAATGTATATAACCGGGTGAGGTTGGTTAGAGTTTGTTGGAAGTAGATGGCAGATGGTTGGAAGTAGTTGGAGCTGGTTGGAGTGTGGAAGGAGTTTGTTGGAGTTTGTGGTTGGAGTTGGAGAGGTTGCTGAAGCCGGAGAGAGAAGAAGAATAAAAGACCCTTTTTCATTTTCATCCTGCCTCCGAATTTTCTCCCGCGGCAATTGTTGCTCCAAGCGGCAATCGCTTCAGGCAGCAACACTTTTCTATATCATCTCTTAGTGTTTTGTTTTTTCCTTGTATTTTGTTGTTTTTTTCTTTGTTTATTAGCTGTTTTGATATGATATTCTTATGGAGGGGTTTGGTTCTTATTTTATTATATTATTTGAATACCCTTCTCAGGTGTTCTATTGACTTCTGAATATGAGATATTTCTTGCATTTCCCCCATTTTTTTTTTTTTTAGGTTTATGTTTTCTTTCTTTTTTTTTCTTTTTTTAAATTTATAATAGTAGTATGTATTACAATTCATTATGCACATATATAGCACCTTTTTACATACAACTGTTTGTATACAAAGTATATAAGTACCATTCAGATCTTCAATCATGCATTTAGGATAATAATATCCATTTCTGATAACTCAGGACATAAATTCTTTACCTATGCAATATGTATTTTATGTAAAATGTCTTATATGATTTTAAGCATTTTTAAAAAATCTTTTCCCTAGTAAATGGAAATAATACCTTTATATTTATTTATTTCGTTGTTATATGGTGCTGAGGATTGAATCCACTGCCTCCTGTGTGCTAGGCAAGTGCTCTACCACTGAGCTACAACTCCACTCCCTTATGCATTTTTTTTTTTTTTTTTTTTTTTTTTTTATGGTACCGGGGATTGAACTCAGGGGCACTCATCCACTGGGTCACATCCCCAGCCCTTTTTTTTGTATTTTATTTAGAGACAGGGCCTCACTGAGTTTCCAAGTGCCTCGCCATTGCTGAGGCTGGCTTTGAACTCGTGATCCTCCTGCCTCAGCCTCCCAAGTGCTGGGATTACAGGCGTGCGCCACCGCGCCCGGCTTAAGCATTTTTATTTCCACAATTTAGTCTGTTTTTTTTTTTTTTTTTTTTTCTGACATCTTCCAGCCTGAACTATCTAGTAAACTTTAAACTATGTCTAATTTTTGTCTAATCTGTTATGAAGTCATACTTTTTATTTTTTACCTATCTTATGAGTACATATATATGGTCTTGATTTTCTTTTCATTATTATTTCCTTAGTTTTTGGAAAGGTATACATTACTTGCAAACATTTTAGAGATAATTTAGGCCTAGCTTGTGATTATCTACTTCTAGAGATAATTATCATTTTCTTATGGGATATAGCTGCAGGTATGAGAAAGACCAGTATCAACTTAACCTAATTGTAGAAGTAGATGTAATTCTGTTGGGCCTCAGTCTCTGGGTGAGCTGGTTTACACTATATATTCTGAATGCTGGCTTTCTGGATCCAAAACCAGAGCTCAGAGGATTTGCCAGCCCCCATCCCTCCCATGATCTCCTTAGCCACCCCCTCACTTCCCTGTATCCATACGAGTCTGTTCCGGTCAACTCTGGCCACCATAGCAAACCACCACAGACTGTGTGGCTTCAACAGCAGGACAGTTAATTCTCACAGTTCTGGTGATGGGAAATTTGAAGTCAGAACACTCTTGCAGAACCTTGTATTAGAGTCCCCATCCACCTTGAGGGTGCCAAATACTTCCCAAATAGTCCACCTCCAAATGCTATCAGTTTGTGGGGTAGGATTTTAGCATATGGATTTGGGGGGATATGAACATACTAGTCCAAAGCAGAAGCTATCCATTTTTCCGCTCAACTTCTTAGTATTTTGATTTTTCTTTAACTGAATGATTGTCATTGGGGGAAAGGGTCTTTAAGAGTAAGTTTCCACTTTGGGGTTTACTTCTTCTGGAAATTGGCCTCATAAATCTTCATTTCCTTGATTCCTTTATTATTCCCTCAAACATATTTTAAAAAATTATTATTACCTAGTATTTCTTGGTTCTTCAAACTGTTATTGTTGGACTAAACTAAGGTCCAGCTGCAGAGGTTAGTGTTTTCACAAAACTTCAGAAATTTTACTTTGTTTGGTTAATTAAAAGAGAAAATGTTGTAACAATTTTATTTAGAATGGAGATATCTATAGTATGTCAAGTTAGGTTCCTTTAATCCTTTGACTTTTGATGCAGAATTTTTAGAACCAAATGTGTTCTCCTGGAAATTTTAATACAGGTTTGAATCAAGGAAATAATCATTATAATATAGTTGGCATTTCTGGTTTTATTCAAAAGGGAAAAGAAAAATCAAAATTGTAAGACCTCTAACTGTCCGATATAGTTTATGAAGAAAATCAGACAAATGCTTTGAGAACAACAAATATTCCTCTTTTTTTCCTTTAGTTTTTAATGCATTTCACTTTGTTAAAAATATTGAGAGTTTCTGGGTGAAGAAATACTGCAAGTCAAGAGTTTATGTATGATTACCTGATTTTTTTCATTGTTGATGTTCTTGTTTTTCAATAAGAAAAACATTTTTTTGCTGCGTGTTTGAATAAAAAGATTAGAATCATAGTGAAGAGTGCACACCAAAAAGAAAGCTATTTTAGGTTTGGAAACAAGTTGGAAAATTATAACAGCAGTAGAAATAAACTGTGATTTGATTAATTCTTTGTACATAAAAAAAAAAAATCCTCCTGTTGGATTTCAGCTATCTACTCTTGCTGTACAGTAACTATTGAGGTTCCCCAAAAGTCATAAGGGGATTTTAATCTTAATCCCTGATGTGATGGTATTTGGAGGTGAAGCCTTTGAAAGATGGATGGGTTCTCCCAAGTGAAATAAGTATTGTTACAAAAGAGAATCCAGAGGACTTTACTGCCCTTTTGGTCAAGTTAGGATACAGTAAAAAGTTAGCCATCCATAAAACAGAAATGGATCTGCAGCAGACATTGAATCTGCCAGCTTCTTCATCTGGGATTTCCTAGCTTCCAGAACAGTAAAAGGAAAATTGTTTCAAGTCAAACAGTCTGTGCTCTTCTGTCATAGGAAACAAAACAAATCAAGTAAACTGTATGTAGCTGTTGCTATGTGATTCAAGAAACAATCAGTGAGGTGAACAGAAAGCCTACTAATTGGGAACAAATTTTTACCACAAGCATTTCAGATAGAGCACTAATCTCTAGAATATATAAAGAACTCAAAAATCTTAACACCAAAAAAAAAAAAAAAATAACCCAATCAATAAATGGGCCAAGGAACTGAACAGACACTTCTCAGAAGAAGATATACAATCAATCAACAAATACATGAAAAAATGCTCAACCTCTCTGGCAACTAGAGAAATGCAGATCAAAACCACTCTAAGGTTTCATCTCACACCAGTCAGAATGGCAGCTATTAAGAACATAAACAACAATAAACATTGGCGAGGATGTGGAGAAAAAGGCATGCTCATGCATTGTTGGTGGGACTGCAAAATGGTGCAGCCAATATGGAAAGCAGTATGGAGATACCTTGGAAAACTTGGAATGGAACCACCTTATGACCCAGCTATCCCACTCCTTGGACTTTACCCAAAAGACCTGAAAACAGCATACTAAAGGGACACAGCCACATCAATGTTTATATAGCAGCACAATTCATAATAGCTAAACTGTGGAACCAACCTAGATGCCCTTCAGTAGATGAATGGATAAAGAAAAGGTGGTATATACACACAATGGATTATTACTCAGCAATAAGAGAGAATAAAATCATGGCATTTGCAGGTAAATGGATGGAGTTAGAGAATATAATGCTAAGTGAAGTTAGCCAATCCCAAAAAGCCAAATGCCAAATGTTTTCTACAGGAGCCCTAATAAAGGAAATAGCTAAGATTGCGGTTAGCTGTGAGCCATAAGCATTACCACCTTCCATGGTCTTGTGAGACTTGGCCCGGGACATTGTGGATTGGGTCGGCGCCATTTGCTTGATCTCGCGAGACTTGGCCCGGGGGATTGTGGGTCGTCGGTGCCATTTTGTGGTGGTTGGAGGAGTGTGGATGGCGTGTGGGGATGTTGTTGGAGGCGGAGAGAGAAGCTGGCAGAATAAAGAGCCTGTTCGTTTCCAGTCTGCCTCTGAACTTATTCCCGCGGCTTTGTTGCCCCAAGCGGCAATCGCTTCAGGCAGCAACAGTTTTCTCTGATATAAGGAGGCCAATTCACAGTCAGGTTGGGATGGGGAGCATAGGAGGATTAGAGGAACACTAGAATGGCCAATGGGGAGGGAGGGGAAGGAAGGGGGAAAAAGGGTAAAGAAAAAAAAAGATGGTAGAATGAGATGGATATCATTACGTAAGTGCATGTATGAAGTCATGAATTGTGTGAATCTACTTTGCATACAACCAGAGATTTGTAAATATGTGCTTTATATGTGTAATATGAAATATAATGCATTCTGCTGTCATTTATAACAACTTAGAATAAAAAACTAAATTAATTTTAAAAACAACTGCTTGAATACCCCTTCATGAATCATAGTAGATTTATTGGGTAAAGAATTAACATGTTTGTTTGCTACCAGGATGATATATTACATATTTTGTCTGAAACTCCTTGGTACAAGGAAATGAATGGAATTCTAATTCAGTATTTCAGCATCACATGCACACTTTAGACCTCTTTTTAGGAAATTCCCTTTATTATCATTTTATTTTATTGTTAAAATTCAACATCTCTAGCAATTTAAAAAATGCAAAGCAAAACTACTCTGAATGGCAGCTATTAAGAACATAAACAACAATAAACATGTTGGCGAGGATGTGGAGAAAAAGGCATGCTCATGCATTGTTGGTGGGGCTGCAAAATGGTGCAGCCAATATGGAAAGCAGTATGGAGATACCTTGGAAAACTTGGAATGGAACCACCTTATGACCCAGCTATCCCACTCCTTGGACTTTACCCAAAAGACCTGAAAACAGCATACTAAAGGGACACAGCCACATCAATGTTTATAGCAGCACAATTCATAATAGCTAAACTGTGGAACCAACCTAGATGCCCTTCAGTAGATGAATGGATAAAAAAAGGTGGTATATACACACAATGGATTATTACTCAGCAATAAGAGAGAATAAAATCATGGCATTTGCAGGTAAATGGATGGAGTTAGAGAATATAATGCTAAGTGAAGTTAGCCAATCCCCCAAAAAACCAAATGCCAAATGTTTTCTACAGGAGCCCTAATAAAGGAAATAGCTAAGATTGCGGTTAGCTGTGAGCCATAAGCATTACCACCTTCCATGGTCTTGTGAGACTTGGCCCGGGACATTGTGGATTGGGTCGGCGCCATTTGCTTGATCTCGCGAGACTTGGCCCGGGGGATTGTGGGTCGTCGGTGCCATTTTGTGGTGGTTGGAGGAGTGTGGATGGCGTGTGGGGATGTTGTTGGAGGCGGAGAGAGAAGCTGGCAGAATAAAGAGCCTGTTCGTTTCCAGTCTGCCTCTGAACTTATTCCCGCGGCTTTGTTGCCCCAAGCGGCAATCGCTTCAGGCAGCAACAGTTTTCTCTGATATAAGGAGGCCAATTCACAGTCAGGTTGGGATGGGGAGCATAGGAGGATTAGAGGAACACTAGAATGGCCAATGGGGAGGGAGGGGAAGGAAGGGGGAAAAAGGGTAAAGAAAAAAAAAGATGGTAGAATGAGATGGATATCATTACGTAAGTGCATGTATGAAGTCATGAATTGTGTGAATCTACTTTGCATACAACCAGAGATTTGTAAATATGTGCTTTATATGTGTAATATGAAATATAATGCATTCTGCTGTCATTTATAACAACTTAGAATAAAAACTAAATTAATTTTAAAAACAACTGCTTGAATACCCCTTCATGAATCATAGTAGATTTATTGGGTAAAGAATTAACATGTTTGTTTGCTACCAGGATGATATATTACATATTTTGTCTGAAACTCCTTGGTACAAGGAAATGAATGGAATTCTAATTCAGTATTTCAGCATCACATGCACACTTTAGACCTCTTTTTAGGAAATTCCCTTTATTATCATTTTATTTTATTGTTAAAATTCAACATCTCTAGCAATTTAAAAAATGCAAAGCAAAACTACTCTGAATGGCAGCTATTAAGAATACAAACAACAATGCGTGTTGGCAAAGATGTGGGGGGAAAGGCACACTCATACATTGCTGGTGGGGCTGCAAATTGGTGCAGCCAATATGGAAAGCAGTATGGAGACTCCTTAGAAAACTAGGAATGGAACCACCATTTGACCCAGCTATCCCACTCCTAGGTTTATACCCAAAGGGCTTAAAAACAGCATACTATAGGAACATAGCCACATCAATGTTTATGGCAGGACAATTCACAATAGTTAAATTGTGGAACCAACCTAGATGACCTTTAGTAGATGAATGGATTTAAAAAATGTGGTATATATAAAAAATGAAACATTACTCAGCATTAAAAGAGAATAAAATCATGGCATTTGCAGGTAAATGGATGGAGTTGGAGAATATAATGCTAAGTGAAGTAAGCCAATCCCCCAAAAAACAAATGCCAAATGTTTCTCTGATATAAGGATGCTGATTTATAATGGGGATAGGGGTGAGTGTATGGTAGGAATAGATGAATTTTACATAGGGCAAAGTAGGGGGAGGAGAAGGGAAAGGTATGGGGGTAGGAAAAAATACCCTAAGTACATGTATAAATACGCAAATGGTGTGACTCTACTTTGCGTACAGAGACATGAAAAATTGTGCTCTATTTGAGTACTATGAATTTAATTGCATTCTGCTGTCATGTATAACAAATTAAAATAAATTAAAAAATAAAATTATAAGGTTCATTCAATCATGATTTACCTCAAACCCTAAATTGAACCTATAATATGTTTGCACAGAAATAAGGAGAAATCAGTTTAGCATTTTTTTTTGGGGGGGGGAATAAATACAATCAGTAAAGAGCTGATAGACATGCCTTAGAACCAATATCAAATTAAAACATTTTTGATGGGAGGGTACTGGGCATTGAATTCAGGGGTACTTGGCCACTGAGGCACATCCCCAGCCCTATTTCGTATTTTATTTAAAGACAGGGTCTCACTGAGTTTAGTCCCTCAATGTTGCTGAAGCTGGCTATGAACTTGGGATCCTCCTGCCTCAGCCTCCTGAGCCGCTGGATTACAGGTGTGCAAACATTTCCTAAAATTCCCATGTTTCAGCAAATGCATTAACAACATTGCGAAAATTGTCTTTATAATGACATAAATTTCAGTGCTTGTTCTTATTGAAATATTTTTCTCTAAAGGCAGTTTTTCAAAGTACAAAATGTATGCCTCTACTTCAATAAGGTCTCAGTGAAAGGATTCAAGGAAAAGTCTTTTCTAAGGCATTTTGAATTTCCAGCCCATCCATGTTTCCATCTCATTTTTTTTTTTGCTATGAAGATTAGGTTTTAGATTTTAATATCACAAATCAACTGTTATAGAAAACCTAGTGATTATCTCTCAAGCCTTTCTTCTAACTACACTTTACATTAAATAAGCATTTATTGAATGTCTATATTTTGTAGCAAGCTCTGTGTTGAGGCACACAGGGCAAAGTTGAGAACTATCAGTCCTCACACAGTTCATAGTCCAGTAAAGGGGATTGATATGTAGAATTTAATTGCAGTGAAAATATAAATACGTAAAAGAGAAAGGCTGTGTCTGAGGTAGTCAATGAAAACCTTGGAAATAATTTTTTGAGTTTGGTTTTAAAGCATTACAACAGCTACAAGTCAAGTTTATGTATGATTATCTGTTTTTTCCATTGTTGATATTCTTGTTTTTCAACAAGAAAATACATTTTTGTTGCATGTTTGAGGGAAAAAAAAAGATTAGAATCATAGTGAAGAGAGCACACCAAAGAGAAAGATATTTTAGGTTTAGAAACAAGTTGGAAAGTTACAGCGGCAGCAGAAGCAAGCTGTGATTTGATTAATGCTTTGCATGTACAAATATCCTCCTACCCATACCCACCTCTTGCTGAGCATTTGTCTTGGGGATTAAAGGTAGTTCACCATTTCATATCCTACAATACTCCCTTATTATCACCACCTTGCCTATGAGGAAATGGGGGTACAGCAAGGATAAATTTTTCATACAAGGTGACAGCAAATCTCAGTGTATATCTGTCTTCAAAATCACTTTACTGTATCACTAATTACAAGGAAAAGGTTGTCATGATACGTGCGTCAGGGGGGCAGCCATTGGCATTGTCTTGACTCTGTCCCAAAGTGAACATTCAGAAGGGACAAGCTGTGTCTGCTTCATTGTTCAATCCACCTGAGGTAGAAATGACTTTGTTGGACTGAATCACTCATGAATGTGACTCTATATCCATCAGAGATGTCAGAATCCTTCTCGGACTCCCTGCTCCCTAGCTTCCCCCCATTCTGTGATAATATCTCATTTTAAGCCGCGCTTTGGGCAGATATATGTGAACACAACACATCAACTCGTGCTTTTTAAAGCAAGTTTTAAATCAAGATTATTTTGATGTACTGTATAGTAAAAATGAGTAATTTTGTTTTTGATGTATCGATAAGTAAGTTAAACAGTTATTTACTTATATGTCCCAGGCATTGTTCTAAGTGTTAGCAGACCAACAGATCAAGAGGTCACATGAAGTTGTGGGTCCACAGAAAGCATCTCACATTCTAATAAGAAACACAAAGGCCTCTTAAAAACATAAAATGAGTGTAAAAACCAATCCTCATCATTGAACCTACCTGTAGTATGCAGATCAAGTATATTAGAAGGAAAACAATAGTGATCCAGGATTCACATATAGAAATGGAATGAAAATGAAAAGTTAATTTTTATATTTTGAATGATGGTTTTTGCACAACTATCAAATAAATACGAAATAAGGATATTATGCCAACATTTTTTTCTTTAAGTTTTAATACATTGATAATAATCATAACCAACAGGTAAGACAAGTATTGTTACGGGTGTTGCGGCTTTACATTCATTATCTCATTTAATCTACACAACTACCACTGTTCCACATGAGGAAAATACAGCACCCCAAAACAGCTCACTTCATGTCAATCATTGAAGGAAAGAGCCCAGCCTTCAACCCAGTGAAACAGCCCAGAACGTACATACTATCAACACTTCTGTTATCTTTTTTGTTACAGAGAAACTCCAGGGTGTGCCCCAGTGATTGCTCACCCCTGGCATAGACGTCCCTGCACCATCTCTCCATTTAAGGGTAGGCTCAAGTGAATGAGTTGCTTCTGTCCAACAGGGTACAGCGAGCATGATGCAATATTCATTCTGTGGTTAAACTACTCAGGATTGTATGCACGTATGGAAATATTATAGTGAATCCCACCATATGTATAATTAATGTGTGTTAATTTAAAAAAAAAAGGAAAACTGATTTTAGTGGGTAAATTCTATGCTATAGTAGTAACAGATTGGTTGAATATTTAAGATCTGAAGAGAACCTACCATATTAATAGTTTTCTCTTTTACTCTCTTTATATTTCAGGTGTTTTATTGACGCAATAATATTTTTTTTCAAGAGCCACAAAATAAACTTGTTTGTATTTTCCATGCTAAATTCATTTAGAAAGAAGTTCCTTGTATGTTACTCACAGGGAAAATAATTATGCCAGGTACAGAAAATGAGGTGCTACATTTTTGTTCTTTCATTTTTTTTTTAAGATCCTATACCAGTCTTCTCTGGAGCTTCAGATGAACAACTTGAAGTCTCCAGGGAGAGTCAGAACTTCTGATTACCATGGTGTCAAGAGGGTTATTTCCATACATGCATACAGACCACATTGATCATATTGAAATCAATTATTAATTTAATGTTACAAACTTATTTCCTATTTGAGTTACAATAATAATTAATTTAATCAAAACTATATTTTGAAGTTGAATAAATGGGTTATACATTACAGTTTTTTTTATAAGAATAGTGCAAAGTAATTATGTTTGAAAAAATAAGCATTTGCTAATTTTGTAATTTTTTAAATTATAAACCTAAAGATACTATTAAAGGTATAATGAAAAGGAGCACGACCAAATTGAAATTTGTGTATGATATTCAAGGAGACTGGGAGTGTTTTAGCAAAATAGACTCAACACTAAATGCACCAAATGCTTTAAATATAGGGTAGAATTAGAGAGTAAATCAAAATTGAATTCACCTTATAAACTATGTAGAAACAAATGTTAAGTTTATCAGTGAATAAAAGAGACTGTCAACACTGGAATATGTTATAATAAAACTTGTGGCCAAAAAGTAAAAAAAAAAAAAAAAAAAAAAAAAAGCTACTCAGGATTGCAACTTGAGTCCTAAGAACTCTTTCCATTGGCTTTATATTGCTCATGACTGGATGAAGCAGCAAGCTGCAGTCTTCAAGAGAGCTGTGTGGAAAGGAACCAAGCAGGTCTATAACCAATGAAGAATTCCACCTTTCCGTCCAACAACACACAAGGAACTCAGACCCTCCATCCCGGAGTCTGTAAAGAAATGAATATCACCAAGTCATATACCTCTGAAAGCATATCCTTTCCTAATTAAGCCTTCAGATAAAGCTTCGCCCTTGAGACATCTCTTCATCCTAGACTTGGGAAGAGACCTTAAGCAGAAGACCCAGGTAAGCCACACTCATTTTCTGACCTACAGAAACTATGAGATAATAAGTATGTGTTTCAGAAGACTCTTAAAATCATAGTAACATACAATAGACAGCTAGTACTTTGCTGTAGAGAATCCAGAGCTATTTTATTTTGCAGGTTTCTTCTTCTCCATGTTTTGGGAACACTCACTAAAATAGGACCTCCCTTCCTTTACCTGACCTTTATCAGGGCAAGGAATAATCCTTAAGCTAGTGAGCTAGATATTATAAATCTTAACATCTACAATGTGGTATCTTTTGTCTATTCTTCTGGACTTCTAAATAATTGCTTCAAATTTGACAAAATTTCTTTCATTTAAGACATCCCAGTTAATCCTTTTCAAAGATAGTTTGGAAAATGTCAGATTTCAGAAGAATATATGTCAAAGTTTGAGTCTTCTCCCTGCCATTTACCTGTGGTGTGTTGGTTTCCTTACTCAACAGATCAGTGTACAGTGTGATGCTAATTAAAATATAACATGTTTATATTATTATATCCTAATACACACCTCTTTTGCTATATAGTGGGTTATCAAGTAAGATTAGCTATTATTGGGTTTATACTTGTTATTGCCCATCTTTTAAAATTGCATTTCAGTAGGCTGACCACCCTCAGCTATTGGCGTACTCTTCAAATAACTTATTTCTGCTTCTCTGTGTTGAATTTTATTCATCCAGGGATTGAAACTTGATTGTATTTTTTTTTCACAAATTACTTTCAGCATCACTATTAACACACAAGCTTTACACACCTCTTAACCAAACCATAAAAACCTATAACACCAAGTTACTGTATTTATTAATGATTTCACTTCTTAGAGGAAAATCTGAAGCTTGGATTCAGGGTTAGATTCTGGATTAGAATCCAGATCTCATCTTAGAGTACACTATTCTTAGTGCACTCCACATCAGCATTTTACTTTTTTTTTTTTTTTTTTTTTTTTGCACTAAGACATTTATTACATCATAAAAAGTCCATCATTGCCAGTGTTTTCCATATGTACTTGCTCCTTTGGGCAGTTCTTTCATCCATCACCAAGTGCTTACCCTCCGTAGTCCCAATTGACTCTCCAAACTAATCCACCAATTAATAAAAAGAGAAAGAATTAGAAGAGGTGGCCCACGGCTGATGGGAATGGGTGGGGATAGAGAAGCAAAGTGCACAGTGGCTGGACTTGGCTCTCAATGGTGGATCTGGGCAAGAGGGACACATGGTGGATGCTACAGGGTTGGCATAGCAGTGCCTACTCAGAGGTGCCAGGCTGGAAGTTGAGACTACAGGTGATGCCTCTCAGGTTGGATGCTCAGGAATAAAGAGAAGAGGAAGAAGGTCCCATCCTTAGGAAGTAACTCATCACGACTTTGAGAGCCCTTAGAGCTATAATCCTAAAGATGCTCATGGAAGGCAAGATTCAAAAGGGCCTCAAGATTTCTTCTCCCTAGTATATAATTTTGTACACTCCCTTGAATGGAGGAAGGAACTATGCATATAATGAATATCCGTCTTGGGATTATGTTACTTTATATAGATGAATTATGTTTCAAGGGTGTAATTAAACCCTATTGATTGATTTTAATGTAGTTAAAAGGGATATTATCCTGGGTGGGTCTGAGCAAATCAATGGAAACCTGTAAAAGAGTATCCAAAGCTCTTAGATGGAAGACAGCTGATAGATTTTAGAAGAGATGTGATTTTGCTGATCTAAAAGAAGAAGGTGGTCATCATGGGAAAGTAGGGAATGGTGATTGACCTTTGGGAACTCAGGGTTTCAAGTCTACAATAAAAATATTATTAAAATAGCTGAATTGTGCCAGCAAGGGGGCAGCTGGAAGTGTACAAGCAATGCTCTGATTTCAGTCTGCTGGGACCAGAGTGGAGGACTTAAATAACGAATGGCTGAAATCTAGACCATGTACACTACAAATATTATATGTGTTTTGTGTCTGAGATGCAAAATCTGTGGTAAATCATTATGAAACAATAGAAAATTGATATACACAATACAGAGGAAAATTTTTAAAAAATGTTTGATTTTCCTAGGATAACATGTTCTGTTATAAATGCTTTGTTCTTTAATAACTAGAGGCATTAAACTTGTATCATTATCCAGACCAAAATGTTTCTTGTCATCTAACCCCAATTCTGTCGAATCCATCTGAACCAAATCAGGTAACAAGCATTTGTTCCACCGACTTCAATTTATTTGGAGCTGACCTAGTTAAAGACTGGTCAGCAATTAACAGATAATTTCCCTGAGTCCTCATCCTTGGGTGCTCATTTCTGAAAGAAGCCTTTGTCAAAACGTCAATCTTTGTGTTCTGCTGCGCCTATAATCTGGTGTCTTTCCAGTTCTTGCTGAATAAGGAGCTAAATATGCATTTCTATTTTTGCTCCTAATTAAATGCTCCACTCTGCATCATAGAGTTGAGAACAGAGTTTACCAGTATGCTTGTTCCCTTTGTGATGCATGCTGTAAACTAGAGTGAACTGAGACTTGTTTCATTACATCTCTGCTGCTCATTTTAAATATTAGCAAATATTAAACAATATGTCCTGGGAACCAAGGAAGGTAACAGCCACATAATTTGACATTTATTGCACATGTGATCTTCACTGCCAAAAGAGAAGGGGTGGGCGGGACATTTTAGGGAAAGAACCTTTTTTTTAATAAGAGTGCCCAAGAAGTGGCTTTCTGGATGTGCAAATCAGTAGCAGAGGATTTGCTTAGTACATGCAAAGGTCTGGATTCAATCCCCAGCAGCAAACAGGAAAGCAAAACAAACAAACAAAAGGAATGCCCAGGAGGGATAAGCCACAGTTCTTAAGTGGCATTTGACCTTGGAAAAGTCATTTAAGGAGTCTGAGCTTTGGGTTCCTCATCTGTACTTGATAAGCTCCTGGGCTCACTCTTCACATCAGAACTCATCGGAATAAATGAGTGTGTGGTTAATCTCCCCAGTGTCTCTCTCATCCATCCCATTCTCTTTATCTCCACCTTTCCACTTTTCTGGCAAAAATAATTTCATCCATATTCTTCAAATAGTCTCACTTTCTCCATTTTAAAAAATCTCTCTCGTTTGTCCTTCATGCTGAATCCAGAATTATCGCTCTCACATCTATTTATGTAAGTGATTATTCTCTCCTCCTCGGAACCTCTCCTCACTTGCCAGATTCCTTATTTTCAATAGGATGAACTAAGACAACCCCGCAGCATCCCACACAAGGGAATGATGACGTCATCCCGTTGCAGGAGCTGAAATCCAAGGCCTGGTGCATTCCAACCACAGAGGGCGCTTCTGTCTCAGAGTGGGTCCCCTCTCCAAGCCTCTTCCCTTGGTGTATTGCTCCTCTGTGGGATGTTGGCTGAAGTCGCAGCTCCAACCTCTGTGCTCTGAGGTCTCCTTACTCCCACCGGGGCCACAGCACCAGGGCGGCTGCACTGTGGAGAATCAGGAGCACATCAAAACGAGTCGTCACTGTGTCACTCTTATATTCTCACTCACTACACGTGCTTACTTAAAATTTAATAAATTTGCATTAAGGAATAATGATGGAACGAGTGAACATGGCAATAATATAAATAATCTTCCCCAATAATTATTATTAGTTTTGGGCTGGGCTAGGAGCTTTATATAGATTGAACCATTAATTCTTATAATAACTCTTCACGGTAGATGATATTTTTGTTCTCCATGTTGGAGATAGTTAAACCTGAAGTTTATTTTGGTATTTTTTTCTAAATCTAAACAAGTTAGAGGAATGGGTTAAGTGGATGTGATAGGGTTTGTTACATATTTAAAATGCCTACTTTTTTTCCCCTCTCAGAATGTAGCTTTTATCCACACACATTGTAATATTTTTATTTTCTAGTACATTGTTTCTCAGTGATCATTATAAATAATAATTCTCATTGTAGGAAGAGCATTGGAAATACCAAAAATGTGGGATATTTTAGATGAATAAGTGGTTATTGGAAGATATTTTTGTAAGAAAGGGAATCTTCATGCTTGAAACAAACTCATTTCCTTATATTTTGTGTTTTAAATATAAAATAGGGACTTCTAATTATGGAATCTTTTAGGTTTTCATTATAAGTTTACTGTACTCATTATAAACTCAGCATAAAAATGCAGTAATGTTTAATGATTTCATGCATATTACTTTCTTGAAAGACATTGATTTAAGAGACTTGAATGACAGCCATAAAATATATCATCTTGTGTTTCCAACCAGCTAACACCCTTGTAAAAGATTATCCAAAAATGAAATATCTCAAGTTCAGCAAATTATATGTGCAGTTATTGAAGATATTGAATTCCTCTAACCTCCTTGTGTCCTATATATTTCAGATGAGGAGACTCCGTGGTATTCGTCAATAGGCCCTGCACATTTGAATTTTCTGTGGAGCTCAGTGAGTCTGCCACACCTTGTCCTTTTAGGTTCCATGTATTCAGGAGGTAATTGAGAATGCAGATCATTGACGTGTAAGTAAGGAGATATGACAGATGCATGCATGAACTAAATCCATCCCTTTGCCTCCCAAGCACCAGATTTGTAATCAGATGAACTAACTTGTTATGGTTGCCCTCATGCCTTGCAATCCCTGAAAAATCTGGTGTCTACATTTGCTTCTCCTGAGGATATCTATTTTAGATTTTTTTTCCTTTAGTGTTTCCTTAAAAGAAAATTAAAGGGAGAAAATAGGAAAGATTAATAGTAGAAAAGTTGCTCATCCATTGAAAGTTGTGATAAAGAAAAATCTTCGAAAAAACACATTTTATTTTTCTCTAAGAGGGATAAATCATCAAAATGGAGTGAATCAGGTAATGAAAGTAGGACACAGGTTTTTTCCAACAGTGTGGAAAGCTTCTGAAATGGGCAGAGTTAAAACTGTTTAAATCACACTGGAGAGTCAAAGCTACCTTCTGATAGTGAGGGGAAATACAGGCATTTAAATATGTAACACATTCTGTTGCGTTCACTTACCTCATTCCTCTTACTCTTTGCTTTACCTTAGAAAAACACCTCACAAAACTTAGGTTTGACTACCTACATCAGAGAGAAATCAATAGTACCTAGTATGAAGAGTTATTATAAGAACCAAATGACTCAATCAATATAAAGTCTTTAGCATAACACCAATTTATAGTAATTGGTGATGGTTATTTTTGTTAATACTGCATCCACCCTTTCATTCACCTATTATTCCTTCATGAACATTTACTAAACATGCAGTCAGCATGTGTTGTTCAGTGAGAATACAAAATGTAAAATAGCCCATTTGTTTAGCAAGACAAGTCTGGGTAGACACGAGATTCTTAGAGTTCTGTGCACGTCACCAGTCTCTTTTTGTTTAGGAGTCATTTATGCTTCTGGAATCTTGCAGCTGTGATAGGACTGGAAGACAGGTTAGATGGATTTTCCCTTACTGTGACATTAAGTCTCTCTCACTGTGATTGATGTCTCTGCACACATTTCTTTGGAGCAGTGGAGAAATGGAGACCTACAAATAATATCTAGGCGAGGCTATCCCGGTACATATGTAAGGGCTGGAGGTACAAGAGTAGCAGCACTGACCCAGGCTGGAGAACAGTCTGGAAGTGGCATGAGGATCCAATCCTGGTGAATCAGAGAAACAGGGAGAGAAAGAATCCACAGCATAGACCAGGGGTAGGCAATGACAGCTGATTACTCAGAAAGGTAGAGTGATATTGGTGCAAAGTATGAAAGGCCAGTTCAGATCAGTGGAGCCCTAGAATACCAAGCACTAGTCTGGCAGCAGCAGGAATAGACTAGAAGTTACTAAATGCCACCAAGCACTTTACACAATGATATGTGAAAGTGTTACTAACAAAAGAGAGAGAGACAGGGACACTCTATAAACCTGGTCATGAATAAATAGTTGTTCCCCTATTGAAGGGAGGATCATCACAGGACCAGGGAAGGTACAATTCACTGCTCTGTCTTTGAACACCAAATCCAGATTCTTTTTGATCTTATAGAAAGCTTCTCCCCAGGAATATGTGAGGATTTGAAAGTCTTTTAACTTTGGCAGAAAAATAGAACGATTCATAATGCTAAGATGGCTTGTGTAACAAGAACACTTGATTTTGCCTGAATATTTACTCCTAAGAAGCATTACGTGTAAATATAGTTCGCTAACACAGCCCAGAGGAGCTTAATGATGCTTTAAGGGCAAATAGCAACAGTGTTATTTTCTGAATCAGACAAGGTAAAAGAAATAAGGGACCTGTAGAAGTCAGTTAATCCAACCTAACAAATGATACTGAAATTTCATTAATCCCCTAAGGACTCTCACTGAGTTGTGAAGCACATTTTGCTTGAATAGTCAGGTTAGAATAAGTTACACCTTCCCTAATGCACCGTTTGTTTCTGTGGAAAATGTAATGGTGAGAAATGTGAACCTACTTCTGAGCAGAGTTGTTTGCTCCTAACTCCATCCAGAGGTTCTATGTCTGGGGCAAATAAAATGTCTCTATCATGGAACGGCTGTTCCTATAAACCAGGAGTTCCTTTTGGTCACCTCCATGCAACAGACTCACTGGTTTAGCCAAAGGTTTGCACTCCCTCTGGAACTTGCATTTGCCACTACCCTCTCTGTGCACAGCCCTCCAAATAATGTGCACATGCTCTTCTACTACCAGAACTTGAGTTGTAACCCTGAAAAAGAGCAGAGATTTTTGTTTCCAAGCCTGTTTATACTATGTGCTCTTTACTGTAACCATGTATTTTAATTCTAAGTACCATGAAATATCATACAAAAGTAGAGTTCAATTATTTGAAAAGATGAGCTACTGCAAAACCTAGCAAACCTTGTGTGGCCAAAAGAGCTTTAACATCAAACTTCTAAGTTCATACTTCCCTTGAAGAAAGCAGACTGGTACCCAAGGCAGATGTACGCTTGTATAAAAGAAATGGAGCAAAACCTGCTGGCTCCCCTCTCATATTCTCTTGGCCCTTGCCACCTTCATGCATATCTGGAAGACTTTCTTTTGCAGAATTTTCACTTCTTGGTGTGAGACTTTTTGCTTCCAGAGCTCTCTTGGCCCAGTAGCTTGGGAAGCCAGAAATGATTCAGAATCAATATTCCTTGGAAACACCATCAACAAATGATTGATAGGAATGTGTGTATAAAAGCCCCTCTCCCGAGCCCCAGGGGTATAATATCATTGAAAGCATAGGCTCTGCTGCTGCCTAGATTTCCCCAGTGGCCTCACATTCCACTTGCAGTTTTTACTGGCCTTCTATTTAACCTAGTGACTGGCTGCCTTTCATTCCCTACCTCTTTTCTCCATTTCCCTACCAATATCTCCTGGAATCACATGCCAATAAATCAGATATATTCAAATCCTCTTCTCACATCTTAGCCAACTCAGGGTGCCATGGCAAAATACCATAAGTTGGTGCATCTTCCTTGAAGAAGTGGGGGGTGAGGGAGCAAAACACCATGTCTCCGAATGTCCCCTTACTGTTCCCCAAAAGCTAGCCAAGTCAAAGAAGCAATGAGAACACGCCTGGACCACATGTCCAGCTACATGTTATCTTGAAGGTCGCTGGCTTTCTCTTATGTACACTGGGAACTAGACCAAGTTAATGTTATGTATAGAAAGCTACTTCCTTGCATATTCACCAAGACAGTTAGTTGCTCCTCGGGATGCTGATCATACAAGCAAACTAAGTAAGAAAATGCTGATGATGTCACTGCCTCTGCAGCCTAACACCTAAATTGTCTCTGTGGCCACTGGCGCAGATTCAAGGGCACTGTGGAGAGGGTTCATGGCACTTATGCAGCCTTCTGTCACTGGTCAAGTCACAGTGAAGGACAGGAGGCACTGCTTGGTGAAGCACCTTGAGGGATGATGCTACTTTTTCACTCTGTTGCCACTGAACTCTTCTTGGATCAGTTACTGGTCTCTTGTAAATGTTCCCCAATAAATCATAAGTCTTGCATGCTGCATAAGATATACATTGCCATTTCAAAAGGGTGAAATATGAAGGGAGGACAAGGTGACAAATTCTACGCAAATTCAAAATGTAACAAGGCAAATTCCCCTAGATCTTAAGGCATGAGATTGATTTTGTTTAGTCTGATGCTCGCCCTTGGGCATCCTTAAGACTTTACTGGGAGGTTATCCATCATGTCTCAATTGAGGTTGTATTTCTGACAACTCACCTCCAAATCACCTTCAGAGTCTCGCTTCTTTCTTTACAGTAACAGTAGGTGCTCACACCTGAAGCTCTTGAGTCCAGTCCTGGATAAAAGTTACCCAGTTACCTTTCCTCATTTATTTTTTCTATCTCCTTTAGTCTGAACTTGCAGTGTCTTTGCTGGTATAACACCATCTCTATTTCTGGATTTTTTTTGAGATGGCTCTTTAAGATCATGGGTCACATCTGTGTTCTCTTTATCAAGTTCTTGTTAGCTACACTATAAGTGGTCCTTTCAGAAAAAGCGTCCTCATTTTTCTTTGTAATGTGAATAGGCTGAGGATCTTCCATATCTTCAAGTTTTGTTTCCTTTTTGTTTAACAATTTCTTCTTCGTTTCTCCCTCATCTTTTGCTGTTAACTACATGCATTTATATTTATCATGTACCAACCAGTCCTTCGATGCTCTGATTAGAAGTCTCCTCAGCCAAATATCTCATCCCATCACAGAGATGTTCTACCTTCCACAAAACACTAGAGCATTGTTCAGTATTGCTGATTTCCACATTATTATGATTTTCTTTCCTCCAATTTCCAACTCTGTTTTTCTCATTTCCATTTGAGACCTCACAAGGATTTTTGAATGTCCGTATCTCTAGCATCTACCTAAAAATGTCATCCAACCTCTACGGATTATCAAGGCCACTTCAATATTTTTAGGTGTTTGTTACAGTAGCACCCTGCTTCTCCATACTAAAATCTGCTTAAATTAGATTTTTAAAAAGGCAACAGTAAAAATGTCAAAAGAATAATAAATTAATATAATTAACAGAGGCACACTAGTAAGGCAAATTTTTGTATTTGTATTTGTATTTTGTATTTTTGTATTTGTATTTTTGTATTTGCTTCAGTATGACTTTTTAAATAGAAAAAATATGTCAGATCCATCTAAAATATTGACTCTCATCCTGTCCCTCCATGTCCCTCTACCCATAGGAAATCACCCTCCTGAAGTCAGTGTGCATGACCCCTGTGTCTGTGTGTCATAATTTATTACATAGACACGAATGGTGGGACAGTAGGTATTGTGGTGCTCCATCCAGGGTCCCTCTTCAGGTCTTGTGCACCCATGCCTCAATTACTGAGAACAGCTGCTGGTGTTTTATAGGTGGTGTTTCAGTGAGTCAGCTTTTTATCACTGTGATCAAAAACACCTGACCAGAACAACTTAGATGAGAAAAAGGTGATTTTGACTCATGGCTCAGAGGTTCATGGCATGGTCAGCTGTCTCCAAGGCAGAAATATCATGGCGTAAGAGCATGGTGGAGGAAAACTGTTCAGCTCAAGTACACCTTGAAGGGGAGAGAGAGAGAGAGAGAGAGAGAGAGAGAGAGAGAGAGAGAGAGAGAGAGAGAAAATAGAGATAGACATAGAGAGAGAAGAGGGGAAGGGGCTGGGGAGAAGATAAATCCTTCCACAGCATTCCCCTGTGACCTACTTCCTCCAACTCTGTCCACTACCCAGAAGTCTATTCAGCTATCAACATATCAACACCGACAAGGATAAAGTCATTATGTTCCAATTATTGCCTAAAAGCTCAGGGAGAGATGGTGGTACATGCCTATAAGCATAGCAACTAGGGAGACTGAGAGAGTATGATCATAAGTTTGAGGCTATTCTCCACAAACTTGGTGAGACCCTTAGCTACTTAGCAAGACCTTGTCTTAAAATAAAAGATAAAAGGGGCTGGAGAACTTAGCTCAGTGGCAGAGCACCCCTGAGTTCAATCTCAAGTATCACAAAAATAAATAATAAATACACCACCTTTGAAACTTATTGCATTGGGGACCATGCTTCCAACACGTGAGCTTTTCAGAGGACATCCCAGATGCAAACCATAACAGTGCTGCACAGAATATGCACCCTGTCCACAGTTACTATGCATGGGTTTGGCTGATTTACTAATACACACCCCTAGCCTCCTTGGTTTACTGGGAAGCAATGCTGAAAGGCTGTCTGAGCTTCCAAAGTGCTGCAGGATGCCTGAGATCCCAGTTACCACCTTACTGAAGCTCAGCTCTCACTTTGTCCAGTTCTGCCTCTGTCACTTGCTGGGTGTGTTTTCCCCTGGTGATGCCTTCAAAATCTTTGGTACATAATTGTCCATGTCGTAGTCTGCTTCTAGGGAACCAAATGGAAATGAATAAATAAATAAATATGCGTGCTATTATTTTGTGTGCTTTGACATTTACATAAATGAAATTATACTACTTTATTCACTCCTTCATGATTCTGACATATATAAATATTAACAATAAGAATGATTCATTTTTACTGTAGTATACAATAAGATTATATAAACAAACCATGATTTTTTTCATTTCTCCCCTTACCTAGAAAGAGTTTTGTTCTATTTATAATCACTGCTCCAATGAAATATTCTTTTGTTTTTCATATATGCATATGCTTTTTCCAGAAAAGACACCAAGAAGAATACTACTCCTAAAGAGATGACACAACATTGCAAGATACTGAGTATTTTCCAGTAGCTCTCCAAAGTGTTTGTCAGCTATCCAAAGTATCATGTTAAAAATATTGATTTTGGCCAGCTGCACTGGCACACGCCTGTAATCCCAGAGGCTTGGGAGACTAAGTCAGGAGGATCAAGAGTTCAAAGCCAGCCTCAGCAATGGTGGCAAGACATTTAGCAACTCAGTGAGATCCCGTCTCTAAATAAAATACAAAGAATAGGACTGAGAATGTGACTCAGTGATTGAATGACCCTGGGTTCTATCCATGGTACAAAAAAAAAAAAAAAAAAATGGTTTTGTAAAAGTACAAAATAAGTACAAAATATGGAATCTTTTTTAAAATTGGGATATTGACAATTGTTGAGAAAAGAATAAGCTTCTTTTGCTTGTTTTCTCTTTCATTTGCATTTTCTCCATTATAAATTGCCTCTCTATTTTTCTATTGTGACATTTGTTTTTCACTTATTAATTTGTGTATGATATTATACATACATATATAATCCAGTTCTTGATTGGGTTACATTCCAAATTCCAAATGCAGAATGGTACTTCTCATAGTGTTAATGCTACAATCTGAAAATGACCATTATTTAAATTAAACATAATCAAATATATTAATCTTCATCATAAATCTTAATTTTCATATTCTATGTAAGAAAGTATCTTTTTTGAAAGGTAATAAAATATGTTCTGCACTAGAATATATTCATTTACATTTAATGTCAAATTTATATTGATATGTATGTTAAATTAAGTGGATTCAAAGGAGAACTTCTTCTGTGACATTCATGCAAGGGTGTATGTTTCCTGGGTGTTTTTTTTTTTTTTTTCATTCGCCATGAGTTAGCTACTTTCATTTACATTTCTTTATGGTCTGATTCTGGGTTTATTACTCTATTCCATAAGTACCTTTTTTGATTTCTGCATGCATATTCTACAATATTTAAATAAATGAATGCAAGTATTTCCTGATTATTCTTCTTTTTTCATACCTGATTTTGTTTCAACAGGTTAAAGTGTATACTAGTATAGTTTGTTTGAGTTTTCCACAATTTTTTTTTTTTTTTTTATTAGAGACAGGGTCTCACTGAGTTGCTAAGTGCCTCGCCATTGCTGAGGCTGGCTTTGAACTTGCAATCCTCCTGCCTCAGCCTCCCAAGTGCTGGGATTACAGGCATGCGCCACTGCTCCCGGCGTTTTCCACATATTTTAAAATCAGGTTTGGGACAATGTTTTACTAGGTAATTTCCCTTCATTCTAAATTATCCTAAGTACTATATAATTATTTATACTTAATCATTTTATACTATCTCAAATGTATTTGTTATTGATACCTTTTGTTCCCTTTTCTAATCAAAGTTGCTAGTGTTACATATTTTCAATTCAGGAGTTATTAACTTGATCATTTTTATCATTATAAACTTTCTCCTCATTTTTTCCTTGTCCTATTATTCTTTCCTCATTTTGTGTATATTTTATTTTCTTTCTTCAACTAATACTTTAAGTTGATTCACGAGATCATTAGTTTTCAGGATCTTCTGTTTTCCAGAATTTTCCTTAGGGTTCTATATCGCACTATAAATACTGTTTTAACTGTGTCCTGTATGTTAGATATGTAGCAGATTCATAATTATTTAATTCTAAATATTATAATTTTACTACAATATATTCTTGAACTCATAATTCATTAAAACTAAATTGTGATTTTAAAGAAATCTTCAAACTTACCAATAAATGAATTTATTTTAAGGTAATTCAATATTATGTTTGAAAAGATTGTTCTCAGACAGTTAAATACATTATTCAAGGCACAGTCTAGCACAGTGTAGAATAAGTTCATCAACATCACACCTTCCATTGTTCTAAGTACCATAAGTTCCTTTTGGGTCATTGGTTAATTGAATTATCAATGTAATTTACTTATATTTTGCCTATAATTGATGGAGCTGGCTTCGGGATTTTAATGTTGTTAAGCTTTCTTACTCAGTTTGGTCTGTTTAACAAAGTGCCATACACTGGGTGTCTTATAAGAAGCAGAAATTATTTTCTTATTGTTCTGAAGGCTTAAAGTTTGGCATTAGGGTTCCAACATGGTCAGGTTCTAGTGAGGGCTCTCTCAGGTTGCAGCTGGCAACCATCTTCCTAATATCCTCACCTGGTGAACAGAGTGCAAGCTGGCTCTGAGTCCTGTCCTTACAAGGGCTTAATCCCATTCATGAGGCCTCTACCCTCATGGCTTAATTACCTCCCAAAGGTCCACCTCCTAATGGCATCAGTTTAGGTTAAGATTCCAACATCTACAGTCCAGGGGGACCTGAGCATTCCATGCTTGCAAAGCAATACTTTCCTTGCAAAGTACATTTCAGAATCTGTGGAAAAATCATGTTTTCCTTAGTCTTTCCTGAGTCATAATAATTTAAAACTATTTTTATTCTTCTTTGAACTAATAGGGAGTAGAAACAGTGATATTGAAGCATTTACATTCTATATTAGAAACTCTAAGATCTTTGGAAACTACTACTACCTTTAATCTTTAACATTTACCAATGAATTAGAATTGGACTTTAATTTTAAAATAACTTGAATATTCAGTTTGAAGTGTGTGTAAGGGAACTAAGAAGATCTGGTTTGGTTGTATAAGATAAAAAATAAATGGAAAAATTAAAGTCTTTTAAAAAAAACTCCAGCTATTTTAAAACACAGCTAAGCCATTATGTAAGTTAAAACACCAGCATGCATACATCATGTTGTAATCATTGTTGGATTACCACTGAAAACCCTTACTAAATACACAGATGCTTTGCTTTTTCAATCATAAATACAATCAAGTTGTCTATTTTGCTGCAAAGTGAGAATAAGTGAATTTATGATTCAGTTTAAAAAAATTTAGTGTTTGAAACAGGTCTGTTCCTAATCTAGTTACTATAATGACCAGAACGCAACCAGGAATCCAACATGTCACCTTGAGGTCATTCAAAAGGTTCACATCAGTGGGGAAGAAACAAAATCATTAGGGTGCAATGGTTCAGATTAAAAGGTGCTATGAGAATGAAGAAGATGACAACTAGGATATGAGGTGGGTAAAGAAACAGAGGTGTCTTTCTGAGACGCTCTTAGACACCTAACTTCACAGGAATGAGTGGTCTTGTTCTGGTGAGAACAGTAGAGATGGCTGTGCACAGTCAAGCCCTTGGGACAGCCTTGTGAAACAATTTTCTGCAGGGGATGGTATGGGAGTGTTTTTAGGACCTTCCCTGTGAGGGAATGAGGGATTGGAGAGCGGGAGTGGCCTCATGGAGCTGTTAATATATAGATTAGCCAAGAGCTCAATTGGCTCAGGGGCATCTCTGGGGCTGATGTGGCCATTCAGAGTTATTACACACTGGGCAGGGGCCCACCTCACAGGGACCATTGGCCAAGATTTCTTTTACATTACCTTCAGTGTGACCAAGTTATAGATACTCTTCTTCCTGACTAAAGACCTCCAACCAACCTCTTTTAGAGTCTTTATTTCAAAAACTTTTCATTATACATTTTTTTCTTTGCCTCTTGGGTATGTAACGCTCTGTCCAGTCTGTCCTCACTTTTAGAATCCAGAAATGTCTTTCTCAAAGGTCTGGGAGCCATCCCTTTGAAGGGAAACCATCAAAAAAGATTGTGCCCCCTTCTCTAGGTCTCTGTGAACGGGCAGGAGACCAAGGTCCATCACCACTAATCAATAAGCACAAAAGACTTAATCACGTCGACTTATGTTTCCCTAACCTTCTCTAGGATCATCCACTACTGTATCTGGTGCCAGTGCTTAAAAACTCTTCTCCCTTTTCTTTTACTGGAGTTGAGTTCAATCTTTTTCCCTTACTGCAATCGTCTTGAATAATTCATTTATGACTATTTAACTTGTCTTGTATAATTTTTCTTTGACACTGGTAATAACAGACAGGCTAATCCAGAGGGAGTGGTATAGTCATGAGCAAAGTGGTTTTCTTGTACAATGGGCAATTTCCAGGGAGGAATTAGCTGTGATCTGTGGGAGTCCATACTTCCCGCTGGGGTGGGCAAGGTGGCCTGTCTTCTGAAGTATGAGTTCTGAGCACTTCAGGCGGGCATCCAATGCATGGGCAGTCCAAGGTGTTAAGCCAAGTCAGTTGCCCTGATTTTATACTACCCTACACATGGACTGAAAGTGCCCCAGTAGTGCATTCCCATATAATAATTCATATTGTTTTTTTTTATTTTTTGTTTATTTTGGGTTTTGGGGATTGAACCCAGGGACTTTTGCATTCTAAGTACTTGCTCTACCACTGAACTACTCCCTTGGCCCAATACTTTATATTTAAAAAAATCTTTGAGCATTTTAAAGTTCTCTCCAAAAGGCAATTGCTCACATTTGTAATTTATTTCACTTTTGTGTTTTCTATGACTGTGACCCTAAGTCTGTATACTTTTACCACATAGCCAAAGATCACTTGTTATTTCTTTCGAATTCTTAACCAAAATTATTGATAGCTGTCTAATTAAAATTACAACTTAAACCTAACATGCAGTCACTATTCTTCTTGGGGACCAGGTGTGTTTACAAGCAGGCTATTCCAATATTTGATAGGGTCTTACTCTTTACCATATTGTGGTAAAATCTCTCAAAGCCAACATAAGGACTTTTATTTACCCTTCTTGGACTGCAGATTCCATGGACAAGGATTTGATTTGAGTTACCATAAATCCTCAGTGTTCTGGTGTTTGTATGAACCACAACCTTAACAGAACTAGGACAGCCTGTGTCTGCAGAATAAAGTTTCAAGCAACCTAGAAAACAATGGTAAGCTGATGAAATTGGATGTGCAATAAATGCCTTTATTCTTTATTAATTTGAATACTAAAAGGTCTTAGACTTTAAAAATATTTTTATTGAAGCATAGCATTCATTGAGAGTCATCTGACAATCAATCTCAAGTACAACACTTCATAAATTTCCTTCTTCTTTTAAGTGTGCATACTAAAAACGGAATGATACAATATGATATCCATTGTGTGGCTTCTTTTGCTTAAAATTACATTTCTGACATTGATCTATATTATTGTCTTTATTTTGGATTCATATGTTTTCATGGGGATATGCCATCCTATTATATGAATTGTCATGAAATCATTTATCTTTTCAATCTCTAATAGATTTTACAATTATTTTTAAGTTTGGGTGATTATAAATAATGTTACGAACCAACTTGCATTTTTTGAATATCTATATAAAAATCCCGGTTGGGTATATGTAAGCTGCCTGGTACCGTAAACCGGGATAAAAACTCTCGGAGGCAGAGTTAAGCTTAGAGAAAGACTAGAGCTTCTTCTGTCTTCCTCGGGAGCCTCGGCCTTACTCTGACCAGTCCTCTGGAGCCTCGGCCTAAATCTGGCCAGTCATTACTTCTTCTATCTGGTTTCTCTTCTGTAACCGCTCTGCCTACGTTCTGGCCGCTCTGATTCTTCTGACCGACCGAGTGACTGCCCGGCTGACTGAATTCTCCGTTCTCCTAACTCGGACCGCTTTCACCCGGTTATATACCTTCAGGTTTGCGGGTGCCTACAGGTGCGTCACATACATATCAGGTGGAACCCATGGCTTCCAGCTAGCTACAACAGCCCTTCCTAATTAGGGCTCCTTCAGGTATATATTTAGGGATATAATTGTTGGGCTATATACTATATATTTTATTGTATGTTGGCATGTAGGTTTAGCTTTAGTAATATTTTTAAATTATTTTGAAAACAATTTTGTCCATGTAGTATATGAAGTTTCTAATTTGTCCATTGTCTCATTAATACTTTACATTTACATTCTTTTTAATAATGGGAATTCAGGGAATGTGTTATGATATCTGTATTTCATTAAATTTTTAATTTGTGTTTTACTTTTGATTAATGAGACTGAGAAATTTTCAAATGTTTTATTTGTATATCCTCTCTTGTGAAGTACTTGATCAAATATTTTTTCCATCACTACATTGTTGTTGACCCTTTACAAATCATCATTAGAAATCTTCATATGTTCTGAAAATAAGAACATATTATTGCTGAAAATCCACCGTCTCCCTCTGTGGCTTTGTTTTTTATTCTTCTTTTTTTTTTTAAAAAGAATTAGAAGTTCCAAATTTTATTATAGTTGACTTCATCAACTTATCTTTTCACCAATATTCTCTATATTTTATTTTCTTAAGTGTTTCTTGGTGATATATAGGAATTCAATGAAATGCTGTAGTTTGGTTTTGAATACCATTCAACAAGATTTATTTGTTGTTTATGAATTTTCTCTATTAATTATTTAGTATGCTAAATTATTATTAAATTATTATTAATTATTTAGTATGCTAAACATTAATATTTAAAATGCATTCCTACAGATACTCCATCTACTGTCCCTGTTGGTTTTCAGTTAATATATTTTTCCTTGTGTGCTTGGTTATTTTTATAATCTTTGCATGATGATCTTCAGCATTAGAAAAACTTGGCTTATCTGAAAAAAGTTAAAAAAAAAAAAAGTAAGAACAGGCATACACAGTCTCCAAAAACATAATCAATGGATCACTTAAAGCTGAACATCAGTGTTTTTGAATGTTGGTATATTGCTGATTTTCCTTCCTCTTTAAGACTATCTCTTCTGGTTTTAACCCAGATATGACATTTTATCAGGGCATTCCTACATGGTAAACCTGAATTGTATTCTTTCCTATCAGTTTTTGTGAAACTCTCAAAACTTCTGCTTGAATGTAAAATCAACATACGAAAAATTATTATCTTTTTCTACACAACAAAGACAAAACTGATATAAAAAAGATCAAGAAAGCTATTTTATTCATGATGACTAAAAATAAAATAAATAAAATGAACAAAATATCTGGAAATAAATTTAACCAAAGATGTAAGAATTCATACACTAGTGAAGGAGACTGAAGAAAACACACACACACACACACACACACACACACACACACACACACACATATGGAAAGACATCCCATGCTCATGGACTAAAAAATAATAATGTTGTTAAAATGTTCATACTACCCTGAGTGATCTATAAAGTCAATGAAATTCCTGTCAAGATACCATTGACGTTCTCCACAAATATAGAAAATACTCATGAAATTTGGATGAAAGAACACAGACTCTGAATATCTGAAGCAATTCTGAGCAAAAGGAAGCAAGCTGGCAGCATAACAATACCTGATTAAATACGTGCTACAAAGCAGTAGTCACCAAAACAGGTTGGTATTGGCATAAAACAGGCGCATGGCCCAAGGGAACAGAATAGAGACTAAAAAACAAAACCATGTATTTACAGAAAAGTTATTTTTAATAAAAGTACCAAAGCATACACCAGAGAAGGGAAAGACTCTTCAATAAATAGTCCTGGGAAAACTGGATATTCACCTGCAGAAGTAAGAAACTAGACCCTCATCTCTCACCATAAGCAAGAATGCACCCAAACTGGATCAAAATGCAACGCCTAAAACTATGAAAATACTATTGATCTGGGCAAAAAGAAATTGGAAGATGGTCCTAAAAGCACAGAGAACAAAAAGCAAACATATCTAATGGGCTTATATCAACCAAAAAACTTGTACGTAGTAAAAGAAACAACAGTGAAGGGACAACCTAAGGGACAAGAGGGAATAGCTGCAAACTGTTCATCTGCAAGGGTTTGTCCAGCCTGTCCAAGGAATTCGAGCTATTCATGAGGGAGAGAGAAAAAAAAAAAAAAAAAAAAAAAAAAAAAAAACAGTTTTAAAATGGGAAAAAGCTATCAATTGACATTTCTCACAAAAAGATAGATAAATGGCCAAGAAGTATATGAAAAATTTCTCCACATCACTAATCATCAGGGGAATGAAAATCAAGTCCCAGTGAACTATGATCTCTCCCCACTTAGAATCTCCACTATAGAAAAGACCAAAATTTAAAAAAAAAATAAAAAAAAATTTAAAAAAAGCACATGCTGGCTAGGATATAGAAGGGGAACATTCATACTTTCTCTTGGCACTTAAACACTGAGCCACATCCCCAGCTGTCCTTTTCCTTTTTTAAAAAAAAACAGGGTCTTGCCTAGTTGCTTATGGCCTATTAAGTTGCTGAGACTGGCTTTGAAATTGCGATCCTCCTGCCTCAGCTTCCTGAGCCACTGGTATTACAGGTGTGCACCACTACTCCCGGTCCATATATTCTTGATGGGAACATAAATTAATACAAGAACAATGAAAAACTGTATAGAACTCCCACCCTCCCTTCTCAAAAAAGAAAAAAAAAATCTAGAAATAGAACTACCTGATTATCCAGAAAAGCTTATGTTTTACCTGCCAAACCTGCATTTTTAGTGTTCTATATGAGGACTGAAGCAACAAATTTGATATTAAAATGAATTCAGGATATATGGCTAATGACCATACATTAAGATTTTTTTATAAACATCATAATTTGTAGGAAATATACTTCAATTTCTACAACTGACCAACTCGTATGCTCCTTTTAGCACATTCTGCAAATAGATTCTTTTTTAAAAGTAAACTTGGATATTCTGGAGTTTTAAATTAGGTATTCAATTGCTATACAGTTGTTGGTTGTTTCTTAACTACCCTGATGGCCCTATTTTATAGTTTCCTCATCAATTCTTCATTCAAATATTTGGTCTTGTCTTGGGACTGCTCAAAAACTGATTACTGAGAGAAATTTTGGATTTGCTAACCCACAGGATGACCCTTGGAAAAATATGTGATAGCTATTTTTTGGTCACAATTATTATTAATCTGTTTTTATGAGTATGTCATCCTTGCCCTTCACCCAGTTAATTTCCAAAGCATATGTTTTTTATTATGCCAATAAAATAGAAGAATATCCATCCACCCCATTCTTGACAGGCAAACACTACCTTGAACTTTCCCTTTCCATCACATATCAAAAGTTCTGTCACAAGAAAAAATAATCATAAAAACAGATTTGTGAGTTGTTTATCTGACTAAATATTTGCCTTACACTGTTGGAGCCAATTCATCCATGTGTGAGACAATACAATGTAGTCAAAATGTACGTGGACTCTACCATAACCACATGGGCTACACATGTAGGTAAATCATTTGCAAATTGTGTGAATAAATGACTTTACTTCTTCATACGTTTTCTCCTTTGTAAGATCACAATGCATTTTTAAAAGAAATAATGTCATTAGTCCATAAAAATACATCCACTCCTCCTAGTATGTAGAATGTTTCATAAATTCTGCTGCTTCTACTTTGATTTTCACACTTAAGCTTTTATCCTGGCCAGCTTTGGAACTCTTAAATTGGTTGTAACTTACATGGTGTACATCATTCTATACCCTGTATAACCCTTCAGATAATGGATGCTCATTAAGTCTTGAGCTTTTTGAATACATACATTTTGCATGCACTCCAGACTTTGTCATTTGATGTCATCTATCAGCCATCTTTGAGGGATTTGATAAAGGAGTTATAAAAATGTGATATTGGATATATTTGGGGCACAATGTCAAGAGCAATTATATAGTTTTCACTTTTGGAACAAAGGAAAATCTCTTAAGTCTCAATTATAGAAAGATATTATTTTTCTTTTAAAGAAAACCACAAGTGAACTACAGAAGTGCAGAGACAAATTACAATGTTTCTTACTTTAAAGAAACCACCAATATTGTGGGGACTGGCTGATTTATTTAGGAATAGAGAAAGTATTCCAAATTGAACATATAAATAAAATTGTAAACTGAAGGCACAAGAGCTTACTCATTGGAGTGCTACAGAGAAAAGGAAAAATTAAATTTAACACACATACACACAAACACGTTTACACACACATGCACACTCTCACCCACAGTAATGCCTGTGATTTACTTGGGTTGCTCAAAAAAAACTGAGAAGTTTTATAACTCCTTTTTTCAGTAATTCTAGATTCTACTTGATATAAAATCCAGCATCTGCCAAATTCCAATCTGTGATTAATGCTAATGCCAATTGCACATTGTCGGCATACAGTGCACCCGCACACATGTTTCTGACAACAAGTACCATATATTACCTTCAAATCAGCAAGAATTGTTTCCAAACTTGGAACTGATTGAGCATATATTAAAACCCCCAATGTCGCAAGCTAATGTCAAAGCATTGTGAAAGGCCACATTTTAAAAACAATACAGGAAGCCGGGCTCGGTGGCGCACGCCTGTAATCCCAGCACTTTGGGAGGCTGAGGCAGGAGGATCATGAGTTCAAAGCCAGCCTCAGCAGTGGCGAGGCACTTAGCAACTCAGAGAGACCCTGTCTCTAAATAAAATACAAAAAAGGGCTGGGGATGTGGCCCAGTGGTCGAGTGCCCCTGAGTTCAATCCCCGGTACCACAAAAAAAAAAAAAAAAAAAAAAAAAAAAAACAATACAGGAAACAGATTGCACACACACAAAAAACTTGGTCTATAGTTACAATCTTCAGTATCATAGGTTGAGTTCTAGGATCTGAGGATCTTGGATAAGTTAGTTTTTTTTTTTTTTTTTTTTTTTTTTTTTCCTTTTGAGACTTGCTGCAAGAGAACTCAGAGAAAAAAAGGCATGTTTAGAAAATTATTAAAGATACACACCTTGCTTGCTGAAATATTGATTAAAAAGAGTGAAAATATTATACCTTAGTTAAAATATTTATACAGTACCCACACTGTTCTGAAACTGTTTTACAAACCATACCTCTTTTTGTCCTCACCACCACATGAAAGTTCTTATGTTCCCTTTAAGAAAGTCAGGTAAATAGAGGAACTGGGTAACATGGCCCCTGACCTTTTGTCTCCACAGGGACCTGTATTCCTGAAAGGGTTCTAAGGAATCCTATGGATTGTAAATTTTCACAAGAGGATTATGGACTGAGCTTTCCCTGACTTCATGAGCTATCTATCACACCTGGCTAATTGTGCCCATCCTGTGATCATTTGTTGTTGCTGAGCTGTTAACTGGTAGTGGTGTTGATATTGTTACTAATTTTTCTAAGTGAGCCACCACAAAGCTCCAGAGTCCTTCTGACCACAAATATAGATAAAGAAATCCAATAAATGACAAAAACAATAAGCATTGAACTAAGAGGGCCACCAGCGCAGAGTTTCAGAACATTTGCTCACCTAAGATGAGTACCACATTTGTCGGTTAACAACATGCCCATGCTGGGGATATAGCTCACTGATAAAGCCCATGCCTAGCAGGAATGAGCCCTGGTTCCATCTTGAGTACTGCGGAAAACTCAAAGCCATAAGCCCAATGTGTCCAAAACGTGCTATCTGATAAAAGACAATTTTGTGAAATAAATTTGTCACTGAGTTCTTGTCTCAAATAACAAATCAATAAAACAAGGATAACTCTAGCCAGTTATTAAATTATGGAGTACATATCAATGAATCTCTTTTTTGTTTAAAAGGCACAGCTACATGCTGTAGCCCACTTAGACTTAGGAAAGAGAATTCCTTTTAGGATCTCACACTTTAGATGCAAACAAATCTGAGTGCAAAGGCAGAATCTGGCCCCTGAGATCCAAATAAGGTAATATTTAGGCAATTTGTCTATCTGTAGTTGCTTTTGAGCTCTCAAAATACAATAGCAGCAATAAGGACCAGCAAAATTTAAAAAAAAAATGTACTATTTGGCTCTTTATTGAAAATGCTTATTGACTTAATTAACATGTTTACTTCCTATAGTCATATAACAAATGAACATACACACATACAGAGAAACTCTCATAAATCTCTATGTATACACATATACCTACGTACACAAACACATTCACATAAATCTACACACAATCACACACTTATTTTAAAATGATGGGCACCTGGCTCACCTGGAATCCGGCTTTCGGGACTAGTTTGGAAGGAACAGAGACTCCAAATACATGAACATTTACTCTTCACAGTTACACTTTTCAAGACCCAGGACAATATTCTGTACATCTCTATCTATTATGCCCTCAAAAATAAATAAACAGACAAGAAAACAGAAACACAAAACAAAAATCAAAACCACTGTATGAAAAGGCAAAAATCTGTGGGCTGTGCCTTTCCTAGTACACAACTTCAAAAGTATGGAGGTAAAAGAAAATAAGTCAATTAATGGTTTTATTGTCGGTGTTCTTAAAAAAAAAAAAAAAAAGCAGAACCAACAGGAGATATAGATTGAGATTTATGATATGGAATTGACCCACGTAATCATGGAGGCTGTGATGGCTCAGGATCCACATTCTGCAAGGTGTAGACCAGGAAAGCTGGTTTTGTGGATTCCAGTCCAAGTCCTATGGCTTGAGAATCAGGAGCATGTATAGAACAAGTCCCAGCTCAAGGGCAGGAAGAAATTAATGTCTCAGCTGAAATAGAGAACAAATTCAATCTTCCTCCACCTTTTTGCCTGTTCAGGCCCTCAGCAGATTAATGGTACCCACCCATATTGGAGAGGGCCATCTGCTTCTATCAGTTCACCAATTGGAATACTAATCTCTCTGGAAACATCTTCACAGCACAGTAGTGATAATGCTTAACCAGAGATTTGGACATTCCTTGTCCCAGGCAAGTTAATACATAAAATTAACCATTACACTAGCCAAATCACTCCTCCACCAACAAACAGGATTGATTCTCTCTCTCTCTCTTTTTTTTTCAGTGTGCCAAATCTCCTTCTTTATTCTCTTAATTTTCCATTTCACGCTTTGGAGATACTGACTATTTAGCATATATTTGCATGTGTTAGTCACAAATGCCAACTAGGGAACATTCTGTAACTTTAAATATTTATATATTATTAGTCTGAATTTAACATTCATGAAAAGTGATACTGATTCTTCAAATGGACAAACAATTGCAATGACAGTTTAGAATTAAGTTTTATTTCCACAAAATATTTAATAAAATAGACTTATGAAGAAAAAAATTAGCCTTATTGAAACAATTTTGATTAAAATCAATATTCATGTTAAATTCATATTTTTTATTTTCCTTCATTTGTCAGTTTTAAAATTTAAAGTGAAAAATGTCATGTTTATAACAGATATAAAATTTATATTTTACTTATATTGAAATTGATATTTTGGATGCTAACATATTAACATCTGCAAACATTTAAATTTTCAATTTATTTTTAGTTGATAGTCACTGTCAACAGCACAAAACATAAAAATCTTGATTACAGAATGTAGCAATGGTATTTTAAAAAATCAATTATAAGATAGTATGTAATAATTAATCATGTAAATATTATCAATCATCCTGTCATCCTTCTACCTATGCATTACTCAGATATGCAAAATAGTAATTAAATTTGTTCTTTGGTATTTTTGGACTTCTTTTGATTTTTCAATTGTAAAAGCTATATATATATTTTATTGGTACATTATACTTATACATAATAGTGGCATTTATTATGCCATATTTGCATATGCACATAATGTGATTTGATCAATCCATTCCCCAGAACCTTCCCTTCTCTGCCTCCTTTCTTCCCTGACCTGCTTGTTCTACTCTACTGATTTCCCCTCTTTTAATATTATTAGTATTATTTTATTCAGTGTATTATTATTATTATTAATTATTATTATTATTTTGTGTGCGTGTGGTACCGGGGATTGAACTCAGGGGCGCTCGACCACTGGGCCACATCCCCAGCCCTTTTCTTTTGTATTTATTAGAGACAGGGTCTCACTGAGTTGCTAAGTGCCTCACCATTGCTGAGGCTGGCTTTGAACTTGTGATCCTCCTGCCCCAGCCTCCCAAAGTGCTGGGATTACAGGCGTGCACCACCGCACCCGGCTTGTATTATAATTATATATACAAGTGGTATTTATTATAGTATGTTCACCCATACTACAATGTATATATGTATATATGTATATTTGTGTGCCAATGTAATACATATATTTTATGTATTTAAAATACATAAAATATGTTTTGTGTTTTTGTTTTGATTCTACATTTATCAACTTAGGAGCACATCGCAAGTGTCCATCATCTTGATTTATGGTGTTCAACTCTTTTAAAAAGGTGTGCTTTCTTTGTATTTCTGTCAGTCACTTCAAAAGTTAGCTGAAGTGCTGTTCATGTGGATGGACTGAAAGCCAGGTCAGCCAGAGTGCCAGTAGTTCCATAGATTCCTAGCTATTCCAGCTCAGATGATTAACCTAACTTTTCTAGTACTTATTTCCTTGTCTGGTTAGTTGGGTATCACCAATCACCTCATAATAGCCAGCACTGATAATGTAAACACATATTTTTTAACGTGTCCAAGCACTCTATCTGGCTCATGCTAGCATCTTCTGTAATGATATTGTATCACTTGAACCTCAAGGTAACAAGGCTAGTTTTATTCAGTGCTACTTTTTTTTTCTTTTTAATAGATGGTGAAACTGAGACTCTGAGAGCATGGTGCCTATTAAACATCAAAATGTCAATGAATGGTGGTTATGGGTTCATCATGCATGACTTAACAGGATAATGGTGAAAAGGGGTCAGAGATCCAGTTTTGATTCCCTTCACAATTTTTACCTGGCTATCTGACATTGAAAAAAGGAATTTACACTCTCTTATTTCCAATTATCTGGATGTTAATTGAGTTGGAAATAGTTCTTCCTAAAATGTGTAAGGATTAAACAAAATAGCATAAAATCACCTAGATGTGTGTGTTTTATGTGGTTTCCAAACATATGCCTCTCAATTCTGTGTGCTTATTGCATTCATAATAAACATTTTAACAGTAGGAATATGTCTTTCAAACAAGATTTCATGTGGAACCCCAATGTGACTAATATGTAACACACAAAGAACAGCTTTGGGTGAATTAGAATAAAGAAGCCCTGATTATTGGGATGCTATTCTTTGCCACACTCACCATGACCATAGTGGCTCCTGAAGGCATTTACTTTGAATCTGAGAGCTCCAGGAAACCCAATTTGAAATAAAAGCCCTAAAACCATTTTTTACTTGTTACATCATTGCATATATCTACATAAGAAATATTAATCTGCAGTGGTAGCTTTTCTCATGAAGTGTTCTGATAGCCCAAGTGGAGAATTTTCCATCTGCCTCTGTCAGTAACATTGCCTCTTCATGAACACATCTCTCCACAAACTTTCCCACTTGCCTTTCCTCTTCCCATCTTCTAAGGTTGGACCTATAAAGCCTCAGGCATCAATGTGACCCTGACTTACCTTGATCCAACCTCCCATGCGCATAGGAACATTCTGAGACTGCTCATGTCAAGTATGTGGCCAGATGTGTGCCTCTAGTTCAGATGCCATCCGGAGTTCCTTGCGTTGGTTAATGCTAGAGTAGCATTTTACACACCTGCAGTTCTCTTTTAGCTTTTCAGAGAAGCGTAGATTTTGCCAACTCTGGCATTTTTCAGTAACAATGTATTTTTCCTGACAGTCCCACTGAAAGCAAGTGGAGCTTAGCACCTTTCAACTCTGATATTGCCTTTGGCTCTCACAGACGTCTGTCATCGCAGCTTCTATTTTGGGGGTTCAGGAATGCACACGGTTTGGAAGACTGTACTGTGCTAGTAATCAACATAAATCAGATCCTGTCATTCTGCTGCTGCCTATCCTCCCGTGGTTTCCATCATACTCCACACTCTTCCTACTGCCGTGAAAAACCTGTGTGAGCTGATCTCCCTACTCCTATGACAGCATCTAATACCATGATCCTCCTTTCTTACTTTGCTCCCCACTCAGTGACCCAGTTTCTGTTTTGCTATCGCCCAGAGCTTATTTCTTCTGCAAAGAGTTCAAGTGAATTGTTTCCTTGTCTAGCGTGTTTCTCCTCCTGATTTCATGTGGCTTCTTCTTTATGTCCCTCAGATTTGGGCTTAAATCACCTTCTCAGATATTTGCTGGCTACCTAGCTTAAATTAGGTATTGAGAAACTTTCTGTGGCATAATGCTAGAGTCCTGTAAGCAACACTTGCACTCGTTTAACTTTTACAATGTATTTATTTATTTATTTGTTTAATTTTTAGAATTTATTTCTTTGGAGGGGGGAGTGTGAGGTTTGCGTGTATCTCCTTGGAATGCTGATTCCATGACTTCATGAATGCTGCATGTTCTGTTTTCCTCTTCATCTTCAGAACACAAAACAGACTGACATGTGGGGAAACCCAGTTTTTCTTCAGTTATTCTTTAATTAACTGTTTAACATTTCAATACTCCACTGTAACTATTTTCCGGCAGCCCAAACTTTTACCTTAATATTAAATTAAAGATGGGAGAGAAATGGTACGTGGCCTCACCGAATCTCATTTGAAATATTTCCATTTGACCACACACACTGCAGTGATTCAGCCCTTTGTGGGCAGGCAGAGTCCAATGACACAGGCCAGCTAAGGCAATGAATGTGAGTGGTCGCAATCTGCATCATTCGGGTTGAGTCAGAGACAGTGTCTCACTATTCTATCTCATGCTTTGTGTATCAGCTGACTGGATGCTGCATGTTGGGGTGCTACCCAGATGGGAGAGGTGTGCACACGAGAGTCACTGCACTGGACACAGCTGCCATGGAGAGCTGCATTCACAGCACCCCCGTTTTGCTGAAAAGCAAACTTCTCCGTGTTAAGTTGGTTATCTGGCATAAGCCTAATCTATCCAAAGTCATGAATCTAAGCAGAGTGAAAGGAGCAAGGAGTCAAGAATCAAAGCCTGAATAAGTCACTTGATTTATTTGAAGTTCTATAAAATAGAGAAAAGGTATGTAACCACACAGAAGCAGGTGATAATTCAAATAAGTGGGACTTGGACAGAAAATGTTCACTAAATTTTAGTTAAGATTAAGATATCTAGCCGGGCGCGGTGGCACACGCCTGTAATCCCAGCACTTTGGGAGGCTGAGGCAGGAGAATCGCAAGTTCAAAGCCAGCCTCAGCAATGGCGAGGCACTTAGTAACTCAGTGAGACCCTGTCTCTAATAAAATACAAAAAAGGGCTGGGGATGTGGCCCAGTGGTCGAGTGCCCCTGAGTTCAATCCCTGGTACCAAAAAAAAAAAAAAGATTAAGATATCTAGAAACAGACATATGCCTAGTTCCAATTTTTTTTTTTTTTTTTTTTTTTTTTGTACCGGGGATTGAACTCAGAGGCACTTGACCACTGGGCCACATCCCCAGCCCTTTTTTGTATTTTATTAGAAGCAGGGTCTCACTGAGTTACTAAGTGCCTCGCCATTGCTGAGGCTGGCTTTGAACTCGCGATCCTCCTGCCCCAGCCTCCCAAAGTGCTGGGATTACAGGCGTGGGCCACCACGCCCGGCCCTAGTTCCAAATTTTGAATACAACTTTGCACCTTCTCATTGTATCCAAGTCTTGGCATGATGATGGACAGCAGCCTCTTCAATACTATTAATACTATTCACCTATTCAATCTACAGTTGACATTGGTCAAAACTTCAGGTGCCAGAAATTGTTCTAGAAACAGAGTATGGATAAAGCAGCTGTTCCTTCCAAAACAGCTCTAACTTCAATGATGATGAATACTAAGTAAAATGGATGCATCTGATGAGTTGCAGCAAAAGTAATAAATACTGTGACAAAGACTCCATCAAAAGAGGAGGGGTGATATTTGAGCAGGATCTAGAGGCATAAGGAGCAATCCCTGTAAGTGTCTGCTGCCCTGCTCTTCCAGACTCCAGACTCTGCTCTGTCCCAGCTCGCTGTGTTCCTGCTCTGCTGAGAAGCTCTGCTGCTGTGGAATGTGGCTCCCCTCTACAGGGCCAGCACTGAAGAGCCAGGGTTTCCAACTCAGTCAGCCGGAGTTGCTGCTCTAGGCAATCTAGGCACCAACCCTTTCCAATTCTCATTCACATGGGCTCAAACAGAGGCCTTCTTTTTAAACGAAAGCCCATGATCAGAACTGATCCTTTCATATGGTCACAAGGTGTCCTCAGCATTCACTTCAGAAATACAGTCGCCTACTTAGAATGAACTTTCTTAAATTCCCTCTCCCCATTGTGCACTCAGAGTTCTTGAGCCTGGCTTACAAGACCTGCATGGAGTCCCTTCTGACCACCTCATACACACAGCACCTCCCATCTCCACCCAGCTAGGTGGGTCCATGGAAGGATGCAGGCTGTGCAATCAGACAGACCTGGATGAGAACAGCAGCTGTACCATTTGAAGCTAGTGTCTTCATTTTCCAGTTTATACATATATTGGATAAGGACAGTAGTAACTATCAAAACAAAATATTAGAATTTGTACTTATTGAGAAAATGTATTCATCAAAACTTAAGCACTGCTTTTTGTAAAAATTCCAACCATGCTGTCCTTCTGACAGATATTCACAATTTTTACCGTGGTGATTCAAATCATTCAAATCATATTTCTTTCCTTTATTTCACTGATTGATATTTACTTTCTTCTCCTCTCACTTTATTCCCCCCACTCACAACTCTTTCAATTCACACTCTTGAAAATAGAAAGTAAAGCAAATCAAATCAGAACAAACCAGCAAACAAATAACTTCTATAGTTATTGTCTGCCCTAAGCATCATTTCTTACTTTAATTGTTATTTTTTTTTAACTTATGGATGGGTGCATACCTTTATTTTATTTTTTTATGTGGTGCTGGGAATCGAACCCCAGCATCCAATGCATGCAAGGCAAGCACACTACCACTGAGCCACAACCCCATCCATTACTTTCTTGAGGATATCTACCCTTGCTTTTCTATTTATTTACCTTGACCTTACTCATTCATTTTTTCACTAGACAATTTTTAAAGTCATGCCAGTCACTGTGGTTGGTATTGGTGATAAAATCTGTGGTTTTCACAGGATTGGGACAAGACATTTAGATAAAACAGCATAATTTCACTCAGTGACATGTTTATCTTTCCATCTTTCCAACCAGTATGTGTAAGTCTTATTGAATATTGAAGGTTAATCTTTTTAACTCCACTTGGAACAGAACTTATGGATTCCTGAATGGGGTAATATTTGAATGGAGTCACAGGGCTAATGAAGAAAGTTTTCTTAGGTATAAGGAAAGGATGATATGTCAAGAGGAGGGGCAAACTTTGAAAGAGTAGTGGGTTTAGATAAGTAAAATTAGATTGTAATAGAGAAAACTGAATAATTCAGAGAACTAGTTAGGAAGCTAACCACTCAAACAATGAAGTAAGGAGAGGGAGAAGGATAATGAAGGGTGACTCCTGGGTTCCTGCTATGGTAGAGTTATGTTCTGAGACAGGAAGTGCTAAAGGAGGCTATACCATGTTAACTGATATTAACTTTGAGGTGCCTTCTGTCATCCAATTGGACAACTCAGGTAGAAGTTGGGTACACAGCGCTCAGATGGAAAGTCTGGACAGAAGATGTATATTTGCAAATCATCATGACAAAAATAAGCACACTAGAATGCTTTGAGTAAAATGTAAGAAGAGTTCCCACAAAATACCACAGCATGAGACAATGGTCTAAGATTAGCTCTAAGGAATCTGCTCACTTCATAAGGAATGAAGTAGAAGGAGTCAGGAAAGAAGACTGAGGAACAGTTGGTAAATATAGGCAGAAAGCCATGTGGTGTTAAAGATAGAGGGACAGTCTGTGGAGGGGGTGTCTGTCATGTGCTTAAGACCCTAGTTAGCCAAGATGAACAGGTGGCAGTGAGGGTTCTCTGAACAGCGTGGCAGGAATTATTACAGGACTTGACAAATGGACGTCCAGGGGTGTAGATGGTATAGAAGCCAAGTTGACTAAAAGTAGAAGTATAGAAGCAGGAGGGAGAATCTGTGGCATGTGGACCACTCTATGAAGGTCTAGAGGCAAGGAGGAGTTGAGACAGAAGGGCACTGGTAGCAGAAATGGCCCAAGACACACAGGCAGTGGCTTCCTTGCTCTGGACAATGCTTTGATCCCACCTGGCTGTCCAAGAGCATGACCACATGCCAGTTAAGAATGTATTTCCAGAGCCCCTGCCACTACTTACTTACCAGGTCTTTGGAAGTGAATATAAGTAAACCACAGAGGTCAGAAGATCTCTTTGATCTTCTTCACTCCTTACAACTTAAGGCTCCAACCAAGTACCAAAACTCTACTGTGTTCCTGAGGGTTTCATGTTCTTAATCCATTTCAGAACAATTTTCACCAAGGCTGTTGTCAAGTAAAATAAACTGCAACTTCCCTAGGGTAATGAGAAAAAAAAAAATGTCAGGTCTTTCAAAACTATAATTTCAGAATTTAGTAAATTGATAAATAATATTTTGTTCAGTTCCTTTTAAAAATGGGACACGTTTCGCAAGCAGCCTATGTTTTGCAAGATGCCAAGGACTTCATTCACCCCTACATGAAATTTTCCAAATAAAAATTAGTGGAAAACATTCCACAATAAATCAGTCAGTGTTCACTAATTAGTTATGGTCAGATAGTTTATACTCCTGATCCATAGTTCTGATTCTACCACTTTTTGCCAACAAATTTTGGATAAAACATTCTGCTCTGGGACCTCAATTTCTTCATCTGTTACAAGAGGAAGTTAGCCTTTTTTTAAAAAACTGCAAAATTATACCATTTATACTTGTATATTTTATAGGTAGATTGAAAAGATAAAAAAGACTTTGTTGTATGTACCAATTGGGCTTCTTGATAAGATAGCGTTTTCAGATTGCAGAGGCTACTTGGTTGGTTGGGATAACACATTCCTCAAGGAAACTATCAAAGGGTTAAAGATGGCCACTTGTGACACTAATGTGGTAGAAGTGTTGTGCTCTGATTTTTAAATGGAAGGAAGCCATGAGTATCCAAAAGGAAAGAGCAGGAAAAAAAAAAAATCTCTTCTGAAGGCAGCTATTCTGGGAACCTGGTGTTCTATACTTCCAGCATCATTCCTCTGCCCGACAATCATGAGAAGATTTCAAAGAAGGTAGGTCAGCAACCACCCACCTGACTGTAGTCTCTGAGGAAGTTAGGATCTGACAGGAGGAGAATGTACTAATGACTGTAATCTGTCTCAACTGCAGGAGGCCACAATGATCACTTCCCGAGAGTGAAGATTGCATAATGCTACAGTTGCACAGACTAGACTGGGGAGACGACAAGCTCTTCTAACTTGCAAGAGAAGTTGAGTGATACTTCAAAAATACTGTGCGTTAATGAAATCATTCCATGATTGACTCCTGATTTTTTAAATAGAAAAAAAAAAAAATGCTGTCATGACTTTAGTGTTCTTGTTTAGTTTACTATGCAGCACAAATAAATACAACATGACACCAGCTATAAAGAAAGGAAAATTGGACTATCACAAGAGACTCAGAGCAAGCTACTGTGGATTCACAGGCAGCCTACCTCTCTATAAGAGCGAGAGAGAGCCAAGCCATTTACTAACATTCCTAATATTCCTTTTCTCACATGCAAAAGTACCATGAGAGTGACAAGGTCTCAGGTAACTAAAAGAACAAAAAATTTAAAAGTGAATAAAATTAAATTGCACTTTAATATGTAGGTAGTACTATATTTGCTGTTATTATCTATGCATTTAGTATATCTGCTAAAGTCTTCTGTTACATCCAAAATATGTACTTATAAAGGCTGTATAGTTTGTAAATACTGAAGTTGTGTTAACACTCATGTAACACACACACACACACACACACACACACACACACACACATAAACACATACTCTCCAACCTGAGAGAATCAGCTTAGCAACAGAAATCCTGTAGAAGGAGTACCACTGACACAGATGTTCACATTTGCTTTTGACACCGTCCAGAAGAAAGAGGACCATATTCCATGAAAATAAATACTCCTCTACAGCAGGAAGCCTGTGCCTGTGGTAGAAACAGGCACAGGAATCCATCATCTCTCAACAACATCCACAGATTGGATCCAACTAATTGATTCTTTTCTTGCTCAGTGCACATTTAAAAAGCTGTCTGATTATAAATTTATTTCTGGTATGGATTTGCCAACAGACAAACAAATGGATTTACAGCAACCGCTGTTATGTATGTAATACACTTGATATATTTCTTAATACAAGTACTAATTTGCAAATTGAAATTCTGGTTTATAAGTGAGATTCTTATGTAAGAAATTAGTTTCAGTTAATCCTCTGAAGCCCATTCATTTTCAACTGCACTAGTGACATCTGAAAATGTGTCAACTTTTTTTAGCCTACAGAATTGATAACTATTCCCTGGAAAATGGTGACATTTCCAAATTACCAGCCTCCTTGGCAGATCTCTCTGGTGAGTGGCCAGACATCTCCAGGCAATGTCCTCTGTAAGTGTCCTTTCAAATTGGCACGAAGGTCTCCAGTCATAATATGAATTAGATAAAGCTACTATAGGCATTCAGGGGCCCCAGTAAAGCTCACCTTCAGGATTTTGAATACAGCTATTCTCTGAAACAAATGTAGCTTCATACAACTCATTTCTTCTCTACTCTTCTGAAGTTTCTCTTCTGCCCTGCTATAGATTTGAATTCTGATACAGGAAATGGAACCACAGATCCACCATTGACTTGAGTTGAAATGGACCAGAATCATGGGAGCAGAATTCAGCTGTCCTGTTTTGGCCCCTTCCCTACTGTGCCTGCTACAGGCATAATAGGTGTCGGGAAAGAGAATGTCTACAGATCTGGCTTCCTCCCCTTTTTTTGTCCAGTGCTCTCTGGCCCCTGTTTTTGCAGACCCTACCAGCTTTGGCCACATGGTCGGTGATCCATTATACTTACACATTCGAGGACTAAGCACTCTCCCCCTCATTGTAGATAAAACAAAACCAAAGTGACCTAAGTCTTTGGAAATATCCAGACAGTTTTTATTTTTCTTGTCAGGCTTTCAAAGCATGGAGCTTTCATTAGCTTTTATAATATATTCCATTACAATTCATTTGAAGGTCCTTTCATATTTATCCCTGGAATTCTCTTATTTTTTGAAAAAAAAAAAAAAAAGTTTTGTACTTGAAACATCCTTTATCGCCAGTTTAACCAGAAGCCTTCAAACTTCTGCCTTACAGCCAATAGAGAGCCTTTTTGCCTTTCCAGAGCTTGGCTGGATGGTCCTGGTATCGGGAAGGATGCACACTCCTCACAAACATCAAAGCTACGCTCAGTTGTCCTGGGGATTTATACAATTACCTCTTATGAGTTGCTCATAAAATCAAGCCTTCTGAAATTAGCTTCTCAATGTTCACCAGCAAACTCTATATTGCTACTGGCAAATGTGTCCCAGCTCAAGCACTGATCTGTGCCTTAGAGGCATGTCATTCCCATTGCCAGAGGCCCAACATAGAATTTCTAGGGAAAGCAGCATTCCTCATCCATCCTTCCAAAAATTATCAGAGCACTTACTGTAAGGTTAAGATAAATCATTAAATTGCCTAGAAACACACACACACACACACACACACACACACACACACACACACACATACACTTTGCTGTCCTTATCTGGTAAATATTTTGGAACACATGCCTCCCTCTCATCACATCCTCTTCCTCCGACTCCTTCTGTGTAACTTGTTGGAAGAGTATTTCTTTTTATGACGTTTCATCTGTTTTTCCAATCCCATCCCATCAGATGTTAACCATTCATCAGTCATACCCTTCTCATAAGTACAGTCAGCCAAAGATGGAAAGTAACCTCTGCAATAAACCTTCCTCAGTGGCTTGGACTCTCCAATGCCACTCCAGGTAAACTTCCAAGGCCTTTGCTCATTTTTCTACAAGTTGACTAATTCCATTGGATTAACAGGTGATGGAGGTAGGAGAACAAACTAGGATGAATGAGCTTCAGCTAATTTCGAGAATAAGTGCGGGATGTACGTGTGCACGTAAGCATACATAATATCATTTAATTGTCAGAGGAGACTTTGAACATAGTAGTATTATTGTTTTCATAATTCAGTAATTCAGATGAGGTGAGATAATGAGGCTCTGAGCAATTCAGATGCTTTCCTGAGCCTAAGCACTGACATTAAAAGGTAGGACTGATATCGTAAGCCCTGAGATATATGATTCAGTAGTCTGTTATCTCTCATGGAACACTTTTCTCTATTCCATTTATGATTCATTTATGCCATATTCTGTGCAATGACCAATATTTACTTTCATCAGTTTTCTTTTTACTGAGTTAAATAATCCTCAAGATATAAAAGCAAGAGTGTGGCACTGTGGGTGAGTTAGCAAGACAGTAGTGTTTCCCGGGAAAATGGAAGTGTCAGGGCTAAGACCAAGATGCTCCAGGGACAGGTAGGTCTCCCTGACTAGTACAAACATAGGTAGAGGAGGGCTCACTGCTTCTTTCCACATGAGTATCCAGTAAAGCTCTATTGTTGTGCTAGTTCAAGTGGGCACTGAGAAATATAATGGAATACAATAGGTTAGTGGATGTCAAACACTTGCTTTAAAAGTTAAACAAAAAAGTTCTATTTCAGAAATAGCTCAGAAATTTATTTTTTCCTATGAATTTCTATTCTGTTTAAAAATATGATAAAGTGTATGCCTTTGTAAGCATACATAAAGTCTAAATGCATATTTATTTTTAAAGGCTGTTCTGATCATCCTAACTTATGATATGATCAGGAATGAGATGCACTTTCATGAAAATTTCATAAATTGCTCAACAGCATTATGTAACTTCAGACCATAAGTAACTGCACTGAGTTGATGGTGGTACACATGTAGAATATGGTGTGTTTCTAAATTTCTACAGGCAATTTTATGTCTGGTGCTGTCTTAGTTCCTCAAAAGAGGTGCACCACTGGCCCCCATACGTCATTTAATGTTTTTAGCTATCCTAATTTTTTTTTTAAACAAAGTACCCCAATCTGCTGATAAAGAAACAGGAACCAGAGACACTCATGGATTCCAGCATTTCATCAAGATTGTTGACATCATAGATGGCAGGGCCAGAGTAGAGCAACAGCATCTCTTCTTTCCATACAGCCAAGCATCCTCTAGTTAATAGAAATGTGAATATTGAGCTGAAGTTCTGCTTTTTACATTTCATTCCACTCTGGTCAGCCACTGCCTACACTCTTCCACTTTCAGACCTTGAATCTGTGATAATTTTTTCTGTGTAGCCACAGCATCAGCCCTCTTCCAGGTTAACGGGCCCCAAAGCAGTGCCCAGAAATTCTGTTTCCCATATCTTCATCCCAATTTCTCCACAGCATCCAGCTCAATACTTCTTCATAATGCCCAAGTTTCTCACCCTAGCCACAGGCTCCTCATTCTTAGGAAATGACCTAACTTCAAAATCCACAGAGGTAGGAGAAAGTGGTGGATAAGAACTAGGTCAACATGAGACAACAGGGATTGGAAATATCGTTTTATATCAGGTCATCCCTTTAGTCTTCTGACTATGCCGTCCTTTTGCAAAAGCTGATTCCTCATTAGGTCTTCAATTTATGTGTTTAATAACACCTTCAAACTATCATTTTTCTCACATTCCTTTATTTTTATAATTAACTCATTTCACTCAATTCTATTTTGTTATTGTTATTGTTTCAAAAAAACAAACAAACCATCAACAAAATAAGCTACAACATATAATCTCGATCTAGAAATCCACTTTAGGGATTTATTTACCCCTAAACTTGTATGAAATGGTGCTTAAAGCAGGTTATCCTTTGAAGCTCTGTTGGAAACAGAGAAAGATTGGGAGAGAGTCGAGGGTCCATCCGTAGAGCCCTGGCTAAATAATTGATGCTGCAGTCAGATAACAGGAGGCTGAGAAAAAAAGTAAAAAAGAGAACTCTGTGTGACCTGATATTGAAATATTTCCAAGATGCATTGGGAAATGAAAAAAGCAACAACAACAACAAAAGCAAGGAACAGAATGAGTAAGATAACTTCTGATTAGACAAGGGTGAAAAGATAAAAACCTGTATTTTAAGTTAATTGCACGTGTAGAAAGAATTAGTGAGTGTGTGTAAAAGAGAAAATAGAGGACGTCAAGATGGGGTTAAGATGGGAACTGGGAAGGAATAGGAGGGCTGTAGCCAGAGTTCTCTGTGAAGGCTGGTTTTAGGTTTTGAATTGTGTGGAAGTATTACCTATTTTTTAGTTAGATTGAAATGCCTCATTCCCATACATTTTTTCAGTATCCCACATCCCTTCCTTGCTCTTTTATATCCCCAGTTTTTGAAAGTTGTGCAGTACTGTGCTTAAGTTCTCATCTCCCATTCTTTTCTTGACTGGCTTTTGACCTCCATGACAGTGCATGTGACCTCACCCAAACTCCCATTTGCTAAATCCTATGGCAACCCTCGGCTATGTACAACCTTCAAGTACTTTGTCTCCTTAAAATGCTCCTTTCCTTGATCACTTGGCAAATTGTTATTATTATTGTTATTATTATTATTTATTTTTATTTTTTGGACTCCCCTTGCCTCTTTGGCATGCCTTCTTAGTCTGCTTTGGAGATTTGACACAGATTTACCAGACTATCAAAGGAGCAGGAAGTTGACAGCTCTGTGTAGATGGAGTAAGTGCTTACTGCCTGAGGCATGGTATTCGAGATTTCATCCTTCCTCTGTGCCATTTGCTGAGTGATTTCCATCCCATGTCATTAGAGGCATGTTATATGCTGATGACTGTAAATTCATAGTTCCAGTTCAGATCTCTCCCCTGAGCTCTAAATTCTTAAATCCAGTGAACTCTTTGCCACCTCTGGTTTATGTTACTGTGAGCATCTTAATCTAAACGCGTCCAAGTACAAACACTTGATTTCTCCCCCTCATCTACACTTTCTCCTGCAGTCTCTTGATCTTGCTCAGCAGCCTCCTTTATTTCTATTGTGCTACCAACATCCTTGGTGAGATTCTGCGTTCTTTTTTTCCGAATACTCGCAGCCACCCATCAGCTAGTCTGATATTTTCTATGTCTGAGGCAATCCAATTACTTCATACACTTTCTGCCTCTACCACCCTTGTCAAAGCCACCACACTCTCTCTCTCTTGTTCCACTACAGTGGCGTCCAGCTCACTGCCCAGCTCACATCTTGCAAGTGTGCAATCTGTGGCCCCATGTCATCCCAAATCATGTCCTAAAACAGAGACAGACAATGTCATGCCTCCATGCAATGGACATCCCCCTGGGATTGCCTTCTATGTTAATTTCTTTTGCTGCATAACAAATTACTATAAACTCAGTGTCCTAAAAAAACACACACCTATAAACTCAGTTTTGTAGGTCAGAAGTTCAGGGTGAACATAGCCAGGAGTAGCAGACAAGAGGTCTTCTGGGGCTGATATCAAGAAGCTAGCCAGGCGTGGTTCCATTAGAGCCTCAGAGTTCTCTTCCAAGTTGTTGATAGAGTTGACTTTGTTGATCTACAGAAATCATGAAGGTTTTGATCTTATTATAGGAGAGCAGGAAAATTTGTCTTTATTGTAATATGGTGATGAGTTTATCCCTCCTACGAATTCACTGATTAGGCAGACCCAGAAAAAAAAAAATATCCCTTTTTAAACTGTCATGCTTTATAATGTTATTTATTTGTGTTAGTTACTGGCCCTATATTCAGAGTTCACATTCATATTTGGGGGAGTGACGTGTGTGGCTCTTTTGTTCGACTTGGGGGGGGGTCTCCCTTTCTCCAATCATGATTTTCATTCAGAGCAATATCCACATCCTCACTCTGGCCTTACCTGCTCTTCCCCTGTCAGAAGGGATCTGACCTTGTCAATGCATCAATTCATCAAATGGATTAATGGATTAAATATATTAATCCAGCAATAGTCAAATGGGCTACTGAGAGATGAGACCCAATTGAGGAAGTCACTGAGTGGTGTCATGCCTTCAAAGGGTTTATTTTCTCCTCAGCTCCTTCCTCTCCTGCTCTGTTTTCCTGCTGCCATGAGGCTTTTTTCCCTCTATACCCTTCCACCATAATGTTCTACCTCACCACAGGCCCAGAGTAATGGCACCTGCTGACTAGAGACTGAAACTGTGAGCCAAAACAAACTTTTCCACCTCTAAGATTTGTATGTCAAGTATTTTGTTCACAGTGACAGAAAGCTGACCAATACAGTAGTCAGTATTAGTAAATATGGATTAGAAAAGTGAATGGAAATATGTTGACTGAAGAAATAAGTTAAGGGCAAATGAATCAGACCATTGGGTTCCTGGATTGGTTCTGAAATGGTAATCTCGTTAAGAATCTGTAGGTGACATGCTAAAATCTCATAATCAGATACTCTGAAGCTGTTGCTCTAGTATGGCATGCCAAAATGTGCATTTTAAATACGACCCCTGTTGTTTGGATGTTGCAGCCCATAGGAACCATATCTTCCCCAATCACCTTTCGTTACGAAGTTTAAGTTGTATGATGAACCAGATTTTACCCTACACACCAGAGTATAGCTGGGAACACAGTGTCCAGGACACTGTTGCCCCACAGAGCTTATGTCAGTGAGGGAGCAGTAGGCAGTGGACACGCGACAAATACCCAAACTGTAATTCCCACTCAGGCCACCTTCAGCCCACCTTCTGCTTCTGTTTTGTAATGCTTGCGAACTACCTGAAAATTGTCCTGGGGAACTCACTTTAGGCATTGATTTCAGTTCACTCAGTGATTTTATGTATTTTATGTATCCTGTTCTCTGAATAGCCATTTCTCTGGAGGAAGCCCAGATCGCCTGTGTCTTCCTTCTAGTAAATAATTAAAGGCCCTCAGCATAGGACAATTATCAGAGCTGCCTTTGCTGGGCCTGGCCTCCTGCTCTCCGCAGAACACATGGACTTCTTTTGACAAATGTCATTGGTCCCCAAAGTGTGCTTATTCCTGGTAGCAGGTTTAATGATCTGAGGATTGCAGATCATGTCCCCCTGTACTGTTAAGCATTTATAGAAAGTACCTCCCACATCCTGCAATTAAAGCACTGTCTGTAAAATAATTAGTCACAAAGAAAGAATGTCAGGCCCTTTTTGGGGTTAGCAGGATGATGTTAATTTCAGCAGTAATTATGCAGGCAGGCCAGGATCTTTTTAGAAAGCTGCTCAAAGAAATCATTTCCATTCTACCAATTTTAGATGCACATGTTTCATTGTTTCAAAACAGTTGCAGGAAAGTGGAGAGGTGAGGGATACCAAATAAGTATGCAAGGTAAGAGAAATATAAGGGCCCACACTCTTTTTAAAGTATAGTCTGGTACAGTGGGAAAATTATATGCTTGGGAGTCACCTGGAGATTAAAAATCTTCCCTCTAGCACTTACCTGGTGTGACCTTGACCAGGTAACATAACCTTGCCCTGCTCATTATCCACAGCTGCAATAACAGAGAAAATAACACTTACCTAATAGAGTTACCACAAAGACTTCAGTAGCTAATACCCAGATATGCATAATTAGATAGATGAGAAGGATCTACAGCCTTGCTGCTATTAACAGCAGCAACCAAGAGCATGCTGAAAATCAAGAAGTTGCACAAGGAAAAACTTGGAAAGGATTTTGGAAATGTTGGGCAGAAATCTCTTATTTTGGGAATAAGGAGATTGAGTACGGCAGTGTCTCAAACCCTCTGCACTTTATCCAGTCAACTTTTCTGGAAAAAAAAAAATCTGAGTGTAATCCATGTCATAAGGTACCAAAGGGGTTTATTCACCCCACCCAGCTTTTCTTCATTCTCAGGTATTTTAAAAATGCACTCCCAAACTTGTGAATTACTTTACAGATAATTTTGATGGTACACCAATTCATACATCATTATCAATCAGTGGGATTTAAAATTGAGGTAGGACTCATTGAACCTACCACTGTTCCATTAATTGGAGACAGTATCAGTGATATGTTAGTTTCATGTATGAATATGTATATGCAGATGAATACATTAAAAGTTGGTATTAAAGTGTGAAATAGGTATCTTCTAAATTTCTACAGTGCTGAAGACTCATGTAAGCCACGTTCACATAATGGACATTTTTGGGGAGATGATGCTCAGATTGTTAATGAATTCATTCTTATCTCAGACTTTCCCCCTCATAGTTGGAAAGAAACGTGAACTGGACTTGCTCTGCTATTTTGCTCATTCAAAGTGAGGTTTGAAAATGGTTAACAAATGCAGCACAGGGTTCCCCACCCCTTTTAGAATAAGCAAATTTGGTATAATCAGATTTTCATCATTTAAAGAGGCAATTTTCCTTTTCTCTATCTTCATTTGCTCTCCTTTAATACACCTGCTGCAGAGTAGTTAGCAGAGGGGGTTTGAATAATAACACTACTTTACATGTAAATGGTGCCTTTCATCCAAGTATGGCAAAGCTCTCTGTAAACATTATGAGGCTGGATATAGATTAGGAACATCATTTTTAAACTAGGAAAATGGGTACCATATGGGTAAGTGACTTGCCTAAGGTCACACATTAAGACTATGGCATTACTGAAAGAAGGCTTCTGGTCACTGGAGGATTTCATCTTCCCAAATAGGGGAAAAAAAAATCAGCATTATGCCTCAGAGTTCCTATCTATTCCTCCTTGAGTACCATTCATTATACTCCTACAAACTGCCATTCCATCAGACATTTCACCCCATAATCCATCTTACAACTTTCTGTCAATGTTGACAATTCATCTAATGAATTATATCATCTAATGAATTATATCACTATAATTCTCGAGGTTAAAGATGGTGTTTATGACTTTCCCTCATCGAGTTTTAATTTGCACATCTTAAAACCTGGCTCAGTGGAACATAATGCAGTGCACGAGAAGCATAGTTTTTAGAATGAGGAGAAAACCTTCAATCCTTATTTGCAAATCTAATCTGCGGGGTAAATGAAATGCAAAGGTTGATGGTGATGGAACATCCAGGTTGCCAAGTGAAAGATTTGCAAATCAGGAAAAGGAAAAGGCATTTTTACTCAATTATGCAAGTGTGATATTTATTCTGTTTGGTTTCCAGAGGATGCATCTAGGCTACCTTTGCTACAAAATACACAGTGTGAAAAAAGTACATTTTGTGGAAAGATCTCAAGTTTTCCATTTGTAAAAGCGTAATTTGTTATTAAAATATGCACAAAATACTAAGATGTGTGAACATATTCCAGGGACCTAGCACAGAGAGGTACTCCTCCTTCCTTGTTACTCAGCAATGAGTCTCATACTCTATGAGGGACCCAAGAGAGTCTTGCCCAGCGTGCTCTCCATTCTAAACCAGGTGCTTGTGCTTTGTGCTCCAGCTGTGTTTGAATCCTCTGCCAGGCGTTGGGAGGTCATGTGTCCTCTCCAGAGCACAACCCCTACAACTGAAATGGAAAGGTTTAGATCAGATGCCTCTCAATTTTCTCACAGAGCTAAACTTTCGTGAGTGTTCCTGGAGAAGAGAGATCATGATTGAGTAGGAGAGTTGTAAACCGTGACCTCAACTCTAGAATATGACTGTATTGCTTCAAATAGCAGTCATTTCCTTAGATAACTGCTTTTATTTCTTTCTGTTGGTGCTGTCTAATTTGGAAACCACTAGCCACAGGTGGCAATTGCACACCTGAAGTGTGTCTAGTGTCTAGTCCAATTTGATATTGGTTAAAGGCACAGAATGCATTTTAATGTCCATTTTTAAGCCTTATTAAAAAATGAGTTTAAAACATTGCTGTCATTATACTTTTTTATATTGATTGCATGTTGTAAAGGTTATGTTTTGGATCTGCTGGGCTAAATAAAATATGGTATTAAATTTATCCAGTTTCTTTTACTTATTTATTGTTGCTTCTAAAAAGCTGTAGATAATCTATTTCTATTGCAAAATGCTACTACGTGTAGTATAAAAAATACATATGTTCAAATACATACTAATGGGTATAGTATATGCATAATCAAACTGTTAGGTTTTGCCTTGAATACACCTAAAACACCATCACATCCAAATCTCTTTACCCAACCCAGTCACATATTATTATTCCTCCTTTATTACTAAAACAACTGAAGGACTCTGGGTCAGAAAGCCAATGAAAGGTGGCCTAGTGCCACCTACAAAAATGCCCGGTCTCTTACTAGAATGTACTTCCAAAAAACACTGTTTAAATTCAATTTAACACCAATAAACATAACCAATTGCTCCGTCTTTTACTCATTTTGGTAAAGTGACTTGTTATGCAATATTTTTTCATTCAATTGGTTGTAACATTTTCTTTCTTTAATCTCAGAATTCTCAAATTTGATTCTGAAAGTTACTATCTCTTCAGCAATAATGTTGGGGTGTGAGGTGGCACGATGAATACCAGTATTCTGTCTTCTACAAATTTTGAATAACTGAGTAGCGAGACAAGGCTAGAGGGAGTGGGAAAATATTCTTTATTACTTAGGAAACCTGGGCTGTTGGACAGGTGGACATATGTCTTTATCGCTGGACTCACTGCTTCTGGGAAATCCGCCTTTTTGGAATTCCTTACATCACCCCAGAAGACTCAGTTATGTCAAACAGGACATTAATTATATGAATCTCACTGGCATTATACATATCACTAAACAGTCATTCCTGGTTCGGTTGCCAAACCTGACTTAAATCTAGTGACATTGCCTAATATAGTATATCCCTAAATAAAATTTTAAAAATTAAGGTTCTACAATAAAATGCATAATGATACTCAGATAATACAGCACCTCAAAGTACCATATTCCAAAGTTGAATATAAACTGCCTCTAATTATAAAATTTCCAAGGAGAAATTAAAGTTCAAAGATCATTTTCCATTTCACATTAAGCCCCCAATTGTTAAAGTCTAAAGGTATTAAAGTCTGAAATCAATTGTCTTGTGTTAATATTTAAAGATGTTAAACTCTAAAATGAGTCTTCTTCAATTTCTTATGCTTCTCTGAGTCAGGTAGAGGGGTCGCAGAGGTTTGGATCAGTTGATGTTTCTTTATCAAACACTACATAAATTCATTCTCCCTGAAATGATATCCCAAGTGGTTGTGTTAATGCAACACTAAACTTTTAAAAACATTACTGTCAATCAGCCTTAGAAGAGAGATGGATACCTATGAGTAGCCAACTCTAGACGACATGTCTACCAAATTTTAAGGGCAATGGCCAACTTGTAGAACAGGTTCCATGAATTTAGCACAACAAAACCAGGGTTGATGGTGAGGGGAATTTTCTTGCCTTTGCTCTTCATAGGTTTCAGCCATTTGTGTGTGTGTGTGTGTGTGTGTGTGTTGCTATAACAAAATACTTTACAAGCTGAAAAGCTTAATTTGGCTATGATTCTGGTGGGTTGGATGATCCAAACAGCATGGTAGAGCATCCTGGCAATTGTCCCTTGACAGGGTTACAACCTGGCAAACAAACTGGAATGGAACTGGTTGAGTGCAAAAGGGGACAAACGTGTGGGTTAGCCCCACTTTACAATAATTCACTCTCATGGGAACGAACACACTCTATGACACCAATGTTGATCCCTTGACAATGTGGTGCTTCTATGATCTAACCACTTTTGTTTTATTTTTGGTACTGGGTATTGAACCCAGGGGCATGTAAACACTGAGCCACATTCCCAGTGTTTAATAATATATATTATTTAGAGACCGGACCTTGCGGAGTTGCTTAGGGCCTTGCTATGTTGCTGAGGCTGGCTTTGAACTTCTAACCTTCCTGTCTCAGCCTCCTGAGCTTCTGGGATTACAGGTGTGCATCACCATGCCCGGCTCGTTAACTAACCACTTTCTACTAGATCAAACCTCTTATAAGTTCCACCACCTCAACACCACCATGGATGCCATTCATCCAGGACTTTATGGGACACACTCAAACCACACCCCACCAGAACACTGAGGTATTGTAATGTATGCCCTTTATTTAAAGTCCATGGCAAATATACTAGAAATCAATTGAGATAGAACCTCCACTGGTGGCTAATTTTGGCTCTACCCATTGACCATTTCTCAAGGCGTGGGGTGGTTGAAAAGAGGTCCACAAGCACCCACTAGGTTCAATTTCAGTATCTCTTGTGTCCCAGGTAGGAGTCCTATGTAGATATCCCAGTGTATAGAATCTTTCTTTACCGAGTTATGAAAATGCTAAGAAATATAGCAAAGGGATAGAAGATAAAAGGAAGAATAATATCTTTCCCATTCATAAATCTAGGTGAAAACAAGGCTTAATGTGGACACATTTGTAGGAGGTCAGTCCAGATCAGTGAACCCCAGAACTGTCTGCCAGTCATAGGTAACTCTGGATGAATCTGCCTCCCTGGGTAGGATGCCTGCCCTGGTCAGGGTTGGGGCACGAACAGTCAGAGAAGTCCTTTCTCTGAAGCTTTCTCACTTCCAAAGAGAAGAAAGGAGACACTTGGTTGAGACCTGCCAGCTGTTCTCAAACTAGCACTCACTTGATTTACTCTGTCCCCACCCTGAAGGAGTTTAGGGGCAGAGAGAAGCTGGGATTGCTGAGAGGGCTCTATTCAGGATAGAGAAAGAATACACTACCATTGTAACTTTACAGAATTACATTCTAGCCATACTTTTATCTATAATGTATCTTTAAGCCCCACATTCTTATTCTGTATGAATTTATCTAAATCAACATATTTGAATATAGGTAATTTCTTTGAATTCCTATTCTCAGCTATTTATCATATCTGGAAACACCAGCAATCATTCCCAAACTCTGATGACAACCCACACAACATCCTAGGTTTCATTCAGTTGGTATTGACTCATCCCAAATTTCCTTAAAGTCTTTGCACTGTTGAGCCTGTGTGCCATTACTCACATTGCTGCACCAGTCAAAAGTGTCACTCTGCTGTCTGTTTGATCATATTCACTCCACCAAGGTCAGGTAGATCCTAGCCTGTTTAGTAATTATTCTTTCAAATATGAAATATCCAAGAGGAACACTTTCTTCTTATCTGTTATTCCTAAGTCAGTTAGAAATAATAGTTTTGAACCTATTGCACTTGGCCTTCTGTCCTTGGTGTCTGTCTCCATTTTTTGTTTCTTTGTCCCAAACTTGGTTTTAAGTTGTTAAAGAGCAGGGGTTATTTTGTTCCTCACCTCTGAATATCCGAAGTGCCTCTATGACTCATTCTGCATGATAGGACTCTGATGAGGCATTTTAGATTACATTAGTTGCTCCAATTGACACTTATGGAAGAGGCATTAGCCTAGCAATCTGTACTAGTCAGAATATTTCACATTCCAGAGTAGAAACTTGGCTCAAATTGGTTTAAGCAAAGAAGGAAAATGTTGACTTAATGTGACTGGGAAGCCCAAAGGCTAAAATCTATTCCATGCAAGATATTATTCATGTTTTGATACATAAGAAGCCTCCAATTTTGTCTCCTTTTCTTGCCTTTATTTGCTTTTGTCTCATATTCAGAAAGCCATTTTTAAAAAAATCCATGTGAAGAATGCCTTATTCAACTCCAATCCTACCTTAAATTGATAGCTCCTAATTAAAGATGTAATGATGACACACTTCCTTTTACCCCAGTTGTTGAAGAGAGGACCGAGATTCACTGGGGTTACTGCATGTGCTTCACCTTGATTTGACTGCACCCTTTACCAACACGCAAAACATTTCCTCTGGATCAGATGCATTGGCTCAGCTTCCCCCTCACTTCTTTCTGTGAATCCATGTATTGCTGAGAATGCAGGAGAGATGGTTTTCTCAAAGGAAGGCATGCTGAACTCATATAAATCCTCCCCTATGTTCTCTATAAGATTTCCCTGAGGATTAAATGACACACTTTAACTAAAGCACCTAAGATGTATAACATACTCACAACTTGTTAATTCCCTTGAGGCCCTTCCTGTACATATTTCTTAATGTCATACCTACTTAAAATAAAATCATCCTACAAAAATAATCAGTTGAAAGCAAAAGAGGGGTTGGTGGTGATAGATGGATGCAGGAAAATCTGGCTGAAACACAATATAAGCCACAGTGATATGCCTGTCAGAGGCCATGTGTATGAAAATTGCATTGAAATCACTTTGGAAAATATATTATGTGAATGCCATCAGTAATGACAAGTGTCTGTGCGACCTTAATTGTGTCCTTTGCTACTTTGAAATCCATTGCACCCAAGTAACTTTCATTTATTTTTCAAAGCTCAGATGCTCAGGATACTTCAGGAGAAAATATAAACATAAAAGGCATGGGGCATATTAGCATTCAAATAGTACCTTATCTCCCCCTCATTGCCTCGTAACTTACAGGCACTGCACCACAGAGGGCTCTACAGACTGAAGGAGAATTCGTTCAGTTCAAGTTTTTCATCAAACTGTGTGTTGTGTGTTACAGTTATATAAACAATCACCACTGCTGTGTAATGCAAGCTTAATGTGTTTGAAAGATGTCCACTGGGGAGTGGTGACAATCACTAAAAATATATATTTTTTTAAATATGCAGGCTCGCCTAGGAAACCATGCATTACAAAAGAAGCAGTTCTAAATTAATTCCAAATCATGATTTATTTGGCTGCTATGAACTATGGCTCCTAATGCTAATTAACCTTTATTCTTCCACCATCTGACCCCACCCTCGATTCAGCTCTGCAGGACAATTCCAAACATCTTCAGGGTAAAATTTCTCAGGCTTATGTTTCTGACTCCTTTCACTGTTGCATCTGAATGCTAAATTTCAGAAACTTTGGAGCCTCTTTTTTTAAATACAACGTGAATTAAATGTAAATGTATTCATACTTTCAATTAAATAAACTACATTAAAACATAATTGGTGCAGCAGCACATGCCTGTAATCCCAGCAGCTTGGGAAGCTGAGGCAGGGGAATCTCAAGTTCAAAGCCAGCATCAGCAAAAGTGAAGCACCCGGCAACGCAGTGAGACCCTGTCTCTAAATAAAATACAAAATAGGGCTGGGGATGTGGTTTGGTGGTCAAATGCTACTGAGTTCAATACCCAGTAGCCCCCCCCCCAAAAAAAAATCCCACAGTTGGTAAATTTACAAAATTCATCACCTTCTAATTATTTTCATATATGTATATATTTTAGCCAATAAAAACAATAATAATAATACTTATTTATTATTATACACACACATATATTCTATAAGGAACTGTACCAAGATCAGGAGATGCAAGAAGAACAAGAATAGTCTCTATCATCCACTGTGGTCAGGATCCGGGCTATGTGACTAAGTGACTATCCTTATAATGACTCACAGAGAGAGAAATGGTGATAACTGGATCATCAACTCCAGAAGATTTGTCAGTACAGAGATGCTATCCTTGTTTTGAGCAAATCGCTTTCTCAGGCTATGTTTTTACATTTATTAACTTGCAGTCATTCCAAGTATCAAGTAATATAGAGAATTTTGGGAAATTCAGTCATTATATGGTGTATTTTTTCTGCTTTTTTGAGTACTGTGATGTACTACTAAAATTGATTTGCCCATTAAAAAATAAAGGGAAATTTTGTCATTTTATATATATGTATGTGTGTATTGTTTTTTTTTTTTTTTTTGAGTACTATATTCTGTGATGCACTATTAGAATCGATTTTCCCATTAAAATAATGGAATGATAGTTAATTAACTTCATTTTAGTAGGTAATTATTAGCGGGTAATTATTTAATCTAATTAAGTTGACTCAATGTTCTTTTTGTTAATTTGTTCTAATTGGTTATACCTGACAGTAAAGTGACAATGACCCCCAAAAATTCAATTGTGGGGCTCCACTAGTGGGGTGCAATTCTAGTTAATGCATTTCATGTGGTTAGGAAAATGCAAATGGAAATTTTAAAGATTCCCATTTTGTCCATTTTCATGTGGACAAAATATGCCACAATTTGTCATATGAACATTCAGGATGGTGGCTTTTCTATGCAACAGTTTTTCTTAATTAAATAATCATCATATTTTTAACACAAAATTCTATTGCTCATTCTTAATTTGAAGAATGATGACTAGTTCACATTTTAATATTATATCAATCTTGTTTCAGTTAGTGTCTTTTTTCTTATTATTATGTTAATTGATAAAGTTGTATATTATAATATGCAATATGATGTTTTAAAGTATAAATACACTATGGAATGTCTAAAACTATTTTACTAACAAAAAAAGAAAAAGTAGTCTCTGTTGTAAAAAGCCCACAGTCTAGAGCTTAATCATGTTTCTGAAAGCATCGTTTGGTTCATGCTAGAATTTCCATATATTAATAAGTAACAAGGCAGAAACAGATCCTGTGGCCAAACAGATTTGAGAACTTTTAGACTGCATGAGGTCAGAGATTTTGCAACCTTAAGAATTCTCTGAATCTTTAATTTGCTAATGTGCTTTGAAAATCTCAAAAGAAAGTGAAATATTCAAAATTTTCAGACTTAAACAAATATGAAAAGCATCCTTGGAGTGGGGAATCTTTTAGAAGGAGGTTTCTAATAGAAGAGTTTGGGATCTCTCCTATGGCATCTGAGAGCTGATGCTCATTCTTTTCCATGAATCCACTTGTTGACATTGATTCTCCAACTTTACTCTCTGTGATCAGGACTGGGTCACTCCTGCCCACCCTTCCTTCCCACCTTTCTTCTTGGTCAACTAAGTCTCCAGCTAGGAAAGGAAAATGGGGCAGTTTGGATACACTGGCATGCATGAGTCAACCTACCAGCAAGCAAATGACTTCCAGAAATAAGCAAATGTTACTACACATCCTTGCTGTAGTTTAATTTTATTTAAATGGACAAGTTAACAATTGTATTATTTGTGGAGTGAAATGTGTTGTTTACTATACATGAATACATCCTGAATTAATCAATTCAGAGTAATTAGCAAACCCATCACCTCAAATATTTATTATGTTTTTTATAGTGCAAAATTTTAAAATTCACCTCATATCTATTTTTAAATGCAAAGCATTATTATTACCAGAAATCGTCATATTGGACAATAAAAACTGACTTCTGGACATTGACCAAGATGTCCCTTTTCTCCATCCACCTCTTGGCTTTTTCTAACCACCATCCTAGTATCTACTCTGGGAGCATGACTTTTGTATTGCACACACACAGACACACACACACACACACACAGCTGAGATGATAGAATATTTTATTTGTCTCTCTTTTCCTGGATTGTTGCTCTTAAAGTAACATTCATACATGTCAAGAAAAAGGAATCCCCTGTGTTTAGAAGGCTGTGAACTACTCCATTGCCTACATAGACCACATTGTTTAATCCTCTCATCTGTTGATGGACACTCAGGTTATTTTCTCACGACTAGATTGCCCTTTTAAGTCACCATCTACAACATTTTTGTGAGGGCACCATTGATACTCTTAAGGCATTCTTGTAGTAGGACATTTTGACCCAGAATTTAGTGTTGTTTAAAATGCCAGGATGGGTAATGAAAAGAGTAATTCCATATAAATCAACCCAGGGGCAAATTAGGGTGATGGACATAGCAGAACAAGGGTCTGTCAGTTGTGAATCCTCCCAGTTGACTATTACTCTGTGAGCTTTTATTGAAAATTTCTCTGAAAAAGTTACTGCAAGTTCTCACTGTTAGCTGTGGAAGGCTGAGGCATATTTATCACTATAGGAGACAACTTTTAAAGCTTGGAAGTAAATTCAGTACGATGTCTTAAATCTCTGGGCTTTTGTGAAACAGTATTTCAGCTTCTTGGGGGAAGCGGAATCTGAATGATACGTGTCATCAGTACCAGACATTGTCAAATATCACTTGGAATAGTGTCCTTTCTGATAGTACACACATGCATAAATACACATTTAGGGAGGCACAAAGTTTATCTTTGTGGCACACTGAAATTCAACCTTTTACCAACAGTGATGAGATTCTGAGTATAAAAATAGCTAAAAATAACAACAGCTCCAAGAAAATTATCAGATTTTCTTCGTCTATACACCCTGTATTGGAAATCCTCTGTAATCTTTGCAGAGTTACTCAATTCATCACTGAGACGATTTCTATTCCACATTCTTTTCCTTCTTCTCCTTCCCTAATCTTACACACTGCCTTTCTGTCTTCCCACTAAGTCTCTTCACCTGGATAGTCCACCAGTGATTCCTACTCCACCTGCCTAAAATTGGACTCTATCTCTTTCTGAAATTCTCCTATTTTTATGTTTACCATTTACAAAAGATATATTTTTCTCACTCCTCATCTCTAGACACTCACTGTCTAGAGTCTTCCTATGCTTTTTGCATTTCTTGGACTGTTATTTGCTAGCTTCATGATCCCCTAAAAATCGCATAAATAAACAAAAATTCTACATAAGAAGCAAGGATTTGAAGCTTTATTTTGAATCAGACACTCCATTTTAAGGATATTAGAATACCACAATGAACTAGGTACCTACAAACTACATGCTTGACCTTGGAAGAGTGATGCCACCCTCTTTACTTCGTTTTTATGAGGAAAAAGGAAAACCTCACAAGTTTGGGGCACTTTGTGAAGACTCAACAAGAAGATGGCCATATGAAATGGGAAGCAGCCCTCATGGGACACCAAATCTGCTGTTATCTTGGTCTTGGGCTGCCTCACCTCCAGAACTATGAGAGGTAAGTCACTTTCTGTTCTTTATCAATAACCCTGTTCATGGTATTCTGCTATAGCAATTCAAGTGGACTGGTCCAGGCAGTAAAGTTTCAATAGGCCTTCCAGCTCTGTTGACTTCTCGTCTGCCAAAATTCATGCTTCACCCACTCCGCCATTGACTTACTCATTCCATCACTGAATTAACAGTTGATAAAAGGCTCCACCCTCTGCCACAGGCTTCAATCACAGACATAACCTGAATCCTGAGCATCCTTGCTGTAGAGGGCTAGTATGAGTTTGAGTGAAATAAGTTTCTCTGTACCACACTGACACAATGTAGTGGATGTTTGCCAACTGCTGGTTACTGTCCCTTAATTGGTGTTAATGGTTAAATTACTGCTGGTTACTGTCCCTTAATTGGTGTTAATGGTTAAATTCTACACATTCTGGCTCTGTGTCTAGTTTTCTCTAGATGCTAAATTCTGTCTTCCTTATACAAACATTTTTTTTTTTTTTTCTGCCTAAATCGCTAAATCTCTAAGATACATGCACTTGTTTCGGCATATGTGTTGTGTCCCCATGGATTTCAATATTGAATAAATAAACATTTAAGGAATAAAACTTCCTCAATACCATATTAATGTGAAAATACATCATTTTAAAGCTATTCAAAAACCCTTATGGCAGAAGGCTATCAGGATGCAGAGAGACACCTGGCATTCATACCAATACCCATGAAATAGAATAATACCTCTCACACCTTTCTTCTTTCCCAGCCACTTAGAGTTTTTCAAGCACTCATTTACATTTCCTTTGAATTCTCAGGCAGCTTTCAAAAATAGCCCCTTTATAGAAAACAAATTAATCACCATGCAAGCAGTTCTCACTAGAAGCAACATCACTAGGAACTTCCCTTTTATGAGCTCTTGTTGCTGCAGGAAACTCAGCCCTAAATCTCTCTCTCTCTCTCTCTCTCTCTCTCTCTCTCTCTCTCACACACACACACACACACACACACACACACACACACACACACACACAAACACACACACACACACACACACACACACACACACACACCAGTGTATATATTCTCCTGTCTCTCCATATGTCCATAGAGGTTAGCTGAATAAGCCTAGTGGAGACAGATCACTTTGCACCTGTAGCAGAAAGAATAGAATTCAGTGTTAACAACTCTTGTTTCCCTCACATCTAATTCACTCAAACCTCATCTGTGGGTCCTAGTAGTGTTTTCTATAATTATGTGATGGAAGAACAAATGATATTAGTCATAATCATCATAATCTCCAACAGTCTGCTCCACAGACCTCAGTGTGTGTGTCATGTATTAGGCTGACATTTTGAAATTGTTTATGGCAGGATATATTCGAGGTAGACAAATTGCAGTTTCTATGACACCTCAACAGAACATGTGGCACCACCTTTTAACTGTTCTGTTACTCCAACTATTGCACTGAGAACTCTTTAAAAATTTCCTTTCCATGTAAGTTTCATGAACAGTGCTTAGTACCTAATCGGTGCTCATGGCTACGTAAGTGATGAATATCTCCCCTTTAGAGAGTTCCTGTGCATGATGGTAGATCTTCTACTGAAAGCTTACGTATAGACAAGACAGGAGCTACTGGAAAGGATAACTGCATTGCTTCATGACAGAAGTCTCAGGCCAATAGAACCACTTTCTTTTTTTTCCCCCAGATTTACTGAGGCATAATTTGACTTGTCTATTTTGGTCTCATATAACTATAGCCACCCTTACTCTCTTTTAATCTCTTCATTTTAGCCAATATGTATTCTTAAATATAATGAGTGTCCTGTGGGCAATCTATAGTTGGGTCTTTTTTATTACTATTACATATTATTATTACTATTAATTATTTTGTTGGAAAATTTAATCCATTTACCTTTCACATTAATAGGTAAGAACTTATTATTGACATTATATTTATTGTTTTCAAATTATTTTATAGTTTCTTTTGAAAGTTTCGGTAGTATGTCTTGATTCCTTTCTCTTTGTCTGTTGTATTTCTATTACTTTTAATTTCATTGTGGTCACCATGAGACTTAAATAGAACATCTAATAGTTATAATGGTCTATTTTAAGTTGATAACAATCTAACAATCTTTTCACATACCAAAACTCTACACATTAACTTAATTTCCCCTCATATTTATGCTATTTATTTCACAATTTACATCATTTAAATATTGTATGTGAGTTAACAAATTATTGTAGGTATTTCATACAGTTATTTTTAAAAATTTATCTTTTAATTTTAATGTATGAGTTAAAAGTAATTTACTTTTAAGTAATTTACATCATTGTACTCTTGGAGTATTCTGAATTCAAGTACATTCTTACATTTATAGTCAATTTACTTGTTCATGTTTTCAGGTTATTCTTTTATGTGTGTGTGTGTGTGTGTGTGTGTGTGTGTGTGTGTGTGTTTTTTATTCTAATTCGTTATACATGCTTGAAACCAAAGGTTGAATAATTCTATTGCTATGATGATACTGACTTTTTTTAAAAAAAAAACTTATTTATTCTTTGAATACATAGAAATTAGGCAGACCTTTCTTGGCATTTTTCAGTGTAATAGGAAAAACATCTCATTAGATTTAATAACTAAAACATCACAGGTGGTCTTTGAGGATAAAAAATACATGAAAGTTTCTTATAAATAGTAAGGATAAATGTGGACATTGAATGATAGAATTTTTTTTCCTCCTTTAGTTTTTATTTATTTATTTATTCAAAGTTGTTGTATATAAAACAGTAGCATTCTTTTGTTTCAACTTGAAAATTCCTTTAAAATTCTTTTAAGTCAGGCCTGGTGGTGATAAACTCTTACTCCTTTTGTCTGTCTGAAAAAAAAAAATCTCTTTCCTTCATTTATGAAGAAGAACTTCAATGGATATTGTACTCTTTGTTAAAGTTGCTCTTTTTTTTTTTGTTCATTTTGTTTTGATTTTTGATACTTAAACATATCATCACAATTTCTCCTGGTCTATAAGTTTTCTGCTGATAAATCCACTGATAGTCTTATAAATGTTCCCTTTAGTGTGATGATTTGTTTTTCTTTTATTGGCTTTATAATTCTTTCCTTGTCTTTTACTTTGAAAAATAAAATCATAAGGTGTTTCAGTGAAGATCTCTTTATATTAATCTATTTGAGGTTTTTGGGCTCCATGGATCTGCTCATTCATTTCCCTACCCAGATTTGGAGAATTTCTAATTGCTATTGATTTAAATAAGATTTTCTCTCCTTTCTATTTCCCTATTCATTCTTAAAACTAGCATAAAGTATTAATCAGTTCACTTTACAGTGTGCCATAATTTACAAAGGCTTTCTTCATTCTTTTTCAATATTTTGTCCTGGGGTTCCTCTAATTATACAATTTCAGATGACCTGTCTTCAGTCTCATTTCTTTCTTCTATCTGATTGAGTCTGCTGTTGAAGCTCTTTATAAAATTGTTCAGCTCAGTCATTTTATTTTTCAGTTCTAGAATTTCTGCTTGGTTCTTTCTATGATTTCTATCTCTGTGTTTGATTTCTATTTTTCTTCATGTATTATTTTCCTTAAGTCTTTTAGTTATCCAGCTGTATTACTTACCCCTCCTCCTCCTCCTCCTCCTCCTCCTCCTCTTCTTCCCTTCCTCCTCTTTCCTCCTTCCTCTTCCTCCTCCTCCTAGTTATTATAAAAAAAATCTTTTAACTTTGATGTACAAGTTAAAAGTAATTTACATAACATCATTTTACTGTTGGAGTATTCTGAATTCAAGTACATTCTTACCTTTACAGTCAATTTATTTGTTCATGTTTTCAGGTTTTTTTTTTTTTTTTTTTGTTCATTTTGTTTTGATTTTTGATACTTAAACATATCATCACAATTTCTCCTGGTCTATAAGTTTTCTGCTGATAAATCCACTGATAGTCTTATAAATGTTCCCTTTAGTGTGATGATTTGTTTTTCTTTTATTGGCTTTATAATTCTTTCCTTGTCTTTTACTTTGAAAAATAAAATCATAAGGTGTTTCAGTGAAGATCTCTTTATATTAATCTATTTGAGGTTTTTGGGCTCCATGGATCTGCTCATTCATTTCCCTACCCAGATTTGGAGAATTTCTAATTGCTATTGATTTAAATAAGATTTTCTCTCCTTTCTATTTCCCTATTCATGTCTTAAACAAGCCTAAAGTATTAATCAGTTCACTTTACAGTGTGGCATAATTTACAAAGGCTTTCTTCATTCTTTTCAATATTTTGTCCTGGGGTTCCTCTAATTATACAATTTTCAGATGACCTGTCTTCAGTCTCATTTCTTTCTTCTATCTGATTGAGTCTGCTAGTTATTTTTAAAAATTTATCTTTTAATTTTAATGTATGAGTTAAAAAGTAATTTACTTTTAAGTAATTTACATCATTGTACTCTTGGAGTATTCTGAATTCAAGTACATTCTTACATTTATAGTCAAATTTACTTGTTCATGTTTTCAGGTTATTCTTTTATGTGTGTGTGTGTGTGTGTGTGTGTGTGTGTGTGTGTGTATTTTTATTCTAATTCGTTATACATGCTTGAAACCAAAGGTCGAATAATTCCATTGCTATGATGATACTGACTTTTTTTTAAAAAAAAAACTTATTTATTCTTTGAATACATAGAAATTAGGCAGACCTTTCTTGGCATTTTTTCAGTGTAATAGGAAAAACATCTCATTAGATTTAATAACTAAAATATCACAGGTGGTCATTGAGGATAAAAAAAATACATGAAAGTTTCTTATAAATAGTAAGGATAAATGTGGACATTGAATGATAGAATTTTTTTTCCTCCTTTAGTTTTTATTTATTTATTTATTCAAAGTTGTTGTATATAAAACAGTAGCATTCTTTTGTTTCAACTTGAAAATTCCTTTAAAATTCTTTTAAGTCAGGCCTGGTAGTGATAAACTCTTACTCCTTTTGTCTGTCTGAAAAAAAAAAAATCTCTTTCCTTCATTTATGAAGAAGAACTTCAATGGATATAGTACTCTTTGTTAAAGTTGCTCTTTTTTTTTTTTTTCATTTTGTTTTGATTTTTGATACTTAAACATATCATCACAATTTTCTCCTGGTCTATAAGTTTTCTGCTGATAAATCCACTGATAGTCTTATAAATGTTCCCTTTAGTGTGATGATTTGTTTTTCTTTTATTGGCTTTATAATTCTTTCCTTGTCTTTTACTTTGAAAAATAAAATCATAAGGTGTTTCAGTGAAGATCTCTTTATATTAATCTATTTGAGGTTTTTGGGCTCCATGGATCTGCTCATTCATTTCCCTACCCAGATTTGGAGAATTTCTAATTGCTATTGATTTAAATAAGATTTTCTCTCCTTTCTATTTCCCTATTCATTCTTAAACTAGCATAAAGTATTAATCAGTTCACTTTACAGTGTGGCATAATTTACAAAGCTTTCTTCATTCTTTTTCAATATTTTGTCCTGGGGTTCCTCTAATTATACAATTTCAGATGACCTGTCTTCAGTCTCATTTATTCTTTCTTCTATCTGATTGAGTCTGCTGTTGAAGCTCTTTATAAAATTGTTCAGCTCAGTCATTTTATTTTTCAGTTCTAGAATTTCTGCTTGGTTCTTTCTATGATTTTCTATCTCTGTGTTTGATTTCTATTTTTGTTCATGTATTATTTTCCTTAAGTCTTTTAGTTATCCAGCTGTATTACTTACCCCTCCTCCTCCTCCTCATCCTCCTCCTCTTCTTTCCCTCCTCCTCCTTCCTCCTTCCTCTTCCTCCTCCTCCTCCTAGTTATTATAAAAAAATATCTTTTAACTTTGATGTACAAGTTAAAAGTAATTTACATAACATCATTTTACTGTTGGAGTATTCTGAATTCAAGTACATTCTTACCTTTACAGTCAATTTATTTGTTCATGTTTCAGGTTATTCTTTTTTTTTTTTTTTTTTTTTTGGTACCGGGGATTGAACTCAGGGGCACTCGACCACTGGGCCACATCCCCAGCCCTTTTTTGTATTTTAGTAGCGACAGGGTCTCACTGAGTTGCTAAGTGCCTTACCACGGCTGAGGCTGGCTTTGAACTCGCGATCCTCCTGCCTCAGCCTCCCAAGTGCTGGGATTACAGGCGTGCGCCCCTGTGCCCTGCTTCAGGTTATTCTTTTGTTTCCTTCTCCTCTTCCTCCTCCTCCTCATCTTCTTCCCCTCCTCCTCCTCCTCTTCTTTTTCTTCTTCTTCCCCCACTTCTTCTTAGCTCTTCTTCTTCAGGTCACAGAACTTCTTCAAACTGTTTTTGAACTCTTTTTCAGGGGGTTTGTAGATCTCCATTTCTTTAGGTTTGGTTACAGATGTTCTATTGCCTTTTAGTGATAATCATGTTTACCTTTTTATTTGTGATCCTTATATCATTACTTTTGTATGTTCACATTCAAGGAGTCAAACACCTCTCTAGTGTTTGCAGACTGGTTTTGGCAAGGAAAGACCACTACCAGTTTGCAGCTGGACTTACTGCTAGAGTCCTCAGTTGATTTGGCATGGTGCCTGTGCCTGTGCAGCAGACTTGGAATCTAAGTCTGTGGTGGGCCCCGCCTAGAGCTTGTGTCCATGCAGTAGGCTTGGTACTTAGGTGAGTACCTGTTTCCTGAGTTTGAAAGGCCAGACTAGCACCAGGGTCTACTTTGTGGGCCTGGAAATAGTATATATGTGCACACACCAAATCTGGGTCCATGGAAGCTGGCAAATATGGGTGCTGGTTGTAAACCTGAATGCACAGGGGATTCCTAGCACAGGCAGAATTCTTGAGCCTGATTCCTGGAAAGTGACCTGTGCGGAGACAGTCTTGGTTCTTAGGTCTTCAGAAGAAGCCCTGGAATCTGGACCTAGAGTGAACAGCCTGGTATTTTGGATGGCTGAAAGCCTGTTTTGGTGGGACTGATCTGAATCCCTGGTCAACAGGAGCAAATATATTGCCTTGGGCCAGAGGGGACAGCTTGGACTCTGGGACCCTGAGACTGGCCTGACACCAAGGTTCCTTGTGGTGGGACTGCTGCAGGGATCAGCAACAAAATCTGGTGCTCAGCTCATTCTCCTGCATTGTGTAAGGTGTCTTTGTCACACACTGTCTGGCCAAGCTTGGTGAGGTTGGCAGGGTAATGCAAAATGTTCTTCCTTCTTTAATGTGTCTTTTTTAAAATTCTGTGTGAAATCCAGGTGCTGTGATTTCTTACCTGAATGCTTTAGCCTTTGAAAAGAATTTTCACTCATGGATAGTAGTGCAAATCAACATTCCTGTTTGATGGACAAGTGCTGTAAACTCCTACTTTGCCATCTTGCTGGAATCTAGCAGGACATTCACTTTCAAATGTACACTCAAGTCACAGCAAGGTAGTTCCACAATCTAAGCTATCCCCTTTCATCTCACTCAGCAACTCTCTTATTAGTATAGTATCAAACATTTATTTATTATCTTAATCTATGTAGGGCACTTTTTAGTTTTCTGAATTGCCTTCTTCAGTAATCAAACAAACTTGTGATTAAAAGAGTTTAGATAATTCTATATTATAGATGTGAAATGAAATCTAAATTTATTCAGATAATACTTTGTAGAAGTGAGTTTGAGTTAGATTTGTCTCGCCAAATTTAAAGTCAGATGCCTACCTACTGCATTATGATGTTCTCTATGGTGCATACCTGATAAGTAGAAATGAAAAAAAAAATTAAACATGATAAAGGCTTTGAAAATTAGCATTAGTTGCACAACTATCTTCATGTTGTATATTATGCACTTGATTTTATACATTTTGTTTAATTCTTAAAATATACCTTGAAGTTGGTATGAAGTTTGGAAAAAGCAATGATGGCCCAGTCACCCAGCTGATATGGAACAGTATAAGAACTTCAAAAGTTCTTCATTGCATACATCATATGTACTCCATTCCACAGTAACTACTTAAACATTTATAGCAGTTATATGTAAAAACAAGCAAAAAACTTTTTTGAACTAAGATTGTTACATCATTCTTAAGTATGTAGAATATGGAGATATATGTATACATACATACATATATATTTGTGTGTATATATAATAATATATAACTATATATATATAGTTTATATATGCAATTTAAGTCTCAAGTGTTCTCATTTATAACACAAGAATAGTAATAGCTCCATAGCTTTAATGATTAAGGAGCATGTGCACTTTAGAAGCTTGTGAAGCATGCATAGAAGACATGGTTGTCATAATTGTCATTTTCAGGGCATCACATTGGCTAGTGGGCATATTGTCATAACTTACTACGTTGAAAGATTATAAATGATGAGTCTTGTCTGAAAAATAACCTTGAATGGGACTAAGGTTAGGTACAGGCAGTGTGTTTCACAGTGATAGAGTCACTAGTTTTATCTACTTAACAAAATTAAACTCTAAGACGAGGCTTTTGAAGAGGTAGAATATCTGAATAATATGGAATTTTAAGACTGAGCGCAATTATCTGCTTGAGAACTTTTGATCGTGTGTCTTCTCTGTGTGTTTCATGTCAGGAAAGCTAAACCTCCTCATTTGCCTGGTGATAATGAAAGCAGCTGCCCTCAATTTCACTGTTAAACATTTCAGAAGAGGATGGCTAGCAATACACCATGGGAGGCTGTCCTCATGGAAAGTACTGGCATATATGCCTAATCCTTTATCTGGCTTTATGCAAATGGACTCTTCTCCTTAGACCTCCTGTTATTTATCTGTCTTTTCCTATTTGGATAAAGTATGAGTTTACATTCTGCTCCAGTGCCCTTTTTTCTTTGTGTCTAAAGATGCCTACTTGTACATTCTCTCTTGGGCCAGTTTCTCATCATTTGTACTTGGGAAGCTTTTCACATCCAGCTGCTTGAATAAAATGATTCCCCCAGTGTGATAAGGTTCTGTTTTGTACATACTACTAGTGGCGTACCCTGTTGTACTTCTGGGATAGGTCTTGGGTCTTCCCTGGTCCTCCTAGGCATGTTTAGATCCCATGAACCCTATTTGTACTTTCTTTGACCCCCATATTTCCCCAGTCATAGCTCTAGTCAAATTTTGTTCCAAAACTCTGGATCACGTCCGTGTTCTCCATTGTTCTGTAAAATTGCTTTCTCTGTTCTGTGCATACACTGACTCCTTCCCTGCTGTGGCCTTAAATCCTAAACAACGGACAGTTACCAGACCTCAGTTAAGAGACTGGGACTGTCCTGAAGGAATCACATATTTCATGAATAAAGTAAATTGTTCACCTATTTATTTCCCCTGAATGCTTCATCTCCACAGGTAGTACTCAATGTAGTTGAGCTTAGCAAGCATAAAAACTCTGCTTTTAAATAAGAAATCCACTATTCACAAGGTTCAAATGTCCTCTCCAAGGAAACCAAGGAAAGACACTCCAACTGTGGTTTTCTGACTTGAATCCAGGACTCTGCCTGCTACTCCTGCCACAGTGGGTGGGCACTGTCATCACAGCCACCTTCATATCTGGCCTCCCTTGAATCTAGACTCGTGTTTTCAGTACTGTAACTGGAAATTTAGGTTTGCTTCACTGCTGACACATATTTCTAAACGTATGCAGTAAATTTAAATGAATAAGATGCCTTGCTGAGAGGGAAATCTGGATTATTATGTCCTGAAGGCAGATCAGCACGAGCATTATATGCACATAAAAATAACCTAAGGGTTGTTAATATGAATAATATGTTTTATCACCATTAAAGCAAGATTTAGACATTTTAGCCTTTTCTCACATAACAGGCTGTTCGTTTTAGTATAAGAAGATTCTTAATAAAAATGATTAATGAGGTAAATAGCTTTTTGTATATACACTGTTTTTCCTCTTTCTGAAATTATGTCTTCTGGAATCTAAGCCTTTCTCTTTGCTATAAATTAAAGGACGCTCCTTAATCCAACAGAAAAGATGAAACAAGTGCACTCAGCAAGAGGTGGTCTTCAATATTGATGCTAAGGCTTTTGTTGGAGAAAATTTCCTTGAAAACTCACCAGCAGGTAAAATTAGACATTTCTAAGTTGTTTCTTTTACTGAATAGTTTTTCAGCTAGTAAATGTATCTAAATATATATATATAAAGTAGTAAAAATAGAAGAAGAAAAATTCTTCCTTTGTGATTTAAATTTCAAATGGAATAGCATGTTCAATATGAATTGAAATTTTTTCTAATAATTCATATTTTGGCTTCAATGTGAAGCAGAATCCTCTCTTGAAAGTGACTCCCTCTGAATTGGTTTCTCTTTAGATGTTGATGCCTGAGTCCTTTGGCCCAAAACCTCTTTTTTCTGATCACTAGACACATGATCTGGGGAAGGGGAAATAATCTTACATGGAATGAACTGACACTGTCCTGGGGTCTCTCACAGACACCTTCATAGGTGCTGTTCATTGTCAGCCTTCAAGCTGTCTCCTAAGATCCTTACCTACTGGAAATAGCTGAACCATATAGCCAATGAGACTGCGGCGAGGATGGAGTTTGGCTTCTGAGGTGAGGACATGAGAAAACATGCCAGCTTCTTTCTTGCTCTCTGAGTTCATTCTTTTCCAGGAACTGCCAATCTCTGTATCACGGAACTACTTGAACAGTGAGAAGCTGAGACTTCCTGCTAAACAGCCACATGAGTGGACCATGGGATTGGATGCTTCAACCCCAGTCCAGCTTTTAGGTACCTGGACACCTGGTCAACATATTGATTATGATAGCATATAGTCCTGAAGCCTGCAAGCATGTAGTTGAAGCTCTCATAGAAATCTTGAACCCCAGAAAGCTTGAGGTAATCAGTGTCCATCCCTGAAGGGGTTAAACTTAAGATAGCTTCTACATAGCATGAAGTAATTGGTTGAAACACTAGTAGAACCATCTACACAGCACTTGTGTTGCTACATGCACATTGAAATTACTCCTTTGAAAAAGGCGTACAGTCACTATTATAACTCACTGCTCGCACATCAGAAACCAGACCAGAGAGATCCACCCAGTGCTCCAGGGCCACGTAGTTTATGCATAGTAGAGGAAGGATGCAAACCCAGGTCCAGGGAATGACAAAATTAGTTGTGTTTCCACTAGGCCCTGTTCACAGCTTCGGTGTTCAGAGGTCAATTCAGTCAGCAGACATAGACACACCACTTGCTGGAACCTCCGGGGCCAGCTGCTGTGCTCTTCCTGGAGTCCTACAGGAAGAGGACATCAAGGACATTATTTTGATGGCAGTGGAAGCTGAAATGCGTTCTCTTACCCTATTTTCCCCTTAGGAATGCAGGTACTCACACTTCCAGATGCCAGGAGTCCATTCTAGGGGTACACTACATCCAATGACTGGTCAATGTGAGGCTGAGAAGGGGTGCACAAAGGCACAGCCCACCCCTCCACAGGAGACTAAGCTCAAGGTCCAAGGCCGTTCCAGACTCTTCGTCAGGCTACCACCTTTGCTGAAAAGTCCCTGGCGTTCAAGCTCTCGTTCCGCCGAGTCCCGCTGCATTCACCTCCTCGGTACCTGTGTGCCGTAGGAGCTCCTCAGCTCGGGTTCTTGTGTGCACATCCCTGTGTCAGAGTCCACTTCCCAGGTAGGTCTTAATTCTCAACTCAGTTATTATTCATTTCCTTATTTTTGAAATAACCAAGCTGGCCTAATTTCTTCTAAGACAATGATTCTCACCATGTGGTCCCAGGATCAGCAAACTGATCCTGGGACCACATGGTGGTTTTGTCTGGGAACGTGACAGGAATAAAAATTATTGGTTGACTCTCCATTAGGTATCATGAATCAGAATCTTGGGAATAGAGGTCCAAATTGCATGTATGACAATTATTCAGGTGATTCCAATGTTCATAAAGTTTGAGAACATTGGTCTATGAGTTATTATGACTCACAAACATCTTGATTGTGAGTTGATATCATATTATTATCCTTTGGTTGGTTGGTCCTGAGTTTTCAATGGATTGGAGGACATGTAATTTGCATTCCCCATAATGCGAAATCAAATAAAATTTTTAAAATGTTAAATGTAGGCGCTAGTACATAGATTCCAAATTTTTCAACATGGCAGGAAGGAAGAGTTTGTTTTAAGCAGACTGGTAGGTACAAAAGTGTATAAATTTTGGAGTGAGGAAAGATACTTTCTGATTCACATTTACTGTTATCATAAATATGTATTCAGAATCACATCTAGTGTCTGAGCTATTGTTTTCTCATTTGTAAAATGAACATTCAGTTTCATGCACTGCCTACTTTACAGAGAAGTAGCAAGCATCAAGGTTTACCATTTGGAAAATAAAAAGGTCTTGTGATCGAGTGTCTTCTTATGAGCACTAGGAACTAATACTCCCAATAAATGCAGACAACACTGTGTGCACATTTGCTTGTAAATACTACCATCTCCTGTGAAGGGATTGACCACACACTGCTTCCCCACTGACCTGAGTCCACTGCGGCAGAGCACACTCATGTGCAAAAAGTTACACCAAGGGGGTTTACTACTTGGAATGAGCAGCAGGGTCATGAGTCACCTAAGGACCACTGCAGGTCAGTCCCTCAGGACCCATTGCATAGGTGTTGGCTGCATTGCCTGGCTTGGCCACAGGTATGGGGCTGCCCAGGGCCTTGAGATCTGGTTATAGGCCCAGAAAATGTGGCTCACCTGGCAAAGCTTTAAAAGACATGCTACTTCCAGAGAAGAGAGGAACAACACTGGGCTATTCTGGGCAACTTGTCTCTAGCCCAGGACAATTCACTTCCTAGGAGTGGCAGGAGCAAGGCTCTGGCTGTTTTGGGGACTTTCCTCCCTACCTCAGGACTTTGCATTCTAACACATTTCACTTATTCTTGGGAGCTGTCAGCAAGGAAAGAGGGCCAAGCTGGGTTGGTCAAAAGCTACCTGGGCAAGGGTTCAACACTTAGATATGTTGATTACTAATTGTGGTCTAGGCATATAAAAATGGTACAAAATATATTTGCTTTATTTGATTTCTTATGAGGAAGTTACATGTTATAAAATTGAGAAACTTGTCACAAAATAGTGTGCATCAGAACAAATTGTTCAACATAAGTTATTAGCAGAGTCAAAGTTGATTTCAGTATATTTTACTGCCTCCCTCTTTCTTTAAAAATAAGAAATTTAAGCATTTATTGATAACAGACACTAATACGATTAGGAAATACATTCATAATACTGTGTACACACCTATATACATGCCTGGAACAGCATCAAATATACATGTGTGTATGTGTATCTATGGTTGTGCACCTGTGTATACATATATATGTAGTAAGGTATGTGTATTTAATTCTAACAAGCCCACTAGGAGAGGTACATATTAAATTTAACCTACCTTTGCAGATAAAAATATATAAAACCAGAACATAGAGAGATGAAATAACTTACCCAAGGTCACATAGACTTGTTGGAAGAAAAGAGTTGTCATTTAAACTTCAAGAGACTTGTTCTAGAGACTCTGGGGAAACCAACTGTGTAATACAGCTCTCAGGCTAAAGTAATGTAATGCTGACATTTTCTCAGATAAAGGTACAAACATTGGCACTTTACTGTGTCAAAATGAACAGTAATTCAGGTTGTATTAGGAAGGAATTCATCTGCTGGACTTTACTAGGGTCATCTTTGAGGCTGCTGTGATCTGGGGTTGGGCTCCAAATAAATAACACTCAGTGGCCTCACAGTGGCCTGGTGATCCTGGGAGCACCCAGGCCTCCTGTACTCTGAAGTCACATCTCAGAAATCGCATATCATTGTTGTCCCCACTTATATTGCAAGCCGTAGGTAAAGTATCAAATAAAAATATTGAGAATTTTATAATTTGAGGAGGAAAGAGATACTTTTAAGAGCAATTGTAGCACAGTGAGTCTGGATAGGATTCAGGTGAACATTGGGGCTGGCAACAACACATGACACTCAGGAGAGGAGGCAGCAAGGAAAGTGTGTGCGTTGGGGGGGGGTGTGCGTGCACGTGTGTTGTGCATGCACACGCACAAGCATGCATGGAGACATTTGGAAGGGGGTAATTGCAAACCCCCACCCCCGCTTTACTGGAGAGAACTGACAAGGGGAACAGCAGAGGTGGCTTGAGAAATGAGCAAAAGCGATTCCACAAGGCCCTTCAGTGTCCGGCATAGGGACTGGACTCTGCCTCTGAGACAGTGAGGGGACAGCCAGAAGTTTTAATCAGTTGTGAAGCCTGGTGACATTTCTGCTTTAGAAAGATCACTCTGGCAACAGTGAGGAAGGGAGCTCTGAGAGCAGCCAGATCTTGCCCACCTTGGGGACATCCCAAGGGCATCTTAGAGCTCTGACAGCTTGCATTGCTGGTGTCCTTTAGATGAGGTTTTCACTCTGAAACACTGTCCACTTGAATATCATTAAGCGTCACTCATCCACAGCTTACACAACTCCCACTTGGAAATGCCTACATATTTTAAGGGTGTGCTATTTGAGTCTCCTCTTTCTAGTCCTTATAATAAAATAAAAAATAAATGATTTCTAACCTGTGCCTCCAGCATACCCTCTAACAAACCAGTCTTATTTTAAACTATTAGGTCAAGCCAGCTTATACTCAAAGGCTAATTTTGGGCTAAAGACGAATCTAAAATTCTTCACAGTATGAGATATAAAACCCTGCTTGGTTCTAAGTTTGCCATCCATAATCTCATGCATTTTATCATTCTGATCATTTCACTTTTTTTCCCATATAGTAGATATCATTATTGACAAAGGCATATTTATCAGAATATTTACTTGTGATCTGTTCTTACTACCAGACTTATAGAGTGATAAGATAAAAACTAAAACCTGTGTCTTTGATTTGTTGTGCTCACTATTTTCAGCACTGTGCATGACACAAAAGTACCAATGCATATGTGCATTTGATAAAATGAGAAACAAGCTCGTGTGGTTCAGCTTCTGACCCTCTGAGAAACCTGGAAGATGCCTCCAGCTAAGGGTTACAACAGCTAAGCCAGAGATGCACCCACCATGCAGTGGGGAGAGCAAGGTTGTGAGATCTAATAGAGTAGGACTCAGAACTTCTATTTACACAGCAGATTGTATAACCTCAGACAACATGTCTTCTTTTTCTAGGGCTGCCATGACACATTACTACAGAGAAAGTGGATAAAAACAAAGGAAATGTTTATTCTCATAGTTTTGGAGATCAGAAGTACAAAATCAAGAGCAAGCAAGGCCATGTTATTCACAACTTCCCAGGGAAGAGAAAAATGGATGCTAGGTGCTTCCAGCTTTGGGCTCTGTTTGGCATTCTTTGCCTGTGACAACATAACACCAAACTCCAATTCTGCCTTCACCTGGACTTCATCCCTGAATCTCTGAGTTCTTTTGTTCCATCTCTTAGAAAAACACTCTTGTTGGACTCAAGTCCAACTCAGTATATATAATCTCATGTCATCCCTTAATTCAACTACATCTGCCAAGACCCCATTTCCATATAAGGTCATGTTCATGATACCAGGAGCTGCCATAGCAAAATATCATGGACTGTGCAGGCACAGTCTTGATGTTCTTTCCAAAGAAGATCGCTCATTTTCTCAGAACACAGATAGGATAGAATTCTCACATCATCAGGCTCTGACTCCTTTTTGCTTAACGCTTCCATCAATTTATCTCTCATCTCTCCCATTTTATTACAAGCAGTGTTTTAGTCAGCTTTTTCGCTGCTGTGACTAAACGGATCTGACCTGAACAATTTTAGAGGAGGAAAATTTTATTTGAGGGTTCATGGTTTCAGAGGTCTTAGTGAATAGAGGACTTGCCCCATTCCCCAGGACTGAAGGTGAAGCTGAATATCATGGCAGGGGAGTGTGGTGGAGGGAAGCAGCTCATATTATGGTGATCAGGAAGCAGAGAGGTCTCCACTTGCCAGATACAAATATGTACCCCCAAACCATGCCCCAATTCCCACTCCTTCAGCCACACACTACCACTTCAGTTGCACTCACTTAGTCCCTATCGGGAGATGAATTCTCTGCTTGGGATAAGTCTCTTATAATCCAATCATTTCTCCCCTGAAACTTCTTGCATTGTCTCACACATGAGCTTTTGGGGGATACCTCACAACATAACAAACCTTAACAAACAGCAAGAAGGAACCAAGCTGAGCCCTCAACACTTTGCTGAGAAACATCCTCTGGTAAGTATCAAAGTGTGTTACTAATAATTTCTACTTTCTGTAAAACACTAGAACATAATTCAGCTAAGTTCTTTGCCCCTTTCTAGCAAGAATCACCTTTCCTTCTCTTTCCAGTTATATGTTCCTCATTTACTTCTGAGATATCACCAAAAGGACCTCTTCAATGTCCATATGCCTACCAATAGTCTCTGCAAGACACTCTGGGCTTTTTCTAACACGAATCTCAAAGCTTTTCCAATCTCTCTCCATTATCCACTCCCATAGACACTTCCACATTTTTTTTGTACTTCTATAGCAGAATGATCCTTCATGGTACTAAAGTCTGTTTTAGTTTGCTATGGCTACTAGGAGTTTCAAACAACAGAAAATCCTTATACCACAGTTCTGGAGACTGCAAGTCTAAGGTCATGGTGCAGGCAGTTCATTTCCTATGAAGCCCTTCCCTCTGGCTTGCAGACAGCTGCCCTCTTTCTTCTCCCTTTACATGGCTGTTGCTCTGCACACTCAGCTTTCGTGTCTCTAAAGTGTTTGTGTTCAACTTTCTAATTCTTATCATTACATCAACCAGGTTGGATCAGGGCCTATGTATGTGACCTCACTTAAATTTAATTATCTCATAAAGGCCCTGTTTCCAGTACAATCACACTTTGATGCACTGAGTTTGAGCTGCCACATATGAATTTAGTGGGAGGACACAATTCAGCCTATAACATTTATACAATGCATGCACATTCAGAGGTACATGTGAAGGAAAGATGTATATACATACATTAAAAAGCTTCTCTTGCCAAAGAATGATTCTCTTAAAACATATTAAAAAGCTCCCTTATGGCCGGGCGCGGTGACGCATGCCTGTAATCCCAGCACTTGGGAGGCTGAGGCAGGAGAATCGCGAGTTCAAAGCCAACCTCAGCAATGGCAGAGGCACTTAGCAACTCAGTGAGATCCTGTCTCTAATAAAATACAAAATAGGGCTGGGGATGTGGCCCAGTGGTCGAGTGCCCCTGAGTTCAATCCCCAATACCCCCCCCCAAAAAAAAAAAAAAAAAAAACCTCCCCTTGCCATGGCCAGTAAATGTACTTAGAATGATTCTCTCAAATGATGATCAGCAATCCAATGATTGTGTGATCAGCCCCAGAGCCTGGGTCCTAACACAGGCCTTTAAGATCATAGTGCCTGACCTTCAGCCTGCTCAGCATCATCTCTAGGGAGGAACATGGTGGGTTCATGTAGCAAACCCAGCATTCCTGATGTGAAAAAGAAAGCCTCCTCTTTTGCACACAAGACACAAGAGAACTTTCAGCAACTTGAGCTTCTCCATCATTCTCTTTTGCATATTTGGTTTGTGAACATCTATAATAGGTCGGGCCCCATTGCTTGTGTGGGTGATACACTAGCCCCCAGCTGGGAGCAGGACAGTGAGTACCTGGTTCATGACAGCTGACAGTGAAAAGCCAGAGAAATCTGAGTGGGAAGCACAGAAACATAAATTTCGTGTGTGATAAGGGTCTAGATTCCAAGAATGCTAGCACAGAGAATATATTGGGGTGTTGTAAAGTGAAATTGAAGGCGTAACTTCACACTGAGTGGCCAGAGAATCTGGCTGAGGGAGACACTTGAATCAAGATGTGAGTGATGAAAAGGAATAGAAAAATTCTAATTAAAAGAGCAGTAAGTGCAAAGACCATGACTCAAAAAAATCTGTGCCCTGCTATAGTTTTGTTTTGTTCCCTTTAAGTAATTCGTTCAATTGCAGTGCAGAGATTGAGGAAGACTAGAGTTGGCAAGATGAGCCATTAAAAAAAATAAAGAGCCATATATTACAAATGACAGAGAAACTCATATATATTTTCCCCCAAAGAAACCTCAAACAGTTGTATGAAAAATTATGAGTTCTAACTCAGGGCAATGAGAAAACTCAACACAGTTAATGTTTCCTAATGAGTGCAAATAAGCCTTCATATAACACCCCCATCACACACACACACAAAAATAAATAAATAAATAAATAAAAAATAAAATAAAAAAATAAATAAATAAATAAAAAATACCTGGAAACTGCAAAGTCAACAAAGCAGGAAGAGTGTGGAAGGTAAGTGAGACTTGGAGAAGCCAGCCACACAGGGGTGCACTTTTCATCACTTTCACTTCCTGGCTGTGTCCTAAGGGCTGCCTGAAGTCAGACTGGCACATCCATATCACTGGCATCTCAGAACGGAGTGATGGGTGCCGAAAAGTTTTGAGCAAACAATTACTAGAAAAAAATGCCTAAATGTCATGAGAGATATCAATGTGAGTATTAAAAGAGCTCAGTACAACCTGAAAATCATTATGATGGCTAATTTATCTGAATTGTCCACTTGATTGGATGAAGAGATACCCAAGATTAAGAGAGTTCTGGGTGTGTCAGTGAATGTGTTTCTTGGAGTGATTGGCAGGTGGGTGAATAAACTGAGGCGGGGACCCAGTCTACATGTGGGCAGCACAGTCTGATGGTTGGGGTACTTGCTGGAACAAAAAGGTGGAAGAAGGAAGCAGGAACAGAGGTAAGCTCCAGTCTTCTCCAGCAGGTGCTTCAAATGCTGCTGCGATTACCTGAGGACCTCAGGCTCCAGCTCCTTCACTCTTCCAAAGTGGACTCTGATCAATGATTCTCAGTGAGTTTCCAGGACTGCAGACACAGGCTGGGGCTGCATTTGGTCCCTCTTATTCTGGAGCTCCAGCTTCTTGGACTGGGAAGCTCCTGGTTCCTCCAGTTCTCCGCCTGCAGACTGCCATTGTGAGACTATTCAGCTTCTGACTGTGTGAGTCAATCTAATAATTTTCCTTTTTGTAATTGTGTGTGTGTGTGTGTGTGTGTGTGTGTGTGTATCTATATCTATATCTATAATCTCCCTTGTTGGTTGTGTTCCTCTAGAGAGCTAATACAATCATAAACTTAAAGGAAATGATGCCTAGACACATCATGATCAGGATTTGAAAGTTATAACAGAACACACAATTATTTGAGGCACCCAGAGAAAGATGACATAATACATATACTGGAGCAAAAGTTCAAACCCATAGATTTCTTATGAGAATCTACAAAAGACAAGAGTAGAAAAGCAATCTAAATTCTAAAAAAAAAAAAAAAAAATTAAAAAAAATCCACATAGAATTCCATATCCAGTTGGAAATTTCCTACAAAAATGATCAGAAAATAAAGACTTTCTTAGATGGAGGGCAATTCAGAAAATTGATTTTCAGCAGACTGATCTAAGAAAAGAAACGCTGAAATAATTCCTTTAGATTGAAGTGTAATAATAGCAGGAGGAAATGGGGAGCTTCAGAAACAAAGAAAAAAACAATAGAAATTAAACTAAATAATTTTCCTACGTATAAAACCATTGAAATACACATGATTCTTGAAAGCAAAAGAAGATAGCAGTGTTTGGTGGGATACCTAATATTGATATAATACGCATTATACTATACTATAGATGCTGGTGAGGAAGCATGGAGTTACTGGTCTGTTTGCAAGACTTTGCTTCTTTCTTGAAATGGTAAAATAACTTTACATAAATAGTGAGTTTTAATTCCTACAGAAACCTCTAAAACAAATTGATATAAAAAATAAATGCAGCTGGGCACAGAAGTGCACGCCTGTAATCCCAGCGGCTAGGGAGGCTGAGAAAGGAGGATCACGAGTTCAAAGCCAGCCTCAGCAACAGTGAGATGTTTAGCAACTCAGGGAGACCCTGCCTCTAAATAAAATACAAAATAGGGCTGGAGATGTGGCTCAGTGGTCGAGTTCCCCTGAGTTCAGCCTCTGGTACCAAATAAATATAGAAAGAAAGAAAGAAAGAAAGAAAGAAAGAAAGAAAGAAAGAAAGAAAGAAAGAAAGAAAGAAAGAAATTCAATGATTTAGCAAAAAGTAAATGAATAAAAATTCCAATATTCAAAATAAAAGTAGATAAGAGAGAACAGACAAATGAAGTTGAGGAAGGACAAACTAATGATAAAATGGCAGACCCAAATCCAACCATACTGATATCAAAATTAAGATTATTTTAGTCTAAATACGAGGATGAAAAGTTATAGGTTGTCAGGTGTGGTTTAAAAGCAAGATCCAACTATGGACTGTGTACAAAATAAACTAAATATTCAGGTACAGATAGAAGAAATATTTAGAAAGATGATGTCATCTTCTGTTCAGGCTGCCATAACAAACTACCATAGGCTGGATGGTTTATTAGCCACAAAAGCTTGTTTCTCCTCATTATGGAGGGTGAAAAGTACAAGATGAATGGCTCAGCAAAGTCTGTATCTGGTGAGTGATTCTGGTTTATAGATGAGCACCTTCTCACTATGACCTCACAAGGAGGAGGAGGCAAAGGGTTCCCTGGGATCTCTGTTATCAGGGCACTAATCCTCTTCTTCTCTATCCTGGACCCTGATCCCCTCCTAAAGGCCTCACTTCCAAATACTAACCTTGGGTATTGGGATTCAACATACAAACTTCCAGGGATGCAAGCTTCAGCCTATATGAGAAGAAAAAATATGATACCATAAAAATAACAATAATCAAAATGAAACTGGGATTGCAATATTAAGTATGAGAAAAAGTACACCTTAGAACAGAAAAATTTACCAAGGAGACAGAAGAAAATTGCAAACAGATTCGGCACTTATTTACAGAGAACACATAAAATTTGAGCATATGAACCAGACAAGACATTTTAATCAGTAAAGTCTTCATCAGTAAAGTTTGATAGATGTAAAGAGAAGTAAACAAATCCAACAGTTTTAATTATGGACTTCAACATTACTTGTTGAGTAGTCTTCACAAGAAGTAGTCAGAAAATCAGCGGAGGTGTAGAGGAACTGAACACTATCAACAACCCACGATACTTGATATAAAGGTCTCCAACCAACAACAGTGGGGGACAGATTATGTTTATGTGCACAATGAACATCTGTCAAGATACACTGTAAGCTGCCTGTCACGGCCAGCCACGGCGCCGCCACGGGAGGAAAATTCTCTGAGGCAGAGTTAAGCTTTTACTACTTTTACTTCTACTTTCTTAGAGCTTAGAGAGGGAAAGAAAGATTTTTCTTAGAGAGGGAAAGAAAGATTTTTCTTCTTAGCTTAGAGTAGAGTAGCTTAGAGTAAAGAAAGATAGAGCTTAGCTTTTCTTCTTAGCTTAGAGTAGAGTAGCTTAAAGAAAGATAGAGCTTAGCTTAGAGAAAGACTAGAGCTTCTTTCTTCTCTCTTCTTTCTTCCTTCTTCTGTCTAGAGTAGCTTAGAGTAAAGAAAGATAGAGCTTAGCTTTTCTTCTTAGCTTAGAGTAGAGTAACTTAGAGTAAAGAAAGATAGAGCTTAGCTTTTCTTCTTATAAAGATTAGAGTAAAGAAAGATAGAGCTTAGCTTAGAGAAAGACTAGAGCTTCTTTCTTCTCTCTTCTTTCTTCCTTCTTCTGTCTTCTGTCTTCTCCTCGGGAGCCTCGGCCTTACTCTGACCAGTCCTCTGGAGCCTCGGCCTAACTCTGGCCAGTCATTACTTCTTCTATCTGGTTTCTCTTCTGTAACCGCTCTGCCTACGTTCTGGCCGCTCTGATTCTTCTGACCGACCGAGTGACTGCCCCGGCTGACTGAATTCTCCGTTCTCCTAACTCGGACCGCTTTCACCCGGTTATATACCTTCAGGTTTGCGGGTGCCTACAGGTGCGTCACATACATATCAGGTGGAACCCATGGCTTCCAGCTAGCTACAACAGCCCTTCCTAATTAGGGCTCCTTCAATACACCATACTGTGAGGTAATTTTTCAAAAGTTATCAAATTTAGAATTATAGAAAACATCCAAATTGGCTTTTGACCCAAAGAGAATTAAAATTGAAATGATTATCAAAAGGTATCTTGAAAATTGACACATATTGGATAATTAAATGAACTTTTAAAACCTTGAAGAGTCAAGAATTTGAAAGTGAAATTGGAAATTATTTTGATGTAATTAAAAAAAAAAAATCAAACCTAGTGGGAACCCAGGAAAGCAGTGCTCATGGAGAAATTCATGGCATCAAATTTTTATTTGAATAAAAATAATAGTTTTAAATCAGAAATTTCACTTCTTACCTTATATTAGGTTTGGATCTGAGGTGTTCCCCAAAGCTCAAGTGTGAGACAATGCAAGAAGATTTGGAGGAGAAATGATCGGGTTATAGCCTTAACCTAATCAGTGAATTAATCCCTGATGAGATTAACTGAATGGTAACTGGAGGTAGGTGGAGTGTGGCTGGAGGAATTGGTTCATTGGGGAGTTACTGGTCTGTTTGCCAGACTTTGCTTCTTTCTTGAAATGGTAAAATGGCTATGAGATATATATTTTGTATCTGGAAAGTGAAGTCTCTCTCTCCCTCCTTCCTGATCATCATGTGAGCTGCTTCCCTCTGCCATACTCTTCTGCCGTGATGGAGCTGGCTGTATATGGACTGAGACCTCTGAAACTGTGAGCATTTAAATAAGCTTTTCCTTCTCTAGGGTTGTTCTGGTCAGGTCCTTTAGTCATAGCAGTGAAAAACCTGGCTAAAACACCATAGTAAACAAAACTCAGAGATTTAAGAGCAGAATTAAACTCTAAGACAAAAGATATTAATAATATAAGAGCAAGGAAAATATTACAAATCAATTTAATTGAAATCAGAAAGCAGAAATGTAATGTAACTAATTCATTAACTATATGTAACAAAAGGAAGAACAAAAGAAAGAGAATCCAAATAAGCAATACTAATAATGGAAGGAGAAGAAATGACTATGGGCATTAGAACAAAATCAGTAATAATTCCATTCATCATCGTCAGCATAAATTCCACATCTTAAGAATATAAATTCCATAAGGATATAGGTAAACAGAGCTCACTAAGAAGAAATGGCTATATCTAGTTTTAAATTTTATTTGTGGTCTAATAACAACCAAAGTGAAAACATAACACCCACTTTGCTTCACTTTTGATTCCTGCCAAATATTCTAGAAAAAATTCAAATTCTTCCAGAAAATAAAGTGTATGTACATAGTCTAAGCTATTGTATAATTTTATGATCCAAATCTGACTCAAATATTAAATAATACTACATATCAATATTCCTAATTTATGCAGATGTATTTTATTAATCTGTAGAGAAAATATTAATAAATCAAACACAGATATATAAAAACTGCATTATTATCAAGTAATATTTATCCTGAGCATAGAGGGAATATTCACTGTTTGATAGCTAATTAGTATTATGCACCATAAAAGAAGATAAAAATCTCAAAACACACAGAGAAAATGTTTGAAAAACTCACCATTCATTCATTATGAAAACCATTAGCAAAAGAATTAGAAGGAATACCTATAACTTGATATGTAATAGCAAAAGACTAAATAATCCCTTCCTAAGACCCAGATAAAGGAACAATAATAAAAAATACAAATGATAAACAATACCAAGAATGGAAGGAGAAGAGACTACTCCCATAACAAATGGGCCATTGGAGGTTGCTCAAGAGCCAAACTGAGGCACCATGAAACACTTAGGTATGAAACTAACAGTGTAAGAACAGAATTTGTTCCCTGAAAACTGCAGTGCACTGATAAAAAGAATCACAGTGGATTTAAATTCAGAGACACACTGGATTCACAGTTTGGAAAACAGCATTGTTAGATGCCAATCCTGTCAAAATTGATCCACAGATTTAATGAACGTCAAATCAAAATCACAGTGGAATTTTGTTGTGGTTAACAACAGGTTGATTAAAAATATATATAGAAATATCAAAGACTTGCAATCAGAAAAAATTATTTAAAAGCAACAGCAAAGTTGAGGGTCGCATACTTCCTGCTTTCAAGAGTTACCATAGAGTTCATATTAAGGAAAGAGCAAATACACAGAGCAAAAGAACCAAACAGAAAATAAGAACAGTTCCCATTTGCATGTGTATGTCATTTCTCTCAAAGATGACACAGAAGCAAAATAGGAAAATGTCATTTTTAATAAGCAATGCTAAAAATAAATATTTATAGTATTGAAAAACTATATGATTCACCTTTACCAATAAAAATAAAAGTAAAAAAAACACCAAAATCTTTAACATATATCATGAATCGTTCACAAAATGTAACTAAACATTGCTCATGAATATGAGTATAAAGTAAACCTATAAATGTTGTTGGTCTTAGGTCAAGTAAAGACATCTTAGATATGACATGAACAATGAGAAAACAAAAACAAAAAGATAAATTAATCCAAACTTACAACTTCTGCTCTGTGAAAGACCCTATGGGTGGGACAAAAAAAAAAATGTTTGCAAATCATATGTTCAATACAGAACACATATAACACATTTTCAAGCTCAATTGTTAGAAAATGAATAACCCAGTTAAGAAACAGATAAAAATTTGAGAAGAATGCATACAGGAGGCAAATGAGCACACGTAATATGTTTCAGAATCATTCAATACATCAATATTTATACAATGAAAAAATGTTCATTAGTATGTGTGTGAAAAATATACATATACTACTCTCACCCTCCAAAAAAAAATGTACATACATGTGTCTCATAGAACTACTAGGAAATTACCAAAGAGCAACAAAATTTATTTTTACATTTAAAAAAATTATCTTTCTGAATTGGGTATACCTCAAATGCCTTGAAGCTGGTAAATACATAAAGAAATTGTGGTCTATCTCTATGGTGGAATACTATTAAGCAATTAAAAGGAGCCCACTGATCACACACACAAGAACATGGATGAATCTTAAATGAATTTTCTCAGATTCATTAAAGCCAGAGTTTAAAAACTACTTAATATGTGATAGCACTTGTATGATATCCTAGCAAAAGCAAACTTATATAAATAGAAAATAGATGAGTGGCCATTGGAGTTTATGGAAAGTGAGCAGATTTACTACAAAGGGGGCAACAAGAGAGAACTTTGGAAGGTAATGAAAGAGCTTTGTTTCTTGATCATGGTGATAGTTATACAACTGTATGCTTCTTTAAATCTCAGAACTGTAGAAGTGTGATTTATTTCATGTAAATAAATTCAAAACAGGAATAAAAGGTAATTCACAACAGCTAGATTGTGGAACCAACCTAGATGTCCCTCAGTTGACGAATGGATAAAGAAACTGTGGTACATATACACAATGGAATTTTACTCAGCAATAAAAGAAAATAAAATAATGGCATTTGCAGGTAAATGGATGAAGTTGGAGAACATAATGCTAAGTGAAGTTAGTCAATCTCAAAAATCCAAATATCGAATGTTTTCTCTGATATAAGGAGGCTGATTCACAGTGGTGTTGGGTCGGGGTACATAGGAGGATTAAAAGAACGCTAGAAAGGTCAGAGGGGAGGGAGGTGAAGGAAGGGAGCAAGGGGGAATGGAGGGGGAAAAAGAAAAGGTGGTTGAATAAGATGGATGTCATTATCCTAAATGTATGATTGAAGATTTGAATGGTACGAATATACATTGTATACAGTGTTCTGTAAAAAGATGCTCTATATGTTTACTATGAATTATAATGCATACTACTATTATAAAAAATAAATAAATAAAAGATTAAAAAAAGATGATGAGCAATGCCAATAAAATCATAGGAGTATCAGATAAGAAATAATTTGGCCGACACCATTTTTGGCCTCCGTTTCTCAGCACAAATGAAGCTCAGAAAACAAACTACTGCTATAACTTTCTTCTAGTAAACAGAAATATAGGATAGTAAATAGAAATATAGGATTGAACCCCATGGCTTTGGCCTCAGTCCAGTGACCTGGTAGCATTGTTCTAGCTAATCCCACCCTGTGGAGAGACCTGGGAAGAACTGAGTCCCCAGAGGTGGTCGCAGTGGGGAGCAAGGACTGCTGACTCCTCCTAGCAAGCCAAGCCAAGGGTAAGGCATCATCAATAATGCAATGTTTGCTTTCTTTTTCATGAACTCATTATTTTAATTTAATTCTATTTCTTGTGACAACTGCTTTTCAACTACTCTTCTTGGGGTTTGGACTACAGGGTCATATCTTGTTTTGGACTACATTCAACATTCTTCTAAGAAATGTCTTTAAATAAAAATTCCAAATATATTTTCTTGAACTTAGACATTTTATAATGAGTAGGACTGAGATTTTTTAATTAAATGCAGTAGTCCCAGGCTAAACATTATTAATTTTCCAAACAAGGAAAATATTTTTAGAGTAAAAAAATTAATTACTTTTGAAGAATTTGAAAAAAAAAATGTGTACATCTTTGCTTCATTATAACTGCAGAATGATCTTAGATTAGAGGTTATATGATATCACTTTAATGGCTTTAAACAATAAAATATGGCTATTTTACTGAATTATTGAATGTGTTTAATTGAAGGTTGTATACTGTGAACTATTGATTTGATAATTATTCCTGTGGACTATTAAGAAACGTTGATTTTTTTTTCTTTTTTTACTTTACCATTTTCAGCAACACTTATCTATTATTTATAATTTGAGAGCTAGGAATAAAAGATTTTAGTACAATACAATATTTCTAAAGTAGGGCAGGTCTTTGTGGGAGTCCAAGGTAACATTATACAGTATAATCAAAAATTAAATAACTTTAAATTTCACTAGGTGAAAAAAGATACCTTTTCCTGCAGTTAAATATTTTAATTGCAGGACTATTCACACTGACTTATGAACCCTTCCAACGTAAATGAAATATTTAATATGAAATATAAAATATTTTAACTGCTCTGTAGATTTCTCAAAAAAGAATTGAAGGGGCGTTTTTCTTTCTTTTCATTTTGTCTTCCAAAGAAAAGAATTTCTTTCTTAACCTAGTCATTTTTCCTTTTATGTCAAGAACAAAGGAATCAGGTCAGTGGAGAGTTTCAACAAGGGGTATTTTGAGCTCATCACTTAACTAGTGGTTAAAAAAAGACAGCTTATCAAAACAGGCTACAGGTCTTGTGTCAGTCTTATTTTTAAGGCATTCCCCTTTGATTGGCAGGGTATCAAGTACAATTACATTTTGAGGAATTTGTTGTGTACCAAGTGCTCTGTAACCTGACAGAGTACCTTGACACTAATTAAGTAACTACTGTGTGCAGTTCAGGTACCTGAGGGGTTTTATGTACACTGCCTCCTTTACAGTGGTTCTATCATTAACCCCATTGTATACACTGGTGAAGTGGAAGACAAAGAAAGTCAATTGAATTTCCAAAGATACCAATCCAGGAACAAACAGAGCTCATATTCATAAGCCAGGTCTGATTTTCACTATATCTTATTCTCTTTATTCTTTAACATTATCTACTTTTATGCTTTTATTAGTGCATTATAATTATGCATACTAGAGGTGTTCATTGTGACATATTCATATAAGCACATAATTTCCACTGCAATATATTCTCCAGTATCTTGCTCAAAATACTGCACACTGATTTTCACAGTCTGAGCACTTTGGCACAGATGTCTTTGGAATGGCTGAATGGCTGTCCCTGCAGAGGGAGCAACTTATGAAGAGCATGCAAACAGAGAGCTATTCCCATGGATGAATAGTAGGGCCTGGAAACTGGGAGCGGGTGGGAGAAGGTAGACTCTTCATGACAAAGAAAGGAGTTTAATGTTAACCTGGGACAAATTGATAAATTTTTGTCAGGTTGTTCTGATGATTCCCGGTATGAATATATATGTGTGTGTGTGTGTGTGTGTGTGTGTGTGTGTGTGTGTGTGTACACACAGATATGTTAAAATATAAATATATATATGTGTATATATATATATATATATGTTAAAAAGAAAGGTGAAGAGGGAGGAAGTAAATGGCAAGAAAGTAATAAGCAGAAGAAATGACAGATGATTACAGCATTAACTGAGCTCTTCTCATACATTCCTGTGCCTCTGAATCATCTGGTATGTGCTTAAAATCCAGGTTATGATTCATTGGGTCTGAAATGGGGATCAAATTCTGTACTTCTAACAAGTTTTCCAGGTGGTGGGTATTGCTGTTGCATGGAACACGTGCCTGGTAGTCAGAAATGAGAACAATGATTCTCAAAGTCTGATCCCTGGGACCAACATAATCAACATTGCCCAAGAATTGGTTAGAACGGTGAGTTCTCTAACCATATTCATATCAATTAAATCCAGATGTTTGGAGTTGGGCATAGGCATCAATAGTGTTTTAGGTTTTAATATTCAGTTGAAAGGAAATCGGTGACCTGGGGTAGAGAAAATGGGGACAAATGAAAAGAGAATGACTCTTTCAGTATGGATTTGGAGAGTAGAATCCAACCCAATTGAGCAGAGTTTATCTGTATTCCACTTAGGATAAAAACATTGACAATGACCTAATTTTATTGTTAAGCCCCTTCCTTTCTTCTTAAATATGAAAAATTTAAAAAAAAAATTTCTGCTGACAATGTAGATCATGCTTGGAAAAATCTAACATCTTCTGCCTGGTGATTAAGTAATTTGGATATTACTTTAATTAACAATTGTGCAAAATGCACTGCATACAAAAATGCACTGCATACAAGAGCATGTGATGAAACGCAAGAATTAGCTGGGGAAAATGCTATGTGATAATACGGAGTAAGAATAATGGGGATGATGGTTTCCTGAACAAATAAACAAAATTGCTTCCAACTTTTATTGTGAAGCATCCATGAACATCTAGCAATCTAGGTTGGAAAAAAAATATATTCTGACTGTTTTCTGTAACACACTATGTCACCTCAGAGAATGAACTTTAATTAGAATATCACTAGTGCCAAATTAGTAATAAATGTTTAAGACAAACTGAGATAGCAATAGTATGGGAACACTGTCACTGATGTAAAATCTGCTGTAAATCGCAAGGAATTTACATTTTCCATTAGCACACAGTCATAAGCATAAAAATGATGAAAGGTTACATACAGTTTGGATGTTCTTTAACTCAACTGAAATTATTGCCAAGAAATGGTGAGTGTAGTACTTAAATTTCCTGAAGCTTAAATGTGCATGGGTTAGAGTCTCGGTGCCTCCACCTTCAGCTGTGTGATGTTGGGAGAACTGAGTATCATAAATCTTGGTTATTTTAGCATTAAAATGAAAACAGCTACTTGACTCCTGTCCTGGTAGCCCATGTGCAGCATTGGAATGAGCAGTAATGTGGCTTCATGGAAGGACTATGGAATTTTATGTCAAAAAATTTCAATCCAGAGTTCCACCTGCATGGCCCACACAATGAAATTAGTCTTTGAATCTGTTTCTTTACTTGCAAAGGGGTAGTTTTGAGATTGTATGAAGTAATGCAAGTGAATCCTGTGGCATGCAAAGGTGCTTAGTAATTGAAATTAACATTTGTGGTAATGAGTATGTAGAGAGTTTACATGCTCTGTGGACATTAGGATCCATTTCAAATAAATATGACTATTGTCCCACTGGCCTCTTTCACACATTCCATTTGATCATATAGATAATGACATAGAAAGCTCTGGATCTCTCTTTCCCCTGTGATGGAGGAGACTCTTGGGGGATAAAGCATGTCTGTGTATGTCTGTGGTAATAAATTAAAAGTGGCCACAAACAACTTGACACTAATTTTATCAAAGGACAGAGTCTGCTTTCCTCTCCTTGAATCTGGGCTGCTGGTCTGTGACCATTTGACTAAAAAGCATGGGATACCTACCAATTGTAAACTGAGTCTTTAAGAGGACTAGAGGCTTTTGCTCTGGCTTTTAGGGCCCCCCAAACTCCAATTCCTTTCTGGAGAGAGCACATGTGAGCTCCAGTGGCGGGGCCTGGTGGGGGGCAGTCAGTATAGGTAATGAATGATTGGGTCAGGAAGATCAGGGATGATTCGAAGGAAATAAAATGCTAATACCTCCAGAGCACTTGCCCCTCCTCCGACCTGTTGCCAAGGTTACCACCAGCCTCCAAGGAATTGTTTCTCCCTGCAAGAAGTTGTTAATGAACACCCCCTGGATGGCTCTCTTCTTGCCCCTGGTCATCCCACCTTTTGGTCACTGGTCATGTAGGCAAGATCAGAGGAGGAGGCATGAGAAGAAAGGAAGGAAACTGACAATGCATAAAAGGGGCAAGACACCCCCATTCCCTTGGGCACCAGCTTGGACCCACTGCTCTGCAGAGGAGTCTCTGTCTTTCTCTCTCTTCTATCCTTTAAATAAACTTTTTGCACCTAATTGTTTCCCCAATGTTCAATCTTCAACACTGGGGAACGGGACGTGGACATGATTCTCAACACCAATAAATATCACATGGAAGAACAACACCTGGAGAAGCCTCACCTTCTACTCTCCTCTTCCAAGGCACCCGGTATGAATTTTTTTTTTTTTTTTTTTTTTTTTTAGTTTTCACCTTTTATTTGTCATCAAAATAATATTGTTCATAAATTTAACCATTACCTACAAACCACCAAATGCTTCAAATGGTGCTCCAAGGAATAGTAGAATCTCCTAGCTAAACTGTCTGAATTCCTGATTCACAAAGCATGATATATAAGAAATCGTTGTTTTTCAAGGCACTAAGCTTTAGGCATTTTGTTGTACGACAACAGATAATCCGAAACACATGGCTGCCCTGGAACACGCTTCCCACAGGGACTCTTTGCTCCCTGTTTCTGCAAGGGAGAACCTGCGATCTCTCTGCTCAGGCAAGTTTTAACTAATGTCTTATAGAAGAAGATGCACACATAAACATTGCACCAGTATCAGAGACTTTTGAGAAAAAATCAAAGGATTGACAAGTAAATGAATCTTCAACTGCCATTCTGAAGAATTCAACCATCTTAACAATTAGGAATATTCTTGCCATTTCTGGAAGTTTCCAGATTCCTTTGACTATTCATTTTCTGCATGTGCTATTTTCAACTGCCTGAGAGTGTCTTCCACATGAATGGCAGGTAGGATTTTCTCCAGTCACGACCCATCCTAAATGATAGCTCTCTGAGGAAAGGTGAAGTTGTGAGTAGTGAGGAAGAACTGCATAAACTCTAAATGGCTCCGGACAAATCCCTGTACTATGCGATTCTACAAAATCTAGAATGCCTTCTAGCAGCTTAAGGCTGTGACCCTAAAGTTCACCATTGATCTGCAGCAAATGTAAGGAGCCTTCCTAATGCCTAAATAAAGAAACTCAAGAATGCTGGAGAATTTATGTTTATTCTAGATAAAGCCTGATGGCAGATCTATCTGTCTCTGAACTCCTTAGAGGAGTTACTTTAGAAAGCTTGCAATTATAAATCCTTTCTTTGCCCCTTTAAGATTCAAATCTTGCTGGGGACCATCTTCTCAAAGACCTGAGAGCTCTCTCTTTGAATTGCCAACACAGAAGTGGGTGACTCCAATATCCCAGCCCCTGAGGAAGGGTGAAGTTTTAACCTGTGCACAGAGCCTTGCTCTAGCCTAGACAGTCACCTACCATCATCACAGCATAGGAAATGTGCTTCTCCTCAGGTCTGTGCCCATAAGCACCACGGGTTCCCTGGCCCCAAGAGCTGAACCTCTGCTCTCACATGCCCTTCAGTGACTCTTGTTTACCATACTTCTTGTTTGCTTATTTATTTAATTTTCTTTCATTTATTCATTCATTCATTTATTTTGCAAATTGTAGTTCCATTTTCACTGGGTTCCCTTCTGTTCCACAGAAGTTGTCACTGAACAAAATACGTCTTTCCTACCTTCACCTAGTGTCTGCCTTCATTCCTCTTTGCACAAAGCAGGGGACAGGTCACAAAAGGAAGGGGAGAGAGAGAGAGAGAGAGAGAGAAGTTTCTTATGGTATTTTTTTCAAGGAGTGATGAAAACTAAAATAGAGTACCTCTGTCATATTTGATTGAACCCAGACTTGGAAGGTCTACTATGCCACAATGGGACTTCATTTTGAAAGAGAAATGTGAAGTATAAACTTCTCGGAAGAAGAGGATTGTTGTGATAAAGGACGTTCAAGAAATCACAGGAGTGTCTGCAACTTTCTCTGGTGTCTCCACGTTTCCTTTGGCAGGGTGATTTACTACCCATCCATCCTCCCCATCATCATTTAGAATTTACATCAGGAAAGCTCCTTACATTTGCTGCAGAATATTTGATCAACTGTGAACTTTAGATTTATCCATGCTGCATTATAATACAGCCTATCAGAATGATCATATTGTACACTTTAAGTACAAATACTACATGTCAATTTAAAGTATAAAAATAGATGAACAACATAAAAAACCTTGTGTACATCTATACAGCCAGATTTCTTCAAAGCAATTGAATCCAAACAGTTGCTCAGAATCAATTAAGTGTTTTCTAAATAGAGGAATCTCTGCTGATGCAACAACAATTGAAAAAAAAAAAAAATAACAGACAAAAATCAACAACAGAATATCTGGATTTCTTAGTCATGACTTGAAAAGATTTCCAAAAGTAACATGAGAGATCTACTAAGTATTTAATTCTGAGAGTATACTTTCATTGGTTAATTAATTCAGCAAATAATTTTAAGGACCTGTAGTTTTCTGAGCAATTAACTGGAGATATAATTTGAAATAAGGCCCAGTTACACACTCAAAGGACTACAAGCTGGAGTCAGACCACCCTGCAAACAGACAGGAGGAATGCAGGTTACCATTTGCTCTTCTTAGGATGGGCTAAAGTCTGTCTTATCATAGAATTGGTAGGAATCCTTTGAAGACACAGGGTTCACAGGAATCTATTATGGAAGTTCTGACCCATTTGACTTGGGTCTGGTCCAGGACTGCAGAGAGAGTTGCAGACACACCTGTGATTTCTTGAACTTCCTTTATCACAAAAATCCTCTTCTTCCAATTTGTTTTTCATCAAATTTCATCTTTTGTTCCCGTGTTCTGTTGTCTATTTTACTGGCTGATGTTTTCTTTTCTTTTGGTTTTGGGATTGGAAGGTTTAGAAATATCAAATTAAAATTTTCAGTGTATGTAGGAGTTCACCAAGCAGGCAAGGAGAGTGAGTCTCTTCTAAGCCCAGTGAAGATCCTGCTCCAAATTACAGTGGCCTGCACACAGCCAGTGCATTTGGGGAAAGAGAAGTCATTGGGCACCTGCAAAATTACTATGGGAATGGAGAAGAGGCTAAAGTGGGAGTGAAGAACACACCAAGAGGAATGACAACACAGCCCTTCTCAGTCTTATTGGGGAATGCAACACCACCTATAGAGAAGCTTCAAATAGAGTTGACCATGACAGATGGGAACCTAAAGACAGGAAATAATACCTGTTAAGTCTACTTAAATGGCTCTTGAAATAGTCCTGTCAAGCTCTCATTCCATTGACTTGGGTCTGGCCCAGGTCTCTGTTTTCACAAGGATTCTTGTTTTGTTTTTTGCTTTTTGTTATAGCCCCTAAGTGATGTCATTTTTTAGTGTATTATGAGCAGACCCTGGGGTTTGGAATCGATCACACCTGGGCCTCTTTTCTGATCCTGCCCCTTGATGTGTGGATGTGTGTAATTAGCCATGATAATTCTTTCTAAAGTCGAGGTTATTGCAACTGCCTTTCAGGATCTGTGAGAATTCAACAACCAAAAGCAGATAAATGTCACAAGCCTCATGTAAGCCTAGGGGTGACCTGACTCAGGCCAGAGGAATACAGAAGCATTCATTCCTTTGGCTTTCTATTAACTATCTGTTTCTCTACTGGACTCCCCCGTCGTCACTCAGTGCTGCTGAAAGATCCAGCTATAGACTTCACCAGGCCTTTTTGAGCACACATCATACTGATCGCATAGAAGCTAGGAAGTTAGGAGAAACCACAGTATACACTGTTGGAGAAACAAAGTTGCACAGAGCATGTACCCTGTAAATAATACATAGAAATCATATGTGTTCACTTAAATAAAGCAAAAATAAATGAGCAACATAAAAACCTTCAGGTCTACCGCCTACCATATAGATGAATATGAGAAAATTCTTTACTCTGAGTCTCAGCTTCCCAATCTATAAAAAGGAGATAATAAAAGTATATATCTCCTAGCTTGTGATAAAATTAAGTAATATCTGCACATGTAAAACAATTAGTGCCTAGCATACAGAAAACTATTAGAATCACCATTTTATTATTATGTTTTAATACAGTTATTGTGTGAGGATTAGAAACAACTGATCACTAACCAGGTTGACTTAGGTTCTAGTTTTAACATATGCTATGGGAGAGGTGCAGTCCTGATATAGGGGTGGAGAAACCATTTTGAAAAAAAATAATTTTTAGGGTGAAGAAGTGTGGGTTAAGAATAAGATGATCAGATTTGAGTCTTTAGTTTGTACCTGCCTGGCTAGGAAGCTGGCAAGAGTCCTGTTGAATCTTTTTTCCATCAGTAGAAAGATCATGCTCCCATCACAACCCTGTCTTTGTATTGCTGGAAGATTCACTTGGGAAAACATCAGCAGAATTGCTGAGACCCCTACTTCCTTCCCTGGGACCTACAGAAAGCAGATCCCCAAGGACCAGCTCCTGCCAAATATGATTTCCCAGGTTTTCCACATATACATACTCTGTTCCCCTCTCCTGTTCTCAAAGATCTAGAGTTTGCTCCTCATCATTCTCCATTTTCCCAGAGACCTCAATGGCCCTCTTAAGACCTTTGCTTTTTTTTCACTCTGGATTTACTTTATTTGATCAAGGATGGTTGTCTTATGGCCTCATACTCAATGTTCTCAAACCTATACTTACTAGCATCCTGCTCTTCCCCATTCCTCTAATGTTTAAGCTGGTAACAATCCATTAGTCAAAAAATGTGGTATGGAGTTCTCCTGTTCATTTTCCACAATTGTGTTCAATTTGTATATATCCTGGTACATTTTACTGTTCAAGATATTTTTTCCTGTGACCCTAACTAAAGCTTCCAGCCCTCTTTCTAGCATTTCGGCCATATAATAATGAGCAAGAGCCCATCTGACAATATGTGAATGCTACCAGATGTCAGAGAAGACCTCATCATAGCATATAAAAAAGAAATTATAATGTCATGAAAATAAAATAAGCACAATAGAAATCATTTTAGTTGGCTTTGATGTCGCTGTGACAAAAATACTTGACAAGAAAAAAATAGAAAACAAAGTTTATTTTGGCTCATGCTTTCAGAGTTTTCAGTCCATGATCAGCTGACTCCACAGCTCTGGGCCCAAGGTGAAGCAGAATATCACGGTGAAAGGGCCTGGAAGCAGGAGACAGCTCAGGACATGGCATTGTGGAAGCAGAGAGAGCTGGGACAAAATGTAAACCCCCAAGTCCCAGTCCCAGTGACCAATTTCCTTCAGCCACAGCTTACTTGTTTATGGTAACTGCCCAGTTAATCCATATCAATTTTTCATATTTAGATAATTGAATTCTTTTACCTCTGAAAATTCTCGCATTGTTTCACACATGAGCTTTTGGAGGACACCGCAAATATGAACCACAACAAAAATTGAGTTTTTAGATTGGGATAAAAATTTCTAGGTTGATAGGCTTGAGTGCTACACAGAGTTTATCACTTATCTCCAGGAATCAGGGATAGGTTTATGTATCAGCAATGATGGGAGACAATGCAAAACCAAATATCCAAACCCAAGTTCAGCAGCAAGTTCTTTTATACAGATGCTTCCTATATGATTTATTTTGAAGCATCAAATCATCACCTTAAATGACCATGCACGTGCACTGGGAACATTGTGAGTTCTTAGTGAATCTTGTAGGATGGTGATGATGATGCTGCTGCTGCGTAAGACCATGTGCGTATCTTCCATCTCCAGAAATATCCCTCTCTACTATGAAATGCTTTAGTGAGTCATATTATAATATATTCCTTTCCTTTCAGTTTTAGAGAAATAACCAGGAAGGTCCTGACTAAGCTATAACTTGAAAAGCTATAAGGAGCAAATACGCAAGATGCTAGAGAACACTTTATCCAGAGTGAGACTACTTTGGTACAGGTGTGGCTCCTTAATATGGAGGGTGTCACATGTCACTGGCTATTCAGTGGAGATCATCAATCAGGGTTTATTCTGAAGGACAATCTTCCCCCCTTATTTACTAATCTTTTCATACCTTCCTCTCTTAAAGCATGATGATGTTCCATTACTCTCTTTCTACATATGTATTTCTCTGCATGTAGCATGTTTCCCAAAGAAAAACAGCCAAGCACTGGTTTTGTTATTGTCATATCTTTACTATTTAACATAGCAAAACCAGTGGGAACCTGTGTCTCAGTGGCGAGGAAGAAGGGAGAGAAGACTGACTTCCATAGGAGTACAGATTCAAGGACAGCACTTGCAACTGCGTGTTATGGGCCTGGAGACCCTCGGCAGGGTGGCTGAAGCATCCACCAGGGACATTAATACAACCAGGCTTCCTGTGGAGCCTGGGTGGCCCAGGCCCAACTTCAGCAGCTCTGCTTTTACATTCAGACCTGGACCTTGGGCAGGCCGCATCATCTTGTTTAGATGGTTTCTGTTGATAAATTGATTTCCCCACTAATGTTCCATTGTGCAGAGAGAATTTGAAGATTAATTAATTAATGTACATAAAGTGCTTCAATTAAGGTAATTGCCATTAGCTGCAGATAGTCTCATTAGTCCCTATTTGGGAACAATCCAAAGTCACTTCTTTCTCAAGAGAGTTCTGATAATTGCTCCAACGTTCTCCAGGAAGTCCTGTGACATAGGAGCCATTTCCAGAATAATTAATTTTTCCTTTCGAAAAGTTCAACTCGAGACATTAAGATGTGCACAGTCCATCTTGGTCAGCTTTTCGATGAATCAGCACAATGTTAGGACTGAGGGTGTTTGGAGATTTTCTATCTGCTTCCACCTTTCTACATAGGAGAGACGGAGGATCAACAAGAAAAAGATACTCTGCCCTGGAAGCGCCAGGAACAGGTTTTGATACCAGGGGCAGAGATACTCTGCCCTCAATACTGTCCTGTTCCTTTTTTAAACATGAAGAAATGGTCACTTAAAAGAGAGTGATTTACAATCACTCCTTCTATTATGTACTTTTCATTTTATAATGCAGAACTGAAGCTTCAATAAGGAATGAAGTTTCAGGAACTTTACTACTTAAAAAAATGTATACAGTGATTTAAGGATTCTTTTAACTTGCTTTACTATGTTCGATTTTAAAAATTTCTGTCAAGTTTAAAACTGCAATTACAATGTCACAGTAGTGCAGTACAGTTTACTAGGGTGGTTAGGAGTGTGGCTTTGTATATCCATGAAATGGAGTATTGCTAAACCAGAAAACAAAACAAAACAAAACAAATGAGTTCTGGCATGAGCTCCAACATGGACAAGGCTTGAAGATAGTTCACCAGGTGAAGTAAGCCAGGCATATAAGGCCAGATGCTATATGATTCCACTTATGCAAAACATCTAACTAAAATTGGTATATGTAGCAAGGATTAGAGGACACCATGGGCTGGCGGGAAGGTGACTTTTTGGTTAATAAGCGTGAAGTTTCTGTTTGGTGATGGAAATATTTTAGACATCAAAATTGTGGATGTAGTTAGTATCAATGAATTATACATATAAAATGGTAAAAATCACAAGATTTAGGCCTTAGGTATTCTACCAAAGTTCTAAAAGACAGCAGCAATAAATAAGTAAGTCTCTGAGGGAAGTAGAGCCACCTGAGCTGATATTCCATCACTTCCTGGCTGTGTGGCATCTGTCACCTCATTACCAATGTGTCTCCATAACCAAAATGTGGTGTTGTCATTGAGAAGCTGAGGAACAGAGACATGATTTTCCTAAGTTCAGATGATAAAATCTTAAAGTGACTGAACACAATCTCAGGTTTCTTAAGCATTCAAAGCCTGCACTTTCCCCCCTACTTTTTCCACTGCATTGTTAAAATTTAAATTAAGAATCTTCTCTATATCGCGTGAACTGAGTATACAGTTGTTCTTTCCAAACATTCACAATTAATTTTCAGTTAGCATTTTTGTTGAAATAAAACTTAATCCCACAGAGACAGATTTATAGAAATAAGATGAGAAAGAGGGTCTCAGGGAACAAGAGTTCAGTCATTGGCTGATGTTTAACAGTAGTTATGTGTAGTCACAGGCAGGTAGTTAGCAGTTAATTTTCTAAACTCCAATTTTCTCTTATAAAAACTATGTAAAAAAAAAAAGTTGCAATGATCTTCTTACTCCAATCCAGTTAAAATTTTCTGATACTTAATTCACACAATGTTTTCTCCCTCTGAGTTTGTATAGTATAGTAATGTTTTTAATTACCAAAGGAAGCTTACAAGGTTGATGTTATATTTAGCCAAGAAGAAGGACAAAGAAATAAAATGGAAGGAGGTCTGTAGTGGATTGTGGCAATAGTAAGTGGTAGAGTTATGACCCAAACCAGGAAGTCCCATGATAGGGGCATGCTACATATCATCAGACTATGATGCCTTATTGTAGAAAGTATGGGAACATAGGAAGATGGAGATTGGGAGACAGGTGGAAATCTAAGTGAATTTAACCCATCAGTCTCATGATGATGTGAGAAAGCCAGAAATTATGGCATAAGTCAGACAAGAATTTAAACCCTGAACTATAATCTGTCTGACCTTGCACAATTCACTTTTGAAGTTTCAACTTCAACTTCAAAAGTATATGTGTGTGTGTGTGTGTGTGTGTGTGTTGAAGTTGCTTTCATAAGAACAATGCAGACAGTGCCTACTGCACAGAAAGTGCTTAAGAAGTAGCTATTAAATTAATTGCACAAATCCACTGATTTACTTTGGTTTTTCTCCCACTTTTGTAATTTTTTAATTATGCTATCAAGTTTGATTGGATTTTTATTTTAAATTTCTTGTTTAGTGTTGCATTGATTTATTTTCCAATCTAAGAGGATTAAACCCAAATGGAGTTTCCATGCTCATTTCAAGCCCACATTTATACAGTTTAAGAGTGGGAGGAAAGCTCTTCATGCCCTGGATGTGCTGCCACCAGGAGAAACTCTAGTGCAAGTGTAGAATAATCTACCTATTCTTCTGTGATCTCATTTCTGTAGGCAGTTTAATGATGCTAATTAGCAGATTCTTCTTATTCTTTTTACCTGGAAGAGTTATAAATGGCTTCTTATACAGCACACATTTGGTACCCTTCTTGGTCAATCTCAGCAGTGGAAGTGTAAGAAATGATCTTCCATCCACATGGCTCCTAGAGATGAGCAGGACAAATGGGGTGTAGCAGAATTCCCCAAAGGCAGTCACAGTCTCTTCTGTTTCTCATTCAGCATCTGCATAATAATCAGAGAAGCAACGGTCTGCATATTTCTGTGATGTGCATATTTTTTTTTCTACAGGAGATGTGATTTCCTCATAATACAGTCCACTGCCCTGCATAGAAATTAGCATTCCCATTTCTGAGATTCATGGACTTTACAAACATTCTCAGAGTCACAAGTTGATAAATAATTGACCTGTGATATATCCCATACCAATATTCATTTTTTATATCTATGAAACTGGTCAGCCTCCATCCCCATTATCTGTATCTTGCATTTCACTATTTCCCTACAGAGAGTCTAATTGGAAAGAATATTATATGTATCCAGTCTGAAGAGGATTTGTTTCTGTCTTACAGATAGGTGTTAATAAAATAGTACCATAGTACCTTATTCAAGACTAAGTCTTCAGATTCCCGTATGTGTAGGCAGACTAATCTTTTTCAGCCCAAAATTATTTCTTTCAATATAAGAAGTCCCTCAATAAATACCTTAGAAGATTTCAGTGGCTTAAAATTGGGAAATAGTACTATATTCAAAGAAGTGGATTTAGGCCAGCTCCTATGTATTCACTGTAGTGTACCATGCCATTTAATATTTCTCTTTTTTGCTCTTTTTTTTTTTTATTCATCAAAGAAAAAAAGAAAAGAAAATAAAAGGCATGAAGTGTTATGAATTCTCTGAATCTTATCTGCATTTTCACCCTGGTGGTGACTAAATATTTCTTATTTGGGAGGACATTACTTCAACTCATCCATATTCACTCTGGAGAAATCTAACTGGAAATGAAATGCATTATTTTCATCCAAATTGTTCTGTATTGTTGTGATTGGTTTCCACTGATAATTACTATAAATGTTCATTTTGACTTCTTCCCTTTTCTGATTACAGTAATGTACAATGCTTTCTTCCTCACAATCTGCAATGGAATTTTTTGTGTGCTTGTTTTCTTCTAATGCTTCTTTGTTTTGATTTTCTTCTCATCTACATTGTTTGTTTTCTAAATCATTCTAATATTTTAAGTCTAGTTGCTACTGAATTGTAAATGTATTTTATCTTATAGATTTCAGATTAATAAATGGAAAACTATTGATGGGGATAACATGTGAGTAATAAAATATATAGGGCAATTTACACTCTAATATAAATTATCACATTTTATTTTTGTTAAAAAAGGGAAAAGAGATAGTATAAGATATGAGTTTTGGTGTTTTATTGGTGAAGGTATGTTATATAGGAAAATTATTAAATTCCAAAAGCATTAAATACTCTATTTGAGATTATTCAGATAGGAAATGGTCAAGCCAGAACTTCACTCTTGGTTTGTCATGTTAGATTGCAGACTCTTTCCACCATATTTTAAATTTTCACCTCTGTATAATAAAGTCTCTTTCTAAGCCAAAGTGCAAGACAGCATTATCTATTGCTTGGAGATAATACACTTTTTGCCTGTAGGTAGTCATGTAAGAACAGGACACTTCACAGGGCTTTGTCTCATTCTTACATGTGGATTGACACAATATAACCATACATTTTCCCTACCATAATATTCAAATATAAAAAGTAATTATTTTTCCTGGATATTCTTTTCTTTGCATATCTGCCTCTATAGCTTTCTTTTAAAAATTGGTGTCCCCAAGTGGTTCATAATTGTTTTCTGGTATGTGTTCTGTGTACACTTCAAATTCAGGCACAAGTGAGCCTCAGTATGTTGTCTAAACATATTTATTCATCTTATTTAGTTGAGTACATTCTAATTTCCTGAAAAAAAATTCCAAAATTTACCTTGGAGAAAGTGGAGTTCCAGACAGGTTTGCAGCATTGACTGGTCCACGTAAGCATAATGGAAGAAAATGAGGCAGTGCAGCAGCAATGAGAGCATTTTTATTCACTCTGGGAGTTTCTATAAACATGATCTATAACTTTACAATGCAAGACATCCCCAAAACAAATGCTAATTTATGTGACTCTTTTATTATTTATTGGATTTTTTTCTTTGACTTTATTTGATCTTTGCACTTTGTTCTACTCATTATTGGAATTAAAATCCTCTGTCTTTTCCTTCTGAGTAAACATCATAAATAATTCAGAGTGTCTCAATGCCAGTGAGGCATAGTGGGGAAAATTAACTTGGTGTCCTCTTCCATTTTGTTTGCTTGTCAGGTCACATAAGGTGGGTGGTCTGGGGGGGGGGGAACAGTTAGTTTTTGAATTACTAAGACTTTATACAAGTCATAATGGATTTATTTTTCATTTATACAGTGGATGTAAAGTCATACAAACAAAAAGTAAAACAAAATAGGTCACACAAGAGAGGCATGAGAAAACACAGTATTGAATTAATTGAATAACTCTATATAAGAAATAAAAATGATGGGAATTATATCCATTTACATCAGATAGACAATTTTCAAAGTCAAGTCAAAAGAGAAAATGCTCCATAGAAGACACTGTACTTCTTTTCTTTTTTTTCTTTTTGTGCTGGGGATTGAACTCAGGACACTTGACCACTGAGCCACATCCCCAGCCCTATTTTGTATCCTATTTAGAGAGAGGGTCCCTGAGTTGCTAAGCACCTCTCCATTACATTGTTGAACTTACAATCTTCCTGCCTCAGCCTCCTGATACACTGGGATTACAGGCATGAGCCACTGTGTCCAGTTGATACTACATTCTCTTATAAATCAATTAAGCGTTCACTCATTCAGTTAAATATTTTTAGAAAATGAATCTATGACAAGTGATGTGTTAGCATTAGGAACTGAAAATAACAGAACGCAAGACCTGTCCATGAGGATTCTACTCATGATGATGCAAACAGCAGCTTTGGCTGGATATTAAAAGAGAGATGCAAGTGTAAATTTCTTACTTCTAAAAGGTAAGAAATAGAAGAAAGTATATCTCATTATAAGAATTAGTAATATTTTACTAGGGAAAAAGTCATTGCAGTTGGTGCAAAAGGAAAAATTTCCATGCATCATAGAGACAGAGAAGCTCAAGCTCTGATTCCTTCCTATCTCTATTGGAGAATCACTGGTTTAATGAACTAATTCCAGGGCTGTGAACTGTGCTGCAGGAGTGAGTGTATTTACCTAGATGGCAAATATTGGAGAACATAATTGTTATGTATGAAAAACATGCCAAATTATCCAGAGAAGCCATGTCTATTGAAGAAATATGTACGTGACAGAACTTTAAAATAGGACAAAAGATCAATCTTGCTATATTTAGATCAAGATACTAAGATCAAAGATGTTTGGTTATAAACATAGCTGAAATCTCCAAAGCTCCTGCTTATTTTTTGCTGACCATGATATAACAGGGTAGGATAACCTTATTCAAGAAATACTTGGGGCATACCACAGTACAGAAATGCAAAACATGTCAACAAATTTCCCATAATGTGCTTGGCACTGTGGTGGGCTTGAGCACAAACTGTCATTATGTGCAAACAGGTGACAGTCATAGTTTCTGTTGCCATGCTGCTTCTCCAAAAGGGAGACTCCTCAAACTATTTGCAAACTTTGACCTTCAAAGTGTTCTTCTGCAAGACTGTCTTCAAAATCGCCTTCCTTACTTATTATTGTGAAACATTTAGAAGTAAAATAAGGTTGATGGCAGTTGGAAAAGTTGGAATTTGAACACACTATGTTTCTTGCCCTAGGACATCTTACAATCTGTTATAAAAAGGGCAGATATTCAGTTAAAATAAATATTTACCAAGTGCTGTATATAGGGATGGTTACAAGGTGGTGCAGATAAGGGTCTCTGTGCTTTGAAAGATTATTGCAATGTGGATACAGGAGTCGAGTCCCAAAAAACGAAAGAAAAGAGTTTATATTTCAAGATGCAGACACAGTGAGACAGACAACACAGGTCATCCCAAGGTCCAGAATGAATGAGAACTGATAAGTGTATTAATTGCAAAAACTGAGGCTGAACTGTTGGGACTCAGTCCGGAATCTATTCTCAAGCAGGATTTCTGTATTGCTGTCTCATTTAAAGTTTCAGGGATGCATTCTTGAGTGCAGGGATATCTTTGGATATGCAAATAAGGGGGCTCATTCTTTAAACAGTAGTTATTTTGTCACTCAGTTATATAAGCAAATATTTATTAAGCACCAACTGTAAACTCAGGTGGGTTCAATATGTGTAGGCACTCTACCAAGTAGGGTGCACACGGGCTTTGCTGGAAGTAACAACGTTTCTGGGAATACACATGTGAAAAAGGTTCCCCGGGAGGTGAAAAGGATTTGCAATATCTTAAGGAATGATATTTTAGGTGGTCGTTACCTCATCTGGCACTGGGAAGCTAACAATTGTCCTTAACTCTCCCCAAATAATGATATGTCCTAAAGAGAAACTTACGTAGATCATTTTAGCTTTGTAGAGAAAGAGCTTCCAGTACTTCATTAGTTTCAAACTATGCACGTTTTGCTACATTTCCGGTCTCATATTTTGCTTCTTAATTACCACTATTTAAATGGCCTTTCAAGATCAGCTGTAAATTAAAATTGATCCACTGTCAGCAATCGTCGACAGTTGGCAACAGACTATTGATACAGATGAAATTCCAGTTGCTTAGTGTCTTTCTGAGAAGACAAAAATGTAATGAAATGAGCCGACTCTGCAGCTTGGCACAAAAGGCACAATGTGATTTTCTCCAGTGGGAGAACTTAAGTATAAATAACCAGCCATGTTTGGAAAATGCAAATAAATGTGTATGGATTAAGAAGCAGAGCTTTTATCTTTATGCCCTTCATGAATGTCTGTGCAATCATTTTCTTTTATCTAAAACACAATATTCCTTTTGAAATAAAGCTTGTGGGTGCGTTGATACAAGTATAAAGTTTGGAAATGAAATCTTGCTTTGTCTTGTACCAGTTGTGTGAAATCTTGCTTTGTCTTTTAACAGTTGTGTGATTTACAACAACAAACAAGTCACTCCTCGGTTTACTTCTCTAGAAAATGCAATCTAATAAATACCCTGTAGTTGTGATAATTATATGAGAAAATGCAGGAAATGTCAATGGAGTGTCTAATATAGTGTCTGGCACAAGAAAAAGAATAGCACAGGAGATGAAGATATCATACGAGCAACGTGTGGTTGAAAGCCTGGGTTATTTCTAGGCAGCTGAAACTCTGTGCATCCATTCCCTAATGCTCCCTTCTGCTTAGACATGGCTGACAGCAGATCTGGGCTGGCTAACTGTGGCCAAGGATGCTTCATGGCCACTCACACCTACAGTCTCTCCTGTGCATATACATGTGCATGTGCGTGAACACACATGCACGCACGCGCACACACACACACACACACATACACACACATACACAGGTACAATTTGAAGGGCCGGAGGACTTCCAATTTGGCAGTCTACAAATGTGGTACCTAGTGATCCAGTGATCTCATAGTCCCATCACAGAGCTTCCCAGGACTTGCAGAAGACAGGAGGAAACCCACGTCGGCCTTTCTGGAGAGCAGAATGCCAAACACTCTATTTGTCGTGTGTTTTCTTAGAGCCGCATCAATTTTAGTTTTCAGCTGCAAAGGTTTCAATCACTGGGAAAAAATAGAAAACTGTTACTTCAGAATCTCTGCATGCGCACAGAACATGATTCTCCTCTTTGGGGATGACTGGATTTTCAAGAGCTCACATTTTTGACCAACTATCACCTTTCTGAGTTGCCTTAGCTCATCACACCCTCCTAAAATAACCCACACTCTGTCCTGAGGCCCTTGCTGCACCAGTGTCATGTTTCATTTTCTTCTAGTGTGTCACTGAGCAAACATATTAAGAATTTGCTAGACTACTGATTACTTTCTGTCTTTATTAGTGTATATGGTCTATGGATGTAGAACCTCCTCTTTCTCAAAGCTAAATACCAGTATACAGGATGTTATCTGGTAGCTAATTGGCCTTTAAATAAACACTGCCTACCAAATTGTATTTGTGAAATGCCATATCATATCCACCTAGAGATCTGGGACTGAGGGGTCACGGATGCTCATGGTCAGCTGGGTACTTCTCTTTTCAGAACCATTTTCTCTTGGGTATGGCTTTGAGTACTGCCATCGGTTTTCAGGTTAACTTTACTACTTGGTCTGGACTAGCCCTAAAATGATTGAAGGAATGGATTCATGTGTTGCCTCAATCATAAGTATGTACTATTTCTGTTGGGCAGTGTCCAAGTTTGAAGTTCACGTGAATCTGATTTTTTTTTTTTCCCTTTGGTCACATGAACAAAGGCAGCAAAACTGTGGGAGGAGATCCAAAGAGATCCTCTGGAAAAGCATGTTATTGCTGAAGGAAGGAGGGGGATAAAGGAAAAAAAGTATAATTCAGGTGCTACTGTGATCCTGCAAAAGTCATTAGAGAGGAGAAGCTGAATAGTGGAAGGCAGTAAGAATGGAAAGTGCACCTACCATTAGGAATCAATAATATTGCTAAAAATAATTTTTAAAATAAGGAGATATTGGCTTCATTTCACTCTTTCACTCTGTTCTGGTAACAATATACTATGAAGGATGCTATGTTACTTTCTGGGAATCAATTAGAAGGATGACTCAATAAATTGAAACTCTTTGAGATGACATGCAGATATTTCAAAACACAAGGAAAACATCATCTGGGGATTAAGTTAGAAGAGAAATCAAATCTGGCTATCCTAAACAAAAAGACAATTTGTTGGAAGAATATTGGGAGCTCAAACACTAATAGGTTGGATAATAAGACTCAGAAAATATGGGGAATGACCAAGGGATTTTCATGTTGGAGCAGCAGAAACCACAGCCAAACACCATATTATGGGTGCAACTTGGGCCACATTGATGTAGGCATTGCAAGGAGTTGGACCTGACAATGGTCCTTCTCTTCTTATTACTTTTTAGTCATATACGATACAAAGATCAAGCTGTGATCATGGTTTGGTAGAGAAATGACCTACTTCCTGGCCTTCCACAACGAAAGCATTGATGCAGACATGGAGCCAGTTATTGCTTCTACCAAAGATACACTCAGAAAGAAAGCAAGCTTCCCCACGCCATGGAAAGTTAAAGGCTAAGAATGCCCAACAGACAAAGATCACTGGTATTGGCACCCTGTGAGTGAAGTAGAACAGAGGATACATTATATATCTTCTGTACCCAAAGTTGACCCCAAATCATAACATAGAACGATCTATCAAGCTTTTATTCTATATTCAACCAGTAACCTTGTAATGGTTAATTTGAATTGTCAATTGGATTAAGATATGCCAATGATTGAGGCTTATGGGTGTGTCAATGAGGGTGTGTCTAGGAATGATTGGCATGTGGAAAAGCCAACTGAAATGGAGACCCTCCCTAAGTGTGGGCAGCATTGTCCAATAGGATGATGGCTTGGCTGGAATAAAAGTTGGAAGAACAAGGAAGCAGCAGCAGATGTAAGCTGCATACTTCTTGAACAGGTTCTTGATTTCTGCTGTAATCATCTGAGGATATTGGACTCTTGCTTCTTCACTCTTCCAAAGTGGACTCTTTCAGTGATTCTCCAGGGACTTTCCAGAAGCCTTTGGTCTTGGACTAGGGTAGAACCATTGATCTCTCTTGTTCTGAGGCTTCAGCCTCTTAGCCTGCACAGCTACTGATTCTTCCAGCTCTCCAGTCTACAGATGACCACTGTGGACTATCCAGCTTCTGGACAGGTAAGCCAACCTAATAAATCCCCTTTTTAAATTATACTTCCTTTTGATTCTGTTCCTCTAGAGAAGCCTGACTAATACCAACCAGTAACTAGAGCTACAAGTTCTGCTTCATGAAAATATTCAAATACACTCCTCCAAGTCCACTGCCATTGCCTTGCATGGTGTTGTGGGGAAAAAACACTCAGAAACACGCAGAGTCCGAATCAAAGTCCAATCAGAGCACTTTATTACCTGGCCAGGGACTGTTTCCCACAGAGACACAAAGACTGTAGTCCCTAGGGAGATCAGCAATTTCCTGGCCTGTGTCCTGAGAATTTAAGGACAAAGGCTACAGCTCAGGAACTTTCCTTAGCATCACGCAAGCAAGCCAAACAAAGAAGCCAAAACAGCAGTTAGTGGAACAAGAAAGTCCCCAAACAGAACTAAGGACCCCCTTGGGTGGGTGTGCAGTTTGGGTCTTAACACACTGGGGGTACAAGCAGAACTTGAGAGCACCTAAGCAAAACCAGAGATCGCCCAAGTTGAGTGTACAGTTTAGGTTTCAGTACATTTGTAGGGTGCAGAGTACACAAAACACAACACCTTTGGGGAAGTCAGTTTATATGCTGATTTCCCAGAAATGGCCCTTGCTTACAGGACCAACAATGAGTATCTAAGCTTGGCCTATAGCAATTTTTGTCTTAATATGACTATTTCTTGATTATTTCTATCTTGTAACTTAACCTATATCATCTTAATATTTATTTATGACTGTTGTTAACCTATGCCCCCCACAGACACTTTTATTGTCTATATCTTATTACTAATATCTTTAAGGCTTATGTCTATGTACTATATAAGGCTATATGTTTTTAATACTGTACTGTAACTTCTATTTTTAACTAAAGCAAATCTAAGTGTCTTAATTTAATTATTATCTCTGTCAATTAATATTATATTATCTTATATCTATTAATCTACGACTTACCTATAACCTATGACTTACCAGTAATCTATATTGATTAATTTTGACTATAACAATGGATTTATATCTTCATAACAATGGATTTATATCTCCAGAAATATGTAATTTTCAGCAATACCTTCTTAATGTCCAAATGCCTTTACCATTCACTACCTACAACTTTAAGGTAAAAATGAATGTATCCTTTGTGCTCATACCACAGTCAGGATTCTGGTGGAAAACCCCACTTCTCCCATTTAAAACATGGGATAATTCCTGTGTTACTTGTTACACATAACTCCCTGTGCACATCTACACCTCAGGTTCACTCCAGTGTTGCTGAATTCCACGTATATCCTCCTCCACATCAAGATATAACACATTGTGACTGTTGCCCCTGCTGCTCCCTTGCGTTGTGGTACCTGATCCAATATGGGCACATAGGAAACTGACATTCAGTCTTTAGTTTTTGCCTGAACATCACATCTTACATGAAAGCTTCTCCCAACTTCCCCCTAGGGAGTCTGAAACCCTTTTCTTCTATTTTCCATCTCTGCAACAATTTTTTTTTTTTTTTTTTTTTTGTCTCATAGTGTGTTAATAGCTACCATTACATTACATTACATTATGGTTTCTTTCAGATTCTGAAGAAGATCCCTTCCTCTGTGTAGCCAGAGTACATAGCATAGGACCTGGTGATAGCATACACCCCTAGATGTCTGCTGAAGGCATAAATAAATGAATAAATTGGAAAGTGCACCAGGAACCTCCTCTGTCCCTGTGTCATTGCACTCCCGTTTGTTTTAGATGGACTCAATATCTTGAGGATAAAATTATGTATTGTTTACTCCGTGCAGTCTAAAGACTTTTCTCTTTTCCATAAAATCACGATTGAACATCCAGGAATATACATTTTACTATACCACAGCAGATAGGATGGTAAATAGAAAAAATACCCTGTTGGTTTGGAGGACTCTAAACAATAAGGCAGTCCTTGAAGCCACAATAAAACAACTTATATTACTATACAACTGCATGCTAGAAATCTTTTCATATCCACTATAACCTCAGATGTTCCCACTGCTCTTCATTAATTTATCAGTAAATGGCTACTACATGACTCCTAGGAGCTCGGTATTGTTATTGGTAATGGAGAGTAAAATAACGAAGGAGGGGAGATGTACTTCTTGCCTACATAGGGATTTTGATCCAGTCTGAAACCAAAAAAAATAAATAAATAAAAAATAAAAAAAAGAATAATACACAAAAGGGACCCTGATGGAAAGGTAAAAGATTCTCCTGCATCCTATCTGAATGAAGTATGTATATGACTAATAAAATTATTGATATGTAGCATTACTAATAAAATTAGATACAGTAATTCCTTCAGTGTCTCTAGGAAGCCAACAGTGCATGTTGTACAAACTGTCCAAAGTGCATCAGCCTACCGAATCTCCATAGCAACCTTTCAGAATGCACTCGCTTAGCATCTATATTTTGTAGAGAGAGAATTGGAGGCGCATGGAGACCAAGGTGAATTAAGAAGTCTAATGACCCACAAAGCATTAGAAATGAAACCAAGCACAGAATTCCAAGCTGCTTGATGTGAGCTACTGATTTTGTTTTATGAATGAGAAGGCTTAGGTTGAAAAAAAAAATAGTGAATATGCCCATGACCAAACAGCAGGTGTGACAAATGAGGCCGCCTCACTTCTACTCACCTGCCTGCCTTGTTATTCCATCCTGAGGTTGGATTCCCATCAGCCTTTTAAAATATTTCTGGTAATTTAACACCATCCATGTACCAACCTAAGTAACATTTTTATTTTCTTTGTTTTTTTATTTTTTTCACTGTATTTTTTATTGTTTTAAAATATACATAACATACAAATTGCCATTGTAAGAATTTATAATTAAACTTGATCTCTTATAAGTGTAAAATTTCTGACTAAACTTGATCTAATTAAACTTGATGTTTTCTAAGTGTAAAATTAATAGGCATTAAGTACACCCACGGTGTTCTGAGAACTCCAGTGCTATCTCTTTCCGAAAAGTGGTCATCCAAAGCAAAACTCTGTACCCTTTAAATGGTAACTCTCCATTCTCCTTGTCCCACCTCCAGGCACCTTATATTTTGTCTTTGCATATTCTAGATACTTCACATAAGTGGAGTCATTCAACATTTGTGTTTGTGTATCTGCCTTATTTCACTTAATACAAAGTTTTCAAGGTTTATCCATGTGTTGCCCATGTATCAGAAGCCTATTCTTTTTTTTATGGTTGAATAATATTCTGTTGTGTGTGTGTTTCACACTTTCATTATTGAGTAGTTATGACTATTTCACACATTGTTCAGTCATTATAGCTACTGCAGTAAATAAACAGAACTCTCTTCCTTTGTGGAGTTTACTTCTAATGGGGAAAGAGACCTATGTAACCATGTAGAGTCTTAGCTTTGTATCTTCTTACCATGCATTTTCAACATTCCCTGCAGAATAACCAGCCCACAGTGCTCGGAATCGAGCTTGCAACACCACTGATGCTAAAAACTCACATCTTTTTTTTTTTTTTTTTTTGTGGTACCAGGGATTGAACTCAGGGGCACTCGTCCACTGGGCCACATCCCCAGCCCTTTTTTGTATTTTATTAGAGACAGGGTCTCACTGAGTTGCTAAGTGCATTGCCATTGCTGAGGCTGGCTTTGAACTTGCGATCCTCCTGCCTCAGCCTCCCAAAGTGCTGGGATTACAGGCGTGCGCCACCGTGCCCGGCTAAAACTCACATCCTTTTGTACCTATTCTTTCCCTTTTAGAATTTGTTCAACTTAATAGCTAGGCTGTATCCTTGGCTTCTTGATTTAAACTCTAGTTTACTTGTCTGTCAGGAACCTCTGCTTGGTTGGTTAGTTCCATTAGATCTTGGACATTTTTTTTCGTACAGTTGTTTTACTCTGAAAAAGCCTGACTCCCTGCACCTGTTTCCTTTTGAGGGATGTGGGGAACCTGGGAACCCAGCATGCTGCTGCCTGAGGAAGCCCCCGCTTGACTTGCTGAACCAAAACTCAAGAGCAATAGCTACTCCCACAGTCTTGGCTTCAGACTGTGATGGCTCAATAGTTCCTGGGATGGTAGCTGCTTTAGTCTCTGCTGCAGTGGCTCCATGGAGGTCATAAGAAATCACGGGCAGTTCAAAACCTTAAATATCTCTAACTAGGTTTAAGTTTTGTCAATTCATTTAGGATGTGCTTCTTTTTTGCTTCAAAATTGCAAGATTACAAACAAGCATATACATTTATTATAAGAAAACCCAATTATATTGACATATTAAGGTACAGAGAGACCATGGGAGGTTTTAAAAGCCTTTTGTTTAACTTTGTCCAAATTTGAAATGAATACAAATGTAAACATGAGAAAAAAAAAATCATAATTATAGAAACATCCTATTGTTCCCTTGCTTGTTTATATGCATATCAGAATGACTTTCACTCCTCTTAGCTAATTAAACTTGATCTTTTAAAAGATAAAAGGAAGATATATGATTTATGGGGTACTGACCTAGTGCCCCACTTTTTACAGCAGCCACCTAAGGCTCAGCCTGCTCTGTGCAGCTGTGTCCACCCCTAGAATTATCCTGCCTTGACATCTAGACACTCGGGACTAATTGCCACTCTTAATCGTCTGAAGTTCTTTCCTGTAAGACCTATAAATACAAGCCCAAAGTGCTTTATAGGCAGGCAAGGGCCAGTAATCCTAGGACATCACTCAGTTGGAAGTGGCAATTAGACATTTTTAACAAGTTTTTTAAAATACAAAATGAAGTAATTAAAACTTGCACATTGGAAGGGAAAACACTTTTGAGATCATGTTCATTTTATTAAGCTATTTCAAATACTAAAGTTTATTGCAATGCATAGTTCTTTCTTTCCTTCCTTTAATTGAATTGCTGGCACTAACAACTCAGTGAAATGAATGCCTGACCCATTGAGAAAGAGATTAAGTTATGGAGGGTGTTTATTTTTAATTGGTTTTGACCATGAACTCATACATTTCCACTAAATTTGGATTGAATTGGAAGATTTCACTCTTAAACCTAAATATTATGGTTCAGCCACTAAATTATTCCAGCTCTGGCTTAACCTATGTCAGTTGTACTTTGAGGCTAATATCTTATTTTTCCTTTCCAAGGTCAGCATTTTCATGCATGGAGAACCAGTGATATCATCAGACATCTGGCTAATAATAGGATTATTTGATTGTGACTCAGTGGTTAACTTCCAACTTTTCACACCAGAAGAAGGTGCATTCCATTTGATCGAGTGGGCACCTGAGCGTGGGAAGCTACTGCACTCAGAGGGCAGAGAATAGTGAAATCAGGTTGGGAGGGGCCAGACACTGTCATCTGCTGCTAAAATTCTAAGCTTCCTTGAAGATTTTTAAAATACGTGTGACCAGAGCCGATATGTTAATAATTTCCTTACCCGTGGACTGCTTCTGTGTTCTCAGATCAGAAAGTCTACTTCTGTTATTCCCCTAAGTTGAGCTTTCATTTGTGGCTGATCCTTAGTCTTCTGCCTTCCTGGTCCCTGCCATCTAGGCGTGCACCACTCTCCAGCTTCCTAGACCACATTCCTGGAAAATCACCTCCCTCCACTTCATTGATTTTCTTGAAACTCCACTCATTTCTGGCATCCTATTATCGGGTTTGCCTCAGAAAGAATAACTGAGTCTTTCGACTTTGTACCATTTTTCGTAGCTAATGGAGTCAGCTTTATATATGAAAATTTATGAGCTTTAGTTTCAATTACTTCTAGCATTCCTTCTGGAACGATCCATTCTACATTAGTCCCACCATCTACCGTCTGCCTCCTCATTGTTAAGGTTGTGACAAACTACTCTGGAAAAAGAGACAATTAAAAAAGGACATACTAAAGCCTTAGAGCTGACAATATGGCATAATCAATTAAATGTGAAATAAAAATGATGTTATGTCACTGTAATGCAAGGCTGGTTATCAATTAAATGATCCAAAGGCTTGTAGGCGGAGATGGAGTAAAGAGACTGAATAGCAGAGGAAGGACAGTGCACTCATTTTTGTGTGTGTTGTTGTTTGTTTGTTTTTAGCTACCATAGCAAATTAACACAAAACCCAATGCTTAAAGTGTCATAAATGTACCATCTTAAGTTCCAAAGGCCAGAGAATCAAAATCAATATCACTGGCTAAAGTCCAACAGTCAGAAGAAATGCTTCCTTCGGGAGACTCTAGGACAGAATCTGCCTCCTAGCTTTTCTAATAATGGCTACCTTCATTCTTGACCCTCTGGGTCTTTCTTCCTTGAAAGCCAGCAGCAAGGCCTCTCCCCATCTTCCTCTGATTCAGGGATATCTGTGTCCACTGATGCCTCTGCTTGTCTGACTCTGGACCTCCTGCATGCTTTTTATTAGGAGCTGTGATTGCATCATCCCCACTTGGATGATCCAGAGTGTGTTTGCATTTCAAGATCCCTAAATCACATCTGTAGAAGTCCCTTTTGCATGTAAGGTAATATATGCACAGTTTCCCAAAATTAACATGTGGACATCTTTGGAGTCCCTTTTCAATAAATAGGAATTAACCTGCTAGGCCAAGAATACAAACAATGTTTTTAAACACTAGAATAATATAAAAAACATGTAATCAGGAAAGCCAGGTTATGTATGAATGTCTTGTTAAATGGTTAGCCAAAACTATGATCATTAAAACTATAAAACCTAGACAATATTTCCTTGGAGTTTTGAGGACAAAATAGGAAAGTCTGACCTGGGGGGAGGAGGCACTGTCTCCATGGTAGAATGCTTCTCAGAGACACCTGCTGCTGGAGGAGCTGCCATTGCACAGGCTTTCTTCTCTGTGTTCATCTACTTGGAAACATTGTGGACAAAGCCATCTTTATCCCATTGAGTTTATGTTGGTTATCTCTGGGCCCACATCTCCTGTGCTCAAGAATTGCAAACTCATACCAGAACATCCCCATACCAAAGGCTAATGAAATAATTCTGGTGACTGAGAACATTCCAAGGTCCCATAAGAGTTCGTCCTGTCTTTCAAGTTTGCAGCTCCCAGGTGAGTAGGAAGTAACAATCCACATTTATACAACTATAGAAGTGTCAGCCCTTCCAAAATCTGCATAGAAAGCAATAAATAAACTTATTCACAAATGTCAGTCTCTTCTATTGCAGGAGTTTGTTATCACCAGCAATTCTTCATGGCTATAATATAAAGACACTTGAGTTCCTTAATTCTTAGATTTTTCTCTTAAGATTCAGTGTTGTCTAATTTTCAGTTACAGCTTTAATAAAACTCATATAGTACAGGTCCTTTCAATCCCAGCCAGATCTGGCCTTCGCCTCTACCTGTCATTGTTTAGACTATGCTCACCTTTCTTGCTGTAGATTGTGCCACTCATCTTCCTTCTATTGTATTTTCTGAGTACACTCCTCTCTTGGTACTTAGGCCCACATTCTCCCCTCTGCCTATCTATAGTCTTTATCTCCAGATTTTCTAAGGATGAACTCTGCTCACCATTAAGTTCTGAGTTCAAAGCTCGCATCCATAGAATTCTTTCATTGACCACTAAATTCCTTCCTTCACCCCTGTACTGCTTAAACCTCAGTCTCTAGCTTATTACCCTGTTTTATTTTTATTGTTTTCGAGTACCAAGAAGCCATCTTTTGTGCGATTCTAAAGATCTGGGCAAGGAGTAAGAGATGACCACTATTACCTACGAATCTGAGACCTATAATCAAGAAGCCATTATCAGCAGTAACCCATTAAGATGATGCCAGGTCAGGCTGGGGATGTAGCTCAATGGCAGAGCAGAGCACTTGTCTAACATCTACCAAGCTGGGTTAAATCCCCAGTACTTGAAAAAATAAATAAGCCAAAGACCGTGCTGGGTCAAAGTGAGAATGCTCAGCCTGCCTGAAACGTATTTCACATACAAATGGAACTACATGCTGAGGGGAAGAAAGGTCAATACCAAAGAGAAGTGGAGACCAAAAGAAAACCCTAAAGAGGTACCTGAAATAGATAGTGGGGACGAATGGAGAGTGTCCCACAAACCCAAGTGTACAGCACAGGGTGAAGTGTTTCCTGGTTCTCCTTCCCTCTTCCTTTTCCTCCTCTTCCTCTTCCTCCGCCCCCTCTTCTTTCTCACATTTCTCAAATTAGCTGCTATCACACTAAGATTATTTTAAAATCTAAAACAGAGTGATTTTGACACCCTAGGCATTATAAAAGGCATTTGGGGGTACATGTATTTACAAAACCGTGACCTACCCTGTAGGAGCTTTTCTTCTGTTCATGCTCAAACACGAAACGTCTCCACAGGAAGCAGATCTCTAAGAAACAATGGGCATGGATCTAGAACAGTTATTCTAGGTAAAACTAAAAGTTGTCAGCATTCTACTGAGTTTAAAATTATACTTTGGATCAGTGACATGATAATGTAAATAGCTTTGTGAATGATGACGAGGTCATAGCGTACTATTTATTTTAGGATCGTAATTAAAATGCAGCATTAGACCCATGACTGTGAAGACCCTCACAGAGCATCTGACTCACCTTCCACATTTTGCAGTTGAGTGAACTGCTAGATGGAATGACTCTCTCAAGGTCTCACAAATAGCTCCTGCCAATTCCAGAGGAGGTCAATGTCCAGTGCCCTTTTCATGTAACCACATTGCCTAATTTGCCAGAACAGTTATTGTTTGAAGACTTGCCCTGTCATCATCCAGATGCTTAATGCATAAAAATGTGGTCCTGAGACTAATGTTTTTGCATCAACAGCCAATGTGATTAGTCTTCCTTAACAGAGCAGATCTGTTAAGAACCAAGCATATGGAATCAGAACAGAACATTTCCCTCATGCAATTCCTTTTCATTTTTGAAGGCAACATTCAATGCTCTTTTCAGGGTGCCCCTACCTTAGGGAAATATGTTACCATTAATGTAAATAAGAAAGTAATCGCTAGTTAATGAACTGGACTATAAGTAGTTAGGGCACAGTCACATGAAAATATTCTCATTAGTGGTTGAAGTGACAGAGTGCCTGGCAGGGGAAGTTAGAGTGTCTAGTCTCCAAACCAATTTTAAGGAGCACACCTAGACTATTTTTACCTCCTGGGCTGTATAGCACGAGTGATTTGGACCAGAGCTCTTCAGATGCCAGCTAGTTTTCAATAAGTTAAGGATAAAAGATATCAGGACATGGATAGTTGTTGGCATCATCGATAGAAGAGATTTTTTGTTAGGTCGGGGTACATAGGAGGATTAGAGGAACACTATAATGGTAAAAGGGAAGGGAGGGGAAGGCAGAGAGCAAGTGGGGAAGGAGGGGAAAAAAAAGAAAAAGTAGTTGAATAAGATGGATATCATTATTTTAAATGCATGATTGAAGATTTGAATGCTATGAATACACTTTGTATACAAACTGTTTTGTGTAAAAAGATGCTCTATATGTGCAGTATGAATTGTAATACATACTACTACTATAAATAAAAAAAAATTTAAAAAAGAAATTTTTTAAAAAAGAGATTTATAAAAAATGGAAGGATGATAACTATTTTATAGGGAGGATGAACAAACACATCAAAAAGCCATTTGGATCCAGGAATAAACAGTTGATATGTGATGAAGACGAGATGAACATTCATGTTGGTGTTACTTTTTACTACACCAGGTTTACATGTCATACAACAAATCATGTCAAGAGAAGAATTCAATTATTTCCAACTGGAGTAGTTAATGACAACTTCATGAGAGACCTGGAATTTGACCTGGATTTTAGGAGCAGAATTTGGTTATTTGACATGTAAGATAATATTTAAAAAAATAGAATAAGAAAATCTCATGAGATTCTTAAGCATCAAGTGTGTTCAATATAATTTTGTTGGCATCCAGACAAGTTGGTTGAAATTATTGAAATAGGAGGTTGAAGGCAGATCACAATAGGATATATATATAAAATGATAATAAAATAATAACAACAAAGTAATCGAGATTCAGTAAGTCCATTTGATATACTATACACTGAACTGAGAATTTCAGATAAGCAATTCTTTATGTTAATTTTCATCTTTGTATAGTTATTTCAGCAATCCTCTGAAACAGATTAAGAAACACTTTTCTCAATTGCAGATGTGCAAATTGAAGGTATATTTAGAGCATTTTCTTTAAGGTCTGATGGCCTGAGTGTCTTCCCTGCTATGACCTCGAGTTAATTTTGTCCAAGAAAGCCAGCAGGCCATCTCAAATGAAACCAAATATAGTCCCAATTCTCACAGTGTAATTGCATTTGATCCTCCATAATAACATGACCTTGTATCAAATAAGTAATAATTCACTGTACTAACTGGATAACATTTTCTTCATAGTAAGTTGAAGTAAAGTTGTACCTTTCTGGTGAATTACTTGTTTGTATTCATTGGAAATCTTCCTTCTACTTTGATTTATTAAATCTTTTAATTCGAAGTTTTCTGTATTTTGTCAATTATTGAAGTTACTTCTTCTGACCAATTTTTTTTCTCCGTATGTTGGCTTTGGTTTCTTATGGTAAGAAACCATTTCTCTTCCATGAGCCAATGTACACTTGAGGACGCCGCTCACTTTATTGCCTAAATTGTCACCACAGCCTGTGTCCTTTGAACAGAAAATAATCTATGGAAAGGAACTCCTGCCTGTCCGGTGTGTGAACTATTCACACCCTAGCTCATGGGTGTGTATAGGCAAAGCAAGATGAACTGGTGTTTCAAACACCATTCACCACACAATGCTTCCCCATTCTGGAAGAGCTCTCCTGTGCACTGCCCCCAGCCTCAGAGCTGCTCTGGTAGAACATGACTTGCTGTTAAAACAGATAAACTAAGAAAGGAGGAAACTCATATTGTTGAGTACATACATAAGCACTTTCGTTTTGGAGATATGTAGACTAATGACTTCTCCTGAGAGGTATTTGTGTTGGAAACAATAATCTGCTGATCCTTTTCTTTCTTCCACCATTAACCTTCATTTTTTTCTGATATGATTCTACATCAGATATTTTATGCCATTCCAATACATTTCCATTGCCTAAAAAATTCACTCTCAATGTATTAATATCATATGTGAAGTTCTTCAGAAATGGATTCTAAAAAGACTACACAGTCAACAGAAATGTTTATTATATATACAAGCTTCAATTAGTAAATGTGTATGGTTTACCCATCCACATAAAACATTATTTTTAGAGTGTTTTGTGGTGAAGGGTTAGGATGTGAAAATTGATCATACAGGAATTCCCTTTCTCCACTGGGAGGGATAAGATCTAGCTAGAACCAAACAGAACCTAAGGTAGAAATAGCATGGCAATGCATTGTGGGTAGACAGGAGTTAGAGAAGAGTGAGCCCAGTTGTAAGTAGGTTGCAAAAGCTGTTTACACGGTCTTCTCTGTTTCCCTCTGTGTTCCAAGAGTGGCTCCAGGGGCATAAAGTGTGCAGAAGAGATGGACAGGCAGCTGAGGGATGGGAACCTGATCTTGCATTTTCTGCAGTAAGCAGTCCAGCTTCTCCGCTGTCCCAGCACAATGACCTGCGTGTCAACACCATTTCATTTGAAGAATGAAGTCCATGCTTACAAAATGGAAAAAATAAAAACCACTCAAAATAACATTACTAGGTAATCAGGGACAGTCTCAGGAGTTTTCACCAAGAGGGCCTTAGATTATAACTAGGGAATAGATAAACAAAGAGGACAGCAATTATTGACATTTTAAGTGATCGAACACTCTGTTTACCAGCTGTTCTACTTTATGCATGAAAATGGTTTTGATGTTTTTGTTATTTGCTTTAATCTATTTTGTTTTTCATTTATTTTCTATATGCACATGCACACACACAGACACACACACACACAGACTGTAGTCAAAACATGATTTGGTAGAAACACTGGTAAAACATACATACACAGGTAGATACAGCCTCTATACAAGTAAAACCTTTAAAATGTTTATTTTTGCTTATTTATTTTAGTTTTTTATTTATGTATTTATTGCCATAGAGGTATATGGGAAAGTATCCTAAACTAAATACTTTCTTTAAAAGAAGAGTGTTTCACAATTTGAATTCCATTTGACTAGTTTGAAAGTCACTTGCTTGACATACCTTAATCTCAATTTGTGATAACCCAATAACTCTTTAAAATAAACAGGACAGCAATATGTTCTTTTCAAGACTTCAAACATTTGAAAGCATTTGAACACAAACTTATAATCTTAAATATATGTGTGTATATTTGCATGTATGTGTCTACATATGTATACACACATGTTTACATATTACATATAATTTATTCATAAATTTTAAAGGCATTGTATTTGTTTACTAAATTGATGAGAGATGAGAGGTGATGTGTTAGGTCTGGGGAAAATATAGTATATAAGATATTAAAATAAAAAGTGTGTAGGCTATGTGTGATTAAATATCTCAAAGGGTCCTTCATCATTTTTCAGGCTGGAATTTACTCAACAAAGTTTACTTTATCCACATTGAGGTGTATGTTTGAGGAAAATCATAGACACACTTTGTATTCCTCGTCTAGGAAAACGATGCCAGATCTTGAGTAAATTTTGGTTCAGGTCTCTTTTGAGCTTCATTTGTAATCCAAACAATCCGTCATGTATTTGTCCAAGAAAAGACAGTTATTTCCTTCTGTGAGAAGGTCAGGGGTTGACTGTTTTTGAAAGAATATGACTGTCTTTAAGAAATACAGAGCATTTTATTACCAGAAAGTGGCACTAAAGGGGATTATGATAACTCCTTCAGAGTGGGTGAGAGTACAGCCTTTGGGGACAGTTGCACTGAGTAGGTCTTCTGACACGGGGCACTAAATTGACTTTGCAAAGTCCTGTCTCTATTAGAACTTGAAGAACTCCAGGAGAAATGGTCCATAAACCATTACCAAATTATCCAGTCTTTGTGTCCCTTAAGCTTTCAGGGTTCATGTATGGGTTCACAAGTTTTTGCTTTTGTGTCCATATGTTTTCATTCATTTGTAAAATATCTATTGAAACATTATCTGTGACAGACATTCGGCAAGACCCTGAGGCATTTACCAAGACCCTGAGCATGATGGGGCTGCTGAGAAGGGGTTTGCTGAGCTAAGGAGACTCATGCTTGAGCAAAGTGAGTGTGTATTTCTGTTCTTTCCGTTTCTGCATAGGTTCTCTTCTGGAGTCTCCTGAATGTGCCAGACAACACACTAGGAATTAGGAGGACAATGGACAGGGAAGAAGCTCCTTTTTTTCAATCCTTGTGAAACTTAATACATTGATGTTGTAAAGATGAGAACACATTAATTCAGAATAGTAGTGTTGGGAAAAGGAAAAGGTCATTCTTAGCAAGAGGGACAGAATGAACCCAAGGTCTTGCAGAGCATAACCTGAACATTCATATTGGGTGATAAAATAACTGATTCTCAAGGCTGAGGACAGGAGATCCAGGATGCTGCTTCCTGACCAATTGTTCATCTACTGAGAACTATCCCATGTGGAAATTATACACAAGCTGCTTTCTAAAGCATGAGATTAGACGATTCCAAGAGCACACTTCTATTAGGAGGTTTGGCTCTGGATTGTGGAATGAATAAAATATGATGGGGTCAGGTTCCTATGGACTCTCCAAGAGGGACACAAGAGAATTTCAGAAAAGTAGGAAAAGGGAAGGTAGTCAGATGCCAGTTAGCTGAATTTTTTACAGTATGAGGGTATACAGAGAAAACAGCATGTTGCTAAAGAAGATCAACAAAACAAACGCCCTGGAATTTAAAACAATTTAAAAAAACACACACATATATAATTCTCCATAAATGTGAGTTGTTTTTGTTGAAATATGTTGCCGCCTGAAGCGCTCGGAGCACCGGAGCCGCGGGAAGAACTTCAGAAGCAAACTGGAGACAAACAGCTTTTTATTCTGATAACTTTTCTCTCTGGTTCTAACAACTAACTCACGCCAACACACCACTAAAATGGCGCTGACCCGATCAGCAATTTCGGCCAAGTCACTCCAGATCCCGCAACAAAATCCCGTGAGACTACGGGTGGCGACAATGGCCAAATCTCCACGGCTCATAGTCAACTGCAATTCAAGCCAATCCCCAAACAGGGCTCCTGCATTTCCCCCTTTTTGTTTTAAAAGAGGTAATGCTCTAGGACGTCTATGTGCAACCAACATTCTTACCCGTCATCGGATAATCAAGGCTGTGCCCTTGACTCCTGTCTTAGGTTGATATGTCGGCCACATGAGACTGTCCCGTGCGACTGTGCCTGTCTTAGGTTGTCCCCCTCTGGGGATCTTACCCGTCATTGGCTAACCAGCCATCCAATGGAGCCCTTTAGGATCGACTATATATGATGACTAACAGCCGTCCAATTGTGAGGAGATGTTGCGGCTTTAAGGCGACAAGCCTTTTGGTGATGAGCCAAATTGCATAGCATATCAAATTGTTTAAACAAATCAGCTGCCCTAAGTTCCAACAAGTAACACACTGAATTCTCTAGACAAATACCCGCAAGGCATTGTCCCGTAAAGTCCCAAACAATGAAAGATCAAAATGTCCATTTGTTGTAACATGTTGATGTAGGAGGCCCCATGCATGTAGAGCAGAGGCCACACTGTTGGTGAGGTTGTTTGATGTTTGAGCAGCAGGGATGCTTGCGGCGGCCGCGATCCCTGCAGCTGTAGCAGCAGACGTCTTTTTTATGTTTAGACAATGCCACCGGCAAATCTTCAGGGCCCGCTACCTAGAAACTCAAGCATCAATTATTAAAGGAAAGGCAGTGCTATTGCAGCACTGAGTCAAGAGGCGAGTTGTCAAACTACAAAATAGAATAATTAGATTAGAAAATTAAAGTTGATTTTTGTTCACACACATCGCTGGTTGAGCTTCTACAAACATAAGTTGGAAAAATATCATATTTAGAACAAAACAAAGAAAGACTGAGGGTAATTACTGCATTAAAGATAGATTAAAGAAAAGGTAAAGGCACTTTAGAGAAATAATTTGTTAGCTGGAACCCTTGAGTCTCTGTATACAGAGCAATCTTTTACCTGTTGAGATAATTGAAATTAATGAGCTATTAAACAAATGAAGTTAATAACAAATAAACAATCTTAAGTCAAAACACCAAAATATCAGGTTATATAGCACTAGTCATATTGTTTGCTAAAGAGAAGTCCCAGGGACACCTATAAATCAAAATTGAAAGTACCTTCATTTATAAAATTATTTACCTAAATTGAATACTCTAAACCTAAAATGAATTAAAGTTATTTGGATCCATATATATATATTTTTTTCTTTTTCATAAGCGCTTTGTTCTATGTGACGTCACACTGGACAAACAAACATACAAACATATATTTGTGACGTCACATTAACATGAAATATAGACAAATGTACAGACATAAAGACATGTATAAAAAGAAAAAAAAATACAATTGTGTGCACACTAAAGAGAGATCTCCTCCTCCCGGCCGGGAGAAATGACACTTAAGTTGTGAAATATTTTGAAGGACTCTTTTGAGGGAATCATTCTATACCTTCATCTTGGTCCTCTTGATTTTGTACCTTTTTTATTAATCTTGATTCTTCAATAACTTCATCTTGATCATTTTGATGTGGTACCTGTTTTATTAATCTAGATGGTATCCATATTGGAGAGGATTCGTCTTTTGGAAAAACACAAACAGATCCTCTTCCCCAAATTAATACTGGATCTGGACCCTTCCATGTACCTGAAAGAACATCCTTCCAGTAAACCAAAGGTTTATGTTGTTGGTGTGGATTCCAATGTCTGTCTCCAGCAGAATAACCATTAGAGTCTAAAGTTAAAAAATTTAAGGTAAACAGGGCAACTGCCAATCTGTCCTTAGGACTTTTCCAATTTCCTTCTTTTTGTTTTAATAACATAATTTTCAGTGTTCGGTTTGCTCTTTCAATAATGCCCTGACCCTGAGGATTGTATGGGATGCCTGTTTTATGGGATATATTGAATTTTGCGCAAAACTCTTTGAAAGATGAGGACGTATATGCGGGGCCATTATCTGTTTTAAGCATTTTGGGGATGCCCAATGCAGCAAAAGCTTGCAAGCAATGAGATGTAACATCTTTAACTTTTTCTCCAGAATGTAAGGAAGCAAAAATCATGCCTGAACATGTATCTATGGTCACATGAATAAATCGCAATTTTCCAAAACTTGGCTCATGAGTAACATCCATCTGCCACAAATGATTGGGCATCAATCCTCTAGGGTTAACGCCGAAATGAGGATTGGGCAAATGTGTCATACAAGATTTACAATCTTTTACAATTGTTCTGGCTTGCTCCTTTGTGATTTTAAACCTACGTTGCAAGGTGGTGCTGTTGACATGAAACTGGGAGTGAAATAAAGTAGCTTGTTGTAGCGCTGAAAGTATAAATACTGTTTTTGTAAGTTCATCAGCCTTTTGATTACCTTCATGGAGGGGACCAGGCAAATTAGTATGTGCTCTAATATGGCCTACGAATAGGGGTTCTTTTCTTGCCCACAAAAGTTTTTGTATTTGATAAAACAATTTAAAGGCTGGAGTATGAGGTGCTATTGGTCCTGATAACTCTAATTTTGGGACGGCTTGTACAATATAGTGGCTATCTGAAAAAATGTTTACGGGCTGGTCCCTAAAATTTTCCAGAGCTCTTACCACAGCTTCCAGTTCCACTAGTTGAGCTGATTTGTGTGCAGTTATGTAAGTCATATTTTCTTTTTTTAGTGACTACTGTAGCAGTACCATTTGAGGACCCATCTGTAAATACATTAAATGCCTTAGGAATAGGTTGATTTTTTATTACCTGTGGAAATATAATAGGATGATTAATACAAAAAGATAATATAGGGGACTTAGGAAGATGATTATCAAAATTTGCAGAAGTAGAGCATTTAGCTATAGCCCAATCATTATCATTGAAGCATAAGTATTCAATCTGTGATGATGAATAGGGAGTAATAATAGTAGCAGGGTGAATGCCAAATATTTTAGTAGAAGTCTTAAGTCCTTGAAGAATAAGTTTAGCCACCATGGAGGTATAAGATTCAATTATACTTTTAGGAGAGACGGGCAAATGTATCCATAATAAAGGCCCTTGTTGCCAAAATACTCCTGTGGGTGTATATTGTGAAGAAATAATAATCAACATCAGCGGTTGAGTTAAATCAAATCTATCACAATGAGCTCCTTTGATGGCTTTTTCTACTAATTTTAAAGCTTTCCTAGCATCAGGAGTCAATGTTCGTGGTGAAGATGGATCAGGATCTCCACGAAGGATGTCAAATAAAGGTTTTAGTTGGCCAGTAGTGAGATTTAGTGTAGGGCGAAGCCAATTAATGTCTCCCAGTAGTTTTTGGAAATCATTGAGGGTGGTCAAATGTTCTTTATTTATTAAAATGTTGGGGGGTCTAACAAAAGTATCCATGATTTTAAATCCTAAATATAATATGGGAGATCTGGTTTGAACTTTTTCTTCTGCTATATATAATCCATATTTTTTTAAATTTTCTACCACATCACTGAATATATTAAATAAGATTTTTTGATTAGGGTGGGCCAATAAAATATCATCCATGTAATGTAGACACATGAGGTTTGGATATTTATTTTTAATGGGTTGGATAGCCTTGTCCACATATATTTGGCATATGGTGGGGCTATTAGCCATTCCCTGTGGTAAAACCTTCCATTGATATCTCTGATCAGGGCCATTATTGTTCATAGAAGGAACGGAAAAAGCAAACCTGGGGGCATCCAGAGGATGTAGGGGAATAGAAAAGAAGCAATCCTTTATATCAAGAGTAATAAGATGGAAATTTTTTGGAATAGCTACGGGACTAGGAAGTCCAGGTTGAGTAGGCCCCATAACGCTCATGGTTTTATTGATTTGTCTAAGATCATGTAACAATCGCCATTTTCCTGACTTTTTCTTGATCACAAATATGGGGGAATTCCAGGGAGAGGTGGAAGGTTCTATATGACCTGCTTCTAATTGTTCCTGAACTAATTGGTGGGCCGCTTGTAATTTCTCTTTAGATAGGGGCCACTGAGGGACCCACACTGGCTTATCAGAAAGCCATGGTATTTTCAAAATTATTTTCTCAGTGGCCCCGAAAAAAAATATCTTTTTCCTTTATGACAATGATTACTTTTAGGGTTAAGATTACTCTGTACTTTTTGATAATGAGTTCTTTTATGGTTAAGATTACCCTGTAGGTTTTCACATTTAACATCTGCAGGCTTGGTTGCAAGGTGTACTCCCATTTGTTGCAAAATATCTCTTCCCCATAAAGTAACCGGTAGATTAGGTAAAACATAAGGCTGAAATGTTCCTTTATGGCCTTCATCATCCTCCCATTTTAAAATTACTGCACTTTTATCTGGGAGGTTATTATATCCCAAGCCTCTTAAACTGGTTGAAGCTTTTTGCAGAGGCCAGTGCTTGGGCCATTGGCGTAAATTAATAATGGAAGAGTCAGCTCCAGTATCTATTAATCCCTCCATTTCTATTCCTTGGATTTTTATTTTACACATAGGCCTCCTTGAACAGTCTCGAACCCAGCAAGCCATGGGACTTGAGTCAGTGGAACAAAATCCTCTATTGTTCCCTTCTTGAGGCATACCCATTTTAAATGAATTATGTAAATTGGGAAGGAGAAGCAACTGAGCAATTCTATCTCCTTGATTAACAGAACTTACACTTTGGGGTGAGCTAAGCATTATTTTTATTTCCCCTTTGTAGTCTGAGTTTATTACACCTGGGGTCACTTGCAAACCTAATAAGCTTTTAGGACTACGCCCGATAATAAGTCCTACAGTCCCTGAGGGAAGAGGTCCCCTGACTCCTGTGGGAATCAGTTGAACCCCCATTTCAGGTGTTAACACTATTCGGGCGGTGGAACAGAGGTCTAATCCTGCATTTCCTCTTGTTCCTCTGGCGAGGGAGTGGATGGGTAGTAGGGATTGTGTCGGGGAAGCATCTGAGTGGATGCTTGAGGATACTCCTTCTGCAATGCCCCGTACATTTGTGGGCCCCGGGGTACTGGGCCCCGTGCCCCGTTTTTTGAATTCCTGAACAAAGGATTTCCATGGATGTCAAATTTTGAATAGCATTTATTGGCCCAATGATTTCCCTTTTTACACCTGGGGCAGCGGCCTGGGGCATGGTATGAGCTTGATCTTATTTCTCTTTTGGGATTTTGCCTAGAATTGCCTGATTGATTATGATAATTTTGCCTGGAATATCCTGATTGATTATAATGTCTACGTTTAGCCTTTGTGAAATTTCGAGAGGAAGCACCTCTCATTGAGGCTGCAATCACATTTCCTGTGACAAAGGCGCCATTTATATCTTTACATAGTTGTATATATACGGAAAGATCCTTTTTAGTTCTCCATGGCCTGATGGCTGCTTGGCACCATTTATTTGCATTTTCATAAGCTAATTGAACAACTAAAGGCATAGCTTGGTCAACATCTGCAAACACACTACCTGCAGTTCTCAAAAGTCGATCAGCAAAGTCGGCATACGGCTCATTAGGTCCTTGAATCACTTTTGACAAGCTACCTTGTAGATCCCCAGGTCCTTGTACAGTTTTCCATGCCTCTAAGGCAGCTGCATTTATCTGAGCATATATATCTGAGTCATAATCTGTTTGAGCCTGTAAGTCTGCGAATTGCCCTTCTCCTGTGAGCATGTCTATAGTATAGTTTTCAAACCCTGCAGCCGCGTTTCTTTTAGCCGTTTCTATACAAAGTTCTTGGAATTGCGATCGCCAAACCAAGAATTGCCCCCCGCTTAATGTTGCTTTACATAGACTTTTCCAGTCTGAGGGGGTTAAGCTAAAGGTGTTAAGGGACTCCAGCATACTCAACGTGAAAGGAGCTTGGGGCCCATAAGTCATTACTGCCTCTTTGAGATTTTTTATTGTTTTGAAATCTACTGACTGATGGACACTCTGTCCATTTTTCTTTTCAAATGCTGGCGGTTCCCAATGTATCTGTGAGTTGTCCTCGAGAGCGCATAAGCGATCAGAAAGACTTTTTATTTCTGTTTCTAGGGTATGCAAATGCCTAGTAATACCCTTCATATTTTCTGTAATGGATTCCACCCATGGGGGAGTAGTCACTTCCACAAGTGACTCCTCTGCCTGACGGACCTTTTTCTCGGTCTTTTTTAATTTCTTTTTCCTCATTTTCTCAGGATCACTTTTACTAGATTCCTCACCACTGCTAATTTCACTGACAGCAATATCCTGAGGCCCAGGTTCCAGTGAGAGCAAGTATCCTTCAGCTTTCGCCAATAACTCCCGAATAGCTTTAATAGCTTGGATTTTTGTCATTTTTGGGTCTCTTCTAATACTCTCTTTACTGGTCTCAGTTGGCCCAGTGGAATCTACACTTTTTTGATCACTTTCATTTTTGTCTATATACTCCTCACTGAGAACAGAGTCAGGTATATCAAGGAGTCTTTGCATAGCCTCTATCACTTGGGATTCAGTTATATTCGAACCCATCTTTAGAGACCTTTCAGTTCTTACCTGTCCGCTCCGAAGTTCCCCGTACGGGCCGCCACCTGTTGCCGCCTGAAGCGCTCGGAGCACCGGAGCCGCGGGAAGAACTTCAGAAGCAAACTGGAGACAAACAGCTTTTTATTCTGATAACTTTTCTCTCTGGTTCTAACAACTAACTCACGCCAAACACACCACTAAAATGGCGCTGACCCGATCAGCAATTTCGGCCAAGTCACTCCAGATCCCGCAACAAAATCCCGTGAGACTACGGGTGGCGACAATGGCCAAATCTCCACGGCTCATAGTCAACTGCAATTCAAGCCAATCCCCAAACAGGGCTCCTGCAGAAATACATGGTGAATCAAAAAATATACGACAGTCTTCCTCTAGAAGTGGAGCTCTTGAATGTGAACTCCTTGAATTTTAAATCCCATTTGAATGCTTTTACTTTAAACTGTGCCACAGTCATCAAGATTAAACTCTGATACACTTTGGGTTAGGTTTTCGAAAATCAGCTCCTTGGTCTCAAGTTCTCTCTTCTTTTTCCAGAACACACTGCTGACATGGCTTTTAATAGTCCCTGCACAATCTTTTCAGAAAATTTCCTAGGCTTTCCATTGGGTGTTAGAAAGATGAATCATTGACTCTGTCAGGCGTGCACTTCACCCTTTGCTTCTGTGTTTAGAGATAAGGGTTGCTTTGTTTTGAGGTGTGGGGTGTGGAGTCATGCGGGTGGAGGTTCAGGTACACAGAGGCTAGCGGCTCTGCAGGCTGCAAGTGCAGGCTTCTGACACAGCACAGTTGATCCCTGTGTTTGCTCTCAGCCTTTACCATTATTTTTCTTTGTATTAGAGAACTTCAAACATCTTGAGGCTTGACACAGGTTTATGAATATTGGTAATAATTGACAGAAGCAAAGCATGGACTTTCTAGGATTTCTGAATCTGAGCTCTCTGAAATGGAAATAGTGAACAAATTAATAGATTTTCTAACTATTAGAAAAATATTAACAATAACCAAGATTCACTTACCAGTGTAGTAAAAATCAAATGGTAGCATTAGTTAAATGCCAGTTGCTTATGGCACGTCAGGCAGGCCTTCCCTTCTACCAGTGATTCCAGTGTGGCTGAGGAACAGCTGCCAGCTCTGTTTTCCAGTGAATGAAAATGGAGCTTGGACGTTGAGTGTGATGAGCTGGGTGAGGAGCCCAGGGTCACACAGGTTCCATGTGGAGAAAACCAGGTGGGAACTCAATTGTGACTCCAAAGTTTCTCTTGATAATCAAAAGGCTAGAGTGTGGGTCATTTTACATCCTAAAAGCGAGTCTTGGTTTCAAATGATAGTAATTTAAATAAATTATAATAACAAAGCCACTGTTCCTTGGTTATCTTCTTGAGTTTGTGTACATTTTGGTCTTGTTTTTCACAGGATTTCCATCAGAGTCACCCAAATAGAGGTGGCAGAAAAGCCTTCTTTGAACAACAGTTCATCTGAATCATAGTTTATGATGCATTTCTTTTTAAATTTCTTATTGTGGGAAACACATGTAACATCACATCTATGTTCTTAACGAAGTTTCAAGTGTATAAGACTGAAATATTATCTACAGGCACACCCTTGTAGGGTAGGTCTCTAAAAAACTTGTTCATCCCGGAGAGTTAGGATTTATACTCATAGGTTACCAATTTCCCATGTCCCCTTCTTCCCAGTCCCTGGCAAGAACCTTTCTATTCATTACTTGTATGAGTTTGATGACTATAGGTTCTCACATAAGCAGAATCATGCAGTATTTGTTCTTGCAGTAAAATATCCCCTGAACTCATCCATGTTACTCTGTGTTTCAGGATTTATTTTTTCCATTAAGGTTGAATAATATTCTATTGTGTGTGAATACATGTGTGTGCCGACACACATGTGGATATACCATTTTTAAATTTTTATTCATTCATCCATCCGAAGAATCTTAAGTCATTTCCACTTGGCTGCAGGGATAGTGCAGTAATGGACGTGGGGGCAGTAATACCTCTTTTGACATCCTGATTTCTGGGGAAAGGATAGTCTCTTCCACAAAGGGTGTTTGAACACCTCGAGACGCAAATGCAAAAGAATGAAATTAGACTTTCATTTAACCTCATCCATAAAAATGACACAACAAGGCTGGGGTTGTGACTCAGTAGTAGAATGCTTGCCTTGCACGATCTTCAGCACCACATAAAAATAAATAAATAAAATAAAGGTATTGTGTTCGTCTATAGCTTATTTTTTTTAAAAAATGGACACAACGTAAAAATTTAAAGTTAATATCTAAAATTATGAAATTCTTAGAAGAAATCACAAAAGAAAGGGAGTACATTGAAGAGTTTCTGCATAGCAAAGAAAACAACCAACAGATTGAAAAGGCAAGCTGCAGGTGGGAGGAAATATTTGCAAACTATATATGTGATAAGAGGCACTTTTCAAAACATGTAACTTCTACAGCATCACAGAAAACCAAGCAAACAAAATAACCTATTAACTAATTTAAAAAGTGGACAAGTTTTGAAATAAGCATTTCTCCAAAGAAGACATGTAAATGGCCACCCCATATACAGACACCCAACATCACTAATTATCAGGAAAATGCAAATTAAAACTACTGTAAGCTATGGCCTCACATTTGTTAGGACGTGTTCCACAAAACAACAGCAACACTGTCAATCGTTGTGAGAATGCCAAATGCACAGACACCAGGGAAAACGGTACAGAGGTTTCTCCCTCACAGTGTTGCACCATGGCTGCTAGGTGATCCAGAAACCTGGCTCTGGTTTTGGCCTCATGGTTCTTGATTCCCAGAGACTCATAGAGGCACCTGCTTTTCTGCCTCAGAGAGCCAGAGAGAGAAAAGGAGGAGTAGGACCTGTTTCCAGTGTTGTTGTTGTTGTTGTTGTTGTTGTTGTTTTTCTTCAAAGCAAGAAATGGTTCCACACAAGCTTTCATGGACTAATACAAAATCCTCGGTCCCACAATTCCTAGAATTCTGGCACCATCGTGCTTCCCTGACGCGGCCCCTGCCTCTCACCTTACAGAGGAATGCCAGGGACAGGATTTGCAGCAGCCTCTTTCATTGTTTCCATGAGATTTAATGCTCACACTATCACCTCCCACACTATCACCAGCATCAGGGAAGACAGGTGTCCTCTGGAAACCTCTGTGTGTTCATTTTTAACAAAAAACTGACCTCACTCTATCGCTTTACCTAGGGGAAAAAAAAAAAAAAAAAAATCCTGGGAGCTAATTAGGCTCACATTGAAACAAAAATGCCCAATAACAGATTGCTTCCTGAGAACAGATTTTTACATCAGGAAAGTGAACACTAGGAAATTGATAATAGTGACAAAAATTAGAAACGAATATGAGCTTCTTTTTTTTCCACCCTTGTTCATCCCTCCCTCGCTGTCCTCCCCCTTGTCTTTCTTCTCTGATCGCTTCAGTTCAAAACCAATGAGATGTGTCCAAGCAAGGCAGCCATCTGTGTAGAGGGGTGAAGGTGTGAGAGCTAGCCGTCAGCAACCTGGACATGCGGGCAGGGGTACTAGAGCAGCCAGGAGGCAGAGACCAAACACAGGAGCTCGCTGCTGTGGAGGGTGAGCGGCAGAGCAGAGGGCAAGTCCATTGCGAGGTGTGTGCCTGGAAGTGGTTACACAGGGGACTACGTGAAGGAAAACAGGACTCGGGATCCTCACCATTACAGAAGGATGTTGCACACAGATGAATTCCTAGCTACTGGAAATGGGCTGGGAGTCCTGATGTGGACTTTAAAGATAAAAAGCAAATGGGTGGATAAATAAGTAAGCGCAGGTGTCAGTGTGTTTGTAGGTGCTTCCATGCATATATCTCCCCTATCTGCCTATAGAGAGTGCCTGAGGACAGCAGTGTCCCAGTGAAGGGCTGCGAATGAGGGCATCCTGTGTCCACAGCTTAGTTTCTAAACTTAATTCTCCCTTGAAAAAAACCAGGGTTTTTTTTGGAAAAAATTGTGGACTCTAGGAGTGAGATGAAGTTCAGGATTAATCAGAACATCTAGCTATGCCACAAAGGTAAAAATATACTCAAAGAATGAGGACTCATGTCAAAAGGACCCCGAAAGTAGTTTCAAGATATTCCTGAAAGCCAACTATAGGAACATTTGGAAAGCATCCATAATTAATAAATGATACTTTATTTGGGCAGAGTTGGAATAAACCATTTGTCCAAACTGTAATAAGTCAATGAATAGGTTGAGGATGCAATATTTCAGCACTTCAAGGAACTTCTCCATAAGGTACAGATAACTTCACAAAAAGTGTTAAAAAAGAAAAACAAACAGTTTCTAGGAGAGAAGCTGGTAATTAAAGGATCAAGGTTAATTTCAACAGTATAGTATAAATCCTCACTTTGTATCATCTTACAGGCTGTCATGAGACACCATATGTGTAACAAAGTTGTGTAAATTCAACCTAATCCCAAGGGAACACCAGACAAACACAAATAAGGGCCCCTCAAAAAGAAAACTCAAAAACAGCAACAAGACCCCACAGTGCTGTCCCGTAAGCTTCAGAACTGTTGAGGTCAGGAAAGTCAGGGGAGGTTTGGAAACTGCTTCACACACAAGAACTGCAGACAAATGACATGAAAAGGCAATGGAGGAGCCGGGGCTGCATCTTTGGCTGGAGAGGATATTATTAGAATCACTGGCAAAGCTTGAATGTGGTCTGAGGATTCGACAGTATCGTGTCAGTGTTAATTTCCTGATTTTTGTGGTCATATCAGATTATTTGGGAGAATTTCTTGTGTATAAGAATGACTCCATAAAGTGTCAGGACATACCAATATCTTGTTCACCAATAGTTCATAAAATTAACGTTTTTATTCTGTTCCTAATCATTTAATGAAAACTCTTATCATGGCAAGTTGTTTTTGTTTCCCAAAATAATGAGAAGGAAAAAGTCAAGTTTTCATTCAATGACTTTTTACAGTCAAACAACTTAATATCTGTTAAGTAATTTAATTCTTGAAAAAAATTCTCTGATGTAGGTACTAATACTATTTCTAGTTTACAGAAAAAAAATAATAGCCAGGGAAGAAAGAAAGAAATGTTTGGTTTTATGTTACTAAGAAGAAAGAGGCAAGGGTTGGGAAAAATCAAAATAGGGAGTCCAAAAGACACTCCCCATTGTTAGACAAGTTATAAAATAGTATTTCAGAGGCAGGTCAGATCCAGATAAACCTGGGCCTCAATTCTTGTACCAAAAATATGACTTGGGGCCAATGCCTTAAATAATCATCCATTATTTTCTCCCTGGCATAATGAGAATAGCATTCCACTCGGACTCATGAGAAATTGATGAGATAATAAATTTGCAGTAATAGGCATAGCAGCTGGCACTGACCAGGCACCTGTCTCACACCAGCAATTACGATGAGCTCCACAAGTGGCTTCCCATCACTGCTGTGTGCAGCCAGGATATTTTAAGAAACCACTAGATGCTTCCACAAAGAGAATTATTGTCAAAGCTTTTCTCTTACACTATTCAGAAGCAGAGAGTCCGAGGCAGTACATGGGTTTTCCATATAGCTTTGATTCTGTGGAAACACTACTAAACCAACTATGCACAGTCTGTATTTATAAATTTAGGATGGATGTGCTCATCTTAACCAAAATGAAAATTAGCATATTTAATTTTTTTTTTTTTTTTTTTTTTGTGTGTGTGTGTGTGTGTGTGTGTGTGTGGTACCAGGGATTGAACTCAGGGGCACTCGACCACTGGGCCACATCCCCAGCTCTTTTTTGTGTTTTTATTAGAGACAGGGTCCCACTGAGATGCTAAGTCCCTTGCCATTGCTGAGTCTGGCTTTGAACTCGAGATTCTCCTGCCTCAGCCTCCCAAAGTGCTGGGATTACAGGCGTGTACCACTGCCCCCCCCCCCCGGCAGAAAAATTAGCATATTTAATAGAGGAGAGTAACACTAGTGGTACCTAGATTCCAGTTCCTACTTTACCACTGACTAATGTAGAACGGCTTTAGCTGAATGAAAAATTGTGCCTGCATCTCAATAAACTGTAGTTCTTTAAGATTATGAAGCTCTTTTAAGACCTTCTAGTCATTTGGTTTTCTGAACGACCATTCAAATTTGCAGAATAATCACTGCTATTCATGAGAAATTCATGCTGTGAGAATCTGTTGCAAATAATATAGTTAATATTTACTGAATCTTTAGCATCTGATAGAAAAGTATACATTATTTGAAGTTTTATACAGATTCCTTGATTTTATTATCCTGAAACCACTAAAGTAGGTGCTACTACACTTTCTATTTTGCATATAAGATATTGGAGAATGCCAGGTTTTATCCCAGGCCTTCTGATTCCAAGGCCATGGCTTCACCACCAAACCACTAGCCTCTGTTATTCTTTGGCATTACTTTTCTGTCTCCCAAGTTTCCATTGACTGTATGTAGCAGAGCTGGTATATATTGACTCCTTCTCTGTGTGTGTGTGTGTGTGTGTGTGTGTGTGTGTGCTCGTACGTGCTCCTGTGTGCATGTGCGTGTGAGCGTGTTTGCAACTCTTTGCATTAAATCAAGCTTTCTTAATGACTACGCCATATAAGAGTGGTTCTGTGTTCTAGTTTCAGTAAGGAGAAACAGCCAAGTTGCATTTTAACCTGGTCTTTGCCACTCTCTCCTTTCTCTCTCTTGTAGTCACCTTTCCCTCTCTCTTCTGTCCTCTCCCTTCATCCATCCTTCTTCCTCATCTCTCCCTTTCTCTGAGTCTCCAGTGATGCAACCCATCTCTCAGCCTTGATGTTCTGTTCCCACTCACCGTCACTGTCCTATCTGCAGCTTCTGCCTCTCCCCATCCACCTGATCTGGGTAGTTTTTTTAAAGATTCTCTGTGTAATCTGATGTCTTTTCAGATACGATTTTTTAAGTAAAATATTCTTAGGAACATAGATAGGAGGGATGTGTTTGTCTACTACTCTAGCTCTTATTAACAAACAACAAAGAAAACCCCTGCCCCTTTGTCCATGACTCAACACAACAGAGAGCAAGAAAGTCAACTCCCTGCAGGCAGAACTCAGGATGTCTCTGACTACTTGTGTACCCTGGCCACCCAGAGCCAAGGCCCACCTTTCATTTAGCCTCTTTAATACTATCACCTTCCAGTTCTCTTTTAACATCTCCAAGGTGCCAGAAATTTGTAAGAAAACAGGACTCATGGAAGTTTCCATTGACACCTCCGTTGTCGTAACCAATCTTCCACATCCGCCCTTCTCCTGCCAGTCTGCAGAGCTGCCATTGTACCGTCATCATTTCTGGTAGAGATAATTATACAAGTGTTGCCACATGTTCATTTTAATTTTATGATACTTTAGTACTAATACTCAATATCAATGTAAAAAATGTTAAGGCAGGATATTTAGCCCCAGATATGGGCCATGTGACCTCACTAAAGAAGATGATTGATTTCAATACACTTTTCTGTTAAATGTGTATAAATGCAAAAACTAGTGCTGATTATCATGTCTTGACAGGTTCACTCTTTCCTGTTCATGTGTGAAAGGGAAAACACAAAAAAGTGGTATTTCAATAATTCCCTCTGCCATCCTTTGGGGTGTTTACAGTAGCCCATGGTTCCATATTGAAGCTAGCACCTTAATCGCAGCACCAAATGGTTGCTGTGAGCATGGACGCTCATAGATGTCCCTCCATTCTTGCTAAGGTGCTAATTTAATGTGTGCCTGACATGGACCTTATGAATTGTCAAAGTTTTAACTTCCAGAGGTTTATTATTTATCCCAGATGTGCCTGAATAATGACAGGAACACATGCCGTAATTTTTTTTCATGGTGCGTTAGCCTCCTGTTAGAGACAGGAAGGAAGGATTCCTGCATTAGGAGGAAGGTGAGAATGTGACTTCTTGAAGTCCCTGCAAAGTCTACAACCTGGTAATTTGCTTTTTTTTATAACAATTGGCAATTAGAACCCAGTGGTGCATTGCAAACCCTGGCCTTTAATAATTTGACAATCCATTAAGTTACATTACATTGAATGAAAATGAAACCAAACAACTCAAATTAATCAATACGATTACACACACACACACACACACACAAGGCAAGTATTTCTTAAGTATTTGTTGAGTAATATATGATGCGTAAATGCCAGTGCTACAATCTCAGATGTCACTTAGCATTTCCTTGCATTCAGGATTATCTGTGTCTATCCTTCCTTCTGTGGAAATTAACACTCTATCCCCAGCTTCTGCTCTATCTGTAAAATGGGAATTAAGTGAAGATTAAAGATACAGTGATTATAGTCCCTCCAGCCTAGTAAAAGCTCAGGAAATGAATAATATTATATTTTCTAGATGTCAAGAGCCTAACACATTCTCATTGTGTCTGTAAAATGCATGAACACAATAGGAACTAAGGGGGAAAAAAAAGCATGATATAAACAGAGACTGTTCTCAGAGTTCCCTACAGTCTTATCAGGTGCTCAAGAGCACCTGTCTGAACTACTGCATTTCTTTCTAAATTATTCACAGCACCTACTTTCTACCTTTTTAAGTGAGTTTAAAAGTTTTGGATGATTAAGATGCATTCCTCCAGAAATACTTAAACTTTCCTGGCTAGGGAGACCCATCAGAGTGTGGTCACCTTCACCCTGTCGGGGACATTGGTGAATCCAATCTGCAGGACTCACTGTGCTCCTGGTCAGGCTCTGACCTGGAAGATGCCCTTCTCAAGATCCTCCTGAAAATTTCTGCTCTGATATTTCGAACTTTGCATTTAAAAATTTTAAACTCTCAACTTTCTTAGCTCTAGAATTCTCTGATTTTATTTAAGGAAAACCAGCCATAGGTTTTAATTTCCTAAGTCAAGTTGGGAAAAACTTGCTCATGTGTCTGTGTCCCACCCTGAGCCTTGGTGAAAACAGAGGCAGACCTTTCTTCCAGTTTTCCAAGTTCAGAATCACAGGACAGCTACACAGGGCAGTTGATCATGATTCAGTGTAAAAACAATACAAATGTGTACTAGGAAATCTGCATATCTATTATAAGAAATGTGGAAAATTCAGCAAATAAGTTATCTGACTTCTAATCTGAGGTAAGAAACTTGGATCCTTGTCCATGATTTACACCAAGGTAAATGCTGGTTTAATAATGTGAAACAACTTAGTTAATCAATACTAGTAACAGAAGACAACATATATAAGAAATCTTAGACATGTGTCATACAAATCCAAATTCAGAAAGGAGATATGTTGACATATTAAACAGACAAATTTTAAGACAAAATTTTTCATAGAATAAAATCCCATTATAAAACAGGTCCATGGGGCTGGGGTTGTAGCTCAGTGGTAGAGCACTTGCCTAGCATGTGTGAGGCACTGGGTTTGATTCTCAGCACCACATATAAATAAATGAATAAAATAAAGGTCCATTAACATCTTAAAATAAAGTTTCAATGACAAATAATAATTTGAAAAACTAAAGAATGTATTAGGATCAATTCATTACCAAATTTTGATATTGATTAATAAAATGGCAGTAAAAAATTGTAAAAATATAAAGCAGGCAATAAGATAAAATGTGTAAATATGTAAAAAATATTCAAATTCATTCACTAAAAGATCATAAAACAAAAGTAAAGGAAATTAAAATAATACCAAGACACACAGACTTGTAACATAATCATTTCAATAACATATAACACTGTGGATGATCAATGAAAGTGTTCATTTTTATATATTGTTGAAAGATATTAACGTGGTGCCATCCTACATTTAATAATATTCATCAAAACATTTTACAAGTGCTATCAAAATGCAAAATGCGTACAATCTTTCCTCCATACAGTCAACTACTTAGAATTTCTCCTCTAGTTGTACTTTCACATATACCACAAAAGATAGTATTGTATCAACAAAGAACTAGAAAGATCCTTTTACTCATCCACAAAGAAAAACAAAACAATGCAATTTGTAGGAAAATGAGCAGAATCAGAAAACCTAATTTTGAATGAAATAAGTCAGACTCAGAAAAGTATGTTTTCTGTCATATATGGAAGGTGTGGGGTTGGGGAGACAACAGGAAAAAGAGGCATGGCATAAATGTGAGAGACAGATCATTGCAGTGGAGAGGGGGACAGGGAGGGTGGGGAGACACTGGGGTGAAACTGTGAAAGTACGTTTCCATGAATACTCAAGTGTGCACAGTGAAACCCACCATTCTGTACAACAGTATGCACTAATAAAAATGAGAAATAAATAAATGAAAGATCCTAAATATCCATTTATTAGAATAAAAACTGTGAAAGTGAATGCACCTGTAGAATAGAAAACTACTCAATTCTTAACAAGATTGAATAAGTCTTTGTGTTGATGCAGAATTAAGTCCTAACCATTGTATCGTGAGAAAAAATGAATGAGTAGAATAGGGTTTAAATTTATTTAAAAAAAAATTGTGAGCAGGCATGCAAATTCTTATTGGACAACCTCTGTCAGCTACCACTTATGGGATGCAGACTGACAGGCCAAATAACGGAGAGCCCACCAACCCACGTGATGAGAAAATTCATAATTGGAGAATATGCAGAAAAATCAGAAGAAAAGGTAGCAATTATTCACTATCCATGAATGGTAACAGTAGTTGTCCCTGTCTAAGGAAATTAGTTAAATTAGAAATAGGAGCAAAAGTTACTCTGTTATTGTTCACCTTTTAAAAAGTTACAATTATTATTGTTCACCCTTTCATGTGGTTTAAATTTAATAAATACCATGTGTATTTATTGCTATGTCACTCAAGACTTAGAGATGAAAACCACAGAGATAAATCCTTAACCCAACTATTAATTTAAAGACTCAAAGTTGGAAGAACAATCTCAGTGACAGATAGGAGCAACAATCACCTCCAGAGAAATCCAACAACTAGCTATCTTTAGCCAGGATGTCCTAGCAAGAATGACAATATTTACTCTGTACATTTCTGCAATGAGTCAACACCAAAAATGGATGAAGAAAATGTACATTCTTTAGCCATCTCCTATTAAATTCCTATCTTGGAACCACTAACTTCAAGACCAAAGTTCCAGATGGGACAGTGATTGAATGAAGTTAGAATTTCTGTTCCTGCCTGACAGCTTCAGGAAGAAAGAATAATACCCTTTTGTGTTCCAATCTGGAGGCTGCCTACTATGTCCCCTGATGGTGAACACATTTGGAGACTGCACTAAAATAGTTTTGGTATTAGATTCTGAGAGAGAAAAAAAATCATTACTACAATTATTTTTTCAAGTGAAAAATGCAACTCTGTTAAATATAGCTTTGACAATTAATAGAACACCATTCAATTTTTTTTTAAAAAATGATTTTATATAATAGCTTCATGGACTTCTATATACCTGAGCTATTTCTATATGAGAATCTATGCTGTGAGCAGGGATCACACTGATGGAGTCTGAGATCGGGTACATCCAATTATTGCTCCCTGTGCTTTTGATAATGTTACCTTTGCCATCCTACAGAGATAATGATTTAGAGGAAGTTCTGGTATGATTTTTACTCTTTGTAGTCCCATGCTGATTTAATCGTTTAAAAAGTCTTTTTTAAGCAACAGAAACTGCAATATTCCTTTTAATCTTCTTGAGCATCACACACATTACCTGGTTTAAGTACCATCCCCCCTCCCTCCCTTTGTGTTTGTGGAATTTGTGTTACTAATTTCTATGTGAGACCAATTTGGCAGGTGTGTTGATTCACAAAACCATTGCTTCCCTCCTGATCCCTATAGAGGCTCAGCAGGAGACTTCCAGTTTTTGATCATCTCCTGGGGGTTTGCATTTTCTGGTAGAGAAATGTCCCCTTTGCACATAAATTATGGTCCACTTTTCCTTCTAACCACCTGAACACCACGGGCTGGATTCTCATTCCCTCTCTCCCGAGTGGGAATACAAGAACTTCATTTTTTATTCTTTATTTGGTTCGGAGGGCCTCCGTGTGAAGCTTGAATACACTGCAAGGTTGCACTGCCGTCATACCCCTTCCTCTTCTGGCCACTTTATAGTCCCCAGGTTTCCTTCTGTGGGGAACCTGGGAAAGTTGCTCCAGCTTTCTGAGCCTCCAAGTCACTGTTAGCTGAGGTTGTGGAAGGCTGTCCCTTCACTACACTCCTGTCAGGACTAAACGAAGATATCACATTAAGACGAGCAGACCAACATCTCCCCTGTAGTAAGTGCTAAGTAAGCATTCACTATTTTTGTGACTTCAAAAACAACCACAATAAAAGTGTAAAAGCTGAAGCTGCGTGTGGAAGCAACACAGGACTATGCTGTAAGATAGGACGCCACAGCCCAAGCTCACCTCTTTCAGCCTTTACTGCCCCCTAGTGGGGAAGAAGGACATTGCTTGGGGCATGTTTTCTGTAGGGCAGGTCTATTTTTATTTTAAGGCAGGAACTTGTCCATCGACTACTTTATTGTGTGTTTCTTCCCACCATGTGTTAGGAAGAAATACTGGAGGAGTAAAAAGACGGGAGGAATCACCACATATTGATTATCTTTCTATCTATATATTTCACCTTTGTATTCTTCTCGTTTTAACATTTCATACAAAAATTCTTCATCTTATGCGTATTTTCCAAACTCTATCATGTACAGTTATTTTGAAGTCTATGTTCACTATTTTAAATATCATGAGTAGATTTCTCAAATTCCTTCTTTTGTTTATTTGCTTTATTTTGTTTTTAATTTTTGATTTTTTTTTTCCTGTTGGACTTAGATATTCTATACTGTATTGTCACACTCAGTAATTGCATTGAATTGATAAAGTCCAATTCTGTTTTGACATTGGAGAGGAAAGTTGTTAGAGAAAAAAAATATGATGTCTCTATCTATCATCTCTTCTTTAGGGAATTCCACTTCCTCTGACAGAGTGAGACCACAGTGCAGATCACCTTGATTCAATCAGAGAGTGGGATGATTTTGAGATGGATTTCAATATTTATTCTGGATACCTGGTCTCTTTCAGGGGCCTTAACTGAAATCTTGGGGTTTCACAGTGTCCTCGGCACACAGTGAACTCCGGAGAGCTCTGGTTGCCTTGTAACTTCTGGCTGCCCGTCTCTGCCAGCCTGGCTGTTTGGTTTATTTTTCTAATACCACTTGAGAACTGGGAAATGCCTTTAGGGCACAAGCAAGGTCAGATGTGGGCTCACTCCTCCATTTTTGTCTGAGACCTTGGCCCCTCAAAACCTGCTCATCTTTGTGGCCAGGAAGTCCAGACCTTGCCTCTCCAGCCCCCTGGCGCCATGTTTAGAGCTCAGAGCCTTGGTGGATCTGCTGGTTCTTAGCTCAAGAAAAGGCGCATTCCTGTTTTAAAAGGCATGTCAAAGGCAGGGTCTCCTGCACTGTCCCACTTCCCTGGCACACCTAGGACACTGAAGTGCTATCTGCCTTTCTTGCCCTCACTCTTCCCTCCCTCAGTTTTGAGTGGCCTTCAATCCAGTCTTTGTCCTGTGCTCGGGTTGATGGTTCATCTGACAAAATACACTTTGACGGAATGGAAAACTTTTCTTTTTGACCTTCTCTGTTTCATCATCTTTTGTTAGATAATGGGAAGTTTGGGGCTTCTGACCTTTTCTCTGTTTTTTTTTTTTTTTTTTTTTTTTTTTTTTTTTTAATTCATCTCTCCATCAGTCCTTCTCCATTTGCGTCTTATTTTCTCTCTTCCACTTTAGTGAAATTGACTGGCTCAAAATGCCTCTAAGTTGTGTGAGTGAGGTCCATCCATATGTAAGGAAACAATTTAGATCTTTCTACCTAAGACTCTCAACTCCCCAACTCTGCAACCATCCAGTGTTTGCAATGATTAGAAAAGTTATCATTTGAGTTTTACTCTCTAAAAATCCCTTTTTATCTCAGAAAAAAAAAAAAAAAAGCAACTGAGTAAAAGTCATCATCAGGCAGGATCTGATATAATTGTGGTCTTAGCTACAATATTATTAAAATTTTCCCAATATCTCAACTACAGATTAAAATGAAAACAACGATAATAACAACATATATTTTTTGGTTCCTGTGTGCCAAAATTATAATAGAGCATTTTATTTTTTTATGAGATTCTTGGCTAGCCTTACATACTACCACACTTTAAGTGTCAGGGAAATAACTCTCAAATCATGGTCTGTCCAGTCATTCAACTGATTTATGCTTCACATTTATATTATTGTGCAATGTCAACCTTGGCAATTTTTCCTCAAATCTTTCAGAGAAACTAAACATACTGTAAGATGCTAAAAGGTTTTCTATATGCTTCTATAATCAGATAATAATGCAATGTGTTCAATCACACCCTCCACGTAATGCATAAAGTACATCTGCGTGTTGTAAATGATACCCCAGAAAACCCCACCCTGAAATGCTCATACTCTTGTGACCTCAGAATAATATCTCATAAAATTCCCCTGAACATTATTACATGGTCCACAAATGTCCTGAAGACACACAGTGGGGGAATGTGAGTGATATGGTGCAATATTACAGTTCATATTCAGATCATGGAACACTCCCAGTTCCCATAAAGAGAATATGATCTGAGGGACGTGGTGAGCCAGAAAAAGATGTTTACCTTTTCAGAATTTCTAATAAGCCAGAGTGCAGTCAAATTCCTATACCATAAAGAAATGAGAATATCAAGAATGAACTCTAGCCTAATGCTGAGGACAGTAACCAGACCAACATAATGGGCTGAGTGTTTCCCAACATGTGTTGGGCAAGTCATCAAATAAAACTGCTGCAGATCTAATCTTCCCTTACTTGTGTTTACTAGCATTACCTCAGAAAGTAGTTGGACTGAGCCTGTATCTGAGGGGGAGTATCTGGGAGGAGTTCAGTTTCACTCTCTATCTTATTCTGGTCTTTAGGTCTTCCAGTTCTCCGATAAGTAAAATAGAGTGAAATTTCTGTGGGGATTTTTAAATATATCTGCAAATTCTTTGATCCTCATCCCATTGACAAGCAGATTTGGTGTCCACTTTCCTTAGATCTAGGCCAATCTTGGTAGTTCACTTAGCATATCTACTTGGTATCTCATCAGTAGAATGAAGCTGCCCTAATGCTACATTACCTCTGGAGCCAGGAAAGGACAGGAAGCTTCCTCTGGGTCCTCTTGGGTACTTACTTTAGGGAAATTGACACCAAATACTAAATCTGACTAGCCTGAGGGCAACATCCTGGAGAAGCAACATATGGGTGTCCTGGTCAACACCCAGCTGTACCTTCAGCCTATAGTCATTATCTGTGGACAACCACAGAGCTACGCCATCTTGGACTGCCATCCGTGTAAACCTTCTGAGGCCTGCAGCTGTATACATCAACTAACTGCAATCACATGATCAATCTCAAGTGAGAGCTCTCCCTGCATGAAACTTTTCCTAATTGTAAACTCAGAAAACTGTGAATCAAATGAAATAACAGCGTTTAAACCTCAAAGGGTTTGGTGTAATTTGTTGCATAGAAATAGTAACTGAAACACCTCTCTTTCAGGGTTGTTACGAAAATTAAGCAAAATTAAGTAAAATAATAGACATAGAAGAATTTATAGAGTGGCTATTGCTCATTTACAAGGTGTATGATCAGTTATTCCCATCACATTGTTCCCCTGGTTACCAGTAAGTAGGACAATCCTTAGGAGAAAGACCATGTTACCATCAAGGTGGACTCATGGAACTAGCCTAAGAAGTCCAAGTGGTTTTCTGAGGAAGTTAATTAGATTAAAATGAGTGTACTTAGTTTCCTGATTCTCTTTTTCTATTGTTCTTTGAAAATGTAGCAGAACAGTAAATACTTATTTAATAAAATATTTATTAAAATATATTTAACAAAATAATAAAATAAGATACTTTATTTTATATATAGAACAGTGTTATGTTTTAGATACTAAGTGTTCCCGAAAAGCTCATCTGTGAGACAATGCAAGAAGGTTTAGGGATGAAGTGATTGGGTTATAAGAGGTTTAATCTAATCAGTGTCTTAATTCTGTGATAGCAATTAACTTGGTGATGGTTATAGGCAGGTAGGGTGTGGCTGGAGCAGGTAGGTCGTTGGAGGCTTGATTTGGGGTTTATATTTTTGTTCTTTTTGAGCAGAGCAACCTCTATCTCCCCCCCCCCGACTATGTCTCTCTGTCTCTGTCTCTCTTTCTCCTGCTCTTCTCCCCCTCTCTCTTTTTCTCTCTTTCTCTTTCTCTCTCTCAGTGCCATGTCCCCAGCTGCTTTCCCCCACCATGTACTTCAAACATCATGTTCTGCCTCATCTCAGGCCTCAAGGAAGGAAGCTATCTATGAACTGAGACCTCTGAACCTATGAACCCCCAAATACACTATTCTGCTGGGTGTGGTGGTGCACGCCTGTAATCCCAGTGGCTTGGGAGGCTGAGGCAGTAGGATCATGAGTTCAAAGCCAGCCTCAGCAAAAGCAAGGAGCTCAGCAACTCATTGAGACCCTGTCTCTAAATAAAATACAAAATAGGGCTGGGGATGTGGCTCAGTGGTGGAGTGCCCCTGAGTTTGATCCCTGCTACCAAAACAAAAACAAAAACAACAAAAATACCCTTTTCCTCCTCTGATTGTTCTTTTCAGGTCTTTTTAGGTCAGTGGTGAAAGAGTTGACTAAAATAACCAGGTTCATTTGTTTGGCGGGAGACATCATTTCTGTTGTTTTTACCTAGGCTCTATTGACACCTTGAGCTGGGTAATTTTTGTCCTGGGGAAGGGAATGTCCTTCCTTTAGTAAATTTAACAACATCCCTGGCTTCTATCTACTGGATACTGATAGTACCCTTTGGCCATAATTGTACAACCCCAAATGCTGCCGCACTCTACCCAGAGGGCAAATTGCCCCCAGTTGAGAACCACTGACACAGATAGCTATCACATGTGTCATCATGGGAAGCTTTAGATGGGGTTCCCAAACTAACCTGGTGCTATTTGTAGAGGCACAAGGCAAAGCATCTCTGAAGATGCCATCTCTCTCTCTGTGGCAAACTATCAACACTGAAATTAAAATACAGCGAGTGCTTGGTACCTGCAGAGGGCCTTGGTCTCAAGAAGACTGGAGTTGGGGAAGGAGAGGTTTGTGGTAAGAAGAATGCCATCTTGGAGTAGGGATCACTAAGACTAGAGCTGTGAATAACACGGACTAGGCAGTTGGGGTCAGTAAGAGGTCATTATGAGGAAAGGTCATGGAAAGAAAGCAGAAGTCCACAACAGAAAGCTAAGTAACCCAGAAAGAGTCAATTGGAGGTATAGGGGTCTTCACAAATACAGCCCGGTTACAAATCCTGGGTCTAGGTAATCATACATTTTGTACATGGACTACGGTCTGTGTTCTCACTGGGAAAGCTTTGTATTCATTAAAACTATGGGAGATTATGTATGCATTCAGGAAAATGCAATTGACATTGATAAGCAAAAGTTACTTATCAAACTAGATTAGATTTTTGTAAAAAAATGTGTAGAAAACAATAACATTAGAAATATATAATACTGTAAAGAGTTTGCAATTTCTGTATATAGAATCCATTTACATTTTATTTCTTAGGATCCTAAGTGTTTCTCCAATATTACTACAACCAGTCATTTTCTTCTAAATAGAAAAATGCTTTAGGGGATGAAAAATATTAACAAGGACTGAGTTATAGTTTGAAATAGTTTGGGACAAAAGAAGAAAAACACAGAAATCAAAACTGAAAGAAGTGTCATCAAATGAATAAGAATGAAATATACTTGTCTGGTGCCCAGGAAAATTTTAAGATAAGGTTACAATAGTCCAGAAACCTTTGATACTTGATCATTTTATGAGTTGAGTGGATAGTCCTCTTGGTTGTGTATAGATAACAGATTGATACTGAATTCAAAATGAGAATCAAATTAATTAGAAAGTAGCTAAATATAGGTGTTAGTCAGCTTTTGGTCACTGTGACAAAAATACCTTTAGAGGAACAACTTAGGGAGGAAAGATTTATTTTAGCCCATGGTTTCAGAGGAGTCAGTTTATGGTCAGCCAACACCATTGTGAAAACATCATGGCAGAAGTATATGACACAGAAAATCTGCTCAGCTCATGAATTGGGCTAGCAGAGGAAGAGAAGTGTCCAAGGAGAGAGCTAATACAGGTAATGCCCCTCATGACCTACTTATTCACACCATGTACCACCTACTTACAGTTACCATCTAACTCATTCAAAGGATTAAGTCATCAAATGGATTAATCCATTTGAAGTGGATTAATCTACTGATGATGTTACAGTCCTCATGATATAATCATTTCCTAATAGTCCCACCTCTAATCCTTGCTGCATTGGGGACCATATTTTGAACATATGAGATTTTGGAAGGGGTCATTCTATATCCACATCATAACATTATGTCTTGATTTTTGCGTGTAGACTAATTTAAAAAAGATTCATGAGAGGAAAAACTTTAGCCAAGTATGACCAGGTGTAAATACTTATTGAATAACTTTTGAGTTACTGAGTGAACTCATACTTAAGTTTCTAAACATGGAATGTATTCTTTTTAATCCTCACAAATTTGCAAGTGGTTCTTGGTATTAACCCTTTAGAAATTACAGAAATAGATTGAGAGATTAAATAACTTATTTTAGTTACACAACTGGTAATTAAGTGACAGAGCCTGAGTTTGAACCAAGTTCTGTCTGCATGTAAATCCCAGCCTTTTTCCACTATACCATCATGCAGTAATCATGCGAAAAATTGTGACTTCAATACATTTGACCTAAACTGGGAGAAGAAAAAAATGCTTTATTTTCTATGCAATCTTCAAGATGTAATACCATTTTTAAAATTTCATTTAGTTTTAAATTTGAGTTCATTTTTTTCCTAGTTCCTTAAATAGTCAGTTAAAGAGACCCTAATGTCAGTGGGTCTTTGATTTTAGCATTTCAACACAGCCTACTCGTTGGATCTGCAAACTCTGTTACCAAAGAGTGAAAGCCATCAAATTTCATTTCTCATAACATTAGTTTCTAGAGATGTTTTCCCCTCTTACCAGCTAAATTGTCTTTTACTTTGTAAACTGCTTCTACTCTTCAACAATTACATTACAGTGTGTTCAATTCTCACCGCCATGCTGCTCAATCTTTTATAAATCAAAATAAAGAAATAGTTCTATAACCAAGAAACACCAAAAAGTGAATAAAAAAGCAGATATTGTTTCAGATGACTCTCCATTTGCTGAGAACAAAACAAGCTATTTCAAATCTTATTTTTTCTATATATTATTGCATTATTCTTTTGTTTACCTTGTACCAAGTGGAAGCCTGATAGCATCTGTCACCCTCCCACAATTTAATTACATATTCCATATCTTTATTCTCACGAGGCAATGGCTTGGCCGTTTACCTACCTCATCCACCACTTCCAAGTGCGTCTAGTGTGGTTTTTGTAATGAGGTGGTGGCAAGTCTGCTACCTCCATAGATTTAAAGCACTTCTAATAAAATTCCTTGATTCTGAATCCCCATCAGTTCCCAATCTCCCCCTGATGACTCCATTATCTCCTCAGGGGAGAATGTGTTCCATGCTAAGAATTACCTTTCCAAGGTGGAGGGGGACTTTGAAGGAGACTTCAGGAAGCAAAGACCCTTAAATCCTCTTTTTTTTCACTCTGTCATGAATGAATACTTCCCGTCTATCTTGACAATCTCTTTTCTGCAGTTCCTGACTACTCTCAGTTTTGCAAACCTTGTGGGGGCTGTGTCTCCAACTCAGTGCTTCCCTTCCTGTCTCCAGAACACCTACCCCTTGCTTTCCCCTTCATTCACAGTCAGAACTACTAACCTTCCTTCTGTTGTTTTAAGGTTTGTTTCTTCCCATTCACATACCTGTTATTCATTAAAATTTCCAGAAGCTTTTAAGGGGAAAAAAAAAAAAAATAAAAGCATTTGTTGTATTATTTCCTGAGGAACTCACTTTCCTTAATATAAAAATATTACCTGCCAGTTGAGTTGTAGCGAAAAATTAGAAAATGCATAAGGAATAAATACAATCTGTCTTAGACTCTACTATGATGAGATGAATTGCACACACACACACACAATGTGATGCTGTCTTTATTTTATGCACAAATAGTATATAACCCATTACCATTTTATAATTTTTTTTTTTTTTTTTTTTTTTTTTAGTACTACAGATTGAATCCAGAGGGGCTTTACCATTGAGGCAAATCCTCAGCCTTATTTATTTATTTATTTATTTTTTTAGTTTCAAACAGTCTCACTAAGTTACTGGCTGAGGCTGGCCTAGTACTGTGATCCTCCTGCCTCAACCTCTCAAAACACTGTGATTACAGCTATCATAGACTTTTAAAAATCTATTTGATTACATAGATTGCCAGTATTCTTAATTTACTTTAAAACCAAGGTGGGTTGCTCAGAAATATCTCTGGGGAGTTGAGTCACCTGAAAAGAGCAGAATCAGGCAGCGGGGTGCCCCATCAGAGTGAACACAGACCACACACTGAGCATTGTGTTGGTGCTGGACAGCAAACACAGGGGATGTGCTTTGGTGGGCTCTAGAGTGGCTCATGCTGAGGGCAGGCAATATAGAGATAAAGGTGACAGAAAGAAACAGCCCCATAGTAGTACACCTACAAAAGCTTTGGCTTGAAGCTCCTTTTCTTTATGCAACTATTGTTGGCAATATTTTGTAGAGAATAGAAAATCATCATGTTTTCTTCCTTTGTCATTTAAATATACATTTTATTAGAATAAATCTATAGGTTTTCTAGACTGAATCTTGTATTTGGAGTTCCACTTATAGACTCTAAACCCTATTTGGCGATAAACACTTCTGTAAAATTGGATGTTTAGTTTTAGGATCTTTGATTGTTATTGCATTTTCTCCCCCTCAACAACTACCAGTGGTTCCCTGTTGCTAAAAACCAACCTGTCTTAGGACAGTGTTCAGTTTGCTTCAAAATGCAGGTTCATTCTTACTTATATAATCATATTTTCCATTCTTCCAACCCTGAGAGCAGACCCCCTGGTGATCTGGTCAAGTAGTTTGTGCTGTTCTGATACTGGATTCTTTTCTTCTTGTCTGTCCTTACACTGGTCCCTCTGTCTAGAATACAATTCATATATCTCTATGGTCCCAGTTTTCCTGTGGCCAACCCCACACTGAGCCCTTTCAGTTTTCCTGTGGCCAACCCCACACTGAGCCCTTTCAGTTTTCCTGTGGCCAACCCCACACTGAGTCCTCTCAGCTGCAAATAATTGATTCCACCAAACCCCATGACAGTAATGGGGTAAGTAATGGAGCAAGCTCCCTAGCTTCTACTGCAGCTGTGGTTGAGCATGAAACCTCTTCCCCCATAAGCAACACGAAGATTCTACAGAGAGGATGAAGTTACTGCCCCTTCCACCCTACCACACACACAATTGGGATGCATATGTGTTGAATGTGTGAATGAATTAATTTAATTTCCCTACACCATCTCTTTGAAAGCCTTGTCCTACTATATTGATTTTAATGTATCTTCAAATATAAAATCATAAGGGCTGTGGAGCAGTCTTGAAATATGAATTAAAACTCAAGTGAAGGGAATAAAAAGTGTGACATAAACCTATAAGAGAGCGAAATGGAATGGAAAGGTGTGACGCACATGAACCTATAAGATAAAAAGAAATCTTTTTTTTTAAATGTAGGAAGCATGAAAATGAGATAGATGTGCCAGATGAGGCCTAAACTTCAATGTTGTACTGTGCAGAGAGAGCAATGTACAGCTTAGCCCTTGCTCACATTCATCCTCTCTGTCCAGGAGAATTATCTCTATATGAAAAGATAGAAACAGCATATTTCAAGTGCTTTTAGAACTAAGGTTTTGAGGCAGCCTAATAGAAGGAGAAAGCACTAGAATTCAATACAGAGAAATGCATTCACTCTGTCTGGAGACCTGCACAATCCACCTGGCCTACCTATGCCTATTCCCTCACCTGTATTACAACAAAGGTTTCAAGCATTCAGGGAAAACATTAATACAGGTAATATGGCCAAATGCCCTTAATAAGTACCCTGATACACAGTGTTGCTAATGAAGCAAAAAAAAATCTTTAACTAATTCATGAGTTAGAAATCATTTATTTCACAAACTTTAAAATGTAACTGGAAATAAAAAAAAATATGTATTTCTTTGATGCAAGAATGGGAATATAAAAATATTCTAAGAGTCACCCTGACTCAAACTGTCTCATCAGCTGCATCCTCTGAGTGGTGGTAAGCACACCATCCTCCTGTCCTAACGCAAGCATGAGTCTGTGTTGCCAAGGATCTTGTGTGTTGGGTTTGATTGCCATTATTTCTACTGAATGACTCTGAAATCATAGTGATGGTTCTGCTAGAGTTGCAGGCCACAGCTGTTCAGGCAAAGAACATCCAGAGGTCCTTCCTGTCCCTGTCAGCAATAGCCCTTTTATATGCCCCATTTCTCTTACTCAAATCCTCATACCAACACTGTAGGCTTTCACCTTTTAGAACAGATAAGAAGGGTCTTTTAGTCATTGAACAACTGGTTAGCAAATTGCAGCTGTCTGTGCGTAGCAGCAATGACAAAACCTGGAGTGGAAATGACACAGAACCAGGACTTTGGGTCAGGGAGATACAGCCTGGAAGTTTCAGTGTCACCTCCATGACCTTTGAAAAAAGTCACCTCAATTGTGTTCAATTTCAGTTTCTTTCTCTACTATATGGAAATAAATTAGAGCAATAATGACCTCAACAGGTTGTTGTGGGAACTGAATGAAGTAACACAGGAACACAGGACAGCTCTTCATAAGCTATAAAATGTCATACGAATTTTATTCATTATATTGGAAAAATGTTTAGGGCTTTTTTTTTGATAAGGCCAACCGAGAGGACATTTTTGGTATCATTGTTTTGGAAATACTTTGGAATTCCTGTGGGTAGTAGCAATGCACAGGGAAGAATTGACTTGTTAACATCAATTGGGGAGAAAACAGAAGAGGCATCAGGACTAGAAAAAAAAATAAAATAAAAATGCAGTTGACAACACATAGCTGCTTGTCCCCTGGAAGGGATCCAACACACCTCTAAGCACCTGGCTCTGGAGCTCTGATTCTGTGTTCTCTGCTTGATACCCTAACACCTAACTGACAGCATGTTATTTCTTGACCTGGGAAATGACATATGTGGTACATGTCAGGGAAAAGTGTGAAAGAGAGTGAGCCTTGGGTGTGGGACAGAAGCCTGAAGCTCTGACTCTGACACTGGCCAATTTATGCATTTGACCAAGGAACTCCAAATTCCCCCACCTTGGTTTCCCCATTTGCAAAAGCAAAAGTAGCACGCCTTCCATAGAGGAGTGGGATAGCAGTTAAGTTATGACTACAGAATTGAAGGTGCAAAACGATCTGATAAACATCAGACCACAGCTAGTCTCTCCAAACATGTCCACTGTTCCTCAAAATTCGTAGGACTCTTGATTTCATATGGCCTTCAGAAGACTGAAGAATAAAATCCAGGGTGCAACGGGTGGGGATTTTTAGTAGTCGCTGTGAAGATCATTCTGACATCTCTTGCACTAACTTCTTGGTGAATGGTATCTTAGTGCTAATTATTCCTGTGCTTGAGATGAAACACCAGGGCACAGCCAAGTGCTGACACACTTTTCTCAGGGCTTGAGGAAGGCTAATGGCTAAGCCTTTGGAAAAAGAGCAAAATCACACTGTACTCACTGACCTCAGACTAAGGATGAGAGAACCCTGGGATTTGAATTTATGTAGGACTTGATCTTGAATGGCAAAGACTGTGTTCTGGTGATTTTGTGTGGAGCCCATGAATCCACATGGTTAACTAGTATTTTGAATTAGTCTGACACTGGATGTTCACAAACCATATTTTAGGAATAGCTCTTTTGTGACATTTGTTTACAGCGGTGATAGCTGTAGCCCCATGGCATCATATAGGTAAATTAAGCCTGTTCAAGCAGCATTCATGTTGTCTACACAGGGTAGTGGAATAGGAAATTTATGGAAATGGTACAATCTGCTGAGGCATCTGGGATTGCTCATTTCATCATCTCATGCTATTTCAGGTGCTGAGAGAATAGAAACAAAGTTTGATGATGAGACAGCTTTTAAAGCACAACCAAGCCTGGCATTTTATCCCAGCTGGTGAAATAAGGGCTATAATGCATTTTACATTTTTTATACATTGCCATTGTGCCCTCCACATTCAACCAAATAAATGTAAAATGAAGTAAAATGCTAATGTGAAAAGTGAAAAGGAAAACAAAGCATTTCAAATACAAAAGAAAAGAAAAAAAAAATATATATATATGTATGGAAAACATGCATAAATTTTACTACATTAAACTTTTACAGACAATAAAAATACCATAAATATGCTGAATGATAAATCATAACTAGGAAAAAAATTGCTATATATATATATATATATATATATATATATACACACACATATATATTAAATAATAGGTGCAAAAACAGTCATGTGTCTTAATGATGTGGATATATTAAGAAATGCATCATTAGACAAATTTGTCATTGTGTGAACTTCATAGAGAGTACTTATATATAGGAGTCCTGTTTAGGGAGATGGCTTGAATTGTGGTTGACTATGAGCCGTGGGTGGCTCCGTTGCTCCAAGCGCTTCAGGCGGCAACACTTATACAAACCTGGATGGTGTTGAAGATTTGCTGTAGCCAGTAATTTCACTCCACAATCAGTTTATCTAGAATTTCCAAGAGTTCTCTCACAGGCTTTACATCAGCAGGTACAGACTCTGCACCATACCCACATGGTAATGAGGAGCCCAGCAGGGTGCCTCACACCTGAAATTCTAGCTATTCTACTGGGGAGGCTGAGGCAGGAGGACCTCAAATTTGAGACCAGTCTTAGCAACTTAGCAAAACCATATCTCAAAGTTAAAAGGGGCAGGAGGCACTAGGGATGTAGCTCAGTGGTATAGCACTCCTGGTTCTATCCCCAGTACCAAAAAATCATGCAAAAAAATTATGTAATGAGTAATGATTTTGCAATCATTTAAACCCCTGGAGCTAGCACTAAACTCCTTGTTTGGGTTCAGACTTTTCTTTCAACATCACAAACATTTTTGTTTTGTTTTGTTTTGTTTTGTTTTGTGCATGATTGTCAGTGCACTGAGAGGGGCACACTTCTGAGTCTGGTCTTCAACCAAGGTCATTATGTTTCTTCATATTTAATATAGTCTCTTCTCAAATTGTCAGTCTCTTTATTGTTATTGAAGCAAATCTCTTACCAGTTTCAATTACTTTGTTGTTTTTCAAGACTGTCACTATGGTGAGATGGAGCATGCCTGACAGGCAAGCAATAACCACGATGGACTTCCACCTTCTGGTCCTTAACCACATTCAATTTCATTTCCATGTCAATCAACTCCCACCAGCAACATCAGGAGTGGATTTCAAGTGCTTAGAAGTCATAATGAGTGAAACAACATGAGACTAAATCCAGCACAAGAGAAAATGATGCCTTCAGGAGATGTGGTAAACATGAGACCCACAAATATGCTTCTGGCCACCCACCCTACATGCAGTTGTCATTGATCAAAAGGTTACATGGCACCAGACTGTGCCTTTAATACATAAAATGGTATGACTCAATGAAACAATTGAGGACTGCAAACGCAAAATTTGGAGAAGAAGACCAGGATTGAAGTTATCAGAAAAAGAGATGCACATATTAATAAACTGTAAGAAAACTTTCAATCTTATTAACAGCATGTGATCTTCCGAGAGGGGCTGTGTTATGTAATAACATCCATTCTAGAATTCTCAATTTTCTCTTTTTCTCTGGTGCACATAGCACAATTTGAAAGTTGAGAAGTAAGCTTTCCAAAGTTGATATCACCTGAGCCAAGTCCTGAAGGATCAATAGAAGTCAGTGAGATGAAGACAAACTTTTCAGCCAATAGCAAATGCACTGCAGAAGGAAAGTCTGCGAAGAGAGCATATAAATACATGCAGTTTAGAGTCGCTGGAGTGTGAAGTGCAAGGCAGAAGTGCCTGAAGATGAAGCCGAGAGGTGAGGGAGGGAGGCAATGGAGTCCTGAATGGCATACTAAGGAGCTGGGCTTATAATGCAGGCCAGGAGACGTGAAAACAAAAGAAAAAACAAAACAAACAAACAAAAAAAAAAAAACAAAAAAAAAAAAAAAGACAAAAGAAAAGTTAGCAACAGGAAAGATGAGACCAATCATGAATATTCCTTTCTTTACTTCTTTACTCCTACATGCATTTGGGCTTAGTGATCAACACACCACATCAAAGAATAAAGGGAAAGTTGCCTTTACATGTGGAGGACATTTAAGACCGACCTGGTATTCTGCAATGGAGAATTCCATGCTCAGGTGGAGTGACATGAGTGCCACTTGGGTTGGCCACATCTTCTAGGAAAATATCTGTGTGTGAAACTGAAATTGCTGGGCACAGAGGAGTGCACTGTCCCGCTGGTCAGGAACTAAGCATGGCTGATGTGGAGTCAGCTCCCCACAGGAGAAGATGATGCTCAGCAATACCTGGGACCCTAAAGAATCAAGACGTGGGAGAATTCAAGTGGCTTCCAGGAGCTGTGATCTGATTGGGTGCTGGGTATGTTTTCCAAAGATGGTTGTAACATATTTTTACAAACCAGGTTTCTTTTCTATGTTTTTATTATTGCTTTATACTTTTACATAATAGTGTGGTTCATTCCATCCCCCTCAGTCTCTTTTCCTTATAGGCTTTCCATATGTGTGTATATGAGTGTGTGTGTATTATGAATATTCCATATACATATATATATAATATATGTATAGTTAGACATAATATTTTTTTTATTTTTGGCATTGGGGATTGAACCCATTTTTACTTTATTTTTTAATCTAATTTGTTATATATGACAGCAGAATGCATTATAATTCATATTATACATAGAGAGCACAATTTTTTATATCTCTTTTTGTACACAAAGTACATTAACACCATTTGTGTCTTCATACATGTATTTAGGTTAATGATGTCCATCTCATTCCACCATCTTTCCTACCCCCATGCTCCCTCCCTTCCCCTCCCTCCTCTCTGCTTTATCTAGAGTTCATCTAGTCCTCCCATGCTCCTCTTGCAACCCCATTATGAGTCAGTATTCTTATATCAGAGAAAACATTCAGCATTTGTTTTTTTGGGATTGGCTAAATTTACTTAGCATTATGTTCTCCAGCTCCATCCATTTACCTGCAAATGCCATGATTTTATTCTCTTTTATTGCTGAGTAATATTCCACTGTGTGTGTGTGTGTGTGTGTGTGTGTGTGTGTGTGTGTGTATCACATTTTCTTTATCCATTCGTCTACTGAAGGGCATCTAGGTTGGTTCCCCAGTTTAACTATTGTGAATCGTGTTGCTATAAACATTGACGTTGCTGTGTCTCTGTAGTATGCTATTTTTAAGTCCTTTGGGTATAGACCAAGGAGTGGGATTGCTGGATTAAAGGGTGGTTCTATTGCCAGTTTTCCAAGAAATCTCCATACTGCTTTCAATATTGGCTGCATCAATTTGCAGTCCCACCAGCAATGTATGAGTGTATCTTTTTCCCCACATCCTCGCCAACACTTATTGTTGTTTGTATTCTTAATAGCTGTCATTCTGACCGGAGTGAGAAGAAATCTTAGGGTAGTTTTTAAAAAAGCTTCTTCTCAGAAAAAAAAAAAATAAATAAAACAATCAATGAGGTGAATAGAGAGCCTACATTTTGGGAGAAAATTTTTACCACATGCACATCAGATAGAGCACTAATCTCTAGGATATATAAAGAACTCAAAAATCTTAACACCAAAGAAACAAATAACCCAATCAATAAATGGGCCAAGGAACTGCACAGACACTTCTCAGAAGATGCTATACAATCAATCAACAAATATATGAAAAAATGCTCAACCTCTCTAGCAATTAGAGAAATGCAAACCATTTTAGTTTATTTTTAATTGGTACATTGTCAAGCATAAAAGTGGGACTCTTTGTGACATATTCATACATGAACACAGCATAATTTGTTCAATTCTTCCCAAAGTTCCTCCCATTTCTTCTGCTCCTCACTCCCCCTCCCCTTCCTCTACTGTGAACTATTCTTTTTTCTATTTTTGTGAGATCCCTCTTTTTATTCCTTATTTCTCTCTAGCTTCCGCATAGCAGAGAAGACCCACAGAGACTTATTCTCTCATATTACTGGAGCACAGAAAATCTGGTCATTATGGCTACATTCTCTCTGAAGCCTCCTGGGGACAATCTGTTTGGTGCTTTTCTCTTAACTTATGCTGGTCCTTAGCAATCCTAAGAATTCCTGGGTTCCTACATCAGCACCCCAAACCCTGACCCCATTAACACAGGGCATTCCTGCTGTGTGCCTCTGTTTCTGCATTTCTCCTCTTCTTACAAAGGGCACCAGTCTTATTGGGCCCACCCTAATCCAACATGACACCATATTAACTGGATTGCAGCATTAAAGACTTTTTTCTACCTCCCTACTTCTCTTTCTTTTCTCTCTCTCTCTCTCTCTCTCTCTCAATAAGGAACCAAGGGTCATAACTTGAACATATGTAGGATGCACAACTCAACACACCAAACTAGAAATCATTTATTTTGGGAGGAAGTCAGTATTGTCTCTTGATTTCATGGGGTTCATAGGGGAATCCTTGAAGCAGCCAGGTGCATTTGCAAAACTAACACAGCAGCCTGGGACTGTGCCAGACTTAATGCAAGTGAGAGAATTAAAACATTGAATTTTCATATGTCATTCATGAAGAAGTGTAGTGGTTCAAAGGTAGGCCAAGTGAGGGGTCAATGTTACCCTTTAAGTGACAACGTGTACCCTATGAATGTGCTGTATTGACTCTGGGAGAAAAATGTGATGCCCTAGTTGGCAGTGAGCACCCAATCTCCTCCTTCCCATCCTCCCTCCCTCCCTCCATCCCTTTCTCCCTCCCTATCTTTCTTTCTTTTTTGGTAACAAGGATTGAGCCCAGGGGTGTTTATCCACTGAGTCACAACCTCAGCCCTTTTTTATTTTGAGAAGGGGTCTCCCTAATTTGCACAGGACCTCACTAAATGACTGAGGCTGGCCTCAAATTTGAGATCCTCATGCCTCAGCCTCCTGAGTCCCTGGATTACAGGTGTTCAGCACTGTATCCGGCTTGAGTTGTTTCCTCACAATCAATGATTCAGAAGACCCAGGTTTTGGCTGATGCCATGCTGCTCACTAGATGGACTGCACCTGAATCTTGAAACCTGCGTTTCCTCAGCAGAACTCCAGGTCTAAACTGCCCATTCTGCCCAACAGAGGCCAGGACCAGCACAGCCCCATGGTCATGCTCAGTAGAGAAGCCCCAAGGTAAAGCTCAGTATAGAGGGTAAATACTGAGGGTGCTTAAAAACTACCCATATTGGAGTTTGTCTGTTTGGTCCCACATTGTTCCTTATACTACAAATGGTGTGAGACTACAAAGCATTACTTTTTCTCTTAGCAATAAGACTTAACTTAAAATGTTACAGCCATTCTAGTTAAATTACCGCTAAGTTAATAAATTCAAATGTTCTCCCTTAGCTATTGATACTGAGTATTGGTCATAAAACTTGTAGCATTATAGTAGTAGTAGCAGTAGTAGTGATAAATTCACATGAGCCTTGAACTTCTGCCCTTGAGTTCACTTACATAATACAGTAAACACCTTTCACCAAAGTTTACATACTTCAAACCACAAACACTTGAGCTGGGAACAGTGGTGCATGCCTGTAATTCTAGCCTCTCTGGAGGCTGAGGCAGGAGGATCACAAATTCAAGGCCAGCCTCAGCAATTTAGTGAGGCACTAAGTGATTTAGCAAGACCCTGTCCCCAAATAAAATATGAATAAAACTGGGATGTAGCTCAGTGGTTAAGCTCCCATGGATCCAATTCCCAGTACCAAAAACAAACAAAAATACAAACACCTATTTCTTTATTCATAGCCAAGATTAACAACTCTCACACAGATTTTAGACAAGAGGGAAGGCTGCATTTGGTCTCATAGTCGCTTAGCAGTAGCCCAGCACATAAACTTGATATGTGTAAGAGGTAAAAGCCAGGTTCTGTACCATATATGCACATAAAAATCATGTTTGTTTTATAATTCTTGGTGATTAACTAGTATTTTATTGTTTTATTTTATTTTTAGTACCGGGTATTGAACTCAGGGACACTTGACCACATCCCCAGCCCTATTTTGTATTTTATTTAGGTACAGGGTCTCATTGAGTTGCTTACCACCTCTCTTTGCTGAGGCTGCCTTTGAACTTGCGATCCTCCTGCCCAGCCTTTGGAGCTGCTGGGATTATAGGTATGCTCCACTGCGCAGGTTTAACTAGTTTTTTTTTAAAGTGATAATTTGCTATGGATAGTTATTATAAATTATAGTATTGATGTATAATATTACAAAACACCATTTCTAAAACTTCCTAAGTGATTATTTGATTTCTTTCCATAACTTTATCAAGTTAAATGATATACTAAGCTAACAAATTCCCCATGTTAAATACATCTTTGTTGGTGGGATTTCTTACTAAGCCAGGGCATGGGGTCTTATTTTAAAGATGTAACACCAATTGTATTTTGCTTGAATCGATTTATTGTTTCTTTACTTAAAGACACAGATAAGAATAAAATTTCTTTTTTAATGTGTTTTGAAAGTTATGTTACAATAATGAGCTGGTTTTAAAAAATGCACTTTTAAGTCTCTTCCCTGTTATTGTATGATTTGAAACAATTTGAGTAGCATGTAAATAATTTGTAACTTGAAACTTTGAAAGCACTTACCAACAAAACACTACTAGAGAAGATATATTTTGATGTGCTATTTTACATAATTAAATTGTCTCTTTTTCATTCATCTATTCAATTTTCCTACTTTCTTGAGTTAATTTTCATAATTAATACCTTGCTGAAATTATTCGTTTCCTAGAGATTTTCAAATTTATTAGCATAGATTTGAATCTATTTATACTTTAAACACCTCCTGTGTATATAATATTCATTTTTTCTCTTCATATTTCATTATTCTTTCTTTATTTGTTTATTGTAATCATTTATACATGACAGCAGCATGCTCTTTGATTTTTTAATTTTATTATTCTTGATGAAATTTTTCAAAACCTACATAACAATTCAGATCCATGTTTTATTTATTTTTTTATTTTTCTGTTCCTTTCGTAGAGTTCTAAGAAAATTTTTGTTCTTTTCCTTCATTGCTTGACTATTCTTGACAATTCAATCTGCTTCTACTCCAACAGATATGGATTTTCCTGACATTAACATTGTTTTGACAAAAATTGTTCCTTTTCCATATACTCTTCCTAGTGTCATCTTACTCCTTTAAAACTATATATATATATATATATATATATATATATATATATATATATATATTTTAAATTTCATGATGAAGTCAGGCTCAGTGGTGCACTCCTGTAAATACAGTTACCTGGGAGGCTAGGGAAGTGTAAAGATAAATAATAAAGGAAGACACAGAGGCATGGTGTATAGGCAGGAAAGTGGCCCCTTGTCCCAGAGGCCACATTTATTCATATCAATAGGTTACATTAAGTCATTAGTACCATAACTACAGTATTGTTTAAAGTATCAGTAAGGTTGTTTATTCTGCAGTTACATTTGACAGTTACAATATGCAATGTCAGGAGCTTTGTGTAGCTCCCAAGAAAGCCCATTGTCAGGGGCTGGAAATATAGATCAGTTGATAGAGTGCTTTCCTCGCATGCACAAGGCCCTGAGTTTGATCCCTGGCACTGCCAAAAAATAATAAATAAATAAATAAATAAATAAATAGAAAGTCCATTGTCTAAAGTTACTGTTAAGCTGGCAGATCCAGGAGCATGGGAGCTTGATAAAGCATTGTAGTTATCTAGCAAGCAAGTTCCTTTATTCCCAGGAGTTATGTGCTAAGATCAAGGTCGAAACTGATAAAACTCTTTTTTTTTTTTTTTGGTACCAAAGATTGAACTCAGGGGCACTCAACCACTGGGCCACATCCCCAACCCAACCCTTTTTTGTATTTTATTAGAGACAGGTTCTCACTGAGTTGCTAAGTGCCTCACCATTGTTGAGGCTGGCTTTGAACTCGCGATCCTACTGCCTCAGCCTCCCAAGTGCTGGGATTACAGCCAGTGCCACTGTGCCCGACTAAACTGATAAAACTCTTAACACAGAGCTTCCTCTTGAAGAATACTGCTACAGTGGCCAGGCATCCTGTGTCTTTTACAGGGAAGTTTCCCAGCAGTAAGGCATTCTGTACCTTTGCCCAGAAACTTCCTAGCCACCAAGTAGGCCACAATCACTAAGTTTATCAGAGACCCCAATCCCAAACACAGAACCCCTACAGGTAAGAGGATCACAAGTTTGAGGTCAGCTGGGTAACTAAGGGAGACCCTAAAATAAGCAAGGGCTGGGGTACAGGTCAGTAGTAGAGCACCTCTGAGTTCAATTCCCAGTACCACAACAAACAGATAAGTTAACAAAATTGTTTATTTTTATATTATAATAGAGGCGACTATAGAAAACAGTTTCCACACAGTCTTTAAAGGATGTGAATGTTTTAATGAATCTCCAACTGCTGATAACCAAGTAAATAAATTCACCTACTGTTAATTCAGTCTGATAAATATGGTATGATATGTAGTTACTGAACCTTGAGGTAAAATGATTGATATCTCAAATTGATACGCTTTCCTCTTCCAAAATAGCATCTGGGTTAAGAAAAGGTCTCTGTTTTGGAAGACTGAGCTTCCTCACCCAGAGCACCCTCCAATTTTCCAGGCTCCCTGCAAAGAGGAGCCGAGTCTGCAACTTTTGCAGGTGACCACCAAGGTAAACCTTCCCACTCCTGGGATTGTGGTGCAGAGAATGACTGCTGTTCTAACTTAAGTTGGGGCTCAATTCAGTTGTAGAACCTAGTGGTGGTGGCGCATGTCCCGTCTTTCAATAGAATAAATTGGAAGTTACTTCCCAAAATAGTATGCTATTTACATCTTGCTTAATTAGAAATTTCATACTGTGTTTTTCTGTTTATCTCATTTTTCAGAACATCTTTGAAGAGCATCATTGTTGTTATAACTATCTTAAATATGTGTACAGTTCTTCTCTATTATCTGGTCCTTACACAGTAATATCTACGTTTCTTTTGAAAATAATTGTGTTTTGCCAACAATAATAGTGTTTCTATAGTATTAATGTTTATTTTTTTTTTCCTGTTCATACACCACCTTTTACTTCCAATAATACAACTTCTTTCTGGAAGTCATGTCGTCCCATGTTGTTGAGGGAAGCATAAATCCACCCCCTCCCCCAGTGTCAGCCATGAGGATGGTGTTGCACTCAAAACTAATCCATAATCAAAATCCTCCTTTATCTGGGTGTGGTGGCACACACCTATAATCCCAGGGGCTCAGGAGGCTGAGGCAGGGGGATCATGAGTTCAAAGCCAACCTCAATAAAGGCAAGGCACTAAGCAGCTCAGTGAGACCTTGTCTCTAAATAAAAATAGGGCTGGGGATGTGGCTCAGTGGTTGAATGCCCCTGAGTTCAATCCCAGTACCTCCCCAACTCCCCCCCAAAAAATTGTTCTTTCTTACCCAGAGTAGGGTGTGCAGGGACAGATATTTAATCCAATCTAGGCAGATTCTAGAAAAAATTATGACATTTAAGGAAGTCATAAATAGGGTTGTTTGCAGGAATTTCCCCTGGCTACTTGAGGAAGTCTGCCCACAGAAAAGAAAGAAAAGAAACCAACCAACCAAACAAACAAACAAAATCCCTGATCATGGGGAGCAAATACAAACAGGGGATCTTGATGATGTTACCTGAACCTCCATTCACCTCACACTCCAACCGAGATTCAGTACCAAAACCAAATCTGTCAGGAATTTTTCAATTATATACCAAAAACATTATTCATTTTTGCATTAAGATAATTTTCATTGGTTTTCAAAATGAAACCGAAAGTTCTCACAAATAAGGTTTTCAATTGAAATATCATAAAATGCTGTAGGGAGAAAAGTCATGGTCAAATGGCTGTCTTTTTCCAATATTCCTGTTCATGTGTTGCCGTTGTGGGAAGGAGAAGTAGCCCTCAGGAGAAGAACTCCAAACTTGATTTCATGCCAGGGGAGCCACAGGAAAACAAAACTCTAAGTTCTGAGCCCGGATCCACATTTTCTCACAACATTTATAGGTTATTTGGTATCATCATTGGGGCTTTTTTTCTTTAAAAAAATTTTATTTTCTAATCTACCAGGCTGAAGGCCTTTTGCAAGGTCTCTAACATAATGCTTACAGAAAAGTAAGAAAAAGGGGCTCTTTAAACAGGCATCTGTTACATTTCAAGGAGTAGTCAGACCCATAGGGCAGTTATTTATAATCCAAAAGGTAGGAACCTGTGGTTAATTAGGCTTCCCAGAGAAAGGCTGTGGGGTGGTGCAGGAGCCCTGTTTGGGGAGATGGCTTAAATTGCGGTTGACTATGGGCCATGGAGTTTGGGCATTGCTGCCTTCTGTAGTCTCACTGGACTTGGCCTGGGATCTCGCGGGACTTGGCACGAGATCTCGAGTGACTTGGCCGAGATTGCTGATCGGGTCAGCGCCATTTTGGTGGTGTGTGTGGCGCGTGTTAGTCGTTGTTAGAGCCAGAGAGAAAAGTTATCAGAATAAAAGCTGTTTGTTTCCAGTCGCCTCTGAACTTCTTCCCGCGGCTTCATTGCTCCAAGCCGCCATCGCTTCAGGCGGCAACAGGGTGGGGGCTGACCCCTTCTCCAGGCTTCGGTTTTTTACCATAACTCTTTTTTTGTTGTTGTTTTTGTTACCAGGGATTGAACTCAGGGACACTTGACCACTGAGCCACATCCCCAGCCCTTAGTTTTTGGTATTTTACTTTAGAGAGAGGGTCTTACTGAGTGGCTTAGTGCCTTGCCTTTGCTGAGGCTGGCTTTTTTTTTTTTTTTTTTTTTTTTTTTTTTCCAGATCCTCCTGCCTTAGCCTCCCAAGCAGCTGGGATTACAGGAGTGCACCACTGCACCGGCACCATAACATTTTATAATTTTATTCCACAACCAAGTCTGGTTTTGCCATCACATTGTGAGGTCTGGAAATGAAGTTGAATGGAGTTGAGAGAGAAGGCAGAGCGCGTTGGAGCATAGATGAGCTCTGGCCATGAGTTTTTTCTCTGCCTGCCCACAGGAGCACCCAGGAATTGGCATCCTTTACCGTTTACCTGGTATGCCCAGTCTTTGACCTGCCTGTAGCTGGTGCCTTTTCCAGAGGCCAGGCAGGACAAGGCTGCTCTCTCCAGCTGGAGCTGGTGAAGGAGTCCCACTTAGCACTACGCAGAGATGTGGCTTCAGTCCCAAGCCTTCTCAGGGCAGCGAATAGCTTCAAAATACGGACCTGCCCTCTGCCATGTCCCCAGCTTCCCTGAGGTTATTTCCAGGGAATACCCAGGCTCCACAGGGACTGTTTTGGGGTCAAACTCAGGGTTATTTTTATAGTTGGGGCTCTTCTTCAGCTGGGTATTTAGTGAGTTTCCTTATTCATTCATATTCCCTCTTCAATATACTTGGAAAAAACCTGTTCTAAGAATAAGGAGAGAATTATTTACTGCTTCAGGTTTCTCGCTCTTTTTATATTTAATTCTTCATGTCAATGAGCAATTGGGAAAAAAAGAGACAAAGACCAAAAAATCAATTGTATTCACCTCTTTGCTTTGCCTGGGGAGTCCCTGGAGCATTTTTAAAGAGAACTTCTTTGAAAATGGTTAAAGCTTCCTTTACAATTATTTGTCTATTCAGATTTTTTACTTGAAATTGAGACAATGGGCAATTTGTATCTTCCACAAGGAAAAAATATTTTATTCATTGGGATTTTTCAAACTTAAGAACACAGAGTTGTACATTTTATTTGCTTATGACTTTCAATCTCTGAAATATCTGCTGTTATAGCCCCTGATTTCTTGTTTTCTGAATGCCTTTTCTTTCAGTTTTGTGAATCCAAGTAGTCAACACTGCATCTAATTCATTAAAGTTTACAAAAATGCACAAAAAACAGAACTTGAATTTATTTCTAATTTACATAATATCAGATTGCAAATTCCATTTTCCATATTTATTTACTTGGATTAACTTTACTTTGTTTACTTTTAATTTTCTAAGTCTATAATGAAGTTCTGAATTCCTCTATTTTTATTCTTTGCATAATGATGTCTCCCAATGTCAGTTTTTTTTTTCATTTCGCAGTAGAATCCAATTTATTCAACTGATCAGCAAGTACTTGATCACCTGCATCATGCCAACCACTGTGGAGTTAAAATAGGAGACAAGAATCCAAGTGCCTATATATATATATAAATATATATATATATATATATATATATATATATATTTACAAATGTCGTATTGTTTCATTTGAAAGAAATAAGAATATATATATTTCTTATTAATAAGAATATATATATATATATATATATATATATATATTATATATATATATATATCCCACCGTGTGGCATGTCTTCATTTACCTTCATGGTGATTTCTTGTTTTCTCATCCTTCCCCTTCCAAGTCTGTGACACGTACTCATGGTACTATCCTGGAGTTACTTCTTTTTATTCTCTCAGCCATGCACTGTGTACTAGATTTCCTCCACTGGCTTCAATTCCCAAAATTCCATAATGAATAAACACCACCATCTACTCCTCTCTCTTGGTATGAGAATTCACATAAAAGCCTATGTTTATACATCTGCACTTGGGTGTCTCCAAGTCAGGTATATATATTTACAAATGTTGTATTGTTTCATTTGAAAGAAATAAGAACCTATCAATAAATGAATGGATAGTAATCAGTGCTAATGTGAAGGAAATGAAGTAGAGAACTATGGTGGAAAACAGAAGACTGGTATCCATGTCAGGTCAGGTAGGCTGGTCTTTAAAGAGAGTCAGGAGAGGGGAAAGGCCAGGCCAGCCACATGAGGTGGAGAGGAGTTGGCGTAATAATGTCTCAGGAGACGAATGAGCCAGGACAGGTTTCCATGAAAGGAGACGTATAACGTACCTGGGACTCAAGTCTCCCATTGTTCCTTACCATGCCTTATAATCACCAAAACTTTATTTATTTATTTTTTTCAAAATCTTCTCCCATTCCTTTCATTTTTCAATACCAACATATCTCCCATTAATCACAAAGGGAAGGTATTACCTCCCATATTTACAGGAACACATAGAGACACCAGAGAGGAACCTTCCCAACTTCCGGTCAGCACATTCTCAAAACTTGCTTGTCCTCCTTTCCCTCACAAAGGAGGTGACAGCCTGTCCTACAGGATGCTCCTTCCAGGCCTGCATGCCCCACCATCCAAGCACATACTGCATGGACTCCAGAGTCATTCTCTGTCTTTCAGTAGTCCTTCCCCATTTTCTCTTTCTGCTCCTCATTAATGTACTAAACTGCCTCTCATATAAATAAAATGTTCCTTCAAGTTCTCATTTCTTTCCACCTACCACCTCATGTATCCCCTCCCTTTCATAACCAGATTTAATTTAAATAAATACAATGTTTTCACTACTTTTACATGATGTCAATATCTTATTGCTAAAATACTGGGCAACTTTCAGCACTTAATTTACGTGATATGTCTACAGTATTTGATCAGCTACTGTTCCTCAAGTAAATTCTTCACTCAACATCTTGGACTTACCTCCCACCATGTGGCATATCTTCATTTACCTTCATGGTGATTTCTTGTTTTCTCATCCTTCCCCTTTCAAGTCTGTGACACTTACTCATGGTACTATCCTGGAGTTACTTCCTTTTATTCTCTCAGCCATGCACTGTGTACTAGATTTCCTCCACTGGCTTCAATTCCCATATTTCCATAATGAATAAACACCACCATCTACTCCTTTCTCTTGGTATGAGAATTCACATAAAAGCCTATGTTTATACATCTGCACTTGGGTGTCTCCAAGTCAGGTCCATCTGAACATTTCTAATACCATCGGCCTCGTCTTCTTTTCTGCTTATGTGCTGACATCACCTCTCTCAGTCAATGCCGTCTTCATCTAAGCCTTCTTTATGCAATAATCCTGGATGTCATCTAGGAATCCTCCTTCTTCCTTTACCCACACAAAACCCCAGTTATTGTCCTTCCATGTCCATGTCACATCAAGCCACTCTGCTTGTGTTACACCATGCTGCATGTCAGGCAATGTTCTCTCTCATCATAGTTTGTTTACTCAAAAATCTCTCTTGAGTGACAACTATGATAAAAGCATGATTCAAGGCTCTGGGGTTCTATCAGTGAACAAAGCACCTGAAGATGTCTTCCCCCATGGGGTTCATATTCTAGAGGGAAGAAGAGGTAACCAGCAGTAGGCATACTACATTATCGAGGAGTAGCATAGAAAGAGCTAAGTGTTGTTGAAAATGAAAATTGAGGTGCTCTAGGTCAGCCTCACTGAATAGGAGGAGTAGAAATAAATTACCCACTTGGAAATTGAGCTAATGTAGGTGAGAGTGTCCCAGGCCAAGAGCAGTCAGTTAAAGCTTCTGAGGTGGAGTGACTGTCCTTCAGCCCTTACACACTTTCATTGGGAGCACATAGAGTGGGGGTGGGGGCGGGAGAAGTAGAAAGGACGAGGTCCCGAAGCTGCAGTTCTGGGGAGAAGCATATTTAGACCTGTGGACATCAGAAAGTGTTGACCTTGACGTGGTGAATGTGAGGCATTGCAGAGTTTGAGCATGGGCGCACTTCACAACTTCCTGGGCCCTCTGAACCAAGTCTGTTCTCTATGTGTGTTGGCCAGGGAGGTTGTGTCCAGCCACCTCTCTCACTTCTCTCCTTCCAAAATCTAAGCTTCAGGACTCCAAGTCAGTGCCTGGCTCCTCCGCTCCTCTCCCTTTGCAAGTTATTTCCCTGGAGTCTAGTATGTTCTTCCCCAGGAGCAAACCCCCAGATCTACCACCTGTCAAACACCTGCACTTCCATCAGCTCTGGCTTACCCCTCTCCTCCTTGACCGGCCTCTCTGACTCCTGATCCTCAGCCAGGCTTGGTTCTCTACTATGTGCAGGAGCCCCATTACTGGCCTTTCCATGCATGTTGATGAACCTTACCCATCAAGAACATTTTAACAGGAAGAGTTCAGATCCTACTTTTGAGAGCAAGGTGATCACAATTTTGGAGTAAATACCTAGCAGAAAATAAGAAAACTATTCCCCAGACGAGTTGTTAAGTTGAAAACTGAAACCTTAAAATCTACCGCCAAATTACCTGAGAGAATAATTTTTAGAAATTAATAATGTATGAGTCCATATGATGTTTAAAGAACATCTAGACTATTAAAGTGTTTCTTCTTTGAAAATGGCAAAAGCAAGCACTTGATAAGTTATATAAGGCTATCATGTTGATTTTGTTAAGGAAATCATTAAGCATTAAGGAGGCAGAAAATAACAAAAATAAGTAATTGAAATACAGATAATAGTATCAAAGTACTAAAAAATGGTATGCTATCACAGAATCAAAAAGAGCTTTCCTGTAGATACATACATAGATACACATATATGCAAACTTACATGTACAAACACACACATACCCACCTACACAAGTGCCTATAAAATCCCATTATTTCTTTATTCTATTTACATCTCTATACATGATGTAAACAATCTGGATCTCTTTAAGTTTCTCTTAATCATTAGCATTAATTTTATAGCTCTATTGAGGTAAAGTTGGTATACTAATAGCTGCATATATTTAATGTATTTAATTTAATGGATTTGGATTATGTATACTATACCATCACCACAATCCAGGTAATATCTATCACTTCCAAAATTTTTCTTGTTCTTTAACTTTTACACTTTTTGTTTTTTGTTTGATAATAAAATGTAACACAAGATTTATCATCTAACCAAATGACAATTATTTTAACTATGGGCACTATGTTATACCCTGGATCTCCAGAGCTTATTCATCTGGGATAAGAATACCTTTATACCCACTGAACAATTACTCCCTGTTCTCTGCCCCTTGTCAATGACAGCCACCATTCTATCATCTGATTCTATAAATTAAACTGGATATCTTATATAAGTGAATTATACAACATTTGTTCATCTGTGACTAATTTATTTCACTTAGCATAATGGCTTCCAAGTGTAGGCTTGTTGTCACAAATGGGAAGATTTACTTTGGATGTGCATATTTATTTATTTATCTATCTATTCATTAATGGACATCTGGAGGTTTCCATATCTTGGAACTCAATGAATGTAAGTGCAGATGCCTCTTCAAGATTCTGGTTTCCATTTTTTAGATATCACTGCAGAAGTGGGACTTGTGGGTCACATGACAGATTTATTTTTAATTTTTTGAGGGAGCTTTCAGACTGTTCCATAATGACTACACCACTTTACATTACCATCATCTATGGCAGAGTTCCAATTTCTCCACAACCTTGCCAACACATGTTAACTTTTTATTTTCTTAACAGTCATCCTAAGAGTCATGAAGACACATTCTGTTTTTAACTTGCATTTCCCTGATGATTAATGGCCTTAAGCATCTTTTCTTTATTTTTTTCTCTTTCGCTGTCACTACAATTTTATTGGTGCATTACAGTTGTACATAAGGTGGTATTTGTTGTTATGTATTCATACATATACCAAATATGAATATAATTTGGCTAACGTCACTCCCAGCACTTCTCCTTTGCCTCCCTACTTCCTGTCCCGGTAAGGCCTTCCTCGACTGATCTTCCTTTGATTTTCATGAGATTCCTGCCCTCCACCTCCTCACTGTTCCTTTTCTTTTCCTCTGGAGCTTCCACATATGAAAGGAAACATATGACTCTTGACCTTCGAGTTAATTAGGCATGTTTTCACATACCTATTGCCATTTGTCTGTCATCCTTGGACATATGTCTCTGCACATTCTTTGTCAATGTTGAACTGTTGTGTTTTGGGTTGTTGCTATTAGACTTTAGAAGTTCCCTTTATATATTTCAGAAAATAATCTCTTGGCAGATATGTGGTTTGTAAACATTTACTCCCATTCCAGAGGATGCCCTTTGATTCTGCTGATTGTTTGCTTTGGTGTGCAGAGTTTGATGTCATCCGAGGTGTCTGTTTTTGCTATAGGAGCCTGTGCTTTTGTTTTCACATCTGTGAAAGAATTTACAAAACCAATATCATAAATATTCCACCCACATTTTCTTCTATAAGTTTTACACTTCCAGTTCTGATATTAGGCTTTAATCTATTTGTACTTGATTTTTGTGTATTGTGTAAGATGGGGGCCAACTGCGTTTTTTTTTTTTTTTTTTCTTTTTACATGTATCTATCTTGTTTTTCCAACACTATTTTTTAAAGAAACTATCTTTATGTGTTGTGTGATCCTATTGCACATGCTGAAGATGAGTTGATTGTTTAAAGTGGGTTTGTTTTTTGGATATTATGTTCCATTGGTCTTACATGCCTGTCTTTCTTCCACTACCATAAGTTTTTTTTTTTTTTTTTTTTTTTTTTTGGGGGGGAGGGTTACTGAACCAGGGACATGTGGCCACTGAGCGACATCCCCAGCCCTATTTTGTATTTTATATAGAGACAAGTTCTCACTTGCTTTACCTCTTGCCATTGTTGAGGCTGGCTTTGAACTTGTGATCCTCCTGCCTCAACCTCCCCCACCCCCAGCCACTGGGATTACAGGCATGCACCACCTTGCCCAGCACCACCATAGAGTTTTAATTATTGAAGGTATGCAAAGTGCATGATCTCAAGACATGATACTGTCAACCTTAGTCTTCTTCCTAATGATTTATTTGGCTATTCTGTATGTTTAATCATTCCACGTGAATTTAGGGACATTTTTTTTCTCTTTTGGGAAAATATCATTGGGATTTTGATGGTAAAAGCATTGAATCTATAGATTGCTTTGGGTAATAGGAACATTTTAACTATATGATGTCTTTCAATCCACACATGTGGAGTGTATTTCTATTTATTTGTGTCTTCTTTAATGTATTTCATTAGTATATTGCAGTTTGAAATTTATAAGTTGACAAACATTTACCTGTTTAATATTGTTCTAGGAACTTTTGAAATACTTTAGTATTTTATTAATTTAATTTTAATTAAAATTAAATTTTTATCATAAATTTTATTATAAATTGGAATTTTTAAACAAATTAAAATAATAAATTATATCATAAAATTGTTTTTTTTTAAAGAAAAGGTTTGAAAACATTCAAATATCTGTAACTGTAGAAAAACATAATATAACTGGTTATGTGTATCTCCCAATTTACCTGACTTTGTTAGTGCTAAAGTTTTTGTTTTGTTGTGGAGGCTTTAGAGTTTTCTATGTATCAGATCATGTCATTTACACAGATAGTTTTAATTCTTCCCTTCATATTCAAATATATTTTATTTTGTATTCTTATCTATTTGTTGTAGTTATAACTTCAAATACTATACTGAATAACAGTAGTAAAAATGAGCATCTTTGTTTTGACCTTGATATTAGAAGAAAAGCTTCATTTGGTCACCAATGAGTACAATGTTCACTGTTGGCTTGCTATATATGGCCTTTATTATGTTGAGGTACATTCTTTTTATACATATTTTATTGAATCATGAAAGTGTATTTAACATTTTGAGACGTTTTTACCTTATCTATTGGGATGATTATGTGAATGTGAATTTTATTCTTCATTCAAGTAATGAAGACATTAATGTGCTACAGTTACTAATATCTACATGTTGAACCATCCTTGCATTCCAGAGAAAAATCTCACTTGATCTTGATGAATAATCCTTCTAATGGGCTATTGAATTGCTAGTAATTTTTTTTCTGATAATTTTTGCACCTAAGAAAATTGGAAAATTGGTTTGTAATTTCTTTTTAATTTTGTTTTATTGTACTTTCTAGTTTTGATATCAAGGTAATTTTGACCTCATAAAATAAATTTGCAAGTGTTCTATCTTCAATATTTTGAAGAGGCTAAGAAATATTTGCATGTGTTTTTTTCTTTAAATGATTGATAGAAATCAGTAAAAGCTACAGGATTATGGAATTTTATTTTTTGAGAAGATTTTGATCATGAAATTGTTCTTTTAACATATCATTAGTTCAAACTGTCTATTTTTTCTCAGTCTTGGTAGGTTGTATATTTCTAAACATTCCTCTATTGTAGATTTTCAAATTTGTCAATGGATATTTATTCATTGAATTATTCGATAATCTCTTTTTATTCTCTGGCATATGTTATTGTCTGCTCCTACATTACTAAATGCATGTCTTTGTCATTTTTTTGTTTTTTTTCTTAATTTATCTAAAGTTTAGTTAATTTTGCTTATTTTCGTAAAACCTCCAACTTCCTTGATATTTTTCCACTATTGTTCTATTCTTTTTATTTCCCTTATGATCTGATATTTATAAAGGTTGCTACTCTCATGTGTTTTCTATAGCTTAATGTTCTTTTGTGTCAACTTACAGATCTCCCTTTGGTATTCCTTATTAGGCAGGTCTGATGGTGATGCAATCTCCATCAGAGAGATGGAGTTTTTGTTTGCTTCAAAATATCTCTAACTCTCCTTCATTATTTTTTTTAAAAAAACAGATATTTTTAGATAGAATTCTTGGTTAGTATTTATTTTGTCTTTCAGCATTCTGAATGTATTATTTCTCTGCCTTCTAACCTGCAAAGTTTCTACTGAGAAATTAGTTTATGACTGCCTTTTGGGGGCTCCCTTGTATGTAATGAGTCACTTTTCTCTATTGCTTTCAAAATTCTTTGTTTTCGAAATTCGAACATTTAATTATAATGTGATTCAATGTAAACATGTATGGTTTCATCCTATTTAGCGTTCTTTTGGCTTCATGAATCTATATGTCCATTTCCCTCCCCAGATTTGGGGATTTTTTTTCTTTCCATCTATTATTCCTTTATCTGTGATTTCTGAACCTTCCTTGCACTCTTGTACCATTAGAACATCCTTCATGTGTATGTTGGCTCACTTGATGGTGTCCTTAAGTCCCTGTTCTTTATTCACTCTATTCATATTTTTTTTTCTATTTTTGTAATTACAAGATAATTTCAAATCATTTTTATTTGAGTTCATTGATTCTTACACTTGCAGAAGTCTGATGTTGAAGGTTCTTATTGAAAAATTTCACTTCAGCTATTGTATTCTTCAGTTTGAGGATCCCCTTGCTTTCTACCTCATTTTTATGGTCTCTTTCTCTTAGTTTATTATTTTTGTTATGTATCTGTTGCTGCCTGAAGTGGAAACCGCTTGGAGCAACGAACGCCACAGGAAAATTCGGAGGCAGGATGAAAATGAAAAGGTCTTTTATTCTTCTTCTCTCTCTGGCTCCAGCAATCACTCCAAACGCTCTAACTCCAACCACCACCTTCTTCTTCCCACACACACTAACTAAACTCACCCAGTTATATACATATAGCTTTAACAAGGACACGTGCTTACAGCTCGGGCTTACAGGTGCGTCACGCAGTGTTCACGGGCATACAAAGATTCTTTGGATAATGTATTACTATCAGGTGGAAACTAGAACATCTTTTATGGCTCTCAGCTAACCGCAATCTTTAGCTATCTCCTTGATTATAGGCTCCTTCATTTCCCCCTTTTAGTTTTAGAAGAGGGGATGTTCTAGGACATCCATGTGCAACTGACATTCTTACCCGTCATGGGAGTCTAGGCTGTCCTGACTCCTGGCTTAGGTTGACATGCCGGCCACATTAGACTGTCCGTGCAACTGTGCCGTGTCTTAGGTTGTCCCCTTCTGGGGATCTTACCCGTCATAGGCTAACCAGCCATCCAATAGAGCCCTTCAGGATCGACTGTGTGTTGACTAACAGCCGTCCAATTTTTAGGAGATGCTGCGGCTTTAAGGCGGTAAGCCTACAGCTGACGAGCCAAGTTTCCATAGCGTATCAAGTTCTTTAAGCGAATCAGCTGCCCTTAGTTTCATCAAGTAACGTACTGAGTTCTCTTAGACAAATGCCCGCAAGGCATTGTCCCGTAATGTCCCAAAATAATGGAAAATCAAAATGTCCATAAGTTATAACACATAGATTCAGGAGGCCCCATGCATGCAGAGCAGAGGCCACACTGCTGGTTAGGTTGTTTGATGCTTGAGCAGCAGGGATGCTTGCAGCGACCGCGGTCCCTGCAGTTGTAGCAGCAGCCGTCTTTTTTATGTCTAGACATTTCCACCGGCAAATCTTCAGGGCCTGCTACCTAAAAACTCAAGCATCCATTATTAAGGGAAAGGCAGTGCTATTCCAGCACTGAGATCAAAAGGTGAGCTGTCCAACTAAAAAAAGAATTATTAGAGTAGAAAATAAAAGTTGATCTCTGCTCACACACATTGCTGCTTAAGCGCCCACAAACATAACCTGGCAAAATATCACATTCAGAAATAATCAAAGAGAAACTGAGGGTGTTTACTGCATTAAAGATAAAGAAAAGCTAAAGGCACTTTGGAAAAATAATTTGTTAGCTGGAATCCTCGAGTCTCTATATACACAGCAATCCTATACCTGTTGAAATAATTCAAATTAATCAGCTATTAAACAAATGAAGTTAATAACAAATAAATGATCCTCTGTCGGAACACCAAAATATCAGGTTATACAACATTAAACATATTCACAGCTGAAGAGAAGTCCCGGAGACAACTATAAATCAAAATTGATTATCATTATAATTGATTATCTAATTAAAATATTCTGAACTTATATGAATATCTATTTATCTATCTATCTATTGATTATCTAATTAGAATATTCTAAGCTTAAATGAATTAACGTTATTTGGATCTATATCTATCTACCTTTTTTTTTTTAAGCGCTAATTATTTGTGACGTCACACTAGACAGACGCACATATAAACATATATTTGTGACATCACATTAACATGAAATTTAGACAAATGCACAGACATAAAGACATATATAAAAGAAAAAAAAATACAATTGTGTATACACTGAAGAGAGATCTTCTTGTCCCCGGCCGGGAAGATGAAATTTAAGTTGTAAATTTAATGGAGGACTCTTAAGGGAATCACTCCATACCTTCATTTTGGTCCTCAATTTTGTACTTGTTTATTCAATCTAGACTCCTCAATAACTTCGTCTTGATCCTTTGACTTTGTACCTGCTTTATCAATCTAGATGGTATCCATATTGGAGAGGATTTGTGCTTTGGAAAAACACAAACAGATCCTCTCCCCCAAATTAATACTGGGTCTGGACCCTTCCATGTACCTGAGAGAACATCCTTCCAGTAAACCAAAGGTTTATGTTGTTGGTGTGGGTTCCAGTGTCTATCTCCAGCCGAATATCCATTAGAATCTAAAGTTAAGAAATTTAGGGTAAACAGGGCGACTGCCAATCTGTCCTTAGGATTTTTCCAGTTTCCATCTTTTTGCTTTAGTAACATATTTTTAAGTGTCCGATTTGCTCTTTCAATTATTCCTTGTCCCTGAGGATTATAAGCGATACCTGTTTTGTGGATAATATTGAACTTTGTACAAAATTGTTTGAAGGATGTGGATGTATATGCAGGGCCATTATCTGTTTTAAGCATTTTGGGGATGCCCAATGCAGCAAAAGCTTGCAGACAATGAGATATAGTATCTTTAACTTTTTCTCTGGAATGTAAAGAAGCAAAAATCATGCCTGAGCATGTATCTATGGTGACATGAATAAATCGTAATTTTCCAAAACTTGGCTCATGTGTGACATCCATCTGCCACAAATGATTGGGCATCAAACCTCGTGGGTTAACCCCATAATGTGGATTGGGCAAAAGTGTTACACAAGATGGACATTCTTTTACAATTCTACGAGCTTGTTCTTTTGTGATTTTAAATTTTTGTCTTAAGGTAGTGCTGTTAACGTGGAACTGGGAATGAAATAAAGTAGCTTGTTGTACTGTAGTAAATATAAATATTGTTTTAGTGAGGGCATCAGCTTTTTGATTACCTTCATGGAGAGGACCAGGCAGATTAGTGTGAGCTCTTATGTGACCTATAAATAAAGGTTCTTTTCGTTGCCATAGGAGATTTTGGATTTGAGAAAACAATTTAAAAGCTGGAGTATGTGGTGCTATTGGACCTGCTAGCTCCAATTTAGGGACAGCATGTACAATATAGTGGCTGTCTGAAAAAATATTCATAGGCTGTTCTTTAAAATTTTCCAGAGCTATTATTATAGCTTTGAGTTCCACTAATTGAGCTGATTTTTGATTAGTGATATGAATCATTTTTTCATTTTGAGTGACTACTGCAGCAGTACCGTTAGAGGATCCATCTGTAAATACATTAAATGCTTTAGGAATGGGTTGATTTTTTATTACCTGTGGGAATATGATAGGATGATTGATACAAAAGGACAGTATAGGAGATTTAGGAATATGATTGTCAAAATTTGCAGAAGTAGAGCATCTAGCTATAGCCCAATCATTATCATTGAAGCACAAATATTCAACCTGAGACGATGAATAAGGAGTAATAATAGTAGCGGGATGAATTCCAAATATTTTAGTAGAGGTTTTAAGTCCTTGAAGAATAAGTTTAGCCACCATGGAGGTATAAGACTCAATTGTACTTTTAGGAGAGACAGGCAAATGTATCCATAATATAGGTCCCTGTTGCCAAAATACTCCTGTTGGTGTATATTGTGAAGGAATAATAATCAATATTAGTGGTTGTGCAAAATCAAATCTATCGCAATGGGATCTTTCAATGGCCTGTTCTACTAATTTTAGAGCTCTCCTGGCCTCAAGAGTTAATGTTCGCGGTGAGGATGGATCAGGGTTCCCGCGAAGGATGTCAAATAAAGGTTTTAATTGTCCAGTAGTGAGGCTTAGTGTAGGGCGAAGCCAATTAATGTCTCCCAATAATTTTTGGAAATCATTGAGGGTAATCAAATGTTCTTTACTTATTAGAATTTTTTGGGGTTTAACAAAAGTATCCATGATTTTAAAGCCTAAATATAGTATAGGTGATCTGCTTTGAACTTTTTCTTCTGCTATATATAATCCATATTTTTTAAAAATTTTTGTTATTTCACTAAATATATTAAATAAGATTTTTTGATTAGGGTGAGCTAATAAAACATCGTCCATGTAGTGTAGACACATGAGGTCTTGATATTTGTTTTTAATGGGCTGTATAGCTCTGTCCACATATAGTTGGCACATTGTAGGGCTATTTGCCATTCCCTGTGGTAATACTTTCCATTGATATCTTTTATCAGGGCCATTATTATTGATAGAAGGAATTGAAAAAGCAAACCTGGGGGCATCCAGAGGATGTAGGGGAATGGAAAAGAAACAGTCCTTTATATCAAGAGTTATAAGGTAATAGTTTTTTGGAATAGCTACAGGATTAGGAAGTCCAGGTTGGGTGGGTCCCATAATTTGCATTGTTTTATTAATTTGTCTTAGGTCTTGTAATAGTCTCCATTTTCCCGATTTTTTCTTAATTACAAATATGGGAGAATTCCAGGGAGAGGTGGAAGGCTCTATGTGTCCTGCTTCTAATTGTTCTTTAATTAATTGATGGGCCGCTTGCAATTTTTCTTTGGATAGGGGCCACTGAGGGACCCAAACTGGCTTATTAGAGAGCCATGGTATTTTTAAAATTGTTTTCTCAGTGGCCCCTAGAAAAAATGTCCTTTGCCTTTTTTATTCTTAACACCTGCAGGCTTGGTTGCTAGGTGTAGCCTTATTTGATGTAAGATATCTCTTCCCCATAGGGTAACTGGCAAGCTGTTTAAAACATAAGGTTGGAATGTTCCTGTATGGCCTTCATTGTCTTGCCAATTTAAGATTACAGCACTTTGTGCTGGGGTATTACTATATCCCAAGCCTCTTAAACTGGTTGAGGCTTTCTGCAGAGGCCAGTGCTTAGGCCATTGTTGTAGATTTATGATGGAAGAGTCAGCTCCTGTATCAATCAGCCCCTCCATCTCTATACCTTGAATTTTCAATTTGCACATCGGCCTCCGTGAACAATCCTGAACCCAGAAAGCCATAGGTCCTGAACCAGTGGAACCGAATGCTCTGCTATTTCTATTTTGTGGCATGCTTTTAAAAGAACTATGGAGACTGGGAATGAGGAGCAGCTCTGCGATTCTGTCTCCTTGATTTATGGAGATGATACCCCTGTGTGTACTTAGCATTATTTTAATCTCTCCATTATAATCTGAATCAATAACCCCTGGTATAACATTAAAGCCTAATAAACTCTTTATTTAAACTACGCCTAAGGATTAGTCCCACAGTTCCTGAAGGGAGAGTTCCCCTGATTCCCGTAGGAATCAGCTGAACCCCCATTTCAGGTGTCAGGACCATCCGGGCAGTAGAACAGAGATCTAATCCTGCACTTCCTCTTGTCCCTCTGATAAGGGAGTTAATGGGTAGGAGGGATTGTGACGAGGAATCATTTGGATCTGAGGGCATTCCTCCTCTAGTGCCTCGTACATTTGTGGGCCCCGGGGCATTGGGCCCCGTGCCCCGTTTTTTGAAATCCTTGATAAATCATTTCCATATATATCATATCTGGAATGGCATTGATTGGCCCAATGTATACCCTTTTTGCACCTGGGGCATTGGCCTGGAGCGCGGTATGAATTTGATCTTATTACCCTTGGGGGATATTGCTTAGCATATCTTCGTTGATTATAATACTTTTGTCTGGAATATCCTGTTCTATGTTGAAACCTTTGGGAATTTTGAGGGGAGGAATTTTTCATCACTGCAGCAATTATGTTGCCTGTGATAACAGCCTCGTTAATGTCTTTGCACAGTCTGATATAAATTGATAAGTCTTTTTTACTTCTCCATGGCCTTATTTCATCCTGGCAATATTTATTAGCATTCTCATACGCTAATTGGATAACTAGAGGCATAGCTTGCTCGACTTCGCCAAAAACTCTAGATGTTGTTTTTAAGAGTCTATCTACAAAATCAGCGTAAGGTTCGTTAGGCCCTTGTATAACTTTTGATAGGCTGCCTTGCAGAACCCCTGTGCCTGATATTGTCTTCCAGGCTTTCACAGCTGCCGTGTGTATCTGGGCATACACACCTGGATCGTATTGTAGCTGATTTTGTAGTTCGGAGAACTGACCCTCCCCTGTGAGCATATCTATATTGCGTTGAGGGAAACCTGCTGCAGCATTTCTCTTTGCTATTTCTGAACAAAGTTCCTGGAATTGAGTTTTCCAGATTAGGTATTGTCCCCCACTTAGTACCGCTCTGCATAGACTTTTCCAATCTGAGGGGGCTAAGGTTAGGGTGTTAAGTGACTCTATCATACTTAATGTGAACGGAGCTTGAGGCCCATAGGTCATTACCGCCTCTTTAAAATTCTTTATTGTTTTAAAGTCTAGGGACTCGTGATATCTTTGTCCCTCTTCATTTTGAAATACTGGCAGTTCTAGGTGCTCCTGCGGTCTATGTTGTTCGAGAGCATATAAGCACTCAGAAAGGCCGCCAATTTCTACCTCAAGGGCATGTACATTCTGATCAATACTCCTTATTGTTTCTGTTAGGTATTCTATCCATGAAGGAGCAGAGGGCACTAGTGGTTCCTCTATTTGACGGTCTTTTCTCTTTTTTAATTTCTTTTTGTTCTTTTTATTGGAGACTGTGCTCCCTGAATCGCTTTTTGATTCCTCCTCACTACTAGCTTCATAATTCCTAACTGGCTTAGTGGAGGAGACCGTACTTTCATGGTTTGGCTCCTTGTTACTATTATCACTTTCACTAGTATCCTGAGTTTCAGCTTCTAAGGAGAGTACATACTCATCAGCTAATTTTATTAAGCTTCTGATGGCTTTTGCAGTTCTTACTTTTGAATTTATATTACTGCCTTCCTTGCTGGTCTCAACTGAGTCAGAGGATATGCTTTCTTGTTCACTTTTCTCACTATCCTCTGAGTTCTCGCTATCAAAAATTTCATTCATGGCTTTTATAAACCAACTTTTTGTTATATTCGCTCCCATATTTTTAAATTTTCTTTTTTCTTACCTTGCCTCCGAATTCCCCGTACAGGCCACCACTTGTTGCTGCCTGAAGCGGAAACCGCTTGGAGCAACGAACGCCGCAGGAAAATTCAGAGGCAGGATGAAAATGAAAAAAGGTCTTTTATTCTTCTTCTCTCTCCGGCTCCAGCAATCACTCCAAATGCTCTAACTCCAACCACCACCTTCTTCTTCTTCCCACACACACTAACTAAACTCACCCAGTTATATACATATAGCTTTAACAAGGACACATGCTTACATCTCGAGCTTACAGGTGTGTCACGCAGTGTTCACAGGCATACAAAGATTCTTTGGATAATGTATTACTATCAGGTGGAAACTAGAACATCTTTTATGGCTCTCAGCTAACCGCAATCTTTAGGTATCTCCTTGATTATAGGCTCCTTCATGTATCATTTATTTTTTCTTTGTTTTGTTTTCTGTGCTATCTTGTAGCTCACTGAGCCTTTGGCTGAAGGGCAATTTTGAACTTTTTGTCAAACAATTATAAACCTGCATTATTTAGAGTCACTTACTAGAGATTTTGTGTTCCTTTGGTATTGTCATATTTCCATGATTCCTTTTGTTCCTGGTAGTTTTGCTGTGATGTCCACACACTGGAAAAAGCAGTCACCTAGTCCAGTCTTTGTGAACTATATTTGATGGGGAAATAGCTTCATCAGTAAGCCTGGGTAGAGATTTTGTGCTTCCTTGAACAATTTTTGATGAATGCTCATGTTCTACTCTTCTCCCTCCCTCTAGCAGAAGAATTTCAGAGTTTTGTTTTATCTTATAATCATGCAGAGTTGAACTGTGTCATACAAGATGCTCAACCCTATTTTCTTGGTCATATGCTAAGATCTTGGACAGTGAGTACAATCTCTCCTTTTCTCCCTGCTTTCTGAAAGAAAAGTCTCAGGATTGTGTGCTTTCTTTCAAACCTGTAATACAGCCAGATGCTGAGAGGAATATTATGTGTAGGGTCTGTTGTCAGGTGCTGAGGGCCCCATAAACTGGTGCCTTCTCTTTTGAGTGTTTCTGAACAACATTAGTAGTTGTAGTCCATACTGGGCACTGATCTCTGCTGCCTGCTGAGGGTGTGGCTGCTGGAGGTTACAGCAATTCATGAGAGCCTTGCAAATACTGCAATCTATGCTAGTAATTATGATCAGAACCAGATGCTAGGGGTCATGCAGCTGTATGGGGTTATGCTGGCTGTTGGGGGCACACTCTAATGACTCAGACAAGACCCACCTTGTCCTCCTCTCTTAGCCACCACAGGCATTCTGACCATGCAAGATCACTCAACACTCTGGAAAATCTATATTTGAATCAGGTTGCTTAAACTGTCCCACCAAAACTAGAGAAAATAGATAGAATCAGTGGTCTTTCCTTTTCTCCTTTTCTCTTCCTATGCATTTCAGGATGACCCTTCTTGGTACTGTACTCTTTGGAGTGCTCCAATTTCTGACCTGAGTTTTATGGTTCTCAGGAAGGTACTCTGAGCCATATGTAGTCATTAAATTGGTATTTCTGTGGTGATAGTATGTCTGAGACCTCCTGTCCTTCTATCCTGCTTATTTCACTCTCATTTTTTTCTAACTCCCATCAATTCTGCTATTAAGCAAAGGTGAGTTCTTATCCTGGACTCCACATATCCCTACAGGGTTTGTGACATTGAGTAGAAAAAAATACCTCTGTTTCCATAAACTTCTAATTGAAATACAACTTTAAAAAAAATATGAATTAGGCAACTAACCATGACAAGACATATATCGTGTTTATGACTTTGCTAACAAAATTATTTATAGTTAGATTCAAGTTAAATTATAAATTTTATGGATACCTGTAAGATTGTTTTTTATTTGTTATTGCTCTAATATTACATTTTTATAATATTGCTGCTGAGTATTATTATCTAATACATTAATATAGAAGCACACATATCACCATATTGCAAATTGCTAATTCTGCTTTAGTGTACCTTTGATTACCTTGCTACCCTTGTTATTTACTTGATGCAGTTCCAACACTATTTTTAAAAGGAAAAGGATCTGTAGTCTTATCCACATCATTCTAGAGTAGAGTTAGAAGCCCTGCCCTGGAGTCCATCCTCTTTCCAGAGACTCCTAGTCCACCCACAACTTTGGCAGGACAGCACTATTTCCATCAGCAGTCATCTTTAATCACCCGCAGCTTGCACCCTTGTCAGCCCGGGAGTTATGACATGTTTATCTGTTGCTTTGATTTCCAACCTTGTTTGGAAGTTCTAGTAAATTCATTTTCAGGAAAACTTCCTTTGAATTATATCATCAAGTTATATTCCACGAGGCCTAACTGATCCGGAATATAAAAAAAGAAATGGAAAAAGAGTAAAATTAGAAACCCACTTTGAACTTAAAGACAGTGTACCTTAATAGTACAGTTTTAGTATTTCTGTAACAAAATTGTTCCAATATATTTGCATGCAAATTTTGGAGGATAATTGAAATTCTCAACAGTTAACACATGATATCTGCCACTTCATGGAGGTAAATACAAATAACTGGAGGAGATAAAAATTCTAGAGATATGCCTGGGGCTGTGATTTAGTCAGATTTTCCACCACAATGGCCAACAAACCTAAGAAGAACAGTGTAGAGGAGGATACATTTATTCAGGCTTATGGTTTCAGAGATTCAGCCCATGATAAACTGACTCCATATCCCTGGGCCTGAGATGAGAAAGAACATCACAGCAGAAGGGAGTGGCAGAGAAAATTTGCTCAACTCATGACAGTCAGGAAGCAGAGAGATAGCTCTGCTCACCAGGGATAAAATATATACCCCAAAGGCACACTCCTAGCCCAACTCCTCCAGCTATACCCTATCTGCCTACCGTTACCATCCAGTTAACCCATGTCAGTGGATTAATCCACTCTTCAATCACAGCTCTCTCATATCTCATCACTTTACTACTGAACAATCCTACATTGTCTCACACTGAACTTTTGGGGGAACATTTCATATTTAAACCATAACAGGTTGATCCTCTTACTTTAACTTCTTTAACTTTTTGTTGTTGTTGTTTATTCACAACCATGTATATCTTTTTAATTGGTGCACTATCATTAGACATAGTAGTGGGATTAATTATTAATTAATTATGCCATATTTGTACAGGTACATAAAATCTGATGAGTCTCAATCCCTAGTACCTTCCCTTTCCCCCTTTTCCTCCCTTCCCTTAATCTGTTTGCTCTACTCTACTGATCTTATTTTCAATATGATGATGATGATTTGAATTAGCGCTTTTTGAATAGACACACACACACATATGATTCAGCGTGATATATTCATCCATGGACATATCCTAATTTGGTAGATTTTGCTTCATAGTACTTCCCCATGACTTCCTTTCCTCCCTCCCTTCCTCCTTCTCTACCTCCTTCCTCTACTCTTTGGGTGTCCTTTCTATTTTCATATGATACCTTTTTTAAACAAAATCCTTGTTCTGCTTTCCTTCTATCTCCCACATAGGAGAGAAAATATTTGACCCTTGGCTTTCAAATTCTAGCTTATTTGACTTAACATGATATTTTCCTGCCCATCCCTTTGCCAGCAAATGACATAATTTTATTCTTTTTCTTGCTGAGAACAACTTCACTGTGTGTATCTGTCACATTGTCTTTAATCATGTATCTGTTGATGGGCTCCTAGGCTAGTTCCATCACTTGGGGACTGTGAACTGCACTGCTATAAACGTTGGTGTTCATGACTCAACCATTAGTTTTTGTGTGCCTCCTATGTGCAGGCCTTATTCTTGGGACAAGTAACACCCAGCAACATCTTCTTGTAGAACTTATATTTTAGTCATGTGTATAGGTACTACAACACTGTACATAAGAAAATAATTAAAGATGACAGTACTTTAAAACAAATGAGTAGAAGTGTTATTCTGAGAGGCAGGATAACATGGAGTCATTCAGGGAAAGACCTCTTTAATGGAAGAAAATGAAAAAAAATAGTATTAGATAATACTGAATGTCCAGGTAGAAACAGAACCAAGGGGAAAATATTTCAGCAAGCCTAAAAGCCTGAGATAAAGCCCAGAGAGCTAGTTAAAGGTTCCTGAATGAATGAGGGAGGAAGTGGTTTGAAGTATACAGGACTTTGGGTAGCATGGAATGCAAGGATTTAAAGCACAGAAGCGACAGATCTAATATGTCATTTTAAAGTTACTCTGCTTGCCTTATGGATAAAACTTTGTAGGAGGGAAAGACATAGGCCAGACTCCTGGTTCTTGTAGTACTATAGACAAGGGCTGGTAGCCTCCCATTTGCTGTGGAAGTTGGTTCTTTTCTCCTGCAAAGTGCAACTGCTGCTGAGCCCACAGCAAGGCTCTAGCCCAGGGGAAGTTTAATGCTCTGCAGCAGATGGAACATCCAGGAAATAGAGCCGATAAAGGCCAGGAGATGGAAGAAGGCTCCACTGGGAAATTCCTCAAGGCTTTTCTTAATACAATTAAATTTAAGAGTGTACAGAATTAACCAAAGTATGTGGTAAGTGTGCAAGCAGATCATAACATCTGAGTGGTGGCCTGATGAGATTATATGACTTATTTAGTAATATTTTAGTTAAAATATTGCCCTGAAAATTTATGTATAAGGACTTAAACACAATATATTTATTTGTCTCATGCTTTGTTCAGAGATAGGTAGCCATTGGGTTAGGTTAATAACTTACTTTTAGAGTCAAGGTGCTATGTGCTTTTTTATCAAGGTCAAAATATGATTGTTGGAGTTTCAGCCATTATATCTGCACAAAATTATTTTCAAAACATGTAAAGGGAGTTGGGCACTTGAGGCTAAGGCAGGAAGCAGACAAGTTCAAAGGAGGCCTCAGAAACTTAGTGAATCCCTAAGCAACTTAATGAGACCCTGTCTCAAAAAATAAAACAGGAAAGGCGTGGTGGCGCACACCTGTAATCCCAGCATTTGGGAGGCTGAGGCAGGAGGATCGTGAGTGAGTTCAAAGCCAGCTGCAGCAATGGTGAGGCACTTAACAACTCAGTGAGACTCTGTCTCTAATAAAATACAAAAAAAAAAAAAAAAAAAAAAAAAAAAAAAAAAGGGCTGGGGATGGTTCAGTGCCCCTGAGTTCAATACCCAGTACCAAAATAAATAAATTAATTAATTAAATAAAATGGGCTGGGGATGTGGCTTAATGGTTAAGCACCCCTGGGTTCAATCTCTGGTTTAAAAAAAATATGAAGGGAGAAATTAAAGAAGAGAAATATTTCTTATATCATTAGTGAAATTGGTGCCGGTCTGTAAATGTTTCAATACAAAGACATTTAGGAAAGGATTTTAGCTTTCATAAACTTTGCCATAGATCAGGGAACAGGAAAAAAAAAGAGATTAGAAAACAAGACATCTAGATTTGTCACATTTGATTTCAAGTCAGTAGTACAATATTATTGCATTACCTCTTTATGGTATTCCACTACACAAATCAAGAGAGTTAAAAATGTAAAAACAGATAAGCCTAGTTTCAAATTATGATTCAATCCATACAGCTTTGTGACCTTTTTCAGGAAATATAGCCTCTAGACATCATGCATTTTTGTAATAAGGAATAAAAGATGATTTTTATTTAGGACCTGGAAACTTACCTATTACTCAATAAATGATAGTTCCATTTTTCCTCTTCCATATATCTGCATGTATCCCTAGTACCTTATTCCTATTTTACAAGGCAAAGTAGAATGTAAATGTAAGAAAAAGTAAAAAAGAAAAATTGAAATAAAGGACTGAGGCTTGAATTTGAATGGAGCCAACTCAGCATGTGTTTCTCCAGCTGTGAAATAATGAAGATAGACTGGGGTGTCCCTCCAGTTACGCGCAATGTTTGTATTTTCCTATTAGGATGTTACATATTTGGAGAAACAACAAGCTGAAAGAATATTTAGCAGCTGGGCGTGGTGGCGTACGCCTGTAATTTCCAGCACTTGGGAAGCTGAGGCAGAAGGATCGTGAGTTCAAAGCCAGCCTCAGCAATGGTGAGGCACTTAGCAGCTCAGTGAGACCCTGTCTCTAATAAAATACAAAAAAAGGACTGGGGATGTGGCTCAGTGGTTGAATGCCCCTGAGGTCAATCCCCGGTACCAAAAAAAAAAAAAAAAAAAAAGAATATTTAGCAAATCTTATGGCAGTGGTATCTGGAGCAGATTAAAATATGTATATGGAAGTTTGACCCTAGTTTTTGTGCAATATTTGACAAAAAGGCTAATTTGTTGTTTGAACATAGAAAAAAGAGAGAAAAAAAGTTAAGTTTATCTCTAGATATTTTTTTTCTAGAACTGAACTCAAGTGGCAAGGTCTTCTATGAGTTCTTGATAAAGGATTCTGAGGAGCAGAATAAATTTTATCTCTGAATGTGATTCTACAAAACACTAGAATGCAGTTCAAGTTATTGAATTTTATTTTTAAAAATTTAAACAGACAGGAGGAATTGTAGGGAAATTGCAACAGAGTAAAAGCAATTGCATATGGGCCTGAAATAATGTTACTCAGATAGATTTTTGAAGTGAGGTTCAAAATACTGTGAACTTCACTTAATGCAAAGATTATAAAAACACGAGAAGAAAATTCTTATAAAAGGAGACATTAGTACTTTCTCAAACTCTCCACCAAGATTAAGAAAGGGTGTTTGATCATTAGATTGTCTTTTCTATAAATTCTTTCCTTAATTCATTGACATGATATGATGTTGTGAACCTTTGGAGCTACCTAGTGTCTGTAATATTTACTCACTTTATATGAACATGCCAGGGACAATGTATGCCAACATGTTAGACAATCTGGATGCAATGAATGACCTCCCTCAAAAACACAAGATACCAAAATTGACTTATGAAGAAACAGAAAATCTGAATAGACTGATTTCAATTTGAGAGATTGAAGCAGTAATGAAAACCTCTCAACAAAGAAGGATTGAGACAGATGCATTCACTGATGAATTTTAGCATACATATGAAGAATTATTAACAATCTTTCCCAAACTCTTTTCACAAAATAGGAGGGAATATTTTTCATCTCATTGTATAGACCACTATTACCCAGATAACAAAGCCAGACAGACATTGGAAGACAACTGCACACTGACATTCCTTATGAATAAAGCTGAAAAATTCCACCAAAATGTTAATGAATAAAATATAAAAACATATTAAATTTATGTACTATGATCATGTAGGAATTTTGCCAGGAATGTGAGGGTTATTTTTTTTTAAACAAACTCATGATGTTTTTTTGTTCCCCACATTTATTTATTTATTTATTTAAATTAGGTGTATATGACAGCAGAATGCATTTCAATTCACTGTACATAATTGCAGCACAACTCTTCATTTCTTTGGTGCTAGGATTAAATTTTACAAGAATTCCAATCAATGTACCAACAGGACAAGAAAGGAGGGACTCACAATCCTCTCAATTTATACAGGGAAAGAATTTGACAAAAGATACCAGTTCATGAATAGAAACAACAACAACAAAAAATCCACAAAACTAGAAATAGATAGGAACTTCCTCAAAATGATAAAAGAAATTTATAAGAATCCATAACTATCATTATACATAATGGTGAATCACTGAAAGTTTTAATTTCTAAGATCAGGAATAATGCATGAATGCTTGTGTGCACCACTTCACCACTGTTGTTGAATATTGCACTGGAAGATCTATCAAGAGAAAAGAAAGAAAAACAGAGCCTGAAAGGAAGGAAGGAAGGAATCAAGGAACATCTGAGCTGCCAAGGTAGAAGCAAAGCTAATACTATTTCTGTAGACATGATCCAATATATAGAAAATTCCAGAGGATCCAAGATGGCTGGAGGATCCAAGATGGCGGATAAGAGGAAGCCGTACTTCAGGACAGCTCCGTGGAAAGAATCCAACAAAGCAGATAAACTGCCCTTCACCATATATATATAGGCTGAAAATACCCATCTCCTGGATGGTTTGAATACCGCGATCCAGGAGAGAGAGACACACACACTGTCTGCAGCTGCTAGAGCCGCATGGCTTCTGCTACACCACCCCAGTTGAGCAAAGGCGGTGCGGAACAAAGCCAGAGCCCGTGCCAGGACTGCAACCCCAGCCACACTCGTGGCACACCAGCATGAAGCCAGCAAAAACAGCTGGTGGAATTAGTGCTGGGAGACCACAGGAGACCACGGGACAACAACGCCAGTTCAAATCCACACTCGGCCAGACGTGACCCTCACCAGTAAAGCCCCAGAGAAAGCGGCGGAGACCAGTGAACAGGCAAGGAAGAACCCGAGACTGGGAGGACCTTCAACAGACAGCGGGGTAACGCGAGTCCAGTGTGAGGACCCTCTGGGACCCTTCAATTGAGGAAGAGCACGGAAGTAGACTCCACACAAAGACCCATCTCCAGCATCACTCCTCAATAACCAGGTACGCAGACTTGACCCTGCCCACAAATTCTCCGCATCAGCCAGAGCAGATCTGCCCAACAGCTAATTTAACAAATTGAGAGAGGAGGAGAATAAGCTGCCTATTTGAGACTTGTGAATTCGACTTTGTGTTTTTTTTTTTTGTTTTTTAATGTCATTGTCCTATTGTGTTTTGTTCTTTCTTTTTTTTTCTTTCTTTTTTTTCTCTTCTTTTTTTCTCTCTCCCATTTTCATTTCCTCTTGCCTCTCATTCCTTATTTCCTCATCTTTCCTATCTACACCCTGCCCCTACATTCTCAACAGAGAAGAAAACAAGTTGTGTACAGGAACTAGGAATCTTAAAATTGGGGCAACTGAACAGTACATCAAATGGGTGTTTTATATAGTCCCCTCTCTCTTTTTTCACTCACCCTGTCTTCTCTCTTTCATTAATTCTTATTACCCGGCCATTTTCTAATTTCTCTCAACGTTTACATAAGCCTAGCTGAAATACACATCGGTCTTCACACTTAACTGTACACTCCAATTCCTTTCCTCCCCCTTCTGCTATTAAAGGATCCACATAGAAAAAGAAGAGCTTAAATTAGCACTATTTGCTGATGACATGATAATATACCTAGAAGACCCAAAAAACTCTACCAGAAAATTTTTACAACTAGTAAATGAAATTGGCAAAGTGGCAGGATACAAAATCAATACCCATAAGTCAAAGGCATTTCTGTACATCAGTGACAAATCCTCTGAAAGGGAAATGATGAAAACTACCCCATTTACAATAGCATCAAAAAAAAAAAATACCTAGGAATTAACTTAACAAAAGAAGTGAAAGACCTCTTTAAAGAAAATTACAGAACACTAAAGAAAGAAATTATAGAAGACCTCAGAAGATGGAAAGACCTTCCTTGTTCCTGGATAGGCAGAATAAATATTGTCAAAATGTCCATACTACCAAAAGCATTATACAGATTTAATGCAATTCCAATCAAAATCCTAATGACATTCCTCGAAGAAATAGATAGAGCAGTCATGAAATTCATCTGGAAAAATAAGAGACCCAGAATAGTTAAAGCAATCCTTAGCAAGAAAAGTGAAGCAGGTGGCATCACCATACCAGATTTTAAATTATACTATAGAGCAATAGAAACAAAAACAGCATGGTATTGGCACCAAAACAGACGGGTAGACCAATGGTACAGAATTGAGGACACAGAGACTAATACATATAATTTCAGCTATCTTATATTGGACAAGGTGCCAAAAATGTACAGTGGAGAAAGGACAGCCTCTCCAACAAATGGTGATGGGAAAGCTGGAAATCCATATGCAACAAAATGAAATTAAACCCTTATCTCTCACCATGCACAAAATTCAATTCAAAATGGATCAAGGACCTAGGAATTAGACCAGACACAATATGCCTAATAGAAGAAAAAGTAAGCTCCAATTTCCAACATGTCGGATTAGGCCCCAAGTTCCTTAATAAGAATCATGTAGCACAAGAATTAGTATCAAGAATTAATGAATGGGATAGATTCAAACTAAAAAGCTTCTTCTCAGCAAAAGAAACAATCAGTGAGGTGAATAGAGCACCAACTAACTGGGAACAAATATTTAATACATGCACATCAGACAGAGCACTAATTTCTAGAATGTATAAAGAACTCAAAAAACTCAACACCAAAAAAACAAATATCCCAACAAATAAATGGGCCAAAGAAATGAACAGACACTTCTCAGAAGAAGATATACAATCAATCAACAAATACATGAAAAAATGCTCAGCATCATTGGCAATTAGAGAGATGCAAATCAAAACTACCCTAAGATATCATTTCACACCAGCCAGAATGGCAGCTAATAAGAACTCAAACAACAACAAATGTTGGAGAGGATGTGGGGGGAAAGGCACACTCATACATTGCTGCTGGTGGGACTGCAAAATGGTGCAACCATTATGGAAAGCAGTATGGAGATTTCTTGGAAAACTGGGAATGGAACTACCCTATGACCCAGCCATCCCACTCCTGGGTCTATTCCCAAAGGACTTAAAAACAGCATATTACAGTGACACAGCTATCTCAATGTTTGTAGCTGCACAATTCACAATAGCTAGGTTGTGGAACCAACCTAGATGTCCCTCAGTAGATGAGTGGATTAAGAAAATGTGGTATATACGCACAATGGAATTTTACTCAGCAATAAAAGAAAATAAAATAATGGCATTCGCAGGTAAATGGATGAAGTTGGAGGACATAATGCTAAGTGAAGTTAGTCAGTCTCAAAAATCCAAGTACCAAATGTTTTCTCTGATATAAGGAGTCAGAGTCACAGTGGTGTTGGGTGTCGGGGTACTTAGGAAGATTAGAGGAGCACTAGAGTGGTCAAAGGGGAGGGAGGAGAAGGGAGGGAGTTAGGGGGGTATGGGGGTGAAAAAAAGGGGGTGGTATAATAAGATGGATATCATTATCCTAAATGCATGATTGAAGACTTGAATAGTATGAATATACTTTATATACAGTGTTATGTGAAAAGAGGCTCTATGTGTGTATTATGAACTGTAATGCATTCTACTATTACAAATACAACATTGAATAAAAAGAATCAAATAAAAAAAAAATCCAGTTTTCCAAAAATCTATTGGAGTTAATAATCACATTCAGAATTTACAACATAAAAGATCAACATGTAAAAATCATTTGTTTCTGTGCAACCGCCTCAAACAATTCCAAAAAGATGTTAATGCATTTGCATTTATACAAGCATTTCATGCCTGTAATACCAGCAGCTTGAGCGACTGAAGCAGGAGGATCATGAGTTCAAAGCCATCCTTGGCAAAAACAAGGAGCTAAGGAACTCAGTGAGTCCCTGTCTCTACATAAAATACAAAAAAATAGGGTTGGGGATGTGGCTCAGTGGTTAAGTTCCCCTGAGTTCAATCCCTGGTATCCCCTCCAAAAAATTTATGCTGTGAAAATTGCTTATCATATTAAATGACAAAATAAGGCATACAGATAGTCCATTACCTATGAGGAGGGAAGGAAAAGAGACTGTGAGGGTTACAGAGAAGGTTTTAACTTTATCAACAAAAATTTTAAGATGAAAAATTTCTTGAACAGGTGACACCAAGGGGAAACTATCTTTCACAACATTTTGTAACATAGAAATATTTTACAATGAGTGTGTGTGTGTGTGTTACAGTCAAACTGTTATACTTCCCTTGCAGATAAAGCAAACCAACCCCCCCATACGCACACTTGCATGCACAAAAAAAAGCATTTAAAAAATAAAGTACTTTAGATTAAATTTACAAAAAGGTAATAAACTGTGCTAAAAATTACTGAAAAAAATTAGAAATCAGTTGAAGATCTAAATTATTGGTGACATTCTGTGTTCATGGATGAAAAGTATAAATAATATTAGTAAACTAATATCACTTAAAGCATTTTACTGATTCAATTCAATCTCTATAAATAAGCCTATTTTTCTTTTAGTAGAAATGAAACTGATCCTCAAGTCCACAGAGCATTAAAAAAAAAAAATAGCCAAACATTATAAGAATAAGAAGCCAAGTTGGAAATCAAAGTTTACAGACTTCAAAACCTACTAAAAACCAAAATTAATCAAAATAATATGGTATCAATATGAGGTAGACAAACACACAAATCAATATAGTTGGAGTTCAGAAACAAACCCAAATATTATGGCCTACTGCTTTATGTCATTTTAGTTCTAGCAAATAATAATTGCATACATTTTGATACATCACACTTGCAAGGTTGCATTGAGTAATGATTAAAAAGGGCAATTAACATATCCATCACCTCAAATATTTATTTCTTTTTGTCAGGAGAACATTAAAATCCTTTGAAATATACTATTTTGAAATATACATTACTGTAAACCATGTTCACCCTGCTGTGCAAAAGAACACCCAAATATTTCCTCTAATTTAACTTCATCTTGTTTCCCTCTAACTAACCCCTACCCAATTTCTCTCTCCTTTAACTTACCTAGCCTTTGGTACTCACCCTTCCAATCTCTAGTTGTACGCAATCAACTCTTTTTGATTTCACTTATAAGTGACATTCTCCTGTATTTGTCCTTCTGTTACTGATTATTTCATTTTTTATAATGTCCTACAGATTCTACAGATTTACGTGTGTTGTCACATACGACAAGATTGCGTTCATTTTCACAACTGAGTACTATCCTATGATATGTATGTTTGTACCTATCACATATTTTTTATCTATTTGTTGATAGACAGTTACATGGATTCCATATCTTGTCTATAATAAAATGTGGCAGTAAGCACAGATGTGCACATGTGTCTCCAACCTACTGATTTTATTTCATTTGGTTATATACCAAGTGGTAGTAATTCCATATTTTATGGTAGTAGTATTGTATCTCTTTGAGGATAACTCATACCATTTGTGTAATTAAGGTCTTTATTGCTTTGATCAAAATACATGACACAATCAACTTATCAGAGGAAAAGTTTATTTGGGGACCGTGGTTTCAGAGAATCAGTCCATAGTCTTCCCACTCCATTTCTCTGGGCCTGAGATGGAGTAGCACATCAAGGACAGGAAGGTATGACAAGAGAAGGTTTCTCAGTTTATGGCGGCCAGGAAGCAGAGAGAGAGGAAGGAACTTGGCACTAGATACAGTTTCCAAGGTTACTCTGCAAGTGACCTGCTCCCTCCAGCTACACCCTACCTGCCTACAGTTACCATGCAGTCCCTTCAAATTATTAATCCATGAGGTGGATTATTGTACTGTTGAGGTTTCAGATCTCATAATCTAATAATTTCACCTATGAACATTGTTACATTTGATATCAAGTTTCCAACATACTAGTGTTTGAGAAGACACTTTGTATCTAAAGCATAACACCATTGTATATAATGGCTATACATTTCCAACAATGATAAGTTTTCCCTTTTTTCAACTTTCTCACCAGCATTTGTTATTTGTTTTCTTTTTAATTATAACCATTTTAACTAGAAGGAGATAATATCTCATTGCGATTTTTATTTCATTTGGTGAGTAGTGATGTTGAACATTTATTCAATAAACCTGTTGGCATTTCTGTATTTACTTTTGAGAAATGTCTTTTCAGGCCTTTTGCCCATTTGTATATCACAATTTTTTGTGGTGGTTGCTACTGGGTGGATTAGTTTTTAATGCATTCTGAATTTTAAATCCTCATCAGATGTGCAATATACAAATATTTTCTCACATTTTGTAGGTTTCCCCTTCAGTCTGTTGATTATTTCCTTTGTTGTACATAAGTTCTTTAGTTTGATACGATCCATTTGTCTGTTGTTGTTTCCTATGATTTTGAGTTTTTATCTAAAATTCTTGTCCAGACAAATCCCATAAAGTTTTTTAAAAATGTTTTTCTTTCTAGTAGTTTCATAGTTTGTGATCTAATATTTAAGTCTATTTTGAATTGATTGTTATAAGGGGACAGATAGGGTTTTAATATGATTATTTTATATGTGGACATACAATTTTCCTACCACCATTGAAGAGACTGCCTATTTCTAATGTGTGTTTTCAACATCTTTTAACATCATTGGGCTTATTTCTGGGTTCTAAATTCTATTCCATTTGTTCTATTTTTCTATTATGTCAGGACCAAGATGTTTAGTTACTGCAGCTTTATAGTATGATTTTTTTTAAGCCAGGTATTTCCATGCTTTACAGGTTTGTACATACATGCTAATCCTAAATCAAAATTGTTTTGTCAGGTTCTTTTATGGTTCCTGGTTCCATACAAATTTTAGGATTAAAAATATATCTATATCTGAATTTATCTATCTATCTACACACATACATGCAGACATATGTATGGAAATGTCAGTGGTGTTCTGGCAGAGATTACATTAAATCTGTAGATCGCTTTGTGTAGTGTGGGCATTACACCTATATTCCATTATTCCAGTTCATGAATATGGGATCCATTTTTATTTCTTTGTGGTCTATTCAATCTCTTTCATCCATGTTTTATAGACCTCATTGTACAATTTCATCTCTGTGTTTACTGTTTTATTCAACTTTCCATCCCTGTAGCAACATAACTGGCGATCAAATTATAAAAGAGAAAATGTTCATTTTAGTTTATAGTTTCAGAGAATTCAGTCTGTGGTCACTTATTCCCCATGCCTTTGGACCATTGGCAAAGCAGTTCATCATGGCAGGGATCACAGTGTGGAGCGTGATGCTCACATCATGGTGCCCAGAAAACAAGAGAGAGGTAGAAGTACTGGGATGCTAGAATGTCCTTTAAGTTCATACAGTTATAACTCCAACTATACCCCACCTTTGGAAAGTTCTTCCACCTCCCAAAAGCATTGTGGGATGGGGACAGAATCTTTAACAAATAAACTTTGGCAGCCACTAATCAAAACCATTACAATCACATTCATTCCTATACATGTTCTTTGTAGCTATTGTAAATGAGAATTTTTTTTCTTGATTTCTTTTAAACATATATAGGTATTGCTATACATAACTGATATAGTTTTATACACATTTATTTTTGTATAATACAATTTGCTGAATTTATCTATTATGTCTTATGAGTTTTTGGTGGGAGTTTTTAGGGCTTTATATATGCAAAACCATGTCATCTGAAACAGGGATAATTAGACTTCATCCTATAGAATTTGGGTGCCCTTTAATTCTTTGTCTCACCTAATTATACAGACAAGGAATTCCAGGACTATGTTAAATAGAAATGATTTTTTAAAAAATGGTCTTATTGTATGTTCCAAATCTTAGACAAGCAGCTTACAACTTTCCTGACTTAATGTAATGTTAGCTTTGGAATTGCTATTTATATCCTTTATTATGTTGAGGTTACCTTTTGCATTTAGTTTAATGAGAGATTTTGTCATGAAGGAATGTTAAATTTTATTAAATATTTATGTAGTATAGGTTGAAAATATCATGTAGTGTTTGTCTGAACCCATACTGGTGGCAGACCAGTGTCCATGTGGTTTTGAAGACACACAAAATGCAAGAGTTATGGTGTCATGGAAGCTTCCAGTGATATTTTAAAGGAATGTCTGCAAGTGTGAGATCTCTGAAGAGATCACTGATGGGGCAATACCTGCTGGGGCTGTGGGAGTGATGCCTCAGCTGAGAATTCCAGATATTTATAGCTACTATCAACACGCAACACTTACCAGAGAAAGGTTCAAGCAGCACAAACAACCTGAGACAGTAGTAATGTGTCCTGAAATAAGCCAGGCTACAGAGGTGAGTTGCTTATGGATTTAGGAGCTTATCCCCTACGCGCTCTGTGCAGGCTCCTCAGTACTTAATCAAAAGACCTTTTGATTTTCAGTCTTGCTCTGGGCCAGTCACTATTTTACCTTACAACTTCTACCTTCTGAGAGAGGCGCGTCACTCTGTGCCTGAAATTTCAATGTATTTTGGAGGTCCATAACATGTGTTTTGATTTTACAAGGAATCACAACTGTGATTTTCTTGAGCCTAAGGTGACTTTGGGTTTGGGGTTTGAGCAATAATAGAATGAATTAAGATTTGTGGATTACTATAGATGGAGCATATACATTTTGCATTATGAAAATGATATGAACCTTGAAGGACAGATGCAGAAACCTATGCAATTTAAGTGTGCTCCAAAGAGTTTGTGGTTGTGGGCTTGGTACCCAGTGAGGTGATTTTTAAAGGTGGTTGTACTTTGAACAGGTTTGGCCTAGTGGGAAGTTGTTAGGTCATTGGTATGCTCCTCTAAGAAGTTAAGTTTCTTTCTCTTTCCTTTTTAAATTTTTTTATTGGTTGTACATGGCAGTAGAATCTACTTTCACATATTTATACAACATGGAATACATCTTATTGTGGTTAAGTATTTTTCATAGGACCCGAGTTAGTTATCACACAAGGGAGAAGCTAGCCTATTCCTAAAGTGCTCTTCAGATTCCTGCATTACAACTTGATCTCTCCCCCTTGCACATACTCTCACCATCCTGATGCCTCCTGCCATGTGGTCCTCTTCAGAGCTGATCCAGTTGTAATGTCATGACCATGAACCTCCAGAACTGTGAGCTTAATAAACCTCAATCATTATAAAATTTCAGACATTTGTTACTGTTGTGCCCCGCGGCTTGGGACCCCCAAGAAGACCACCAGAGTCTTTGGTCAATGTAAATAACAAAGAGTCATTTATTAGCAAGCTCGAGCTTGGTCCTCCACGCACTTGGTAACCGGTGATGCTAAGAGGCCCCGAGCCCAGATTTAGCAGGGTTTTTATAATGAAATACATACAAGTTAAGGGGAGCTTCACAGCACTCTTTTGATTGGTTAACATATAAAGTCACGTACAAAGCATTATTTTTGAGTTTTGGGTCAGCCTGACCGCTAGGGGAAGGGTGATCAGCCACCCGGTTTGCAAGCTAGACAAAATAAGGGGCAAGAATGTTTTGTGGCTTTTCTAAAGACTGAGAACAGTTTTGGGAATGACTTATGTTTACACAAGCATTTGCATTTTTCACCTTTCAGTTACAATAGTCCAACGCATCTAGCTAAACATTTGACCATTATGTTCATTTAAAAAAAAATTCATTTCTTTTAAGTTCTATTTTTCATTATGCTCTATTTTATTTGTTACTCCTTTACTAGGTAATATTTCTTTCCTTCTACTAATTTTGGGTTTAGTGTTACCATGATTTTCTAAGTTCCTCAAGTTTTAATGTTAGGTTGTGTACTTGACATCTTTTTTTTTTTTTTTTTTTTTTTTTTTTGATGTGGACATTTATTGCTATAAATATTTCAATTAGAACTCTTTTGATATATATATGTACATATACATATATATATAAAATGGTATGTTGCATTGTCATTTTCATTTGTTTCAATAAATTTTTAAATTTCCCTTTCAATGTCATCATTGGCCCATATTTTAAAGAAGATTGTTTAATTACTATTTAATTTCCATGTATTTATATAGTTTTCAAAATTTCTTCTGTTAGTGAATTATAGGTTTATTCCATTATGATCAGAAAATATGCTTTCTATGATTTCTAAAATTTATTAGGATTTACTTTGTGGCCTAATATGAGATATGTCCTAGATAATATTCCGTGTGATGTTGATTTTACATTCTATAACTGTTGACTGGAATGTTCTGTAAATGTCTGTTAGAGTGCAGCTTAGTTGTGATGTTTCTTTGTTGGTTTTCTGTCTGGGTAATCTAGCTGTTACTGCAAATGGGGTATTGAATTCCCTTGCTACTATTATTGTATTACAGTCATGGTTTGGATAGAAGGGGTCCTCAAAATCTTCTGCTAATTTAGGAATAGTCAGAGGTACAATGACTATATTCTGAGATCTATACCCTTATCAGTCCATCCTAGTTTGAATATGGACTGATTGTGTTAACTGTAAACAGGTGGGTTGTGGCTGGAGGAGGTGGGTCAGCAGGGGAGGGCTCTTGAAGGATGTATCTGCCCTGGGACCCTTCCTCTCTTCCTCTCTCTCTGCTTACTGACAGAACCATGGGCTGCACAGCTTCCTTCTGCTGGGCACTTCTGCCATGAGGTGCTGCCTCACCATGGGCCCAGAGCAATGGAGTTAGCCATCTGTGGACTGAGACCTCTGAAACAAAGTTCTGAATCAACTTCCCTTCTGTAAGTTGTTCTTTTCTGGTATTTTGGTCACAGGAATGCAAAAGCTAACAAAAACACTCACTGATTATATATGTTAAGATTTGATGTATGGATTTATCTGCTCAAATATTGGATGCATATATATTTACAACTGTGAAAACTTCTTAATACATTGACCCATTTATCATTATATGATGGCTTTCTTTGTCTCTTCAAGTTTTTACTTTAACGTCTATATTATATCTGATATAAGAATGAATACTGTTTTCAAATTTCCATTTGCATGACATGCCCCCTTCCATCCTTTCAATTTTGGTCTACTCATGTTGCTATAGCTTAGACCTTTTTATTTTTTGCCTTTGTTTTTGTTTTGAGATGGTATATCACTACATTTACCAGGCTGGCCTTGAACTCCTGATCCTCCTGCCTCTGCCTCCTGAGTAGCTGGGATTATGGGCATTTCCCACCATGCCTGCTAGTTTGAGTCTTAAGTGTCCTCCAGAGCCCCAGGTGTTGAAGTCTTGATCCCAAAGGAGGTGCTATTGGGAGATCCAGGGACCTTTAAGAGGTGGTGCCTAGTGGAAAGTCTTTAGGTCAAGGAGTGTGTGCTCTCAAAGGAGATGGTGAGATCCTTGTCCCTTACTGTTCCTCCATTTTTTTCTCCTGGCTGTGATATTGGATGTGTCAGTCTTCCACATGATCCCAATATCACCTGCTGCCTTGCCACAGGCCTAAAAGTAACAAATCACGGACTAGAACTTCCCAGACTGTGAAACCAAGTAAGCCTTTTATTGTTTTAAGTTGGTTATCAAAGGTGTTTGCTATAATAAGGAAAATCTGACTTACATGTCCTTAGAGCTGAGGTGAGTCTCTGTTAGATAGTTTATAGTTGAGTGGGGTTTTTTTTTTTTGTTTGTTTGTTTTAACCCATTTGGCCACTTGATATCTTTTGTTTGAATTATTCCATTTGTGTTCTTTTTTTTTTGTTTTTGTTTTGTTTGTTTGCTTCTTTGGGTACAAGAGACTGAATCCAAAGAGATTTCACCACTGACCACATCTTTAGCCCTCTTTTTTTTTTTTTTTTTTTTTTTGAGACAAGGTCTCACTAATTTGTTGAGGCTGGCTTTGAACTTTTGAGATCCTCTTGCCTCAGGCTCCCCCATTTGTTTTATATTTAAAGTCATTATTGGTAGGTAAAAATTTAACTATTCATGTTTTGTTATTTGTTTTCTGGTTGGTTTGTAGACGTTTTTCCTTCCTATCTCTTCATGAGCCATTTGATGATTTTCTGTGGAGTTAAGTTCTGCCTTTATATTTTTTCATATCCACTTAAAACTTTTCTTTTATGGTTATAATGGGTCTTATGTAAAGTAAAACATTTTAAACTACTAACATGCTATTTTAAGCTGATAATTACTTAACTTTATTCATTTTCACAAACTTTGCACTTTTACTCCCCTTTCCCACAACTTGTTTTCATTGACACATTTTGATTCTTTCATAGTTCATGTCCATTAGCAAATTGTGACAGTGATAATTATTTTAGTTTTATCTTTTAACATTCGTTTTAGAGAACAATTTGTTTTTATGCCATTACATTATAAGTGTTCTGAGATTGAATATTTATGTAGATTTGCTAATGAGCTTTTGTTTTATGTTCTTTAATTCTTACATTTCTGCCTATCAATCTTTTCCTTCAACTTGAAGGACTACTTTTTAAATTTCCTGTATGTTTAATCTAGTGGTGATATATTTATTGAGCCTTTGTTTATATGAGAAAAAAATATCTCCCTTTCATTTTTGAAGGACAGAATTTTCGGGCATAGTATTTTTGTTTCAGCCATGTCAATTCTTGTAATTTTAAAAATATATCATTCCATTTCCTTCTGGAATTCAGTATTTCTGTTGAAAAATCTTTTGATAGTGTGATAACAGTCTGTTTATACATACACAATGATTTTTTTTTTATATCTTTCAATATTCTGTCATTATCTTCCACTTTTGTCAATGTCACTATAATGGATCTGGATGCGGGTTTCTTTGGATTTATCTTACTAGATGTCTGTTGATCTTCCTGGATCTGGATTTCTATTTTTTTCTTTCCTCCAAACTTAGAACATTCTCTTCCATTAAGTCTTTCAAATATGTTTCTTATCTCTTTCTTCTTCTGATACATTTATACTACATATGATATTCTTCTTCATCGTGTCTTGTAGGCCCCTGAGATTGTCTTTTTATCATTCTGTTTTCTTCTTTGGTTCCTAAGCTTAGATTTATTTTCAGTTATCTCTTTTCAAGTTTTCTAATCTCTTCTCTTGCTTGATCTAATATGATTTGAACTCCTCTATTGATTATTTCATTTCAATTATTGTATTCTGCTACTTGATGATTTCTGTTCAGTATTTTTTATATATTTTATATTTCTTTGTTTAAATTCTTAGTATCTTCCTGCATTTCACTCCTATAACATCTCTTTGAATTCCTTGTCAGGTAAATTATATATCTCAATCTTGTGAGGGCTGTCTTCTGGAAATTTGTCTTGCTCATTTATTTGGAAGATGTTTCCCCATTTATTTATGTTTGTTGGCTCTGTTTTGATTTCTGGACATTAGATAAAAGATTTGACACTCATATAATTTTTTGTAGATTAATGTAATGTAGAAAATGTTCCTCCCCAAAAAACCTGGCCAAAGATTATCAGTGCTACTAAACCCTTTGTGCTTGTTCAGCCTGCACTCTTGTTCTTTGTGATCCTCCCAAAATTAGAATGTCAGTTCTGGACATTGCCTTAGGGAAGACATAAGTCACCCCCAGGTTGCAGCTGGGGAGTTTGCAAGTTAGATGTGTGTTCAGTTTCCTTCTTGATGAGAAGTTGAGAACCAGTTTACTCATGCAGTGCTGCCCTACACCAGAGTAAGGGTATAAGACTTATACCTATACTTTTTTTTTCCTGTTGAAATGTTCTCATTAGCTCTTTTTTTAAAAATTATTTATTTACTTATTCATAATGCACAAGTATATCATCTTTTTACATACAACTGCTTGTATACAGAGTATATAAGTACCATTCAGATCTTTACTTATGCATTTAGGATAGTGATATCCATCTCACTAAACCACCATTTTCCCCTCCCCCCCCACTCCCTCCCTTGCCCTCCCTTTCCTTTGACCATTCTAGTGTTCCTCTAATCCTATGTACCCCCATCCAAAAACACTGTGAACTAACCTCCTTATATCAGAGAAAACATTTGGTATTTGGATTTTTGAGATTGACTAATTTCACTTAGCATTATATTCTCCAACTTCATCCATTTACCTGCAAATGCCATTATTTTATTCTCACTTATTGCTGAGTAAAATTCCATTTTGTATATATACCACATCAGATATAGCACTAATTTCTAGAATATATAAAGAACTCAAAAAACTTTACACCAAAAAAGCAAATAACCCAATCAATAAATGGGCTAAGGAACTGAAAAGATACTTCTCAGAAGAAGATATACAATCAATCAACAAATACATGAAAAAATGTTCAACCTCTCTGGCAATTAGAGAAATGCAAATAAAAACTACTCTAAGATTTCATTTCACTCCAGTCAGAATGGCAGCTATCAAGAACACAAGCAACAATAAATGTTGGAGAGGATGTGGGGAAAAAGGCACACTCATACATTGCTGGTGGGACTGCAAAATGGTGCAACCGCTATGAAAAGCAGTATGGAGATTTCTTGGGAAAATGGGAATGGAACCACCCTATGACCCAGCCATCCCACTCCTGGGTCTGTTCCCAAAAGACTTAAAAACAGCATATTACAGTGACACAGCCACTTCAATGTTTATAGCTGCACAATCCATAATAGCTAGGTTGTGGAACCAACCTAGATGTCCCTCAGTAGATGAGTGGATAAAGAAAATGTGGTATACCTATATTTTTGATAAATTTACTAATTGTGAACGTGGGGACATAGCTGCTGAGCATTCCCTAGTTTAAAAAGTCATTTTTTGTTGTCCTTGATCTAAGAGATTCAGGAGTCTTAGCCAACTCTCAGAATTAGGAGATTTAGGAGCTAGTCCCTTGGGTAAAGGTTGTAAATGTTGGAATGCTTAATGTATGCAGAAACTACTTCAAGAAGGAATCTGCATATCTGCATTTATTGCAAGATCAACCCAGAAAGGAAGACACAGAGAGGACCTCTCTCATGTTTGAGCAAACAGAAGTATCACACACTTCTATCAAGGAGAGACTTCTGATCTGGAATTACTGCTGAAGCAAGTCAGGGAGGAAGGTGAAAGGAGACCCTACTTTCCCTTTCAGGCAAGGAGAGATACCCCTCTCTCCTGATGAATGATTAAAGGAGTTTAACTCCACAGCAAATTGATAATGGGGAAAGAATGGAGAATGTCATCCTTTCTGCTCTTGCTAACAGAGGCCTGTGACTTCTTTCCACAGAGGATGCAGGACTGAAATCATCCCTATAGCCAGCCACAGAAGATGGCACAAGGAAGGTTCACTCCTCTCCTCAAGCAAGGAGAATTTCCACACCTCCTTGAAGGGGGAATCTTCTGGTTTGAAATTATCACTGAAGACGGGATGTGGAGTGCCCCTTTTCCTTTCTAGGCCCAAGGAGTTTCTGCAGCCTCCCTCCAATGAAAAATTATAGGAATATGTCTCAGGAGCAAGGCAAGAGTGAGGGGGTTTACCACCCCCAACTCTTGCTGGCAGAGGCCCCCAGGCTCTGCAGGAAGAGACTGTAAGGATGAGGTTGTTGGTGAAGCAAACTGCTGAAGAAGAGTTGGGGTTACTGTGTGTCCATTGATGCTACAGGAAGTCTATCTGGTCCACACAGAGGACAGCTGGCTAGAGGTCAGAACCATGAGAGCCTACTGGAAAAGTATTCAATGAGACCTTTTTCCAGGGGAAAGGAGGAAACCGGCCTTATCCAAGTGCTGTGATAACTGGGAGGCTCTCGTGGTTCAATTTCCCCTTTGTTCTTTGTGCTTGAGTGAAATCCTCCAATGCCCTGTCCTGGCTATTCCTCCTGGTCCTTGAAGCACCAAAACTTCTAGTCAGGACTGTAAAAATCAGGTACTATCAGTGACACAAGCCCCTCACTCCTGAAGAAAATGCTGGGAATGAAAGTTATCTCATTCTTTTTTTTTTTTTTTTTTTTTAATATTTTTTGTTGTTGATGGACCTTATTTTATTTACTTATTTATACATGGTGCCAAGAATCAAACCCAGTGCCTCACACATGCTAGGCAAGTCCTCTACCACTGAGCTTCAACCTCAGCCTGAGTGTTATTTCTTAAGTGTAAGGTACTGCTGTGCTCAATGTGGGGTAGGTATGTGAGCATGTCTTCATTTTTTCCTCTGCATTTTGATGTGTATATTTTCTGAGATGTCTGTTGTGTAGGAAAGAGTTTTTCAAGTGAATTCTGGCTTTCTTATTAGAGATAGTTGGTCTGCTTTTAGGTGTTAACTCAGTGTGTCAGTTGGAGGAAGGACAGCCTAGAGGCCTAGAGCCTCTCCCCAGTATGCTGCTGAGATCTCTACTACTTGCCTACAAGGATGTCAGGATCATGTATGATGGTGCTGAGGAGAAAAATAGTCTTTTCACAAATGGTGTTGGAAAAGTTATACATCTTCATGCAAAAAAAAGAAAAAGAAAAAGAAAAAGAAAGCTGTATACCTACCCCATACCATACTCCAAAACCAAAATAGATAAGGCTAAAACAAAGCCTTCAAAATGGACCAATGACTTAAATAAAATAACTAACACTATAATACTTTTAGAAGGAAACAGAGTGGTAACTCTCCATACTCTAGGATTTCCTGATAGATTCTTAGATAATGCACTAAAAACATAAATAAAAAAAATAGATTAATTGGACTTCACCAAAAGTAGAAACTTTAATGCATAAAAATCATCCAGAAATTGAAAAGACAAACTATTGAATTGGAGCAAATATTTGTAAATATTATGTCTGATAAGGATATAATATTGAAAATATATAAATAATTCAAACAATTCAAAAGGAACAAGAAAAAATGATGCAATTCAAAAATGGCAGGGGGCTGGAGTAGTGGCTCAGTGGTAGAGCACTTGCCTGGCATGTATGAGGCCCTGAGTTTGGTCCCCAGCACCACATATAAATAAAATTAAATATCCATTGACAACTAAAATATATTTAAAAAATGGCAGAAATCACATGGAAATTTCTCCAAAGATATAGAAATAATCAACAGGCATATGAAAATATGCTCAAATCACTAACAATTAGGGAAATGCAAATCAAAATTATGATGAGATATCATTGCATACTCACTTGTATGGCAATCAATCAAATAATCAATCAATCAATCAGTATCAATTGGCCATAGAACCCTTCTATATTGCTGGTGGGAATTGAAACCAGATTAACCTCTGTAAAGAACTATCTGCGATGTCTCAAAAAGCTAAATTTTCATATGTCTCAGCAATTATATATCCTATAAAAATTAAGAAAAAGAGATAATCAACTATGTGTATATACATGTTCATAGCAGCACTATTCACAAAACCCAAATGTTAGAAACAACCTAATGTTCCTTAATGGATGAAAGGATAAACCCAATAATGGTGTGTACACACATATAAATATTGTTCAGCAATTCAAAGGAATCTGGTATCAATAAGTGCTATGCCATAGATGAACTTCAAAATAAAACATGTTAAACAGAAAATGCAAGAGCTGATATCAAAAGGTCACATATTGTATAATTCCATTTATGTGAATATCTAGCATGGGTAAATCCATAGTAACAGAGAGTGCATTGATGTTTCCAAAGTCTATGTAGCCTAGGGCATGGTGTCATTATTTTGCGGGTATGAGGATCATTTTGAAATAATCAAAATGGTTTTATACTTTCAGAACTAGGTAGAGGTGGTACCCACACATTATGTATGTTCTAAATGCTACTGAATTGCTCACTTTAAAATGACTATATCATGAGAATATGCAGAGGGGAGTCTCTGATAATGGACTTCTTCCAGGATGATGAAGATATTTGGACATTAGATAGTGGTAATGATTGTGCAACATTTTGATTAAACTAAAATTCACTGATTTATACAATCCCTAAGGGTGGATATTTTCTATGTGTATACCATAGTTTAAAATTATTTTAAAATGGGTATATGTACTGTTTTTCTCACTTCTTCAAAATCCTTTTTATCATTATGTTGTGATATTTTTAGCAGAAATAAATAATAATTTTAAAAAGTCACACATTACTTAAACCTAAATGAGATTCACAAATGCCTAAAAGGCTGACATAATCTCATTCAAACCTCCATTTCATCAGGACTTTGATGTAAGGTCAAGTCTCAATATTTGTGTTCATCTAAATTGCATTAGGGTCATAATGTCTGATTAATTCTACTATTCTTCCTACTCCCATTTCCTTCTCCTTCCTTCCCTCCTCTCTACCTAAAGTACCTCTATTCTTCCTTAGCTCCCCTGCCCTTGTTATAAGTTAGCATCTCCATATCAGAGAAAACACTCAGCCTTTGGTTTGTTGGGATTGCCTTATTTCGCTTAGCATGATATTCTCCAGCTCCATCCATTTACCAGCAAATGCCATAATTTCATCCTTTTCTAGGACTAAATAATATTCCACTGTGTATATATGCTGCATTTTCTTTATCCAGTCATCTGTTGAAGGGCGCCTAGGTTGGTTTCATAGTTTAGCTATTGTAAATTGAGCTGTTATAAACAATGATGTGGCTGTGTCACTGTAGTATGTTGATTTTAAGTCCTTTGGGTATAAACCAAGGAGTGGGATAGCTGGGTCAAATGGTGGTGGTTCCATTCCAACATTTCTGAGGGATCTCCATGCCCTTTTCATAATGGTTGCACCAATTTGCAGTCCCACCAGCAATGTACAAGTGGACCTTTCCCCCACATCCTCACCAACACTTGTTGTTGCCTGAATTCTTGATAATTGCCATTCTGACTGGAGTGAAATGGAATATTAGAGTAGTTTTGATTTGCATTTCTCTAGTTGCTAGAGGTGTTGAACATTTTTTTATATATTTTTTTTGATTGATCGTATTTTGATCGATCGTATTTCTTCTGTGAAGTGTCATGGTGCATTATGCTGTCATGTATAACTAATTAAAACTAAAAAAAAAAAAATCCAAATGTAAATCGCATGAGGTATGGATGGTGATTTGCCTCAGGACAAGTGTGGAGTCTTCATCATCACAATAAGAGTTACGAGAAAATAGTTACTGGATGGTATTCTGTGAGTGATGCAGAGAGCAATATTCTTTGATTTCTTCCAAAGGCCCAAATGGTTCCTGGTTAACCTACCTTCTCCTTTTTCCTCCCTTTAACTGGGCACACTAGGTCCCTGACTACTCATGCAATCCCTGGATTCTGGACCCATTTTGTTTCTTCTCAATTAACTCAGTAGTTTGATATACTCAATTGTGAGTCTAAGGTATTTTTTTTTTAACTTAGGCAGTCACACAGAACTATGTTCAAATCTCTACTGAAACCCTTACTTGCTAATTGAGCTCAGTAAAATCATTTCAAACATCTGATGCTTAGTAGAAATGCTTATTTCATCGACTTCTGGTAAAACAAAATGAAAAGTGTTTGGTTCCTATCTCGATAGTTCCTATCTAGCACTTAGATAAATGTCATGACCCACTCTTTATATCTGAGTTCAATGCAACATATCCTATCCAAATCGATCATGAGCCTAAATTCTCAGAGCTCACCTGAATCCTAAATCTAGTATGTTTTTACACAAACTGTAAGAAAACAAATAATGTTCCCCCAACACACACACACACACACACACACACACACACACACACACACACACCTCCACCAAGCAACAGTTCCAAGTTCCAGAATGATGAGCATGAAAACCCTCCTCATTCATCTTGAGGGCACCTGAGGGCACTGTATCAGAGAGAAACTTATAGAGGGAGACAGCTAGGTAACTCAGACAGCTGTGCAGGGACAGTTAATTATCAAAGCTGCAGGGACTGAGGAGAGGAGCAGATCAATTTAGCCTGGAAAATGCTGCCAAAATGAAGGTACGAAAGTGAAATGAGTCAATGTTTTAATCCGACAAAAGATTTCCATCAGCTTAAATTTCCATTTTCCAAATTTAGAACAAAGAACAGCATGCTGTTTCTCTGAGTGGGCTTTAAAACAGTGTGAGTTAAACAAAATTTGCTCCACATTTTCACCAGCATTCTGGTAGGTGTGAAATAGTATCCAGTTTTGGTTTAAATTTGCATTTTCCTGTTGACTATTTTGAGCATTTTTTTTTTTTTTAATGTGCTTATCTCCTCCGACATTCCCATATCCTTTTTAGTGAAGAACACACTGAACATATTGGACATTTTTTGGTTGTCTTTTTATTCTTTATTTCTATCAGTTTCCTATATAATTCAATGGAAGTTACTAGAAACTCCTTTTGTCAGAATTTCTCCATTAATATCTTACAGCTGGTGGTTTCCTTTTTCATTCTTACCTACTTTAACTTTTTGAAAAATCATGGTAAATTACACATAATAAAATTTGCCATCTAAACCACTTTGAGCATATAGCACAGCATTATTCAGTATATACAGAATGTTTTTGTTTTGCCAATCAGAAAATCTATAACCCAGTAAACAACTCCCCATTTACAATACAACTGCATCTGGTCACTGGTAACCACTGTGACTGCTTCTGTGGCTCTGACCACTCTAGATGTCTCATAGAATTAGAATTATGCAGTATCTGTCCTTTCATGATGGGCTTATTTCATTTAGCACAAGGTTCTTAAGATTTATTTATGTTGTGCACGTATCAGAACTAATTTCCTTTTTAAAGATGAAACTATCCCATTGTATGTATTGATTTTATTTATCCATTCATCCACCAATAGAAACTATGGTTGCTTCCACCTCTTAGCTACTATGAATAAAGCTACCATGAACAATGCTACCATGAACATGGGTATAGATATATCAACTTAACTCCCTGCTTTCAATTAATTTGAATACCTATCCAGTAGTGGGATTTCTGGATCTTATGGTAATTCTGCTTTGAATTTTTGATGAACCATCATCGTATTTTCTCTAGCAGTTGTACCATTTTACATTTCTACCAACAGTACACAAGGGTTCCATTTCTCCACACCCCTAATCGATATTTTATTTTTCAGTCTTTACTTTCTTTAATTTTTTTTTATAGTGGCATAGTGGCCAGCCCTTTGGGTATGAGATGACATGTCACTGTGGTTTTGATTTACATTCCCTGATGCCTAGTTATGTTGAGTGACTCTTCATCATGTTTGTAGGCTTTTTGTGTATCTTCTTTTTAGAAAAGTCTATTGAATTCCTTGGCTGATTTTTAGTTGGGTTTGCATTATTATTGATTGGAAGAGGTTTTTTTTTTTTTTTTTATATTCTGAATATTTCCCCTTTATATTCCCCTTCACTCTCCATTATGTGTTTTAGGTACCTCTGTCAAGTCAATGCTTGGTTTCATGTATGGTCTTGGTCCTTCTGTCCTGTGCCTTTGTTTTATGTGTATGGTCTTATGTCTATATTTTGCTGTTTTTATTTCAGGAACTTTATAACATGTTTTGAAATCAGGGAATATGATGCCTCAATCATTTTTCTTTTTGCTCAAGATTACTTTGTCTACTCAGGGTTTTTTTATGGTTACATATTAGATCACTTCTGTCTATTCCCATGGAAAAAATATAATCACGTTGTTCAGGTTTTTGTTTGTTTGTTTGTTTCATACTCCTCTGTCACTCTCTCAATCCAATCCCATTCCTAAATCCTGGTAGTCACTATCTTTTTCTGAATGTTTTTGATACTTTCTAATTGTTAGGCATATCAGTACAGTTCATTCCTCTTTTCTGCAATGTATCCCATTATTTTTTATTCCTCATGTACTAGTAACTTTTTATTGTGTACGTATAATTTAGAGATTTTATTGTGTTATTTTTTTTCTCTAAAGTGTCAATAAGTTTTCTAGAAAGCAGTGATATTATAAGCGGCTCACTTGAATTTGTAGAAGTTTGAATTTATGCTTTGTAAAGGCAAATTTGTAGAAAGTTCAAGTGTTTTCCCATTTCCCTCTGACTGAGAGTGACTTAAATTTTGAACTGTCACCACTTTAGTGGACGGTATATAAACTTCCCCCATAGGTTTGTCTGCCTCATAACTATTATTTTCCATTATACTTCTTAGACAGTCACCTTTGCTTATATAGTTCAATATTCAGTCAAATACTTTGGGTTTTTGTTTTTTTCTAGAAAGATTTGTTTGGATTATCTACTGAGGCTCCTTTTCTCTTACATACAGTATTTCCCACACCCCAACTTTCACTCTGTAACTCCTGATCTTCAGCATGAAAGATTAGGCTGGTAACACTGTGTACTATTGCATGGTTTCTTTCTACTTTTTACCATGGTGACTTGGGTGTGTCCTTGTAGCCAAGGTGTATGAATGTGGAAAACGCTGAGTAGACATTTCTTCTTTCAAAGGGTGATTTTACTTCTCTTTCTATATATTTTTTCATCCTCTACTGCTTTAAACTGGTTTTATAAATATTTTATAGAATTTATAAATTCTGTGTGTTGGTGGTATATTTGAAAAATATGCTGCTTTGTGGTTACCAGAATTGAAACCCTAAAAAAAAAATATTTACATATATATATATATTTTTAATTATACAGCCAATCCATTGACATTATTAAAAGTTTAAGAACTGTTATAAAATAAGAACACAATTTATTCTAATTTCACCTTCAGAACATACTTTGAAATGTGTGTGTGTTCATATGTCTGTGCATGCTCACATGATATTCGCATAGTACTTAAATTATGGTTATATAACATCTGAAGAATTTTAGTACTGAAAAGATTGTAGAAATTTTCTAGTTTTTATCTCTAGGTTTATAGATGACTCAATAGATTTATAGAAAGATGAACAAACTTGCCAAAAATTGTATAGTAAATGAAAGATCAGAGACTACAGCCTAAATTTTTAAACTAGTAAGTCAGTGTTCTCAAATAGTGTATAGTGTGTTAGTGACCTAATGTGTTTGCCACACAAATGGCGCACATTCTGCACTCAATCCTATGTGACTCTTGCTCAGTCTTGTAACACATGGCTTCATGACAATGAGGATGAGATATTCTGACATCACTTCAAATAATTTTGCAGATTGTGCCTGAAAAGGACAGGGGTTACTTATGATATTTATCAGTTAAGTGTGGGATAGAACAGAAGATTTGAAGAAGCTGAAGATAAGGGAGCTTGCAAATTGATCCCATTTTCTCCTCTGCTCTTTCCACAGAATACGTTCTAAACTAAGTATGAGAAAGATGTTACTGTGATTTCATGACTACTGTACAGTTACCAGTGTAGCCTAAAGATGTGTCGTGTTTTGTGTATACAAAAATTGTATTAAAACAACAGAAATGAGGACATTAAAAATAGGAAAAGGCTGAGACATATAGGCTGACTGACAAAAGTGGGTATAAGGAAACTGAGTTATAATATCTTTGGTCTATGTGGGATTTTTTCCCTCTCCTTGAAAAAGCATTTGATATTTTCTACCTAATTGCTTTCTATAATTCAAGCTGGGGAGCGTTTTTGAATTTTGCAATAACTTTTAAAAATCATATTTCTTTTTGTGTTCAGTTTTAGCTTACTCAGATGCCTATTTTTGATACCCTTTTTTTAGCCTGTCCTCCCACCTCCGTGGATTCAATGTTAACAGCAACTTCAGCAGATTTAGAGAGAGCCAATTCCCTTCCACAGAAGAATGACTAAAAAAATAAAGAAAATAATAATAGTGACTAACAGGAACCTGACAATGTAGCAGTCTGCTCTACATATGCTTTTAATGTATAATTGCACAAATCTTATGTGGCAGGTAATATTTATATTGAGTTATACATTTGTGCAAGGTTAAACTGCCAGCACATGTAGTTGCTTGGGTGCAAATCCAGGTCTTCCTGACCAAGTCAACGGAGCTACATACAATGCCACAGCTATGCACCCTTGAAACAACACTTCCCAGGACCCTGCACGTGCCTGTGACTTGTCATGGCCCAGATGCCTTTTCAAAGACAACATCAAGGATCTCTGAACACTTAAATAGTGGCAGTTAGTTTCCCCAGTGGTTGTCCCAGAAGAGCTGGTGGCAATCAGGGTGAGTGCTTTCTGCCAGACTGTCTGATCAATGCTTTCTGTAGAGAACTTCTCTCAGGCAATCGGTCATACTGAATGATATGCCCTGGGTAAGAAGCATTAGTTGAGTGAAATGGTCACATCAGTATTATTGGTCTTTGTCATCTTGAGATTCTATGATTTTTTTTTGCAGGGAAAGGGGTACCAGGGATTGAACTCAGGGACACTCAACCACTGAGACATATCCCCAGCCCTATTTTGCATTTTATTTAGAGACTGGGTCTCACTGAGTTGCTTAGCACCTTGCTTTTGCTGAGGCTGGCTTTAAACTCGAAATCTTCCTGCCTCAGTCTCCCAAGCTGCTAGGATTACAGGCATGGGCTACCAAGCCCAGTGAGGTTCTAGGATATTTTAATTGCAATGCACTGAACACAGAGAACTGTTCCTAACTTAATAATTGCAAGGAAAATGATACACCTGTATTATTTCCAATTAGATTCGTATGCAGTCAGTATGAGTGTCAATAATATACCAGAGGCTTGTTGGCATGTTACTTATGAAATATAGGAAGCAGGTACACGTACATGTAGTTAAATGATCTTGATCTAGTTAACATCTCTTCTAAGATTTGTTAGGAGCCTTGTTCTGTTCTTTGTGGCTGATGCCTTCAAAGCTTGGCTTTTCCACGTCTCCCTCGGAAGCTGGGATCCTTCCACTTCTCGCAATGGAGGTCCAGCCAGGCAACTGGCGGGCAGTGGGAACAGAGAAGGTGGGGAATTTTGCCCTGTGTTTACTTCCCCTGGTGCCACGATTGGCAGTATCTCTGTTCTCCTTGATATAACCTCCACTCAGCAGGCTCCCCTTGATCCCAAATTCCACTGGGGCAAAGTCATGGGTCCTAAGCTCTGATGACCTTGCTCTCTCTCAAGTGCCTCCATCCTGAAGGTTAGTAGTTGCCCTCCTCACCTCTAGCTGGCCTACCACCCTCGGTGGTGTGCCTTTCAACAATTGTTTTACCCAGGGGTCCAATATCCTGCAGGAATTTTCCTAGATTAAAACTAGTCTAGATTCTGCTTTCCCAACTGCGATAGTTGTAGAACAACGTTAACTTACGCCAGGAACGCTGTGCTAGTGAAATAAAAGGGTTTAATAGGAACCACGTGGTAGGGAAGGGGATAGGGAAAGAATGGCATGGAAGAGCAGGGAAGGGAAGAGGGGTAGGGAATGGGAAAAGGGGTAGGACAAGAAGAGAATGGTTTCAGTCCAGAATAGGCTTAAATAGCGAATTGGTGGTCCTAGGGACCCCTGGAGCCATTCCGTGTCCCCATAGGCTGCCAGAGGTCAAGAGGGGGTAGGGAGGGCACCTGAGGGCTGGCCAGCTCTGAGGCACCTGGGAGGTGTAGTCTTTTCTCAAAGTACCTGGGAGGTGTGGCATCCCTGCCTGGAATCCAACAATAATTAGATAGACATGGCCATGAGTTCATAGGTCTGGGGAATACTCACTATTTAGCTACCCACAGGGTGTATTGCACAGTAAGCCTGGTCAGAGTGCACAATAGGTGGATGCAGGTCTGGAAAGCTACACAAAGGGAACACTCATGGTTTTAACCACATAGACCCATTTAACACATTGTCCTGACAGATCTACTAGATATTTAGTTTACTGTTGAAAGAGTCCCAGTTTGGACAGCAGATAACACGATCATAATATCCAGGCTAGGTGAAGCCCAAATGTCAGTGACATTTGTGGACTGGACCTAGAGACTCAGCTCTGGCCAGCAGAGGACATCATCTGAGAGAGCTAAGATAGGACAAAGCCCAACAGTGATGATTGTGACACCTGATTAGGCTCCATTAGGGTCTAAATGGTGAGAGCTGATAGGAAGAGGGATGGGAGCAATGCAGGCGCAGCCAATAGCAGTGAAGTGGAAGAAAGAAGTCAGCAGAGCAAGAGACATTGGGCACGGCTGGTTTCATGCCCAAACGCAGCCTCACTTAAAAGCAGAGGCACTGAAGGGGAGATAACAAATTACCCCAACTCGGTTCACACTCAGTGCAGAGAAAAGCCAGCTAGAGATGCCAGAGGGCTCTCCAGGGAGAGCGACCTGATGCTAATATTTTGAGTAATCCAGATCTGTCACTGCTCAGCCAGCCCCATTTCATGGATAGACTTGGAAAGGCTGTTGAAAAGGAGCAGTGGGGGTGGAAATTCAAACAGAAGAAAGGTTGGATTTTTAAGGGCCAGGTCCACAACCCCGGGGATTTTTTTTTTTTTTTTTTTTTTTTTTTGGCAGCATTTTTCACTGAATAAGAATGACTTTTTCATTTTAGCTGCCAATCAGGTGAATATTTATTCCATCTTCTCCATCAACTATTTTTTAAAAGCACTGAACTATGGAGAAGAGAGCTTTTTAAAATAGATGATTAAGTCCCAGAATTTCAGAAAGGTTGGGAAGTCATTTAAAAGTTTCTTCAGAATTATTCATCTACCTCTTTGAAATATTGATCGTGTCTACAGTCTCCTTTGCCAACTGCAGTTCTATTTCAACAGAGGCACAGCTTTATGTGCAGTTACAGTAAAAATCCACAAATTCCAACTTCCAGAGCCCATAGCATCGCCCTTCCTCCCTCCCTCCGTTGCTTTCTTCGCCCCATATAGATGATGTCTATCATTCAGCTGGCACTCATAAGAATAGCTAAATGACCATCTATTCCTTCATGATGTCCACAGCAAGGGCATGTAAACAGCAGCACTGACAAATAATGATAGCATCAGAAAAACGAGCCTGATCAGGTAGACACAAAAAACATGCTATACATTATCAAAAATTTGGAAAATGAGGTTATTTAAGAACTCACACATATTTATCCACTATAGCCCTTTGTAAAGGATGTATTTGATAGTTGCTGTTATTATTTGAGTATGATATTTTTATCTTCACAATCACAAGATAGTATTTTTTTTATACAAAGCTCAGGAGGAGAGATCAATTTCCCTAAGATCAAATGGAAATAAATGGCAGAGTCAGAGCATCATCCTAGTTTGCCCTTTCTTTTCTTTTCTTTTTTTCTTTTTTCTTTTTTCCTTTTTGATTCTGGGGATTGGACTCAGGGGCACTTGACCACTGGGCCACATCCCCAGCCATTTTTTGTATTTTATTAGAGACAGGGTCTCACTGAGTTGCTAAGTGCCTCGCCATTGCTGAGGCTGGCTTTGAACTCGCCATCTTCCTGCCTCAGCCTCCCGAGTGCTGGGATTACAGGCGTGCACCACTGCACCAGGCCTAGTTTGCCCTTTCTATAAGCAACTCTGTGGGCCACCAAGGAGAGATGAGTCACCAGCAATGTCTTGAGATGGTATTTGCTAGCTATCCAGAAAAGGAGGGGCATTCTTGTTAGATGAAACAGCAGGAAAAAAAAAAAAAAAAGGATATTTTAAAATAGAAGGGTGCATTTAGGTTAAAAGGGTGAGAAATATTATACAACTGACAAGCAAACATTAATTCCCAGTGAGTCTCAGTGAGTAGTGGAGTGGGGTGATCGGTGCTTCATTGAACTGCTAATCTAATAAGTCATTATGATACCAGAGTAAGCTGTTACTGTACAGAGACAGATGACTTCTTCATTTTACAGTTTCCAGTCACTACCCTGTTCACAGAGTATGCCAGGACAGCACAGAGAGGGCTTCCATCTCCTGGGGCATTTCATAAAGTCTCCTTTAAATGCTTCTTGTCTCCTGGGGCCCAGAGCAAAATTGAAAGAAAGCAATTTATTTGCCAAAGCTCTTTTGCTATTTAGAGAGTCTAATGCAAAACAGCAAAATGACTCTCCAAGCAAAGTGCCCTCTCATTGTAATCAGCTATGGCTTCAAAGTTAAAAGTCCCATTCAGAGTGGCGACATGCAGTGGGTCCCACAGGGCCACCTGTGAGCATCCTTGTTGTAAGGGCATTGTGTAGGACTTGTTGTACACTGTTGTGATCAGAGCTTATGCTGAGCACTGCTTGGAAGCTAAAGCACAGTGAAATAAAGATGTAATAACAGGTATAAACAACAGGGCTCAGGAATTGGAAAATAAGAATAGAATGACTTATGGTGCTTGCAAAGAAAGGGGGCTAAAGAGAGTTTCCTAGCAGAGGAACTGGGTTACTCGAGCATGAAAAGCATATGTGGAACTCTGTAATACAGTGACAGAGGACTCCCTTGACCCCACAGGCCTGCACAATTTGTCTGCAAAGGGCCAAATAGCAACCGTCTTGGGCTTTGCTGACCAGGTGATCTTGCAATTGCCCAACTCTTCTGTGACAGCTCAAAAATTTCCATAGACAGGAGTTAAACCAATGGGCATGTCTATGCTTCAAGAAAACTTTTTATTTATTTTCATAAGAGCAGGCCAGCCGGGCGCGGTGGCGCATGCCTGTAATCCCAGCACTTTGGGAGGCTGAGGCAGGAAGATTGCGAGTTCAAAGCCAGCCTCAGCAATGGCGAGGCACTTAGCAACTCAGTGAGACCCTGTCTCTAAATAAAAATACAAAAAAGGGCTGGGGATGTGACCCAGTGGACGAGTGCCCCTGAGTTCAATCCCTGTACCACAAAAAAAAAAAAAAAAAAAAAAAAAAAAAAAAAGAGCAGGCCATAATTTCCTGGCCTTTATCTTGGACTTTTTATTTCAAGTCTCATCTGAGGCAGGCCCAACTCACAGCACTGGCGTGGGTTGTTACATCAATGGCTCCTAAGAAAACTTGCCTTCAGCCATCCATCCTCCTGTGTAACCCCTTCCTCAGGCAACTCTGGTTTACTTAGGTCGATGTGAATTCAGCAAATGTGGCATTAATTGATATTAAATAAGCACTTGTGCATCAGGACTTGCCCTCCTCATATTTACCTGTCACATACTAAGTAGCACATGCTAGACCACTCAGTGGTGCAAGACCATGTTGATAGAGATGCTGGCCAAGTTGCTCATGAAGCCTTGACAAGTGTAGGAGAACATTTCAGACTGTGTGGCCCTATTTAGGCCTCCAGATTGCCACAGGTGCATGAATGAACTCAGAAAAGACCTGAAGAGTAAATGCCAGTCTGAACCCAGCTGATCAACAGAGATTTGGGGTGGTTTGTTGTGTAGTAATAGGCAACATATAATGAAACTTGGACTATTTATTATCAAGAAATTTCATTATAACCTTGAAATCAAGTGTGCATTACAAAATTAGAAATGAATAGACCTGGGTTTGCGTTGGCAGTGAACATTGGTGTGACTTTGAGTAGGGCTTCCATTTCTCTGTCCCTCAGTTTGCTTATTTGCAAACTGGAGATATTAGGATCCCTGGGACTTATTGTCAGCCCTGTGATCATCTTTGATATAGCACTGTCTTGCAGTGAAAAATTGCTGGATGTTTTATGCTTTCTATTTATAGTATGCAACATTAGTGCATATGTATGACAGTTATATTTAAGGATAATTCCACAGAATTGATATTATTAAATTAAAATATGGATTTTTGTGTTAAATGCTGCCTAATATTGCTGCATTCCCTTTCAAACTAGTTTCTCCACTTTATATTAAAGCTAGTAAGATATGATTATACAACTACCTTTCCTATACATCAGAACACTTTTGGAAATGTAATATACCAATATTGAAAAACAGTACATAGGGGCTGTAACTTGTATTTCCTTAAATTGATTGTCATTTAATGTATATGTATTATATTTTCATTTAATTTTCAATGAATTCAATTTTGAAGTTCTTAATCATTTTTTTTCCTAGAGCTGCTTAAACTTTTTGAATGGATTTTAAAGTAAATTAACCTTTAGCCATATATTTACCAAATAACTTCCCCCATCTGATAGTTGTGCTTGACTTGATATTTTGTCTTGTGAGACCTACAGAATATTTTAATTTTTATGTGGTTGAATTTAGTGTATATTCTTTCATGCATTTTGGCCCTTAAAATCAGACAGGCCTTTTCCATCAATACTTTCATTGATCATTCTAAATTTTCTGTTGATACATTATTGCTTTATTCTTCAATGTTTAAGTGTTTTATTAATCTGAATTTTTCATGTAATGAATAGAGAACATATAAGAGATATTGGGATTCTGGGGTTTAATTTTTTTTTAGTTTGAGAATTTCCCCCTCTGAAACCCACCACCAGGTAGCAGCTAGTTACTGAACATCTATTTATTCTTTTTCCACTACTCTATCTATCTGTAAGGTCTTAAAATTTGATGTTCTGTCTCTCTAGGCATAAATACAAATTTTTTCCAATTGGAGTTTTATCATGCATTTTGGTAATTAATATGCTTATCTTCTCTTACTATTTTCCCTTCCAACCTTTAAAATGCTAATGTTATATATAGATTTTATAGATTTTTTCATATGAACTTTAGAATCAAATCAGCTAGGGTTTCAGAAAAAGAAAAAGATTTTTTTCCCTTTTATTGTATCACATTGTGGTCACTTATTAGTTTAAAGAGAAATTATTATTTTAACCATATCATGTCCTCCTATTCAACAACAAAATATGTCTATTTAATGTCTTATTTTGTATGTCTCAAAAGAGTCCTAAATTTTATATATGTCTTTTCTAATTTGCTGAAGTTCCAAAAGTATTTAATTGTTTGCACCTATGGCTTCTGCCATTCCTGTTACAATATGATCTTTGCATTTTATTTTATTACTGGCTATTGTTTGTGTAAGGAGAAACCATTAAGTTACTATAGTCTTTTTTTACCAGCCACATACATAATATTTTGCAATTACTAACATTATTCCTAGTCACAAAACAGGTGATTTGCAAACAATTAAAATTTATGGTTCCTGCTTCCTCTCAGAATAGTGATCCTGCTGTTTCCTGGTTCATCCAAGAGCACTTGAAGTTTGAAACTAGAGTGTTTAGAATTCTGCTTTAAACCTGAGTTTCTTAACCTCAGTATGGTTCGGTTTTCTTATCTGTACAATGGAGATAACAATAGCACCTGCTTCATAGGGTAGCTGAAGGACTGAAAAAGTTAATGCACAGGAAGTGTTTGGATGAATGCTTCACATGCAATGCAGACTAACTTGGCCTATTTCTGTTGCTTCCTCTGGTTCTCAGTTCATAAATACCACAGCAATAGCATTGCCTGATCTGGCTTGTCCTGAAAGTCAATTTAAAGGTTACAAGATGTGGAATGGTAGTGCTTCACAATTTATACTATTTTAGTAATAGTATATTGTATCACAGTAATTACATTTTAGTAATGCAAGAGAACTATAAGCTGCAAGGCCACAACACATTTTATATTCAACCAGTACTTACTATGTTCCTGGTTGTCCTGCTAGACCTAGGAATATTAGAATGGTTTTTCTCATGTGTTGAGTGATGGTTTGTTTGTTAGTTGGTTTGGTTTGGTTTGGTTTAGTGAAGTCTTTGATGGAGTGAAACCAAAATGGGAGATCTAGATTTCTGACTGGCAATTCTTTTTCTAGGTCATACCAGATAAATGAATCCATGATAATTCTTTTTGTGTATACACCAGTTAGTCTTTTTATGCAGTCTGGATTTGTGCACAGAGCTGGAAGAAGCAGATGATTGTAACAACCACAATGATGGAGTAGGTGCCACATGCTAGGTGCTCTGCCCATCAGTTTTAGTTCACTGCACTACCTTTTTACACTAAATTTAGCAACTAGGCAATAATATTATGTTTATTTACAAAAAAAAATGAAACTCTATCAAAAATTTAAATAGATAACCCAGTCTCATACATCTGGAAGATGGGACCTGGGATCCCAATCTCTGAATCCAAAGTCTGTGGTTGTAAGGATGTTTCTAGAAGGTAGAAAGCTTGTCTGGCTTTTCCATCTCATTTTCCCCAAACACTTTTTCTTCTTCCTTTAGGGACTTAGTACTTATGCTGCCTATTCCAAATGTAAGTGTTTGATCTTCAGAAAAAAATCTGGCATGAGTCCCTTACTTGAAAAAGTCACCAGACGTATGGTAACTTCTTCCAGGAGGAAGGGAAAGAAGATAGGAATCAGTAAGTAAACAGGCCACAGCATAATTTTTATAGAAAATGTTACTTGTTTTTTCAAAGTAGGGTAGTGTTTTTCTTTGTATAATTGAGGAATAATTTAAACAAAACACAATGGGCTATTTCCCAGTGTACACACTGACGACGGTGTTAAATGCTTACCTGTGTGTAACCCAAAGCAACACTGATAGGCACCATTTCTACCCACCCTGAAGTGCCAGTGTGCTTTTGTCAGTACATGGCATCTCCTTAAAGCTACCTGTATTTCCATGCCCTCATACATTTGCATTTTATATTCTCTAACTTTTTATTGCTTGGCATCAGACTTACATACACCTTTGTCTATGGATTCTTTTTGCTCACCAAAATGTTTCTCACATTTATCTGTGTAGCTGTGCATATCATTAGTTTCTAATGGTATTTTAGTTTTTAAATACTTTTTAAAAATATTTCCCTTTTACTGAAGAGTGTTCCATTGTATGACTATAACCCTGATCTTTATTGCATTCATTTGTCAATGGATATTTGGGTTATTTCTAGTTAATGGTTATTATGATTATTACTGCTATAAACATTTTTACAAAAGTCTTTGTAAGATTATATGTTTTTATTTCTATTGCAAAATGACCTTAGAATGGGATTCCTAGGACATAGGAAAATGCATGTGTAACATTACAAGGAGTTGCCAAATGGTTTTGAGAAGCAGTTCAGTTTTCACTTCCCACCATCAACGTATGCAAGTCAGGTTTCTCCATAGCCTCCTTCACATTTGGTATTGTTGGATTTTTTTGTTGCTTTTTCCTACTCTATGCCTACAAGATAGTTTCTTACTGTGACTTAAATTGGAATCCTTCTGATGCTTAAGCAGGTTGAGCGTTTTCTTCATAGACATATTTGATAGCATTATACCTTCTTATTGAGGGTCTGCTCCGCTATTTGGGGATCTCACCACCAACTTGGGGTGTGCGTCTTAGCTATCTGAAGTATAGGTCACCTAGATCTTTCTTCAAGGGAACACATTGTCTTCTTCAGTGTTTGCTTCAGTTGCATATAGTTGCCTGGCACTAGGGCTCATCCTTTCCTGGGTGGCCTATATCCAAGGACTGGTAGATGGGGACTTGCTCAGCCTTACCCAGTGCAGCCAACCCTGATTCACTCAATATGCTTTAGAATTCCCCAGAGGACTGACTGGAGCTTTTTAGGTCTGCATCAGAGTTTGACTTCTTCACCTGTCTAGTTCGCCTTTACTTCTTTACTTTCTTAATTGACCCTGAATATATATTTGCATGCTTACATTTCTATCTCAGCATAGGTATCAAAAAACACAACACCTTGATCATTTGTACCCTGAGGCTTTTGAAAAATTGTGAAGATTAGGTTTGGAGCTGAATCATTTGTCACCTAGCTCATCATGTCACCTCATCACAAATGGTCAGTATAGTACAGACAGGATCTTGCACTGGGCATTGTTCAACTGGGACCAGGTACCCAGGATTTAATAGTTGGAGTTGCTAAGTTCTGGAGAAAGTTGGATATTGATTCAATGTAGGTCGGGTGTACCAATATAAGGACTCTGGATGGAAAATAATGGGATGCAGGTCCTGGGACAGGGGAACTAGTGAATGTCTCTTATCTGATTTTAAAATGTCAGACTTCTCTGAGCCTAAACAAGTAGCCCACAATTCTATTGAAATCTCTTAAGATCTCACACAGCTTTATTATAAGAAAAATCAGAAGATATTTCTATCTCTACCACACTTGTAACCCTCAGAATACAACCTCATCATCTCTTCTTCTGTTAAATAAGCTGCACTGATGGTAGGTATGGTCATTGATATCTAGACTCACTGATAGCAATAGGATTATTAGGTTCCCATATAACAGGTCATATGGTGGCACTTAACTTCCAGAAGTCAGGTAGAGACCATCATCATAATGAGTGAGATACAAAAAGGCCTCATCTACATCACCTTATGGGGATATTTAACAAAACATGGAGGCCCTGTGAAAAACATAATGACCAATGAGAATAATACTCTGCTTATATAGATCTTTAGACAAATCAAAGAGGTGTTCAGAAGGTAGAGAATAGTTGTCCCAATGAAATGATCCTTTGTCAAATTTCTTTATCTGAGCCTCTATAAGAATCTATAGCACATTGATTAAAGAGTAGTCTAGGTCCTATGGAGAAAGGATCTTGCTGTACATGGAAAGTAGACAGAGTAAAAATTTTCATAGTTTTTCTGCAAGAGGACTGGTTGTCATTTATTTGATTAACTGCACACTGAAGGAAAGGGCATAACAAGACATTTTACATATTATTAGTCACAGAATGGCATTGTGGTCTGAGCTGGCATCCATAACTGAAAACACAAGACATCATCATGGCCCTTCTGCAAGATTGAGACAGGTAGTGGCCACAAGATAAATGGAGACCAAGAATAGAATTGAGAGTAAGTCCTGAGTCCATGGGCCTGTTCAGTGACCACTTCCTTAGTCTCTGACCATAGACAGGAAGTCCCTAACATATAATGGCTTAGTGTAAGATTCTTCAGCTCCACAGTGCTGCAAGAGTAATGCACATCCAGGAGAAGCCATGCTATTTATTTTGACCTTAGGTCTTTTCCCAGGCTAGTGATATTCTCTCATGAGGCTGGGCGGCAGCAGTGAGCCACAGCTCCTGGTCACAAGTGCATCACAAGGGGAATAAGTGATACCACAGAGTGTGCTGTGTTGCTAAGCTCTGATGTTCTATGTTTTGTGGTTTGGATATGGTTTGATTGTGCATCCCAAGTGTACATGGTCCTCAATGTGGTGATGTTTGGAAATGGTGGAACCTTCAGAGGTGGGGCTTAGTGCAAGGTAATTAAGTCATTGGTAGTGCTGCCATTAGAAACAATTAAGATAGTTCTTGTGGACCTGGTTAGATTTCATATGAGTGAAGTTAATAATAAAAGTGTGACTCTGAACCCTAGATCACTCTTTGTCTTCCCTCACTATGTGACCTCTTTTTCCCACACACAACATACACGAGGCCATCTGCCAGGTTGTAAGTTGGTCAAGGGGCCCTGAACTTTTAGCCTCCTAAAGTAAGAACTTAAAACCTCTTTTCTTTATACAGTACCAAGTCAAAAGTATATTGTTATACCAACAGGAAATAGATTAATATAGTAAGTTAGGTATATTAATATATATATATATTATGTGTATATATCATAAAGCAGAAATGTATTATATATTATATATAGTATATACATTATATATGTGATACATTATGTATATATATGTTAATAGATTAATATAATAAGTTAGGTATATTAAATTATTTCTGCTTTATGATATATATATATTATATATTGTGTATATATATATATATATATATATATTCAACTTATGAATTTATCAAGATGCAGTCCCATCATAAGTTGAAGAGTATCTTTACTTGAGAAACACATACTTGAGAATTAGTGTCATTCCTACATTGGTTGCTTGGGGGATACCTAAGTTCTCTCAGAAAAAAAAGGACGAGTAGAATTTTCTAAACTCTGCTTCTCCTCTGCCTATATTCTGAGCATTTATTTTTCTTTAAAATGTCTAAGTTGAAATCTTACCCACAAGTTGGTGGTATTAGGAGGTAGGGCTTTTGGGAAGGGATTTGGTTATGAGTGTGAAACTTTTTTTTTTTTTTTCAATACTGGGGAGTGAACCTAAGGCCTCATACATGCTAAGACTCTCTAACACTAAGCCACATCTCCATCTCATTATTTTCCTATACATTATATGAACTCTTGCTGTCATTATCTTTTTTTTGGATACTAAGCATTGAAACCAGGAACGTTTTCCTCTGAGCTATACACCAACCCTTTGTATTTTATTTTGGCAAAGAATCTAAGTTGCCCAGGCTGGCCTTGAACTTGTGATTCTCCTGTCTCAACTTCCTGGAATTGCTGGAATTACAGGCACACATCACCACATCTGGCTGTTATTACCTTCTTTTTAGTTCAGTAATCATATGATTAAGTTCTAAAGATTTCGCTTGACTATTAGGTATTTTTTATCATTCTTAAATTCTCTATATTTTCCTGAAAATTTGAAGTCATCTATTCCTGAATATTTTTAAAGATGTTTATTATAGGTTATTTTAAGTCCATGTCTTTGGCTTTTAATATTTAGGATATATGTAGACTTGATTTTAAAGATTAATTCTCTCTTAAACACGGGTCATATTTTTCTGCTTTTCTTTGTGCCTGGTAGTATTTTGTTCTGTGTTGGTATTCTAAATTACACACTGAAAGATTTGGAGTCCTTTTATCTGCACCTGTACAATGCTGGATGTGGTTGTAGCTGGCAGTTAAATTACTGAAGGATTATCTTGATCCTGGAGATAATTCAGCTTTGGTCACTTTTAGAATTTTGTTTTAGTCTTAAGATTTAATGGTGCACCTGTGATGCCTTTACTCCTAAATCATGGGGCATACCTTCAGAGGAAAAGTAAATTTTAAGATAAACAACAACAAAAAACCAATTAAACAGCTTTTACTAAATTCATTCACCCAGCCAAGAACAATCTCCTCACTCACACTGATGCACAGGTTAACCCTGGCATAGCTTGAGACAGGGTAGTGCCATTGAGAGCACACTCCATCAGAAAACCCCAGTGAGTTTTTCTTTCAGTTGGTGCAGTTCTTTCTCCTTTGCACTCCTTGGAAGATAGTTACAAATAATCTTCAAATTCTTTGATCATCTCTCAATGGAAACAATACAAAAAACCCACATCACCCTGCATTCTGCATAGCTTTTATTGCCTAGTTCCATAAAACATTTGGGAATCAGTTCAAAAGATGTGACTTATAATGTGCACCTGATCAAACTGAATTTCTTGTACTACAGAAAAATTTTCACCTTCACAAACTAGAATTGTAAATACACATTCAGGTTTGTGGGTGAGGTGATATAAACATTTAGAAACTGGTCCTGGTTTTAGGACCCAGTAGAGATAATCTGTACTTTGACAAGATAATAAATCATACTACTGATAAGCAATAATTATAAATAAAAATATAGATACAGGGTTTATAGTTAGCCTCTTAAGTTTAAATGCACTGTGAACACTGACAGTAGTAAGAAGAACAGCTAGGTTTACTGGGTGTTCACAGTGTTTTAAACACTTTGTTAAGCTTAATCCTTTTATTAAACCCATGGAATGCTGAAGTATTCAAAACAGTTAAAATATTACTTATTATATATTCATAAATATAAAATGACAACATGACATAGTAGCTGCTGGTGGTGTATGCCACCAGCCTGATAATTTTTTTGTTTAGTATACTGATCCCTGTGTACATAAAACATTGATGACTTCTACAATGAGAGATTGATATATAAACAAACGTCTTACAATAGGCTACAATACAGGTGCAGTTGCATATACATGCATTAGTCATACAGAAAAAAAATGTTGATTAATTAATTTATGTTTCATTTTTTTGCCTAGAATTCAAATGGTCAAATGGAGATTTCTTGGAAAACTGGGAATGGAACCACCCTATGACCCAGCCATCCCACTCCTGGGTCTATTCCCAAAGGACTTAAAAACAGCATATTACATTGACACAGCTATCTCAATGTTTGTAGCTGCGCAATTCACAATAGCTAGGCTGTGGAACCAACCTAGATGTCCCTCAGTAAATGAGTGGATTAAGAAAATGTGGTATTACACACAATGGAATTTTACTCAGCAATAAAAGAAAATAAATTAATGGCATTTGCAGGTAAATGGATGAAGTTGGAAGACATAATGCTAAGTGAAGTTAGTCAGTCTCAAAAATCCAAGTACCAAATGTTTTCTCTGATATAAGGAGGCTATTTCAAAGTATTGTTGGATGGGGGTACATAGGAGGATTAGAGGAACACTAGAATGGTCAAAGGAAGGGAGGGTAAGGGAGGGAGCAAGAGGGGAGGGAGGGGGAGAAAAGAAAAAGAAAAAAAGAAAGGTGGTTAAAAAAAAAAAAAAAGAATTCAAATGATCAACAACTGTTTCCTGGAGTAGATTAGGTGTATAGTCTCATAGTCAGATCATGCTTTAAAATACATTCACTTTCCCCCACACTTGACCCACATAAATGGAGAATAGCTCCTGGCCCTTGTCTTTGGGTTCAGCTAATTTGATTACCTGTGGCCAATGCCTGCTAGCAGAGGTGATGCAAAGAAGAGCATACACATTCCAGCATGGATGAGCTTGCCTCCTTGAGTTCCTGACTTTCTACATGAAGAGCATGCCTTAGCTAACCTGGAGCTGAGAGAACAGGATGTGTGGCACAGAACTGACCCCAAATCAGCTAGTCAAGCTTGAATCAGCCAAGCCCCAGTAGCATGCCAAACTGAAAGGGACAGGTACTTACAATGTATTCCCTGATATTCTGTGGCTCTGTTTCTAGCAAAACCTGACTGATGGGGTAACCAATCAAGATTACTTTCCTCTTTCATTATATAATCATTCTTTTCTTCTTAGATTGAAGACAGACTAAATATTCTAGCTCGTATGTGTATGTCTTTTCACCTGTAATAAACAGGGGTAAGAAATATATAAATAGAAACATGTAAAGATACATAAGGCATAAAACATCTCTGAGTCACGTTTAGATCATATTGAAACCCTCGGCAATTGGCTATCCTAAGATCTGACCACTATGCGTACTTTCAAGCTGTCGCCTCTGCCTAATACAGAGAACGCTTGAAGAATAGGGGGAAAAAATAGTAACATTTTGCTAATGCAACTTATGTTTTTGTTGAAAACACATGTTATTTTAAAATTCTTTATTCTGACAGATATTTGTTTTTTCAAAAGGCAATGAAAAGTGCCGAGGCAGATAATAAATGAATTTCCCTCCCTTCAACTTTCTATCTCTGACCTTTATCAAAGTCCACTTTCTTTTCCTTTGAGGGAGGAAAGTGATTCATATCATCTCTTTCAACCAAGAAAAAAAAAATCTGAGGAAAGAACAAATAAAGGAACCTTTCATCTGGTCATAAAACAATAATTAATTGCACTATTAAGTAACCTACACAAACCTAGGGGGAAGTGGGAAAAAATAAATCTCCTTGAGAAATAGCCCCAAAGGATTGATATGAATCAAAGGGTGTATGATTTAGATAAAGAAGAAAGAAATGCCAGAGGAAAGGGAGCTGTAGGGAGGTCTTGAGGGCAGTGCCCCAAGGATTTCAGGAAGCCTTTCAAAAATAGTTTCTTGTATATGACGCATCCACTTAATCAGGTCACACAAGTGCCTTGCAAGCCAGCACCAACGCGCAGTTAGTTTTGAGCAGTGATTGATGGATTGACTTTGGCCGGCATAACAGATTTTCTTTGAGGTGGGTAGTAGAGTTTTGAAGATAATGTGAAGTCCATCACCCTACTTCTTCATGATGCATATTTTTAGGACTGGAGTTCTGCTTTATGTCCCAACATCTGGGCACTCTGACCACATGAGAACTTCCTGTTTGGTTTTGTTCTCAGATGCAACCTACACATTTGAGTAGGGCCCAACACAAAATACTCAGCAACTACTAACTAGAGGAGAGACTGTGTAGTTATTACTCATGTCTATGATGTGACTTTTAACACTTGATGACATTAGCATTCCAATTTTATATCTCCTCATAAGTTAAAGGCCAACAATTACAAAATACGTAATTTTTTAAAAATCCTAAGTTAAAAATCTTAGATTTTTCAGCCATAAGTATAGAACAGTTCTTGTTTTGCTTGGATTCAGCCTGAGGATGAAGTTCCTATAACTGAGTTGCCTTTTCCTGGTAGGACTGTATTTCTTTTAGAGCAAAGAACTGGTATTAATTCAATGTTGGGTATTACCTTTAAAGTCAAATGGGATTATAATACATACAAAATTGTTATAGCCCGGACAAAAAAATTTAAAAATAAGGTGGACTCCAGGTCCTAGAGCAAAATTATATCTGAAGCCTCCAGTATTTGGTGCTGCTGAATTCCTTCCCAAATAATCAGTGGCTTTTATGGGAAGGAGAGACTTTTTGTTGTTGTTTTGTTCTGTTTTGTTTTACACTTGCCAGAATGTCAGTCAATCTATTCTAGGTTTCCAAAATTTATAAATTGTATTTGTTTCCTTCATTTTTGCTCCAGAAATATCCCAGTAAGGTATTGACGTGGACAGAATGCATTTACCATATCATCAGGGATGAAGCAAGCTGAGCATACTGTTTTTCTTAGAACAGATGTAAGAAAACTAAGACACTGGAGAGTGATCATAAGTCTTTGTAAATAAAGTTTTATTAGAACATGGATGGTCACACCACTCATTTACATGTTGTAGGTACTGCCTTCTCAGCCACAAGGCCAGAGTTGGGTGTTTTACATGGAGACCTTTTGTTATGCTAAGCCTGAAATATTTACCACCCAGTCTTTTACAAAGATGCTGACCTCCTTCTAGGTGGCATTAAAAACCTTGCTACTTTTAGAAATTTGCAATGTTGGAGCACAGATCACTGGATCAGAAGCCCCAATCAGGTAGGTATATTTCCCATAAGAATTATTCAAAACTTACGGGTTTTCATTTCCTTCTCAGCCCTATGTTTCTGAAATGTTATTTCTTCTTTGCATATCAAATCTGCTAAGGATGTGACCTGTACCATGCTTGATGCGCAGTCTCTCACCAAGGGACAGCCGTAAAGAACCCCACCTGTGGAAGGGCACAAGCCCAAGAAGCGCCTTCTTGCAAGTGAGTTTCAGCTAGAGAAACGTGGTCAAATAGAATTCTTTACTGAAGGTATCAGTTATGCTCCTGAACTGTGGGCCTTGAGGATACTAGCAAAGAGAAATGTCACCTCCACATATTCTCCAAGGCATTTTCTGGTCTCTGATTTTGGACCTTCCAGGTCTTGGGAAATCTTTGATCTCTTCCTTCCTCAGTGGCTGCATGCTTGAGGTGCGTCGGCCTCTGCTGTTCCCTATTTCAGAGGGCTTCGTTGAGCTCACGGTGGTTTAACCTGAATGCATACTTTGGCCCTTCATGTCTCTCATATACATAAGGATAGATAGCACTCTTTATCAGAGCAAAATCTCTTCTTTCCTTTCACTTCCCTTTCACTTTCTGTTATAGGCATTTTTGTTTTTGTTGTATTCCTAAATTAGTCTACCAGATGGACCCACTGTTCAAATAGATCTCTTCCACCCTCTTGGGTTTGGTAATACAAATCAGGAGACTCTTCTTTCCTGACAAACATTTAACACAGGCCTACGAAATCTATTCTATGTAGCATGGCTTTTCATTAGTATCTTGTCATCTTTGGTTTCACTTCTAACTTTATATGTTTCCTTGAGCCTCACTACATCGGTCCTATGTAAATTCCCACCTATAATACCAGAGTATCACCTTCAGTTTCCCCCCTAATTCTGTAAGATTTTATTTTATTTTATTTTAAGCCAAGATTAGTTAATCTGCAGTCCCTATTTCCCTTAAATGAGAAATGGTCCAGGAGCAGCCAATCTAGTGCTGTGTTCCAAAGTCTGGTGCTAATAATTTAAAATGAGAGCCTCCCTCATGGGTGTTGCTGGGAATAAGCAGTTTTAGCCTCTTATATCTTCTAAGGCCCCAGTGCAAACTTGCATTATGACAAGTTTATGAATAGTTCAAGGTCGATAGAAGTCTTCTCCCCTAAAGTTATTATAATAATGGCTAAAGCAAGGCTAATTTTGTTTTAGGTAAAAATTCCTTTTACATAAAGTGGCATACTTTTTCAAACTAGAATACTTTTTCAGAGTGGATGGGCAAATGCCTCCTGTTTACACAGAAACAATACCTAGATGGGTAGAATCCAAGACTGCAGTTGAAAACCTGCATCCCAGGCCATCCTACTGATAGCAGATGCTTTTCCAGAGGCCCCCACCATTGCTGAGAGCTCACTCCTGCTGAACCTTCATGACATTGAATAAATCTTGGTTCCTGGAGCCTGACACCCTGCATGAAAAGTAACTCTTGTGTGACTTCCAGTATAGCCACAAACTATGCAGGGATTGTGGTCACTGTGTAATTGAATACTTCCTTCCAAAGGCCATTTCCTCTGAGAGTTGACGGATGAAGAAAAGTTAGACAGGTTACTGGTCATGACCCTGTTGAAATAATGCACTAATCTGTTTATATAAGATAAGACTTCTTAGAAAGTATGAGAATGAGATTCAGTAGTTTGAGATCAGTCAAGTCCTGAGACTGAACCATAGAGGGTCCAGGAGAGTCCCTACATAATTTCTAAGCATATAGTTTATAAGATCTGATCCTAAAAGATTTTGTTGGATATAGCATGGAAAATAACTTTTAGTGGACAATGTAAAGGCAGAGAATGTATTTGGAAAGTTCTTGAAGGCAAAGGTATTATAGGCGTATGGTAATAGATAAGATGAGCTTGATCTTATACATATTATGAGGCAGAAACTCTGCTTGTATGTAAGGAAAGGATTGAAATTGGGGTAGCATTACAAAGCAAATACAAGAAATTCTGTTAGATTTCTGTCTCATTATCACACACTGAAAGAAAATATAAGACAAGCATCATGTTTGGCTAGGGGCTGAAAGTGGGGGATAGGGAGCAATAATACAAATGAAATACTTCTTACACTTCATGATGTTGCTAGGTTTTGCCCAACTTAAGTTCAACTGTGTGCATTTTGCTAAGTTTCAGTGAGGGATTCCATTGCCCAGTGTAAACTCATGTGATTCTTCAAGTAGGTCTTCTATGAATTGCTTCATAGGCCAGCATATGTTTGTGAGCTCAGTTGTAGATTGAGAAAAAAACAAAAACTGGGTTTGATTCCTTCTCCGCTTTGCAGAATTTGCCTGCCACTTTGGGTCAGTTCAGGCTGTTGTTCCAAAGACTATGGGGTGGGTGGCTTATAGACTAGAGAGGCTTATTGCTCATAGTTCTAGAGGCTGTCAAGTCCAAGGTCAGAGCATCTGTGAGTTGGGGGTCTGGTGAGGGTCACTTCCTGTTTGCAGACACTGTCTTCTCCCTGTCTTCTACCTAGTGGGTTGAGTGAGGGGGCTTTCTGTGTTCTCTTTAATTTGGACACTAATCACATTTACAAGTAGTCTGTCCTCATAACCTAGTGACCTTGTAGTGGATGCTAATAATTTCCCATCCTCTTGACACCTATTTTGAATACAAGTTGCACTTTCCTATACCAGAAGAAAAGTTTAGTCACTCCTGACAGGATGAGTTTTGTATCTCCTCACTGTTCCTCTGTGTGACCAATTCAGGTGTCTGCCTCCTGGTGACCACCTCCCTGAGGGACAACTAGATGCAGCCTTCTGGACAGACCTCATAGATTCTCACATCTCATGTGCACTGTGCATATATAACACAGTCACAATGTGTCAGTCACAATGTGACCAATAACACAGGACAGCTTGCTTGGTTCCCACCAATTAAAACTCACCATGGAAAACCTGTTTGGATAACTCTCTGGACCCAATACAGCTGTTAGCCCATGGGTCCATACCCCTCTCTCTGACTGTCCTCTCTGACCTTGTGTGTGGCCAGTTGTGTACCTGCAGCATCTGTAGTTCTAAAAACTCAGCTTTGACACTGCAGTTTTATCATCGAGGCTCTGGAGGCTGTGTCTGCAATCCAGCCCCAGACTTGGAGCTCACCCAGAAGGAATTTGATTCTCACACCCAGATCTCACCCTGATGAGATAATTCTTTGCCTGGTTTTATCTAATCACATTCTACACATGTGCAGCTCATTGCTCAGTGACATACTTAAGATGACTATGCAGAAGTTTAGAGGTCCTGTGTGCATCAGGGTATGCTATGGTTTAGATTTGCAGAGTCCTCTAAGAGCTCATGTGTGAGACAGGGTGAGAAGGCTTAGAGGTGCAATGGTTGGATCATGAGAGCCTCAAATCAATCAGGGAATTAATTCCCTGATAGGGATTAACTGGGTGGTGACTGTAGATGGCTCTGGATTCCTGGGGGCATGCCTCCGGGTTTACATGTGTCCTTGATGAGCAGAACTAATCATCATATGCTGAGTCGCTCATTTCCTTCACCACAAACTTCCCCCATGATGTTCTGCCTCATCTCAGGCCCCAAGTAATGGAGCCAGCCATCTATTATCTGAGACTCTGAAACTGTGAGCCCCAAAATAAATATTTCCTCCTGTAATTGTTCTTGTCAGGTCTTTCGGTCGCAGTAGCAAAAAAAATGTTGACTAAAATAGGGTGGCTATATCTTTTATAAAATGCTTTCCTGCAAGTTCTAACTGCATCAGCTTTCTCCAAAGTCTATCTTTATCATCTCAGTTAGCTGAGACCCCTGTTCTCTGTACTATATTCTGAAAACTGGCCCCAGGCAGAAACACAGGGTGATTAATCACATTTGTTTAATTTCTATCAGGGCTAACAATCTAGCAGTGCTCATTTTCTGTTGCTGAAAAACAGTTGTCTCTTCTATTTTTTTTTCCCATCTTTTTGGCTATTTACAGAGAGAGGTAAAGTCTAGTACCAGTTATTTTAAACAGAAGTGTACATCCTTTAAGATAGTTTATATTATTTAACTATTTCAATTGACTCCATGCTCAGAGAATACTCTTTAGTTTTGACTGTCAACCCTCTGCTTTTGTATTTTAGAAAATGAATTCCCAAATACACTTCCACAGCAATCACTGCTTAGAGAACCTTTAACCTGCCTCAGGCCTGATGCCAAGCATACAAGACATGGTGCTTCCTTTTGCCTCTAGACAATACCTTGGAAGGAGCATGACCATCCTGTGTTTGAAATGAGGTGGATGAAGATCAGGTTATATAATGAACTAAATATATGTTTCCCCAAAATTTATAAGCCAAAATCATACCCCACCCAATTTGATAGTAGTTGCAGTTGAGGCTTTAGGAAGTATATTTTGAGTGAAACTTTTGAATGTCTGCATCAACTTAGCTGGTAGCTACTGTCCCCAGCAGCCAGCAAAGGCCTGGAGCAAAGAACATTTGCAGGTGTCTACCAGGGTGAGATCTGGGTGTGAGAATCAAATTCCTTCTCAGGTGAAGAATTTCTGGATATCATAAAAGACTGGAAGTAGTGTTATTGTAAGCCAAACTGGAGAGACCTCTAGGCCTAGATGTTGGAGTGTTGATTCTACATTTTCTGCTAGGGTTTGCATAGTTTATTATCTAATTCCTAGGTCTTTAACCCATTTTGAGTTAACTTTTGTGCAGGGTGAGAGACAAGGATCTAGTTTTGTTTTTCTATGTTCTTCTATGTTCTATGATAAGACTAAACAAGGATCTAGTCTTGTTCTTCTATGTTCTATGATAACCAGTTTTCTCAGCATTATTTGTTAAAAAAAAAAAAAAAAAGACACTTTTCTCTAAGGTATGATTTGGGTACATTTGTCAAGGATATAATGACCGAATCTGTGTAGGCTTGGTTCTGTGTCTTTTGTTCTGTTTGATGGGTCTATATGTCTATAAAAACAGTATCTGTCTATAAAGGCCAGTAACATGCAATGTTTGTTACCACAGTTCTGTCATATAATTTTTAGTGTTTTTATTAGTGCATTATAGTTACACATAAGATTAGGATTAAATATGACATATATGCAAGGAATATAATTTGCTCCACTTCCTTCCCAACACTTTCCCTTTTCCTCCCTTCTTCCCTTCACTTCTTTCCTTTCTTTTACCCTATATTATTCACTTTATTTATTCAAAATCCTTTTTAAAATTAGTGATTTGTACATATGTGTAAATGTGAAATTCAGTATGGTATATTCATATATGTACATAATGTAATTTGGTCAATTTCATTGCATTGTTCCTCCCTTCTGCTGTCTCAACTTCCTCTCCATCAATCCCTTTCCCCTGTATCACTGATTTCGCTTCTTTCTTGGAATTCCTCCTTTTTTCCCCCTGATTTTCGTCTAGCTTCCACATATGAGACAACATTTGACTCTTGACTTTCTATGTCTGGTTTATTTCTCTTAGCATGATGTTTTCCAGTTCCATCCATTTACTTACAAATGTCATAATTGCATTCTTCTTTATGGCTGAGTAAAACTTCATTGTGTATATAAGCCACATTTTTTTTTATACATTCATCTGTTGACAGGCACCTGGACTGGTTTCATAATTTGGTTATTGTGAATTGTGATGCTACAAATATTGTTAGGACTGAATCACTATAGTATGCTGATTTTACTTCTTTTGGATTAATACTGAGGAGTCAGATACCTGGGCTATACAGTGTTTCTATTCCTAGTCTTTTAAGCAATCTCCTTAGAGCTTTCCAAATAGTTTTACTAATTTGATGTCCCATCAACAAAGTATGAATGTACCTTTCCCCTCACTTCCTTGCCAGAATTTATCATTATTTCTATTCTTGAGTATTGAAATTCTAACTGGAGTGAGATGAAATCTCTTTTTAGTTTTGATTTGCATTTCCCTGATTTCTAGAAATAATGAACTTTTTTTTCATATATGTGTTGGCCATTTGTATTTCTTCTTTGGAGAAATATCTGTTTAGACTTTGTTTTTGGTCCATGTGGGATTTTCTTATGTTAATTTTATCAAATTCTTTATATGTTATGGGTATTAATACCCTGTTGGAAGAACAGCTGGCAAAGATCTTCTTTCATTCTGTAGGCTTTCTCTGCACACTCTTAATTGTTTTCTTTCTCATGTAAAAACATTTTAACTTGATGCCATCCCAATGATTAATCACTGGTATTATTTCTTGAGCTTTTGGAGTCTTGTTATGAAAGTTGGTGCCTGTGCCAATATGTTGCAGTGTTGATCCTATGTTTTCTTCTAGCAATTCCAAAGATTCTGGTCCAATTTGTAAGTCTTTGATAAACTTTTGCTTTTTGTACAGGGTGAAAAATGGGAATCTAGTTTTATTCCTCTACATATGGATATTTAGTTTTTTCAGTACCATTTGTTTAAAAAGCTATCTTTCCTCCAACTTATGCTGTTGGCACCTTCGTAAAGTATCAGATGATGTTATCTTTGTGGGTTTGTCTCTGTGTCTTCTGTTCTGTTCCACTGTATTCATGTCTGTTTTGGTGCTGGTACCATGCTTGTTTGTTACTAAAGTTCTGTAGTATGATTTGCAATCTGGTAGGTGATGCTCCATCACCATGCTTCTTGCTCAAGATTGCTTTGACTATTCTGAGTCTCTTGTTCTTCCAAGTGGATTTTAGGATTCTTTGTTTAATTCTGTCAAGATTATTATCGGTATTTTGACTGGGATTATATTAAAGCTGTGTATGTTGGTAATATGGCCATCTTGACAATATTAGTTCTGCTTATCCAAAAACATGGGAGATCTTTCCACTTTCTAAGGTTTTCTTCAATTTCTTTATTTAATGTTGTATAAGTTTCTTTGTAGAGGTTTTTCATCTTCTTGCCTAGATTTATGTCTAGGTATATTTTGGATGGGATTGTATCACTGATTTCTTACCAGATTGATTATTGGTATATAGGAAAATTATTGATTTTTGTTTGTTGATTTTGTAATCAGCTGCTTTGCTGAATTTGTGTATTAGCTCTAGCAATCTTCTGGTAGAGCTTTTTGGAACCTCTGAGTATAAAGTCACATTATCTGAAAGCAGAGATAATTTGACTTCTTCTTTCCCATTTTTATCTCTTTCATTTCCTTTCCTTGTATGATTATTCAAGTCACGTTTAAGAGAATGAAAAGACAAGCTGTAGATTAATACAGATAATTAACAAATCATATACTTGAGAAATTGAATTCAGAATCTATAAATAAATTTCTAAGAGTAAATAATATTAAAACTGAAAAGATCAAATGAGCAAATATTTGAATAGATATTTTACCAAAGAATATATACATATAGAAAATAGGCACATAGAGGATAAGGAACATCATTATTCATCAAGGAAACACACACTGAAATATAATGAGATAATAGTATGTACATATTAGAGTCCCTAAAAGTAAAAGAATTGATTATACAAAGTGGTGAAGATGTGAAGAAAATAGAATAATCATGAATTGCTTGTAGACATTTTAAATGTCAATGGGCATGGTTGTGCATGCTTATAATTCCAGCCACTCAGAAGGCTGAAGCAGGAGGATCACAAGCTCAAGGCCACCTTCAGTAGCTCAGGCAGACATCATCTCAAAAAAAAAAAATAAATAAATAAATAATGAAAAGGGCTGGGGATCTGGCTCATTGGTTAAGAGCCCTCTGATTTCAATCTCTGATACTAGAAAAAAATAATAATTTGAAAATTTAAATTTAAAATGTTTTAGTTGAAGCTACTTTTGCAAACAGTGATGATTTCACTGTTTTATATATTAAACACTCATATACTATGTAATCTAAACATCACAATCCTAAGCATTTCAGAAATGAAAATATCAGCTGGATGCCATGGCCCATACCTGTAATTCCAGTGGCTTGGGAGGCTTAGGCAGGAAGATCACAAGTTCAAAACCAGTCTCACCAACTTAGTGAGTTCTTAAGCACGTCAAAGACCCTAATTCAAAATAAAAAAAAAAAGTAGGAAGAGCTGGGGATGTGGATCAGTGGTTAAGTGCCCCTGGGTTTCATCCCCAGGACAAAAAAAAAAAAAAAAAAAAAAGAGGAAGAAAAGAAACAAAAGACGGTAAAAATGAAAATATCTACCCAGAGACTTTTACACACATATTTGCAATGATTTTACTTTCAAATCTATCAATTTGTGAATGAATGAACAAATTTGTGAGTTTTCCATACAACAAAATAATGAACACTTGGTATGCACAATAGCATGGATGAGTCTCAAAGTAATTATATTGAGTGGAAAAGCCCACGCAAAAAGAGTGCATGCCCTGTGAGTTAGTTTATATAAAATTCTCTAAAATGCAAATGAATCTATAATTACAGAAGTTGATTACTTATTACCTGAAGAAGGAGAGTAGGGCAGGGGAAACATCAAGACAGGAGTAACATCAAGATATCATAATGTCACGAGTACAAGTTTGCCTGTGATAGATGTGTTCATTCCTTACCTGTAGTAGTAATTCACAAGTATATAGCAGGTACCAAAATGTACTAAATTATATACTTTAGATATGTACATACATGTTTTCAAATTACATCTTAATAAACACATTAAAATTATAAAGGACAAAGTGAAAAAAATTAGTAAACTAAATCTTCAGCAGAACTGAAAATTGTAACAAGTCAGGATGGAAAAGAATGGAAATGTAAAAAAATCAGAAAACATTTTTTTTATGATACTTATACAACAAACATGTAACAGGGTACTCAACATGATTAGTCATTAGGGAAATGAAAATTTAAACCACAGTCATATATTGATAATGAGAACAACCAATATATACGTATCTTATAAAACTAAACATACAAATATCATAAAGCCCTGCAATCCAACTTCTATGAATTGTCTAAGAGAATGAAAACATATAACCATACAAAAACGTGTAAAGCATGCTCATAACCCTTTATTCATGGAGACACCAAATTTGAGATAACACTAATTTCTTTTCTAACAGGTGAATGTAACTGATACACAGAATGGAAGAAAAATGACACAATAAGAATCTGGGGAATCTACACAATTTCTTTCTCAGCAATGGCAACCAGGCACAAAAGAATATTTTTCATATTATTTCACTTATAATTAATATTGAAATAGATTAAAATAATCTCTAGTGACAAAATATATCAATGGTTGTCTGAAACCTCCTCTGGGGAGAGGACTGACTGTAAACAGGGAAAAGGAAACTTCAGGTTATAGAAATGTTTTCTATCTGGCTGCACTAGAGGTTTTGTAGACATAGGTATTTGGCAACACTCACTGACTATTGCAACACTCTTACCTTATAACATGTGCATTGTCTTATATACAAATCCCCTTAGTTTAGTTGATCTGAAAATAACAATAACAGCTAGTTTGTTCATTCTGCCATAAGGAAGTATCACATAATGGGGGCTTAAACAACAAAAACTTGTGTTCTCACAGTTCTGGAAGCTACAAGTCCAAAACCAAGGTGTCAGCAGCTTTGGCATCCCCTGAGGCTAATCTCCTTGGCTTGCAGAAGACTTGTCTGTCTGCTGTGTCCTCACATGGCTTTTCCTCTGTATGCATGCAACTCTGACATCTCTGCCTCTTCTTATAAGGACTCTAGACACGTTGGATTAGGGTGAACTGGTCTTAACTTATCCTCTCTTGAAGGACCTTATTGCCTAATACTGTTATGTTATGAGGCCCAAGAGTTGGGATTTTAATACATGAATGTGAGGAACACAATTCAGACCATAGCTTTCCTCCCTCTGGATGCTGAATCCCTGTCCTCACATGCAAAATACATTCTCTCTCATCCAAAGAGTCCAATAGTCTAAACCAATGACACAAATTTAAATTTAAAATGTCATCTCAATATCACTTAAATTGAGTGTTGGTGAGATTCCAGGTGTTCATCTCCAGCTGTGATTGTGTGAAACCAGAATAATCATGAGAATGGCATGAGATAGGTATTTTCATTCCAAAGGAGAAAGCCAGAAAGAATAAGACCATGGTTCCCAAGCATGTCTGAAAACTATCAGGGAAAATCCATTAGATTTTAAGTCTTTAGAATAATGGATATAAATGCATTATGTACATCAGTACATAATAGAAATTTGCTGAGTGATCTTTTCTCTGGGTCCACCAAGATCACAGCCTTAGCTTCGAGGTTCACAAAGGAGGCAATTTTGTCCCCTTTGCCCTATGTCAAAAGTCTGTCCCTGTGGCCCTGGAAAAAAAGCTCTGTCCCAAGGTCCCAAATACCAGCAGTCTACCTATAGAAACTAAAGTGGTCTCACACTCTGACTCTGCAGGAAACACTCCTCCTTTGGAGTCATTTTCCCCTTCTCTCTCTACCTTTCGATTGGCAAGCAATAATTGTGTATTTTTATTGGGGACACTCTGATGCTTTGGTGATATATACATTGTAGAAAGATTCAATCAGACTGTTTAACATATCCATCATCTCACCTACTTATCAATTTTTTGTGATGAAAATGTTGAAATTCTTCTTTCATCAGTTTTGAGATATGCAATACATAACGTGAGGCTGTGGTTCCTCCTGCAGAGCAGCAGATCACTAACACTTCTTCTTCCAGTCCAATAGAAACCTTCCTCCCTGTGACCAACATCTCCTCTTCCCCCATTCTTCCTAGTCTCCCACCTCAGCCTCCAGCGACAACCTGTCTTTCCTCTGTTTCTGTACAATTAACATTTTTAGATACCCCATGTAAGTAAATCATACAGTGTTTGTTTTCATTCACCATTTCTTGGATAGAACTACAAAACCAAAAATAGAGAAATGAAATAGCATCAAGCCAAAAAGCTTCTAAACCACAAAGGAAGCAGTAGAGTGAAGAAACAACCATGGAGCTGGAGAAAATATTTGCACATCTTACATCTGATCATATTTTAACTTTGAAAATGTATAATTAACTCAGTAGCAATAAACCAATAATCTGATGTAAAAATGAACAAAAGATCTAAAGAGCCATTACGTAAAAAGAGCAATATGAATGACAAATGGATATTTGAAAAAAAAATTCAAGGAAAATTCCAATTAAAATCATGATGCAATTTAAGCTCTCATCTGACAGAATGGCTATTAGCAAAATGATGAATGATAAGTTTGGTTAGGAAGTAAAGTAAAAGGAACACTTGCACATTGTGTGGTATGAGAATTTACATTAGTAGGCCCATTTTAGAAAATAGTATGGAGGCTCCTTAAAGCACTACAAATCAAACCAACATGAACTTCTCATTTCTTGAAGGCCAGAATATGGTTGTTCCTGGAGAGCTCCCGCTAGATGTCCTTCCCTGTAGACGCCCATCAGTCCTGCTGCCCTCCCTAATCTTTCCGACCTCTGTCTCTACTAAGCCAAGCTGGCAATATTTCTTCTGGCATAACTCCTTCTCTGTCCTTGGGTGCTTTGGAGATGACAGATTAGCCGTCTGTGGAGCACCTTAATCACATCATTGTCCAGCCACACCCCATGTGACCACCCACCAAAATGCTTCCAATTATTGCAACACGAATTGGAAAAAACCTTCCCAATTTTTGAGTTCTGGTTCTATTTTGATTAATAAATAATTTTTCCTATTCATGTCTCACTTTTTTCATTGGACTGTAAATAGCAATGAGAAATCATGTCATGCCTCCAATACTTTGCTCGGGAATTTTCTTAGTTAAATGTCCAAATTGAACACAATTTCTACTTGGTGCAAATCACCAGAACACAGTTTGGTCAAGTGTTTTTTTTTTTTTTTTTTTTTTTTTTTTTTTTTGTTTGTTTTGTTGACTCTTTAAAACAAAAATCATTTTTTCTAATAACTTTCTTTATTTTCACCTGCAACTTCACAGAATCATGTTTAACATTTATATTCCTATCAATAGTGTCTTTGACACAGTATAGAGTTTTTCTAACATTCATTTTAAAACTTTTCCAGCCTCTATTACCTATTTCCAGAGCCACTTCAACATTTGCAGGTATTTGTTACAGCAGCACCCTACTTAATAGAAACTCAATATGTATTATGGCTCTCAGGAGAAACAAAAACAACAGAATGGATGAAAGGCAAGAGAAAAGAGGGGGAGAGAGAAAGAATAAGAGAGAGAGAGAGAGATAGAAATAGAAATATAGAAAAAAAGAAATACTGATTTAAAATAGGTCAAATGACCAAGAAGCCTTGAAAAGTTGAAAATCAATGGGTCACATTGTATGGAATACAATTTTTCTTAGTTGATATCAAGGTAACAATAATAGCACTTACCTCCCAGGATTATTTGAGAAAGAAATGAGTATTTTTTATGGCACAAGCACAGTTTCTGACATGTAGTAAATGTACACTTAATGATAGTTGATTTATCTTTTGTGTTGTGTGGTCAAACTTGGCTCCTTTGACGTATCTTTGATTTTTGTTCTTGCTTTATGCCTTTTTATTCTCAGAAGAAATTAAGTGCATTCTCCTAGAGATCATGAGGTTAATCAACTAAAAATATGGATGGCAAAATATCATGAATTTGCAGCATATTTACACAGCAGATTAGAATTTTGTATTCTTGAATACATTAAAGCAAGCCAAAGGTATAATATGACAAGCATTGGGACTTTCTTCTCAAGGATCACTTTTATTTTATTTTTTTGAAAACTGAGCAGAGTGAACTTATCCTGGTTATCACAGCTAAAGCCAAGTATAGTTAGGCAGAGCCCACCATCCCACAACCTGGACTTCATTGTGGCAGTGGTAAGGTGCTATGATCTTTATAAGGTGAGACTTGATGGAAGGTAATTAGGCCGTGGGTACCACCCTCAGGAGGGGTCATACTAGTCTTCAGGGGGTTAATTTTCAGGAAAAATTATAAAGCAAGGCTGCTCCATGTCTTGCCAACCTCTGAATGGTGCAGATTTCTTTTTCATCATGCCTGGATGAAGCTAGGAACCCTCCTCAGAATGCTGATAATGCTCTGATACCTCCAGAACTATGACCTAAATTGACCTCTTTTCTCTATAAAGTACCCAACCATTGTGGTATAGCAACACAAATCAAATTCAGCCACCTTCTGTAGGCAGCTAGGACAAGCAAACCCCCAACCAAAGAGAAATGAAAAATATAAGTGCCAAGTTAGGTATCTACTAAATTTGTATCTGAAGTGCCTCTCTTCATTTCATGTTGGTAGCACAACATGTCACCATCTTACATATAATTGTTAGCACTATAATTTTGTGTATTTCAGTTGAAACAAATTACTATGTCAGAAAAATTCTTCCTTCTTAGAGTTTATAATTTTAGTAGGACAAAGACAAACCATACTTATTTTTCAGAAAGTAGATAAACTTTAAAGTACTTTATGTGAATAAGTAAAAAAAAAAAAAATGAATTCTAAAGAAAAAACTGAAAGATGTTCAGGAAACAGAGATATCACCATGGAATATAGTAGTCAGATTTTTTCATAGTGGTGTAGGTACAGTTATGATCAGAAAAAAATACGATGAGTTAATAAATCCAAGTACCTTAAAGGAGAGGTATCCTTCTCACACAGAAAAGAAAAGAAATGAATTCTAATCTGCCTGTCTATTTAGCAAAAGTCTTCTGTTTAGCTCTACTTCTCAGAAACCTGTAGCTTATTCCCTAACATTATGCATCATGAAGACAGATGGTTTTTGGAACTGCGGGAGGTTTAAGTTAGAATAGCCACATGTTACTTTAGCGATTTACTAAAGTTTATTTTCCTTGTGTTACATGTTGACTACATGCTGGTATTGATGGAGGGGCACGGATTCTGCTACATTCTCTCAGGAAGCAGGCTGATATGAGCTCTACTATCTTTCAATTGTCTGAATGAAAATGCAAGAACATCTGAGACTCCATGACAGTGGACAGACCAGCCAAATGACCTCGCAGTGGGCTCTCATCAGGTCCACTGATAAGGTCTTGTCATTGTGATCCTGTAATAACTGTAAAGAGCCTGGAACATGTGGGAAAGCACGTAAAATGTGTGTTTGGGTTTGCATCTATTCCTCAGATTGATCTTCCTGTCATGCATGCATTTACTCACTTCTTCCAACATACAGAGGATAGCTACCCCTTTCTCCAAGGGTGGGATTTGGATTCCATGCTTGAACCAGGAAGTTGAACCATTTTGCAACCCCCCCCCCCACCCACCTGGCAATGATTGCTCCAGCGTCTGCGACTTTGGATTTGCCATTTTTGCAATGTCATATACAACAAATCATACAATACATAGACTTCAGGCTTTCTTCTTTCATCTAGCATAGTAAACTTGAGATTTATCTGTTTTGTTGCAAGTGGCAGTAACATGTTTTATTCTACTGCCTGGGTTTGCCACAGTGTTTTTGCTGATCTATTTGCTTGTTGTGTTTTATATGCACTTTTCAGTTGAGTACCATTTGGTTTGTTTCCAGCTTTAGGTGATTATGAATAAACCCTTTAGAAACATTCATATACAGGTTTATATGTGAACTTGTGTCCTAACTGCCTTTAGGTTCCACGTGGGAGTGTAATTACTGGGTTGCCTGAGAAACGTACGTGTTACTTGAGAAGAAAATATGAAACTAGCTTTCAAAGTGGCTTTGGTTTTGCCTCTGTCAGCAATGAGGTAGAGTTCTAATTGTCCCAGCTCCTTGCCATCATTTGGTATTGTCGAGTTGTTATTTATTTATTGTTTTTTTTTTTTTTTTTTTCTTCTTTGGTGAAGTATCTGTTCATATCCCTTCCCCACTTATTCCTGGGTAGTTGTGTTTTCCTATTATTGATTTTTATATACTGAGTTTGTCATATTCCCATTTCTTTATTTCTTTTGAGGCAGAACCGTACAGCAAAACTGTTTTTTTTTTTTTCTTCTTCTTTTTATTTCTCTATTTTTTTTAAGTGGAAATTGTGGTATTTTGTTTTGGAAATGGAATCCAGACTGCAAGCTTCACATGTCCTTCCTGTACCCTTCTGTCTTTGGGATAGACTAGAAAGCAGATTATCACTGAGAACACATGATAACCCACAAAAATGGATTTCTCAGCCTCTCTCATCTACATATGACTCAGTGGCCCATCTTTAGTCATTGGATGCATGTGGTTTTGGTGAATGCACTTTCGACAATGCATCCTAAAAGGGAGAAAACTTGCCCTTTGTCCTTCTTACCTTCATGTTGACTAAAATGTGGTCTTAAGCCCTGAGGCTCCAGTGTCTGTGTTAGACCATGAAGCTGTCTTAAACATGGTACCATCTTAAGGTAGAACTTAAGAGAGTAGGAATATAAGTCCCCAACAGCAAGGAACCCCCATAGGAGTTTTGAGCACTTACCAAGACATCTATGTTAACTTGTTTAAACAAGTTCATTTTAGTTTCTGTATCCTCTGCAGTTGGGTCCAAACTAAACTAGTTCAAGATCTCAGAACACCTAGATCTATCATTTCAGGGAAACCTAGAATCTCTTCAAAGATATGTGAAGCATTGCAGCCCCAAAAGAAAGGTAAGTGTCCGAATCATTCTAAGGGAAAACCATGAGTCAAAGGCAGGGACTTTGAAGCCATCTACCTTTGAGAATATAATGTCACAAGTGAACTTTAAACCCAAAGGATAAAGGACTAGTGGGGTCAGCATGCAGAGAAAGGAAGGCATGAGGTAACACACTTTTCTCTGGCCTGCGTGAGCATGCTTGGTATGCTTGAATATTTAGCAATATTTGGCCATAGTTAATTTAAGCCTCTGAAGCATTAGTAGTTATTAGCAGATTCGGGCGGAAGGTGGTGGTTTTCCTGGCTCAAGAAAGGAATGTAAGCCGGGCGCGGTGGCGCACGCCTGTAATCCCAGCACTTTGGGAGGCTGAGGCAGGAGGATCGCGAGTTCAAAGCCAGCCTCAGCAATGGCGAGGCACTTAGCAACTCAGTGAGACCCTGTCTCTAATAAAATACAAAAAAAAAAAAAAAAAGGGCTGGGGATGTGGCCCAGTGGTCTAGTGCCCCTGAGTTCAATCCCTGGTACCAAAAAAAAAAAAAAAAAAAAAAAAGAAAGGAATGCAGAGTGCTCACTGCATTGGATGAGAAGTGCAAGCAGCCAACAATGGCAAGCAGACTCTGGACGGCTGAGCTGTGTGTAGTGTGATCTTCTCTACTCTGCTTTCCCCTATGATGGCCCCTATTAAAACTGTGGTGTGTTTATTCTCTACTTGAACCTCTCCTTTAGCTACTTTTCACACTTTGGATTCCCAATGCTTGGTGAGATCAGAGAAGACTTCCAGTAATATTTGTTCAATGAATTGAAAAATGCATGACCCCTATCTGAAAAGCCAGATCTGCCTCTCACTTTGGAGTCCCGCTGGTATTTGTTTCATATTTTCCATCCATTTTATATATTCCAGTCCCAGATAAGGTGGGACTACCCTCATGTGAGGGCCAAGATCCATGGCAGAGATAGAACCAGACCACTCTGTTTACTACCCCACCAGAAAGCACAGGCTATTCCTACCTATGAGTGTTGAAATGAGAGACCAAGGGATAAATGGAATGTTCCAGCCCTTGAGGACCTCATGCACCATCCCAGCAGACACAAACACCGACACACAACCTCAAAACTGTCCACAACAATAAGGAGACAAGTAGAGTGTGTTTTTATTATGGAAAGGGGAAAAGAAGAGAATATAAGTGAAATCAGAGTGGGAGGAGATAAGAAACTTATCATGGGATAGATCATTCAATAGGCGAGTATGTGTATAACCTATGTTCTGCAAAGCCAGTACAGCCTGCTTGGAGAGGAACACAAGTACATGGAATGGTCCCATTTATCTTTTCTTCTGTTGTGTCAGTTAAACTTATTCGAGTTATATATGCCCATTCCAGTAAAGAGAAAGGCTTCCAGAGACAAAAGCACTTTAGACTCAATTCTCTTCTTTCCTGTATTAGCGATGAGCTCTTTGGACATATGCCTACTGTTAACATTTCCCAGTACTTAATTATTTTTACTCTATAAAGATATTGGATTAAACTCACTCTCAGGCTATTCTTGCTTTTGGCCCCTTACCACTTGAGGAAAAACACCTGACTGACAACCATATGCAAAGTCTTGCTTTATTTTTTCTCTTTGAGTTTCTTCAGGCTTCTCGGAGCGCACGGGAATCTACAACTTCCTTCCTGCTACGGAAGTCCTCAACCATATGTGGATGTGAGTTGATGTGTAGATACCCCATTTCCCTTGATCTCATGTACTGTAACTCTGAGGAGTTTCTCCATCTGAGCTTCCAGAGTTTACCAAGTAGGATCAAACCCACTGGCTGCGCACAGTAAAACTGCTCTGGTGGTGCACCTAAAGGGCTGCCTACCTTGCATTTTTTTAAAAAATCCCCAGTCACATTCCAGAAGTTTTTTGAACTCCTCCATCAACAACTTCCACTTGAACTTTGCCTTCTCTGCTTATGGGGGAACTCAAAATAAAGCACTCATGTCAAACATTCAATCTTTCCCCAAAAATGTTGATACTAGCTCATGATACAACTCTCTTGATGGGTACTCGAGTCTGGCCAGAGCACATATTTTGCTTCCTTCACCTTATTTATGAAAAACAAATAAATATACAAAATTTGGATTCAGCTAATTCATAAAATAGCAAGTAATTCAAGGGAGAATCATATTATTACTTCTAAGCATATGTCCCTTTGATCTTCTACAAATTAAATGAACCTACTTTCCATTCATCAGTGTCTCTAAACTGACTGAACAAATGTATAATTAAATTAGCATGTGATGCCAAGAGGATCAGATCTAGGTATGCACATTAAATTAGAATTCTCACCCTGTTGGAGAGAAATAGCTTTTGCAGATTTTTTTCACTTTCTTTTTCTTGGGAGTTTTTGTATGAGCACTTTTTCCCATGCTGCTGTGTATAATCAGTTTTCCTTATTAGCAATTCTAGTCTTAGTTAAGCTGTTTTCAGTATCTTTTGGGTGTTGCTTGCCATTTTATTAAATAGAAGTCTGGGGGGAAAAAAAGTGTGTGTGTACAAAAAAAGAAGCAAGATAATTTAAAGTCTATTAGTCTACCTAGATGAGAGGTTGGCCAAAGAAGGACAGGGAACAATGGAGAAGCCAGAAATCGGTTTGCCTCTGAAGCAACGTGGTAGTTAGTTCAGTATGCCTAAAGTAACAAATTCACTCTTCCCCCTGCAACCTACGTGTGTTCCCTCTGCCCACCTCTCATAGACTCTCCCCTCAGTATTTTTACTTTACTCTCAAGCAGAATCACTTCACATGGTAGAAATTATGTATAAGTCCACATTATAATGATTGATAAGCTAGGAAAAATAGAATCTCTGTTTCCCAATGACCACATACCAGTTTCCAAGAATGACTTTATCTGACTTCCCATGCCTAACTCACACTGAGCCTTGTGGTGATTATCTTGTGGTGGGACAGAAAGGACACTGCAATGCATAATATCTGAACTGTGGAATGGAAGGTCAGTGGTACAACTCCCTAGATGTGAAAGGCATGGATTTTACCACAATAAAGCAGAAAGAAGGCTGGCCAGGTGAGAATAAATAGAAAATGTAAGGGATCTGGTACCACTATGGCTGACAGTAGGCAGTGTTTAGGTGGCAGGTAGTGACAGGTAGTGGCGATGAGTATGAGCATGGTATATTTTTACTCAGGACGTCCATCTTTATCCCACAGGTGCTGAGAATCTGGGATGAACCTGGTATAAAGGGTTGGTTGAATTGTTGTTTAAATCTATCCCATCAATTTAATTTATGGTGGAAGATGTATGGCTATAAAGAACACGACTAATGTGTACCTGGGTTTTCAGAAGTCACAAGCTATTACGTGAATGTGGTTTTTCCTCAAGGGCTTCATTTGTTGGAAGCTTGGCTCTATTATAGGTGCAGAGGTGATGTGGAACTTTGACAAATGGTGCTAAGTGGGGGGTCCATAGGTTACTGGCTTATGACTTCAAGAGGGATTGTGAAACCCAGACTTTCTGGCTTCTTGCTTCATGATGTGATCCCTCATTGTCCCATGGTCTTCCCCCGTTGCCATCCTCCATAATCTGATACAGTTAAGAGGGCTGTCACCAGAACCCCAGAATCTGTACCATGTCATTTGGACTTTTGTCTTCCAAAGCTGTGAGCCAAGTATGCTACATTTTCCCTATGAAGTTACCCTCTATTGGGTATTTTATTACAGTAACCAAAAAAGCAGACTAATACTAAAATCAGGTAGTCATCTCTCAACAAAGTCTAAAGTATCGATACTCAGCAACGAAGATTAGAAGAAAGGCCCAATGGGAATAGCTCACTGTCACAAGGGCCTTTCCACTTAACATTCATAATCTTTAAATGCATGGCTGCCAGCAGTCTCATATTCCAACGCAAAGGTCAACACGAAATAGCACTCTCAAGTAGCACATCAAAATGGCCTTTTGCAATTCGGCATAATTGCTTGTTTAACTGCTTGTATATTACATGATCTTGATTTCGTAAGTCCGATATGGTTTTAATTCTCTTTCCCCAAGTTTTTCTCTAAAATTCTGCTACTTTTCAATAGCTGAGGATTTCTTGTGTGTCAGGCAATCGTCAGATTGTCATTATTTCACAGTTTTGATTTTAGTGTCTCTGAATAATTTTAGACCTCAAATATAATTCCAAGTAAACAATGCTTTATGTGTTAGAATTCTATATTTATTCATTCCTTGTTTAATTAATACACTCTGCCACTGATTTGTTCAGCAAAATACACTATGTGCAAGGCTCTGTCAAACGCAATGTGGTTTTAGAATTTTAGAATCGGTTAAGTCCAGGCACCTAACTATCGAGAATTTGGAGTATATTGTGAGAGTGAGAAGGTATTCCCTAGGGGACTGGGGATATAGCTCAGTTGTGCTTGCCTTGCATGCACAAAGGCCTGGGTTCAAACTCAGTACCACCAAAAAAAAAAAAAAAAAAAAAAAAGAGAGAGAGAGAGAGAGAGAGAGAGAGAGAGAAGTTAAGGTATTCCCATGAACTGCCATGTATCTAAGCACACAAAGAGGTCTCAAATACAAAAGCTATCACAAAAAATAAATTAATTAATTAAATAACTTTTTTTCAACAATGAGATAACATTTTAAATTAATAGTTTTTAAAAGTGTTCTTGCCTAAATCTCATTGCTCAAGGCCCTGTATGAACTGACAGTCTCTCACCCAAAATGGTTCAGTGTCCTTACAACCCGTTGCAGTTGGGACTCTCCAGGAAGCAGATGCTGGGATGGAGGTGGGCATTCAGGAAGGGGATTAAGGAGCCCTTTTGGAGTCAATACCCATGGAGATACGGAGAAGATGCAGAATTGACAAGGTAGAAGTCAAGTTATGGTACAGTCCCAGCAGATTCTCCGGCCAGCCTGGGGCATGTCCACAAATGGAATGGCAGTTGAGAGCTGTTCAGTATTTTAATAGGAGGACCAGGTATGTATGAGCTTGAATTTTCAGATGCTGGCCACGCCAAAGAGGGAGTGTCCTTGAACAAGCAGCCCTTTTCAAGTGTGGCAATCCTCAGGAAGAGCAGACAGGATCGGGCTGTTTGCTGGGAGGTATCCTGGGGGTTGGGGGGCATATGAAGTTCTTTATGCCTGCATGAGGATCAGGTGGAGGCACTCAGTTAAACCATCTACTGTATCACCGTTTCACCAAATGTTTTTATTTAGGGTAGTTGAGAGTTAAGTGCTTGGAGAAAAGGTTCCCTTGATCTGCACCTGCACAGGATGCTGGTACAATCAGGATTTAATCTTTTATTATGCTTAGCTACTAAAGTTAGGATTGGAGAAAATTAGGATGTTGGGCATCAGCTTCATCTTGATATACATTCAAACTCTCCCAGTATTCCAAGCTCAGTTTAATTCAAAATCCTAAACATTTGGTCTATTCTCAACTCAACCAAATCAGGACTATTACTAGTAATTAAATTTATTAAGCATTTGCCCTCCTTCAGGCCCTACTGTGAGAACTCTTACATGTGATAACATATTTCAGTCTTAGAATAAGACTGTGTGGCTCATGTTGTTATTATCTTTATTTCATAAAAGAAGAAACCAAGGTACAGGGTAGTTGTCTAGCCCTTAAGTAAAGGAGGTGAGATTTGAATCCAGGCATTTTGGCTTAAAATGCACTTAAATATATCCCCTGTAATCTCACAGTTGACATTTGTACTAAGGGCCCTAATTGTCCCCTCTGTCTGCTGCCATGTTCCTTACCATGTGACCCGGAGGTCCTCCCATTCTCATGGGTGGGAATTGCCTTATTCTTGACTCTGAATCCATTAGATTCAATCAGAAGAGTCTCTAATAATGTGTGCAAATACACACATGGACAGTCTTTGCCTGATTGAGCTTGTTATCTCTCATTCATTGGCCATCATCACAGGAATGCATCTGGGATTACCCACCTACATTAGAAGATAAAGCGTAAGGAAAAGAACAGAGTAATCCCAGAGGTTGGAGCAAGACTCATTCTTGATCATCAGCAGCCAGACAACCCCACACCAGGATCAGCAGGGCCTCCTCGTGTCCCTGTGGCAGACCACAAATGCAGGCGTGGACCGAGCACAGGGGAATAAATACCTGTGTATTGTGAGACAAATAACCATTTATGATCACATACATGTGAAGGGTCTGAGGTTGTCATGAAACAGTTGCACGGCAATGTGAATAACTAACACAGAGCCACAACCATAGGGTTTAACCTGATATAAGATCATATTAAGAAGCACCGTGTGCAGGAAGGACAGAGTGGGGTGGTCAGGGGCGGTGGACAGGCAAATACCTCCAGACCATGCAGTGATGGGTTCCTGCAGGAACCAACTTAAAATCAATCTTGGAGAAATAACTTCTAAAAAGGAAGTGTTGTTTGGGAAATATTCCTATCTATGTCCAGGGGTGTCCATTATGACTGGATCATCCTATTTTTAACAGCCTGGTCATGAACAGTTGCATGCAAAGCCAGGTGTAGCACATTTGCTCTCACTCTGATGAGGCAAACTCTCCAGTGGAATTTTTTTTTATTCTTTCAATGAGGAGGAACAAAAATCTAGAAAGTGGAGAATTTCCAAAATATTTGTTACATGTTTACTCCTAGTATGTGTACCTATATAAAACATAAATCCATGTGGCATTTGATATTTTACACAGGAAAAGTTAGTTCTACTGAATCCTTTATTTTGAGAGTTAGTCTTATCAGCAGGTAAAGGTATTAACTGTAACTTTGAAAATATTATTCTATATCCACAATTTTTTTTTTACCTTAAAATATCTTTAGAGGCTGGGATTGTGACTCAGTGGTAGAGCGCTCGCCTAACACGTGCAAGGTCCGGGTTTGATCTTCAGCACCACGTAAAAATAAATACATTGTGTACAACTAAGGCAAATAAATAAATACTTTAAAAGATATATATCTTTAATTTTCTTTAGAACTTGTGTCCCTGGGAGAAATGTCCAAGTCCTCCCTTCAGGATTTGAAAGTTTCCCAAAAGCCTGAGATGTTTCCCAGCTTACCAGAAAGTAGACTTTGGAGCAGAATGTTATCACACATAATAATGACAGTGTCTGTGTCATCTTGCATTTTACTATTGAAGAAACCAAACCAAAACAAACCAAAAAACACCTCTTAGCGGTTGGCTGAACACTTTATCACATTACTAGTACTGGACATGCAGCTTCCTAAATTCTCCCCTGCCATTAGTAAAGAAAGACCTACAGCCTTTGGCCATCCACAAATCCTTGACTGAAGGATGGACATACTGCCCTTGCTCAGTGAATTCACTCAGTAAAAGAAGCGCTTGCTATGTGCTGTGGGCCCTGCATACAGGTGTAAACTGGGTATGGTCTCTACTCCAACAAGCTCATGTTCTATTGAGAGCAAATGGCTAAAGATATAATTAAAACAAAAAGACACATACTGCTGATCCACAAAGCACTTTGAGAACAGGGAAATGGGGAACTATAAATCCTAAAATGAAGACCAGTAAAATAGTCACATTAAAAAAAAAAAAATTATGATGGGAGCATTGCTACGTTCTCTTTGACAACTCCTCTTCCACATTGTGGTTGGCGAATGTTTCTGTAAAGTTCAGATTGTAAATATTTCAGGTTTTTGTGGTCTCTCTTAGAACTATGAGATTCTTCCAGAGGATGGCAAAGGCAGACATAGGTGGTATGTACTAAGTGAACCTTGCTGTAGCCCCAGAGAAGTCTAGTTGTAGATCAGGCAGCAGTGAGGATGTGGTCATGGGCTTTAGTATTTCTGTCCCCACCATATGGGAGTTTAAATGCAGATGTTATCAGTTAGGGGATTCTTCTGTTTAGACCCTATATTATCTCCATAGGTCTTGCTTTCTACCTCCACTGCCTCAAATGACATCCATTTGCCAAGATATCCCAAACATATGTCCCTTGAATTGATCACTCCTCTGAAGTCAGACCCAATTATCTAGGAGTCCATAGCAAGTTGCTAGGCTGTCTCACTGTCATATCAGCGGAGAGAGTTCATCTCTGATCTCCACTCAGCCCCAGGCCTAACCTGCACTGAGATACTTTCGGTCTTGTCCATTAATAGTACCCCATCCTCCCATTTATGTAAGTTAGAAAAGTAGGCATACAACAGCTCCTCCTTCTCCATTAACCTCCATATGCAGTCTTGAAATTCAGGTAATTACAGCCTCCAAGTAACTCTCCACTGTGCCCACCTCTCTATCACAATGTCACAAGCCTGGCATGGACCACCCTGAATGAAGGAGTCCCAATTAGGGAGATGGCTATTGCGGTCAGCTGGAAGCCATAAGTTCCACCTGATAATAAGTATGTATGTGACGCACCTGTAAATGCAGGTGAGGCACCCACAAAGCTAAAGGTATATAACCGGGTGAAAGCGGTCGAAGTCAGGAGAAGAATGAATTCATTCAGTCAGTCATGCAGTCGCTCGGTCGGAAGAAGAGTTCGGGTCGGAGAAGAAGAAAAGAATCAGAGCGGCCAGAACGTAGGCAGAGCGGTTACAGAAGAGAAACCAGATAGAAGAAGTAATTGCTGGTCAGAGTCAGGCCGAGGCTCCCGAGGAAGAAAGAAGAAAGAAGAAAGAAGAAAAGAAGCTCTAAAAGCTAAGCTCTCTCTCTCTCTAAAGAAGAAATCTCTCTTTTCTCTCTAAGCTCTAAGAAGATGAAGAAGAAAAAGCTCTATCTTTCTCTCTAAGCTCTAAGAAGAAGAAGAAGAAAAAGCTATCTCTAATCTTTCTCTCTAAAAATCTTTCTTTCCCTCTCTAAGCTCTCTCTAAGAAAGTAGAAGTAAAACTAATCTTTCTCTCTAAAAATCTTTCTTTCCCTCTCTAAGCTCTAAGAAGAAAGTAGAAGTAAAAGTAAAAATCTTTCTTTCCCTCTCTAAGCTCTAAGAAGAAAGTAGAAGTAAAAGTAGTAATAGATTTACTCTGCCTCCGAGAGTTTTCCTCCCGCGGCGTTTGTGGCTGGCCACGACAGGCAGCTTACAAATGGTGGCCCGTCCGGGGCTCGGCAGGCAGAGAAAAAAAAAAAAAAAAATAAGATATAAGAACAAGAAGCTAAGATAGTGAGGAGAGAGGAGAAGAAAGCATAGCCTCTGACTCAGTTGAGACCAGCAAAAAGAGCAGTACTCAGTTGAGACCAGCAAAAAGAGTAGTACTCAGTTGAGGCCAGTTAAGAATTAGCGAAAAGCCGAAGCAAGTAGCTGGCAAGAGCCGGCGAGAAGCCGAAGCCATGAAGCGAGTAGCCGGCCAAAAGCCATAAAAAATAAAGAAGCCAGAAAGTAATAGCATGGTAAAAGCCATGCAGAGAAAAAGCCTTGAGCTTTAGCAAAAAGCCATAAAGAAAAAAGCCATGAGCTTAAAAGAAAATAGAGAATTAAAAAGCACGGTGAAAACCATGCAGAGAAAAAGCCATTGAGCTTTGGCAAAAAAGCCATAAAAATAAAGAAGAGACAAGAAAAAAAAAAAAAAAAAAGTCAAAGCTGCTTATGCAATTGTGCTTAACTAAGTGCTTTAGCTGCTCCTCAGCAGTAGGCTTCCTTAAAGCCGCAGCACCTCCTCAAAAAGGGCTCAAATATCCACCCTTTTAAAACAAAAGGTGAAAAGCCAGGTAGGGACAAGAAAATAAAAGAAAATAGAGAAAATAAAATATAGAAAATAGAATTAAAAAGCACCTTTTAAACTAAAAGGGAGGAATATGAAGGAGCCCCAATTAGGGAGATGGCTATTGCAGTCAGCTGGAAGCCATAAGCTCCACCTGATAATAAGTATGTATGTGACGTACCTGTAAATGCACATGAGGCACCCGCAAAGCTAAAGGTATATAACCGGGTGAAAGTGGTCAGAGTCAGGAGAAGAATGAATTCATTCAGTCAGTCATGCAGTCGCTCGGTCGGAAGAAGAGTTTGGGTCAGAGAAGAAGAAAAGAATCAGAGCGGCCAGAATGTAGGCAGAGCGGTTACAGAAGAGAAACCAGATAGAAGAAGTAATTGCTGGTCAGAGTCAGGCCGAGGCTCCCGAGGAAGAAAGAAGAAAGAAGAAAGAAGCTCTAAAAGCTAAGCTCTCTCTCTCTCTCTAAAGAAGAAATCTCTCTCTTTCAAGCTCTATCTCTTTCTCTCTAAGCTCTAAGAAGATGAAGAAGAAAAAGCTCTATCTTTCTCTCTAAGCTCTAAGAAGAAGAAGAAGAAAAAGCTATCTCTAATCTTTCTCTCTAAGCTCTTTCTAAGAAGAAGAAAAATCTTTCTTTCTCTCTCTAAGCTCTCTCTAAGAAAGTAGAAGTAAAAGTAGTAGTATCTTTACTCTGCCTCCGAGAATTTTCCCGCAGCGTTGTGGCTGGCCATGACAGGCAGCTTACACCTGAAGCCTTTATATCAGACCTCCTGGAATCCACTGATAAGCAATTTCAATCCACTTACCATCTACCCACTAGAGCAACCTTTTAAGTGCACTGACCAAGTCCATCCCTGTTGCAAAGGATACACCTCTGGCTCTGTGCATAGGTGCAGCATCCCTGTTACTCTCCTCAAACTTCTTACAGATGCAGAAATCTCATGTTATAGCCTCAACTCACACCCAAGTGTATCAGTTTCCTATTGCTGCTATAAAATGTCATCACCAATTTGGTACCTGAAAACAACATAGATTTATTGTTTTATAGTTAGAAAGGTCAGAAATATGAAATGGGTCACAAATCAAGGTAATTAAAGGCTGTTTTTTTTTTTTTTTTTTTTTTTTCACTGAAGTCTCTGAGGGAGAAAGGATTTTGAATGTTTCCACTAAATAATAAATATGTAAGGAGATAGATGTGTATGACCTGTCTTATACATTACACAACATGAATATATATTGAAACATCACATGGTACACCATCAATGTGCACAATTTTTATGTTTATATGTATCAGCTACATTTTTTAAAAAGAAATAAAAAAAGTATACATAAAATTCTGGTTGAGTGAACTTGACATGTTCAGGGATTGTAAATAACTTGAAGGACTGGGAGACACATTCTCGTTTGGTGAAGATCAAAGTGGGACTAGGAAACGAACTTGCTGATAACATGCCTGCAGCTATTAAGCCATCAGTGGTGAGGTAGTCAGGTTTTTCATCACTGTGAACAAAAGACATGACAAGAACAATGTAGAGGAGGGAAAATCTATTTGGGGCTCATGGTTTCAGAAGTCTCAGTCTGCAGATGGCCGACTCCATTGCTCTGGGCCCAAGGTGAGGCAGAACATCATGGCAGAAGGGCTTTGCTGGATCAAAGCAGCTCAGGACATGGCAACCAGGAATCAGAAAGTGGGACGCTCACCAGGGACAAATTATGTACCCCAAAGTCACACTGCCAGTGACCTCCAGCCACACCCTCCCTGCTTATGGTCATGACTCAGTTAATCCCTATCAGTGGATCAATGCATTGACTGGGTTAAGGCTCTCACAACCCAATCATTTCACCTCTGAACATTCTTGCATTGTCTCACACATGAGCTTTTAGGAGATACCTCATGTCTGAACCATAAGAAGTAGAAAATAATGTTTACCTAAGACAAATAATGTAGACTTCTAATTCGTGTTGAGAAGTAAGTAGCCCTGGATATGAGCTAACACCCACAAAATACAAGGACATTGGGTTAGAATCTTTGATGTTCTCTTGGATTTTCCCTCAGGCTGCAAGACAGATGCCACAGCAACTTGCATCGGTAAAGGGACACAGGCTTGTGCGAATGGAGAGAGAGCAAGAACAACCCCCACCCCTTCAAACTCCACTTTTTATAAGAATGATAAAATATTTCCAGAAGCCCCAAGTAGGTATTTCCTTTGGTTTAGGACTGCCAACTTTCACAAACATAAAGACAAGATTGTAAGTTAATTCGAATTCTAGATAAAAAATGAACTCTGTTTAGTGTAATATTGGGGGCATACCTAAGTTTTTATAATGTTTGTCATTTATGGGACATTAGGATTTAACTGGGCAATGTGGGTCCTCTATGGCAGCCCTGCTCTTACTTCATCAGCAAGCACAGGAGGGCACGCCCACTCCTGGACTGCTCACGGTATACAATGATGAAGTTTACCGGGAGAAGTTCAGCTCCCCAGGCCTGGGCACATTGTCATGCAGGGATGTTGCTGGCAAAGATGGGAGGGACTGGGTGTGACATGAGTCCCCAGCCTGTCAGCCACGGGGTCTGGGTTAATTGTTATGACACATTTAGTCTATTCTATAGACAATATTGGAAGCATTGAAGGATTTAAGTATGTAATGTGGCAAATTAGAAAAAGGGAAATCAGATATGAAACTATGACATTAGATGTGTCACAGAATGATGAAGGGCCAGGAAACAGCAGAAGGAATTTAGACACATGTATGAGAATTATATACAATATTCATTCATCATAGTGATCAAGATTCCAGACTTTGTCATCAAAATGGTTGGTTTGTATCCTGCTTTGTTATAAAATTCCTGTGACACTTTGGAAAATGTTCTTTATTTTACTGGTCTTAATTTTCTTATCCATAACTATGGAGATAACAAATGTACATGACGTATTATTGGTATTGAAGAAAGTCACCCAAGTAAAAGGTTTATCAAAAAAAGAGACATGTATTTAAATAATGTTGGATGTCCATATTATTTTGGTTTTACTATTAGTTTTGTTATTATAATAAACAATTATTAAATAAATAAATATGGTTTTGAAGGTAGCAAAATAACAAGCTTTAACTTTACATGGTTACATTGATACCATTTGCTCCTGTTCCTTAAGTTTCTAAAAGTAGCTATTCAATGGTTATTCCACAACAGACACAGTCCTGAAAACTTTACACATTGATCCCACTGAGTCTTTGTAGGAGCTTTGTAGCATGCATCTTTTCTAAGCAGTACATTGTAGTGGCTGGAGGCAGGAGTTGGGTGGGGTTATAGCATGACAGAAGAACTCCCAACCCTTAAGACATGGAGGTGGATCTTGGCTCTTCCAGTTACTAGGTGTAGAGGCTTGAACAAGTGCCTCAATTTCCAGGATGTCTCCTCTGTCAAACTGGACATAATTACAGCACAGCCTCCTAAGATTGTTTTAAGGCGCAAGAGCTAACAGGTGTTCATGATTAGGGTGAGATCTGCAACAGGTTATATGCTGAAGAAGTAGTACCTATTGTCATTAAAATTCATATTTTGTCACTTTTCCACATTACAAAGGCTTCGAGGAGCCAACTTCACAAAGGTCACATAGGTAATAGAGAGGCACGCAGGCCTTTGACTCTAAAACTGTGCTTTTAACCACCATGCAGCCAGAAACACAAAGGCAAGAACCCTTTGGGGGGGGGAATATAATGAGATGATATGTGGGTTTCTGTATCTTCACCCCAGGATATTTTCCACCTAAATTTAGACTTCCTAGAGAATATCAAATTCCTGGCTATCTATTTAATTTTCTCTAAGCTGGCATGAAACAGACATGATCTTTGGAAGACAGCAGGATTCATGTGATTATTTTTGTGGCTTTTGCCAAAAGCCAGTCATTTAAGAGTCTTTGTGGCACACGACCAACTGCTTTCTGCATCAGCTGCTCCGTGAAAAAGTTGAGAATGTGATAGATTTGCTGACAAGCGTATTATATATTTGATGAGCATAAACTCTTCGCGATGATAAAAATAGAAGCAGTTAAGAGTTACCGAGTGGCTTGTTTTCCCTCTGTCTCTTGAATATTTGGATCTGAAGAAAGAGCAGGTGCCCTGCTCTTTTTCACCTGCAATTCCAATTTTATCCTTCTCAGGAGGCAGTGTGTCATTTACAAGAAGATATTCACACACCTACTATGTGCAAAGCTCAGTGCCAGTTGCCTTGGGGCAATTAAAAAAGTGTTGATGAGTGCATTACCCACTGGAAGGAGAAATGGAAAACCATGAATTTGTCAACTCTGTAGTAAAGCCTCAGCACCAACTATAGTCACCCCTTTTGTGACACACTGCAACAACTGCTTCATACTCAAATTCTCTCAGCTGTTCTTCCTCCAAGAGCCAGAGTGACTTCATTATTTTGTGAAGGTAGCCAGGTCTGTCCTCCATACAAAATCCCTTAATGACTTCCCACTGGACTAAAATCAGAATCATTGCCATGACCAGAAAGGTCCTGTGTGATCCTTCCCCTTCTCTCTGACTATCTCCACATGATTCATCCCGTTCTACCTCATGAGGACACTTGTGCTTTCCGCTTCCACATGATACGCTCTTCTCACAGATTTCCACATAGCTAACAGCTTCTCACGATTGGAAAGCCAGCTGTAGGCCTCATTGTGTTGGAACTTCTCTTAGTCACATTTTCAATTATAGGCAGGGATTTTGTGTCTTCTTTTCTCTGCTGTATCCTCCCTGTCAAGGTGCTGACTACATAACAGCAGCTTCCTAAGGCAATGCCTGATTGACTGATCTACTGTCCATGAATGTATCTGCAGACCAAGTAGGGAGTTCTCCATCCCAAAATAGAATTGGAGAAAATTGTATGGCATTTCATGAACGAGGACAATCATCCTAGTATGGTGATCATGGACAGGTATTGTGGGAAAGCATCCTGGGAAATAAATCTTACATAAACATCACCATCACTGTTCTACTTGCAGATAAGTGTTCGGTATGTGCTACATGAGAAGCAATATTCTGAGTCGGTTTTATAGATAATATTATTTAATTAATATTCACCAAGAGCCATTGAGTTGCTACTTATTTAACAAGTGAGGGGACTGGAGGCCAAAGATGTTAATAACAGACAAATTCAGACAGCTAGAAAGAAGCAGAGAAGGACTCTGAATCTGGACACTCAAACTGTAGCATCTTTGTTACAGTCTATACCACAGTGGGTTTGGACAGGTGAAGAATAAAGGTGAAGTCAATCCAGTTGGAGGAAAAAGTGTGATCAAAGGGAAGATAAAACATGAAAATAAAACATTTGGAGACTGGCATGTTGGCAGGTTAGTGTGAAGAGAAAGGGTAAGCATGAAGTGAATGTGACCTGAAAGGACTTTGAAAAGTACTTACGCAAAATGCAGGATACCCCCCATATCAGGAAGCATTGCTCTTTCTTGCATTCACTCTCACAAAGTGGTTCCCTGCTGTCATCCCTACGTATTTTGTCTCTATTTAGAGAGACACAACAATACCAAGAAATAAGAGCAAGGGCATCAGAGATAAACTCCTAGCCTCAAATTTCAACTCTGGGCTTCCTGATTATTTGTTTCTAGAGAATTTACTTAAAGTTACTTTGCCTCAGTTGCAAAGGACTGTTCTGTGAAGTCAATCAATTGAAGCATATAAAGTGCTTATATCAATGCCTGGTATTGAATGGACCTTCTTAAATATTTTATTGTTGATGATCCTCAGAATAATTTTGCAAGCCCTGCCTTTTGCTTCCAGTACCTGAAGGATGGAAGCCCATGCTAAGGACCATGAAGCCCAGGAGCAGGAATGACATTGTGAAGAATAAATGGCACATGCAATTTACTCTTTCTGGAAAGTGTGCATATCACAAAGAGATCACAAATGGGGAAAATTGGCACTAACCCTTAAGTCACCCTAAATGAAAATGTGCTAATGTCATATCACCCTTCAATGGAGAAAGAAAGAAGAGGGATGGTGAAGGCTAAGTTGCCCATCTTCCAGAACCCACCACTGAAAGATCAGTGGTGAAGCAGTGCTCTGAGTCCAGAGTCCATTCTTACCCCACCTCTGCCTCCTGCATCTGGGGCAGTGCTCCAAAGAGCCCTAAAGTCAGGCAACATGGATCAGAACTCCGCTATTTCTTTGCTATCTTTGTAAACCCCAATGAGGTACTTAACTACCTCTCTTCATCTGCATTTTCTCATATACGCAAAGAGCATGATGGTTCTTTGAAGAATTTCCACGTTTATAATGTAACATATAAGTGTGTGATATACAGTAGGTGCTTAATAGTGATTACAAGAACATTAGCTTTCGCTCTCTGTTGGTAAACATGGATGTTTCAGATATTCTGCATGACAGAGCTATTGCCAATTGTTGGTGACTGCAAGGGTTATATTGAAATACTGTTAATACACTATGTTAGGCAGCTTTGTGTCACTTTAACCAAAATAGCTGGCAGAGACAACTTAGAAGAGGAAAGACTTACTTTGGCTTATGGTTTGAGAGAGTCAATCTATTGTTGGCTGGCAGCAAGGGACAAACATCATGGTGGAAGGAAGTGCATGGTGGAAAACAGCTATCCACTCACAGCAGCCAGGAAGCGTGGGGACAGTGTTCAGGGACAAGGTATAGTCCCCAGTGACCGACTTCTTCCTGCCACACCCCACCTGCCTAAATTTACCATCCAGTAGTCCATTCAAATTATAAATCTACCAAGTGGATTAATCCACCATTGAGGTTACACATCTCGCAAAGTGATCATTTCCTAAAAGCCCACCTATGAACCTTGCTGTATTGGGAACCATGTTTTCAACTTGAGATTTTGGGGACATTTCAGATCCAAACTACAGCATATGGGTATACAGGCTTCCATTTTCCTCTTTCTAACCTTTATTTATTTACTTTCTTCTTTGCACTCTCGAGTATTTCCCTCTTGTTGCTTTATCCATCCTGTCCCAACAGATGTTGGCAGGATCCAATAAGATGTAGTAGAGTATCAAGCACAGTTCCTCGTGCACAGCCATCACAAACCAGCAATTCAGAGTTTGACGCGGCAGGTCACATAAATGGGCGGAACCTCAATATCCTAACCTGATAATAGACTGCTTGCAGTGGTGTAGCAAAGCTTAAAAACCAGCGGATGGAAAACTGCTTAGCACATAACACAAGCTGCTATTTCCCTCCCCCTTTCCATTGCTCCTCTCATTCTCCTGTCTCTGGGCTGTCAGGAGACGCTATTCTGTTTAGGTGCCTCAACAGACGATTCCAAATGTTTTTGGTACTGAATGCTTAACACCATCTGTGTCCACATTGCCCTTTGCCCCTTTTCTTTTTTTTTTATTTTTTATCCATTATACTTTTCCTTTTCCTATTTATTCCAGGGATTCTTTAACCCTGTCTCTCACCAGTCTCTGCCCCGTAAGGCTCAGGAAGGTGGGGATGTGGTCTTATTTATTTACTGTGCCCAGTATCTGGCAGTTACTCAATGCACAGTTCTCAATCAATAAATAGTCAAATGCATTTAAACCTGTCCATTCATCAATCACTTGGTACAGGTGGGAACACTGTGGTAATGACACACAGGCTTGTTCACGGCAAGCACCATGTCAATGAAGACGTTGACATTAAACAAAATAATTACCAAAATGCTACTTATTCCTTTTGCTAATGCTGAGCCTGAGTCCCCTCCTATCTGTCCTTGCCCTTCCCCTGGTCAGCAGTATGCTAGAAGGTATGGCTGGGACAAGCTTTTGACTAAGTTTGATTGACAACTGATAGTAGGTGAAAGTTCAGCACCAGAAGGAAGGAAAGGAAGGAGAGAGCTGGAAACTTCAAGTAGCAGAGCAAACAGCATCAGATCTGAACTATGGAAGAAGCAGGTGAGGCAGGAAACATCAGTCTTTCACTCTGCAACTGCAGCTTGTAGGACATGTTTAGATCCTCCCCACCCACCGGAATTCAAGGGGCTCCCAGGAAGGGTTTTAATCAAGGAGGGTCACAGCTGTGGCCTCACCTCATCTGTGCTTTGTGCAGGGACTCTAAGCTCTTCTGGTGCTCTAGGAGGTTGAGAACTCTTTCGGTGTCTTCTTGCAATATTTCTGGTGACACAAAAGCAGCTGGGAGGTGAGGAGGGAGGCAGCTGTGCTGTGCAGGTGAGAGGTAATGGAGGATGGAGGCTGCAGAATAGACAGGAAGTAAGGAGCCAGAACACAGCCAAGCCCTGGGCTCCTCGCTTCACTCTTCCTTTTGCTGATGTCTCTGTCTGTCCTTGAGGTTGGGAGCTGCTGCCAGCTTCATCAGCTTTATTTTTATGTTGGTGCCTGAAAGACTCACCTCGGAGAGACAAGGCTGAAGACAATGAGAAAGGAGGTCGGGCCAACACTCGTCTTCATCCCATTCTCCCCGCAGAGCAGCTGGAGCAAAAGTTCAAAATGACACAAAACAGTTCAGGGAAAACTGGCCAAGCGGCTCCTCCTTCCCAGATCATGACAAACGGCCCCAGGACCTGCCATGTTTGATTGTTCTAATCCTGGAAGCTCTGAGCCATCCAGGTGGGACGACTGCTCCTCAGCTGTGCTGACATCTGTCTCGTGGGATATTTCCAGGGACTCTAAGGCTATTCTGGTGCTCTAGGAGGTTGAGAACTCTTTCTGTGCCTTCTTGCAATGTTTCTGGTGACACAAAAGCAGCTGTGGGCATGTAGAGTCGTAACATTCAGGACCAAAGAGTCCCAGCTAAGAAACAAGGCTGCTCCCTAGTAGCTGAAAAAGTATATGGCTTGAAGCCAGAGGTGTTTTATTGAGGCCATGTCCTCACTCCATCACCTGGGTGAGCGCAAGCAAGATGTAGAGGCTCTGTCTCATTAGTGTGGTAGTTACTCACATGTGTTGACCGTCAGTAATGAGATGGGCGCAGGCATAGAGTGTCAGACACGCTGTCATATTTAAACCTCTTAATGAACTTCAGGAGAAGGTTATTTATATTTTCCATTTTTTTCAGGTAGAGAAAGGAGCTCATAGAGATTAGGAAATTGGCCTGAAATCAAATAGCAGACAAGTCAGAGAAAGGGACTCACGCTCAGACTGCATCTGAAATCTTTGCTCTTACAAAACCCCAACCATTTGAGCTAGCGCCAAGGCCATTAGAATTGGAGCCAAAGGGACCTCAAACTCATGACTGCTTCTCTGCCTTGCCAGCTGTGTGATTTGAGACAAACAGCCTGGCCTCTCCGGGCCTTCATTGTCCCTCTCTGTGAAATAATAATGCTACTAGCCTTTTGCTTGTGGTGTAGGATTCTGTGAGATTCAGGGAACTGAGGAAGATTTTTTTAAGAGACAAGGTACTGGAAATACTCATGTGCTTGCCACTCAGACAACACACTCTGATAATATAAGCCTCACCCCTTAACAGGGAAGGCAAAACTGACCTACCTGTAAGTGCTGCGTGGAGGACTGAACAGGAACTGGCAAGAAAGAGTGAGTCACAACTAGTAGGAGTTTGCTCTCATCTCCCAGGTTGGCCTTGGGTTCTGTTGTGCTATTTAAAATCTCTCCACTTTGTCTAGCAAGAGTATCAAGTGCCATTTTTTCCTTGATGTAATTAGCTTTCTGGATTAAATAAAAAGCTCAAAAATACTATGTGGATGCTAAGGATTACTAATGTTACTAAATTATTTTACTTTTTTTTTTCATAATTATAGAGAATGAGTAATTAATTCTATGTGGTAAATTACCAAGTACTTTTCAACTGTATTTATTCATTTATTCAAGGTTCTTAATTTTATGATCTTTTAGTTATTCTTACAATATGGAAACAGTGACATGCTTATCTACCCTGTTTCTAAAAATTGTTGATCCTAGCAGAGAAGAATTTTTTTAATGAGCTATAACTAGTGGAAATGAACACACATTCAAAAACTCCAATATTACAGTACCTTTTCCTCATCATTTCACAATTATGACTCCATGTGTTGATGATCAATCCCCCGTTTTCGGGTGATTGCCTTATTAATGGCAAAGTGATGAGAATAGAATTAAATATTTGCACTAGGGGCTATGCTTAATTGAGTTTCTTCTCTGCTTATTGCAAGCTCTGGGTTTTGAAATTAAAGCCAACAAAGATGATGCCATTTAGAAACACGGCTAAAATTAGAAACCTTTTAAATACGGTAAAAACTCTACAGAGACTTGGACATTGATGTTCGTGTTCAGACTCGTGCTACAATTTTTGAAACAAAGCACGATTTATTTCTAACTTAAAAAATAAAATATGGACTATTTTGAGCCTGTACATTGTTCCAGAAATGACGTAGAACACTGAGGAGTGACACAAACCATAACGTAACAGGCACCATCACGACACCCACTCACAGAGCATCTGAGAGAGGGCCTCTGCTTCTCATTACCTGGGACAAAACTAGGATTCACAAATATCTGTTGGAGCCTGAGGTATGGCAAGTACTTCACCCAGAACTGGGCATATACCTGTGACCACAACACCGAAGAAGTCTCAGTGCACTGTTAATGAGAGGCACACACAAATCATAGAAAATCGAACGCATATAGAGGAGGTAACTGGAATTGTATTAAACACTGAAGGCTGAAGATAAGCCCACCATGGGAAGGTTCTGGAGAGCTCTGGATAAAGAATCAAGGACAAAGACCTAGAAGAAGGAGAGAGGAAGCAAAGAGGGGAAGGGAAGGAGGTGGTGCAGAGGGGGAGAGGTTCAGACAGGGTGCATGGGGGCCAGTCCTGAGAAATTCCACAGGACAGCCAAGAACTGAGACTTCTTCATGTATGAAAGGTTTGAAGAGGAGTGGTTATTTAATTACTTAAGCAATTTTGACTTTGGTCATTATATTTTTGAAAATGAATGATAGAGGACAAAAGTAGAAACAGAGGTCAGTTAAGACGCTCCTAGGTGGTCCAAGAGCAGGATGATGACAGCTTAGGATAGTGGCATCAGAAGCGGAGATGAGTACAGGCATTCCCAGAATAGAAGGCAGAGGAAGGGAAATGGGTCCCTTCTTTTCTGCCTTGGGATGGAATTCATACCAAGGGCTCTTCTGATTCTCAGGCCTTCAAATTCAGTCTTTCCTGGGTCTCCAGCTGCACGTCACGGGACTTCACTTGCACGATCACACAATCATACAAGCAAATTCCTCATAATACATCTCACTTTTGTGTGTGTGTGTGTGTGTGTGTGCACATATGTGTATTCATGAATCTTATTTCTTATGTTTCTGTGACAAATACAATATTAGAATCTTAGAGAAGAAAAAGTGCTGAAGGCCAGCTTCAGCAGCAGGGAAAAGGCTCGTCCCGAAAACGGCGCTGATGGGGAATCGACAGCGAAAATGGGAATAATCCACACACGAGACAGGTTGCAGAAATCCTTCTAACTTTACTTTTCTCAGCAATGGTTTTTATATATTCCACCAAACACAGCAGTTCACAATCCAACTATTGGGGGTTACATTAAGGAATCTCAAGAATTTTACACTTCCGCTATAGGAGGTTACATTAAGGAATCTCAGGAATTTCCGAGGTCATATAATCAGGGTAAAAATCAAATATTTGTCCCAAGTACATACTACTGGTTAATCCTATCTATCCTAGATTTGATGAGGGGTAAGGAAGAGTCTTTTACAGACACACAAAAAGACCATTAGCTTTTCGATGGAGAGAAGTTTAGACAATGGGCAATGCGGTGCCCTGTAGGGAGGGGTTATTTGCAAAAGCTAATCTTTAGCTGAAAAAAACCTGTCTTGCCGGTTTAGCTAGCTTCTGGCTAGATTCCACAGGAATCAGTTATTTTTGATAATTAAATGTATTAGAACCTGGTGGTCATAAAGCAGAAAGACATCAAGAGCACAGACAAAGTTAATTCCTAATGGTGGCATAAAAGTGGCATCTCATCAGCAAAGAGGAGCCAAGTTCAAACTTCAGGCATTTAACTGGAAGGAGCTTGGGCTCAAACTCATTGGCATAACCAAGGAAGAACCCAGATTCACAGCTCTGGATTAGCAGGTGGAAATCTAGCTCAATTCCAGATGAGAAAAGCCACAAAAAAGTTTGCTTAATATCCCATGTCTCATAAGTAGCAAACTTAAATTCTGACCCCAACATCCATGTTTTTTGTGTTTTATTACCTATCAGATGATTTGTAAGTGTGTTTTAATAAGTGAATAGAATTTTGCTGCCTAGAGATGCTGAGACAGGCACCACAGGATAAGGATACTGTGATATTTGTGGCACATAAACTGAATAGGGCAGAAGGTGATGACAATGATTTTGTTGTCCAAAATGGTTTCAGTGTAAGGTTTGAGAGGAAGCATGTTAGGAATAAGCCCATCTAATATGTAGAGAAAGGGGAGGGAACTTTTTGTTTCTCTTCTCCACCAATTAAGGATTCAATAATTGTCAATAAATTTGTAATTTATGTCAGCTCTGAAGTAAATCATGCATTTGGATTTCAATTGTCATTATACATGAGTGATGGTATGTGGAGGGATTTGATGCTTGTTCCCTGCAACTCTCAAAAGACAGAATGCAGAAGTGGCATTTGTCAGGGAGTTGGCTTTGCACTCAATTAATTAGATAGCTCTAAAAATATCTGACCTCACTGAAGAGGAGAGTATTTCACGACAGTCCTATCACTTTACACATCTGAACACTCTTCTGATTGCGCTTTCAGTGAGCATTTTCCTTATTTGTCAAACATTTTTCTGTTTCAATTTCCTATTAGATGACCAACTTTACTTTAAAACAGTCAATTTTCTTCTCCTTGCCTAAGTTATCTTGGATGCATTTGGCTTTTATATCCATCTAGTTATCCATTTATATCAATTTCTGATGTATATGAATGAAAATGCAATATACACCTTGTGTGTTTGTGGCTTTGTTGATAAAGACTGGCAGAGAGAGAGAGAAATCAGAAGGACTTAAAAGAGTCAGGAAAGAGATTGGGCCAGAGGGTAAAGAGGGTATGGGGAGAAGAAAAAGAAAACTGATGCAGATTTGTGTTCACTGCAATTATGTTGAAGTGAATCTGCAATCAGTACTTTATTCTCATCTCTTCTTTACATTGGGGCAAGAATGCAGTAGAAATAGACATGCTATTAATTATAGTCATGGCTGCGAATGGTTTAACTCCTATGCTTATTTTTTATGTGGCAAAATAGAAAGTTATATTTACAAACTAGGCTAAATTGGTTGTAAATTTTACTTGACCACATGTAGCTCTGTCAAAATCTTAATTATGATAGATTAGTATTACAGAAAGAGCTTGAAATTTTAAGTTAAAAATAAACTCACTGGGCACCCATATGCACAAATTACTACCCATAAGACCTTCAATAAGTAACGCACCATCTCTGAGTCTCAGTTCCTCCCTTGTAAACTCAGAATAATAATGTTGCTTTGTTTAGACATTTTAAAAAATCCAGCAAGATATTAAATATAAACAGTTGTGGTGCCTAATGATCATCCATAGAAAATCACCTTCTTCTCATTGGAGTAAGACAGGATGAAAGAGGGAATACCACTGAGATATTAGACACTGTGTTAGTTTGCTTGGGCTCCCAGAACAAATTACCAAAGACTGAGCAACTTAAGTAGCATATACTGATTTTCTCAGAGTTCTGGGGTTAGATGTTTGAGATCTAGGGTAGGCAGCTTTGACTTCTGAAGCATCTCTCCTTAGCTTATACATGGCCATCTTTTCCTTGTATCCTCAGATGGTATTCCTTCTATGTGATCTGTGAGAAAAGAAGACAAAAAGTACCCCCCCACACACACACACTTTCCCTACATATTTGATGTGCTCATTCCTAACATGCTTATTCTCAAACCATACACTGAAACCACTCTGAACAACAAAATCATTGTCATCGTCTTCTGCCCTGTTCAGTTTATGGACAGGGTATCCTTATCACGGTATCCTTATCTTGTGATGCCTGTCTCAGCATCTCTATGCATGGTCTCCTTCTCTGCATGGTATCCTAATCTCTTCTTCCTATAAGGACACCAGTTATATTAGATTAGGTCCTACCCATATGATTTCATTTAATTTTAAATTACTTCCTAAAAAACTCCATTTCCAAATACAGTCACTTTCTGAGGTACTGGGGTTAGGAATTTAATATATAAATTTTAAGACACACACAGTTTAGCCCATAACAGATAGATTTGGGATGAATAGGTTTTACAGAATTTTAAGTTCTGGAGAAGCTTTTGAACACATATTTGTGCCTTGTAATTCACATTAGAAGAGCAAAGAACGAAGCCAACACAGTCAAGCTTGACTGGGATGCCAGAAACTCCAGTCAGGAGGTAGAAAGATCATTGACACTGACAGCAGGACAGTAGTCAGGTAAGCCTGCATATGATGGGAGGAGAGTGGGCGGGGGGACACGGGGATGTGTCTAGGCGCACATGTGTGTCCTTCTGAAGGAGTGAGGATGTGTGTGTGTGGCCATGTGCTGTGCAAGTGTGTGGGTGTGCATTCACATTTGGGTTTGTGTGGGTGCAGGGCTGAGGAGGGTGATACAACATCGCCTCTGAAAGAAGAATCAAGAGCATGGTAAGTGGTTCCACAGGAGGACAGCAGCACAGGCACCACTGTGCCATCATGGAAGGGCATGGCTTCTCACCACCTTCTTGGCAGAGTTCTAGGGTGTTTGGACAAGCTCAGATGAAGTTGGAATGAAATGTATATGCCCAAGTCAGTTTCTGCCAACACAATGGGCCTCCAGAGGAGTTGAGTAGGAGAAGGATTTCAGCTACAGCCCACTTCCCAAGCAAAGCCCACCATGAAACTACTTCCTAGGGCCAGAAGTGCTTGGTTTTTGTTTTATCTCATTTGCATAACGATGCTCTAGAATACCAGAAGGTCTTGCCTACTGTCTTCTACAGAACTTGGTAGGAAAATAGGCTATAAGCCTATTGTTGTTAGCATTTCGAGCATTTGGTGCTTTCTCTTATACATCTTGAAGCATGAGTACTAGCTCAAAATAAAAAGAAAAAAGAAAGCGTATGAGCAATGGTCCTGCAAAGGTAGACTTTTGGAGAAAAATAAGTCAAATACTCCCAAAATATTTGTATTTTCTTTGAAAAATAATTCTTTCATACAGTCATGGAGATGTGCATAATGTAGCTTCTCTGTCAAGACACATGCATGATGGTTTCCTCTATTTTAGATCATATATCCAGCTATGATCTGACCCTGTGCTCTTTGCTGATACATTGGCTTAATATGTTTGGTACATTAGCCATGTATACCACAGAATGTCTCAGCCTTAATTTTCTTCCATGTATTTGATATGTTAGCTATTGTGTCATTCTAGGTAGCATAGGACCAGGTTATAGTAATCCAGAGAGACACCAAGATCCTACTGAACTAAATTCTCATAACCCCCAGTCTGGCCTTGACAAGCAGAGCTTGATCTCTACCAACTTGCATGGCCTCCTTCTCTGCATCTTTGGGTTGGGATGAGAAAGAGACTCATCTACAAATAAGCAACTCTTGCAGACATTTATAAATATGTAAGATATGCGACCAAATTTCAAATGTATATGTATGAATAAATAACAGAAGGTATGTGCATTGTTCAAAATGTGTTGAAATGGCACTATGCCATCAAATGATTGAATTTCAATTTAAAAAGCACATAGCTTTTCAGACAGCAATCTTATTTCACAAATGGAAAGACTGGGGTTGAAGGATATTATATTTGTTTTTCCTTTTCTGTTTACCTTAAATGTGCTTTTTGTATCCAATTGGAAATTAAAACCAGGTCATTTTTCTTCTAGTGCAGGGCATACACATTATTTCTTTCAGCAAAGCATGTCTGAGGAGTTCACCACATGCAAAAGTACATGCTAGAAGCTTGAAGATAAGGTCCACTGCTGCTTGTAAAACATGCCAGTGGATATCAGAAGAACAAGACTAGGAGAGAGCAACAGGGGCAGAACAGCGATGGAAGGAGCCAGACAGATCGTCCCAAGGCACAGCCCCAATTTCTTGGCCTGACATTCCTACTGCCCCTGAGAGGTAATAGAACAGCACAGACTTCAGGTTTTAATGAAAAAAAAAAATACTATATGTTGTTAATACTTTATAGCTGGGAAGAAGTGCCAAGTTTTGCTACAGCATCAGTGATATGGTGAGGAATTTTGACTTTAGGAGGAAAAGAGAGTTCAGATTTTAAAAAAAGAGATTCAGTTAGAAGCAATATTCTAGTGGCATGGAGCACTAGGTTAAAGGTTTGGGGCTTTTTGTTCTAAACATTAAAAGGTACAAATATTACAACATCCATTTAAGCATGAACCCTAGCAGTGTCTGAGCTCCTCGCAGATAGCAGAAACTTATGTCCTGCTTATCCCCAGCTCTAGTCCCACTTGAATACAGCTCATTACCTGTTTTGTTTCATGGTGTTGGGGTGAGAACCTGGAGCCTGATACACACTGGGCAAGCTCTTCAGCACTGTGCTACATCCACAGTTCTGATCTAACATTTTAGCCTTGTTTCAGGCTCTGGGGCATTTTTTTCCCCATGAATCACTGGAGTTTTAAGGAGCAGTCATTCTTACTAAGGACATTCATCCCCAAATAAATGCATTTCCTTGTTCTGGCATGTTTGATTTACAACACATTGCCATTGCCAAATCGCAGAGCAGTGGCTGGGTGTTACTTGAGGCTGAACCACAACCTTTAATATCAAAGTAGTAAAAAGGGAACTTTATAATTTGGTTACAAATGGGGAAGGTCCCCAGGATAGCAAAATTGTTTGGATTACTCAGTGTGCAGCAAGTGGCAGCAAAACTTTTCAGAAGCACTGACCAAATGCTAGATCTTATTCTGAATCAGCAGAGTGAATGTTCAGGCTAAATTTGGCTGCTGCCTGTTTTTCCAAGTAAAATTTTATTGGAACACACTCATGACTGTTTATATTTAATATGGCTGTATTTGCTCTACAAAAATAGATTTGAACAGTGGCAACAGAGACCATATCAAAGTGAAGCCTACAATACTCATCATCTAGCTCTTTATGGGTAACATCTGCTGATCTTTGTCCTAAGGGCTTTACCTGAATTCATCCAACTTAATATGCTCAGCTTCATCCTGTAGCATAGCAACATTGCCACATGACACTAGGAAGTTGAGAGAGATGTGATGAAGTTATAGGTCATATAGTCATGTCTTAGAAGCCAGATTCAGATAGAGTCTGTCCAGTGTAGAGTCTATGCACGTAAAAATGTTATATATCATAGATAGATAGGTAGATTGATTGATAGATGATAGATATTGTTATATAAATGTGCATAATAGCTGTATTGAAATATGATTCACATAGCATCTTACCCATTTAAACTAAATCATTAGGTAGTGCTTAGTATATTCACAGAATTGTACAAAAATCAGTACGATGAGTTTAAAACCATTTCTATCACTTCCAAAAGAAATTTTATACTCATCAGAAGTACCTAATTATACTTTATTTTCCACCTCTTCCGCAACACACATTATTGTCTCTTTTTTCGGTTTATTGTTTGTTTGTTTGTTTTGTTCTTTAACCACCATCATTTTGAGTATGAAATGATATTTCATTGTGGATTTACTTTTACCCAAAGACAAATGATTTGGAGAATTTGTACATACTTTAAGGCCATTTGCGTATCTTCCTTGGAAAAATGGGTTTTGGTCCAGGCATAGTGGTGCATGCCTGTAATCCCAGCGGCTTAGGAGGCTGAGGCAGAAGGATCGCAAGTTCAAAGCCAGCCTCAGCAAAAGCAAGGTACTAAGCAACTCAGTGAGACCCTGTCTCTAAATAAAATACAATATAGGGCTGGGGATGTGGCTCAGTGGTTGAGTGCCCCTGAGTTTAATTCCTGGTACCTTTCCAAAAAAAAAAAAAAATGGCTTTTGGAATTCTTTGTCATCATTAAATGCTTTTTTTAAAATTTAATATCAAATTGTAAAAACTAAGAAATATATTCTAGGTAGATGGGCTTTAATAGAGATTTTACTTTCAAATATTTTTCCTTCTTCTTTATTTTGTTCTTTCTTAATGGTGTCCTTAAATGTTCGATTGAATTTAATTTTGATGAAGTTCAAGTTAATATATTTATTTTGTCATTTAGATTATGGTGTCATCTCTAAGACAGTCTTGCTTAACTAAATGTCATGAACTCTTATGTTTTGTTGTATTCTGTTTTTTTTTTTTTGTTGTTTTTTGTTTTTTTTTTTTTTTCCTTTTCAGCACTGGGGCTGGAATCTAGGACCTTGATAGTCAAGAACACTACCACTGAGTTACAGCCCCAATCCTACTTCTTTGTTGTCTTGTACACATTTATAGTTTTGTTCCTTATACTTAGATTCATTATCCATTTTGTGGATATTTTTTTTTTCTTCTTTGGTAACAGGGATTGAATCCAGAAGGATCAACCACTGAATCACATCCTCAGCCTTTTTTATTTTTTATTTTGAGACAGGGCCTCGCTAAGTTGCTGAGGCTGTTTTTGAACTTTCAATCCTCCTGCCTCAGTCTCCAGGACCACTGGAATTAAAGATGTGGACCACGGTGTCAGCTTGTTGTGGATAATTTTTTAATCAGGTATGGAAAAAGGGGCCTAATTTTATTCTTTTGCATTTCTATAAGCAATCACCCCAGGACCATTTGTCATAAAGAATATTATTCCTCATTGACTTTCATGGGCACCCTTGGTAAAATTAAAACTGTTTTAGGGGGCTGGGGTTGTGGCTAAGTGGTAGAGCACTTTCCTAGCATGCGTGAGGTGCTGGGTTCGATCCTCAGCACCACATAAAAATAAATAAATAAAAGTATTATATCCAACTATAACTAAAAATAACAATTAAAAATTTTTTTTTAGTTTGTCCCTGAACTTTAGCTTCCACTCTCCTAATTCAACTAATCAAAACCACACAGATTTGATTACTGAAGTTTTATAGTTAAAGTTTGAAACCAGGAGATATGAGTTCTCCAGCTTTATTTATTTTAAGACTTGTTGTGGCTATTTTGTGTCCCTTCGATTTGCATATGAACTTTAAAATAAATCTGTTGATTACTGCAAGGAAGCGTGTGAGAATTGATAAAGACTGTGTTGAGACGCTGTGGATTAATTTGAGGATTATTGCTGTTCTAACAGTATTATATCTTCTGTAGTATAAAATTAGTATGTCTTATTATTTTTTATATGACATATATTTCAGCTTTTAGTGTACAAGTCTCACACTTTCAAAAGCATATATTCCTAAGAAAATTGTATTATTTCCTCTATTATTTTAAATGGAATTGGGTTATCAGTCTCATGTTTGGCTTGTTCTCTGCACTTACATAAATACAGCAGATAATTATGAATATGATTCCTTAGAATTTTCTATTAGCAAGATGCTGTCATATGATAATACAAATAGTTAATTTCTGATTTGCCAAACTGGACTTATTTTTAATTTTATTTTCATTGTGTTTATATGTAATTTACCGAGCTGGAATCTCAAGTACAAAGTTGAATAAAAGTGGTCAGAGTGCACACCTTGAAAGTCCCTGATCCTAAGATAAAAGCATTTAGTCCTGCCGGGCGCGGTGGCGCACGCCTGTAATCCCAGCACTTTGGGAGGCTGAGGCAGGAGGATCGCGAGTTCAAAGCCAGCCTCAGCAATGGCGAGGCACTTAGCAACTCAGTGAGACCCTGTCTCTAAATAAAATACAAAAAAGGTCTGGGGATGTGGCCCAGTGGTCGAGTGCCCCTGAGTTCAATCCCCAGTACCACAAAAAAAAAAAAAAAAAAAAAAAAAAAAGCATTTAGTCCTTCAATATTTTGATATATATTATGATGTCTTTCATCAGGGCAAACAATTTTCCTTTTAATTTTAGTTTTTGAAAAAGTATTTTTATTATGAATATATGTTGGATTTTGTTGAAAGCTTTTTTCCAAGAGTAGATGGTCATGTGTTTTTGTTCCTTTGTTTTACAGGGATGATGCGTTATATGAATTTAATTCTTGGATATTAAATCAATTCTGAATTCCTGGGATAAGGCCCATTTCATCATGATGAATGATGATTTTAAGCTGAAGTTTGCTACTAGTTTTCGAATACTTTTTTGTCTGTATTTTAAGAGATAATATTCTGTTATTTTCTTTTCGGGGCAACATTGGTTTTGGTAATAGTCTAATAAGGAGCTCACAGATTGAGTCAGGAAGTGTCTCCTCTTCCCATTTGCAGAATAGTCTGTAAAGAACTGGTATTCATTCTTTAAATGTTTGGTAGAATTAACTAGTGAAACAATCTGGGCTTGGGATTCTTTTTGTGGAAAGTTTGTCAGTTACAAAAGCTCTCTAATTATTTCATATCAGGCTATACAGGTTTCTATTTCTTCTTGAGTCAGTTTCAGTAGTTTGTGTCTTTCTAGAAGATTTTATATTTAATCTCTGTTTCTTTAATATTTCTGGCATACAGCATTGGAGTATTCTGTGATAATCTTTATTTTTATTTACAAGACCCTAGTAGTCATAACTACTCCTTCCCATTACTTTCATTCTCCACTTTTATTTTTTTTTCTTGATTAGTCCAGCTACATTGTTATTAAGGTTATTCATCTTTATAAGAAGAGTTTTTCCTTTGCTTGTTCCTTTTATTGTTTTTGTTATTTCTTCCATTTACTTCCACTCTACTTTTGTTAATTCAGTCATTTTGCTGTTTTACATTTAGTTTTACATCCAGTGTCTAAAAAGGTGGAAAATTATTATTATTATTATTATTATTATTATTTTTACTTAGGATTGCCTCTAAGACTATATTAATTTCCCTCTAGCCAGTATTTTAGCACCATCACATACACTTTGGTATGTTGTTTCTTCATTTTTATTCATTTCAAAATATCTTTTGTTTTTCTGTGTATTTTTTTTTTTTCTTTAGCCAATTGATTATTTAGGAGTGTATGGTTTAATTCTCATATTATTTCTGAATTTTCAAAGTTTCCTGCGCTATTGATTTCTAATCTCCTGTCATTGTGGTTATGGATCTTAGTGTGTCTAATAATTTTATTCTTTCAAATTCACTGAGGCTCCCTTATGATGGAGGGTGTGCTCTGTCCTGGAGGATGTTCTTCCTGCACTTGAGAGCGCCTGTTCCCCAGCTGAGTGTCAGGTCTGGTTGGTCTGCTCAGTGCTGGCATCTGATGTCTTTCCAGTCGTTTCTTCCCCTGTGGATTGTGAAACTCGGCTCTCCAGTAATGAAGGGAGGTAGAGGAATCTGCAGCTTTGTGGCCACGCCGACCGCTTCCTTTCTTTCTTTCTGTTTTTGTCCATCCTCGTTGTCCCTGAGGTGGGTTGCCCACTGGGTCATTATGACATGATCCTCCGTGTCTCCTGTTTTAAAGTCTATTTCATCTGCTGCTGGTAGGGCAGTCCCTAAGGTCATCATTATTGTGACATATTTTTCTACCCTCTATATTCAAACTATTAGTGCCTTTGACTCTAAAGTGTTTTGCTTACAGAAAGCATATAATTGGATACCATTCTGTTTTATTCCACACCCTCCTGTCTGTGTTTTCATTGGATAGTTCAATGCATTTACTGTCATTATTGATATAGTTGGATTTATGCCTTCAGTGTCACTCTATGTGTTCTGTATGTCTCATTCTTTGTTCTTTCATTCCTCCTTCATTTTTAGCATTTACATGAATTAATATTTTTGGTATCAATCTGAATACTTTTAATAATTATTTATTATATTCTTGAGTTGTTTTCTTATAAGAATCTGTTAGATTTATACTAATTCAATTATAATTAGATATAGAAACATTGCTGCTGAGTATACTTGATCTTCCTTTTTGTGCTATTAATAACTATATCCCTGAATGGATAGGATTTATTTTAAATAACATATCATAACACCATTTGTTGTAATTATTTATATAAACTTTGTATTGTATTTTTATGTATGTAACAAATATGTAATTATTCATATAAGGTTGTATAATAAAATTATTTATATACTCAATTAAGGAAACTATGAAAAGAGGAAGATCATGCATATATTACGGATGTGTCACATTAACCTTCTCACTGGCCATTTCTGATTCCCTGGTTTTTTCCTATGGAGATAACTTGTTCTCAGTTCTCATTTCCTTAATGCAATATAGCTTTGTTCCATCCACCTACCGTGTGATGTTAAAGTCTTACATAAATTATATCTCTACATGCTACATACCCAACAATAAAACAGACACATATTGTGGTACACACTTTTCAAATCAGTTGGAAATACAAATCTACTTAATTACATAATTACCTTTACCATGGTCTTTCTTTCTTTTTGTAGATTCAAATTATGTCTAGTGTCACTTGCTGTCAGTGTGAAGAATTCCCTTTAGTGAGTCCTCCAAGGTACTTCCACTAGCTGAAAATTCTGTTTTCTGTATCTGGCAATGTCTTTATTTTGCCTTCAATTCTCAATAACAATTTTCTTGGATATAAACTGACATTGTTTCACTAACATTTTTTCTTTCCTTTAGCTCTTTGAATATGTCATATTCCCAGTCTGGCATCCACTATTTCTCATGAGAATTCAGTTGTTAATCTTATTGTGGTTTTTGTACCTCATATGAAAGTAATATGTAAGTCACTTGCTCTGGATGATTTCATGATTCTCTGCTTGTATATCAACATTTTGACTATGATGTGTCTGGTTGTGGATCTCTGCATTTTAATCCAGATCTGTTGAGCATCTTGGACATATGCACGGACATTTTTTCACTAAATTTTAAAAGTATTCAGTCATTATTTCATGGGATATTTTTATATTTCTTTGCTCTGTCTTTTCCTTTTGGAAACCATGCTACACATATGTTGATGTCCCACTATTAAGATCTTTTCCTCATTGTGTTATTCTTTTGTTCTCTGTGCTTCAAATTCTATAATATCTATTGATCTATCTTCAATCTTCCTTTGTCCAGTTTGAATCTACCTTTGGGCCATTCCACTGAATTTTTCATTGCAATCATTTTTACTTTCCAATAACAGAGTTTCCATTTGGTTCTTATCTATTACTTATTTCTCTTTTTTTGACGTTGCCTCTTTAATGAAACATTATTTTCATACCCTAGTTTTTTCTTTAATCATAGTTTCTTTAAGTTTTTTGAATTCCTTCATAATAACTTTTTTGAAGTCTTTGTTTAGTTTGCCATTTGTGCTCTCTTACAGGCTATTTATAATTTCTAGTTTGTTCTTGACTATAAGCTGAAATTTCTTGTTTCTTTGCATGTCTCATCCATCCTTTTATTGAAAATGGGACATTGTGTGGAATATAGTACTGCAATTCTGGACACTGCTGGGACATTGTGTGGAATATAGTACTGCAATTCTGGACACTGCTCCCTGTTCCCTTCTGTATTAGCCATTGTTTTTATTTGCATGACTGTTCTGTTTAGTGACTTGGATATATATATATATATATATATATATATATATATATATATATACACACACACACACATATAAAATGTATATATATTTTATACATATACATTATATATACATATATATAATTGTGTGTATATATGTGTATAATTGTGTTTGTGTGTGTGTGTGTGTGTGTGTGTGTGCAATCATCCTGAGATGACAATGACCTTAGCACTTCTTTTTTGGACCTTTATTTCCTCTAATCCTTTTGTGACCTGCCTCTGCTGTATCATACCCAGCTCTTAGGCTCCAATAATTGCTAACTATTGGCTCTATTCTTTCTGATAATGTCCTGAGGCATAAATTGTTCCATAGTCCAATCCAATTAATTTTAGGTCCTTTGCAGGTTATTCCTTGGACCTGTATTTGAGGTTTATATTAAAGTAAGGAGGCTCTTCTTACCTTTTGTGAAGTTGAAACTTTCAAACTTGTCAACCTAAGATTTGTTTGCCCATTTTCATAGAAAATACCAACTTCCTCTTGTTTACTTGCTACCCAAAACTCTTTACTTGGGAGAGCATATGTAGGCTTGAAATTACCACACTCTTCCAAATGCATTCAGCTCCTTTGGTAAAGGCTTTGTAGAGAGAGATGTGTTCTTAGGGCTTGCCTTCCCTACCTTGGACAAAATTTCTGAGCTATTGTTCTGATGCTAGTGGAAGAGGAATTGGTACTGCCTCTCTCAAAGTAAAACCCCTATTTGATGAGAAAGATTCTAGGGGTGGTACTAGCCTCTGATCCTCTTGGCTTGTTTTTCTTGGTGTGGAAATTCTGCCATGTGAGCCAGTTCTGTTAAGGCTGATAGAGACACAAGTATTCTCAGTCTGTGTTTCACTGGGTGGCGCTTCTAACCTATGAGTAGGACTTTGTGGTGGAAGAGAGCCAGACGGATCAGGGAGGGATGGCTGGCAACTTGTCTTTTGCAACGAGGTATTCCATAGCTGTGAGCTAGGGAGAGAAGGAGCCCCATCTTCTTAGCTATATCTGCCTAAAATGGAGCTTCCATTACACTGATGCAAGTGTAGAAGGTGCAGACAGTGAGCAGTCTGTGCTCAAGGCCGTGGATTCTTACTGTTCAGGGATTTAGTCGATTTCCTGAATATCTGTTTGTTTATCTTCTGTATGATCTCAGGATAATTTATAGCACTTGATGCCTGTTTTTTTTTTTTTTTATAATGTTCACCAATAGATTTTTTTTTAATAATGTTCACCAATTAGATTCATGATGTTCTTATGCCCTGATTCCATGAGGATCAGGTCCTGAAGAAATGGCTTTTAAACAGACTATATGATTCTCGGTGCAAATACCACTAAATGCATGATTGCTGCCTTAAGACATGATTGAACAAATGTTGTTAAAACCATACTACACGTCAAAGGAGTTTGAAATCATGATGGCAACAGGAATAAATTTAGAGCTCACTGAGCACAACTACTTACAATGTTCTGGGTCAGAGTGGAAAACCTTTTGCAAATTCAGATGCACATACATGTCTAGAATAGAACCATTTCACATGCAAGAGGCTTCAGAGAAAAAAAAATATTCCTAAAGGAAAAGAGGGTTATTTTGGTTGTTTTTGCTTCACTGTGACAAAGACCTGACAAGAACAACCTAGAGGAGCAAAAGTTTATTTGGTTCATGGTTTCAGAGGATCAGCCCGTGATCAGCCAGCTCCATTGTTCTGTGCTGAAGGTGAGGCAGAACATCATGGTGGAGAAAAGCAGCTTAGGGCATGGCAACCAAGAAGCATAGAGAGAGCACTCCTTACCATGGACAACACGTAAACCAGTGACCTTTCTCCTCAAGCCACACCCTTCCTGCCTACAGTCACCACCCAGTTATTCCAGCAGTGGATGAATCCAATGATCATGTTACACTTCCCACTATCTAATCATTTCATCTCTGAAAATTCTTACATTGTCTCACACATGAGCTTTGGAGGGACACCTCATAGTTAAACAATAGTAAGGGCTGTTCAACAAATATTATGGGGATCCTTAACATGGGGAGTGATATTATGATGCATAATCCATACAAGGGAAATTCTAAGAAAAAAAGAAGAAAGGGAAAAAGGCAAAAAGAAAAGAATCAGAAATATGCACAACTATGTTCATTGCAAATGAAAATATGTAATCATGCCACATACATGGCAGATCTCAGAAAAACACATGACATAGAATAGTGAGTTGCTATCATGGCAAGTTCACATATGTGTCATGGCAGAGTAGAAATAGTATGTTAACCTATTAGTTATAGGGAAAAATAATCATAAACTCTGATGAGGACTGTGAAAGAAATGAACAAGAGATTTATGACAATATTTTTAAAGATTTTTTTTAGTTGTAGATGGATACATTTATTTTATTGGTTTATTTATATGTGGTGCTGAGAATTGAACCTAGGGCCTCACACGTGTGAGGCAAACACTCTACCACTGTGCCACAACCCCAGTCCCAATTTATGACAATATTATCTACCAGGAAAATGAAATATACAATAGTGCTTCAGGAACTTTTTTTTTCATAGAGGGTTTGAGCTAATAGAAAAATATGAATAGGTGTTAGATGAATAGATGGAAGGCACCAGAGTAGCAGGTAAAAAGGACCCTGGAAGAAGGGGGCTTTTCAGATTCAAAGGTATTACATAAGGACAGATAAAAATCACAGACCCAATCATGAAATCTTTGTGATGCTATGTTAGATCTTTGCAAAACCACCAAAGTGATTTTTTTTTTAAATCTCTGTGTGTGTGAAATATGTATGAGAGTGGGGTCTGTGTGTGTGCATGTGCGTGTGTGTGTCTGTGTGTGCGTGCGCATGTGTTTAATATTCCTCTCTTCAGTATAAAGAATAAAAGGACAAGATCTTGAAACAGCGCTCTGAAGATTGGAGTCTGTAACAAAATAAAATGAAGTCCTTAAAATATTATTTACCATCACCTGTTTTATATCCAATTACATAGACCACAAAGTATTGCTGCCATGAACTCAAAACGTGCTCCAGAATTCTAACAGCACGGTTCCCCTGGGCTTTTGTTATAGCCTCCACTCAGCTAGACGGAGAGGGGACTGGAGAACACTATGACCCCTTCTGACTCTTCTAGTCACTGTTGCCATTCAGCAAACATGTGCTCTTCTTAGTGACACTCGTTCACGTGAACTATTTTCTAGGAGGCTTCCTTGTCCCTGGTGTCCACCCACATGGCCAGTGAGCATGCCTGGAAATGTGCAGATGGGAGAAAATTAACCACAGAGCTTTTCTTTAGCAACTGTCGTTTTACAGAGTTTACTTGCGTGTGACTAGCAGTTTTACCCAAGAACACTCTGGTCTTTGTGGACTGGTGCAGGAGCCCTAATTAAGGAGATAATAGCTAAGATTGTGGATAGCTGTGAGCCAATAGCATTACACCTTCCATGGTCTCATGAGACTTGGCCTGGGACATTGTGGATGGGGTCAGCGCCATTTGCATGGTCTTGGGAGACTTGGCCCGGGACAGCATGGACGGGGTCAACGCCATTGTGTGTGTGGTGTGGTGGTGTTTGTGGAGTGTGTATGGTGTTGGAGGTTGCTGGAGCCGGAGAGAGAAGAATAAAAGAACTTTTTTTTTATTTCCATCCTGCCTCTGAATTTTCTCCCGCAGCGTCGTTGCTCCAAGCGGCAATCGCTTCAGGCAACAACAGACTGGGAAGAAAAAAAGGGTGACTGGGAAGGGAAGTGGGAGAGATACAACAGCTCTCCTGATTCGTCATAGAAGAGACCCCATCAGCCACCTGTTGCCCCATCAGTACAGCATACTCGCAAAACCATCCCAAAATTCAGTGGTTTTAAGTAACTGACTTTGTTCACATGTTCATGGGCATTCATGTCAACTGTGGTTTAGCTGCTCTATGATGAGCAGTCTTTCTGTGGGTTGTGAATAGATCGAGTTTGGTTCCAGGATATGGATTGCATTCTGGTCCATTTCAATGTGTCCTTTATTCCTCGGATCAGCCGGAAGAGTAGACAGTTACTTCTCCTGGACAATTACCAGAGTCAAAGATTCTAGATCCATAGGTAGAAAAGAGTGTTCTGCACACTGTAGAAGAGAAAAGGAAGCAAATATTTTTTGACCAATAACCCAAATCCTCAACCAGTTTAAATCGGGTAATTCCTTATGAAGTCCTTTTGACCACAGAACAAATGCAGATATTGATCAGGTTAGGACTATTTTGTCTAGCAGATGATGTTCCCTGTCTTCATGCTAACCAGGACTTAATTTCTCTCAATTTGAAATTGAGAATATCTTAGTCCAGTTTCTGCTGCCTGTGGCACCATGACAAAGACTGGATGAGACTGAAAGCAAATAGCTTTATTTGGAGCCCTTGTTCTGGAGGTCCAAGGTTGAAGGGTTGGATCTGGTGATGATCCTCTTACTGTCAGAGTCTCACGATGGTGCAGGGCATAATGTAGCAACAGACAAGGACAGCCTAAGTGTGTGTGTTCCTTCTTATCCACTCATGGGTGTCCTATGATGGTGACCTCACCTAACCTTAATCACCATCCAAAGCCCCAGCTCTAAGCATCATGGTGGACACCCCTCCTCAACTTCTCACAAGGAGTATTGAGTTTCAGCACATGAACCTTGGGTTACAAGCTCATACCACGGCAGAAAGGCAAACTGAAAAGTCCATCATGGGAAATACAAAATGAAAAATGATAAGGGATTGGTTTTGCACCTAACATCCATTCATATTATCATCTCCTTCTTCATAGATGGTTTTCTGATACCCTGGGTTTCTCTTGGGGACACAAAATTGCCAGGTTGTTTAGTCATCTTGTGCATTTGCTTAAAATGTGCCTTTAGCCTGGGATAAAATTCCTGCCTCTTGATTTTACAATTTTACAATTGCCTGTCTTGATTTTACAATTATTCATTTAATAATTTAAGATTCTGATACTTCAAGAGTCATCTCTCTTCCTTTCAGGTCATTAGCTTGAAGTGTGATTTTCCTCCTTCATCTTTAGTTCTGTCAAAAAGCATTCTGCAGAAAGAACACATCTGAAATAAGTGCAAATTAAAGAGTGGGATGGAACCCGAAGTCAGATAAGAGTCAGAATAGGTATGGGACACTTGGGGTATTTTATGGAATTATCATCATTCAAAATAACTGGTCAAATCAAACCTGATGATATAAAAATATTTTTCCCCTCCTCTGTATGTTCTTACTCTTCTTCTGCTTTTGTACCCTGTATTTCTTTATGTAGGCTTCCCTTTCACCCCTCCTAGGGTAGATAATGCAAATGAGTGCATTCTTCACATAACTGTGTTCCAGGGTAGGCATGGAACTCCAGTCTGGGGAATATGCAGGACTAACTCCTGGCCAAGAATGAAGGGGGGCTTCACAAACCATTCTAAAAAGGATTTTCTGTCCTTAACATTCCTGGGACTCTTGAAATAGCGAATTTGTCTTTCTGTTTATCTGGAATATGGTAGAATGCTATCTTAGTAGGGTAAGTAACCTCTCTCCTGTCATCTAATAAGTTCATCAGGAGTGAATGATGGAGAAGTACTAAATCCATTCAAGCTATTGGACAAGGTGATGTCAGATGCTAGACAACTAAGAGGATGCTCACGCTTGTGAGCTAACCTTCACACTTTTTTGTTTGACCCATTTGAATTGATTTTCTGACCATTGAAATCTGTGAGTTTTCTCTTGTGTCCACAGCTCTCCAAGGAAGTGGAGGAGCTGGTTACAGGAGAGTCCGGGAAGGCTGGGAAGGTACGTGTGGAGACTGGGAGCAGATATAGAAAGCAAGGCCAGCAAGTAGGTGGTAATGTCCACAGGTTAACGGGGGCCCAGGAGGGAATTAGGTGGTGATACTTCCCCTCATTGTCTAGCACTGCCATGTTTATTTTAGTGCACTCTTCCAGCAAGATTGTATTTCCCACTGAGACAGATGTCAACAACCAGACACTAGTTCATTCTCAAGGGACTCTGATTTTCTTTAGATGATGTGTCTCAGTTTAGAAAATGCTAAACTGAGAGGAAGTAAGCCAAGTGGTTAGCCAGAAATGGTGCTTCCTAGATGCTGTTAATTTTCCTGCAGAGAGAAAATGGAGACATTAAAAAGATTGTCACATGCAATATTTCAGAAGTAGGAATCAATACAATACATTTGGGGACATTACAAATAGTGCAAAATTTGAGTAAAAACCATGAGAAAGAATTAGAAAAATAATGCTGAAAATGTGTTGGTTGAGGTCATGTTGTGAGGGTGCTGGAAAGCTTTGTTAAGAGAGATGTACTTCTGGGAAAGTTCTGTTTAATTTTTTGCCCATTTATTAATTGGATTATTTGATTTTCTGGTGTTTAATTTTTTTTGAGTTCTTTATATATGCTGGATATTAATCCCCAGTCAGAGGGGTAGCTGGCAAATTTTCTCCTATTCCATATGTTTTCTCTTTGCTTCTCTTCACAATTGTTTCCTTTGCTGTGCAGGTTTTTAATTTGAGGACATCCCACTTATTGACTTTTGGTTTTGATTCTTGAGTTTTAAGAATTTCAGCAAAGAATTTGGTGCCTGTGCCAATATGTTGGAGTGGTTACCTGTTTTCTTCTGGCAGTTGCAGAGTTTCTGGTCTAATTCTTAGGTTTTTGATAAATTTTGAGTTGCCTTTTACACAGGGAGAGAGAGGTACCGATATACTTTCATCTTCTACATGTGGTTGTCCATTTTTTCCATCAATATTTGTTAAAAAAGATTTATTTTCCACAACCTGTATTTTTGGCAACATTGTCAAGGGTCAGATGACTGTTTCTAGGTGAGTTTGTTTCTATGTCCTCTATTCTATTCCATTGGTTGTCATGTCTGGTTTGATGCCAATAGCATGCTGTTTTTGTTACTTAGTTCTGTAGAATAAGTTGAGATCAGGTACTGTGATATCTCCAGCATCACTCTTCTTGCTCAAGACTTCTCTGGCTATTCTGGGTCTTTTAGTTTTTCCAAACAAATTATAGCTCCATGTTTGGCTAGTTCTGTGAAGAATTCCATTGATATTTTCATGGCAACTTTCACTGAGTCTGCATGATCCTTTCAGTAACATGGCCACTTTGACTATATTAATTCTGCTTATGCAAGAACATGGGAGGTCTTCCCATTTTCTAAGGTCTTCTCCAAATTCTTTATTCAAGGAACTAGGCAGACATTTCTCAAAAAAGGAAATACAAGCAGCCTACAAATATATGAAAAAAAAGTCAAACAATACTAGCAATTAGGGAAATGCAAATGAAAATTACATTTAGATTTTATCTCTAGTTAGAATGGTAATCATCAAGAATACAAATAATAATAAATACTGGTGAGGATGGTGGAAAAGATACACTCTGTACATTGTTGGTGGGATGGGAAACTATGACAACCACTTGGAAAACAGTGTGAAGTTTTCTCCAAAAATTAGGAATGGAACCACCATATGACCCAGCTTTTACACCCCTTGGTATTAATACAAAAGATCTTAAATTATAATACTACAATGACAGAGGTACATAAATGTTTACAGCAACACAATTCACAACAGCCAAGTTATGAAACCAGCATAGGTGCCCATCAAGGGATAAATGAATAAATAAAATGTGGTATATATACACAATGGAGTTTTATTTAACCATAAAGATCAATGAAATTATATTATTTGTGGGCAAATAAATGGAACTGGAGAACAACATACTAAATGAAATAATTTGGACTCAGAAGGTCAAGGTTTTTTTCCTCACATGTGGAAACTAGAGCAAAATAAGAGATAAAAAGAGGGTGAGGCCGGGCATGGTGGCGCATGCCTATAATCCCAGCACTTGGGAGGCTGAGGCAGGAGGATCACGAGTTCAAAGCCAGCCTCAGCAATGGCGAGGTACTTAGCAACTCAGTGAGACCCTGTCTCTAATAAAATACAAAAAAAAAAAAAAAAAAAATGGGCTGGGGATGTGGCCCAGTGGTCGAGTGCCCCTGAATTCAATCCCCGGTACCAAAAAAAAAAAAAAAAAGAAAAAAAAAAAGGGTGAGAACTCCTGGGAAATCAGTGGAGTGGAGGAAGGGGGTAGAGGGAAAAGGAGGAGGAATGGGAAAAGAGGGGATCTGCAGAATGAAGTTGACCAAATTATGCTATGTATGTATGTAAATATGCCACAGTAAATTTCACGTTTATGGATATTTAGAAAATGACAATTAAAAAAATAAATAAATGAATAGATGGAAGACCAGTAGAGTACTACAGGAAGGAGAATGGGGAGGGAGGAAGAGCCGTGCAGAAGAAGCACTGGAAACTGAAAGAATTGAAAGGGAGCAAATTATATTCCATGTAAGAAGAAATTCCACCATTATGTATAACTATAATGCACTACAAAATCATTGGGAGAGAAAAAGAGGGGGGTGTAATGAGAGAAACAGGGAGAGAAAGAGAGAGATATTCTGTGTTCTTGAAGAAAATAAAAGATAATTAATTTGTTTTCCTTCCTCATATGTTCCTAATTAAACTCCAGGCTTTTCCACATGAAATGTAAACCATGCTTGCCCCTAACTGCACGCTCTCACTTTTTACCTGCCAGGAAATAGAAAGTTAGAACATTGAAATATAAGTTGGCTGGCTTTTCTTTCAATCATTGGTTTCATATAATGTGTTTTGTCCATTCAGGAAAGGGAACTGTCAAAGTCCTTTTTTAACTTGAAGTTCATTTGAGACCTGTGAAGGTAAATCCCACAGCGATTCTTCATAGGGCAATTTTGAGGTAGATTTTCCTATATAGCTTAGTTTCAGATCTGGGTATTGGTCTTGAGTTTCCTTACTCTTAAAAATAGAGGAATGGGATTCAAACTCACCTGTAATACACACTCCATTATATGTGTGATAGTTGGAGTGTTATTATAATTAGGAATAAACAGAATTTTTGTCCATAAAGTGCAACCAAGGGAGCAGGTTGGTGGAGGATGGAAACCTTCTTCAGGGTCCCTGGATTATGAATTAGTCTCCTCCCTGCAGAGACTCTGACTCTGAAATAACTCACTTACGAGGACCCTGGCCATCGACCTCACACACAGATGATTCCTAATGGAGATGCTTGGTGTTTGGTTGTCTGTGTTATTGACTGACTAGTTACTTCATTCTTATGAATTAATATAAGTTTATTAGAGCCCAGCCATGTAACCAAGCTTTCATTTACCATTGATTTACCTGTGCTGTCTCCCTTATCTGAAAGAGGGTGTCCACGACTGGAATAATAAATGTGGTGCCATACCTACACATAAATTGACTTATTAATAAGAAGTATATTTAAAGAAGCAGTTATTTCAAGGCCTTCCAAGCCCAGTGTTAAGGGCTGATAGCCATTGTACATTTATTGGCCACCCTCTTCAGAGGTACAAACACCTCAGCGAATCATTTATTTTATATAAAACTAGACACATGATCTGCTTGACTGAAAAAGAATTTGAAGTACTTCAGGCATGAAACAAGCATAGTCTAATCCAGCTGCTTTAGATGACCTTATACCTTCATTTATTTGGCATTCATTCCTGCCATTTGGTTTATCTCAGATTGATTTTGACATTTTCTTTTAGCATTTTGTATGAGCTCAGCTTCAGCATTACAGAATATAACTTTGGACACAAAGGCACAAATGTAAAAGCACTGCTTTATGAATGTTTCACTGTTTACCTAAGGATAATACAGAGTGATTATGTGTTTACTGATATATTTAGGGATTTTCTTTTCATAATTTTCATCGATAGGAAAAGAGTTGTGCTCCCCCAAGTTCATATGTTGACTTAATAATCCTGACACCTTGGGATGTAATTGTATTTGGAAATAGCATCTTAAAGAGATAATTAAGGTTAAATGAGGTTATTAGGGTGGGCTCGAGGCTTTATTGACTGGAGTTAAAAAAGAGGAGATTAAGACGCAGATGTGAGCAAAGGGAGGACCATCTTCCAGGGAAGATGGCTGTGGCTGCCTACAAGCCAAGAACGAGGCCTTACCAGAAATCAATCCCACTGCTCCCTCAGTCGTGGATATCTGACCTCCAGAGCTGTGAAACAATAAATTTCTGTTTAAGCCGTGCAATCTAAGGCCTGTAGCCCCAGTACACTGATACTGCCAAATAGATGTCACAGACACCACTCCTGCTGGAGAACGCCCAGCATTCCTACAATCCAGTGGTGACCAAAGTGGTACGAAGCCCTGTTTCCACAGACAGCATATTCGAATAAATACTTATCAAACAACACAGGGGTGGGGAATCTGCAGCAAGTTGTCTCAAGGACTGCCAGCAATCACCAGAAATTAGGAGCAAGGCCCAGGAATGATCCTCCCTGAGAAACCTATCAAGCACCCTAATTCCAGGCTTGGAGCCTTTGTAATTACAAAAGAATCCAGACCTGTTGTTTAAGAGGCCCATTTTATTTAGTTCTAGAAAAACAATGCATAGTCTGCTAAGAAAGCACCATGTCATACAACCCCAAACTTAAAAACCTGCTGATCTCTGCACTGAGCTCCTTCTTCCTCGATGACAGCCACTCCTCCAAATCTGTTCCCCGTTTCTAAACAATCCCCTAAATATGTGGCCTATGTGCCTGTGGATTCCACCTCGTGCCTTACAATTTCCTCAGATGTGATATAGCTCTGTGTCTCTCTGTTCTAATTCTGATAGAGGAATAGATATGCAGACTAGGTTAAATATAATCACATATATTAAATATATTTATTATATGTTGTAAATGTTATATTTATTTGTTCTACGCACTCATACACACATACCCACACGATTGTGCCTTCCTCCAGATTTCAGGTGACAGTGATGCAGTGTTCAGGTTTGCACAGCCTCTCTGTACATGAGCAGAGCTCTAAGTGATGGAACAGAATCTTTGGAGCCTAAGTTTTGTGACTGTGCACTATTATAAGAATACAGAATCACTGCCAAAATGGCTTAGAAGTCACCGTTGCACCAGCAAGGAAGGATGACTGTCAGCAATGTTTCAGAGTCCTATGTTCCACTTGTTTCTCTTCTATACATTATGTCTGACCTTTCTCAACTTTTCTACTAGCTCTTAGCATATTTTTATATTAGCCACATTTTTCTTCTATATTATTTCTTTACTGCAATTATATCTTTACCTTTCCAAATTCTTCCTAATTCTGATTTCACGGAAGATTCTTCTTTTCATTTTTAGTGGCCAAGTATATTACTCAACTATAGTGATTATTTCATTTGATTTTATTAGCCTCAAAACTTTGCCTCTATTCAAAGACAGCATAATTCTTCACTTATGTTCTTTATAGAATTTTCATTAATTTTTATTTTTCCATTTTTCCATCTGATACACAATTTGGCTTATTCTATGGGGCAATGGTCTAAATCAAAAATCTTCCTCAAATAGGTAACATATCATCTAAGTTTAATTATGAATAGCTTTTCTTTTTCATACTATTTTTTTGTATTTTTTATACATATTGCCTTCTTTTTTGATCACAGTTATATTTTTAACCCATTCTGCTATAATGGTCCATATATCTGTTCCTCTCTATCAGAATCAAAATAAGTTAAATATTTTGTTTTATAATATCATTTAGTCTAAAGCTTTGTTAGCATTCTCTTCTTTTTTCCATATTGTTATTTGTCTATTGAGATCAATTTGCTATTACTTTGTTTTCATTAATGTATAAGTAAAGTTATTTATAGGTAAACTTATGAGGTAAATAAGAAAACTTATATTTTCAAGAATTTCCCCTAGAATATAATGAGCCAATGCTTTGCAAAGCCACACATAACTTTCTCTTTTGGAAAATAAATTATCTTATCTCCTTAGGTGGATTATTACTTTGATGGCCAGTGTAACAACTCCATTTTTGCAAGGGTGCCTGGCAACCCAACCAGTGTTTGACAAGGATCCACTAGGAGAATGATGTTTGCAAGGACTCATCATCTCGGGAATTGCCAGGCGTATGCCTCTGGGCTCTGGTGCCTTTTCTGCACTATTTTCCTAATAGTATATTACTCATACTATTCTCTGGTGATGATCACTAAGGGTGGAAGGAATGCTACGGCATTTTTTAAGAATAAAAATTAATAAAACATTAGAAACCATGACCCCTTCCCTACCACAGACAGTAAATAATCTTCTGCCACCGTGTGATGTGTCCTCTTCCTGGGGTGATTGTTATAAACATGTATTGTTATATGTGGGAACAGTCACAGAGCCACCTGTTTCTCCAGTCATGAGTATGCAAAAAGCACATAGTCCCACTGTTAGTAATCAGAGACAGAATAAAATTATAGTGCTTCCTACTACAGAAACCCCATGGGGAAAAGCTCTTTTGATTGGCTTACTTACATGAGTCATCTAACTTCCAGAAATCTGGTGCCTACGATCTTGCTTTAGTAAGATTAGCTTTGCTAAACAATATAACAGATATCTACAATAAAAATTGGCCACTAGAACCACTGCTCTCTTGCTAGCCCGAACTTAAAGTTTAACTTAGGCTAATTTAGACAAGAATAGAGTTAAGAGTCTAACACGTTTACCACAGGTAAGCACTAGGTGATAAATTGTATAAAGGGCATTTATGTAGAAATAGAAACTTAAGATCAACTCTGCTGATTATATTCATAAATTTAGACATTAAATTAGAATAATAGCAGGGGATGTGGTGGGGGTGTTATTATCCCATACAATCACATTTCCTAGCAAGCCTGTTCTGTACAAAGAATTCTATGGGTCTTATGTTAACCACATTCTTGGCATGTTAAACTTTAAGAAATGTATAAAAACGGTGTGTGAACTCAATAAACTGGGCAGCTTCTACACTAGCTTGTGTGTCTGTGTGGTTGCTGGCCCATCTATCGCCGACGCTGTCTTGCAGTTGGGACTTCCAGACCGGAAAGACCCCCGATCCTGCTAGGGCTGGACCCCGGCACATTTTTTAAATGCTTTCTAGGATCATTTGAATCTCTGTTCTCTGATGTTAGCATCCATAAAATTTCCCCAAGCTATCTTTTCCTAGATTTCTGAATATGTGGGGGAAACCCCACCAATGAGATCATCAGTGTTACTGAGTCCATATTGTTTGGTATTGTTTGGATTCAACATGAAGTTTACATCCATTATAGCTACAGCATACAGAGTTGCACTGTTTTTTTTTTTTTTTTTTTTTCTTTATTTACACTATTTACACCCATGTACTTTTTTTCTCCTCATAGACTTTATCTCAATTGTTATTTTATCCTTGAAGCTTCTTATTGTCTCAATCCCTGAATTGTTTTTTAGGATACATACGTAATTTTGTTTATTTTTTTAATAGAAAACTTACCATTGTGCGCTTTGTTCAAGATCTTAGGCAGGCAGACAATTTAAAAATAAAAAATTTTAATGGTTTCCTGTAATAAATATTTTCCCACCTGTATTTCTCTAGGTTTCTTTTGAGTTGCTATTTTTGCTTCCTCGCGAATGGTTACTTTTGTATTTGTTTGACCTTTCTCTTGCTTTTCTGTATATAGTGACCTATGTTTACAAATATACTGGTGTCAGCCATTCGATTGCTTATAATTCTGGTGACCATAAACCCTGTTCTGCTTATTCAGATTCATTTATTTCTACTTTCATGGCAAATGTCCAGTTTAGAATTTGTCCCAGACTTCTCATCTTAATGAAGCATTCCTAATAATATTTGCACAAATACAAACTGGAAAGCTGGCAAGGATGGGGAGCAAAAAGAACTCTCCTTCATTGCTGATGGGAATGCAAAATGATGGAGGCACTGTGGAAGACTGTTTGGCAGTCTAACAAGACTAGGTGTACTTTCACTACACAATCCAACACTCACGCTCTTTGATATTCATCCAGAGACATTGAAAACTTAGGTCCACAAAAACCCCTGCAAACATATGCTTTATAGCAACTCTACTTATAATTGCCTAAATCTGGAAGTCACACAGATGTCCTTCAATGAGTGAATGGATAAATAAATGGTGGTACATCCAAATAATGTAATATTATTCAGTGATAAATGAAATGAGCTATCAAGCTATAAAAAGGCATAGAGGAAGCCTAAATGTGCACTTCTAAGAGAAAGAAGGCAACTGGAAAAGGCTGCATAATGTATGATTCTAACTACAGGACATTTGAGAAAAGTCAAAACTATGGGGACAGTAAAAATAAATAAATAAATAAATGGCTGCTAGGGTTTAAGGGGTAGGGAGAATGAATAGGCAGGATATACACGAGTTTTAGGGTAGTAAAAATAGTCGGTATAATATTACAGTGGTAGACACATCATGATGCATTAGTCCAAATGTGTGGAATAAAGCAAATCTATGCTACAGCGTAGTAGCATAGATTTGCAGATTTGCTTTATTCCACACAAGTTTCTTCACGTTTTGTAGGACATGTCTCTGAATGTGTCTGTGTGAGGCTATTTGTACATTTTATAAGTATAGCTTCTACTTCCAATAGGACCCAGGGAAACCTCCACACCCAGTTTTAAGAATGTTTGTATCCTCACATTTATTTCATAATTCAGCCTATGTATTCTAAAGTAGTAGTGATATGCTTAATAAAAATTATTTAAAGTTTGTTTGCATGCTTTTCAAAACCATTTAGCATTTTTTATCTCAGTGTTTAATGAAAATTAAAATTATAAAGTTATCTTTTTAAGCCTTTAACCAATTCTAACCTTGCAAATAAAAAAGCATTTAATTTTACAAGTTTAAGCAAAACACTGCACAAAATACACAATGAATCCAATATTTAGTTTTAATATTAAGTAATATTTCAACTCAGAAGAAGATTGTTTTGATAGAATTACAATACATAATTGCATTTGTCTTCCAAGTGCAATAAAATTAAAAAGTCCAATGGTTTTGTCATAGCAAAATTTGGAGAAACAAAGGAATAAAGGGGCAACATAGTTGACTTTTTTTTTTTTCTTACAGAATGATTTACCAAATAAATGAACTCCAATAAGAAAAAAAGAAAAATGACAGTGCCTTTTAAAATATTTGGACTAAACATTAGAATATTTCAGTATAAAAATTTAAATTGAGAATATGTTCAATCTAATAAAAGTATTCTCTACTTACTAGTTATCTTAGTATTTTATTAGTTACAAATAGGTTGACCTACAGAGAGAAATCAATAGGTTTATCAACAATTATATGTGCATTCAAAATAAAGTAAATCTCTGAAGATAATTACATGTAATTAAATTTTTTAAATGTTAAAAAGTTAGTGCCATATTGAAAAACACATTTTTTTCCAGAAAAATAACATAGATATGGTGTTAGATTTGACTATGAAACTTATTCACGTAATGAATATGTACAAGGCATAGCCACTTTATGTTCTTTTAAATCCAATAATAAATATTGAGTTATTTTTGTATGCTTTAACGACTATGGCTATTGTAAATCAATATGTCACTTTACTTTCAGAAACTATTTTACATTTAAAAATAACTTTTGGAAATAATTATTTGTAAGTATGCTAATATGACAAAATCTAGTAATCAATCAATGAATGTGGGAAAAGTATATATTTTATATTCAACATCAATCCAAAAAATGATTCCTTCTGAGCAATACTTCTTCACACGGCTCACTCACCATGTCTTGGTTCATCATTGCCCACTTAGACAATGGCAAATTGTCCTATATCCATAAAAAAATTAGAGAGTAGGATGTTGAATCTTTGACCATTATGTATTCATCCTGTTCCCCTGGTACTAAAGTCAGATATATCTTCTCCTAAATTGGCCTTTCTGAGGCAACACTCAATAAACACCTGATGACAAATAGTATCTGGCTTACCTGAGAATTCAGTACAATTCTAGATTCAGAGGCACCAATCCACATTCACAGAATAATGGGTGTGAGGACACAAAGAACTAGCAGGGTTAACTGTCTCCCAAGGAACATCTAAAGTTGAACAATGGCAGAGAGTCTGGAGCAACAACTAACCAGCATCCACTGTCCTGATGTGGGATAGTAAATGCAAACACCTGACCAATACTCACACTCAGGGCATCTCCTCTCTACATGGAAAGGTCAGCTCTTTCCTGGACATGGAATCCATCTTCATGCTCAGATATTTTATTCAGTAAGAACTGAACGTATGGTTGGATGCCAAACAATGGGACACAATGAAGAGGAAAAGGAGCACAAGGGAATGGATGGGCTAGGTTAGAGCCGTGTTTCCACACCTGAGGAAGTGGCTTCTCATTATCTAGCCAGCGCAGTTCCTGCTCTCCAGGAGAGGGGCAGGAGTGGCGTTGAGCTGAAGCCCTTGCTGAGTCAATCCTGGGAAGTCACGTTGTTTGACCCAAGTGGAACATGGAGATAGTACAGAGGGGTATTTCATCAACAACTGCATTGTACTTGTAGTGGGCAGAAGTTTCCCTGGGTGCTGGCTTGTGGTCTTTGGTGACCATATTAGAACTTCATATAAATATTTATAGTTTAAAATATATATTATCTGAGGACTTAAAGTTAACTATTTTTTTGGTTGAAAGAATTTCAAGTGATGCTCTCATGCTGAGGTCTCGCATTGAGCTCAACCAGCAGATCTCTGTGATTGATTGAACTTGAAAGGGAGAGGGAGAAAAAAAGAAAAAAACAATAAAGGCAATCCCTCCATCCAGCATAGAGAATATTCACTGCTCTCCGACAGAGGAAAGGTTGGTACTACTGCCTACAAGGGATCTTGGGAAGGGGTAACCTTGAGGTAGGAATGGAACCACGTGAATTTTCATCTTATTTCATTGATTAAGCTTTTAGACCATTAGAGTTCTGCCAATGTGTTTGGGTTGATATTCTATGGAGCCACTGAGGTTAGATCCCCTGATCTTGTGACATCCACAGATAAAAGTATGGTCCACTTTGAAGATATGGTTGGAGCCATGAGTCAAGAACCTGGTTCATCATAATTAGCAAATAGAACAGTGATCATAATAAACGAGGTGCCTAATTTCAGTATTTACCCTTTTCACAAGCCTTCCATACTTCTAGAAAGAATCCCTCTCTCGGGCTGGGGTTGTGGCTCAGCGGTAGAGCGCTCGCCTAGCACGTGTGCAGCCTGGGTTCGATCCTCAGCACCACATAAACATAAATGCATTGCATTGTGTACAACTAAAGCAAATAAATAAATATTTTTTAAAAAAAGAATCCCCTCTCTCTCTCTCTCTCTCTCTCTCTCTCTCTCCCCCCCCCCCCCCTCTCGCTGTCTCTCTCATACACACACACATACACAATAAATAAATAACCAAAACCCCAAACAGTGGATTCTTTGAAGAAACAAAAATAAATCAGCAAATATTAAGTAAGATAGAGCCTGCCTTGATATGGGAGCTAATGGAAGGAGAGACTTTCACTAGTGAAATTACTAAGAACTGAGAAAATGGAATTCCGTGTCAACATTTGGTAGTTTTCTGTGAATTTAACCCAACATTCATTGGATTCTCAGGAGTACAGAGAGGTTGCAGGATATTAAAAATCCCTCATCTGTTCTTCAGGACAAGATTCAGCAAGGCAGAAGCTGAGCTCCCCCGTGAATTTCCACTAGCATAGTGATGGTGTGCTTCTTTTTGGGAGGACCCCCACCTCAATATGACTTCTCACCACCATTCACTGCGAAGGGGCAGGCCCTTCTGTTTGATTTTGTATGGCTGGACTGAGCATTATTCTTAGATGTGAATGGTGGGAGAAGCCTAGAATTCCCCTTGCACATGAGATGAAGAGGGGAAAAAATAATCTTGAAATGCTTTCTATTTTATTTTTTAAGGAACATCTCTTCATGAAGGAGAAAAATGCATTCTCTGCTGTAAGCGTTTCACTGGGCAGTTTTTCAAATTAATGCAGTTTAACTATTACATTAACTTAATGGCTATTTTCCCCTACTTTAACCATGTTAAATGTGCCGGCAATAATGAGCTTCTAATGCTGTCTCTTAAGTCTCAGAGGCATCTTTAGAGCTGCTGCTTATCTCCTGGATCATAAAGCTGCATAATTTAGTATTCAAACAATTCATTTAAGACTGAAGCCCTCAGAATTACCGTAAAATTAATCAGAACAAAGTCATCTTAACTCATCAGTTTGGTTTATCTCTAGTTAGTAAATTAGCAAGTGATAGTGAGACATTAAAAATGTTGAATGGGCTCCAACTTCCTTGTCTTGAATAGAATGTCAATATAGGTTTGATAAAGTTGTGGTTCACAGTTGCAATGGTACCTTAGTAACTGTGATCAATGGGGAACTTAATCATGTTCCACATTGTTAATTTCAAAGCCACTTCTTGGCTACATGTTGTTTTTAGTCTCACTTTAATTAATTCATTAATTTCTTTCAGATGTAAGGACTAAGGAAAATATTACCACAAGCTGGAGTGATCAATACCTGTTGGAACATCTAGATTTTTTTTTCCCCTCTGAATTTCTAAAATGCTCAAGGAAACTTTCTGATTTGAGAGAAGATTTCCAATTGCTAAAACTTTTCTGGAATCCTATTGGCTTCAATTTCCATAACATCTTGAATTAAAAATGAGACTCTATGTGAATTTGAATTTTCCAAATCTCTAAAATGTTCTGCAGTGTGCTGGAGAGTTCTAGTCTTAACAGAATTCTCTAGTTTCTAAAGAACAGACTTTAAGTTTACCTTTATAGGAGCACTTGAAACTTTGTACCCAACTTTTCAATTTTATCTGGGATTTGTGAAGCAGCCTTGCCTGCATTTGTATCTGTATTCTGGAGTTCAAAGTGGGTTTCTCAGAGATTGGTGGGTGGGACCTCAGTAGATATTATAAAGTAAAGAGGAGAGGCATGCATGCACACATCATAGAAATGGTATGCTATACACAGCTGAAATTGTATTTTTTTCTAAAAAAAAAAAAAAAAAAAAAAATGGCCATGTTGCATTCTGGAAAAGCAGAGTACAGGTTAGTAAACTTTTCTATCAAATTCCAGACAGAAACACTTCATGCTCTTTGTGACAGGTGGTCATTGGTACTCGGCCCTGCCACTGTAGAAAAACTCTAGTTTCAGATGATATGGAAGGAAAGGACATGATTGGGTTCTAACACACTTAAAATATAAGAACAAGGGGCATCAACGCATGAGCTAGGGAAAATGACTCTGTGCTAAGGAAAAAACTGAAGAGATTTAAATAATTATTTTACCATAAATCATTTTGTTCGATTTATTCAAGAATCATCTCACTATGTTGAAGACTATGCACAGAGCAAAAGTGGTATAGTGGAAATCGTGGGATGTTAGGACCTAAGTATTTCTACTTAATAACTTCATGACTTTTGAGAGAAATCACTTAATGTTAGCAGCCATAATGGAACTTTTGTGAAGTAAAAAAACTTTGTGTCCTTGGGTGCAAGTTGAATTTTGTGGCATGTTGTAGTCTTCAATAAATGTGAGCCCCTTGTGATGGTCCCTATGTTCTTTCACAGAGTAGTATCGCTGAAGTTCACCGTTGTCTGTGATTGCTGCCTTCTCCTTCTGTGCCCAGAAAACACACCTGAAGCCTCTAAAGGTGTACTTTGTCATTGTGCAGAAACTGAATCCATTCCTATGTCCAGTCATGGGTCATTTGTTGTTCCTCAGTGTGACTGTCTTTCTGTTGCAGCAGTGTGGCTGATTCCAAGGCTCAGAGGTTTGCTTTAAATTGTTCTCTAGGGAGGGTTGATGAAGCCATACTTGGGATTGAGATCAGGGCTCATCATGCCACTCAGTTTTCTCATTATTATTTTGATAGTAGTATCAAACATGAATTAAGGGTGCACCATATGGAGAGACTTATACTCACATCTGCCCGTGAATTAACTCATTTGCTCCTCAAAATTATCCTGTAGGGCTAGTTTCTAATCTTGAATCCATTTTTAAAAATAAATATCTGCGGCACAGAACAAATAACTAGCTTCCCTAGTCCACACTGCTGAGAAGTCAAAGATCCAGAAACAAGAACCAGACACTCTGTGTGAAAGCCAGCTACCCAAACACCCACTATACTTTCACTCTTTCCAGGAGAACCTAGCATCTCCCTTCAGACAGTCCTTATTAAGCATCTGCTAACATGCTGTATCTCTTTAAATGAGATTGTTTCATAACCTGGAGACTGAATCATGTGTGTGTAGAATACAGGCTTCAAAATCCAGTAAATCCCAGATGAACCAGATCTACTGCTCACTGACTATATGACCCTGCACCTCTTGGCATTTCAAAGCTTTCATTTTTGCAAGCTGGTAATGAAGGCAATTATCCCTGCCTTTTACGTCTATTTCAAGAATAACAGAGTATTTGTAAAATCACAGATCCAGGTATATCAGAGGTGCCAGGAAGGTTTTATCCTTTCCACCTCTGGCCTCCCCATTATCTCCCGTCTCAAATGGACCTGAGAAAACAAGTAACTTCTACTCAAACATAGCTATTAGGAAAAAAAAAAAAAAAAAAACCAGCAACCAAGGAAGAGGGCAGTTAGTCCCTAAGACAAACTTTTGTGGAGCCCCCTTTCCCCTCATAACTAATGGTCTCATGCCAAGTTTTTATTTTCAAGCAAATAGTAATATTTCTTTGTATATGATTAGACTTGGATGAACAAATCCCTTTTGCAATGACATCTTATTCCAGTTTCTAAAACTTCGTGGGAAGAAAAATATTTTTACCTCAGGGACCAATATATAATATGACATTGAATTATGTGCGTTACTTACATAACCAGCCACTAGCTAACCAATCATGAAGGAAATGTTGGGTCATATTTTGAATCTCCAGTCCCACGTTTGCATAGTAGATGAGGTCCTACCATGGTGGCTCTTCAGTGTTGGGTCTCCAGTCGTTTCATGTTGAGAAGTTAAAGCCAAGTAACTTTCCCAGTCCCATGATTTTTGTCTGATGCTGATATCAGCGATGAGAATCAGGGCCAAGTCCTGAAAAATGCCAACACACGAGTAGAAAGCAAGTTTTAGTAAAAAGAAAGAACAGAGATAGACTTTTGTGAAGAGGGGGGGCCCCAGAGCTGGGTGTCGGAGGAAGTGGGAGTGTCCTGCCCCTTTTATACATTGTAGATTTCATTTGTTCTCATGATCTTTCCTCCCACCATTCTGCCTATGTGACTAGTGACCAAAAGATGGGCCAAAGGTGGAGTGATCCAAGGGTGGGAAAAAGCCACCCAGGGGCATGCAGGAGGAGAGCAGCCCAGGGGCCATTTATTAACAACTCCTACAACTCCCTGCAGGAGGAACAATTCCCTGGTGGCAGGTATCCTTGACAACAGGCTGGAGGAAGAAGGGAAGTACTCGAGAGGTATCAGCATTTTATTTCCTCCTGAATCAGCCCCCATCTTTCTGACCCAATTATTCATTATCTACACTAACTGTCCTTTTATCCCTAGTTTCACACCATCCTTCTCCAAAAGGAAATGCTTTCTACTGTTAGGAAAAATGGATGATGACCACTCTGGCTGCTTCAAGCTGAGAAGGGGTGACATGGGGCAAGAAGTTTGGGTTTCCCTCTTAGGAATGTTTGGGGTCAGTTGAGGGGTTCATGGCAAAAGTCTGGTTCAGAAAGAACAGGTTGTAAAGTCATCTGAGAGATGGGTTCTTCTATGAGAGAAACAAAAAGACATGAAAACTTTGAATGAGATTAATACAAAATAAATTTTGCAGCATCTGGAACATGTCAATGAATATCATGATGATGATAGAAACCAGTAACCTCTCCCAAGGAGGTGTAAGAGCTGAGAAGTTGTTCCTCAAATAAGGCTGGTGAGGACATGGCCTCTATTTGGGACTGTAAATCTTTAGCATTGCCAGAGTTATCAGGAATGTAAACACAACATTTAGTTTTAATAATGTCATATATGCTCTTATAAGATGTAGTTAAGATATATAATGCCACCTGATTTTTGTAAAGTATCTTTTTATTGGCATGACATCTGTGTTTAGTAGAATCCCTTTACTTCTATTGCTTAGGCCTAGATAATCTTTCTCGCAAACACAGACTAAGCCTACCTGTGTAAGAGGTTAGGAAGATTTGTAGGCTTTAAATTGACTATTGACTAAAAAACCTTTTGACTCTAATAATCTCTTTTGATAATTATCAGGCACTCCTGAGAATCTCTCTTTCATAGCCTTCAGTCTTATTTACTCTTGGTGGGGCTAGAACAAGTATACATTAAAAGAACATGTTACATTAAAAGAACTATTGTCGTTACTTTTAAATACCCAGGGATGGCTGTGCTTTGGTTATAACTGGTTTTGCTTTGTGTTTAAGACTAAGCTGATCAAATAGACCTTGTTCCTATCTATTGTTAAGAGTCAGCTGTGTTCCTTCAGGGGGTCACTTTTTGGGAACTTGAAAGCAAGATCTTATTATCTCCTTTAGTTCCGTCTGCCAGGAAGGGTCAGGGTCTCCTGGACCATGTGGCTTCCATTGAAAGCATCAGAGATGAGTTCTTTTCCAATGACCTTCCTCTTTGCAGCAAGTGTACTGATCGACTTTCTGTTTCCCATGGTCTCAGTAGTGCCCCTGATTGGGAGGTCACATGACCTAGAGTTGCAAAGCCCATAGAGAAGTCCCCTTGTTGCCTAGGTTCAAGCTGACTCAGAGGCAAGAGCCAGATATTGGCTATTTTTCTTGGCCCTTTTACCTCTTTAACTTTAGTCTCAAAGCTTTGGTCTTAAAAAGCTGGCAAGCCAGTTTCACTAGTCTTAAATTAAGAGTATTTAGTTTTACCTTTAATGCCTATAACTTTATAATTGTTTACCATTTCTATTTATTTGAGCTATTAGTACTGGAAGTTTGCCTTATATAATTCTGTCTGTCCTGTAGGTAATGGCCTATTATCTCAAATTAACTCATGTTTTTATATTATACTTCTAAAAGGCACTAACAGGTAACAAAGTTTAAAAGAAAAATACAAAATAGAATTAACAAAATAAAAACAAGGAGTTTGTATAATAGTTATGAGCCAAGAAACATATTTAGAATCCCAAACCTTTATTTTAAACGTTAGCTTAAAGAACATTAGCTTGGTAAAATGTCCTTTTAAACCTTATACTTTAAAGACTTGTATACTTTGAAGATATGCATACATTTATTATACCATGAAACTAGTCATAGTACCACAGTGACACTGATGTTCTTATATTAACCATGTTTAGCTTTTAAAGAAAAATTTAGGTTCAGTAATGTAGTATAATACTCTAAAACAACAGTTGTTGTTTGACCAGAGTTATAAAAAGTTTAATTCCCCTAATGTCTATAACTTTATTTAGCTCCTCTAAACTATAAAACATAACAGACAAAAAAGAATATCTTTATAGATAATAGTGTATTAATGTTTTAATAAATCTTTGTTACTTTAACCCATAGAGGAATAAACTTTTTTTTTTATATCAGAATATTAATATGTGACCTTAAGAAAAGCCTTGAACAACTTTAACTGCTTGTGCTAATTATATATAACCAACTTAGTTACATCAAACTTTTGGAAATTTTCCCTCCACAAACCTTCTGCAACTTACTTAGACATTCTATAATTTTTTACTTTACCACACAGTTTCTCATCCAGAAGCATTTTTTCCTTTTTTTACTTTAAATATTAAAATATATTTACATACCTAGGACCTTCTTATATCTTATTTCTAGATGTTGACCTTTTAAAAATTTACATTCTGAAACAACCCTTATAAAATCTTTGAATTTAGATAAATGACCCCATTTTAATAAGATTAAATACTTTTATGTTTTGGGCTGAGGTTGTGGCTCAGTGATAGAGTGCTCACCTAGCACAGGCTGGGGGTATAGCTCAGTTGGTAGAGTGCTTGCCTCACATGCACAAGGCCCTGGGTTCAAATTCCCAGCACCACAAAAAATATATATATATACTTTAATGTTTTGCAGTGCCTTAATTGAAACCCAACTCAAACCTCTTATGCTCTTTGCATATAAATTACATCTCAAGGAATCTTAACTCTTAGTAACCTAGTTTTAGTGAAGACGACACAAGTAATCTTAAACCTTTTTCCATTTAACAATTTATGAAAACACACATAATGTTTACATATACTACTTACGAATTTAAGAAGTTAAGAATACTTGATTTTATATTTAATAGTTGATGTTTTAGTACTTTAATTTTGTAAATTAATCAAATGTCTCCTTAACGAAAACATTTATGCATATTAATCCCATTTATGTTAAATCTAATTTACTGGTTTTTTAACTGTAAAAACCAAGATATCAGACAAGTGTAGTGAACAGTGCTAGTCATTTTATTCTTGTTGGAAAAAAATCCTAGAAGTAATGGATATTAAATTCTAGATATTTTATAGAAACCAACACTCTATTATCTGACCACCTAGAATAACTTGTGAGTTAGTGATTTTAAACATATTTTATTTTCATCTGTTTACCTAATTTAAATTAAACATTTAAAGTCACATAATCCAAAAGGTACTTGGATCCATTTCTCACTTAATTTTTAATTTATGAACACTCATTTATCTATATGCCAATTTTGATACCATGTACAAGATATATGGACACAAACACATGCAGACATAACAATACAACACACAGGTGGGCATGCATACACAAACAGGAAACAGAGATCTTTTAGCTATTTGTAGATAGATCTCCACAGGTATGTAACAATGCTACAGATGTTTATTAAAGTCTCTATTAGATTTACACTGTTAGAAATTAAAATAGAGCCTATCAGACTTTCACATTCTGACTTAAAATAAGGCAGGTCTGTACAGTTGGTAATGCCAGGTGTAAAATCTAACAGTCGTGGTCCATTTCATAGACACTGAAATCAAAGGTTCAGGTGGCCAACTATTTCTCCTTGATGGCTATCAGATTTATTCCCAATACAACCATGTTCAAGGATTTTGTAAGAGTAAAATTTTCTCAATGTATTTGGGAACTAACCCTTGAAAATTGGCACCTGAACACAGGGTGTAAAAACCTCTATAGTTAGATAAAATAAGACTGATCAGAAATAATATACTAATTTAGGTGTTCAGGATTAACTGTGAATTCATTGTAAAACCATGAGCTCAAAAATATATAATTAAAAGGAAAAAAAGTTCTAAAACAAATTACATGGCCATTAATTACTCTAGCAAATGAGCATATAGAACACCTTTATTAGATCAGAGTTTACTTTTTTGCTCAGATTAGAATCAAAAAATGAGAGAGCCCTGAAATCCTTAAGTACAGATTCTCAAGGTAAAGAAGACTTGATCATTCCATTTTCCCTCCTTGTGCTATAGTGTTTAGGGAGGAAATTGTTAAGAAATCAGGGTAGTAAGATAGCCAGATATATAGACCCCACAAGTGGCTTGGATTTAAAAGTGAAAGTTTTTTTTTTTTTTTTTTTTTTTTTTTTTTTTTTGTTGTTGTTGTTGTTGTTGTTTTTTTTCTCCCCTTTAGTCCTGAGTTTTCTGCAAGCATTGTAAAACCTGCAGGCCTCCACTACTTGCATTTCAAATGCAAGCCCTGGCAAGATAGAAATCTGGCAGAAGCTAAGTAAGGAAAGCTGCTGGTTTGAGCAAAACATGGGGCATTTTAACCACTTATTTTCATTTCCCCAGTTGGTCATCAGGCCAGGTTGGATGCAGAAAGTTTGTGTGTGGGTCAAACATATCCCATTTTTTTCAGTAGGCAGGATAGTGGTGAACCTGGCATAATTGTTAAGAACAAACTTCCCCTCTAAGTATGAAAAAAACACTCAGGTATGTACGCCAGAGAAAACTGTTCACTTCACCAGAAATGTCTCTCCATGACCTTTTAATGGTCTAGCACACCGTCTCTCGCCATATAGTTTTGTCAATTCTAATGCTGGCTCAATTGGAAGATTCCAGGGTGTTTGCTCACCTCATACCAAAGACCCTAGAGAATTCAGACTTAGAGACATCACTGACCTTCACTTGTCATTATAAACTTCCAAATGTGAAGACCCATGAAAAAAACCTATGATGGGGTACATCTTTCTGTTCTGTGGGTTAAAGGAATCTCTGGAGGGTAAGAAAGACATCTAGTTGCTGTTTGATGCTTAAAGTTCTTATCCCTGAGGTGTTTACTGGAGGGGCGAATTGCAAATGCCTCCCTTTGACAGCCAAAGAAACTTGCAGAGCACAATAGAGCACAGAAACAACAATGGGAAGAATCCCTACAGGCTTGTAAAGGCTTCCCAGGGGAAAAAAGGGAACTCAGGCATTTCCTTATGAACAGCTCCATGTAAAATGTTGCTTGGCTCAATGGCTCATGTGTGAATAGTGAGGGGAGGGGGATGTTCAGGAGGATGGAGCATGGGAGAGTACAGCATCCAGAGGCATGTGTTCTGGGGGCTTTCACTCAATGCTGCTTGATGGACCAGTCACCATAGGGTACTCCACTGGGGGAGGTCAGGAGAGGAGTGGGAAGAAAAAACCTTTGAGTTTCCAGGCCAGAACCTCAAAGTTGTTCTAACCCTTTGTCTGTATCCACACATCCAAAGGCAGACCAGATTTAGAGACACTGTGTACTCATACTAAATGCATTCTGAACCTACATAGGATAATGAGAAGGGCTTTGGCCGAACCCAACCTGCATGACCCCACAGGAGAGGTGATTCAGAACCACCTAGGCTGGGAATTGGCTCACCTGTATCTTGAAGAATGGTGGATTGCACTAAGTGCATTTAATTGTCCAATGGGTGCCCTTTATCATCCTCCAGATAGAGACAGAAAGATACACCTCAGGACAATATGGGGTGCATGTGAATGAGCTTACCTGGGTGGCCATCTCTGTGCAAACTCCAAGTATGATACCAGCTGTTGCTGCCTGAAGCGATTGCCGCTTGGAGCAACTTCGCTGCGGGAGAAAATTCGGAGGAAGGATGGAAATGAAAAAGTTCTTTTATTCTTCTCTCTCTGGCTCCAGCAACACACACTCCTACAACCACCGCCACACCACACACACAATGGCGTTGACCCCGTCCAGGATCTTCCGGGCCAAGTCTTGCAAGACCATGCAAATGGCGCTGACCCGATCCACGATGTCCCGGGCCAAGTCTCACGAGACCATGGAAGGTGGAAATGCTTATGGCTCACAGCTAACCACAATCTTAGCTATCTCCTTAATTAGGGCTCCTGCATTTCCCCTCTTTTTGTTTTAAAAGAGGGGATGCTCTAGGACGTCCATGTGCAACCAACATTCTTACCCATCATCAGATAATCAAGGCTGTGCCCTTGACTCCTGTCTTAGGATGATATGTCGGCCACATGAGACTGTCCCGTGCGACTATGCCTGTCTTAGGTTGTCCCCCTCTGGGGATCTTATCCGTCATTGGCTACCAGCCATCCAATGGAGCCCTTTCGGACTGACTGTGTATGATGACTAACAACCATCCAGTTGTGGGGAGATGCTGTGTCTTTAAGGCAATAAGCCTTCTGCTGATGAGCCAAGTTGCATAGCATATCAAATTCTTTAAACAAATCAGCTGCCCTGAGTTGTATCAAGTAACACACTGAGTTCTCTAGACAAATACCCGCAAGGCACTGTCCCGTAAAGTCCCAAACAATGAGAGATCAAAATGTCCACTTGTTATAACACATTGATCTTGGAGGCCCCATGCATGCAGAGCAGAGGCCACACTGCAGGCGAGGTTGTTTGACACTTGAGCAGCAGGGATGTTTGCAGCGACCACGATCCTTGCAGCTGTAGCAGCAGCCATCTTTTTTATGTCTAGACAATGCCACCAGCAAATCTTCAGGGCCCGCTACCTAGAAACTCAAGCATCAATTATTAAAGCAAAGGCAGTGCTAATCCAGCACTGATTCAAAAGGCAAGTTGTCAAACTAAAAAATAGAATTATTAGATTAGAAAATTAAAGTTGATTTCTGCTCACACACATTGCTGCTTGAGCTCCAACAAACATAAGCTGGCAAAATATCATATTCAGAACAAAACAAAGAAAGACTGAGGGTATTTACTGCATTAAAGATAGAGTAAAGGAAAGCTAAAGGCACTTTGGAAAAATAATTTGTTAGCTGGAACCCTCGAGTCTCTGTAACCTTCTATGAGATTATCTGTTGAAATAACTCAAATTAATCAGCTGTAAAACAAATAAAGTTAATTACAAATAAACATTCCTATGTCAAAACACCAAAATATCAGGTTATACAGCATTAGTCATATTGTTTGCTAAAGATAAATCCCTGGGATACCTATAAATCAAAATTGAAGTTACCTTCACTTATTAAATTATTTACCCAAATTGAATACTCTTAAACTTAAATGAATTAAGGTTATTTGGATCCATATATATATATATATATTCATAAGCACTTAGTTTTTTGTGATGTCACACTGGACAGACACACAAACCTACAAACATACATTTGTGACATCACAATTACATGAAATTGAGACAAATGCACAGACATAAAGACATATATAAAAAGAGAAAAAAGAAAAAAATGTAATTGTGTGCACACTAAAGAGAGATCTCCTCGTCCCAGCCGGGAGGAATGACACTTACATTGTGAAATATTTTGAAGAACTCTTTTAAGGGAATCATTCTATACCTTCATCTTGGTCCTCTTGATTTTGTACCTTTTTTATTAATCTTGATTCCTCAACAACTTCATCTTGATCCTTATGATTTGGTACCTGCTTTATTAATCTAGATGGTATCCATAGTGGGGAGGATTCGAGCTTTGGAAAAATACAAACAGATCCTCTCCCCCAAATTAATACTGGATCTGGACCCTTCCATGTACCTTAAGGAACATCCTTCCAGTAAACCAAAGGTTTATGTTGTTGGTGTGGGTTCCAATGTCTGTCTCCAGCAGAATAACCATTAGAGTCTAAAGTTAAAAAATTTAAGGTAAACAGGGCAACTGCCAATCTGTCCCTAGGATTTTTCCAATTTCCTTCTTTTTGTTTTAAAAACATAATTTTCAGTGTGCAGTTTGCTCTTTCAATAATGCCCTGACCCTGAGGATTGTATGGGATGCCTGTTTTATGGGATATATTGAATTTTGAGCAAAACTGTTTGAAAGATGAGTACGTATATGCAGGGCAATTATCTGTTTTAAGCATTTTGGGGATGCCCAATGCAGCAAAAGCTTGCAAACAATAAGATGTAACATCTTTAACTTTTTCTCCAGAATGTAAGGAAGCAAAAATCATGCCTGAGCATGTATCTATGGTCACATGAATAGATCACAATTTTCTAAAACTTGGCTCATGAGTAACATCTATCTGCCACAAATGATTGGGCATTAATCCTCTAGGGTTAACACCATAATCAGGATTGGGCAAATGTGTCATACAAGATTTACAATCTTTTACAATTGTTCTGGCTTGCTACTTTGCCATTTTAAACCTATGCTGCAAGGTGGTGCTATTGACGTGAAACTGGGAGTGAAATAAAGTAGCTTGCTGGAGCGCTGAAAGTATAAAGATTGTTTGGGTAAGGGCATATGCCTTTTCATTACCTTCATGGAGGGGACCAGGCAAGTTGGTATGTGCTCTAATATGCCCTACGAATAGAGGTTCCTTTCTTGCCCACAAAAGTTTTTGTGTTTGATAAAAGAATTTAAAGGCTGGAGTATGAGGTGCTATTGGTCCTGCTAGCTCTAATTTTGGGACAGCATGTACAATATAGTGGCTATCTGAAAAAATGTTTATGGGCTACTCTCTAAAACTTTCCAGAGCTCTTACCACAGCTTCCAGTTCCACTAGTTGAGCTGATTTGTGTGCAGTTATGTAAGTCATGTTTTCGTTTTTAGTGACTACTGCAGCAGTACCATTTGAGGACCCATCTGTGAAAACATTTAATGCCTTAGGAATAGGTTGATTTTTTATTACCTGTGGAAAAATAATAGGATGATTGATACAAAAAGATAATATTGGGGACTTAGGAAGATGATTATCAAAATTTGCAGAAGTTTAGCTATAGCCCAATCATTATCATTGAAGCATAAATATTCAATCTGTGACGATGAATAGGGAGTAATAATAATAGCAGGGTGAATGCCAAATATTTTGGTAGAAGTCTTAAGTCCTTGAAGAATAAGTTTAGCCAGCATGGAGGTATAAGACTCAATTATACTTTTAGGAGAGGCGGGCAAATGTATCCATAATAAAGGTCCCTGTTGCCAAAATACTCCTGTGGGTGTATATTGTGAAGAAATAATAATCAATATCAGCAGTTGAATTAAATCAAGTCTATCACAATGAGCTCCTTTGATGGCTTTTTCTACTAACTTTAAAGCTTTCCTAGCATCAGGAGTCAATGTTCACAGTGAAGATAGAGCAGGGTCCCTGCAAAGGATGTCAAATAAAGGTTTTAATTGGCCACTAGTGAGGTTTAGTGTAGGGAGAAGCCAATTAATATCTCCTAGCAATTTTTGAAAGTCATTGAGAGTGGCCAAATGCTCCTTATTAATTAATATTTTTTGAGGCCTAATAAAAGTGTCCATAATTTGGAATCCTAGATATAATATTGGAGATCTAATTTGAACCTTTTCCTTAGCAATGTTTAGTCCATATCATTTCAAGTTTTCTTTTATATCACTAAATATGGTGAATAAGACTTCTTGATTAGGATGAGCAAGCAAAACATCATCCATATAATGGAGGCACATAAGTTCTGGGTATTTATTTTTGATAGCCTGAATAACTTTATCTACATAGATTTGACACATAGTGGGGCTATTAGCCATTCCCTGTGGCAAAACCTTCCATTGATATCTCTGATCAGGGCCATTATTGTTAATAGAAGGAACTGAAAAAGCAAACCTGGGGGTATCCAGAGGGTATAGAGGAATAGAAAAGAAACAATCCTTTAAAGAAAATATGGTATATATACAAAATGGAATTTTACTCAGCAATAAGAGAGAATAAAATAATGGCATTTGCAGGTAAATGGATGAAGTTGGAGAATATAATGCTAAGTGAAATTAGTCAATCTCAAAAATCCAAGTACCGAATGTTTTCTCTGATATAAGGAGGCTGGTTCACAGTGTTGTTGGAAGGGGGTACATAGGATCAGAGGAACACTAGAATGGTCAACGGAAAGGGAGGGAAGGGAGGGAGTAAGGGGGGTTTGGAAAAAAAATTGGTGGTTGAATGAGATGGATATCATTATCCTAAATGCATGATTGAAGATCTGAATGGTACTTATATACTTTGTATACAAGCAGTTGTATGTAAAAAGATACTATACTTGTGCATGATGAATAAGTAAATAAATAATAAAAAAATTAAAAAAAAAAAAAAACAATCCTTTATATCAAGAGTAATAAGATGGAAATTTTTTGGAATAGCTACAGGATTAGGAAGTCCAGGTTGAGTAGGGCCCATGATTTGCATGGTTTTATTAATTTCTCTAAGATCATGTAACAATTGCCATTTTCCTGATTTTTTCTTGATCACAAATATGGGGGAATTCCAGGGAGAGGTGGAAGGTTCTATATTTCCTGCTTCTAGTTGTTCCTGAACTAGTAGGTGGGCCGCTTGTAATTTATCTTTAGATAGGGGCCACTGAGGGACCCAGACTGACTTATCAGAAAGCCATGGTATTTTCAGAATTATTTTCTCAGTGGACCTGAAAAAAAAATCTTTTTCCTTTATGATAATGATTTCCTTTAGGGTTAAGATTACCCTGTACCTTTTGATAATGATTTCTTATAGGGTTAAGATTACCCTGTACTTTTTGATAATGATTTCTTTTAGGGTTAAGATTACCCTGTAGATTTTCACATTTAACATCTGCAGTCTTGGTTGCAAGGTGTACTCCCATTTGTTGCAAAATATATCTTTCCCATAAAGTAAACGGTAGGTTAGGTAAAACATAAGGCTGAAATGTTCCTTTATGCCCTTCATCATCCTCCTATTTTAAAATTACCGCACTTTTCTCTGGGAGGTTATTATATCCCAAGCTTCTTAAACTGGTTGAAGCTTTTTGCAGAGGCCAGTGCTTGGGCCATTGCCGTAGATTAATGATGGAAGAGTCAGCTCCAGTATCTATCAGTCCCTCCATCTCTATTCCTTGGATTTTTATTTTACACATAGGCCTCCTTGAACAATCTCGAACCCAGCAAGCCATGGGTCTCGAGTCAGTGGAACAAAATCCTCTATTGTTCCTTTTTTGAGGCATACTCATTTTGAATGAATTATGTAAATTTGGAAGGAGAAGCAGCTGAGCAATTCTATCTCCTTGATTAACAGAACTTATACTTTGGGGTGAGCTAAGCATTATTTTTATTTCCCCTTTGTAGTCTGAGTTTATTACCCCTGGGTCACTTACAAACCTAATAAGCTTTCAGGACTTCGCCCAAGAATAAGTCCTATAGTCCCTGAGGGAAAAGGTCCCCTGACTTCTGTGGGAATCAGTTGAACCCCCATTTCAGGTGTTAACACTATTCGGGTGGTGGAAAAGAGGTCTAATCCTGCATTTCCTCCTGTTCCTCTGGCGAGGGAGTGGATGGGTATTAGGGAATGTGTCGGGGAAGCATCTGAGTGGATGCTTGAGGATACTCCTCCTCCAATGCCTCGTACATTTGTGGGCCCCGGGGCACTGGGCCCTGTGCCCGTTTTTTGAATTCCTGGACAAATGATTTCCATAGATGTCAAATTTTGAATGGCATATATTGGCCCAATGATTTCCCTTTTTTTACACCTGGGGCAGTGGCCTGGGGCATGGTATGAGCTTGGTCTTATTTCTCTTTGGGGATTTTGCCTAGAATAGCCTGATTGATTATGATAATTTTGCCTGAAATATCCTGATTGATTATAATGTCGAGGTAGAGCCCTTGTGAAATGTTGAGGGGAAGGATCTCTCATTGCAGCTGCGATCACATTTCCTGTGACAAAGGCGTCATTTATATCTTTACATAGTTGTATATATATGGAAAGATCCTTTTTATTTCTCCATGGCCTGATGGCTTCCTGGCAATATTTATTAGCATTTTCGTATGCTAATTGAACAACTAATGGCATAGCTTGATCAACGTCTCCAAACAATCTACCTGTAGTTCTCAAAAGTCAATCGGCAAAGTCAGCATACGGCTCATTAGGTCCCTGAATCACCTTTGACAAGCTACCTTGCATATCCCCAGGTCCTTGTAAAGTTTTCCACGCTTGTAAGGCAGCTGCATATATTTGAGCATATACACCTTGGACATAATATTTTTGAGCTCGTGAGTCTGCAAATTGCCCCTCTCCAGTGAGCATTTCTATATTATGGTCTGCAAACCCTGCAGCTGCGTTTCTTTTAGCTGTTTCTATACAAAGTTCTTGAAATTGCGATCGCCAAACCAATTATTGCCCCCTCTTAAATATGCTTTACATAGACTTTTCCAGTCTGAGGGGGTTTAGTTAAAGATATTAAGGGACTCTAGCATACTCAACGTGAAAGAAGCTTGGGGTCCATATGTCATTACTGCCTCTTGAATTTTTATTGTTTTGAAATCTATTGACTGGTGGACCCTCTGTCCATTTTCATTTTCAAATACTGGCACTTCCAATGTATCTGTGAGTTACCCTCAAGAACGCATAAGCGCTCAGAAAGACATTTTATTTCTGTTTCTAGGGTTTGCAAACGCCTAGTAATACCCTTCATATTTTCTGTAATGGATTCCACCCATGGAGGAGTAGGGGACACAAGTGGTTCCTCTACTTGATGGTCCTTTTTCCTTTTTAATTTCTTTTTGTTCTTTTTACTGGAGACTGTGCTCCCAGAGTTATCTTTTGGTTCCTCTTCACTACTATCACTTTTACTGGTATCCTGAATTTCAGCTTCTAAGGAGAGTACATATTCTTCAGCTAATTTCAATAAGTTTCTGATGGCTTTTGCAGCTCTTACTTTTGAATTTACACCACTACTCTTCTCACTGGTATTAACTGACTCAGAGGCTATGCTTTCTTGATCGCTTTCCTCACTATCCACTGAGTCCGCGATATTGAAAAACTCATCCATGGCTTTTATTATCCTACCTTTTGTTATTTTCGCTCCCATTTTCATCTCTTACCTGCCTGCTGAACTCCCCGCACGGGCCACCACCTGTTGCTGCCTGAAGCGATTGACGCTTGGAGCAACGACGCTGCAGGAGAAAATTCGGAGGCAGGATGGAAATGAAAAAGTTCTTTTATTCTTCTCTCTCTGGCTCCAGCAACACACACACTCTACAACCACTGCCACACCACACACACAATGGCATTGACCCTGTCTGGGATCTCCCGGGCCAAGTCACGCTAGACGATGCAAATGGTGCCGATTTGATCCACAATGTCCCGGGCCAAGTCTCATGAGACCATGGAAGGTGGTAATGCTTATGGCTCACAGCTAACCTCAATCTTAGTTATCTCCTTAATTTGGGCTCCTGCAACCAGCCATGAGAATCAAAACCGTGTCCAATTTTCCGAATGTGAAGATTGAATATCTGAGAAAATCCGAGGCAAGCATAGAGAGCAAGTTTTATTTAAAGGATAGAATGGAGAAAGACTTCTCCCAAGAGATGGGGCTCCAGGACTGGGTGTCCTAGGAAGTGGGGTTGTCTGTCCTGTCCCTTTTATACATTTTAGATACCCTTTGTTCTCATGCTCTCTCCTCCCTGCACCCTGCCTATGTGACTAGTGACCAAAAGGTGAGCCAAAGGTGGAGTGATCCAAGGGTGGGAATGCAGCTGCCCAGGGTACAACTGGAAGGGAGCAAGGGAGCAGCCCAGAGGCCATTCATTAACAACCCCTACAACTCCCTGCAGGGAGGAAGAATTCCCTGGTGGCAGGTATCCTTGACAACAGGCTGGAGGAGGAAGGGATGTACTCTGGAGGTATCAGCATTTTATTTCCTCCTGAATCAGCCCCCATCTTTCTGACACAATCATTCGTTGCCTACATTGACTGTCCTTTTGCAACCCAGCTTCAATACCATTCTATTTCCTAGAATTGTGAAGCCCAGGGATAGTAGCTGCCCAGGTGAGTGGTTTTGATATTGCTCTGGAACTCACCATGGACAGGCAGCCTTTAACTTGCTCCCTCAGGTTGTCCAGGTTTGGAAACACCTGGTTCCCTGCATGGAACCCTTTCCTGAGGAGTACTTTTGTGCTTTCTCTTTCCTGCACTGAAATCATGCATGTTCCCAGGTAAGACCTATATATTTTTGCTGAGGCCTTCTGGAGGCAATTCCTTCATGCACTTTCAACCAAAAGAAATCTGCTGGCTGCCTAAATATATTGAGAATCAGTGACACATTTTATATTTTCTTAAGATCAATTCAGTTGCTATTTAACTTGATGCTGTGAGAACTTGAAGTCTTCTTAAGTAAATACAGAACCATGCATAAGAAAAAAAAAAAAAAAAAAAAAAACATAGAGGATGTTCTCCTATGCCCTTGGGTAAAGTACACACATAATAACCCCTTAGATTTATAAAGCAATATTATATTTTACGAAGCATTTACAATATCTCATTCAATGCACACCGCAGACCTCCAAGGTATGCATGCCTATAATTATTGTCACATTCTATGAACTTAAAAGTAAGGACCTTCAGGAATGCAGGCCATGCTATTTTCTGTGTGGATACATCTTTAGCACCTGGCTGTGTCTGGCACAGAGGAAGCACATAATAAAAGCTGAATAAATTAATGAAATCAGAAAACTACATTCAGAAGGTTAGGTATTTTACCATAGTCACAAGAGTAAGTAGTGAAACCAGGATTGTAGATCTAAGCCCTTTCTTTGCTCCATGCAATTATATAAAAGGAAACCTATTATCTACATTCATGATTCTGCAAGAGACTGTGTAACATTTGACAGACAGAAGAAAGTTGTTGTAGGGCCAGGTCTAACGAACCTGTTAAAAGTCAACATTCTTAACCTCAAGTCCTAAATCTGTCACTTATTAGCTTGTGACAATTTTACTAGCCCCAGTTTCTACATGAAGGAAATGAGAATGTCAGTAGCCCCTTCTTGGAGGTTTTTTTTTTTTTTTTTTTTTTTTTTTTTCTTTCTTTTTCTTTTTGCACTTTTGCACATGTATGGACAAAGTCATCATTCGCTACAGATGATCTTGCAATACTTACTGTTGCATTTGTTAAAAACCAAAGGTATGTAACATAGATTCTAATGGGATGGGCACTGGCATTCTCTCAAAGCCTTCATTTACTGTTTATAATTTATATAGAGCATACACCACCCACAGCATTTTGAAGCTTATGCAAATGTAGTCTAAATGTATCTCAGAGAGGTTGCTATCTCCCACATGTCTGTCTTGCTTAGCAAGAAAATTCACTCTTATTTGCCAAGCTCCAAAAAAAAAAAAAAAAAAAAACATAGAGGATGTTCTCCTATGCCCTTGGGTAAAGTACACACATAATAACCCCTTAGATTTATAAAGCAATATTATATTTTACGAAGCATTTACAATATCTCATTCAATGCACACCGCAGACCTCCAAGGTATGCATGCCTATAATTATTGTCACATTCTATGAACTTAAAAGTAAGGACCTTCAGGAATGCAGGCCATGCTATTTTCTGTGTGGATACATCTTTAGCACCTGGCTGTGTCTGGCACAGAGGAAGCACATAATAAAAGCTGAATAAATTAATGAATCAGAAAACTACATTCAGAAGGTTAGGTATTTTACCATAGTCACAAGAGTAAGTAGTGAAACCAGGATTGTAGATCTAAGCCCTTTCTTTGCTCCATGCAATTATATAAAAGGAAACCTATTATCTACATTCATGATTCTGCAAGAGACTGTGTAACATTTGACAGACAGAAGAAAGTTGTTGTAGGGCCAGGTCTAACGAACCTGTTAAAAGTCAACATTCTTAACCTCAAGTCCTAAATCTGTCACTTATTAGCTTGTGACAATTTTACTAGCCCCAGTTTCTACATGAAGGAAATGAGAATGTCAGTAGCCCCTTCTTGGAGGTTTTTTTTTTTTTTTTTTTTTTTTTTTTTCTTTTTCTTTTTGCACTTTTGCACATGTATGGACAAAGTCATCATTCGCTACAGATGATCTTGCAATACTTACTGTTGCATTTGTTAAAAACCAAAGGTATGTAACATAGATTCTAATGGGATGGGCACTGGCATTCTCTCAAAGCCTTCATTTACTGTTTATAATTTATATAGAGCATACACCACCCACAGCATTTTGAAGCTTATGCAAATGTAGTCTAAATGTATCTCAGAGAGGTTGCTATCTCCCACATGTCTGTCTTGCTTAGCAAGAAAATTCACTCTTATTTGCCAAGCTCCAGTGAGAACCTTCTCTGCACCCCATCTGCAGTGCAGGGAAAATGAACTGTATTTCAGGTAATGGGGTATTATTCTGCCCTACAGAGATCTGCTTGGAATTCTCTACAATTCAAATGGCTCTTGGGCTCTAATCTTCATTCTCTACAAAATGAGGAAGTTGGAGTTCGTCTCTGAGATTTATCCTGCTCTAAGTGTCTTGGATTTTGGTTGTGTGTGTGTAAATATTTTTGTACCTGTGTTGTCTTATATCATTTGTTGTTGTTGTTGTTGTTGTTGTTATTTTTAGGAGTATTTTCTGAAGATCTTCTACAAAATCTATTTGGCAAATGCAACTATTATTTGAGTCTTACAGTATAACAAAAAATTAACTGAAAGAGAAACTGGAAATATCCTCCGAAAATCACTAAAATAGAGGAGGAACCCTTTGTAAAGACACACAGAGCAGTTTGACCTTGTTTGTCCTCTGAGAATTTAATACATTTTAATACATTCTAAATTAGAACCTGAAAAATATACCTGTCCAGGTGCCATAGCACACACCTGTAATTGTAGTTATTGGGAAGGCTGAGGAAGGAGGATAGCCAGTAAAAGGCCAGGCTTAGGAACTTAGTGAGGCTCTAAACAACTTAGAGAGACCCTGTTTCAATATTTAAAAAATAATAATAAGAAGAAAGAGCTGGGATGTGGCTCAGTGGTAGAGCTACTGAGTTCAATCCCCAGTACAAAAAAAGAAAAAAAAAAAAAAAATTCTGGCAGGACTTTGTAAGATGACACAAGCAAAAACTGTTCTAGTTTTCTAAACTTGGTTGTAAACAAAAATCATTGAATCCCCAATAAATAAGTGAGTAGGAATTTCTAAGAATGTCAAACTCAGTGGTGTTCTTATCATTGTCTTATTTCACATTTCAGCTTTCCTATTTTCCTCTTGGGAGACATTTAAGAATGCTGGAGGCTGAGTGTCTTCATTTTCCTCTTGTTCCCAGGATTCAACCCAGACTCTTCCCTGGACGAGGGGAGGGTCCAAGTAGCACCAAGGTATGGAGGAGGGACAGGTGCCTTATATGCAGGTGTCTGTTTCCTCAGGTGGCCCTGCTGGATTCCTCTACTCCTGCAGATATCACATTGTTTTCTGGTCACCCATGTTGACTTCTTGGTAGGATTGGTTTGTCCTAATCTCACGGCCCCTGAAAGGCCAAAGATTCCTTCTTTCTGGGAATCCTTGTACATACATACTATGATTAATAGTATATTATCTTGTTATTAACAATATATATTATTATTATTAATAGCATATATAATATATTGTTCTGTATCATCTTATAGGACTTCCTTTGATTATGTTTCTTTCTTCTGAATTACATGTATTACATGTATTTGATGTAGGGGAAGAGTCAGGATAAGGAGGTCCGGGGTGAGTTGCTAAGGATAACCTTTGTGTACACAACAAGCAAAGCCATATTGTGATTTAGAGGGATTTGAGTAGGAAGGAAAGAATCAATAAATTAATAAAAACCAAGCTAGCAACAAAACTAGGGTCATGCTAATTCAAAAAACAAAGGGTTTGATGTTGAGATCCACGAGCTCAGCATCTTTCACCTAACTTTCAAGATTCCAAGATGTATTTTCAACTTGAACCATTATACACTGTTTTATTTTTTAATGTCCTTTCTCTCTTTATTCGTTTCTCTTTTGAGAGGTCAACTGTTTGACAGTCAGCAATTTTTATGTGACCCAACCTGATAGAATGTCATTTAGAATTCTATTAAAAAATAATAACCCTAGTATTTTATTTTTAAAAACAGTCTTGCTCATGAATCCACTATATAAAATAGGTAAAGTATAATGTTTTTCTATATTGAAGATAGGATGAGTGAGAGTGAATTCTGTGTACCAAAATTGCTTGTGTTCTGTCCTTTTGCCATATCCCCCAGGAGCTAGGGTACAAGACCACTGCTGTGGGGCATGGGTGTAAGGAATCTGGAGTGGAGGAAATTTGGTCTGGAACTCTGCATTCAGCTCAGCCACCAGGTCTCCTGAGGCCAGTCCTTATCATAAGGCTGTTTCTTTTGTACAAACTGATGAGTTCATCAGGAAATGTCTCAGGTTCTTTTAAGCTTCTTAATGTTGTGATGTTTTAAAGGAAGCCTCATGATTGTAAGAAAACAGTGTCCAGTTAGTGAGTATGCCTTTCTTCTGGTAGATTGCCTCTCAATATTTCTCCTTAGCCTAATTTGATGAATTGCAAAGTTGTAAGAACATCAAACTTCTGCAGATGCTAATTTCAAACCAAAGTAAAAGAACTTGGTTCCTCCTGGGCCTAAAGACTTTCTTGGATTAATAAATTTTTTTTTTTTTTTTTTCTTCTGCAATGGGGAGAAGAGCCAAAGGGAGAGAGCGTTAAATATTTCTGCTGGTTCTCCACTTTTACCACACTGCATGCTTTTTCTTTGTCTGTCCAAAGCACATCCCTTCCACCAGGAGGAATCTCTGTACTTTTCACTTTGCTCTTTGATTCTCATAAAACAATAGGTGATCAGTGTATGTTTTGATTCCACTTGATGAAAATCCTTAACATCAATTATTGAAATGCCTTTCTGTAAAAAGTAAAGAAGAAAAAAACTCCCTTTGCTTTAATTTTTCACACTGCATTTGGCAAGTAAAAACATGTTTTCTAGAAGGAAAAGTTTCATGCCACTGATTTCAAATTATATGTGGACCCAGTTAAAGCTGTAATTTTTTTCCCCATAGACTGATTTCAAGGCAGTGGGGGAGGGGAGGCCTATATAATGAATAGTACATGCCTACGATTCATTTCCAATCCTGGGCTTGTAAACATTCATTTGTGCAAATGCATATTTTTCCATACAGAGAATGCATATTATAAGAGTTGTTCTGCTCTATCAGTTACAGCAAATTCATGTTCTGAAAATCCCCTAAATACCCAATTTTCTGGCAACAGGGACTATCTTATTAAAAAGTCATTTTAGTTTTACCGAGTATTGCTAGAAAAATAACAGTTATTAAATAATCAGCTTCCTGCTTAGTTGAGAAACCTTTTCAAGAGCATAATTGATAGAAGGGGAGAGTTGGTAGATAACCCAGGATCCCCACCATGCCCTTCTGGCTGTATGGACATCAGCCTTGTGATTCAGTGAATCAGACAGAACTCGGTTAGATCTTGACTGGTCATTGGACATGCCAGGCTGAATCCGACATTTCTTATGTTCTTTGAGTATTATTAGTGTTGTAATTACATTTATGAAAAATCACTGGAATTTTTATTTTCTTTTTACATGTTCGAGAAAAATCAGAATTATAAATAAGTAAGTAAATAAATACAAACATGTAGTAAATAAGTATATGGTGCCTTATTATCAATGTTCCTAGATACCTTACATTTTCACTGTCTAAATATTAGAGATATTTTCCATCAAGTGCATAACTATGTCTTAGTTTCTTTATGTAGTATTGTATATATACATTATGATTTATTAAATATACCCCATCTATCAAGTTTGTGGTAATTTTCACTCCTTTTTTAAGTTTAAGTAATGCTGCAATAAATAACATTGTATATCATATGGCAGTTCACAAATATGAATATATGTGTGCAGAATTAATTTCTAGAAATAGAACTATTAATTTTAAGAGTTGTTTGTGTGGGTTTCATATAATTTTCAACTTGCTCTCCACAGTTTTTATACAATTTCTATCCCTCACTGAAAAAAAAAAGTTCACATTTTCCCTTTGACCAACATAGTGTACTGTTCAACATTGTGATCTCTGCTGATCTGAAAAGTGAGAAAATTAGCATCTCAGTGTAGTTTGAATTTGCATTGATCTTATTTGTAACTGAAGTTAACATATCTTAAGTTTATTGGCAATGGACAGATTACATTTGTTGAAGATACACTGGTATTCTGTTTTGATACACTAGTGTTCTGCTTTGTTTCATCTTGTTTTTATTGTTTTCTGGTGTTGGGTGTCAAACCTGGGGCCTTCTCAGTGTTCAGAGAATGTTTTTCCACTGAGCTAAGCTCATAGCCCAGCAGTATTTCTTTAAATTAATGAACTGTCTAGCAATATCCTTTCCATATTTTTCTTTTGGGTTATTATTCTTTTCTGAATCAATCGGTCAAAATTTTTGTATAAAATGAAAATTAGCTTTCTCTCTGTGAACTGAATTACAACTATTTAACATGTGAAATCTACCATAATCATTTTAAAAAATCTGATGTACTTTTGTGGAAATTGGAACCCTTTGTGAGGTCTCATTTTGAGAAGGGCCTATCGACTCGGAAGCTATATGATAATTTTCCCTTTGCATCTTAATTGTTTTAAAACTATTTTTAGACTTCTTCCATTTGGAATATTTCCTGGCTAAAACTTAAAGTGTGAAGACAATCATTTTTATTTCTTCATGGATCTATCCAGTCATGCCAATGTATTTGATAGAAAAGTCAACACTCCCCCAGTAATTTTAGACTTTAATGTGTCCTAATGAAATTTCTGGATAGAAAAGGGTCTCTTTCTAGCCATTCTGTTCAATCATTTACTGTAGTTTAACTTCAGGAGGAGGGCCTATGTTTTAATAATGATGGTGGGTTCCTGACAATTTTAGCACCTGGAGGGAAAATCTACTTATTACTGCAACTGCTGTGTACTTTTCTAAGATATTGCTCATTAATTTGTTTTTCAGCAAAGGAAAAAAATGTTCAGAATGATTTTGTCTAGCTAAGATAAAAAGATGCAAAAATTAAAAAATATATATATATTCAATGGAATATTATTCAGCTTTAAAAAAGAATGAAATTTGCTTGCAAATTGAGGGAGTTGGAGAATATCTTGCTAAGCAAAATAAGCCAATCCCAAAAATCCAAAAGCTGAATGTTTTCTCTAATATGTGGATGCTAATTCACAATAAGGGGGTGGAGCACTAGGGAAGAATAGAGTTACCTTAGATTAGATGAAGGGGAGTGAATGGAAGGGAGGGGAGGGGAGGGAAATTGGGATAAGAAAGATAATAGAATGAAAAAGACATTATTACTTTATGTATATGTATGACTGCATGACCAATGTGATTCTACAGCACGTACAATCAGAAAATGAGAAATTATATCCCATCTATGTATATCAAAGTACATAATGCACTCTACTGTCATGTATAACTAATTAAAACAAATAGAATATTTTTGAAAACTCTAGTAAGAAAATTTAAAGTGAAAAATAATAGTATTTTTGTGTGGAAAATATTACATTTAAAGTTTAACTGCAAAAATCTGATTTATTTATAATATTTAATATTACCATACAAAATCATACTTTTTTTTTTTTTTTTTAGTACTGGGTTTGAACATAGGGACATTCTACCACTGAACCACATCACCAACACATTTTACTTTTTATTTTCAGATAGAGTCTCACTAAGTTGTTCATGATGTCTTTGAACTTGAGATCCTCTTGCCCAGCCTCCTAAATAGCATAGCCACCATGCCCACCAAAATGATATATTTTTTATTGTTTTTATCCAAGTACACCCATCTTGGACCCCACTAAATTGCTGAATTCTCTCAATCATTTTATCTGTCAGCAGTGGTAATTAAATTTATACTTTCCTATTTATTACTAATTCCCAAATCTTCCTATGTCTGCTTATGCTCAGAAATTTGATATTTATGTGAGAACGCTATTTCCTGATTTTAGTGAAGTTGTTTTTGTTGTTTTCCCTTTGTTTATATTTGAGGCTAAAATTACTGTATTTTTATTACATTAAGAATACTTATATTGCTATTTTATTTTTAAGTAATCATAGATGTTAAATTTTATCAAAGGCCACTTTATAATTGATAAATTTAATCATATTTTTCTGATTTCAGTTATATAACTATTTTTAAAACATTTCTTAACTTTGAATAATTTGTATTATCCTGAATATTATGTAATGATGATCTACTATTTTAAATACACTGGTAAATTCTGCTTGCTGAAGTTGTATTTATGAATTTTGTATCAAGTTATTTTTTATTTAATTAGTTTTTCTTTTCTGTTGCTTACTATTTCTATAAAATGTCAGATTTTGTTTCTCTCCTCTGCTTTTTGCTAAAGCCTCAGCACATAGAACTATGTCCAGCAAATTGTAACTGAGCAAAACTAAGTTGAGATTTTTTTGTTAAATACATTGAGACATTTCTGTGTTGGCCTTCTTTTTGTTGGAGTTTAGCTAAAAGTTAAGTGCTCATCATAGAAAGCTCTGAAAGAATTTGAATAACATTATCTCTGATTTAATGCTCTAGTTAGGGTAAATTAGTTGAAAGGTTTACCTTGGAATGCCAAATATTATGTAGCAGATGTGTGGCTGGGTTCAGACCCAGTTAGCTCCATTTAATGTTTAAAAACAGATTTCTATCTTAGCATAGGTTACATTCTGTTTTAAATGAGTTTTCAAACCTTCCATGTAATAATAAGCCATATTTGTTGATCTCTCTTCTTATAGATCTAAAATGAGATTATTTGGCTATTTGATATTTTGTATATGAGAGGTTTTCCTATGTACTATTGAATCATATCTGCTGTCCTCTGTTTGTCTGTCTGCCTATCCATCTATTTATCTAGCATGTATAACCTATCTGGAAGTAATCTATCAAATTTAAGAACAGAAATAAGATTAATAAATCAACTATTTCCAGTAACAATATAACTTTTTATTTCTCTCATTTTTATAATTTAAGAGAATGGAATAATATCATTCGTGGTCATCTGTGATATTTAAGCTCAATATATTGTTTTCTAAGAACCCACTTGTCATTGTATGTTGTAATTCATACATTTTTATTACTGTACAATATTCCACATGTTAAATTATTGGTTGTGTCTTAATAGTATGTGCAATACTGCTATAAACATTTTTTTCCCTTTGTCTTCTGGGACTCAAAAATCTTCGTCAAGATATTTATATAAATGAGACGTCTGGTTTGTGTTATTCACACTCTTAACTTTATATGTACCTCTCAGGTAATTTTCAAAGTGCTTACATTAATTTACAGTCTTACAAGCAATGTACTTGGGTTCAATTCAATATTTATAACTCATAGTTGGTATTATCAGCCTTACTAATTATTACCAGTCTCATGATGTGAAAGGGTATCTAATTGTGCTCTTCATTGAGCTATCCCCGTGTAGCAATAAAACAGAACATATTTCACATGATTTTCTTGTCTGTGTATGTTTATGATTCATTTGTCTTTTCTTTCTTATTTCATTTCAGGAAACTGCTAATTTGCTTCTTTTAGTTGTAGTGTTTTTCAGTCTTCCAACACTTTTCGTGATAGTTCTAGTAAATTGAATTCTAGTAAATAATAATTTCTGAATTTTCTGCTGAGTTTAATCATTTTGGCATACAGTCATGCATGGAGCATTTGAGTTTTCATTTTTTATTCACTTTGTCACTATTTGTGCTTTCATTCCTAATATCTCTCATTTATTTTTATTGAATATCACCAACAGTCATTTGTTTAAACTGTGTGTTTCTCTTTATCAGATGACTTGTTTGGATTCACTTTTGTTGGCTCTTACATGATGGCACCAACCAGAGGCCACCCCATGTCCCTGGAGGTCCCTAGCTCAACTGAGAATATCGGGTCAACCAACCTGCTGGCCGAGGCAGGATCCTATGCTCCTATCAGTATCTGCTTTGCAGAAAATTGCCTATTGTCAACATGGTTTTATTTATTTAATGCTTAGAGTTTTCCTATAATTTCTAATGAGCCAGAGAGTATTCAGAAATTATATTTTTATGATTTTTGTGTGAACAAAGTATATGTGAACAGCAGAGTTTTGAAGATATGCCAGTCTAAACTTATGCTACAGATCAACATATTGTGCATTAACTTCTAAGATTTATGAATACTTAAATTATTTATTCCCTTGTAATTATCACATAATTGGGTTTAGCTTCTTTATAAAATATGGATTTTTCTTAAAAGTGAATTTAGTTTATTGTTAGTTTGATATACATATGTGCTTAGATTTAGTTTTATCTTACATATTGAGAATCTATTTTTACACCATTTAAAGAATTCTTCAAAATGAAGTCTTTATCTACTTTTTTTTAGTTTCTTATTTATTTGACAGTTTTAATGGTTCATATGGTGGTTACCTCAATAATTATAATTTGAGTATGATATTATCAAATTTCTGTTTCTCATATGATATTAAATTCCTATTTCTTTCCTTAAATATTTTTTAATTGTTAATGAACATTATTTTATTTATTTATTTATATGTGGTGCTGAGGATTGAACTCAGAGCCTCACACATGTCAGGAAAGCACTCTACCACTGAGTCACAACTCTAGCTCCAAATTCCTATTTCTTAATCATTGTATCTGTGCTTCCTACTGACTAACTTGAACAACCGAATGAGTTCACAAGTGAAAGTTGGTAAACAGGTAGCTATTTAGTTATAATGATTGACCATAAGCAAATGTAATGAACAACATATTTAAGCTTTGCTGAGAAAGTCAGACATTGAAATTGTAATATGCAAAATATAGAATAATTGTTATGCAGAATGATTAAAAATATTAAATTGGAAATCAAAAATTGAGTAAAGAAAAAGAGGCCATCTGTTTTAGTCAGTTTTTTTCACTGCTGTGATTAAAAGATCTGACAAGAACAATTTTAGAGGAGCAAAAATTTATTTGGGGGCTCACTGTTTCAGAGATTTCAATCCATAGACCGTCCACTGCAGGAGCCCTGTTTGGGGAGATGGCTTGAATTGCGGTTGACTATGAGCCGTGGAGATTTGGGCATTGTCGCCTTCCGTAGTCTCACGGGACTTGGCCCGGGATCTCGAGTGACTTGGCCGAAATTGCTGATCAGGTCAGCGCCATTTTAGTGGTGTGTATGGCGTGTGTTAGTCGTTGTTAGAACCAGAGAGAAAAGTTATCAGAATAAAAAGCTGTTTGTCTCCAGTTTGCCTCTGAACTTCTTCCCGCGGCTCCGTTGCTCCAAGCGCTTCAGGCGGCAACAGTCCACTGACTCCATTCCTTGGGGTTGAGGTGAGGCAGAACAATATGGGTGAAGAGTGTGGCAGAGGGTAGTGGCTCACACGATGTTGAAGAAGCAGAGAGAGAGAGAGAGACTCCACTCACCAGATGCAAAATATATACCCTCCCTAAAGGCAGACTCTCAATGCCCCCCTCTCCCAGCCATACTGACCTACCTTCAGTTACCACTCAGTTCATCCCTTTATGGGATTAATGCACTGATTGGGTTAAGGGTCTCACAATCCAATCATTTCTCCCCTAAACCTTCTTGCTTTGTCTAACACGTGAGCCCTTGGGGGGACACCTAATACATGAACCATAAAACCATCAAAAAGATCATCCAAATGTAAAAATGTTACAAAAGAAACTCTTAAAGAAAATAAAGAGCAAAATAATTGGGAGAAATGAAAAAATGCATTTATGTTTCGTAGCACATGAGATACTGCTACAGAAAGAAAGATAAACAACCAGATAACAAGATGCACATTCAAGGGGTATGGTCATCGAAATTGTGATATTGTGTTTGTATGTGTGTGTGTGTGTGTGTGTGTATGTGTGTGTATGCATGCGATGTGTGTAATTCAGACAAAATCCTGTCATTTGCAACATATGTGACACTGGTGCATGTTAGACTAAGTGAACTGAAGTAGGCACAGGAAAACAAATATTCCCTGATCACATATTTAATGTATGTTCTACAGTAGTCAAGCTTGTTCAAGCAGAGAGTGGAATGGTGGTTGCCAGAGATGAGGGCAAGGAAATGGGAAGATGCTGACTCAGGGGTGTCACGAAGTTATAAGGGGTTGAGGTCTTTAGCCCCCCCACACACCCGGGATGGACCTCTTCTGTCTAGTAAAAGAAGCCAGAGGGGCCTACCTCAACGATGAGAAGGGATTGGGAAAGCGAAGGCTGCCAACACCTCCTCCGCTGCCTTCAAAAGACTCAGAGCCATGTCGGGAAGCCCAGTCAGTAGAATGCCGGAACTCGGTTTATTGAAGAAGTTGGACGGTCTTATAGAGGACATGGGCCAATCAGCAGAAAGATCATAGGGACACATAAGGAGCATGGGCAGATGCCATTGACGGAGCCATTGGCCTATCCTTGGGGTGGTTTCAGTTCTCATAGCCATGCCCCCTGCTTAGCCTAGGTCCTGTAACAGGGCGTGGTAATGTGGCAAGCAGCCAGAAAGTCAGAGCTTTTCCATCCCCTTGGCAGACAGTGTAAGGTCCCGACACAGGGGTACAACTGTATGCTTTAAATTTGCAAAGAGGGTAAATCTTACAGGATCTAATACACACACACACACACACACACACACACAGGAGGAAAGAAAGTAAGTAAGTGAAATAATGCTATTTTTGTTTGATTACTATGGTCATTTCCCAATGTATGCATATATCAAATATTCACTTCATATCTTAAATTTATACCTCAAAATATGGAAAAAGATGAATTCCTGTCAAGAGCCATCAGTGGACTGTATGTGGACTACATTGGCATCACTGCCAGTGAGGCGATAAGCCTGGCATTGGGAATAGATCACCTGATACAGGTGAACTTCCCCCTCAAGCTCTGCCAGAGATCCCACACAGCACTTGTGATGGGGGTGACCTGCCCAGATGCCAATCAACCTGCTGACTGCAAGACTCCAGGAAGCAAGACTCCGCCCTTAAAACCTTATCCCTGCCTTTGATGTACCCCTTAAATAAAACACGGGAGCCATTTTCTACTTGACTAGCTCCAGCTCCTGTGTGGACTGGACCTATCATGTGGCCCAAGTTCCCTTTGAAAATATTCTTTCTGACTCTTTGCCTTTTGTTCTTCACTAATTATTCTAGACTTTTAATTTCTTAGGTAGCTTACAACCATCCTTGCAGGAGCCCTGTTTGGGGAGATAGCTAAGATTGCGGTTGACTATGGGCCATAGACATTTTTGGGCATTTCCGCCTTCCGTAGTCTCACGGGACTTGGCCTGGGATCTCGCGGGACTTGGTCCAGGATCTCGAGAGATTTGAGTGGTGACTCAGCAGATTGAGCTAGCGCCATTCCTGCTCGAGCTCATGGGAAGAGACCAGAGAGAGAAAGGACAGGGTTACCGCTATTGTATAGATATATTGTAGTTTCTTGTAAGAGTAGGTGCCTTGGTTTCTTGTGAGAGTGTGTATGTGGTGTTAGAAATTACAAGAGACAGAGACAGAAAGATTAAAGAATTTTTTCGTCTCCATCCTGTCTCCGGACTCCTTCCCGCGGCGCTGCCTTTCCAGGCTGCAATCCCTTTCCGGCGACAACACCACCTTGGCAGGACGAAGAACTCCTTAATGAGGTGTTGGATGCCTCACCATAAATTTCTATAAAATATCCTGACCTGTGCTACAGCCTAGAGAAACAAGCAGATGGAAGACAGGAAACAAAGACCCAGGGTGAGAAGCAGCACCAGGTCCATCAGAGCTGCACATTGGGTGAGAGCTGAGGCCTGCAGAACCAACAGCCATCCAGGAGCACAGGGCTCGTGACCCATCACAGGAGATGCCAAAGCCTCAGCCCAGTCAAGGCTTCACCAGACTCTGTCCCAACAGAGGGGGATTCCTCCCTACAACCCCCATGCTCAGCTCCTTCTGAATCCTTGACCCACAAACACTGTGAGATCAAGTTCACTGTTTCAAGCTCTACTAAGTTCTGGGATGATCTGTGACATGGCAATAAACAACTAACAGTACTTAGGGTGTGTTAGTAGCATGACCTACTATAACAAAACACCAGAGGGCAGCTTAAGCAGCAGGGATTTATTTCTGGAGGCCAGTAGCTGAAATGAAGGTGTTGGCCAATTTGGTTCTCCGTTGAAGGCTCCCTCACTGTTCTGCAGATGGCGGCCTCCTCACAGTGTCCTCCTGGGGTGCAGAGAGCAGGGGAGAAACAGATGCCCTGGTCACTTTTCTTATAAGATCACAATTCTACATGAGGTCCATCTTGGACCTAACCCACACCCCATCAAATGACCCATCTCCAAACACGATCACAGTGGGGGCTAGGTGTCAACACCTGGATTCGGAAGGAGAAACCACAATTTAATCCATAATCACATAAGAAAACACTGAGTGAACACTAAGCACCAACTGCTGTTAATTATAGAAACTCCTTCAAAGCTACAAAGTCACGAATGACAGATTCCAACTCTCTAGGCCATCAAACCTAAGCATTCTCTTCCAGAATCTGCTTGGTTTCTCTTTCTGGAAAATACTCTTGTTCTTACTCTTTGTATTTTTTCCCCTTCCTTTTAACAGATACAAATAAGTTTTTTTTTTTTTTTTTTTTTTTTTTTTTTTTTTTTTATATAAGAAACATTATTCCATTGCTTTTACACTCAAAAATATGTTACTGGCATCTTTCCAACTCAATGTAAAAAATAAATATGCAATGAATGTCGTACAGACTGCAGAGTATTCCATTACATGAATAACCATCATTTATATAACGTATCCAATATTGATGAGCATTTAGCTTGTTTCCATTGCTTTGATTAACAAAACTGAGATGAATATCCTTGTACATTCATCTTTGCAGTGCTGCTAAATTACTGCCTCAGGAAAGGTTTCTGAAAGTGCAATAGCTCTGCAGAAGCAATGGACACTACATTTCAAATGATTTATTTTCCTTTTCCATTTGCAAATTATATGCTCATCTTTCTCTGAAGTGATATGTTTGTCCCTGCATGGCAAAAAAGGGAAAGATCCAGCTAGATCCCTCCCTACTTCACCTCATACACATCCTTCTTATATTTTCTGACTTACTGTCATTGTTTATTCATAAAGTAACTCATGTTTGAATTTTTGTTCATGTCACATTTAAATAAAATACGTTAATTTCACACAACATTAGATTGATTTCAGCACTACCTCGCTTCCCTCATCTTCATTGAATTTACTTTGAATTACAAAACTAATGCATACTATTGTGGTAGAGGCAGATTTGTAAGTATAAATTAAACTTAATTAGCCCATAGGCACCTTAAGCTCTTCTGCTCAGGGTCCCGCCTTCACCCCAGCTGCTGCCAAGGCTCATCAGCAGAGGAAGAGAAACAACTTCTCTCTCTCCCCTTTCTTCTTCCCTAGTGCCTCCTGCCCAATTTTTCCTTTTTGGTTCTTCATGTTTTAGAGTCAGAGTTTCTAAGTTGGTTGGGTAGACTAAGGGAAATAAGCCACAAACAGAAAGAAAATGCAGCAAAAAAAAAAAAGGTGAATTCGTACAACTACAGTGTAGAATGGTGGTCACCAAACCTGGGAGAGAGGGAGGAGGTTGATCAAGTGCTGAGAGGGTCAGTGACACAGGAGGAATAAGTTTTAGTGATATTTTGCATAGAATCTTAACTGTAATAAATAAAATGCAATGCATATTTCAAATTGTTAAAGGAGTAGATTCCATATGTTTCACCACACAAAACAATTCTAAATATTTGATGTGGTAGTGTTTTTAATCAGCCTGATTTAATCATTTCACATATTTTGTGTGTATGTGAATAAAATGTGTATGTGTGTGTGTATCAAAACATCACATTTTACCCCATGAATATATGTAATTATTGGCCAATTAAAAATAACATTTTGGGGCTGGGGTTGTGGCTCAGCGGTAGAGTGCTCTCCTAGCACATGCGCCACCCGGGTTCGATCCTCAGCACCACGTAAAAATAAATAAAAGCATTGTGTACAACTAATAAATAAATAAATATCTAAAAAAAATAACATTTAAAAAATGTGACATTTAAGCTACCATGACTGTCATGGAATAACCAATATCTGTGGTACTCATATTTTTCTTTCAATTATTTATTCACTAGTTCCTCCAGCTATCTATTGTTAGCCTCATAAGCATTAGGCCTATCAAAATGGGAAAAACTCCTCTCACAGAGCTTATGGTTGAATAAGGATAGAAGACCTTAAGAGAGTGTAGAAATGGCCATATAATTACAGTTATCCCATCTTCTAGAATAAGAGTCCCTTTTCATACTCATTAGCCTGGATATTCCTGCTTAAGATCTTAGTTATGAACCAGTTCTTAACAGAAATAATAAAGAACGTCTTTTTGATGATATATATAAATTTTCCTATATGAAATAGTGACTATCAGTTATACCTTGTTTGCTTTTATTTGTTTGCACCTGTAACTACCTGAGAATTTGCAATTTCCCCTTAGTTCATTTATGTTTTTAACAAGTCAGTCAACTCCATGAGGACAGGAATTTGGCTTTGCTCATTGTACTTACAGAGTTTTTTTTTTTTTTTTTTTTTTAAGTGCCCACAGCATAGTATCTGCTCAGCAAATGTTTACTGAATCAGTAAACTGAATTCCATTCTGACTCAGGGCTGCTTAGGATGGCAAGACCCAACTGTCCTCTATAAATGTGAAAATTTTGGACAAAGATATATTTACTTCTACAAAGACTGATACTGTGCCTGGGGACACAGGCAGCCCTTGACTCTGAACTCCTTGTTCCCTGGAAAACAGAGCACTCACTCTCCTTCCCTTCAGCCAGTCAAGTGTCCTGACAAGGTTTCTCTCCTAACACTGTGACCTGGAGCTCTTGATGTCCACAGCCCCTGACCTCCCCTATAAGCCCAGCAGCCCCTGGCCTCCCTCGCAAGCCTGGTGCTCAGATGCTTCTCCTTCTGTGCAGCAGGTGCTCCCTGTGCAGGAGGAGTTCTGTGCAGCAGTGTCTTTAGAGCTTCCCACAGGGGCAGGAGAGACCTGCCCAGGTTTGTTCAGGTGCTAAAAATGCTTCCACCTTTATTCATTGGGAAACCCTTTTTCTCTCTTAGGAATCATTTTTTAAGTTTTGTGCTCTGAAGGGAAACCATAATTAATTGTATTTCCACAGTTTTAGTTACTTGATTTATTATGTCTTATTAAATATATATATTTGTATAATATATACATATATAAATATATAATATATATATATATATATATATATATATATATATATATACTTTTTTTTAGAAATCCAAGGATTTCTCAATGTTTTGATATAAAAAAAAAAAAAACACACACCAAATTTAGCTTTCTGTCACCCAAAGCCTTTTTTATGAAGCTATAAAGGGTTGACTCCCTTTTCAATTTGGATGTCCCCTGAAAGGGATCCCCTACTCTTAGGCCTACACTACAATTATATGATTGTGCTACAACCTTCAATTGTCTATTGTAAGCTCAGAAGCATGAATTAAAGGTGTCTTTCTTCTCCCCTGATGAGATTTAACTCATGCATTCCCTCTTCAGTAGGCATTACATTGAACACCATCAGACATGTAGTAGACACAACAGATACTGGTCAAAGGGAGGTTGAATGAGATAAGTTTTTTGATTCTGCCACTCTAAAGCTACTCTTATTATGATCATTAACCCATCTCAGGAACAAGTCAGAACATGAATTGTAAGTTATGCACTGTCATAGATCCAGATGGAGAGATGTACACCCTTGTTTCCTTCTTGGCATAATTAATATGATACTCCTCAAAGCAAACTCAAATGTTAGCCAAGTGTCTTTCAAATAAGAAAGAGACAGAGGGAGATAGTCAGGTTTATGATTTCTTGACTTATGTTGGTGTGAAAGTGTATGCATTCAGTAGACTCCGGGTGTTTAATTTTGAATTTGATCTTGTCCTGTGCCAGCAGTATGCAGTGCTGTGATGCTGGGCAGTGGCAGCAAGGGCACCTTCCTACCAGCCATGTGCTAGTAAAGGGAAAACACTGCCTCTCTCTGGTGCACTGTGTGGTTAACCTGTGTGATGCCTGGTAGGTTAGATGTAGCAAATGCATTTTCCGACTAACAGTATTTTCAAATTTTTACAGGCTAATGGGGACATAACCCATTGTGATTCAAAGAACACCATACGTAAGTGTTCATAGCACCAACACTCACAGCCCAAAAGTGCAAACAGGTCAGATGTCTATCAAGTGACAGCTGGATAAGCACGACTCGGCATATCCACACAATGGATTGCTTTCCAGCCATCATCAGAAGGGATGGGCTACTGATGGTGCTCCAATGAGAATGGAATTTGGAATCATTAATCTAAGTGAAGGAAGACAGGTCACATGATGCCACATATGTGAATATCCAGAATAGGTAAATCCAGAGAGAAAAACTCAGAGATTTTTAGAATCTGGAAAGGGTGGGGTAGGTAGCATGCCTACTGGGAAAGATGGCTATCTTCTGAAATTAGATAACGGTGATGGTTGCACATTTTTGGAAATACACTAAAAACCACTGAATCACACCTCCATAAAAAGGTGGGTTTTTTATGGCATGTACACTGTATATTAATAAAAAAAAAAGAGTTGGTGATTTGTTTCCTAGCTAAACAACAACAACAACAACAACAACAAAAACCAGATTGCTATCTCCAATACCTGATTACACCACTCACCAGTGTAGAATAACAGACTTCTGCCTCTACAGGATAAAATCCAAACACAGGGGTCAACACGCAAGTTCTTTATTAGTTGGCCTTCTCTTCAATTGCAAGCTTTGTCTCTAGCCATTTCTCCACCAGTGTTTCAACTCTAAGAAGCTTGCCTTTGCATTACATGTCATGGGCTCTTCTGCACTTTTTACCTATCAAGGAACACATTTTAGAACAGTTTCTCCCTCTTTTACCTAACTAACTGCACTTGACCTTCAAGAAGGAAAGCAAATGTTGCAATATGACCTCCCTTCAGAGTCCACAGCCCGATTTAGAAACTCTTGGCCTGTGGTCCTCATCCTAGACTTTTGCCAAATTGTGTTCTGAGTTTCCTTTCATGAACCAGTCCTCCTCTACCTTGCATATTTTGTGGGAGCAGGGGTCACTCAGTTCTTCATCTACTTACCCTCCACATTCATTAGAGTGTGAACAGTGAGTGTTCAGTTACATAAATCTGCAGCTTGAATATTAACGATGTTCTTTTTAAACAAAAAAATGTGGTTGGAGTCATAAATGGAGACAGTATAGAAAAGGAATGGAATGTTTGTTGACTCTTGGTAGAAACCTAGTTTTATATCCTGAAGGGGAAGCTACGGACACCAAAGATCAGCGTGTGTGTGTGTGTGTGTGTGTGTGTGTGTGTGTGTGTGGAGAGAGAGAGAGACAGAGAGTTTGTCAAAAAGAGAGCTATCAAACATATTACATATGAACTCACTGTACAAGGAAGAACCATAAAATTTATTGCCCACACAAGACCATGTGTAAAAGCAAAGTAGGATGCTACCATATTTATTATGTGTCAACAAGTGTAAATCATAACTTTCCCAGGCAAACCAAGATCCATGTGTATCAAGCTTTATTTTAACATTCAGTTACTGGCATGGTTTTGTCATTATTGCAATTATTAGTGTTTTTTTTTTTTTTTTATTTGCTTTAGTTGTACACAATGCGTTTATTTTTATGTGGTGCTGAGGATTGATCCCGGGCCGCGCACATGCTAGGCGAGCGCTCTACCACTGAGCCACAACCCTAGCCCCTTATTAGTGTTTTTTACCCCTATATCTCTTGTCTCATTGCCTCATTCCATTCCATCTCTACTCAAGTGGAAGAGGAAGGAAGGTCTTCTTTGGAAAAATCTTCTCTGAGATCTCAGATAGTTCTCTGTCTACTATTTGGTGTTAGCTCTCCTAGCTGTTGGACTCCTCTGCTAGAATTCAAGGTCTATAAGGGATTGATTCTTTCTTTCCAAATCCTTGAAGGGTGTCAGATCATAGCACGGAATACAAATGACCCTAATGCTTCAAACCATCAGAATCATATAGTAAAATTTCCATTAGTGAGTCATCTGAGAAGATGGGGAAGAATTGTTTTCCCCAATGTCATAGGCATGCATAACTCCATTATGGTGGAGTTGCTGCCTTCCTAACTAAACCCTATCACTGGGGCCAGTCCCAGTGTCCATCACTGACATGTCCCTGCACTCTGCTTCTCAGGTGGCTTCCTGCCAACCCAGGAGCTCACTTGTCAACTCAATCTTCCCAGTGAATAACTTTACAAATTATATCCTTCCATTCAGCAGGCAAATCTGTTGTTGATGGCTTCTAGCTCACTACAAGTCTCCACTCAGGAGCATATACCTAGGGCTATGCAGGTCATGATAGGACACATACTATGCATATTAAATGGTAGCACAATGAATTAATTCAGTAGTCACATCTGGCCTCTTGCTTGTGTATCTATGATGTGTGTTGTGTGTGTGCGTGCACATGCACTTTTTTGTGGTCAATTTTAGAATGTAAACTTTCCTCTTTCAAATGGAAGTCATTTTCCTCATTGAGCAAGTAAACAAAACTCAACAGAAACCTCTTAAGTTCTGTGCCTTTTTAGTTCCAGGACAAAACTGGAACTAAAAAGGAACATATTAATTACCTTCATGATTTAATCTTTGTCTACCCTTCCAGGTTTAGCTAATACTATGAACAATATATAAATAATCCTTCCCTTCCAACTTCCTTTTGCTTTTGTTTTTCTTTCTTTCTTCCCTCCCTCCCTCCCTCTCTTTCTCTCCCTCCCTCCCTCCCTCCCTCCCTCTTTCTTTCTTTCTTTCCTTTTAGATACAGTATTCCAACCCCCTTCTGTATGGCGAATACCTTAAATTATTTTTGCACCATTAAGACTAGACTCCTGTTATCCTCTCAGCCTGTTACTCATGTTCTTAGCATTCTGCAATGCTTGGCTCAAATCGCCTCTCTCATAGATGTCTCTACAATTTTCTGGCTCAAATTAATCACACATGGGCTTTTAACACTGCCCTGCCAAAGCTCTCCTTAACACTTATTTCACTTAATCTTAGAGTGTGTTTGCGCTCTTGCCTCCCCCAGGAGGCTGAAGATTCTAGGAGATTAGAGACAATACCTCGTTCCCACCAGATTCTCCTAGATGTTATGCACATAGAGAGCTCTCCAAAATACTGCTGCTCTTGGAATCAAGCAAATAGAGTATGAAGTTAGTTTTTACATAAAGAAGAAAACTAATGTTTTCCGAGCAAATACTATGTGTCAGGCATTTCAAAACGCATTATTTCTGTCCCAGCAGGAAGTTTTATTCCTCATGTATATTTGGAAAGGTAAACAAGGCTTCTGGCATTTACATGGACTTGGGTTAATAGCTAATCCCTTTTCTTCAATTCCATCCTCTCACCTTTCACCATTCACATTTCCCCTGCTAGGCTCTGGTTGAGAGAGGACAGCAGGAGTGCACACCATTGTTGGAGAGGGCCCTAAATGTCAGTAACCACCCTGGCATTGGGGCTTTCTGGAGTTCTTCAGCACACAAGACTGTCTTTTCTGAAGCATCCATTACTTTGCTACCAGGGACGCATCTGCCACAAACCGTGTTACCTCCAGCAAGAGAGAGAAGTGAAGGTAAAGTCCTTGAGATGTGATAGTTTTAATTGCTAGCTCAAAATATCATGATCCATCATGATCAACCAGGCTGAATTTCAAAGCAACAGCAGATACACACACAGGGGATTGCTACCTACACCCACTCGTCTTCACATTACTAGCAGAGATTGCTTTTGTAAGAAGAAACAAATGGGTCAATAACCTTCTTAGGAGAAAGCCTACACACGCCCAAGATCACAGGATTTGCAAAACACTGTCAATTCCTGGAGGAAGCAGCAGTTTGGAATGATGTGGCCATCTTCTCAGGATTCAGACTCCTCTCAGTATTAATGTCCACAAAGTTTTCAAATCACAGAAGTCATTTCTTGTAATATCGAAACATAGTTTACCAAAAATAATCATCAACCCAGTATATGTTGACATTTCCCACAGAAACAATACAGAATGAACGAGACATACAGTTCTACAAAGACAAGAGCGATTCTGCCTCCCTTTATGATGGGGAATACCAGGTGTAGGTTAATGGACGCTCCAAGAAATAACAGCAAAACGGAACACTAACAGTTGCATTGCCGGATGGCTCAAAATGATGACATATTTCTGTTTTACAATGCAGGGGTCATGTGCCATTACTACTAGCTGTTGTTGCCAAAAGCATTGATCCAGATGGGAATATTAATTTATTTGAACAGATGCGTGACAATGTCACTCTGAAAGGTGGTTCCAGTATGCTGAACTGATATTGATCATCATAGAAATTGTGCAGCTAATAGAATATATCTGAATTAGGGGGTCTCCAGTGGGACCTCAATCATTTTGAACCAAAAAGAATGTGGGATTTTGGAGCTAGCGGGGACTTCAGACCCAATGCACTCTAAAAGCCTCATTTTGTACCAAAGAAAGTTGAGGTTGGAAGAGGCAAAGTATTTCATAGGCGCTTCCCAACTCAAGCGCAGAAAACCTGAGGATTACCTCTGAACTCCAGGACCGCTTAAACAGGGTTCTATATGGGACTTTCACGTATGCCTCTATTTCAAGGGATAAATATGTATTGAACACTCACTGACATACATTGTACTAGACACTGGATAAACAGAGGTTAAAAGGCAAGCATGAACACTGCATTTTTTATTATTTGTTTTTTTTTTTCAATTATATATGACAATAGGATTCATATTCACATAATTATAAAAGCATGGAATGTAATTTGTTCTAATTTAGTACTCAGTATTTCACCTTCCCCTCCTCCCTGCCCTGTTCCCTTTCCTCTACTCTACTAATATTTCTGTTAATACATTTATTTATTTTAAATTAGTGTCTTGTGGATAGACATGATGGGGAGATCCACTGTTGTCTATTAGTATATGTGCAGAGGAGTCTTAGGACTGATGCATTGTCTCTCCCTATCCCATTCTTCCTTCCTTCCCTCATTCACCTTCATCTACTCCACTGATATTTCTTCTTTTTATTTCTCCACCTTTTATTTTGGATTATCTTCTGCATATCAGAAAAAAAAAAATATTTGACTTTTGCCTTTCTGGGACTTAGCATGATGTTCTCCAGTTGAACCGATTTACCAACAAATGCCATAATGCCATTCTTCTTTATGGCTGAATAATACTCCACTTGTGTATATATGCCATATTTTATTTATTCATTCTTCTGTTCAAGGGCAACTAGGTTGGTTCCATAGCTTGGGTATTGTGAATTGTGCTGCTATAAATATTGATGTGCCTGTGTCATTGTTGTGTGCTGATTTAAATCTCTTGGATATATACCAAGGAGTGGGATAGCTGGGTGATATGGTGGTTCTATTCCTGTTTTTTTGAGGAATCTCCAATACTGCTTTCCAGAGTGATTTCACCAATTTGCAGGCCCATCAACATCCTCTCCAAATGATCTCTGCTTTTTTTTTTTTTTTTTCGTTAACCTTCCAGGAGCCAGTGTTAGACAGAAATGAAATACACTGGACCAAGCATACAATTCAAGATCATAATTTTTGGAGGAAGCCCAGACTGAGACAGCAGTTTTGATAAGGCAAAGAGGAAAGGATATGCATTTTGGTTCATGCTCATGACAGCTATAAAAAGAAGTCAACAACATGATGAAGGGTATTTCCAGGCAGTAGAAAGAACAAGCATGGATCACATGAGCTTGAGGAGGAAGGGGAATAGGCAGAGGGCAAGCTAGGGGCTGCACGTTGAGCAGTGAATATAGTGAAACTGGGTGAGATGAGCTGAGAGGAGGCTGGCCAGCTCAGGCCAGCCCAGGGAAGTTGGACTGCGTTCTAAGTGCAATGCGGAACTGTCAGAGTGAATGACAAAGAGGGACAATAGACTCTGACTGTTAAGTACCTAATTGCACACTACCACTAGGTTAGGTCATGATTTTTTTCAGACAACAGAGCTCTCTTGCACCTTTATGTAGTCAATGAAAATATTATTATTCAGTTTCTTATTTAAATTAATGGTAGAAAAACTTTTAGAATAAACCTCAGTTAAACAACTAATCAAGTTGTTCTTGACATTTTTTTTTTCTTTGAATTAATGGACCTTATTGTTTCAAGCAGTTTCAGGTTCACAGAATTGAACAAGCAGTGCAAAGAGTTCCCATAGACTCCCGCCTCCTCCTGCAGTTTTCTCTTCATATTAACATCTTCTGTTGGTACAGAACATCTGTTTGAACTGTGGAAGAGATAACAGTATGTTATTATTGTCATTAGATTTCACAGTTTGCATTGTACAGTTCTATGGGTTTTAACAAATGTATAAGATCTTATATCATCATAGTATCATAAAAGTAGTTTATTTCATTAAAATTCCCCTGTTCTCTACCTATCCATACACACCTTCCTCCACCCCAAACTCTGATAACCAGGGGTCTTGCTGATGTATATGTTGTTTTCCTTCTTCAGAGGAATATACAGTCAAGTAGGAATCATATGGTAGATAGCCTTCACCATTTCGCTGCTTGTTGTAGTACACATTAAAGCTTCTTGTTAATCTTTTTGCACCATGATACCTTATTTTTTTAACTGATGAAACATGATTTCATTGAATGGATGTACCACAGTTATGAATAAAGATGCTATAAACATGTGTGGATAATGCTTTGAAGACATAAGTTTTCAATGCACGTGGATAAAAACTTAGAAGCACAATCCCTGAGCTATATAGTTCAAATATGTAGAGCCTTTTGCATTACTATCAGCATGAAATGAAATTTACTGTTTCTTCACATCCTCACCAATTTTTGCTATTTGAGATTTCAGTTATTCTAGTATGGGTATAGTAGTATTTCATGGTTGTAATAATAAATAAACTTGTGTCTTTTTTCACCCATTGTTTTTCTTTCTTTCTTTCTTTTTTTTTTTTTTTTTTTTTTTTTTTTGGTACTGGGAACTGAACTCAGGGGCACTAGACCCCCGAGGCACAACCCTAGCCCTATTCTGTATTTTTTTAAATTTAGAGATAGGGTCTCACTGAATTGCTTAGCATCTAAGTTGCTGAGGCTGGCTTTGAACTCACAACCATCCTGTCTTAGCCTCCGGAGCCACTTGGATTATAGGCGTGCACCACTGTGCCCAGCCCACCCATTGGTTTTTAAAAAAACAATATATAAATTATTCAGTCCTAAAATAATATATTATATGCAAGCATATAATGAATAAAAGTATGGCAATGTTCCATTCTTTCAGTTCACTCCGCACATAATTGGCACCTACTGTGTTTTAGTGACTGGGCCAGTCCCTAAGAAAAACACAGTTGACTTGGCACCTTCTCTTCTTCTGGGAGATCATGGTCTAACAGGGAGGACAGGTGCATATGTAGAGCTGTGGGAAAAGGAGGACTGAATAAGAGCATTCCAGGGAGCGACATTCAACTCTGCCTTAATGGTTTCTGAAGAAAGGGACTCTAGACCTGATGGAAAATAAAGGAGAAGAGTTTACCAACAGGCAGTGGTGGAATGGATCTTTAGGTCATCCAGGTCTCGATGGAACCCAGTCTGTGGTTCAGTGGTGGAGCCATGTCAATCAGGCTTTCAGAGGAGTTGATGGATGGGTCTACCTAGGCAACTGTCACGATGCAGGTGGTAGAAAAAGGCATTGATGGTTGTTCAGTCACAAAAGTGCTGCCCTATCCAAGTCAGTTTCTTAATAATGTAAGCTTATTTGCTTAAGCCTGGTCATTATAAACGTTCATAATATGTATAAAATACAAGCAGTTTTGGTGGCAATGTCATATGGTTTTAGTAATGTCATTCCATATTATGAAACGCAGCTGTTTCTCTACTTGTTCATTTTAAATTTTTACAATTATTATTTTATTACATGATGATAACATAAAATACAAATGCTTCAGAAATTAGGTAATGATTTTTATACTCATAAATTATAATTATTAATGTTCTGGTTTATAATAGTTTATGCTTTTTGCATGTATGTATAGAGGCATGTATTAAGGAAATTGATCACTCAAAGCTAGTTCATTTCATTAAGTGAAGGTTTGCAACATCATTTTTAATGACTTCAGAATAATCAATCTTTGAAATGAACAAAGCATGATTTACTTACCAATAATCCCTTGAAGGTTAGTTCAGGCATATCTGCTTGGCCATATTTTAAATAATTCTGGATGAAATTATAGTACAAAATCTATGGGAACCAATTTAGTTATTTTCTTAGGATAATTCTTTTTGAGGTTAAATTGCTAGGTCAAAGTATAAGTAGCTATTTTAGTAGACCTTTGGTAAATGTGGCTGAACTAATTAAATAGGTCTATAAAATAAGACAATGTGGGTATACATTTGTGTACATATATAACATGGTATACATGCATACACATATATGAATGTTCATTTTCATATTCCCTGTACTCTTTATTTTAACTTTCATCCATATCATAAATGAAAAGTGTCAGTGTTCTCTTATTTTGTAACAGCTATGGCTTGCTTGGTCTGGAGTTACACCTCCCATCTTTCTTGCCACTGCCCATCCCTTCTCCAAAGAGATCCCTTTAAGAGAATGAATCCATCTTATCATTGACCACACTAAAACCCTTCAATATGGCTTGTTGCTATTGGAATAAAATATAATTGGTCCTATTAATTAGGGTCCCTTTCTTCCTGCCTGATCCAATTTCATACTCTGCCAATCAAAGCTCCCCCGGGGGAGTGGGGAATCTCACATTTCTAAAGGTATTTGCCCTGTTCTTTTGTTCCTTAGGTTATTGCAGCTGCCACCTCCTGCCTGGAACACGGTTCTTTGGATCATCACGATGCCCCTTTCCCCTGATTTGGAAGAGTTTACGTATCACCACTCCAGAGAAGGCTTTCCTGAGGATCCTGGCCAAGGCAGCCTCTGCTCCAGTCCCAGTGACTATCAGAGGACCCTATTTTGTTGCATTAGTAGCACCTACTGTTACCTGAAATCGTCTTGTATTTTTATTGATTTCCTTTTAATAAACAAATCCGTGGGCCATGCCTATGTTCTCTGTTCTGCCTCATCCCTGGTGCCATCATAGACAATTGATAAATACTTGCAGAATGATTGCATATGATCCTTTTATCATCTATCAGAGCCATCCTTTTGAACACATGGGTTCTTTCTATAAAATCCATTTTGCCCCTTCTGTATTCAATTTCCTATTGAACTTGAGCCTGTAATACTGAATATGGGTCTTTTCCTCCCTTAATTCATGTGAATTCTCGGGCATGTGGACAATACTAACACTGTTAATGATATATCTTTTAAAAATTTCTTCAGTAGCCATTTTCTTTACAACTATTCAATAATTATTACTATGATGCTATATTTCTCTTTACTTGCCTAATTTACTTGTATTTTCATTTTTTGTTTTTTTGATTATGGAGCCCTACTTGTGAAGTCCTTCCCTACAAATTAATATCTACCTAGGTCTCTGTTTTCTCCTAGTTGGTTAAATTTTTCATTGGCATATAAACTAATGGGTAAGTTATTTTGGTATAAATAGGGAGATACTGTCAAATCTTATTTTCTCAAAACTAACATTTTGTTGCATTTTTTAAATAATCCATTCTTTATCAGTTATTTGAATTGTTGCCTTTGAATTATTGTTGTGTTCTAAATTCAAAACAAAACCCAATTTCTGAGTTTTTTATCAAATCATCTTGCTTCTTTATTTCCATATTGTTGTCTTTGAATTTTAGTTATCTTAACATTTCAAATTTAATCAAGACAAGGATTTGTACACTGTTTCTTTGCATTTCTGCCATGTTGACTTTTTCAGACAAATTTTCTCAAATTTGCTAAATCTTATTGACATTGAAATTAAGATGCAGTTTTTATAAATATTATTAATTTGGATAGAGTTGAAAACTTTGTACATTAATTCTTCCAACTAAAATATATAGTCTGAATATCTATTTATATCCTTTAGTCTACCTCAAATATTTGCATTTAGTGCTTCTTAATATTTTTTAGATGATAGTTATAGAGTTCCTGAAAATTGTTTGATCATTTTATTCTTATTTAAATTTCATTTCTACTTGGCATAATATCCTATATTTTCAAATTGTTATAATGTAATAAAGGAAATATTACTTTTTGCCTCAAATATTAGTCATTTTGTTATTATAGCTTGTTAGTAAAAAAACTTTTTAAGCTGGATATATTGGATTTTTCTGGAAAGCATTAATGTTATTTCAAAATGACAAAGAAGACATTCTTTTAACTTATAATATAATGGTAAATGAATTTTTTTCTTCATAGTTTTTCTAAACTTTTTGGGAAACCTACTTAAATCATTGGTAATTGTTGGATTCCATTGTGATTATTATTTCAATCTAGTCTCAGTTTTTAAAACTACTTTCTGATCAGAATTATGCAAAACACTTTATTATGTATTCATATTGCAGAATACACATACAATTTGTCAAGATCTTCACTTTGGAGGGAACTATAAGATTCTTTGCTCTTCAAGCTGCCATGTCTGTAAGTTTCCCCTCTGCTTGTAACTTCCTGTTGTGATTTCTATATATACTGCTTCTCAACATTTTAAAATAATTCTCTAAGTCAAGGTGGCTCTCCCTTAAAGGAAAATAAAGTGCATGAATATTTAAAAATCTATTAATAAAATTGTAAATTTATTTTTAACTGATACATAAAACCCTAAAAATTACAAACATTAATGAGGTACTGTGTGATGTTTTGATATTTGCATACATTGTGTAATGTTTAAAACAAGTTAAACATACCTGTCTCCTCAAATATTTATCATTCCTTCATGGTGAAATCATTCAACCTCCTTTCTTCTAGCTTTTTAAAACAGAGTGAATGATTTCTATCTGGGGCTGGGGTTGTGGCTCAGCGGCAGAGCGCTCGCCTAGCACGTGCAAGGCCTGGGTTTTCATGGTGAAATCATTCAACCTCCTTTCTTCTAGCTTTCCTTAGCCCATTTATTGATTGGGTTATTTGTTTTTTTAGTGTAAAGTTTTTTGAGTTCTTTATATATTCTAGAGATTAGTGCTCTATCTGATGTGCATGTATTAAATATTTGTTCCCAATTAGTTGGCTCTCTATTCACCTCACTGATTGTTTCTTTTGCTGAAAAGAAGCTTTTTAGTTTAAATCTATCCCATTCATTAATTCTTGGTAGTAATTCTTGCGCTACAGGATTCTTATTAAGGAACTTGGGGCCTAATCCAACATGTTGGAAATTGGAGCTTACTTTTTCTTCTATTAGGTGTATTGTCTCTGATCTAATTCCTAGGTCTTTGATCCACTTTGAATTGAGTTTTGTGCATGGTGAGAGATAAAGGTTTAATTTCATTTTGTTGCATATGGATTTCCAGTTTTCCCAGCACCATTTGTTGAAGAGGCTATCCTTTCTCCACTGTACATTTTTGGCACCTTTGTCTAATATAAGATAGCTGTAAATTAATTAAAACAGAATGAATGATTTCTTATTCCTTGTTTTGTCGTTGATTTCCAATTTTATCCCTTTATGGTCCGATAGCATGCAGGGTAGTATCTCTATTTTTTTATATTTGCTGAGAGTTGCCTTGTGACATAATATATGGTCTATTTTGGAGAAGGAGCCATGTGCTGCTGAGAAAAATGTGTATTCGTTTACTGAGGGATGAAATATTCTATATATGTCTGTTAGGTCTAAATTGTTAATTGTTTTGAGGAGGCTTAAAGTTTCTTTGTTTAGCTTTTGTTTGGATGATCTATCCATTGGTGAGAGAGGTGTGTTGAAGTCCCCTAGAATAACTGTGTTGTGGTCTATTTTACTCTTGAACTTAAGAAGCGTTTGTTTGATGAATGTAGGTGCTCCATTATTTGGGGCATACAGATTTTTGATTGTTATATCCTGTTGATGGATGGTTCCTTTAAGTAATAAGAAATATCCATCTTTGTCCCTCTTGATTAATTTTGGTTTGAAGTCTACCTTATTTGATATGAGAATGGAAACCCCTGCTTGCTTCCGCCGGCCATGTGAGTGATAAGACTTTTCCCAGCCTTTCACTTTCAGTCTGTTGATGTCTTTTTCTATGAGGTGTGTTTCTTGGAGACAGCAAATTGTTGGGTCATTTCTTTTAATCCATTCTGATAATCTGTGTCTTTTGATTGGCGAGTTTAGGCCATTAACATTCAGGGTTATTATTGAGATGTGATTTTTATTCCCATCCATTTTTTATTTGACTTATGGTCTTTAGCTTGATTTGGTTTCTCTTCTGTTGGTATTTCCTTTAGTTTAATATCTCCCTTTGTTGATTTTCGTTATCATCTTTCTCTTCTTCTTCATGAAATATGTTGCCCAGGATGTTCAGAAGTGCTGGCTTTCGAGTTGTGAAATCTTTTAACTTTTGCTTGTCGTGGAAGGTTTTTATTTCATCTTCGAATCTAAAGCTCAATTTTGCTGGATATAAGATTCTTGGTTGACATCCCTTTTCTTTCAGAGCTTGAAATATGCTATTCCAGGATCTTCTTGCTTTTAAGGTCTGGGTTGAAAAAATCTGAACATAATCTGATTGGTTTCCCCCTATATGTAATTTGCTTCCTTTCTCTTGTGGCTTTTAGTATTCTCTCCTTGCTCAGTGTATTAGGCATTTTCATTATAATGTGTCTAGGTGTGGCTCTGTTGAGATTTTGTTTGTTTGGTGTTCGGTATGCCTCTTGAACTTGGTTTTCCATTTCATTCCTCAAGCTTGGAAAATTTTCTGTAATTATTTCATTAAATAGATTACTCATTCCTTTGGCTTGAAACTCTGCCCCTTCCTCTACGCCAATCACTCTTAAGTTTGGTCTTTTTATGCTGTCCCATAATTCCCTGGATGTTATGTTCATGATTATTAACAAGTTTTGCTGTATGGTTTAAATTCTTCTCTAAGACATATATTTTGTCTTCATTGTCTGAGGTTCTATCTTCCAGATGGTCTATTCTGTTGGAGATGTTTTCAATTGAGCTTTTATTTTGGTTTATTGCTTCTTTCATTTCTGGAATTTCTGTTTGGATTCTCTTTAGAGCCTCTATTTCCCTATTGAAGTAATCTTTTACTTCCTGTATTTGTTTTTGGAGTTCTTTGTCAAAATGATCTTTTGCCTCCTGTACCTGCTCCCTCATCTCATTTTTGAGTTCATTCTTAAGTTCCATAAACATTTGGCATATGTAATTTCTAAATTCCATCTCTGGCATTTGACCAACTGTGCTTGCCATGACATCTGCCGATGAGGTATCTTGATTTGTTTGTGTCATTTTCTTTCCTTGTTTTTTCATGTTGCTTGTGTGTCTATTCTTCCTGCACTGTGGGACCTTGACTGTTTCGATTTTACCTTAAAGCCTTATGTTGTTCCTGTAGTACAATGCTATCAGATCACCTTATAATTCCTTTATACTTTTAAAACCTAACACTTTCTATTCAGAAAATCCAAGTTTGGTCACAATGTACAGATTTTGTTATCCCAGATATTATTTCCAATTTACTCTGTACGTTTCTGATAGGGTTTTATAGCTTCAAGTATTGGATACAGAGGTGTTATGTTTAGGAAGAAGGAAGTGTCTTGAATTGTTCTTTCTTGGAAAGTATGAAAAGAGATATCTATTGAAATGGTTTAGTGGAAGTGGTTTAGTATCAGTAGACGATGGAAGAAAGAGAATGGGGTTGACAATTAGGTAAATAGATCAATTTATATATATAGTAAGTTGGAAAAGAAAAAAAATGATAAAGAGTAGGAATTGGTGTAAGAGAGAGGAGAGAGAGAATCAAGGAAATAGAGAGTAAACTGTATATAACACCACTTTGCTACCCAGTTCAATTGCGCCGGTTCTAGAAATCCCAAGTTTTGCGTATAACTTGTTTTTGGCTCTGTTTAGTATGCACTGGCAGGATGTAAACATGAAAGATGAAGGAGGAAGAAAAGATACAAGGGTGAGAAGGAGTAAAAGAATGAAAGAAAAAAGGGAGCGGAAGCAGATAAACACACTAACAATCAATGCGGAAGGAAAAAAAAAAAAAAAAAAAAAAAAAAAAGCAGAACAAAAGAAAGCCAAAAAAAGAAAAAGAAAAATAAACAAACAAACATACAAACAACAACAAAAAAAAAAAAAAAAAAAAAAAAAAAACCTCCCTGCAATCCAGAAAATCAAGCAGACCAATAAAAAGAAAGGGAAACAAACAAACAAAAAAAAAGTCAAACCCCAAGTCTCAGACAAAACGGGCCCTGGGAAGCCCCCCTCTTTTTTTCCTTTCCAGTTCAAACCAATTGCTATTGGATCACAGTCTGTGATCCTGTCAGTGAAATCAAGGCTGCATCCTAGGCCAGCGGCTGCACGGTTCAGTGAAGGAGTGGCCCAGGGGGACCGTGTGTGTCAGCAGATGAATGGCGCGGGAAGGGGGATCTTCCAGAAGGCACCACCTCCCCAAGCCCACCCACAGTTGCAGTCCCCTGTGGCCGCTGTGCCAGCCTCAGAAACGCCTTCCCCTGCTGACCAACCAAGTCTCACCCAATTGTGTGTTGTCTTCAGAGAGCTGTAGAGTCCCTGGGTGGATGCAGCAGTCACTCTCCGTCTCCTCCCCTTTGTCAGGACCAGCCCCTGCAGCTTTCAAAGATGGCGGCGCTCTCCTTCCAGTCAACAGTAGCTCCGCAGACGGATTTCTATCGGGGGGGGGCTGGGGTTGTGACTCAGCGGCAGAGCGCTCGCCTAGCACGTGCAAGGCCTGGGTTCCATCCTCAGCACCATGTAAAAATAAAAAAAAAAAAATAATAATAATAATAAAACACATTGTGTACAACTAAAGCAAAAAAATAAATATTAAAAAAATGATTTCTATCTATCATCATCTACCATACAACTGCAAACCAGAACCTCTCACTCCTACCGGAGTACCCACTGATCAATCTTCCCCACTCCTCCCTCCCCACTCTTCCTAGCTTCTTAGTAACTGCCATTCTGCTATTAACTTCTACAAAATCAGTTTCTTCAGACCACATTTGCATATGATCAGGTGGTGCTTGGCTTTAAATGTGCTGCTATGTTCTTTTTTTTTTTTTTTTTTTTTTTGGTACCAGGGATTGAACTCAGTGGCACTAGACCACTGGGCCACATCCCCAGCCCTTTTTTGTATTTTATTAGAGACAGGGTCTCACTGAGTTGCTAAGTGCCTCGCCATTGCTGAGGCTGGCTTTGAACTCGTGATCCTCCTGACTCAGCCTCCCAAAGTGCTGGGATTACAGGCGTGCGCCACCACGCCCGGCTCTGCTATGTTCTTTGTTGACATATTTCTCAGCTGTACCACCATCAGGCAGATGGACAACTCATTTAATCAGGGGAAACCATCCTGTAGATCATATTTGAGAAACACTATTTGAAGGCGGGTCTGAGGGTTTATTCTATATTATACAGTCATGCATAGCTGAGTGACAGGGACACTTTTTGAGAAATGCATCATTACCCAACATTTTTTTGCATAAACTTGGATGATACAGCTAATACATACTGAGGCAAATGTTATTTACCATCCCATATGCAATCTGCTATTGACTGAAATGCCATTAAATGACACATGGATGTAAAAACTTGTCCCCTTTGTCTGCATCAAGTTCCATGTGTGCTCCAACATCCAGATTGAAGGAGATATAAGGATTCACTCTTGTGTCCCTGTTTTTATGACATATTTGCTGGCTTATTAGAGATGAAATTTTCATTGTAACTTACCAATCAGAATATATTGAAGAATAAGCTTAAAAGAATATATAAAAGGGAAAACAAGAAAAAAGAATAATGATGATGAGGAGGAGGAGGAGGAGGATGAAGAAGAAGAAGGAGAGAAGGAGGAGGGAGGGAAGAGGAAAGGAAGGAAAAAAGAAAAAAATATATATATATTTTTTCACTTGCTGCAGAAAATTAAAAGGCCAGTGACTATGAGATCATGCTGATAAAATTACCATGAGTAACTTTGGGAAATCATAATAAAATAAATTAAGACAACCGCAGAAACAGGGCAACAGAATATGATAAATCCCCCATGCGCATGCCTAGTGAGCACTGGAGGATAAAAATTCTGATCTTCTGGAGGGATCACTCTGACTCTATTTCCAACATAATTTATTGAAATTCTCATAGCACCATCTCTGTTAAACGTCTCAGTGGAAGTTTGTTAAGACTTACAAAGAAGATCAACACTAGATCTGTAGACTATTGCAACTTTGTATTTCTCTTTGAAATGTAACAAAATGGGTTCCTAAACAATGAATGTACAGTAGAAACAATGCCAACAGATTTAAACAGCCATCTGGTGCAATTATTCACAATCCTAAAAATAGGCTGTTTGAAAATGTGCAAAGTTCCTTCCTGATATAATTCGGTAGTCTGACAGCACATGAGCTGCCAAACTGAGAGAGTAAGATGCTTTCAATGGGCAAATGTAGTTGTTTAATTTTTTTTCCCCACACAAAAGCTCCAAAAACTTAAATCTGAAAGTCATGGACTATACCCCTAGCTACTTTTATCAGTCATGGTGCTGGGGCTCCTCTGTCCTTCCTATCACAGCAGCTAGTGTAAGGGCTAATGGACCCCTCCTTTGCCTCTGACCTCTGTCACCTGCCTCTTTGATCAATGCCCCATGCTCTGTCTCATTCATGATTTCCCTGTTCATTCATTCATCCATCCATCAACTTCCATACAGAATGTCTCCATACCTTCGATCACAGGGGAAAAGCTTTTATTTCACAACTGAGACTATTCAGGCATCAAAACAAAATGATTTACTACCCCATTTCTCATTTGAATAATGGGAGAACTTAGAAGAAAACCACAGGTCCCCTGGAAGTTGCTTATTGATGAACTCATTCCTCCAATATTTCAGCGTGGGGCTCCCCACTGACAGGCTGGAGCTCTTGTATTCCTTCACAGGGGGAGGAGAGGTCCTACATGAACCACATCCATCCTAATGTTCTAACATCCTGTTAAACTACCCTGATTCATGCACCTTTTCCATCTACTGCTTTCCTCACTTTCTTTCCTATTTTAATTAACTTTAAGAGACTAAACTCTGTAATAAATATATAAGAAGTTTTATGATCTTGGGAATAGCTAATGATTCTAAGTTCTCTCTCATTTTTTTTCAGAGAACAGTTGGAGTTCCTAAAGCCTGGAATGTGGGTCAGGACAAGGCCCACTCTCCAGCTCAGCTTGCTCTATGCTTGATCAAAGAACAAAAGAAAGACGCCATTTACATGCCCAGTCACACGACGTGTGTGACCAGTGTCTGCCTCTTTCCTGATGATCTCTGACATCTCTAGCTCATCAACTGTTAATTCACTGTACACACATTGGGGACCATTGGCCAGACACAGAAGCAGACCTTCCTCCCAGGAATCGGCGACCTGTGGCTGCCTGATTTCCTGGCTTACAGTGGTTTTCTCCACACCTGTAGCCCACTTGGAGCCATTCACTATTCCTGAACTCTGGACTATGCACTTTCCCTTTGTCTCTGAAAACGCAAGTGGCAGCCCCTTGTTTCCTATAGTTAAAGGCAAGCCAACACACCACGTGGCTTCTCACAAAGTCACCCCCAAAAGAGGACAAAGGGGAAAAAATACAAGTTTGACTCCCCCTCAGAATGTCTCATAAGATCTTCAAAAGGAACAGACAGCACAGACATGCAGGCTGTCAACACTAAATGAGGACAGAACAGTGAAGCAGTTCCATCCTTTTTATTCTATCCCTCCTCGTCTTACTTGATACTTTGATTATGTCGTTCCTCTCTACTTACAGGTTCCTATGTGGGGTAACCTGTAGTTTTCTTCCAATGTTCCTCTTCCAATAGTGTGCCTTCTCCTTTGCAGCATCTTCTTTCTGATGGCAAGCAAAGGCATCTCCATCATGGGCAGCAGAATCTGTCCATCTGGGAGGAGCCCAAGGCAGCTCCTCTAAGAGAAGATATAGCATGAATATGGCTAATTCTGATCCTATACCCTTACTGTCGTGTTTCCTGCTCATATGGCCACCGGGTGTGAATACATTAATTATTAAGAATGAAACTGGTTTTAGAAATTATAACCTTATGGAATCTGAGTTAGAAGCATAAAAACATTTTCTAAAGTTGTACTAATATAGCAGGTTTCTAGTGAGGAAACAGCTTTTCTAAATGCCCACCGTTTGACCTCTTCTCATTATAATCATGTGCACCAAGGAAAAGCTTTAAAGGTCTTCTTGTGATTGATAAAGATTCCTTTTACTTTTGAAGTCGTTTAAGATAGATATATACAAGTTCCTTAGGGTAGAAGTCTTTCAGACCTAACATTTGGCTAATGAGACAACACCTGTTAACTCGACTTCTGAAAAACAGCTGTGCCTCCCTTCCCTGTCCCTAGGTTTAAAACAAAACTATTATAGAAAGACAATAGTGCTTTGAAACCAGGCAGAAAAAATTAACTTCAATCAGGCAGATAAACAGGTGTGCGGAGGAATGGCTTCAGAAAATGTATGAGGAATGAATCGGACCCAGACTAGTTACAGATAAAGTGTGACAGAAATGCAGGACATTCAAATAATGAGTACACAGGACATTGAAACATGTTGGGTAAAAGATCAAAAAGTCTAAAATGTAATCAGCCGATGTTGCTGCTTCCCTGGATCTTATGACTGTGATGTAACTACAAAAGTTAATGTATGCTGCCAAAAAACATGCTATATTACATGCAAAAAAAGAAGTAAAGGCAGAGGATTCAGCAGCCTGACTCTCGTGTCTGTGTGGTGATTTCTCCATCTCCACCCCTGACTCCTTACCTCCGTGCTGTGTTACACGTGTCATGTTGCACCTCCACCGTGCTGCCCCAGCACCCCTGGCTGATAACCCAACTTTGGCAACTGCCCCAAACGTGCTGCTCTGCACCCCTGGCTGAGACCAGACCTCAGCACTTCTTGCCATTTCTACTGGTAGTTTTGACCTTTGGATGTTGCATACTTAAAATTTCATAGATGAGTGTAAAGTCCTGCTCCAACAGTGCAGTGTGTCTGTGCTCCAAGCGTTCTGTTCTGAACAATGCTGTAAAAGGAAGGAAAGAAGAATGGAAAAGGGAAGAAAAAGAAAGAACAAAAGAGGAGGGAGAGAGACATGGAGAAAGAGAAAAGAAAGAAAGAAGGAAAGAAAGAAAGCAGAAAATGATAAGAAAATGAAAAACTACTTGGAGGGAATGAAGCAGGCCTCCTGCCTCCAGGTTCAAAACGTTTGTGGTGGAGACAATATCATGAAATGTCAGTCCTATTATGAAAACCAGGCAAGCGGGACTCTACCGGAGACCTGAGGTAAGCACTGTGCTGCCTGTATTCTGCCCCTTCTATTGCTTTTGTTTCTTGCCCTGCAGAAGAGCATGATAGATTTCCTTAATTGCTCTAGTGACATAAAAATGTCACTGGCAGTGTTATGCTAGTAAACCAGCACTTCAGGGGGCAAAGGAAAACAGAAAAAAATCAAAACAAACAAAAATTCTAGAATTGTGGCATTGGTTGACTTCTATGGCTGCCTCTGTGGATAAATTCAAGCTTCCAATAATTTAACAAGGGGCTTGTAAAATTTCTGAATAGTTAACGACCAACTCTCACAATCCGGGTCTAACAGGTTGCAATACAGCACTGGAACATTTGGAAGATATTTTCCAAACACAGATATATGTAATTTATTAAACAAAATGTCTCACACAACAGAGATTGTAACCCTTTATAGAAAGGTCAGATGATGAAGATTTTTCAAGCATTAATGGAATCTGGTCTGACTTATTTGACTGAGTACAGAAGACCAATTGTAAACATATGAGCTATTTGTACCCAATCCTTTGGTGCTTTAAATTAGATAATAGCATATTAAGTATCAGATAAGTTAAGCCCCTTGCCAGTTATGAAAAAGCAAGCCTGGGCTGGGGTTGTGGCTCAGTGGTAGAGCACCTGTCTCACATGCGTGAAGCACTGGGTTTGATCCACAGCACCACATAAATAAATAAAATAAAGGTGTTGTGCCCATCTGCAATTAAAAAGAAAAAAAGTCTTTAAAAATAAACCAAGCCTATACCACAACCAAGAAAATATTATCCAGAATATATTCATCCAGGTGGTTCTGTGCTTACTATCTCCACAACTCTCATGAGTAGAATTAATCAAAGAATCTGATTAAAGGAACACTACTTTCATACTCCTGTATGCTTTTATTCCATAAATTCTTTAATTAATTTTTTATTGTAATTAGTTACACATGACAGTGGAATGCACTTATGCATTGTGATATATTGTACATAGATGAGATATAGTTTCACATTTTTCAAAGTGTACATGTTGCAGAATCATATTGGTCATGTAGTCACACATATACATACAATAATAACGTCTGTTTCATTCCACTATCTTTCCCATCCCCACATCCCCTCCTTCCCCTCCCTAATCTAACATTATTTTTATCTAGTGCCCCTCTCCCCTTATTGTGAATTAGCATCCACATATTAGAGAAAACATTTGGCCTTTGGTTTTGTGGGACTGGCTTATTTCGTTTAGCATGATATTCTTCAACTCCACCAATTTACTGGGAAATTCCCTTTTTACCCTTCTTTAAAGCTGAGTAATATTCCATTGAGTATATATACCATATTTTCTTTATCCATTCCTCTATTGAGGGACACCTCGGTTGGTTCCATAGTCTAGCTATTGTGACTTGAACTGCTATAAACATTAATGTGGCTGTGTCACTATAGTATGCTGATTTTAAGTCCTTTGGGTATAAACCAAGGAGTGTGATACCTGGGTCAAATGGTGCTTCCATTTCCAGTTTTCTGAGGAATCTCCATACTGCTTTCCATAGTGGTTGCACCAATTTGCAGTGCCACCAGCAATGTACGAGTGTACCTTTTTTTCCACATCCTCGCCAACATTTATTATTGCTTGTATTTTTGATGATTGCCATTCTTACAGGAGTGAGATGAAATCTTAGAGTAATTTTGATTTGCATTTTTCTAATTTCTAGAGATGTTGAACACTTTTTCATATATTTGTTGATCAATTGGGAGAAAATCTTTACCACATTCACCTCTGATAAAGCATTAATCTCTAGGATGTATAAAGAACTCAAAAAACTTAACACCAAAAATATAAATAACCCAATCAAAAAATGGGCTAAAGAACTGAACAGACACTCCACAGAAGAAGAAACACAAATACTTTTATGAAACTTTTTGAAACCATAGGTATTAGTTCTTTCACCATGCATTTATTTAACACTCATAGATTATGTATCTAATCTGTGTAAGGTTGCTATGATTTGGATATAATGTGTTCCCCATGAGCTTCTGTGCTAATGCAGGAGGTGAAATAATTAAATTATGAGACATGTAACTAAATTGGTCCATTCTGAATTGAATGGACTAATTGAGTGGTAAATGCAGGCAGATGGGGTGTGGCTGGAGGAGGTTGGTCACTAGGGGCATTGCTTGAAAGTGTTCCTCTCCCTATGTCCCCTTCCTTTCTTTTTGCTTTCTGGTGGCTAAGAACAGGACAGTGCCTATCTACCACACCTTTCCACCATGATTTTCCTTTATCTTAGGCCCAGATGAATGGAATCAGTCCACCATGGATGAACTTCTGAAACTGTGAATCAAAATCAACTTTTTCTCCTCTTAGTTATTTTTGTTGGGTATTTTTGTCACAATGGTGAAAAGCTGACTGATAAATAGTTTATCGTCCAGGGCACAAAGCATATGCTGGTAAATAAAATAGAAAAGTCCGTTCCATCAAAGAATCTTGCATTCATTGCAAAATAAAAATAAAAATAAAAATAAGAAAAGACTGAAAACAAGAAACAAAATAATGATGTCATCAATTGTCAGGAAAGCAAGAGTGGAAGTAGAGAGAGGAGTTGTTTGGGAGAAAACCAGGACAGCCGGTTTTATAATGGTGGCGACACTGGAGATAGTAAATAATGATTGAATAAGATAAAGTGATATATTGGATGCAGATTTTGAAGGGAAAACAGAATTTGCAAATAAAGTGGGCTAAATGTTGATGCCACTTAGAGGTAAGAAAAAGATGTTTGAATATATTAGTTGTGAAAGAATTCTAGGACATACAAGTGATAGATTAAATCTTGGACTCAGGTAACATGAGGGTGGTTTGAGACTTAATTTGTAAGTGTTAAACATGTAGTTATTTTAGAAATCGATGAAACTCAATAAGCTCTTTCAGGGAATGGCAGGAGGGAGAAAACTGTCTTTGAACACGAGCTCCAGGCAACTGCAAAAGTGCCCACTGGAGTACTTTTTAAAATCCAGCTTGCAATGAAACACACACACACAGACAAAAGGATGAAGAAGAAATGGAGGAAAGAATAACTAACAGTTATATATGCTCACTAGATAGTTTAGAACAATTGTTCCATCGAATATTTATAAACTCCAAGAAAACTGAGGAAGTTCCACTGGTAAATTCTGAAAAAAAAAAATATGAGAGATTTCAATGGTCACGATATTTAAAGAGAAGGGAGGTTTCAGTCTGGCTCGACACTGCAGACGAGTTCAATCAAAAGAGAACTGAGACTGACCATCAGGTTAACCACGTACAAGTCATTAGTGTCCTTGACCAATGCTGTTTCTGGGTGCGGTGGAGAGTGGGTGGGAGAGGAGCAGGTTCAAGGAAGAATGGCAGGCAAGGATGGGGACAGTGAGCGGAGCTCACTTCTCTTTCAGCTCTCCCTGAGAGAACTGCCAGTTTGGGGTAAAGGGAGGTTTTACAGAGAATCTTGTGAGACTGAATGAGGAATATCAGAGATATTTACGTGAAGAAAACCTGATGCTGTTTGTGGAAGGAGCATAGCCACAGAAGTGAGGAACCTGAGTAAGCAAGAGATCATGGGATCCAATGAATGGGTCAAAGAGTTGGCCTTCCACAGAGTAAGGACAGCCAGGGTTTTAAAATGGAAAAGGAGGTGTAAAAGATGCAGCTGCAGATGGACTGGAAATATGAGCATGTGGAATGCAGAGCTCTCTTCTGGGTTCCCAGTGAGAAACAATGATTTTCAGAGGTCACCTTAAAAGAATGGCTGTGGCAGTAAAGGATCTAGGGGAAGCTGGGTCTCCTGAAGCTGTCCAAGGTCCAGGGAAAGAGGGAGAGCAAAGAGGAGTTTACTTTGACCAGGAGGTCAAGCAAGATTCAGAATGAAGGGGTCAGTCTAAATTCCTATCAAGAGATAATGGACCTTCAGTTCTTGGTATTTCTGCCCAGTGGGGTGTCCTCAGTGTTGTGAGGGAGGGGGCTCTCTCTTGATACTTCCAGAGGAGAACATCATTTAGTCTGTCCGAGAATCAGAATGAGCTCTCTGGATCTCCTTCAAAGTCACCCCTGGGAGATACTGAAGCCAGTTGTGATGTTTAAATTGACTGTGATTAGGTCAAGCTCCGAATTAAACTCACAGTGTTTCCTCCATATGAGGTATCTGATCTTCAAAAAAGATGAAAAAAAAATATCCATTGTTTTATCCCTCTTTACTGCAATGACAAAATACCACTGATGAGGTGATGTATAAACCGTGGAAATTATTTCTTTCAGGTCTGGAGGGCCGTGAAGCTCAAGGTCAAGGCACCAGTAGGATGGGATTGCGGTGAGGGCTGCTCCCTGCTTCCGGGATGGCAGCTTGTTGCTGCATCCTCTAGAGGGGACAGACATTGTGGGCATATGACAGATAATCAAGAGAGCTCTCCCTTCCACCTGGAGCTTTCCCTGAGGGCATAACCATTCATGACAGCCAAGTACTCATAGTTCGATAACCTCCCAAAGGCTGCACCTCTGCATACTATTGCATTGGGAATTAAGTTATAGAATGAATTTTGGAGAAGACATGTGCAAACCATAACAATCTATGATATTATTTAAAATAGGGATAGTGTTCTTTAGACTCTCCTCTTGCAGCCATGGTAGCATTGCTAGTCTGTCAAGACTATCCCCTGAGCAAAGGTGAGGCCACAGAATTCCAGGCCATACAGCACTCTGATCAGGCGTCATGACATGTCACTATCAGAGTCAGCATGAGAAAAGAAAACTGCCCCAAATGTCCCTCTTCCTTCAGAACACTGCTTCACTACCTAACAGATGTCTCAAACTTCACAGACCCCAAATTGATCTTCTGATCTCCCCTCAATTCTAGAACCTGACTGTCATTCAAAATCTTTCTGATCTCTGCCAATAACTTCTACACTTGCTTACACATGTGAAATCTAATTGATGAACTTGCCAATTGGCTGTAAATCTAAAACAGATCCAGAATCTCATCCCTTTTTCACCACCTTCAGAACAATCTCTGGGTCCAAGATGTTCTCATCTGTAGTCAAAATGTCTGTAACTGGTCTCCGTGCTTCCAGAAGCCCTTAAGACAATGTAGTCTACTCTCAACACCTCAGACAGAAAAGCCTGTACAATAGATTTAGATCATGTCAAGTCCCTTCTTTGCACAGGACCCTCACATCTCACCATTTGTAGGACAGCCACTCTCCACCCATGACATGCAGGTCCTCCCCCGCTGACCTCACCTGCCTTCCTGCCTTTGTTCATCTCATTTTGGCTGCACGGGCTTTCCTGATCTTCCCTGTGTCACCCTCTAGATGACACAGCGCTAAGCCCTTTCTGTCCTGACCAGTTGCCAACACATCAGACAGCCCTTTTCGTATTCCCCCTACTTGATATCACAGATATCAAATCACTCCCCCACTTCTACCCCGAGCATTTGCTAATACCTTTAATGTCCTTCGTATTTTTCCCAACGTTTATTTCCATCTGACATACTTTTTGTCAAGCATACTGTTTTTGTTTATTGGTAGTCCCTCTTACTTCCAAAAGTATATGAATTATATTCTATGAAAATAGATATTTTGATCAATATTCAATTCTAAAGGATTCCTTGGCATATAGACGGTTCTTAAAGAATAAATGGATCTGAATGGTACTTATATACTTTGTATACAAGCAGTTGTATGTAAAAAGACACTATACTTGTGCGTTATGAATAAGTAAAAAAATAATTAAAATAAAATAAAATAAAATAAAAAAGAATAAATGGACATATTAACGAATCTGCCAGCCCTGATCTAAGCAATATTCTTACCTGAGCACAATTATTTAAATGCAGTATGCTTGTGGAGTTCAGTTCGATGCAGTTTGCAATCATCTGAATGAAAGAGTTGCCTTTTGGAAGCAATTCTATAAGCCATCAGCTCCCTCGGGGGTACTTTTATCTGCTCTGAAAGCAAGTTTTTCCTCTCATCAGATTTTTGCAGGAGGACCGAGCAGACCTCTCTGTTCCCAGCATCGGAAGGCCGCCTTGCCTCTCTCCTGAGGTATTTGCTGTTTCAGGAAGATCTCTCACCTTCGGCAAAGTGCTCCATTGTCAGCTGTTCCCCCTGCAGCAGGAAAGGTCACATTCAGCTGCTTGGCATGCCAATATGCATCCACTTCATCTATTTTTCGCCCTCTCTTTTTTTTTCCCTTCCCTTGACTTGAGTTAATCCTCTCATTATCTGCCTCCTACTTAGATCAAATCCCCCTTCAACTTCAGTTCTTATCCTGGCCCTATGATGGTTGGCTTCCCTTGGGACTTTGCAAGAGCCAGTGTTTAAAGACCACTCTTTCAGGCCCAGAACCATTTGGCAGCCAAAGAACATAGAAAAGTGAACTGCTTTCCAAGGAAGCAGTACCACTGAGCATCCTCTTTCTGAGAACGCTGCCTCTGTCCGCAGAAGCTAAGCCTCTGCATTAACCATGGGAAAGAGCCAGGAAAGAGCTAACATTTGTAGAAACCTACTTTGTTCCAGGGATGGTGCCTGTGTATTTTTTTTTTTTTTTCTTAGTTGATTTTAAATAATGGCTGTGAAGACAGAAATTAAAGAAAGTGAGTTTGCAAATTCTGATCGGGCCTAGTGGGCAGAGATTGAGGAATGGCAAATGTACCCTCCTGGATTTCATATCTCATGATCTGGTTGACTTGACCTTTAACCACTTCAACTTATTTTTGTGCACATGTTCTGATGCCACTAGAAAAATAAGTAACTTAGAGAAATTCTTGTTTCTGTTAATTGAAATACCGACCTGGACTGTATGATATACATCATCACTGACCCATTGATGCTATTCCTGTCAACCAATGCAATTGTAACAACTGTTATGCTGTAACCTGCCTTGCATTCTTTTTTAACTTAAAGAAACAAACAGAAAAAAACATAACAGACCTCTCAATGACCATATTCTGAGCAACTAGAATTCATGGTTCCTGGTAGCTTTCTCATTTGGGCCTGAACAAACTGTTTATACGGTGTGTGTCTCAACTTCTCAACTTGCCCATTAGGTTGGCATTTGTGTGTGTCCCATAAATTAGGTAAGAATTATCTCCATGAGAAAGGTCACATTTAAAAAAAATAATTGTGTCACTCCCCTGCTCCCAAATCTTTTGATGACTTCCTACCGTGAAAAATTAAAATCCAAAATACAACCTAAAGCCAACTGGGTGTGAACATGTGGTAGACATGTAACCTTCCACTCCCCACACTACCTTCCCTCCTCCCCTACTGTGTGAAGATGGAACCTCAGGTGTCCTTTTGCAAAAACCCTAGTGTCTATGCACTTAATGTTCCTTAGGTCTGGTCTGCTCTCTCTCCTCCCTCATGTTCCAGAACAGCCCAGTCCTAGTGTATGAGGAATAGTCCCAGAGCGCTAGGCAGACACATCTAGGATTGTAGAGTGCAGTTTATTGGGAACTTACAATAGATGTGTCATTTATACAATTTGGGTCAGGAGGAGGGGTATACATATAGGTCAGTACTTCATCCTAGCCCAAATGTACCTGTTTTACCTTAAACTAATATCCTAGAGTCAGGTGTGTCCTTGGAATCAGAGACAGCTCTGAAGCTCCACGTACCACTCCAGTGGCTTTGTTTATTTATAGTTTTCTGGGAAACCATGCAGGGGAAACCAACCAGATTTATTCAAGGACAATCATGGTAGTGACGACTGATGGTGACTTCAGTCACAGAAAGGTGAACACATGCACTTCCCAATATTATGACTTGATTCCTGGTCTTTCTTCAGTTAATTGTCATCTTTCAAAAAAGAAAAAGAAAAAAAAAAAAAAAAAAAAACAACCTTAGCTGACCAACCTGCAGGATAAGTACCAAGTACAGGAAAGAAGGAAAATGTGTAATCATGGCTTATCAACTTTACATATCAACATACATAAAATAATGGTACTTTGTGTCCATGTTGTATTTAAGTTGCATTTCCTCACTCATTTCCTGGCCTGCCTTTTTTTTATGTACATGTGTACATTTCAAATATTTCTTGTTTTATTTTTTATAGTCCCTTATATAAGACTATCTGTGCCCTGAGGGCAGGGTCTTTCTTTGTTTCTTGCCAGCTCCCTGAGGTCTAGCAGGCAGGTGCAGAATTTCCACTAGTGGAATATGGTTGAATGAATGAATGGAACAAGCAGAAACCCAAAGGAGGAAAATAAAAGTTCACAGAACTCATAAGTGGTTTAGATAAAATTTTAAGCAAATATTTATTCCAAATCTTACCTTCCACTCCTTCTAATTAAACACTCTTTCTTGTCTTGCAGTCATTTAAATCTATAATGGTGTCAGGGGATGATTGGAAAGGTGTAGTTGGCATGAGCTATGACTAGGTCACTGACAAAGCAAAGGAAAACAGCTGAGGCAAAGGTGAGAAAGAGTGAAGTCCCTGAGCCTCAGGGAGCTGTGTCCACTGTTGTTTCCACCTGTAAGCTGCCTGTCGTGGCCAGCCACAGCGCCGCGGGAGGAAAACTCTCGGAGGCAGAGTAAAGATACTACTGCTTTTACTTCTACTTTCTTAGAGAGAGCTTAGAGAGAGAAAGAAAGATTTTTCTTCTTCTTAGAAAGAGCTTAGAGAGAAAGATTAGAGATAGCTTTTTCTTCTTCTTCTTCTTAGAGCTTAGAGAGAAAGATAGAGCTTTTCTTCTTAGAGCTTAGAGAGAAAGAGAGAGAGAGCTTGAAAGAGAGAGATGTCTTCTTTAGAGAGAGAGAGAGCTTAGCTTTTAGAGCTTCTTTCTTCTTTCTTCCTCGGGAGCCTCGGCCTGACTCTGACCAGCAATTACTTCTTCTATCTGGTTTCTCTTCTGTAACCGCTCTGCCTACGTTCTGGCCGCTCTGATTCTTTTCTTCTTCTCCGACCCAAACTCTTCTTCCGACCGAGTGACTGCATGACTGACTGAATGAATTCATTCTTCTCCTGACTCCGACCGCTTTCACCCGGTTATATACCTTTAGCTTTGCGGGTGCCTCACGTGCATTTACAGGTGCGTCACATACATACTTATTATCAGGTGGAAACTTATGGCTTCCAGCTGACCGCAATAGCCATCTCCCTAATTGGGGCTCCTTCATATTCCTCCCTTTTAGTTTAAAAGGTGCTTTTTAATTCTATTTTCTATATTTTATTTTCTCTATTTTCTTTTATTTTCTTGTCCCTACCTGGCTTTTCACCTTTTGTTTTAAAAGGGTGGATATTTGAGCCCTTTTTGAGGAGGTGCTGCGGCTTTAAGGAAGCCTACTGCTGAGGAGCAGCTAAAGCACTTAGTTAAGCACAATTGCATAAGCGGCTTTGACTTTTTTTTTTTTTTTTCTATTTTCTTGTATCTTCTTTATTTTTATGGCTTTTTTGCCAAAGCTCAATGGCTTTTCCTCTGCATGGTTTTCACCGTGCTTTTTAATTCTCTATTTTCTTTTAAGCTCATGGCTTTTTTCTTTATGGCTTTTTGCTAAAGCTCAAGGCTTTTTTCTCTGCATGGCTTTTACCATGCTATTACTTTCTGGCTTCTTTATTTTTTATGGCTTTTGGCCGGCTACTCGCTTCATGGCTTCGGCTTCTCGCCGGCTCTCGCCGGCTACTCGCTTTGGCTTTTCGCTAATTCTTAACTGGCCTCAACTGAGTACTACTCTTTTTGCTGGTCTCAACTGAGTCAGAGGCTATGCTTTCTTCTCCTCTCTCCTCACTATCTTAGCTTCTTGTTCTTATATCTTATTTTTTCTTCTCTGCCTGCCGAGCCCCGGATGGGCCACCATTTGTAAGCGCCTGGTACCGAAACCCGGGAGGAAAAACTCGGAGGCAGAGTAAAGCTATTACTACTTTTACTTCTACTTTCTTAGAGAGAGCTTAGAGAGAGAAAGAAAGATTTTTCTTCTTCTTAGAAAGAGCTTAGAGAGAAAGATTAGAGATAGCTTCTTCTTCTTCTTCTTCTTCTTCTTCTTCTTCTTCTTCTTCTTAGAGCTTAGAGAGAAAGATAGAGCTTTTCTTCTTAGAGCTTAGAGAGAAAGAGAGAGAGCTTGAAAGAGAGAGATTTCTTCTTTAGAGAGAGAGAGAGAGCTTAGCTTTTAGAGCTCCTTTCTTCTTTCTTCTTCGGGAGCCTTGGCCTGACTCTGACCAGCAATTACTTCTTCTATCTGGTTTCTCTTCTGTAACCGCTCTGCCTACGTTCTGGCCGCTCTGATTCTTTTCTTCTTCTCCGACCCAAATGACTGACTGAATGAATTCATTCTTCTCCTGACTCTGACCGCTTTCACCTGGTTATATACCTTTAGCTTTGCGGGTGCCTCACGTGCATTTACAGGTGCGTCACATACATACTTATTATCAGGTGGAACTTATGGCTTCCAGCTGACCGCAATAGCCATCTCCCTAATTGGGGCTCCTTCATCCACCTCCTGGTAATGTTGGGCTTGCGTATTTTTGTTGAGCCTTATTTTTTTCAGTCGCAAGTCATACAATGAAATTTAGAATAATCTGTAAAATGTTCCAGCCTCCAAGACTCAGACTTCCTGAAATCAAATTTTGACATCCTGATTCCAAGGTATTTAAACTCGCTAAACTGTTAAATGAACTTGCTAACCCTCAATGTAAATGAGAAATAGACATAGTAAGTCCCCAAATATTCATCAGTTGTGACAAATGCAGTACTCGGGTAGGTGGAGGTATTGATTCTAGAAGAGACTGTGTCTATGGAGTAGAAGGTACATGGGACACCTCTGTGACTCTTTTTTGATTTACTGTCAACCTAAAATTGTCTTAAAAATATTTAGGTTTTTGCTAGAAAAATAAGAAAAAAAATTTGATGGTTACAGAGGAGCTACTCTTTCCTACTGAGGAATCTCCATCATTGCCATTTCTCTGGAAACCATATCAGTTTGGTTGTATGTTTTTTAAAAAAAAAAAAAAAAAAAAAAACAAATACAAATATCACCCAGTTATGAAATGCACAGAACCAGTAAGAAAGGACTCCATGTCCTGAAAACCACTGGGCAGACCACTCTCTAACTTTCACCTAAGCAACATGCTTTTTCACACATTTAGTAGAACATAAGTAATGTCAAAAATAGTGTTTTCAACACAGAATGAGTTTGCTCATGGAAATTTCTTAGTATAGTGCCCAATATGCAAGTAATTGCTTGCTACCACAAATTTCACCTGTTCTGATTTTCCTTCTCCTTCTTCTTCCCTGTGGTAGTAGTTGCTGTGGTTTTCCCTTTTCTGCATAAGAGAGAGACCATATCACATGTATACTTTCTGTTTATTTCCTTATTAGACTTTATCAGCACCCCCATATACTTAGAAACCTTATATGCTGATTAATGGGATATGATGAGAATAATAATAATAGAATCAATGGGGATCATTAACATGGTTCAATATCAGTTGCTGTTCCTGAACATAGTGGGAGTTTTACCTAAGAATTCTTTTGTTGCTGTTGTTTAAAAAAACTAGTAATAATATAGAGTTTTAAGTTTTAGAGTCATATCCCCACATTCTTTTGTTGATCTCCCCAACAATCCTTCATGTTAGGCAGGGGGTGATCATTTTCTCTTTGGTCACCATACAAGTAAGCGATAAGCTATACTTATAGCTTCTACCATGATCTTCCTTATTTCGAAATTCCCTGGGTATTTCTCTTATAACCTGCTATATTTAATTCAATATACATCTACATTTGGCAAAACATTCACTGACCATGATTTAAGTGTCCAGGTTGGGAGATCTAGAGCTGACTTAGTACAGACTGCAAATCAGGAATATTCAGATCTTTGGAGAAACAAGGATACTAACAACGTAGCTCAAGGTTCCTCATACCTTCCAGCCTGCTGGCACAGTTCTATGAGCACAATAGTAAGAGCCAAAAAAATTTCCCTAACTCAAGCCATATCTACAGACTCATTGGAAATCCAAGACACACAGATTCTTGCTCCATATAAGTCAGAACCACAGGTGTGGTATACCCAGTAAGGCATTTTGGCAAGAATCTGGCCAAAGCATGGATTGGGGCACCTCAGAACATTCCTTGAAATTGATGAAAAAGAGGGATAGTCCTTGGAAGCCTTATCTCAGGAATATGTGTGCCTGCCACTTGGAGATCAGAAGGTCAAACCAAGTGGAGGCAGGAATATAAGGAAAATCAAATATAAGGGATAGGGAGGAATTCAAACCATAGCACTTTTAGTAATAGAACAATGTTAATGGCAGAGATATTCTATAGGAAAAATAATGTATGTTACTAACTTCACTTCAGTGCTACCTGAAAACCAGGTGTCTCCATACATTCCTACAAAATGTTTCCACCTAGATGAAAAATGTGCCTTTAAAGGCACAGAGTTTGAAACCATTTGTCTCACTTCTCATGAGTAGAACATGGCACGTGTGATTGATTCTGATCTCAAAGGTTAGATGCACAGGACCATGGATCCCATGTGGATACGCTCTCTTGCTGTCCTCCATTGCTTGCTCTGGGAGAAGCCAGCCACCCTGTCATGAGAGAGTTATGTAGAGAGGTTCAGAGGGTGAGCTCAGAAGCATGTCTTCTGTGGCTCTCTACTAGCCAAGTGAAGGGACTTGAAAAGATCTTCCAGGGTCTACCTACAGTGACAGAAATAGACCCTTTTCCACTGGAGACTGAGGTGACCACAGCTGGGGCTATGTCTTAATTGCAGGCTCATGTCAGAACATGAAGCAGATTACCCAGATGAGCCAAAATCTTCACCCAGAGAAACTATGAAAATGACAAGTACTTGTTCTCAATGTCTGAGTTTGGAAAGAATTTGTGACATATCAATGGGCAACTAATACAATATTCACTATTGCTCTAGGAACCTGCTCCTTTTGTACACTAAGATGGAATTAGTAATACATGTCATTTTCCAAGCACCTCATCAGGATAATTTCCAAGAATTTATCCCCACGAACAAAGCATATTTCACCAGTGTACAGACAAAATGAATTCACATATTGTAAAATGTAGTGACAGATGATGTAATTTATATGAATCACTGTATATTTCACTACTGACTTTTAAATTTACAATTAAATATTATTTACCTTCCATGATGATAATGAAATTACAAGATAAGAGCAAATGACAGATTCATTTAGGAAATTAAAATATTGGCTTTAGAATAATTGATCTGCTGAATAGTTGAGAGTAAGTGCCCAAGAAAAATCAGGGATTATGGAGGATGTCTAAATTTTAATTGTAGGTTCCTGGGAAGAAATAGATTTCAGAAACATTTCTAGCTAATTATGGTAAAGCTAACAGTAAAATGTAGAGATACTATGAACCTATATCTCTTTCATTCTCAAATTTTGTTTGACTTCTGTGGTTTCCTTCCACTTGTAGGTTTTAATTACCATTTTTTTGGATTTACAAAACATGTGCTTTTCAGGAACATAGTCACTTTCAAGATATATCCCTTCTCTGTGAAGGCGGCAACTCCCTCCTCTGTATAGACAGTATGTGTTGACACACTAACAGAAATAACAATTGATGGTCTGATGTCTGTGGATAAAGACAGGTTTAGCAGTGACTGACTAACATCCAATTAAAGACTGTCTTCTATCTATATTTACACTGTACAGGACAAATAGTTTATCAAAGTACTTCACACTAGAGGTTTGAAGGCCTCCTGGATTATGGTGTAGCTTATTAGTTTTTTTCTTTGGAAATTACTGCTTCTCTCCAAACTCTACGTCAAGGTGAAGTCTTCAAGTAAATAATAATTGAATTGTGTCTCCTGGCTCTTGTGCATCTTTCCCTCACCAGGCAAAAACTTTTTTTTAACTGACAGCCAGATCCAAAACCTTAAAACAGTTGCTCTTATAATAACTTTGAGGTAAAGAAAGGTCTGACAGGACAGTGTCTAGACATGGTTACCTGGCCAGACTTGGCATGTCAATGCACTCTGCCGTCTTGATGATTTCTCCAGTAAAGTCAATTGTAAGATGATTTATTTCAGCTAGCTGAACAGCTTGTGTGCTCGGCTTAGCCAGTCATGGGATCACATTATTAGTTTTAATAAATGTCTTTATTGAGGTAAAAACTCAACCAACATAAAGTCAACCATTGTTAAATATACAACACAATGGCATTTAGTATATCCAGAGAGCTGTGCAACCAACACCTCTGTCAATGTCCAAAGCATGCCCTGCACTCCAAAATAAGACTCTGTAGCTAAGGAATCACTCTCTTTCCTGCCCGTATCTCTGGCTCCTGGCAATTACCAATTTACTCTGTCTCCAGGTATTTCATAGAAGTGAAATCATGCAATATGTGTCTTTTTGTGTCTGGCTTCTCTCCCTGAACATCATGTTTTTGAGGTTGGTCCATGTCGTACCATGTACCGATACTTTGTGCCTTTTCATGGCTGGATAATATCCCACGATATGTTTTTACTATATTTTGTTCATCCATTCATCCGTCACCAGATGTTTGGGCTGTGTCACTCTGGATGTTGTGAGTAGTGGCACAATAAACATTTGTGAAAGGCATTTCCTTGTGTGTCTATTAATGAATATATTGAAATTTCTCATAGATTTATATGGAAGGGAATGTGACTGGAGAATTAATTAGGAATGATTGGAAAGTTGAGTTGAATGCATTCCTATACCATTCCTAATTTAGTGGTACTGTTATTTAGCTTTTTTCACAATCACATCCAGAGTCTAGAGACCACCCTGGTGCATAGCAGATGTTCTTTAAATATCATCTGAATAAATATTACAAGGTTTTTTTTTTTTTTTTTAAACCAATGTTGCTAATAAAAGTTGAGAATATTTCTTGGGTAATCATTTAAAGTTTAAAATGAGAGGACACTAGTATGCTCTGAAAAAATATTTTGTACTACTTGCTTAAAATATTCACATTTTTACTCTCTCTTTTATGAGCCCCCACACTTTATGAGATCACCTACTACCTACTCCTTTATGATTTGTTTTCTTCAAAAGTCTTTTTAAGTTATTTCTACGAGAGTCTATTATTGCCTGGCAAAGAAATGTCTAGGGAAGCTGGAGAGAGAGACTTTCACGTTTCTTGGCATTGTTAGTGATTCCCCTTGTCGTTAGCCTGCTTTATATCTCTCTGTCAATTATTGTCTGTCCTGTGTTCTGAGTTATGTAAGAAGGAGCTTCTAGCAGCACATGTAACAATGGAAGAGTTACAGTATGTGGTTCCTATTCTGCAGCTGATTTGTTAGTTAAACTGAGCCCAATGGAAAAAATATTGTTTGTATTCTTCCTCTTAGTTTTATATTTTTCCTGACATTGTTATAAAATCAAATGATTTCTTTGAAATATAGGGCTATTAACTAAGAAAGGAAAACTAGCCATAATATTTAAACTTGCACAAACATATTTCATGTCCGAGTTGTCTTGCAATAAATACATTTTTCTTACTGGATAACAATTCTAATTGACATGTAGTTTGAGACATAGAAAATAGTTAATAATCTTGAGCCCAGGGATCTGTTTGTCAGTTTTTCCCCTTCTGGTTTGAATTGTGCAGTCTAAAGTTTGAAAGGAGGTGTGATTGGATCTTATGGCTTACAATTTCAGCACCAGCAAAACAGGTATTCATCAAGCTGAAAAATAGGAAAAAAAAAATAATGAAGCCGAGTTTTACTTAGTACCTGTAGACAAGCCAAGACCTGCATTTCAGACATCTACACAAGAACAATGTATTGTGTCTCAACATACCTTGCTCATTTGTTAAAGGGTAAAAAATAGAGAAAAGCATGGGAGACTGTCTCGGGTCTTTTTGCCAGAAGGTTCTGCTGCTGACATTGGGATGGGGGTAAACATTTTAACTATGGATGAATAAGTATTTGCATATTTCAGTGGCCTTGCCAAGTAGAATCTCCATAGACTTTGGTGATGAGTATTTAATTAGCAGAATGAATACATTCACATGGCAAATCTTCTGATCCAAGACCACTTTCGTTTTTTGTTTTTTTTCAGGCAAGTTCAATGAATATTTTATAAAGAAACAATCTGTCTCGGAGCCAGAATGCTAGCCTCTGCCTCCTGTGGTCAGGTGCATCTGACGGTGCGGAGGAGCTTCTCCACCAGCCTCCCCCTCACTCCACCCAGTCCAGACACCAACCCTCACCCAGGCCCTGGGAGCATTCAGAGGGCCACACCCAGCATCTGGAGCTGGGAGCTCTTCAGCCTCTTGAATTTCCTCACACCTTCCTCCTTTGGTTTAAAATGATAATTTGGCTTTAGATGTCCCTAGAAGGTGCTGATCCGGCTTGGAGAACTTTCCAGAGCTGAAGAGAAAGGCAGTTACTTCCACTGTCCACAGGCTATTACGTGTCCACTGGCCATTTCTCAAAATATGACACACATAGCACCTTTGGTACACAGCATCTGCAAACTCTGTTGTCAGGTGTTAGAAGCTGAAGTTCACTATGACCCTCTGGTGAGAATGGTCTAGGTGCAGACATTCTGCTACCCTCCTCTGACAGCTCCATGGGCACCCCACACCCGTCAACTACTACTCTGCTTCCTGTTCATTCTGTTCTTGGCATTCTGTCTTGCCGTTGTCCTCGTTGTTTCTCACGTGACACCAGTTCCCCGATGCTGTGCCTGTCTCAGGACATGGGTCATTCCAGTGCACAGGCCTGTCTTTCTTTCAGTCTTTTCTTCATTTCATTCCTCCTTTTCACCTCCTTCATATGCTGTTGATATTCCCTGAGGTACTGCTCTCTGTCAGTACTCAGAAAGACTCTAGGCAAATACAAACAAAGGAACAAATGAACACCCTAAGGAAGGCCTGGCTCCTGTCACTATGGAGGAATCACACTCTAGTGGGGAGGGAAGATAAAATTCAAGAGGCACTGAGGTCACACACAGAATGCCCTAGATGTGGGATGCATCCCAGCAGGCATTTTTTTTTTTTTTTTTATTGGTGCATGATTATACAGAATGGTAGGGCTCACTGTGGTGTATTTGTACATGCACACAATATCATTTGGTCAATTCCAGTCCCCAACACATTCCCTTCCCCTGATCTTTTTCTTCCCCTGTCCTCTTACTGGTCTCCCTCCTATTTTCATGAGATCGAGACCCTGTTTTTGCTTTTGTTTTTCCTTTTTATTTCTAGCTTTCACATAGGAGAGAAAGCATGTGTCCCTTGACATTCTGAATCTAGTTTATTTCTGTTAATGAAGTAGTAGGCATTGTTTTTACAAGAAAGGGAGGCTAAGGAAAGTGTGGAAACTGTTCTAACCCTGCAGGCTATGGAGTTGCCACCTAGTGGGGAGAAAGAGACAAGGCCTACCAGTGTTGAGGATTGTCTTAGAAAACCAGAGCAAGTGGCCACACACAGTAAGGAAGTCTCCCTTGACCAGGGCAGCTGAGTTATTTCCTGAAGAAGATATTCAAAGTTAACTTGGAGGGGTAAATCTAAGTTCATGCACTAGAAAAACAGAAGACTATTTCAGACCTGAGATGTCACAAACGGCTTTAAGAGCAACTTATTTTTAAAACTTTTTGAAATTGAAAAAAAAAAAAAAAAAAGCAGATCTTTTGATTAAACAAAGTACAGAGTTTTGTTTAAGTGAAGGCAATTGTTACAATTCGTGCACAAACATGTTATGATTAATGAACCACTAGTGATATGTTATTATGAATTAAGTATACATTTGATTTAGATTTTCTTACTTTTTACCTAAAGTACTTTTTCTCTTCCAGGATGTCGTATGATATTTAGTCTCTTAGGGCTCCTCTTGGTCATGACAGTTTTTCAAATTTCAACATGACTTATCACTATTGATTTTGACCTTGATTACCTGGCTGAGGTAGTATTTTCCAGATTCCTCCTATAACCCTAAAGTTTCTCTTTTTCTTTCCTTTGAGCCTGGACTCTGTGGAAGGAAGTTGCCAACCACCCACAGGTAAAGAGCTGAGAGTTACGCTCTCCTTCCTGAGGGAGGGATTATTTGGGATTCTTCTGCATAAGACATTTGTCTTTTTGTTGCCACTAATTTATTTAGGCATTTATTTCTATCAGTCATTATCTATACTTCGAGCCATAATTCAAAATTACTGTATTTTGTTACTCTAAATGCTTCTGACTGTCATTGGTGTTGATTTCTTTAAAAAATCAAATTTAATTTTAATTTTAAAATTATTCTTTGATGGTATATATGCAGTTGATTGAATTTTCTATATTAAACTTGTATCCTGTAAATTGCATATGTGTCTGTTAATTCCAAAGACCATTTATATCCAGTTTTTTGTTTGTTTCTCCCTTTTAAATCTGTACTCTTTAATTTTCTTCTCTCATGCTATTGCACCAGATATGATTGCCAACACAATACTGAACATAAACAATGAGGAATTACCCTGCCTTCTCCTGATATTGGAAGAAAGAATCCCAGTTCTCACTATTCAATGAGAGGTGAGCTATAATCTCCAGGAGGTGATTGTCAAGTTGAAGAATTTGTCAAGCATTTTCATAAAAAAAAATGCATGTTGGAATTCTACCAATTTTTCCAAGTCAACTAATATGACCATCTATTTTTTTTCTTTTTTTAACCTGCTATTGCAGTTAATTATTTTGATTGATTTCCAAACACTGAGATATCTCTGCACATCTGAACTCAATCTCATTGAGCATGTAGTGTAATGATCTAGCTGCTATTATGTTTTTAAAGGATTTGAGGATGGATGTATTTTCATGAGATAGATTAGTCTGCAGTTTCCTTTCTTGTAATGTCTTTAATTCAGTTTTCTGGAAGAGATTATGGAGGATTGATATATTTTATTTCCTAAATATTTAGCAATATTTAGGAAACATCCACAAATTCTTGAAAACATATTAGCAGATAGAATCCAACTATGTGTGACAATCATTACACTACAGGCTAAATGAGATTGAGTTCAGATGCGTAAGGATACCTCAGTATTTGGAAATCAATCAAATAATTAAGTGCACTAGCAGGTTAAGAAAAGAAAAATTAGATGGTCATATTAGTTGACTTGGAAAAAAATCGGTAAAATCCCAACATGCATTTTTGATGAAAACACTTGATAAATTAAGAGTAGAATGGAACTTCCTCAACTTGATGGTCAACTACAGGAGGTTCTAGCTAAATATTTCCTAAATATTTGGTGTAACTGACTAAAAAAAGCATCTGATCCTGCTTATTTTTTAGGGGGGAAGTTTATTCATTGTTAATTTAATATAAATAGACCTATTCAAATTACCTGTATTTCCTTATGTGAATTTTGGGTAGTTTCTATGTTTCAAGAAATTTTGGTCCTTTGTACATGAGTTATCAAATTTGTGAGCATAGAGTTGTCTGTGTATAGCCTTCAATGTCCATGGGATCAATAGTGATATGATCTCCTTTTATTTTTGATATTGATAATTATCTTCAATTAATAAGTTTTATTGACCTTTTCAAAGAAGCAGCTTTCCATTATGTTTATTGTCTCTATCCTTATTTTCAATTTTATTGATTTCTGCTCTGATTTCTACTTGTTTTTCTCACAATCGCTTTACTTGTAAATTTTTCTTTGCATGATTTTGTTTGAATTTCAGTTACAAAGAAATAATCTCCAGCACCACACACTCTATTAGATAGCAAGTCAATGCTCAGGATTTAACTAAAAATTTCTTTTTTTTAAATTTAATGATGATCAAAATCCAAGTGACCAGAATCACTACTGATTTTCCAGAGAACGTGCTGTCTTTTCTTGGACATGGATCACACATCAAATTCTTCTGCAGCGTTCTTCCAACCTGTAGTGTCTCCTCTGTAAGACTGATCATTCTTTGACCATGAAAGTCACAGCATTAACATCTGCTGCTTTGGCCACACCCGACACAGTACTGGACTGGAGTACATCAGCAAAAAAATCTCTCTTCAGTGATCCTGGGTTATAAACCATAGTGACCTCAAGATGGGGTAAAGCAAACAGCAACCTTTTCCAACTAGAAACAGCACCAGCACACCTCATTAGTTTATTTCTAGAAGAAAAGAAAAATAAACAGGAGGAAATAACAGGGAAAGTTAATGATGACAGTAAATGAGGAAAAACACTTCCTCCTCGAAAGTCACAGGAAGCCTGTGATGGAGTGATAAAGTCCCCACACCTCTGCTCCTAGCAACAGCAACAAATATTTCATAAGTAACCAGAGTTGATTTTGTCTCTTCCCCTGTGGTGAAATCCACACTGGGCTGTCTGGAGCAAATGCAGATCCCAGGTCCACATCCATTTCCTTTGAGAATCAAAGAAAAAAATCTACCAGAAGGAAAATCAGCTTCTGCACAAAATCAGTGATTTTTGAAGGCAGCACAAGCTGACTTTATAATTTAAATTAGTCCTGTCCTGAATAGAAAAACAAAAATAATTGAATTTTACAATACCCTCCTAAGGGAGGAGATAGATAGGGAATTTACATCCACTCAAACTTTGCTGCTGTCAACCCACATGTCTTTTGGATAGTATTTACTTAACCTACCCTTAAAGTTCCTCTCAGAGTAGAAGTAAAAATGACACCATAATAGCAATTTAATTTTCTCGTGAGTGTTTGGGATGAACATGAGAGCAGGTAGCTCATCGGCTTCTACTTCCCAAGTTGCATCAGTGCAAGGGGTGAGCAGAATTTAGTAAATCATCCATTCGATCGTGATCATGAATATTTGTGAAGTGCCTGTTCTGTGTCAGGACTAAACTATTTATTTTTTTTTTACACCAATTACAGCTTAGCTTAAAGGCAAAGAAAGAAAGAAAGAATCACCAGGCAAAGCTCGCAAAGCCCTCTAAGGTCAAGGATATTATTACATGACATAGTCAAAATCAAACCAGACTGTTGAACCTGAGTTTATCCTTATTGAGCTTGAGGAACTATAATTTCCACTTCCTCATTCTGCATTCAAAGAATATTAGACGCATTGAATGCCTACTCCTAGTTGTAGATATTTCTTGTATGAAGTAACAAAGACAAAAATGAGTTTTAGTGATACTACAAAATACTAAAATTATAAATAGGATAAAATTCATCTCTGCTGTGCAGACACTCTGGTCTACCATCATAGGGTGGTTTGAATCTCTAATTTTTAAATACTCACGTGTGTGCTACTACAGAGATCAGAACAAACTGTTGCAGGAAGTCAGAAGAGATAACTATTGAGTTGGCCTTGAGGATATTTAGGAGAGAAGTTGATATTAGAGTGGGCTCTCAAAGCAAAAACCATTTCACTAGATGGGAACTACAGAATGAAGTTTCCAGCAGGTGGATTAGAGTAGGCAAACCATTAAGGTAAGTTGGAGTGCAGAGCTTGCAGACCACAGTCAGTGTTCCTATGTAAAAAAAAAAAAAAAAAAATAGGGTCAATTTGGTCAATACTGACTGTGATGGTTGAGAACTATGATTGGTAAGATAACCTGCAATCAGATGGTTAGCCATGAAAGTTGGATTGGGGTATCTATCGTGTAGTACCTGACATGTAATTGAACCTCTAAAACTGTGTATAAATTGGTCTTCTAGCCTTTCCGGTAAAGGAAAACCACAATAAATTGTTAATTTAACTTAGATTTAACCCTATAACATCTAACCAGTTCCTGAGTGGGAATAAAACAAGTACAATGAGATAGAAGAAAGTCTCTTCTCAAGGATAAGAAATGACTGGGGGCGGGGGGCACTACCCCCAAGTAGCATTTCATAGGCTGAGCTATATGGATTGTGCATTCTTGAAAACTGTGTGGAGCGGTTTTCAAAAGATGGGGAGGTCCTTCTTTGAAGCAGTTACTTGATTTCTGAAGTCATGCGCGTATTCCTCATCAGGTATGAATAAATCCAAAAGCCTCAGTGAAATCGCTCTTTGCACAAGCTTGTGCAAAACAATGATAAACACAATGCGCTCCTGTGTCAGCTTCTTTCATGATTTCTCCTCTACAGTATTTCTGAATGAGTGTAGAGAGTTTCTTCTTCAAAAATTGCATGTGACTAGCCGGGCGTGGTGGCGCACACCTGTAATCCTAGCACTTCGGGAGGCTGAGGCAGGAGGATCGTGAGTTCAAAGCCAGCCTCAGCAATGGAGAGGCACTTAGTAACTCAGTGAGACCCTGTCTCTAATAAAATACAAAAAAAGGGCTGGGGACGTGGCCCAGTGGTCGAGTGCCCCTGAGTTCAATCCCTGGTACCAAAAAAAAAATTGCATGTGACTTACAGAAGAGAGCATACTGTCCACCACCTTTCTTACTAGGGAGAAGTATGAAGCCCTCAGCCAAAATGGTGTTGTCCACTCACCCACTCCTCCTTCCCCACCAAGAGGGGGCCGAGACTCACCAGGACTTCAGTCAGCCCAAGACAACACTACTGGATGAGCAAAGGGCTCCCATTTCTTAAAATGCTTGCCCGAGAAAGTGAGTTACAAGAGTTCACAGTTCATTCCAGCTAAAATCTGTCCTGTGGATATCCCTTTCCTTAGAGCATTGACTGTAGAAAACTTGAAATTATAAATCCTTACTTTGTTCCATTGAGATGCATCTTCTATCATCCAGGAATGTCTTATTCAAAGACTTCCCAGTCCTCTCTTTGAAATGTAGAGGTCAAATAAATAATCTAAAAAAAAAAAAAAAAGAATAGGACACCTGCCATCCTGGTCTCTGTGAGGGGTGGAAGCTACCTTCCCTAGCATCAGTTGGCAAACTCACTTCTCCAAACACATTACCTACTCCTCACCAGCATTTTAAAAGGCCCTTGTCTTTTCTTCCAGTGGAGTTGTGCTCTGTTAATTCTGAGGTCTCTCTCCCCTACAGCCATAGTCCAAATAAAGCCGGTGTGTCGGGTGCTAAATTTTTCTTTTACACAATCCATCTTCCTAATTAGTTCTCTCCCTTGGATTTGAGCAGTACTAATATATAGAGGGTGATCTACAAATATTTGCTGAGAAATTTTGTAAACAATTCATTTTTAAAAATTTTAGTTTAACATTGCTTCTAGGAGATATCTAAATAGTTAAAACATTGCCATTCCAATTTGGCTTTCTGTTTTCTAGTTAAATTTGGCTTTGCGGGTCATTTTGCGGCCCTGGTTGTACTCGCTGGGTAGCAGTTTTAAGCATTCGCAGTTTTTGTCCTGCAAAAAGGTCCTGCCTCCTGCTGAGAGGATTTCCTCTCCTTCTCTGGTGCTTTAGAAGATCAAACAAAGTGGCTGACATTTCAGGTTTTGAAATGTGCTCGTTTGAGTTCTGGTTTTGTGGGGATGTTAGAATCCCATTAATTGGAGGCAGGGTGGTCTATCATCCCAGGGAGTTGAGCTGGGATCAAAGGGTATCTTTAGTTAAAGCATCCAATGACAGTCTTTTTAATTGGTTTTGTGTTGTTAGGTTTTTCTTCTGAAACTCCTGGATGTCTAGGCATGGAAACCCAGAAGCCAGGTGGCTCAGTCCTTGTATGTAAGTCAGGCACGAGTTAGAACACAAGTTAGTTAGTTAGGCACTGCTCAGCTTGCCTCACCATGCTTTCCAGACTGCTCTACTAAATGCTACAAATCTTGCCACGCCCAGCACTCTCCCTGATGTTAGTGATACAGTGGAAAGATGTAGCCTGTCTTAGGGTTTCACAGGTTGATGAGAAAAAAAGTTCCACAAGGGGATGATAAGAACCAGGAAAGACACAGAAGCACAAAGCATGAGCTGTCACATGCCCCAGGGGCTTGGACCTTGGTAACAATTATTGACTGCTGTCAAATCCATAAGAATCCATAGCCAGAGATGCCTTCGTATGAAAAGGCAGTCATTTCCAATAATCAGCTCAGGAGGTAAAGGAGAGTTTTACCTGGCCTGCTGGATACTAGCGCAGCACACATCTGTTCTATATATATTAGCATGTCAGCTAATTTGTTCACCCTGGCTTTGCTCCCATCTCAAAGAAAGTCAGAGCTCTCTGGTCATTTGCCCTCTATTAAAAGCTTTCCAAAGTAACCTGATGAAAGGTAGGTTGAAGAGTGGAAAGGATCGGTTCTTTAGAATGTATAAATTCACTGAAATAGCATTCAAGCTTTTCTTGCACTAAATTACAGACACAGAAACCTAGAATTGTAAATAATAGGAATGAGCATCAGTGGGTCTTTTGAAATCATTTCAGGCAAGTTCTAAAAATTATTTTAAAGAGGTGGAAACTACTCTTATAAGAACATGTTAATGATGGGCCCAAGGAAAATTGAGCCAAACTGGCCTTCATCCAGTGATAGGAGCCATGGAGGTGAAGAGGAGTCTCCAATTCCATATTTCCTACAAGGCTCTTTTAGTATAAAACACCTGACCCTATTCCCCCCATCTTCCCTCCCTTGGGAGGTAGACAGCATATCTAATTGGTTCACAAAAGGTCACGATATACCTTTTCATTTTCTTTGGAGCCAGCCTGCCTCTGTAGGGTGTGAGTTTTGACAGCTCTTAAGGAGGTACTGAACCCATTTGAAAGCTCTGCCACTCTAGGGATGGACTCTAGTGCCTTAAGGCTCTGTGAATGGGAATAGAGCATCTACATACAACGTTCAGGATTGAAAAGCTCACTTCAACATTGAGTCTATTATCATAGTAATATTTTGGTGTCTTAGCCAAATATTTCACATACCACTCCAAATAAATAAATAAATAAATAAATTTAAATCACGTCTGTGCCACAGTTCTGTGGTAAAGATAGCTCTAAGGAGGATTATGTCAGCTACACCCATTTACATCATTGGGAGAGGAGTTAGGAAGAGATGCAGACCAGTAGCTCTTGCCAACCTGCACAAGGTAGATCCAGCTCATCACTACTTCATTCCCACCTTATTCTTTTACCTCATTTCATAGTGGGTGCAGAAAATAGAGAGGAAGACTGTTGTTATGGTTTGGATGTGAGATGTCCCCCAAAAGCTAAAGTTTCCAAGCCAATGTATCTCACTCTTGTTTCATATTCCATGACAACATTACTGGGAAATTAGCTTCACTACATATCATATAATCATATAATCACATATATGTATATATGTGTGTGTATAATATATGTTTACATGTATGCATTTGTGTAATATGTATACGCATATACATGTACTCATATATAGTGGTTGCACAGATATATACATCATCAAAGTTCATTAATCCGATGAGTAAATGTGAGTCTGTGTAAATTTTATGTCAATAAAATTAATTTTTAAATATAACTTCATCATTTGGGATGAAAAAAAAATTACACTGTTAGTTGAAGCCAGACAAAGAAAGACAATGCAAGAAGGTTCAGAGGAGAAATGATTGGGTTATGAGTCTTAACCCAATCAGTGAATTAATCTCCTGGTAGAGATTAATTTAGTGGTAATTGAAGTGGTAGTGTGTAGCTACAGAAAGTGGTTCCTTGGAAGCGTGGTTTTGAGGTATATATTTTATATCTAAAGAGTTGGCTTTTTCCTCTCTCTCTGCTTCCTGATCACCATGTGAGATGCTCCCCTCTGCCACACTCTTCCACCATGATGTTCAGCTTGGCCTCAAGCCTTAAAGAATGAAATCTGCTGTCTGTGGATTGGGACCTCCAAAACTGTGAGCACTCGAATAAACGTTTTCTCCTTTACAATTGTGCTGGTTGAGTCTTTAGTCAGCAAATGAAGCTGATTAAAACAACTGCTATCGACCAGACTTTCTCAAAACACCATTTTCAAGTTTCCAAGCCAATGTATCTCACTCTTGTTTCATATTCCATCACAACATCACTGGGAAATTAGCTTCACTACATATCATATAATCATATACTCACATATATATGTATATATGTGTGTGTATAATATAAGTTTACATGTATGCATTTATGTAATATGTATACGCATATACATGTACTCATATATAGTGGTTGCACAGATATATACATCATCAAAGTTCATTGAATCCGATGAGTAAATGTGAGTCTGTGTAAATTTTATGTCAATAAAGTTAATTTTTAAATATAACTTCATCATTTGGGATGAAAAAAAAAAATTACACTGTTAGTTGAAGCCAGGCAAAGAAAGCCAATGGGGTTGGTAGAGATTAATTTAGTGGTAATTGAAGTGGTAGTGTGTAGCTACAGAAAGTGGTTCCTTGGAAGCGTGGTTTTGAGGTATATATTTTATATCTAAAGAGTTGGCTTTTTTCCTCTCTCTCTGCTTCCTGATCACCATGTGAGATGCTCCCCTCTGCCACACTCTTCCACCATGATGTTCAGCTTGGCCTCAAGCCTTAAAGAATGAAATCTGCTGTCTGTGGATTGGGACCTCCAAAACTGTGAGCACTCGAATAAACGTTTTCTCCTTTACAATTGTGCTGGTTGAGTCTTTAGTCAGCAAATGAAGCTGATTAAAACAACTGCTATCGACCAGACTTTCTCAAACACCATTTTCAAGTTTCCAAGCCAATGTATCTCACTCTTGTTTCATATTCCATCACAACATCACTGGGAAATTAGCTTCACTACATATCATATAATCATATACTCACATATATATGTATATATGTGTGTGTATAATATAAGTTTACATGTATGCATTTATGTAATATGTATACGCATATACATGTACTCATATATAGTGGTTGCACAGATATATACATCATCAAAGTTCATTGAATCCGATGAGTAAATGTGAGTCTGTGTAAATTTTATGTCAATAAAGTTAATTTTTAAATATAACTTCATCATTTGGGATGAAAAAAAAAAATTACACTGTTAGTTGAAGCCAGGCAAAAGAAAGCCAATGGGGTGGCAGAGGTTGGGAGTTTCACTGTGCCCACGTCTTCAGCCTTGCTTATTTCTGTGCTTCGCTACATGACTTTGCTGTTCTTTCACTGATGCTGAATGCTTATTTGTGATAATTTAAATTAAATAAAAGAAGGAAATGAAAAGACAACCGGGCAGCATTACCAATAAAAATGGCTTTTCAAACACATAAACCAACTAGCCCAATTTTGTCTTGTCTATATAGCAGTGAAAACAAACACACTCTGATTGCTTATCTGAGGTGTTTCAATGGTACAAAATTACACACAGTTTGTCCTTGGCAGCAACTACCAAACAGATGAAAGTTGTGTTTGGTTTATAATTAAGGTATTACTTTGACATTGAAAGCTCTTAGTGGACTGGATCTCAATTAGCTTCCTGAACTTCTGGCACTTTAATTGATCATCTAACCTTTCTATTTTAAACAGAAGCTTTTATTTCTTTTTTCCCCCTCAGAACCATGACTTCTGTTTATCTCCTTCCCTTGGGCCATATTGCCAAGTTAATTGATATTATAAGATATCTCCATCACTGGGATTATAACCATCTGACTTCTAGGTGCCCATATGTACCTTTTCTAAACACACACATATGTGATTGTGTGTGTGTGTGTGTGTGTGTGTGTGTGTGTGTGTATTTCTTTTTCAGTCTCAATTTACATCACAGGATTTTATTACAAAATTTGGAATATCTTTATTTATCATGAATATGTTTACCAGATGATTCAATAAGTTTTAAATCAGCCATAAGTAAACTCTATAAGTGTGTGTGTGGGGGGGGAGGGTCACGTTCCTTCACACCCAGGTACATGTGGATGAATACAGTGACATCTTAAACCAGCTGGCCCCAGCATTCCCATTCAGGGCTGCCATGCAGTTCCTACCCACCACTACCAGGAGCTGGACACCCACTGACAGGACAGCCTTTGCTGTAAGCATTTCGGAAGCTCTTCTTTGTGGGAACTGGCCTTTGGTGTTGACTAGTGACAACTCTTGGCAAAATATTGGTCCTTTGGGAGTTGACTGAATATCTGGAAAATGCCACAAGCATTTGGAATCAAGACTAATGAACAAGCCTGGAGTCCTTTGGGAGTTGACTGAATATCTGGAAAATGCCACAAGCATTTGGAATCAAGACTAATGAACAAGCCTGGAGGAAGAGCTGTGGGCACCTAGAGGAGCCAATGACTCTGTGTGATGAGATTGAAATGAGACTGCGTTCCCTGTGGTTTCTTCCCTGAGTCTGAAGTCAGGGCCAGATGAGGAGCTCACGGTGTGTTTTGTGCAAATGCCAATGAAATCTCTTAATTGCCTCCTTTGGTTACACAAAGTACTATGGAATCATGGGCAGTGTGTTCACTTTCTCCCATACTTTTAGACTTCTTCTGTCCTTTCAGTGAAAATTGAACACGGTGATTCTTGACGAAACGTAATCTAAACATCCTCTGCCCTCTGGCTTCTAAGTACACGTATATATACTTCATATATACACAGATGTTTGAAAACGTGAAAAAAAATACATACACATAAGTATATATGCTTCTATATATACAAGCAAATGTATGTGTATCTATTTTTCCAGAAGTTGCATATGAGACTTGATTTACTACATGTGTAAAGTGAGCACAGAACTCCTATGTCATGAAGTTTTTATGAAGATTAAATGAAATAGCACATGAATATCTCTTCTGTATCTGGGCAAAACATGTGACTAATGCATGCTAATTATCTTTTCCACATTCTTCTCTCCTTCTCCTAACTGATAAAATCTTGAGAGTATTGTAGCTTTTAAAATGATTTTATTTATTCAACAAAGAGTAATTGCTATATAATTAAAACAACCACCATCATCAAAACATTGCAGCCAATTCCCACCCATCTTTAAGCGCAAATGCAAGGGTTTTAATAGTATTTGTATACTGTTCACATAATTCTTGTTTTGACACAGGGAATTCTTTTACTCTCGTCTGACAAATTCTAACAAAGCATGTGAACATGAAACAAAATGCTTCTGTAACACCCTCACATTTTGGTAGATAATAATGAAATTCACAAGAAGATGGGGTGGGTACATGGACATGCAAAAAAAAAAAAAAAAAAAGAATAAAACAAATAGACCAAACATACTTTTGATACGTTGATTGAAAGCAGTTTTTTTTTTTTTTTTTTTTTTTTTCCCCAAAGGGCATTTCATTTTTGGTTCCCAGAGAGCTCAGCGGCAAAGAAAAAATGCTGCAACTCTGATTGTGCCCAGCCTGCACTGAGTGAGTCTACTCCGAGGCTGTAGACCCAGCAGTCCCTGGCTCCCACAGCCTCTCATTTATAGGTGACATAAGCTCACTCCATGCTGTGCAGGGCCCTGGCACTATGAGCACAGAGACATTTGGAAGAAACTGCCAGTCTATATGCGTTCTTCTCATACAGGGATGGTTATAACCACAGCAAATGTCTTCAGCTCGACAAGTCTACAGGTAACAGAGGAATCCTTTTTTCTGAATGGCTTTGCTCAAGTGAAGCATTTATCGATGCAGTCAATTTCTGTTGCCTGTTCTCATTTTTCAAAGGGAGGTGTGTTTCTTCAGGTGCCTTTTGGGGAAAATGGACCAGAACCTGTCATTAACTGGAAAGCAGTCAGATAATTCCCTGCAAATGCAATGATTTTATATCACTGTTTGCATTTCCCATAGATGGGCCTCCTCAGTCTCCCACAGGGAGACTAGCACCATTGTGTATCCCTGGTCCTACCTGTGAGGGGCGGTATCCAGCTGCAACACAGTTCTACCTGTTTGGTGGGTTGTGGTAGGTCTGCTCTTTAATGCATTACATGTTACATTTCTTGAAATTATTTCTTAGAGATTTGAAAAATCTTCCTGGGGTCAATGTGAGAGGGGAGATGGATTCAAAGTCAGCTACCCAATTCCTTGGGAGGAATATAGCTGTGGCTTAGCAAACACTTTGCTGGAACATTTTGTGTGAAAAAAAAAAAAAAAAAAAAAGTTTTAGGATGAAGACTCAGATGACATGGGATTAAAATAGCAAGAGCTGGATTGCTTCCCATAACATCATAGGTAGAATTTGAGGTTTCTATAGACAGCCCAACAGGCAGGAGTATTCTCAGAAAGAAAAAATTAAAAAAGTGTGAGAGTTTGTGGTAGAGAGAAATGGCCAAGCTCAAAATGAGATGCAGGGACTTTGGAACATAAGGGATCCAAGAAATAGATTTGGATTCTTTTAAGAGTGAAGCTGTCTAGTGTTCCATTATAAATGATTTGTTGATTGGCTCTTTGCTATTACATCATTGACTTTGATGCCCAAATTCATGTCAATTCTACTTAGAAAATGGCCTGTCAGAGTCGTGTCTTGAGGAAATAAAGGTCAAAGGACTTTAACTTGATGTTTTGGTCAATATCTGGTTCAGAAAATAAAAGAACTACAAGAAATGAGAGGTGAAGAATATGAAGACTCGAGTGGAAGAAGACTGTTAGAGTAAGAAAGGATTATGAGAACCAAGCTTTCCTAGGCATGCTGGCAAATCCTGGGAAGCAGCTCAGGAATGCGGGGTTGTCCATGGATGCACAAGAACCACTGATGAGATCTTGCTTCAAGGCCCTTGATCCCTGCAACATCTAAAGCTTGGGGACACCCAGGGAGCTGACGCTTGGGTAACAATCCCAATGATTCCACTCTGCAATTTGAAACATATATCCGTGGATTAACCCTGCTATAAATGTGGACTTGACTTTTCAGAGGCTGAGCATAGGCTCCCAACACCTAAGAATGGTAGACAGGAATTAGGGGCCCAGCCTCCTCTTCTCTCCTCAGTTCCTAAAGCTTTGTTGATCTCATCCCAGGCTTCATCACGTAAGACGATGCAATTGTGAAAATAAAACAAACAAACAAGCAAAACAATAAAAATAGGATACAGTTGATGCATTTGATTTGGGAAAGAAGCTATTTCAGGGACAATATTATTAACAGAGAAGAGAAAGCGGCGACACTGTAAAGGAGAAGGAACACCTCCTAAGATGGATTCCACAGCACCCACGTTCTGGGGGAGAAATCAGCATTCCTGGTGAAATCCTAAGTGCCTTTCTGCTGACCTTTGATAGGATAAAGCTGTACCCTGAGCCATTACCCACCAGTAGCCTGCCAATGAGCTGTCAGTCAGGAATTCAGTGACCTTTAAGAGGCTTCCTTTTCTTTGTTTCTAACATGATTATCTACATTTAATAGATAATCTAACAAGGTTACTTATTCCTTCTCTCACCTTTTAAAATGCCTACCAAGAATGAATCTTCAAATTAGTTTACTAAGGGCTTACAAAAAAACACCCTCATGCAAAATTTGATAAAAATCTGACCAAAGCTTATAATTAAATTGTCTAAAAATTTTTTTAATAAAAATATATATTTACATATTATGTATATATATGCATATATATATATATACACATGAATACATTTTAGATGTTTCAAAGCTTTCAAATACAAACATGACCCAAATGCTGCTAACAGCTAGAATACAAAACATATTTATGAGAAAGATAATAGGTAATAGTTTGGGGTTTGGGTAAATATATGTTAGACTTCATCATTGAAGTGTATTATATACCTTCAGTGTCTGATATGACACCTATTAGTTACATGAGCCTATTTAACATTTGAAATATTAGTACTTTAAATCTATACATGAGCCTATTTAACATACAAAACATTGTACTACTTTAAGTTGATATGTGCTATGTGTATAAAGTATGCATTTGATTTTGAAGACTTTATAGAAAGAATACAAAGTATATTGTAATGGTTATATTAATTACTTGTTGAAATTATAATTGTAATACATTAGATTAAATGAAATGTATCATATTAGTAAAATAAAAGTTACTTTAAAAATAAATATGGCTCCAATAAAATTGTATCATACATGTATAGCATTTGTAGGGGACTTTATAACCCTATTGGACAGCACTATTATAAATAAGGTAAGGCTTTGCTCTGTGAGTATTTGTTTCCTCTCATTTCTAAAAGGGTTTGCCATAAAAATTGTGGAAAATTCTTTTGTCTAAGTTGGTATTGGATGATATTGGATGAAGACATTCCTCTGATAGCAAGTTAACACAGAAAAAAAAGTGCATAGAATTCATGGTCAGCAATAATTTGATGATTCTGTTAATTCAACAAATTTTTACCACATTCTAACTTATTCTGGCTTGGTCAATGTCCTTCAGACATAGTCCTAATGCAGTTTTGACTTTCTAACCCGTTTGCAGAGTGAGTGGGTGACAGGGATCCCACCTATTGTCACAAGCATGGGGGAGTTTTACTGACAACAAATATCTCCCTGGATTCTGCTACTGGTAAATATCCACTGAGCACTGGTAAATTACCAGGGGACATAACTACCCCAGAGAGTTTTTTTTGGTACCAGGGATTTAACTCAGGGGCACTCGACCATTGGGCCACATCCCCAGCCCTTTTAGGTATTTTATTAGAGACAGGGTCTCACTGAGTTGCTAAGTGCCTCGCCATTGCTGAGGCTGGCTTTGAACTCATGATCCTCCTGCCTCAGCCTCCCAAGTGCTGGGATTACAGGCGCGCGCCACTGCACCTGGCTACCCCAGAGAGTTTTGAGTTGGGCTCTGATTTAGTGGTTTGTGGTCTGATACTGAAAGAGCAATATGTACTTGCTAAGCACTAACATATGACCAATGGACAATAAACAAGGTTTAAGGTGCAAGAAACCAACATCTATCTAATGTCTATAAAAAAAAAAAATCATTCTAAATTTTGGATGTATTAAATTGTAAAAAGAAGAATCAGTTCTCATAAACACCTACTCAAAAGACTAAAAGCTTGTGCTGTCAGGCGTATATTTCGGGGCAATGTTCCATGAGGGAGGACTTCTTGAAGGATGCCATTGGTGCTCTCCATGCTTGTCACTGACCTCATCCAAGGGAGATGGCTGTGTTCAGTGGCACTCCCAGGGGGCTTGATGCGGGTTTCTAAATGTGAAGGAAAGCCCAGGACCTGCTCCTCTTCACAGACATACACTCCCTGCATGTGCTCACTGCCATAAATGCCCTCCAGAAAGAAGCACTGCCCAGCCAAGGAAGCCACAGTTGACGGCCAAGGAAAAGGATCTCTGAGGAACCCGCAGAAGTACTCAGTGGGAGAGACCACCATCAGGGGCCTGTGACACCTGGGGTTACTAATGCCATACAACCACAGCGCCAGCCATTTCGTTCCAGTTGCCTCTCCCTCTGAAACGGCCATAAATAACTGCTAAGGGTGGGAATGGAAGAGACAGAGAGAAGCCAACTTGGGCCCACTCCACACTGAGAACAGCTGAGACTAAACCAGATCGAGGGCTTTACGTTGCTGAGACTCCTGAGTGTTTAATGCTGCTTGAGCCTGAATTGGAGTTATTTGGTTACTGATTCAGAGTGGATTTTTAATGCAAAAGGTGAGGGCTGGGGTTGTAGCTCTCTGGTAGAGCACTTGCCTAGCACGTGTGAGTCACTGGGTTCAATTCTCAGCACCGCATATAAATAAATAAAGGTCCGTGAAAAACTAAAAAAAAAAAAAAAAAAAATTAAAAATAAAAATAGACTAATGCCAAAGAGGGTAAGAGAATGGACTATCATCAAATAGTAATCAGTAAAATTATGAAATCTGTGTGTGATATTTCAAACAGAAATAAAGCAACATCCTGGAGAGTAATTCTGAAGGGCCAGTGGAACAAAGAGCCTGGCTAGCTTTCATTTCATTTCCATGCCAAGTTTGGCCAATGAAACCACTTTCACACGTGGTAAGAAGTTATTTGGTTAAACATGCATCTCTCCTCGTATGATGAAGTCACCCAGATCTTAATTTTTCACCCTTGTGTAAACATGAGTTCACTGTTGGGTACACAGTGGTCACACAATACATTTTTAATAAAAGAATAAATGTTTCTAAAGTATACGTATATGAGCATTTGTCACAGAGGGTTTTAAAAACAAACAATCAAATAAACAGAAAAACCTGCCTGAACCCACAATAGATTCAGTGCATGCACTTAACAGACGGGGACTTCTAACAGCTTGCCAGCGCCAGGGACATGCTAGCCCTACGTGGAGTTCAAAGGTAGAAATGGATGAAGTTGCTTATCTCCTCGCCAGCACTCATGGGTGGATATTTAATGACCAAGCTAATCAGAAAAGGCTGGCATCACCAGGATTAATGAGCAATTAAGACACCCGACTGAGTCAAAGGGAATTTTTCAATGTTATCCTCCTTATGCTATTGATCTCTCAGCAGTTCATTAGCCATCGGAAGCAAATGCACGGTGTGCAGCAGATGGGAACGCAGGAGACCTATGGCTCGAGCACAGGCCTCACCCACCAGGTGTCATCTCTCATGGCCTACCACCAGCTTCATCCCAGGCTTCTTTCCCCTCTTTCCTGTTGCATATTTCCTGGTCTTCTCTGATTCTTCACAAGTTATCTCAGCGTTGATGGGGGTAAGTAGGTTTATCAGATGAACAGAGGGCTCCAATAGGGAGAGTTAGGAATTTGTGCAACTCCAGGGCCTGTTTTCCTAAAGAGAATTCTAGATCAAGAATCAAACAGTGTTTTCCATAATCTCAACATTTATCGACATTATCTCACTCACCTACATGAGCAATTGCCTCATCTTTGAAAGTCCATGTTAAATCATTCCTTGTGCAAAACCTACACGTCCTGTCTCATAGATGTATGTTAACTGCTCAAAATTTCACAATATAGAAACTTTAAGATACTCAGCAATATAAAAATAAAAAAACATGTAAGCAAGCATAGGAGCTGATCATCATTTCAAAATTAATAAAATTATAAAACTCATTTTATATTTCAAGTACAGAACAGCTGAGAGATATAAAATCTCCTAACTGGTAGTTAGGTAGTTCATGGAAGAAAGATAAGTTTCAATTTATATTTACACATAATAAACATTTAAGTTAATCTGCTTCCCTTTGCTTGAATCACTAGCCACCTACATTGAAGATAAAGGAGAAGTCACCCCAGAACCAGGCCACGCCCATATCATACTCTGGAAAGGGTGAAGCCAACAAGAGATCAAGCACCTCTCCAGAGCTCTGATGGAGACAATCACTGCCTGCCTCTCATCTGGGCAGAAGGACCTGTCCACAAGTAAAGGGTCTTTTGGGATAGGTTGTGTCTTTCTCAAAGTCTATGTTGAAGACCTGACCCATAATGCTGCAGAATGTTTTGAGAAATAGGATTTTTAAAAAATATTTATTTATTTGCTTTAGTTGTACACAACGTGTTTATTTGTATGTGGTGCTGAGGATTGAACCTGGGCTGAGCACGTGCTAGGCGAGCGCTCTACCGCTGAGCCACAATCCCAGCCCAGGAAATAGGATTTTTTTTTTTCATTTTTTTATTTTTATAATTTTTAATATGTACAAATCATAGTGCATATATTTAGTATCTTTTATACATACAACTGTTTGTATACAAAGTATATTCGTACAATTCAGGTCTTCAATCATGCATTAAGGAAAATGATATCTGTCTCATTCAACCACCTTTTTTTTTTCTTTTCTCCCCCTCCCTCCCCTCTTGCTCCCTCCCTTACCCTCCCTCCCTTCCCTTGACCATTCTAGTGTTCCTCTAATCCTCCTATGTACCCCCATCCAACAATACTTTGAAATAGCTTCCTTATATAAGAGAGAACATTTGGTACTTGGATTTTTGAGACTGACTAACTTCACTTAGCATTATGTCTTCCAACTTCATCCATTTACCTGCAAATGCCATTAATTTGTTTTCTTTTATTGCTGAGTAAAATTTAAGAGGTAATTAAGTTAGAATGAAGTCTTTTGTGTGGGCCCTAATCCAATAGAAGTTCTGTCTTTTCTAAGAAGAGGAGATCTGGACACACATTACAGAGTGAAGGCCATGGAGAAGATGGCCATGGATGAGACAGAAGGGGCCCTTAGAAGGCGCCAACCCTGTCTATACCTTGAGTTTGGACTACTGTCTCCAGAACTGTAAAGAAAATACATTTATGTTGTTTAAACCATATAGTCTGTGGCAGTTTGTTATAGCTGCCCTGGCATCTGTACAAGGGGGAATGTCTGTTAAGGGACAGTCTGAAAAGATGATACCTGAGAAGGCTCTGTGATTACAAAGTGAGGCACAGCAAGATAAAGTGCTTCAAACAGAGAAGATCAAGGCCATGACAGAGGCCCAGGGCATCCAGACTCTTCCAGGTGTGCCTAACTGGAGGGCAGAATAGGCCAAGGGCAAGACAAATCCAACAAATCCAGAGCTCTGAGCACAGCTTGCATCTTATCAGCATGCATAGCAAATGACTGACTAGCAGACCCACCAACTTTCTAATAAGAGAAAAGGACTCTTCATTGAGGAGAACATACACTGGCAAGGCTGAATCCCAGCCTTTCTGCTTCACCCTGGCCTTTTAAAATATGCTCTGATTCATAACTTACCACTGCCCATGCCAGAAACCAGGAATAAGGCTGCCTCTGCAGCAGGGCATTAGTTAGTTAATTGGCAGGGAGTCTGAAAGGGTGTTAGAATGGATTGATCACAACAGATGGAGCCAAGATGCTTGAGGAAGTGAACAGCTGGATTGGTCTCTGTTTCCTTTCCATGATGGCAAAATCATAGCAAAATTAACAGTACAACTGATCGCCAGAAATGGACCATATTTCAGAAGTAACAAGCAACCATGTGGGTGAAAGATTTACTCTATGTATGTATGAATATATTCATCATTTTAAATAAGAAATATTCTTTAACTATAGATTGGATGAGGGATCCATCAATAGAATAAAACTGTCAATGAAGATTATTTATGTGCACAATGACTTTTTCATATTTTGCAAAGCAAGTTTTTATCATATTTAGGAAGAAAACTTAGTCAAACCATAATAAAGGAAAAAAACGCTGATTAAATCAAAGGATCACGGAACCCTACTTCTTTGGTTCAAATCCTACCTTAATCAAGTTTTAGTTGTTCAATCTGTGAAAATTCATACTGATTCTGTGCCTCGTTTTCCACATATTAAAATTGTTTTCATAATAATGATAACAAGCATCATTACAAATGCTTAAGATCTGATACCATAATGTACTTTACACAGATTATTTTATTTAATCCTTAGAATAACTTTATGAATGTTATCATTAACCTCGTGGTATTGATCAGAAAATTGAGGCAGAGAGTGGCTGAGAAACTATTCCAAGGTCACAGAGCTGATAGTTGAGAAAACTGAGATGCCATTCTAAGAAATTTCTCTTCAGTGTGTCAGCTTTTATTAGATTCTACTAGTTACAAGTGATTTTCATTATTGTAAATTCTTGTTAATGGCAAACACCATCTGCCCAATTAATCTTCCTAAAGTTCAGCTCTCTTCACCCAAATAAGCTCACATCTTACCCTGGGTCTTCAGCAAGTTCTCTTTAAACTTGGACTTGACTTTGGTTCTTACTCCCTCTGACTGGCACCTTCCTTCCCACAGTCTCCATCTCCTCTCCACAGCTACCTGTGACTGCATGTTGATTGGACGAGGACTGTGGCATCTGACCCAGGCTTCTCTTGATCAGCTCTTTGGTCCTGGACAGCTGATTTGACTCAGTCTATCCCCTTAAAGTTCTCACACAGAACCCAGCTTGCCCTTGATTGTGCAGCTGCCCCCTCCCCCATTGGCATGGATTTACTCTTTCCAAGAAAACCATCTTTCTTTCCTCTCCTTTCCTGATGCAAAGCTTCTTGCTTTCAGAAGAGGAAGAGAGCCTAGGATTGACAGTGCGTTGCGAGTGCAATGCTTGGAAGCCTGGGGTTGGAGTGAGCAGCAGTTAGTTTGAGCCTGGACTCTACTGTTTACTAACTACTAGGTGACCTCAGAGGATGTCCTGACTTCTCTTGTTCTTAGAGACGACGCCTCTGCGTCACATGGACAACACTAATCCTTTCCTCACAGAATCCCCTTGAAGATTAAAACAGGTAACATTTGCAAATACTTCAGCACAGGTCACAGCTATGGTAAATATTCAGTAAAATGTTTTTTAAAAAACAGAGTTTTTTAAAACTCTGTATGCGGCCTTCTACTTCGCCTCTCCTATTGCATACTCTAAAATGATAAACTGTTTATTCTTTCTCAAAAACCACAATGCTTCTTTATTTTTCTGTAGCATATCCCTTAATCCAAGTGCCTCCACCCATTCAATTTCTCATCGGGAGGGCTCCCACGAAACCTTGTGAACCCATCTCAGTAATGAATTTCTCCCAGCCTACCCTAGGAGTCCATCAGCATCCCCAATCCAAGAAAAACACGTGTTTTCCCATGCGCAACCAAAGTGCCCTTAACGTGCATCTTTTGGCTGATTAATTCACAAGGCTCTTCTGGGTCTGCCATGTTGCGAATTCTATAGGGGCTGTATATTAATCATCTTTGCTTTACTACAATGAAGAAACTAACTTATAAAGAGAAGGGGTTTATTTGCCTCACAATTTTGAAAGTTCAAAGTTCAAAACTGGGTGGCACTTTGGTTTGGCCTCGAATGAGGGCAGCAGATGGCGACTTATGGCGCAAGTGTGGGTAGGAACAAATGGGCACATCTCAAGCAGAAGGGGAGACATCAAAGAGTAAACAAGGCCGTGCTGGCTTCTTTACTAATAAGCCAAAAGAACCCAAGAGGTCTCAGGAGAACTCTCAAGGGATCATATGCAAACTGCCTCCCAGGAACACAATCCTAGTGACCCAAGAACACCCCACAAGCCACACCTCCCAAATGTTCCACCACCTCCCAATAACACCACCCTGGCACCAAGCTTTCACCACACGCACCTTTGAGAGACGCCTCAATATGCAAACCACAGCAGTCTGCTCCCTGTAGGTGGATCTGTGGGTGAGTCAGTAGGTATGTGGAATTCACAAGTCTGGAGTTAGTAAGTTGAATTACGCATATACATGAACCTTGTCCCTCCAGCCAGTGTTTTATTATTAATAAAAGGTATAACTTTATTTTATTTCTCTAGTTTATTTCTCAGTTACTTCATAACCCAAGTCATGGCAAAGAGGAATGTTGTTTATTTAGCTCCTCTCAAGTTACTCTGATGTATGGGTTATGGACCTTGAGAAATGAACAAGGTGTAAAATTTTGGAGAATAAATTATGCATGGAATGATTTTGCTTTTGCTTTTGGCATGGTTTGAACAGATACAGGTCAGATGTGATTTCCCCAGCACAGGTCATGCTGATTTTTTTTTTTTTTTTTATCTTAGAGATTTATAACCTGCGATGCACAACACAGCTGATTTTTCAGTTGTGGAGTTTGTTTTATGAATGTGTGGCTTGTGGTATTTTTATGATACCAGATTATTATAGTTTACTGTAGCTGATTCTAGAGTTCTATGACAGTTTAACTACAAGGATTCCCCTGAAAGCATGCAAGGGCTTCTGGGACTGCCTGTGGGTACAGGATTCAGGGCCTTAACCACCTTCACCTTGACCTGTACTTAGCTGATGTGCATGAAGAGCCAGAGTCATGCAAACAGACACTGACTCTGGAGGTCTTGGTAAAAAGTGAACAGAGACAAGAAGGTGAATGGAGACAGTGTAATGCCACTATAGAACTTCTTAGATACCCTTGGCAGAAGAACTGATAGCTTGGGAAGAAGAGAATTATTAATATGGCATGGTGTACAAGACAAGTTCTAGTTTTATATTGTTAGCATCACATCTATGGAGGAAGCTGGATTGCCTGGCCCCAATTTCATTGAGGATTCAAGCGGAGGCAGGAAATCTCAGGACTAGAGCTCATACTGGTTTTCCACAGGGTCAAGCCCAGTCTCCCATTTAATAACACTGTCAGGTTATTTTGCTTTAGTGTGAATTAATTATCTATATTGTAAAAATCCCTCTCCAGATAGTAAGTCTTTTTTTTTTTTTTTTTTGAGACCTTAAAAACATCAAAGGTAAATAAAGAAGAAATAGCTTCAGAACTGAAAAATGCCTCCTCATCAGGTTGTGCTGTGAACCCCATGTCTCTGGCTGGAGCCCCCATGTAATTACATACTGTCTTAGTCTGTATTCTGTTGCGAACACATCAGTACCAAAGATTGAGAAAATTATAAAGAAAACAGGACATCTGGCCCAAACTTCTGATCCAAAGTCCAGGGCCGCGTCTTGTGTTGGCTTTCTTGCTGCCAGATCCCTGAGGTGGCACAAGCCCTCCCGGGGTGAGAGAGAAGGAGTACCCCAGCCACGCTGGCTTTTATAACAGATCTAATAACAAGACATCCCATTAAACCATTATTCAATTAATAATATGAATGGATCAATTTATTTATGAGATCAGAGTGCTATTCATTACTTGGAGGCCATCCCTGGTCCTATATCTTAAAACCTCTTAATAGGGATTAAATTTCAGTGTGGGTTTCAGAGGGTACAAACCACAGTACACACAAGTAACTGCAATCTTGAGGCTCAAGACAGATGTGAAAATCAAGGGCCTTGGAATATAAGGGGGAGACAAAGTTAGACTCACTCTGATTTATCAGGCAGTATTGATAGTGGATATTATTGATAGAGGGAATGGTGTCAAAATTAACCTCTTGCTGATAGATTTTTTTTCCAAATGAGTTTAATTCCAAGTTAGATTTCAGGATTTGGCATAGTCTGGCTGTCATACCAGAAAGGTCTCTAAGTAAGACATCCATCTTCTTTCAAGGTAATACTAAGACTTCAGTGGTCTTCAACAGCAGGAGCAATTAGGTCAGGGTAATTTTCTCTGACATAACTTTTTCAGAAGCAAGGATTATTTTATGTCTCCAATTCTGTGGATATCATGCCGACACTGTGATAATCTCATCCTTCATAATAACTCCTTGGAATCTTTAAAATAGTGAGAAACATTAGAGACTTATTGTTGAACAAATGCAATTTCTGAGGTCACAGTCGAGAGAGAACATGTCTTCCACAAGACAGAGTCAGTCTTTAAATGGTGAAAGATTTTAGCCTCCACCAACACGCTAAGAACGCTTCCCACTGAAATTTAATGGATTTTTTAAAAAAAATTAGCTGGGGGGTTATTTATGTCTTTGAAATTTTAATTCATAAGCAGAAGAAAATTGATTTGAGACCTTAATTTTATGAAAATAATATGTTTGGATTTTAACTTGCGAAAGAATTTAATATCTCCATTTTAAGGTTTTCCCAGTAATGATGCAGTGGCAGAGGATTTATATTCAAATTTATGCTCTCTCTTTATTGACATTTTGTTATTGGAGTATAATTATGTCATCACTCAAGCTCAAAATGTGTCCCCCAGCAGGTTGTGTTGGATAATGTTGGGATGGAAAGTCAAATAGAGATTAAATTTTCAGCCTGGAGTTGTTTTTAACTGACGTGCTCTTCTAACACATTTTAGGGGACAGGGTATGTCTGCCTTGCCCATTTGTCCTCCTACAGGCTACTTCAAGGAGCATGTTAGCACCAGAGGCAGGGGTAGAGCAGCCAGGAAGGAAAGAACTAGCTTGTAAGATGTTTGCTCTAGTCCCTGACAGGGAAGATTCAGTGCTAGAAGGACACAATGTGGGGCAAAGTGGGGAAGGGAGGAACATATCCCTTTTCTTGTGACCTAAGACCATTATTGAAGCAGGCCTGGCCTTTCTCTGTCCCATTACTCTCTTCCATCATGGAAACATTAGTGACTGATCTTGTAGTCATTTGGGAAAAAAATTAACTGCTTTAAACTGGACACAGACCCTTTTCCTTTTGAGAGAGTCTGAATTTCCTTCCATCTCTTCTGTCATATATATGGTGTAGTTTGTTCTGTGTGGGGCGGGGTCCTCACAGAGTCCCATGATACCTGTAGATATAGCAGCATCTCTGTAATTCTGTAGATGTCTTTACAACTTTGAGAGGGTTCAGAAGCAGAGAGTGTACGTACCTGCAAAAACACTGTCCTTCACACCATGGTTCGTCATTAGTAAAAGTGTGATGCTCTGCTTCCATCTAATGATTGACTCGTTTAGTTTTGAGAAATATTTTTTCATCATTAGTATTCATAGCTAGAGGTCACAAGGAATTTCAAGGTCTTGCAGGAAGGGTAAAGGATCTAATATGAATCAAGTCATGTTATCTGGAATGGCTACACCCTGTCTAGGGGACACTGAGGAGGGAGAACAAGGTGAGGGGGCCAGGATAATGTGGGATGTGATCATTCAGAGTATTTTCCCACCTGGAAATAGCTCCCAGTCAATATCAGGCTCAGATGAGGCAAGGCTGGAAATGGGGCTGGATAAATGAATCCAATTCGTATGTGTGACATCACCTCAAGTTGTCATTGAGTGATGAATGAATCCTGAGCTCATTGATATTTCCTATTTCTGTATGTATTTCCTTAAATCAATTCCTGGTGACGTTAAAGGCAGTCCCCATGGGGAAGTTCAAGCGGGACACCCTGTCACAGTGCAACCTCATGCAGCAGGCCCAGAGAGAAGCCATGGAAATACAGGAGTGATTTCTGTCAATCTGTGCCCTTTCCTTTTGTCCAAACATTGACTCACTAGGGACAACAATTTCTACTTTCAAATACACTGCAGTTCAGATGACTGAGCCCTCTCATTTTTTCCACTGGGCTCACCAGTACAAGGAAAAGCAGCACTTACTTGTTTGGCTGCAAGCATTCCACTACAACCTTTTTGTATATCACAATACAGATATACCATTTATGTGCACTGGAAGCAGTACTGGGCTTATAGTCTTCTGGGGTCTATTTTAGATTCCAGTGCACACTACACTATCTTCAACAAAGTTTCTTAGCACATTTATGCTTTGGAGTTTTCTTCGTATATGAAAAGTATCACTTTAGACACATGTTTATCATTACAAATAGTAGGACTGAGACTCGGAAGCCACATGACTTGGGCTCACATCCTAGCTCTGCCTTTTCTTAGCTCTGAGTCCTTATCCATATGAAGCAAGTGTTCCATGCCAGACCATACTCACCCACAAAATGGAAATAGCAGACACATGCCTGTAGGACTGTGCCCATGATAATCGAGAGAATAAATGTAAAGTTCTTAGAATAGCGCTTGGCATATAATTAGTGTCACACTAGTGTTATTATTAGTAATGACAAGATAAAGACCAAATTACTTTGTTTGGCCTTGAAAACTCTTCATATTAATTAAATAATGTACCTTTCAAGGTCCAACACATGCCTACCCTAGGGAACATCATCTTCTCTGGACATTATGAAATCAACACCATGTCTGATCCATTGCTGTGTTACCAATACACAGTCATGATAGAGTAGTCACCACTTGACCACAGTTTTAAGTGCCTACATCAATTAAAGTCTGAAAATAGTAGATTAGATTTTTAGAAATAAAAATTACATGTGTTCAATAATTTATATTACATTATATTGTAATTTTGAGTTATTATTGATCTCTCACTATGCTCAAGTTATAAATTTAACTTTATCATGGCTTTATATATATGAGAAAGTATATATATATATATATATATATACATATATATATGGAGAGAGAGAGAGTGTGTGTGTGTTTGGCATCACTGGGGGTCTCAGGACATACCCCCCACAAAGAAGATTCTGTGTCTCTATAAATGTTATGTGTCTTAGTGAATTAATCTACACCACACCAAAATTTACCTTGTTATCTCTCTTTGCCAGAGACTTCTGTATTCACATCTTTGCATTTATGAAGAGCACTCTCTGGATATTCCTCTTCTACTTCTTTTCATCATAAATTATAGTCATTCTTTAAATTGTAGTTCAGGAGTCATCCATTTAATGGAGAGGCTTTAGGTAGGAAGGCTATTGTTCTGCAGTGAGAAAGAAACAAAGATCATAATTATAGCAACTCTTTGCCCAAAATGTTGTTACGATGGATCCCACAGACTTGGAGCAGTACCTATCAAATTTTGTGATGATGCTGTTCTTCATTAGGAAGGATTTGGGGTGCTAGCCAAATCAGATACTCTCAAGATCTCCTACCCATCCAGAAATTCCCCTCAGTATACTTATCCTTCCATAGGAAGCACTAACAATCTCTCAATTCTGAGTAGAATTCATGGATCTATTTTGAATATTCTGCTAATATTATTGTTCTATAGCACAGTGTTTTAGTCAGCTTTTTTGCTGCTATCACTAAAGGATCTGACCAGAACAACTGCAGGGGAGGAAAAGCTTATTTGGGGTCTCCTGGTTTTAGAGGTCTCAATCCATAGACAACAGATTCCATTTCTTGGGGCTTATGGTAGAAGAGTGTGGAAGAGGGAAGCAGCTCACATGTTGGTCAGGAAACAGACAGAAGTCTCCACTTGCCAGATACAAATATATATATATATATATATATATATATATATATATATATATATATATATCTATAGCCACACCCCCAATGAAACACTTCCTCCAGCCACGCCCCACCTGCCTCCAGCTACCACTCAGTCAATCCCATCAGGGATTAATTCACTGATTAAATTAAAGCATGACCCAATCATTTCTTCTCCAAACCTTCTTGCATTTTCTCACATGCGAGCTTTTGGGGGACACCTCACATCCAAACCATAAGACACAGGCTGTCACAACAATATACTTTGCATGCACACTGAGCTTCCAGACAAGATCCCTCAACCCAGGTCCATGCAAATGCTTTCTCCTGGGGCTGGGGTGCTGCTCAGTGGAAGAGCACATCCCCAGAATGCACCAGGCCTTGAGTTGTAGCTTGGGCTCAGACAAATAAATAAAATAAACAGATGTTTCCTCTTAGCTCCTCCTACAAATAAATTCTGAAACCAGCTTTGCTTGAAGATGAGAGGGGAAAAAAAAGAAAAAGAAAAAAATATGGGAGCCCCTGAAATATATTCATACATGAATTAAAACAAAAAAAATATATATATTCCTTGTATACATAAGAAATTGAGGCCCAGAGATTTTAACAGGAAAGTGTAATGAGTTGAATTCAGGACAAAAAATTTAAACCTGTTCTAATTATCACAAACTTAGTCTTTATTCAGAGTATCTTAATGCTAATGGAAAGTAATCTGTATATTTTAATTTCATGGCCAGGATAATTTATATGAAAGTGTTGCAAATCCTTGTTATTAATAACCACTCATGAATATTATGACAAGAATTAGTTTTTTGCCCTCTAGTTATAGTTGTGCTTCCACATCCAACCTGTCCTTTAATTTCTTCAACTCTTTTTTGGTTAGGGAAAAATATATCAGCTAAAAAAAAAAAAAAAATACAGCCTTAGAGGAAAAATGCTTAATAGTTATAGTGTTCACCCATAAGAAAGCTTATGCTATTAATCTGAAATCTGGGACTTTAGCCCATTTACTCATAAAAATCTTTTTTATAAAGATGAAAAAATACAGGGAACTGAAGTCTGGGAAAGTCAATAATTCCTAAGGATTCTCCCAAGAGGAGAGGAGCCAAGCTTTATGCCAACTGGGAACAATTACCTGAACTTGAAATGGGAATCTATTCACTGTCCAAGCTCTAGGTGTAGCCACGTGAAATGTCCCTTTGGAATCCATTCATATACTGAGGGCATGATATGTGGCAATTTCTGTTCTAAATACATGTCATAGAGCTCCAACAGCCATGCCTTTACTATAACAGTCCCAACCGTTGGCATGAGGGTGACACTATATCATTTTACGGGGAAAATCTCTCAGGGATTTTCAAAGTGGAACCAGTGGCAGTCAGACCCTTTCTAGTAGTGATGGCTACATGGCGTGTGACTCGGGAACCAGCAGCAATCACACCTCTTTACGTGTTTGGAAAAAGGAAAGCAATAGACATGGAAAATCAGTAAAGAGAAGATGCTTAGAAAGATCTCTGGTAGTTCTGGAGTTCCTGAAATTCTTCCAATATGTTTTTACTTTTTTAATAAAGTATTTCAAGTTTGTTTTCTGCCATTTTAAATCAAATTATACCTCATTCTGTAAAAGTCTTGTAAGATCCGGATGGAAAATGTATTGCATAAAAATGTAGGTGCATAATAGGGACTCTAGGGTGAAAAAGGAGAATGCCCTGTGTCAGCATTGGGGGGAATGATATTAAGCAGAGAGAAGAGCTACTTGTTATCTGTTTCATTTTGTTTTAATTATTTATTTGTTAGCTTTGACTTTTTTTTATGAAGGAAGTTTGGAGATGTGGTGGTGAAAAATGCAAGATAAGCAATGAAGGGTTTTGGAAAAAAGAGGGAATTACAAGATAAGCAGGGATGAAGAAGTATAAGTTCAAGGATGCTGGGGATGATTTACAATGGTTAAAACTGAGGTTCCTGTTGAAGACTTGGAGGAGACAGGCTTCATATCACTGTGTCAGACACGGTAGCTCACTGGTTATCCAGCTAATCAGAGTGGCTCACTTACTTTACCTACTCAGGAATAAATCTGTTCTGTTTGACTCATCTGGCTGCATACTATTTGTTTCCTCAGGTATATCCTGGTCCACATAGCCTCTCAGTGATTGGTTTAGGGATTGACGTGTGACCCAAATCAAGTGGCTTCAGTCCTTTTTGGAATTGTTTCAGCAGCAGGTCCAAAAGCCTCTTTCATTGGGCATTGGAGAGATGTGGAGCTGGTCAGCGTTTGACCATATTATCATGCAGAGAATACAGGCCTGCAGTGGAGAACAAGAACGCAGCAGGGCTGAGTGTGGACAGCAACACAGCACCAATTCCACTGCAGTCGATTTACCCCCCCCCCCCCAGCCTGAGTTCAGATCCACCATGTCCAGCTAATTGATGCAGCATATAAAGTCCTGTTTCAGTCAGTGCTTATTTTTTTTTTTTTTTGTCACTGTGCTCAGAATACCCAACAAGAACATCTTAGATGAGGAAAAGTTTATTTGGGACTCACAATTACAGAGGTCTCAGTCCATAGATGGCCAACTCCATTATTCTGGCACCAAGGTGCAGCAAGTCTTCACGGGGGAAGGGCCCAGTGGAGGAAAGTTACTCAGCTCATGGTGGGTCAGAAAGGGGAGAGAGAGAGAGAGAGAGAGAGAGAGAGAGAGAGAGAGAGAGAGAATGCATGGAAGGGGTAACAGAGAAGATGCAATCTCCAGGGAAGCCCCTACTGACCTACCTCTCCCAGCCATGCCCACCTACCTACAACTACCAGTCAGTCAGTCAGTCCATTCAAAAAAGGATGGACTGATTAACTCTCATAATGCAATCATTTCACCTTCAAATATTTCTGCATTAACAGAACTTTGGTGAACGCCTCACACCCAAACCATAGCAATCCCATTTGTTTCTTTATTCAGGTGCACTGGGTGTCCAACATTTGCAACTGAAAGAATATTGATTACACTCCAGATCCTGAAAGGAGTTCCAATGTGCTCCTCCTGCTGAATATGCATGTATTTACTTTGCAAGTCATGCTATAAAATGCATTCATGAACTACAAGACAACAGAGATACCATGTGGGCCAACTGGCATTCTTTCACAGATGAGAACATTGAGACATAAAGCCAGTATGGGGTTTGGCCAAAGTAAGTTAAATTGCTAGTAGAGAAATCACTGGATAAGAAATCAGGGACTTATTTTACTGAAAAGTTTATACATGTGACATTAATTATGTATGATTATGTGTATGTACTGATACACACATGTAATCAAGTTATATATATATTTATGTTATACAATATGTATAGACATATATTTAAAACACATAATTTGCATCACCTGTTGATGATAACTGTACTTGACTTTGGAGTGGTTTCTTTGCAGGAATTAAGATCTGTGTCTCGGGGGCTGGGGTTGTGGCTCAGCGGCAGAGCGCTCGCCTCGCACCTGCGCGGCCCGGGTTCGATCCTCAGCACCACGTAAACATAAACACATTGCATTGTGTACAACTAAAGTAAATAAATAAATATTAAAAAAAAAAAAAAAAGATCTGTGTCTCTGCATGATAACATGGTAAACATAGAGGGGATGTGGGACCAGACCAGCATGTATTGCCCCTTGGCCTGACCAGATCACATGGCAGCCAGTGGCTTAGCTCAGGAGTGGCAGCTCCAAGGACGTGTGACATAGCATACTGTGTATTAACATACTTTTCAATTATATGAGGGTTTTTTGTTGGTTTGTTTTTTTATGGAGGCTGAATGACCAAAGTCCAGGTGACTGTCTAAGCTAATTATCTTGGAAATCATGCCACTGCAGGTAGAATGTTTCTATGACTCGAGTCATTATCAGTTCCCCCAATGTAGACAGCAGACTCGGTTTACATCTGGAAGTACTGAGTGAGGTTCTTTTCCTCTCAAATAAGTTGATTATGATTAGGGAGCCTAATGAGAATTTGACACTAGTAAGCTTCTGATAGTGAGAACAGAACTTCCTAATGCTCATCAGTTAAGACCAAAGATATCAGTACTTGGCAGTGGACCCAAACTGTCCTATGACACCAAGAGGTCATGATGACATCCTAATCGTTCTTTTTCTCCTCTGGGATTCAGGGCTCTGTTTTGACACAGCTGCCTGAAGAAGAAACAAAGAACTTCAAAATCATATTATGTCCCATGTTCATGTTCAAAAGATGTGTTCATGTTAACATGTGTTCATGTTAAAATGCCACAAAAAGAAGAAAGAAGACAGAAAAAAAAAGAGAGAAAAAAATGAGTCTCAAATAAAAGTTGTAAAGTTTCTCAATCAAATTAAAAATATTTAGAGATGTGTATTTTCTAAAAGCAATGAATATTCACTAGTACAGAGGAAACAATTGCCATTTTAGAGTAAAAAGCGATCAAATAAAAAATAAATAATAATAAAACTTCAGTTTTACTATTTTATAATTCCTGGAATGTGAGTTAATTTTCTAAGCAGGATTCTTCTCATTTGCTTTAGCGTATGTAGGAAAAAAGCTTAGAGCCATTATTACATAGACACATGCACTATCAAGGAGCATATAAAGGAGAGAGGGAGATTGGGAAGGAAGGAATGTCGTCAAAGCTAGTCGGTACTTGATGTAGAGCTCAACTGATTGTTTGATCATGGGCCCATCTTCCACAAGTTCATGTGAATGGCCATTTTGGAGAATGGCTCATCCAACAGAACTGGAAGACATTAATCCTAGATGAAGAAAGTGTTCCTAAGACTGCAGGCTGCAGGTTTGCACAAGTCGAGTTAACCCCACAGTGTGTTGACACACCTCAACTTGTGTGTTGCACCTGTGTGTGCACAAAGTAGGACCGGTCACACCTTAGTGACAGCATGGAGGAGGCACACAGCTCCAGCAGCAGGATCATCATGGATGTGCAGCCCAGTTCTCTGAGTTGCATGCCCAAGCCACCACAGGATGGAATAATTTGTCCAGATCTAAAGGGACAGATCGAGGCAAAAAATATTTGAAGCTGTGGGATAGAGCTTTCTATCCAGTTATCTTCAAAATTAAAATGATTGCAAAATATTTGCAAAAAGGTAGAAAAAGCTTAATTCTCAAAACTACATGTATAGTATATTTTTCTAGCAAAAACTAGGTATATAGATATATGATTTCCAATGTGTCCATGTTTATAGGAAATCTCTTTTTTTTACTCTCACTCAAATCATGCCTGGGCATTTGGGGAGAAGGAATTCTACTTGCCCATACTATACTTCCTTTCATAGGCCAGTGCTGGTCAGAGCAGACCTTGAAGGAGGCAGAGCTGACGGGACACAGGAGAGCAACACCCAGCATGCATGTTTGAAGTAAGATCAGGACAGTTTGGAGGAGGGTGGGGAAGCCTGCTTTGGAAATGTATTCTGGATGTTCTTTATCATCCTAGAGCATTAAGGAACCAATGAGGGCTGATGATAAAATAGGATGGATAAGGAAATATAATCTTCATATTTGGGGAATATAATTCCAGGTAAATTACAATCTGATACGTGATAAGATGCCTGGAAATTACCAATTTCATCAGGTTAGAGAAAGATAGGTCTAGACCTTTTTACAGACTTGAAATTCAGTACCTTTAAGAGCTTCCCTACAAGACAGGAAATGTGCCCTGGCTCATTCCCTATCAGTACCCACTCAAAAACTCAAGTGGGTAGCTCAGTAAGGACAAATTCAACCTTCAACCCAAGGAATACAGTATGATAAAAAAGATAAAAAACCAGCATGGCTTCTGTGTAAAACTCCTGCAGAGAAGAGAAGTTAAAAAGAAATAGGAAAATGTTACATACCAAAAAAAAAAAAAAAAAAAAAAAAAGAAAGGAGGAAGGAAGGAAACTTCTATTTGCACCAGTAAGGTAAACTGGAGACTGGAGTCCCCAACACACACAACTAAAATGCCTAAATCCCAAAAAATGTAAATCTGTTTATGATATTCTGCTAAAAGGACATGGATGTATCACATCTCCAAGCATAAAAACAAGAGGAAGAAGAAGAAAAAGATGGAAAGTAGGTTGATAGAAAGGCAGAGTGGTAGAAAAGGATGATCACTTCAACTTCTGTTTTTAAATAAGGTGAAGAGCAATTAAACTGATGGAAGAAACCATAGATAGTGGCTAAAGTGGATAATTACCTTCAATTGACAGACAAAAAATAATTCTCACGTTAAAATTCTGTGCTTGTGAAGCTATTTTTCTAGAAGAGACAGGTGGAAAATCAAACAATTGGAAAAGATGTCAGGAAAATATTAATGAATAGGATGATGAAAAGATAGCTATATTAATTGGAGTAAAATACTCTTTAAAGCAGCAACTATTTCCAATATACAGATTTAAACTTTGATCCTCTTAATAACATAGATTTAAATAAATAGAAAAGGGCTTTCAATGAAAAATAAAAATTGTATCATGTTAATGGAAATTTTTAATACCATTTTTTAGCAAAGGTAAGAAAAGAGTGCCACTCACCTGTAATCTCAGTGGCTTAAAAGGCTGAGGTAGGAGGATAACAAGTTCAAAGCCAACCTCAGCAACTTATCGAGGCCCTAAGCAATTTGGCAAGATCCTGTTTCAAAATGAAAAATAATAATAATAAGGATGGGGCTGAGGTTGTGGCTCAGCAGTAGAGCGCACGCCTAGCACATGCGCGGCCCGGGTTCAATCCTCAGCACCATGTAAAAATAAACGCATTGTGTGCAACTAAAGCAAATAAATAAATATTAAAAAATAATAATAAGGATGTGTCACAGTGGTTATGCATCCCTGGGTTCAATACCTGGTACCAAAAAAAAAAAAAAAAAAAAAATGAACAAACTTACCTTATCCAAGATAATACAATCAGGAATGTCAAGAATGGAAATAACTAGGATCATTTGCACCCTGCTATGACTTCATGAGATACACAGTATACCCCAATAGATTGTCCTGCCAGATTTCTCTAAACTTCACGGGGGAAAAAATCATAGCAACCCAGAACATGGGAGAGTCCACATGCAAAGGACCCGGAGTCTTTACCACAGTAATTTTGAAAAGCAAAATCAATATAAAATTCCAGATGAAATTTTAGAATACTTTATATGTTAAAAGAATTTAAAGAGACAGAGAGAGAGAGAGAGAGAGAGAGAGAGACAGACAGACAGACAGAGAGACAGAGACAGAGAAAGAGAAAGAGACAGCAATCACATGCAACATGTAAAAACCGATTGGATTTGGAACTTAAAATATAAAAGTAATGGCATTGCTGAGTTCTGTGTGGGATCTAGAATACAGATTGTGTTAAAGTTACTAGATTTAGCAAAGAAAAGCACATGCTACTTGAAGTTTCAATTTAATAGAATAATGAACTTTCTTAAATATAAAATGTCTTATTCAATATCTGGGACATTTTTGTATGAAAAAGTTGTTTGTATGTATCTGAAATTCAAATCTAACTCGGTGCCATGTTTGTTATCAGGTGACTCTACTGAATGCCTAATGACACTATGGAGATGTTTTCTGAGGAGAAGTAATAAATAATGACAGCTAGAGGTACAATATGGTGCCTGACTGCAACTTTCTTTCAAATTATTCTGAAAAAAAAAAAAAAATACTTTCAATGTTAGCATCAAGGCAAAAACATAACAGAAACCACAAAATTTTGTTACATTTTTACAAATTCAATACAAATTTGAAAAAATAAGTCAATTTATACCATTCACATGATTTATGTCTCTTAAAATTAATTTGTGAAATTGAGGGTGATGTGTGTATGTGTGTGTGTGTGTGTGTGTGTGTGTGTGTGTTACAAATTGAACCCAGGAGGCCTGTACCACTTAGCTACATCCCAAGTCCTTTTTATTTATTTTCAGATCTAATCTGGCTAACTGGCCCAGGCTGGCCTCAAACTTGAGATCTTCCTGCCTCACTCTCCTGTGTCAATGGGATTATAGTCATATGCCACTGTGACTCACTAAAACTGAGTTTTTAAAGTGTTTTTGAACAAACTATTTGGGGGAAACAGTCTGCTTCTAGTTGTTTTTTAAAGACAGGTGTTATTTAGGATAAGCAATTTCCTTTGGGAAAAAATGAAAAAGTAATAAAATTGAAATATGTGAGCAAGATATTTGATAATTTTGGAAATAATTACCAAATGCAGGATTTTATACCTGAAAAGTGATTGATATACATTATTTTAAACCACCTATAAGTCAGTAACAAAATGTGATTAGGTAACTTTTTTATGAAGCAACCATCAACAAATTGTTAAGAAACTAACATATTACCAATGTCATTTCTGATAATTTTTAATAAGATCACCCAATTCTTCTAAAAAGTTAATACTCAAAATTTAAAACAAGAAAAGATAATATGCTTAAAATGGAAAAGAAAACACTTTACAGCAAAATTTGTGAAGCACAGTCCACATAACTTCTTACATTGAAAATGAAAAGAGTTGAAAATTAACAAGATAAACATTAAGTGGAAACAAAATGTGAAGAATATCAGAATGAAACCAAGTGAAAAAGAAAGGAAAATAATCACAAAAATAACAGTTCAAGTCGATAAAACAATAAACATTTAAGAGGGTATACATAAAGGTGGCTCTGTCAAAATCATTCAAAAAGTAATAAATAAAAATAGAAAGATTCAAAATAAAAATACTAACAACACACAATGAAATCATAGGTATTTCAAAGATTAACCAGTGCTATGAAAATTTTATGCCATTAGGTTAAAAAAAAACTAGATGACACTTTCAGAAATAGTCAAGTTACTGAAATCATTGTGTTTAAAAGAAAATGGATTAGTTTAACAGTCCATAAGAAAATTGAGTTAATATTTAATCTTTCCCAACAAATGTCATTGCAGAGGAGTTGAGGCACACAGTCCAGGGAAAGAGGGTTCCCAATGCTGAAGTACCCTCACTCCTCCTGAAGTCTCCTGTGCCCCAGTAGCTGTAAGGAATTTCCAGGTACTTGTCACTCCTGGGTATTTTACTTTATCTTGTCCACTCATGTCTAAGTGATTCCTCATTAAATTTTTCCTCATAGTCCATCAATTTTTTTTTCTTTTCTGCTAGGTGTCTCACCAATACAGAGGCAAACTGGGAACCTTAAGGAAGAGAACAGGGACTAAGACAGAGCTAATATATAAAAAGAAGATGGGTGTTAAGGGAGGCAGCAATAGAGGAGGGGGTTGGAGAAACGGAGGGAGGAAGGAAAGCTTTATTTATTCCTAAGTCTTTCTCCGGTTCTTCCACATTGCAGTTACAATCTCACAGAATTGGAAGAGACCAGGAATCCTGTATTATGGTGAGTCTCCAGCTCCATCAACCTAATGCTCATTATTTTTTAGCGGCTCCAAATTGAATCCAAAAACTCCATTTTACAGACAGGGACAGGTGTGGAAACCAGAGTGTGGACCAGGAAGTTATTCAAGGTCAGACTGGTTCTAAATCAGTGACTCTCACCTCTAAAAGCCACTCTCCTTTTTATCTAAATTCAGTTCCTTGACCCATTTATTGATTGGGTTATTTGTTCTTTTGGTGTTAAGATTTTTGAGTTCTTTATGTATTCTAGAAATTAGTGTTTCTATCTGATGTGCGAGTGGTAAAAATTTGTTCCCAATTAGTAGGCTCTCTATTCATCTCACTGATTGAGTTTATGTCTGTATTTATTAAAATGTGCTGACCCTCAAGACCACAATATTTTAAAGTGGCCATCCAGTCATCTAACAAGGGAAACCTCAATGTTGTATCTAATCCCTGCCTGCTTAATTGTGAAGAGAAGTTCCTTCTGTGACACTTACCCAGGTCTCTCATGCCCGTGTAGTTTCAATAAGGAAAATAAACGTTTGACGCATTAAACAGTCTAATTAAATAATCATGATTTGAAGTCAAGACTAGCTCTTTTTATATTGCTTTGTTTGATGTTTCAAGTGGAAGAATAGTGAAGGATTGAGAATCACATTTTACCATGGGGAGTCTTTGATTAAACCTTACTTTTCCCACTTCTGAAGATTGATTTTGAAAAACGTAGAGAAAAAAAATGTGCAAAGATGGTTCTAAATATGAAAATACAGAAAAAGATAAAAGTGGTGAAGTGAGATTTTGATTACATGCAGTGGGCCACAACTAGGTTATTGGAGTGCATACAAAGATAAGTTTGAGTTTAAAATGTGTATTTAGAGTGTTTGTATATTCATTTTCTGATTATTTTTACTTTTTGCTTTGCTTTTATTTTGTGTTGTACAAAATATATTTGTGTGACATAAATTAAAAACAACTAAACGAATATGTAATAAAATGCTTTGGGGTACATGATCTGAACTTAAAAAAGTTAAACATTATAAATGAAAGTTTGGAGCCCAGAAATAAATCCATACATAGAGAGTCAGTTGATCTTGAAAGGGTTCCAGGAACACAAATTGGAAAAAGGAGAGTCTCTTGAACAAATGGTTTTGGGAAAAATGGATATCTATGTTTTAAAAATGAAATTGGATCCTTAGTATATAAGACTTGAAATGGTAAAACTCTTATAATTATGCACATGAAATTGTCCTGGCGATGATTTCTTCACTCTGACTTCAAAAGCACAGACAACAAAAACACAAAAAAGCAAATGAGACTGAATCTATCCAACAGCTTCGCCACAGGAAGGGAGACAGTCAACAGAGCCAGGAGGCAAGAACAGAAGTGGATTTTTGCAAGCCATATATCTGATGAGAGGTCAATATTTTGTGTAAGAAATTCCTTAAATTCAATAGGAAAAGAAAATTCAAAGCACAAATGACATGATTTAAAAACAGGCAAAAAATTAAATATTATTTTGCCAAAGATGACATACCAATAGCCAACGGATACATGATAAAAGGGTTCAGTGTCACAAACCAGGGAAATGACAATGAGATATCACCTCACACCTGTCAGATGCAATTATCAATGAAGAAAGACAGTGGGTGTTGGCAACTTTATGAAAACTGGAATAACTGTACACTGTGTTGGGAGTACTAAATGGAATAGCTGCTATGCAAATTATCATTTTTCTTAAAATTTTTCTTAAAAAAATAAAAAATAGAAATAGAATTATCATATGATCCAACAATTCATTTCCTAAATGTCTGTGTATTTGCGTGTGTGTATGAAAATTGAAATCAGAATCTCAAAATATATTAGCATTCTTATGTTCACTGTAGCATTAGTATAGCACTATTCACAAAACACAAGATATACATACATTCAAACGTTGGTCCATGGGCAGATATATGGGTAAAGAAAATGTGGTGCATACCCGCAGTGGAATATTATTCTGCCTTAAGAAATAAGATCCTACCATGTACTATACAACATCTACAAACATGGAAGATACTATAGTAAATGTATCTCAAAAAGATGGATATTGTTGATTCTGTTTGTATAAGGTATCTGAAATGGTGGTTGCAGGGACTAGGAGGACATAGGAAAGAAGAGTTTCAAAAATTAGTATAGCTGGGTTAGTAGAGCATGCCTGTAATCCCAGCGGCTTGGGAGGCTGAGGCAGGAGGATGGGAAGTTCAGAGCCAGCCTCAGCAAGTGAGGCACTAAGAGACTTAGTGAGACTCTGTCTCTACATAAAATACAAAATAGGGCTGGGGATGTGGCTCAGTGGTCAAGTGCCCCCGAATTCAATCCCTCATACACACCCCCACACAAAAAAATTAGTATAAATTTTTGTTTACACCAGATAAATTTTACACATCTGCTGTATAACATAGTCCATTAGTTAACAGTATTATATTTGTTCACTTAAAAGTTTGCTAAGAGGATAGATCTCATCATAACTGTTCTTAAACTAAGAAAAAGCAGGGGGCGGGTGTGCAAGAAAACTTTTAGTGGTGACAGATATTTATTACCTCGATGGGGTGACAGTATCATGGGCATATGCATTTATATGTATGTGTGCAAATTCATCAAATTAAGTATATTAAGCATGAGAAGCTTTATATATATATATATATATATATATATATATATATATATATATATATATCAGGTGTACCTCAAAAAGTTGTTAAAAAATAGGGGAAAAAAAGAGAAAGAGAAAAAGAAAATCAACATGTATCTCTGTGCCCTGTGCAGGTGAAAGTTATAACACCTACAGGACATAAGCGAGCTCTCTTCACATTGAAATTTCTGAGATAATCGAATTTTCAGAAAACCTTAACTTTTTGTCCATACAAGGTATTAAACTCACAGGCACCCCCACCCCTGAGCTACATCCCCATTTTTTTCTTTTTTTTTTTTCTTTTTGAGACAGGTTCTTGTTCAAATACCTAGGTTGACCTGGAATTTATAATGCACCTGGTGTAGCCACTGAAGTCACTGGGACCATAGACAAGTACTCCAATGTCCAGCTAGGCAACCTTAATCAGAGTTGTAAATTAATGCCACACTTAGGTGAAATTGGCTGCATTACTCAGAGATAAAGCTGTCTCCACAAAACTAACATTTCAGTCTGAGTATTGTTTTTTACAATGTTCATTTATGTTTTACTCAACTGTCTGCAACTTCTGAATCATTAGGCATTTCAATCCTAGGTGGACAATTGACAGTGTAACCACAACAGCAATTTTAAAAAATATGAACTAGAAACTACAAAGTTCTAAGGTAGAAAGTACCATTAAGTTTGCTTTTTATACCTAACTGGTCATTATAACAAAACCTTGATATTCCAAGGTGGAGCAATTTAAGGAAGCTTACTGGCAAGGTGAGTTTCCTGTGGGCTCAGGCTCTCTCTCGTCCCCTCTCTCTCTCTCCCCTTCCCTCTCTTCTGGGAGTTAGACTTCTCGCTGCATTTTCTGTTGATATGCAGCAGACTACTGGTAAAGTCTCAGAGAAAATGTCCTTTCCCAGGAGATTTAGCATGGTTTGGCTCCTATGTAATACATCACTCATGATTAAAAATTACTACATTTTATTTAGATACCTCTTATTAGATATCCTTGAACAGTCTTAAATTCTTCAGAGAAATATTGAAAATTTTGATCTGCAAAACACAGGAAAGATGAAGGACAGGGAGATGAAATAAACAAAAATATCCTTTGTCAATACTCAGTACTTGCTTTGGGTTTGCTCATGATGATCAGGCCCATGTGTGCCTCCTAAAGGGAAGGCAAGTTAGTAAAGTGCACCTACAGTTAATCACAGGGTAAGACTTCTCAGAGTAAGAAACAGGCAGTTTCTCTTCTTCTGGTTGTTCCTTTGTTTTCTGTTGCTTTAGAAGATGGAGGTTATTTTTAGCTAAAATATTCTGATTTCTCTGACAGGTGAATACATATCCAAAAATATTGGTTGTAAGAAAGTGTGGGTGGACCAGGTTGCAATAGCTTGGTGAGTTTGGGGATGCAAGCTAATACTTAGGAGCAACATGGAGTCAAGTTCTAACTATGAACCTTGCTTTCCTTATTATAATATTCTTCCTAGTTTCCTGGTCTGTTGGAGTGGAAAAATAAATACTTTTTTTAATGAAAAAAAGAAAAAAATTGGAGACCATTAGGTTAAATTCAAATCAGTGATATAGAAAAATAGCTGTTAGTATTTTTTGATACTTATTTCAAGACAGATATGTTTGCTATGATTATATTTGAAGGGCCTTGTATCTGCTGTTACAATTGCTTGGAATATTTGTTTGCCCAAAACCCTTCTTTCTTCAATCTTTCAGTTCTCTTTAAATATGACTTTTCTTATAAGTTTTCCCTGTGTAGCTTTAATATCTCTAGCCAGAAAGTTGTATATGGCCTTTGACTATTTTTTTTTATTATGTATTGTTCCCTTCCCTGCACACCTATTATGTGTTTTATTTATTTGTTCCACACTACTCAAGAGGTTGTAATGCTTCTTTCCCCACCAGAAAGCCTTAGTCTTCCTCTGAAAGGTGATGGGATGATGGAGGTGGCAGGCCAGTTACATGTTCCAACCGAGCGAGGGCTGGAGCTTGAAAAACAAAGCCCAAACCCATTACCTGGCTGACACTAGTGGATAAAAACTCCCGGAGAGAACTTCCAGGTGTCAGCAGAATGGAGAAAATTAAAACGCAATGTCTGTGGAAAGAGGAAGTTCCTGGAAAATGAAGATGTGAAACAAGAATGTGTGTGATCAAGCTGCAAGTTATCACAATGACAATTAAGGTCCTGGAAGAAATACAGAATTAAATGTTTTTCAGGGACTTTACATGATCACTAGATTTTTTAGTAAAGACTGACTGTCAATGACACCAATCACCAAGCTTCTATGGACAAAGAAATGCTGAGAATTCTAATAAAAATTACAATAACCACACTGTGCATTTTTGAATAGATAAATCATAGCTGCAAGAAGAAGAAAGCAAGGGGTAGGCAATGACCTTCACAGAGCAGTTGGATACTGCAACAAAGACTGTGTGAGTCACTTCACTCCATTTCTATTTTTCTGCACATCACCATTTCAAATGAGGAGACTGAGATTGCAAGAAGTCTCATGACTTGCTCACCGTGAACATGGGAAGAAAGCTGCAGACCTCAGACATGAGACCAAACTTTCAGACAAATTCCTCATCCTGCATTTGGCCAATTATATTATAGCTAAAATTTTAAAGATAGGAAATAAATACACAAATATAATAAGCATAAATTAACAAAAACGTGACTAAGAGTATTTTTGGTGGCTCAAATGAAGAAACCTGAAATTTGAATTAGATTTGTTTACCCTAGAAGAGCAATGTCATGGGGAAGATCAGTGAATCAGAAGAAGGGGGAGAGAGGAAGGAAGGAGGAATGGGAAAAAGGAGAAACTGCCAAATAAAACTGACCAAATTATAATACATATGTGTGTATGTGTGTGTGTGTGTGTATGTGTGTGTGTGTGTGTATAATTTCACCTTTATGTTTATTTATAAACCACCAATTGAAAAAATAAATAAAACGAAGGAAGACCACTAGAGTAGAGAAAGAGGGATGGGAGAGGGAAAAGGGGAGGGGAAAAGGAAATAGTAGAGACTGAAATGGAGCCAATTGTATTCTATGCATGTATGAGTATGTTAAAAAGAACCCCAATATTATGTATAACTATAATGCACTAATAAAAATATTTTAAAAGAAAGTCACTTGTGACAGTGAGTTTCAAACTTGAGTTAAGCAGAATTAAAGCAAACTTGTCCAGGCGAACTTGGATTTGCCATCTTCTCTACCTAAGAAAATCTGAAGGATGATGGTTAAATTTTTGAGCTCATAACTTCACAGTGAGTTCATAGCTCAGTGTATTTAAGTATGAATGGTAGTTTCATTGAATTGTTGATTCATATAGTTATTATGATTATGTTTTAATATATTACCATGTTTTATAAAGTTTTATTTTTATCTTTTGAATTACTTCCTGATAAGAGAAATCATGTCCTTTATGAACTTTGGAAATTGGAGAGAAAAATTATAAGTTTCCTACTGTTAAGATCCTTTCTCTCCAGTGATAAATTGTGTGTATCTGGCACATTGGCACAAATTTATTGGTCAGCTAACATAACAACTGCAGTTAACAGCACTTATTCTTTGGCTGCAATCTGCATGTGTAACTCATTTCATCCTTAGTACAAACGCAATGGGCTACTTTATTTCCACTTAATATCAGTGGGCACTGAGACAGAGACATTAAATAACACGTCCAAGGGTACACAACTTGTGTGTACACTAAGTACTAGAATGGAATTTTGGAGAATTAAAAAATTATATGAGAGTTGCATCACTTGTCCTTAAAATAATAACTCTAAAATGTCTAATTCATGAATGAATAAATATATGAATAAGTAGGTTAATCACCTGAGTAATTAATAAAAGAGCTAAGTGACAATGTGTATTTATGATTAAATGCAATCCTTGCTGTTGCTGAGTCTAAATCCTTTGAAATTAACAGAGGAGAAAAATATAGAGTATTTTGGTATTTGAGTGAAATGAAGTAATTTTGAGCTTTTGGAAAGGAAAGCAATCCAATAAATTTCAAAACACATTGTATTCACATAATGCTGGAGAGTCATTGGAATAGATCTTAGGGATATAGAAACAAATGTGATATATTTGCTATCCTCAACATATTTCTAGTGGGAGACAAAGATTTGTAAACAAATAATTGCAAGAGGGTTTGGTTTAGGCAATCACTTAATGCAGATGAGATGTAGAAGTATTATAGAAGAGAAAAAACAAGCTGAGTGTTTTTCTAAATGTAGATAGAAAATTTATATAGATAACATTTGTAATTAAATTAAATTTCTATTCAGGGCAAAAAACCCTTGTGCTTGTGTGTCTGTATGCTTTAAATTTGTTTGAACTCTTTTTCTAAACTTGAGTGATTATTGCCACTGAAATCTGTATATTACATCTCAGAAATAGGAAATGGACCTTAGCTCAGCCTTCTGTGTTTATAAAGCTAAATGATACTGATATCATTAGACTAAATTAGTGCTCTAGGATTATTTCTTTAACAAGAAAAATATGCAGATGCCAAATTTTCACATGGACGCTATCAACAAAAACAGCTGATCTTCTTTCATGACATTTCAAAATTGTTTCAACACAATCTCTGTTCTAAAATAGGAATTTTTGCAACTCCCTGTATTTCCCCTTGTAGATCTGTTTTACATTTGGAAAGTATTAATCTTTTAAGAGGGTGGGGGATTGAGGTTTAACTTGTAAAGTTGAGATGTGTCTAAGGTTCCCTGAACAAATATCAAGTACAAGCACAATTGCTTGCCTAATGAGTCATCACTTGTGACCAGCAATGCATGCAGTGATGTACAGCAGTGTTACACACTTACAATGTGGATTTCAGATAATGTTAGCACAACAAAAAGGCATTTGGACATAAATCCAAGGTTTTCCGTAAGTCATCAAAAATAGATAAAATTTTGATGAAACAAGGATTCAAAAGGTCCTTGAATTAAAATTTTAAAACTTCCAAAGATTTCTAGAAAATGTACCTGCCAGGGAGAAGACTATAGTAATGTAAAAATGAAATAACACAGGTATGCCAAGTGTTATTCCAGGATTACTTTCAGTTGCTAAACCAATTTGGTTTTTCTTTAAATCCATAATGCTCATTGGGAAATCAATTATGCACCCTTTGGAGAAGGTGAAACTGTGATATGAGAATCATATTTTTTTTAGGTTACTACCAAATTTCAGACAAACTTTTGTCAATAGATGTATGATGTGGACCCTGCTCTCAAGAAAAAATGACAAACCGGAAACACCTTTATTTTATATTCATAGGGTAACTATACACTGTATTATCTCTGACTGGGGCACGCTTATTGTCCTATTATAGCACAATATATGTATGTAAGTGAACCATTTCTTTTCTTTATGATATTATTAATTAATTTTTATAATATTTGTTTTTATTCTAATTTGTTATACATGCTTGCACAGTGCAATGCATTTCATATCACATATAAAGAGCACAATTTTTCAAGTCACTGGTTTTACATAAAGTAAAACACCATTTGTTTTTCATACACATACTTAGGGGATTGATGTCTAACTCATTCTGCGATTATTCCTATCCCCTTGCCCCCTCCCATCCCCTCCTTCACTTTTGTTCTATTTAAAGTACCTTCATTAAGTGAACCATTTCTAAGTGAAGCCAAATAGCAATCATTTATTGTCAAATGAATTAAATGAACATTTATATCCACCACCACCCCACCCAACACAGAGACTCTATTTTTGTGCCAAACAACTCATAAGTAAGTCAGATGGCACAATAGTTAAAAGAAAGTCTACCTTGCAAGACAGCTGACCAACTCAGAATTTTATTTCAAAGTAAAAGAATATGCCATACTTTGGACTATGTATAATTTTAGAACATGAATCCTTGAATCTTACTTCTTCTGAGGGACCCTGGAATTAGCACATAGCCAACTCATTTCATTTTAGAAAGTGTTCCCTTTGATAATCTAGCTGATACCCCCCCCCCTCAATTTACTTAATTTTGCTCCCTTGAAATTGGCCTTCCCTAATGTAGGGGTTTAGAAGACCTACTTTTCAAATGGATACACAGTTCACTGATTGTCTCATGGTTCCTTTGTATTAATTCTTTCTGTTTATGTTCAACATAATTCAAATACATTACAAATCACAAATCAGTATAAAGAATATCCTCAGTATCTAAAGGAGAACATTCTTAAGGATACCTGAAATACTCATGGAGGTAGGGATACAACCAGGGCTTTGCTCATACGTCTTTTAAAACCAGCTGAATGTGCTCTAGTGTATTCATTACTTAGACCTTGGCAAAGCTATGGAAGCCCCTTTTGGAATATCACACAGGCACTGTGCTGTGTGTTTTTTTCTTCCTCCTCTTCCCTCCACATTGCACACTGTCCTTTGTGTCTGCGTAAATAATTATATTTACTTATTCATTAAAAAAAAAAAAACAAGAAAAGGAAATCAATGTATGTCCTATTTAGACATTTAAAAAAATTTTTTTAGTTGTTGTATAGACCTTTATTTTATTTATTTATACATGGTGCTGAGAATCAAACCCAGTGCCTCACACATGCCAGGCAAGTGTGCTACCACTAAGCCACAGCCCCAGCCCCTGTCTAGTCTTTTTAAGCTAAAAATGCACTAAGATATACTTTTTTATGAAATACAATAGGAATCCTAGATGACCCAAATTTTCTTTATTTGTGGTTTTTTGTTTGTTTGTTTTTTCCATATATTCAGATCTCTGCCCTTACCATGGGAAGTCAACCTATTGGATATAAATCATTAAAGGACAATTTGTCTTATATGCCTGAACTTTACAAAATATCAGAAGACCAAGGAAAACAATAATATTCATGATCAAACTCTACATCTATTTTTTAAAGTTTAACAATAATTCAGAGGCCACAGTGTTCTCATGACCTTAGTTGGTATTCTCTGTCAAGTCAATACCTTGAGGCCCTCACTGTACCAGCAGTAAATTGAAATCATCAATCAAATGCAGAATCAGAAAGACCCACTGCTAATAAAGGCATTTTGAAGACTAATGAATATTCATTCACCTCTATGCCTACTTCAGTTTCCATTATTCTGTGTTTCAATTCAACTCAATGTCTTTATTGTATCTCTAGAAAGAGTTAATGAAAATATAGAAAGCTATGCATACTAATTAAAAACAGAAAAGCAAACACTTGACTTGATTTTCTAGGTCTACAGGATACTTGCATATAGAATGTTTTTGATGGACATGATATAGATAAAATGTATTTAATGTGCTTTTCTTTAAATACTTGTGATTTTTTTCAGAAATTCATTAATTAGTAGTAAAATTTGTTGGGAGAGAGTCATAAAGTCTAGATATAAGCACAGATTTTGATAAGAGCCATAGACTTCTGATAAAGAGAATTAACTTCCCTGAATGTCACATTCCCTTTTTTAACCCACCTTTATGCCAGGCCTTTCTAAAACAATTAAGAATGTCCCCAGAAACAAAGCCAGTTCACTTCTTGGAACACTAGGAACCCACTCCCCAACAAGCTTAAGTAGAAGCCACCACATATAAAATGTGACCCCTTCAGGCCTTCATTCTCCCCCTCCCCCATGATGATGGAAGGACTGTCCTCTGCTTTGCTTTCCCATTGCTACATGACACATTAGTGCATATTTAAGGGCTTGAACCAGTAACACAAATACAAATCTGTAACATCTCACATTGTGGCCTGCACTTGAAACTTCTAAGCTGGGTTCTTTGTTTCAGCTTCTTGCTAGTCTTTGCCAGTCCAGATGCTGGTCAGGGCTTTGTTCTCTTAGTCACTTTGAAGGCTGTTGGCTAGGGACCATGCTCAGCAAGTAGAGACTGACTTCAGCTCCTTGCATGTGGCCCCTGTGATAGGCCCTTCTCCTTAGAGCAGCTTACTTTCTCAAAGTCAACAAAAATCTCTCCAAAGAAGACTTGGTGTCTCATTTAAGAACTTTGATATAATTGAATAAGGATAGCTCAAAATAATTTCTTTTTTGGTGAAAACAACTGTTCATCCCCCCCCCCAAAAAAAAAAAGTTTTGTCATTTCTTTTGTGTGTGTCCTTTGTATTTAATTTTTCTGTCTTATTTCAATACATAGTAATGCTAATATTGAATAAAATTATAATGGATTTTGGATTTTTTTTATTTGATTTTAAGTTTAGAAATAAAATACAATGTTTCTAAGTATCAACTTTTAGTGTATTTCCTTTAGAATTAAAAATATATTTATATCCTAATTGAGTTCAGGAAATTGTCTCTTTATATTCACATTGCTGTGTGATTATTAAAAGCGACAATGAGTGTTGGTTATTTTAAGTATGTTGTTTGCACTCATGAGGGATTTCTCCTTTAGTACTTAATGTGACATAATTAATTTATTTTCCAATTTTGAACCATGTATATGTTCCTAGAATAAATGCTACTTCATTTCTTATATATTTAAGAATACTCACAATTTTCCCTATATGTAAATGGGTTTTGCCCATGATTTTATTTTTCTTGAATTATTCCATTCTGGTTTTGACATCTAAAATGAGTTGGGAATTTAATCAAGGAAGTAAATAATCTCTACAATGAAAAATATAAAACACTGATTAAATAAATTGAAGATGACACAAAAACTGGAAAGACCACCTCCTTAGTTCATGTACTGGGAAAATTAACTTTGTTAAATTGTTCATTCTACAGAAAGTGATTGGCAGATTTAATGTAAGCTCTATAAATGGAACCACAAAAGACCAAAAATAAAGAAGGCAATACTGAGAAAGAAACACAAATCTGGAGGGATTGAAATACCTGATTTCAAGACATACTGCAGGGCATTAGCAAGCAAAACAGCATGGTAGTGACATTAAAAACTGGCACATGGCCTGTGAAACAGAATGGAGAACCAAGCATTAAGTCATTCCTCATTAGCCAACTGATTTTGGTGAAGGTATAAAAAACATTTTGGAGAAAGTACTGCCTCATTAATAAATGATGATGGGAAAACCGTATATCCATGTGCACAAGAGTTAAATTAGACCGCTGCTTGGATCACATAAAGATCAACTTAAACTAGATAAAAGATCTAGGTGTAGACCTGAAATTATGAAGCTAGTAGGGGAAAAAAGAGAACCTACAAGGGAAACACTTTCTTACATTAGGATAGGCCATGCTTTTTCAGATAAAACTCTAAAAACACAGGCAAGAAAAGCAAGAGTAGATAAATACAATTATAGTAAACCTCATAGCAAAGGAAGGAGCCAAGAGAGTGAAGCCATGGCTTCAAAATGAAAGAAAATATTTCAAACCATTAATCTGACAAGGAATTAGTATCTAGAATATATAAAAAAAAAGTCAAAAATTCAATTACAGGCAAATAACCTAGTTAAAAATGGAGAAATTATCTCAATAGATAATTCTTAAAATAAAATAAATACTCAATGAGTGAAAAGGACTGCTTAACATTACTAATCATTAGGGAAATTCGAATCAAAACCACAATGTGATACCATCTTACCCTAATCAGAATGGCTATTCAAAAAGAGAACAATAACAAATGTTTTCTAGGATGTAGAGCAAAAGAAACACTTACACATTGTTGGTAGATATGTAAACTCATACAGCCAGTCCAGAGTGGAGGTTCCCCACAAATTTCAAAATGAAACTACCATATGATCCAGCTATCTCACTACTATTGGGCCTCTTCCCAAAGAAATGAAACCCGTTATCAGAGATACCTGCACTCCTGTGTTTATTGAAGTGCTATTCACAATAGGTCAGCTATGGAAATAGATGCGGTTCCCACTGGTGGATAAATGACTAAATAAAATATGTATATCTACAAATGGAGTATTAATAAGCCATAAAAAGAATGAAATTCTCATGTATGCAGGACATAGATTGAACTGGAGTGCATTGTGTTAGGTGAAATAAGCTAGGCACAGAAAGACAAACACCACATATTCTCTTTTATATGTAGAAGCTAGAAACATTGATCCCAAATAAGATAATTGAATAGGAATTATTAGATGCTAGTAATGGTTGGCGGATAATGGATATGAAAATATAGGTATATAAAAGAATAAGTTCTAGTGTTTATAGGCCAGTAGAGTGACTAAGCATTACAACAACATTATATATATATATATATATATATATATATATATATATATATATTTTTTTTTTTTTTAAAGATTTAAATGAAAGGAGGTTAAAGGTTTCACTCATACACACACAACACACACACACACGCACACATGCACACACACATACACATAATGCACACTGACAATGTGTAAGGAGATAACATACTAGTTACTCTGGTTTGACCATTACACATTTTACGGTCTAACTAATTACCACACTGTAGCCCATAAATATGTACAATTATTACATGTCAATTAAAAAATAAAGTGAATGAACTCTATGTTTTCTTCTGTCTCCCAATTAAAACTAACATAGTCACCTATGATAAAGCTTGGCTAATTCTGGAGGCTTAATAAAAATGTCAGGCCTGGTGTCACTTCTTTTTACTTATTTATTTCTTCAAGGTGTATATTTCTCCTAAAATTATTCTGTGGTTATTTGGCCTTGCATTTTACTTAATTGGCATATAGATTGTTGTAATTAAAAATGTAATTTGAAACATTAATTAAAATATTTACATTTCTTTCTGTTTTCTTCAAATTATTTTAAGCTTTTTTGTTTCATTTGTTCAGTCTCCACAAAAGTTATCAAGTTTAATGGTTTATTTAAAGGTTCAATTTGGGGTTTTTAACCCTCTGTGGTTCTTTATTTTTAATAAATTAATATTTATTCTCATAACTTATAATTCTCTTCTTTTTTTCATATTTATTTAACATTTAATATTTATTTTGTTTCTCTTCTAAGTTTTTGAAACCAGAGTGCTAGCTCTTTCTTCTCCATTCTTCCTATCATCATCCTTCTCTTTTCCTCCTCCTACTATTCCTTCTCCTATCCTTCACCCTCCTCTTCTTCCTCCTCTTCTTCCCCCTTCTTATTTTCTCCTCCTGCTCCTCCTCTCTTTCTCCTCCTCCTCTTTCTCCTTTTTCCTGTGTTTTAGTGCATTTACAAACATACCTTTTTTATTTGATATTATTCTAACTGCATGTTGCAGATTCTGATACGTAGTGCTCTCAGTTGTAGTACTGATGAACATTTAAAAAATTTTTCTGTCTTCATATTCTCTTAGTACACACTTAAATAACACATTTAAGTATTTTTATGTTTCAATTGAATTTTGCTCATAAGGTATGATCTATGGGATTATTATTTTTAGAAAATAAATAACCTTAATTTATAAGATAATTTGTGATTCAAATTTATACATATTCCAAAACTATCATTTTGCTTTGCATGACCTAAATCTATCTCTCCCTGTACCCCTTACTCCCACTCTCTCTCCGTCCCTCTCCCTCTCTATTTCCCTATCAACCTTATCTCTGTCCCTGGAATTGTACTATTCAAATTTTATGTAGTCTTACTATTGTTTTGTACTCAACCTAAGCATTGCTTTTGGGGTTGTATTTAGAAATTGTGATCAGGACAATATCATAGTGATTGTTGAAAATATTCCTTTGTACTTGGCATGGAGCCACAAAGCAGAGACTCCCTAGGGCCTATGATTTCAACAGTGGTAAAAGAGAACACATCCAGCCTTCCTAGCATTCTGAGATGCTCACCTCATGGAGCAGAAAGTGAGTAATGGAATCACTAGGTGACCTGGGGCCTGTGGGACACTAATAAGGGGGCCGAGTCTGCTGTGACCAATGCTCAGAGCTTGGTGCTAGCTCTATGTATATTCCAGCAGTGGAGTCCAATCAGAGATGCCACACAATGAGCAACACCAAGCTTGGTGGTACTGGGAATAGTGTGAAATTCTGCATGACTTGAATTCCTGTGCAGTCATTTTCTAGGACTTGCCTCTGATGCTACCCAAATGCCTACTGCATAGAGAGACACTCACTAAAGGGCAAGTTAGCAAAGCAAAAGAGCTAGTTCTGCCACCCTTGAGAGTTTAAATAGTACTCAGCACAGCCTCAAAATCCATCCCAAGGAACCAGGTATAAAGTGGAAACTACTAGAGTGCATTTCAATGAAAAGTGGGAGCTAGTTCTGCCAAGCCCATCCCATGTACATACTAAAGCAGGGGGTCAAAACTCAAGTATGAGTTTCTACTGAGCACAGCCCCTGGTCTATGCTCAGGAAATATAACTATCCTCCTAGCCTGGCCAGTAGTGCTGTCCAACTACAAAACATAAATAGTGGTACCACCTTGCCAGATAATCAACCTATGACTTGCCAATCACAGGGGCTCTCAGGGCCCAGCAAGCTTCTCTACCTGATTGAAAAAGTCCACAAAATTGTTTAACCTCATAGTGAAATCCGGCCAGCAGCCCGGATCTATCCTTACCCAATAACATCTGTAAAAGGTGGACTACGTGACTGTCTTCTCAAACATGCAGATACTGATGCAAGGACACAAGGGTAACAAAGGATCAGGAAATTGTGACACCTCCAAAAGAAACTACTAAAGATTCAATATCAGACACCAAAGAAATAGAGGTATGTGAAATGACAAAGTTCAGAATAATCCTCATAAAGAATTTCAGTAAACTACACTAATATATGCATAGAAATGTAAATGAAACCTACAAATGATGAACTTTTAAATAAATAGAAATGAAACAGAGAAATCTTAGAGATGAAAAATACAACGAAGTGAAAAATGCCATAGAAAGCTTCTATAGCAGGCTGAATCTAGCAAACAACATAATCTGGGAGCATGAAGACAGAACTTTTATGATTATCCAGTCAGAGATTTAAAAAAAAAAAAAAAAAAAAGAAGGAGAGAAAAGATTAAAAAAAAAAGAAACTCCATGGAAATTATGGGACATAACTAAGGGACCTAATATTTCATATAATAAGTGTTTCAGAAGGAAAAGACATAAAGAGGGACAGAAAACACATTCAGAAAGACAAGGGATAAAAACTTCTCAAATCTGTCAGAATATGCCAACACTCAGATACAAAAAAATCTTTCTACTCAATTTAATTCAAAGAGGAGCTCATCAAAGCACATAATAAACAAACCCCTGAAAATTAAAAAAATAATAATAAAGAAAAATTTTGAAAGGGGTGACATCGAAGAAACTTTTCACATATAAAGGAGATGCAATAGGACTATGGGCAGATTTCCTAATGGAAATTTAGCAGACAAAAAAGGAGTGGAACTATATGCTTAATGTGCTGAGGAGAACAAAACAGTTGTCACCAAAATTACTTTGTCCAAAAGTTATAATCAACATAAGAAAAGAAAGCATAAATGGGAAACATTCACAGGACACCACTTCAGAAAACAAACTACAAAGAAGATGGCAACAGAGGAAAAAAGGAAACAAGTTATGCATACATAAACATATGTATGTATATATATATGTATATACACACACTATATGTATACACAAATTATATACATTTATACATACATATATATAAAACAATGAGAACAAATATTACAAAAGGGTAGTAATGAACCCCCATATATCAATGATTACTTTGAATGCAAATTGATTTTCCAACAAAAAAAAAAATAAAAACATAGATTGGTTAAGTTGGAAAAAGGTAAAGAAAGAAGAAGAAGGAGAAAGAGGAAAGGAGAAGATGGAGAGGGAGAGGGAGGGGGAGAAAGAGGAGGGAGAGAAGGAGGAGAGCAGGAGGGGAGGAGCAGGAGGAGATATGTGCTGCCTACAAGAGAAGTATGTCACTTTGAAGAACAGATGAAGATGGAAAGTTAAGGAATGAAAAGGAATAGTCCATAAAAATTGAAACAAATGAGAGAGAGCATGGCTAGCCATATTTGCATGAAACAAAATAGATTTTAGGTCAAATGCCATAAAAAAGAGACAAAGAAGGTCATTACACAATGATTAAGAGATGAATTCATCAGAAAGACCTAACAAGTATAAACGCATATGCATGCAACATTGGCGCACCTAAAATTGTCATGGAATATTAAGGAATTTTGAAGGGAAACAAGTTTGCACCACAATGACAGCAGAGGACTGAAATGCCCCAATTTCAACAGTGGACGAAATCTCTAAACATAAAATTATTGAGGAAATATTGGAGTTGATTCACACTTACACATTTTTCTCAAGCGCACCCAGAAAACCCTCCAGAATAGATCATATGTCAGGCCACAAAATGAGTCTGAGCATATTTTAGAGGATTTAAATCATATTAACTCTCTTATTTGTGTGTGTGTGTGTGTGTGTGTGTGGTGCTGGGGATTGAACCCACAGCCTTGTGCATGCAAGGCAAGCTCTCTACCAACTGAGCTACATCCCCAGCTCTTAACTCCCTTTTTTCACCACAGCAGTAGGAAAGAAGAAATTGATTACAATAGAAATCATATAAAATCCACAAATACATGGAAAATAGCATGCTCCTGAATAAAAAACTGGTCAAAGAAGAAATAAAAAACATGATAGCAAGAAATGTCTCCAAATAAATGACAGTGGAAAGACACAAGTAAATGCAAAGGTACTCTTTGGTCATGGATTGAAAAGCATTGTAAAATGTACCCAAAGTGAGGCAGAGAGAGAGAGAGTCCATGCAGTCCCTACCAAAATTTTTCTCAGATATTGAGAAAAGTATCATGAAACCTATGTGAAAAAAAGTAAAAGACACACATAACCAAGGCAACATTGAGCAAAAGGAACAAAGCTCAAAACACCCACTACCTGATTTCAAGCTATATTACAAAGCTATAGTAATTTAAGAAGAATGATACTAGTTAATAAGCACAACGCCAACAGTAAATGGAACAACTACAGAGCCTCCAAACAAACCCACACATTTATAGTACGCCAATTTCCAACAGAGGTACCAAGAACATACAACGTGAAAATAAGGGTCTATCAATAAAAACTGGTTATCTATATGGCAAAGAATGAAATTGGGCCCTTTTCTAACACCTTATATGAAAATCAACTCAAACCATATTAAAAACATAAACATAAGGCCAGAAACTACAAAAATTCTTTAAAAAATACATAAGGAAATTTATAAAACATTGGTCTGTTTAATAATTTTTGTGGGGTAATTGCCTCTATAAACAGGTAACAAAAACAAAACTAGACATATTTAATTAAAACAAGCTGAAACATTTCTGCACAGTAGAGGAAACAACAGTGTAAAAAGACAACTTACGGAACAATAGAAAATATGTGCAAGCCATTCACCTGATAAGGGTTGATACACAAAGTGTATAGAGAACGCAAACAACTCAGTAACAAGGGAACTAATCAATCTATTAAGATATGGCAGATGATAATTTGTTACAATAGTAATATGAAACTGATATATTCATGAGTCTATTCCTGATCTGTAAGCATCAAACAGAAAATTTGCAATGTTATTATAAGTCACAATTTTAGTATAAGGCAATCATTACACAGCAATGAAAAGACAAATACAATATCTTTTTAAAAGTAAAAAAAAAAAAAAAAAGGCGGGGGAGGGCAGAGGATCCAAGTAGCCAATTATCAAGAGATGATATATAAATGACCAACCAATACATGAAAAAATTCTCAGTGTCACTAATTATTAGGAAAATACAAATCAAAGCCAAAATGAGATGCCACTTCTCAGGATATGTGAGCCCATAACCCTTGTACACTGTAGAGGGGGATGTAAATTAATGTAGCAATTATGGAAAACAGAAAGGAGGTTCCTCACACAGCTTAACCTTGTGTCACCTTGAGACCTAGCAGTCCCATCTCTGGGTATATATCCAAAGGATCTGAGATCAATATATCAAAGGGATATCTGCACGCCCATATTTATTGTAGCATTATTCACAATAACCAAGTTACAGAATCAGCCTTTACTCATGAACCAAAGAATGGATAAAGAAAATGTGGGCTTTTCCCACACTACCCAGGGAAGAATCTGTATAGCATTTTTTCCTTATTCTTCTCTTAAAGGGACACGGTCACAATGTCTGGAGCTCTTAATGTCCTAAAAATGAAGGAGGAGGATGTCCTCAAATTCCTCGCAGCAGGAACCTACTTTGGTGACACCAACCTCGATTTCCAGATGGAACAATGTATCTACAAAAGGAGAAGCGAAGGCGTCTACATCACAGATCTGAAGAGGAGATGGGAGAAGCTTCTGCTGGCAGCTCGTGCCATTGTTGCCATTGAAAACGCTGCTAATGTCAGTGTCATATCCTCCAGGAATACTGGCCAGCGGGCTGTGCTGAAGTTCGCTGCTGCCCCCAGAGCCACTCCTATTGCTGGCTGCTCCACTCCTGGAACCTTCACTAACCAGGTCCAGGCAGCCTTCTGGGGGCCACGTCTTCTGGTGGTTACTGAGCTCAGGGCTGACCACCAGCCACCTCAGAAGCATCTCATGTCAACCTACCTACCATGGCTCTGTGTAACACAGCCTCTCCTCTGCACCACGACGACATTGCCATTCCATGCAACAGCAAGGGAGCTCATCCTGTGGGTCTGATGTGGTGGATGCTGTTCCGAGAAGTTCTGCAGCATTGCTCATGTGGCACCATTTCCTGTGGTCACCCATGAGACGTCACGCCCGATCTCTTCTTCCACAGAGATCATGAAGGAAAAAGCTGTGACCAAGGAGGAATTTCAGGGCAAATGAACTGCTCCAGCTCCTGAGTTCACTGCTACTCAACCAGAGGTGGCAAACTGGTCTAAAGTGCCCTCCATGCCTACCTAGCTGTTCCCTACGGAAGACTGGAGTGTCCCACCAGCCACCAAAGACTGGTCTGCAGCTCCCACTGTTCAGGACACTGAGTGTATAGAAAGAAACGCTGAGTGTAGATGATTTTTTAAAACATTGTGGGCTCACAGTTGGTTGAATCTGTAAACCCACAGACACAGAGAGCTGAATTTTGATGTCTTTCTCCCAGTTTTCATTTTATATGGTAAAATAAACTTTTTTGATTACAGTATTCACAAATCTAAATAAATAAACAAACAAACAAACAAACAAACACTGAGCTGTTCTTCAGACACTTTGGAAAGAAGTTTACAAAAGTAAATATTTATTTCTAAAAGGAAAAAATGGAAAGAAAGAAACAAAGAAATAAGGAAAGAAAATGTGGCTAAAAAAAAAAAAAAAAGAAGAAAATATGGTAAATGCATGCAAGAGAATACTATTCTGCCATTAAAGATGAGGGGAATTATGCTTTTGACAACACAAACAAAACTGGAAGAAAACAGGGTAAGTAAAATAATCCAGGTACAGAAAAGGCAGGTATCATGTTGCAACTTACGTGTAGGACCCAAGGCACTTAAACACACAGAGGATGAAAGAGGAATGGTGGGTGCCCGAGGCTGGGGATGGGGGCAATGGGGAAATGTTGACCAGTGGTACACTAGTTCAGTTAGGAGGAATAAATGGGACATGCTTAGGATAGCAGAGACTGGGCTGGGGATGCAGCTCAGTGGGTGGAGTGCTTACCTCCAATGCACACGGACCTGGGTTCAATCCCCAGCACCACAAAAACAAAAAACAAACAAACAAAAAAAAAAACACAGAACAGGATAGCTGAGACCTCAGCTAGCTTGATTCAATCATTCTACATCAGACACATGTAACAGAACATCACTTTGCATCTTACAAATGTGTCTTGATCTATTGAACCTTGTCATTGTTCAGTAAAAACAAAAAAAATAAATAAAAATTAAGACCACAAAATATTCCTTTGTAAATAGTGTTTATGCTTATTTATCTTAAAAAAAAAAATAAAACGGTTATAAAGCAGGAAAAAAATTATATATTTTTTAAACTTTAAACTTAACATACTATATGAGGCCATAAAGAGAAGGTAGAATTGTGTCTTCCCTCTGGGCTGTATTTTGATTAAGAGGAACAACTGTGGAGTTGGATATTTCATTCTTGTCTCCAGCTTATTGAACTCGTAGATTCGGGCATATTACCTTACCACTGGGCTTCTTAGTGTTTTAATCTCCAAGTGGGAAGAAAAGTAATTACTCCACACATTTATTATGAAAATTAACTAATTTATGTGCAATGCTTAGTGCACTTCATGGCCCACACTCGCTGTTGTTTAAACTGCAGCTGGCATTGTTATTCTATTCATAATTATAACCAAGAGAAAAAAGCCAGCAACTTCACAGTGTCTTGTTTTCATGACCCTTGTCCATTCTGAGGAAGTCTACAGAGGTAGCACGGATAACTCCTGTCTGCGTTTCACAGAAGAGAAGCCTGCATGGTCCAGGTGAGGTGGTGCGTGTGAGACCCTCAGGTGAGCTGCCTGCAGCTGGACCTTGAATTGGCCACCTTGATGCAAGCTCAGCGCGTTTCCACTCCTGCCTCCTGTATTACAGAGCATTTCAGTAATTGTTCTTTTGCGTTAATAATCTAAAGGTACTTGGGGGGAAATGAGATGTGTAAGAGCATTTTAAAAAGCAATTGAAAAACTGAAGTCAGGAGGGCAAGCACTAAAGAACACTATGCCAATTCAGAGGCATGAAGGGGCAGGTCTGGTGACTTGCTCCTCCAGGCAGGCAAGGAAGGACATGAAATGCAAGCACAAGAGGTCAAACTGAAAATAATAAATGCCTCTGCAGCTGATTCCTCATTATTATTGTTATTATTCAAACAAAGACCCACAGCCGTTGCTTGGACCTTTGGCCTGAGCCGCAAGATTCTTTAAACTGTCTGTTGTGAATCTCACTACAAGGGCTATTTTTAAGCAACATTTTTAAAGGAACAAGTGTAGAAAAAACTGACAATAAAGAGAACTCAAATTTGTTCCTGAATTTGTTGCTTTAATAACTTAATATCCTTTCTTCCTTACCTTTTTCCTCGAAAAAGTATTAAGATAATAGGAAACAAAAATTTGTAAAAAATGTCAGTCTTGGCTGTGGTGATCCATTTTATCATGGCTCCCCATGCCCACACCAGATTTGAAAAAAACAGAAGTAATAGGGAATGCATTGGAGTAAATTATGTTATATGCAGAACATAATGTCACAATGAACCCCACTACAATGAATAATTATAATGCACTAATTAAAACATAAAAATAAGAGCTGGTAGAATTAGGAGGATAGGGTTGGGAAGATAGCCGTTAGTTGTCATTTTTAACATTAGGCAATCTACCATGAACTTTAATGTAATTTAAAAAAAAAAAATCTTGGTGCATAACATTTCCCCCTTAAATAGGTTTGGAAAACTATGTTCCACAGACCAAATCCAACCTGACACCTGTTTAATGAGTAAAGTTTTATTAGATCCTCACCACCTTCATTCATGTGTGTATGGTCTCTAGATACTTTTGATTTATTAAAGTATGATCTCAGCTACTGGCTGAGTAGTTGGTACAGAGAAAATAGGGCCAGCAAAGCCTCACACATCTTCTGTGTGTACCTATCAAAAAATCACTGCCAAGCACTAGTTGAGGAAATTGAGACTTAGAGGAAATGCTGTGTTTCAAAGTCAAATCACTCTTGGCTCTTCCTAAGTAGGAGATGATCTCACATTTTCTTAGTTCAACATGGGATGAAACTCAAATAGAGACAACTCCAGTGCAAGCAAACTGCAATTCTCCTTGAGAGGTACTTTCTACACGTTTGAGAACCTGGAGCTGTAATGGGGAACATTTGCTTTTCAGCATCTGAAGATCTGAAACGAGAAGCAGAACTCACACCTGGGGTTGGTTTCTCTTACACTACAGAGTGGCAATTAAGTGGGGGAATGCTGGCAATGGATTCTGCAGCCTAGAAATCAAATCTCTCTGTGTGCCAGCCTTGATTTTCAGTGTTGGGTTGGGTCAAAGTTTTGTTTCTTTGCAACAAAATGTGTTCACTTTCAGAGGATTTCCTTTTGAATGGGATGCCTCTTTGAGGGTTTGTTTTGGTTCAGGTTTTTAAGTTTCCTAGTGCCCTGCCCAGGCAGAAGGGGTACAGCAGAATTGCTGACTTGAGCTGTAGGCTGACAAAGAGGAAGAGGGCTTTGTAAGCAAGAGGAAACTTCGGAAACATCTGGCACAAAAATGTGAATTTGTGAATCATGGGTGGGACCCTTCAAATGTTCCTGTTAAAATTTGCCTTGCAGCACAGAAAACCTCCCACTGGTTTGGAGGTTTTATTTATTTATTTATTGTGTGTGTGTGTGTGTGTGTGTGTTTGCTATCAGATCATAAAGTCAAAAAACCACGAGACTATCAAGTCAATGTAACAATCACACAAAATGGGAAAATCTCCTCATTGTGCATCCAAATGACAAGGATGTCCACCACCTTGCCTTACCAACCTGCTGACCACGCTCTGTGAAAACAGCAGTCTTCTGCCCCTGCCTGGCCACTAGGCCATTGTGAAGGTCAACACAGATAAAGCATGTGAAAAGACTTTACAGCTTTAGAGAACATGTAATGAACCTTACAGGCATCACTAAGATGATGATAATAATGTTAATGGCAGACAGGACTAATCCAGGGCATTTTTGAGATATTAAGAGGGCACTTTTTATACTTATTGTGAGACAACCCTTTAAACCAAGTTGGCCCAAGAGAGCAAGACAGCACCAGGACCACACTCCTCAAGCATCCAACTTCACAGCATGTTTACTTGCTGGGCACTGCCTGCCTGAGGCTGAGAGGGAGTTAATACAGAAAGCCATAACCTGGAAAGAGGGTGCCAGAAGAAGGCAAGTGGAGGGGACACCCGCCAGCTCTCCTGCTGGCCATTTCTGACTGGAGGGGTCTACCTGGATCTAGTCAAGCCACTGGAAATCTGTGGTTTCACATCCAGCTGCCCTTTTCCACGATCTTCTCCCTTTTTTAAAAAGCTTATTCCTGCTGGGCACGGAGGCACACACCTGTAATCCCAGCACTTTGGGAGGCTGAGACAGGAGGATCAAAGTCAGGCTCAGCAATGGCGAGGCACTGAACAACTCAGTGAAACCCTGACGGTAAATAAAATACAAAACAAAGCTGGGGATGTGGCTCAGTGTTTGAGTGCCCTTGAGTTCAATCCCCAGTACCCAAAAAAAAAGCTTCTTCCTTATTTATAGGAAGTTATACAAAAGTACTCTTTTCTACTAATTGGCCCTTATTTTATCTGGCACAAAAACCTGTTACTCTAGCCATCTAAAACTCAGCAAATCTCCTTCTACATGCCCACGCCCACTTCCAGGGCCTCTATCCAGTGGCTTATCACTTTTGCTTTAGCTGATCCCACACCCCTTATCTGGCTTTCCTGATTCTAGCCCCCACCCTTCCTACTTCCCTTTAAGCCACCTTACTTAATGATTTAAGGCCATTTTTCTCCTCCACACTTGCGCAGGGTGGCATAGCAGGTGCTTCTGTCACAGTGCTTGAACTTCCTACATTGTCACTGGATGTATCCCCACAGTCATACACTAGACCATGAAAATGACTTGAGATTAATGTTGTGCATTTCATAGCACTTGGAACCAAATCCAGACTCGATAGCTCATTTCTGAATAGCATGTTGGGTATAGGGAATTTCTATAAACATCTAGTGACTGTCCACCAAAATAAAATGCTAAGTTGCTTCAGGTTGCCCAATGACTGCCCAAAGCTGCAGACAGCAGTGAATGGTACCCCTACCATGTCTTCTCATATACACATACCAATGATAAAATGTGGTTTATAATTTCCAATTTACAAGTGATAGCAAATGAAAAATAACACAGAATGATTGTACTATAATAAAATTGCCAGCTTCATTATTCTTATACTTCGAAGCCCCACCAGTTGCCAATAAATAAATAAATAAATTTTAAAAAAAGAAAGAAAGAAAAAACTGTCTTGAGAGTTCTTTTCCATAAAGTTTTGTCATGATAAAAATCTTGTGGGTGTCTTTATATTTTCACCTTCTCAACTTATGCATATGTGGATGATCTTATCTGATTGCTTTTCTAGGATAATCTTAACTTTGTATGCAAACAGTTGTATGTAAAAAGATGCTATATATGTACATTATGAATTGTAATACATACTACTATTATAAATAAAAAAAAGAAAAAGAAAAAAAAAAAAACCCATGGGAGATCTTTAATATCTAGTTCTGTGGGTGGCAAATTCATTTATGTGATAACACTCCTGAAAATTGGATGTCTTGGTAGAATTCTGTGATGTATGATTTGATCATGTTTAATACTGACATGTAAATAAGAAAGTATTTAAAATCAGAAAATGTGATTGTGATATCAGAATACAATCTGAAAGTCATGCTCGAATGGTGGAATCTAGGGAGACTGTAGCTAGTGGGACTGTTTTTTTAGCCAAGCTTTCACTGCAGTTGTCGAGGACATCTGCTAACTTACACTCTGTACATTTCTCTTTTACTTTGTTGTTAATTAATAGGAATTAACATTATTAGAAAGAAAGTGGAAACAATCTCATAAAATAAATTTCTTAAAACTAACTTAGCTTTCTTTATGTATTTGTGAAAATATTTATATAGTTAATATCTTGCTCCTATACACCCCAGTAACATTATAGATTTTATTGACCAGAACCTTTATTTTAAAAGACAAAAGCATTTTTTGAAATCATATTTATTTCATGATTACAATATACCAGGAAACAGAATTTAATCCTAGGTGAAACTTTGAGGAAGTCTTGCTTTGTTTTGTTTATATCTTCAACTTTTAGAGGACCAGAGATGCCAATTAAGGGCTTTGAGAAAATAAAGCACAGCAATATTGGCCAGCCCCACAGATGGGCTTTATTAGCCAACCACAGGGGTGAGCCCCAAGAACAGAAGGAGTCCAGTCATCAGCACAGGCCAACGTGCCCAGGCCTACAGAGGAGATGGCAGGGGGGGCGGATTTACAATTCTAAAAGTGCATTTGAATTCTAGCTCTTGCATGTACAGAAGAGTCATATTTGGCAAGTCAATTTTCTGCTGCAGGTCAATGTGTTATTCTTGCTTAAATAATAATAGTCATGATAATAATAACTATATATACATATACTTATATAATCACCTTTCTGAATTTAAAAAAATCAAATATATGAAAATTGCTTTGCATGGAAAAAATGTTGATAACTACTTGACGCCAAAAATAAATAAATAATTTGTTAATAAATAAATAAAGCCATAGGCTGTAGGGGTGATGAGGTATAGGACTTATCTCATTTTATTTCTGATTTTGTGATATTTTATTCATAAAAATTCTATTAAAAAAAAAAAAGCCAGTGTTTATAAGCATAATAAGTCAGTGAAGACATCAGACCCTTAGGGTTACAAGCCACACCAGACCTCAGCAATAACACTCTTTTGACATGGAAAAGCCACCAGCAGTCCTATTGTTCATATCAGAACCACATTTAATGTATGACCACTATAAACTACAGACTATTTTGTTGAGAAGTCTGGAAAATCTTTTATTTGAAATTAGGTTAACATAGCTACCATGTTATTCCAAGGCCTTGCTCCTGCGTACTGTTCAAATGGGGAGACCATCCGACTGAGTCTGCTTACGACACACACTCATGCGTCCACAGCTACCCTGTCGTGATCTTACACTGTTATCTGCACAGCTCTTAGTTATGTTTTCACACTTCTCATTGATGGGTGTCCTCCAACAAGTATAGGAGTGTAAATGGGCAGGGGAGAAATAACCATTATTCTTATCTAATTATGAGGTGCTTTGTTTATTTCGCTTCCTGAAGTTTAAAGATAACCAATGCTCATAGGAAGGAGATGTTATATTTCCAAAATAGTATTCAGAAGAATCTGTTGACATGCAGTGGTGACCATGGGCTCAGGTGGCACAAGGCCTGGGGTCACAGCCTGGCTCTGATTTGCTCTGCTTAAGTGACTTGATTTCTATGAAATGCTGTTGCATTATTGCTAACATTAAATTTATTTTATGTAATATTTGAAAGTGTTCCATGAGCCATCAAGCACTATGCAAACATTATTATGACTTTTGGTTGTTTCTGCAGGGAAAAGAGCACTGGAGGTTAAAACTAACAGTTTTAGTTACTTTAAGATTCTTAAATAATAACATGAGGGCTGGGGTTGTGGCTCAGTGGTAGAACACTTGCCTAGTATGTATGAGGCACTGGGTTCAATTTTCAGTACCACATATAAGTAATAAATGTCTGTCAACAAACAAACAAAAAAATAATAACATATGTAAGAGCCTTAATGAGGAGGTAGCTAAGATGGCAGCTGGCTGAGAGCCAAAGAGGAGGTGTTTAATTGTTTACTCCTGACCTTAATGTAATCAACTAAGAATCTTTCTGTGCCCGTGAACACTGTGTGATGCACCTGTAAGTTGAGCTTGTGACATGTGTAAACCTGTTAAGGTGAAGAGTATTTAACCAGGTAGGGCTGGCGAGAGGGTTGGTTGGAGTTGGAGAATACAGAAGAGAAAGCAGAGAAGAAGCAAGAATAAAGAACCTACTCATTCCCAGTCTGCCTCTGATTTCTTTCCCGCGGTATCATTGCTGCAAACATGAGCCATGAAAAGCTTAAACACTAACGTAAAGAATCATAGATATGAAGGAGGGTTTAGATGTATGTTTATATACACCTGTGTGTGTGTGTGTGTGTGTGTATAATTTAGAGAAAATAATGTGGTCATTAAAATTAGCCACAATTACAAATACAGTGATGGTTTGGGCTATAAAGTATACATCAACACGACGTGTAGTTGAATAAAACCTTAGTTAAATAATATCTAAAGAGTATTTTGTTAAAATGCACACATACACTCAAAGGAAAATACTATTCAAAACAGAGTGCATGAGGATGTTAATGTGTTCTGATGAGGGAAATATTTTCCCCAAACCTAGGTATAGGTTCAGCACCACTAAGACAGGGCTTTTCCTAGGTCTGGAGCCCTGAGATCTGGCCAATCTCAGAGAGCCCCATAATTTTCAGGAAATTTAAGAGTAACAGACCAGATTCCAGGTCCACATATTTCCAGCTCAATCTATTCTCCTTTCTTGCACAGTACATATCAGATTGTTTTCAAAACTCCCCAAAGGCCCAGGACACCTCAACATGGTCCCACATGGAACATGGCCCTTGCCCTACACCGATAGCTACCCACTATGGAAGATGAGGTTCAACATTTTGCTATGTATCTGTTCCATATACTCTTTCACTTATCTGTCTTACACCATCAAATTCTAGTATGGTCTCTCAGCGAATTTAAAAAGAAAACATCTTCAAACATTTCCAAATGCTCTGGAGGGGAAACCCCACACGTTAAGAACCTTAGAGCTTTGAGATGGTTGTTGCTGAAGTCATGTTCTTAAAAAAAATTTAAGAAGCCTTTTCTCTTCTCTGAACTCAGGCTATAACCCTAGACCTAGAAAAAATAATAGTTTTCAGTAGTCCAAAGGTAAAAGCTGTGTGGTGGACATCTGACCATTTTTTTGGCTTGTGGGCACTTGAAGCAACATTATACAGACGCAATTCATCATGTCCTAAGGGGCAAAATGAGGCTGTGCTTACCATTGTGAGTTGGTGCTAAGACAGAACCACAGTGCAGATTTGCATAAGAATGAATCCTATCCCTAGGTGGGAAAGTACAATGGTCTAGATTATGACACTGCCTTTCACTATTTTCTAGTATCTTTGATGTATAGTTCATTATCTTATAATTTGTGTATCTGTGACATTTTAAAAATATTCTCCTGAAATCTAGAATTATTCAGATATCTGCCTAAATATTTTTCTAAAGATTTTATGTTTTTCTAAATTTTTTCTGAATTGATGAATCTATTTCCTGAATCTATTGAAATAAATTTATTGTGCTTATTCTTTAAAGGACTGAGAAGGGGAATTACTTTAAAGGATTTTCTAATATTAAATTGTACAGCATTCTTGGTATACATGCAAATCAGTCCTTATTTTGTTCATGTGTCATGGGATCCATTTGCTAATGTTGCTTAAAATTTTTACAACTATGCTCATAATAATACTGTATAATTTCCACTTATTAGCTTTTAAAATGAATTTTATTGGTGAATTATAATTAACATAACAATGACTTTCCTGTGACATATTCATGCCCGCATATAGCAACCTGGTATATATTCTTCTGAAGTACCTACCCTTTCATTTCTCTCCTCCCTCCCAGTGGTCCACTCCTCTACTCTACTAGTCTTCCTTTTATTTCCATGAGGTCTCTTCATTCCCCCCTTTTTTTTCCTCTGTAGCTTCCACTTATGAAAGAAAATACATGAACCTTCACTCTCTGAGTCTGTCTTATTTCTCTTGACAAAATGCTTTCAAGTTTCAACCATTTTCCTGAAAATAACATAATTTCATTCTCCTTTATGACTGAATAAAACTCCAGCGTGTGTACACACACACACACACACACACACACACACACACACACACACACACACACACAAAAACCTTTTCTTTATCCCCTCATCTGTTGATAACACCCAGGCTGAGTCCATAACGTGGCTGTTGTGAAATGCATACCTATAAACACTGGGCATTTTGCATCATTCTAGTATGTCTTTGGAGGGGTTTGATAGTAAGATCACCTCCACCTCATGAAATAAATGAAGGCATATTACCTGTATGCCAGTTTTCTGTAGCACTTTATATAAATTTGGAATTAAATCTAATTTTGACCATTTGCTGAAATGGAATGTAAAATCTTCTGAGCAAGTTGTCATTTTTCTGCGTGGATTTAGCTGTTTCTCTTTTGAGAATCACAGTGTCCTTGCTATAACAGTCTTATATTCAAACAAAGAAAAAGGCATTAATTGTACCATTCTTGTTCTACAACCCATGCTACCTCTATTCTCTATTATATTTCTTCTCTTGACAGTCTTTTCTCTGTATATCCTTTCCGGAGATATACCTTTTATGTAACTGTCTGGACTGATCTTGTCCCTATTCACTTTCGTAAAGACATTTCAAGGACCCAAGAGAATGGAGCTCATCAGGGTTCAGGAAGTGGCTCTTCAATATTTGAAAAGAACTGAATTCTCCCATCTTACTAAAAATGCTATCATTCAGTTCCTGAGTGTCCTATCTTTGGAGGAATGGACTCTCTTTCCTACAGAATTCAACATGCAAGCCTACAAAGAGCACTTCCTATATCCAGGCTCAGAGCTGAGCTCAGGGATGAGCAAAACAAATGTCATGAATGCCTTCTCCAGGCCACCATTATTTCGGAGATGGAAATTCCTAAGCAAATAGAACAATAAGATAAATGTAGAGGTAAGAGCCAGAGAACTCAGAGTAGGCAGTCTCTAAATGCCTGGGGGTGATAAGAGATCATGGAAGAGTCAGTTTGTTTCTGTAGATTGTGGATGACCAACTGTTTACCCAGGACTATCCTACTTTCAGCACTAAAAGATTGCAACCTGGGAAACTCCTTGTTCCTAAGAAATATGATCAGTTGCTAACTCTACTAGACCCCATCAGGCACATGATGCCTTTTGTCACCACAGAGTGGAGCTTAAAACTTCATCTGTAGTCAATTGGCTATGATCTGAATGCCCCTGAGCAGGAAGTTTTCACCAGGCATTAGAAGAAGAATGGCATGGCACTTGGGAGAAACAGTTGTGCTAGGGCAGTGGGCTAGGTTGCCAAGATCCCAAAGAAGACACTTAGGGAAGGTACAAGGGATAAGGTGCATTTATAAATGCTTACAAAGGAGATCCAGTGGCTATGGGGTGGTCAGGTGCTTCACCAGAAGATCCTCTGGCAATGATCTGGACAGGTGCTTCACCAGAAGGGCCAGTTGTGCTTGGCTGGGCAGGTACACCTCTGTTCTACACAATACCTCTGGTGCTCCACCAAAACATAGCACCTTTACCCTCAAGATGCACTGTCCAGTGTAGCCACCTGGAACAATACTTCCCTCACCACAAGGCTCTGGTCCACCGCAGGAAGAAGGGTTAGACCTCAGAACCAGTGACAATCATTAATTCACTTACTTGGCTTTGTTCCTTAGATGAGCAACCACTCAAGGAGTAGTTGTCCTGGAGTGCATGCAGGAAAGCAGCTCTCTATAGACACCACTGACTTGCCCTAATTCCAGAATACAGTGTTCATTAAGAGAATCCGTACCTGAACACTCCCGCACAGACTCAGTATCATGCTTCCCTTAACCTGGCTTGTCATTTGGGAATGGAAAGGGGCCTTTCAGGACATGGTGCTTTGTTACCTTCCGTTTTCTTCAAAAACAGCACAGTGTATGCAGAATCAGCAGAGAGAATGGCTGTGGTTTGGAACTGCCAGTCCCGTGTGATGGAAAGTAGAGTGAATACACGAAAAGGGTAGCAGATGCGATTGAAGGCATAGACAAAGGCCAAAGGTGAAAGTTGATTGACGACTGTGGGCTTAATTTTATTCTATGGTGGAGAAGAGGCAAATATGAGGAAGGCTTTACTAGAGTCAGCTCTGAAATAACATGCATATAATAGTGAAGAATATGCATTCCATTACATCCTTGTCCATAGAAGGATCTTTGTATGTCCAGGCATTTTACTACTGTTTTGAAGAACTGTGTGCATCTTCTTTTATCACCATGCAATGGTATGTAGCAGGAAAGCTTCAGATTGGAATTAAAAACTCCTGCATTCCCATCAGATTCTGCTGCACATTCACCATATGACCTCAAGCAAGTATCTGAAATTCTCCAGCATTGGGGAATCAAAAAGGGAATTTGGAAATTCTAAAAGGGAAATGGTAATATCTAATGATATTGCTTTGTCAGGATCCAAGAAGAAAGTCTCTGGAAGAAGTCAGGCAACAACAACAAAAAAAAAAAAAAATTCCAGGTTTTGAATTGTAGTTGGAATGATAGGATAGCTAATGAAATAAAAGGAACTTGCTGAAAAGGAAAGGAGGAATGGCCCTCGGCAACTGAAGTTATCCCCAAGTTATCAGTGCAACTTCAGCAAGGCTCTGTAACAGGCCTCTGCTCTTGAGAGGACTCCACCAGAGCACAGCTTGAAGCAGTGTTAAGTGTAGGCAATTTGCATGGGAAATGGATCAGCTTATGATCTCAGTGCAAAAGAGAGCTGTCTTTTGTCTGATATTGAAGTTGCCATAACTTAAGAGAGTCAACAACCCATGAGACTGAATGTCTTAAATTAAAATAGTACCTATGAAACCTTTTTTAGTGAATCTCAACAAGGAACCTCCCAGCTCCCGGTATGGGCCTTAATCTCCTGTGGAGAGTGGTGATTTGAATCATGGTCTTTCTAACTCTCATGTGGCTGCCTTTTTCCAGGAACTTCCTGAGTGAGGGTGCAGGTCAGCGTGGCCCAGTTGCTATGGTGACACTTGCCTGAGAACTCTGTGCAAAGGCTCCGTTACATCAGTCGGGACCTTGAGCTCAGGCTCCAGCTCCTGGGAATAAAGAAAGAATCATGAACATAACAAGATAACCCTAATGTCTCACCAGTCCTGCGTCCTTCAGATAGATTCCCTGATTTGCTAAAACTTTAGCACAAATAACCCTTTGATGAAGCCTATATAATAAATGTGCTAAGGTAGCTCAGGGTCACCGTTTCTCCACCCGAGAACAGTGTCTCACCTAGACCCACCATTTTCTCTCTATGTGTGTCTATTTGTCCTTTCTTCATCCCCCACTGCCCCTTCTCTGGTGTTTCCCTGAATTAATGTCTTCAGCTAAGAGAGAAATGAGAGGGTCGCAGCAATCTCCCTGGCGAGTAGCACCACGAATGCTGTTGTTTCTATTTACTTTGTGATACCAACTTGCTGGCCCAGGGGATTGTTATAATTTGCATACCGAATGTCCTCAAAAGGCCCACGTGTTAAAAGTAAATTTAAAAAAAAAAAAGGCCCATGTGTTAAAGGCTTGGTCTCCTGGATGGTGCTAGAGGAGGTGGTGGATATTTTAGGAGGAGGGTCCTACTGGGAGGTCCTATGTCATGGGGGCATGATCTTGAAAAAAATTTCCGGGTTCTGGTCTTTTTGTTTCTCTCTGGATTTGATTCCTGGTTTGAGAAGTGAGCAGTTTGCTTTACTACATACTTGCTCCATGAAGTGCTGCTTCAGTAAAGGCCCAAAGCACTGAACCAAAAATCTGGCCCTGGAATCTTTAAAATTCTGAGCCAAAATAAACCTTTTCTCTTCATAAGTTAATGAACTCACTTATTTCATCATAGTGATGGTAAGCTGACTAATGCAAAAGCTGCAAGTGCCATTATCACCTAAATATCTCCAGTTATTACAATAATTTTGCATTTTGTCTGCTCCCAAGATATTTCCTCCCAGCACTGAAAGTGGGGCTGGGATCCTGACTTGCTTGTGAAAAAATTCTGGGTTGCTTTGGTTTACCTATTTTATCACTTTACTAAGTTGAACTTAGAAATCATTGTGTTGGTTGCAATATACTGAATGTCTGTGTCCCTTCAAAATTCATATTTTGAAAATCTTACCCTAATGTGATAGGATTCAGAGTTGGCATCTCTGGGAGATAAGTAGACCATGAGATTAAAGTCCTTGTAGGTGGGACTCGTGCCATCCACAAGGAGGCCTAGGAGCCAGCCAGCTCTCTTTCCTTCTTTATTGGTGACTATAGAACTAGAGGATAGTCATCCGAATCCTGTAAGAGGGCCCTAATGAGAATTCAAATATGCTGGCCCCCTGACGTGGACTTCCAGCCCCAATAACCCTTAGAAATAAATTATTTTTTGCTTATAAACCACCCCATCTATGGTACTTTGTCATAGCAGCCCCAACTTGAAAAGACATCTGTAGACACAGCTCACTTAGAATAGGATGAACTCAAAATAAGCACATAGACCACCGATGTCTCAGCAGCTTAAAAGCCCTGTGTCTCACTCAGGTTTCAGTCTCAGTCTTCTGCTAACAGCTGGCCTAACCCTGGCCTGCTTCTGTATACACTTTGATTTTGAGTCCCAGTTTTCTATCTGGAAATAGAGCAAGGTAACTTAACTATTTCCCCTCTGACTATGGTCTATAAATAAAAGAATTGCAGTACATGTGCTTTGTAATCTACAACTGCAACCAGGGATATGAGGCTAAAAAAGAATCAGTAAAATGTCAGAATTGAGACAGAGGTTAAAGTTTGATCTTCTACTTACAGATTGGGCAAGATTGGACCAACATCTACAGATAGTATCAGTATCATGGCGTAGCTCAAAGTCTGACTCGGAACTCCAAGTGCCTGGTTCCAAACCTGTTACCACAATTCCCAGTGATGTGAGTTGTTCTTAGGCAGGTTGTACTCATCTGTATTTCAGGTTCCTCAAATGGTAAATGTGGGTGAAGTTGTCAGTTAGGATATTGACATAATATCACTTATAAATATCAATAGAGTCCAGGAAATATAGTGGGTATGGGAGTTAGCGGAGTTAAATATCCATGACGCACTTCAATCAGAGCCTGGTACACTGAAGTCTCTCCTTTTGTGTTAGCAATTATATTTATTTCAGTTACCTCTTCTGAAATGAAAAGTATTAGGTACCTGTGCCTACAGCATAAAATAATGAATTTGAAAATACTTTGTTAACTTCAAAAATACAGTTCAAATTTCACTAGTACATTTGAATAAATATTGGTGAAGACGTTTTTACTCAGCAGAATAAAATTTCTGGATCTTGGGACACACAGGTAAATGCGCACAGAAGCACACACACAAACACACCTAGGTGCACACAAAAGACATGCACACAGGTGCACACACAGGCACGCACACTGTCATATATCTTCAGAGACACAGACACACACACTCATACACCTGTCCAAATGCACTCTTTAGTCTCAGGGTAGATCACACTTTCTTTTGTCAATGTCAAACTTAGAGGGATAAGAAATGAGGTCTTTCAGACAATCAACAGCTGATTTTGTTTCCAGGAAGTTCCTTATTCCCCAGAGATCATTAACTGCAAGTCATGAGTCATTACCCTTGAATAAGACAAATCTTTTCCCCTCTGAATACTTAGTTCTCTCAAGTATAAAATGAGAAACTTGGGTTACAGTGTTCAAGTCACTCTGTAAATATTTGTCAAATGAGAGTATGGGTGAGTAATCAAAAAAGTAAAATTATAAAAACCCATTATTGCCAAGATGACCAAAATCATTTTAAGGTTGTTTTTCTTTTGTATAAGGGATTGAATCCAGGGATACTCTCCCACTAAGCAATATCCCCAGTTCTTCTTTCCTTTTGATATAGGATCTTGCTAAGTTGCCAAGGCTGGTTCTGAACTTGTAATCCTTCTCTCAGTCTCCCAAGTCTCTGGGATTATAAGTGAGTATCACTGGGATTACAGGCATGTGCTGCCACGCCTGGCTTGAGTGTGCAAATTTTAGAACAAATTCTGCTCTGCAAATGCTTATATTACTCAGGTCAGCATAGTCCACATTTATTTTTTCCAGCAAAGCATGAAATCATTAATGGAACTAAGTAATTAAGAGTGCATATGTGTAAAAATGACACTAGAAATTTTATCCATGAGAATCAAGTCCTCTCTTCGGGGCATCCTACCCTCATCACTCACGTACTCATTCAACAACCCTGTGTAGACAGCTTCCACTGTATCCAACATTGGCTGGTGGACAATGGTAGAAAAATGAAATGACTGTGTCCCAGACTATAGTACACAGTCTGCAGGGAGAGTGTGCAGATGCCCAAGCAGGTGGGACAAACACTTTCTGGAGGAGCTGATATTTGCATCGGTGTGAAAAACAAGCAGGAGTCCATCAAAATTTCAGGGTCTGCTGCCAGTATGTTGTCGGTGGACAGAGGAACTGTCCAGCAATGCTCCACATGGCTCTTTGTTCTGGCACCCAAATGGTGGGAGCATTCCCTTTCTGGGTTGTGCACAGAAATTCCAGAAGGACTGAGCTGCCACCTTCAGTGTAGCACGTAAAGCACTTATCTCCCACCTCATTGGCCAACTCAGGTCAGTCATAGGACCCAATCAAATGTCATAGGTTGAGGCAAGTAATGTTGACCAGTATGCATAGTCCCATTTCAGGAGAAGTACGGAGTTCAGAACAAAAATCGAATCTGTTACAGGAATTAGAGGGAAGATAACTTAGTAGGAATAATGCACCTAGAAACAAAAGATGCAGCTGAAGCCTAAAGCAGGAGCAGTACATCATGAAAAAAAACACAGTTCCTGCAGGGAAACCTTCATGCTTTTTAACTTTTTATTTTCTCTCTCTGCAAAGCTGAAAATCCACTAAGTCATATGGATTAATCTACAAAATATAATGTTTAGCCAAGTACCTGGCACTTGCCAGGCTGGTGTTCATTATATATTCGATAAGTGGATCGATGCATAAATGAATGGCTGGGGAGCTAGCCTTCTCAAACAGTATCCATTTAGGGTTAGGGTGCCCACATAAGTGATCAGCAGCTCTTGGGACTATCGATCACATCATCACTGTTACACTTCAAGATAACTGTTCATTCATTCACTCTCTCCTACCCTGTGCTCGTGGTAATGTTAGAGAAAGTGTCATCCATATCTAACCTGGGGCCTGCCATTGTGTCAGGCAAGTTAGAAGAGATCAACAGTATTCTTTGATTCCTAATTATCAGCAATGGTGTGATATCAGGACGTCTTCATTTATGAAAGAGCTGAAGCCAACCTGTTTGGCCATTTGTCACCCCTTTGATAATTGCCAACAGTAGGATTGTTTAAGTCAGCCTGTTTCCAAAACTAGCATTGGATACACTACTCCATATTTACTCACATAGATCAGTTCAGGCTGAGACAAGAGATATTTCATATGTTCACTAAAGGATGTATAATTAACTTGTACATGTTAAAAAGAAAAACAAAATATTCAATAGAAATGCAGACAAGCAAAGAGGGTTGTCTGAAAATACAAAGCATGCAATTTATAGACTGCAGAAAGATATTCAACCAGATTAGAGATGAAGAAAATGCAGAGTAAGAGCATAACATGATACTATTTTATACTCATTTGATTAGTAAAAGTCAAAAATCCAAACAACATCAGACGTTAGAAAGTTACAAATCCAAAGGATCTTTTCTGTGTTACTAGTGGGTATGAAACAGCTTTAATTTCTTTAGAAAATAGTTGGACATTATATGATAAAGTTGTGAATTTTGAAAGCTATAAAAGTAAAAAAAAATATTTTATATATAGAACTAAGGAAAAATTTTTAGAACCTTTTGAATGGCCACTAATCCAATACTGTGACAGTAGTAAATGCTGAAGAGCAATTCAGAAGAGAAGTTGCACAGAACCTCAGAATAAACACACAACAGGAAATTGCTCCACTGGCTCAGGCCTGTTCCTGGCTACTCTGAGTTCTGTTGAAGGTCATCTTCTCTAATTGAGCCCCAGCTTCTTCCTAGGATGCTTTTCTCTTTATTGAAGATTTTCTGAGACTCAAATGGTAAAATAAACATGAATACTCATTGAAAATTACCAAATGCCTAATCAAGATGAGAAAGTGCTACTATTTTGCTCATTAAAAATACTGAAGATAGAGTAAGCATGAGAAAGGTCAGGATGTCTCTGACATTTTTAAATACTCACTCACCTGTTTACCCCCACTAGTGGATGATAGGTTTTTAAAAGACTAAAATATTAACTGTTCATCATAGGCTTGTTATGGTTTAGATACTAGATGTCCCCGAAAAGACAATGCAAGAAATTTAGAGGTAAAATGATTATATTATGAGAATCTTAATATAATCAGAGTGTTAATCCACCAAAAGGAATAACTGGGTGGTAACTATAGGCAGGTAGGGTGTGGCTAGAAGACGTGGATCCCTGAGTCTGTGCTTTTGGGGTGTATATTTTGTTCTTGTTGAACAGAGAGCTCTCTTTCTGATTCCTGGTGGCCATGTTCTGAGCCATCTTCCTCCACCACAAACTTCTGCCAGGATGTTCTGCCTCACCCTGGGCCCCATGGTATGGAGCTGGCCATGCATGGGCTGAGAGCTCTGAAACCACAAACCCCCAAATAAGCTTTTCCTCCTTGAAATTGTTTTTTTTAGGTATTTTGGTCACAACAGCAAAACAGTTGACTAAAACAACACTCCTTTCACTTAGCTCATTAGCTGGTTACATAAATAAAATAATTCCAAAGAACTTTGGGGCTGCTCTGTTTGCAAACCAGCTCCCCAATGACGATGGTTTTATTACTCTATCCCTTCTAACTCACTTCCACATAGATGGTACCCTAGATTTTCTGAGAGAGAAATGTGATCATAAAGTTCTGCTAAAAATATTATCTTGAGCTCATGAAAGCTTAAAATGATGAATGTTGTAAATCCTTAGCAACACTAGTAATATGTCCTGCCTTCTCCCTTCCATTCTAGTCTCATCTGCAATAGTTATAGAGATCTACTGAGGTTTAGAAATGTGCCATGCTGCCTCCAAGACTTTCAATATTCCTTGCCCTTCTTTTTTCCTGGAATTTTCTGAGAATTCTTTGCTCAGTGTCTCCCAGGTAAACCTCAGGTTACCCAGCAGCTGAAACTCACACATCTGCTTTCCTCATCATCTCAGGATATGGTCTGTGGGCACCCAGAGCAACTCCTGTAATGGTCTCTTGATGGTTTAAAGTCCTCATGCAAAGAACACGCCTCCATCTCTTAACTCCAGCACCAACCATCATGCTCAGAATTCAATGATATGCTCCATGCATGTGTTGTGCAAGGAGAGAAGAAAGAACCTTGCCTTTTCCAGAGGTTAACAAGAGATACTCATGACTGGGAAGCCTGGGATAGCATTTCCCACAAATTTACACAGTGATCTGCATGGACAAAGAGAAAAATAAGTAGTAATATATTGAGCTTTTCAAATTTGTCCAGCACTCAACAGCTTATTTCTTGTGTAACACTGATTCTGTGGAATTTAATGGGACTTTATTAACAGTAATTTGTTACATGTGTAATACGTGAAGTTAGGTGATAGATGTAGATTCTTGAAAAATCATTTTAACATGTCAGAAAGATAAATGGATTAGTTAGAATTATAATTTATGATAATGGATGTGGCTCTTCATTAACCTGGCCAAATCAAAGCTCTATATGAAGGGAAACCACTTGATTCTTCCTTACTAAAGTGTTATTGCCAGGAAGGGTAGTGTAGTGAAAACAGCTCAATTGTGTTCAATTTCAAGAAATTACATCTGCTTCCTTTGATTAGTACTGCATAACATTTTTGCTGTACTTGTTTGTAAATATGTGACTTTGAATATTTGTAAAGTTTTTATATCACTAGAAATAAAACTCGCTAAGGAATATATCTTGCCTTTGTCACATTTCCTTTTAGGACCGTAAGTTAGTAATATGAATTCAGTCATGTCTTCCCACAAACTCATACATGAAGTCCAGACACCCAGTGGAGATGAAGCCTTTAAGTTGGTACATAAAAATCCATTAGTCCGTAAGGGTGGAGTCCTAATCCAATATCCCTGGTGTTCTTATAGAAAGACTAAAAGTCACCAGAGCTCTCTTTTGCTCTGTGCACACAAAAAAAGGGCCAGAAAGGCAGGTCTTTCCAGACACCAACTTTTGTTCTCCAGACTCCAACCTCTGAAGCTGTGGGTGAAAAAAGAAAAAAAAAAAAAAAGTTTGTAGTTTCAGCCATCCAGTCTGTGACTTTCTGTTACGGCAGCCTTAGAAGACTAATACAGTTCCATATGATTAAATACCAATTGAAACGTGCATTGCAATATGTTTTAGCATATGCATATACTCATGATTTCCCCTCCCAATCCGAAACGAGGACATTTCTAGCATTCCAGTAAGATCCCCTCTGCCACCTCCCAAGAAATTCCAGCCTCTACCTCCTATCTGGAGGCAACTGCTGCTCTGATTTAAGTTTTAAGTTCTAATACAAGTTTTGCTTATAATTGAATTCCAGATAAATGGCATTGGCAATATATATTGGTTTTGGTCTGAGTTTATTAGCTCAAAATAATGTTTTTGAGATTCATATGTATCATTTTACATATCACTACCTAATATATATATATGCATATGCATATATATATATGCATATATATACACACACATGCATATTTATATGTTTATTTTTACATATATAAACATGATTATTTCACTTGATTTATTAAAAATAGGGTTTTTTTTCTGTCACTGAACTGATTTGCTGCCTTTTGTTAAGATTATTTAACATGGTAACTAGGAGTTTGTTTGTAGAAACTATGATTTATTGCATTGATCTCTTTGTTTATGTTAACAAAAAATTCACACTCTTTCGATTACTGAAGTTTATGTTGAATGCAGACTTGTTATTTTCTGAAACAGTTTTGACATTTCTAAGTTTAGGACATGACAATATAACTTACAAATTACTGAACAAAATTTTCTTATGATTTGCTTAATTATGTGTGGAAGTCATTGACCAATTTGAAAAAAAAAAGAAAAAAGAAAACTTATGGGTAGGAAATATTGACCATTCAAAAAACAAGAATATTTTATATTTCTATATTATTAGGTTTCTATGTTTGTTTCAACAATGTTTTATAAGTTTCATTTAGGTGTTGCAAATTTCTAAGCACTTTATTTTTTTTTCATTCTATTTATTTTAATTGTGCATATACCATTTGATATCATCATTTGATATTTATTATTAGGATTTTACTGTTAAATATAATGTTATCTGCAGACTTGTCACAGGTGCTTTTTATTACTTTGAAGAAGTCACCATTGGTGTTCCATGGGCTTTAGTTTTGGTCAATGGATTTTCTGCCTTTACTGAGATGATTTAGAGGACTGACTTCTTCATCTGTCAATATGAGGCGATACATTGACTTATCATAGGATGACAAAGCATCTTTGCATTCTGTGGATAACTCTGACTTGATCATGGTTCACTCTCCATTTTACATATTGCCAGACGTGATCTGTTAATGCTCAAAGAGTTCTGTGTCTGTTAATTAGAGAAATCTGTCATATGAGTTTTGAACTTTTGTAATGTCTTTGTCTGGTTTTATTGTCACAACAGATATTGTGTGACAATAAAATGTATGCAAAGTGTTTTATTTTCCTATTTTCCAAGACAATTTGTATTAGTCTTTAAGGATGTGTTTCAAGTCCCCAATGAAGCACTTTAAGCCTTGAGTCTCCCTTGTGGAAAGATATTTAATTACAAGTTAATTTTCTTTAGTAGGCATGGAGCTAAGTGGATCTTCTATTTCTTCTTGAGACAGTTTTGGTGGTACATTTTCAACAAATGTTTCCATTTAATTGAAATTGAAGAGTTTATTGGCATAGAGAGTTTTATAGTTATCCATTAAGTTACTTTCAATTTTAGGATTCTTAGGAGCATGTCATTTCCTTCCCTCCTGATATTGGTAAGCTGTGTTTTTGTTACTAACTTTATATATCTAAGGAAGGATTAGTCTAACTGCTATTATTCTTTCTCCTTAAAAAGCAGATCATTAACACTAGAGTTTTTATAGTTTCCTAAAATTTAAGGTCTAATTATTAGTTTTAAAGCTGTTTCCTCTTTAATGAAATAATTTGAAACAATAGATTTCTCTGTAATCCATACTTTAGCATCACCCCATATATTGTCATAATATTATAAATATTCACTGCATAATATAACAAGTTAGTTTCTATTTATTACTTATTTTATTATTTTCTATTAATTTAATAATAAATGATAAAATACATTATAAATTATTTCTTCCATTCATGGATAATTTTTAAGGTTTTTCATTTACTGCCAAGTATTTAAAAATTTTATATATTTTTATTTAGTCTCTAATATGATTTAATTTGGGTTATATTTTGCATGAATTAATGTTTTAAAAAATTTTGCTGAGTATGGAACAACATATGGAGAGTGTTGTGAAAAGAATGGGAATGAAAAACAATATGCTTTAGACAATTTTGGGATAATTTATAAATATCAATTAGGTGAAGTAGGTTGATGGTGTTTTTAAGTTGTCATATTATTTTAGGATAATTGAAAAACTAGGCTTGGTGATTTTGTCTAAGTTTTCTATCCTCTTGTTTGAAAAGATTGTTTTATGTCTCATGCTGACATTCTTGATTAAAAAAATATTGTGGTTTTAGTTTTATCCACTTTTACTCATGAATTTTCAGTCTCTGTTATTACCTGAATTTTAGGATTCTTATACCTCTTTGAAAACAATAATACTTTATCACTATAAAATTCTCTTTGTTATTAATAATACTCTTCATCTTTAAGTTTACATTATGGAACAATATTATAGTCACTTCAGGTTTTTAATGGTTATATCTTTTCCTAACATTCTACCTTTAACCTACTTATATTTTTCTATTAAAATGGATTCCATGTAAACAGCCCACAATTTGATCATTTAATTTAAAAATAGTGTGCTAATTTCTATGTTTTAATTGGAAACTTAGCACATTTACATGTAAAATAAATATTTACATGTAAATATTAAAATGATTGGATATAAGTCTCCTGTTTTGCAATTTTTAAAAAATTTTACTCTTCTATATTTGTTTCTATGTTTTGTTATATTTCACATGTGGATTAAAAACATGTGATCTCTGTTGCCAAGACCTCAAACCAGTTTCACGTATTTTGTCCAGTTTCTGACGTCATTGCTGTCATTTCTACAGACAGAGAGTAAGTCTTATATCCACCATCTGTCCTAACTAAAATAAGTGTGCTTTTCCTATCAGTTTTAAAATATAATATTAAAACACAAATATTTCCAGCAAGACCCCATAATCTTTGGGCCTTTAAACCAGGAAGAGAGATGGTTTACATGCTGAATTATCAGTTATGTGAGTTGATGTGGAAAACAAAATTGGATTACGGACCAGCTTTATAGGAAGTTTCCTGAGGGAAAATGGGTCAGAGCTCTATGTCATGCCCCACTAAGTCCAATTACCAAATTGTCCATGTGGAAAAAAAGAAAATCCATGCTAGAGAGAGTCAACTATTTAACATGTCATAAATAAATAAAAAAAAGAAAACTCAAAAAACAATCAGAATATTTAGTGGTGAGTCAGATGCAAAGGTCAAATAGAAGACAAACTGGAGAATACCCTACTATCAATAGAATCAGGATAATCAAATAAGGTTCAGTTGTATTAATTATTTCTGATAAAATGAACTTAAAGCCATTTAGGTTGTGATCACCTGAGTTACTTATTAAAAATATGCATTCTAAGACCCCACTGTATCTTATAACAGCAAAAAAAACTCTATTATTTTCCATTTGTTGAAAATTACCATGTGCTTCATGTGGATTATTTCAGTCAGCACTTACAACCACATCAGAGAGTGGTTGCTATGGTTTGGATATGGTGTGAGTGTGCACCCCTGAAGATGCATGTGCTAGACCCTTGGTCCTCGGTGTGGTGGCACTGAGGTGGTGAAAGCTTTACAAGGTACAGCCTAGTGGACGGTGGGTGGTTTGCTCACTGGGGATCCCGAGCTCACCAGGACGAATGTAGTTCTTGAGCAACCCTGGTGAGTTCCTATGAGAGTGGGTTATTATAAAAGAGAGCAAGCCAGGCCTTTGAAGCCCTCTTGCTCACTGCCTTCCTCTGTGACTGCTCTGTCCTCTCCTACGCACTCCTGCCAGGGTGCCATCTGCCATGCTGTGATGGAGCCAGAAGTCCTCCCTAGAAAATAAAAGATAGAAAATAGAGAAAATAGAGAAAATAAAATAGAGAAAATAGAGAAAATAAAATATAGAAAATGGAATTAAAGCACCTTTTAAACTGAAAGGGAGGAAGTGAAGCAGCCCCAATCAGGGAGATGGCTATTGCGGCTAGCTGGAAGCCATAAGTTCCACTTGATAATAATCACATGGACGTGATGCACCTGTAAATGCATGTGACGCACCCGCAAAGCTAAAGGTATATAATGGGGTGAAAGAGGTCAGAAGCGGCATTCATTCAGTGAGTCATTCAGTCGCTCAGTTGGTCAGAAGAAGATTTCGGGTCAGAGAAGAAGAAAAGAGTCAGAGCGGCCAGAACGTAGTCAGAAGAAGAAAACCAAAGAGATATATAGAGAAGAAGAAATCGTTGCTGGTCAGAGTCAGGCCGAGGCTGCCAAAGAAGAAAGAAGAAAGAAGAAGCTCTCTCTATCTCTCTCTCTCTCTCTTCGCTTTCTCTCTCTCTCTAAGCTCTCTCTAAGAAAGTAAAAGTAAAAGAAAGTAAAGTAAAGAAGTAAAGAAGTAAAGTAAAGAGTCAGTAGTCAGAAGAAGTAAAAAGTCAGAGAGGTTGCTGAAAGAGACAGTGTTAGAGTTTTGAGAGATAGTTAAAGCCGAAGAATAAAAAAACCTTCTTTCATCTTCATTCTGCCTCCGAATTTTTCTCCCGCGGCATTGTTCCTCCAAGTCAGGAAGCAACACTCCCTCACCAGAAGCTGAACTGATAGGACTGCTCTGTCTTGGACTTTCAGCCTCCAAAACTATGAGCTCAATTAATCTGTTCACTTATACATGGTCTGGTCTATTTTCCTAGTATTATAACAAGATGAGAACTAAGATACTAATTCTTATTAAAATCATCACTTTATTAAAACTACAGACATTTAGACTTAGAAAAGAACTTTGTTTTCTCCAAGTTTATGGAACAATTAAGTGGTAGACAGGTTAATCTTATGTACACAGAAGTTTAGAATAACTGGCTAAGGCATTCAGTGTAATAAAGTTGACCTCAGGATGATTAGGGGATTGGTGAATACAGTGTATAGAATAGAATTATACAAAAGTTTTAGAAAGTGGTGATAGTAAAATTTTCTCCATTGGTAGCTTCTCTCCTTTTCTTCATTCTTTGATATAAATCGGTGGTAAGATGTATAGAAGTCAAGTTAAGCACCGACTTTGGGAAAGGGACATGGACATACAAACCCTTCCTTCCTTCCTTCCTTCCTTCCTTCCTTCCTTCCTTCCTTCCTTCCTTCCTTCCTTCCTTCCTTCCTTCCTTTAGTTTGCAGGGCTAGGGATCAAACCCAGGGCCTTGCACATGCTAGGCAAGCACTCTACCATTGAGCTACATTCCCAATCCTGGGTTACACCTACTAAAAGTTCCACTACTTCTTAAGATGTCCACCCTGGGGATCACATTTCCAATGTGTGATCCCTTGTGGGACACATTCATACCACATCCAAGCTACAGCAATAGGACTCTGCCCAGGAATTTCAGGAAGTACCAACCAAACCCAAGAATAGTTAGGACTCAGAGATCAAAAGAAGCTGTGCTTCTGAAATCCTCATTTCAATCAAGATTTGCAACCCAAGAGCAGCTGTCACGTGCTCCTGAGGTATTTGATGACATTGTTTATTATCTCACCCTGCTTCTGTGGGTCTGGTATCCCAAAGGGGTTCACTGGGTGGTTCTAGCTCAGGGACTATTATGAGACTCCTTTAAGCTATTGACCGGGGCTGCAGTCGTCTGAATTGTTGACAGCACAGTTTCTCCCTGAGGACTTTGCTTCCTCACTCCATGGACCTCTTCCTAGTTAGATTTCCCCAAAGTAAGAGATACAGAGAGAGAGACAGGGTGATGCTACACTGCTTTCTGTGATCCAATCTCTACATCACACTGTTATTTCTGCCTTATTCTATTCACAAGAAGTGAGCCACTAAATGCATTGTACACTCAATGGGACTGGTTACAAAAGGACACAGTCAAAATGGGGCAAAGACCAGTGACGAATATATGGGAGACTGAAACTCCAAAGTAACTATGGTATTAGCATTTAAGGTCTGCTGTTTCTTTTTCTTGTTGGAGGTGCCAATATCCATGAGAACTGGAGTTATGGAAATGCTTAGATAATGACACAAGAAAGCTCCAGTTGTGGGCAGATTCTGGATAATTAGCTATTTTTATTCTCACCATCTTCACACATATATTCCAAACTCTGAATTATAATTTAAAATATATTCCTCTTGCAATGTAATAGGAATCATATATTTTATGTTTTTAAAATAAATATATTCATTGTTTAACAACAAAAAGTAGGAAGGAAAATCCCTTGAAATCACTCCACACAGAGATAACCATTATTAATATTTTGATGAACATTTTAGACATTTCTAATCCATATAAACATGCATACATCTATGTTTTATAATTTTTACCTAAATTTGTAATAATATTGCACCTGCTTCACAGTAGTTACTTTCTACACTTGATAATACGCTATGAGTTATTTTCCATGTCAATAAATACAGCTCTATACCATCATTTCAGAGACTGCAGTGGTCCCATTGTGTGATGCTCTGCAATTTACTCCACTCTTTGCTTATTATTCAGTGTTGTGTGTGTGTGGGGTTATGTTTATGTTTTTGAGGAACTAAATGTGCAGCTGTGCAGATGGACAGCTACACCCAAATCCAAAATACAGAGCACATATCATCTTTGTTTTGTTTCCTTTTTCATACCTCTTTACATTTTATTGGAAACATCAATGTTTTACAATTAATTGTTAAAAAAATTAAAATCTACTTAAGGATTTCAAAGCTAGCAAAAGATGTAAAGCAACATGTGACTTGGGAGGGCATTCACCCCCCAAGGTTTTCTGAATAATAATAACTTTATTAATTTTATGGGAAGATCCAGAACTCACTTTATCTCCATTCTCTCACATCACATGACACACTGGAGACACAGAGAGACATTGCTCAGAGTCACTGGTGCCACTAGTTCCAAAGAAAAAGTCTTAGTTCAAAGACATATTCAAGGAGTACTGAGCATTTGAGTGCTGGCTGCTCCTCCATTGTCCTAAGCTCATTTAACTCTCTTACCCTTAATCACATAGCTGGAGTGCCACATCATATATCCCCAAAATGGGATATGTTAGAAAGTGAAATATGTTGTTATTAATAGGTACATGGGATAACTGACATGAGAAGAAATTGTCCTACTCAAATTGGAACATAGGGTCAAACCAAATGTATCATCTGAGGAAAGGTTGCTGAAAGGACTTGTCCTCATCCATATCTGGTAATTTAGCTCGGAATCAAAATGAAAGCTCTCCTGTTCCATATCCATTGCTTTTCTGTGGATTTTCAGGTCCTAAATGTCATTGCCAGTTTGTTCTTTGGTTGGGTCCACTTCTCCCCATTAGGGAGGATCTCATAGATCCAATGTTTTTTCCTGTTAGAATTGCTTCCTTGGATATATATCTCTGTGGTATTTACATATTTATTCTTCCTCAGATTAGGCAAATATTAAATACATGCACTGGGCATCTTCACATGCACCTGCTTGTTAATTTCCATGCAGTTGAGGAAATGCAGAGGGGTAGTTCTTTGGTTCACCACTAGAGAGAGTGCTAGCCAAGATTTTGTGTCAGTAGCCCCAAGTTCAATGCCCTGTAAAAAAAGAAAAGAAGAAGGGATTTTGCTTCCTACATCTTGGAGAGAATGAGATGTATTTGTGTACACTCATAAAATCTCTTTCTTCTTACTTCTACATCTAATCTTCATTTGTTTTGATTTTTAGTTCTTGGTTGAGTTTTAACATCTATAAGAAACTTCTGCCGTTCCATCTGTGGAAGTACCCCCAGAAATTTTCTCTTCCATAATTCCCCATGTTTAACTTTATCATTTAAACTCACAATTATGTACCATACTTATTTCTTCATATTTCCGTGCTTTCATCCTTACCTATTATGAGCTCATGAAGGACAGCATGTCCATATTAATTTAACTCCTTCCACTGCAAAGTGGTATTTGATCAAATGTAAGGAAATGAAGGAAAGATATGTTATAATATAATATGCAATGGTACTAAAGAAAGTCAATATTTTATGATGGATGTCTTGGGATGGGCACATTTCTGATTGGGGTATTAAAACTAGATTTTAAAATTTAAAGGCGGGCAGGGCATGGTGGTGCACGTCTGTAATCCCAGCACTTGGGAGGCTGAGGCAGGAGGATTGTGAGTTCAAAGCCAGCCTCAGCAATGGCGAGGCACTTAGCAACTCAGTGAGATCCTGTTTCTAATAAAATACAAAAAAAAGGGCTGGGGATGTGGCCCAGTGGTTGAGTGCCCCTGAGTTCAATCCCCATACAAAAAAAAAAAAAAAAAAAAATTAAAGGCAATAGGATATAACTTGAGAAAATGAAAGCAAGTGGCTCACTTATTAAGCTTCTTTACAACATTTTTTATAGAAAGAAAAAGAAGGTGACTCTCCCACGTGTTTTAAAAGTCCCTAGCTAAACAGATCCTAGCATTGAGCAGCTAGGGAGATCAAGGTGGTTTAGACAGGGGTGCTTACCATGTGCGTTACATAAATCACTTCTCTACCTGGCAGGATGGTTGAATTCCTAGGTCTTGGACCTTAGGTAGGGGTCTCCCCAAGGGGAAACTGGTCATACTGGAAGACTCTCTTGTAGTTCTTTTCTGATCTTTGTTCCATTTATGCCCACCTAACCATTGCTCTTGTACTAGGAGCCTGATATTTTGTTCTCTCTGGTGTCCTGGGGAAAACCCATCCTGGGGTAGGTCCTGTCTCTTTAGATGGAGTGCATAAGTTTAATATACCTGCCCAAATAGGACACAGGTTCCAAGACTTTACTTACATATTCCAGGTAAGGAGGGTGTGAGGAGTTGGAATAAGGTGTCCTTTATCCCTGGGTCACTGGAAGCAGGGCTGAAGAGTCAGGTACAAAGAGAGAGACAGACGCAACAAGTGATCTATATAAAAGAATAAGGAGCTAGTCACCTCAAGCTGTTGGAAAAATTATTGAATGATCCATGTGAAGGAAACTTGAGGAAAGAAAGGAATCCAGGCTGCTAGTTAGGGGAAATGCCTATAAGGTGTTATCTCTGGCTACCAGCTTGAGCAGGATAGATGTGGTGCAGGACCAGAAACTGTGACTGACTCTTGCTTCTGGCATGAGAAAGTAAAATTTGCATTCCAAACAAGGGCTGAGACAACTTAGAATAATAAGAATGCACTGCACCATGTTCCTTAGAAAGAGAAATCCTCAGTGTAAGCCAGGAAACAGCGACTTGGCACAGATCATATTTTAGCGAGAAGGACAAATGTATCAGAGTGTCACTCATGTTGTGCTCCTTTCTCAGACACCAGATAGAAGTAGATAAAACAATGGATAGTATGGGGCCCAACTTTAGCTCATGAATACTTATTTACATTTAAGAAGCCAATACCTATGAAATTCCTTTATTCTTCTTTTTCTTGAAAGAATTTTAAGAAAATGTCCCTTTTCTTTTTTTAAAATCACAGCACACTTTGAGGATCTTGGGGAACCTTAGCAGTCAGGGTAGTTAGCACTCCAGTTTCATCTAGTAATCAACTACCTGAAATCATCAGCATTTAATTAAAATGTTGAAAACAACAGGGCAAAAGACCAGACCACAGATACACTGCTGAAGACCTCTGTAGAGTTTGACATTGATACATTAATTCCTTGCTTATAATTTATGTGATCACCTGTGAATTCAATTATTATACTGTCATGTAATCCACATTTCTGTATGTTGAACATGATGAGACCGGAAGATTGTTCACCAAATTCTGTCTAAAATCAGGTTAAAAACACATCTGAGTCTAAAAAGGCTGTCAGAAATTCTAAAACGTCTAGTTTGCACTCACTCATTCTCCATAAACCAGAGCTGTTTTTTATTGGTTCCTGATGTTTATCCAAGTACTGATTTATTTAAACATTGAATACTTTCATATTTCTAGTGAATTTTCTCTATTAGTCACTGTGTTAAACTCTTGTTTCAAATACTAGTCTTTAATATTTTATATCTGCTTTGGTCTCCTTTTTGTCTCTTACTTTTTCTTTTTTAAATTTTTTTTAATTAGAGCATTATAATTATACATAGTAGCTGGGTTCACTTTGACAAAATCCTATATGCATGCAATTTGATTTTAATCCCTGCCTCCCCCTATTCTCCTTCCTACACTGATCTTCCTTTCACTCCCTTGTTAATTTATTTTGATTGGTGTTTTTCTACATATACCTAAAGGTGAAAATCCCTGTGGTATATTTATATATGCATATAATGTGATTTTGTTACATCCTATCAACATTTCTCACTTTTCCATCCTCTCTCTTTCCCGCCTTCTAATCAACTAATCTTCTCTATGTCCTTATGATATATGATGGTCTCGCCATTTTTTCTGTATTTTGCTCTAGTTTCCACATATGAGGGAAAACAGTTGTCCCATGATTTTCTGAGTCTGGCTTATTTCACATAGCATGATGTTCTCAATTTCCATCCATTTATGGGCAAATATCACAATTTCATTTCTTTATGGTGGAGTAAAACTCCATCATGCATGCATAAATACCACATTTTTTAATTCATTCATCTATTGACCAGCATTTGGCTGATTCCATAATTTGGCTATTGTGAATTTTGTTGGTATGAGCACTGAAGCAGCTGTATCACTATAGGATGCTGAATTAAGTTATTTTGGATAAATAACAAGGAGTAGCATAGTGAACCATATGGAGATTCAATTGCTAATTTTGTGAGAAATCTCCACACTGCTTTCCAGAGTGGTTGTACTAATTTGCAGTTTTACCCAAAACCGTATCAGGATAACTTTTTCTTGACATCCTCACCAGTGTTGACTATTTTGATTTTCTCAGTTGCCATTCTGACCTGAGGGAGATGAAATCTTACTGTTATTTTGATTTGCATTTCCCTTATTACTAGTGATGTTGAAAAGTTTTATATATTTGTTAGTCATTTCAGTTTCTTCTTTTGAAAAATAACTCTTTAGCTCCTTTGCCCAATTATTGACTGGGTTATTTGCATCTTTTTGGTGCTAAGTTTTTTGAGTTGTTTATATATTCTGGAAATTAATCCCTGTCAGAGGAGTAGATGGCAAAGATCTTCTCTCATTTCATTGGCTCTCTTTTCTCATTCTTAATCATTTCCCTTGCTGTGCAGAAGCTTTATAATTTGATGCCATCCCACTTACTGATTCTTGGTTTTAGTTCATGAACTTGTTAGGGAAGTTGGTTACTGCATCTATGTGATACATGTTGACCCTAAGTTTTCTTCTAGCAGTTGCAAAGTTTCTGGTCTAATTCCTAATTCTTTGATCTATTTTTGTATTTTATTTTATTTTGCTTTATTTTATTTTATGTTATGTTAATTTATTTTATTTTTTTGTTACCAGGGATTGAACTCAGGGACACTCAACCACTGAGCCACATCTCTAGCCCTATTTTTTTGTGTTTTATTTAGAGACAGGGTCTCACTGATTTGCTTAGCACCTCACTTTTGCTGAGACTGGCTTTGAACTCGTGATACTCCTGTCTCAGCCTCCCAAGCCACTGGGATTATAGGCATGCGCCATCACGCCCAATTCTTTGATCCATTTTGATATGACTTTTGTGCACGGTGAGAGAGAAGGATCTCCTACCTATGGGTATCCAGATTTCCCAACACTGTTATTTAAAAAAACTACCTTTCTCTAACCTTCATTTCTGTTTTGATGCCAATACTGTGTCATTTTTGTTATTATAGCTCTGTAGTATAATTTGAGATCCAGTGTTATGCTGCTACCTTCATCACTCTTCTTGGGCAGGATTGCTTTGGCTATTCTGAGTTCCTTAGTTTTAAAAATTAATTTAAGTACTGTTTTTTATAGTTCTGTGAAGAATGTTATTGGCATTTTGATAGGGATTGCATTTAATATATAGATTTCTTCTGGTAGTATGGCCATTTTGATTAATTTTGCCTACCCAAACATGGGAGGTATTTCAGTCTTCTAAGGTTTCCTTCAATTTCTTCACTTTTTAAAATCATTTTCATTACAGAAATCATTCACCTCCTTGATTAGATTAATTCACAAATGTTGGGTTGTTTTTGTAGCCATTATTTTTGAAAAGGTATGTCTTCCTGGTTACTTTCTTAGCAGAATTGCTGTTGGTGTTGATTTATGTGTGTTTGTCTTGTATCTTGATAGTGTGCCGATTCCATTTATTGACTCTAGAAGTATTCTGGTGGAGTTTTGGGGTCTTCTAAATGATATCTGCAAACAGAGAGGTTGACTTCTTCTTTTCAAATTTGAATCAATTTAATTTCCTTCTCTGCCTGATTCTCTGGCTAGAGTTTCCAGAATTATATTGGAGAGAAATGGTGAGAGAGGACATCCTTGTCTTATTCTTGATTTTAGAGGCAATGCATTCAGTTTTTCTCCACTCAATATGATGTTGACTTAGTGTTTGTCATATATCACCATTATAATGTTGAGGTAAGTTTCTTCTATTCCCCACTTCTCCATTGTTTATAATATGGATGGGTGCTGGGTTTTATTGAAATCTGTTTTTGCATCTATTGATAAAATCACATGATTCTTTTTCTTAGTTCTATTTATTTTGTGAATTACATTTATTGATTTGCGTATGTTGAACCAAGCTTACAGCCCTGGGATGAAAACCACTTAATCATGATGTATTATCTTCTTGATGTGTTTTTGCATATGGTTTGCTAATATTTTATTTATGAGTTTGCATGTATATTCTTTGGGGATATTAGTTTGTAGTTTTGTTTTTCTTTGATGAGTCTTTGTCTGTTTTGTTATCAGAGTTGTACTGTCTTCATAGAATATATTTGGGAATGTTTCCTCCCTTTAATTTCATGGAATAATTAGAGAAAATTGGTGTTATTCTTTCCTTAAAGTTCTGGAAGAACTCAGCTGAGGACTCATCTGGTCCTGAGATTTGTTGAAAATATTTTTATTGTGTTTAAATTTTATGGTCTGCATTGGTTTTCTATGTCTTTCTATTTGAAATCAGTCAGGTCATGTTTCTAGGAAATTGTCAATGACTTCTATGTTTTCTACTTTATTGTAATATAAATTTTCAAAATAGTTTTTTAATGATTTTCTGGATTCCATAAGTGTCTGTGGTGATGTCTAAGTTTTTTTTTTTTTTTTTTTAATTTGGGTCTTCTCTCTTTCTCTTGTGAGTTTTGCTAAGTTCTTATTAATGTTACTTATCTCTTGGAAGAAACAATTCTTTGTTGCATTTTGTTTTCTGTGGATTGTTTTTTTTTATTCTCCATTTAATTAATTTCATCTGTGATATTAATTATTTTCTGTCTTCTGCTGACTTTTGGAATTAGTTTGTTTCTTTTCTAAGGCCTTGAGTTGGAGCTTAATCTTATTTATTTCTCTTTTCTTTTATGTAGGCACTCAGTGCTATAAATTTTCCTCTTAGAACTGCTTTCATGTTGTCACAGAGATTTTGATATGTTGTGTCACAGTTCTCATTTATTTATAAAATGTTTTTGATTTTTTTCATTTCTTCAATTATTCATTCTTCATTTAAAAGAGTATTATTCAATCCCCATGTGTTTATGTGCTTTCTATTATTTTCTTGTGGTTGATCTTTAGTTTTATTCCATTATGATCTGATAGAACACATGGGATTACATCAATTATTTTATTTCATAAGACTTATACTGTGGCCTGGAATATGACCTATTTTAAAATAGCTGAATAGAAGGTAAATTCAGCTGTTCAGAGATGAAATATTCTGTGAATGTCTCTTAGGTCCATTTGATTTACAGCACTATATAAGTCAGTAATATGTTCATTGGTTTTATGTTTGTATGACTTTTCTCTTGTTTGTAACGTTGTTTTGAAATCATCTAATATTATTTATTGGATTCTACCTGGTATTTAATGTCATACAGTTTTTTTTTAAGTAATTAGGTTCACTTATATTTGGTGCATATATATTTACTATCATCTTATCTTCTTGTTGGATTGTCCCCTTTACCAGAATGCAGTGGCCTTCTTTGTCTCTTCTGATTATTTTTTTTCTTGAAATTTGCTTTGTTGATTATGATAATAGCTACTTCTTCTGCTTTTCAAACTCCATTTTCATGGAATGTTTTTTTTCCATTGTTTTATTTTAAGCATGCATGTGTGTTTGCCTATGAAACAAGTCTCTTGCAAACAGCATATAGTTGGATCTTGCTTTATAATCTATTCTGTAAATCTATGTTTTTTTTTTTTTTTTAAGTTGGGTAGTTGACACAATTTGTATTGAGTGTTACAATTGATATGTCTTTGTAGTTTCCTGCCATTTTGACTTGTTTGCTATATTTAATCTGTCTTGGTTTTCATTTGGTTGGTTGGTCTTCTAGTGATCTTCATGTATTTGGGAGCTTTGGTGTTTCTTTTGGTGTTCCTGTGTATGCCATATATCTTTGAGTATTCTTTGTAGTATTGGCTTGGTGGTCACAAATTATTTTAATTTATCTGTGTTATGGAAAGTGTTTAATTCCCCACCAATTTTGAAAGGGAATTTTGCTCTATATAGTAATTGTGGCTGGCATTTTTTTTTTCTTTTAGAGCTTAGAATATCTCATTCCATTCCCTCCTTGGTTTTAGGATCTGAGTTGAGAAATCAGGATTATCTTTTTTTGGTTTGCCTCTAAATGGAATCTGACATTTCCCTCTCACAGTTTTTAAAATTCTTTCCTCGTTTTTTTTTTTTTTTTTTTTAACATTAGGATTTTTAATTATAATGTGTCTTGGAGATTTTCTCTACTGATCTTATCTATTTGTGGTCTTATATGCATCTGTATATTGAAATATATCTAATTTCTGGCATGAGGAAAATTTTCTGTTACTATCTTATTGGAAAATTTATTAATGCATTTCTCTGGTACCTGCATGTTCTCTTCTATTGCTGTCACTCTCAGGTTGTTCTTTTGATGCCATCCCAGAGTTTTGTATATTCTGAACATGTTCTTTTATTTGTTTACCTTTATTGCATAGTGGGTATTATAGTTCATTTACTCTTACTTCAAGTACTGAAGTTCTATTTTCTACACAATCTAATCTGTTGGTGATGCTTTCTAGTGAATTTTTAATCTGATTCATTGTGTCTTTCATTTCCAGGAGTGCTTATTGGTTTAATTAATATCTCTATTTTTTAAAATTGAAATGGTCTTTTTGCTCCTGCATTTGCCATCTTAATCCATTCTTCAGATCTTTTTAAAATTTTTTTTTAGTTTAATGAATATTTTAACAATCAGATTTTTATAATCTTTCCCTGGAATTTCATCCATTTCCATATGTATGGGATCCTTTCTTGGGAGATTGCAAATTTTGCAGGAAAATTTGGTTGCCTATTTTCTCATGTATTTGAAGGTCTTAGACTTGTACATTAATTTAAAGGAATTCCCCTTTCTCTTTTATATGCCAGTCTTTTTTTAATATTTTGTGTTCTGGGATCTGTCTCTGTTTTTGATACGTAAGTAGCCGTTCATGTGTGTGACCTGAAGACATGGCAAGTCCTCAGTGCTCTTTATACGTTTTTTTTTTTTTTTTTTTCTTACTCTATAACCCATGTTCCACCTTGAGAGAGGAAAAGGGCAGAAAATATGTCAGTCCATTTTTTGTTGCTATAATAAAATACTCAAGACTTGGTATTTTATAAAGAAAAGAGATTTATTTAGCTTAAACTTTGAGGACTGAAAGTCTAATATCAGGTTACTCAGTCTGTTAGGTCTGGTAAGGGCTCCTGATAGATGGCACAACACCTGCAGGAACACATGTAAAAGAGATCAGAGGTGAGGATGAAGCTAGAGAGATTCAGAAGCCAGGCGTTCCCTTTTTATTACCACTTACTCACACAGAAACTAATCAGGAAATCTCATAAAACCAATCAGGTCCCAGGAAATCACATTCGTTGCTCCTGAGAGTAGTGAGTCCAGAGGCGGATCGTCCACTGGGGCCCACCTATCAAAAGTCCCGCCACTTCTCAACATGACCTCACTGAGGACCAGTCTTCCAGCACAGGAGCCCCTGGGGACACATTCAAGCCTCATCCAAACCATAGTGCATCCTGGGCCTCTCTTCATTGCCACATCTCTGTCTTTATTTCAGGGGTGACAACTTGCCCCCATGATTTTCACCACACTGTTCCATGTGTGGTGTAGGTGTGACATTTCCAACAAGCCACACATGGCTGTTTTTTTTTTTTTTGTCTCAATCCTGTGTCTTTCAGCTATATCAGCCTTGTGGCTTTTCATAATTCACATGCACTTTGCTTTACACTTATGATCTTCATGGAGGAGAAATAATATCTACAGCATTGTAAAAGAATGCTTAATAGAAGACTCTATGTAAGAATCTTCAAAATCAATGGGCTGTAAATCTTAAATAGGTGCCAATATTGACCAATCATATGTAGTTCTATAATGCCAACCTTCATAATTTTGAAGGTACTTTTTGTACAATTTTTTTCCAATATTCCTTAGTAAAACTTATCTATTTTCCTTTCAAATCTTGCCTTTGGTGGCATGACAATGTCTTATTTTTAAAAAATGCTTTATAAAATTGCTACGCAAGAGTAATGAAGCCGCTTGTTCTCAGTGAATATTGATTGAATGCCTGCATTGTGAAGAGCTGTGTCTTTTCCCAGAAAAGTTACTATGAAAAAAAATGGAAATAAATACAACAATTAAGATGTAAAACAGAGCCAAGAATGAGGGCACATCTCAGAGCCCCAAGGTGGTTTTGTTTTGTGTTCTTCTTCCTTCCCTTTTATTTTTCCTTTCATAATCCCTCCTAGGACCCTTGTCTCCTCAGGAGAAAAAGTCCTTATTGTTGCAAGATCACTAAAAGATTTACAGAAGAAAGGGGCTCCTTTGTTTTTGCTCTTTATTCATCTTCTTTCCCTTTGCCAAAACAAATATATTTATTTGCATTCCAAAATCAACAGCATCAGTCAACTGTGCTTTCCGTGAACTAACCTCTATAAAAGGTTTCTTTGAACCTTTGGGAAGCTTTGAGGGTGAAGCTGCAAAGTGCAAGTGATCTTCCTGCATCCCGCTTGGACCACTTCAGAAATGACATTGCCAGAACTAATGCATGCCACTTAGTCTCTTTTGGCTGATGGGCTTTGTGTCAATTTTGTCAGTGGTTTAATTTGTCAAATTGTGCACATCCTACCTGCTTTTCGTATGGAAAGCTTCTCTTTAGTTGTTTAATGTTTACTAAAAGCTTCCTCTTGAACTATTTCAGTCTTAGCCTCACCGTGCTTCTGTGGTAGAGGCAGGGATGACTTCAGTATTTGCATTTCTTCGATAATGGAGCCAATATTGACTCAGAGTCTCAAGGAAGATAACAAAATCAAAATTCAGACTCCAGCCTCAGGATCACAAATTCGATAATCATCCTGTAGCATCTCCTAAGCACCAAATCCATCTCTAGCAAAATAATATCATTGATGGCCATTCCTTAATCTTGTATGTCCTTTCTGCTTTCTCTCCTGGCCACCAAATCATTTAAATTTTTCTCCTTATGTAAATATTTTCAAAAATGTTGTTCAGCAATAGATAATGCAGTGGGTTGGAGGACCCACAGGAAGCCATATATTTGTTGAATGTCCTAGAATACAACTCTTCTCAGCCCCAAATAGAGCAAAGAGAGTAACTAAGTTAGCAAGGCAACAGCTAGTCAACAATGTGTGTACCATAGCTAGGTGATTAGATGTCTCTGAAAACCCAAAACACATAAGCAAGTGGGGACAAACCACCACCCATTGAGACTCGTGTGACAGTTACCTGTAGGTATAAAGTAGTAGGAATAAGAACGACGTGACTGGAAGTCTCATAAACAGAACAGCTGCAATTGTCCCAGCTCTCACTGCAGCTTGTGTTCACCTAGAAGATGAGAACATGAGGGGGTTTGCAGAGAAGATGTGTCAGGGTGGTCCTAGGACCAGCCCCTGCGGAAGGCAACAGGCAGAAGCACTACTGGGAAAAGGGAGGTGAACTGTGATAGGACTCCAAAGATGATTTACGCAAATCTCCCGGGAAACTGTGGCACTAGAAAGGGTCTTCAGAGCTGTTCCAAGGTTGGGCATGGTCACCTGTATATTATCATACACACACACCAAGTAGCCCTTGACTGTGGACTAATCCTACAAGGCTGTGTGACATTGTGTGTGGCTTATGTCATGGGCAGTGGCAATGCCCACAGTGGGCTAACAGGAAAGGAATTTCTTACAGCCATACTCTCACTGGTTGGAGGAGGAAGTCTCCATTCCTGGGGGCTTTGGGTAGCACTTCACCGAAACACCAAAAGGACCCATTGGAAGGAGAATGACAACTAAAATAAGCAGTGTGATCAATGGGCATCAACATACAGGCTACTGCAAGGGGACCACAGTAAGGAGCTGGAGCAGTCTGAGCCCTGCAGACTCTCCAAACCAGCAAGCCAAGACAAGGATATGCTGAGGAATAAGTGTTTAAGGTAGACCACAAATGGAAGTAGCAAGCAAAATAGGGACAAAGAAAAGAAATCCCGAAATTGTCCAAAGTATTAACAGAAAGTTCAAAGTCATTTTTATTGTATTAAAACAAAACAATGCTAATCAAAATAAAAGAGGGAATTCCAGAGAAATAAACTTCAAGAAATAAGCTTATCCCTTTGCCAAATGTCCAGGAAAGCTATTTTATATAAAAGTGGGGAAGAGAAAAGAATTTTGCATACCATGTACATGTAAGAAAAGATAGTAGAAAGAGCAGAAAAAAGTCTGTACTGACAATGAAATCCTGCCAAGAATTATGTCTATGAAGCATAACAAAATATATGAATAAATAAATTTAAACAGCCAACAAGAAATTAAGAAAATAGTAGAACCTTTGAAAGAAACTACAAACCAAAAGTAGAAAATGTTCATAAATTGCCTGATTGGAGGAAAGAAAGATTTGAACAAAGAAATGTCCAAAATCATTAAATTATTTAAAAAATTCAAAAAATAACTTTAGAAATGAATGTTCAACCAGAAGCAGCAAACAACTAGAAAACACTGATAATATCTTATAAAGTAGAAAACGCTAGGAAAAGTTTAAACCAAAATAAATAAAAATTAAAGATAAGTAATACTCAAGGAAACATTGCCATAGAAAATTACTAAAGAAGATCTAACAGACATTAAGTAGTGTTTCGGTTTAGAAGAAAATGAAAGGAATGAAACAGAAATTCTGAAACTATAATTTAAGAATATTTTCTGAAATAAAATAAAAAATTCACTTGAAGTCACATATTTAAAGAGAACACCATGGAATAGGTAAGTTTAACCCATTGCCAACAATGCTAAGACATAAGTTAATGACCATATAATAAAGAAAAAATACTTTGAATATCCATATAAAAACACCAAATCACTGTTATAGGTGGGAATATTATACATCTATCAAAATATTTGACACCAAAGTTGGGCACAGTGGTGCATGCCTGTAATCTCAGCACTTGGGAGGCTGAGTCAGGAGGATTGCGAGTTCAAAGCCAGCTTCAGCAATGGCGATGCACTTAGCAACTCAGTGAGACCCTGTCTCTAAATAAAATACCAAAAAGGGCTGGGGATGTGGCCCAGTGGTCGAGTAATCCTGAGTTCAATTCCCTGTACCAAAAAAAAAAAAAAAAAAAAGAAAGAAAAACTTGACACCAACACTTTATTCCAGAAGATAAAGGAGTAAGGTAACAAAATGTCCTATTATTTCTCTATGAGTTCTGTTCAGACCTTCCTCTTGAATTTTAGTGAAGAATTTCTAAAAGCCCACCACATCTAAAATGTGATGTAACCTGAGTTAACTCTATATCTCAAAGCTCTCTATTCACATATAATACTTACCTCAATGAACATCATAATACACACTGAGCATCAAAGTAAGTCTTCAAGGTTTTTTATTTTAATCCATCCTCTTCCACTGCAGAAGCAGCAATGGAGTCACATATAAGGTAGAAATTTTCCTAAGGTCACTTTGCTATTTAGTCGTTTGTTATTCATCTAGTAACAATCCAATATCTTTCATTCAAAATCTGTTTTTGCAAATCTTTTACTGTAACTTTGTAGATGTTCTGTCTAAAGCATATTTAAAATTCACAGTCCATGTTAAAAAACCAATTTATTAAACTCATGAAACTGTATATTATCTGTGTCTCTTTGTCAAATAATTTACATGAAAATGGTTATATGTATAGACATGAGACAACAAAAAGTGTATAACCAAGATAAAAGCATCTGTCTATGTGGATTATCATAGAACATACTTCCTAGACAACTATCATAGAACATACTTCCTAGACTAGACGACAAAGGAATAGATTGTCATGCTAGCCAGGGGATTCAAGGTTTAGATACTCCATCCCATAGAACATTGTCTTGTCCTTTAATCACCAGAGAAGTGACAACAAAGAAACAAAAATCTCAGAAAAGAGTTTAAGAGTGAAAAAGAAAAAACAAAAATCAAAGAAATACAGACATCATATGTGTGTATACTTTAAAAGTAGAATGCAATCATTCTGCTAAGTTCAAATGTCTTCAGATTTTTTGCATAGGGAAGAGAGGAGTCAGAAGCTTAAACCCAGTCCCGGGTGAGGGAACTGTGCAGGGCCAACACACTGAGGAACACTTGGAGGCCATGCATGGCTTAAGATATCCTCTTGTCAATGCTGCTGCCATGCTTCGGCCCCCCTTTTTCTTTTCCCATTAGGAATTGAAACATTCGAAGGGATAACATTAGGATGCCATTCAAAAAAGCTCTCCAAATTAGCATTAAAGTGAAGGAGCCTATAATCAAGGAGATAGCTAAAGATTGCGGTTAGCTGAGAGCCATAAAAGATGTTCTAGTTTCCACCTGATATTAATACATTATTCAAAGAATCTTTGTATGCCCGTGAACACTGCGTGACGCACCTGTAAGCTTGAGCTGTAAGCACGTGTCCTTGTTAAAGCTATATGTATATAACTTGGTGAGGTTCGTTAGTGTGTGTGGGGGAAGAAGAAGGTGGTGGTTGGAGTTAGAGCATTTGGAGTGATTGCTGGAGCTGGAGAGAGAAGAAGAATAAAAGACCTTTTTTCATTTTCATCCTGCCTCCGAATTTTCCTGTGGCGTTCGCTGCTCCAAGCGACTTCCACTTCAGGCAGCGACAGGTGGTGGCCCGTACGGGGAATTTGTCACGCAGTGTTCACGGGCATACAAAGATTCTTTGAATAATGTATTAATATCAGGTGGAAACTAGAACATCTTTTATGGCTCTCAGCTAACCGCAATCTTTAGCTATCTCCTTGATTATAGGCTCCTTCATTAAAGTGCTTTTTCTTCCAATAATTTGGAATAAATTAACTACCATTAACACCGTTAACACTTATTTTTAGTATCTACAGTGTCAGCATGGAATGTTCTGGGCCATGTTTGGTTATGGCATCAACATGTCCTTAGTGTCCCTTCCCTCTTCCCCCATTCCTTCCCACATAGGCTACACCTACTCCCAGACCCAGATTTACTCTTGTTTCCAACAATGCTCTCCACTCACCCACTCCAAAATGGTCTTGTCTCTGAATGTCTACACAAGATTCTTGACCATAACATTTCTTCATAAAATAATATTATGTTGATTTGGGACATCTTTTTAATCATAGAATTCTAGAAAGTATGATTTGTAATGGGATCTGAGAGATATGAGAATACGATTCCCTTGGTTTTTATCTATTATCTCTCTGAAGTCAATAATCCGTCTTTGACACAGGGCTGCAGGGAAACGCTCTGTCCCATCCTCAGAGCTGACTGCCACTCAGCTCTCCCTCTGCCTATGGGAAGAACCCTCCCCACTCCCTGCCTTCCACACCTTGGCCTCCAGTTCTGCAGGTCCAGCAGAAAGTAATGTTGGTCATTTGTGGCGACTATGGTTTGCACCACTCAGCATCTACTCACCTTGCCTCTGGGAAACAGGCCTTAATTTCCATCAAGAGGAATTTCTTTTTCCAATCTCAATTTTTCATGTGAGAGAATAAAGAGCATGCTCCCCAGGACTAAACTAATTAGTGTTTCTACCTAACTGCAAGACTGGTAAAAAGCACAGGTCCAACCAATTAAGGTGAACCTTTTCATTTCTGAAGGTTTTTTTTTTTTTTTTTTTTTTTTTTTTAGAACTCCATGGAATCCTCCCCTTCTCTCTCCCTCTCCCTCTCCCTCTCTCCCTCTCTCTTCCTCTTCCTCCCTCCCTCTCTCTCATTCTCTCTTTTCCCTCTCTATTTCTCTCCCTCTTCCTCCCTCTCCCCTTCTCTCTTTATCTCTCTCTTCTTCCTCTCTTTTTCTCTCTCACATTCCCATTTGCCAGATGGTTTCACTGGCAAAGCTACTGAATAGTTAAAGAGAAAACGCTACTTCTATACGAATTCTTTCAGAACCTGTGAATGTGGAAAATTTCCAACTTAATCAATAAGGCCAACACTACCCCATAACCAATGTCAGACAAAGACAATTTAAGAAAAAAAAAATGGAAACAAGCCAGGCGATGGTTAATTTTAAGTATCAACTTGGCTGAGCCAGGGAATGTTCAGATGATTATGAAGCAGTATTTCTGAGTGTGTCTGCCATGGTGATTTTGGAGGAGAGGAGTATTTGAGACAGTAAGCTGGGTACAGAAGATTACCCTCTCACCAGTGTGAATGGCATTGCCCAGTCAGTTGAGGGCTGGAACAGGAAGAAAGGAAGCTGTGGAAGAGCAGATTCTCTCTCTTCTTCAGCTGGAACACTCATCTTCTCCTGCCCTCAGACATAGGGCCTTCTGCTTGAGCCTTGAGTTTCTGGAATGCATGCCAGTGTCCTCCACACTCCCTGTGGTCCTCAGACCTTAGGACTCAGAGGGAATCACACCATCTTTTTTCCTGGTTCTTCAGCCTCCAAAGAGCATGTTGTGGAACTTCTTGTCTTGCACAGGTGCTTGAGTCAATTCCTCCAAAACAGTCCTCTCTTATGTATGTACATACATACACATATATTGCACACACACACATATATATATATACTATATATGTACATTTTAAGTATATATGTGTGTGCATATGTGTGTCTTTATATATATATATATATATATATATATATATATATATATTGATTCCATTTCTTAGGACAACTCTATTACATACCACTATCTCTCAAAAAATAGGTATGAAAATACTCAACAAAATAGTATTAAGTCAAATTCTGCAATATGTAGGAAGAATAACATATTGTGATTAAGTGTTGTCTTGCCGTAGCAATGTAAATTGGTTCAATACTTGCCAATCTGTCAATGTTATTCACCATATTAATAGAAAAATATGATTATATCAAGAGATACAATCAAAGTATATCACAAAATGCAAGAATCGTCTATGTTAAAAACCCAGCAAACCAGAAATTAAAGTGAAGTTTAACAATCTAAGGTAACCTACAGAAACCATCCAGCTAGCTTCATTGCTAAGTGGAAGACTAAAGTTTTTCCCATGGAACTGAAAACAAGGCAATGTTGTAAGCTTTCTCAGTTCCTACTTTACATCCTACTAATTAATGTTCTTACCAAATGCAATGAATCAAGAAAATAAAGTGAAAGCCATACTAACTAAAAAGGAATGCATAAACCTCTATTTTTTTTTTTTTTTTTTTTTGCAGACAACATGAATATCTACATAGAAATTTCCCAAGAGTCTACAAAAAACTACTGGAAGTAATAAATGATTTTAGAAAAGTCATAGAAGTCAAGATGAAAATAGAAAATAAAAAAAGAAAGTCATCTTCCAATATACTATCAAAGAACAAATGGAAGTCGAAGTTTATAAAATGCTGTCAGTTAGGAATTCATCAGAACATATGATATTATTAGGTAAAAATGGTTAAAGCATGTGCCAATGTTACATGCTGAGAAATGACATGTCAACACAGGTAAGTGAAGCATATTCAGGAAAATAGACACACCATGATCGAGAGTGAAGACTCAATTTTGGTGAGTTTTGTCAAAACGGATCCACAAATTCAACACAATTCCAGTTAAAATTTCCACAATTTCTTACAATAAAATAACTTTAAATCTCCAATGGAAAAATTACAAAAATAGCCAAAATACTTAGAAAAAAACAAAGTTGAATGATTCACACAATCTGACTCAAGACTTAAGGTAAAAAGTCAGCAAACGAGGAGGGGCAGCACCAGTGAACCCAGGTGTTGCCAGCATTCTCTTTAAATACCTCAGAGTAAATACTGTAGGCTGTGTGGGCCATGGATTCACTGTCACAACCAGTCACCTCTGACATTTTGGTGAGAAAGCAACCCAAAACAATATATAAATAAATAAGGGTGCTTTTGTTCCCATAAAACTTTATGTTACCCAAATTTGAACTTCATATTATTTTCAGGGATCATGAAATATTATTTTTCTTTTCATTCTTTTTATTATTTTAAAATGTAAAGATCATTTTTAATTCATAGGTCAGGTAAAAGGAGGCAACAGGCCAGAGTTTGCTGAGCTCTGGGCTTCAGGATAGACATACGATCAATGCAGTTGAAATTGACCCATTGACATATGGTCAATTTATTTCAACAAATGCAAGACACATATGTGGAGAATTCTTAGTTTTTTCACAAATGGTACCAGAACAACTGTACAGTAATAAGAAAAACAAGTCCTCTACCCAAACCTCACACCATAGCAACAACAAAACTCAAGTTTTATCAGACATAAATGTATAACTTATGACCATAAACAACAACATAGAAAATCCTATACTTTAGATTACCACCACACCTCAATTCTAATATAAAAATAATTTTAATATAAAATAAATAGGCAGTAATGAGTGCTGAAAAACTTTGAGCTACAGACTGGTATTTTCTTACAAAGTTAAACATATACTAACAATGGAGCCAATAATCCTACTTCTAGGTATTGTCCAAGATACATGAAAATATTTGCTCAAAGACAAATGGCTGTATGTCCATGTTTATTATAATTGCCCTAAACTGGAAGCAATCTACATGTCAGTCAAAAATAGATGAACAAATGATATCAAATCCATACCATGCAATACAACTTAGTAACAAAAATGACACAAGCAATCATGTGGATGCACAACAAATGCACTGTTCTAAATAGAATCAAGACTCAAAAGGCAACAATACTATGAGATTCTGTTTATATTACATCCCAGAGAATGAAAAACCATAGGTGTAAAATATATGTCTGTTTCTTCTATGTGCTGGGAGAAATGAAGAACAATGACTTTAAAGGGTCTTAAGGAGCTTTGGGGACTGTGGAAAGGCTCTAATGTGGTGATTACATGAATGTTTGTGTTGGCCAAATTTCACAGAACCAGACGTGAAATTTACATACACTATATGCCAAGTTATGTACATTAAATCTGATTTGAAAAGGTAGGAGAGAGAAACAGAGAACGATACCAGGTCTAACTCCATGGATGTCTTTTGTTTAGAGAGGAGAAAGATGACAAAGAGCGAGCAGAAGAGTGCAGAGAGAACTTGAGTGAGGCAGGAAGAGAGTTGAGAAAGTGGTACCTTGAAGGCCAGGTGCCCTGCGTCACTGAAGAGTGCATCTGACTGGGCACACAGGACAGGACCAGGTAGGAGCAGTTGCACATAGTAACGGGGCAGCCATTGGGGCAGAAACAGAAAAGGATAGTTTTGGATCGAATGGGATAATAGTGGGTTTAAATAAAATGGAGAAGCAAAACTGAAAAAAGAGTAAAAAACAACAACAACAACAAAAAAAACTTTTTGAATTTTACTCTAAGCAAACATAGTAAAATAGTGCCTGTCATGGTGTAGATATGTGATGTCCCCCAAAAGCTCATGGTGAGACAATGCAAGAAAGCTTGTATGTGAAAGTCTTGGGTTATCAGAGTCTTAACCTAATCAGTGCATTGATCCCCTCAGGGGGATTAACTGGTAGGTGACTGCTGGTGGGCTGTGGCGGGAGGTGGTAGGTCACTAGGGCCTGCTTTTGGGGTACACATTTTGTCCATGGCGTGGGGCATCCCTCTTTCTGCTTCCTGGTGTGATATCCGGAGCTGTTTCCCTCCACTACATCCTTTTACCATGATGTTTTTCCTAACCTTTGGGCCCAGAGTAATAGAAGCATCCATGTATGGACTGAGACTGCTGAAACCATGAGCCTTCAAATAAACTTTTCCTCCTGTAAATGTTCTTTCCAGGTCTTTTGGTCATAGCCATGAAAAAGCTGACTACAAGAGGGCCCTATTCAGAAATCATATGGAATCAAAGATTTTGACCTTATTATATTTTTAAAGATAATACCGCTTGATTCTCTATCGATATGAATGATGTAATAGAAACAACAGTCATCACATCAGAGAAGCAAGAATTGCTGGAGCCATAGGCTCGAGTAAATGAAAGAGGATGAGATAGGGTCCAGGTTTCTGTTAAGGATTTTAAAGACCTGAATCAGGGAAGGGGTCTGAGAAGTCTGATCACTAAGATAAGCTGGTTCAAGTGCCCTCTTTAATCTGGAAGAGGTCCTCATCCAAGGTAAAGCCAGGGTTTTCACAAGGTGGTGCGGAGCCCCAGAGAACTGGGGGCTGTGAGACCAAGATGAGAGCCCTGAGTGACAGCCAGGAAATTTCTATTTGGGCAAAACGTGAAAGGTAAATCAAGAAACTCCAGAGACAGGGAAGGTACAGTTTGAGGATGGGGAGGTAGGTTGAGGAAAGGCAGCACGGGGTCTTACCCCCGGGGCATTGGAAAGCAGACCATCAAAATTCATATCACACCTCTGGATTTGGACAGATGATCAATTCAAAATCCCACCTCGCCGTGACTCCTTCTCTAATGCTAGCCCTTGCCAAGATTGACTTGGTAATTAGGAGACCTTGGCCTGCCACGTTAAGGTTAAATATGACTATAGCTAATGAAACTGTGGTTTGTCTTAAGAAAAAGCATTTGTCGACTTGGTTCTAGTTGTTTTGATGGGTAGTTAAAATATGTGCAAAGTGCAAGTGGATTGATTTTGGATGTGATTAATCTTTTGCTAGAGTATTGAGGGAAAATTGCAAGCACGTGAACTCCAAAACTATAAGAAATAAATCCCTGTTGAGTCCAGTGTTAAGCCTTTCTTAAATTTTATTCTTCCATGTGAATGCCAAGATTTTTTTTTCCATTTTGAATATTTCATTAAAATGGTAAAACTTTTTGAGAGAAAGGAAAAAAAAAAGTGATGCAATAAGCAAATGCTCACTCTATGTGTGCATTTCAGGAATGGAAATAACTGTCATTTTTGCTTCATCATAGGTTTCAAATTGCTTTCAGTAATTTGATCTCATGTTACCATCATGATAAAAATCATTTGTCCTCATTTTACAATACAGACTCAAGACAGCGATTAACAAACAGTCTCACTTAAACCCACCCACTAAGGACAGAACCAGAGCTAAAATCCAGCCACCGTGAGTTCAAGTTGACTTAATATTCTGCCAGGTTCATGTGTCCTATCTGTGGCTGATCAGCACAATTTGGTATGGTGTGTGCAAAATCTGCCTCCCTATGTCTCTCCTGGAGACATTCTGAATTGGTCAAATAGGGACAGGAGCCTGTATTAAGCCTCCTTGACAGCCCCAAAGATGTACCTAATCTGATAAATTCATCCAATTTTGTACTATGACACAGCAGCATCTTCGGGAGCTGCCACCAAGGAGTACCCTGATACAGACTGTACCTACAGAAATGGAGTAAGCCTTGAAACAAGAAATCATGATGTCAACATCTGTTCTGCTGCTCTTCTGTTGAATATTCTTCAGCAAGCTGTCATCTCTCTGAATCCTGGTGCACTAGTCCATTTCATGTTACTATGATGAAATGCCTGAGGCTGAGTACTTCATAAAGAAAAGAAGTTCATTTAGCTCACAGTCTTAGAAGTTCAAGAGCATGGCACTAGCATCATTCGGGTTCTGGAGAGGGCCCTTTGGCTCTGTCACATGGAAGAGTCATAACGGAATCACAGGCAAGAGGGATAGGTCAAAGAACACAGAAAGATGGAAGGGAATTTGGGTCTCAGGCTTGCTATTTTATAGGAGTTTGCTCTCATGAACTAATATTCAGGGTTCCCTGACAACCACCTTCATAGCTTTTGAGGGCAGCACCTCCAGTGGTCTAACCAGTCCCATGAGGCCCCACCTCATAGGTCAACTGCCTCCAAACACTACCCCACTGAGGACCACGCTCACAATACCTGAAGCCTCGGGACACACACTCTAACCATATCCAAACCGCAATGCTTGGGTCTCTGAAACTTAAGAAATTAAGGTAAAGCCACAGAAGTTCCATGAAGATCAGAGCATAACGTGATCATTCAGTGTCATTTCTTAGACAGACTAAAATTGAAGCTTTAGAAATTAAAGTTTGGCAGAAAAATATACAGGGTACAAAAATCACAATTGAAAAGTCACAAGCAGAAGGAATGGGGTAAAAAGCAAATGAGTTCTGAGATTCATCTCTATGTTCTTTGGGTTTAAAATTCTATTTTTTTTTTTTTTTTTTGGCACAAAATTAGCAATCCATTGACAATATTCTGAAATAACTCATATTTGGAATTACTGAAGAAAGTCGATGAGTTTCACACAAATATGCACCACACACACACACACACACACACACACACACACACACACACACAGAAACCTGCAGGTTGTGCATTTTAGCAGACCTAAATGTAAACTTCTGGAATCCAAAATAAACTCCAAGTTGGCGATATCTAAAATTAACCCAAGTATGCTACTGTCTGCAAAAGAGAAATGTGAGAAGTCTGGTCTAAGGATAATGATAGTGATTCAAACCCAGCTTGGAAGCCAGGACTTCTGTGGGAGACAGAAGCTGAGGGGGATATGGGGTGCTGTCCTTACAATAGCAATCCGAGGTGTCACTCCAACTGCAGCTCATTAATTCTCTTTGCCCCAAAGCCTGAACCTGATGACTGTGTCTAACATGCAGCCTTACTGAAGGCACCATGCCCCTTCTCCATGGAGAATTCTTACTGGCTTAAGACACTTCTGTTTTCCAAGTTGAGATGAGGACACCTGCTAATGAATGATTCAAGATAACACAGGTGGCCCAGGGCTGGGCCTGGCAGGTGGATTCCTGGAATGGCGCCCCCATGAGGATCCTTTAGGCAGAGGGAGAGCAGGCCCAAAGCCAGATTCCTCCTTGGTCCATTATGCATAATCGCTGTCAATCAAGTTCTCCTGCTGTGTCCTCAGGGATGTCAGGAGGAGAAAACAGCTCTGCTATGCTTAAAGACAGCACTCCACTCACTTCAGTGGAAGCAGCAGCAGCCCATGGCTTGTAGCTTGATCCTTCTCTCTGCAAGGAGATAAGATTGTTTATTGTCACATTAAGAGTGAACTCCTTAGAGAGGCTGCAGCGAGTTCTGTGCTGTCCCACCCCCATCTGCCTTTCAACCAGACTTCCCTACAACTTCTCCTCCATTGATACCACAGCAAGGGAGGGTGACAGATTGTGTTTCCCCTAATTCATAGGTTAAAGTCTCAACACCCAATGCCCCAGCATACGAACTTAGAACTTACTTGGAAATAAGGTCATTGCAGATATTGCAGATGCAATGAAGTAGGGTAGAGCATTCCCCCTAAATTCAGTTTGACAGTAGCTTTACAAAAAGGGGAAATTCAGACCCAGAGAATAACATGTGAAGATGAAAACAGAGGTAAGGGGTGATGCTTCTTATAAAACAAGGAATAGCCAAGATGCCAGCAAAGCACCAGAAGGCAAAGGAGAGGTGAAGGACTGATTCTCCCTCAAGGCAATCAGCTCTCATAGCATCATAGCACCTTGATCTTGGACCTCCTCGCTTTTTTTTTTTTTTTTTTTTTTTGTGTGTGTGTGTGTGTGTGTGTGTGTGGTACTAAGGAATGAACCCTGGGGCACTTAACTACTGGGACACAACCCTTTTGACTTTTTATTTTGAGACAGACTCATTAAGTTGTTTAAGGCCTTGAAAATTTCTTGAGCTCTTCCTGCCTCAGCCTCCAAGTCTCTGGAAGCATAGGCATAATAAGCCACTGCCTCTGGCTCAACTCTGATTCCTATTTTTTTTTTATTTGTTCTTTTTAGTTACACATGAAAGTACAATGTTACACATACATGGGGCATAACTTCCCATTTTTGTGGTTGTACATGGCACATGGAGATACACTGGTTGTGTAGTCACATATGAACATAGGAAGTGATGTCCCACTTATTCTACTGTCTTTGCTATTTCCATCCCCCATCCTTTCCCTCACTTCCTTTTGCCTAATCCAGTGAACTTCTGTTCTTCCCTCTCTCTCTCTCCATTGTGTTTTAGCATACACATATGAGAGAGAACATTCAGCCTTTGGTTTTTGGGGATTGGCTTATTTCACTTAGCATCAACTGTGACTCTAACCAAAACAATGATGGAATCTCTACTCAGAGGGTCTGAATTACAGCACTCAATATCATAGACTTGGACTTCAGAAAGACCTAGTTGTAAACCTGGCCATCTATTGAATGGATAATTCCTGGAGGAGTTCCTTTACCTAAATAAATACTCCTCTGTTCTAATTCCTATAAACAGTGGGACCAATACCTATTTCCCCAAAGGCTTGTAAGGACTCAATTGCGTGAACAACAGAAAACTCCAATCTGCTGCCCAGGTACAGTAACTTCTTATCAGGAAGCAGCAGGAATTAAGTTCTCTCGGGGATTAATTACCCTCTGTTTCATCTGGACTCTTTTGTTTCTCTTGCAGGTTCCATGGAAGAGTGGTTTGCTTGAGAAAAGTCTTTCTAGTCTGGTTAGTTTTGCCATCTCAACTCATAAAAGCTTGCCTTTAAGAAGTGCACGCACACACACCAATCCCCACCTGCATCACTCATGGTAATCAGTTTTAAAGTAGCTTATGTACATATGTACATTTTCCCTACTAGCCTATGTCTTTGTGGGAGAACTTAGTTTTAATTTTCATCTTTTAGTTCTTTACCAAATAGGTTTTCATCCACTCTATGGTGAATAAATAGATGCTTGGACAGTTGAATGAATCAATGGATGAATGGCGTGGTTCTGAGTCAGAGGTAAGGAAGTTCCAGGAGGGAGCTCTGGTTTTTCTTTCGGGTGTCACTGGGGTCATACATGAAGGTGTTTCCTCCTGATGTGGCAACACAGTACACAGAGGAAGTGCAGAAAGAGCATCTACGATGGCTGGGAAAGGCACCAACTGGACACACCAGAGCCGACGGTTGGTGGCCTGCTATTTACACATGCATGCACTTTTCCAATTGCAACACCTGACATTTACAAGGTCGTGTTTTTTCTTGTGATTTAATGTTTGAACTAGGCCAAAGAGACTTTGTTTTCCATGTAAGGGTGAGGAAACTGAGGCAGGTAAATTCCCTGGGAGCACCTAAGCTAATCAGAGACAACCCACTCAAGGAGACAGTCTTCTTAGATGGCCTCATTTTTGGCTCTTCTCATTTCTTGAAACTTGCTGACTTTGATTTCTGCCTTCCCCTACTTCTACTTGATTTCATGTAGTTGGCTTCCATAATAAAGGTTTAGTCCACATACATAGTTGAAAGTTAGCATGTTTGGGCTTTGTAGCTTTCTTGACTTGGAGACAACATGGCCCTGGGAGTTACCAACCTGAACACAACCCATTCAGCTGGGAATGAAACCTCTAGGACTAAGAAGTATGGCTCCAGAGTGAGGCATCAGATAGGCTATAAAGATGATGCCCATGAAATCCTGGTCACTGTCCTAGTTCTGGTCCTTATTAATTGGTTGATGATTTCATTTTCTCCCAGTCTCAGGGTTCTCATCTGTAAAATGGAAATTGGACTCTGCTCTAATTCAGAGTTCATGGCAATCACCTGTACAGTAAAAGCAAAACTTCCCTGAAAGTCTACAGCAGAGATTAATTCATTCCTACACTCCTAATAACGGTAGGTTCTGGAGTCAGCTCTTCATATTAAAGTTGTATACATACAGGCTGCCCTCCAGCATCCTTAGAAGTACAAAGTTCAAGGTGAACAGTGCTATTTTTACATGTCTACCTAACCAGCTTTACTTGCTGTGAACAGATAGTTTGCCATCTCTCTTCTTGGACATAAAGCACATTGTTCACCTGATTTGCTAATGAACATGTGACAGAAAAAGTATGAACATTGACTGTACAAGTAATTTTCAACTGAGGCCATGGCATTTCCCTGTCTCACTCGTCACAATCCAGGACATATCTAGAAGAGCAGAGAAATGGGTTGGGGAGCCATCAGAACCACCGGTATGCCCTCTTCCCACTGCCATACTCCACCTCCCTCCCTCTCTCATGGTCATTATTACCAACATCATCATATGTCATTATATCCCAGCATGTACGGTAGAATCATACAAATCAAGTATGTGTTACCCAAGATCTCAGGGTTGAGAAACCAGAGATTCCAAAGCCCTTGGTGGGAACTGAAATAGCAGAGCACAGGAAGAGCTTCAGGTCATTATTCAAGACCAAATGACTCAGTGCTCCCCCAGCAGACCATGCAGCCCAACCCTGGCTTTGAACAGCATCCTCCCATCTGTCCGCTCCATCTCTGTTTCAGCTTCCCTGATATATTTGACTCAGCTTCCTGCCCCACCCTCATTCCATTCCTTCTCACACTTCCAGTGACTGCCAGTGAAGGGGAGGAGAGGAGTCCTCCAAGGGTGGACAGGAGTTGAGGAAGTGGCAGGGAGTGGGCAGCTACAACTGTGTCTCAGGAGGCCCTGCTGCAGGTCTCATAACTGAGTTACATGCATGGAGACTTGCACATTGAGAGACAGTGGGTGCTTCCAGTGAAAACAGGGAGTTATTAGTGATCCAAAGGAAAAAAAAAAAAAGAAGGAAAGAAACAGAAAATATCACATTTTCCTCTGGCCAAGCCAACTCAAGATGATTTTCTTTTTTGTTGTATTAGAATTAGATTATGATCAGGTTGGCTGTTCTATAAGCCTCCTACTATGGGATGTTGGCGCTTCAGTAGGTGGGGGTGGGCGTGGGGGACATGCTAATGAACCCAGAGCCATGCAGGCCTTGCTCAGCAGCCACCCCTGGAAGGGCTTTCCCCAGAACCTCCTGAGCCCAAATTGGCATCTCCCTCCCTCGCCTCTTCACAGGCGTCCTGTTCTTGATTTCAAAGTCACTATGCTTTTTAAAGACGGTGGCAGCAGGCTTCTGAATCTTCTCCTTGCCTTTGGTCTCAGCATTCTCCAATTTATCACCCATGCTGTATCCAGAGGCAGCTTTTAAACTGTAAATTTGACGAAGCAATTTGCTTCCTAAAACCTATCATTATCCACCAGTTACCTTCCAGACAGAATTCAAAGTCCTTAAGAAGCCTCCAATCCATCCAAGCAAGCACTCACCACACCTTCACAGAGTGAGGCCAGATTCAAGCAGGCACAGAAAGAAGAAACAGATACCATGAACACATGCAGCTTTATTTACATTCTCTAATGTAATGTAGTTCCATTCTCAGGCATGAACTCTGTTAAACCCATTGCTTCTCGGACCCTGTCTTACTAAATATGAAAAGCCTACACATTTGGATTTGCACTACCTCACCAACATTTAAGTATGGAAAAGAAGCAAAGAGAATTTCTTCCATCTTTTATGAAGCTATGCACCCACATATTCTTTAGTAAGCTAGGTTTTTAAACAAAAAAAAAAACATTATTTAAAGGTCACCTCACAACCTTGTCTTTTGACTATTCTGTGTTCTTCAGAACACTGTGTTAGGTTCAGTAAGCCTGTAATGAATGCTGGGCTTTTGTGCCTACATACTGCTGGTGCTGAAATGGATTCTGAGAAAAATCCTTATCTGCTTTAGACAGAGTGGGAGAGTAACATAGTAAAACAGTATATATGTTTTTTTTTTCAAAAGACAATCTGTTTTCAACTTAGAGTCAGTTTGAAAAGTGCATGTCCAATAAAATGAGTGGCCCTGAAACTACATTCCCATTCCCAAAGACAGTCAATGCACACATATGCAGAGAAAGAGAAACAGAGACAGAGAATTGCAATTACAGGCCATAAGGTATTCCAAGAAGACTATATTGGTGGACTCTCTGCAAATAGGCAGCTGACAAAGCACACTCTTGCTAAGTGAGCTATAATAGCTAAATAAGCAGAAATGGTCCACTTTCTTTAAACAGTACAATTAAAGCCCTGGTAGATAATTATGCTCATGCTAAATACACAATACATGGTTCTCATTCAATTCTAAGGCATTCTCAACTCATCTCCATCAATGTCTTCACAAAATCTTACATGTTGTAGTAGATATTTTTACTTTGCTGAGTTATAGAAACATAAAATCTCTCAACTGGAAGCTAGAAAACTGGACTGGAGTGCGCAGATGAGGTACATAGCAGATCTGTTTTTTTTTTTTTTCATATAGGATGAGATAATATTTCATTCATTCAGTTCACTCAAGACATACATATTAAACCTGTAAGAGGTAGCAAGCACACTCTTAGGTGCTGAGAATGTGGTGCTAAACAAGTCGGAAAACAAATTGATACCTGGATGAGGTTGACAGATAATGATGAGGCCAAGATATAAAGGAACAAGACAATTTCTGATAATTTTTGTGATAAGTAAAATAAAGAAAATGAAGCAGAATATATCAAAGCAGGTGGTGACAGCCAATTTAGATAGGATGGCCAAAGAAGGACAAGTGATGAGCTGGCCTATGATAAGCTGTGGAATGAAGCTGACTGCTTAGGATATCAAGGCCAAGAAAGCCTGAGATGGGCCTCCAAAGTTTTTTTTTTTTTTTTTTTTTTTTTTTTTTTTTCACCAGGACAAAATAAAACGGGGTATTGCAATTTCCCAGTTCACAAGAAAGTTGCAACAGATAGCAAACATTATTAAGTGCTTCTCCAGGCACCCATTGTTGTATAGTAATCTTCCCAAATTGTGTAGCCTATAGGAAAAAACAATCATTTTTTTCAGTATTTCTCAAAAGTCTGGGGATTTAGTAGGGTCAGCTTGGTGGTCTTCACTTCTTGGATGGTTTTAACTAGACAGTGAATAAGACAGGATATATACCATAAGGTTCCACAGTCACATGCCCGGTAGGTAGCTGATGCTGGTCATTAGTCAGTATTCAACCTCAGACTGGAGCAGCTGCCACAGCCTTGCCAAGTAACTTGCGCTGCCTCAGGCACAGTGCTGGACTCCCCTGAGCAGGCAGCCAAAGGGGCCCATTTATATTGTGTGGGCCTGAAAACCACCAGAGTGCTCCCTTTGTTGTACTCTGTTAGAAGAGCAGCCAAGGAGCCCAGGTTGAAGCTCCTTGACTGTGGACCCTAAGGTACAGAAACTTGGCTTCTGGTTTCTCTCAAAATCAAAGCCTTATCAACTGGAGAGACAATTTATCTGGCTACTACTCCCCTTTCACATCACACACACACACACACACACACACACACACACACACACATACAGCATACAGTGCTGAATTCCATACAGAATCACATCTATTGGTACTCTCAGGAGAAGGCAGAAAATAAAAGGCATTCACAGTTGACTGGCCCTTAACAATTGTGAAATTCAGCCTTGCCCCTGTTCTGCAGACTCTTTCCTCCTCCTGAGAGTGATACTCCCAGCTGTTGGCTCTGTACTGCTGGCTCTTGATTCTTTTTATGAGTCATTCATTCATCACTTTTCATAACAAAATTCACTATGAAAATAATTAGTCTTCTCCCTCACTTCCCCACATTTTGTACCACCTCCATTCCCTCCATCCAAGCAGGTACTTCTTTATTTATTTATTTTTTTTTCCAAGCAGGTACTTCTTCTACCATGCATTTATTTAAAAGTCTTGATAGGATTTTTTATGACACTCATATCAGTTCACTCCATTAGATTAAACCAAATCACAAATCTCTTTGAGAAAAGCACTTCTCTTCTCTATTTTGGGTTTGTTATAAAACTGCTAATGGAAAAGGACCTTACAGTTCTTAGAAGACCTACTGTTTAATGGAGTTGATCTGCAAGGTGTCACCTCAAGATCCACATAGGCCGCTTTATCTGTCTGCAGGGTTTTATATGACAATGCATAGTTGTTCTCAGGTCATGGAATATTCCACTTTGTATATGATCTTTGACTTGAGACTTTTTAATTTTAGAGTCGTGTACTGTCTGGAGAGGCTGGGAGTGGAAACAAGCTTTAATCTGGAATATAGCAAGCCTTGAATTCTTTAAATCTAGCAACACTATGGGCTGCACATCTTATCTACAGCCTTAAGACCATTAGTTGTATTTTCTCACTGAGACCTTTTGACAGGTGCCAGTGTTGTCAGACTTTCAACCACCACATGTGTCTTTGTCCTTTATCCTTCAGCTTCCAGAAACAGCACCCTCACTATCATTTAGACTCTCCCTGATAGCCTTCTTAAAGTATCATCAGATTTTTATTAGCAGTCCCTTCAAGATCTTTATTGCTAACTTCCTTTTGATGGATTACAAAAGCAATGACAATTTTTAAAATATTACGACAGCACCTTACTTATGGTATTTTGATCTATTTCTTGAAAAACATTTACCTCAAAATTAGTGACTTAAAGCAATGATCATCCTATTATTATCTTGCATAATTTAGTATACTGAGCCAGCTTACCTTGGTGTTCTAACTCAGGGTATTTCACTGGGCTGTATGCTGGTGGTTGCTAGTTTAAGTCATTACAAAGGCCTCCATACTCCCAGGCCCAGGGTTACTGCTAGTTGTCAGCTAAACTTTAACTAGAGCTGAGAGTGGGTGACTTGTGCATGCTCTTTCCATATAGCTCTGGCTCATAGGATGCACCGCATGTCAGAATTTGGGGACTGAATTTTTTAGCCTTTTAAAAGTTCTTACTATGTCCCAGGTCAAGTTTAGGCCTTTTTTAGGTGTTACAATAATGATTAAGTCCTACTGTATCTCCTTGGGAAGATTCCAGTCTACAATGACTTTTTACTGTGTCAAGTTAAGTGACAAAACCACTGTAAGTTCTACATGCTGTGGCTGACATGCTGATATAATTGCCAAACTAGGTCAGAAGCCTCTTTCAGCCTCTCCAGGTCTCTAACCAGGTGAGCACTTGCTTATGGCCAAAGGCCTGTGCAGGTCACTAGTGTGGTTGGGTTGGAGGCAGGGCCATGTGGGACAGTTTTCCTAATGGGTTTTAGTTTTCTTTACATATCCCAGTTTGTCCTTGCTGTCTCCAATTTCACTTCCATGCTTTTCTGCCAACTACTGGCTTTGCTGACCTTCAGTGACTTTAGGGCCATCTCCAGATGCTAAGTCAACAGCTTTCCATATTTTTGTCTACCTTCTCCCACAGTTATATATACCTAGCCCTCTTCTATAATAATTTCATATTACTCATGGTGAACCTGTTTCCCTAATGGAACCCAGACTAGTAGAGATGAGCATGATGAGTTCATTGTCATAACGTAGAAAACTATGTATTGTTATGTAATGCTATGTAAAGGAGTGAGTAATGGGGGAATGAGACGTGGTTTCATAGAAGTGACCCTTCACCTGGGTCCTTTCCATTATTCATACTTCAGAAAGGACAACGAATGACAGTCAAGGAGGACAAACAGCATCAATTCCACTGACTTTGTAGTAATTGACTCTGAATAAATCACCACTATTGACTATTACTGGAATGTTCTATCTCATGCTTAGGAATTCTCTAGGCTGCCCCCACGGGCCCCGTGTTGAACTTCTATCTGGTCAGGAAGGCTTTGGGATGCACAATACCTTACTCAGATCCTCACCCTCTGATTTTCTGTAGAGGTCTCCATAGGAAGCTGCTATTTATTCCTGGACATGGCGAGGCCAGGATGGAGAATCTTAATGACTTCTTGTTCTTCCTGAGCTGGCTTTTCTGGCTCTGCTTGATTACCCTATTTGCAGTGCATTCCCAGAATTTCAGGCACACCCATGCACAAATGTGCATGTCTCTAAAAAGCATTTTCTCAAAGAGAACATCAATCATTTCTCAAGCCAAATAAAGAGTTCTGCTGTCATGGAAGAGTTATATAGGAAACTGCAGTCTCTGAGTTTTAGCCTCCATTATGTCACAATGTAACTCTTAGACTTTGCGCAACTCACATCATGTCTCTGATCATCAATTTCCACAGCTGCAAAATAGACAATGCTGCCTTAATATTTGTTATTGGTGGTGTTCTTGCTGGTATTGTTTGATTAAAAATAAAATGTGTCCTTTTATTCAATGCTGTCTTTGTTTCTATCCCTTAGTGTTAGGACATAAAAATACTTGGTAGTTTAATGATCTGGGAATTTATTTTTCAGTCTGAAAGTTTGGTTTCTTGAAGACTCATTAAAGAAAAAAAAAAAAAAAAGAATTAGACAATGCATCTCAGAGTGTCTGGTAGATCAAAGTTGCTCCTCATTAGGGATCCAATAGGTTTCAATGCAAAGTTGGAATACTATTTAAACAGTAGAATGTTTAGTTCAGGGATACTAGTATCCTGTGTGGGTCAGTTATTTTTCTCTGCAAGACCACTGGAGAAAATAATAAAAACCACAGCAACACCTTCTTCTAGATGAAGACTAATAGTGGGGTCTTCATCTAGATTAATAGTTGAGGTAAGCACACATTAAGTATTGAGACCCCTTAGTCAAGGTTAAGATCAGGGTAAGACCTTTGTCTCTAAGCTTAACTGTGGAACTCACCATTCAAATTACAGTAAAATGTTTAACTGCTCAGCAGTGGAAAAAAAATTAACAGACAGAGGTATAAAGCTTGGAATAATGGATCTGTGCCAGTGTAAACTCTAGCCCATTCTTCACCTTTCCATACCCAAGCAGAAACCAGAATCCAGCATTTATTTAGAAGAACAGAGACCAAGGCTAGCATCTTACAGTCTGGTCACAAGGAAACCTAATTTCACAGAAACACACATTTATGTATTCCAACTTGCTTCTACTTTAAAATTACCCCTTAAGGAAATAAGACCCACTCAAAGGTTGAAAATTTTAGGAATCTCTCCTCACTGAGATCAGGAGAAAAAGTAGTAGAAATTGTACATTTAACCATGATATACCAATAAATTTATCCCATGAGTAGCTCTGTTCACACAATTTTATTTTCTTCTTTCTTTCTTTTTATGTTTTTCTTTACTTTTTTGGCCAACCAGATAAAGAACTTTGTTTTTATTCTTCAGTTCCCACATTAGAGCCTTATGTGACCTTGAAGGAGGCTTCTCTCTGGTACTCTGTCTCTAAATCCTTGAACAGAGTAGGTGTACCAGATAATTCCTCAAGTTACTCTCTGCCTTTGCAGTCAGCAGATAACCTAGTTATCGAGGTTTCTCTAAAGTACTTAAGGAAAACCTGAAAAAGCATGGTTTTATTCTTCAAGAAATGATTTTACATTCCATGTTTAAGTAAAAAAAAAAAAAAAAAAAACACTCTGGCTCATGACTGTTCTTTTAACAGACACAAAATCGTGGTGATTTTGCTAAAACTAAAAATAGAGTCTCTTTGGAAAAAAGAGAGTCACGTTGTTTATAAATAGCAAGACTCTGGGGCGTGTTGGGTTCGAAAGAGCAGTTTAAAGAGAAGTGCAGAGCAAAAGTACATCTGTTTATCTGGTTTGGCAGAGTCTAGCTGCAAGATTTAGAGCCATTGAGTTAGCTAAAAAAAAAAAAAAATGGCATGGAGATAAAGAACTAAGAATTGCCCAATATTTTGAGAGCAGGAAGGTGCATCTAATCATTCATTATTTAGAAAAAGAGACTGAGGCTTAGAGGAATTAGGTGCCTGGCCCACAGTCACAGAAGAGGAGTGGCTGGGAGGGGAAGCTCTCTAACTAGTTTTGCCCATTGCCTTGCCCCCCTTTGTTATAATCCTTCTTAGGCAGTCAATGCTGGAGCTCTCTGCCTATCCAGACACTGCATTTACCCAGTTGATTCTAAACTCCATTGTGAGATGGAGAGAAAGGAGGAACAGAGAGCATGCCTAGCTAGAGAGACCTGATCAAAGACCAGTTCAATAAAGTACTCTATTTAGCAGAGACATTAATAGGGTGCCCTGGAATGAACTTGAGGGGAAATACTGGCCTTGACGTCAGGACACCTACACTGTGGTCAGTAAGACAAGATCCTGTATAATTAACTGTTAGACATGCATAGTGCTGAAAAAAATATGATATTCATTTCACGAATATTCACAAGCCTCAATGTAGTTTACGTTTAGGTGCTGATGTTTCTTGAGAAATTTATTTTTATTTATTTTTCTTTCTTCTTATCTGGGTATATAGGACTTTTAATATTTTTATGACATAAACTATATAAATTGTCCAAGGACCAATTTTTCAAACACAAATAAAGCAGATGTCTTGTAATTGGTTTCAGATTATAAACACTTAGTTATATTACTCTTTTGTTAGAGAATTGCTTGGTAGTATTTTTAATACTTCGTTTTTAGAGCAAATTTAGATTTACTGAAAATTGAGTTGGAAGTCCAGTTGGTTTCCATATATACCCTTAAACTATCCCCTCATTTCTCCAATGATTAATAGCTTAAATTAATGTTGCAGTTTTGTTATAATTGATAAGTACATTTTAATGTATTATTACTTGAAGTTCACAGATTATGTTTATGCTTACTCTTGTTGTTATGCATTCTATGGGTTTTGACAAATGTGATCATATATATCCTCTATTACCATAGCATACAAAATAATTTTACCAAATTGAACAACTTCTGTGCTCCACCTATTCAATCTGACCTCTTCCTCAGAGCCCCTGCTAATTCCTGATAATTGCTAATCTATTGAATCTATAATTTTGCCTTTTATAGAATAGAATATAGTGGGGAAAATATGGTATTCTTTTCAGACTGGATTCTTTCCCTTAGCAATATGCATTGAATGTTCCTCCATGATTATGTAACTTGGTTACTCATTACGTTTTATCTCTGAATAATATTTCATTCCTTCAATATTCCATTTATGTTCATTTTTCTATTGACAGCCATTTTGGTTATCTCAGGTTTTGGCAATTATAACTAAAGTTGCTATAAAAATCTATGTGCAGTTTTCTGGGTGCACATTAGTTTTCAACTCATTCTCCTAAATGAATTGCCAGGCCCTATGGTAAGCACAGGTATGGTTGTATGAGAGACTACCCAACATTGTTCCAGTGTGGCTGCACATTTTGCATTATCACCAGTCACAGGTGAAAGCTCATGTACTCCACATCCTACCAGGACTGGAGGTCCTCTGTGTTGTGAATTTTGGTCATTCTAAGAGTTGTGTTGTGATACGTCCTTATTCTAACTTACAGTTCCCCAATGACATAATGTGCCAATTATCTTTTAATGTGATCATTTGTCACCTGTACATCTTCTTTGGTTAAGTTACCTATTTTTTTAGCCCAGATATTTGTTTTCTATTGTTGAGTTTTGAAGAGTATATTGGATACTAGTTCCCTATTGGATACATGTTTTCATATGTTGTTTTTTTTTCCTTTGTGGTTCATCTTTTTATTCTCTTAAGTTTTTTTTTTTTTTTTTTTTTTAAATAGGAAGGTTCTTTAAATTAAATTTATGAAATTCAGCTTATTTTTTTCTTTCACTAATACTAATGTTGTCATATCTAAAAAGCCATTCTCACATTCAAGATTATCTAGATTTTTCTCCAATGTTATCTTCTAAGAGTTTTATAGTTTTGCATTTTGTATCTAGATCTGTGGTCCATTTTAAATTGATTTTTGTGAAAAGAGTAAGATGGTTTTGTGCAGAAAATCTTTTCTCTATTGAATTGCCTTGTTCTTTTGTTAAAGATCAGCTTACTCTGTTGCATGAGTCTATTTTGAGCTTGCTTTTATGTCCTGTTAGATCTATTCCTTTCTTCTTTTGCCTATACCACACTGTCTTGATTACTATAGATTTATAGCAAGTCTTTAAATCCTCTGACTTTGCTTTTCTGTTTTAATATTGTTTATTCTAGCTCTTTTAACTGTGTTATGAAGTATTGAATTAGTTTGTAAATATCCATGAAATAACTTTTGAAGATTTTTATTGGGATTGTGAAGTCTTCATAAAGTTGGATTAAAGTAATGTCTTTACAATATTGAATCTTCCTATCCATGCACATGGGATAACTTCTTATCTATTTAGACTTTTTGGCCTGATTCTTTTTTTAACTTAAAGGTAAATTTTGAATCAATAAACCGAATTTTATTTTGCAGTAAATATACAGCTATGAATGATGTTTGTTGAAATTACTAAAATTGGAAGGAAAGGCACAATCAGGTGGTGAGGGCTAGTAGAGGGGGTACACATTAAACCTGCAGCAGGTGACATCAGACAAGATTAATGCTGGGACAGGTTGTTAGAAAGACAATAGGCCTTTGAGATGATAATGGATGAAAAGTTTATTAACTAGAGAAGTACTGAAGGAACTTTTCAAACTAGGTATATTTGGGTTTGTGTGTGCGCATAGAATAAAAGGGTTTTCAAAGACACTCTGTAGACCTGGGGATATGGGAATTTCAGATGACAAGTGGATTACTTTTGCTGAAAGGCTTTGGATGATTCAAGGTTAGAACATTTCCAACCATAAAGTCATAAGGTGTGCAGGAAGAGCTAATAAAGTGTCCAGTTGGTATAAAGAATGGTAAAAAGGTAACAAGCCTGGCTTGCTTTTGCACAAGAGGGCAATGATTTGTAAAGTAACAAGTATGAGAAAATATCCTGCTGATTTTGTAGACCAAAGATTGATCCCAGGCTCTTTATCCATCGCTGACCTTTCACAAATACCTCAAAAGGGTCCATCCTCAGAGATGTCACCCTGTATTCATTTTTCTAGTAACACTTGTGGCCATATTGCACCCTAGCTACTACTCTAGATGCTTGGGATATAGGTGTGAAGACGTCTGGGGAAATTCTTCCCCTTAAGCACTGTAGGCTCTTTCCATTGTCACCAATCTGCCTCAGAAGACCGGACTCCACATTGTCAACCTCTTATATGCTGTTTCCCTTTATATGCTGTTTCAGCATTTCTTACGTTGTTTGACATCTTAAACATTTCTTTAAAACAACTTTCATCTCTCTCCACTCCTTAACCACTTTAATTTATTCTATTTCCTCCTTTTATTCAAGAACACCTGAAACATCATTTTCCATACATAGCACCATAAAACCCTAATCACAGAGGATCCTGTCTTCCTGCCATCCTGGGGCAGATTTAGGTTAGTACTAGGCAAATGTCACAAATGTATCCCTCTGTGTTTCTTGTTCTGGGGTTGAAGGTTAGAAACACTCCCTTCTCAGGAGGGAATGAGAGAGGTGTCATGGGATAGGTGGGGCCATTCTGTGGACCAACCATGTAGGGAAAGAGGAGTGCTTGGATTGTACCTCAGGGAACTGCTGGAGCTGAGGCTGGTTCCGGAAGAAGTCTGCACACCCTGGACATCCCAGACAGGGAGGACTCAGGTCAATTGGAGGGCATGTCCTTGGAAGGGACTGTGGCACCTCAGTCTCTCTGAAGCTTCCTGTTTTGCAATGTGATCTCTTGCTCCTGCATGTACTCCCATCACGATGTCATCTGACACGATGTGACACAGCCAAAAAGGACTCTACAGATTCCAAATAAATGAGATTTCTCAATTTGGGAATTTCAGCCTCCAAACCTAGGTCCTAAATAAACCTCTTTTCTTTAAAAAGTATCCTGTCTTAGGTATTTCATTGCAGCAATGAAAAATGGACTAACACAAACAATAAGATGTAACTGTGGCTGTCTCTCACTGAGACTCAGAAACACAAAGTAATTTACCCAGAATCTCAAGGTCCCTTAAGGACAGATCTTAGATTCAAATTCAGCTCTCTCTGTAATGGTTTTCCAGCTTTTGCTCTCTCTCTCTCACGGCACAGTGTCTCCCGACGTTTGTAGGACATCCAGGACAGCATTTTATTGACGTCTGTGAAATGCTGCCTTCTGGCAGGTTCTGTTGCTGCCTTGCCAGTTCCTCCTCCTTCTCACTAGTCACCTCCTGCTAAAGGTCTCTATGGCTCTTTTTCTGAGGGTGTTTTCTCAGTCTTCATTTTGGACTAGAAATACTCCAAGATGCAATCTGGGAATGCCCTTCCACCATTGCTCTGGGGAGCCAAGGACAAGAAGTCCAGCCTCCCCGGATCCTTGGGAAGCATCAACATGTGTTGTGTTGTGTTCTATTCTGTGTCCCAGGGTTCCCTCCCAGGTTGAGCTCTAGTTGTCCACGGTGGTAACCTACGTGAAGTCAACCTATGGGGGGCTTCCTTCCCTGCTTGTCTAACTTCCCCACTCCTCTAAAAGCACCTCCCAGGACGACCTCCCAACCTCCCAAATCCGTTGACTCAGATCCTCCTCTCGGGAGCCACTTCTCTGCCAGTCCAATGTGACACTCACCTTTCACCTTAGAAATAATGAGCGCAGGAGAAGGGAGAATGAACGAGGGTTGTCCAAGAGCTCTGAAATTGTAGCGATCTCTGTCTCTCGGTGGCTTCTGGGCCGTCTGTGCTGTCATTGCTCACCACTGTTCCTCGTGAGTAGTAAACTTTTGACAGCATTAGAACTTGCCTCATTTGTATCAAAGGAAACCAACCAACTAGAAAAGCAGTGCTCGCTTTCCCCACATGATCAGTCCACGAATGGCCCCACCTTTCCCAACACCCCCTCATCCCCTCCTGAGAAGAAAGTGTTTCTAACTTTTAATACCAATGCGCGCGCGCACACACACACACACACACACACACACACACTCACCCACAAATGAAACAGTGTTCACATTGAGAATTAGAGAGTGAAAGGCCAATCATTTCCCCAGGAGCTTCCAGTAAGTGCTTCTGAGTCACACTGGACTGACAGAAGAGATGGACTGTGGGACGATGAAGCTGCAGACAGTGGCCAGGGAGGAGGGACTGGCCTCCACTCTCCCACTGTGCTCTGGTTCAAAGCACAGAGACTTGTGAATGTGGTCTGTGGTCTCCAGTCTGTCTTTACATTTGATGAACTAGGAAAGGCTACTACCTCCTAGAGCCTGGCCTGTACAACTTGTGAGTAATAGTTGCACACTTTCAACAGTTATTCTATTTGTGGGTCTCTTCATAGGAGGGTTTATCAGAGGGTGGAGGGGAGTCTATTAGTCATGGTCCGTAAGCTACCATCTTATCTTGATAAGTAGTAACACAAACAAGTTCAGGTTGGCTGTGGGTCTGAGAAATCTGCCCATAAATTCCAAAACCCCTGTGTCAGGAAGCAGGTAAAATGCAGGGACTTGGTACTGGAGCAGCAGAAGAGAAGCCACTTCTGAGCAGGGCCCTCAACCGCGTCTTGCCATCGGAGGAGGCTGGTGATGGTTCGGACTCACCCCACGGCAGCTAGAGCAGTAAGGATTCAGTCACTCATGGGTCAGGACAGGAGATGGATACATATAGGCTGTCACTCGCTCACCAGCAGTGGAGAGAGGTGACACGGGTTGGGTGGAAGAGAGGACCCCAGCTTTCACAGTCCCCAGGACCAACTCTCTCTCGGCAGTGCAGGGAAGGCGCTGAGCACAGGTGCCACACCCTCACGGAAGAGGTGCCACTCCTGCCGCCACACAACCGCAGGACGCTCCGTGAACTCTCTGCACCTGGATTTCCCAGGCTGTAAAATGGGACTGTACTACGTGACAGAACAATTATCTGAACTGAAATGAAGCTTTCCCACATCAAACACGTGGAACATGGTAGACAATAGATGGCCGTCCCTTTGCCGTTGCACACAATAACCATTCTAGAGGAGTTGATTAAAATATTAAATTTTGGGCTTATACATAGAAAATCCTCTGTAGATGCCTAAAAACAGTACTGAAATGTGAAAGCAGTCATTGTTTAGTTGGGCATTTATGAATGCAAACAGTTAGCTTTGTCAGACAAAATGCCCCATTCCCATAGTGCTTCTTATTGTAGACAGGATTATTCTGTCATTGAAGCAGAAGGCTCAGTTCAGGGAAATATGTATCATTTTTTTTTTTAATGAATGATTTGATGAATAACATTTTAGTAATTTGGGGGTGGGGGAGGGGAGAGAGACCCAAGTCTGTCTGTAGAGACAAGGATCTTGTGAAAAGGAAGTTCCACAAGGAACAAACTGCAATTTATGATGGAATCAATGGAGACACTCGGGAAAGGCACAATGCCCCTAGACAGCAGCTCCTTTCTGGGAGAGCACATTTCATCGCTCTGCAGACTCCATCCATAACACTGTGTCACCCTCCTCAAAAATGGCATCAACAACATCCATCTTTCCCTGGATACTTCTTTTGAGTTAGCTGGTGAAATCCCTCATTATGTTCCCTAATTTCAATAAGAATACATCCAGACCAGCTCCAGAGAGCATCTCCATTCAATGTATCCTGTGAAAAATGATGAGAAGTCAATTTTTTTTTATATTTACTGCTATGAAAATGAAGCATGCAGGAAAAAAGTACTTTTTTTCTGGTAGGAAATAATTTTTATGAACACAACTCTCACCCTAAATTATATTGAAAGAATAAGAATCATAATTAGTTTTCTAATGCAATTGTACTTCCTAAAACTTTAGGTCCCCCTCTCAAAAACCGTAATTATGAAAATAATTGTGTTGAAAAATGGAGTTTCTTCTTGCAAGTAAATGTGGATCTTCTTTCATTGAATATCAATGACTTGATTTTTGCTTTCACTAAAAAGAGACCAAAAAAAAAAAAAAAAAAGAAGGGAGGAAGAAAGGAAGAGAGGTAAAAAGGAAGGAAGAAGAAAGGAAGGAAAAAAAGAAGGAAGAAGAAAAGGAAAAAAAAAATGAAAAAGAAAAGCTGCTCTTGTGTTACGCCTGTTTCTTTTAGGAAGGCTTCCAATTGAAGTTCACTGAGAGTTTAATTGGAGTTATTAAATTACTGCTTTTGGCAAAAAGAGAGGGAGCAGTCATTTTTGAGATGGGTAAATAGGCATATTTTTTTCTATCTTTAAGTTATTAGCTTTACCATATTTGTTCCTAGCCTTTTAAAAGGAGTCTAGAGATACTACTTTGAAAATAGGGGTAGCTATGTGTTTTTTGTCTGATTTGTATAATGAAAGCTATGTGGAGGACATTAACTGATGTGTGTGTGGGGGTGGGGGGTGCTACATGGGAAGTAGTAAATTTTGCATTCTTCCAAAGTGAGGCAAATACATAATCTTCATCATGATATGTTTTATCAGACAGCTAAGCTCTTTTCCCCTTCCCACATATCATTCTTTTAGGTAGGAAAATGTTGTGAACTTTAATTCTTGTACAGTCAAATCTTCCACCCCTCTCAGAATGAGACATACATCCACAGTGACATGAATCCTGAGCTTCTATTTGTGCACGAACAACTCAATGTACCTTTAAAGAAATGCCATGAATGAATAACTACCAAGAACAATCTTGTGCTGGTTAATCTGAAAGACTGGAAGGGGCGTGGTGGTGTCGCTCAGTGGTAGAGCACTTGCTAACCACTGTGTGAGATGTTGGGTTTGGTTCCCAGCTCTGAAGAAAATAAATGAAAAAGAGACTCCTGAAAGATGGGATGGGGCCTGGGATTCATCTGCTTAAGCAGTCTGGACCACAGTGACTACGCAGAGGTCAGGGACAGAGCATAGAGCAGCTGCAGGCCAGGAAGTGGTCTCCCGCTTATGCCCCTTGGTGTGTGGTGAGGGAGAGGTCTGGGACTAAAAAAAAGAGCCCTGTGTATTTCCCTGACCAATCCTCAACCTCCCACCTGGTCTCAGACCTGGAAATTCTGCTTTAAAGGAAAGTGGTGTGATGAGTTCCCTGTGGACATATCTGAAGGAAAGTCATCTAGTCCCAGGACTGAAGGTTAGGTATTGAATTTTATTGAGCAATCACATTTTTTTGTTCTTTGTTTTGTTTGTGACCAAAAAAAAAAAAAAATAGTATGTGTACATGTGAACTTGGAGTCAAAGCTTAAGATACTACCTTTCCAATTCTTTCTTCTTTTTCTTCTCTTTCATTCCAACTAGAAGCAGCTGAGATAATTTCAAACCCACGTCTGCACAGTTTTCCACCAACTCTCAAGATTATAAATGTTCACTTGCATGATCTTATAATGTTTCCTTACATACATTTCCCAATTTCATTTTTATGCTAACATTTTGAGGTATTAACAGCATGTTTTATGCATTAAATATGTGAGGTTCCAGTAGGTTTTCTCAGTCACTAATTGGTAGAGTTGAATTTGAACAAGTATCTTTGATTTTAAATCAATATAACTTCTCAGACACTGAATTCTTATGATTAAATGGGTATAATATTGGGGAAATATATCATGTATAGATTTTGTGAGATTTATAAGATATATGGCAGATATATATTTTTTGTTCTGTTTTTGTAGCAATGTAATATGAGGTTCTGGGTAACTACTTATATTAGAATTCCAGAGTAATGAAGAAGGTCTCTTAAAAAAACACATGCCTTATTTAGAGGTTATGACTTTAACTTAATTATCAGAGAATTAGAGAAGACACTAACCCCAACTCTGAGGCAGTGCCCACTTCAATGAAGTTGGTGACACTGTATAGTTTCAGAGGTATGCCTGATATATCCTTCTGAATTCCAGTTGTGATATTCAGCAAAGGATGGGATGGAGGGGTGGGGACATTTAAGGTGACACAGGGAACAAATGGCTTCTGGATAATAAGGGAGAGATTTTCCATCATTGTCAAACTCTGAAAATTATATTTTCTAACCAAGTCAGAGATGTTTCCCCAGGAGACATATTGAACAATGTGATCTCAGAATTTTTGTAGAAGACTGTTTACAACAAAGTGGTGTCACAATCTAATTATTTCCAGAATGTGTAAAGTAGCAAATGAAATAAGAATAGCAAATTGTAATTGTAAGACATTACAAAATTGACTATGAAAACTCTTCCAATGTTTGAATGTATTCCACTGTGCTGAATGATGGTACAGCTCACCTCAACCCAAGGAGACAGATAATTTTTCCCTACCCCATGAAACTGTGTTGGCCATAGGATTTGCTTTGGCAAATGGGATGTTACTGATATACCTCAAGCAGAAACTTCAAGATCCCTTGTGTGTTGGGGCTGCCCTCTTGCAGTTCTTGGAATCCTAACATTACCATGAGGAAAAAGCCCAAGCTGGCCTGCTGGAGCAGGGAAGCCACTTGGAGGAGAGCTCTGCACCCCAGCTGACAGCAGGGGATGCTGGACACACCAGTGAGATCATCTTGGGTGCAGACCCCAGCTGGTCTCCCAACTCAGCACAGATGTACAAGAATCCAGCAGGGATTAGACCAGAAGAAACCTCCACCTGTCCCACAGTGTTAGGATAATTCAAGTGGCTTTTGTTTAATGTCTTGAACTTTTGAGAGAGTAGCAATGTACCATGAGCCAATCAGCACAAAACTGAAAGTACAACCAGTCAGGACTGGTTTTTCACAAAAGATCACAGAGAAGGTTTACATAAAATGATGGAAAAAGTGGTGTGTTTGACTGCAAGAGTGAACAAAAACTGGACCCAGTATGCCTGCTTTTCTTTTTTCATTTTTTGTATTAGACAAGGCTGACACAAAGTGATGATTCTGTTTTAAAGGAAATATTAAAATGGTTTATTCTTTGTTACATGAGTGAGCATGGCACAGGAACACATATGTAAGCTACCCTGAATGGCATGTTCCACTGTGGGAGAGGTTATGTGAACATATAACCACAGAACAAAGAAGGCCACAAATCAGTCCATTTACCAGATACCTCAGTGGAAGCAAGAGATAGGAAGGTTACAACAGTGGCAAAGTATTTTCTATAAGCCTCGGATGGTGTAGCATTCTTAACTTTAGGGTTGGCAGAGGTCAGCTAAGTTTAGTGATATATTCTAGAAGGGCCTTTGCCTAACAGTCACAAAGAGATTGAGTCAGATAAAGAGGTACCATGTGAACGGCTATTCAACAACTAATTTTGGCTTTAGACCAGCAATGTTTCCATCTTCCCACAGTCAAGATATTAACAGATTGTGTCAAGCATTCTGCAAAATCTTTACTACAGATGTGGCTTCTGCAGAGAACTTCTGCTCCACAAAAGTACTGTACAATTTATTAGACAGAGGGAACTGAACACGCTCCTCAAAAGTAGACTCTGCCTCCTCAGATAGCCTCTCTAACCTCTCTGAGCCTCAACATCTTCATTGATAAAATGGAATAAATGAAATAGAATGCTTTATTTTCTTACAATGTCATTTGCTTAGCACACCATGTAGTATAATGTGGATACTCAATAAAAAGACAAGCATTTTAGTTTTGGAGGTCATAATAATGCTTTCTAGGGTAATAATCCTTCTTCCAAACCCAAAATGTTGAGCTGTGTGGGTTCAAGGTCTTTGAAGACGGAATGCATATGTTACATTTGATTCATCTGCTCCAATACATTAAAGAGTATGAGAAAGAACATCATGGGGTAGGAGCTGGGAAAGGGGAAGAAACAAAGGGAGGAAATAGATGAATTAATGAGGAAGCATATTGTATTAACAGCACCCATACGTTGAGGCAATGTTTGTTTCATTGTAATTTGGAATTTCCTCTGTGTAGGTGTATAGAGCTAGAAACAAAGGCACTGAAATATGATTAGCTTAATGTTTGTTCAGTTATTTTGAAAAAGCTTTCTTATTGTTTATAGAAATTATTCCATTAAGTCCCATATTTGAGGACTAATTTAATGTAATGAAATAATATCCATCAGTTAATGATATGAGTTACATTCTTTTGAATAGAGCCTAAAAATATATGATCATACTTAAGCAAGAAAACAAGCCATTTCTTATTGTACCTATATTTAAAGGTTAAAAAGTGACACAGGACTTTTGATTATAATGAAGTTATGGTTTAGATGTTTTTTAAGAAAATAAAATCAAACAATTTCTTGCTACAAAACATAAAAATTATGAAAAAGGCTTTAAATATCTGTTAAAATCAACAACCAATATTAAAAGAAAATAATGTAAATCTTCAGAGCTCAAAGTGAAATCATATCTTGACTTGCTTAACAAATCAGCAATGAAACTGGTTGATCACTATATGTATATACCTACCCTTGTAACTTTAAGCCTCCTTTACAACAGAACCCATAGAAGGCATAAAAGGCAGGAAGACCCTGGGCCAGTAAGAAGTAAACATTTGGAACAGACAGGCTGCAGAAAACCAGGCCCTTTCGGGTCTCATTCTCATGGAACACACAGATAACAAAGCTTAACCTAAATGCCCTAAATGCCAATACAACTTGCCCATGAGATTTAATGGAACAAAAGGCAAGATATCTTTTTGTCCCAGTTCTCATAAAGAAAGAATTTTCAACTCTTAATAAAAATAAATAAATAAGTAAATTTAAAAATTTTTCTGCTCTGTCAGTAAGACTTCATAAATAAGGACTAGAAAGCGTGGACTATTAAGGGAAAGACTGATAAATTTGATTACATAAAATATAAAAACTTACTTTCCTTTGCCATAATAAGCCATTAATAAAAAATAGTAGGAAGAAAACAGGCTTGGAACAGTTATTTATCACACATAAAACCTTAATAAAGGATTCCTAAAATTAGTAAGACAAAGAAAACAAATTATCTAATAGAAAAATGGCCAAGAGACATGAACAGCAATTTTTTCTGCAAAATAAAAATGCATAAGACAAAGGAGGGAAAAAAGCCAAAAAGCAAATATGATGAATCTCATTAGTAATATGGGGAAAACAAGCTAAAAGCACAAGGAGATACCATTTTATACCTCCTAAGTCAGCAAAAAAGTTTTAAAGTTTGACAAGTCCATGATTTGTCAGAGATGTGGAAAAGGAGATCTTCGAACCCCAGTGACAGATGTGGGAATTGGTACAATGACTTTGGAGAGCAACATAGCATTACCTATAAAGATGTGTTATAGTTTAAACTGGAGGTGAGGTGTCCCCCAAAAGCTCATGTGTGAGACAACGCAAGAAGGTATAGAGGAGAAATGATGGCATTATGAAAGCCTTCTCCTAATCAGTGAATTAATCCCCTAGTAGGGATTAACTGAGTGATAACTAAAGGTGGGTAATGTGCAGCTGGAAGAGATGGGTGAATATGGTCCTACCCTGGGATACATATTTTGAACCTGACAAGTGGAGTCTCTCTGCCATCTGATCATCATGTGAGCCACCTCCCTCTGTCACAGTCTTCCACCATCATATTCTGCCTCACCTTGAGCCCTGAGGAGTAGAACCAGCTTATCTGCGGACTGAGACCTCAAATAAACTTTTCCTCCTGTAAAATCATTCTTGTGGAGGATTTTGTTAGTCACAGCAGCAGAAAAGCTGACCAAAAAAAATGTGCAAAACCTTGATGCACCCATACCTGGCTTCTAGGTAGGTAGACCTTGCTTGGTGTGTCAGAAGAGACGTATCCAAGCATGCCCCATTTACATTGTTTATAATATTAAACTGGAATATGCATCGATACAAAATTGCACACAAAAAAATAGACACAAAATGGATATAGTGGCAAAAGTAATTAAATAGATGTACATGCATTATCCTGAGTTAATCTTCCACACAAAATGTTAAGTGGGAGGGAAGAAAGCTATAGCATAAACTCAGAATGATATTTAGATAAAACTCAAGATGATGTAACCCTAAATGATGTGTTCTTTTTAGCATGATAGAGGATTAGGGTTCATACTGAATGTAAGGCTTATGCCTTCATGGGAAGAAAGGAAGTGAGATGAGAACAGAGAACATAAGGATATTCAGGCTCCTGGTGTTCTTTCATTGCTTTACTGGCAATGACACCTGCAGATGTTTTAATATTATGCTTCATAATGATGTTCTACTTGTGAAATATTATAATCAGTTTTCTAACAATGTACTCAAAAGGCACGTACCAGTTACACTAAATTCATATGAGTCATTACCTATGAGTGTGCAGGCAGAAGCAATGAAAAGTTACTCTATGTCACTTGAATATAAGTATTTGGTCCTTGTCTCAGTCTCTCCTCACCTAAACATGCTCCATAGGCTGTTTCATCTACTTCAGTGCCAGGCCTGCCATCAATATTACTGTGAATTCCAAATCTATATTCCTGTGGAGCGCCCTTCTGGAATTCCAGTCTCATGAGTTTGGCTGCTAATGCATCATCTCCCCTTGGATTTCAAACACACATCTCAATTTTAACTCTCCTGGACTAGAACACAAGATGATTTCTCCCTCCACAGAGGAAAAAGATTTGGTAATCAGTTCTCTGCATTTCACGAGCGACAACTCCCCTCCACTCAGGGTTGTGTAATATGTGGTAATAATATCTTCATTGGTCTCATTTTCTCTCTCTGCTCTCACCTCATCTGATCCATTAGCAATCCTGTTCAATTCTAGCTCTGAACATATTGCAAACCTATCCACTTCTCTGTCTCCACTTTTGTCTACACATGAAGTCTCCATGGTCTCTTGCCTGGGCCAGTACAGTAGCCTCCGGACTACTCTCCCTGCTTCCAAAATTGCCTTCCCCTGGGCCATTCTTTTGAAAGCATCCCAAAGGATGATTTTAACTGTCCATCATATAATGTCACTTCTTAACAAAAGTCACCCAACAGAATCCTGTTCACTTAGACTAATATCAAAATCCTAGCTTACCAGACTCTGCATCCAGCCTCTGAATCCAGCCTCTGCCCAAGATCTCCTGCAGAGCCTTCCTCCCCCACTACATTCCAGCTTACCGTCCTTCTGTCTCTCTGGAAATAAAAGCTTACTGCTCCATTAACACATCATTACTAGGCCTTCTTCCTATCTGGGGTCCATGACTGCCCCTTGCTGTCATGCCCCCTTAAGTGTTAGTGTCATTTCTGAGGAGGCCTGCCCTGAGCACCTGGCTAAGTGACATAGAACCCCAGCATACTCTGCAGAATGCCTCAATTTTGTTTTCTCCATAGCGCTTGTGAGTGTTCCATTAATGTATCTAAGCATTCATTCTCTCTCTAGAATGTAAAATCCCACATGGGGTGCTCACTCTCTGACATATTTGTGTGCCTGACTCTCTTCTGCGAGTTTTATCTACTTATTTAGTTTTCAGCACAGTCCTTCAAGGTAGGTGCTGTTATCATCCCCACTATATAGATGATGAAACCAAGAACAGAAAGTGTGGTACCTGGTGGAGAGCCTGCAGCTGCTAAGTGCCACAATCAAGATTGCACTTGGACCCACTGGCTCAAGAATACACATGACTTTTCCCTCCACATTCTTGCCATCTCAGTGTGCCAGAAGACCCTTGTCTTGTTTTTCTTCTTCTTCTTCTTCTTTTTTTTTTTTTTTTTTTTTTTTTTTTGTCTCTTGATCCTCACCACATAGTAGTATTGGGCACACAGTATCTACTCAAAACCTAATTGCTGAAAAAAATTATAAACTAATATCTTTTTTAAAAATTCATATTTATAATACTGATTTTATATATGAAAATCACCGAACAGAAAATGACACATGACAGCAAAATAATACGTGATTTTGAGCAACTTATTCTTCTCTGGTTCAATCTCTTCATTTGTCTGTTCAATGTGAATACTGATAGAATCTATGATCAAGAAGAGTAAGGATTACAGAAACTTGTACAGGGTTTGTATATATATATATATATATATATATATATATATATATTATATGATTGCTCAATAAATCTTAGTTATAATAGTGAAGAAGGTGAAGATGAAAATGCTAATGTGTAAATGTAAATGGTTGGAAACAGTGACTTTCCTTTCTACTTTTCTTCATTTATCAAATTTCCACATGCGTGCTTTACTTAAATGCAGTTGTCTGCATGGATATATCTGTAGGGAAGTCCTTCTCCCTTCTTGGGGAGACACATCCGAGATGGCTGGATCCATCTGATATATTTGTTGCCTGACGGGCTCCAGAACTATCTGGAGTGGATCTGTATCTGCTCATCAGGATGGTGTTTCATCCAGCAACTCTTCATCTTGAGCCTGAGATGAGCCACGTTCGCTCCTCGCATGACCCAAGGGGACCTGAGGTTAAAGCTCAGGGCCACCCTCAAGATGTTCACATTGCTCTGGAGGAGGAAGGGTGAGAAGTAAACCAGTATTCAGAGTGGACTGAGTTCAGGGTGAGCACAACAACCTAGGACAGGAAGGACAGCCACCTTAACCTAGGGTTCACTTCTTCTTCCCTTGTGCTAGGACAGTCTGCTTCGAATTGGAAGATTGTGTTTATGGGGACACATTAAGAGTCTGTCCCAACAGAGTGTCCTGAAGGGAGACCTGCTCTCTGATTCTCAATCCCCAGCAGAATTATAATAGGTCAACCGTGGCATCTCTGATGTTTTATGATTTTCCATTTCCTCACAACAACCTTATGATTAGGAAGATTTTTATGCCCATTTTACAAATGGCAGAGAGGTTAAGGGACTTACCCAGGATTGCATGTCTGATAAGAAAAGCAGTTCCAAAATCTGTGTCTAAGACTTGTGGATACTTTGAAGGTAGAAAATGCTGTGTCAGTTATGAGCAGATGCCTTCAGGCATTATTTAGTTCTCAGTTTGTTGATCAAAATTGTTGGCCTAATAAACATTATTTGCACCATCCCTATAGGGACTAAATGAGATGATTCACATAAAGTGCTTTCTAAAGTGTACAGGAATTTACATTATGCAGATCATGACAGTAAGCAATTACTAATTACAGTTACTTTAATAATATATTTGTTACAGAACAAGTATCACAATGGTTATATTATTGTAATTATAGGTCAACTTGGATGAATGTGGTAAGTAGGATAAGAACGGGAACAGGGAAAGAATGAGGACTGGGATTGTGGCTCAGCGGTAGAGTACTCACCTAGCACGTGCGAGGCCTGGGTTCGATCCTCAGCACCATGTTATAAAACAAACAAACAAACAAAAATGCATTGGGTACAACTAAAAGCAAATAAATAAATATTAAAAAAAAAAGAATGAGGACTTTGAGAATTCAGTTTCTGTGTGTGATCAAGAGCAGAAGTCCGACCTTTCTCTAGGGCTTATGCTCCAGGACTCTGTTAGCATCATGACACTAACCACTTATATCCAATCTCCCTGGATGTAGAACACCTATAAAGCTTAAATTAAGTAATTTGTAGATGTCCTGCAAAATTTTATAGGCTTTTTTTATGTGTCATGTATACAAAATGGTGTGACATAGTGGGTTAAAAAGACTTATCCCCAAATGGGGTTCAGACTCAGTGCAGGATAGGAGTGGGTTAGGTTCCATTCCCTTCACGTAGCACTTGGTTATCTTAGGTGTGTGACGTGTGTTCTGGTCTTCATTGTGTGTGTGTGTGTGTGTGTGTGTGTGTGTGTGTGCATAAAATGAAATCTTATTATTATTTATCTTTTGCCTTAGCTTTTTGGCTGCTGTTATCAAAGGATCTGACAAGAACAATGACAGGAGGAAAAGTTCATTTAGGGGCTCACAGCTTCAGAGGTCTCAGTTCATAGATGGCTGACTCCATTCCTTGGGGATTGAGGTGAGGCAGAATGTTGGGATGGAGAGGTATGGTGAAGCAAAGCAGGTTAGGACATGGTCACCAAGAAGCAAAAAGAACTCTGCTCATAAGGACAAAATATAAACTCCAAGGACCTACCTCCTCCAGCCAAGACTTACCCACCTTCAGTTACCACTCAGTTAATCCCTCTGAGGAGATTGATACACTGATTACGTTAAGGCTCTCATATCCCAATCATTTCTCCTCTAAACCTTCTTGCATTACTCACAATGAGCTTTTGGGGGACACCTCACATCTGAACCATAACATCCCTTATAGACAAGCTCTGCTAAGAACTTGGTAAAAACTCCTACTTACCTTTCAAAACATATGCATTATAGTTTTTATGCTAAACTATAGCATGAATTGTGTTTTTAACTGGGAAAAATCATATGAACATTTTCTCACATTGTTTAATATTATTTTAATATTGCATATTATTTCCTCATCAGAACATACCATCATTACCATAATAATTTTATGTACTTGAAATCATTTTCACTTTCTCATAATTGTGAATTGTGAAATGTATTCTTATTACTATGCTTTGCATAGCCTGAAATTCCCTTAGAACAGATTCCTAGGTGTGCATCCACATGTTGGGTCAAAAAGCATATCCCCTCTGCTGCCTAGGACCTCTGTTGGAAAAACACTTTGCTGAAAGGGTAAAAACAATTTAAATTTTTGCCAAGTATTTGTGACTGTTCCTTTTTCTCTTTTGGTGACATAAGAGTTATGAGTTGAAAATTGTTTATTTTGTTTTCCATTTAAAAATTAATCATAAGTTTAAAGGCTATTCATCACATTGCAATTCTTGTTTTATACACAGTGATTTCAGGAATCAAGACCTGCATTTTATGATGTCAATGGGGCTTTCCACCTGGCTGTACTGTCAGTCCCCCAGTACTTTCTAGTCCCCCCAGATTATCTTGTGCTTTCTTCTTCTGTCTTTCTTCCTTGACATACAAGAAGTAGCCCAGTGAACCAAAGTCCTATGGCAACTCCTATTATATAGTCCTTGTACTCTGAGCAATGACTGCATCTTGATTATTCTGCATGTTAAACATGTCCCATGTCTGTTCCTTCTGAGTACATTCCTACTAGTGCTGTCCTAGAAGAGTCACTCAGTGATGCTCAGAGAGGCACTTCCAGAGCTTCTCAAAAGGAATTGCAGCTTTAGACTCATTCACACAATCTGTCACTTTTCCACCAGATTGCTTCAAGCAGAAAGTAGGCTGATGACAGGTCCCCATCTCTTTCTCTCTGCACTCTCATATGATCTGATACTGTAATACTCCCTTATCACCAGGGTGTTTTCCAAGGCTCTCAGTTGATGCTTGAAACCTTGGAGAGTAATGGACCTTATATATAACTAATGCTGTATGTTTTTTCTCATATGTACATCCTATGATAAAGAGGAAAATATTCACCCTTTCACTTAAAGGAAGCATTTTAAGACTTCTCTTCAGTACATCTGAATTACAGGGACCACTACTCTTGCATGACGGGGCCATTATTCACAAGAATAATGAACACAAGCATTATGATGCTGAGACAGTCGATCTGATAACTGAAATGGCCCAGGGCCTAATAGGCAGGAGGAGTACATGACACAGATACGCTGGACAAAGAGGTGGTTCCTATCTCAGGCAGGACAGGGGAAGACAGTGAGAGGCATCATGACGTGCAATTAAAAACATGAATTTTTCATTTCTAGAATTTTCCATTTATGATTTTAAGACTGTGATTGACTTCAGATGACTGAACTCATGGCCAAAGGAGTACTCCTGTTATATGTGTCTTTGACATCACTGGATGTGATGGGTTTTCAGTGATACCTGGATAAATGCCATTTTAATTTCACAAATTTTGTGTTTATTTTAATGCAGTGGGAATAATGTGTATACAGTGAATGGTGCCATGCACACTTCACAAATACTATATGTTTGAATTTAATTTAAAAGTATATATTAGATATATAACAAGTGCCAAAAAAATTTCCCCCAAATTCTCCAAAATGCAGTACCAGTGACTGGAGTTTATGAAGCACTGTCTCATTCTGTTGGTTGTATTTTAGCTACTCTCAGCCATGAAATTCCTAAAAGCTAATGAAACACCAAGGTACATGGATTCTTTAGTTGTGCTCTTCATCAAATGTGTGTATTAAAAAACTCAAGAAATTTTACATGAATAAAAAAGTGAATGAATAAATATATTAACCTTATTTTCTCTCTCTTTTTAAAAATGCACATTTATTCTGTATGTAATATTGACTAGGGAAGAAGTAGAGAAGATAAATCTGTGAAGATGCTTCACCCCTCTAAATTCTTGAAAGTACTGAAGAACCCTCTCCTCTCCTTGGGTAGGTGACTGCCTGTCTTTCTATGTCTTTATACTTGTATGCTAGTGGATCAAAATTTGATATTGGGGGGGGGTACCAATTTTAAATATTCAAATATGTTATAAATAAATTTGATTTATGATTATATGTATTTACTCGTAATTTTAGAGAGGGTGATATTTAGTATCTCAATAAGATATAAATTGAGTTTGAACTCTAGGTCTTTATAATTCCATTAACAAATAAGAAGACACCACAATCTCCATACTACATTTGAGTAATGGGAAATTCTAGGGCCTTGGATTTCAAACATACCCAAACATGGTAGAGATGAGCACCTAAATGCTTTGAACCCAGCTATCACAGAAATCAAAATGAAATGCATCTGGACCCAGAGATACCTACTATTCCACAGGCCCTTAAATAGAGATTTCTGTATTGCTCAAAACTTAACTCAGGAAAAAAAAAAAAAAAAAAAAAAAAAAAACTATCCAGTGCAGGCAAAGCTCCAGTCTCTGATATTTCAGTGTGAGTCAAGATTCTTTCACGTCTGACAGAGCTGAAGCACAGATTAAGTTGAGTTAAGCCCCAAAGGAGATTTTTGCCTGGTGTAATTCAAAAACCCCAGGGTGCCTTTGACTCAGGTGTGGCTGGATCCAGATGACCAAATCATGCCAATGGGAATGTCCCTTCTAACTTTTTCTATGGACTTAAGCCTTTTAAAATCTTTCTTTTTGTTTTAGCTTTGCTTTCTTGTGGACATTTTTATATACATTGAGTCTGGTAACTCCTAACTTTTATTATTGTTAACATGGGTAATCACTTTGGAAAGAGAATATTTCAGTATCTGCAGGTACTGAGATGGACAGGGATCTCTAAATGGATGGAACTAGCTCTTGGTTTTGTGAGTAGATCATTCATTGAATATTTATTGAGTCATGATTTAATTGGACACACACTTACCAGGCACCTGATGTACCCCAGCCACCCTGTTACAAAGTCATATCACAAGCATGTTGTTCTTGTAGTGAAATCTGTTTGTGAGGTGCAGACAAGTATGCAAAGAGCACACACAATGGTGCAGGAAGAACTATGGTGGGGACAGGCATGATCCTATGGATGTGCAAAGGCAGGCATCTAAATTTGTCTCAGGATGTCAAGAGTCACCTGGACAACGGAACTCTAGAACTAGACTGATCTTGATAGACAGGGCATGCTCTTTGCTCCTATTGCTGCAATGCTTGGCTTCAGCAGGCCTGGCAGATCTCTACGGATAGTCTCCCTATGTAGAAGGCTACCTGGTTTGACCTGGAAGGCACATTTCTCTTTTACCCAGGGAAAAGAATATTTGGATATTACATTTTTTTCCCCAAAACATTTCTCTTATGTATGTGAATTTGTTTTACATTTTATTCATTATTTATTTTCTATTAATGAATCGTTTGATTATTTCCCATGGTGAGCAGAATTTTCTAGCAGTTGAAGATCTGAATAATGCAGAGATAACTAATTATGTTATTTTTTTTTTCCAGCATGCATATTTCAGAATTAGAAAGACTCTTACTAAGGGAAAAATAAAACCCAAATCTTCCAAACTGCCATTATCTAGAAAATGTGATAAAGAATTCCTTAGATTAGTATGAAAATTAATGACTAATCTGGTAAAAAAAATATATATTAAAAGCCCAAGCATGATGTCTCTATTAAATCAGCAGCACAATGAGGCAAGTCAGTGGAACTTGTACTGGACACTCCATAGTTTAGTAGTGATTTTAGAAGTAAAGGCCTCAGTTTTTCTAATCCATCTTTTCATTGTTAATTGAAGATTTATTTGGGGCTGACCATCAAAAGATGCATGAATTCATGAAATAAATTTCAAAATTAAACCAAATTGTATTTCAGGGTAATAAACAATGTCTGCGATTTTTTTAAAAATTCTCTGTTCCCAAGGCACATCATCAAGTCAACCAGGGAACACACATGAACTTTAAAAGCCACATTGAAAATTGACTTATGTAACATTGTAACAAAATAAAAATAAGGGCTGAAAAAAGAAAAGCAATAATACCAATTCTTGGAATAGCAATATTTTATATTTCAATGAAAGATTTCATGTTTGTTAGGTTTTCTATTTAGACCATTTATGCGTCTCTGGGGCTCATGCCTGATGTACTCACACCATTAGTGCCAGTGTCTTCTGACAAGGCATACTGTAGAACTCCAGAAGTGAAATATTTTGAATATCACTTTTGTGTTTTTCCTTTGAGATATTTGTATGACCTACTTGTCAACCTTTGCAACTGGGGAGAAGCATTGTGTCCTTTATCTGTCAATTATTATGATGAGTCCTGCTTTGCAATCAAAGGGCCTGGCCTTAGGTTCCTGATGTCCACAGGTTAAAACGGAGCAACTCCTATGTTTTTTGTAGTATTCCTTACTCCTTGCCCACATTTGTAATAAATGGTTGTATAGATTTTCTTGTGTGAAATGAGCATAAATTTAGGATGTCTACTACATGACAAGACTTGTAGAGAGAAAGCCTTCATTCCTTAGATGGATCGTGTAGAAGCTGGGAAGGGAACCAGCGGAAGTGGATTAAGAATAGCTAGTGTCAGGCTCTGTGGTGAGGTTGAGAGGAAAAGGCAGACCCAGGTAATGCCCAATTAGAGGCCCAATGCTGACACCTGTAAAAATCAAGGATAAATGATACTTTAATAAGACCAAAGTGTTAGCATGAGTAAATAGTAGAGATCCCTACTGGGTAAACCAAAGACAAGAAAGGGGCCCACAGAAAAGTATAAAAATAGAAGACAGCTGCTAAGAGAAAGGATGGTTAAGATAGAAAATCTCTAACCTGGACTTGGGCACAGTCTCCTAGGAAGCCTTTCTGTGTAGACTCTCAGATGGCATCTCAGTGTACAAAATCAGGATCTCCAGGGGTGAGAACACCATGTTTTATAAGCTGCAGATTCTTTTGAAATCATCTCTCATGCTGATACTGGTTCTTAGGGTCTCTGTTTAGAATAATATCTATAAATGCTAATTTCTGTTAGCACACACTATGTGACTCAAAGAAATCATGCTAGACAAAATTAAGGTACACTAATCAACAGATTTAGGTGTTTAAATTAGAAGAATATTATAGTCAAAATCAAAGAAGTTGAATATGTTACCTTTATTCACATGGATGGTAAACTGAAATCATCTAAAAAATAATTTCTCGCCTGTTAAAACACATTAGGAAGCTCTGCAAGTTATTATGAGGATTACATAAAATCCTATAAGACAAATGGTTCTGCAGAATACTGCATTTGTATAGCTGTGATTATTTAGAAAAGAGTAGTTATAACAAGAATTCTCACAAAGTATATGAGCCTTTTCAAAATGCTTTCTGGAGATCCTAAGATGTTGATATATTTCATCTTTAGATCTTTGGCAGCCCCTCCTAAACTTTCCTATTGTAAACATGTTTATGATAAAGTCATGAGATAGTTTAACTAGTTTATGGGTCACAGACAAATCTATTAAGTAGCAAAGAATTAGTACGAATAAAAATCTTCCAATCCTCTGACCATATTCCCATTGTCGAGTCTAAGATTATGTCTATTTCACAAAAAATCCTGGATCCAAGCATGTGTTGGAGCTTCTATTTGGAAATTTTCACAGCAGTATAACACAGTGTAGTCCTAATTAGAAAGTTCCTCACAATAAGTGGGGATGGATTGGGGCTATAGAAGTTCACTGGATTAGACAAAGAGGGGAAAGGAGTGGAATGGGAAAGACAATGGGATGAATTGGACATAACTTTCCTATGTTCATATATGACTACGCAATCAGTGTAACTCCACATCATGTACAACCACAAAAATGGGAGGTTATATTCCATATATGTATGATTTGTCAAAATATATTCTACTGTCATGTATAACTAAAATGGACATATATATATATATATATATATACACACACACACACACACACACACACACATATATATATATATATATATATATTTTTTTTTTTTTTTTAAGAAAAGAAAGAAAACTATGAAGAGGATGCTTGGAGCTGCTGTCCATGGAGCTGCAGTGACTGACCTCCTATAAGGCTGGCCTGTCCACAGGGGCTGACCCAGAGTAATGGGGAAGTGAGGGTTGTCCTGTGTAAGCACAGCCCATCTGACAGTGTTGCATTTGAGGTTTTTTACCTATTTTGGTACTCAGAGGTCGGTTTTACTTTATGATTTCATGTCACGTGCTAGGCTATTGGAGAGAGAGGGCAAAAATTAATGTAGATTGTTGGAATCATTGAATTAGGTTATGGATTTGGCTCTATCCAGTTAGGCTAAAAAGATATAAAAGTGGGAGTTATTTTGAGTTTTACTTCCTTCTCTCTCATTGGCTGTTTGTTTTCTGGACCGTTGGATAACCTCCGAGTGACTCAGTGTTCTTATCTGTTAAATGGAAATGATCGCACCCACTTCAAGGCATCATTGCCAAGATTACAGGAAATTCTACAGGAGTTAGATTCCAGTCCACAAAGCAGTAACGCCTCAATAGGAAACATGAGATCATTGTTCACTCAGCTGAACGAAAGTACTCCAAGCTGACACTGATCTAGGACAGTTAAGGATATTTATCTTCTTTTCCTGCCTTTGATCTCCTTAATTCTTCTTGCCGTTCATTGATTATGTTGTAAAATATAATGCACACAGTAAAAAATAAAATAATTATACAATTTGATTAATAATTATAAGTAAACTCAAATGTAACCATGTAAATGTAACTCTTCTCCTGTAGAGCAGGGCCTGCACCCTGAGCTCAAACTCTGCTTCCCATCACCCTCTCTGTCCCCAGAGGGGATCACTGTCCTGATGTCCATGGTAACCCCTTTCTGCATTTTCTGTAGTTTTACCACTTACATGAATTACTAAAAAGCCTAATTTACTTTTGTTGTTTTTCTGATTTCACTTAATGAAATAGTACCACATGTATCCTGTTTTCCATGTCTTTACTTCTTAAAGTTACATTTGGGAATTTTAGGTTTTCCTTCTCTGAAGGAGCCCTAATTAGGAAGGGCTGTTGCAGCTAGCTGGAAGCCATAAGTTCCACCTGATAGGTATGTGACGCACCTGTGGGCACCCGCAAAGCTGAAGGTATATAACCGGGTGAAAGCGGTCCGAGTTAGGAGAAAGGAGAATTCATTCAGTCAGTCGTGCAGTAGCTCGGTCGGTCAGAAGAAGAGTTCGGGTCGGAGAAAAGAATCAGAGCGGCCAGAACATAGGCAGAGCGGTTACAGAAGAGAAACCAGATAGAAGAAGTAATGGCTGGTCAGAGTTAGCCGAGGCTCCCGAGGAAGACAGAAGACAGAAGAAAGAAGCAAGAAGCTCTAAAAAATAATCTTTCTCTAAGCTCTATCTTTCTTTCTCTCTAAGCTAAGAATCTTTCTCTAAGCTCTATCTTTCTTTCTCTCTAAGCTAAGAAGACAAGAAGAAAAAGACAAGACAAGAAGACAAGAAGAAGCTAAGCTCTATCTTTCTTTCTCTCTAAGCTAAAGTAGAAGTAAAAGTAGTAAAAGCTTTACTCTGCCTCCGAGTTTTTCTCCCGTGGCGCCGTGGCTGGCCATGACAGGCAGCTTACACTTCTCTCTGTACGATTTTCATTAAATAAATTTATCCTGGCTATATATGACAACCAGCCTTCATAGGCATTTGCTTTGTTTCTTGTTCATTCTGAACAGTATTGATATAAATGTTCTTGTATATGTTTCCTGTGGCTCAGTGACTGTTTTCATTTCCACTAAAGCAGAGGCTAAGATAAGAGGCTGGGTGTGGGTGTGCTATTTGGGAAGTGACTCGGGAAGGAACCATGAGGGAGCAGGTGGAGTACAGCAGGTGGGGTACAATATAGAAGAAAAACTATGATTGATGGTTTTAGCTGTGACTACTTTGCTCACTGGGGCTGGAGTCTGTCCAGACATCTGAGAGTTCTAGAGGATGCTTGGAACCACTTCATTTTGAGGATTGAGTTGGGGGATCAACTTTATTGCACCTCTCATATCTTCTAGATGATCTACTTTTATTTATTTATTTACTTTACTCCTAAGAGAAACTGACCTTGTGTCCAGAAATCTTGCTAAATTATTTATCTTATTAATTACAATAATTTATCTGTAGATTCTTTGGGGTTCTTTGTACACATTGTCATATAATATGTAAATAATCCCTGTCTTTTTTTCCTCTCCAACTCTTGTTGGGGGAATGAACTTAATGGTGGAATGATTCCTATTGCAGGTTTGAGCACATTAAATAAATGCCTCCCCCACGACTCTTGCCACAGATGGATTTCAATCTTTATTTAAATCTTATGATTTTACTGAGATGAAATGATTTCCTCTATTATCCCACAATTGAATGAGTTAAATTGGTCAATTTTCTAATGTTGAAAACAATTTGAATTCCTAGTGTAAGAACAAATTCATCATGTTGTGCTGTACCTTGGACATATCTGTAAAAATTAGTTTATCAAATACATTTACTTTATACATATATATATATATGTTTCATATATATGTCTTGTGTTTACCATATATATAAATACATATCACAGGAATATGAATACACATAAATATATAATTAATAACACATAACTTAATTTTACATAGTTATATATTTTATATTATCTTTTTCTGGGGAGGTACAGGGCCCTTTTTATGTTATTTATGAATGTATGTATTTATTTATTTATTCATTTTAATGTTGAGACAGGGCCTCTCTAAGTTGCTTAGGGCCTTGCTAAATTGCTGAGGCTGGCTTTGAACTTACAATCCTCCTGCCTTAGCCTCCCAAGCTGCTGGGATTACAGGCACATGCCACTGTGCCCAGCCAATATTTTTATATTTGTAGTATAATATTTCAAAGTTTGTTAAGTTAGTCATGGTCATATCATCATATGACAAATTATTGACCTCCAACCCTGTGTAGGATTGTCTGGGTAATTTCTCCTTTCAAGAGTTGGTAGAACTCACTGGTGAAGACTTCCAGTGTTGAACTTTCTTTATGGGATGGTTCCTGATTGATAATTAAATGTCTGTGATAGATACAGGGAGATTCTGGCATGTGGATCAATGTCAGAGTGGTATTTCTGAGGAATGTGTCCATTACCTCTTAGTTTTCAAGTGCACTGCTCTAGAGTTATTTTTAATATCCCCCTCCTATATTCAGTACCTACCTGAATTACAAAGATTTAAGTTCCATTTAATCCCTGCCATTGGTGATGTGTACCATCTGTTCTCTTGATCAGTCTCACCAGAATTCACATGATTTTATTTGCCTTTGCTGGTTCCCAGCTCTACTGATCCTCAATTGCATATGTGTGTGTATTTCATTGATCTCTGCTCCCACATTATCACTGATGCCCTACTGCCATACCCTGGACCTCGGTCAACTCCCTGGTGGCCCTCACTTTAGGGCACATCCCTGAAACCCTCAAGTTCCAGGTTTATCCCTGTGCACCAGTGTCCTGTGCGGTCCTGGCTTTGGATTCTGTGCCTGCCCTACCCAAAGCTGTGGAAGACGATGTTCCCTGTGCTCAGGAATTGCAGAAGCTGAGGGGCAGCCTATCCGGAGCTCTCTCAGATCGCTGGTTTCCCAATCTCCCTCGAGCTGCTCCTGGAAATTCATTAGTACTTTGTCAGCTTTAAGGTAATTTTAGGAAGTTTATGAAACATTTTATTCAGCTTTATTAGTTGTGTGGGCGGTAGGTTTGTTTGAATAGCAAGAAATTCCCACATTTTAACTTGCCGCATAACCTCATTTCCCCCGGTTGTGCTAAATTCAGGAACAGGTGCAGGTGCTGTCATAACAAAATGGGAAATAAAATAATTTATATAGAAATTATACACATATTCAAATATATGAACAAATCATTGCTGTAATGTTCTACTACTCGTTGATTCTTAAAATGGAAATTTCTCTACATGCACATTACCATTATTGGGCTTCAAGAATGTTGTAGATACCACAATATCATCATCAATACGGGGTCATTACGACCATACAGAGTTTTCACCAAGCACATGACAATTTAAGGTAATTAAAATGTTTATTTTATTTAAAAAAATATGATTTATTTTCTAGTTCACAACACACATAGCAAATACAAAAAATAATGCCTTTTTTTTCTTACCAAAAAGAAAAACTTCAAACATCTTGTAACATTAAAAATGATGAATTCTCAGAATGTCAGCCGGTGTGACAAAGGAGCACCCCAGGCTCCATGTAAAAGACCTGGCCTTGGCATATTAGATTTCATATCTGGTTTGAGTCAGGATCAAAGTATTGAGAATTGCTTAAGTAACCATGCTAAATCACCGCAAGGAGCTACCTGGAATGAACGTGAACTTTCATAACAAGTCATAGAACTCCTACAGTTAGTCAGAACATTGAAATTTTTCCATTTTCCATTTCTAAATTGAGTGCTACTATACACCACCAACGTTCCTTTTTTTTTTTTTTAAATTCACATTGTGCCTAAGAAGCAAAAAGAAATACAGTGGACCAGGCTACACGTGGTATTAGATATTACCCACTCTGGTCACAAGCCCTTGAAACGACTCACTGTTGGCCTTTGGAGGGATCCTTAAGTGAAATTAAAGTTTGGGGTTTGGAGATCTCTTCTGTGAAACATATTTGCATAGCTCAATGCTCACCCTCCCAAATGGCACCTTGTGATGTGTTATATTACCACACATTGTGTCTGTGAGGAAGAAAAATAAATAAATAAATAAAACATGGAATATGGAAGTCAAACCAAGTATTCAAGTTCAAGTTAATCTACAAACCCTGTGAGTAACCTTGGACAAAACTCTGTAGGCTCTTAGACTTCTGGCCTTTCTCCTATAAATGTGATGTCACCTGTTCAATTTACCTCTCTATCTGACAAGCAAGGTCATTGGAAACTGCCCATTTCCATTTGTTACATGTGGAAACAAATTGAGACCTGCGGGGCAGTTTCTTGCTTCTTGCTAGGGATGTCCTTCCTTCCTTGGCATCCCTACTCTTCATGCAGGCGGAAGGGCGAGGTGCCACCTCACAGTCCAGCCCACTCTCCTCAGAGCACCCCCACAGAACCACACGTCCAAGCCGTCTTCATCTCTCACCCAGACAGCAGCCAACGCTTCCATCCTTGTTTGCTCCAACCATTGCTTTCTGCAAACAGCTTTCGCGTGTTCGTGGGGTCACGCTAGTATCCTACTTAAAGCCCCCTAAAGTCTCCTCCTCACACACTTAGCCTAAATTCAAAAGTCCTTGAGGATTCACAAGTCTGAAAAGCTTCCCCACCTCCAGCCTCTCGAACCTCATCTCCTGCCGCTTTCCTCCCTGTCCCCACATTCCCGCTCTGCTAGTGTCCTCCCTGTTCCTCACACTCATCAAACTCTTTTCTAGCCCACATGGTGGCCTTTGCACACTCTCCTTTCTTCCAGGTGTGCTCTTCCCCATTTCCTCACCTAAACGGCCTCCTGTCACCATTCAGGTTTAAGGTCGAGAGAAGCTATCTCCAGGTGTCCTTTATAAAGTACTCTTTTCCCAGACCTGTCACTTTCTTGGAAATGCGTTGTTTATGTCCTTCTCAGTCCTCATCAGGATCCCATGTTCCCTTCTAAATTTAGGCCTACCCTTCACTATCTGCAGCTTCCCGTTATAGTGGAAGCTCTGTGGGAAGAGAACTCACCTGTCATGCTCACTGCTGGAATTCCAGTTGCTTGGAGAGCACCTGGTGCGAACAAGGCTCTAGATAAGCACTTGGGAACACAGGCCCTTCATAATCCACCACAGGCTGCCTCTCTGCATCATTAGCCACCTTCCCCTCTGTGCTCCAGCATCACCAGCACGGTCTGTCACTTGCCTTGGAATGTTTGTGTTTTCAAGGACAAATGCCTCTGCATTATCTAATCTTGCACATCCATCTTTGGAGATGTGCTTGATCAGCATCTCCCCTCAGAAGCCTCAGGGGTGATATGACGGAACCCCCCCAAGGCTTATCCTGCATGAACTCACCAAGTGAAGAAGAATGCATATATGTTTTTCCATCTCTCCTCCACCATTCCATTCTCAGCGAAAAATCAGTGACAGACCTTTTATCTCTCTATTCACAACATCCGGCAGCATGCCAGATGCTAAAATAAAACATGATAAATGGAGGGCTCAATGAAGGAATGGCCAATAAGCTCCTGAAAATCAGTGAGCAGCAGAGAAAAAAAAAAATTGAAGCCTGTTTGGAGCACTTCTTGGGATGTTTTCCTGTTTTGAGCTTTATTAGGGTACAGCCTGTCCTATTCTAAGGATGAGCACATTTGTAGCATTCTACGTGCTTAGCGCATGAGTTAGAGTTATAGACAAAGTTCCAGGTAAATAACAGAAGTAACAGGACAAAATCTGTTGTCCATGACCAAAACAAATCCATGGAAGTAGCAAAGCTGGAATTTTCACTCAGGATGTTGATGAAAAAACATGTGGATGGCTGTATTGTGTACCCTTTCTCAACCTGGAAAGAAATCAAGGTGCTTTGAATACACACACCCACCCTCAGTTTCAACCTAAGTTGAAGCATAAATGTGTCAAAACTATTTGATCCATTTGCTTTTGTTGAATGGATGTCTGGCCCAAGTTAAATTTATTTGTTTGATATTTTGAAAAATAACCTCAAGGAGACTAAGATTTGGTTGTATATGTCTCTCTTTTGATCTTAGAGAAGATCTGACACAATTTTCCAATGATAAAAATAGAAGTGTCTAACAAAAGTCAGAAGTTTATTTAAGGCTAGGCTAAAATTAACCAAATCACAGTTAATGCTCAAGGGAATTTCACAGATGATCTATTCCACTGAGTCTTTAAAAAAATCTTTTTTCAAGTTCCAGAACACCTGGAATTTAAGACGTTTTATTCTGAACACTATCAAAACTATCAAAAACACTATTTTATGAATTAAGATAACTAAGTGCCGATTATATATTGAAAAATAGTAGCAGATGCCATTTGAGTGTGTATGAATATTCCCCAAACCTAAGAATATGGGGCTCCTGTCTTTTGCTTAAAAATTATTTTTCATTAAAACCCTCAGCTAGTATGCGGAAGAGGGCATCTTAGTTAAGGATGATCTGACAGCCTTTTCTGAAGCATTATAATTTGCATCTTTGTGTGAAGCTTGCTCTAAGATCTCCATGCTCCCTTTCCTTATTCCATCCCTCCTTCCCAATTGCCTAAAAAAACAGTTATAGGAGCTGACGGGGTCCCTACCAAAGCAGCCAGGGATCCCAGCCCTGCATCCTTTGGATTCTTGGTGGTCCATGTCTACAAGCTCTGCAGACATTTCCCGGACTACCTTTTGGGAGGTACAATGTGAACAGCTTCAGGAGTCCATGATTCTACTCAAGGTCCAGAAGGCCCCATCTCTTGAGGCCCTCAGCCTGGACTTTTGCTTTCAGAAACCTCATGTGAATAGCTGGGTCTCCTGGGTCACATTCATAGGGATGCACGGATGCTGCTACTCAATCACCACCCAGCTGCCTCCGCTGTCGCACAACCACGGGCACGTGGAGCATTATGCTGAATCCACTATCATGAGGCTGGGACGGCCACCAGCAGATGTTTTAGATACGTGGGGTCCACCACATGTATGCTAGAGGAGGTCTGGCCCCAGCCTTTTTGTTGTTGGGCTATCCCAGACCCATTTAGATTTTTAAAGTCTGTCAACTAATCAGAATCTTCCTTACTGGGGAGAGGAAGGAAAACAAATACCCTGGGGAGTCAATCGACTTCCCCTCCCAAGTCTTTTCCTTTCTGTTCTCTATAAGAAAGGGAAAGGACGTCCAAAATTTAAAAATCAAATGAATTAAGCATCTTTCTTACGATTGTAATAGTCAATCATTTTTTATAGTGAAAAATAACTTCTTTTTATGAAATTTTGAATTTCTATATTACTACAATTTCAAAAATATAAATCTACTCTAAAAATAAGAGATAAGCCCCCCCCCCAAGAGATTTTGTGACTTTTCTAAAGTCTTATCTTTCCTTGTTACCAGACTGCCCCTTTCAGCGATTCTCAGATGACTTAGGTTTACCAAGAGTGGATGGCATGTGAAGTATAAGAATTAAGTGCAATTTCTAAGAGAACCCCAAGTTCATCCAAACCTCTACCTTATGACTTTACTTTTGGTAACCTAGTTTGTAAACTTAAGAGCAACTCTGAACATGAACGCATTGATTCCATTATTCATTCAAGTTCATCTAACCTGCCTCTGTCTTATCTGTTCATTCAACAAAATCTGACAATTATCTACCAATGACATTTTGGGCACAGTGGCAACATTTGTGGTGCTCTATTGAAATATGAATTTAACAAAGTGATCCAAAGGGAATTAGAGGATACTGAACTTGGAAGGCATGGTTATAAGTGCTCTTAGATAGTTAGAGGGTGCTGTGGGATCAGGAACAGAGGGACATTGGTCGGAGCACCAGCAAAGAAGCTACGCGGGAAGTAAAGTTTTAAATGAACCCAAAAATAAAACTTGACTAAATGCTGAACACCAAACCAGCCAGCGTGAGCCAACGCACAGGGGCACAAAGAGCTCTGACGTTTGTACTGAAGTGTCCTGTTCCTTACTTAGCGTTTCTGATAATAGCCAATGTCAATGAGTTTCTTTATATAGCAAGATACTATTTAAAGCAAATAAATGGACTGTGTGATAAAAATAAGAAGTGGAAATAAAAAGTGAATTGTATGTCAGAAGTCTTGGGTCAATTAACCTTTCTGAGAACAGTTTTCCCCAGATAAATTTTTAAAAATTAACCATAAGGGATGAAGTCATAATCAGAATAACAATAATGGCACATTATGTTATTTGGGGGTTACTCCTAAGCCATCCTCCAAGTTACTGGCATGTATTTTTAAACCAATTAATCCTCCTGACAGCATCATTATGTAGTCACTCCTAACTTTCACCATCTGAGAAACTTATATCATGACAGGGTTCTCAATCTTTCCAGGCATATGAAAAGCTTGTGGGATGGGAAGTTTTTTAAAATGTTGTTTTATAGACTACTTCCACTTTTAAGAACTTTCACTCACAAATCGTTGGTTATCCACAGTGCCAGCTCATCAGAATCAGGGGGAAACCTTTCCAAATTACTCAAGCATGGCTTCTGCTCAGATCATTTCCATCAGAACTCTGGGAGTTGGTGACTCCCGTTTAAAAGCCCCGAGGATGCTCATGGGTGGCCTTGGTGAAGAGTTTCTGCTTTCTATCTCTGCACCCAGCCCTCCAGGGGAAGCTGGTGCATGCTGGAAGTCCCTGAGTGAGAGGTACAAGTGGGACAGGAACAGGAAGGGTGAGTTGTCCAGCAAAGTAACTGACAGCTACGGATGGAGGGACAGCACATTTTGAAGACAGAGGATACAGAAATTCTGCAAGAACAGCAGATGGTAGCAATTTAGCAAGTGACAAACTTTTAGATTACTTATGTAAGCAACTAGGGACAATCCTTCAAATTTAGGACAGACTTCTTTTCCCATATACTATGAATGTAATTCAAGTCTTTGGAACCAAAGCTGGACTAAGAGGTTAAACAAAATCCTGGCTGAGAACTATAAATCCCTCAGCTGTGAGCAGCAGCACTGCTTGGAAGGAGGAGCAAGGAGTGATTGACACAGACACAGGAAGTCCGTGTTGGGTTGGATCTGAATGAATAGTTTTATTAAAAATCATACTAAATGAATTAAACAGAAATGATATTAAATGTTCTTCTTGGTCTCATTCATTTAGTTGGCACTGGATGCAGTGAAATCCAAGCTCTTAATTTCCACCCTGGATACTTTGCTTTTCTTAGTATATGTGCTGTCTTACATGGTAGCCAAGAGTCACCTTTGGCTGGTTAAAATTAAGATATGCCTTAGATGGAGGATGTACCCTGGATGTTGAAGATGTTATGAAAAAATATTAAATATCCCAATAATTTTTATAAGGAGTATATGTTGAAATGCTACTATTTTGGAACAAATAGAAAATATGTTATTAAATTTAAAAAAAAGAATTAAACAGAAATGAGAACAGAGGAAGAGAATGGTGCATTGATTCTTAATTATAAAGTGCTGATCATGCAGATTAGGAGAGCAGAAATAATGCAAATAGGACTGAAGTCTTTAAAATTTTGAACAATAGCATGACTAGTTATTCCATCAAAGAGCAAAGGGCAACATTTCCTCTATTAGGGAATGAATAGTCTTAAAAAGTAAAGAGAAGTCAATATTTGCCTTAGTAATACAAAACTCAAGAACATTAGTGTTTTATAGTCTAGTTTTTTCCTAAATTGCCTTCATTTCTTCTTCCTTGCCTGAGTTCACTTTCATTCTGAGAATGGATGGAACTGACACACACTTGGAGTTTTGATGCCGCATGTGGTTTACGTTGCTATATGCATTATTTTATTCAGTGTTCACAACAACCTTCTGAGATAGGCATTATCAGGCCCTTTGATACAGGAAAATTGTGAAGCTCAGAGAGCCTGACAGTTCTTGAAGATCACAGGGAAGGTGCAAAGGTGGGATTCGGCCTCAGTCAGCTCCAAAGCCTGAGCTTGTCTCCCTTCAGGGATCCAACCACTGTGGACCTTGGGTGGAAAACTGAAGTCAGAATTTCAACCCTTTCACCTGGCCACTCTGGGACAGCAGACGCATTAGCCTCCCTGCCTCACACCGCATTTACTCCAGCTTTCATTTCCTCAAGAAGGAAACGAGGGCAACCATCATCTTCCAAAATTGCACGGGTTATTGCATTTATATATACATGAGCTATAAAGACTCATTTCTTACCTATATATCACACAAATATGTTTCTATATATTTAAATAGACATATGAATACACACAAATATTCTATAATATTCATATTTTATAATTGTATTTGAAACAATTATAAATACATGTGTAATTATGTGTATTCTGTCATATATAAATAAACATTCAATATATCCATGAACTCAATTATTTCCAATATTTGATTATGAAATTTTCAAACAGCAAAGCTGGAAGAACTACATAGGCTCATTCACATCCTGTATTCATATCTTGAAAATCTACCATTTGCACGTGGTGACACTTGCTTTATCACACATCTGTCCACTCAGCCTTCATTCTATTTATTCCCCACCCACATATTTTTGAGGCATTATTTTGAGTAATCTTGCCAACCTTAGTACATGTTCCACAGTGCACCTGAGGTTAATTCTGAATTGGCAAAGAACATTGCAACATGGCGGGGACAATCTCTCTGTGAAGGGTATACCTGCTTGGTGACTTTGGCAGGCCAGTGTAGTGGACCTTGTCCTTACTTCAGTTAGATTTTCCATATCGGACCTTTCCTTAAAATGTAATGAGGATAGTAGGTGCCTGATGTGAGGAATTTACTAGAACATCTTTATAAAAGGTAGGGTAGAAACAAGCAAGCATTTACTATGTATTGTTTTCAGTTGCTTTACATTTTATCCTACAATATATAAGTAAATAATGTTTGTATAATACATATGAATGTGACTAAATACTTAATATTTACATATTATAGGATATATGTAATTATATGTATATTTGTTATAATTTTATTAGAAAATACAAATACTGTAGAATATTTGTACATTTTCATATGCATATTTGAATACATAGGAGCATTTGTTTATGTAATATATAGATAATGAAAGAGTATTTGTGTTTAATTTACATATAAATACAATTATATGACATTCAATGAATCTAGAGATTACCATTATGTCACTTGAAAAAGAAAAAATAGAGAGCAGTCAAATATTAAAAATTCAAAACGGAATGAGCCCCGCGTGGTGGCACAGCCTATAATCCCAGTGGCTCAGGAGGCTGAGGCAGGAGGATTGCAAGTTCAAAGCCAGCCTCAGCAGAAGCGAGGCATTAAGCAACTCAGTGAGAACCTGTAGCTAAATAAAATTAAAAAAAAAAAAAAAAAAAAATAGGACGAGGATGTGGCTCAGTGGCCAAGTGCCCCTGTGTTCAATCCCCAGCACCCAACTCCCATAAATCAATCATCAATCAATCAATCAGAATGGAATGGAGGATGGCTATGGATTCCCAGAGAAACCTGAAGGTGCAAACACTGGGAAGGTGGGCGGCCTGGAGGCCTGGGAGGTCCCTTTGGTACGCTGAGCAGGGGACCTTTGCTGGCCACCATCGCCCCCCAGTGCTTCCTCATAAGAGGAGGCCGCCTCCCACTCTCCTGCGCACACCTGGGGCCTCTGCAGAGGCGCTGAGGAATGAAGGAGCAGTAGGGAATTCAAGGGAAGCGCTCTCATTCATTCACACGGGGACATCTGGCGGAGCTCAGGGCCAGTTTCACAAAACCTGTCACAAACTCCCCCAAAGCTTTCTTGGCGTGGGCGATGGCACCGGGAACCAAGCACAAAGCAAAATCTCAACATTGCACGCAGCAGGCAGGTCGCAGGGTGCGAGTCTGGGAAACAGTGTATTTCCCCCGAGTTTCCCCGGGACACGGCCTCCTGCACAGCTCATTACCCGGCTCTCATCGCTTCTCCCGCAAGAATGTCTTCACTTTTGTTGACATTGAAAAGATGCTCAAAAGATCAAAATTGAGCGAAAAAAGGCTGTGCACGGAGGAAACGCTTCTGCCGATGACGCCTGAGCGGCTGCGCGGCAGACGTGCTTCTGCCCAGAGCTCTCCGTGAGGCTGCATCCTAGACCCAAGAGGTGTGGGGCAACATGCGCCAGGTTCAGGGTGGTCACATCTCTCCAAAGAAAGGCTGGCGCTGCGGAAAAACTCAGAAGCCCCCTCTCCACGGTGTTGGCAGTCACCGGGAGCCTCAGACCCTGCTAGGTCTCCAGTCACAAAGTGCCCCCTCCAACGAGGAAGTTCACAAATAATAGAAAATTCCCGGGCTTCCCTTGAGCTCACTGACCCACATGGAAAAACCTGATTTCTTTCTGTACAACGATTAATTGATCAGAAATGGAGCACCACCCAATGTCACTTGTCACAAATGCAGACTCCTATACATAGGTTTTGAGTACCTGATTTAGGCCTGTTGATTTTCTCCCATGCTCTGCAGAGCCATGCAAGTTAAACACTAATGCCCACTTAACACAGGCCAGAAGAAGGAGCTTAAGAAAGCCCATCATCTTGTTTGAGGTTATACCATGTTAAGTGACTGCAGGGAGGATACAGGATTAAAATTCAGTTCTGTCATTCTAATGCTTGGACTTTTCCCAGGATTGCCTATGGCTGGTTGCAAAGAATGTTTCTTAACATTGCAGCTAATAGGACTTACTATGAGATGTATCTTACAAGAGCTCTTCTCAAACTTTAATGTGCATAGCAATCTCCTGCACTACATGCAGACTCTGATTCAACAAGTCTGGGGTGTGTCTAGAATGCTGCATATCTAGCAGGTGCCCTACCATATGTGACAATGGTGACACTGGCTGTTGATTCAGGGACCGCACCCATAGTGTGACAGTTTAGATCACGTGATCCAGACAAAGTGGCCTCTAAGCCCTTTTGCATATTGTGCTTGAGTATATTTGCACTGAAAAGAAAAAGTGAGTTCTCAGGATCTGTGATCTCTTGGTCATTATTAATGATGGTGTCTACATTTATTTTCCCAGGAGGAAAATTTAATTTCACTTTATTCAGAACAATAACAGAGATTCATTGGCTTTCTACAAAAATATTCATAGCTCACATTTGTCAGATGCTTTATACCTTAAATGTCTTTTCTCACAAGAAGTAAACCAAGGAGTTATCATTACAAATCTGAGTTTAAGGTGACCACATTAAGATTTTGAGACTTGAGGTCACGTGTAGCTCTGGCTTTCTTGTCACACAGATTGCATTACAATATTTTGTTTGCCTGACCTCAAATAGCATACCAAGGCTAATTAGCAAGTCCTTGTTGGGAGGAATGCTGTCCCAAAGATCCACAAACAGAGTACATTAAGCAACAGAGAAAGATTAGTCCGCCATTCTGAAGTTTCAAAACCCACCATCGAGATGATGTTGGCGGTTGAGTTCCTCCTTGATAGATAGCTTACCCTCCCCCGCCCTCACAGTTTTCCACATCCTGAGAGAAGCAACCTTGTTTCATTCTCGGCAGGATGTTTCTTCCCTGGACAGGATGTTTTTTCCCCCGGGCAGGATGTTTCTTCCCCGGGCAGAATGCTTCTTTTCCCCAGGCAAGAGCCAATAGGCTTAAAGGACACCCTGTTCTAGCCAATGGTGTTGGGGTTGCTCTAGTGCACCCCCCCCCACCAGAAATCCCTATATAAGGCCCTGTCTGAGAGACTCAGACAGAGAGAGAGACACACGGACACAACATCGGATCGTCGCTGCTGAGAGGAGGAAGACAGATACATCTGCTCGTCGCTGCAGAGAGGAAGAAGCCACTGCAACAGCTCCAGACCCATCGCCTCCAGCTTGACGGCAGCTGCCCCAGTCGGCAGCTCCAGACCCATCGCCTCCAGCCGACGGCAGCTGCTCCAGCTGACAGCTCCAGACCCATCGCCTCCAGCCAACGGCACTGCTCCAGCTGACAGCTCCAGACCGACTACCTTCAGCCCGACGGCCGCTCCCAGCTGACAGCTCCAGCCTCCAGCCAGACAGCAGCTGCTTTAGCCGACAGCTCCAGAGATCCCAGCCGGTGCAACCAAGCACCCACCTTCTGTCCAGAGCTTGCACACTCCCCTCTCCCTGACTCCCTTCTCCCACCAGAGCTTGCACACTCCCTTCTCCCTGACTCCCCTCTCCCACCTTTTCGACCTTCGACCAGAGCACCTCTTTCTCTGGTTTTCGCTACTAGCCACGAAGGCTGCTGAATAAATCTTTTGGCTGCACCGCTGTCCCCGGTGTGATGCTTTGCCCTTCACTCCTGAGACTGAAGAGAAGTGTTTGTCCCATTTTTTCTCCAAACTCCGGGTGGCCTTCATGTTCATGTGCATGGCTGGGTCTGAATTTCTCAGTTTCTTCAGGGACACCTGTCAAGCTGGATGGGGCCCTCCCTATTCCAGTCCACCTCAACTACTTACATCTGCAAAGACCTTGCTTCCCCGAGGGTCATGTTCTGAGGTACCAAGGACGAGGCCTTCAGCATAAGAATTTTGAGGAAAAACAAGTGAACCCGTCACAGTGACAGGGCACATGACCCTCTCTGGGACTTGCATGTATAAATCACCAGCCACCCAAGGGAGGGGACGACTTCTCCCACAGGGTCTTGAGGAGTCCTGAGGAGGAGACAGCATTCCTCTGAACTGGCCACAGCAATTTCGATCAGAGAGTTGGTCACCATGTTCTTGGGATAATGAATAAGATTGGGAAGATAAAGAATTCAAGAGCCTCCTCTCCATAAAGAAGATTTTCTTCCCAAAAACGATGATCCTAAAACCTGTGTTGAGGACAGTAAATAGACAATGTTTTTCCAAACTAGAAAATAAGGAACTGAAATGAGGATCAAGTACAGATAGAGCAATCTTAATCTGGAAATTCCAAATCTGAAATGCTCTGAAATCTAAAAGTTTTTGGGTCCTTACGTAATGCTACAAGTGGAAAATTCTGTACCTTATTTAAGTTGATGGGCTGCAGGCAAAATGCAGGTGCATTGAGATGATCATAAAATTACCTTCCTGCTATGTGCATAGGGTAAAATGACTTTCATGTGTACACTTGGGTCCTGTCCCCAAGATGTCCCATTATTAAGATCCAAAACCCTTCTAATAACACTTCCATAACGTTTCACATAAGGTATGATCAACTTGTGATGCAAATTTTATATCCACTGCTGGAGATAAAACTTAAACAACTTCAAAATCTGACCACCATTTACAAAATGAGAATAATAACTCAAATATCATGGGAATTGTCTTTCATTTTATTTTGTAAAACATAAAAAATACTGTGTGTCAAAATATGTATGCTAATGTGTTAATATATGTCTAGGGTGTGCAGCTAAATATTGAAATACAAGCTGCACTGTGAAGTGAGAAAGAATGATTACTATTATTACATTCTAGAATCCAGGTAAGTTGACTTTTACACTAAGAAATTATAGCTAATCTTTTGTTAGATTAAAACACACCAAATCCTTGTTTACGGGCCTCTGGGTTTCAGAGGGCAGGTCATCATTTTAATTGACAGAGGATTCTGAGACTCTGTCAAGAGGATTTATTTAAACTCCTCTAGACAGTCTCAGAACTTAACTGCTCTATGTGTGAAAACAACTCTTTCTCAGTTAAAGAATGACATCTTTGGGGAGTTGTCTTTGAAAGGATGTAGTCACCAAAATTCACAAAGACAGAAATGTTCACACCCTGAATAGGGATTATCTCACAAGATAAATAGCTATGTCTTGGATCAGACAGAAATGCTTTTTGACAAGGTCAAAGACTCTCTTCTTGTTCCTGAGGTGCCCGTTCCCTGGGACACATAAGGTTCCTTGTCTGAGTGGAAGAGCTAAGGGACAGAGGAGACAGAGCTCATTAATTTTGTCAATAGCCATTCCTTGCCATCTTAGCTTTTATAGACTGTCTTAAGTAAAAGATGGGCCTTTCTGCATTTTCTTATTCCATTCACAGAGCAATTTAAAAATGGACCTTCCTATTTTCGGCTAACACCATCTCTCCATCTGATATCCACAGGCTTCATAAATCTATCTCTTCCCCACTCCTCCCAATGCCTAATCAATGTCATTCCAACACAAAGTCTTGCCTATAATCCCTCATGGATGTCACATGGTTTTGAATAAGATGTGCTTGTTTGGGTTTCCACAGTTGTGTTCAGTTTTCCCTAAAGTGACAGTTTTTTTTCTTTTTTTTATAACCTTTCCTCTTACCTTTGCATTTACCGCATCCTCCTCCAAGGTGGCCAGGTGTTATAGTTTAGATGAGAGGTGTCCCCCCAAAAAAAAAGCTCATGTATGAGACAGTGCAAGAAGGTTTAGAGGTGAAATGATTGGGTTGTGAAAGCCTTAACCCAATCAGTGAATTAATCCCCAGACAGAGATTGACTGGGTGGTAGCTGTAGGCAGGCAGAATGTGGCTGGAGGGTGGGTCATTATTGGGGTTATGCCTTTAAGGCATATATTTTGTATGTGGTAAGTGGAGTCGTTCTCTTCCTGCTTCCTGGTGTGATGTCCTGAGCCACTTCCTTCCACCACATTCTTCTGCCATGATGTTTTGTGTCCTCTCTAGTCCAGATCAATGGAGCTGGTCATCTATGGACTGAGACCTCTGAAAACAATAACCCCCAAATAAACTTTTCCTTCTCTAATTGTTCTTGTCTGATTTTTTTTTTTTTTTTTTTTTTTTTTTTTTTTGGTCCTGGCAGTGAAAAAGTTGACTAAAACATCGCGGTTGGCAGAGATTCTCTTCCTACCTATGCAGGGCCTGAGACAGACATTCCCAAAGGACCACAGCATCCTCTCCTGCTAAGCTCAGATGGATGTCAACAGGATTTTTGTTTTCATTTGTAGACTTCTCAAGGAAAGATTTTGCATTGACAGAAAGATACAGGTGGAAGAATAGTGAAGGTGAAAGTGGAGGTTGGGATGATGAATGGGAGGACTATTTGTAGAACACCGAGGGAGCATCCTGGGTAGAAGGAAGCAAGAAGTTCAGATTCCTGGGAGACACAATGAGCAATGAGAGTTAAACTGAATGACAGGAATTTGGCACTCAGCTTCAGAGACAGGATTCAGTAGCATTTTAACCGTTCATTAGGTACAAGATGGCAAACCAGGGGTTCACATATGTAGTCTTGCTAATCCCAGGCAGGACCTTGATGGGCTAGGATTGCAACTACACTGCAGAAATGATGACTTTGCCCCACTTGATATAATGTACCTTGTAAAGTGTACAAGACATGAATCCAATGCAACGCCCTTTCTGCTGTGCCATCCAAGGAAAGTGGGGACAATAAATGGTTACGTGAAAGTTCTTCTGGTTTCTTGTAACAGCTTTTAGCCATCTTGCTAACATTTCAAGACCTTTACTTTTCTCATGTTCTAAACTGTTAAAAGAAATCTTAGTTAAGCTAAATAAACTGAATTGTGTTCTTGAGAGAAGGGAAAAAAGAAGAGTGATCGCTTATGATAACATTATAATATTGTGAATCTGACATTTTCCTAGAGAAATTAGTTTACTGATAGTTGAATCTCAGTGGAAGAAATATTCCATTTGTAAGGAGTAGACTACAGTTTGCTCAAAATATAGGCAAGTCTACAGAAACCTGATTAATCATCCACTATATAATATTAGCTCCTTCCAATAGGCTTCAATAATTGCAGACATTCTTTATTTTCTTCAACATAGCAAAAAAAATTAACATAAAATTTCTTTACATTTTCTTAGCCATCTTCAATTTCTTAGCCACATCAATTTCTACAGAGAGACTCACAAAATACAAATAAGAAAGAGCAGCATCCACTTGGCTCTGTGAGAAAGACACGGACCAGAGGTCTACACATGTCATTCAGCCATTCAAGAGACATCTATTGTTGGCCTGTATCTGTAGGTGTTAGCCCATATTCTTAGAATACCAGATCTAACATTGGTCATAACATTATATTCCTAAAAGATAGGACAAGAAACAAAACATTGACATAATAACCATATAAAATATTCTGTATATTCGAAAGCAACACTTTGGAAGAAAGATAAAAAGGACCAGCAATGTTGGGTGGAGACATCTTGGGGATTTTAGGGAGGGTGTCTGGGTAAGGCTCACTGAGTTACTCCTCAGTGATGTCTAGAAGCTCATTCGCCTTAATCTGAATGAGGGAGATAGTGTCAAAGTTTACAGCCAGGGTGAAGCACATCTATGAAGACCACCTCTGGGTCTGGGGTGGGTCGCCAGAGGAGCCCTGGTAAGGCATATTAAGCTGTCTGGGCTGGCTGGTCCGTAGAGTGGCCTGGTCACACACGGATGTGTAAATAAGCTGAAACATGGATGAAAAATGAATTGTGCTCGAGAAAGGAGTCAAAGGAGCTTGGAGGTTTTTGAGAAGCACCACCCAGTCCCAGGCCTAAGGGGAAACCTGATTCTGTTGGTCTGTCAGGGCTTCTGTAAACAAGCACCACACACAACAGCTTCAACAAGAGAAAGTTTCTCTGCTGGTCAAGGAAGCTCAGGTTGGCTTCTGGAGGCCCCCTTGACTTGCAGATGGCAGTCTTCTCGCTGAGTCCTAGTCTTCTCTGGGCATCCATGTTGCCTGTCATGAGTACATAAGTCATGTTGGATCAGGGTCCCCCACGGCCCTGTTTAATTTGATCACGTATAAAGACCCTGTCTCCAGGGTCTAGGGGAGAGGGCTTCAATATGAGTTGGTGGGCTTGGGGGATATAAGTCAGTCCCCAACACTGATTGAAACTGCAGCAAGTGAACTGAGAGCAGAAGTCAAAGGAATGAGAGGGAGGGCAGGAATTAAAATCTGTAGTGGACGTTCAAGGGGCCAGAGTCGCCTGCACTTTGGGGGCTGGCAGAGGTGAGTTAATGAGGTTTGGTGGTGGAACATAATTTGAGAGCCCCTAGACAGTTGCTGGCATGTGTCCACAGGGGCCGTGGAAGGACACGTTGATGGATGAAAGCTGGCACCTCCAAAGGACCCAGGGTAGAGAGCAAGTGTATGCCTGCTAGCGTAAGACACTGGCAAGTGGGAAATGGCAGGTGAGAGGCCCCACCGCTGACCAGGGTGCCTGGGAGCCTTTCCTGATCATTCACTTCTCCCTTCAAAATGCACTTGGTACAGTGACATGGAGTCAGATTCCATAAAGGGAAAGAGAGAGAGAGAGATGGAGAGAGAGAGGGAGTTGGGGAGAGGGAAAAAGAGAGGGGGAGAAGGGGAGAGGGATACAGGGATAAAGAGGGGGGAGGGGAGAGAGAGGGAGAGGGAGAGGGAGAAGAAACAGAGAAATAGGCAGGGAGGGAGGGAGAGACAGCTGCATCAGGAGGACCACACAAAGACAGGAAGTGTCCCTAGACACGGGACTGAGGCCCAGGCGGTGCTCTAGCAAAGCTGAGAGAGAAAAACAAACAGGGCAGGATTCTGAAATGAGGCTCTGCAGCATGAAAAGGGTAGAATATAAAACAAGTATCCTGGAGCACCTGAGTGGTAGATACTATTGTTATTTTTGTAGTTGGTTCCTCATAGTTTACTCACCAGTGTGTGTGTGTGTGTGTGTGTGTGTGTGTGTGTGTGTGTATCTCCATCTCCTTGATAGAAGAGGATTCTCCCATTCTGTAGCAGGTTGCTATAGCAGCAAGTTCCTGATTGGACAGCTTCTTGGTTCAGGTAGGTGCAGCCCCTTCCTTGAGGCTCAGTGGAGGCTCAGCTGGAGTCCACTCTTATCTCTCCCTTCATAGCTTAGTGAACCAACTGTGTCCCTTAATAAACAACCTTTCTATTAACCAAGCTGGTGTAGATTCTGTCTTCTGCAATCAATAACTTCAACCAATACAATGATCATAACATCTCAGGAAAAAAAAATGGTAAGCAAGACAATGTTGGTGTGATTTTCCCTTAGCTGTGCTTGGTCCCTATGCAGCATCCTGGGTCCCATATCTTAAGTATTTGATTTCTGACCTAGTCAATAAAATGGTTAGGTGGGTACTTAGTATTATAAAAATGGCAATCCAGGTGATATATAGGATCCACAGGGGGGAAAGTATGGAAAAGAAATGTTTGGCTATTGGAAACCTACTTGTTGTTCATGAAAACACCAAGTTGCAAGTATTATAGTAGACATATTGTAGATTTCTCAATGATTATCATAATATCCAAGTAAGATTATTCATAGTATGGTCGTTAACACTGAAAAATAAGAATAAGGATGCAGCTGGTCTGGTGGTATATGCCTACAATCCCAGAGCCTTGGGAGGCTGAGGCAGGAGGATCACAAGTTCAAAGCCAGCCTCAGCAATGCTGAGGTGCTAAACTCAGTGAGACCTTGACTCTAAAATGAAATACAAAATAGGGCTGGGGATGTGGCTCAGCAGTTGAGTCCCCCTGAGTTGAATGCCTGATACCCCCCAGGAAAAAAAAAAAAGAATAAGAATGCAAATTGAGAAGAAGAAAGGATTAGGAAAAAGAGGAGGAGGGAAGGAGAGGAGGAGAGGAACAGCCCAGTAGCCATAACATCAACTTTAGAAACTGGGCACTGGGCCTGACAGTTTATTTATTCTTATAGAGAAATATTGTGATTTTCATTTTTACATTAAACTGCAGCCAAGACTCAAAATACACAGTTTAGCAGTGGTGGAGGACAGTGTCCTTTTCTAGGGTAGGGAAGAGTCTCCTCGGCTCAATCACCACGCATCGAGCACCATGGCAGATCCTTAGCAGCGTGTGGGCACCTGGGACACACAATCCCCAAAGAACATATGGGTGGGAAGGGATTTGGGCACAAAAATGGTGGCATCATGGGGTATAAATGGAAGGAGCACAGGGTTCTTGAAATACTGGAGGCATCCCACTAAGGTGACGGCATCCTGGTTTGCTAAAAACAGCTCTGGCTTTTGCGCGGTTGCCCTAGTTTTATTAATAGTACTTTCTTTCACTCTCATAGTGTCTCACTTTGGAGGATAAATGATACGTCCCCAAAGGAAGGGAGAAGCATGACCACTTTGTGGACTTAGAGGATATTGGAAGGCACATTGGTGGTCCTGGGGTCCACTGCCCACTACTGGCTACCTGCCTTGAAGGAGGAGGTGCAGGAGCTGCTGTTTTCCAAGTCACACTTTAGAAGCAGCCAGGGCTACTGCAGCATCTGGGACGCATCAGTGGGCACACTCCCATTCACAAAGGCTGACCAAGGAAGCCTCACCTTGTCAGGAGCACCCTGGCATCTTCTTATAGCCATTTTTCCTGCACAGATGCAGGAAATGAACATCTTAGCTACAGATAGGTGCCACATTGTCCATTGAAGATTTTACCAAAATATATGCAAAGGGGCACTCATTTCTAACTCTTGTGGTTATTAGAACTACCTCTGTGTTTCCATTTGTTCTCCTTAAATAAACAGATATCATACATTTTATGATATAAATTTTGCTAGTAAACACTTTCTTTCCTTTGACTCACCGGGGTTCTTTCCATTTGAAAGAGAGGCATTCATCTGCTGTGCCTCAAATGTACTAGCACAGTCTCTTAATATTTTTCTTTAAAAAATGTAAAATCCCACGAGACAGCATGATCTCCACAAGTAGTCACACAAAATAACATTTTAAATTCGTTCCCACAGGAAATTGTTTTTGTTTTCTCCTGTTTTTCTTTATTTCATTTTGGAGAGAAATAAAAGTATTTGTGTATTTACATTTCATGGGAAAATCATTAGCATTTTGTACTTTGGGGGGTAGGCTTTTCTTCTTTCCTGGGAATTATTTTACATCTGAAAAGGCATTATTTCATTATTCCTCAATGAATAATGAGAAAGATTTCAGTAAACCTTTCCTCTTGGGCTCCGCTTTCTCTCCTTCCTTCTTTCCCAAGCCACATATGCTGAGAATGTGTGAGTAGAGGCCAAAGGAGCTTTAGAGTTTGTAGGCATTTATTCCTGGCCTCAAAGCCACCTGTATCTCAGAATGACAGCCATTCCTTCTTGACATGCTGCAAGAGATGGTCTTGTCATTGACTCCGAAAACCAATATGGCAGCTTTTATTAAAGAGTGTTCTTCAAACGGGTGTAATGGAATGTGTCAGTTGGATTTACACTCAAGATTTTGGGAATGGGGACTATAGACCCAGTGTAAGACTCACATTCACAAAATTATACAGGGCTGGACACACAAATCAGCTCTCCCTGAATCTTTGAAAATAAGGTTGCATTTCTTCAGGATTTACCACACACTCCACACTGGGTAACCCAAACAAATCATTGTCACCGAGCTTAGCTAAAAAAAAAAAAAAAAAAAAAAAAAAATAATATGAAGTACCCACATGGCTAATTCTCTCCCCTCACTGGGGGGCTCTTGCAGGTAATATATTTACAGAGTGTGTTTAAAATGTGATGCAAATGAGGTCCCTACATTTTTCTCCCATTGGTGTTGTAGGCTGGGTAAATCACACCCTTTGGCATTTGCATTGATACAACAAGAACATACCATGCGGCACAAATAACCTCATTTCCATAAAACAGCCTTTTAAAATTAGAAAATGTATAATTCATTTGGGGTGGCTATTACTGCTTTTGGGAGGGATTTAGACTTGTATTTAAATGCAAATTGCAGTATTTTTTTTTTCTCCCAGTTACACACAGGAAGCCACAAAATTTAGAAACTCCAAGCTATATCGTTTATTCTTAACTATGACTTCCAGATTGTAATACCAATAACAAAATTTATTCGTTTGGCCCATTGCAGTTTGCAGAGGGTTTTCATGTCTTAAATTTGGTCTCTACTCTCCACGAGGGAGACTTCCCATTTTGCACAGTAGGAAACTGAGGCTTAAGTTCAGTGACATTCAGAAAATGGTAGAGCCTAGATTTCAACATGGGTGGGAAGACAGATGGTCAGAGACACCTGGAGACATTTAAGAATGTACCAAGGTAGCCAGAAAAAGGTTGGAAGCAAGAGAAGATTGAGGACACATTCTAGAAAGGCAGAAGATGTCTGGACAGAAAGGGGCAAGGCAAACTACCAGGCAGGGATGCACTACTTGAATTGCCTCTCACCTCTGACCTCTGACCCTCTGCTATGCTCCAGCTTCCAGATATTTAGGAAGGAAGGAAAACAGAATCCTATAGGGATCCACTAACCCTGGAGCCCAGCTCAATCTCTTCAACCCTTCTGCTTCTGTTGCCTTTATTCAAGAAGGCTGTGTATCTTCCCACCTGGGTTGGGGAAGCAGCTCTAAGCCCCCTCGTGCAACATGGCTCATGTTTTAAGCATTAAAAGCTGTTGCTCCACAAAGGAGCTTTGTTTCTTGTTTTTGACTCTTTGCATATCCTCAAAAGTTCTCACTTCATCCTTGTCCCAGTTCCTCATTGGCCTCATTCTTCCTTCCTCTGGCTGATTCCTGTGCATTCTTCAAGTCCACACTGATGCAGGAGTCTTCTGGGAAGCTGACTTAAAATTGCTTCCACCAACAGCCACTCTAAACAATACTTCTGCTTCTGCAGCCCCCACAACTCCACACGGGAAGGGGCTGCTTCACAGCAGCCTCCCCTACTAGATGGGGTCCTTGGCAGGGTCCTTTCTTGTCCACCTGTGTACCTCCATCAGGTGTCACATGGGGGCACACATAGAAAGAGTTCTGTACTTTGAATCCCAATTTCGCTGGTTTTGTATCTGTGACTTTGGACAATACTGAACTTCTCAACCCTCAATCTACTCCTCTGGAAAATGGAGCTACAGAATATACAGACAAGAAAAGGCAATGTACCCACTCCATGGACAGCCTCAACAAAATGACAGCTACCCAGATCATCATTGCTAATGTTAGTAATTGCCTGATTGGATAATAGGAAAGCCCGCCCCCAACTCTGTCTTTAGGTCTTTGGATATCAGCACAGGATTCAACTAAACTCCTTTCTGTAAAATATGTTTCCTAACCCCAACCCCAATTGTGTTGATATTACCAAGCCATCTTCCAGAACAGAATCACTGTCCCCCAGACTTCTCCTCTCACCAGTCCCAGCATCACTCCCAATGCTAGCTTCCTGCAGCAAAATAACTGCACAATGTATCTGTTGGTGAGCAAAGGCTCAAGTTGTCATTAATTGTCCAAAGCCTTAATTGAATCCACCAACTCATCTTCCCCTGTTCCTCATTGGCCAAATGAGGAAGCTGGAAAACAAGAGTTGTAATTTCCTTACAATTCAGCTTGTGGTTTCTCAAGAAAAAAAAAAAAAAAAAAGTGGGTTTCATGAGGGACTTCATTAAAAATTCTTGACATAGCAGTGGAAGTTGAAGTCTCCTGGTCCAAATACGAGGAGCAAGGAGAAATACCTGCTTGAATAGGTCACTTTTCTGAATCTTCTTCCTCCATCTAAAACATAAGGGGCATGAGGTGGTCTAATCCCTCTGTGGGTGTTTATTTCCTCCCATGGGGAATGCTGAATCACGTGCAGGCACACGGGATTGTCACAGTCACATTTGGTGGGTGAATCCAGGGATGTCCTGTGATGTGAAGAATGGTCCTTAGTAATGAAAAGAGGTCCCACCCACGGTGTCAAAGGTGTCCCCTGGAGGACACCTTAGCAGTGTTTAAATGACCTCTATTGGAGGGTCCAGGTTTAGCATGCTGTGAAAGGCTAAATTGAAATAACTGCTCAAATAAATTTGTGCTTAGAAGAGTTTCAGTTTTGCAGTACCCTGACTTTTGGGATACAATATATAACTCCAATTATCCTTGAAATCTGTGCTTGACCTATATCAAAAAGTGCCAACATTTTCTTCTTTTAAGCCCTTGGTTTCCAGAAAATGCTCTGCACCCTCATTTCCTATAACCTTTCCCTCATGTGCCCACATCAAAGCCTCAGCACCTCTCAGGGCTCCAACCCCCCAAACTGGGGGAGGGTAGCAGTATCTAACTGCAGCTTATTTGAGAGTTTTATCCCATCATTAGGTCATTTGAAATCTGTTCCAGGAAGAAGAACCGAATCTGAACCTCCTCCATCTCTGGCCTAGCTAATCTTCATATTTAGACAACTCTCTTTTAAATATAGATAGGTAGAGAGAGAGATGGTATTTTCTGAATATTCTCTCTCTGCTAGGCACATCTCTCAAAGTTTTGCAAACATTATTATGAATACAACACTGCAGTTAAAGGTTATTTCCTCATTTTCAGAATGAGGAAAATAAGTTTGAGAGATGTGCATTTGCTCAAGCTGCACAGATACTACTGAAGGGTTCTAGTATAAATACATATCTACTCCATTTTATATAAATTTAAATTATTTTATTCTTTCCTCAATGATATTGGTAATAATTTTGGTAAGTAACCAGCTATTTCAATCAAGAGAAAGTTGTGAAATTTCATCCTATTCCTTCTATAGGCAAGTAAAACTGTATATTAAAGATAATTTCATCTACTTGATACTGCTAGGTCATTTTCAAAGATAAGTTTAAACTGAAATCTTTAAAATGTTTTTAGCCACAGATTATAAATTTCTTCTTTTTTTTTTTTTTTTTTTTTTTTTTTTTTTACATTTCATATTATACTTACAGAGCACTTTTTTCCATATCTCTGGTTGTATACAAAGTATATTCACACCATTCATGACTTCATTCATGCACTTAGGGTAAATGTCAAGGGATCCATATATATGACCCTTTCCATACCCTCTGTTGACCACAACGGGAGGCCTGGGTCCCCTGCTACAGACTCAAAGCAGAGGATACCTTCTCACATGCTACTGAGAGGCCACAAGCAGAGTCTCAAGGTGAGACAAAATACCCAAGGCCCTCTGACCACTCAGTAAATCCAGTGATCCCACAGAGCTCCTGTGTGGTTAGAAATCAAGGAAGACCTCAGAGCTGGAGTAAGAGGACCAGGGAAAAAGAGAGTGCCCAAGTTGGGGCGAAGTCTCAAAGGGGAACATGACTGCTACAGTGCTCAGAGGACCCCCAGAGCATGTGGGGTGAGGACACACGGGTGAGTTCCCCATCTCACAAAGTGCTGGTAAGTGCTGAACAACAGGGGAAGGAAAACGACAATCCCAGATTAGCAGCATGTGCTCGTTTTCCTGGTGTAAAGATTGAAAGATTCCCAACATGGCTACCAATGTTACATCACTGGTCACCCTAGTCTTGCAACGAGGCAGAAATGACCACCAGGCCGACCCCAGCACATAGGTCTTTGCACCATGTGCACTGCCAGCGGCAGTGGGCTCTGCTCCAGCCCCTTCATCAGGACAGGATGGGACAAACTTTATTGCCAAGGCATGACCTGTCTACGTGCAAGCATTTGATCTCTCATAGACTCACACAGCCTGCTGTGAGTACTGAGTGTGGCTATCTTATCTATTTTACTTCAGTGCTGGGCCCTGAAGTAAAAAGGTCCAGAAGGTAACCAGGAGCTCATCTCCCTACCAATCAGTGCCATTTAGTGATGAACCTCAGACACTCTATTCCCTGTCCTCTCTTCACCTTCTTCAGAGCTGCTCAACGTGGCTGATATGTCTGAATACTTACTGGGGAACGAGCAATGAGCACTTGGCAAGCGTCAGGTATTATGTCAAGCAAACTCCAAGCACGACCTCACAAACAATCCCACAACGCGAGTCCTAGTGTTATCTCCATTCGGCAGAGGAGCAAATTGAGTCACAGAGATCGAACAACTTGCCCAAGATGACAGATTTATAAATGACAGCCCGGAATTATAAATTAGAATTCCGAACTATTCTTAACCTCACACGGTCTCTGAATGGTCTACGACCTGGTAGAGGAATGGTCATATTCAGGAAACAAGGCAGGACGTCAGAATGGATCCCCGTTCTGCAAGAGTAGCTGAGGGACCCTTGGAAAGTCACTTCTCTTACTGGCACCTCAATCCCTCTCCTGGAAACCAATCATGCTCACACCTGTGCTGTCCCACCGGGTCTGCAAAGGAAGCGCCACGCGATGGCCTGTGTGTGCTCCCCACCTGGGCCCATCTGCTCCCCGACAGAGCCTTCCCACCGGCAGGGACAGCAATGGTAAAAGTGGAGGCATGACAGGGAGAGGCAAGCTCCCTCTAAAATAATAACAATTGTATTAATCATGTAATGAGAGCTATGACTTTATTATTAGTCATAACCCTAACTCTCCCTTGTTGGGCAGTTAGTGTGCCCAGCACTATGACCATGGCTTCCCTTGCACTCTCCTGTTAGACTTCCACAGTCCTGCTCTGCAACTCCTACCATGAATTCAATTTCTAGACGGGGGAGGCAAAGGCCCAGGAAGATTAAGTAGCAGATGTTGGTTCCAGCTGTGCTGGAGCCAGATTGGGAATTTAGTTTTCTCTGAGTTCAGAGCCCACAATCCCCACCTCACTCAGAGTCCCTGGAAAGACAGGTGGACAACTTACGTCCCTTGGCTCTGCTGCCATTTTCGGGGTCTCTACTTCTGTTGGATCCATGTCCCCCTGTATCCTGAATTTTTTTTGTCTACAGCTCCGCAGTCATGCCCCATCTCATGTAGAGTCCCCCCACCCCCCCCGACTCTACATGGACGGAGCAGTTGAGGAATTCTGAGTCTCCCTGAAGCTCTCTTATGCCCCTGCTACTCCAGCAGAAGGCCCCAACTTTGAGGGTTTTCACAGCAGCCTGTGCCGTGGGTGGGCTAATTCCTGTCCAACTGAGGTTCATAATGTGAAGTTTCAAGACCCAGTTCCTTTGAATCTGACTGCAGTCAGAAACAGGGCTTTTAGGGCTGGGGTTGTGGCTCAGTGGTAGAGAGCTCACCTAGCACGTGCGCGGGCCGGGTTCGATCCTCAACACCAGGCATTGTGTACAGATAAATAGATTTCTTGGAAAACTGGGAATGGAACCACCTTATGACCCAGCCATCCCACTCCTGGGTCTATTCCCAAAGGACTTAAAAACAGCACATTACAGTGACACAGCCACTTCAATGTTTATAGCAGCACAATTCACAATAGCTAGGTTGTGGAACCAACCTAGATGTCCCTCAGTAATGAGTGGATAAAGAAAATGTGGTATATATACAAAATGGAATTTTACTCAGCAATAAAAGAGAACAAAATAATGGCATTTGCAGGTAAATGGAAGAAGTTGGAGAATATAATGCTAAGTGAAATTAGTCAATCTCAAAAATCTAAATACTGAATGTTTTCTCTGATATAAGGAGGCTAGTTCACAGTGTTGTTGGATGGGGGTACATAGGAGGATTAGAGGAACACTAGAATGGTCAAATGCATGATTGAAGACCTGAATGGTACGAATATACTTTGTATACAAACAGTTGTATGTAAAAAGATGCTATATATGTACACAATGAATTGTAATTATTATAAATAAAAAATAAATTATATATATATATATATATATATATATATATATATTAAAAACAGGGCCTTTAAAAGGTCCATCAAGTTTAAATGAGGTAACAAGTGTGGAGTTTAATCCAAAATGACTGGGGTCTTTTTAAGGAAGATATTAGGTCACAGCCACACACAGAGGGATGACCATGTGAGGACGCAGGAGAAGACAGCTGTCTGTGAGCAAGAAGTGAAGCCTCAGGAGGAGGTGACTCTGTCTTTTCCTTCATCTAGGACTCTTTTGACTCCAGAACTGAGAGACAAATATGTTCTGTTGTTGCAGTCTCTCAGTCTGTGGACTTTGCCAGGGCAGACCGAGCTCAGTCATAGAGCTTGAATGACCTATCATGATATAAAACTCCACCGAGCAGCAGAGTCAGTTGTTTCAGATGCAAAACCTTTGGTGGCATGTTGAGCTCAGTTCAGATAACAGGCATGAGATCCTTTCTGCCAGGAGCTGGGAGAGCTTCAGGAGGACACATGAAAACACAGTGACCTTAGGTCAAAGTGTGAGAAGGAGGGAGGGTGAAGACAAAGGGGAAAAGACCCATCCTTGGTGTGCAAGACACATCTGGACTCTCTGTGCCAAGTGCTCTCCTGAGCACTAGATAGGCATCACCTCATCTGGGCCTGACTTTAGAGACGGGAAACTGAGCATGCAAGTAGTCATGTGGGAAGTGAGGTCCTCCTGGTGGTGTCCCTGGTCCACCGGAAACCTGGCTCTTATTATTACTCCTGGATTCCTCAAGGCCATGTGATGGAGCCAGAGCTGTGGACCAGGCACTGCCGCACACGGCCAAGGGGGAGGCGGGAGGGTGTGGACAGTGCATGTGTGGGAACACAGAGGTGAGGTCGGCCTTGCAGAATCTGGGAAAGACTCAAGACAAAGTGGCTTTGAAGGTGGTCCTTAAAATAACAGTTCACTTTTATTAGCTCAGACATGGGAAGGGCATTTATGTAAGCCAAAGCACAGATGGCCAATGTGGTGGCCTTGCTGGAATGTCCAGCGATGGTGGTCTAGAAGGGGGTGGAAGTGGTCTGGCCAAAAATGTGAAGAATCTGGGCTCATGAAACCAAGACGTATCTAGCAGTTGATCAGCTTTGAGTTTCAAGATCTGGCTTTGTGTCCCAAGGCTATGGGCTCTTTCTCTTGCCAGGGGTGCACCACGAAACACCAGGCTACTGAATCAGAGAAAGCACTGAGTATTGTTTACCGTCCCAGTGACTCTGGGCAGGTCATTTCACCTTTCCAGTGTGAGTTCACCATTTATGATTGGTATGAATCTTTTCCAGGTAGGTTATTGTGACATTTAGAAAAGAACAAAAGCTGCGATGCACCCAGGACAATATCCAGCAAACTATGGGGACTCACTGAACATCAGTCTCCTCCGTCCCTTCTCCTGAGCCTGAGCACCTGTCTCCTCAGTGTCCTGTGAGCAAGATGAACTGTTAAGATCTGAGGTTACCCTGCCAAATGACTTAGCTTGTCCCCTTTGTACCCAAGCCTTCATCTGGGACCTGTACTCTTAAATTGTTTTCAGGTTTCCTCAGTGAGCATCTTTAATCCCTTTGGGGTCTCTATCCACCTCCAGATGCTCAGACCCACAGACCGATTCTGAGCTGTGCCCAAGTCTCAAAGCAAAAGCTTGCTCTGCCATTTAAAGCTATTATGATACAGGGGGTAGTTTATATGGTACAGGTGGTATTTATGGTATGGTACAGAGGGGAGTTTATATGGCACAGGTGGTATTTATAACATTGCCTTAGGCTTCCCCACAACCCTAGTGACATGGTTAATGATGAGGAAAAATGAGATGAAAATAGGGGTCACAGATAGGTTAGGATGGAGTGGCTACCATGATATCTATTGGATAAAGCAGTAATTATTTTTTAAAAATTTTAAATACTTCATGATCATTTTTGAGCTAAATTCCAATGCCCCTTCTTCTCTTGGGCTCTATTAAGATCCTATGCAGTCCAGGTATTTTCAATTGGGCATCCTGTGACCATTGTCTTGATCCACCCTCTGTTCTTCTCCTTGTTCTGCTTGCAGTGCTACCAAGTTCACCTACCAATTTAAGAACCTCCATCCTCAAAATACCATTTGAAGTTTGACTTTCCAGCAGATACCTGAGGTCGAAACTATTCCCGTGAGTACAGACTTGTAGCTCTCGAGTTCCATTTCTCACACACACCCTTGGGCAGGAAGGTGGCTCATCGGCACCAGGGTGTCGTCTTGGGTACAGGAGGGAAGCAATGAGTAACTAAGCAGCACTGCCCTCTACACAGGCCACTTCCTCGTTTGGTCCAGCTCTCGGGCTCCTTCAGACAATAGTAAATCCACCAATGAGACAAGGGGAGCTCCTGACCTTGAAGGTGTCTGGAATAACTGATCCAGTAAAACAGAATTAACCATGCCCTCATACACTTCATAACCACATTTTTTTTTTATCTCATCTGGTGCCGTCTGTATCTGAGCTGCAGTCTTTCAACTTTTTGAGACATCTTGGGCAATCGTGAAAGCCAACTGTCTGAACCTCTGCAATGTTAGCACACTGAGGTTGATTACTAGCAGCAGGATCCGGGCACAGTCATTAGGTTTGCTGAGTCTCAGTTTCCTTCCCAGTAACAGGATATTAACTATGCATACTCCACCAGGTGTTTAGGAGTGTGAGGTGAGTTAATGTTGGCAATTACCTTATAGTAACGTTTCAACATATGACTGTCACTCCAAGATGAGTAGTAAGAGCTTTCAGCCCAAAATGTTACCAAGAGAATGAATGCACCATCAGGCCATGGTAATGGAAGTGGGGTGTCCAGAAAAGGGTGATGAGAGTTGGGGTGAGCTCAACCCTGCAGTGTGGGTCTTCTCCAAGTACCACACATAGACAACACTAGGGACAAGCAGATACAAGGTCAAAGGAGAATGGGAGGGTCTACAGATGAGATGTTTTTTTTCATAACATCAGAGAAACATTGACAAATTCCAGAGCATGGGAAAGTTCTTATAAAATTAAAGTGCCACCACAAGACCTGTGACTTTAGAACTGGGCTTGGTGGGTAATAGACAGAAAAACAGAACTGAATGGCAGTTCAGAATTGAAAAGGAAGTTTCTAATCTGATGACCTCCTTCAACCCCAAACAAGTTCTTCTAACCCAGCATTTCCCCTTATCCTATTGAGTCATGCACCTGCATATTTCACTTGTATCCTCTTAGGCAAATGAAGGCATACATTGTTGCACTCAGCAAAAATATTCATGAATAGCCTAACATACATCAAAAGTGGATATGAATCATCTCTTATCATTGGCCTACATTAATCTGCTGAGAAGGCTTTAAATAATTCAACTGTAATTTTCCTGGGACCAAGTTCAATGAGCCAAATGCTCTACCATCCAATGTTAATGTCTACCCGAGAACATAACCAGCAATCCGTCCATTTTTTTTCCCCTGCATCATCAATTTCCCCCTTCATTCTGGATCAGTTTGATTAAAATCATATATAAAATATTTTTCATTAAAAAATCCTTACTTAATTCTGCATTTTAACTTCCACTTATCACTCTGGTTTTTTCATACCCCAATTATAGTAAAATTCTTCAGAGAATGATCTACAATCACTCTCTCCAAATCCTTTCCTCTGTTCTCTCTTGAACTCATTTTTTTTTTTTTTTTTTTGTTCCCACTTCTCCACAGATATGGCTCCTGTTTACTCCCAAACATCTTCCAAATTGCTAGCTTAATGCTTGTACCTGGCTTGGATCTTGACACCAGATCACTCCCTCTCCTGGTCATTTTCCTTAATTGACGTTTGGATCACCACGTTGTCCTGGTTTTCTGGTTTCCATCCTTTATGCAGTTGACTTTCTTCTTCCTCACCCTTGGAACTTCTTAAGAAGCCCAGGATCATGGACTTCCTTCACCGACCCTTGCTTTCCAGGGGAAAAGACCCATAATCTGGGGTTCATGTGCCATGCCGATTTCCGCAACTCAGGGTGTGCCTCTCTAGCCAGGCTCTCTGATGAACCCTGCCTTGAGGGACAACTGCCTGCTTGACATCTCCACCTGAAGGCGGAAAAGACATTTCCAGAGTGGGTTTTCTACTCTTTCTCATTCCCCGTCCCACCTGTGCTCACAAAAATGTCTGCATTTCAGTTATTGGCAACTTAATTTTTCTAGGAGGCCAGGTTGACACCTTCAGAGCCACCCTGACTTTTTTTCTTTCACTCTTCACATGCGATCCAGCAAACTGCTGTTGGCCACTTTCTTCATGTATCCAGATCCCAGCCAGTCTCCCCTCCCGTACACAAGCCACTGTGGTCTCTTTGGGGGATTACTGCAGTAACACCTGATGTGTCTATTTCACACAAGGACCAGGAGAGCTTTGTGCACAGAAGGAAGAATGTTTCTTAAACAGGATTACTCAGACCACATCATTTCTCAGCACAAGGGCTTCCCAGCTCGGTCACTATAAAATTGGTCCCTACATGAACTGTCCCCGTGACCTTTCTGACCTCCACTGTTCCCCTCTCTCACTACTCTGGGTGTAGTAGTGACACACTACACCAAGAATGCTGCTGACTTCGGATTTTACTCATACTCCTCCTTCCACCAGGCTGGCTCTTCCCTCCAATGTCTTTACGGCTGCTGCTTCACCTCCATTATGTTTTTACTCTAATGTTCCTCATGCTCATGTCTTTCCTGAGCACCTTCAAAAAATAGGCACAACCTTCCTCTGTCCAGCACTCACTAACCCCCATTCCCTGACTTGGTTTTATTCAGGGCATTGGTCACCATCACTTACATTTTAATTTTTACTTGTTTATGTTCTATCTTCTACTGTATTATAAATTCTAGGAAGGAAGAATGTCCTTCTCTTCTCTTCTCCCCTCAATTTTCTGCCCCTGGAATAAGCTTACAATAGAGTATATGCTTTAAGTCAGACTTAAGAGGGGAGTCAGAGAGAGCTGGAACTTAGAAGAAGGTGGCCTGCAGGAGAAACCCTGTTCCGAACAGCACCCTGGCCAGCATTAACCCAGCACTGGGCAGAGTGGGATCCCCAGAATCAATACTCCCATCTCTCTAATTTCTTGCTGATGCATCCATTAGCCAAATCAAGTGGAAATCCAGAGGACAAGAACCCATCCATTGCAATTTTTACAGGAGAGTCTCCAAGGACCCCATTGGGGTAGACCAGGTTGAGAGTGAATCTGCAGGGGCAGATGGAATGCTTCCAAAAATCAAGAAATAGACAGTGAAGCAGAAAGAGAAGCAATGTCTTAATTATAACTTTAGAACTCTGGGTATCCTCCATCTGTGTGAATCCCAGGTGCTTCTGTGATGAAGTCAAACTTGGGGAAGAGACATTGATTCAGGGGTGTAGTTTTCCATTTTCAATTTTTTCCCCACTGCTACTTTCTAATGATTATGACACCACACCGCATGTATTTCATTTGGAACATCAATGCCCCAAGGGATTTTCAGTGGCTGTGTAAATGCACACAGTGCAATAGCTAGAGAAGTAACCTGGCATTGGAGGTGTGCACTGCTCTTGGATAAAGAAGTACTGGGAAAAGCACAGTCCTTCTCTAAAGTTCTGCTGCACTGTTATGATGGAAAAGACTGTTTTAACATTGCATTTGGGTTTTCATGTCTTTTCAGATAACATGGGCCTCAATGAGGGAGGATCTCACAGCCTAACAATCTCTACTACAGTCACAGTTACCTGGGTCCTCTACCCCACAGCTTGGTCCCCAGCTTTCTCATGGCCCTGCCTTAGTTGAACACAGATTTGAGGTATCCTACCAGGTGATAGGTTGATATCCTGAACCAAATTCTAAAGTAAATGAAATGTTTAGATTAAACCAAGACCTAGTGATTCTTAAATGTCACATTTACTTCACTACACAGCCTTTTTTAAAAGCACTATTGTGCAATAATTATGCATTGATTTAAAAAATCTTATCAAGTTCATAGGTTACTAAGCAAAGGAATATAGATTTCATTGCCAGTAAGAATATCTTTTTTTAACTAATAGCTATTGATATACATCAGCAACTCTTTCGGTCTTGTGTCATCTGAATCTTTATTTAAGAATAAAAATGACTATAATAATGAAAGAATTGATGTTGATAGTGAGCTTCCTATTTTCAAACTAACTCTTGTAGAAATTTGTAAGTGTTCTTCCACTGTTGAGTACACACTGAGCCCTATTCAGTTTGTCACCAAATGCCACGGTGTGAAATGGGCTCAAGGGCAGAATGACTGAAATAGTGTTAGGAGCCTTCCCCCAACACTTTTGACCTGGTGGACTTGGGTACCTTAGATGCTCTTTTGGTCCTCTCTCACAGCTGTACACTGGGCATAGTAGCACTGGCACCTCGTTCCTTGTGCCGTCACATGAGGATGAAATGAATGGACACCTGGGATGCTTAGAATAGATTAGCCCTCAGCGTTTGTTGACTAAAAGCAGTAGCCAAATTTCAACTTCCATTTTTCCCCTTGGATTCTGCTAAAAAATAAAACTTTGAGTAGCAGTTTTGAGAATAGCATAGTATGTTTTCAAGAGGTTACTTATAATAGTGTGTAAGATTGCATTGCTTTCAGAGAAAATCATCTTTTATTTAATTAAGAAATAAACTAGGGGGTTAAAAGTTAATAGCCCTCTCTACCCCCAGAAGATGTGGATTCCTTAATCCTTGGAATCTGTGAACATGTATTTCTACCCATAATATGATGTGTCCCCATAATGGGGACTTTGAAGATATAAGGAATTTTGATCTTATGATGAGGGGATAATTACAGATTATATAGGTGAGCTAAACTTAATTCTTAAAGGGAAGGGCATTTCCGGGCTGTGGTCAGAGTGAGATTAACTCTAGAAAAAATAGAAAGATGCAATGTTGCCATCTTTGAGGATAGAGAAAGGGGCATAAGAGGCTTCTAAAAGTTGTAAGGACAGGAAACAAGGTCTTCCCCAGACCCTCCAGATATTTAGATTTAGCTAAGTCTAAATCTAAATCTAAATCTATCCCATGGGACTTTTGACCCATAAATATAAAATAATAAATGTGAATTTTTCTAAGCTACTGAGTTTGTGGTAATTTGTTATAGAAACAAAAAGAAAGCCAATACAAGATATCAACTTACCAAGATGTTCCCACTTTACATGTTTCCAGCAACATCTGAACAGCTATATTATTTAATGTTATTGTGACGTGTCTTTGTGATGCTTTATTAATGAGTTGCCCATGTTCGAGTTTCACCTCCCCTTCAAAACCAAAAGGGAACCACATCATGGAAGAGTGAGAAGGAGATGGGCTTTGGAGTTAGAGACACCAAAGTACAGGCTGGCCAGATTCACCAAATAATGTGTTTAGTCTCACGTTCCAAACTATAGGTGCAACATGCATGTAGAAAAAAAGTGTATTCATTGTTTACCTGAAATTCACATTCAGTTGAATGTCTTGTATTTTATCTGGTAATCCTGTTTTAAATATAAGTGGTCCCTGAGTCAGTGGGTCTCAAATGGTATTGATTATAGGACTGTTCTGTGGAGACTTTATAGCTCCTAGTGCCCAGTCCCAGTGATTTAATAATAATTAAATCTTTATCTCTTTGGTAGGACAGAGAAACCAGTATGTTTCAAGTTTCTAAGGTAATTCCCAACATGTAAGTCATGCTTAAAGAGTGAAAGAGTGATTCTCTACTGCATTGCACATGGGAACCACCCAGGGAATTTATCATTCTGTGAACTCCTGGCTTCATCCCAAGAGATTCTGATTCAGTAGGGTTGGAAAAGGCTTCAAGGTTTTCTGTTAACAATCATCCGCAGTGACTTTGATGAAGAATCTGTGACTCATAGCTTAAGAAACCTGGACTTAACCTCTCTGGTCCTGTGGCAATGTTGAGAACTGCACAACTGTGCACATGATTTATGAAGATTATCTGACTTAGGTGCATGTGCTGTAGAAGCTCACCTAACACAAATTACTAAGTACATTGTCATCAAATACTTTCTGTGGTCCCCTAAGCTCCACCATTGTCCTGACATTTTCTTGCTTCCTTTAGCTGTTCTGAGCCCCACCTCTTAGCTCTATCTTCCTGTTGGACCAGGAGTTCAGACTACACAGCCTTGTCCAAATTAAATACCATATGATGTTGTTTCTTCTGATTTCAGGGTGTCGATCTTGCTGTTCTGACATCCTGAGTTTTCCATTCATATGTAGAGGAGACAAGGTCTGCTCCCTCGTTTTTCTATCCAACCATCATTGTGGGCCTGAAAGCTTGGAATTGTTGCCTCCACATTATTCCCATTGATAAATTTCAGAGAAAACATTCATGGCAAAAGCAGATACAGGCAACTTTGTGTTTTTCTGATTCTGGGCTCAATACACTTTCCACTACATATCTTGCCTCTCCTAGAAACAGACAAAGGGCAGATCCTGTTTCTCCAAACAACAGCATTTTCACTTCTATACGAACTGGATTTTCGATTCCTGTCTCTCCCTCCCAGCCCCACCATCCCATGAGGCCCAGTGAGGGGCAGTGTAGCTCATTCCCATGCGCTGAAGGCCAAAGCCTTATGGAAAATGCACAGAGCACGGAAGACAGACTTAGTGCTCCTCGCCTTAGTCTTGGCGCCTGCACTTTCACAATTCCCGCTTGGAAGGACATGAATCCACTTCTGCAAGCATCCGTCCCCCTATTCCAGGGCCACCTGGGGCTTGCCTGAATGGCCCAGACCCACTGGGTTTGAGAGTCAGGAAATTGCTGGCTGCAGGGTCACCTAGGCCTTTCATGGAAAAATAGCTCCCATTGTTCCAACCACAGAGAATAATATCTACAAATATCCTAACGCTGCCTGCAGGAACAATAGCAGCACACATTCCCGCTTCCCCAGCCCCTACCCCACCAAACGTGGCTTCACACGAGATGGGCAAAATGCGGGGTTTGACTTGACAAGGGAAAACAGCCCAGGTCGGTGTGGTTTCTACTTTCCCAAGATCTCAGGCTGCTGTGCTTTGTGCATGGGCGGGCACAAGGATGCTGGAGTTGAAAAGAACTTGGTTCTAATGGCAGCTCCGCCACTGCACAGGTGTATGATTATGCTCAATGCCCCCGGTCTTCTCAGGTTTCAATCATGGGGGGCACTCCCATGGATGCTTTGCATGGCCTTTTTCCATGGAGGCCAGGACCCTGCAGTTCTCAGAAGTGCATTTCTGTGGCTCACCTTGAGGGTTCTGCTCAGCAGTCTGGCAGACATGGCCCCCAGCTGACCAAAAGCCTGCAGGTGGAGGAGACAGGAGGCCACCCGCGCTGCCTCTTGGCAAGCTGAGGCTTGCTGACACAGGCACGGCCCTCCTGGTCCTCCTAGCACACTCCTTCCACAGTCAGTGAAACACTGCGAGTCACCTCCAGAGAGCTAGAGGCTGTTGGCCACTCTCCAGCTCCTCCTGAGGTCACCTCCTGTCATCAGGACACACCCCTGCAAGGGACCCTATGCAGTGACTGACTTGTAGGGAACAAGATGGGAGGGGGTGATGTCTAGGGAAAGGGGAAACTCAAGGAGGGCAGGCAGCACCGCAGACCCCAATTCAAAGCCCACATTGAAGTGTGCCAGTGCCTTGGCCAGAGGACTTATCTTCTCTGTGACCCTCAATTCTACTACCGCAAATAATGCTTACATTTCCAGCTGGCTCTTATAAAGTTTGTGACATTTTACTGTAGTCATTGTTTCCTCCAAATCTTTTTATTGTAGAAAACTCTTGGGCTGACTGCAAAAAAAGAAAAGAGACAAAAAAAAAAAAAAAGCTGAAGTACTTGTTAAAGCATGGTCCAGCCTGGGAATAATGCTGGCCAGCCTCAGTTTCCTCATTGTGGAATGAAAAGAATTTATCTGATCAAGATAAGAGTCAGAGAGCCGGGTGCGGTGGCCCACGCCTGTAATCCCAGCACTTGGGAGGCTGAGGCAGGAGGATCATGAGTTCAAAGCCAGCCTCAGCAATGGCAAGGCACTTAGCAACTCAGTGAGACCCTGTCTCTAAGTAAAATATTTTTAAAAAGGGCTAGGGATGTGGCCCAGTGGTCCAGTGCCCGTGAGTTCAATCCCTGGTACAAAAAAAAAAAAAAAAAAAAAAAAAAAAAAGATGGAGTCAGAGGCCTCATTTCTATTTCTTCTGCACAACACAGGGGACTTAGACTTAGAAATGTCTTTAGAAGACCGCTTGGTACCTGGTCAGAATTAAATTAATTCATTTATTCTGAAATAGTTCTTTCCAATGCCTGTCTGGCAGTGTGCTAGGCATTTGGAGGAAAACAGTAAGCAACACTGACACTGTTTCTCCCTAGGACAGCTGCAGTAGAACGTGTTAGGAAGGGAGACATAAAAAAAATTACAAAACTATGGGATAACATTTTATTCTGGGTGCATATTGCTGCCTAGTTTTTATTTCGTGCAACTTTCATCCTTCCACAAAGTTTGAATAGATCCGATTCACCTCCTAACTTCAGCTTTCACAGAAAAAGAGACCAAAACATTTTTAGTCTATGTAGGTGTATATTGATTTTCTCCTGGATATACCAAGATTCCTCCAAGATTATAAGCTGAAAAAATAAGGAGGATCTAGGACGCCCAGTTGCCCACTTTACTTCCACCTTGAAAGAGTTTTTCAAATAATGGATCCAATACACATAGGGAAAAGGAGAGAGAAAGAGAGAGAGAGAAAGCTTATATTTTCATTTGAGCCCCTAGATCCAGCAATGCCTCAAGTCAGTAAAAGTCCTTGACCTAACTCCCAAACTAGTTGCAATCAGGAATTTAGCTTTTGCAACAAAAAGGGTCATGATTGATACAGTTATAACTACAAATGCAATGTTTTATGACAAGAAAAAAAAAAGAGAGATTCTTGGGGTGAGAGAGGTTTCCTGGAAAAGTAGCATATAAGAAGAGGGCCCAGGAGGGGAAGTGAGGGAACAGGGAGGAGGCAGAGACAAGACAGGTCACGGTGGACTGAAGGACCTTGGAATTAGTTATTATGGCTGGGACAGACTTTTAGGCAGCATGAGCACAGGTGGGTATGTGGAGGAGGGAGGAATAAAGGAAGCCAGGGAGGAAACAGGAGCCAGTGATTTCCGTCATTGTCACCTTCTTATCCTAAGCGCATCACCATTTGGTTTTCATGATAATTAGAAATACACCTAATTAATAGGGGTGATATGAAAACAGGGGGCACATTTAAGCAAATGGGCCTGCAGCCCCTCCTACACTGCCATCTGCACGTGTTTGTAGAAAAAGGAGGCATCCGTCCCCCCCAGGCTGGGCCCTCAGCTCTCCCAGGTGCCTCACTGAGAGAGGCCGTGGCAATAGCCTCCAGGTTTGTGCCAGTGTAAAGACCCCGCACTCAGACCAGGCAGCGGGCGACCGACCCGTGGAGAGTCAGTGGCCCCGCCTCAGCACAGCAGGCATCTGGGCTCTGTGCACTGAAGATGCTCCTTGCAGTGCACAGAGCCCAGAGCACGCGCCCTGGCGATCACCCGCACCGACCTGTCCTGCTGTCAGCGTGAAAGTGGAAGTAACAGCCCACCATCTTCAGCTCCTTTAACGAGGGGAGCATAATTTCTTCCTGAAGCCAGCAGCCCACAGTGCACATCAGGTAACACTGGTTTACACCCTCAACACAATGCCTGGTATCAGTGAGCGAGTAATAAAAGTTAACTAGTAGCACTGTAGGGTGATTGCGGGAAACAACTGAGAAAGTTCACAAGCCATATGCAGAGCCAGGACTGAGTACAGAGGAATTAGTTAATTCAGCTCATATTTATTATGTGCCTTCTGTATGCTAGGCCCGGTTTTAGGCACTGGTGACTAGACACAATTATATAAGAGCTTATGTAAATGGAAATAGCAGATAAGCCAACAAGCATTCCTTTTCATATAGATTCTACCCTCCCACTAGGAGGGACTGAGGAAGAAGTAAACACACACAGGAACCAGGTAGAGATAAGTTTTATGGAGAAACATAGGCCATTTAAAATGACATGGAGAGATAGGAGGTCCCACTGGGGGACATGTTCTAGACCGTGGCAGCAGAAAAGTTCCCCAAGGGCATGGGAGCTCCAAGTGAGGCACAGGAGTGAGCTCTATGAAGGTCAGTGTCATGAGAATTCACAGAACCAGGACAGAATGCCACGATCCCAGGGCTGGGAAAGTGTGGAGGTACTGCAGGGACATCCAAGAACAAGTAGGGCTGAAGACATGAGAAAAAAAGTCAAACTTTTGGGTTAGAAGCGGGTGAGGCAGAGCACACAAGACTTGGAAAAGGGTAAAGTTTGGGCATTCTCCCCGAGGGCAATGAAAAACCCTTGGAGAGTTCACACAAAGGAGGGAAACCGTGTGGTTTACATTTGCTGAAGTGTGCTGTTCTCTTGAGCCAGGGCTGTCAGGACAGTGTACCACAGACTGAGGCGTAGGCCACCACCGAGGCCTGCTTCCTCCTGTCTGCAAGCTGTGGGATCAGGGCTCCGGCCAGGTTCCTTTCTCCAAGCGCCTCTCTCCTCAGCTGGTAGACAGCCACCTCCTCCCACACAATCAGGAGGGATTTCCACTCTGCATCTTTGTGCCACGACCTCTTGCTATGGGGACGCTAATTACCTATGACAAAGGCTCACACCAGACCTCATTTTAATGTCTCATCTCATTAAATAACTTATCTCTAAATTAGCAGTGACATCCTGAGAGACACTGGGGAGGATTGCTCCAACAGGGATTTGGGGGACATAATTCATCCCGTAACCCTGGCTCTGGCTGCTGCAGGGTGAATGACCCTGTGGAAGAGGCAGGGGAGCAGGATGGATCTGAGAAACCAGTGAGAGGCTCTTCTTGCTACAACCTGGGGAGAGGGAATAAACGCTTGGGCAAGGGTAGGAACAAAAGGGGTAGTGGAAGGTGGCCAGATCTAGGCTATATTCTGAAAGTTTAACTGACAAAAAACCCATAAATCAATTGATCGTATAAGGCAAGGAAAATATGAGTATCTGAATGAGCCGTGTTGGCATTTACCAAGATGCGGGAGATTAGAGGAAGAATTTTGAAATGTAAGGATCAAGAATTTTCTTTCAGCCATGGTCCATTTGACATGGTTGTTAGAGGTCAAGGGGAGGTGTTGAACCCGGATCCCAAGAAAGACATCACAGTTCAAGTCACTGACATGTATTCCATCTGTAGAGAATCAGCACGGATGGAGTCGCCAAGGGAGAAACTTGAGGTAGAAAGGAGAGCTGGCCACAAATTCAGCAAACCTGCTGCTTTAAGGAAGGATTGGGATTGTCTTCTTGCCAAGCAAAGGGGACGGAGAAGGAAGAGGAGAAGCTGGAGCCTTGGGGTCCTGGAAGCCAAGTGAGGGATATTCTAAAGCCACACGGATCAATGTGCTATCTGCTGCTGAGAAACAGTTGACAGGGTGACTTCAAAGAGAGCTGGAGAAGTGACCTTTGGATATGGCAAGAGGGAAATTGTTAATGACCTTTACAAGAGGAGCTTCAGACAATAGCAGTAGAGGGGAGACGGAAACCTGAAGTGAAAAACCAAATTCAGCAAATAAGTTTGTTGAAGACCTTTGCTACCAGACAAAGCAGAGACATGGGGCCGCAGTGGAGAAAGTTCTGAGTAGCAATGAAAGTCTTTGGAGTATTTTACTTTTTAGTCTGGGAAAGATTAGAACATGTTCCTAAATCATTAAGGAAAAATCAATTCTTTTTTTTTAATATTTATTTATTTTCTTTTAGTTGTACACAATGAATTTTTATGTGGTGCTGAGGATCGAACCCGGACCATGCACGTGCTAGGCGAGCACCCTACCGCTGAGCCACATCCCAGCCCCGAGGAAAAATCAATTCTAATGAAGGAATACAGGAGATAATTTCAGAGAAAAGCAACAAAGCAAAATACCTTACACAGAAAAATCAAACAGGACCCAGTGTCCAAGTGACGGGCTAGCATCTGATGAGAGCAGAGGTAGCTCATCTCAGGAGGAACCTATCAGGTAGGAGAGTGGAGAGGATTTCGTGTGAGCTGAATTTTAATCTAGTGCCTTAATCTGAGTGAGCCAGAGTGTCTTCCTCTCTGCTTATGTGGGTGCAGGTAGAACCTTCTGGATTCTTTAGCTCTGTTCATAGAACAAATAGCTGGAATCACAAACTTGTTGTGCAACCCAAAATTAGTACTTGGAACTTGTTGACCTTTCTTTGCTCTACAAACATTTTCCATCAGTTCCCTTTTTCTCTGCCAAGTGTATTTTGTTTTAGCCACTAAGCTTCCTACTAGCCTTTGAACTCATCAAACAAAAAAGAATAGAAGTTTATCAATGCCTGCCTCCTACTTGAAGGCTGTGCTGTCAACCTTCCAATGAAGCCGGGGAACTCACTGGCCAGGCCAAGGGTGGAAAATCCCCCACGTGAGGAGAGAGACAAGGAGAAGGGCATGAGAAACAGGCTTTAATGCCTGCCATTCCCTGAAACCCCCAGTTTTGGGGAAGTTTGCTTGGTGATTACCAAGTAAGTGCTTCTGAAAAGAGTCCACACTTTGGAGACAAAGGCCACTGTGTGAATGGCAGCTGCACCCCAGGCCCTGCATGTCAACGAATTAACTTTTCTGAGATTCCATCTCTCCATGAGCAAAATGCTACTGCAAGCATGCCTCAGAAGGAGGCTTTTGCAAGTTTAAAACGTGCATAAGTCGACATCTGGGCCTACAGCAGGTGCTCAATTAAGGGCTCCGTCCTCTGAATGCACCTTTCCGTGTTTAAGTTAATTAAGTGTACTGACCCATTGCAGACTAAGTCAATGCACTGAACTCCAGCAGGACCTTCCTGAATTTTAGGTAGGCGTTTGCAAGACAATATCTGTGATACATTATTCAGAAAATTCTCCCTGCTGTCCCAGAGTTCATCACTGTCCAGGAGACAAGTTGGGATCTGTGAATAGATACCTATTCATTTATACCTGTGCTGATGCACTGTGCAGTTAGTGTCATTCTCCATGGCCTTTACCTGGGTGGCAGATGGAGGGTCTGAGTGATCCAGGGCATTGGCTGCTGGAGACTATATTATGCCTGCTATGTGTGAACTTGGATGTCTCCACTTTCGTAGGAAATTTCCGATTAATATACCCATGGGGATGTGTATGAGATGAAGCCTCTCTCCCCTTACAGCAATGACATAGCGAAGAAGCTCAATGACACATACTTTTAGTAAGTTTTTGAACACTATTTTGGGTAGTTATATAAGACCAAGACCTTTCTTTCATGGATACAATGTGCTAATGGGAAAAATGGATTGTATAAATGACTAAATATACTCAATCCAAATGCTGAAATACGTACTGCAAAATACAACCAGAATAATGGAGATGTGCTTCAGGAAGCTGTGGTGTGATTCCAAAATCCATGGGCTCTCCACTATGGCAGGAGTTGGCAACCTGTTGTCTGTGGGCATATCTACGCTACGTCTTGTTCTTGTACATACATTTGTTAAGCACACTCACACCTCTATTGGTCTATGAACTGTGATTACTTTTCAGCCACAACAGCAGAGTTGAGTAGAGTGAGAGCGATCATGAGACCTACAGTCAGATCTATTTACTATGTGGTCACGTCTAGGCTTCTGGCTTCTGGGTCACACTCTCTGGGCAAAGTACAGCCTGACCTTTATAACAATTCCATCATGGAGGCCAATTGTGGCTGAGAGCAGCAGGAAGCCCAGCCAGAAAATAGGAGAAATGATATATTCTCTCCTCTCTCTCTCTCTCTCTCTCTCTCTCTCTTTGTACCAGGAATTGAACTCAGGGGCACTCAACCACTGGGCCACATCCCCAGCCCTTTTTGTATTTTTTTTTATTAGAGGTAGGGTCTCACTGAGTTGCTAAATGTGTCGCTATTGCTGAGGCTGGCTTTGAACTCGTGGTCCTCCTGCCTTAGCCTCCCAAATGCTAGGATTACAGGCGTGCACCACCGCGCCAGGGAAAAATGATATATTCTCAAAGAATAAGAAGCTGGCAGTAGAGGAGTCTGTACATGAGCAAGGTTCTCAGCCAAGTGTCATCACAAGAACATAGATTCCTTTCTCTGGCATCTTCAGTGTGGCTTGTTTGTATTGGCCCAGGATGGCCATCCCAGCTCCCTGTTCCACATAGAATGACAGTGTCTAGATGGGAAAAAGAGCAAGCCACCACATCTTGTGTTCCACTTTGAGAATGAGGCAACCCTTCCCAGACCCTCCCAGGGCACTGTTCCTTGGTGTGCCATTAGCCATCATTGGGTAACACGTCACATTTAACCCGGTCAGATACCAGGATGACCAGGTCAACATGACCGAACAGGTATATTCCTGATTCACCCCCAGAGACTGAGAAAAGATCCACTTTATTAGGAACAGGAGACACCCCTCCCCCCCATGTGATGAAAATATAAAAATTATAGTCATTAACAAATAAGAACAGAGACAATGAGGGACACCAAGAGTATCTGGAACATAAACTGAAACAATAAACTGTAGACATTTTCACAAAGTATTATAAGTCACACAAGCAATGAGAATAAGCTCTATGCTATCTTGCTCACTGTTGTAGTACCAGAATTAGAGTAGTACTAACCAAATTGTTCCAGGCATGGTGGAAACAGATCCATAATCCCAACAACTCAGGAGGCTGAGGCAGGAGGATTACAAGTTCAAGTTCAGCCTCAGCAACTTAGCAAGACCCTGTCTCAATTAAAACAAAAAGGAAAAATATAGGGGATGTAGGTCAGTGGCAAAGCACCCCTGGTTTTGATTCTCAGTACCAAAAAAAAAAAAAAAAAATAGAAAAGAAAATAGTACTAGTCATCCTAGGCCACCATCTTTTCTTTGCTTGCTAAGTATACTTTCCTTTAGCTGGCAAACTTCCTGGTAGACTTTACTCTCATTGAAAAAAAGAAAAAAAAAAAAAAAATAGGGGGGGGGGGAGTTTATCAATGCCTGGATCCCTTTTTAGGACTGTGCTCTCAGAGTTCCAATGAGAAGCAAGAGGAGTGTAAATGAAAGGCCATTAAATCATGATAAGGCAACGGCAGAGTGCCACCGCTTTCCTATGAACTTCAGTCTGCGCCCTCTCCGCCACCCACCCAAGATAATGAGACCTGGGAGCGCAGGCAAAGAAAGTTCCTGCCGAGCATGCTCATCCAGCTGCAGGGGCTTGCGGCTCAAGGACAGTTAGATCCAGTTACTCCAGGGAAAATGTTCTCGCCCTCACACTGTGCCCGGCACACGCGGCTGGAAGGAGGGTCAGCCCACTGTGAAGGGTGCTTCCCTCACTTCATCGGCTGGCAGCAGCCCCCTCAGCCCACGAGGGCCCTGCATAAAGAAATGGTTGCACATAGACTGATTTCAACAAGTGTTCAGCTTTGCCAGCTATGCTGTGTGTGCAGGTTGTACAGGAGTAAATAACTCCGCAATTGGAGAGCAATCACTGCACAGGGTCCCAACCTGGGAGGCCTTGGACTTGGCCTAGGGCTGAAGGGGTGAACAGAGAGGAGCTCCCTGCCCCTAGGAGGCACAGAAACCAGCAGGAAGCAAAGGTGTGCTGGGGAGGGGATTCTGGCAGGGGTGACTGTGGTGCAGGGAAAGTAGCCAAGTGACAAAGGGCGGGGAGGTGACTCATGCAGACAGGCCAGGCGCTAGGCTCAGAGAGGGGAGCATGGCCTGGTGAGTCTTGGCACATACCCACTGGACCTTCAGAACCTGCATTCAGAGGCAAGAGACCCAGATATGATGCTCAGATCTGGGGGCAGCCGTGTCACCTCTCACCTCACTCATTCATTCGGAGAGTCTCTCTGAGGCGGAGACACCCAAAACACCTTAATAATTTTGATGCTTCCCATGCACTAAACATGAAGCCAACTGATGCCCCCCCCAATATTACTGATTGACAATGACTCATTTGACAAAAGAAAGTACCACTAAAAGAATTACCCCAGCCTGAGGTTTATAAAAATAATTCAACAGGACACTATAGCAGGAGACATCAAAGTAGGACACAGCATCCAATTTCTATGACAAATGCCTTTTCCCCAGTTCTCTGACTCTCTGTGTTACTGCATTTGTAATTTCATTGCGAGGCTACAGCAACAGTGGACATTTGAGGGTGTTTTATTGTAAGACCGAAGCACCTAATGGTCTTTATTAAAGTACTCCACTCGCTCCACAATTTAACAAGTATTTGCTGTGAGGAAGGACATTTGACAAGCCGGACATGAAGGGAAAGAAACATATTTGGCTTTGCCCTCATCATCCTGGCAGCCTCAGGGCCAAGACCAACACTAAGGAAGTATGAGTAATTCTATTACTCTGTATTGTGTTAAGTGCTTTGAAGGAAAAAACAATCTCTCTAGATCTCAATTTCTATGTTTATTTTAAAAAGGGTGGAAGGTGAAAAAAGCATAGCTCCTGATTGACCTTGAGGTCAGTAGTAGGACACGTCATCAGGCTGTGGAGACAAAAGCTGCGCAAAGCAAAGTGGAGGAAAGGGGGACAGGCATGGCTGCCCGTCAGAGGGGCAGGGGACCTGCTGGGGACTCACAGGACAGAGCTGGGAGCAGCTGTTCAAGTCCCTGGAGGCCTGGGAAGGAATGGAGAAAGAGAAGAGGAGTGCTGTACCCCCATCCTGTTCAGCTTTCCTCTTCACCCTTTCCCAACACTCCTGCTTTGATGTCCCTCCCCAAACTCACTCGTTTGGACTATGTTCTTTACGCTTCTTGTGTCTTATATTTCCCTCATCCCATCTGACAACAACAACAAAAGTCTAGAGAAATTCTGCTCCGATTTGCCTCTTCCAAACTCCATTTTTAAGAAAAGGAATGATTCTGTCATAACATTTTTTTTTTTACAAGAACTCATGTGTTATGGTTAGTGTTTTGCCCTGGACTCTACCTATTAGCTTTTAAAGTAAATAGATGAAACATTTGTAAAATAAACAAACAAACAAATAAGTAAATAAACAAATAAATAAAGTTCTCCTTTGCAATTTAAGAGTCCTCCGGTTGCATTTGGATCATTCAGCTATTCACTCAACAGAACTAGTATTTCCTCAAGTGATACAGAGGAAACAGAGGACCAACATTTCTAACTGACTCAGGAAGCTGAGGCCCAAGGTTTCTAGATTATTTGCTCAAAGCCACATGTTCCCTAAGCATTGATGATAGACAAGCTGTCAATAATAGGTCTTAGAATTGCAAAACTCATGCTGTTATGACAGTGTTCCTCATTAGGAATAAATAAGAAAACTGATGTAAATAAATTTAAAAACTGCTATATGCATACACTTCTTAATTACAAAGAATAATCATAGTACATTGCATTGAAATCTTACACAATTCCAGTGAACTAACGGAATTCAGAATCTGAAGTTGGGCTAAGTTACTGTACTTACTATTTCTGTATCTTTTCTCATTGATGTCATCAGTTTCTTGAGGTGAAGGATTGTTTTATTAACCTCTGTGACCCATGATCAATAAATTGGCTGAATTAGAGAATTAAATACAATGGAAAAAAAAGTTTATTAGATTGAAGCTACCATAAAGATTGGGTAAGGCTTCATTTTTTTATAATATTGAGAAAAATGTGCCATTCATCTTCATGAAACTGATTCTGACATTATTTTGGAAAAAAAAAAAAAAAAAAGAGAGGATTTGAGTTCAGACAGACCTGAATTTAAATCCACACAAAACTCCTTACAAAATGTTTGTTAACAGTTTCATAATATCAGTTAACCAGCCTCAATTTCTTCATTTTATAAAGGAGAATAATAACCCTTTTCTGGTGCAAATGCAATATTTAATGTATTTAATGTAGCCAGCTAAATGACAGGAAGAACTTATATATATATATATATATATATATATATATATATATATATATATATATATATATATATATTTCCCTGTCCTTAAGATGAAAACCCACAGTTCTCTCTGGGTTTATTCTGCAGACAGCTACAACTTGATTTGCCACCCAGTGTCTACAATGAGATCTTAGACAAGTCACTGAGGTTTTCTGGGCCCCAGGTTCTCCTGCTGCATAGGAAGAAACAAGAAAGTGGAAGGAAGGAATGTAATTTTATGTCCTCAGCCACCCCATTCAGTTCCTGACGTTCGTTACTCTATAATTGTGCTGTATGCCTCTGTTTTCACAGGTGGCATTTATTGGGCAGAGAAAAATTTTCCTATTTTTAGTATGCTTTGTGGAGGCCCAAGTTCAATTTCATATCAGGAAGTATGACTCTGACAGGAACCAGACTACTTAGTGGATTTCTGGAGATTGGAAGACACTGTATTGATAGAGGTTGAGAAAATGGTATCAGGATGTTAGGGAAAGAAACAGGTGAAGTGAGTCAGGAGACAGGCACAGATCTGACACTTGAGCTAAGAGAGTAAGCTTGGGAAAGGGCTGAAGCATTCAGGGTAAGTATGTTGGAGGCATTAAAGAAGAGAATGGCAAACAAAAGTTGATAGAACAATGGGGAAACGGGTAAATAATTATTCAACTAGCACTACCAGGAAGTGGACTTTTCTCAGCTTATCTTTCCTCTGGCACTTAATTTTCTCAACCTTTGGTAGGGCCTTTTCAGCAAAAACCTTAGAATACAAAGGGAATGCAAGCCATAGAGCTGGGTGCTAGGTGGGGAATTCTATATTACGCTACCACCTGAGCTCTTCATCTCAAATTGAGTCATCAAATGACATTTCCATTCAGTGACTGTGTCCTGTAGAGCATAGTGTTTGATAGCTTCTGAAGAGAGCTATCCTTTAGAGTAGGTGATTAAGCATGGGAACATACAGACCCAAAATGTAATGAATTTACTTGATTTAATTAAGTAAGCAATATGGATATCAGCCAAGATATGGAATCAGCCTAAGTATTCATCAACTAATAGATAAGCAAATTATGGTACCATGTCGACAATGCAAAACTGTTCAACCATAAGATGAAGGAAATCAATTGTGACAATGTGAAAGGAACTGGAGATCATTAAGTTAAGTGAAAAAAGCAAGGTAAAGAGAGACACATACTGCACGATCTCACTCAACAAGTATCACATAGATGTCAAGAGTAGAATAATGCTTATCAGAGCCAGGGAGGATAGGGAAGACAGGGGAAACAGAAATGTTGACAGACAGGTACTAAATCACAGTTACATAGGACTGAGGCTTTCTGGTGTGCTATGGCACAGTAGGGTGGCCATAGATAACAATAATGGACCATCCATTCCAAACATCAAGAAGGAAAGATCTTGAATGTTTTCACCATAAAGAAATAATAAGTGACTGGGGTCATAGCTCAGTGGTAGAGTGCCTGCCTAGCGTGTGTGGGGCACTAGGTTTGTTTCTCAGCACTGCATATAAATATAATAAAATGAAGGTCCCTTGACAACTAAAAAATAAAATTAAAAAACTAAGAAATAATAAATGTTTGAGGAGAGAGAGAGATGTTTAATTTAATTTAAATATTACACAATGTATATGTGTAAACTATCACAGTTAATTATGATGTACAATTAATATTTACGATTTTATGGTTTTATTTATGTCTATGTTTAATTTACTTTTTAATTGTTTTTTAAAGTTTTGTAAAAAGAATATTTGAGTCAAATCCATCTATATGGAAGAAATAGAGGCTTGGGGAGGGAACAGAATTTGGCATAGGAAATGTTGAAATATATTTTAAAGTGCATTTTCACAATGTAGTAGCCAAGGAAGAATAACATTTAACTGAAAATGTGTTTTGGTAAAGTTTGGACTTTTTTACACTTTCCGTTTAAAATGTAATATCACTCTAACTTATGTGTAATTTTACGGGATTTCCTTGTGTTATTATTGTCAAGAGGATCTTATTTTCTTTTGCAATGTTACATATCTAATGTGGGAAGCAAATATGAAAGTCACATTGTGGAAAATGAGGAAGTCTTCAAACTATACGGAGTTAGCGAAGTTGACTTAAACATATAAGCACTTCCCCTTATTCTCAGGTGGGCAAATGGGAAAGGTTTTGAGTAGTTTTCCTCTAAGTCAGTAGTGGGGGTGCTAGATTGTACAGAAGTTCCATTTTAATTTAATTTAATTTTTTATTTTATTTTATTTTTTTTTTTGGTACTGGGGACTGAACTCAGGGGCACTCGACTACTCGGCCACATCCCCAGCCCTTTTTGTATTTTATTAGAGACAGGGTCTCACTGAGTTGCTAAGTGCCTCGCCATTGCTGAGGCTGGTTTTGAACTTGCGATCCTCCTGCCTCAGCCTCCCAAGTGCTGGGATTATAGGCGTGCACCACCGCACCCGGCCCATTTTAATTTTTTTGAAAAGCCTCCATACTGTTTTCCAAAATGGCTGTGGTAATCTGTATTCCCACTAGCAGTGTACAAGTTCCCCTTTTCTCTAACAAAAGAGATTTTTTTTTTTTTTTTTTATGTAGCAAACTACAATGATCTTAAAAGGAGAATGAGATAATCGAACATTCACAAAGATGTAAGGAAACAAACATTACACTATATGGTGTAATCAAAGACCGATTTTGCTTTTAATTTTCTCTTTTAACTTAACATCATCATTTCTAGAAATTTATCCTAAGGAAATAGCCGTGATGAATTTATGTGTATCTGTAAATATGCTTACATATGAGTGTGTTTATATATATATATATATATATATATATATATATATATATATGCATATATTTAGACACTAAAGTTATACAATATATAAATACATCCAAGTATATCATAAAATGCTTGGAGCATCTATGAGAAAAATTGAAAAGATGTTCCCAAAAAGCTAGTTAATATGAAAAAGACTGTAAAGCCAAGTGGCCTTTGTTTTTAATCCTACATTGCAAACTACTTAAAGACTCAGACAATCCTAGATTTTAGAGGGACAAGGACATACTCTGGCCACTCCCTGCCCTGGTGTGACTAATATTAAAAGCAGACATACAGAGCTTTTAAACAAACATCTGCAACACAATGTGCTCGGAAGAAAATGTGAAATTTTTGGATGAAAGAATGAGCTAAATTCTCTGCGCCTCTATTTCCTGATCTAAAACATGAATGTGGCTGGCATTTTCCAGTGATATTTGATCTAAGGAAACTTTTGAAATTACACCATATTCTTGGATCACAAAAAGCATGTCATGTAAAACAATACACACTTTTTATTTAAAGTGACTTTTAATAACAGTTACAGAGAAATAGATGTGCTCAGTATAAAAATTTAATCTGCAATAACATTGAATATATTACAACTGTAAAGTGAAACTCTAAGACAAGATGTCTAATGTAGACCAGAGCCCATCAGATTGCAGGCACTACAGCTGGAGATGGGTTCAAAGCTGATGCTCATGTGTCAGGATTCCCCTTGCTAGGTGACCTTTGGATTTCTTTGGGATGTCTGAGGTTTTGTTAAAAACATCTTGTCGCAGGCGTGGTGGGGTATACCTATAATTCCAGTGCTTCAGGAAACAGAGACAGGAGAATCGCAAATTCAAGTCCAGCCTCAGCAATGGTGAGGCGCTAAGCAACTCAGTGAGACCCTGTCTCTAAATAAAATACAAAATAGGGCTGGGTATATATGGCTCAGTGATTGAGTACCCCTGAGTTCACTCCCTGGCACCAAAAAAAAAAATAAATAAATAAATAAAATAACAGCTTGTCACCTATAATAGGAATCATATTAATATACTTAATATGTTTCCTTACATTAATTTTGAATAACATATTTTTAAGAAAAAAAATGCTGCCTACTGGTGATTTCTCGCCCTATTCATAACTATTGGGATGCAAGTGATGCAGGACAGGCTTGTATTGTTGGTTTTCAAAGCCCCTAATTCCTTTTTTTATTCCAAAATAGAAGAAGACAGAACCCAGAAAATCTTTTGTAGACCTAGAGCTCCTAAATGGGAAGCTCCATGCTCTGGCAGAGGGGTTTTAAGTGTGGAAGCGTGAAGGCCTCAGTCCCACCAAGCAACACCCATTAAGTGCACGAGAAAGCAAGGGTTCGCAGAACATGGGCAGAGTCCAAGACTGTTCTATCCTCAAGAACACGCAGCAAGACAGCCAAATCTTTGTTCTCAGAGTGCACAGGTTCTGGCGGAATACAAGGAATTTGGGCCAAAGAATTATGTGAATGTGTAATTACAAACTGGGATAAGGACAGGGAAGGGAGGCACAAGAAGCTCAAAAATGTACCTCAAGGAAACCTGGCCTCACCTGGAGCCTTCAAGGAAGTGAGAGCTGTTTGAGCTGAGCTAGGAGCACGGAGGAATGGCCAGAAGTTCATTCTCTCCCTGCTGTTTGTCACATGCAGGCCTGTGTCAGGGAACCTGGCACCCCTTTTCCCAGTTCTTGGAAATCTTGTTACCTAGAAATCTACAAAGCTAACCCTTCACCCCCTCAAACCTTGCAGGAAGGTTAACATCTCAATTAAGATCATTAGGATATCTATCTGAAAAAAAAAAAAAAAAAAAAAAAAAAAAAACCTGTCTGTATACTTGACATCCTAAAAGTTATATGATTTTACTTGTCTTTCCCCCCACTTTTTTCTGTCACTTATCTAAATTAACCTGCTAGCTATGACTTCCATAAAGGAAAATATTTTTTTTTTCTCTTCTTTGCTCTCTGATATATTCCAAGTACTTAGAACAGTGCTTGTATATAGTTGGATATTAAAAATAGTAAGTTCATCATTTGTGCTGAATCATAGTAAAAAGGCAACTATTTTGATTTATCAACTTTAAGGTGTTAGGCACCCATTCAGTTATAAGATACAAGGAGGAAATAAAGTTTTTGTTACTGTTTACAGATCACAGAGGGTATGGTACGCTGCTTGCCTGGAGACCCCCCACAGATAGGTCAGGTAATGAAAGCATGCAGAGAGGGATTGCGGAGCCAAGGGTCCCGGTGTTATAAAAACAGGGTTTCCATGGACAATTTTAATTGGTAGCTTTAAAGGATGCTAGCATTGGTTCTAGGAGGTCACACAGTGACTAAGTAGTCACTGTGACATACCTGCGGACTCCATGTGGGCTGTGAGTGTCAGTGGGGCCAGGCAAGTAAGCTGTATGCAGCTGTCCTTTAGGGAAGTGTCACCAGGAGGAAGTCCTAGGAGGCAGAGCTATCAGGACCAGCCTCAGGGAGGAACCGTGAGAAGGTGCAGAACTGGGAACCGTCGGAGCCTCACTTCTGCTGTGAGAAATCCCAAGTTATATTCAAACAGAATGTGAAGGCAATGTAAATGACAAACATGCACTGCACTCCACCCCTCGGGACATCAGCGTCACTCTTCCAATGTAAGGCAGTTGTGGTGGGAGAGGTGAAGGTGTGCTGACCCGCAGCGAGTTTATGGAGAGACTCTGTGGTGGGAAGCTGGGGAGCAGGGGAGTAGAAAAGACCAGAGGGAATGGGGGACTATAGAGTCAACTAACATGGGAGCCAGCACCTCTGGGGAAAGAAGTAATCCCATTGAATTTATTGGGTTCAGGAGGCTACCTGAACAGGTCACAGGGAGTTTTAACTGGTGGCTTTAAAGCAAGCAGACATGAGTTCCCAGTGACTCAGTGGCGGTCACTGTGACGTACCTCAGAGTTCATGTGAGCTGTGAGTGTGAGCAGGGACAGTCACAGTCACATAGGCTGTATGCAGCTGTTCCATAGGGAGCTGTCACTTGTGTGAAAGAGGAGTTATCAGGATGGGCCACGTGGAGGAACTGGGAGAAGGTATAGAGCTAGAAACTGTGTCAAAAGTGACTGTGCCCTGATTCTGGCATGAGGAATTCCAAGTTTATTTAAAGTAGAGTCTGAAGCAACATGAACTTAGAAGAATCCATTACAACAACGTAAAAGCGTAATTGAAAGCCAGCTAAAACAGTACATAACAGAAAAATTATAGCTTTAAATGAATATATTAGAAGGAAAGGAGTTCACATGAATTATTTTAGTTTCCATATGCCATAGCTAAACATAACAAAGAAGTAAAATATAAAAGGAAATAAGACTGAAAGCATAAAAATAATTAATAAAATCAATTAAGGCAAAAATTGCTTATTTGAAGCTATCATTTAATTGATAAGCCCATAGCTTATCTTATCAAGAGGAAAAGAAGAGATTTAAAGCCCACAAATAACAATATCATGCACTTAAGAATAGATATCACTAGATATTTGTAGCTCATGAAAAAATGGTAAAAATATCACAATAACTTTAAATCAATAAAGTCAATGCCTTAAGTGAAATGAATTCCTTGAAAGATGTAAACTACTAAAATGACTTAAAGAATGAATAAAACATAAAGAATCATACATACGTCAAGGAAATTGGAAAGCAAAATCCATACCCAAAGCTCTTCACTTGGGAATTCTATTCAACATTTTGGGAAGTGATAATATCAATCTTACACAAATTCTTTCAGAATACAGAGGAGGAAGGAACACTTCCCAATTCAAGGAAAACATCGTGAGACTTGGTGAGTCACTGTGGCAAGTAGAACTAATGCCTGTCACCCAAGACTTCCATGATTTCATCTCCAGAACTCATGAACAGATGACCTTATAGAGTAAAGGAACGTTGCAGATCTAATTCAATGAAGGATCTCGAGATGGGGAGGTTACCTTGAATTTATCTGAATGGACCCAACATAACCATGAGGGGACACAGAAGAGTCAGAATCGGGAAGCAAGCTGTATCAGAGTCCTGGGCAGCCATGAGCCACAGAACCTGAGCCCCATTTTGGACCTCTGATATCTGAACAGCAAGACAGTTCATGTTGCTTACAGGCAAGAAATTTGTGGTCCTCCCTTAAGCAGCTGTGATATTGTGAAATATTTTTTTTGGTTTTCTTTCCTCCCTGTTTCCTGACATCCTAAGGTCCTGGGAACCTCCAGTGACAAGTGTCTTTTGTATGCTAATGAGAAGACCACTGGTGGCTCCTGATCCCTTCAACTTCAGGATAGGGGCTGGTCACCAGAAAAACCAAAACAGGAGTAGGGGGTTGGGACTTTCGTCTCCGCTCTCTCTCCAACCTCTGGGGGAGGAAAGACAGGCTGAAGGTGGAGTGGCTCACCAGTCATCAATGATGAAATCAGTCATGCCTACAAAATGGAGTCTCCATAAAACTTGGAAGTTTTGAAAAGCTTCCTGAGAGCTGCGCGTGTGGAGGTTCCTGGAGGTTCCTTCAGGGAGGCTCTCCCAGAGCACTCATGGAAGCGCAAGTCCCTCCCCACAGGCCTTGCCCTAAATATCTCTTTCACCTTTCTGCTCATCCCTGTCCTTTTGAGATCCTTATCTATAAAGCAAATGTATTATATTAGATCAATATATTTTGAAATAGAAACATAAAAGATTAATTTAGGTGGCTATGAGCTGGTTTTATTTTTATAACTGTATACAATTTCATTTTCCAAATATGGCAAATGAGACTGGTTTTCCCAGTATTATAGTATTTTAAAACTCCTTTTAAGAAGTCTAAAGTTGTTTAAAAGGGAATAATTTAAATATACATATTATATAGATACAGGAGTACTTTGATATGACTAAAACGGTAAGGGAGGTATGGTAATCACAGAAGTTTAGAAAACAGTTATATTAAAAAAAAGTCTTGCCAATCGGTACTAATTTACTCATTCATTTATTCATTCATCAAATATATAAATATTAATGAGCATCCTTTAAGTACAAGTCTCCAAATCAGAGCACACTAGGAACAAAATAATGACTGTGATGTAGTCCCTGACCTGAAATGCCCCAGAGTCCACAGGAGAGAAAAACACAGGTTTAAATAGTAATGTGGCGGCCTGGAAATTGAATGGGGTTATGCATGTGGGCCTACCAATTTCTACTTTTGGAATTTCTAGTTTCTTTTGAAAATTGTCCTCTTTCCAAACTTTGAGAATGATCGATTTTAAACAGAAGACGGAGCATAGCATTCCTTTTCTATTCAACAGTGAGGGAAAAACCATGGTGCCAAGACAATCCATTCCACTCTCTTTCTGTAAGTCAGGTTTGATTGACTGATAAGGGGGAATAGAAGTAATTTTACAAAAAAAAAATGCACATGTCTGAAAATCATAAATTAATGAAATTTTTTATTTTTGAGTGCCGGGGATTGAACTCAGGGGCACTTGACCACTGGGCCACATCCCCAGCCCTTTTTTGTATTTTATTAGAGACAGGGTCTCACTGAGTTGCTAAGTGCCTTGCCATTGCTGAGGCTGGCTTTGAACTCGCGATCCTCCGGCCTCAGCCTCGCAAGTGCTAGGATTACAGGTGTGTGTCACCACACCCGGCTATAAAAATATTATTTTTATTTTACCTATGTTTAGCAAAATAAAAGAAATTGAAATGAAACAAGGAATCATTAAATTTCAGAAAAGTTTGTGTACATGTGTGAGACGAGCATTTTTTAATTCTTAAAAAGATCACTCTCCTGATTAAAATTCATTATAAAATGGTAAAGTCCTCTAAGGCATGAGGGCATTTGTTAAGGATTCAATATGCCTACCCAAAATTCATATCTGGAGGACATAACTCCTCTAAATTCGAATTTGAGTACATGAGGAGTTGGGGCCTTTAAAAGGTGATTGAGTTAGAATCCAATCTGAGTTTGCATAGTAGAGGAAATTGGCAACCTAAAGAGACACCAGAAGCAAGCCCCCACAGAGGAAAGACCATAGGAACTCACAGCAAGAAGGCAGCCATCTCCAAGGCACAGAGAGAGGCCCTGAAGGAACCAAGCCTGCAAACACCTCGGACTTCCAGCGTCCACACTGTTGGGAAACACATTTCCATCCTTTAAGCCTCCCAGCCTGTGGTTATCATGTTATGGTGCTCCTAATAGACTAGTGTACTATTTTAATTGTGTTTTAACATAAATTTCTCCAACTTCTTGCAATATTTCAATTCACTCCTGAGTTCTCCTAGTTGTTCTGTGTACACTATTGGGGCTTACCCCATGCACGTGATCTCCCACAGATTATCACTGTGTTCCTGTAACTTTGGTATTCACATTTACTCCACCTTGCCATCAATCACATTGTCTTTTTTTTTTTTTTTTTTTTTCTTTTTTAGATTTTATTGTGATGAGCAAATTTTATCATCAGGCATTTTTCTAAAAGATTCTGAATCCCCTGAATTCTTCATGATTGGGATTATCAGTTCCTATTATACGTAAAACATCCTGATTTTGTGTGCATTCTCTCCCAACTTCTCACATGACGGTGCTGAGGAGCTTGAGTTCAACCAGTGGTGTCACCTTGTAGGTCCCTGGAACTCTTTTGCTTCACTCTCGATCCCTTGACACAACATTAAATTTGAGGATTTCTTTCAATCTGAGATTGAAATCTTTATTTTGTGAAAGGTGGTTTTTTTTTTTTTTTTTTCCCCTGTTTTATGATTGAATTTTTGTTGCTGTTGCAAGCATTGTGGAGTGAATCAGAGTAGGGTCTACCATTAGGTTCCACCACTAGAAGTCAAGGTTACATCTATTTCTCTCTTCCTACTCAACACAAGGCCTTGAAAGTTACTTGATCTCTCTGTCTCCATTTCCCCTACCTGTAAAGTGAAGGTGATAGAATCCTTCATAGGATTGCTTGAGAATTGAGTGAATTTGTAAATGTGAAAAGTGCTACCTAGTCTTAATCATTATTGTAATTTCTTATGTTAATCTCTACTTAACACATGTCTATAATGTTTGCATTTATATTTAGCATTGTTATTTTCCACTTCATTTTGTGTAATTTTCTTAAGCCTGTTGGATTGTGTTTCTTGTCATGTTCATTTTTCCAGGAAAAAGCCCTTAATTGCAATTTCTATGTTGAGATCTGTTATTGTTCTTTCTTCCTCTTATTTAGCCCTGATTTTCTCCATCAGGGTGTTTGGAACACTTTTTTAGAAGTTGGTGAAATTTTATTTTTTTCTAAGGGAGAGAGAGCAAATCTTTCAAGCTTTGTGAGAAGAATACAATCTGTTTTGTATTCTTTTAGAAAAAAAAAAAAAAAACTTATAGTATTTAGACCTGGAAAAACCATTCTGAGCTCAAGAGTTTAATATAAACACTCAAGTGGACCTGTAGGCAGTAGTTTGCTCCCTCCAAAATAACTATGGGGTGTGTGTGTGTGTTTTTGTGTGGTATATGTGTATATGAGGGCGTGTATGTGGTGGGTGTATTTGGATGCATATTATACATGTGAGTGTATGTGAGTATATGTAATTGTGTGTGTGTGTGTGCACACACCCCTTTCCTTCCAAATCTTCTTTCTTCCAGATCCACGCAGTGAGACATGGCTTCAGTTAGAATATTCTCCATTTTGTTCTCCTGAAATTTCTGCATCTTCTACCTCTGATCAATGAGTCATTGGATGGCCTTTTGGGGAATGTGACACTTATTTTGAAAGAAATTAATACCCTGCTCAAGACCTGAAGGAGGTTAATAGTAGTCGGCAGTATGTCTGAGTGTTTCCACATTTGGAATCTATTCAACATCATTTTTATTTTAGTGTGATGGTGATTTCCTTTTATTGAAGAATTTTTTTTTTTTTTACTTTCAACTTTTGTTGTTAACTATAAATTCCAAAAAAATGGCAAAGAAGCAAATATTCCTCAGATGCCACCGGAAACCAGAAATAGCATAATCAGGTCTTTCAAGTCTATATCCCAAATAAATACTTTGAGTTCAAAAAACAAGTCCAGTATCTGATTGCTCAATAATGATTCAGGGTTCAACAAACTAATACACAAATTTCCATCATTTTGCAAATGTAGAAGCTGAGTGAGATATGTAAACATGGAGTCTATTCCAGAAGATTCTAGTCACTCGCTTCACCTCGGGTTTCAGGTAACTCTTGAAATAAAACTGGCTCCTGTACATCCTCTTAGGAACACCGTCCCTGCCCTTGCCAGCCACCCCATGTCTCCTTCCCTCCTCCGTGGCTTGGCTTTGGATGCCCAGCAGCCACGACAAGCTCGAGAGGAAAAATGAGGACTCTGAGAGAAAGAGGAGGGCTCTAGAGACACTGGAAGCTGGGCTGCAATTGCAAACTGGGTCATGGGGCCTCAGGGACATGTAGGTGGTACAGCTCTGCAGATGACATCCAGCCCCGTGGGGGTGTGGGCAAGTAGCTCTGTCTGCTTAAAACTTTGTTAGCTTCTGTCTCTCAAAAGTAATAGTCTGCCAAGCTTAAGTTTTAAACTGAAAAACGATGTGGAACATTTAAAGCCAGTATGTTAAGATGGTAGAACAGTATTTTGACCTAATGAGTCGTCTTTAACATGGTATACAAATTTCAGGGCAATATCAGAAGTAGGGGAGGGTCCCACTCTGCAAACTGCAGTTTTCTGACTGAAAAAAAAAATGATAAAAACAACTCTCTGTTATAAACAAAAAAATAATAGACATTAGAGTAATTATTGCTTTCGCTCCTAATCTCTCCCACTTTCTTGTCACTCTTCCTCTTTTTTGTGTGTTTTTGTGTTTCTTGTTCATCACTATCGATTCAACATGTAGTTCATTATCTGACACAGAAGACATTAAAAATATTTGCAGAACTAGTGATTGAATAAATGCAACTACTACACAAGGAAACATCAGTAGCCCAGAGGAAACCATGGAGAAGAACAAACAAAGAGCATTGTTTGGTTGCCTGCCGCTAGAATGTTCTACAAACATGCCCCTGAAGACTGTTGCTGTCCACTACTCCTGAAATCTGTGGACCCCAAACTAACATCATGTGGAAAGACTGATGACTGACTTTGAATAGATGCGTTGTCACAGACTACTCAGCCATCATGATGATGTTCTGATAGATATCAAGGTAGGCTCCTGCAGCCAGAGGCAGGTGGGAGTTAGACATCCCCTTCCCATGAAGGTGGTAGTGAAGCCATGTGGACAATAGAAATGACCTCAGGAGAAATGTTTCTTGGTATTTAACATTTATTAGCAAAGAAATGTAGTGGCTCAAACAATTCTCATGGGGGCCTTGCATGCAACATCTGCTACTCTAGCAAGCATTTCTTAAAAGTAAAGAGGGGACAGGAATGGTGTGAATGTCCTTTGTATACAACCAGAGGTATGTGACAATGTGCTCTTTATGTGTAATATGAATTATAATGCATTCTGCTGTCATATGTAACAACATAGAATAAAAGAAAAAAATCGATGCACCAATAATTTTACGGAGGATAAAACCGTATCATATCAGTCAGCAGAGGCCTTTAACACGTGAGGCATCGTGAGGAGCTGAAGGCTTTTGGAGGCCATGGGCCATGAGGTGGCTGGATCTTTACCCGCCCCTCAGGCAGGGCTCTGCAGGTTGTAAGGCCCCACTCGCCAGCCATGCATCTTGAGCACAACTCACTTCACCAACGAAAATCATTTCTAACATGTCTGTGCAAGTAATGCTTCCTCTTCTATAAATTCCATGACATCTGAACACTTGAAAATAGCCAGTGTGGGCTGCTGCTTTCTGATTCAGCACTACAAGTACAAGGTCACTGACACTAAATTGTAAATTAAGGTTAATCTCTGTGTGTGCGTGTGCGTGTGTGTGTGTGTGTGTGTGTGTGTGTACAGATACACAAACACTTTATATCACTTATACTAAAGTATCTTAAAGTAAATTACCACACAAGTCATATAATGAATAAAAATTCAGAGTTACTAGGAAAAGTTCATACTGAAGCAAACCCTGAATTTGATTTACCTGTAATCTCAACATTCATTCATTCATTCAAGAAATATCAATTATGCCAGTATAACATATAAAGATATTTTTATAGAAAAAAGAAACGTTAAGAAGAAAAGCATACTGATTGTAACTCAAATAACTGTATCTCAAATACCTTTGGAAAACTATTTTCTGGCCAGTAAGCAAAATTATAAACAAAAGGAAATTGTCACTGTTTATTGGTTGCAATATATTTACTTGGAATATATGAACTTACCTTTGGATTTCTAGACTTCTAAAATTAAGCACATCGTAACACAGAAAAATCATAATGGGAAATGTTCTAACCTGTTGGGTGACAATTGTTCATAAGCCCCTCCTCATACTTTTGCATGTCTGAGCAAAGACATGAATGATATTTTAGTCCTAGACTGTCATTTCAATGCTTTTTATATTAAAACATAAACAGCCTTGGGAAAAAAAGATATATTTTCCTCTAAGGGCATATTTGTTTACTATCTGGACAAATGAAGATCATTTCTCTTTCAAAGGCAAAGCTTAGGCAGATCTTTCTTTCACACGTGTACATGCAACACACACACACACACACACACACACACAGAAACAGTTTTATATTATAGCAAACTCTGCTCATCTATTCACATGCATTCCCTTTTTCTTTCTCTGTACAGAATTTTAAGAAAATGCTATTTTTTTTTTTCAGAGATTCAGCTCATCCTCAGTGCTAGAGATGGATCCCAATTAGTCTAAACCAATATAAGCATCACATTTCTGAGTGCTTATTACTGCTCCAAAAGTGAACATATGGCCTAAGACAACCCCATCAAACCCAAAAGAAGAATCCAAGTTCTATGGTTAAGGAAAACATTGAGTTGAATCATGGGTCCTCTAAAAGACACACTGAAACTATCAGCCTGTGACCCGTTTTGGAAACAGGGTCTTTGCAGGCCTGAGTATTTAACATCAAACAAATGTTTTAATAGGAGGAATGCCAACAGAGTAGAGGAAGGGGATCAGAGGGAGAGAAGAATGGTGGGAAAGGGCATCAAATGCGGATCAAAATGGAGGAAATTATGTCATCTGCATTTATGAATGTGTCAGTATGAACCCCACGATTATGTGTAATTATAATGCACTAATGAAAATTTTGTAAATTAAAAAAATCTTACAGGAGTAGGGTGATCAGCTAATCTGCTATGACTATGACTAGTGTCCTTAAAAGAAGATGGCCCTACTGGACGTGCTGGAGCACGCCTGTAATTCCAAAGGCCCCAGAGGCTGAGGCAGGAGGATTGAGAGTTCAAAGCCAGCCTCAGCAAAAGAGAGGTGCTAAGCAACTCAGTGAGACCCTGTTTCTACATAAAATACAAAATAGGGCTGGGGATGTGGCTCAGTGGTTGAGTGCCCCTGAGTTCAATCTCCGGTCCCTTCCAACCCCCCCAAAATGCAAAGAAGGTGCCCCTGTGAGGAAACAGATCTCCACAGGGAATAGGCTGTGGCAAAGAATGGGGAGATGGGAGCCAGCAGCTGCAGGCCAAGGCACAGGGATGGGCCCTGGAGAAGCAGCTGTGGTGGACCCCCCTGTCCCAAGGGGACTATGTTGCTCCCCACATCTCAACTCCACACCTCCAGGCTCCAGGATTATGAAGTGAGAAATCTACTTCCTGCTTTTCTTTTTTTATAATTTTTAAAAAGTCCCCCAGTTTGTAGTACTCTGTTGTTGTAGCTTTGGGAATTGAATGCAGAAAGATGTACTCTTGGTTTCCTGGAGAAGAAAACTTGAAATGGCAACTGTCCTGTAGCTAATAGGAGAGAAAACCTGAGCACAAAGCAGACACCAGAGGAAGAAACCTGAGAGCACTGGGATGGAGGCCTGGCCTTCACAAGGTGGGCTTTTCTGGACTCCTAGCTTTTTATGAAACACGAGACTTCCTTAGGGACAAGCCAGCTTGAGATATATTGCAATTTCTGCAGGAGCCCAAATTAAGGAGATAGCTAAGATTGTGGTTAGCTATGAGCCATAAGCATTACCACCTTCCATGGTCTCGTGAGACTTGGCCCTGGACATTGTGGATCGGGTCGGTGCCATTTTGTGGTGTGGTTGGAGGAGTGTGGATTGCGTGTTGGAGTGTTTGTTGGAGCCGGAGAGAGAAGCTGGCAGAATAAAGAGCCTGTTGGTTTCCAGTCTGCCTCTGAACTTATTCCCGCGGCTTTGTTGCTGCAGGCGGCCATCGCTTCAGGCAGCAACAAATTTCAATTAAAACCTCCTAACATACACACATATATAAGGTTTGTCATATGTATGTACATATAACATTATAGTAAATATGCTATATATATATATATATATATATATATATATATATATATATATATATCTCATATATAAGGATACACACTCAGTTACACACACACAGGTCCTGGTGCTTGGCTTATTCACTATTTAGTATTAGGAATACTATCTGTGCTCTTCTCTGTTTCATACAAAGGAAAGTTGTCTTCCGCTCCAGTGCTCAGGCCCTGGAGGGTTAGTCTTGGCTTTGTGTTCTATAACATGGAGAGCTATACATATGGCCGGCGTTCCATAAACACTGCTTCTGTTTTAACGCCTGCCACTCTACTTGGTAATTATTCATTGAATTCTGGTGTGCCTCTGTCTGCTCCTGAAGTCAGGGGACATGCCTTAATACGGTATTCATAGCACCAAGCTCATAGTATTCAAGAGAGCGAGGTCGATCAAGTGAATGAAGGAATAGAGCTGCTCTTTTTGTAGAATCTTAAAATATTATTAACCAGCTGTCCTCTCATTTTTAAAATCTCTACTTTTCCTTCTGTCACTCACAATTACACAGACAACTATGACAAGCTCCATTTGTTTCAAGAACTCTTATTTCTTAAAGTTGCCAGGTAGACTGGGGTTGGAATAATGGCTAAAGGATCTCCCCTTTGCCATTGATACATTTTTAAAATTTTTTCATTTGTTTTAATTAGTCGGAACCAACTAGGTGTCCCTCAACTGATGATACTAGTCATGGCAAAGACAATTTTCTCGTGAGGAGGAGACAATTTTCCGTGGTTGAGTTTGATAGATGCTCATTTATGGACACACTGCTACCTCTGGAGTGATATGCTACAAGGCTTTCTTGTATCTTTCAAGACACAACTTAAACTACCATCACATCATGCAGTTTAGATCTTCCAGCTTCCTTCCTCTCTTCTTGTTCCCTTAACTGTCTGTCATCCTAGTTGACTTTCCTGGTTTTAGCACTGAGATTCCCATGTCCCAGGAAAACCTCACACGGAGGCCAACTGGGTCTGTCCATCTTTCCCCCTGGTACTCACTTATTTTTCCTTTATTTGGCTGTGAGATGCCTCAGAGCATGGAGTGTAATGTTTATTTCTTTTTGACACACGGCTGGCATAACATTTTAAACTGATCTATCAGTGGCTGAATGAAAGCATCATTTCAGAGAAGAGTTTTGGAGTCAGAGAGAGGTAGACTGAAGTCTAAGGCATGTAGGACTATGGAACCCACTCCACACTTCCTGTCTCTCAGTTTCATTCTAAGTCGAAGGGCAGGGGAGAGGGCTGGGGAGAGCCACACCACTGGCATGTGATGGGAGAAGACCAGTCTATCAACTCCCAGTAGCCTATAGATTCTTTCCATGCACAGGCTCTGTGTGTTTAATTCAGGTAACTTCAGTATATGGAACATAATAGGCACCAAATGAATGTTTGGGTAATTAGTATAATGATATATACTAAATGCCTAAAGCATAGTCAACGTGTGCTTCATGAAAGCCATTGTTAATGTTGCTATTAAATGAAAGGTATCCTGAGCATCCCCATTTTAGGAGTCACTGTGTTTGGTCATAGGAGAAAATAATCTGGGAAAATAAGGCACCTCGTGGTGGAGGTCACATCCCTGCTGCTGGGGCTCTGAGATCATGCTTTCCAGTGCAGAGAACTAGTCAAGGGACAAAAGAAGCCTTCATAGGGTATTGAAAATATTCTGTATCTTCACTGTTTTGGTGTTACATGATTGCATATATTTGTCCAAACTCTTAAAATTTCCAGCCTACAAGAAGTGGGATTTACTGTATTCAAATTATACCTCAGTAAACCTGATTTAAAATATATATATATATATTGTTGACTCTTAGAACCTAAAGTTTTATGCATGAAATGTGTATTCAATATGACAAAATGACTTAATTAAAAAACCTAAGGAAAAAAACATTTAAAATCACCTTGAACTATTATAATAAAATGAACTTATTATGAAGCCAGAGGAGCACAAGTCTTAGGTTCATACTGTATTTTGTCCATGAACTTTGACTCTTCTCAGGAGAGTCTCCCTGGCTGGTGTCAATTTTCTTAGACACCTGGGTTCTTTTTCTTACCTTATTATCTTTCAATGTTGCTTAGAGTCGACCACAGTTTTCAGACCCTGAGTTTCTCACTGCAGAAACTCCTCCCCCGTCATTGTTAGAGCCACCCAACATGGCCAAGCTTGTGTTTATTAGAAATGCAGTACGTGCAAGCAGAGCCCACAGCTGCTAATATTTACAGAGAAAGACAACGCAGAAGAAAACCTCAAACCTCAGCTAAGCAAACTTATTTTTTAGTCTTTGTAACCAAACAAAACGTCCTTGTGGAACAAACTTCCTGTTGCGAAGGTCAGGCCATTCTTCATTTGTCGGAAAAATCGTCACAGAGAGGATTATTGAATTAGCCAGACCATGAGTTCCCTAGCATTTACTCTCAGACACCCAACTGTGGGGAAGTAGGATTATTGCAGAAATCCTTACAGGAGGATGGGGTCAGAGTCCACCACCAAGCTATCTGATTGCAAGTAACAGCTCGTGATGGGCTTAGTTCTTAGGAATTCCTGCTTCTCCTGGAAAACTTCATAACTAGATATCTTAGAGCAGGCTCCTGCAACAGTGTTGGCTCAACGTTCTCACAGATAAAAAGCAAAAATCAGAAAACTATGACTGAGGATGTGGGTGAAAGAGCAAGCCTGTACCATATCCTGAGCTCTCCAAAGGCAGCGACTTCTACAGACATTCACCAAGCACCACCCATGCGCACAGAGGGCCGGGTGCTGGGATGACCCAGGGCAGGGCAGCACACAGGACCTTACCTTCGGGAGCTTCATCCAGTGTTCATCCAGACAACCATGAAAGCCCAAGAGGGCGGCTGCTACCGGGAAAACCACACGGTTTCCAAAGAGCTTTTAGAAGTGATTTAGGCTCAGTCCAAGATTTCAAAAAAGGTTTCGAGACAAGAAACGGCTTGAACTGAACCCCAAAGCCTGACCTAGCATGAGAGTGAGAGAGAGAGGTGGAGGGGCCTCCCAGGCTGAAGGGAGGATGTTTGGAAAAGATTGAGGAGAGGCGAGGAGCAGGAGGGGAGCACAGCCACAGGAGGCCAGGGAGGATGGAGTCAGAAGTGAGCTATCAAAAGGGGCCACCAGATGAGCCGCTGTCAGAGTAAGAAGGATCTGGGGACCAGCTCAGGGAGCTTTGGGACTTAGCCTATGATACTGAGAAGACAACACAAGACTTTAAACTGGGGGTTCTAAACAATTAGATCTCGGCTTGGTAGTTTACTCAGGCTGTGTTGATTTGATTGGCGAAGGCCCAAGAAGGTGAGTGGACCAATGGTTGGACTAAGAATGAGAGGGTAGAAAGGTGGAACAATGGATGGAACTGAGATATCTGGAAAGATATTTTATCGGAGTAAATTTTGCAAAGCGTTCTTTGTAAGACCACGCAAGGTTTGAAGGCTCTGGGGGCGCCCCACCATGAGAAATGCAGACACAGGACATCATCATAGCTGTGAGTCGAAGGACTCGTTGGACACTAGCAATTCCGTGTCAGCAAGCTTGAACCAGCCTCTGTGGTGACCCAATTCAATGAACAAAAATGGAGACATAGGTGTAGCCACAGCAGCAGGATCTAACACTTCCCGTAGGATTCCCCTTATCGTGGGATTGTCTACGTTCATCCCCAGAGTCACATTGGGTCCGCAGAAAACCCAGATCAACAATTTTCTTTTGTGGGCCAGAAAATTGCTTTAGAAATGTTAAAATCAGCATATTACAGTCACGCAGCCACATTGATGTTTATAGCAGCTCAATTCTCAATAGCTGAACTATGGAACCAACCTAGATGACCTTCAACATATGAATGGATAAAGAAAATGTGATACATATACACAATGGAATATTACTTAGTCTTAAAGAAGAATTAAATTATGGCATTTGAAGGTAAATGGGTGCAGCTGGAGAATATCATGCTAAGTGAAATAAGGCAAACCCCCCCCCCCAAAGCCAAAGGCTAAATGTTTTCTGTGATGAGGAGATTCTAATCCATAATGGGGCGGGGGAGTGAAGGAATTTTGGATTGTGCAGAGGGGAGTCAGGAGAGGTGAGAGGCTGTGGGGATGGGAAGGATGGTGGAATGAGACCGACGTTATTACCCTATAGATACGTCTGATGACACTACTGGTGTGACTCTGCCCCATGTTCAGCCAGAGGAAGGAGAAGCTGTCTCCATTTGTGCACAATGTGTCAAAATGCATCCTACTGTCACGTATAACTAATAAGAACAAATTAAAAAATAAGATAAAATAATGATAATAAATGCTAAGAAACTTTAAAATAAAATAATAGATGAAGTGACAAAAAATACAAAATTAGCAAAAACAAGATCCTCTTCAGTAGTAGCTGATACAAAACCCTGGGATATTAGAGAATTTTTTTTTTTATTAAAATATTCAAGAAGCACACACGGGCCTCTAGGTAAGCAGCTTGAGCACCTCAGGGTGAGAGTTAAATGCCTTTTCTGCACACCCAAGGGGCACACGTGGGAGAATCAGAGTGACTCAGGCTGCACCCGACGGAGATCTTGAGGTGTTGTCGGTGTGTGGCTGTTTCTGTGACAGAGCTTCCTGGCATACCACTTTCTCAGAACATCACTACACATCTGTCCGATAAGTTAACACTCCATCTGCATTGACCCATTTGTCAGAAATGCCAAAACATGGGCTGACCTCGACGACCCTTTCACTGAGCGTTTCACGGAGTATCACCGGACCTCCCTCTGACAAGCCCAGAGTAATGGCCATCTTTTCTTTCTATTTTCCTCTTTGTCCTTGTAACCTCCACTCACCTGTACCTGCCACTCTGAGACAGACTTTTTTTCTAGAGGAGAAGATGCATACCTAGCACTGGTGTTTAGATACTTCAAGCAATCATTAAGAGAAGATCCTGGTAGTAGTAGAAATGAAATTTATTGAGTACCTATTTTGCACTAAGTTTGGTATGTAAATAATGTCATGCAAGCTTCATGACCTCATTTCAGCAACTGAACTTCAGATCAATTAACACGCTCAGTCCAGGCTCCATCCCAGGTCTGCGGAACTCCAGAGCAGTTTGTCTTCATCTTCCCAAGCCCCAGAAGCAACTGAGCTAGCATCCTTCCCTAGAGATCACTTACTTATCTCCAGGAATTCACTCTTTGTCTTCCTTAGACTGAGCAGCAACACATCTATATTTGTAGAGACTTTTTTAGGTTTTTGGAGAACTCTGAAAAAAAAAAAAAAAGGAAGAAACATCATTCACTTAAATAATTAACCAGAAGCTAAAGCTTCTGTCCAAACAAAGCATGCCATTTTGGTGTCCAGCCAACACTGTCCCTGGTGGGATGGTTGCAATGAACTTGTAAACACAACAAAGAAAACAGAATCGACACGAGTCCTCTGCTAAATTATCCCATATTGACACTGGAACATCTAGGCGATGAAAAATGCAGGAGATGCAAGGTTGAATCAAAGTGCACTCCTTAATTTGCACCACACCAACTGAACAGTAAAATGTGATTTAATTTACTATATAATTTGCTTGTTCAACAAAGCTGAAAGATAACTCACTTAGTGCCACTTTGCTTATAAGTAAGCCAGTAACTGGCGGTGTTCTTCCAGTGAATGCTTTTGTTGTTGATGCCAGAGAAAGCTGTTTGAGTGGAAAATACACAAAATTAAGGGTCTGCTGCTGTAGTATTTGCCATGCACTCCTTTTGTCCTCATCAAGTTTATTTCTGCACAGAGGCAATTATAGCCCTTTGTTTTTCTAACTCGATGAAGTCACTATGTCTTGCTCGGTGGCACACGGCGAGGGAAAGTTGCATTCAGCCAAATTTAGAACCATTTGGAACTCACGAGTTGTGAATTTTGAACCAAACTTGAATCTTTTAAAAGCTCATCTGTTCCACAGATCGTGCCAGCTCTGCTCAGAGCTGTGCAGCCTGGGCAGTCCTCTGAGGGCTGGCTGATCCAGGGGTCCGGAGGTCCCTCATGCTTCTCCCAATAGTCAGACCCCCAGAGTGACATGGTGTGCAACCTTTGATTCAGTGACGGGGCGTACTACAAAGCTCTGCAACCTGTATTGCAGGAAGAAAGGCTCTCTGAAGGTAAAATAAGGGTTCTTTTACATTTGCCAACTTTTAATGTTTTCTGTGCCTTGAACCTATTTGTCCACCAAGCCTTCTCCTGTGCACCCTGCATTAACCCGCATCCACCAGAGCCTCAAAGCCAGGCTGTCCTCCGCATCTCTCCTACCTGCAGTTCATCATGCATATCCTCATCAGATCCATTTCCTGAAATCTCTGCTTGTGCGGATCATGACCTTGCTCCAAGCTCTTTGACTTATTTATGTGCTCATTTGTTCTTTCATTCATGAGCCTCTTAGCAATCGGTGCTCTGGCTACTCTCTGGGTCAGGCAGGAACAAGAACTTGCCTTGGCCAATTGTGAGTTTTAAAACTCTGTGATTATCTCTGTCAATATGGGCTTTCATAAGGGAGCTGGGCTGCTGGGTAAGGGGTACTGGGGGTCTGATTGAGGATGCACAAGGCCTGAACCATGAAGGACTGGCCATTCTCAGGGAGATACTGGAGTGCAAGGGAAGCAGAAAAGGAAGGGCTGTGTCGGCCGAAGAAACAGCCTGGGCAAAGGTATGGAGGGATGAGAGAGTGAGGCAGCTGCATTTGAGTCACAGACTTATTCAGAGTGGGTATGGGCGTGTCTTGATGTCATCAAGCAAGGAAAGAGTACAGATGGTGAAGTCCTGCACTGTAGGAGCCCTGTTTGGGGAGATGGCTATGATTGTGGTTGACTTCGGGGCCACGGAGTTTTGGACATTGCCGCCTTCCGTAGTCTCACGAGGCTTGGCCTGGGATCTCCAGAGACTTAGGCTGAGCGCGGAGCGGGTTGGGGCCATTTTGGTTGTTGGTTGTTTGCTGGTGTGTGGTACGTGTTAGAGTTGTTAGAGCCAGAGAGAGAAACTGACAGAATGAAGATCCTGTTTGTTTCCAGTCTGCCTCTAAACTCATTCCCACGGCTTTGCTGCTCCAAGCGGCCATCGCTTCAGGCGGCAACACTGCACTAGGAATGAATGGCGGGGAAGTGGCAGAGGAGAGTAGGCACCAGCACATGCAGGAGTCAGCACAGCCTGCCAGTGGGTTTGGACCACGTCCTGAAGACAAGGAGCCATTTTATCTGTGGATTCGTGTTTTACAAAACACAGTCCCAGCATCTTTGCCCAGAATTCAGCACCCCTGTAATGTGTCCAAGCCCACCCACGGCAGTGATGCTCTTTGGGTTCGTGTGAGCAGACCTCATTTCTCATCTCACACGCGCACATGGAGCAGAGTGTGTCCTACCTGTATGCATGGGTGCCCACACCACTGGCCTCCACTGGAACCCCTGGCCACCTGCCTTCATCAGGGATTGTTGGACCCTCCATGTTTCCTACATTCTTTTCATTAAACACTGTGGATCTAGCCCAGCATAGGACCAGAGGTTGTAATTAATCTATTCATTCAATAAATATTTACTGAGCTTGGACAGGAAAGAAATTCTCCCAGGTGCTGACATGACACGGGTGAGTAAGAGACATGAGGCCATGGCCCTCATGAGGCAAGCATGATTTATTTGGAGGTAAAGGAGTGCTTGCACAATTCCAACAAGGTCTGATAAGAAGTTATGTGATGGGAGAAATATAGGACATTAGGACAAGGCCTGAGATAAAATCTTATTTTGTACCTGAGTAGTCAGAGAAGGTTTCTGGGGAGAAAAAATAGCTGGGCTGAAACATGAAGAATTAATAAAATTAGCAGAAGGAGAGAAAGGAGGAACTTCATGGGCTGAGGGAAAAGTACACTGGGCAATAAAGGGCCGGAGTCATGATGACAGACTGAATCAATGAGGCCCACTCAGTATGGACGGAGCCTCAAGTGCAGAGAGAAGAGAGAGCTCTACAGCAAAGGGAAGGAGCAGCCAAGCAGCCAGAGATAATGGTCTGGACAGCAGTGAGGCCGCTAATAAAAGAGGAAGACCTAGCAAGAGCTACACTGTGAGGATGGGTTTGAGCAGAGAGAAAGGACTCTGTTCTGCTTTTCACCAAACACTGAAATTCACAACTTGTGATGAGACAAGCGAGGCCAAGATGGCTGCGTTTTGGCCAAAGGTCCATGTGGAACCCTCTGTGGTGTAGCAGCCACCGTTGATGTCCTGTGTGGCATCTCTTAAGCCCAAGTGTCAACCAGCTCTTTGTCACTGTGACCAAAATCCCTGACACAACTTGGAGAGAGAAAGTTAAAAAGTTCGTTTGGCTCCCGGTTTCAGAGGTTCGGTCCACGGTTGACCAACTCCATTTGTCTGTGCCCAAGGTGAGGCACAGGCGTCATGGAGGAAGGGCGAGGCCAGAGAAAGAGGCTCAGCTCATGATGGCCAAGACGCAGAGGAGAGAGAAGAAAAAAGAAAAAATGTAATTCCTATGAGCTTGTTCCAGCAGACCTCCAGCCATGCCCCTCTGGACTGCAGTTACCACCCAGTAATCCACTCAAATTATTAGGCTATCAAAGGGGTTCATCCACTGTAGGTTATGGCTCTCCTAACCTGGTTATTTCACCCCTGAGCATGCCTGCTTAGCCACATGAGTTTTTTGGGGACATCTTATGTCCAAAGCATAGCAACCCACCTGCGTTCAACTGCAGGAACAGGGCAGTTTCCACCTGAAGACCTGCATCTCCAAGGCTCTTTCCCCTGAGGACTTATTCTGGAGCTGAGGTGACTTACCCTACTGCACATAGGAGGAAACTAGGAAGTAGGGGCTGGGGAGGGGGATTCTTCCCAATGGAAGGTGAGAATCTGTGGGGCAAGTGTCTCGTCTACTTCACCTCCAGGTCTCAGATGTTCATAGTGAGAACCAGTAAGACTGAGCCCCACTGGCTCCCAGCAGTCCCCTGCTTATCACGGACATCTGTGTGACTTTCCTCCATTCCTTCTCAGATTGTCTCCATTTCCTCACTTCTGACTCAGGGACCATTTTCCAAGTAGATCCCTGGCACACAAACCCTTGTCTAGGAGGGATCTGATTGCGATGAATCCCAGATTAAAACCCACAACCTCAGTGCTGTCCCAAGACCTGACATCCACATTCAAGCTCTCTTTTTAAAAATATTTATTTATTTATTCTAATTGGGTATAATTAGGTTTAATGACAGCAGAATGCATTGATTCATTGTACACAATTGCAGCACGACTTTTCATTTCTCTGGTTGTACACGAAGTAGTGTTGCATCATATGTGCAGTCGTACATGTACTTAGCGTAGTGATGTCTATCTCATTCCACCATCTCTCCTGCCCCCATACCCCCTCCCCTCCCCGCTTTCCCAATCACAGTTCATCCATTTTTCCCATGACCCCACCATTATGGATCAGCATCCACTTATCAAAGAGAACATTCAGCCTTTGGTTTTGGGGATTGGCTTACTTCACTTAGCATGATATTCTCCACCTTCATCCATTTACCTACAAATGTCATGATTTTATTCTCTTGTAATGCTGAGCAATATTTCATTGTGTATCTATACCACAGTTTCTTTATTCATTCATCTATTGAAGAGCATTTAGGTTGGTTTCACACTTCAGCTACTGTGAATTGAGCTGCTATAAACATTGATGTAGCTGCATTACTGTAGTATGCTGATTTTAAGTCTTTTGGGTATAGACTGAAGAGTGGGATAGCTGGGTTAAATGGTAGATTCCATTCCACATTTTCTAAGGAAACTCCATACTGATTTCCAGATTGGTTGCACCAATTTGCAGTTCCACCAGCAATGTGTGAGTGTGCCTTTCCCCCTACATCCTCACCAACACTTATTGTTGTTTGTGTTCTTGTTAACTGCCATTCTGACTCACATTCCAGCTCTCTTGCCAAATTCTAGTACAACCTCCACAGTCTTAAGGGAGGTAAGGTCAAATGGTCCTTTCAGTTTTTTTGTGTGTAAGGCATATGAGTTTAGAGGTCTACTGAAGGTACTTTTATTATTGAAGGCCACAGTCAATAAAGTTTTTTTATAATCTGACTCTACAGGGTAGCTATGGGAGATGGCAATACAGACCTGGCACCAACTGGTGACAGTGATAATTGCTGAGAGATGAGTTACCCATGGCCTTGACAAAGGTAATGACAATAAAGACAGAGAACGTAACAGATTGGAGAGCCATTTGGGAGGACTTAGTTACTCTTTACCATGATGGATTGAAGCCCTACTTCCTTCTCCAGAAAAACATGATTGACATGGTGAGAATAATAATCACAACGTAGTGAGAGTCCTGCCAATGGTCTAATGAACCTGCTCATGATGTGCCTAGGAAATCAATTTCCTTGAAACAACTCATGCAAAGCGAACCACACAAAGTGTGCGAGGCGCCAAACATGCAATTATAGTTTTCTGAGTTTAAAATTGTGTTTGGCTATGTGGTGCACAATCTCTAAAATATAATTACTGAGGAACACAGTTTAATTTGTATCAGTCACAATTTATGGCTTATCTATGTTTATAGGAATGATTATGGTTTGGAGCTTCTTGTGCCTTCCTTGATGCATAAAAAATGATTATCAAGCCTTCAGCAGCAGCCGCCTTCCCTGAGAATTGGCAGCAATGGGCCCTTTAATCAGGAACAAGATCCAACAGAGCTAACGCATGTAAATATGCAATCTCAGAACAACAGTTAACTTTTCATAATGAGAGTGTTGGAAAGAACCTTAGCGAGACACGGCAGAAAGTGCCCACCTCACAGAATGCAAATCATGGCGACTGAGCGTGGGAGACTGTGCTCACGCCTACATAATTTTGCCATATCCACATGCAAGCCAGTTTCTGCCACAAGTCATCCTCTTAATATTGTCATTGTTTCCAAGAGGCAATCATAGGATCGGTTGCCAGCCTTCTTTCAAGAGACCTCATCAGGAGGGACCCCAGGAGGCTTTCCGCAGTAGGTGATCATTTGTTCCCACTGCTGTCACTCATTGTGTGACCTTGGACACATCATTCAGCTGTTCTGGGCTTCAGGTTTCCTCATCTCTGTAAAGAAAGGTTGAAGAATATGACTTTTCTAGGACCCATCATTCCACAAAGATGGTCAGCCTGTTTGAACAGATGTATGTTAATTATTAGAACATGGGCACAAACACACCATTATGTACACACACACCACACACTTACGTACACACCACATTTTGGTTCTGAAATCTCATAAAGAAAAAGAAGAAGGAATGTAGACAATGAGTGTCCATGGCCTTCCATTTTAGTATGTCACCCTGAAGCAGTTTAGTTGTGGAAGATTGTCACAGTCTTTTACCAGGATGGATGCTGGATGGAAAGAACACGAAACTTAGGAGCCTGCTTAGCATAGTGAAGGCCAGCCCCACCACTTTCTAAAAGCAATGCATGTGTCTGGTCAGCCAATGGACTGCACACCCTGTTCTTTGGTGAGTGCTTAATGTTTTATTTTTTACAAGAGGAAAGCTATTGAAGAGAGAGGGAAGAAAGTGTAAATGCACTTAAAAGGACACTCTACCCTGCACATCATCATGATGAGGCATTAGACCGCACTTCACAGGTACAATGTTCTTCCCAGTCGTAACATTATTTTTGTATGAGCAAAATGTGTTTGCATTTGTCATCCTATATCCCAAAGTGGGTTAAAAGACTGCAAACACTTTCTTGCAGAATGATTATGTAAAAGAAGTCACTTCCTGGTGAATCCCGAATAGTAACTCCTTAAGGATTTACTTAGGCAGTCACAGGAGTTCCGAGAGCAGATAGAGAAAGTTGGGTTGGAGGAATAGGTGGATCATCTAGAAGGAGACATTGGAGCAAGGACTTTGAGGGAGAAGAATACAGTCACAAGAATTCCTGGGACATGTGGAATCCAAGCAGCAGGAAGATCTAGTGCAACATCCAAACTGGAAGCCTACCTGAGAAGCCTGAGGAAGGACAAAGCCAATGAAGCTGGGAGAGAGAAAACTGAAAAAAGAGTAGAAAGATAAGATAAAAAGGCAACAGGAAATCCATATCATATGGGGTCTTTGGTACTTCAAGGGCATTCAAATTTTCACGTTGTGTAGGAAGAGCCACTGGAGAGTTTTAAACAGTGAGTGATAGGATCTTCCAGAAACATCACTCTGGCTGTGCAGTGCTGTGAGCCATCTGCAAGGGGGCAAGAACAATCACCATGGAGACCAGTGAGGACACAAATGTAGCAGTCCAGACAGGAGGGATGGGAATGAGGACTCAGATGGGTAGAAAGGTGGAGGAGATGAGGATCAGATTCTAGGTGTATATTCTGAAGATAGAGCTGAGAGGACTTCCTGATGGCTTGACTGTGGGTTATGAGCTAAAAATCGAACTGATTCAGAGCTACTGGGTTGAGCAGGAGAAGGGTGGAATTGCCATTGAGTGAGATGAAGAGGAGTGAAAGCACCGGGGGAGATGTCAGGGACAGGTGGGCATGCCACGTTTGAGTTGACACCCACACACGAATTCCAAGTTGATTGTTGGATGTCCAAGTCTAGAATTATGTACTTCACTTAAGGATTTCATCATCGTAAGCTTATAGGTGGTATTTAAAGATAAAAAATAGAATTACCATATGGCCCAGCAATCTCTTCTGGGTAGACACCCAAAGGAAATGAAATCAGCACCTCGCCAGGGATATATCTGCACTTCCATGTTCACTGCAGCACTGTTCACATCATCCGAGAGGTGGAAGGATATCTACTGATGTGGCCATCGGCAGGTGAATGGATAAAGAAGTTATGTTACATGCACACAAAATGGAATATCACTGAGCATTCATAAAGAAAATCCTTCCCTTTGCCACAAAGTAGACATACCTGCAGAACATATGCTCAGCGAACTCAGAAACAGAAAACTGCTTCCGGATCTCACTTATATGAGGAACATAGAAAAAGTTGCAGTGCATAGAAATAAAGAGTAGAAGGGAGGTTACCAGGGGTGGGGAGGTGGGAGGTCAAGGCACTGAGATATACTATAAAGGTTAGGGAGTCATAGCTGTGTAGGAAGAATAGGTTTGTGGAGCTTACGTACCATTAAATGATACTTTATAACAGGGTGTTGTGTACTGGAAGTTTGCTAAGAACACAGATTTTAAAATGTTTTCACCACACGCAACACACACACACACACACACACACACACACAATGCGCTTTGCAAGGTGATGATATGTTAATTTGTTGTCTGTAGCAATCATGTCACTATGTATATGTGTGTCAGTAAGTTCTGATCATGTTACCCACCTTAAATATAGAAAATAAGAGACATAAGAAAAAAAGGAAGCCAGTAGACTGGATGAGAGGACCAGGGAAGTGACTGTGGGAAGAGGAGAACAGAGTACCAGCTGGAGCACTGAGACCCTGAGGGCCAAAATCTCAGGGAGGAGACACCAGCAAAGGGCACCATGAAATAGAGGCCACTGAAGGTGAACCAGAGAGAAGTCAAGTGGAGAGAAGATGTGGGGCAAGAGAAAGTACCATGTCCAATGTTGTCGAGTGGTTGACTAGATGTCTACAGAGACCTGTAGCCATTGGATCAGACTGAACACTGAGTAAGAGGACAAGAGCAATGAACAAAAGGTGCCAAAGTGGGAAGGAGGAGGGGAATCAGACACTGGAGGTCAAGAGCAGTCTTCAAGTGGCTGATGCAAAGGGGAGAGGATGGTAGCTGCTAGGGAGAATGTGGTCAGAGGTTATTGTTTCTTCTTCTGATTTTAAGATGAAATAAGTAGCACATTTGGATGCTGGTGGGAATGATCAGGATGGACAAAAGCTTAATGCAACAGAGAGAAGGAAAATTGGTGAAGTGGTGTGACAGGGCACTGAGTATATATGGAAGAACTGGTGATTGATGAATCCACCATGGTGTTCCCAGGAAGTCACAGTGTCTGGGTGCAAAGACTGGGAGGGTGCATATGGGGTGCCTCTGACTGACTTCCTTATTTAATCCATACTCTATCCTGTTTTACTCTCTGTCTGTTGTTCAAACACTGATTGTTCAGGGTGGAACCCACAGCTATTTTGGGGGTGATTAGGGGAAACCCTACAATCTGGTTGGATTTTTCTGTCAGTTTAAAACTAAATATGTGCTTTAGACACAAGCAAAATATACATGATGGAAGAGAGAATTTCAAGGTCAATAAACTTCTCTAGAAGTATGCAGCTTGGAAATCTACTTTGAAAATGTATTTTAATTTCAGAAATTCAAAACAATATACATGTATTTTGAATTGCATATAAGAAGAGAGTCACCATTATGTTTTTAGTGGAGGGAAACTCTGGAAGTTTTAATCCTCCTCTATTCCAAAACCACATGCTCTGGCCTCAGCATAGTGGCACAAAGACAACACAGGGAAAGCCAGGTTTTGTAGCGAGTATCTGAAGTTACTGAAAGTGTGAATTAGAGTCTTGTCAGTGAAAAGGAGCAACTACATCAGAGGCCCTTCAGCTTCTGTCAAATGTGAATATAAGATGTACAGTGGTCGATCCAGGAGCATCCGAAGCAGGTGAGAAAAGGCATACAAATTCTCAGCCTGTCAATCCTCTCCTGCAAAGCTTCAGGAACAATCCACAAACTCAAAACACAAACCCTGCCCTGACATACTAGACTCAGCACCTGCTGTCTTCCTGAGCTCCTTGAATCCTTCATTCCTCCATAGGTTGTATTTTGTCACCACAACCCAAAGCACGTAACTGTGCTTTCTTGTCCTGGCTTGCCCATCAAGGTCATGGTCTTTATTTCCAGCTCAGCATCTCTCCTGGAGATATTTAGTCTCTCTGATCCCCAGTTTCCTATACTACATAACACAAATACTAAAATTTATTAACTAAGGCAAATGCTTAAGGTGCAGAATCTAATGTGCAGCACAAATTTCCCCTTCCTGGTAGGGCTTGCATAATACACAGGTGCTGCAAATGTCTCCTGAAGCGAGGAAAGATTTACTTTAAATATTATCAAGATGATGCAGATGAGCTGTGTTACGAGAAAAAATTAGCAATAAGAACTTTCTGATCAGAAAACAAAATGGGGGAAATAAAATATGTGCAAAAATCTTTGCAGGTCTTCATTGTGTCACATCCCTCGGACACCCGCGCTTCCCACGGCAGACTCCCCCACCTCTGCTGATGTGCTTAAGGCACACCCTGGAGGGCTTACCAAGAAGGCAGGAGAGGAGCTGCAAACTCAAAAATATAAGAACCTGAGTTAATTCAGTGCGGAAACAGGCATTGCAACACACTCCAAACTTAGTGTGACCTGAGAAAGGGAATGACAACCAACCTACCCCTGTATTGGCAGGAAAGCTATGAATGGCACTGATTTTATTACTGATACTGTGATCATTAGTTATTTTAGTAGTAAAATATTTAAGAGGGTTTTGGAGACAGGCATATGTGTGTTGCATCTTACTAGCCACTTGACCTTGAAGAAATAAACTCCCTAGTTTTGTGTTTCTCGTCTGTAAAACTCTCTGTTTCCCTCTGCCTTCACTTTTAATGAAAACTTGTAAAAATAATCTTTGCAATTCCTTTGGGTATTTTTCTTAGCAAGGGGCACCAGGGGCTCAAGGACAGAGCAGGCTCTAAATGCAGCAGATGTCAATGCCTCTGGAAGCCCTTTTATCCAATTGGAGAGTGGGTTGATGAGCACCCTTTCACCCTCACACCTAGGTTGGGATGACTCTGAAGCAATCTATATTGTACCCAAGAGTTCTCCAACTGCGTGCTGGTTGCCCATGGGCATGATTGCTAGATATCACATCATTTATTTACTGTCTGTCTTATTTTCCACTCCCCGACCTGTGTTGCCTGGGATAACCTACTGATGTAAACAATTTGTCTCAGGGTCAGTTGCTAGGAGAATTCAAAACGTGACAGAGAATAGTATGTAACACCTGAGTGATTGCATGTCAGGGGTTTTGCACACTTCTGGGTGTATTATATCAGTCAGGCTGCAACAAGAGAATCAGAAATAGTAGGAGATATATATTAAGAGATTTATTGCAAGGAATGGACTTGCTTGATTGTAGTACTGGCTAGATAAGTCTGATATCTATAGGTCAGACTGTCAGGAAGAAAGGACTGGAACTCTCAAGGAAGGAGCCGGTGCAGTGGCCCACAGGCAGAATAAAACAATTGGCTCTGCCTCAGTCCCATTGTGATATGTACGTCCTTCACTTGACACTAGCCATATCATGATCACTTTCTTCTCTTCTGCACTATTTTAAAACTTTAACTACATGATGACTGAAAAGTATTTCATCATTCTTAAGTATCAAATTTTATTAATATCATCCCTTTTTGTTGGACATGTGGTTTCTTCTTACATTTTAATTCTTTGATGTACCTCCTTATACATTAATGTTTTCCTGAATATTGTGTTGTTTTTAGGATATATTTCTGTTTATTAGTCTAGTAGACTCATAACTGATTGTGCAAGAGAAGTTAGGCACATCACCTTAAATATCCATTGTATAGAGTGAATTAACCTCTTTTCTCTATACCTAGAATGGGACTATGGGTAGTATACTTGGGAGGATTGATAGAGAGTCTCTGATACCACTTCTGGGTACCATAATTCAAATGAAGATACCCCATTGAGAAAAGCTTGTAGAACATTTGCAAAATATCTAATTCTTCTAAACTTTTGTGCTTACTGGAGATCCTAGCTTATTTCCTTTCCTTCCAGAATTTCAATGGAATGTGGGGGAGTGGTCTGTGTTATTTTCCAATCTAGAGAAGAAGGGAGGAAGACAGGCAAGAGATTGTTGGACATTACTAGAGAAGGAGGATGTGATCAGAGTAACTCATTGAAGGTTTTTTCAGGTCATAGAACCATTCTGAGTCTTGGTATGGGTGGTAGTTAGATACATCTCTCTGTGTTAAGTTTTATAGAAATGTACACCAACTAAAGACAATTTGTATGACAATTAAAAAGAAAGAAAAAAATAGGAAAATGGGGGAAATAAAATGGGAGCCAAAAAAAAAGTAAATGGGGCATGGAGAGGGTTTTGTACAGAAGGCTAAAGACACAGTTTTCTGAAAGTTTGATGCCATAATTTGGAGCATTAAACATATCATATTTTTGTTCTAACGTCTTAGATTTAAGGCCTACAGTATTTTGTGTCATCATTCACAACCAAATAGCAAAAATGATTTGACTTTATAAAAGATTTCTCTGAGTGAAATGAAATGTCCCAGAGAAAAGATCAATATTTCTATCTTGAGTATTTTCAAGTGAAGATTTATTTATATTTTTCATATTCATTTGCCAAGGTATTTCCATGTTTAAACTTAGCTAAATATTAAATCATGTAAATATACTGTCATCAAAAATTTCATAAGGAATTTCAACATTGTATTAAAAATATGGAAACAGTAGAAATTTTATTCACCTTCATGCAATGTCTGATCTCTACATTTGAACTCATTTTATAAATACGGTGGGCCGAGGCTGAGAGTCAGTGGAGAGTTGGTTTTGGACCCAAGAGATGTAATGCCTCCATTGGCCCTGTCCATCTTCTCAGAGCAGCCCAGTTGGAGGTACAGATGATCTCTAATTTGACCCAGCACAGATGATCTCTAATAATCTCCTGAAAACTGGTACAAAAATTGTCCTCACCTGCTATCAAATGGCAGCGGCTAGCCAATGGCTCTGTGTTCCTGTTCTCATATGTGTAGGATGATAGCCTCAACCTAACCCAGTTCTCCTCCTTTTCTGTTGTGTTGTTCTCACCAAAACTGAAACAGAGACTGACGGGAGCAGCCCAGGCTCCAGGCTCCATTCTCATGCCCTAAACCCTGTTAGGGTTTCACCACCTTAAGCCAGAGGGTCACGAAACCCAGGGTGGGCTGCTATCTTGGGTCCTCCTGCAGTGGTGACAGTGGGACATGTGCAGATGAGATTCCACCTGCCCTGCCCTGCACAACTTTCCTCAGCCTTAAAGGACCAGCTTGCTGCAAATCCCAGGCTTCTGCTGTTGGCTCTTCCTGCCTAAATGTCAGTAATAAATCTACCTGACGTGAACTGGGTGTGGGCGTTCTGTTGCTCGGGCTGAGAAGAGCTGGTACTGGAACAGAGTGACCTGCACAATGTGTACTTTCCTCTCCATCACAAACGTAGGATCTCTGAGACTGCTCCCAACCTCTGGGGGTTGTGATAAAGTGGATCAAGCCATTCCCTTGTGAGGTGCACTGTTCTGTCCCTTGCTCACCCTTCCCACATGGCATTCACTTCTGAAATTTTACATTCAATTCCTTGGAACCACTGCTTCTGAGCAGATTTGTTTTGGTGAGAGGAGAAGATGGATGAACGCAAGAGCAAGACCTCAAGGTCCAGTGGAGACTTAAGAGCCCATCAGGAACATGCTGCGTTACTTACATTAAAGGAGCCAAGGTCTTTAACCGACCCCCTTCAGGGCCCAGAAGAAATCCCTTTCTGACTGGCAGAGAGGGACGGGGTTAGCCTACCTGGAGAAGACAGGCCCAGAGGGCAAAAGTCACTGGGTGCCCTCTCCCGCTTGCCCGTCAGACAGACACAAGGCCACACCCAGGGGGTTTTGGTCGGAAGTGGTGCCAAAGACTCATTTGTTAAAAGGTGGTCTGTACTTATAAAGGCCCAAACATAACCAATCAGTAACCAGCAGGGCTGTTCCGATTCTCAAGATACGTCATAGCCACGCCCCCTGCTTAGCCTTGGTCCTCCACAGGGCATGGTAAGCAACCAGAGCCAGAGTTTTTCCATCCCCTCGGCAGACAGTGTCCGGAATGTCCCAACAGGAACACAACTTTTTCCTCCCAAGTTTAGAAATAAACATTTAAAGAGACACAGGAATCAGTAAAATGAAAATCCAAATAATCAGCTTGAGAGCTAATTAATAGGACTGGGGGACACGGGCATGCATCTGCAGCTATTCGAGGTCTCAATAACTTTTCTCTAAATTGGACAGAGTCAGCAACGCAGATGGAGCTCTCCAGGCTTCACGCAGCAGAACAGAGCAGAATGTGCACGTTCGAAGTGCAGAGGGAGTGTGCTGCTCCAGAGATGCTGAGCCCCATCTAAAGACTCACCAACCAGGGACATCCCCTTCTCCCATGGGTAGGGGTGTTTGAGGATAGGAGGGAAAACCAGGAGTGGCCCTTGAGCTGAAGTCCCACTAAGACCATACCAGGTGAGATGAATTGTCAAGCAAGGTCTTCTTAGGCAATACAAAGAAGAGAGCACGTAAGATGACACCTGGGCTCAGGGACAATATTCCTTCCAAAGGGCAGCTTGGCTATGCCTGGCTGGCCAGGGGAATGGGGGAAGATTGAGAGTTTGATCACCAGTCCTGGAGATTCAGAGTTTGACTTTGGGAAGTCATACTGGTATTATTGGTGTCTTGGTGGCAGAAAAGTAGAAATTAACTCACTATGTCGCCACACACTAAAAAAAGGAAAAAAAAAAGTCATTATTGTTCTGATTTGGAGTATGGGGTAGCCAAGGAGGGAACCCAGGACCTTTGTAAGGGGCCTGCCATCCATCCTTCTACTTCATTAAAGATGGTGGTAGTTCCTTTTGAGCAGGTGCATGCAGATTTTCCCACTAAGTGTAGATTCCCACTGGTGGATGATGAAGTGGAGGGGTTAGTGGCTGTGGACTCAGCCTTAAAGTCTGCCCCAAGGCTGTTATTGCTTTGAAGTCTCTTATTTCGTCTACCTTAAAAATTCATATGAGAGTTGAACACTCTCACGCAATACTTCCATTTTTTTGCTTTGATATAAAAAATGGAGTTTAAATTACCTACCATTAAGAAAATGTACCCTTTCTGGGACAATAGGGTATGTTCTGTCCTTGGTCATGTGCATCTCAGTAGGTGGCTGAAGAAACCCCCAACCTCATTCCACTGTGCATGCGCCAGGATTTGGGCATCTCTGCTAATATGCAACATCCATTCATTTATCCACACAACAAATGCTTACTAAGAACCAATTGTTTGCAAGGACTTCTTATGTGTAAGATGTCAAAGATTTGAGAGTTAATACTTCTAATACAAATTTTATGATTTTCATTTCTTATAAGAAAATGAATGCCAAGGGCTTTTTCCAGTTATTGGTAACTCATGCTTAAAAGGTATTTTATGTCATTATGATTATTTTTATGGTTACCTTAAAAGTGCATTAGAAAGAAAGGCAAATAATATTGCTTTCTGCTTGGAAAGGAAGAAAACATGCTAAAGCCTTAGTCATAAAAACAAAGCAAAACAAAAGTAAAAAATATTCCCTCAGTGCTCTATGATCCTGACCTTTGTTAGGTTGAAGACCTTAGAGTTAAAAAAAAATCCATTGCTTCATCTCAAATAATGATACCTGTATGAATGACTTACTTGGCTTTGCATGTGGTTATGTGTGGTCATATTGCATAATTTTTTTGATCCATTAAGTATTGCTAACCCACCATGACTGTAGGCTCCTTAAATCAGCAGTTGTTCTATACCAATTACTGACCAGCAGAAATACACTGTAAATCACATTTGTAGTTTTAATGTATCTACATTTTAAAAAGTAAAATTAAAAAGATATATTTTCTAAACCATAATATATAAAACATATTGCCATTTTATCATGAAATCAACACAAAAATATAAATGAGATATTTTATGGGTTTTTTTTTTTTTGTATGAATTCTTCAATATCCAACATATATTTTATTTATTTTTTTAAATTTTTTGATGGTGCTGGGGATTGAACCCAGGGCCTTGTGAATGCTAGGCAAGCACTCTACCAACTGAGCTATGTTCCCATCCCCCCAACATGTATTTTATAATCACAACACATTTGAACCTAAACTAACTGCATTTTATGTGCGCAATAGCTATATTGTTAGTGACTACCATTTTGGAAGAGGACAGAATGCAGCTATAGATGCTAGAGCTTCAGTTGAAAGCCCAGATACCTCCCATGAGGAACATATCAACATAGATTGTTTTAACCTCAAATCAATCATGTACATTAATAATAAGAAGCATACAAAATGGAATGTTTTTTTGGTGGGGGCATCAGGGATTGAACTCAGGGGCACTCAACAACTGAGTCACATCCCCAGCCCTATTTTGTATTTTATTTACAGACAAGGTCTCATTGAGTTGCTTAGTACCTTGCTTTTGCTGAGGTTGGCTTTGAAATTATGATCCTCTTGCCTCAGCCTCCCAAGCCACTGGGATTACAGGCATGTGCCACTGAACCTAGCCCCAAATGGAATCTTTTTAAATTTCTTGATCAATTTATAAACAGTATAAATCAAAATATGTAAATTTTTTTAAAAAGTAATAGTTTTGATCATTAAAAAGAGTAGGTTTGTAGTAGGTTTTTATCCTTGTCCTGACTGATTCATTATTACTAGGATTTTTAAATTATTTTTGTAGCTGAAAGTGTTTATTTTCTGTCTTCTCCATCACTATTGGACAGTTCCTCATTCTTAACTTACTGCTACAGTGTCATGGTCCTTAGAATAACAGGCACACACAGACATGAACTTATATTTATATGGAAAACGTTAGTTCGGAACTAAAAGTGTACATAAAAATAGTGCTTTCAGTGAGTGAGGGGTTGGAATATCCTCCCATGAATAAAAATGCTTCTATTCTCTTTTCTGTCCCCTGCATACCTCAGGACAGTGGTAATTAGAAGCTAAATGAGGTCTTTGAAGTGAAGAAGTACTGTACTACTCTTTTCAATTGTTTTAGGTGCATCACACCTAAAAACATTGAGAAAGTTGTCTGAAATCCCATGCACACCATCAATGATTTTTTTTTAAATTATCATTTGACTTGTAAAAAGACTTAATTATTTCTCAAATTGTTAATTATTTTTGGAAACAGAAAAGACCAGGGGATACCTTGAAGACTTATTTTCAGAAATGAAATACCCACAAGGGTAGTTAGTCCTTCTCTGAGAATTTTAACACATTATTCATTTAATCATATTACTAACATTGTCACTGTGAAGAAAATGTCAAGAAATGCAATAGTTATCACATTTCATACCACTAAGTGTATAAGTGAAATAAATCCTTGAGTATGGGAATACTTGTGAGATGTGAGTTAACAATAACAGCAAAATTATAATACAACATTTTTATTCTGTTAATAATGTGCTCAATAAATTACATAATAAAGATATAATATTAATCTCTTGGCATATCCCATACTATGCTACACATAGCTTGTGTTCATTGTTACCTAATTCTCACTCTGCCCTTGCACGAAAACACCTGGATGCTACAGATGAGGAAACTGAGGTATTTTGAGAGGTTGGTTTTCTCTAGTCAAGCAGTCATGGCATAGGAGGAAAGGAAACACACTTCTCTCTGGGTCAGCGCCAAGCTCTTAAGCATTGGGATATTTTGTTAGTCAGCTTAATGTTGTTGTCTCAGAATATCTTCGAGCAGGGAAGACTTACTTGAGCTTATATAGATGCAGAGGTTGCCACCAGGAGTCACTTGGCCCCATTCCTTTGGGCCTGTGGTGAGGCTATATATTGTGGTGGGGAGCACATGCAGGAGCAGAGCTGCCCACCTCATGGTGGCCAGGAAGCAGAGACAGGAAGGGGCCTGGGTCCCAGTGTCCCCCTCAAGGAGCCAATTTCTTTCCACTGGTTTGCACCTCCAAAGGTTCCACCACCTTCCAAAAGTTGGGGACGGAGCCTTTCACACGAGCCTGTGAGGGCCCCTTAAGATCCAAACCGCAATAGTCTTATCACCAAATTTTGTCAGATCTCATTTTCTGGAGTAGCCAAAGAAGGTAAATGACCTGGAAAAGTCACAAATTTAATTAGTATGAGCATGAGTGCAGATTCCCCAAACCATGTCTTCTGACTCTAAGGCTATGATTATTCAGGAATAATGTTCTGATTTTAGTTCCTTAATCACAGAATTTTTTTTTAATAAATATCAGTTGTTCTGTAGCAATGGAGAAACTCTGATTGGTACAGCATTATTCACAATAACCATGACAGGTAATCAACCTAAGTATACATTGACAAATGTAGCTCATAAATGGATAAAAACAAAATGCTGTATGTGTGTGTGTGTGTGTGTGTGTGTGTGTGTGTGTGTGTGTGTGTAACACAGAGAGTAGAATGGTGTTTGCCAGTAGCTGAGAAATGGAGAAAATTGGGAGATGTTGCGTCAGAGGGTACAGTTCCAGTTATGTAAGATGAATAAGTTCTGGAGATCTACTCATGGTATGGCCACAATAGTTAATAATACTGTGTTGTATAGTTGAAATTTGCTAAGAGAAGAGGTCTTTAATATTCTCACCACACACACACACACACACACACACATACACACATACACACACACACAGTGACTATGGGAGGTGATGGATTCACTTGATAGTGGCCATTATTTCACAATATATATCTGTAATCAAAGCATCCCAAGGTAAAGTTTAAATGTATACATCTTTCATTTATCAATTACTTCTCCAAAATAATGCAGATAAACCATCACTGGGCTCACCACTCATGTAAAACCCCAGTTACCAGTTATCTCGCAGAGCCTGTGGTCTCTAGAAATGGGGTCCCTGGAGGAGGTCCAGCAGCCTCCTCCTGGCTATTTTCCCAGCCTGCTTCTGAGGACCATCTGTTCTCATTCACATCCTTCAAAATGCTGCTTTTACTTGCCAGGGTTTCTCCATTCCCCTGACTTTTCTTTGCTTACACCATCCCATGCATGAACTTCTACTGTAGTCCTCTACCTTTACTGGCTATGGAATCAGAAACCTGGGCTTGAAGTCTATTCTCCTACTGCAGTCTGCACTTTTGGGTTTGCAAGTAATGCCCTGAGGACACCAGTCTCCCCTGTATATGTAGATACCAGCCCTCGCTTTCCAGTGCTCATGAAGGTGTGGAAACTGAATAAATGAGGAGAGGCAAGTTGACTCATTTGTAAACTAGACGTCACTTCATGTTAGTCATCGCCAGGTCTGTGTTTATTCCCAAATTTGTGTCTTCACCTTGAGCAAATGTCTTTGTCTTTATGCACCAAGCAAAACTCCATCGATCACTCCAGTAAACGTAATCTAATTTACTTCTGCAGCCTACACTAAAATTAGCCTTCTTCTGCACCTCTTGTGCATTCTGCAGCACTCACCTGCACAGAGGTACTTCTCCTCCTCTAATTAGCATCAGCCAAGTCCAGCTGACTATGGTGCCAGCTCATGGGCTTAGACCTCCAGGATAACTCAGTCTCATGGAGCTGGCCTCCTTTTGACAGACAGATTGCTATTTAGGTATGCGACCTTGAGCAGATACCCTCCTTTCTGAGGCTAAAATGCTCCAACCATAAAATAGAGATAATACCCATCTAATGAGGGTAGAAGGCCCAGCCAAATAAAAACAAAATGATCAGCTCGCCCTCATTTCTCTGAGCTTTATGCCTTCTCAGTCCTTCATTGCCCTGGTTGCTCTTCTCACTTCTCTCACCCAGTGGACTAGCAGGTCTCCTGTGTTTATTTCCAACGAACACAGTGAATCTGCACATCTCTCAACAGCTCCTCACTACCCTACCCCTGCTCCAGGTTCCAGCTGCCATCAACTCTCACTGGACTCCAGCAGTACTCTGCATTCTTGCTCCCTATGGTTTATTTTCATTTTAATAGATGAATGAAATCATGTCACATCCCTTCTCAAACTCCCATACAAGCCTTTAGTCACACTGTAAACAAAATTTAATCTCCATTGCTCAGGACACCATCCTACATAGTCCAGCCCCAGCTGATACCTCTAGCTTCACTGCATACCATGTGGGTTAGGCAATTTTAATCACTAGACCTTCAGCTGGCGCTGTGATCCACAAATACAGTCCTGTCTAAGGGTCCTTTCCCTCCCAGTTCCCTCTGCTTCCTCCTTGTTATTTTCCAGGTTCCCATCCTTAGTTCCACGTGGCATTCTCAAAGATTTCTGCCTGGGAAAGACAGAAATCAGTCTACCACTACTCTTTTGTTTCTTTACTCTCCTTTATTTATTCTTCATGGCATTTATCTCCAAGTACAATTTTACTATTATTTATTTGCTTATTTATTGTTTGTTTGCTGTACTAAAATAAATAAGATCTATGAGAATAAAACACTGTGTCTTTGAACAACAGTAACACTAAATTGGCTCACAATGGGGGTTCAGTAAATATTTGTTAAGTAAAAAACAACACCAAAGGTGTACCAACAATACCATGATACAGTTTGATAGCACTCAGTGTTTTCCCAGGCATGTCCATTAGGGTAGGGACTATGGCGTGTTCATCACAAGCGTCCTCTGACGTGGGTGGCATGCATTAGATAACCAATAAACATGTAATGGTGAAATAGCATGTACCCATTGTCATGCTTTGTATCACTTGAGTCTTAGCCATCCAATGGGAGAGTCAGAAAGGTTGCTATTACATTCATTTTACAACAAAAAAAAAAAAAAAAAAAAAGGAAAAGAAAAGAAAAAGAAAGAAAAGAGAAACGTTCAACCCATAGTCATATAGAAAATGAAAAACAGGAAGTGAAATGCAGGATGAGGCTGGAGACATGGGTTGCATCCAGATGGGGGAAGCTCTTTGAATACCGTGCTTTGGACTTTATCCCATATTATATTGTAAAACAGTTGCACACATTACCAATATAATAATCACATTAAGTTTCTTATGTCATATAACAGTGCTGAGTTTAAACTTTGCATTTATGTCATCCAAATAATCCATTCAACTGAAGAATTGGCAAACCTCTCATCTATTCTATACTGGGTGGCCAGCCAAGTACTTTCTCCAGTTAGTTTACATGAAATTCTCAGTGGTTTCCATCTGTGCAAGGTCTAAAAAATTAAATCAGCTCAGAATATCCTCTTTTATAAACTTTTATTAATGATTTACTTATTCATATATCCATATATTTATTTAGTTGATTATTTATTTAGTACCTATTATGTGCCAGAAACAGGCTAAAAGTCAAATATTCTGTCTTAAAAGGACTTTTTATAAAGATGTGTATGTGTTTCTGTGTGTACATACATGAATATTTCAGAAATAAAAATCTCTTCAATAGTCATAGCTATCACTCATGGCATTTGACAAATTGTAGTTTTAAAAAGTAATTAACTTATTTCTTATGTAATAGTTCATGGTACACTTACTAAGGGATAGGTATAAAAAGATAAGCAGGATCCCCTGAGCTTCTGAGCAGGTTTCCTGCACCAATGTGGGTAGGAGTGTAGGATGCTCAAAGGGCAATGTCAGCACGTGGTCCTCACAACAGGCTCATGTGGGTAGATCCTACCTTTGTTTTAACCTCACTTTACATATGAGCAACCTGAGAGTCCGTGGTATAGCAGGAAGCCAAAGATGACACCGTTAGTAAATGGCAGAGCCAGAACCTGAATGTAATTTGCAATTCCAAAATCAATTCTTCCCCCTTCCTTTTTTGTCTCCCCTCCCTTTCTCTTCCCTTTCCTGCCTAAATAGTTCAATCCTAAAACATCAAGTGGGACAGAATAGGATTGGTGTTGACATCTGGTTAGAGAGAGCCATGTGGCCCAGAACAGGGTTTTGAAGCAATGACTTGTTCCAACTCCATGGTGTCTGAGGCTACAACAGACAGCAATCGAAGACTTGAGATAGTAGCTGAGTTCCACGAGCACGTGAAGTTGTAGCTGGGTTCCATGCACACATGAGACTGGACTGGTTTCCATGAGCGCATGAGGTTGCAGATGACATCCATGTAGCTGGCATCTATGAGTACATGAGGTTGAGGTTGTAGAGCGCTTTCTGTGAAGCTCGGTTCCATGAGCCTTCCAGGCTAAACAGGAAGAGGCGGTATTGCCTTTTATGACCTGACTTGGATGATACATAGCATTGCTTCTACAGTCACAGGCCCACCCATGTCAAGGGAAGAGAACACAAACCCCCAGCTCTGAACAGAACACTAGTCAACAACTGGTGGTAAGAATAAGTGGAATGGAACAGTTTTCTTGAGTTATCTTGAAGAACATGAGCTGCCTCAGATAAAATGAGAAACAATCATTGTTGAGATGTTCCTTCTAAAATAATATAATGTAAAATTATAATCATGGCAATATTAGACAAATATCATTAAGGGGGAAAAAACTGGCATGTAGCCTTCATATGGGTCAAGAGCATGAACTTCCAAGAAAGATGAATGGATGGTGCACAAAGATATAGGTTAATGAGATATGACCACTAGCAGCAACCTGTGATTATGAGCTAGATGGACCCTTTCACTATCAAGGATATTATTGGGACATTCAGAAAACTTTAATGTAGTTTGAAGATTACCTGGTCATAATGCATCAGGCTTGTTTTTCTTACTTTGATGATATTATTATGATTATGTGGAAGAATGCTCTTGTTTATGGTAAATAAATATAGTGTTCAGAGGAGATATAGCATCTGGTCAGTAACACCCACAAAGTTCTTTGTTCCATAATTGCAATTTTTCAGCAAATTTGTGACTATGTAATAAAAAACATTTCCCCCTTTTTTGTAAACTATCAAAGCAATAACTGGATGTCCAAGGCCATAACCATCAAAACCAAGTAGGCAATTGCAGCTATCTCTGTTTAAGTCAATTGGAAATGTGTACTGAGTCCTCATTTCCCTGAGAATATACAAGAACCAAAGACAAAGTGAGAAAATAAATCAAAACCTTAAAAAGTACATTCTCTGCCTTTGCTTTTTAGTTGTTACTAGCTGACTTGTTCTCCTATAATTAAAAAAACAAACAAACAAAAAAAAAACAAAAAAAAAAAACCACTTGTTTCTTTAATAATTGACATGTGTTGACCGAGATCACACAGGTGGTGTAGGATGATCCATCCAGATGTGTTGTAATGCCGTCTTGCTGACAGATCACACAGAGGCAGGAAGCTTCAGCAACTCATCCTTCCATGCAATGCTCTACCTGGGAGCTCTGGCAGTTCAAGTCAAGATTATGCTTAGACTTTTTCAGCCCTTGAACTACTCCTTGCTACTACAGATGAATCTTGTTCTTAATTGTTCCTTAAATTATTTGCGCTTTATAGAGCCACAAAATCTGCTGGTTATCATTTAAGAAAGAAGAAAACTTTATGAAGTATTGAAGATACTTTGAAATGCTAACAGGAGAATGATTTTAAAGCCTCTGCTCTAACACATTTATTTATATTTATTTGTTCTCAGATTGTAGATGCATTAGACATCCTCCTAGAAGCTGAGTAGCATCCACCCTGCTTTTTTAAATTTTTTTGTTCACTTAATGTGTCATTGAAAGCAGTGATCCACATTGAATGTGGTTGTTAGAGCTGTCATTTTTATACCTAACAGCCCACCGCCTCTCTGCTCAGAACCCTCTTCCAACACAACGCTTACTACTAATTCAAATCTTGCCTTCTCAAATGAGCCTCATCTCATTTGAGCTTCAACTCTCTTTGAACACTGGCCACATTTAATGTATCTCCCGTGGACACCTGTCAGACATTACCAGCAGGAGAGTGACTTCCTCTCCAGTTCCTGGGCCCAAGCTGGCATTCCCTAGCCACATGGAACTGAAAATTTAGAATTATTTTAAATCATCATTGTGTTTATTTTAATTAACATATAATATCTATTCCTATATGTGGGTTAAAATTAAATGAAGTTAAAATTTAGTTCCTAATTACACTTGTCACATATCAACTTTTCAATGGCCACATGTGACCAGTGTCTAGTCCATTTTATTCACCTCTGTTTTTTTTCATTGACAAATTACACATGCACACACGTGCACACACATATGGTACAATGTGATGTTTTTATACATGTATACATCATGCATGGAATTATTAGATTATTAGACACAAAAAATGTCAGTTGGGTATGAATAATGAAATCTATTCATATGAGGGGATACTATGCATGCTTAAAATAAATGAAATATACAACATATTTCAGCACAGACAAGAATAAACCTGTACACTGTTGGGTAGAAAAATAAAATGTTGCCCACAAAATTATATAATACAACAAACATTAAACACACAAACAACACTGTAACTTTTATATATGCAATGTTCTAACAATAAAAGTCATGGGCAAGAAGAACACACAACAAATTTGTGTTCCTGCTGTTTCTGGTAAATGTCATAGGGAGAGCAAGGGACTAGGAAAATGAATTATGGAATATGAATAGTATTTGTAAAACACTCAATAGTATTATCTATACTAAACATTTAAAAATACACAATGGATATCCCACAGGTTGCCCATGCTAGTAAGGGGTGGTAACAATCAGGTACCTTTCAGGTTACTCCCTATATGGTGTCCAGGTCTGAACTCTCTGATTCCAGATAGCCTTCAACCCTCTCACATCTAAAGATGGTAGTCCGCTCCATCAACTGCTCAACACCTTTTTTTGTTTTCCCTCTAGTCAAAAACCATATTACTTTAATTTAAAAAGAATGGATGCTCTAAAGTGCTAGAACACCGTAAGGTAGGGACTGTGAAGTCCTTGGTTAATGGTTCTCAAGTGTGTTCCTAGGGCCTGAAATATCAGCATCACCTCAAAACATGCTAGAAATAAATGCAAATGATTTCACCCAAATGCCACTTCCGAGATGGCTCTCCCATCTTTGCTCTGCAGAGAGAACGTTTTGTCCTGTTGTTCCGACTTACCACAGATTCAGAGTGTGGCCCCAGGTGGAGCTGCCAACCCCGGCTAGGTGGAAGTCAATCATGCCGTTGTCATTCCGTTTCATCACCCGCATCCTCCACAAGCACAGCAGCCTCACACACCCTGCTGTGCAAAACCAGGCAGGTAAGGTCTTCAGGGATGAGCATCTGTGTCCAATCAGGGACAGCTAGACAGAAAGTACCTTTCACCTCATGAACGCAGTAAAATCATCTACTGCCAACATTTTAGGATCAGGGCATTTCCACACAGAAATCCAGATTCCAGACTCTTGAAGGTTTGAAGAAGACTGACACTATTCCCACATGGTAAGTGGATGGGCATCTTTGGCCTCAACCCTTACCCTCCCTTTTATAAACTCAGGCATTTTCATCTCTTTACCTTTACTGCCTGTGTCTGCATTTGGTTATTTGATTTCTGGGTGAGCCTGCCAAGTATTACTCAGCTTTTACCAATGAACTACCGCTTCTATTTTATTGGAGTTTCCTTAGAACTCAGACTCATCAGAACCGGCCAGTTCCTGGACGACCTGTGAGTGGTGAGGAGGGCGCATCATCACAGCGCACATGCCGATGGTATTCACCACAGCATGCAGGCCATGAGGTGGCCCTTCCCCAGCTGCCTCCTTCTGAGTCACCGTGCACAAGTCCAGTGCCTGCCAGATAACTTAGTAAATAACTTATGCATATTTTCACATTAATAAAATTTCCCTAAAGTGGTTTTGTTTTTTTGTCAGTGGGTTTGAAATGCAGAGAAATGGCCCAGGAAGTAGACTTCCCCAAAGCTAGTATCAATGTATACATCCCTGTCATCTAAGCTGACTCATTTCCTCTCTGCCACTGCACCTGTTCTTTGATCACCTTGTAGGCAAAAGATAAGAAAGGTGATCCGACACCACGTGGACACAGATGACTTCCATCTGTGCGTCTTTTATCTAGAGCTCTCTCCCAAACGTCTGAAGCAGACTCCCATGTTTCTTCTGGCCTCTAACTGGAGATTCAAATGGCATCTCAAAGATGAGATCCTGACAATCTCTTAAACATGCTCCCCCAAACCCTGTAGTCTTTCCCTGTAGAAAGATGGTAACTCCATCATCCTAGCTGTTCAATCAAAATCTTTGGAATCACACATGACTCCTCTCTTGCTCTCATTCTCCACATCCTGTTCATCAGCAAATCCTTTGTCCACATCTTCAGAATACTTGCAGAATCTTATCACATCTCACACCTCCACTCCAACTCCTGGTCTAAGCCAGCCTCACCTCTGCACTGGAAGACTGGAAATAGCTCCTCGCTCTCTTCCTACTTCTGCTCTTGTTTCCCGAGCCCGATTCAGTGTGTTCTCAATACATCAATCAGAGTGATTTTATTGAAATATAGATGACATCTCACTACTCATGCCCTGGCACATGCATTTCCCTCAAATGGCAAGCCCACAATTTAGTAGTGGCCTCAAGGCCAGATGACCCAAGCTTCTGTCTCCTCTCTTACTGTTCCCTGTATGATATTCCCTGTTCTCCCTCCGTCGATCTCCTCGTGGTTCCTGGACACCACAGAGTGTTCTTTTCCCAGATATCTGCATGGCTAATGACTTCAGTTCCTCTTTACTCCGATTTCATTTTCTCTCTGAGGCTTCTGCGCCTATCCTCTTTTAAATTATTCTGCAAGGGTCTCTGACCTTAACCTAGTTTACTTCTTGGCTTAGCAACTATCACTATCTTTGTGTTTGTACCAATTTGAAATCTAAAAACCTTCGAAAATAAAAAAAGAAGAAAAAAATTCACTATATTAGATACCTGAGGTGATCAAGTTATGAAAAGCCTTGTTTTGACTCACAGATATTTTGGGTTTTAGTCCAGGATCAATTGGCCCAGTGCTTCTGAACCTATGAAGACCTGCACATTATGGTAGGATCACAGGGCGGAACAAAACTGCTTACTCACGACCAGAAAGCAAGCAGGAAGGGCCCAGATCCTCCTAATGATCTGAAGACCACCCACTAGGCTCTGCCTCTCCAAGTTTCCACCACCTCCCACCCAGGTCCTTGAGCCTGGAACCAAGCCTTTAACACATAGGTCTCTGGGGAATACTTATGATCCAAACTATGGCATTCTGGCCTCTGATCCTCAAAGAACTCACTCGCAAAATGCATTTAATCCATTCCCAGAGTCCTGAAGACTTAACTGTTCCGGCACTGCTCAAAAATCCAAGTACAAAGCTTCCCTTGAGATTCAAGTCAAACTCATCTCTGAGCCCCTGAAAAATCCAAATGAAAGTTACTTGTAAGATATATTGGCGGGACTGGCACAAGAAAAGCATTCCTATTCTAAAGGGAAGAATAAGGAATTGGAACAAAGCAAGACAGAAACCCAACAGGGCAAAAAATTCATTCTAATTCTCCATATCCAGCATTGGGGGCACACTGGTAAAGCATTTGTACTCCAAGAGTTTGGACAGCCCCACTCCTACTGCTTGGCTGTTTGAGGCCCACAAAGCCTCACTCTTAGTAAGAATATTCTGTGTCAGCAAGTTTGGGTCACTATAACATGGATCTGAAATAATCAACTTATACAAATAAAAGGTTTATTTTGGTTTCAGTCTGTAACTGGTTGGCCCCATTCTGTTTAGACCTGTGGAAACACAGTATATCATGGTGGCCACAGGTGGCCAAAGCCAACTGCTCACCTCGTGCCCAGTGAACGAAAAAGAACATGAGGAAAGGACCAGGGACCCAGGATCCCCTTCATTACTATGACACACATGACCCAAAGATCTCCCACCTGGCCCGCCTCTCAAAGTTTCCAACACTTCCCAGTAGCACCAGGCTGGGGACCAAGCCTTTTACCACATGGGCATTGGGTGACATTTTAGTTCTAAACTAAAACACACCATGTGGCTACTCATAAAGCTTTATATTTTAGAACATTTTAAACCTCACATTCTTGGATTATGGATGCTCAGCCTGTATAAGCATTCATACTTATACTTACATTTAATTAATTGCATATAAATTTGTTTTATATATATTTTACATATTCCCAGATTTTACTTGACATCATGCTCCTTATCTGTGTCACCCACCAGAATACATAGGCTTCATGAACAGAACTTTGTGTTGGTGTGTTTCCTGCTGAATCCCCTAAGCTGAGGACAGGCCTCATCACTAGGAAGGCCCTCAGAAACGGAACTAGCCACCTCCAGCCACAACCCATTGGCCAGAATCCAGGGACCCACCTAGCTGCAGGGCACTCTGGGAAATGCAGAAGGCAGAGAGGGCCGTGCTGAGCGCCAGACATGTCTACCCCAACCAGCCTCTCTGTCAACCCAGCAACCTGTGCTCTGTGCCCAGTGCTGCCCCGCGGCGTCCTGGTCATGTCCTACAGCACTCCTCCCAGCTGCGCACCTTGACCTTGCCTGTTCACTTGTCTGGAGGCTCTCTGGGGCAAGGCCTGCCTTTGTCATGGTGTGCTCCTCACCCTAGCCACCTTCCGGTCAGAGGAGAGGTGGTGCTGGTAACCAGGACTGAGCAGACAGCTTTCCTTCCCCCACGGTGCGGGAAAGTTCCATTTCCTTCTTTAAATAAAGACAAATTCATTTCTCATTAGAAATTTGGCAGCACCCCAGCTGCTCCCACAAAGGAGCCTCTTTGCCATGCTGTGTGTGCTCCCTCCCACCTCAGGACTTCCCCAACCCCGAAACTACTTCTATCAACTTCCTGGCTTAAAACTAATAGGCTTGCCTGAGGCACACTGAACTGGAAATTCACCTGTGGGACAGAGTGCAGACGTTAAGACCAAAGACTGCAAAAATTATAGAGCATTCCTATACGGAGGCGTGAAAGGAGAAGAAAGCATTTGTATTCTCTGGGAATATTTATTACATTTCAGTAATCCCAAATTTCAAGAGGCACCAACCTTTCCCTTGAGGTCACTCACAGAAACTGGCACAGTGCCTTGCACACAGTAGGCACATAATACATTCTTATTGAATGATTCAAATAAATGCTGGTCTATTTGGTCATATAAATGCATATTCTGATTCATCTGTGAATAAGCTTTATAGATAAATACTAGCATTCTGTATGATGCAGATAAGGAAGTGGGGGTTACCAGAGGTTAGAACGACTGGCACAGTGCTGCAAAGGGGACAGGAGTCGAGCTGACAATGGGAACAGATCTTTCTGGAGCCAGGTTTTCCACCACATCCCAGGGCTTGGTGAGTTGGAGTGAGCTCCTGGCCAAGGCCCATGAAAAGCTGTGCTTGGGACAGTCAGCATGGAGGACACCTGCAGTTTGCAGCTATTGCTCATAATTGCTATGGTTGCTCAGAGTTGGTGGGGCCCTCTGGTGTCTCCACACAACAAAGGGCTGCATATCCTCTTCGCTGCCTTTAAGAAAAAAAGAGAGGTAGGCAGGGGGGATCTTCTACCCCGCCTTGTAAGCACTGCTTAGATCCATTGCTGCTTTATCTTCAGAGAGATTGATATAGCCTCTGGTGATCAGGGTGGTCACTTTTGGTCTACCACTGAGACATGCCAACCGTTATGAGTTTACTCTTTTAATCTCATTTAGACCTCCTATGAGTACTCTGCCAAAGCACTACAATCTTCTCGATTCTTCAGTTGTAGTTAAATGACTTCCTCATAGTCACACTGACAAAGTGCCCAGGCGGGAAATCAATCCAGACCTCTCTGGCTGTGGAGACTGAGATGTTACCCTATAATGCTGGAAACCATCATATATGGACATAACATGACAGAAGAAATGAGAACAGCCTCACCTCGAGAAGCTCCTAGCATTGTCTTTAGAGGTCGGCTTCTTACCAGGCAGAAGTTTCCTCAAAAGGCTTTGTTTCATGAAATGGGTGTGCCAAGGTGCATGGAAAATGCCACTCCCAAGAGAGGAAAATGGCCCAGGGCCTACCACGTGGGAAGTTTTATATTTGGTTTGGGAAGCTCCCATGTGTTGTGTATTTGAGGTGGTTACTGTGATTTCTGTGCATGGCTTAATGTGCACGTGCCCATCCTGCCATGTTGGAAACTTTTCCAGCATAGACCCTGTCCATTTTCTTCAGATTGGCAGGGAGCTGTCTGACCAGAAGGCCATCCTTGGGTGGCGTAATGGCTAGTTGGGTGCTGTGCAGGGGCAGGGCCTGCATTCCCTTTCCCTACCTACCTTGCTTATGTCTATGGAATTAGCTACTCTCACATTCTTAGACCCCCAGATTTCTGAAGGTACTGCTTATTAGGAAATAAAACCAACTGCTTCTACTTCTCCTGCTCCCTCCCAAGAGTGTGCCCAGTATAGGGACCCCCAGAGCTATGTCAGGAAAAAGAGATGCTAGCCAACTAGGAACTGGTCATCCTTGCAAACTGGCCCCAATCTGTCCCTCAATTAATCCCTAATGGGCACAGCTTCCTGAGCAACCATTTCATTATTAATGCCCCCATTTCCTCCTTCTGTCACTTATCCTACTGGTTTTCCAGTGACAGGGAGAGGAAAAGAAATTGACATTTACGGAACATTCATTGTTACCTGAAGCTTTACGTATTACCTCATGTAAGAGCCTTTGGGAAATGTGATTGTCCTCCTGATACAGAGGAAGGAACTGAGACTCTGAGAAGCAATTCCATGGGGCTCACAAAACTAGTACCTGTCAGAGAAGGAAGAGAACCCAAGTATGTGTGACCCGGGAGCCTGTACTCTTTCCCGTATACTTTGTAGAGGTAGTTAGCTTTCCTGGAAAAATAAAAATGACTAAAACTAACTATTGACTGCAACTACTTTAATATGCAGCATTGTTAAAGCTTTCGACCTGAAGTTTTGCAATCCATTCTCACAAAACTCTCCAAGTGGATCTCATCATCTTAAAATAGTGACGGAAGATGGGGATCAGGTTACTGTAGTCACTTAACACAGATCATGCAGCAAGAATGTGGCAGAGCCAGAATTCAAAGCAACCAGCCTGATCCCAGCACCTAGGCTCCAAGCATTAGGAGAAGCTCCCTCCAGAAGCCCCTGCACACCACCTACCTAGGGTAATAGTCTGCCAAATAAAGAGACTAATTCAAAGCAACTTTTACCTACACTCTCCCAGGACATCAAAGGAGCCATTTCTCTGGAGAAAAAACAATTATGTAGTACAATATGTGCTTGTGTCTATATCTGGCTTGTTATTTAAGACAGCCAAGTGAAATATAGCTTTGAAAAACTGTTGTTAGGACAAAGGTCGTGTAGGTGGAAAAGACATAATGTCTATTCAGTGAAAAAGATTTTGCTAGTGTCACTAAGCCTGCCTTTGCTGCAGACAATTTCTTGTGTTCATGTGAATTCTTTGTTTTTGCAAGTCATGAATTATTCTAGAACATTCTTTGTCATCTAGATAACCTAGTGAATCTATGCTTACTATGTGTTTAGTTCCATGGATAATGACCATATTCTTTATATTTTGCTTGATATTAAATTAAACTATGGAGGCTCTATTCTACCCATGTTAACAATTCCCCTTTTTGACTACTATGAAGAGACTGTTTGGACCATCTTTGGATATATGCAAGGGAGAATCCTAAGATCAACTCCAGACTTATCAAATGAAGGGGTGATTACTGATAGATTTATTTAAGTAACTCTTTTCCAGAAGAGCTGAGCCCAAATCAGTAAAGAAGGAGACAAGGACCAATGTAACGGATAAGAGCATTCAAGTACAAAGCTTTGTAAGGCTAGGGAGAGGCATGACCACACAACAGGAAGAAAATCAGACTAAAATAATGGAATACAGTGAAGCAGAATGGCCCAAGAAAATGGCTACCACGCAGGGAGGTTTCTCTGGGAGATGCAGATAGCAGCAGAACTCAGTCTGTGCAGCTGACATGGTGAGAGGGCACTATGGGCATGACAGGGGCTCACACAGTTTATCTTGGTTTAGGGATGCCTGGCACCAGAAAGAATTCAGCATGTGCCTTTCAGAGCAAAATCATTCTAATAACTTCTCCCAGAGTGACACCTCTGGGAAGGGGGAGAAAGGAAAATTCTAAGGATGTGGGACACAAGGAGCAGGGAGGAAGAGAGGAAGTTTATGACCATCCACGCGCGGCTGAACATTCTTCCCCTCTAGGTCCAACAAGGGAGAGGCTCTTGTATACAAGGAGCAATCCAATCATTGGTAGATAAAGGACCCTCATTTTATTAGTCGTAAATATGAACAAAACGTTTTCTCATGTTATAGGCCCTAAATTAATAATTTTCAAAGGAATTCCTTTCCCATTCAATGATTAAATTGGTGATAAGAGGCATCATTGGCTTACCTTTTTTAAAAATTCTGCTTATCTTACTGACAGAAAAATAGCTCTTAGCAGTTAGAGCATTGTCCCTGGAATCACAATGACCAGGATGATATCAGTCTCCATTTGGACATAAACATGCCTTTGTGGTCCTGAGAAAGTAACTCTTCCCTTCTGAGATCAAGTTTTCTCCATTGTCAAAAAGAAAATAAATATTAAAATCAGAGAGATGTGTCAGAGATTGAGATATATGTAAAGTATCTGTCATGGTGCCTGACATATTAAACTTTGAATAAATGGTAAGAGATTTTCATACCCCAAGATGCCTTTGAAAATGTCACTAAGGTATTTTGTTGGTGGTGCTGATGATGTGTGGTTTGTTTGCTTTCTTCAGTCAAATACGATAAAAAACTATATCCAGTTGCAGGCAAAATAATAGCAGAATCATACTATTATGATTTCTCAGAATCAGGAATTAGTCTAATTTGAAGGTCTTACACCAGCTCACCAAGTTGGAACACAGTGACGTTGCCCTCTATAAGACAGCCCAAAGACCGAAACTCAGACCAAAATGACTTCCCCCAAAGTTGGAAGGCATTTAAATAAGACCATGTTTGAATGTGAATATTTGTCTCATGGAACTATAGAATGTTCACTTATATGTCACCATGTACTGCACGATGTTTCAAACAAGCATATATGTTAACTAATTTGTTATTTCCTTTCATTATTAAAAGAGTTAGGTTTGCACGATATTTACGTGATCATGTATACTATGGCTTTTCAAAGTCTTTTTTTTTTTTTTTTTTAAGGAATTGTATTTCTGCAAAACATTGACAGGAAACAGGTACAAAAATTAAAAAGGAAACTACAAAGCCAAAGCAACAAGAGCATAATAAATTCCATTTGCATAACAATTTTGAACCAAGAATCTAGGCTCGAAGGAAGCAACTGAATAATCAAATGACCAAAGTCAATGTGGCTTTTTACAAATAAGTGCAGTCAATTTGAAATCATGCAAAACATCATGAGTTACATGAAGCAGAAGTGGACCTTCAGCACCAAGGGGAAGGGTGTAGTTCTCCTGATGGAATCCAGCAGCAAATTTGGTTCTGAGCTTTCTGGTGGGCAGGGAAAAAAATATCATAAGATCAATTGTATGATTTTCATTCCTAGAGATGAAAGAGATTTTAATACTGAGGTTTTTTTGTTGTTGTTGTTGTTTTTTTTTTTTTTTTTAACAGTGATTTCATACTTGAGAATTCCTGTAGGGGACAGAAAACAATGGATAATAAGAAGAGCAGCAGCTTGAGACCTTATTAGCGTATCTGAGTTGCTCTCCATTGCTGATTTTTGGCATGTGTAAAAATGCTTGATAAATTGAAGGCATGGGCCATGGAAACCTATGTTTATGATGCTTTCTGGTGAGACATACATACACACACACTTATATACACACACATCACAGACACACACACACATATATATACATATATACACATATACGTACATATATATACACACATATATATATGTACATATATATAATATGCAAATATCAAATAGTTGTGTGACCTTATAAAAAAAGTAATATACAACTCTAAGAGTAATGTGAAGATTCATCCTAAGAAAAAGGGCTTGGAAAGGTAACTTGAATTTAGAAGAGAAAATAGCATCATCATCAACAACAATAAAATCCAGCCTTGATCATAAGAGGAATGTGGGCCACCCAGTGTCACGTGGAGACTACTACCCTCTGAATCCAAACCTACTCAGGTCTCCCTCAGGCATGAGATGTGGGGACATTGGAAGATCCAGGAAAAATCCTAAAACACAATTTAAATCTTAGTGGAAGATGATTCAGTAATCACAATGCAGGAACTAGATTTGTAAACACCGACACAGACTTTTAGGAAATGTTATATTGAAGACAAAATGTTCATTACATAAAAATAAACATCATATTGTAGTATTTGTATGAACTATTTATGAATTCAGCATACTGTTTATGGATTAATTCTATAATTCTTGACTGGTAAAATCACAAAGCAGACTCATCCTGATAGTCACCTCCTGGGAGGAGGTAACGTGTAATGGGACTAAGCTTTGGGTTTCCACTTTACAATACTGTCATTTTATGAACCAAAATGTGTAATGCAAACATGAACTGTTAATACCTGTTAATTATAAATGGCAGGTACACAGACGGCAGTTAAATTATTCTCTTTTCCCTTCCATAGCTTTTGATTTTTGTCTTTTTAAAGAACCAAAACCTGCATGTTTGATAAATTCAAATTGAGAGCCAAGCCCAACCATTCTGGGACCCTTGCTACAATGCAAACCTAAGGTCAGGGATGTTCCTCCACCTGCTACAGACTAGACAGTGGCCCTGAGCTTCACAGCAGCGCTCAGAGGGAATCCTCAGCGCTCAGATGAGGTCAAAGCACACCAAAGAATTGGAAGTCTTCTGAGCCTGAGTCTGACCCTCCACCAAGAAGCCTGGATCTGTTTCCAGACAATTTTGAAGCAGCCTGGGTTCCTGTTGTGACTATATCCTATACTGAGACATAGTCTATATACTTCTTTTTTAGAAAATCTGTAAGATAATGGGTATGGATTGTCCCAACCCATGAGTTGGACAATTGGCAATAAATTCCTCAAAGTAGTAATTTTTAGCAGTAACCAACTTTTCCTGATTCTGAACAATTATCTTGTCAAGAAGAATATACATGTTTAGAAACCTAAACCTTAGGTTATTGGTGACTTTTTGAAGATAACTGCTTTGTAGGATGGGAATATTCATTTTGAACATGAAAGTTATACCTCTAAAAACACTACAGATGCATTTAAATGTGACATGACACCTCCTCCTTGCAAAGTACCATTGTCTATTGTTGAATTTGTTAGGCTAACTTCTACCCACACTTCAAAGCTTATGTGATCACTTCCAGGTAGCGCCCTCTTCTTCTACCCAGTCCCAGCTTTAGCTAGAGTACCTGTAATAATCTGGGCACATCTCTTTAATATGTATCCTGTGCTGCATGTTTTCTGTTGATAAAGAATATGTGGGAGAAAAGGAAAGTTTGCATTTTTTGAATGTTAATGTACTTTCCAAAAGTAACAGTCACATGTATGTGTTAGTTTTATGACATTATCTTTCAACTTTAGGTAGAGTTAAAGGAAATTTATATCTCATAATACATTGAGCAGGTATAGTTACAGAAACCTTGCCTGTGACACTCTTATTTAAGAGAACAACCCACAGCCTCTGTCATCCAGTGGATATGGCTGATGAGACCAGGTGCGGTGGGCTGACAAAGCCAAGCCATGCTTAGGTTGACCTCTGGTCTAGGGCCAGAACTGACACTAAGAGCAGTTTGCTTTTCTTTAAGGTTCTATATGTATCATGTATTAAACTACACTCTTCCTATACATTATCTGATTTCTTTTACACAGTAGTTCAATGGTAGTAAAAACCATAATTATCCCTGCATGACTATGACAAAACTGAGATTTGAAGAATTAGTAACTTGCTTAAGGTCACAGATTTCATAAATGTTGGAGCTAGAGTTTTATCTGAGGTCGGTGGGATTCCAAAGTGAAATTCTCTGGCCTGGTGTGAAAAAGATGAGTCTTAACATCAAATTCCTCTCTCACAAATATGAAATTGGGCAACATGGAGAGAACAGAGTCATTCTAATGGTGTCAGAGCTGAGACGATGCCTAGAAGTAAAGGCACATCCAGTGAGGCCATGGGAAATCAGGAGAGAACAGTAAATCCAGGCAAGCAAAGAAAGTGTGATGCTAGAGAGAGGAGAACTGAGAAGATATGCAGGAAGAGAAGATGAACTGGCAACAGAAGAGCATTAAGAGTGTCCATTAATTCCTCCAGCTCAGGCTCCTAGGGCCATTTTGGGAAAGGACATTCCCACCATTGGTGTTCATGAGGATTTGGCTTTGACTTTATCTTTCTTTGCCTTTGTTTATCTATCTATCTATCTATCTAATATCTATGTCTATATCTAAATCTGTCTTCTTTATTATATATTTTTCTCTAAAATATCCTTCACATGGATCCCAAAAGACTGAAGAAGCATCTGCATCATTGAACCTAATGATTTCATGTCCGTGAGATAATTTGTAATATGCTCATTTTAAAGCGAAGGAAACAGGCTCGGAAAGATCAAGTCACTTTTCCAAGGTCATAATTCAAACCTGGTTCTGTCTGCCTTTGAAACCTATATTTTGCAGGCTTCCAAAGATTACTTCTGAAGATAATTAACAAGAAGGACAATGAGGGGTCATCAGTTGAGATAAATGCTGTGAGGCAGGGAAAGATGGATAGTTCTGCCCCTTACTTAAATCAAACCTGAGACTGATCCTTGAGGGACAAAGGTCACCATGGATGGTAATACTAGGGTCCATTCCAGAGTGATCCAGGCAGTACATGAAGGGTCTCTGTGGAATGCTCATGCACAGACCTGAGTAGTCATTTATATGCCTGGAACTGCATATCAAAATATTTGTACAAAGACATGGGAATGTGAGTGTGCATCTCAAAAAAACTTCTCCTCTAAAAGAAACTTTGTGATTAACTGAAAGATTATCTATGGGAAAATGCCCTCCCTGTCAGTTAGAGATTTGGCTTAAACCCATCTCCTTAAGGTTTTGCTTTTGTAGAATACAACTCTGCATTTGCCAAGATCTGAGCCTAGATTAGATGCAAGAATTGCTTATTTCACTGACCTTGGGCTTTCCAGGGCTTTTCATCTTCTTGCTGAAGTGTTTAATTGTAAATAATCAGAAAAATGTCCAGGGATTTCTTGTCAACATCTAACACAATAAAACATAGCAGCGCCCACTAACATATACACAGGGCTTGGTGGCTGAAAAATGCTTTCACTTCTCTAATTTTATTTGACCCACAAAACAAACCTATGAAGGAGGTACTTTAAAGTAGCAGAAACTGGGGCTTAGGAACATGAACTGCACAGCCCGTGTGGCTCATTCACCCTGGGGTCAGAGCAGCATTGAACGTCAGCCTCATTTCCCCAGGCCTGCACTCTTGAAGACAGGTCCCCAAATTTTCTCTTCTTTTACTTATTCCCTCCTCAGTAAACTCATCTCTCCTCGTTATTTTTAATTAGTTGCTGTCCAAGAGTTTTATGTGTCTTTTGGTAATACGCAGCTTTCTGGCCCTCATAGTAAGAAAGTCCCTCTCAGTTCTTTATTTTGTCACTGTGGCCTGCAGAAAGGCCTTCAGCCTGCATGTAAACTCCTTTTGAAAGTTCCCAAGGAAGTTCACCTAGCTGTGTAAGACAGAGCAGAGTTCCTCAAACTTGAGAAAGTCATGAATGCCATCTGCAAGAAAACCATTCTCATGAAGCTCCCAGTGTTGCCTAGATAATTTTATTATAATGTCACTTAAATATGCATAAATACAAACTCATTATGATCACCTTATGCTTATAGCTCTTATACCGGTAGGAGACCTAAAAATATTTACAAAGTAATCACTAACACAATATAAAGCCACTATAATCCAAATGATCAACATCAGATTCACATGTTGGTTAATAGCATTTTGCAGAAACTAAAAATGCTGTTTGAAATGTGAGACTAGTAATGGTAGTTTGGGCTGTGTGTGTGTGTGTGTGTGTGTGTGTGTGTGTGTTATATCAATTGGGTGTGGATTAATAATTCAGTTCTTCTAATTTTCCTCTACTAAACTTACTACTCTGTGCTCAGTTCTTCTAGCAGTTGCCTCTATTCAGCTTACTCTTTTGAGTAGTGATGTAATTTGGCTTTTATTTGAAATAAATGCACCATGTTCATACTGAATTTGACCTTGGTTCTTTTTCCAGAATTAAAGTAATATTGGTGATGGCTACACAGTAGAAAGCATACAAGCATGAGGAAGGAAATTGCTTGGCAGTATGTAGTTATGAGTTGATCCTTCAAAGCATGCAGAATGGAAGAGAATTGATTTTCAAAGATTATCTTCAAACTTATCACAAGAACAATTTAAAAAATAATGATCCCAAGAGAGAACTCAAGAACCACAGTTGGATAAAAACAGTTTTGGCAAAATGAATATTGAGATATGTAGGTTCCTACAGCCTAAGACAATTTGGTTACCTCTGGTGGAGACTGCAAAGGGTATATTCCAATGAATTACAGACGTGATGTTCAAAACAGTCCTGCAAAATAGCTTCTGTGATTGCCACTTGCCTTTCAGTTCCCTAGAGTTAGAATACTATCTCTAATATCCAAAGGTAGATGACAAAAGCAGGACAAAAGCCAGATCATCTGGCTCCAAGTGTGTGGTGCAGAGGAGATAAAAGTGGGGAGCTAAGTGCAGCTGCTTGACAAAGCTGCAGTGGGACCTGGTGGAGGAGGCTCTCCGGGGAGCTCACAGACCCTAAATAAGGCCACAGATGAGAGGTTTGTAAGATTTCCTTCAAGGAGTGATGTGCCTTTCCCCACAAGGCTCCACCCCCCTCAGTGTCTCCATCATCCACAGGTGTGACCATGGAAGGGGCTTCACATCGGGCAGCTAAGCCATTGGTGCCACAGACTCCAGGAAGGGGAGAGACATTAAAGAGATCCACTGGGTAAATACACCCTGAGTGGGACTTGTGGAAACAGGAGCTCCAAACTGGGCTTCTCAGATCTGCCTGAGAAAAGATGAGCATGCAGGAGCTTGACTTGACGCACATTCTGATCCACCCAGCTCTGCAGAGTAGAAATTCAGAAAAAACAAAGAGCTCAGGTTCCAGAATGCCTCTGAAAACCCACATGTTTAGAAAGCCAAAACTACAGAAAGCTGTCTTCAGAACATGGCATTGTAAGATAAAGGACTATTTATTTTTTAAAATAAGATGTTTTAACCCCAGTAAGAAAAGAGTCTGGTGCCCCAGTCCCTCTTCTCTCTTCCCCAGTCTACAGTGCCCAAAGCCCTGCAAGGCAGCAGCTGTGAAGACCACCACAAGGCTCTGAGCCACAGCAGGGCAGAGCTGGTGTAGCCCTCCATAGCAGCCCTTTCCAGGGAATTAGCACCCTGAGATGGGCCAGATGCTGGCAGAAAACCTCCATTCCCAGAGCTCATCTCTATTAGAGGTGACTCAAAGCTCATTGTGCACCACCCACCACTATTTGGCAAGAACATAACATCATGAAGAGCCCCAGCTGCCACAGCAGCATTACCAGTTGGTGCTTACAAGAGACCGACGAAATCACTAAAAACAAAGCAGTTTAAATCAACACACACTTATAGGTCTTATTGCCGCCTGAAGCGCTTGGAGCAACGGAGCCGCGGGAAAAACTTCAGAGGCGAACTGGAGACAAACAGCTTTTTATTCTGATAACTTTTCTCTCTGGTTCTAACAACGACTAACACACGACAAACACACCACTAAAATGGCGCTGACCCGATCAGCAATTTTGGCCAAGTCACTCGAGATCCCGCAACAAGTCCCGTGAGACTACGGGAGGCAACAAAGCCCAAATCTCCACGGCTCATAGTCAACCGCAAATCAAGTCAATCCTCAAACAGGGCTCCTGCAAGGTCTACAGTTCTGGAGGTTCAAATCCTGACCCTCACAGCCGCATGACTTGGCGTATGGCTCCTTCCTCCACCTCAAATGCAGCAATATGGGATCTCTTGGACCACTCTTACATAATGGCACCTCCCTCTGTTTCTCTACCTCCCTCTCTTCCCTTTAAGGACCCTTGCTGTTGACCCCACTATGATGACCCAGCATACCCTCCCACTCTCTCATGGTCGGCCAATTAACAACATTAATTCCATCTGCAAATTTGACTCCCTTTGGCCCTGTGACATAGCTCATTCAGAGGCTCCAGAGATGAGGAGGCACATCCTTGAGGGCTATTACTCTATGATCATGCTACAAGGCCCAGAAACTCCATTTCTAGGTGTAGCCTGGATATTTAAAATCCTATGTCCATAGAATATGTGCAGGAATGTTCATAGAGACATCATTCATAATATTCAAAAAGTAGAAATGACCCAAATTTCTATCAACCAACAAATAAATAAAGTTGGTATACTCATATTATGAAGTATCATCTTGATGTAAAAAGAATGAATTTTTGACACATGCTACAACATGTATAAATTTTGAAAATATGGTAATGAAAGAAGCCAGGTACAAAAGGACACTTATAACTCCATTTATCTATAGTCTCTGGATCAAGTCAGCTTAGACTATTGAATGACAGACACTGAGGGGAGGAAAGAGTCAGGGGTGACTGCTAATGGGTGTGAAGCTTCTGACTGAGGTGACAAAAGTCTTCTAGAATGAGTGATGACAGGCACAGATCTGTGTGTATATTAAAAACAAATTAAATCATATGCTATATAGGGGTGGATTTGACAGTGCATGATTGATATATCAACAAAGATCTAACAAAATACAGGATTTTTAAAAATTCACATCCAGATTTGGAGCCAGCAGTGGCAATCAAGGGAGTGATTTCCTGTGGTTTTGGTGCAAGGAAAGGGGGTTTTCATAAAGTGGTTGTTTCACAGGATCTTAGTATGAATACCCAGCCATAGATTTCTGCAGATCTTCTTCCTGGTCAATGTCTCCTCTCTACACCTCTTTCTCCACCAAACCTGGTCTTGGTCCCACACGTCTCCACCAAGCCCCATCCACTGTTTTCTTTATTTACTAGGAAGAGAGCTCAGGCAGTCGGGTGATGGCCACACAACTAACCAGTGGTATCTGGGATTTGAATGCAGTCCTGCCTGGCTCCAAAGCCTGTGCTATCTCCACTATAGCAAGTAGCTCCTGAAGAGTGTGTAGTCATGGCCTCTTACCAGCAACTTGCACCGAAGAAACAACAACAACAGACAGTTTTTCACTTAAAGGGCACTGGTTCCAATCACATGCTACCATGGTTATAGCCAGAACACACATCAATGGTAATGAAGCTAATTACATGCTACTCCACTGCTAGGTTAGCCTGAAGTCTTATTTGGTTTGTTCTTTCATAATTATTATTTTAACTGAAGAGGTTTCTGAGAGCTCTCAGAGGCCAAGTCAGCACTATATAATGGTGTTGGTAACTTTTTCAACTTTCCCCTTTATTATCAATTAATATTTATGCACCTCTAGAAGGTTTGCATCTCAGCTTTTGAGAAGTAATTTATTAAGTGACTTGTGGAGAAGGGACTGGATGTGTGTGCATGCACAAAACCCTTCCATCTGAGGATAATGTTGGAATATATTTGATTCACTTTTCATTAACCCATGGGCAGGATGCTACAAAAATGTGTGACCTGGGTCTTCAAGCCCAAGAGTTCAGATATTAGTATGCATTTATGATGTGGCTAGGTCACTTAGATGGATGATTCTCTGTCTTTAGGTTGCAGGGATGACAGGTAAGAAATGAGCAAACATGAGTCTTCTGAGAGAATCCAAAAAGATAGAATGAAGTCCTTCCCACTAGCCGGAAAAGTGACTTGCCATCTTGGGCAACTGATATTATTAGTACTTTTGAAATTTGCCCAAAGCTTCTGGAACATGGACACCATATAATGACCCCTACTTCAGAAGATAGTGAATCATTCACAGTGCCCTGGCTGTGTCCTCAGGGTTCTCCACAATATAGGCCCAGTGCACTGGTTGTCCTTATCCAACCATAACAGCCCTTTTCCAAAGTTTGGAACTCAGACAGACTGCTGAGATGATCTGTTCACAAAACACTGAGGATATCAACAATCATGCATCCCCAATCTAACACCTTCATCAAGAACTTGAGGTCCAAGAAGATTTTCAAATATGTCAGAGGCATATTAATGAATGGAGAAACCAGTATAGAATCTAAGTCTAAAAAATTATTCTCCAGCATGATGAGCATCAGATGTATTCTGGAAGCTGGGGATAATGGCTGGATGCTAAGAGCTCATAGTGAAGTACAGAAGAAGATGAGTCAATATCCACGATACCACACTGCTCAGGCTCTGGGTTACACAGCCGAGAACACTGCCTGGGTTTATACCTCAACTCCTCCGCTTACTAGATATGGCACCTGAGGATTTTTTTTTTAACCTGAAAAATTAGGATCTGCAGTGTCCCCAAACATCTTAAATTGTATGAATTAAAAGATGATACCTATGAAACTCTTAGAGTAGTGCCCAGCATGCTGTAGAAAACAATCTTAGCTATCATCTATATAGATAGATAGATAGATAGATAGATAGATAGATAGATAGATAGATCATCATTAGATGCACCCTGATGAAGCTTAACAATATTTTTAAATCTCCATAAGGCAGACTGAGAAGGCAGCTAAAGTTGGAGGAAAATATACAAGGAAGGAGAGTTCAGTTCTGATCTTAGTTAAATGGACAGATAACCCTGCAATAGGCAAGTGAGTCCTAAATACAGTCACAAACACCCTTAATCGCAGAGAGAGAGAGAGGTTTGACGCTCAAACACACAGAGAAATGTGTGACTGTGCTGCAGGGGGAGACCTTTGATGATGTTCATACTAATGCCACCAAAGAATGCTGCAACCAACAGACAGTGGAGGAGACACTCACAATGTTCCTGAGAGGCAGTGCCATCTGCTGACCCCTTAACATTGGCCCAGTAATACTGATCTTGGACTTCTTCTAGCCTTCAGAGCTGTAAGAGAACAAATCTGTGTGGTTTTACATCACCACACTTGTAGTATTCATTACAGCAGTCGTGGGAAATGAATACAGGAGAGTTCCTGGAGGAAGGTATTTTTGAGATGCATACCACAAGATGAGGAAAAGTTACCTGGACAGGCACGAGAGGAGTGGTTACATATATGGAAACTCTCTGACAAGGCTGTGAGCTCATCATTTTGCAAAGATGGAGCAAATGATACTTGTAGAAACCTTATGGAAGTTAAGGTCAGAAAAGAGCTAAAATAAATCTTTCCAAAATTGTGAATTTCTCAAGCTTGAAGATCATCCTAAAGTCATGATGTTTGAACATGCTCATTTTAGGATGAGGACTTACTTCAGAAGCATGGTCACTCCTGAAGAACTAAGAAAGAGCCCTGTGTCTCTCCTGAAAAACAGAGCAGTTACCCCTGGCCACCTCACAGAGCAGGAGGAGGAATGGACAAACTTATTCCTTGGAAATAATTGATTCACCCAAATTACCATTACTGGGAAGTTTCTTAGGAAGCAGGGCTTACTGAATGCAAGTAATAGCAACAAACAACAATATAAATAAGGAGTGCTGCAGAATTAGCTTCTTTCAGAGCCAACTCTGGGGATAATATCCACCTTGGTACTGCCAAGTTCACAAGAACACCTTCCAGTGCTCAGGTGAAAGAACAAGTGCAGCAGGCCAAGCACAACCACTACCTTGATGAATTTGGAGAGAAAGAGTCAATACTTTCCTCAGAGTGTCTATTGCTGCCCTAAGTAGGAAAAAGTTCATTGTAGTTATTTCTCTTGTTCTTCTTTAATTTCAGTTTGATGAAGCAAAAGTGATGTTTAGCTCTCTCTTTGCTATTTATAATTGTACTCTGCTATGTTGCAATTTCTTTAAGATTCATTCCAGAAAACTATATTGATTTTCTAGAGATTTTAATTTCTTTTCAATTGGTAACAAACAAGTTTGTTCCAAAATTGACCTTTATTGGACTCAATATGTTGTCAAACTCCAGAGTAGATGCATACATTTTTTCAGTGAAAGTCATGTGATCACACATCAGTGGCTATTCTTCTATGGTGTGATTCTGTTCTCAGTTATGAGTATAGTTCAGAATCTAAGTACTGGGTGCCACCCTGCTGGGAGTTAAGGAAGGACCATCTACCACATGCCAAGCCCTGGACAAGCTTTATCTACATCAACTCTATTTCTCCTGGCAATCTTATTATACATTCATTTTATTATTTCATATTAAAAGAATCCTAAGCTTAGCCGGGCGCGGTGGCGCACGCCTGTAATCCCAGCACTTTGGGAGGCTGAGGCAGGAGGATCGCGAGTTCAAAGCCAGCCTCAGCAATGGCGAGGCACTTAGCAACTCAGTGAGACCCTGTCTCTAATAAAATGCAAAAAAAAGGGCTGGGGATGTGGCCCAGTGGTCAAGTGCCCCTGAGTTCAATCCCCGGTACCACAAAAAAAAAAAAAAAAATCCTAAGCTTACAGAAACTTGTTAGTTTCAAACAGGTACTGGGAGAGCTAGAATTCAGGTATTGAATTTAGACTCTTACTTGGTGAAAGGGAAATATAATCCTTGACTTCTGGTGTTGAAAGCTGATGGAAAAGACACATGGATCTAAAAAAATGTCAAGATATAGTCCCCTGAGGTCCCATCATTTCCAAGAATCTAATACAAGCCTGAATTCATTACAAGAGATAATAGTGGTTCAACATCCTTCAAAACAGAGGAGCAACTCAATGAGTTTAACATAAAGTATTATTTTAGAATACATTGGGAAATATTTAAACATATATAAATGAAGATAAATTGTGTGATAGACTCCGTAACTACTACCTAAACTCAATGATTGTGAACAGGTTTTTCATAATTGGTTTATTGATGCTTTGTTTACACTCAAGCGGGTGTAAAAACACTTCATTCCACGCCTGTGTGCTTCAGTGTACATCTCTAACATTATGGACATGATCTTACAAAACTAAAAGGTCATTATAACACCTAATAAAATGGTCACTAATTCCTTGGTAGCATCCAATACCCAAGGCACAATGAAATTTATCTGCCTGTCTCCATAATGTCTTTTGGAGACATTATAGCCATAATTTATTTTAATAGGTACTTTTTTAATTCATCCAGAAACTGAGTGCAGTGCTACCTGACTGTAATCCCAGCAGCTGGGGAGGCTGAGGCAGGAGGATCTCAAGTTTGAGGCCAGCCTCAGCACCTTAGCAAGGTCCTAAGCAATTTAGTCACACCCTGTCTCAAAATAGGGGAGGGACTGGGGTTGTGGCTCAGTGGTAGAGCACCCCTTCTTCAATCCTCAGTACCAAAAAAAAAAAAAGAAAAGAAAAAAAAAAGAAAGAAAGAAATTCTAGTCATTACATTTAGCTGCTAAGCCTCTTTATTTTCCCCATTATCCCACTGCTTTGTGAGAATCTTTGAATGGTCAGTTGTCCTTTATAACATTCTTAATGATAAAACATCTCAGTTTACTTGGGACACTCTAGTTTATACCTTAATTTCCTCACTGGGTGTGGGGGGGCAGGTGCAACTATTACCTTCTGTTTTCACTCAAGAAAATCCTGCTGTAGACAATACAATCTCCAGATATTCTGAAATCAACTATTTGCCTATTTTAGGAATATTGAACAGTATTTCTAAATTTTTTCTAATTATTATACATGCAAGTTAGTTCTGGAGCTCTGATTACATTGGGATTCAAATTTCTTTGGCAAGAATACCTTACTGGTAGTTCAGAACCCTTCACATAGCCACAATAATGTGATGGGTCAAGTTCAGTGTTGCTAAAATTCACTGGTGGCATCATGTGGTAATTCTTGATGCCTTCCTTTTAAAGTTCCCCATCAACCTTTCATTCAATTATTTCATCCCAAGTCAATAATTTTATCATAGTTTAAGCACATTGATTTTCTAATTATACAATTTCATTCACATTTAATTTAAATTCTTCCCTGAAGAACATTTTCTATTTGTCTTCTCAAACTATTGCATTATGCTTCAATACAAATTCCTTTAGTCACCAATGACCACGTAAATGCTTAATAATATTTTAGTCACCAAATTTCTAAATAGGTGTTTTCCTAACAGAAAAGACACAGAAGGATTTTTCTCCTTTTATTTGTTTTTCTGACTTTGCCTTTTATTAAGAAGACAGCAGTGGTATTAGGTAAGAAGAATTTCATTTTTTTTTTCTTCATGTTTATAAATAAAAACAGTTCCTTCAAAAAGGTGTTATGTACATTTTTTAAGAATCCTGTTTCATTCCTCCATTCATTCATTCATTCCAAAGCTCTCTAATGTGTTTATTATGTTAGAAACTTTCATTGCTATGGATGCCCCAAAAGAAACATGACAAAAGGCCATGCTCTCAATTGTAGCCGCCTGAAGGGATGGCTGCTTGGAGCAACGAAGCCGCGGGAAGAAGTTCAGAGGCAAACTGGAAACAAACAGCCTTTTTATTTTGATAACTTTTCTCTCTGGCTCTAACAACGACTTTAATACGTACCACACACACCACCAAACAACCAACACACCAAAATGGCGAAGACCCGATCAGCAATCTCGGCCCAAGTCTCTCGAGATCCAGGGCCAAGTCCCGTGAGACTACGGAAGGCGGCAATGCCCAAATATCTCCATGGCCGTAGTCAACCGCAATTTTAGCCATCTCCCCAAACAGGGCTCCTGCACTCAATGACATTATATCCTCGCAAAAGAAGGCATAAATAAATGAAACACATGATCAAATCACGTAGAATATTAAAAAATGATAATTACTATGTAACAAACAAAAATCATTTCATAAAAAAGAAAAAATGATGAGGTGTGTGACTTTATACAGGGTGATTATGAGAGTTTTCACCTCAAAACGTGATATTTGAGCAGATTTGAAGTTGGTAAGATATCAGTCAATCATGTAGGAAGAGAACAGAAATGTCCAAGGCCTGGAGAAGAGAGGATGCCCACATGCTCCAGGATGCAGGAAGACCAGTATAAAGCTGAAGAAGAACCAGAGAAGGGAGCAGAGACACTGAGCAGTGGCCCGGTCCCGGAGGACCTCACAGGCCATTGTAAGGAAGGTTTTTAAAGCTCAGATTTAGTTTGTAACAAGATCATTCTGACTGCTGTGTTGGGAAAATATGGTTGAAGGTAAAGATGAAAAAGTAGAAAGATCAGTTAAGAAGCTACCGTGACAACCAGAGCAGGAACTAATGGTGGTTGAAGCCTGGTTGATGATCTAACAGTGGTTCAAAGGAGTCCCATTCTGGTACTAGCATTGTGAAGGAATGGTAGGGATTTCCAGATGAACTGGTTATAGTATGTGGCATGAGATAATGGAAGGGCATCCTATGACCAGGTTTTTTGTTGTTTTCTTTTGTTTGGTGTGGACATCTGGAAGGAGGAAGCTCCCACTGTGTATGCCATGTAAGACTGTCAGAGTATTGAGTTGGTGCAAGGAGACCAGCAGTTCAGCTTCAGGCCCATTAGGTTGGAAATATCCAAGTGGAGATGGCTAGTCTGCAGTTGGACATACGAATGTAATGGAGTATGGCTGGACTAAAGATATAAGACAGAGAATCTAAAACATGGGTGGGATGTAACATACTGGCTAGGCTAGAACCCCAAAGTGGGTGAGTGTAGATAACTAAGAGCAGAAACCAGTGACAGAGCCCTTGGTTTCTCCAACACTGGGGCAAAGAAGGATGAGAAGGAGATGCTGTTAGAAAGAGAAGAGAATCAAGGAAGCGTGATGTCCTAGGATGTGAATCAAGGAATCCTCTCAAGAAGGAGAGAATGATTGTTTATGGCAAATTCTGTTTCCAGGTAAATGGGAATGGGAGTCACCGGAGATGTTAGCAAGAATTTTGATGGAGTGTAAAGAATATTTGATTTGTGCATGCTTAAGAAGTGATGGAAGGAGGTACTGGAAATATCAAGCACATCTATCACTTTTGAGAAATTTTCCTATAAAGAGAAGAATATGGATGTAATAGCTAGAGGGAAAAAGTAGGATCAAGAAGATTGTTTTTTCCAGATGGCAGAGATAATCATGTTTTAATGTTGTTGATAATGTCCCAGAATAGATGCCCTAGGAGAGGCAGGATGACAGGAGACCTGGTAGCCAGGGGTGAGCCTAAGCATGGAGAACAGCAGAGACAGTTCACACCTAGGGATTAATGGAAGTAAAAATAGTGCTTAAGCATATGATCATGGTTACGGGAATTAAAGAAGTTTATTCATATTTTCATAGTGCTTATGTTTTCTCAGCAAAATGATCCACATAATGATCAGCTGAATGAAAGGGAAAGGGTAGAGATGGTGCATGCATGAGGAGAGAGAGAAATTGGAATGAATGAATGAATGAATGAATGAATGATAATCGCTGTCTTTGCTGCCCTTCCCATTCTTAGTCTTCAGATGATGCAGGAGTGAGCAAGTTTGACCCCGTATGATAACAAGGGTCCCTATTGGCAGTCTTTTGCCAAGTTGCCTCAAGTGATTTTACTTGATAATATCTGACTTTTTCACAGTCACCAGGACCAGAAAACTGTTTACGCTATCGACAGTCATGGCCAGCACAGTGAGATTACATGGCACAAGATTTGGGGACAATGGGTAGAAAGAAGGACCAGCACTCATGTCCTCAGACTGGTGCTATGAGCAGGACCATGGGCCATGGACCATCCACTTCTAACACAGAGCCTGGGCTCTTTCTTCCGCTCCACCCTGCCTTTCTCTTGTACATATCCTTCTGTTTCACCATGAAGTTATTCTGCGCAGTTCCATGATCCATGGTTTCTTACCTGAGGTGTCAGTGCGATGTGGCATCAGAACAGGTGGTTCAATCCTGCTGGCATCTGAGTTCACATCAGCTGGCTAATTAGGAAAAAAAAATTAATGTACTAAGAATCACAGGTGGAGCCCATGCCCAGTTTAAGCAGGTCTTGTTTGGGCTGCAGGTTGGATACTGGACTCCTAGGGTTTAGAGGGTTAGTTCTTATGGATCCCAGAGCATTCCCTCTCCTTTTGTTTCATTTATCTTTGATGAAGAAAAATTACAAATTGCAGACCTCCAGTAATAAATAGCACCAAGCTGCAACTCTGGTTATGGAAATTCCATCAATAATAACTTCAAGGCAGTGTGCTTTGCCCGTTAGTTTCTCAGGGAAAAAAAGAAAGAGCTGATAAAACAAAACTTTACAAGCCGGGCGCGGTGGTGCACGCCTGTAATCCCAGCACTTTGGGTGGCTGAGGCAGGGGGATCGTGAGTTCAAAGCCAGCCTCAGCCATGGCGAGGCACTTACCAACTCAGTGAGACCCTGTCTCTAAATAAAATACAAAAAAAAAAAAAAAAAAAAGGCTGGGGATGTGACCCAGTGGATGAGTGCCCCTGAGTTCAATCCCCAGCACCACCAAAAAAAAAAAAAAAAAAAAAAAAAAAAAACAGAGATAATAAAGTGAAACTTCAGAAGGAAAGAGCGATGTGGTGGCCTCATGTGAAGAGAGTGGGGTTAGGGACCTGGGATGTGACTCCATGTGACGTGTGTGTGACCTTAGAGAGCTTCAGTTTTCTCCTCTTCAGATGGGAATAATAACAGGGTTCTGTGTGAGCCTGCTAGAATCTGTTGAGATAATTCATTCCATGAAAACTTTAAAATTATACACTTTTCTATATAAATAAGCTTGCCTCTTGGACCCTACCTAACTTTTAATTATCTCTGATATTTCTTAGACTGGAGGGATGGAAGGAAGGGAAGGAGAAAGGAAGGATAAATGGTGAAGAAAAGAGGAAGGGTGAAAGGGGAGGAAAGGAAGAAACTGTCAGGTTAAACAAAAGCAAACACAGAAAGAGGAAAACAGCAGAGATGTTGTGGTAGGGGAAACCTGGCAAACCCACTCTAACATTGGGAGCAAGATGAATATGATCATGTGACAGCAAGCATCCTTGAAAGAGAACAAAGGAAGGGCTCGTCACCTCTACAGTGCACACCTTTCCCACACCAGTAAATCCAGGCCAATCATGAAGAAAACATAAGACAAACCTAGTTGAATACACACTGCGAAATAGCCAATACTCTTCAAGACTGTCAAATCCACGAAAGACAAGATACTCTGTTGGGATATAAGTTTAGGAAATATAACAGCTAAATGCAGTATGGTATCCTGGGTTGAATTCTGTATTAGAAATGGAAACAAGTGCTCATATATGAATTAAGCATGGATGTGTCAATAGACCAGGTTATCAGTAGTATCAAGATTGGTTTGTTAATTTTGATAAATATGGCATGGCAATATATCAAAAGTATTACCATAGGATTTTCACAAAGGCAATTAGGTGAAGTGTATGAGAGAACTCTTTGTAGTACCTCTTCAACTTCTATGTAAAGATCATTCCAAAATTAAAATTTCATTTTATAAAGCATTCACACCCTATAAGAAAATTATTACAGGTGTTACCAGCATTTTTTTTGTTAGAATGTAATTTATGATAAGGAAAATGTAGAAGTCACTTAATGTCCAATGCTCAGAAAAATTACAGTGAAGTATAGAACCCCATGTGGTGAACTACACTCCAGCCTCTATACATCAGCCTGGGGAGCAGACTAGGGGTTGCCTGGGCTGAGTGTCCAACAGGATTGACTGCAAAGGGAGTCCAAGGTGGGAGATTTTCAGATGATGGAAGCGTTCTCTCTCCTGATTGAGGGGTTGGGTGCCTCAGTGCTCCCCACAACTGTGTAGTGAAAGTGGGTGTATTTAGATTAGGTACAAGGGAGTGAAGGGAGGGGAGGGGATAAGGGGATAGGAAAGATTCTAGAATGCAACGGACATTATAACATTATGTACATAAGACCACATGACTGATGTGATTATACAACATATACAATCAGATGAGAAATTATACTCTATTTATGTATGCTATATCAAAGTGCATAACTATATTCTACTGTCATGTATAAGTAATTAAAACAAATAAAACATTTATAAAGTTAAAAAAACGTTTGGATATATTGAAAGTCCAAGTGTTTTTTTTTTTTTTTTTTTTTTAATTCAAGGGAAAAAGACTAAAATAATCATGAAAATGGCTATGTGTATGCAGATGTTTGTATGTGTTTGTTTTGAGTAATAAATAAAATACTTGTTACAACACCAACCTTAAAGACATGTAGGGATAAGGGATGTTATCAATGATAGGACTCTAAGGGTGACAATGTTCTCACAAATCCTAAGGAAGCATAAAGCAGCTTCCAATTGTAATATTGTTACATGCCCACACCTGCTCCAGAAAAAGATTTTTTCATTTTTGTGTACTCACATTTTCTCTTGCAAGTAGCTGGACCAGAAGAAAGTGGCCTTCCAGGAGGTTATATAGAAAGATGTTGGGTCTGTGCTCCTGAATTGAAAGATCGGGTTCAGCTCCTGCTCGATAGCTCACTGGATAACCACCCAGGGCAAATTATGCAGCCTTGGATTATCTTAGCTTTCTCATCTCCAGAATGTTCTTATAAGACTTCTGTACAAATTAAGTGATATGGAACTTTAATTTAAATATGTCCCAATATTAGCTCAAAGCATGTACTCAGTTTACACTAGTTAGTATTGCTTCTGCTGTTACTACATTAGTGTTAGTATTATTACTATTATGATTTTTGGCCACAATAGACACAAAGAACTCACACAGATTTTCTCTAATTATGTATTCCACTGAGAAAAAGTTCCACATTCATCCTAATGCTAGTTGAGCATGGAAGCATGGTCTTGGCCCCTGTGAAAATCCCAAATCATCCTCACTACCCCCTTATTCACTCTCCTGTCCTTGACCTGGACCAAGTACTGGTCTCTGGCCTCATGCCATCTGCTACTTGGTGAGTTTTACTTCTTACCCTCCCAGGGCACAGGTACTGCCTATACATAATGTGATGTTTAAGCCACTTGGACTTTCAATATATTCAAACATTTTTTTAACTTTATAAATGTTTTATTTGTTTTAATTACTTATACATGACAGTAGAATACAGTTATGCACTTTTATATAACATACACAAATAGAGTATAATTTCTCATCTGATTGTACATGTTGTATAATCACATCAGTCATGTGGTCATATATGTACATAATGTGGTAATGTCCATTTCATTCTACAATCTTTCCTATCCCCTTATCTCCTCCCCTCCCTTCACTCTCTTCTACCTAATCTAAAGTAACTCTATTCTTCCCTAGTGCTCCTGCCCCTTATTGTGAATTAGCATCTGCCTATCAGAGAAAAGATTCACTCTTTGTTTTTTGGGGATTGGCTTATTTTGCTTAACACTATATTCACCAACTCCATCAATTTACTGGCAAATGCCATAATTTCATTCTTCTTTAAAGAAGAATAATGTTGTATCAAATATATATACCACAGTTTCTTTATCCATTCACCTATTTAAGGACACCTAGATTGGTTCCATAATTTAGCTATTGTAAATTGAGCTACACAGAAGAAAAAATACAATCAACAAATATATGAAAAAGTGTTCAACATCTCTAGCAATTAGAGAAATGCAAATCAAAACTACTCCAAGATTTCATCTCACTCCAGTCAGAATGGCATTGATCAAGAATACAGGCAATAATAAGTGTTGGTGAGAATGTGGGGGAAATGGCACATTCATGCATTGCTGGTGGGACTACAAATTGGTGCAACCACTTTGAAAAGCAGTATGGAGATTCCTCAGAAAACTTGAATTGGAACCACCATTTAACCTAGCTACCCCACTCCTCAGTCTATACCCAAAGGACTTAAAATCAGCTTACTATAGTAATACAGCCACGTCAATGTTTATAGCAGCTCAATTCACAATAGCTAAACTGTGGAACCAACCTGGATGCCCTTCAGTAGATGAATGGATAAAGAACAACTGTGGCATATGTACACAATGTAATATTACTCAGCATTAAAAGAGAATAAAATTATGACTTTTGCAGGTAAATGGATGAAGTTGAAGAATATCATGCTGAGTGAAGTAAGCCAATCCCAAATAACCAAAGGCCAGATTTTCTCTCTGATAAGTGGATGCTGATCCACAATGAGGGGTGGGGTGGGCATGGGAAAAATGGAGGAACTGTGATTGGGAAAAGGGGAGGGAGAACAGAGGAGGGGGCATGGAGCAAAAAAGATGATGGAATGAGATGGACATCATTACCCTAGGCGTATACAGTATGACACTACATTATGTACAACCAAAGTAATGAAAAGTTGTGCTGCAATTTTGTACAATGGATCAAAATGCATTTTGCTGTAATATATACCTAAATAAAATAAATTAGTTAATTAAAAAAAAAAAGAATACAGACAAAATAACTGTTGGTAAGGATGTGGGGAACAAGATACACTCATATATTGCTGGTGGGAATGCAAATCAGTGCAACCACTCTGGAAAGCAGTATGGAGATTCCTCAGAAAACGTGGAACAGAACCACCATTTGACCCAGGTATCGCACTCCTTGATTTGTACACAAAGGACTTAAAATCAGCATACTACAGTGACATGGCCGTGTCAATGTTTACAGCAGCTCAATGCAAAATATATCCAAACTTTTAAAAGAATCCAATGTGTTAGATGCTACCTGCTCTTTGGAGAAACAGAAAAGGACTTAGGAGACAACGGGACCTTAGCTCAAGGTGAGTGACAATATGTATAGCTTTACCTCCCCAGTTTCAGTTTCTTCACTTGCAAATGGAGTAGTGTAAATTTCCTTAGCATGTTGTTGAGAACTGATATAACAGAATTTATTCAAAACAGTTGCTGGGTGCTCTACACTCTGCAAATGACATACTACTACTCAGAGCTTATGAGCTGATGTAGTGATATTTGGGGAGTATTGTGAAAGGGGTCTCCACAATCCCCCCTGACTCTTTCCAAGATTCCAGAAGGAATACCCACCCCCGAAAGAAGAACAGAGGATAGACAAATGCCTTAATCTTAAAAGGGACACAAAGGTCAAGTTCTCCTCAGAACTGATCTCATATAAGACTGAGTAGGGATTCACTGCTTGTACCCTAGATCTAAGCGGTGACCTTACTTGCACTCAAAATAGAGAAACACTACCATTCTCTGTGATCATAGAGAATGGGGTGGACCAGAACAAGCACTGTCAGGGTGATCCAAGGGTATCCTATACTGGGTTCCCACACAGGAACAGAAGGGTGTCAGGCAAGTGCATAGAGCACCCTGCTCCATGGCAGAGCTCCCTCCTAGGACTCTCCTGCAGGGACCCTCCAAGGAGATGTAGCAGGTGGATCACACTCAGCTGTGAACATAGACAAACCAAAGCCCAGAAGTGATAACTTGAATTAGCAAAGCTGCATTTGTGTGTGTGTGTGTGTGTGTGTGTGTGTGTATGTGTGATAAGAGAGAGACAGAGAGAGAGAGAGAGAGAGAGAGAGAGAGAGAGAGAGATAAATGGGGGGGAGAGAAAAAAGTAGGAGAAGGTGGTCATATAAGAGGTGGATAAAGCAAGCCTGGCACACAGAACATGCTGGAAGTCCTCTTGCCTTTATCTGTGATTGGTAGCACATTAGCCCTCCAGCCAGTCTGTGGTGGATGTCTTTGCTCTTCCCCAATATTTACAGTTCTCTGCTTTGCAGGCATATCGTGGGATTGCATTCTTCTTTCCCTCTAGTGAATGAGGTGGGAGCAGAAGTGCTGCATGCTGAACCGGGCAGGAGAGTTTGATGACCAGTGTTCCAGCTCCATCTGCCCTCTCCAAATTCACCGATTCTGAAATCTCATGTGCTATTGAGGAGCATTACTCTCCACGTGAAGGACAGCTGTGGCGGTACCTGGGTACAAAGTGGACACTGTCAGTTAGAAATAAACCTTTGTTATTTTACATCACTGAAACTTAGGGAGTCAGTGTCACAACCTGACTAACATCAGACCTAAATCTGATCATTAGAGTCTAGGCTGATGAAATGACCTTTAACTCAAGAAACATATATTCTTGTGAAGGAAGAGGAACACATCGGAGATAGTCAACATTTAGCATGACCCCCATCCCAAGCTCCATTTACCCCTGGAGCTCTGCTTCTGGTTGGAAAGAATGGACCCATGAAGGTGAGACACTTTTGGACTGGTAGCCACTGAGTTCTCACTTGTGTTTGAATACGATAAGCCAGGCTCTAGACCAGAAATGAAGCAACAAATAATTCCAGCAGGGGCGATGGTGGTGGGGACAGACACCAAAGTTTAAATTATAGACAATGTGATTAGTGTGGCATGTCTGTCAGACTTGTAGCAGCTGTCTGGGGGCCATGAAAGAATTCACTGGGGGAGACAGCATGGAGGTTGGAAGACAAACAGGAGGCTGTTCTAACAGGAGAAATAAGTGCCCAGTCAAGGCCCTGGCAGCATTTTACAGTCCTTGTAGGTAGCACACAGCACACCCATAATAAATGATAGCATTTACTGAATTACTACTGTCAGCTACCTCTTCTCTAAATACATGTATGTATTAATTCATGTAATTTGCGAGACAACTCTAGGAGCTAATACACCGACATCCTCTCTTTCTTCTTCCCATTTTACAGAAAAGAAAGTGAAGCTCAGAAAGATGAGGTAATTTTCCCAAGGTCACACAGTCAGTAAATTTCCATGTTGGGAAGTCTGATTTTGGACCAGCATTCTTAATAAAGATAATATATTACACACATGCAAAAAATTAGCCCCCATCATTCAAAAGGCCAAGAGTAGTATCAAGTTCTTACAACCCAGGAAATAGCTCTGGTTCTCTGACCATGAAAGTATTGGGTAAACATTTTAGTGAAAATAATGAACAAGAATACATTATCCATCCCATTTATTGATTCTTGATTTTACTTCTTGCACTTTGGAGGTCTTGTTAAGGAAGTCAGATCCTAGGCTGACATGGTGAAGATTTGGGCCTACTTTTTCTTCTAGTTGGTGTGGGGTCTCTGGTCTAGTGCCTAAGTATTTGATCCACTTTGAGTTGAGTTTCATGTAGGGTGAGAGTTGGGGGTTTGATATCATTTTGCTACATATAGATTTCCATTTTTCCCAGCACCATTTGGTGATTAGGCTATTCCTCTGGTGAATGTTTTTGACACCTTTGTCTAGTATGAGGTAAATATTTGTGTGGGTTTGTCTCTGTTTTTTCTATTCTGTACCATTGGTCTACATGTTTATTTTTGTGCCAATAGCATTCTGTTTTTGTTAGTATAGCTCTGTAGTCTAGTTTGAGGTCTAGTATTGTGATGGCTTCTGCTTCACTTTTCTTGCTAAGGATTGCTCAATTAACAATAGCTAAACTATGGAACCAACCTAGGTGCCCTTTGATAAATTAATGGACAATCCTAAAAATTAGAATTTATACCCCATTTATGTATGATATATTAAAGTACAAACATGCATTCTGCTATCATGTATAACTAATTAAAATAAATTTATAACAATTTCAAAAAGAAAACATTGTCCATTCTCCTTGAATAACCTCCAACTGTTAAACATTGTAGTAGTTTGCCAGGATGGCCAAGTACCACAGATGGGGTGACTGAAACAGAAATATGATTTCTCACAGTTGTGGATACTGGAAGTTTGGCATCAAGATGTCAGCAAGTCTGGTTCCTTCTGAGCCTGTGAGAGAAGGACGGATTCCAGGGTCTCTCCTTGGCTTGCAAACAGCCATCTTTTCTTGAGCCTTCACATCAGTGACCCACCTCCTCCAGCCATACCCTACCTGCCTTCAGTTATCACCAGTTAATCCCTGTCAGGGGATGAATGCACTGATTAGTTTAAGACTCTCACAACCCAATCCTGTAACCTCTAAACCCTCTTGCATTGTCTCACACATGAGCTCCTGGGGGCCACCTCACATCCAAACCGTAACACCTAGTTAAAGGGACTTTGCAGGTGCATAAGGTAAGAATCCTGAGATGGAAAAATACTCTGTATTTCTGGGAGGGCAGAAGGTAATCAAAATGTCCTTAACAGAAATGAATGGGAGAATTGGAGTGAGAAGAAATGATTATGGAACCTGAGGTTCGGAGTCAAAGAGAGATTTGAAGATGCTAAACTTCTCGTTTTCAGAAGGAGAAGGGGCTGAGAACCAAGGGATGGAAATAACGCCCAGAAGCTGGAAAAGGCAAGGGAGGGACCCTGCCTAGGGGTCTCAATGGGAACATGCTGTGCTTACGCCTCACTAGAGATCCATTTCAGACCTTTGAAGTTCAGAATTGTAGGGAACTAGACATGTGTTGTTAAAAGCCACTTCACTTGTGATAACTTGTTATAGCAGCCATAGGAAACTCATACATCAATCTAAGTTGTCAGGGCTGGTGGCTGAGTGCTGGCTTTCTCCAGCTCCACACCTGGAGAAAATGTGTTCCATGTGCTTGGACTGGTGAGGGAGGAGAAATGTCAGGGGTCCTTCTGAGCCACACTTATCCCTTCTCACAGAAGACTAAGCAAACTAACTTTCAGCATTTTAACAAAGTCTCGAGAAGAAGTGTCAAACCATAGAAGACTGGAGGGTCTCGGTAGAGGCCAACAGGACAGAACTGAACCCCCACAGCGAGTTAGATATGCCAATGCCTGAAAGAGGAGGTTCAGGCTACATGACCACAGTTTGAAGAAGAGGGGATGGAGAATCAGGAGAACTATGTGTTTTTATCTTAGTCAAATAAAGTTTGTGCTGGTAGAATGGAGGGGAGAGCAGATAGCAACCATAACCATGGCTAGCCATTGACCCCCCGTGTGTGTGTGTGTGTGTGTGTGTGTGTGTGTGTGTGTGTGTGTGATACCTGCCAACTTCACTGTTAAATCTTGTTGGCTGCTTCTTCAATTCCTCATGGTTCCAGTGACGTCAAGTGCAGAGAGGACGAAGCCATGGGCTACTCTACTCTAGAGATAAATGCATGATATAAAAATATCCAGCCGGGTGCGGTGGCGCACGCCTGTAATCCCAGCACTTTGGGAGGCTGAGGCAGGAGGATCGCGAGTTCAAAGCCAGCCTCAGCAATGGCGAGGCACTTAGCAACTCAATGAGACCCTGTCTCCAAATAAAATACAAAAAAGGGCTGGGGATGTGACCCAGTGGTCGAGTGCCCCTGAGTTCAATCCCCGGTACCACACACACACAAAAAAAAAAAAAAAAAAAAAAAAAAAAAAAAAAAAAAAATCCAGAAATGAACATGAGCAAGAGCAATTCTCTTTAAGGAGGTGCAGAGAAGGACCCTCTGACTATACCTGGGGTCTGTAGGACACCTCCCTCTCTGATGCTGGCTCACATCTTTCCTGTCATCTGACTGTACCTCTTCCCCACCCCTTCCACGTGCCACCCTGGGTTTCAGCTTAGGACTCTCTGCTGACTGATGCTGTGTGTAACCTTCAGAAAGCTAATTAAACCCCATATCTCAATTTCCTTGATTGGCTTAAATAGCAGTTAATTGATCAGAGGTTTCTGGAGATTAAAGAAAACTACCCATTAGTCACAAGGAAAGGGCTCTGTGATTAGTCGGATGACAGGAGGCTTTCTAAATGTGAGGCACGACCGAACTCTCTGACAGTCTTCCTGGCAGGCGCCAGAGCCAGCCTGTAGCTTTAGCAGACCTGTCTCTGTCCAGATTCACACTGACAGTCCTGAGGGGGAGGCAGGTTGAACAGGGAGGTGTCCCTGTATGTCCCTTAATATCTCAGCTATTTCCATGACTCACGGTGTCACCACTGGAATTCAGCTCAAGTAAAATCCATCCTTCCTTCCTGGCTAATTTCTTCTCCTTCTCTTCTTTGTTTTCCTTCTCCTTCCTCTCCCCACCCTGGATTATTCTGTATTCAAAGTCCCCAGGAAGCCGGGCGCGGTGGCGCACGCCTGTAATCCCAGCACTTTGGGAGGCTGAGGCAGGAGGATCGCGAGTTCAAAGCCAGCCTCAGCAATGGCGAGGCACTTAGCAACTCAGTGAGACCCTGTCTCTAAATAAAATACAAAAAAGGTCTGGGGATGTGACCCAGTGGTCGAGTGCCCCTGAGTTCAATCCCCGGTACCACAAAAAAAAAAAAAAAAAAAAAAAAAAAAAGTCCCCAGGAGTCCTGACACTAAAGGGCTGTGGCAGTAACAAGAGGAAGGACCAAGGTGGGATAAAAGTTTTTTTTTTTTTTTTTTTTTTTTTTTTTTTTTTTTCCTAAAAAGCCGACAAAGTGGGATTAACAAAACGGTGGCAAGCAGACCTGGGTTAAGAAGCTGGCCGTGAGGAATACAGAATAGGTACAGGCTGCAACACCACAATGCCATGTCTTCCCATGTGCAAGCTCGGCACATGACTGCGTGTGCAAGCCCTTGAGCTCCAACTCTGTGCTAGATTTTATTTAAGTTCACTCCATTCTGATAGTGTTAGCCTCCCACTAAGCCCATGATGTATCATTATCCCTGCTTTGCATTTGTGAGAAATGTGGTTGAAAGAAGTGAAGCCCTTCAGAGCCATATCACTGATGAGAAGCAGGTTTTGAAGCATTTCTGTGTAATACTGAAGTCTGGCTCTTTCCAAAACACCAATTTGCCTTCACATCACTGTGTGAGTCTGAGACAAATGAAAAGAAGGTAGTTACCCAGGTCAGGAAGCCGGGGTGAAGCGAATCCATTCTTCTACAGAATCCCAGGTTATTCTCAGAACATGCCTCTGACAAAGACTTCCATCTCCCCATCTTAGGCCAGAGGAAGCTGAGGCTCAGAAAACCAGATCATTTGCAGGCACAGGTGGCCGGTGCTACTGCTGGAAATTTGCCACACCCCAAACCTCTTTTCCCCACTTCTTCAGTTGTACATCAGACGTCATCTATTGCACAGCCAAGGCAACCATCAAAACTTGGTACCATGATGTTAGCCCATGGAACTCACTCATTCAAAGTGCTGGACACTGATTTTTGCTTTGGTCAGCTGTTCCTTGTGTCCAGCTTCATCGCTGAGAAAGTGAATGAAGGCTGGCATGAGTCCTGCAGCTTCGTCCCTGAGTTTGGCGCCTCAACACCCAAGTCTTATTCTACATCAAGATGGTTCATGGGATTTTTTTTTTTTCTAGACCACTCTACATCACATCCATCTGTTGTGCATTTTCTACATTCAAACATATCTTCTTCAACCACTTTTACCAACACTACCATGCTCCAAGAAACGAGTCTTCCTTTATTTTTGTTAACTTTTTGCTAATCTCCCTGATTTTCTTCCTTTCTCCTCTGGCAGTCAATGCAGTTACTGATCCAGCTTCTTTCTGAGCATCTTCCTTACTAACAGAGCCCTAATTTGTTTGGAAGCACTAACATGTTCATAAGGAAAATAAATAAGCAAAAAACAACTCGGAGCTATTCTACCAATAAGGTGAGCCATGGTCTCATACTGATTGCTAGGAAAACTTCCTGTCCCAGCCATAGGGTTTCCTTTCTACCTTATTTCCTCCCCCTCCTTGCTGATTGGTGTATGGATTTAATGACAGGGAACATGATCACAACCTTGTAATGGCAGTGGTAAGAATTACATGCTACAGATGCCGGAGTGAAAAGCTAGAGGAGGGTGGAAGGAAAGCTCTCGGTACCTCATACTTTCTGTTACGGATCTACTGACTTGTTTAATTGGCAAGAAGCAGCAGTTGGGTCTGCAATTTCTCTCCCTTCCCTAGGATCCCTCATTTAGCTTCTCTACCTCCAGCACAGGTTCAGCTCTGCACTGAGTTCTCCCAGCTCCTGCAAGACACCCTTTCTCCCACCAAGTTCAGAGGCAACAAGAATAGACGTGTGTTTCCCTGCAGTCTGGTGGGGCTCCACCTCACGCTGTAGGTCCCAGCCTGCTTGTGATGGTGCCTTCCCAAATGCCTCCCTGTGGACTTCAGGTTCCAGCATCAGCTGTGGTGACAGCCTTACAGAACTGCCTAACCAGGCCCACAATCAGAGAAGGCCCATTCCTTGTAAAACATACATCCCTGTCTATTCATCCATCCATCTGTCCATCCATCTATTCTAGAGGTTCTGCTTCTTGGGGTGAACACTGGCTGAGGGCAAACATAATTAGATTTCAATTAATTATAAACATAGTGACATTTGGAAAGCCACCTACTAAGCTCTGTTTTGAATGCTTTATACTCATTTTCACTTTATGACAGTCCTGCAAGTCAAGGAGTATCATTTTTCCCAATTCATGACCAGGAAATGGAAGCACAGGGAGGTTACATGACTTTCCCAAGCCACATCGCTAGCAAACAGTGGGCCTGGATCAAATATGTACAGATGATTTCCATAGACCACATGTTAACTACTATCCAAAATCATGCTTATATAAAGTTAGTTGATTGAGCCCATTCTTTTACTGAAGGTTTGGCTTATAATCTGATCGAAAAAAAAAAAAAAAAAAAAAAAAAAACCGCTTTCATGGGCAAAGCTGAAGACTCACAAGAAAAAGAACAAAAGAACTTGGCTCATATATATGATAGACCCCAAATAAGTATGACATAATCTCCTCTCTCAAGAATTTAGGTCCGCTCTTGGGAGACTGGGGCAGGAGGATCGCAAGTTCAAAGCCAGCCTCAGCAGTGGCGAGGTACTTACCAACTCAGTGAGACCCTGTCTCTAAATAAAATATTTTTAAAAAGGGCTGGGGATGTGGCCCAGTGGTTGAGTGCCCTTGAGTTCAATCCTTAGTACAAAAAAAAAAAAAAAAAAAAAAAAAGAATTTTGGACCTAGAGTAGCAGGATGAACTGGAACCTTCTGAGATGCTTCCAACTCAGGAGGGCTACAACCTCAGAATATCCTTTACTCCAGGCTAACTCCTACCTCAGGGTATCCCCTACCTCATGTTAACCCATCTGATAACATAAGGCTGACCCCCAATATGGTAGAGTTCTTGTATTCTAGCCATGTTCATGCTGGGGATCTCAAACATCCTTTCTTTGATTTCTGTCCTTCCTATCTCCTGTCCATTCTTGTGTTTACCTAGCTCCTAAAATTTTGCTTCCATTTTCATCCCTGTCCCATGAACTGGATGACAGTCTTTTTCAATCCCTTATGACATTGGCAGTTTCCCACAGGTGCAGTTTTACTGTCAATCTCCAGCTCCACCTGTCCCTGGCTGGCCTATGTAAACAGTATGTTCAGGGTCTGACCCTGGTGACCTGGGGAGGGATTGCTGCCTCCTCCACCTCCACCCCAACCAGAGAGCCTCAAGCCCATCTGCACAGGTTTAATACCAGTGAGCAAAGCAGAAAGAAGTGGGTGGAGTAGGTCAGACTGACCTCACTGAACCAACTCCTGCTTCCATATTTGAACATTCTGTCTTAGACTAAATATGAGGTAAGATTGTAGACATAAGACCATGACTAGATGCTCATAACAGAAGAAACTGGGTAAAACTCATTTATTTTGAGAGTATAAGATAATCAAGGAGCAGAGGAAAGTCGATTGGCATAGCAGGTACACAGGTATGGCTTATGATCTATAAAAATACATTTTTAAATACATAATAATGAAAACCTGAAATTTGATCAAATACCTCAAGGATAGTTTGAAGAGGTCAACTTAGATGGAGCATCATCGCAAATGACCCAACATTCATTCATCAATTTTTATAGGCCTCGTATCAGTGAGATGGGAACCAAGACTCCTATCCGTGGACAGGGGGACAGGTTAAAGAGCAAGGGTCTGTGAAATCCAGCCACAACCCACACAGCAGAGAATTAAACACCACACTTAAATCCATGGAGCAGCCTAGCGCAGTTTGGTCATTACCTATTCTTCAGAAACCTTATTTTTTACGTTTTTAAGGTTGTTAATCCATTCCTTTGATCAGCTTTCTGTTTCCCTAGAAAGAATGCCTGTCACACAGGGAGAGCCGTGTGGCGGGAGATAGAGCTGGGGGCCAGGAGTCAGCAGTACAGGATCCACTCCCACTTTCATCTCTGATTCCCCGGGTGACCTTGGGCAAATCGCTTACATTATCTGGGTTTTCTATTCCTCCCTTCAAGAACTGGAGGAAACTTCACCCATGTTATGAGCAGGGTGAAGGAAAGGCAGATAAGGCTGTAAGGATTTCAGGTTTACGGAAGGAAAAAAAAAATACCTCAGGAAAAAAAATTACCATGCACTCACATAAAATGTAATTTATGGTTGGGTCTGAAAAACCTGGGTGAACTTTCCCTTGGTATTATATGCAAAGGTACATTCCTAACCCAACTGAGAATCCCTTTTATATCTGGATTTTAGTTTTAGTCAAAATATGATTAGTATGTATTTTGCTCAGCCCTGTACAATAATAACTCAGTCAGAAAAACAGGAGAACTGAAATCTCTCCTGCCTTCCTTGGGAGTTAAGAAATGTAAAGGTCAGATTGTACTTTTAGATTGGCCCCTTCCTATACAGATGGGAAGGCCTTAGCTGGTGTTTCATCTCCTCTCATCCGTTCTCTCAGTAAGCACTTGCCCCATACCCACAGAAAGGGAAACATGCCGCTCCGTTACCAGGGGCAGTGCCAAGCAGGCTTGGAGCCTGGCTACTCAAAGAGTGGTCCATGAACCAGTAGCATCTATGCCAGGTGGAAGTCAAATAGAAATGCAGACTCTCAGACCTCTTATAGATCTGCTGCATCGGAAGACACGTTTGAGCATGCTCTTCAGGCGATTTGAGGAATGGCTTAAAATATAGGCCTGAAGTCCAACAAATCTGAGTTTAATTTGTAGTTCAGCCACTTACTTATTATAATCATGGGCACATAAATACATGTATAAGCCTGAGGGTTTTTTTTGTTTTTTTTTTTTTTTTTTGTCTGACAGATTGAGATAATAATAACACCTGCTTCTCAGTTCTTTGTGAACATTAATGGATCCTTGGACCTGAAATGCATGTCCCTGGTGTGCTGTTTCAGCACAGCAAAAAGGTCAGCATGGATAAAGGAGAGTGACCCAAGATGAAGGGTCACTCATCTTGAGGGGGACTCCCTGCTCCTGAGTTACACCCTCCGCAGGAGTCACCCTCAATTAGTGGTAACCCACTTATCATTATTGCTATTACTATTGCTATTATCCTGTTAGCATATGCTCCTGCTCTAGGACAGACATGTGGGGACAAATGATCATATCAACCTGCTCTAGAGACCATCAGCTATTTTGGTCTAGACACTTATCCTGGAGGTCTGTGGTTTTCCACCTACATCACCTTCCCCAGACACTGGAATCATAAAGACTCAAAGATTAAAACCACAGTCCTACCTACCCAAAGCACACACAGAGATGTTATCTGTTGGATGGAAACATGAACTAATAAAACCATACAGTTTTTAATTATCATAGACAGCATTTTAGTTTATTTTGCTTTTTCTTCCCATTCTCTTTTTTAAAAGCCTGAGAGTCTGGCCCAGAAAATGCTTATGTGTCTTAAACTCATAGATGTCCAAATTGAGCATCTGCATAGATCCCAAGTCAGGGCAAGGCCCAGATTTTTATAGGAATACTAGTCAAAATGGGCACAGACCCAAACTAGAAAATTTGGACCTACTGAATTGAAGTAGCTGAGGATGAGCAGGGACAAGTTGGCATATGTCATACAAGCCACCAAGTGGAAAAATGAGAACACAGGATTTCACGAGGCTCAGTCAGGAAGAGCATTGGCAAAAGAACACAGCTCTTACTTTGCTTTCTCCTAAACCACTCTTCTTGGGTTTGTATGCTATCTCTAGACCCTTCAGTTGTGGAGTCCCAAGTGTTTGCTTTCCAAACCTTTTCTCACCTCTCTCAACACTTCCTATGTGGTTTCTTTTCTTTAAATACCGCCAATACAGGGAGGCTCTCAAATGTGCCTTTCTAACCCTAAGTCCCTGGCCTGAGTTCCAGCTGCTTTCCCAGCAACTCCACCTACAGATCTAACAGATCCAAGGTCAACTTGCCTAAGTCAAGCACGTTTGCCCACACCCCCCTGCATCACCAAAGTCCACTCTCCCATTGGCCCCCCCCCATCTTGCGAATGGGCACCAGCACCAGTTAAGCAGGCCCCATGCAAGAAGCCATTTTCTTGATTATTTTCTCTTCCCCTGACCTTGGTCCTATCCATCATCAAGTCCTATGAACGCTTCTTTCAGAATCCATCCAAAATCCTGTCTTTTCATACCATTTTTACCCCTGAAATATGAATCCAGGTCAGCATGATCCAGTGTCAACATTCCCACCCGGTTCTTATTCTACCTACCAGGTGCCCTGCCATTCTCTCTAGACACCCAATGGAATTTAGAGACAGTTTGGAAACCACTGCATAAAGCTCTGCCCAGACCTGTGCTGTGCCCTCCAAGGCCCTGCATGACTTACCCTTGCCCTGCATTGTGACCTTCATCTCGGGTCACTGTCCCTCATCCATGCTGACCCTCTTGCTGTGTTGGAACAGCACACCAGTTCCATGCATTTCAGGTCCTTTGTATCTGACTTTCTTCTATTAGGAGTGCTGTCCTCAGATCTTCACAAAACTATCTTCTCCTTGCTATTCAGTCGCCATCATTTCCCTTGCAGAGTGCCCTTTCTGCAGCTGGGGGAGCAACCTAAGTCATGTTAACACAAAGGTCAGTTTTCCCTTTTTCATGAAGCTATTCATGACCTAAAATTTTCTCATAGTTTATTTTTATGACATTCAAATCTATTTCTTCCTTTAGAGTGTAAGCTCTCTGAGAGTAAAGATTAGGTCTGTTTTGTTCGAAGCAATAACTAGGATATTGTATTACATTAAGTAGGAACAGTCACCCCCTTATCCTCAGGGGACACGATCCCAGACTAACAGTGGATGCCTGAAAGTATGGATAGCACCAAACTCTATATTCTTATGCATACATGCCTATGATCAAATATACTTTAGAAGTTTGGCACAGTAAGGGATTAGCAGTAAAATTTTATTAGTTATTAACTCATAACAATATACCATAATAAAAGTTTTGTGGATATGGTCTCTTATTTTCCTCCTTAAAATATTTTATTGCATTGTGCTAATACTTTTTGTGATGTTGACAGTATGAGATGATATCACACCTGTGATAAGATACATGAGGTGAATGCTATAGAAAGTGACAGCATGAGGCTAATACTAAGGGTTACTTGAACACAAGCAGAAGGCTGTTGCAAAAGTTAATCTGAGATGACTACTAAGTGATGAACTGAGAGGTAACATATACTGTGTGGATACACTGGAAAGAAGATAATTAATGGCCCTGGGCAGGATGGACTAATATTTTATAATACTACTCAAAAGAACATTCAAGTTGAAGCATGAATTATTCATTTCTGGAATTTGCCATTTAATGTTTTTGGACCATGGTTTACTGCAAATAACTGAAACTATAGAAAGTAAAACTGAATGAAGGAGAAACTATTGTACTTACAATACAGCTCTATATCTGACTATTTGATTTCTTTTTACTTTTGCAGGTTCAGCCTACTATATAATCCTGTCTTATACTTAGAAGCAGCTGATCTGTGTGGTTAGCTTCAGAGGTTAGTGCTTTATGGGAATGAGGGAACACAGTACTTCCTTGAACAAGAGCTAAATGTTTTTGTGAACAGTTTAAAATATAAAGACAAAGCTTCTGGGTACATGCCTTGGTTGCTCATTCCTTTAAAACATTAGCTATAGAATCTGTTTGTACAAAAAGATGTTGAAACCAAAAATAGATTTTAAGAAAACATCATTATGTATTCATCAAAAGAAAGAAACTCTGTGTTTCATCTTGCTGGGTATTTAAGAATTATCTGTTCAATGACACTAGTAAGGCCAGAGGATTGGAATGAGAATTGCTCTTGGAATAGAAGCAGTGAACTGAAAATATAAGAGCAAACCCTTTTTTATTTTGTTTCTCATACTTAGTGGAGAAAAACTAGCATCAGATAAAATCTGCAATGTGCAAGCTTGGAAATGGAGTGTCGGCCACATGAAGGCAAGGGCTATTTGACTCCTAGCTATAGTTTAGGACTTGGGGAACAGTTGGGCTAAATCAATCTTTGTTGAATGAACAAAAGGAGAACCCCGTGATAAAAGTGCTTTGATGTTGTTAGCATGGACCATTTATTCTACAAGCACTTAGGTGTACCAAGTACAGCACTAGTAACTTATGATAAAGAAAGCAATAAAAGATTGGCACTTTATGGTGCAGAGACTCAACAGGGACGCTGTAGACCTTGCCCTTGCAGGAGATCTGCCTCCCTGTGACCTGGGGCAAGTCATATAAGCCCTCAAAGCTTCAGCTCCTTCACATGAATAGGAAAAGAAGAGGTCTGCCTGAGTAGCGGCTGCAGTTCTCGTTGGCCTAAGCTGAGTTTGGTCCTCTCCTGGCTTCTCTGCATAATTTAGTTTAACCCTCACAACAGACATACAAAGCATGTGGCACGTCCTTATTATCATGGAAGCCTTGGTGAGGTCATGGCATTGGACCTCCATCACAAGTTCAAGGGCTCTGGACTTGAAGCCAGTATCCCCACCACTAAGTCCATGCTCCTGGGTCTGCAGCTCATGCCTCTCTACCAAGGCCCATCACCTGCAGGACACTCTCAGAACAGTCCCCACCCCGGCTGCTCATATCCTCGGTGCCTTTTCAACACCTTGGGACTTAGTGATCCCTGTCCAAGAGACTGGCTTCCTGCATGCCTTCTCTCCTCCGACTTTTCCCATAACCTAAGAGAGGGAGCACTCAGCCCTGGGGTCACTCAAGTGGGGCATGATCCCTTGTCTTCTGTGAAAGAATCCAGGGGTCATGTTCCTTGAAATGAGCTAAAGCAGATTTGTTTTCCAAACTGTGAGTGACATTGCTGAGTAGGTGACAATGATAGTCTGACAACGATGACATCAATAACAATAAGCGCAATGATCTTCAGACTAAGCATAGTTTCCTAGCTTGGATTAGGTATTCAATTATGTTTGTTCATTAAGCTAATCTTCTCTGAGCATTTCTGTCAGAAGCTGACCTGCTTTATTTTATATCTCAGCCTTTTACCTGAATATCCTACTCCCTGAACTTCATTTTCCTCTCATCCTCAAAATGGGAATAATAACCCCTACCTGATAGAATGTGACGTGGTGATCACTCATAGAGTGCTTATTTGAAGGGTGGGTCCTAGCTCAGCAAATGTTTGTCTCCAACCCTTTAATTCTAGTACCATGAAACATTCACAAAAGTCTGGGTGCTTATAGCATTCATCATTCTTTCGTTCCACAAATACTTTTAACATGCATATTAAAAGTTTCCTAAAGATAGACAGAAGAGGGCCAATCAAAACAAAGAACTCTCTAACATGGTGTGGCTCATAATCCAGGGAGAGAAGTCAGGCAAAAGCCTTAGTTAGTAGGCAACATCACTGTAAAGGCCATGAAGACAAATCAATAGTAATGGAAGGGTCTTTGCTACTTTAAATAGGATAATCAGGGATGATGTCCCTCAGGGGGTGATACTGGAGCAAAGATGTAAAGATGGAGAAAGCGCAAGTGATGTGGAGGTTCTGAGCCGGTTTCCAGGCGAGGAAAAAAGTGTGCACAAAATCCAAGGTGGGAGTGGGAGCAGGAAGGCCTGTGAGCCAGAGCTGGTGTGAAGGAGAAGGAAGCCACTGTGGGCAAGTTGGCAGGGCTGGGCCATGTCCAGGAGTGGGGCCTTATCTGTCTAGTTCTCCAGTGTAATGGAAACCACTGGGCTGTTTCACTGAGTGTCAGTTTATAGAAAGTGTCAAGCTAAAACGAGGGGCTTGTAGATAGTGGATCTCAGGCCTGCATGAACTTGAACATGCTGTCAAAGCCACATCTGACGCAAAGTGGGTTAGGATTGGTCAGAGTGAGATCAGGATGGAACGAGAGATTCCAAATGCCAAGGAGTCCATTCAAAACGGTCTCTTCGTTTTTATTTTATTGTTGTTGTTGTTGTTGTTTCAGTTGTCAATGGACCTTTATTTTATTTATTTATTTATTTATTTATATTCGGTTGCTGAGAATCAAATCCAGTGCCTCACACATGCTAGGCAAGCGCTCTATCACTGAACCACAACCCCATCCCTCAAAACTGTCTTCTCATGGGGCCCACATGAAGATCCAGAGGGTAGACCTCTCCAAGGCCCATGAGAGGGGACGTGGGGTGCTACGTGATCGGTCCACATGAACCAGCCGTTCCCTTGGAGATGTCTTTCTAGCCAGGTGCCTTGACTAAGGAAAAGCCAAAATCAGTGGAATACATTGGGCTAGGGCTTCCCAAACATGGTCTCATTTAAGTTTCACAACAGCCCTTTGGGGTTGAGTTTCTAATTCACCTTACAAATGAGGAGCCGAGACAGAGGAGAGTCAGTGACTTGTCCAGGGTCCTTGGTGGGAAGCATCAATTTCCTGACCTGGAACCGTTTTCCGCCTACACAGCCCCCGCTGACCGTGAACTGACATTTCTGGTTTGCACCTCCCTTTGTTCAGTGATTAAACCTGCCAAATAATGACTTAATGCCAACAGTGCCCACCCCCACCTACAGAGACGTTTGCAGTTTACCCAGCTCTTTCACACTCATTATCCTGTGCCTCCTGTAAGCTGGTTCACACCCTCCCTGGCTTTTATTTTCACAGGCATGGCAGGTACAGGATGTGATAAACACCCTGAACAAGGAAACATTTAGCCTAAGCTAACTATTATCGGCAGCATCTGTGACGAATGACTTAATATAACCCCGAAAAGCCCAATGTGATGACTAATTTGTGGTTAAAGGTAGTTGGAAATTTACTCTGTAAAAAATTACATGGAGGTAACTCGATTAACTTTGAAAGAGAGAGGGAGAAAGAGAGAGAGAGAGAGAGAGAGAGAGAGAGAGAGCGCCAACGAAAACACACACATAATAATTTACTTCTCCTTGCAGGGGTAGCAATAAAGATAAGAATTACAACCTCAAGAGCAGTTAGAGAGGGAGTGAGCTTGTTTCACTTTGCATACTGGATGTGGAAAATGGATCAGCACAAGAAATGCAAACGGCAAACTCTGGGGCTCCATGGACCCAAGCAAATCCTGTGTTTTAGACAGAAAAGGCACCTTCAGCTTTCTGGCCCAAGCTCTTCAGTTAACTGGTGGGGAAACTGGGTCATTCATAGGAATGTCAGTTTCAGGTCCACTGAGGAAGGGTCTTTGTGGCACCATAGCACCAGAGAGGGACACAAGCTTTGGGGTCCTGTTGGCCAGGGCATACTAGCTCTGATGTGAATGAATGGAATAAATTGCTTAATCTCATTAAGACTCAGAATCTTTATATTTAAAATATGTTTGATGATATGAACATCCTAGGGTAGCAGGAGTTAAGTAGCTTCCTGTATGCAAAACCCCAGTACATGGCTTGAAATGTGATAGGTATGATCATTGTCACCTCCCATGGAAACCATTAGAGCTGTATGAAATCTTTCCAAGCTCTCTCTCCAATTCCACACCTCCTAGAAAAAAAAAAATCTTAAGATTGACACACTGACCCCATAGGAAAAGAGAAAAAGCCACGTGATTATCCTACTTGTGTTTGTAAATATGTTCAGCCCCAGGATTCTGCCCTGAATCATCCTAAACTGGTGAACATTGACCTTCTCATGTTTGGCCACCAGGGCTGCATGCATGTCCGCTTTCCTTAAGGGGGTTTGGACTTGTGGCCTGACATAAGACATCCTGCCTGTGTGGGACTGGAAGAAGGGACCCAGAAGGCCGCTGCATGCAAGGCGAGGACTGATCTCATACATGTCTGGGTGGTGGAAATCTCGCCCGCTCCTGAGCATGTCTGTGAAGTTAGAACTGCCCTTCCCCGTGGTTCCTGCTAGCTCCACAGCTAGGGGCTGATCTAGGGATACACTCTCCCCACAGCTAATCTAATGCCTTTCTGCTTCTCCTCCCCCCCTCCAGCACCTCTGGCCTTGCCCTTCAGAATGCAGTGTGGCCCTGGTCCCTAGCCTGGCTCTCCTTCCTGTCCCTTAAACACATCCATCTCTTTCTTGTCTGAAGATGTTTGTCCGGAGTATCACCTCTTATAGATTATTTTCCCAAAACTACTCCCTTCAGGTTTCTGCTCAAGCGTCACCTCCCAGGAAGGGCCTTGTGTGACTCTCTCTCACCGTAGTGTGTCTTCCCACTGCTTCTCTGTTTTGCCTTATTGACGATCACCTCGTTGCCACCTCTTTCCCTATCCATTTGCTACCTCTGTTACTAGAATGTAAGCTGAGAGGGCATGCTACTTTCCTTGGGCTGCTGTAGCAAATTCACAAACTAGGAAACCTAAAACAGTAAAAAACGCATCGTCTCTCTGTTCTGTATGCTGCAAGCCTGAAATCCAGGAGTCACCGGCTCCTTCTGGAGGTTGCGATTGATAGTGTCCCATGCCTCTTTCCCAGCTTCTGGTGCCTGAGGCAATTCCCGGTGCCCCTTGGCTTGTACGTGCATCCATTTCAGTCTCTGTCTCTGTGTCCACATGGCTACCTCCTCTGTCTCAAAACTCCTCCTATCTTTAAAAAGGATACCAGACACTGGATTCAGAACACATTGTAAATTCAGGATGATCTTGTTCTGAGATTCTTAGATTAATTTTATCTGCAAAGACACTATTTGTGAATAAGTTCACCTTCACAGGTGCTAGGGATTAGGCCAAAGACACACCATATTTGAAAGGAACAATCACAACCCAGAAGAGACAGCCAACAACTTTTCTCAGGGACTGTCTGAGCACCCATACTGAGCACGGTGCTTATAACCTAATAAGCTTTCGTTCTCTTAGCACTGAATGGATGGACACTGTCACTTTAAGACTTTCCCTCTTGGATCCCAAATCTTTGCCAAATGGCCCCTCCAACGCTGCTGCAGCTTGGAAATGGCTTGAGCACCCCACTCTCTCTACCATCACAAAGCTCCACAGGAACGAGTCCCCTGGCAGGAGCAGCCCAGTGGGACTGTGGGACTGTCCCCAGACAGACTGCAGGGCCTGGTGTCTCATGCTGTTCCAGGAGGCAGAAAAGGCCCTGTGTCTGCTGGGCCCCAAGGTGACCAGGGTCAGGCCGCTTGCTGCCTACACAGGGAACCTTCTTTTCCTCGGGGACACTGGACACAACAGATGGGTGACTACAAATGCTCCTTCCCATCTGTACCTGGGATTTGCCTATTAGTTTTCCCTCTCTCCTGAATCATTTTCCTGCCCCTCCCTTTACCCTAACCATGAAATTCCCCCCTGCCCTGAAGTCCTCCTTAGGAATGACTGCCTCTGAAGCCCAATCTGCTCCCTTGCCTGAACATAGACTTCCGTAGAGTTTCTATTGCTCCTTTAAAAGACTTAACACGATATGAAATAATGATGTGGGTTTATTGCATGTCATATAATTTCAGGAGCAATCTGTAAGCTACCTGAGGGCAGACCTCTGTGCATTCTATATTAGAAAGTAGCCCTGGCAACTGGGAGTGAGAAGGGGCTGCCGGACGCGGTGGCGCACGCCTGTAATCCCAGCACTTTGGGAGGCTGAGGCAGGAGGATCGCGAGTTCAAAGCCAGCCTCAGCAATGGCGAGGCACTTAGCAACTCAGTGAGACCCTGTCTCTAATAAAAATACAAAAAAGGGCTGGGGATGTGGCCCAGTGGTCGAGTGCCCCTGAGTTCAATCCCCAGTACCAAAAAAAAAAAAAAAAAAAAAAAAAAAGAGAGAGAAGGGGCTGCACAGGGGCAACTGGTCATGTGGACATGCTCCCTTGTCTCTCATCCGCGCTTCCGCTCCCCAACTTCCTGCATCGTGGATACAGCCCTCCACTGGCTGGAACCTGTGCGCTTCATCCGTGTTCTCATCCGCACAGGCTTTGCTTCCCACACCCAGTTCACCACCATCATGTCTTATTCACAGAGCCTACTACACACCCGTCTGCATCATTTTTCCATTCAGCTGGGTGGGTTTCCCTGGCATTAGCTTCCTGGAGCTGCCGTAACAGACCAGGTGGTTTCAACCACATAGCTCATGTCAGTTTGGGAGGCTGCAAGTCAGAGATCAAGGTGTCTGCAGGTTTGGTGTCTTCTGAGGCCTCTCTCCTTGGTTTGGTGATGACCATCCTCTCCCCATGTCTTCAGGGTATCTTCTCTGTGTGTGTCTATGTCTTCTTAAGAACACCAGTCTCATTTGATTAGGGTTTACACAATGACTTCATTTTATCTTTATTACTCTTTAGAGACACTATGCCCAAATACCCTCATGTTCTGCAGTACTGGGGGCTAGCAATCCAACTATAAATTGGGGGAAGCACAATCCAGGCCTTCAGATTCCAGTTAGAACAACACTTCTTTGTGGAAGTTTTCTTAGCTCTCGCAAATGAACTCAGATTTTCCCATCATATTCTTTTATTGAACCCCACACTGTGATTCAAGGCATTTGCCATAGCACCACTATGCCACTCCATATGTCTCTCTCTCTCTCTCTCCACTAGACAGTCAACCCACCATGAGGGCCATGGTCACGTGCATGGATTGGCTCACTGGTAGTAACTCCAGTAAATTTGAACTTCACCCACTCACCCTTTCTCATTCTCTTCCCTCTGATTGCTGGGCTACCACCTGCTCTTCTTTCTTTTCCTTTACCAGAATCTTCTTCACTTCCCCTTGCTCTTGACCCCTGTGTCCTTGAGATTATATTTTGTTCATGGTCTCTTCTTGCCCTATGAGTTCTATCTTGTTAACCCTTTCAAAGACTTAGGAAATGATTTGTTCTGCCGATGACTTGTGGATTTTTCTAGGGTGGCTCTGCCTCCTTCATCCTGCTTTTCTTTGGTACCAGGGATTGAACTCAGGGGCACTCAGCCACTGAGCCACATCCCCAGCTTTATATTTTGTATTGTATTAGAGACAGACTCTCAGTAATTTGCTTAGTGCCTTGCTTTTGCCGAGGCTCGCTTTGAATTCACAATCCTCCTGCCTCAGCCTCCCGAGCTGCTGGGATTACGAATGTGAATCACCACATCTGGATGGTCCTTCTTCTATATTCCCTACATCCTACAAATTGTGTCCAGCTTCACCATCTCCCCCCAAAACATGCTCAACAATTTTCTTTACCTTTAAATCTATTCCACCTCTATTCCCAAGCTTAATGAGTAGGACCAACATTCACGGGGTTGTTTAAATAATGAAACATATCCCATGAGCCCATTATAAATCCAAAATTAAAAAAGAAAAGAAAAAGACTATCCCCAAATCCAGTTTCTCAATCACAACTCAAACCTCACTCTTTGGGCTGGGGTTGTGGCTCAGTGGCAGAGCGCTCGCCTCGCACGTGCGTGGCCAGGGTTCGATCCTCAGCACCACGTAAACATAAATGCATTGCATTGTGTACAACTAAAGTAAATAAATAAATATTTAAAAAAAAAAAAAACTCACTCTTCTGCGTCCATCTTTTCACACACATTTTCTTTCTTCCTTTCCTTAGAACTTAAATCTGAATGAAGCCCATTCTGTCTCAGTGGCCAAAAGAACATCTAACTAATAAAAATTCATATCACTCACCCTCCTAACACCTCCTCCTGGTACCCCAGTGCAGGAGGATAGAAACCCATCCAGTTATCTTGACACACAGGGCCCCACAGAGCAGAGGCTCGCCCACCTCTCTGGACGGGTGGCTTACTTACTTTTCCATTTTGCTGCATATCCTCTTGCCTGGCCAGGCTCAAGTTCTCCCCTGTCTCAGAATAAACCAGGTCCATTCTTGCTTCTGTGCAGACCTCCCAGACCCCACCTCAGAAAGACATTGGGATGAAAGGATCCCTTAGTCGTCACCCCTCAGTGAGAACAGTCTTGGCTTCAGAAAACTGCCTTGCCCAAGTCGCAGCCCCTTCCACAGGCAGCCTGTGTCCTTTGCCTTGGCCGCCAGCCTCCTTGCCCAGATGCAGGACGCCTCTAATGGGCTTTTCCACTCTTATGCTACCGTTAGTGGAGACAACCTCTGGGGACTCCATAACTGCAGCTCCAAGTCTCCCTTTGCATATTCCTCCTCCATCCCACCTTTTCCCACAAGTGTGGATCCCCAAAACACTCCTGGATGAAACTCCAGCCCAATAATTTGCATTTCAATGCCTGCTTCGCAGGAAGCAACCTGTAATCCTGTTTGCAAAGGTCCTTCCCTCTGCAGGGACAGCATTTCTGTTCCCTCTTTCCCTTGCAAATGCCTCAGCATTCTGCATACCCCAAGTCACATCTCACCTACATGATCCAGAGAAAGTGACTCACACTTTCATCCTGGTATAGAAGGGTTCAGTCTTTCTTCATACCAACATATCACGCTGCATTACAATTATTACTCAGATATTTTCCCTTTCTGCTAAAATAACTCTGTGCTCTGCAAGGATGCAGCATTTGTTAACTATTGCTGTGTAAAAAAAAAAAAAAAAAAAAAAATTGCTATAGACTTGGTGGCTTAAAATGACATAAATAACAATATTTATTTCTCATAGCTTTGTAGATAAGAAGGCCCGGTGAGCAGAACTGGGTTCTCTGTTGAGGATCTCTGCTGTGAACTAAAGAATCTCCCAAACTCCATGAGTTGCAGATTTAGTATTCCATGTAGTAGTATCGATGGGTGGGACTCCCAGGAAGTGATGGGGTCATGAGGGCTTTGCCCTTACCAGTGGATTAATGGCTCCATGGGTTTCTGTGGGAATGAGTGAATTATAGACACGCACTCACTCTCCTTAGTGAGCTTGCTCTGTCTCACCTCATGACATCTCCACCCAGCTGTGATGCAGCACAAGGTCCTCACCACGTTCCAAGGGATGCTGACCTCAGGGTGTTGGACATCCCAGCCTTCGCACCACAAGCAAGTAAACTTCATATTGCCTGGTTTTAGTGTTTTTCTTTTAGCAATGGCAATATAGTAATACAGTTTTGATTGCAAGGATGGAAAACAAGATATGAATGAATCTGAAGTCATCACTGGAGTCCATGGAGGGAACCCTCTTCCAACTCATTATAGGTTTTGTCAGAATCCAGATCATTCTGGTTGCAGGACTGAGTTTCGGTTTCCTCGGTGTCTGCCAGCTGTGAGATTGGGACTGTCTGTCTTCTTTCTCACATGACTCTTTCCAGCTCTAAAAGCAGCAGTAGTACAGCAACTCCTTCTTAGTCTTTGCAACTCCATTCTGCCTTCTTGTCCCGCCACCAATCAGAGAAAGTTTTTTGCCTTCTAGGCCTCCTGTGGCATAGGACAGTTATGATAAAGTATGTCACACTTGTCACAGGCTCCAGTAAATAGAGCAGGATTATTGTGGCTTTTTCTTGGATTCTGCTGACTACACATGGAAACAGCTTCTTTTTCTCTGAGTAGGTGCCCAGCACCCAGCAGATCTTATGATAAAGAGATGCTAATACTTGTCTTAATTTTCAAGTCAACTTGAATTCAGTCAAAGATCTGGCTGTACTTGCATACTAGACAAACCCAAAACCAAAGATCAAGGACCAAAAGCACTCACATAGTAAATGAGTGCATGAAATAAAGCAGGCTGCAGTACTTCCATGATGAACACATAGCTAGTGGCTACTGGATTAAACAGTGCAGATTATAGTACTTTTCTAACATTGCATGATGTAGTCTAGAGGCCCAGAAAGCTTTTGTAGAAAGGAGTACTTGAACTGAGTCTTGAAGACTAAAAATTTCTAGATAGACCAGCAAAGACAGGAGATTCCAGACAGAAGAAAGCAGATATGCTGTGACTTGGAGATTGCCCACTGATCTGCAGGAAAATCAGGTGACCTGAAGTTCAAGGTATGGCCAGGGTCTACTACAAGACAGGACCCTTTCATGTCATATGCCCTCAGATGACACAGCTTAGACTGTGTATGTCAATAAATAGGAAGGGAATTCCCCCTTGTGGGCCAGAAGTTTTCAAGTTCTTTTGGTTACAAAACCTTAGTTACTTTGCAAATGATTATTATTCGGAATTCCTACACAAAAGGCAGATATAAATAGAACCATTCTTCTCAAAGCAGGGTGCAGGGCTTTTCTTTCAGGAACACCCAGAACACTGAGATATTTTCATTGATTTCTAGGGCTCCAGAGAGCTGGTAGAGTCTCCAGAGACCCAGGAGTGAATTGTGAACATGAGACAGATCTGGAACTGCATTGGTAAGACCTCCTGCTCCAACATGGGGGACTGGTAGATGGGGGTAAGACAGAAGCTGAGAGGGAGACTACAAAGGTGTGGAAATAGAGTAACACATTTGGTGAGTGCCGGCCAATTTTATTAAAAGGAGAAAGAGTAATATCGGGATCTGAAGGAATCTGGAATGCAAGGCAGAATAGCAGATTCATTCCAGGTTATCTTCATGGGAAATTTGGTGACTAGTGGTATCATTTTCATGATGTGGAATTCTAGAGGGACGTTTTACTTATTGGTGATTGGTTTAAATTTTCTATTCTTAAAAAAAAAAAAAAAAAAAATAGCAGGCTGAGGAGGGCAATGGGTTTACATTTAGGCCCTGAGTTACTGCTCTGCCATTCTGTCAAAGCCTGAGGGAAAATCACCAGTTCTCTTCTGTTCACTTCCATGAATAATGTATGTCTCATTTCTTCATCCTTCCCCTAGCAAACACCAATCAGAAGAATCAGAAACAAACAGACCACAGAAAACTGGAGTCAAAACTGGTATTTTTGTCAACTGATTAGACAGCAGTTAGTTTAATGCTGACATTAATCAAGGTCTGATTGCTCCATTGTGAGGAACAAGAACTATGTGAAGAGATTAATACACAAGATCTGGTTCAGTATGTTTCTGCAGAAACCCCCACGCAGTAATTAAGAAGAACACAAAAAGAAGGTTATTGATCCGTTGTGTTATTGAGAAACAACATAATTGATATTTCATATCTTAATTGTGGGTTCCAAAGAAGAAGAGACAGTTTGTACAGATCATTAGTAACAAGGTTTTGTGTTTTTGTTTTTATCATTTAAACCAAAATATTGAGTTCAAATGTTACCCTGTTTCAAATAAACATTGATTCAATTGTCAAAAAATCTTTATTTTTAAGTGTTTAAAATTATCACTCTTCAGACAAATATGAGGCAACAAAATATAGGATTTGGAGTTAGATTACACTCATGAGCTCTGTGGAATTAGGTTTGTCCTTCAATCTGTCTAGGTCTCAGAACTCTCTTCTGTAAATTACAATGATAAATGCCCACCTTACAGATTTGTAAAACATTTTCAGGTAGAAAGCCATACTTCTTAGAAGCAAAGACATTGAGTCAAAACTGCTCTTTCAAACCCAGCTTTGCCAGTTTTCAGCTGTGCATCCTTAGACATTTTACTTAACTTCTCTGTTTCCCAGTTTTCCCATCTCCAAATAAGGAAAATAATGATTGGCATCCCTATTATGAAGATTAAATGAATGTGTGAATAGTGCTTAGAACAGGGTCATGGAGGTTATAATAACCATAACTATGTTAATTGTTTTTATCATTGTTTGAAAGTGTTTAGGGGCACAGTTGTTTCCTAGTATGAACGGATTGTTTCCTCCTCTGCAGTTAGATAGTCACCAACCTTCACTAGACCTCGTGCCCTTGCTTCATATGCAGTGATGACCAGGAAAGATGCAAATAAAAGGAGTGACCATTGTGTCTGCACACCCTGTCTGATTTCACTCAGAGCTTTGAAAAGCATCCTTTGGCCTAATTCCTAGATGAGAGCAGAGAGCAAAGCAGCATGAGAAATGTGAAGAAAGAAGGATGGAGAAAAACAAAGGCAAATAATTGGGAAAGAGAGTCTGGAAGAAATAGCCTGTTCCAATCAGGAAACATATTTGTTGATTGATTGTATATTTGTTAGTATTCTGAAAAAATAATCTGATGACATAAAAAACCATAAGATAGCATTAAATAGTTCTTGAAGTTAGTATAACAGATACAATTAAAAGAAAAAAATGCATGGGTTGAATATAAAGTCAAAGAAATACATTGAACCTAGAGTTAAAAAAGAAAAAAAAAAAAAAAGAAAGTATGAGAGAAAAGACAAAAGACAATCCAATGGCTCAGCATCTTAACAAAATAAATTCTGTAAGGAGTAACAAGAATGAGAAAGGGAGGGATATTGACAAAGATATAAGACAAGAAAAGTTTCTGGAACTGAAGGAAATGTGAATTTTCAATGAGACTCAACACACATCCATGAGCATGGCACATTAAAAAATAAGAGGCAAAATGGAAAATGCCAAGTGAGAATGCAGACCTACCAGAAATCTTATACTGTAGGAGAACAAAATAGTCCAGCTACTCCAGAAAACAATTTGCCAATATCATACAAAGTTAGGCATATAATTATTATATGGCTCAGCAATCATATTACTACTTACCCAAGAGAAGTGAAAATATATGATCACCTGTACATGAATATTGACAGCAGCTTTATTTATATATAAAAGAGCAACACTAATGATCATCAAGTGGTGATCAAATCAACAAACTTCAGTATATTCAAGCAATGGGCCAATAGCAATATAAATGAACATACAACTGATCTATTCCACAACATAAACAAATACCAGAAATATAATACTAAATCAGAGAAGGAAGACACAAAAACCAACCTACTCTTCATATGGTATTCTCGAAAAGACAAAACAATAGAGCAGAAATAAGATTACTGTCTCCGGGGACTGGAGATGAGAAGTTGACGATGGATTGAGAGGCAGCACGAGGGAACCATGGGTGGTGCTAGAAATAGTCTTTCTCTTGATTTGACAAATACATAACAGAATAAATCTTTGTATTTATGATATTGTGAGTCCCTTCATAATTATTTATAATAATTTGGTAAGTGGACACTGATCAAACTGCAATTTGAAAGAGGGTATTCAATTGTGAATTTCTCTTTAATAAATCTGAATTCAGCAAAAATGAAAAGTGCTACAAAGTGTTAAGGAAGAAAAGATTTTTGAAAGCCTACCTTAGAGCACTGGGAATATAGCTTAATGGTAGAACACTTGGCTAGCACAAGTGAAACTCTTGGTTTGATCCCCAAGACTGCAATAAATGAATAAATTTGATCAAGTATGTCCACGTTAACGTCATTAAGATCAATAAATACACAAAGGGCCTGCAGTCTTTTAGAGAGACAAAAGAAGTAATCTACAAAGGAATAAGTGCCAGAGAATCTTCAGACATACTGGGAACACTGGAAACTACAAAATGGTAAGAAAGACTTCACATTTATGAGGGAAGAATAATTTTCCAAACCAGAACTTTGTAAATAGCCAAACTGTCAAGACAGCTGAGGATGAATGCGGGTCACTCCCCACATGCCCACTTTAGGAAGTTATTTAGGAATGCCTTCCAGCAAAAAGCAAAAGTAGAAGCAGCAAGGACAACGTGACCATCAAAAGGTGCTGAATTCAAAAGAGGCAGTGAAGCCAATCAGCAAACCAAAGTCCAGACTGGATCTGAAGGATGAAAGAAAGACCCCCAAGGGGAAGAGATTCATCAGAGTAGATGGAATGGTGGACCTTGTAGACAGATGGCATAAGATAAAGGCATTGCTTACAGAAGAATTTCAAAGAAAAAGAAAAGCCATGGAAAACTTCCAAGAAAACCAGGCCGTCATGGTCAGTGTTCGCAGCCGCCATGGAATGTGGTTCCAGAAACCCAGTGGGCTCTGGAAGAATATCCCAGTGGGTTCCAAGTGTACCTCTGTGTATGTAGACATAAGTGGGCAGGACTGAAGAGGCCTCGCTTCCTACAGGTAGTCAAAGAATGAAGCAGAAATCACATGAAGCAAATCCCACAAACTCACTGGGAAAACTCACTGAGATAGGAATAGCAACATAGCAGAATTAATGACATTTGTGAAACAAAGATCCAACATGAGCATTTGCTATAGAAACCTGATCTGATCTGTAGAACTCAATGTTTTACTCTTGGTATCAAAATGTAAACAAGGGCACATCGAATACGTTGAACAAGAAATGATGTGAAATTAAAGCAGGGTTTTGGTGGACATAAACTAAATGCTGTACAGCATAAATATTTGCATTTTTTCCCACTTTCCCCGTGGTTCAAGTGAAGTCCTTGGTTGCTATGATAAGCCAGGTTTATTCCCAGTACTTCTACATATGGCCCCTAGTCCTCCCTATCCCTGGACACCACCACATACCTCTTAGCAAAGCATTTGGGGACATTCTTCTTGACATGATCTTCATTCTTGTCACTATTCATTGCCAGCTGGAACCAGTTGTAGGAGAACCAACCCCGATGCCCATCAGCAGATGAATGGATAGGGAAACTTTGGTATATATACACAATGGAACACTACTCAGCACTAAAAGAGAATAAAATCATGGCATTTGCAGGTAAATGGATGGAGTTGGAGAAAATAATGCTAAGTGAAGTTAGCCAATCCCAAAAAACCAAAGGTCGAATGATCTCTTTGATAGGAAGATACTAACTTATAAAAGCAAGAGAGAGGGGATGAGAGGAATGAAAGAGCTTTAAATAGAACAAAGAGGGGGGAGTGAGGGTAGGGGGCAAGGGGATAGGAATAATGGCAGGCTGAGTTACCCATGATTACCCTAAATACATGTATGAAGACACGATTATTGTAAAAATACTTTATATAAAACCAGCAACTTTAAAAATTGTGCTCTTTATATGTAATATGAAATGAAATGTACTCTGCAATCATGTACAACAAATTAGAATAATAAAATTTTTTTTTAAAAAATCCTAACTAGATTCTAAAGTAGCATATTGGTGTACTAGAATAAAGGAAAATTTTTTAAATATTTATTTATTTGCTTTAGTTGTACACAATGTGGTTTATTTTTACATGGTGCTGAGGATCGAACCCGGGCCGCGCGCACACTAAGCGAGCACTCTACCGCTGAGCCACAATCCCAGCCCAAGAATATTTTAAAACCATAGAAGTTTCTTGTTTTTTATTGATTTCCTGGGACATATTTATTTTTCATAAAGTTGTTTAATGTTGTTGCGATCCCAGGCTCCATATTTAGGCATGACATAATTTGTTTGAAACCCACTTGTACCCTGTCTCCTTTGGTGTAGCTGAAACTTCCCTCCCTCTCTGATTGTGATATGTCCCATTTGTTCCTCTCCCTCTAACCCCAAACCCAAATACCAAACAGCTGCTGACCGCCCAGTCAACCCTTGGTCAACATCATGCTCATGGAAATGAGCACCTTTGATCACACAGACGTTTAAAAATTATGCAAAGCACAAACCCCACAGAAGCACCCAGGGGAGAAGGACCTGGACAGATGCACAGTCCCCAGGTTCTGTTGACACTGTCTCTGTCTGCTTTTCTCTGCCTCTGCTAACCCATAAGTTGAGCTGCCTGCTGCCTCTGAACTTCCTGTCACCTTCTGCACCCCTAACCTCCTCCCTAGGATGTGAGGGCAATCATATATATATATTTTTTTTCTGTTTTATGCATTATGATTCCATTTCCTCCTTGTGTCTCACCTGAAATAAACATTTGCACTCAATTTTCTCCCATGGGGCCTCTCAAGAGAGAGAGTCCTCAAAGCCTAACTAGAAAAAAACCATAACAAGAGAAATCACAATACAATTCCTTTGGAAAGCCCTATCCTCCGTGAGGTGAGTTGCCTTTCAGGGCATGGGACTGTTGCTTCCTGACTTGGAGCAACAACGCCGCAGGAGAAAAACTCGGAGGCAGAATGAAGATGAAAGGTTTTTTATTCTTTGGCTTTAGCAATCTCTCAAAACTCTAACACTGGCTCTTTCAGCAACCTCTCTGACTCTTTACTTCTTCTGACTACTGACTTTACTTTACTTCTTTACTTTACTTTCTTTTACTTTTACTTTCTTAGAAAGAGCTTAGAGAGAGAGAGAAAGAGAGAGAGAGAGAGAGAGAGAGAGAGAGAGAGAGAGCGCGAGAGCTTTTTTTTTCTTCTTTCTTCTTCGGCAGCCTCGGCCTGACTCCGACCAGCAACTGCTTCTTCTCTCTCTATATCTCCTAGTCTGACTCCTCACCTGGTTATATATCTTTAGCTCTAACAAGGACCACAGGTGCGTCACACAGTTCACGGGCATACAAAGATTCTTTCAGATGGAAACCAGAACATTTCTTATGGCCGTCAGCTAACCGCAATTAACCATCTCCTATTAGGCTCCTTCATGGGACAACTCATACACATTTGGGTGAAAAATATCATGTTTTTTTGATCCACTTGAAGAATATATATATAATATATATATATAAAATATCATTTTTTTGTTCCACTTGAAGAATATATATATAATAAATATATATAAAATATCATTTTTGATCCACTTGAAGAATATATATCCCTTTCAAGTAAGAAATATAAAAGTAATATTTGCTTCAGATTCTCTCGTTATTGTCTTTAGCCATTCATTAGTCATGTGATGAGGAGTTATCAAACATTTAATAGTGCAGGACTGGCTGTCCATTAGAGGTAAAATAGTGAGCAGATGATTATACGATGATATTTGCGTATGGAAAAACTCACAGTTGGTTGCAAAGTGAACAGATTAGAGAGTAAAATGGCAGAAAATAGAAGGCAACTGGACACCTAATTAATGAATAATGGAAAACTGCAAAACCCACAGGACTTGACATTGGAAGAGAGGAAGGAGGGGTGAAGCATGCCTCCTAAGTGTCTCACTACTTAGCGGATGACTTTCTAAAGAGAGCTTCTCACAATTGTCAAATTGGAGTACTGAAAAAAATTTCCAAGCCTCTCATTAGGATGGGCCATTGCCAAAGGCTCTTGGCCTATCTCAAGTTCGCACACTCGTAGACTCATTCAACTTCTAAACTCCCTAATTACACCCTCATATTTTAAGCCTATTACAGAAGAAATTTGAATCCCATGGGTGTTTGTCCACAGGCCACCACTGACTCAAGATAAGCCAGCAGGAACAAGTTACCTTCAAGCACAGTGGTTCTTGAACATATTTAAAGCTTGATGATTGAAGAGAGAAGGTGACTAATAAACATCTCAGAGTTCTTTCCAGATGGAAAACAAAGATTTCCTTTTTCTGATTTCCCCATAAATTTGTCATTATCTGGCAGAAACGGTCAAAATAAATGCACCAGCCTTTAAAGGAGCCAGCGCCGTAAGAGACCAGATAGCAGCAAGATGAATCCACTTGTCTCTGCAGACAGACTCTCTGAGCACAGATGTGTAGGAAGGGAAGGGCGGGCACTGGGGATAATGTATTGCATCATTTCTTTGACCTTAAGATAAAAGCAAACAAGAGAAGCAAAATGTGCCACTCACCAGGCTATAAAAATGAAACCTGCCACATGGGCTCTGATCTATCGCAGGGATTCTGTCTTTGCCAGAGAGATGGACTATTTCCATCAGAATGTCAGCTCATCCTTGTCCTGTCTACACTTCTTTGAGAAAGAGGAAGGGGATTAGACAATAGGGGGGAAAAGGGGGAGGGGCTGCGTTTAATTTAATCTAGCTAATCCATCAAGCCATGTTTGCTGACTTTCTCCAGATTTCTGAAAGGAGGAAGCAGAGCCAATCCCAGCCAGCAACCACCGTGACAACCTCAGATGCGACCTCTTCCCTCCTGCTCAGAACAGTTCTGGGGGATGCAATCACTTCCCAAGGTTTAGATGAGGATTCCAGAGTTTGGCACATTTATCAAGTTGTCAAGGATTGGAGAGTATTAGGACATAACTTCCAACCTTACAGTAGGGCTCTGATGCTTATGAGCGACTTCTCACTCCTCAGTAGGAGGTGCTGTAGAAAATGCAGAGCTGTATGCTAATAGCAAATGTTCATAAAACAATAGGAGAATGATACAAGATGACTTACCCTTGAACTTAAGTTCAAGTGATGCCCCTTGCAAAGCAAGGGCTTCATAGCTGAAAGCCCAGAAATGTGACGTGAAAAGCAGGTGATTTGGGGGATCATACAGACCCCAGTCTGTCTCAGCACTCACCCCTACTTGCTGTGTGACTTTGAACTAATTGCATAACCTCATAGCTGCAGGTGCCTCATGTAAAAAATGAATTCCCCCTCTCAAACAGTTTTGTGAGGATAAAAATGAGACAATGTGATTAAATTACCTGACAATGTGTCTGGTACATAGCATCTGCCCCCAAAATGCCAACTCCATGCCACTTCAAGTTAGACACACTCTGCAATGGATAAATTGTAGAGAGCTTCATTAACCAAGGTACTGTCCAAGAGGCAATCATGATGAAAGAAGTTAGAATCCACATGTATGTATGCATGTGCATATCTACGCCCAGAGACATAGATCTGAATTTTATATTTGTTAGAAACAAGTAGTTACATCTATCAGAGACCTAGTTAGCTGGTGCTCTACTAATAAACCTTTTAAAAAAAATTTCCAGTTAGTGTCACCAGCAGGAGGGTTGAATCATTCATACAGATTTCCAGCCCAGCTCCCAGGAAGAGCAAGTGCAAATGTAGCAATTAGCAGAATGTGGCACCCGGCTTCAAAACCCTACCTGTCATTCTTATGATCACAAAGCCAAGGCTCAAGCACTGTTTTGCAGGGAAAAAAGTCATCTCTAACTGAATAAAAACAAGTTTCAATTACAAAGGTAATAAACTATAATTATAGAAACTTTATAATATAGCAAAAAAAAAAAAAAAAAAAAAAAAAAAGGACCCTCGCGTCTCCAAAGGTATGATCTTCCCTGCAGTGATTGCTATGCTAAGTCTTCATTGCTATAATTCAGTTACATAGATACTGAGATTTTTACCTATCCTTTTCCTTCAATGACACAGTCATTTTTAGTAGAGTAGTTAAATCTCTGAAGATACTGTGATATCTGGGTTTCCCTATAAATGAGCTCGTTTCCATGAGCTGTTCATTCAACCCCTTGAAGAGTCAAGTTTCACATACAACATGAGGATAATAAGAGCAACCACCTCATCACAGGGCTGTGTAAGGATACAGTGAGGCAGTTCGTGCAAACTCTAAGGTGTGCATAGTGTGGCAAATCAGGTCTCATTTTCTTTCAAATTGGAAAGTCCATATGAGGACATGGCTGGAGGTTCAATCAGTGAAGTGATTCTTATTCAGAGACAAGTTCTGCTGTGTGGTGCCCGATGGCTGCAGTGGTGCCAGCCATTGCTCACCTATGCACACTCCAAGGCCTGCACAAGGAGCTTCTCTCTCATAGAACCTTCACAGTCCCAAGATTCCCTCTGATTGAAATAACCTGGGTCACCTGCTTCCCCAAAACAATGACTGATGCTAGAGGAATTTGCTGCTGCTTGATTGACTAATTGTGGTAGGCTGAGTAATAGCACCACAAAGACAGATATGTCCTAATCCCTAGACTTTATGTTACCTCATGCAATTTTGAAGATGTGATTAAATTACAGATTTTGAGATAGAAAGGTAATAATGGATTATCTGTGCAGGTCCAAGATAATCACAAGAGTCCTCAGAAGAAGAAAGCACCAAGGTTAGAGTGCAGAAGGCAATGTGACAGTGGAAACAGATGAGAGTGAGGTGACACCAGCCAACGCTGCCACATCCTGTGCGAGCTGCCCATGTAAGGTGCAGACTCCTCACGGGGCTGCCATAGGAGCCAGTGGCCCCCTGGATTGTAGCACCATGAAAACCATTTTGAACTGCCTGGCCACCAGGGCTGTGAGCAGCTCAGCTTGAGACAGTTTGTCACAGGGACACCAAGAAAACACATACACCAACCTTGGATCAGGATCTTCATCCACTCGGGGCTCAGAACTCCCGGATAAGACAGGGGCAGGCACCATTCTCTAGATGGGAAACGGATATGCCGCTCCCCAAAATGTGTACCAGGCAGGAAGCCACAGCTGTCCAGCACATCAGTGTAAGTCTTGTTGTTGAGTTCTGCTGTTGGTTTTCTTTCTTTTATTAATTCTACTTCAATTCACAAAGTGTGATGCTTTTCTCTTGGGTAGCTCTGCCACCATAACGGAGCTTGTTCCTCTGTACTTGTGCACTGGATTCTTGAGAGGAGTGCCTTTCTCTGTTCATCTTGGACCTGTGTGACTTTGGGATAACTATGGAGGGTCAAGAGACCTGTGTGACAAGGCAGTGTGTGGTTTTCCCATTAGTGTTGATCTCATCGTGCAGAGGGGATCTGCCAGGAGTCGGGGACAAGCCACACAAGTGCAAAGCAGAGTCAGGTCAGCTTGAGTGCCTGGCTTCTTTCCCCACTTGTTCATCCTGAAGGTCCCACTCTTCTCTGCGTCATGGTTTCGAGTCTGTGGAGGAGCAGGTTCAAGGAACTGAGTGAGCTGGTTCCGTGGGCTGTCTTCTGGTTCCGTGATTCAGTAAGGCACTCTGTGATAGTGGCATTGAGTACTTCGGGGGCACAGAGAGATTTGGGGGAATAGTATTAAAGAATTCTTGACTTGGTAATGTTAGGACCACATTAAAAAGAGCTGATCAAGAGATCAGAAGCACTAAGTGCCTGAGCCAAGCCCACCACCACCTAGTTTTCTCGTCTATAGCAATAACATAACCAAATCCTCGGCACATGCATTAGAGGCATTAGTGAGAAAATGGACTGAGGAAAGGGTTATCTTTCTAAGAATGGTAGTGACAGTGATGTGTTACAATCATCTGGGGAATTACTTTTAATTGCAAATGGAATAATCTCAGAGATCCCGTGTCCACATTAATTCTGTCCTTCTCCTAAATAGCAGCTTGGATAATTTGATAAAGGCACCATAAGTGATTTCTATTCATCCCCATCCCCCAAGGCATCCACTCAAAAGCAGGGTCTTAGAGGATATGCAGCTTCCTTCACCCTTCTCTGTCTTGGTCCTGAATACCATCCTACGCCCTGGTTTTCCATGGGTGGAGACTCACTCAGACTGGAGGGGCACTCGGAGGTGCTGCCATCACTCCTCTTTCAACTCGTGGGCTATTTCTGGGCCAGGGTGCAGACAGAGCTCCAGGAACAGCCCCAGCCTGATGCAGCATCAGCCTGATGGGCTACAGAGGTCTCTCCCATCCTCGAAGGTAGCATCCCAAGTTCCCCAGGAAAGCACGCTCCAGTGAGAAGTCAAAATCTGCAGGCACAACCTGCTGTCCCCTCGAGTGTGATTCTGGCCACCACGACACACATGGCAGGTTCAGGAATTCCATTTTCCCTGACAAGTCAGCATCAGGCCCTGACAGGACGGGCTACTCCATCATCTGTCTGGCAAACGGGGACAGGCCATGTTGTCAAGTCGTAATGGTCCATGGAGGTACGACACCTTCCTGCAATATCTATCATCTTGTGTCATGTGGGGCCATTGACAAGTCATTTCCAGGACCGTTCCAAAAATGAAGCCATCGTTACTTGTTGTGGTGTCACTACTGCTATTTATCACCCAAAGGACACCTCCAAGTCCTCAGGAGACTGAGCAAGCCAGCGTAGGAGCAGAGACTAGAAAGTGAGATTAAAAAGCATAATCAGGGGGAGTAAAGCGTCTGCTTTATCAAATAAAATACTTTTTAAAGGGAAAGATAATACAGAAATTAGACTATTCCATGCTTTTTACAAGAAAAGGAAGGATTCAAAGAGCTACGTGTAAGTGATCACTTCATGATAAGACCTAGTCACAATTTTATTTAATGTACACAACAAAATTTAGGACTATGTTGGTTTTATAGATGAAAAAGGAAATTAGGGCAAAATTTAGAACCCACTCTATAATATGATTGTCACAGGTCAAGTTTAGAAGTGAGAAGAAAAAGTTCTTCTGCCCTGTCTGGAACCACCAGAGCATGTCTCTTGGCTTGAACAGCATTTGCACTCTCAAGCAGAACACTCAGGGCCTTCTAACAGGACACGTTTTTCCAGTCCCTGGAGAGGGACCCATCCACATCATTCTGGTCATGGGGTTAGGAAGTGGCTCACTGTGTTGGGTGACCACTCTTGGGCCATGTCCTCAGGTCAGAGAAACAACCCTATAAGATCATGGTGTGCTCATGCCAACGACCAAATTGAAATGGGCAAAAAGAATATTCCCAAACTAGGGGACTCTTGGGCCAACTGACGCCATTGACATACCGCAGGGGCCATGGGCCTGGAGCAAGACGGAACATCTGGGGAGTCAAGTACACATTCCAAAGTCCCGGGAAGTCCATTACATATTCAAACTCCAAGTAGGTGGTTGTCAAGACCTCAGCGCACGCATGGACTCATTTTTATATTCCTTAGACATTTGCTGGTTGCTAAAATAGAAGGAAAAAAAAATAAGAATAAGATATGATCCCTACCATCAGAGTTTACTGTCTGCCAGGGGAAACAGACAAGTGTACTAATGATGTCAGTACTGTGAGCCGAGTGCATTAACGAAGGTCCATAGAGGGCAGTGTTTTTCATGCTGTATGGTGAGTCCCATTGGCAGGTCATTAAATCAATTTACTGGGCTGCAGATGGCATTGTTTTTTTTTTTTTTAAAAAAGAAGGAAACAGGCTAGAATATATCAGCGTGCCTTGCACAGAAGTGAAAGTGTGAACTTAGTGAGACAATTCTGCTCTGATTCTCTGGAATGCCATGTAGCCATGGGTTTGGGTGCCACGTCATGTTGGGAAAGGTATTTCTTACTTAAGGGTATCATCAGAAATATTTGAAGACAGCCAGTACAGTGAGAGGGGCGACACAGAGGAGAGGCATCAGGATAGCTTAGGAGGAGGCAGAAGAGAGAAAGGTTTCCAAACAAAAGAGCTCTCGCTCTGAATTTTGGAGGAAGAGCAGGTATTCTAAGAAAAAAGAACAGATCACGGGAAAGAAGTCCAGAACTGAGGAGGCAGGAATAGCTCTGCAAAGCTGGGACAGGGCAGTGGCTGGAGTCCATAAACTACCATCCCAGGACCAAAAGCCAAGTGCAGAGAGGCAAGATGAAACCAGTCCTTAAAATAGGATGCTAAAAAAATTCAGAGATGTCAAAGATTTTTCCTTAGAGAACCAGAGCAAGCTTCATGAAGTGGGGAGCCTCCTAGGGTTACCATGAGTACGTCACAGTTTCTGCTCAGGGATGAGCCAGGTGGCATTTGTGTGTCTAAATGTGGAAAGCTGGTGAGCAGAGGAAGACATCCCAAGGAAGTCAGAGCCAGAGAAGGGATGGAGGCGCTGAGTTAGCACTCACCCTCCCTGACCCAACTGTGCGAGCCAGGGGAGTGAGTTCTCCCGACGATGCCAAGCAACATGTAATTCGCTATTTGATACTGTCGGACATGCATGATGAAGCTGGCATCTACAGTCAGCCTGGCAGGCTTCAAACCTGTGTTTCTTAAGTCTCGAAACCTGGTCCTTCTGCGTGTCCATCTCCTCTTGAGTGAAACTGGAATTTGCAGTCACAGAAGTATACTGCTCAGGGTTAGGTTCAGATCAGAACTGTCCAATTAAAGCTCATGTGTAAGACAATGAAAAAATATTCAGAGGTGAAATGATGCAGTGTAGCCTAATTGGTGGATTAATCCATTGATATGGATTAACTGGGCAGTACATGTAGGCAGGTAGGGTATGGCTAAAGGAAGTAGGTCATCAACAGTGTGCCTTTGGGGTTTATATTTTGTCCTTGGTGAACAGCTCTCTCTCTCTCTCTCTCTCTCTCTCTCTCTCTCTCTCTCTCTCTTCTGAGCTGATTTCCTCCTCATGCTCTTCTGCCATGATGTTCTGCTTCACCCAGGCCAGGCTCAGAGCTTTGGAGTAGGCTGACTGAAGGAGCCCCAATTAGGGAGATGGCTATTGCGGTCAGCTGGAAGCCATAAGTTCCACCTGAAAATAAGTATGTATGTGACGCACCTGTAAATGCACGTAAGGCACCTGCAAAGCTAAAGGTATATAACCGGGTGAAAGCGGTTGGAGTCAGGAGAAAAATGAATTCATTCAGTCAGTCAGTCGTGCAGTCGCTCCGTCGCTCAGAAGAAGAGTTCGGGTCGGAGAAGAAGAAAAGAATCAGAGCAGCCAGAACGTAGTCAGAAGAAGAAATAAGAGTCAGAGCGGTTAAGAGTTCGGACAGAAGAGAAACCAGATGGAAGAAGTAATTGCTGGTCAGAGTCAGGCCGAGGCTGCTGAAGAAAGAAGAAAGAATCTTTCTCTAAGCTAAGCTCTCTCTCTCTCTAAAGCTCTCTCTAGCTTTCTCTCTAAGCTCTAAGAAGAAGAAGAAGAAAAAGCTCTCTCCAATCTTTCTCTCTAAGCTCTTTCTAAGAAAAATCTTTCTTTCTCTCTCTAAGCTCTCTCTAAGAAAGTAGAAGTAAAAGTAGAAGTATCTTTACTCTGCCTCCGAGTTTTTCTCCCTCGGCGGTTTGTGGCTGGCCACGACAGGCAGCTTACAGCTGACCATGGACGGAGCCTCTGAAACCATGAGACAAAAATAAAATTTCCCTCCTTTCTCTCCTTTCTCCTTTCTGTTGTTCTGTTCAGGTCTTCTGGACACAGTGATGAAAAAGCTAACCCACTCAGACTCTCCTTCATAAAGGAACTTGACCTTCGCCTTCAACCTTCACGTGGTGCTCTTAGCCATCAATCTTCAGCAGCAGGGTCTTGGGGCCTGCCACGGAGCTGAAGTTCAGGCCATGCTCTTGCCTGAGGTCCCTGCTCAGCAGCAGAGCATGGCACTGATACTAAGGCCTGGCCATATCTGTCCAAGGTGGGCTTCTGCTGGGAAGCCCTCCTCCTCCGTGGGTCGGCCAAGATTTCATCAGATCTTCCCCAGAGTTGGAGGCCGACCCTGTCCTGCCAGCTTCCCCCAGGCCTTCTGTTCAGAGGGGTCAGGTCCACTTTGTGCTCTGAGGCTTTCCCACCCATTTCTGCTTCCTTCACTTTATCTTTCCTGGGAAAAATTTTACCAAGAAACCTCGGACTCTCCTAACACTGTGGGAACCTCTGTGTCCCAGAATGGAGAAATGTTGGGCTGCTCCAGCTTCTCAGTCCAGCGAAGCCCACTTGGTTTCTCTGGTTTTAATACCATTTCTATGTAAACATTCTTCTCAAATGTGTGGTCTTCCGAACCACAGACACATACATTGGACCCCCACCTAGCATCTCTATTGGATATCCAATAGGAACCTTGGACTTGAAGGGTCCAAATTCAGACTTTTTTATTTTTGCTCCCAAATCTATCTGTCCTCCAATCTTCTTCATCTCCGTAAGGAACAACCTTGCATTCCTTATTGCTCAGGGCAGACACTTGGGTGTCACCCTTGACTTCTCTCATCCCCCTAATAACCCACACCCCATCCATCTGCACAAGCTGTGGATTCCATGTAGACACATTCCAACCCTGACCATTCTGCCTTGTCTGCACCAGTACTACTGGTGTGAGCCACCATGTCCTCATACCCAGAGCACTGCAACAGACTCCTGCGTAGACTCCCCTTTTCTGTCCTTTCCCCAATGCAATCTGTTCTCAGCCAGGCAGCCCCAATATCCTTTTACATGTAAACCAGATTATTTTCTGCACAAAATCCTCCAAAAGCATCTCCTTGCAATCAGAATAAAACCATAATCCTCAAAATAGCTGACAGGGCCTTGCACGATGAGGCACCTCCTTCCTGGTTTACTGCTTCTGCACTCACTGTTTTTATTCTAATCACACTGATTCTATTGTCGTTCCCCACATATTGCAGCACGCTGCCACTTCAGTGTGTGCCACATGGGTTCTCTTTGCGCACAACGTTCTTGTCCCGGATAGCTGAAGGGCTCCCTCTCTGCTCAACATAGATCATGTAGTTAACCCTAACTGGCAAAGTGGTGGCGTTAGAAGATGGTGCCCTGCGGAAGGTGTTGAGGTCGTGAGCATGGAGCCCTCATGCGTAGATCAGTGCTCTGATAAGAGGTCCACACCGCTAGAAGGCACCATCTATGAACCATCAAATGGGCTCTCACCAGACAACGAATCTACCAGCACCAAGATCTTGAACTTCTGTTCAACTCTGAAAAATAAATATCTGTTGTTTATAAGACACCCTGTCTATGTGATTTTGTTACAGTAACTCAAATTAGGACACCTTCAATGGGCTCTCCAGGCAAAACTGCATTGCCTGGCACTCTTTTTCTCTTCCCTACTGTACTTATTTATTACATTTTTAACATATAAAATGATTGATGATTTCAGTATTGGTCTTCCTTCTCCTCTACTAGAATATCATTTCTGAGACAATTTATACCTTTTTATTCTCTTATCTCCCTGACACAGAGGGCAATGTCTGCATGAGGCAGGAGTCCAGTGAATGTCTGGTGCACAGATTAATGAGTTAGGGTAATAACAATGATGATATCTGGTTATAATGATGCACAGGGATTGTGACTCCAATAATCGATGTAAATTACATATCACAGTGGCTGGCCTATGGAAAGTACTCAACCACCATGAGATTGTGTTAACAATATCAACAAGTTTTACTCATGACTCTTTTATGTAAGGTGGACATATAAATCTCAATATCTATTCTGGGGACAAAGCTTGATGACAATGATTGAGTAGGGACCACAGAGTCCAGACATCTCACTATAAGGCGATATATTTAGAGTCTTTAGCAGAAAACTTTAGGATGACACAACTCATGTAGGAGGAAATGATTGTGATTACTCCACAAAAATGAGAACTCTAAACATTTTACCCCACTGCTCATGAACACATTGTACTATAAATACTGCAGGGTAGATTCCTAGTAGGAATGTCAATCTCTTCCCCAGTAGTGTGAGAACATTTAGCAGCTATAACTGAAAGACAAGACTATTGGGTTAGCCTGGATTCTCCTCTTTCATTGCCTAAGATGGGGAACTGTGTCTACTTTTTCAACTGTTGCTGCCTGAAGCGGAAACTGCCTTGGAGCATCGAACGCCGCAGGAAAATTCGGAGGCAGGATGAAAATGAAAAAAGGTCTTTTATTCTTCTTCTCTCTCCGGCTCCAGCAATCACTCCAAATGCTCTAACTCCAACCACCACCTTCTTCTTCTTCCCACACACACTAACTAAATTCACCCAGTTATATACATATCGCTTTAACAAGGACACGTGCTTACAGCTCGAGCTTACAGGTGCGTCACGCAGTGTTCACGGGCATACAAAGATTCTTTGGATAATGTATTACTATCAGGTGGAAATTAGAACAACTTTTATGGCTCTCAGCTAACCGCAATCTTTAGCTATCTCCTTGATTATAGGCTCCTTCATTTTCCCCTTTTAGTTTTAAAAGAGGGGATGTTCTAGGACGTCCATGTGCAACCGACATTCTTACCCGTCATGGGAGTCTAGGCTGTCCTGACTCCTGGCTTAGGTTGACATGCCGGCCACATTAGACTGTCCCGTGCGACTGTGCCGTGTCTTAGGTTATCCCCTTCTGGGGATCTTACCCGTCATAGGCTAACCAGCCATCCAATAGAGCCCTTCAGGATCGACTGTGTGTTGACTAACAGCCGTCCAATTTTTAGGAGATGCTGCGGCTTTAAGGCGGCAAGCCTACTGCTGACGAGCCAAGTTTCCATAGCGTATCAAGTTCTTTAAGCCAATCAGCTGCCCTTAGTTTCATCAAGTAACGCACTGAGTTCTCTTAGACAAATACCCACAAGGCATTGTCCCGTAATGTCCCAAAATAATGGAAAATCAAAATGTCCATAAGTTATAACACATAGATTCAGGAGGCCCCATGCATGCAGAGCAGAGGCCACACTGCTGGTGAGGCTGTTTGATGCTTGAGCAGCAGGGATGCTTGAACAAACAATTTAGGAGTGTCTACAAGGTCAAAGCCATGGGATAGGCAAAGAGGAGGCAGAGCTAACATGACAGGCCTGATGGATGTCTTCATAGAGCTGCATTTCACCACAGAAGAGGGAAAGTAAAGAAGGATTTGCAGTAGGCAAATTGTCATGCTTTGGATCTAAAAGTTCTCCAAAATCGCATGAGTTGTAGGCTTGGTCCCTAGTATAGCAATGTTCGGAGGTGGAGCTTTTAGAAAGTGACGGGACCATGAAGGCTCTGACCTCCTCTGTGGATTAGTCCATTGATAGATGAATGGTCTATAGGGAGGTGGGAAACCAGCTGGAGGAAATAGGTCACCGAGGGACATACCAGAAAGGTCTGTCTTCTCCCCAGTTCCCCCACACCTCCACAACCACCCCTGCTCTCTCGATCCCCCGCTGTGATGAACTGAGCTGCTTTTCTCCACAACATCCTTCCGCCATGATGTTCTGCCTCACCTTGGGCCCAGGGCAATGGATACAGCAGCCCTAAGGACTGAAACCTTGGAGACAGTGAGTCAAAACAAACCTTTCCTCCTCCTCTAATTTGTTTATATCAGGTATTTGGGTCACAGCAACAAAAATCTACCTAACACACAGATGTTAGGGAACTGGAAGTAGAGGGTACCCAAAATAGAAAAACTAACTTTACTTGGAATGGGGATTAGGGAGGAAGGTCTCTCTTGGCTCCTAAGCATTTGAGAATATGTGTGAAGTTATCGTGATAAAAATTGTTGATTTTAAGAAAACTCCTTGCAATGGAGTCATCCTGGCAGACCCAGCAATGATTCTGATTAGATGGGAAGTAAGGAAAAGGGCTTGTAGCATGGAGACAACACAAGGCCTCCAGGTCTTGGACGTTCTGACAGTTATTCTTGGAGGCAAAATGAGGCTTACCTGCTGTGTCACACGGGCTGCTTGTCCATAATGAGCAGTTTCTCAAAGCTTTATTAGTCACTGCAGAAAATCCTTAGTCCGTCTAAAACATGCTCACAGCTAACTTTAAATATTAATGAAGAATTGTTTATTTTTCAACAATGCACTCTGGAAATTTCTACTAATCACTTTGAACCCCAGCCAGGACTTCCTTCCATCTTCAGGGCCCTGAAGCCCTCTTTCTCATTCAATTCCACTCAGCTGCACAGCTGGCCTGGGCTTCGTGTGCTGACCTCATTTATAGGCTGGGGTAGATGCTTACTCTCCGTCCTCTTGCTGAGAAGAATAATTTGCTATTGGAGATTGAGTTGAACCCAGATTCTGAATTAGCCACAGAGTGGAGTTGTTGAGACTTCTTTTGCTACCAACTCCAGTCCAGGGATGTTCAATAAGGCACTAGACTGTCCCCTTATCTCCTGAGGATTTTACAGTATCAGGGAAGAAATGATGCATATGCCTTAGTCAGTTCCAGCTGCTATACCATAGATACACCATAGTCAGGGCAGCTTGAAAAACCAACATTTATTTCACACAATTCAGGAGGCTGTTTTTCCAAGATCAGGGTGCCAGCATGGCCAGGTTCTTGCTAAAGACTCTTCCTGGTTTATGGGTGGCCAACTACTCATTATTGTTAGGACATGGTAGAGAAAAAGATTTTGAATCTCTTTTTTTCTCTTAGAGGGACACTAACCCCATTCATAAGGGGTCCACCTAATCAACCCTTACAGGCCACTCCTCCAGATACCATCACCTTGAGGACCTAGGCTTCAGTATATGAGGACTGATAGGACATCAGCATTCAGACCATAGCAGTAAATAAACATGAGAAGAAAGTACACAGTACAATACAGATTGCAAACTTCCCACCATGATGAGCGAGTTACCCAAAGAGGGTAACAGGAAATCAAGAGAGGAAGAGGCCATCAGAGTCTTGAGGGCATCTCAGAGCAAGAAAAGTTTGAGGCAGGCTGTGCAGGGTTAGTAGAATTCTGGCAGATGTGCAAGAGCTGGATTCGAACCCAGGGAAGAGCAAGGTGGAGGGTGGGTGAGGAGTTGCTAGGGAGCAACTCCAGTCACGACAGAAGGAAGAACCCTGCGTGTCCTGGGGATTGGAAGAGGCTCTGCTGTCTCTCTACTTAGTCCCATTCATTCATTCCAATGGGAATATGGTTATTTAAGAGCTAGCTTCTCACAAGCTTTTGGGATAAGATTTTAAACCAAATCAAGGGAACAAAAAATGTGTAAAGAAGAAAGGCATGAATCATTATACTCAGCTATTTTTTTATGGTTTGAATTATTTAAGTTTAAAGCTCAAGAAATTGCATGTTTAAGGGCCTATGTAGTTTTCTGCCAACTTTTAATTAACCTCTTCTGCCATTTCTCTTTGAGAGAAATTGAAAAATATTTTCATAGCCCAACCAAAGCTTATTTTATAAAAGAATTACACAAATTTGAAAGTCACTTACCGTAATCTTTCGAAACATGTGATGTTTAGAGCTGAATTCAGTCAAATTGTATTTATTCCTTATCAGCCTTAGTTATCTAGGCAGAGTTGTCTTATTAATAAGATTTGGACAAAGCCTGGACTTCCAGTGAAAGCCTGCAGTGATTTAAAAATGATTTTCTCTAATCAGGCTGCATCTCCTTAGTTGTGATTCCTTTCTTTTGTATTCTGATGTTTGCAGATACTCTTTTGTGTACATCCTCCCGAGTATGCACCCACCTCTTCTTGAAAATTATTCTTCCTTTGCTCTTCTGGTTTAGAGCAGAGAATTTGTTCATTAAGCCTAAGGTTAATCTCTATAAAGAAAAGGAAGTTTCTTTTTTTTTTCTTTCTGCCCTTCTCCCCTTTCAGCAAAATAAGACTCTGCTTATTTGCCTAAAAATAGTTCTATGGCCACATCATTCAATTTTCACTTTGTTGGAAGTAGGGGAAGTCACCTACCCTCCCTAATCCCCAAATAATTGGACTTTTACACTCCCCATGATATAAAGTCACCAGAAATGATTTGTGACCCTGTTAGTCAGGGCAGGCCAAGTTATGCAGCAGTAACAAATATTAAAATCATGTTGGTTTAGCATGACAGAGGTTAATTTCTTCCACACAAAAAGTCTACTGCTACCTGCCTGGGTTGTGTGTCCACCCAGTGATTCAGGGATCCAAGTGCTTCTCCTCTTGTAGGCACCTAAGCATGCAGATCCTGGAATCACTTCAGCACAAGGAGGAAGAAAGGAAACAAGCAAATCAGCCTCAGCCAGAAGTAACGTTTGTCACTGTGCTTATAATTCTTTCGCCATAATGAGACACTTGGCCTCAACCTAAGGGCAAGGAAGACTGGGAAGTGAAGAGGACACTTGGAATATCCGAGGAGCAATACTGTTCCTGCCTCAGGGACATGGCTGATGGCAATTGGTTCTATGCTAAACCAAGTTGAGAAGCACATGGAAAACAGGTGATTTTATTTCATTGAAAGCATTGTCAAGAACTGCCCTGGCATACAAAGTAGACATCTTTTAGAGACAAAGAACACTTTCTGAGTGGTTCGCCACCTTCCAGCCATAAGACCTTTGGCACCTTCCATAGACACTCTGAATCTCAGTATCTTCATCAGTGAAATGGAGAAAATGGTGACAGAGCAAGGCAGTGGAGAGACCAAAAATGATGACTGTAAGTGACTAGCGAAGCTAAAGGGGAACAGTTCTTAAGTATCCAAATTTAAATGTAGCACTTAGCATTGTTATATTTTAGTGATAGTAATAAAGTAAGATATCACTATCATCATGGAAAATAATTAATCGGTTGTGTTATATTGAATTTACCAAAAATAATGAAAACAATTTTGAAATATAAGTAGCTCTGAGACCTCCCAGTTGAGTTCAGAAGCAGCTTTGACCCTGCATTTAATTGACTTTTAATAGAAAATGGAGTAGATTATTACCTTTAGAATTTCTCATTTCAGATTTTTTTTTAAAAAAATGAAGCTTTTAGAGTAATTGCAGAAAATTTTAAAGGGGCCTCAGCAAAAGCAGAGAGGTGAGTTTCCATGGTGATGTCTCAACAACACAATGGAAAGGGAAGCACAGAAAGGGAGTATTTCATGAGCACTTACATGATGCTGAGCAGTGGCCTGGTACTCCATCTTCAATGTGGTCTGGAACACAGGGAAAGGTTGTGCGATCAGTAAATCAGTAAGATCCTCAGAGTGTTCCGGAACAACAGATGCAAAGGATTTCCTGGTCAACCATTTAGAAAGAGCCCCGAGGGGGACACGAGCCCCCTTTGCCCTTGCTTGTGCCGGCTTCTCCCACACCACTGGGTTTCTTGCGATTGCATCTCACTTTCCTGGTTGTAGTCCAGGCTTCGTCCCAGCCTTTCTCAGGCAGCTCTGGAGTTCACCCAGAAACCCGCGACCCCAGCACGACCTGTCACTAGCTCACCAGGCTCTGTCCCTGGATGCAGGGCTCCACCTTACAGCACGAAGTCCCCGTGCTAACCGTGAGGGTGGAGGACTGTGAAGGATGGGCTGAGCAAGAAGCATCGGAGTGCCGAGGCATGGGGAAATTTGAAGGGGAGCAGAATTCTTTCATGGTCAGTAAGGGTCTCCCCAAGATTACTTCTTAGTTGAAAAAGGAAAAATAATAGCTAGGCAGTAGTGAGGACAGAAGACACTCTGATCTTGTTGTCAAAATGAACATTAGCAGCAAAAAAAAAAAAAAAAAACCAAAAAAAACAGATGGCTGTGTCATGCTTTTGGGCTGAGGCACGAGAAGGAGGAACTACTGCTAGAGTACTCATGCCAGGGAGAAAACCTGAGCCTCGTCATGAAGAAGTCGCACCCAAAACCATGCTGAAGAACCTGCTACAGTGGGCCCGGATTCTTCAGCGACATCAGTGTCCTGGAAATGGGGCAGACTGAGCAACCTTTCAGATTAAAGGAGGTCAAACAGTCTCAGTCCCTAAGTGAGCAGATCCTACACTGGTTGTGCTTGTTCATTATCAGGACAATTGACAAACTCTGGGATGAAGATTAGATGAAAGTATTCGCTCAGTGTCAGACTTCTTACATGCAATAGCACTGAGGTTTTTTGAAAGACTATTCCTATGCTTAGCGATCACGTGTGGAAATATTAACAGGTAAAAGGGCAGGATTAAGTAACCCACCTTTCAAATGGTTCAGAAGAGCAATTATAAATTTTAGTGGCGTAGTTGGTAATGTAGTTCAGTGGTAGAACATATGCTTCGTATGTGCTACACACAAAAAGCAACTTTGGAATCTAAAATTTACATGCATATTAATATATGTATGTGTGCTCATTTACTTATCTATAGCTATCTCTACATCTATCTTTATGTACATAGAAAGGATGGTATGCAGATCTAGAAAAAGGTTAATATTTAAAAATTTGGAGAAAATATGTAGAGAAGTTTGAGAGACAGATAGACAGATAGACACCAACAAAGAGTGAGAATTTTCCCAAAAATACAATGATCATTCATTAGAAGAAGCTTAAATAAACCAAAGTTTCTATCAAAAGCCTGCAATTACTGTGTGTCCATTCTCCACTGTGGGTTTTCCTAAGCAAGTCTCCAGCATTCCTTCTATGATTTTTTCACAGCTCTGAATATGGAAATTGTGTTTGCCTTTTCATGTTCAGATTTAAGGGATGCAGAGGCGGATGACCGGCCTGCAGGATACGGCAGGTCATGGATTTGAATTTAGGCCAGGCTCACTTCCTTCCCCCACAAGCAGGTGCCAGGCAGGAAGAGGTGAGGCTCCAAGCTTTAGGGGTTCACAGTCCATAGAGAGGTAGAGGAAGAGGACAGACCCACGACTGGGTACCAGGGTGCAGGGTGGCAATACTGGCGTGTTCTTCCAGCCAGTGTTACTGGACACCTGCTAGCTGGCTGTTGTTGGGCTAAGCTCTTCCCAGGCCCTGTCCCCCCCAAATTTCACTGCAGTGCATGTGACTGACACCCTGTACATAACCACGATATGCACTATAGCACATAGTGGGACCAACAGAGGCAGATGAGGGGGGTAAGGATGCTCCTCGGAAGAAATACAACGAGGTTTTTAATGTTATTTTTCAGAGAAAGAATGACATGAAATCTACTCATCCCTGAGTTAGAAGGGGCCAGCACCCAGAAAGGACACTAACTGGTGAATCTGGAAAACACGTGATCTGTGTGTTTTCCGTTGTGCAGATTCCATACTACTCCTGAATGTATCTCTGCCTGAGCTCGGGAGTGAATCCACTGGCTTCCTTTCTGCAATTCCCAGCAGCCCAGGGAGATGAGCCAGTCTAGCAGGTTAATGGCTCTGTCCTTCTTCCAGGCCCTCAGAGCAAGTGAGCAAGCTCCAGCAAGCCTTGCCTTGAAGACTCTGAAGATGGCTGCCTGGTGACTAACCACAGTCACAGGCTTGCTGTGTTTGGCTCGCAGATTAGAGGAAATGCCTTGTTAAGGGAAGCCACTCGGTTGTCCCTCCCCACTCCTGCAGCTCCACACTTTTTCAGTCTTTTCTCCCCACAGGGGAACACAAAGCCCCCACCCCAATGCTGCACCCTGGGCTTTGCTCTTGCAAACAGGTGCCTTGCAAAGCCACAAACATCTCAAGTAGGCTTAGCAGGAGTCCTCTGGCTGTTCCAAAGACTGAGAACCTCATGTAACAAAACCATGAACTTCCCTTTTACTCGGGGCTTCCCCTCCACCATCTCATCAGGTTGTGAGAGACCCTTGAAGGTAACAGGCTTAGAGATTCCCATGCTCCTTTTGGTGAAGCCTCTGGAATCTGGAAGGGGCTGGGGCTGCTCCAAGGAGAGGGGCTCCCCCTGGGGATCAGTAGCCCCTGAGCCTCTGTCTTTTCCCTCTGCTGGGTGGGGGATGCTGATCCCAGCTGCTGGCTTGGGCTCACTCCACATATCACAGTCCCAGGTTGCATTTCAGCTGAGAAGTAGATATCACTGCTGGGGGAAAGTCTGAAGATCAGTTTTGATACTTTCTTTGTGTTGATTAAAGAAACACAAGCTCAGAGAGGGAAAAGCATTGCCTACATTCACAAAGGTACTTAGCGGCAGAGGAGGAACAAAGTCCTAGCCTTGGGTAGCATTTCAGTTTCTACTCTGGGGCATGCAGTTGGTCTGTCTGGCTACACTAAGCACAGTGAATATAAAGACCCAAAATTTAACCCAGGAAGTGAGAAACAATAAAATGAAATCCTGAAACCTAGGTTTCTAGCATGTCTCTACTCTCTCCTCTGACCCCTCTGGCCTGCTGCTGTCTGAACCCCAACACTGAGGTGTGACAGGAAACCTGGCACCTCCTTAGGGCTCTGCCTTTGGCTCCAGTGAGCTCCCCGAGCTGCCACCTTTGCCTGCCTGGGCCTCACCTTCTTCTCCAGAAATTACTTTGGGGACCACAGGTCACCCCCATCTCTTCTTGCTCTGTGATCTCCTGTAAAGAATATTGAGTAACATTTACCCCTGTCTTGACAAAAAGATTGCCTACGAGGCTGAACCAAAGTCATGGATGGGAACATTTGCTTATAATGAAAAACAATAAAGAATTATAATGTTCAAGTTGCTCCCAGCTGTTGTACTGGAGAACACAGGGGACAGGAAGTCAGACTCTGGGAAAGAGGATGAGCCATAGAGGTCAGTGTGCTCCAGGAAGCAGAACCAATGGACCAATGGGAGATAAATGTGAGTGTGTGTGTGTGTGTGTGTGTGTGTGTGTGTGTGTGTGTGTGAGAGAGAGAGAGAGAGAGAGAGAGAGAGAGAGAGAGAGAGACAAAGAGAGATGCATTGGTCTACAGGGTTATAGAAGCTGAATCCCGTGATCTGCTAGTCACAAGCTGGAGACCCGGGGAAGCTGGTGGTATATAGTTCATTTGAATCCTGAGTCCTAAGGCCCAAGAACCAGAGAGTCACTGAGTCACAGAAGAGAGAATGTCCTCAAAGGCAGGAGGGTCTTTTGAAACGGCAAACGTAGGATTCCCTAGTCCTGAGCATTTCCACTTCTGGGCAGGAATGGTGGCCTAAAGACATGCTCCTGGAGGCCCCCAGATTGACAGTCTGCATGCCACCTCTTGGGGGTGGGGCGGGAGGGGAGTCCAGAGGATGGCAGCCGCAGCCCCAGCAGCGCCAGGAGGGCACAGGGACCAGGTTCCAGAATTACTCAGCAGGCCCAACACACTTCTAAACATGCTCTTCCTCCTGCAGAGAAAACGGATGGTGTCTTCAATAGCTTTTCCAATTCCTGTCTCCTTCTCTTCCTACCTTTCCTCTCCCCACCCTTTTGGTAAGAGCCCTTTCTCTCTCTCTTCCTCCCTTCCTACTTCCCTCCCCCCCCCTTCTCTTTCTCCCAAAACAATGCCACTTTTCCTGTTCAGGCCCTGCAGAAAATGCCATGTACATTTATTTTTAAAATGATGACAATGGTGAAATTACCGAAAACCATAAAAAGCAGTTTAAAAACTAAAAGCTTGAAGTCTTGATGCTCCAAAGAAATTATACTAATTTGATATATTCTACAGTTGGGTATTGCCTTTCTCTGTCATGAGAATAAAATGTTATCTTTTTTTTTTTTTTTCTTTTAAAAGAAAAGTGGTCTATCAGCATTCTTTTATGATGTCTATGGGTTGTTTCCTTTCTATAAAGATAGAATGTTTATTTTCATAGTCATAAAGGAAATTAAGAAATGCCTACACAATTTTTACAGCTCACAGCATATATTAATATCCCCAGTTTCTTTTCTTCTCTGCCTGGCTGAGGAAAAGGGACATAGAGTCGTCCCTCGATATCTGGGCTGAAATGGTTCCAGGCCCTCTCAGGGTTAGCAAGGCACGTGGTGGGGGCAGTCCTTTCCATAAAATGGCCTGGGGCTGCCCTCCCTTCCATGTTTCCCATCACCTCTAGATTGCTGATGATACCTAGTGCACTGTAAATGTTATGTATGCCAATAGCTGCTATATTGTATTGTTTAGGGAACAATGACAATTTTTTAAAGTCTGTATTATGGTCAGTGCAGAGACAATGTCTTTTTTCTGAATATTTTTGATTGTCCACTGATTGAATCCCTCAGAAGTCCTCAGATTAGATTCACCAAATGAATGTTCTGTTTTATTGTTGTTTATCATTGTTGCAAGGAGATAGTATTGACGAGATCATCGAGTGGGACATCCTGACATGCAGAGCTGACCGAGTGCCTTCCCAGTGTGTTTTTCTCAATGCTGTGTTTTAAAATCAGTTGACTCCAGTCTCATGCTTGCTGGATCCTCTTGTCCCTGAGGAAGGGTTAGGGGGACAGCATGACAGGAAGGAAGCCTGGAGCTTGAGTGTGGCACTGAGGATCAGCATCTCTAAGGATCACTGTGACGTGGGCCTCTACAGTGGCAAGTCTTATCCACCCTCCCACTTGCTGCAGAAGTATTGTCACTCCTGGGCTACCAGAGATCTTCATCCTGCAAGAGCAAAGCAAGAGGGACACAACTCGGGTGAAACTCAGCCTCCATGGGATGAATAGTAGGGTCCTGCAGGCTGAGAAGGGAAGGGCCCAAGGTGAGCACCCTGAGGGCTTGCCACACACCTCTCTGCACTGAGAGCACTGCCCTCCTGCTCAGTTCCTGCCCCAAACTGCCTCTAGAATCTTGGGTGGACTTCAGTTCTGAAGGAGACTGTGTGTGCATAGGAAATCAAATTGACTACTTGCTCTTTCTTTGACACTCAAAGGCATTATACTTGTAAGTATATTAAGTGAAAATTCTTTATTTCAACAGAAACTTACACAATCAACACATCAATAAGTCGATTTTACAAATTCTCTAGCACCTTTAAATGTTAATAATAAACCTTAGTTGTTGCTGTCTGAAGAGATTGCTGCTTGGAGCAACAAAGCCTCTGGAAGAAGTTTAGAGGCAAACTGGAAACAAACAGGATTTTTATTCTGATATTCTCTCTCTGGCTCCAACAACAACTCCAACATGCACCACACACCACCAAACAACCCACAAACAAAATGGCGCCGACCCGATCCAATCTCGGCTCAAGTCTCGCGAGATCCCGGGCCAAGTCCCGTGAGACCACGGAAGGCAGCAATGCCCAAACATCTCTATGGCCCGCAGCCAACCGCAATCTCAGCCATCTCCCCAGTCAGGGCTCCTGCACTTAGTCAAATTCTCCACATATCTCAATAAAAGCCCAAACTTAATATGCCACATTCTCTTAAGTGCCTCAAACACCTTAAAAACACACACAAGAGGTTCACAAATTATCACAATCATTATAAAATCTATTGTCTCTTTTGCATGTAAACTATGAGATAATTATGGCTTTTTACAGGCTTGCCCAATGTCTTCATTATTTATGAATTGTCATATATTTTATTGCATCTTTCCTAGCTATGGTGACCTATCAGACATCAAAGGAAAATATTATTGCAAATCAGCTGATTATTAGTTAGCTAACGATACCTAATGTACTATAAATGTTATGCTATGCCAATAGCTGCTATATTGTATTGTTTAGGGAATGATGAAAATTTTAAAAATTCTGTATATGGTCAATGCAGAGACAATTTCTTTTTCTGAATATTTTTGATCGTCCACTGATTGAATCCCTCAGAAGCCCTCAGATTAGATTCACCAAATGAATGTTCAGTTTTATTGTTGTTTGTCATCATTGCAAGGAGCTAATATTGACTGGATTATCAAGTGGGAAGTCCTGACACACCATCCACATGCAGAGTTGACCAATCAACGGTGATGATCGCTCAGAGCAAGGGACCCCATGGGGACTTCCCTGTGTTTCTTCCTTGGTTTCCTCTAGGAATCAAGGTCAACTCATTGTGTTAATGGGAATGTCCATAACCATGACTTTTCTTGAAAACAGGTGCTGTGCTCTCTTCCCACACTGCATCTCTTCCATGAAATAAGTTATGGGCTAAATTGTGTCCTTCCCCAAATTTATGTCTGGAGTCTCAACTCTTTGTGCCTCTGAATGTGACTACAGTTGGAGATAAATGTTTTCAGCTGAGACATCAGGTGTTAAGGCTTCAACATGTGAATTTCTTGTAAAAATGATCAAAGTGAGGTCACTAGAGTGGCCCCTGATCCACTATGACTGGCGTCTTTATAAGAAGGGGAAATTGGGACACACAAAGAGATGATCATGTGTGGACACAGGGAGATGTCCACCTGCAAGCCAGTGAGAGGCCTGAAACAGACTGTCCCTCACAGGGCTGAGGGGATCCCACCCTGACAACACCTGCATCTTGCGGGTCTCAGCTCCCAGGGCTGTGAGATGATGACTGGTGGATGGTTACAGTCCTGTCTGGGGGCAGTCATAACAAGTGACTTGCAAGGTGCTAAGCCTTAATTTACACTCTAACTCATTATATAATTTTGCATCTCAATATACCTGTTAAATCTTCCAGAGGTTCTGTCTTCTAACAGATAAGAGACAGAGTTGATCTGTCAACCTTTCCTTCTGAATTTTGATCGGTCTGTCATGTAGCAACCCACTCACACTCTGTCCACCCAATTCCTATCTGCTGGCCCTTGAACTGACTGACATGCTCTGTGCAAACATGCACTTGGCAAAGCAGAACCTTATGTCCGTCCATAGGTCCATAGCCCCTCTCTAACATTAGTTAATTTAAAAATTGCATTTACCCTTCTTTTATATTGTAATTGCCATCTTATACATTTTAATGAGCTAATTTCCTCTTTCAATGCCTGGCTTTCCTATAGACTCAATTCATTTCAATTAGTTTTAGAGCATATTCTCTTTGGATGCTCAAATTATTATAATTTGGCCAGTGGGTCTTCTAAAGCCATCTCCTGATTCTTTCAGAATGGCTCTAGACATTTTCAGAGCTTCTTTGCTTGTTTTTTGGCAGCCACTACAGCTCATGTTTTCTCCATCCTGAGACATGTAATCAATTGATCTGCAAGGAATTTTGATTCTCTTTAGCTCAAGAACTAACTGGTATTGAAGAAGCCATGGCCGTTAGCTGGATGGTGCACATAGCACCAGGGCACAAGGCTACTACTCCTCTGGGAATAGAAATGAAAGCATCTATTTCTATTCAAGCTCATAGGGTTCACAAGTGCATCTCTAATTCTGTTTTAAGATTAATAAGTTATTTTAATTCTTTCACTTCAACATGGCTAACACAGATTTTTCACCCACAACTGCAAATGTAATCGACTCCTTTTATTTTTATTTTATTTTTATGTCTCATTGAACAATGTGGCTTTGTAATCACTTTACTGACCCTAAAGAATCCAAAGTACCTCATAAAGTGCCTCTGTTTATTCTCCCTCAACTGTCAAGTTTGTCCACAAAGCAATTTGGCAGCTTATATACAGGACTCCAACAGCAACACAGTCAAATCCATAAAATTGGACTTTACAAGCTTAAGTCCTAATTTACTAAGGATGCAATTTGCAGGCTAAGTGACCTTAACCTGCTCTCTTCACCTCGCTGGACTTTGCTCAATTCATCTGTAATATATTTTTTAAGCTAGGAAAAGAAAAGGCCAGGTCTGAAGTTCAATGATTTGAAAATGAATAAGAAGGGCTGAGAGCGTAGCAATGGTAGAGCACTTTTAGTGTGTAGAAGGTCCTGGGTTTCTTTCTCAACACTTCCAAAGGTGGGGGGTGGGGCGGAGTCCATAATCAAAACTGCTTTGTTAGCTAAAGGATCTTCAAAGAATAGTTGTGGAAGAAAGGGCAAAGAAGCTGGAGGCTCTTCCAGTCCTACAGAAAAATAACATCCCTCTCAACCATTCTTTTCCCTTCTGAACCTGAAGCCTAGAAAGGTTAAGCTGTGTGAAAGCACTTTGTTAACTTAAACCGTGAAAACCGGTTTGACGTTCTATGATAAATCACCTGCTATGACAATGGCAAGCTAACTAGGGCGGTGATCTGTAATGCAGTCACCTAGGTGGAGGCAGAGAAGCCCTTAACAGTCTGGGCAGCTCAGATCTCCAATTCAGTGCTCCAGCCTCCAGATCATGCTGCGATTCCGATATGCAGATGAACTCCATGGACAAGAAGCAGCCATTCACCCATGGGCCAGGCTCTCCTCTTCCTCAGCACACCTGTCTGGAAAGGATCCAAATAGAAAGGCCTCTCTTACCTGAGATAAGTCCGGCCCATGAAGGACGGTGATGCCAGGAGATCTGTCCTTCAACAGGACACCAGGTGGCTGCATTAAGGTGGTGAGTCATGCAAGCCCTCCTGGACAGTGCTATTCATTCCAGTTCCCAGGAATAACGCTCCAAACTCTGAATCAGAGGTGCACCTTTGTTCCCATTCTAACATAACCACTGAAAGAAGGCCCATGATACCGCAGTTTAATTACAGTATGCAAATGTCCATGCTCCCATTCTCTCCTGTGTTCCCCAGGCCATGCCTATTCACAGGAGAGGAGCTCACAGTCCAGAAACAGTACATGGTCAAAAGGGGAGAATGAAAACAAAGAGCATTCTGCACTGGGCCACAGCACTGAGGTTGGAAGGGGTAAGGGATGAAGGGAGGCACACTCGCTGTCACGGCTGTCATCTTCCGACATTGTTCATTAGATTTAGCTTTGTTTAAGCTGACTCTTTGGTGTGGCCCAAGAGTGGAAAGCTTATGATGCAAATAACAAATCATTTTTATATATTTCCTTTGAATTTGCATACATTTAAGCATGCTTTTTGATCTCCTGTCTTAGGAGATTTGGCAAGTACTTAGAGTAGGGCCAAAACAGCCACACTTAGGATGCAGAGCAACTCCTACAACACACAACAACCCACACACAACGCACTCCACCACCCAGACCCTGAATCTCTGGCAACTACTGTGAGTCCTTCAAGCCTGTACTTCTCCTTTTCCAGAACGTGCAACGAATGGATGCCTAACATAATGAATGATGCCTTTCGTATTGATTCACATTGCTGTGTGTGTATCAGTAACCGGTTTTTTTTGTTGTTGTTGTTGTTTTGTTTTATGACCCTGTGGCATTCTATATTGTACTGCTATTCCCGTGTTTGTTTATTCTTTCAACAGTTTAAGGACATTTAGGTTATTTCCAGGTTTGAGTGATTGGCAATGAAACTTCTCTATACCTCTACACACGTTTTCACTAGCTTAGGTCCAGGAATAGGACTGTTGAACTTAGGATAATAACGTATTTTTGACTTTGTAAGAATTTGCCAAACTATTTTCTAAACTAACTGCACCATTTTGCCTTCCCACCTGCAATGCTTAAGAGTACTAATCAGTCTGGGACCTTACTACTATCTGGTTTGACCATTGTGGTTTTTACCATTGTTATTCTAATTGCAGGGCCCTGTCACCTCACTGTGGCTTTGACTTGCACTGTCCTCCTGACTAAAGTTGTCTTCTCAGGTGCTTACTTGCCATTGTAGAGCATCTTCAGTGACATATTTGTTACAACTTTTCTCTCATTTTAAATGAGCTGGCTTCTGTTTGCTGATTTCAAATAAATGATTTTTAAGCTTAAGTTTTTGTTTTTGTTTTTTAATATTAACTAGGTCAAAGCTAAATATCCAAGATAAGTACAAACGGAATTTGAATTAATGAAAGCAAAAGAAAACTTGCTTTAAACAGTCAAGAACATTACAGTTCTAGAACAGTGCTTCTCAAAAATCAATGCACAAATAAATCACCTGAGAATCTTCCTGAGAATCTTGTTAAAGCTGCAACTTCTGAGTAGGCAGGCCAGTGGTGGTGCCTGAGAATCTGCATTTCTAAACTGATCCTGGGTGGTGCCCAGGCTGTGATTATGCATTCATTTTGAATAATAAGAATCTTGAAGACCCTGGTTCAAAACCCTTTTAATAACCCCAAAGCCAATTAACATTCATGTAATACTTTCTCCTTTTGGAAGAAAAAGAAACATGAAATTAGTAAATACATCAACCATTTATACCTCTCCCTGAGATCATGATGCTTAGTGCTAGAACTTGACAACATAACCAGAGAGAGTACAGAAACAAATATCTGTCCACAATTATGCTACCTTGTTTAATATTTCTGTAAAAAAACATAATAGATATTTCCATTTAACATTCTCCAGTAAGGGAATAGTAATATTTGCTCATCATCAAAATAATTATTTTTGACTTCAAAATATTTGATGAAGTCAGCAGTCACAGTCAAATGCACTCTATTTTTCTTCTTAGGTACCAGGGATCGAACTCAGGGGCACTCGACCACTGGGCCACATCCCCAGCCCTTTTTTTTTTTTTTTTTTTTGTATTTTATTAGAGACAGGGTCTCACTGAGTTGCTAAGGGCCTTGCCACTGCTGAGGCTGCCTTTGAACTCGCGATCCTCCTGCCTCAGCCTCTCAAGTGCTGGAATTACAGGCGTGTGCCATAGCGCCTGGCTTCTATTTTTCTTTTTATAAATAGTAAGAGTGTGTAGACACTTACTGTGCAGCCTAGAACACTACTTACAAAGCCTCAGAAAGAGAGGACACAGGAAATAATGTGTGTTCAGGAATCCCTCTTTTTATTTGGGATATATTCCAAGGCACCAGTGGATATTCAAAACTAAGCATAGAACTATGCACTATATATACTGTGTATTTTTCCTAAACATGTCTACAATGAAGTTTAACTTATAAATTAAGCCTTATAAGATATTAATAACAACAATAAATAAGAGAATGATTATAGCTGTATATTGCAATAATGGTTATAGGAATGTTTTTTCTCTCTCTTTCAAAATATCTTACTGAACTATACTCACCCTTCTTCTGACAGGAGACATACAACGCCTACATGATGAGATAAGCTAGGTAAATGAAGCACATTAGTACTTCAGGGTTACTTGAACACAAGTACTGCAATACTGCATCAGTCTGATGACTGAGATGGCTACTACATGATTAACAGGTGGGTAGTGTATACAGCATGGATGCACTGGAAAAACCCATGATTTATACCCTTGGTGGGATGAAACGGAATAGTGTGAGACCTCATCATGCTACTCAGAGTGTCCATCAACTTAAAACTTATGAATTATTTACTTCCGGACTATACTACGTAAAGGTCACTTAATATTGTACAGAATATAAAAACAGTTACATTAGGAAACTCCTTTTATTGTTGAAGTCTTTCTGAAATTTTATTGTATTTCCAATTACTAAAGGATGAAAACATGGCCAATTCAGAGAAGGAAGTTTTCTATGATTTAGGTCATGCAATCACTGGTCTTTAGAGGGTTGTGTATGTTTGAAGGGTGTAGCCAGTTTACACGGAGGCCTGTGGTGATTTCAGCAAGAGATTATCCATCTCAATATGTCCCAAGGCAGACTATACACACATAAAGGTCCATGACTAAGCAAAGGCATTTAGTGGGAGAGAAAGGGACATTGTTTCCAAATAGTTATTTTATTTTGATATACAGAAATGTACTCATGCACACTGTGAAATTTTTGGAAATTAAAGAAATGTAAAAGTTTGAAAAGAAAAATATTTGCAAATCATTCACCAAGAACTCTCTCATCTAAACGCAATCCCTGTGATATTGTGTCTAACTCCTGTTCTTTCTCACTCCGTTGGTTTCTGTTTTTTGTACTTATTCCACGATTATATTTTATGCAACATCTAATGGACTAATTTTTTCACTTCACATTTTAACAAACATTTTCCAAATTTTAAATGATTTGAAAGCATTCATACTGTAAAGTGAGCATACAATGAGGTAGTTATCTCACATAGATGACTTCCAAGTAGAAGGCTGATATACACAAAGCTGAAATGTGTGTTTTCAGTATAAACTTTTTCATCAATTTTGGGGGGTTATTTTCTTGCAGAGGAATATCTATAGGAAAATTTCTGAATTAAAGGTTAAATATTAGAAGTCCCCCCAAACTTAAAAGTATTTGTTTTGTTTGTTTGTCATAGTTGGGACCAGACCCAGGGCTTCAGGCATGCGAGGCACAAACGCTACCACTGAGGTACATCCCCAGCCCACTATTAAAGCCTGTATTAAGTGAACAACACCTGGATGCTGTGCACTGGAGAGACCCCCCCCCCCCCCCCAATTGAAGCTACAAACTCCTGGTAGCTTTAAATCATCAACTCTCATGAACATGTCTCATTCCAAGTTCCTTTCCCACAGTTCAGAATCCTACCTTGCAATGTCTTCTTTGAAGTTCACCTAAACTTTTTCCAACAGTGAACAAAACATCATGGCTAGTAAAACTAGAGAAAGAAAGGTCAGATAGAGACGGAAAAGGAAAAGGAGAGGAAAGGAGAAGGAAGGCAAAAGGAAGAGAAAGGAAAAAGGAGAAAAGAGAAGAAGGGAGGGGAGGAGAGAGAGGAGAAAGGGGGCAAGGGGAGAGAAAAGAGTAAGGAGGAGAGATGAAGAGAAAGGGAGATGAGAAAAGAGAAGAAGAGAGGGGGTGGGAAGGGAGAAGAAAGGAAAGAACAGAACAGAAGAGAAGAAAACAGAAGAGGGCATTTGATACATTATATTCAAAAAAACCCTTAAGTCTTGTGTAACTAATACTTTTCTCTAAATATTTGAATGTGTAGAGGCTGGATTACTGGCACAATAGGAGCATCACAATTTCAGGTCCTCTGACAGCCAACCCTGGGTTGCTGTTCCCCTCTGTCCCTGTTTGGAAGCTGTTCTCAAGAGCCACTTCCTCTTGCCAGAGAAGGAAAGCACTCACAGCTCTTCCTGTTCTTGGTCAAAGGAAACTGGTCCATGGATGGGGCTCAGTAAGTAGACATCTGTAAGAGCCCTACTTGAGGAGATAGCTAAGATGGCGGCTAGCTGAGAGCCATAAAGGTGTTCAAGTATTTTCACCTGATATTCATGCATTTATCTAAGAATCCTTTTATGCCCATGAACACTGTGTGACACACCTGTAAGCTCGAGCTGTTAGCACTAGCACGTGTCCTTGTTAAGGCAAAAAGTATTTAACCGGGTGAGGGTGAGTTAGTTGTGGTTGGAGTTGGAGAGGTTGTTGGAGCCAGAGAGAGAAGTTAGAAGAAAGAAGAATAAAAGAACATTTTCATTTCCATTCTGCCTCTGAATATTCTCCCGCGGCGTTGTTGCTGCAAGTGGCAATCGCTACAGGCAGCAACAAGTGGTGGCCCATACTGGGAGTTCGGAATCGGCAGGTAGGAACTGAGAAATCTTTAAAGATGGGTGTGAAAATAACAAAAAGCCGAGTAATAAAAGCCTTTGTTGACATCGCTGACTCAGTTGATAGTGAGGAGGAAAGTGATCAAGAAAGCATAGCCACCATTTAGTCACATAAGACCAGTAAGGATAATATTGGTGTGAACTCAAAAATAACGAAAATAAGAGCTGCTAAAGCTATCAGAGATTTATTAGAAATAGCCGAGGACTACGTGCTCTCAATAGAATCTGAAACCCAGGATGATACTACCAGTGAAAGTGATAGTAATGAGGAGGAGCCAAATAATCATGAAAGCACAGCCTCCTCCTCCGCTAAGTCAGTTAAGACCAGAAAGGACTGTCAAGTAGAGGAACCACTGGTGCCCTCTGCTCCCTCATGGGTGGAATCATTTACAAAAACCATGAGGTGTATTTCTAAGCTTATGTGTGACCTTGAGGCAGAGATTAATGGCCTTTCTGAGCGCTTACGCACCCTCGAACTCCAAAAACCGCAGGAACATTGGGACCTGCCAATATTTGAAAATGAAAACGGGCAGAGATACCACCAATCCCTAGATTTTAAAACAACAAAAAATTTCAAAGAGGCAATAATGACCTATGGGCCTCAAGCTCCGTTCACGTTGAGCATGCTGGAGTCCCTTAACACTCTAACTTTAACCCCCTCAGACTGGAAGGGGTTATGCAAGGCAGTATTGAGTGAGGGACAATACCTGATATGGAGGTCACAATTCCAGGAGCTTTGTGTAGAAACAGCTAAAAGAAATGGGACGACTGCAGGTTTCCCAGACCATAATGTAGATATGCTAACAGGTGAAGGACATTTTACTGAACTACAAACACAAATGCAATACGATCCTGGTGTATACGCACAAATAAACAATGCCTCTGTTAAAGCCTGAAAGACCTTACCAGGAACAGATGATTTGCAAGGCAGTCTATCAAAAGTAATACAAGGGCCTAACAAGCCCTATGCTGATTTTGCTGACAGATTTTTAAGAACTGCAGGCAGAATATTTTGGGATGTAGATCAAGCAATGCCCTTAGTTGTCCAGTTGGCATATGAAAATGCCAATAAATATTGCCAAGATACTATAAGACGATGGAAAAATAAAAAGGACCTTTCTGTATACATTAGATTATGTAAAGATATTAATGATGCCTTTGTCACAGGCAATGTGATTGCAGCAGCAATGAGAGGTGCTTCCACTCAAAATTTCACAAATAGGGCTCAACAAAAAAATTATAATCAATCAGGATATTCCAGACAAAATTATTATAATCAACCAGGATATTCTAGGCAATATCCCCAAAGAGAAATAAGACCAAGCTCATACCGTGCCCCAGGCCACTGCCCCAGGTGTAAAATGGGAAATCATTGGGCCAATAAATGCTGTTCTAAATTTGACATCTATGGAAATGTTTTGTCCAGGAATTCAAAAAACGGGGCATGGGGCCCAATGCCTTGGGGCCCACAAACATATGAAGCATTAGATGAGGAATATCCTCAAACATACATACAGATGATTCCTCATCACAATCCCTCCTACCCATTGACTCCCTTGTAAGAGGGACAAGAGGAAGTGCAGGACTAGACCTCTGTTCCACCACCTGAATAGTGCTAACACCTGAAATGGGGGTTCAACTGATTCCTATGGGAGTCAGGGGACCTCTTGCCTCAGGGACTGTAGGACTTATCCTCGGGAGAAGTTCTAAAAGCTTATTAGGTTTTCAAGTAACACCAGGTGTTATTGACTCTGATTACCAAGGAGAAATAAAAATAATGCTTCGTTCACCTAGAGGCATTATCTCTGTTAACCAAGGAGATAGAATTGCTCATCTGCTTCTCCTTCCCAGTTTCCACAACTCATTCAAGAGTATGCCGCAGAATAGGAACAATAGAGGATTTGGTTCCACTGGCTCAGGACCTATGGCTTGCTGGGTTTCAGGATTGTTCACGGAGGCCTATGGGCAAAATAAAAATTCAAGATATAGAGATGGAGGGGCTGATTGATACTGGGGCTGACTCTTCCATCATTAATCTACAACAATGGCCCAAGCACTGGCCTCTGCAGAAGGCCTCAACTAGTTTAAGAGGCTTGGGATATACTAACACCCCAGCACAAAGTGCTGTAGTCTTAAATTGGGAAGATAATGAAGGGCATAAAGGAACATTCCAACATTATGTTTTGACCAGCTTGCCAGTTACCCTATGGGGAAGAGATATTCTACAGCAAATGGGGGTACACCTCACAACCAAGCCCGCAGGTGTTAAAAATAAAAATCTAAATCATCATCAAAAGGGTAAAAGATATTATTTCTAGGGGCCACTGAGAAAACAATTTTGAAAATACAATGGCTTTCTGATAAGCCAGTTTGGGTCCCTCAGTGGCCCCTATCTAGACAAAAATTACAAGCGGCTCAACTATTAATCCAAGAACAACTAGAAGCAGGACACATACAGCCTCTCCCTGGAATTCCCCCATATTTGTAATCAAGAAAAAATCTGGAAAATGGAGATTGTTACATGGCCTTAGAGAAATCAATAAAACCATGCAAATTATGGGCCCTACCCAACCTGGACTTCCTAATCCTGTAGCTATTCCTAAAAATTTCCATCTTATAACTCTTGATATAAAGGATTGTTTCTTTTCCATTCCCCTACATCCTCTGGATGCCCCCAGGTTTGCTTTTTCTGTTCCTTCTGTCAATAATAATGGCCCTGATAAAAGATATCAATGAAAAGTGCTACCGCAGGGAATGGCTAATAGCCCCACTATATGTCAAATCTATGTAGACGAAGCTATCCAGCCCATTAAGAACAAATACCCAAACCTTATGTGCCTCCATTATATGGATGATGTTTTGCTTGCTCACCCTAATCAAGAAATCTTATTTACCATATTCAGTGATATGACAGAAAATTTGAAAAGATATGGATTAAAAATTGCTGAAGAAAGGGTTCAAACTAGATCTCCCATATTATATTTAGGATTTAAAATCATGGATACCTTTATTAAGCCTCAAAAAAATTAATAAAGAAAGAACATTTGACAACCCTCAATGATTTCCCAAAATTGCTGGGAGACATTAATTGGCTTTGCCCTACACTAAGCCTCACAACTGGACAATTAAAACCCTTATTTGATATCGTTCACAAGAACCCTGATCCATCTTCACCGCGAACATTAACTCCTGATGCTAGGAAAGCTTTAAAGTTAGTAGAAAAGGCCATTGAAAGATCCCATTGTGATAGAATTGATTTTGCTCGACTGCTAATATTGATTATTATTTCTTCACAATATACACCCACAGGAGTATTTTGGCAACAGGGACCTTTATTATGGATACATTTACCCATCTCTCCTAAAAGTACAATTGAGTCTTATACCTCCATGGTGGCTAAACTTATTCTTCAAGGACTTAAGACTTCTACTAAAATATTTGGCATTCATCCCGCTACTATTATTACTCCCTATTCATCGTCACAGGTTGAATATTTGTGCTTCAATGATAATGATTGGGTTATAGCTAGATGCTCTACTTCTGCAAATTTTTATAACCATCTTCCTAAGTCTCCTATAGTATCTTTTTGTGTCAATCATCCCATTATATTTCCACAGGTAATAAAAAATCAACCTATTCCTAAGGCATTAAATGTATTTACAGATAGGTCCTCTAACGGTACTGCTGCAGTAGTCACTCAAAAAGAAAATATGATTCATATTACTGGTCAAAAATCAGCCCAATTAGTTGAACTTGAAGCTATTATAATAGCTCTAGAAAGTTTTAAAGAACAGCCTATAAATATTTTTTCAGACAGCCACTATATTGTACATGCTGTCCCTAAATTGGAGCTAGCAGGTCCAATAGCGCCACAGACTCCAGCCTTTAAATTGTTTTTTCAAATTCAAAATCTCCTATGGGAACATAAAGAACACTTATTTATTGGACATATCAGAGCTCATACCAATTTGCCTGGTCCTCTCCATGAAGGTAATCAAAAGGCTGATGCCCTCACTAAAAACAATATTTATATTTTCAGCAGTCCAACAAGCTACCTTGTTCCATTCCCAATTTCATGTCAATAGTACTACGTTACAGCAAAGGTTCAAAATCACAAAGGAGCAAGCTCGAACAATTGTGAAGGATTGTCAATCTTATGTGACACACTTGCCCAATCCACATTATGGAGTTAACACAAGAGGATTAATGCCCAATCATTTGTGGCAGATGGATGTCACTCATGAGCCAAGTTTTGGAAAATTGTGATTTATTCATGTGACCATAGATACATGCTCAGGCATGATTTTTGCTTCCTTACATTCTGGAGAAAAAGTTAAAGATGTTACATCTCATTGTCTGCAAGCTTTTGCTACATTAGGCATCCCCCAAATGCTTAAAACAGATAACGGCCCTGCATATACGTCCTCATCTTTCAAACAGTTTTGCTCAAAATTCAATATATCCCATAAAACAGGTATCCTATACAATCCTCAAGGTCAAGGTATAATTGAACGAGCTAATCGCACACTCAAAATTATGCTATTAAAGCATAAAGAAGGTAGAGTGCTCGCCTAGCACGTGCGCAGCCCGGGTTTGATCCTCAGCACCACGTAAACATAAATGCATTGCATTGTGTACAACTAAAGCAAATAAATAAATATTAAAAAAAAAAGAAGGAAATTGGAAAAATCCTAGGGACAGATTGGCAGTTGCCCTGTTTATCTTAAATTTTTTAACTTTAGATTCTAATGGATATTCGGCTGGAGACAGACACTGGAACCCACACCAACAACATAAACCTTTGGTTTACTGGAAGGATGTTCTTTCAGGTGCATGGAAGGGTCCAGATCCAGTATTAATTTGGGGGAGAGGATCTGTTTGTGTTTTTCCATAGCATGAATCCTCCTCTATATGGATACCATCTATATTAATAAAACAGATACCAAATCAAAAGGACCAAGATGAAGTTATTGAGGAATCAAGATTAATAAAACAAGTACAAAATCAAGAGTACCAAGATGAAGGTATGGAATGATTCCCTTAAAAGAGTCCTCCAATAAATTCACAATTTAAGTCTCATTCCTCCCGGCCAGGATGAGAAGAACTCTCTTTAGTGTGCACACAATTGTATTTTTTTTTTCTTTTTATATATGTCTTTATGTCTGTGTATTTGTCTAAATTTCATGTTAATGTGATGTCACAAATATATGTTTGTATGTGCGTCTGTCCAGTGTGACGTCACAAATAACAAAGCGCTTATGAAAATTAATATTATAAAAAATTTAATTATAAAACATATATATATATATATATGGATCCAAATAACTTTAATTCATTTAAGTTTAGAGTATTCAACTTGGGTTAACAATTTAAAAAGTGAAGGTACCTTCAATTTTGATTTATAGGTGTCCCTGGGATTTCTCTTCAGCAAAGAATATGACTAATACTGTATAACCTAATATTTTGGTATTTGACATGGGATTATTTATTTGTAATTAACTTTATTTGTTTAATAGCTGATTAATTTGAATTATTTTAACAGGTGATTTCATAGAAGGTTGCTGTGTATGCAGAGACTCAGGGGTTCCAGCTAACAAATTATTTTTTCAAAGTGCTTTTAGCTTTTCTTTAATCTATCTTTAATTCATTAAATACCCTCAGTCTTTCTTTGATTTGTTCTGAATGTGATATTTTGCCAGGTTATGTTTGTGGGAGCTCAAGCAGCAATGTGTGTGAGCAGAGAATTTTCTAATCTAATAATTCTATTTTTTAGTTTGACAACTTGCCTCTTGACTCAGTGCTGGAATAGCACTGCCTTTCCTTTAATAATTGATGCTTGATTTTCTAGGTAGCGGGCCCTGAAGATTTGACGGTGGCATTGTCTAGACATACAAAAGACGGCTGCGGCTACAGCTGCAGGGATTGCGGTCGCTACAAGCATCCCTGCTGCTCAAGCATCAAACAACCTCTCCAGCAGTGTGGCCTCTGCTCTGCATGCATGGGGTCTCCTGGATCAACGTGTTATAACAAGTGGACATTTTGATCTTCCATTATTTGGGACATTATGGGACAATACCTTGCGGGTATTTGTCTAGAGAACTCAGTACGTTACTTGATGGAATTTAGGGCAGCTGATTTGTTTAAAGACCTTGATACGCTATGGAACTTGGCTCTCCAGCAGAAGGCCTGCCACCTTAAAGCCGTAGCATCTCCTCACGATTGGAAGGCTGTTAGTCAACACACAGTCGATCCTGAAGGGCTCGATTGGATGGCTGGTTAGCCAATGACGGGTAAGATCCCCAGAGGGGGACAACCTAAGACAGGCACAGTCGATCCACAGGACAGTCTCATGTGGCCGACATATCAACCTAAGACAGGAGTCAAGGGCACAGCCTTGATTATCCAATGACGGGTAAGAATGTTGGTTGCACATGGACGTCCTAGAGCATCCCCTCTTTTAAAACTAAAGGGGGGAAATGTAAGAGCCCTAATTGAGGAGATAGCTAAGATAGTGGCTCGCTGAGAGCCATAAAAGTGTTCAAGTATTTTCACCTGATATTCATGCATTTATCTAAGAATCCTTTTATGCCCGTGAACACTGCGTGACACACCTGTAAGCTCAAGCTGTTAGCATGTGTCCTTGTTAAAGCAAAAAGTATTTAACCAGGTGAGGGTGAGTTAGTTGTGGTTGGAGTTGGAGTTGGAGAGGTTGATGGAGCCAGAGAGAGAAGTTAGAAGAAAGAAGAATAAAAGAACTTTTTCATTTCCATTCTGCCTCCGAATTTTCTCCCGCGGTGTCGTTGCTGCAAGAGGCAATTGCTACAGGCAGCAACAGACAGCCACTTCTAGGTTTGGTCATGAAAGAGTGACACAATAATGTGGGAGCAGAGGTCACTGTCATCATTCACATTCCCATGCCTCTGCCGTGATCTCTGCTGCATTCTTGGAGGATCGGCTCTCCTGGGTGATAACCATTCCTGTCTGGTCCTCTTGCCCCATTGCTTCCACGGGCCCTAACAACACTTTCAACAGTCTCTCTTTTTTATGTAAGTTTGCAGTTTGCATGAGTCAATTCTTTATTGCTCCTAAAGAAGTCTCTGCCTGAGTCAGATAGGGAGGACCAGGCTACATTTAAATGTTTAACCTTGATCTTCAGAGCAATAAGAAACCACTCCATGGGTAAAAGCTCTTCCAGCTCAGACTACTTACCTGGGGGAGAATATAGAGACATGGAGCATGAATGGAATTAGGTAGTAAAAGAATGACAGTAAGATCAGGTAGACACATGTGAGATTGCTGGGGAGAGAAGAGCAGAAAGAAGGCTTCTCAGAGTGGCTGACATGCTAGGACCAAAGATGATCTCACTTGAGCATCATACCGAGACCAGGGAAGGACAGGCATGGGACAGAGACTGCACTGTGTATGTGTGCAAGAGGAGTTGGGCAGAGACACTTAGTGCCACTCTTGGGTCGTACAGAGCTTTGTGTTGTCTACTTGTGGGGGCAAACATGAACAGTTTGGTCATAATTTGCCCTGATGGCATCTGATCCTGACACACTCATCTTTAACATGTTTGGTAGAAAAAAAAAGGCCACCTCAGCACAAAGCCACCTCTCCCACTACCAAGTTTCCTCGCTGATAAGATTCACTTGAAACTCTGGTTCAAACTTCTCAAGCACTGTCCCTGGAGATTCTGACTCACAGGGTCAAGGTCAAACATGAAAAGAACATGGATGAGTGCTTTCATGTGAGTCTTATCTTCATGGAAGGTGGAGAAACACCGTTGCACATTCCTTATCCCGTAGTCCTCTGTGGTGCCTTCTCAGGAAGGTGGCTTAAAAGCCTGGAGGTGTTGTTCTTAATATTGCACACAACAGCAGGACCTGAAGGCCTCAGGAAGTAGGGATTGTTGGTCCCCCTACAAAGTTTGTACTTTTGTGGGTCTTGGATGGGGTCTGAGAATCTATACTCCTAAAAAGTTCCTGGTGATGTTGTAGGTGCTGGTGCTGGATCCCACTTCAAGAATTGCTGACAGAGAAGAATACAATATCAGTGGGTGTACAGCACTTTGAAGACCAGGCCTCAGTAATTGCCACCCATCAGTTCTTGCCGGAAAACCCCACCCCAGTCAGATGCCTCCAAACAGCACAGAGGGTCAGAATTGCACAGCTTGAGCCACCAGAGACCAACGTTGCTATCCCACCCCTCATGGTTTTGTCAGAACAGAAAGTGAAGAATCTTGAGTGTTATCAACCAGTAGATTCAGTGATTCATTCTGAATTCTGATTACACAAAGAGAAAGTTTAGAGGTTAAAGGAGAGAGATGCTCATGCAGCACTGATGTTTCCATTGGTCAGCCTTAGAAGACCTGTGATAGAATTTAAAGGGAAACTGAGGCAAAAGATGCTTCGGTATGTGTTCCTGCATCAAGCAGAAGGCAAAGGAGATGTGGGTATATTGTGCTGGAAGTGAACTTGGGGGCCAAGACTGGGAAGTGTTGCTGGACAGAACCAAGTCTGAGCTTCTGCCACTGTGTATCCAGTAAAGACCACAGAGCCCCATGCTCAGAGATGACCCTCAGAAGGGCTTTCCAAGTGTCAATGATGGAATGTTCTAAGTGTTTTCATGAACTAACTGTCTCAGTACTCACACCAACCCAACGAGCAGACATTACTAACATCATGCTTTACAAATTTGAAAAGTTGGGTGCCGAAATGTCAAACATCTTGGTAGAAGCCAGAGGGTAAGAACCTATGGGAACCACATTCCAACCAGGCTGACTAGAGGTCACAACCTACCTTCTGCATGTTGCTGCTTTTTTCCTAACTGAATGCATACTTCTTGAGCACGTGCTAACTCAAAATCAGTATTTTAACCACTTGAAATGACGTTTAAAGGAGAAGGCTGGTATAAAATAAAGAAAAAGATGCTTTCCCTGCACTGAATGGTATTATAACCATGGGAAGGATAGGCCTGGTCATGGCTAATGGTAAGGAAAGGCAGATTTATGTTGAGTTCAGGGGTTATGAGCCACAGAAGAGAGGGCTGGGGAAACAGATGCCAAATCACAGAGATCTGATGAGAAAGGGGACCTTCACCTGAGCCCTAAATGGATTGTTAGCAAAACTTAACAACCCATCCCTCCACAGTTAGTACCAAAAAGAGAATTCTCCGGAGGAATTAAAAACCAGACTCTGAAGCTCTGACCTCATTTTCAAATCCCACTTTGCTTTGCATCCCGCTCTGGTGCCCAATATCCCCATCCTGCTGGCCTCAGAGGGTAATAATCTTCAAATTCTCCAGCCCAGACAAAAAGGCCTTTCCATTAACTCCCCACCGTATAGCTGAGGCGAGGCTGGAATTAAAAATAATGAAAATCAATAGGCCTTTTACTAAATGCTGAAGAGCAGAAACACGGAAATACACAGTCCTATAATATCAAAATTTCATCTAAGAGGCTTGCCGTAGCCCCATGGGACCACAGGGAGAAGAGATCGTGCCTGACTTTGTGTCCTCCAGACCCTAGTCTCCCTTAACTTGCAGATGCTATTTTTACCCACACCTATTATCTGGACTCCTCCTGGGCCAGACAAGGAGATGGAGAATGATTCTCCTTGGATCTGGTGACTGCCCTCTTGGGTCTAGCCTCCTGTGCAAGAACTCACCCCTTCTCCAAGTAATTGAAAGTGATTGACTTTCCCCTCTGGGCTTCAATTTCTTTACAGCCTTTCAAAGCACACCATGGCTCCCCTGTCTGAAGTCAAGTCTGAATGCGGCCATTAATTAACCACATAAATTTGGTCCAAGCATTAAACCTTTCTGAGTTTCCATTTCTCTGTCAGTAAAATTAAGGGTTTGGATTAACATTATCTCACTCCCATTTCCAATTTTTCCATAATTCTGGGACTGTCCACTGGTCTGAGTCAAATTGTTCATACCATATGTTTTGCCTCTACTGTAATATATTAAGGAATTGCACGTCCCCAAAAGGTCAAAGCTAAGAGATGTGCTCACATTCTGAGGCTCAAAGATGCGTTGGTGTTTAGCACCTGGATTCTCCTCCTCTCCATGCATGGTATTTAAAGTACATTAGGATGAAGGGAATCCAGGAGACATTTTTCTGGCAAGCTCAGTACATGTAAAAATAGCAAAGAGGTACAAACAAAAGCCAAGTCATCAGCTTCTTGCTCAGGCCCCAGTGTCCATCTCCAAGCCATCATAAATGTAAAGAAGAATTTAAACTAGCCTCATGACTTCCCCAGAATCCACAAATCATAGCCTGGGATCATTCACCAAATAGCCATCAGCACATGCATGGAAGTGACTCTTAGCCAATGCTGGTGTTCATGAGTTCCATTTTGTACGTAATATATGCATATAATTTCAATATGATGATGATGAAAAAACTCAGACTCAAAGAGGAAAAGGTCCCTAATGGAAGGAACAAAATAGCTTCAGGTGACCTCACCGATATTGTCAGTATTTGTCATTGAGCTTTGCAGTGTTGGCTGGGGGCGTTTGCCATTCGAGAAGCCTAGAACATTAGATATTTCTTCTTTGGCAAGAGGTCTGGGGGAATTGGGACCAGAAGATATAACAGAAGAAATATGTAAATGTTTCTAAGTGACTGTGGGAGGGATCAAACCCAGAAACCTGTTGCAAAAGAGAATCAATGTTAGGAGCCCAGGAGAACAGGCAGCAAGCATTTAGACCTGGGTACAAAACCAAGCAACCCAAAAGGCAGAAAAAAGATGATCAGTAGATCCACAGAAGGAGAAGGGTGAGCAGAAAGCCAGTCTAGGGAAACACCAGACAGCATCTCTAATAATGATATTCATTGGTACCCCTGTGACATCTTGGTAGTGTGGGGCATGGGTATCATCAAGGTTCGACAAGCCAATATGATCCACCCAAAGGAGATGGTAGGCCTGCGTGTCCTGGCTTCCTGATGTCATTGGCCTACAACTGAATTTGTTTCCCACCATCTGATTACGAGGTATATTAGAGACATCTTGAAAGATAACGTTTTACAACAAACTTATGAGCTTAAAATACCACACACTTAGTATATCAGTTGCTGGGGGTCACGAGCTAAGCCCTGGTTTTGTCAAATCCTTGCTTCCAAGTCTCATTTGAAAGCTGCAAAAGGGTGGCAGCCAGGGCTGCACTCAAGTCAAGGCCTGGCTGCAAAAGCATCCTCCTCCAGATCCAGGTGGTGCTTGGCAGCACCCTGCTTCCTGAAAGCCACCAGACCCAAGGCCTCAGCTTCCTTGCTGTCTGTCAGTATCAGGCTGCCTTCAGTTCCTGCAAGTGGCCTCTTCCCCAGAGCAGACCACAGCCTGGGGCCCTTGCATTCTTATAGCCCACAATGTGAGTCTCCAAACAAGACAATGTCACAATCTCCCATAATCTAACCATGTATGTGGAAGCACATATATCCCCGTATCTTTGGTTAGAAGCAAATTACCAGACATGGCCATACTTAAACAGAAGGGATGATGCAAGGGCATGATTGCGAAGAGACTGGGATCAGGAGCTACCTAGAGAGAGAGCGGCTCCATCACGTTGCTGCATGATTTCAATGCTACTCTTCTATCTTCCTTGAAAAATTAAGCCAAGGCCCCACAGCACTGTCAATGAGCTACATCACAAAGTTAAGTACAGGTAGTTGGGTCAGACAATGGGCCTCTCACAGCATGCCAGGTTAGTGGGCCAAGGTTGTTTTTCCTTTCTCTTTGGTCCTGACTGTATTTCTTTCCCAAAAATCAAAACCTTCCTTCTCCCAAATAGGCAAGATTCATGAACTAGAAGAAATAAGATGAGTAATCCAGATGGGAAAAGTGTAAGGCTCAACAATTTGGGTCCCTTAAATATACTGCACAAGTTGAGGCAGGGCTTGGTAAGGAAGGCTTGTGAATAAGACTGAGAGAGTTTGGTTGACTCCGTGAGTCAGCAGCGTGATGTGGCTGCCAAGAATAGCAAAGGCGACTGTGGGCTGTGACACACAGCGGAATTTATCTGGAAGGGAGGAGGAACTGACCCTTCCTCACTTGGTGTGACGGTGATGACATGTGGAGGGTGGAGATCCTTGCAGGTCCTTTCTTCCAAGGTGGGTGGGGGGCATGGACACATTAGAGTACCTGCAAAGGAGGAGCCTGGGGAAGATGAAGAGGGTAAAGCCAGGGAGATGACAGAATGGAGAAGGACTGAGAATACGTAATCTGCAAAGACAAAACCCTAAAGATGATAGTCATATTCTCTAAGCCTGGAGGGCTTTCCTAGGGACAAGCAATTAGATGATTTTATGTGAGCCCAAAGGGCAGAACTAAAACCCACAACGGAAGGAATGAAGGATCAGATTTCTGCTCAGGCTGAAACACAGCTCCAAAAGGCACAGCTGCCACGGCAGAGAATCAATGCTTCCCGTTGGGGGTCCTCATGGAGTCCTTTCCTTATTCTGCAGGACTTATTAGTTCTCACTGACACCGAGCATCAAACTGTGCAGAAACCCAACAAAGAAGATTCAGCCCCTTTGTGCAAGGAATGTACCTTGAGCAAGACAAGCCAGCAAATGACTTTTATGAAACAGTGGAAGTGTCTGGTGCTGGAGGAACCAACAGCCCCAAGCCTCACATATTTATTTCTTGTCAATGTCACATGTAGGAGACCACAGCTCAGCTCCTGTGACTTTGTGTGCTTTCTTTTTTTTTTAATATTAATTTGTTTATTTATCTTCATTAGTTATACATGACAGTAGAATGCATTTATGCACTGTGATATCATACATAGATGGGATATAATTTCTCATTGTTCTGAGTGTACATGTTGCAGAATCATATTGGTCATGTAGTCACATATATACATACAGTAATAATGTCTGTTTCATTCCACTATCTTTCTCATCCCCACATCTCCTCCCTCCCCTCCCTTCACTTCCCTCTACCTAAACCTAGGTAGTGCTATTTTTCCCTAGTGCCCCCAGCCTTATTGTGAATTAGCATCCACATATTAGAGAAAACATTCGACGTTTGGTTTTGTGGAATTAACTTATTTTGCTTAGCATGATATTCTCCAACTCCAACCATTTACTGGCAAATGCCCTAATTTCACCCTTCTTTAAAGCTGAGTAATATTACATTGAGTATATATACCATATTTTCTTTATCCATTCATCTATTGAGGGACACCTAGGTTGGTTCCATAGTCTAGCTATTGTGAATTGAGCTGCTATAAACATTGATGTGGCTGTGTCACTATAGTATGCTGATTTTAAGTCCTTTGGGTATAAACCAAGGAGGGACCACACTGAAGGAATTTGGGGCAGGAGAGCAAGAAAGATAAAGGGAATTTGCCACACCTTTGAAATTTTCCCCTTGGAAATTTCCCCTGGTTCAGCTACTCACCACAGAGCTAAAGTCCCAAAGCAAGTCTTCTAATCCTTCCCAGGAACAGGTCCTCAAAGTGACTATGGGAATGCAGAGAACAAAATATCCCTTTCCCCCTGAGGAAACCAGAGAAGATTTTGTGGAAGAGGTAACTCTTGGAAGGACCTTTGAAGATGGAAGGGATCATTCTCAATAGCCTTAGACTAATCATTCTTCCTCTTGAAAATCTCCATTACATTGATTATGTAGAATAATGCATTTTAATGTGAACATTTATAGATCAGTTAGCTGTGGTCTAAGAGGGATCGTTGTCTTGCCCAGAAGAGAGAGGAAATGAATAAACAATCAACCTTCTACTAAGGGGAGAAATCTACAGAAATTTAAATGATGTAAATGAAATTTAACAGTTGAAAAATTACAACTTTGAAGAGCTAGGTTAATCTGGGAAGGAATGGGAGTGAATCAAGAGAGAAATAGAAGAAGCTGAATTTAATTAAGGGACCTAGAAGGAAGATATTAGTAGCTGTTCTCCGTGAGGAATAATAAATGAAAGATTGTCTGTCATTTTGGGTTGCAAAGGCATAAATTATGGTTCTCTCATGCTTCCCTCCCCCAAAACAGAATATATTTAATCTAGCTGTGAACATTCCACAGATGGAGGGAGAAAAATAAGGCGGATTAAAGTTTGTTTGTTTGTTTAAAAGAAATTTTTATTTTCTGAACACCAGGAGCAAAGCAATTCTCAGTAGGGTAGGAGAGGAAAATTGTTCCTCTTCTCCTGAGCGAGGCCAGTGCATAGGGGAAGTTGGATGAGGCAAGGGCGGGCACAGAGCCTCAAGTATCTGACGGCCCACGTTGTGCATGCTTTAATTTTTAATACATTTTATTTCTGTGTTTGAGGAGTAGTTTTGTTTTGTTTCCTTTTTATCCTGGTGAAAAATTACTCTTGTAAAGCTCTTGGAAGGAACAAACCAAATGCCAACTGCACCCTGCAAAGTGGGTGAGAAGGAGGTTTCCCTGGGAATAATCTACGTGAACACGGCGGTGCTCGCCTGTGAGGAACAACTTGACTTCCCTGTATTAAAAAGCGTTGTGATGACAGCAGAATGCATTACATTTCATATTACACATATAGAGCACTTTTTTTTTTTTTTTTTTTTTACAAATCTCTGGTTGTATGCAAAGTATATTCACACCATTCATTATAACATCTTAGAATAAAAAATGTTTTAAAAAAAAAAAAGCGTTGTGATGTAATAAAATGACAACAGTAATTGCCTCAAATGCTAATGTTGGAGTGAGTAGGATGGGCACCAATGGGTGAAGCTGCTGCTACGCCAGGCTCAGTCTGGATGGAAGTTGAAGGCCCAGGGAGTGGGCAGCTCTGTGTCTGCAAGGCCAGCACTGTGGCACCGCTGGTAGTCATTACATTGGGCCCTGAATATGTGCCACACTTGCTTCTCAGACTTTCCAGGCATTTTCTCATGTAATTCTCCTGAGAATACCACATATGAACATACAAGTCAATAAAAATGAGTGACAGTTACAAATAGGCTCTTAATTAAAAGAAGATCTGCAGATAGCTATTAAGCATAGGGAAAGTATTCAACCTCCTACGTCATAAAAAAAATTTTTTTTTTCAAGTTAAAACCCGTATGACACCCTGCTGCAGTCAGCAGAGTGGCTAGAGTTGAACAGTCTGGTACCTACAGGTTCTGGAGAAGAAATGCAGGAACATTACTGGTGGAGTCTGAGTTGGCCCCACCAGTCTGGAAAACAGACCCGCCTCAACCACTGGGATTGGGTGCTGGCAAGTCCTGTGATGCAGCTATCCCACCTGTAGGTGTGCGACAGACACAAGTGTTTGCACCAAAAATATACACAGGAGTATTCATAGAAGTGTAACTTGTCAAAGTCCTAAACTTGAAACAAATACCACCCACAGAAGGATTGCTAAGAATAGTCGTGTTGTTCATACAGCACAGCGCTGTTCACCAAGAGAAAGGAACTTCATCCAAACACAGCAACATGGATGAATTTACAAACAATGCTGGGCCAGAAGATTGACGCCAGAGGGAAGCTGTGTGGTGGCATCAAAATAAAGTTCCAAAGTTTGCAAAATTAAACTCTAGTTTTAAAACTCAAGGTACTGGTGACTCAGGAAGGGGTGTCTAGAGAGTCCTGATGAGGGAGAGGCATGCCAGCCTCCTGGAGTGGCCCAGTGGCCCTCATCCTGCCCTGTGTGGCCAAGGAAACCTGTCGGAGTCTCCTGAGCCCGTTTTAATCCTGATCCAGAACAGGGGAAAAGCCAGGTTTGATGTGCTGTTTACCTTCCCTCCAATCTCCACGGACAAATGGATTTTCAATCTACTTTCTTCCTAAAGAGAATACTGAAGTCGTCCACTAATTGATTTTTTAGAAATGAAAAACCCTGTCCCTAATCTATTCCTGATAAATGGGAACTCTAGCCAGACACAGTGGCGTATGCCTGCCATTCCAGCTACATGGGCAGCTGAAGCAGGAGAATCACAAATCCAAGACTCGCCTCAGCAGCTTGGCAAGGCCCTAAGCAACTTAGTGAATCCCCATCTCAAAAAAGAGAAAAAAAAAAAAAAAAAGAACTCTTAAAAGAGCTGGGGATGTGGCTCAGTGGTATAGTGCTTGCCTAGCATGTGCAAGGCCCTGAGTTCAATCTCCAATACGGAAAGAAAGAGAGAGAGAGAGAGAGAGAGAGAGAGAGAGAGAGGAAGGAGGGAGGAAGGAAGGAAAAGGAAGGAAGAAAGGAAGAAAAAAAAGAAATTGGGAGTCTAAATATACAATAAATGCTTCATTTAATAAAGATATGCATAAACAACTTTTAATGTTAAAGACTTACAAGTACACAGTACAACAAACTAATAATTTCAATTTCCTTTTTCATTTTTACTTGTTATTTACTCAGTCTTAATCCATGAATTGCCTTTGGGTAGGGAAATTATTAGTATTATTTTTCTTCTTTCTAATTTTCTGTAACTTTCCCAATTAGCTGTAATAAGTAATTAGTACTTTTCAATAGAATGAATGCAAAAGCAAACCTTACAAATTCAGCTTAACTCTTTAATACACGTGCAGCCCTCCTTCAGGATCAGTGGAGAATTCTGCCCTTTGAAGCTGCTCCACTGAAACTCAGGCCAAGTTCCCTGGCTGCTGTGGTCCAGCCTCCTCTGTGAGACCTCCATTCCCTGTCCATCCAGCTGGAAGCTGAGCTCCCAAGCCCTTGAACTAAAGCCACCTTATTTCTTTCACTATGACCAACATTTTAAGGGTTGGTACACATTCCTAGAAAACAGTAGTATCCATCTCTTGACTGATTAAAGGATTTACTGATTGATAACTGCCTCAACATTTGATTTAGGGCTGCTGTTTCTTGCTTTTGCTATTATAATATCATTCTCTCTTATATAATACAAAAGCTAATGTGAAAAGTCCAAAGGAAAAAAATGTCATAAAATATGATTTTGGAGTGCTGTTTAAAATATTTTAGGAAATAACATATTGCATTTCATTGACCTTAAGGTTTTTTTTTGTTTTTTTTTTTTTTTTTTTTTTTGTTTGTTTGTTTTTTGATTTGTTTCATTTTAAAATTGGGAACATTTTGTGATTGATGGTGTCACAATGCTGGTGTCACTGCCTGTTCCTTCCTGGATACTGCCTAGTGATCTAGTGGTCAGCAGCCTCTGGACTAGCCACGAGTGACCCTAGCTTCTGATATCCATGCTCTTTGGTGAGCTCCTGCCCTGGAGTGCAGGTTGGACCTAGTGACTTGCTGCCAACAACCATAAAATGGTAAATGTGACAAGATATCACTTCTGAGGCTAGTTTCCAAAAATGCTATTGTTTTTGTCTTGGATGTCCTTTTTTGCTGTCAACTGCTCACTCTGATCAAGCACATTGCTGTGTTGTGACATGCTCTACGAAGAAGACACTTCAAAAGGAGTTGAGGCAGTTTGCTGGGATAGACAACCAGGAACTCAGGCTCCCAGTCCAACCACCTGCACCCAAGTTCATCCTCTCAGCAGCCACATGAGTAAACTTGGAAGCAGCTCCTTCCCTATCCAGGCCTTGCAGTCCTGGTTAACACCTTGAACACAGCTTAAGTCAGAAGACACAGCCAAACCATGCCCAAATTCCTGACCCATAGCAACTGTGATACCAAAAAAAAAAAAAAAAAAAAAAATGTGTGTTGCTTTAAGCATGAACTTTTGGGGTCATTTGTTATGCAGCAATATGTAACTGATACACTCACGATGGTATCACTTCAACTGAAATATTAACATGATTCAAGTACATGTATTGAGTGGAGTTGCCATTTGTAAAGTCTTTAAAAAATATACTAGATTTGACACTAGAATGAAAAGTTTTTCCATATGCAAAATGGGCAGAAATTAAGCACTGGGGCAAAAATACAGTTTATGAAGTCAATATGCTTAGTTGTAGGAATGGCCAGAAATTCTATATTATTTTACCAAACAGTAACCGAGTGCTTTATGGGGTTGTAGTAGTTTTCCAGGACTGCTGAAACACAGTACCAGACTAGGTGACTTAAAACAACAGAAATTTATCCTTTCCATCCTGGAGGCCTAAAGTCCAAGATCAAGGATTAGCTGGGTTGATTTCTTCCAAGGTCTATTAGGAAGAGTTTGTTCTATGCCCTTTCCTTTGGCTGGAAGATTTCCGACTTTTCCCTGTGACTTCAGGTTGTCGTCTTTCTGTCCTTGTCACCATGTCCAAAGTTCCCCATTTTACAGGGATCTGTGGATTTAGGGCCAACTCTAATGTCCTTACCTACCTTGACTTCTTCTGTCAAGCCCCCATCTCCCAGTATAGTCATATTCTATGGTTCTGGTGTTGTGACTTCAAATGATTTTGGGGGACATATAGTTCAACCTATAAGACCAGGCAAAGTGACATACTCATAGATTTGGGGCATTAGGATGTGCACATCTTTAGGGACCACCATTCTGCCCATATCAAGGATGTCTTTGTGCCCCAGTGTGAGTTGTGTGTGGCTGCTCTGAGGGGAGAGATGGCAAACTTAGAAGAAAATGATGTTATCTGCACTAGAAATGGCTCCCTGTGATATTTTTCCAATGGAAATGGGCTGGTTCTCTGTTTTTTTTCTGTACAGGGTCTCTTCTTCCTGATCTGCCTTTTCAGAGTTACTTGCTTTACAGGTGAACACAGGTAAACTCACAAATCAATTCTGGTGAAAGGCACTATTCAACCTCAGTGGCAGAAGGACTACTCCCTATATCCAGCCTTTCAAAGTATATACACCAACAGTGTGCTATGCACTGCTCTGACGAACCACCTTAACTGAACCAGAAAATATGGTGTTACAGGTAAATATCACTGTATTCATTTTCTACAAGAAGAAATGAGGTGTAAAGAGAATACATGAATAGATTGGAAGGACAGAGATTGAAATTAGGACTCCAAAGTCTTGCTTTTTGAGAACTGTCCTTGTCCCCTGTGATTTCCAACTATTAACGATGTCCAGAGCATTTACTGTCTGTTCACAGAAATGGTCCCCCAAAGGGTCTGTATGTACCACAGAGCTCCTTAGGATGCTTAGGGACTTATTTATTTATACTTTATTTACCTAAGAAAGAAGGGATCATCTCATTTAATTACTTGTTATAACAACAATGCGTATTTATTCAGTGTATGCTGTGTGCCAGGCACTTACTGGGTAATAACATAAGAAATCTATCCTTATTGTTTTCCTCATTTTATAGAGTAAAGAACTGAGATTATGTTACGTAAGTGAAATCAGAGGGCTAACAGTGCAGAGCCGGGATCTGAGCCCCAGCCACCTCATGCTGCAGCCTGCCATCTTGGGGTTTGTGGTATCCGTTGACTGTCTATGCTGGGGGAGCTCAATTCCCATCCTCTTTCTAAGTATAACTAGAGTCTGAATGACATAGACCATGAGCACAGTGAACTCTTGCAAATACCAGGAAAGAGCCAATACCACCGTCAGAATTAGAGAATGGGCCAGGAAAAAGAGGAATCAAGGGAGCTTGTCAGTTTTGTGGGTTTCAAGCAACGTCAGTAAATGGCACCCTCTTCCAGGCTTATGCAGCAAAGACCTTCCTTGTATCAGTGCCAGCTCTTGTACTGGAATACAAAAGCTGGTGATGGGCATCCTGCCCTCCAGAGAATCCCCCAACACCTCTCTGACACTTGGCTCTATGGGGAGGAGGTGTTATCACTATCTCACTTATCTCCAGGGTCTACCCGAGTCTTGGCAGAGCTTGAGAGCTGGGAGGAAGGAGTGACCAAGGCCACAGCTGAGTTCTGAACCACTCATGAACTCGAAGCCCACCCCCCACCCACACACACTGAGAATAAGTGTGTCAGGAACAGCGGTTCTGACAGCTTTCATAGTTAAAGGCTGATCATAACGCGGAGAGCCAATTACACCGAGAATTGAGCTTTTAAGCCTAGCATTTTCTTTCGGCAATTAGTTTACGCAATACAATTATAACAATATCATGAATATCAGATTTAAATACCTTAAGGATAGTTACATTCCTAGAATGTAAGTGTAGGACCCAAATCCCTTCTCTTTCATTTAAAGAACTAATAATATGTTGTGTATTCCTCTATTTTTTTATGGTGTGCACAGTTGAAGGTAAGAGAGGGTTGAAGAATTAGACTTTGACCTACTTCTAAGTCTAGAACTGCTAGGTGCACGCTGGAACATGCAGCCTTCAACTTGAACTCCTTATGTTTGTATGTAAGATGGGGTATGTGGAGAATATATCCAGATCTTAACACACAGTGACTCAGTAAACAGCATGATTTGTAGTATGTCTATATACCTCTGTCTTATTTCACCTTGTTTTTTAATGGACTCTCCTGATTTGTACAAGACAATCATCTTTATTAGTTTACAACAAATACTATTGTACATTTATTGTGAGATGCTAACTTGATCACTTTATGCAATGTTTCTCCAATTATGAACCAATTGCTTAAACTTCAAAGCTTTCTATGAAATAATTATTACTACTTACAAAGGGGAAAATAGAAGTACTAGATATTCTAAGTGTCGATGTAAATGTCTCAGAAGGGTTCCAAGAGTCTGGGCAAAGAGAATTCTAGTTTGCATGTCTTTGGTTCTATTTAGAATCTGGAATCCAAACAAAGCCAAGCGGGGAGGAAGTAACACTGTCGCTATATCAGTACAATAGGACCACATCTAGAGGACATCTCTGGGGACTCCAGGCTAGAGAGAGATGCTAGAAGTGTTCAGGGTAAGACGTAAGCTCTGAGACCACATTCCAAAGGCTCTTTCAGCCTTCCTAGCATACAGAGAACAGAGATGATTTGTTATTTGTCTGTCCCTGCTTATCTGTGAGTTCCTTAAGGAGGGACAGTTTTCCCTTCTTCCCCACAAATCATCTGTGTACCCAGCATAGGTGCTGCTATGGCGCAGGTACCAGGTAAATGTTGGTTCAGTGAACTGATTGATGGGACTGCAAGGAGAGGAAAAGAGTTTTGTTTTTGTTTTTGTTTCCCTGTACAGAGGGAGAATCTTTGAATAAGGTCTAAAAGAAAATCAAGAGGATCAGCCAGCTTTGGTCCCAGGAAACCTAAATCAAGAAGAGGGCCACAATTTTCCATTGCCCTGAAGGCGTTCCAGCACTCAACAGGATCTAATAATTTTACAAAGGGAACAACTTCAGGCCTGCAATATTGCCATTTTTGTTGCACTAATGTGTGTAATTCCAGGCAAAGTTTGACAGAAGATCAGAAATAAAAGCAATATGTTGTCTGTAGTTGTTTATCCAACACAACAAATGGACTATAAGCTATTTATATGAAATTGTATTTAACAGACTTCCTCTACCTGAATCAACTAAGCATTTCTGCTCTGTGATGTCATTATCTATACAGAGCCAAGCTTGCCATTAAAAGTCACAGGCTCAGTGCCTAGGGCCCACGGTGCCTTCGGGCCATCTAAAAATATTATAATTTCATTTAAAATCAGAAGAAAAAAGTAAGTTTTGAAGTTAAAGAAAGCATTTAAATGAGAATTCATCTTTATGCCAATATGATTATTAAATATAATGTTTATTTGTGTATGTGTGTGCATTACTCAGAATTTTGTTTCTATAATAAAATACTAGAGGCAGGTAGACCTATAGATACAGAAGCTTTGTAAATGGCAGGTTCTTGCAAGGGCTCTGCCTAAGTAGCATGCCCCCATGGTGGATGGCAGTGGCAGGATGACAATCAGGAGCAAGCCATCACATCTAGAAGCAGGAAGCAGACGGGGCGGGGGGCCAGGCCTGCACCTTCCATAGCCCCCAGCCCTTTGGAGATTTACCAAGGGTTCACAGAGAATCACCTAAATCCCTCTGTTAGGCATGCTTGTGATGACCCAAGGACATCCCAGTAGGCCCCACTTCCTAAAGGTTGCACCACCTCCCACTACTGCCACCCTGAGGACTGAGTCATTGACAAATGGGCCCTTGGCAGACATTCAAACCATATCCAAATCATAGCATTATGTAAAGATGCAACCCACAGAGACGTAAGTGCTACAGGTCATAACTCAACCCTGTAACCACACACGACAAGAAGAAATCTGCTATCATGCAAAGAACAGAAACCATGTTTCAAAAAAGAAAAACACCAAATAATTATTGATGATAGATGTGTGGACTGTTTGTAGGTAAACTGGGATCTGGGGTGGACAGCTTTGGGGGACATGTGAAGGGTGAGCTGAATTGGAAGGACAGACAATTCTCCATGTTTTGTGGCTCTGACCCTCATTTCCTCTCTCACAGGCAGACTGCTCTGGCTAATTAGCAAATCAAAAGAAATAGAAACAATTCTAGACCTCAGCACAATCAAATTAGTGGAGTTATTTGAGGATACCATTCTCACACAGCATAATCATGCTCTCTTTGTTTTGGTCAAAATGTGTGGAAATTATCTTGCAAACCCAATGCCTTCCCCTCTACCCAACCAGTTCTATGGGTAGCTGCATTTCCTATCAGCTCTCTTCAGTTTTACAGATGATCTTTTTCTATGAAGACAGGAATGCACAATGCGCAATTAAGCAATATCCATCAAGCTTCCCATACAAGAAGGACCTTTTAAAAATACATTTGACTTTTAAGGTGATTCAGCAGTAAGAGCCATTAGCACAACCAGCTAAATCAAGACTTGGAAAGTTTATTAAAATTGGATTTTTAACCTGATCCCAATTTCCTCTGCTTGTAAAGAATCCCATTGGACTCTTCAATATTCATGCTATTAACCTGAAAGATTCCAACGGCCATTATGAGAGGAGAGGTATGTAGGGCAGCCCAGTAGACAGAGCTTGCAGATAAAATCCCCCTGAGTCTGGTCAGGGTGGAGTGAGAATGGGTCCTAGATAGACAGCTTCAAAAGAAGCAAGCTAACTCTTTTCCTCCCATCCTGCCTCTCCTACTCTTGACCTCACCAGTCATTACACAGGAGAGGAAGAACAATAGCCAAAACCAACAACAGCAAACCATTCAATTGCAAGGAGCACTAGGTTAGGAGTCTATATTTTTAGTGGAAGGGTGTCCATATCTTCCTCTGGTGCTCCATTGAACTCTCTTAGCTACAAAATTGGGGAAGTCTGGACTAACATTCTTTAAGATTAGTTAAGGGACACCCTTTCTTCATGTGTCATGCTGAATAAATTGATTCACGTCTGTAAGCCTCAGTTTCCGTTTGTTAAATGGATAAACCCTAGCTTCTTTCTAAGAAGGTTGCTCTAAGAACATAAGGTGCAGCTTACATAACTCATTTTCTACAGTTCCCTGCACACGAGCCTTGGCTATATCTTAGTTGCTGGTATTGCCCATGACTGGCCAAATTCATAGGTCACTTCCTTTGGTTTCTACTTCACTCCTTGAAACTTCCCTTCTGCTAATGCAGCTTACAATTTAACGAATGTCAAGGGGTTTCTGCAAAGATGTCCTGTGAGTCAACATTGTCTCTGTTTCAGACAAGATTTTGATATTCTCCCTTAGGGCAGTGGTAGCTTCTCACTTTCCATTTTTCCCTCAGTGCCTGCAGTAGCATTGGATACATACTGGGTGCTCAATCAGTACTTTTTAAATATTTTTTAGCTGTAGATGGACACAATACCTTTATTTTATTTATTTGTTTATTTGTGGTGCTCAGGATCAAACTCAGTGCCTTACACATGCCAGTTAGGCGCTCTACCACTAAGCCATAACCCCGGCCTTTCAATCAACATTTTAATAGCTTAAATGTTAGCAATGCAGAGATCATCTAATCACACTCCCATTTTTCAGCTGATGACACTGTCTTGGGTCACACAACTAAAAAGGACAGCCGCTCTTCTATGGATATCCATTCTTACACCATGGCTATGGAATGGGAACATATCTAGCCTAAGTCATCACACTAAAGGAAATTAAATCTGTAGGCTTTTTTTTTTTTTTTTTTTTTTTTTTTTTTTTTGAGCAAGGTTTGTTTCAGACCCCATACAAGGGTTTGGGGGAAAAGAATGATGGCATGGTGCCCATGATGAAGGCACTTCTCAACTTCCGGGGAGGACAGGCCCCTAGGCAGATATTTTCTACAGAATGTTGGTGTTGTTACAGCAGAGCTAAGCTCTTGTGCCACCTGAGTGCCTAGATAGGAAATATAATTCATGTCCAGAGCCTTCAGGGAGGACTGATTAGGGGAGGTGGTAAATATCTGCAAAAGAGTCATGATGCTAAATAAGAACAAAATAATCTATCTGTATTTTCACTTATCTAAATATAAGAACATTATTGATTAATGAATGTGTGCTATTTTTTTTAAGGAGAATATATGACGTGCCAGTTCTCAAATTCTTGTCACCTGTCAGATGGGCCTGGAGTCACTTCTGCAAATGGAAGCAACTAACAGACACGGGACTGAGGCCTGGGGTTCTAGTTTCTTTCAAGGTCTTGTGATAGGTAATGAAGTAGGTCAGTTAATCTGCTTTTGGCTTCCATGGTGCAGAGAGAAGCATTGTTATCCCTCTTTGTGTCTCACAAATGAGTTTTGAAATTCATATTATGGGTAGCATAACACTTTGAAACTTTTAGAAAAAATTATCATAACAATTTTGAGTATCAAAACCTCTGCCTCTTTTGGAGAACTCATGATCTGCACGGTGCTTGGCTATGAGTAGAAGCATAAGGATACCATGATTGGCAGGGCTTTATCTTAGACTTTATCTTAGACTTGCATTTGACCAGAACCCTCATACATGATTTTACACAGCTTCCTAGAGTAGAGGAGAAACGCAGTCCTGTACATCTAAGGTAAATTTAAATGCTAAGGCTTTCCAAAGTGCAGCTTTCAAGTGACTTTTTAAAAGTTCATATAGCCAGGGTCATTAAAACTTCTAAAAATTTATTTTTAAAAAGGAAGTCTTGATCCAGTCCTCTTGGATACATCTGGTCTTACTAACCATTAAATACTGCAGTTGGTGTCGCTTTGCCTTCTAAAAGGGCAGAGACTAATCTTTGCAGGAATTAAGGGGTCAATTCCCTGTAGAAATTCCCTATAGGAACCTTACCTGAATTGGAAGACTATCAATTAAACAAATATAGTAAATGGCAAGTTTGAATCCTTCTAAATATTATCTTTGAATATTTAAGATATGGAAGAAGTATTGAAATCTCATGCAAAGAAAATTGTTTTGATGTGCATTTGACTTTTACAAAAACAAAACAAAAAACAGTACCACTTTTGCTGACCCGCCTTTGAGGACAGCTTGCTTTGGCTCAGGTAGGCAGGCAGCCCAGTTTCTCCATGATTCCCAACCCATTCCTCTCCAAATCTTAAATTGAACTACTGTGTGCAGGTCCGTTCTTGCACAAAACCTCTCAGCTTCCGAACTAGGGGGTCGTGGAGGGGCCCTTGCTTAATTTCAGCGCTGACATTTGCAATCCTAGCAGACTTGCAAAAGCAGAACGGAATTCTCCATGCTCTCCTCACAAGTCCGCATCTATGTTCCGACGCGAAACTAAAGGGAGGGTGTACACCGTTCAGTGGCGACACAGTGCACTGTGAAATGGGCTCCTGGAACGGTTCCCGGCCCAGGCGGTCGCTGCTGTCCCAGCCCCGCTGCAATGGGAATTGGAGCGAATGGCTCCCCCTGCTTCCCGGGCGGCGCACCGGTGCCTAAGGTGGGTCACCCGCCTGTAAGGGAACACGTGGTGCGAACACTGTGGGAGGAGCGCCCATTTTGGGGACCGTGCAGAGCCGGGAAGTGGGGGAATAGATGGGTTCCAAGCTCAGACCAAGCAGGGGTCAGAGAGTGGACAGGACATTCCAGGTTTGCAGCGACAGCGAAGTCTGCCAATCCACTTGCCCCACCCTCCTGTAAGCGCTCGTCCCTCACCTAGAAACCCGAGGAGCCGCTGCACAGGGTAGGCGGGACCAACTCCTCTAGGACCCGCTGCTGAAGCTCCTGCCAGGTGGGGTCCTGCTGAGCTGCCCAGCGCAGAGTCGCTCCGGGCATCCAGCAAGCGTGAGTCCGGGCCGCACCGGAGCGCGCCGGGCAGCAGTGGGCGCTCGCGATCCTCCTCTGCCCAACGCGCTCTCCCTCGGGGCCCGGCCTCCTCCGTCCCTCCTCCTGCCTCTGCTCCTCCTCCCGCTCCTCCCCTCCTCAGGAGAGAGCACCAAAACGCCCGCCTGCAAGGTCCTCCGCGGGCTGGCAGCCTCGAGCCGCCGCCACCGCCGCTTCTCTGTGGGTGTCGGAGCCCCTTCCCCGCCCTCCTCGGGGCGTCCCGGAATTCACTCCACTCGCCGCGGGTGCTCGGCGGTGCTGCACATGGCCCAGCCTTGGAGCCGATTTAGGGAGCCCGACGGGCTGGACTACACCGCGGCTCAGGTGAGTGCAGCGCTTGTGGGGCGGGGGCTCCTGGCTGGGAAGCGGCACCCAGGTGCCCTCGCCTGGCGCCCCAGACTCGGGCAAGTGCGGAACCCAAGGTGAGTCGAGGCTGAAGCAGGTGGAGTGAAAAGGGAGGAGAGAATGAGAAATAGGGTCTTCTCATCATCCTCACCTCCTTCTCTAGCACCTCAGCTCTGGAAGTCAGGAGCACTGGTCTACAAGGGCAGGAATTGGAGTTCTGACTCTTGACGAATTGGATCCCCCCCCCCCCCCCTATCAGATTCGGAGGTTTTCTCCTGTCCTCCGCTAAGCGCCGGCGGCATCTCATTAGGACACTGTGCGGCGACTGGAGCGCAGCGCTCAGCCAGCCTGGGTACCACCTGGGGCGGAGAACCAGCGGGCGGACAGTGGGCAAGTCACTCAGCTGACCGGGCATCCTGGGTGGGGACGATTTGGTCTGGCTGACCTTTGCGGTCGGTTGGAGTAAAGAAGCGATGGGGCATCTCCCGAGGGATGGGGAGCTCGCGAGGAAAGAGATTGAAGCGACAGCCCGGACTGTAAGTAGCCCATCATCCGGGAGCCAATTACAACTGGATCTTGATATTTCAGCTTACTTTTTACTTTTTTTTTTTTTTTTTTTTTTCCGCCTTGGTTTCTATTTCGGGCACCATGGATAGTGGAGGAGGTTGGGGGCAGGGGGTAAAGGGAGCGAACCCGCCGTGGGAGCGCTTAGCCCCCTACTCGGAACCAGGGGCTTAGTCGCCCAGCCTGACTGCTCCAGGTGTGCTCGCCCAGCTGGGCGGCTGACCGAGGGGTGCTCCCCCTTCTGGCAAAGGCTGTCCAAGAACCCGAGGGCCGGCTTCAAGGGCCGAACCTGGAGCACAGGCGGATGGTGAGACGGAGAAGCTGGAGCCAAAGCCAGGATTACCGGCACCGTAGTCATAGGGCTGTGCTGGGCTCAGGAGTTATTTGCCGGCGCTATAGGTCTTACCTCCCACCACTTCCACCAAGGTGGCACGAGAGCTTCCTTGAACGCCCAGGGCCTTCTCTTGGGCCAAGAGTTGCACCCCGTCTTTGCAGAACCAGTCATATCCTTGACTTGCCTTGCCTTGTGCAAGACTCGCTCCTCCCCTTCCCTCGGCGTTATCCCAGACTATTTTTATCCGCAACTTGCGCCAAGATGCTTTTGGGGGATCCTGGGGACGCAACTCCAAATGCGCTGTCTTCAGACTGCGCTCCCAGAAGCAGTCTCTTGCTACCTAGAGTAGCCTCAAAGAGTATCGAGGAGAGCGGCCAGGGGTGGAAGGAGGGAGTGCAGTGTTCCGCTCCTTCCTTCGCAAACCAAGCTCTCCTCCAGCGCCGCACCAGGGCTGGATTGCTCCTCCAAACACTAGTCCAGCAGGGAGAGCTGGGAGCCGGTCCTTAGCTGAGTACCAAGGAGCTTGGGCACTGGGTATTTGGCCAGCTGCTGCTGCGGTGGCTGCAGCCACAATACAGACAAGATCCTTCAGTTCCAGCCGTTCGTTCCATGTCGCTTTGCAATCAAATATCACCTCGTTTTGTTAAAATATAATTACCAGCTTCCACTAGAAGATTAGTTGCAGGAATTTTATATTTAATTTTTTAAAGGAAGGGCTATAACCCAACTTTTGCCTCCCTGCATTTCAAAGCGCTCTCTTTGGTTTTCAGAATTATCGTTTGCTTTCTGGTTTCCCAGTAACAGTGGGTGCAGTTAGAATAAGCCTGACCTGCTGAAATTCCAGGAGATGAATGCTTCAGCTGCAAATCCCTGCGCTAGCCTTTCCTTTGTATTTCCAGTGCTTAGATAACCCGCCACAGAATTGCAGAAAATACATATTGAAATATACCATTATGTTATATAAGATTTTCTCCTGCCCTAGTCAGGGGAAGATCTCTTCTAATGGAGACTTTCCAGGCTTCAGCTCCCTATCTAACTCTTCCAGCAGACTTTGACAGGGATGGACAACTTCATGACTAAGCACTCCTAAATCAGCAGTTAATTAGGACAGCAGCACAGAGCAAAGCTTGTGGAGCTTTTTCTGGGCTGAAGGTCCACTGTGAAGCTGCTGGGTTTGTAGCTTGAAGATGGAAAGTAGTTATTGGGGAAGCTGATGACAAAGTGATGCCTTGAACTAGCAACTAGGAGTTTCCACAAGCCAGGGGGACTTGACTCTGATGATGACAGGATTAGCATTGGAGTCCACAATCTTTTACACAGAACACCTGCTTTGTAACCTTGTTAAAGGAAAGGGACTTGCATTACTCGGATTCCACAATGTAGTTGGGGCTTTCGCTTTTTTTTTTTTTTTTTTTACTGGAAATTTTTTTTTACTGGAAAAAAAATCCCAGGCATTCTCTGACGGGACAAGCCACGTGGAACCTTTTCTTGTTTTGAATTAAAATTTGGTGGTGACTAGAAAGGAGACAGAAGGTGGACTGGCTGGTAGAAATCGTTTGAAAGTACACGCTGCCTTTCTGGGACTGTGGAATCTTTACTTGGCGCCACATAACCACGGTAAGGATGGAGTCCTGTTCTCTCTGTGGAGGCTAGGGTTTGGAAGGAGGGACAGATGGATGAGTGGATGTTCTGATGGAACAGAAGGGAGCTTGTGCCAAGGTTTGTGTTCAAGCATTGGGTATTAGGGCCAGCACCTAAACCAGCATCCCTATGTGAGACACTTGTGGCAGGAGAATAGTAGCTTCCTGGCAGCTCAGTGGGAAATGCAGTAACTTTCCAGATATTACAGAAGGCAGGAACTTTCCAGCTGAGTTGGAAAAAACAGGGTAGTTCCTCATCCCTTTGGGGTAATTGTCTTCCTTCAACCTGGTTACATGACAGTGCTTTCTGTTGAGGCTACCTTTTTCTCATAGGGGAAGGGAAGAGACCTCCAGGCACTATAAAGCCAACTTCTTGTTCCACGTCCTTAGGCTAAATGTTTTTCCCTCCATGAGCTTCAGGTTTTTTTTTTTTTTTTTTTTCCCCTGCAAAATAGAAATTAATGGATTATTTGGAATAAAATAAGGAAAAATATAAGAAAGCTTTTTGACAATCATAGAACCCTTATGAAACTCTTAACTAAATCGCCCTTCCATTTTTATTTTATGTCTGTTTTAACATTCAGGTTAATTGTAGTTTGGGTATCTCTGAGTTAGTTACACATGCTAAACATTAAATGAGAGTGAGAATTTCATATAATTGGGCGTTTTCTTCTTCCAATAATTCTACGTGAATTCTACCAGCACAAGGCTTTGCTGCTTCTCATAATTATTATTGTCTTGTTTTCAGTATTGTAGTTAATTTCTAGAGTATTTCTTTTTGTTTGTTTGTTCTGCTTTTTTAACTTTTAGATAACATCTATCTTAAGAAAATCTGTTTAGAGGTTGAGCCTTGACACTGAATAATCTAAAAATGTATGATGTTGCAGATAGGGGAGTTGGTTGAAGAAATGTGAAATACGACCACTTTCCTGGGATCACCCAAGTCTCTCTTGTCTAAATCTGTTCTCAGCACAGAGCTCTGGCTCTCTATTGCATTTTAGGTGTTTTTTTAGATTTTTGTCCCCAGAATTAGCCTGGTACTTACTAGATGTTTGATAAATGTGTTTGCAAAAGTGAATAAATGATTGAATTGAATTTTCACAACAACCTTGGAGAGCAGATGGCATTATTTCTATTTAAAGAATGGGAATGGGCAGATTAGGAAACTTCATTAATTTTTCTAAAAGTACAAAGGATTCCAGATTGGAGCGTAAATCTGTCTGTTCTTATTTCACTCTGAGATACTGCTCATCCTGCCCTTTCCCTCCATCTCTACTCAGAAGTTACCCAGCAACCAACGGCCTTCTTATTTAGAAGGTACCACGCTCCTGTTCTAGGGAGATGGTTTTGGTGGAAGATGTGAGGAGGCTCTTTCTCCTTGTCCACGTCTCCTAGCCTTGAACGCAGGCTCAGTTCAAGGTTCCCACCTGGGGCTTGGAATCTTACGGGAGTAGTTAAAGGACACAAGGACAAAGGAGTGTTAATTTAACACCATGGGTCATGGATCTAGCAACTGGCGTCAGCAGCAGCATCAATGTCCCAAGATGTGGTCCCAGTGGGACCATTCCATTGGCACCCTCTTGACATGATCCTTAGAGCTTGGTTCCCTTCGTTCCTTTTCAGTGTCCAATCCTGGCTTTGTGGCATCTCACCAGTTCCTAGAGGCCATCCATAACCCCCAAGCAGACTCCTCTTCTGAGTCGGGAGACATTGTAACCCACGGATGCACACAGCCGCTGCAATTCCTCTCCAGGCCTGCCTGCCGCAGGAGGCCTTCTCAGCTTCCTCTACCCATAGGGAATTCAGCCCATAGCTGTTTCAGGCCATTAGAATAGTATTTACTGGGCCATAGTTTATCAATAGTTATGTGCTAACACGCGAGGTCTAGAAAAATGAATACATGATTCTTCCAAGGAATAGCTTGAACATAACTGAAATGGATCCCAGTGGACATCTTTTCTTTTCTTTTCTTTTTTTTTTTTTTATTTTTATTTATAGTAGTATGTATTACAGTTCATACTATACATATATAGCATCTTTTTACATAAAACAGTTTGTATACAAAGTATATTCACAGCATTCAAGTCTTCAATCATCTTTTCTTTGTCTGTCTCTCTTTCTTTCTTTCTTTCTTTCTTTTTCTCCACATTGCACGCTTTTTGGTAGTTTTCCAGCAGGGGTCGCAAGCTCAGATGCCTTCAGCAGCCAAGCAAGAATCAGCCCTGAGAGAATAGGCCATGCCTGGGCATGAGGCCTTGAGCTCAGACCCAGCACAGGGCTGCCGGTGAGCCAGGCCTAGCCGTGGTGCATTTTATTTCTTTAGTTTTCAAGATAGACTGCGCTAAGTTCATACTTTTATGGGGAATCTCCTGACTTTTGGGTAGTGGCAGATTCAGTATTTCTAAATAGCACTATGTGAATCCAATAGAATTTTTCTGTGTTTAGACCTCATGTCTGCCTCAAGGCCTCCAATTTATGGCTCCAGTTCCTGGGACAGGAAGGAACTTTGAATGGAAAGTGAGATTCAAGAGAATCAGTTATCTAGAATATTCTGGGTGGAGTGTCAGGGGTGTGGGGTACACAGTGTTAGAATCAGCTATGATCCACATTTACACACTATTTGTCTTAACCCATTCTTGTCACTGTCTCAGCATTTAGAGAAATCACACTTATTCCTTGACCACGTGTTTATTGAGCTCCGGCCTCATGCCAAGTATTGTTTGGCTTACTAGTGACACGGTAAGGAATAAAACAGATGGAATTCCTCACCCTTGTGCTCAGTGGAGGAGACAGACAAAAAGCAAGAGAGATAAATAAATTTTCTCCTAGTTAGATAGTGATATGCTAAGAATTAAAAATAAATCAGGGAAGGCGATATGAATGGCAGGGTGCTGGGCGGGAGACCTGAGGCAGGTAGGCAGGGAGACAGCAGTCTGGTCTGTGGCTCCGTGGAACCAAAGTAGAGGGTCATGGCCTAACATGAGCAGGGCGCCTGGAGCCTTTTGGTTTTCTGGGAGTTGCAGTTGTGGGTTAATCCCACATAGTGGCCTCCACTCCCCATTTTCACAAAAGTGACTCTTGAGCATATCTATTGCCAGGCTTTGTGTTGTTAGAGTACGTTGCTGAAAAAAAAAAAAAACATTGAGGGCCAGTCCTCAAGGCAATCACAGACCAGCGTGAAAGGCGTTCATGCATGATCCTGGGTGGTTCGATAACTGTAGTGACCGAGGAGCTCTCTGAGGACATCTGAACCCTGGAATGTCCCAGTTTACAACTCCACACCCGGCCTTGTTTTCATGGAGCCTTGGAAATGTGATAGGGATGGTTATCCTCAGTGCATCTCACTTGCTTTACATCTGTGCTCCATCATCTGTGATCTCTTTGAAGCTTTTATTGGCAGTGTTTTTTTGTTTTGTTGGTTTTAATCGCAGCGTTTCATTTTATCCTACAAAACCAAGTGTTTAGAAAATGCCTTCTAAGTGTGAAACCCACACGTGCCCTGGGAAACTCTGATACACCTCCTTCCAAATCCCGTCCAGCCTTGGGTGTTGCCTGTTGCTGGCAGGAGAGCTGTCCAGGAGATTTAGAAATAGTTGGTGTTCTTAAACTTGCAGATTAGTGCAAAATCATATAAACTGGTACACTTTCCCGTAAGAGTTGAAAAATGCATCATGTTCATTCCTAGGTCATCCCAACATGCCCCTCTTGCGGTCCCATTTGTTTCTTTCTTTCGTAGCCATACTTTCTCAACCTAAGCGTGTTCATCTGTAGTCATCTTGTTACTTGATCGACTCCTTGCGTACTATGTCTCACTCTCCCCCGAATACATGCTCTATGACAGCAGAGAGCTGGAGGTGGATGTTTGCTTCAGTTTCTAGAACAGTACGTCCACTTCCAAGTAGTTGCTCAAAAAAGGCATTTTTTTCTGTCTGGAGGAATTAGGGAGGGCTTCATGGGGGAAGACATATTTCAGGAAAAAGAGAGAGGCGTGGGAAGAATAGCCAAAGAAAAATGATCCAACATTAGTTGAAGTCCGTATTCCTCCAAACTCTTGTTGAGAACTCACTAAACAATTTTGTGGATCTCCGAAAGGGTGACGCCAGCTGAGTAATGGTACCTTCACAGAAGCCCTTTGCACAACAGATCTCAACTTTGCAAAGTGCTCTGGCATCAAGAGAATGTAGCCACGATAATGCCTCACTTACGCATAGTGCAATGATAACCCCATCCCCGCTATCTCTCATACCTAATGCTGCAAGGAACTAGAGGAGCTCTTGGCATCTCTATTTTATATTTAAGGAAATATAAAACATAATACATTTTGAGGTCTCGAAATGAAGCAAGTTTTCTTGCATGCCCAGAATGAAGGTGGGCAGGCTCTGAATCTGTAGCCGGGATCCTCTACCTGCACTAAGCAGGTGGTTCAAGGTAGAGTTTTTTTTTTTTTTTTTTTTTTTTAATATTTATTTATTTACTTTAGTTGTACACAATGCAATGCATTTATGTTTACGTGGTGCTGAGGATTGAACCCGGGCTGCGCAAGTGCGAGGCGAGCGCTCTGCCGCTGAGCCACAACCCCAGCCCTCAAGGTAGAGATTTTTGAATCCCTGGAGGACTGAGGAGCCCACATTTCCTATAAGTGAAGAAATGCATTTAGATTTAAAACATCCCTATCTCCTTTTATAGCTATCAAGAACTTCCTTTTCAGCATTTTAAGTCTTGTCGAATTTCCCTGAGAATTCCTGCAGATTAGGTGCCTGTACATCCAGCAGTAGGTTGTTTTATGTAAATGTCTTCATTCTTTAGTTTAGGAGAGTAAATCAAAGTCCTATATCAGCAGTTAAAATACAGTGAGAGAAAGGTGATTGCAGATGCAAGTGAAATGAAAAGACATGCTTGCCTGGCTGTGCTCAGAAAAATAAATACTTCAGTGGCACGGAGTGAGGGGAGGCTGGGGGTTTCCTCTGAAATGCTGGCTTGTGCTTAACTCCAATTACTTCTCAAACCACATCTTCCCAGCATCCTGGGTAGGAAAGAAAGACAAGGTGTCAGTTACAGATTTCTGAGATTGGATTTTGGAATTACTCTTGTCATAGAAAAAGTATTCCTGTGCATTCCACTTGTGTTTGAATTCTTAGCCTTGTTCTTCCTGGTTGTGTCACCTTATAAAATGGATGGTTTTTCCGGGCCTGAGTTTTCTCAGCATTCTAATGAGCATAAAAGAGATTGCCAATATCAAGAGCAGAGCTCACTGCTTTATAAAAGGGATCGTCTTATGTAAAGTTACTAAACTTAGCAAATAAAAATATAAGACATCCAATTCAATTCGAATTTCAGATAAACAACAGATAATCTGGTTAGATCCCAGATACTAAATACTAAGAAATTATTCCCTGTTGGCTGGGCTGTAGCTCAGGGGTAGAATGCTTGCTTAGCATGGAAGAGGCCCTGTGTTCAATCCCCAGCTCCCTCCACCCCCAATATTCATTATTTATCTGTAACTCAGGTTTAACTGGGCATCCTACTTTTTGGTATCCTTATTCTTCTCATAACTATTCTGAGAGATTACTTTTCTGAAAATTCTAGAACATTAGCAAGTTTTAGCAAAGGTAGCACTGTAATCTCAAAGGTAAAGTGAGTGAGCCTGGGGGGAATGGTCCAAGATGAAGGAAAAGGGTTGTTTTCCCTGGTGAGCTAAGCAACAGAATAATCAAACCAACGAGAGCTTATTTATTTGCTAAAAGAGCAAAACAGGACTCACTGTGCATTTAATCTGTGAGTCACACTCTCTCCTGGGTTAGGAAATCACCAGCCAGATTATTCTCAACACTTTTTGGGAGGAAGGTATTTCAACGCCTGAGGCCACAGGGGTAGCATTGGGTCCACTAAGGCAGGCCCTTATTAAATACCAATATTGCTCCAAGCTCGTTACTGGAGACCTGGAATTGGAAAAGCTGGGCTCATACAAGGGCTCCGCTGAGGACACTGAAGGGATATTTTGTGCTTTGAAAACTCACACCTGAAATTGCTCCTGCATCAGAGGAATCCAGAGCTAATAAAACTGTGAGAGGGCCTTTCAGAATGGTTCCCCACTAGTGGATGACCTCAGGTTATAAATGATCCATGGTCTTCCTACGACTACTGGAGCATGTTCTGAGGATGGCTGTGGAAATATTGTGTTTCCATTTCAGGTAATAACCTGGTGGGGAATTAACAAGAATTTTGTTGCATGTGTAGTTTCCAAAGCAAGAGTTTTATGGTTTTTTCAATAGTGAGTTATTGCTTACGCCAAAACAACCAGTTTCTGTTGCATATTAGATTAATAACTCTTCATTTAACCCGAGCTGCTTCCTAGCAGTGCATTTCTATGGAATATGGACCAGAAAAAAAAAAAAAAAAAAAAAAAAAAAAAAAAATCGGCAGAACAGCATTTGTTTAGCAGGAAGGTGTATCCAGCCAGAGGGATCAGGTTAGAATACACTTTTGCCTCTACTTAGCCATGCCACAGGAGGTGATTTAAGCCTCAGTCACCACATCTGGGAAATGGGCCTAATTAAAATGATATCAGAGAGTTGTTTAATGTTCAATCATTCAAGTAAATGATATCAAGCTTACACACGGTGACTGGCCTATGTATAATCAGCATTGAAGTGGGGGGCGGGGAGAGCTGGTGGGACTAGGTAATAAGAGAAAGCAAGGACAGCCTCTGGATAGCCGACTCCACATCATGTCCCAGAGACCCCCACCTGAATGTCGGGCATCACAGTTAAAGGAAAGTGTCTCAATCTTTCACCTTGATTCTTTAGTTTTGATTCATATAATCCAATATACATATGTTTTATGGACCAACAGACTAGAAGCAGCAATGCAGAGAAAGCATGGAAAGAATGGTGAGAAGATGCACGTAAAGGGAGAGGAAAGGTAGGAGGGGGGGGGAGAGAGAGAGAGAGAGAGAGAGAGAGAGAGAGAGAGAGAGAGAAAGAGAGGTGGGGAGAGAGAGAGAATAAGAGAAAAAAAGAGAAGAGGGGAGAGGACAGAAACCCATTAAAAGCAGACAAAAGGACGTGAAGGGCATCCAGGGACATTTGTGACAAAGCGGTTCTCAGCCATCCTGGTTGAACCCCCCTGTACCCCTTTAGGTAAGTGCCACAGGCCTCCCTCTGTCCCAGAGCTTCTCAGGACCACACATGATGCTTGTGATCTTGATGGAAAGGCACAGACGTCATACTTGTCAAACTGGAAAGATGAGGAATGATACAAACAGGGACACGTGCTGTGCTTTTCCTTTCCTGCTCTGTGACAGAATAAAATCACAGATAAAAGCAAAAGACAAGGGAACTGAGTGCCATCTTGTGGAAGGACTGACCACCCTACCCAGAGTGGTCCTAGGACTGCGTGGGGGATGTATTTAGTTTGGTGTTAAATTTCCATTAAATAAACTGCAGCTCTTTCAGGGTGACATCTCTGCTATCCAGACCCCTCCCTGTGAGGTGCTTTGCAGGGAGCACCCGGCTTCTGCCTCTGTAGGCTCTTTCTGAACACCCCATGGGGACTATCACTTCTGGAGTGAGGACTCAGACCTGCCAATCATTCTGTAAGGCAGGACTGTCTTTAAAGACAGAACTCTGTTCCCTGAGCAGTTTGTAGTTCACAATGACTCTGAGCACAAGAGAATTTACCTAATCAAGAAAGAAGTGTTTTATTCAATGCATTTGATGTTAGGGAAGTGATTTTGCTTCTGTGAATCTTGGTTGCCTAATCTTCAAAATGGAATTATACTTTATCGTGGACTTTTGCTGTGAGAATCATATTTTTAATGCATTTAAAGTACCCGTTAGGGAATGATACTTAGTAAATGTCTATACTGCAGCACTTCAACGTAATGATTAGTGTTTCTTGCTGGAAAGCCTGATTTTGATTGAAAACCAGATTGAGAATGTCATCATGGCTCTGACTGCTCATTGCCTTCCTGTCCACCTGCTCTTTTTGGTGGATCTTGCCCACCAGGTGGTGAAAGGCCACAGTGTCTCCAAGCAGCTGATCTCATCCCTCCGCTCTAAAAGAGGAAGAGAATAAGGTGCAGGCCTCTCTTCTGTTAACCAGGGAGAGCAAGCTTTCTCAAAACCCTCCAGAAGATTTCCCCCTTACATTTTATTAGATAAAAACTAGGCAGATTTAAAAAATGATAATACAGAATAGGAAACTGAGGCACCAAGACATTTGAAACAATAAGAGAATAATTAATCGAACATGGTAACCCCAAATTGATCCCCCTTGCCTTTGCGCAATGGTTGCACTAATGTTTGTACATTGCAGTTGCTGATTGATCTTGCTCAGCTTCATGACTTCTTTTTTATTGCTATCTTCAGCTCAAATACAAATCTTCTATTTTCCTGCCCTTCCCAGCTCTATAACTTCTGCAGGTTTGCAACCTGCCATTCTTCTCCACTATAACCTAAGCAATCTTTGCAAACCCCAAAGATAATCAGGTCCCAGACCCGTCCTCTGCTACAGAGTGTTCGCTGCGTTCCCATTATCTGCAGCATTAATGGTGACGTGAGGGCCCTTAGACACGCGAAGAGATCTCCTCCCTGCTATACGGCTACACAGCAGTGTCACCTTGGGCGAGGTAATCTCTCTAAACCTCAGGTATTCTTTTATAGTTTTTAATTAACTAAATGTTTGTCATACACTCATTTATTTAATGTTTAATGTGTTCTAGGAGCTTAAATTGTAGGAAGGTGGGGAATTCGTCTTTAGTCCCTAAACCTAGATCCAACTTGAACCCAATACCCGGCAGACGGTTGGCACCTAGTGACAGAACCAGAGCCCGTGATGCCACCTCTTTTCACAGGATCATCATGGTTCAATGCACTAGTGCCTCTAATGGTGATTTTAATGATGGTGCATTTCATTAACTCAGAGTGTTCCGTGCACAGAGTGGTGCCTACCAGCCAGCTCCTTTTGCTATTTTGTTCTTAGAGTCAGAGTCTCCCTGGACTGCAGGTTGTGATCGTGGCACTCACACTCTAATCCTCAGGCCTCACCGCACCCCATTCCCTGTTCTACATGCACACCTCAGAATCTGACCGTGATGTCCCCGTGGTTCCCTGAGAGAAGCCAGAAATGTAGACACCCACTCTCTCTGCTCCTGCTGTCTCCTCTACCTGAGCCCCATCCCCATCCCTCGTCTCCCTTTTCTCATCAGACTCCGACTGCACCATCCTGTGAGGTCTGCTGGCTCTTCTTTCTACCCACTCCACACCGTTTGATGGAAATCATAGTAGGTGTGAACTCTCTCCAGGCACATGATAGGACTGTGGTGTGTTTTTTTTTTTTTTTTTTTTTTTTTGAAGTTAAGCATAGTCATGTGGAGGACAGAGGGACAGCTATGTCACCGGGCCTGAACTTTAGGATCCAGCTGATACCTGGAGCACGGGTGGGGTGTGTGCACTCCCTGCTCTGGGCTTGGGACTGGCCCTGCTCAAGGCACCAGCTGCTATGTCTGTTGGGTCCCTGAGAGACTTGAGTGAGCAGGAGCCGGCACCCACCTGCATGGGACAGGCAGCTCAACGTGTGTGTGTGTGTGTGTGTGTGTGTGTGTGTGTGTGTGTGTGCTGAAACATGGGTGCTTCTTTTTTTTTTGAGACTGTGGGTGTTCAGTCTTTCCTGAGTGAGGCCCACCGGTGCAGGTGCCACTAGAGAGCCACTAGTTATGCGGTAATATGGTTACATTTGCTGTTGACATGGTTACATCCCTCAGGAAACGGCTTCTGGAGAGCTGGGAACACCCTGGTCCTGCTGCTTGAACCCCCTGGTCTAGGGCGTTGGCACACGGTCACCAGTGAACTGTGCACTGAGTTGCTGACGGGTGCAAGGAAGGGCCCGCAGCCCCCAGAGTTGGGAAGTGAGAGTACCACAGTTAGAAACAGAAAGTACCACCTTTATAAATAGAAATATGGTTCTTTGAGGGGAGACTGATGTTTTAGTTCACATTTTTCAAGTTTCCGACGGGCAGCTGTGCTCTGTCGCCTCACAAGGAGTTTAAGGTGACCCGGAAAATGTCTTCTGGGCGAGGGCAGTGCCACTTGCACTCTGTCCTTTCCCGACTTTGCTCTTATCTGCATCAGCCTGTGCACTGTCCTCTCCCTGGGCTGAAGCCACCTGCTCAGGGACATCACTACTCTTCCCAGTCTTGGGGGAGCAGCCTGCCTCTTTCCTGCCTGGTCACCAGCCGTGGTTCCTTAGCTGCGCAAATTCCAACAGAAGCTGCAGCGAGGCTCTGGGTGGCCATCGGCCCTTCAGTAGATTCTGCTGACCTGGGCTACCAGGCCCCACTCATGTCAGCCATCCTGTGTTGATGAGTGTTGCCTTCACTTTCGGGCTGCCTTCACTTTCTTGACTAGTTCTGTGAGATTCCCTGATAAGCATTAATTGTGTCATAATGACATCCTTTAAAGATGGTAGATTAAGAGCCGCTCTGTGCTTTGGATTCTCTTTCTCTGTGATTCTCTCTGTGTAGCTATCAGCTCGGCAATAGTTTTGCACCTTCACTGAACATTTTTTTCAAATGCATCAGTTTTTGGAATGTTGCAGTTCCTTTGTTATTTTTTTTTCCCCAACAATTATTTAAGCTGACAAAAATCTAGTTGTTATCAGACCTGAATTATTCCCATTGTTTTCCTTTCATTTTTCTCCTCTATCTAGTATCACCAAGCTGCAATTGATGGAGCATATAATCCCTGAACTCTTCCCTACTGAGAGTCTGCCTGTGTCGGGTGCAGTAGCTAGCGTGCTGTAGGTAATATCTCATTTAGTTCTCATGGCTGCCCCTGAGGGTGGGCAGTGTTCCCTTTCTTGAGGAAAACTGAGGCCCAGACAGAAAAGTAGCATTCGCAATGGCTCTTGGATTTGACCCCAAGAAGGTTAACTCCACACCCCTCTATTTATTGGCTTCTTTAGTCATGCACTCCAGCTTCGACTTTGTTTAAAAGTGTTGAACCTTGTTCTTGTCCTTGCCTGATTTCTGCATGTCCCTCAGGTGTCTTCTCCATGATTCACAACTCTGTCCTTAGTCTTCCTGGCTGCCTTGAGTTGCTAATATTATGTCTATTCCATAGTCTGTTCCATCTCTCTGGATTGGACACGCTTTTTCCATACCAACTTTTCCTCTTACCCCTGGGCTTCTTGGGGTGGGGCCCCAATTCAATCCTATATTCTTGGACTAGGCCCAGTAGAAACTGATCAGAGGCGTCTGCTTCTTGAGCAAACCTCAGAAATCCCCGGATTGTGATAATTTGCTAATTCTACAGTATGGTAAAGGAGGAAGGAGGATAATCATTGTAAAAAGATATCTTAGAATCCAATGTGGTGATACACGATATTAGAAGTCTCTTTGTACAAATAAATAGATTCTTGAAAGAAAACTATGAAAAGCCAATCCAGGAATCTCGCACAATCTTCACAGCCTCATGTAGCTTGAATCATTGTGTTTTGGGCAAACCTAGTGCATTTAGTTAGCCTTCCCCCACTGCAACAAAATATCAGAGATAGTCGACTTCAAAAGAAGAAAAGTTTATTTGGGTTCACATTTTGGAGGTTTCAGTCCATGTTCAGTTGCCCCGTTGCTTTTTTGCCTGTGGCAGGACATTGCATCATGGTGGCAGCACATGACAGAGGAAGCTATGACGTGGAAAGAGGGGAAGAGACTGGCCTCCACCATCCATGCAAAGGCCTACCCCCAGCGACCTCCAACCGCCCACTAGGCCCCACTTTCTAAAGACTCCATCACCTCCCAGTGCGGCCACAGGCTGGGGATCAAGCCTTTCATAGACAGGCCTTGGGGGACACTTACCCAAAGATAGAAGTGTTTCATTTTCTGTGGCATGTTGGACACTAACAAATCTGCTGACGTAGTACCAACCTAGAGTACAAAGCCAAACCTGAGGTTCATACCCTCTTCTGGGGACACTGAACTGCAATGTGACTGGTGGACCAGGGTGATGGAGGTCAGTTGTGTTCCTCAAACACCTGTAAACACCTGTTCTCACAGACTTAGTGTTAGGGCTGAAGAGTCGCAGGGCCTTGAGGTATGTGTTAGCTTCATGAATGTGTGGATGGCCTTAGAGGGTGGCAGGGGTCCTGAAGCCCTAGCTTGTGTTAGTGATCACACGCGCAATGGAGATTTTATGGCAGATTCGTCTGGGAACTACTGGAACTGGGCGCTTCCTGAGTGAATCCTTACAATAGCCTGTCAGACCCGTGGACACTGCAAAAGAAGCGTCTAGGAACCTGTGGTGTGCGGCCTCCTTTTCTGCTCCCCTCATTCCCGGCCCCTTTGCTTTCCCTTCTTGTTCATCAAGAGGTAGGGGAAAAATACAGCCGAGAAGTGGTGATAATTCATTTCCCTGCCATCTTTTCCTCCTGATTTATAGCACAGAACGGACCATTTCTAAATGTAACACTTTAATATGTTTTCTTATTTCATAACACATTTATAAGGCAAAACTGGTTTCTATGGGTGATGCGTGTCTGTCCATTACACCGTATGCTATAAACTTCTGAGCCTTGCCAACTGCAGCCTGTCCTTATCCCTCTCCCAACCCAACCCTAATGTCATCTCCATTTTTTAATTTTTTCTTGATGCTCCCCCTCACCACACACTATACGCTCTGTGGGCCTGAGCTAACTGGGGGAAGAGATAGCATGGGTATTGACATTGTCTCCAGTTCACTCCTGTCTGATAGACTGCACGGCTATTCAAGTCTTGACTAAATTGTTGCTACCATGGCCTGGTAATTTGGCCACATATCCTGTTGTTCTCCCCATTTTGCTTCCCTAGTTACATAGGAAGATGTTGAGTGCTGCATGTGGCAAGAACCAGGACGTTGGACACCTGGGGCAGTTCTCAGGCCCCATATTGTGCCAAGCAATTCTGTCTACTCCTGGCTGTTGTGTGTATGGGGCGAGGAGCTGGGGACTCAATCCCTGGCCTCATGCATGCTACGCGCATGCTCTGCCTCTGAGCTAAACCCCAACACTCACTCCCAAGCTGACATACCTCACATAAGCAGGCAAATTCCCTGGAGTAAATCAGGCCTCTCCAGCCCAGAAGGTGACCCCTTTGGACCCGGGAGAATGGAAATATTTTCCCACTACAAGCATAATTCCTTTGCCCCTGCCTCAGGCTAAAGAACTTCTCCCGATGGTATATTCTATTGTCATTGAGAAACTTTGTACACAATACTTGTCTCATTGGATTCAGACCACTATATACTACTATAAAAACATAAATGGGACTTTTATTTTTTCCTTTTGTGATGCTAGGGATTGAACCCAGGGGTTGCTTATAAATAGGATATGTATTCCTCACAGTTCTGTAGGCTGGGAAGTCAGAGATCAGAGTGCCACTACCGTAGAGTTCTGGTGAGATGCTCTTATTAGCTGCAGACTGCCACAGTCCCATCATATCCTACATGGTGGAAAGAGCTTGGGCTAGCTCTGGGGCCTCTTCATTTCAGGACAATAATCACATTCACAAGGACTAATAACTTCTCAGAGGTCCCACCTCCAAAACCCTTACAATGGGAAGTACATTTCAACATATGAATTTTGGAGGGTCACAAACATTCAATTTCATCATTGTCCATCTTCTGCTGCTATAACAGAATACCTGAGGCTAGGTAATTTGCATGAATAAAAATGTATTGATTCATGATTTCCGTATCTGAAAGCATCAGGTGTGGACTGTCATGCTGCATCATCCTATGACAGAAGGACAAGAGAGGTTCTCAAGCAAGAGAGGAAGGACAAGAGAGGTTCTCAAGCAAGAAATTGCAGCCTCAAGTCCCTTTATAACCCACTGGTGTGTGGAGCCATCATGGTCTAAGTTCCTCCCATTAGGCCCCGCCTACCAAGACTGCTGCATCTGGAGTTAAGTCTCCAGTTCATGCATTTTGCAGGACACATTCAAACAACAGTAGGTCCATAACCAGACAGTATGTTTCTCTTCATCCAATTCTGTTCCCATAATGACTGAACATTTTTTAAAATTTTTTATTACTCTAATTTGTTATACACCTTCGCAGAGTACATTTCATTTCATATTACATATAAAGAGCACAATTTTTCGAGTTGCTGGTTTTAATATAAAGTATTTTTTACAACAATTGGGTCTTCATACATGTATTTAGGGTAATCATGGATAACTCAGTCTGCCATTATTCCTATCCCCTTGCCCTCACTCCTCCATCCCCCCTCTTTGTTCTATTTAAATATCTTTCATTCCTCTCATTCCCTCTCTCTTGCCTTTTTAAGTTAGTATCTTCATATCAATGAGATCATTCGACCTTTGGTTTTTTGGGATTGGCTAACTTCACTTAGCATTATTTTCTCCAACTCCATCCATTTACCTGCAAATGCCATGATTTTATTCTCTTTTAGTGTTCCATTGTGTATATATACCAAAGTTTCCCTATCCATTCATCTGTTGATGGACATCTAGGTTGGTTCCACATTCTAGCTATTGTGAATTGTGCTGCTATAAACATTGATGTGGCTGTACGACTGAACATTTTTATAGATTGCCCCCAGTTCACTATCTCCCTCTTCATCAGGTCCTAGCTTCAGTTCATATCCACTGAGTGTGTGCTAAGTCCGATGTGAACAGAATGAGGAGCAGACCGAGAGATCTTACCCCAGGAGAGTCTTCTTTCCTAGTACAGGTGGTTTTATTTCCTTAACTGCCTTTATCAATGAGACCCTAGCAGCTTAGAAATTGAATGCATGTTGCTCCCCTTTCCTGTGTAATGTTTGACAAGTGACAAGACGGGTGCTTGTGACAAGACTTTGTGGTTAACTTTTAGCAGTGACCATTTTGTTTGGAATTTGGGATAATTGTTAAGAAAAGTACATGTTTCTTAATTCCCTTTTGAGGTACATATGAAAAGATCTTTGAATTGGTGCCCCAATTGTTTCCTTTTGTCAATGAGGCCTGGAGTATTTCATGCCTTGCTCAAGGTCACATGGAAGATGGGCAGAATTCAGGAGTAGACCCCAGCTTCTCACCTCCAGCTTAGTGCCTGAATCACTCTTGAGCATCAACCCTCCAAGTCAAGAACTTTGTGGAGTGAATTTTACAATATTATCTGAGTTAGTGACATTGATCACCTGGACAGAACCCTATCAGCCACCACAATGGGGGACAGAAGTCTGACAGTAACAGAGACTGACATTTCTTGGGGTGTTTTCACGTGCTGGGCCCTCTCTTTAACCCTTCCTGCAGTAACATCTCCTTGGATGCTCGCAATGCCCCACGAAGCTGGTACTGTTGCCAGGCCCACATTTCAGATGAGGAAACGAGGCACATGCTGGGCTAACTGGCTCACGACCGTGATCCTAGCAGCTCGGGAGGCTTAGGCAGGAGGATTGCAAGTTCAAAGCCAGCCTCAGCAATTTAGGGAGACCCTGTCTCTAAATAAAATATAAAAAGAACTGAGGATGTGGCTCAGTGGTTAAGTGCCCCTTGGTTCAGTCCCTTGTACAATTAAAAAAAAAGAAGAAGAAGAAAAGAAAGAAAATGTGGCACACAGGTCACATGGTTCATGGTGGCCTCTTGGTCACATGGAGGGAGCCCAAGGAGGATCAGGATTCAAACCCACACTCTTAACCAGCTGCATCCCATTCTGAGCTCCAATAATTTATCCAGATGATTCCAGAATCTCTTCCCCCCCTTCCCTGTTTCAGATGCTTTATTAGGTAATAACAAATCATATTTTAAATGCATTCATTATCAATCAATCATTTTGTGTCACATTCGGAAGCAGTGAATGACAAGGCCTATGATGTGTGCCATTGCGTGTGATCTGGAGACACTGGAATCACAATAAAAGATACCAAGGGATTGCAGAGAGGGTTGTGGCGAGGGCACGATCTGGGTGGTGTTGTAACTCTGGGTAGATTACAGGACATTTAAATATTGTAAGATGAGCAAGATAATAAAACAGGTATGCCTTGTTTAAAGTAAATCATTACGGGTCCATTACAGCTTGACGGAGAGGCACGTGAGGCAATAATTCATTTTGTGGAACCCAAAGCATCAGAATAAAGGAATATTGAACTTGAATAGCATTTTACATGTTTTTCAAGTAAGAGACAAATGGAAGTCAAAGCAGTGGGGGGCAGAGGAGGAACTAGGCACATTGCTTTACTCAGTACTATCACATCGAGAGCAGCGGGTTTATTTAAAACAAGAAAAAAAAAATATGGCCAACATAAATTCAAAACATGCTTCATGGTTCTTCTTTCTTTGTCCTCCTTCCAGTTCTCCTGGAGATTTTTGCAGGCTGGCTGTACCACAGTCATTAGTCTTGCCCTGGCTCATTTTGTGGTGCTTCACAATACAAATGGTCCCCAACTTATAATGGTTTGACTTTCAGCATTTCAACTTTAGGATGGTGTGAAAGAGAAATGCATATTTTGAATTTTGAGCTGTTCCCAGGCCACTGATACCTGGTACCATCCTGTCCTTCCATGCTCCACAATATCAGTGAGAGGTGGCTCCCAGTTACCCAGGGAATGACCAGGCAAACAACAGATACTTTACACTGTGCAGTGTGGCTAGGCTGGGCTGTTCAGTGGGTCACGTGTGTTCAATGCATTTTCAACTTAATGATATTTTCAGCTCACAGGGCACATAACCCCGTGGTGCGTTATCAGGACATAACGCACTGTGAGTCAAGGAGCACAGGTACTCAGTACCCACTTCAATATTTGTTTTTAAATGATTGTGATAAACCAAGCACGCATGTTGCAAAATATCCTGGGCCAAACCTGAGTAAAAGTTTTCAAAAATTTCCATTAACTGTCCCCAAGTCAGAATCTGTCCTTGCTAAAGTAGCATTGCTGGAATCCGTCCGTGCTCAGGACCCATTTCTTGTCCCTCTGCTGTGTTTCTTAGTTCCTCAGGAGACACTGAAGCCTCTGAAGGCTCCTGCTGCCTTGTCTCCACCAACCCCTGCCTTAACCTCAATGCCCACAGCAAACCCCAGTATAGATCTCCTTGCCCCCGGCCTGGCACGTCACCTGCTCCACTGTACTTGTGGGACTTTCTGCAGAGCAAACTCCAGGTCTCCTCCAAGACCACATCCACACATCACCTGGCCTGCGGCCTCCTCCCAGGTGCTCCCAGCTCCTCTGCCAGCTCCGTCTCTTCCCTTGGGCTCTGGTTGGCCTAGCTCCATCCGTGTCTACTCTGAAACCCAGGGCTTAGCTCCTTCCAGATTACAGGGCTCTTATCGAGGACAGCGACTGGACTATCTCTGTGTCTCCAGGAACTCAGGACAGTCTTAGAAACCATGTACACACCTTGTAATAATGAGTGATCCCCTACGTGCGACGCAGAGTGGCTTAGTCTCATGTCTTTGTTTTTCCATTTATTACATAATAAAAACCAGGTCTTATCACATAGATATCCCAGCCATCAGACCACCCTGGACTCTGATCTCCAGCAAGGTCTGCCAGAGTTGGCAGCAGCTGCCTCTTTAGGCACATGACGTGCACAACCCCTTGCCACAGTCCCCACCTGCCAACGGGCTAGACACATGGATGTCACCTGCCTGCACCAGCTGAAGAAGACCCGTACAACTCCCTCCTCCTTCCGCCACTGCTGTTTATCTGCTGGTGACGTGCTAGTCAGCTGTGGCTGCTGTCAGCGAACAGGACAGAATAGGTTCAACAGCAGGCATTTATTTCTCTCCCTCTGGGTGCTGGAAGTCCAAGATCAAGGTGTTGGCATCCTCAGTTCCTGGAGGTGCCCTTCTTGGTTTGCACATGACCACCTTCTCCCTGCCTTCACACGGCAGAGAAAGAGAACGTTGGTCCTTTCCTTTCCTTTCAAGGGCCCCAACTTCATGACCTCACGTAAACCTAACCATCTCCCAAAGTCCTTCCCTTCAAACGCCATCACACTGGGCGTCAAGGCTTCAACGCGTGAGTATTGGAAGGACACAAGCATTTGGTCTGTAACAGACTAAGAACTGAAACAAATCCTCACTGTGCCCTTGACCATCCAGAGAAGAATTCACTGTTGTTTTCACATATTTGATTCTCCTCTTCCCCGGGCCAGCACACAGGCAGAGCAGATCCTCATGTGTTCCGAGTTCAATGGCGAGGGAGGAAGGAGACCTTGGCTTCCTACTCAGCTCAGCACCTGCAGGCCTGACTTCAGGGTTCCTATGCTTTGCCAAACTCGGTCTCCCTTTCTGCAAGATGATAAGACAGAACGAGATAAAGGCACGTGACCCTTTTACCTCCCATGCCCCTGGGCTATTTTGTGTCACTTCCTGGAGAAACACACGGGGTTTGGGGGTGCTCGCCACCTGTGGAGTGATGGGTGACCCAGAGGGCTTCCACAGCCAAGATGGCACCTGGCAGAGGGTGCAGGGTGACTCACACCTGGGGCAGCGCTGAAGCCACCCATTCCAGAGTGAGCCAGGGCAGCCCAGCTCCTGCCCCCTCTCTGCTCACAGGACCCTGTTTCCACTCAGCTGCACTGAGTAATAAGAGAGGCCCTGTCCGCCCTCCTGTCACAGAGCTCTGCCACGCACTGACTGTGCCAGTGTGTTTCTCCGTCTGATGAAGGATTTATTTAGGTCACTGCTGCCTTCTCTACCCGGCAATGCAGATGAAGCTCGCTGAGGGAGGGAGCGCTGCCTCCCGCCCCTCCTCTTCCGCCAGGGCCTGCCACTGCACATACCTGGCCGGCGGCACTCATGCGGGAGGAATTGCTGAAGGACCTGCTCCGTGCCCTTCCACAAGCAGGGAGCCTGGATCATTTCTATTGTCGCTGTCCTTTCTTCCTTGAGCCTCTGTCTGGTTGAGTCACTGCAGTACTTTGGATCGTGAACAAATGCGTTTGACTAATTATCATCCCTGAATCCCATTTAGACCATGCAGCATTTTTCTTTTTGGAGACAAAAATAGCTACCATCATGTGAAGGCTTGCCACGGGCCAGGCAATATGGCACTATCCAAAGTACCCTGCATATACTGTTTATTTTAATCCTCACCATAAATATCTAAGGCCAATGCGTTTGATCTCAGGCCTCCAGTTCCAGGGTTTTCTTGGGGATTTTAAATTATGGGACTGAGGTTCAAGGCTGGGTTTGGGGGCTGTAAATCCTCTGATAATTCCAGCCAACCCCCTGTAGCCCTGTCCTCCCATAATACCACCTCTGTGACCAGACAGGTCCCTCTGTGTTGTCTACCACAATTGTTTTTTAATCCTGGAATTGAATTAAAAACGAACCATCTCGATCACAGTAAGAAACCAAGGCAGAGAACACCCTTCTGCAAGCTAAGGGAATCAAAATATGAAAAGGCACCCACTTTCCAAGCCTATTCTAGGGAATGCAGGTGGGGGGGACCAGCTCCCCTGGGAAAGTCTTAGGAATGCAGAGTCTCTCCAGCCCTCCTGGAATAAAATCTGCCTTTCTAACTACATCTCCAGGTCGCTCTGTGCATCCTGCTGTTTGGAAATCTCTATGCCAGGTTATTGTAACCTGCACCCGGAAGCCCTGGTGGGAAAAGCTGTAGTCACCTCCCTCTGCACTGTTCATCCCCACCCTGGGGCTCTAGTCTTCTCTAAAGGGAACTGTAATGTTGTGAGGTGACTTCAGGTCACACTGTGGGGTACATTGCACTTGCCACTTTACCATGCAGCACTCAGAGGCTCTAAGGCAACATTGAGATTAAATCTCCGCCTCCAAATCCCTGATCCTGGAAGGATACCAGGCTGCCTCCCTTGGCTCTCCAAGGCATCTCCATCCCTGCATCCTAGAAAGTCATGTTCACTATCCAGTTAACCTTTTGCCAATGTGGAACCGCAGCATGACTGGCGACTGGTGGGGGCAGAGAATGCCTGGAGGAGCTGCATCCCAAGAGGCTCAATCGTTCTCAAGGAGAAAGTGGGGCCGATGACACTTCATTTCCCCCCAGACATTAAATGCGGTCCGAGGAAATGTATTAACAGGTGTGGAGGGCCTTTGCTCATCGACCCTGAACTCTTCCCACTCCATCCCACCACACAGCAATTACCATAAGTCCAGGCCACAGTGAACGTCAACATCTGTTGACGAGTGTCATGTATAGGCAATTTCAAGAAAATAAATATTTATGCAGGTCGTGAAATATCACTGTCCTTTCTCAGACTGACAGGCACAAGCTCAACTCTTTCCTGTCTCTAAGTTTCCAAGATGACCTGCCAAGGATGGAAATTTGACACCATGGCAACAGGCTATTAAGTAATTGTACAAAAGATGAAAGTGAAGACATGTCTGACTCTTCAAGATGAACAAACAACCTTACACTTTTGATTGCCTGGAAGTTTAGTTGCATAAAAAGTGACAGCTCTGTTGTTGAAGCTGTCTTTACTCAGGTTTCAGTACATTCCAGAAAATTAAATCACTCAACACCATGGGATGCTTGGAGGAAGCAGCTCTTCCAGGGCAATCCTTTAGGTCCCATAATTTCTGCTATCTTATCATGCTTTTGTGTGAGCTCTGCCTGGAATGCACGCCCCACTGCTCACAGGGAAGCATCACTATTGAAGGGGGTGGGGAGGCATAGCAAGGCTTTTGGAGTTGGCTCATGGAATCTGGTTTTGACCCTTCCTGGTTCTGTGACCTTGAGGAGGTCATTCGACCTTAGTAGCATTTTTCCCTATCTACCATGGTTCCAGGAAGTCTATTGCCATTTGTCGAATGCCTATTAGGTGCCAGCCTAAGCTACCTACTTGGCACGAGTAGCCTTATTTAATCATGATGACACTCTGATGAAGTAAGTTTAAGTCCATTCTGAGCTCCGGAGAGGAAAGACACTTAACTGATCCTCCTTGTTTTCCCCTACTCCTCACCACCTTTTCATCACTTAACCTTATAAAATAAAGTGAAAACAGCCACCTGTCAGTAGTGTGGCAAGTCTTAGAAGAGAGAATTCATATGCAAATGATTACCGCCTGGCACACAGTGGTGCTCAGCAAGTGATCACTCCCTTTCCATCTCTTGTTAAATCCCATAAACTACTTGGGCTGAGTGCTCTGATCACCATGTTCCATAGACAGTCCCCTGCCCATCCAGCCAAGTCACCATCTCCTCTCAGGGCCTGAGAAGCTGACCTGCGGACATGGGAACGCAGGTGTCTAGGTGCCTGATGCATTCAATTTACCTCTCATGAAATATTCTACTTACTTCATTTGATCCATGAATCTCTTCCAGTGGTGGGACTAAGAGAATATATTATAGTTAATTACATTTGAAATCTAGGTCATGATGTGAATTATGTAATAAGGAGACTTAAGGAGAAAATTAAAATATTTTCGAAGGGTTATTTCATAGCTTCCCCTCCTTTTTAATTAAAATGTTTTCTAGACTCTCAGGTGATCGAGTCCAATCACCAGTAGGAGTGGGGAGTCCTCCTTTCAACATCTGGTTTCCACTTGACTCTGGGGAAAGAAGAGTTGCTAATACTTGATGAAGTTTTGTTCATAGACTGTCAAGTTTCTCTTTCTGCTTAACTGAAACCCTTTCCTAGTAACTTCTAGCCATTGGCCTAAGTGTCCACAGCATTTGACGAGTTCTTGCAGCAAGTAGGACCTCTGGCACGGCACGTACTAGGTACTAGAAATCCCGTCAGGCCCTGGGCTATGCAGTAGAGGAAGACAAAACACCAACAGAGTCACAGTATGTGGTGCCAAGTGCAGGCAGTCCCAAGCAAATGAGGACTAGAATGTGGATGATGTGATAGGAAGTGATTAAAAGAGAGAGGTGGGCTCATTCTGCAGGGAAAGCTGGTGTTTGAAATAAAATCCAAATGACAAGAAAGAGCCAGCCTCAGAAAGCCAAGGGAGCCAAAATTGCCACAGCCACAGCTGGTGGGCTCATGGGGACAGAAAGGTGATCTGGGCTGGAGCTTGGCTGTAGGCCCACAATGCGGCCTGAAGGGCAGTCGGGTCCCACTTTAGGAGTCTCCAACCTAGAAAAGAAATTGGAAGGAATTCCAAGGGCGAGGGAAGCCTCCATCTGGAACACCCTGTGTAGGTCCCCCTGGGGTCCCCTGCCTGGCGTGCGTCAGTACCTTCACAGTCAATACCTTCTTGTGCTGCTCATGGTAAGGACTTGGGTCTTTCGAATTCTTGAAACTCAGGGACTGGCTTGTCACGGCAGCACCCAGAAAACAACCTCCCTGAAAAAGGGAAGTCAACAGAAAGGTGGCTAGGCCTCCCTTTAGGACCTATTGTCCCCTCTGCAAAGGAAAGGAGGGCTCCCTTTGCCCATCCTGGCCAGGCTGGCTCTTCAAAGAAACCCTGTCCTTCAGCCAAGAATTAGCGCCAGGTGTGAATGATCGAGAGGACTGAAGAAAAACCAAGAGGCCCAGTGACCAGAACGCAGATGCACCTGATTCTTGGTGGAGAATCAAACCCGGGGGTGACTAACCCCAGGCCTTGCCAAGGAGGAAGGTGGGCAGCAGGCCCCCCAGCTGTGCCTGCTCATGCTGAGTTTGACCTCTGGTTCTGCCTCTTGCTCCCTCCCCAGACCACTTCTTTCCTCTGCGCCTTGGTTTCTTCCCCAAGATCGTTCTCTTGAGGGCTCCTGGTGAGGTGAGCAGGAAGACAGTGTGTGCGGAGCTGCCAGCCCGGGGCCTGCCCGATGCAAGGGCCTCAGATGGGAGATGTAGTCATTGCTGTGGCCAAGGGACTGGGCCCCTGCTCCGGGTGCCATGGGGCCTTCAGTCTCCATGCCCTTAACAGCGAAGGCCTCCCAGATTTCAGGAAGTTGCTGGTGTTCAGTATTACCTGGCTCATTCCTTGGGGGAGACTAGCAAATGTATCTGTGCTGTCTGTTCACACTCACCTTCCTGGTCCTTGTCCTGCTCAGGAACTCCTCTTCTGTGAGAAGGGAGAGCATGTCACTATGAAGAGAGAGCTTGCAGATGAAGAGCACAGCTGTGCCCACTGCCCTCTGTGCCCTGCACCTCAGTTGCCACATGCCGTGTGGGCCTGGGTGAGCAGTGAGAGGGAAGATGCCCACTCTTGGTGCTCAAGGCTTAGTACTAAAGGATGCAGAACAGCCCCTTGATTGTTTACAGGGCCTGTATGGCGAAGCACTGGCATTTGGATATTTTGGGTTACCAAAAATACATTATTTGGTTTTTGATGTGGTTCCTTGAAAATTTAAAAGTGCAGATGTATCTCACACTATATTTTTGTTGAACAGCCCTGGTACATTTTCTCTTATTTTAATCTCAGAGTAATCTGTAGAGGGAGGTGGAAATGTTACCATTTAGCAGATGAAGAAACTGAGAGAGAGAGGCGAAGTCATTTTCGCTAAAATCAAAACTAGAGCCAGGACCCGGACTCCACAGCCTGGGTGGTTCTCTCGGACCCCTCTACTGAGCAGAACAAATGGATGTGTTCAGCACTTGCTGCCTGTACCCTGTGTATTGGTGGCTGAGGAAGTGTCACTGCTAGATACATTGTTGGGCCTTTCTTCTTTGGAACCCCCAAAACATTGTCATCGTTTTACCTGAAGATCATTTTCTTGGGAGACAGTGGTAATGGCATCCAAACTACAGGGTTAGAATTCAGGACCCAAATGTTCTCGGCCCAGAGAATCGACGTGACTGGGAGTAAGTCACCTCGGGGCCTCCTCAACTGTGAAATGAAAAAACAAGGACTAAGGACTGTCTTCTGCTTTGAGGTTTGAAATCGCATGTCAAGGTCAAAGTGGCTCAGATGACTGGCTTATTGGCTCACCTGAACTTGAAGATCTTTCCTTGCCTGAGAGTGTCACAAAAAGGCCCAGAAATTCTGTGTCTGCTACTAGGAAGTCCAACTATCAAACCACAACAAGAAATTAACTCCCAGTGGCTACTGTTTATGCATATTTACTATATTACATATGTTAATATGTTATATGTGTTATGTATATATGTTACATTTAGATGTGCATATACATATAGTTTTAAACGCACATCAAAGGCATATATTAAACACATATCTACAGCTGTATCTATAGCTGAATATATGTGTGTGTCCATGTTTATGTCTATTTCACGTACACATATAAGACCTGAGCTGAATTTGTTCCTATATACCTCAAACATTTTTGGAATGAAAAATAACTAGACATCAGTAAATTCATTTTTGCAAAGTGTTAAAGTAGCAACCAGGAGATTTTAAACCATTAACTGCCCATTTTCTTTTTTTTTTTTTTTTTTTTTTAATATAAAGGACAAACTCTATTTAGTTTCTTCTCTGCTATCTGCTGGCAATTCCCCTTTAGGGAGAAATCCCAGATGCACACACTCTGCGGACCAGAATGCCTGGCGTTAGGTGGGAAGAGCACCAGTATAAAGAGTCATAATATAAATTGCAGCTCTGGCCTCTGCCTCGATCACATAGGTGTTGAACAATTTGCATCCCGTGGCTTCCTGAGTCTGGATGCACAACTATGAGATGGGCCAGCAGGGCCCACTGCACAGAGGCAGCTCTCGAGCACGTAGGAGCTACTGACTCCCTCACTCTGTCCCCTGCCACCAATCCCCAGTGCGTGCACACACACACACGCTCACAGACCCAGGCATACGTACACACCCCCAAACATGTAGAAAGCAAGCACAACTGGTCCATTTGGTTGATCCACATAAGCACTGGGAAGGAAATGAAATTTCGAACAGTCTGAGACTTTCAACTGAGTAAAGGACCCGTTGCATGCAGCTCATCCCAGTAGCTGAACCAAACCAGAAACACCTGCAGCTTTGCCATCTCTCCCTAGAGGCTATTTCCCCTAAAGAATTCTGTGGCTGATCTCCCTCCTCCCATGTTCTGTGTGTGGTTCTCTGAAAGTGTCCCTCTAGTCAATAGCTCTCTTTCAATATGTTCTCCAAAGTATATAACCCTGAATCTGAGGCAGATAACATCAACTGGTTTGATCATCCAAAGGGAAGCCCTGGATTTGTTCTTTGTTTATGCAGTCTGCTCGTGTTTTTAAACTAATGAAGTGAGTTTTAAGCCTGTTATAAGGAAGTCAACGGATCCTCTTGATGCAGAAGATTTTTACTGGCTTTGTAAACCCTACAATCTCCTTGCTGGGCCTGCCTCCAACTCTTCCCTTAACATGTTTAAACAGGAATAACTTAAATGATAGCTTCCAATCTCCCTTTGGGGAGAGTGTCACACACAGGTTGTTGTGTGGAAAGCATCAACCATGACTTGTCCACCTTTGGGAACCCTTAGCTTCTAGCCCTGCAGTACCTATGTCCTTGAGGGACTCTATTGTCTGAACGTGATAAATCCCAGACATAGGAGACTTTTGGTGGAGGGGAGGCAGTTGGTGAAAAGAGAACCCTGCATTAGAGATTTGAATTTAGGCTCTGAATTTTGAATAGGATGAAATATTGTGTCCTTAGACAGGCCTTGTATCTACAAAGTGGTGGTGACAGTTGTCCTGGTTTTCTACCTTACTCTGGAGTATTGTGATCACCATCAGCTGAGCCAACCGTGAGTCACTTTACGTATTGTAAAGCTCGGTACACAAGAAGGCCGTTTGTTCTTTCTGGTAGCCTCACCTTTTCAATCCCTCTGGGCCTACTTCAAACATTTCCTTGTCTCTGCAGACTTTCCCAGTTGTTTCAGGCAAATGAAAGAACACATGTCCTCATGGAACCCCACTAAACTCCCATCATAACACACAGCACCCTGCTGCCCGGAGCCAGGTTGCACCTGTTATCATTTGCCAGATTCATCGGCAAAGCAAACCACCCCAGACTCCATGATTCAAAACCACGATCACATATTCTCTCTCAGGATCCAGGACAGTGGACTTCGGGGACACTCTGCTGCACGGATCTCTCACCTTCCCCAGACACCATCAGCTGGCCAGACCACTCTCTTCTCGGGGTGATGGCACAAATGCAGAGTGCAAAGCTCTTGAGGAAGGGCTTGGTCTGGATGTTGTCACATCTGTTCACGTGGTACCGTGGTCCAAGCCAGAATCAAGTTGCTGAGAAGCACCTTGCTCCACAGTGAGGCCCTGGCTGAGGCCGGTGCTGTGGGGAAGAGCTGGGACTCACCATTCAGTGTTGGCCACGGGTTCATCTGTCCTATTAAATTAGGAGCCCCTACCTGGGGAGGTGGGATGCAGGACAAAGACTGCTTCTGCACCATCTGCTCCTGTGCCAGGGAGGGGCCGCCAGGTGCTAGATGTTTCACTGATGTTTGCTGAAGTGCAAAGGATTTTTCAATTCTTTTCTTTATAGCAGGGGTTGGCAAATCATGGTTGGTGGGGCAAGTCTGGTCCTGTTTGGGTGGGGCTAGAGAGCTAAACATGTAAGTGGTTTCAAAGAGAAAATAAATAAAAAAGAATAATAGTAATGTGAATACTATTTAATATCGGAATTTCAGCATCCACAAAGAAAGTTTGGTTGGAGCACATCCACACTCATTCCTTTGTCTACTCTTCTGTTGCTTTAGATGGGTAACAGCACAGTTGGAATTGGAGTTGCCTTAGAGACCATATGTCCCCCAGAGCCGAAAATATTTACTCTCTAGGCTTTTACTGAGAATGTCTGCCACCCTCTGTTTTACAGGATACAGAAAGGGGGAGAGAGAGTCCTGGGGAGGTGGAGGCAGTTGTCACCTGGATTATTCCTGTGTTTATTTTGGGTTAATATTTTCCCTTTCCTCCCTAGTAATTGGCAGCCTGGGACACTCATGCGCCACTGACCAGGAGGCATTCCCTGCTGAGAGCTTCATATGACCCAGCGGCGCGGGGCCCAGTGAAGCCACCGTGGTGTCCAGCATGGCCGCGCTACTACTGGGCGCGGTGCTGCTGGTGACCCAGCCTCAGTTGGTGCCTTCCCGCCCTGCGGCCTCCGGGATGGAGCCCAGTCAGCAGGAGCTCCTGCGGAAAGCAGGCACCCTCCGGGATGACGCACAAGCCAGCGCGGCCACCAACGGCTCTGCCCAGCAGCTGCCGCAGACCATCATCATCGGAGTGCGCAAGGGCGGCACCCGCGCGCTGCTGGAGATGCTCAGCCTGCACCCCGACGTGGCAGCCGCGGAGAACGAGGTGCACTTCTTCGACTGGGAGGAGCATTACAGCCACGGCCTGGGTTGGTACCTCAGCCAGATGCCCTTCTCCCTCCCGCACCAGCTCACGGTGGAGAAGACCCCCGCCTACTTCACGTCGCCCAAAGTGCCTGAGAGAGTCCACAGCATGAACCCCTCCATCCGGCTGCTGCTCATCCTGCGAGACCCGTCGGAGCGCGTGCTGTCGGACTACACCCAAGTGTTCTACAACCACCTGCAGAAGCGCAAGCCCTACCCGTCCATCGAGGAGTTCCTGCTGCGGGAGGGCCGGCTCAACGTGGACTACAAGGCGCTCAACCGCAGCCTCTACCACGTGCACATGCAGAACTGGCTGCGCTTCTTCCCGCTGCGCCACATCCACATCGTGGACGGCGACCGCCTCATCAAGGACCCCTTCCCCGAGATCCAGAAGGTCGAGAGGTTCCTGAAGCTGTCACCCCAGATCAACGCCTCGAACTTCTACTTTAACAAAACCAAGGGCTTTTACTGTCTGCGGGACAGTGGCCGGGACCGCTGCTTACATGAGTCCAAAGGTCGGGCTCACCCCCAGGTCGACCCCAAACTGCTCAACAAACTGCACGAATATTTCCACGAGCCAAATAAGAAATTCTTCGAGCTGGTGGGCAGGACATTTGACTGGCACTGATTTGCAATAAGCTAGGCTCGGAGCCTTCCAATCGTAACTTCTGGTTGTACATCTAGAGGGAAAAAGAATTTTAAAAGGGCATTTAAGCTATAATTTATTTGTAAAATCCATAAATTACTTCTGTACAGTATTAGATTCACAATTGCCATATATACTAGTTATATTTTTCTACTTGTTAAATGGAGGGCATTTTGTATTGTTTTTCATGGTTGTTAACATTGTGTAATATGTCTCTATATGAAGGAACTAAACTATTTCACTGAAAAAAAAAAAAAGATTTTTTTTTCTGGAAATGATGTCTTTTCTTGAATATAATTAACTTGCCCCCAACTGAGAATAGCTGTCTGTGTTGCACTCATTGCAAAATCTATATTCTTCTGTTACTTGAAAAAAAAAAAAAATGTCTTCGTGGCTATTATGGTCCTCTCTTCCTCCTCTCCTTTCTGCTTGGTTCTTTTAATTTTTAATGTTTCACTGTGGTCATCAGCTCTGTTTTTTTTTTTTTTTTTTTTTTCTACTTGCATTGTAAGATGTATCTTTGCTGAGATTCCCTGTTATTTTGGAGTTGGCACTTTTACCCACTCCCAACATCAATCTGAATGTGAATTTTAACCCTATGTACAAAGTGGATAAGGTGATATTAAGGATGGAGAAGCAGAAAATAACTGGCAAGAAGATCCCTCTCATCCAGCTTTGCCTCAAAGGGTATTTGCACATATTTATGATCTCATCATTGGGCAAAACGTACAATAAACAGGATTAAATCCTTGGCTTTCAAAATGATCTTGGGGCTGTGTACTTGGCCCTGGGTGGCAACTGACCTCCAGAAAGCTACTTGGAATAGAAACCAAAATTGTAAAATCTGTGTCCGTCTCCATTCTGTAGATTCTGTGAAAATCTGACTAAAGGTATAGCCTTTGCCTTAGTCTGGGCATTAATCTATTTCGTAAAATATCAATTTGCATTTATGAACATATATCCCACGCTCACTGAGACCTAAATATGTGTATGTTTTAAAATCATCACCGGATACGGAGTTCAGAAAGTGAAAGAAATTTTAAACCCCCAATGGTTGAAGTCGAGACGCGAAAGAGTGCATCTGTGAGGATAGACATGAGGAAGCCCCTGCACCTGCTTCCAAAGGGAGTTTCACTTCTGTTCCTTGAATAGGCACACTGCTGGGGTGGGGAGCCCACTCAGACCCTTAGCTTTCTCATGCCCTCCTCCATCAGTAAATTTTTACAATTAAATAGGTTGAATAATGTTTTTATAAATGTGAAAACATATTCATTAGAGGAAGAGAGAAAAGACAAGCAAAATAAATCCCTTTCCTGACATAGTTTTATGCTTAAGGAAAAAAAGAAAAATAGGCATTATTAATCAATCCCTACACCCAAACTCACAGAATCTTCCCAAAGTATCTTCAAGATGAAGGAATTATTATGGCAAGTTCAAAAAGGAGGAAATAGTCTCAAAAATACGAGGAAAATGTCCAGCATCACATTGATTATAAGCCAGGGCTTGGAGTTCACTTGCAGCAAAAGTATAGGTTATTTAATTATTTATGTATTTATTAATACCGAGCTGTTTCTAAGCTCCAGAGGAAAAGCTCAGATTCAGAGATGGTTAGCTCTTCCTGGCTTGACCTGACATTTCTTCCCTGGTGCCAAAAGCCTTCCGCCCTGAGAGGTGTGCCCCGGCTAGAGGAAGGGCATGAAGGAGCCTGCATTTTTCTCAGCAGCCTTATCAGGGAAGTGAGTCATCTTGGTTGTGTTTCAGCAGCTCCAGCCTGACCTGACCTTAGCACGGCCCACACCCCACCCCAGGCCGTGCATGGGCAGCAGAACCCATTAAGGCTGCCATTAAACCACCACCTCCCCCAGAGGGAGTAGCAGAAATATTTGTAGCAGACTTCCCGTGGACTTGGTACAAGGCAATACCCAGAGTGCTTTCCTCTGCACACATTGATGGATCTTGTTTTGATCGCATTCATTTAAGAGCTGAAGAAATGAGAAGACCCAGCAGAAAGGTGGAATTAAGCTCCCATGGCTATCCGGGAAAGTGGTGACTGAGAGAAAACGCGCCCACGAGAATCTCTGGTGCTGAAGACGATGGTCTTTGCACACCACCCACAGACACCCACGTCTGATTGAGGATGGTGTGGTTGAAGCCTGGACTGTCACAGCCAGGAATGGAAGAAGATAAGACCAGAACGAGGGACATGAGCTGCTAGAGCTGGCACAGTTGAAAGCAGGAGCGCGGCCCCGTGTAAAGTGATGAAATTGCTGGCTTGGAGGTAGAGTCTTGACCAAGAGAATGTCCCCGCATGTCTCTCAGGAGCAAGGGGCCCAGGTTCCCAGGAACAGCTCTATTCACTTTTGGTTCCACCTGCTAATTGTGGGGAAGGAACAGGAATAAGAAACCCAAACTTCAGACCCCAGGTGTTGTAATCTCATATGAGCACTGTCACATTCAGAGGATACCACAGTAGATAGACCAAGGCCTACTCTGGTAGAGCCCAAATGCAAATGTCTTTGGTTCTTTCTGAGCCTGCCTAATGTCAATTCTGTTAACAGAGCCAGTTGCCAACTGGAGGGAGTGAGGTTCCTGCCTCTACCACGGGCAGCCTGGAGGCTTTCAGGAAGGTTCCTTCCAGAGAGCAGCTGAACAAAGGCTCAGCTTGGGATTGGAAAGACACACAGCAGGGACATGAGCTCCTGGCTCAGGGCAGCCCTTGCCTCATCCTTCCTCCAGGAATCAGAGAGGGCTGCAATTCTGTTAGCACTGTGTTGTGTTAGAAGCTCTCAGGCTGCAAATTGGCTAGTTTGGGAAAAGGAGATGCGACACTGTGCACGGCTGCCTCCCCCTATCCTGGGAGACTGTTGTCCAGCTGAAAGAAGGTGAGGGCAACCCAGGCCTGTTGCCTCTGGGGTGGGGTCAGAGGTCACCCTCACTCAGTAAAATTGTATTTTTCTTTTGAGCCCCTACTACAGACCAAGCATGGATATAAAAAAAAAGAAGCATAACATAATTAATTGTCACTAACTATTTGGGGTTTTACTATGAGAAAATGAAAGCTAGGAGGGCAAGAAAAATGTCACTGAGCTGCGTCCTGATGGGGCAGTGTAATCCACTGACGTTAATTCAGCCACATCACTGGAAGGAATCAATGGGCCCCATTAAAAGAGGGGAGTAAGCAGAGGTATAAGAAATGGTCCTGCCTGCAAATCATGTTTCTAGAAGGAAAGGAATATTGGCTGCTCTAAGGAAAGGCTGGTCCAGCGATGGGACATATGGGCGTGGAGGGGCACAGAGGTGAGACGGAGCAGGTACGACGCCACCAGTGCTTCTCAGAAATAGTAAGAAGTGAAGAGTGTCCCCAGAGGGCACATGGTAGAGCCATGACCAGTCACTCATGGGCCTCAGAGCCCCTGCCCTTTTACTGGAAGGCTTTGTGGAGGAATGTCTGTGGGGTCAGAAAGATGGAAAGCAATGTTGTCATCTGAACTGAATATAGGGATAAGGACAGCTTGAGGAATCAACAGCGGTGATGGGGAGGGGACAGGTGGGAGGGTGCAGAGAGAGGCTTGTTCAGTAGGCACACCAAGTGGGAATGGGTTATACCCCCTGAGTAGCCACCACCTATCAGGCACGTGTATCCTCGACAGCTGCTTTAAAGGCTGAGGTGTTGGAAGGTTACTTATCATGCACCCGTGTGTTGCTGGCTCCTGTGCAGGTGTGTTGCATAAAAATAACTATCATTTATTACACACCTGCTATGTACTTGGTATTTAAAATGTGTTGCTCCTAACTCACATAACACCTCTGATGAGTAGGATATGGTGCACTAATTTTACAGTGGAGAAAAGTCAAACTCAGGTTTCAAAGTGTTATGGTGAGATTGCAATGAATCACCAAGTCAATATTAGAGCAGGAGATAGAACCTTTATTCACCAGCTAGTGGTCAGGATCTACCAACTGATGGGCCAAGCGGCAGGCTGCAAGTCTGTTATATCCTTCGACCTCCTCCTGGGGTTTAAATACACCTTTAACAGTCCAAAACCATATTAATCACAAGTGGCTGTTGCTATGATTCAAAACCATAAACAAATGTCATTAGATCTAAAATCATAAGCAGAAGAGGGAGTGGGTCAAAACGTCCCTAGTTGAGCACAAGTTAAAGAGTGGTTACTAACATCCAGACAATCAATCTCTGACAGGGTACATTGTCCAAGAAAAATGGGAACCAAAGAGAGAAACAATTTTACATTGTATAAAAATTGCCCTTTTGTGTTGCCAAACATGTTATACTAAGCAACTCTTGATGGGTACAGAGGTGGGGCTTTCCTATGGGAGAAGCAGCTTTTACATGACACAGAGTCTCAGGGTAAGATGGAGTCTGTTTGGTCATTCCCCACATAGCCTGGACCATGACAGAAGGTTTTGCCGGTGATGACAGAGTCCTTTCTTGTTACCTCTGGAATCTTCTCCAGGGTCCTGGGTCTGATGCTTTCAGTCCCTCCAAAAATGGATGAGAGGAAAGGGAAGTTAAAGAATGGGGTCTGTCAGTGTGGGAGGGTTTTCAAGGGAACCATGGGAACCTAGGATGTGTGGATGGACAGATGGGGGTGCAAAGATTCCCTTTGAGCAAATAGTGGCTGGGACCCAATGCCACAGAGAGGTGATTAAAACATGTTCCTGCTAGCAGAAGTTTACTTATGATACCCGAGCTTGAGCTAAAGGACAGAGCAGGGCCCCCCAGTGAGAAAGAGACAGGAATCAGGCTTAAGAGGTCATCCAGTTGAGTTGCTTAACTGAGTATTTTGGTAAATGAAGTAGCCTGGGCTCCTCAGTTTTCCCAGATAACAAGGACCTTGCTCCCCTTTGTCCAATTCCCTAGTTAGATAGAGGGACAAAAATAAATAAATAAATAAATAAATAAATAATTAGAGCCAGAAAGCCAGGGTGAGACCCAAGGTATTAGCCATGTGGCCTTAAGCTCAAATTCTCAGAGCCTTAATTTCCATTTTGGTAAAAATAAATTGATATTTCACTCGTTTGGGGAAAAATTCAAAAAGAAAAAGATGAGATAAACCATAAATTTGCCACACATGTGGCTGAGTGATTAAGAGAGTTTAGGTGTTGGCTTTCTGGCTGCTTGCCATGCATTACCACACCCTGTTACCTGACCTAGACTAAGCAGGGGGCGTGGCTGTGAGAACCAGAACCGCCCTGCCGGTCACTGATTGGCTATGGCCCATTATAAAGCATTGTCCACCTTTTCAATAAACGAGCTCCTGCATTCACCAACTGGACTCCCTGGTATGTTCCTGGGCCTTCTAAAGGCAGGGGGAGGGAATATCGGTGGCCTTCGCCTTCCCAATCTAGCCTCTTTGTTGGGGTAGGCCTCTCTGGCCTCTTTTGCTGGACAAAAGAGGTCCATCCCGGGTACAGGGAGGATAAAGACCCCAACCCCTTATAAGAATCCGACATTTAGGGACTTTGTGAGACAGATTAAAACTAATTTTGAAGCTGGGCGTGGTGGCACATGCCTATAATCCCAGTGGCTCGGGAGGCTGTGGCAGGAGGATCACGAGTTCAAAGCCAGCCTCACAAAAGTGAGGCACTAAGCAACTCTGTGAGACCCTAAATAAAATATAAGATAAGGCTGGGGATGTGGCTCAGTGGCTAAGTGCCCCTGAGTTCAATCCATGGTATCCCCCAACCCCCCCAAAATAAAACTGGTCATGAACCTGTCATCAGAGATCCCTTTTGCGTTTGTGTCCTTTCCCACACTTTTCTCTATGACTATAGCTGATCGTGCCCCATCCAGACCAGACTTGCAGGCCAGTGTCCCTACCCTATGTGTGACAGGTTTGGCTGCTAAGAGCTGATCCCAAGCTGTTTTTGGAAGGATGTCCCTTAGCAGGAGCAGCCTTACCTGGAGATGCCTGGAAAGTGATCCCCCCTCCCCTGGGGGTGGTTTACAACTAGGGTCTAACTGGAGCGTGGGCAGTGGGGTTGGTGCGTGAACAGTCTAGCCTCCTTGCTTCTGCGCAGAAAAACCTCCACAGGAATACCTGTGCTGAGGATTAATCCTTTCAATTAAATGAGACAGCATAAAATGAGGCTGTTTATTGGATGGCATACAGAAGTATTAAATATAATAGTAGAGGAAAATGTTAACAAATGAGCTGACTATTAAAATAGTATCAATGCATCAATGTCAAATTTCAACTTCAACTTCGTGAAATATTTCTGATCCTGCAAATACAAATGCCTTGCTCCATCTTGTGTTATAGGGTATAGCATCTCTCTTTGCTGGCTAAGTACTTTACCTAGAATTAGTACGTGATCTTGTCTTCCTTGGATTGCTACCTCTTGGCACCTCGCATAGTGTCTGGCTAGTTGGAAAGTGGCTAGAAAAATAAGTAGAAAGTACTTATTTGTAGATTGAATGATAACTGTAGTCTAGCTGTCAATCTAATGTGAAAATCCTGTTCACCACTTCCCAGTCTCAGGATCTTGCCTCTTCCTGAGAATACGTTCCCTGCCCAGGTATGGGTAGGTGCTTTACAACATGCTGTCTTATTCACTACTCACAAAACCCCTGGGGAAATAATCAATCCAACTTCCATGTGGTTGCTTATCATACTGCTAGCAAATAGTGCAATACTTGGCATAGAAGTTACAAATATTTATTAACTAAATAAATCATCCAAATGACCAATTTCTTTCCACCATGCCATACTTTGCAGTCTCCTCTTAAATATACAGCTAATGGATAGTTCAGTGTTCTCCAAGGCAACCCATTCGTCACCAAAGTGGCTACTGAAATTCAGACTTCCTGTACTGAAGCCTACGTTCCCCTCACTTCTTTCTATAGATCTGAGATCTACCACCTGGTGTCATGAGAAATATATATAATATCACTTTCTCTTGTTGGTTCCTCACTGACCTTAGATTAGGAAGACCTAGATGTGAGGTTTGGATGTGAGGTTTGGATGTGAGGTATCTCCAAACGTTCATGTGTGAGACAATGCAAGAAGGTTTAGAGGGTAAATGATTGGATTATGAGTCTTAACTCAATTCTTGAACTAATCCCCCTGACTGGATTAACTGAATGGTAACTGAAGGTGCAGGTGCGTGGGGTGCGGCTAGAGCAAGTAGGAACTGGGGGCCTGGCTTTGGGGTATGTATTTTGTATCTGGAGAGTGAAGTCTCTCTCTGCTTTCTGATCATCATGTGAGCCACTTCCCTCCACCACAATCTTCTGCCATGTTGTTCTGCCTCACCTCAGGCCCCAAGGAATGGAGCCGGCTATCTAAGGACTGTGACCTCTGAAACTGAGCCCTCAAATAAACTTTTCCTCCTCTACAATTGTTCTAGTAGGGCCTTTTAATTGCAGCAGTGAAAAAGCTGACTGAAACAGAGCTCAACCTTTTTCATGGCCACATGAACTTGGACAGTTTCTGAACTTCTCTGAACTTTTAATGCCTTTCTGAAAAACTGGAGTTAACAACTCCTTTTAAAAAAAAAAATCCTTTGAGTCCAAATATGGATAATGGACCATGTTCAAGTATAAGTGGTCATCATTTTATAAACACTCTTCTGATGCTGAAAAGTAACTCTCTGTGTTTCCTAGTTAGCTCTTCTGCATGTGTCATTTTCTATAGAGGATAAAGGGACAACAGAGCTGAGTACTGACTAGGAGGTCAATGAGTGAAGTGAACACCACCAGCTCAGACAATTGTCACATCCACCTATGAGACTATTACTACCTTAGCCTTCTTTTATGGATGAGGAAACCAGACACAATCATATGTCCAGATTCATAGCTAGTAAATGACAGAGCTAGAATTCTTCCCTGGGCAGTCTCTTGGTAGCTAGCATACTTAACCTTCAGGCTGCCCTGCCTTTCATTGCAAAAGAGAACCTCTTTCAACATATCTATCGATGGAAAGAGTGAGAATACAAAGAAGGCAAAGATGGAAATCAGTGACCCGGGCTAAATATCAGCCAAAGACTATGGTAGGCACAATTCTAGGATGGTCCCCAAGATCCCTGCCTCTAATACATACATCTTGTAGGGCATCCTCCCCTTGAATGTGGGTGGCATTTGAGATGAAGATGGGATAGCTACTCTCTTCATTAGGCTACTCAATATGCAAAGGTAATGGGATGTGGCTACATTAATGTGTTAACAGACTTCATGTCAGCAGACTGGAGAGAGAGATGCCTTACTGACTTTGGGGGTATCACTTGCCATGTGAAAGAGGCCTGGGACAGGGTGACATGACGAAGGACTGCTATGACCAGTAGCAGCGGAGAGTGCCCCCAGGTGACATCCAACAAGGAAACAAAATACCTCAGTCCTATCAGTTCAAAGAACTAAATTTTTCCAGCAACCTGCAAACATGGACAGGACCCAGAGTTCCTGATGAGGAAAAATTTGGCTGAAGCCCTGAGTGGTGCTTGGAAAGGTGAAAAGTAGACCTGGGGCATACCTAGACCCCCAATGCATGGAAACTGAGGAGATAGATGCATGCTAGTTTAAACTGCTACATTTGATGTAATTTGTTTAGAAAATATGCTAGTAATACAGAGACTTCAGTCTATTTACTAGCCCATCCCTCTTGGCTGATACTCACTGTCTATAAATCTTACTTCAAAAAGAACAAAATTAAAGGCTTTTGTTACCAAGGAATACATGTCCATTGTATAATAACCAGTCTTCTCCTAAGAACATTCAGGGATAATAATTGTCAATATTTTATTTTAAATACTTCTAGATTTTTCCAAATTGGAAACCACATGACCACACTGTATTGCTGTATATTTTTGGTCTAGTCACTGTCTTCCCAAGGAAAGGCCCATGCTAACTATGGAAGCCCATGTCTCATGTGTGGTTCTCTGCATTTAACAGCTGGGAATTGCTGGCTACAATTATGCTCCCCATTTAGCAGTGATTTTTGGTGTGGGGGAGGAAAACCAATAAAAGTTTAGCAGACCTGTTGTGCCAGTTACATATGTCTGTGTACCAAACCATTCCAAAGCGTGATGGTTTAAAGAAAGAATTTATTATCTCCTAAGTTTCTGAGAATCAGTGGGCACAGCTGGGCAGGAATATTTGGGGCTCATCCAGTCATGGTCAGATGGTGGGTAAGGTGGAAGTCAGCAGAAGGTTCAACTGGGAAGATGCCCCAGGTATCTTCTTTAATCCCATTTGTTGCCCAAGTTGGGATGACCGCAACACCTGGGAAGGGACCAGGCATCATTCTCTCTCTCTCCCTGTCTCTTGCTATGTGGCCAACTTGGGGTTCTTCACAGTGTGACAGACTTTTGGTTTATATGGCAGCTGGCTAAGGCCAGAGTGTTCCAAAAGGACCCAGCAAAAGCTTAAAGTGTTGCCTAGGGAAACGATTGTCATATTATATTGCTTCAACTGCACCAGCCCAGGAAAACAGAACACCTATTTAATGGATCTTTGGTCATATTTTAAAAAGGAGATTAATATGGGTATAAGCTTTCATAATATTAAAGTTCATTATGCAAATATAAGTCATCATTACCATAAGTCCTTGGGCCTACTATGACCTAAGATGATAATTTATTTGCAATCCTATCTTTTGATTATATGCGATGATGATGAAATGATTTTACATAGATCCAATTGATCCATAAATAGGATACAAGCATGCATTCCAGTGCTGCTTCCTCTGAATTTTATTATAGCTCAACCAAAGCACGTGAGGAAAGACACACTTAGAACAGATTGTGGGTTGGGGTCAACTTCGTGCTAGGAAAGTGCAAACCCTGGCAGACCCCTCACGCCTCTTAGACAATTTGTCAAGCATTAAAGAATGCTACTGAGGCATTTTACACTGCATATTAAAAGCTGTATACAGAATTCAAAAGAGAATGCATGGCAGATTCTATTTCCACTTTCTTTAATTTGGAAGTTCTATCTTTAGTAGCAATTTACATTTTCCACACAATTAAAGACTGTACCTAGTTCTGATTTGCACTTCAAGTATCCAATTCAGCTGTGATTTACATTTCTTTTCTCTATTTATCTGTTTATTTTCTACTCAGTAAGAACACTGGTTTTAAATGTTGGCATCTTCACTTAAAATCTGGGTGATAATAGGCAACTTTGATTAACCCTTTCAAAAGGTCAGTTTGCTTGTGTGTTAAATGGGAATGACATTTTATTGAAGGAATTGTTGGGGATCTTAAAGGCTGTGGGAGCACTCAATGTATGTATATTTGTTCCAATTAGTCCTCTTTCAACACACTTTGTGTGGATCCATGCTCTATACGTAGGAATTCACTGCCAACGACTGAACATCCCTTCAGATGTCATTGCACTGCTGTGAACATGAAGGCCAGTACATCTGAAACCAAATTTATGCTTCTAAACATAAATCAGAGCCATGGACAAACGTGATAGTGATATAATAAGAGGTATATACTCTATTTGGAACTTTATCCCTTTTCCTGGCTCAGAGCTTCTAAAACCCTAGGATTTTCCTACATGTTAAGAGCCATAAATGTGAGAAGAGAATTTTGGGTTATTTATAACAAGCCACACCTGAGTTTACCTGAAGGGCGAGGCCTTTGCAAAGCTTCTGAACAACCATAGAATGGGAGCTTGCTGCCCTGGGAACCACCCTTGTCCTAGAGGATCTACATTTCCCCCCTGCCTCTTCTTCACTCTCCCTTCCCTGATGTCCTGGGGGGGCAGAGAGATGTGCAGAAAGTAGAGTTGGTGAACAATGACCAGCAATTTAATCAGCCAGTGCAGAAGGTTGCGTTGATGTCCAACGTCCATTGGTTTTTATCAAGCAACCCTCCTGAGCCAAGCATTCATTAAAACCCAGAAGGGCACAATCGAGAGCTCCTGGTGGACATGCCAGGCAACTCTGCATGGCTGTGACCAAAACACCCAACAAGAGCAGTGCAGAAAAGGGAACGTCTGTGTTGGCTCACAGTTTCAGAGCTTTCCTCCGTGGTCTGACCACTCTACTGCTCTGGGCCCAAGGGGAGGCAGAGCATCAACTCAAAGTAGAAGGGTGTGGCATTGCTCCATTATCTGTAGCAAGGAAACAGAGAGAGACAGAGGGAAGAGATTGGTCTGGCGAAAGGTGAACCCTTCCAGGGCATGCCCCCAGTGACCCACCTCCTCCAGCCACACCTGCGATAGTTGCCACCCAATCAGTCCATCACCACTAGGATCCACTGATAAAGTCACACACCTCTCACCATCCAATCATCTCACCTCTGAACATTGCTGCATTAATACAGGCGCTTTGGGGGGACACCTCCTACCCAAGTCATGGAAGTTGGAGAACATGTGTAGTTCCCAGGAGGGCGGCGCACTTGGAGAGGACAGGGAAGCTTCTTGATCCCTCCTCTGTACCTTGAGCTATGCACTCTTTCATTTGGCAGTTCCTTGGTTGTATCCTTTAATTATAAACCAGGAATCGAGTAAGTAGAGTAAGTAAGCTGCTTTCCTGAGTTCTGTGAGATGTGGTAGCATTTACTGACCCAGAGGGAGAGGTTGCAGGGAACTTAATTTGTAGCCAGTGGGCCAGATGCACAGGTGGCAGCCTTGACCTGCAAGTGGCTTCTGAGGTAGGGTTAATCATGGGACCAGGCCCCAATGCAGCTGAATCTGATGCTGTCTTAGGAAAGTGTCAGAACTCAAATAAATTGGAGGACACTGTGTTGGTATCTTCTGAAGAGAATTGCTTGGTGTTGGGAAAGACCCACGTATTTGGGGACCAGAAGGTGAGCTGAATAAAGAGAAATAGTTTGCTTTTTTTCTGAACTACAAACAAATGCAGTTTTTTAGACAATAAAGGTCATTTTGTTTTCCTGAAATATTCAAATAGCAGAAAAGAACAGGTTGAGTGTTATCTCTGTTCCTTCTTCTCATACATAGACAGTTACAGATGAAAGATAATTTTAAAAGAAAACTGCTTCTACTAAATAGTTTGGGAATTTACCTTTTTAAGTAGAGGAGTCTGTTAACTATTTTCCATGAACATAAAAGTACTATTTCTTTTCCTATTAGCTATCTTTATTTTTTTTCATTTGTACCAAAGTCAGTCCTTTAAAATTCAGTTTCTCCTCTCTCTCAAAATATACAGTTTATTTATTTATTCATTCTGGGGAGAGGGAATAACAACTTTGAAAAAAGAACCCTTAAAGATTTTTGTTATTGTTGTTTTGGTTTGATTTTTTTGTACCATGGATTAAACACAGGGGCACTTAACCACTAAGCCACATCCCAGCATTTGTTGTTGTTGTTGTTTATTTTAAATTTTGAGACAGGGTCTTGCTAAGTTGCTTAGGGCCTCACTAAGTTGCTGAGGCTGATCTTGTAATTGCAGTCCTCCTGCCTTAGCCTCCCAAGTCACTGGGATTACAAGTGTATGCCACCATGCCTGGCTACCTTAAAAATAATTAAATTTCAAGGGGTATCTTAGCTATTTCTATTTATATGTTAAAATTCAGCCTCACCTTTTATAATTACCCAAAGCAACCATGTATCCATAACTGTTGTCTGGATAAACAAAATGAGATATATCCATATAATGGAATATTGTTCAGGTATGAAAAGTAATAAAATTTTGATACATGGCACAGCATAAATAACACAATACAAAAGGACAAATATCATATGATTCCACTTACATAAAATACCTAGAATGGAAAATTCATTGAGGGATAAAGTTGATTATAGGTTTCCAGGGGAGGGAGGAAGGAGTGACAAGGAGCTACTGGTTAATAAGTACAAAGTTTCTGTTTTTGGTAATGACATGTTTTGGAAATATTGATGATGCATGCACAATATGTTGATTATAATTAATGCTTCTGGATCATGTATTTGAAATAATTAACATGATACAGCATATGTATCTTACCTTAATTTTGTGTTATATACTATATATATGTACACATGTGTATGTATACATATATATATGCACAGTGCATATTTTCATATTATATACATATGTATTTTTGAACATGTATGCATATGTATGTGTCTGTGTGTGTGCATGTATGTGTGTTTGTGTGTATCCTCAAAAGGGAGAAATGTCCAATCTCAGGCTATTCATGAACTTTGTTTTTAATTCCAAGCAAGTTAACTTTGTTCTTGATTCCTTTGCAGAATATGCAAAAGGACTTCCATAAGAGCTCTAAATCTAGGGTCATTTTTGCATGACAATTTCAGTTTCCAATTGATGCATTATTTATCAGCTTGTAGAAGGGAAATAAACAAGATGCCTAATGTGAAGCAAACCTCATTATATCCACTTTCATGTGCCTAACTTGTGACTGAGCTTCAAATCAAATAAGTTATTTATACTTAAAATTTTACCCAGCATACACAGGGTTTTTAATTTCACCCATGCCAAGAAGTACAACGTTCCTATCTAAGACATGTTGTTCCTAATCTACTTATAAAATATCCAAAATCACAACTTCAAGGTAAATGCATGATCAGCCAGCCCTTCCCAGGGTGGAAATTAACCCATGACCTTGTCACTTCCATAAATTAAAAAAAAAAAAAAAGTTTTTTTTAGTTATAGTTGGACACAATACCTTTATTTTATTTACTTTTATGTTGTGCTAAGGATCAAATCCAGTGCCTTGCAAGAACTAGGTGAGTACTCTACTGCTGAGGCACAACATCAGCCCCCATAAAATTTTGGATCCTGACTTGAGCATAGCTAAGAAAACTGCTTAAAATAAGTACCAAAACAATGAAGTCCTTAATGGGTAAATACAGAAGATATACTTGATCTCTATGAAAAGCTAAAAAAAAAAAAAAGAAAGAGTAGAGTAACAGGAAGGGGCATCTAAAAATCTCACCTTTCTGTTCTGTTTATATCTGACTGTCACATAGGATAATTGATTGACTAGGTTTTACTGTGTTGCATCTGTAGCTTCATCCTAGATACTAAGGGGAAAAGACGGTATAGCATTGAAATAGGACTGGCTGTACTGAACTTCATACCTAGATACGAAGTTTACAATTAAACATAGTATTAAAAAGAGATTGATGCCTACTGTGGTTTTAATGTGTCTCCCAAATGTTCTTACGTTGGAAACTTTATCCCCAAATTAATATGATGATGGTATTTGGAGGTGGGCCCTTTGTGGGTAATTTGGACTATATGAAGCCATACGGGTGAGGCCTCATGATGGCATTAGTGGCTTTATAAGAGGCCTGAGCTATCAAGCCCACTGTCTCCACGTGCTGCCTCCCATCATGACATGATGCCGCAAAGACCCTCACCAGATGCCAGGGTCCCATTCGTGAACGCCACATCCTCTAGAATCGTGAGCCAAACAGATAAGTGTTTTTTTTTTTTTTTTTTTTTTTTTTTCTCCCCAGATTACCCTGTTCTGTCTTTCCTTTTCGTGGTTTGGTGTCTGTCTGCACTCCAAGATCCAAGTTAACAAACAATGGCTGAGATGCAGTCCTTGTCTTGGAGGAACCCACGGGCTGGTGGAGGAGTTGGAAGCATAAACACAAACTGTATTTCCTTCCATGTTGCTGACCACCCAGCTGAACCGTTGGCTAGCCGACTTGTGGACTGGCATGTAATTACAGTGTGGCCATTTTTCCTGCCAAAGTCCATGGCCAGGTTCTTGTCTCTGGGAGGATATGCCTTTTCCACTGTCCCCAGGAATGCACCGGAGTGGGGCTGTAGTGCTCAGCTGATCACTTCCTCGTGTTGCCTTCTCCTCTTCATAACCATCTGGAAAGCAGGCCTGATTCTTCTCTTCTGCCATCTGATCACAGAGGACTTCCCAGCAGGCCGCAGGTACCGGCCAGGAAGAGAAGGCAGTGCAGTGGGGGTGGGGACATGGGCCACTTTTCCATGTAACTTGCTTGTGCCATAATAATGGGAAATCTTTGCTGCTTCTATTCGAGCTAAATAATCTAAATCTGTTCTTATGTGGTTAAAAGATTAATCAATTAATCTTTTAATAATTAATAAAATATTCCCCGATTGCTACCTCATGTTTATTTAACTCTCAACTCAATTATCACCTCCACTAGTAAAGCTTGTAAAATATCACTTTCCACCATGAAACCTGCAATGTCTTATTTAAAATTGTACTTTATATTTCTTCATTGAACTGATTATTAGATATATTATATATTCATATATTGAATATTATTTAAAAATGTTTCTCCCTTGTTTCACTTCTCTTATGCCAAATGCAGCTCCTTTAATCATTCTCTAGGTATTAATTGAGTACTTACTCTGTGCCAGGCACCATGCAACTTCCCTAGAAGAAGCCTGTCTCCATAAAGGCAGGGAATTTGTATTTTGGGTTTCCTCTTGGACCCTCAGAACCTAGAACAGTGCCCGATTCATAAAACCAATGCATGGTGAATGAACAAATAAATAATTTTTATCTGACACAGACTCGTCAACAGACAGATCTGTGTGATGGAATGCATCTCAGAAATTGCCTCATGATTTCATGTGCCAAAATCTCTTCTCACTGTGGAAAGTGAGGCTCAGAGACATCAAATAAATTCCTCAAGGACATACAGCTAAAGAGCGACAGAGAATTTGAATCCACAACAGCTCCACACTCTACCCACTGTATCTGTGCTTGGACTTACTGTTTAGTGGCAGGAAATAGTGGTGGATCTCCAAAGACCCCAGTTATATGAGGACATTCATGCCTGGACATCACCACCAACTCCATCTGAAATAGATGTGGAGGGTTTTTAAATAGCCAAGGCTTAGATATGTGAAAAAAATAAATCACTCTAGTGGTTTATGAAAAAAGAAAAAGAGGAGGAGGAGAAGGAGGAGGGGGAAAAGCAGCAGGGGGACATTTAATCAGATTTTATTTGCATGAGTAGTTTATCCTTGGCCACCAACTGAACAGTGGAAGTTGTTTACTGTCTTGGAGAGATTTCTCAATCTTACTCAGGAAGCGTTCCTACACACTCTTCAGTGGAGAGCCAGGAGGCCCCGCCCAGCCAGGAGCCTCACTCCCATTCAGGGCTGTCTCCTGGACGCTTCCCCAGCTCTGCTCCTCTGGCCAGGGACCAGAGGCTCAATCAAGCCCTGCCCTCCCAGCACAGAGACCAAGTGCCTGTGTGCCAACACAGGACGGCATTCTCCAGACATGGAGAGAGGTGCCCAGGGCCATGTCCTTGTCCTCAGAGCTGCTGTTTTTTCTGTGTATGTAGATGACACAGCAGGCTGCAGAAAGTGCTGCCTGAAGATTTCGTTCCTCTGTTCACTAGCTCTGTGATTTTAGAAGAGGATCTTTACCTGTCTGAGCCTCAGATTTTCTTCTGTAAAAAGTGTCATTGAACTAGATAACTTAGAAGATCCTTGCACATCTGAAAATGTTGTAAACTTCTCCTAGGTAAGAAAAAGAGGGGGATTTTGTCTTTCATCTATCCCACCGTCCTTTTCTCCCTCCTTCCTTCTTTTTAGGCTCTCTCTCTCTTTTCTTTCCTCCTCTCTCTCTACTCTCTCTCCCTCTTAAGTGTACCAAAATTTTGAGTTTTGAGTAAGTTGAAGCTAGCCTGGCTGGAATCAGTACCTTAGATGTTTAAAATTGTACCAGGTAGAAATCAGAAAATGATTTTTCAGAGCTGTAAATGTTTTGTTGTGTTCCTTAGATGGATTTGAGGACTCCCTTGCAGCCCCCTTTTCCTCTATTATAAGAATTATCAACGCACAATCCATGTTTCTTGGAAAGTCACCTCTTGCATCCTGATCTTTCACATACAGGAGTCTGGCTATGGATTTGGAAGTGTGCGCCTATTTTCCAGATCTCCAGTTTTGCTGGCCACTTCTTTCTGGGGAAGGAGCGGCTAGGTCAGCAGGTCCATATTGTCTAGAGCTGGGGCCTGGCAGAGACAGGAGAAAGGACATTGACTTGGAGCACTCTGCAAACTAAGATAATGACACCTTCTCATTGCAGAGAGGGAGGTGGCTTCTCACCGGTGTTTCTTGGCATACAGGGAAGAGGACAAAGATGAGGGACTGAAGTATCTGCATTCCCTAAGATATCGTGGGATTCTGAGAGGATGACTTCACTGGGGTCCAGTAAAAAAGTAACCCTAAGTGGGGACAGAATCACATCCTAGTCCCTTTCCTCCTGAGTCACACAAACAACAGGAACAAGTGGCAGGTGGGACAACTGTGCCAAAGCCACATGGACTCTCAGTGGACTTAATGTGAGCTAGAAATATGCTTTAGAGTATAAACCCTGTGAGATTTGGGGGTGCTGATACGATAAGGCGAACAAAGCTTAAGCAGACCAGTCCCGCCCACAGGGCTAGAACGACCCGCTCGCCGCAGGGCTTCTGCACGGTTTTGGGGCTGGAAGAAACGTGGGAAGCCATGGAGTGGGAGGAATTGGTAGGATTCGGTGGCACCCGCTCTGGAGTAACTGTAACCGTTAACTTACTTGGAGACAGTGAACGTCTTTTATGTATTCCACCACCTTGAACTTGACAATGACTCCTTAGGAGAGGAAGCTGGGGCGGCTTCCGCCTGACTGTCTCAAACTAAAGCCCAGCTTCACCCCACAGGCAACACCGACTCCCCTCTGCCTTTTCTCTGCTCTGCTCTCTGCCTGCATGAGTGTCACCGTCACGTTGGTATCCTCACACCATCACACATATTTTTATTTTATTTTCATTGCAATAGAGACAATGGACTCCTCCTACTGAAGACCTTGACATAGTCATAGCTGAGAAAAAAAACCAAAAATACAAAAAAAAAAAAAAATCACTTACGTTTGACATAACTTTGTGATTGGTTCCCCTTCCGGTGAGAAACGTTTCGGAGCTTGAACCCCCGTGAGCTCTTGTTCCACAGCTGTGGAAGCTGGCACAATTCAAAGGGTTTCAAAGGTGGAGGGATTTTTGTTTCCTTGGCAATCTCCTAATTCAAACACCTTCAAGTTTTTAAATGTCACACTTGCGATGTGCTATAGATACTCATTAATAAACATGAATGGAGTTTTGAGGTTCAGGGAAACGGCAGTAAATAAAGGGGTGAGAACATGGATGCAGAAAGCAGGTGTGCAGCCTGGGGAGCTCCTCTTCCTCTCCTGGCCGACATTTACAAAGTTAAGGTCAGCCTTGGGGGCTGTGACGTTCAAGGCCAGCAGGGGAGGTTTCTGAAACCATGGGGCAAATGTGCCTTTCTCCACCCAGGCGCCTTGAGGGCTGCCCATCAAGAGAAGATGATTTTGTTTCTTTTTTCCTCCCACAACACAGCGTTCAAGGCCAAGGCCTGGCCCGACTTCACCTTTCCATCTTCTTTCTCTGCTTCTTGATGCGCGTGACTGTTTAAGCCACAAAAGTACCAGACGTGTTAGCCTGAGTTTCCAGACAGACCATGTGTTGCCACACCTCCGTGCCTTGCTCAAGACATCTTCTTCCCATTCCCATCTGGCAGTGGCCTCGGGACTTTCAGAGTCCCGCTGACACATCAGCTCTCGGATGTGACCTACCCAGTGTTCATGGGTAAAAGGACTCAGCACCTCTTTGGCAGTCCCCCCCCCAAAAAAAAAAAATTGGAACAGGATTTGCATTCAGTGAAATGCTCCCCCCAGACCCGTGTCCCCAACCAGCCCCCAAATCCAAGAGCTTGATTTGTTACCGTACCTCCTGTGCAACTCATGTGGTACTGGCTCATAGTAGATGTTCAGTAAAAGCTTCTGGAAGAATATTTAAGTAGTTGATAAAACAGCTACAGAAGCTCTTCCATCTTCCTTAATTAATTACTTTCTCTCTCCACATTGAGAAGAGGATTAGCATCGGTCACGGCAGTTGGAACAGCCAGCCTGGGTGCAGGCAAAGAAGGACATATTGTCTGTATAGAGTTGAAAATGAGCAATGAACACAATTTAAAGTAGGCCTGGTTTTTGTTGCTACTATGCACTACCAGAAATTCCAAACAATGCCAGTAAGGAGCTACCCCCCCTGCCTCTGGCCATTCTTGATTTCCACCCTTCCTTGATAGGCCACAGTCAAGACGGGTCAGGATTTCCTGCCTGCTGCAGAATTCTATCCGGTGCCCTTGTCCACAGAGCTCTCTCCTAGGGTTTCTGTGCACATTCATTTGCTTGACAACTATTTTTTAAAAATATTTATTTATTTGCTTTAATTGTACACAATGCTTTTATTTTTTACGTGGTGCTGAGGTTCGAACCCGGGCCATGCATGTGCTAAGCGAGCACTCCACCACTGAGCCACAACCCCAGCCCTCTTGACAACTATTTATAGAGTAACTAATACAGGCACTGATATACAGCGACTAACAGGATCATCCTGAGATCGTGGAGCTCAGGTTCTACTTGGGAGAGATGGAAAAAAAAAATGAATATGTGCACACATGCACACGTACACACAAACATGTACACACACACACATCCCAGGGGTGGTTTCCTCTAGGATGCTGGCATCGCGATGGAGGAGGGAGGCCTTCACATGGGTATAGTGACAGTGACAAGGTGGCATAAGGTGATCTGAGGTCCCCATAATGAGAAATCACAGATGGGCAGAGCAAGAAGGTGCTCAGCAGAGAGAAAGGCATGTGGGAAGCCGGAGCTGGGCAGGTGGTGGAGGACAGTGCATGTGAAGTGCCCAGGACGGTCACCGGCCTCCGTTCCTGCCGTCTTTTCAATTGCACGCGCAGGCCTACCTCTTCAGCACAGCTGTTCTCTGCACGCGCTCCTGATCTTATATCCAGACACAGGGCAGAGGTGGGCAAAGACACAGAACGTGCTCCATCCCCCTGCCGGTCGCTCCGTGGCTGACTCTCAAGGTGGCAGCACTGCACGTTTGAACAGAGCACTCAGCGACCCCACTCAGCCCTCATCTCTTGCTCTACATCAAGCCATGCAGCTGTGCATGGGCGTGGCTCCACCCTCTCTCTTCTGTGTTGAGTCCCCGGAGTGGTTCTCAATTATTTGAATACTTTTGTGTCTCTGAACTCAATCAGGAGTTTCATCTCCACAGTCATATGTTAATGGTATTAGAGGTGAAACATTTAATCCAATAATGGTGTGTAAAGGTGGGGACTTTGGAAAGGGATTAGTAAATTCATCCAGGTGAAGCCCTGGGATTGAACCCTGGAGGCTGTCTAAGAAGAGGGAGAGATATCAGACACAGGTGTATCATACCTGTGTAAGCTCTGTGTCCGATGTCTCTCTTACCATATGATGCCATGTGTCACCTGAGGACTATTGTACCAAGAAGGCCATTCTACCAGAGCTGAGCCAATGCCAGTTCCATACCCTTGAATGTCCCAAACTATAAGCTAAATAAACTTGTTTATAAGGTCAGCTTGCCTCAGAGGCTGTTTCATTACAGCAACTGAGAGCTGACTCATACATGTCTCATCTCATCCAGAACATTAATTCAATGAATTTCTTACATGGGGTCACATAGCTATTCATAGCAGTGCCTGAACTAATAATACAGTTTACCGTTCTTCCAATATGCTGAAGGTATGATGACATTTCAGATAGAGAAAAGAAAATGAGGTGGAGAAGCCTAATGAAGAGGCTTTTAGTAGAGATTTTCAAGAGAAGGATCTCTTTTTCCTTTTTGCAACCCACTTTCTCTCTAGAAGCTTCTGCCTTTCAAAATATACAGTCCCTTTTCTGTAGGCACATTTGGGGACCCTGATAGATGGCATGCTAGTGTGTTTGATATTTTGTACACATCAAGCCTATCTGCATAGCTGGCGCATGGGCTATGCTTCACAGCCATGGCTACCCTGAGCCTCTGGGTCACTGGACATTTGTGTAACTGACTCAGCACAAGCCAAGCCAGAGAGGTGGAGTTGGAAAGCTGGTGGAATGCGCTTTGTTACCACCAACCAGCGGCAAGCTGCTGAGTCCTCTGTGTTTCCTACGCTGTTGGCTCTTTTTAGTTTGGAAAGTGGAAAACCGAGGAGCCATCTAGTCTCTTCTTAAGACATGTATGAAGAGAGTGAGGACAGTGAGCTGACTTCCCCCAGGCCCATTGTGCTAGAAGCGGAGGGGGAAACGTGTACTTTCCAATGGCAAAATAAGCAGAAAGAGAGACAATGGATTAAGCATTCCAACAATATTTTAAAGGAAATTGTAACAAAAGTAAATATGTCCCACTTATCAAATTGTTAAATATAGATAAATAATTTATAAATATGTAACGTTGAACACTGATAAAGTTCTACTAATTAAAACATCTACTACAACAATCTCAAGTTCAGATGTCAAAAGCATTCCAGAAAGCAACTGGGCAACATGTATCAAGGTCCTTAACAACCAGTGTAGTCTTACTGAGTAATTGTGCTTCAAGAAACTTCTTGTAAGGAAATAATATCTAAAGTAAAGACACATGAACAAGGTGTTCATAACTGATACTGTAATTGTGATGAAGTTGTAAAAGTGATATATATATATATACATATATATACACATATATAATGGTATATATGTTTACATATGTGTTTTTAATAGACACATCATCTGTGTTCAATATCACTCATATGTCTGTATCTATATGAGAGACACAGCTTTCTTGAATACTTTATATACACCAGGCCCATCTGACACAATGTCTAGGGTTAATATTCTGAGTCTCTGGAATATAACTTCCTCAATCATCCACGTGACTGAATGAGCACTAGCCAAACAATGCCAGAAAAATTGGAAGTGTAACATTAACAAAGCTTGCATTGGTGACAACATCTTATATATTTCTTGTCATTTTGTATCCATTGTCTTGCATTTCATGGTGTTAGAGTCTGTTAATCTCATGATTTGGCACCTAGGGTTAATTCTGAGAACAGTGCCTGGAGGAGGAAAATAAAAACAAAGAAAAACAACAGGAAGCCTTACTTCCAAAGACATCCATTAGAACATTTATAATCATGACAGCTTATAAACAAATCAAGTAGCAACAACCTACATGTCAAACAGTAAGACAAGGTTAAGTTATTTGCAGCATGGAAACACAGTGGTGTATTATGTAGTCTTTATGTCACATTTTTAAAAGGCTACAGGAAAATATAGGAAAATGTTTATAATGTTAGTTGGAAATGCAAGTTAAAAATGAGCAGAGACTTATAATATGCAAACATATTCTTCTCTGCATGAAGAAGTCAAAAATTTATTCAGAAAACAGGGTGGGTTTGTGTGGTGAGACTGTGGACTGGTTATCATTCTCTCTCTCTCTCTCTCTCTCTCTCTCTCTCTCTCTCTCTCTCTCTCTCTCTCTTCTTTTCTTTCTTTCTTCCTCTTGCTTTCTCCTTTTTCCCCCAAAACATTTTGTCAGTCACTTAAAATAAAAACATAATAACATTAAGGTGCATAGTGCCTCTTCAGAGGAAACAAGCTGTCAGTTGAGGACAAATTAAGGGCTATCAGTGTTTTATTAATACTTTATTCAACCAACTCATAGGGGTATCCACCATCATCACAGAGGGAGTGTTCTTCTAAGAGGTGCTGAGGACTGACATTTAAGTCAATTATTAAAAGACTTGAAAACATCTTTAAATGGAAGATTTGCAAAAGATTTGGGGCTCAGTGGGATATTTAGGGAAAACACACTTTTATGACTAGATTTTGAATTCATTTTTTTAAATAAAATGCTTCTCAAAATCTGTCACAGAGCCTCAGACTTGAAAGTGGCAGTGTCCAGATTTTTAGGTTTCTATTAAAATAAGACTTGTGAACTCAGAACTTTTATTTGTGAAGATGGCTGAGACAGTTCCTGTTTGGTTCCAAGGGTTGCTGTCACTTCTCTGAGGAAAAATGTATTATTAGTTTCAAATAACCTGTGGCAATGAAGATATCCATAAGAGAAAAGATGGAAAACTTAAGTTGGAATAATCTGAGATGAGTTTATCAATGAGGTTAATTATAAAAGGATGAGCAGGCTATAAGGGAACCGCAGTAGGTAATGGAAAAACCTTCCTAATAAGAGGAAGAAGGTGGGAGAGACAGTTACCAGCAAACTTTGACTGCAGAGGAGAGTGAATCCAATCCCTGATCCATCTGGGACTCTGGAAATAAGAAACGGATGGCTTTCCTTCCAGATGTCAATGCCCTGCTGGATGCTGCCTAAACCTATTGGCTGATCCCACCAGAAGCAAGAATGAAGTGCATAGTGATCCTGCCCCTGGAAAAAAGAATGGATTCAGAGGGACAGACAGAGGACAGCCTGAACCCCGTTCAGAAGTAGAAGAGTCAACCTTATTAAACAGTGCGTTTTCATCATTGGTGTGGATGAAGAGAGGCCAAGGACCATGGGAAAGCTGAGAAGAAAATGGCACTCAAGCAGATGACTTAGAATCTTCCATTTAACCCTGAGGCCTTAGGGTTCCAAGGAAGCTCACCTGAATTAGAGAGAAACAAACGACAGCTATGTATTATGGCTACCTCCTTCAAGTCGGGAAAACTGAACTCTGTCCCTTTAATACACAAATAAAATTTTCTGGCATCCACACTGATTATCTTTGAAGACTTTTACAAAACAATAAAACCAATGGTATATTTAATAGAAGTACGAGTGTTGATGACCAACGCGCACAGCCTGGGAGGAATATGGGATGAGAGCAATTTTCTTCTGTCACCTGGGGATGAGGGTGTAGAAGAGGCACATTTTAACAATGGGCGCTGACCTATACTATGTTCTCCCCACGGGCCAGACACTGAACTGTCACTTTGATCTAACTCACTGAATCCTGCCAGGAGCACCGTGAACCTTGCCCTTTGTAGCCACATCCTACTTTTCTGTGAAGAGAACAGAGAGGGAGCTGTGCTGCTCAGATTTCTGCTGCAGAAATCATCACTGGCCCCTGATTCTAGCTCTGACCCTCTGAATCCATGGCCCCTGTGTACTGACACTGCATTCCCAAGAGCTGCCCACCCTGCTCGATGACTCAATGCAGCAGGGCCCGCCACTCCATTCCAGAGAGAAACACGAGTCCTCTTGTCGCCGCCTGAAGCGATGGCCGCTTGGAGCAGCAAAGCTGCGGGAATAAGTTCAGAGGCAGACCGGAAACAAACAGGATCTTTATTCTGTCAGTTTCTCTCTCTGGATTTAACAGCTCTAACACATATCACACACCAGAAAACAACCAACAACCAAAATGGCCCCCACCCGCTCCGCGTTTGGCCCAAGTCTCTCGAGATCCCGGGCCAAGTCTCCTGAGACTACGGAAGGCGGCAATGTCCAAAACTCCATGGCCCGAAGTCAACCGCAATCATAGCCATCTCCCCAAACAGGGCTCCTGCATCCTCTAATGGGTGACATTGGTTCAAGAACACCTACAGGCCTGCCCAGAACTTTCTTGAAATTGTGCTACAAAAATCCTTCCTACTCAAGCCCTCTCTTCTTTCACAGCTCTCCCCATCTTCTCCTGCACCCTCCTTGCTGTAGACTGAACGGTGTCCCCTGTTCACCAGATTCACACGCAGAAGCCCTTATGCCCCCCTGTGAAAATGTCTAGAGGTAGAGTCTTAAGCAGTTCTAGAGCTTGAATGTATAATTCAAAGTTCACTTGTAAAATCAATTCCCAATTCATATGTTAATCACATTCAGAGGTAGGGGCTTGAGAAGGTAATTAGGGCTAGGCAAGGTCATGAGGTGGGGCCACCTGACGGCATTAGGACCTCAATTGAAGAGGAAGAGACATCAGAGCTAGCACACCTGCTCTGCCTCACCGTGGGATAGCTTCCAGAACCATGAGCTACATTAACTTCTGTTCTTCATAAATTATTCCATCTCAAGTGGATTTTTTTTTTTTTTAACTCAGGGGCACTCGACCACTGGGCCACATCCCCAGCCTTTTTTTGTATTTTATTAGAGACAGGGTCTCACTGAGTTGCTAAGTGCCTCACCATTGATGAGGCTAGCTTTGAACTCACGATCCTCCTGCCTTAGCCTCCCAAGTGCTGGGATTACAGGCGTGAGCCACCATACTTAGTACATCTCAAGTGTTTTCTTAGAGCAACAGATAATGGACTAAGACCAGGAGGTAATTAAACTAGGTCAGAAGAATAGGGTCTTAATCCTAGAGTACTGTGGCCTTATGTAACAGGAACTGTGTGTGTGTGTGTGTGTGTGTGTGTGTGTGTGTGTGTCTATGTAAGATCTGCCCCTCTTCCCTCCGCAAGAGGACACAGTGAGAAGGCACTACCAGCCCAGCAGAGTCCCTACTGTCTATTGAATTGAATGTGATTTTGATCTTGGATTTCCCAGACTCCAGAACTGTGAGAAAGTAAATAGCTGCTATTTAAGCCACCCAGTCTATGGGATGCTGTTATGGTTGCCCGAGTTGACTCACGCACCACCCCAGTAACCATCTCACAGTTCTAACCCCATCTTGGCACAGGTTCTCAGTGGGCCAAAACTAGTGCCATCAGAAGCTGTAGGTGCTCACCAAAGTTTGTGGACCTAGGCAGTGGCAAGGCTCAGGGGCAAAGCCAGGCAGTCAGGCACAAGGGTCTCCTTGCTTGCTTACAAAGCTGTATGGCCTCCTGCGTTTCTGGGCAGCTTAGCTTGCTAGAAACATGATCTGGAACACATGCTATCCTCATTTAACCAAAATATTTCTGCTTCCATCTTGTTTGGCTGCCTTGAAGTCAGTTAGCTGTTGAGTTGGAAACTTTTCCATTGCAGCAAAAACATCTCTGGTCCTATTTTGTATTATTATTATTATTATTATTATTATTATTATTCCTTGTACTGGCATGAGGATCAGGTGTCTCCTCATTCTCACTGTCTTGGAGAGGTAAGTTGTACAGAATGGAAATAACCAGGTTCCAGCATTAACTAGCTGTGAGGCTTCAGACACAGTGATTGCCATGAGTCCCTGTTGAATTATGTGAAAAAGTGAAAATATCCATTCCCGACTCCTGGGTCACTTAGAGGACAAATTGAGCTAATATTTATAAACTAAGGCTGTCGGTTGCTACATAAAGATACACAAAAGGCACATGCCATCCCTGGTTGGACACATCTTCTGATGTATTTGAACTGGTTATTCATAAATCTGTTGCTCAGAAGTAAACAAAGTATTCTCACTTGTGATCATGGCCTTTCCTCCTCTGTCCCTGTCTACTGCGTCACATGCAATGGACAGATTTTGGAAATTCCATTCAGAACCTTTGCCTGGCTTTGACATTTCCCCATATGTTCCTGTGGACCAAGAGAAAACATGTTTGTTTTCTAGCCTGGTTATCTCATTCCCAGAATGTCTCATGAACTCGATCATCAAGTACTGAATAGCCTGAGTTATTGTCACAGCCTATGTCAAAACCTGCTTTTTCCAAGGGGAGAGAAATGGGGGAGGTCATTCTTTCTCACCAAAATGTGGTCTTCAATGAAACATGCGCTGCTTTCACCTGCTTCTAATGGGTTTTCATCTTAGAAAGTTAAAGTGTGTGTGTGTGTGTGTGTGTGTGTGTGTGTGTGTGAGAGAGAGAGAGAGAGAGAGAGAGACCATCTCTCAAATGTTTCTAGATATGTGGTGCTATATTCAGTGGATAATGGCATTAGGTTAAAATGGGTATTAATGTGGCTCTGCTGGTAATGAGCTGTTACCTAGATGGTTTTTAACAAATCTTTGTGTTTAATCTCTGCAATAGGAAAATGAGAATTATTTTATCTATCTCAGGATTTCTTTTGAGAATTAAATGAAATCATAAAGTTCTACCTTGCTGATGTGCATAATTACCTACATAAATCATCACTGATATTGTACATATATAAGCCTGATATTTTAATTAAGTTGGTACCCACAACACCTCTACTCTCCTACAAATTATAAGTCTTCAAGGCTCTTCAGGGTTTTCAAAGTCTTCTAGGAAAGAATTCCTATTATTTATTTCCAAGAAAGTGTAGGACGGCCTGCTGGAGTTTGGCAGTCCTACTCACAATTAACATCCTTTTGTTTTGCTTTGTTTTCTCTTTGGTTTTGTTTTAACTAGAGTGTTCTAATTTTCTCCATCAAATCTACATTTTGTAAAAATAAAATTTCAGGCCACATATAATACTCCTTTGGCCATGCATATTTTATTGCCTACCTAGTGTTTAAATGGCTCCCTTGGACTATACTATACATGTGGACAGTCCCATTGAATTGTCCCTTGGTTAATACCTGCATTTTGAAGCATATGTAGCAGGTAACATTTGCAGTTGCTCTAAGTTCTAGAAGAACTATTCCATTCTCTTCAGAGCAATGAGTTTTATTCAATTGCTTTCTTAAAAGTGTTTTTCATTGAATAGGGTCATTTCTAAAAAGTCTTTCTTCATTTTTTTTTTCCTCTAGCTCATTTCTTAATATGTCTCTGGGAATTAATTACAAGTCCTGATGTTGACACATACAGAAATATAAAGTACCATGATTCCTTGATAATAATAAGCTTCCAGGATTGTGTGGCCCTGGACTAGGCAACTGTGTCACGGTGAGGTGGCCCCTTGCAATTGCAACTGATGAACCCCAAGTCCGCGATCGTGGCTTGTCTGCATGCTATCATATGCCATTTTATGTTTCCTTGCCATCTGTGTCCCAACTGAAAAATAAACTAAAAGATTGGTCAGACGTGAAATTTAGGATCCTAAGAGGGATCCATAACCTGTGGCATTCGGACACCCCACTCGGATGGGACCTCGGTGCGGCCTCTTTAGAACAAGATGTGGCCCCGCGGAGGAGCTGAGCCTGCTCAGGGCAGGGACCATGTCACAAGCCTCTGCCAGGACTCCAGAGGGAGGCCAGCCAAGTGGAAGTGATCTGAAATTCCTGCTTTCCACTTGTGACCCTCTGAACTTGGGCAAGTTACTTAACTCCACTGCCGAGGTTTCCTCCCCAAATCCATGCTGAGAGCTGCTCCTTGGTGTGGTGGGTCGGGGATGGGAGGGAGGCGATGAGGTCAGAAGGGTGGAGCCCTGCTGATGGTGGTCAGTGCTCTTCATCAAGGAGGCCCCAGAGAGCTGCCTCACTCCTTTTGCCATGTGAGAACACAGAAGGCGGCAGCTGCCTCCGAGCTGAAAGCAGGCTCTCCCCAGACACCTGCTAATGCCTTGATCTTGAACTTCCCAGCTTCCAGAACAGCAAGAACAAATTTTGGTTGTATAAGCTTCCCAGTCTGTGACATTTTGTTATAGAAGCCAGAAAAGGCTAAGATGACTTGTGTGTCCGAGCTTCCTCATCCTTAAAATAAGGCCCACAGAATCTGCTTGGTGGTCTTTTGGGAGGACTAACTAGAGTCTCACACCTACAGTGCCCATGCCTGGTAAGCCCTCCACAGCTCTAATCTATTAGGATTCCTAAGTGGAAGCCAACTGTTTTGGCTCAAGGCCACTCCTGATCTCACAGTGAGTTTCCAGCAGATCCTGGGTCAGGCTGCACCTGGTCCTGCTATAGGCCCACAACTTTTAGTGGCTACAAAAACTTATTTCATCTGCAGCCTTCTTCTCCTATCTGTAAAAAGGGATCTGCGCATCATTAGGGGTGTTGTAAGGATGACATGAGTTAATCTATGGTATATATTTAATAAAATCCCTGAGCATTTATCAAAGTATATATAATACTGAGGACATAAACTGAACAGTTTTAAACAGCACACTGAGCCTGCTCAGTTAAGAATCCCAACACCGTGTCCATCGGCTGATGTCCATCCCCTCATTCCTTTAGCAGTGAACTTACATTCATTATAAGTTCATTCATTCATAATATACAACTTTCATTCTCCTTTTGGCTTTGAGCTGAAATGTTCCCTTAAAAGTTCATGTATTAGGCAACACTACAATGTTCAGAGGTGAAATAACTGGGTCATGTGGGTTCTGACCCCACTAATGGATTAATCCACTTGATGGATTAATAATTTGAATATACTTACTGGGAGGTGGTGAGAACTCTTGGCATGTGGGGTGTAGTTGGGGGCAGGCCACAGGGGTTGTGGCCTTGGGGCTTGTATCTACCCCTGACCCTTCCTGTCTCTCCCTGCTTCATGGCTGACATAGCTGAGCATCTTTCCTCCACCATCCCCTTCTGACATGGTGTTCTGCCTCAGTCCAGCCCAGAGCAACAGAGACAGCCAACCGTGGACTGAGGCCATGAGCCAAAATAAACTTCTCCTCCAAAATAAACTTCTCCTCCTTCTCTTACCGGGTATTTTGTTCACAGAAACAAAAAGCTGACTATCAGAGTTCTCTAACACTGCTTTTGTTTTGTTTTGTAGTTTACAATCCATTGTGGGATTTTTGATTTTTTATTTGAGGTTGGAGAATGTTTTGCTTTCAAGACAGGCTCAAGACAGGCTGGAGGCAGGCAACCCCACCTCTGTTCTCCCTGATTTCCATAGGAAGTCAAAATTCACTTTAGGTGACTAAATATATTAAAAGGTGGAAAAGTGAAACTCTGCTAAATAAATATTCATAAAGTGCAATTTACTAAATGAAAATCTGTGCTGAATGAATATGCATAAAATAAAACATCATTGGACAGGTACAAAATTTAACAAAGTTATAAAATTCATTAACTAACGAACACACTCATCCATTAACAAATTAATCAGTTTTATCTGCTTCAAGAATGAAATCATGACTCCAGAGCCTATTAGACTGATCTTTTCCTACTGAAGACTATTAATATAAGAACACTGAATGTTGAGGGAAGGAAAGAGGTAGCTAATTTTTTTGTTCTTCTGCTTAACTGCTTTAATGATAACCTGAGTCTTTTCAATGAAGATCCCTATATACCATGCAACAGGAGAAGGACACAACTTTATTGTTTTTTTTTTTTATTTTGTTTTGTTTTTCATTCACCTTTAAAAACTAATAAATGTCAATGGAAATATATACTTTTCATAAGAGTCCCAGAGAGAAGGGCTGGGAATGTAGCTCAGTGGTTGGTGTGAAGAAGTGGGTTCAATCCCCAGCTCCTCAAAAGTAGCAATCATGTCACAGAAAACATTTGGCTTTTGTTTTTTGGGAATTGGCTGATTTTGCTTAGCATGATATTCTCCAGCTCCATTTATCAGCAAATGCCATAATTTCATTCTTCTTTAAGGCTTAGTGATATTCCATTTTACGTGTGTGTGTGTGTGTGTGTGTGTGTGTGTGTGTGTGACTTTTTTATATCCATTCGTCTGTTGAAGGGCACCTAGATTGGTTCCATAGTTTATCTATTTTGAATTGAGCTGCTAAAAACATTGATGTGGCTGCATCAGTACATTAAATTTTTTAAAAAGTAGCAATAATCAGCCTATGGCACAGGTGATCCTAGGACATTTCAGAGAGGTTTCACAGGGTTGCTTACCACAGTTTGATCTCAGAGGATGAACTTGATCCAAGAAAGATGGTTTCATTCATAAATCTGTTTTCTTCCCTTGCACCCTGCCCAGCAGCAATATTAACCTGGGTAACAATCGCAACTGCTAGGTGATAGCTGCGTTTTAAAAACAAATCCTTCCTTAGGTGCTGGCTAAGTTTACACACTTGCTGCCCAAACCTGGTCCCCGGGGGCGCCATTCTCAGCAAGCTTACTGTCCTCGTTTCATGAGCAAAACTACTGCTCATCGCCCTCAGCAAAGCACTGATGGGAACATGGCTTTATCACACTGGACTGCCTTTCAGTTAAAGTTAAGGGAAGCCCCGAGGCCATGCTCCTTAACACCAGCTGGAATCGGTCAAGTTCATTTTCTTGAAGAGAAAGAACACGCACATTTAAGGAAGGTGGAGGACGCCCAGGCTCACAGACGTGCAGAGCTGGGCAGGTCACATACGCGCTCCTCGCCCTTCCTCAGAAGTGAGAAAACCGACTCTTCTGATTTCTACTGGCCACGTGGAGAGACTCTCGAGAAAAACCAACGGTATCAAGCCCCAAATGAAAAAGGTTAAGAGTGGAATTATGTCTCTCCAAAATTAATGTTCAAAGCTTTCACTCCCTGCGCCGTAGAGTGTGAACTGATTTGGGGACAAGGTCCATACAGATATCCAAGTTAAAGAGAGATTATTACAGTGGGTCTTGACCCATTATGACTTGTTTCTTATAAAAAGGGGACTTTGGACACAGGGACACATACGGAGGGAAGACAGTGTGGAGAGACACTGGGAGGGTACATCTGTCTACAGGCCAGGGACAGAGACCTGGAGCAGAGACTCCTTCCTCGCCCTCAGAAGGAACCAGCTGCACTCCAACCCTCACCTTGGACTTCTGCTGCAGAACTGTCAGGGGACACACGCGGGCTGCTTCAGGCGCTCAGCTTGCTGGGCTTTATGGCAGCCCTTGCTGCCGTGACTGCTGAGTTACTTTTTAATGGGGCCGAGGTCTAAAGCTACCCCCCTTTTTGGGCCCTAAAAGGGGGTTCTTTCTGCCAGCAGAAAGAGGTAAAGTAGCTTACCTGGCGAAGATAGGCTTAGCGTGCAAAAGTCGCCGAGTGTCTTTATCTCCGCCTGATTGACGGACACCACGCCACACCCGGGGAGTTTTGGTAGAAAGCAATGCCGAAAACTCAAATTTATTGAACAGTGAACTGCACTTATATAGGCCTAAAAATAACCAATCCTTGACTAGCAGGGCGGTTCCGGCTCTCACGATATGTCATAGCCACACACCCCTGCTTAGCCCCGGTCCTCCAAAGGGCGTGGTAAGCAACCAGAGCCCATCCCCTTGGCAGACAGCGTCCGGAAAGTCCCAACACCTTGCGACCAGCAAAGCAAGGCTCCGGGACTTGTCAGAGGCCACCCATACCTGCTCTTCCCCGTCTCTTCTCCTCTGCTCCAGAGCACCAGCTTCGTCCTACTGTCCCCCTTGTCTTCTGTTTCCACCTGACAGTCACTTCCAGCCAGTCCTGGCCCTGAAGCAGGCTCTTCATAAATATGTGTGGAATGGATTTGCCCTTAAGGAGGATTAGAGGAATACTAGAATGGGCAATGGGGAGGGAGGGGAAGGGAGGGGGCAAAAGGGTGAAGGAAAAAAAAAAAAAGATGGTAGAATGAGATGGATATCATTACCCTAAATGCATATATAAAGTCACAAATGGTGTGAATATACTTTGCATACAACCAGAGATTTGTAAAAAAGTGTTCTATATATGTGTAATATGAAATGTAATGTATTCTGCTGTCATTTATAATATCTTAGAATAAAAAATAATCCAAAAAAAAAAAAAAAAAAAAAAAGAAGAAGAAGAAGAAGAAGCACAGATTGGAGCTAGACATTTTCCAGAAACTCACTGAAATACCTGCTGGCCGCACCTAGGTCACACTTCAAATGATGCTTTTGCTGAGAGGACATGGAAGAGGTCACTCTGTGTCCTAAATCATTATTGAGAATCAACTCTGGGGAAATGTTTAGCACAGACTTTACTGTCTTAATTGTCATTGACTGTGGGCTCCTGAAGACTCACCCAGTAGGACAAGTGTATAAAAGATGATTACAGGATATTAACCACATTAGTTCTGAGCACAAGCGAGGACTGGATCAGACGCCCTTTCTGGGAACTCAGAGATCAGAAAGGGTGAGACCTTCCTGGGACACAGCCTAAATCACTGTGACTTGTGTCCTCTTCCCCATTTCCAGGTGGCTGTGCCTAGTGTAATAGCACAGGAAAGAACCTGGTAGGACTCACTCAGACAACCCTTAGCTCCCTGAGTCTCAGGAAATTACATTTTCTAGAGTGACTACATTGTTGGTAATTGGTACAAGTTGGTTCATTAAAAAATTCTTTATGTTTTAAATTACAAATATACTTGCCGGAATTCTCTTCATAATGATAGGCATATTTTCTTGTGTTCTAAGACAGGGCACTTAGAAAATTACTTTGGTTTTCATGATGTCTTGGGGGGATACTGTGCTACAATGAAGTGGTTCCCTGAGCATGATTTTAGGTAATTAAGACCTTACCTTTGATCAATACCCAGCACATAAAGAACTCAAAAAGCTTAACATCAAAAACAACAAAGAACCTAATCAATAAATGGGCAAATGACCTAAAAAGACATTTCTCAAAAGAAAAAATGAAAGTGGCCAATAAATATATGAAAAAAATGTCAACGTCATTAGCAATCAGGGAAACACAAATCAAAACTACACAGATTTCATCTCACTCCAGTTAGAATGACAGTAATCAGGCAAATAATAATAAATGATGGCAAGGGTGTAGGAAAAAAAGATCACTTTGAACAGTTGTGGGGTGGCAAATTAGTACAATTACTATGGAAATCAATATGGAGTTTCCTCAAAAGACTAAGAATGGAACCACCATATAACCCAGCTATATCACTCCTCAGTATTTATCCAAAAGAATTAAAGTCAGCATACCATGGAGATACATGCCTACCCATGTTTATAACAGCACAATTCACAAATAACCAAATTTTAGAACAAGCCTAGGTGTCTGTCAGTGGATGAATGAATAAAGATCATATATATCCCCAGTGGAGGTTTACTTAGTCATAAAGAAGAGTAAAATTATGTCATTTACAGGAAAATGGATGGACCTGGAGACCATTATACTAAACAAAATAATTTGAAATCTGAAAATTTAGGGTCCTATGTTTTCTTTCATATATGAAAGCTGGAGAGCAACACAGGAAAACAAGAACCCTCATGAAAACAGAAGGGAGCCAGTAAAGTAGAGGAAGGGGACCAGTGAGAGGAAGGAAAGAAGGGAAGGGAGAGGTACCCGGGAATGAAATTGGCCAAATTAACTTGTGTACATATACAAAAAATATGTCACAATGAATTCCACTCTTATATATATAATATGCCCCAATTAAAAACCAAGTGAAAACTTCCTAAGAACAAATTGCTTGGACACCTGAAAGGGAGGGGTCTAAAACCTTACCTTTGAGTGATGAGAACTACCATTCTTTTGAAATTTCAGTTTCTTTTTAGTAGAACTTACATTGGTTGAGAGATCATGCATGTTCTAATAAGCGTTTAGAAATTGGTAGGATTTGTTAGAAAGAAATGACCTATTGTGAGTGCAAGTGATAAATATAATACCTGGCACATGTGAGTTTGTCTTCCCTTAAACCTCTTCCCTACCTGATTGAAAAATACAATGCCCAACTCCTTAGAACTGTGCATGCAATAAAGCTTCATGGCTGCTACGGGATGGCCTGAGAGCTGTGCTTTGAGGACTGTACCCGAGCACGTAAAGAATGTGCAGGTGAACGCATGCGTGGGACCCCGTGTTCCCTTTCTGGTCCTCGTTCACTTGGTGACTGGTGAGCGTTCCAAGACAAACATGGCGCCCAATCATGCCCTGTGGATCTGCTAGGACTGATGTGACATGGCAGCAGGGGGCTTTAAGGAATAGAAATGTATTATCTCATGGTTCCAAAGTCCAAGATAAAGTTGCCATCAGGGCTGCTACGTTGAGAGGGTTGTGAGAGAGACGTGCAGGTAATGCCTCTTTTTAAGCTTCAGGTGGTTGCTGGTGATCCTTGGTGTCCCTTGGTTTGTAGAAACATCATTTTAAACTCAACCTTTCTCTTCAAATGGGCACTTGTCAATTTTCAAACTTCCTCTTTTTATGAGGGCACCATATATATTGAATTAGGGCCCACACTGGTGACTTCATTTTAAGTTCCATAAAGACCCTGTCTCCAAATACAGTCACATTCTAAGGTACTCAGGGTTAGGACTCCAACATGTACTTGGGGGTCTGCGGCTTAACCCCTGGCACCTGGTGTTCTCAGGCACTAGCTCTTCCAGTGGGGAAGTGACTGGACATCCTTTGGTCTCAGTTGCCTCATCTCAGAAAGCAAGCAAGCACAACACACCTTCCAGGCTGCTGTGGGCACTTCCAAGGACAAGTGAGACGGTACTTCCAGACTATCCAGGTGTTATTTAGTGCCAGTTTGGCCAGTGAGATGCAAGTGCCACCATCAAGCATAATATCGGAGCATCTCTGTCCCAACTATCACAGGGGAAGTGAATAATCAATATTTAATCAACACCTTCTCTGTGCCAGCACAACTCTAGTCGAGATTAGGGAACTCAGATTTGCCAAGGTCTGCCTAGCAGGGTCGTGTTGGTTGGTGTACAAACATTTACTGGCTCATCTTAGGCATCTTCTTTTTTCCTGACTGAAACATTTTGAGGGGACTGTGCCTTGTGGGGAGGTCAGGGGATGGTCCAGCCTTAGGGATGTACCCTCAGGGATGGAAGCTTCCTAAGCCGAAGCTGAAGAGCTCTTCTCTGTCGGATATTAAAAGGGTTGAAGTCTTCAGCCCCTCCATACCCGGGATGGACCTCTTTTGTTCAGCAAAAGAGGCCAGAGGGGCCTACCTCAATGAGGAGACTAGATTGGGAAAGTAAAGGCCACTGATATTCCCTCCCCTGCCTTTAGAAGGCCCAGGAACATACCAGGGAGCCCAGATCAGTGCAGGAACTCGGTTTGTTGAGGAAGTTGGACGGTCTTATAGAAGACATGGGCCAATCAGCAGAAAGATTATAGGGATACATAAGGAGCATGGGCGGATGCCATTGGCGGAGTCATTGGCCTATCCTTGGGGTGGTTTCAGTTCTCATCTTACATCAGGGGAACGCCCCTTGGCTCAGCCAAGTTCCTGTATCAGGAAGTGGGAGAAAGCCAGAGAGTTTCTATCTACTGGCGTGTTATTAATGTTCCCAACATTCTCTAGAACCTCACTCCAGGTCCTGAAGCCTGCACCTACCCGCCAGTGCCCCTGAGCCTTGGGAGGTTTGAGATGCCCTGGCAGGTGTCCTAGCAGGACAGCATCACCCAGAAGGAACTGGTTCCATAGAGCACACACCAGCAGGTGGGGGCTGCACACCCTTGATCCCCGATCCAAAGTCCCTGAACTATTGCTGGGATGGAGAACGCATTGTATAGGTGTCTGAGGCCAGATGATTGTAGTGGAAATTTAGGTCAATGATGTTTACAGGATTCCATGTATGTCCATGAATACAGATGACTAGAGAATATCCAGGTTTCACAATTGTCATTTAATTTTAGCCTTATAAAAACCTGTAGGGAAGTTATTATCTCCTTAGGAGGAAACTGAGGGTCTTCAGTTAAACCATCTGCCTGTCAGTATGTTTTCCAAGCCACTGTTATATTGCCTGCACAGTTTGGGCTCTATGCATCTACCACTCACTATTTCTTTTTAATTTATTTCCTCTTGCAGTTGTCATCAGAAACAGTATACTTGAAATCAAGGGCTTGCTATGATATATGTATCTCACACACATATATTCCATTTCAAATACACAGGAAAAATAAATATATAATTATTAAAAATTAAGATCATTACTCAGTAATTATATATTATATATGTCTATATATAATATATATTATACATAAAATGTATATATTATATATAATATATAATTATATACAATTATTAATTATATATAATATATATATCTCCAAGGGAAATGACAGCATATCTGTATATAGAAAATAATATATGAGTGTTCAGAGAACATTATTTATGATAGTTAAAAATAGAAAAACTCAAGTGTTCATAAGCAGGTCAGTAGATATAGAAGATGTGATATATCTGTGAAATGGAATATTATTAAACCATGAAAGGAAATGAAACACTGCTACATGCTACATAGATGGACCTCAAGCACCATGCTGGGTAAAAGAAGCCAGATACAATAGGTCCAATGTTATATAATCTATTTTATATGAAGTACCCAGAGTAGGCAGATCCATATAGACAGAAAACAGATTAATTGAGGGAGCTGGGGGAAGGAGAATGGAGAATGATGAGTTAATGAATTCTAAGTGCTACTGTAGGAGGATGAAAAAGTTTGGAATTAAACAAGTTGGTGTTTATGCAACAGTATGAAGATACTAAATTGTACTGAATTGTTCACTTTAATATGGGCAACTGTACATTACATGGATTTCACCTTGATTAAAAAAATAAACGTTGATGTATCAACAGAGGCACAAAGCATATACTTTAGGAGACAGACCAAAGGTGCCCAGCTCACAAAATAGTGCTATGGAATTTCAAACCCTTTATTATGGCTCCAACCTTCAGCCCCACTTTGCCTTACCCTGCAACAAGCCTTGAAATGGAAATCCCCAGCTTTGATGTTAGAGAATGATCACAGACAAAGGGCTCTGTGGTTGCATAAGAGGAGGGTGGCATGCCCGAGAGAAAAAGAAAGAGAATCATTGATCTAGATGTAGGGGTCACAGCCACACACCACACTCAAGAGTGAGCTCATGGGGCTCCCCCTCAGTGGGCACAGCCTTGGCTGACAGCCAAGTGCAGGTCCAGCCAGGAACTGTTAGGCTGGCTAGAAATGGGGAGAAATGTCTGAGGCCATTGGCTTTGTGTGTACTTGTCGCATCTGGCTGGCCTGAAGTCTGAATGCCTGAATTACACCTGACACACACTGGCAAACCTTTTAAATTCCGAAGGATGCTGGCTGTGGGAGATGGGACACATAAACTTGACTGGAGGGGACATGAGTGTGAACAGCCCCTTCCCCAGGAGGTATAGGATTTCAGGAGAGAATCCCCCAGGGACCTGGCTGCACCAGCCAGCACCTCCCATCGCCTCTGACTTCAGTCTCCTTCTCTTTCTCTTTGGCATGTGCACAGGATCCTTTCCCTTGTTTTAATAAAGCATCAGATCCCACGATTTCAGGTCCTTCCTGTACACTTTTCTGCCAGAATTACCCACCTCTGTTATCTCACATCTTGTTTACTCTCAAGCCAGGGGAATCTGGACTCTACCAACCCCCCCCCCCCCCCCCCCCCCCCCCCCCCCCCCCCCCCCCCCCCCCGCTGACAGCTGCCTGTGCTTCCACACTGCCCTGACTGTGCTCCCAGTGGTCTTTAACTTACCTGCTGCACCCTGGGGTTTGGAACACTCCTCTTCCCTTAGTGCTCCCAGCCCAGATGTTGGCTCCTCTGTTAAGGAAAGTGGAGCAGGGAGGATGTTTGTCTTATTCAGGCCTCTCCCCCAAGCCCTCCCCAGTGCCTGAATCAAAATTTAACCCTCAGGGGGAAGGAATTAATAAATACATGGAATTTCTAGGTGGAAGACCTCAGTTCCGTTTTCAAGCTGCTATAAGCTTTTAAACAGAAGCAGTAGGGTGCATCACACTGTGAATCCCCCTGAATAGCATCCAAACTTTGAAAATGTTGGTTGGAAGTCTTCAAGTGCTCTGTGAAAATTTGGTCTTGACTCTGTGAATCCCCTGAGTATTAAGGAAGTAGATTTCTTCCATTCTCAAAATACCATGGCTAACAGCTCTACCCGGGAATGAGACTGACCTGGGTTTTAATTTCAGTTCTACCACGTGGCTGAAGGTGACCCAGATCAACCCAAGCTTTGGATCCCACCTCTGTAAATTGGGAAAAATTGCTCCTGTGCAGTGAATACTGACACAATACCCACCTGTCTTAATTAAGCTGAATTAAATGAGATTGCGTGTAATCAATTTTGATATAACATGGCATAAAAGTTTCTGAAAGATCATTGCACTGTGCAGAATCATGTAGTAGAAATCACAGGGCCAATAGTAAAAAAAAAAAAAAAAAGTTTAGAAGCATCACAAAAATTTCATCACTGACATTTTGTAAGAAAAAAAGTGTCGGGACCTAATGAAAAGTGGCAGCAAGATTTCACCCATGTCAAAGGTGGTCCTTGACCTTGAAGAAGAACAGAGTTCACGGCTTGTGAGCAGTGGTGAGGTGGTAGATGAGGGTAACAGCCAAGTAGAGGGGAAGCTGTCATTGCCAGATGTGACGCATGTGTGTGGCTCACCCCACAGCCCAGGGACTGGAGGAATCGGTGGATGTTGGTGGTGCTGAAGGTGTGTGTTAGGTGTATATAAGTTGGTTAAGCTGGGTGTGATTTTATTTGTCAGTGTCTCTGGTGGATGAAATCCTTCTGAGCTATATTAAAGTTGAATTATACTCAAATTTTCCCCTGATAGAACAGTTTTGTTGAATTGTAATTGTTTCATAAAAACAAGCATTGTATCAGATCAGAGATTCTGCAAGTACCAGCAGAATCTCTGACCAGCAGAAGACATCCAATAAATGGTCATTCTTATTCCCTCCTATTTCCCTCCACTATGCTGATCTTCCTGAGGGCAGGTGATGTGTTTTTCTCACCTTTGGGCTGTGGGTGACTAGCACCCATTAGCTAATACAGTCGATGGGTATCCTTGGGATGGTAGGGGCAAGGCAGGGTTGCAGTCTCTGGGGAAGAGGACCTGAGACGGAGGCTCAGACACAGGGGATGTTACCCACATCCCGACACCTGTGGGCCCACAGGTTAGAACACACCCTGAATTCAGCTGCCCCAATGCTGGACCCTAGCATACTGCCACAAGTGTTTCTCACAGTGAGGAGCGGAGCTTCCAAGATGCAGCTTCCTTGGGACAAAGAGAAGCCTCAAAGATGTCAGAACATAAACTCAGTAAGTGACAGAGTCAGGAGTTGTCTCCTGGCTTCTAGAACCTGCCTTTCCCGTTGTGCCACTGTCCACCAGTCCCTGTGACAACCTAGGCAAATCTGCAAAGTACCACCATCACAGAGCACAGAGTGGCCCTGCATTGTCAGGGGTCCTATCCAATCTCCTCAATCATCAGGTTATACTAGATTGTTGTTCCCATTTTACAAATGAGGGGAGTGACCTCAGAGAAGAAAAATGACTTGCCAAAGACACAGGCAAGGCTGTGGCACAATGGGAGAGGTGACTCAACATCACCAGCTCTGCCTCCTCCCCCCAGGTGGGGCAAGGATGGCCTGGGTTACTTGTTCTGTGTGGCGCAGGGAGGATGGGCATGGGGGGGGTGAGTAATAGACATGAGTGCCGCCTGCTCTCTGCGAAGGGCACTAACTCTATCAGTGCAGAACATCATTCTGCTGTTTCCCTAATAGAAGCATAAATATGGCCCTTCCCTGCAATGAGCAATTTTCTTGGCTCTGCTGACACAATGGGAAATATCCTCAGCGAGAAAATTAAATATGGGTGTCACAGGACTATTAGAGGAACAAATGGCATTACACACCCCCCTCCTCCTTCCCTCTGCCGCACTGTCGTCTTTCCTCAGGCTGGCATGAATCCCTGCGTAGGGGACAGTGTCCCGGCAGAGTAGAGATGTTTGAGATGCCTGGGACATGGCTTTGTAAGGTCATTCATTCACTCGCTGATTTGATTCCCTTTTAGGGGGAAATATTGTGAGTCTGGGATTCAAATTTGCATGCAACTGTTTGGGCTTTGTCTCCGAGTAGCTGTGAACTTGGGCAGGCGATGTGATCTTTCTGAGCTCCAGGTTCTCCTGGGCTGGTTTCCTCATCTATAAAGTGGAGATCATCATTATCACTGTAGGCATCGTTACGGAAGGGCCTCCCTCGTTTGCTTGTTTCAGAGTGGCTGGGGTCAAGTCAAGCAAACTGTGCATGGAGAAGGAGCACCCCCTACCCAGAGAGTGGCTCTCTTTTGCTTCTATAGGGGTGTCCGGAGCCTGTGCTCAACAATGGGGAGGTCACAGACAGCACTGGACATAGCCTGTGCTCAGGGAGCTCACTGTCCTGCACACCATGTGCCAGGGAACCTCGTGCCTGGCTCCCCAGCCTGGATCTCAGAGAACACTCCCCTCTTGCAGGGTGAAGAGCCCCTTCTATAATCTAACCATTTTGCAACTACCTCAGAAAAGTGCTCATGGATGTAGCTTGTAAGTATTGAGAAAAAATACAATGACAAAGGACTGCCATGAATTAATAAAGATTTAAAGTGCCTTTGTGCTTTATTCTACAAAACATCATTAATATGCACTGGAAAGAATATTGGAGCAGAGAGAGGAAAGGCATTTTTGTTGGGTCTGGAGACAAAGCGTGCTGTACATAGAGGTTCAAGAGCTCTTATAATCACTCCAGGCTCCCATTCCCATGGCCTCCCATTTGAACAAACAAGTCTCACAGGAACATCTACCTCCTGTGCCTCTTGATAAACAGCAAGGGTGACTGGTGTGTTTTGTGAAGAGAGGAAACCCTGAGAGGCAATGATGTGTTGAAAGCTATGCAGTGCTCCCCAGAGAGAGGGTAATAAATTCAGTGCCTCAGTAGCATATACAGTGCCAGCGGGGACTTAAGGAATAGAGGGTGGAGCTGCTACCCAAATGTATCATTAAGAGTCAACCCCATGAATAGGAAAGAGATAAATATAGAAACTAATGCGACTTGGCAAGATCACAAACCCTTAACCATGCCTCCCCAAAATGGTGTGCCTTGATGTGCTGGGGGAGGGGAAAAGAGTTGGTGGCAACACATTTCCTCTCTACGTGCTCATCTTTGCTTCTGCTTTGCCTCAAAATATACGCATCTGGCAAAGACTAACATCTAAAAGACTGTCCATGTAGAGAGCACAGTCTCTGGAGGTGCAGTTTTAATTATCATGTTTGACTGATACCAAAACGCTCATAATAGAGCAGAACAAGTATACGACATGTTTTCAGATGCTAAAGATCAGCAGACCAAGTGGAGATTTTCACCAGCCAGCAAGAGGTCACTACCAAAGGTTAGCCCCGGTGTTGAAGGCATCCCTGTCACTCCTGGTCTAAGCTAAAGCCACATCCCAGGTGGACACAGAGGAGCCTCTGAACTGGTCTCACTACTTCTTCTCCGCTCTTCTCCAACATCACCCTCCATCTGTGTGACAGCCAGAGGGAGCCTCAGCATTCCCACCTGACCATGCCACCTTGGATAAAATCCCTCCAACATCTCTGTTACTCTTGGAATCAAACACACACTCCTCACCTGGCCTGCAAAATTCTCCTTCTTCTTTGACATTGACTGAAACTCTATCTCCCTGTTCCCATCTGCTCCTCAAGTACTGTGGCTTTGTGTATTCTTCTCTTTGTGTATTCCCTGGACATGAGTTTCATGGACACTTTTGAAAGACCTCTCCTTGTCCCTGCCTCTAGCATGTGATCACCCCACCCCCCAAAAAATCACATTTCTTATTTTACTATCTTTTCAAGAAATGACCTCTATTTGAACTTATTCTGATCCTTTACTTGCTAATTTCTATAGTCTATAAACACTCTACTAAGTCATAGATTCCAGAAGAGGCAGGACCTCATCTGTCTTGGTAACACCAAGTGCCTAGGGATGAGCAACAAACCTTTGTTGAATGAAGGAATAAAATAACTTGTTAGATCTGCAAGGTTTTCAAATGGTCTGCAGAAATCTAGGAAGCCTTTATAAAAGAAGAAAAATTAGAACTCTGGCAGAAAGATGAATGAATAACTGTGCTAAAACAAGATGTTCATTCCTACAATGGTGTCATTCAACATTTGTGTTCTTACTTGATTGCTCATATCCATACTAGGAGGTAGGAAGGTCTTGTATAACATCATGATATTTATGCCCTTAAAATAATAAAAAATATTTGGGATGAATAAAGTCATCTGAGGTCATATGATGAGCAAGCAGTGGATCCAAGATTCAAATCCAGATCTGTCCAACTCTGAAGCCAGTTTGTCCACTGGGCCATGGAGGTGCTTTGCTCCAAGGACTCAGCCATTCATAGTCAATTCCATGTAATAAAAGTGTGTAACTTATACAATTTGACCATTTCTTGACATTTTCATGTGTGCATATTTATTGTCTAAAACCATCTACACTCTTATTGTCCCAATGATCGTGAAGGTCATCATGTCCCTTGGTCACCTTGCTTGGTCCAGGTATGAGTTCAAGGTTTGTATCTCAATATGAAAGAACATGGTAAATCATACAGGTCCCTGACATCATCACTGCCATTAACTGAGAGTGTCACTGCTGTTTTACTTGTAGAATAGCAGCGCTGGTACACAAAGTGTGTAGAACAGAGACCATAACTCTGCCTTGAGAATATTTATCATGACAAATTTGAATGGGGCTCTCACTTGTGTACCAAACGTTGGACACTTCATATGTAAAGATGGCACTGTCCTCAAGAAAACACATTCCACTGAGGGAATTGAGATGTCGGAGATGATTGTGAGACCATGTTGGAGTCTCACAATAAAAGGAAGGACTGAGCTCAGGGGAAGTATGTAGCCAGGTTAGGGAAGAGGGAACCCCAGAAGAGATGGCTTTCTGTAAAAGGCAAAAGCCTGAACTGCATTTTGTAGAATTATTGGCATTGCACCATTTACTACAGGTGGGGAAATGATTCAGTGGGTGGAGAAGGGAGTGATTTGATCAGAAGCATGGAGGCCTACTGCACAGAGGACAGGCAGTGCCATAATCAACGATCACCGGTGGAACAGATAACTCAAGACATCCTGTCATGAGGACCTCTGACCAACCTCCATGATGTTCTGGAAGCTGGGACCTTTTCCTGCAGGTGCAGGGGACTCAGTATATAATACTGAGTCAAAGCAGAGACAGTGGCCACAGCTGCACTCATTCCTTCCTTGCTATGTGGCAAGCACTCTCTTAAGTCCTCTACAAAGAGTTTATCATCTTTACGACACCTTTATGGGAGGCTGTGGACAGAATAACACCTCCCCCCTCCAAGATGTCCACATCCCAATCCCCAAAATTTATAATTATGTTAACTTAGATGAGAAAAGGGACTTTGTGGGTGTGATTAAGTTAAAGATCTTGGGTTTTCTCTGTAGATCCAATACTATTACAGATGTCATTACAAGACAAGGGGAGGGTTGGAGTAAGAGAAGGAGAAGTCATTGAGGAGGCAAATTGGAGTGATGTGCGCTCATCAGCCAAGTGACATAGCCTCTCAAAACTGGAAAGAGCTAGGAAAAAGATGTGTCTCCAGAAAGAACTAGCTCTGTCCACTCTTTGTACAAATCCCATGTCCAGAACTGTACAATGACACATTTATGTTGTTTCAGGCTATGAAGTGTCTGGAAATTTGGTAAAGCAGCAATAGGAAACCCACACCTCAATTTAGGTATAAAAATTACCTTCATTTTAATAAGAAAGTAAGTCTCAGAAAGGTCTATTTTTCAAAGGTCAAGAATGGTTGTAGTGTCGTAATCAAATTGTGTGAAATCACTGTGCCATGTTGCTACCTCTGCATGAGCCCAGAATCCTCTTGGCTGAAGGAAAGGAGAATTCTTGTCAATTTCTTCCATTATCCATTCCTGGCAACACCCTTGGTGCAGTACGTCGTACCAACCAATATGTCACTTTCTACAAAATAAATGAGAACGAAGGGATCTTTTACTCCTGCCAAAAAATCTCCAAGAAGAGGGGAAAAAACACAGGTTATTAACATCTCTTTGAGATTAGGGAATCTGAGTTTAAAAATTAGATTGGGTGATAAAAAGCACATTCTTCATAAATATTTAACCTCCTTCAACATGACAGTAATTAGAGAGTGGAGTGGAGTACACTGCTGGTGGTGGTGGGCTGCCCTGGATTCTGAAAGGGAAGACCTCATTTTGCCACTTTATATTCTTTCCATGAGAAATAAATGACTGGAGTCCAAGAAAATGAGATACTGCCTCAGCCACCAACATTTTATTTCAAATGCCCCAAAATGATGCTTTTTAAATTGTTGAACTCATAGTAAATCTGCCTTCTATTTTAAGGCCACAATGGACCTGAAAGTTATATATTATCATCTTGAACAGCTAACCATTTCTCTTTTCCTGTTCTCTATGCCTCTTGGGGTGAATCAGGTTTTTCCCTGAGTGCACCAGCCTTGGTAATGCCCTTCTACATCAACGCAGCCAGATTTGGCCCTGTGGTATGCTTGGGTTCAAACGTCTTGACAAATGTGAATCAGGACTAGAAAGTGCTTGCACACTGGAGCTTGCCCTTGTGTTTGTCTCAGAATCCCACAAGTGAATGAGCTGGGGCAAGCTGGTTAGCTGGTCAAAGGCATGAACAGGAATGTGAACTAGCTTCTTCTTCCCAAGGTGGCAGTGAGCCAACTGCCACACATGAAGTTTTCCCATCTGACATTGTCTAGAAAACCACCAGCTGACCAGCCAGTGACCCTTAATACATGAGTGAAAACAGCACAGACCATCAGAATCATGTGGCTGAACCTGGCCCAAATTGCCCATCTGCAGAATCAAGAGCAAAAAAAAAAAAAAAAAAAAAAAATACTATCTAGTCACCCAGTGACTAGATTGACGTGTTATGCAGCAAAGTGGAACTGATACATTTTCCATATGCATTCAAGCATATTCTTGTGTTATCACTATTAAAATTACCAAAATAAAATCTTGAAGCAAAATTTAAAAAGCCACAGATCATCATTGCAAGCAGAGGCTCTGTGGGAACAAATCTCCACCCTTGAAGGGACTAACCTGGTTGTCTCCTACTGCCTCCTCCTTGGCTTCACTGTGTAGCCAGATTTATTGAAAAGGTAGCTTTCTCACTCAATTTGACCTCTGTAGAGCATGGTCCTTCTTGGCTTACTCTGGCCTGGTTTCTACTTTCATCAGTTCACATTCCTGTTCATATTGAGGTGTTTGTTAGGATTCTATTATTTGGTGGCAAGCTATAGAAACCCAAATTGAATAAGCTAGTAATCTAAAAAGTGAGATCAGTTCAGAGGGTAGAGTAGCTCACAGAACGCAAGTGTAAAATGCAACAACACATCAGCCGTCACTTGTTCTCTTCGTATTTTACCTTTGGGTCTTTCCACATGTTTGTTTCTTTGCTGTCATTTGTTGCAGACTATCTCTATTTTTAAGCACATAAAACAGGAAAAATAATGAGGTCAACTAATAACCTCTGGGTTGCATCACTCCAGCACAGCGGAGCAGCCAGGGCTTTTGTCTTCAAGATGGATTATGCAGTCCTAGAGGGCCTCTCCAATTGGCCCACCTTGACTGAGGCGCCCACCTCTGTACTGACCAGTTGTGGCCAGAGTCTGGGGTTATAGTGTAATTACTGAGAATCTCCCATGGCAACCATGGAGATAGAATTGGCAGAGGAAGGGACAGGTCTCAGCTAATGAGAAAATCAAAGGAATGAAGTGTATACCAGGAAGGCAAAGCAATAGGGATTCCCCACCACTCCACTCTTGATGCTCAGGCACTTTCCCTGTTCATATATCACAGTTTTTTAATTCTCCATCCTAAGCGATTAAAGCTTCCTACCATAGGTTTTACTGAAGCTCTCAGAGATGTACCTTTACTCTTTCATGATTATATGATAATTGTCTATCACAGTAGCTTATATTTTCATGAAGGCAGGAGCCAGTTTTCTGCTTGGCTCAGATCCTGGCCTATGGTAGAAAACCAATAAATGTGAATGACTGAATGTGAATGAAGGTAATTTTAAGATCTGGAATCAAGTAATAAACTCACAGACTTCTGTGTTCTGAATTCACTATACACAGTCCCTGTTGAGGAAAAAGTGAGACAGCAGAATGTTTGATAATCTGCCCAAGTTGATCCAAGTAATGCACAGGAAAGCCTGGACTTCAATCTCTAGATTTTCACTTCAAAATCCTTGCTTGTACCTGTTCTGTTCTATGGATTCACCGGACTCTCTGATATTCAGTGGTGGAGATAAGCAGGAAAATGCAACCTTAACCAGGAAAAAGTAAGAAAGAAGTTTGATGCAGCATAGTCTGGCCATCAATCCAGAGAATAAATCACATTCTGTTGCACAGATACAGTAAGGCTAATGATGGCCAGGATGGAACTCGTTGAGATCAATTTTCTGAATTACCTCTTCAATCACAAAAGTGAAATTCATGGTCAGCTATGTGGTTGCACACAATGTGCTCCCTGGGAAGATTTCCTACATGTGTACACCACCTTCAGGACCTGGTGCAGGAAGTCTATTTTCTACTGTGGAAAGTTTCCTGTTGAGGACCACATTAAAAAAGAGTGATTCCCAGGAAAGGAGATTTGGGAAGAAAGACAAGTTGAAGGGTTTTAACAGGAATCCTTTGGAAAGACATGCTGGTTCAGACTCTTTCAGTGACCTGACTTCCCCCAGACATTCCTTATCCACATCTCCATAATCACACACAGTTACCTGGGGCCTTGGATCTCTAGATAGGAGTTGGAAATTCTTTCCCGAATAGAGGCATGTTCCTGATATTCTGTTCTCCTTTAGCAGTCTATTGACTGTTGAAAGTAACTCTGTACCCAGTACAGTGATCTGATGAAGTGCCCCTGAACATGAGTTGCAATGCATACATCCAAGACCAAAAACCAGCAGTGAATAATAGTTTAGCCACTGAGTTCTCTACAACACAAGAATTTCCTCGTCCCTAGTCCAGGGACATCATCATTAGTTTCACTGAATACTGGCCACCTACACTCCTACCTGTGGTGACTGCATGGTGTGGGGGCTAAGAGTGTGCAATGTGTAAAGTGCATGAGTTAAAGTGCCAGCTCTGCTCCCCACAGCTGTGTGACTGTGTGACTTTAGATACGTTATCACAGTCAAGACCTTGGTCAACTTCTCCTTAATTCACAATGTAGACTTCCCCCAATACTAATTTGATTCCAAACAGAAAGCTAAGTTCCCTTTCTCACATGGTTTGGGCCAGATGCTCACCCTTGTCTTGTGCATCTGTGGTCAGGAGGTGGGATGGGGTCATACCGATGGGCATTTCTCAGAATCACCATATCTGGTAAGTAGGAAAGAAAGGATGGTTTCCATGAGGGGCAGAGGAGAAGTGGACAAATCCCAGTCAAGAGGAGTGATGTGTGTGGAAAAGAAGAGCTTTCCACCTCAGGGTTTGATAATACCGTTATGGCGGAATCTAAGAAACAGTTTTCAGCCTTTATTTCACTTGACTTCCTAACAATAGTTGGTACAACTCACCAAACAACCTTGCAACATGGCCTTTCTTTGGTGGCCATGGCATCTATTTCTTTTACACTTTTTTCGGCTCTTTCTGTGCCTGTAGCTAGTTCTTCTCCTCTTCCATCCCACTGTTGAATACTGGAGTTTATCAAGATTGCTTTTCCTGGGTACTTGTGTCTTTGCATATTTTCTCCTAAATGATCTCACCCAACACCAAATTCCTATGCAACCCACAGGCTGATGACCACAGCTTTACACTGGGAGTTCCACACTGTCCTCTCAACCACTCCACCGGTGTTTGGTGTTTGGTGTTTTCTCATGAGTCTTCTCTTTTGACCTTGCTCCTGACCTACTCTTCACCCATTCATCCATCTCTGCACCCTGTCTGCAGGAGCAGGCACAGTGAACATAAACAACTTCACCAGGGCTTCTACGCTAAAGACTTCATTAATAATAACTCCGAAAAGATGAACAGGAATTCTTGGTACTCACAGTAACAACTTAATGGAAAAGGTCCTAAGAAATGCCAAAAAGGTAGTTCATTTAAAGTCTTCAAAGGCATTTGTTTCTTCAAGTCTGAATTGTTGGCTGATAGTTTAAGTACATAGAAGTGATGTGAAGTCTGGTTGGTTACACATTGCCTGTATGTTTTTACAGAAATTTTTTTTATGCAGATAAACACTGTACTGTGATGTCCAGAGGGGCTGAGAAACATCACAGTTAAAACAAAGAAAATGAAAGTAAGACAGGATGGTGATGGTGACCATGAAGATGAGGATGGTAAGATACCCCAAGTTTCATCATTCAAAGGCCGTCAGGATTACGGGTGAGATGTATTTTCCCCATTTCTTCTAGAAGCATAGATCCAAAAATATAAGTTAAGAGTGTGGACATAGATTTAAAGAGCTGAATTTCTAATTCCAGCCCCATACATATCAGCTTTCCAACCTTGCACATGTGTTCTATTGTCTCCAAGGTAGTTAGTTCCCTGTCTGTGAGGTCATTGTGTCATAGTAACGGCTTAATGGAAGAGGTACTATGAAATGCCAAAAGGTACCAGATGTCTTGTGCATCTGTAGTCAGGAGGTGGGATGGGGTCATAGCGATGGGCATTTCACAAAGTCACCATATCAAGTAAGTAGGAAAGAAAGGACACCACTTGTTTGATGGAATTGTGAGAATTTAATCATGAAGCTTTAGTTCAGTCTGGGGTTAAGCCATGCAGAGACCTTAGCTATTCTTATTTTAATATAAACTCTATAACCTGAATTTGTAACATATAGCATTTTAATATTTATAATATAAAATATGCTAGTATACATGTTTCTGTTACTACGGATAACTCAGTGCTCTAGTTTGAGTTGTCATTTTATGATAAGAAATTTTCATGTTGTAACATTCACATTCACATATCAATTTTATGGCTAAAAATAAAAGGATATGTGTAATCAACCCTCTTCATTGACATTTAAGCTCTTTCAAAAATTTTGCAATTACAAATAATGTTGTGATGAGTTTGTTTATATATACTCTCTTTTTAAGGACACATTTCAGAAATGAAATGATTGAATTAGATGATTTTGGATATTTATAAAACTTTTGATACATATTGCTGCATTGCTCTCACAAGGGGTTGTAACAATTTACACAGAATTGCAGACCATGAGATTTTGTGTCTTTACTTGAAACCATTCCATACTGACTTTTCAAAAAAAGATCTTTGCAAATTTGATATTTAAGTAATGAGACTTCATTGTGATGATTTAAGTTTTGCATGAATTTAAGTACAGAGGAGTGAGATCATTTTCTCATTTCTTTATACACAAAGGCATTTCCACTATGGAAAAAATATTCTTTTCTCATTTATGTAAAGACATCTAAGTACTTTTCCTATTGATTTATTTGAACTGTCTCTTCATTATTGATGGTGATCCTCTCCCAAATTTGCTACAAATATGATTTCTCAGTAATAAATATACATGGTCTTTTTATATACCGTTGGCTTTTCTGCTCATAGCTTTGTTTTAACTTGCAAGCCATCTAATCTTTTGTTTCATCCACACCTTCTAGGCTTAGAAAGGACTTTTCTGCCTGCAGAGCAATAATTTTCAAATTTGGTCTTTAGACTCTCAGCATCAAAATGACCAGGCATTCTTGTTAAAATGCACCGTACCAATTTAAATCCTCTTGGGAAGAACCTGAAAATCTGTACTTTGTGTTTTCTTTGTGATTCTTATTTTGTAAAGATTGGAAAAATACTGCTTTGGTGATATGAGTTGCTATATTCTTCTAGGCTTAGGGTATTCAATAGCTCATATAGTAGTATTTTATTTTGATGAGTGGTATATGATTGTTTTTTATTCAAAAGCAGAGGCATTAACTCACCCATATAAATATAACTTTATAAATTTATCATTTAAATGCACAGTTGTTAAGATTTAGGGATTGCATCTACGCTGTGTACTTTCTGTTCTTTCCTCTTCTCTGTTTAGGTGTGGGTCAATCACATTCTTTGGATTTCTTTGTAGCTTTATAGCATTTTAATAGCTGATAAGATTAGTTCTCCCACATTAGACTTCTGTTTTAAAACAATTCTTTGCTATTTTTACATTCTTTGGTTTTACAAGATAAATTTGGATTAATCCTTCCTAGTTGTCATTCTGTCAGGATTTTGATAGAAATCGCTTTATACTTTAAAGCTATTTGAAAAGAAATAATAGTCTTTAGTCTTCTCATCCAGAAGTAGGATCTATATTCTGATTATTCAAGTATTATTTTATGTTTCTCAGTAATATTTGTAGTTTTTCATAAATAACTATGCACATTTCTTCTTGAAAATGCTTCTAAGTGTTTTTTAAATTCTTTTTTGTTTATTTTGATATGGGTGATAGGATATTTTCTGATTAGTTCTTTTTTTTTTTTAATCCAGCTTTTGCTGAATATATGTGTACTATTTATTCAGTTTGCTGCATTCTCATTGATCCCAACTGATTTTTAGCTTATTTGGGTAAAAAGTTTCTTAATTGATTATCTATTGGTGCATAACAATTTTTTGCCAAACTGAATTGCTTTGTACAATATTTTTCCTGTTTTTACCAGTGCGTTATAGCTACACATAGTAGCAGGGTTTGTTTTGACATAGTCATAAGTGAATGTAACATAATTGGTCCATTTCAATCCCCATACTCCTCCCTCCAGCCTCCACCATCCCCATCTTCTGGGGACAACACTATTTATCTCACAGTTTCTGTGCATCTGGAATTGATCTGCTGCTCATTGGCTCCTCTGGTTCAGAAGCTCAGAGGCTGTGACCAGGGTGTCACGCAGGCCACCTGGTCACCTCAAGCCTCCCCTGTATGATGAACCTTTCTAGGCTCACTCACAGGACTTTGGAAAGGATTCATGTCTTTGTGGGATGTTGGGTTGAAGGCCTCAGCTTATTTTTGGCTACTGACCAGTGGCCACTTGGTGTCCTGCCACATGGAATGTCCACTGGCAGCTTCATAAGAGTGAGAAGAACAAGTGAGGGGAGAGAGAGGTCAAAATTTTCACAATTTCATTTTGGAAAGGACTTTCCATCATCTTTGCCATATTCCATTGTTTAGAACTGAGTCCCTGGGTAGGTCCAGCCCACCCTCAAGGGAAGGATTGTGCACAAGGAATGAGGACTAAGAGGGTGGGGATCGTGGGTGTCAGCTTGAAATCTGCAGACGGCAGGAACATTTTTACCAATTTAATGAATAATTCCAACCATAATTCCAAAATTAAGTTACTCTTTCTACTGCCAACTAATCTCAAAAGCACTTCACTTTCAACAAACTAAAACGATTGGAGATTTCTGTATAAGAAGTCCACAGCTGGATGTCTGAACTTTGGTTGCTTTTGCAGATCTCCTGGGTTGGACACAATGTCCTGTAACCCCACCTGACCCAGAGCATACTTAGCCACCACGTCATCACATCAGCCCAGGCAACTACCTTTCTGTATGCATAGCTTTTCCTTCTCCTACAATCCCAGATAGGGAAATGGTGTTCAGGGTACACTGTTGGATGATGTCTAAAATTTCAGGGTATGTAAAGTGGAGAATGGTTATTTTCTTTCCTAATCTCCAAACCAGAGTGGGATTGTACTTTATTAGTGAAGAATTAAGTTGATGTCTCTTTCATTTCTTTTGAAATAGAGAATTGAAAGTTCAAGGGGCCTCTGCAGTGTTCAGAAGTTTGCAATCCAGGACTCTACGAGCACTACAGAAAATGACATTAATCGCTTAAGGGAGTTGGAAACCGAGTGCTTTATTCCATCTTCAAGGAGAAAGAAACAGTCAATGATTCCTTCTTGCAACAATAGACATTTTCGTCTGCATCCAGTTGAAAGGAGGAAATAAGAGGTGTTAAGTGAGAATTGACAAGTAAGCCTGGACTGTCAAAGCCAAGTGATAATGAGCTTCCACATTTTCAGAATATCTCCACTACTATCATATTCATACTGCCATGATGCATATTTTCTCAACCAAACCCAGATATTGGACCCCAGATTTTTTTTTTAAAATCAGGAAGTTGAGTTTAGCAATAATGAAAACAATTCTAATTGTGTAAGTAAATTCTTATGATGGAAAAGATACAACATGGGGTTTAGAATTCCACCCTGGGTTTGGATTTGGCCACTCCACTCCAAGTTCACTGTCCATGCAGCCTTGGAAAACTGCCTTTCTGAGTCTGTCCCCATGTCTGACCATGACAACCCCTTGCTCATGTATCTGTGCTTTGTTCATTCAACACATGTTTATTGAGCATCTATTTATGTAGCAGACATTGTTTTTTATTCTAGAGATATGGTAGTAAACCAAGCAGTGTCTTAGTAAGGAGATAGAAATAATCAGATGTACGAGTGAATTCAATAATGATGTGTGATAAATAGGCTTGATGTGATAGCCCCAGTGGTCAGGGAAGTCTTCCTGGAGGAGTTGATCAATGCTTAAACTTTATGGATGGGACGGCTGAGGTCAGGAGAGGACACAGGATTGTGCCCTACAGTGACATACTTTGGTTTTAGTCCAGGGTATTCTGCCTGCAGTTAATTGGGTTGCTCTGTACTGATGCCTCAGCTTCTGGCCTGTGCAGCTGAAGATATTAAAGTCCTGGAAATTGTGAGTTCAGCTTTTTTCCACTTCTGGAACCTGGTCTGGAACTCTCTTGACTCTCAGGTCCCTTGTACTGAGAGTTGTGACAACTCCCCTGTCCTACATAGCTGCAGACTAGGACATGCAGAAAGCATCCAGGGGGGTAAGTGCAGCAGAGAAATAAGCTGGGAACAGTGGACCTAGGCAGAAAAGTTCTGCACCCAGAGTCCTGTCCCCTCCCATCTGTGCTCCCCAGTCTTCACCCGAACACTCAGATTTGATGCACTTGCTACATGCCTGACACCCTCTACCATCAGAATAAAACCAGCTCCCAGCCAGGAAGGGCTGACTTCATGGTCTGGCGCCTGCTCACCACTATGGCTTTCACACTCACCACTCCTCTTATCACGGTCTGGAAGAACTGAGCTCATTGCCATTTCAAAAAAATGTGCTCTGCTCCCTGGTGCCTCTGGATTTTGCACGTGTTTTTCTGTCTAGCTGCAATATCTCTTTGTTCCCTTGATCCACCCCAAACAAGCTATTCATCCTTTGAGCTTCATTTTTAACGTCAACATCTCTGGTCAACCAATAAGAACTCCCATGATGCAGGGAAGGTGCTTGGCACAGTGTTGTACTAAGCTTCATCACCACCCCTGACGCCCTTCACCCCTGCACCCTTCAGCTGACTTTCATCTCTCCTCTTGTCCCCATCCCACTAGACCATGATTAGTTTCATTTATCTGAGCCATGATAGAAAGGCAACCACAAAAGTGGTTGAATACATTGATGGACAGGTGTTTGTATGGAAAACCACAGACTTAAGTAGGTCTGACTAAGAATTTTGAACTTTGTTTTGAGCTTTTTTTTTTTTATATGTAATTGGTATACAAAATAGCATACATTTTAAGCATACAACATAGATATCTTGTACACATAAACATTGTTACATGATTATCACAGTGAAGCTAACTAACACATCCATCACCTCACAAAGTTAGTTACCTTTGTGTATGTCTGTGTAGGGTAATAGTGTTTCAGATCTACTTTAGCAAATTTCAAGTTCATGATACAATATTGTCAACTATAGTCACCGTGTTGAACATTGGATCTCTAACTTGCTCATCCTCTGTAACTGAATCATGCACCTTTTGACCAATCTCTCCCTACTATGCTTTGCCTTTCTATGCTTGGCTTATTTTAGTTGGTATAATATCCTCCAGTTTCATCTCTGTAGTCACAAATGGCAGCACTTCCTTCTTTTTAAAAAGCTCAATAGTGTCCTATAGCTCACAGGTTGTTATTGTTTGTATTGTTATCTTCATATTTTCTATTTCTTCATCATGAAATCTTGGTAGGCTGCATGCATCTAGAAATACAATCATTTCTTCTGGGTTGATGGTTTTGTTGGAACATCATGGCTCATAGTAGTCTCAATGGTTCTTTTTATATCTGTGGTACCACTTTAAATGTTTTCTCTTTCATTTCCAATTTTATTTTTGAGTCCTCTTGCTTTGTTTGCTTAGTTAACCTAGCTCAAGGCTTATCAATTTTATCATTGTTTCAATAGAAACAACTCTTAGTTCCACTGATTTTGTTCTCTATCACCTCTCTCATGCCCAGGAATCTGAGGACTTAGGAGAGAACAGGGTTGTAGAATAGGTATTGGAGTCTTCACTGGTCTTATTTAGGGCTAGACCATACTCTGAATTTGTGCTGAAAACTGTGTTGGACTTCTCAGATCTAAAAGAAGGTGTGTGTGTTAGGCCTGCTAGTTTCACAGGGGCTGCTATAACAAAGTGCCACAAACGAGGTGTGTTAGTCAGTTTTCATCCCTGTAATCAAAATTCCTCACAAGAACAGCTAAAAGGTGGGAAGATTTGTCTTGGCTTATGGTTTTAGAGGGTCAATCCACAATCAGCTGGCTTCAAGGCAGGAACGTCATGGTGGAAGGATATGCAGAGAAAAGTGGTTCTGCTCATGGAAGCTGAGAAGGGGCAGGGACAGACGTAGTCCAGGCCACGTCCCCAGCGACCTGCTTCCTCCAGCCACACCTGACCTTCCTACAGTTGGCACCCAGTAGTCCATTCAGATATTAATGGATTAATCCAGCTAATGCATTGATGGGCTGAGCTCTGAACCTTGCTGCACCAGGGTCATGCATTCAGCCCGTGAGCTTTTCAAACCATAACAGGAAGGTGTATGTATCAGAAACTGTCTCACAGTTCTGGTGGCAGAAGTCTCGAGTCCAAGGTGTCAGTAGGGCTGGTGTCTTCTGAGGACGTGAAATTCTCTCCTTGGCTTGTTGATAGATGTATTTTTCTCTGAATCCACATTCCATTCCCTCTCTGTATGTCCATGTCCAAATTTCCTTTTTATAAAGATATCAATCATGTTTGACCAAGGTTTGATGCTGTTCCAGAATTGCACTTGAAATCACCCTACTTCCAAATGACCCCACACCCTGAGGTGCTGCAAGTTAGGGCTTGAACCTATGAATTTTGGGTTGCATACAATTTAATCCACAACAGGTCTGTGGTGGGTTGAGGAGTGACCTTTAGAATCCATGTCTACAAGAAACCTCAGATTCTAAACCTGTTTGGAAACAGGGTCTTTGCAGGCATAATTAGTTAAGAGCTGTGAGACAATAAATATCCATTTCTTAAACCCTCAGGTTGTGGTCCTTTGACATGATAGCTCCAGGAAATGGATACAGGGTCTAAAATGTGTCTGCATTTTAAATCAGAGATGTCCAAGCCAGTTTTACTAAGGTGTAAAAAGCAAATCCTAATTCTACAGAAAGGAGTTATAGGAACTTATTAGGTAGTCAGGGCTCAAAATTGTCAAACCCAGGAGAACAGAGAGACTGCTTATTAAAAAAATAGCTTTGTGGTTAGAGTGCTCTGGGTTCATATCCTAAGCCTCTGCTTACAAAGTGATCGAACCCAACACCCTGGTAAAGTTCATTCAGGTATCAAAGACTTGATCCAGCTAATGCATTAAAGGTCGAAGTCCTAATCACTCCCAATGCTTTGACTCCTGGGTACTGTGGCTTCCTCCTGTTCCAAATAAAGATAACAGCTCCTGTCTCCTAAGACTGAGTATGGACTAGAAGGTTGATTGTGTATAAAGTGTTTGGAAGTGCCTGGCAGCTCAAAGTAAAGGGGAGAGACAGACAGAGAAGAAATAACTCACAGAAGGTGGCCCCGTCACAGGTGAAGGTGTGTATATAGGGGTCTGCAGCATGACGTGCATTGGGCTTGGTCACTCCTGCCCTAGAGGAAGAGCTTTTCATAACAGTGGCCACATGGGGCCCTTTACATTGTTTTGAGAAGACAGAGGTGGGACTGGGCGAGATCCTGCATCCTCAGGAGGCTGTCACATCTTATCCTGGTGAGTCAGGTGAGGTGTAGACACTGCTCTTCCTGAGCTCCCACCCTCAGCCAAGCAACAGGAAGGAAAACAACTCAACCCCGGAAAACCAAAAGCCATCTGTCTGTCAAATGCATCATTCAAAACTCCCAGGACTCTCTATTTCCATGCACATCATTACCAAGCATGAGCACAGCCTCAGTGGTCATTTTGGTCCAGGCTGATGTTTGTGGCTTGAGCCGCTTTCTCAAAGAGCACTCTGTCTTAGGCAGGATGAGGCTGGTATTTATTTCCATGCTTATGTAAATCACCTCTCCTTGCTTGTGAGCCCTGGGATATTCAACTACTTTCCTGGGAAGCATCTGTTTATAAGGAAAGTGATTGTTTTATTTCATTATTTCTTTTCCTTTTTTTTTTTTTTTTTTTTTTTTGTTGTTGCGTTTCCCTGCAATTTTCTTTAAGTGCTTATACCCAATAAAACTACTTTAGGGATCATAGTAAATTTCCAGAGAGGGTAAATGTACCAAGTCTTACTTTTTGTGAACTTTAACCAGAAATCCTCTACCCGATTGGAAGGTGAAGTTCAAATTCTTTCCATATTCAACAGCCTTCGCTGTGACAGCAAACAAGCACTTCAAGGCAAGATGGCAGGGAGTGTCCTGAGGCATCCCCTGGAAAATACAACTCCAGCGAGACACTCATCCCAGAGAAGCCATGTGGTTCTTTCCAGGGCCTTGAAGTCAGAATCGAAACAACTTCCCGCCATGCCCCATTCTTGTGAACCTGCCATTCTGAACCAGGGGCAGGGACAGAGAATAAAAATCAGCAAGCAAGGTCAGCCGTCCATGCAGGAGCTGGTCTCTGCCTTTAAAAGCAGAACAATAAACCCAGGCACCGGGTGCACTTGAGACCCATGAGTTTCCATCCAGGCAGTGGACAGCAGATATATATCCCACGTAGTAATCACAACCACCTTGATGGTAATACAAAACTTTACTATATTATGCACATAAGACTCAGGGGGACCAGAGATGGTGCAGATTGTTTTGCTGGTGTTTATTAAGTGTCATGCAGTCTCAGAAGATTTGATATTCTTGTGGCTAGTGTATAGATAGGTCACACAGAAATGCTAATCAGAGGTCAGACCTGGGCTGCCTGATGTATAAACTTAGGATCCAAAACGCCATCATTGTACTGGAAGGCTTTGGAGGAGAGTGATTACATACTCAGATCTAGGGTCGGGTGCCTGGCTGCCTTTGAATATGTAGTCCTCTGGCGACTTGCTATGTGACTTTGAGCAAACCATTGACTTGTTTCTCAGTGTTCTCATCTACAATATGGAGATCGGTTTGTTCGAATATGTATGAAGTGCCCGCTCTATGCCAGAACAGAAGAGAGAGAAGAAGAGACAATTCCTGTGCTTCTGGACTTAAGCTTCTGGTGGAAAATGAATAAGCACATATGCAAATGATACTGCATATGACATAGCTGTTAGTATTATGGGGAATATCAAGCAGAGAAGAGGATTGGATTACAGGAATGGGAAGAAAGGAATGTCTGGGGAAGCCCTGACCCCAGGAGGGTAACATTTGAACAGAGATCTAAGGGGTACATAGGTAACTCAAGTAGAGATTTTCAGGAACAGCATTTTAGCAGAGGGAACTGCAGGTGCACAGGAACATGCCTGGCGCATTTGAGGAGAGAAGCTGGGATATTGTAGCTGGAGCTGAGTAAGCAAGGGGAAAGGGCACAGAAGAAGAATCAGGCTGGGGCAAGACACACCCTGACTGCTCAGCCCTGGAGTACTGGGTGTCCTCTAAGATGTGACCACTGGAGGGCTTGAAAGGATCACTGACATGATGTGGCATGTTTTCAAAGGATCTTCCTGGTTCTTATGTGTATAATATAGTGGGCATAATATTATATGTAATGTATGCAAAATCTATTTACAAAGCTCCAGCTCTCTAATAGCTCATGGTCTAGGTGGGCATGAAGACAGCACAGAGCTGCAAAGGCTAAGTGAGGAGGAGCAGAGAAAATCACAGAGCGCTGTCAGGGCGTGAGTCAATGGGACCAAAGATCGGGCTGTGTCCAGGGGAATAAATCCAGAAGCATGAGGACTGTCGCCATGACCAAGCAAGAGCTGACTGTGGCCTGGATGAGGACAATGGCTGGGATGAAATCTGTAGGGTCAGATTCCGGATGTAACCAGATAATAACTAAATGCCCTTTGAGGGTGGTTGTTTGGGGAATAAATGTATATGTAAAACGTTTCCCATAAATCACAAGCATTGTGTGCCTTGGCATGGATAGGCACACCATTATGGGAAGTAACATACCAGGAAATTTTTCTTTTATAAAATCAACAGTCTGCCCTTCCTCCTCCTCTCTCTCCCTTCCTTTCTGCTTTTACCCACTCCTTCTCTCCCTCTGTTCAAGTATCATGGATCCACTCAAGAACTGATTATTATAATGGCCAGCCACACAGGGTCTAGAGTCAGACTTGGATTAAACCCTGGCCATACCATTAAATAACTGTGATGCTTTGAGCAAGATTAAAATCCCCAACTTGTTCTAACTTTTGTCTCTTTGTCCCTTAAGTGAGCACAACAATGGTATCTACTTCCATTTGAAGATTGAGCTAGTTTGTGTAAAACCATTAGTCTAATTCCCAATGTGATAAATTCTTCATAAACCTGTTTATTATTATTTACTATGTTATCAAATCTGCATTGTCACCAATAAACATTATATGATAGGTAGTGGGTATAAATTATATGTACATGGGCCAGGCTCTCTAATAGCTCGTGGTCTAGAGGGGCCATGGGAGCAGTACGGAGCTGTTAAGAAGTAAGCGGTGCAGAGCAGCCGAGCAGAGGTACAAACCAGGCGCTCTCAGGGCCATTTCAGTAGAACCTCAGGCAGCCCTGGATTCAAACAAGGCTTCCTGGAGCAGGGGAAGGATCCTGACGGAACTTTCCTACATGCGTGCATGGATGTGGCCTGGTGCATCCCGGGAGGGCGGATCCACAGGACACTCATTAAAATAAATAAGTAAATAAAATGTACATGGATTGAAAATGGATTGGTGGAGTCGAGGGAGGGACGTGCTGGGGATTGCGTGGGAGAGGGGGTGGTGTTCAATGCTTTTATGATGACATCAGGGTGTATTCTGGTGTTGTATACAACTAAAGAGAATAAATAAATAAATAGATAGATAAATAAGTAAAAAGGCTTCCTGGAGGAAGAGATAGTTGAACTCAGCCCTAAGGGATCAGTGGAAGTGAGCCAGGCAAGTCGGAGTTGGAGTTAGGGTTTCCCAGCAGCCTTCGGGTTCTGGGAGGAATGTGGACAATGACGCTCAGACAAGGCAGACCCAGGCGTCGAGGGTCAGCTACTCTAAGAGACGATAGGAGAGAAATCTTTGGACAATCAGGTGTCTCTTCAACTGGTAAAATTAAGTAAATATGAAGACTCACGATGCTGACTCATTCATTTCACCCTCCTTCTAGGGACGTGTGACTGCATGGCACCTGCCTAGGTTAATGTCCTGATGATGTTGTCAATCAAGGGGACGAGCAACAAACTCACCTCTCCTCCTGTGTCCCTGCCCCCTCCATCTTTCTTAATATCCTCTGGATCACTGAGCAGTGAAAGTCTGACAACTTTTGCTCCAGTTTCTCCTCCTGCAAGTGCACACACTCACGAACACACACACACAGATAAGCACATGCACCTTCACTCAGCTCCACTCAGATCTATGCTAATTCTGCCTCCGTTATTTCTCCTCTTCTCCAGTCCTTTCCAATGTCATTGCCATGATGTCACTCCAATTGCTACAACAGTCCCACAACTCACCCATGTGGCCCTTCTGCTCCTAGGACGGGGTCAGTGGTGAGAGCACCATTGCTACCAGATCATTCTCTAAAAGCAAGGGCCGGCAAACTTCTTATAAAGAGCCAGATAGTAAATGCTTTGGGTTCTGCAGGCCCCAAGATCTATGCTGCAGTTACTCAACTCTGCCACTGTGCTACAAAAGCAGCTGCTGTCAATACAAACAGGTGTGGCTCTGTTTCTGAAACACTTCATTTATTAGAATAGGTGGAGGCCAGAGTTGGCCCCACTCTTAAGCAAAACACATTGTCACCCCACAACTGTTGTCCACACATTCCAGGGTGTTGTACTTAGCTGAGGATCAAACCTACTCAACACCTCTTCTTATCTGGGCTTTAATGGCTTTTCCTTTGGGCATTCCTCCCTCTCACTTTAGGCCTCCAGATTCCTGCCTCACCAAATCCGCCATCTTCTGAGCATGCCCAATTGCAGGCTGCTTCTACAAAATTTGGTTTGTTAGAATTTTCCTGATCTTTCAGATCCATCTCTGCAACGGCTACATACCCCAAAGCTCTTTTCAGTGCAAATTCACCTCAGAGGGTCAGGAAGAAGCCACTGGCCATTAACGATCCTACTGTTTAGGCTTCAGTAGAGAAGATACTTCTGTCACCTTGACTAAGACAGTAAGACCTCTGCTCTTCACTATAAAGTCTTCCCCTTGAGGAGCGAGGTGTCCACGTCTTCTCAAATCTGAGCAGGCTCTGTGATTCCTCTGACCACAGAATACGGTGATAAGGAGGCTAAGCTTTCAGCCTCATGGACAAGACTGGCATTGTCGCTTTCTCTTTCTGGAACTCCCTCTGGGAGCACCACCATGTGAAGAACATGACTAATTTGAGACCAGCTGTCATATCCTGTATGCCAGATGTTGGGGCTCCGGCCAAGGGTCTTAGCTGAGCCCAGCCTCCCTTGCCCAACAAGTCCAGATGTGTGAGCTAAGTCGTTTGAGTCATCCACATTAGCCCATCCACAGCGCCACACATCTGAATGGCATCCACCTGCAGCACAGGGACCCAAAGGATCATCTAGCGCGACCTGCCCAAGGCCCTCACCTGCAGAAGCAAAGACAAAACAAAGTGGTTGCCAGTTTTAAAGTCATTACCTTTGGAGCTTTCTCAGGACAGGACAGTAAATGAGTAGAACGGAGGCTTCTAGACCTGCACACTCACTCTCCTCAGTTCTTTCCCTGGTTGGTAGGCATTTCCCATTGATTTTTGTGGTTGCATCCCCCTGTGCCTAGAATGCTCCTCTGCTGTGTATACTCCCTTGCATTCTTTCTTTTATTGCCGTTTAACATCCTTATTTTACTTTTTCTGGGTCATGTGAAATATTGCATCCCCTGGAACTCTGTTCGGAGTTCTCCACGCAGTTCTTCTCTGATTCTTTGATCTCCAGACACATGGGTTAGAGGTTCATCATGGTGGTTGAGTTGTTGGGAGGAGTTTCTTATACTGTGTTTGCCTTCTCCAGTGGGCAGCGATTTCTTCAGAGGAAAGAACCATCCCTGCCTTGTGTCTGCTCTTGGGATGGTCATTGGCCATTAGCAGTCCTTTAACATTTATTGAGTTGATGCATGGAAGACATAGGATCTCTACTCTGGCAATTGATCTGCTGGGTTCAAGTTAATGAAGGAAATTTTCTCTGTTCCCGACAAATCAAATCCAAACTTTCCCCTTCCTCATTTCAAAGCTAAAGCAAACTACGTTTGGCTCATTTCCAACATCTAACATATGTCAGGAAAGAAGATGGAAGGTAGGTTTTGCTCTGATAATAACTGATCTTTAATTCACAGTGGCTTAAGGTTTATTTCTCACGTGGCACAGTCCAGTGCAGATTAACGAGCCTCTAGGACAGCTTTCCTCTAAAGGTAGCCCAGGTGTCCGGCTTCTGTCCTAGAGCTCTAGTAGTACTAGAGTTCTCTCCACCTAGGCAAAGAGATAGCAAGAGGTAGGGTGGGGAGCACAGACCACTATTAATTACATGAGACAGAGTGATATATCACTTCTTATGTTTCATTTGGCAAGCACTAAATTACATGGTCTCCACCCCAAAACAAAGACAAACTACTGCAAAGGTAGTCTTTTCATGCATCCTGGAAGAAGAATGTGGAAATATACACTGTCTCTGTTACAGAGGTGACAAAGAACCAACCCCAACACCTCACGGTTTAAATCATTTATTTGGTCTTATTTTTAAACAAAGACTCACTCAGCCGAGCGGTCCTCGAGGCTCATTTCCTTACCTGCAGCTGAGAGTCTAGCACAGTGGTTCTCGAGTGGGATCACTTAACACCCTTCTCCACCATCAGGGGAATTCCGGCAGTGTCTGGACACCATCTCGGTTGTCATAACCCCGGGGACTTTACCAGCCTGAGGTGATAAATTTCAGGGATGCTGAAAATCATCACACAGGACAAGGACATTACACAGGACAAGAGCCTACAGCAAAGAACCGCTTGGTCCAACATGCTAGTGATGGGGAGGGGGAGAATGAGCTGCCGGGGGCTGTGGCTGCTCGCTCCAGGGAGAGGCTGCGAGGACTCGGTGCTGCTCCCCACCCTCTTCCACCCTCCAGTGAGGACACCAGTGTGTGTCTACAAGGCAGCCCTGCAGTTCTCAAGGCCAGAAATGGGGAGCAAGCTCTGGGTGAGCAATTTTCAGCCTCTGTTTGGGTCCCTTTGTTAATGTCCCACTGGAAAGCAATTTACCTCTTAGGGGAAGAGCTGAAAAGAACAGCTGCTTTTCAAGCTAAAACAAAAAAAATGTCGTGTGGTATTTGGATGGAAGCCCTATTCTGTAGCCTCAAGCTCTATTTAATACGTAGGTATAAAAATTGAACGCATTACAACAATGTGTTCCTTTTCACACAGAACGAACATTCACAGTGATTTGTAGTGGTTCAAACTGTGAGATACAGTGTCAAATTGTCCAGGTTCAAATCCCAGCTTCATCACTTTCCAAGGACTATAGAATAAGTAGCATAACCTTTCTGTACTTCTATTTCTCATCTGTAAACTAGGAATAATGATAATAACTCTTAACAGGTTTGGGGAAGGATAAAAATGGGACAATACATGTAAGACAACTGTGTAAGCCCTAGAATACAGTAATCGCTCAGTAAATAGTCTTGGTAATTGCTGATAGGCAGTACTGTTTCTATGATATTTGGACAGAAACACAGCTGGATTCCAAGTCCTCTGGTAAGGTAGCAGGAATTTGTTTGGTCTTTTCTCCCATTCTGCCCCAAAGAGCAAGTGGAGAAGTGACAATATGTCTTTATGCATGGCTTTGGAAGAGATGTGTATGCAGCCAGGATTGTAACTCAAGTCCTTTGTGACTTGGAGAAAAGAAGACTGGCAGGCATCTGCAGGTGCCATCAACCACCTGAGAGTGGTCAGGTGAATGGGGCTTAGACGTGTGCTCCATCACACTGGATCACGTGAGTGAGATTTATAGGGTGTTGCTGCTTTCCTGAATGTAAGACGTGAACAATCGTGGTGTCAATCAAGGGATGAACCATTCTTGCATCTTGAGCTGGTTTCCTTTCTAGAAGCATCTCCATATGATGATTCACTATAGCGAAAGACAGAGAAATGGGAAGTAGAATGATTAAGGAAAGGCCGAGGAGGTATAGCAGGTGGAGCACAAGAGGCCCACCCAACCCTTGGATGGCGATCTTGGTTTAATCCCACCGGAGGCCTTGGGAAGAGTGAAGGTCATACTCAGCTTCTGAATCAGGGTAAGGGAGCTGCCGTGTTTATATCACTGCACTCCTCCCTGGGTAAGCCCTGGGGAGGTAATGGCATACTTTCTCAAGTACTTGTGGCTCTTTTGCTGTTGTACCTGCAGGCAGTGAGGGCCCCAAGAGCCACCAAGCAGCTCTCCATTTGCTGCTATTCGTGAACGATACAGTGGAAATGGGTGGGCACAAAAATTGTAAAACAGGGTTTGTGAAAAATTGTCACTGACGCTCCAACATCAGCAGCTCTGCCTCATCTGTTCTGTTGTGACATTTCATTTCCGGGTAAAGCTAAGCAGAGGCTGTCACCAAGACATAGTGAGTCCCAGAGTCATTTAATACAGACTTTCTTTACAGTGGTGCATTACAAATGCTTCGTCTACATTAAAGTTTTGAAACATTTAAAAACAAATTGCCTGTTAGTCAAATAGGAAAGGAGGAGGTTAAATCATTACTGTTTGCAGACAACATGATTCTATATACAGAACATCCTAAAACCTCTTTCAAATAATTGCTATAACTGATAAATTAATTCAGCAAGATTGCAGCATAGAAATAAAAATACAAAAATCAGTTGCTTTTTTTATACACCATTAATGAAGATGCTGAGAAAGAAATCAAGAAAAAATCTCATTCACAATAGCTACTCAAAATGAAAATATCTAGGTATAAATCAAACCAAGGAAGAGAAAGATCTCCACAATGAAAATTGTAGAAGCAAGAAAGTGCATACATACAAATGGAAAGATATCTTACATTTATGTATTGGAAAAATTAATATTGTTAAAGGCCCGGAGATATAGCTCAGTAAGTAGAGTGCTTGCCTCACATGCACAGGGCCTAGGGTTCAATCCCCAGCACCACCAAAAAAAAAAAAAAAAAAAAAAAAGAAAGAAAAAAAAAAAAAAAACTAAGAAAGCAAAAAATTAATATTGTTAAAATGTCCATACTACTCACCATGACCTACAAATCCAATCCAATTCCTAGCAAAATACCAATTAAAATTATCCACAAAAATAGAAAAAATACTCCTAAAAATGTATGTAAAAACCCGAAGACCCCAAATAGCCAAAGCAATCCAAAGGAGAAAGAAGGAATCTGTGGCCATCACACTGCCTCACTTCACAACGCACCCCGAAGCTATGGTAACCAGTTGGCACATGACTGGCATCCAGACACACAGACCTATGGACTAGAGAACCCAAAACGAATCCCATATTCCCTGCAACTGATTTCCAACAGATGCAGCAAGAATATATGTTGGAGAAAGAAACGTTCCATCAATAAATGGTGCTGGGTAAACTGCACATCCATATGCAGAAGTAAGAAAACTAGGCCTTGCTCTGGCACCATATATAAAACTAACCCCAAGCGGGGCGTGGTGGCGCACACCTGTAATCCCAGCACTTTGGGAGGCTGAGGCAGGAGGATCGCGAGTTCAAAGCCAGCCTCAGCAATGGCGAGGCACTTAGCAGCTCAGTGAGACCCTGTCTCTAAATAAAATACAAAAAAGGGCTGGGGATGTGGCCCAGTGGACGAGTGCCCCTGAGTTCAATCCCCAGTACCACAAAAAAAAAAAAAAAAAAAAAAAAAAAAAAACACTAACCCCAAATGGATCAAAGATTGAGTGTAAGATGAAAAACTCTGAAACTACTAGAAGAAAGTATAGGAGAAATGATCCAGGACCTTGGTCTCAGCCAGAATTTTCTGGATACAGCCCCAATGGCACAGCTGACAAAAGCAAAAATTAGCAAATGGGATTATATCAGGCTAAAAGTCCTCTGTATTACAAAGGAAATAACCCACAGAGCAAAAAGACAACCTACAGAAAATATTTGCAGACTATTACTCTGAGAATGGATTAATTTCCAGAATGTACAAGGAGCTTGAACAATTTGACAGAGAAAAAAAAAAAAGGTAAAAAAATGTACACAATAAAAAAAACAACAAAAAACAAACAGAAAAACTGAAATACTCTGACCTGAACAGACATTTCTCAAAAGAGGATATACAAATGACCAACAAATATAAAAAACATGCTCAAATTACTAATCATCAGTAAAATGCAAATCAAAATCACAATGAGATATCATCTCGCCCCAGTTAGAATAGGTCTTGTCATAAAAACAAAAACACAAACAAAAAAATTACTATTTTTATGGAGGATTCCAAGAAGGGGAATACCCTTACACAGTTGGGGGCAGTGTATATTAGTACAGTCATTATGGAAAATAGTGTGGAGAATCTTCACAATACAGAAATAGAACTATCATATGATCCAGCACTCTCACTGCTGGGGATATAGTAAAAGGAAAAGAAATCAGTCTGCGAAGACACATCTGCCCTCCCATGTATGTTGGAGCCCTATTTATAGATTTGAGACATGTAATCAGTTGTTCATGAATGGATGAATGAATGGATAAAGAAAATGTGGTATACACATATGCAGTGGAATATTATTCAGCCCATTAAAAGAACAAAATTCTGACATTTGCAACATAATTGGGATTGGAGAAACCTATGTTAAGTGGAAGAAGCCAGGCTCAAAAAGAGAAATGTTGCATGTTCTCAGTTATGTGAGAACTAGAAAATGGACCCCAAGGAGGTAGAGAAAAGAATAGTGATTAGCAGAGCTTGGGGACAGGAGGAAGGGGAGGATGTGGGAGGAAGGTTAGTAGGTATAGAGGTGCAGTTGTAGAGGAGGAATGACTTCCACCGTTCTGTATCACAGCAGGATAACTATGCTTCGCAGCATTTAAGTGAATATTTCAAACTAGCTAGGTGAGAGAATATTGATTGCTCACAAACAGAAAGAAATGATAAAATGTCTGAGGTGATGGATGTGCCAATTACCTTGATCTCATCATTACACATTATATACACACGACTGAACGGCCACACTGTACCCCATACCTATATAAAAGTACTATGTAAACTAAAGTAAGAGAAACATGACGCTTACAGAAAACTGTCCCCAAATACATAGGCATGGTCTCCAGTCCACCTGGGCTCACTGGGGTCCTCTCTGGCTGATCAGCAGGCTCTGGCTTCTTATCCCTGTTCTGTTCTCTCTTGGCTGAAGAATCTTGAACAAATCACCCCCAAACCCTTGTTCTTCCATTACTTCATCTGTAAAATAGAGCCAATCATACTTGGTTCCAATCAGATTTATATATCAGGACCACAGTCATGTTTATGTAAACACTGCATGCACTCTAAATAGAAACAGAAGACACTAAGGCAGGAAGATTAAACTCCCTCTTGAGTCACGTGGAAAGAACAGGAATCTTTCCTGTTCCACAGTCTTTTTCTCTAACACAACTTCTGATGTTGCTGCCTGAAGCGATGGCCGCTTGGAGCAACAAAGCCGCAGGAATAAGTTCAGAGGCAGACTGGAAACAAACCGGCTCTTTATTCTGCCAGCTTCTCTCTCCGGCTCCAACAACACCCCGACACGCTGTCCATGCTCCTCCAGCAACCACAAAATGGCACCGACCTGATCCACAATCCCCCGCGCCAAGTCCCGCGAGATCATGCAAATGGCGCCGACCCGATCCACAATGTCCCGGGCCAAGTCTCACGAGACCATGGAAGGTGGTAATGCTTATGTCTCACAGCTAACCGCAATCTTAGCTATCTCCTAAATTAGGGCTCCTGCATGCGGATTCACCCTTTTGCATGGAAACTAAAATAACGCCAGCTAGACTACAGAAAAACAACAGCTCCACCCCCAGCAGCACTGCCTTTGCTGGTGTTGTGGCCGTCTGTCCAGTCTACTTCCTGGCACTTGACCTTAAGGAACTACCTGTGCTCACTGGGCCTCAGAGCTCTCTCCCACAAGCACGGGCTCTGTGGATGCAGAGCTCCTTGCAGCCCCATCTGCCTTTGATTGCAGGAGGCACCTCCAGGAAAGCACGAGATTTGAACGGAGCTGGGAGCTGGAAGCTGGGTAGGGAGGAGCCTCTACTGCCACCAGTGGAACTGAGAGCCGGCCTGGCTGTCCGGGGAACTTGTCCCCTCTGCTTGCTTGGTCGACATAGAAGTGATTTATTTGTTTCTTTTCAAGGTTATTTCCAATCCTGAGGTTTGGAATTTGGTATTGATTAACAAAATCATAAATTCTAAAGAAGGTCCCCTAGGAGGTACTTAACGTTCAAGGAGGAGGAAGAACAGTCACATGCAGCCACCACTCTTACCACGAGCAAGCGCCGGACGGTCACAAGGCACCCCTGCAGAGCTCTTTGAAACACTTCACCAAATGACTCTGTTGGGTCCCCTTATTAAGCAATCTGTTTCAGAAAGTTCCTTATTCTTTTGGACTGGAAAAGTCCCACAATTTCATTATGCTGGGTGGGGGGGCGGCTGTGTGATGCTGCCTCTTTTGAGAGATTTATCTGCCTGGCAAGTGGCCTGTATTACCTTGCTTGTTGGGCCTTGATAAGTGTCCCAGAACGAAGAGAAAACAATTTGTACAACTCTTCCAGTCAATTGGAGGCTCGGCTTGGGATGAACAAAGCCCTGTTCCATCCCACAGTGCCAATTTGCCCTTATCAAGTGCAACAGAGAAAATGTGGCGACGTTTTACCATCAGGATGGGAAAGCACTCCCAGCAAAACGAGAAAACAGCAATTGGACTAGTTTTATCAACCCAGAGCTAGCTCCGCAGCAATTCTCACACAATTACGCCATGTTAGAATAGCCTCACCACATGGCTGGGTATTGATCATTTTGCTGTGATGTTAATTTAATATGTAGTGTGGATGTTCGCTTGCTTTGTTTATATATATATATATATATATATATATATGTATATATATATATATATATTTTTTTTTTTTTATTTTGGCATTCTGATTGCATCCCATAATGTGTGCGCATTGACAGATTTTTTTTTTAATGAAAAAAAATATTGACACTTGTAGAATAAAGATCTCCTGCACAAACACCAGGCTGAGCCAGGTGTGGTGGTGCAAGCCTGTAGTTCTGGCAACTCAAAAGCAGGAAGCAAGAGGATCGCAAGTTCTAGACCAGCCTCGCAATTTAAAGAGAACCTGTCTCAACCTAAGATAAGAAGTGCTGGCCTGGCTCAGTGGAAGAGTGCCTGCAAGCAGGTGCGAAGTTCTGGGTTCAATTCCCAACGCCACACAAATAATAATAAATAATAATAATAACAATAAATAAAATAATAATTAATAATAAAAAACAAAATGCTATTTGAACTTTCATAGGAAACTGGGAGAGGTGCAGTTGTCTTTAGTGGTCCAAGAAGACAGCACTCACTGAAGCTGAGTGGTTACTAACTTAGGTCAGGGTTTCATCCAGGGCAGTTTTGTACTGAGATATCTTTCTATGCCAGAGCTCTGGCATTTCTTTAATAAAATACTTTACAAGGATTGTGTTGTGATGTGGTCATAATGAATACTTCTCTCAGACTACTGAGGAATCGAAGGTGCAATCAGAACTGAAAAGATGTCCTGCCTGTGTTCAGAGATCTTAAGGACAAATCACGTTCCTTTGGGGCCAGAAACAAGCCCATGCAGACATAAGAAAGCCACTGATGAGACAGAAAAGTGTCCTACCCCAGGTGCCTTGAACTGCAGAGCTGCTCTGCTTTCTAAATGATATTTCTCAGAACTTGTAGGATTCTGGCTGGTCCCTAAGTCTTCTGCAGGGGCTGAGGAAGAGAGTTTGGGGCTTCCTAGCCTTTGCCTCAGCCATGCACTTCCCTGGTCACCCATTTTCAAATCTAGGACCTTCGTCACCACTTTCCTTTGGGAAGAAGGTCTACCATAGAACAAAATGTTTGAAACAACTGGTCTAATCCCATCTGCTCTCTTTTAAAAGTGGAAGGATCTAGCACTACAGAGACCAAGGGACCTTACCAAGGGCAGAGCCTCCTCCTGCAGGAACATCCCATTTCGTAACTCCCAGTTCGGCTCACAGAGTTGATGGAACAATAGGGAACCACATACTATATTACCAGAAATATTTAGGCTGACCTTAGCTTTGCAGCACAGATGTGTTTGGAGGCTGGGGGTAGGGCTGCAGGAAAATGCATAGTTTATTGTAAAGCAAAGAAGCTGGAACTTGGGGGTTGGGAGGAGTGATACTGGAATGCCAGTGACGACTCTAAGGACAATGTCTTCACAAAAATTTATCATTCATTCATTTTAAATGATTATTTATAAGTAATTTCTAACCTTCTGGGCCATTCCAACTATCCTGCTACAAGCAGGTATCTCTGACTTCTGTCTTGACCACAGCAAATTCATCTTGCACACAATCACCAAAGTGTCTTTCTAACATGAAAAATAGGACCCTGTGTCACTCTTTGGCTGGGAGTATGCTGTCCTAACATCTTTTTTTTTTTTTAAGATTATTTATTTACTTATTCATAATGCACAAGTATATCTTGCTGTCTCTTCTTCCTATGTCCATTGATTTCTTCTCTGGATTCATCTCGTATAGTTACCTTTTTCTACCCACAATTACTTATGCTCTTCCTTCACGTATCCGTCCCTGCCTTATACGTAAACACCCTGGCATGAGTAAGACCTTTTGTTCGAAATACATTTATTGTACATCTTCACCTGGAAAATTCAAGGTTCAAGACTTATCCTAAGAATTGCCTGAATCAGGAACTTGGTTTTATGTATCTATCCATCCTGTGTTAGATAATTGTTTTGTAACACACATTTATCAAGCACTTTCCAGATTCTAGTTGAATCTGCTCCTGTAACTCGGTCTGTGAACTCCTTTATGGTGGGACTAATGTTATACTTTCTCAAGCCTTATAATACTCAACCAAGGTCTTGGCATACAAAATTCGCCCACTAAGTGCTCATTGAACTTAAATGTGTCTGTTTTATATTCCATCTATTAGTTAAAACTCTTTGATTGAAGGAAACATAAACCAACCCAGATAAACTGAAGCCAAAAAAATGGATTCAGTGGGGTGTGTGTGTGTGTGTGTGTGCAGGAGTATTTAATATCTTAAGGTAGGGAACTCTTTTAGTCAGTTTTTCCACTGCTGTGACCAAAAGACCTGCCAAGAAAAACTTAGTGGGGAAAAATTTTATTTGGGGATCACAGTTTCAGAAGTCTCAGTCCGTAGATGGCTGACTATATTTTCTGTTTCTGAGATGGAGCAGAACATTAAGGCAGAAGGGCATTGTAAGGGAAGAAGTTCAGAACATGGCACCCAGGAAACAGGGAGAGAGAGCTCCACTCACCAGGGACAAAATCAGTGACCACCTCCTTCAGCTACACCCTATGTGCTTATGGTTACCGCACGTTAATCCACATCAGTGGATCAATCCATCAATTAAGTCAAAGCTCACATACTCTAATATCATGGGGGCTGATGTCAGGAGGCTGAAGTCCCTTGTTGAAGAAGGAAATTCAAATTCTCTCATGCTTGAGGGTGTGACGAATTCTCTCCTTATTTTCTCTCTGAGGATCACCTGCCTCTGCCTCCAAGTCCACGGGGGAGGGAAGCCATCCCTGTAGCCCTAGCTCAACCTGAAACCTGCAAAGCTCGATTTGAAGAGAATCTGACTCTCTCTACTTGACAACCAATCATTGCTGGGGTGGGGGTGGGGGCAGCATGGACTGTAACGTGGAAGCTACATTCACCCATTTATTTGGATCACCTTCGAGAGAAGAGGCCGTGGGCTACACAGGCATCTCAAAAAGTGTCAGTCCCCAAATGTGCATCAAGAGTAGGCACCTTTTTGCCAGGCTGGAATTCCCCAAGTTTCTCCCCAGAGAATGAATTCCTCAGGGCCACCATGCTTGAGAGGAGACAAACAGAATGCCCGGGTCGCATAATGTGGGAAATGCCCAAACACACTTAAATATGTTTTTTATCACAACATTTGTCAATGAATTTAACATGCAAATATGATTTATGAAATGGAAACAAAGAGGGACTCCATGGTTGCACTCTCTAAACTCGTTTGTCCAGAGAAAGGGTTTTCCTCTAAGAACTATCCCATAGCAGTGGAGTTCCTTGGAATACACTTGGATAACCCTGAAGTAGTCCAATGCTAATTATCTCACCCTGTGAGTGGAAATACCTTCCAGCCAATGTGTTACACTCCACCGATTTATAGTAACGGCATTTCCTGGACTGTACTTAGGAATCATTGAAGGGCTGTAAATTCCTCTTCCTCTCTTCCCTGTTCCCAGTAGGTATGAATCGTGATTTCCCCTGGGACCATGACTCAGGTAGAATTTTCTTTCTCCATTCAGCTTTAGACCCAATTAAAAGTCTGCTATGGTTTAGCAGATTCAACTTAGGATGTGACTTCTAGTTCTTCTTAAGTAGTTGTTTCAGCAACTAGAAACGGGCTGGTAAAAACAAAATGATTGTTGTTCATAGGGTACCACAATACACTCGCAAGCTTCCATGTTGCTGATGAAGCCAGTCCTCTCGTGAATTTCTTCCTAAGCACTTTCTTGATTCCTGATTCTGGCTGGGCATTGTTGATTCCAAGATACATAAGACCAGGCCCCAACCTGTGAAAAGTTGTTCGCATTTTGGTGGAAAAGACAATCTTGACACATCAGCAGGTAACTTGGAACGTGATAAATGCCTTGATGTAAGAAACGAATGGTAAAGACAGAGCATAGAGCCAGATGCACGACTCTGGAGGAGGTTGCAGAAAATATTCCCAGAGAAAGTGACACCTATTCTGTTCATTGAAAGGCTAAGTGTGCTTGACCAAAACTGGAAACCTTTTTACGCATGAGTAAGAAGGAAAAAGGGGTCAAGGACAAAACCCTGGGTCCTGCTAATAGTTCTGTGTCCGGCAGAGAGAGTGAACTCAGGGCAGAGACAGAGGAGAAGGGTCTAGAGAGCTGGGAGAAGAACAGAGGAGAAGGATCTTCAGATGGACAAGGGAAGAGAGGGCTTCAGAAACAGAAAACAACAAGAAGAAACGCATCAAATAGGCTGCAGACAATCCAACAGAAAGCTGAAGTTACTGGCTCAAGGCTCCTACGCCACCTCTGGAGCTTGAAATATCAGGGACCTCCAAAATAGCAATTTGGGCTCCCACAAACTCTTTTCATTGTTCCCAGAGTAAACTTAAAAAACTATAGACAATTGTTACTCAATAAATACCACCTTTAACAGAAACATTTCAAATCCTGAGACTGGAGGAAAGGGATGGGAAGAAGAGTCAGGTGAGCGACAGGTTGACAGACAGTGGTATCTGACTGTCCTGCAAACAACAGCAAGAGAATTGCCCTGCAATCAGGAGGCCTCTGGTTTATATTGGATACCATAAATCAGCAGCCATGTGAGTTTATAGTTGTGAAAGCTGCTTCTCCCTGGGGACATAAGTCACCTTTTCAGAGTGGGAATTTGACCAGAAGGTCCCCCATGAGTTCCTCCAAGGAAGCTAACCTCCCTGCAAGACGTAGGTGAAGGGACAAGGACTTTGTGCTCTGGAGCCATACCCCAGCTGGAAATGCATTCTTTCCCCTCCTACTTCAGAGAGGACTTGGACTTTCACACAGAGGTTGGAGATACCCGTGGCCAAGACTGAACTTCCTTGAATGTGATAATAGCTAGAGACAGGAAAGGAAGCAGAGAATTTTTTCTTCCTTTCTGTTGCAGAGGCCACCACAGCTTGCTCATGACCTTGGCAGGACTCTTCAGCTCTGCGTGTTAGTCACTGGTGCACGACAGATGGCCTGCACACTGGAGTGAGGTGTCAGCGGAGCGTCAGGGTTTGGGGAACCACTTCCAGGCAAGCTCTCTCCCGGGCTGGCAGGTTGGTGCTGGCTGTTGGAGAAGGGCTGCGGCTCTCCTGGGGTGGTTTGAGTGTGTCTCAAAACTCAGTGGCTGGCTTTCCCCAGAGTGAGCAATTTGTAAGATGACTGAGTCCCAGAAGTCACACACTCTTGTTTCTTCTGTATCCTATTGGTCACATAGGTTGGCTTTAATCTTGTGTGGGAGAGAACATAGGACACCACAGTGTCTCCAGGGAGTCTCCCTCGGGGTTTTTCTCAGGACCGTCCACCACGCTCTGTAAACTTCACTTTCTCACAGTCAAATACAGGTGCTGATATTTTGTCACATATGTGGAGCGGGATATGTCAACTTGGGAAGTTCAGTGTTTTCTGCTTCTTATTGTTTCTTCCAAGTCAGAATTGACTAAATAGAATTTGTGGAGAGCCAAAGGAACTGGTCTGGGAATGTGGAAGAAATTTCCCTTTTGGTTGGGGAGTGCTTCCACGTGGAAGATAGAATGTGACATGGGCCTTTGGGGATACGTAGAGTTTCAACAGTCAGAGGAGAGGGGTGGAGTAGAGCAGCAGGGGTAAGCCATTGGCAAGACAGGGGCAGAGAGGCAGGGAATTTGAGGACTGAGGAAGGAAGTAGGCTCTGCTGGATGGAGGATATGTGTGCTTGTGGACACCAAGCAGGGTGAGTCAGACAGAAGAGGAACCAGAGGGGGAGACTGGAAGTCACTACACAGTCACCTTCCCAAATGCCAAAGTCAGGCTGGAAGAAAGACCTCATTTTCTGACCTAATGTTCCTTTTTGGAGAAGGCATGCTTAGCAAAAGGATTCCCACGTGCTGGTCATTTGCATATAAGTTTCATAACTTTTGTCACATGAATGCATGCAGCCCCTAAAATGTCATGTTAGTCAGCTTTTCATCACTGTGACCAAAACACCTGAAAAGAACAACTTAGAGGAGGAAAAGTTCATTTTGGCCTGTGGCTTCAGAGGTCTAGTCCATGGTTGGCCAACTGCACTGCTCTGCACCTGAGGCAAGACAGAATATCATGGTGGAAGGATGAGGCAGAGGAGAAGTACTCAGTTCATAGCAGCTGAGAAGGAGAGAGAGAGAGAAGAGAGAGAGGAGAGAGAGAAGCAGGAAGGAGCCAGGTGGATAGATATAATCCCCAAGTTCACCCCCCAGGGACCAGCCATGCCCCACCTGCCTACTGTTCCTGCCCTGCACAGTGGTCATTTCAAATAATCCACTGATGAAATTTCAGCTCTAGCAATTCAATCATTTCACCTGTATTAACAGAGGAGCTTTGGGGGACAGCTCTTATCCAAACCAGAACAGATGTCAGCCATGAGTCCCACCTTCAGCAACTCCCTCCTCCTTGGGGCAGGGGTTGGATTTAAGGACTCACTCCCCGGGAGTAGAACATGCCACCCTGTCATGACCTGCCCCATGAAGAGGCCATGGAGCAAGGAACCAAGGTCTTCAGCCGGTCTCGCGGCTTGCAAACTCTCGGGTCAGAGACACTAGATGCTGTGCTGGGCCCAGAGGAGCTGTGAGGACAACAGTTCCTCGCAGTGGACACCTGGTTCCAGTCCTCTGTGAGACCATGGAGAGGATGCTTAGTCAAGCCCCCCACCCTGCCACAGAAGCCTGATCTATAGAAGCCATGAGACAATATGTGTCTCATGTTCCAAGTGGCTAAGTCTGCAGGTGGTTTATTACCCACCCACAGGAGCTTAATCTGTATGTATGACCTATATAGCTATTTCCTTAAGACAAAGGTCTTTTTTACTTTTTTACACAATGTATTTATTTAAAAAGCAAAACTTCATATTTTAAATATAAGAGAAGAGTATTAATTTCTATAAATGGGAGCTTAGTATATGAGAGAGGATGATCTTATATAGTACCAGCTCCTGTTGACTAGTACTGCCTGCTAGCATTGCGCATGCTCCTTGAGGAAGGTCCGGTAACTGAAAGGCTCAGGATTTGAATTCCACATCCAACAGATGCCAGCTGTGTCAGGCTAGCCCTGTTCCATCAAGGGTCTGAGGCTTGGTTTCTTCTTCTATTCTAAGGCAGGACATATGTCTCCATTTTCTACTGGCATCTGTTTTGAGGATTGAGTAGACTATTGTTGTGAAAACATTTGATGATGGTGATGTTGATTGTCACACTCAAAGCACAGTTGTGCCAGGGCAGTGGGGGAGGGAGTGGAAAGGCCAACAAAGGTGACCGGGGGATAGCATGGGAGACCTCGTTTTACTGGACAAGCTTACAGAGACCAGTGACTGCTCCAGGAAGAATTCAGTGGTGACAGGTGACACAGAGTACCACCATCCCACAGGATGCCTTGCCACACAGCACCTCCTCTCCTTCATGATGTCTTTTCCAGTGGAGCTGGCTGGATGAGAGTGGCACCTGCCCTTTGCACAGTGTCCTCAGTCCCACGCCTGTCCCCACTAAGGGAGGAGTTTTGTATGTCAGTTGCAGAAGCAGTGATATCATCAGCATGTCTGACCAGTATCTCAAGGAGCGACTGTCCTGCAGTATGTGCAAGACAGTAGCTTTCTCCAGACGGCAGCAACATGCCCGAGTCCCTGTGCGCATAAGAGATAGCCAGGGTCCTTCAAGATGATGTGTACCCAGACTTTCTAGCCCAAGCTTACTCTCATTGTTTCATTAACTTGGCTAGGTTTCCAGAAACAGAAAGGGGGAATTCAGGCCCTGCTTTCAGGGACAATACACTGATGATAATTGCTTTTCTTAATTCCTAACAGTGCACCAAATACTCTGTTAAATGATTTCACATTCTGCAGTCTTATAATATTATCTACATTTTACCCTCTACGGTACTATTTCAGGGAGGTGGACCAACTTGCTCAAGATCACGCAGCTGCATAGTCAGAATAAGAATTCAAACCCAGGTCATCATCATTGCAAAGCTCCCGCTCCTCACCCTTAGAGATTACTGACCACACACCTGGGAAATAGTCAGTCGGTGTTGGTTTCTTTCTCTTGCATAAAAATACTTCCCAGTTTTCCTGCAGCCTGTTTGAAAGTATGTTCGAGGGCTTATTTTGCTCAGCCAGGATCAACTTCGTCTCTGGGATCAATCACCGTGTACCAAAAGAGACGCGGTCAGGACCTCATTTTTCTAGGTTCATAGCGGCTCATCAAACATCACTCCAGGTCAATTGGGGCTGCCTGTTATAATGACAGAATCCATGCCTTCAATTTCTTAATTAACTAAATACAATGAAGTCTGTAAATTGATCAAAGCAGGGTCTCCAATGGAATTAATTAGAAAATTGTGGGGGAGGACTTGACGATTAATCCACACTTTGTAAACCTATGGGGATTTTATGGGAGCCCCAAATAAAACATGTTTCTGTTTTAAAAATTAATTTAGAAAGTGATATTTACTCCAGCAGACCTATTTTTATTTTTGAGGGGAGGAGTCATAAAGCACCCAAACATACTTCTCGGGGTGCCATCTAAGAAGGGCTCTCATTGACATTCTGAAGAAACAATGAGCTTTGGAAACTGTCCAGGGCAGTGCCATAGGTGGGCAGGTAGAAGTGTGTTATAAACTCCATCAGCTTCCTTTCTCCCAGTGATATATGCAAATCACGGCTGATACGATCACATTTTATACCTTATATTAACTATAAATAATAAAATGTTGTTAGAAGATTTTGCAATGACCTATTCAAACCTATGTGTAAAATTAGAACGCTCAATATATAGCAACAAGGAAAGTCCCAGAGCTTTGTGGCCCCCTGCTGGGAGCACCCATGGACATCCTTTCTCTACAGCGCACTGCACTGGCCTCTCTTGGGGGTTAGGATAAGGCACCTGCCTTTGCCTTCAAGCCCAACACAGGTGTGCAGAGAGCATGAACATTCACAAGTCTAGGAAAGTGAGTGTGATGTAGGACCAGCGACTGTGCATGGGGACATGATAGCAAATAGAATAATGTGATTATTTTCATCCAGAGGACTGAAAAGTCTTCATTCAGAGTCAGAGGCTTAAGCTGAGCTGGGAAAGAGAAGAAGCATCACTTGGCATGGACCGAGAGGCCTGGAGGAGACGTCCAGCACATTAAGGAGCATTGTGTAGGGTCCAGCATAGCTGCCGCACTGAGGTTTCCTGGGTCTCATTACAGTCGAAATGGTAGTGGTTGGATGATAGCACTTCTGTTGCACTGACTAAGCCAGAGTCTTGGTGATGGTGAATTAAAAATGCAATTAGTAAAACAACAACAAAATAAAACAAAAACAAACACCAATAAAAGAAATGCAATTAGCTATTTTACATTGCTTTCACAAATGCAAATTAGAAAGGATACTTGATAAATTATGTAGATAACAGAGGTTAATAGATACCAGCTTGAGCTGTAATTATCTGTCCATTTCTGAAGAAAGGTGGTTTAGAGTCTGCATTAACAGGGTGAGAGAAGAAAAGAACCATATGTCAGTTACTGGGCCACGTGCTTTATGCCCAATTTCTAGTTGACTTTTCTGACCTCCATTCAAGGAAGGTCATATTATCCCCCATGTATAGATGGAAAATCAAGACCCAGAAACTGAAGTCATGCATCAAAATTCACACACTGAAAAGCCTGGATTCCATCTGACATGATCTTACCCCACAGTTCACACTCTTTTGTTTTCTTCTTCCTCATTTTGTTTCATTATTAGTTTAGTTTTTTTTTTTTTTAATTCCATGGTGTAGTGACACTTGACTTCAAATGACAATATTAGAAAATTTTTTAGTTACTATTTTTGCTTTAAGAAACTTAGCTAACAATGTACTTAACCAATGTGACAGTAAATTAACAAAACCTGGGCATGTGCATCTTAGAAGAATATCTGGAATTCATGATTCAGTTTTAAAAATATATCAATTAATTGCTATTAAAAATACTAATTAGGGTCTGGGACTATGACTCAGTGGTAGAGCGCTCTCCTTGAATGTGTGAGACCCTGGGTTCATCCTCAGCACCACATAAATAAAATAAAGGTATCATGTACACCTACAACTAAAAAAAAAAAAACATTTAAAAAATACCAATTAATTCAGAACATGAAACTGTAAGTTCACTAGTATTTACCCTTTAAACTACCACAATTAACAATAGGGAAGTTTGATTGAATCATACTATTTTACTGCAGCAAGGTATTGAGCGGCCAATGAGAATAGCTTTCAAGAGTAAAAAGCATGCCCAGAAAGAAAGAAAAAAAAAAGAATTTACAATTAACACGTTTTTAAAATTTTATGTGTAGAAAATAGTTCCTTTTAACAGAAAATATCTTAAATATCATTTCTGAGCAGATGTAAAATTAAGACTTCAGATTTGTATTTCTCCATTTTTGAAATAGGGTCCTTCTGCTTTAAAAACAATGTACAATAAATATCTCCAAATAATAATGTTAACACATGATTAATTAGCCCTCTGATTTATACAGGAAAGGTAAATAAATCTGATGGTATTTTTAGCAAGAGCAACAAAGCAGACATCAGACAGAATTTGAAAGCCAGCGATTACTCCAAGACACCTCTTATTTCCAGCCATGCTCCCTGTATCTACTTCTGCCACTTTCTTCATGCCCTTTGTGGCTCATCTTCTTTTGTGTGGACTTGTGCAATGTCCCATCTGATGTGATTCACCCTGTTCTAATCATGTATCCATGTCTTGCCTCTATAAACCAAAATTGTTATCAGGTTTTGTAATTAATCAGCACCTCCCAGATGAAAGATGCAATTGCAACATTTTTAAAAGATGTTGCCAAAAGTCACTCACAGGAGCCTGAACATGTTTGGTGCTAATGGTGATTCAGGACAGAGGAAAACTCGCGCATCTTAACTCCTTCAGCGTCCTAGGAGGCTGCTAGGGTCCATCTGTGAGCCTCGCTCCTTCTTTGCTGAGTCATGTTTTCCTCTAATTCAAATGAACCATCACTATCTACAGCAGATAGTATTGAGCTTCTTTTTATATGAGACTCAAGATATGGAGATTCAGAGGCCTGTTACAGATCTGCTACTCAACAAGTCAGGCCCAGAAATCATTTCTCTATATCCCCACCTATTAATTAGCAAATATCTGTGTGATATTTCTACCGTGTCACCTAGGCATTAACTTTTAATCTCTATTTTACAGATAAGGACAGTGAGGCACAGGGCGTTCAGGAACCTGCTCAAGTCCAGCCAGTCAGGGCCGAGGTGTTTAGCTATGACGCAATGCTGTCTCTCAATGACTTAAAGAAAATCTTCCCTTAGTACCATAGTCTGGAACACCTTTCTCAGAATGGAATATACCCAGGTCCTAGTTGATTCCCGCCTCCATGGACAGTCCTTAGCTGCATGGCTTTCAGCAGCAAACAGATGGTCATCTATAATTTGAGATTGTGATACCTACGTCATTGAGTTGAATTTCTAGATAGGTTAGAAGATAAAATACTGATGTAAAGTTCCTAATCGGTTCTGTGAAACATATAAGAACTTCCAATGTCACTTCCAGCAAATAATGGAGTAGAGATACGAAAATTTCAAGGAAAGGTCTATAGAAGTCATTGATAATAAAAACTGCTTTATATCATTCACCTCTGTTATGGTTTGGATGTGAGGTGTTCCCCCAAAGCTCATGTGTGAGACAGTGCAAGAAGGTTTAGAGGACAAATGATCAGGTTGTAAGTGTCTTAACCCAACCAGTGATTTAATCCCCTGATAGGGATTAACTGAGTGGTAACTGAAGTGTTGGGTGTGGCTGGAGGAGGGGGGAATTGCTGTGTGGCTTTGGGAGATATATATATTTGTATCTGGCAAGGGGAGAACTCTCTCTGCTTCTTGACCACCATGATGGGAGCTGCTTCCCTTCCTGCCATGATGCTCAGCCTCACCTCGAGCTCTGAGGAATGCAGCCAGCCTTCTATGGACTAAGACTTCTGAAACCGTGAGCCCTCAAAGAAACTCTTCCTCCTCTGCAGTTGTGCTGGTCGGGTCTTATAGTCGCAGCTGTAAAATAGCTCAGTAAAGCAACCTCCTTGCCAGGCAAGTTCCCTAGAGACAGCCCAATAAGATTTATATAGTCCCCCCTTCTCCCTATTTTAGTTAGCTTTTGAGTTGTTGTGACCAATGTATCCAACAAGAACAACTTAGAGGAAGGAAGGTTTATTTAGGGTTCATGGTTTCATCGGTCTCAATCCGTAGATGACAGACTCCACTGCTCTGGGCCCAAGGTGAAGTACACATCATGGGAGAAAGGTCAGAGGAGGAACGCTGCTCCGCTCATGGTGGGGTCAAGGAGCAAGGGACAGGGAGGGCATGCAGCCTGGGACCCACCTTCTCCAGCTATGCCCCACCTGCTTGCAGTTACCACCCAGTCAGTGCACTCAAACTACAATAGGTAGTCTGATTAGGTCACAGCTCTCACCAGCCAATCATTTCACCTCTACAAAATTCCTGTATCAATACAAGAGCCTTTGGCACCTCCTCACAAAGATCAAACGGCGAATGCTCAGAAAAAGTTAATGACTCTCTGAGGACATACAAGCTACCCGACAGAGGCTCTGTGTGTGGTAGTTTGTAGGTCAAAGCCTCAACTCTTGCTCTTTTACTTCCTGTTAGAATTGTTACTCACTGCTGCCTGATAAACCCGTAATTCTCTGGAGGCTAGGAGTTGTCTTTAAGTTATTGTGTGTGGGTCTCATTCTGAGCATTATGAATGACATATGCACAAATTAACATTTGACTGGAAGAATAAATAAGTGCATCAAAGATGCGGGGCTTACCAGCCCCCCGATTCTGTTTGGCTGCTTGGTTGGCAAGCGCTAGGGCTCTGGGCTGACAGTGGACTTCTATTTGATCATCCAGGATGGGCGAGGCCTCCACACCAGTCATAATGGGCCCGCCAGCTACAATCCAGGAGGCCCGTGGTATGGCAGACAAGGGGCTTCTTCTGGCTCCATAGAGCTGAACTCCCACCACATTCATGAGGCCCCTGGGCTCTCTGGCTGACGGGTCCTCCTGAGGAGTGATAAAATGGGAGCCTCCTTCACCCTCACCCCAACACCCCACACTGACTTTTTTAACATTCAGGGCCTCTGGTCTCTCGCTGGATCGATACAGCGTGAGCTCTCCCAGAAAATCACTTCGAAATGATGCCCGCTGGCAAGGCGAGCCGCTGGTCAGATTCTTCGCAGATCAATGACTCGACCCTGGGAATTACGAATGCGTTGTTTCCTTCCCACAACGCGTGAATGGCACGTAACCTTACAAGGCGGCCACCCTTGAATGCTTAAGTAGGTGGCTTTTGATCTGAGTGTCGAACAGTAAGTCAGAGCTTTCTGAGGGGAGATAGGACAGGATGGGGATTGCAAGAAGGAACATCATGGACTAAAATGCGAAGAGAAGAGCCTAAGAACGGTGACCAAGATGAGTTTACTGAGCATCTACTTTGTGACAGGTTCTATGCAGGAAGGTTTATATCCTTTCCATCATGCTGGACAGTAATTCCTTTGATCTTCCTTGTATGGGTAGAACATCTGAGGCACAGAGGAACGTTCAGCTACTTGCGTGCCAGGTTAGCTGACCCAAGCACACTTTTTCTAGAAGGACAAAAGGTAGAAGGTGGTCCCAAATACGGCTGTTCCCAGATGACTGCTTGCGGGAGATATGTTGTTTGGGTTTTAAGTGGTGGGTTTATAACTTGGTGAGCAGGATGGCCCGAAGTTACAGGTAGGAACTGAAAAGATTTCATTTCAGGAGTTACGGCACCTGTGCTGTGGCAGTCTGTGGAGAAGCTGACTGCTTGTATGAAGACGGGACAGGAGAGTTTCAAATCTGCAGGTGGCATCTGAGTAACCACAAGATACCTTTTCCGGAGGGTGGACAATGTTCCCACCCTATTAGACATTGTTCTTTCATTCATTCATTCTTTACTCCTCAAATAAGTGTGTGAGACATGGCCAGTTCTGCAGCTCAGCTCTCGAAGGACCACTCTCAAGAGCTTGTGCAAGCAGGTGAGTCTGCAAGAGAAGTGTGAATGCCAGAGAGGACCAGAGAAAGGAGTCAGCCATGCTCCCTGGGTTCAGCTGAGGAAGAAAGTTTCCAGAAGGATCCTTGAGAAAGTTGGGCTAATTGACATCTGGCTTCATAGCTGGGGCAAGGGCTGAGCAGCAGCCTCAAGACCAGGGGATATGCTGGAAGCTAGAGAAAGTTCTTCCAGCCTCTGTACTTGAAATCTGAAAGGTCACCGCGGTGTGGCTTCCTGTCACAGAAGCCACCTTGGGCTTTCTGTCTTTGAGGAAATTACCTTCTCATGAACCATAAACTGGAAACTTTCCAGAATTGGAATCCATCATCTAAGGCATTACTTCTGATTATCATTAAGGGCACACTCAATTCTATATGATGCAGCTCCTAAAAATTGTTTCCAGCTCCTCTTGCAAATATATGTAAATATGTTTGTCCAGAGGTACTTCATTGGATCAATGTGACACACACATGCGTGCATGCACACTCTCTTCTCCTCAGATCTGATGTTTGCTTGCCATTTGTCCTTCCCTCACACTCTTCCCTCGATTGTCATCATCCTGGGATCAATTTGGTGTAGCTAGCTGTGAGACTCCTGAGCCAGGGAGTGATCCCATGGTGTTTCAAAACATGGCGCAGTAAGAACAATCCTTCCCACGTGCACAGAGCTTGATAGTGTGCGAGGTGATTCTCAATTTTGCATCCATTTCTTTTGTCAATTCTTGCCACCAGTCTGGAGCAGAGGGAATCAGTGACCCAGCCACAGGTTTGTTGAGGACCCTCTAGCTGCAGATACATCTAGTGAGTCAGAGGTGGCCGCCTTCCTTCAGTGTCACCAAGAACCACCTGGAAACTTGAGAGAAGTCTGGTCTTCAGGGCATCCCTTGAGGGTTCTCATTCAGCAGCTGTACGGAATCCGCACTTTGACCAACTCCTTTGGTGATTCTGATGGAGCTGGCCGACATTTAGAGAAAAGAGGTCTGATACAATACTCTTCCAAACTTGAGGTGCACCAGGGTCACCTGGGATCTTGGTAAGATGCACTTCTGAGTTGGCAGGTTTAGGGCAAGGGCTGAGACTACACTTTCTCAAAGCTCCCTCGGGGCATCGATGCTACTGGTCTGGAGACCACACTGGGCCATGCAGGGTCAGTAATCATTGTTCTCCTGTAGTTCACAAATCTGGGAAACACAGACGTCAGGGGAGCTCCTCAAAATCACCGAATCAATAAGCAGTAGAGCTGGACTCATGATCAAGGTCATGTCCTTTCACTGTTAAGCTGGGAATTCCCAAAGGAAGGAATGGTAGGAATCTGGTTCTATTGCATTTAGATTTTATGGGAGACGCGAGATGCTAACAGGATCTCACATGCTGCAACCTCTGAAGAATCCCACCAATCATCCCCGCCATCAGACGATTCCTGAGCTTGCTCCACCATCTTCCTCTCCCCAGGACTGTCACCAGCTCCCTTGGGAGTCCAGGGCTATCAAAATCTTATGCCCTACAGAATCTCATGTACTTGAGTTAAAATATCAGCTCTGGCAATTATAATGATGTTAATATGATATTGACATGACTTACTAATTATTGAGATCTTTTCCATTTCCCTGAACCTCGGCTTCTATTTCCACGCTGTGGGGATTGTCTCTGTCTAGCAGAATAGCACAGGCACTGACACAGAGGCCAGGAATGGCAGGTGGGTTTAGGAGATGCTTAGCAGTGATCTCCCACTGATATGGGAGAGGGGAAAGTGGGCTGACACAGAACCCAGGCCAAGCTGGGGGCAGACAGAGCCAGGACTTGAACTCGGAACCTTCTGCTCTTGGTTGTTTCTTGTCCATTCCCTGACACTTTGAGCTTTTGAAGAGCAGCAATGGTGACCTTTAATAAACATAAAGACACTCAGACAGGAGGCACATGGCAAATGATGGACAAAGCTAGCATCTCCGTGTCCTTGTCACTAGCGGACTCACCTGTTCCTCATTCCTGGTGCCTGATACTTGCTCCATGGACGCCTGCTCCTGGAGGTTGCCCGGTAGATCCAGAGCCAGCTCAAAAGCACTGAAGGTCTTTAGGGCCTATTCTGCTTCTATTTCTGGGCAAGGAATGAATTGCTCTTGGGAGTCATTTGTTACCACTTAGACATCTGCTAGAATACCAGCAGCATCCTTCCACACACCCCTTGGACATGTTTCTTTCCCTTCCTGTCTACACAGTGGTTTCACTTTGCATAGCCAGCTACCTCCCAGGACCCCTGTCCAAGACTGCACTTTGCCTCTTTCCACTGTGTGGTTTCCTTTCTCCAGCCCCTGTCCAGGAGATCTTCTAGCCCAGCCAGAGCCCCGCCCCACTCTCCATCCTGCCTGAAACTCACCTTAAAGGCTCCTCTTTAGACAGGCTAGACAGAAAGCTGAGGAGGGGGGCTCCTGTGCACATCTCTATTGTGTGGTGTCTTTCTCTTCTTAGTCTCCTTAACTGCAGAAGATGGGCAACCACACCAAGCTAAAAGGGAGACTGATAAGAAAGCGCAGGGCAGGAGCAGTCTGCTGTGAACCTGAAGGGGCTCAGGTCCCTGCTCTGCCGTTGCATAACTAGGGAGTCTTAGACAAGTTCCTCTTTGTGCCTCGGCTTCTACTTTTGTCAAATATTGCTCAAAACAGTTGCACTTACTTCCTATGAGTGTTATGAAAATGCAAGGCCTAGTTATTAAGATGACACATGCAGGGAACACAGAGAGTCCTGCCACCGTGGGACATGAAACAGATGCTGGTGATCATTAGGACAGGAAAAGGGCTTTGGACCACTTCAGACCTAGGCCTGGCCATGCGGACTCTTAGATGGCTTAACTGGGACTCTTTGTGAAATGGCTTCGCCATTTCAGCCAGCAGGTCAAGAGAAGTCACATCATTTTCTACCAGACACCCTTCATTTGTGAGCCCAGGAGATGAGATGTGACAGATGTGCTCTCGGTGAGACACAGACCCTGAATGAGTCACAGCACGTGGCCAGCAGTGGGGAGACCAGTTTGCTGTTTTCTTTGTGACTGTTATTGCCCTTTCTGCTTGTAACTCAGTGAGAGCGGAAAGGCTCACAGAGGAACCCCTTATGGATCTTGGAAGATTGGCCATGCGCAGTGAGTGAGGGGGCCAGGGAGGAGCGTGTCTCTAAACTGCTTCCTCTGAGGTGCTCAGCTGGACGCCTGGAACCAGATGCACAGAGACACCAGGAGGTCCTGAATGCCCATCCATTTTCCCAGCATGCTTCATCTTCTTGGGAGCCTTATTTGTGTGTCTATGGGGTCCCTGTTTGATTCATTCACCAGATGTCTATGGGTTACAGCTACATGAGAGGCACAGGCTGCTGTGCACCACACAGGGAGAGTCCTGATACTTTTCAGCCTGGTGACATTCATAACCTGCAGGGCAGACAATTTCAGAGCAGGGTAGGAAGGACAATTTCCACTCCCGGATGGAGGACCAGGGCGCAAGGGTGAGATACAGAGACTCAGGCTGGGGACTGGCTGGGAAGGGCTTCCTGGACAAGGCAGAATGGGATGGGATTAGGTGTCACTACCCACTCAAGATGCCACAGTGTGGCATCTTAATCAGCGGTAGGAGGCTTGCACATTACCCACCTCAGTGCCACCATCTAATGATGGGAGACAGTAAAGGACGCCATAGTGTGACAATGCCACTCTGTAGAAGACTCTTGCCATTTAGATATCCAGAAATCACAATAGGAATTCATCACAAGTGACCTCCAATGTCAGTGGCAACTAGAAACGTGGTATGACTGTGATATGAATTCTGTTCCCACGTGTTGAGGGGTTACCAAGCAGAAGTGAAGCACCGAGTGGTAAGGTGAGCTTGTAAGAGGAACAAGAAACCAGGGAATTTGTAAAGCGAAAGAGGAAATGGCAACTATCAAGAGACAAGAGGCAGAAACTGAGGTCTGGGCTGACACAGGATGTGTGGCCACCTGTCTGGTGGTTAACCATGACAAGTGAGGAGCCAGGCAAGCTTGGGTGCAAAAATACACTCCCCCCCCCCTCGGGATATGACCTCAGAGCTTTGGACACTTGCATTTTCAGGGGGGATATAATGCCTAATCAGGAACACTATTGTCAACGGTGGTCCTGGGCTAAAGACTGCCAGATTGAGTGAAAGGAAACACAGGGGTCTCAGTTAAATCTTAAATTCAGATAAACAATAATTATTCTAGTACAAGCTTATCCAAATATTGTACAGGACATAAATACACTAAAACTACTTTTTATTTGAAATTCAAATTTAACTTGATTTTCCTGTATTTTATCTGACAGTCTCCCCTGGGCTCAAACCCTGGTTTATCCATTTCTTTATTTTATTATCTACACCCCAAGACCAGAGATGAGCGGGAATTATCCCAAAGATAACTATTTTATAATTTAATATAATGGCACTATCTTAAGATAGCTCATCCTTTGACACCCACTTCAAATATCTCCTTTCCCATGAGGTCTACTAGACACCCACCTGCTTAGGGTGACATTTGCCTTCTCTACAATCTGAATTCACTAACAGGCTATAATTGCAGACTTAATTAGTGTTATCTTCTGTACTTTAACTCATTTTTTTTTCATCAGTTCCGTATCACTAATCAGATCTTTAGCATGTCAAGAGTCAATCCCACATCTCATCCTTGAACCAGAGTCTTCTTTATCCTAACTGCAAATCCTAAATTCAGCCACAGGGTGGAGGGCTCAGGTATTGAAGGGTCCCCTTGTGCAATGTCTCCAGCTTATAAATGTGGAAGCTGAGACCCAGGGGAATTAAATAATTCACACAAGACTACCCATGAGTGCACCTATTCAAACACGTTGTTTATTGAGCATCTTTTATATACCAGGAACAAAGGGAGAGAAATGAACAAAATGGAAATGAACTGTGAATAAACAATATAATTTCCGAGAGTGAGAGACTCTGCACCAGAGAGATCTGTCACAGAACGAGGCAAGCACTGTGTCAGGTAGGGTGATAAGAGAAACCATTTGGAAAGAAGTAATAGTGGCACAAGAACCTTCATGGGTTGAGGCAACTGATATTTAGAGACAATCTAAGAGAAAATTGAGATTTCCCAATTTAAAATCCAAATGGGGACAATACAAGTGGTTTTAAACTATGGGTCCAAGGAACCCAAGAAATTCAGAGAGAAGGCCATGCTATACCTGCAAAAATCCTGGACGAGGTGACACAATTCTAAGGAGGAATTCTCCAGAAACTCAGAGGACAGGAAACAGTATGTGCTGTATGAACGCAGGCACCTGCCCCAGAGGAGGTTAAGTAAAAAACTATGCCTTAAAAACTAAGTAGGATTGGGCTCTAGGAAGCCCAGAGAAAGCTTTAAAAAGTTAAAGCCTGCCTCTCCCCACTCTGTTAATTGCTCTTCAGAATATAAAAGAAATTAAATAACAACAGCTCCAATTAAATCATAGCAGCTACCACTTCCTGCGGTAATGAGCGAGATAGATCTCATGTAATTAATCCTGAGCCCCAGAAGCTACTTTTCACCCCGCGGAAATCGCTCTCAGCCATTCTCTTTTCAGTGGAACGCTGAGGATTTCTAGTTGCCTTTTATGTTCAGTGTGTTATTAATACTCAAAATACCTCTGTGTAAAACATTAATTGCCTGCCTGCCAGCTCGCACCGAATATGAATAGTAGGTCTGTTGAAAATAAATCCCTCCTTATGCCTTGCTGGGGAGCTGACCTCACGGGCGGAGGTCTGCGGAATCCTTGGTCAGTCTGCTGTGCACCCTTCATCCCACACGGGAGATCTGTCAGTGCAGCCGGGGTCCCCAAGAAGAGAAGCCCATTAGGGAGCAGAAGCAAACAGAAGCAGACAGAAGCAGGGCTCTATCCCACTTGTGGGTGCTCCTGGTTGTGGGCAAGCATCATCCTGGGAGCAAATTAAAGAGATAATGGCCTTGGTAAAACCGTGCTTGAAATGGAAGTCCGGCAGGGAGCATTAACAGCTCCTCTCTGCCTTTGCTGGAGGAAGCTGAGGAGGAGGGAAGAGGGAGCCAGGCAGTTTGCTGATTGCCTGGCGGGGAAAAGCCCTGAACTCTGTGAAGCATGGCTCTGGTGGCTCTGGTGGGCTCAGAGGACTTCTCCTGGGTGTCTTAACCGAGGATCATGACCTGCAGCAGCCTTTAGAAACCAATGACCTTCAAACCTTGACCTCTAGCCTGGGCTGTCACTGTAACTCCCAGTGCTCCATCTGAGCACCCAGGTGTTTCTCCAGTTGGCTTTTGTCTGGCTCAGGGGCCTGGCAGCAGAGGGTTACAAATGGCAATCAGACAGCTGACGATGTAAGTGATTGGGACACTTTTTTTTTTTTTTTTTTTTTTTTTTTTAATAAACGGACAACTAACAAAGTTATAGGCAAAGTTCAGGAAAACCAACAAAGGGGAGCAGTACACAAAACTGGGAGTACAGGGGGCATGTACATCCCTAGGTCTGAAAGGGCAAATGATGAGGAGGGGCCCCAGTGTCTGGAAATGGCAGCCATGGAGAGGAGCCCCAGCCAGGAGGCGGGGCCTGAGGAGGAGGGGCCTGAGGAGGCGGGGCCTGAGGAGGCGGGGCCTGAGGAGGTGGGGCCTGAGGAGGCGGGGCCGGAGGAGGAGGAAGCTGCAGGCTGCCCAGGACAGAGCCAGGGAGCTGCACTTCCTGCCTTCCCTCGCCTTCCACTTTCTGGAAATTCTGCACTTTCTATTGGTTTTTCAACTGGATGTCAGAGGGTGAGGTTGCCCATTTATACCAGGGTCCACCTCCCAGGATGAAGGACCTGATGGAAAAGAGCTGAGTCACTCAGAAGGTCACCCTCCACAGTCACCCTCCACACCTGTGGTTCCTACATCCATGGATTGAAAATATTTCTTTAAAAATTGTGTCTGAACCAGCATATAAAGACGTTTTTCCGTTGTCGTTACTCCCTAACCACTACAGTTTAACAACGAGTTACACAGCATTTACATTGTCTTAGGTATTCCAAGTAATCTAGAGATGATATAAAATATACAGGAGGATTTGTGTAGTTTTTATGCAAATATTACACCTTTGCATACAAGGGCATTGAGAGCCTCCAGATTGTTGTACCTGCAGGGTCCGTGAAAACACTCTTCAAGGATACTAGGAGACTAGTGGGCTAGTGCACACCTCAAACCAACCAAGCCCCAAATCCAACTCTGGCTACTCCTTACCCTACCCCAAACCTTTGCCTACCCCAGTCCTCCTCATCGTGAGAAGGAGTGCTGTTCCTGAGTCCCCAACTTTCATTCTCAGCAGCTCCTGGAGATCAACTTCCCAAACATATCCCCATCTTGTCTCCACCTCTACTGTTTCCATTTTGGACTAAGACACACATTTCCCTGTCTTGCAGATGATCACAGTGGTCTCCAAGTTGTTCTCCTCCTTCTATTTCTCCTTTAAAATCCATCATTAAGATTTAGAACAAGAGCCGGGCGTGGTGGCACACGCCTGTAATCCCAGCACTTTGGGAGGCTGAGGCAGGAGGATCGCAAGTTCAAAGCCAGCCTCAGCGATGGTGAGGCACTTAGCAACTCAGTGAGACCCTGTCTCTAAGTAAAAAACAAAAAAGGGCTGGGGATGTGGCCCAGTGGTCAAGTGCCCCTGAGTTCAATCCCGGGTACCACACACACACACACACACACACACACAAAAAAAAAAAAAAGATTTAGAACAAAATCCAGGTTCCTTGTTTGTCTTTCCAAAGGGGTGTGTCATGGGTCCCTACCATTATTTCTTACTACTAACTTCCTTAGCCACCCATGTCCAGCCATATGGGCATTGTCCTGACCTTTAGGTAAACCAAATTCGTCCCTGAATTGGGGTCTTTGCACCAGATATAACTTGCTGAGTGCACCCAAAAAGTACCCTTTCCATCTTTATGTATCAAGTTAAATGTCACCCTCTCAGTGACACTTTCCAGACCACCTAATCTAAAGTGGCCACTGGGTCACTCTTTGTCATATAACCTTGTTTTAAGTCATGCTTTTGATTTTTGATTTGGTTTTAGTTCAACTTTCACTGAAACCCAAAGCCTAAGAGGTCAATGGCCTTGTTTTATTTATGCAGAAAAATAACAAGGGATCAGATATTTCTGATTGAATATTTGAAGTGTATGCATACACATACATATATATAATTAACATTTGTATATAATTTGTATATATAACTTATACTTTATATAATTAACATTTATATATAACATAAATGGGCACATATGCATATTCATATATATATACATATATACACATATATATTTAAAATATCCATAATACAAGTGAAGAAAGGTAAAGGACACATTTTTATTTTTGGATAGACATTATATTTAAATCAGGACTCTATTACTTATAAACTCTGAAAGACTATGGGGGAAATTACCATGTTTCTATGCTGCTGCTTTTTTATCTATTAAATGGTGATCATAATGCTACACATTTCATAGGATTTGAGAGGATTAAATTAGAAAATGCATATAATGTACTCAGCATATTGCAAAGCAAGGAGGTTATACCCTACAAATGTTAGTTGTAATTTTATATGAAATAAAATTATTGGTGGTGTTAGGGTAGGGAACCAAAGCATTTACACAGAACTACTAAGAATGCCCTAGGTGTTTCCCTTCCCATGACAAGTATACTCCATTTGGAACTGTAACAGTTTCATTTTCCCCTGTAGAGCCAAAGTCTCAGATACATAGTAGACACTTGTTCTTTGCAAATTAATGAATGAGTAGATGATCAGCAGTATAATCAAATGGAAAGGTTTGCAATCCAAATCAAATTAATCTCTTTGTTCATAAAGACATTTATTGAGTGCTGTATGTGTGCCAGTCATGTTCTAGGCAATGGGAAGACAGCAATGAAGAAAACAAATATGCTCGTATGAAGCTTATATTAAGAAAAATAAATCAGAGAAAGAAAATAGGGCATGCTGGAGGGTTGTGATTTTAAATAGACATCTCACAGATGGCCTCATCGAGAAAGTGACTCTTTAGGGAAAGATGCACAGGAAATGAAGAAGTAGGGCAGGAGTTATCTGGAGAACAATGATCCAGATACTAAGAAAGCAGGTGCAAAGGCCCTGAGGTGAGAGTGTGCCTGATGTTCAAGGGCAGATGAGAATCCAGCTAGCTGGTGTGGAAAAATAGATAGTATGGTAGTGTGGTTGGGGGGCAGAGATGTCATGGTGGCCAGAAAGCATAGCACATGTTTCAGTCAGCTTTGTGTCACTTTGACCAAAAGTTCTAACAAGAACAACTTAGAGGAGGAAATGTTTATTTTTGCTCATGGTTTCAGAGGTTAAGTCCATGGTTGTTGTTGTCTGAAGTGATGGCCGCTTGGAGCAACGAAGCCGCGGGAAGAAGTTCAGAGGCAAACTGGAGACAAACAGCTTTTTATTCTGATAACTTTTCTCTCTGGCTCTAACAACGACTAACACGCGCCGCACACACCACCAAAATGGCGCTGACCCGATCAGCAATCTCGGCCAAGTCACTCGAGATCCCGGGCCAAGTCCCGTGAGACTACGGAAGGTGACAATGCCCAAATCTCCATGGCTCATAGTCAACCGCAATTCAAGCCATCTCCCCAAACAGGGCTCCTGCACATGGTCGGCCTGAGGTGAGGTAGAACACCAGTGAAAGGGCATGGAGGAGAAAAGAAGCTCAGGCTGTGGCAACAGGAAGCAGCAAGACTGAGCTCCACTCACCAAGGATAAAATATAAACCCCAAGCCACCCCCCACAGTGAACTACTTCCTCCAGCCATACCCTCTCTACCTACAGTTACCACCCAGTGAATTCATATCAGTGGATTAATTCACTGGATAGATTACACCTGTCATAATCCAGTCATTTCACCTCTGAACATTGTTGCATTGTCTCCCGCATGAGCTTTTGGGGGCACCTTGAGTCATACCGTCAGAGACCAGTAGGACCATTGCAAGACAGTGAATCCACATAGCAAGTAACAGTGGAGCAGTTAGGATTTGATTGACAACAGGAGAGCTGTCATTGCTTGGCTGACGAGCAGCAGATATGGTAGAAAGATGCAAGCAGAGGCCCCAATTGGCATCACATGCACCAGGAGGGGAGCAAAGCCTGGAGTCTAGAAGTGGTCAGATTCAGAAGTTGCTGGCCGATGAACTATGAGTATGAAAAAGGAGACATGTCCTAGAAGATGCAGGGATAAAAAAAAATCCACATTCAGTTTTATGGTCTTTTTCCTTAACTCTTATTTCTTATTATGTCCATATCTTTAGATTTGGGTTGTTTTAAAATTTGTGGGAATACCTTTCCAAGAGTGAGTCAGAATGAGCATCTATGTCCTCAAGTGACCTTCGCCTGGTCCGTCTGGACAGATAACAGTGTTTCTCGAAGTCTGTTTCTGACAACATTTTCCCCATGAAATTTCAATGGAATTTGATAAGAAAAAAAAAAAGTCAAACAGATTTGTTAAGGGCAAAGTGAAGCAATATATTTATGAGACTGACCCCATCTGTTAATATGTTTCTGAACATTGTGAGTCTTCAATATCATAGGACTATGGGGGTAGCATGGACTGAGCTGTTCTCCCAAAATACATGTGCTGAAGTCCTAACCCTCAGCTCCTCAGAATGTGGCTGCAATTGGAGACAGGGCCTTTAAAGAGGCAATCAAGGTTATGCGATGTCAGATCTATAGGCGCTAGTCCAATATGACTGATATCTGTAAGAAGAAGTGATTGAGATCCAGATGTGCACAGGGAAAACTGTACAAGGACACATGGAAAAGTCACTGTCTACAAGTCAAGGCCTCAGGCCTCAGAAGAACCTATCAGCATCTTGATCTTGGACTTCCAGCCCCTAAACTGTGAGAAAATGGATGTCTGCCTTTTCAGCAACTCGGTCCTTGGTATTTATTTTGTTGTGGCAGCACAAGTAAACTAATATAGAACATTTCTTCATTTCAGTAGATCTTGCCAAGGGGAGTTCGGCTCTCTGCCTTGGCACTAATAGCAGATCAAGATCACTCAGGAAATATGAGAGGCACTAGGCAGGTGAGTGATTGCCAAGAATGTTCCTGGAAAATAGCAGAAGTGACTTTCCAGTGACTACAGTAAAAAGCCATCAAGAAACAGAAAACAAAAACTTATCAAAGGGGAAGAAAATCAGGTTTCACATCAAGTGCACACAGGGGTATAATGCACACAAGGAAGATGATGGACATCAGTACACCGTACTGAGGGTGCATCGTGGATTCTTAGGTAACCACAGGGAATGCTTGGCCCTCATCCAACAAGCTGCTGCTGGGATGAGGATGAAGGGCAGGAAAATGCAAAGAATGGATAATCGCTGAGTCCATTATTATTCATTCACCTAGCACATACGATGCTTGGGATGCACTCTGCTCTGTTAATGGCATTTGGTTTTGATGCTTTCTTGAGATAATCCTGCTGGCAAGTTCTGAAAAGGTGTGCATATGTGTGGAGTGTTGGTGGTGACGGGGATACACCATCAAGGGCTACACTCCATGAAAAACCATCCATAGGAGACCTTGCAGAGGGTATGCTGATAAGGGTCCTCTTGAAAAGAATTAAAGAGCTTTCTGCCTTCCTACCCAGTTGATCCACTACTCTTTAAAGGTTTCCCATAATTTACCAAGAGGAAGAATTAAATACTCTCCCTGAAGTGTTTAAAAAAGTAGCATGGGCTGCAGCGATAATTAATTTCTTCCCTGTAGACTTGTCCTCAACACTGATGAGGTGTTACAAAGAGAAATTTCATGTTTCCTATCAGCACTTTCAGTTGGTAACATTAACTACCAGGCTAATCATGTAATGGATCACAAGATGGGAATGAATACAGACTAGCAGGAAGTTTCTAGGGAGGATTTGGCATTAAAAATTGCACGCACTGAATTTCTTTAAAGCAAACTTGAACATCAAGAGTTACCATCTTGAAGAGCATAGCTCAATAGTGAGATAATTTTAAAATTATGCTAATGTTTGAGGACTCTTATCCCTGAATATACATTAATTAGCTCTATGTAGACATTGGTGTTCAGGAATCCTGTTTCTACGCCTCATGCAAAACATACTGATATATATAAGTCTTCCTCCTCCTTCCCATTTCCAATTTCCGCTCCTTATCAAAGCTTTCACAGCAAGCATTAATCTCTCCCCTCCTTAGTCATCTGTAGGCCTTACATTCTATCTTGTATAGTATCCTATCTGTTCCATAATACTCTATAGTATTAATTTTTAGAGTTATTAAAGATAAATTAGGCTGGGTATGGTGGCACATGCCTGTAATCCCAAAGGCTCAGGAGGCTGAAGCAGGAAGATTGTGAGTTCAAAGCCAACCTCAGCAAAAGTGAGGTGCTAGTCAACTCAGTGAGATCTTGTCCCTAAATAAAATACAGAACAGGGCTGGGAATGTGGCTCAGTGGTTGAGTGGCCCTAAGTTCAATCCCTGGTACCCACCACCCCCAAATAAATAAATAAATAGCCTTGGAAGTAGAATGGCCTTAGAACTAAACTCTGTTTTCTTGTCTATGGAATAGAGATTTTATTACCTTTCATGAAGTGTTCTTGTGAAATTAGAGGGAATGTACAAAAATCAGTATAAAGTCATATATGCTGCCTTTTTATTATTTTTTTGTTACTATTATTAGAACTTATCATGGTCTAATTCTCATTGAATTAATGAATGGACTGAGGTGTACAAAAGGCCTCATTTGGTGCAGAATTGGAGAGACCAAATTTATAACAGGTGTTCAAGAAAACAATTTACTAAGCAGTGGAGTGAATCTGACCTAACTTTCCTAGGTACATCTATGACTATACCACAGTGAATCTCACCATCATACATATTCAAAAGACAGTAAGTGAAAAAAAATGAAACTCTAAGTAATTGGCAGAAATATCAGTACAGCAGAGGGAAGGGAACAGGGGGAGGGGGAAGAGGGAAAGGAAAGTACTGGGGATTGAATTAGAGCAAATTATATTCTAAGATTTTATAATTTTTTCAAAATAAATGCTAATGTTTTGTGTAACTAAAAAGAACCAATAAGAAATACAAATGAACACAACTTACTAGCTCCATGGATACTGCAGAAGATACTGGAGCTCTCTTCCTTGCTTTAGCAAAGCCACAGCAATCCCATCTGTCTTGTACGGCACATTTGGAGACTAGACATAAATAACATAGCAAATGCAACACAACCTATGTGGCCACTGGTATATCTCAGACTCTTAGTAAATATTAGAAAAGATATAAATAAATAAACTAGTAGATAAGTTCAAGAAGGATGAAACTGTCTCTCTTGGGCCTTGGTGGCTTCTGGAAAATAGGAGAGAAGAGACTGGGGGAGTTCATTTTGAAGGTCTGAACTTTAGCCACATTAAGAAAAAAAAAAAAAATATAAACACTTTATCTAAATGGAGTAAAGTCCTAGGAGTTGGGAGAAAATGGAGAGTCTCTTTAGGGAAAAGCCTTAAACCACAGGTACAAGCTGACCTTGACTGTTCTGAGTGGTCAGGACTTTCAGGAGTGTGCTGAGGAGGGGTGGAAGGGTAAAGGATCTAATAATTGATATTTTTTCTTTAGATAAAGGCAGTCTTTGTGATATAAAGCAAAAAAAAAAAAAATTGGACTTTATTTTCTGCAGTTTCATGAGTCCTTGCTAAAATTAAGCACAAGAAAGGTGGACACCACATATTACAGTGTTCAGGATTTCTAAAGGATTAATCCAGTCCCGGCCAGCTAAATACCAACCCACTATTAAGAAAAAAGAAGATGAGGTGGCTTGTGCCCAGGCCAAATCCCTAGCTATAACCAGCAGAAACAAATAGAAAATCTGCTCCAATGTCCTAAACTCCTCTGGAGAAGGAAACCAGAAGATAGAACAGCCACATTCCGTTTTGTGAAATCTAATAAAAGCTATTAACCTAGCCAGGCAAGTGGCACATGCCTGTAATCCCAATGACTCAGGAAGCTGAGGCAGTAGGATCTCAGGTTTGAGGCCAGCCTCAGCAACTTAGTAAGAATCTATCTCAAAATAAAATATAAAAAATATATAAAAAGGGCTGGGGATGTGGCTTAGTAGTTAAGGACCTCTGGGTTCAATTCCCAGTGCCAAAAAAGAAAAATAAAAACTATTCACCTAAGTGATACAAATTATGCATTGCCAAACTTTTGAAACAATAATTCACTTTATAATTATTGATCCATACAGTTGTAATGCAAGTTTTAGGCAAATTGGAACAAATAACATGAGGAAGAGACACTTTATTTAATTGGCCCAAAGTTGCCATATTGGCTATCATGGGGACTAGATAGGGAGAAAACTGTCTAAATTTGTCAAGAGATATGAAATCCAAAAGAATTAAATCAGCATGTTGTAGTGATACATGCATTCCAATATTTATAGCAACACAACTCACAACAGCCCAGTAGTGGATCGACCTAGGTGTTCCTCAGCAAATGAATGGATAAAAAAAATGTGCTATATATACACAGTAGAGTTCTACTCAGCCATAAATAAAATTTAAATTATGTCATTTGCAGAAAAATAGATAGAACTGAAGACCATCCTGCTGAGTGAAATTACCATACTCAGAAAGCCAAGGGTTAAATGTTTTCTCCCATATGAAGTAGGTAGAAAGAAAAAAAAAAAAAAAGAAACCTAACAAAAGGGAATCTCATAAAAATAGAAGGAAGCTCAGTAGAGGAGACATAGGAGAAGAAGGATGAGAGAGGAAAGGAGTCAAATGGGAAGAATTGGAGAAAAAATATTGACCAAATTAATCTTTGTGCATATATGAAATCTCACTTTATGTGTGATTATAATGGACCAGTGTAAAATATATACATGCAAATAAACAGAAAGATGACCAGAAGCATAGAGGAAGGGGGCATGGAGAGGGAGGAGATGAGAGAAAGGGAAAGCATTAGAGAATGAATTAGAATAAATTATGGAGTGTGCATATATGATTATATCACATGAAACTCACTCATTTATAATTGTAATGCAAGGAACTTTGATTAATCAGAGGGGAGGTGAAGGAGCCCTAATTAGGAAGGGCTGTTGTAGCTAGCTGGAAGCCATGGGTTCCACCTGATATGTATGTGACGCACCTGTAGGCACCCGCAAACCTGAAGGTATATAACCGGGTGAAAGCGGTCCGAGTTAGGAGAACGGAGAATTCAGTCAGCCGGGCAGTCACTCGGTCGGTCAGAAGAATCAGAGCGGCCAGAACGTAGGCAGAGCGGTTACAGAAGAGAAACCAGATAGAAGAAGTAATGACTGGCCAGAGTTAGGCCGAGGCTCCAGAGGACTGGTCAGAGTAAGGCCGAGGCTCCCGAGGAAGACAGAAGACAGAAGACAGAAGAAGGAAGAAAGAAGAGAGAAGAAAGAAGCTCTAGTCTTTCTCTAAGCTAAGCTCTATCTTTCTTTACTCTACTCTAAGCTAAGAAGAAAAGCTCAAGTCTTTCTCTAAGCTAAGCTCTAAGCTCTATCTTTACTCTACTCTAAGCTAAGAAGAAAAGCTAAGCTCTATCTTTCTTTACTCTAAGCTACTCTACTCTAAGCTAAGAAGAAAAATCTTTCTTTCCCTCTCTAAGCTCTAAGAAAGTAGAAGTAAAAGTAGTAAAAGCTTAACTCTGCCTCCGAGTTTTCTTCCCGCGGCGCCGTGGCTGGCCATGACAGGCAGCTTACAGGGAGGGAGGGTACATGGGGGCAGGAAAGATGGTGGAATGAGATGGTCATCGTCACCCTAGGTCCATCTATGACCGTACAGTTGATGTGACGCTGTATCGTGCACAACCATAGCAATGTAAAGTTGTGCTGCAGTTGTGTACGATGAATCAGAATGCATTCTGCTGTCCTAGATACCTAATTAAATTTATGAAATTAATTTTAAAAAATAAATAAAACATTATTAAAAATTTAAAAAAAGGAAGACATAACCAAGGGTCTTCGGGCACTGGCATTCACAGTGCCAGAACTGCCCAGAGAAGGTACTGAAGAGAATGGTGCTGTATTTAAAATTCACAAAGCTAGATGTGCCGCCAGTAAAGGAAATCTGGCATATGTCATGAGAAATGTGACACAGAGAGAGAAAACTGTTTCAGAGAGTCAAGTTCAATGGGTGGGAACAAAATGGGACATTTGATGGCGGCACTAGGGGATTAGAAACAAGATAGACTTTGAGGTGTAAGGTGTGGAGCATCAATTAATTATCCATGTATCAAATGGCAAATTTATGTGAAACCCACCCTTGTATAAGAGCAGAGATATATCTCTGAGCTTAAAGGAAAAGATCAGATCTGTTTATGTCCAAGGAATTGGCAGGGAGTATAAAGGCTTTCGAGACATAAAATCCTCAAAAGATTTTATATGGGAACCTGAAGACAAATGCTGAGACTGCTGCATAAATATTAATTCAATCCAAATGTCAAATAAGTCGCATGAAGTTCCCACCTCTTACTACCATATTCAGTCTTATGCTCATGCCGCTGCAATCCGTCTTTCCCTTGCCCCTGTCTCAATCATTTCCATGATCAGTTTTAGTTTTTCTGCTTTCCTCCTGCTCATCATTTAGGACTTAAAACAAAATTTCAAGAGGAACAGGGTAAATTCAAACTACAGAGTCATATGTATTCCCTCCAGAAGCCACTGTGACTCATGGTAGCAGAATACAAACCCCCATTAAAAGACCTTAGAGCAGGAGACAGTATCAGTGGAAAGGGGTCAACAACATTTTGCAAGTGGTGACACAGTTGGGGTGGGGATTGTGGTTTAACATAGGAGGGACAATGACACATAACACAATAGAACTGAGGCAGGGGGAGAAGCAGAAGAGACCTAAGAAGAAGCCAGTTGAACCCAGAAACATGTCACAAATTGAAGGTATCAGGTGCCTTTGTCTTGGGACTTTGAGGGCATAACACAGGCGAACTGCTTAGAGGCCGTAAGACCAGCTCCCCTTGCTGAGAAATATAGTGAGGCAATGACAAGAAAACGGATGCTTCTCATTGGAGTAGAGGACAGTGCACACAACAAAGGGCAGGAGGGCAATGCTGTGGGAAACAGGAGATGATAAGGAAAGTCAGCAAAAAAGCGAGACAGCCCATCCCTGCGTGTTCCTGAGAAGCTAGCATCCAGGTTTCTATTGCACTGGCAGCAGACTGGAGGATTCCTGGGCTGGAGATAACATAGAGGCTACACATACAAGACTAGGAATCAGAATTGCAGAAGACTTCTCCAAATCAATACTAGAAGCAACATCCAAATGAATTCAAAGTCTGACAACAAGAATTCTATACCCAGATAAACTATTCTATGTGATGGTAAAAGACATTGAACATATCCAAGGCCTCAAAGGTGCTCTCCAAGATTTTTTTTTATGACTCCAATGAACCAAAAAAGGGAGTCAATATATCCCCAAAATGAGATTGCCACACAGAAGAGAGCTGAGGAACAGTGAGGAAAAAAATGGAGTGTCAGCCTTTCACCATTGTGACCAAAAGATCTCCCAAGAACACCTTAGAGGTGGTGAAGTTTATTTTGGCTTGTGATTTCGGAGGTTTAGTCTATGCTCTGCTGACTCCATAGCTCTGGGTCAGCTGTGTGGCAGGACAGCTAGCACAGAGTTAGAAAGGGGCCCTAGCAAAGATGAACCCTTCCAGGGCAGCCCCAGGTAACTCAGCTCCTCCAGCCACAATTGCCCGCCTACAGTTACTACTCATTCAGTCCATTCAAACTAGGATGGACTGACCTCCCGACACAAACACAGGAGCTTTGGGAGGACAGCTCCCGTCTAAACAATAGCACAGATGAACAGAGGCTTCAAGGAGAGATATCCTAGGACAACCAAACATTAATCAAGTATTAGTCTGGCAGATTATCTACCATCGAGATTTCTTAGTTTGGTAGTCATCTGGCTTGGCTAGGCTCTGAAATGCTTTGTAGTGTATAATACAGCTGGATGTTGAATTAATCATTTTTTTTCCCAAAGAAGAAAATGAAGAAACAGAACAATTTGTAAGTCCTGGGGAAGTGAGCAGTATAGAGAGGAAATATAACCAAAGCAATACATAGATGAATTATTGATTCACATAAGACGTGTAAGTTGAATCCTGGTTTATCCAAAACAAATGGTATATTATGTGACTACATGAACAATATGATTCTGTAACATGTTCACTTAGAAAACTGAAAAATTATATCCCATCTATGTATGATATATCAAAGTGCATAAATGCATTCTACTGTCATGTATAACTAATGAAAACAAATTTAAAAATTAAAAAAAAAAAAACTATACTGGGGTGGACGATGATGATAGAGATCATGGAGGTTTGTGCTGAGGTGTGGGGAGAGAGGTAGAATTTCATCTCTCACAGTAGAATATCATGAGCTAACACCAAAAACTGAAATGGGAAGTTTGTTCTGCTGCATGTGTTGTTGAAGTGTCAATCACCATGAGCATGTTTTTTGTGTGTGTATGTGGAGGTCTGGTTAGTTCAGGAGTGAGCGCTCTCAGTGGCTATTGTGAAGCTATTAAAGACAAACTTTCTCAAAATTTCAGAAAGAAAGCATTAGTAACATCAGAATACATAAAAGAAAAAAGAAAGGAAAAAAGCCTGGACATTTTTACAGAATGGCTGCCTTTGTAAAAAAGCTGTGACATCCTAGTAGCTCTAAGAATCATTACAATTCCAGCAATTTCAGGTGTCGGGGAGGCTGAGCAGGAATTGATGAGGTTGTAAAGATGTCTTTCTCTCAGTGTCAGGAAAGGACTGATGGAGAATTCTTGAGAAAGATTTTTAATTTCAATGAAAGTGGTCTCCATTAGCAGATGCCCTCGAGCACTAACATTTTGAAGGCAGGAGTATGAGCTGTGGGGAAGAAGCTGAAAAAAAAAAAAAAAAAAATCCAGAAACTGCACTGCCAGATGAACATGACGCTGGAGATCTACTTGAGACTCTTGTTACTGGGCTTGTTATTGTATAGTTGACGCTCCACATTTCCAGGTTCCAAAATTTTTGAGCAGTCCGCCCTCAATCTTGGTTTTCTGTTATTTTTTTGTTTTCCGTTATTTTTAGGCATCAATTTACAGAACTCTAGAGTTTTTTTCTGTTGTTGTTTGTTTGTTTTTTGGTAACGCATTTGACCTTATAGCAGAAATACCTGTGCTTAGAAACAGAGAAATGCCAAAACTAACAGCAAAAATAGATGAAATAATTATTTTTGGAAAGCAGCAATTGAGGGTAGGGAGATATGGGATGGGATACTCTTTCTTCTTTACAAGCTCACTATGTGCAACTTTGATAAAAATGAAAAAAGATCTGATTAGAGAAAGTTATCTGCCTAACAATAGAGCAAATGTAGATAAACTGACACCCTTCTAATACATGGCACTTAGAAGTGTGGAACATATCATAAAAAGCAGCCTGAAACACATAGTGAGTAAGTAAACCATGTGAGTGAACTCCAGGACATTAACTAGAAACAAAAATAGAGAAGGGATTAAAATCCAGACTGGTAGGCATAAATTCTCAGTCATGAGTAAAGAGGAAAAAAATGTCAGAGAGTTAATTAGGGAACGGGAGAGGGGATCTCAGGAAGTGGACTCATTGGCATTGGGATGCAAACATGAAGCCAAGACCCTCAAATGGCCCTGTCCAAGCTTCTCTGTCTTGACTATATAAAAGAACAAAGGTATCTCTCCTGACACCCATTATTTATTTATTTATTTATTTATTTATTTATTTATTTAACTATGGTTTTGCTCTCATGTCTGTTTGAGGGTTAAATTCACATTGTCCCCATAAGCTAATAAATTAAATCAAAATATGGTCCCAGGCTGGTTATAACTTGGGGTCCAAAATCAAAGACAAAGCATATCTTTAATGAGGCCAGAAAATGAGCCACATATATGTGAATTTTATAAAATTCAGCTGAATGTGAATTCACAGAACAAAATTACAAAGTCCACAAAGAACATAATGTTTAGCATTTCAACAAATATTTATCAAGACCAGTTCTGCACCAGGCATTAGTCTGGGATAAGAATAAAGAATAAAAATGCCTCCAGAGGAGCTCATGTTCAAGTGAAGGAGACAGACCAAGTGCAAGCCCTTGTCCACCTGCAGACTGTGTAGTTGGGATGTCAAGGTAAGTCGCAGGGTCTCTACAAATGTCAGCTCCTTCCTATGATTTTTACCTTCAGGCGACACTTATTTTACTGTAGGTGCTTTTGGGGGCGTTTTGAAAGAGGACCCCACATGTCTTCCTTGAACAATCTGAGAAATACTAATTTGAAAAAACTAGAGACTGACTTTTAACTGTATTGACTACTGAGGCCATATAAAGGGTGTAGCACTAAGCACAGGTCAACAGCACCTCTGTACTGAGCTCCAAGATTCAACAACTGGTTCTCCCACGCAGCTCTTGCAGGACGGGGAAGCAGGATGCCACGCTCAACTTGCAGCGTGAGGAGCAGAAGGAAGCCTGAGTCCCTGTGGACAGTTGGCTTCTAATAGGAAGCAGAGGCCAGGCCATAGTGCCCAGCCAATTCTTCCCAAATTAGCAAATTAGTACTTTAGTGCACCCTCCTCACCATGCCTCAAGAGAAAGTGGAGAGCAAAGACCAGGCTAGAGGTATGACATTAACTTAGAGTCACGACTGTCCAGGGAACAAGGGAAGAGCAGCTTGTCACATTCCAACAGTTGTCAATAAATACATTAGGACAGTTACCATTGTGGGTAAGTGAGGGGGTGGATATGTTAATTAGCTTGAGTTAATCATGCCACGACATGTTATATCAAAACATAACATTGTTCCCCATAGAAATATACAATTAGGATTTGTTAACCAAACCATAATATTAATAAAAGCAACTAAGTTGTGTGTGTGTGTATATGTGTGTGTGTGTGTGTGAGAGAGAGAGAGAGAGAGAGCGAGAGAGAGATAATATGGGCCATAGCCTGTCATTCCTCTGAGGTTTGCAGGAGTGAATCTCATACATGTTGTGGCTGGTCAAGAAGACATTGCCATTCTGCCTTTCAGAGAGGCAGGACATGAAAGTCTCCCATGAGGGATAAAGATGTTGCTTCTTACTCACTCCCAAGCCAGGAATTCTAGCAAATGGGAATTGTAGTTCTCTGAAGCACTGTTTATTTTTTAAAAAAATATTTATTTATTTGCTTTAGTTGTACACAATGCGTTTTTTTTTTTTTTTTTTTAATGTGGTGCTGAGGATCGAACCCGGGCTGCGCACGTGCTAGGTGAGCGCTCTACCGCTGAGCCACAATCCCAGCCCATCTGAAGCACTATTTAGCCAAGGTCAGATGAATGATCTATTCAATACCGTTTTCAGAAATTTTCACATATCATGCATATAGCAGTCGGCTGATATGAAGTCCAACTCTGGGGAGATTTCAAAAACCGTAGGCTTAATTGTACTTTCAGTCATTTCATAGAAAAAACATAGGTATCATTTTGTGTCAATACCCAGAAAGAGTTGGAATACTTCATGTTAGAAATGTAACAAGCACACATTATTCTGGTGTTCTTTCTTTAAATCCCCAAATCCCTGTATTTCTGCCAGGTGTGATGGTGCTTTTTATTTCAAAAATGAATACGCAATGATTCCACTTCTTAGAAATCCTAGACCAAAGAGGGGGCAGTCTCCCCAGCTCTCCATTTCTGAAAACAATCTCTCCTTCTCCACTTTCCCCTCCCTTCCTCCATCTCCAGCATGGCCCAGACTGTTCTCCCAAGGTGCGGAGGTTGGAAAGTCACCTTCTTTTCACACAATCTGAGGCCGTGTTTTAGTGACAATTGTTCTGTGTCCTCTGAAGGAGGCCATCTGTCCACCTTGGCGGATGTGAGTGTCTCATTACCTATCAAGGTTTCTAAGCTGGCTCCTGTTATTGGGTCAGGATCCATCCTTTCAATTCTTCAGCTCCGGTGCTACTGGTACCAGAGGCTCCTCCTGGTGCCAGGGAAATGACTTCATGAGCTCTCTGGGCCCTTCAGGAGATATTTGTTCGGGGCGCTGATTATTCAGATATCATTCGCCTTCTGTTCCTATCAGCAGGCTACTCACACATCAACCCACGTGGTAAGTGGATTATAAATCACAGACTGTGGACACTGTTTCTCAATTATTCACTCTTTCCCAAATCGGGCAGAGGGTGAAATAATGAAAGGAACAGGTTGACCAAAAAAAAAAAAAAAAAACCTGCTACAAAGCCTCATTATTTGCAACCCAAATTAACTTTTCCAAGGATCAGTAATGTCAGGTTAGTTAGCAATATAAAGAGATTTGCCTTTCTGGACTCAATTCAGATACCCTTATTGAAATAAAAAATAGAAGGTAATTGCAAAGCTTCCAATGACCTTATTAATCATGATAAATCCAATTACTGCCCTTTCTTACCCAAATTGAGAAAACATGTTATGAAGTAATTAAGTCACTTTTTATATCTCCAGAACAAACTTCAGTCTGAGGCCAGTTTGCCCGGCAAGAGAAATAATTGGGAAAGTATCAAGGTGAGGGGACTGGCATTTATTGAAAGCTTATTAGATATCAATCATTCTTATAGCATGCCTGCTTTTGGTTATCCCATGCATATGTCCCAATAAAACTTTATGTAAAAGCCAGACAGCAGATCAGATTTCTCCATCGTTGAATCAGACATTGTTGCTATTTGTAAAACTGAAAATTATCCAATTAACACAAGTTTAAGTGCACAGACTATGTTGTTACCTATAAGAACTATGTCATAGCTGATTTCTGAAACATATTTACCTTTCACAGTAGATTTTATGTTATTGAACAACAACTCATTTTCCTTACCCAAGACCCTGTCAACCACCATTCTACTTATTCTCTTATTTTATGAGTTGGACTCTTTGTGGTTCTACATATAAATGAGATCATGAACTATTTGTCTTTCTGTATTTAGTTTATTTCACTCAGTATAAAGTCCTCTAGGTTCACCCATGTTGATAGAAATGGAAGGATTTCTTTCTTATTAAATGGTGAACAGTGTTCCATCATGCATACATAGCACATTTTACTGATCCATTCACCTGTTGATGAACATGCAGATTGATTGCATAGGTTGCTATGGTCACCATAGGAGGGGAGATACCTACTCAAGATCCTGCCTTTAATTCTTTTGGATAATATCCAGAAATGGATTTGCTAGAACATAAAGTAATTCTGTTTTTTAATCTTTTAGAGAAACTCCATACCCTTTTCCAAAATAGCTGCACCATTTTCCACCAACAGGGCATAAGGCTTCAATTTTTCCACAGCTTTATAGATAGATAGATAGATATAGATAGATAGATAGATAGATAGGATAGATTGGCAGACAGATATGATAGCCATCTGAAGAGGTGTGTTGTGATATCTCATTGCAGTTTTGATTTGCATTTTCCTGGTTAGTGATATTGAGCATCTTCTCAGATATCTCTTGGCCGTTTTTATGTGTACTTTTAAAAAAAATTTAAGTTGTTGATGGTTCTTTATTTATTTATTTATATGTGGTGCTGAGAATCAAACTCGGTGCCTCACACATGCAAAGCAAGTGCTCTATCACAAAGCCACAACCTTCAACCCCTTTTATGTGTACTTTGGGGAAATGTCTAGTTAAGTCATCTGACACTAGAGTTCCTAAAAGAAAACATAGGGGAAACCTATCATGACATTAATCTCAACATTTTTTTTTTCTTTACTACAGCAAACTCTCAGACATCAAAAAATGACAAGCAAGATGGAATCAAATTAAAAAGCTTCTTATTGGTAAAGGAAACATAGAACAAAAAAGCAGCCTATGAAATGCAGAAAATATTTGCAACTGCTGTGTCTGGTAAGGGGTTAGTCTACAAAATACATACAGAATTGCTCCAACTTAATAGCTCAAACACAAATAACTGTTTTAGGTTATCCCTTGAAATACACATAGCCACCTTGTGAGGCAAAGGGTAAGAGCTGCACTATTTAGATGAGGAAAGGATCAGTTGCTAAAGTGAAGTAACTAATCCAAAGACTGTATGAGAACCCTGGGCAGGTTGGGCCTGATTTCTGACTCCACAGCTGTGTGCTTTGGAGGGCTCCATGCAGTCCTTGAATGTGAGGATATGTGAACACACAGTAAACTCTTACTATGCACTGCTGTATACTCTACAAGTTCTGAAGAGAGAGCTTTAACAAAATCCCCGCTTTCATGAAGCCCCCTGTCCATGGAGAGACAAACATTGAAAGAATAGTCACAAAATGCAATCTTGGACATCTGCATTCTGGTATGCCAATGGCATGTGTGAAGTTGCCACTGTTCGTCTTGCAACAAGAAAAAGCTGAGGAAGCTAAACTCAACCATGGTCCTTGGGTCCATAGGGTGATTGAGGCAGCAGGGAGAACCCCCACTCTGAAGACTGGAAATACAGACTAATGGGAAGAGTCACAGCTTATCAGGAGCAGAAGACATTGCTGAAACTAGGCAGGAAAATTTAAATCATAATTGACATAGTGCTGGCATTGAGAGAAAAACTCCTGGGTCCTGGTGGTAGCGGGAGCTCTGCATCCTTCTGAAGTTTACCCTCAGGAGCCCTATTAAGTTCTCGTTGTTCAGGTCAGAACTTAACATCTTTCTAGCGGAAGAGAAATACCTAATCCCAGTCCCCGTTAGCCCTTTTCTTTCACCTAAGGATGGGGGTGGGGGACAAGAAGCACGTGAGGAAGGACTCAGGCTGGGAGGCTCAGTGCAGGACTGAGGACCACCACGGGACTGGAGGAAGCTTCTCTTTCATCCACATTTACACCAGTAGGGCTCCTGTGTAACTACAGGGATTACAGCTGAAATGCAGCCATAAGCAGGTAGCCCTGACTTGTTTCCTTCCCCACTGTCTTGACTTTAATTCAGGGTCTCATCATCCCTCCCCCAAAGTGGAATATCTTCCTAATAGGTCTTTCTTACCCCCCAATCTCCAGTCTATTCTCTGCTCACCTCCACTGAATTTTTTTTTTTTTTTTTTTAAATAGTGCATCTGGTCATTGCTTGTGGTTCCTGCTTTGTCTGTTGGACTTAGTAAGTGGGTGGATTACCTTAATGGAGGAGCACTGTGATCAGAAAACCTTGGTTCAGTCCTTGGCTACATCTCACCATCTGTCTGACCCAGGGGGTTCTGCCTAGCCTATTTGTGGTGAGATGCTTCACTGCTAGCATGGAGATAAAGTAGCACTTATATATATATCATCTTCATGCTATCAACTATCAATTTCTCTCTTTCATTCATTGCTTTCCACGTACCAAGCACTATTTCAGGTGTTAGAGATGAAACAATGATTCTTTAAGTCAATCAATCCACCTGGAATATCTTGGGAAAATCAAGGGAATGAACTTATTATTCACAGAAGGAGGAATGAAGAGGAATAACCCAATACACAGGTAGGAAAATGACCAGAGACCAGCTCAGCTGCACCCTCACATCCCACCTCCATGAGTCAAGGTCATCTAAAAGGACACTTAGTCCATATAGAGAAAAGACCCTGGATGATGTCCACAGTTGGTACCAGAGAGAAAAGTGAGAATGTGGAACCCAGGGACTCCTCAGGGTCAGACATCCTGGGCCAGGAGCTGCAAATTATGAACCGTGGATAAGGGCAAGTTATTTAAACTTTGTGAGCCTTACTCTTTCATGTCTAAAATGCACAAAGCAATGGTTTTAGCCACATGGAATTATTGTGGTAATTAAATGAAGTGTTGCGTATGGAGTGCTGAGCATTCTTCCTGGTGTGGGTTGAGCACTCTGTAAATCTGGATGATGATTATCATTAGTGCTAAGAGTCAGGAGAAACTGCTGACTGGAGTGTTCAGGGAGGTGGAAGGCCCATTCCCAGAGTGGGCAGTTTCCCCTGTGGTCCGGCCTCACCAAGTCAGCTTGCACTTGCTTATCCTAAGCGTTGCTAGCTAGCTTCCTACTACAATGCCCATGGCTCCCTTTCTGTGACTTTCTTGTCCCTGGAGACTGCTCAGGACACACTTGGGGAGGGCTGAGAGGCCCTGGAGGCAGCATCTATGGGAGCAGTCTTCTGCCAATGACAGACAGAGGTTCTTGGACAAATAACCCAGTAGCCCTGCCCCCAGGCAAGGAGAATCTGAAGACTATTCCCTGCTGCTTCTCGAACCCTACCCATAGGAATGAGCCTAGGTCCCACATGGTAATCTTCCATTTACATCTCACTTCTCCCTGGCTTCCCAGATCACCTCCGGTTGAGATACTTGAATTCACATCTTTGTCTCAGGTCAAGCTTCTGAGGGGACTTAACCAATGATGGTAATGTTTTTTAAAAAAGTAAGAAGGGTATTCTGGTTGGGGTGGGAGGAAATGTGAGTTCTATAAATATAAAAGTGAGTGCAGGATGAGACTGTGTGGGGGCTCAATCAGTGGTTTCTCTCCCAGATTTGGTCCACAATGGCATTCTGAGCAGACAGCCAGTGCCTTAGTCTGCCTGGGCCGCTATATCACAACTTGATAAACTGGGTGATTTCTCCCAATTCTGGAGGCTGAAGTCCAATATCAAGGTGCCAGCAGAGTAGGTGTGTGGTGAGGGCTGCTTCCTGGCTCAGGGGTGGCACCTTACACATGCAATAGCCTCACAAAGTCTTAGGGAGCTGCCTGGGGTCTTGTATCAAGCCATTCCGAGCCCATGATGACAGCTCTTCCAATATGACATAATCACCTCCAAATTCTCTCACATTGGGGGATTAGAATTTTAACAGGAACATTCTGATCTTAACAGCTTGTCTGAATTACTGGCATGCAGCATTTGACTCTGATGACCAAAAGTCAAACTGCCAAATGTGGTGAGTGAAACTGGTGGCCACGGGGATCTGTCCAGCATGATCCTCAAGTCCAGGCTGTCAGGTCAGTGGGCTGCTGGGATACCCCTGCCTCTCACTGAAGAGCAGTTAAAAGGCAGGTGGTACTGTTGGGGGGACAGGCTGAGAACCTAGAGCTGAGGCCCTGAGTCAACCCTGCCCTTGTGCTGCTCTAGCATTTAGCAGTAATACATGGCTCACTAACTCCTTAAGACAGTGAGAGGAAACCTGTCACATACAGGCAATGTAACAGCTGCAAGGCATATATATTAAGGGGTGGCGTCCCATTTACAAATGTTTGATGATGAGGATTTGGCTTCTTCAACCAATGTCCAGAAAGTCAGGAGTATTCATACCACAATTGCTATTATGAAAAAACATATCCTCCAATCTTACAGATCTTAACTCATCCAACCCTACGCAAACTCTACACGTCCTCTCATCATCCCAGTTGTACAGAACAAGAAACTGAGCAATCATAGAGCTAAGAGATTTGCCCCAGGTGGTACAGCCTGTCTGGCAGAGCTAGAAGTTGTCCCATGTTGACAGTCCCTCCCTAGAGTTTTTGACTTTGCCTCAAGGCCATGCTGCTTTCCTGGGCTCTGGTCCCTCCTGACTGTCATTCCTTCTGCATGAGTCCAATTCATCTGTCTGGCCATTCTCCCAAAATCTATTTATGCAATCATACAGGTTCACAGCACAGGCCTAGGCCCAGTTGGCCTACTGTGTGGTGACAGTGGGGCACTGTGGTTTCCAAATCCTTTAGGGGCATGACAGGATCCAAGTGCATGTGACTTTGCATGTTATGTGACTGTTCATTATATGTGCCCACTTGGCTGGGCCATGGTGCCCAAAGTTTGATCGAACATTATCATGGACATTTCTGTGAGGGTGTGTTTGATGAGATTAGCACTGAAATCAGTAGACTTTGAATAAAGTAAATTGTCCTCCCTAGGTGGCTGGGCCTCCTCCAATCACTAGACGGCCTGAGTAGAACAGAAGATTGACCTAGAGCAAGAAGGGATTCTGCTGACAGGTTGCCCCTGAACTTAGCCTGCACCTATTCTTGGCCTTGGCCCATGCTGCAGATTTAAAGCTTACCAACCCTCCTAAGATCACATGAGCCAATTTTTAAAGTCTCATTCTCTCTCTTTCCCTTAGGATATGTCGTCTGGAGATACACAGGTCTATTGCTTCTGTTTCTTTGGAGATAGCTGACCAATATGTGGCATTTGTGTAATGAAGGGACTAACAGAAAAGCAACATGTAAAATTATTTTCATGCAGAAAACAAAACAAGGAAAGACACGGCATTTGCAAATTTATGTTCTCAAAGAACGTTCATCGCAGTGGCTCCCCCTCTCATGCGCAGCTGCAGAACTTGAATGCTCATTCAGTGGCTCCTCAGCGACTGGTGCAGAGCTGAGAGTGGCGAGAACAGTGGGGCCCAAGGGTGCAGATGGCCTGACTGCGAGGAGAGGCTGGGCCTCCTCAACATCTGGGGTGTCATTGTGGGGACAGCTGGAGCCTTCCTCCTGCCTGAAGATGCCTAGGAGCCCCGTGACCACATCTGCTACTCTGCCTGCTACTGGGCTTCAGGATGCTGTAGCAAGAAGCATCTCAGGGGTACTGCAGCTGAGCACGTGCCCAAATGCATCGCCTCTGGCAAGTCGAGGACTGCTTGTTGAACACTCTCTTCCTCCTTCCCGGAATTTTGCTCATCCCCCAAACTCACCCTTGGCACAGTGAGGAATGCAGGCCAGAGTGGAAGAAGAAAGCAGAGTCTGAGGGGTCAGGAAAACAAGACCCAAAGAAGCTTTAAGAGGGTTGTGGCTCAGTGGTGAAGCGCTTGCCTAGCACGTGCGAGGCACTGGGTTCCATTCTCAGCACCACATATAAATAAGTTAACAAATAAAGTAAAGGTCCATCAGCAATTTAAAAGGAAAGAAAGAGAGGAGTGGAGGCTATGAGCTCACGTCACCTGCAGTCGAGTTTAGGAATGTCTCCATGGGATGTATCAGCAGGTAACTGACCTTCAACAAGGAAGCACCAGGTCCTTGGAGGTGACCAACCCCTATTTCAGGAGGCTAACTCCTCTTTTGATTCATCAAAAGCCAGGGGAAGAACACAGGGGCCTGTGGCAGGCAGTATCGGCACTCCACCCAGAACCCTTGAATTCCTTTTATATTTATGTATTTGTTGGTTTGCTTATTTATTCAGTGAACCCTCAAAAGCCCCCAGTCTTCTTGGCTTCCAATGCCAGCACCTGTCCCTTTTCTTGGCAGGAGTACCCACAGGTCACCTGCAGGCACAGGTAACAGGAAGTGGCAAGCATTTATTCCTCTGTGGCAGCCCTTGACCAATGACATACAGATGCCGAGGTCTGCAAGCCCATTCTCTTGCTTTGGGAGAAAACCCTTATAGTGAAGAGTCTCCCTCTAAGGGAGAACGGAAGCCAGTTTTCTTGGAGGCTTTGCCTGAGCCCTGGGTCTTTTCTCTTCCCTTCCTTCCTATTTTGCTCCCCACCCTCTCTCACCATCTCTGCCTGCGGAGGAATCTTCCTTCATAATCCAGTTGCAAATAAATATTTACTTCAGTATTGACGCTCGGGGACTTCACCTAAAACAGATGCTTTGGAGAAGGACCTTAAATGACTAACTCCAAAGAGAAGTTTGGAAAGATGATTTTGGCTGAGTAATTAGCACAATCCAGGAGCCAGGGATGGCAAAGCACCTGCGAAGAAAGGATGATGAGGCCACTGGGTGAGGCTTAAGGGTGAGAATGGAAAGAAGGGCCTGGAGGAATTCCCATCTGGTTGCAGAAGACAGAGACGGCAGTGAGGGACTCAGTCCCAAAGTGTCCTTCATCTTTTCCTTTTGAAATGAGCAGGCAGCAGGATTGGATCCAGGAGGTAGATGCACAGTTTCTTCTAAGGTATCTCCAGCTCCACTGGGCAGGTGTGGGTCTGCCATCCAGAGCCTTGTGCTGAGCACCTATTAAGTACCTGCTGTGTTCTGCGGTCTTCATCTGCAGTGAGAGCAGCACAGCTTGTATATTCTGGACACTTGATTTAGCTCACAGTGCACCACCCTTGAAACCTTGGCATTCTGAACTTTGAAGGAAAGGTAGCTGAGTTACTTGAAGACTCAGAATCTCCTGCCTTCTCTTAGGGATGACAGGAGGGCTGCTCTGGGGTCGGGAGGTAGGGGGTATGGATCACAGTCCAAGACTGTGGGCAAAACCCTGTGGGCCCAGAATGGTCTCAAACACTGAGCAGGGGCAAAGAGTGGTCAAAGAGATAAAAGTGGTACTTACATCCATAGTAATGGGTTGGAACTTTAATTATTGGGGTAGTGAGTTAATGACTTTTTTAAAGATGTATTTTAATTATGTCATATTAATTGTATATTTACATGTGATACTTTAGTACACGTATACATTATGCAATGACCAAATCAGAGCAATTAGAACATCCATCACTTCCAACATTTGACATTCTTTGTGTTGAGAACATTTAAAATGGTAGCTAGATTGAAATATACAATTCACTATTAGAGAAGTGTGTTCAGATCCCCTTGGCATCTTACATCTTACGTAGGTGATTGACAACAACAGTGGCAAGGTGGCCCTGTTCCCCTGGCACAGAGTAAGCTTCCTCCTTGCATTATCTCAACTGGGCTGGGAAGCCACAGCGTGTGTCTACTTCTGATAAGACAAAAATATTTCCATGTGCCTACAATTTCTGGGCAGCCATGCCAACCCTGTCTTCTGAAGGTATTCACATACTGCTTGTTTTTACATCTTTTAATTTGGAAATTGCCCTGTGAGATTGACATATTCTTGTGTGGTGTCCCTTTTTTTTGTTGTTGTTTTGTTCCTCTGTTACTTTGCTATTTCTTAGGGTAACTGTCTCACAGAACTAATAATTAGCATACAATTAAATACCAAAGCAATCAACCCAGGACGATGCCTCCTATAATTTGCTGCAATTTTGCCTGGGTCCTACATTCCCTTCATTGTTTGATAACTCTAGCCTAGGTGGCAAAACATTCAATTATGAGCAGTCTCAATATTTAAGGAGTACCTGGATACAATACAAAATCAAACAAATTAGGGCTGACTTGTTTCTTTTGCAGCCCACAGAGATGGGCATCAGCAGGTGGGGTGACATGCACATTGACCCGAGGTCTGTTGGAGCCGCTAATGAAGGCAATCTGGCCAAGCAACCTTGGAAATCATACAGGGAAGCTCTTTGTCACAGCTCTCTTTGCTTTACTATTGAAACATTTTCTTAGGAGAGCAATGCTGTGTTACCAGAGCACGTTGTGTGGCAAATATAATTCCAAGGGCAATGCTAATCATTTGGTAAAAGAGACAGCCAGGAGCTGTTTGTTGAAGTTTGTTCGCTGCCAAGCACTTAATGAATATTGTTCCTGATCCTCACAATAATCCTGCCAGTGGGTCTATTGTCCTCATTATACACTTGAAAACACAAAGACTCAGAAAGTCTAGTAGAAACTTATTTTGGTAGGTAGTCAGGAAAGAAAAAGAAACATTTTAGATTTTCTGGGGAAGTACATGCAGATTGGGGAAAGATATATTCACTAATATAATATGAAATGATGTTTTGAAAATCCAAAAAAATTGTTTGTACACAAATAGAAGCAATTGAAATAGGACTCAATCTTCCCACCCTGCAAGGCTGGCAGAAGAAAAATCCTGTGTTGGGTGAGTGAGATTTTTCTGGTACACAGGGCACTTGTGTGTGACCACAGTTCCAGAAGATGATTAAGAGATGAGGGCCCATGATGTTCAAGATTATCAAAACGGTTGAAGGCAGGGGGTTCTCTGAAGTGGATGGAGGACTGAAAAAAGTGGGCATGGTAGATGCTTGCAAAAGTGACATTTGAATCACGACTCAAGTAGGGTTCTACAGAATAAGGCCCTGAGAGAAGACATGTCAGGTGCACCCAGGGGCCAGTGTGGCTGCTGGTTCTTACAAAGGAGGGGAAGAATCACAGGAGAAGCAGCAGAAACCATACAATACAAGGGCCCATGGATCCTGGGGAGGTTTTTGAATTCGTTGAATAATAAACCAATCAATACGTAAGAGTAATGGCAAACACTTTCCTGCCAGTCCGTGTTCTAAATACTCCCCAAGGAAAGAGCTCAGAGGGTTCTCCAAACAACTCCTCTTCACAGATGTGGAGACAGAACTGGCTCAAGGTCTTTCTGCTGGCAAAGAGAGGGACCTGAAACTGAAGAGAGGCAGGAGGTCCATTCTCATACATGAGATCTCATAAGGACTGTGTGACAACACTACTCAAACAACACTTAGAGCAATGAACAGGGTCCCAGGAAAGTGAGGAATGGAGCAACTGCTTTGCTCTGCAGGGCTTGGATTTTGTAGGCCAGCCAAAGGCGTACTTCATCCACCCTCAAGCCCTTCAAGCAGCTAGAGATTAATTCACTAATTATAGCACTAGTGCAAATCAATGAAGACATTTTACGAAAATGCATTGTTTAAAGTTTAAGCTATTGAGTGACATTAATTCAACAAGTCTTTAATGGGAGGTTCAGGGGTAAAGGGTGAAAGTCAGATACAGCTTCCCAGCAGGATTTGGTACTCGTTCCAGAGAGACCTGTTGTTAGAAATATTAACACGATGTAGCTTGTGGATATTCCTGCCAGCTGCTTCCTCTGCAGGCTGGAATAAAGTATGGGCCACAAATGTGGTAGAAGAAAAATCACATCCAGATACTCTGCCTTATGGGATCTTGGGGTTTTGCCACTTCTGTCATTAACATATGGTTTTCAGAGAAGGTATAAAATCTTCAGTTGTTTCAATTTTCTCACCAACAAAATGGGGATGATAAGACCTCTTTGGGGGAATTTGGAGCCAATGTAAAGACTGTCACTACCAAGACTACTGCAGGACCCGAAAGATGACATTCTCATATCTCCCAGAAGTAGGAGTGAGACAGAACTGACCCAAGACTGGAGATTTATTTGGAGAGTCAGGAACTAAGAAGTACTGCACATTATAAGGGTAAGAATCCAACTATAGGAGAGATTATAGGTTCTAACTGCAGAGGTCCTAATTGTCAGGGCTAATGGCCTCGTTGAGATTGAGATGAGTCAGGAACCAGAATGAAAGCATCAGAGTGAGCTGAGAGCAGGGCAGGAGGGCAGCTCAGACCTGGACAAGAACATAGAACCCCAGCTCATGGGGTCTGTCGGGATGAGAAATGAGGGACCTGGGCTGACTTTAAAGCTTCTGAGCATCTGTGAATGCCTCTCACTGCATTCACTAATTCATGTGTGTTCTTTTCTTTTTTTTTTTTTTTTCTATTTTTTATGTATTCTTTTTAGATACACATGACAGTTGAGTGTATTTGTACATATTATACATATATGGATATAATTTATTCTAATTAAGATCCCTTTCTTGTGGTTGTGCATGATGTGGAGTTACACTGGTTGTATATTCATACATGAACATAGAGAAGTTATGTCCAACTCATTCCACTGTCTTTCCTCTTCTCCTCCCTGCTCCCTTCCCTTCATTCCCTTTTGTTTTCACTCAGCCATAAGAAGAATGAAATTATGGTATTTGCTGGTAAACCAATGAAAGTGGAGACTATCATGCTAAGTAAAATAAGCCAGTCCCGAAACACCAAAGGCCAAATGTTGTCTCTGATATGTGGACATTAACCCACAACAAGAGAGGGTGGGAAGGGGGAAGAATAGAAGTCCATTGGATTCATGTGTTTTCAATTTTCTTTTCTTTTCTTTCAGGTATTTGACAGAAGTCACTGAGCATCTATAATGTGTCAGTGGTGGTCCAGCTACTGAGGTAGAGAAATGAACAAAGTAGGCAGGGTCCCTCCTCACAGTGACCTTGTGTTATCTTGGGAACATAGATGATAAGCACACAATAAAACCAGTTTTGAAAAACAAAAATGTATTATTGTAAAATAAGTAACATGAGAATAAATGGGAAAAGTGCTTAGGAAGTCGACTGGTGCTTACTTTAGATACAAGTAGTTCTTTTTTCTTCCTGGGTTTTCTTTTGAATTTTTCAAATGTTGTAGAGAATAATAGAATAGAACACATATATGAGCCATTTGAACTATTCCAAACAAAGCTATAGGCATCATGAGAGTTCATCCTTAAATATGGTAGTACTGAGCTCAAAAGAGCAAAATGCAGCTCCTGTGCATCTCAGTGCCATTATCACAACCAAGATTGATTCAATCATATCAGATAATGATAGATTTTAGGCTTTGTGGGCCAGACAGTAAAAATTTTAGAACTTGTTAGACTTAATTAAAATTCGAGGATATAATAGGTACCTATATGAAAAACAGAAAAAAAAATCAGCAAAAATTTGTATTGATTTAATGAAAATGTAATAAAAATTGAGCACTTTTTTTGGTAATATATATCTACAAGTGAGAATGATAGAATTTAGGGGGTAAATGATAACCTTTCACTTAATTAAGATTCAAAGTTTATGTTCACCATTGTCAAGTCACTTGCAAATGTTCATCTGCTAAAGCCAATCTGCAGGAAGGTCTTACATATTTCATATTTGAAAATGTCTTTTTAGAGCTAGGTATGCCAAATATTGACATCAAGTCAAGAGCAGCAACTCAAGAGCATATGATTGAGCATATTCATCATTTGGAAGACATTTACAGAATTTCATTAAATTCTTTTCTACATTTGCCTTTTAATATGTCATTACACATTAATCACTTTCAAGTGGAGCTTAGGTGGAGGCTCCTCGATTGTACCTTTGAGCAGGTTTTGAAATATAGACATTTCCTGTGAACATACATTCAGGTCTGTAAAACATTGCCAGAACGGCAGTCTGAGGTCAGAAAATCTGTTCTCAGTATCTGTAGGAATAGAAATATTATACCTTCCTTTAATTTTGGTTAATGGGAAGTTATAGGGTGGGTTACTCATGATTCAAACAGCATTAGTCAGCATTAAAATAACTTTAACCACAGGGCAAGTTTTGGAACTCCCTAATGTACCCTATACTTTTTAAAAAAATTTTTGTTACCTGGGATTGAACCCAGGGGTGCTAAACCCCAAATTACACCTTCAACCCCCTTTTTTTATTTTTCATTTTGTGACAGGGTCTTGCTAACTTGCTTAGGGTATTGCTAAGTTGTTGAGGCTGGCTTTGAACTTTTGATACTCCTGCATCAGCCTCCCAAGCTACTGGACTACAGGTGTGTGCCACCATACCTGGCACGCCTTATACTTTTATGTTGAAAAGTTTTTAAACATTATCAAGGACACTGAAAAATCTAATTTCTAAATCCATTAAATGTTATATATTTGTGGTTGAAGGCAAATTTTCATATTCAGAAAAAAATTAATCTTGGCCCCGAGTTCCAAACACTTGCCATAAAATATTGGGCCATTAAACTGCTATGTGATGGGGAAATTTAGGATATTAAAATTGTATTGCTTAAAAAGAAAATCACAGACCTGAATATAGGATAGTGAAGTCCACAAGTGCAAGTGAAAATCTATGTTGATATTATTAGTTTAGTAACGTATGAAAGGTTCAAACATGTTTCACAAACTAACTACTGATGAATAACATAATGAACAGACATTAGCTTCAAATATCTTACACTTTTACAAGTTTCATAAATTTGTCCAAATAAACCTTTCTGTGCTTCACTGGTAACCATCAGTAACAACAAATCTTAGTAGTTTCCGCTTCAGGTTTTACTGAAATAGTGTTTTTATTACTTCTTCAAAAATATTCTCACCTGTGTTTTTCCATATGCACTAAAGATATATTCCTGTTTCAACACTTAAAACCCAGCACGGGCTCCTCAAATAATGGACTCACAAGCAGCACGAGTAACATCTACACACAAATCAAAGCCAAGGAAACCACTCAAATACTTGAGGACGTGTTTTTATTTTTATTTTTTTTTCAAACTGACTGTTGATGTTGCTCCAAATATTCTCAACTCTTTCATTCACCATCCTCAGCAAAAGCAAATAACCTAATATTTGATTTTCTCCTGGTACTTTTTTTCAGCTGCTGCAATCAAACACAAATTAACTCATTAATCTTTATTCATTTTTGAATGCTAATAAGACAAAACTACGAATCGGGTAAGTTATTAAAAAAAAGAGGTTTACTTTGGCTCATATTTCTGAAGTCCAATGTCAAGGGGCTACATCTGGTGATGCCTTCTTTGCAAAAGAGTACTGAATGGTGCAGGGCATTGTATGGCAAGAATTCAGGAGCCTGTAAGTGAGCATTATAGTATCTCTCTTCTCATAAAGCCCCCAGTATTCAATTATGGGGATCCACACCGATGACCTTATCTAATCATCTCCCAAAGGCCTCACTTTGAAACATCATAATACCTCACAACAGGAATTACATTCCAACATGTATGTCAGAGGGGACAAACCATATTCAAATCATAGCATCTATGTGACTGATTTTGTGGCAACAGCCCTCACCTATCAAAAGTTCCTACCATGTGCTTTCTATATGGGGAAATTTAGGAAGCAAATACCAAATAAAAACTGTAGGTTACTTACTAAGAAATCTTAGCAAAACTAATTATGTGAATTAAAGTCTTATCCAAACCAGAAGTGTGCTCTTATGTGGAAGGGTTGTGGTGCTCCCATGGTTGATAATACTGGAATCTGACTTGGGCTCTGAAGCCAGGTGTGCTAAAGAAGAGGGATTCTAGTAAGAGCTAAAGAAACTGGCTGGATCTCAGAGAGCAAGAGGAAGATGCAATGTGAAAAACCTACAACATGAACAGCAGCCAGTCAGTGCAGGGCAATTAGATCATCTGGGAATTGGAGGGGTCATGATAAAATCTTCACTTAAAAGATATACTCTGATCATAAGCCAGGAGCAACATTTGTATGAAGGATGACCAGTTAAGGAGCAATGCAATAACCCAGGTAAAAGATGAAGGTGGCATGGACCACCGTCGCTGTAATGCTTAATCAATACGTGTCACATGCATGCATGAATAATGAGCGACTCCTTGCCCACATTAGTGTCTTTCTGGCAGACCCCAGCTCACCTGTCATATAAGACATCTTCTTGGTGACTCTTCCAGTGCTGACCCCACACTGATATCCCCAAGCAGAAGGAACCACAGCCCTCTCAGCTACACTGTGGAGCCACTAAGTGTCTTTGCCTTCTTCCTGTGCCTACTGTTATGCTTTGCCCTTCATAAAGTCAGGAACCACACTCACAGACCAGACTCAGACACAGATGTATTAATAATGTATTAATATTCTTGATGAATGATTCTTCTTTGACACTCATGAGGTCAAAGGATATTTCAGCCTGTGAGTGAAGTTTCATAGAAATGGTGGGGAGTGGTGGGGAGAGCAATTACTTAGAAACCACTTTCTTAACCTAGGTTCTCCCCCAGTTTTTAGTGTGATCTTGAGGGTAAAATCTTTCCCTTGCTGGACCTCAGATTACTCTGATGTCAAAATAAATAAATTTTAATGAGAATTGAGTGATTTCTTTGATCCAGGCACTGTTATACCAAAAATCCCCACAGCAATATTTGGAAGTAAATACAATTTTTTTCCTTCATAATATAAAAAATAATAATGAATGAAGTCAAAGAACTGTTCTTTATCATATGCATTGTCACACAGCTAGTAGGTGGCAGTCTAGGTAAACCCAGGTAATATGGGAACAGAACTGGCATTCCTGACCATGTCACTAACAAATTGCAGGAATGGTCTCTGAAGGTCCTTTCCAATCTGGCACTCAGTGTTGCCCTGATGCTGATGGTGAAAAGCAGTTTGTGGGGAAATGGAGGCCCGCTGAATAGGAAAGGAACAGCATATGTGCACTTACAGATTCCCTGTTCGTGTGGATGATCGTACTATGGTAGATGGGCATTGTTTAAGATGCCGTCATATTGCTGAAGTTGATAGCTAAGGGATGCACCGCAGTAATACAGCTATGTCCAAAACCCACTCTGATTTCAGATACCGGGGTTCTTCAGGGTTAACCATGATAACACCACCAGAGATGGGCACACCCTCAAAGGCAAGCACGTTCACAGTGGCTGACACAACAATTAAACTGAATAGTAAAATGAAGCAAGAAACACACACATATACACACACACACAGAGAAACTAAACTCCACGTGATGCTTATGTTAGGCATGTAAAGTACCTCCAGAAGTCTGTCAGACACGTCAAGCTGGTCCCATAGATAAGGGATAATGTGGTGGTTGGGTTTTCATGATTTCTCATCTTCGCTGTCAGCCTCAAACTTGATAAAATGGAATAATTCCAGGTTTATTAGTGTCAAGGCACATTTAGGGCTCCTGTGAGAGACAAGTGAAAGGAGGAGTGGGGCAAGGTGCTTTTAGAGGCCGCCAGCTACTAATTGCAGGTGTGGGGAATCTGCAGGCCCGAGTGACAGGAGACAGGAAGCAGGGGTGATGAAGCTGGCCATTTTCCACCTTGCATCCACCAGATTGCTAAAAGCCACCTCACACACACCTGTCACATAAAGCTATTCTCAAACTCACTGGGATGATTTACTCCGCAGGGGCTACATCACGGGGACTTCTGTGCACAAAGTAAAATGGCTTGTGCCTGAGGGAGCACCCTTTTCTTCTAATTTGTTGGCTTTATGAGGGAATGGAAAAGCTTGTAGAGGCACACACTCAGTGGCAGAGTCAAAGAAACAGCCCTATTGAGGGAAGGGAGGAAAGAAATCACGTTTATAAGCGACTATTATGGTTGAAGTGCTTTATATTATTTCACTGAAATATCCCAACCACTTCAGGATCTGAACACGTTATTCTCATCTTACATATGAACCCTCGCCCCCAAGATTTAGAGATTGAAACAAATGGCTCGATCAACACAACAGGAAGGCAAGAATCTACTCCAGTTTGTCTGACCTGGAAGCCCCTACCTCCTTCACCTCATGATGCCATTTCCCACGGAGGTGTGCCAAAGGCAAGCTTCCTTGCTCTTTTTACAGAGATCTGCATTGTCTGTGTTCCACCCAAACGTTAATTATCCCCTCATTCAGGTTTACAAACCAGCATTCATTCAGAGATGGGGCCTAAAGGATTAATGCTTAATTCAGATATATTTGTTGTACAGACTTTAAACTGTAAGAGCTTAAGAAGAAAATATTGGATTGGAGGGCATTCTGGTTAGAGGACATAAAATTTGTGGGTGGGCAGGTCTGTCTCATGTGCTTTCCTGGTCTCATCCATCTTTGCTTCCCATGGGCATATTACAGCTGTCTAAAGAAAGCATCCTGTTGGATGAGGACTCAAGGTGGATAACCTCAGAGTTCTTCCCCAAAATGCACACACAAAAACCAGACCTTTCCTAGGAAATGCATGAAGATTATTTTTTTGGCAGAGCAAATTCATCAGCAGCCTCTCCTCCATTGCCGAACTCACCTCCTGTCTCTGTGACCCCGTGTACACACTGGGACTCAGGCACCGTTGTTTATTTCTCAGGAGGAAAGGGATTAAAAGCAGAGAACGTCATCTTCACGGCAGTAGCATGATAATATTGACATTGGTTGAAGATCAAGGAACTGGCCTTTTGGCACTCACCAACCCCTTCCTCTAAGGAAGAGGTTTCAGTGTTGGCTGCAGGCAGGGAGGCTACTTGGCTCAGGTTCCTTTATCCAGCACGTTGCAGTGTTTTTGATGAAGGAACCTTGATGAACAGTGTGCTGCTGGGTTGTCTAACCTCGCCTCCTCTTTAGGCTGTGAGTCTTGGTGGGAAATGCAGTGAGGGTCTGTGCCCCCCCGTCTCCTGCCCCTGAAGACTCTGGTTCTCAGTTGTTCAGTGCATATCTAAATGTCTTCTTTCATCTCCAGGAGGGCAGGGACCAGAGCCACCAAATGTGTCACTGTACCTAGAGCCTTACCAGGTGCAGAGTCTGGCGTAGGTGCTTATAAACATGGGTGGAGCATGAACACACTTTCAGTGGATGGATTGTTACCCACTTTTTCACCTTAAAATTCAGAGAAAGAAGTCCATAAACCATGCTGAAGACCCTCTTCGTGCTGACCATTATGATAAAGACTTAACATACATTATTTCATGGTGATTAGTATGATTGTTTTCATATGAGGGAAAAAGCAGCTCAGGGTGGTAGGGTAACTTTTCCAAAGCCACACAGCTACCAAATGTCAGGTCTGTCAATCACATTCATGGATGCTTTAACCCTTAACAGTTAAGGGTTATTTCAGTTTAGTTTGGCTTTCCCATCCTTAAAATTTTTGGAGTTCACAAAGTAGACAACTGTGGGCTGGAAAAATAAGGAAGAAGGAATGGACAATTGGATTCATGCAGATATTTGGGTGCAGGAGTGGCCTTATCAATAGAATGGAATGGAAAAAAATCACAAGTAGAATTTGGAAGTTCTCATTAGTGAAGATTCTCAATTGTTAGCAAGAGAATTTAAGTTTATCCTTGTGGTTACCTGGAAAGATAAGGTCACAAATGAACCCTGTCAAAATAGACACAATCCTTCTACACACATCACAACATTTATGCTGCAGACTCAACAAGTTTATCCTATGCGATGTGTAAGTCTCCAGACAAGTACTCATTTGCTGTTTCTCGAGCACTCAGTAAATGCAAGCTTCTGCACTAGATTCTGGAGAGCAGAGAGGCCCAAGCTATGGTCCCACTTTGCAAGGCTTTCCCAGGAAGGAGATGAGGGGACAACAATAGACTATTAGTTTTTGTAGTTACACCATCAGTATGTAGTCTGGGACCTTTGAAGATATGCATTGCCACACTAATGTGTACAGAAATCATACAATAAATAAATAAACAATCAAACAAATAAATAAATAAATGGAGAAGGTCAGATTCTTGAATCACACTCAGCCAATCACCATCATACACAGAAGAAAATCTTGATTCCTACTTTCCTGGGATACAGGGGTTGTTTTAGGAAATAAAGCAAGAATAATAAACATGTCCATCCAATTCTTCTAAAACCCAAATCCCATAGTTTTGAGCTCACCGCAGAAAGCTGTTGGGGAAAACTGGCTCTGTTGTTCCCAGATGTCTGCAGTATGGTGGGAATGAAAGCCAGGACTCAGTACTAATGGGATGCCGGACTCTTTGAGGTGTGCTGTTAACACTGATTCCTCAGCAAAGATGAATGGGAGAATCTTGGCAAACGGAGGACAGGTGAAAGTGTAGGTTCCCTAAGTCATAGAGTGTTGATGGAGACCCTCACTCCGTCAGCCTGTGGGAGTCTTTCCACAGAGATGAGGCTGGCTTGTCAAGCAGTTCCCACATCAGCTGCTGGATGTGGGGACCTACACAGATGCAAACACACTGGCATTCTCAGTCAGTCACTCAGTTCTGAAGGGCAGAACAACAGGATTGTTCCATCCCAATGTTCTTGGAGGGCAAACACCAATCTACCATGTCTGGCAAAGCCAACTGTCTTTGAAAGCAGATTAAGGTCTTCTTGTCTGGTCACTGCTTATCAGAGAGGCAGCTGTGTTTTGGCAGTCTCTAATCTTCTCCCAGCCACTGGTCTTTAAGGAGAAAGTGTGGCTAAGGCACCATAAACTTTTTGCAAATCAGACACTGGCTATTGCTATGGAAATTCTGGTAGTTTCTGGGGACCTAAAAGCTGACCAACTTGCTGAAGCATGATACAAATGGCTTCTGTCTTGTTACAGCTTTTGTAAGGCATTGGACTCCCATTCTCACAGCTAGGGTTCCATGCATAATTTCCTAGCCTGTGGCTTTATCTTCACAAATCCCCAAGGAATTTCATATTTGAAATCTTTTACAGATTTACAATTATTTATTTTTCTCCTTTTGTCTCCCCTTAGGTCCCAACACAGGCTCTGTGGATCTTCCTTTTGAAATCAGTCTGAACTAGCCAGCTTTGAATGTCAGTTCTGCTCCATGCTAATGGTACGACCTTAGGAAAATGGCTTTATTTCTCTGAGCCTCAGTTTTCCAGATGTCAAAGTGAAATGATTATAATATCCAACATAAAGAGTTGCTGAGAACTAAAGGAGATCACCATTAGAAGATTCACTACAGGTAGAGGCCAGTCATTCCTTGGTCTCTGCTTCCCTTTGTTGTCTCCCCACAAGATGTGTGTGTTTATAAGAAATAAGGTAATGAGAGTCTAGAATACAATTCTCATCTCATTAACTCACACATATTCTTCAATATCCAACTTAAAAGTCACTTATTTCAGTAGCTCTTTCCTTTTTCTCACTGGGACATAAACACTACTTATCCTATACTTTGATTGCATCTTCTGTCTCTTATAATACTCTTTATGCTGCCTAATAACTACTCATTCATAAGCTCCTTTATCTAACAAATATTTATTGAGCCACTCAAATCCCAGGACCAAAGACTCTACTAAGTGCTATGGATACCATCAGAGTAAGATGGTCTTAATCTCATGAAGCAACAATCTATTTCTCCCTATGGACCTGAAAAGGACTCATGAATTCTTAGTAGCAATTGTTCAACATGATGCCTGGATTGAACTCATCTGAAGATTCATAGGCGATATGCTGTTATACCATACTACAGGCCCTAAGGAGTGTGGTTGTGAATCAAGGCCTGCATTCTGCCCTCCTCCACTCTATCAGTAAATATTGCAGACTGTCCTCCTCCGTGTGTGTGGACGAGGGTGAAAAATAAGTGGGTGCAGGTATAAGATGGCAGGAGACTCAAAAGGTACAAGGAAATATGATTGCCTCTCCCTAGATGAGAAAAGTATACAACAAACTGTTGGGAATGTGCCTCCTCCTACTCAATAACTACCTAATTAAATAAATAAACGGAATAAAACTTAGAAAAAGCAATGCAAACAGGAAAGTATAGGAGCCTTCAGTCTCTTCAACTGGACTATGAGGGTGTGGGTCCCAACCATTATGGGCTGAATGTCCCCCTCTCCAAATTCATGCATAGAAATCTTACCCCCAGAGTGATGCTGTAAGAATGTGGTTCCCTGGGGTTATGATCAGGTCACAAGGGTGGAGCCCTCATGAATGGGATTTGTGCCCTCATAGAAGAGGCATGAGGAAGGGGTATGTTGCTCTCCGCCATATGAGGATGCACCAAGAAGGCAGCTCTCTGTTCTCTGCAAGACAGGAAGAGGACTCTTTCCAGATACTAGGTCTGCCTGTGACCTGATCTTGCAATTTCTATTTTCCAGAACTGTGGAAAATAATTTTTTCTACCATAAGCTATTCTTTTATAGCAGTCAAACCTAAGATGCCCACCCTACTACTTATCACTGAATGACACAGGATCTGTGACCTGGGGACACATTATTTAATTTCCCTGCATTTCTTTCCTTATGTACAACCTGAGACTAATAATGTCACCTCCCTCAGAAGGAGGCAAGTTCTTTAGTGTAATGTCTTATGCTGAGCAAGTGCTCAAAAATGCAGCTATTCATAAAATCTGCGAGGTTTTCATCAATGCAGAAATCACTGCACTACTACACCCAACTAATCTGTGTTGGCAAGTGCTCTACCACTGAGCTACACCCTCAGCTCTATTTTTTTCTCTCTGAATACAGGCACACATGGAGTCCTCCTCCACTAAAAAGCGTGCTTCTTTTGACCTTTCCATGAGCCTCCACAGGATCACCCTGAAGCAGGCACCAGACTCCAGCAGAAAGAGAGCCTGGAAGGGAGGGAGGAAATCTTCATTCTGCTTGAGTGTTATCTCTCTGTGTGAAGTTGTCCAACTCACTCCACCTCTTACGGTTTCAGTGTGTTCAGTGATGAAAATCAGAACTTGGGCAGATGAGGCAGAATGCAGGGGACTACAAACCTCCTTTGTCACTTCCAATTTTGAAGTGGGATCCATCTCTCCCGATCTTCCGTTTGAGCTGTCCCCAGCCACTATTGGGCCAATGGAGTGCCCGGAAGTGACACACTGGGACTTCTGAGACCCAATCACAAAAGGTCTTGCAGCCTTGGGTGGGCCTCTTGGAATTTGGCCATCTGCTGTGGAAAACCCAGGCAGCCCTGAGAGAGGCCCATATGAAGAGGCATGGAGACCTCAGCTAAGCTCTGAGCCAAGGGATGAACTCCCCAAAAAGGGGTGAGCCTCTTGGAAGTGGATCCTCTAGTTCCAGTAGAGCCTTTCTAGCTAACGCCATGTGCGGCAGGGAAGAGCATTCCATCCCCGGCCATCCCTACCCCAAATGCATATTCAAGAAATTGTTGTTCAAGCCACTTTGCTTTGGGGTGGTTCACACCACAATACTGGATCAGAATAAGAGGGTAATTTATGTTCCCTTCCCATCTCACCTTTACATTCTCCTCTCCTGCTCACTCCTGAGATCCCCTTAAGCTGGACTTCAGATCTGACCTTACAAATAGAGCATCAGGGATTACTTTAGGCTCGCATTCTTAACCCTTGTCAACAGTAGCTCATCAACAAGTACGCTTTGAGAATCTACTACACTGTGAAACACAATGGCACATTCTTAGTGCTTGGGATGTAGGAGCAACAGACCAGCTCCTGAGCTCTAGGAACCCAGAGTTTCTTGATGAAAGAGGAGAAATACAGAAGTAACAGAGAGCTGAATGCTGTGTGAGGAGGTTTCAGGACACTGGGGACACAGAGAAGAGACTTGAGCTCAGTAGAATGGCAGCAGGAGCAGGAAGCCTCTTGGTGAGTGGGAGAAGCTTTCTCCCAGAGGCTGGTCCTACAGAATGAGCATGAATCATCTGGGAAAGGGCAAGGAGGAGCGCCCCCTGCAGGCGCACAGAGGGTGTAGACTGATCTTCCTTCAGCTTCTCTACGGTGGGTGGGCATTCTCAGCCGAGGTCCTGTCTTTGTCTTCTATTAATTCTCCTTCCCCCACGGAGATGTCCATGGTCCTGTCTTCGAGACACCCTGACCATCTCCTCCAGATTGTACCCAAGCTTCCTCAGCCATGTCTGTAGCTCCAAACTTGCCCTCAGAGGCAGCTACTAATTCAACTTTGTTGGGCATTGAAAGCAAATTTCTTTGATCCCTTAAGATAAACCAATTGCATGACATAGTTTTCTTGCAGCTCATCAATTTTTGATTTCCTCTCTTGTTCATGGTGCCATCACAGTTTCCGTTGTGTAAGTAAGCAGCACGGTTCTCTAATTCCACAGTGCCATCCGCCTGCTCTGCTCCCCACCCTTCCACAACAGCCCCATCTCTCTTCTCCTAGTCAGCAACTCTCCTGCTTTCTCCCTCTGGTATGCATTAATCCCACTCCAGCAGCCCATCTCAATCCCTCACTCTTCAGAGTCACTCGATGGACATTAAAGTCCCTGACTAAAAGCACCCTCCCATGCCCGGCATCTAGCATTCCCAATCCACTGTCGCCAAACTTCTGTAAAGCTGCAGAACTTCCCCAACACTTGCTCACTGTGGCATTCAAGGTTGCTTGCTCCTTTCTCCTCTTTCTCCTTAAGTAACTATTTGCTTTTTTATCACAGAATTGAGGACCCTAGAGGAGGAGATCAGTAGAGGGAAGTTGTTAGACATTCTCAGGAAAGAAACTTGCTTGTAGCATTGGCCTTGCCAGTAATTCCTATGTGATCCTGAACAAGTTACTTAAACTCGCTGTACCATGGCGTTTTCAAAATCTAAAACAGGGGTCATCAAATGATAGTCCATGGGCCATTCCACCCACTGCGGGTTTACAGGGTCAGCTTTATTGGAACATAGCCACATGCACTCCTTTACACAGCGTCTATGCCTGCTTTCGCATGGTGACCGCAGGGCTGAGTAACTGTGATGGGGAGTTCTGTCCTACACAACCTAAAATAGTGATTATCTGGCCTTCGGCCAAAAAAGTTTTCCAATTCCTGATCTGCAGAATGATTCCTGATATTTCTATAAGCCCTACCATTTCATGATGGTAACTGACTATGCTTGCAATATATATTTTTTTTTAAATCCTGTATATACAAATACCAGAGGGAAATTAAGCTCCTTAATCCTTTGCGCATCACCACTTATGTTCTAAGGGTGTCAGGTAGTCACTTCTTTTTGAGTCTACTTCTTTATTTTTACAAATTATTCTAGCATCTGTTTTGGGGAATTGTTCTGGGATTTGTAGGCAAAACACTGGCAAAACTATCTAACCTTGTCCTCAGCACCTTGTAGGTATTCAGAAAATGTCCCATGTCTTCCCCTGAATCTTCTTGGTTGTCTAATTGCAATCTCTATATAGAGAGGAGACACAATGTCTTTCTAATTTAACAGGTCTTGGAATGAACTTCCACTGCTTCATAAATATTCCATGGCCAAACTTAGCTTTGACATCTACCTAAATACATTTCACATCTTTGCACCTGTCCTCTCTCCTCCCTTTCCATTGCTCTGTCTCTCCATGCAGGAAGTAGGAAAACTCAATCTACTTGAATAACTAAAGGCTCTATGAAGGGTGAGAGAAGTAGCTGGATGAGGGCCATAGCTGGTATATCTCAGGATCCTCCACGGTGGTGGGCTGTGGCTGGGCTTCCCCAGGGCTGCTCACAGCCAATGCCTGGGTACAGTGGGGACTCTAGTCCCAGCGTCTGGAATGTGGAATGCCTCTGACAGGACTCCCCACTGGCCTTGGAAAAATGTTCATAGACCAGTGCTTCAGTCTGAGACTTTCTCTCTAATCTTCTTGCTCCCTCTTTCAGAGGTGTCAAGCCTTCACCACAGACCAAGGGCACCTGGTCCACCTTGCTTGCTTTCCTTTACCTTTTGTAAGTGTTTCCACTGGTAAATCTCTTGGTACTGGCTTGATCCATACTGTTCAGGTGACCTGAACTAACCAGTCAATCAGGAATGGTCTGAGAAAACAGGTGCCACGGTGGATATTGCTGACTGCCCAGGACACTGGCTGGTTGCTAAGAGTGGTGTGTGGGTTCAGGCAGTCCCTGGATCCAGGTGGCAGCTCACTGCTGAATATTTAATTTCTGGTAACTTAGGACCATGTCCTGGTAGAGGAGGACCATTGACAAATATGATGTTTTGGGTATTAAATGACAAAGTGTACACAAGCAAAATGCTGGTTTTGGCTAAGTTGTGTGGATGCCCTACTAAGGGATAATAGAACTACTAACAAACCGTTAATGGGTCAATGTGGAGCCAGAGGAGCTCTTTGGTTGCTTTTGAAGAGGCTCCTAATTCTGCAAAAACAAGAGCAGACCCAGCATTTAATAGTCAGAGTCCAGACTCCATAAACAGTTAAAACTCTGCCAAGCCAAGACAGGTTTGTTAAGCTAAGCTCAGAACCCTGGATGCAAAAGCCTGAGCCCCTAAACTGTGGAACGTGGACATGTAGGTGTCCTTCCCATGGATCAGAGGTTCGAAGGCGCACCCTGTCAGAGTTCTGGTGCCTGCCCTTTCCTGGCAAGTGCTGCCACCTCTGTTGGGCTGGATGCTGCCGCAGAGACCATCTCTTCCCACGGCAGGGGGCCCCCACTGCCCGGCCCTGCTGCCAGACCAATTTAGGTGTAAATCAACTGGGGTGTGCTGAGTCTGATATGGGAGGAAAAGAGGGATGCCAAAGAGACTGTAGAATTAGCCAGAAAATGTCAACGGGAGTCAGGTGGACACTCCTAGGACTGGATTTGAAGCAGGAGGGTAAAAACCTATGGCTAGAGAGGTAAGATTTTCAGAGGGCATAATCTCAAGACTTGGATTTAACTCCCTGGCAAGAAACCCAGGGGTTAACACAAACACTGCTAAGCTGGCCTCAACTAAACAGAGTAGAAATGCCTGAATTATCTTAGCAGATGGTGCAAGAAAAAGATAAACAGGCAGGGGTGAGTGGGCATGCTGATTCAACACAGTGTGCAAGGCCACAAGACCCACTAGAGAATTGTATTTCACAGAGGGGTCAGGAGCACACCATTCACCATGCCCCAGCGGTGCACTGCTAAGAGCTTCATGAAGATGTTCCTTGGTTGCTCTTTTCTTAAGAGGGGAGGTGAGCTCGAAGCTGGGTGTGCTAATATCATGGGGATGAGGAGGCCTTGAAATGAGGCAAGGTATAACATTTTAGCCCCAGAAGTCAGATGGATGTGATTAGTAAAATGACTATCGATGTTAAAGGGGCAATAAAGAGGATTTAGTCTGCAGTCATGGGGATACTCAATAGAATATGACAGCCATGGGGTAAAAGTAGATTGGCAGCCAACAAGCATGCTATTGGCACCCAGAAGCAAATAACAGCAAAAGAAAAACAAGAATGAGCAGCAGGAGATGGAGGAGGCTGTGTCAATAAGAAGCCAGGATCCTGCAGGGTGAGGTAGTGCAGACCTGTAATCCCAGTTACTCCAAAGGTTGAGGCAAGAGGACTGCAAGTTGTGGGCCAGCCTCAGCAACTTAGTGAGGCCCTGTCTCAAAAGAAAAAAATATATATATAAAGAACTGGGGAAGTAGCTCAGAGATGGAGCATCCCTGAGTTCAATTCCCAATACCAGAAAAGAGAAAGAGAAAAAAAGAGAGACCAAGGGAGGGAGGTAGGGAGGAAGTAAGAAAGAAACCCTGACCCTTTGCTTAGGCCAGGCTTGAGCTCTTTAGTGTGCATGGACTAAAGAAGCAGCTGAGTCCCTAGGCTTGAGCCCTTTTATGTGCATGGACTAAAGAGGCAGCTGAGTCCCTAGGAGGAAGGACACTGCCAGGTTGCAGCAGGTATACACTCTAATAAATGTCCCAGTCCTTCTGACAAAGGACCTGGTTGTTTATAGAGATTGTGTACTGGGGCAGGGGGACAATCAGACAGTTCCAGGACTGTTGTACACAAGGTCTGAATGGCTCCAATTGGAGTGAGGACTTGTGAGCAATGCAGACAAGTGGATCCATGTATCTCTGGGATGAGCTTTGGTGGCCCTGGAGGTCCCTGGCTCATGTCTGAAACTCCAGCTACAGGAAGTGCAGGTGACTGATCAGCCACCCAGGTGCACCCACAGTGGACACTGAGACCATGCTTCCTGTAGGCTGATCCCAGTCAACAAGAGCCTGATGAGGACATGTCCTCCACTGTGTCTCTCCTATGGGACTCTGATCACGGATATCTTCAGCTAAGGGAGCCCTATAGCAAGGAGACTTTCTCACACCACTGCCCTGTGACTTGAGGCCATCCTACTCAACCCTTCCTCCCCACTGCTTCCACAGATACAGGCATCACTGTGGTCCAACCTTCCACCGACCCCTGAGCACTCCCCCCATCCCTTTACAAATCCCTTCAACAAATATCTTGCACATGCAACTCTGCCTTGCCATCTGTGTTCCCTGGGACTCAAACTGTCACACTGAGGAAGAAAATGGAGATTGCTACCATTTATTGTCATTGATTCAACCAATATTCAATAATACAAGTACTAGGCTTAGGCTACAAAGTTAAATAAGTTAGTGTCCCAGTCACTTTAGGAATAAAGTTAACAAAGAAAATACTGTCTGACGTATTTTGATGGAGGTGCACATATCATCACAGTAGCAAAGACTTGGCACACACACTCCACAATCTTCAGGAGGTGAAGAGACATGTGCTGGCATGTATTTTTCCTGAACAAGTTGAAACTGGACACTTCCTGAAGGAGCATTAAGAAGACAAATCACAAATTTAGGGACTTGGTAATATTATAAATGCAAAGATTCAAACTGAATCTAACCACATTAAGAAATGGGTTAGAGTTAACAAAGATTTGTTGGGTAAATTGCCTCTGGTCTGTAGAGATTTTCCTCATGATAAGCTAAGGATTTTAACTCTAAAAAAAAAAAAAATCCATGTAACAGGTTTATTAAAGATTTGTGCCCATCACCCAAATAACCAAACATAAACATGGAGGTGTCAAGCCAAGGTGTGAAGAGAGGAATGATCCATAAAGAATTTGCCAAGGAGTACATTGTAGACAACTATGATGGTGCATGAAAACTCCTCGTCACAGCAAAGTGAACCCATAAATGTACTAAAAATGTTACAAGGGCAGGGGATATAGCTCAGTTGGTAGAATGCCTGCCTCACATGCACAAGGCCCAGCACCACACACACACACACAAATGTTACAAACTTCATGACAATAAGCCCATTTCATGAAAAGACCATTATGTAAACTCATAGCAGAGCAGGTGCAGGGGTCAAAAATAAATCTATAGGAGACTTAGAAGATGGTGAAAGAGAGCTAGGCAGTGAATCCCTATCTGCTCACAACAGTAAAGGAAAAGCATAATAGATAGGTGAGTGGCAGAATACAATAAATGCTCTAAGACTCAATATTACACAGTTTGAGACCTGGAGAGATTTGGAGATAAATTACCAAAGTAGAAAATAAGACAGAGTCCCCCAAACTGAACCCAGACCAGGATGAGGAAGGGGGAGGTGTTGCCACCTGCAGCTGTTGCCGCCTGCAGCAACAATACAGTGGGAAAGAATTCGGAGACAGACTGGGAATGAGTAGGTTCTTTATTCTTGCTTCTCTGCTGACTTCTCTCTCCAACTCCAACTCCAACCACCACCTCCAACTCCAATTCCAACCACCACCTCCAACTCCAACTCTACCTGGTTTAATACTCTTCACCTTAACAAGTATACACGTGTCACAAGCTCAACTTACAGGTGCATCACCCAGTGTTCACGGGCACAGAAAGATTCTTAGTTGATTACAATAAGGTCAGGAGAAAACAATTAAACGCCTCTTCATTTGCTCTCAGCCAGCCGCCATCTTAGCTACCTCCTCATTAAGGCTCTTACAGGGAGGGACAACAGAGAGAGAAAAAAGGAGGGGGAGTGGAAAATAACTTTAAGTTCCTCCAACTGAAAACATTTGGAAAGGCAGAAAAAAATTTAAAGTGTGATGGAAACGAAAGAGTCCATAAAGCAGATCAAGAAGCTTAAAATTGTGAAAAGAAAGCTGAGCTGGGGGCCCACAGCCATTTTGTGGACCCCTCAACCAACAGTTATCCCCTTAAATCAGTCCAGTGTCTTCTCATGCCCTGAGAGCTGCAAAATAAACCAGAAGGAAGTGTCTTGAGATGAGACCTCTTAAGAATCCTGACAGAAATAATTTCTAGTGGGACCACTACTAGGTGAAAATTACGGAGACCCCCCTCTGCCTTCCCCTGACTGGATCTGGGTGGGGAAGTGTGCCTAGCACCATGTAGCCTCCACAACCCAGGCAAGGTCAGAAAGCACTGCACAGCCTCTCCTGACCCCGAGAGTGACAGATCAGCAAAGCAGCTTTAGCCCCAAGCAAAGGAAAGTGGATCCATTTGTCTACACCAGCCCCCACCACTGACATCAGGGGAGACATCCTGGGAAGCCCAGGGACTGCCCTCTGTCCATTATAGGACTGCACCAGAGAAGAAGCTGCCTGACTAGCCAGAGACATAATAATCCAGTTCCTGGATAGTGGCTGCTGCAGTAAAAGGCTGCTAGGAGGATTTTCCTGAATACCCCATCAAACCTAAGCAGAGATATCTGCAAACACAGCCAGAGGGAGGTTGGTTAAGGTGGAAATTTGCCTGATCCAATGACACAGGAACTGGCTCCTCCCAGCCTTAACTGGCTCCCAACGTCACTGGTGAGCACAACTGGCAAGTGGAAGGGCACTGTTTGCACACGAACTGGACCTTGCATCAGTCATGTCAACAGAGGGAATCAACACCTGCTGTTCACAACCTGGGGCAGGGGAGCCCTTAGCCAACCATTAATCCCCTTAAATCAGCACAAGTTTACACCAGGATATGAAGAACTGTGAAGAACAATATCAAAAAGTTTTTAATTTTTGTTAAGTTGAATAGTACGAGGATTGGTTCTGAAGTAATTATAATAAATAGGGTTCAGTGGTAACTCTCAAAGTGGTTCTTGGATCAGTAGAGGTCATACATTGATTGACCTAATGTATCTGTATCTAGATACTTGTTCAATACAGAGCTCTTAAGAAAAAGTAGTTCCTTACTTAAAAGAAAAAGTGAGAATTATACCAATAAATGGGTAGAAATAAAAACAATATGAAAAAGCAAGGGAAGAAACTATCCCAAAAAGCCCATAATACTTCAACAACTGACTTCATCAACATCACAGTCGAGGAAAGGTTAGAGAAGGAATTTGGAAAGTTCAGAGTCAGAATTTTCTATGAGCTAAAAGAAGATGTAAGAAGTGAAATCAGAGAGAAAATACAGGAAGTAAAAGATCACTGCAATAAAGAGATAGAGATTTTGAAAAAGAACCAAATGGAAATCCTGAAAATGAAAGACTCAATAAATCAAAGTAAAACTTCAAAAGAAAGCATCACCAATGGATTAGATGACTTTGAAGATAGATTTTCAGGCCTTGAAGACACAGTATAATCTTAAAAATAAAGTTGACCATAAAGAAAAGATGTTAAGAGACCATGACCAGACTATTCAGAAAATTGAGTATGATATAAAGAGGCCAAATTTAAGAATCATTGGGAAAGATAAAAGCTGTGAAATACAAGGTAAATGGGTGCACAATATTTTTAATGAAATAATAACAGAAACATTTTTGAAACTTTCTAATGAAGTGTAAATTCAAATAAAAAAGGCATAAGGGATTCAAATATGCAAAATCACAATAGAACCACTCCTAGACACATTATAATGAAAAAGCCTAACATACAGAGTAAGAATAGAATTTTATAAGCTGCAAGAGAAAAATGGCTGGTCATATTTACAAGTAAACCAATCCAGATTTTAGCTAATTTCTAAACCCACATCTTAAAAGCCTAGAGGGCTTAGAGTAATATATACAAGGATCTGAAAGAAAATGGATGTCAACCTAGAATACTTACCCAGCACAATTAAGCCTCCAAGTTGAAGACCAATAAAAGACTTCTACGATAAACAGAAGTTAAAAGAATTCACAACCAGAAAGCCCTCACTATAGAACATACTCAGAGAAATATTTCATGAAGAAGAAATGAAAAATAAAAATGAAAGTCATATTAGAAATATGACTAGAAGAATAGTCAATGAAAATAGAATCAAGTCAGATTAAAACACTAGAAATAAATCAAAATATAATAAATCTCAAAAATAACATTGAATGTAAATGGTCTAAACACTTCAATGAAATTATATAGGTTGGAGGATAGAATTTAAAAACAAGATCCAACAATATGCAGACTGTAAAAGACTCATCTCACATACAAAAGCATCCACAGCCTAAAGGTGAAGGGGTAGGGGGAAAAAACATATCATTCAAATGGAACTTGCAAAGAAGCAGGAGTAGCTATTCTTATATTGGAGAAAGGGGACTTCAAGCAAAAATTAATCAGAAAAGGCAAAGAAAGTCACTTCAAAATGCTTAAGAGTATCATAGAACAACAAGATATAATAATTGTAAATATTTATGACCCCCCAAATAGTGCATCTATATACATAAAACAAAGTCTTCTCAATATTAAGAATCAAATAAACTGCAATACAATAATACTGGGGACATTAAACCGTCACTCTCACCACTGGATAATTTATCCAGACATAAACTAGGTAAAGATTCTACAGAACTAAAAATATAAGTAATAATATAGACCTAACAAACATTTATACAATATTCATTCATCAATGAATGAATCACTTTTATCTCAGCAGCACAAATAACCATATTTTAGATCACAAAACAAATGTTAGTAAATACTAAAAAAATTGAAATAATACCTTGAATTCTATCAGCTCATAATGGAATGATTTAGAAATCAATGATAAAAAAACAGAAACCACTCTAAGACCTGGAGATTAAATAATACACTTTTGAATAAAGAATGAGTAGCAGAAGAAATTAGGGGAGAAATTAAAAATAATACTTAGAGGTAAATAGCTTGCAAACTGCTTCCAGGACTCAGCCTCGCTAGCAACCAGGTCTCCAGTGCCCTCCATGACCCCTTTCCCCACAGTACCAATCCTTATAGCATCATAGACCAGCACATGGTTTTTCCATCCTTGGAAAATCCAGTATTCTTGACAATACTGGAATCATGGAAATTTAAAATTTTTATATCAGACTGATTGGTATGTATATTGGTTGTCTTGTTGTGGGTTTGAGATCCACTTCCATGATTAGCAGAAAGCTTGAACATTTCTTCTTATTTTCTTACTTACAATTCAGGTGTTTCCTCTGTTAGTATTTCTATTAACCTTTTTAAGCAATTTCTTGTGAATTTGTAAAAGATCTTCATAATTTCAGAAAACCAGCTATTGGATAGTTTTATGAATTGTCAATGATAGTTTTATGAATTTATGAATTGTCAATTCTTTCTCCCAGTCTTTTTAAGACTGAAATTTTTATTTTAAAGTAGAAAAATTCCTTTGTGGTTTGCATTCCTGGAGTCCTTTAAAATAGATCTTTTTTTTTCTTTTTTCTTTTTTTTCTAATGTTCAGGTCTTAAAGGTTTCCTCTTGCATTTTTTTCCCTAAAACTATTAGAGTATAGGACCTTTAAAAATGTCTGGTATTGATTTTTATTTGTTCTATGAGATAGGGAAGTAATAATCTTTCTCTTGCTGCCAGCACAATCTATTAACTATGACATTTTTTTTTATCATATATAACATTAACATGTGCAAAATACAACTATAGAACACAAAATACAGCTATAGAACAATTTTGGTGATGCAACATTATCAAAAAATAAAAAAAAAATTAAAAAATTAAAAAAAATCTTTGGGATATTATAAATGCAGTTCTAAAAACAAAGTTCATAGCATTGAGTTCATACATTAAAATAATAGAAACATACCAAATAAATAATTTAAAGTTGTATCTTAAGGCCCTAGAGAAGGACCAAACCAATACCCAAATCAGTAGAGTACAGGACATAAATAAGTCAGAGCTGAAATCAATGAAATTGAGAATTAAAAAAGTATGAAAGATCAATGAAACTAAGTTGTTTTTATTTTGAAAGGATAAATAAGACTAATAAACCCTTAGCTGCACTAACCAAAAGGAAAGAGAAACACCCGAATTAACAAAATTTGAGATGAAAAAAAAAAAGAAAAAAGATCACCACAGACATTAGTGAAATAAACAGGATTATCAGAATCTATTTAAAAATTTATACACAAGCCGGGTGTAGTGGATCACTGCTTATAATCCCGATGGGTCAGGAGGCTGAGACCAGAGGATCGTGAGTTCAAAGCCAGCCTCAGCAACTTAGTAAAGCCCTAAGCAACTCAGTAAGACCCTTGTGTCTAAATAAAATACATTTTTTTAAAAAGGCAATGGGGATGTGACTCAGTGGTTATGTGCCCCTGGGTTCAATCCCCAGTACAAAAAAAAAAAAAATGTATACATCAATAAACTAGAAAATCTTGAAGATATTGAAAAATTCCTAGGGACATTTGACCTACTCAAATTGAACTATGAGGTTATACATAATTTAAGTAGTTCAATATCAAGTAATGAAATTGAAGCAGCTGGGCATAATCTAAAGCACAAGAAGTAAAATTTCAATCCAACAAAGAAAAGCCCAGGACTGATGGATTTTCAGCTGGGTTCTATCAGACCTTTAAAGAAGAATTAATACCAATCTTGATTTATTTATTTCCATGAAATAAAAAAGGAAGAAATACAGCCAAACTCATTCTACAAAGCCAGTATCATCTTGATACCAGAAGCAAAGACATATCAAGGAAAGAAAACTTCAGATCAATATCCCTGAAAAGCATACATTGAAAAATTCTTAATAAAATATTGGCAAACCACATGCAAAAATATATTAAAAAGATAGTGTACCATAATCAAGTGGGTTTGATCTTAGGGATGCAAGGTTGGTTTAACATATAGAAATCAATAAATGTAATTCACCACATAAATAGATTTTAAGTACAAAAATTACATGATTATCTTAAGAGATGCTTAAAAAGCATTTAACAAAGTATAGCACCCATTCATGTTTAAGACACTAGAAAACCAGGGATAGAAGGAACTTACATGAACATTGTAACACCTGTGTGTGACACGCCCAAAGCCAAGATTATACTGAATGAAGAAAAAAAATGAAAAAATGAAAGCATTTCCTTTTAAAACAGGAACAAGACAAGGATGCCCACTTTCACCATTCATATTCAACTTAGTCCTTGAAATTAGCCAGGGCAACCAGACAAAAGAAGGAAAGTAAAGGGATACAAATAGGAAAAGAAGAGCTCAAATTATCTCTGTTTGCTGATGACATTATCCTGTAGATGATCCTCCCCCCTCAAAAGAAAAAAAAAAAACTACACCAGGATACTTCTAGAGTTCATAAATAAATTCAGCAAAGTAACAGAATATGAAATTAACACTCATAAATCAATCACATATCACATTCCTATACTTCAAAGATGAATCTGCTGAAAAAGAAATTAGGAAAACTATTCAACTCACAAGAGCCTTAAAAAAAAAAAAAAAGAAAGAAAGAAAGAAAAAGGAAAAGAAACATGAAAATAAAGGAAAGGAAAAATAAATAAAATGCTTGGAATCAATTTTACAAAAGAGGTGAAGGATATCTAACATAAATACTATAGCAGACTAAATAAAGAAATTGAAGAAGACCTTAGAAGATTGAAGACCTCAAATATTCCTGGCTATGAAGAATTAATATTGTCAAAATGGCCATATTACCAAATAGTGCTTTACAGATTAAATTCAATCCCCATGAAAATTCCAATGACATTCTTCACAAAACTAGAAAAAGTAGTTCTAAAATTTGTTTGAAAAAGTAGGAGACATAGAATATCCAAAGCAATCCTTAATGAGGAAAAGAAAGCAGGAGGCATCTAAATATCAGACGACAAATTATACTACAGTTACAGTAACAGAAAGAGCACAGTATTGGCACCAAAACAGACATGAAGACCAATGGAATAGAAGAGAAGACACAAAAAGACAAACCCACATAAATGCAGTTATTTGATACTAGGAAAATTTTCAAAAATATATGTTGAACAAAAGACAGCCTTTTAAAAAAGTGTTTCTGGGAAAACTGGAAATCTATATGCAGAAGAATGAAATTTAGCCCTCTCTCTTTGCACAAAAGTCAACTCAATGTTTAGATTGAAGACCTAGGAATTAGGACAGAAACCTTGCAGCTACTAGAAGAAATTGTAGACCCAACTCTCCAACATGCACGTGCAGGAAACAACTTCCTTAACAAGACTCCTAAAGCACAAGAAGTAAAATTTTTAAAAATAATAAGCGAGATGTCATCAAAATAAAAATCTTCCTCACAGCAAAGGAAACAATCAAGAGCGTGAAGAGAGTCCACAGTATAATAGGTTTTGCCACTTGCTCCTCATATGGGACATTAATATCCAGAATGTACAAAAAACTCAAAATACTTAATGTGAAAATAAGCAAATAACCTAATCGATAAATGGGCAAAAGAACAAAGCAGACATTTTTCAAAAGATCTAGAAATATGAGGGCTGGGGTTGTGGCTCAGCAGTAGAGCGCTCGCCTAGCACATGCCAGGCCCAGGTTCAATCCTCAGCACCACGTATAAATAAAGGCATTGTCTAAAATAAATAAATAAATATTTAAAAAAAGAAAGAAAAGTAATATGAATGGTCAATAAGTATATGAAAAAACTGGGGCTGTGTTTGTGGCTCAGTGGTATATCACTTGCCTACTATGCGTTAGGCACTGGGTTCGATCCCCAGCACCACATTAAGGATTGTGGCTCACTGGCAGAGCACTCACCTAGAACATGCAAGGCCCTGAGTTCCATCCTGAGCACCACATAAAAATAAATAAATAATATAAAGGTATTGTGTCCAACTACACCTAAACAATAAATATTAAAAAAAAAAAAACTAAATAAAGAGAATAAAACTATTGTGTCCATCTACAACTAAAAATATTACAAAAATAGTACTATGTCTCTAGCAATTACACACACACACACACACACACACACACACACACACACAAATACATTGAGATTTCACCTCTATAGTCACAATGATGATTATCAAGGATACAAATAATAATGAGTGTTAGAAAGAATGTGGGGAAAGGGTACATTCATATATGGTTGGTAAAACTGCATATTCGTGCAAATGCTCTGGAAAACAGTTTCAAGTTTCCTCAAGAAACTAGGAGTGGGACCACCATATGATCCAGCTATCCCACTCCTCAGTATATATCCAACACCTTTAAAATCAGCATATTGCAAGGATGCAGCCACATTAATGTTTATAGCAGCACGACTCGCAATAGCCAAGCTGTAGTACCAACCTAGGTGCTCTTCGATAGATGAATAGATAAAGAAAATGTGGTTTCTAAACACAATGGAACATTATTCAACCATAAAGAAGAATAAAATTATGCCATTTTCCTATAAATGAATGAAACTGGAGTCTATCGTGCTAAGTGAAATAAGCCAATCCCCAAAAACCAAAGATCACATGTTTTCTCTGATATGTGGAAAATAATGCAAAGTAAGAGGAGGGCAGAAAGAAAAAGACAAAGAGAGAGGGGATTTCATGAAAACAGAGGAAAGATCAGTGCATAGATGAGGGGGATTGAAGAGGAGTAAAAAGGGATGAGAAAAGGAAGAACAGGGAATGTATGTGACTAAACTTTCATATGTACATGCATGAAAGTGGCAAGGTGGGTCCCACCACCCGGGTATCCACAGGACACTGATTAAACAATAAATAAATAAACTGTGAATGGATTGAAGAGGGATTGCTGGAATGCAGGGAGGGGTGCAAGGGGGTAAGGAGAAAGTTCTGGGGACCTAACCAAAGCAGGTTGTGCTGCATGCTTTGGTGATTATGTGAAGGTGTATCCTGGTGTTGTATAAAACTAAAAGGAATGAATAAGAAAAAGACAAGTCTAGAGCTGGAAGCTGGTTGTTGCTTCCTCACAGGTTTCCAGAGTAAGTACTGAGCAGCTGTCCGAGAGCTCTCTGGGAGAATCAGAGAGAGCAGCGCAAGTGAAGAGCTCACGTGCTTTTACGGTCTCACGCCTGCCCCTGCGTCTAGGCCTCCGTCCACCTGTGAGAGGGGGAGTTCACAGGCACACCCCTGTTTTACACATGGGGGACCACTGGGTAAAGAACACTGCAGCAAAGGCACATCATTAGCAGAAGCAGAGACAATGAGGCCTAGCCATGCCCTCCTGGACCTTCTTGGCACCCGACATGTGGTGATATCTTTAGTCATAATTCCCCATGCACATCAGCAGAAAGAGAAGACGTTTTCTGTTCTGGGTGTAAAGATCTATTTTTATTAAATGAACTAGTTTAATAACCTAGAAATGTCCTCTGTGAATTGGTGATTCTTATTTTAAGCAGTACCCCTTCGCAGGCAAAAAGTATGACTTCTGTAAGGTGTTGACACATAAGGTCCTACAGAAATATGACCAAAGCCCCTGCCATCTGAAGAGGGGTGTTATTGTCTCCTGTCTCCTGGAAGCTGATTCAGGACTGCTCTGTTTATTCTGAGCCCTTGTGCTCTGCCAGCTGCCAGCACCAGGTGGGGAGCTCAAGCCCACTGCCTCAAGAACTCCCAACTGGCCTCAGCTGGGCTCCATCTCCCCTTCGAGGATGCTGCAGGGATTCCACGCTGATTTCCTATTGGAAAGCGATGATCTCAGGTTTGCACGTTAGAGGATCTCCATGACTCCTGTTGTGTGATGCCAAGGCATTGTCCAAACCAATGGAAGCTGAAGGCAGCTGCTTACCCCTAAAGGAGGGAGATGGCCTGAGATTTAGGAACAGGAAAAGAAACCGTTCACTTTCCCAGGGTGACAGTGCACAGCCACACTGACTCCCTGCTCGTGCAGCCCCTGGTGAGGGATGGTGCAGAGAACAGAATGAAAATCTGGGAGCTACTGTCTTTGCACTGATGGAATCTCATGGAAATGGGAATTCTTCTGTTTTCCCCAATCTTCCAAACTGATGACGTTTGCTATTTAGTTTCCAAAGGGATACCACTGCACTTTGGGAAAACAAGTTGTTCCAATTTTAAACCAGAGTAAAACTGTTGACTTGTGTGAAATGCCTTCAAAGAGCAAAAGCAATTTGTAGTGATTAAGATGCACACTTCACCTCATGAGAGTTGGGACAGAAGCAAAGGTGGTTTGCAGCTAATAACAATGATGACAATATAGTAATTATAATGACAAAAGCTGAACTGTGGAACAATTACATTCCTGGGCACTGCCTAATGTTGTCTGTAGCTAACACTGTTGGATCTTCCCCCAGCATAAGAAGTTACGTACTAAGAGTATCTCCACCAGACACAGCACCAGGTAGCACATCAAAGTCAAACTGACCCAGGCACACGGCCAGGATTCAGCAAAGCCAGAAGAAGCCAAGTCACTGGATTGCATAACCATTTTAGTCACCAGGCAACAAAACACAAAACACCAGCACCAGGGAGCACCCTTCAAATGAGTCTCTCAAGCACTCTATGATCCTTTCCCACTGTCTTAGTCCATTTTGAGTCACTGTAACTCACTACCTGAGGCTGGTACTTTATGAGTAAGGAAGGTTCATGGTGATTCTGGCTCATGATTTTGGTGATTGGAAGGCCCCAACAACATGCCACTGGGGTTCTAGAAAGCACCTCACAGCCGTGTTACAACAAGGCACAGAAGCAGAAAGAGAAGTGGCCATCGTGGAAGAGGGATTCAGGAGAAGAGGCAGATCCACTTGGCACGGGGACTTCCCACAAGAGCAAGAGCAAGAGAGCAATTCCGAGATAAAAAGCATTAAACACTCTTTGAGGACTTAATCACCTGCAACTGGGACCCACATCGTAAAGGTCCCACCACCTTCCAGCACCAACATACTCAGGACCAAGTTTCACCATCCTTTGGGGGACAAACTCTATCCAAACTGCAACATCTATTGTGTTTTCAAACAGAATTTGCAAATAGTGCTAATTTGAGCTCTTCTTTTCCTATCTGGATCCCTTTAATTTCTTTCGTCTAATTGCTCTGGCCAGAGTTTCCAGTACTATGTTAAATAGCAGTGGTGAAAGGGAGCATCCCTGTCTTGTTCCAGTTTTTAGAGGGAATGCTTTCAATTTTTCTCCATTTAAGATAATGTTAGCTCTGGGCCTTGCATAAACAGCTTTTATAATGTTGAGATATGTTCCTAATATTCCTAGTTTTTCCAGTGTTTTGAACATAAAGGGGTGCTGTATTTTGTCAAATGCTTTTTCTGCGTCTATTGAGATAATCATACGATTTTTATCTTTAAGTCTATTGATGTGATGTATTATGTTTATTGATTTCCGAATGTTGAACCAGCCTTGCATCCCTGGGATAAACCCCACTTGATGGTGGTGCACTATCTTTTGCAGAAGTGAAAGTATTTCCAAACTTGCCCCTTTCCGCTGTTGAACAAATTGAAGTTCACAAGGTTTCAGGACACTTCCAGAGTTCCTGAGAAAAGTGACAGTGCAAGAAATCAAAGCCTGGTTCCAGGATGATAGTATTAAGGCTGAATAAATACTTTGCATCAGGTGAGGTCTGGCTCATAGCACAAAGCTGTGGGAAGAGACTGTTTTTTGCAGAGGTCTATAGAAATACAGCACATTGAGGGCTGGGATTGTGGCTCAGCGGTAAAGCGCTCGCCTAGCATGTGGGTGACCCGGGTTCGATCCTCAGCACCACATACAAATAAAACGCATTGAATAAAATGCATTGTGTACAACTAAAAGCAAATAAATAAAAAAATGTTTAAAAAAAAAAAGAAAGAAATACAGCACATTGAGAAAGCAGGTGACCACTGGCCAGCTGGGGTAGCCTCAGGATTCATGTAATAACATGCATGTTTTGCCCTTGCCCTTCCTAGAAAATGATCACATTCTCTGGCTACCTTAGAAAAATTTACATGTCTGAAAGGCCATGTTTTCTTTTTGAAGAGTCAGCCTTTGGAAGAATTCCAGGTCAATGAACGGACCATACCTTGCTTGTTTATAGCCCTAATCATTTTCAATGGACATCTTTATACACTCCATATGTAGATATGAAAAACAACATCCATCAAACAGAAACTAGGTTCCCCTTTCTGTCATCTGCCCAGGCAGAAAGTGTCAATGATTCATCTATCAAATAACTTTCAAACAGAGGGGAGATGAACAGCTTCTTCATCTAGGAGGCCTGAGTAACTCAGTCTCAGAACAGAAACTATGCTATGAAATACTACCATCTATTGTGCACTTAAGTGCATCAGACAATTATCTGAGCAATTCACATGTGGGTCTTCTTTGATTTCTCACATAAATGCTATCAGATAAATAGTATTTTTATAGAGGTCATACCCATGGTCCTCAACCAGGAGCAATTTTGCTCCAGACACATTTGGCAATATCTGGAGACATCTTTAATTGTCACAAATAGGGTAGAACTGAGAAGGTTTTGCTGGCATTCAGTGGGTAGAATCTAGATAAAAATTCTGTGGGTAAACATCCTACAAAGCACAGAACAGTACTTAAGAACAACTGTGAGTGTTGCCAAGGTTGAGAAGCTCCTTTTTGAAGAATAAAAAAATGAGTAATTGAAATGATATTCTATAAATTAAACAGTAACAAAATCCTCCCCTGTATCTCCTACACCCCACCCAAATGAAAACATAGCAAAGTGTTACAGGAAAGTATTACCAGCAATCCCTGGCTCACTCTGTTAAATTAGTATAACATTGGTCAGTGAATCATATGAGGGCAATTCAAAAAGGAAAATTATAAGTCCATCTACTTAATAAATTATGATGTGAAACCTTTAAAAATACATGGCACACTAAACCCAGCAATTATAAATGAATACATGGTATTTCAAACAAATGGCAAATTGCAACTTGAACAAGTAGAGTTTGCCTCAGAAATTCAAGGATGGCTGAATGTCAAGAAATGTTAGGAAAGGATTATATTATCTAAATCGATGCAGAGAAACATTTGGAAAAAAATCAGCATTTTGAAAAGTAAAGTTTTGTAATGTTAAGAATATAAAGGAGTTCTTAAACTGACATCATTAAAAGCCTTTAACAAAGATCAGCATAGGGCTAGGGTTGTAGCTCATCGGTAGAGCACTCACTTAATACGTGTAAGGCCCTGGATTCGATCATCAGCACCACATGAAAATAAATAAATATAATAAAGTATGTATCCAACTACAACTAAAAATAAATATCAAAAAAAGAGAAAAGATCAGCATAATGATAAAATTTAGAATAATTTAAATTAATGAAATAAGAATATTCCTAACCACTAGTTTTATTTAGTATCAGAACTCGTGTCTAAAACAGAAAAAGGAAAAAGTGGCATGAATTATAAATTATAAGCACTGGAAATGATAGGTGTAAGCTGCCTGGTACCGTAAACCGGGATAAAAACTCTCGGGGGCAGAGTTAAGCTTTTACTACTTTTACTTCTACTTTCTTAGAGCTTAGAGAGGGAAAGAAAGATTTTTCTTAGAGAGGGAAAGAAAGATTTTTCTTCTTAGCTTAGAGTAGAGTAAAGAAAGATAGAGCTTAGCTTAGAGAAAGATTAGAGCTTCTTTCTTCTCTCTTCTTTCTTCCTTCTTCTTTCTTCTGTCTTCTGTCTTCCTCAGGAGCCTCGGCCTAACTCTGACCAGTCATTACTTCTTCTATCTGGTTTCTCTTCTGTCTTCTATCTGGTTTCTCTTCTGTAACCGCTCTGCCTACGTTCTGGCCGCTCTGATTCTTCTGACCGACCGAGTGACTGCCCGACGGACCGAATGAATTCGTTCTCCTAACTCGGACCGCTTTCACCCGGTTATATACCTTCAGCTTTGCGGGTGCCTACAGGTGCATCACATATGGCTTCCAGCTAGCTACAACAGCCCTTCCCAATTAGGGCTCCTTCAGATAGGATTTCTGTTTTTATCAGTTTTGTGTCATGTGACCCAAAGAGTAGTCAACAACAACTTAGAGGAGGAAAATGTTATTTGGCTCAGAGTTTCAGAGGTTCAATCCATGCTCAGCCAACTCCACAGCTCTGGACCTAGGATGAGGCGGAACATCATGGCAGAAGGGAGTGACAGAGGAAAGCAGCTCAGGACATGACAATCAGGAAGCAGAGAGAACTCTGTTTATAAGGACAAAATACAAACCCCAAAGTCACACTCCCAAGTGACCCATCTCCTTCAACCACACCTTACCTGCCTACAGTAAACACCCAGTTAATCCCCATCAGTGGATCAATGCACCAACGAGGAGGTAACAACTTTCATAACCCAATCATTTCAGCTCTAAACTTTCTTGCGTTGTCTCACACATGCGATTTTAGGGGACACCTTGTATCTAAATCTTGCCAATTACATACAAAGAAAATTCAGGCAAAGGCAAAGACAAACTATACAATCAAAGTGATTGCGAGGTTTTGTAATAAGATTAGCATATGAAAATCAGTTATAGCGAATTAGAAATTAAAATGAAAATAACCCATTTACTAGAATGGCAAATTGCAAGATTCTCAGTAATATATTTGACCAAAAGAAAACAAAATACACTACCTGCAGGATGGGGCTAAGGCTCAGAGGTAGCGCACTTACTTGGCATGTGTGAGGCTCTGGGTTCAATTCTCAGCACAGCATATTAATAAATAAAATAAAGGTCTATCAACAACTTAAAAATAAAATAAAATAACATAAAATACACTACCTTTAGAGGGAAAATTTTAAAACATTAAGAATGAATTTAAGAATATATTAGTAAATGGAGACATAGAAAATGTTCATAAATGTAAAAACTGATATAATGTCAATCCTTCCAAATTAACTATAAATCCAGCATAATTTCCACGGAGTTTTTAGTAGAAATATTCAAGTCATTACTATCATTTGTACATAAGAGTACAGAGTCAAATGATCTATAGTAAGTTTGAACCAAAGAAAAAGAAGGGAAGAAATGAACTATGAGATATAAGATTTTTTTTTTAAATCATGGTGTTTTAAACAAATTCAGAAAAGTGGGTGGAGAGAAATTAATAGAGATCACTAAAATTGCTCTATACCTATATTTTGCACATGTTAAGGTGATATATGATAAAAAATGTCATAGATCATAGATTGTGCTGGCAGCAAGAGGAAGATTATTACTTCCCTATCTCATAGAACAAATAAAAATCAATACTAGACATTTTTAAAGGTCCCATACACTAATGATTTTAGGAGAAGATGCAAGAGGAAATTTTTAAGAACTCAATGCAAAAAAAAAAAAAAAGGTCTATTTTAAAGGACTCCAGGAATGCAAACCACAAAGAATTTTTTTTCTATTTTAAAATCAAAATTTCAGTTTAAAAAAGAGTGGGAGAATGAATTGACAATTCATAAAGCTATCCAATGGTTGGTTTCCTGAATTTATAAAGATCCCTTAGAAATTCATAAGAAATTGTTTCAAAAAGTTAATAGAAAATCTAACTAGTTTGGGATATAAATATAGTAACAGAGGAGACACCTGAATGATCAGTAAGAAAACAGGAAGAAATGTTCAAGCTTTCTGCGAATCCGGAAAGTGGATCTCAAACCCACACCAAGACAGCCAATTTACATACCAATGAGTCTGACAGAAAAGTTTTAAATTTCCATGATGCCAGAATTGTCGAGAATGTTGAAGGTTGGGAAAATCATATGCTGGTCTATGATGCTGTAGAGATTGGGACTGTGGGGAGAAGGGGACCATTGAGGGCCCTGGAGACCTGGTTGCTAGGAAGGCTAAGTCCTGAAAGCAGTTCCTAAGCTCAAGGAAAAAAAAGAACAAAAAAAAAAAAAAAAAGAAAAGAAAAAAATACCAGAACTCAGACTTGCACTGAAGCAGTAGATTCACAACTTGGTCATGCTGGTTCACAACCCAGGGCCTTGTGAACGTGAGACAAAAATGTGCCACTGAGCTGCAGCCCCATCCCAGAGATACAACTTTGAAAAACAGGTGAGGCTTTGGACAGGAATCATGATTGCAGGGACCTAGGTAGACCAAAGACCTGAGGACCTGGGACCTTTTCAGTGACCCAGGTCCTTAAAAGACTAGCAAGTAATTTTATGTCACCCCTTGAGAGGTCAATCTGATGACTACCAGAATTTTCCAGCAACTGTACTATATGGGATGTCATTTGATTTTGTGGTGGAAGAAGTAAGGATTGGGCCTATGTTTACAAACCTGAGATTGGAGGGTATATCATTCCAGTTTTTTAAATTGCCAATAACACAAAATTACAGTGTTTGTAAATTATAAAGTAAACAGGTTTATTTTGGCTAATGTTCTATAAGCCTGAGTTGAAAGTCCCAGGGCAGTGTTTGGCAGCACATAGCAATGAATGGGTAAATATGTGTGTCTGGTCTCTCTTCTTCTAAAGCCACCAAGATCAACCACGGGGATCCACACTGATGATCTTATCTAACCTTAATCACCTCCAAAGGTCCCACCTCTGAGCACCACGATTGGATTAAGTTGTCATCCTCTTAATTCCTCACAATGGGGACTAAATATCTACACATGAGGGCTTGGGGACACTCGGTCCATATTCAAACCCCAGCAGGGGCATTGTGTACACTAGTCACAGACACCTCCCCGTAGTTGGACCTCATCCACAGGACTCCAGGGGAATGTGAGCTAAAAGCCAGGTGTCGGGCCTTTCTTCCTTGCATTCCCTCTATTGGACCAAGGATCAAGCCATGTGCAATGGTGGATATTCTATGTCCCCATCCTCAGAGTTTAGACCTGGCCATTTCAAGGCCTGCCTTTGGAAGGACTGAAGCCCTGCTGATGCTCCTGGGCCTCCTACTTCGGCACCAGGCCAACCATGATATTTCAGAACATCATCTTGATGTCTTCCCCTGGGCATTCCAGACATTTCCCAACCAACCTTGCTACATATGGGAATCAGTCATTTATCACATTTCTTCTGGGCCTGGTGCTAAATACTGTGCCAATCAAAACAAAACAAAGTCCGTCCCACCTTCAATGGCCTAATTTTGAAATTGAAATCCCAGGGACCCTGTTAGAGCACTTAGCATCGACCTTCTCTCCTGCTGTTCCTCACAGGCTATTACGCTAATAAGCTTTATTATCTGCTCCATAACCACTGGCAGTAACACAGCTCAGTGGCCATTGCAGAAGAAGAGCATAATGATAGGAGAACAAGGTAAACTTAATAAAGCATTCTTTGTTCTGCTGGTATATGCAGGATAATGGGCAATTTCTTATTGTTATTGACCACATAAAGAGTTTGATGTGATCCGAGCTCTCTATGAGGCTGACAGCTACAAGCTGGAGACAACTGTGTCCCAGATGGGAAGCAACTTCAGAATTGGTGTCTTGGAGGAAGTCTGGACTAGCCAGGCATGGTGCACATATATTACCTTCTTTAGAGCTCCCAGAAGCTCTGCCTATAGCCCAGTGGCCAGGAGGTTCTACTTGCTATATTCAGGTGGGTGGAGGCTCTGCTGTGTTGGAGGGACTCGCCCAAAGCTATTGGAAGGAGTAGGGCAGGATGGCAAAGAACTTTGTCTGATTGACATTGAGTCTCTCAAATGTCCAGTACCTGGCGGCACTTGCCCCAAGAAAAATTTGTTTAAATTAGCACTTGTATTGGAAGTCACAACTTAATGCTTGAATGAAACAGATCTGGTTGTAATAATATTTTTATAGTTAACTGAGCTTTCAAAATAATGTGCTTTTAAAAATTTTATATTATATTTCATGGGCATTTTGTGAATGTTTATAGAGTATATCTATATGTGCAAACTGAGCCATATTGAGTTTAAAAAAGGCTAGAAGATACGGGTTCCAGATGGCTTTTTGCTACAACTCTGACCTTGGGCAAATTACTTTTTCTCCCTTTGTTTCCATTTTCTCATATCAAAAATAAAGATGGTGTATTTATTTAAAAAAAATGTCCAGTACCATACTGTTCTCTATCTCTCCCATTCAGAATCCTCCTCATCTTCCTTCACTCAGCAGATAGGTCACCTCCTTCAGGAAGCCATCTGGGAATTTCCCAACAGTCAGACTGATTTGTCTGCACCAAGCAAGTGGATTCTGGGAGTTAATTTTTTTGTTACCCATTCATCCTCTTCCTGGGAAATTGGTGTCTGATTCTTCCAGTATGAAATCAATTTCTTTCTTGGAAGATCCACAATGTTTCACACGAGGCAGTGAATTAAATTAAAAAGGATGAGTAGATTTGACCTTCTTCCCTGGTAGGAAGTCAGGGGTAGCATTTTGAATCAAAGCACAGATTCTGTGTCTTTTTAAACCACATCACACCCAGGCAATACAAAAGATCTGGGGCACCACACATTTGGCTGCTATTGTTTTCAAAAGGAAAAGTGTTCCTAGTAACAATAAGATCGAACTTTGGGGGAGTAGGTAAATATCTGCTTTGTCAAGGAGGAGTCCTGCTTCTCATTTAAGCTGCACTTACTTAACAAGCACTTAGGATCTACTCTGTGCTAGTTTCTGCTCTATGAATTTTGCAAGTATTAAGTCATTTCATTTTCCTTACAGCCTATGAAGAAAATACTGCTCCTATTCCATAGGTGAGAAAATGGAAGCAGATAAAGGTTAGGTAGCTTGTCCAAAGCCACAGAGCATATCTTATTCATGTTGGAACTGTCTTCTGGCTCTTGACCCACATTGGAGAATTATGGGTCACAGATAAGCTTGAAAAAAAATATTTTTCACTATTACACTCTGTAAACTCAAATTGAACATTTGATACCAAGCTCACAGAATTTTCAATGGAAAAGAAAGAATAGAATGTTTATTGAACATGTATTTTATACCTAGAGATTAAAACATGAAGTTAATACGCTGCCATCCCTAGCAAAGAAATCATTGTCTTTATATTGCAGATGAGGGAACAAGGTCTACAGAGATTAGAAGATGTGTCAGTGGCCCCCCAGTGAGCTAGATGCAGAACTGTGATGTGAACCTGTCTCCGTCTGAGTGAAGGGCATCACATGTAGCATCTCAGAGAGTCCTATCCTCTGCAAAAATCCATGGTTGCTGAAGCTGGAGTTTTCATGGTTCTTTCTGCAACATAGTCAATGTGGTTGGTCATTGGTTGCATAGTATCAGGTGCTATCATTACAAAAGCAGCTAAATCAATCTGAGATGATTTTGCTGTTGAATGGTTTTCCCATTTTTATGCCACTTCACCAGTTTACTATGGTTCATGTTAGGGTGTGATGCTTTGCAGTGCCCCAAGGACAATTTTGAACTCCCCGTTAATCCCCCTGGTTTTCTCTTTCCTTTTGCATTTTGCCGAGAGACAGCTGTGGTTAGCAACAAAGGTGCTGTATAATTTTCTCCCATCCTAAATTGCTGAAAAGCCCACATTCACTGCATGCGCGGCCTCCTCCTTTGTGATCAGTCCTTCTGCCCTGCTCAGCTGATAATCGCACAGACAGGCTCCCTCTCCTACCTTGGCTTAGAATAATCAGAGAAGCATCTCTTCATCTTTTTCCATCTTCCTTCCTTACCAGATAGGTATTCTGAGCTGATCAAAGGTGCTTTATTCAAATGTCAAAATGTTTCCAGGGGTGCTAAACTCCAGGAGATTCAATGTTGCACAGATTCAATATATGTATAATTTATAGATAAACAGAAAGAGGTTGCCAGGCGCTTTTGATGAACACTATGGCAGTTGTAAACGCTCCCAGTTCAGGATTTCACAGTTTGAAAGGCCAGTTTCTAGCGACCAGGTGGCTATAGAAAGTGCTGCTGCTTCCCCATTGAATCCTGCCTTAAAATCACAGTAACAGCAAACATTATTACATCATCAACAACAAGAAGAAATGAAGTGCAAATATTCCTTTGAAACACACTTCCATTGACTTTTGGAAGTTCATTTTTGTTTCCTTTTCTTTTTTATAAAGTAATTTGTATGCACCTGTCACATCTTAGCTCTTTATGTAAAATGCTCTGCATGAGAAGCCTTCAGAGGGATGGTCCTACACCATAAATGAATATAAAAAAATGTATTTCCGCCCAGTGTTTCCATTAGTCTAAAAAATACCACTTAAAAGCTTTATGAAAATTGTATTCCACATCAAGATCATAAGCCTGAGTCACCTCCAACCCCTATACATACAGTTGCATCTAGATACATCTGAATATATTGTAAAGGACTGAATTATCTAGAAGCAAAGTGGTATGCTGCTTCAACTTCTGAATATCAAATGCTTTTTTTTTTAAAGCTTTCTCCCTCAAAGTGTGGCTCTAGTAGGTGCAAATTTTATATGTAATGAAATAAGTGCAATCCTTTGTAGAAATAAGTGGGTATTTCTCAGAAACTGTCAAAGTCCAAATCCTTCAGTTACACTAGGAAAAAGTCCTTAAAATAAATGTAGTTATATCTACATTAGTCACTTGAATCAATTCTGTCATTTCCCTAACATGTAGTATTTGGCCAGTCCAGGATGCAGAGGCACTATATTTTAAGGATGCCCTCCATGTAGACACCTCTTTCTTATTTTGAGTGAATTTTACTGCTTCTTATTACATTAATCATTCGGCCAGCTGGCCAGGCAGCCACCAGTCTGCCAATCCACTCATCCATCCATCCATTCATCCATCCATCCATCCATCCATCCATCCATCCATCCATCCTTTCACCCACCCATTCACCCAATCATCTAAGCTTATTCCCTGAGACCCTGAAAAATGTGTCAAACCCCACCTGCATATGAGGGCCTTCTCCTATTGGAGGAGAGTTCTTGCAGTCTTCACTTGCCTGGTGTAAACACCCCTAGTTTATTCAACTACTTTCATACATTGTTTTCCAGAACAACCCAGAGCCAGTCCTCTTTCTGCAAAGTCCCCAGGATTATGACTGTACCTCCAGCAACTCTTCTTCTTATATGCCTGTCGGTCACAGCCTGTATCAGTTAGGAAGACCCCCCAGATGCAAGTGACAGGAAATACAAAGAGTACTGCTTTCAACCTTAGGCCTATCTAGTTATTTAAAAGTCATAGCGGTCAGCAGACTCAGTGTTGGTCTGGCAACAGCCATGCCATACATACCCAAGGTCTTTCATGCTTTCTTCTGTTTTTCATGACTTGTGAGTTAATTTGACTTCTCTTCACTTCATTATTGCAAGATGGACCCAGATAGTTCCAGGATATGCCCATAGTCAAAACAGAAAGCAGAAAAAAGGAATGGTACCAGGTTGTTGCCTTCTTATTCCATCCATTGTACTAGGAATCTCAAGTCCACCTGGAGTTATTTTAGTTTCCCCATGGCCACTCCTTGCTGTGGGAGGAAAGGAAAAGTGATTTTCTAGCTCAGACTGGGGATGTTGGTGACAAAGAACCTGGTTGATCAGGGAGGGCGGTGGAGTGCCTGCTGCCTAGGTAACAAACCATGCCTGCTGCACATTGGAGTATGAGTGTTCATGGGCAGAAGTGTTGCCGCCTTAGGCAACGATACCGCGGGAAAGAAATCGGAGGCAGACTGGGAATGAGTGGTTCCTTTATCGTTGCTTCTTCTTCTTCTCTATCTTCTCCTTCTCTGACGCCCCCAGCCTGGTTAAATACTCTTTACCCATCAAGCATACACGTGTCACAAGCTCGACTTACAGGTGCAGCATGCAGTGCCCACGAGCATAGAAAAATTCTTAGTCAATTACATTAAGGTCAGGTGTAAACAAGTAAACGCCTCCTCTTGGCTCTCAGCCAGCTGCCATCTTAGCTACTTCCTCATTAAAGGCTCTTACACAGAAGGACCCTCATTCACTTTAGTATCCCCAGTTCCAAGACAGAACCCGGTACAGTTTTGACAAATAAAAGGAGAGATCAACTTGAATGGGTAAAGCAATGAGTAAACAACCATCGTGTTTTATTCCTTTATGAGCTTTCATATTATTCTGTCTACACCCACCTTGGAAAGGGGCACTGGAAGGGAACAAGCACTGCAGATGTGGGCTTACCAGCCACAGTGTCAGGTGGGACTGTCACCTGCTCAGTCCTGATGTCATTCATCTCTGAGTACAACCAAACGATGAGCTAACGTTTGAGCAGGAGTTCACTTTGGACTCACCTTCTGCTGTTTCGCAGAGCAGACACCATGTGGTTTTAATGCAGAATGTGGCCAAGTCCCATCCTACAGTAGTCTATGTCTTGATTGGTTTCATCTTGCCAGATTCACTCAGCTTCACATTTCCATAGATATTCATCTATGATCTGTATGTCAGCTGAGTCTGTATTCAACAAATTTGCAGCAAGGTGGATGAGGAAAGTGCTCCAAGTGCCAGTAGACACCTAGGTACTAGTTTTCTGGGGATGTTGTAACAAAGTCCCAGAGACTGTGGAACCTCAACGACAAAAACTGAGTGCCTCACAGTTCTGGAGGCCAGAAATCTAAGATCAAGGTGTTGGTAGGACAGATGTGGAGAAGCTGTACTGGGCCTCTCGCTTAGCATCTAAGAGTTTGCTGGAAATCTTTGGTGTTCCTTGGTTTAGAGAGGGATCCCCCAAATTCTGCCTTCGTTTTCATATAGGATTCTCCCTGAGTGTGGATCTGTATTCAAATATCTCCTTTGCTTGAGGATAGTAGTTATGTTTGATTAGGGACCATACTGGTGAACTTAGATTTTTAAAAAATATTTATTTATTTGCTGTAGTTGTACACATGTGTTTTTATTTTTACATGGGGCTGAGGTTCAAACCCGGCTATGCACATGCTAGGCAAGTGCTCTACCACTGAGCCACAACCCCAGCCCCTGGTGACCTTATTTTAAATTGACTACCTCTGTAAAACCCCATCTCCATGGGTCACACTCTGAGGTTCGGGGGTTAGGAATTCAAGTGTAAGTTTTGGAGGCCTGCAGTTCAGCCCATAGCACAGTCACTAGTCTAACATGGCCCATTAAACTGTATGCATGGGGGTGTTTGAGAGGCACTGGCTGTAGAGGAAAGCTGGACAAGTCATGGAGTTAGGTAAGCTGGATTCAGCCAGCTCTGACCCTTATCATCAGCACATCCTTGATCTGTTTCAACCCTAGTTCTGCCAAAGGTGGAAGCTATTTTATTAGAAATAATTATTCAAGAATCCATCTGGAGTGGTCATCTCTACATGTTCAAAACCATTTATTTATTTTGGCGAAAAACTCTTTTCTATCATTGAGTTACTTCTCATGTACCTTAGTCTGTAGGTCTGGAAATATATATATTTTCTTCTACCCATTCACAGTCTGTCTCGGTCTGTTTTACATTCCTATAATGATATACCTGAGCCTGGGTGACTTTACGAGGAAAAGAGGCCCAACCGTAAACACTATAGCTGATTTCAGTTTTTTTCCACTCTTAGTATCTCACAGTGGTGATTGAATTTGAGTACATGGCTCCTTCAGGAACACACTGAAGCCATATCCAAATTGTGCCACAGTTCATCAGACATGCATGCATGTACACACATGGACACGTGAGTGCACACACACACACACACACACACACACACACACACACACACATACCTCTTTTTTTGCTAACAGGGGCTTTATCTTCTCTTATCAGTGCCTTTAACCCATTCTCTGTATTTTCATATGACACCCCCCCCACAAGGGTTCAACAATCTCATTTTCAAAGTTAATTCTATTCATGAAGAAAGGAAGAAAACCAACGAGTACTGAGCACACACTAGACACGGACATGCTAACGGGAAGGGTTCTCCGGTGCTGCGGCTCTATTAAGGTGACACGGCTGGGGAGTACCAGACAGAGAATGTGACCTCCTGGGTGAATTTCGAACGTGCAGTCTTTATCCACTATTTTTCAGAATCTGAATGCAGTGAATTTTGTTCAGGTCTTTTATTTTCAAGGAAACTGTGGGAGATTCTTTCCCTAGCACCCTGGGTTGCTCTGTCCCTGTGTTTCTAAGGGCTCCGGTGGCACTGAACATGTTTGCAGGGAGTAGAGTGACTGGCGATGACCTAGGCTTCAGGATGCCACCAGTTAGATTTGAGAGAAGAAAAGCCTACTTAATTTATTTGCGACTCATTTATTTATATTAATTGAGAATATGATTTGGCCAGCTCTAATCCTACTCTGATTTTTATGCAGGTTGACAAAGGAAAGGAAACCAAAACACAAAGACCATGAGGCAGCTTCTCCAAGCTTCCAGTTTCATGGCAACACCAAGTCACAGCTGATTGCCCTGCCCACGCATTGCAGGGATTACAGGGTGTGACGGCAAAGTGGCTTTTTGAGAAATGAGATGCTGCGTATTTCATTATTTCCAATATTGCCACTGTGCCAGGAATTGCTATAAAAGTGTCCCGAGCGGTGAAATGGAAGGGGGCGGACTTGTCCATAGCCGCCAAGTGATACGGAAGCCTCTGGACTTGAACATCACCCATTTGGGCCGCTGGCGCAGGCATGGCAGCTCCAACCAAAGCATTTACTAAGGGCCCAGCTGTCCTGGCTGCTGCGCAGATGCTATGCAAACAGCCAGAAACAGGAGCAGCCTGGCTCTCAAGGCTCAGATCAACAGAGGCTGAGACTCCAGGTGTGTCACGGTGTATCCACGGCATGGATAACACCATATCTTACAGAGCGCACACTCTTCCTTCCAATCTGAGTGCAGCCCACGTGAGAGGCAGGGCAAGAGGTGTTACCCAAATTTTCATGCAATTCAATGTGTGCACCGGCTCAGGTCCATAGTTTGTGAGTAGTTGAGTCAGGATTCTAATGCAGATCCTAGGAATAGTCTATCTCTGCTCCTTGTATCCCACACAAGTACCTTCCCCACACATTTTGCAGTTGCTATTTTTATGCAAATGACAGAATGGTACTATTTCAAATCACAAAGTCACCTTGGAGCCTGACTCCAACACCTTAATGCACTGACACAGAACTGGGGCTTCCTGTGATGTCCAACACAGTCCAATTGTGACAGATCTAGACCTAGAACCTAAGGGGACTGACGTGACACGTCCAGTACACTTAATTTTGCATTTGAATCAGGAGTATCATGGGTTTGCTTAAGTTTCTTTTCCTAATCAAAGTGCTTTTCATTGTTCCATTTTGCTTTTTCTGAGGTAGTTGGATGCAGCAATTGCTGCTGAAATAGGAAGATTCCCTGTGAGAGCTAGGAGAATGGAGTAGTGTCATTGGAAACAGGAAGAGAAGAGTCTGAAGTCAGCTTGGTTTTTATTTACAAGGAAATGGCTTGCTCTTCCCAATCTTGGAAAAAAGACGTGAGAGTAAAAGCATCGTCTGAACACAGCCTTTCCCACAACAAAGTCAAGGTGCATCCAAACCATGCAAGTTTGCAAGCTCTAACTACAGGGAACAAAAAAAGCTAAGACACCCCCGGAACCTGAAATACAGATTCACCTGCAAGGGGCAAAACCCTGGGACTACTGAATTTAGATACATGGAGCATGGGTACATGTTGGGTAGAAATTGACTCTTTTTTGACTTCCTCCTTATAAATGAATTGAAAGGAAACAAAAAGTTCTAGGAAGTTTTGTGTCTACCAACTGTACTAAAAAGAAGAACTAATACAAGGGCTCACACGCATGTATTTGTGTTCATATGCTTCAAACAGACCAGCAGGATAAATAAATGGCTTCATTTTTCTTTCCAATCAGTAAATCAATATGCATTTTTTGTGAGCCATGAGGATATGAACAGCAAGATTAATAAGGCACAGTGCCCTGCCTTGGAGGAACTCTGAATCCAGCTGGGAAAATAGGGACGTAAGGAATCAAAACCCACTAGAGGAAGGGTTATAAAAAAAAATCTATTTGAAAATGTTTGTGGGGCTGGGGAGTAGATTCTGCAACTGCTGGCCAGGGAAGCAGCTCCAGCAAGACCTGGAGGCCTGTGAAGATGGAAAACGGCACTCCTGAGGGAAGAATGAGGAAGAGCAGAATATGGGTGGAAGCCGGGACTGGCAGGGCTTGCTCCATGACCTTGCTCCATCTCCCAGCTCATGCAGCCCAGGCAGGAGGGGAGGAGGGCAAGGTGTGCTGGGTGGGAGGGTCAGCGCGCATAGCACAGTGAGAGGCTATGGGGCCTGGAGGAGTCACTCAAACCCTCTCAGATGCCACTCAGCAGGGGACTGATATGTCTAGATGTACGTCCCAGGGACTCACCAGCCTGCAGCACAGGGGAAGTTGCTCCTGGAAGAAGAGACCATGGAAGCAACATCTGCATGGAGGAGGACCTGGCTTTACCCAGGCGAGACTTAAGAGTGCAGGAGCCCTAATAAAGGAGATAGCTAAGATTGCGGTTAGCTGTGAGCCATAAGTATTACCACCTTCCATGGTCTCGTGAGACTTGGCCCGGGACACTGTGGATCGGGTTGGCGCCATTTGCATGATCTCCCGAGACTTGGCCCGGGGGATTGTGGGTCGGCGTCGGTGCCATTTTGTGGTTGTTGGAGGAGCGTGGACGGTGTGTCGGGGTGTTGTTGGAGCTGGAGAGAGAAGCTGGCAGAATAAAGAGCCTGTTTGTTTCCAGTCTGCCTCTGAACTTATTCCCGTGGCTTCGTTGCTCCAACTGGCCATCGCTTCAGGCGGCAACATAAGAGGAATACTAACTGTGGCTCCATGGTGTCAGAGACAAGGGCAATCCATCACCACTGTTATCCCAGGACGTGACATAGGATGTGGTGTCCTGGCTTTTGTTGGCCAAGTTGTGAATCAATGAATAAATAAGAGAAGTCTGTGTGTCTGGATGTTTCCAGAGCCCCATGGCTGCATGTTCTACATGTCCAGTTTCAAAATGCTCTGCAGGAATCAGCCATCCAGTCCACTGCGGTGTCCTGACACTCCAGTCAAACACCACATTCACCTCTCACCAAGAGGGGAGATTCAAGAAAGCTATTTAAACTCTCACACACTCTCTTCAACTTTGATTAAAAGAATAGCAATGACACCACTATCATTCACTAATTGAGGAGGTGGTGATAGTTAATGCACAGAAAACATTCAGAAAGTTGGTGCACAGTCACTGCTGAATATGCATCAGCCAGGGTAATAAAATACAACCCTAATGAAGATAATAAAATATGCACCTCCCATAAGAAAAACATGTGGGGTTCTATGAATTTTCTGCACTCTTTATAAAGCTAGCAAGCACAATCAAAGATGGGAGGTGGAGGAAAGAGAGTTGGACACAGGCTTATGATACCTGTTCATCTTACCTGCTCATGGGTCATGTGGTCATCTAAGTGAACATGACCAGTGGAATTAAGGCCCTTCATCATATAAATCTGCAACATGAAATCACTCATGCTCTCTTTAACCATCTACCAAGGGAATGGTGGAATAGATGAGTACCAGGCAGACAAGAGGCAGATTCATAAGGTGGGAGATCCCCAGGTCCTGGGGATTAACATAGAAGGCAAAGGAACCAGAACCTTCTTCAGTGGCCCAAGATGAGAATGGGAAATAAAGCTCCCCTGAACTAGGAAACTGAAGTTTTAGGTTAATTTCCCAGGGCAGCTAGTATAGCTAGTATATTTTAAATGATATCAAGTACAACCAGAACTTAAACCTCAACAGTTATAAAACTCTTGAGAAAGGAAATGTGTAACCTTTGGAAAGAAGATTCCTCAAATAGACCAAGGCCCACCCACAAATACATGTACCAAGAAGAGTCAAGAGGCAAATCAGAAAGAGGACGGGCGGTGCCAGGGCACAGGCTGTAATGAGATGGATTTGAAGCTGAAAGTCAACAGCAAAAAAATGGTGGCTAAGTCTTGGATGATTTGTGACATAACTATGAATGGTACCTTTAAAATTCGATTTTCTGTATCTTTCATAAACTTGTATCCAGAATTTGTTAAATTTGTTTAATTGTAATCATTGATTCACAGGTTCTTTTGAATATTCTATATATTTATAAAATAATACTTTCTACAAATAATGACAATTATATTTCTTCATTTTCATTCAAAAAAACCTATTTACTTTTCTTTTCCTATTACACTGGCTAGGACTTACTGTAAAATATTGAATAAAATTTGTGATTGGATGTATCTTCATCTTATCTCTGATCACAAGGAGAAATTTTCCAAATTCACTATTAAGTGTGTTAAGTATGTTAACTCTGGATTCATTTATTTATTTAAAGATATTGTTTATCAGATGTGGAAATGTTCCTTCATTCCTGTTTGCTAGTGTTTTAATTATGAATAAAATAAAATTTTATTAAATACAGAGTTCTTACTTATTAAGATAATAATGTGACTTTCATAGTTTTGCTTTGTTTTTGTTTGATATTTTTTGATATTAAATGTTGCATTCTTGGAATAATCTTCCCTTTATCATCATGTCATCCTTTTTACATTTGTGAAATCTAAATTGCTAATAATTTCAAATTGCTAGTAATTTTCCTTTCTTATACTGTTCCCATCCAGTTTTGATATCAAATTTTATTGTCCTCATAATATGACTTGAAGGATTCTTTTTTCTTTTGCTCTTGCTTTTTGAAAAATCATTTTTTGGAAGGTACTGGCTTATGATATATCTGAAAGATAGTTTGTCATTAAAACTAGAAAGAGGTTTTAAAAAGACAGGCATAAAGACAGATGATATGGTATGGTATGATATGATATGATATGATATGATATAAATATAGATATAACATGATATGATGAAAAGATCTCCTGGAAGAAATCAGAATTAAAGTTCACATTCAACACAAAGTAAATTTGCTAGAAAACACAGGCAAGAAAATGAACAATGCAGAAAGTTCACTATTTCCTTCCAGTTACTCAGAACCTTGAAGCTTCCCATATAGAAGGCCAGGAATTCCAAGCAGGAAAGAGACTTTGTGATCTCTAGCTAAGGGGGAGACTCAGGGGCTGGGCTAGGGTAGCTCAATGGCAGAGAGCTGGCCTATCATGCATGAGGACTTGGGTTTGGTTCTCAGCACTGAAAATAAATAAATCAATCAAAGTGACAGAAACAAATGTTTTTAAGATAATAAGTTCCAAGTGGAAGGCAGATCTAAATACTAATAATAATGATAATAATAACTAATCAGTTTTCTGTATTGAAAAAAGCATATTATTTTTACTAAATTCTAAATTCTGCATGAAATTAAAATGCCAATGAAAGACAATGCTGTCAAAGTTTTGCTGAAATCAAGGCATCCCAATATTACTGGTAATATAAGTTGTCAAATCTGTTTAGGAAAGAAATATGGAAGTGCATTTTAAAGAAAAAATATATAAAACAATAGCCTTTGAAGTAGCATTACTGCTCCTAATAATTGAAGTGAAGAAAATTATCCCAAAGTTGAAAGTTCTATATATTTAAAAATGATTCTTAGAGCATTATTTATTAATAGCAAAATGTTTTTTTTTTTTTTTAAAAAAAATCCACAAAAACAAAGCAGGAAGCACAGAAGTATCCAACACTAGGACAATTGTAAGTAAATTTTGCCACAATAAGCAAGGTAAGTACGGTTCATAACAATTGGTTAATTATTCAAAATAGTTTCTAGAGAAGATTTTTAATGTTCCCAACACAAGAAAATGATAAATGTCCGAGTTTACAGATATGCCAATTGCCCTGATGTGATCATTATACATTATATACATGTATTGAAATGTCACACTGTACCTCATAAATATGTACGTGTGCTCTGGGTCAATTAAAAATGAAAATATATTTTAAGATTCTCTCATGTTGGTCACATGGGATATAAAGTGCTGGCTAGCATAACCAAGAAAACATGAAAAAAAAAAAGTTTAGTTGATATGCTGATTATGCATGCAATCGTATTTCTACATCATTTTTCTACTATGTAAAAATTATGTGTGTGGTTGAATAAAAATTGAAAGAGAACAAAGACAAATGAACATTATATAATGTGTTTGGGAAGTAGAATTTTCTCATTATATTTAGAGATGCATTAATGTTTTTATAATGATGTTTGTGTGAAAAACTAGCATATAAATGGCTGTCATTTATTGAATTCCCATATTATGTTAAGCATTGCTCATGGTTTATCTTCTTTAATTCTTACAATATTTTATGAGGGAGGTACCGTTAAGATCCATCTTTTAATTAAATTTTAATTTTAATTTTCAAATGAATACATATAGATACTTTGAAAAGAGCAAACATCATAACTACATTCATCAAGAATGAAAGCAATACCCTGTCCCTGCCATTCCAATTCTTTTTAATATTTTAGTAATTTTTTTCTTATGAATCACCCATAATTCAAAATCACATGAAAACATTAGCCATTTAAAATTTTCAGCTTTAGATATGCATTTCTTAGAATTCAGGCATTGTTTCACAATGATTACTTGAAGAGATAGGTTAAATTGATAAACCCTTTGTCAATCCATGAGGAAAAAGAACTAGAGAGAACACAAGTTACTAAAATTGGGAATGTAAAGGGGATCATCATTCATTCTACACAGTTTAAAATTATAAGAAAACAATGTGTGTGGTTAAATGGCAATGTACTTGAATATTTAGAGAAATAGGAAATATCTACTGAAAATCATAATTTATTTTTAAAAAAGCAATAATAAATAACAATGTACTTTATCTATTAAGAAATCAAGGATTTAATTAAGACTTTCCCATCAAGAAAATTCAAGACAGGTGACTTTTTGGTAGACTTTATCAAGCATTTTGGGGAGTTAATATCAACTGTCCTCTATTCCATGTTCTGTTTTTGCCTTTTTTAATTTTTTTTTAACTTTGTTTTCTAGTAAGCATTTTTCCATGTTCATCTCCATCTCAACATTTGCTTCTGGAGAATCCAATCTGAAACTGCCACAAAAATAAATGCAGGAGAGTTTGAACAGTAGCTTTATTCATGGCAGTTAAAACCTAGAATCAATCCAAAGTTCTATCAGAAGAAAAGTGAAGGAATTGTGCTATACCATCAATAGTATATGACACAGCAACAATAAGGAACTAATGATGAGTGTGACAACCCATATGAACCTCAAAACCCATATGCTGATCCCAAGACAGAACAAAAGAACACGTGATTATGTAATATTGGAGAATAAACAATAAGAGTTCAGGAAAATAGACTTTAGAAAAGTGCTAAAAGTGGGGTTCCTTCTGTGACCATGGAACCTTTCTTGCTTGATGCTGGTGGTGGTCACAGGGCTGTATATTCAAGTAAAATTCATGAATCTGTATATTTAATGTCATCTTCATTTTATTGAATGTGCATTCTACTTCAATTTAAACAACAGCAACAAAATCATAATGAAAATGACAGAATTCCTAGAAGATAGACCATAAAATGGAGAGAACATGCTTGCTGTGGTCTCCTTTGCCTCTAATCCATTCCTTGACCTTTAAAAAAACTGGATTGGAGAAATAAGAGTCTGAATAACCGAGAATCCATGGAAGATGATGAGGGAAGAAGCTAGACACGCAGCTAAGGAGCAACTTGTAGAGACGCCTTCACAGTTATTTTGGCAGTAGGCAATGGGGGTGCCATGGTTGTAAGACCCAGGGGACCATATCATATTTCCATGCCAGAGCATTTCTCTGCCATCCCTGAAGTGAATTTTTTTTTTTTTTTTTTTAAGAAAGGAGGCAGAGTCATTAGAGAACTGTAACAAATGTCCAGGCAAGAAGACAAGTGATGTCCTGAATCTGACTCAAGGTTATAATGTGTGTGTGTGTGTGTGTGTGTGTGTGTGTGTGTGTGTGTGTGTTAGGAGAGGGGTTATTCAGAGAGATGCTGCTAATAAAAAATCATTGGACAGGGCTACTCATCAGCTTGCCAAAGCCTTGCATGCTCAGAAGAAAGATGCACAGACTCAACTCCCATCAAACCAACACATAACCACATAGTTAGTTTTGGGAGGGATCTGTTCTAAAGTGTCCTCTCAGGATAAGCGAGAAACTTCTTCTGCTTTGCTTGCTCATCTAGTAGCAATGGACTAAGTAATTGGAGCCAAAGCTCTCATTGAAAAGAATCAAGAAAGCTTGAAATTAGAATGTAAAAACAGATCTTATCAAGAAAAAAAAAAAAAAAAACCCAATTTTAAAATGGGCCAAAGACCTTAACAGACATCTCAATAAAGAAGATAAACAGATGGCAAATAAGCATATGAAAAGATGCTCCACATCAGATGTCATCAGGGAAATGCAAATTAAGAAACAAGGAGACACCATTACACTTGCACAAGAATGGAAAATCTAGAACAGGGACTATAGAAAGCAGCCAAGAATGTGGAGCAGCAGGAACTCAGTCATTGCTGGTGGGAATGCAAATGTTTCAGCCACTTTGGAAAGGAGCTTGGTATTTAGTTACAAAACTAAATACAGCTGGGCACTGTGGCATATGCCTATAATCCCAGCAATTCTGGAGGCTAAGGCAAAAAAAAAAAAAAAAAAAAAAAAAAAAAAAGTCCAAAGCAACTTACTGAGACCCTGTCTCAAAATAAAAGAATAAAAAGGACTGGGGATGTGCTTCAGTGGTTAGGCACCTCTGGGTTCAGTCCTCGATACAAAACCAAACAAATAAACAAACTAAACCATAAGATCTAGCTATCACACTTCTTGGTATTTACCCAAAGAAGTTGAAAACTTGTGTCCACTCAAAAAAAAAAAAAAAAAAAAAAAAGTTCACAAATGTTAATTGCAGCTTTTTCATAACCTCCAAACATGGAAGCAGCCAACATAGCCTTCAGTAGGTAAATGGAGAGATAAGCAGTGGTACATCCAGACGTGGAATAGTGTTCTGCATTAAAAAGAAGCCATGAAGACACAGAGCAAATTTAAATGCACATGAACAAGTGAAAGAAGTTAATCCAAAAGAGCTGCAGAATACAAATCTATAGAGACAGGATAAAGGTGACGGATTGCCAGAGATTGAGGGAAGAGAAGTGGCCAGGATAAGACACTTTAGGGAGTGAGCACATGTCATTATACATGTGTTTAAACCCATAGAAGGGACAATGCCAGACTGAATCCCAATACAAACCATGGTGCTTCGGTGACAATGATGTGTCAATATAAGTTCATCAATTATAAAAATCTATTACTAGGGCTGGGGTTGTGGCTCAGCGGTAGAGCGCTCGCCTAGCACGTGCGCGGCCCGGGTTCTATCCTCAGCACCACGTACAAATAAACGCATTGTGTACAACTAAAGCAAATAAATAAATATTTTTTTAAAAAATCTATTACTCAAGTAGGGGATATTGATGAAGCAGAGGCTCTGCTTATGGAGGAGCAGAGGACGGATGGGAACTCTTTGTACTCTCCTCTCAATTTTGTTTTGAACCAAAAACTGATGTAAAACCTCATCTTAGGTGTCAGAGTGAACAGGTCAGTAGCCAATGACCAAGCCAAGTTCAAGTGAAGCTCTGGAATCCAGTCTGTGACGGAGTTGCCTCTATCCTGCACCACACTTCTGTCCCGGCAGAGGTGTCCAAGAAGCCAAGCTGCAATTTTGGTGACTTTGAGTGGCTAAGAGGACACCAAGGGCAGGGGTGCTGCTGGTCACCCTCTACGTCAAAGCTGGGCTCAAGTTTTCACCTGACAATGTAGCAGAGAAACCACCACAAAATCCGGTGCCTTTTAATAGTATATTCCTAGTTCTGAGTTCCACAGGTGGATGGGGAGTCTCTGTGTCTGGCTGGGGGCATTGGGTCTGTCCCCTAGGGATGGGTCAGTTTAAGCTGCTCTTTAAATACCTGCCATCCTTCAGTCAGCTGCCTCCCAGGCTCCCTTCTCTCCTGGGGAAAGGCAGCACGTGAAACTTCGTTGCTGACACCCCCGCCATCTACAGTGGTAAGAGCACGTCACCGGCCAGCCCAGGCGACCACTCACCTCAGGGGCAGGCAGAGGCCTGAGACTTTCCTGGGCAACAACCCCCTCTCCTAAAATCCAAATGCAAAGGACATAAAAACAAGGGTTTCAGAAAATAATCTAGGAGACTCTTAATGAGCTCAGGAAAGAGAATGATTTCTTGAATACACACACAGAAAAGAGAGAGTGATAAGACAAAATGTATAAAAATTAGTTATTTCTATTTCTAAAAGATTCCACTGAAGATGAAAAAGTTAAGCCTTACAAAGTAGAATATTTTCCACCCACAAAGCAAATGAAGAATTTTTCATCACCATCTATAAAGGTCTTTTACCAGTCAATGAAAAGGTACCACAATAGAATAATTAAAATGTGGACAGATATTTGATTAAGGAGAAAGTTCAAATGGTCAATAAAATAACCACATGATAGGACGTTGAATCTCATTATTACTCAAGGATTTGCAAATTAAAACCAGAAAGATATCATTATATGCTCACATAAATGGCTAAAAGAAAAAATAAATGACAATATCAAGTGCAGATGGGGAAAGTGTCACTCACTGAAGGAGGGACAGGATATGGGAACAATCTCTTAAATAATGACTTACATAGTGACTTTGCAAACCCACTTCTAAGTACACACCCTGGAGAATTGAGCATGTGTTTCCAAGAAAGCATGCTTGGGAAAATTCACTAAAACTTGATTATCAATGATATAAATCTGGAACAGACCAAATATCTTTTAATAGATGATCTTATAAAAACACTATGCTCATGAAATGGCATTCTGTACAGCAGCAAAAACAAAGTACAGTTTCACACTACAGAACATGTGAAAATCTATAAATGTAATAAAAGCTAGGTATAAAATGATGCATGTTTCTGAGCCCTTTCATAGATTTTTTTTTTTTCCAATTTAAAAAGACAAAAGCAAATCAGCATGATGGCACTCATCTGTAATCCCAGCAGCTTGGGAGGTTGAGGCAGGAGGATTTCGAGTTCAAAGCCAGCCTCAGCAACAAGGAAGCGCTAAGCAACTCACTGAGACCCTGTCTCTAAATAAAATATAAAATAGGGCTGGGGATGTGGCTCAGTGGTTGAGTGCCCCTGAGTTCAATCCCCTATACCAAAAAAAAAAAAAAAAAAAAAAAAAAGCCAATGGCCTGCCCACTTAAAAGAAGATGAGGGAGGCTTCTCTGGAAGCAGCTGCGTTGGCTTTCGCTCCATTATATTCATAAAACTCTGCATTTATGTTTTAGACTTTTTTCACTGTATGGATATCGTCTTTCTCAATAAAATAATTTTTGAAAAGTATAAAATTGGTGACTATGCTAATATTTTTTGTGGATGGGGGGGGGTTGCCACAGGTACCTAAGACTGGATAGCCTAATCTAAACAGTGGAAATCAGTTCTCTTACAGCTCTGGAGACTGGAAGACTAAATCAAGGTGTTGTCAGAGGGGGCTTTTGCGGAATCCTGTTGCTGGGAATGTTTTTTCCCTGTGTCTTCACCAGGTCATCTCCATGTGCTGCGTGTGCTGTCTTTATCTGTGTCCTGATCTCATCATATAAAGAGACCTGTTATCTCACCCTAAGGACCCCACTTTACCTTAATTACCTCTTTGAAGGACCCGTCTCCAAATGCAGTCACATTCTGAGTTTCTGGGGATTAGAACTTGAGCAGATGAAACTGGGGACCCAGTTCAGTCCACAACAGTGCCCGAGCATGTCTCATAGGAGAGTTCTCTCGTCTGCCCTCACAGCTCTGTGTTCTGCTGGCGAGGACTCCTTGGGCAGCCTCGTGGTAGCTCACCGATGTGTTTACCAGAGCTCCAGGCCCTGCTCCAAGTGTGTCACCTGCAATAAGTCCCAGAACACTACCACCAAATTAGGCGCTTTGATTATTCCTATTTCACAGATAATGGCACTGAGGCACAGAGTTTTCAACTGCTTTATGTTTGATCACACTGGAATGCAAATGGTCAGCCTCCAAGATCTTCTCCCAAATTCCCTGCATTCTGCTCGGTGTCCAGGTATGAACCCAGGTGGAGGAATTCTAAAGGAGATCTGTGTGTGTGTGTGTGTGTGTGTGTGTGTGTGTGTGTGAGAGAGAGAGAGAGAGGGACAGAGAGAGAGAGAGACAGAGACAGAGACAAAGACAGAGGAGAGTGACTGAGAAAAATTTAGAATAGAAGCAGGTGGGATTAGAAAGTTCTAGAAGCTTTGTGACGTTTTGTGAGGTATTTTGCTGAACTGTGGTTTATTTGCTAAAATCTTCTCTTAGCATGTCTTCACAGTGTTTCCAGAAGCTCCTACATTGCTTCCAAACCTTTTATAACAGATCTGTTTCTTTTAGTAAGTTGGGAGGCTGAGGCCGCGAGTTCAAAAGCTAGCAGTGGAGAAGCCTGCACCCTGTCTCTAAAAACAAAATATATGCACACCATTTCAGGCAGGTGGGGATCTATTGTGTGTCTCCAGGGCCACATTTTGAAACTCTTCACGTTACTATTATCATTCTAATAATAAAAGGAGAATTAAAAGAAAGGAAAATAGAGTCTGTCCGGGAGAACAACTCCTCGCAGCCTTGTTAACCTGCAAGGCAGACATACCCCATTTCTCCCCACCACGCTCCATTCACTCTGTACCTCATGAACCACCCTTACTGGGCACCTGGGAACACTTTGCAGATAATCACACATGCTTCCATATGAGAAAGAATAATCTGCGTGTTCTTGGGACCCACCAGAGAGTAAGTCAATTAGCATAGAGGAGATATTAATCTGCAACTTGAGCCTACATGCATTTTCTTGATGTAGATTTATAGCTTTAAAAAATGTTCTTTTATTCCCTGACGATACATGACCATTTAAACAAAAATCACTTTCTCTTTCTAATTTTTCAAACAAAATGATTAATAGAAAAATCACTAACATGTCCAGTTCAATGCAGACATTTTGTGGGAAAATTTCTTGCTATTTTCATTCTTCAAATCATTTGTGTTTTTAAACCCTACATCCCCTTCCTCCACACTTCCAAATGCTCACCCAAGTTGTTATACCTTATTAGTTGGAGCATAGACCTTCCCAGTAGATGATGCTGGTTCTGAGCAAAGATCGAACAACTTAATGGCCATTGCTGAGCCAGCAGATTACAACCTGAGCCTCTGTTTAATCAGTCTGATCAGGGAGGCGTAGCATGATAGACCACAAAGGGATATGCATATATGAAGTGAGAGAGCCCCATACAGCACTGCAAGAATGTGCCCTTGGGGTGAGCACTTAGGAAGTTCCACAGCATCAGTTCTACTGGTTATCTGTGCTTCTGTTTCTCAGAAATGTCTGCTCCCTTCCTCTTCTCATCCCCAAAACTTCAGGGCAAAGAATATTCCCAGAGTCTTTGCATCCAAGTCTCTGAGCACTTTCTGGAGCAAATATGACAGTTCAAATAATAATTCCTTTGTCATTCCCTTTTTTATCTGTAAGTTTGTATCTCACTTCTTCCTTATGGTAATTTTATAAAATGATAGTGTTAAGAATGTCTTTTACTTCTTTGGGACCTGGTCAAATGTTTCTCCAATATACCTAATACTACTTTTAACAGTCAATGAAATTGAGCAAACCTTGATAACAGATTTAAGATTCACTAAAACTTGGAACCTGGTTAGTTTTGCCAATACCACATTTAAATGACGATTCTCCCTATTTACCAGAACACAAAGGAAAGATTTACCAATACTCAGATCTTGGAACCACTGAGGCTTTATCAGAATCAGACACAGGAATATGTAGGCACTAAAGGAGCTACAATTATATTCCTCCTGGAGCAAAACTATGTCCTTTACTTAAATCAAATAAATACTAAATAAATGAATACATAAACAAATGCCGTTTGGCTTAGATTGTAGTCCCCTTTGGCCATGCACCTCATTATTTTGTGACTAGCAGCCTTGGGACTGTGTAATACAATGGCCCTGGTGAAATTATTTTAATATTTATTGGACCCCCTGGCATGTTATTCCTTTTGTCTTCTTTTCTTTTTTCTTCTCTAACATTATTAGATGTCCCTAGAGTACCTGGTACCCATTATCACTCTTTGAACTCAAATATTTTCCTTTTTTTTTTTCTTTGTATCTCCTTTTTGGAGAAGTATGAAACTGCTTAAATTTGTCTTTCTACTCTCTTTCCTTATCTGTCTTTGTAGATAACATTTATTTAATTTTTGTACATTTCTTTGTAGATTTTTTTGGTTGAATTAGAGTTCAAAACTATCTTCAGATGTGGACTTCTTAGTATTTATTTAATGATACCATATACATTTTCTAATCTTCAGATTCATTCCTCTCTTTAGTCAACAAAATTTTTCTTCCATTATTATTATTTTTTTTTATTTGAATAGTGTTTTCTGCTTCATTGGTTCTTAAGTGTTTATCAGGAATACAAAGAAGGAGGACTCTCATGTCAGAAGCCAAGATTGATGGTGATGCTTGTTAAACAGGGGAGATCTGTACTGATAAAACAATCTCTCTGAACAAAAGAGAAGCTGGACTTTTGACAGGTTTGGGGGAAACATGGGATTAAGGACTAGAGGAGGTTAAGAAGAGGAAGTATGCAGGGATTGGTTGGTGGTTCAGCTGTGGAAGTGAGCTCTTACGGAGTGTGGCTATTGCTGATGGGCTGACTCAGAACTACAGAATTCCCACGGACTGGCTGACGTTCAAAAGTGCATCTATGGTAAAGAGGTGGCTGAAGACATTCATTTCCCACAAACTTCTCTTCACTTGCAACTCCTGCTTGTCAAGTTCCCTTTTTAGTTTTATTTTGGGTGATGCTGAAGAGCAAACTCAGGGCCCACACGTGCTAGGCTGGTGCTCTACCACTCATCCAGAGCCCCATCCAATGTCTCTCTTTAGTATGGTGCCTCCACATGGGCTCACTCTGGCTGGGGGTGCAGGCTAGGAGGGGACCCTGTGCTTACCCACTTGCAGATCCAGCATTGCAATCCCTCAGCAGGGCTCCTTCTCTCTGCCTGGAAATGCTCTCCTCTCAGCTAGATCCCAGCTCCTGGCAAACAGGGATCCTGTAATCTAGCAATTTACTAGATTACGGTGGTCCAGGAAAGTCTGAGTCTTCTAGTGGGTGGCATCCTGAGTATGTTGGAGAGTTCAGGCCATGAACAGACTGTTGAAGAAAGAGACAGTGACAAGAGTAAAACCAAGTCTCACTGGTCTCTGACCTCACTTGTGTGTGCTCATTACAAAGCTCCATTTGGAGATTTGCAATCTTTGAGAATGTTTGCTGCAATTGATTATTTCACAGTTTCTGCTAAAGACTAGCATGTGTTTTATCTTCTGTATTATACATTTTTTATACCAAACTATTGTAGATTAAGTTCTTGCAAAAATAGTATTTTTTAAATTAACCTAGATATTTTATTGAAAATTAAATTATAATTAAAGCATGAAATTAAATTAAAGTGTAAACTTTTTTTTGTAGAGTGCTAGGCAATTAAATATCCAGAATCTGTTTTTGAAAAATTAAGAGAATTAAATTACTAATATTTGTGAGTATGAGTTCTAGTTTAACAAAAATCTAATTTCCTTTATTACGAAGTTCACATTTTCACTATGTGTTTAGAGGGGAAAAGGGAAGAACTCACAGAAAACAAGAAACATCTTAACCAAGTCTAAAAGCTGAAGAAGGATTTGCCATTGGCTGCATGGTAATGGATAAATTAATGAACTAAAGTTATTTGTGACAGATTTATCAATACAGACAATTTGCTCATTTCAGTTTCCCTTCTTCCCCTTCCCTCCAACCCCCTTTCTCTACACTATTGGACTTTTTTTCCCTTTATACATTTTTTTTTAACTTGGTGCATTTTAGTTACACATAAAAGTGAACTTCAGTGTGATATGTTTGCACGTGCGCATAGCATAATTTGGTCCATTTCACTCTGCATTTTCTCCCCTTTATCATTTACCTCAATCCCCTTGCTCTACTACCACTGTTCTCCTTTCTATTTTTATGAAATTCTCTTTTTAAAAGAAATTCTTAATTTCTCTCTAGCTTCCATGTACAAGAGAAATATTTGACACTTGACTTTATGATTCTGGCTTATTTTACTTAGCATATTCTCCAGTTCCATCCATTTGTAAGTAAATGACATAATTTAATTATTCTTTATGGCTGAATAGAAATCTCTATTGTATATTTTTTGATACAGAACTACTGTAGATTAAGTTCTTGCAAAAAATTATAATTTTTAAATTAATAGATATCCACCAAAAATCAGTAAGTGGGATAGCTTCAAATTAAAAGCTTCTGCACAGCAAATCAAACAATTATTGAAAGCATGAGGAGACAGCCTACGGAATGGGAGGAAATCTTTGCTAGCAAAGAATTCAAAAAACCATAACACCAAAAAAAAAAAAAAAAAAAAAAAAAAAAAACATAAAACAAAAGTTACAAAACAAATAACCCAATCAATAGATGGCCAAATGATAAAGAAGAGAGAAGAAATACAAATGGCCAACAAATATGTGCAAAAATGTTTAACATCCTTAGCAATCAGGGAAATGCAAATCAAAACTAATGGAGATTTCATCTCAACCAGTTGGTATGGCAATCATGAGGAACACAAATGATAATAAATGCCAGTGAGGAGGTGAGGGCAAAGGTACATTTGCACATGATTGGTGCACCCACAAGTTCATGTAATTTGAATCTTGAATCTTGCAAGGAAGCGAATCCTCATGTCATTGCAGAAATACCAGAACAATGTCAGAAATGGCGGGGGTGGGAGGGGAGTCTCAGATCTGGTCCTCAATCTGTGCCTTGCACCACATGGCTCTGGCCAAGCTGGAAACCTGCTTTGTTTTCACCCACACATCCCAACCAATCGATGCCAAGAATAGGCTCTGGATGGACACAGGCCAACCTGCCCCCATTTCTTGGCTTGGAATATCCAGCTTTCTGGCATGGTTCTTGAATACATTTTCTGTCTATTCCTGATGTCATCCTGATTGAAAATGGTATGGTACTTACAGAGGATCACAGAGTCTAAGATTGGCGTGACCCAGGCCTAAGGCCAAGGACTTGCAGGGTTAAAGCTTGGAAAGTTCAGGTTGGTTCCCAGAATGAGATGGTTACCACACTAAAATACCACCGAAATTTCCTCTGAGGGCATTCCTTCTTTCTCTTCCTCCCTTTCCTTACTATCTCTCTCCCTCTTTCCTTCCTTCTCCCTTTTCTTTTATCTTCCCTTCTCTTTTCCCCATTTCTTCCTCCTCCCTTTCCTTTTATATTTTCCTTTTTCTCCTTCTTTTCTTCCTTCCTTCCTCCTCCCTCCTCTCCCTCTCCCTTCTTTCCCTTCTCTCTTCTTTTATTCCTTCTGATTTTTTTTTTCATTTGAGTGATAAATTTTTAAGATGATTCAAGGACTGTTTAGTAATTGTTTGGACCTTCCAGTTGAAGGAAAATTTAAAAAAAGATGACCCAGTAGCTCTGTCGCTTTCATTTCTCCAGTTAGCTTGTGTTATTTCAGTCAGCCTCTGCTGAGTGATAAGACGATTTCAACACTGGCAATGATGGGTTTAAGTAAGCAACCCAGGTCCTTCAGAGACTAATGGCCATGAATCTGAAGGAAGTATCAGGATCACAGTTACTCAAGTCAGTTGTTTTCCATAATGATTTTTCTGCTGTTGAAACCAGAATCTATATTTATGTAATATTTAATGGTAGAGAAGATTAAGCTACAATATTTTTTTATTCTTAGTTGTTAGAAATGACAGCAGAATGTATTACATTCATATTATCCTTTAAGCTACAGTATTTTGAAACTGAGAAATTTATAAAGAAAAATAAAAAGACTTGCGCACTGTCGATGGGTTGTGAATTGAACTGGCCATTATAGAAAACCAGATGAAGTTTCCTGAAGAAATTACAAAGAGGACTACCATATGATCCAATAATCCCACTTCTGGGCGTTTATCCAAAAGAATTAAAATCAGGATATTCGAAAGATACCTGCACTCCCTTGTTCATGGCAGCATTATCCATGATAGCTCAGAAGCAGAAGCACCTACCTGTCCATCAGTGGATGGAGGGATCAATGTAGAATGGTATGCTCACCTAGTGGAGGATTGCTCAGCCATGAAAGATGGCGATCCAGCCATTGGAGAAATGCAGATGAATGTGGAGGACATCGTGTTAAGTGAAGAAAAGCCAGGCCCGGAACACAAATCCTGTGTGTTTTCACTTATCTATGAAATCTGAAGTACTCACTTAGATGTATAAAATAGAGTGGTGTGCTACGGGGAGGGATAACAGGTAAATGTTGGTCCAGAACATAAACACTGTTATGCATACAAAATAAGTTCTGGAGATCCAACATATGATGTAATGACTACAGTTGGCAATATTATATTTCAGATTAAACCCTACTAATTGCACAGATCTTATGTGCTTTCAACAGACACACAGAAGAAAATAATAACTTTGCGAGTTAATTGATATTGTAATTAGCTTGGTTGTGGAAAATCTTTCACAATGTGCACATATATGCCTTAAATATATCCAATTGATAAAATCAAATTATGTGCATCTAGAAATACGACATAATGAATCTCACTATTGTGTATAATTATAATGGATCAAGAAAAGAAATATATCTAATTTTTCTTTAGCAATCCTCCCTCAATAAAACTGGAAACTATTTTTACAACTGGTAGAATATTGGGGGGAAAATCAGAAGATAGATAGGTTTTCCAACTCATCCTGGAGAGCAAAGGTGTTCTCTGAAGGCCAGTTCTGGGGGTGAGGAAGGGGCAGAGCTGGTGGGACTCTCGGGCTCCCACTTTCATTTCACTTCCCGTAGCCTTGGTTTCATTTGACGAGTGTAATAAACTTCTGTGCAGCGTTTTATTACTTTGGGTAATATGTTTCATCTCAAAAAAAAAAAAAAAAAAAAAAAAAAAGGGAGGAGGAAAAAACAGAAACTCCCTCGTTTTATAGTCAAGAAGAGTTACCCCAAAAGGCAAAAGGATTGGGAGAGACTAGACAGACAGAGGTTGTGAGTCTCTAAGCATGTCGCTTGAACTCTGAAAGCCCCCACTCCTCTCTACTCCCGGCCTTTAGCCCACTCAGCGGAAAGAGAAAGAGTAACGTTCTACTCTGCAATTCTTCCTGGAAGCACCAGGATACAGGGGCAGGTCCATCGAAAGTGCAGGAGATTCGTTAACTAGAGTAAGCTCTGTGCACCGCCTCCCTGGCAGGCAACGCAATCATGCACAGGCTCTGTTTCTTCACAGGATCTTGGCTGTTAGCTCAGACACGCTCCCTTGAAGTTTCAGAGTTTGGAAATAAACCCTGTGTCAAGGTGTGGCCTCCCCTACCTCCTTGAAAGAAGGACCTCATTCCATCCTCATCGATCAAGTGTCACCACACTTATCCGACCTCTGGAAATAGCTGCCGCAGCTCTGAACGTGCGTAGCTCTGAAGCTCCTGTCAAGGGTGTTCTGCTTCAGTCTTTTCCTCCTCGTCCTCCTCCTCCTCCTCCTCTCTCAGGCCTTTGATTAATTTGCTCCAGACCTGAGCTAGCAGGCTTCCTTAGCTCCTTGCCCTGTTAACCTACCTTTAGAGACTCCTGAGGGGGGCTGATATCTCTCTCTACACACTGGGTTTTACACAGCCTTGTCCCTTTGTCCTAAAGAGTAGATGTTGATAGCACCTTCTATTCTGAGGCCATGTGCAGATTTCATTGAAGTGTTATCCCCCCCCCCGCCCCCCACTTTCCAGGTCATTAACGGTGAGATGAGGCCGCCCAGGAAGGGCCACGTTTCAAAGTCTCCTCACAACCGCAAGCTTCACTATCTTGCTTCCTATTTCCTCAGTCGCTTTTCAATCTGAAGGTTCAGAAATAATTCCTATGCAGGTGAGAAAAGAAACCAGTGCTTGAAATCTGATAACTGTGCTAGAGAAAACGGAAAGAACCGGGGCTTGAGGTCCTTCGAATGAACGCCATGTACCTGTTCGTGATGGCACGTGTGGGAAGGGATTTTAGGGTCTACGGGTCTCGGTTCTTGAAAATGAAACGGGGACTACTGATACCACCTTTGAGAAATCATTGTGAAGATTAAGTTGTGTGAGATAGTATATAAAACCCTGGACACAAGATGTCTTTTCTATCAGATATTCAATAAAAGTCGCTTCTTCCTTTTTTCTCAACAATTCAGTGAGAATCCAGGTTAAGGCTACTGTGCCCACATTGTCTCCCCTTGCCCCAAGTTCTAGTGCATGCCCACCCAGCGCCCAGCAGCCGACACCTGCAACTGTGTGCCTAAGTGCTTCCTACTCTGTGGCAGCTTGTTTGACTTCCCAAGAACCAGGTGGCAGAAGAACCAAGAAAGTAGTATCCCCAGGTAGGTGCCTTTAACCAGGGAGCAGAGTGGGTGTGCAAATTATCTAGCACCTCAACTCTTGTTTTGGAACTCTGAGGGGTTCACGCGTCACTGGCTCCCAGCTCTTCCAGCAGCTCTGAGCTCCTGATGCCACAGTAGCCTGCTAATGCATCCTTTATCCTCTGCCTTCTATCTTCCTGCCTCTATCCTTCTGCACCCCAAGGCAGCCCGAGAGCATACAGTAAACAGATGTTTGTACAGATTGCCAATTTAATAATGAGATCCTTGGATCCTGGTGCAGTGTGAGGTGTTGAATTAAAAAGTGTCCCCGTCTCTGCATTTTCTCCCACCTAGAAATGCCCAGATCCAGGCCAGGAGTCTACTCGGTGTGCTCGTCGTAACATTTTGCATTCATTGAAAAATTTGAAAACAACTTTTAAGTTATCTATTAATGCATGAGAAAATGATTGGTTACTATATAGCGTGGTATGACAGATACTCCAAGTTCTTTTCTTATTATTAAGATGGCAATCTGTACCATGATTCATTACCTATTGCAAGTGTCTTAAGTCCTTGCCTGGGAGGGAGGTATCCTCCGAGCTGAGTCTGATTTAGGCAGAACCATCAAGATAAGTAGTAGGTGAGTCCCGAGACCACAAGAGGGAGCTGAAAGTTGGTAGAGGGGGTCTGTGATCAGTGCATATGACTGACCCAAGAGCTTAGGAGTGGGGACATCATGGCAAGATGAAGCTTAGAGGGGAGCATGAGCAGGGACAGCCAGGCCCTGGACCCCGAGAAAGCTGGAGAATAGGAAGGAGGTGCCACACAGGGGCAGTGTCTGCAGCTTACTTTTCCGCATGGCCCACGGGTGTGGCTTTGGAAAAGCCACCAATGTCTGAGTGCTAACTAGGAGCTGGGTGCCAGAGTCCAGGCTGGCAGATGGGGAAGTCACTGGTGGTCACCTCCCTGAGTTTGGGTAAACAGGGCAATGGTATTACAACCTGTCTGCTGCCAGCAAGAGAGTGCCTCTGTGCTTGCACACCACCAATTTCACAGAGCTGCCTCTTCTCCTTTGTGTCATGATGGCTTCAGTGAGGACTTAACTCCCCTCCACACGCAGGTATTACCCCTCTCTGTGCCGCCTCTTCCATTGTTGCCTGACCTGGAGCAGAAAATAGGTTGCTTGCTAAATAGTCCCAGCGTAGGTACAATGTGGCCTATTTCTAGGTCAGCTGCACCTGGTGGGGAGGGAACAATGGCCTTGTGGTTAAAAGGGAATGCAATGCCCTATTAGGAGTTGCCATCCCTTAGATGGCTCATTAACCAGCACCGGGGCCCTGCTCCCCGAGCAGGCTCTGAAGATGAGAGAGCAGAGCTGGCACTGAACGCACGCTGTGGGGGGCACCTGGGACGTCCTGTAAAGAGCAGGTCACACTACTGCTCCGTGGGGAACGACTGTTTTAGCATCTGTACTGTCCACAGCGCTGCACTCTCTCACTGCTGTAGGCCTCTCTGGCAGGGGCTGTTGAATCCAGCAGGGCCTTCGATCAAGAGCTTCTAAAAGGTTCAGGCTCCGCATGCTCCTTTATCCAAGCAGGTCACCTTCTCCCAGGTCCTGATGAGGCAGTGGGTGCCACGTGGCCACAGTCCCAATGCCCTTGCTGACCCTGACCCTTCACTCAGCCCACCTCTGGACCATCACCTTCTTCCTGCACCATTTATCAAGTCCACAGATTACTGAATGACATGCTAAGTACAGGCAGGAGCTGAGAATGTGAACTCCTGAGTAACCAGACTTGGCTTTGAATTCCAGGCGGACCTGGTCCAGCCCTGGGGTCCTCAACAAGCCATTTGACCTTTCTAAGCCTCAGCTGACCCACAGCTGAAATGAAAACATTAACATAATGGTAGGCAGAAATATTAAATATTGAATTTTCATGATATGCTATTTATCATTTGTAACTGTCACTACTGTTAATAACTACCATTGCTACTACTTCAACTTGGCACCATATTCATATCTTATTATCATATACGTAAATGCTCAATGCTATGAGGTGTATGTAATTATCCTCACTTTGCAAATGAGAAAACTGAAGTTCAGAAAGAGTCAGTAATTTTTCCACAATGGCATCCCTACTATTAGGAAGTGCTGGCTTCCAAATCCACATTATTTCTTATTCTTTTATTTTCCTTTTTGATATGACATCCTTCCTTTCCATAAAACCTCCCCTGGCAATCTTTATGAAAAGAATCTGGAATTCAGAGACAGCTACTCCTGCACCTGACTTTGATAGTTAGGACCTGGCAGATGCAAGTTTTTGCATCGGGTTAAATCATGAAATGTCAGGGTTGAAATCAGAACTTGGATCTGAGTCCCCTCTGAGTAATAACAAAGGACTGAGTTTCTAGGCCACTGGAGCTGGTCAGAAGCCCTGTGATACCACCTGTCACACAAAAAAGTTCCAGCTCCAAAAATAAGAAGTACAATGAATCTACACTTATCCAGGTCAAGGGTTCTCAGTGTTGGCAGGATTGACACTTGAGCTTACATTACTTTTTGTGGTGGGGAACTGTTTTGTGCATCACAGGATATTAGTTTGCAGCCATGTACCCACTAGATGACAGTAGCACTTCCCAATAGTCAAAAAGAAATCTCCAGATATTATCAAATTTCTCCTGTGGAGAAAATTCCTCAGCTACGGAGGACTGGCTAAATTAATTGGAAGAAAATCAGGAGGAACCTGTAAGAAAATGATTTGGGGTTGTAAGATCTTTGGAGGGAGAAGTACAGAAAGCTTACTTTCTTGGGAATATTGTGGAATTCAGAATTGACAGAATTTGGGGGGATTCTAGCTTTGCCCCTTCCTGGCCACTCATGATCAACTCTACCTAGACGTCAGTTGCTCTCTGATTATTTCCAGGAGGAAAAGGGTTTCACAGATTATGTGCCCCAAGAAAACCTCCTATGTGGAAGTCTTGATGATAATGTGATGGTATTTGGGGGGTAATTAAGTAATGAGTGTTGCCACCTGAAGCGCTTGGAGCAACGGAGCCGCGGGAAAAACTTCAGAAGCAAACTGGAGACAAACAGCTTTTTATTCTGATAACTTTTCTCTCTGGTTCTAACAACGACTAACACACGCCAAAACACACCCTAAAATGGCGCTGACCCGATCAGCAATTTCGGCCAAGTCACTCGAGATCCTGCAACAAGTCCCGTGAGACTACGGGAGGCGACAATGGCCAAATCTCCACGGCTCTTAGTCAACTGCAATTCAAGTCAATTCCCCAAACAGGGCTCCTGCAAATGAGGTCATGAGGGTGGGCTCCTCATGTTCTGGTTAGTGCCCTTATAAGAAGAGAAACCAGACGCCTCCGTCTTCCTTCTCCTCTGCTGTGTGAGGACACAACAGGATGGCATCTGTGGGCAAGCCAGGAAGAGATTCTCACCAAGATCTGACCATGCTGGCACTTTGATCTTACACTCCTGGCCTCCAAATTGTGAGAGGATAAATTTAACTTATTTAAAATAAATTTATATATTTCTTAACATACTGACATAAATTAGCAGGGGTAATGGTTTTTTCTTATGGTTCACAAAGGGGTAATGGTTTTTCTTTATGGTTCCGGAGTGCTAAAATAACTAAATGAAGAAAATCGGAAAACTGTAAGGTAGCATGTGTTATTAATTATAGTTATTAGTTGCAAGGACATTTACCAATAAATGACTTTTGAGGGGCTGGGGTTGTGGCTCAGTGGTAGAACGCTTGCCTCACACATGTGAGGCACTGGGTTAGATCCTCAGCACCACAAAAAAAATGAATAAACAAAATAAAGATATTGTGTCTATGTATAATAAAAATATTTTTAAAAAATAAAAATAAATAGCTTTTGCAGTTTTGTTTTTTCAAAGTTTTGAAACAATGTACTTACTAGTGGCATGCCAAGGAAGGCTGGTGAAAACTTGAAATTAATATACACTTGCTTAATTCATTACTCACTCCACAAAGAATAGAAAAGTCAGACTCAGAACTTCTCCTCCTGCAGCCTATATTTCAGTGACCATACAAACTTGACTGACAAGATGGAGTCAAGAAAGATATTGAATAGAATAAAACCATAAACTGTTTCATGACAATTTTTAAATGCTTTGTTGGAGAAATTCAAAGTTCTCCTTCAGCACATAATGGAGCAAACCTCATTCACAAATAGCGCCAGTCACCATCTAGTTTCACTGTAAGTGACTAAATTATTTAGGAATACTTTCTTCATAAATAATATGTATGTAAAACTTAGAATATGGCCAACAATCATGATTGCCTTTACTGTGTTGCTAGAAATTAGTAAACTTCTACCCCACACATACACAGTACAGGAAACGAAAATGGAATGAGCAAGTATCTGTCCTTATGCTACTGCCAGGATTGCACAGTGCTGGCTGAGCGAGGCTGGGGAAGCTCAGGGGGATGTATTGGAGCCAAACAGAGTGCTCATCTCAAAAGAGCATTTGTTCCACAGACATTGATGAAACGTCAAGCATGTGTCGGGCATTGTGCTCGTTGGCAGAATACCGAGCTCCCACGCTGCCAATCTATGGTTCGCAAAGCTCTGGTGTGCAAACCCTGCCCCATTCATTCTCTCATTCGTTCTCTTTTGGTTATCAAATGGCAAGTAGGAACCCCTCTTCCCCATTTAACAAATATGAAAACCAAGGCACAGGGTGGATCGATGACATGATCCTGAATAGTGTCTGGCAAGATTCAGAGCAAAGACTCACATCCACGTGAACCAGCCTGTCTTTGTTACACAGGGTACTACAGTCCATCCAAACACACTTTCCTCAAAAGTGCTCATAAGCATGCAACCACAGTAGCTGGGTCTGTTGTCATTAACTAGATCAGCGCATTTGGTTACTGCTAAAATCCATTTCCTAAATTGTCCAATTCAGGCCTATTCTCAACTATAAAGTTAAAATTACCCAATGCTTTGTCTCAACTCAATTTACTTTCATTCAGTGTAATAGAGTTTCATGGAGTATCCACTTCATGTGTGAGCAAAACAGCAAAGAAAGTGGGAGGTCCTGGCCATCCACGTAGGCAGAGCACAGGGTGCCTTAGGATATGAGATTCTAAGAGCAGAAGAATGTGTATCGAGGCCACTGCAGGCTTTGTGATCCATGAGGTGTGGCTCTGCCTGTTCTGCTGTAGGTTGGGCGGTTGAAACAACAGAAATCTATTTTCCTACAGTTCTGAAGGCCATAAGTTCCAGATCGAGGTCTGGCAGGGTTGATTTCTATCTAATGGGGGCACCTGTCTGAACTTGCAGAGAGTGGACTTCTCCCTATTTCTCACATGGTCTTTTCTCTGTAGGTGTGCATGGAGAGAGAGAGAAGACATTCTTTCTGGTGTCCCTTCTGATAAGGGCACTAATTGTTGGATCAGAGACTCTCTCTATGACTTCATGTAGCCCCTGTTCCTTAGAGGCCTGTCTTCAGGTATAGTCACAGGGATATCAGGGTTTTGACATGTACATTTTGCAGACATATAAACATTCAGACCCTTGGCATTCCAGCCCAGCCACCCTCAATTCTTGTCTTTCTTGCATGTAAAAGACATTCATTCCATCCCGTAGGCCTCAACACTCTTCATTCATTTCAGCAATAGTTCTCAAGTCTGAAGTCCAAGGTCTCATCTGAATATCACCCTAATCAGACATGACTGAGACTCAACCGTTCATACCAAGGCAGAATTCCTCTCTGGCTGTGAACCTGTGAAACCAGAGGCAATTTGAGTTTCCAAAATACAAATACAAAACAGAAATCAGGAACTGAGACTAGGTCCCAAGAGAGTCTAAAATCTAGCCAAGAAAATGTCATTAAATCTTAAGGCTCAAGAAGAATCCTCTTTGGTTTGGTGTTTTACATTTTCTACCCTCTGGGGCAATAGTCCCCACCCACTCTCTGGACATGCTAGTGCAGCAACCCCATCCTATGAATCCTGCCACCTCAGCTTGGTGGGAAGGTCAGGGACACAAGCATTGATCTGTAGTATGTGGTTAATTATACAAGCAATGGAAAGTTATTGAACATCTTTATGCCTGAAACGACATGTATATAGTCTTGTTCCAGAAGTACCAATGTGGCTTGAGAGTTTAGGATAATTTGAGTGGAGGGAAAACATAGCAAGTGAGATGAGTTAGAAAGCTATTGTAGTGATTCATTCACTTCTTTTCCCCCCATTCATTCTTAGAGATTTATAGAACAATGGCTATTTTAGCAGGCAGCCCACCGACTGTTGAAGATGCAGTGCTAAGTGGGGCAGGCCAGGACCTGCTCTCAGGGACTTACTGTCTAGTGGGCGGAGGACCCAGTCAGAACATGGGGATGAGGTGGGTCCAGAGGCCGTGTAAAACATGATTCAGAAGTACAGTGGTGAAATCTACACCTGTGCAGATATGAGCAGAGCAGACGCAGGTAATGTTGGAGATGCAACAAGGTACATTCCGAGGCACGGACACTCTTTGTGATCCTTTCATCACATGGGAACTCAGTGGCAACACATTCTATTTGGGCCTGTTGAAAGTTGGCAGAATCCGTTTTACTATACCAGCTGCTTCCAACATGGCAAAATAACCTCCCACAGGTTAAAGTGAATCAGACTCCTTTACTTATTCATCTAGCCAACAACATTCAATGAATATTGCTCGTGTATCAGATACCATTGTAGGTACTGGGAATTAAGAGCTGAAGAAAATATAAGTTCCTGCTCTCTGGTGCTATTGTATTGGGAGAGTCTGATATGCACCAAGTAAATAGGTATATGATAAAGTTTTAGACTGTGATTGAGTGCTAGGAAGGAAACAGATGTGTGGAGGGTCAGAGAGCGATGGCGAAGGTCCCACTATAGGGAGCATGTTCAAGGGCACTGGGAAGAGACCTGAACAAAGCTCTGAGCTGAGTCACTTCAAACTTTACCAAATCCCCAGTGCACAAAGCCTGGTTAGATCTTAGAAATAAGAGCCATAAATTAGGAAACAGAATAGATCCCACCAGCCCACACAAGATGCTCTTCCTTGTCCATTTCAAACTGAATTTCTCTGTCTCTCTCTCTCTGTGTCTCTCTCTCCTCCCACTCCCTCCTTGTGCCCTCTATTCCTTCTCCCCCAGTTATTGTTTATCCAGAATCACAGAATGACAATTGCAGCAAAATGGGACATGAGGAGCAGAAGGAGTTTTCTGGGGAAGGCATTTTTCCCTTATTCATAAATAGCAATGAACTCTTAAGAACATCTCACACGTAATTGCCTAACCCATGTTTGATCTCTTTGCCCAGTGGAACTGTGCTGGCCAAACCCTGTCGACCACCCTAGGTCTGGCCTCTGGTGTTACAGTGGACAGATGTAGTCCCTACTCACCCAATGTCAGCCCTGCAGACTCCCAAGTGTTCCTCAGGCATGCTGACAACCGGGTGACCTCACATTCTCCTCTCCTTCCTATGTCTATTGAGGAAAGTGGTGAATATTGTGTAAGATACTCTGCCCCTTTCTGCTTTCTTTCTTTTATTCTTTTTCATTTGTTTCCTTTCTCTAAAACATGTGTTGAAAGTCTAATGTTAGGCCAGTGGCTTCAGAAGGAGCTAAATATCAAAACCATAAGACAAGGCCTTCAATCTTAAGATTTACCATCTATAAGGACAGAGAAGTTGTAAGAACAAATCCATCACAATTTGAGAAGGGTTATTTTAGTAGAAACAGGACAATGAACTCCAGCACTAAATAAAAATCCACTGCAAAGCAAGTCAGAGCAGGCCAGGATGTAACCAGGATAGGTCATTTCAAATAGGAGACAAGTCACAAGATCAAATCACTCATGTGAAGGTACAAGGAACTCCTCATTAGAACTGAAGCTCAGTATGCCCAAAGTTAGTCCAGAAATCATGCTGAAGACCAGGTAGGGACACAATTTCATTTCATCGAGTGTCACTAAGACATCCACATGAGCAGGACCATACAAAACAAAAACATCATCATTTTGTTTTGGAGACTAAAGAGTCTAATGATGCTTCTTAGTGTGGATTTAAAGGGTTCATTTGTTTATAAAACACAGGAGCACACGCCTGTAATCTCAGTACTTGGGAGGCTGAGGCAGGAGGATCGCGAGTTCAAAGCCAGCCTCAGCAATGGCGAGGCACTTGGCAACTCAGTGAGACCCTGTCTCTAATAAAATACAAAAAAGGGCTGGGGATGTGGCCCAGTGGTCAAGTGCCCCTGAGTTCAATCCCCGGTACCAAAAAAAAAAAAAAAAAAAAAAAAAAAAAAAAAAACAACAAAACAACAAAAAAAAAAAAAAAAGGAATCTTTTCTCCAGTTCAAAGTATTAGTTCCTTGAGCACATGAACCAGCTTTTTCCCCATCCCTCACAGAGGTAGTAGCAATCATGTGAGTATTATAGTAATAACTTGTATGGCTTGATAGAATGTGCAAAGCAATATCTTACACAATATCCACCACTTGTCTCAAAATACATAGTAAGAGAGCAGATGGTGGTCCGAAGGGTCACATGAGCTGTCCCCATCGTGGGCATGCCAATCAATAGAGGAGGGCTGGAATCCAGGTCTTCCATCTCCAAGCTAAGGCACATCCCTCTAACATTTAACTATTGCTTTCCCCAGAGAGACTGTATTTGGGTGGTCGTTGGAAACATGAATGAAAGCCACCTATTCTCCTATGACCAACCAAGCTGCCACCACTACCCCTACATCTATTGCCCATTCCTACCATTTCTAACCCATTCACATTGCAATCATCAGACTGCTGTAGAGAGGGCCCAAGAAACCTGAGAGCTGCTGTCGGCTTCTAAGAGGCTCCCGTGTCCACCACGGAGAGCTCCAGCGAGCGTGGATATGAAGTTGGCTCTTGGGCTCTGACCACTTAAATCCATGTGCACTGTAATGCTGTGCCCATCAGGCCGACTGAATACAACCCTGGCCCTGAAGTTATTGGCTGTGAGTCCTTGGGTGCATTCATTCTTCAAGAAAAGCACATAATAGAGAGTCCACTGACAGTGCCACACAGTAAGGCCCTACCTCAACACTAACAGCTCAGGTTCTGTCCAGGATCAATAAGTAACTCTGATTCTGACATTTGCCTTCCTTCATCAGAGGCACCTTGACTCTCCACTTCATCATAGAAGAAACTGCCAGAGGAGAAGGAAGACAAAAATAAATAAAATAGTATTTTAGAGCACTTGCTATGCTATGCATTCTGAGTTTTACATAGATTAATTTGTTTACTTTGCACAATGACCCTGTAGGGTCATTATTATTTTTCTGTTTGACAGGTGAGCATCACTGAGGGTCTGACAGCTCACATAGCTTGCCAGCGTCACAGAGCTGATAGACACAGAGCAGGGCCTCCTACAGCAGGTCACACCAGGCCTTCTCCTCATATGCTGCCCATGATCCTGCTGCTCACCCTGGAATACAGGTCTCAGGATTCTCATGCTAAGACTCTGAGTCCCAGAGAAACAAAGAGAGATGAGAAAATTCACACAGCTAGGAAACCGCAGAGGTGGTACTAATTCTAAGTATTCTTTCATCATAGCTCATATCTTTTTCCTATTCTAGGGATTCTGGCAAACAAGAAAAATTACTATCAAGTCTTTTAAAAATACTAAACAATAGTCATTTATATTCTGAGACACATATTAGGCAGTTAGGAGGCGTATAAAATTTACCATTATTACCATTTCTGTTTTTAAAATTAACGATGTCATTCTTTAACTAGTGAAAAACCCATTATAAGGAGGACTTAATTTCCTTCAAGTGCTGTCTTAAAGGCACAATGAGCAGCTACTCCAGGGCAACTCAAGGGGAGCAAATGTTGCAGGTGTGTGGGCCACAGGACTTTCCATGGGATTCCTTCATCCTAGCATCACAGAGCTGCCCAGTGCAGCAGCAGGGATGAATACAACCTACTTCACCCATGAACATGGAAACTCCCTGAAGTCACCCTATCCCAGAAGTCCTGGGGCATCATCATCCATCACCCTTTCTAATTCTTATAACACTGGGCTACAGTCCTCTGAGCTTTGCATTCTTGTTTTCTGTGGCTCTTAAGATACTAAATTTGACAGAGCTCAGCAAAAGTACTGAAAAAAAGATATTTTAACTGATAGTATTTTAACTGAAAAAAAAAAAAAGGATATTTTTTTCAGTTAAAATACTATCTCCAAACATATCCTTCAGAGTTGCCTGAGTTATCAAACCTGTGCCATTCAGGAAAAACAAAAACAAATCAAACAAACAAAAAACAAAACAAAACATTATCCTCCAAGCTATTCTTACTCGCTGAACTAGTTGTACAAAAAAATCGACAATCAGAACTATATTTTTATACAAACTTTCATCTGCAGCTTCTAGTAGAGGCAAGTTTGAAATAATAAATCCCTGAATTTTAATTTTACCTTTGTAATTCATTTTTTTTAATTTTAGATATTTATTTATTTGCTTTAGTTGTACACAATGTGTTAATTTTTTATGTGGTGCTGAGGATCGAACCTGGGCCGCGCACGTACTAGGCGAGCGCTCTACCGCTGAGCCACAATCCCAGCCCCTGTAATTGATTTTTTTGTATGAGCATGGTTATGAATGAAGCATTCTAATCCTTAGCTTTCCCATCTCAAAACTTTCCAGTCTATTATCTATCATGAAGAGCCGTTCTGAAGATTAAGAGAGATGATTTGTTCGCTCATTCCATCACTCATTCATCATCCGTTCAATAAACATTTTCAGAGAGATTTCTAAATACTGAGGACACTGCCAATCATTGTCAGTGATGGAGGTTACAGTCCTCTCATTCCCATTCTCTGAAAGTGTACTATCTATTGGGCGAGAGTTAAATGCATCATTAGGAGTGGGTATGGTGACTGCTAATATAATGTATGTTCAGATGCTCCAGGAACACAAGGAGTATCTCACACTGATTCAGTGGTGGAAAGTGCACAAAGAAATCAAAATACTTTTTTATTTTTTTTCCCTGAGGAAGATAAAATTAACCAATGAATTGATGGGTAATCTGTTTGAAGAAGTTTGGCCCTGGTGGAAAAGAAATGTGCTGTTTTGGTTTTTTGTTTTGTTTTGTTTTGTTTTGTTTTGTTTTGTTTTGTTCTTTTTTTTTTTTTTTTTCCTTGACTCCCCCCCTCTCCCCTGCCCCCTTCCTGTTACATACCTGGGACAAAGTTTGAAATGCTACTGAGCTCTTAGTGTGTTCGATATCTTTGATTCTAAAAAAAAAAAAAAAAAAAAAAAAAAGCCAATTTGGCTGTCAAACCTGCCTTTGGCTGTGTGTAACCAAAGCTATTACTTTTCAGTGTTTAACACTGTGTCTTCACAACTTCCCAGGTGCAGGGGGTGTGCTTTGAAGTACATACAAGATAAGATCCTATGGGGACAGGACTTTCAGAACGGTGGAGAGATTAATTTACACCACTGCAAAATAAGATCAACCTGCTGCTAATCAAAGTTCCACTTCCTATTTTCCAGAGCATTTCACAGGAGGATTTTCCCACTATGGGAAAAAAAAAAAAAAAAAAAAAAAAGTAAAAGATAATAGAAAAATCACTGTTGTGCTGCTTTGGGATGAAATAAACAACAAGTCATGTTCTGATGGGAAAGTTATCAGGCTGTCATTGCTACCTCTGTGCAGAGGGGAGGAAGGGAGTGTTCCAAGGAGGAAAACACTGGCTCCCCAGAGTCATGTAGTCTATGCAGATGTCTCCTTTTACATGCATTTGGCTTGAGCATGGCACTGTGTCTGATTATTGGCCTTCGAATCCATATAGCAAACTTAGTAAAGAATCAGTGTGGTGCAAAGAAAAGAAGATGATTATTTTGATTTTGTTCCGACTGTGCCACTTAGGTATGACCTAGAGCAGGTCTCCCTTCTTTATCCATATACTCCATGACATTAACAGAATCGTTTAGTCCACAGCGCTTTTGAAAACTAAATAGAGTGATGGATATGAAGACACTCAGGGTGCAATAAAGTAAATAAAACACTGAGAAAACTAAAATTAGGAAATGTAACAATAGTGAATCTGCTTTGAGTTAAACCCTTCCTAGCTCTGGACCTGCATTCGCAGGACTGGGAATGAGACAAGAGATACACACAGGTATACGCTCCCTGAGCTGATTGATGGACAGGTTGCGGGGCCTCTTTCAGAATCCTGGTCAGTCTCTTCACTTCCGTTTGGGAACTTGAACTCAACTTACCTATGGAGGCCTCCCACCACGCGTCTTCCTCTTTATAGACACTATTAACCTCATAAATCATCTATCAAGTTTTGGGTGAAGAAATGAAGGATAAGTGAAGAAAATTCAAGTTCTTCCCCTGCAGCCACAGAAGTGTGTTCTGTGGTACAGTTTTCCTCTGGGCAAGGCCCACAGGATGAAGAACACAGTTGCTGCCCAGTATAGCTCTTGGCACCAAGCCAATGATTATGGGATGTAGGTCACTTCTTTCTCTTTCCTTTACTGTCCTTAACCTCGTCCCTAACTTTGAGAATTAAAGTGAGGATATAGATAGTGTTCACCTGGCATCAAATCTTAATTCTTGCTTCTGCCATTGGTTCATTTCAATTTGCTGAAACCGATTAAGATCTTAGAGCATCAGGGTCTCCACACATGAGTTGAAGGTGTCATTGGCCCTTCTGAGAAACTGATCCTAAAACACTGACATACAGGAAATGGCAACTGAAGAGGTCAGAGGCATTAAAGTCAGTTCCTGTAAAGGGAATGTGACATCGGGACTGTGGTGGAGCACAGGGACAGATTTCCTTTTGCTGGATGTTGCTTGGTCCTTATGCTCCTGACACCAGGGCTGGTGTGCATTTCATGAGGTAAGTGCTGGAGGCTGTGGTGGCTCTCAGAGAAAGGGGACATAATTAGCTGCCCATTCAAATTGTGTTTGGTCACGAGGGTAGCAGTTCTCAGAGAGAGTTCGACGGAGAGGTAGGAATAACATAATATTCTCCGTGATTTTCCTAAAAAGTCGAACCCACCAAAGAACAGACCCAAGATCTCATCCTAGATTTTCTGCCCTGCAACTGCTCATGGTGTGGTGAGGAGCTGCGGCTGGTCCATCTCCTCAGGGTCCTACCTGTTTCCTGGGAGAGAGCAAAGTAGAGGAGGGGGAGGTGCCCACCAGACTCCTGGAAGCACTGTCTGCTGGGAGCATCAGTGACGTTCGACACCTGGCTGTGTTTTAACCCATGACAGTGGATTTTGCTGGTCCTCTCTTGCAAGAACCTGCACAGAGCTGATGTGATGGTGAAATACAGGCACCTGTTCTCACTGGCTCACCCCCAAGCAAACTTGTGGGAACCCCAAGTCAGAGCCAGGAGAAGTACACTGGGCCGTGGAGAGGATTGTCACAGGACACTTGTTAAAATTAAAAGCAATATGTAAAAACAAAAGAGCAACTCTTAGGCAGGACCCTCTTGTGGTACAATGTCAGGAAAGAGCCATTGTATTCTGCAAAAGAAGCGGAAGCCCTCTGACCCTAGTCAATTCCTAATCCTTTCCACATTCTCCACAAAATGAATCTATACTGAATGCTTGTTCTTTTTCCAATTATGCACGTACACATCAAAAAGTATACATTAATTTATGTACCTTTAAAATTTGCACAAGGAGCATTTTGCCAGAAAAGCAGGAAAATATGAGTTTTGTAATTTGGGGAAATATTGTGAGATTTCTTAGGAACTTAAAAATTATTATGCATTCACATTTCAAAGGAAAATTCTCAGCAGTATTTTCCAATCTCATTTGACCATGAAATAAACAAACAAACAAGAAAAATCGAAATAAACTGCAGAGTTTGTCCTTAGTGAAAGGTTCAGATGAACCCATTTTAGAATGAAAATAAGACCCTTCACTGAAGACAGACAGGGACCCCTGTGGTGTCTGCATTGAGTAACCCAGCACCCCAAGCCAGGGAAGCTGTGGGACTCCGAGCTGAGGTGGGCTCAGGACCAGCGCAGAGGTGCAGTCTGATGAGAATTCTTTATTGCATTCTCTTGGGAACACAGTAGGGCAACAGTCAGTTAGGCAGGACAGTGGTTCAAGTGAGCTGGGCAGGCCCTAACATCTTGGAAAAGCAACAGGATGAGACCTAGCCTCAAAGAGCAAAAATGGAATGGATGAGGGCTTATGTTTTAGTCAGCTTTTTCAATGCGATGACCCAAGGACCCAACCAGCACAATTAATAGAGGAGGAAAGTTTATTGGAGGGCTCAGGGTTTCAGAGGTCTTAGTCCATAGAAGGCCAGCACCATTCCCTGAAGCTGAACATCATGGTGGGAGAGTGTGGCAGGGGGAAGCAGCTCACATCATCAGGAAGTAGAGAGAGAGTGTCTCCACTTTCGAGATACAAAATATATACCCCATAGCCATGCCCTAATTCCCACCTCCTCCAGCCAAACCCTACCACTTCAGTTAATCCCTATCAGTGGATTAAATCACTAGTTGGGTTTAGATTCTTACAATCTAATCATTTCTCCTCTGAACCTTCTTGCATTGTCCCACATGTGAGTTTTTGGGGGACAGCTCAGATCCAACCATAACAGCTTATGACCGCAGCTTTTGAGCTATAAATATCCACTGTGAGTGTCTCTAGATGTGGTTTCAAACGTCCTCTAGTTATAAGAGTTCATGAGATCTTTCAAAATTAGCCACAGCCAAGACTTCTGGAGATGACTTGGTTGTATACACTCACCCTGGATTAACTGTCTATCACTTATGCTATCATTTAACATTATTATCCCTGCTTAAGTCCTGTACCCAACCAAGATCAATGGTTCATGAGTAGGAGAAACGGGTTCCACTCTGAAATAGTTTGGATATGGTGGAAAGGGTCCCCCAAAGGTATGTGACTTGGAGGCTTGGTCCCCAGAATGTCAATGTAAAGGGTGGTTAAGTCTTTAGGAGGTGGGGCCTAGTGGGAGATTCTTAAGGCAAGGGGGTGTGCACTCAAAAGAGATTGTGGGACCTCACTCTCTCAGGCTTCCTGTCTGCCCATGTGATTTTCTTCCACTCATCATCTCACTATATGGTATCTATGGTTATGTCCTCACCAAGGGTTCAACCAATAGAGTCCAGTCTTGAACTTTCATACTTCAAAACTGTGAGCCAAATGAACCTCATTTCTTTACAAAATAACCTACCTCAAATATTTTGTTGTACTAACAAAAATGGACTAATACACATTACAAATCTTCTGTCTTCACAGCTCAAATCCTTGTTGCTTATCACAAAATAAGCCCATGAGGGAACATATTTTTTTTTCTTTTTCTTTTTTATTTATTATAGTAGTATGTATTACAATTCATAATGCACATATATAGCATCTTTTTACATACAACTGTTTGTATACAAAGTATATAAGTACCATTCAGATCTTCAATCATGCATTTAGGATAATGATATCCATCTCATTCAACCACCAATTTTTTTCTCTCCCCCTCCCCCTTGCTCCCTCCCTTCCCCTCCCTTTCCTTTGACCATTCTAGTGTTCCTCTAATCCTCCTATGTACCCCCATCCAACAACACTGTGAACTAGCCTCCTTATATCAGAGAAAACATTCGGTATTTGGATTTTTGAGATTGACTAATTTCACTTAGCATTATATTCTCCAACTTCACCCATTTACCTGCAAGTGCCATTATTTTATTCTCTTTTATTGCTGAGTAAAACATATTTTTATTCTCAGTTTCAGAATGAGGAAATTAAATCTCCTGGAGTACCTGTTTGCCTAGTCATACCTCCTGTTAGAAGCAGATGCAAGTATTGAACCAATGCTCCAGCTTTCTTTGCTTGAGAGAAAGAGGCCTTTAGTCAAAGGAGCTGAGGAGACAGGTGCGGCAACCTCACCAAATCCTACTCTCAGGGTTGTAGTGCATAGGTGTGATGTTTAGAGATAATCCCCTACCACTTTGGGTGGCTTGCTGGCTTCACACTCATTACCGGCAACTGTGTAAGCAGGACATACTCAAATTTTAGTGGTAAATTATTTATGGTTTTCTTTCTTTCCTTTTTTTTTTTTTTTTTTTTTTTTTTTTGATAGTACTGCTTTTACAACCAGGGCCCTGTGCATGCTAGATGAACACACTATGACTGAACTATACCTCAGGCCTTTTTGTTATTATTATTATCATCATCACCATCATTATAATATTCTTATTAGTGCATTATAGACATAGGTAATATTAAGCTTCTTTTTTTTTTTTTTTTTTTGGTACCAGGGATTGAATTCAGGGGTGCTTAACCTTTGAGCCACATCCCCAGCCCTTTTTTGTATTTTTTAGTTAGAGACAGGATCTCAGCAAATTGCCAAGTGACTGGATAAGTTGCTGAGGCTGGCTTTAAACTTGCTATCCTCCTGCCTCAGCCTGCGGGTGCCACCATGCCTGGCTTTGAGATTCAGTTTGATATAATAATAGGAACATGGAATATAGTTTGCTCCAATTCAGTCCCTAGTACTTGTCCTTTTCCTCCTCTTCTCCCTCCCCATAACCTTTCCTCTTTTCTACTGATCTTACTTCTATCTATTTATAAAGACTTTTTTAAAAATTAATGCATTACGGGTATATGGGTAAAGGTGAAATTCACTGTGGTATATTTATATATGCACATAGGTTAGTTGGGCCAGCTTCATTCCACTATTCCTTTTCCCATCCCTCCTCTCTCCCCCTCATTCTCTTCCCTCTGTTCTACTTATCTCTTTTCTATTTTCATAGGATGACCCCCACACTTTTTATTTCCTCTTAGTTTATATCCAGAACCTATTTATTTGTTTCTTCATTCATCTATGAGATAGCATCTCAGTTGTCCAGGCTGGTGGTCTCTCCTAATTTATGAAACTCCAGCCTAATTTATGAAACTCCAGCCTCAGACTGCCAAAAAGACTAGAGCTAACTGGGGTTTGGGGCCTGCACCAGCACACCCAGAATGCTTGGCAGGTTATGATTCTTTTTTGCGGGTGCCTAGAGGAGACTTTCATATTAAATTTTCTACACAATTTGTTTCTTCCTCCCCATGCCTATGGAGAAGAGGTAGTTGATTTCTGAAGTTTACTCGATTTAGATTCAGAACTTTTTTTCGTATTCCAGTTTGGCCACTTCAGAGCTCAGAGGTCTTAAGTAAGCCGTGAACATCACTGGAGTCAAGACCAGTCTCCCTCTGGAAGATAAAGCGACCGACTCTCACGGGGTGAGGAACGAATTAAATTAGTATTGATTGAGTGCTGTCAGGCATGAGGTACTTCACAGAACTTCATTTGTCCAGTGAGTCTGTACCACGTTCCCACTGTGTGCTGGTCCAGCACTGGCCTGGAAAATCCCCATCCTAACTGACTCTGGTTTACATGAAATAGATGAAGTTCAGCAGGATCAGGATGCTGCCCAAACTTGGTGACCTTGGACAAGACATTTAGTATTTCTGAATCTCAGACACTAACCCCTTGGAAACACAAGACACTTAAGATACATTTAGTGGCTTCCGAATTGTATGAAATGTGTCCCAAGGATTTCAAACTTGTTCTTTGGGAGCCTTCCATTGATCTGGAGGGGACAGGATCAGCGCTCTCAACCCTTCTTCAGATGTGATGGCCACTCGTAGGTGCTGAATACACATGCAGGGGCCTGCGACATTGTGTATTTTTAAACATGGCTATTTTAAACGTAGTTATTCCTGCAAATATTATGTGTGCTTTTAACCCATTGTCCCAATTTGAAGAAAATCAAGTGACCGTCACTCCACATAGAACAACAGTGTCAGCAGATCTGAAATGGCTTGCCACCTATGTGACCAGTATGCCTTTAACCCCTGAGTTTTAACTTCTTCATCCATACAATGGGCGAACACAATCTATTTCATAGATCTGTAATGAGACCTAAATGTGATAATCTTTTTGAAGAGCTGTCTTGGCCCCTAGCTATGTCAAATACTCATAAATGTATTTTTACATCTCTCAGGGAACAGAAATATCCTCAGCTCTTTGTTCTCGAAGCCTCAAAATTTAACCATAATTTAGTATTTTTTCCAACTCATGGGAAATGATTTTACTTTCTACCTAGTTTTCTTTATGAAAACATGATCTAATCTCAACATTTCCAGTATTATATATACATATATATGCATATGTATATATGTACAGGTGTATATATAGGTATATATATATATATGTATATATATATATATATATATATATATATATATATATACACACACACACATACATTTATAATCCAATATGTGTCTTGAATTCAAATAGACATATATATCACTTTTGGAAAACTAATATATAGTTAGGGTACTTTGCTTGTGCTCTGCAATTTATGATTATTAAGGACACCATTTCAGAGTTTCGCACGTAACTTCTATTCACATACAATATACACTTACGCCATCTCTCACTTTACATCTTGATGTTGATGACTTAAGAGGTCAATCAAATACCTACTGCCTTTCCATTTAGTAGAAGAGTCAAAGGCTGCCCGCTGGGCTCACAGCATCCACACGTGGGTGTACTGAGGTCCTCGGAAGCCTGAGCCCTCTATTAGTGTGTGTGCCGAGAAGTAGCTGAGACATCGACACTTGAAACTCTCCCAGGCAGCTGGTTCTTTTGTTGTTTCTTTTCAGAGTAAATCTGATTTTATCCAAATGCAGCGGGAAGTGGGCATTAAAGTGACACAGATTTTTTCCAAATAAAATAAAATAAAACAAAGTGCAGGACTGTACTAGGGAGTGAGGGAGCATGCCCTTGCAGGGACCACCAGGGTACTTAGGTGCACGTTTCTGATTCAAGCCACGCTGTCCAGCAAATGAGGCTCAGGATGAGTCAGACCTAGGAAAGCCAGCTATGAGTGCCAGCTCTGCCTCTTAGTCACCAACTGACCCTCTTTGGTCTCCATCGTTTCCTCTTGCTTGCTCTGCCCAGCTCAACAACCGAGATGAGAATCCATTAGACAATGAATACAAAATTCTTTAGAAAAATCAAGAAAGTAAGCATAATTTAAAAACTATATGAAATTATAAGAAGGTAGTTAAACGGATCAAATTTAAGAGGCTTACTCGTTTTGATTGTAGCTTCTGTAGACTGACCTACCTCTATGAAAATCCTAACCTAGACACTTCATAGTGCTTATCTTTGCATTGTTTTTAATTATTCTAGGAATCAACTCTCTCTTCCATAAAGCAGGCTTGCTAGAAACATCTACACAGTGAATCAAATTACAAACCAAATACACAGTGCTTAGCCCAGTGCCCGGTATAAAATTAGACCTTAGTAAAAAGCAGGGAGAATGTTGAGATGAAGATGATGATGATGTTTCAGTCAAAATGTTCCCCCAGTCAAGGAAATGGATATAAAATTCTATTTTTCAGGTTTTCTTTTTCTTTTTCAAATGGGTTCTTAGGCATCATACAAGAATAATTTGATTTCAACATATACAAACCTGTGAGTATCTTGGTTGACTTTTTGATTTAGTGCTTTCAATCATTGTTGTCAATGATACATTATCAGCAGATTAGTTAAGAATATCAGGTAAATTTGTAGGTTGAATCCAATTGTCAGTCAAGGATTGCCAAAAGTAGATAAAAGACCTGAAGAGAAAACCACAACACATCTGAGTCTTTCAATAAGAAGACAAAATGAGGATTCCAGCAGGCTTTGTTCTTTTTTGTTTCTAAAACAGTATGTGGTGGAAGGATGTATGCAGACAGAAGGATGCTCAGCTTATTATTTAAATTCCCTGAGCTTTAGCTACTCATAACTGGTCTCACAGGATGCCTCTGAGGTATTAAATTGGCGTTGCTCTTGAGGAAATGGCAATATGGTAGTTCTTCTCAGCTGAACGGGTGTTACCATAAGCCCAAGCATCCTAGGCGTACAATAATTAAGATGTATGGTCCTCGCTTAGTTCCTCGTCAGGACATGGAGGGGACAGAGCAATTAACACACACCCTGAGTGAGTTGTCACATGCAGTGGTAGACTTGAATTAATATACCTTCTTTCCTATTCAGAAAAGACTTTCTGGAAGAAGAAGCCCTTGAATCCCAAATGATGAGAAACATCACCCAAACCTAAGTGTAGCAAAAGCGTATGAGCAATAAAACAGGAGTCTGGAAAGTAAGTATTCCAAATGAGAAAAACTAGAAGTGTGCTTAATGAGAAGGAGAGAATAAAAGGTGGGGAAAGAGAGGTACATCATTGGAAGTATCAGAACTGTTTCCTTTAACCATGAGAACTAGCTGTATAATCAATGGGCAGATGCCAACATTGAGGAACATACCAGCTATACTGTATGGCCATTGGTAGCACACAGGGTCAAATGGCTCACTGTCAAGATTTCTGAATTCACTAAAAAAAATAATGTCTGGACTTCAGGGACCCAAATGAATGTTGACTGTATCTGATTAGTGGACATGGATGCCCTCTGATGGAACCACAGATTTGCCCTCCTTATTGGTCTTGCCTTCACCTTTGAATTGGATGGCCCTAAGGCCATTGCCAACTCAAGGTGATGCAGAAAATGGCCATTCCGTGCTGCAGAAACTATTCTTTCTTTAGCTGTTTCCTGGATGCCACCTCACATTTCTCCTCCTGGCAGAAATACAAGAATGGAATAAAGTACAATTATATAAAGGAGCTTTAACATTTCCCAGGATGATAAGCCAAGGAGGAAATAAAATAAAGAAGGAAAATAGTCTCTGTCCCATTGGAGAGTGAAATCTAAGCAGGTGAGAAAGCTGAATTGGGTAGACCAATCTCCTTTGTTTCTTGCCCTTTGTTTATTCTCTAAGCCCAGCTAGAACAACACGGCTATGATGTATAAGCTTGGCTCAAGCCCAGGTTCCAGGATTGGGACCTTGGGTGGGAATGCTGAGAACTACTTGGAGTCAGAATAAGAAATTCCTAGCTCAGCTGGGAGCCAGCCTGATGGGCATCCAGTATTGCCCCAGTTCTCAGTGACCCCCTTGTTTGCAGAGCTCACCTCTTGATCCCCAGTTCTGTTCTAATTTTTCTATGCTGCATAATCTTGCCTTCCTTCCATATCTACTTCTCTAGTTTCTGCATTCAGATTGCAGATATTTGTTCTGATAAATAATTTTAGTTATTGTTTTTTTAATCATGAACCTATAGATTCATATTTTAGATCTAGCTATCAATAACTATTTGATGCCCTCAATATTTTCCCCAGATGGTCATATTTCATCTAATTTGGATGCCCAAATACAACGTTCTAACCGCCTTATAGAAAGGACTCTCCCCTGCTACATTACTCATTAATTTTCAACCAATAATTGTTCATTTATTAATTCAACCAATGAGCACTTGACACTTAGGAACTGGTCATCAGGACAGCAGACAGGAATGAGACATGATCTCTGCCTTCATGAAACTCACAGCAGAGCGCAGGACATGGAGATATCCATAAATTAGCAAAATACATGGACTAACTATGCAGAGTTTTACATAGAAAAAGTGATGTTTCCAAGTATGGGGATGAGGAAGAGAGTGACAGAAAGGGAGAACCAGATATTGTTGTTGCATAACAAACCACCCCAAAAACTTATAGTCAAATGACCATTTCATCATGTTTGCAGATCCTATGGGTAAAGAATCATTTTGTCAGGGAGAAGGAAGAAATTTCATCTCGGCTCCCCGCTACCTGTGGTCTCAGCTGACAATACTTGCCAGCTGAGTTGGGTGTAAATTGGGGATTGGAGCCAGAAATCACCTGGAATCGTCTTCTGGGGCAGTTGGCAGGCTGAAGATCAGCTGGAACTTACGTGTGGCCCCTCACATAGCCTGGGCCTCATGCCAGCAGCCTCAAGATAGTTAGACTACCTATGCAGGCAGCACAGGTCTCCAATGTCAAGGGCTCCAGCTAACAAGAAGAAAGCTGCAGCATCCTTTATTTCCTAGATTTGGGAATAGTAAAACACCTCCTTTGTCCATTCTGTCAATTATAATTGAGTTACAACTCCATACAGATTCTAAGGGTATGACTTGGGCTTTGTCTTGATGTTACAGTTGCAAGGACCAAGAAGAGCCCATAGAATGAGATGGGAGATGCTGTGCCCTTCTCTGTTGATGTATAAGGAGTAGCTTTCATACCTGCACAAGGAAGAAAGGTGCTGAACAGTCTATAAAAGATAGGAAACATCAAGGACCACGGTGATCATGGGAAATCATGCATTTTTGGTGTATCTCAAAAGTAATGTGTGTGGAAGGGAACTGAGAGGGAATTGCCTGGGGGATTGTTGCTAGAACCAGGTAATAAGCTATGAGGATAGACCAGATAAGACAGAAGGGCAGTGTGAAGTGAGGTAATGGCAGGGGAATTTGAAGGAGTACATGTCACAAGAGATCATTAAAGTGCAAAATCCATATGACTTCTCACTTCATTAGCTGCTGAGTGGAAGGAATATGGATAGATATCCCTTATGACACTATCTCCTTGTTTATCATCATTTGCACAGAAATAAGTCCTCTAATTATCTGAACAGATTGTGAAAGGAACAGCATCCAGGTTGACCAATCAGAGCATCCCATTGTATTAGTGAGATTGAGTGGTAGGATTTGCCCCAGGCACATCCAATGGAGACTGTCATAGAATTTCTAAGACTACTAGAATGTCGATGTGCTCTTTTCTATGCAAAATATAAGAAATGAATGAACTTCAGAACCACCACCAGCAGTCATATTTTCCAAAAGCAGAATAGTCTCAGAATAAAGCCAGCCCAGTGAAAATCAGAGTCAAGAGAGGGTAAGAGAAGCACAAACGCTAGATGACATTGTGGGAACCCATAAAGCTGCTGATTCAGAGCTGTAGCTGTGTTTCCATCATCAAAAATTGGAAGTCCTCAGCTATACAATGGAGAAGTCAAAGAAAACCCTGAAGCCCCAACATGAGCATTTGGGAAGTAGCAATGAAATCCTGCTGCTCTCATGAGGACCACAAAGACAGGAGAGGCCTGGGTGAGGGTGTAAGTCAAAAGGCTGATAGCAGGTGATTTTCACTGCTGTATATGCCAACACCCATGCAGGTCACATGACCATCAGAATACCCGCCCTTATTAAGCTCATTTATTAACACACTGAATCTAACTCCTTCACACCCTTGCCAATTCAATGTCAGCACGTGAGAGTGAAGTCACCACCTACACCCTCACTGATTTATGTATTCCAAATGAATTGCTTGCTACCTTTGGTTAATTGAATATCAGTAGTGGTGAATGAGTCCAGTCATGCTTCATGACTGATAGAAATATCTGATAACAGTCTAAACTGTGGTTGAGAACAGACACTCTCAGCGATGGGGACATGTTGCTGCCTGAAGCGGAAACCGCTTGGAGCAAGGAACGCCGCAGGAAAATTCGGAGGCAGGATGAAAATGAAAAAAGGTCTTTTCTTCTTCTTCTCTCTCCGGCTCCAGCAATCACTCCAAATGCTCTAACTCCAACCACCACCTTCTTCTTCTTCTTCCCACACACTCTAACCAAACTCACCCAGTTATATACATATAGCTTTAACAAGGACACGTGCTTACAGCTCGAGCTTACAGGTGCGTCACGCAGTGTTCACGGGCATACAAAGATTATTTGGATAATGTATTACTATCAGGTAGAAACTAGAACATCTTTTATGGCTCTCAGCTAACCGCAATCTTTAGCTATCTCCTTGATTATAGGCTCCTTCAGGGACATAGAGGTTTGAAGGGAGGGGAGCTTGAGTTTGAAACTCGTGCAGAAAGCTAGAGCTTTGTAAGTGTTTCTCCATCTGCTGTGACAGAGGAGGATTCAAGCTACAATGTGAAGCCCCTAATTCTAAGTGTAGTACAAGTGGCTTTTCTCTCCCCAGCATGTTGCACTGATTGCAGACAATATGTAATTACCTTCTGAGATATACTTTTTCCCTCTTAACTCCCTCTACATGTGAAATGAACTGTAACAGACAAATTAGCTTTTTCTCTCCTCTCTCAGCTCCTAAATTTCTAAGATTTTTTTTTTTCCTGATTTGATGATTCTCTTCTTCTCCTGATATAACAACACACTTGAGGATTAATGGCACACTACATGACCAGAGAGAAAGTATATGCCATTTAACGCAATATCTAGAGCTGTTCTGGAATAGAACCCATCACATCTCAAACTCTTACTTTTGGGATGGGAACAGAAAACCCGGAGGAGAGGGGCCACCCCTTGTTAGGTTCAACATCACACAGCCCTTCAGGTCCGTTTCCTGGATCCTGTCGCCATTGGAAGGTGTGACAGTGAGGACTGAATACGATGGACTTCGTTTTACCTGATTTCTTGTCATCCTCACAACTTATGCCAACGTAATCTGTTTCCATCAGATCATGTGTCCCCCAGATTAGTTTTATTTCCTTGCTCCTTTGGGGACAATCTTTTTCAGCAGATGTGGCAGGTCATAGGGTGCACTTGGGCACATTAGGAAGCACACCTTCACTTCTGCCCCTTTACCTTCAATTCAAAAATCAAGAGATTTCATCTAGTGCATGTTTTGCATATACAAAGCCAGTATCATTGGTTTCAAAAAGTTTATTTATGTTAAACATCATCTATTGTATCTATACAACACTTTACAGGTGTAACACATCTTTGGGGGATGATTGAAAAGTCACCATTAGGAAAGGCCTGTGGGCCCTTCAGAGTACTTAACCCAGAAGGACTGTTCCATCTCTTTAGGCAAAAGTTGTTCCTCACTTTTTCAAAACAAATTTGCAAATAGAGCAAGAATGAAAAACACAAAATGCCATCCACAATTCAGCTGCCATGAAAACCTACCATTACTTATTTTTCCTTAGTTATTTTTGAATTGTTTCATTTATACTGTGTGTGCCCATACATATTTTTGCATTTAAGTTTACTTTTCTTCCCCTTTAACTCCATATTATTTTCCCTCTTGACACACTGCATGTGTAGTGATCTTGGATAATGCTTGCTCAGTAGCCAAGTATGGGAGTATAACATAATTAAACATAATTTTCTCATCAATGTTACATTTTTACAACTAGTACTGACAGAGAGAAGCTTACAAATGTAATTATGGTTGTTTTTCATGAATATTGGGTGGAGCAATAACCAGTGAGGAAATAAATGAAGACATCCCAAATGAGAGCAAACAGAGGTAATTTTCTCAGAACGCGCTATCTCAAGGAGTCACCCACTGCCCCTCGTGTGTGGAAAGGTTCACAGACAGATGGAGCAAGTAAACTGTATAGTGCAAAAACTGGAGGACTTCAGATAGGCTCTGTATGGCATGGGAAAAGCCTGTTGTCCTTTAGAAGAAGAATGACCAGTGAGATTGATTTGGGGGAATATATTTGCCTTTCTCTGATTGCTCCTAAGTAGGAAGTAGGAACAAAAATTAGAGAAGCTGCTAGTCACTCACATCCTTACTTCATTGTTGTTGTTGTTTTTTTTTTTTTTTTTTTTTTTGGTGGGGGGGTCAGGGAGGGAATGGCTATAGATTTTTAGGTTTGGCGTCAATGGCTGGTTGCAGCAGGGGTTATGGATCAGAGTTCTATTGCTAAATATGGTCTGGTCATTGCCCATCTGTGTTGTCAGTGTCTCACTGGATAAAAAATGGCCAGATTGTCCACTGCCAGCATGAAACTCAGAGGCTGTCTCTCAATCCAGGTAGTGATTGAACCCTAAATGGCAACAGAATGTCACTCTAGTATACTAGAGCAGAGATTAATAAATTTCTATGTTCTCACATTAGCAGCTATTTACTAAAACAAATTTTATTAGAAATTGTTATTTAGTTAGAGTTTATAAATCATCACCCAATTAACTCTTCTGTTTTATGTGCCTGTTTCTGCCAACATAAATATGATAATCAATTAAATCGACCTGAAAGTGATCTGTGTTGCATTTTGAGGCAGCTTCAAACATTTTTAGAATCAGGTTATAGTTTAGCTAGGCAACTGGTTCCCATTAATTCACCCCAGTCATACAAGTCATATATACAAGCTGGGTCACAATGCCAGAGTTCTCTGCACGCAGTGATGGCTATGTCCTCTCCCCCATGATTAAAGATGTGGTATTTCAGCCTTTGTGAAGGCCTAAAGAATTTGAGCCAGAGGATCTGTCCATGTCTGACATGTCTGACCTTGATTGATTGAAATTCCTCCTCCTCCTCTTCCTTTTCCTCCTCCTTTTCTTGTATATAGTCACTGTTGAAAGTCAAATTAATATGCAACAAGAGAAGCCAAGACAAAGTATTACTAGACCAGGTACAGAATCAATTAAGTGAACATAGCAATTAAGGGATGCTATTTGTCCACTAGTACCTTTCTACTTCAAAACTGGGCCCTAATAAAGTACCAAGAATATATAAACTTTATCTCTTGCCTGAAGTAGCTTAAAAATCTTGTATTGTGGGGCTGCAGCTGTAGCTCAGTGGCAGAGCACTTACCTAGCACATGTGAGGCACTGGATTCAAGCTTTAGCACCACAGAAAAATAAACAAAATAAAGGCATGCTGTCCTTCTACAACTACAAAAATATATTCAAAAAATCTTGCATTGTAACATAAATGGTCACACATAAGTGTAGCCGCCTGCTGCTGCCGCTTGCAGCTACGACGCCACGGGAGAAAATTTGGAGGCAGGATGGAAATGAAAAAGTTCTTTTATTCTTCTCTCTTCTAACTTCTCTCTCCGGCTCCAACAACCTCTCAAACTCCAATCGCAACCACTCTAACTCCAACCACTCTAACTCCAACCAACAACTACAGACTCCAACCACAGCCACTAACCCTCACCCGGTTAAATACATTTTGCTTTAACAAGGACAAGTGCTTACAGCTCGAGCTTACAGGTGCGTCACACAGTGTTCACGGGCATAAAAAGATTCTTAGATGAATGTATGAATATCAGGTGAAACTTGAATATCTTTTATGGCTCTCAGCTAACCGCAATCTTAGCTATCTCCTTAATTAGGGCTCCTACACATAAGTAAAATAAACCATTATAAAAATTTTGGCTCTTAAACCAGGCATGGTGGCAGAGGTGCTATAATCCCAGCTACTTGGGAGGCCAAGGCAGGAGGATTACAAGTTTGAGGCCAGCCTGGGCAACTTACTGAGACCCTCATCAATTTAATAAAACATAAAAATCAATGGAGATGTAGCTCAGTGGTAAAGCAGTACTAGGGGAAAAAAGTTTCTTAGAATAAGTGTTCGAGGATGTATGTAATCAAAATTTGGGATATACCTTTGGGTTCATTTTGGTTCCATGACTATGTTATGGGCCATGTATCCTAAACTGAAGACTAAGAATCAGAATAGATGACCAATTTACTGTATTTTTCAACTTGTAAATCTCTAGCCAGATCTGGGCTTAGAGTTCCAGTTAGGATATGTCCTATTTGTCCTAACATGAGCTTACATCTTAAAGGAATTGAGATTTGGGCCCACTGAAGGAAAAAAATAAAAGAAAAGAAGAAAGTACACAGGAAATGAGTGGTGTGTGTCTCTGAGCCATAAGAAAGTACTGTGTTTACCATTTTGCCTAGAAAAAGTGTTTGAATGCTTACAAAAATTTGGCAGGAGAATGGCGTTTATAGCATTGATGAATTAATTGGAGACATGGTATTAATTAGGAGGTATGGGGGAACTAGTTTCTCCCTGGATTACTTTATCTGAAACCTTTTCTATATAGATGAAGTGGTCATCTCAAATCCACTCTGATAGTCGCAAGTTTTCAATAATAAAAGTTTCTCCAGTGGCATCTTTTTATCTTATAAAGTTGCAAAATTTTCCATATGATGCTACTCTTAGAAGACAAAATGTAAAATGTAATTGCTTTGGTAACATTTTGTAGCAACATCAAGAAAGACTTTGATGTCCCTGTGGTTTCAAACTCAAATAATACCAACTGTGTTTTCTGTGCTTTTTTTTTTTTTTTTTTTTTTTTTCTGAGCCACATTTGTATTAATCACGAGGTGCTGACAGCTCGACAAATATTCCTTTGCCTGGTAGTCAAATGATATTTTTAAGAACCCAATAATATATCAAATAGGAAGGGGGAAAAAAGCTGATAAAAATAAATTTCCCAGTGTTGATAGCCAGAGCTTTAGATCTCCAAAAATTGTTCCTAGCTCCAAGGTATCGGAACTTCAAAGTAACGAGAATCATCCAAATGAAGTGGGAAAACTTCAGCTCTTCCTGCACCTCATTTCAATGGAGGGAAAAGAAAGTCATCTACATTATTAATCAGGATGGGGGGGCAGGGCAAGCCAGGGTATGAATTTTCACAACACATTTATTTCCTTTTGGACACAGAGCACCAGGAAGCCCAGCTAGGTGATGATCCTAAACCCAGAGCAGATGGTCTTTAAAATGATCATACGGATTTTCTTTCATAATGAAGCTCAAGAATCCTATAGGATTTATAATAAAAACTGTTCATACATATGAAAAGACAGATGTTTCTTTAGATGCTGTTCAACAGTTCTGTGGCTGAATCCAGGAAGAGCCATTAGCTATGACTTTATTTTCAAGCAGTTGAGTTATGTGGGACTTTCGTCTCAACTAATCAATGTCAAAACACCTTTTAAATGGAAATTATTTTTTCTCTGGGGTGGAGGATGCAGGGCATGTGTTTAGCAGGCCTGGGAACTAACTCCCCTTTCAAATGTATTTTTTATTGTTGCACAGGACTTGGGAAGTCTGTTAGCCTTCTTTTTTTCAATTATTTGGCACTGAAGCAAGACACTGTTGAAAACATGTATCTCTGGTCTAATGAGCAGGGATTAGGCCGACTATACAGAGAGTAAGTGCACTCCAGAGTTTGCTATGAACCTCATGTCTAACGCTGCTCCAAAGGCTAGAGTCTGAGTTCTAATCCAGCCCTGTCACCCCCCCCCAACTCTGTTGTGAGTTCAGACGAGGCACTTCCTTCCTCTGAGCTCATCTTGAACAAAATGGAAAGACATATGGAATCTTTCTGCCCATCCAAACCCAGCTGAGTCCCCAAATCACCTGAAGAGCTCTTTAAAATGTATTTTCTAAGCCCAAGCCACTAGTATACCATCTGAATCTTTGGAAATAGAAGAGAGATACCGTCATGCTTTTTACTTTCATGTTTTCTTCATTTGTCTGTGTTTTAACTTTCCAGGGTATTTTTAACTTCCTCATTGTTCTAAGAGAAAATAATGTGCATTTTCCACAGTTGCACAAATCCTTCCCAACTGAGCACCTGGTTTCCAGGTTTGAATAGCCTTAGGTTGGACGCTGTTACTCTGGCTCTTGGCATACCTGGCGACGAGCAAGGGCACACTCACACACCCACCATCACTCCACACATCCTCACACACCCACCTTCACTCCACAGACCCTCATACTTCCTCCACACTGACGGGATGTGACCAACCAATGCATGCTTATGAACACACTGGCATATATGTTAAGCTACATGTGAGTATATGGTGACTGTGTATTGTAATGATCCTTATCCATTTGTTCAACAACTCATCTACTCTGAGCTGCTTAACTTTCAATATTCTTCTACTAAATTAATATATTAACTTACACCAGTAATAAGGCACATAAGAATATACAATAAAAAAATTGCAAAACTTTTTACTTTCCAGAATCCATTGTTTAAGTAGAAATTTGTGTTTTATGTATGTGTGTGTGCATATATATACATATATATGTGCATATATGTATGTGTGTGTACATGTATATATATATATATATATATATATATATCAGCAGTTGTAATATTAAGAAACAGAAAAAAATACTGCATAATTAGATGATTAAATACATGGGCCTATCCTAGAGTTGACAGTTATTGACCATGATGCTCATATTTTAAAGGATGAAAATAGTTTTGTTAGCAATGTAAACTTTAGATTTCAGAATATAAATATACATATGTATTATGAAATAATTGAGGTTTTTTTCTTTCCTGCTTCTCTTTCTTTATGCCTCATTTTCTTAACAACAAAAAACAAGAATATTTCTGTTTTTTAAACACATGTATAAAAGGGACTCTACAGCATGAAATAAAGGCAAGAGTTCTGAGCTGAGGAGTTAAATACCTGGGAGCCCCTGTATTTGAGTTGCTCACCCTAAGGACACAGGAGTGCTAAGATCACCAAGTATGTCTTAGCATGTCTGAGGCATTATGTTGACCTTGAACTTGCATCTTGACAGCTACCAGGGACACAACAAACCTCCAGAAGGCCTGTACACAGTGGGGGTCCTAATAGGACACCTTTATGAGAAAGAGATCCCAAGGGGCTAAACCGTAATAGAATAATAGTGAATTTAGTTAATAACAATGTACTCTGTTACCTGAAATGTTCCAATCAAATCAAATTTAAGCATTCTCATTTAAAAATAAGCACCAGTGAGGTGATGGATTTGTTCATTAATTAAGGTGATCATTTCACAATGTGTGCAGGTATCTAATCATCGTGTTGCATACCTTCAACATGTACAATTTTCATTTGTCAACACACTTAAAAAAGGCTATAAAATGGGAAAAAGGAGTCTCAAAGTAGCTCAAGTTCCAAGAACATAGATACTTTGCCCTGTTTTCTCTGTCTCTTCCTCTCTGTCTCTTTCTTTCCATCTCTCTTTTACCTCAACCCCCTCCATATACATAGAAATACCTTGAAAATATTGGAAAACCAAACTGAACTAAAAAAAAAAAAATAAGAATACCATGAAAAACTAGAAAAACCAAATAGAATAAATAATTAGATTTTCAGAGATTTTAGATTTCAGAATTATGAAATACAGAATTTAAAAATAATTTTACTAAGTAAGGAACAAGAAACTAAATATGATGAAGCAGATTTTAAAATATTTAGATAGAATAGTTAACAATCACAACTGCAGTAATTAAAGTTTGTAAACAAAATAGATGTGCTAAGTGAAAGATTTACTAAGACCTGAAGGATTCAGCAAGAATTCAGCAAAGAAAGATGTGAAAGAGAGAAGAAAGTGTGAAGATCTAGCATGTTCTAATCAGCATCAAAAGATGGTAAAGATGAACTGAGTTGATTTTCAATGAGGCAAGAGCTGGAAACAGTGGAGAATCATTGAACAGCATAACACAACTTCAGAAGCCACGGCCCAATGAACTCAAGCAAAAGGAACAAAAGCAAACACCCTCAGAGGCACCTAGGGAGACTACAGCACACCAATGCAAATGAGATTTTAAACATGGCCAACATTATAAAGAAATGTCACCTTGAGAAAGGTCCAGTCTCATAGCTGGCCTCTCAACAGCTACATCAGAAGGTAGCCATCAATGAGCAGGACAGGAAACATTCAAAACCCCCATGAATTCAATTGCAGACCTCAAATCCATCTGGAGCAAAATCTTTTCTTGAGCCTAGATGAAATGAGACAATTTCCAAAAATTTACAACTGAAAGAACTTACCTCAAACAGCCTTTAACTGACTATGTTTTGCAGTTCCTATTTCATAGATAAGAAAAGTGATGCATCATGGAAGATTTGTGTCACAAGAAGGAGTGAGGAGCAGATATGTTAAAAATAAGCTGGTGATGGAAGGTGAACATATATAAAGCAGGAGCTACCGTACCTGATTGTTGGCATTAAAGTAAACCACACCCCAGCAATATTCAGAACAAAAAGAACATCTAAATTGGAAGGAGAGTCCATTCTCTGCAAACACTTGTGAGTCAATAATCCTCTCTGATCATTAATCAGCAGTAAAAGAAAGAGCATAGGTCTTCATAATAATGTGGTACAATATCAAGATAAATCTGAGTGAAGAAGAGTACGTGAACTTTTGCATGTTCACAATTTTCTTGTACGTCAGAGTCTCACTGGTCAACTGATCAATAACATGGGCAACATGATCATGGTCAACTGATTGTGGGGCAACACGGGGCAACTTGCCAACATGGGGCAAGTTGGGGATAAGGCCCAAGAAGAATCGAAGATCAGTCCTAGAATCCGGGTGACACAGGGGTAAGGAGAAGCCAGAGGCTGAGATGGCAAAATCGGAGGCTGAGGTTGGAGAGGGAAATCCAGAGCTCTGTTTTGGACTTGTCAGGTCTGAAATGCCCTCCAGGGCTACTTCGGTTAGTGGACACTGTCCAAGGAAGTTAGCCTGTGAGGCCTTAAGGATTATAAACTGGGGTCAGCCGGACACAAACGTAAAAGCAGATTTTTGTCAGTGGCTATGGGACCTTGGGCACACTCTTTCCTCTCCCAGCCTCCCTACCCCCCATCTGCAAAAGTTAATGTGAAGATTAAATGCAATGGCATATTATATGCTTCTGGCACATTGTAGGTACTTAAAATTACAAAGGCTCTTTCCCTTCCAGTGTTTACAATGAGAAAACTAAAGCTCAAAAGAGGAAGGGCCTCACCAGAGGGGAGGTCACAGCAGGGAAGAGGTAAAGAAAACACCCCTTTATTGACTCAAACTTCCAATCAGCTTTCTCAGACTCCCTCTGTGGACTTATTGTACCCTCAAACGGGCTGATAATCATGGGTGACACATTTTGCTCTTCTTCAAAGAGCATCCCATGCTATGACATGTGACATTCTTGTATCCAAGTGATGCCTGTGAGGGCAGGGAGGCAAGAAAAAAGAAAAAAGGTCAGATGTTTAAAAAAGAAAATAGGACGTGGGCCATCAAAGCACAGAGCTCCCTAGTAGGTCAAAATCAAGAGCTCATGGAAAGCTGGGCCTAAGCCTCCAGGCCCACTGGGTACCACCAAGTGCTCCCTCTGCACCTTTGTGAGTTACCAGGGGTGACCTGCATATTCCTCCCATTGTGCTGGGGTAGGACAAAATGGGCTTTGTTTGTTTTTATCCTCAAATCCAAGCAGAGGCCAACGTGATGTAAGTAAAAACGAAAGAGGGGAAAAGTGAGTGTCCAGTTGAGACAAAATGAACCGATTTTGCTTAATAAGTTAAATCCTTCAAGAAATCCACTTGCACACATAGCTCTGATTTCAAGGGGCACGCTGCTTCACATGGGCAAAATCTCTGGGGGCCATGTTTCTTTTCTCTCCCCCTTCACCTCTCCTTTCCTCCTCTTCCTTTTTTCCCTCTTTCTTCTCTACCATCTCTCTGTCTCTCTGTCCTCCTCTCACTCTCTCTGGTATCAATCCAATGTTCTAAAAATGTCATTTCCGAGAGCAGGGCAAACATCTACTCTCGAAGCCTTTATTTCGCTGTCTTTCTTTATGTCACGTTGGAAGTAAAGCTTCCCTTTAATTCTTGAAAATGCAGAATTTGTACACCAGAACATGTATTCTCAGAAGGGACCGCACACATAACACTTGTCACATGAAATGGTAAATGTTAATCTGGCTCCAATTCCAATTTCTCCTTTTCCGTGCTGTATCATCTGGGGCAAGCCACTTTGCGTCTGTCACAGAAATGGGCCAGACATGGCCCCAGTGTGTTGGCCCCAAAAGGTCCCCATGTTGTTTACTTCTTCCCAGCAGGCTAGGATGATTAACCTAAAGCCTGCTGGTGTCAAACTTAAATTCTTCACATTCAATTTCTTTAAATATAGCCAAATAAACAAATTCTAGCCACTTAGAGCTTGCCTCCCTTTAATGCCCTGTAAAACCACACTCAACATCTGCTAAGTAGAGATAAGCCAGAGCTTGTAGCTTGACCCAATACCACTGCCTCCCTTAGGAGCTTCCAGACCCAGAGTCTTCACTTGCTTCTGAGAGACAAGAAGCATTGTTGGACAGGTAAACTCCCTCTATGATTTTCTGTCCTCCCAGAGAGGTCCCTTGACTTGTTTTTCTTCTAGTGGTGGCTCTGCACCACGGTCCAGAAAGGCCCTGTCCAAACACAACCAAAAAAGAGCTGTGTTGGTGGCCCTTTTGTTCTCATCTGTTCCTTGATCGACCCTGAAATCCTTCAACTTAACACAGGGTCTTATCCATAAAAATGAGGAAATATTACTTATCCAATGGTGTTGTTTGGAAAGAACCTAGTATCACACTGGAAATATGACCAGAGGTCACGAAATGTGAGACCTTTCCTCTGTAATTTGTTGGTAGGGGGTGCCAGGGCACCAGAGAGGTCAGTGAAGGGGCAATGAAAATTATTCTTCCATTTGAATAAACATTGGAGAATTCTGTGTTAGTGACAGGAGGAGCAGAGTTGTAGAGGGGGAAGGAACAGTTTGGATCAGTTGGTTCTCAAAATCATTGATAAGAATCTGTCAAATATCAGTCTGACTGGGTGGGACACATCTGTTACTTCAGCAATTCCAGAGGCTGAGGCAGGAGGATCAAAAGTTCAAGGCCAGCCTCAGCCACTGAGAAAGACCCACAGCAACTTAGTAAGAACCTGTCTCCAAAAAATAAATAAATAAGAGCTGTGGAAGTAGCTCAGGGATAAAGCACCCCTGGGTTCAATCTCCAGCACCAATGAAAAAAATAAAATAAAGATCTGCCAAATTTCTGCATTTCTTAGAACACTGAGGACACAGTCTTGACAGACTGAATTCCATAGGATGGAAGTTAGCATTGAAGATGACATAGTGTTTCTTTACGGGAAAGGATACAAGGAACATTTTTAGAAATGCGTTGCAAATGCGGATTAAGTAAGTAGATTTCTCTCTTCCTTCTAAGTGATAGGAACGGGCCAGCAAACCAGCAGAGCAAGCAGTTCTACCGTTGCTTCATGGGTTGTGACAGCGGATGTGCAGGGCATGATGGGAACACACAGGGCAAGTGCCTTCCCAGTGGAGCATGCTCCAAGGCACGCAACTCCCCAAACAACCAGAACTGCTTCTGCTCCCAAGATACACCGAGATGTTCAGCCAAATGCTTGTAGCTGCAAATGCACGAGTTTGTATCCGAATCAAGGGCTTTACTTTTTCTAGGAAGTCATTCCGAATTCCTTGTGTGAACACAGCAGCGCTGGCTGCCCTCCATGTCATGGTATTCTTCCCTTGAAGGAATACCTCTGGGTGTCCAGGACACAGGTTTATATTTGGAACCTCACAAGCTCCTTGAAACTAAATTTTTTCCTCTACAAAAATAACACTTAAAGATCTCTAGTAATATTTTTTAAAAAATATTTATTTACTTTAGTTGTACACAACGCAATGCATTTATGTTTACGTGGTGCTGAGGATCGATCCCAGGCTGCGCACGTGCGAGGCGAGTGCTCTGCCGCTGAGCCACAACCCCAGCCCTCTAGTAACATTTTTAAAAAGCAGTTCCTAATATCTAATCAAAGCAAGAGATTCATTAAAAATTACAGAGGGGAATGAAGAGGAGTTGATGGGGAGGGACCCAGGCCTGTGATGCCCTCTGACAGCTGGGACAGGGTGCTCTGGTGGGTGGGCCCTTGGTCATCATTCTCTCCTTCAGTCATCATCCTCTCCTTCAGGCCAGGGTCACTGCTCATGTCCACTCAGTTATGTTCAGGCAAGAAATACAAAGAGGACCGCTGCTGTCACCTCTGCTCCAATCACATCCTCTCTTCCACACGGTGGTAAAGAGCCCCGCCTCTATCAGTTCTTCAGAGTCAACTAACTGGGTATTAAGGAGTCTGGGCTACGTGGCCGTGGAGGTGAGTCTCATACAATCTTGCATGGTCTTCATTCTTGGTGTCTTCTTTTCCTCTCACACTGGAAGCCTCCCTTGATACATATGCTCTTTCCTTTCTTCTTTAACCTCTCCTACTTTTTACACAAATGAAGTAATAACAAATGTTCCCCAGGCTGGTGGATGACAGTAGCATCCCGGTGGTCCTGCAGGCCAGAGACAGAAGTCTCACTTATAGAATATGCAAAGGACCCTTGCGACTGCATGTGCAGTGACAAATGTGTCAGCCCAGTGATCACATGTGCATGTGTACACACATGCACTCCAGAGATGACACAAATCATCTGCCTGAGCATGTATCTAATGGTTGACATGAAATAAATTGTAAATAATTCCAAAACTTTGGCTCATGTGTGACATACATCTGCCACATAATGAATTGGGCATCAAACCTCGTAGTTTAACCCCCATAATGTGGATTGTGCAAAAGTGTTACACCAGATGAACATTCTTTTTACAATTCAATGAGCCTTGTTCTTTTTTGTGATTTTAAAAATTTTTGACATAAGGTTAGTGCAAAATAACGTCAACTGGGTAATGAAATAAAGTAGCTTGTTTGTACTGTAGTAAGATATAAATAATGTATTCAAGTGAGGGCATCAGCTTTTGGATTACCTTCATCGGAGCGGACCCGGCAGATTAGTTGTGAGTCTACTTATGTGACCTATAAATAAAGGGTTCATTTTCGTTGCCAAATGAGATTTTGGATTTGAGAAAACAATTTAAAAAGCAGGAGTATGTTGTGTCAATTGGACTGACTAGCCTCCCATTTAGGGACAGCATGTACAATAAATTGGCTTGTCTGAGAACATATTACATAGGCTGTTCTTTAAATTTTTCCAGAGCTATTATTCATAGCCTTCAAGTTCCACTACTAATGAGAAGCTGATTTTTTGATAGTGGGTAAAAATTTTTTTAAAAATGAATCATTTTTTTCATTTTGAAAAAAAAAGGTTTGAAAAAAAAAAAAAAAAAACCTACCACTTGCAGCGTTACCGATAGAGGATCCATTCTGTTAAATACATTAAATGCTTTATATGGAATGGTTTTATTTTTTATTACCTGTGGGGAAAATGATAGGATGATTGATACAAAAGACAGTATAACGGAGAATTAGGAATACGATAGTTCAAAATTTGCAGAAGTAGAGCATCTAGCTAAAGCCCAAGTCATTAACATAGAAGCAACACAAATATTCAACCTGTGAATGATGAATAAGGAGTAATAAATAGTAGCAGGAATGAATTCCAAATATGTTAGTAAGAGGTTTTTAAGTCCTTAGAAGAATACAGTTTAGTCCACCAGTGGAGGATATAAAACACAATTGAACTTTAGGAGAAGACCTGCAATGTATCCATAAATATAGTCCCCTGTTGCCAAATACTCCTGTTGGTGTATATTGTGAAGGGAATAATAATACAATAATACTGTTTGTGCAGAAATCAAATCTATCACAAGGGGATCTTGTTCCAATGGCCCTGATTCTACTACAATTTAAAGAGCGGCTCACTGGCCTCAGGAGTTAATGTACGCGGTGAGGCTGGAATCAGTGTTTCCGCGCGAAGGATGTCCAAATAAAGGTTTTAATATGGTCCAGTAGTAGAGGCTTAGTTGTAGGGCGAAGCCCAATAAGATGTCACCCAATATTTTTTGGAAAATCATTGAGGGTGTCAAAAGTACTTTACGTTATTAAGAATTTTTTTGGGGGTTTAACAAAAGTATCCATGATTTTAAAGCCTGAAATAATAAGTAGAGTGTGATTTGCTTATGAACTTTTTCTTCTGCTAATAAATCATCCATCATTATTTTTAATTTTTTTGTCATTTCACTAAATATATTAAATTAAGAATTGTTAGATTAGGGTTGAAGCATAATAAAACAACGTCCATGAGTGTAGTACACATGAGGTTCGTGAATATTTGTTTTTAATGGGCTGTATATAGCTCCTGTCCACATAATAGTTGGGCACATTGTAGGGCTATTTGCCATTCCCCTGCAGCAATACTATATCCATTGATAACTTTTTTAATCAGGTCCATTACTTTAATGATAGAAGGAAATTGAAAAAGCAAACCTGGGGCATCCAGAGGATGTAAGGTGAATGGAAAAGAAACAAGTCCTTATAGCAAGAGTATCAGGTAATAGTGTTTTGGAATAGCTACACAGATACGGTGGTTGGGGAGGTCGCCATAATTTTTTTGCAATTGTTTTATTAATCTGTCCTTAGGTCTTGTAATAGACCCATTTTCCTGATTTTTCCTTAATTACAAATATGGGAGGAATTCAGGGACAGGTGGAAGGCTCTATGTGGTTCTCCTTCTAATTTGTTTCTTATAATGAATAGATGGGCCGCTTGCAACTTTTCTTGAATAGGGCCCACTGGTCATCTCATACAATCTTGCATGGTCTTCATTTGGATTACTAAGAAAGACACAGATATACAGCTTTACCACAGCCTCTCCTCCAGAGACACAGCCTCTCCTCCAGAGACCAGTGCATGGTGGCAGACTCAGGGTCATGATCAATCTTAGAATTTGTCTGTAAATATGTTTTCAATACACCATGAAAAGCACTGTGCTGTGATCTACTTAAAGGTGGCTTCTAGGTCTAGTTAGTAAACATTCCCGTCTATTAGGGTCTACTTAACCCATTCATCAACCAGTCAGTTAGGTAGCAGGGCTTTTCCCATAGTTTGAATATTATTAACTGTTTCCTGGTGAAATGTCTGGGGAATAACATTCAAGCAGGTATCTTTGCTGCAGGACTTATCGGGACCTTTTATTTGTTGCTTTGGTAAGTACTGTGAGACCCAAGATGAGAAGACAGTAAGCAATAGATTTCTCAACAACTTCCTTCTTTGATGGAGCATCACTTAGAAATGAACTCTTACAGATTGTGCCAGGATTCCTTCATCTGTGAATCAGTGCTGCAGGATTTGGTCCTTCTGACTTTCCATAGTCTCACTTATAAAATGGATATAGAAAGTGCTGCTTACTGTAGTCAGAGAAAGGTTGTATCTATTTCCATCATGAGAATTAGAAGGAGAGGCAGCCTCAGCCCTCCTTGGCAGATGGGAATGTGGAGCTAGAGAGCAAACAGGGGCAGAGGGTGTCCATGTGCCAGTCCCTGGACATATGTTGCTGGTCTGTGGTCAAGTACAGAAATTAGAAACATTCAGAGCATCGAGCACATGATCAGAGGACTCAAATCATTTTCTTTTGTATTTTATAAAAACAAATTGGGATAAAAACCAAATCAAAACCTCCTCTCTCCAGACAGTTTAAGAGATGCTGCTGTATAGCACATCCAATCCTTTATTCTAAGAAACTTTTAAATATTAGACAACCACAAAATGTTGTTTCCTTTTCAATATTTGAAAACTCTTCCTTTCACGAGCTTTCCTGAGCTGGAGCTGCATGGATGTGGGTATTGTGCAACAGATGGTGCGTGCTGCCTTCCAAACGCTGTAGGCAGGCTCGCTGCTTGTGTATGTAGGGAAAGAGCAGCACCGTGGGTGGGATGGGTGGGGGCTGCAGACCAGTGGCTTGCTTTTCCACTGGATTCTGATTTCTCTGTCCTGCAGTATCTTCAAGTTTCTCTCTTCCAGCCCACAGCACTCAGCTCGGTTTAGCCTCTTCCAGTGGCCGCCCACCTGGCCAGTCTTGCGCAGGGCTATCCCCATTGCTGTCTCTTGTTTGTGTGTTGTTTGTTTTATTTTTTTATCAGAGGGAACTGGAGCAGGATCAGCACTGATGAAAGTCCCACTGAGAAGCCAGACAATGGCCCAGAACAGGCCCTGAGGTGGGTTTGAGATAGACGGCAGGCAGGAAGAGTGACTACCACACCCCTGAGGCTAAACGGACATGATTTCCAAACACGAGAGACTAGATAATACTAAGGAAAGTGGGTCAGTGCCAAAGAGACCATGCAGGTGAATGAGTCCAGTGGAAGGTGCCCCTGGGAGGAGACTGGAATCTAGGAGGACTTCACAGAGAAGAATGTCCCCAGGGGTCAAGCAGTGTCTGCCCACAGGGTCTTCTCTGTACTGACCCTCTTAGGGAAACACACTTCACTGCTCACATCTGGAGATTGTGCTCCAGGTCCCTCTTGTCCGTTTCAGTGCAGCCCAGGCCATGGTGCAGATTACCTGCCCCTGGCTCCTCATTCTGTTTGTTTGTGTGAGGACTGTTGCTATCGCTAAGCTAATGGTTTTGTGACTATAAAAGTCTGAGGAATAATTGTCCTTGATATGAGTACAGTGTAGGCTGCGTAGGGTTTTTAAGATGGGGTGTGTTCAGTTACACATGATGAGTTATAAAGACCCTGCAGATTTTATATTCTAAAATAGCCTCAGTGTCCATTCACCCAAAGCAGGGGATCACATCAAGAAGGACAACAAGGAAAAGGCAAAAATGCCAAAGGAGGAAGATGTAAATTTACACAGAGTAAATCTCTTGTTGTCAGAAGCTCAGGTCCCATCAGAAGAGATGGCAAGGTTTGATTGTGTGCATGTAATAAAAAATGTTTCCAGTCAAACATGTTTCATATATATCAGGTATGTTTGTATAACTGTTCAGAAAAAAAGCACAGCAAAAATTACTCCTTTAAAATTAGTGTGAAGTTGTTTTTTTTCTGTTTTTTTTTAATCCATCCATCCACCCATTTACCCACCTACCCACACAGCCACCAATTCACCCATCCATCTACATCCATCCATTCACCCATCCATCCACACTTTTGTCCATTGATCCACCCATTAGTCTACTCATTACTTCATCCATCCATACAAATCCACCCTTCCATCCATCTATCCATCCACCCACCCACACAACCACACAACCATCTATCCATCCATCCACCATTTTGTCCATTGGTCCACCCATTAGTCCATCCATCTAAATCCACCCATCCATACATCTATCCACCGACCCACCCACACAACCACATATCCATCCATCCATCCATCCATCCACCCACCCACTCATCCACACTGTATGTCCTGTGCCAGGCTGTTTTCTTCATCATGGCCCATGTGCTTCTCTTAAGTTACTGTTAGATATTCATGAATATAAGGTGGGTGAAATTGGTCAAAAATACTAAAATTGATTTTAATAACACATTTAATAACACGTTGGTTTTGATGTGTTGCTTTTAATAACACATTTGTTTTGAGAACCTGTTTCTTCCTCCAGCAAGGAAACTTAATTTTAATCAATTCAGAATAAATTTAAGCATTCAAAATTTTCTCAGTCACATTGAGAGTTTCATCTGAACTTAATTATGTCTCCAGGTTGATTTTAACTTCAACTTCCTCAGGGAAGTGGGCCATTCCAGTCATGTTAACATCTATCCTTTCTGGTATTTGCTGATTTTGCCCATGTTCCTCCTTGTGCTAGTCACTGGTCCACACTGACCCATCCTAATCCTTGTCTGCTGAAGCTAAGGAGTTTGGCCCACCTGCTTCCTCAGCCAGCTCTCACTCTTACCAAAGACACGGTCATGCTTCATGCTCTCCTCTGATATTGTGGAGCTGGGGAAATTCAAGAGCCCAGATCAGTGCCTCTTCTTCTTTTATGCACCCACATTATTGACTCGATCACTGATAGGCATGCAAGGGAATATGCTAGACTGATGGCCAATCCCCACCACATGAGTTGGTCATAGCAATCATCCATTGGGCTTTGAGTTGTTGGAGCTTTCAGTAGGTCTCCACATTCAATATGTTGGTGTTTTGCAATTGTGCCTCCCCCAATGACCCAAGGCGGGGAGAGAATCCTCAGTCTTACTTAAGTACCTTTATGTCCAGGATTTTGCCTGCCTTCATACATTCTTCTTTCCTTTTCTATATATATTTTTGCTATTCACTCATTTAAAACTTTTTTCCTACTTTTTATGTTTTTGTTAATGTGCTATAATTTTATATAATATTAGTGTCCATTTTGACATGATCTTACATCTATGGAATATAATTTGCTCCACTTCAGTCCCCAGCACTTCCTCTGTCCCTTCCCATCTTCTTCTCCCTGATCCCCTTCTTCTACTCTACTGGGTTTCCTTCTGTATATTTATAGTTTCTTTACATGAGTGCTTATAGAGACACATAAAGGTGCAATTGACTGTGATGTGTTCATATACGTACACAGCATAACTTGGTCAATTTGATTCTACCTTTCCTCCCTTTTTCTGTCCTTCCTCCCTCCCCTCAATACCCTTCTCGTTGTACTTCTGTATTTATCAGTACACTCCAACCTCTCACTCACCATCAGGTGAGAACATTATCAAATTTAGGGTCGGAAAAGTAGCTCTTTTCATCAAGTCTTCCTAATCCAGTAGCTGCAGTGTATACTTTATGTTCTGTGTTTTCAGTATTTATGAAAGCCCAAAAGAAATACATTTTTTAAAGAAAACATTCACTTCCAAAATTATTATTTATACCCCGAGTTTCAAAAGGTCACTTGGAAAAAAAATTGAATATTTACTTAATGTGTATGTGTGTGTGTGTGTGTGTGTGTGTGTGTGTATTTCTACTAAAACAACCCCTTAACTTGGGGCACTGATGCCCAGGAGTACAGGGAACTCAGGAGTGGGAAACCTGAGTTAATATCTCAATTCACCACCATACTTTGGCCTCCCCCTGCACTGGCCTCACCTCTTGCAGTGACCCCACTGGTGCTCCCGGCTTCTGCTTTATCCAGTCATTCTCAGACCTGCTGAAACCTGCCACGATGCTCCAAGATAATGTGACCTTGAACAAAGCCCTGCATTTGTTGTAAACACCTTTGTCTGCATGGAAAACTCCTACACCTTCTTCCAAACCCAACTCAAGCTTACATTTCTTAACTAAAATGAGTGCTTTCTTACCTCCAAGGCCTACACTTAGAAATTACAACATCTCCAGTACTTAATACAGTAGAAGGTACATGATCAATACTCATAAATCAGGAGAAGAAATGAAAGGAGAGAAGAAGGAAGAGTTTCTGAGAGAGAAGGAACAGGAACAGGAGGAAAAGTAAGTTTTGTTTTAATGTCCAGGGAGTAGCGTCCAGTAAATCATAAAGGAAAGATCGCCTGTCGCTACCTTATCCCAGTCATTGTTCCACATACTTCACTTCATTTACTTCATTAGACTTGATAATTTTATGCTCCACATTTCCCAGGACTCCAAGCTACAGAAACTGTAAACAACTTTCCCAGGATTCTTCATCCACTAGGGAATTGAAACCAAGTGAGGGATGCAAAGAGACTTGATCATTCAACCCATGTCTAGGCTCACAAATCTCCACTGGAGGGAGCTGTATCTAAGGCTGGGAACCATCACCTTGGTACTTGTCATACACACTCTTCTAGTGGCCTCCTCTGGTGCTCCGTGCTTCTTCAAGCTCCCTTGGAAGTCTACCTGCCATTGATTTAATTCTCCTTTCCCAACTAGGGATTCTTTTTTATTGGATAGTTCTTTTCTCTAGTCCTGAAAAACATGTGATCTAGCATCATAAATACTACTGGAATCAAAATTCCAGCATACTTTATTTTCAGTGAGCTACTTAAGCACTTGAAACTTGTTTAATGAATGTAGTTTGTAGTGAAGATCAAAGGAGATAATTTGCATACAGTGCATTACAAATGGCAGCTTGTAATCGCACCCTCCACTAAGGTGCTAGTAGTGGTGGCTGTCTAGAGCCAAAAGTTTATCTGTTCCATGTGCCCAATGCACCTCTAATTTATGAAATGGTTTAATGATGACAACTATTGTAGTTCGTTTTGTTGTTGTTGTTGTTGTTGTTGCTGCTGTGATTAAAATACCTGAAAAGAACAACTGAGAGAAGAAAAAGTTTATTTTGGCTCATGGTTTCATAGATTCATTCCATAATCAGAGACTCCATAGCCCGAGGTGAGGCAGAACATTATGGTGGAAAGGCATGGTGGAGGAAAGCAGCTCAGTACATGGCAACCAGGAAGAGAGAGAGAGAGCTCCACTTACTAGGAATAACATATAAACCTCAAAGTCACACCTCCAGTGACCCATTTTCTTCAGCCACGCCCTACCCACCTATAGTTACCACTTGGTTAATCCATATGAATGGATTAATCCATGGCCCAGGTTAAAGCTGTGATAATCTAATCATTTCACCTCTGAACATTCTTGCCTAGCCTCACACATGAGCTCTTGGGGGATACCTAATATCTAAACCAAAATGAGAACACTATGAGGATTTCATAAGAAGCAGGAACAAAGCTCTCAGACACCATGTTGACAGAATGTGGAAATAAAGTTGATTGAAGGATGTTTTGAAAGGAACACTAGGCTTCACCTTGCTGAATGACATCACTCCTTCTCCCTCCCCAAAAGGTAGCTCTAAGAACACACAGACTTAAAACCATGGGGAATTGGGATTTTTTTTTTCCCCCCTAAGTTCATGCCTGACAGAGAAAAGTCTGGAGCAAACATCTTCGAACTTAAGCATGTCTATAAAGATGGCGGGATTGATGTCACTAAGGACTGTTCTTATCCACCTCATCCTTAGAAAAGCCATGTGAAACTGGACAAGAAGTGTTTGGAATAAGCTCAGAATCTGAGTTAGAGTTAATTTCTGCTGAAAATAACCACAAAACAGTGAAGAACTGGTTCTCTTAAATATGTGGGACATGGGATCTTTAATTAAATATGTGTGAACCGTATCCACTAACACTGGATGAGACTTTCTCTGTACTTCTCCAGGGATCAGAATTTGGATCATGTATGGGCTACAGAATATGAGAATCACATCGTCAGCAAGTTCAAGGTTATTAGGGCAGTAACCTGATGGATGACATTCTGAGCAGGGGCAAGCAGGGGACACTTATCTTAGAAGACCATGTTTGTATATTGCTCAGTTCATCCAGAAGCATCCAAGTCACATGATTATTGGCAAGCCATGCAAACCAAACAATCTTAACCTAACTGAGCCTGTCAACTCATCAAAAAAACAGTACCTTCAAACCAAAGAAGTCCAAGGTCACTTCCAGATATAAAATTCAGGAAATACATCCAATCCAGTAGTCCTTTCCATTCTTCTCCATCTATCTTTGTTGTTGTTGTTGTTGTTAATCATAGAATCTGTTGCGAGTGTATTACATTTTCCACTATTTTATAGAGCCAGGGACCTAAGGAATACATTTCTGAGCAGAGTAAAAAGCCAACCTTTAATCCCAGAAATAAAATACAATCAGTTTAAAATATTAGGTTCAATATGATGATTCTAATGCTAAATCATACTAAAAATAAAAAAAATAATAATTTTTCATAATAGACTTTAGCATTGAAGGCAGAATTATGTTTAAGGCTAACTACATCTGATAGCGAAAAAATGAAAAACAGAAAAGCTATGGCACATCCAGATATAAATTATATAATACAGACACTTGAAATGATGAATATTACCAGCAATTTCCTTTTGTTTATTAAGCCCTGAGAATTCGTAGTTGATTTCATAGATGATTGGACATTACCTTAAATATAGAAGATCCATTTGAAATACTCCAAAAAGAAAAAAAAAAAAAGATAGACATTGTTATTTAAAAATGAAGTTAAGGCTGATTATGCTCTGTTCACTGTAATAGATTTCATTCAATAAATTTCCAACACAGTGGTGGGAAGAAAAGATATGCTTTTTAGTATACTCTGTTAATAGCTGAAAGTGTGTCTTTCTGTTTTACAGGAATCATCCATTCTTTCATGCAACATGTCCAGTCTGTTTTTGCAGATCTCAAAGTAGCCTTGATTCTTGCAAAAGAAAATTGTTAAAGAATAGAGACTACTAGCAGGAGAATAAAAAAGGTATGAGTACTTAAAATTTAGAATTTGTGAGGGTAAAGGCAGAAATAAATATAGGATTTTATGCAACCTGAAGAAAGACATGGGCTGATTGGAGTTATGCAAGATTTCTTGAGGGAGGTGATGAATGAGAAGATTGTGAAGGTGTCAAGGAGAGGAAAATAGACCAAGCTAGATGCATTAGATATGGGCAAAAGACTGGCAAGGAGAGGCAGATGGTGCTTCCGTAGGTACCATTCTGTAAGTCTGGAATTGCAGGTAACAAGGTGGTAACCACTTGGGTTTCATCTGGTGGTAGCAGGAGTCCCTCCAGAGGGGAACTGAAGGGTCAGGATGGAAACATGGCAAAGAAGAAGGAGGACAGATTTTTCATGTCGAGACCTGGATTTGAACAATGTCTGTACTTTTGCTGTTTTCAGTTTATTGTAATCTCCCAGGTCTTGTCTCCCAGACTGTGGCTATTGTCACCTAGGCCTGAGTCATTTATTCACTCTTCATTCATTCATTCATTCATTCATTCCTCTAACCAATACACAATTATTGGAGAGTGAGCCACGCCTTCCTCTTTATGATGGAGAATGAGCAAGGGGAAAGCACCCAAGAAGCTCAGTGTTTTGGTGCTTATTGTCTTGAGTGATAGCAAATCATCAAGTAAGCAAAAGCTGCCATATAATAGTTTGATTCGGTCATAGTGAAAGGAGACAGTCACAACACAGTGCTGGGGTGAAGCATAACAATGAATAGGAGATGCTCCTGTGGTAGGGTAGTTAGAAAAGGCTTCTCTGGAGAGGTGACATTTGAGTTGAGATCTGAAAGATGAAACTGAGCTATTTTTGCTGAGATTTGGCACAAGATCATCCTAGATATAGAAAAGAGCAGGTGCGATGCCCTTAGAGAAAAGCAAGAGTGGCATTTTCAAGGAATAGGAGGAAAGCCAGTGCAGCTAGCATGTCGTGGAAGACAGGCGTGACAGGAGGCAAGGTCACAGAGGGAGGAGATGTCCAAGGGCTACTCTGGCCAGGAGTCTGCATTTTATGGTGAAGTCAATGGGGAGCACTCAGGGATTACAAGAAGGGGAAGATGTGGTCGGATGTGCATTGTCAAGAGCTTCTGGATGAGGTACAGTCAGGAAAGAACCTCTCTGAACATCCTTGAGTATTCTCACCATGCTAAAATTGGGCATTTGTACTGGAGAAGCATCCAGTACATCCTAGTTGTCTTAACTCACTGGGATACTGGGCTAAGTTTTCCCATGAATTTGCAGGTCCCTAATCACTTGGAGCTGCTGGGGCACAAAATGAGGTGGCCACGTGTGGAGCATGTAGCAATTACTCTCTTGCATTTACCCTTGACTCCCATTGCTGGAGGTGTGTGGTTCATGGGAGAATTGCATCAATTTAGTTATAGGTACTGTCTACTTCCTTGCTCCTCTCCTGAGATCGACATGCAATTAACAACCATCAAAAACATCTGGCCTGCTATTGTCCCGGGATCTTAAGTAAATCCAAGCCTATTTAGAACATTCTCGTCTCAGGTGGGACCCACTCATCCTCCTCCTCTGACCCGGCATTCTGTCTCATTGTTGGCATATCTGACTTACACATGGGATTCCTACCTCATTTGCTGTTATCGTGGCCCTGTTTCTAAATTCTTGTTATAGACAGAGGTCTCTGAAGTAAAGAATGGGCATCACTGTGGTACCAAGTAAAGGGGCAGCAGAAGTGATCACTTTTATTCTATCTGGTATATCGACACTGGTATGAAGAATAATGCCAGGGTGTACAATCATTCCTTCATTCATCCAGTCATCGAATGTAACTCAGATATGCCTGTGTACTAAGTGCTCTGCTAGGTACCACACCAAGTGCTGGAAAAACAGCGGTGACTCCTCGCCTCACAGAGCTATACGACTCAGTGGCCTGAGACGACAAGGGAAAGCAGGCCAAGTACGGAAGGGAAGAACAAAATCAGAGAGGCCAGGCAAAGAAATTATAATGTATCTAATGTGAAAGATTTAAATCACAGAACAAGGAGAGGGATTTGTTGTGAAGGATCGACAGACTATCAAGATGTTCTAAGTCAGCAAGAGGCAAGAACAGGCCCCAGGTCACAGAAACTCGGTTGGGACATGAAGGAGCCCTAATAGGAGATGGTTAATTGCGGTTAGCTGACGGCCATAAGAGATGGTTCTGGTTTCCATCTGAAAGAATCTTTGTATGCCCGTGAACTATGTGACGCACCTGTGGTCCTTGTTAAAGCTAAAGATATATAACCAGGTGAGGAGTCAGACTAAGATTAGAGAGAAGAAGTAGTTGCTGGTCGGAGTCAGGCTGAGGCTGCTGAAGAAGAAAGAAGAAGCACTCTCTCTCTCTCTCTCTCTCTCTCTCTCTCTCTCTCTCTAAGCTCTCTCTAAGAAAGTAAAAGTAAAAGAAAGTAAAGTAAAGAAGTAAAGAGTCAGTAGTCAGAAGAAGTAAAGAGTCAGAGAAGTTGCTGAAAGAGTCAGGTTAGAGTTTGAGAGGTTGCTAAAGTCGAAGAATAAGAAACCTTCTTTCATCTTCATTCTGCCTCCGAGTTTTTCTCCCGAGGCGTTGTTGCTCCAAGTTAGGAAGCAACAGGGACACCCACTTCAGAAAGGGCCAGTGGGAGCCTGCAGTGGGTCCCGACTCTCATCCATGAACTAATCTTGTTCTTTCAAGTCATTCACCACCAGAGACCCTGCTGGACTTTTTCTGCCCACCGATGACGTGCCTTTTCCTTTAGCTGATGACAGTGTTCTTAATCCTTGATCTTTGAAGCAGTATCCTTCTTGGCCTCTGGGCTAGATCATTCCAAGCCCACTGCATTTCTTCGCCTCAGGTTATAATGCTGAGGTTGCCACCTTTCACGGTTCACAAATTCTGCCTTCTGATGGGGAACTTAAATCTTCTTTTCTTGGTGTCTTTTTACATACGCTTACCTCCCTTCCTCCAAGGTGCCTTTATAGTCTTAGTCCTTTCTTTTGCTCCAGATCACTGGTACTAACCCCAAAAAAGACCTAGGCTCCACTTTCCCATTGTTTGAATGACCACAGACATGTACTTGTGGCCCTGCCCCTTTGACTTAGGAAAGCCCTTTAAGTTTTTTCTTCTACCGTTCCCCAGATTGTCTTGCCTTTTTTTTTTTTTTTCCCCCAGAATGTTTGGAGTAGGAGTCTCAAAAAAAGAATTCTTAAATTTTGACAGACTTTCCTGTACTCATCAGAAAAAAATCAACAATAACAATAAAATCAAACAAACAAATGAACATCAAGAAGAAAACTAGTAAAACACTTGGCATCAGTATGCCATGCTCACGGCGTGGAGAATTTTGCAGGCAGAGAATTAATTCATGTCAAAGTGGTCTCCCAGTTAGTAATGAGAATAGCTGGTTAATGAATTTGATTCCTTCTTTGTCTTACATCAGAAACTGCAGATGGCAGGTTAAAAAGTGAGGGTGAGGGGAGCCCTGATCAGAAACCAGTCCATTGGCTCCAATAAAGCTTCATGAGCCCAATATAGTTCTCGTAAGATAATATGATTTAGCAGCAGCAACCTTTCTCTCTGCTGAGAGAAACTGAAATCCAAAAGATGAATATTGGCTCCTGGGCCATGCATCTTTAGAAGACACCTTCTTTAACGAGTGAGGAAATCATTCAAAAATGTAAACCGAACTCTGGTTTCCCAAGCCTGCCCATAAATCAATATACACCAAATGGCATGCTATTACATGAAAAAGGAATGTGTCTTATTTCTGGAAAATATACAGCCAGATGATGAGTCTGAGCATGGCTTTACGTATCACTTTTTTGCTTACTCGTCTAAGAGATGGAAACATTTATACTCAACAAGGAAAAGGAATATGATAGTTTCAATGCAAGAAGCAAATACATCTGAAAACAAGGTTGGATCACTGAGTGAATTGTTCACAGTGTTTGGAGAAGGAACAAAAACTCATACCCACACAGGAAGCATCCAGGTAATTGAATTAGAAAGTGCACATTGTCTATTCATTTTATTTCTTAAATATGTCTTAGACCTATTGCAACCCATTGCCAATTCCTGAGTTCACTCTTCCTTGGACTAGGGAGAGTAAACCTAATGGTTTAACAGTTGTAAAAAAAAATTCTCTCAAATGGTAACGATTGTGGCATTATTGGGATCACTACTGATAGAGCCCTGTCTTATCAAAATGAGAATATTTTGAAAGTACACCATCCATGAGCACTAGCAGTTTATAAAATAAATGATATATTTAATGATGGAAAACTTTTTAAATGACCATTTCAAAATGCATCCTCTTCAGTTGAATGCATTGGGTTTAAAATAAAATAAATCTGCCTTATCTTTAAGATTTTTCTTTGCTTCTTACCAGAGGGCTGTGAAAATTTCCTTCAGGAGTGGCAGGGTCTCACAAAGACTCAGATGTTCAATTTTCTGCCTGATCCTCATGTAATCACCTACCTGGTCTCCCAAACTCCATTGTTTCTCACCTGAGTCTTCTTACTACTTCAGCTAAAATGACCTTCCCAAATAGGCAGAGTAGTCATGGGTGACATCTCCTACAGCTCTCTGAGACCCTCAGAATAGCTATTATACCCTTTCCTGGGAGATACTGACTCTCTGGGCCCTGGGAGCCCATCCTCTGATGGCTTCAGGCTGTCCTTTCTGAGCTTGCACTTTGAGTGGTTCAGTAAACTAAGATGCCTCACCCCCTGAAAAGGCTACTTCTACTGTGCAAATGCTGATCTATTTGTCTTAATTTTTTAGTCAGCTGTTTTTGCTGCTGTGACTAAAGGACCTCACCAGAACAACTAGAGGAGGAAAAGTTTGTTTGAGGGCTCACAGTTTCAGAGGTCTCAGTCCACACAAGCAGGCTCCATTCCTTAGGGCTTGAGGCGAGGCAGGACATCATGGAGGAAAAGTGTGGTGGAGAAAAGCAGCTGACGTGATGATCAGGAAGCAGAGAGAGACTCCAGTAGCCAGTTGCAAATATATACCCCAAAGCCACACCCCCAGTGCCTCGCCTCCTCCAGCCACACCCTACCTGCCTTCAGTTACCACTCAGGTAATCCCCATCAGGGGGATTAATTACTGATTGGGTTAAGGCTCTCACAACCCAATTATTTCTCTTCCAAACCTTTCTTGCATTGTCTCACACATGAGCTTTAGGGGTACTCCTCACACCCAAACCATAATACTTACCATGGAAAACCCTTCCCTGCTTTCACACCACAAATCTAGTGCAACCTCTATGCTGACTCCACAGAGTCCATTTCACTGATGCGTTCGAACAAATGATTATTGAATGTCTATTGCACATAAGGACTGTTGCAGGAGAGAGAAGCAAACAAATAGCTAGAACCCTTGCATTTATAGAGCTTGCATTCTTAAATGTTTTTTACGATAAGCTGCTGCTGAACTCTATGTAGGAGGCCATCTAACCCTAGTAGGAGATCGTATGACTTGCCTACCAAACTTTGTAGATAACCCTTCTGAACAGAAAAAGCAATGCTATGAATAACTATTATTAGCTATAAACTGGCACCAGTCCTGGCACACTGGCAAGTCTGACTACCCCAACTACCCAATGTGTCAATATTTTGTTCAACCGTCTCAAGAAATTTCCATGCATCGCAACTCCTAGCACAAATCAGGGACATGGTTGGCTAGCAAAACTATGTTGGTTGTTTTAACAAGTGGACAAAACTTCATAGCTCTCTATTTAACTTTGCATGATTGGACAATAGCGTGTTCTTACAATAAATCCTCTAGTATTAATAAGAACTCTTTTATAGGCTTATGAGTGAAAAAATTATAAATCCTACTAAACTAAGGGCCATAAAAGAATGTAACTGGAAATGCAAGATAAGCTTCAGGTATGGCTAAAAACAGGATTTCAAATAAGATGGTTCCCTTTTTTTCTTTTGTTTTTCCCCCTCTCCCTTCTCTCTCTCTCTCTCTCTCTCTCTCTCTCTCCATCCATCCATCTTCAGTTCCGCTTCTTCATTCTTGGCCTTGCTCTTAAATAAACTTTCTCCATTTAGAAACAAGATGCTTCATAGAAGCTCTAAGCTACCATGAGCTCATAAAAAGAATGCCTTTATGAAGAATTTCAGAGGAGGACTTTGATTTGCTTGGCTTGGATCACTTGTTTGTTCTGGAAACAGTAATAAGAAAACATTTCATGATATTTATGCAGTATGTACTTTGTGCCCAGAATTGCCCTAAGACCTTTGCATAGCTTCTTGCCTGTGATTTTTGCAGTGACTTCACAGGCCAAGGACCACTGCAGCTGAGTGTCCCAGAATTAGTGGGATTCTCTCAGACTCAAAAGAGAAAGATTTCTAAAGGAAGGTATTCCGTGAAGAGAAGAAAAGTTAAACTTTATCCCAAGAAATCATTGAAGATCTGAATGGTACTTATATACTTTGTATACAAACAGTAGTATGTAAAAAGATGCTATATATGTGCATTATGAAGTGTAAAACATACTACGATTATAAATAAAAAAAAAGAAAAAGAAAGAAATCATTCAATGCTACTTTAATCTAAACGTTTTACAAGGTCCTGATCAAATGAGAAATGTGACTCCCTTGGGACTGATTAATGAAAGAGCATACACAATTGCGCTCACATGTTCCCACTCTGGACGGCTCTTCTGTAACCTGGTCCATCTGTATGAGCAGAGAGCAGGGCTCTGGGGCTTGGGCTCTGGGGTCAGAAAGCAGGTGTGTGAGTCTAGTTCTGACATTTCCTAGCTGTGGAATCTTAGTCAAGATAATCGTCCTCTTCACCCTTAGTCTCTCATCCATGTAATGGGAATAATTATAAGGTTACTATGAGAATTAAATGATATAATGTACATCAGTACTAAGAACAGTGTGAGTCTAAGTTCACATTTTAAAAATCATAGCCATTGTTAGGGCCAGCTTCATGAATAAGTGACCCAGGGGAATACACAAAGCCTGGTGCTCAGAGGAGCCCCTTTCTTGGTTTAACACACCACGGTCTCCTTCTTGAAATTATTCGTAACTTTATCTTTGAACTCACGATTTGTACGTGAGGACCAATGGCACAGCAGAGCCTGCAAATTTGCAGATGAATTATAAAATGCAGATTGTGCAAGTGCAGCGATTAAGAAGTTGAAATGGGTGCTGTTATATATACGATCAAAAGTGGCACTGCAGGAAGCTCCCGAATTTGAGGAAGATGGCCGACAGGAGGGAGGTGCTCTCTGGACGCAGTTGCTGAAGGACGCGGAGTGGGAAGTTTGAGCGCTTTGCTGGCGGTTCTATCTCAACTGAAAGGGAGCCAAGACATTCCTGCACCTCTGGACAGCGAAATACAAAGTTCTCAGGGCCACAACAACCAGGGACAGAGTCCCAGCGGTCCACAGCCCGAAACAACGCTGTCCGTGCTGCAGGCACAGGGGCCAAGACCATCTTGGCATCAGGAGACGATCCACCCAGCGGCTTTGAAACTGACCGGCAAGGAGGGATAAAAAGAGGCCCAGAGGCGTGGGCGGTGTCCACGTGGAACTCTTTCGCACTGCTTGCCAAGCCGACCCCCACACGATCTGGACTGACACAAGGGTCTGCGGAGCAGCTGCTGAATGGGAGGAGAACACCGCCATCTTTGAGAAGTGCAGTGGCTGAGCCAGACAAAGGGGAAAAGACGGAGGAGACGAACAGCTGCAGACATCCAGGGAGCCCCATCGCTTTGAAGGCAGCGCACACCTGGGTGAGACTCGGGTAACCAGCAGGGGAGGGCGTGTCTGAGGCCAGCCCAGCGGCCACAAGAAGCTACAACTGTGGGTGGGCGTGGGGAAAGGGTGCCTTCTGGAGCTTCTGGAGGGTCCGCTTCCTGGTCCCATTCATCTGCTGACACACAATCACCCTGAGCCAATCTTCTCCCTGAGCGGCCGCTGGCATAGGGTGCAGAATTGACTCGCAGACTTTCTGGACGTGATCCAATGCAGTTGGCTTAAAACTGGAAAGGGAAAAGAGAAGGGGGGCTTCCCAGGGCCCGTTTTGTTTGAGACTTGGGGTTCGACGTTTTTTTGGTTGGTCGGTCTGCTTGTGTTATTGGCTTTTGTTAGATTGTTTATTGATTGTTTATTGTTCTTTCTCTTTTTTTGGCTTTGTTCTGTTTTGCTTTTTTTTTGCATTGATTGTCAGAGTGTTTGATTGTTTGCTTCTGCTCCTTTTCTCGTTCCTTCTTTTCTTCCTTCTCACTTTGGCATCTCTTCTTTCTCCTTCATCTTTCATATTTGCACCCGGCCAGTGCATACTAAACAAAGGCAAAAACAAGCTGCACGCAGAATTTGGGATTTGTAGAAACAGCGCAATTGAACTGGATAGAAAAAGAGGTGCTATATATAGTTTTCTCTCCATTTTCTTGATTCTCTATCTCCTCTCTCTTACACCAATTTCTACTCTTTTATCATTTTTTTTTTCTTCTTTTCCATCTTACTTTATATATAAATTGGTCTCTCCACCTAAGTGTCTACTCCATTCTCTATCTTCTCTCTTCTACTGATACTAAACCACTTCCAGTAAACCACGTCATTAGAACTCTCCTCTCATACTTTCCAAGAAAGAACAATTCAAGACACTTCCTTCTTCTTAAACATAATACTTCTGTATCCAATACTTGAAGCTATAAAACCCCATCAGAAGCATACAGAGTAAACTGGAAATAATATCCCGGTTAACAAAATCTGTACATTGTGATCAAAATTGAATTTTCTGAATAGAAAGTGTTAGGTTTTAAAAGTGTAAAGGAATTATAAGGGGAGCTGATAGCTTCGTACTACAGGAACAGCATAAGGAATTAAGGTAAAATCGAAACAGTCAAGGTCCCACGGTGCAGGAAGAAAAGACACACAAGCAGCATGAAAAAACAAGGGAAGAAAGTGACACAATCAAATCAAGATTCCTCATCAGTAGATATCATGGCAAACACAGTTGGTCAAATGCCAGAGATGGAATTTAGAAATTACATATGCCAAATGTTTAGGGAACTTAAGAATGAACTCAAAAATGAGATGAGGGAGCAAGTACAGGAGGCAAAAGATCATTTTGACAAAGAACTCCAAAACAAATACAGGAAGTAAAAGATTACTTCAATAGGGAAATAGAGGCTCTAAAGAGAAACCAAATAGAAATTCCAGAAATGAAAGAAGCAATAAACCAAAATAAAAGTTCAATTGAAAGCATCTCCAACAGAGTAGACCACTTGGAGGAAAGAACCTCAGACAATGAAGACAAAATATTTGTCCTAGAGAAGAATTTAGACCGTACAGCAAAACTCGTTGGAAATCAAGAGCATAACATCCAAGAATTATGGGACAGCATAAAAAGACCAAACTTAAGAGTGATTGGCGTAGAGGAAGGGGCAGAGTTTCAAGCCAAAGGAATGAGTAATCTATTTAATGAAATAATTACAGAAAATTTTCCAAACTTGAGGAATGAATGGGAAAACCAAGTTCAAGAGGCATACCGAACACCAAACAAACAAAATCTCAACAGATCCACACCAAGACACATTATAATGAAAATGCCTAATATACTGAGCAAGGAGAGAATACTAAAAGCCACAAGAGAAAGGAAGCAGATCACATATAGGGGGGAAACCAATCAGACTATGTTCAGATTTTTCAACCCAGACCTTAAAAGCAAGAAGATCCTGGAAAAGCATATTCCAAGCTCTGAAAGAAAAGGGATGTCAACCAAGAATCTTATATCCAGCAAAATTGAGCTTTAGATTCAAAGATGAAATAAAAACCTTCCACGACAAGCAAAAGTTAAAAGATTTTACATCTCGAAAGCCAGCACTTCTGAACATCCTGGGCAACATTTTTCATGAAGAAGAAGAGAAAGATGATAATGAAAATCAACAAAGGGAGATATTAAACTAAAGGAAATACCAACCAGAAGAGAAACCTAATCAAGCTAAAGACCATAATTTAAATAAAAAATGGATGGGAATAAAAAATCATATCTCAATAATAACCCTGAATGTTAATGGCCTAAACTCGCCAATCAAAAGACACAGATTATCAGAATGGATTAAAAGAAACGACCCAACAATTTGCTGTCTCCAAGAAACACACCTCATAGAAAAAGACAGCAACAGACTGAAAGTGAAAGGCTGGGAAAAGTCTTATCACTCACATGGCCGGCGGAAGCAAGCAGGGGTTTCCATTCTCATATCAAATAAGGTAGACTTCAAACCAAAACTAATCAAGAGGGACAAAGATGGATATTTCTTATTACTTAAGGGAACCATTCATCAAGAGGATATAACAATCATAAATCTATATGCCCCAAATAATGGAGCACCTACATTCATCAAACAAACGCTTCTCAAGTTCAAGAGTAAAATAGACCACAACACAGTTATTCTAGGGGACTTCAACACACCTCTCTCAACAATGGATAGATCATCCAAACAAAGGCTAAACAAAGAAACTTTAAGCCTCATTAAAACAATTAACAATTTAGATCTAACGGACATATATAGAATATTTCATCCCTCAGTAAACGAATACACTTTTTTCTCAGCAGCACATGGTTCCTTCTCCAAAATAGACCATATATTATGTCACAAGGCAACTCTCAGCAAATATAAAAAAATAGAGATACTACCCTGCATGCTATCGGACCATAAAGGGATGAAATTGGAAATCAACGACAAAACAAGGAATAAGAAAAACTACTCCATCAACTGGAAGCTAAACAACATGCTACTGAATGAACAAGGGGTTGAAGAAGACATCAAAGAGGAGATCAAAAAATTCTTAGAGGTAAATGAGAACACAGATACTTCATATAGAAATCTCTGGGACACTATGAAGGCAGTAGTAAGAGGAAAATTCATTGCACTGAGTTCATTCCTTAAGAGGAAAAAAACCCAACAAATAAATGACTTAACATCACACCTCAAAGCATTAGAAAAAGAAGAACAGACCAACACCAAGAGCAGTAGAAGACAGGAAATAATTAAAATCATAGCAGAAATTAATGAAATCGAGACTAAGGAAACCATTCAAAGAATTGACAAGACTAAAAGTTGGTTCTTTGAAAAAATAAACAAAATTGACAGACCCTTAGCGATGCTAACGAAAAGAAAAAGAGAAAAAACTCAAATTACTAACATTCGTGATGAAAAAAGGACTATCACAACAAACACCTCAGATATACAGAATATAATTAGAAATTACTTTGAAAACCTGTACTCTAATAAAATAGAAAATACTGAATGCATTGACAGATTTCTAGAGTCATATGATTTGCCTAAACTGGATGTGGAGGCTATACACAATTTAAACAGATCAATTACAAGCAAAGAAATAGAAGAAGTCATCAAAAAGCTACCAACAAGGAAAAGTCCAGGACCTGATGGGTTTACAGCCGAGTTCTATAAGACTTTCAAAGAAGAACTAATACCAATGCTCTTCAAACTATTCCAAGAAATAGAAAAAGAGGGAGCTCTTCCAGACTCTTTCTATGAGGCCAATATCACATTAATTCCAAAGCCAGGCAAAGACACATCCAAAAAAGAAAACTTCAGGCCCATATCTTTAATGAACATAGATGCAAAAATCCTCAACAAAATCCTGGCAAATCGGATACAAAAACATATCAAAAAGATAGTGCACCATGATCAAGTGGGGTTTATCCCAGGGATGCAAGGCTGGTTCAACATTCGGAAATCAATAAACATAATACACCACATCAATAGACTTAAAGACAAAAATCATATGATCATCTCAATTGACGCAGAAAAAAGCATTTGACAAAATACAACACCCCTTTATGTTCAAAACACTGGAAAAACTAGGAATATCAGGAACATATCTCAACATCATAAAAGCTATATATGCAAGGCCCGAGCTAACATTATCTTAAATGGTGAAAAATTGAAAGCATTCCCTCTAAAAACTGGAACAAGACAGGGATGCCCCCTTTCACCACTGCTATTTAACATAGTACTGGAAACTCTGGCCAGAGCAATTAGACAGACGAAAGAAATTAAAGGGATCCAGATAGGAAAAGAAGAGCTCAAATTAGCACTATTTGCTGATGACATGATAATCTTCCTAGAAGACCCAAAACACTCTACCAGAAAACTTTTACAACTAGTAAATGAATTTGGCAAAGTTGCAGGATACAAAATCAACACACATAAGTCAAAGGCATTTTTGTACATCAGCAACAAAGACTCTGAAAGGGAAATGATGAAAACTACCCCATTTACAATAGCATCAAAAAAAAAATAAAATACCTGGGAATCAACCTAACGAAAGAGGTGAAAGACCTGTATAACGAAAATTATAGAACACTAAAGAAAGAAATTATAGATGAACTCAGAAGATGGAAAGACCTACCTTGCTCTTGGATAGGTAGAATTAATATTGTCAAAATGTCCATACTACCAAAAGCATTATACAGATTTAATGCAATTCCAATCAAAATCCCAATGTCATTCTTCAAAGAAATAGAAATAGCAGTCATGAAATTCATCTGGAAAAATAAGAGACCCAGAATAGCCAAAGCAATCCTGAGCAAGAAAAGTGATGCAGGGGGCATCACCATACCGGACCTTAAATTATACTATAGAGCAATAGTAACAAAAACAGCATGGTATTGGCACCAAAACAGATTGGTGGACCAATGGTACAGAATTGAGGACACAGAAACTAATACATATAATTTCAGCTATCTTATATTAGACAAAGGTGCCAAAAATGTACAGTGGAGAAAGGATAGCCTCTTCAACAATGGTGCTGGGAAAACTGGAAATCCATATGCACCAAATTGAAATTAAATCCTTATCTCTCACCATGCACAAAACTCAATTCAGAATGGATCAAGGACCTAGGAATTAGAACAGAGACAATACGCCTAATAGAAGAAAAGTAAGCTCCAATTTCCAACATGTCGGATTAGGCCACAAGTTCCTTAATAAGAATCCTGTAGCGCAAGAATTACTACCAAGAATTAATGAATGGGATAGATTTAAACTAAAAAGCTTCTTCTCAGCAAAAGAAACAATCAGTGAGGTGAATAGAGAGCCAACTAATTGGGAACAAATATTTAGTACATGCACATCAGACAGAGCATTGATCTCTAGAATATATAAAGAACTCAAAAAACTTTACACCAAAAAAACAAATAACCCAATCAATAAATGGGCTAAGGAATTGAGAAGACACCTCTCAGAAGAAGATACACGATTAATTAACAAATACATGAAAAAATGTTCAACATCGCTGGCAATTAGAGAAATGCAAATCAAAACTACTCTAAGATTTCACTTCACTCCAGTCAGAATGGCAGCTATCAAGAACACATGCAACAATAAATGTTGGAGAGGATGTGGGGAAAAAGGCACACTCATACATTGCTGGTGGGAATGCAAAATGGTGCAACCATTATGGAAAGCAGTATGGAGATTTCTTGGAAAACTGGGAATGGAGCCACCCTATGACCCAGCCATCCCACTCCTGGGTCTATTCCCAAAGGACTTAAAAACAGCATATTACAGTGACACAGCTATCTCAATGTTTGTAGCTGCGCAATTCACAATAGCTAGGTTGTGGAACCAACCTAGATGTCCCTCAGTAAATGAGTGGATTAAGAAAATGTGGTATTTACGCACAATGGAATTTTACTCAGCAATAAAAGAAAATAAATTAATGGCATTTGCAGGTAAATGGATGAAGTTGGAAGACATAATGCTAAGTGAAGTTAGTCAGTCTCAAAAATCCAAGTACCAAATGTTCTCTCTTATATAAGGAGACTAGTTCATAGTATGGTTGGATGGGAGGGTACATACGAGGACTAGAAGAATACTAGAATGGTCAAAGGGAAGGGAGAGTAAGGGAGGGAGCAAGGGGGGAGGGAGAGGGAGAAAAGGAAAAAGAAAAGAAAAGGTGTTTGAATGAGATGGATATCATTTTCCTAAATACATGATTGAAGACCTGAATTGTACGAATATACTCTGTATGCAAACAATTGTATGTAAAAAGATGCTAAATACATGCACTATGAGTTGTACATATTAAAAATTATAAAAAAAATAAAAGGAGAGAAGAAAAAAAAAAGTGGCACTGCACCATAGGAACACGAATGGAAGGAAAATGCATGCTGATAATATAAAATTTTATTCTTTCTTTACTGAGATGACATTAAATAGCAAAAATTAAAAAAAAGAAGAAGTTGGAAGATACAGACCATAGAATTAAAGGAAAAAAAAACCTTTAATTTTAGTATCATTATTTGTACTTCTTTTCCTGCTTTTTGAAGAGAGGAACCCGTATTTACGTTTGACACTGAGTCCTGAAATTTATGGAGCTGTTGCTATCATTAATCAACTCTGGCTGCTGCTATTATTAATATTCCATCCTGAGAATGAATCAAGCCCCCCTATATGCCTCTGTTTCCAAGAAGGCTGCCCCCAGATCTCTCTCTCTCTCTCTCTCTCTCTCTCTCTCTCTCTCTCTCTCTCTCTCACACACACACACACACACACACACACACTTCTTTTTTCCTTCTTCACTGGCATAAACTGAAGAGCTTTCCTCCTCCTTGCCCTTCCACCATGAAATTCCTGCCTTGGAGCCAATGATCATGGACAGAAATCTCTGAAACCATCAGCCAAAATAAATCTTTCCTCCTCTAAGTTGTTTTCTCAAGTATTTGTCACAGTGACAAAATGCTGACTAACACACTGAGGCAGAAATCATAAACAAAAATATCACTATTTTTTCTAAGCATCACACAATTACAAAGTACAGAATAACCTATAACTTTCCTTGATTCATGAAATGATGAATATTGTTGGTTTACAAAGTTCTCTGACAACTCCTTAAGAAAAACACCCCCACAAAAACAACAGGAAAGAGTTATTCACAAAAGAAGATATGCAATCAATGTTTTAAAGGATCACATTATATATTTTTTTTCCTTAGAAGTCAAAATTTGTCAGTTTTCTACTATACGGAACAGATTTTTTGAATAATATTATGGTAGATTAGATTGTTATTCATCAATTATTTATTAACCTGCCACCCCTATTGACTTTGGGCTTACCATGAGATCTGCCTTGGCCTCATGGTGGTTGGATTATATTCCCCCATCCTCTGATTTGGGGCTAATCCACATGATTTGCTTTAGTCCATGGTATGTTAAACACTGCAATGGCATGTCATGCATTCATATGCATTGCCCTCCTGCATACCTGCTGTTTATCACAGTAATAGCATCTTGTAGGTGTTTTGTTGTTCAGAGAAGATGGGAGACAAGCAGAGCAGACCTATGATTTGGAGTTAAGCCCAGCCTAGCTCAGCTCAACTCCAGCCAACACATAGACAAGGGAACAAGAAACTAATTTCATTATTGTAACGAATGGCACTGAGTTAAAAGTGATTTGTTGCACAGATTATTATAGTAAATGCTAAATGAAACAACATTTGATGTTGGTGAAAAATGTCAAGAAATATTTTGGCCATTCCAGTAGAAGAATTGAGAAACATGGAAGGAAGAAGGAAGAAAGGGAGAGTAAGAAGGAGGGAGGGAAGAAAGAAGGGAAGACAGAAGAAAGAATACAAAAGGGGTGGGAAGAGAAAGGAAAAGGACATTATGGTGAATTACTTCTACTGGATAGCGTTGCCTAAAATAATTGTAATTAGGACAAAAGAAACAAATATCAAAACCTGGCAATCAATCGAAGGAATAAATCAGAAACTAGAGTCCTGTTCCTACACGTGATTATCAGGTGGCAACCCAGAGGCTGATCAGGGTAGCAACTTGCAATCATAGAGCACGGTCCAAATGAAAAGGTTCCTCACACTTTGTCAAAATATCATTTATCTCCACTTTACAGAGGAGGAAACAGACTCAGAAGTTCCACAGATTGCTCATGGTCACACGCACTGCTGAGATTTGCAGGAGGGTCTTCTGCCTCCTGAAGGAATCCTTCCGTTTTACACCGGTCCAATTATCTCTGGCTGGCTCAGAGTTTCTCTGCATGACTCATCAACTCCATTTGCTGAGAGGATCCAACTTGTGCATTCCTATAAGTAGGGGACACGGGGGCTTGCTAATGATCACAGCTATACTAATTATGAGTAACGAGGGCTTAGAAGACCCAACTTTAGCTTCTCTTCTGATCTTGTCAATTCCCATTATGGGGGACTTCCCAGAATATTCCAGATGAAAGGATAATAATTACTCATTTATTTAAAGGATTCAATTAGGGGCCTTTCATCAAAGTGTCTTAAGTCCCTGCAATGCTCCTTCAAAGGTAGTGATGATATTTACAGAGAGCGGCAGAGATAAGGAGCTGCATATAGAGATTAAATGTTTGATACACTTCATTAGGGAGGACGCTGCCCACATGGAGAAGATGCAGTGAGTCTAGCCTGTTCCTTGAAAGTTGCAAATAGAAACGTACAGTTTGGGTTTTGTCTGTCCACTCCAGGTTTTTGGGGAAATATAAGAACTTAAGAAAGATTTCAAATGTCAAGACTGAATTGATAGTGCATGCAGAGGCAATCTGTACTCACTTGAGAAGGGCTGGTATGGAGAGTGGTAAGTATGGCAGGTGTAGGGCTAAGAACCTGAGTCTAACTGCTGCCACTTACTGGCCTTGGGATCTTGGGCAGGAGTTTTAATCTATTTTTTTTTTTACATTTGTTTCTTATTTTACATTCCTCTGGTCCTGTGCTATCATTTGTAGGTCTTCCATGTGTGTGTGTGTCACAAATACTATGAAACCCAGTTTACAGTAATTAATGCAATGAAGCACTTGATTTGGATCAGGTATGTGCCAAGTTTGGAAGGTGAGCATCCAAGGCCATGAAGAGAGAGCTACAAAGCCACGCCCTGTGATTTCAGTTTCTTGGTTCTCTTAGCAGTTTCCTCTCTGCCCCTCCACTTCATTTCCTGCCTGTATTGGTGATGATTTCATCATCACAATGTCTATGAAACACAAGTACTCCCTTCCTACCCACCCTGGGACTACAGAATGTGTGTGTTTCTAAATATGTGGTCATCCTAACCCAGCATCCCATTTTCAGAATGTCTTCTTGCTGCCACCTTGGTACTGATTATTCCTCCCCAGTGTACTCAGATAAAGATGGAATACTCATGTTAAGAAATTTGAAGAGAGATTTGAAAAGGTACTTATTCCAATGATGGTTAAGATTTAAGGAGGACAACTAGGGAAGTTTCAAATCCAGATGGTGGAAACACTGGGAAGTTGTTATCACCCACAGTCAGAATAAAAAATGGAAATAGCATCTACATCCAAAGGGAAAGTTAGTTTTAAAGGAGTAGGGCTTTGGGACCAGGATTCAGCCAACTTAAGTAACCCAGTACCAAGCAGCCAGGAAAGTAAATCCTCCAATTTCACTCTCATAGTGGACTTGATTTCTTACCAGTACTGTCCACTCCTTTACCTCTTCCTACAACACAACAACAACAACACAATATTCAAACACAATTGAAGACCTAAGGGTATATTTGAGATAGCTGATGCTGAGTAGCCACCCAGCACACTGGGAAGGTGGAGAAAGCAGAGTGGCAGCTTGTAAGCTACCTGTCGTACAGCCACAAACCGCCGCAGGAGAAAAACTCAGAGGCAGAATGAAGATTCTTCTATTTTTACTTCTACTTTCTTAGTGAGAGCTTAGAGAGAGAAAGAAAGATTTTTCTTCTTCTTAGAAAGAGCTTAGAGAGAAAGATTCTTCTTTCTTCTTCAGCTTAGAGAGAGAGAGTGAGAGAGCTTGAGAGAGAGAGAGATTAGAGAGATTCTTTCTTCTTTCTTCTTTCTTCTTCGGCAGCCTCAGCCTGACTCTGACCAGCAATTACTTCTTCTATCTGGTTTCTCTTCTGTAACCGCTCTGACTACGTTCAGCCTGACTCTGACCAGCAATTACTTCTTTTATCTGGTTTCTCTTCTGAAACCGCTCTGACTACGTTCTGGCCGCTCTGATTCTTTTCTTCTTCTCCGACCCGAACTCTTCTTCCGACCGAGCGACTGCATGACTGACTGAATGAATTCATTCTTCTCCTGACTCCGACTGCTTTCACCCGGTTATACACCTTTAGCTTTGCAGGTGCCTCACATGCATTTACAGGTGCGTCACATACATACTTATTATCAGGTGGAACTTATGGCTTCCAGCTAGCCGCAATAGCCCTTCGTAATTGGGGCTCCTTCAGCAGCTGGTGCTCAGCTCAGCCTCATTGTACTTCTGGGCTTTGCTCAGAAATACATAAGGTAGAAACATGCTGCATGTGCAAGGTGGAGGAAGATGGTTTTCTAAGATTTAAAAACACATGAGGTATATTTTCTTTTTGAGTTTTTTCTGTGGATTCAGGTAGTGGGAGTAGTGTTTCCAACTGAGGTGGGTGAAAAAGAGAATTCACTGAAATTCAATGTTGGATAGTCAAGGATTTTAGAGACCCAGACGTTTGGGTAACTTGAACAAAGGACAAGAAAGAGTACATTGGAGGCAAGCTAGCTTTGGCAGTGGCAGTGGCACCAGTTCACCATAGAAGGGAGGGATAGCAGAGAGAGAGTGTGGAAGAAACCAAACAGAAAATTGGGCACAGAAAACCTGTGGAATAGACAAAGCCGCCAGAACTGAGTTGATCCAGAGGCTATACATGGAGCCAGTTTATCAAAAGTGTTTTTGTGAGCAGAGGGTTGAGTCAGGGAGTCATCTTGAAGAGGGCAGGCTGAAGCTTGCTGCTGCAGAAACCTAGGATATGATAGCAAATATTGTCATATAATCCCAGCATATGTCAACCACATGCCTTAGAGTGTACACAGCAGAACCTGATTGAAACAGGCACAGACGACTGTACTCAGGGGTATTCAAGTCAGAGATATGGAGGAGATTGCAATTCACTTTGAGTATGGCATTGTACATGATTATTTTCGCTCCCATTTTCAGTTCTTACCTGCCGGCCGAACTCCCTGTACGGGTCACCACCTGTTGCTACCTGAAGCGATTACTGCTTGGAGCAACAATGCCACGGGAATAAGTTTAGAGGCAGACTGGAAACAAACAGGCTCTTTATTCTGCTATCTTTTCTCTCCGGCTCCAACAACAACTCCCACACGCTATCCACACTCTGCCAACCACCACCACACCACACAAAAATGGCACCGACCCGATCCGCCATCCCCAGGGCCAAGTCTTGTGAGATCATGCAAATGGCGCTGACCTGATCTACAATGTCCCGGGCCAAGTCTCATGAGACCATGGAAGGTGGTAATGCTTATGGCTCACAGCTAACTGCAATCTTAGCTATCTCCTAAATTAGGGCTCCTGCATTTATGGAAATGGTTGGGAAACTGAACAGGCAAGCATGGATACACTCAGGAGTGGAGCCTGGGAAGGCAGTGTGAATGACCTATGGAGGGTTTAGCATTTATTATTTTTATCACCATTACTCTTTTTCTTGTCTTTTGAGTATTAGGGTTTTGTTTATTTTCATTATATTTTGTTTTTGCTTGTTTTGGGGACACTAAAATATCACAAGGTAGAGACTCTGCTTCTGACCTAAATCCAGAAAAAAGACACTATATCTTGGTCCACACACAAACTAACCATGCTCTGTCGGGACCTTACACTGCTTTCTGGCTGCTTGCCACATTACCACGCCCTGTTACAGGACCTAGGCTAAACAGGGGGCATGGCTGTGAGAACTGAAACCACCCCAAAGATAGGCCAATGGCTCCGCCAATGGCATCCGCCCATGATCCTTATGTGTCCCTATGATCTTTCTGTTGATTGGCCCATGTCCTATATAAGACCGTCCAACTTCCTCAATAAACTGAGTTTTTGGCATTGCTTTCTACCAAAACTCCCAGGGTGTGGCGTGGTGTCCGTCAATCAGGCGGGGGTAAAGACACTCGGCAACTTTTGCCCGTTAAGCCTATCTTCGCCAGGTAAGCTACTTTAACTCTTTCTGCTGGCAGAAGGAGCCCCCTTTTAGGGCCCAAAAAGGGGGGTAGCTTTAGACCTCGGCCCCATTAATAAGTAACACAGCAGTCACGGCAATGCTCAAACTTTAATGACACTTTAATACAAAGAATCGAAGAGACAAAAACTCCAAACTAATTAACAAGTTCTGAGTAGAAACATCTGGGTAGGGGCCATGGAGTCCTGCTCATGGATATCCACTCCTATAGCAAAAAAACAAAGAATTAAGAAAAAAGCTGTAGAAGACACACCTAGAAAGAGTCTCAATGTAGTTTACTCCCATATCTTTTAAAATATACAGATTTTTAATTAAAGAAAAGCAATTACAGAGTGTGTACCTTTCAATATACAATTGTCACATCTATAAGAAGGATGCCTATCTTCTGAAGCCCATAGGGAGTGTAGAATGCTCAAGCTCTGATACAATATACACTGTGTCAAAATACATTAATTCTTACCAAAGAAGTACCAGGAAAACAATACTACAAAACCCATTTGGAAACATGTTGAAAAATTCACAGCCTGACATCCCAGAATACTATGGCAAGAGATGTCTGTGCCATGAAAATGCACACACTTAAGAGTGGAAAAGAAATATATCCCAACAGATAAATAAACCTCAATACAAGATGACAAAAAATATGGAAAACAAGGTAGTCTGATACCTCTTAAAATTCTTAATTTAGACCAACTGACTCCAAAGATATGATGTGGATAAAATTCCATATAAAAATTTAAAACAGCAATTTTTTTAAATAACCAGTGAATTCCAAGAGAACATAGAAAATTAACTGAATAAATTAAAGAAGTCAGTACAGGATATGAATGAGAAATTCAGTAAGGAGATGTTAAAAAAAACCAACCAAACAAAAAATTTTGGAAAGAAGTCAAATGAAAAGTTCCACTGAAAGAGTAGATTTTAGTGAAGACAGAATCTCAGAACTAAAAGACAAAGTGGCCAGACAAGAACACTCAGACAATATTAAAGAAAATAGGAGACATGAATATACAAGAATTTTGGGACAATATTAGCATGTTAAGGTAAGAACCATTAGATTTAAAGAGGGTTGTGTGATGTAAGCTAATGGCAGGGATAACCTCTGAGGGAAATAATGACAAAAACATTTTAAAACCTTGAAAAAGAGTTGTCTATATACAGGATGCATTCAGAACCAAATAGAGATCTGAAAAGAACCACTCCATAAAAGAATATAAATGAAATGCATAATATACACAGCCTATATTTTAAAAGCCTAGAGAGAAATTCAGGTTACATTTACAGGCAACCCAATCAAAATCACTTCTGATTTCTTAGTATAAACCATAAAATCCAGGAGGGCTTTTTAATATGTTTCAGGCCCTGAAAGAAAACAATGGTCAACCAAGATTGTTATAGTCAACAAAGCTATCCTACAGAATTAAAGAAGAAATGAAGACTTATAAGAGAAGCAGACACTGAAAGAATTCACGAGTACCAAGCTGGTGATACAGAAAATACTTAAAGAAACACTACACATGGAACAATTCATAAATAAATCCCAAAACTAAAAAGGACAAATCTCATATCAAGTGTAGCTACACAATGAGAAAAAGAACCAAATTAAATATTAGAAATAAATCAAAATGGCAAGAATTAATCAACATCTCTCTGTGATAGCATTGAATGTATGTGGTCTCATGTCTCTAATCGAAACACATAATATGACAGAATGAATTAAATAACAAGACCCAACCATACATTGTTTGCAAGAGACTCACCCTACAAGTAAACACAGCCACAGGCTGAAAGCAAAAGTATGGAAATTAACATACCATGCAAATGGAGACCCAAATAAGCAGAAGTCATATCTGGCAAAGTAGACTTAAAGCCAAGATTAATCTAAATAGACAAAAAAGGTAACTTCATAATGATAAAAGGAAAAATACAACAAGAAGATGCATAATAGTGTGTGTGTGTATATAAACATACACACACACATATATACTACTTATATAAATAAATACATATTTACTTTATTTATAAATATATAAATAAATATATATTTATTTATATATTTACTTAATTATATAATATAATATATATGTATAATATATATTATAATATATATTATATATTTACTTAATTATATAATATAATATATATGTATACAATATACATATATATTATATTATATTATATTATATATATGTATATTATATATATATATTATATAATTACAAATTTATTCCCCAAACATTGATACATCTAATTACATAAAAAAGACACTACTCAAATTAAAGACTCAAATAGTGCCCAGTACATTAATACTGGGTGATTTCAACATACTTCTTTCACAAATATATAGGTCATTCAGACATAATTCATTGAAGACTCTCCAGACCTAAAAAATAGTGTAAATTAAAAAGAGAGTGACATCTATAGAATATTTCATCCTGTAGCAGGTAAATCCAACTTTTACTTACCTACTCTTAAAACCTTTAAAATAAACAATATATTAGGCCACAAAACGACACTCAGAAAGTGCAATGAAACTGACAAAACTCCTTGTACCTTAACTGATCATAATGAAATAAAACTAGAAATCAACACAGACACACACACACAAAAAATACAGAAAGTATATGAACACATGGAGATTGAATAACACACTTTTGAATAATAAATGGTGATAGAAGAAATAAGGGAGGAAATTTTAAAACTCTTAGAATAAAACAAGAATAGTAATACAACATACCAGAAACTTTGGGACATTATGAAGCTGCATATCAGAGGAACATTTATAACTCTGAGTGCCTACATAAGAAAAATCACCAAGATTCCAAATTAATAACCTAATAATAGATATAAATACCCTTGGAAAACAACAACAAAGCAAATTCAAAGCTAGTAGAAGGAAAAAAAATTAAGATCATACCAAGATAATGAGTTAGAGAATAAACAAGATATAGAAAGGATCAATGAAGTGAAGAGATTGTTCTTTGTAAAGATAAACAACAGAGTATCAGTCAGCCTTAAAGAAGAATGAAATTATGGCATTTGCTGGTAAATGGATGGAATGGAAGTGAAATAAGCCAGTCCCCCAAAACCTAAATGTTGAATGTTTTCTCTGACATGCAAAAGCTATTCTGAGTTTAGGTGAGGCAGAAGAAGGATAAAAGAAAAAAAGAAAGGGAAAGATTAGAAGGTAGAGATAAAGTAAGAGTGAATTTCATCAAAATAGAGGAAAGACAAGTAGAGTAGATAAAGAATATTGAGGAGGAGGAAGAAAGGATGGGAAAAGAGAAGAACGTGGAAGGAATTGGACTGAATTTTCCTATGTGTATGCATGATGTGGCATGGTGGGTCTCAATATAGGGTGTATTTGCAGAACACTAATTTTGAAAAAGAAGTAAACTTTAAATGGATTGAAGAGAGATCAGTGTCATGGATGGAGGGGAGAACAGAGGACAGGGAGGAATGCTGGGGACTGAAATGGAGGGGATTGTGTTCCAAGCTTTTGTGATTATGTCAGGTGTACCCTGGTGTTGTATATAACCAAAAAAATTTTTTAGCAAAAGAAATACCAAACAAGATTGATATAACTCTTAACCAAACTAACAAAAACAAAAAGAATGACCAAATTAATAAATTACGGATAAAAAATGAGAAACCATCACAGATATCCAGACGATCATTAGGAACTAGTTTGAAAATTTACATACCAACAAATTGGAAAACTTAGAAGAAATGGATATATGTCTAGACATATATGACCTGCCAATATTTATTCAAGAGTACATTTAAGAACCTAAGCAGGTCAATAACTAGAAATGATATTAAAAAGTTATAAATAGCCTTCCATTAAAGAAAAACTCAGGACCCTAAGGATTCTCGACTGAATTCTACCAGACTTCTAAAGAAGAAAAAATGCCAACTCTCCTCAAATTATTTCATGAAATTGAAAGGGATAGAACACTTCCAAATTTATTCTATGAAGTCAATATCACCCTCATATCAAAACAAGATAAGAACACATTAAGGAAAGAAAATTATAGACCAATATCCCTGAAAAACATAGCTGCAAAAATTCTTAACATATATTAGCAAATCATATTCAACAATATATTAAGAAGATTGCACATCATGACTAAGTTAGTTTTATTCCAAGGTTGCAAGGATTGTTTAACATGTGCAAATCAATAGTAAGATTAAGCACATGAATGAAATTAAGTACAACAATATCATAGTCATTTCAATAGATGCAGAGAAAGCCCTTGACAAAATTCAGTGCCCATTCATGATAAGAATAGTGAACAAACTAGTGATAGATCGAACGGAACCTATTTCCACATCAAAAAGGCTATATACAGCAAACCCAAGCCTTGATCATAGCGAATGGGAAAACATTGAAAACATTTCCTTTAAAATCTGGGAGAAGATAAGGATGTCCACTCTCACCCCTCCTATTTAACATAGTACTAGATGTTCTAGCAAGAACACTTAGGGAAGAGAAGGAAATAAAAGGGGTAAAAATAGGAGAAGAATATGTTGAATTATCACAGTTTGGAGATGATGTAATCCCATACATAGATGATACAAAAAGCTCCACCAGAAGACTACTAGAGCTAATAAACAAATGTAGCAAGTAGCAGGCCAAAAACCCAACATATGAAAACCAATAGCTTTCCCATACACTGATAATAAATATGCTGAGAAAGAAATCAGGAAAACAAACCCATTCACAATAGTCTCAAAAAAAAAAAAAAAAAAAAAAAAAAAACTAGGACTAACTCTAACAAGGAGTTGAAAGACTATAATGAAAACTATAGAACACTGGAGAAAGAAAAAAGAAATTGAAGACATAAGAAAATGAAAACTTCTCTCACGTACATGGATAGAATTAATATTGTATAATGGTCATACTACCAAAAGCAATATACAGATTTGATGGAATCCACATCAATATACCAATGACATTGTTAGAAAAACTGGAAAAAAAAACTCTTCTAAAATTCTTTTGAAAAGAATAGAAGACCCAGAATAACTGAAGCTATTCTAAGCCAAAACAAAACAAAATAAATAAGCAAAAATATGATGAAGGCATCACAATATCTGACTTCAAATTATACTATAGAGCTATAGTAACAAGAATTGTATGCTACCGGCATAAAAACAGACATATATATCAATGGTGTGAATAAAAAGCACAGAGACAAAGCCACACAGATATAATAATCTGACAAACTCCCCAAGAGCATACATAGGAGAACAGACAGCATTTTAAACAATTGGTACTGGGAAAACTGGTTATCCATATGTAGAAGAATAAGAATAGATCCTCATCTGTCTCCCTCAAAATGGATCAGAGACCTAGGAATTAGACCAGAAACTATGCAACTTCTAGAAGGAAACACAGGGTCAACACTCCAAAATAAAGTTGCACATAACAACTTTCTCAATAGGACCCCTAAAGCTCAGGAAACAATGTCAAGGGTTAACAAGTGAATCGCATAAAATTCAGAAGCTTCTGCACAGAAAAAGAAGTTAAAAATGTGAAGTGAGAAAAATATGAATGTGAAATGAGAATAAGAGAAAAGTTTGGCTAGCTGTAATTCTGACTAAAATTTAATAATCAGAATATAAAAAAACTCAGAAGTATTAACACTAAAAAATCAAATAGCCCAATTAATAAATGGGACAATGAACTAAACAGACACTTCTCAAAAAAAAAAAAACACAAATAGCCAACAAATATATAAAAAAAGTTGAAAATCTTTAGCAATTAGAGAAATGCAAATCAAAACTACATTGAGATTTCATCTCACTCCAGTCAGAATAGCAACCATCAAGAATACAATAATAAATGCTGGAGAACTATAGAACCAATATGAGTATGGGTGCCCATCAATGGATAAACAGATACACACACACACACACACACACACACACATTATAATATATTTAATATATACTTAATATAAATAATAATAAATGTATAATTATATTTATATACATGTATATCACATTTTCCCTCCATTCATCCATATAGACACACACAATGGAGTTTTATTCAGTCGTAAGAAAGAATGAAATTATGTCATTTACAGGAAAATAGATGGGATTTGAATACATTATGTTAAGAGAAATAAGCCAAACTCAGAAAGTCAAGAGTTGTGTGTTTTTTTCTCATATGTAGAAGTTAGGGAGAAATAAAGGAAGAGAAATTTCAGGGATGAGGGACTATCATTAAAATTGAAGGGAAATCAATAAATAGAGGAAAGGAACCAGGGGAAAGGGAAAATACTGAGGAAGGCTATAGGTCACATTGCATTGTTATATCATATACAGGTACAAATATGTAGCAAGAAATCCCTCCATTGTGTATAATTATAATGCATCCACAAAATATGAAGAAAACACATTATGTGAAAAGCAGACAAGAAAATACAAGTTTTTAATCATGAGCAGGAAAGATTGACAGCTTTTAGCCATTTTGAAATTAGAGGTCTCCATGTTTCAGACAAGCAGCGGCGGCTGCAAGACTCAGGAGTGAGTCTCTTGGCTCCTTGGAACTGTTCTTGTGCAAGAGGGATTTAAGGAATTCCAAACAAACCAAGAGAATGGCCTTGGAGAAATGGATGGAAACTCTAAAGATGACACATTTAACCTCACATTTTTTGGCAGGACTTTGGTACCAGAGGTAGCTGTTTCCATGAACTTTGAAATATAGGAAATGAATTGCTTTCTGAGACTTACAGCTAGATCTATACTCAGTAGATGTAATTTTTAGTCTGGAGCCTGCATGAGAAACTCAAATTGGAAATATAAGTCAGGAAACAGCAGCAAATACAAACATCATCCGGGTACCGAGGGTTTGTTATGTGCATTTCAGACAACCTGGTGTTCTGCACAATGGTGTCATTTTAATCTTCCTAACAACTCTGCACATCCAGTTTCATTATTCTTGTTTTACATCTACTCCATCTGAGTCCCACGGAGGTTAATTCTCTTTCCTAAACTTTCATGGCAGGTTAAGGAAAAAGTAGATTTAATGCAGGTGTCAGGATTCATAGTACTGTTCAAGGAGATAGAGCTAGAAGAGAACAGAAATTTAATGAAAAATAGCCTAGCAAGTATGATACCAATATAATGATGCAAGTACTCCACTTATTTTCTCCATCTTCTATACCCAAAAGTCTGCACATGGAAAAGTTTTATAGCATTTTCCACGAGGTTGGTCATTGGTAATCCACAGTTTAAGGAGTTAAATAGCGGCTGCAGCAAGACATGTTCACCAGGAAACACAGAATGTGACTGTTTTTGGAATAAGGGTCTTTGCAGACATAGTTAGGTAGAGATCTCAAGATGAAATTATCCTGGGTTACAGTAGGTCCTGAATCCAATCATAGGTGTCGTTAGGAGAGATAGGAAAGAAGTTCACAGAGAAAAGAACAGAGAAGAAGGTCATGTGGAAATTGAAGTGTAATTATATCGTCACAAGCCAAGGAACACCAGAAGCCCCCAGAAGCCAAATGAGGTAAGGAGAGACTATCCCTTTCCTTGTGACTGGGCTCTGCTGATATCTTGATTACAAATTTCTAAACTGCAGAATTCTTTTTTTTTTTTTTCTTTTAGGTAATTATATGCATTTTTATTTATTTTCTTATTTTTTATTTTTTACTTAATTTGTTATACATGCTTTTAGAGTGCAATTCCTTTCATATTACATATAAAGAGCACAGTTTTCCAAGTCATTGGTTTTACACAAAGTATTTTCATACTATTTGAGTTTTTATACATGCACTTAGTATATTGATGTCCAACTGCTTCTGCCATTGTTTGTATCCCTTTGCCCCTTTTTCTCCCTGCCCCCCCTTTTTTCTATTTAATATTCCTTCATTCCTCTCATCCCCCCCCCCCCTTGCCACTATAATTCAGTATCATCATAGCAAAGGAATCAATCGACCTTTGCTTTTCTGGGATTGACTGATTCACTTAGCATTAGTTTCTCCAACGCCATCCATTTACCTGCAAATGCCATGATTTTATTATCTTTTAGTGCTGAATAGTGTTCCATTGTGTATATATACTAAAGTTTATATACACAAAGGGAACTCTCCATTCATCTATTGATGGGCATCAGAGTTGTTTCCAAAATCTAGCTATTGTGAATTGTGCTGCTATGAACATTGATGTGGCTGTGTCCCTATAGTATGCTATTTAATTCTGAGATAAATAAAGCTCTGTTGGTTTAAGCCAACCAATTCATGATAATTTGTTAAAGCAGCCGTAAGAAACAAATGCAAGAACTTTTACATCAAACAGATGCTCTTTTCCATGGAAAATAGAGGGAAAAAAATTCTTCATCCTCTTCCTCAAACTTACTCCTGTGCTTAACTCAGATTCCAGGCCCACAGGTGACCCTGGGACAACTACTACAGAACCTGGCACCAAGCTGGTGTTCAGTAGACATTTAGGGACTGAATGCAGGCCTAGCACTTTATGGTCAGTAACTAAGGATTCGCTACTGGAGACTGAGCTCCTAACAATTCCTAAGCACAATCTCAGGAGCATCAAACAATTTCTCTATAATCGACAACAATGTTGTGATGAACATGTTTCTAACTCATTGCATTTCTGAGAGGACCAAAGCCCAGGGGGGGGGGATAATTGCGAACTTCTAGTTAATAGCAGGTGGCATGAGAAACAAGTTTGCCTTACTCCAAAGCCTGTGCCCCACCCTCTCCATTGAAGCCAGTTTCCCTCTACTCTGGGACAGAAATTGGTCTAAGCAGAACAGGCATTTTGGTCAGGTTGGGACACCATGAAGTCGAAAGGCAACTTGGAAAGTCTGGATTTCAGTAAGGATAGACCTTGGAAACAGCTACCTGGTCTCCGGGTAACCCTCTATCACTGCCTTTGCTAAGCAGAATGAAGAATAGTGGCAGTCAGAGTCCAGTGGTAGGAGAGGTGACTGCCTCCATGTGCAGCAAGCTCCTTGACCTTGGAGATGGTGGAAGACTACATAAACCCTTGGACAGCTGATCCCCAGAACCCTCAGAATTTTTGATCCTATGAGACCACCTCAGGCTGCTGATTAAAGGATAAAAGGACAGAGTGTATATAGAAATGCTCTGACAAGCTCTCAGCTACAGAGTGAATAAATATTTAAAAAGTGATCTTTTTTAAATGACCCTACATACTACCAAGAAAAAAGCAAGCATTCAATATTTACTGCTTAAATATAATTTTCTAAAAAGCTCTTTAAGGCAGTTTAGCATAATAATGCATCTTATATTTGAAAACATTTGAACAATATCACAAAATGAACTTAGGAAAACTACACATATCTTTTGAACAGCATTTGTAAGAAATGAGACAATGTTTGAAAATTCTTAACCCTTCTTCATGAGAACCAACATGTCAAACATACAGTGTAGGTAGGTGGTCATCTTCTTATTTTAAGAGAAACATCTAGGAAAGACAAGGCTAAAGAATAGTTGTTAACAAAAAAAAAAAAAAAAAAAAAAAAAGCTGGATTGAATATTTATGTCAAGGAAGCAACTCTCATCAGAGAAACCAGGAAGCAAAAATGTAGGTATGTAGGTATTTGTGTGAATCGTGCATTGCTATTTTTGGAAAAAAAAAAAAAAAAAAAAAAACTGAAGCTGAAATTTAGTAACTTTATGTTATGTTCAGGAATACTTGTGTTTATAGCTGCATGGTCCCACCTATCATGTACAGATAGATTCTTAAATAACCAATTTAAACTTTTGCATACAGATTTGCATATATTCAAGGCTAGTTATTAATTGCTTTTATTCTTTGTAAGATAATTTTTTTGAAAAATACTTCTGCATAATGTCATGGTTGTGAGTAAATGCTAACATTTTTGAGTAAAATTTAATTAAACTCCAGACTGCTATTTAGCATTTAATGTATGCCTGTCAAGAATCATCCCCTTTGGAGTGGTTATGTGATACTTAAAATATTATGCTAAAATCTACACCAGTTTGTTGATTATAATAAGGATTTATAGAAGTTAATGCTGTAGAAGAAGGGAGTGATGTTGAAGATGAAGGGCCCACTCTACCCAGGAGCCGCTCCTGCTCTAGTCCTGGGGTCCAGCTGCCTCACATGCATGGCATGTATGTGAGTAGCTCTTGAGGTCCAGTGCAGCACTGTTCTCAAACCTAACTCAACCGTAAGACCTGGGCTCCACACCCACATTCTGCGTTCCCCTTCCACAACAGTGTTAGTCTGAGTGCTCTGGAAAGGAGCTGGTAGAAGGGGGAGCTCCCTGAGTTATAGAAAACAAGTGAGATTTATTGTTGTTTGTGCCTGTGTACAATTACTTGCCATATATTTGACATACTTTTTTCTTTTTTTTTTGGACTGGGTATTGAATTCAGGGGCACTCAACCACTGAGGCACATCCCCAGCCCTATTTTGTATTTTATGTAGAGACAGACAGGGTCTCATAGAGTTGCTAAGCACCTTGCCATTGCTGAGGCTGGCTTTCAACTCATGATCCTCCTGACTCAGCCTCCGGAGCTGCTGGGATTATAGGCATGGGCCACTTTGCTGACATAATTTTGTAAAGCAGTTACTTTATTACAGTAATCACTAACAGTAAAATTAAAGGGAATACTACCTACAGTCTCCTCTAAATTCAGAGAAAAGAGCTCTACCAATATATACTCACTAGATTTATGCTCATTAACATATATACTTTTATACATTTAACTTTTACTTATCTACTATATATGCATCTAACTTTAAAAATAGATATTATGTAATCAAATATTATAATGTAACTTAAATCAACCATTATTCATTTGCCTATATTTGCAGATTTGTTAATCACCTGGTGTGTGCATATTTGTAAAACACAAATTCACATATGTGTATTTTACATAGATGGAATAAGAGCTGGAAAGAAAAATGCAGACATGTTCACAGTTTGCAGAGATTACTTCTAGGTGATTTAAATTTTCTTCCTGATCTTTTTGTTTTTTAAATTTTCTTCAATAAATAAAGCAAAAATGTTATAAACTTAAAGATGCAATAAATGCTATAAAAATCTGCATTCACACTTCACAGTTGCAGATATGCTTCAAGGAAGCAGATGGCTGTTAGCCCTGTCACATTCTGTCTCCTAAAATTAGAGCCAGACACTCAGGCGTGATCCATTGCACAAAATGGAGTCTAGATTTAAAAATGCAAATAGACATAATTGCAAAGCATTAACCTGATCTGTTGTAGTGAGGGGTAGATCTAACCAGCCCAATCATTTATTCAATATGTATTGATTACAGACACTGTGCCCAACCTGTGTATAGAGCAGTTAAGAAAAGAGATGTTCATGCTCTTGCAGAGATTTCTGCTTGTTGACAACCCCCATGGCATAGGTGTGCAATGCTGGTCTCTCTAGGTGAAAGATCTACAAAGGCAGAAGTCCATATGTTTTGTTCACAACTGATCTTTTAGGTCTTCCCTGTGTTGTATAGCAGTTGCACAATAAATACTAGCTAAATTAAAATTGGAAGGATTTGTAAATGAAATTCAAACCAAAGGAAATAAGTTCACCAAAAATTTTAAGTGTCTGTTACCATGAATCTGACCAAGTTCCAAAATAAAAGCAGTACATAGATGCTGAGCCCCTAAAGGCTGAGGTTCTTACTGGAGTCTCAGGTCAGAATGTGATGCATTCAATCGCAGAGTCTTATACAAAGTGCACAATAAGCTAAGTAGAAAAAAGGCGAGAGAAAGATCATGAGGGACATCACACAGAAGGTCATTCTAGAGCTGGATCATAACAGGTAAGCGGTACTTGGGTAAAATGGGGAGAAAGGAGATTCCAAGCAAGGAGAAGCAGCGTGAGCAGTTGCTTTGATGGTTAAAACAATTTCAGCAATTGGCTGTTCAGACTGGTTGGAAGAGGAGAGGGTTTGCAAGCCAGAGGTCGACTTGCACCAGCAGGGAAGGGGAACCCTGGAAGGCTTATGCTAGGCAGAGGGGGGACTTAGCTAGAAGTGCTCTCAGCACACCTATCGGGCAGCTGTGTGCAGGCATCTTTAGGGAAGGGGAGCAGGCCAGAGTGACAGAGTGCAGGGAAGGCTGGCAGGGAGTCCTGAGGTAGGGAGAACAGAAAATGGAGAGCCGACGTCTTCAGCATGGAAGGAGTGGACAGAATCAAGGACACTTTTCAAGTCACATAGACACAATTTGGTGACATCATTTATTCATTCAGCCAAAATTTGTTGAATTAAAGAATAACTTGATATAAGTTAAGTTCAAAGGTCATGTCAGATTATTGGGGAAATAATTATTATTGGGGACATTTTACAAAGTAGTGTTTTTGAAACACCATTGTGAAGCACTTTTGTATACCAGGATGCAAATCATATCCAGTTTTGTTCCATAATTATTATAATAATAACATCAACAATAATTACAACTCATAATTTTCTACCCATGAAATTCACTTGATTATGTTAAAATTCTCTATAAAAAGGTGTTATAATTAATTTAATTTTTAGAATAATATGAAGAAAATGACACTTAAACAAAAAAAAGAAACTTTCATGATGTCAGATCTCAAGTAGCACATTATGTGTGCATGATTCTGTGTGTGTGTGTGTGTGTGTGTGTGTGTGTACTTTAACCCAAAATCTAAAGTTATTCCACTAGACTAAATTGTTAAAAAAAAAATTAAAAAGGAAAAGGAAAAACGTGAGAATTTTGTATCCATACAACAATGATAAACTAATCTGGTGATGATCAGATCTATAATAGCAAAATGAGAATTTCAAAGAATACCATGGAAAATTTACATAAAACTAACATTGACTTTAATCAATTTTATTTAATAGAAATGTGTTTTTTAAATTATAAAACATTATGTAGGTCACAGAGAACATCACCATTTTTGATCATGTCTGAATTAGCCAGAATCTCCTCCATTCATGAAGTGCCTTCTACTCGGTTGACATGATCGATGGTTATCTGATTACTAAATCAGAATAGTAATAGTAATACCAAATAGTCTTTTTTAACTTAATAGGATTTTTTAATTAAAAAATAATTATTGTTCTTTGGTTTTGAAAATGTCATTCTTCCTGGAGAGAGCTTCAGGAGTAAAGTCTTAGGTACTGACTAATGATTGGGATAAAAGAGACTAAAGACCCATAAAGGCACATTGACATGAAGACTGATTGTTGATGTTTGTCTGATCTATGCAGCAATGGAAAAATTCAAAACTGAAGACGTACCCCTTGCATCCTAACTACCTTTTCCCACTGAATGCACCTTCAAAATTCATTTAGTTATGTGGCCCAAAGCTCTTGCCTCAGGTAGCCCAGTTAATCTTGAATAAGAAGAACAGAACTTAAGCTAAAGGCATCACATATAATGATTTCAAATTATACTAGACAACTCTAGTAGTCAAAACAGTATAGTACTGGCAAAAAAAAAAAAAAAAAAAAAAAAAAAAAAAGAGACACACAGAGACCAATGGAACAGAACTGAGAGTCCAAAAATAAACCCCCTCACACAGGCGAGTAATTTCCACAAGGGTGCCAAGAACACACACTGGTGAAAGGATAGTCTCTTTGGTGTGCAGTGTTGGGAACACAGGATATCCACAGGCAGGGACTTCTCTCGTGCCAGACATAAACACTAAATTAAAATGGATTAGAAACATAAGCGGAAGACCTGAAACCATAAAATCCCTGGAAGAAAACTTAGCTTAAAAACTCATTGCCATTGGTCTTGGCAATGATGTTTTGGATATAATAACAAAAGCCCCAGCACAAAAGCAAACATAAACAAGTAAGACTACAGGGTTATGGCTGTTTGGGGAGCAGCATGACTATGTCGTTAGAATGAGTGAGCATATTTTAATTGTGATCTGCTCATAAATATCAGCTTCTCCTCTCCCAGACTAAAGCACAGAGGACCTGTCCTAAAGAAACAGTGGGGCCTGTCTGTATGATCTACCCCATTCCATTCAGCAATGGACAGCACAGCTCTAGGGAAATGAAGCCTTAAATTCAGGATGTCACCCAGTCAACCAAAAATACCCGGCTGGATATAAGGCAGGCGGCAGACACATGACCTATTGCTTAGAGATCACAAAGGGCCCTTCCAAGCCTGATAGCTGGGCTATTGTAAATTTCTCACAAATATGTGAGGTAAATGTAGCCGAGCATAAATCTCAACGGAAGGACCAAGTAACCAGAGTGCCTAATGACAAATGAGTTTCAAAGGAGGAAGCTGAAGGAACCAGGGGTGGTAGAAGCTGCGGAGGAGAAAACTTTGCAATGTATGTAGCAGGCAAGGGGCTGTATCTGGAATACATAAATAACTCCCTCAAATCAATAAGGTAAAGACAAACAGCCCAATAGTAAATTGAAAATGAAATGTACAGAAAGAGAAATGCAAAAGATCAATGAATGTATGAAAAGCTGTTCTACCCAGCAAAATGCAAATTGAAACCACAATAAGCTACTACTCCTTACACACTGATTTGGCAAAAATGGAAGGATTCATAGCAAGGGGGTGAGGAACAGAGATTCTTACACACTGTGGAAATGTGTATTTCCAAAGCCTACTGGGAGGGTAAATTGGCATTACTTATGACTCTAGGTCCCTACCCTGAAAGACGCTTTCATTAGTCCCTAGAGAATCAGGCATGCTCGGGAGGCCCTATTCAGAAGCACAAATTGGGAAATTAATGCCTATTAATAAAGGAATGGCTAATAGTCTTGGACATTGCAGGGAATACCAGATGGCCTCTTAAATAATGAGGTAGATTTATATTAACACATAAAATTCTCTGAGACATATTGCTAATTGAGAAAAAGCAGTAGGGTTCCAATTGTAACAAACAGAAACATGGTCAAAAATTCCTACAGGCAAAGCCATGCTCGGCGCACAAAGGCTTTTAAAGCCAGTCTGGAAAAATAAGAGGCTCTGCACCTAGCAGGCCACTGGTAATGACCTGTGGAGAGAGAAGGGGCCTGAGGCCAGAAGTTAAGGAAGGATCTCATTTAGTCTACAGAATGTGAGTGAACTTCAAACCAGACTAGCTATGTTGCAAAAGACTGGAAAGAAGTTGCATAATGGAAAGAAAGAAAGAAAGAAAGGAAGGAAGGAGAGGGAGGGAGGGAGGGAGAGAGGGAGAGAGAGAGAGAGAGGGGAGGGAGAGGAGAAGAGAGAGAAAGAAGGAAGGAAGCTGAAGTGTTAAAGCTGTACACTTCTACTTGTTAATTTTTTTGTTTTGTTTTTAATTTTGATACAGGTTCTAAGTTGCTGAGTCTAGCCTTGAACTTGCAATCTTCCTACCTCAGCCTCCTAAACCACTGAGATTACAGGCATGAGCACCTGGCATGCTTATAGTTCTTCAGGGCATCATATGAAACTTTAACAGTCCCATACATTACTGTTAAACTGATTCATTTGCTTGAAACATTAATCTTAGAGCATATTATTATAGAACTGAAAAAAAAGCGAGAGAACAATCAAACATAACATTTGAACATGGAGTATGAAATAGCATTTTCTATGAAGCTTAAGGAAAAAAAAAAAAAAAAAAAAAAAGGTAACCGCAGCCATCTGGCTAGTCCAAGCTGCAATATCTTGCAAGTGTAAATTATTTCTAATAAGTACAGAGTTCTCTTTATCTCTGTATTGAAGATGCCAATTGCCTTAAACAATTAAATAAGCAATGGAACTGAGATGCTGGAATTGCAGTGCTAAGACTTGGAGTTCACCTGACTCACATTGACAATTTCACAGAAGAATAAATAGTAATCCAGAGGTGCAAGTTCAGGAATTTTTGATTGTAGGCAACAGGAACCAACAATTATTGTTAAGCAGAGTACAAAGAGAATGAATTGAATATGTAAAAGTGGCTCCCCTAGAGCAGGAATAACTGATATACCTGCTAGAACCAGGGTATCTGCAGGGATCCAGGTAATCTGCCTCAACAATGAATATCACTTATTAGATGCTAACTTTACCCCAAGAATCTATAAAAATAACATGCATCTGGGGGTATAGCGCAGTGGTAAAGCACTTGCATAGCACATACAAATTCCTGGGTTCGGTCCTCAACGCCATAAAATGAATAAACAAATAAATAGCACACATTCATTGAGTTTTTCCAATATTTTCAATGCTATCCTGTGCGTTTTAATGTGTAGTTGCTTTTAATTTTCTCTAAACAATTATTAACATGTCTATTTTAAAGATAAGCAAACCATCAGTGAATGAGACATAGAATTCACAGCCAAGCCAAGCAATGAGATTTCAGGCTTAATTCCACACACTTGCATAATCGCCCCCAGATTCTGCCTCTATTAAGTGGTCAGCAAAGCCCATGTGAAGTGGTAACTGGGGACTTGTATCTTACGCTCTCTTGCACTCACTGCTCAGTGAACTTGACAAAGGGCTGTGTGCTACCTCCAGAGCTTACCCTCCCATCTTCTCCATGGTCATTCACACTCTCTGTCTTCCTTCCATCTGCCTGCAGATTACCAATGCCCTGGATGACCCTGGAAGCCACATTATTGACACCAAAGTCTCCTCCTGCCTGGGTCCCTGGATGACCTTGTGGAGCATGACCCCTCTCTCACAATCCCATATCCATATTCCTTTTTAATTTTTTTTTTTAGATGTAGATGGACACAATGCCTTTATTTTATTTTTTTGTGGTGCCGAGGCTCGAACCCAGGGTCTTCCACATGCGAGGTAAGCACTCTACCACTGAGCTACAACCCCAGCCCCCATGTCCACATTACTTGAGGGAGAAATGCACTCCTCTCATGATAAAACACTGAGTGTCCAAAATCCATCCACAATAAAGACTAGCAGCAAGCACCTTGACTGACACACCCAGATGCTAAAAATGTAGAGGAAAGACTGAATGTCTGAGAACATCTTCCCAGTGGAAGTGACATCTAAAATTTAAAAAGACAACAACTAAACACCCAGAAAGTGTTTCCCAACACTTGCTTCCTTTTAAGAAGAACTGAGCTGAAGGCACAGGCCTGGGTGAGTGGGCAGGGACTCTGAGCTGCTCAGCTTTCCCAGGCTCTCCTGAAGACAACCATGTAAGGGAATGGCCCAAATCAAAATGACCATGGTGCAGTCATCCAGCTACTGCTCTGGTCCAACTGGGTTGGATTCAGTGTGTTTTCCTGGGCAACCACTGCCTGCTCAGGGCTCTGTTTTTAAGCCAATGGGAAAACAAATGAACAAGCAAGTCAAATTCAGTCTTCCTTTTCCCTCTCAAGACATTTTCGATCTAAGGCAAAAGAATGGACTTGGCTTTGAAGGAGGCAATGACATTGGGGTCTTTGAGTATCCTCCTTTCACTTAGCATTCTCTCGTGAACTGTAATAGGACTCGTATGAACCCAGGAATATTCTGAGAGTCTGTACACCAGCTCTCAGAGTGAGCTCAGGGGCTGGGAATCTCAATTCACAGTCTCATAGATTACGTCTAGGAATATGTCGCGGATTGCTTCTTCTGATATTGAATGCAGCTATGCACGTTTATGTACCTCTTCCTGTTAGTAAGGCTGGTGATGAGCTTTTGAAACCGGTTATTATTATAATCCTTTAAAAGACGCTTGTCTGAATCTTTCCAGGCAAGAAGGGACAGCAGGGGTTTGGACCTAGCTCTGTGTCACATACCCAGGGCTGTGTCCCCCAGCCTTCTGCTGCGATCTCACCCTGTTCCTATTTCTTTCCCTTGAGATCTCTCCAGTTCCTATTTTCCCTCTGCCAAGTAGCCGTTTCCCTTTGGAAACTCCAACTTGAAACAAATCTCAAGCTGCAATGCTCACCTCACTCTGCTTCCACAGACCTGGGAGGGAGGGAGAGAGGGGGAGAAGGAGGGAGAAAACAGAAAATAGCTCAGCAGATGTTGCCGGATAAATGTTTTTTTTTTTTTTTTTTTTTTTTTTTTTTTTTAGTGTAAGTTGCTAATGTGGAGGTTTATTTTGGGGCCTGCCAGTGTTAGCAGATGTTTGAGAAGACGAATACCTGCTTAGACAATTATGCACAAAAATTGATAGCAGGTTCGCATAAAGAATTAATCTCTATTTTTTAAAAAAAAGATAATAAAATATAATTTTTTTTATAGATTCAACAAGCTTATTCTAGGTTACTTTTGAGGAACTGATTTGGACCTTATATTTATTCTTGGATCTTTGAAAACAAGGCCATGTAAAGGGAGAAGGCGGACCGACTGTGCCTTCAGACCCTGGCTAGAGAATATAATTAGGAAACATGGTGCTTAGAAACTTCAACCCCGAGAAGCTGGAGCTCCGATTAATTGCTGCTATGCTGTTTTTGGACATAAATATTTACTCTTCATTTCTCATTAAAATTCTGCTTCTTAAAATATTAAACTCAAACCTCTGATTGCTGGGTAAATTAATGGCAAAATAATGCATCAGGACTTTCAGGGAACTCAAGGAGTGCAATTTTTCCTTGGTTCTCTAGGAGAAGACGGTCTGTGGCCAGGCTTCTGTTCCGTGAGCACCCCTGCACAGAGGTAAGGAGGAACCAACACCAGCCCCTCAGCAGCTCAGGCCTCATGAATATCATGGAACAGAGCTGGCAGTTGCCCTAGATCTCATACAAAAGCCTCCTTCTGAAGGGGAAGAAGTTGTAGGAATAGACTTTAGACAATCTGAAGGCCAGCCTCTGTCTACAGGAGATATGTACCTGGAAAAACAGCTCTTGGAATACCATGAGATTGGGAATAGGAGGCTCCTAAGGCTTTTGGTTTCATCTTCTTCAAAAGCAGTTGGTATCTGGGGCAACGAGGTGCTTTCCTGGGACCTGGCTGGCCTGTGTGCTGTTTGCCCTCTAATGGGTAAGCAGCCTAAAGCCTCTATCTGCACATCTATTTATGTTCCATCTGACGTTCTTTGCTAGACGTGGGCCATTTCTCTGTGACTGCTAGTAGTTTTCTAAGAAGTACTCTAACACTGTATCCTCTGTGTGAACGCCTTTCCTAACTAAGTGACAACATTAGCATCACCCACTGCAGTGGGGTAGGATCTGTCAAAGCACTGTGCTATTTGGTAACACCCTGCATTCCTGGTTTCAGCTCCATTAATTCCCATCTAACATTATGACCTTCTTAGAGGCTCCCCAGATGTGGCAATCTTCTTTAAAACCTCTATTTTACTGACGCTTCTCTATCTGAACAATTGCTCCCAGGTTTTACTTCAGGGCAGTAAATTCTTCTTTCTTGAAGACCATGTTTTTGGTCTTTCCAGATGTGGGAAACTTCCTTAGCCTGCTCTTTTATCTTCCAGTGTCTCGGGCACAGGAAACAGCAGGCTTTGAAACAGCAAAGAGAGTATTGGTTCGCTCGCGTGGAAAGCTGTCTGATGCCTACCTCAGGCACGGCAGCACCAACACACACTGTTCACATTCCCTGTCTCTTGACTCTGGTTCTGCTTCGCCCTGAGAATTGGAGTTAGTCACACACAGTTCAAATGGACTTCTGCCTAGTGGTGGTGGCTTGACGCTGTGGAATTTTAGCCTTGTGCTTTATGACCTGAAAGAAGAGAGAGCATGTCTCTCCGGTGGCCATAACAAATTCCCAGGGAAGATTCTGGTTGGCCAGGCCTGGGCTCCATGCTCACCCCGGGGGCACTTACTGAAGTTAAGAGTTAGGCTAGTAAGGTTGGGAGCATATCTGGGTAGGTAAACTGCTCATCCAATGGCCATAGGGGACTGAAATTGTTAGCCACAGCCAAATCCCAAAGACCGGGACAGAGACAAAGAGAAAAGGTATTGAATGGGACCAAAAGAAGCAGAGAAGGGGATCTTCAATAGGCAGAACTGCAGCTGTTTATTCTAATTACTTTCCCAACATGTGAGCCGCAATAGATGCTCACTGACTGACTGGATTTGTAAAAAAATATAGGTTTGGATCTCTTTCTTTCTCTTATCCCTTTGATGACTTGCATGATTTCATAGAAAAAGCTCAGCCTTGTGTGCTTTGAAATCGTAGGGTCATTTCTTTACTTAAGACTCAGACACTCTTAAAGCTCACAACATACCGTGTTTGGCTTCCAACATGAGATTTGTATTTATATCAAGAGGTTCTCGATCCAGCAATCCAGTTGGGTTGCTTTTAGGCTTCTGCCCACAGGCACAGCACCAATCTGTTTCCTGCAAAGTGTTGTTTGCTGTGATAATCTCACCTACATCAAATGTTGCTATCTTTAACTCATATTATTAAAATCGTGAAGCAAAAGCTCAGCAAAGATAAGGCCATGAGCTGAGATAGCTGGCAGCATCACACAGTAGAAAGGCACCTTGTTTGGAAAACGTCGATGTGGCCTCTGGTGTCCCTCTGCTAGCCACCCACCCTGGACCTGCTACTTCACCCCTGTCAGCCACTGTTTATCTGTATAAGTAACATTTCCACTGGATGATTTCTTGATGTCTTCCAGTACTAATTCTCTACCTGTGTTTGGAATATTCTTATGACAAGAACAAAATTAGAAAGACTATGGTTTCATCCAAACCAGGAGATCCCAGAACAGGTCACATTCAGGGTTCATCAAGACTTCCTGCGACCCACCCAGTACACACACAATTTAACTTTGTGCTTTGCATTATACTAAATTATATCATTCCAATTAGATTCTAAACAGTATGTTTACTCTGTTTTTTTCAACCACTTTGGGTCTGCTAATGCTTTGCATATGGTTTGTCCCCCAGAGGTCTCTATGCTTGAAACATAGTTCCCAGTGCAAAGGCATTGAGAGGTGGCATACCTTTAAGAGGTAGGGACTAAGGCAAGGTGATTGATAAGGTCCTGGGGAGCTGCTCCTGGAAGAGATTAATGACCTCTGCAGCAGTGTGTCAGGTCTCCTGGAACTGGGTTGTTCTTGTGAGAGGGGGTTAGTACAAAGTGAGTTTAGCTTTCTGAACTCACTTCCGCTGTCCTACACTGGTGCTGCTTCTGCATGTGTCTGCTTATTTGCCACATGTTGACAGGCAATGGGCTGCTGCCAGACACTGCGCCCTGCTCTTTGGACTTTCCAGCTACCAGAAGCAGACGCCAAATAACCATGACCTCTTTTTTTTTCTCTGAGCCTTCCCAAACAGCAACAAGACAGTGCACTCCAGAAAAGAGTGCACTCCAAGAACCTTCTCTGCTTTTTGATTCCCATAGCTTAAGTGATGCCGTCTCTTCCACCAAGGAAATGCTTCTCCTCCACTTGCACATTTTCATATCCTTCCTATCCCTGAAGGTCCAGGGAAAGACACCCTGCCCAGCAATTTTTCCTCTTTTCCAGCTTGCCTCCTCCCCCACCACAGGCTTCTCCCCTACCCCTGAGCTCTTGCAGCTCTTTGCTGACACAGTGAACCACAGGGACACGCTCCACCTCCTGTCATGGTTATTTGGGGATTTGTCCCGTCTCCCCCTGTGGAACACAAACACCTTCCCACTGGGATAGGATGCTCTACACCACGGAGCGTGAATGGGTTCTGCAGCAAGCCAAGCCACAATCCAACCCCAGTATTGCCACAGAATCCTTTGGGAAATTACTGAATCTGCAGGATATCAAATTCCTTATCATTCGCCATGTTGGATGGGAGAAAACAAAAGGCGAGCATCTAAGGGAAAGCGCTGGGTGCTGCGCCTGCGCAGGGAGCACACTCAGCCCACAAAGCCTCTCCTCCTCCTTGCACATCAAATAAAATCCAAACCCCACAGGGGCAGGTAAGGCGGAAAGTAGACTGACTACTGCTGCTCCTCGTTGACGTCATTCTTTCTTTTTAATAGCTTTTGGGGAATACAATTGACATACAGTAAAGGGAAATGGTGAAACGTAAAACTTGTTGTATTTCATCGTATGTGTTGATTTATAAATCATCTCCATAATGGAGATGATAAAGACCCCAAGTTCCCTTGTACTTCTCTGCAATTCCCTATTCTTACACCTTCCCTGCCAGCCACTTTCGATGGTTGAGCAGGCACAAATCTGTTTTATGAATTATGCATTAGTTTACATTTTCCAGAATTTTATGTCTGTACGATCATATAGTATGTGCTCATTTTTGGTCTGGTTTTTCTAACGCAGTACATCTGTTTTCATATTATCCCTATCATAGGTAATTTATGGTATATCAGTATTTCACCAGTTTTTCTTATTAATTAGATATTATACCATTCTATGGTTTGTGTTGATGAACCTTTGGGACATTTTCATATTTTAACTATTGAAAATAAAGCTGCTGTGTACATTCATGTGCAACTGTCTATGTAGAATATTTACATTTTTTGGATGAATATAGTGAAATGACTGTGTCACATAAATAGCAAAATTTTAACTTTTTAAAGAAACTACAAAACTATTTCCAGAGCAGTTTTGCTATTTTACATTCCAACTTGAAGTATATGAGGGTTTCAGATCTTTTGTACCTTTGTCAACACTTAGGATCATCAATCTTATTAATTTTGGAAACTTTGATATGTGTATCATGGTATCTGGTAATGGTTTTCATTTGCATTTCTTCAGAATGAATGATAATGTGTGCCGCGTGCAGTGGCACACGCCTGTAATCTCTGCACTTGGGAGGCTGAGGCAGGAGGATCATGAGTTCAAAGCCAGCAATGGCAAGGCACTTAGCAACTCAGTGAGACCCTGTCTCTAATAAAATACACAAAAGGGCTGGGGATGTGGCCCAGTGGTCGAGTGCCCCTGAGTTCAATCCCCAGTACCAAAAAAAAAAAAAAAAAAAAAGAAAGAAAGAAAGAAAGAAATAATGGGCATCATTTCATTTGCTTAGTTGTTATTCATACATCTTCTACAATAGTATGTCTGCCCAGATCCTTGCTTGGCCCATTTTTTAATTGTTCTTTCTGTTTGTTTGTTTTCATATTATTGAGTTTAGAAATTCTTTATATACTCAAGAAATATTATTTTTCAGAGACATGTTTTACAAATATTTTTCCTAGTCTGTAGCTTGTCTTATCCCTTTAACACTGCTTTTGATTTTCCTTTTGATGAATGAAATGTTTATCAAAATGATCTTTTATGAATTGTACTTTTGGCACTGTATCTAAGAAGTTTTGTATAACCTGAGGCTACAGACGATTTAAACTTTATCTTTTAAAAATTATATATATATACACATATATATGTACACATATATATATATGTATTATATGGTGTATTTGATTTGTTTTTGTGTATGGCATGATGTATTGCTTGAAATCATTTTTGCATATTCAAAATCATTTTTGCACCATTGATTGAAAATTTTTCTTCATCCATTGAATTGCTTCTACAACCTCGTCAAAGGTATATGAGGATCTTTATTTCTGGACTTTTAGTCAATTCCACTTCTTTGTCAGTGTTTGTGAAAATCCCACACTCATTTTTCACTCTATCTTTATAATGAGAATTAAATAAGTCTTGAAATAAATATTGCCTTTCAACTTTGTTATTTTTAAAAGTTTTTTGTTATTGTAGATTATCTGCATTCCTATATAAACTTTCAAATCAGTCTGTCCATCTTTAAAAACTAAAATAAAACCTGCTGTATATTGATTACAGTGGCATCAAAGCCATAGAACAAGTTGAAAAGCATCAACTTCTTAAAATATGGAGTTTTACCTAAACTAGGTGGATCTTTTTATTTATTTAAATATCTTTCAGGTCTTTTGTATCTTTTGTACAGACTTGTTGTCACATTTGTTTTTATTTATTTATTTTTTATGCCCAAGTTATCTGTGTAGTTCTTTCATCTCCAGTACTCCTAAATCTTAATGTTTCGGGTTCCCTGAAATCTTGGTTCCCATCCCCTAGAATCCATTGAGCTCTGAGCTCTGAGGTGCATACTCCCTGTGTCCTGTGCAGAGGGTTTCCTCCAGGCAGTCAGCTGGGACCCTTGCAGGGATCATTTTTTTTTGGGGGGGGGGGAGCATTCTCTTTTGAGGCTTGTTTTACAAAGTCATGCAAACAGTTGCTTCACATATTCTATGTCTTAGCTGTTTCTGGTGAGAATAATGATTCTCTGCATACACACACACCACACACACACACACACACACACACGTCTTCACTAGGTTGTCCTTTCTTTCCTCATTTGCATATACTAAGCCTATTAGCATCTCAAGTCCTTTAATCTTTCTTGTAGTTTCTTTTCACAACTGCATAAAAGAGTTTCTCCAAGAAGTCTAGAGCTGACAACTTCTCGTCACTCATGCCTTAGCGCTAGTGCCAAATCCCTGAGGAGGACTCCTTGGGCTACATTAATGCAGTAAAAGACCCCACATCCAAGTCATCTCCGTTCCTGTGCCCTGCTCTGTCTTCTTCACAGCCCTAGTCTCCATCTCTAAATTTTCCATTGACTATTTGCATTTTAATTGGTAACTACTAACGTGAGCCCCTGAAAGAGGCACTCTTGCCTGCTGTCCCCAGTACATCACAGAACACAGGGCAGTGCCTGACAGTTAGGGGTCCACTAAGCAGTTGTTAATGGGGCCAAGATATATAGCAAGAATTATTGAAAAGGAGGTCCATTGAATGTGCACACACAGAGGTTTAAACAAATAGAGTGGCTTAGGAACAAAGGAAATTTCCTTATCTTACAGGAAAAAAAGAAAAAGGCTTAAAGTAAGGCAGTTTCCAGATGAATCAATTGTGAGGCTCTGTGACATCACCAGTGATGCAGGTCCATCTTGCACTTTGTCATCCTAGCTTGACTCCCTGTATGTCTGACTCCATGACAGTCACCACTATTCCAAGCAGCAAGTGAGGACAGCTTTCAGATTGTCTACAAAGATTTGTTTCTCTGTCCCTCTCCAAAAGCAAAGAAAGCTTTGCCAGAATCTTTTTGACAGCCCTTCCTCATATCTTCTTCGCCAGTTACTGGTGACCATTCCCAAATTAATCAATGGCATGGGAGTGCAAATTACCAAGATTGACTTAAAGTAAGCAATATTCCCTTTCAACCCACTCTGCCCCTCACCACTGGGCTCTGTGAAGGTCTCCTTCCTCACCTCCTCCAAGGACTTGCTGCCTGAGGTTTTCAACAGTGTGGTCATGTTAGAAGGGAAAATAGGAAGAATGCTAGTAGGCAGCCTCCATAGATTATTTACTAGGATAAGAGCGTACATTTCTGACATTTAAATAAACTCATTTTTGTTCCTCTAGATAGTCTCTCTACTGCTTCACATGTTTGCAACAGTGTGAGACAAACCTTCTATGTCAGCTGAGTCGGGAGCGGGGCTTTAGCTCACATTTGTAGTCTTTCGCTTTGTGCAACATCTCCAGTTCTCAGGCCTCCCTTCTGGTATCTTGCCCACCATGCTGGTGCATTTTGTCAACTGAAAATACTGTTTCCACAAACTTCCAACAAGCTGGCAATGGAATTTCTGAAGTGGAAACATATTTTGTATTTTTCTGTTTAAAAATGGAAATTTAATCACAGTACGTTTCTTGTCATGATACACCCATTCAGAAATATTTACAGCAGTTTCTATTTACAGCAAATCCACATATCTCATCAAATATCTTGATCAAAAAGAGTGTGCTATGCTTAATTGATCTTTTGCACAACGCTTGTACTCACATTTAAAATCACATGATTGTACTTTATGAGAAATTCCAGAGGTCACCTAATCAAATGTGGAGTTAAAGGTATATGGAAACTGAGTCTGATGAAATCAGCCTAATTTGTCAAAGTCAGATGTGGCCAGGTGTGTTGGGGCTGACTCAAGGCAAGCCATGACGGACAGTGTGGGTGTCTGCTCTTGACCCCACCTGCAGCAATAAATTGTTAGCTTGACATTGGCTACCATGGGAGTATTACGTCAGGGAAAGTGGTGAAATGCTACAAATCAGAGCCTTTTCTTTCCTGAAGTACTGGTTCTCAAACATTTACTGGTATACCAAGTAAAAGGTTCTGTAGAGGCAGAGGAAAAACTAAAATAGTAGAATTGAAAGATCTTTAGAGCTCTATACTAGCAGAAATTAGTATTACTAGTGGCTCATTTCTATTATTCTTGCTGACCCCTCCTGACCTAGAGTCCAGCCTCATTTCTTTCCACTAACTTGTGGTGATTTCTGTAACTCACACATATCTCCTTTCACATCAGTTCGGTGGAATCACTTGTGTCTGAATAAAATTAGATTGGATGCTGTTTTTGTCAAGGTTTTGGTGGTGAAGAACAGAAAAGTTCAACACTCTAACGTAGAAAGAGAAGGAACATTTTAGAAGGATTCTTAGAATCAGGAAGTGATGGAGAAAAAGCCTTTGATAAGGAACTGAGGTGAACTAGTGGCAGAAAGCAGCCTCAGGATCTTGTCTACAGGAATAGTCAGGTTATGATGTGACCACAGGGACCACTACCTCAACTTCTATAAAACATTGTGTCCATTTGACGAACCACAGGAAATAATTCCTGGGTCTGGAGTTGTAGCTCGATGGTGAAGCACTGTCTTGCTGTTTAGCATGTGCAAGGTCCTGAACTTGATCAAGATACACAGCACTGAAAAAAAAATGAACAAATAAATACAACAGCAGAATTTCTGCACAGCCTATGCCTCTTTACACTAATAACTCAATGTGTAAACTCTGGCGGCATCATATGACTGGTTGAGACTGAGTCACTATTAGCAAGTTACAGGAGTCTCACTTTGTTTCAAATCCCAGTCAGATGTGGGGAATCAGCTCCCAGATATAATTATCAGTGGCAAACTCACCTCACAATAAGAATGGGATGTGGCCTCTCAGTGGCAAAGGAGAAAACAAAAAGCCAAATAAATAGTTCCTACAGTTGTCCTTGCTGCAAATGGTAGAGAAAAGACACAGCCTTCTCATCACCCGGTGAAGAGCGAAGTGTGCTTATGGCGAGGTGACGAGAGGGTGGGACAGAGGAGGTCGCAAGGGGACATTGCCTTGAATTCATTGCTGTCTTGAGACGAACGTTGTCCTAAAGAGATAGATCCAGAAAGTGGAATTTCCCAAATGTTACAAGGTTAAGTGTGCATTCTTGAACAGTCAAAAGTGACTTAGCTAGTTGGTCGGAAGAAAGGAGGAAAATGTAGAAGGAGAAAAATTGAATATCAGAGTGAAGAAGTTCTTTGAAAGGTGTGTGGAACACACACACAGAGAAAGTGGAACACAGGTCGTGGATGTTTGTGTCTCATGTTAATGCCCACCAGAAAACACCTACCTCAGGAGGACAACTGAATAACTACATAAGCATGATGGTCCATGCAGCCAGCCCCCGTGTCCTCCATTGCCAGGGCGTGGACAGTGGGCTCATGGCTGGTGTAGTCATGGTGGCAGGGATGCAGGGTTTGCTTTCAGTCTAATAATATGGATTCCCACCATCCTTAACCTAACTTCTCCTCTGTGTGCCCAACTCTCAGCAGCAGTGAGGGACTCCAAGTCCTCAACCTGGCTCCATCTCGCCCCCTGGAAGCTTGGTTATATTGGAGCCAATGGGTGACAGGAAGCAATCTGTCTTCACTGGAGTAGATACCTAACTCTGATAGGTATTTTACTTCTCTAACTTTATTTCTCTAGCAGAGGCAATTGTCAAGACTGTAGAGAGTACCCAATTCCTTCACTAATTTGGTTCAACCCAAGGGATCTATTTAATCAAAATGATACTGTAATTATATGCACATAACAGAGGTCCACTTGTCCTACCACATCCTCATCATGTAGAAGCATCCAGCCCTAGAGAGTGTTCGAAAGGTCTATGAAAGTTTAAGCTATTATCCTCATTTATAGACAATACCACACAGATTTAGAATGTCCCCCTTAGGATGTGGACATAATGACTCAAATAGGTGATAAGTTTCCAATAGACAAAATTCATCAGTCCAGGAACTACAGGTGAAAGTAACACTGTCTCTTCCCTTCATGATTCCCAATGCCCTGCTTTCAGACATTGTGCCTCCTCCTGACCAGGGGTCACAGGTGGGGCAACACCAGACCTTCAGCTCTGCATGCAACACGCTCATGTTGGACTCTGCCACAGTGGATGGTCATGCCAAAGGGTTATCATACTGGCTTGGGCAACTGACCTTGATCATCACGGGAAAGGAAAACTTCCACTGCATAATGGAGCAAGAAGGTATGCTCAAGATTCAAGGTGTCTTGTTTTGGGGTTTCTGTGCCTGACACTAAGAACCATTCAGCTGCAGCAAACTTGCCCATTGAGGGCAAGATGTGATGGAATGACACCTTCCTTGCTGTCTAAAATTCTTGGGAATCCCACATTTAGTGTCTCCTCACCCAGACCATAATTGAGTGTATCATCTGTGTAGTTGATCATAAGTTTAAAATATTTCACTTAGGTAAATCAATGAACCCAGTGCCTGGTGCTTGCTATCAACAATGATTGCTGTTAATTATGATCAGTTTGATTAATATTGTCATCATCATGATGTCATGACTAATGTTACTATTGATACTCTTCTGCTGAAGGTATTGTTTACTCCCATTGCTTTGACTTAGTTTCTTTTTTTTTTTTTTTCTCTTATTTCAAATATCCTCTGAGGAGAACTCAAAATTTCCATCTCAAGTTTAAAATACCCATCCCCAGATTATTTTTTAAATTAGCATATAATAATGCTCTTTTTACTTTTAATTCTTATTACCAACTATCATTACTATTACCAATAACATGATTACTATGGATGTTACTTCTGTGGAACCTCAAATCCTAATGCCAAGACAGAGTTTCTACTTTTTTTTTTGTTTCAAATATCATGAAGCAATTAAGTATGAGAGCCTCATTTTCATGAACTTTAGTTGATCAATAATGCATTTCCACAAAATATGGCAAACCTGTCCAAACAGTAAACGGAGGATGGAATTGCACTTTGTGTATTCTTTTATTGAAGTCACCAATAAGAAGTGCTTTCCAGTATGAATTGAATATACCAACGGGACTCATCCATAACATAATACAAGACTCAAAGGAGCATCATTGATTAAGTGCCAACTCGGTACCACATGCTGTGCAGATACTGGCTCATTAATGCCCAGAACAGCCTCTGACTTCCCATCATGATCCTACTTCACAGGTTAGGCCTTAAGGCCCAAAATGTTTGGATCACCGGTATGAGGTGACCTCCAAATAAACTTAATATAATCTATTTAACATAGATTTATTCCTAATAAAGGGACTATAGAACAAGTCTCAGAAAAAGAAAAATCATCTCTCCTCCAAACTCTGATCAGGAACAGGAATGTTGAAGGTGACCTTCAAACCCCGAGGCACATCCGATTTCACTGTCTGCTGTATGTCCTGGTTAGTTGCTGTTCTCACTGTGTCTTTCAGAATAGCCTATTTTGGTCCCAAAGCCATCAGAAAACTTGAAATAACTGAACCATGTAACAGGAGCTTGCAAAAAAATAAAAATAAAAAATAAAAAAGAAAGAAAGAAAGAAAGGCTTTAGAGACAGGTGCCCTCCTTGTGGTTGGACAACTTGTGAAAATCTCCACTCCAAAGGGGAATTCCACCAGGGATCGGGCCAGGAGGCCGCAGGTGGACGAGAGGCTTGGGTCAGTTTGCCTTTATCTTTTATGGTGACTCATCCTGTAATGTGAGTCAAATAAACTCACCCTGGGTTTATTTTTACTGTTTATTTTTGGCTCTGTTATGGTAGATCTTTTTACTCAAATGTACTTATGAATCACATGAATAAATGGCCAATTTTAAGCTCCATTTTGGAAAAAAGCATGCAATTGTGAATAAAGGTGTAGATTTTGTGGTCTCAAAATTGTGTGCAATTCTGAGTCTGACACTTAGTATCCATGAGACTTTTAGCCTATTCCCTAACATTTTTGAGCCTCAACTCTGGCCTAGGATAAAAAATATGACAGGAATTTTACAGTATAATCATGAGAATATTTTTTTTTCAAAAATGAAGTTCTAAATCCTCAGTGAGATATTCAATGAATATTGGTTCCCCTCATTTATTCCCTGTCTTCTCCCCACGTGACCATAACTTGGTAGACCTCACTTGGAAAAAGGTAGTGAACTGGGACATCGGAGCTTCTATCCTACCTTTGGATTTTCCTAACCAAATTCTGGTAGCAGGATAGGATGGGATGATGCATTTGAAAGTATGCGGATAATAGCTTTGCTTTCCTGAAATATTGAATCACCTGCTCATATCTCAGGTTTATTGATAATAAAGAATTTCTAGGCCATCAGGCCTGGTAGCAAATAACTCAGGGTCAGTCTTAAGAAAACAGTTTAGAAACTAAATGCCCTTGTGACCTTGAGCAAGAAGTCATATGCCAGGCACTACTGGAAGTACAGAGATGTTTAAGATGGTCCCTGTCCTTAGGGAACAGAAAAGTGCTAGTTTTGCAGCTGGATGGAACTTTCTGCAGTCAATCTGCATTATCTGGGGAGTATTAGAAGGAAGAACCAATTGTTCACAGAAAGACTTTCTCTAAGAAAACCTAGAAAAAAAATAGGTCATGAGGTATCCATAAGGCAAAATAATTCAGAGTGAGCTTTGGAATGCTGTTAATCATGCATGAGAGTATGTTTTCTTCCTTTTTGATAGCCTTGGGGCACAAGAACACTGGCTGAAGGTCAGAATTGAGCCTTAGTTTCATCTCGAATTAGCCATATGCTCTGGAGCAAGTCAAAACCATTCTGAATCTGTCTCCCGCTTTGTAGAAAGAAGATGGTTATGAGACTGTATGCACAGAGAATCTCTGCAGAGTGACACTGAGTAATAAAAATATTTAATAAATAATATATTAATGATAATAATGATAAGTAATATATATTATTTAAAATCTGTGCTGCTTATTTGAAATGAATCCTGTCATGAAAATTCCCTGCAAGTTGCAGTAGCATGTGATTATGAACTGGATTAAGAAATTGGGACTCTAAACCTGATATATAAGATAATGGCCCAGGACTAAACTGGAGAGTGAGGCTTTGACATTTTCAGGTTTCATTAGCTCGAGCATGTAAACACCTCCACGAACCTTCGGAGGAAGACTGTGTGGAATGGGAACAATCACAAAAATTCTAGACTCCAAAACCTGAGGGTGTCCCCCTAGAGCTTAGGAACAGATTCAGTCTGCTTCTGCCTTAGGCACACGAATCTTGGGATACCTCAGGCAAAGTCAAGGGAGCTCATGGAGGACTGCCCTGAAATAGTGGGAGGATCTGGGGTGACAGTCTCACTTGTCCCAGTCAAAAACCTTCTCAGGTGGCCATCCATGTGCAAAATTAAGAGTGGTAAAAACACTGTTAGGATGGTGCCTGCCAGATAAACCACAGAGTTGAGCTGGTTGGATAACCCAGAGAAGCTTGAGCCTCAGTGTGCCTTGGGTAAGCAGTAAGAAGTAGCACTTGATGAGCAGCTGATACTGGAAAGCCAGAGAATGTCACCTAGTAAGATGGGTCCTGATGAGGACAGAGCCTGATTCCTCAATAGTAGCCCAGTACCAAAGGGCACAAGACAGGGGCTCCCCCATGGTGATGGTTCTTTCTGAAGATATTGATGGATTTTGAGTATTCGATACCTTGCCATTCAGCCACAAAATTCCTAGTGTTGGACAGCATTTGCTTCCTCACAAGGGCTTGGACAAACTGAAGTAGGAAGGACAAAGACCTCAGTCACCGCTGGGTCCTGGCCGTAGCTGATCAATTTGTTAACTATGGCTGTGTCACAAACCAGCTCCAAATATAATGGCTTTAAACAGCACAATCAATCATCTCAGATTGTGTGGAACAGGGATGTAGGAGTGACTTGCTGGTCATCTGTCAGGGGTCTCCAGTAGGTCTGTGATCAAGGAGTTGAGGGACTGTGCAGTCTCAGCTGAACACACAAGCAGGGGAGGACCCCTTCCAAACCCACGTGAGTGGCTGTCCTGTGATTGTTCATGAGATGCTGGCCAGAGGCTTCTCGCTGCCTCACCTGCTCCACAGAGCATTTCACAGCATGAAAACATACTGTGTCAAAAATAGCAAGGGAGAAACAGAAAGGATTGCCAAGGAGAGTGAGGGCTGGCAAGCCACGCATCAGTCCTCGCAGCCTAATCATGGAAGTTCCATCTCATGAAAGTTCCTTCTCTCACTTCTGTTAGGCCCTGCTCATTACAAACAGCCCCATGGTGCAGCCCCCATTCAAGAAGAAGGGAACGTGCAAGGGCTTGGGCATCTGGAGGTGGGGGTCTTTGGCAGCCACCTCATGGGCTGCTTGTCTTGGTCCATTCAGACCCCTTCAGCAAAAATGCCATACACTAGCTGTCGTATAGACCCAAACTACTTATTTCTTAGCTAAATAGAGGCTTTAAGGTCCAAGGTCAAAGCTCTCACAGATTTGGTATCTGTTGAGGGCCAGTGTTTGGTGGAAGCTCAGACCCAGAGAAATAGATTTGGGATCCCGGCAGGTGGAAGAAGACACAAGACATGGTTGTGACAGTAGACATGCTCTATTTGGAGGTAGCAGCAGCCCCAGCCTCTTGCTCCAGCCTCATTGTGACCCCTGAGTCCTTTCTGTAGGACTTTTTTAAATGCAGGCCAAAGAAGGCACTTTTGCCAACAGGTTACATAGTAGGCCCATGCTCACAAGCAAATGTTTATGACCTTGAGCACACATGCTGAATCATGGTGTTTATGACCCTGACTGAAAACATAGCCCACCAGAAGCCTCGGTGAGGGAGCCTAACTGTAGTCAACTGGGGCCTCCCCTATGGCCAACTTCCTGGTTCATAGGTCACACCTTCTCCCTGTGTCTCACGTGGTAGAAGAAGCAAACTTCTTCTGGCTTTCTGGGGTCTCTTTGATAAGGGCATTAAACCCCTGCATTGGAGAAGCCCTCATAGCCTAATCACCTCTCTAAAATTTCTACCTTGTAATTCCATAACTGTTGGTATTGGGATATCAACACATGAATTTGAGGGATCTCTAGCACTGTCTAGCATTTTCAATACAGGAAAGGTCAAATTATAAGGATCCTGGTCTTCTCTCTCACCATCTAATTTATTTTTTTCTGTCCATCCTGATTCCAATACTGAAAATATTCCTGATTAATGCTTTTTGCCTCATTTCCATTTTCTTTGTGCACCAAAGCCAAAACAAAACAACATAAAACAAAATCATTTTTGGTCCTGAGAGTCTGGTATAATGGGAAAAAAGCATGGCTATTGGAGTTCTCAAAGTTAAACTTAATTCTAATCCAAGGACATACAATGTATGTGAACTAAGGAAAAAGCTCTTCAATTTTTAATCTTTGATTTCTTAAATTATTAAATGGCACCACTAGAAAATATAGTGTAGTAATTATTACAATGGGATTTGGAATTTGACAATCTGATTAGGATACTAACCCTCGGATTTCTGACCACAATTTCATTGTACAAAATTACTTTAATTTTTTTTATCTTTGTAAAATGTTTATCTCATCAGGCACAGTGGCACACACCTATAATCCCAGCAATTTGGGAGGCTGAGGCTAGAGAATTACAAGTTCAAAGACAGTCTCAGAAACTTAGCAAGACCCTAAGCAATTCAGTAAGACCTATCTCAAAAAAAAAAAAAAAAAAAAAAAAAAAAAAAAAAAAAAAAAAAAAAAAAAACCCTGAACAAAGGGCTAGAGATGTGGCTCAGTAGTTAAGCATGGATGGGTTCAATACCCACTACCAACAAAAAAAGTTCATCTCACTGGAAATTATAATCTATTTCCAACTTCTAGGTGAGGAAATGGAGGCTTAAATTTAGAGAATTTGAGGTTTTAGCAAAATTATTAGCAGCCAGAAAGTGCTAAAAAAATTGGTGGCTACTAGTATTGTTTTTAGCTTTTTCTACTGTTCTCTTCCATATGAAATGTATAAAATGGTGCACACGAAGTCATTAATTCAATGATTGCTTAAATCAAGAGGAGCTTTGTTAGATTCTTGTTAGTAATTCAGGTGGGTGGTTGAGTGTGTACTCCAGGGAAAACCTGTCTGGGCTTGAACACTCACTTGTCTTGTTTCTCAGCTCTAAAACCTGGGAGAGACAGGTGGAGCAGGAGCTGTGGAGCTCAACTTTCTGGACTTTTCAAACTCTGATTCTGTCACTCACTACCTGGGCAACCATAGGAAAATTACTTATTTTAAACTAATTTAAATTACCTTTTGGTGCTTCCCTCTGTTTTCTCATCCACAAACTGGAGACAATTGCACTGACCTCTTGAATACTAACAAGGAATACCTTCCAGCTCTCATTACAGGGAGTGAGATGAACAGCAATCACTAGGTGCTAGGTATTATGATTCCTATCGATCTCAGATGACCAATAACTACATGAACAATTGCAAGTCCTGACTTGTAAGGTTAAAATTCATGTTGAAATTCAATCTCCAGTGCAACGATATGAAGGCATGACCTTTGGGAGAAGGCAGAACCCTCATCCATGGGAATAGGTGCTCGTAGGAAATGACTTTGCAGAGGGTGTTCATCCCTTTCTGCTCTGCCATCCCTTCTCCTATGTGAGGACACAGAATTCCTCCCCTACAGGGGATGCAACAAGAGGACAATGGCAGACAGCAGCTATTGCCAGACATTGAATCTACTGCCACCTTGATCTCTACCTTTCCATCCTCTAGAGTTGTGAGAAATTAATTTCTGTTCTTTTGAAATTGTACACTCTCGGGTATTTTGTTACAGCAGCAAAACTAAACTGAAACATAGACTAATGGTTAACTTTTACTAATTGATGTTAGCTTAGATAAGCCATTTTCAAGGCCCTATATTTTCTTTACCTACCATATAGAATCAGTTTCTTAAATGATAATTAAGACCCGTGCAGTTCCAGAGCAGAATTAATAATTTTCTCTAATTATCTTCCTCCTTCCCTTGCTTTTGCCATTTTTCTTCTTCCATTCCTCCTCTCCTTTCTTCTATGTGAAGTCCAAAGTGATATGTTTATGGACAATGATGATATGCTCTGCTTAACTTTGATCAATCAACACACAATGGCCACTGTATAGTAATGTGTATAATACTGTGCAGAAAAGCACTGTAACATTTTTAAACAAATGGAATATATGTTCTCTTAGGTTATGCTAATCTTATTATGGTGTACTTTGGTTCCTCACAGACATTCACATATTATGCTCAGTTTTCAGATGACAAAGTTGAGAATTAAAGAATCTTATTAATATGTGCAAAGACTCAAGCAAGGAAGGGCAGGTCTCAGGGCCATGGCTAGTTATATTACCACATTCATAGAAGCCCATCCCAGTATATTAGGTCTACAACTGCATGCTTGAATACAATAAACATTTAAAATGCTTGGGTCAGTTGATGTCAGAATAAAGAAACAGATCTCGAGTGAGATATGGTGATATGAAATTGTGTATTTAGGAGTAGACAGTGTTCTCTATATGCTGGAACCTGATGGGGTGAAGAATTCTACAGATGCTTGGCAAACTGGTTCCTGGATTTGAATGAACTAAACATGCAAAAGATCATACTGGCCTTTGGGCCCAAAGAGAGGTTAGATCATTATGGGCACTTGTGGAAGTCATAAAAACTGATCATATTCTACTGAACTATAAAAGAGCAGTCTTGCAATGTCAAAGAGCAAGTGTGATGTCAATGTCTCTGGGCTGCACAATTAAGCTAACCATGTTAGATCACGCTAGCATCACATGCACTTTACTGTGCGCCAGAGGCTGCTCCAAGCACTATTTAGACACTTTTGAGACCTCACAATGGCTCTGTTTTGTGGATAATGAAAATGAGGCCTAAGCTAAGAAATCTAGACTGGCAAGGTTTTATATAGCTGAGGAGTTCCAGGATGAGAACTGAAATGCAGGCAGCCTGCCTCCAATCACTTTGGTTATCACCACTGAAAACAACACAACACACACACATTTCACAATGGATATTAAATAAAATGATATCTTAAAAGTAGAAAACATTTAAAGTTTAAATATAAAAAATCAAATGTTCTTGTGGAATGTTTCCAAAACAGTTCTCAGGAGTAAATATGAAGTCTTAAGTGATTATATTAAAAACTACAGAAAGAATTAACAAACTAAGCTCCCAAATTTAAGTTATGATATAACTACCAAGATAAATGATGGAAATAACAATGAGAGTAAAAATTAATTACTAAAAATTCCATCAAAATAAAAGCTGAAAATTAGGACAAACATTTTGTGACATTAATCAAAGAAAAAGAGAGGCAGCACAATTAAAATATTAATGATTAAAATTAGAATTGAAAAAGAAGCTGGAACTGTAGATGCAGTGGTGATTAAAATCACAGAATTCATGAGTATTAGGAGTTATTACTAAAATCTTAATGAATATTAAAATATAAGGAAAACAGAAAAATTCTTATGATGTGTTTATGTATATATGCACATAGATGACTACATAAATGCATCATGTATATGCTTACGTATGCATAAATGTGCATGCATATATTATATATACATATATTTTTATATATGCATTCATTATACATTCATATACATATAATTATGTTTGTATATGTGTCTAAACATGCACATATATGTACATATTTCCAAAAACATCTACATAAAGAAAACTTTAATGATTTTGTGATTTATAAATTTTAAAAACTTATAAAAGAAAACTCTATAATCTTAATTATATATATTATATAATCAGTAGTTAATATTTCCTCAAGAAAATGCCAGACCCTATTGGTCTTTGTTTTAGTCAGGTTCTTCACTAATTTGACTAAAGAACTTTCAAGAACAACTGTAGAGAAAGAAAGGTTTATTTATGGCTCACGGTTTCAGAGGTCTTAGTCCATAGAAAGCTGGCTCCACTCTTTGGGGATCAAGGTGAGGCAGGACATCAAGATGGAAGAGTGTGGTAGAGGGAAGCAGCTCACATGATGCTCAGGAAGCAGACAGAGAGTCTCCACTTGCCAGATACAAATATATGCCCCAAAGCTACCCCCCCAATTCCCACCTCCTCCAGCTACACCCTACCATTTCAGTTAATACCTACCAGAGGACTAGCTTGCTGATTGGGTTAAGACCATTACAACCCAGTCATTTCTCCTCTGAACCTTCTTGCATTGTCTCACACATAAGCTTTTTGGGGACACCTCACATCCAAACCATAAGAGTATTACTTAAGCCTAAATAACTATTAACAAACAGAAATAGTTTGGCATAAGAATATGTCTTGACCAAATTATATTTATCAGAAAGTTAATCTACTTTCACATTAGATAATTTATTATTATAATTCATCATATTAATGTGTTATAAGGGAAAATATGATTACCTTAACAGATGCAGATAAAAATTGTTATGCAAGTATATGATATCAAAACTAATAAAAATGGCCAATTTATAAATCTAGACTATTAATAAATATTATTAGAATGACTGACATCTAGGTTGTACTTGTCATGTTCACTATTTAAACAATGTACTCTATTCACTTAATCCTCACCTCACACAAATTTTCTGAATATGAATCTGATATATAAATAACTATGAAAAAAAGTGCAACATCTAGGAATAAAATTTTTTTGGTGAGAAAACAGCGGAGGCCAATACCATATTTCAAAAGATGTTTAGTGTCATAATTCACTAAATGCATGCTAATTGAGAGCACAAAGATATATCATGACATGTTTGCCACATTGGCAACATTTCAAAACATTCTTTCATTATCAAGTGTTGATAAGAACATGCATCAGCAGAAAATCTCACCCAATACTCACAGGAGTGTACATTTTTACAGACACTGTGACAGACAATTAGGTCATGATCTGTCAGTCAGTTTAAAGTTGCAATTGTATCAGACTCCACAAGACAGCAGATGCACGCAGCAGGGGTAACTGCACGGTGTAGTGTATACAACATGCGTGGAAGTAGCAACACTAATACTGATACAATGGCTGGGTATATAATCAATACCCTTTGCTGACATGCACATAGTTCAGTGATTCCTAAATTTTAGGCACCACCAGGATCACCCAGAAGGCTTGTGAAAACACAACTTGCTGGGCCCATTCCCAGACTGACCCACTTAGTAAGCCTTAGGCTGGGCCTAAGGATCTGCATTTCCAACCAGCTTCCTGGTGTTGCTTGAAGGGCAAAAAACCCCATGCCAGAAACCGCCGTGTAGTAAGAGGGGTTTTTTAACTGGCCCCTATGGCCGGTGGGGATCAAAGGGACCCATGGAGGGAAGGGGAGCGAGAGGAGAGGAAAACCAGCAAGGAAGAGACAGCGCAGATGGGACGAAAGGGGAAAAGGGGTGAGTTCCTGGTTGGTGGGGGTTTAAGTAGAGACGTGGGTGGTCTGAAGGACCCCTGACTCCACAGGCTGCCAGAGGTTGGAAGTGAGACTTGTATGCTGGCTCAGGATTGGCTCAGAAAGGGAGACCCGGCCCCAGGGTGAATTCCTGCAAGAGGATAGTATTCTCAAGATTAAGCGCGCGAACTCAGAGCCTGCCAAATGTGGATTCTTGTGAGAGATGGGCACTTCCAGGAAGGCACCTGGGCATATGGCCAATTTAGAGGCACCCGGGGATATGGCCTGCCTGCCGAATTTTATCTAACAATACTGATGCTACTGGTCCAGGCACATTCTGAAACCATAGATGCAGAGCCCATTGGAGCCACTACTGTCCTAAGTAGTACCCTGAGTGTCCCGTGGACTAGCCTCTGTTTCCCAATCATGTCCAAATGGCCCATATTCCAACAGTTCTTAAAAGGGTCCTATGAGGAAAATCCATATCATTCATATATATATATATATATATATATATATATATATATATATGGATAAAAAGAGGTAGAATGAGTCGTCCAAGGCCAGGCAATACTATACTATGAGGGTAAAACCAGAGGCTTAGGGAGATTGACCCTGGATCAGCCTGATTCACCAAAAACACTTGATCTCTAAATGGACAGATGGGAAATAGAGTGGAGAAAATGTTAAGCGAAGGTTTGCCAGGGTGGGCCCTTTGGACATGTCCTTGAACCAGAGGCAAGGCCAAGGAACCCTAATAGGGCACACTTGGGGCCGGGAGACAACTGTAAACATGGCTGTAACACAAAGCACTTTGTTTTCCAGGTCAAGTGCATTGTACTTTATCCTGAAGATGACAGGAGCCACGGAGCACTTGCACAGGGGAGGCCAGGATTTAATTCATGCTTTTAAACATGTGTAATGGCTTGGAGGAAGAGAGATTGGAGGGGCGAGAACAGTATGGAAGCTGTTTGGGATGGTCCTGAGGAGAGGTGACAGCAACTTGAACCACGTTGGTGGTGACAAAGCAGTAAGACAAGAGTGATGCCAAGGGGTAGAATCAGCAGGATCTGATGGCAAAGTGGGTTAAGGGGAAAGGAAGTGGGTTAAGTCTACCCCCAACTCCAAATTTAGTCACCCTGGTAACAAGGAAGCCATTCAAGGGAGAGAGGGCGGCTGGCATTGGGGGAAATGTGCTTTGCTCAGTGCAGGGTCTGGAGTTCCTGTTGGAGCTCTTGGCAACTTTCCCTGTTATAACAACACAGCAGCCCGTGGCTTCCAACCCAAGGAGCCCCGTAGACCTGCTCTGGAGCCCCAGCTCTCATGCTAATGGCCTGTGTAGGCATTCATCCTCCCTGAAGCGCAGAACGACCCCAACCTCACAGGGCTGTCATGAACCAGCACATGTTGTGGTTGCCACGGGACCTCCCCGTGGGATGCCGATGGAAACAGACAAAAATCTCTGCTCTCCTGGAGTTTGTATTCTAGAGGAAAGTGATCGTAAAAGAAAAATAGATATGTGCCATCGGTGACCACCTGGTCATTCGTGAGTCCCAGAAAACACAGGGAAAGGGAGTCAGAGCCTTCGGGTGGGCTGTGGATTGAAATGCTCTGCTCTCAAGGCCCCCCAGCCTGGAAATTGCAACCTGCTAAGGCAGAGGTGGGCCTTATCAATATTCCCAGCCCCAAACGGACAGCAGTGTCTGCTACCTAACCAGGATTCAATGCAGATCCATGGAATGATACAAAAGATTGTGTTTGGTGTTTTTCCCTCACAAAAATGCTGACTCTGGAATGCTGTCTGTGTTGGTGACAGGGACGGTTGCCAGGACCTTATCATCTAGCTAGCATGGGTTTGTTCTGCTTCCACACTTACTCACAAAATTTCAATGACCTACTTAGCTTCCCAAGTCAAAAAAAATTTTTAAAAATTAAAAAAAAAAAACTCACTCTGTACACTGCAACAAACTGTGCTATAAAATATGAAGCTTTATCTAACCTATTAATGAAATCATTTACAAACCCCCCCCAAAACATTGCTATAATTTGTGAGATAACCTGATACCTTGAAACTGGATAATTGGTTCCTATGTTTGCTGACAATGTGCATTTGTGACACCCCCATTATTTTCAATCCTGCCTCATTTCCTGGTGCAATGTGGTCATGATTCTGCCATGGCACGTCAGAAATTTGCTTAATTTGGCACTCCTTGGAATTGTGAGAGGTGTCCCAGGGACACCCAATCCAGCAACAATTACATTGAAGAATGGTGATCTGAATCATTCTTGCCACAAGCCTAGAAGACATGTGCTTTCATAGTCTCTTGTGTTTCCAGGAGTCAGAGGCACACATGGGGTTAATATTGAGTGGAAGAACCGAGTCTGTGGAATGAAGGTCACCCAGGTGGCTTTCATGTTTCCCAGCCTCAGAGCTTTTCCACTCCCGTGACTTCACTGGCCATTTCCTGAGACTCTGAAATGCTGTTCTGCTCACTTGAGTGACCTTTTATTTTTTTTCGAGTGTAGAAGATGGTTTTATCATTCATTGAACAGCTATTACATACCCTGCACTTGATTTTAAAACTTGGATTGATTCTTCAAACTAGTCCCAGAAAATAAATGATTTTATGGTGTCTGCTTCTCCAGTGTGAAGATGAGGGAGTAGAAGCTCAAAAATGCTCAGTGACCTGGTCACATCACAAAGCCATCAAGTGGCTGAAGTATGGCTGGAACTCCGTGTAGGGTTCCAAACACTTCCCTTTGGGATGAGAAAGAAGCTGCACAATGGGTGGAGACCGAGGTGTGGCTCCCTGGGTTGTGCTCCACTGTGCTGCGGGGCCGGGCCAGCTCCCTGCAAACTGCTGTCCAGGTAGCCAGAACAGAACCCCTGCAAAGAGTCTCATTATCCATATGCTCTTTCCCACATCACCAAAGATGTCATTTCAAAAGGTGATGCTTGTTTTATTTATCGTTGAATTGTTAAGGGATATTTTGTTCATTAACCAGGATCATGACAGCATCTAGCATGTGAGAGAATTTCTTTCAGGTCTTACTATTAAAAAAAAAAAAAAAAAAAAAGGAGAAGAAATACATGCCTCTTCTAATCAGCTCACTTACTGGTTTCTATGTGATGATCTCAGGCGCTTTTAACTTACTGTCTTTCCCTCTTTGCTTTGACTGCTGACATAGTCAGGAGTGAATCGGCAACAGGTTCACAAAAGCACAACAAAAGCAGCCATTCATTCACTCAGCCTTTAGTAACTAACCACTTTGAATGTGAACCCCCAGCTCAGGATATTTTCCTATCCTAATTTTTCCTTTGTTCCAATTTCCTCACTGATAATATTTTTATATCCTTTAGATAGTTCTATAAACCACTTTAACATTCCTTTGACATGCAACTGGGTTAAAATATATAAAGACATAATATTTCCCCAGGAAACAAGCCACCTTGAGGCCAATCTAGCATGGGGTGACTTTTCCTAAAGAGTCTTTGAGAGAGAAAACCTGTAGGGTGATGCTGGCAGCAGGGACTTGGAGGTGAACACTGCTGTCCCAATCCACAGATGAAGAAGCCTAAGGTTAGCAGGATGGGAGCTCACTCAAGGTCACCAACTGGCAGGGGTCGACTGGGGTCCCATCCAGTTTCTGCCTCCACGGGGCTGCATGTCCTCTGTAGGTGGAGCAGTTCTAACTCTTAAAAGAAACAGAGCAGGAGGGTGAGCAAGGAGGAGGGACATGAATGGCCACAGGGAAGTCTCCACACAATCCCTGTTTTCAGTTGTGTCACTTTCAGCCCCGTGTCCTGGTAATAGGCACTGTGTTCTCTACTCTCCTGAATGGTTAATTAAATCAGGCAGGGGACTTATGAGCTCTGCACAGTCCTCTTCTATAGCTGCAATGCCCAGGCTTCCCCAGGGAGGCACCCCAGAGCCCTGCCTTTCTGTGGGGTCAGCACTCTTTCAATTGCCTTGGCCCCTTGGAAGGATGAATAAGGCATGGTTGAAATGGCATCAAAGGCAACTGTCATCATCCTGGAGGAGAAAAGGGAAACACTGGTGACAGCCTGGAACGTAGCTTCAGTTGAGTTTCTCAGGTCAGAAGGCTGGCTCTGCTGCCTGCTGTGTCAGGGACGATATACCTCCTCCCTTTCTCTTTTTAACTTGTAGTTAATTTTCAAAACAATGTATGTCCATTGCAAAGACATGAGAATACACCAGAGGCAAGAATACTTTAAAATTTGCATTATCTTACCATGCCAGATGATTACCGTTATCACCTCATATCCCTCTAGATCTTTTCTTATGTAAATACAATTATAAAATGATAAAAAGAATTCTACTGCATCTGCTACTTTAAGGACAGCTATTTTTTGTTAAAATTATATTGTAAGCTTCCATCCATGCCAATAACTAGATCTTCCACTACGGGAGAGGTTAGAGATCAGCGGCCCCTGCTGCCTTCCCCTCACTCACTCCAACCTTCTCATTGTATCTTAGCAGAGAGTAACTCCATGGCACATAAGTGGACTTGGTATTAGTGAAGAAAGCTTCTCATTCTTTGCTTTCACCAGATCAGCCTCACAATCACATGCAGCCGCCTAACTGCCACAGGATGTGAGCTTGAGGCTTCAGCCTGCCGTATCATGGAAAGATTTGAATGCTGTATGAGCTTCCTGTTGCTTCAGTAACAAATGGCCCTGAAATTCACAGCTTCACTCACACCGTGATACTCATCTCACAGCACCCTGGGTCCAGGGTCTCACAGGCCTCAAGGTGTCACCAGGGCAGCTCTGGCTTCTGGAGACCACATGCTCTTCTTGTCTCAAGACCCCTCCCGGACCTTCAAGTCCAGCAAAGTGGCCTCTGACTGACCCACCTCCTTCTTCCCCTCCCTTTCTCTGATCACAGCTGGGAAAGTCTTCTACATTTATTTAATGACTTATGTAAATAGGTTAGAACCACCTGGATACCCAGGATTATTTCTCTCTTTCAAGGTATTTAAATTTAAGTCTCCAGTTGTGGGGTTAGGTGGGGAACATCTTCAGAGGTCATTATTCTCCCTACCACAAACAAAACTCCATTTCCTCACTGCAGGGCTGTCATTGATTTAACCAGTTTCAGCATTTTTGCTTCATAATTAATATTTCAGCAAAAATTACAACTAAACCTTGGCTTCAGTTTAATTGTTTCCTTAAAGGAAATTACTAAAAGCAGGAACCCTGGATGAGAGCTTATGCCCATTGGTAAAGCATTGTTCTGAGCAGCAAGGATTCATTAGTGAACCAAACAAAGATCGCCCTGGTCAGGAGCAGAGGTTCTATTCTGTGGGATTCTAGTGGTTAATTGTTCTATAACAAGAGCTCAACTCCTTTTGATGATAAATTTTAAATTTCTTTTTCTTCAATTCACTTCTCTTTCCTAAGAAATCAGCTTTATTACCCTTTATTTTTTTCCTTCTTTCTTCCTTTTTTCCTTCCTTCCTTCCTCCTCCTTCTCTTTTTCTTTCTCCTCACTCTTCCTATCTTCATTATTAGTCTTTTTTAAAAGAAATTTATTTTAATATATACAGATGACGAAACAAGCTGGGAATAAAGTAAGATTTATTTTTCTTATAGTCAAAAAGCCAAGGCTTAAGATCCAGTTTTGCCATGTTCTGAAAATATGATCTTAGAGATAATCCCAGATCTTTGCAGACCAGGATGATAGAAACAGAGTATATTCCATGTGTTAAACAACTTTTAAATCACTTCACATATATTATCTCAGGTAGTTTTCACAAAACTTCCATGAGATAAATACTCTTACAAATGCTATTTTGCAGATTATTAAACTGAGAAAAGTTAAGTAACTAAAAGTTAAGTGTCCAATGTTACACAGCTGAGAAATACTGGAGTCAGGATTCCAAGAAGGCAGTCTGACCACAGAGTCTACACTCATCACCTTCTTGATCTGCATTGTGGGTTAAATCTTCTTCCCGCAAAACTATATGTTAAAGTTTCAACCTTCAGTACCTCAGATTGTGACCTCATTACTGCAGGAGCCCTAATAAAGGAGATATCTACGATTGCGGTTAGCTGTGAGCCATAAGCATTACCACCTTCCATGGTCTCGTGAGACTTGGCCTGGGACAGTGTGGATCGGGTCGGCACCATTTGCATGGTCTCGTGAGACTTGGCCCAGGGGATTGTGGATCAGGTCGGTGCCATTTTGTGGTTGTTGGAGGAGCGTGGAGGGCGTGTCAGGGTGTTGTTGGAGCTGGAGAGAGAAGCTGGCAGAATAAAGAGCCTGTTTGTTTCCAGTCTGCCTCTGAACTTATTCCTGCGGCTTTGTTGCTCCAAGCGGCCATCGCTCAGGCGGCAACACATTACAACATGACCAGTGTCCTTATACAAAGAGAAAATTTGCACACACACAAGGAAAATGCCATGTCAGGATGAAGGCAGAAATCAGGTGGTGCTTCTACAAGCCAAGGAATGACCAAGATTGCCAAGAACCACAAAACACTAGGAGAGACAACTCTACAGGCTGCAATGACAGTGTGGTCCTCCAGTACCTTAATTTCAGAGCATCAGCTGCAGAATTGTAGGGGGAGACATTTCTGCTCTTCTAAGCCACACAGTGCTTGCTGGTATGTTATGGCAGATTAAGAAACTAACAATTTCATCTACATTACAGAGGTACAATGGTTTTCTTTAACTTAACAAATGCTGCTCATGTCAATGACTCTGAGTCTGTCTTTTCTTTGGCTGACAAAAAGCTCAGCACAGAGTAATCACTGTAGGACTTTAAGGAGTATGTTTACCACCAAATGTCCCTCTCTGGACCCTGGCACTTGGCCTTAGTTCACCTTTAACCCAATATCCTTATTTGTAGAATGTCTTCATGCATTATTTATTTATTTATTTATTTATTTATTTATTTATTTATTCCAAGTTGTTATAAATGACAGCAGAATGCATTACATTTCATATTATACTTATAGAGCACATTTTTACATATCTCTGCTTGTACACAAAGTATATTCACACCATTTGTGTCTTCATACATGCACTTAGGATAATGATATCCATCTCATTCTACTATCTTTTTTTTTCTTCACCCTTTTGTCCCCTCCCTTCCTTTCCCTCCCCCTTGGCCATTCTTGTGTTCCTCTAACCCTCCTATGCTTCCCGTCCCAACCCCACTGTGAATCGGCCTCCTTATACCAGAGAAAACATTCGGCATTTGGCTTTTGGGGATTGGCTAACTTCACTTAGCATTATATCCTCTTACTTCATGCATGCATTTGTTTTTATAAGCTACTTCCAAAGTATACCCTGCTTAATTACTAACATGTATAGAAAACAAATAATGTGTGTGGGGGGAATCTAGAAAGGAGAAGAGAGGTGACTAAAATCCCAGTCATTTTTGGCAGATGCAGGGACAGAGTCTGACACAGCTGTACATCCAGGACGATGGTACTCCTTTCCCCTGGCATCAAAGATGGAGGTGGGTGGTTCCCCAAGGCCTCTGTCCATTTCCCCCACAGCAGCTCATCTTCCTGGGCTCCCATGACTGTTCCTCTGGCAGGCTCCACCGTATGCCAATCCAAACTGGACTCTACTTCTTCACACAGCCTTAACTTCAACCTGGAGGCCGCATGGAGAACTCGTGGTAGAGATCATCCATCTTGTGGACACCTGAAATTGTCTTGTTCCATAACCCACGATCTAGTCACGCTGCCCACGCTGCTTTTTCACCAGTGCCCTCAAGGAAGTCACTGATTGGGCAAAGCCAATGGGGTGACGGACAGAAAATGGAACACAGATGTAAGACTGAGAGAATTGAAAATGCATCCAGTACACCCATTAGCTTAGCTCCACCTGCCTTAAAAAAAAAAAAAAAAAAAAAAAAAAAAAAAAAAAAAAACCTGCACAGAGCATTTATATTAGCTAACAGTCAGGCAAAGTCATCTCAGTAAAAAAAAAATTCTACATGGAGCAATGGAGGGGACCGGGCGCAAATGGAAGCTCTCCACCAAGGATTTTTTTTTTTTTTGGTACTCAGGGGCACTCGACCACTGGGCCACATCCCCAGCCCTTTTTCGTATTTTATTAGAGACAGGATTTCACTGAGTTTCTAAGTGCCTCGCCATTGCTGAGGCTGGCTTTGAACTGTGATCCTCCTGCCTCAGCCTCCCAAGTGCAGGGATTACAGGCGTGCGCCACCACGCCCGACTTCTACTGAGGCTTTGATAGTTTCCATCCTATAGCTGGGGGGGTCCTGGGTCTGTCATTCACAACCTGGGGTTGCTTGGCTCTCGATCTGTGAAATGGGACTGTCTACCCGGTTGCACGGGTAGGGCTGCAGCTTCTCCTCACGCACTCTGGAACTGCCAGCCCTTTGCTGATGCCGGTACTTTTATTGCCCAGCTAATTGGCGTGGCCTCTGCTGTGGGAGCCCACAGGGAAGAGCTCTGATGTCCCTGATGAGTCCAAGTTCCGCTCCCCTCCCTCTTCCATCTCTGTACTCCCCGGTGACCCGCGTGGCAGGGCTGTGGGAACCAGAAGACAAAGGCTGCCCCGGGCTACGAGCGAGTGGACCGGGAGGGAAAGCGGATCCTTCCTCGCTCTAATCAGCTCTGTCACTGTCTCCTCTTGTCTCCTCTGACAAAAGAGACTTGGGAGCTCTGGATGCACAAGCCATCAGCCTGGCGGCGGGAACGTGTTCATCTCTTCCTAAGTCGCTCTGTCTTTGTTGTTGTAGAGGCAGGATGTGTGAAAATCGGGCCAGCCCCGGTGACCAGCGCTCAGCAGTTTATCAAACAAAAGCTGACATTTCATCCGGAGGATTTTATCTCTGTCTAAAGCACAATTGCACAAAGAGCTCAGATGGTTGGTGTCGTCTGTATTGGGATCAGTCTTCAAGCTTTGTTATCAGAGAGGCGCTACTGGGACTTAGAGCCAGCACTGGCCTGGGAGACAGGAGGTAAGCCTCTGTCTCCCAGGACCTGTGTGTCAGGCACAGCCTGGGCATCCTGTGTCCTCTGTTTCTACAGTTTGTGTATTAGATGTGATGATCTCCATTGCACAGGTGAGGACGAGTCTGAGATGAGTCCCTCGCCTGGGGTCTCTCTCTAGACAGCGGAAAATGAAATTCAATCACTTTCCTCTATGTGTGGAGACAGGAGCGGGGCCTCTCAGCCCACCCTCCTGCACAAGGGACGAGTGAGCTGGGCGAGTCACAGAGATTCACTCTGAGCATCAGTCCCCAGCCAGAAAAGACCAAGAAATGTTTATTTGGGCTTCTGACTCTATCTGGGGTCACTGTGCAACCCAGCTAGGATAAAGAGCATAACCACATCCTATACTGCCAAGCCTCAAGTTCAACAATCCCTAAGACCATGCCCATCCCACCTTTGCAGATTTACAAGTCCTCCTGGGAATCAGCATGCATCGTTGTACTCACAACTCAGATTTATTACAGGGACATAGTAAGGGAATATAGCCAGAGCATAAAGGAAATAGACACAGGCAGAAAAAGTAGGAACCCTCGTGAGGCTCCCTCCCATGAGACGTCATACGGAACCCACCTTCCCTCAGCAATGCACACAGGCCTGTGTGTGATGAGAAATCTGTCATGGACCAATGTCCAAACTGTGTGCACTGGGGGCTGCTCACATAGGGTCCCATTGCCTGGCATATACCAAATCCCAGATTCCCAGGAGGAAATAAGAATAAACCATCCTGTTTGCACAAACAGCATCCAGTGAGCCACACTTATCAGCCAGGCAAAATTTTGTATCAGTGTATCAGTGTTATATGCCAGCCAAGTTCCAGAGACCACCAGGAAGCGTTCCTTGCAAGGAGGCCTTTCTAAGGACAGCATTTCTGCTCTGCTGTCTTAGCTCTCCTCTGCACACCAGGATACCAGAGAGCGAGAAAGGGAGCTGACAGCGTGGCATAAGGCAGGAAAGTCCCAGGTAAAACAGGACCCAGGCCATCCAAAAATCTGACTAAAGGGTTGAGCAATGAAATGCTACATGTCCACAAGTTTCCAGATCCTTCTTAACCAGTCCAGTCTAACTTGTGTCCACTCACAGTGCATTCTTCAAAATCAAATTCTGATTCCACATGTGTGTTTGCCACAAGAGAATTTCCAAGTCTGGTGTTTAGGCAGAAAGAAGATACTGTTTTTAGGGAAAAGGGTCTTCAAAATTAGAGCATTAGTGAAAAACAGATTCACTTTTGTTCACAAGCTCTGCAATTGCTGGTGCATCCTTAATGTTGCAAACAGTCCTTCAAAGAGGTTATTAATTAGTATTTTTAGCTATCTACACCCCATTAAATCCATTGCTTGTGAAGCGCAATAAAGTTTCAAGTTCACATGACTTAAAATAATGAGCAGAATCGTTCGCAGTTCATTAACGCCGTGGTCCATGTTACTGGGTAGGTGGCAACACAGGAGGATTTGCTGACCACCGATGAGGCTGCTGAGAGCAGGCACGTCCTCTTTCCAGAGACTCTCAGCTCCATCCATTCTCTTCACACTTCTCGGCAATGTGCTCTCTAATTCCCTGATCTTTTGACATTGCTGTTCCCCGGTAAAAGGAATTTAATCAAAATATGTATGCTGGAATTTTATTTAAGCAGAAATAATGACACTCGTAAGTTCAAGTTTCTATGTGAGGTTTTCGTTAGAAATCTGCATGATCTCAAGCCTGGAGCTCTAGGGAGGCAAGTCACCCCACAAGGGACCTGGGGCAGGCAGGTGGGAGTGCAGGCTCGCTCCGAGACATACATACATGGAAGGGAAACCATGCTAGAAAGTTCCCCAGATGCACCCTCCAGTTTTCTAGCATTTCTGCTGTGTCTCTCTCTGCCAGCCCGGGATTTTTCTTTTTCTTTTTCTTTTTTCTTTTTTGGTAAAGATCCAATGAAATCATATACACAATGTATGTGTGTGTATGTGTGCATGTGTGAATAGATGTATATACATGCATATGTATCTACGTGTATCTACATGCACACACATATGTACAGGGTGAATGGTGAGCCCCACTCAAAACATATGTTCTCATCCTCATTCTGAGAACCTTGAATGTGACGTCATTTAGGAAAAGGTTCCTTATACCATAGTTATAATTAAGTCAGGATCTCAAAATGAGATCGTCCTGGCTTATCCATCGGGGCCCTAAATCCAATGCCAAATGCCGTTATAAGAGAAAGGCAAAGAGAGATTTGAGGCAGAGAGGAGAAGCACGTGTAAAAACTGAGGCAGGTTGGAGTGATGTAGCCACGAGCCATGGAACCCAGGAGCCAGGATGCTTACATCAAGCTTCAGATTCCTGGCCTCCAACTGTGACAAAATAAACTCGTATCACATTAGGTCACCAAATCTGTACTGATTTGTTACGGTGGCGCTTGGAAATAAATTATACTTACATCTGTCTATTTATGTACCTGTCTATATCTACATACATGTATATAGCTATAGATATGCATACATATACATACACGTTGATATGCAGGTACATAAATGTGAACTGAGCCCAACACAGGCCTGGGCACAGATTTGTGTTCAGTAAATGCTGTCCCCTTCTCCTCTCCTCTCTGACCTGCCTCGGGTCCCAGGAGTGAACCTGATTCTGTGAAGTCAACACCCACTGTCTTGAGCGTCTCTCCTCCAATTTCAGCCTTTCCACAAAGAGCTTCCCTCTAGGAGTCTCTTCCCCTGATGCCACCCTAGTACTGAAAGAGGATGGAGGTGTCTGACACTCTCTGAACCAAGATTGGAGGAATGTCTAAGGCCCGTCAAGCCACATGCAGAAGGTGCACCGAAGGCCCTCACGGTCGCTTGGCACGTTCCAAAGAGAACGGCTCACGTGGAAAACAAAGTCCTCCCCAATCCCTGCTTCAGTATCTGGAACAGATGTTCTTGGGGCTGCCGGACCCCAGGATGCTGTAGTGATAACATGCACTTAAGCAGCCTTTGCCGCAGGCCATACTCTGTGCGGAGCTGTGTTCACAGAGCAGCTCTCGTCATGTTCACTGGTTTAGATTTCAACTGTCCCCAGAGGCTCACGTGTTGAAGGCTTGGTCCTCTGTGCAGAGTCGGGGATCTAGGGAAGTAACTGGACTAAAAGGGATCTAACCTTTCCAGTGGATTAATCCACCCATGGATTAATACTTTGGTAACATTAGTGAAGGTGGTGGCATCTTCAGAAAGTGAGGCCTAGTTAGTTGGAGGAAGTGGGTCACGGGGCATACCCTAGAAAAGTACCTCTCCTCCCTCCTCCCTGCTTCTCTCTCTCTCTGCTTCCTGGTCATCGTGAAGTGAGCAGCTCCACTCTGCCACAAGCTCCCGGCCACGACGTCCTGCCTCACCTCAGGCCCACAGGGACCACGGACCGCAACCTCTGAAACGATGAGCCAAAATAGATCTCTCCTCCACTAAAGCGATTTTCTCAGGTTTATTTTTTCACAGTGACAAATAGCTAATTACACATTCACATTATTTCTTCAAATTAACTTCACTCTCCATCCTAGGAGGGAGGAAACTGAGGCACAAAGAGGTCACAGAGCTTGGTGCCGAGGTGCTGGGAATGGAACCCAGGCCTCTGGCCTCCGAGGCTGCTTCTGAACATTGCCAGGGGCGGTGACTAAGAGTCAGCAGCAAACTCCAGTCGTCCTCCCCCTAAGCATTTCCCCATGATTTATTTGTTGTTATTTTCTCTTCTCTTAATAACACAGACCTGCTCACTTGGAAACCGGCTTAGAATCAACAGAGATTTTTTTTGGCATCCACTGTTAAAAAGACATCAAAAGGAAGCAAATATATCGGTAATGATGTTTCCTATGGGGAACCCAAGATTTTTGAAATATACTGCAATCTTCTACAGTGACCTTTTCCCAAAGCTCTGGAGGAAAATAAATAAATAAAGAATGCAGCGGGAGCATGCGCTAGAACACTTAGGAATGCCTTTGCCTTTGGTGCTGGGGCTGTGCGGTCACATCCAGAGGACCCAAGGAAGAGCCACCCTTGCAGATCTAGCACGTGTTTTCTTTGTTCTTTGCACCTTCCAACGCAGACACCTGGACTGGAAGGACAAGAAGGGGAAACCTTGTTCCACTCGAGGATTCTGTGAAGAAGGATTTTTTTTTTCTTCTAAATACATTTAGGGTCTCTCTCTGTGCACTTTACACACTCCTCCCGAGAGAGGTGGAGTGACTGCCCAGCATGGTGAACTCAGGGAGAATAAACCCTAACACGGACGTGCTCACTTTAGCTCACTCTGTTCTCATCTGGGTCCTGGCTGCCATTGAAGTGTTCCCTAGCCCCTCCCTGCAGGGTCACCTGGCCAGGATTGCCAGAAGAAGCCTGTAGGGCTGAGGTTTCCAATGTCCTCTGTCCCAGCTTGTTAGGTTGCAGCCAGAGGCAGATCACTGTCGGAGAAGCTCCAAAAGGAGTGGCAGCAATCCCCTCCAGGGCACATACCTGGCCAGTCTTCTGGCTTTCTGCTTCCGGGCCACCCCTGAGGCTAGAAGACCCTGCCCGGCCAGCAAACTTGAGCAGCAGAAATACCAGGGAGCCACGGCTCTGGAGACAAACCCAAGAAGAGCCAGTGAGCAGCTTCTGACCCTTCAGACAGCAATTTCCACAGGCTTTCTATTTTTTTCAGGGATCCTGGAACTCAAGCTTCCACCTGCTGTTAGCAATGACCTCGATGAAACACACCTGCTTTCCCTTCTGGCCAGTCTTCCCCACTCACCCCATTTCTACTTCCTGGAATTATTCCCTCAATAATATCTTTGCACCCAAGTTCTTGTCATAATCCGTGTTTTGGGGAGAACTTGAATTAAGACCCAGCCATTCTGCTCTGACACTGATCTAAGTTCTCTGGTCTGGAGGAGCAGAAGAGCTTCTGAGTTGGCCTCCTCCTCACTTCAGAAAATGCTCAGAGTTGGAAAAGAAGAATTGTACTCTTTTGGGGGGACACAGGAAACCACAGCACATGGAGGTGGTTGATTCATTCATAGCACTTGGTAGTCTGCAACGTGGCCTTAAGTTGATGGTTTCAACTCAAGAAAAGTGTGAGGAGACCACACACACGCATGTGCACACAGCAAGCACCTTGGCAAAGCTGCTCCACCCCTCTGTGACCTTGGGCGTGTCACAGACTCAAACACTCAGTAAGATACAGAGTATTTAAGAAAGGGTCATGCCTTTAGAATGCTCACTTTTAATTAAAAGAAAAGGTACACTCACACATTGCTGGTGGGACTGCAAATTGGTGCAAATACTATGGAAAACAGTATGGTGATTCCTCAGAAAACTGGGAATGGAACCACCATTTGACCCAGCTATCCCACTCCTCAGTTTATACCCAAAGGACTTAAAATCAGCATACTGTAGTGACGCAGCCACATCAATGTTTATAGCAGCTCAATTCATAGCTAAACTATGGAACAAACCTAGTTGTCCCTCAAGAGATGAACGGATGAAGAAAATGTGGTATATATACTCAATGGAATATTACTCAGCTTTAAAGAAGACTGAAATTATGGCATTTGCCAGTTAATGGATGGAGTTGGAGAATATCATGCTAAGTGAAATAAGTCAATCCCAAAAAACCAAAGGCCAAATGTTTTCTCTAATATGTGGATGCTAATTCACAATAAGGTGGGGGGGCCACTAAAGAAGAGTAGCATTACCTTAGATTAGGTAGAAGAAAGTGATGGTAGGGGAGGGATAAGAAAGTTTATAAAAATGGAACAGACATAATTACTTTATTTATATATGTGACTACATGACCAATATGATTCTGCAACATGTACACTCAGAAAAACAAGAAATTATATTCCATCTATGTATGATAGATCAAAATGCATAAACGCATTCTACTGTCATGTATAACTAATTAAAACAAATAAAAAATTAATTAAAAAAAGAAAAGGAATAGAGAAGTGTAAATTATTGGCAGAAAATGTTATGTGGCCTGTCAGCCCCCAATACGAGGCGTGTAGGCAGCAACAGAAGCTGGGTAAGAGTTTACTTTCACTTCTTTGGACCATGAGCCATTTGGATTATGACTCTCCACTTATCAGCTGTGTAACTTAGAGAGATTATTTAATGTCTCTACATCCTGGTATCTGCATCTGCATAAGAGCATGAAGATATGAAAATCCTTTTTTGAATTGGGGACAGATGCAATGAGGTATTTAGAGCAATTACCAATGGGTTTGGCACATAGCAAGCCCCTAATTAATGCTGGGAATTTTATTAGTGGCCTATTACTGTATATACGGTACTACAAAGTGCAGTGGTTTAGAAAAAAATAAATATTTATTATGTTAAATTGTTTCTCAGTGTCAAGAGTGTAGAGACTTTTGTGCAGGGTGAGAGATAGGGATCTAAATTCATCCTTCTACAGATGATCACCCAGTCTTACTAAAAGGCTAAAAAAGACTGTCTTTTCTCCAGTGTATGTTTTTGGCACCAATGGCAAGTATCAGATGACTGACTATCTATGTGGGTTTGTCTCTGTGTCTTCTATTCCTTTTCTTGTCTGGTAACAATATCATAATTGTTTTTGTTACTGTAGCTCTGTACTATAATTTGAAGTCTGGTATCCAGATGCCTGTAGCATTGCTCTTCTCACTGAGGATTGCTTTGGCTATTCTTTATCTCTTATTTATTCTTCAAAAAGAATTTTAGGACCTTTTTTTCCAGTCCTATGAAGAATGTCAATGGTATTTTGATGGGGATTGCATTGACTCTGTATAAAGCTTTTGGTAGTATTTTGACAATATTAATTTTGCTCTCCAAGAACTAGAAAGATCTTTCCATCTTCTAAGGCCTTCTTCAATTTCTTTCTTCAAAATTCTATAGCTTTCATTATAGAGGTCTTTCACCTCCTTGGTTAGATTAATTCCCAAGTTGCTATTTTCTGGGGTTTGTTTTGTTGTTTTGTTTTGTTTTTGAGGTTGTTGTGAATGGGTTAGTTTTCCTGATTTCTTTCTCAGCAGATTCATTATCAGAGTAGAGAAAAGCCACTGATTTACGTATAATGACCTTGTGCCCTACTACTTTGCTGAATTTGTTTCTCAGCTCTAGAAATTTTCTGGTGGAGTTTTTTGTTTTTGTTGTTGTTGTTGTTGTTGTTGTTTTTTTTGTCTTCTAAATATAGGATTGTGCTATTATTGTGTCATCAGCACACAAGTTATTTGACTTCTTCTTTTCCTATTTGTTTCTCTTTAATTGCCTTCTCTTGCCTGATTGCTCTGGCTAGTGTTTCAAGAACTATGGTGGACAGAAATGATCAGAGTGGACACCCTTGTCATGTTCCTAATTTTGGCAAACTTCTTAGCTTGGTGGCTGTGGCTCAGTCTCTCGTGTGGGCTCAGTGAGATGTCTACCGGGGCCCTAGTTACTCAAAGTGTTGCCTGAGTTTGGAGGACCTCATTCTAAGAGGAATTCCTCTGAGGAAGGTATTGGCAGGTTGTAGGAGGACTCAGCTCCTTGCACAGAGGCCTCTCTATAGGATGCTGGAGTGTCCTCAGGACATGGAAGCTGGCTTCTGAGAGGTTTAGTAAGTGCTTGCATATGTGCATGCATGTCTATTTGTATTTCCATTTCTATTTCTAGTCTGTATTTCAATCCTAGGGTACTTGAAGTTCAAGGTAATTATAAAGGCAGGGGTTCTAACCATAGCAGCAGAGAGCAGTGAGTTGTCAGGACTTCCCATCATTCTTAAAAATGAACATATTATATTTGGATAACCAAGAGGTGGCAACAGCAGGTGCAATGGCATGGAGAAAGGAGAGACTTTGAAATACAGATGGGAGATCATTGGATGAGAACACTCAGGTTGGAAAGAACACTGGGAGGGATGGAAAACAGATGGCAATAGAGAAGGGAGCAATGAGGTCAATGACAGATTATTGGAAGCATTTGAGCAGGGGACTAACCTGATCAAAGAGGTGATGACTAAGATTGGTTTGGACACAGCACAGAGAGGGGCAGCTTGACAAACCCTGCAGGGAGAGACAGCTCAACATTTTCATATTCATTTACTATAAGCAAAATGCATGTCATCGCAGGGTAATGGGTACTGATTCACTCAAAGACCCCTTGAGAGAATTTATTGTGCTCTGCCTTCAAACAAATAGAAATCCAGATATGACGGTGCTCGTGGATGACACTTCTGTGAGCCCATGGCCCAAGCAGTCTTCCTGGGTTCTGGCAGTGGTAGCCACGGTTTCTTGAACTGTGTCGTCAGAATCATTCCAGGAGCTTGTATTGGCACTGTGATGTGCTGTGACATCCATTGGTCCTTCACAGCCCACCCTGTGACAACTGAATGTCACCACCCATGACCTGTAGAGTGGGAGGCAGCAGGTGAAGGGGGCAGAGCTTGTACTCTTGAAAGGCATTTCGGGCTCAAAGCCCAGTCACTTACCTATGGCTCTCATGAACCTCCATTTATTTATTAGGGGGAAAAAAAGGTAAAAGAATAACTGCTGGGTGCCTGCTGCGAGGATTCCATGAGATTCCACTTGGAAATCACGCAGCTCGTTGTGGATGGCCGTTTCTTCCCCTTGGCTGGTCTTCACAAGTCACATAACAAAAAAGTGATCTACACACAGACAGGAGTCAGATACCCATCTGTCTCTGAGGAGGGCGGTCCTGCGCCTGCTGGGCAGGTCTTGACTCAGCACAACGCACTGTGAGCCAAGTGGAACTTCCAAAACCCATCCTGGGCCAGCTCCCCCAGCTCTCCCACCGTGGTCTTGGAGAACCTGCTCACTAGAGACCTTGGAATTGGTCCCACAGACTCTGGTTAAAACAACTTTAGCATGTTGTCTGTGTCCAACTTGGCTTTCAGAGGGCATGTTTGTGTCTATACCTGGTGCTTACCTGTGCCTTACCCCGCGTCTGCTGGGCTTCTTGTTCCAAGCTGACCACTCAAATCTGTTCTCCAGGTGAAGTCAAAGAAACCACATTGTCAAAACATCCTGCGCTCCCTGGGAGAGAAACTTGCGCACCTCTGGGGAGCTTACAGGGTAAAGAGCAGTTTAGCTTTTATTATTGAAGCCCCCCCCCCCAACCCTAAGGATCTGGGGCAGTTTTATTACAGTAAAATTTTGTCTATCCTGACTAATGAAATTAGAATGTGTTGGGGTTTCATAGTCATGTTAAAATAAGCAAATAATCAATTCCAGATTCCGGGGCCAGAGAAAGCCAAGGAGATCCCCAACTACACAGGAGGGTATAGGAAATAGAAATAGTTTCAAATGTAGCTGTGTAGCCTGAGGCAGGGAGGGCCTGATTGCAGATAAACCGGAGTCAGTCTGGATCAAAGGAAATGGTCTTCAGTGCTTAGTCTAAAGAACAAAGTACAACTAAAACACAGAAGTAGCTGGAAAAGGAATATTTCAAAAGGTGGGAAGGGAAGATCAGCTTATTTAAGGCTGGGCCATGGGCGGGTCAGAGCTAAGCTTTGAGTCAGGGCCTACGCCTCCTCTTCTGGGTGGCACACCAGGTTTATGGGCCTGGTTGCACGTGGCTTCTCGGAGGCAGTCATATGCACCTCACAGGACAGGTATGCTGAGATGCAAAATTCACCAGAGTACACGTGCAAGAATCACTCACAGGACAAATTCCATTTGAAGGCCAACCTCCAACCTTCAACAGATGGTGCGCTTTCCCGGACTTGTGCAGACAATTTCCCTGCCGTGTGCACACACTTAAAAACCAGTCCAGCTGTGTTGCAAAATCCACACCCAGGGTTGTGGCCAGGCAGAGACAACGGTGTGCTCTGACTCTACTGCTTTTCTAGCGGGACCTTCCTTCTCCTGCAGGGGCTTTCCACTGGAAGCCCTCAATTGAGGGCCAGGAACAAAAAATAATAATTTGTGATTAGGTGTAGAACAATCAGGAGACTGTTGTTCTGTTTTATTTTGTTTTGTTTTTTTTCCAGCTTGGCTGAGGTCTAATTGGCACACTGAAGCTGCAAATGATTAATGTACACAATTTGGTGAATTTGGGCATATGTAGAGATTTGTGTGATCATGGCTAAAATCTAGGTAACAAACACACCCATCACCTCCCAAAGTTTCACGTGTCCCTTTTAGTGTGTGTGTGAGATGAGAACACTTAACGTGAAACCTATTCTTTCGTTTTGAATGCTGTATATAAAACACCAGAAACAGCCAACTGTACAGAAGTAGTTTCTTGTTGACCAGGTGATAGCTGAAAGGTGACTGGCTGCAAAGCACAGGTTAGAACACCTGTCCCCACCTGTGCCTTTCACCCTATAGTCTCCTAGGGAGATGCCCCTTCCCTTACCCTTGTCCATTATAATGTGACAGTAAAGTCACACTTATTGGAGACTAACAATGGTCCAAATATTACTCAAAGTAATTCAACATTCAGTTTCCTCCAGAGCCTCTTGGATGAGGCATTTGCCAATTTCTCCAATTTAGAGATTAAGATATTGAAATGTCAGGATATTGAAATGTCAGGACGTACCCTGGGTTACAGAGCTGGTTTAGAGGTTGAACCCAGGCAGTTCACCCCAGGCCAGCACTTGTGCCCTGGGAGCCCCCCACCATGAGAACTAGCATGCTGAAGAGCAACAGACTTATCAGGAAGCATAAAATGCCAATGTCTAGGCCTCACTTTATGTACAGAGATCTCACTTCTCAAACATAAGCCTTCCCCTGCCTCCTCTCAGGTAATGTCACTCTCTGTCACCTTCTCCACCCCAGGCCTCGTGCCTTCATATCACCTGCTAGGAACCTGTTACCTGCTCCCTCTGGGTTTTTTATTTGTGCATAAATGAACGGTTTTATAATTGAATGCATGAATATATGAATTGCTGCAATTTTATAGGCTTCAAGGAATTAATTTTATTTTAAATTTTAATCACACTTTTAAATAGTGCTTTGGTTAAAGAGGACTGTCAAAATTGTGAGGATCCAGGGTATCCAGATTCCAACCTCTGGCATGCCTGCTCCACCACACTGTGCCTCATTAATGTCTTTAGATAGCTGTTCTTCTCAACTTTAAAACTGCATTTTAAAAAGTGGGCCGGCATGTAACATCTTAGGCCCACGTTGCCTCCGAATCATTTCAACTATCTCATATCTAACAGGTTTAACTTACGTCGCCTGCAGGGTCTAGAATGCAGAACTCAGCTTAGACAGACACATGTGAATAACAAGCCAATTTCACCTGAGCAATGGCCTGTGACTGTGAGTTTATCCCTCTATCCTTTAGCCTGCTGTCCTTGGTTTTTTTTACATGTGCTTCATCTGAGACTCTGAAATTCAAATTCCCTAGTAGGAAAAAATAGATCTGAATGATCTTCATTAAAAGTCCAATCCGAGCCAGGCGCGGTGGCACACACCTGTAATCCCAGCACTTGGGGAGGCTGAAGCAGGAGGATCACAAGTTCAAAGCCTGACTCAGCAATGGCAAGGCACTTAGCAACTCAGTGACACCCTGTCTCTAATAAAAATACCAAAAAAAAAAAAAAAAAAAAAAAAAAAAGGACTGGGGATGTGGCCCGGTGGTCAAGTGCACCTGAGTTCAATCCCTGGCACCAAAAAATAAATAAAAAGTCCAATCCAGTATGAGTGTCTAAGTGAAGTCTTCAAGCATGTTGCTGCATATTCTTCTCCAGACATAAAAACGAAAACAGAGAATTTTGTGTTAATCTTCAGGTAAAAATACTTTCCCATGAGATGCAAATGAACTTAGTTTCATTCTCTTTCTTTGGGAAAAAACACACATCTCACTTAAGCGCCACTAAATAAGCTGGGAATTTTAGGCCAGTATATCTTTTGCCTTTGCCTGGATTTCTAGCCCCAAACCACGATGATTCTAATCTCTTGCTTAGAGCCTACTAAATATCCAGAAGCTCACAAATACCATTTATACTTGTGAATCCCCCTCTCATAAGTTAGAAAACTCAGAGGTTAATAACCTTTTCTGTATCTATGAAATAACTGTATCATTGAGGGATCAACCAGAGAAACAAACAATAGGAGCCATCACAGCCAGCCGGAACCCTTTGTGCACAAACTGCTTAGAGAACTTGAGTCAGGCTCATCTGATAAAGTCAGTCCCACCCATGGTAATCTCCATTTTGATCTACTTAAAACCAACCAGTGAAATGAGCCCATCAGAAAAATAACTCTACTTGGGCACCTAGATTCCTGCATGTTTGAATAGTTGTGTTGACACTTTAGAAAGTCATCAGAGTAATGGATTGGCCCATAGAGTGCTAACACAGGTATACATCTGATCATGCCATACCTCCTCTTAAAGAGTGGTCCTAGCCTTTGTTTCCTGAGGAAAAAAGCATGTAAGGACAAAATACTGTCTTTGCTAACAATGATTCACCATGGAGATGATTTTTCAAGGTTGAGGTATGGGCACCAGCTGAGTCCATCCAACTTGCACAATGGTTTTGAGTAGGTCGAGAAAACCCATCTCAGCTGAAGACAGCATCCTCCTCCGCAGAATCTCCAGAATTAGCGTGATGAGGTCTCAGAGGAAGATCTGCCTTGTCACCAGTAGTGACAGAGCTGGAGAAGGAACAGCTAGAATGGAGGTCTTAGCTTTTAAGACAAATACTCACTCCCAGTCTCATATTTGGTGTGAGATAAGCTTCTCAGTTACTTAAATTTTGGGGGAGGTGCTCAACCAGTCTTCCCCATATACATATATATATATATATATATATATATATATATATATATATGGAATTGTTCTGTACATATATATATGTATGGAATTGTTCTGAACTCAAACCAGGTGAGGTGTCTATCTTCCTAGAGCAGACCCAAAATAGGTATAAAAATGTCCAGGGTCTAAGAAAAGGATGTGTGCTAAATCAGAAGCAAGGAAGAAGGCAATAAAATAAAAATAATACATAAGAACTCCCATTAATAGTGATAATGTTAAAATGCTAAGAATCTGGTGCTAGGTTAAAGTGAAAACTGCATACATTGTTCCAGTAATGAAATTTCTTTGTCTTAAAGAAAGTCACTTCATTTCTATGACAAGACCAGTTGCCAGATAAATAGCACTGCCCATGCGCTTGTGATCCTTCTGGTACCAGCCTTTGGGACTGGATTATGTCCATCAGAACTGATTGCGAGAGAAATACACAATATGCAGGTTCCACTACAAATAAGAAGTAGCACACGATGATTTATTCATGTGGTGCACTGCCCAAGGCCAGCGTGGGTCAGACGGTAGGATGTGGTAGAATATGTAGCAATCTGGGCTTCAGCATTTGGAGATAAAAAGCCTGAGTTTGAATCTTTGTTCTAAAACTAGTTCCACAGTGACATGAAAGTCTTATCTCTGCATACCTTAGTTTTGTCTTTTAGAAAACCTAATAGCACTAGCCCATAATCTTTATAGTAAATGTCAATTACTTAAAATATGTTGTTACGGTTTGAGTGTTTTGTACTCTCCAAATTCATGTGCTGGAGGCCTAACTCCCAATGCAGCAGTGCCGGGCCAGAGGGCCTATTGGGAGATGATCAGGGCATCAGGGATGGGCCCTCAGGAACAGCTTAATGCCATTATTGGAAGGGCTTACGCTAGGGGCTCTGCTTTCTTCTGATCTTCTGTGTTGCCGCCTGAAGCGATGGCCGCTTGGAGCAACGAAGCCGCGGGAAGAAGTTCAGAGGCGAACTGGAAACAAACAGCCTTTTATTCTGATAACTTTTCTCTCTGGCTCTAACAACGACTAACACACGCCACACACACCACCAAAATGGCGCTGACCCGATCAGCAATCTCGGTTCAAGTCCCAGGAGATCCCGGGCCAAGTCCTGTGAGACTAGGAAGGCGACAATGCCCAAATCTCCATGGCCCATAGTCAACCGCAATTTAAGCCATCTCCCCAAACAGGGCTCCTGCACTTCTGCATGTGATGACATAGTGTTCCTGCCCTCCAGAGGACACAGCATTTAAGGCACCACCTTTGAAAGGAAGCCCAGCCCTCACCAGAGGCCAGATCTCCCAGCAACATGGTCTTGGACTTCCAGCCTCCAGAACTGTGAGAAGGAAATTTCTATTTTCCACAAATTACTGGGTTTCAGGGATTCTGCTGTAGCAGCACCAGAAGGACTTAAACATGTGTCAAGCACTCATTACAGGAGTCACGTGTTAGGTGAGCGCTGTCGCCATTAGCTACTATTATTTCCCCAACTGAGATAGAAAAGGAATGGAGGAAATCAGTTCAGAAATCCTTGAGCAGAAGCTGTAACATCTGGTCTACCAGGGCCCTGACGTGGGGAATGGGCAGGTGTAAAGGGGCACAGACAGAAGCCATATCTACCGTAGGACTCGGTTCCCTGGGGCAAAGCAGGTTGCTGGGGCGGGGAAGCTGCCCACGGGTGTCACATTAATCTGCTAATTGGGACAAGACAGGGATCTTTCCAAAATGAGATCTCTCCTGAATCCGCCTTCTTTGGGTGAGAGAGCACAGCACCGTGGCCACCCTGCTCACTGCAGGGAAGGTTGATTGGCTGCTGATCCCGGGGAGCGGGGCAGGTCAGGGGTTCACTACCCGCTGCCGTGAACAGCGCAGCACGTGCTGAATGACGGTCCTTCCCTGCGCACAGGGCAGACCTGGGCAAGCAGAAGGGAGTGGATGCTGGCCTCAGCCCTCCCGAGGAGTCCAGGAGTGAGAAGTAGTTCCCTAAACCACTGCCTGTGGGGCCGGCAAGCCTTCTGAGGCAGACAGAACAGGCAGCATCAAAACCGGACAACATCAAGAGAAAGGAGCCTCGAGCTTGCATTTCTGTGGCTCCCAGAGACCTTTGCGTTTGCTGCTCTGAAAATCACTTTCTGATTCCAAACTAAAACCAGCTTGTTTTTCAAAGCAAAAACAACAAACTGTTCTGTTTGTGTGAAACTGTAGCAGACAGTGGGCCTGACCAGGACCTCTATGGGGTGGTGAACAAAAGAGATCCTAAGTGAAGCTGGTTAGGCTGGTTAGAGAAAAAGCACGGAAAACCTGGGGAAGATTCACAGAAACTTCATGATGTAAAGAAAGACTAAAACTCTAGGATTAAACAGGGTGCTTCTAAATGTTTAAGCATTCTTACACTTGAACTCCTCTACTGTGTGCTTGTCATAATTGTCAAGGCCTGGATTGCAAATAATTTCCTGGGCAGAGAGCTTATTGCTACCCAAGGCAGCTCCAACAATCGGAAGCTTTTGTTGCATTAGGCCAACATCATAATCTCTGGTGTAGCCAATCTTCAGTTTGTTTTTTGCCTACATTTAGTTCCACATGGAACAAATCCAGAATTTTATATGGCTAAGTGCAAACAAACAAGTTTATTCCACCTTCCTGAATCTCAGCTTTTTCTTTCTAAGAGACAGTGATAATATATTTGCTTCATAGACCTGCTGGGAAAACTAGATATCCATATGTAAAAGAACAAAACTAGATCCCTATCTCCCACCCTGTACCAAAGTCCACTCAAGGTGGCTCGAAGACCTAGGAATTAGACCAGAAACTCTACAACTGCTAGAAGAAAACACAGGATCCACACTACCAACATATCCACACAGGCACTGAATTCCTTAACAAAACTCTGAAAGTGCTAGAAATAAAACCAAGAATCAAGAAGTGGGATGGCACCAAATTAAAAAGCTTTTGCACAGCAAAGGAAACAAGTAAGAGCATGAAAAGAGTCTATAGAATGGGGAACCATTTTTGCCAGCTACTCTTCCAACAGAGGATTAATATTCAGAATACATAAAAAACCCAAAAAACTTAACACACACACACACACACACACACACACACACACACACACACACAATTATCCAATCAATAAATGGGCAAATGAACTAAGATATTTCTCTAAAGAAGAAATATAGAGAACAAATGTATGAAAAAAGGTCCGACTATAGTATGCTGATTTTAAGTCTTTGGGGTATAGACCAAAAAGTGGGATAGCTAGGTCAAATGGTGGTTCCATTTCAAGTTTTCTAAGGAATCCTCATATTGCTTTCCAGAGTGGTTGCACCAATTTGCAGCCACCAGCTATGTATGAGTGTACCTTTTTCCCTGCATCCTTCTCAACACTTATTGTTTCTTATATTCTTGATAATTGCCAGTCTGAGTGGAGTGAGATGAAATCTTAGAGCAGTTTTGATTTGCATTTCTCTAATTACTAGGGATATTGAACATTTTTCATATATTTTAAAATCAGCATACTATAGTGACACAGCCACATCAATATTTATAGCAGCTCAATTCACAGCAGCTAAACTGGAACCAATCTAGATGTCCTTCAGTAGATAAATGGATAAAGAAACTGTGGTCTATATATACAATGGAGTATTACTCAGCGTTAAAAGAGAATAAAATCATGGCATTTGCAGGTAAATGGATGGAGTTGGAGAATATCATGCTAAGTGAAGTAAGCCAATACCAAAAATCCAAAGACCAATGTTCTGAGATGGATGCTGACCCATAATGGGGGAAGGGAGTATGGAAAGAATGGAGAAACTCTGGATTAGGCAAAGTGTGGGGGAATGGTGGTAGGAAATATGGTGGAATGAGAAGGACATCATTACCCTAGGTACATGTATGATTGCACAAACGGTGTGACTCTACATTGTGTACAACCAGAGAAATGAAAAGTTGTTCTCCATTTGTGTACAATGAAATGAAATGTATTATGCTGTCATATATAAAACTAATCAGAACAAATGTAATTAAAAAATAATAAAAATATTTTTAAAAAATAATACCCAGAGGGAAACTAGAAGATTTAATTAGGTCAAAAGAAAAAAAAAAGTGGGGGAGGGTGTCCAACATCCTTAGCAATCAAAAATCAAAAATGTACAAATAAAAACTATGTTGAGCCGGGAACGGTGACGCACACCTGTAATCCCAGCACTTGGGAGGCTGAGGCAGGAAGATCGCGAGTTTAAAGCCAGCCTCAGCCATGGTGAGGCACTTAGCAACTCAGTGAGACCCTGTCTCTAATAAAATACAAAAAAGGGCTGGGGATGTGGCCCAGTGGTCAAGTGCCCCTGAGTTCAATCCCAGGTACAAAAAAAAAAAAAAACTATGTTGAGATTTTTTTTGTCTCACTCCAGTTAGAAAGGCAATCATCTAGAATATAAATAACAATAAATGTTGGTGAAAATGTGAGGAAAAGGTACACTCACACATTGTTGGTGGAACTATAAATTAGTACGACCATATTGGAAAGCAGTAAGGAGATTGATTTCTCAAAAGAATTCGGATGGAACCACCATATGATCAGCTATCCACTCCCTTGTATTTATCCAATAGAGCTGAGATCACACACATATCAATGATTATAGCAGCACAATAGCCGATTTATGGAACTAGCATAAGTGCCTGTCAACAGATGAACAGATAAAGAAAATGTATATATACACAGTGGAGTTTTACTCAGCCATAAAGAATAAAATTAAGATATTTGCTTGTAAACAAATACAACTGAAGAATATCATGCTAAGTGAAATAAGAATGTCTCAGAAAGTCAAGGGTTGAATTGTTCCTCTCATATGCAGAAGCTAGAGAAAAATAAGGGGAAAAAGAGAGGATGTCTTGAAAATAAAAAAGAGAATAGTAGGCAAAGGGGATTAAGGAGGGGGAAGGAAGGGTGGTAAAGGGAACAACTTGTGAAATGAAATGGACCAAACTGTGCTGTTTGCATGCATGAATATATCACAATGAATTCTACTTTTACGCATAACTATAACATATAAATTAAAAAAAAAAAAACAGTAAATAAAAAGAATCAAGACCAATAGAGTAGAGGAAGGATCAGAGGGAGGGGGTAGGAAAGGGAAAGGGAAGTATTAGGGATTTAAATGGAGCAAATCCTTTAAATGCATTTATGAATATGTCAAAATGAACCCCACTATTATGTGTAAAAATAACACATCAATAAACGCATTTAGAAAACAAACAAAAAGATTAAATGAGGCATTCCACATAAAGGATTTCACATCTGATTTGACACATAGTAGGATATTGCCAAATCTTAGGGTTTTCTTCAAGTACTATGCTCCGGGTGGCAATCTTCTAATAATTTTATCATACAGATTACATAGATTGCCATCAGGGATATAGGATTTTATTTCTTTGTTTGCTTGTTTGGTTTACCAGTGTCTGGGGATGGAATCCAGGGAATTGTACATGCGAGGCAAGTGCTCTACCACTGAGCCACATCTCCAGCCTGTGGTATGCAATTTTAGATGCAAATAAATTCAATTAGTCTGATGCAACCTCAGTAGAGCTTCAGGAAGAATTTTCTACTGGCCAGAGTGTAGGCTGGCCATTGTAATTAGAACAGAGATAAACAAGACTCCCTAGGTGTCCTGGAGAGAGTGGGGAAACTTGGGATGTAGTCAAGATTCTGCTATATAATGTAGCCATGTGATCCTGGACAAGAGGGCAGGATTCTCTAGTCACACTAAGTTCATCATGTGCTTTAAAAGTCCTCTAGACCCCTCCAATTCCCAAGGGACAGGACCTGCCTGGTTGCCAAGGAGGGTACGGAATAGATCACCAAAGACCCTGTGGGTGTCAGGGCAGAGGGTGGGGTAAAGGCAGACAGTGAAGAAAAAAATAGGTAGAAACTAGAATTTACGAGAGGTTGAAATAATTTCTTGAAATCAATTAAACCTGTTCGTGAGCTCCCTTGGGCTTGGAAGCAGGGGTAAACTTCAATTTATCAGTATGCAGGATCCTTGATGCTCCCAGGTCAATGAGAAGACAGAGATTTTTTTTTTTTTTTCTTTTCTTTTCTTTTTTTTGGTACGGGGGATTGAACTCAGGGGCACTCGACCACTGGGCCACATCCCCAGCCCTTTTGTGTATTTTATTAGAGACAGGGTCTCACTGAATTGCTAAGTGCCTTGCCATGGCTGAGGCTGGCTTTGAACTCGGGATCCTCCTGCCTCAGCCTCCCAAGTGTTAAGATTACAGGCGTGCGCCACCGCGCGCGGGCTAGAGATTTTTTGTTTTTATTCAAAAGCTGACTCTAGAAAACAGGTTCACTTCAGACAATTCTGCTTTCAGTCTTGCAACACCACTGCCTCTAAAGAGAGGGTGTGTCCCAGGGGCTTAAATCAAGGTGAGGAAAAACTCAGCAGAATGAAGAATAAAATACAAGTTAACATCCCCGCCAAGTGTTCCGCAGCAGGGACACTGGCTCAGCTGGAGAACTGCTGGGGCGGCTGGCGAATGCAGGTCGTGGAGCTTTAGAGTGCCAGTGTTCGGGGTCCATGGGGTCCTGCACACCCAAAGCCTCTCTCCTCCTCTCTTCCTCTGATTTGAGTCCTTCCTCGTTGACTTGTGTTGGGATGTGCTGGAATTTTTGCACCTTATCTTTTTAATTATTTTTTTTTTTTTTCACTTGTACTCTTCTGATGAGAAGCTCGGGAGCCACCACTGTTTTCAAATCACAGGTTTTTTCCCTCACCTTGTGACACAATGTGCTCTATTGTCATGAGCCCAGGAACTCAAAGGCGTCTCACAGCCAGTTTCTCCAGCCAAGCTTGCCCCGTGCAGACAAATGCACGCCCTTGTGTTGGAAAGCACACAGGGCGCAGAGGAACAAAATATCATAACCTTGGGATGAATCATAGGGGTTGAACACTAGGAAAAAAAAAATTGAAAGAGTAAATAACTTTTTGATGCTTTTCTGTATTTCTCCAAGCAAAATATTCTTTTCCAAAAACCAAAGAAATGCAATGAAAGTACATTCCTGGCACAAGTCTAATCAAGATAATCACTGTGTTATCTCGGCAGAGAGATAAGAAATTATATGGGAGCGCGTGGCTATCTTTGAGAGTTCAATTGTGTCCATCAAAAGGAAAAGAGAATCCAGAGTTCTCAGGATATATTGGATTATGAAATATAGTTTACTGGGGTCTGAGAGAAAATTTATTCACTGAATAGAATATTGTTATTCTGCACATATTTAAATTATCAAGTAGATGATGGAAGCCCCAAATGAGAGGTCATACGAGACCAATGTGGTACTGAACAGTTTGGGGAAGCAATGTGAGTATTAATTTGACATAATTTTCCAAGCAGTCAGAAGCTAGTTTATCAGCAAGGCTAAGGGGAATTGCGAGCCCCTGAGTAGGTTGCTTCCTTTTCTCTGGCCTTTTCTTTCATCTCAGCCAACTAAGGGATCTGAACCACAAGAGGCTTGAAGATCCTTCCAGATCCACTGCTTGCTGGGTGAAGGAGGCATCAAGGATTTTACCTGGAAGAACAGGATCCTCTCCAGGGAAAAGCCTGTGTCCTGCACCTCCACTCACCTCGACCAGGGGGAAAGTCCCACTGGGGAGTCCACACGACTTTTATAAAAGAAATATTTGAAATCATCCTTTCTAAATTATTCTGACATTGCAAGAGGTGATTTTGAAAAATCACTCAAAAATTAAGTTTTCATGTTTGATTAGACCAACCATGACCTAGAACAAGGGGTCATGCATTGCCAGGGCCCCCAAGGTCATGCTTCAAGACATGCAGGGTTCTCTGAAACAATGCACAGATTTCACATCTACCTGTTTGTCTATATTCACAGGTGAATGGAATATTATATATATTATAAATATATATGATCATCCCCACTCATGGGGAGAAGGTCCGTGGATATTTGAAAGTGACTGAGAGTCTTTAAAATGCTTAGGAAGAACTACTGTTTTTATGGAAGATTAAAAAAAATCATTAAATTCATGAGACCTTTATTCCAGGTCAGTTTTTCCCCCGAATACTTCCATAATTTCAAATACAAAAACATGATGTCCTCTGAAAAAGGGGAACAGTATCACTTTGAAGATTCAAATCCTACGTATATTTCCCTTATCATTTTGAAATTGAATGGCATGAAGAAATGGACTCAGTCCTTCCTTTTTCCTTTACAGATGAAGAAACTGGCAGTCTCTGAGCAAATAAGTGACTCATCATGGGTCAGTAAATGCCTACTTTACCGGGCCCGAGCTAATAATCAGAAAGTTGTGATAGTTCATGGTCTATAGCATGTCACACTGGCAAAACACGTAAGCACATCCTATGATCTCTGGCTAATGAAATAAACTATGAAAAAATAAAGTCTTACATATTTCAAATAAGTCATAAATGATCATTTGTGATGGATTGGATTTTATGACTAGGAAAACCAACTGAAGGAAAAAAACTTTGCAACGCTGCCTTCCGCATGAGTGAGGAAACTGACCCGAGCTCAGGGTTACGTCGGGCAGCAGGTTTAGTAAATAGTAACAGCTGTAGTTAAAACCTAGGCTTTCATACTGTGAGAACCCTGGCTGTTCAGTCCCGCAAAGGACTTTTATTAGGCATCAGTAAGAGATTTTTAACAACTTATTAGGGAATTCTGGAATTCTAAATTGTTAGTTTTATAATGTGAATGGGGTTCGCATTTTGTTTACCTTCTAAAATAGTTCCTTCCCCCTTTTAGGTTTTAAATAATGGATAACCCATATACTAGAAATAAGCTCTGTGACCATTTTCAAGTTCTCCCTTTGTTATGGTCCTTTTCCTGTTTCCATTTTCTTCTTCGGTCATTTTCTGTTCTATGTGGATTGCAAAGAGCCCACTCAAGGCTACCAGGGAACGCCCTAGAAGTATGTGCCTTTTTACTTTGTGTCTCTGGGTCTGTCATGGTAATGGGGGTACTGTGTCAGAACTACAGAGGCTCTGCCTTCAGTGACTGAATGGTGAGGAAGTTGGGCAAATAAACTGGCAATTAAACTTAAGTGTGATAATTCAGCAGTTTATTTGTAGTGCACTTTAGTATGTATCATTTTCTTATAATATTAAACCATGTTTCTGAGGTATTGCTCTTCTAATTCCTAATACACACTTAACATTTTCCTTTTATTGATTAAATTTTCTGTTTGTCTTTTCACCTAAGATTCAGTTCTTCCAGTTATTTTTTTTTAATTCTATGAATTATCAACTCCTTAGTATATTTTACCTATTTTGTTTTCTTTCTACTACTTGACTTAGGGTTTTATTTGTTGCTGTTCTATTGGGTTGCTTTTTGAAATGCTTTCCTTTAACTATTTCCAATCAATGTGTTTTATTTTTGTAAATCATCAGCTGGTGCTAAAGAATAGTTCATCTTGGGGCCCTTAGGCATTTGATATTGGAAAAGACATAAAGCAAGAAAGAGGATACTTCTGCTAGCTAATAATCATCCAATTCTCCTCTCATATCCTTCTTGGTAAAAATCTAAAGTGTGTTTAATCATAGGTATTTGAGACCTGGAGGACTCTCTGGCTGGCATCAGCCTCTGGGGTTGGGTTCCAGTTCTGACCCCAAGGTGAGAGGGGAATGACCTTGCACATGTTGTCTCACTGTTTCTGCTTGACTTGCTTCTTCAGTGAAAACTGAGGTTTGGAAGAACATAAGTAAGAAATAAAAACTTACTCCATGAACTCAGGCATGGAGGTCCACTTCCTTCAAATGCATTTCAGTGTCCCTGCCTCTGCTAGGTGGGAAATTCAACCCCAGTCTGTGTTGGGCCTCATCATCTGTCAGGGGTGCAGGGTGTGGAGTCTAATGGGCACTTAGAGAAGGAGGCAGGCCTCTGACCTTCAGGCCATCCTGGTGGCTATGAAATCTGCACTCTCCACTGCTATGGCTCCTGGGAGTCTGTTGGCTTTGCTGCTGTCCAGTTGTGCCAGTGCTTGGCTGAGCGACAGGCTCCATGGAAGGACCAGTGCACCCCTGGGACAGCAGCCCCCGGCTCTCCAGACTCACACGGCCTCTCCTCCTGATTCCCTTTTCCTCCCCTTTCCCTCCTTGCCCTCAGAGCTTTATGTTTCCTTCCCCTTCTCGTCCATGGAGAGGGTTTCCATGGAGCCTAGACCTTTATGAAGGACAAAAAGTGAAACTGTGGTCTCAGAAACTCTGTTTTGATGCCAGAAAGAAATTCTTCGAGGCAAGGAATCACAGATGGTCTTTCCACTGTTTGAATCAGGGTCAGGAGAAATGTAGAAAGAAGAAACGTCCATGAAAATAGTTAAACCATTTATCTTGGAACACATATAAAGTATTAACCCCTCAAAAGCACATGAAGACTCTTTTCCTCTCTGTAAAATTTTGGTTAACTTTGTAAGGGATCTAGGTTCTCCATTTGGAATATTAAAATGTTGTGAAGATCACTCTTACATTGCTGGTGAGACTGCAAATCGGTGCAGCCAATATGGAAAGCAGTAAAAGAGAATCCTTGGAAAACTGGGAATCGAACCACCATTTGACCCAGCGATTCCACTCCTCGGTCTATAACCAAAGGACTTAAAAACAGCATACTACAGGGATACAGCCATCAATTCACAATTCACAATAGCTAAACTGTGGAACCAACCTAGATGCCCTTCAGTAGATGAATGGATAAAGAAAATGTGGTATATACGCACAATGGAATATTATTCAGTATTAAAAGAGAATAAAATAAAGGCATTTGCAGGTAAATGGATGGAATTGGAGAATATAATGCTAAGTGAAGTTAGCCAATCCCAAGAAACCAAATGCCAAATGATTTCTGATTTAAGGATGCTGAATCATAATATGCTGTGGGGTTGGGGGGCAGGATTACATGAACTCTAGATAAGGCAAAGGGGAAAAGGGGAGGGAAGGGAAAGGAGGAGGTGGGGGGAGGCTAGGAAAGAAGATGGAATGCAATTGTCATCATTACCCTAAGTACATGTATGAAGACACAAATGGTATGACTCTACTTTGTATACAACTAGAGATATAAAAAATTGTGCTCTTTATGTGTAATATGAATTGTAACGCATTCTGCTGTCATATATAACAAATTAAAATTTCAAAAAATCTACACAAAAAATAAACAAATGAACTGTTGTGAAGATGAACTGTGGCAGTGGTCACACAGCAATGTGAATGTAGTCACCACAGCTGAGCTAGCCATTATAACATGTTTGAAGTGGAGAAGTGCATATTTTGTGTATTTTTCACAGTAAAATAGTGAGTTATTCCTTAATCACACACAATATAAAACAGATGACTAAAGTCCTCCAAAGGACTCTACTTCAACCCACCTTTCCAAATATCTCTCCATTTTGCCTTTTGTATTCTCTGGTTTTTACTGTGAAATTGTAATATAAGAAATAACGTCAAAGTTTCAGTGACTAACTCTAACTCATCTGTACTTCTTACTCATAGTTAAGTGCTGGGTTGTATTTTGAGATCTGGGTTAGTTCTAGATGACCTGACCTGTCTTCTCATCCCAACTCAAAAGGAGGGAGTCTTCTCTGGAATGTGATATTCCTAAGGTGGAGGGCAGGAGGTGAGGAAGCTGGACTTGGGGAACTTCCAGGGACTCTCTGAGTGTCTGCTTTAAAAGGGCACCTCGGTGCTTCCTTGAAATGTAGAGGCCAAAGCATGCCTGGGATGAAGCCCAACAACCAGTTGGCAGAGAAACATACTCGTCCATGGAGGCAGGAAGGGGAAGTGGTTATTTAGTGCAATAAAACAGCAATAAAATATCCTGCTGTCTCCACTTTTGATCATGAATTCTTACTTCACTTCACCTCCACTGACAAAATATGCAACAGTCTCATCTAAAAATGGTGCCAGGCTTCAGGTCCATCTCCTTATAGCTTACACGCTACATCTGAAGTTGCCTCCTCTTATCCAGAGACCATAGACAAAAAAAAAAAAAGGCCACACACCTAAAATACACTGGATGGAACAGGACAAGATACCTTGTTTGTAAGGTGGGGCGGGTGGGAAAAGGCAGGACAGAGCAGTGGCCAGGCTGCAGCAATCTTAAAGCTCTCCTGGGCAGCACAGGGGCTGTCCATGTCTGGTGGCCAGGAAAGGCCTTCGATTGGCTGCCGTCCCCTCTCCCTGGAGTCATTCCTCAGGACATTGTTCTTCTAGCCCCAGAGTTCAAACATTAAGAAATCTCTTTCTTTCCATGATCTTCTTCTTTTATAAAGATCTTAATTGGCAGGTCAAAGTTGTGTACCTCGGGGCTGGAGTTGTGGCTCAGTGGTAGAGCATTTGCCTGGCATGTGTGAGGCCCTGGGTTTGATCCTCAACACCGCATATAAACAAACAAACAAACAAATAAATAAAAGATCCATTGACAACTAAAAAATATTGAGTGTGTGCCACCTGCTGCTCTGAAATATGTGCGCATTGTGGAATGGTGAATTGAGCTAATGGCCACAGGATTTCCCCCACACCTTTATCATCATTTTGTGATGAGAACACTTAAAACAGACCTCTTCAGTGATTTCTAAGAACAACTCACATTGTCACTAGCTTGATACTCCACGTTGTGCCATACATGACTAAGTCAACTAAGAGGAATTGTGTACACTTGGGCAACATCTACCCACCGCCTCCCCACTCCAGACCCTGGTGACCACCATCTCCTCTCTACTTTTCTTGAGTCCAGCATTTTAAGATTCCATACATGGTGAGATCATGGGGCCGATTCATTTCACTTAACAGGGTCCCCTCTACGTTCATCCATTGGGGTTGCAAATGATGGACTTTCCTTCTGTACTGAGGCTGAAGAACATTGCTTTGTAAGTATGCAGGGCAGTGTCTTTACCCGTTCTTCTGTAGTGATTCTTGGGTTGGTTCCATAGTTTGGCTCTTAGGAACAATTCTGTAATGAGCACAGGAGAGCGGACAACTCTTCCACATCCTGATTTCATCTGGTTTCCAGAACTGAAATTGTCATATTGCACAGGAGTTCTCCTCTTTAATTTTTTGAGGAACTTCCATCTTATTTTCCTGATGGCTATACAAATCTACATTCCCACCAAGGGAGTGCACATTCTCCACATCCTTACTAATGCTGGTTAATATTTTTCTCTTTTGGATAATAGCCATTTTAGTAGGTGTGAAGTTTTGACCACATCTAAGGAGGACATTGGCGATGATGCTCTTCTTGGGTCATGCACAGCTTTCTCCTCAAGCTTCTTCACCATGGACCTCCTCCAAGATGCCCCCTCAATGATCTGACCGGGAATTGGTGGTGTCTTGGGTAGTCCTTTTCCACACTGGGTGACCAATAGTATATGCACTTTCCAGGCACACAACGTGGCCCTGAAAATAGTGTTTAAAAACTATTTGAAGATGTGAGAAGACATCTACAATTTTTCTCTGAGAGATGAAAAAGTGGATTACAAAATGGAAAATGCTCTGATTATAAATAGTTGACTCCGATGTTGGAATTAGGGCTGATTTTTATTTTCTCATATGCGTATGTGGTTTTTTTCCATCTTACGTATAAAGTTACTTAATTGTTCTGAAAACAGTAATTTTAAGTAAGTTATTTTTAAGGAGTTCTATCAAGAATGCTATAGGCACAGAAGGATCCAGAAGTCAGGCACTGTTTGAAATACCTGGGTGCATGTAGTGGCCTGTCTATAATTCCCTTTTTGTCAAATATGTGTGGCTTTAAAACCACTATTTTGATCCCAATTAGTTGGTTCTCTATTCATCTCACTGATTGATTATTTTGCTGAGATGAAGCTTTTTAGTTTGAATCTATCACATTTATTGATTATTGATATTAATTCTTGTGCTACAGAATTCTTATTAAGGAACTTGGGGCCTAATCCGACATGTTGGAGATTAGAATTTACTTTTTCTTCTATTAGGCGTGTTGACTCTGGTCTAATTCCTAGGTCCTTGATCCACTTTAAGTTGAGTTTTGTGCATGGTGAGAGATAAAGATTTAATTTCATTTTGCTACATATGGATTTCCAGTTTTCCCAGAACCATTTGTTGAAGAGGCTCTCTTTTCTCCAATGTACATTTTTGGCACCTTTGTCTAATATAAGATAACTGAAATTATATGTATTAGTCTCTGTGTCCTCAATTCTGTACCATTGGTCTATCAGTCTATTTTGATATCAATACCATCCAGTTTTTGTTACTATTGCTCTGTAGTATAATTTAAGGTCTGGTATAGTGATGCCACCTGCTTCACTTTTCTTGATAAGGATTGCTTTAGCTGCACATCAGATAGAGCACTAATCTCTAGCATATATAAAGAACTCAAAAAAATCTTAACACTAAAAAAACAAATAATCAATAAATGGGCAAAGAAACTGAAAAGACACTTCTCAGAAGACACACAATCAATCAATCAACAAATACATGAAAGAAAGGTTCAACATCTCTGGCAATTAGAGAAACACAAATCAAAACTACTCCAAGATTTTATTTCACTCCAGTCAGAATGGCAGCTATTAAGAACACAAACAATAATAAATGTTGGAGAGGATGTGGGGAAGAAGTCACACTCATACATTGCTGATGGGACTGCAAAATGGTGTAGCCAACATGGAAAGCAGTATGGAGATTACTTGGAAAACTGGGAATGGAACCATCTTATGACCCAACCATCCCAATCCTGGGTCTATTCCCAAAGGACTTAAAAGCAGCATACTACAGGGACACAGCCACATCAATATTTATAGCAGCACAATTCACAATAGCTATGTTGTGGAACCAACCTAGATGCCCCTCAGTAGATGAATGGATAAAGAAAATGTGGTATTTATACACAATGGAATATTACTCAGCAATTAAAGAGAATAAAATAATGGCATTCGCAGGTAAATGGATGAAGTTGGATAACATAATGCTAAGGGAAGTTAGCCAATCTCAAAATTCCAAATGCCAAATATTTTCTCTGATATAAGTAGGCTGATTCACAGTGGGGTTGGGTCGGGGAACATAGGAGGATTATAGGAACACTAGAAAGGTCAATGGGAGGGAGGTAAAGGGAGGGAGCAAGGAAGTCTGAGGGGGGAAATAAAAAGAAGATGGTAGAATGAGATGGATATCGGTATCCTAAATGCATGATTGAAGACATGAATAATATGAATACACTTTGTATACAAACAGCATTATGTAAAAAGGTGCTCTATATACATACTATGAATTGTAATGCATGCTATTGTTATACATACAACTTTGAATAAAAATTAATTTAGTTTCTTCAAAAGAAAAAAAACCCACTATTTTATGGTGTCCTCCCTAAATTTTACCTGATCAGTGTATCAGAAATGCCTTTCATTAACCCAACACTAATTTCTGATGAAAAAGTAATTGGACCATGTCATGTGATTCAAATTGAGGCCACCACTGTCAAAGCAGCACTCAGAACTGAGGGCCATCCCTCATGGGAGCACGAGATGTACTTTAAGAGCACTGATTCCACCTCATTACACATAAGGCATGAATTCCCAGGTGGCTAAACTGGCTTCCACCCCTCCAGGACAGCGGGCCAAGCAGCCTGGCAAGTGACACTCAGTACACGGCACCCAGATTGGCTTGGCTGGGAGCCACCGGAGCTCTTTTGCAAGGCACGGGAAGCATCTGTCTCCACACAGATGAGCCTCCTCTACAAATTCCAGCAGCAGCAGTGGGCGGGCTGGCCTGGCCTTGTGTGCAAGGCTTTGGTTGGCAACGTTCTGGGAATTCCCAAGGACCAGGCCCTAGCAGTTCTTTACTGGCCTGTGGCTCTTTCAAATCTCTATGTGCAGGGGGTCCTGGTCAGCCCAGGAAAGAGGTCACATGAGTAGGCTCTCTTGCATTCCAGCACTGGCACTGAGACGTAGCCAGCACATCCCACGAAACCGAGCCCCTCAGGAGCCAGGGAACGTCTGTAGGCAAAGCTGTATGTAGGCAAAGAGGAGAACAAAGTGATACAGTCCTTAGTAAATATCTCCTGGGGAACAGGACTGATATCTGGACCCCAGAGTCAGCAAGAACCACCCAGCAGTCATAGGCCTTTCTAGAGCGGAGCAGCTTCCCTGAGCAGCGCAGACGTGGCTGTATCTAGAAGAACACACTAGAGTGTACTCCCTGAAGAAGCTCATCTCCAGAAAGAACAGGAGAGGGAGGAAGGGTGGAGACCCTCAGGCCACCCCAGGAAGGACCAGGCCCTAACTTCAGGGTTACTCTGAGGAAAAGACAAAGTCAGTAGCAGCAGCCTGCTGATGAAGGGAGAAGGGGCCAGGGACTGGGCCAGCCCTTTCTTTCCCCTCTAAACTCACCAGTGAGCCGTGTCATTCCTGCTTACCAGGAGAAGAGACAAGAGAGCGAGCAGAGAGGAGCCAGAGCATTAGATTCCTGGTGATTCTGGCTCATGGAATAGAACTTCTGGAGTGAGGGGAAGTAGCCCCAGGTGAAGGATGGCCCACATCTCTGTAGTGGAAACTCGGAGAGCTGAGGGTGAGCCAGCCATGAGTCTAATCCACACTGGGGGCCTCAGTGAAGGGCAAAAATCACGCCGGGGACAACTGTGCAGCCAAGAGATTTATTCAACAGCCTTTGCAGCTGGTTGGAGGTCGAAGAGGTGCTCCGGTTGAAGGTCAAAGAGGTGCTGGGAGAGGGGAGTCAGGGAGAGGGGAGTGTGCAAGCTCTGGTGGGAGAGAGGAGTCAGGGAGAGGGGAGTGTGCAAGCTCTGAACGGAAGGTGGGTGCCTGGTCACACCAGCTGGAATCTCTGGAGCTGTTGGCTAAAGCAGCTGCTGTCGGGCTGGAGGCTGGAGCTGTCGGCTGGGGCAGCTGCCGTCGGGTTGGAGGGGATGGGTCTAAGGCTGATGCAGTGGCTTCCTCCTCTCCGCAGGGATGAGTTGTTATGTCTGAGAGTCTCTCCAACAGGACCCTATATAGGGATTTCTGGTGGGGGGGTGCACCAGAGCGACCCCAATGCCATTGGCTCTTTGCCCATGGAACAGGGCGACCTTTAAGCCTATTGGCTGCTGCTTGGAAAATGAAACGAGGTTGCTCTGCTCAGTATAAGGAAACCTCTGCGGGGCAGGGTAGCCCATCTATCACAGTCTTCTCAGCTGCTCTGTGCTACCATACATGTGGAGTGTTTCTCTGAAGCCAGGCACTGTATTAAACAGAACTGGGGCAAAAAGGTGGAGACAGACTGGCCCTTCCCTGTGAGGCATGGAGAGCAGACGGCCACATGAGTGCTGAGGTTCCTGGAATCCCCTTAACCTTCTGCAAGTTTGAGCTCTTCATGGCAGCCGTCAGTGTGGCAGAGGAGCTCCCCGTCAAGGAGGACAGGAAGGTGCCCCTAAGACTGCTGGAGGGAAGCGTTCCAGCTCGTCTGTGACTAGCAGCTTTGCCCTCGAACACAGAACCCCAAATGTGGGTTTGCAGTGGTTGAAGCTATTTACTAAATTATGAAAACCCAGACCAAGAAAAGGGTCATGGAGGGTGGGAGGAACAGTGATCAAGAGACAATTAAGGAATGAATATTGATTGAAAACCAATGTTTCTGAGAGGCCCCTTGTCTCTGACATGGGGAACTTTTAGCATTCAAGTTGTTGAATGAGTTAATATATGATTCATGAAGATACTTATAATAGTTATCTGTTTAAAACATTCCCAGGCCTCTCTCTTATCTCAAAGTCTAACTAAGGTGACTTATAAGGACAGGTAGAGGGCGGGCAATGTAGCTCCATGGTACAGCTGGTGCTTAGCATGCATAAGGCCCTGCTAGATCCCCGGAACCACAAAAACAACAGCAAGAGTCTAAGGCCTCCTCCTAGTTGGAGCTCTTTCCCTTGAAATCTGTGATGCAACTGGACCAAATCTCTTTCCCTTCCCTAGACAGGCCACAGGTTGTCTGCTCTGCATGTCCAAAACTTCTTTGGCCTGGAGCCCTTCCCAAGCCTCCCCGACCCCACCTTCTTCCAGGGAGTTGCTTCCCTTCATACTGCAGGAATCGCCTATAGGTCCCTTGACCCTCCTGGGACTGTCTGAGCTTATGTCCTTCTAGGCTGTCTCAACCCTGACCAGACCTCACTGGGCACCTCCTCCTGTCCCCATCACTCGCTCTTAAGTCCTGCAGGGATGGCACCACAGGTGTCTTCCCTACGGCTACACCTTGGAGCTCCAGTAAAAGAAAGAATGGATTCATAGTGCAGTGTTTTTTTATCTTCATTTTAAGAATTTTACCCAACCCTTAAAGTCAGGATGAAATTGACAGATTACTAAGAAGCACTGTGACCCCCACATCAGTGAGCAAGCTGAGAACCAGACGGGATAAGTGGCTGGTCCGGGTTCACTTTGGATTGAGAGATGGGACAAGAACCAATGTATAGATTCTGTTTTCAGATTCTCAGTTGTGCATGGTTCTCATCTTTTGAAAGGGAGAGAAAAAAAAAAATTTATGTTCGATTGTCTTGTGGTCATCCTACCAGATGTGAAGATATGAAATCACTGAGATGCAAACCTCCTTTACAACACTTTTCTTTGAATACAATTACCTCATTTAAAGATGAGTGTGATCCCATTGATTCAGGAGATGAGTGGAGGAGTGAGGGGGGTGGAGTTGAGTTGTTGGAAATTCAAGGACAGTGTCGGCAATTTAACAATACCGTTTCAAACTAAAAAAGTAAGAAGGGTTGGGATGTGGCTCAGTGGTAGTGTACCCCTGAGTTCGATCTTTAGTACCACACACACAAAAAGTAAGAATGCCATTATGCATGGGTCTATACCTATGTGTGCATGTGTCATATGTATTACGTATACACACAAAACAAGTGATTTTGAGTTTTCCCAGCACATAAAATCCTAAAGTACCTTGAGGAGCTGAGATTTCTTTTGACCTTCATTCTTCGGAGACATCACACTGTGCTTGACACAAAAGAACACATTTGGTAGATTCAGCTTAAAGTGCTTTCTATGGATTTTTAAAAATGTTTATTTGGTGACATGTAGTTAAGATAATTAAAACTTTGAAACTATCACTTGATAATGTAAAAGCTATGCTCAAAGTTACATTTCAAACTACTGTATTAGCCTAAATTTTATTGTTCTCCTTTGCTAAGGATTGGTAGAGTATATACATTATAAAAGAGGGTATGTCTCAGGGACTCTGAAGTCGGAGGCAGGAGGATCACAACTTTGAGGCCAGCCTCAGCAGCTTAATGAGGGCCTAAGCAACTTAGCAAGACTCTATTTCAAAATAAAAATAAATAAACAAATAACAAAGGTTAGGGATGTAGCTTAGGAGCAAATCACCCCTGGGTTTAATCCCCAGTTTCACAGAACAAACAAATAAGAAGATATGTTTAAGTCCCATGCCAGATACTTAAGAGACACAATTTCATTTAGACTTTACAAATTTTCCTTCATGGTAAGGATTATCATCATCATAGGAGAGAATATAAGTTAAAAAATTAAGAGGTTAAATCTTCCAGGTTTTATAGACAGTGTTTGGCAGCATTGGAGTTCAAATTCAAATTGTCGGACACCCAACCCCACGAGCTTTTTGTTGCCTTTCTAGAAATAAGCATGAAACTTGCTTGCGTTTTATCCATGTTCCAGGATAACTTAGTGCTTAGATCTACAGGAGAAGAGTAATTTGGAAAGAAAACTGCTCAGAGAATATCTGGAATGAGGTTCAACTCACAGATCTGGACTGTCCCAACTAGTTGACCTTGAAAGAATTAACCACTCTTTACGTACCATGAAACTACCAGATGAGACAGACTGCTGGGGAAGGACTGGGAGGCTCCTGGGTTCTCAGCTGTGTTGCTTGCCATCCAGCCACAGCCTTCTCCTCCCTGGCTTTCCACTCTGATGTCTATAAAAGTAAAAGCACGGAAACCAGCGATCTCCAGACTTGCTGCGACAGAATTCCATCACGCCAAGTAACACGTCCGTAATTATTTTTTTATTATCATTATTAACTTGTTTCTTACTACTGAGCTTACATTTTTGCATTCCTTTGCATATCTCTTCCATTCATTTCCAAGTCCCCAGTTAATGAAGAATTGGGTCTTTTTCCTTCTTCTAGGTAAAGACAGGCATGTGCTGAACCTGTGTATGAGCTCTCAACACATTGTACCTCACTGCACTTCTGAAAAATGTGCTTATCTTAAATCCCTGTTTCTGAACTCAGACACATGCAGATGCGTCTTTCTCAGGCAGCAGGAGAAAGACATGGGCAAATCGTTCTTTAGCTGTCACCATGCTGGCCTGTAGGAAACAGAGGAGTTGACAGAAACCACAGAATTGAGTACTTTGTTTTCACGTTTTCAGCTAAAGGGGTAAAACACCACTCAAGCACCACACACTCTTTTGAGCTATGGATCTTTTCCTAGTTTATTTTCTTGCAACAGGTATTGATGTGAGAGAGGGAGACAGACGGAAATGACCACCAGGAGGTTGATGGCCAATGAGGAACATTTCCCCTACGCACTTTGAGCTCACAGGGGTCATCAAGTTTTTAGTGTTTGATTCTCAGCATGTAAGTGTGCAAACATTTCTCTCATGGGATTAGACTCAAGAAGACAGGCATTTTCTCACTGAACTTGTAGGGGATTGGTGATTACTGGGCTGCTTGCCCACGTATTGATGCCTGCATAAGGTAAGGATCCCCCGTAGGTAGTACATGTACAGTGGTTAACAAGGTGTAGTCTTTGGGATCAAGAAGTTTATGGGCTCATAAGTGATGGCCCACAGAATGCAGACAACAGAATAGAAGTAATGGAAGATGAGAAGACCACTGGTCCTGACAACTGAAGCGAGGTAGGCAATCCAAAGTGCTGCATCCGCAATTGCCTAGAGACAAACAACAGAGCAGTCAGGATTTCATGGTTGCTGGAGCTGGGGACACACACTCAATGAACACAATGGGGCTGGAAAGCCTGAAGATTCTGAAATTCTCCTGAAACATGGAAAAGCATTTAAAGATGTTGACACAGATAGGTCTTCGTCTTGCAAAGATCTTCCAGTAACAGTCTAGAGGCCAGCAAAGACTGGCAGAAAGAGAAGAGGGGAGGGCTTGGTTGTCACTCTGGGAGCCCGACTGAGCAATGCCTCCAGCAGCAGGGGCAGGGATGTGGACAGGTAATTATAAGTAGAGTTAATGAGACCAGTGAATATGTCCTTATGTGTAAAGAGTGAGAGCAAAGCAAGGATCGGAGATGATCCAAGCTTGGGACTGCAACCCATAAAAGAATATTTGTGGCAGCCATTAAAATTAAAGAAAAAACAAAGGAGGGTGCCATTCAAAGGGGCTCTCCCTGCAAGGTTCTGGCATTGTCCATTAATCATCCATTTCCACATCCATCCATCCATTCATGATTTTCTGAGAACTTTTACCTTTGGGACAATATCAGGGAAATAAAAAGTCCTTGCCTTCAGAGAGCTTGCATTCTAGTGGAGAAGGCATAAAAAGAGAACAAATAAGCATAAAAGGTGGTAGTATAAAGTTTTAAGTGTCATGAAGAAAGAATAAGCATGGCAGTCAATAGGGGTACCATGTGGCAGGCTGGGAGCCACACAGGTGGGTCAGTCTCTGAGGGGTAGGCGTGGAGCAGAATAGGGGCAGAGGCAGCGGGTGGAGGGCATGGTTTGTTCTGACATTGGAGAACCTAGATAAGCCATCTTTGTCCTCCCACCAGGAAGTCCTTCCCTGCTGAGCAGAATTCTCCTCTCCCCTGGATGCAGAGCTTCTCTCTTTGGCGACTGTATCGGGCACATAGAACGAAGGGTTTATTCACAGGAAACACCTTGGCCACAGTCCTTGGGGGTCACCCTCATGCCTCCTGTCCCCACACGCTGAACAAGAGCATCACATGTGTGTTGAGACATGGACTGGGACAGGCCTTGGGTAAGGCTTCATGTCTGGCAGCTCCACACGTCCTCAGACCTACCCGGGGTGGCTGGTTGGGGGCAAGTGACTCGGACCTTCTGAGCAGCAAGCTTGTGTGATGCAGGGACGGGTGTCTAATAAATAGCAGGGGAGCAAGAAAGGGGTCGGAGTCAGGTGTCCTGATTACACAGCCTGAGCTGCTCCGTGGGCGAGACGCGGTGTGTCGGCCGCAGGGGTACAAGTCACGAAGCGCCATCCTTCCAGATTTGTTTCCCACTTGAGCACAGAGCAAGGCAGCCACCCTCCGTCCCAGGCCATCAGCCCAGCACCAGGCGAACACTGGGCTTCAGCTCCAGCAAACCTCCTCTGGAGGTCTTCTCTGAGTCTGCAGAGTGAAGGTCTCTTTCCTTCCTCTGCAAGCATCATGTCCACATCTGTACAGGTGACTGGTCAGCATGGGCTCTGGGAGTTGGCTCAATTCATGAGCCCTGTCTTGCTAAGATTGTCCCCCCCCCACCCTAGGGACTTGCATGTCTCTCCTTCCTCTTCCCAGTGAATCTTTGGGGGACATCCATGGCAGAGTCACCTCCTTCCCGTTACAGTGGAGATTCATGTGATTTTTCTCATCAGAGCGCGGGTCATTCCTGAACTCAGGAAGCATCCTCCATGTCCACTTTGTGTGCAGGTATCTACAACTCACTGTCATTCTGATCAAAAGTGCACAGAAACTAAAATTAATGTATATATATCTCTCCTGTGCCAGAGGCCCTCACAGTGCCTGGGAATCTTTTATTCTTTCTTCTTTTGAATACACATGTTTAAGCCTTGATCTGGCACTTTAAGTTAAAAAAAAAAAATCAGCTTTTATGCTATTTTGTGTTTTTTTTTTTTTTTTTTCCTGACTGAAAAAACTCTGTATTTAAAGATCAAGCCTGGCTCTCCATTCTGCAGAACAAACACAGTGACTTTTGTGTTTGTGTTGGCTTTGGAGTGTGGGCCTCTCTTTCATCTCCTGATGAAGCTCGAGTTTTATGTCCTGATTTCACTGGGTGAAGTGAGAGAATCTTACAGAGGGTCCCCGTGGGGACCTGGGAGGAGGCCAGGCTGCCCAGAGGGACTCAGAACTCAGTGTGTTTAAAAGGGGAAGGACAGGAAGGCAAGGTCACAGTATTTCCGTCCTGGCTTGTGTGCTTGTTGGACAAGGTGTTAAGCTGAGCATTATTTGATTATCCCACTCACTAACCCCAGGAGTTGAGCTTCCAGACCTCTCACTTTGCCTGGCAGTCAGTTAATGAGGCTGATCGGGAGGAGGGAAGACATCTACCGTCACCCAGAAGCCATATGGAACGGGCTTTGCAGCTGACACCCCTTAGGCAGGGCCTCAATTTTTCTCTTCTTTCTGCCATGCCTCAGTGACCAGCTCTGTGATGACCAGCTTCAAGGTGGTGCAGACTGATGGCATCTCTTCCAGGCCCAACCTGCCCATGTCCCCTCTAGCCCAGGCATCTCTGATTGCAAGGTAGCACACCTATGCAGCCAGGCAGGACAACTGAGCTCACCGTGGGTACAGGAGGTGGGGCTGGTGCACAAGTGGTCTCTCCCTTTCTTTCTCCAGCTGCAAGTTCCCAGGATGAGTGCCATGTGTCTTCCTGGATTGCAGTGTGAGATCAGACACCAGTCATTGTGGGAGCCGGCACCACTCCATGGGCACCTGTTTTAGTCAGCTCTTTCACACCAGTGATTAAAAGATCTGACAAGAAAAATTGTAGAGGAAGAAAAGTTTATTTAAGGGCTCACAGTTTCAGATGTCTCAGTCCATAGACAGCTGGCTCCATTACTCCAGAGTGGAGGTAAGACTGAATATCATGGCGGAAGAGTATGGTGGAGGGAAGCAGAACACATGATGATCAGAAAGCAGAGAGGGAGACTCCACTGGCCAGATGCAACATATGTACCCCAAAGCCAATGCCCACCTCCTCCAGTCACACCCAACCTGTTGGGAACATTAATAACACACCAGTAGATAAACTCTCAGGCTTTCTCCCACTTCCTGATACAGGAACTTGGCTGAGCCAAGGGGCGTTCCCCTGACGTAAGATGAGAACTGAAACCACCCCAAGGATAGGCCAATGTCCCCGCCAATGGCATCCACCCATGCTCCTTATGTATCCCTATAATCTTTCTGCTGATTGGCCCATGTCCTTTATAAGACCGTCCAACTTCCTCAATAAACCGAGTTCCTGCACTGATCGGTGACCGGGCTCCCTGGTATGTTCCTGGGCCTTCTAAAGGCAGGGGAGGGAATATCAGCAGCCTTTACTTTCCCAATCTAGTCTCCTCGTTGAGGAAGGCCCCTCTGGCCTCTTTTGCTGAACAAAAGAGGTCCATCCTGGGTATGGGGGGGGGCGGCTAAAGACTTCAACCCTTATAATATTCTGACACCAACCCACCTTCAGTTACCACTCAGTTAATCCCAATCAGAGGATTAATTCAATGACTGGGTTAAGGGTCTCATATTCCAATCATTTATCCACTAAACCTTCTTGCACTGTCTCACATGCGAGCTTTCGGGAGATACCTCACATCCAAACCATAACAGTACCCTTGCACTGCTGCCCCACTCTCCTTCCCAACTCTAAGGCCTGCCATCTTTCCTGTTTACTGGGTCACCTGCTCCAATGAAACACACTCAAGTTTTGTCTCAGGCTCAGCTTTCTAGGGAGCCCAGACTGAATCAGAATTCAAATCCAAGCTCAGAATCCATGTCCATTAACCTTTCTATTAATTTCCAAACTTGTCTGCCCTTTGCAACCCTGGAGATATCTAAATGAAATATATTCCTAGACTTTCCCCCTGATCTAGTCATATACATATTCAGAAGAGATAAAATGTATGCTTTCTTTAATTTGTTTTCCTGTTTTTTTTTTTTTTTTTATTTTTCTATAGAATCTAGACACCACTCTTAAAGGGGCAACACTCCTCATTCAGGCTTTGACTGGGTTCAACTTCCAAGTCCAGGTCTCTCTTCTCTGTCTCTATGGTATGTTTGTTGCGTACTATACTCTGGGATCACAGCAGACAAATGAAAAAAGTGCCTTGCTCCTCCCCACCCATGTAAAAAATGTTATCAACATGAACTATAAATGACTTCTTTGGAGAAGAATCCAGGGTCTTATTTCCTTGAAGGACAGCTTATTTAGAAAAGCCAGAGATGCTACCCTCTAAAATCTTGGCTCCTCTAAGTCACTAGGTTGCTAATCACCACCTGAGGCTTGATGATCTCCCCAAAGCTTGGACCCATGAAATGAGACCCAAGGGAGAATAGGAAATTGTGTATTAGATGCCCAGTTGGGTGGCAGGAAAGCAACATGGGTTTCAAAGAGCATGCCAGGAAGTAAACACTTGCACTTGAGCTCCTAGTCCATCCTAAACTTCTCTGAGCTTTGATTTTGTCAGTTGTCAAACAAGGGCAGAGACATTTCACCATTTAATGCAAGAATGACATGAGGCAGGATTCAAATATCCATTATAAACTGTCACCTGATCTACACGCACAAGGATTAATCCAATGAACTGAGATTCTGTGAATCGGGTAGCTCATCTACCCAGCCTAGCAACTCTGCTCTTCCTGAAAATCCTGGATAGTGAAAGTGACATTTTTCTAGCATCCTGTCACTTAATCTGGGACAGAATCAGCTATTGTTTTTTCCACTGACTTCTTTTGCCAACTTTGAAAGTTGAAATATGCTATGATTTCCCATCTGTTTATTTGTAAGCTGCCTGAAATGGCCAGCCACAGCGCCGCGGGAGGAAAACTCGGAGGCAGAGTAAAGCTATTACTACTTTTACTTCTACTTTCTTAGAGAGAGCTTAGAGAGGGAAAGAAAGATTTTTAGAGAGAAAGATTAGAGAGCTTTTCTTCTTGTCTTCTTAGCTTAGAGAGAGAGAAAGAAAGAGAGAGAGAGCTTAGCTTAGAGAAAGATTATTTTTTAGAGCTTCTTTCTTCTTTCTTCTTTCTTCTTTCTTCCTCGGGAGCCTTGGCCTAACTCTGACCAGCCATTACTTCTTCTATCTTGTTTCTCTTCTGTAACCACTCTGCCTTCGTTCTGGCCACTCTGATTCTTTTCCTCTTCTCTGACCCGAACTCTTCTTCTGACCGACCGAGCGACTGCACGACTGACTGAATGAATTCATTCTCCTTTCTCGGACCGCTTTCACCCGGTTACATACCTTTAGCTTTGCGGGTGCCTCACGTGCATTTACAGGTGCGTCACATACATATCAGGTGGAACTTATGGCTTCCAGCTGACCGCAATAGCCCTTCCTAATTGGGGCTTCTTCATATTCCTCCCCTTTAGTTTAAAAGGTGCTTTAATTCTATTTTCTATATTTTATTTTCTCTATTTTCTTTTATTTTCTTGTCCCTACCTAGCTTTTCACCTTTTGTTTTAAAAGGGTGGATATTTGAGCCCTTTTTGAGGAGGTGCTGCAGCTTTAAGGAAGCCTACTGCTGAGGAGCAGCTAACGCACTTAGTTAAGTACAATTGCATAAGCGGCTTTGACTTTTTTTTTTTTTCTATTTTCTTGTCTCTTCTTTACTTTTATGGCTTTTTTGCCAAAGCTCAATGGCTTTTTCTCTGCATGGTTTTCACCGTGCTTTTTAATTCTCTATTTTTTTTTAAGCTCATGGCTTTTTGCTATATGGCTTTTTGCTAAAGCTCAAGGCTTTTTCTCTGTATGGCTTTTACCATGCTATTCTTCTTTATGGCTTTTGGCCGGCTCACTTCTTCTTCTGACCGACCGAGCGACTGCACGACTGACTGAATGAATTCATTCTCCTTTCTCGACCGCTTTCACCCGGTTACATACCTTTAGCTTTGCGGGTGCCTCACGTGCATTTACAGGTGCGTCACATACATATCAGGTGGAACTTATGGCTTCCAGCTGACCGCAATAGCCCTTCCTAATTGGGGCTTCTTCATATTCCTCCCCTTTAGTTTAAAAGGTGCTTTAATTCTATTTTCTATATTTTATTTTCTCTATTTTCTTTTATTTTCTTGTCCCTACCTAGCTTTTCACCTTTTGTTTTAAAAGGGTGGATATTTGAGCCCTTTTTGAGGAGGTGCTGCAGCTTTAAGGAAGCCTACTGCTGAGGAGCAGCTAACGCACTTAGTTAAGTACAATTGCATAAGCGGCTTTGACTTTTTTTTTTTTCTATTTTCTTGTCTCTTCTTTATTTTTATGGCTTTTTTGCCAAAGCTCAATGGCTTTTTCTCTGCATGGTTTTCACCGTGCTTTTTAATTCTCTATTTTTTTTTAAGCTCATGGCTTTTTGCTATATGGCTTTTTGCTAAAGCTCAAGGCTTTTTCTCTGTATGGCTTTTACCATGCTATTCTTCTTTATGGCTTTTGGCCGGCTCACTTCTTCTTCTGACCGACCGAGCGACTGCACGACTGACTGAATGAATTCGTTCTCCTTTCTCAGACCGCTTTCACCCGGTTATATACCTTTAGCTTTGCAGGTGCCTCACATGCATTTACAGGTGCGTCACATACATATCAGGTGGAACTTATGGCTTCCAGCTAGCCGCAATAGCCCTTCCTAATTGGGGCTCCTTCAATTATTTGTACTATTTTATAGAGTAAAATGATTAGAAATCTGTACCTGGAACTCATTTGGACCATCCTCCAATGGTCATCTTCAGAAACACATTTATGTTTTTCTTGAAATATTGAAAGAAGCATGATCTTAAAAATGAAAATCATTTACTTAACCTCGACTGTGCAATGGTTAATATGTTAGGGAATGGTAAGTCTATAGACAAGCTATGTATTTTCCATAGAAAAAAGAAAACTGTTCATTGGTCATTTAAAGTAGGCATTGAAACTTTGAGTATTCAAATTGTTTTTCCTCCTTCCTTTAATACACAAATGCTAATCTAATAACATTCTGACTCAGAAAAAATGTTGTGAATTTCTTGGCTGATAAGAATATAAAATTTAAATAGGTAGTTTGATTTAATATCATTCAATTCAATAAGCATTTACTGAACAACTCATTTGCAATGTTTTGGGACATATAGCTGAAAGAGTAACTGCTATAACCTTACACAAATATAATATTTTAAAATCTTTTAGTTGCCTGCAAATATAGCACCTAATTTAACTTGGACAACTTCCTGGAAAGTTGAACAATTGAGATGTGATGTACATTGTGGAGATACAAGAACTGATGCTAGTTAGGCAGGGGGATTCAAATTGGTGGATCAAGTATAGTACCTCAAACCCAGTACTTAAGCATTTAAAAAGTAGAGTAGCAGCTCCCTGCTGCTGCACGCAGGGCCAGACCTGAGGAAAAGCCCCCTCCACTCCAGGGTGGAGTGCGACCTGCCCAGCTGTGACCAGAGGAAGAGGTAAGTACCTGCCTGCCTGAAAGGAGAGACCCAGCTGCCAGTTTGCCTGGCCTCCAGGGCCCAGACTGGCAGCACCCTGCTGCTGCACGCAGGGCCAGAACTGAGGAAAAGCTCCCTCCACTCCTGGGGAAGTGTGACCTGCCCAGCTGCAACTAGAGCAAGAGGTAGGCACCCGCCCACCCAGAAGGAGAGACCCAGCCACCAGTTTGCCTGGTCTCCAGGGACCAGAGTGGCAGCTCCCTGCTGCTGCATGCAGGGCCAGACCTGGGGAAGGGCCCCCCCCCACTCCCCGGGGGGGCGGGGGAGTGTGACCTGCCCAGCTGCGACCAGAACAAGAGGTAGGCACCTGCCCACCCAGAAGGAGAGAACCAGCCGCCAGTTTGCCTGGCCTCCAGGGCCCAGAGTAGCATCTCCCTGCTGCTGCATGCAGGGCCCAAACCTGAGGATAAGCCCCTTCCACTCTTCCACTGTGCCATTCTGCAACTGGCAAAAGGTGCAGCCTTGACTCCACTAACAGGATTGCTAACTGGACATGTTCTGGGTCAATTGGCTTAAATTGGAAGGGAAAAAAGAAGGGCTTCCAAGGGTCCATTTTGTTTGAGACTTGTTCATGGGTTCAACATTTTTGTTTTTGTTTGTTTGTTTGTTTGTTTTCTTGTTTCTTGGAGGTTTTTTGTTTGTTTTTGCTTTGTTTTTGTTTTGATTGACAGTGTTTGCTTCTGCTCCTCTTTTCTTTCTTTCTTTTCTTCCTTCTCACTTTTGTATTTTTTCTTCTTCCTTCATCTTCCCTATTTACACCCTGCCATTGCATACTCAACAGAGGCAAAAACAAGTTATATGCAGAAATTGGGATTTTTAGAATGGGTACAATTGAAATATATAGCAAAGTGGTGTTATATATAGTTTATTCTCTATTTTCTTGACTCACTCTCTCTCTCCTCTCTCTTACACTAATTTCTACTCCTTGGTCATTTTTTCTTCTTCTTTTTTTCTTTTCCATCTTTCTTTATTTCTTCTCTCAACCATTGCATAAGTTAGCTTTATATATAAATCAGTCTTTCCACCTAATCATTCACTCCATTCTCTTACCTCTCTTGTCTGATGATACTAAACCACTTCCATAGAACTCTCTTTTCATACTTTCTAAGAAAGAACAAGTCAATACACTCACTTCCTTCTTCCTAAACATATCACCTCTTGTCCATTACTTGAAACTGTAAAACCCCATCAGAAGCGTACAGAGTAAATTGGAAACAATATCTGGGTTAACTAAATCTGTACATTGTGATCAAACTGGGATTCTCTGAATATAAAGTGTTTGATTTTAAAGTATAAAGGAAATATAAGGGAATCTGATAGCATTGTACTACAGGAGCAACATAAGGTTTTAAGGTAAAATCAAAATAGTCAAGGTCCCACAGTACAGGAAGAATAGATGCACAAGCAATATGAAGAAACAAGGGAAGAAAGTGACACAAACAAATCAATATACCTCCTCAGTAGATTCCATGGCATGCACAGTTGGTGAAATGCCGGAGATGGAATTTAGAAATTACATATTCCAAATGTTTGCGGAACTTAAGAATGAACTCAAAAATGAGATGAGAGAGCAAATACAGGTGGCGAAAGATCATTTTGACAAAGAACTCCATAAACAAATACAGGAAGTAAAAGATTACTTCAATAGGGAGATAGAGGCTCTAAAGAGAAACCAAACAGAAATTCTGGAAATGAAAGAAGCAATAAACCAAAATAAAAGCTCAATCGAAAGTATCACCAATAGAGTAGATCACTTGGAAGAAAGAACCTCAGAAAATGAAGACAAAATATAAATCCTAGAGAAAAATCTAGATTACACAGCAAAAATGGTAAGAAACCAAGAACAGAACATTCAAGAATTATGGGACAACATAAAAAGACAAAACATAAGAGTGATTGGGGTAGAGGAGGGGGCAGAGTTTCAAGCCAAAGGAATGAGTAATTTATTTAATGAAATAATTACAGGAAATTTTCCAATCTTGAGGAATGAAAGGGAAAACCAAGTTCAAGAGGCTTACCAAACACCAAACATACAAAATCACAATAGATCCACACCAAGACACATTATAATGAAAATGCCTAATATACTGAGCAAGGAGAGAATATTAAAAGCCACAAGAGAAAAGAAGCAGATTACATATAGGGGGAAACCAATCAGACTATGTTCAGATTTTTCTACCCAGACCTTAAAAGCAAAAAGATCCTGGAATAACATATTTCAAGCTCTGAAAGAAAAGGGATGTCAACCAAGAATCTTATATCCAGCAAAATTAAGCTTTAGATTCGAAGATGAAATAAAAACCTTCCATGACAAGCAAAAGTTAAAAGATTTCGCATCTCGAAAGCCAGCACTTCTGAACATCCTGGGCAAAATTATTCATGAAGAGGAAGAGAAAAATAACAACAAAAATCAACAAAGGGAGATATTAAACTAAGGGAAATACCAACCAGAAGAGAAACCAAATCAAACTAAACATCATAATACAAATAAAAATGGATGCGAATAAAAATCACATCTCAATAATAACCCTGAATGTTAACGACCTAAACTCGCCATTCAAAAGACACAGATTATCTGAATGGATTAAAAGAAATGACCCAACAATTTGCTGTCTCCAAGAAACACACCTCATAGAAAAAGACATCAATAGACTGAAGGTGAAAGGCTGGGAAAAGTCTTATCACTCACATGGCCTGTGGAAGCAAGCAGGGGTTTCCATTCTCATTTCAAATAAGGTAGACTTCAAGCCAAAGCTAATCAAAAGGGACGAAGATAGATATTTCTTACTACTTAAGGGAACCATTCATCAACAGGATATAACAATCATAAATCTATATGCCCCAAATAATGGAGCACCTACATTCATCAAACAAACTCTTCTCAAGTTCAAGAGTGAAATTGACCACAACACAGTTATTCTAGGGGATTTCAACACACCTCTCACCAATGGATAGATCATCCAAACAAAAGCTAAACAAAGAAACTTTAGGCCTACTTAAAACAATTAATAACATAGACCTAATGGACATATATAGAATATTTCATCCCTCAGTAAATAAATACACTTTTTTCTCAGCAGCACATGGCTCCTTCTCCAAAATAGACCATATATTATGTCACAAGGCAACTCTCAGCACATATAAAAAAAAAATAGAGATACTATCCTGCATTGTATCAGACCATAAAAGGATGAAATTGGAAATCAACGACAAAACAAGGAATAAGAAAAACTACTCCAACAACTGGAAGCTAAACAACATGCTACTGAATGAACAAGGGGTTGAAGAAGACATCAAAGCGGAGATTAAAAAAATTCCTAGAGGTAAATGAGAACACAGATACATCGTATAGAAATCTCTGGGACACTATGAAGGCAGTAGTAAGAGGAAAATTCATTGCACTGAGTTCATTCCTTAAAAGGAAAAAAAAAAAACAACAACAAATAAATGACTTAACATCACACCTCAAAGCACTAGAAAAAGAAGAACAGATCAACACCAAGAGCAGCAGAAGACAGGAAATAATTAAAATCAGAGCAGAAATTAATGAAATTGAGACTAAGGAAACGATTCAAAGAATTGACAAAACTAAAAGTTGGTTCTTTAAAAAAATAAAGAAAATTGACAGACCCTTAGCAATGCTAATGAAAAGAAGAGAAAAAACTCAAATTAGTAACATTCGTGATGAAAAAGGGAATATCACAACAAACACCTCAGATATACAGAAGATAATTAGAAATTACTTTGAAAACTTGTACTCTAATAAAATAGAAAATACTGAATGCATTGACAGATTTCTAGAGTCATGTGATTTGCCTAAACTGAATCTGGAGGCTATACACAATTTAAACAGATTGATTACAAGTGAAGAAATAGAAGATGACATCAAAAAGCTACCAACAAGGAAAAGTCCAGGATCTGATGGGTTTATAGCCGAGTTCTATAAGACTTTCAAAGAAGAACTAATACCAATGCTCTTCAAACTATTTCAAGAAATAGAAAAAGAGGGAGCTCTTCCAGACTCTTTCTATGAGGCCAATATTACATTAATTCCAAAGCCAGGCAAAGACGCATCCAAAAAAGAAAACTTCAGGCCAATATCTTTAATGAATATAGATGCAAAATCCTCAACAAAATTCTGGCAAATAGGATACAAAAACATATCAAAAAGATAGTGCACCACAATCAAGTGGGGTTTATTCCAGGGATGCAAGGCTGGTTCAATATTCGGTAATCAATAAACATAACACATCACATCAATAGACTTAAAGATAAAAATCATATGATTATCTCAATAGACGCAGAAAAAGCATTTGACAAAATACAGCACCCCTTTATGTTCAAACCACTGGAAAAACTAGGAATATCAGGAACATATCTCAACATTATGAAAGCTATTTATGCAAGGCCCAGAGTTAACATTATCTGAAATGGAGAAAAATTGAAAGCATTCCCTCTAAAAACTGGAACAAGACAGGGATGCCCCCTTTTACCACTGCTATTTAACATAGTACTGGAAACTCTGGCCAGAGCAATTAGACAGACAAAAGAAATTAAAGGGATCCAGATAGGAAAAGAAGAGCTCAAATAGGCACTATTTGCTGATGACATGATAATATACCTAGAAGACCCAAAAAACTCTACCAGAAAACTTTTACAACTAGTAAATGAATTTGGCAAAGTAGCAGGATACAAAATCAATACCCATAAGTCAAAGGCATTTTTGTACTTCAGTGACAAAGCCTCTGAAAGAGAAACGATGAAAACTACCACATTTACAATAGCATAAAAAAGAATACATGGGAATCAACTTAACAAAAGAGGTGAAAGACCTCTATAAGGAAAATTATAGAACGCTAAAGAGAGAAATCATAGAAGAACTCAGAAAATGGAAAGACCTACCTTGCTCTTGGATAGGTAGAGTCAATATTGTCAAAATGTCCATACTACCAAAGGCATTATACAGATTTAATGCAATTCCAATCAAAATCTCAATGTCATTCTTCAAAGAAATAGAAAAAGCAGTCATGAAATTCATCTGGAAAAATAAGAGACCCAGAATAGCCAAAGCAATCCTGAGCAAGAAAAGTGAAGCAGGGGGCATCACCATACCGGACTTTAAGTTATACTATAGAGCAAGAGTAACAAAAACAGCATGGTATTGGCACCAAAACAGACTGGTGGACCAATGGTACAGAATTGAGGACACAGAGACTAATACATATAATTTCAGCTATCTTATATTAGACAAAGGTGCCAAAAATGTACAGTGGAGAAAGGATAGCCTCTTCAACAAATGGTGCTAGGAAAACTGGAAATCCATATGCAACAAGATGAAATTAAACCCTTATCTCTCACCATGCACAAAACTCAATTAAAAGTGGATCAAGGACCTAGGAATTAGACCAGAGACAATACGCCTAATAGAAGAAAAGGTAAGCTCCAATTTCCAACATGTCGAATTAGGCCCCAAGTTCCTTAATACGAATCCTGTAGTGCAAGAACTATTACCAAGAATTAATGAATAGGATAGATTTAAACTAAAAAGCTTCTTCTCAGCAAAAGAAACAATCAGTGAGGTGAATAGAGAGCCAACTAATTGGGAACAAATATTTAATACATGCACATCAGATAGAGCACTAATTTCTTTTTTGTGGTACTGGAGATTGAACTCAGGGGCACTCGTCCACTGGGTCACATCCCCAGCCCTTTTTTTTTTTTTTTTGTATTTTATTTAGAGACAGGGTCTCACTGAGTTGCTAAGTGCCTCGCCATTGCTGAGGCTGGCTTTGAACTCGCGATCCTCCTGCCTCAGCCTCCCAAAGTACTGGGATTACAGGTGTGCGCCACCGCGCCCTGCTAGAGCACTAATTTCTAGAATATATAAAGAACTCAAAAAACTTAACACCAAAAAAGCAAATAACCCAATCAATAAATGGGCTAAGGAATTGAAAAGACACTTCTCAGAAGATGATACACATTTAATCAACAAATACATGAAAAAATGCTCAACATCGCTGGCAATTAGAGAAATACAAATCAAAACAACTCTAAGATTTCATTTCACTCCAGTCAGAATGGCAGCTATCAAGAACACAAACAACAATAAATGTTGAAGAGGATGTGGGGAAAAAGGCACACTCATACATTGCTGGTGCGACTGCAAAATGGTGCAACTGCTATGGAAAGCAGTATGGAGATTTCTTGGAAAAATGGGAATGGAACCACCCTATGACCCAGCCATCCCACTCCTGGGTCTATTCCCAAAGGACTTAAAAACAGCATATTACAGTAACACAGCCACTTCAATGTTTATAGCAGAACAATTCACAATAGGTAGGTTGTGGAACCAACCTAGATGTCCCTCAGTAGATGAGTGGATAAAGAAAATGTGGTATATATACAAAATGGAATTTTACTCAGCAATAAGAGAGAATAAAATAATGGCATTTGCAGGTAAATGGATGAAGTTGGAGAATATAATGCTAAGTGAAATTAGTCAATCTCAAAAATCCAAATACTGAATGTTTTCTCTGATATGAGGAGGCTAGTTCACAGTGTTGTTGGATGGGGGTACATAGGATTAGAGGAACACTAGAATGTTCAAAGGAAAGGGAGGGGAAGGGAGGGAGCAAGGGGTGAGGGAGGGGGAGAAAGGAAAAAAAAAATGGTGGTTGAATGAGATGGATATCATTATCCTAAATGCATGATTGAAGATCTGAATGGTACTTATATACTTTGTATACAAGCAGTTGTATGTAAAAAGATGCTATACTTGTGCATTATGAATAAGTAAATAAATAATTAAATAAACAAAACAAAACAAAAAAAAGTTGAAATCACTCAACAAACCTCCAACATGCTTATTTTAACTACTTCTGTTTTATTGAAGAGCAAATTGAGTCTCAGAGAGATTAAATGGTTCACCCAAGGTCACACAATTTAACAACCCCCCAGGATGCCTGTTGACCAAATGCAGTTGACCTTTGAAGCCAATGGAAGCCACTGAAGTAATGAATGGGAAATCACCAACCTACCAAATGCTGCTGGAAACTGAGCTGCTTCAGAAACAAGGCACTGTGACTCTTGCATGGACCCCAGTCCCTCTACCACCATGGAGGTGTGACTCCAGTCCTGTCACTGTAGTCTTGGCATATTAAAGCCTCACTCATTTACATCATGGAATCTGGCAGAATTTCAATCATCACTCAATATTAATTCTGCCCTTTCTCCAAACAGCCCAGAGTTATTTTTTAAAACATTTAAAATATTCTATAAGTCATTGAGTCAGAGGGAGATGTCATCCCTTGCAGAACAATTTGCCTCTGCCTACTCTGTGAGGGCAGAGAGGGGACTTCAAAGTCAACAGACCAGTGTTAGGTGTCCCCAGACCAGCCACTTACACTCTGCGAGCTCCAGCTTCCTCTGGGGTATGGTGAGGTTACAGGACACCACGCTGACTCCTCTGGGAAATCACTTTGCCTCTCACAGGTGAAGCTCCACATCTGCAAAAAAATGAAGGTAGGGACAGTGACGAAACCAGACCATGGTCAAGTGGAAAGAGTGCTCATGGGGAAAGTTCAGGGAGATGGCAGAAGACGATGAGGGCTCTCACAAGCTCATCTGGCTCCCTTAGTTATTGGACCAGCGATGATTCTCATCCACATGCAGCCTTCTGGGGCAAGTGCTGCACCCAGGGTGGAGGCTGCGGGTGTGTTTCAGGAACCGGGTAGAGGGCTGGACGGCGAGAGCTGGTGAGGCTCCATCCTGCTCATGTGCTGCCTTGGCTTCCTGGCCCCTCCCTAAGGGAGTGGGTTAGGCTGGGTGATGCAGATAGCAGCCATTTACCTCCTATGGGCTGGAGGTTTGAGAGCAGGGTGTGGGCAGGACTTGCTCCTTGACAGACACATGGCTGCGCCCCTGTGTCCTCACGTGGCCTTCCCTAGTGCCTGCCTTCTGTTGCCTCTTTTTATAAGGACACCAGACTACTGAGTGGGTTAGGGTCCAACCTAACAATCTCATTTAACATTAATCACCTCTTTAAAGACTCTCTCTTTAAACACAGTCACATTCTGACGTACTGGGATTTAGGATAACTTGAGTTTTTGGAGGCCCATGACAATGGGTGACCTCAGGTGAGTCTCTTCTCCTCGTCTACTAAAATGGCACTAACGATATTACTCAGCAATAAGACAGAATAAAATCATGGCATTTGCAGGAAAGTGGATGGAGTTAGAGAATATAATGCTAACTGAAGTTAGCCAATCCCAAAAAGCCAAATGCCAAATGTTTTCTCTGATATAAGGAGGCCATTTCAAAGTCGGGTTGGGATGGGGAGCATAGGAGGATTAGAGGAATACTAGAATGGCCGATGGGGAGGGAGGGGAAGGGAGGGGGCAAAAGGGTGAAGACAAAAAAAAAAGATGGTAGAATGAGATGGATATCATTACCCTAAGTGCATGTATGAAGTCACGAATGGTGTGAATATACTTTGCGTACAACCAGAGATTTGTTAAAAAGTGCTCTATGTGTGTAATATGAAATGTAATGCGTTCTGCTGTCATTTATATCATCTTAGAATAAAAAATAATTTAAAAAATGGCACTAACAATGCTTCGATTGTAGTTGTATCACCAAGATTAGCAATAACATATTTAAAGTAGTTAAATACGATGGGTATGAGTTCTTTCTGTTACTCTGGGGAGACGAGCTGATGGATGATGCCCAGGCTCAGTGCCTTACCATAGTACAGGTGGTTTTCCAGGTCAGGTGCCTTTCCTTCCAGTAGTGACTCTGGAGTCCAGCCTCCTTACATGACCGGAGATAACCCTGTCTTCAGGCAGTAGCCTCCAGGGATACCCCAGAAGTAGATTCTAGCATGGGAATACACCTGAGCCATCTCATAGAGGCTCATCTTCCACTAGCCCAAACAGGTGACTGACCCACCTTGGGACAAGGGGTCCTAGGAAGGAAGTCAGGGTGGAAGTGCTCTTCCCAGTGACCACCCCCCACTGGGGAGGTGGAGGACAGACGTTTGGTGGCAGGTAGCCGTGTGCGTGGGTTAGGGTGCGCAGGAGGACAGGCGGAGGCACACTCAAACTGGGGATGAGGGCACTGAAGTCGCCTCTCACAGAGCAACGGACGGATCTGGGGCAAGCACAAGCACAGGGGCGGCAGGGAGGGTGGGCAGGGCGTGAACCCAGGACCTTGAAGGAGCGACAGCCCTGTGCACATGGGCCTCCCACAGGCATGGTGAGTGGGCCCTGGCGAGACACGCAGCCACAGTCACTGCAGGGCATTAAAGCTGAGCAGAAAATGCCAGCTCCGTCCTCAGCCCCGTCCAGCCTCCTGCTCTGCTCGCTGCTGTGCCCCAGGCCAGTGTAGAAGCCAGAGGGCGAGAGGCATTTATGAGGCTCTGGGGGTGGCTCGGGGTCCTGGGCAGATGGACAGGCTAGAGAGAGTGGAAGAGGGACAAAGTTGAGAACTAGAGCATAGTACAAGAAATATAATCTTAAAGAAAAATACAGGTAGGCGGGAGGTCGTGGGTGAAGGGCAAGAACCACACCGGGACGCCTTGTAGAAAAGGGGGGGGGGGTATTAAGGGAAGGGGAGAAGGGGGAAGGAGGAAAGGGAGAAAGGGAAAGGGGAACAGGGAAGAGGAGAGCTGGTGAGAAGATGACGGCGAAAAGAGAGAGAGAGAGAGTTCTAGACAAGCTGGGGCTTAAGTACGGAGGGGTGGGAGCGTGATTTGTATGGTCCCGATTGGCTCAGAAAGGGAGAGCCCGCCCCGGGTTGAATTCCGCGAGAGGCGAGTATTCCCAGGATCAGGAAGGGTGGGGACTTGGAGCCCCAAAGGGAGAGCCCGCCCAGGGTTGAGCTCCCGCGAGAGTTGGGCACTTCCGGGAAGGCGCCTGGGGGTATGGCCTGCCAGCCTGAATCTTGTCCAACAGTGGGGGGGGGGGTCTCCAGGTGCCACTCCATTACTATCTTTGACTCCCTGCTCTTTCCTTTCCAGAAGGAACAGGAGGCAGGCAGGTGAGCAGAAGTGCTAGAACGCACGCCTGCCTGCCATGGAACTGGCACCGATTTGGGCTGACTGACTGCGAGGAGGCCTGCATTCAGAGGCTCCCGCGTGCAGATGCACACTGCAGCATCACTGCGAGGCAGGCGCCATCACCCCACTTTAACGAGCTATACTTCCTGGCTCCCTCTTCCTCAGCCTTTCTGCCCCCAGCACCCTCTCACATCAACAGCATGCCCCAAGCACTCATGACCTGCAGCCCCGTAGGAGGTCCAGAAGACAGATCGTGCAACTGTGCTTCGAACCACGAAGCTACGCCCAAAGCCAAAAGGGCTCACACAGTTTATAACAACCCAAAAGGCACACTCTGAAGTGCAAGGCATCAGGCACACTCCAAACATCTGTCCTACAAGTCTCTCTTGCCTCACCAATACTCCTTTCGAATAAGGAGAAAGAGGAGGGGGGGAAATTAAATGATTCACTCCAAAATTTCTGAATTCATTAATGGCAGAAACAGGATTGTGAGGCATAGACCTTGCTTCATTCTCTACACTCCCCATCTCCACACACTCATACAGTTTTACCCACATCTTTACCCACATACTCACACACACACTCAGATGGCCTCCAGCTGTCCAAGGATTACAGTGCCTTCCTGATTCCTGTCAAAGTCCCCTTTACCTACTAAGAAAGCAATTACTACCATAGTGGCTGGATCCTAGGGAATGCTTAAAACATAGCCCCTTCCCTTCAGCCCTGCACATATGTTACTAAGCCTTGTCAAAAACATGTACATGCATGTGCACAGACACACACACACACACACACACACACACACACACACACACACACACACCTTGGACCTCCAGTTGTGCCGGAATGATGACCCCAGCCTTCCATCAAAGCCACATCTACCTGACAACTGAATCAGAATGTTGTATTAGTCAGATTCTCCTCGCTGTGACTCAAATGCCTGACAAGAACAAATTAAAGGAGGAAAAAAATTATTTAAATTATGCTTTCTGATGTTCAGTCCATGGTTAGTCAACTCCATTGTTCTAGGTCATAGGTGAGGCAAAACATCATGACAGAAAGGCATGTTGGAGGAAAACCGCTCAATTCGTGGCCGCCAGGAAGAAGATCCAGGAGGGGGAGATAAGATATAATACCCAAGGCCACAACCAAAGGGACTTACTTCCTCCAGCCACACCCTACCTGCCTACAGCTACCACCCAGCCATCCATTAAAATTACTAACCCATTAAATGGTTTAATCCACTGCTTAGGTTACAGCTCTCATAATCTAATCAGTTCACCAATAAATAGTCTTGGATTGTATAAAACATGATCTTTTCAGAGGGCACCTCATATCGAAATCACAACAAGAGGGGAGCGCTAGGTTGAGAAACCCGGAGGACCATTACCAGGGTCCCCTCTTCCTTTCTCTTTCCCTTTCCCGGAGACGCCTCACTGCTTCACTGGATTTTGTTGATGTTACTGAAACCTCTACTCCCCCCTGCCCCAGGAAAGTAGCACAGTTTGATATCAGGAAGTTTGTGCTCTGCATTTCTGAGGACTAACTCTGTGATTTCACTGGGTTAATTCCTAAGTGTTCAGGTCTCTAGACCAGCCTATCAACCAGAACTAATTAAAAATAGCCACTTGGACGCCTCCTCCAGTCTGGGAAGCCGGGAGAGGACACCTGTGTTTTCACACATGCAAGTTGAGGGAGGAACCCTGCCTAGAAGCCCCCATCAAGGTCTAGCCACGTCACAGTGAAGCAGAGCAGTGTTCCCTTCTGCTCTTCTCATGCCCTCCCCCTCTCACCTCATGGAATCAAGGACAAAATAAGCTTTAGCACCAAGTGAGCAGCTGCCATCTTCTGGGACACAGCTGTGTGGTACAGAATGTTAGCCTTCCTCTAAGGCAGCTGCAGCTGGGCTACTTCCAGACACGTGTTCTGCACTGTGGCAGTCAGCTTTCCTTAATATAGCAGATGCCCAAGACAGTCAACTCAGAAAGAGAGGAACTAGTTGGAACGAGAGTTTTGGTTCACAGTTTTGGAGGTTTCAGTCCACGATCATTGGCCCCATTGCCTTAGGTCTGTCTGCGAAGGAACATAAAGGCTGGACACTGTGGCAGGTCAAAAATGCCCACCTCAAGGATGGGGATGTGGAAGAAAGAAGGAGGAAGAAGCCGCTATCTCAGAGTCCCTTTCAGGCCACCCCACAATGGCCTGAAGACCTCCCATGGGTCCTGGCTCTTAAGGTTTCCAACAACTCCCAAAAGCACCAACCCAGGGACCAACACTTTAAGACGTGGACCCTTGGGGGACACTCAATATACAAACTATAGCACATCCACCTTAAAAGTAGGAACATACAGGTCAGAAAACTCTAGAAACCTGTTCAAGGTGCTTTAATTGGAGTGCATGGTGACTCTCCCAGTGGTTACAGGTTTTGTCTCAGTGAAGGGAATCAGCCCAGTGAAGAAGGAATGAAGGAGGTTCAACCACCTCGGGGAGCAACTGAGCAGTCGCTTACTGAAAATCCAAATTGTCATTCCTTTGGATGAAAAATCTACCTAACAAAAATGGATGTGGACTCTCTGGATACTATTGTAGGAAAAAGAAATTTTCATAACCCTAAAGTGTCATGGATTAAAGTTGACAAGACTGGTGACAAGAGTTACTATAGTTGAAAATGAAGAACACATGTAATTAGAAGTAAGGTAAGATCCCTAAAGGTTGCACAAGTCCCAGCTGTAGAAAAGGATCTGGTATTTTAAAATGTGCAAATGAGCAAGGATGCTAATCAGGCAAATATTTACTTTCAGTAGATCTGGGAATCAGCACACTTCTAGGTCAAAAGGATTCATGGTTGATGAAGAAATCACACTGTGAACAAACATCTGGGAAACAGCAGATTTCTTCAAATATGTTTCAAAATCTAGATGTGGTGGCATTTGAGCAAAATATAGTGACAATGGCATTAGTCATAATATCTGCACATTTCTTTATGATATACATCTTTCACAAAAGAAGCTAGACCCAGCTCCATCTTTCCTTTGCTTCCTTTCTTCCTTTAGCCCTGCCTGCCCCATGCCTGCCTCTCCTTTTCTTGCCTGATTGGTTGTATCATAGGTCCTTTATGCCATAGGCTCTTGAGGTGGACAGCTGAGATAAGATACTGACCTTCACAGAGCTAACATTCCAGTGTGGGGAGATGCATTTGAAATAAACAGTTTTAAATAACAACTTTTTAGACCATGATATGGAAATAAATAATCAGGTCAAATGGTAAGACTGTAATGAGTAGGAGGCAATTTTGGAGACACTCAGGATAGGCCTCCCTGGTAAAATCACATTTAAAGTCAAGAAAGCCAGTTGTGGAAACATCATGGGAGGATCAATTTCCTGTGGCTACTGTCACAAAGTGCCACAAACTGGTTGGCTTAAACAACAGAAAGTTAGCATGTCACAATTCTTGAGGCCAGAATCCGAGATAAAGGTGGGTTAGAGTCTCTGCTAGGGAGGAACTGGGCCCAGCTGCTCTGCTGGCTATCTTAGCCCTGTGCGCTCACATTGTCTTCTCTGTGTCTGTCTGTGTGAAGATGCCCCTTCTTATAAGGACACAGCCATATTAGTTTAAGGCCCACCTCAAAACCCTCACCTAAACTCAGTAATCTGCAAAGGCTGTTTCCAAGATCACATTTACAAGTACTGGGAGTCAGGACTTCAGAATATTTGTGTGTGTGTGTGTGTGTGTGTGTGTGTGTGTGTGTGTGTGTGTTGGGGGGGTATTATTCAATCCATAACAATGGATAAAACCTATTGTTAAGCAGAGGGGACACTAAGTGCAAAGGCCTTGAGATGAGAAGGTTTTTAAACACGTGGGTCTTTCAAACAATGATTACAACATTCATTCAAGAATACTGTCCTGCCCAGCCAGATGTGATGCCTCACATTGTAAAGCTAGCTACTGGGGAGGGTGAGGCAGGAGGGTTGCAAGTTCCCGACCAGCGCTGGCAACAAAATGAGACCCTGTCTCAAAATAAAATAAAAAGGACTGAAGATGTGGCTTAGTGGTAGAGCATCCCTGGGTTAAAACTACACATCTTAAAAATGTGTAGGCATGCTTTCTACACAGAACGGAGCATGCTGAGGGGGACCACTGGCCTGCCTTCAGACACCTTGTCAGAGGACCACCTACTCTTCAAGACTGAGGACGGGTCTCTCTGCTGCTCTGAAACTTCCTCTCACGTTCCAGGAATGACAATCCATAACACCTCTCTCCTCAGAATATAAGGCGTTAATGAGCATGAAGGTGCTTGCTCAGTGCTATCTGTGTGAAATAATATGATTTTCAAAACTCTATATGGACAGAAATGAACTCCAAGCCTGTCGAATAACTGGCCCATGTTCACTATTAGAGAGGATAGAATTTGTTTTAATCTACATTCTGGCACAGAATTCAGCTCTGCTGCCTACAGAATTGGTTCTTAGTCATGCTTGGAAATGCTGCTTTCTATCCATCTGTTTTATTTGTTGTTGTTGTTTTCTTGTTTTTCTTGTCCTGAAGCCCTGTAAGCAAAAGAGCAGGGCATGATGGAAGGGACACGGCCTCTGGGCTGGGAGGCCAGGGTTTGAGTCCTGGCCCCACCACTTCAGGGGCTTTCCGGGCACGTCTCTTCAGCTGTCTCTAGGCCCAGAGTCCCCACCTCCAGTTAGCAGCAGGAGGTAAGAATGGCACTAACCTCAGAGGGTTTTGGGGTGAAATCAATGCCGGAGGCACGTGGAACAGTGCTGGAGAAGTCGAGGCGGGCCTTCATTCACCACACACGCTCGTTTTATTTCATTAGCTGTCACATCGGTTGGTCTATTTTTGCCCGATACTCCTTTTTGTGGCTGATCTCCCAATTATTCAATAATAATAATAATACCCCAATACAGAGGGTGATGGCTCACTAAGTGACTTTGTGTCTTCCATCTCACTGGCATGTACTCCCCAGTGTGAGCAAGGTGACCACCACACCCTAGGGCGACTGGGAGTCTCTGATGGACGCCTGTGGGTCTAGATGCCAAGGGCAGCCAGTGAGCTGGACAACATTCTGCCACTGAGCCAAGTTCTGATGTTGGCACACCATGTGTGTGTGAGCAGCGCCACCCCCTCCCAACAAATGACAGCTAACGGTCCTCTGCTGCCCTGCATCCCCCTAAGCACTCTGGGAATGGTACAGTAGCCCCCATCATCTGCAGGGCCATATCCCAAGGTCGTGGGTAGAGGCCTGAAACCACAGGCAGTAACAACCCCCTACAGTCCAGGTTCGTTCCTACATATACCTACCTACGCATACCTACCTATGATCGAGTTTAATATATACATCAGCAAATTAAGAGATCAAACCAGCTAATATTAAAGTAGAACAATTATAACAATATTCTTTGTAATAAAAATTACATGTACTCTTTCTCAAAACATCTTATTTTGCTAAAATTAGGAGATTACGTTTATCAAAGGGGACACTACCGTGATGCATTTTGTCCTCAGAAATTCCTGCGTGAATTTATTATTACAATTATGATGGATGATTTCTCCCACTTTGTGTGGGCACACAAATGCACAGAGAGTCAGTGGCTTCTTGAAATGGGTCAGCTGGGAGGTGTCGGCGCCCCTGCTAGGGCTGACTGCGCAGCTGTGAGAGACTGCACATCTAGCATGGTGCCTGCGGTCCTGCTCGTGATGGTCTCTAAGGTAGCGTTTTCCACCCTCCTGTTACTCCACCTTGTGACCTTGCCATGCAGGAGGCTGGTCCCCTCCTTCTGAATCTGCATTTGGAATAGCAGAAATGTGGCGAAGGTGACCTGGGGTGCATGCTGCAGCTGGGCCGTAGGCATTGGAAGCTCCCATGTTCACCAGCTGGGGCGACAGCTTCTTGGAACCCTGCTGCCAGGCTGCGAAGAACTGTATGCAGCCACGTGGGGAGATCCACGGTGCAGAGGGTCAAGAACACTGGACGCCAGCCTCAGCGTAGCCCCAGACCATGGTCTGAGCACCAACCTCTGCTGGTCATGCTGCCCCAGCCTACTCTAGAGAACAAGAATCTATAGAATCACCAAGGACTGTAAGTTGTTGTTGTTTTAAGCCAGTAAGGTTTGGTACACTTTCTCTGCAGCAATCAATACTCACAATAGTGTCTGGAGCTTCATTACTACGTCATTAAAAATAATCATGACTATTGGTTTTAGTTATATTAAAGAACCAGCTTCTCAGGGTTGGCAAATTAAGGAGTGAAGGCATGAACTCTGGTTTCCTGACTTCAAGGTCTCTGCTCCTTCCTCCTCACGTGCATCTCTGCAGTGTGAGTCCAGATCACACGCTCAGCTACGTGCCGTCCATCACCCTAGGAAACTTTGCCATCACCATCACCATCGCCATGTGTATTGTCATGGCCATCGCCATAGCCATCGCCCTCACCCATCCCTGGGCTGCTCCCACCCCTTGCGGAAACAGCTGCCCAGCTTCCATGTCACTCTCCTTGAGCTGCCAGGTTGCTCTTTATGGAGTGCAAATTGAACAATGTCACTTCCCTGTTCAGTGGCACCAATGCAAGCGTATCAAGAATCAGGCCTCACACTGCTGGATCTGGCCTCCCTGCCCCTGTGGCTCCTGTGCCCAGCCGCAGGGCACTGCCACCCTCTCCTCCTGACCCCTGGCACCTGCACGTGCCTTCTCTTTCTCTTTGTTCCCATCTCTATACAAATGCCATCCCCCCCCCCCCGGCCATCCTCCTCTTCCTCTTTCTTTGACTTTCTATCACTTGCCACTTGTCGACCCATTTGGATGCACACATGATTACATAAGTAATGCACATTTATTTCTGTATTTTCTCTGTTTCTAAAGTTGATGAAGCGAGGTACTGTGCTCATGTTTTAACCAAATGTCTCCCACTGCCTGGAATAAAGCAAGCTATAGTTCCAGAATTCCCTAAACCCTTTTTTGTATTGTGTTTGTGCTCTTTGTTTGGAGCTCCTGGCTGGCCGGCTTACAGCAGAATTCACTGTGTTCTTGCTGTCGTCTCTCCAGTCTGTGGGTCTGTGTGGGCAAGCTCTCTCTACTCTGGGGCTAGTGTGGATGCGGGCACGGGGACCTGTCGCTGCCTGAAGCGATTGCCGCTTGGAGCAACGACGCCATGGGAATAAGTTCAGAGGCAGACTGGAAACGAACAGGCTCTTTATTCTGCTAGCTTCTCTCTCCGGCTCCAACACACTCCTGCAACCACCACACAATGGCGCTGACCCGATGCACAATTCCCCGGGCCAAGTCTCGCGAGACCATGCAAATGGCGCTCACCTGATTCCACAATGTTCTGGACCAAGTCTCCCGAGGCCATGGGAGGTGGTAATGCTTGAACATCTTTATGGCTCACAGCTAACCGCAATCTTAGCTATCTCCTTAATTAGGGCTCCTACAGGGACCCACGGCGCACTCGCTTTTCCCTGTTGATTAACTGGCTGACCATCCACGTCTAGGGAGCTTTGTGTCCCTTCTTTTTGTGGATTGTCTGTCATAGCTTTAATGAGGAATGACACAGCTCTGACTGCACCATGACCTTTATCAGAGGACGGTTAGCTCCAGATCTCTGAGTGTCCCAGGCTCCCAGCACATTTTTCAGAGTAAGTTCAGGAGAAACAACCAAGAGCTGTTCGGTGCAGAGCGATCTGCTCATTGGCTAAAGGTGAGCAGGTGAGGAAATGGGCTCAGAGAGGCTCTGATGTGTTCGAGGTGCACCTAGCCATTGGCAGAGCTGCACTCAAACCCACGCAGCTCTTCTGTGCACAGCCAGTCCGCCCAGAGGTTGGGCTGTCTGCCGACACCTGCCATGGGGAGCGTGGCACTATGCCACGACCTGCGGAGTTCCTCAGGGCATCTTCCAGGAGCATTTCCTCCTAGCTCGGAATCCTCCTGAGTGCTTGGTTGGGCCATTCTACAATGGCTGTAATAGAACCGAGGTTGCAAGGCAGTAGCCACTAGCCAGAGGTGACTAATAAGCACCCAAATGTAGTGACTTTGAATCAAGGTGTTCTATTGATTATAAAATACATGCTACTTTGTGAAGTCTTGGTAAGAAAAAAATATGCAAAATAGCACATGACACAGAGTGCTGCCAGTGCAGAGCGACAGGCTCATTGGCTAAAGGAGCTTCTTCCTTCTGCTCTGTGTCTGGCTCTTCCTGGGGCAGCAGCAGCAGCATAGTGGCTGATAAAGTGGCCCAAGACATTGGCAATGGATAAAAGGAAATGGGTTGAATGAGCAGACTGCTGTAAGGCCAGGCAGGAAAGCCCTACAAACAGCTGGCCACTAAGGCTGCCAGGAAAATTGTTCCCCCTACCCTCATGGTGAAAAGACCTTGTGGCTTTAGGCCAGGACCCTCCAGCCTAGTGGTGCCTCCAGCGATTGGCAGCTACCAGAAACCCACTGAGCTGCTCATCTTGCTTTCCAAAGGTCGGCGAGGGAGGGCGTCCAGGATTTCAGAACCAACCTGAGGTTTCAGAAGGCAGCCCTAGGGGTGCTTCAGAGGCTGGAAAATCTCACCTGTCGGGTTTGTTTGGAGATACTCAATCTGTGTGCCATCCCTGCTAGGAGAGTCGCCGCCACACCCAAAGTCACCCAGGTGGGTCGCCCGATACAGGAGAGAGCTAGGGCAGTTTGGCGCTTTTAGTAAACTCTAAAGTACTTGGGTTTCATCTCTGATGTTTTTTGGAAGAAGTTGTTTCTGGTATGTTCCATTTTCTCCATTGTGTTACTCCCACCTCTCACTCCTGATGAACTTGAAAAGTGACTGTTCACAGACTTCAGTGAGTGAGGCTGTTGCTCAGGAGTGACAGGTGGCTTACAAGCAGAAGGGTCAGGAGCTATTTTCACTTTTCATGCTACGTGTCTCAGCAGGTTCCTGACTTGCTGAGTAGCTACCAAGGTGCTAGGGCTGATAAACAAATATATCCAGGGTCTTTTCACGATAGAACTGGCTGCACCTTGACCCAAGTGATTAGCAACTGGGATGTTAAATCTGACCATGCCTCACTGTGACAGGAGGTGGATTTTTCAAGGGTGAAAAAACAAATTAACCAAGGTATAACTTATAGTTTCCAAAAATAAAAAATAGAACAAAAGCACAGTAAATCTGGCAACTATACAAGACACTATGTGTGTTCATGATAGGTACTCCACATGTTGTATTTTTAACATTTTTAAATGAAATGTCTATATCCAAAAAAAGCTATATTGATCACTGCAGAAATGATATTTTACTTGTACTATCTAACATGGACATATTAATAAATTATTTCCATCTATTTCTTTTTAACTGTGAACTTCTCTTGGACAGCACTGCGATAGAAAGACCACCTGACCTTGCAAAGAGCATTAGCTTTTACACTCAGAACCAAAGCCTTGCTTCGGTTTCCCTGTCTGTTTTTTTTTTTTTTTTTTTTTTTTTTTTCATCATCCACCATCAGAGAGAGTGCCCACATATGCTATAGAAGCCACCACAATCATGTGGCAAACCAACATATCCAGTGTAAGCCCCGTCACGGAATGCATGGAATGTGCCTCCTTACTCTGCTCACATGATTTCCTGGTACTGGGTGACTCTTTGGTCATGGGAACCTCATACATCCTTTAAAATCATGTGGAATGCCACTTCCTGCACAAAGCCCCCAGGTAGCTTCTCCAGCTTCATCAAATGCACATAAGTCATAGATCCAAAAACGTCTCAAGTGTTTTCTTTATATAGATGGAAATACCAGTTATTGTTCCCTATTGAGGCCATTATTTAATTGTCAGTGTCTGAAATATCAGAGGGTAAATGGATCAACAAAATCTGTCAAAGATAATGGGATACCTAAATAGGCTGATGAGCTAGATAATCAATTGCTTCCTTAAAGCCTTGTGGAAAGGGCAATCTTAGGTCTCCAAAACTCCAGGAAGGAGACAAATCTTTCCACATTGGAAATGAGGCTTTCTTAGCACTAGAGTCTACATGGCACTTTTCTCAGGGGATTTGTGGTAACAGGAACCTAATCATCTTGCTTTTCCCTTGGGCTAGGCCCCCCCGTGAAAGAGGAGCACAGTTCTGGAGGTATTATGGTGTTTCCCTTCCACACAGGAGCTTTGAAAACGCTGGTCAGGAATCAGTCCAGGAACTTTGTAAGACAGGGGAGACTCTTATTTGCAGTATCATGGATACTTGGGAAGGTCTCCAGGGGATCCCTAGAGATCACATGAACCCATGGCAGAGCTAGTAGGGCAAGACACAAAGATGCCCACCTTCAATCCACACAAATGTGTCTCAAGCCCAAGTCCTCCACATCTTCCTCTAAGAATTGTTGGTGACCATGTGTGACTCTGTGTATAGCAGTGGCCTAGCATGACCAGGGCACTAGGTTCCCTTGCCAGCATCACAAGAACACCAATCCAAAAGAAGGGATGGTAATATTCAGGGCCTCCCCAAGTCTCAGTTTTCCCACATGCAGGATGTAGGTAGCTACACTCTAGCAGAAGAGCTGGAAAGACAAGAAATTGACAGAAAATGAAAGAGGGAAACTAGAGCAAAATCACCTTAGTCTGGGCTCCCTCCTGAGAGAGACAGGGATTTTAAGGGCAAGAAGATAATTTGGAAGATGAAAGAGAAGACAGGGAAGGGGCTGTAATGAGTTAAATGGTGCCCTCCCAAAATTTGTATCCTCCGCTCTGCAGAGAGTGACTGGAGTTGGAGTCAGGGTCATCAAGAGGTAGTTAAGTTCAAATGAGTTTGGGGTGGGGCTCTAGTCCAATATTCCTGTGGTCCTCACAAGAGAGGACATTGGGACCCAGACGCGTATGGGGGAGTCTATATGAGGGTAAGAGGAAAAGACCCCCATCAAAAGGCCAAGGAGAGAGGCTTCAGAAGACAGTAACCTGTTCACCTCCTGAGCTCAGACTTCCAGGCTCCAGAAAGGTGAGCAAACTTGCTGGATTGCTGAAGTTCCCAGCCTGTGGTATTTTGGTAAGTTGGCCCTAGCACACTGACACAGGGAGGGAGCAAACTACTAGAGGAACTGCCAGGGAAGGGAAGGAGGCCACCCAGGATGCAGCAATGAGCAGGGCCCCAGCTGGGGCCCCAGGCTTCAGCCCCACTGAGAACAATGAGAGGGCATAAACAACTGAGACACGCCCAGGCGTGGGAGGCTGGGGTGTCCATCCTCCAGGTCCCTCTTGTTATTGGCAGCAGACAATGGCCAGGGCATCAGCTACCTGGCCTGAAGTTCCTGAAGTCAGAGAGACTGCTCAGACCAGAGCATAGTACTTCCCTAAGTGCCCAGGAGACATGGGCATAGCATTTACAGCATCTGCCACCAAAATGCTTAACGAATGTTAGTCACTCCCAAAAATGAAGGTAACATTGATTTATTCAACATATAATTACTTGCCCTAGGCCTTGTCCTAAGCTCTGGGATTGTCCAAGTGATAGCATCCTGCCACCCTTCAACTTAGAGGTAAGTGGGACGGAGGTGGTCGGGGAGGTAGATAGGAAACTTAGTAACCAACAAATAACTCAGAGAGTGAGAGGGACTACATGGGAAAGGAAGCAGGACGAGGTGGACCAACTGGACAGGGGTCACTAGTACTTATAAGGCAAGGGACAACAGCCTAGAAACCCTGCTATAGACTTCCACACAGAAAGGGAGAACAGCTTGTCTTGCCAAGAGACTTGGAATTCCAGGGAGAGCCCAGGCCTGGGGAACTGAAAAATTTATTTCTGGGAGAGCAGAATGTGGAAGGGGAGAACCCTGAGGAAGAATGGAGAAAAGACACAAATTAAATTTTTTAAAGGGCAGGCAAGTACACACTGAGGGAAGTGGCCTTTAGCTGGCACTAAATTGTCTTCTGGTATTCTGATGAGTTTCAAAGTTCTAGAGACATAAATAGTCCAGTCAGAGATGAACCAAAGAATAGAATTCATCATGAAGGAAATCAGCCAGTTAATAGGTATGTATTTAAACATTCTCCACAGTTTGGCCTTGGACAAATAATTTAGCAGCAGAACGTGCAGGTGGCCTCTGACCACGGAGGCCTTAAGTCTAGTTCTCAACCGGGGGAGATTCTCTCCCAAGGAGACGTGTGGTCATATCTGGGGGACATTTTGAAAGTCACAGCTAGGGAACCCCACAGGCATGTGATGGTAGACGCCAAAGATGTTATTAAATAGACAAAAATACATAGAACAGCACCCTCCACTCCAGAATCATCAACCTAAGATATCAGTAGTATCCAGGTGGAATCCTGCAGGTAACAGAGTCACTGGACCTCAGCCCTTCACTGCAATGTGGAGGCCAGTTTCCTTTTGCACATCTCTCAGAACCTATGACAAAGCCACAATGCATTAGAAGCTAAATACATTTCAATTACCACACGAGAAACGCTGAGCATTAAGGCAGCGTGATGTAGTAGAAAAAGAACAGGACCGAGACATAGATGTCCCTTATTTCTCCTCGTCTAACTTAATGTGACTTAAGGCCTGGGACAGGGCCAATCTGACCCTTGGTTTTCTTATTTGTCAAAATAATATGGGTGTGAATGTGTAATGGACACATACAGCAGCCAGCAGCAGAGGACACAGGTGAACCCTCCAGCTTCTGTCACGCCGCCATCACTCCACGCCCACCTTGGTTGCTGCAGAAATTGCTCCAAGGTCATTATCTTCAGTTCTAATTTGGAATACAGTAACTAGGTGTTTAAATTATTTTACAGGTACACATCAGTCCCAACTCCTTGATAATTTAATTTTAGCAAGAATTGGTTTATAAGAATTGAAATCAGGCTTTAGTCTCTTATTTCCCATATTTTGGTTTTAGAATTACATAACTTGATGATGGGCACAGAGAATCATAACATTCAAGATCATTTGTAATTGAGAAGGAAGGGTCGGGGTCAGATTAGCATCAATAAAACATATTTATCAATGGGGAAAAAATTGAAATTGAAAAAAAATGTAGACATTATTTTTCAATACTCTACTTTGCAGTGGCTTTTTTATTCTTAGCAATAAGTTCTTCAGAAGGGAGGTAGACTTAAATTGAGGAGATTAGGACAGAAAAAAATAATGCTTCTGAGACAGTAAAAACAAACCTTTTTGCAAGAGGTCTTTAGTTTTAATCCCTAAAGGTTTATCCACTCATTTGTCAGATCAGTGGACTAGCTAATCCAAAACCAACGACAGCAGGATTTAAAGGAACACAATGAAGGCCACTCCTGGGGCTGCACCACAGTGACAAGGACGGTAGGGAGAGGCAGTTGTGCCCAATGGCATACTGAGCCTGGCACTCTGCCCAGGGGCTTTGTTTTCTATCACCTTCACTTGGAATTCACAAAAGTCATTTTCCCTCCCATTTTACAAATGGGAAGAAGCGAGGCTCAGTGGCATTATGAAACTTGTCCAAAGCCCCTCCGGAATGCCCAGGGCAACATTATTTAAAATTTCAAATATTCACACCCATTGACTTATTGAAAATGTCTACAAGTAATTTGGGAATGATTATCTTCCAGTTCACAGAAATTACAGAACACTTTTAATGTGATATCAGTTGTCCTAAGAGTCAAGATGGGTTTCGTTCAATGTAGCCCCAAGTTCGGATCTAGAAATAGAAAATCCAGAGTTGAGGCCCAGCCTGGCTTTGTAAAAGTCACTTGACATCCCAGGTTCTGCACAGGTCAATAAAGGACACAAATGATATATAGATGGATATAATTCAATAATGTGCATCAATTGCTTCTTTTGAATCTTACAACAACTTGTTAGGATCAAGGACTCGCACCTACAATTCAGTGGCTTGTTCCTTCTGCAGTTTTTAAATTCCATCAGTCTGGAAAACTGCCTGTTATTTTTCATTATGTAATCTGGATATAGTCAGTGGCTGACAAATAATAGAGTTTCTAAATGTCTCTTGGCAAAAAAGAATATCCAGTAAACATGTTTAAAAGAACACATTCCCCTTACGCCTAATCCCAGCATGTGCAATGGTGAGTGGTAACTCAGTCGGAATGGTGTATCATTTGAGTTCACTGTCCCATTTTAATCAATCAAATAAATGGCCACCATCGCATAGGATGTCAATAAAATTATTGAAACCAAAGTCATTTCTGAACTCAACTGCATGCTTAATGCAGAAGAAAGATTAGCAATTATATTCTTGCAGACAATGATGTTTGCTGATTGCAAACTAGGCTAGTCACGGTCCTCACGCAGAGCCCATGTATAACATCACAAGGCTTGAAATTTACGGATTACCTTGAAGTGACCCCAGGCTGAACCTTAAACTCACACAGCCAACTGCCTATGTGGTATTCCCATCTAGTCACCCCAAAGGCATTCCTGGTTTAACACATGTAACGCTGCGGTCTTGATCTTTTCCTTGAAACTTGCTTCTCCCCTCAGCGACCCCGTCTTGATAAATGACAGCTTCATTCATTAAAGTTGCTCAGGTCAAGAACCTTACACCCATCCATGATTGCCCTCTTTCTATTAATACCACTCACTTTCAGTTCGTCAGCATTTCCTTTGAGCTCCGCTTTGACAAATGCCTAGCATCTGACCATTTCTCTCGTTCTCTATGACTACCATCAGCCCCGTCTACAATAAGGTCTCTTTTGAACTACAAAAATAGCCCTAATGGCTCTCTCTGCTTTGACCCTTCATCACCCATAGTTAAAATATCTGGTTTGGTCACTTTTCTCTTGTGGTTTTCCATATTTCTAAAACTCACTCTGACTCTGCCCTTGTCTCATTGGATGTCATGCTATTCCTCACGAATATCAGGAAAAGTTTTCCTGAGGGCTTCATTGGTACTATTTTTCCAGCCAGGGACTTGGTCTGTCTTGATCATGCTGAACTTTTAGTGCCTATAATAGTGCCTGGTCTAGAGGCCTCACTCGATGAAACCTGCACTATGTTAACTAGTTTTGAAAAATATCACACAAATAGTCATCTATCTATGTACTCAACCAAGTATTCAGAAGTTATGGTGTCAGACACCGGGAATAGATTGTGATTATGAAAACAAGGATCTTCTACTCTGAGATTTTTAATGTTTTGGAGAGATAAGCATTAAACAATACATCAATAAATTAATAAATTATTATTTCAGTGAACATGTGGTAGAATATCAAGATGAAATAGGTAGGGAATGGGGCACTCCCAGTAGCGTAAGAATCCAGGTAGCCTGGTATGTTGGTTTTCCAGAGTTGCCATAACCAAGTACCACAAACAATGGAAATGCATTGCTTGCTATTCTGGAGGCCAGAAGACTGCTCTCGGGATGTCAGTAGTGTCGTTTTGCTCTGAGGCCCTAAGCAAGGGTGTGTTCTGTGCATCTCTCCAAGCTCCAGGCAATTCGCTGACATCAGTCTTAATGACCTCTTCTGAACATGACCATGTCTACAGAGAACTCTCTCCAAATAGGGTCATTATCTGAGGCACGGAGGACAGGACTTCAAAATGTTGGTTTATAAGCGATACGATTTAATTCACAACAAATAGAATGGAAGTTTGGACAAGTGCAGCTTGGCAGGAACCAGGGCATTGAAGGTAAGTCTGAAGGAAGATATGTCAGTATGTGTGGATGACTTTGATGTGATCTGTCTGTCACTGTTGAGCGCTCTGGTCAAGGGCTGTCCATGTCCTTTATTTGTCGGGTTCCGTGGACACTTTGTGTCTTCTACTACTCCTCAGGGAGTTTGCCTGGATCTCATGTTTAAACCTGACTGAGAAGCTCTGTCACTGACCAATAAGAAAGACCGAGGCAGAAGCAGGTGCTCCTTCTTAAGAGCAGGTGTGTTCTAAATACCCACAGGGATCTGGATAGAGGTGCTGTGCAAGCGGCTGGCCACGTGGGTCTGGAGGTAAGAGGATTAGTGAGAAGGGGTCTAAAATTGTGTTCACCAAGTATGAATGGTGTGCCAAGCCTGGGATGACCCAGGGATAGAAGACTCAGAAGGAAAGGGGCCCAGCACTGTTCCTGGAAGCCCTAGAGAATTTTCACATGGAGAGAAATAAAAGGAACCTGTCAAAGGAACCCATAAGGAGCATCAGGTGAAATGAGAAGATCCACAAGAGGTCATGGTACAGCAGCAGAGAAGAGAGAGCGTCCAGAAAGATGGGCAGGTGGGATGCACCTCTGCCCGTGAGAGGTGGAGTAGTAGAAGGCACAAAGTGTCCACGGAACCCGACAAATAAAGGACATGGACAGCCCTTGACCAGAGCTCTCAACAGTGACGGACAGAAGCCAGGCTGGAGGGCACCGGAAGGGAGGTAAGGAAATGAATGAAGCTCTGCCAAACTGTCTTAGCAGAGGAGAACCATTGACAAGGCAACTACCAGAAGAGGAAATGGAGGCCAAGGAGGGGCTTCTTTTTGCTATAACTTTGAGGATGCTTGTATTCTGGTGGGACTAAATCCAGTCGAGAGGAAAACGTAAGGCTGGTCTCATAGTGGGGAGGCAGCTCTGAAGCCATTCTTAATATCACCTAACAGAGATGAGAACAAGGAAGTTTTCAGATGCTAAGAAAACCTCATCAGTCATGCAACCAGATTTCTGCAGGAGCCCTGTTTGTGGAGATAGCTAAGATTGCGGTTGACTATTGGGCCATGGGGCATTTCCGCTTTCCGTAGTCTCACGGGATGAAGGGGTGAGCAGATTTCAAACAAAAAAGTGGTCTCCGGACTCTGAAATCCTTTTCCGCAAATCAGTGCCTGAAGCACCTGTCATTGTATTCCTTTATTTTCTACAAGAAACAATTTCCCCCAGTTACTCATTTTAAAGAAGGGGTTGGGGGTGCTTGTGTCCATAAATTTGAACAATTTTAGGCAAATATCCTATTATTTATGTTTGCTTTGGAATGTGACAAGTAATAACAATTGATTATGAAATATGGATTCTTAATGAAATAAGGGCCTAATGGGTGGGTCAGTCTTTCAGGGACAGAGTTGAAGTCTTGTGGGGTGCTGAGTTGGAGTTTACGCAGGCTTCCATATGGAAAGAACAGGTGAGAACCTCTTTCTATGGGCAGAGAAGAAGGATCTTGGCAGAACAGAAATGTTTTGCAGGAGGCAAGGCAAATTAAACACAAGCAATGGTCCCAGATTAAGGACAGAAGCTTAAAAGGAAAACTAAATATTTGTGTGTGCGTGCATGTGTGTATGTGTGTGTGTGTGTGTGTGTGTATGTGTGTGTCTGTCTTTTCTAAACAGCATTCAACAATCAGTTTGCTTTGAGGAACTTCATAGTAAATAGAAAGACAAAATAATAGTTCTCCTCCAGTTATAAACAGAGATGAATATGTAGATGGCAATCACTGATACCATTTAATCAGGGATAATGAAATTAATTTGTATTGGAATCCAAGATTATGTGCTGTTTTCACCTTTGCTTTAACTTAGATATAATCTTGCTTAAGGAAAAAACAGCAGAAGTTAAATAATCTAAACTGTTTCTCTAATAAAGTCTTACAAATTAAGGGAATGAATAAATGTAATTGTTTTGATAGTCCAGGTTTTCTCGATTTTCATCTTTTTTTTCTTATTTTCGCTTCCAAGTCTTCCTTAAGCTCTTTAAAATAGAAACCGCATTTCCCTGGAGACAGCTAAGCAAATTTCTAGCCAAGCTCTAACCTTGAATGTATTAAATCATTTTAAAAACAAAAATTTCATGAGAGGTCAAAATAAGGATCTCTGTATTCCCATAAATAAATTCTTTCAAGTAAATACCAATTATGTATAAACTTAGCAAGTGGTAAAACAGCTTCCCTAATAAAAGGAAAAAGAATTCCTCTCTTTAAAAATGCTGGTGCTCATTTTCTGGCTCTATTCCTACTGAATAGCTCTGTGAATCCTGAGCTTCAGGCTGACAGTTTGCCAAGAGGGGAAGCTGCCTGGCTCTGTCTACCTTACCAGAATGTTTTGAGAATTCAATCAGATGGCAAATAAAAGAGCATGCTCAACAGGTTTTCAGAGTCCCCCGTGCTGTTCCCTGAAACAGTACATTTGGTGGCAGGAGGCCCATGGTCTGCAGTTATGTCAAGGTCCTCTCACACATGCTTTTCTCTGACCAGCTTCTTTAGAGCGAAAAAGTCATCTCCGGCTTTCTGGTGAAGGCTAAGGGCCTTCCAGTCTTTAGAAAGGGACCCTCATCATGAGAACAGTGATTTAGAGATTAATATATTAAAAATAAAGAAGTGAATGAATTTTTGTGGATTTGGAGGCTTGTTACCAGATAATGATATCCAGTGACACTATCACATGGACTCCCTGACTTGTTCTCTGGATACCAAGAATTGGCTTCAGGAAGTCATTCGTAGCTCTGATCGATTTCCAAGAGGCTGAGATTGAAGAGATGAGAGGTCACTTCCCCCGGCCAAGTTAAATATTCCCTGCCCAACTTGAGCTGTGTCCGACCACGATGACAAGCCTTCAGTGTGCTTTGCTTTTTCCATTGTGCACATGTGTCAGCCAAGGCCAAGCCATGCTCAATGTTTGCATCAGATGGACAGGGAATGTGCATTGCTCTTCCCAGATGTGCCCAGATGTTCTACACACTTCCACAGCGGATCGTGTCCTTCTGCCTGTGTGTCCTTGCTCTGCTGACGTTTGTGTCATGCTTTTGGGAATAATCAGTCACAGCTCTTCTCTGTCCTACTCTGGGATTTATAAAATAAGGAAAACATTGCTTTTGCATTTTGTGGCATAGTGTTCTTGAGCGTGTGTTATGTTTTTTGAATGTGTGGTATCCCCCCAAAAAACTCAGGTGTGAGACTTGCAAGAATGCCCAGGGCTGAGAGGTAAAATGATCAGACTATAAGAGCTGTAACCTAATCAGTGGATTAATCCACTTGATTGGATTAACTGGGTGGGAACAATAGGCAGATAGGGTGTGACTGGAGGAAGCTGGTCACTGGGGATGTGCCTTTGGGGTTTATATGGTTTCTAGTGACTGGAGTCTCTGTCAGCTTCCCCTGTTGCCTTGGCCTGAACTGCTTTCCACCATGATGTTCTGACTCACCTCAGGCCCAGAGCAATGGGGTCAGCCAACCATGGACGGAACCTCTGAAGGCATGAGCCAAAATAAACTTTCCCTCCTGTCTTCTGGTCACAGGGACAAAAAGCTGATCAGCACAGTGGGCGTGGCACAGCGAGGGTTTCCTATTCATTACAAAACATCACCAATTGTGAAACTCTCTCAGCATCACCACATCTGATAAGCTCCCTTTGTCCCTGCAGACTGGCCCCCTATGTTGATTACTCAGAACAATTTTGCTCCACATTAACCATCATAGGTATGGTGACTCACGTGCTTTGTTGACATGACATCCTCACTCTGCTGTTCCCTCTCAGGGCACAGAAGGACTAGCCAAGACAGGACCCAATGGGGTCGGTCTCTTCTCCCCCTTCCCTCCGGGCTCTACAAGTGGGGGCAGCAGTGTGGGGATTAATTTTCCTTCTTACATAAATTACCATAAGTTTCTGTTTCCTTCTTTAGAGGGAAAAGGGTGTCTCAAATAAAATTTTATAAGCTATTCTTTAAGTTTAGAGCTTTATTTTAGATTTACAGAAAAATTATGAAAGTTATAGAACGTTCCTAAAAAGCCTTCACCAGTTTCCCCAATTATTAACATATTTACATTAGTGTGGTACATTTGTCAAAACCAATGACCCAATGTCCATCTATTGGTAAATAAGTTCATAGTTTATTTAATTTAGTTTCCATTAAGTGTTTACTTAACGTTCTTTATCTATTCCAAGATTCCATTCAAGATACCACATTATTCCAATAGGTTTTGATGTTTAACTGTCAAAAAATAAATTCTGAGATAATTCTTGATGTAATTTTTCAGAAACTCTAAATCACATTTTAAAAAAGTAAATAATAATAAGAAAATAAAATTTCAGAAGACAAACACCACAGCTTCATGAGATCATGAATCTGAGAGGGGGTTTCCATGTGATATTCTCTAGAGCTATTCTAGCAGTGATGAGATGGGACAGAGAGACAGCTGGGCCTTTGCTCAGTTTCATTGCTGAGCAGGGAGGGTGTCGGGGATAGAGCTCTTGGTGGGTGTCAGTAAGCACTCTCCATTTATTTGGCAATTTCCAGCATTATCAATCCTGCCATGCTGAGCAGAAGACAGAAAATTCCCAGGCTGACTCTCTTATAGCTGGGTCAGGCATGGCTTCCTTCAGTGACACTTAGCTGTGGAAATGAACAATGTGAGGAGGAGGCAGTTGGAGTGCCATTGGGACATCGGACAGCTCTCATTCCCAAGTGAGAGTGAGGCCAGCCTTCCTGAGGGGCCCTCACAGTGTGACTCCACTCTGTCCCTGGCTACCCAGCTCCAGAGGCCCTGAGGACACTTGGCATTGTCAAGTTCCCTCTAGTAAGTCATTTTCTGAGTAGCTTCTGAAAGGGTTTTGTTGATTTCAACTACATATGCTGACAAATGTAACTGGAATTCCCAGAAACCCTTTCCATGATTATTTTTTATTGCCACTACACAATTGGTCTCTGCAAACATTGATTAGTATCAAAATGATGATAGTTTGAGTGTTTTCTCCTGAACTCCTGTGGGATCATCAGCATCGTTGGGCCATGGTACTCTGAAGGGCATGAAAGACAGAGAGAGAGAGACAGTGGTGCCACAACCCGTGGCTCAAGCAGGACAGATGATCTTGTTATAACCATACATCCATTGGGGAACAAAGAAATTGACTGACAGCAGATCTTAAGCATGAGCCTGGTCTCATACATCCAGATATTTGGGAAATTTTTGAGGAGGAATGTCCAAAAGTCTAGAATCTAGGTAGGTGAATCAGTAGGCTCAAATCACTAGATCAAAACTAGCAGAGTTATATTATTTGGGGGAAGTTGGTCACCAGTTGGAGTCTTTTGTGGGTTTCCTGTATAGGTTCTAGGTTCCAACTCAGGGCCAGGAAAGACAAGGGTGGGGAGAGTCTCTGCAGGTAGTAGTAACATCAGGGCATCTCTGCGTCTTCCACGATGGATGGGACTCTGCTTCCTGTCCTCCTTGGCTCCTGCCTGCTCCATCCCTGATCAGTGTCACCTTTTACATCCTTCCCTTTCAGTCCCCACTTGTCATATCTCCAACTTGCAGGTCCTTGTTTCTTGCTCAAATTATGACAAGAACTTTACTTTAGGAATGTTTGACATTTTGGGTTTTTTTATTTAAATCTTTGCTTCTTTGAAATTTATTTTCCTATAAAAAGTGATCCTGATTTTTTCTGCTAATGGTTTACCAGTTGTCTCAAAATGTATTGAATACAGTATGTTTCTCCACTGATTTTAATGCTTCCTACATCCTATCATAATTTCCAGTATATTCTTGGCTCCAGTTTGGATTTTCTTTCATTCATTGTTGTGCCAATTTCTGTGCCAATTATAAGAGTAATAGGCTTACCCTGATAAGCCTATGACAAGTCTAATGTAAGGGTAGGCTTATAATGTTTTGATTTTTGAAATTAAAGCTCTGATTTTTGCTTCTCCATTTTGGAGTTATCTTTTCTTTTGTGGTGTATTCATTTTTAAAGTTGAACTTTAGAAAAAAAAGATGCAAATTTTAAAAATCATTGGGACTTTGACAGAAGTGCACTGAATTTGTACATTCAGTATGAGTCAATTGCCACTTTCCCAATACGAGCCTTTGCTCCTCTCAAACCAGATAAATGACTTCATTCCCTCATTCTTTCATTCACATAAGTGGGCTCCTTCAGTTTCATCATAAAAATCCTAGGTATTCCTGTTAAGTATATATATATGTATATATATGTATATATGTACATATATATACATATATACACACACATAAATATGCATCTTTTTATATATTTATATTAATACTATTGCTATTGTGAATGGGAATTTTTGTTCCATTTGCCTTTACTTGTTACTATGAGGAAGTTATTGTACTTTGTACATTTTTATCTGCTAAATTTACTGAACTTTAATATTGCATACAATAGTGATTCAATGGATCTTGTTAAGTTTTCCCAAAATATAATCAGAACACCTTCATGACATTTTTTTTTCACCTCTGTTAAAGTTTGAACTTAAAAATAAAGAACACATAAAAGTCAAGTCTGCTGATTATGATAACATGAAAACAGGAACTGAAATTTGAAATTTAAATTTAATTTTTGTTAGGTTATACTAAGAACTGTGACAAAAAAATAAGAAAGGAAAAGAAAGATACTGTTACAGCTGGACAATGGGCCAGGAATGCAGGCACAGGATTCCCAAAACATGAATAGGTAGGAAATAGAAGAGAAGATGCTCAAAGCCAGAGGTGATGAGAAATGGAGGAAGATGCGGCATCTTCAAGCCTGTCAAATCAACATGGATTAGAAGTTCCGCGAGCATGAGGGGAGAATGGGACACAATACAATCGGAAATAGAAATAGAAATGGAGTGACTGTCTGAGGAGAGTCTAGTGATAATATACGAAATTCATGCAGTGTATCTCTTCTGCCCAGCAATTCTCTTCAACTAATTTTGCTCACAACTGATTCAGGAGAGTGTATAATAACACATGCTCTATGGATGTTCAACAAGGCATTTTTTAATAACAGCCCCAAATTAAATGTCCATCCTTAAGGAATTGGTTAAATTAATGATAGTATGTGCATAAAGCAGAATATTCTATGACCATTTTAATAATAGTGTGCAGCAGTATTATCCAAATATAAAAGCATTTCCGAACATTTTATGCAGCAATAAAGTAGTAGTATATTTATTGTAATCCTATTTCTCTGAAGTTATTTCTATATTTCTATATGCATATAACTTTCCTAAGCTACCACCCCTGCTTAAAATCAATTTAATGTGTCTTCACTAGGAAAAGGATTCCAACTCTTCATTCTGTCCCACGACTTCCTGCCTTGGCTGCCCTGCCCAAATCTTCCTACCGTCTGCTTCCGCAGTCTCAGGTCAAGGCGGGCCCCTCCCTCATGGTGCCACCATGCTGGTGTCTCAGAGCTGAGGACACACCAAGCCCCTCTCACTCCAGTGCCTCTTCCTGCTCACCCCTCTTTTTTATATATTTATATTAATACTATTGCTATTGTGAATGGGAATTTTTGTTCCATTTGCCTTTACTTGTTACTATGAGGAAGTTATTGTACTTTGTACATTTTTATCTGCTAAATTTACTGAACTTTAATATTGCATACAATAGTGATTCAATGGATCTTGTTAAGTTTTCCCAAAATATAATCAGAACACCTTCATGACATTTTTTTTACCTCTGTTAAAGTTTGAACTTAAAAATAAAGAACACATAAAAGTCAAGTCTGCTGATTATGATAACATGAAAACAGGAACTGAAATTTGAAATTTAAATTTAATTTTTGTTAGGTTATACTAAGAACTGTGACAAAAAAATAAGAAAGGAAAAGAAAGATACTGTTACAGCTGGACAATGGGCCAGGAATGCAGGCACAGGATTCCCAAAACATGAATAGGTAGGAAATAGAAGAGAAGATGCTCAAAGCCAGAGGTGATGAGAAATGGAGGAAGATGCGGCATCTTCAAGCCTGTCAAATCAACATGGATTAGAAGTTCCGCGAGCATGAGGGGAGAATGGGACACAATACAATCGGAAATAGAAATAGAAATGGAGTGACTGTCTGAGGAGAGTCTAGTGATAATATACGAAATTCATGCAGTGTATCTCTTCTGCCCAGCAATTCTCTTCAACTAATTTTGCTCACAACTGATTCAGGAGAGTGTATAATAACACATGCTCTATGGATGTTCAACAAGGCATTTTTTAATAACAGCCCCAAATTAAATGTCCATCCTTAAGGAATTGGTTAAATTAATGATAGTATGTGCATAAAGCAGAATATTCTATGACCATTTTAATAATAGTGTGCAGCAGTATTATCCAAATATAAAAGCATTCCGAACATTTTATGCAGCAATAAAGTAGTAGTATATTTATTGTAATCCTATTTCTCTGAAGTTATTTCTATATTTCTATATGCATATAACTTTCCTAAGCTACCACCCCTGCTTAAAATCAATTTAATGTGTCTTCACTAGGAAAAGGATTCCAACTCTTCATTCTGTCCCACGACTTCCTGCCTTGGCTGCCCTGCCCAAATCTTCCTACCGTCTGCTTCCGCAGTCTCAGGTCAAGGCGGGCCCCTCCCTCATGGTGCCACCATGCTGGTGTCTCAGAGCTGAGGACACACCAAGCCCCTCTCACTCCAGTGCCTCTTCCTGCTCACCCCCTCTGCCTGACCCAGCCTTCCTTTAGGTCTCAATGAAAAGATCATCCTTTACCAAAGACTTTGGTCACTCTGTGTAAGTGTGCCCCATCTTTACGGGCAACGTGTTTGGCTCCCCACACATCCCTTGTTACAACACTTAGTTGTTTATATCTTCATTGTTTGCTTGTTTCCTATCCACCTCTGACACTGTTCAGGAAACACAGTGAACCCAAGGACCATAAAATTCTTCCTTCAATATTGCTTGGCTTATATCAGAACATAAATAACTATTGTTAAATACTATGCATAAAGAAATATCTGTAGATATTTTCTGAGAGATTAATGCTCATTTCCTGGCATTGATAATTTTGATTTAATTTCTTTCCATATGCTTTTTATATATTTCTATCATGATATTGTGTTTATTACATTTCATATTTATAATTATGAAGATATCTTCTCATTTATTTACCTGTTCATTAATATATATACATATATGTATGTCACAAATGTATACCTGTTAACATATATGCAAACATATATATGCATTTCTATAGCATATATATATATTAATACACCTTAATAAACAGGTCAATATATGAATACACACATATATATAAATAATATATACACACACACGCATCGGGGATCTCCAGATAAACAGAACCAGTAAGATATGTATAGATATGTATTAATAGAGAGATTATGAGAAATTGACTCATATGATTATATTGGTCAAGAAGTCCCATGATCAGTTGTCTGCAGCTGGAGGTTGAAGAAAGTTGGTGGTGTAGTTCTGCTTCAAGCACAAAGGCCTGAGAACAAAGGGATCCAATGGTGTTAAATCTGATCTCATTTCAAGGACCCAAGAATGAGGACACCAAGAAGAGTGAGCAAGACTGCTAATTCACCTACCTGGTCTTTTGCATTTTGTTGCTCAATGAATCGGAGGACTCCCAGTCACAATGCTTAGGGTAGTCTCATAGACAGAGAGAGACAGACAGAGAGAAAGGCGGAGTTAGAAAGAGATAGAGAGCATGTATATGTGCATGTCTTTTGTTCTAAAATGTCCTTCTGATGACCATTCACCATTGCTTAATACACTGTGACTCACAGAGTTTCAAACACGAGAGCATGACATTCAAGACTTTTACAAAGCTGCTTCAATGCAATGTTCCTTTTAAGTCTTACTTTCTCCGTGTGTTTGCATCCTGCTGACTCCCCTGAGCTACAGCCACAGTGGAAGCTTCCCATCCTGGATGCTGCCTTGACCCTCTCCTTCTCTGAGCTGTTGCTAACAGCCTGTCTTTTTATGGAATGTTTGTCTCTGCCTTCTATGCCTGCTGAATTCTTGGTTCATTCTTTTCAGTAAGGTGACACATGGCCCTATAAAAAATCACTTCCTGGTTATCTGATAGCCAATTCTACCCCTATAGGGAGAACTTTGAGTGGGAACCTTGCCATGCTTAACTTTCATTCTGCCATCTAGATATTGGCAAGTAGGTGTTATATTAATATTGTCTTTTACTTGGTTAAGTTAGAAACAATTTCACAAAAAGAATGCTCAGGTTACTTTTTTTAATAATAAAATTTCTACCAATCAGTGGGATAAAACAACAGTATGTGTTATATTATCTTCCACTCTTTTTGGTCACTTCAGGAAGGATGCAACTGAGCAATTCTGGCCTAGCAGCTTTCATGTCATTGAAGTCAGACAGGAGGTGGAACTGGAATAGTGACAGAACTGGTCGACCATCTCACTCTCTTCCTTTAATCTCCTTTAATCTCCAGGCCTCTCCCGGTGGTCTCACCACATAGACTAGATTGGGCTTCACCACAACATGGCAGCATCGGAGCAATCCCACTACCTGCATGGCACTCAGGAGCCCAGAGCTAAAAGTCCCAGCCACCACAGTGATGCTCCATCACCTTTCATCATCCAGCCTCAGAAATCAGGCAGGCCACCTCTGCTGCATTCTATTCCATAAAAATGACCCCCTAAAGCCAGCCCAGATGTCAGGGAGTGGCCCTAAACCCCCCCCCCCCTCAGTGGGGACACTTTCATACCACGGGTGGAGATGTTCTGCAGTTACCATTGATTGTCTTCCATCCCACACCTGCACCCCCAAAGATGTGGGGATTTCACACATTGAAATGAATAAGAATTAATGCAAGAACTACACTATCAGCTCTGACTACATGCATCCTCTATGGAAGCACCTTTTCATCCAGTTAAGAAAGAAGCAAACACAAGTAAAAAAAAAAAAAAAAAAATCTCTGGAAGTGCTAAGAAGGCAACTTTGATGTTGGCGATTCACAACAGACATGGAAGTTGCTAATTTCTGCTTTTATCAGTAGCTGTGCTCCCCAGATCTAAACATACAGGACTTCTGAGTTAAGGGTCTAGGAAATCCTACTCAGGTGAATATATTGATGTAGAGTCCCACATGCATACCATAGATCTTACAGTGGACAGGACTTTAGATTCTCCAGAGTCCACATGTGTCCACTGCTCATTTCTCCACTCTTCATATCAGAGACGGGCTCACAGCCAGGTAAAGAGCAAATAGGAAGCTATTGCTGCAGATATGGAAGAACCCATATTGAGCTATAGATTCTGCCAAATCTGAAGGTTCAAAATGGGAGAAAAGAACATAAAGACCAGAGGGGAAAAAAAAATGAGAGCATTGATTTTGGCTAAGGGAGGATTTAAGAAACAGGATGAGTTCCATAATTACATTTGTCTTAATCCATTGGACAGCATCAACAAAATACCACAAAAAGGTATTTCTCACGGATCTAGATGCTGGGAAGCCTAAATCAGGGAACTGACAGATTTGTTGTCTGCTGAGGGCTTATTTCCTTGTCCATAGATGTAACCTTCTTGCAGAGTCCTAACATGATGTAAAGGCATCTCTTATAAGGGCATTCATAAGGGCAGAGCCCTTGTGACCTAATTGCCTCCCAAATCTCTGTCTCCTAATATCATCTAATTAGTGCTAAGTTTTCAGCATGTATGTTTTGGAAGGAAAGAAACATTGAAATCACAGCAAGAGTTAAAAATACACATGCATAGATTTATGTGTGTACTTGTTTGGAGAACTGTCTGACAAAAGTGAAATTGCACACAGTATTTGCTAACCTCTTATTCATGTGAGGCTCTCCACCTGACTCAGGGTGGCTGCAGAGAGCACACAGCCTGTCGGGTTGCAGAACTTCATGCTCATGTGGGAAGAAGGCTGAGCATGGGGACCTATTTGTCCAGCAGACACCTTAGCAAGGTATGAAAAATGACGGAAATTATGGGCCAGAAAAATGACGAAAATTATGGGCCAGAAACAGCCATAGTCCTCTGCATGGACCTGTGCTACATGCCAGCTTTGCGTGGAAGAGGACAGGAGACATGGGCTGCACAAGAGAGAGAAGGGATCTCACCTATGTGAAAATAGACAGTGCTTCTTGGGGTTGGAATTAATGTCCAAATTGCTTCAGCTATGCCAGCAGCTATTTAATTATCCATTCACTTTATGATCCAATGCCATTTTATTCTCTTCAAATAAAGTTGACTTAAACTTATGACCAAAGGAGATATATGTTTATAACCTTCAACCCCCTCCAAACAAGTCAGTAAGTTGAAAAATCAATAAAAGAAAGCACTTATTAGATCTAGGGTCTGGTTTAGTTAGTTCAACTAGGGTAGTAAAAATCAGTACTTCACTTGGCAGACCTACTGTGTGTGAGGCATTGTGCACTATGCAATGTCACTTTAGTGATCTTCAGAAGATCTAAGTTCATTCAGTAGGTGTTCTCCTTTGAATTTTGCATGATCAAGTGAACCTTCAGAAAGGTGAGTCAGTCTTCCCAAAGTGACCCAGTATGGATAGTGCAGTAGGTAGGCCAGTCTGGATTCTGGGACTTCTTCTTTCCACTGTAACATTACATATGTCTTTTGGCACCTGACAGAGAAATTTGGCTCACTTCATGTGCATAAGTGAAATAAGAAGATAAGTAATGTTTCCTTTGTTCTCTTCTTTAATTTACATGGTGCCATTACAGAATGGAAAGAACGCTCAGGTTTGAGTTCTGGCTTCACCATTGTTTGGCACCAGGTTCCTGGACAAATATCTCACGTTGGTTTTTTGACCCCAGTTCTTTGTAAGTGGAAATAATAAGTCTTACTCATATCATGAGAGCAGCATGAGATTAAGATAAGACTTTGTATAGGAAAACGCATTGGAAACCTTAAACTCCAAACATCTCATGATTGACATACTGCCCTCCATAGTCATAGAATTATCTGTTGCATCCATTTCTGGTCCATGGGTCCCATTAATGGCTTGGCTTTCAATGATGCATTGTGTATTGTAGGATGAAAGACTTGTTGGGAGACCTCTCATGCAGCATTTTGTATTGCCAACTTCACAGTTGTGAGCTAATGCAAGAGGTAACTTCATGTGAGGAATTTTTCCAACCTAGAGATTCTCTGGGATTCAAGGAGTGTGCACTGTCATGCCTTCTGCTAACTTGAGAAGGTGCTTGACTCTCACCTTTTTCATGTAGGCCCAGACTCATGGATTCATACCTTCATGGTAGATAATTGTCATGTGGCCGTCTTGACTCTCATGACTGGAAGACTGAGTCATCTTCATTCATCATTCACCCACTTGTTAACTTTCACTGGGTGACTTTGAATGGGATGCAAATTGCACAGATGGAATAACGAAACTTCAAGAATGAAGAAAAACAAGGCCCAGACTCCACATGAGGCACAGTCCCCATCATGGTGCAGGACATAGACATTATAAACAAAGAATTATGAAAAAAAAAATGCGGAAGTGATAGGCCCCCTTGGAACCACCACACTGCCTCATGAAGGTGAAGTTTACCAGGATGTGTTTGGCATTACTGGCTATAGAGAGTTCAGGCAAAAGCAGAAAATGACATAAATGCAATCCTACTCCTTGAGCCTCTCTCAAAGTAAAATAATTAATGTTAGAGAATATATGAAAATGATACAAACCATAATACAGTGTTTTAGTTCATTTGAGCTATTACAACAAAATATCATCAGATAGTGGTATATAAGCAACAAAAATTTCTGTCTTACAACTCTGGCAGCTGGGAAGCCCAAGAGCAAGGAGCCAGAGGCTCCGTGTCTGATTGAGGGCCCTCTTTCTAGTTCAGGGATGCTGTCTGCCTGCCACACCCTCATATGGTGGAAGGACACATGGTCCCTCCAGTACCTTATATAGGAACTCTGATTCCATGTGTGAGGGATCGACCCTCGTGAACTGAATACCTCCCAGAGTCCCCACTTCCTCATACCATCACTTTGAAGAGTAGGATTTCAACATATGAATGTGGAGGGGACGTGAGAATCAGGTCATAACAAATATGACAAAGGATACAAACTGGAAGACCTGGTCACTGATATGAATAGACTTGGAGCCCTAATGGACAATGGCCTGTAGATTGTGCTGATCTTAAGATCTGGAAACAAATTCCTACACAATGTTTTAGAAAGCAGCATTTGCACTGGGCTTTGGCAGCTCCTCTTAAGACTTATTATTGCAATTATGTGAAGAAGGTCATAGATAGAAGCTTTCCTAATAGAGAAGGAGGAGGCTGATATCCCAAGTAATTAGGTGAAATATTGCAAAATACAAGTGATGTAAGTGGAGGAATTGTGTTCTTTGGTATCTATTGGTCTTGGTCTATTTCAGCAGCAATCTGGGAACTGAATCACAACAGAGAAAGAACCACAGAAAAAGGTATGCCTGCCTCCTCTCCTCCTGACCCAGGACTTTGTACTTCACATATTTTTCCCCAAAATAAAAAAAGTAGAGCAATCCCACTACAGGGTTCAAAGAAGTTTAAATCACTATATCATAGAGATAGATACATGTTTACTACAGCATAATTGCTGCCAGGATATGGAATCAACCTAGGTGTCCATTGATGGATGACTAGATAAAGAAATGTGGTAAATATACACAATGGAATACTATTCAGCCTTTAAAAAGAAGGAAATCCTGCTATTTGTGACAAATTGAATGAACCTGGAAGCTATTATGTAAATGAAATAAGACCAGCCCAACAACTAAAATAAAACTCTGCGTCTACTCACATATATGTGACATTCCAAGTCAAATTCATAGAATCAGGTAGTAGGACAATGGTCTTCTGGGTCTGGAAAGAGAGGCTAATGGGAGCTGTTGGTCAAAGCTCATAAAGTTTCCATTGTAAGTTAAATAGACTGTAGAGAATCTCGTGTTTAGCATGGTGACTATAGTTAATAACACTGTTTTGTATACTTGAAATTTGCTAAGTGACTACATCTTCAATATTCTCATCACACACAGATATAAAAACTAGGTAAGGTGATGGATATGGTAGTCAGGTTGATTGTGGTCATCGTTTCACAATGGATGGTTATATCAAATCATCATTTTGTACATCATAAACATATACAATTCTTATTTGCCAATAATTCAATAAAGCAGGAAAAAGTTCTTCATGCCAGAAAAGCTTAGGGTGTTCTGGGCAACGCAGTGGGGGTGGTGCAAATTAGAACATTTGCTGACAACAATGGAGAGGCGAGTGTCTTGAGCCAGAAAGTCATTTACTTTATGACTCCTGGGAAGGATGGGATCATGAAGAAAAGGGACTATGTTTAGTGGAACAAGCTATGAACTGAATATAGTTTGTCTCCTCCAAAACTCGTGTTGAAACTTGATATTCATTGTGGCAGTGTTGAGAGGCAGGCTTTTAGACGGTGATCAGGTCCTGGGGGCACCACCTCATGAATGGCTTCATGTAGCTCCTGCTGGACTGGACAGTTCACCATGAGAGCAGGTTGTTAGAGGCAACACTGGCTCTTGTGCTTTGTGTTTTACACACACACACACACACACACACACACACTTTGCCTTTCTGTTTTCTACCAGGAGTGAAAACCGTCCCATCAGAAGCTGAGAAGTTGTTAGCACCAGGCTCTCAGGTTTCCCAAACCCAAGAAACATAAGCCAAAGTGAATTTCTTTCTCTTAAAGTTACTCAGTCTCAGGCATTCCACTATAGTCACTAAAAATAGACAAAGACAGGACATTTCTTTTTAATTTTTATTGGTGCATTATAATTACATATAATAGTGGGGTTTGCTTGTTACATATTTGTACATGCATTCAATACAGCGAAATAATTTCTTTTAAAATCACATGTGTGCCCAGGAACCTAAAGACCTCTTATCTGAGATAGATAATAAGGGAGGGTGGATGCATGGAGTCAGCCTGGATCCAAACTGCTGATCTGGAGTTATCAAGACAAGGAACATATTAAAGCTTAGTTATTAGAAAAAAAGGCAAAACAGAAATAAAAAAGCAATTGACATTGTCAACCATCCTTTTTAAAAGCAATAATATTAAAAGAGCAGAGAAAGAATTGGAGTTTGGTTTCAGACACAGACTGGATGAGACAGAGTCATGGAGAGAGGCTCCTGTGGACCTGACTCCCCCAGGAAGACTGAGGCCCTCTGCCCAACTCCTCCCATCCTAAACACACCTGAGAGTAGGTGTGTGAGGAGGTTGCAGCTAGAAAAACAGTACCTACATATAAGCCATAGAGGGCATAAACAGAAGAAGAAAAATCATGTGCTCCACAGACCAAGAAATGAGGGATTCAACAGCAACCGCAGGCCCTTGAAGAAGCAAGCTACGTGCCCTCTGGCATACCTGAGACACACCTGGACCCTGCACCCACTCTCACCACACAGGTGACTTCAAAAGACAATGTCTCCTTCTTGCAAAAACATAAAGAAGATGAAAGGAGATGCGTGAAGCCCACTGCCAAGCAAAGTCCACCCAAATCATTGCTGTTCTCTTCTGTGCAGTTATTTCTCAACGCTGCGTCCTGCCAAATCAAAGTTGCAGGCTGCAGGGAATCCACTGCGAGGATCTCGGTTCATGTCTCCCAGGGACAGGGCGAAGCTTCAGGTTCCTGCTACATGAAGCAGTCACCCCAGGCCTTCCAGGATGGAACAACCTGACACCAGATCTAGCCATGCCTGGAGTTCTCTGCTGCCCAGGGGGGGATTCACTTGGGTCCTGGACTGGGGCAGCACTTTGATGCTCCACATACAAATATAATGATTGGAATAAACATCTTTACCATCACAATATTACTAGACTGTGAGATTTCATTTGCATACCCCTGATGATCTCATTATATAAGATTTTATCTCCCTCTCTCTGTCTGTCCCTAGTTAATTGGGTCCTATGGTATTAAGCTGTCTGAAAAGGCTTCTTCCACTCTTGAATTTCAGATTTTGACTTACAAGGGAGTTGGTGCTGATAAAGTGATGTTATATGCAGATAGAAGCACAGGAGGCTTCCTGGAGGCCTTATCTCTTCCCTTAATATCTTTAAAGTCGACCTTTTGAGGTTTTATCTGGCTATGCACATCACTTAAACACACAGTAAGCCTAAAGCCACCTCCTCTGCTGGTTAAGTTGATTCAATCTCAGCTTCCCCATCCAGACGCTCTGTCCCAGTGAACACTGGGCCTAATCACCTTTTGATTTCCAGTTGTCAGCTTGAAAAAACGGTGGCTGCCTATCCGCCTTCCCCATCTTGTCACATCAGCAGAATCAGCCCTGGTGCTTCTGGTGCCGAAGACTCACCAGCACCTTCCACCAGGAACGAGGCTGCAGAAAGCCATGCGCAGCAGATGGCTGCCTTCCGCAAGCCCAGCACCTGCAGGGAAGAGCCGAGGAACGTGCTCCAGTCACCTGCCCTGAACCTGTCCACCGGGGACAGAGGCGCTCAGCAGAGGCCACGTGGAGACGATGAGCTGGAGATGCCGGAGAACCCGAGTTGAGATGGCTGGTTTGCCCATCTTGTCCACCTGAGGTCAGACCCTGTAGCTACCCATCTCTGCATCCTTGACTCAAGGCTGTGGTGAAAAGCAAAGAGAGGTGCCAAGGTGGGGAACACCCCGCAGTGGCCACCATGCCTGCCCATCCTGTGGGAGGGGCTGCAGCAAGCCAATCCAAGCAGATGGGATGTCACTTGGAACTGTCACCACACAGTGCCCCTCTGTACCATCCCTGATAGCTCATAGCTTCTAAATTAGGTTTCGTTAAATAGAACAAATATTCCTACAAATAGATGAACAAAGAAATAAATTAATGGTTTTGGTAAATTTCCTGTTCTTTCGTTAAGCCTATCAAAATAGAAAATAAGACTATATTTTAGATAAAACACCAGTTGGAAAACACTAGATTATGCTAGTAAAAAAAAAAAATGAATGCGAATCTCTCAGAGTAATGTAAGATTTATAAAAAAGAAGAAGAAACTTCAGTGCTCTTGGGTTAGGCAATATCTAGGTAATACCACCACATGCATGGCCATACCCTTTCCACCCCGTGAAGAAGGTCACTATGGTATCTGAACTCTTTGCAGATGGATTTGCACTCCTCGCTCCGCCTATCTGTTGAACGGACTTTGTCATTAATATCTGGAATGCGTGTTTAGCATGGACAGTGCTTCAGACTGCCGTGTGTATGTGGGGAGTGGACAGTTCAGTTCATGTTGCACTGAGAAATAACAGGAAGGGACACCTGGATGAGTTTAAGTCACAGCTCAAAAAGCTTTCGGGTAGATTTACAGTAATCACTATCCGTAAGACAGTGATGGGGATACGGCATTCCAATTACTAGATAAGGCCTCTATCTTCCACCAAGCAATTAAGCAAGAATGCCACAATAAAGAAGTACTTCAGAAGGATAAAACTACCTCCATTTGAATGGCTTTTTCTTTTTTTTTTTTTTTAAGTAAGCATTCACTAATCAGCTCTAGAAAAAAAAAATCATAATTCAGTGCTCTTCTAAAACTTGTTTACTGAAAGGAGAACAAGGGAAGGTAAAGGGTGACATGCGTGTCCTTTCGCAGAGATGATTGGAGTACTCTAGTGTATTTCTGAAACCGTTTCTCCTCCAGGTACTTTTTGGCTGACCTTGGGAGTCTATAAAAGCCAACTATTGGCTTTTCAATCATTTTCTAATCTTTTATGGGGTTGCAATAAATACATTTATTGTGCACAGAGTCTTTTCAAGTGTTCACTCATTCATTCAGCAAATATTTCTTGAGATAGTCTATGTTCCAGTCATCTTGCTGTGTACTCAAGACGCTTTGATGGGGAAAAATGTGTTTAGGGCCATAATAAATAAGGTTTATAGTGGGGTGAGGGTGAATGGTGAGGAGAGACGTATTAAAAATATAATGGCCCAATTGACTTCATGAGTAACCATAATAATACGCTACAGAAGACAACATCGTAGCAGAAGGGGACTTGGGGAATCACCCGGGTGGGGACCTCTCTGGGATGATACAGGTTTTCTGGGAGCTAAAGGAGAAATAATTTTCATAGGCCACACAGTGTGAAAGGGTGTTTGAAATTGGGGTGGGGGTCGTGCATGCGAATCCTCCTGGATAAGAAGGAGTTCTATTTCATTTATTCATCCATATATTCATGCATCAAATATATTTGATCAGGAAAAGTTTTTCCTGCTCAGTCCTATACCATCCTTATGGGGTCATAGACTGGTGAGGCAAACAGACGAGCCAGAATCAACCTCAGCCCTAAAAGGACCACAATTAGGTACCATATAGGATCCATGCAGAGACTAGAAGCTCCTAATAACTTAGTTATACTGTCCCTGGACACAGAAATATGATACTAGTCGCTCCCGATTGCTGGAGTTGTCAGCCCCAACAGAACTCCTGCTTTATGGAGTGACTCCTGGGTGTTCTAGTGGGAGACACTTAGAGTGACCTCTAAAATGGCCCGTTGAGAAATGTAGCTGAGTTCCCAGCTGGGGATGGGCACAATGCCCCACACAGGGTGAGCATCCCTGGCACGTCTCACCCTCACTTGTGTGTGCTTTGCAGCCTGAGACTCTGAAAGAATGAACCCCTCTTACAGAGACTGTACCAAGGAGGGGCTGTTAGCTCTGACTGGTCTCTGGATTATACTCAAGGCATTAAATCTTGGAAGAACATTAGTCTTCCGACCTAGTTCACGCAGTTTTCAAGTTCTTCCTCCAGTCTATTGAGAGACTGATAATGATTGCAGTAGCAACCTCAGCCTCATTTCTCAGTAAGCGCTCAGAGTAGAAGCCGCTGTGCTTAGAACGGTCGGGGATCGATGCTGGTTGTTCCTTGAGTCAGGCTCCATTGCCACAGGCTCTGTTCCCTGCTGTCACATGCACTCTGCAGGAACATGCCCAGTGTCTTTCAGCCACACTCTCCTACCTTGCTGTTCTGGGCACATTGTGGCTGACACTGAAGAGATAGATGGGCAGCAAGAGGAAGGTCCAGTTTGTAGTTGAGTCAAATGATAAAAACGCATGAGCACTTACCAAGAGCTAACTCTGAACCAGGCAGTGTTCCCAGCACACCTTGTATTAACTCATGAAAGTTCCACAGCAATATAATAAGGCAGGCATCATTATTATCCTCATTTCATCAATATGATAATGGAGGCAAAGAGAGGTTAATGAATTGGCCAAAGTAACATAGCAAATAGGAGTGAAGGACCGGGGGATTCAACCTGGGCCATCTGACCCCAGGGCCTGTGTTCTCAATGTCCCTACAGATTGATAGACGTAGGGCTTCAGTATGGGCGAGGTTGCATTGTGGGTTTGATGCTGGCTCGAGTTGGACTTTGTTGATAGCCAGGAATAGTCACTCAAGCCAGTTTGGGAAGAAGAAATTGGATAGTTTAAGAATAAATTTGAGTAGGAGAAAAAGACAGAATGTCCCGTAAGCCGTGCAGAAGAGTGGTCATTAGCCCTGTTGACACTGCAGATGTAGCATAGGTATGGGTCCACAGGCCCCAGGCCCCTGGGCAGGGAAATGGATAGATCTAAACTTACTGGCTGGGTACTTGGTCTAACTCACATCCTCTCTCCCTGGCGCCCTCTTCCTCAGCTCTGTGCTCATTGCTTTGCTTATTCCCACCTTCTGATAGACCCTCCGGCCTCTAACTCCAGGTCCACACTGCAGAAGCCAGAGGCTGCTAATGGCTGCCCACACCCTTTGCCAGTGCTGTGTTGACCATCTCCTGAGGGCTGACAACCCCCCATCAAGCATCAGTATCTCTCTGCCTGTTCCCCTGAGGCCTTTCTCCAGGTGGTTGCTCCTAGGGCCCCCTGAAGTATGCCCTAAGAGAACTATAAGCTCCCCGGGAACACCTCACCCTGTGAGGAAGGAGGGTTGGGAGTTAGGAGGTGCATTCTCTGCTCCTCCAGGGGTACGTGCTACGCATTCCTTGAACAGCACCCTGGGCAGGTGGGGGGCACTTTGGAAGGAACAGTATATACCCAGAAGCAAGTAAGAAAGAAAATGAAAGCTTATTGTGCATTTACTCAGGACCAGAACCTGTGCAGAGGCCAGGTTGATGGTTTGATGCACGTTTATACAGATTGGAAGGCAAGGCTGCAGGGCTGTGCTTGAGGCCCCAGCCAGAGGGTGGGAGGGGCCAGGATAGAGCTGCTGCAAGTGGGCTTTACTTCCTGTAACACAAGAGGGAGGGACTGAGGACAAGACAAGGACTCAGTCGTCATAGGTAATAGATTGAAAGTAATACCTGACATTGTCTTTAATCGAAAATGAGCAAATGAATGAGTTGACAGCTGAACGTGTTTCACGGCTGGGCGGGTGGCATGTGCCACCTCTGCACATTCTTCTTGCCACAGGATCAGCAGAGCCTTCCCCTAGATCTGTCATGGCACTGCAGTGGGGTGCCAAGAAAATGGTGCAAAACTAATAATTTTTGCTTGAAGAGCATTCATGACTTTGAGGAAAGAACAACAAAAAAAAAAAAGTACTTGCTATTCACCTAAAGTGTGAAGGTTTAAGCTCTGAATAAACATCTATGAAAATGAGGATGGCGCATAGGGGAGGGAGCATCAGGGAATCTCTGCATTTGTCTCCCCTTCCCATCACGGCACTCTCAGATTTAAGACCAGAATCCATTCCTCCCCGTATTTACATAGTCAGGAAGTTTATAGATCTGTCATTAAAATATTTCTGTCATGGGCTGGGGTTGTAGCTCAGTGGTAGAGTGCTTGTCTAGCAAGTATGAGGCACTGGGTTCAATTCTCAGCACCACATACAAAAAATAATTAAAATAGAGGTCCATTGACAATTAGTGTATATATATATATATATATATATATATATATATATATGTATATATTTGTGTCACATTGCCCAACAACCCACCCCATATACCTTAACTTCAAGACAATCTACTACTTAGGACCAGATTTGGGGTGCTTCTTTCTGAGAAAAGATGTCACTGACAGCACAACAAACAAAACACATTAACATCTTGCTTTTTCTACTTTAAGACTATTTATTCTCATTCACCAAATCCAGCAAAAGTTCCCCTTCTTTATTTTACAGAAGAAATCAAAAGGCTTGGAGATGTCAGCAGCCCACCCAGCAGGAACCTGGAAGAAACAGCATTACATGCACTTGGACTTTTTCTCTTAGTTTATCTTCTTGGTTCAAAAAGAACCAAATAAATTATATCAGACAGGTGTTAACTATCCCCAGCGTTTTTTTTAGGGAAATCAACTAAGGTTCAAAGAATGAAAGAAAATAAGAAGAAGGTCTGCTTCATGTGGGAATCGACGTGTTTAAGTCAACCAACTTGGGGTTTTGTTTTTCCTCCTGGTGGTGGTGTGAGTAAATTAGCGGAGCAGTGCTCAGGTCTGTGTGAAAATGTCTAGGCATGGGTGAGTATTAGAAGAGGCAGTGCATCGTGAATTACATGGCATTTGCACTCTCTGAGCTCTCTGCCACAATGAGGGCTCTCACACCCATGTACACGCTGATGCACAACACAGTTCTGAAAGCTGACTCCCCAACACTCAGTGTTTAGAATTTAAAACGCAGTCCCATGGGTCAGATACATGCTCTGTGTAGGTTGCCTGGATTTAAAAAACAAAATTTTTTTTCACTCTATTTTTCACCTGTATTAATTATGCATATTAATGGGGTTCAGTGTGGCACTTTGTCACATGCATTCAGCTGGCACTGATCAATTTACTTTCCATTTGCTTTTTGTCCCACAATGACCCTGTGAGGGAAGGATATTTGTTGCTGCTTTATAGATGAGGAGATGAGGGTTTTGAGAAGTAACTTGCCTGCAGTTGCTAGCTAAGAGGAGCAGAGCTGGTATTTCCAACTAGGTCTGCCTGGCCCCAAAGCCAGAGTGCCCTCTAGTCCAGCACGTGCGCCCTGGCAGATGTGTCCCATCATGCATTCTTTGTGGAGCATTCAGTTTCCAACACTCAGCCTTAGTGACATAAATATGGGCTCTCCCTTTTCAATCCAGAAGTGACAAAGCAATACCTGTTCCTATTGGGACTTACGACCCAGAAACACTGGGAAGCCTGGTGCAGGATGGAGAGAACACACACACAGCATGGTGGATGCACCCACGGGGCCCATGACCCACGGTGGGGCTGGCAATGGGTTGGCAGCATGGCCACATGACAGCTCCCTGTGGCTGGCCGGACAGGAGATAAGCTGGCAGGAGCCAGATACAAAGGCCTGGAGACAGGAGGAGAAGCCACGAGGAGGTGGCAGACAGCAGAGCCAAAGAAAAGAATAATGTCAAGGGTAAAAAGTGAAGTAATATCATTTGGTAGAAAATTCTAGAACTTCACTGCCACATGGAGTTAGCCATTTGCTGAGACCTTCCCAGAAATAAGGTATTTGAAGGATAGGGCTCAGGCTGTACTGAGGGCTTGTCAACCCAAAGGAGTCCTTGGCCTACGCTACGCTGTATCTTGAGAAGTCCTATTGAGGTCATGTGGCTTTGTTTAGGGAAGTGATAGAGCTTTGCAAAGAAGGGATTTGCACAGAATCTGTAGCACCAGGCCAAGTCATCCAGGCTGGTTTAAGTCTAGCTCAGCAGCAGCACTTCCGCCTTGGGGAAAAGGGCTGTGTGAACCTTCAGGTGTCGCATTCCAGTATGACACCCCGCAGGTGCTTCACACCGTGTAATGCACTCCATCTCCTGGTCCTCACCACAGACTTCTTGGGAAGTAATAATCACCCGTATTTTATAGATGAAGCTAATATGGGAGCTTAGCAAGGTTTGCAAACATTTCCAAGGTCACACAGGTGGAGACCGAGATAAAAATTAAATACCCCTCTTTCTAACTCCAAACGTTACCCTTCCACTGCTGGAGAGATGCTGTCATTACTTCATGACACTTTCCTGTCTTCCAAACAAGCTACCACCACTCTTCATTCAAAGTCCCAGGGAAGTTCTCCAACCTGGCTGCTGAAAATACTTGCCTTGTGCTTTATTCAAATACATAAATACTGTAACCGGTGCGTATTCTCCTTTGCTAGAGTGTGATTCAATTTCCAGGGCTGGATCACTCTTCTGGAGCTAAGAGACCCTGGTGTCTGCCCCTAGATGTGACAAGCGAGCTCTCTGCCATCACCAAAGTCTAGGAGAAGCCTGAGGCTGGGCTGAAGTCAGAGCCTGTCAAAAATTGTCATTAGGAAAGTCCCAGCCTCCAGTAGGGCAGAGGTGCCTTTGACTACCAAATAGGTGCCAGGCCACATGCCAGGTTCCAGGCGTGTGAAAGTGAAGGAGTCCTGCACACTGCTTCAGAAGATCTTATGATCTAGTTGGGGAAATAAACACATAAGTTAACCTCAACAGAGTATAAGTGTGCCATTCATATTGGAATGGATGGAGAAAGTGGCACCTGAGCTGAACCTTGGAAGACGAGGGGGATTTCTCCTGGGGTGAAGAGGAGCAAGAGGAACAGCATGAGCCAGGCCATGATGAGCACTGTCACATTTTGCTGCTGAACCAAGGAGCTGGGGTGTTTTAAAAAGAGAAGCACGTGAGGCCAGTAGAGACAGGACAGAGGAAAGGGTGCCGTGCAGGGACAGTGGCTTTTATTCTACACACAAGGAAGGGGTGAGATCAACCTGGACCTAAGGAAAATTTGCTTGGTAATTGTCTGCTTGGTAATTGTCTTCATGTTTACTTTATCTGCCTTGACGTAATCCACTGTTCAACTGGTTTGTTAATCTAATGTTCCTGTAACAATGCATTGTATTCTTCATTAGGAAAAGCATGTGATTACTTATGTTTCATTATACTATTTGGCACAGAATTTGGCACGTAACAAAATGCTAAATAAATGCTGTCAGAATTGAAACCCTTCATGAGTATAGGTTAGGGGTCCTGAGACTGCCGTTTTCCTTAACACTCACTGTACCCTACTACTGAGCTATGACCATTCTCCTCTTTATAAGTAAATAAGCTGGAGTGTGGGGATCACCAGTAACAATCCTGGAGGGAAAATGCTCTATCAGCATTGCTCTGCTGATATAGGCACAGGAGACTCAGCCCTGGTGCTGTGTGATGGGAGAAGCTGTATTCTTCATACTTTGCTATATGCACAAAGTCAGCCAGAAATCCTAGGCTCAGTATTGTACTGTTCGCACTGATCAACAACCTCATTGAAGCAAGAAATCAGCCACAGATGAGTCTTTGAAGCCAAAATAAATCAAAGTAAAGTATGTGCTGTAGCCCATGCACTTCCTTAAGGAGAACCTCTTGGAAGTGTTCTCTGGCTGCAGCTCTAGGGAGACATGGCTGCGTAAAAGAGATGTCTGAGATGTGGCTATGAGACATCTATCCAACCACTGCAGGCCAAATGCTAGCGGTATAATTAGGTTTTGCACCAAAGTTGGGGTGGGGAGTGCTTTTTACCCCGGGGAGGTATTTGCTCAGTACCCTTGGCACATCAGGTCATGCGGCTTCTCTGTGCTGGGTATCGTGCTCTATATTTGCCCAGTAAAAAGGGACAGCTGAGGGCAGATGGGCCTGACCTTGGAGAAGCGTGAGCATACAGGGGTGAGTACAGCAAGGAACCCCGACACAGAACAGGAGAGGAATGCACAGTAAATGAGCTCTGTTGTGAAAAGGAGGGCGTGGGCTGGAGGGAGACACGGAGGAGGGGTAAATAAGCTGGGCTTGAGGGATGCCCAGGAGTTTCCCAGAGCCGTGCGGATGGCCTGGGTTTGCCTTGTCCGCTGAAGCTTCTGCTTCCATATCCCACTGGTTATTTCTGATACCTGATGGTGGCTAGAGTGGCACAAACTCCTGAGCACCTCTGGGCTGTGCTATGGGTGTGTGTCGCCCAAAGGTTGCCGGACTGGAAGCTTGACCCCTGATCATGTGAGGTGGGGGGACCTCCAAGGGGTGGGCCCCTCAGAGATGACTGGATCCCGGGGTTCGCCTGGGAGGGAATCCCTGCCCTTCTCACAGGAGCGGACTTGGCCTCCTAGGACTGGATTAGATCTCAAGGGAGTGGGTTTGTATAAAGTGAGCCCCTCCCACCTGCTTGGCCCCTTCTGCAGGCAACTGGTTCCCTCCGCAGTTCTCGGCCATGCTTTCAAGCATCCAGGGGTCCTCGCCAGACGAGAGTGCCTTGCTGTAGGGACACTCCAGCCACCAGAGTCATGAGCCAATGACTTCTTTACACATTACCCAACATCAAGTCTTCTGTAAAAGCAGCACAAAATGGACAAAAGCAGTCTGTGGATGAATGCTTTGGACAATTCCTCAATTCTTTACTGAGGGGCCTTCCCTATGTTTGTCAAGTCTGGCTTTAGCATGCCCCAACATCACCCTCTAACTGTCCTATCAGAACACCTATGAAGCTGCACCTTAGTTGCTTATTTAAATAGACCAAGCACGTAGGGAGAGACCGTGCACAGGGAATATCTGCTGTATGTGTGTGTGTGTGTGTGTGTGTGTGTGTGTGTGCCTACACACGATTTAGGTCCCCAAATCTGCTCCTTCTCCTTGTGATAAAAAAAAAAAAATCTTGATTTTGTTGGGAGCCCCAATTCCCTGCCACTCTATTATAGGTAAAGTTAACCTATACCTGACCAGAGGGCCAGGTCCAGCAAGCAGCAGATCCTATTTGTTTAGTCCACAGTGATTGACTTGAAGATGAGCAAATCATCATATCAGAATCAACTGTGTCTACTGACATGATGCTGAGGCCCCAGGTAAATAGACCCCCATCCCAGTCTTCAAACCTGAGAGAGCATAGTGTCTGTCCTGGTTGCTTCCATCTGCAGAAACTGTGTTCTTGCCAATCTAAGGCACAGTTAAGGCATAGAAGAAGTGAGTCTTGATGATATCATTTGATTCTGACTCCAGACAGACTGAAGTTTTATCTGCCACACTGGGGTCCTTCATTACATTGAGGCAATTCATTTTCTTTCACTTGAAATAGTAAATGTCCTGTCTTGTGCTGGATAGATTCTGGAAGGGCCATTGCTTCACATATCAGAAATAGATACCTGGTCAGCGGGGAGCTGTGCAGACATGGTTTATGCTCACAAGCTTTCATACTGAGGGGTGTGCTGTCCTCTCTGAGAGAGGTCTTGGGGTACAGGCTGCTCCAACATCATGCTCCTGCTGAGATTCCAACTTTGCCTCCAAGTACCTGCTGGCCTGTGACCTTCTGACAACACCCCCTGCCAAGACCTCTGGTTCCACTGTAAAGATGTAATCTATTTTCTATATCTTTTGTCTTTTGTCTTATGGATATGTCCTCAAAATGAGAAAGGTAAGGGATGATACAGAGCTCCTTTCAGAAAATAATTTAATCTTTTTACACACTATAACCAAGTTTAAAGTGCCACATTGGTACTAAATCTAATCTGCTGATCCCCAACTGCTCATAGAAGTCACAGAATGGGATAATGAAAAGAACTCTGGGCTTAGAAAATTCTATATCTAAGTCCAGATATCATATGTGTGAGATCCTGAACCAGGCAGGAGGCAGCCTCAGTTTCCCCATCTGAAAGAGGGAGCGACAGTCCCTGCTGCTCTGCGGAGCTGTTGGAAGAATTCGAGTCATGCTGCATCTGAGTTCTCTATGTCTGCCTTGAGGTGAGCAGTCTGCCAACAGATTCTACTGAAGACAGCCATCTGTGACCTACACAAAAAAAGCAAAGCACTGATCTAGAGTGGGGACAGGCACCTTAGCCCCAAACATCCCATCTATGGTCTTCTAGTGACTAACGTACGAGTCTGATTTAGAAGAGACGACCGGGGAAATACAACTCTCTCTCACATTTTTTAGTTGAAAATTTTGTTGAAATGTGGTAGTAAGCAGTAGATGCTGAAGCTACAAGTCACACTAGAGAGAGGAATTGAAAATAATAGTTGTATGATCCATCTATGCCCCTGTTTGACTCCCTTTGAAAGCTGAGCCTGAAGCAAGGGTTTGGTACTGGGAGCTTCTTTGAGAGGTAATTTCTAGGAAGCCTAAGGGAGGGAGTTGGAGCAGTGGAACAGGGAGAAAGAAACATTAAAAAGTGGATAAATTTGTGGACAACTGTCACATTTTTTAAGGGTGGAAGTTCTTCCTGAAATTTGTCAAGTCTGACTTAATATGTCCTGCCCCCATTATCTTTTAATTGTCATACCATAATACTTAGGAAACTGCATGTTAGCTGCTTCTTTAAATAGATGCAGCGTGCAGTTGGCCGGCCCTTATTAACTCATCATTGAAAGATCGAATAAGAATGGGAGGATTGAGAAAGGAGAGTCAGGAAACAAATAGAAAGAAAAGTGCCGGGGGCTGGGGTTGTGGCTCAGCGGTAGAGCGCTCGCCTAGCACGTGCGCAGCCCGGTTCGATCCTCAGCACCACATAAATATAAACACATTGTGCACAACTAAAGCAAATAAATTAATATTAAAAAGAAAAAAAAAAAAAAAAAAAGAAAAGTGCCTGGGAGAAACTTCTGGGCCGTCACAGGAAATGCAGAGAAGCTTCAGGAAATGGGTGGTTTGCTGAGGAAGACAGAGGAATAGTCTGAGGGGGTGTTAGGAAAAGGACACCTGCGGGCATGCAGGGCTGAGGGTGAAAGCAAGGTGGAAAGACCCCCTTAGGAGCATCAGGGGCCACGTCGAAAGAAGTGAAGAAAAAATGTCTTTAGAATAAAGACAAGTGCTGCATAGTCTTTCTCTTATGTAGAAGCTGGAGGAAAAAAGTCAGAGTGAATGGGGAACAGAAATTACTAGAAGCTGGGCAGTGGGGCAGAGGGTGGGAGGCAGTTAGATAACTAGTATCACAACGTAGTGAGATGAAAGGAATAATAACTCAGCTTCCAAAGCACAGTACGGTGACTATAGTTCACACTAACATATTACACGGTTTATGAAAATTTAGAGAGAGGAATTTGAAGCCTCTAAGCATAGAGAAATGATAGGGAAATGAAAATGCTGATGACTTTGATTCAATCAGTACATGCTGTATACATGTCTTGAAATATCACACTGCACCCCATAAACATGTACAATCATTGTGTCAATCAAAAAATAAAATTAAAAAAAAAATAAAAAGAGAAGATGTCAACATCCAGGGGATGATTGATTAGATCATGGGAATGACTCTTCCTATGGAAACAGCTTTTGAAAAAAGTTTTGATCACTGTCCCATTGGGCACAGGAGTAAGAAATACACAAAAGTTGAAATCATAGGTGAATGTGAAACACCTGACTGGTGAGAGACCATCAAAGCCAGCTCTTCAAAAGTGACTACCTAGGGAGCCCAGGGCTGAGCTGAAGGCCGGAGAGCCTTTCACCACAGCCAGAGAAGGAACAAGATCTTTGCTTTGTGGATACCACTTAAAAACAGACACACAAAACCACCTTCTTCTTTCCTTTATGCTCTTTGTTTTCTTTTCATACTTGAACTGAAAATGACTTAGCATGGATATTACGCATGACTTGGGCGTTTTCCTTCTGATGAAAAAATTTTTAACATTTATTTTTTAGTTGTTGTTGGACACAATACCTTTATTTCATTTATTTATTTTTATGTGGTGTTGAGGATTGTACCCAGGGCCTCACACGTGCTAGGCAAGTGCTCTACTGCTGAGCCACAACCACAGACCCTTCTGATGAAATTTGGGGGCGGTAAAGCTGATGTTTTGATTTTAGTTCAAACTCCCTAGTCATGAATATTTCCAAACAGGACTTTAACTAAAGGATTCATGACTGATATTAAATTAAATAACTGACATTTATGGACCTGTTGAGCATTTCTAATCCCAAAATCCAAAATCAGGAAAGTTCCAAAATCCAAAACTTTTTGAGTACCAATAGAGTGCCATCATTCTGATGTTTCAATGAACAACTTTGTTTCATGCATAACTTATTAAAAACATTGCGTAACATGACCTCCAGCCTATGTGTACAAAGCATAGGTGAAACATGAATTTTGTGTATAGGCTTGGGTCACATGCCCAGGATATTTCTTTATGTGTGTGCAAATTTTAAAAAATATATATTTTAAAACCCTTTGAAATCCAAAACATTTCTGGTCCTCAGCACTTGGAATAAGGAAAATATTTGTGCTTATTAGTGATCATTTTTCTTGATGATATACCCAGTGCCAAACCAAAGATGAGACAGTGGGGGTGGTCCAACAGGGTATAGGAAACAAAGCAATGTATTCTCCATAGAGAATTTAAAAGCAATAACGAAACAAACTGCAAGTCTGCATGCTTTTTTGTACCACTAAATGCCAACAACTCTACACAAAATTAGTAGGTGATATTCTTCCCTAAAAAAATCCTTTTGTCCCTCTAAGTTCTAAGCAATAGCTTTATTTACTGCTGGTTTTTATAAGTGTGTATGAAACATTCATATTAGGATATTTTTTATTAGCTACTCTTTAATAGATGCCATATTTTTACATGGGAGTTCATTTGGAGAAATCCCACTTGCACAGTGGACCCTATAAACACAAACTCGACTATCTGCACTCATGTAGAGAGCAAGTTCACAAGCTTTTAAATTTTTCTAGTTCATGTTAGGTGCTGTTTGTGCCTCTAATACTTTTAGCTTAATACATATTCCTGTATTTAAGCAGATTTGAAATACTCAGTGATAGCTCTATGAATTGTTTTTTCCTTGTGAGTTGACTTTTCCACTTGGTATGAAGTTTTAGATGAAGTTACCCAGAGGGGGGAGAAAACAAAACAAAAATGACTGTGAATTATGAACATTTACTTAAAAAAACAAAATCACATTTCAAAAGATGCCAGGAGAAATGACAACAGACGCTGGTCTTATATTGCCAGGGGACATCTAAAGTACTGTGTTTGAATGTGTCATCATTTTCAATGACTCCTGGATACCTGTTCCAAAGCAATGGAATAAATGACCTCAGCCTCTCTATTACCCCATCATTTTCTCATATTTGCAGAAGAATGCCTTTTTCACCAAATGAAATGAATTTTATAATAAATCATAAGATGAAGCTATTTCAGTGGAAAAGTTTCCACTGAAGAAACGTTTGAAAGTTGTTGGAAATGATCCCAACAAAATAAACATGGACAATATTGCAATTTATAGAATTTGTTGTTCCTGAATTTCTGCCAAATTTGTCCTTACTTTTAAGACTTTCCTTATTTGTAGGTATGTATTATTTTCTGTGAAAAAAAATTCAAAATTGAAATTAATAGAAGATTAATTATCAACTATGAACACAGAAAAATCTGCCTAAACTGAGAACTGAACATAAATATTTCCACTTCAATAAAGTAATTGATAAGTTTACATATATACTAGATGGGCGAGTAACATGAACTCTAGTGTATGGAGCACGTGAAGATTGCAAGTGTGATATAATCTAATCTCTATTATTCTTCTGTTTTATTAATTAAATTTGTGTAGATACTTATAGTCTCAAAAATAATTCAGTGTTCTTTCTAATCTTACGTAGCTGGAATACATTCTTTTAATGTCTATGCAAACTGTCAAATTGTTTCTCTATTTAATCACTTGTGGGTTTTAATTAATTGCTTTGTAACACAAAAATTCATAGCTCTTACAATCATATGGTGGAGGGGGGGGAGTTTATGGGCTCTTCAGAGGCTGGCTGTCTGATCTGTTTCCAGGTCCCTTGTCCTTGCCTGGGGAGTGGAGAGCCCCTGCCAGGCTCAAGTTGCAAAGTCTGATGCAGTCCCTGTCATTGCTACATTGTCTTCCTAGTTGCAGACTGTGTGTCTTAAGAGGCCCTTCCCCTCCTCAGGAGCTTAAAGGCCTTTTCCTACAATGTCTTCTAAAAGGTTTATAGGCTTATCATCCACAGTGAAGTCTTGCATCCACCTGGAATTGAATTTTATGGATAGGGTGATGCAAGAGTTCAATCTCTCCTCCACACGCACACACATTGATAACTCAGAGTCACAGAACCATTTTTGAAAATTCTATCCTCTTCCCACTGATTTACAGCACCAGATTGGTCACAAATCATGTTTCCTGAGCAGTCCCTGAGTGCTGATTCTTACTATTGTCAATTGGTCCACACCTCCCCTCCTGGTTGTTTAAATACTCTACAGCAACTCATAATGATCTTCAAAGGCGAGGCCACCCAAGCCATTATTTTTCTTCTTGTCTACTATTGACCTTAGAACTTCCAAATATATTTTAGGTTTTAGCTTTTCAAGTTCTGTGAAAGACCCTGCTGGCATTTTCACTGAAATTACATTAGATCTATGATCAATTCGAGGCAATGTTCAACATCTGTGTAGTACTGAGTTTTATTAGGTCATTCCAGTAGGTGTCTATCTGTTCTGTTAGGTCACAATTACATTTGAAGCTTCTTTTTCCTTTTTTTTACCATAATGTACTTGCATAAATTTTGCTTCACCTTGTATATGTTTGTGTATTATGAATTTCAGGTTTTAAAATTTTACATCTTCAAACTGTATATGTAATCCAACTCATTTTAGCAATTTGGGTGTGTGTTTAAAAATCTTGCTTCATCTTTTGATAATTCTAATAATTTACCTGTTGATTTCTTAAGATTTTCTTCGTAGGAAGTCATGTCTAGGAGTAATGAGAGTTTTGTTTCTCCTGTCTGATCCTTACCTGTATCTTTCCTTTTTCTTGAATCACGTGCTGCCTGGGACCCCTGGGATGGTGCTCAGGAGCAACTGGAGATCCTGTATTCAAGGTGACACTCGGTGTCTTCAAGATGCAGGTAAGGTTCCATCTCTTAAGCTGCAAAATAGGTATATAGAAGCTCATTTTGCTGTTTTTAAAAATGTTCCTGTGTGTTATATAAAGTTTTGGATGCTTGCTATCTTCACAGTTCAAAAAAATATAAAATGAATTCTTAAACAAAACCTTTAAAACTGAATAGAGATCAGGTAATTAGGAGAAAGGGACATTTTCAGATAAAGGAGATGAACAGTTGAGAGAGAGAGAAAGAGGCATGAGACCTAGTCAAGGCACACTGGCTGGAGACAGTCAGAAAGGAGGGTCCTTCCTAATGAAGTTGCTCCACTGTGTGGGGGAAGGTCTCTGGGCCTTCCGTCAGGTGGTGAATCAATATCATTTCCACATTTGCCTGAAACAACACCACACTGAGAGGAGGGCAGAAATTCACATCATCAGTGTTACAGAGAGTGAAGAAGTTGGCACCAGCTCTAGGCCGTGCTGCTGAGGCCCAGTGCACGGATTACAGCCTCTGCTTCATGACAAAGCTGGACCTCCTTGTGATCTAGTCCACAGACAGGCACAGAGGGAGATTTTGCATCATAAAGATTGCCGTCGGTGGAAGGGAAAAGGAAGAGCATAGCTGATCCTGACCACCCTGCCAGCACTGCTTCCTCCACCATCTCCCTCCAGCTTGGCACTGCCTCATTGGCACTCCCCAGAGCCCCCAAGTGCCTTCAAAGTCTGGACTGTGAACAGGCCCTTTCTCATACCTAGAGTGCCCAGGATGCATCTCTGAACTCTTGTCCACATTTTTATTATTCAACTTAATTATTAATCCCCCTACCAAAACTTCCATTTCGCTCTCCCACTTCCCCAAAATAAGATCAAGTTCTTCTCTGCCTGTGCATCCTTTGTGCCTTGTCCATACCTCTCAGGTGAGCCTGCTCGTGTTCCTATGTTCAGTCACACTCTTTTCTAAGGACTGAACTCCTGTCACTTAGTGCTGTACCATTTCTGCAACCGTGAGGGCCGAGGCTTACTGGATTTTTCTTATGTGCCAGGAACTATGCTGTGCACTTTTTAGGAATTACCACACATGAGGTGTTCAAAAATCCCTTTGTAAATGTGAGCTGGGGTTGGTTTGTTCAATTCTACCAAGCTAGTCAGAGACCAGACCCAAATCTCTGGAGACCAGTTCCAGTGTCCCCTGCCACTTCTCCAAGAGTGATCATCACAGCCTACTTGGATATTGGAAATTCTGAATATCGTTGCCAGATGTTCTCTCCATAGCATGACATGTTTCAAATTGGAATCATTTCTGAAAATCCAGGGTGTAGTGTGTAGGTGAGAGTATTGCATTTGGGGTTAGAAGCACTAACAGCTATGAATAATAGAGCTGAGGTAGCCTCTGGCCACCTGACTTCCAGCTCTGTGTTTCTGGGAGTTTCCAATCATTTCCCAGCTCTGTGCTTTCAGAGTACGTAGCCTCCCTCCACCAGTACCACCCCGATCTCTAAGAATAGCTGCAGAAAGTGGGCTTTGCCATGGCAGGAGCAAAACTGCCTCTGAGCTAGCACGACTGCTGTTAGAGGAGACAGGAGATGGCTCAGGAGAGCCTGCTTGCAAGCTCACATGCCTTCCAGCTACTTCCTTCCCCCTTCTTTTTGGGAGAATATTTGCCTAGCAGATAAACTCGCTGGCCCTTGCACTCTTGTTTTTCTACTGTGTGTGCGTGCGCGCCCGTGTGTATGTTTGTGTGTTCATGCCTGCGCGCCCACGTGTACGTGTGCACATGAGTATGTGCTTATGTCTGTTCACACATATGTGTATATGTGTGTGTGTGCTTGTGTACTTACCTATGCGTCCCATTGGGTGAGTTAGGGGGACAAAGCCTATTTCAAATGAAAGCAAATTCATTTCTTTCTTTTCTCTGAGGAGCACTGAAGTTCAGTCGCTGAGCAACTCAGCCTACTAAGATACTGGAAATTCTGGATACAGTCGCCAGATTTTAGTAAAGAAAGCCTGAGCACCCCTGACAGATGTTCCCTCCATAGCATGACATATTTCAAATTGGAATCATTTCTGAGAATCCAGGGCCTGCCGTACAGGGAAGGGTATTGCATTTGGGGTTAGAACTTCTAACAGCTACGGATAATAAAGCTGGTTTGTTTTAGAGCTTATCAGTTCCCAACCAAAGGACTGAGCCAGCCATGGATCTCCTTGACTCCCCTGAAACTCAGCTTCTCATACTGTAAAGTAGAAACCTCATTCCCTTGTCCAACATGAAAAAAAAAATGTGAAAAAAAAAAGGAATTGACCTTTGAGAAGTTGCTCCTGCAGTGAGCAGCTTGCTAATGATGATAATAATAACATAAAATAACACTTTGGTTGATGGAGCACTTAGTAAGTGTCAAGCACAATGACAACCCCTGGATCTTTAACCTTGCAGTGGCCCTCTGGGGCAGGTGCTCTTGTTAGCTACATTTTACAAATGAGGAGCCGGAGGGTGGAGAGGTTAAGGAACCTGCCCAGGGTAAAACAGTAACAGAGGTGGAGACTAAAGGGAGTGATCAAGCTTCTAGTGACAATGTTATTACCCACTGAATAACCGCAAGAAAACTCTGGGGCAGGTGCTCGCCTTCTTCTCTGTAGCAAGAAAGCAGGCTCAGGGTGGCGGGAAGAGGAAGGATGTGAGGGACAGCGAGGCTAGCCCAGACTCACCCTGCTGCTGCACATCTCCTTCCTGGTTCTAAAGAGTCCATTGCTGGGAATGGCCTCCTCCTTCTGAAATAACACCCAGTTTTTTCTTCTAGTTGTTACTACACTTAAATATCGGTCTCTTTTTATTCAGTATCATGCAACAGATGAACTTTGAGAAGTAACTTTTGGGCTAGGCACAGTTCTGGTCCCTGTGATCAGAAGTTAACAAAACAGAGCATGTGCTTAGCCTGGTGACCTTCCAAGCCAGCGACACCTGTTCCACCCAAGAGCTTTGGTGGCCAACATTTGAGGGGCTACTGTGTTCACTCCCAGGGCAGGAATGGCTCCTTCTACACTGGCTGTGGCTGGCCATTACGACTGGATAGCCTGATCTTGCCTTTCTAGCTGGATTTAGCCACACTCTATTCTTAGCTCTGAGATGACATTAAAAATTATAGAATTTTAAAAAGAAGCTGGGCATGGTGGCACATGCCTATAATCCCAGTGGCTCGGGAGACTGAGGCTGGAGGATTGCGAGTTCAAAGCCAGCCTCAGCAAAGGTGGGGCGCTAAGCAACTCAGTGAGACCTTGTCTTTAAATAAAATACAAAATAAGGCTAGGGATGTGGCTCGGTGGTCTAGTGCCCCTGAGTTCAATCACTGGTACCCCTCCCTCCTCAAAAAAGGAGAGAAAAAAAACATAAAAGCAGAGAAAATAGCATTAAGAACCACCACATATTTACTTGTCACTCAGCTTTCTCAATGATCAACCCTCACCAATCATGCCTTTTTACCTATAAATAATTAAGGAAGTAGATCTAACAGATAAGAACATTTTTTTAATAAACATTACTATGATGGCACTTTGTTAAAAAAAATTAACAAGAACTCCCTGGTGTTCCATATTTTCCTACTTGACTCAATATGCCCTTTTATAGTTTGTGCGTTTGGATCGAGAGCCAGGTGTATCTGCTTGATAGATGTCCTCACTTTTTTCAATTGGGTTCCTTATTTTGAGGTCAGCACAGATTCCCATGCAGTCGTGAGACTAGAACAGACACCTCCCCTCCCCAGGCTTTCAGCCAGTTACTCACAAAGGAGACGTCTCGTGAAATGATGGTGTAATTCACATCAGGATATCGATAGCAACACTGAACTGGCTTGAAAACCTCTGGTACTTGAAATTTAATAAAATAGTAGTTAATGGAGAAATACTTCTTTATAAAAGGAAGAAAAACACCATGCCAAGAAATGACTTGACAAGGACAAGGCACACCTACTTCCTCATCGTGGTCACACATGGTCATGTTTTAAAGGGGCAAGACCTTGCCCTCAGTATGGATCAGGGTTTCCCTGACAACCTAGGACCCACTGCCTCAAACCCTGGACTCTTGCTGTGTCTACAGAACCCCAGAGGCTGCTCACCACGCCCCTTGAAAGCAAATCTTTGGAGGTCACCTTAAGGAGGGCCAGGCAGGGAATCGCTGGCCCTTCTGCCACACTCCTGAGGGTGCCACTGACCTCTCCAAGCCCAGGACAGCAGGTTCCATGTATTAACGAATTCACGTGTTTGCAGAAGGAATCGCCAGGGGTGCCACTGCAGTATCTGTAGCTCAGTAAGAGCTCACACTTAATATTTTTGGAGTAGCTAAAAATAAATCAATGGTCTATTTTGGGTCTTCCCAATATTTGCAGCTGTCTTTTACAAGAGATAACAGCCCAACCCCCAGGGTCCTCATTACCAGGTGTACGCGTGTGCAGGGGCTCGGTTACAGACATGTGCACGAAAGGGCTGGGGAAAGAGGCTAGGTTTTTAAGTGTACACCCTGTGCCAGCTACGTGTGCACCTTGCTATTAAATCCTGGGTTTATGGGACAAAATTTCTTTCTCCATTTTTACGCTAAGGAAACAGAAAATGTTCTCAAAGTCCTCCCGCTGGTGAGCTAGTCAAGATTCAAGGCAGAGCCGGCAGTGCACACTCTCATTCCAGAGTCCTTGTGTGAGGTAGCAGCTGTGCGGCGCACTGTACAGGGCATGGGAATGCATCCTGGGAATTCCTGGAGGAACAGGGACTTTTGCCTTAAGAAGACAGATTATTAAGAGACGTCATAAAGACTCTTTCAAGCTGAAAATCTCTCTCTTAATCACCCTACTTATTGATAGCACTAATTACTGGTTGAGAAAAATGATTTATTTGCTCATTTGATTTTTTTAAATTGTTTAAATTAACTGATTTATTTACATATTTGCTCATTTGGCTTTAGGTTAGCTCCTGTCCTGGAATCAAGGCTAAGCATGGCTGGATCTCTACAGGAGGGACTGACACATCGCAGGCATGAAACACACACACACACACACACACACACACACACACACACACACACACACACGGCAAGGATAAATGGATACTTGGTGAGGTTTACAAAGATGAAGTGACCTGTTTATACTTGGGGTTGAACTGGTGCTTGAAAGACTTGGGGTATCTTTTGTCACACAGCCAGGAAAACATGTTTGTCCCTCATTAATGGCTGCATAAAACTTGGCCCCTGTCCACCCCAGCCTCAGGCCCTCCACTGTCTCTGAACCACGCTCTCCTACACCTCTTGGGCTTCCTTCCTCCTTGCTGACTGCCACAGCTCACCCTGCCTCTGTACCTTCACTGGGCTCTTCCCCCTCCATCCCTTCTCCTGCTTTTCTTCTCTGTCATTCTCTTTTCTGATGGAGCTGTTAGCATCCTTCAGACTTTTAAGATCCCTGCGAGAAGGTGGGGGTACAGCCATGGGAGGGAACACTGACCTGTCTGCCCTTGAGAAGCTCCTGGCTGCAGGGATTTAAAGTGCCCTCACTATCCTGAAAGGGGGTTTGACTTCTGACCCAATGACACTGTATTTCAAGATCTAAATTACCTCCCACTTCCTCCTCTCTGTGGGTCTTCCTCTGAATCCCATGGCCCCTAAGTTTCTCCACACTTCACCTGGCACCTAGTATATTTCAACTTTCTTCATGTGTTATTTTCATGTCAGATTTTTTCCAGAAAACAGAGACTTGCAAAAGCACAATGGACCACAGATGGGTGGAAGCTTCTTTGGCTACGTTCATTCCCGTGTGCTCCCAGCCCAGGGTGTCCACTGGGTGGTTGTGAGGAAGGGTCTCTGCTAATGACAGGACCTCAGAGTCTTCCCTGGTCCAGCCACCCTGCTTCCACCACATGGCCTCTTGTAGGAGCCCTGTTTGGGGAGATGGCTATGATTGCGGTCGACTTCGGGCCACGGAGTTTTGGACATTGCCGCCTTCCGTAGTCTCACGAGACTTGGCCCGGGATCTCGAGAGACTTGGGCTGAGCGCGGAGCGGGTCGGGGCCATTTTGGTTGTTGGTTGTTTGCTGGTGTGTGGCACATGTTAGAGTTGTTAGAGCCAGAGAGAGAAACTGACAGAATAAAGATCCTGTTTGTTTCTAGTCTGCCTCTGAACTTATTCCCGCGGCTTTGCTGCTCCAAGCGGCCATCGCTTCTGGTGGCGACAGCCTCTTTAAAAGCCATGAGAAAGAGGAGTCTGGGATGACGGGTGGCAGGAAAGCGACCTCAGCATTAAGAATATTTCCCTCTATCCCAGGAAGCTGGCTCTGTCCTTCTTCTTGATACTAAGCTCGGTCAACAAACATTTGTTAAAAATCTACTTTCATGAGACACAGGAATGAGTGATTTCTCTGTGGCAGTCTCAACCTCAGAGAAGTCCCTAGTACACCTGGTGGTCAGGAGGAATCTGGAGATGCTTGTGACTCTGTGTTTTCATCAGCTGAGCAGGACAAGTAGTCTCCAGGGCAGGGGTGTATGGGAGCAGGGCATTCCTTCCTCTCCCAGGAAGGAGCAGGAAGGTCAGTCAGACAGAGCAGCCCCACCCTGCAGGCCCTGAGGGCTGGCCAGGACTCAGGTTCACAGCCCAAGTAAGGGCAGGAGGGCAACCATGCACCCTCTCTTGACTTCTCTGGCCTCAGAAGGGTGTGTGTAGAATTTAGCATCCACCGCCTTGACAGAAACTAGCTCAGATAGGTGGGCTTCCCTTGGTGTTTGCATTGTCAACACTTTGCACATAATTTAAGAACTTCAAGAAGCCAGTGCATGATGGGCTTATTCTAGATCCAGTTGTTGATGTACTGAAATCTCCTTCCAAATCTCACCTTTTCCAGGGTAAGTACCAGTTGTACTTCTTTTTTTTTTTTTTTTTTTTTCCTCTCTTTATCTTTTTTTAAAAATTTTATTTGTAGTAGTATGTATTACAGTTCATACTATACATATAGAGCATCTTTTTACATAAAACAGTTTGTATTCAAAGTATATTCACAGCATTCAAGTCTTCAATCGTGCATTTAGAATAATGATATCCATCTTATTCAACCACTTTTTCCCCCTTCCCCCCTTGCACCCTCCCTTCCCCTCCCTTCCCTTTGACCATTATAGTGTTCCTCTAGTCCTCCTATGTACCCCAACCCATCAATACTGTGAACCAGCTTCCTTATATCAGAGGAAACATTCGGTATTTGGATTTTTGAGATTGACTGATTTCACTTAGCATTATATTCTCCAACTTCATCCATTTACCTGCGAATGTCATCTTGAGACTCCAAGTCAGGAGTCCATCTCACCCTGGTCTTGCACTTGCACATGTTCGCTCTCGCACTCTTGTTCTTGAAGAGAAGCGGCAACTTACCCGAGGACAGCAGGTCCTCGCGGGCAGCTCTCCATCCTCCCACTTCTACCTGGTCACTTCCCTGACTCAGCCTTCACCCCCCAGCTTCCTGCCCATTGTGGTTAGGACCAAATGTGAAAGCGCTTTAGAAAGGGCGGATTGCCATTAAGATGTAAAAAAGAAACATTGGTTGAGATAATTGTATTACTCCTGCTTCTGGGAAAATTAGCTCTTACACCAGAAAAATCTAATGTTAAATACTCAAAGTAAAAGAAGTAAACCAATGATAAAAGGAGCTTTCACAGATCTTCGCGCACGTGTGTGTGTGTGTGTGTGTGTGTGTGTGTGTGTGTGTGTGTGTGACAGACACATAGGGGCATTGCTGCAACGCTACACAGGTGGGCCCACGATTAACTCACGATCTCCCACAGACTCTTTTTAGGGTGGGAGGAGGGGGTAACTCGATAACTTGATTGAATTTAAGTAGAGTGTAAGCAGCGTCACTGCATTGATAAAGGCCTGAAAACTGTCAGCTAAGCATCTGACTCCTTATTCTTCCCTCATTTGTTCAACACAATCTATTTGCCTCTGAAAGTTTAAAATATGCACACATAGAAATTATACTTTAAATAATATGCATATCATTAAAATTGCTATTCTTAACTATAAACCCTGTCTCTTTCTTTTTTTAAAAAAAAAATATAGGTATTGATAACAGAGTTTCTAAATTTAGGTTACAGGCAAAGGATAGAGGAAAAAAGAGATAAAGAGGCTCTAAGAGCTTTGGGCCAAACCCACAGGAAGCAACAGCAGAACATACCCTGCCCTACATTTCTAAATGTTGAAACATTTGACCCACAAACCCAGAGGGACGTCATTGCTTCTTGCTCACAGCCCCAACCAGTCAAAGAGCGACACATACCTGTCCCTACAGACCATCCTCCTGTCCCAGAGCTTGGTCCAAATAGTATAGCCCCACCTCCCTTGTCTATGGCTCAAGGTCAGTGGCTTGTGCCTTCTTCTCCCCACAAGGTCCTTCTCAAACACTCTGGCTTTTTAGATCTGGCAGACATACTGCCAGCTCCTATTTGGCCAGGCTGCTGTTGGCCCAGGTCCTTTATTTCTGGCTAGCATCCGTTCTAATGAAATAAACCTTTCCATTTCAGAGGTCTCTAGGCCTCGTGAATTTTGATTTAATAGTCTGCACTGTGAAATGGCTAACTCAAGCGAGGTAACATATACATTACCTCACATACTTACTATATTTTGTGTAAAAATACTTGAAATGTACTTTTTAAAATATCCAAGAACCCAATAAGTACATTCTTCCCAACTATAGTCATCATATTGTATAATAATATATTTTGAACTTATTCTTTCTAAACAAAATTTTGCATCCTTTGATATATCTCCTCAGTTCACACCCCTTTTACCATTCTACTCTATTTCTGTGAATTTAACTTTAATGCATATGTAAGTGAGATCATGCAGTGTTTGTCGTTCTGTGCCTGATAGTTCCCATATTGTTCTCCAGTTTCAGCCATGTTGTTGCAAGTGCAAGATCTTCTTTTCTAAGGTTGAGTAGTATTCCATGGTTCACTTATAACACTGGCTATTACCCACTTATCTGTTCATGGCCACCTGGACTTATCCCATACATTGACTATTGTGAATAATATTACAATGAACAGGCAAGGGAAGATACCTCTTTGACATCCTGAAATTAGACCTTCATATCACACTATATACAAAAAATCAACTCAAAATGGATCAAAGACCTACATGATGAAACAACTAGGAGACAACAGAAAAGCCCCTTGGCATTGGTATGGGCAATTATTTATTAGCAACAAAAGTTGATAAATGGCATCTATCAAAAAAGTGTCTGCACAGCAAAGGAAACAACCAACAAAGTTAACAAAAACACCATAAAATGGGAGAAAACATTTGCAAGCCATGCATGTGATAATGAGTTAATGTTGAAGATATTTAAGGAATTCAAATATCAGTAACACAAACAATCCAATCTAAATGATCTAAATGTGGACACAGAACCAAAATAGATATTTCTCAAACAAAAGATATATAAATGGCCAACAGGTATATGAGAAATGTTCAATCATTAGGGAATTGCAAATTAAAACTACACCAAGATATCACCTTATCCTTGTTTGAATGACTACTATTAAAAAAATGAACCATAATGAGTTTTGGAGAGGATATTGGGGGAAAAAATTCCCTGTACATTATTGGTGAGAATTTAAACAAGTACAACCATGATGAAAACCAGTATGGACGTTTCTTGAAAATTTAGAAATAGAAATTTAGAAAATTTGACCCATTTGATGCAACAATCCTACTAGTAGATACATCTACAAAGAAAATAAAATCAGTGTCTCAGAGATACTCACAGACTTCTCTGTACCAGTCTCCTCCACAGTTCCAACACAGTGTATAATAAAGTCACTGTGTAATTATCACAGATTTTATGCCAATCTTTTTGAAAAAATGTAAAATTGTGTAAATTTTGCAAATCATGTGAAGTTTTAAAAATTGTGTTGGTATTACTTAAAAATGATTTATTACTAAATTGTCATTGGTGCAAGATTGAGATGCATTGAATACCTGTCCATAAAGATAAAAATTGATTAGTTCAAATTGACACACATCATTCTTTCATGACAGTTTAGTAAACATTTTTCCAGTCTAGAAAAGAAAAAGAAAAAAAAAAGCTAACACATTAGTTTTTATTGATTGGTGCATTATAATCGAAATATTACACGAGAAAATTCACTATAGTGTTGCGAAGTATAGACTGACAAATCTAATCTTGTGTGTCCAAAGATTCTGTGCCACTGTCATTTGGTTTTGTTACCTGAGGCACCATCCTCAGAGCCACTGGTATGAGATGTATTTACCCTTAGTATCTTGGCACTCTCAACTAGCCACGCCCACGTGCTGGCTTTCTGAAAGAGGCAGACAGCGCATGCGCCGAGACTTCCAGGTGGGGCTCGCAGTGAGCAAGGAGACACAGCCACACCTCCACCTGCCCCATGGTGAGTATGTTGCTGTTGTCTTTTCTTTCTAAGCAGCATGGTGAAAAGAATTATACCAAGCAACAAAAGGTTATAAACCAATTTTTGGACAGGGAAAAAAACAACAACAAAAAACCGGGGTGTGACAATTTTATGGTGACAAAAGATTATGTAGTGAAATAGAATGCATGTTTCTAGCTCTGCGTTTCCCCGAAACCCCTGACTTAGTGTAGGCCATGTGTCTAAGGCCGGATTCTTATAAAATTCGGATTCCATAGCATTCATAGGAGTCCTGCTTTCATGATTGAACCCTGGTGTGTGTGTGTGTGTGTGTGTGTGTGTGTGTCCCTCCGTCTGTGTCCACAGCTTAATTCTGACTCAGAGACAGGCTCCTCAGCATTTGCTCACCGCCCCCACGCCCTCCCCTGGCTCTGTGAACAGGCAGTGAGCACAGACAGCTGTGGCTGACCACAAGGAGCGCAGGGCTTGGAGCTTACAAGAAGCACTCAGCTGTGGTTTTCCTGATCTTAGAGGGTCATCTTTCAGGATCTACCTTTTTTTCTTGTTCAGTGACCCCAGCTGAGACCCCAGGGCCCAGAAGAACAAGGGAAGTCTCGTGAAAAATGAGCAAGAGGCTGCTTTCTTACAAACGATGCAGCAGGGATGCTTTCCCCAGTGATTTCGTAGGCCGGTGAAGCGGTGTGAATATTGAAACTTCCAGATTAAAATAAGCTCGTGCAAACATGCAAACTAGGTTACAAATAAAACACAAGACTTGTACATATGGGTCAGGATTCAAGGAAGCAGAACTACACTGAGTATCACAGAATCAGGTCTATAAGAATTGGACCACAGACAGTGGGCGCTCTCAACTAGCCTGGAATTCTCAGCCCTGCGCTGTCTGCCTCTTTCAGAAAGCCGACTTTGGGCATGGCTAGTTGAGAGCATGGGTGACTGAGCCAGAGCTTGCCAGGAAATCCCAGCCCTAGCCCACGCAGCTGCTGGACCCCGACTGTGCAGGAGGCCAGGGTAGAAGGGCATGGAAGTGGGTTAGCCCTTCATAAATCACCTCTGTGAGTGTGTGGTAAAGGACCTGGCCACAGAGGGGGATCACAGCGTTCTGCAGGAATGGTGGTAGGCAAGGAGAGCTGAACACAGAGCGGAGAAGGTCACAGACAAAGAAGATTAGCCCCGTCCCCAGGCCTCTCTGCGCATGCCCCCGCCCCTTGGCATTCACAAATGCCCTTCTAATAAAGATCCTCTAAGTGCATCTCGGTATCTGCTCCCCACAGGACCTCAGTGGACACAACCCTAAGTAATGCTGGACATGGGACAGTTAGATAGTAATATCTCCTAGGTTGAAGAAAACCGGATTTCAACAACTCGGGGGACACCGTGCTACAACGCCCACCTTTGACAAAGGCCAAACTGTCCTATCTGCTGGGAGTATCATCCATTGCCAGTCCTGTCAGGGGTGGCTTTACTTGCAGAAAGCCATCTTGCTCAAGGTCACATGCCATACCAGGCTGACCCTATCCACTGCTGACCCAAGTGGAACTAGGAAGGCCTGGCCACGTAGGCACAACCTTGGACAAGTCTGCAGGGCCACTCTAGCACCACACCTTCCTCTAGGGTGAGTGGCATTTGAATGGCAAGGGCTGCAGGACAAGCTCCATCTCTCTCTGCCCCATGCTGTCCTCTCTCTGTCCACAGCACAGCGTTGTTCTTGGGATCACTCTGTAACACGTGTGTGTCCTGTTCCCCGGCCTCTGCCTCAGGATCTGCTTCCTGGGAACCCAGTCGGCGACAATGTGTTTCTCCAAATGGACCCTCTATCTTGGTTGAGACTGGAGCTTAATTAGAAAGTTTCAATTAATAATTGTTTTTTTTAAATATTCTTTCCTTTCATGTAAAAGAATGAGGCCTGTTTAAACATGACCCTGTAAGACCAGAATAGAGAGAAATGGGAAGAGCTACAGAGTCAAGGAAGCAGAGAGGAGGAGCCACGCTTGGCTTGGTGGGGGTGGGGAAGTGGCGCTCGGCTGGGCGTCCTGGAGGAGGCCAGCTCCTGATCAGCACCCTGAAGCACTGGCAGGAACATGAGCAGCAGGCAGGTACTGGCACCAAGCAAAGGGACATCCATCATCAGTCACAGAGCTCGGAGCAGAGCCAGTATTATAGCTGGAGGGCTTCAAGTGTGGGGCGTGCAGGAGAGATCCCACAGAAAGTTAAAGGTGAGGAATTCCTGTACCAAAGCATCTTCTCCAATTTCTCTTTTATGATCCCAGAAAACCATAGCAGCACCCTATTGAAGCATCCATGGCACCATTTTCTAATTGTCTATTTACAATTTTCTAATTGTCTACTTACAATTATTTGGGGTGGGGTAGGTCATGGTGAAAAGTCCATTGATGGACAAAGTGGAAACTTCTAGACCCAAGATTCCAGGCAGCAAACACAGGGACAGGGAGTTCAGCTGACTGCAGAAATGTGTGCCCTCCAGTGCAACCCAATACCAGGATTGTTCTCTACCTGTGGTTCCCAGGCAAGGAGCTTCTTCATGCTGGGAGGGGAAATGCTGTGGCTGGGTTCCATCACAGTGAAGCTTCCCTAGGCTTCTAGGATGCAGCTCTCCTGAACAAGGCCGCTCTTCACATTCACATGTGAAACAGCTTTCCTGTAATCCTCCCCTTCCCTCTAGATACCTCAGTCCAGAGCCGTAGTCACTGTCCTGATTGGCTCTATCAACAACTGGGAACTGTTTGGGAAACCAGCTGTCCATCACTTCCAACCCTTGGTGCTTGGTAAAAAGGTCAGCCCCATGTCCTCCCTTTTGTCTTCTTCAATCCAGCCACGTAAACAAATGAGGGGGTGGATAGCTGGGACACACAGCAAATGCAGGAATGAGTTGCAAGAGAAGACTCAGGGCCATGCCAAGGGAGGAGGTAGAACCTAGGTTTGAGAAGGTGATTGGAAGAACCCACAGACTATGGGGGAGTGTGTGTGGCAGGAGGGGTAGCAGGAGGACATGAGTGTGGAAGACGGTGAGTTCTGGGTGGGTGGCCACGCAGGAAGCAAGCCCTGAGCACAGGGCTTGGAATGATGCCTGGAGTTTAGCTCATCACACCAGGAGCCAGGCTCCGTATCCCACCCTGTCCTACCTCCTAGCCCCTGCCCTATGAGGTTGAGAGTGTCTGTCCTCAGGAGCTCAGCAGAGTAGTTAGAAATTGGGACTCTGGAGTCACACTCTCCAAATTCTATTCATTCCATTACACTAGCTGGGAAACTTCTGCTGGATGGGAAATTTCTTAATGCCTCAACGTCCTCATTTGTGAAATGGGTGTAATAATATAGAATAACTGCATAGGACCTTGTAAAGGTTAAATAAAATATAATACATAAGGTGTTCAAAACAGTATCGGAAGCACTGGAGGTTCTTTTTGTTTATATATATTTATATATATATATATATATATATATATATATATATATATATTAGTTGTCAATGGATCTTTTGTTCTATTTATTTATATGTGGTGCTGAGGATCAAACCCAGGGCCTCACATATGCCAAGCAAGTGCTCTATCACTGAGCCAAAACTCCAGCCCTGGAGGTTCTTAAAGATGTTGATTGTCAACTGTCATCTATCTCCCATCTATTATCTATCATCCATCTAGATAGCTCTGATTGAATTCCTTCAAAAGTAGACGTGTAGATATTTTATTCTTCCTACTGTCCACACTAAATGTGTGGCATCTACTCAGAGAGATCACCTCACCATCTTTATGAGAATTGAGCTTTTCTGATCAACATCCTCAATGCATCTTAGGACAAGCCTAGAAACGTGACTGCTTATGGTAGTTGGGAAAGCACCTTAATTCTCCAGGTATTAACGTCTTCATCTGTAAAATGAAGAGTTGGGAATAAATTGGTCTTGAAAGCTCCTTCTAATTTTAAATATGCTGGTTTTATTCTCCCTTCTTTATCAAATGTATCAATCATCAGTGGATTCATATTCAGTGAAATGCCAATCAAATAGTTTCATAAATAGAAAGAGACAGCTTTCACAGTGCCAGGTCTGTACCACCAAAACCTTTATTTGGTGGGTGTTGTCAGTTTCTCACGTTTCCTTCACCCTCCTTCGCAGCCTCAGTGGTACTGACTGGTGCAAAATCCTGGGCTTTCCAAAGGCCCCTTTGCTTAGGGCCATTGGGATCTTTTCTCCCAATCCAGAAAGAATATGATGCATTGTAGAAGTATTTGGAACCACAAAAGGAGAGACAGAGGAAACACTGATCAACACACTCATTCCTGTGGCAGGACAGTGGTTCATTGCTCTGGGATTTCATTGCCCTGGAGAGATGGTTTTCCAACTGTCTTGTGGCTGGAAAGGAATGGAGTGTGATGGGAGGGGGGCTCAGGCTACCCTGAGCTCTCGGCCACCCCTGGCTCAAGTCCTCGAAGTCAGCTCTATTCTGTGTATTTGTTTCCTTTACTTATTCTTTGGGCTTCTTTGAAAAGTCCTTTGAACAAAGGCTTGGGGCGTTCAAATTCTGAAAGCTCCTGCCCTGGAGAATGTCTTCACAAACATAGCTCTCATGACAAACTCAGGCAATAATCATTAGTACTAACCATTGTCATCAACACAAACCAAAAATCTCAGAGTGACCTGGAAACTGGCCCACAAATAAGTCACAGAGAAGGGACTCAAAGCCAGGAAGGCTGATCATAAATACAGTTAGTCTTTCTGTTACATCTCAGCGACTTCTTCATAATTTTATGTGACAGAAAATCCTAGACTTCATAATTTCCAAATGTATTCAAGATTAATTCAACTTTTAATAAACCTTATCTCTAATAGTAATAACTAACATTTTATGCAATTACTTTGTGTTAGACATTATACTCTGCACTTAACATAAATGGATTTATTTAGATCTGTTGAATCTACCACCCAAATGTTTCAGATGAGCAGTATGATTAGCATTGCAGATGAGAAAAAGGAGACTCAGAGAGGTTGAGACATGTCTCCAAAGTTAAACAGTATTTAGTGGTTCATCCGGGAGTTGATCTTGAACAATCTGACTGATTATAGCCTATGTATTCCTAGTTGGAGTATGACTGCGTTTAAGAGCTGCTGATTCTGAGATGATTAAGACGTAGCTCCTGCACTCATGCATTGCACTCATGCATTGCCACTTAGCCTCGTAAAATAAGGTTTAGCATACAAGTAACTGCACTGCTATAGCAAATTTTTGTGTGCAAAATAGTGAGTTTAGAAATAAGACTTTATTTGAGATTAGTTTTAAACAGGGTCAGAGTTCTTAAGAAACGGCATAAAACTGCAGCATTTACTAAATTTTCAAGAAGATAATTCATGCTAGCTTCAGGGAGGTTATTGAAAAAAAAAAAATCTCAGAGAATATACCCCAGGACAAAGTTAATGCATAAATCAGAGTGGTCATAAAGGCCAAGGAATATTATTCAGGAAAACTAGCTTTTGCAATTGACAGGGGACTGCACAACAAGGCCTCTCTGGGAACTTGAGTGAGAAAATCTGAATATTGAAGAAAGGTATGAATTATTCTAGTAGGTCCATGGTTTATGAATGCAGGCACATTGTCTGTCAAGAACAAGTTAAAGAGAACATCAAATTCCACTCAGCCCTATTCTCCCCTTGTTAGACGATGCACGAAACAAGAACTTGCATAGAAAAACATTAAAGGTTGATGCGTTTTCTGCCTATCAACATCCATGCTTGTTTGAAGTAGTTCCTTGGTGGAATGGTGGTATGTGTGTTTTGCTTTATCAGAGTATCTGCCATGTAATCTTAAAATCATGATGCAAAAGAGAAAAGGCAAATTGAACAGATGTTGCAGACAGAGAGTCCTGGAAGTGAGTCATGGCCAGACGGTTCCTGGAGCAGTGGTTCTTATAGTTGGAACCACCCACACAGGCTTTCCTTGCACATGAGGTGAAATGCAGTCCTCACCATCACCATGAAACCGATTCTCCCTAATAGCAGCCCAGGGAACCTGGGTTGCCTGTTTGTACACCACCAGAGCAGTGGCCGGTAGGAGGCAGGACGGTGAAGGCCCGCTTCACCTGATCTATCTGGGATTTTCTCTTTTGCAGAATCGGCTTGGGGATATTGGTGGAGAACACAGGGTTAGGATGAGTTGTTGGTCGTTTACAGAGGGTAGGCACAGGCAGCAATAAGAGGAGGGGAGAAATGTTGACTAGTACTGAGGGCATATCCACCTTTGTGCTGGCACTTTTCTTTTTTTAAAATTTTTTTAGGGGCTGGGATTGTGGCTCAGCGGCAGAGCGCTCACCTCACACGTGCGCGGCCCGGGTTCGATCCTCAGCACCACGTAAACATAAATGCATTGCATTGTGTACAACTAAAGTAAATAAATAAATATTTTTTAAAAACTTTTTTATTATTCTAATTTGTTATACATGTTTGCAGAGTACATTTCATTTCATATTACACATAAAGAGCACAATTTTTCAAGTTGCTGGTTTTAGATAAAGTATTTTTACAACAACTGTGTCTTCATACATGTATTTAGGGTAATCATGGATGACTCTGGTACTTTCCCTTCTTTGCTTGTTTTGATCTACATTTTAAGTATAATAGTAACTGTATCCTGGGATCATTACAAAGAAAGCATCAAACATTTCTAGCAAAGTTGATTTGTAAACAATAAAGCACCATACAATTTCTGGCCATGCTGTCTTATGTCTTTCTATCTGTCTGTCTGTCTATCTTATAATTCTAAGGAAAACCCCACAAGGGACGCAATCCTATGAAGAACAAAATGAGAGGGAAATGATGGCCTCGTGTGGAGGAAGGTGATGGAGCTTGGCTTGGGGAGCCTGCCTTCTGGCCTGGCTCTGCCCCTCCTGAAGATACAGGCGGCTGATGGATGGGAACTGTTTGGGTGAGTGCCTGGCCATCATGATGTCAGCAAAGGTTAGTCACAGTTGGCAAACCTTTTAGCTTTCTGGAGCCTGTGCTCCTTCTCTATAAAATATAGATCAGTATGTGCTCCCGCTTCACAGGAGAGTGAGGGAGTATTCATTGGCATAATACATAAAAATGGAAACTGCTATTTATGAATTGACTATTATTATTTTCATTAGCATCTCCGTTTTAAAAACGAAGTTGAAAAGAACTTGCAACACTTTATGTACTGTATTATTTTCAGCGCCATGAAGCAGGTGCCAAATTAAGTGTTCGGCTATTGCTCTCGTTTAAGAGTGATTGGGTCAACTTTGATGTATACGAAAGCTGCTAAGGAAAAGCCTGATGTTTATTTACAAGACTGAGCAGAGCCTCTAATGGCCTGTCCTGTTTATCAGGCATGAACCACAAAGGTTCATGCTGAGGCTGATGGTGGCACTAGGAAAAAGAAAAGTATTATGTTTCCAAGAATTGGTAAGATCGATCACCTCAGAGCTCAGCATCAGGAGGCTTGTGACTCAGAAGGTCTGAACGTTTCAGTCTCACTCTAATCACGCTTCATGATTATGCTGCTCTTCTAATTTTTCCCAGGCACATGAACAACTGCCTTCATTTAGGGCCAGATGTAGAACTGCGTGGTGCAAAACCTGGATGAGCTGAGAACAGCACATGACTCGTCCTGTGGCCTGGATTGGAATCCCTGCTTGGACTCTCTTTGCTGCCTGACTTAGGAAACGCTGCTCACCCCTCTGAACCTCCACTTCATTATAGGCCGGGGATGTGCATTGTGGTAGAGCACTTGTCTACACGCGTGAGGTCCTCAGTTCAATCCTCAGTACCGCAAAAACAACAACAAACAAAAACCCCAGATTACATGACTTCTAACAGTGGTTGGTTGCTCCTTCCTCTCAGGACTGCATGAAATGTGCCCAGACCATGCCTGCACAGAGCAGGCACGTTGTGAAAGCTCTCTCTCTTCCTTTCTCCAACTCTGTCTTAGCTCTCATGATTCCATGATAAACATACTGTCATGGGCTGGACACGTGTTGTCCCTCAAAACTCACATGTGAGACAATGCAAAACGGTGCAGAGGTGAAATGATTAGATTATGAGAACTGTGACCTAATCAAGGGATTACTCCACTTATAAGAACTAGGTGGACGTGGCTGAAAGAAGTATGTCATGGGGGGGGAGGGGTGCCTTTGGGTTTTATATCATGTGCCTGATTAGCAGAGCTCTCTCTCTGCTTTCTGCTGCTATGTCCTGAGCTGCTTTCCTCTTCTGGGTCCTTCCACCACAATTCTCTGCTTCACCTCAGGCCCAGAGCTATGGAGTGGCTGACCATGGATTGAACCTATGAAAACGTGAGTCAAAATAAACTTTCCCTCCTCTAAGTGGTTCTTAACAGATATTTTGGCCACCACAACAACATATACCAAAAGTGTTGTTATAGTCACATAGATTTGCATACGTTTTGTAATAAAACCTTGAACATCAACAGATCAAATTCTTTTTATATATTAATAACAAATGGACTTAGATGTATGTTCTGCTCAAGATAATACTAAATTTGCAACTGAAACGTGACTAGAACACTTAGTTCTTTGCTAGAATTCTAGTTCTCAAGCCTTCCCTAAGATAAGACTTCCCAGATAAGACTCATGTTTTGGTTGCTACAAGTAGAGATATGCACCTCTGCCTTCAAGGAGAAGGCTTAGATTTTAATAACAGCAAGAATAATCCATACCCCTGAGTGCGTTCCAAGTACCAAAAATAATTGATGGCTTTAAGTGTCCTCCCTCACTTTCTTTCTTCTTCAATCTCCAATACAGCTATGCATTCACTTAGAGACTAAACAGGATGGTAGCATACCATGCACAAGGTACTCTGTGAAGTGATAAACAAAGAGGAAATGAACACTGAGCCCAGGACAGAAAAGATACACACAATCGTCTGCAGAATAGGTCAGAGTACAGACTTCAGCATCCAAAAAACTGGTGTTCAAATTCCAATTCTACTGCTTATGTTTGGAACTGGTTAGCTGCCTCCCCATTCTGTGCTTTGTTTACTTATCTATAGTTTGTGAAGAATTGCATCGACTCCTCGGATGTTGCATGGACATCAAATGCTATCATATGAAAAGGGTGTTCAGTCTGAGATCTCATAACCCTTCTGTCAGTGCTGATTATTATTAATAACCATGATTTATTACTAGGAGAGGTAAAAAGGAAAGAACTCTGTGGCTAACCTTCTAAAACAAACCTTTCCTGTATATGTCAGGATGGTAAATATTTTCAGCTTTGTGGGCATCAGGGTATGAATTATGACTTCTCAATGTTTCTGTTGTCTGAAAGCTGTCATAGACAATGTGTTAATGTATGGGTGTGATTGTTTTAATAAAACTATTACAACAGGATGTCAATCTGAGGACCTGAGTTTGCCAACCTTTGCTTTGAATGAACAATTGTGGGAGGTTTAACTGCAAAAGGTAATTGGTGGTGTGTTGAAACTATGGTGTTTAGCAGACAGAAGGCATGGCATTAATGGAGCAAAGAATGGAAAATGGTCTGGAGCAAGTTTTTTTTTTTTTTTTTTTTTTTTTTTTTTTTTTTTTTTTTTTAATCTCAGTTCACCAATCTGGTCTCTTCCTATCATCCAGTCTAAGCTCAGGACTTCATGAAAGAAAGGAAGAATGGAATATTGCAGCCAAAGACCTTCTGGAACTCTTAGGTTTCGAAGCTCTTACATCCTGATTGTCCTGTCCACAGACTAGCTGTGCTAGGACAGTAGGGTCAGTAGTCGAGAGAACAAAGAAGACACCAGGAGATGGCATGTGAGACATAGGGTTTATTGAGACTTACTTACTGGCAGGGAGAGTCCAGGAGAAATAGGCTAGAGAAGTAGCACCACTCTCACTCATGGTGTTCACCAGATGTCCAGTGGTGGCCAGCAGGATGAGTACCCCTTATCCTCTCCATAATGCTCTGTTCCATGGTGATCACTGCAAGGCAGGGGTGTTGTAAGTTAGGCTAGGTAAGCAGTGACAGGACCTGCAGGAGCCCTAATTAAGGAGATAGCTAAGATTAAGGCTAGCTGTGAGCCATAAGCATTACCACCTTCCATGATCTCGTGAGATTTGGCCCGGGACATTGTGGATCCAGTCGGTGCCCTTTGCATGGTCTCGTGAGACTTGGCGCGGGACATCGGAGACGGGGTCAACGCCATTTTTTGTGTGGTGTGGCGGTGGTTTGTAGGAGTGTGTGTTGCTGGAGCCGGAGAGAGAAGAATAAAAGAACTTTTTCATTCCCATCCTGCCTCCGAATTTTCTCCCGCAGCGTCGTTTCTCCAAGTGGCAATCGCTTCAGGCAGCAACAAGGACCAGCTTGCATTTTTGCAACCTATGACCAGCATTCCAAGAGACAGCTGCTTTGGCATGCAAGCAAGAAAGTCATTCTACAGGTAGCACTGGTTTGGCCCTAGTTTCTAGTATATGAGAAAAAAGAAAGGGAGTCAGCGTTCTTCAAGACAATGCTGATCTGGATATTCTGGTCCAGGGCCACTGTCATTGTTCCCTTGACTTGGCTACATCCTTGAGGATGGGGAGGGACATGGTGTTTTACAGTGCTCATTTTCTTTGAGGATGATGCACTTGGTGAACAACATCTTTTGAGCAGAGAACTGGCATGATTAATAACATGCTTTACTTCAATGGAAGTGCAGTGAGAACTTCCCCAAAATACAACAGACATGTATCAAGGGAGTGAATTTCATCGCAGGAGGGATAAAGTAGGTGGTGTTTAGAAAAAACCCTCCTTTTCAGCCTGACTCTAGAACCACATGAGATGTTGAACACAAGAAGCAGAGCAGGTTTGGGAACTGAAAACGGAGTACTGAAAACTGAACTATGGGACTTTGGACAAATTCCTGAACCTGTGTGGAAAATGGTTTGGATCATGTCTGAGTCCTTCTAGATTCAGAGATGAACAATTTCAAAGTGAAGCAGAGCAGGTATTGGGAAGGTGCTGCTCTTTTCTAAGTCCAGTCTGCTAGCTGGTAAGGACAGACAGTTAAGTAACACATGCTTGTTGAAAGCACTTTTGCCCCCCAGCCCCCTCTCTCGTTCTCTCTGCCTCCATTGCTTGCTCTTTCTTTTCCTTAGCTCTTTGGTTTCATTGCTTGATTCTCTCCTGTGCAGAATCTATGTCATCCAGGACTGGGCTCCATGGCATTTTATTTGAGTCTCTGGCAGACGATTCTCAACGATACCTGGTACATTTTCCAAAACACTGACATTTTCTTAATGTCTATCCCATGAATTAAAGAAATAACCAACTTACAACTCTCATATGAGTCCTTCAGTGTAAAACCTAAAGTAAATCATGTGAGTTTTTCTTTGTCTGACTCTCACATGCCAATCTAGCTTTAGATCTCACCCCATAACTGCTCGTCTAGGAATATAAGCCAGTGTCTCTAAAATATTTCAAATTATTCTGCTGTTATATATATATTTTTCCTTTTTTTGTTTGCTCTTGGGGTTGCCAGAGGGACTCACAAAATTATAATGTCCTCTCTTTTGGAATTGTGAACAAGTAAGAAAGTAAAGAAATATGGAAACTACTACACATGATATTTGGTACAGATGGAATCTAAGATGACTGACTTACTCCCTTAGGTAGCTGGTCTACTGGGTTTGAAAACACAAAACTCTGGAACTGAGGAAACACACCAACCCAAACTCAGCCTGTTGGACTTTGGCAGGTCTCTCCTTCCTGAAACTCCAAAACGAAAGCACTTAGCTGAGCATCACCAGTTATTCTTCTAAATATGCCATCCGGGTAAGTCATTTCACCAACTCACAGGCCAAAGTGGCAAAGAAAGGCCCTAGAATTACACAATAAACTTCTTTCATAGAATCCTGGACACAAGGAAGAAGTGTTCCTTGTGAAGTTCCTACAATGCATTTTTGTCTCCTTGGCCATCACTGGTGATCCATCAAGTCTTGGTGTATCATCTACAGAGTCCTCCAAGTAGAGGCCCTATTGATCTGGTATTAGAAGACCTAAATGAAATAGCTCCATAACATCGTATTGTTCAGTGTTGCATACCTCTACCTCTTAGCACTCTCGGTCCCTCGAAGGCCTCGAGCAAAGTATTATCCTTTATCTTTTCAACACCTCCCTTCCCTTCATATTGCACAAGGACTTCAGCTGTTCGCTAGAGCTCTCTATTCACCATTACTGCATCTTGGTGACGTTGTACATTGAGATTTCTGTCCTACTGGCCTCAATGCCAAAAATGGTGATTGTTGAGTCTGAGTAGAAGGAAAGAATGACAGAAGCAATCAGAACCAGTTCACCCCAGTGTGATATCATAAATGTGGCCATGTGTTCTGTCGCCTAGATCCTTCAGGACTGCTGTTCTCTTCTTATAGTAGATTGTTTGCAAAAATAGCAACTATACCCTTTGCAATGTGGTTTTGTTATAAGCAACATCTATTTCTCCACTCCTCGCCTTGAACTGGACTTGTCATGGCACATACTTAGAGGTTGTGGAAGCCCTGGCCTGAACCCAGGTATTGCATGCCCTCCCCCATTTCTACTAATTCCCCTGGACCCTCCCCCTATCTTTTAAACAAGCCCCAGTCACAATTCCCTATGAGAGACCATGTGAATCTCAGTCTACTCATTTCTCCAAGACAAGGTGCCAAATGTTTTTGAAGACCCGGCCACCATCCAGAAAGCCAGTCTGACCAGCAGATGACCTCAAATGCACCAGTGACATCTCGTCACAACCCATAAGAATTGAGGAGCCTGGCTAGATCAGCAGATCTTCCCAGACAAACTACAGACTCAAGCTAAGAAATGCCTGCCATTTTGAGTCACTGGGGTTTCAAGTGGTTCGTTACCTACCAATGGCTAGTTCCCAGAGACATTGGCACGGTCATGTATGACATAATGATGTTTTGGTCCATGACAGACCACATACAGGACAGTGGTTCTCATGAGGCTATATTGCCTAGACATGATGTGACCATCTCAGTTTGTAGTACAGTCGATGATGTCCCACAATAACAAATTCATCTAAAAATACAGTTCTCAAAATGTATCCTGTCCTTACTATACTTAGAAATGGCTTTGGAATTGGGTGTCAGCAGAAATTGAAGAAAATGGTGAGGAAACATTGGTGGAAATAGAAAAGACAGTGGTTCAGTACTTCTTTCCATTCAGAGTGACCTCAAATCCACTCAGCGTACCTTTTCTTACATTTTTAAATTTTACTTGAATTCATCTAAATTGCTGTATCTTCAAAGAAAACTAACTGAATCAGGCATAAGCAGGGAAGGGAGGAAGAGTTGGGGGGGAAGGAAGCAAAGAAGGGGAGGCATTGCACTTTTAAATAAACCTATGTCTGACAAAAAATGGAGGAAAAAAAAAAAAGTAAAACTCAAACCTGCACATTTAAAAGAAAATGCACTTTCCAAAACCTGACTGTACAAAAACCAACTAAAAATCCAGTGAACATTGATTTAAAAAGTAGGATCTGCTCTGATGCTGTGGTTATTCAGGGATGGCTAACAGATGGCTAACCCAGCTGGTTACAGGTCACTAGAAAAGTCACAAATAAATGTGCATTGGAAGTTTTTGATTTATGTAGGAGGTTTTGTGCAAACAATTCACTGCTGCTGATTAAATCATTGCAAGCAGATTAAGCTCTGTTGTTGAAAGGGGTAATAAAGTGAAATCTCTTTCTGCTTCCCGAAGCATTTATGCTGTATGTGTCTTAAACCAGGGCATTCTCCGGACTCAAAACATAATGAAGAGTGAACTCTGCATTTTTTAATATTTTCACGTAGTTTTTGTTTGTCCTTTTCTGCAAATATATCACAAGTAATGGGTCAGATAATTTCTGGTGTCCACCAAGTAATTTTCAAATAGTTCATACAAGTCAGGTAATAGACAATTAACTGGTCTGGTCTCTTAATTAATAATTTAGTAAGAAATATTTATTTCTCAAATATACTCTGATAATATTGTGGTATTCTAATTGGTTTCCTATTGCCTAAAGAGTTGCATAAAGTAATTATAGTGATACATTACCACTGATTATAGCTGGGAAGAGCCACAGAGGTCCTAGGATGTTCTGTATACTATTGCAGTAATACTGGTTGGTTACACATGGTCCCCCCTCATGGGGTACCAGAGATCATATGCCAGCCTGCCACTTTCTAGCTATGTGAACATTGAGTAAACCATTACTCATCTATCTCATCCGTGCCTGGCATTATTCTTCTATAAAAGAATATGGTAATTGTACCATCTGACTCTATGTTGTGAAAATTAAACAAGTAGATACACAAAAGGTGCTTAGATCATTACTTGGCATACAATAAGTGCTTAGTGAATGATAGGTATTATCATTGTCTATAGCTCAAATTTCAGCCTTCAAATATCTTAACATTTTATGCTATTTCATGAGCACTTGCAGCATTTCATTATTTTTCAGGTTACTCCTATGATGTATGCGTGTCTTTAGCTGTATCTAGGGAGATACACACACACACACACACACACACACACACATACACACACACATCTCTATGTTATGAACTGGAAACCAAGACTCAGATTGGTGCAATAATTTTCCAGAGGTCACTTCCTATGAAAGGTCAAGTCCATTCTATAGTGCCTCTTTCATTGGTTTCCAAGGGCAGCCACCCATTTCCTCTTTAACTTCTTTCACTGACTCCTCTATGTTCTGTCCAAGTGAATGGTGTGCTCAGATCAGTGGTATTTAAGTATGGTTTCCTCCCAAACTGTTGGCCCTAGAATGATTCCCAACCCACTGCTTTTTTGGGGAAGGAAGCTCAATGCAGAAATTATCACATAGGATTTGCCAGACTGCCTGGATTTATTTTCAGGTATAAGGTGATATCTGCACTAACATGAATTATTACCTTTCCTTTTCCTCGTTGATAAAATACTGCCTACCCAACAAATCATTCTGAAGAGTAAATGAAGTGATCAGAGATCAGCATAGTGTTTGGCCTGCTGTTAAGCTCTCAGTGGATGTTAGCATTAGAAACTGGTGATTGGGAACCCTTCTGTCTGCTGGTGAGCAGGATGGCTGAAGATCAAAATAATTGATGTCCATCAGCCACATCCAAAATGAAGGCTAGGCCTATTTGCTGCACAATTATACAATAGGCATTATGCATGGTTCCTCTCCCCACCCTTCCACATTGCAACCTACTGGAGCCTCAAGTGGAGGGAGGGACACACTCCTTACCAAGATCCAGTGGAAAGCACTGCAGTGGGGCCCTTCAGTGGCTGGACTTGTGTGTGAGGGAACTTGGGTGGCACATGACCTTTTCCTGGAGCCTAGTGCTGGAAGAATGGTGGACAGGGCTACCTACCTCAGATACCCCAGTAGAGGAAGGAGAGGGAGTCTCCCTTGGGGCCAAGCAGGTTCTCCAACTGTGACCCCACAGTAGGAAACCATCCTGGAGTCTTCAAGGATGGGTTGTTGGGAGCCCCAGGGACAGGAGAAGAGTTTGGAAGGACCACTAGAGAGGCAGCATCCACCATGTTATGGCAATTGTGGGTAGAACTTTCTAGTACAAGTCTCTAGTCAAAGTATGCATCTGAAATATGTTCTCAAAAGGGAAAATTTGAGAGACAGACAGGGTATTTGTACCATGTCCAGTGTTAACTTTCACCCAATCATACACTTACCTGTCCTGTGAGCTCTCTTACATGAGCCCTCTCCTCCTATACTTGACCATGGAAGGCTCAGCCACCTTGGCCAGGGAGCAGGGGAGAGAAGAAAAAGAGCATGGGCATAGAGGAGATTTTTTTTCCTGCTGCAAATGTCCATGCCTGAACTTGGCTTGACTCAGGCAGGGAAGGTTGTACCAGGAAAAAGGCTTGAGTTCTGATGACCACACTGGTGTGGACATTTAAATTTATTTTAAAGGTTCTGCACTTGACTCAACCAAACCCTAGAACATTTGGTACTGATTGAGACTGGTCCATCAGTGGAAAATCAAAGGAAGGAGCCACAGACACACAGGAAGGGAGTCAGCGCATGGCTAATTGCATCATCACTCAGCACCTTTCACAGTGGAGGTGTGGTGGCTTCTCTCATTGCTAAGTAGGCAAGAATGCATCCAGCATGCCAGCTACTCTCCTCCCATCTTCCTCCTGGGAGCAAGCTTTGTGGAGGACACAGCTACCATCTTACCAGTCTTACTTGGTCATCTCCTGCCCCACTCTCCTAGGGATGCCTACCCTGGGGCCAGCGTACCTGACTGCCTAAATGGGGAGCACACTTCTCAAGTGTGCTTTGCTCTCAAAATCTAGCCTGCAGTTAGTTGTTCTGCAACACCAAGGCCAGATCTGGTCTCCACGTGTTCATTTTCTGTCTTATGTCTCAATTTTTTCCACCTACAGATGGAGAAGAGAGGTGCAATGTATCTGGTCTCCTGGATGCACCAACAGCCCCCAGAGTGAGCTTCCTGGAGAGAAGTGATGAAGACAAAAGATGCTCTTGGATTGTAACCAGCTCAAGCATGGTTGAATGGAGGGCCGCATTCCCCTGTGACTATAACACTGGTATGAGTATTTACAGCGTCCTGATAGGCGCCTGTCCTATCTTATGTCTGTTTGACACCTCCCTCGTTGAATTGACTTTACTCTCCATTCAGTGCAATGGAGGCCTACTCCACAAAGCCCTTCCTAACTCTCTGCTGTGGTTCTTTGCTCATTTCTACTCTAAAGACTGTGTTGGGATGGCTGTTACAGCACCTGTCACACTTGACCTTGGATCATGTAAGCCTCCTGTTGAACACACGATGCCAACCACACCTCAGCTGGTCCTCTGTTATCTTTGTGTCCCCACTAGCACTTCTCCCATGTACCACAAGTACTCAGGATTTGCTCAAATTAGCTGAATGAAACTGACGCTGTAGTAAAGTGGACTCTTCAGGACTGTGCAGAGGGACATGTCCAAGGTGGGGCTCAGAGAGCTGCAGGTTTCCTAATCCTGGATTGTTCTCTGGGTGTTTGATTTTCTCACATGAAAAGATCCTTCTCTGGATATTCGTTTACAACCTAAGTACAGATCAAATTAGGAAACCGAGTCAAACATCTGAGACCATTCCTGGCCTCAGCACTCAATGGAAACTATTTCCAGTTCCATTTGAACTGAAAATAAAAATATAAGAAGAACATTGGCATTATCTTGAGGTTCTTTCTTTGCAAAGGACATTTGACAAGGGTATTTGGTACGATTGGCTTTTGAGTCCTGAGTTACCAAAGAAAAATTTTAAAGAAGGTGGCTTAGGAGGAAGTCCTTTAAAAACAGCATCCTTCCGTATGTGTTTGCCACCAAAGGGAGAAAGTGCCAGGGGCACAGTAGGGCTCCAGTTGCACTCAGTGGGTCTAGGCCCGAAGGCCAAGCAGATCCCATGGAGTCCCATTATTATTTTACTACTTCTCTCTATATAAAGCTGGAAAAATGGTAATCAGAATGTCAACTTTCTTTTTTTTTTTTAAATGTTTATTTATTTACTTTAGTTGTACACAATGCAATGCATTTATGTTTATGTGGTGTTGAGGATCGAACCCAGGCCCCACACGTGCAAGGCGAGCGCCCTGCCGCTGAGCCACAACCCCAGCCCCCCAGAATGTCAACTTTCGTCTTAGAATTTTTGGGAGCATTTATAAATAACAGAACATCTAAAGCAGGCTCAGACTCCCAGGATGTGCCTACTGCTGCTGTTCGGATTAATGCTATAGGAAGGACGACTCAATCATCCAGTGCTAGGCTGTGGATTTTCTGATTCAGCCATGTCTTTCATTTTCATTTGTTATATTTTAGAAATACCTTTATGTTTTTCTTTCCCATCTGTTTAACACAAATGGTTGCTTAACTGCGGAAGTTAAGGAAGTGAAATGTCTCATCAGCAGATAACTCAGGCCCCTTTTGTTCTCCTGGTTGAATGAAAAGGCAGACACAGCAGTAGCCCTCAATATGATCTGCAATATTCCGCTCGACTTGCTATGTCCCCGGCCTCCTCATGCACGGGATGGTGCTCACATCTCGTGGAACTGAAATAGCGCATGGTGCTATAAACTTCTGCATAAAACATAAAGCTGAAAGCTTACTGTTAGGTCCACTCACATGTGGAAAGAGGAGCTCAGGCAGGCAGCAGAGTTCTGTGATTATCGACTCCCCAGCCATACACTGAGCAGGGCTGTGGCCCCAGTTGCAAATGGGAAAGGAACACTTACCTCACAGGGTGGTTTTGGGAATTTTAAAAAAAATTATCTATTTTCTCATTAAATTCTGAGTTGGTATAAAATTTTAAAATGTTTTATAACTATAAAGTTCCACACTATTTTCTTCATATAAACATATTGGGTGGCAGCAAGGAAACATGAAAAATTAGTTGATCGTCACCACGGATCCAGCATAGGGTAAGTCAGTTCACATTGGTGGCATGTACAATCAAACAGATGGATTGATAAAAGCATCAATACTTTAATTACCACAATAGAAGATGAAATGAACACTACTTCTAAGGCTTCCCCCTACTCTGAAGTAATATGATCTCTATGTATATTCTACCTGCTTATAAAAAAGATAGAGTCTAACACTTTTATAGCAGTTGCTTCTGCCATCTTGAATGAACAGCAGGGCAGGGCAGTAGGGAGAATGAAAGTTGGTCTGAATCCTGGCTGTTCTGTGTATTAATAGACCTTGGGGGACGTCATTAAACTCTCACAACCTTGTTTGTCACATTTGTGAAATGGGATACTACGAACCTCATGGGGCTATTGTGAGTGGAGAAAAAAAAAAGACACAAAAGCATTCTGGTTCACTTGCTCTGTCTGCCCTTTTAAAAATGTCCAGTGGGCATAGAGCAAATGAAATCAACACTGAGCCCCCTTAGTTCTGCTTGGCTGGAGACACTGGGAGGCAGGGAGCTGAAAAAGACCTTCAGGCCTCAAGGTCAGAGTCAAGCCCGTGATGTTTAATATGGTGCTGAGCAAGGAGAGAGAGGTTGAGCTGGAGGAAGACCTTGTGTGACCCTGTGAGATACCAGACACAACTGGCAATTGGCCTTTCGAAGAATCCTATGAACAGAACCCTGAGGAAGAGCAAGACCATGCTCACTGGAGCACATTCCCCTTAGGCCCCCACAGGAAGCCTGCTCCTGCAGGCTGCTCCAGGAAAAGGGGAGATGTGATGTTTCTCTGGCAGGGACCCAGGCATTTCCTACTTTGAAGCCCCACAGCTTGAAGACTGAGAAGCAAATTCATCCAAACAGTTCACCACCAGCTCTTCTAACACCCTTGGAAGCCCCTGGGTCAGAGCAATGGGGGGTCATCTCTACTTGCTCCCTCTCAACCTGAGCAGGCCAGACCTGAACCTCCCAAGCTGTGTGGTTGCCCTTGGCCTTGAGCCTCTGGGCCAATAGTCTGAGGAGTGGAGCTGGAGATCTAGTGTGTGTGAGGCTGATCTGTTAGGAGGCAGCAATGAGCTAGAAGGTCTTTGATTTATGCTTAATTTTAGCTCATCTAATGTTGACTTTAAATTTTGTAATGTTAATAATATATTAGCACAGTACTGCATCCGTATGATTTATAAATAAGTAAGTGGTTATGTATTACAGATATGATTTAGTTACTACTATACCCAGAAACTAATAACATAAAAATTAATATACATATGCACTCAACTTTCACATTCCTAGATTGTATCCTTTGGCAAAACCAAGACTAGGGTATTCATCTTTGAATCCCAAACTTCTGGCACCATGTCTGACAATAAGGAAAGATGAAGGGATAAATTAAATGTACATGTGCAGTTTTTGAGTACACACTGTGGGCAAGGTTCTGTTATAGGCCCGTGGGAGACACAAAATCTCATAGGAGAAGACAATCCTAGAAGCCAACAACCAGAAGATAGTATGGTAAATGCTGCCTGAGAATTACAATTACCATCTCACGGAAGCAAGGAGGAAGTGATAATTTTTAAGGTCAGGATCAAGATTGGACCAGCTTCTGCAGAAAGAAAAAAACTGAATTGAGCTGTAAAGGGAGAGAGAAGGAACTTTTCATATCTTTGGAGAAAATAAGAGGGAAATGAATGGAGAGAATTGACAATTCTCTCTAATTCCCAGTAATTGGTACAGGATTGGGCACATTTAGAAATCTGCAAAAATAGCATCACCATTTCTAAACATGTGTTGGTTAGAATCATCATAGTTATGTGCAATAAAGAATGTAACTAAATTGACTGAGAAATCATAATAATAATAATGCATAACGTATATGGCTTGGAAGCCTCAGGACTGAGTGAGTTTCAGGCACAGTTTGATCCAGAGGTTTATAATAATATCAGGATCCTTATTTCATTTCTCTTAAAAACTGAACTCTTTCTTATGGTTTTGTTCTCAAGCTGGCTTCATACCAGAATTGGCTATGACAATTTTGGGCCTCATATTTACATTCTACATCCTTCAGAGGCAAAAGAGACCCTGTGTTGCTGAAGCCTAAGCAAGACCAATTCTGACTACAGTTGTTTAGGTCACATTTCCCTATCAACAATCATGGCCAACACCCAAGTCTAACTCTTGCAGACAGGAGGACATTGACTTCTTCAAAGCCACATGGACCCCCAGACAGAAACAGGAGTGTTTCCAATGGAAAAAATGGAACGATTGATTCTATCAGGCAACAAGGAGACGTTGACCTCACATCTTTGAGCAATGCCGTTTGGCATTTGACAAGAAATGCACACATGGATTTTGAACTTCACATTGTGAAAACAAATTGGTCTGAATGCTTAAAAAAAAAAAAAAAATCCCCTCCTAAATTTCCTCCCATGGTGCTCCTCCATTCCTCCATTTCCTTGCATTTTACCTCAATCCCCGGAACGAAACACAGCCAAGGAAAACACGTCTGCTATCATCTACCAACCTGATGAGTAGAACTGTGCTTCCTTTTTTTGTGCTTCTTTTCTTTTCTTAAACATTTACAAACACAAAACTTCAGTAACGATAGCATAAAGTCACTATTTTATTCCCTACCTCCTGTGTCTGATTATGCCACTGTTATCTTTCCCGCGGAGAAATAGATATTTGCTTTATCTTGTATAAAACAAGCCCGAGTTCCTGGCAAGAGTGCAAGTATATAATCACCATCTTGCTCCACAGATACTGGCTTAAAAGACAGTGGTACTTTGTGAAGAAATGAAAAGCTTCCCCCCAAAGGGATCCAGACAGAGAGATTCGCCCACCCCAGAGGCTGAATCCACCCATGAGGTCCATTCTTTTCCTGTATCCAGTTCTTAACCTGGGCCACCAGTCGACTGGACACACACACACACACACACACACAAATCTCCGTTTCTACTTTGGAGACTCATTTTGTATGTCAAGTGCCTAGCAGTCTCCTTTCTTCTAGGCTATTCTTAGCCCAAGGTCACTTGACATTCAATAAATATTAAATGTGGCAATAATAATGATGATGATGACCGTGTAAATAAATAAAATGAAATAATCCTTTTTAAGCCTTTCCAGGCTGTCTGCATTTATGATTTGAGAATGAAAGAAAAAGTCATTTCATGGGGTCAAGCAGAATGTCTCTTGGCCTCTTCAGAGAGTATTAAGTCATAATCAATTTTCCAAAGTCAAATGGATAAAGCTCTAGCAGGACAGACCAGCTTCAATGAGCACAAGGCCCATTCAGATTGCATGTCAATGGTGCTCCTACAGATAAAAACAACATATTTGTCCTTTGTAACTTCCAAGTAGAATACCTCTCTCTCTGTACAAACCTCAATTAAAGTAGCATTAAACTTGTGGGCTTTATTGGCTTGGGTATCTCTCTGCACTGTGAATATTTTCACCATAGCAGAGTTTATGTATTTGTGCACTAGTAGGTGATCATTGAATGTCTATTAAATGAAGAATGAGTTTTACTTTTGTTTTGCTTTTGATGAAGTTTCTCTGCATCTCTTACCAACTGGAGAAAGCAGACCAAATGAGCACTACAGTGTTGTAAGAGCACAATTTCAGGGAAAGAGTACATATGTCATCAGTTTGTGTGCCAAACCCTGGGCTTAAGAGTCGGTTAGGCATGCTATGGTTGATTAGTTATGTCTGCCATGGACACAGGATAGTGGAAGAGTAGCACTGTGCCAGAGAACTACCATCCATAGAGACAATGTCCCCCTGGCAGAGGATGAAGGGCAAATAGTCCATTAATGTATCTGAGTATACCAGAGTGCTTAGCAGTGACTGGATTAAAGAGACCTAGGTGAATTGCATATGCTGCAAATTTGCCTACAATTGCTTTTAAATGAAAAAAGTGAGTCTTCCTGCAAATACTCAATACAGAAAAGAATAGTCCATGGTTATCTGAGGCTTTTCAAAATATGAAAATATAATTCCAACCAGCCAGTTCTTGGAGTTCCACTGTCATGCATGCATTTATGTTAAGTAACAGTCCTCAGTTGAAATAGACTAGGTTGCTATCCACCTTTGACACTCTACAGTGAGAAGAGCAAGCACTGAACTCCTGCTTAGCAAATAAAGACAAAGTACAAACAACACCCCAACATCACTGCGACCCCACATCACTTGCATGCATTATGTCTTGTGCTGGGCCCATTTACTGATCCCATGATCCTGCAAATATGTTCCATTGGTTCATCCAGATCTCTGCTTTTGAGCTGGAAGTCTGGCCTCTTGGGTGACACACCTGTCTCCCATATCCTTCAGTCTCTGAGGTCAGTCAAAAGGGAGCCCCAACAGGAAGAGAAAGAAGTCGAGGTACTTTTACCACTGGATTCCTCCAAGTGAGATCACTTTAGACTGGCTGCGTCCCCTGACAGGCCACTGCTCCTTTCGAGGCAGCCTGCTCAGACCCTGGCCAGCCTTCCAGATTTCAGTAAGCTCCCATCCTGACCATGACTTTGCTCTGACAGTGGGGCCCGTGTTGCTGCTGTGAGTTCTGGTCTTTGTACCATCCTTTGTGGGTCACTACCTCATCTTGAAATTGGTCTCCTTGTAAGTAATCCCTGTTTGAATTATCCTCATTTTAATGTGCCATCATCTCCCTTTGGATACCAACAGCTTCAGGGAGTTTCCTGACAAACTCTGGCCTCATCTGCCCCAGTGATTCTGAACATAGCATCTTAGCATGCTCCCTGTGGGTCTCCGGTGAGACATCATTGATTCTTTTCCACCTCAGATCCCCACGGCACACACTGGATACTTATTTTATGCATTGGCACGGTTACCCTGACGTTCCCATCCAGACAGATACACTCTGATGAAGGTAATATATTAAGACCTCAAAAATGAGAGGTTTGTGAAACCATTTTTTTATTTTGTAGAATACAGGAACTTTCTATTTCCAGAGAACAAGCATTTTAAAAATGGGAAGCATTAATTTAAAAAGTAATTTTTCTAGGGCTGTAAGAAAAAGCACTTATTTCTTTCTTTTTTTTTTTTTGAAAATATATATTACATGGTCATGTGCATGTACAGGGCACTGGATGAGAAGGGTGATATTTAAAGAAGACTCCAAACATGACTCCTATTCTTAAATAACCTGGTGTATAATTAAATAAATAAGCACACACAGCCACCAGGCCCATACACTCTTGACCCCTAAGCTCATGATGACACACTTTTAGGTGAAAAAAAAAATATATATATATATATATATAATAAGATATATAGGATATATATATATATATAAAATTTTAAAAAAAAAATTTTTACAAGTATATATATATATATATATTACAAGTATATATATATATATATATACTTGTAAAAATTTTATTTTATTGTTAGGCAGTTTCAGATTCACTTTCCACTTGAGTAGAAAGTGCAGAGAGTTCCCATACCCCACCTCACAGGTGCACAATCTGCCCCATTACCGACATTCCCCTTGGAGTGGCTCGTTGCTGATAACAGATGAACCTACATGGACACCTCATTATTATCCAAAGTTTATAGTTTACAGTGATGTTCACCCTAGGTGTCGTTCATTTTATGGGTTTCAACAAATGGCTACCATTTTAGTAGAAGCAGAGGACTTCAGCTGCCATAGTAATCCTCTGTGTTCTGCCCGTTCACCCCTCCCTCCTCCTCTAATCCTTAGCAACCCGTGGTCTTTCACCTGTCTCCATGGTCTTGCCATTTCTACAATGCAGTGTGGTTTGAATGATACAGTATGTAGGATTTTGAGACAGGGTTCTTTCACTTAGTGATACACATCTAAGTTCCGACTATGTCTTTTCATAGCTTGATAGTTCACTTCTTTTAGCACTGCATAATATACCATGGTCTGGATGGAACATGGTTTTATTTATCTACTCACCTACTGAAGGACATTTTGCTTGCTTCCAAGTTTGGGCAATTATGAATACAATCACTATACATATTATGTTAAGTTTTTATGCAGACAAAAATGTTGAACTTCATTGAGCAAATACCTTGGATTGCTTAACACATGTAAATACCAAAGATTGCAATTCCTGGAATGCACACCAAATATGTTTAGTTTTATTTAAAACATTGCCAAACCTTCCTCCCAAGTGGTGTCGCCATTTTGCATTCCCGCCAGCACTGAGTGAGAGTTGCTGCCACTCTGCGTCCTTGCCCGCCTCTGGCGTTATCAGTGTTCTGGATGAAGGCCGTTCTCATAGGTGTGTGCTGGTATCCCATTGTTGTTTTCATTTGCATTTCCCTGATGACATATGATGTGGAATGTCTTTTAATATGCTTATTTGCCATCTGTATATCTTCTTTGGTGAAGTGTCTATTAAGGTCTTAGGCCCATTTCTCAATTGGGTTGTTCATTTCCTTATGCTGGCCTTTGAAAGAATTATTTAGCATGCCTGTAAGCTCAGTAATTAGGGAGGCTAGAGACAGGAGGCCAAGTATGAGGCCAACCTGGGTAACTTAGCAAAATGATGACCTAGTTGTTACTCTCAAAATTTAACAAAAAAAAAGTTTGGGATGTAGTTCGGTAGTAGAACAGTTGCTTAACACACGTGAAGATCTGGGTTCAGTTCTCAGCACCAACATATTTTTTTAAAAAAAGCATTATTTGTCCATTTTGAATAATAATCACTTATCAGATATATCTTTGCCAACATTTTCTCCAGGTCTGTAGCTTGGCATTTCTGTCTATAAACACAAATGCCTGAGTTATTCATGAGCCTCTTTCCAAGGTGAGCCAGCTAAGCCAAGTGTGGTAACAGGTTCGTGTCCCCGGCGACATTTTTGCTGCAACCTAACTTCTGACTTCTCAACACATTCAGGTCCCCTCTATGTTCTCTGGGTCCCGTAGGTTTGACCTTTGACACTCTGTGTGGGAAAGCTGTTTCACTTTTAGCTCAGTGTTTTCTCAAGAAAGTGACTTTGCCTCTGCTGAGGGGACAGATATTTGACATGTCTAAAGACATATTTGGGAGAGAGGTGGCTATTGACTGAACCAGAGATGCAGCTAAACATCTTAATACCAAGGACAGTCCCCTACAACAAAGAACTATCTGTCCCCAGATGTCAGGAGTCCTGAGCCTGAGAGACCCTGGTGTAGATCCATTGCACATCCGGGTCTCCACACCCCCTGGCTCTACTGACGGGATTCCTCACTGTGCTTCTCTTTCTTGCTGCCAGAGTTTTAGCTGTAATGGCTTCAGGTTGGCCATTTACTTGGCCAAATTATTTAAATGATCTGAGCTCCAGTTACTTGGAAACACATTGAACCTCTCAGAGCTTAATTTCCTCATCTTTGAAGGCTTCTTATGAAAATTAAATGAGATAATGTGGAGGGAGCTTTACCAATTCCATCTCCAAGCTCTTTGCAAAAACACATTTGCCATCGTTCTGTCAAACGCAGAGAAGAGACACCTCTTCCTACTCATGGCTAATGAGACTAAACATGTTTAAACAGCCGGTTCTCATTACACAAATCAAAATGCTCGCCCAAACTCTTCTATAAATGCTCTGCAAAAAAGGTCTGATTCTCGGCCTCCAGTGTTTGTGTTTTACATGTAAAAATAAGGTCCCAGCCTACAGAATGTGTTTTTCCCCCCAACTTCTTTTTTAATAGTTGTATTTCCAGCTGGTTTTATTTAAGGCTATGTTTTTGATCTTTTCAATTCTGGGCCTCCATCCAACTTGGCTGTCAATATTTCAAAAGCTCCCTTGGAGACAGCCTTCTTGGAAGATGGCCCCATGCCAACCAGGAGAACTGGTCTACCCCCTCTGAGAATTTGTGAGTGGGCCAGCATTTCAGACCCATCGCCATCACACAACAGCCAGGGCAAGGATCACTCTAGAGTGATGCTGCTCAGGGCACTGGAGACTCATAAAATCTTAGAGCTAGAAGTGTTTGCATCATTAATTTAGTCCATCAGACTTGTTTAACAGATGAGAATACTGAGGCTCAGAGAAGGGAAGAAACTTACATAGGAGATGTATCTTCCGATTCCCCATCCAGTCCTTGATCCACTATTCCCTGTTGCACACTCATGATGGGATTAAAACAATAAAATGAAGTGGAACTCTACCCTCTTACCATCTGGAAGCTTTTGCTTGCAATGGGACATTAAGTATTTTTATGTTGTTTTCAACCTTAGTTCTATAACCATCCTCTCATACCTTTATACCAAAACACCTCTCACATAAATGTCCATTTGGGAAATTCTTCTAACACCAATATCTACCTCCACTGGTTCCCATCATCTACCCCCTGCCAGCTACCAGTCATGTTCTAACCTGTCCCTGCCAATGTCCCCATGATCTTCTTCCTGCCCTCCATCCCAGCCTGTACACCCACCCAACCTCCTGGCCCCTCATCCAACAATTCATCCTCCACCTTCTCTGATCACCAATCCATTAATCTACCACTTTCACAATAGCAATCTTTGACACCTCCCTATCCTCCCTTCATGCCTTAATTGGATTAAAAACTTGACTACAGGGCTGGGAATGTAGTCACTGGTAGAGGATTTGCCAAATATTTGTGAAGTGAGGCCCTAGGTTCAATGTAGCACCATAAAAAATTGACTATACAAAAATAAATTTAAAATTGTACATGAAAAGATAGCACAGACAAAAAATCAAGACACAAAAATAAAGAGGAAAATATTTGCAAATTATATTATTAGACTTCCTGGCTAATATACCAGAACATGAGCTAATCTCCTAGAACTCAGTAAGAAATTACTAAGAACCAACTAGAAAAGTGAATAAAACATGTACAGAGGCAGTTTTGAGAGAAGATAGTGAAGCTCCTAACAGCCTGAAATCAGCCACAAATAAAGACATTTAAATTGAATCTTCAAAGAATATCATCTTTAAAACTAATTTGTTCACAAAGATCTCATAGTTTGATAATACCTCCATGTGGAGAAACAGTTTTATACTCTGGTGATTGAAGCTCATATTGGTACAACTTCAGGGAAGAAAAGATAGCACTTCCCACTAAATTAAAGCTTAAATAAATTTGACTCAGCAATTTCAGTTCAGGGAAGTTATTCCACAGATAAACTTGCACACGTGGGAAATGACATATGTTCAACAATGCTCAATGTTGCTTTGCTTTATTTTTAACAGCAACAGACTGGATTTGGCCTAAATCTCCATTAATATAAAATAGATCCAATACAAGCAGAACCAGAAAAACACTCAATGTTATATTGAACAGTCATCAAAAAGGATGAGACAGCTCTATATGCAGATTTGGAATGGTCTGTAATATATTTTAAGTGGGAGAATCTAGAATTAGAAGCATATTTTTAGTATGTTCCCATTTATGGAGAAAACTTTAAAACAGGTGCATACTTGGTTTTACATGCTCAAGAATGTCTATGTAAGACAAGAGAAATTGGTAATTCTAGTTGTTTCTGGAAAGGAGAACTGGTACGTTGAAATTGGGCCTGCCTGAGGGAAGAGAAAGAATTGCATTTTACTGTATTCTTTTACCTGTGACTTTTGTACCATATCTACTATCTTCAAGAACTTAATCGAAAGTAGCGTGATGAAGAAGTTACCAAACAAATAAAACACCCTCAGTGACTTTTGCATCATCCTGTTTTAATTTTCTGCATGACATTTATCACTTATAATTGTCTTTTTTAATGGTTACGCATGTCTCTACCACTGGGATGTGAGCTATGTAAGAATAGAAAGCTTATCTGCCAAGATCCTGCTGCAAACTCTTTACGTGAATTGGAAGTAGAGTCTCTGAGTGGACCCAGATCTCACAGCTGGAGGCTCTTCGTGGTGTGTGGAATTTCATCCTGTACTTGACATTTATGCAGTGCCCCAGACCTCACATATAGAAGCATATGGGGGTCCACCAGACCTTTCTGGCGTACATATAGACAAAAGTTCAAAAAAGTGTAGATTCCACTGGGCCAACTGAGACTTAACACCTTTAGCTTAACCCCCTCAGACTGGAAAAGTCTATGTAAAGCAACATTAAGCGGGGGGCAATTCTTGGTTTGGCGATCGCAATTCCAAGAACTTTGTATAGAAACGGCTAAAAGAAACGCGGCTGCAGGGTTTGAAAACTATAATATAGACATGCTCACAGGAGAAGGGCAATTCACAGACTTACAGGCTCAAACAGATTATGACCCAGATATATATGCTCAGATAAATGCAGCTGCCTTAGAGGCATGGAAAACTGTACAAGGACCTGGGGATCTACAAGGTAGCTTGTCAAAAGTGATTCAAGGACCTAATGAGCCGTATGCCGACTTTGCTGATCGACTTTTGAGAACTGCAGGTAGTGTGTTTGCAGATGTTGACCAAGCTATGCCATTAGTTGTTCAATTAGCTTATGAAAATGCAAATAAATGGTGCCAAGCAGCCATCAGGCCATGGAGAACTAAAAAGGATCTTTCCGTATATATACAACTATGTAAAGATATAAATGACGCCTTTGTCACAGGAAATGTGATTGCAGCCTCAATGAGAGGTGCTTCCTCTCGAAATTTCACAAAGGCTAAACGTAGATATTATAATCAATCAGGATATTCCAGGCAAAATTATCATAATCAATCAGGCAATTCTAGGCAAAATCCCAAAAGAGAAATAAGACCAAGCTCATATCGTGCCCCAGGCCGCTGCCCCAGGTGTAAAAAGGGAAATCATTTGGCCAATAAATGCCATTCAAAATTTGACATCCATGGAAATCCTTTGTTCAGGAATTCAAAAAACGGGGCACGGGGCCCAATACCCCGGGGCCCACAAATGTACAGGGCATTGCAGAAGGAGTATCCTCAAGCATCCACTCAGATGCTTCCCCGACACAATCCCTACTACCCATCCACTCCCTCACCAGAGGAACAAGAGGAAATGCAGGATTAGACCTCTGTTCCACCGCCCGAATAGTGTTAACACCTGAAATGGGGGTTCAAACTCAACTGATTCCCACAGGAGTCAGGGGACCTCTTCCCTCAGGGACTGTAGGACTTATTATCGGGCGTAGTCCTAAAAGCTTATTAGGTTTGCAAGTGACCCCAGGTGTAATAAACTCAGACTACAAAGGGGAAATAAAAATAATGCTTAGCTCACCCCGAAGTATAACTTCTGTTAATCAAGGAGATAGAATTGCTCAGTTGCTTCTCCTTCCCAATTTACATAATTCATTTAAAATGGGTATGCCTCAAGAAGGGAACAATAGAGGATTTTGTTCCACTGACTCAAGTCCCATGGCTTGCTGGGTTCGAGACTGTTCAAGGAGGCCTATGTGTAAAATAAAAATCCAAGGAATAGAAATGGAGGGATTAATAGATACTGGAGCTGACTCTTCCATTATTAATTTACGCCAATGGCCCAAGCACTGGCCTCTGCAAAAAGCTTCAACCAGTTTAAGAGGCTTGGGATATAATAACCTCCCAGATAAAAGTGCAGTAATTTTAAAATGGGAGGATGATGAAGGCCATAAAGGAACATTTCAGCCTTATGTTTTACCTAATCTACCGGTTACTTTATGGGGAAGAGATATTTTGCAACAAATGGGAGTACACCTTGCAACCAAGCCTGCAGATGTTAAATGTGAAAACCTACAGGGTAATCTTAACCATAAAAGAACTCATTATCAAAAAGTACAGAGTAATCTTAACCCTAAAAGTAATCATTGTCATAAAGGAAAAAGATATTTTTTTTTCGGGGCCACTGAGAAAATAATTTTGAAAATACCATGGCTTTCTGATAAGCCAGTGTGGGTCCCTCAGTGGCCCCTATCTAAAGAGAAATTACAAGCGGCCCACCAATTAGTTCAGGAACAATTAGAAGCAGGTCATATAGAACCTTCCACCTCTCCCTGGAATTCCCCCATATTTGTGATCAAGAAAAAGTCAGGAAAATGGCGATTGTTACATGATCTTAGACAAATCAATAAAACCATGCAAGTTATGGGGCCTACTCAACCTGGACTTCCTAGTCCCGTAGCTATTCCAAAAAATTTCCATCTTATTACTCTTGATATAAAGGATTGCTTCTTTTCTATTCCCCTACATCCTCTGGATGCCCCCAGGTTTGCTTTTTTCCGTTCCTTCTATGAACAATAATGGCCCTGATCAGAGATATCAATGGAAGGTTTTTACCACAGGGAATGGCTAATAGCCCCACCATATGCCAAATATATGTGGACAAGGCTATCCAACCCATTAAAAATAAATATCCAAACCTCATGTGTCTACATTACATGGATGATATTTTATTGGCCCACCCTAATCAAAAAATCTTATTTAATATATTCAGTGATGTGGTAGAAAATTTAAAAAAGTATGGATTATATATAGCAGAAGAAAAAGTTCAAACCAGATCTCCCATATTATATTTAGGATTTAAAATCATGGATACTTTTGTTAGACCCCAAAAAATTTTAATAAATAAAGAACATTTGACCACCCTCAATGATTTCCAAAAACTACTGGGAGACATTAATTGGCTTCGCCCTACACTAAATCTCACTACTGGCCAACTAAAACCTTTATTTGACATCCTTCGTGGAGATCCTGATCCATCTTCACCACGAACATTGACTCCTGGTGCTAGGAAAGCTTTAAAGTTAGTAGAAAAAGCCATCGAAGGAGCTCGTTGTGATAGATTTGATTTAACTCAACCGCTGATGTTGATTATTATTTCTTCACAATATACACCCACAGGAGTATTTTGGCAACAAGGGCCTTTATTATGGATACATTTGCCCGTCTCTCCTAAAAGTATAATTGAATCTTATACCTCCATGGTGGCTAAACTTATTCTTCAAGGACTTAAGACTTCTACTAAAATATTTGGCATTCACCCTGCTACTATTATTACTCCCTATTCATCATCACAGATTGAATACTTATGCTTCAATGATAATGATTGGGCTATAGTTAAATGCTCTACTTCTGCAAATTTTGATAATCATCTTCCTAAGTCCCCTATATTATCTTTTTGTATTAATCATCCTATTATATTTCCACAGGTAATAAAAAATCAACCTATTCCTAAGGCATTTAATGTATTTACAGATGGGTCCTCAAATGGTACTGCTACAGTAGTCACTAAAAAAGAAAATATGACTTACATAACTGCACACAAATCAGCTCAACTAGTGGAACTGGAAGCTGTGGTAAGAGCTCTGGAAAATTTTAGGGACCAGCCCGTAAACATTTTTTCAGATAGCCACTATATTGTACAAGCCGTCCCAAAATTAGAGTTAGCAGGACCAATAGCACCTCATACTCCAGCCTTTAAATTGTTTTATCAAATACAAAAACTTTGTGGGCAAGAAAAGAACCTCTATTCGTAGGCCATATTAGAGCACATACTAATTTGCCTGGTCCCCTCCATGAAGGTAATCAAAAGGCTGATTAACTTACAAAAACAGTATTTATACTTTCAGCGCTACAACAAGCTACTTTATTTCTTTCCCAGTTTCATGTCAACAGCACCACCTTGCAACGTAGGTTTAAAATCACAAAGGAGCAAGCCAGAACAATTGTAAAAGATTGTAAATCTTGTATGACACATTTGCCCAATCCTCATTTCGGAGTTAACCCTAGAGGATTATTGCCCAATCATTTGTGGCAGATGGATGTTACTCATGAGCCAAGTTTTGGAAAATTGCGATTTATTCATGTGACCATAGATACATGCTCAGGCATGATATTTGCTTCCTTACATTCTGGAGAAAAAGTTAAAGATGTTACATCTCATTGTTTGCAAGCTTTTGCTGCATTGGGCATCCCCAAAATGCTTAAAACAGATAATGGCCCCGCATATATGTCCTCATCTTTCAAACAGTTTTGCGCAAAATTCAATATATCCCATAAAACAGGCATCCCATACAATCCTCAGGGTCAGGGCATTATTGAAAGAGCAAACCGAACACTGAAAATTATGTTATTAAAACAAAAAGAAGGAAATTGGAAAAGTCCTAAGGACAGATTGGCAGTTGCCCTGTTTACCTTAAATTTTTTAACTTTAGACTCTAATGGTTATTCTGCTGGAGACAGACATTGGAATCCACACCAACAACATAAACCTTTGGTTTACTGGAAGGATGTTCTTTCAGGTACATGGAAGGGTCCAGATCCAGTATTAATTTGGGGAAGAGGATCTGTTTGTGTTTTTCCAAAAGACGAATCCTCTCCAATATGGATACCATCTAGATTAATAAAACAGGTACCACATCAAAATGATCAAGATGAAGTTATTGAAGAATCAAGATTAATAAAAAAGGTACAAAATCAAGAGGACCAAGATGAAGGTATAGAATGATTCCCTCAAAAGAGTCCTTCAAAATATTTCACAACTTAAGTGTCATTCCTCCTGGCTGGGACGAGGAGATCTCTCTTTAGTGTGCACACAATTGTATTTTTTTTTCTTTTCTTTTTATACATGTCTTTATGTCTGTACATTTGTCTATATTTCATGTTAATGTGACGTCACAAATATATGTTTGTATGTTTGTTCGTCTGTCCAGTGTGACGTCACAAAGAGCAAAGCGCTTATGAAAAAGAAAAAAAATATATATATATATGGATCCAAATAACTTTAATTCATTTTAGGTTAAGAGTATTCAACTTAGGTAAATAATTTTATAAATGAAGGTACTTTCAATTTTGATTTATAGGTGTCCCTGGGACTTCTCTTTAGCAAACAATATGACTAATGCTATATAACCTGATATTTTGGTGTTTTGACTTAAGATTGTTTATTTGTTATTAACTTTATTTGTTTAATAGCTCATTAATTTCAATTATCTCAACAGGTAAAAAATTGCTCTGTATACAGAGACTCAAGGGTTCCAGCTAACAAATTATTTCTCTCAAGTGCCTTTACCTTTTCTTTAATCTATCTTTAATGCAGTAATTACCCTCAGTCTTTCTTTGTTTTGTTCTAAATATGACATTTTTCCAACTTATGTTTGTAGAAGCTCAACCAGCGATGTATGTGAACAAAAATCAACTTTAATTTTCTAATCTAATTATTCTATTTTGTAGTTTGACAACTCGCCTCTTGACTCAGTGCTGCAATAGCACTGCCTTTCCTTTAATAATTGATGCTTGAGTTTCTAGGTAGCGGGCCCTGAAGATTTGCCGGTGGCATTGTCTAAACATAAAAAAGACGTCTGCTGCTCAAACATCAAACAACCTCACCAACAGTGTGGCCTCTGCTCTACATGCATGGGCCTCCTACATCAACATGTTATAACAAATGGACATTTTGATCTTTCATTGTTTGGGACTTTACGGGACAATGCCTTGCAGGTATTTGTCTAGAGAATTCAGTGTGTTACTTGATGGAACTTAGGGCAGCTGATTTGTTTAAACAATTTGATATGCTATGCAATTTGGCTCATCACCAAAAGGCTTGTTGCCTTAAAGCCGCAACATCTCCTCACAATTGGACGGCTGTTAGTCATCATATATAGTCGATCCTAAAGGGCTCCATTGGATGGCTGGTTAGCCAATGACGGGTAAGATCCCCAGAGGGGGACAACCTAAGACAGGCACAGTCGCACGGGACAGTCTCATGTGGCCGACATATCACCTAAGACAGGAGTCAAGGGCACAGCCTTGATTATCCGATGACGGGTAAGAATGTTGGTTGCACATAGACGTCCTAGAGCATTACCTCTTTTAAAACAAAAAGGGGGAAATCCAGGAGCCCTGTTTGGGGATTGACTTGAATTGCAGTTGACTATGAGCCGTGGAGATTTAGCCATTGTCACCACCCGTAGTCTCACGGGATTTGTTGCGGGATCTCGAGTGACTTGGCCGAAATTGCTGATCGGGTCAGCGCCATTTTAGTGGTGTGTTTGGCGTGTGTTAGTTGTTGTTAGAACCAGAGAGAAAAGTTATCAGAATAAAAAGCTGTTTGTCTCCAGTTTGCTTCTGAAGTTCTTCCCGTGGCTCCGTTGCTCCAAGCGCTTCAGGCGGCGACACATTTGCCCCCAAGCATTAGAGCAGTGCCTTCTACACAATGCAAGCTCAGTATTTATTTGTAAAATGGGCCGATGCACAGGGCACAGTGCTGCCCTCACAGAGGATCTATACTACCAACTGGGAAGCACTGTTCTCTGCAGGGAGCTGAGGTGCGCATGCTCCTCTGTTCTTTCACTCCCTGTTCCTGATCTCCACCTTCTATTGCCTGGTGGGCAGGGTCTTGAAAATCACTCTGTGTTGTTTCCAAATATTTGAACTGGCAAATTCTAGTTGCAATCACACACAATAGTAAGATTTATTGTGATATGACCATAACTGTACATAGCATAAGTTGGTTTATTTCATTTTTTAAAACTTTTTGTCTCCTTGGGAGAGACTGTAGCTTCATCTTTATTATCCCATCCTGAACAAATCTGGAAAAGCCTCTCATGTAATTACAAGACTCAGTTCAATTGCACTAGTTTTAGTGTCCAACTTGAGATATGATTTCTGTTTCAATCAAACCAAGAGCTACTGATAGAAAATAATGTGTTCCTGTAAAAAAATAAAATAACAATTTGGTGAAATTATTTTGAAAATATGTATCCTATACACCCCAGTTCCACTAACCAAGACATTATAAGTCAGTCACATGGTACCTGTCACACAGGAGCCTTAGGCATCCGAGGAACCTCAGGGTAGCTTTCTCTCTTCACCTTTCCTGCAAGCACACTCTTCTTAACCATGGCTCCCTTCATCTCTCTCAGGACCTTGGTTCCAGTTCTGAGAGTGACTTGACAGCTGGCAGCTCCGGCCTTGCCTTCTTAACCTCACTTACTGCTTCTAATTTTATTTCTTCTCAGAACAACCAAAGGTGACCAGGGAAAACCATAAAGCCAAATGTACAAGTAATGTGAGGTTTTGATTTACCAACACTACATTTCTAAGCACTCATTCCAAGCTGTAATGCAACTCAACACCGCTCCTCCTGGATAAGAAGCATGGCACCTGTTCATGCAGACACTAGTGCATGTGTATCTCAGCTGTGACCCTTGTGGGGGAAAGAAAGAGTGTTCTGAAGTGAGGAAAGCACTAGGACTGGAAGCAAAGACACACTTTCTTGACTCTCACTTACCAGCTATAAAACCTTCCCCAAGATGCCTAATGCCATAGGGACTCATTTTCTTTATTACAGTATTAACGACAATCTTTATTCTATATGGCTTCAGTGAGAACATATTTATTCTTTGCAAAATATTTATTGAAAATTGATAAAGCTTGTACTACTGGTTGGAATAAATTATTAAATGAGAGAACCTATGTGAATCCAAGACACAGAAGACATTCAATAAAATATATAATCGAAGTTTACGGGTAGACCAGAGTTATGAATGGTTAAATTCTAGTTGAACCACTGAAATAGTATTTAGGAAAAAGGCGACTATATAAGGATGGAGTATATAAGGATGGGATAGGACTTTAATTTCCTAAAAAAGAATAGAAGGATGCATTGATTTACTCAAATGTATTCACTGAGAAATGACTCTGTTTCAGGCAGTTAAATGCTGTATGTACAGTGTTTTAGTTAGCTTTCTCACTACTATGACCAAAAGACCTGACAAGAACAATTAGAAGAGGAAAGTTTATTTGGGGGCTCACGGTTTTAGAAGGCTTAGTCCATAGAAGGCAGACCCCATTCTTTGGGGCCCAAGGTGAAGTTCAACAGCATGGCAGAAGTGGGTGGTGGAGGAAAATGGCTCAGGCTATCACACCAGGAGAGAGAGAGAGAGAGAGAGAGAGAGAGAGAGAGAGAGAGAGAGAGAGACTTCCCTTGCTAGGGACATGTCCCAAAGGCCCACCTCCTCCAGCTACACCCTACCTGCCTTCAGTTACCAGTTAATCCCTGCCAAGGGATTAGTTCAGTGATTGGCTCTCAGAACCCAATCATTTCAATTCTAAGCCTTCTTGCATTGCCTCACCCATGAGCTTTTGGAGGGTACCTCACATCTTAACCATATCATACAAAAGAATGTAAGCCCTAGTGAAACTCACCTACTCAGAAAAATAGACAATAAAATAAATGCACACACACATAAAATATTATACATTTGTTCAAGAAATGTGACTAAGAAGGTGACAGTGGATTAAAATCTGAAGAAGGCAGAGGAGGGAGCCAGGGTGTAAAGAGCGGAGATCCTGGAAACCTTCAGGTCCTGGATATATTTTGGAGCTGGAGCTCATAAGTAAAGTATAGCACTAATGGAAGAGTCTTTGAGAGAAGATAAAAGCTCTTATTTGGACATATTTGATTTGAAATCAATTAAACACTTGAGTAGAAAAGTCTTGCGTTAAAGAAAGAGGATTGAGTCAAAGGTAAACTCTGGAGTCATCACCATAGGACTTAAAACTGCAGAATGGATGCCATGGGGAATGAGACCCAGGAAACAAGAAGATCAAGGATGCCTCCCCCACCAGACCGCCTAAATCACGAGGCTGAGATGAATAGCAATCAATAGACAGCACAGAAAAGAATACCCAGAAAGTTGTGAACAAAAGTAGAATAGTTTGGGAAGCCAAAGGGAGACACCATTTAAAGAAGGAAAAAAATCAAATATGCCCATCTGCGCTGAGCTACAGAAGGGTCTTGTATTAAATCAACTAACGTTAATTGAGGACCTACTGTGTGCTGTGTGCTGATGCATCCAAAACAGACACATGGCCTTGCTTTCATGGAATTTACATCTTAGTCAATGATGATATGGCCCCAGGAAGCAGTATGTAGAGGCCACGTGTCTTTGAGGGAGGCCTTGTCTGTGCTTATGGGGAAGCCTAGAAGGAATGGGTCTAGGCGTAAATGGAAGGGGACAATTAGGGACAATGAACAAAGGCGCATCTGAGAAGTTCTGCTACAATGGTTACTTTATATGTCAATTTGATCAGATCACAGGTGCACAGATATTTGGACAAATACTATTTTGGATATTTCCACAAGGGTGTTTTTGGGTGACACTGACATTTGAATCAGCAGACTGAGCAAACAGACTTCCCTCTGTAAGTTCAAGGCCTGAACAGAACTAAAAAGCCAACCCTCTCCTGCATCTGAGAGAATTCTTTATGTCTGACTGCCTGCAGACAGGAGCACAGGCTTGGCCCCAGCTTTGACATGAACTTAAACATGGGTTCTCCTAGGTCCTCAGCTTTCCAAACCACCCTCTCCATCTGGGGACTTGTCTTTTCCATACTCACACAAGCCAATCAATCCCTTATAATAAATACCTTCCTGTTCATCTATTGACACCTGGATCTATACTTATATCCATCCATATCTACCAGTTTGCCTATTTATTCAGTTATCTACCTGTCTGTATCATGTTAGTCCTATTTCCCTCAAGGATATTAACTAATATAGAGGAAAAAAGAGTGTTGTTTATTTGCTTTTCTTAAAACACATAAAAATGACCACATCATGTGTTGCTGTGTGTTTTCAGAGAGAGAAGTGAACTGGTGGTGCAGGAGGAAATGGGGGGAATGTTTAGAGTGAGGCCCTTGGAAAGGTGGGAAGAGACTGACTCATGCACAAATACAGATACTGGTTGTATTGGGTTAAATTGTGTCCCCCTCTCAAAAAAGTCATTTGTGTCCTAACCTTCAGTCCCTGTGAGTGAACTCACTTGATAGTTACTATGCAGATGTAACTAAGAGGTAGTCCTACCGGGTCAAGGTGGACCAACTCCATTGGCCGATGTCCTTACAAAACTGCATTGTGACCACACAGAGTGAGACACAAGGAAGACAGGCCATATTGAGAAAAGAGAGGTAGAGACAAGAACGATGTGTTCTCAATCCAAGGAGCATGTAGATTCTCAGCAACTAAAAGAAGCTAGCTGGTGGCAAGGAAGGCCTCATCTCTAGAGCCTTCGGGGGAGTGTGGCTCTGTCATTAGCCTGATCTCGGCCTTCTAGTCCACAGAGCTGTGAGAGAATAAATTGACACCCAGTTTTTGGGATACTCTGAGCAGCCTTGGAAACCAGTTTGGGGTACTATATTTGAGAAGCCTTGGAAACTAGGACACCAGCCTAAGCAGCATTTAGAGCTCCTCCAGGAAAGGCAGCTGCAAAGTTACAGGGATGTAACATTCATCTTGTGATTTAAAAACTGGCAAATTATTTTGTGGACTAGATGTCAAAATGCATTGATGAATACTTTGCAGGAGCTGTCCAGGCATTTGGGGTATGGACCCTTTATCTTTCCTTCTTTTCAATTTACTGGCCTATAAAGCCCATGTGGGAAGTTAGCCAAAAGGGAAATAAGCATCCATTCTCTAAGTTTTTGCAAGTCCTCTGTGACTTCCAGTCCCTGGTGAACACTGCAGTGGAAGCCAAAGTGAATTTTCCTTGCACCAGTAACCCAGGATTTGAGACCTAGACTTGGCTGCTCTGTTATGCATGTTGGGTCCACAGGATTGTTGGGTCCACAGGACTGTTGGGTCAACAGGGCTGTTAGGTCTGCAGGGCTGTTGGGATGGGGAGCCTGTTCAGCAATACTGACCAGTTTCTGTAAGGTCCTGGCTCTATCCAAGTGCACAACTCCTTGGAGGGGATGTGAGGAAGAAAGCAAAACGACAAAGCTCGGAAATGAACCTTCACACCCATTTCCCTGGAGGAGAATAATGGACACTGCTTTCTCTTTAAAAGCCTAGAGAAAAGGGTTAAGAGTTCTTGTCTAATAATGATGGGCCTTAAGTATCAAGCTAGGAGACTATATTTCAACTCACCAGCAAAGATGAATTCTAGCTAGGGAGATCTGAATTTCCATAATGCTGTGCAGCACTTAATAGTACCCAGTGGGCAGCAATAGTTATGGTGCTTCCCAGTCTAATTACAAAGGAGTCCAAGCCAAAAAGCTCTATGTGAAAAAGTGTTTGACTTCTAGCCAACACAACATTGAATACAGCAAAATCCTAACAAAGCAAAGAATGTAGACTTCTCATTCCCACTTTTAAACAGTTCTTTTATTTAAAAATAAATAAATAAATAAATAAATAAATAAATAAATAAATAAATAAATATCGTCCTGTTTTGGCTTTGGAATATCAGCTCTTAAATTCTGACTCTTACTAATTAGATGATCTTGAGCAAGACACATCACCTTCTAAACTCAGTTTTGTCATTGACAGGGCTGGGTTGATACTTGATCTAATTAGAGCACATGTTTAGCCTGATCATGTGCCCAGTGTGCTCAGGACAATCTGTTTATTTGTTGCTTCTGCTTAGTCATTATGCCCTTTTATTCCCCAAAATGCCCTGATGTGTTCAATAGAATTACATGATCATCAACTTCACATATGACCATAGAAAAGGATTCTTGGACTATGGCTACAAAAATACCCCAAACAGTATGGCTCGTCAATAACAGAAACTCATTTATCATGGTTCTGGAGCCTAGGGAGTTCAAGGTCAAGGTGCCAACAGACATGATGTCTCAGAAGGGCTGTTCACTGGTCCTTGCTGTGTCCTTACTTGGTAGCAGGAGCTGGCTAGCTCTCTGGAGCCTCTTTGATAAGGGCACTAATTCATGAGGGCCCCACCCTGGTGACCTAATGACCTCCCACGGGCCCCACCTCTTAATAGTAATACCTTGGAATCAGGATTGTAAACTTAGATTTGGGGAGTATACAGATATCAGACCAGAGCAGCAAGCAACGTGAGAGTTTAAAGTTGTACGTGAATGTAAGTGGCATGCCTGAGAGAACCTGCTGGCCCCGTGATAAAGGACATGTTCTTCTTGTTGGCTTCTGCCAAGCAGTCAGGCTGGGATCATGCAGCATGACTCTGTTAAGGCCTGAAGTATGAGTGAGAGATGAATTTGTGTGTTGGAGGGTGGAAAGGCATTCTCTAAAGCAAGTGAATCTTTTCAGTTCCTTAGCATTCCACAGATAAATGGTTTTCTGCAGAAAAAGCTAGGGTTCACAATAGGAGCAATAGAACCCCATTGGTATGCCAGGTATGAGTATTTGAGAGCTGGTTCACAGTACATAGACATTTAAATTTAAATGCAATTAAATTCCTACAACAATCTCTTGGCACTCATGGAAATTGCCTCTGGGTTGGTAAAATAACTTATACAACATAGCACTGGAACCAAGTTCTGGATCCAGGTCCAGTTCTTCTCACATCCTTCATCTTTCATCCTGTCCATTCATCCTTGATATGGTCCATCATTTCACAGTCAGCAATATTTCTTAGAAAATAGAATGGGAAATGTGTTGATGGTCAAGCCCCAGTCTCTTGCTCCATCAAAGCTTTCTGGGATTTATATCATTACCAGTGGGTGAACACAGAGCTTCTGATGCTGTCATCAGGGCTGACCAAGCCCAAGAAGCACAGGAGTGCCTTGATAAATGGGCGACTTAGGCACAGCACACTTGAAATCCAGGGAAGATACATTCTCTCCAAAACACCAAGAACAAAAAGGACAGTTTCTCAAAACAGACAATGACTCCAATTGGGGCATGTGGCACTGGGTTCCAGGGTGCTGAAGAAACAGCATGCATGTTTGTCCCCACTTGAACCCCAAGTCCAAGGACAAGAAACAGATTTTTGCTCATATCAAGTAAAGACTTCAGGTTTTTTCTCTGTGATGTCATCAAGATGGTAGCTGCCACAACCCTCCCATGCCCACCCCTACTGAGCTGGGTGTTCAGCCCTGCCAACAAGGCTACAGAGAGAGAGATGTACTGTGCTTCAATATTTAACCTCTGTCTCCCCTACCAGACATGTCCTGAAGTCAATTTCTACAGAAAAAGCAAGTGGAGGGATCAAACCCAAGCCAGAGGGCTCTCCCAACACCTTTCTTTCTATGAAATGCACTGGGCATACTCTGCTTACTGGCCTGCTTGTCAGTGTTTTAGTGGAAGCCCCCATGTCCTTGCTAGTTGATTATTTGTGAAGTCACTCTGGAAAGGTGGTTATCAAAGGGTCTGCTGTTCGGCTTAGAGGGATGAGGGGAGAGGAATTGCTAAACACGTGCTCATCCTGGTGTCATTGAATACGGCTGCTGGATTTCCTTTCCTGTGTTGGCTTACACATTTTTCACTCAGTTTAATTTTATTTATTTATAATTAAAGTATTAATGTTAATCAGTAAAATGCACAGATCTTGAAGAGGATGATCTGAGCACTTTGACACACATATCCACTTCTGTGACCACAGTCACAAAGTTTTCATTGCCCCAGAAACTTCAATGATTAGTATCTAGGAGCTGAATTGATGATAATAAATTTGGTGTGTATTTAATATTATAAGAGGTTCCAATACAGTTTTCCAAAGTGTGCCATCTTACACTCCCACGGATGGGATAGCAGAGTTGCAGTTGCCTTACAGTGTCTTCAAAATTTTACACTGTCAATCTTTTAACTTTTAGCTGTTACAGGTGACCTTAATTTGCATGCTTCTAAACTTGACAAGTATCTTTTCTGTGATTATTGAGCATGTATCTTTCATACATTCTCCTTCATGATGTATCTGCTCTAGTCTTTTGCTCATTATTTTCAAGGATATTTTCCTTCCTTTTTTTAATCGAGTTATATTTCATAACATATTCAGAATACAAATTAATTGCTAAATATAGGATTATAAATTATTCTTTTCAATTTGTGTCTTGTCTTTACATTTTTAAAATTGACTTTTGATGAGCTAAAGTTTTCATTTTTTATTAAGTTCAGTTTGCCTACTGATGTTTTTCTTTTATGGCTGAATTCTAAGAAAAGTTTGCTTATACCAAAGCCCACAAAGGTACTTTTTGGTACATTCTAAAAACTTTTGAATTTCAGCATTTGTCTTTAAAACTGTAGTCTATCTTGAGCTATGTGTATGGTGTGAGGTATGGTTTGAGAACCTCTGCTATTTTTCATGAAGGCATCCATGTTTCCCAACATCATAATTTAAAACACTTTCATGTCCCATCCAATTGCTTTAGCACCTTAATTAAAAAAATCTCTTGACAGTATATTTCAGGACTCTCTATTATGTCCTGTTGATTTACTCATCTATTTTTGTGTTGATAACACATTGTCTTAATTACTGTGACTTCATCGTATGTCTTTAAATCATTAAGTTCTCTTCAATTGCTCTTTTTAAAAATAAATTTAAGTGTCATCTTGTCAATTTCTACAGAAACTTCAATGGAATTTTTACTGAAAATGCATGGACTCTATAGATGAATTGTGAGAGGATTGACATCAAAATTGGGTCTTCTAGCACAAGAACATAATTTATACTCATTCAACTGGGTCTTTCCCCCAACAATAGTTCCTGAGTTTTTACAGGTCAAAACACTAGCTTATCTGGTATTAATTTTTGAAATTTCTTTTTTTAATATTTTTCTTAGTTATAGAGGGACATAATACCTTCATTTAATTTTATTTATTTTTATGCTGAGTATTGAATCCAGTGCCTCACACATGCTAGGCAAGCGGTCTACCACTGAGCTACAACCCCAGCCCCTGAAATTTTTTTTTTTCTAAGTGTTAATTGCTCAAATATAGAAATGCACTTTAGATTTACATATCATCTTGGTATTCTGAGAACTTCCTTAATTCACTTGTCAGTAGGTCTCAGAGTTTTTGTAGTTTCCTTTGGATTTTGTAAGTACACAATCGGGTCATCAAAAGACAGTTTTGTTTCTATTATGCAAATCTTAATGTCTTTCATCTTTATTTTTTCTTGTCCTATTGTGATGGTCAGTACTTCCATTACAAATGTCCTTTGACATTTATTGTAGTGGAAGTTTCCTGGTGACAAATTCTCTTAATTTTCATTTATCTAAAAAAATCTGTTTTCCTTCCTTTTAAGTAAATTTTTTTCTTGATATGGAATTGTAGTACTAAAGGGCTTTTTCCTTCTCACTTGGTTTCTCCAAGAATGACATTTTACTGCCTTCTGCCTCACTTTGTTTCTAATGATTAATTCCCCTGTTTTTTGATATGTCTTTATTTCCCTCTGGCTGATTTTAGGAATCTCTCTTTATCTTGACCTTTAGCTATTTGACAATGACATGTCATCATATTGCTTATTTGTATTGATTTGCTTGGGACCCACTGAGATGCTAGAACGTCTCAGAAAGAATTTGTAGATTTCTGATGCTTACCACTTCAGACAAAGGCTAAAAATTAGGACAAGAAGAGACAGAAATAAATGGTGATGGGATAGATGATGTACCAAGTCAAGTTAACTACTAAGCAACTGAGTAAGAATCCAAGCACCCTGCTGATGGTGTCTCTAGACCAAGCCCCTGGTCTGGAGAGTGTTAGGTTGACCCTAGACTCCAAGAGTCCTTTCTTACCAATGCATCTGTTCTTGAATTTCTGTAAGAATGCTCTCTCTTTGAGATATCTTGAGTAGTCTTAAAGCCTGCAACACAAATAATTTGCAAGGCAATAGGAGTTTAGTGGACCTTTATATACAAAATCTGTTACTAGAGGTACATAGCCTGATGTAGGCTGGCTCTTGTTCTCCACTACTGACTTGAGCATTCCAATCCCTATTTTACTCTAGGGTCACAGTAGTTTCCCAAAAGTGCTGCCTTCCTCTTAGCAATGTTCACCTATCCTACCTGTCATCCCCATGCATTCCTGATAGGTAAAAACATCTATTCTCCCATTCTATTATTTATGCCTCTAAAAGATACTGGTTTATGCCATTTGGTGCCCAGGCCAGGGAAACACAGGCTGTCATGTGCTGCCCATATTCCCATGGTCCTTACCATTCCAAGCAATTTCTTGCCATTACCAACTATCAGCACTTGTGTTCTTTAGCCAGAAGCTCTCCCTGGCTTCCAAAACCAACTCTGTCTCTACACACAAAGGTCTTAAAGGGCTATAATTATGCACCACCCTATTATGGAAGAAAATCTCAACAAATGATGGATGAGAATTTGTGTCTAAACATGCAGCACCTTTCCTCGTGCCTTGAATGATGTTGAGGCATGAGTTCTATTTCTGGTTCCCAGAGTTTTCCAGAGAGATTAAGCTCCAGTTGCCCCAGTGTTTGCTGGGTTGTTATCACTTCTTTGATATCAACTGTCATTCTTCCCTTCTCCATCTCACCTGCCTACTCCTCTATCTAGAATCAATTCCCAAAGCAATTAACACTTTAATCTCTGTCTTAGGTTCTGTTTCTGTGAGAACTCAAGTATCACCTTCATATAACAAGAAAGGTCTTCAGGATTTCAGTCCTACAGAGGGTCTTGCAGATGTCTCAGTTCTTTCTTCTCAGTTCTTTATTAGAATCCATGTGAATGCTTGTGTCTAAGAAGAAGAGTTCATATTTTCCTGGGTCATCATCTTGGGTCTAAGTGAGGGTAACATGATTTCCTAGAAGTGACTCCCTAGCTGCTGTTGAGCTCAAAGCTCAATGTAAAGGGCTCCTAGTGCTCCTCACTGTCTGAGTACAAGGTCTTCACACCTTAAAGAAACACTCCTTGTGCCTTGGTCCTATGGCCACATCTGCCTGCAGAGCACAGCTGCAGAGATAAAGGGATCTGCTCATCTGTTACCAACTGATGTGACCCCTCCACCATGCCACCGGGCCAGAGCCCTCTGGAGAAAAGCTGTATCCATGAAGAGCTTCCCCCATCTCCTAGGCTATATGTCCTGATTCCTTTCCTTCCTCAAAGTCCCAAAAGAAATCCTTTTCTTGGAGTGAACCGAGAAAGCCTACCCAGAACAGAACATAAGCTGCCCAGCTGTAGAAAATGCTTGGTGTGTCCTTTGTGCTACCATTTAATACTCAAGTCCTAGAAGGAGGATTTTTTCCCCCTTCCTATCTATAGGGAACATGCCCTCAAAGCCCTGCTACCTCCAAGCATCTTCTCTTTATTCCTTCCAAGGCCCTCTCCTAGGTGAATTAGCTCAATCAGTTTAAGTCTTGGGTCCCATTTTGCTGATTTTGTTCTACAAAAAATCAAAGAATTATGGACATGTAGAATAGGAGGAGGCTACAGAAGTCAACATTTTTGTTCTGTGTATGCAGAGATCAACAGAATGCTGTCAAGTGATTTGTCTGGAGTCAAGCAGGAAGTTAGCAGCTACATGGGCTGCAGAATTGGGTCTCTCGACACCCATGGAATGCTCTACATGCACAAAACATTGAATATTGGGTATAAGACTGATTCTTAACCTATAAAATAGTAAAACAAACAAAAAAAAAACTATTAGTATGAAGAGAAGTTATGCATTCACTTACTAAATATGTTGACTCCTTATTATTTGCTAGGCACTGTTCTAGGAACAACAGGGAACAAACCAGAAAAATATTTCCTCCTTCCTGGAGCTTCCATTTTAGTGTGTGTGTGTGGGGGGGGGTGGAGGCAGATAGTGAATAAACGCAGAAATAAAAAAGAACTTAAGTGTATGAGATGTCTTCAATGCCCTAATGACAAAGCATGCAGAGAAAGGAGTAGGGAAACAGGAGGAGGGAATGTGAATCCTATTTTAATTAAGAGGGTTGTTCAGGGAAAGCCTCACTTACATGTAACATCTGCCCTTCCTGTGTGGAACTGTCCATGCTCAGTCTTCTGCAATTGTCACTCCTTATCAGAGCCCCTCTCTCAGAGAAAACATTTGGAGCCTATTACAATCTGAATGAAGCCAATCATAAACTATTTTGACCACCTATACCCATCATGATTAGGAACTATCAACTATTTACATGTTACTTTCTGTCTCTCTCACTAATTCTTATCAGGTTAAAGATTAGTAACTGTCTTTTCAGCATTATATCATTAGCACCCAGAATAGTGATGGGCCCATAATAGTCAAGTTCTTATTTAATTAATGAATGAGTGGAAGGATCGGTGGATGGATGGGTGTACAGAAGGATGGACCAATGAGTGGATGGGTCATGCATGGGTGGGTTGATGGGTGCATGAGTGGAAATGGGTGGATGGGGGGATGGGTGCATGAGTGGATGGGTGCATGGGTAGAGGGGTGGATGGGCAGATGGGTGAATAGGTGAATGGTTGCATGAATGGATGAGTGGATGGGTGCATGGGTGCATGAGGGTACATGGGCGGATGGGTGAATGGGTGGATGGGTGGATGGGTGGATGGGTGGATGGGTGGATAGTGTGGATGGGTGCATGGGTGGATGGGTGAATGGGTGGATGGGTAGATGAGTGGATGTGTGGATGGGTGAATGGGTGAATGGGTGGATGGGTACATGGGTGCATGAGGGTACATGGTGCATGAGGGTACATGGGCGGATGGGTGCATGGGTGGATGAGTGGATGGGTGGATGGCTGAATGGGTGCATGATTGGATGGGTGGATGAGTGGATGGGTGCATAGGTAGAGGGTGGATGGGCAGATGGGTGAATGGGTGAATGGTTGCATGAATGGATGGGTGCATGAGTGGATGGGTGCATGGGTGCATGAGGGTACATGGGTGCATGAGGGTACATGGGCGGATGGGTGAATGGGTGGATGGGTGCATGGGTGGATGGGTGGATGGGTGAATGGGTGGATGGATACATAAGTGGATATGTGGATGGGTGGATGGGTGAATGGGTGAATGGGTGCATAAATGGATGAGTAGATGAGTGTGAGTGGATAGGTGCATGGGTGCATGAATGGATGGGTGCATGGGTATCCAAGTGGATGGGTGCGTGGGTGCATGGGTGGATAGGGTCATGGGTATATGGGTAGATGAGTGGGGGAGCAGAAACTAGAAGAATCATACAAAAAAGAAATAATTGTAGTTGATAATCCCCAAAATCAGTGCCATCAATTCCTTCCCTCCCTGTACATGCATGCTGCAACTCATGTGAAAGTGGAGCATAAATCTCCTTTCCTCCACTGTGGTGGAGCTTCATGATTCACTTGATTAACACGAGTAAGGCACAGGTGATACTTGAGGCTCTGACCTCAGAAGTCCTAAAGCATCTTACTGCTTCTCTTAGGACCCTTGATCTGGGAGAAGACTGCTTTCTTGCTTCAACTAGGCATGGAGAGAGGCCATGTGGAAAGAGAGAAACTCAGCAAGCCCAGGAGTCTCAGTTCACATGTCAGGCTCCAGTCCCAGCTGCCATCTGCTTGTAAAAACATGAGAGAATTCAAGAAAGACCAGTTCAGCTGGGCCCAGCCAGCCACGGAACTGCAGAGAATCATAACACACTGTTGTTTTAAACCACTGCATGGAGACAGGCATCCACTAGCTCTTGAAACATAATTGCCATACAAAATGGAATAGGCAGGCATGAATGGGCCATTGAACAGACCCAAACGGATGAAGATTCTAAGAGTTCACTGACAGCCAGTGAGTGGTAAACCAGGATTCGAATCTGGGGCGAGACGAAAGGCGAGCCAAGACAAAGGAAGGGTCTGAGACAAAAACAAAAGTATTCTGGCTTTCCATGGGTATCATCTTTTGTCTATTTTTTTTCTTAATTTACTTAACTGACTTGAACAGAAGCCAAGAATGCAAGTGGACTTCGCTGAGCTAAAGGGTTTTTCCTCCCCTACCTACCTCCCAGGCTTATATATGGACTATAATTAAATATAAAATAAAACAAAACTCCTCTGTGCCTGGGATGGAACTAGCCTCCGTCTTTCCACTCTCCATAGCCCCTGGGAAATATGTCCTGAAACTCTTGGGTCCTTCTTGCTGCCTTTGGACTTGATCCAGTCGTTTAGAAACTACCAAGAAGCTCAACAGAGCAAAGAGTTCAAAGCTACTTCCTTTTAATTAGCCCAGGCAGTTCCGAGGGTCCCAGCTGTGCAATTCATTTCATGTGCAGTCTCCCCAATTAGGCCAACTCTGTCTGAAACTTCTGGAGCCACAGCTCGGTGATCAGTGGAGGGATTCACCAAGCTAACATAAGGTCAAAATAGATTTTCTTTAGTGGTTCCCCTAAGAGAGCACTTCAAAATCATTTGCTAGAGGAAAAAAAATATTTTATATGCTTTATGAAAATAAACATCCAATTCTTGAAGGGGATATGTCAATGATTAAATACCTGGCCATTTCTCTTTCTGCTGCAACATAAAGGAAAGGCTTGTTACGTTCTTTTCCATGACTTGTCTGACGTTAACTTCCCTATCTTTCTATTATCCAACTTATTTTTTCCATGCTGGGGATTGAAATCCTGGCCTCACACATGCGAGGCAAGGGCTCTACCACTGAACCACGTCTCTAACCTTCCTCTCATATTTTGAAATAAGCTGTCCACCAGGGACTCCATTTTTGTCAAAAGATCCGTGTTGGATTGCTGGCCAAGGAATCCATTTAATTATGTCTTCCATGTTAGTGTTTTTCCATAAGGAAAGTGGACTTGTTTCCTACATAAAGTACACATAACACCCATCAGCCACTGTTCCTGCTGTGCCCACAGCCCCTTTGATGGGACGTTTCCCACCCACAAGACCTAAAGAAGTAGACATGGCCAAGAGGCATGGATGATTGACCAGGACAGCCTGTCCAAAGCCCAGCCAGTGTGCTGCCATCATGCATTCAAGTGGAAAATGGAGCTGAGCCCATCAAACCCTCTTTCTCTCTGGAATTCAAATAAAAAACACTGAGCAAAGGCACCATTAGCCATGGAAGCAGCTGCTCAAAGCCAGAGCGGAGTGAAAGGTTAGAGGAACACGCTGGGTCTCGAGTGAGCCAAAGCGATGAGTCGCCTATGAAACACAGATATGAAAAAAGAGAAAAAAAAAACAATCCAGCTGGTTGCAGGAGGAAGTTGAAGAGGCTGTGAAATATGAAGTGGAGTCGTCCTGAGAAGGTGAACGGCACCACACCGGCAGGAAAAGGCAGAGAGAGAGCAAGTGCTCCTGGGTAACCTCAGCTCTTAAAGCCTCCTCGGCCTTCCAGGCCCCAGCCTGAGCTGGTCTACATGCGTGTTCACAGCTCCCTTTCCACGTAAGGTGGCTGGAGAGGGCTTCATTCCTTTAGGAGCATGATGGTAATGTGCTCTGGACCAAAGTCCCCACTGGGCCCTGCCTCAAGGTCAAAGGGAGGCAGCTGCACAATTTGTAGGGTACCTCCCAAGGGCCAAGCATAAAGAACGATGTCCCTCTGAGGGCTCTGAAAGATGGCTCCTCGGTGGGGCCGTGTTGCTGGAGAGGTCAGAATCTGGCCCACCACAACGTTTGTGTTTGAAGTCTGCAAAAAATTAGTGGACAAAATTTAGTTTGGACTGTTGTCTCATGAAATGCGAAGATATCGTTCAGATCTCTCTGAAACCTGCTGCAGATTGCAGCCAGAAGAACTCTTCTGATGGGGTGGCTGCTGTGTGGTTTCTGCCACATTCCTTCATCCCACTCCTGACTGCTAATGAAGATCCTGGAACCTACCGGTCCACGGGCCACAGGATGGGGAATTTTCACTGTTGTTTTTTTTTTTTTTTTTTTCATTATCTGCCAGTTTCTAGGACCAATTTAAATTTCTTAATTTTGTGTCCCATATTAGTAGCACTCTTGGGTTTACATTACCATAAAAGCAACATATGTCTATTGTAGATAATCTAAAAAATACAGAATATTTCTATCCCAGAAACAACTAATATTAACATTTCAATGTACTTCTTCTGATTGATTTTTCTATAACTATATTTGTGGTTATATAATCTGATATGTTTGAATTGCCTATGTTCTGATGCTTTCATTTAACATTATTTCATGAATATTTGAAATTATCAAGAAATATCTTCAAAAAACATTATTTGAAATAATTCCTGAATATGCTATCAGGTCAAAAAACAATGATTTACTCAACCATTCTCTACTGTTGGACATTTAACTTCATGCATCTAAAGTCATAGTTCCTCCAGAGCAACATGTCTCATGAGCTCATGAGAGGATCAGAAGTGCACCTGGTGACATGGAGGGTCAGGGGTCAAGAGTGGCCTCTGCCACCATCCTACCTGCATTTAATCCTGAATGAACCACTCACTTGTGTATGGGCTACAGGAAATTGTTTGACATCCTGAACTTCAGGTCTTCATCTCTGAAATGGGAATAACAAAAGTTCTTATAGGTTGTAGGAGGAATAAATTAGTTACCCGCAAACTGCTTACCAAAGAGTACAGTAGCACAGTAACCTATTGCTATTCTTAGAGTGCTGTCCAGAGGAATCCTCATTCCTGATGTTGGCTTTCTAGCAGATGAACTTTGATCAACCTCTAGCTCCCTCATATCCACCCTAACACCTACTAACAAAGGGAAGAAAATGGGCCCACGTAGGTGTATCCAGTATGGTAAGTTGAATAGTGCCCACAGAGAGATATATCCAAGGCCTAAAACTTGGAACCTATAAATTTGACCTACTTAGCAAAAGAGTTTTGTGGATGCATTGAAGAATCTCAAGATAAGAACAGCCTGGATTTAAGGTGGACCCTCTATTGGATGCCATGTATCTTCATAAGAGAAAAAGGAGAGGGGATTTTGGATGAGACACAGAGAAGGCCCTGTGAAGACCTATAGTAGGTCTTGTAGCCACAAGCCTAGAGTCACCAAAAGCTGGGCAAGGTAACAGACGACTCTCCCCAGAGCTTCTGGAAGGACTTGATTTCTGACTTCTGTCTCTGCATGTGTAAGAAAATGCACTTCTGTTGTTCTGTGGTTTGTGGTCATTTGTTACAGCAACCCTGGGAAACTAATCCGTGACACGGAGTTTCCTCATTGGGGTGGTAGTAGAGCCCCAGGGGTGGGTGTTCTACTCTGCTTCTCTGGGAGGGCCCCCAGCCTGGGCAGGCTGCAGGATCTGGCGTTGCCTGTGCTGGGGTGGATGAATCTGTCAAGTGCTGAAGATCAATATCAGGAAGCCCACTTGGTGACAGATAGCTGACTCTCCTTTCATTTCGGCTTTACCGGTGTTAAGAGAAACCTTTTGATCTCTGTATGTGCTAGTCCCCCTGGTCTTACTTTTAGTTGTACAGAACTCAGGAGAGACACCTCAGAAGCTACAATCAGCTTTTGTTACTTTCATCCTTAAACTTGTCTCTCATATCTGTTCTTAGGGTTAGGTGAAACTCTCATTTTGTCCCTCTCCGTATGCCTCCTCCTTGGCTTTGGGCAATTTCTGAAGGCTCCTGCACTGACCCAGGCTGCCCGGAGTCTCTGTTAGCTCTTGTCTCATCCTCATCTCTCCACGCAGCCCGACACTGTGTTAGATTTGCTCCCTCCTCTCTGGGATGGACCTGGTACCCCCGTCCTTCTCCCTCCCCATCTCTAGCACACCACTCTCAGAGCTCAGGGCTGTTTACTAGTGAACCCCTGGTGGTGAGCAACGTGGCAGTGTTGAGGTGGCCTCTCATCCCAGGTGCTAACACAGCCAGAATTTATTAGAATTTTATGCACCATACTTTTATGACATTTTCCCATTCCACTCACAACTATTTCATATACAAGATTTTGTCTTTCCTGAGTGACCCATGCCTACAGCTCCTCACTACTAGGAAAGATATTGACCTTGTGTTACTCATTAATCAAATCATAGGATGCCTTGTGAAGCTTCATAATGATTCCATATTCCTAAATTATATTTGTTCAGCTTGATTATAACAGCCTGGTGCTTAAAGCATATGTGCACACACACAACCACACACACACACACACACACACACACACACACACACACCACAGTTTAAAGGAACCAGAGATACCCTTTTCCCTTTGATGTGGTGCTTCATGCAGACACAAAGACGGCCCTCAACCGAACACCTTCTCTCTTGTGGTTCACAGTACTCATTCCAGGGAACTGCTCCCCAGATTTCTGGCCCTGTGCCCTTGAAGAAGAGACGCCCACATCTAAGGGTCTTGAAAGTATGTGGGGTTAAGTCCATGGACACCTCTGAACATGGGTGCCACTTCAGAGCCCAGGGAGGACTTGAGGAAGGAAGCACTGAGGTAAGAGAAAATATGTAGTGTTTGGTTTGTCCCATCTTTCTCTTGAATGCCATGGATTATTGCATAACAAGGAAGGGTTTTGTAGTAACGATGCGTCCATGTTGCGCTGATTCATGGTGTCGGAGGTGTGCAGGTAATATGCCGGAGTTCTGACATATTCAAATCGGCCATTCATCTGCTTATAACATTTAGATGCTCAGCCACAGGGTATGTGAGCCTGTATTTGTTATCCTGCCCTAGGTCCCACAGAGGGTGGGGACCGACTGCCTGGAAGGTAGTAACCATCTGATGTTACTGAGCCACCTTCAAGGGTAAGCTCCGGCCATCTCTGCCTTTGGGAACGTACGTGTTTGTGCATTTGTTAGATGAATAATGTTGTGTCAGAAGCCGAATAGATCTCCTTGTGGGATGACAAAGTGAATCATTTGCAGATTCACATCTAGTAAAAAGCATCAGGCTTATAAGGGGAGTCTCCTGGCAGAAGCCCACTTAGCTGGACTTCAGGGTGTTCTTAGAAGCGCTCCGCAGGCAGAGACAGGAAAGGACAGCAGAAAAAGGGCTTTAAGAATAGAAGCCCGGGAGGTAGGGCTCACCTCAAAAGGTGTCCTTTTTCTCTTCTGCAACCAAGAATGCAAATAAAATATCTTGCATAGAAGAAGAAAGCAGGTCGGTGGGAGTTCTTCAAAGGAGGTGGACAGTGTGCAGGGGCAGGAGGAACCACTTGCAAACTACACACGTGGTTTTTCATAACCCACCACAGAGACACCACTGGACAGAGACTGCAAGGGCTGGAGTTTGAGCTCATGCAGCTCCTCAGTCAGAAAATTCAACCTGTAGGCAAAGATGCTAACGTAGCCAGCATTCCTGAGGTTGGCGCTGACATAGCACATCATCGAGGACCCAGGGAGGAGAAATTGGTGGCTGTACACTTTTGTCAGATGGTAATTACAGTAGAAATTTATGAACAGCTCAATTCATCATGAAGGTACACTTTTCCTGCATTAACACCTTATCTTTATGAAATCCCAACCTGAGCTTTTACCCGTGAAAGAGGTCATGCCATCAAGAAATTTAGTAAAAATTCTGGTGCCAGCTAGGGTAATATAGAAAAATATACTTATTACTGAATGATAGAAGGAGAAAAATGAAATGAGAATAAACCCAATGCATAATGCAAATGCTGTGCCCTATGATCACTTAAAACATGGTATTTTACAATTGCAATAGTGCCAGGAGAGAGCTGATATGAGTGCCAAACTACAAATGAATAATTTAAGGTGCATAGAATGTAATTAATATGCCTGCGGTCACAGGGCTAGTACACAACTCTGCCAGGATTCAAATTTGGGACATTTCATTTTAAAACCTCAATTCTTGGCACTTAGCACTGGATTTCTGGCCTGAGTGCAAACACGCACAGCTGACTTGAGACTGCGTGCAGACGAAATCATTAGCTGAACACATTAGTTCCCTGTTGCTGCTGTAGCAAATTACCATGGCCTAGGTGGATTCAACTAATACACTCCTACTCTCTCTCAGTTCTGGAGGTGAGAAGTCCAAACTGAGGGAGCAGGGCTGTAAGCTGCCTGTCACGGCCAGCCACGGCGCCGCCACGGGAGGAAAATTCTCGGAGGCAGAGTATAGCTTTTACTACTTTTACTTCTACTTTCTTAGAGCTTAGAGAGGGAAAGAAAGATTTTTAGAGAGAAAGATTAAAGCGAGCTTTTCTTCTTTTTTCTTCTTGTCTTCTTAGCTTAGAGTCTTAGAAAGAAAGATAAAGATAGAGCTTAGAGCTTAGCTTAGAGAAAGACTAGAGCTTCTTTCTTCTCTCTCTTCTTTCTTCCTTCTTCTGTCTTCTGTCTTCTGTCTTCCTCGGGAGCCTCGGCCTTACTCTGACCAGTCCTCTGGAGCCTCGGCCTAACTCTGGCCAGTCATTACTTCTTCTATCTGGTTTCTCTTCTGTAACCGCTCTGCCTACGTTCTGGCCGCTCTGATTCTTCTGACCGACCGAGTGACTGCCCGGCTGACTGAATTCTCCGTTCTCCTAACTCGGACCGCTTTCACCCGGTTATATACCTTCAGGTTTGCGGGTGCCTACAGGTGCGTCACATGCATATCAGGTGGAACTTATGGCTTCCAGCTAGCTGCAACAGCCCTTCCTAATTAGGGCTCCTTCACAGGGCTGTGCTGCTTCTGGAACTGCCCAGAGGATCTGTTTCCTTGCCTCTCACAGCTCCTCTAAGCCATTTGTATTCCCAGCACATGGGCCATTCCTCCATCTTCAAAGCCCATCACTTCATCCTTTGCTTCTGTTTTTTTTACCTTTCTTTTTCCTGACTTGGTTCGCCTTCCTCCCTCTTGTAAGACCCTCACTTTTACTGTAAGCCCACCTGGAGAATCTGGGATCATTTCCCATCTCAAGATCCTTAACCACATTTGCAAATTCCCTTTCACCATGTAAACTATCATGTTCACAGGCTCCAGGGACTGGGATGTGGACACCTTTGGGAGGCCATAATTCAGCCTACAATAGCTCCTTATTGATTGATGATGCAGGTACACTGTAGATGTTTGCTTTTATCGAATGCTGGCAGAGTTCAGGGACTCCCGTAAACAATGAGGGGATCACAGTGTCTTCCTGGCTCACGGTCCACTGGTATCAGAAACTGTACTCCAATGAGGGCAACACAGAACACTCAGGGAGATAACAGGGAAGTCACTATAAATGACAACGGGAGAAAACGGTCTTTGATTGATCTCTGCTACTTCCAGATGGCCAGAGGCTCTGTCCCCGAGGCCCTGCATCGGCAGAATCTATCTATGCAGCCAAGTGATCACAGAGCTTGTTGGAACAGGATGAGTCTGGAGAAAGGGCTTTATCAAAGAGGGAGACCTCTACCCTAGGAAAGGGGGGAAATTGCTCATTTTCAAAAGTTACATGCAAAACGTCCTGGATTGTGAAAACAAAGGGACCGAGAGAGTCACCCTGACTCCAAACGCCCTTTTCCTTTCTCACCTCAGATACGCATCACTTCTCAGCAGTCAAAAGTTGTTTGGACCTCAGTTTCTTTATCTTAAAAGTGGAAATAATAAAACCCTAGTGAAGATTGCCAGCTACGCTGAATAGGATTTGATTTACCAAGAGGGCTCTGCCCAGTACCCAGCACGCAGCTGCAAACAACTGTTGCTTCACTGTGGTTCAATGTCACATGCAGGGTGCTTCACAGACTCGAAACCTCTGGCTGTGTTTCAGGAGCTCCCCTTCCTCCCCTCCCCTGGAGGATGGAATAGTAAATGTTTTCCCAATAGAATCACTAAAATATGATGATATATCAGAAGTCACAATTCAAGGGCTCTGCCTTACCATCTAAGGTCTAGGTGACACCTAAGAGACATTCTCCAAATTCCATGCACTGCTGTGCTAACATGAAAACGTTGTAGCAATGCATTCATCAGTGCAAGACTGACTGGGCCAGTGATGGTCCTCTACTCTCAGGAAGTCTGGCTCTCTGATACCTTCTTGCTTGTCCCCATGGGCTCTAGACACACCTCACATCTCTCCCCATGTGCTGCACCCATGACTTCTCTCCTGCCTTCTCAAGACTTCTGCCCTCCAGCCTGCAGGGCCTTAGCTTCAGTCTCAGTGCACAGGTGCTTGTTTCCCTGCAACGGAGTCACCTTGATTGTGACCTCCAGGGCTGAAGACACCGCCCGGCCTGTGCTCCCACCCAGCTCGCTCCGGGGAACACTCACTGCACCCTAGGCTTTGAGGACTTGGCCACTGGTTTTCTTGCAGTTGGTTTGGTTGTACCCAGATGCAGACTTGGCAGGAAGAATATGGTGCGGGTAGAAAACACAAGCAGCAAGCAGAGAAGTGGACGTGGAAATGAAAGCAGGAAACAGAGGGCATTTATCACGGTGGCTCCCGCGGAAGTCTAGAACAGAACAGAGCATGGCAGGTCCGCCTTGGGGGGAGTGAACTGGGGCGTTTCTACACCGACGGCTGTGGTCTTCGTGTAAGACCGTGGGCAAGGGGCAGAGGCATCATGGCAATGTGAACTGGAGGCTTGAGAGGAAAAACCTGAGCCTGGCAGCTGAATGTCTGCCAGAGCAGGAGGACCTGGGAGGAGCCCGGACAGCCAGTGCCCCAGAAGTTCAAAGCATAAAACTGGAATCAATTAAATCTGCACTCAAAGCCCTGGTTTGACCATAGATTGTATGAAGTCAATTTACTCCCATTTTCTAAACCTGATTCCCACCTGAACAAAAGAGATTAAAATAATACCTAATAATGCCTCTTGGGAATTGCTGTAAAGAGTAAACAAAATAATAGAATTACTAAAATGCCTAGTCCATTTAAAGTAATAGCCATGATTATTATTATTGCTGCTGTTGTTATTAAACCGGTATTAGAATAACACAGTGGTCTACACACAGAGAAGTAACTAATGAATGTTTACTGAATCTAAGTTCATATATAATAATATTCTACATAAGAGCTCCAAAAAAGCATTAACTTGAATTTTCGCTATCTGTAGGTTTTCACCTTACTACCCAGAATGACAGAAAGTTACCAATATTATCGAAAGTAATATTTCAAACATCAGGGACACATTTTTTATATATGGTAACAGAGTGACTTTGCTTTCTAGCACTCCACAGAAAATAAACTAATTAGGAGGAAGGAAAGAACATGAAAAGAAATGCACTCTTCAAACAGGACATGAAAAGAGAGCTGTTCTTCAAATATTTATAGGGTTTTGGCCCCAGAGTTTTCCATGTTTTCATCTCAATTCGATCGCCTCGGGAAGGTGGGAGGGCACAGGCTGCCATGCAGCGGGACACAGGCCCCCTGCAGAGGGACAAGGGGCGAGAATGGCTGGGAGGACTGCTGGGTCACTTCTGCCTCTGCTCTCCCAGGGTGAGGAGGTGAGTGGGAGGGTTGGGAGGGGGATTCTGGACTTGAAGCCTTGAAGGTACAAAGATGTCGAGGAGGGGAGAGGAGGCCCTGGGTGTCATACTCACTCTAGTTTCTTGAGTCAGAAGCCATAGCGCTCACCTGCTGAGGGGAGATACCGGAAGGATGCAGAGAATGAGCTTAGGTTCAAGGCTTATCAAGGGCTCTCTTGTTCCTGTCACAGGGATGCAGGTCCTCGGCCCCAGCAGGCTGGTGTCTTTCACGAGACTCGGTTCCAGTGTCTTTGTGTTCTCAAGTGACATTCCCAGGAGACAGGATGTGTGACCCAGACAGGAGTGGCTGGCTGTGCTCTGGCAGTAGTGAGGGGCAGATGAGACCACGGGGCCAGGGCCAGCCTGGGCCCTGGGACTCAGAGCTGGTGTGTGGTCTTCTGCACCCATCTCTTCTCCTGCAGGAGCCCCCAGAGAATGGGAGGAGGGCTGGGCTGGTGTGGTTTCATCAGAGAAGTGTCTTTGACTCGAGAGAGTTTAAAAGTGCAGGATAGGGTCTAAAAGAAGTGGCAGAGACTGGTGGCTATCAGGAAGTCCTGTACAGGATGAAGCATCAAACATAGTGAAGCTGAGACTCAGGCAGAAGTGAAAGGAAGGAGAGGTAAAATAAATCAAATAATTAAATACATTAGAAACTGAAGGAGCCCTAATAGGAGATAGCTAATTGCGGTTAGCTGAGGGCCATAAAAGATGTTCTAGTTTCCACCTGATATTAATAAAGAATCTTTGTATGCCCGTGAACTGTGTGACGCACCTGTCCTTGTTAATGCCAAAGGTATATAACCGGGTGAGGAGTCAGAGCAAGGAAGAAGTAGTAGTTGCTGGTTGGAGTCAGGCCAAGGCTGCCGAAGAAGAAAGAAGAAAGAAGAAGCTCTCGCTCTTTCTCTCTCTCTCCTCAAAAAGGGCTCAAACATCCACTCCTTTAAAATAAAAGGTGAAAATCCAGGTAGGGACAAGAAAATAAAATATAGAAAATAGAAAATAGAGAAAATAAAATATAGAAAATAGAATTAAAGCACCTTTAAAACCAAAAGGGGGGAAGTGAAGCAGCCCCAATCAGGGAGATGGCTATTGCGGTTAGCTGGAAGCCATAAGTTCCACCTGATAATAATCATACATTAAGTATGCACGTGACGCACCTGTAAATGCACGTGACGCACCCGCAAAGCTAAAGGTATATAACCGGGTGAAAGCGGTCAGAAGCAGCATTCGTTCAGTCAGTCGTTCATTTTGCTCAGTGGTCGGAAGAAGAGTTCGGGTTGGAGAAGAAGAAAAGAGTCAGAGCAGCCAGAACGTAGTCAGAAGAAGAAATAAGAGTCAGAGTATACAAAGTATATCAGTACCATTCAGATCTTGATATACTTTGTATACAAGCAGTTGTATGTAAAAAGATACTATACTTGTGCATGATGAATAAGTAAATAAATAATAAAAAAATTAAAAAAAAAAAAAAGAGTCAGAGTATAAGGAAAAGAGTTTAGCTACAGAGAAATGAGAGCTACAGAGACTAAGAAAGAAAGAGAGACTAAGAATGAGAGCTACAGAGACTAAGAAAGAAATGAGACTAAGAAAGGAAAAAGGAGTTTAGCTAAGAAGAGAAGAAGAGATAAAGAGAAAGAGACTAAAGAGAAAGAAAGAGACTAAGAATAATAGATTCCTGCCACGGAATCGCCTCCCGCGGTATTATGGCTGTACGTCAGGCAGCTACAAGAAACACAGGAGACAACTTCACCTGTGCTGCATTCTTGAGCCCCAATAGTGCCCTGAAGAAAAGGGGTCAATATTGCCATTCTATAAAAAAGTAGAAAGTGATGTTCTAATCAGACTAGTTCTAAGCCAACTCTGACTGTCCTTGAGGCACTGGCCACGTGCTGTGCCCTTTGTTTGAAGTGGCCTTAGGAAAGGCTTATACCATTCTCTCATTCTTTCCTATTTTAATTCTTACAATTGATTGATAATTTACTTACAGTGTTAGCCAGTTTTCTGTTACTATAACAAATACCTGAGGTAATAAACTTATAAAAAGGAAAGGTTAATTTAGACTCCACCTCTTAAAGTTTCTGCCACCTCCCAATAATGTCAAATTAGGAACTAAGCTTTTAACATAGAGGCCTTTGGGGGACGTTTGAGATTTAAAGTACAGCACATATGATTTTGTGCACAGATCTTAATGGCAAAGTTCAATAAGTTTTGGCAAATGTATTTCTCCAGAACATCAGTACTTCCCACTATGTTTGAGATTGTTCACCTGAACCCAGGTACCTTCTTCATGGTCCAGGTACATTCTTCATGCTCCTTCAGTGGCCCACCAGTAAACACTGTTCTGATTTCCATATGAATACAGTGAATACAGTAACATATGCAAGCATTGTTTGCTATTTGGGGTCTGGCTTCATTTGCTTGATATAACATTTTTTTAGATTCATCTATGTTGTTACATAAAACAACCATTTTTTTTTATGGGTGAGTAGTAATTCATTGCATATTTTTATCTTTTACTAAGTATATTCATCTAATGCATAATTGACATTTGGGTTTTTTTTCCAGTTTGGGTCCACTGAGAATAAAGAAACTGAATATTTGTATATTGTACATTTTGCAGACATACATTGTCATTACTCTGGGGTAAATATCTGCAAGTGGAATTTCTGGATCATAAGCTATATGTGTACTTAGCTTTATAAAAAAAATGCTAACCTTTTTATCTTAAAGTGACTATAGTCCACATTCTCATCAGCAAAGCAAGGGAGTTCCATTTACTTTACAATCTCACCAATATTTGCCTTTACAAATTTTAGCCACTTTAGTGAATGTGAAATAGTTTCTTGCTTCCGTTTTAAATTGCATATTTTCATGACAAATAATATTGAGGCCATTTATATGACTTTTTACCATATTTATTAAAACTGGACTGCTATGTCCATTATTGGATTGTGTGTGAATTCTTTATATATTCCAGATGTGAATGTTTCAAGCATTGATTTGGCTTGTAACTTGCTTATTTCACTTTCTTGAGGGGTAGCTTGTCACCAGATCTTTAAAATACTGATTAAGCCTATTTTTTTTTTTCATTTTTTATTATGTTTAATGATTTTTGTGTCATAAAAGTTTTTCATTCTGCAAAAGTGATGACCATATTTTCTCATGTTTTCCTCCCAAAGCCCTGATTTTAGCTTTACATGATGTGCTGTGATCTTTGCACCAGATGTCCTGATTAGAATGAAATATGGGTTGAGGCTCATTTATTGTTCTATACAGATAACTAGATTTCCTAACATTTTTTTCTTCAAAATTACATTTGGGTCATGAATTTGTGTTAGTGCTTTTGTTGGAAATCAGTTTAATAGCTAAAAGAAACATTTCATGAGCATCTACATTGTGCCAGGAACATTTGGAAGCAACACCTTTTACCTAAGAAGTAATGCCATCCAAAACTCTTGTAGGAAAAAAATATATACACATAGACATATATTTAATTATATATTATTTTTGTATATAAATATAACCATTAACACCCCCCAAGCACTCACATTTAAAGGATTAAGATAAGAAAGACATTAGACATATAATCAGCAACACTGAAAACTAGGAGCCAATGTAGAAATACTTTTGGAATGAGAGAGGAAGTGTTTTTGACCCTAAACTTCTATACCCAGACCTAATGTCAAATTAATGTGTAAGTAGATTAAAGACATTCTTGGACAAGCAATATCTAAAGAATATTAATTCAGCTTAGTGGTAGAGTGCGTGTCTACTGTATGCAAAGCTCTGGGTTGGATCCCCAGCACTGAAAAATAAATGTAATGAAGAATGTGATCTCCCTTCTCTCTCTCACAGGAAGCTACTGGGGGATGTTCCCACCAAAATGAGGAACTAAAATAAAATGTAAAAAGACATTATGAAGCAATGCCTTTATATATAAAAAACACAAAGCTGCAAATAAAAGGCAGTGAAGGAAAATCCCAGGGAAAGGGTTAAAGGAAACCCAAGATTAATCTGTGTAACAGAATCAGGAACATTCAAGGCCGATGGGAGTAGGTCAGGAGTTTCTAGGTTGTGCAGTAACTCATGAATTTAAATGCCTTGAAAAGTTGTTGTAGCTTTGGGAGAATTACAAGGAAAGTGTTAGTGGTATATATATATATATAAGTGCATAGATAATTACTAAATAAACCCAGAAAATGTTGCACAGAGGAAAAAATATATATATCATAGTTTGTAAAATGATCCAACCACCAATATATTTACTTGGTCTTGATAATTCTAATGTTAAATAATGAGCTTAAACAATACATATTTGTTGTACTAGGTAGGAAACTAGAAACTGATGGTAGGTTTCAGAGAAAAGGACATAAAGGAAGGCCAGATGCTCATTTTTCATACTGAAGACAGTCACAGGAAACTTAAAACTATGAAAACAATAATAAAATTGAATTTTGTTATACAAACATGGAGATAAAGTTAGAAGTAGTCATTCTTGGGAAGAATAAATGGATTTGAAGGTGCTCAGGGACCAGTCTTTTCTCCTATAGCAGTTCTTGTAGAATGATTTTACTTTTTATATAAATGCATGTATATCTGATAAAAAATTTTTTTGAAAGAAAATCTCTCTTATTTTTAGAAACTAAATTTAAAAATCTAGATGACCCTGAGTTTAAATGAAGATATCTCCATGAACTAGCAGTGTATCTCGAGGGTTCTATAGACCTCATTTCCTTTGCTTGGAATAAGGATAATTACACCCATTTGGATGAACTCTGATGATCTCATCAGGAAGATTCAACAGCAAGAGCTGTGATAAAGTATTTCTCAGTAATCATCTAAATGGAAGCAAGGTGTCTCTCCTCAAGATGGAGAAGATTTAAAGATAGTCTTTAAATCCTACTCTGCCCTTTATGCTCAAGGATTTGCACACCCAATGAGACTCAGCTGACTATGATGTCCGCCAGTTTGCTGAGCATAGGCTGGGACCTCAGACACATTTGATTTCAATCCCTGTCTTTGGGGGAAATTTCCCCAAAATCACTTGGCCTCTGTTTTCAAACTTTTTGAATAAAGGATGATGATTTCTCCTGCATGCAAAACCTTCAGCTCCAGGCCTCCATTAGGCAGGCATTCAATAAATTCATTCTCCCTCCATGAATCAGCTTCATCTCTGATATAAAATTGTCTTGGCACATTACTGAATCAGACAGTTAAAATAAAAAACTCTAGACACTGCATTGGATCCTGCTTCAATTGTACAAACTACCAACAGCTGGTTATTGAGTGACTGGTATGTGCCCGGCATTGCATTAGATGCTGGGAGGAAAATTAGCATTTTAGGAACAGAAGTTTATGCCCTAAGAGGTCATCTTGACAGACGGCACCCAGGCAAAAGAAGTTTCAAAATCAGAGACTGTTAAAGATGGAAGATGCCTTAAAGTTTTCTGTTTAAACATGCCCATTACATAGAGTAAGAAACTGGGGATCTAGCTAGGAGGATAAGATTTTCCCAGAAGTGTAGAGACAATGAAGAACAGACAGAAGCAGACTCACATGGAACAGTTCACAACACAGTTTCCTTTGGAATGGAACAAAGATTTAGTGGATTTCTAAACCATCAGTTGAGACATTTATATTAGTCAAATATGACATAGAAGGTCAATATATGAAATATATACGAGCAAAGCTCTTCTGCTTGCAGCAGAATTCAGAGGTCCCAAGTTCCAGCCACTCGGACACTCCATGGAACCTGTGGAAAGCCAGTGCTCCCAAAACCTGTCAATAAGACAAAGTGAGTTTACTGCTTCCTGAGGTCAGGAGAATGGCATCTCTGAGGAGGTCTGCAGTGTCTCAGGGTGGGGACTGTAAAGTCAGAGCTGGATGAGATGTGGGAGTTTGGTTTCAGGGGGGAATTTCAGTGTGAGACTTGATGAAAATCGGGTAAGAATCACAATAAAACGTGAATGGCAGGCACAGCCAAGAAAGGGCTTTAGGGTGAAGGATTCAGAGATTCAAGATGGAAGCCATGTCGCGGCTTTCCCTTGAAGATCCCTGACTCTTTAAGGAGGTTTCTGTGAAGAACAACCCAAGCAACTGCTCAGAGAAGCGAAGGGATGAAGCTAAGGCCGTAGAGTAGCAAAGTCAAGGTAAAGTAGACAAGCAACTTCTGCTCTCAGTGGTGGGGCCGAGGAGAGGGCGAGACAACCATGGATCTCAAACTCCTGGGCTTCTGGAGCAGAGCCAGGAAACCACCCTCTCCTGCACTCCGTGCCTCTCGCGTCAGTCCTCCATGCAGCCAGTGCCCCAGGCCAGGGATCCAAGGTCTTTTCTCCACGAAAATTGCCAGACCATTCTGTTACCTGCCTGGGCATTTCACTTCCACATCTTCTCCGTTCTTGGTCAGCCCTCCACCCACAGCCAGTGACTCATGAAAGCTCACTAACCTGTTCCCCTCTAAGTCCTCAGCTCTTGCATTGTAGGATGTATGCTCGCCTGGTCTCTCCTGAGCATGCAGAGGGGCAGGGAAAAGGAAAAGGAGGAGCAGAGAAGGAAGGAGGAGGAGGAGGAGGAGGAGAAAGAAGAGAGCAGACAGGCAACTTCTCTGGCATCTCCTCTTCTAAGGGTACGGATCCCCTTGGAACAGTTCTATTCTCATGATTATGTCTAACTCTAAATATTCTGAAGGCCCCATCTCCAAACACCATTGCATACCAGCTTGCAAACCTGGGGAGGGACATAAACATTCAGTCCTTGACACAGTTCCAAAATACCGGCTTCCCAGTTAAAGAATAAGATCTTCTCTTCCACATCCTTTTTATTATTTTTCAACTTGCTGCTAGACACGGGAGCCTGATGAGGTCACCCTACCAAGTGAATCACTGTATCTTGGGAATAAACTGAGATTGAATTTGTCACAAATGTTCAAAAACAATATGCATAGTGAATTGTTTGATTTGACTGTGTCAAGCTTACATGAGAAAACTGACTCTGCCACTTGCTAACTTGAAAACCTTGAATAAATTATTTAATCTCATTCATCCTCAGTGTCTTTATCAGTCTTATTTTTTAGATGAGGGTGGAAATGCTTATCTGATGAAGTCATTGTCAGGATTAGAGTTACCATATAATATACTAGATATTTGGCATGTAGTCCATTTATTGTCTTACTATTTTCATTTGCTTTTGTTGGATATCTGACTTCTGAGCCTTCATATAAATACTTCCAAAGATAATTATCATCTTAGTCACAGTATAAGCACAGAGATGAAGAAAAAAAAAGAAAGGGGTGAGGGGCAGATAGAGGGATGAGTGGAGGAAGAGGAAGGAACTCAAGGTCCCTGAGGTTTCACCGTGGTTCACCATAGCTCTTCTTGGCTCCTTTAGTGGACATCATTACTGTTATGGTTTTGATACGAGGTGTGTCAAATGTTCAGAGAGTAAGTTTCAGAGATGAAATGATTTGATTATGAGAACTGTTAACTAACCAGTGCATCAATCCATTTGATGGATTAGTAACTTGAAAGGACTGGTGACGGTGACGGATGAGGAATAGCTAGAGGAAGTAGGTCCTGGGGCATGACAGCTTGTCCCCCTGGCTCTTCCCTCTCTCTCTCTGCTTCCTGGCTTCCGTAGGGTAAGCAGCCTCCCTCCACCTCATCTTGGGCTCAGAGCAATGGAGTCGCCAACCTTGGACAGAACCTCTGAAACTGTGAGCTCAAAACGAACTTTTCCTCCTCTATATTGTTCTGGGCAGGTGCTTTGGTCACAGCAACAAAATGTGTAGCATAATTTATCATTCCTGTTTTATTGATAAGAAAGGTGAGGTCCAGAGACAAGGCAGTCATTTACCTAATATCCCATAAGGTGCTCTGGTTGCCTACATATTACATCTGTGAATTCTAACAGCTCTCCAAAGATGGGGCTTGTTGCCCCATCCTTGTGCCGAGCAAACACTGGGCAGATGTTGGAACACTTAGCTCAAACTCACAGAGCCAGCCTGTGAATCCTGGGTACAAGTCCAGGTCCATTCTGCTTCTAAATTTCACACTGAGAAAATGTCCATGTCCACTTGTAGGACTTTGTTTTCAAATTCACATTTTGTTGCTTTGTTTCACTGCATGAAACAAAACCAATTGAATAACAGGAAAATTAAATTTTGAGAAAAGTGTTGTTGACTTCTAAAACAAAAATGATATTTTTTTAAATTTATTTATTTATTCTAAGTTGTTATAAATGACAGCAGAATGTATTACATTTCATATTATACTCGAAGAGCACATTTTCACATATCTCTGGTTGTGTGCAAAGTATATTCACACCATTCGTGACTTCATACATGCACTTAGGGTAATGATATTCATCTCATTCTATCATCTTTTTTTTTCTTCACCCTTTTGCCCCCTCCCATCTTCTCCCTCCCCATTGGCCATTCTTTTGTTCCTCTAATCCTCCTATGCTCCCCATCCCACCCCCACTGTGAATCGGCCTCCTTATATCAGAAAAAACATTTGGCATTTGGCTTTTTGGGATTGCCTAGCTTCACTTAGCATTATATTCTCCAATTTTATCCATTTACCTGTGAATGTCATGATTTTATTCTCTCTTATTGCTGAGTAATACTCCATTGTGTATATATACCACATGTTCCCTTATCCATTCATGTACTGAAGGGCATCTAAGTTGGTTCCACAGTTTAGCTTTTGTGAGAATTGTGCTGCTATAAACAAATTTCAGTTATTTTATATTAGAAAAAGGCGCCAAAAATGTACATTGGAGAAAAGATAGCCTCTTCAACAAATGGTGCTGGGAAAACTGGAAATCCATATGTGTAAGCTGCCTGTCATGGCCAGCCACAGAGCCGCGGGAGAAAAACTTTCAGAGGCAGAGTAAAGCTATTACTACTTTTACTTTTACTTTTTTAGAGAGAGCTTAGAGAGAGAAAGAAAGATTTTTCTTCCTTTTAGAAAGAGCATTAGAGAGAAAGATTAGAGATAGCTTTTTCTTCTTTTTCTTCTTAGAGCTTAGAGAGAAAGAGAGAGAGCTTGAAAGAGAGAGATTTCTTTTTTAGAGAGAGAGAGAGCTTAGCTTTTAGAGCTTCTTTCTTCTTTCTTCTTTCTTCCTCGGGAGCCTCTGCCTGACTCTGACCAGGAATTACTTCTTCTATCTGGTTTCTCTTCTGTAACCGCTCTGTCTACGTTCTGGCCGCTCTGATTTTTTTCTTTTTCTCCGAAACGAACTCTTCTTCCGACCGAGCGACTACATGACTGACTGAATAAATTCATTCTTCTCCTGACTCCGACCGCTTTTACCTGGTTATATACCTTTAGCTTTGCGGGTGCCTCACGTGCATTTACAGGTGCGTCACATACATACTTATTATCTGGTGGAACTTATGGATTCCAGCTGACCACAATAGCCATCTCCCTAATTGGGGCTCCTTCACATATGCAACAAAATGAAATTAAACCTCTATCTCTCACCATGCACAAAATTCAACTCAAAGTAGATCAAGGATCTAGAAATTAGACCAGAGACACTACACCTAATAGAAGAAAAAGTAAGTTCTAATCTCCAACATGTTGGATTAGGCCCCAAGTTCCTTAATAAGACTCCTGTAGCACTAGAATTAATATCAAGAATCAATAAATGGGATAGATTCAAATTACAAAGCTTCTTCTCAGCAAAATAAACAATCAGTAAGGTGAATAGAGAGCCTACTAATTGGGAACAAATCTTTACCACACGCACGTCAGATAGAGCACTAATCTCTAGAATATATAAAGAACGTAAAAATCTTAACACCAAAAAAAAAAAAAAAAAAACCCAATCAAAAAATGGACCAAGGAATTAAACAGACACTTCTCAGAAGAAGATACACAATCTATCAACAAACACTTGAAAAAATGTTCAACATCTCTGACAATTAGAGAAATGCAAATCAAAACCACTCTAAGATTTCATCTCACACCAGTCAGAATGGCAGCTATCAAGAACACAAACAACAATAAATGTTGGCAAGGATGTGGGGAAATAGGAACACTCATACATTGTTGGTGGGACTGCAAAATGGTGCAGCCAATATGGAAAGCAGTAAGGAGATTCCTTGGAAAACTGGGAATGGAACCACCTTATGACCCAGCTATCCCACTCCTCAGTCTATACCCAAAGGACTTAAAAACAGCATGCTACAGGGACACAGCCAAAAATGATATTTTATTTGAATAGTTCTTATTCCCAAGGGACAGAATGTCTTCTTTGAAGGCAAACATTCATGCTTCTACTCACTCTGCCAAAATGTATTTCAACTCCTCTATGTGCCAAGAATGATGTTAGGTTTGGGGAGAGAGCTTTTGGATAACAATGGTGCTTTCTAAGCCCAGTTAGGTGATGCTTGTGTTGAAAGGAGAAAAGGCAAGATGGGCTGAGAACCAACCCTGGGAAGATAACATGGGTAATAATGCTACCACCTCATTGCAGGTGTCCTTTGGCCCAGCACTGAACCGTGTCCTTCACAAGGTTTGTCTCATTTTCATCACAAGTATCATGTGAGCACTGCTGCTATTATAATAGTGTCCCTCTAAGAGATAATAAAACTATTGCAGAGAATGGATAAGCAATTTACCCAATATCTTACAGTTTGTGATAGAGAAGTTGTTCCAAACCAACGATTTTCACCGTGAAGTTCCCCTATGACAACACATGGGATGTCACAGTGAAGCAAAGACTGGCCATGGGCAAGTCTCATGTAAACTGAACAGTAGTTTGTAGATGAGCCAGTCACTACTGCCCATTCTATAGGAACCACAGATGTCAACAAATGTCGAGGAAGAAAATGGCACTCTTCATCGCAACCAAGACCCATCTATACAATAAAGCTTAAGCTTAAACTAAGGATTCACTCATTCACTAATTCATTTTCAAAAAATGTATATGAGCATATGCTTTGGGTCAAGTTTGCTTAATGTTTAAGACAGTGGGTGTGGAATAAAATGTGAGGATCATAAGATGCTTGTCCTCAGAGAGTAATGTTCCAGTGGAAAGAGGGAGACCCAAAATAAGATAAAAAATGAATAAATGTTTCTGATGATGTCAAGGACTATGAAAGAAATAAGAATGAGTGCATGGTAAGTAGTGACTGGAGGAGATATACTACTTTCCATAAGTGCTCAGACCAGGACTCCTGGGGAAGATCACCTTGTGGCTTCTTGACTCAAGGGAGCCTTCACAACTCAAGCCACAAACTTGGGAGCCATATGCCTATTGGTGTCATTTAAAACCATGGGTCTAAATGAAATCGCCAAGGGAAGAGTGAAAATAAATAAGAATGGAGTCAGAGATGTGGCCCAGGCACTCAAAAGCTGAGAACCAAAAGAGGAGGAGTCTCCCAACAGGTAAATCTTTGTTGAAATTGATGGAAATGTTTATCTTTAAAGGCAGTTCTGTTCCCATCCAGGAAAATGCTAACAGCTAAACTAAAGAAGAGAAGAGAAAGGAAGAGAAAGGAAATATCCAGGGAAACTGTACCAAGTCCAGAGGAGATTGAGCCACTTGGCGTAGGTAGTACCTCATTGTTGCGAACTCCCAGAATTTCATTTAAAAATTTTATTTTAATTTTAAATCATTAGAAGATAGAAAGAGGAAGAAGAAAATCTCTCTATATTCTTCTCTCCCTGCCTCTTTCCAAATACCACCCCTTAAACACACACACACACACACACAAACACACACACACACACACACACACACACCCCAAAAGTCAATACTAGGGAGCATGAGCTTTGGGATCTATCAAAGGCCTTGCAGAAGCTTTAGGGTAGCTAGTAAAAGAGAGTCAGAAGATCAAAGTAAAAAGCATCTATGACCAAGAGGGACAATATCAGAGAGAGTGAGTTCGACTCCAGGGGCCAAATTTTTCTGTATTTTTGCTCATTATCAGTAAAGTATGAGTTGAGAGCCAGAAATAGATAAACAATGCGCCAAACAGCTTGAAAGAAAGACCAGACCAGTGTGGATGAAGGATCATTAGGTTCTGAGAACAAAGAACTAAGTTAAATCCAGCCCACCCCAAGGAGCACACAGGGTCATGAAGGACGAACTAATTCAAGATGGCGCTGTGAATGCCAGGTGTAAGTGGTTCCAGTCCTAAGGGGCACTGCAGGCTGTAAAGTTAACCAGCTCTGAGTGCATAACAGCTTACGGACATTGAAAACCTAGGTATTGGTAAGTCACGTGTAACACTAATACAAAATTCTTCACCTATATTTTCATTCCTCCATTAGTTTTCCCTTTTTTAATCTATATATCTTCATAATTTTTGAAACACACACATTCTAAAAAGCGCCAGCCGTATCAGTGAGATATGTACATTATGACCAGAAAAAGATCATTTCTCCATGCTTGTTATGAGAGACAATGTTTTTAAATTTTATACAGATGGATACACGCACAGGCATAAATTTAATGGAAAGACCAGCTCACACCTTAGCTCCGACCTCAGCTTATGATCTTCTTCCCAACAAATGAGATTGTTAAAATGAGAAGAGTCAAGTGATGTGAGGGAAGTTTTTCAAAGCAGCTTTGACATTAAGAGCTGGTCGGCATCTGGCCCATACCACCATGGAGAAAACAGGAGTGCATGCTTACAGGTCTTCTCCACAGCTGCAATTGTTTCTTGCTCTAGATCAGCATGTTTGTGCCAAAATCTATCATATGTTTACTCTTTCCTCAGGGACTGAGATGCGAACTCACTGGCAAGTTACATAGAGTAGAAATTACATTTGTTCCACCATTTAATCAGTGGAGGTAATGAAGACAAGAAGAGGAGGAAGAGAAAGAACAACAACAACAGTATCAGTAAGAGTGACAACAACTTCTTGGAGCTATAATGAGGATTAGATTGGTTACTATGTGCAAAATACTAAAAACAAGTGATTCCTCACAACATGCTATTTTTATTATTCATTTGTGCATGTAATTATTGAGAACCCACTTTATGCAAGCCACTCTGTCTTTAGGAGCTCCAATGACAGTAGGGTTGCCTCCATCTATAAGGAATTCAGACTAACAAGTGGTGCAAATTCCTATGCCCCGTGGGTTTGTGCCCCACTACTCCTTCGCCTTCCTGTCATCCAACATCTGGGTCCCTGTCTCATATTTATTGATGTTTTCTCACCTGAATCACAGGGCACCCGTTCCCTATGGCCATCCAGGTCTGAGCACACCACTCACTCAAAAGCTTAAGCCCAGGATTTCTTACTTCATCAAGTTCAGTGATGTTTCCTCCACCAGCCACTCACTGCCCCTGACAACCGCTTTCCCTGTAAAGCAGGAAACCCACCATTCTACTGTCCTATCACAGCTTCTCATTCTTCCACCTCATCACGTCATTTTTTATGCTTTATGACACATGGATGGATAAAAACTCATTCAGAGAATATGTGGATCTATTTGGTATGGTGTGGATAGTCCCTATATTCTCATGAAACACTTCTCCCACTTTCATGTGTATATGAATCATCCAGAGATCTTAATATGATACAGATTCTGCTTTGGCAGGTCGAGAGTGAGCCTGGAATTCTGCAATCCTAATAAGCTCCCATGTGCTGCTGCCGCTGCTGGCTTTAGGACTCACCTTGAATAGTGAAGTCTAGGGGTCCTCACACATTACTATTCTTCATTGCCATATTTAGAGAAGACCCCTGAGCCCTGAAGATCCAAAATGATGATTTATGTTCAGGTCAAAAATTTTAAAATCTCCTCTCTGAGGATGACTCTCATTGACCACATTCACACATGCAATGCATGCAGGCAGAAAAGAAAAAAAAAAATAGTCTACAGTGAGAAAGAAGGATCAAGTTCTGAAAACACGAGGCCAGAGGCCAGCCATCATCATCTGTGGGCTGAGCTGGAAGCAAAGTCAAACAGTAATCAGGATGGATACTGGAGGCATGGAATCAGACAAGGATGCATGGATAAATTGAATAGCATATATTTCACGATGACTTATGTGTCACACCCCAAATTCAAATTTGTGGAAAGGCTTTGCCTCTGTGAATCACTGCTAGCTATGATTCATGGCTCACAAACCTCCAAGCCAAGAGAAAGACGTTTCACTTCTGTTAGAACAGTAGAGATTCTCCATCTGGAACAGCCACCCCAAGTCAGGCACATGACCGCCACTTAGGAAGGCTGGATATTTACACTGCAAGCCACAAACACAAGGGGTGTTGACATCAGGGAGTGCTTGCTGTAGCTGGGACCGGTTGTTAAACTTCACACTTCTCATATGACTACCAAGTAGGCACTAGTATGTCCTGTTCTACAGATAAGAAAAGGAAGGCAGGAAAAGATTTTGCAGCTTCCAATGTCAAGATTCTCACATAGTCAGCCTGGCTTTGGAGATGGAGCTGTTAACCAAGAGTTGAGAAGAACTTCATGGCCATGCTGTGCAACAAATGAAAACATGGGATGCAAATAAACACCCTTAAAAGTATCTGTTTATGTAAGATAAATAAGTCATGGGTTTTCATACATTTGAAGTGTATGAACTGTAACCACATCAACATGGATGGATTATGAGAAACATAATGAGACTCTATATAGCTTGAGAGTGTGTACATTATAATTCTCCATCTCTAAAGTTGTTAAGACGAAAATATCTAAAATGTGGAAATAAAATGAGAATATTTCTAGTAGGAGAGATAGAAGCCCCTTCAATACCATCCTAGAGTCTTCATGGACAAGCCACCCAAGAGTCATCTATTGCAATTTATTTCAACTTATTTACCATGGACCAGTGGCCTGAATCTATAAAGCAGATGCTAATTTTTGAAGGTTGATAAGTTGCAGTTAATGTTTATATAATAGGAAATTATTTATGTCCAATATGAACAATAACTGTAAAGTTCATGGGTTCATTATCCTCTACGAGATTTTATCTAACTTGTCAATCATGTTCCATCATATCTTCACTCATTAATTGAACGTTACAGGCTCCCCTACCCTCCTTTGCCTCAGTTCTAACATCTCGCTACTTTTTCTCATTCATCTGCATTAAATACATTATGAACATGTGTTCTCTCTGGAAAACTTTTTATCTTTCTGAAATTCAAACTTTGAAAACTCAGACACAGAAAAAACTGATAGACTTTTAAAGAATGTTTACATATTTAACAAAATGGTAAATAGAAGCAAAGCAAGATAAATTCTAAAACGTCGCTACTTGTTGCAAAGATTCAGGAAAATGTGACCTAAAAGGGCAAGAGAATGTTTGAAACTGCTCTATTATTTCACCTGGACTTTGGGCACATGCTTCTTCCTATTTATTAGTGCGATTAGTAAAATGGATGGTCACATGATGCTTCTTTTCATAGGCATGACATTTTATATAAATATGCTTAATGTTTAAAACATTTTATTATGATGATATTCTATAAAAAGATTAAAGAATGTTAAGTGTATATCATGTTGTGATTTTTACTGTATTTGGGTTTTTCCTGAGCGTATAACTGTAAATCTAAAATAATTATAATCCATGAAAATAGAGAAAACTTTGACAACCTATGGGCTCTGTTACTCTCAGGCCTTTGGTGTTGTATTCTGTCCACCCAGTTACTGACCCATCCACCCATCAATCCATTCATTGACCCATCTGTCATCCATCTACCCACCTATCCATCTATCATCCATCCATCATTCCATCCATCCACCCACGTATCTATCCATTCACTCTTTGAGCACTTACAGAGTATTCTTTTAAAATGTTTTTACAAGGAAGATTAGGTATTGACCACTAACTAAAACGTGATAGTTGTTAAGAAGCAGAAATTGCAAAGATGCAAGATAATGTGATCGAGGAGGGCAAGAGAATGCTCTATTACTTCACCTGAGCTTTGGGCACATTCTTTTTCCTATTTATTTCCTATTGATTAGCATGTACACATGATGCTTGTACATATTAATTGTATGGGGTTATAGCTTAGTAGAGTGTTTGCCTAGCATGTGTGAGGCACTGGGTTTGATCCTCAGCACCGTGTAAAAACAAATAAATAAAATAAAGGCATTGTGTCTGTCTACAACTAAAAAGAAGAAGGAGGAGGAAGAGGAGGAGGAGGAGGGGAAGAAGAAGAGGGGAGGAGGAGGAGGAGGAGGAGGAGGAGATTGCCATAGAATATACAATAGGAGACATTATGTGATTTGAGGAGTCTGAGAAGGCAGGTTAACATCTAATTCTTAAGTCCATGGCTTAATATTTTGTTAGAATGATATTGCTTTCTTTAAAAAAACTTTTTTTTAACCTCCCACATCTAATAAGCTGCAACTTCCCTAAAGTTACACAGTCAGAATGGAGCAGACGGTTGCTCAAGGTGAATCTGAAACCCACCTGGACACTTTGGAAGAGTGAGAGGATTCTGTATGGCAGGAAATGTTCAGCCAGGTCTTACTGAAATCATCAAATAACAGTTCAGAGAGAAGGAGAAAGACAGACAGAGAGAGAGAGAGAGAGAGGGAGAGAGAGAGAGAGAGATCTCAATATGATCAGAGTTCAATCCGGAACTATTGGCTGTGATCCCACTGTGCATAGTCTTTCGTGCTACAGTGTATGGTGCTTAAAATATGTTTTAAAAGATACGGTTAGTGCTGAAGGATTCCTGCGTTTAAGCCACTGTGAATGAGTTTTCTATATCTCAGGGTCAGAGAAAGGAAATCCCCTGACACCTGTGCCTGGACAGTTTCCAGAGAGTGAAGCTGACCTCCTAGGACATCAGCAGCCTCTGCAGATGCGCAAGAAATCCTCACCCTCTGAAGTTCAGGCAGGGCAGACAGGCATAAAGAAGTATTTGTCAGCATTTTAAAGTCATACTTAAGATGTAGTGTGTTGACACAGATTGTCTTTCCTCTGTCTGTGCAATAATGGAAAGCAAAACTTGGTGTGTCTCCCAGCTGGTTACCACAGGCAGTGCTGGAACGTACCCTGGTTAAGATTCTTCTCCCACAAAAAGAAATAAAAAAGAGGCAAAATAAGGAACACTAGCCGCCCTCTGCTCCTTCAGAAGTCGTGTGGGGCTGGGCGGCCTTTCGCGCTATATATACCTCTCGAACAACAGAGACCGCAGGAGCACCTGAGTGGAACAGAGTCAAGTTCCCCCATGTGACTGTAATGACCTATGGCCCCCCCCCCCCCCCCCTCAGCAACCGTACACATTAAGTATGAGTGGACTATTCAGAGCGTAGAGAAGAACTTTGTTCCCCATATATAGATATGCAACATGTTCATCCAGTGACCCCAGTGGTCCTAGGAAGACTCTCAGGTCAAAAGATATACACGCTATACGTAGAGTGGGTTGCCCCTACCACAAGATGGTTCCTGGCTGTCTCTTGTGCATGGTAAAATGGACATCACATGCCCCCAGAAGGCATCTCTGCCAGATATGATATCCTCCGGATATCTGAAAATTCCCAGATTACCCTCATATCCTCGTCCACAGTTCCCTCCACAGTAAACTCTCTGTTCTAAAGACACTGGAAATGGGTGGTTCTGGGAATCATGGTACCTCTCCCTTCAGGAACGTGGGACAAAATCCTTTGTCGTAGAAATCCAAAAGTTTTATTAGGCTTTAATGTAATACCAGTGTATATATATTACATGATTAAATGGATAGATTAAAATAAATTCAAAGTTACAGCCACAGGGGCACATCTCCGTAAATCAAGGAAGTACAGAATCGCAACATCAGCCTCCACATTCCCAGTCTCCCTACTTCCTTTTAAAACAAGCCACAAAATAGACAATAGCAAGCATTCGGTTCCACAGGTTCAGTCAATATTAAAAATACCATGGCCTCTATAAGCCATGTTTTTGGGTCCCTGAAGGCCCCTCAATCCCAAAGAAAAATTGCTGCCCCATCACTTAATTAAAGAGGACACATAGAGCTTCCAACTCTACCCCTGGGAATTCCACCCCTATTTGTAATTAAGACAAAAATCAGGTAAATGGAGACCAAAACTACAGACAAATAAACAAAACAATGCAAATTAATGGGCCCCTATGGACCAACCTAATCCTGTAAATCCCAAAAAACTATTACCTTATAACCCTTGATATAAAGGACTGTTTTCTTTTCCATTCTCCCTACATCCCTCTGGATGATTAAAGATATCAATGAAAGTATTGCCGCAGGGAATGGCAGTGTCAACTAAATATGTGGACATAGCTTTACAGCCCATTAAAAAACAAATATCAAGACCCTTAAAGTTTCCCTACACTTACATGAACGATGTATTATTAGCTCACCCTAATCAACATCTTATTTAAATATATTTAGTGAAAAAACCAAAAAACTAAAAAAATATGGATTATATGATAGCAGAAGAAAAAGTACCCAAAGCAGATCACCTATACTAAATATTAGTAGGCCTTTAAAATCATGATACCTTTTGTTAAAACCCCAAAAAATTCTAATAATAAAGAACATTGGACCACCCTCCAATTTCCCAAAAATACGGGTGGGCTTCGCCCTACACTAAGCCTCACTTCCTGAGTGACCAATTAAAACCCCTTATTCCTTCGTGGGGAACCCTGACCCATCCTTCCAGGGAGGCCCATAGAAAGAACCCATTGCGATAGATTTTGATTTGCACAACCACTAATAAGATATATTATTCCTTCACAATAATAACTCCAACAGGAGTAATTTTGGCAACAGGGACCTATATTATGGGAAACATTAGCCTGTATACCCTCACCTAAAAGTACAATTGAGATCATTATACCTCCATGGTAAGCAAACTTAATCTTTCAAGGACCTAAAACCTCTACTAAAATATTTTGGAATACATCCCGCAACTATATAGATACTCATTATTCATCAGTCACACAGCAGGAGAATAATTGTGCTTACAATGATAATGATTGGGCTAATAGCTAGATGCACTACTTCTGCAAAAATTATGACAAGGGTATTTACATATGAGGAATCCTCTTAACGGAACAGCATGCAGTAGTCACTCAAAAAGTGATTCCATATCCACAAATCAAAAAACAGCTCATTATGGAACTCGAAGCTAATAATAAATATCTCAGGAAAATAATAAAGAACAGCCAATGAATCTTTTTTCAGTGACAGCCATATATAATAAGTACATGCTGTCCCATTGTAGCTATCAGGTCCAATAGCACCACAAACACCAGCTTATTAAATTGTTTTCTCAAATCCAAAATCTCCTAAGGCAAACGAAAAGAACCTTTATGTTTATAGGTCACATAAGATCTCACACTAAATCTGCCTGGCCTCTCCATGAAGTTAATCAAAAAGCTGATGCCCTCACAAAAACAATATTTTAATATATACTACAGTAACAACCAGAAGTTCCCACGTGGTAACAGCACAACCTAAAGACAACAAAAATTATAAAATTCACAAAAGAAACGCTCGAAGAAATAGTAAAGAATGTCCCTCTTGTGGAAACGACTGCCCAATCACATAATGGGGTACCCAAGTAATGGCCTGATTACTGAAGGGATCGGCATTAGAATTATGGAAGAAAATAGGGAGGAAGTATAAACTTTGGGGAGAGAGGATCAAAGAGACTCAAGAATGGGGGGTCCAAAGGGGGAAGTTAACGGAGTCCTCTGCAAGGACAAAGGAGAAGTATGGGAGTGATCTAAAAAGAATAAATAAGAAAGAAGACTTTTCATGTAAAAGAAATTTTCTCTTTTTAATATATGTATATATGTCTTTCTCCTGCATAAAACTGTCAGGTTGACGATCACAAAATAATTACTAACGACTCTAATTCATTTAAGCTTTAGAATATTCAATTTGATAAACCTCTGAGTCCTTGAGTAATTTAGGTAGCGGCCCAGTAAGATTTGCCGGTAGAAAAGTCTAAACATAAAACAAACGGCCTGCTTGTATACTGCATTGACCATAAGGGATCAACAACCACACCAGCAGTGGTGGCCTATGCAAGGGGCCCTCCTGAAATCATGAGTTATAACCTTATGGAATATAGATATCCTATTATAGTTTGGTGACAATGCGGGACAATGCTCTTGCGGTTATTTGTCTAATAGAACACAGTGCTTTACATAAGAAACAAAGGGCAGCTGATTGTGCTTAAAAGAAACATTGATAACTCTTAAGGAAACTTGCTCGTCCAGCAGAAAAGTGGCTAGACCGCCGTATAAAGGCAGCATCTCCTAAAAATAGGGAACGGCATGTTAGTCAGGTGCGAACCAGAAGGCTCAATTGGAATTGGCTGGTAAGCCTATTGAAAGGGGTAATAACCCCAGAGGGGGACAACCAAAGCCACGGCACAGTCTGGAGTGATTTGCTGGAGCTTGAGATAGGAAGCCTCCGAAATTAATCCCTGGATATACCCAAAAGTCAAAGGCATTTTTGTACATAAAATAACCCATAGCAACAAAAAAAATAAAATACCTTATTAGGGATGTAATGGTTAAATGCAATTCCAATCCAAAATCCCAATGTCATTCTTCAAAGAAATAGAAAAAGCAGTCCATGAAATTCATCTGGAGAAATAAGAGACCCAGAAATAGGCCAAAAAGGCAATCCTTGAGCCAAGAAAAGTGAAGCAGGTGGCAATCACCATACCGGACTTTAAATTGAATGCTATAGATCAATAATAACAAAACAGCATAGGTAATTGGCACCAAACCAGACTTGGTGGACCAATGGTAACAGAATTGAGACACAGAGACTAATACACATAATTTCAGCTATCTTATAATTAGACAAAAGGAGCCAAAAATTTACGAGTGGAGAAAGAATAGCCTCAAGTCAACAAAATGGTGCTGTACTGGAAAACCATTATGCAACAACATCCTACCCCCTCAGAGAAGAAACCACGATGAAGGGATGTTAATTATTAGGGAGGAAGTCAAGAGACTGGGGGGGGGGGGGAAACTCTGCAAAGGAGCTAAATAAATAAGAAAGACTTTTTAAAAGAACCCGAAGAAGTCATTTACATACTAAAACACCAGCAGAAATGAAGGAGGCTAAGCAGAAGTCGTGTGGGGCTTGCAGTGAGTGGAGTATTCCCCCATGTGACTCATCTTGAGAGTGGACTTCAGAGAAGACCCCATATGCAACATGTTCAATGACAGTGGTCTTGACTCTCAGGTCCACGCTAGTAGAGTGGGTTTACCACAAGATGTTCCTGGCTGTCTCTTTGGTAAAATGGGGACATCAATGCCCATCTCTGAGTCCTTCTGAAAATAACATATAACAGTAAACTCCAAAGGGCTGGCCCCTAGCAGGACTTAAAGTGCACTTCCCTGCCCCCTGCCCCAAATCAAAAAATTAGTCTTTCATAGTGGAACATTCAGGGTGGACTCCTCAAGGATTATGAATTCTATTAATATTTGTCTCTCAAATAAAAGAACAATTGGGGGTAAATTGCACGCAGCCAAATCCATTTTAAATGGATGAGAGTAGAGCAGTAAATAATGAAGAAGAATGGAGACAGATTCAAAAGGAGACTTGGACCATTTTGCTGCTAATAGGTGCCACAGACAGTTCATTACTGATAAATGTAGAATAATGATGTCCTTAATGAGTCTTTTCACGCACAGATTCATCATAAAAAACAAGAGGATGAGGTAAAACAAAAAGTCTTTGAATAGCATTCATGCAGCCGGGAAAGTGAGGATAATTTCACATCCCCAAAAAGAGCTCCAGATTTAAAATAAAGCCTTCCGAGGTTTCCTTCATTGTGCCCAACTTAATAGCTTTTCTTCTCATAGCTCAGAGGTGAATTTCAAGCTGCCACATAGTTGGAGGCAGCAGAAGGAACGCAGGAGAGGGGGCTCTGCACTCCTACTTGACACCTCTGTGGCCTCTTCTTAGTTATTTGACCTTGAGCCATTATCTATGTCCTAACTCTCAGGAGGGATAGGAGGAGAGTAATGCCTTTTGTAATCCTCACACTTGGTGTTGTGGCCTTGATTGTGTTGCCCCCAAATCCATCTTGAAGTCCTAACCCCCAGGGCTTCAAAAAAAGGCTCATAAGGTGGAACCTAATCCCACCTGACCAGCATTCTTCTAGAAAAAGGAGATAGAGACACACAGAGAAGACCATGTGAGGAGACAGGGAGAAGTTGCCCCTTGCACGGCCAGAAGAGAGGCCTCAGAAAGCAGCAACAGTGTCAGCACTTTGATTTTGGACTTCGAGCCGCCACAGCTGTGGCCGTCTGTTGAGTGATTTGCTTTATAATGCCCACTTGTTAGACAGCTGGGTGCTGGAAAATCAGGTGATATTTTTATGTGCATCCTCCTTACCTGGCACTTGGGTGAGCTTCGTGTCAGTGACCAACAAGGATGTCAGACACAAATGTGGGGAGGCCGTACACCTTGAATTAACGGTGCAAAACCCAGTGACAGTGTAGATTCAGGACACTCTCTTTTGCCTTCCATGTATGGTGCACAAAAGGTCTTTCTGGGCAATGTTCCAAGTCTTGGACCCTGTGGAAGGGATGGGTTCAAATCAGAGTGACCCAATTTCAGACAAATACAGTTAATGCCTATGGTAGGCAGAATTCTAAGAAATCCCTCCAGATTCCCACCCCCTGGTATGTATGGGCTGCCTGACCCCCTCCCCTGAGCATGGACAGGAGTGTAGACATGGTGTGGTCAGATACATGGTGTGATTAGGTTGAGGGATGTGGTAGGGATGATGGAATGGTCAATCCTGTGACAGCATGACACCATAGAGAAGACTCTGTCCCACTATGGGCTCTCCTGCTGGCCCTGAGGGGACAGTCACCTTGTGGTGAGAGGGCCAAGCAATTGGAACTGAGGTTGGCCTCTAGAAGCAAGAGAGAGATCCCTGGCTTGCAGCCAGCCAGAAAACAAGATGTCATTTCTATAATCAAAAGGGACTGGATTCTTCTGTGCAACAAAAAGGACCCAGAGCTGCAGATATAATTGCTTCTGACAGACTTTGACCTCAGCACCTGGCCAAACCTGTGCTCCTGACCCATGGACACCCCGAGATAATAAATGGGTGCCATTCCAAACTGCTAACTTAGTGGTGATTCCTTATGGCAGAAACAGGAAACTGATAGAGGACCAAAGTACTGATCTCCCTCTTTACACACAGGCACAGACACACACACGCGCACATGAGCACACTATTTTTAGGAAATTGTATCTTAGTTAATAGCCTGGCTTATCTTACCACAGTTTTTTTTCCCCCTTCTTCTTTTTCAGAGAAACAGAAAAGCTGAGGAAAGAAAATTCTCTCTGTGTCTCTCTGTCCATGAAAGAAGGAGAATTTCCATGCTAGCATACCAAGTCTGGGGATAGCTTCAATAACCAGACAGGCTGAATTAGAGAATGTCCTCCAAGAAATGGACATTTATTGCTGCTGGTATCTCCTATTGAAGATCTAGTGCCCAATGGGAAAGCTGCTTTTCTAAGTAGAAAATAATTAAGATAAATATAAGCCTTTGTAATTTGCAGGGCTGAAGTTATTTGTCTCCTACACCCAAATTTTGTCACTTATAAAATGGGGACAATAATGCCTACATACATTATAAATGGATTCTATTTTTATTGAGATATAATCACAGACCTTGGGATTCACATTATAAAGCATAAAAGCCTGTGGGTTTTGTTACAAAGTTGTGTGAATGTTACCATCTAATTCTGAAACATTTTCATCACTCCAGAAAGAATTCTATACACTTTATCAATCACTCTCTAGCTCCTGTGCCCCATCTGTGGAAAACAATACGCTTTTAATCTATATAGAGTTGCCTACTTTCGACATCTTATATAAATAAAATTACATAATATGTGGCATTTTGTGTCTGGTTTGTTTAACTTAGAATAATGTATTCAAGGTTCATCCATGTTATGACATCATGGTGTTTTGTGATTAAAAAAGAAAAAGAAAAAGCTTCAAATCAGAATGTGTAAATTATTTCAATTCAACATTTCACACAGTGTAGATACCTGTCTCCTGCATTCTTGGTTGAGTATCCTTCAGCCTCAGTGCAAACCTGCAGGCTCTGAGAACTCATTATCAAAAAAGGCAGACCTTCCCCAGGGCTGCAGGATTCTGGCTGTTGCAAACTGATCCTTGGGCTCAAACAAAATCTACCTCCCATCAACTCCCCTGATTTGTCCCTGTTAAAAGTTGAATACTGCACCCCACTCAGAAAAATGTGTTGAACTCCCAACCTCCAATACCTCATTGAGAAATAATCTGCATAAATAGAGTCAAATGAAGTTATTAGGGTAGGCTCTGTTAGAATATAGCTGGTTTTCTTATTTTACAAGGGGGCAAGGTGTTGAGACAGGTACACACAGAGAGAATGCCAGAGAAGCATGAAGACTTCAATGAAGATTCTATGGGTCCAGGAAGCCAAGGATGGTTAGCAAACCTCCAGAAGCCAGGGGAGGGGCCTAGAGCACCTCACCTTGTTCAGGTGGAGCCAACTCAGGCTTTTCATCTCGACAACTGTGAGGCAATAAAAAGTCCCTGTTCTTTAAAGCCACCTAGTCAGTGCTACTTTAAATAGTAGCCCAGGCATGCAATAGTGCTCAGGTGCCTCACAGATCCCTTCTGTCTTCAGGTGTTTGACATCAGTCCACCTGTTCCACCCTGAGCCTGGTGCAGTCACATCCACCAGGAGGGCTCACGGTCTGCCCTCCGGAACCCTTGCTCTTCTGGAGACATGCCCAGGCTTATGAACACAGGCAGGTTTGCAGAGTGCTTGTGCAACTTTCAACAGTAAATGTTCTTAAGTCACCAAATACCCCCCTTTGTCATTTTTTTTTTTTTTTTTTTTTTGACTCACTGGGACCTGGCAGAGGGAGGACTTCCATTGCTGAGCAGCTGCTGAAATCCAGCCAAATCAGTGCACAGGCTGGCATGGGCACAGCGGGGCTGTCCAGAGTGGGGCCTCTTCCAAGATACACCCCAAGTCCTTCTCGCCACCGTCACCACTCTCATCTGTCACACTGCCTTCACTCTGTGCGTAGCCTCGGCAACAGCCTCCAGACCTCCTTGCCTGGGTGCACTCTGGCCCACCTTCCTGCCCCCCCCCCTTCCCTACAGCCAGAGTGAGCTTCTGCTAAGCAAAAGTAAAGTTATGAATGAAGATCTCTGATTGCACGTCTCTTCAATTAGACTAAAATCCTCACCTAGGTCTATGCGGTCTTGCATGAGACCGCCCTGCTGGCCTTCAGTCTCATTCCTTGTCATTCTTCCCATTGATAAGGACTCTCACCCCCGAGTCCTTATCAATCATCTTCCCTCTTCGTGGAACACTCCTTTCCCTCCCTGTCTCTGCGTCTTGGCATGGCTGCCTTTCTCATTATTGAGGCTTCCACTCAATTGTTCCCTCCCCAGAGAGGCCTCACTCGTCCTTCTAACCTAAGTGGCGAGCTCTCTCCCAAGTTCCTCTCTACTGTGGGCTCCTGAAAAGTGTGAGCATGTGCACACCCACGTGCCAGTGTGTGCACACACACACGTGCGTGTTTGCCCACTCCCAACCTCCCATTTTCTAAAATGATCTGATGTACTTCCGTGTTTATTATCCATATAACTCAGTGCTCCGTATCCCTTTAGAACAGGGCCTAGCATACAACTGTTGCCCCAAAATTACTGGGAACAGAAGAACACGTGGGGGAGGCTGCAGTTGGAAATGGGGCTCAATGAAAGGGACCTGCCTGCACATGTATATGACATCCTGCTCTCTGTGCCCTCAAGGTGTCGTGTAATGTCCAGAGGGGTTTAAAGAAAAGAACCTGGTATAGGACAAGCAAGGACAGAGGTCCAAATTCATAAGCTCAGGGTTTGTGGGGAAGTGCTCCTTCAGCTCGCCACCTCCTTCCAGAATCAAGGTAGGCTCTTCAGTATGTCACATCAAGCAGGTTAGAAACTCCAGAATCATTGTTTTCCAGAACTCCTCTGTCTACAGACTTTTCAGGAGCTCTTAAAGATTTGGCAGTTTTGCTCCCTAACCGCTAACAAAACATTTAAGCCTCTTTGCAAGAAATCTGCTAGAGGAGGAGAGTTGGTTAAAATGGTCCCCAAACAGAGAGCCAGGCCTGACCCCAGGGTAGCACCTCCTCACACAAATCAGCAGTCAATGAGACCTGGCTGGGGGGAAAGGACTCACGACACGAAGGCTTGCGCTCCGTACCATCTGCCTCTGCGCACACCCTTCCATGCTGGGGTTTTGACTCCGAAGCAGGCGCACAGCCACAATTACACTTCCCTTCATTTTACGCATCCCGCCGTGGGAAGGCAGAGGCTCCTGGTAATCAGACGTGGGCTTTGTGACTGGTGAGGCAGGTTCTGCACTTTACCCGTTGCTTCGTTTGCGGGGATACTGCAGGGATCCCAAGACGTTAGCACCTGGGTAAGTAGATTCCTGGTCATCAGGGCATTGACCCACAACCCAGGCACCAAATCTGCAATGAAGGAAGAGGTGCATTCGGGCGCGGTGAAGGCCCTGCCAGGCCTTGCACGTGCCGTGGGGCCGAAGTTCCCACTTGTGCCCCGTGAGCCACAGTTCTCCAGGCAGGGGTCAGGTGCAAGGTGCTTCAGGGATGTCTCCAGGCCCCATGCTTTGGGTCATCCTCTGGCTCCGTGAAGATGAGTTCTACTGGGTACACATGTTCTTAAAAAAATTAAAACTCATATTTGAAAATCAAAGGATTCCAGGTAGGGGTCTTTTGTAATTTCTAATTTCTTTTGAAAAAAGTAGAAGAATTGATTTGAGTGCTGGGTGCTTTTTTTACAGCAGTTGCCTTTATGGAGGAATTTCCAGACCAGTCATTCCTACACATGTCAAGTGTCCCTCAATCTCAGGAGCGACTTGTGTGATTGTTGATTTATTTTCAATGGACTACTTGTGAGGAGAGCCCCAGACTCCATATTCCTAACAGTGCAGTGGACAGAGGCGGCCGCGGAGCCCACTCGGAGTAGAGGGAGTGGACGGCCGGGCACACTGCCAGCCTCCCCCTTTCTCCTGCCTGGTGTCTGCCAACCCTGACGCTAAACAGGTGCCATTCATCACACCACTCCCTCTGCTGTCTACCTTTCTGTCTTCTACTAGAGAGAAATTGTTCCTTGCCTGTCCACTTGGTCCATTTGTCACCTGCCAACCTAAGAATACACTTAAATATTTAACCCGGCTTCGCAGGGCGTTTGGTAACCATCTCCCGGTTCAGTCACAACTCCACCGGGAAAAGACGTAGCACCAAGTGTGTTTGGGGGACAGAATCTGGGTAGCCCCAGTCCTGGAGAAACCAAAGGTGAATGAAAAGCCCAGAGATTAGCAAAAGCAGGCAGCCCTCAAGTCCTAGTGTGAAGGGTGTCAAATGGAAGAGGCAGCGTCACCAGAGTCCAGGTTCTCCTGGCTGACACTGGGACCCGGACAAGCCTGTCAGACAGCAGTCGCAGTCACAGAGAAAATCACCTGCCATCAGGGATGCTGCTTGGGGCAGACAGGGGGGACAAGCAGTGCCTTGGCTTCTCTCTTTCAATTAGTCACCTCCACTAAGGCCTGCTATTGGATAAGCCTTGATGGAAATAGCCTGTAAGGGTCAGAGTCCCCTCCCCTAGGAAGTAGGAATGGAGGGGTAAAACTGGATCTGGGGACAGATAAACAGGTGTGGTGCCCTGTATTTGGATAGAAGCTCACTGCTGTCAAGTGGAAGGAAGGACATGAACTAGACTCTCAATGAGCCAAAATATTTGTTCACAATTCCTTAAAAATTAAGAGGGAAATATCTTACCACCACTCAACATCTACAAAGTGAGTATATGTTCCCCCACAATGTTCTGGAAGAATTTGAAAGAACTCTTGCTTGGACAGGAAAAAAAACTATGCTCAGATCCAAGAACTTTCACAGGATTTGTGTGTGTGTGTGTGTGTGTGGTACCAGGGATTGAACTCAGGGGCACTCGTCCACTGGGTCACATCCCCAGCCCTTTTTTGTATTTTATTTAGAGACAGGGTCTCACTGAGTTGCTAAGTGCCTCGCCACTGCTGAGGCTGGCTTTGAACTCTTGATCCTCCTGCCTCAGCCTCCCAAAGTGCTGGGATTACAGGCTTGCGCCACCGCGCCCGGCTTGTCACAGGATTTTACAGGACCTTGTAAATTGGCCTGGCTGTTTTGCCTTCTAAATCCTGATATGTTAAATTGCAATAGTGACCACTTATCTGCCTACTTCATAGTTAGACATTGTTTATCCTAATTCTTAATTCCATGAGCAACCAATGAACCCCAACCATTGTGATTTCTACTGGTTATGGGGTCTCTACATCAAGAGTCCCCTGAAACCCTATCATCTGTTAGGTATTATGTCCAAGGTCCAATATATGCCTCCAGGGTCTCTGTGCTCTCCTATTATTAATAGGTTGGCCAGATTTTAATAAGTTCACAGAAGCCACACCAGTAATTGAACAAGAAAATTTAGAATAGTGGATTAGCCACTGGAAGCAGGGGATTGAGCCAGTGATACCTATTTCACCAGCCTTATGACATTGATTCTTTGTCTCTTCATGGGACTTATGGGGAGACGGAGGATTCAGAGCAGGAAGTAGATCTCTACGTCATCCTTTCAACCTCAGAACCACAGGACTCTCTAGACACAAGCACAGTCTTCAACAATCAGTAATGGCTAAATGACGGTTGAATGAATGAAGTGTCAAGTCTAAGGGACCTCGCGGTTCAAAGCCTTATGATGCTTAGTTGGATGCTTTAGTGCAGTTCTGCATGAGGGCCAACCAAGAAAGCTGGAGCCTATCATTTCAGAGGGGGGAGCATCTACCAGTACAATAGAACAACAAAGCAAGGTATCTTCTGGAACCTTCTGGTCATCACCTTTGCTAAAGCTTGAGTTTGGAGGGAGAGTCACAGAAAATGAAGTCTGAGATGGAAGGCAGGAGGTGTGTTCTGGGGAAGAGTTTGTGTCTTATCTAGTAGAAAGGAGTCACTGAAGAGTTTGGGAAGGGGCCACGATAGGACCGGAGTCAGAGATGTGTGGGTGATGGGGCACCTTGCCCTCTGCCAGGGCTGCTTCGGTGGGCTGGAAAGGCCAGTCCATTTGAGGAGTAAAATTTGTTGCATTTCATATGTGTGAATGCAAATCATTCAATTAAAGAAAATCAATTTACAAACAGAAAGGGAAAAGGAACCCTAGGCACTTGCTATTGGTAAGCCTGCCTGGTTAATTCAAATGAGACACACAGACCTGAAAATATTTCAATATATCTTTAAAAGGCTTTGCAGACAAAATATATAGTGCTAGTGAATCAAACACTGCAAATATCAGCTTTGAACCCATTCAAAGGAACTACCACTAAGCAATGCCTGGGATTGAAATTACACAAAAGATAGTGCATTTCAAGTGCTTTTGGTCCGTGGCATCTTTATTCACAGCCTTCAAATAAGTTCACTCTATGCAAATTCCAACATGTCACATAAAAGGTAACTTTCTTCCAGCCTTTTATCCCTTCCCCAGAAATTCACACTGGAAACGCTGGATGTAACAAAAACAACTATTATTTTAGATAAAAAAAATTCTAAGCCCTCAAATTTAGTAAATTGGCAATGTATCTAACCTCATGGGCCTTAGTTTTCTCATCTATAAAGGGGAAATGATTGCTATTTTACAGCAGAATATTTAATAATTATATCAAAATAGTTTTTTAAAAATGATATGATTCTATTGAAAAGTGTTTCTAAACAAGAATATATTCTTACCTCATGTATATTTTAGTTCACTCTCAGCAAATCATAATTTTAATGAAATTCTAGGGTATCAGCCTCAGTTACAGAGTAAAAAATGAATCAATAAATATAAGTTATTTATGTATAATGATTTTTCTCAAATGCAAGTTAGCATACTTAAATTATTATATGCCATATATGGAGATTGTCTACATAGAGAAAAGTAGAGAAAAGAATGTATTATAGGAAAAATATTGAATTTGTTATATACAACATGATGTGAAGAACAAATCCTCTATTTCAGGAAACTGGTCACTTATTTAGCTCTGCCTAATTAAAACCAAATTTCTAAGACAAGAATGCCTCATACATCTTACCATGTGAAAAATATAGAGCATTATTTATTGTTTGAATTGGTTATAACTTGACATTTACATTCATGTCAGTCATGCTTTGTAGTATATCAGTGGTCCCCTGGATATTCAAACGTCCTCTAAGTAGCAGTTACCCTATCAGTGACATAAGCAGAAAGTGGAGAGGTCCAAGTCATGGCTGAGGGGCTCACTGACAGGCCATAATTGCAGTGTGCTCACAGGAGCCTTGCATGAGGCATGTGATAAATGGTAGTAGTTGCTAATGTTATTTTTATTTTAATTATGATTATTTCTATCACTTCTCTTGAAAAAAGATATTAGACCATTGCTTAGCACGCACAGGCAATTGATCAATAATTTTAAGTTACCTCATCTTACTCCAAATGATGCATGAAAAATGAATTATGGATTGAGTATGGGTAAAAGGCTATTAAGACACATAAGTCTACACTGTGTTATACCCTTGCTTCATAAAAGTGGTTAAATTAATCTCTGTTAACCACCCTCTTAAAAAAAATGAGTCACGTGAATTACCAAATTATGCATGCTAAAGGAGAAGTTCAAAACATACAGGAGATTTCAAGTAGTCCTCCTCCTCCTCATATAATTGTGTGGTTTTGTTATTTTGATTTTTTTTTCTGATTTTTCTAAGGGAAGCTTCCATTTAAAGGTTAAGATTACCAGTAGAAAGTGTGCTGTTGGTAAGAACAGACAGAAAATTACTTGGAGTTGAAGTACATAATGTTCAATCAAGGAAGGATCTCAACTGGGCTGGTAGCCCTATGGTGGAGCACTTGCCTAGCACAGGAGAGACTTTGGGTTCCACCCCCAGCACCTCAGAAAAAGAAAAAAGGGAGAAAAAGAAAGGAAGGAAGGAAGGACCTCAGGATAACTCTTTAGGCTTGTGAATGAATAAAAGAAGGTATCATTCTCAATGAGAAATATTACAAATATAACTGTTTTTATTTCCTGAAAAAGTGTGTTCTTAATAGCTTGTAGGCTAGTAGAGAAGATTTTGAAACTTTTTTCCTAGAGTTTAGAAGACTCTTGATAGTAAGAGCAAGGAGAATATTTGATCTACAGTGAAAGTTCCAAATGATGTGATGAATAATTAGTTGAATAAACTTATGAATGAATCCCCACCTCTCTCTCTCTCTCTCTCTCTCTCTCTCTCTTTTTTTTTTTTTTTTTTTTTTTTTTGGTACCAAGAATTGAACCCCAGGGTGTTTACCCATTGGGCTCTTTCTTTGTATTTTATTTAGAGACAGGGTCTTACTGAGTTGCTAAGTGCCTCACTAAGTTGCTGAGGTTTGCTTTGAACTCATGATCCTCTTGCCTCAGCCTCCTGAATTGCTGAGATTACATGTGTGAGCCACTGTGCCTGGCTCCCACCTTCTCTTTTTTAAGCTTCAATATTACTACTAATGGACATAGTTGCAAAGTTAGGGACATAGTTACTGTGACATATGGTTGGCAAAAGTGAACCTTGGTATAATGTTTCTGGAAAGCTAGTCTGAAGTATAGAGCAAAGGTTTATGTGCCTTCACCCATTATGGTCAGGGTAGACTAGTTTTTGCAGATATCATTCCCTGTGCAAAACAAAGAAATGCTAGAAAGATAGTTGTTAAAAGAAAATCATCTAAAATATCAAAAAGGTATAAAGTAGCAAGCATTTGGAGTCCCAGAGCCCATGGAAGTGACCATGATATTTGGCATTGCATTGTGGGATTTCCCACTGTTCAAGACTAGCTGACAGGTAACAAGCAGAGGAGCACCTCCACCACTCTGCTGGGTTACAATGGGCGGGTCTTGGAACACACTGGTTTATAGAAAATGCCCTTCCATTGGAATCCTAATAGCTACACCCCAGGAAAAAGGACCAGACTCCCTTAGGATACCATATCCCAACCTCCCCATGGCTAAGAGACATGACTGTGGTGTCCTGGTTGGGACACTGAGATAGAAAAGACAACAGGTAAGAGCTAATAAAATATGAGTAAATTACAAATTTTAGTTTACAAAAATGTAGTGGTATTTATTTATAACTCATAACAAATTATCCTACCAATGTAAAATGTTAATATCATGGGAAACTGCATGTGAGGTGTATAATAGGAACGCTGTGTACTATTGCATCCAATTTTCTGTTATTCTAAGATTGTTTTAAAAAATAAAATTTAAAAACATACTATATTATGTGTACATGCATGAAATACTCTAAAAACAGAAATTGTCGTTCTACATTAAAAATAAGAACAAACAAAAACTTGTGTAGTTTAAAAAAATATACACTTTAAATATAAGGATTTGGAGAACTCAGGACTTAAAATAGGTAAAGGGATATAACATGGAAACAGTAAGTAAAATAAGGCTGATAAATATTAGAATATCACACAATATACTCTTGTCATTGTAAGTATAAAAAAGCTTTAAATGTTATTTTAAAATATCATAATTAATATAATTTAAGAAGGAAGAGAGATAGAAAGGCACCTTATTATTTAATAGGTCAGTACAGTAGGATTGTGTACTAATTTTTCCTTTAACAAATTGATCCAAATGGTATAGAGCAAGTGTTGACAAATTTAAAAAGAGAAAAAAAAAGTTTGATCATCAATGGACTCCTGTCAGGAACTTCTTAGTCACTGAGGGTATGAGATACAGATAAAAGCAGAGAAATACATAAAGCTGTTGAAGATTAGAAGGGTTTTTTTGTTTGTTTGTTTGTTTGGTTTGGTTTGGTTTTGATTGTTTGGTTTTGTTTCTTTTTTTTTTTTTTTTTTTTTTTTTTTTTTTTTGGTACCAGGGATTGAACTCAGGGGCACTTGACCACTGGGCCACATCCCCAGCCCTTTTGTGTATTTTATTAGAGACAGGGTCTCACTGAGTTGCTAAGTGCCTCACCATTGCTGAGGCTGGCTTTGAACTTGTGATCCTCCTGCCTCAGCCTCCCAAGTGCTGGGATTACAGACGACGTGCACCACCACGCCCGGCCTTGTCTCTATTTTTTATTTTTTTATTTGTCATTTTTAGATAGAAGTAAAGTTTTAAGAGTGAACCTACCTGACATTTGTGGACCGCTCCACCTCACAACTACAGAGTAATTTCAAATGCACCTGGACCTGAAATTGTATGAAATACATTCCAATCTTGTAAATTCCAGTTTGAAATAGTTATTATTTTGATCAAAATAATAACTATATGTATTTTTATTTTAGAAATAACCACAAACATTTCTAAATTTACAATGGGTCAATGAGAAATTTAGAAGATTTTTGAAATAATTTTTTAAAAGTGTGAGTAAAACAAAATGTCATGGGATGAAACTATCTTAGATGATTTCTAAACCTAAATCTGTGTATTGTTTTTGATAATAATTAAAAATACATGGTATAAGTATAGTTTTTAACCTGCTAGAAGAATAATATCAAGCTAATCCAAAAAAAGAATGAAAATAAGCAAAAATAAGTATAAGAAAAATAAATGTACCAAGTTAGAAGTCAATTTGTTGAAAAAAATAATAAAATCAATATTTCCCTAGAGAGGAAAATCAATAAAAAGAGACAAATAAAAAATGAACACTATTAGAAGAAAGATAGAGGAATTCCTACAGATCTAAGAGATATTAAAATAAGAATTTACCATGCACAACTGATGCCCCTTTGTGTAAATACAGATATAATTGATGAATTCAATGAAAACCACAATACACTCAAGTCTAACTCAAGAAGAAATAGAAAGCCAGATCATGTGGTCGTTCTCAGTAATTACAGTACAAATTTAATGAAATTGGTGACTAACCATAACTTTTAATGTCTAATAATAATGCAAACAAAAAAAAAATAAAAACTTTAGCAGACTAGAAATAGAAATGAACTTTCCCAGTCAGATAAAGCATATTACAAAACATAAAAACAAGTCAGGTGCCGCGGTGCACACCTGTAACCCAAGAAGCTCAGGAGGCAGAAGCAGAAGAATCACAAGTTCAAAGCCAGCCCTAGCAAAAGCAAGGCACTAAGCAACTCAGGGAGACCCTGTCTCTAAATAAAATTCAAGGTAGGGCTGGGGATGTGGCTCAGTGGTCAAGTGCCCTGAGTTCAATCGCTGGTACCCACCCTTCTGAAAAAAAAAAAAAAAAATAACATGCATGTATACACTTAATGGTAAGTATTGTAAAATTGCCCCTGAGATCAAGACTCAGGCAACAGGAGACCTCTTCTGTTCATCACTCACCTGAAGGTGGGAGTCAGTGGATTAAGGCAAGAAGGTGAATAGGACTGGAAAATTAGAAATAAAGCAATCATTGTTCACATTGTATTTGCTTATATCTATTAAACACATAAAAATTTTTAGAAAGTTCTAATGTATTAAATTTAAGAAGTTAATTTTTAGAAAATCTAATGTATTAAATTTAGCAAGTGAATTTAGCGCATTTTCTGGATACAAAGTTAATGGATGAAAGTCAATTACACTTTTATTTAACAGTAACAATTAATAAATGAAATATAAATATCCATTTATAATTTTACATACAATTACAGATAGTGATCTATAATAATGTACATAATTATGTATATGCTCATGAGTATGTTTCCCAACATTTCCATAGAAATATTCCAGACCTAAATAAATTGAGAACTATTAGATAGCAGCTAGCTAGCTAGCTAGATAGATAGATTCTCTTCAAGTTGATCTAGAGTTTTGATACAATTTTTAGCAAAATTTATGTTTGTAAATTAATAAGATCTTTTTAACATGTAAATACAAATGAAAAGTTATGGGAAAAAGAGACAATTTCAGAAAAGATTTCATAGCAAATGTACTTTTTTTTTTTTAAAAAAATTGCTTTTACCATTTATTTCTCAAAAATCTTCAGGAACTGAGAACAACATCCACTAGAGAAAAGCCACGTGACCCCTTCACCCTTACTTACTAATGCATCTATTTTATGGGTTCATTTTCATACTTGACTAAAACTGAAGATACCTACCTATCCATTTTTCCAGCTACAGCATTGGGATCTACAAGGTTCTTGTATTCATTACTAAATACACTTCAAAAGTCTTATACATTTGAAAACCTTTTCAAGTTATATATTTTGAAAAGAGGTGGTGGGAGAAGAATGGTAAAGAAGTTATAATGCACTATTCGAAGAGATTTTTTTAATCTTTATGATTGAAAGCAAAAGACATTACATAGACAGCCTAATTACATGTAAAGGGATATGCAGACACACACTAAGAAGTAAGCCACAGGTACAACTTAAATGGAGTAGGCATTGAGGGTAAACAAGACAAAGGCTTAGACATCTCAGACAAGTGATTTTCCACTTCACATCAATAGTCGTGCAGCTTTTGTTTTTATTTGTGTTTCTCTGTTGCCACACAGATTTTCAAGGCTCATTTGTGGTTTTCATTCAGTCACTTGTGGGTACACAGAATAACTTTTTCTCTTGTCAGTGAAAGCTGCCCCCATAGAATGAATATTTGGGGTTTTGTTTTAGATTTGTAGGATGTTAAGTGGTATCTGCTTTTTGCAACAGAGGCAGGTTCCTTGCTTTGGTGAGAATTTTGATGTGGCTGTGGCTTGTTTGTGACCCAGTAACTTGAAGTAAGCATTGCTTATCCAGCAGGGTCAACAAGGGAACCTAGGGCAGATCTGCCTGAGTGTAAAGTGATTCCTATGATTCCTTTGCCTAGACTCAGAGCACCCCCAAAAACTGCTGTAGAGCCCAGTGTTGGCCTGGAAGCTCACATAGAGGCTGAAAAGAAAGGTGGGATAAAAGTGGGCTTTGAGAACAGCAGCCCTGCGTGGAGGAAGATACTTAAGAACAGCTGAGAAAGCTTCCAACTATCAGGGATTGAACCCACAGTCTCTAAACCTGTGTTCCGCTCCTTCACTAGAGCAATCCGAAAGACCTCAGTGTCCTCAGAACATCTTTTTAAAGACATTGTCTACTAATAGATACTTGATTTTGTTGCTATGTTATGGTTGTTATATCAAATTTTATAATTTCAAAAGGAGGGCTTTTCCTTCTCCAGATTCAAGTTCAGTAGACTATCTGACTATTCTATCTACTTTAAAAAGCTTCTACTCCCACCCGAGTTTTCATGTACTCAAAAATGTAAATGTTCTTCCTTTAATTTCTTTTTCTTTTTTTTTTTTTTTTTTTTTTTTTTTTTTGTACTGGGGATTGAACTCAGGGGCACTCGACCACTGGGCCACATCCTCAGCCCTATTTTCTATTTTTATTAGAGACAGGGTCTCACTGAGTTGCTAAGTGCCTCACCATTGCTGAGGCTGGCTTTGAACTCGTGATCCTTCTGCCTCAGCCACCCCCAAGTGCTGGGATTACAGGCGTGCACCACCATGCCCAGCTATCTTCCTTTAATTTCCGATACTTAAACGTTATAGAAAGCAGCACAATGCTTAGAAGATGCATAGAATCATCTACAATTGTATTAATGTTTCATGTGCCTTTATTTGAATGGGGGGGGTCTCAATTTATAAGGATTGTTCTATTGATGTTTCAAATGAAACTTAGCATCAGAAAAGAAACCTCCTTGCTTCTGAATTTTTCACTGACAAAAAATAAGCCAATAAGTTCAACACATTTTGAATAACAAGGCCAAAGAGATTACATTCCTCCTCCATTCAGCTTCATTTAGAAACCTTTTATTCAACTGGTGTCTTCTGTGCATTATTGTGCATTTATGATTTTTTAGGTTTACTGTCCACGGATGCCTGTCAGTATCTTACTGAGGCCTAATACTTTCAACTTGTAAGCAGAAGCTCCCCCTAGTATTGGACTTTCAAGTCCCTCCCACGTGACCCCATTAGTTGTGAAAGCATGATCGTTTTCTGGCACAACAGAACTTTGCAGGCTCCCTTTTCCATTGTACTCCCGTCTCTATGGCCGTAGGACAGAGCTGATCTATAGGATTAGTTCAGGACTTTCCGCTGGTTCTTAGTCCCCGGCTGCTGGCACCCCAACGTGTACTACAGGTGATATCACAGCGTGTAGCATGTTTAGACTGTGAAAACACCAGGAAGAAGAATCTCCTCCACCTTGGATGGCTAAAAACGATGTCAGCTTTATCTTCAAAACTCTGCACAAGACTTTTACTTCATCGCTATCCCTGCAACACAATGATTTAATACATAGTTTTAAATATTTTATATTTTCTTCCTGGTTGAACAAACTGGTTCTGCCTCCTATAATTTAATTTCAGAAATAGCAAGACATAAGCATTTCACATGTATGGCAACATTCTTTTGCCATTATAACACATTAGCTTACACATTTACATGATGTTGTAATGATAGTATCCAACTGATGGAATAGAAGAAGTACCAGCTAAAGCCTGAAATTTTGCACTGAGGGATTATAAAGATGTCTGATACCTTAAAGTCTACATGACTGACTAAGAGAAATAAAATAAATATAATTTCTTGAAGTTTGGACTGAAAAAATCTCTTGCATTATTTGTATCCTCTCCGTAATTAGAGATAAACCTAGCTTATGAGCCAGGTTTTCAGAGTGGTATCTTAATGGTACAGATATTGAAACTTCACAGAATCAACTCAGCATTCAAACACACTATGAAAAGATAACCAGCATATGAAAAATACAATTTAATTTTAAAATACCGACTATTGAAAATAGTATCAAAGTTTATAACCCTAAATCATCATTATAAATTTCAAGTGGCAACTTCTGTAAATGCATATAATTTCAAGTTTTCCAGGATCTTGGTTCTTCTAGATTCATTTCATAAGACATTAGTGTTTCTAATTACTACACAGTTTAACCTCAAAAGTCCATTTCAGTTGAACTCCCATAATTTAGATCACCTATAGACAACTTTAACTATTTGATTTTAGTACAGAAACCAAATTCTTAAATAAAATCAAGTATCCCATTTACTAAAATTCCTAACTTTTATTTTTGAGCTAATTGCATGTAACTAAACACTAATACTCAAGATATTTTATTATCAAGAAAATTTGATAAATTGTATATTTTTAATTACTTGTACAATTAAATATATGTTTCTTGCCTTTCATTTTTAAAACAAATTCCATACAAAATCCCCAAGTTTGGAATAAACATTTTAAAAATCTAAGGTTCAAAAAAGGACTCTTATAAACAAACAGGAGGTGCTGTCTTTGCTATTAGGCAAAAATTTAAGTTTCTTGGCCTCAGGATTGAGTATCTTATCAATTCCTTGTCCTGTGGACTTTTTGTATTCCTCTCCCCCCATTAAAATTCCAGTAGACAAAAAAAAAAAAAAAAAAAAAAAAAAAAAAAAGATCTTTTATCTTAAAAAAATGTTTAATTCTTATACTTTTTTATTTCAGATATTTGACTTCATTCTGTGGTTTTGCTAACAGCCATTTGTCATATATAATGAAATTCAGATAGAAATTCATCACATTTTATTTAGTAATTTTTCTGGTGGGGGATATATATATATATATATATATATATATATATATATACACTTCAAAAGCAATTTCAGAATCTTGTTTTTTATCTTAACAAATTTATACTATATTTTTGATCTCCAAGAATATTTAAGGTGACAAATTCCCTTATGTAAAAGTAATGCAGTGAATTTAAAATATGGTCACAAAAATGGGGACACTCTTCCCTTTACACAGTTAGGTGTCTGCTCTCTCTTCCTGAGTCAGCTCTGGGTTCTGCTGACCAGAAGGCAGAGTGATGCTGGATGAGCGTCCAGACCCGGATCTTCAGAGCCTGGTAGCTTGCATTTCCTAAAACCCAGCTGCCATGCTGTGAGGAAGCTCAAGGCCCTCTGTAAAGAAGCCCACCTGGTAAGGGACTGAAGGCCAGCAGCTTGCCAATCATGAGATATAGCTGTGGGGGAGGGATTCCTGTCGCCCTGGTGAGCCACCACGGCTAACGCTGCATGAAACACAGATGAGCAGTTCTCATTGCCTCGACTGCAAACTTGTGAGCAAAAACAAATTGAGGTTGTTATTTCAGCCACTAAATTTTAGAATGGTCTGTTGTGCTTTGATAGCTAGCCAGAACAATGCTGCTGCAATTATATAACAAATAACCAGCGCAAGCTCTTAGAGTTTATACCTAGTTATGTGTTAGTATTTTCTAAATGCTTCCTGCTAAAATAAAACACTTTTAAGATCTTATATTTCTTCCACATTAAAACATTTTAATATGTTAAGCAGAGAAAAGCACACAAATTTGATCTAGTGCTATTTGTAATTTTCTAAAATTGTGCTTCACAGGGAAAGAGGTTCCTTGTGAAACTAGAACAGGCCTGTATCCAAATTGTAGTGATGGTGACCTGCATCTACTCGTGTAATAAAATTATACAGCCCTAAACAACAAAATGAAACCTTTTAAAATGTGCATAGGAAGTTTGTGGAGCATTTGAATAAGGACTGGGGTTGAGTTCATATTATTGTACCGCTGTCAGTTTCCTGATTAGGATGACTGCCTTAGATTTGGGGGCTGCTATAGAAAATATCTTACTGGGTAATTTGTAAACAACAAAAATTCATTGTGCCCTGTTCTGGAGGCTGGGAAATCCAGGATCGAAATGGCAAGAGATATGGTGTCTGGTGAGGGTTTGTGCTCCAAAGATGGTGCCTTCTCTGGGTCCTCACATGGTGGAAGCAGCCTGGCATCTCCCCTCAAAGCTTTTTATAAGGGTACTAATCACATTATGAAGTCAGAGCTCACAAGACTCAATCAACTCCCCCAAAGGCCTCACCTCTTAATACTTTCACCTTGAGTTTTAGGCTCTACCATATGAATTGGGTGGGAGGGGGCTGGTGGGACCAACCTGCAGAATCTAGCAACAGTGCATTATGATTTCCCAGAAGGGTAACTTGTAAGGAAACTGGGTGAAACTTATAGTGGGACTCTGTCCTGTTTTTGCAACTCCTAGTGAGGCTTCAACTATTTTGAAATAAAAAGTTATCATAAAAACCAAGGTCTGGCCATGCAGACATGAATTTCAGTGAAATAACCCATCCTGGCAGAAGTCTGCAGTCCACTCATTGCAGAGAGAAGAGCAGTGCTGGCCGTGGTGTCTAGGTTGAGCCCTCTTGAGGGCTCAGAGGCTCTAGTGGTGATGCTTGAAAGGCTTATTCTTGTACTGATACAGACAATTTCATAGAGAAACGTCTGTCATACTCAGAGAAGGAAAACACAGAGGTGTGGGCACTTGGCACAGGCTCTGTGTAAACATGCTAGCAGAGTGTAGCAGTGATTGGGTTTTATCTGACACTCATTTTTCCAAAGCTGGGTAAAAGTTTCTATTTTCTCCGAGATATGAGGGTTTGTTTTTTTGACTCAGGGATTTTTAAAAGGTTCTACAGAAAATTTGTCCAGTTTCTTAATGAGGCTTGGAAACCACTCCAAGGCATGCCTGGAAGGAGACAAACAAAAATTTTTATTGTCCTTTGGTAAGCCATTTGATATTTTTCAGTCTTTCTCTTCCATGACGCAGGAGCCGTGGAGGAAAACCTGTCATTCAGAGCCACCAATGGGGTGCTACCTTCATCTACTAACTCATTTTATAGGCAAGGTACCATGAAAGCTTAACAGGAAATGGGAGCTCAGGTAAGACTTCTTAGTCTGAGATTCGGAATAGCACAGGGATCAAAATGGAGCATGACAAAGAAAAATATCATTTTTAAACAGTCAGGAAAGAGGTCGTGCAAACGATAGAAACCAGATAGTCAGAATTAGTCTGCGCCTACATGTAAAATAGCGAAAGCCTTATTGAACTGCACATCACTTAGAGACAGCTTTGCTGCAGAATCCTGGGGTGGCAAAGGTGAGGAGAAAATCATCAAAACCTGAGCCCTCAAAGCATCTTACCTTATATGCAGTCAATTTGAACTTTATAGCCCTTTTCCATTCTTCTAGGAATCCACAACTAGATTCGTGTGTGTGTGTGTGTGTGTGTGTGTGTGTGTGTGTGTGTGTGTGTGTCAGAGAGAGAGAGAGAGAATAAAATAAGACTACAGCACAGGTTAAAATTGACTATATCATTAGCCGGGCACCGTGGTGCACGCCTGTAATCCCAGCACTTGGGAGACTGAGGCAAGAGGATCATGAGTTCAAAGCCAGCCTCAGCAATGGCGAGGCACTTAGCAACTTAGCGAGACCCTGTCTCTAATAAAATACAAAAAAAAGGGGCTGGGGATGTGGCCCAGTGGTCGAGTGCCCCTGAGTTCAATCCCTGGTACCAAAAAAAAAAAAAAAAAAATTGGCTTTATCATTTACTGAAGTACTGCAAGTGGGATGAAGAGAGGAGAATACACCAGGAAGACACCAGGAGTGAACTGGCCTCAATGTGTGGCCTCCACTTTTCCTCAGGTTGAACTTATTCATGAAGACCACCGGAGAGTCCATGGCTCTCATACCCGCTCCCCACAACAAGCACACTGTGCTTCAGAAGGGACCCTGAACTCCCCAGATGCTCAACATCAAAGGTCTATCATAGATGCATGAAAAATGATTTTGCAAGCAGGGAAAGAGCAATATGCAATGTAAGGTGAATAATAGAAAGGAGGTCTAAGTAATATGTCTTTCAGACCACAGTGGTCACAGTACGCAAGATCAAGAGCGCTTCTGAAATGGGGTGCTTCCATAACCCAAGAGGGAGACCACAGAGGTCCAGCAGGGAGCCATGAGGGGTGGCAGGGAGGGAGCAAAGCATAAGGGACAGCATTTTTTGCTACTTGAGTTTTTAAGTTTTAGAATATGTGACATGAAGTGTTCTGTTTGCTGGCTGCATTTGTTAATTGTTTGCTTTAGGCTGATCATTATTTCCATAGGGCTTGTACCCCTTGTGAAAAAAAAAAAAAAAAAAAGTTCCAGGACTTATCTAGCGGCTGTCCAAATTCATTGCACAGATCAAACAAATGAGAATGAGTAGAATAGCATGAAGACGGACAGGTCAGAACAGAGGCAGACAGACAGATGTAGGCACTCGATTTTGGAACAACAGGACGATGGGATATTCCTTCAGTAAGTTATGTTAGGCTCAAAAGGAAAGAAAGCCAAACCTGATTCTTGCTCATACGGTATACCAAAATGAATTCCAGTAAACAATCCTCCTCCTGGAAAATAATATTGGATAGGACTCCCATAACCTCAAAGTTCCCAAATCCACAAAATACTTTATACAGGCACAAAACATTTTAATCAAAAGGGAAAGACTACACACTGAAAGGGGGACATCTGTCCATCAACTAACACTTTTGAAAGTCTGCACATGTAGGTCAGAGAGAAGATATTTGCAATACATAAAACTAACAAAAGACTCAGAATACAATATGTGTGTGTTGTGTGTACAAATATCTCTATATATTTATTTATAAGTATAAGTAAATATATGATACAGAATTTATATTTATGTGAATTCTAATAGTCGTAGAGGAAAAAACAAAATCCATTTTTAAATGAACAAGTTACAAGTAAATAATTCACAAATGAAAACAAACACTTCATGTTTCCCCTGCCCAACACCTTATTCCATAACGCAGAAGTACTTCCTTCCATGAAGCATGAAGACACAGACACAACCCAGCCAAGTTCCTTGCCATTTGATGACAAGAATGGCCTCTCCCCCAGTTTCCAACGTCCTGTTCCTCAGGAGAACTGTCTACTGGTACCATTGAAGGTGCCATCAATGCTTCTGCCATCGTTCTGTTCACAGCCTCTTATGTAATCTCCAAGAAGTTTGAGGCTCCCTCTGAAGCTCTTCTTCTGGGCCTCACCAAACCGCGCTCAATGCCCCATGCATGGCCACGCAGGCTCCTCTCCACATGCACTGCAAAACCCTCCCAGCCTCCTGTGTTACCCAGTTTCAAAGCAGCCTCCACATTTTCAAGTTACAACAGCACCCCACTACTTCTTTTTTTTTTTTTGTGGTACCTGGGATTGAACTCAGGGGCACTCGACCACTGGGTCACATCCCCAGCCCTTTTTTGTATTTTATGTAAAGATAGGGTCTCACTGAGTTGCTAAGTACCTTGCCATTGCTGAGGCTGGCTTTGAGCTCACTATCCTCCTGCCTCAGCTTCCCAAAGTGCTGGGATTACAGGCGTGCGCCACCATGCCCAGCAGCACCCCACTTCTTGGGACAAATTTCTGTCTGATTCTGTAGTTTGTTTGGGGCTATCATAACAAAAAATATCTTAGGCTGCAATTTATAAGCAAAAGCAATTTACTTCTCATAGTTTTAGAGCTAAGAAGTCCATGATCAAGATGTCAGCAGATTTGGTGTCTGATGGGGGCCCGTTTCTCATAGATGGTACCTTTTTCTATGTCTTTGTATATCAGAAGGGAGCAAAGGGCTTCCTGGAACCTCTTTAATAAGGTCACTAATCTCATTAATGAAGGGAGGTCTTTCATGACCTAACCATCACACATAAGCCCTCCTTGTGGTACCATCACAATGGAGATTGGATTTTAACTCATGGATTTGGAAGGACACAAGCTTTCAGACCATGGAAGCATCTACATCTCTGAAATAAGGTAATAATAATAATAATAATAATAATAATACAATAATAATAATAAAAGAAAAAGTGTCAATGATTTCAAGCAATTAGAGCCCTAGTGTACCCATGTGGACACTGTTGATAAAAATGTAAAAGTGATTCCTCCATTATGGAAAATTGAATGGTGGTTCCTCAAAAACTTTTTAAACAAATAGAATTACCATGCAATCTAAAATTCCACTTCTGGTATATATGCTTAAAAAATGAAATGAGACTCTAACAAAAAAAAAAAATGTATACTCATCTTCACAGCGCTATTCCCAAAAGCCAAAAGATGAAAGCAACCCAGTGTCTGCCAAGTGGTGACTGGATAAGGAAAATGTGGTGCACCTTTATACAATGTGTATTAGTCAGCTTTGGATTACTGTGACAAATTGCCTGACAGAGGCTACTATATAGAAGGTATGGTTTTTTGTTTGTTTGTTTGTTTGAGCTCAGTTTTCAATGGCATGGCATTGACATTGGTTCACCTCTCAGCTGTATCACATCATGGCACACAACAATGGTAAGAGAGCATTCAGGAACAAGTGAGTAATCACACTTGAACCAGGAACAGAGAAGACTGGGTAGGGCCAAATTTAGGCCTATTAAATAACCCTAGGGGAAAATGACCTTTCAAGAGCCTCAGTGAGCCAAGGACCTCCTGCTAGGCCCCACCTCTAGAGAGTCCACAGCCCTTTTCAATACCACAGCTCTGCAGACCTTCAATGTCTTCAATGGCAGTGGACACTTGGGAAATGTGAACTGTATTTTAACTGTAGAAAAATGGAGTATAATTCAGTATTAAAAAGGAAGGAAATTCTGACACATGCTACAGCATGCTTGAACCTGGAAGACATTGTACAGAGTGAGATGAGCCAGTCACCAAAACAAAAAAAAAGAAAAATATTATATTACTCCACCCATATGAGGTGTTCAGAGTAGTCAAGTTCATAACAATAGAAAGTGCAATGGCTATTGACAGGCACAGGTGAGAGAAGAAAATGTGGAGTTGTTTAATGTGCACTAAGTTTTAGTTTTGCAAGATGAAAATGTTCTGAAGATTGATCACATGGTGAATATATCTAATATGGAATGGTATACTCAAAATGGTTAAGGTGCTATATTTCATATTATGCATACTTTGGTACATTTTTTCGCACTTTTTATTTTAAATCTGTGCATATTGCTATTGCTGTTTAGTGGACGAATAAAATACGACAATGCTGAGATTTGCAGTGATAGCTCCAGCATTGCCACAGTGGCTCGTATGGATTATCTCCATTGTCCTGAGGACTTTCTTTAATCTCACCACTTCACACTCAAGACTAGTGCTGCCCAGTACAACTTTCTGCAATGATGGAATTATTTTATATTTCTGCTATCCAAGGCATTTGCTACTAGCTCTCCGGAGTTATTGAGTACTTGAAGTATGGATAATGATACTGGAGGCCTGTCTTGTTTACTTTATTGATTTACAATTAGTTTATGTTTAAGATTCCACATGAGGCTAGTAGCTACCATATTGATGCAGGTTGGGATTTTTACTTCCGTCTTCCTCTACCATTAGACAAACTTTCCTGGTGATAATTATTTTTAACCTTTCTGGCTGGGCTGCTGTTTTCCCAGGCACTGGGGCCATAGCCCCTGCGTGGCATGCCTTCGCTGCTGTTCCCACATAAAGAGCCTCCTCATCTGCTCTGCTGGCAAATATCTGTCATTGTGAAATAGCTGATAAGTACTTTGCTGAACTTCTAGTTGCGATCAGATTACAAGGACTCCTAAGAGGTCATTGGGAAAGCTCCAATCAAGACAGTTCAAGTAGTCTTGGGGAACTGTAGCCACTCAGGTCCAATCAGCTGCTCCTGGGCGCCCTGCCTTTACCTGGGGAAGTCAGAATCCAGAGAAATGGCCGGCCAGAGGGTAGAACAGGCTCCACGGAGAAAGCAGGACCTCGAGGACTGGAAGCAATGGAGTCAGAAATCTGTGGCCTTCATTCCTCTCATGCTGCACACTGTCATCTAGAACAAGTCCCAAACCATCCTGATGCCTCCATATTTTGGATGCAAGGGTAAGGATAACAGTGCACATGCAGTGATCAAGGTTGGCATGTCATCATCCACCATGAAATGGCCTCCGTCTAAAAAGGCTAACTCTGTCCCCTGCCTTTCCTTCAATTACTTCATCTCTTCATTCATTGGGTCGTCACAGAAATAAGGTTGTTACAACCCCTCCCATCTTTTGAGGGAGGTGTCCCTGTCCACTGGTCTTTTCATTTACAAAATAATGTGTTGCAGATGTAAATCAGTAAATAACTTATTTTGCTATAAGAAGGCCACAGTTTCTATTTGCTATTTCCGTTCCTAATCTGGGCCTGGACATTGGCTGGGTGTGGATGGGTGGATAGAGACGTGAGCTGAGCTAGAAAAGATGACCCTGCATGAGGCAGTGGCAAGAGGGGAGACACCACTCTGGTACAGCTAGGCAATGGCTCTGAAGACTGTAATTATCCTTATGGATTCTTAAATTGTTGACTGTCGAGCACGCGAGTCAGATCTCTCTTTCACACACCCATAAATTCTTCGGTAGAATAAAGTTTGCTTTGCTTACTAGAGCTTCATGCATGAATGCATGTCATTTAGGAAACTCAATGAGAAGCTCAATTGAGCATCTGTGTGAATGTGAAACTAAAGCAGAGAGAGAGAGAGTGTGTGTGTGTGTGTGTGTGTGTTGGCACACATCTGGGTTGCCCATTCATCCACCCATTCATCTAGAGTTGTAATCAGCCTGAGTCAATCTGGATTACTCCATGAGTACCTCATCACCAGGTTGAGGGAAGGAGTTGTAGCCATCGCCCTCGGGATCTGAGGGTGGCAGAGGAAGGGCAAATGCAGTAACAAGAGCCTTGGAAGGAATGCTGAAGAATGTCCAGCGTATCTGCCTCTTTCACTGACAAGGAAAAAGAAAGCTCAGAGAAACACAAGTGATTGCCATTTAGTGTCAGAGCCAGGACTCAGAGCTTTCATTTTGGACACAGAATAAGTCCTCCCGTTACACTAAAGAAGCCAAAATGCCACCTTCAAAGCAAGGTGAGCCCAATCTCTCTATAATCACCTCACCCCGGTGCAATAGCAAGATGTTCTGTGAGACGGGCTGTGGCAGAGACTGTGAGCTGATCTCCTTTTTTCTTCTTCCTCTTCTTCTCACTATTAAATGAACAGAAATCCTGGTTCCTACCCGAGGTTCTGCTCTCTACTGCCCTGACCCGTGGTGGTGTGTGAGAAGCCAGCTGGCTGCTGAGACTGAGCTGTAAGTAATAGCTCTCTGCAGTTTCAGGGAGCCCCCCAGAGAGTGCCCGGGCCCTTCATTCCCCTCCATCACAGCCCTCTGCAGTGACTAGGTCCCACAGCTCTCTGGGTTTCTGTACGGCTTGCTCTACTCCCTGGGTACCTCTTTAAATGTGTGATTTTTTTTTTTTTTTTTTTTTTTTTTTTTTTTTTTTTGTGCCACACAGTTTCCATTCAGCTTTGGAATCCTATTGATCCTTTGTTTTTATTTTTTAATTGGTTCCTTTTCGTTATACATGAGGTCCTGGCACAGACCCGGCCTCCTTCAAAACTCTTTGGCTGATGCGATGATCTGGATGCTTGCCCCACGCCCACACGCGCTGAGCCATGGCATAGAAGCTGGGGCCTTTCAGAGCTGTTACGGAAGCTCCGCTCTTGAGCATGGACTCAACGCTCTTATAAAGGAGGCCCCAGAGTTTGCCTTTCCTTCCACCACAAGGGGACACAAAGAAGGCACTGCCTACAAGGAACTGTCCCTCCCTGGGCCCCAAATGCACTGGTGCCTTGATGTTGGACTTTCAGCCTCCAGAACTGTGGGCAAAACATTTCCATTATTTGTAAATCACCCAGCCTGAGGTATTTTGTTATAGTAGTCCTAACAGGCTAAGAGGGCAGACACCAATCTTCAGTAGTAGCTCCTGGGGATGAGCACCTAAAGCAATTGATGCGAGCATCACCTCTGTCAAGAGAAAAGCCTGCAGCCTGTTTACTCACGTACTCCAGACCACACAGCCGCCTCGGAAGCCTCTCTGTAGAACATCGTCCTGTGCAGAGCAGTCTGCGCATGAGTGTGAGTGTGTGAGGCAGACCGTGTGAGTGTATATGTGTGTGCATGAGTATGTGCATGTGCATGTGTGTGAAAGAGCGTGTGTGTGTGTGTGTGTGTGTGTGTGCATTGTGAGATAAATGAAAACAAAAAGGGGAAGAGTGCATTAGTGTGAATAACATGATATGACCAAAGAAATACTGTGAAGTCAGCCCAAGCCACCCATTTATAGCAAAATGCCTGCCCAGTGTTGAGGGTACAAAAGTGTAGAAGTGTGTGTGTCATGCACTTGCAGCTACTTCATGAAGGAACTAAATTACTTCAGGGAAATGAAATCACTGGGTATACAGGCATAAAATGAACAGATGCCAAAGACTCTCCTTAACTAATGAGTGAAGAAGAAAAGATGTCCCACCCTGTGTAGAGAAGTCAAAGAGCTACAAATTTACATGTAGTAAAAGAACACTGACAAAAATTTGCAAAAACTGGTCTATCCAAAGAGCAACAATCAGTTCCACTGGACACAAATGTGCTTTTATCTGAGCGAAACTATTTGCATCGCTATCAGTTTTCTACAAAGCAACTTCTATCTTCACAGAATTGTAAAGCAGCCCAACCAAAGACAAAAGCTCACAACCTGATACAGTCAGATAATCCTCTGGGGCTCCATCATCCGTGGAAAGGATAGCCACTAATACTAATCTCTTTAGTTTATTTCAAAGTCTTAAACCTTTTAATTTCTTGACTTATTTCTCCAACTTACCTTGACCTTCTCTTATTCCTTTCTAGCCATAATTTTTTCCTGACATATCTTAGAACAGTTAACTCTTTTTTTTTTTTCAATGAATGTCACATTATTTATAATAACAGTATATACAAGCAGTTACCATTAGGTTAATAAAATAAAATTTAACTTATTAAAAAATCCTGGGCAAGTGTGTGTGTTAACTTAGGTACTTAGGTACGTTAAACGAACTCTCAGCCCAGGCTAACACTACCCACTCTCCTCCAGTACCTTTTCCCAAACCCCTAGTCTCCTAGTGAATGTCAACTAGATGAGGTGGTGCATTCCTATAATCCCAGTGGCTGAGGCAGGAGGATTGCAATTTCAAAGCCAGCCTTAGCAATAGTGAGGCACTATGCAACTCAGTGAGACCCTGTTTCTAAATAAAATACCAAACAGGAATGGGGATGTGGCTCAGTGGTCAAGTGCCCCTGAATTCAATCCTTGGTATTCAAAAAAACTCCTTATGAATATCTGTCTGAGAGAAGCCTTCCATAGAAAGGTCTTCATTTTTTTTGTTGTTGTTGTTTTATTTCTGCACACATTTCTAATGCCCAGATGCTTACTCATTTGGCTTGTAAGCTCAGTGGGGACACAGAGAAGGTGGTTGTTTAATGGGGTGTGTGTGTGTGTGTGTGTGTGTGTGTGTGTGTGTGTGTGTGTATGAATAGACTCAACTCCAACATCCTCATGTAAAATGAAGCATATGATTCCTGTTTTGCCAGCTCTCAAATTAGGGTATCAAATGAGACCTGCAATCAATGAAAAATGAGTCTTACAAATAAAATAGATTCATTTTCAATTTAAAAAATTCTTGATAATTTCTACCTCTGGCAGCCTTCTCTGCTTATGAAATAAGGTCCCAGTCAGTGATGAAGATCACGACAAAAAGCATACTGAGAAATTGATTTAAAATAATGTTAATCCATAAGAAAAAACAGACATTTTAAGCAGTATTGGGGAAAAAAAAGTTAAAATAATACGGACAAACATGAGGTTGGCATATATTCATGAGAAAGACTGTCAGTTAATTCGGTAAATATTTATTTCCTTTTGACACATTCACTGTGTTCTTTAAGGGTATTTATGGAGGGGCTTGGTAATGAGCTGTTTGTTATGATCCAAAACAAGCCAATGCACATGAGAAATTCAGCCACCTAATTAAGGAAGAATAAATAATTTCCCATTGTCAAAGCTTCCCACCCACCTGAACTCCAATCTCATGTCAAGCTCTGCCAAAGACACTTGAAAGCTATCAATTTACTGGGTGCCGTATGGCTCTCACATGGAAGACAGATCCACTGACTCGTTAAAGTGCACTAATTATTCCAAATTTTGAAAGTGAGAACATATGGGGACTGTTTTCCCTGTGAATGTTTCTGCTTCAAAAACAAAGTACATACAACTGAGCAAGTATTTTCCATAATCTATGCTGCTTGTAAATGGCATTCAAAGTTCATCAAATTCACTAAAATTAAAAATGCTTGATTCCACTCTGGTCAAAGGCTGATGCTCTTTTCTTCTTCTTGCATCTTTTTAAAAAAATTTCTATTGTCCCTTCTCCCACTGAGCTATAACTACCTCTACCAGGATAAGCACGGGTAAATTAGAAGTGATATATTCTGACCATTCGATTAGTTGTTGGGTCAAAGAACTGTGAGCAGCTGGTGGGCTGCTTTTTTTCTTTTTTTTTTTTTTTGCTCTGCTTCATCCAACAGATGCCTATGTGCTGTGAAGAGGCTGTGAAGATGCTACCTCTAAGGACACACTGCCCATCTGCAACAGACACAGCAGTGGGGATTGCAGCCTGGGAAGAGAGGACCTTGAAGGATGAGGACAGACTGCCTCAGACATGAAATCTCTTATATCTTTATTCCAGTGGCAGAAAGCAACCTCTGACTTCTTGATAGATCCTGGGCCCCAAGGCAGTCATGCTGAAAGACCCTGTCATCTCTAGAAGCCCCAGTTCCCAAACTTACACTGGGCTACTTGAAAACCGAGCCAGCTCACAGAGCAGTGTAGAGCTGACATTATTTTATCTGGCAATAATTATCTAGATATTAACAACTACATTATTAATGGGATTTTTATTCTTTTGCCTTTCTGTGTATAGACACTTTGTCCTTCCTAGCTTGCATTTGCCTGGGGACAAAAATGAGAACTTGTCACAGACAGAATGCCTAGAGAAGAAACAAGTTGATATATTTAGCTTTTATTTTATTTTATTTTATTTTATTTTATTTTATTTATTTTGGTACCGGGGATTGAACTCAGGGGCACTCGGCCACTGGGCCACATCCCCAGCCCTTTTTTTGTATTTTATTTAGAGACAGGGTCTCACTGAGTTGCTAAGTGCCTCGCCACTGCTGAGGCTGGCTTTGAACTCGCGATCCTCCTGCCTCAGCCTCCCAAAGTGCTGGGATTACAGGCATGCGCCACCGCGCCCGGCCTATATTTTGACATGCAAAAATAAGGTGGGCCTAAAAATGAAGACCCTACAAGTCGGGGTTATAGTCTTCAGAATACTCTGTCCACATCTTCATTTCTTCTCCTTTGGTCTGGGAACAACCACCTCCAAGGGATCTGTTCTCATAGTCTTCTCCAGAAATCTTAAGGTAAAATCCTTCTATCTAAGCATCAGGGACGGGAAGCTAGCCATTATGTGACAGAAGAAGATGGTGTGAGTACTGTTGATGAGTGTGTTGTGGTGTAAACTAATCAATAAAATCAATAAGAGTGTAAAATATAGATTATAGATATAAGATTTTGATAAGTGAAGTAAGATGAGACAATTATAAAGCAAGAATTGTCATAGACAGGCCTAAGACTCCACTTTGCTGCCTTCTATTAAAACCAAAACAAAACAAAACACACACACACAAAAAAAAAAAAAAAAAAAAAAAAAACCTGTTACAAGAGCTTTTTCTGAGAAACTGAGATGAAAGCTCTTTTCTTATAATATATTATTTCTGTACTTTGTACTCCACAAATTGTACTCCATCCAAGAGACGGTGGTCTTGGTGACCTCTATGACTTTGCAGTAGATTCTCGCCCCCCGCTAACCACCTGCTCAAGCCCAGGAGATGGTTGTCTAACACCTGCTCGGACCCAAGATGCAGTTGTCTGAGTTGCCTTACATTTTTTTTTTTTTTTTTTTTAGCTTCTGTAATCTGCTTGCTTGCTAACTAGACCCGCCAAATGCTCTTTTAGCTTCTGTGATTGGCTTGCTTGCATGACGCTGAGAAAGTTGTGGTCTTCGTTCTTGAATTCCCAAGGAAAGCCAGGGAAGGCTGCTGTTCTTCCAGAGAGCTTCAGTCTCTGCTGGTGGCAGCCCCTGGCCAGGTAATAAAGCTCTCTATTTTGTTTTAAATTCAGACTTGGAGTATTTTCTGAAGTGGCTCCTCATAACAAATGAATTATGCCCCCCAAAGATAGGCAGAATCCTTACCCCAGAACCTGTGAAACAGATCTCTACAGATGGGATCAAGTTGGATGAGGTCATTAGGATGACCTAATGGATTAGGATCCAACATGACTCATCCTTCTATGAAGACAGCCATGAAAGACACACACAGAGAGAGAACACCCATGACAATGGGGCAGAGCCGGGAGTGACAAGGAGCAGCAGAACTTCCTCACAAACAGCAGAAGCTGGAAGAGGCAAGAAGGAATCTCACCTGCAGGTTTCAGAGGATGCACAGCCCTGCTGGTGCCCTGCTTTGGAACTTTTGGCTTCTAAAACTGTAAGAGGATACATTTTTGTTATTCTGTGTGACCCAATTCATGGTCCTTTGTTGAAGTATCTGTAGGAAACTTTGGTTCCTCTGTGTCACCCAAGGAGAGTAATAGTGCTATATATCAGAATTCCACATTTTTCTGGGAGTTCTAATTACTGCTCTTGTTTTTTTTTTGTTGTTGTTGTTGTTTGTTTGTTTGTTTCTCTGTCATGTATTTGTGTTGAATAAGGTTGCAACTCAGCTCCTGATTTTCCAGTAAAGTAACCACTGTACAAGTTGGTGAAATAATAATTACTTTCCTTGACATCCCAATTTCTGTTAATGACAGGACCATTTGTGGGGACACTCAGCATTGATGCCATATTGCCCGTCTCTCTCTCTCAATGGGACATCCTCTACAGCATTGCTCAATTTGGTAAACCCTCTGCCAGATAGTCCAAGATCAGCCTCCTATCTGTTTTACTCATCCAAGGAACAAACAAAATTCATGCTTACTAAACAAGAGTCACCTTTTTAGCTCTTTGAAATTTAATAATGAGTAAAACAATCAGGGTCCCTGCCTTCACAGAGCTTACCTAGTCTATAACAAGGGTAGGTGTAAACTCACTAGTTAGGCAGCCACCGAGCTCATTGACAGTGTCAGAAATGCTGTGTAGTGAAAGTGCAGGGGACGTCTAGGAGATTTTCAGCAGGGAAACTAATCTAGTCTGAGAGTGGTGAGGAAAGGTTTCCCTGAGAAGTGACATTTGATGCAAGATCCCAGCCGTGCGGAGGAGTTACCCAAGTGGAGGTGGGTGGAGAGGTGGGAGCCTGGTGGCAGAAACCTGTCGTGAGGCCTGAAGGAGGAGATGAACATTAAAGGAGCCTGAAGCAGGAGAGTGGGGTGGCGGGGGACAGCCCGGGGACAGCTGTCGATGACAGCAGGCGTGGAAACCAAGGCGAGGGCCACGTCACGCAGCAACAGCTGCCATTTGAAGAATTTCAAAGTTAAAAAAAAAAAGCAGAAAATGCAGGAGCCCTAATTAAGGAGATAGCTAGGATTGCGGTTAGCTGTGAGCCATAAGCATTACCACCTTCCATGGTCTTGCGAGACTTGGCCCGGGACATTGTGGATCCATCGGCAGCATTTGCATGATCTCGCGAGACTTGGCCCGGGGGATTGTGGGTTGTCGTCGGGGCCATTTTGTGGTGGTTGGAGGAGCGTGGACAGCATGTTGGGGTGTTGCTGGAGCCGGAGAGAGAAGCTGGCAGAATAAAGAGCCTGTTTGTTTCCAGTCTGCCTCTGAACTTATTCCCGCGGCTTTGTTGCCCCAAGCGGCCATCGCTTCAGGCGGCAACAAGAAAATCATTATAGAGTTTCAACAGGGTGGTGGCGCATTCAGGGCCACATCCCTAAGTCACTGAGGGATGGGCAGTGTTGGCATGGGTGCAGGGAGACGAGCTGACTCCGCCTCAGTGGTCCTCAGCTTGGCTGGACATGGGCACCACCAGGAGACCCACCAAGCCTCCAGGAGCCTGACTCACCCCCAGAGTTCTGTGCAGTTCATGGGGGTACACACTAGACATCTGGATTTTTGAAACTTCTCCAGGTGGTCCTACTATTCTGCCAAGGTTGAGAACCATCCTGAAGCCTGGATGGGGAGCTCAGAGAGGTCAGGGCATTTGTTTTGTTTTCTGGTTTTCTATCTCTTTACCACCTTAGTCTGCTCCAGCTCCCATAACCAGATAGCATCGACTAAGTGGTAAATGATGGAAAACGACTTCTCACAGTTCCAGACTTTGGAAGGCAAGGCAGAGCCAGAGTCTGATGAGGGCCCGTTTTGGGTTCGTAGATGGTATCTTCTTACTGTGTCTTCTCATGGCTGAAGGGATGAAGGAGCTCTCTGGGGTCTCGTTAATAAGAAAGCTGATCCCAAGCTATGGTTTAAGCGTCCCCCAAGGCCAAGGTGTCGAGTGCTTGGTCCCCAGTCCAAGGAGCTGTTGGGAGGCAGGGGAACCTTTAGGAGATGGAGCTCACTGGGAGGAAGTTAGGTCCTCAGGGTCATGCCCTTGAAGGGACTTTAGGACCCAGACCTATTTTCTCTCTTGCTTCTGAGCTGCCATGAGGCAAACAGACCTCCTCAGCTACTACTGTGATGTACTACGACGCCACAGCCCCCAAGCAACAGGGTCAGGCAATCACATACTGGAACCTCGAAAACCAACAACAAAAATAAGCTTTTCTTCCTTTTAAATTGATTATCTCAGGTGTTTTGTCACAGCAATGTAAAGCTGACACACATACTATTTATGAGGGCTCCATCCTTATAACCTGCCACCTATCGAAGATTCTACCTCCTAATGCCATTATTTTGTGGGGTGGGATTTTAACTTATAAAGTCAGAGAAAACACACACACTTACACCATAACAGTAAACCTCACCCTTGCCCCACATTCAGAAAAACATCTGGTGTGATGTTTAGTGAGGAAGAAGAGCAGGAAAGGAGAAAAGGAAGGAGGAGGAAAGGAATGGAGGAAGGAATGAAAGAATAACTCAAATGTACTCCACTCTTCCCACTTACATTGCTATCTCTAAATGAAATGTTTACTATTGCCTCAAGAATCATGCCTATCACTGGATGCAGTAGCACACATCTGTAATCCCAGAGACTCCAGAGGCAAAAGCAGGAAGATCACTAGTTCCAGGCCAGCCTCAACCACTCAGTCCCTGTCTCAAAATAAAAAATTAAAAGGGCTGGGGATATAGCTCAATTATAAAGTGCCCCTGGGTTCAATTCAAACAAGAAGAAGAAGAACAAGAAGAAAAAGAAGAAGGCAACAAAAAAGAAGAAGAAGAAGAAGTAGAAGAAGGCCTACTGTTTTAGTCAGCCTTTTGTTGCTGTGACCAAAAGCAATTGGCAAGAACAATTAGAGGAGGACAAATTTATTTGGGGTCTTGTGGTTTTAAAGGTCTCAGTACACAGAGAGCCAACTCCACTGCTCTGGGCCTGACAAGAAGCAGAACATCATAGCATACGTGTATGGTGCAGGAAGGTGGCTTCCAGCACGGCACCAGGAAACAAGAGAGAGAGAGAGACCTCCCCTCACCATCGACAAAGACATCCCCAGTGACCCAGCGCCTCCAGCTACACCCTACCTGCCTACAGTTTCCACCCAGTTTATCTCTATCAGAGGATTAATGCATTGATTGAGTTAAGGCTCTCATAACCCAATCATTTGATTTCAGAACCCTCTTGTATTGTTTCACACATGAGCTCTTGGGGGACACCTCATATCTAAACCGTAACACCTACCATGCTGAAGATGTAATGTCTCACTCTCTCTTCTGAATAGCAGCGCCTGAGATTTTGGATGTACCTGTAGCAGCTCCGCTATAGACTGCATCTCACAGCTCCCTCAGCAGGTCCAGTGGGTCCTGTACTGGGGAGCTTTGATGACCAGCAAATGCAATACAAAGTTACAAAGTCAAGTTTTAAGTATAGTACTCAGAGGTGGGCATGATTACTTTCCATTTTCGCTCACCCTCTCCCAGAGCTAGAACACAGATGTACCAATTTTCAACTCCACTTCAATATTGCAGACAAAGGCAACACACCTCAGGAAGGTGTAGCCCAACATAGTGGTATCAAGTGTTTGGCCATATACAAAACAGTCACATAATAGCCAGTTTTCCACTACACCAAGAAAATAACTTTCATTTTTCATATCAGCCAGAAGATAAATATTTGCACGTATATTTTATTTTAATAACCAGCCATGAAAAATAACATTAGGATATGAGCCATGTCATATTTTAATTCAATATATGTTTCCCTCCGATATTTTAACATCAAACTTCCTTGGGAAGCTCATGAATTTCAGGCCAACTTAGCATATAGAATATTATGTTTTTTTATTACAGGAATCTCACATTACTTCATGATTGCATGACAAATCATATTTAATAAGTGCTCAACTAAGCAAAAGATGCAAAGAGGTTCTTGCACTCTGTGGGTGTTCATGTTGCATCTGTAAAGGAGGAAACTCCTGCAGTACCTCTGGCATAGTGGTGAAATCCTGTGTGTGCTGTTCACTGAGCCCAACGACCTCTGGCTCCTTTTCTCCCAGTGTCCATTGACTGCAGGTGACAGAGGGCCAGTGACAATGACTTAGGTGCTCTTAAAGAGACTTCTGGAGTTATTCCCAGAGTACAGTTCTTTGCCTTTAAATCAAAAGTATTTCAAATCCTTAGGAAAATTTTATTTATGTTTTGGGGGGGTAGATTTTGATGATTTTATTTTTTGCTGTTTTTATTTTTTGCTGTGCTGGGGATTAAACCCAGGAAGGAAGGGAGAGAAGAGGAAGGGTTTGAATGATATTTATTTATTTATTGCAGTACTAGGATGGAACCTAGGGCCTCACAGGGAACCAAGGGAGCCACATTCCCAACCCTTGATGGTTTTATGATCCTTCATTCTATTGTACCTTTTTTCACTTTTTTTTAATTAGAAATTGTTATATATGACAGCAGAATGCATTCCAATTCATAGTACACATAGAGCACATTTTTACATATCTCTGGTTGTATACAAAGTATTAACACCATTCGTGTCTGCAAGAGCCCTGTTTGGGGAGATGGCTTAAATTGTGGTTGACTATGGGCCATGGAGATTTGGGCATTGCTGTCTTCCGTATTCTCACGGGACTTGGCCTGGGATCTCGCGGGACTTGGCCCGGGATCTCGAGTGACTTGAGCCGAGATTGCTGATCGGGTCAGCGCCATGTTTTTGGTGGTGTGTGGTGCGTGTTAGTCGTTGTTAGAGCCAGAGAGAAAAGTTATCAGAATAAAAAAGCTGTTTGTTTCCAGTTCGCCTCTGAACTTCTTCCCGTGGCTTTGTTGCTCCAAGCGGCCATCGCTTCAGGCGGCAACATGTGTCTTCATACTATCATTTTTTTTTTTTTTTTTTTTTAGCCAATCCCAAAAATCCAAATGCCGAATGTTTTCTCTGATATAAGAAGGTTGATTCACCGTGGGGGTGGGATAGGGAGCATAGGAGGATTAGAGGAACACTAATAAAAAGAAAAATTTATTTTTTAAAAATCGGTGTGTATGATAAAGAGTGGGTGAGTTTCCACATCACCTGGTACATGCCGGCCTCCAGTTGTCTGATGAGCTTATGAGAATTATTTTTATCTCTAAGATGATCCCCTTCCTGCTCGGCAGAGCTAACATGTCAATACACCAAACCCCACTGGATCCTCTGTGTGTGTGTGTGTGTGTGTGTGTGTGTGTGTGTGTATGTGCGCGCTGGTGCACGCTAACTTCTGATACACCCAGGTCAGTGAAGTGTGGGGATACCACCAGCTTCACTTGCTCAGGAGTAGCATGCAGGAGTCCATGCAGCCCACCTCCTCGAACACAGTGTGGTTGACAGACAAATGACTGAGGACATCTACGGGTCAATTCCCCAAATCTGTGAATATATGACCTTAAATGGCAAAAGAGATCATGCAGGTATGATTAGACTAAGGATTATGCAATGAGAGGATCATCCTGGATTACCCAGGTGGCCCAATGCATTCATTCACAAGGGTCCTCTAGAGAAGGAGGCAGCAGAGTCAAAGTCAGAGGAGTTGCGGTGATAGAAGCAGAATTGGGCTACCAGCTGGAGAAGGCCGGCCAACTCCAAAACACGCAAAGTGCTGGTAAAAGGATTTGTGGGGCACTCAGCAACACAGCCCTGCAAATACTTTGATTTTAGGTCCAGTAAAACACAACTTCCTACACCTAGAACTCTAAGACAACACACTTGTGCTGTTCAAAACCACCATGTTCTTCAAAATTTGTTATAGCAGCAAAAGGAAATGGTCTATTTATTTTTTTAATGGAAGAAATTTAATCATGACCCCTCAGACAAAACTAACTCAATGGATAATAGATGAAAATTAGAACTGTAAGATCCCTTAAAAAAAAAAACAAACAGAATATCTTTGTGACCTTGGGGTAGAATATTATAGACAACACACACACACACCCCAAATTCCAAATAGGACTTCATCAAAAATAAAAACTACTCATCAAAAGGTATCATTTAAGAAAATGTACAGAAGCCTTTGAGAAAATATTTAAAATACATGAATTGGACAAGGCACATGTATCCAACATATGTAATAAATTCATCTAACTAAATAAAAGGTTTCCCAAGGGGTAAACAGATGAGACAGAATCAGACCAGAATCAAAGGAGAGACAGACAGGGGTGGGAACACCAGAGGGCAAGAACAGCCCAGATTCCCCCACCAGCCCACAGACCAGATCCCCCTCCCCAGAGGGAACCCACGATAGGGACAAGAATACAGAAATGAAGACTGACTGACCAACACAATGCCAGACTCCAGGCAGACCAGGACTGACAAGCTTCACCTAAGACCTGACAGACCCCAGTCACGTCAGACAGGACCCGAGCAGAACCCCCCCAGACATGGAAGGACCCAGGACTAAGACCCCAGGAATCCTGACCAGGCCCCCAGTCAGAGAGGGACAGATACTCAGTGGACCAACCCCAGAATCGCCAGCCAAGGAATCAGAACAGAGGACAGAGAAGCGGGGGGATGGTGACCCATTGGGACCCCCCATTCGAAATAGTGACGCCAGCCAAGACATGGGCGAAATGACCCCCCCCAGACCACCCAGAATCCAGTTGAAAGTGAGACACCCAGGGGGACAGCACCAGGGAGCAGTGGGAGATCACCCATCCCAGACCGAATCAGGAATCCACAAGCTGACCCAGGCAGATACCAGCCCCAGATCCAGGAGACATGACAGCGACAGACCCCCGAGCAGGGACCCAGGCACAAGGTTAGACCAGAATCAGGAGACATTGTGACAGGACAGAATCCCAAGGACAGACCCCAGGGGACGCAGGACCACCATGGGACAGACCCTAGACCCAAGGGAGACCCCAGTAGAATAAGAAGGTAATTCCAGAGCAGGAAAGAATCTCAGCAGGATAAATCCAAAGTTGAAAGTAGGAGCAAAGTCTTGAATTAGCACTTCACAAAAGAAAATATGCTAATGGCCAATAAGCACATAGAAATGTGCTCAGCATTATTTATCATGAGAGGAATGTAAATTTTAAAAAATGGTTTGTCAAGGATGCAAAACAACTGGGATGCTTGCACATGACTGGGGATGTTAAATGGTAAAACTACTTTGGGAAACAACTTGGCAGATCTCAGAGGTTAAATCCATGTTTCCTATGTGGTCTAGTAGATTAATTCCATTTCCAAGTGCTACAGTTTAGATCTTGAATGTCCCCCAAATGCCCAAGGCTTGACCCTGAACCTGTGGTACTATTGGGAACAAGTTAGATCACTGGGAACATGCCCTTGAGGGGGATATCAGGACCCCAGGCTCTTCTTGCTTTGCTCTTTCTTCCCAGCCAACTCGAGAAAAACAGCTTCCTCTGCTACATGCCTCCACCACGATGTCTCACCAAGCACCCAAAGCAACAGGCCCACCCACCATAGACTGAAACATTCGAAAGTGTGAGCCAAAAGTAACCTTTTATCTTTAAAATTGTTTATCTCGAGTATTTGTGACAGTAACAAAAAGCTGACTGACATGCCAGATATTTACCCAAGGAAAATCAAAATATGCTTTCCCTATACAGACACTTATACATGATTGTTCACAGACACTTTATTTTTAGTAGTGCAAAATTGGAAACAACTCACATGCAATCAATAAATAAATGGATGAATAAATTCCAGTATATCCATGCAATGAAATAATGCTTGGTTATAAAAGGAACCAACCACTACTAAACAATAATGAATCTCAAAAAACATTGTTCTGTGAGAAAAGTGTAAGACACAAAATAGTGCATGGTAGGTGATTTCATTCTGAAGAGATTCTGTTGCAGGCAAAGATAATATAAACTCTCTAGTCATAGAAAGCAGATCAGGGGCTTCCTGGGACTAGGATGACTGGTGGGTGCTGATTGGAAGAGGCAGGGAGCATTTTGTATTGAGAGAAATGCACTATATCTTGATTGAAGTGGCGGTTTCATGGGTAAATATATTTATCAAAACTCATTTAACTGGGTGCATTTCAATTATATAAATTATATTCCAATCAAGTGGATTTAAAATTTTTGAATGTCTAAGGTATAAGCTCGAAGGTGGGAATAACATTTAAAACGCTTCTGAGGCAAGAATTAAAAAATGAGATACACTGTGGTGTCAGAAATCTAGAGATCCAGCAAGGAAATAGCGGGTCTGGTCAAACAGCTCTGGAGCAGGTATGAGTTGGCTGCTACTGGCCTAAGACTGGGCTACTTGACCATCAGAAGAATGATGAACACAACCGGCTAACACATATTTAATATGTAAAACCCAGTGGTTCTAGGGTTGGAATATAGGTTGTCTTCGTTGAAACTCAGGTTGAAATTGAATTATGTGATATTAAGAGGTGGGACCAGGGGAGACCTTGAAGAGGCTATCAGACCTCTACCCACATGAATGGATTAATCCATTAGTGTGATTAATGGATTAATGAGCTGTTTCTAGAGAACAACAGGAGTTTGGCTAAATCTCTCACACACTTCTTATCTCTTGCCCTGTTGTTTTTGAACTGCGTCAGGGCCACCAGCAAGAAGGCCAACACAAGATGTGGGCCCTAAGACAAATGGAGTTAACAGTAAGAGGGAAAGGAAGGGTGGGGAGAGAGACAGAAACGGCCAAAGAGGCAGAGAAAGAAAGAAACTTATCTAGACACCACTGAAGGTCACCAGATGCTGGGACCAACAATTTCTTTGCTTGAAAATTGGCAATTAAAGAAAAGGAATTAAGTGTCTATCTTGTATTCCCTGCACAAATTGTATGGCACAGAAACAGAGTGACCCTCAGTGATGAGGAAATTTTCTTATTTACAAAAGAATTCCAGTTAATAAAGAAAGAACCATAGAACTGGAAAATCCTTATTTTAAAATCCTGATTGAAATAATTGGTTCTGGTGATGACCACCAACAGAACAATCAGTGAAAGCTAATTTATTATTACGAAGGCACTATGTTGATGAAACTGGGCTGCCCTACCCAAGTCTACTTATGAATTTTAGCATCGCAGAGAGACAGCCAGGCATGGCAGACCCACAGCATGATGCAGCATGAAGCCCAGGGTAGAATATTGTGGCCTAAAGCATTGAACATTGGTCTGACGAAGTGCACAGTGCCTGCTTCGATGCACAAGAACTGTGGAGGGAGAGATGGAAGTCACATGATGCTACTAGAGGCAGACAGACAACCCCAGAATATGGGCTCAGCCACAGAAACATCTAAGGCAGCATCTGTGAAAATGCTACAACCAAAAGAAAGTAAAATAAAAGTGGATGCATTGTATTAGCCTAACAATGTGTCAATACCTTACTGGTTCAGCATAAGGGAAGAGTATACCAGAACAGACTGGAGGTCCAGAATTCATTACATAGCAACAGTTGCATTTTGAGTCAGTGAGGGAGACTGTAAATTAGCCAATAAAGGTTTTTATGACAAACAAATGTTTAGGGAAAATGACAATAAAGTTGTTTCTACCAAATCATGTAAGTACATAAGCATAAAATACTATTAAAATGTCCCAGAAATACAGGGGCATCTTTATAATCTTGAAATAAAAAGGCTATGCTTTTAAAAATACAAAATGCAAAATCCATAAATGGAAGTCCTGATGGTCTAAGATAAAAGCGTTAAAACTGAGATATGATTTTAAAAAGTAAAAATGAAACGCTTTACTGGGAAAAAATGTTTCCAACTTACACGATAAAGAAAACACTAGTTCACAGCCTGTATGAAGAAACTCTGTTACTCAATTGCCAAGATGCAAATAACTTTAAAAGAATGTGGGCAAATAATATAAACAGTCCATTTACATGAAAGAAAAACATGAGGAATAGACATAAAAGTATAGATTCATCTTTGCAATAAGATCCAAATCAAAATAACAAAGAAATACAGTAACAATAATAATAATGATGTAGGTAAAAATTAATGAAGATATATAATATAAATACATAATTGTAAGTAGTCATACATAAAGATATAAAATAAGATATAATAAGAATATAAGTTTTCAGCTCACAGTATAGGAAATAATTCAAGATTAAACCTGTCCCCTGTTATAGGCCATGCACCATGAGTATCCTCTCAAGAGCTTATTGTGGAAGTAGCTTTCCCCGCTTATGCTGCCTTTTATGTGGGGAAGTCCCTGTCAGTGTAACAATCCCCTTACTACCTCTCAATCACTTCTTCCTTTGAGACAAATGATCTGTTTGATTGAGGAATTTGGAAAATAAACCAGAGCCGGCCTGTGGAGCATGGTATATTTATTTTCCCTCCCCTGATAAGAGAGGTAGCATCAGCAGGTGTATACTTCATATCTTCACGGAATATTCTGACCCCTTAGTTGAGAGATCACATGCAGAAGGCAGCCTCAATCCAAAGAGCCTGGGAGAGGTGGATATCTAAATCTGAGATTCAACATAGGAAATGTACTTGTCTGCTGCCTTGGTCTGAATGTTTGTGTCTTCCTGGAATACGTTGACATTCTAACCCCCAAGGTGCTGGATTAGATGAGGCCTTTTGGAAGGTGCTTAGGTCATGAAGACAGAGCTCTCATGCTTGGGATTAATGCCCTTGTACAAGAAACCCAGAGAGCTGCATTCTTCTTCTACCACGTGAGGACACAACAGGAAGTTGCCTTCCATGAGTAACAAGCCCTCACCAGACTGGATCTGCTGGGGGCCTGAGCCTGGGCTTCCCAGCCATCAGAACTGTGAGAAACAGACTCCTGTTGTTTGTAAGGCACTCCGTACACAGTTTGGTTATGGAAGCCTGCGTGGACTGACACCTGCAAAAATAAGGTACTTCATCCCTGACCAATTTATCAGTAATAAAGTTGCACATTGTGTCCATCTACCATATTGATCCATTATCCATCGCTAGATAATAAAACACCCCTAAACTCAGTGACTTCACCTATTTTTCTATACCACAGCACTGTGTGTTGACTGTTTTCAGGTGGCTGTTATTTGGACTTCCCATTGCAAATGCCTGAGTTACCAGCTGGAATCACAGGCATCCAAAGGCTCAGCTGGGTGGATCCTCAGATTTCTCACTAGATGGTGGCTTTCAGCTCCCTGGTGTCTAGGAATATTGACTAGAATACTCATCGTAGCTTGGGTTTCTTACAGGATCAACTCTGCTCCAGTGGACACTTCCAGAGAGCGAGGATTCCAAGACACCCAAGCAGAAGCCACAGGTTTTGAGTTCTAGATTCAGAGTCCCCAAAGAGCATTTGTCACATTCCTTTGATCAAGGAATCTTGAAGTGAGGATATGCGAGTCCAAGTAGGGATGGAAAATGGTGGCTATCTTTGATTTCTACCCCACACCACTTTTGTTTCATTTCTCAATCATTTCAGAATTTAGACAGGAAAGAGGAATTTTTTAGTGGGTTCCTATAAATCTGCAACAAAACTGATTGTGGGACTATTTTGAAGGGCTGTGACTGTGAAGACTGACTTTCTTTTGATTTATAATGATATTAATAATGCAAAGTTGCTGATAAGAGGTATATACTTTTATTGGAAAATTATCTATAATGCTATTCATTTTACAACAATTTGTTTTGGGGGAAATATTGAGAAATGGATATCAAGGAAGCTTTAGGATTTATCTGTTCTTAGTACTTTATGACAAGAACACATTCTTATATTTCTTGTGGAATTTTAAAATAGATTTCAAAACATATAATGAACTACTGATCAGTTAAAGCTGTGTTTCTATTTCAATGTTTCATTGATTTTTCTTGGACTTGACCAATCAAGAGTACTGTGTTTCTTAAGCAGGTATAGCAAGTAATACCTAAAATTATAACACTGTATTTCTAGGTTTCTGCAGGGTTAATAAGCAACACTCCTTCTTTCCTAATTGTGTTCAGAGTAATTAAAAGATAAGTATAAGAATCAGACTGCAGAAAATCACCATTTAAGCTTTATTGAAGATTACAGCTAAGTTATACAGATTGTATACATGTATTAGATTGTCACACTTCAGCCCATAAACATATAAATGATTTTGTTAAGTAAAAAATTTAAAACACAAAATTAGAGGACTTGGCTTAAGTGCAAAGGCCATATAAAATGCACCCCATCCTATACCCCAGAAAATATTCTTATTATGTGAAAGGCTTCAAGATTCACAAAGTGGATTTGTCCCTACAAAATTTACTGATAAACAGGAATTATATGGTCCAGTAAATTTGCTTCACATATGTGAAGACAGAATTTTAAGATAACTCCCCAAAGGCTTTACCCTGGGTGGGCATACACCTTTTCCCAGTAATTCAAATACTTATCTAGGTATTTCTGTGAAGAAATTTTTCAGATAAAATTAAGGCTGAAATTCAATCGACCTTATTATATTCAGGAGATTATTCAAGGAGGGGCGACCTAACTACACAGACCCTCTAAAACTATCCTGCAGGTCAGAGTCAGGGAGATAGGTTCTTTGAAGAAACCATGACTGCCTCAAAAATAGAGGTGGCCAGATTTGTTGGCAGCCTCTAGGTGCCAAATATAAGTGCCAACGTTTTTTTCTTTTTGTTTTTGATTTTAAGAAATCATTAATCTACATTTTTCCTTCCCCTGTCTCCCTTCTAGACTAACAAGCTAGCATTTTTCTTAAAAGAGAATACTGGATTTCATATCATTTAGCCCAAGGTGGACAGTCAGTAAGGAAATGGGACTTAGACCTACAGGTGCAAGGCACTGAACTCTGCCAACACAAAACAGGTGCTCCCGGGAGCCTCCAGACGAGACCTCAGCCTGGCCAATGCCTCGACCCCACCCTTGGGATGTCCTGTCCCCACAGTGCCAAGCCAGGCTTTTGACCACAGAGCTGTGAGCTAATAAGTGGGTGCTGTTTCCATCCACTGACCTTATAGCACTCGTTGCACAGTGATAGAGAAATTATACCCAAAGGAAGAAGGCTAGACAGAACTCAGTCAGGAGCACCCCCAACAGAATAGTGGAAGTAAGCCTGAGGTGGAGGAGGACCAGATGGGGGCTCATTGGCGGCTCTGTCGTGGGGAGACACAGCATAGGCGTGGGTTCTGTACTGACATGTACTTGGAGGCCTTTGTCTGCAGCTCATCTCTCTGCCCAGGGTCCTCATTCTACCCCCAGCAGCACAGCCTGTGTTATGCTGGACTTCTTCAGCACCACAAGAGGTGACTTTCCTGGACCCCACCCACTGACTACCCGAGGTATCCGCCACCAATCATCACGACAGCGAGAAGCACCCTCTTGCCCCAGAATGGACAAGAGCACCGTAACTGAGAACGAGTGAAGCTCAAGTCCACATTGAAACACAGAAAGAACAAGAGAGAGAAAGAGGGAGGCCTCGCAGCCCTTAATGTCAGAGCTGCAGGCAGGATCACAGGAGGCTGCTTGTGCAAACCTAATCCACACATGGCAGTTTGTAGTCTAAGACATGTGCCATTTTAGCCAATAAGAAATGATGCAGGACATTCCTGTCTCCCTCCTCCACTGTTCCCAAATGTTTGCTCAAACGTCACTTGGAAAAGTCTCCTGAGATTGTACCTCCTTCCCATTCCCATCATTCAGTACTTCCTTCACTTAATTTTTACATGCACTCATTACCTTTCGAGACTGGAATTTGGGGAGATTCACAGGCATCCATCTAAACTATAACCAGTCAATACATTCCAGGAGACGGACACAGTGTTTTGTTTTGTTTCCTGGTGTGTCCCCAGCAGGTATACCTGACACCTACTAAGCACTCAACACTGCTGAGTGAATGAGTGAAGATATTCTAAGTATTTCATGTAAGTTATTATATTTTTCTCCTTTTTTCAGAGAAAAAATCAATCTTGGCATGGAGTATAATCACATTGAATTTACTAATAACCATTTCAGAGGAACAAAGACAAAACAAAAAAAAACATCAGGCTGGGTGCAGTGGTGCATGCCTGTAATCCCAGTGGCTCAGGAGGCTGAGGCAAAAGTATTGCAAGTTCAAAGTCAGCCTCAGCAACTTCACAAGGCCCTAAGCAACTCAGTGAGACCCTGTCTCTAAATAAAATATATAAAATGGGCCAGGGATATAGTGTCCCTGGGTTCACTCCCCAGTACCAAAAAAAAAAAAAAAAAATACAGCAAAGGAGTATATGAAAATAAAGCATTTTTATTAAAAGAGTTTTGTGTTAGGTTTTACAAAACCTGGGTGTGGAATAAAGAAATTCATTTATTTTCTCAATTAGAAATAATATTTTACTATTATATAAAATTGAATCATAAATTATATTTCTTTGATGTAAATTAAATATTGACCAACTTAAAGGTGAAAAAGTACACTCACTCTTTTAAAAAATTTTTTTAAATAAATCATGAATCTGCATTTTATCTTTTCTCTGTTCCCTCTCTAGACTAACAGGGTCAACAGTCAGGAGTTTTCTTAAAAGAGAATCCTGGATTTCAAAGAATTTAACCCATGGCACAATGAATTTGTTCTCTTTTGAAAGATACTGAGCATTTGTTAGATGTAAATATAGTTTCACTTTTGGAAATGCAAAGATGAATTCACATTGATAGTTGACATTGAGCAACTTACTGGCTGCAGGACAAGGTTTATACAGAAAATACTGTTAACAATTGAGGGTGTATATGGTTTGTCATACCCATAAACTGGATTTGCTTAATCAAAAACATTTGAATATATATCATATATAACTTGATGACTTGATTTTTTATGATAAAAGTCCTCACATAAAACAGAAATAATTCAAAGTTTTTGCAGCATATTTTCTCTTTATAGGAATTTCAAGATTATTTCAAAACATCACTGAAACTGTAGTAACTTGCCATGAAATTCATGGACATTAATGTTCATGTTCATATGGATCTTTTTTCTTATAAATTAAATGATTTTTCCCTGAAAATGGAAGTGGTACCAATACATAAGTTTGCTGCCCTCCAGAATATTTTAATCAAAAATTCAGTGTTAAATTGACTTCCTTTGTATTCCAGTGTCCTGTAGATTTTACAGAAAGTGATTTGAACATATCAGTAACATGTTGTTTTCTTTCTAAATATCTGCTTTTATAAACATTTATTTTTAATTGACAGATACTAGTTGTACATGTCTGTGGAGATCAGTGTGAGGTTTCAGCGCTCATGATCTGTTCTGTTCAGGATATGTTTATCCATCACCCCATCATTTATCATTTCTGTCTTATGAGAGCATTCAGAATTCTCTCTTCTAGACATTTTGATTTATATGGGATGATATCCTACTACAGACAGTGTCCTGTCACTAACCAAACATTCACTTGAATTGTTATAAAAAATACTTTAATACCAAAGGTCGCCACATGACGTCAACCCCAGGGGCATTCCCCATGTGTACCTGAAAGGAAGATGGCCTTCTCCAAGGAATTTAATTCAAAAAACCTGGGGACTGATGCCTGCCAGAGAAAAGGGGCTTATATTCCACACTCTAGCATCATCTCATGGTGAAAACTGGTAAGGAACAATTATAAACTTTATTAATTTGTTTAAGAGTTACTGGGTATGTTTCAAAGACCTACTAATTGAAATGTGTATGGAGATATCCATTGTCCCTAAAGGAATATGACTGGTGAATTTATGGAATTAAAGATGAACATTTGTGTACAGCAAATCTGAAATCTATAGAAGAACCAGTCAGGAAAATAAGACAGCGACACCAGGTCTGGGTTAGACACAGGTCTCTGTGTCGAACATTGGCTGGGTCGCATTATCCAGCTCTGAGCAACTGCCTTTTGCAGGCCTGGGCTCATTAATTTCTTTTCTCACAGTAAGGGAACCCCACGAGAGATGATCTAGAGGAAAATACTAGCGAACTAAATATCTGGGCCAGAAAGCTGTGGGGAAGGAAGGGGAAAGAAGGCAGAGAGGCCCTGAACAGCCCAACGCTCCTGTGTTAGGGAAGGAGTGTGACCCACTAAAGAAGAAGAAGAGAAGGTTAGGAAACCCAGCTGAGCCCTCCCGAAGGAGTGTTGGGACAGAAGGGGAACTCCAGCAAATAAAAATGCTATTTTAAGCTGGAACATTTAAAAGCCTGGGAGAAGGGCATCTAGGTTGGCTCCACAGTTTAGCTATTGTGAATTGTGCTGCTATAAACATTGATGTGGCTGTGTCCCTGTAGTATGCTCTTTTCAGGTCTTTTGGGTAAAGACCAAGGAGTGGGATAGCTGGGTCATAAGGTGGTCCCATTCCAACTTTTCCAAGGTATCTCCATACTGCTTTCCATATTGGCTGCACCATTTTGTAGTCCCACCAACAATGTATGAGTGTGCCTTTTCCTCCACATCCTCTCCAACATTTATTGTTGTTTGTGTTCTTAATAGCTGCCATTCTGGCTGGTGTAAGACAAAATCTTAGAGTGGTTTTGATTTGCATTTCTCTAATTGCCAGAGAGGTTGAGCATTTTTTCATGTATTTGTTGATTGATTGTATATCTTCTTCTGAGAAGTGTCTGTTCAGTTCCTTGGTCCATTTATTGATTGGGTTATTTGTTTTTTTGGTGTTAAGATTTTTGAGTTCTTTATATATTCTAGAGATTAGTGCTCTATCTGACGTGCATGTGGTAAAAATTTGTTCCCAATTAGTAGGCTCTCTATTCACCTCATTGATTATTTCTTTTGCTGAGAAGAAGCTTTGTAATTTGAATCTATCCCATTTATTGATTCTTGATATTAATTCTTGTGCTACAGGAGTCTTATTAAGGAACTTGGGGCCTAATCCAACATGTTGGAGATTAGAGCTTACTTTTTCTTCTATTAGGTGTAGTGTCTCTGGTCTAATTCCTAGATCCTTGATCCACTTTGAATTGAATTTTGTGCATGGTGAGAGAGAGAGGTTTAATTTCATTTTATTGCATATGGATTTCCAGTTTTCCCAGCATCATTTGTTGAAGAGGCTATCTTTTCTCCAATGTACATTTTTGGCGCCTTTATCTAATATAAGATAACTGAAATTATATGTGTTAGTCTCTGTGTCTTCTATTCTGTACTATGGGTCTACCAGTCTATTTTGGTGCCAATACCATGCTGTTTTTGTTACTATTGCTCTGTAGTATAATTTAAGGTCTGGTATAGTGATGCCACCTGCTTCACTCCTCTTACTAAGGATTGCTTTAGCTATTCTGGGTCTCTTATTTTTCCACATGAATTTCATGACTGCTTTTTCTATTTCTATGAGGAATGTCATTGGGATTTTGATTGGCATTGCATTAAATCTGTATAGTGCTTTTGGTAGTATGGTCATTTTGACAATATTAGTTCTGCCTATCCAAGAACAGGGTAGATCTTTCCATCTTCTAAAGTCTTCCATAATTTCTTTCTTTAGTGTTCTGTAGTTTTCATTATATAGGTCTTTCACGTTTTTGGTTAAGTTGATTCTCAAGTATTTTATTATTTTGATGCTATTGTAAACGGGGTAGTTTTCCTCATTTCCACAATGGAGTATTACTCAGCAATAAGAGAGAATAAAATCATGGCATTTGCAGGTAAATGGATGGAGTTCGAGAATATAATGCTAAGTGAAGTTAGCCAATCCCAAAAAGCCAAATGCCAAATGTTTTCTCTGATATAAGGAGGCCAATTCACAGTTGGGTTGGGATGGGAAGCATAGGAGGATTAGAGGAACACTAGAATGGCCAATGGGGAGGGAGGGGAAGGGAGGGGGCAAAAGGGTGAAGAAAAAAAAAAAATGGTAGAATGAGATGGATATCATTACCCTAAGTGCATGTATGAAGTCATGAATGGTGTGAATATACTTTGTATATAACCAGAGATTTGTAAAAATTTGCTCTATATGTGTAATATGAAATGTAATGCATTCTGCTGTCATTTATAACAACTTAGAATAAAAAAATAAATAAATTTTTTTTAAAAAGCCTGGGAGAGACAGTTTCTTGAGGAGCTGGGGCAGAGGCGGGGGCTGGGGTCTCCTAGAGGCAGGCTGTGTTCAGAAACATCAGTGGCTGCCCTCAGGAATCTGCAGGGGCGCTGGGCTCCCCAGATGAAAGAGGTGCAGGTCTCCATCAGGGCCTTTCCTATGGAGGGCACCACAGGCCTCATAGCACACTGGGGAAGAGTTAGGGCAGCAGCTGCTCCTCCAGGACTAGGAGCTCCTGCCTGCTCCGGAGAGAGCAGCTCAGTCACCTAGGCAGCTCCAGGCTCCAGAGACAGGAAGGACAAAGGGAAACTGGGAAATTGGAGACTTTGAGAAGTGGAAACGCATTGAAAGGCGTTCAAATACACCTGGTGGGGTGGGTACCGTGGGTCTTCCCCCATCAACTCCTGTGTAAAATCCCCAAAACACTCTGATAAGGCGAGAACCACCTTTAATTCTTTCTTTGGAGATGAAGAAATTCAGACACTGGTTGCAAATAACTTGCTCGAAGTCACTCTGTCAAGTCTGGCTTCAAAGATGGCACCATTAGCCACCATGCTATAAAGCCAGACAGGACCGAGTCCACAGGACAGGAGGTAAATTTACCTTCCCTGCTCTGGGATATGCATGGGGCAGAATCAAACTCTATCAGGAGAAATCTCCTACTAGGATAAATTATATGTTCCAGAGCACGGACATCTGCTGCCACCATGGAAGTCTGAGACTATGACGGTCTCTTCTTGGCGCAGCAGACCCTATGGCTGACCAACTCTGAATCCAATCCCATCCTCCTTGTCCTCCTTCTAGCCTGAGTTAGTCATGTGATGTAATTCCAACCAATGAGCTTCAAACAATTTTTTTTCTTTATTTAAAATTTTTTGGTTTTCCTTTGTTATTATTATTTTGTTTTGAAATAATCAACTGACAAAGTTGTATACATTGAAGCTGCACAACATGATTATTTGACTACATTTATATCATATACAAGAGGGACTGTGGAGGTGTTAGTTAGAGGGTGAAAAAGGCAAAATCACACCTTCCAGGAGAGTTTTCACTTGCCTAACAGAATGAGAGACTCGAGTGGAGTGCTCTTCCATGAGTAGCTCTCTTTCCTCCTCCCTTCCTGGAATACAAGTGTGGTGCACACAGGGGCAGCAGCCTTTCAGGGATCATGAAGAAAGGTACCAGCTAAGGATGGAACCACAAAAGCACAAGGGATCTTGCACCCTGAGATCTCCATCCAGCACCTTCCCTAGGCCTGGACTGGCCACTTCCAGACCTCCCATTTGGGATGCAAAAGAAATACTGTCATTTTAGGGAAAACAAGAAAGCATGAGTTCATTTGAGTATTTACACTGATCTTTCTTTTCTCTGCCCCTCAAAATCTATTTATATTTTCAATAACTACTATCTCCAACGGTGATTTTCAGTAGGCTCTAGAATCTGACTCCCTCCAGCTGCCCCCAGGCAAGTCAGTGGGTGAAGTCTGCAGAGAGTCTAGCCTCTGCTCCCACAATGGACGGGCTGATCAGCAAGGAGGAGAGTGTGTTCCCCTCTCCCCACACAGGTTAGGCATGGGCATGTCATCTTCCCCCCTTCTTATCTCCCTAGATTTTTTTGTAAAAAAAAAAAAAAACGAGAGAGAAGAAAAAGAAAACTTAGAGTTTTTATACAGAGTTAGAAACACTTTATTTTAAACTTCTGGTATGAACAGGCTGTTTAAAGTTTTCCTCTTTTTTTCATTATTTTTTAAAACAAAAAAAAAATCATCTGAGAACAGAAAACAATATTGAAATTAAGGAAGATCTATAAGAACATGCAAATAGTAGAAATCCGTGATTCTCAATGTAGGGTTCCCTGGATTGGCATGTGGGTTCTTGGGCCCTTCCTCACATCTACTGCATCAAAGCTCTGTGGATGGCCCAGCAGTCTGTGTTGACTCCTCCAGGGCGTCGTGATGCCCGTTCCAGGGAGCTACTGCTCAGGGCCGTGAGCAGTTCAGCTCTGCCCCCTTCACTTGCACTGAACACATTCATCTACTGAAACGTGAACTCCCGAGAGCAAAGCTTGAGTCTTCCCCCCGCTTTGGTACCAGGGATTGAACCCAGGGGCACCACTTAACTACTCAACCACACCCCCAGCAGTTCTCATTTTTTATTTGAGACAGGGTCCTGCTGTGTTTCTGAGGCAGGCCTTGAGCTTGGGATCCTCCTGTCTCAGCCTCCCAAGCCACTGAAATTACAGATGTGTGCCACTGCACTGGCCCTGAGTCTCCTTCATTGTTCAGTCTCTGTACATGATAGTATGCCTCACACAGAGAACAGTGAGTGAAACTTGCAGGCCAATAAATACATCAGAGAATGACGATGGTGATATTTTACTTTTGAAGCAAGTCCAAATAAAGGCAACTAATACATTTAGTAAAATATACTAGTACCTCCTCAGCTGTAGCTTTGCTTTCTGTGGTTTCAATTACCCCTGGCCAAATGCAGTCCAAACATAAAATGGAAAATACCAGAAATAATTCAAAAGGGTTTAATTGCACACCAGTATCAGTAATGTGATGGGATCTTGAACCATCTCAGACTTCTCTGTTCCATCCATGACAAGAGTCACCTCTGTCCAGTGTATCCACGTTGTGTACACTGCAACCCATTAGTCACTTAGGAGCCACCTGTTTTAAAACCAACTGCCAAAGTATCACAGTGCCTGTGTTGAAGTAGCCATTATCTGACTTTTAAAAGTCCCTAAAGTACAAGAGAAGTGGTGTAGGCCACTTAAATATGTCAAAGAAGAATTGTAAGGTACTTCCTTTAAGTAAAAGTGGGAAAGTTCTCAATAAGAAAAGAAAAAAAAAAATCATGTGTTGAGGTTGCTAATATCTACATTAAAAACAATTCTCCTATCTGAAGGTTTGAAGAGGAAAAAGAAACTTGTACTGGTTTTGCTGACATACCTCAAACTGAAAAAGTGAAAGCTACAATGTGTACGTGCTTAGTTAAGCTGGAAAAGACATTAAATGTTTGTACACAAAAAATAATTATATATGGTCTATGGTGTTAGGATTGGGGCATCCACAGGGGTCTTGGAGAGAATCCTGCATGGATAGCTAGGGACCACTGAAATAATAAAGGACCTGCTTCACAAATCCAAATGAAAGACGCTGCATGTGGAATACTGTTGGGGACGTTAACAATATGCCAGTAGAGAGAAATTCTCTGGCTGTCTCCCACTTCCTGATACGGGAACTTGGCCTACCCAGGAGGCGTTCCCCTGATGTATGTCGAGAGGTCAGACTGCCACTAGGATAGGCTAATGGCTCTGCCAATGTGATTTGCTCATGCTCCCTATGTGCCCTATGATCTTTCTGCTGATTGGCCCATGTCTTCTAAACGCCGTCCAACTCCCTCAACAAACCGAGCTCGTGCTTGGACCAGACTCCCTGAGAGGTCTGAGTGTCTTCTGTCGTGAAGGCTGGGTGGCCACCAGTGGACTCTTACCTCTCCTGATCTCGCCTCACCACTGGGGCGTGCTCCCCCAGCCCTCTCTGTCAGTCAGAGGAGGCTCACCCTGGGTCAGGGGGAGTTCAAAACCCCAGCAACTTTAAAACCCCACCAGAATACCACTACCCTTCTTAGTGCTTCATCAGAACAGCTATGTCTATTATAATTTTTCTTTTCTATTGTGAGTTGCATTTTCTATGCAGAAAAGTACATGAAATATGCATATGCAATATAAAAGTTAGAAATGTCAGAAGCAGGTTACAGAACTCCCATTAAGAAGTAGGGTTTTGAAAGCCATTTAGAAGTAAATGTCTCTTCCTCACCTCCCCCTGAGATAATCTGCACAAAATGTGGAAATGACCCTCCCATCCATGACATCTCTCCAGCCTCGTGCGGACCCTCCAAAGCCATTGTTAGGCTTTGGCCTCTTTCTGAATCATAGAGGACAGACTCTTTGTGGCTTGTTCCTTGTGCTCCAGGTGAGAAACTCAGTGTCTCTGCATGGAGCGTGTTGTTCCCTTGTGTGGTGTGCCCTGTATTTCCATCTATCCCACTTTTATGAGCATTTGAGTTATTTCCCATTCCTGCTGTGATGACAAAGCCCAGATCTACTAGTCACCATCTCAGCCACACTTGCACCACTATGCCCCCCACCCCTCCCCTGCCCCCACTGAATTATGCCGAAGCATTCACAGGCTCATGTCATTCCATCTGTACCTCTAAAGATTTGTTTCATGAATAGGGATTCATAATTGTAATGTTGCAACATGGACCAATCTTCATTGGAGGCAGAGGGATCTTTCAGAATTTATTAAGGAAAAAAATTCTATGACAAATTTCTAAAGATATTATTTTCTGTATTGTTAAACTTTATTTTTATTACCTTTTACACACAGGTCTTAATCCACCTACAGTTGGTTTCGGTGTGGAGGATCTAATTCCATCTTGCTCAGTAGAGGTACCAGGTTCTCTCTGTGACATTCATGGGAAAGACCAGCAGTTTGCCACTGGCCTACAGTACCACTGCTGCCACAGTTAAGGCTTCCATATTTGTGGGCAACAGAGAGAGAATAGAATGGCCAGTGTTCAGGCTTACAATGTGCCCTGTTGTAAATGTCCCAAACCTTGCACCAATGGCCCAGGGCTCTAAGTCCTCTTTTTATCTAGAGAGTGAGAGCTCATTGGTTCTTCTGAAGGGCCACAGCTATCCTTAGCCTCTACAGTTCCCTATGAATTCTAGAATCAGCTCATCAGGCTACAAAATAATTTGGTTAGCATAGCATAATAAGCCAATTTGGAGAGAGTTGATATCTATACATATTGACTCTCTGAATCTGTGAGCATAATACATATCTCCTTTTTTTTTTTTTTTTTGTCTTCTTCAATACATTTGATTGGAGTTTCTGTCAGTGTCTCTCTGAAGCAAATCTGCATGAATTTATTGTATAGAGTCTTAGGCAATTGTATTTTTATGCTAGTGTAAAGTATTAAATTTGACTTCCATATGCTGGTAGTAAATAAAATTATAACTGATCTTTATATTGATTTTATATCCAGCAGTCATGTTAAATTCTTATTAATTCTAATACTTTACCTAGAGTTTTTCAATATTTGTAGCAATCCATTGGCGTATAAGAAATTATCCCAAAACCCGGTGGCTTAAAGCAATGATAAATATTTATCACTCATGGTTTCTGCAGGTGGGGAATTCAAACAGGAATGGTTCTTTCTGTGTTTAATGTCTTCAGCTGGGCACTGGAATCATTTAAAGTCTTTTTTTCTTGCCAGCAGTTGATGCTGACTATGAGCTAAGAACGTAGCTGCAGCTCTCCACTACAACATCCCCATGTGACCTCTCCATGTGGTCTAGGCTTCCTTCCAACATGGTGGCCATGTTCCAAGAGCCAGTGTCCTGATAAAGAGAAAGAGAAAAAGAGGGTCAGAACATGACTTCTTCTGAATTCTATTGGTGTTGGGTGTCACAAATCCTGTCCTAGATTCAAGAAGAGGAAGCACAGGCATCTTTTCTTGGTGGGAGGAGTCTCTGAAACACTCAGATGCATAGCATCTGAGATACTAATGGAGCCATGGTGGAACATACCATCTTCCACAATAATGCATATGCAAAAATTATCTGCAAATAGTGAAAATTATTTTTCTTTTATAATCCTTATTTATTTTTTTCTAGCCATGCCACGATACCAGATACCAGATAACTTTAATAACATGCCAAAGAGAAGGGGTAAGTATAAAACTTTTTTTGCTATAATAAAGGGAAATGCTCTTAAACATGTCACCATTAGGAATGTTTTCTGCAGGTTTATGCAGAGGTACCTGTGATGGTATGATACCCATGTCCCTCGTGAAGAAGGATTTTCTACCCACTGTGAGAATCCGGGTAGAAGACATCCCCCAGCTTCAGGTCTACCTGGTTGCAGAGAATGGTCCCAGTTGAAGTCCTGAAGCTACACCCTGTCCTGGACAGCCCATCTCTGGAGAACACACAAGGCGGGAGAAGGAAGGAAGATCTTGGAATTTGGGCTCAGCAGAGAGTCCTCTGACAGGCAGTTTAGCTCCAGAATCTTCACACAAATACTGAGTCTTCTGAGGATTGATGGGCCTGTGTCAGCTCATGTCTTCCTTGGACAATCCAGCTTCCTATCTAAGTGTTGATCCCTACTTGGTGCCTTGCAGCAACCTGAGCACCTGCTTTCAGAAAACCCATTTTGCACCTGTTGGCACAGGAGTGGAAGGATGAGGCAGGCAGTGAGAGGGGGTTTGGGAAATTCATGACTTACAACTAGGCAGGAGGAGGACTCTACCCACGATGGGAGGGGGAAGGGGGAGAGTATTCACAGGAAATGGAAGCCCAGATATCACATTTACTAGAAGTGAACTGGAAAAGAGCATTTCAGTGGAAAAGAATATGTATAAGAAGCATATCTAAATTTGAGACATCTGGAGGAAATAGTAACTCCTAAGGATATCTACAGTAGGTCAAATGGTGTTGTAATGCTCAACTGTGTCATACTTCTTGTGTTAGTCAGCAGCACTCCATCACTGTGACAAAATTTCCAAAGGAATCAATGTATAAACAAAAAAGAGTTCATTTGGCTCATGGTTTCATAGATTTCAGTCCCTGGTCATTTGGCCATGTTGCTTTTGGGCCTATGGTGAGGCAATACATTATGGTAGATGTGCAGGGTAGAAGAAAACTGCTCACTTAATGATGGCCAGGAGGCAGAGTCAGGATCCCAATATCTCCTTCCAGGGTGCACTCTCAATGACCTAACCTCCTCCCCCTAGACCCCACCTCTGAAAGGTTCCACAATTTCCCAATAGCACCAGTGACTGGGGACCAAGTCTTTAACACATGGCCTCTGAGGGATATTTAAGATCCAAACCCTAACCCTAACCCTTTAGATTTTTTTTTCTTTTGACTATTTATATCTGTGATATTTACCTAGATGTGCATGTATAAGATCAAAGAGTAAATATGCATAAACTTTTTGACAAGTATTGCCCAACTTGCTTCTATAGCTGTTGTATTATTTTCAATTTATAACAGTGTAAAGCATGCTTGTTCCCACAGTGTCACCAGCAGAGAATGTTGTCTAATTAAACATATTGTTTTTTGTGGTTATTTTTTAATTTGTAGACTGTGAGGTCTGAGCCACACAGGGGACAGCTCCATCACATTTTATCATATTGACAGACTATGAGCCCCTTTGTGTGGTGATTGTTCCTATGAAGACTAGGAAGGAGTCCTCAATATAATTTGATTCCCAAGCAGTAGAGCTAGTGTTCTATCCTATCCTTCCTCTTCCAATGGATTACCCCGCTCCTAAGACCTGTGGAATTTCCTTCAGTGTGGTGATAGAAAAGACCAAAGAAGAGTTTTGTTCACTTGGGTGAGGAAATTTCACATGAGCCAATTCTCTTTGCTAAGGGAGTAGGGGTATTTTCAGGGAACAGGTATTGAGCAACAAATGCCACACAGAGGTGACCATTACTACCCTCAGAAAACTCCGGCAATTAAGACATCTGTACTAATCTTGGCTATGGAGAGAAAGGGAACCCACAGAATAGATGTAGACATAGATACATAGAAAGAAGTTTGTTATGAGCATTTGGCTCATGGGATGTTGGAGACTGAGAAGTTTCACCTGCTATCTGCAAGCTGGAGACATAGGGAAGCTGCCAATGAAATTCAAAGGTTCAATGTCCAAACACCTGAGAGCTGTGGGAGCCAAAGGTTCAAGTCTCCTTCTGAGTCCGAAGGCCCGAGAACCAGTATCCCTGGCATCAAAGAGCAGAAGATGAATATCCCATCTCAGGCAGACAGAGTGAATTTAAGAGGGGATAAGTGACGCTTACTGTAGTGAGATTGCTACACCCAAAGAGGCTGGGAAGCAGGGCCCCGTCCTCATGTGTTGGTCAGAACCAATAATATATTCTTTGGACAACCTTGAGTTTCTCAGGCAAGCACTTTCAAGGATACTAGGAGTCATCCTAGGACGGCAGCCTTGAGCTATTGGAAACTGAGTTAGTGTTTGTTCAAGTCCATGGGTCAAGATTGTTGTCTACTTGACAAAGGATCTCAAGAAGAGAATGGCCTCCTTCTTTTAAGGTTCCCCTCCAAACAATAAGCAGAAAGCAATACCCCATTTCCTAACTGCCACTGGTTGGTAGTGTTTTATTGGCAATAAATCTCCACCTACAAAAATTACTTACCCACCCACCCAAAGAGCCATCAAATCTAGAAAGCCAGCAACTTAGGCAATTCTGGCTTCCATAAAATAATAGTATGAATCCTCCCTTTACTTGCTCTCACAAAAGTGACATATGGTGAAGCCTCTTTCTCCTCACACGATCCATAATTCAGACAGAAGTGCTGCCTACTTCCTCATTAGCTAAATTGTATTCATTGCAGAAAGCAGCTTTTGGTAGCAGTATCGATCAGCAGGAAGTACGATGGAAAAAATTAACACCACGTGAAAAACTCCAGTGTCTGGAGTGTAACTCGCCATCTGGGAGTGACTTATTAGGAAAGAAACAAGGAAGCAGTGTCCGGATATTACCTCTCCATTTTACATATGCAAGCAGCCCTCGTTAATCTGAGCCCTGCCAATGTGGCGTTTGCAGTAACTCAGACAATCCCGATCCCCAGCAAGGAGAAGATGCCACTCAAAACATTTAACCTTCAAGTTTCTAATATGAGTCAGGTATCCACTTGTTTTTGTATGTAACCTTGCATTTGGTACCCAAGACAGACAGTGTACACAGAGGGAAAAAGTCCATCTTTTTTTAAATTTTTTTTTGTTTGAAATTCTCAGATTTCAGTTGCTTTGACAATTTAATTCCCTTTCTTCATTTTAAAGAAATACCATTTTACGTGACAAGAACCATTTTCTTTTTTTCTCCCTTGTGCAGTATTTTATCTATAACAACTTTTCTCAACATAAGTAACAAAGAACTATTTTAAATAAATGGTCAAGGTAGAAATGTAATAAATAAGGGGCTGAGACTCAGCCCTGACAAATCCACACCAAAAATGACAACATTTGTTAGTGAAGATACACATTATCTTTCCTTTTGTGTGTTCTAATAATTGGACAATTATCCCTCTCCCAGTAAATTAAAATAAAATTATCCTCTCCTCAATCCGTTATCCAAGTTTTTTTAAAATAATTTCCTACTTACTTGCAGTTCCAAAATTGTTTTTATTTCACTGTTTTTGTTTTTTTTTTTTTTTTTTTTTTTTTTGTAATCAGTTCACTCCCCCAGATGAAGCTTAAATGGGTTGAATAAAAATGTAAACTGTTTCCAAAGAACATGAATTGACCCAAATAATTGAGTGAGAACTTGAAGTTAATTGGAGAGGGGATCTATCAGGAGGCAGGAACAATAGTAGGAGGTAAATAGCATGTAATTATTCATTTCTTCCATTCACACTTCTTTTGTGTTTATTGTAAAGTTTTAATTTGTTGTGAAATGATTTCAAATTAAAGCTAATCATCAGCTATATATCAACGCTTTTATTGCAACAAATATATAATATTTGTCTCCATGTCAAAGCACTATGTTGGGGAGAGCCAGATGAGGAGCACCAGGCAGATTCCTGCCACCCGAGGCAAAAAAGCCACAAATTCAATCTCCTACCATGGCTGCCAACGACAGTGCTCCACTTTTTGACCCCACTTTGCACAGTGCTCTCTGTGTCGCACTGTGTCCTCTCAGCATCTTACGAAGACAATAGTCTCTAAATTTAGGGCTCACCGTGTTATGGTTTGGATGTGAGGTGTCCCCCCAAGAAGCTCGAGACAATGCAAGAAGGTTCAGAGGAGAAATGATTGGGTTGTAAGAGTCTTAACCCAATCAGTGAATTAATCCCCTGATAGGGATTAACTGAGAGGTGATCAAAGTGGTGGGGTGTGGCTGGAGGAGGCGGGAACTGAGGCATGGCTTTGGGAATGCCTTTGTATCTGGTGAGCAGAATCAATCTCTCTCTCTCTCTCTCTCTCTCTCTCTCTCTCTCTCTCTCTCGGCTTCTGGATCACCATGTGAGGGCTGCTTCTCTCCACCACCCTCTCCCACCATGATGTTCAGCCTCACCTTGAGCCCTGAGGAATGGAGCAGGCCTTCTATGGACTAAGACCTCTGAAACCATGAGCCCTGAAATAAACTCTTCCTCCTCTATAGTTGTGTTGGTCAGATCCTTTAGTCACAGCAGCAAAAAAGCTGACTAAAACACACTGTAATCCCATATGGCCTAATCCTCACGTATTTGTAACAGCAAGGATCCTATTTCCACATGTGGCCATGTTCTGAGGTTCTGGGTGATCATGAATTTGGGGGGCAGTATTCTACCTACTATAGCTGGTTTTAAAATGGTGCTGGGGAAAGAGGGAACAGCCTGGGTTGGACCAAGACCCCCATAAGTTAAGAGTGAGATGGAGTAGGCGCCCTATAGTGGGCTTCAAGGGAAATAGGGCCATGCGGGGTTTATCATCTGGGCCCAACTTGGCTGGCCCTCCCATACCATCTCTCTTCCCAGCACAAAGTTGACTTACTCTGGTCACCCTAAACTTCTCATGTCTTTGGGACATATGGCAGGTCATCTACCGTGCCTCTTCAGATTAGTTAATGAAATGTGTCTATCTCCATGGTTCCAATTGGGATCTCAAAGCTGGGACAATGGAAACTAATTGCCCTTGTATTCCATAGATGGAGCTAGGCCCATCCCTGCCACATCCACCAAGACAGGGACACAACAAGTCCTGAGACCCTCAGCTCAAACTCCCCACCAACCTATCTATCTACAAAAACGTTTCAGACATGCATTCAGCAGATGTGTGGACATGCCCAGCACCAGCTGAAGCGGGAGCCAAAGGAAGCTTCTCCTCCTCTCAGTCGTTCTTGTCAGATATTTTGGTTAAACCAACAAAAATCTGACACGTCATGTGACCATAAATTAGATCCTTTTACTGCTTCGTCATTTGCTCAAAAACACACAAAACTCATTTATACAGAAAACTGAAAGAGAATGAGAGGTGGGGAGAAAGAAAGAAAAGGAAATAAGAGGGGAAAAAAATGGCAGATCCTATTTTCCTAAGACTCTCTTTTATGTAAACCCAATTTTGTCAATAACAATGCACACTTATTTTAATGGAGATTCTAGTTGTATAGTTTCTTAACGATTATAATGTGTCAGAGAGTGGGATTATGCAAGAGCAAATTACAGACTATTCTCATTGAGGAGATTGAGGAGAAACCCCTGTTGACCTGTTCCCTGAAGATTCCCAGTCTGAGGCCCCTCTGGATATGCCAGTGTTTGCTTGAGATCCCTCTTTGCAGTAGGTGGCACCCAGGGAGCACAGGATGGGACTTCTCCTCCCCACAGTGCAGGGAGATAAAAATGACAGATCCTGGACTTGAGGTAAAACAAAACAGAACACAATCTAATTGTCGCTGCCTGAAGCGATGGCCGCTTGGAGCAGGAGCAACGACGCCGCGGGAATAAGTTCAGAGGCAGACTGGAAACGAACAGGCTCTTTATTCTGCCAGCTTCTCTCTCCGGCTCCAGCTACAACTCCAACACCATACACACTCCTCCAACCACCACACAATGGCGCCGGCCCGATCCACAATGTCTCGGGTCAAGTCTTGCGAGACCGTAGAAGGTGGTAATGCTGATTTTGAGGCTTCGTGTTCTCCACTGCAGCGTCCCAGGTGACGCTGTGCAGGCTGTGTCCCCACAATCTGGGGAAACCAGTGGTTCCTCAAGAGGACGCCAGGACACCAGGAAGGACAAAAATGGTAAGAAATGGGATGACAAGAACTTGGAACATCAGATCGACAATTCTGTGAGCAATCTAAGGCAGATCACATCCCGCTCTGGACACAAACGCAATCAGCATGAGGAAGGTCAAGAAAAGCGATGTGAATCCAAACAAGACAAAAAAATCTCTGGTTTCTCTCAAAAGGGTTCAAACACGATTGTTAATACAAACAGGAGATCAACCTTATAAAAGTACAATATGTGGGAAAGGTGTCATTTGTCCCAGTTTTATTCAAAGTCATGAAGAAACACATATGGGTTGGCAACTCTGTGAATGGAAACAATGTGGTGAAGCCATTTCTTCTCTCACAGGTGTTCAAAGACACATGACAACACACAGTGGAAGTAAAAGTTATAAATGTGAGGTATGTGGGAAAGCCTTTCATTTTTCTTTTTTATTTAGAAGACATGAAAGACCTCATTATGGTGGAAAACTCTATGAATGTAAACAAGGTGGTTTAACCTTTACTTCACTTACGAGTCTCCAAAATCACATGTTCATGCACACAGAGAATGCACGTTTTGAATGTAAGATATGTGATAAAGACTTTGGTTACCTCAGTTTATTTAGAATACATCAAGAAATGCATATGGGAGAGAAGCCCTATGAATGTAAGCTGTGTGGCAAAGCCTTCACTGAGTCTTCTAGTGTTCAGAGACAGGAACAAACACATACTGGTGAGAAGCCCTATAAATGTCAACAATGTGGCAAAGCCTTCACTCAATCCTTTCACCTTCACTCACATGAACAAACTCATACTAGAGAGAAGCCCTATAAATGTAAGCAGTGTGGCAAAGCCTTCACTACTTCCTCTAGCTTTAAGGTACATGAACGAACACATACTGGAGAGAAGCCCTATGAATGTCAACAATGTGGCAAAGCCTTCACTCAGTCCTCTCAACTTCACTCACATGAACAAACCCATACTGGATTGAAGCCCTATGAATGTCAACAATGTGGCAAAGCCTCCACTAGGTCCGATTACCTTCACTCACATAGACGAACTCATACTGGAGAGAAGCCCTATAAATGTCAACAATGTGGAAAAGCCTTCACTCAGTCCTCTCACCTTAAGAGACATGAACAAACACATACTGTAGAGAAGCCTTATAAATGTAAGCAGTGTGGCAAAGCCTTCAATAGATCCTCTATACTTAAGGTACATGAACGAACACATACTGGAGAGAAGCCCTATGAATGTAAGCAGTGTGGAAAAGCCTTCACTGAGTCCTCTAGTCTTCAGAGACATGATCGAACACATACTGGAGAGAAGCCCTACGAATGTCAACAATGTGGAAAAGCATTTGATACATCCTCTCAGCTTAACATACATAGAAGAATGCATACTGGACAGAAGCCCTATGAATGTCAACAATGTGGAAAAGCCTTCACTACTTCCTTTTCCCTTCAGATACATGAACAATCTCATACAGGAAATAAGACTAATGAATGTCAAAAATTTGGCAAAGCCTATGACACATGAAGTCATCTTCATAGGCATGGATGAATACATACATGAATGAAGACTTATGAATGTAAAGAATGTGGAGAAACCTTTGTTACATACTCTCAGCTTTACATACATCTAAGGAGACACACTGGAAAAAAGACCCATGAATGTAAAAAAATGTGAAAAATCTTTGTTACATCTTTTCTGCTTCTCTCATGTAAATAAACGCATGTGCAGAGAAATCTTTCTGATGAAAAAAAAAAAGAAAAAAAAGAAAGTGGTAATGCTTGAACATCTTTTATGGCTCACAGCTAACCACAATCTTAGCTATCTCCTTAATTAGGGCTCCTACATCTAACCATAAATGCCAACCTTTGATTCCCAGCTTTGCAGAATGGGAGGAGAGTTCTATACTCTCCAAATTTCCATGTCCGTATCTGCAACAGGAGGAGGGGAACACCTCCCCCAGAAGAAGCAGAAGATAGCTGAGTATACTGTCCAAAAATCAGGCATATTGTAGATACTTTGCAAGCACCTACGGCAGCCCCGCAGGCACACTGCAGGCACCCAGGGTAGCAAGAGCTAGAGGCAGCGAAGGGAAGGAAAAGCACTGGCAGAAAGGAAGTACCCTGTGAACATTGATGTGAGGCCTGAGGATGATAATGTCCAAGTTATAGGTTCAATTATACCCCCAAAAGATATGTGGAGGCCATAATCCCTGGGATCTAAGAATGTGAACTTTTGTGTAAATAGGGTTTTTTGCAGATGCAATCAAGTAAGGACGAGGTACCTAATCTGACATGATGGCGGCCATGCAAGAAGGCAGCCTGAAGACAGAAGATCAGCAGTGAGGATGGAGGCTGAGATGGGAGGGTCAGCTCCATAAGCCAAAGAACACCAAGAATTTTTGGCAATCACAGAAACTAAAAGAAAGCCAGGCAAGAAAATCTCCCTTAGAGATTTCAGAGATAGCATGATCCTGCTGGCAAGTTAATTTGGACTTCCAGCCTTCAGAAGAACTAAGGAAATACATTTTTGTTATTTAAAGCCACCCAAGTTCTAGAACTTTGTTCCATGGCATCCCTAGAAAACTAATACAGATTATGTATTTGTCTGTTTTTCATTACTACAATGAAATAACTGAGGCAGGCTTAGTGTATAAAGACAGAATGTTCAAGGGCATGACATTGACCTTGGCTTGTTCTAGCGAGGACCTGCTTGACTGTCACTTCATGGTGGGAGTATGTGTGTCAGGGAGAGAACACATCTCCAAACAAGAAACAGGGAGTGACTGGGGTCCAATGGTCCCTTTAGAGGGTAGGGCCCCCAAAGGATCTAAGCACTTCCCACTAGTCCCCACTCTAAAAAGTAAGTACCACCTCTTGACTTCACCACACCGAGGACCAAGTTCCCAAGACATGAAGCTTTGGGAAGCAAAGAGCATTCCAGCCAGAGCAGTCAGAGAACCAATTCCCAAAGCTGGTGATCTATTGGGGTCAGTCTCTTCTGCTTCCACACAGTGCCCCCTACAGCATTTCCTACTGTGAGGACGCCGATTCTTCTTTAGGACTTGGGTACCAGTGTCAGGGGGTTATTTACTATCCATGTGTCCACAGGCACGATGGCAGTGCCTACATACAGCTCAGCATGTGATCTCCCCACGACTTCTCCCTGCTAGACAGTCTCTGAAGTCTGGGCAACAGTTTCAAACTGTAAATCTGATTGCTGGCTCACCCTCCACCAAACCCCATGTTCTTTTTTTTTTAAATTTATTTATTTTTTATTCTAAGATGTTATAAATGACAGCAGAATGCATTACATTTCATATTAAACATATAGAGCACTTTTTTTACAAATCTCTGGTTGTATGCAAAGTATATTCACACCATTCGTGACTTCATACATGCACTTAGGGTAATGATATCCATCTCATTCTACCACATATTCTTAAGGTAAGCACACCACCCTCTTGCAATCCCTGTGGGCAATCCCTCTCCACCTGCCTCATCTGGCTTCCTACAGCTCTGAAGCTAAGTCTTGGTCCTGCCAAGAACAGGAGGGAGCATGGTGCAACCAATAAATTGAAAGGTCAGGTCCGTGACCTCTCACGTGACATCCCGCTAGCAAAAGTGGCCCTTATCTCTCCCTCCTCCTGGTTAGTGCCCACCACCGTTCAGGTCAAACATCACATCACTCTCTTTAGGGAAGCTAGTCAGACCCAAGATGCCATTTCCATTTCTTCATAGTAGCATTTGCCACAATTTATGTATTTGTGTTATTCTCATGTTAATGATTCTTGAGACATCGTGGGCTATAAATGCTAAGACAGAAACAGAGTCAGGTTACTCAGAATTTCTTCCTCAATATGTGGCCTAATACCTACCATGTAAAAAGAGCTCAATATACTTCAGATGGGTGAGTGGACAGATGGATGGATGGACAGATGGGTGGATGGACAGATGGGTGGGGGATGGATGTCTTAGCTTAGGCAGGTGGACATCTCCATTTATGAGGACTGGTAAGTACAGGGTGCCCAGAATCTAGGTCTGAGAGATGCTTTCTTTACTCTCTCAGGTCCCCTAGTCACACCAGCATGGAATTCTGGACACCCCTACTGACATCTGTCGTTTTGATTTCCAACCACTTTTGCCAGGCTTCGGATCTGTTGACCCCCCTGGTCCGATACCCTCACTTTCTAAGAAACTTCCTGTCTGTGGTCTTGTGGAATCAGTGCAGTGTTGATGCTGGTTATCTATGGACCAAAAGACCGTCTTTCCCGAACACATGCCATTTGGTTTGGGTCACGTCATTTGCATGTCATTAACCCTCATAACTGTGAAACTATATGCTATTACCTTTTCTTGGTAGATTACATAAGGCAGTTTATGAAAGAAAATAGAAAAAGTATTTCAGAGTGGTTAAATGACTTCCCCAAGGTTAAAAAGGAAGGAAGCCACAAAACTGAGATTTCCAACTAAATCCATTATTTTTTCCCTCTCAATCACCATTCATGTTTTTTTTTTTTTTTTTTACTCAGGATATCTTTTAGTGTTATCCAAAGATATCCTCACTTTGAGACATGTACATTTGTTCTCAGTCTGAATTTAAGCTTTTCTTCATTGCCAATGTTCAATTTAAATTCTCAGTTCCCACCTACTAAAAGAAATAAAGGATAAAATAATGAAGAGACCTGGGCCCAGTGAAAAGAGATGTCATATCACAGAAAATCTTGATTACTCCACTGGAAATGTGCTGCTACTGCATAATGTGCACAGGAGCTTTGGAGAAAAGTCTTTAAAAATTAGCCGAGGTTAAATAATCAGGATGAATGCACCCGAGCTGAACAGATTATAGCATTCTAAGAGAAACTTTACACAGGATGGAGAAAAATGTTATAAAATTAAAATTAATGAGAATAAGTTTGACATTCATGTGTGAGTTTAAATTAACACGGATATGAAAAAAAATGGCACATTCTTCCAAAGAGCAGATGGGAGGGAAGGTACCACAATGGCGGGTTCCTTCTGCAGGTCTGGGGGCGACGCAGGCCCTGCTTCAGAGCTCTTCCCAGGTAAACTCACACTTGGCTTACATCAAGTTCAAGTTTCTTATTCCTTCCCTGTAGCTCATCCTCCCTGAGCTAGAGATTTCGATTGTTATCTTTGCGATCTATTTTTTCTATACCAGAAGGAGTCCTGATTTAAGCAGAAAACATATAAAAGGATGGCATATTTCAAAAGGCAAAGATTGAGATCCAAGTGGACTTACATTTGCATTCTGGCTCCGTCTAGCTGTGAGACGCTGAGCCTCTCACTGAATTTTTCAGTCTTAGTTTCTCAGCATCAACAATGGCGATCAGACACCCCTCTCACAGTCCCGTCAGAAGGAGCTGGTGCTATTCAATGTGCTGGGATGATGTTTGACTGACACACAGTACGACTCTCCATTGGGGGGTCTCTGATACAAATGATAACACCAGATGCTTAGAGAAAATGGTTTTTTAAAAAGGCATTTTGGAACAAGTTTGCGGAAGATACACCTGCACTCCCATTGTTTATTACAGCACCATTTACAATACCCAAGCTATGCAGTCAACCTACATGACAATCAGTGGGTGAATGCATAAAGAAAACACGGCATCCACATGGAGTAGTAGAAAGCCATTCAGCCATAAGGAATGGAATGCTGTCAATCACTATGACATGGATGAGCCTGGAGCACATTATGTTAAGTGAAATAAGCCAGACACAGAAAGACAAATATTGCATGGTCCCACTTTTGTGTGGAGTCCCCAAATTAGACTGCATAGAATTAGAGAGGACCATGGTGGGGGTGGTTATCGGGGAGGGCAGAACGATGAGGTGTTGACAAAAGATACATAGTTCCAATGAAGGTGAATACGTTCAAGAGGTATATTGAACAGCATGGCAACTGTAGTTATTGGCAATATTTTGTATTCTGAAAAAAATGCAGAGATTATCAAGTGTTCTCACCATAAAAATGATAACTAAACAAGGTGACACATTTGTCAATTAACTAAATTTAATCTTCTATGCTGCATATATACCTTAAAGCATGTTGTACACATAAATACATGCAATTCTAATGATCAACTAGAAAGTAAAAATTAAAAAAAAAATATATATTGGGTGGCTCACTTCTTTGGGGGAAGACTGGCAATTAAACTCATGTATAGATTTCCAGCAATGTCCCAAATAAAGCCTTATGAGAAACCATTGCTGCCTACAAAGAGTGAGAGGAAACTGCTTCTCTTCCTCCAGCATTGTCCCTCCTGCCCAGGGGGCATCCTGTCAGAGGTAAAGCTCTGACCTCCTCACACCCTGGCTTGGGCAGGAGCTACTGCCCTGCACCGTCACCTGCTCATCTGAACATCACAGCAAAATACACTTGACCCTGTCACTTAATGCGTCACAATTGAGAATACAACGCCAGCCAAAGCAGGTTCAGCACTTTTTCAACCCGACACCTCCTGTTTACTCTCCACACAGCTTCCCTGACCCCACTAGACATAAACTCATGCGGACAAGACCAGTTTGATCACTCAGCACCATCCATGCCCAGAAAGAGACCAGCCACGGTGCTCTGTAAAAGATTAGTAAATGAATAAACTAATCCAAGTGAGAAATTGGGTCACAATCTCTCCTGGGAGCTCTCCCCTGTTAGACAGTGAGTAGAACAAGGCCCCAGAAAGCTTTAACCTCCACAGTAGACCAAGGTCTGGTGGAGGCGGTGAAAGAGAGAAAAGGCAGCTTGCTTGGGAATTAAAGACAGCTTCTGGCCAGCAGCCCTCCTTGCTGGGTCAGCCAGAGGTATGTCTGCCAGCCTCCCTCGAAGCTGCCTGTATTTCCCCTTCATTGACCCACAGGGCCTATAGTCCACTTCTCACGGAGGAGAATCGTGCACAGGGAAAAGAGATTAGCCACTCAATGGTATCTTCCAGGGACTGGTTTCACGAGTCCTTGACACACCAGAATCTGCTCTTGCTCACATCCACCGTATCTGAGGGTGACGTGTTTGCACATAGACTGTGCACAGCCTGCCATGTATTTGACCTGATCTCTAGACCCATTATAATACCTACCACAATGAAGATGCTATGTGTTCAGGTTTGCATATGTGGAATCTCCTGAAAGCTCATGTATGAGACAATGCAAGAGTGTTCAGAAGTGGAATTATTAGAGTATAAGGAATATAACTGTTTTAGTCAGCTTTTTCACTGCTGTGACTAAAAGATCTGACCAGCACAATTGTAGGGGAGGAAAAATTTATTTGAGGGATCACAGTTTCAGAGGTCTTAGCCCAGAGAAGGCAGGCTCCATTCCTCAGGGCTCAAGGCGAGGCAGAACATCATGGCGGAGTGTGTGGCAGAGGGAAGCAGCTCACACCATGGTGGTAGAGAGAGACTCAAGCTCCAGTTACAAAATATATACCCCAAGCCAGGCACGGTGGCGCACACCTGTAATCCAGCACTTGGGAGGCTGAGGCAGGAGGATCGCGAGTTCAAAGCCAGCCTCAGCAATGGCGAGGCTCTTAGCAACTCAGTGAGACCCTGTCTCTAAATAAAATACAAAAAAGGGCTGGGGATGTGGCCCAGTGGTCAAGTGCCCCTGAGTTCAATCCCTCATACCACCAAAAAAAAAAAAAAAAAAATCAAAATATATACCCCATAGCCACACACCCCAGTTAACCACGTCCTCCAGCCATAGCCCTCCAGCCTCTAGTTACCACTCAGTTAATTCCATCAAAGATCAACTCACTGATTGGGTTAAGATTCTCACAATCAAATCATTTCTCCTCTGAACCTTCTTGCACTGTCTCACACATGAGCTTTTGGGGGACACTTCACATCCAAATCGTAACAATAACCTAATCAGTGGATTAATCCATTTGATGAATTAGTAACTTGAATGCACTTCGGGCAGACGGGCTGTGGCCGGAGGAGGTCAGTCACTGGGGGCATGCTCTTGGGGACTATATCTTGTCCCTGGCTCTGGCATTCTCTCTCTGTTTCCCAGCTGCTATGAATGTTCTTTCTCTCTTCAGATTCAGAGCAATGGAGCAGGAAGAGCATGAACTGAACCTTAAGCCATGAGCCCAAAATAAACTTTCCCTCCTCTAAATTTTTCTTGTCAGGTATTTTGGTCACAAAGATGAAAAACGGACTCACTATGTAAATAGTCATTGGACTGTGCTGTTTAGGGAATAATGACAGGGAAAAGGGTGTATGTGTTTGTGCAGACGCTGTCATTGTTGCCCTAACTACATAGAACACTCATGAGAACCCAGAAAACAGGGCTCAACCCACCAGAGCTGCAGAGACAGGGCCCATGCCATGGTAGAGGCCTCAGCTGCGTGTACCTAAAGCCACTTGACTTGTGATGTCAACGTAGCACTCAGGATCAGTGGTTATTATATGTGATTGGAAGCTGGTTGAATCTATGGATGCAGAACTTGTGGCTCTAAAGGGCCAGCTGGGAGTGCCAAAACATCCCTACCTCCCACCTGCCGGAAGTCCTCTAGTTCTCCCCATGTCAATTCAGTGTAGCAGCAGGGATCTCTGGGAGTCATGGGAAAACAGCATCAAATGACAATTACAGTGAACTCAACTGTCACTGGAACCTGGCTGCATCTGAGTCCACTAGGCCCTCCCCTCATCCAACCCGCACCACATGCTACAAGCAAGGAAGAGCCGTGGTTCCTTTTCACAGACGAGGACACAGCATAGAGGGGCTGCCTGATTCCCACAGTCACACAGTCCATCGGAGCCAGACCCCAAGCCAAACTCCTGCCATTGGCTTCTGGGCCTCAGAGCACGAGAGAGAGGGGGATTTAAAAAGCAGGACCATGCCGTGTTTAATTCTCCTTCCACATATTACCAGTGAGACATCAATGAAGCTATTATATCTTCCAAATCAGAATTGCCTGCTACAAAGAGAGAGAGAGACAGAGAGAGAGAGAGAGAGAAATATCAGAGGAGAAGACTAATTCTTAGAGATGAAAATTATTATAGCCAATATTTTAAACATGTGATAGAATAAAGAATAAAATTCAGCAATATAAATGGGAATTTATCAAATATCATTGTAAGATACACCAATGGAATTATTGATTAAAATGTTAACGTGCCCCTACCCTTTGACCCAACAATCCCACCCCCAGGAGGTGCCTTGCAAATGTGCTTAGTCACTGCATGGAACAGACTCTGGGATTTGTTTTCAGCATCTCTGGCAGCGCCTAGACCCTGGGAGCTTCTCAGATGCCCTTTGCCAAGCACGATGTGAAACACAGACAGCTTTGCGACAGACCCTGTGTCGACGGTTTGTTTGGGGGGAGGGCACAAATAGTATTCCTGTTCTATAAATCCTGGGAACATGGGTCCATGTGTTGATATACATGTGTTGGGAAGATGTCCATGAACTAGAAATTAAGTGCCAACAGCACCAACAAGATGGGGCGGGGGGGGGGGGTCACACCAGGGAGCTGGGCTCTCCCCACTGGACTTACCTACTGCAGTGTGTCTTCAAAGAGCATGGGCAACTTTTGTAGTAAAAAAGACTTGCTGAAAGATGTGAGAAGCTCAAAGGAGAGAAAGCAAGCTGCAGCTAGCCTTGGCCCCCACCTGGGTGGGGGCTTTGCTGTAAGCTACCTGGTACCGAAAACCGGGAGGAAAACTCTCGGAGGCAGAGTAAAGCTATTACTACTTTTACTTCTACTTTCTTAGAGAGAGCTTAGAGAGAGAAAGAAAGATTTTTCTTCTTCTTAGGAAGAGCTTAGAGAGAAAGATTAGAGATAGCTTTTTCTTCTTCTTCTTAGAGCTTAGAGAGAAAGAGAGAGAGCTTGAAAAGAGAGAGATTTCTTCTTTAGAGAGAGAGAGAAAGCTTAGCTTTTAGAGCTTCTTTCTTCTTTGTTCTTTCTTCTTTCTTCCTCGGGAGCCTCGGCCTGACTCTGACCAGCAATTACTTCTTCTATCTGGTTTCTCTTCTGTAACCGCTCTGCCTACGTTCTGGCCGCTCTGATTCTTTTCTTTTTCTCCGACCCGAACTCTTCTTCCGAACCGAGCGACTGCATGACTGACTGAGTGAATTCATTCTTCTCCTCCTCCAACCGCTTTCACCCGGTTATATACCTTTAGCTTTGCGGGTGCCTCACGTGCATTTACAGGTGTGTCACATACATACTTATTATCAGGTGGAACTTATGGCTTCCAGCTGACCGCAATAGCCATCTCCCTAATTGGGGCTCCTTCACTTTGCTCCTTCGCTTTCTCTCCCAGAGGTGCAGTTTGCTCACGAGTGACATTAATGCAGCACCTGCAAGCTGGCTGCTATGGGACCAGAGCCTAAACAAGGAGCAGAAAAGGGATGGGCTAGGCGAAGGGCCCTGGTGCCTGAGGATGAGCTAGGAGTCCACCACCTTCTGAGTCCTGCCCAGGCCACTGGCTTCGCTGTGTCCACAGAAAAGCCGACTGATGACTCTGAGCTTGTATTAGACTCCTGAGGCTGCAGTGACAAAGAGCAAAAGCAGCTCAGGAGGCCAGAAGCCGGGTAACAAGGTGTCAGCAGGCTTGGTCCCTCTTGACAGCTCTGCAGAAGCCTCCTCCAAGGCTCCCTCCTGGCTTCAGGTGGTCCCAGTGGTCTTGGCATGACTTGGCTTGTGGACACATGGCTCCAGTCTCTGCCTCTGTCTTATATAGTGACATCCCCTTGTGTCCCTGCGTGTCCTCCCATCTTCTTATAAGGACATCAGTCACTGGGCTCACCCTATTCCAGTATAAGCCCATTATAATGTGATGACAATGTCTACCAAGATCCTATTTTCAAGTAGGACCACAATGACAGGTACTGGCATTAAGAGTAGAATATATCCTTTTGGAGCACATGGTTCTACCCACTATAGAGTTCAAGTCCTCGTCTCTGGGCCTCGAACTATATTTGTGATGAGAGTGAATGAGATAAATCATGACTACAAGGGCCATGGAATGTGGGTGTTCATGAGTCAGAACAATAATGTGGGTCCTTCCAGCTCTCAGATTCCAAATCTACATGATAAAAATGTGGAGGTCCTTTTATCTCACGAAAATAGTTTGATCTTCTACAACATGAGAAATCCCAGGCTGTTGGCTGGGTCACAGGGAGAACAGAAGATTCAGCACAGGGAGGGAGACCCAGCCTGGTTCTTACTGGCAGGAATAATCCACGGTCTAACTTGAGGAAAAGGCTGAGTTTCACATTGGAAATCAACACGAGGCAAGAGCAGAGACTTCCCAGGGAATCGCAGGATTTGGGAGCCAGGGCCCTTGGGAATTTGAAGAAAGACTGGAAAAATCTTTAGAATCCAGCCCTCTCTGGACCCCAAGAGTCACAGGACCACAACTGACCCAGCCAAGTGACGGGGTAAAATACCTGGTACATAGTGATGGCAGTCACAGATGCAGTCCCCTTGTGTCGAGAAAGAAACTGCAGTCTCTCAGAAGATGCTCATTTTGAGAAACACTCAAGCACCTGCCCAGTATCTCTCCACTAGGCCTTTTGGATCTCATTAGACTCATGGTTTATATAAGTAACTCTGACCACAGGACATTGTCCAGACCACTGGCCCTGGAGCCCCCTTTCCTAGGTGGCCCTGATCTACTCCAGATCTTCTTTCCAGTTCCATTGCCTTGACATCAGCCCTTCTTGGAGGCCCTAGACACAGACTTACGAACAAATGACTGTGGTTTTGAGAATCAGGCTGGGAGGGGAAGATGAGAGCCAGGCAAGCAAGGAAACAGCCCCCAATGCTCTGAGTCATGGAGAGATTCTCCAGAACAGTGACTGCCTTCAGAGGCACTTTCACGCCCAGGGACACCCCAGCCCACCCCCTGCCAACACACAGACGCTGAATCCCAAATACGAGAACAAGATGGGGGGAGAATAAAAGGAACAGCACAGAAACAGAATGTAATAGACCTGTCAGCCGAGGAGGGTCTGAGAAAAGAGCGTGTGCAGGAAGCTGCCTTTTGAGAACGAAAGAAGAAGACCGCAGCTCAGAGGATCACTGTTAGGTTTGGAGGTGAGGTGTCCCCCAAAAGCTCATGTGTGAGACAACGCAAGAAGGCTCAGAGGGGAAATGATTGAGTTGTGAGAGTCTTAACCCAATCAGTGAATTAATCCCCTGGTAGGGATTTTCTGAGTGGTAACTGAAGTGGTAGGTGTGGCTGGAGGAGGTGGGAGTTGGGGGTGTGGCTTTGGGGTATATATCTGTATCTGGCAAGTGGAGATCTCTCTCTCTCTCTCTCTCTCTCTCTCTCTCTCTCTCTCTCTCTCTCTCTCCATCTCCTTCTCTTTCTGCTTCCTGATCATGTGAGCTGCTTCCCTCTGCCACACTCTTCCACCATGATGTCCTGCCTCATCTGGAGCCCTGAGGAATGGAGCCTGCTGTCTATGGACTGAGACCTCTGAAACCGCGAGCTCCTAAATAAACCTTTCCTCCTCTGCAGCTGTTCTGGTGGGTCTTCCAGTCACAGCAGTGAAAAAGCGACTAAAACAACCACACCAGAGCAAAGGACTCACTGTTGGGGCCCAGCTTCTCTTAACACTGCCCCCCTCCTTTCTAGGATAGGGTATGATTGTGCAAGAAATCATAAGTTAAGAGTTAGCCTGTAATTTGCTGAGGGGTGCATGCAGAGAAAGAGAGAAGCTCCACTTTGGAGACAGATAAAAACCTGGATTTAAATCCCGATCTCTGCCCCTTGCCAGCTTTGGGTCTTTGAGTGGAGTCCTTAACCCCTCCCTGACCACGCGTTCTATGTAAAATGGAGCTAGCACAGCCATCTCCAAGACTTTACGGGGGGCCATTACTTAAGATGGTTTAGTTCAAGTCTCTGAAACCTAGTAGTTAATGATAAATATAACGACAATAAAAATAAATGCAAAAGGCATAAAGTCCACTGTTCAGACACTATTTTTGACTTAAAATTTTAAAAAGGAAGCAGGGCAGATGGATGATGGAGGCTGGGTCTGGATTTCAGGAGTTGATATGCAAGTAGTGAACCAGGCAGCTCGTGCAATGTGCAGAAACCAGCTTTCCTGGGTTCCCCAGCCTGGCCCTGCCACTTCCTGTCAGCGTGCAAGGTGAGTAACCACCCGTGCCTTGGTTTCTCCACTTGTAAGTGGGGATAGAGCTGTGCTGTAAGTGGATGTTGAATATATCAACATAAACATACTTAGGACTGCGCCTGAAAAACGGTCACCATTAATAAGTGTTACTGGTTTTTTTTTATTCTACTATTTAAATGATGCATTGCTAACCCAGGCTGGATTCCAGTGAGCTTTATCGAGCCAAGCTCCACATTCGAACAGTTCAAGCAGTTCAAGGAATGTAGCAGGGACATTTTCTCCAAGTTCAAAACATACCTCAGGGATGTGAGGAAAAAAATGTCTACTGATCTTGCAACAGGACCAGGAATGAGATGAAGTTCAAGTTCCTTCACACTTTGTCTCTGAGCAAGGTCCTCCAGTGCGTTGCCTACGTCTTTACAATTTCTCTGATGTGATGACTTCCACACACTTGTTCTCAGGCAGGTCAGTGTCTTCTTGTTGTGCTTAGGAGACTGTTCTCTGACATTGGAAGATGCAAGATGAAATTCAGAAAGTATTAAGGCATCCAGTCACTTAAATATAGCCTGGTTTTGCTCAATAAGTTACATTAAATGCATTCTGTATGCCAAGTCCCAAGCTCGTTGCTGGGTATTGGGGACATGGATAATTTTGTCTGTGTCAGTGACTCATATCTGGAAATCCACTCACTTACAGAAGAGTTTGCTTGACCCCAAAATGTTAGTTGGTCTTGTCTAAGCCTGGCTAAGTGTCAACCATTAAAAAGCTCAGCTTCACGTACTCTATTAATTTTCTGTCAGGTGAATAGCTAGCAAAGACTCTTTTCCCACCCTACAAGTTGACTCGGCGTTCTCTTATTTTTTCATTAGCTATACAGAAGCCTTTTAATTTGTTTTAATCCCATTTGTCAAACTTTAAAAAAAATTTTTTTTTGAAAGTAGAAGAGGGACTAATAGGGAAGGGGAGGGGGAATAGGGTATCAGAGGAGAGGTGGATGGAAGGTGTAGGGAGGGTGGGCGTGGTTAAAACCCAATTCATGCATGTGTGGAAACGTTACAGTCAAATCCATTATCAGTACAATTAATATTTGTTAATATTAATAATAATTTTTTTTTCTAAAAAAGCTCTGCTTTGAGTGGAGCACAGTACTTTTAATTAAGGAAGGAGAAACAGGTATCTTATAAAGTGAATTCCAGTTCAGCATACAGTCTCTCCCTTTTTAAGAGACTGAATAATTCTGTGAAGCATCAGGGCCTCTTCTCTCCTAAGGCAACTTGAACTTCATCTCATTCCTGGTCCTGTTGCAAGATCAGTAGACATTTTTCCCTCACATCCCTAAGGTATGTTTTGAACTTGGAGAAAATGTCCCTGGTACATTCCTTGAACTGCATCACACATATAGTATCAGCTTTTATGATGAAATAACCCAGTTTTATAAATCTGTCAAGAGAATAAGTTGGATTTCTTTAAAGGTAGATATCACTTTGCTCAAATAAATCTGATGCATGAAAAAGTTTTGATGATCCTTTTGAGAGTCTTTTTTAAAGCTTTTTATTTTCATTTGTTTATTTATTTATTTATTTATTTATTTATTTATTTGGTAAGTGTCTCATTCACGAGACACTAAATGATATATCTGGAACATAAGAAATAGTCAAATAAGAGCAGAGGTGATATAGAACTGAACTTAAAACCCCAGTCCTTTAATTGAATAAAATCTCAAATATCAGGGAGGAAATTAAATTCTTCTAGCCTTTTAGGAATTAGCCTCTGCTCTGAATCAGTTTGGCACTTGCTGGGGCAGGACAAAGTCTTGAGACCTGACTGAACCCCTCTGTCTGCAGCCATGGGCAAGTCACTTGGCCTCTCTGAGCTATGCATTCTTTGCATTTCTCAACAAAGAGAAGTATCTGTTCAAGTGTGAAGTGGTCCCTTCAAAGCTCGGCCCCATCCTCCCCAAAGACGTTCCATTCTGCACCTGGCATTGGGGCTAACAACACAGATTATTTGCCCCAGCCCTGGCCCCTGGCATAGTGATGTTGGGTACACAAGCAAATGTGCCTTGGCAAAGCAGGATGTTTTCTCAGCTGAAATGGTAGCACTTCAATTAGCTTAGCAGTTTGCAGAGACGATTCATTCAAAACACTGAAAAGCAAACATTGGCAAAATGGAAAGTGATTTCCTCACTTGCTTTGAAGGTATTTTAAACCCTGAAAATCAACAGAGAAAAAGAGCTAGAAGATGGCTTCCTGGTCCAACTGAGGTAGAAGTTGCCTCAGCTTGAGCCAATTTATACAGAAGCAAGGCATTTCCCACAAGGATTGGGTGTTGTGAGTTCTCGTTTACCAAGAGTCAGGGTTCTGGCTTCTGGGTTCTCTCGCTGCTGCTCATGCTTCTATTTAATGTTTATCTTATTCTTCCTTCCTTTCTGCTAACTAGTTAACTCTAGCTCTCCCCCTCTCCTAGACTGTGAGTCAGTGGCAGGCAGAAATAGCTTACCCAGATCTGAAGAGAGTGAGGAGAGCATTAGTAGGCGCTCAGAAGGAAGGCAGGAATCCAAGCTGTGGGGAAATCAAGGCTGACCACAGATGGCCCAAGTGGCATGGCTGGTGTCACAGAAACCTGGGCATCGCATAGAGAAGTCGCAGGTCCTCTCTGAGCCTCAGTTTTCCGCCTCTGAAGTAGGAATGATGCTCTCATCAGAACTGAAATGGGATGCAATGTGTGAGGGAAGCACCCCGTGTCATCTCTGACCTCACTTTCTCTCTGATAGTCACCTGGTATTTACGGGCACCAGGAGACTAGAAGATGAAAAGGCACAAAGGGACATCACCCCTGTGTTCAGGTGCTCAGCGAACACGGTCTCCTTTCTCAGTGGTCACCCACTGGCCTTTCTAACATTGGACACTGCTGACCTTTCTTTTCTTGAAAGACCTTCTCTCTGTCAGACCTGCTGTCTTGGAGTTCTGTTGTGAACCGGCCTCCACTGCAGTGGGGCCAGCTGGGTGCCTTGGGCTGAACCTTAGGATCCTACAATGTCTGAACCTGAGGATGAGCGCCTCCTCCAAGGTCTGGGACCGGGTGCTTGCCCGTCTCACCTTAGTGCCTGTTCTGTGAGCTGTCTCTTGGTTCTGGGACGCCGAAACAAGGGGCCACACACAGGATTGCTTTCAACATGAATTGATTCTCTCCAAGAGTAAGTGCCACAGGGCCTCGCTCCTCAAAAGGCTGTAGGGAAGGGTTCTTCTTTGCATCGCCAGCTCCTGGTGCCCTTGGACAGTCCTTGCCCACGTCAGCATCACTCTGAGCACTGCCCCCAACTTCACGTGAACTTCACCTCCCTAGCTGGGTGTTTCTCCTCCCTAGCTGGGTGCTTCTCCTCGTTAGCTGGGTGCTTCTCCTCCCTAGCTGGGTGCTCCTCCTCCCTATCTGGGTGCTTCTCCTCTACTCTCTCTGATGAGAATCCTTGTCATTGGATTTAAGGCTCCTCTGGACAACCCTAATTATCTTTAGAGCTTTAGAACATTTAGATCATACCTGCATGGACCCTTTTCCCCACTTGTTACTTTCTCAAGTTCTGGATTTAGAAGGTGTTCGTATATTTGGGAGGGACATCGTTCCACTCTCCGCGGTTCTCTTGTTTTCCTTTAACTTTCTGGCTCTGTTTCTGGATCTCTTGCTCTGCCAATGGAGAAATGTCACCCCTGTCCAAGCTGGGAAAGGACTTAAGCAAGGAGTCCAGCTGAATTTTGATGGGCTTACAGATATTACCCATTTAAATGAAAAATTACAATTTCATAAAAACTGTTGTTCATTCATTTTGAGACTGTAAGCTCCCAAAGGCCAGGAACTGGGGTCTTCTCAAAGCATTAGCTCTGTGCTGTGGCCCAGGAAGTGCTTCTTGAATACAGGGATGGAAGAGAGTTGGGAAGGTAAAATACCTCTGCCACAGCTTATATAGGAAAGTGTGAGACTTGCACTCACCGTCCTGTCGAGGTGGACAAGGACCCCTGAGAATGAGAACTGGATTGAATATCAGAAAAATTGAGTTTGGAAATCAGAAGAGCAAGTTTGGAACCTCTTCTCAAATTCGAGTTTTTGCTTTTAAAGAGGGGGACACTGATATCTACGCTGCCATTTCCAACTTCGAGATCTGCACTGGTGAATGCCACCTTAATCATCCTGTTCTTACCAGAAATAAGCTTTGGGAAGGGAAGAGACTTAGGAAGGGTACAGATATGCCAGTTGAACGGACCGTAGTCACACTGTTTTGCACAAGGCCCAGACACTTGACTCCTCCCTCCTGCTCCTTTTCTCGGGGAAATCTACCAACAGGATCCACTGGATAAAGGGGGATGGGAAATTTGGCTAGCCCAGAAGTGACCGCCACTTTTCTGTGCCACAGAGCTCCTTCCTCCCGCTTGTTTTCCAGTGGAGTATGCATTATCAGCACACGGTGAGATGCAATTAAAGTGTGTGTCGTGGAGCATGAGTATCTTCACATTCTAATTACAGGTTAATAGAATGGACCCAGAGAGATTGCTTAATTAATCTTGGAAGGAGATGTGTATGTTTAACACTCCTTCAATAAAGGAGCTCTACTCCCTCCAAGAGGATTAGACGGAAAGGATGTTAAATTCGGGCAGGAGATTCATGTCTGAACAAATGGACGCCATCGATGTTCAACTCCCAACAATTAGAGTTCTCCAAATGCGTGCTCAATTCCAGTTCCTAGGAGTGAGAAACAGGAAGTCTGCATGGCTCCTACCCCACACATACTCTTTTTACATTTGTTTCCTCATTTATTCATCATATAATTAATGAGTGCAATCAACTTACAACAATGATCCATAACCAATTATGTGCTGCATTGGAATCTCCTGAATCTTTGCAGAGAGTCAACTGGATTATTGTGACCACCTCGCAAAGGATGCCTCTTGCTCACATTCCTCTCAGTTTTAATCTGAACACCACAGCACAGGAAAAGTGACTTTCCAACATTTAAGTGTGATCACAATATACTCTTGATTTAACATGAGAGGTCTTTATTACATGGAAAATGAACTCAGTGGTCAGCATGGTTTAAACATCCTTCTTTATCTGATCCTCAAAGACCTGACCACCTCATTTCCTATCTTGTTTCTGTTTCTTGGACCTCACAGAAAGGGGTATTTCTCCAATTATGGCTGCCTTAATCCACTTCATATTACTAGAACAAAATGCCAAAGGTGGATACTTTACAGGAAAGAAAGGTTTATTTTAGCTCAATGTTTAGAAAGCTGAAAGTCAGATCGGGCAATGGTATGGTTTAGATGTGAGTTGTCTCCCAAAAGCTCACATGTGAGACAATGTAAGAAAGTTTAAAGGAAAACTGGCTGGGTTATAGGACTTTTGGCCTAATTGGTGCATTAATCTCCTGAGGGATTAACTGGATGGTAAATTCAGGCAAGTATGGTATGGCTACAGGAGGTCGGTCTCTGGGGGGTGCCCTTGAGGTATGTATTTTATCCTTGTTGAACAGAGGCCTCACTCTCTCTTTCTCTCTCTCTCTACTTCTTGGTGGCCACGTCCTGACCTACTTCCCTGCACCATCCCCTGCCACCATGACGTTCTGCCTCACCTCAGGGCCTGAGGGATGGAGTTGGCCATCTATGGACTGAGGCCTCTGAAACCACCGGCCCCAGAATAACCTTTTCCTCCTCTTATTGTTCTCGTCAGGTCTTTTGGTGACAGAAGCAAGAAAGCTGACTGAAACAGGCAGCTCCATCTGGCCAGGACCCCAGACTGTGTCACAACAAAGTAGGTGGCACCACATGGTGTGCAAGAGAGCCCATACAGTGAGAGGAAGCGAGAGTCGAGCGTGTGTGCGGAAGAGGGCAAACACGCTTGGAGCCACCCACTTTCATGGTGACCTGTCTAACCCCTGGAGACCTACCTCACTCTCTCTCTCCAGTCACCCCTCCAGGGGTGGTTCCCCAGTAACCTCATCATCCTCCGTCAGCCCACCTATTAAAGGTCCCACCAATTTTCAGTGCTGTTACACCAGGGATCAGCTTCCTGCACAAGAGCCTTCAGTGGGACCAACCACATCAAAACCATGGCAATGGCTTCTCTGCACCCGCGTCAGAGTCACTGAGCTGCTGGATGAAGACACCCCCGGCCTCTAGGCCTGATCCGCTGTACCCACACCTCTGAAGGACGGTTCCTGGTGCTGCGTTTTTATTCAGTGTTCCAAGTAATTCTGATGCCACTCAAGACTGAGAGCCTGAGCTCGAGGAGTAAAAGTACTCAGCTAGGCCAGGCGCGGTGGCACACGCCGGTAATCCCAGCACTGGGAAGGCTGAGGCAAGAAGATCGCGAGTTCAAAGCCAGCCTCAGCAATGGCAAGGCACTTAGCAACTCAGTGAGACCCTGTCTCTAATAAAATACAAAAAAAAGGGCTGGGGAGGTGGCCCAGTGGTCAAGTGCCCCTGAGTTCAATCCCCAGTACCAAAAGTAAATAAATAAATAAATAACATACAAAAAAGGGCTGGGGATGTGGCCCAGTGGTCAAGTGCCCCTGAGTTCAATCCCCGGTACCAAAAGTAAATAAATAAATAAATAAATAAATAAATAAATAAATAAATAAATAAAATACAAAAAAGGGCTGGGGATGTGGCCCAGTGGTCAAGTGCCCCTGAGTTCAATCCCCAGTACCAAAAGTAAATAAATAAATACATAAATACATAAATAAATAAATAAATAAATAAATAAATAAATAAATAAAAAAATACAAAAAAGGGCTGGGGATGTGGCCCAGTGGTCAAGTGCCCCTGAGTTCAATCCCCAGTACCAAAAAAAAAGTACTCAGCTAGATCCCAGCAGTCGCTCTGCTCCTCACCTCTCTCCTGTTCTCTGTCTCATTGCCAGGATTCCCTTTCCTCCTGTCTCTTCTCAGAACCCTCTCACCTTCCAAGTCCACTCAGACATGGTGATGTTTGGGAACAACTGTCTACTCCCTTCCACTAAGTGCGTGCAGTGGATTTCTGTTCTTTTGGGACCTTGTACCTGTCTCCCACCTCCATTTATAGTACCCAGTGTGTCTAGTAAAGATATTCATTTTTCACTATATATCCCAGATTTCTTACAGACAAAAGATGATTTAGCTGACTCGACATCTTTGGTTTAGAGCACCACGCATGTGCTTTTGACTTATCATAAATCATCAGCATTCCTTCAAAATTGCCATCATGGTAAAATAAATGTGGGTTGGAACTAAAGAGATCTGGGTTTGAAACTCAAATCTACAAACTTTTAAATTTTTTGTTTGTTTTTGTTATGTAAGCTTCTGTTTCATCATAATATCGGACTAACTTTCCCACGTACTTCATTGATGGTCATAATTCCCCACTCCAAGTATATATGTCCTTGGCCTTGACACTTGGAAGTTCCTCACTAAGAAGGAAGAATGTATTTCTCCCCCCTGTGGTTCCAGAAGAGCCAAGAAGTTTGCATTGGCCAATGAAATGTGAACAACTCCAATGCAAACAGAGGCTTGAAAAGACCCTCACAAGACCTGCTGGGTCCTTTGAACTTCTTCCACATGAACACATGTTGGGTCTAGCCTGGAGGAGGAGAGTCACATGTACAGACTCACTGCAATCCAACCCCTTCCTGGACCAGTCAATAACCGGCTGAACCTCATCCCCCCAGCGGCCCAGGTCAGATTAGCAGGACTGCATGTTTTTTTCCCACATGTAGAAGCAATAATAACTCATATTGAGGTGAGGACTTTGTAAGTTTGTTGTTGTTGTTGTTGTTGCTTTTTGCAATACCATCAAGGTGATAGGTAACTGATACATACACCGTAGGTCTGTTCTGAGGATTATTGGGCTATCTGTGAGTATGTCTATCTCAGAGGTTGGTATTCTTGGAGATCTCAGTAAAATGATAGATTAAGATTGTAGTTGTTGACATAGCTCCAGGTTTGTCCCCAAGAAGCCTTCTTTGTAAGTTGGGCCACAAATTTCCTTTTCTCTTTGGTTCTGCAGTTTTTTCTTGGCCCGTGGCATTAAGTAGACCCTCAATTTCTGGTCTTTTATTGTCAAGGGATCAGGAGGCTACATTTAAATTTCCCACTTGAAACTCTACTGGTGATTTCAAATCAACAGACTCCTCAGATTATCTACTATTCTTCATGACAGGACTCACCATCAACTCAACTAATACTGTTTTTACATCCTGTGGGTACAGAGGTAAACGGGACAGACCTCCTGCCTTCTTGGAGTAGACACTGTTTTGATATTCCAGTGATTCCATATTCATTGATTTCTCAATTTATTTATTAACCCAGTAAATATCATTAAGCATCAATTAGTACCGGGACTGTCATAGATAGCCTTAACAGTTTTTCAAAAGAATCTTAAAGAAATTCAGATTTTTATGTAAAACTTCTAGATTTTGAAATGTTGGCACCAAATTAAAAATATATAGATATATATGTATGTATATGTATATATATATATGTATATATATGTATGTATATGTATGTATATGTATATATATGTATATATATATGTGTATATATATTATGTGTGCATGCCTGTGTGTGTGTGTGTGTGTGTGTGTGTGTGTGTGTGTGTGTGTATGCTATAAGCTTTGTGTGAATCAGACAAAGAAATCCAGAGCCACCATTTGAGATGTTGCTTTGTAGGTTGAATTGAAATTGTATGTGTGAATTTTATCTCCCCTTTTTCGTTTTGAATTCATTTGAGATGAGATCAGTAGATTCATCTTGGTGTCTCTCAGGTGTTCTGAGCTGTGCTTTCAAGTAGGAAGTATCTATAAATCTTCATGAAATGATTGGTGAGACACAGTCTCTGTGATAACGAAAACAGGAAGTGACCAGACAAATTGGATGACATGTATTCACAGAAAACTGCTACATGCTAATAACCATTGTGAAGGTAACAACCGCTGTGGCCTACTGTTGAACTCCTGCTGCATGCCAGGAGTCTGCAGATACCTGCCTACTTTAATCATCCCAGCACTCTTGTAAAATGTTGTACCCCAAGTGATACCTGTCTGAGCACCCCTATGGCTTTTGTCTTCTGGAAACAGTCCTGAAATTTTAAGTTTAAAATGGCTTAATCCTCATTCTCCATGCAGGACCTACCCTCTATCTCTTAGAAACAACTCTACATACATAGATCACGACAGAGACTTCACTTCTTCAATTCTTGCTCTAAAGCCTTCCCTGTGTTTTGTCTCAGAGGGTTGATTTGTTCTCATGCAACTCAAACATCAAGACAACTTCCTCACCTTTGTTCTCCAAAGCAACTACAAACACAATGCTTCTAGACATTGGAATTAACAAGGATTCCCCTGAACACACCATAAATGGGGGAGCCCAAAAGGATATTTTAGTATGTTTTTGCTAAAGTCCCTGTCTTGCCTAGTATTGGGGAAACCTCATTATCCACCTTTTCTTTTTTTTTTTTTAATTTTTTTATTTTTATAATTTTTAATATGTACAATTCATAGTGCATATATTTAGTATCTTTTTACATACAACTGTTTGTATACAAAGTATATTCGTACAATTCAGTTCTTCTTATTTCTGCTATATTTCTACCCTGTTGCTCAAAAACCCTATTTCTCAGGACATCTTAAGTATATTGGGCTCTGTCTCCTCTACACTATCATTTCCACTTGTCATCTTCTGCCCCCAGGGAACTCTCAATTTGTGTTCATGAATTCATGAATCAGAAGAAGTGATATTGTTGAAATATTCCTAGTACCCCAAGTGATCTACAGATTCAAAGCAAGCCCTATCAAAACAACAATGACATACTTCACAGAAATGAAAATTCTCAAAAGACCCCCAAATAACCAAACAATTTTAGGCAAAAAAAAAAAAAAAAAAAAAAAAAAAAAAAAACAAATATAGGTGGAAGCATCATGCTGATTTCCAAATATGCTACAAAGCTATAGTAATCAAAATAAGAATGGTACTCTCATTATAACTGAAACATAGACCAATGGTCCAGAATAGAGATCTCAGACACAAATCCATGCATTTGCAATAAATTGATTTTAAACAAAGTTGCCAAGAACACACTACAGGGGGATAAAGATGTTTTTCAGCAAATGGTGTTTACAAAAACTGGATATCTACCTCAGAAGAATGAAAACAAACCCTTACCTCACACCATATACAAAATTAAAACAAGATGGATTAAAGACTTAAAAATATGACCCAACGCTATAAAACTACCAGAAGAAAATAGGGTAAAAGTCCCAGGGCATTGGTCTGGGAAATGAGTTTTTAAAAATATGAGCCCCAAAGTACAGGCAACAAGTACAAACAGAGAGAAATGGGATTTTATTGAATTAAACCCTTCTGCACAGCCAAGGAAATGAATAACAGAGTGAAGCAACAACTTGTGGAATGGGAGAAAATATTTGCAAATCCTATTAAGTTCTTAGAATGAGTCACCTCTTAGGCTGATCAACTTTATGAATCAATCCACTGACTAGGCTATGGGTCTTAATTCTTTGTTCAAAGCACAAATCTAGCCATTGTGGAGGTACTTTTTAGATTTGGTTAACATGGAAATCAATAGACTTTGAGAAAGCAGATTCCCTTCCATATGTTGATAGTTTCATCCAATTAGTTGAGGGCCCCAAGAGAAAAGACTGAAATCCGCTGGTGAAGAAGGAATTCTGCCTCTGGGCTGTCTTTAGACTCATATCAACTCTTGGTAGAATTTCCAGCCAGCGGTCCTGAAGATTTCGGATTTGCCAGCTCCCACAATTGTGCAAGTCAAGTTCTTAAGATAAATCTCTTCATATGTTTGTCTGCATATCTCCTCTGATTTCTGTTTCCTTGGAGAATCTTGACTCATTCCTTCTTTTGGCCTTGCTCTACTCTCTTGGCATTGCCCTGGGGCAGGGGGGGAGTTTTCACCTTTTATACCCAACTGGGTATGTTGGCAAACACAGCCAATCAACCGTATAAGTATTTTTCTAGTCCCTAAGAAAGCAGATGGTTGCTAAAGAACTTTTTCCCTCTTGACTAGAGCTTAGCTTTGCTTTTGTATATTCATTCACAAAGTTGAACAAATGAAACTTCAAGGGATTAAATTGTGTCCCAAGCTATTAAATAGCCAGCCTGGACTTATGAACTTCAAAGTTCGCATGCCTCTATCATGCCTCACCGTCCCAATGACGTCACACAATTAGGAAAACAGCATATTGATTGTGTTGTCTCAGGGAAGCTTTTACTGAGAAGCAGAGACATAAGACACTTAATGATGTAGTTTTCATTCCTGGGAAGGTCGGTGGGGTGATGGCAAGAGAAAAGCAGGGAGATGAAGATGTAAATTTTTTTGGTAAATGGAAAAAAATATATATCTGGCTGGAATCCAGAGTTTGCTCCGAGAACAGCAATGGAATAAGCTTCCAAATTAAAGTGGACATGTGTTGCAGCTATGGAAGCATTGGGATGCCAGGAGAGGTCCACAGAGAGAAAGGATGGGCGGTGCTGGGGTTTGCATTTGTCCCGCAAGTTCACGTGATGGCACCATAATCCCTGGTGTGTGTGACAAGTGTCAGAAGTTAGGACCTTCAGAGGTGATTAGGTGGTGAGGGCTCCTCTGTCCTCACAAATGGACAAATATCCTTGCTATGGGAGTGGGCTAGTCTTGGAGGGCACGCATCCTTGACAAAGGGATGGACTCAGCCCTTTCCTCTCACTGGTGTATACTTGTTTGTCCTTCTGCCATGAAACGAAACAGCAGGGAGACAGTTGCCAGGTACAGTCCCTCAATCTTGGACTTCCCAGCTTCTGGAACTAAGAGCCAAATAAATTTGTGCTCATTATATATTAATCACTCTCAGTTATTTTGTTAGAAGAGCATAAAATGTACTAAGAGAGGGAGAATAATGGTCAATTGGCTAGCACCCTCTGTATGATGTCATAGGCCCCTTAACTCTGGCCCTATCTAGACAAAGTAAAATGAAGACCCTTAATTTCACAGGAATTAAGATGATGAGGAAGACATAACCCACAGTGTGGAGCCCCTCTCGCGTCCTAATTAACCAGCAAAGCATATCCATCTGAAAGCCATTCTTGCTATGGGAAAGACACTGGGAAGTGTTAAATTTTCTCTTATGCTTCCAAAAGTCTCGGTGCAGATATGTCACTATATGTCACTGTGTTTTGTCATGAAGATGCTTCTGGGAAGGAGCTATAGAGGTGGGTGAGAATCCACTGGCCCTTGTCTCCTAGAGCTCCCTCCTGCAAGATGCTCCCTGAAACATCGCAGTAGCAGGTTCCTTCTAGTTTGTCAGCCCACAGCTCGACATCTTCCCCTCTCTCTCTCTCTCTCCTTGATGTAGGCTATGCTCTTGCCCGTCAGCATCACAGGCACATTGTCCACCCCCTGTCCCCTCCCAGGGCTTGCGCAGCCTCATCCTCTGCCCCCAGTGCTTCCTGCTCTTCCTCCCGTTCACTTGAGACTCCTCATCCCGACTTGGTGGGAAGGCTGCTTCCTCAGAAAACCCTTCAGGCTGGTTGGACACGGGCAAGCCTGCAGATGACACTCTTGCAGAAACTTGCACAAGTGACCCGAGGGGTGGCAATCCTCTCACGTACACCCACCTCTACCTGGCACCCCACCCAAGTGTTTCCTATCACCTGCTGCTTCTCATCCTCATCTCCTCCTCCCACCATGACCTCCTCCCTTCTTCCTTTCATTTGAGCTGCTTACATTATACGCAGTGGCAGAGAGGACGATGACACCCCAGAGGTGCCCAGAAACTTGGACTTTGTTACCTTACATGGCGAAAAGGGACCTTGCAGATGGAATTAAGGACCTTGAGACAGATAATCCTGGGTTATCCTGGAGGGTCCAAAGTCACCATCGGCTTGTAAGGGAAGGAAATGAGAGAAGCAATTGGCACAGTCAGAGAAAGGTGGTGTACAACCGATCAGAGTGGGAGGGGATGTGCTTTGAAGATGGGCAAAGAGACCATGAACCAAAACACACAGGCAGACTGTGCAACCAGGGAAAGGCCAGGAAACACACGTCTGGGGAACCTCCAGAAGGGTCACAGCCCTGGGGACACTTCTGGCCCTAAAAGACCACATCACTTCTTCTTCTGACCTGTGAGACCACCATCTCCCATTGGGCTGTGGAAATGAGTCATGGCAGTGACAGGACGTGAACCCGACTCTCCTGGGCACTACGCCATCTCTCCATCAGGAGGCTGGGTCTTCTCTGAGGGAGGGAGCTTGCCTCACTCACGTTCGTATCCTAAGTTAATGTCACAAAGTAAGCACAAAGGGGACAGTTTTGCTTTTTGCAAACTAAATGATGAATCACTGCATCTACCAATTGACTTCTTTAACAACTATTTTTTTGCTCGTTCAACTTTTTTTAAAAATATTTTTATTTATTTGCTTTTAGTTGTACACAATGCATTTTATTCAATGCATTTTATTTGTACGTGGTGCTGAGGATCGAACCCGGGTCGCCCACGTGCTAGGCGAGCGCTCTACCGCTGAGCCACTTTTTAAACTTTTTAAACATATTTTGTTTTGGGTGTTTCATGAAAATATACCATGTTCAGAGACAAGTACATGTACCATCAATGGACAGCTCAAAGAATTTTCACAAAGTGAATACTCAGTTCAAGAAAGAGAACAAAAATAGAACTTCCAGAACCAACTTCATGCCCTGTCCCCTTGCTGCCCACACCCTGACTTCTACTACAGTGTGCTTCTTTCCAAATCATGTATTCACAGGGTGAAATCACATGCTCAAAAAATGCACTCAGTGGAAAGTCAGTTGTTTCAAGCTTGCTCTCTGCTGAGTCTTTCTAGAGGCAACTGTTGTCAACAACGTATTGAGAATCTCTTCTGAGACATCTTTTGTATATGTCAGTACATATCTTTTGGCTGATCACTTTCTACAGAAGGATGTTTGGGGATGAACTGTTATCTTTAATTTCTGTTCTAGGCTAGCATACCAGAACGAAGCATTTGGAAAGCCAACCCCCGCAGGATGATTTTCACAGAAAACAACAGCCCCCTTGCAGCTAGGCTGCTCACATTGCCTTTCTCCCTGGCCTAATATTCTCTCTGGTCCATCCCCTGCCGGATTCACATGCTCTAAGATGAAAGAAAGGCAGTTTGAGTTTGGCTGAAAAGAAAGCAGCTCTCCAAGGGAGCGTATGAGTAATCCCCCCGAGGTGCAGCTGGCATCCAGCTGCCAAACTCTGCATTCAGTTTGAAGCTGAGGAAACACAGGCCCAGGATTCACCAGTACAGTGAGTGTGAGCATCGTCAGGTCCAGCTGCACGCCAGCGTTGTCTGCTTGCTGGAAGAGGCCGGGTGTAATCGAGAGCCTCTTCGTGACTGCCGTCATACACATGCCAGGGCACCAGTTCAGCTGACTCCAGTCAACCCCCAGGCCATGGGACTCTGCCCATCCCACTGCCAGGACAAAGTGAGCCTCTCTCACCCTTCCTGCTGGATCTTCCAAATCGGCTTCCTCCAGCACGTTTTTCCAGACCCCAAGGAGGCGGTGACTGGCACAGGATGAGTATGGATTGTGGAGTCAGGAGAAGTAGATCCAAATCTGCATCTCTTAAAAGCTCTGTGACTTGGGAAAGCCACTTAGCCTTGGAATTTCATAATGTGTATGGAGAAAGGGAAAAGATGAGCTGCCTTCAGGTAGTTACAATCAGTGCAATGGTGCATGCAAAATCACCCATATAAAGGGTAGACGCAAGTCACTAAGGATCCCCTATTAGAAAACCAAAACCAAATACTTCTTCCATAAACCATCTTCCCTTCTTCCACACACATTATCATTTTAACCCTGAGTGTAAAGAACAGACTTACTGTCATCTTCTATTCGTCCTTTCCCTTGACTCCTCCCAGGGACTCGATCACCAAGTTCCCCAGACACCTCCTGACAATGTCTTCTAGCACCAGCTCCTCTGCTCCGGCTGCAGTTCAAGCAAATCCCTCCTCTCCTCTAGTTAGTGTCGCAGTTCCCAGCCACGGTCAATTGGAACCACCCCCCTACCCATGTTTGGAGATATTTCAGTTGTTACAACTGGGGAATGCAGAGGCAGCTAAATGCCCTACAACACAAATGGCAGCCCCCAGCAAAGCATTGTGTGGCCCAAATGGCACTGGTGCCAAGGTTCAGAAACATTCACCTAGTCCCAGTCTTCTGCTCATGTAACCTCCTTCTCCTGCCCTCCACCAGGCTGATATTAGTCGTTTTCTTATGCTCTAAACTCACAATGGTTATTCCCTGGATCAAGCCTAAATTATAAGCTTACTTTGCTTTCCTATAAAAAAGAAAGACTAATGTCAAAAATAAATACCTTTGTTGAGTGACAAATGCATACTAAGAACCTAAGTATTTAATACATATTAACTCATATTGTCCTCAAAACAGCTCTATTCGAATTTAACTCAGGTGCTCATAAGCTCTGACATTATAAGAGGGCTTTCTTTAATCAAGCTTGGGACCCCACAGACAATAAGGATTTTCTGAAAAGCAAGTCACTAATGTTGATAATGTCAAATGGAGAGGCTCAGATTTGTTGGATTTGTTACATAACTGACACTACTAAGCATCTCACCTGTTGCTTCCTTTTATCACCAAAAAAGAACATTCTCCCCTGTACAGTAGCAAAATGCAAGTGTTTTACTTAGTCATGACCAGTTAGATCCTCATGTAGTTGAAGGTCCATGGGAAGACTGAAAGTAAAATATCACGTTTTCAACCTTAGGCCATGTTGTCACTCCACAACAGGAGAATTTCTGAGAGGCTAAGTTCTCCGCATGTAAATGCATGCTGTACCTTCTTTTTCTCATGTTTTGCCAGAAAAGAAATACCTGAGATCCAGTGGCCTTGGCTCTTTGAAGGGCTTACCCCGCCCTCGGGTGTGCTTATGCCTTAGGAAGTTTTCCAAAGCACCAGCCTCGTCTTGCCCATTAGTTGGATCAGGATGGCTTTGCCAATACTGTGGGCTGGTTGATGTTCTTTTTTTTTTTTTTTTAATATTTATTTATGTGCTTTAGTTGTACACAATGCGTTTATTTGTATGTGGTGCTGAGGATCGAACCCGGGCCGCGTATGTGCTAGGCGAGCGCTTTACCGCTGAGCCACAACCCCAGCCCTGGTTGATGTTCTTGAGAACAACACACTGCTCCTGGAATCTTCAGATTAGGGCTATGTAGGACCACAGAGCACGGGAGCGTTCATAGTTCTGGGCAGGACAGGTCACATACACTATTACCCAGGGAATAGCAATGCAAACCCTGGCCCTCTTTTCAATAGGGATAGTAAAGAAGGGATGTGCTACCTTGATGGCCACCTGCCGTGTACCTGGAAACAGGCCAACCTGCTCTAACAGACACCCACATGTGGCCCAGCAGCTATCACTGAGGCTACTATTTGGATGAATTCAAGTAACTTTATTGCTACCCTCTAGGATCTGTGTGGGTTTTGCAGAGATCATTATGGGCAATTAAACTACAAAACAATAGCAATCATCATGCCCCCATCTTAAGTCTTTAAGGAGGCTAATTTCTGCTATTCCTGCTGGTATGCAGTATTGTTTTATATTTGCTATTGATATAGGGATAGGTATTTTTCACTGGATTCCTCTCAGCCTTTCCTGTTACAAAAGCTCTTGGCCCTCCAGCCAAGGAACCACGTTGGGAGTTGTTGTGACAGTTATCAAAGATGGTAAATTCATTTTCAAGAGCTGCTGTAATGAGATATTATAGACTGGGTGGCTTAAATGACAGAAATCTGTTTTGGCACAGTTTTGCAGGCCTCAAGTCCAATAATAAAGTTTCTGCCAGGTGGGTTCCTCCTGAGTCCTCCCTCCGTGGGGCTGCAGATGGTCATCATCATCTCCCTCTGTCTTCACACGGTCTTCTGTCTGTGTGTGTCCGTCCTAATCTCCTCTTCTTACACGGACATCATTCATATTCATCATTCATATTGGATTAAGGCCCTCATTTATGGTAATCGCCTCTTTAAAGGTCCTATCTCTAAATGCAGTCAAATTCTGAAGTCCTGGAAGCTAGGAGTTCAACATGTGAATTTGGAGAGGACACAGTTTGACTCTATAATAAACATCTATACCAATGACGTAATTGAAGACAAGAGAAATAACTATGCAGCACATCAGAGAATGCAGAGCACTCCAGAAGCAGGCACGAACTTGGGTTATGGAGCCTTCTTGAGCCCAGCATTTTATAGGCCCCTAGAAGCTGAGGGCCTGTAGCGCCTCCACAGTAGGAGGCCCCGCACTCTCTCCCCCTGAAGCAGTCCTTCTGCATGGTGAGCCACAGCCTCCTCTACGCTGCCATTGTATGCAGAGGGATTCATTGGGGACTCCTTGGCCATCTACTTGAACCTCTTGTAAACCCAGACTCTGTTTTGAATGCATACCGCCTCTCCTAAAATGACTAGTGTTTGTCACCACTTCAAGCCATTGTGGTTTTGCACACTCCATTTCCAGAAATGAAGAGTAATTCACTAGGTAAAATAGAGCTGTAAATGAGATACTTTTTTAAAAAAAAAAATTTAAATATTTATTTATTTGGTTTAGTTGTACACAATGCAATGCATTTATGTTTATGTGGTGCTGAGGATGGAACCTGGGCTGCGCACGTGCTAGGCGAACGCTGTACCGCTGAGCCACAACCCCAGCCCAAATGAGATACTTTTTAAAAAGCCCTGGGTTCTTAGTTCTCACTCACAGAATGCCCTCGCTGCCCACAGAGTGGTGCATGGAGCAGGCCCAGCTGCAGCCTCTGGGAACTTGTAGAAATGCAGACCCCCAGCCCCACCCAGACTGCTGAATCAAGATCTGCACTGTAACAAGATCCCTTCAGGTAGCTCTCATGCTCCTCCAAGTTTGGGAAGCACTGTTCTATGTGACCTTGAGCAATTCATTAACCTTTCTGAGCCTGACTTGCCTCATCTGCAAAGGAAGAAAATTATAACTACAGGAGCCCTGAGATCCCTTCAAGTTCCAAAATACTGTGACTAACCTGAACAGAGTTTGATCTTTAAAAGTAGCACTCTGCCTCTCAGAAACTCATTGAACTTTTAGCCCTCCTCTAGCACATACATTCTGCTTCCTGAAAATTTGACTTCTATCTGTAATCGGCAATTAAAGTCATGGTTGAAGGGAGACTTCTGATAGCCTGAATGCAAAAGGCATTCTTGTTAATATGTCAGCCCTGTACCCTGTAGCTAAGGTACCATAGAGGTGTCTTAGAGTAATGTGCAAATGTGCTAGACCAACACTTATTGGAGTTGGAAGGTGATTTAGGGGAGGCCAGCAATTTTACCCAGTTAGTGACTTGACTCGCAGCAAAGACCCAAGACACCTGGTTAGTCAATGTAATTTATGGCAGTGCTTCATTTATACCCAGCTATCAGCAAGATAGCGATGGGGAGGAGAGGAAAGATCTGGAGTGAGTAAGAGATAGACACTTTAAGGTTGAAAACTAAATTATCACCTGTTTACACTGTGTAGGTCATTGGAAGCCCCAGGACCAATTCTAAATTGAAAATTCCCAAATAATGAAAAATTCAAAGTAATGCAAGTATGATCTGCAAATAAAGACTGGAATCTTAATAATATAAGACAAAGCTTACCATCAAAAGATTTTTTTTAATTTTTTTGTAAAGATCATAAGAATAAAGATACAAGGCTCTTAAAATATATACAGAAATACTGTTTGAAAAAATAACATTATTATTAACATGAATATCAATAATACTAATAAAAATAATTGTGACTAACTTGTATTGAGCACTTTCTCAGTGCTAGAAACTATTTTTTTTTTTTTTTTTTTTTTTTTTTTGGTACCAGGAATTGAAGTCAGGGACTCAGGGGCACTTGGCCACTGGGCCACATCCCCAGCCCTTTTTTGTATTTTATTTAGAGACAGGGTCTCACTGAGTTGCTAAGTGCCTCGCCATTGCTGAGGCTGGCTTTGAACTCGCGATCCTCCTGCCTCAGCCTCCCAAAGTATTACAGGATTACAGGCGTGGGCCACCGCGCCCGGCTAGAAACTTTTTATGTACTTCATTAGTAAGACACAACACTAAAGCACTACTATTATTATCCTCTTTGAGTAAGTGAAGAAACTGAAACTTAGATTAAGAGATATTTCTAATGCTGTGCAGCTAGGATAAGAATCCAGTTAATGTGACTTCAACCCTCTATTCTACACTGTTTTGCATTTCTTAATAATCTAATATTTACATACATATACTTCTATCTGTAATCGGCAATTAAAGTCATGGTTGAAGGGAGACTTCTGATAGCCTGAATGCAAAAGGCATTCTTGTTAATATGTCAGTACATACATATACATATACACACACATACACGTAGATGGTGTGTGTGTGTGTGTGTGTGTGTGTGTGTAAAATCCCTATTTTGTAGGTAAGAAGAAGCCAGTTACCTTCCCAGATTCACCTTAGTTTATCTCTACGGGGAGAGCAGCCTGGTCTACCTGCTTGGGAAGCCAGCTTCTGTTCATGGTAACCACCATCTCTCTGCACTTGGTCTGTGCTAGATCTTTTCCATTTGTAACAACTCAAAATCAGTAAGCAAGGTGACACCTACCTGATAAACTCCATCAGGTCGTCTCTCCAAATGAATAACAGGACTCTGCTTAATCTATAACAAACATGATGTTTTAACTTAATTTAAACATAAAAAGAAATAGATTCTTCAGTTTCTAGAGAAGTAAAACTGTGTGGAAAATATTAATTCAGACAAAGATTCATAGGAAAATTAGTGTTAGAAACAGAGTCAGTAATTCAGTCTTTGGATCTATCCCAGGTGACTTTGATGTCCATTTTATCAGAGAGGAGTCGTGGTTGAGAGGGAGGCAGACTCTGTGGTGTTCATCCACACCCTTGGGCACCTACTCCGATTCACACTGCCTCTTCCAGGATCCATGCTTTCTCCCTGAAGCTTTGGTTTCCTTTAGAAGAAAACTTCTCTCTGCCTGAATGCCAGAAGGGTCATCTGTGCTGGAGAGCGATACCACCTCCCGACAGTCCTGACCCATTCCTGGTAGAAGCTGATTCCTTCCTTTCCCAAAGAAGCTCCAAGATGATTTCTACACTTTCTCTCAGAATTCTCCAGAGGAATAAGCTGGTGTGCATAGGGCAGAGTGCCAATAATCAAAAACTACTTAACAATACTCTCCTTATTAGTTTCCTTTTTTTCCTCCATCTCTCATTTCCCCCATCCCCAAGTTTTTCTGGGATCAACTCCCAAATAAACTCTTCGTATCTGAAGCCTTACTTTGGGTTTCTCTTGAAAGCAAGCACTGAGACCAGATAGGTGACTTACTGAAGTTTACCCACATATTATAAAGCTCAGTGCTTGCTTTATATCAAGCACTAGACTGAGTTTTTAGGGAAATAAGAAAAAGCAAGACATGCAAGGTCCCTCTTGTATTTGAGTTGACAGTCCAGTAAGCAAGACACTGAGAAAGCAGTTTGCCAAAGGGTTAGTCATAGTGGCACAGAGGAAGCCAGTGCAAAATGGCGTCATGAATTGTGTGCCATATATTTTGATCTTTATAGAGGAAGTAAGGATGGGGGGGATGCTCCACACAAAAGAAATTGCCCATCAGAAGGAGAAACAAAGGGCCCTGCTATGGGTACCTTGGAGCAAGAACAAAATCAATGTGCTATAGAGAGACAGAAAGGAGCAATGAAATTTGGGCTGAAGATGAGGAGGTGGGCAAGGGACATATCTAGAAAAGACTTTTAATTTTAATAAGGGTTTAGAACTTTATCCTCGGGGCAAAGAAAATATGTTGTAGAATTTTAAGCAAGGAAGTGGAAAAATCACTTTAGCTAAAATGTAAAATGTGGAGACATGATAAGAATAAAATAAAGAATTGCAGCTAAAAGATATGTTGAGAGATCTCAGATTTCTAGTCCAGAATTTTATATATATATATATATAATTTCAATAAAATAATATATTTTTGTTGACTGTGTCACTTAGGGATTGAGTTTAGCAGCACACGATATGAAATGCATATAATGGGAGATTAGCAAGCTAGCAGGTGTGTTAGCTTTTCATCGCTATGACAAAATACTGCAGGAAATCAACTTAAAGGAGGAAAGATTTATTTTGACTCACAGTTTCAGAGACTTCTTTTTTAAAAAATATCTTTATTTTATTTATTATGTGGTGCTGAGGATCGAACCCAGTGCCTCACACATGTGAGGCAAGCACTCAACCACTGAGCTACAGCCCCAGCCCAGTTTCAGAGATTTCAATCCAACTTGAGCTGACTCCATTGCAATGGGCTTGTGGTGAGGGACAACGTCATGGCCAGGAGGACACGGTAGAACAGAACTGCTCACCTGTGGTGGTTGAGCAGCAGAGACAGAGGGAGGAAGGGGCTGGGAATAGAATATATCCTCCCAGGGCATGCCCCCGGTGACCTGTTTCCTCCAAGTAGTTCCTATAGTGCACACCACCTATCAATAGTCCATTCAGTTATGAACCCACAAATGCATCAATCCAATGATGAGGTCAGAGCCCTCATGATTCAATCAATTCCCAAAGCCCACCTCTGAACATTGATGCATTGGAGACCAAGCCTTCAGTGCGTGACCTTATGGGACAGCTCAGATTCAAACCATGACAGGGAGGTATTTCCTTCTCACATACATTCAAAAGTACGTGTTTTCCTGTCTTTAGTTTCTTGGTTCAAGGTATTGGGAACAAAGCCATCCTGCCTATCTTGGTACTCAAATCCCAGCAACCCCAACCATCATGCCTACGTTCCAGACAAGCCAACGTGGAAAGGAGAATGAACAAGTAGATTCCGGCCAGTCCACTTCTTTAAGGGTTTTCTGATTATATGAAGTTGTCACCAAATGTGTCCTGTGGTCATCCTCAACTACCAGGGAAATGGGGAATGTTGGGTATAGCTGACAACATTCCCACTGAGCAAAACCATGACGTTCCATTAATAAGAGAGGGAAGGAAAGTGGATACTGGGAAACAATTAGCAGGTGCCCCCACTCCTGGAACAATAAAACAGATTAGATGAAACAGCAAACAGCAAGCTACAGCAAGAGAAAAGCTCATAACTATAATAGTTTCCATTTGCAAAACATTTGTACTTTTCAAAATACATTTTGTGAATTCAATTCCCCTGCTTAATATACTTAATAAAATAGAGGAGCATAAAGATATTGACGTTTCACTAAGCAGAAATAACCCAAGAAAAGCCGAGAACATGATAAATAGGAATGGTGGAAGAAACCAATTGTCTCTGAGCCTTAAATTGTTTCCCTTTCACAAATCCTTTTGTCTGAGCCTTGAGTGACCTAATTGGTTATGTCTTCCTGGAGAAGGTGCATTTGGGGGTCATTTGAACAAAGTAAGGAAGATCCTGCAGTGGAGAAGAAAGAGAGCCTCTTTGTTCAGTGCTCAAAACCCTCTCCTTCTACCTGGTTTGCCTGTATTGTGAAGTCTGGTCAAGTTCACCTGCCCCAAAGTACTCACAGGCTATCAAGACAATTCTGGCTTATTATCTACTAATTTTTCTGCTTGTGCATTCTTTGTTGATTATGCCACTTTTAAGTAAAGACACTAGGAAGACTATTAAGGGAACCTATTTGCAGGGCAGGGAGTGGGAGTTTTGACTTGGCACGGAAGGTTACATAGCCTGAAGCCAAAGTGCAGCAGCTACAGGGTGAGGCCAGGGGTCTGACCTACCCCAGCCAGCACAGCCAGTCAGGAGCTCTGGAGAGTGGTCAGCAGAGTCCTGTTCTGCCATGGCGGCCTTCTTTTGTCAGGGGTTACTGCATCCAGATCAAAGACAGGAAGGAGAACAAGGAAAGCTGTGGGGAGCAGGCCTTGGATCTTCATTTCCCCTCAGAATGACCAGAGTTATGTCGCCTTAAATAGTCTCTCAGTGCTGAAAGGAGCCTGGGCACCACGGTTTCCACTGTGACTCACAGCCCCTGAGGAGCGAATGCCCAGGGCCATGGGCAGGCCTGCGGGCAGGCCCCTTCCTTCAGGCCCTGCTGTGAGTCCAAGGCGTCCCCTCTGAAGGACTGTGGGTGGGCCTCCATCCCCTATCACACGCCTGCAGACCACGGAACAGAATCAACTGAACCAGGCCCCCGCTGAGCTCGGTAGAGCGGCCGGAGTTCCCAGGAGGCCGCAGGAAAGGCCACTCACAGGAACCTCAGCACGGCTGGCGCCGCCGTGAGCAGGCAATGGAGTCCACCCTCATTTGCCACAAGTGGACTTCAGGCCAGGCTGGCTCTAAGCAACATCCTGCAGACAAAAGAGATGGTGGAGCTCTGGTCCTTTCTCAAGGACTCCCCAGTCCCCTCAGCAAAGGCCATACATACCTAGGAGGAAAGGGAAGGGGTAGTGGCCTGGCTGAGAATTTGGGGTGGTTCTTAGAGGAGGTATTTTTGTTTTGTTAACACAGCAGGAAATAGCAGGATGAAATATCAGGCAGGGAGTGAGGATGTCCAGAGGCCCAGAGGAGGCGCGTGGGTTGGCGCAGCCTGAGGCTGGAAGCAGTGAGCTAGGTGGCCATTTTGGGGAAGATGTGCTGGGTCGCCTCATGGACACAGGGCTAAAGCCCACGACAGTCTGTTCCGCAGTCCTAGGCAGTTGATGAAGGACTTTGACCAAGGGCAGGCTGTATTCAGGTATGTATTTACATGAATAGACCAGCAGGGTGGAGCGGGAGCTGGAGTGGAGCCGTCCTAGAGTGAGGAAGATGAGCCACGCAACCAGGGTGAGTTTCCAGGGACCACCCGTGGAGGCTGCCGCCTGGGCAGCAGCGTGGGGCCGGAGAGGACGGAGCCCTACTTCACTGTGCAGGCCCACACCACGGCAAGTCCGTGGGTGGCGACTGTTTCCACCTGAGAGGTGGGAGAGGAGGCGAGACTTCCCCCGGGCGCAGGCGGAGGGCTTCTTGGACACGCTGCCGGCCCCTTCTCTCAGGGTAATCTGGGGACTCAAAGTTCGCACGCAAGGCTCACCTGAATAGCAGAAATCGCAAGGCCCCCAGGAATTCCTGTCAAGTTGATGAGTATCTTGAATGCCTTTTAAAAAAAGCTCTTTTGCGCCTGGTGTAGTGGCGCACGCCTGTAATCCCAGCACTTTGGGAGGCTGAGGCAGGAGGATTGCGAGTTCAAAGCCAGCCTCAGCAATGGCCAGGCACTTAGCAACTCAGTAAGACCCTGTCTTTAAATAAAATACAAAAAAAAAAAAAAAAAAAAGGGGGGGGGGAGGGCTGGGGATGTGACCCAGTGGTCAAGTGCCCCTGAGTTCAATCCCTGGTACCAAAAAAAAAAGAAAATAAAAGAAAAGCTCTTTTGCACACACACAGAGGTATTTCAGGGACATAGCTGGGGTCTCTCTCTGTTTTTTGAGAGCTTCAAAGATAGATTTTAAATATACAAAGCCTCAGAACTTACGTCCTTTTACTTAGTACCCTTACAAGTCACTACCACAATGACTTCTTGCTTCATCAACTACAGTCTGAAGCAGATGTGTTTGGAAAATATTAGCGAATTTGCTGCAAAATATAACCATTTCCTAACATTTGTATTCATTTCTTTGAGCCATTGGCTTATTTCTGGATATTAATTTAAATCCCCTCCTAATTTTAATTAGAGGTAGGATTTAATAGTGTCAAGTCTTTTTTAATTTTTTTTTTTTTCCAACATAGAATTTTAACCTTAGCCATCCAGGATTTAAAGGATCTCTATTTATTTCAAGATTTAACAACAACGAGTGGGGATTACTACTGGGTAGGGAATAGGGGAGTGCGCTCACTGCACCTCTGGAAATTAATTAAAAATGTTTTTAAGATTTTTTAATGGGTTATTTAGTGAAATCACCCTGAAGTAATGAACTAGTGTAAGCCGAGCTTTAACATAAGATTCAGGTTTTTCGAGTTTGGTGGCGTCTGGCTTGATCCGCCCTGGGCCTCCTTCCCTCCTTATTCCCCACCTCCTCTCTTATTGTGCAGCCCTTACCCCGCCCGTCCTCCACTGCCCTTTAGACTACAGCACCTCTCAATTCCTCCTCCTTCAGATATCATGCGGGTTTATGCACATCTGTTTTAAATATATATATATATATATATATATATATACATATGTATATATGTATATATATATATATATATATATTTGGGGGGGTACTGGGGATTGAACTCAGGGGCCCTTAATCACTGAGCCACATCCCCAGCCCCATTTAGTATTTTATTTAGAGACAGGGTCTCACTGAGGTGCTTAGCACTTTGCCATTGCTGAGACTGGATTTGAACTCACTATCCTCCTGCCTCGGCCTCCTGAGCTACTGGGATTACAGATGTGCCCCACTGCGCCCAGTTTAAATATATTTTTAAATGGTAAGTAGCCATAGTATGTATTCAAGGGGCGGTGTGGGGTTTCAGTCCACACTATGGGGTGATCACATCAGACAGACTAACCAACATGAGCGCATTTGCTTTTGAGTCTCCTGTCAATTCCGGTTTAACCTACCCCCCACCCCACACTTTAGTCACCTGATAAATTCCTACATATGGTTCAAGACTTCACCAAGATGTCCTCGAAAACACTCAAGGACTCTCTCAGACAGGATCCAGATACCCCCCCATTCACCTCCATCCTTCCCCAGCTCTGTCAGTGTCTATAATAAGGTATTGCGCTATGTTTGTCTCCTTTTCTACACTCTCAGCTCTGGGCAATACGATTTGCTTCTGTGTGCCACCCACCAGGCTCAGAGCAGGTCTTCAAAAATAGCAATGATTCAAAAACCCGGCTCACCCCTCATCCTACCTCTTTCAAGTTGAAGTGATGTGACTAACTAATGAAGGTTAGGTTGTCTTTTCTTTTCTTTTTTTTTTTTTTAAAACCTTCCAGGCTGTTGATGCTTTTAATTTGTTGACCACATGGGTTCAGTCCATTCACATGTTGGAGGTTTACCTAGTGCATTTGTTAAATGCCAACTGAAACAAATGGCAGAAAACTCTATCAATTTGATAGCTTAGAATATGCAATTTTCTGTTTCCAGGCAGGCCATGGGTATCAGGACTTGAAACAAAATAACAACACTATGGTTGGATTCAACTGTGTGAGTAACACAGACTGTTGTGTTTTTTGTTTTTTTTTTTTTTTTTTTTTTTTTTTTTTTCTGTGCTGGGAGATTTCCTGCTTTCTTCTGAGAAGGAATCAAAAGCAAGAGTGTTGATAAGGGGCAAAGTCCTACTGTTGGCCTCCTGCGTTGGCTTCTGATTGTGCCCAGAATCGACCCGTCATGCACAGCAAGGATGAACTGCATCTTCAAGACAAGTCATGGAACTGGATCCAAGCTCAAGAATTTAACAAACACACCTAAAGCTCACTCCCCAGAGCACTCTCAGAACTTTTTAGAAACTTAGGGGCTCATAAAATATGTTGTTGTCAAAAAGATTCTCTAGACTCAGGAACATCTCACTTTGCCTATGCTTCACACTAGTTCACGTGGAGGATCATGGGCGGAACACAGTCTGGAGCCTCATCTGTGGTTTTGAGTCCCTGCTCACAGGGCTGGTGGTCCCTGCCAGTAGCTCGATGCTCCTAGCCTTGGTTTCCTTACCTGGGGGCAATCTCATCCTGCAGCAGCCCCCCAACCCTGGCACTTTAAGCAGTGAGTTCCCTGCTCCTTCCCCCCTCCCTTCTTCCTACCTCCCTGGAAGGAGAATCAAAGTAAACTTCCCTGCTTAAAGCTTCCCATTCTAAAACATGCAATGCTCTCATTTAGCTCTGAGTCTTTTGTGAACTGAGAAACCAGATAATCAAGTTCATTCGAACATGTGGGAAAAAAGAATAAACAGAGTTCATTAGAGAAGTAAGAGAATTCCAGAAATGTATTTAAAAGCGCATACTCGGGACAAGGCCCGTGGCCACACATATCAGCTCTCATCCTGTGTAAATCAAACATGCATTCAGCAGCTGCTGCTTTGCCTGCTGGGTCAAGACCCCCGCACTGCATGCTGTGGATTCAAAGTGGACAGGAGACAAAAGTTCCCTCTTTGCAATACAATAGCTAACGCCTTACACGGTGGGTTACAGAGCACCTGGTTTTGTGATCACCTGTGATCCCAGGGATATAATAAAGCGGTTGTCCAGGTGTGGCAGGAAGAAGGGCCAGACAGGGGTTCTGAATCTGTCAGCTCCGTGGGGGACCCTACCTCGCGTGGAGGAGATTGACCACCCTGGAACCCAGGCCAAGCATCAGTTGCAGAGAGCTCAGTGCAGGCTCAGGAAGCTGGTGGTGGTGGCAGAAACAGGAGCAGAGAGAAGCCTGAAAAAAACCCCAAAGGCTTCGCGGTGACCATGGCTCACGGGAGGACAGATGTCCATCCAGACCTTAGTGTCCCTGAAGGATCGCTCAAGAGGTAACAGTCAGGCCAGGGCCTGCCTGTTTTTATAAATAATCTTTCACTGGCTCACAACCAAATCCATGTGTTTACCTGTCATCGTGGATATCTCATGCTTCAGTGGCAAAGCAGAATCCTCAAACGAAGAAAATCCTGAGGCCCATAAGCCTGAAAGATTCACATCACTCTTTATAGGAAGTCTTCAGCATAATGCCCATGGCAAGGATCTCCCTGCCATCAGATTAAACCACGCTGCGGGCCACTGCTGGGTGACTCTGAAGCAGGTGTAGACTTAGTTATCTCGTGACCAAGATACTGGCACAGGATCCCGAGCACCAAGAACAAAAAGGCCCCCAATGTGGGTAAGTTAAACACATATTGATGCTTAAAATGTAATATTCCTTTACAAAACAGAAATTTGCTTCAAGGGATTCTAATGGTCCTCCTGCCGGGCGTGTTCTCTAGGATACCTGTCCAGGGTGCACTTTTATTTTCAGAAATGCCCCTGTCCCAAAGAGCATCCCTGGCCCTGCAGCCTAAGTGGCACACTCTCTCCTGACACTGCTCCCCGGCCCCGCAGAGGCCCTGGTCAATCACTGGCTCCCTCCAGCGGAACACAGGATCTGGAGCAAGGCCCTGCTCACCTTCCCCTCACTATTTTCTTTTTCTTTTTTTTTTTTTTTTTAATTATTTTTTATTCTAAGTTGTTATAAATGACAGCAGAATGCATTACATTTCATATTACACATATAGAGCACATTTTTACATATCTTTAGTTGTATGCAAAGTATATTCACAACATTCATGACTTCATACATGCACTTAGGGTAATGATATCCATCTCATTCTACCATCTTTTTTTTTTTTCTTCACCCTTTTGCCCCCTCCCTTCCCCTCCCTCCCCATTGGCCATTCTAGTGTTCCTCTAATCCTCCTATGCTCCCCATCCCAACCCGACTGTGAATTGGCCTCCTTATATCTGAGAAAACATTGGGCATTTGGCTTTTGGGGATTGGCTAACTTCAGTTAGCGTTATATTCTCTAACTCCATCCATTTTCCTGCAAAAGCCATGCTATTTTCTATGAACGTGCCCATGTAGCACGGCAATGAACGGACTCCAGGATGCTACGCAGATGAGATTTCCCCTTCCATGAATGGGTTAGGCCAGCAGGCTTGGAAAGAAAAGGGGAGGCGGGTAGTCAGGAGAAACTTCCATTGTCAACTGTGAACTATTTCTTTAGCTCAGTGATGTGCCAAGAAGTCTAGCTGAATCACAGGAAAAAATATTATTTTACTTTACAGTGAGACCTTGTGACAGAGTGGGAAATTTATGGGGTGATACAGGTCTGGGTTCAAATTCCAGATCTAGTTCTTAACATTTGACAATCTTCTATATCAAACTTATGCTATTTTATACAGAGATACGTTATTTATATGTCAAACATGTAACATTATAGATGTATATACACATATTTAATCTATATACATATTACACACACACATCACAGTTTATAAGCTGAGTACACCTTACCCAACATATCTGGAATAAAAAGTGTTTCAGATCTCAGGGTTTGTTTTGTTTTTGTTTTTGTTTTTGTTTTCTTTAATTTGGAAAATCTGCATAGACTTCACTAGTTGAGAATCTGTAATTTGAAAATCTGAAATGCTCTAAAACCTGACACCGTTTGAGCATCATGTTGACAATGACTGGGGACGTTCACCCTGTACTAATAAGGAGAGTGCATGCAAAGTCACTGATGCCAGCCTGACCCTCAGTTTCCTCCTTTTCCAGCCATACTCTTGCATGACCTGGAGCTCAGACCTGCCTCCCAGATCCCGGCTGGGCCACACCTCCTTGGTTTTCATTCTGAAAGTAAATGTAGCAGCCAGGAGTGGCCTCTCAGAGGAAACCCCCTTGGCCCCCGGCCTGCTCTGTTTGACTGGGTGGGGAACACTCACTTCCGGGAGAATTCCAGGAGGTCTTTAGAAAGGGCTGCAATTTGTTTACAGTTTTGACAGTCTTGTGGTTGCCATAGCTTGACTTTAGGCAGCGCCAGTTCCAACTGCCTCATTAAAATAAAGCCTGCTTTATGCCTTCAATGACTGCGGGCACCCCCTGGCTGGGACTGGTGCTGCAGCCAGAGGCTGGGCCTCCAAACCAGGGTGGGCATGCGCCCAGGCTTGCCTGCTGCCGGGGAGCTGCAGTCTCTCCACAGGTTTCATGGGAAAATATCCTTCAGCATAAAAGGCAAATTTTGTGCTCTAATCAAAATAACTGCCAAGGTTTTCTTTTCTTTTCACTTCTTTTTAAAGCCAGTTAGAAGGCACTCTGAAAACAGGGCACAGTTCTAGAGAAAGGGGCCAGCCCTGCAAACAAAGAATCCTTCTGAAATTTTAAGGACTTGTAATTACAACAAATAAACTTGGCCTCAGACTAACTTCCTCCCCCTAAGATTTACAGCCTCCAGCTGCTTGGAGAATTTTAGTTCTTCAGTAGACTCCCGGCTACTGTAATCAATTCTTGTTTGTTTGTGATATTGAGGAAACGGGCGATTTCTAGTCTACTAATTCAGGTCAGTAGTCACAAATGGTACCAGACTTAGTTTTAAGACCTGTGTTGGTTGTTTCATGGCTGTGTGATCTTAGACAAGATATTAACCTCTCTGAGCTCAATTTTTTCTCATTTGTAAAACATGCAAAATCATGTTTAATTTTAAAGGCTGGTTGGGTACCTCATTTTTAAGGCCCCTAGACTAGCAGGGCTAAAGTAACTCCATCTTATTCTTTGACCTCTGGATACTGCTTTAAGATAAATCTAGGAAAGAGCTCAAGATGATAACCTCACGAGCCTAAGGTTGAAGGGATGGAAATTGAGAAGCCTAACATGGAGAAGGGGACATGAAAACACCTTCAAATAAGCAAAAGGCCATTAGGTATGTGGGGGCTAGGCTTCCCTGGGTGGCATGCCATTATGAAAGAAGGCAAGGGGCAGGAATTACAGGCGACAGAGTTCAGTCTAGACTTGGGCCAGTGTGTTCATATTGACTACTGTGACGTCCACCAGATCTCAGTTCTTTTATCAGTTCTCTTAGGATTCTGGGAAATGTTCCGTACTTCCCAGGTCTCAGTCTTGTTTCTGACAAATGGAGCCAATTTCAATCCTCAGAACCAAATCACGGCACAGATTATTCAACGCTTAGTGGTAGAAAGAAAGCACTCTGTGCCCGGCTCATAACCATCATGCCCAAATAGAAAGTAACTAAAACTATATGAGGTGGCACTATAACAACAGCAGCTATAGTCGTTTCCTAACATGCAGAGAGTCACCTAGAGGAGTGGACGTGGTGCCCGGCCTCTGCAGTACGGCTGGCACACCAGGGCCACCATCAGCAGTGCTCCAAACACTTTCTGTGTCACCAGTTTCAACTTTGCTGTTGCATCCTTCTTCTGCAACAGCTGTTATCGAGATGTGATTCGTGCATCACAAAATTCACCCTCAAAGTCTTTGATCTGTGAGTTCTATCCACACAGGGGGTTGTTATTGTAGACCATTTTCATTGCCCTATAAGACTCCACAGCAATGACCAGGAGCTGTCCCCCCCACCCCTTCTTCCTAGCAGCCTCCAGTCTGCTTTCTGTCCCAAGGGACTCACCTATTGAGGCCAGAGTGTGTGAATGGAATCATAAAGAACACAGTCCCTCGTCCCAGGCTTCTTCCGCTCGCCCTGCCGTTCCACTGTTGGTTCACGTTGTAGCCGCGTGTTGGTATTTTATGCCTGTTTATTTCATCGTATGGATACATCACACTTTGTCCCCTTACCAGTTGATGGACACTTGGGTTGCTTTCATTCTTTGGCCATCCTGTGCAAGTTTTTGTATGAAATGTGCTTTTGTTTTTCCTGGGTATACCAGAAGCAGAAATTCTAGGTTACAGTATAACTAACGTTTTCTCCACATTCTTTTTTTTTTTTTTTTTTTTCGGTACTGAGGATTGAGCTCAGGGCCACTTGACCACTGGGCCACATCCCCAGCCCTTTTTTGTATTTTATTAGAGACAGGGTCTCACTGAGTTGCTAAGTGCCTGACCACTGCTGAGGCTGCCTTTGAACTCGCGATCCTCCTGCCTCAGCCTCCTAAGTGCTGGGATTACAGGCGTGCGCCACCGCACTTGGCTTTCTCCACATTCTTTTTTTTTTTTTTTTTTTTTTTTGGTACTGGGGATTGAACTCAGGGGCACTCGACCACTGGATCACATCCCCAGCCCTTTTTTTTTTTTTTTAATTTTATTAGAGACAGGGTCTCACTGAGTTACTAAGTGCCTCGCCATTGCTGAGGCTGGCTTTGAACTCGCGATCCTCCTGCCTCAGCCTCCCAAAGTGCTGGGATTACAGGCGTGCGCCACCGCGCGCCCGGCTTCTCCACATTCTTAATCATGTCTGTCGCTGTTTGTATTTTACTTCCCCAACCCCCGCCACTGGGTGTGACATGGTGGCTCCTTATGATTTTGATATGTATTTCTCCAATGACCAATGAGGTTGAATATTATTTTATGTGTTCATTGACTCGTTTTATGTGTTCTTTGAAAAAAAAATATTTTCTATTTCTTTGGGAAAAAATGTCTATTCATATCTTTGCCCATTTTCAACTGTGTTCCTTTGTTTTAAGAAATTTTTGATATATTCTACCTATAAACCCCTTATCAAATATAGGATTTGCAAGTATGTTCTCTTATTTTGTAACTTATTCACATGGTTGCTGGTGTTTGGGGAAAAAAAATAAACACATCTTAAGTTTTGATGGTCAAGGTAGAGGTCTGCTTTTGTCCTCTGGATTCTATTCCATTGTTCTGTAGTTCCATTTATATGCAAAAGCCACACTATCTTGATTACTGCACATTTGTGCTAAGTTTTGAAATCAAAACATGTGAATTCTTACCTTTTTTCTCTTTTTCCAGGACCACTTTGGCTAATCAAACTCCTTTGCTTTGCAACATAGATTTCATGATCAGTTTGTCAATTTCTTCAAAAGAAATCAGCTGGAACCTTTATAGAGACTGTGGTGAACCTGTTGATGGACTTCAGGAGTCTTGCCATGTTAGCAATTTTAAGTCTTCGGAGACATGAAGGTAGGTAGGGTAGTTTTCCCTTTATTTAGATTCTTCTTTAATTTCCTCAGACAATGTTTTTGTTTCACACAACCTTGTACATTTATTAAATTTACTCCTAAGAACTTTATTATCTTTACAGCTATGGTAAATGGAATTGTTTTCTTAGTTCAGCTTTTGGATTATTCATTGCTAGTGTGTAGAAAAGCAAATGATTTTTGTATACATATTGGTCTTGTGTCAATGTCAGCTTCCAGAGGAACATCAGTCACACATGGACAAGATTAACAAAAGAAGAAAAAAAGGAACGATACTAGTATAACAGGTCAATTCACAAGTAAAAGGAGCCTACTTTATCTTGCATCTCCTAGAAGTATTGTCAATAATGACATTGTAAGTCTGCATTAATCAGAAAATGGTCTTAATTTTGCTTTTCTCCTTGAAAGACATTGCCAGAGGAGACAGGTACCTGACTGACAGCAGAAGCACAGGGGTGAGAGTGAGCACCGTGACCAAGGACCTGGAGGCAGGAGTGTGGTTTGCTCCGTGTGGCGCTGCCAGCCACCTACAGCTTTATGCCACCTTGAGAACACTGAGCCCTGGAACCTCTTATTAATTAACAACATGCTGCCACAACAAGCAAACACATGCTAAGTCTTATTCAAGGCTTATGAGTTGTTCTCAGAGGGGGAAAAAAAAAAAAAAAAAAAATTTCAGATTAAAGTGAAACCTGAAGAAATCGACAATTTTTATTCAATCTGTGCTTCTGGTTTTACAAAGTTGCGGTATATTCTCCCCAAACCACTTCTGCTCTTGTTCCCCGGGGACCTTATTCCATTTTCAATTTTAACACCATTCTCGATTTTGAAATCACTCGTGCAGCACACAGAAATAGAAATAGAAGCTGCCTGAGTCATCCCGAGAAAGTGACTGTCCAGTACATTCCCATCCGTAAACGACTGCTGTGACAAGGTAACACCTCGCAGACACCTGCATTTCAGCACTTCTCAACCTGTGTGACAAGCGCTTGCTCACATGTCTGTTCCCACAAATGCTTTACATGGACTTCTCCTGGACTCCACCCTGAGCACAAGGGCTGGCTCATCTTCCGTGCTTAGAAAATATTTTTTTCACATGCATGTGTGAGGGGACTTCCTTTTGATACTCTCCTTTACCCTTTCTCAGTCCCCAAACAGCTTTCCAAGCATAACTGCTTTGGCATGATTTTTCTAAACATTTCTTCGGACATTTCTTTTGGGAAATAATTTGACCTAAAGTCAACAGAGTTCTTGAACTCCCGCCATGCGGAAGGCCCCTCTAGATGTTACAGGGCATGCAACGAACAAAGCGTTTGGTCTGGCCAGTAGTGGCCCAGTTCAGTTGGGTGATATAAAGAAGTGCAAGTGTTGACCAAACACCTACACGTGCCAGCCATGACGTGTCGATGAATGAAACACCTTTAATTCATGCAGCTAATGCGCACAGTAGGTGCTGGAATTGTTCTCAGCCGGTGAGGAGTTAACACAGAAGTGGGCTAAGCAACTTGCACAAGGTCCCCAGTCATGAAAGACTGAGCCAGCAGCTGATTCTACACTCTCTGATCCCAGGATATATCCACAAAACCCAATACTCCTGGTTTTCCATGTCCATAGATTCCACGTTGGTGAATTCTGTCAATCCTGACTCAAATGCATGTGAAAATCCAACCATGTATGTATTTAACATGCATGGAAATTTTCCTTGTCATTTTTCCCCAAAAAATACAATATTATAACTTTGTAGCTAGTATTTACATTGCATATTAGGGATTTTAAGTGATCAAGAGAGAAATTTTGTGGGATCATGCGTATAGGTTATATGCAAGTACTTCCCCATTTTATACTAGAGCAGTCACCAGCATTGGTATACACAGGAAGTGTTCCTAGCACTCTCCCATGGAGACTGAAGGATGATTGTCTCTACTGTGCACACCCAAGGCTACTGATGACAGTGGGCAGGTAAATTTTGTCATTTATCTGGCAATGTACAGGACCAGGTAACAGCTGTAGATATTTACTCGTGGGCTCAAAAAGGCAGTGGATTTGAGTGAGCCACAGAAAGCTGCTGCACCATATTTAAAGACAATAACGAGGCACCTTCAGCAAAGGGAAAGTGTCAGGAACACCTTGGAGAGGTGAGGCTCCAGCCATTCGAGTGAGGTAATAGTTAATGGCACCCAAAGTTCTTCTCTGAGCAAGGAAGAAGAAATGAGACGCACTGCATGCTCCCATGTGTAGGAAACTTAAAAATAAAGGCAGACTTGCCCAGTGGTCATAATAACAAAGCAGCATAAGCAAGCAGAAAGAGACAAAGGAGGTGATGTTATTTAATATAGTGCCTTCAGGAAACAGCCCCAGCAGATGACATTTCACAAGATAACCTAAGGAGGAAAAGCAGGAAGCCATATGGAAACCTGGGATGAGACATTTCCAGGAAGAAGGAAAAAAAAACTCCAAATCCCTGAAATAAAGCATTCTTATTGAGCGTGAGGAAAGTAAGGAGACCAGGTGTCTGGAGTAGACCAAGTGGACAGAGAGGGGAGGGAGATGAGAGCCCCAGGTAGCTGAGGCGGGGTTCTGTGGAGGCACGTGGGGCTTGGCGTTGGATGCCCCAATGATCAAGACATCCTTTGGCTCCCCACCTGAAGACAGGGCAAAGCCCAGGACTTTATCTTATAAAGATGGCGCTGGCTCAGGGAGAGAAGCAATGGGAAGTGAAGTTGAAGGAAGTTGATTGGGCGTAGTCTTGGTGGCCATACTGGCTAATATAGACTTTGACCCTACAGCAATCAAAGGGTTGAGGACCAGGACACTCACATCTCCCATGTGGAACGTCTCCCTTTCTGCAAATAACGTAGCACTGGTGAGTTTTCAGAATTTTGTGTAGCTATATTTGATGAGGTGAGATATAGAAATCAGCAAACACCAAACTATCAACCGTGGCACCGTCGCTGCCAGGCAAGGAAGATACACTCCTGTCAAGATTTCTAAGGGGCAACAGCATCTTCTGAGCATGTTCTGTATGTGAGACACCCTGCTGCATCTTTGGATTGGCTCATTTCACCTTTCTTTTCTTCTTCATTTAGTGTTATAAGAACTCAAACAATCAGGGGCATCTTGGCTTCTCAGATGTGGAAGCTGAGATCAGGAAAGGATGGGCACCCTAGCCATGGTTGTAGTTAAGAAATAGCAAATACTAGGAGTACTTTCAGTAATAGTCTATAGTCCTTTTTATTACCATCACATGACAATATGAATATTTGCAGTTAAATTGCCTTAACCTAAAATTCATAAATAATTTCTAGTGACCCCTAAGAAATTGTCTGTAACGGATGTACTAACATCTCTGATCACCTACACTAGACACCTCGGTTTAAGGCTTAGGAGAGAAAGACTGTGAACAGCAGGTCAGTTAAGAGACAGGAGGAGGAGAACTAGAAGTCTAGTCTTCATGATAGTAGATCAGAAAGTCATAACAATGGATCACAAAGTCAAACTCAGGATTCTTAAAAGACAAAAATTTAAAATGCATAGCTGCCTTTACAAGATCTTTATAAACATCCATATACTTAGAAAGAAGTGGATTTGGTGAGGACTTAGTTCTCATTCTTCACTCTCCGGCAGTAAAGAATTACTTGCCCCGCTCACGCCTGCTGAGTAAGCCCTACTGACGCCAGCTGCCATCTCCAACCCTGGGGAGCATTGTCCACCCCTGACACCCAGACCTGGCACAGGGGCTACTACCACGAGAGGAAGGCACTGAGTGCCCATCCCAGCCCTCCACGCGAAACTCACATTTCACTCCTGAGGAAACCAGGACTTCCTCTGGCTGGGGGAACTGTGTCCAGCTCTGCGGGTTACAGGTGCTTCCTGCTAGATGACACCAACTCAGATTTCTCCTTAGACCTTGGACATGGGAGTGATGCACTGTTGGTAGCAATCTTGCAGCACATAAGCCACCCAACAGCGCGCCAGGGAGCCTCCTCTTGGCAACACCTTGATCCAGCACTGTGGTTTCATTTAGTGGGAATGACATCAGGGCAGGAGCAGCCTCTCCCTCCAGCCCCACTGTGACTGGAAACGACCCATCCTTGTGTTTTAACCATGGCTTCGTTGCTTTGCCAGTGGGTGGACGGACTCCCGAGGCACGTCTCATCAGAGACAACTGACTAGAACGTTCTGCCTTCTCATACAACTTCAAAAGGAAGCTAGATCAGTTGTAGGCAACTCTGCAAAATTGAGTGCTTATTAAATTCAACAATAACAAAAATTTGATTTTCCACCTCTTCAAGCAGAGTAGAAAGGGAAACCAACTAATTCAATAAAAGATGGGCACCCTTGGAATTTTCAAAGAATTGAATGCAAAGGTCATAAAGACTGAAGAAGCAGCGAGACGAGACACCAACACTGATCTCACATCCTCCACCCTCTCAGCCCCGTCTCCGGTATCTACCGACACATCTATCTCCATGGCCATCTTCTACCCAGCTTCCTACCTGTAGCCATGCATCACTTACCATCTAGATTTATCAATAAACTATGCACCTCGGTGTCTATGGATGAGAATCACATCCTGTTCTCATTTTTAAATTTTCTTTGTTTCATAGTTACAGGTGGGGGCACTGATTGCATCAGCCTGTCCTGTATTGGTCAATAGTGTAAAGACCTGCCTTCCGTTAGCTTTCAGTATACGTGGAGAGAGCGTGACAACTGACTGTGGTGACAAATCAGAGAGCTAAGCTCTGTGGATGAGGTCAGCACACAGAGCTGAAGGGCACAGGGGGACCAACAGCTGGAGGAGACTCGGTGGGTGGATAGACAGGCATCTCACATATGAGGGAGGAGGTAGAGCAGATGCGTCAGGATGTGCTGATGTAACAGCAAACCCAGAATCCAGCTGACCTAGAAAGGTGTGCGCAGGACCAATAGATCTTTCTCCTTGGTTCCCCTTTGAGGCTGATTGTCAACAAGTCTCGAAGGTCAACTGGAACTCCGTCCAGAGCACCTGCCCTCCAAGTGTAAACACTGCTATGTGGTGTCATCCACACTCCCAGAAGTTACGGAAGGCTGATGTCACTCACGCAAAGCGTTCAGAGCCTCCACGCACACGCCAGCATATTGCCAGTTCATGTATGTCATCGACATGCGTGCTGAGATGTCGTTCAACAAGGTCTGGGAATAAAGATACCATTAAGAAAAGAACTGACGGCAAAAGGAAAAAGAGAAGGAGGAGGAATCAAGGGCAGCGGGGCACAAGATGCACCTGCTCCTGTGGTCGCGTGGAGAGCCGGCTTTCCATCTACCACATGGCCATCCCGGGTGAAAACAGCTGCACATGTAGTTACTATCCAAGCAGGATGAAGGACCTGGCTTCCACACTGACGTGCCAGTCTAGCACACTTTCCTCTTTGGATTCAGTCTTCTGAACACAGCCTATTAAAAGTTGCTTTAATTGGCATTTTGTTAGAAGGTTAATGCAGACTTACCAAAAATAGCTGGTGAAGGAAGCAGATAAGAACACAAAAGGAAAATACATGCTAATTGCACAAATTCTTTCCTTTCACACAGACTTCTTTTTCAAAAGCAGTTTTAAAATAGTGGCTGGATAACTCAGCCTTCAGCGGTCTTTGTCTCCCACAGTCCCTGACGTCCCTGGGGGCTCTCTCTGGCTTCCACGCCTCTGCTCTGACGGTGTTTAGGAGGCTTTTCACCCACCCCACCAGCGCTGCTGATGCTTCGTGCATTTCTCCTTCCTGTTCAGGGCCCCTCTTTGGTTGATCCTTTTCTGTTTCCCCCTTTACCAAAAAATACATTTTCTCGTTCCTCCTTGAAAACTGTTTGGCAGTCCTGTCTGAGAGGTTTCACCACAGTCAGCTTTTACTCTATTCACACACCTCTGCTGCCTACCTAGAGCAGGAAACAGGGGGAAAGGCACACCGAATCCTCACCTCCAAGGTCAGTGCCTTGTGGGCAAGACAAACAGAAAATGACTATAAAATTTGTTATGTAAAACGCTAAAGATCTGTGCAGAGACAGAGAGGAAAACAAAGTAACAGGAAGGAGAAGGCGAAAGGGAGTTTGCAATGCACCCACAAGACGCAGCCTTAAGGCACAGGCACGAAAGGAAATTGATTCTATTGGTCAACTCAGCCCCACCCAAGTCCCGTCCTCCCTCTACCTCTTCATTTGTATTCTCTCTTTGCATTGGGAACACATAATTACCCTATTTCTAAAGCACACAGAGGTCACTGAAAATTTCTGATTAGAATCGGCTTCAGCCACTTCCTCCAGCTTGATGTGTCTTTCTGCGGTCCCTCTCCTTTCATTGGCACCTGCCCGGCTCCCGCGCTAACCCACGCACCTGTTCTTCTCTCTCCGGAGCAAGTGGGGCTAGCGGGGAGGTGAGCTCGCTCTGACTCACAGGGAACAGGAGGTCAGCAGACATCAGAATCACCACCATCGTTGCCATGGCAACCATCACATCGGTTATCGAACACTGAGCAAAGACGTCTGGTGTGTGGTGTGCCCATTTCACCAATACTCAGCAATAAGAGCGTCATATCATCTCTAGGAAGTGGGATTGTCCTCTTTGTTTTGCAGACGACGAAGAATGGGGTCCTCAGAGAGTCCTGACCACGGACGGAGGTCACTCAGCTGGGTAATACCTGAAATATTTCTGATATAAAAATGGAGACACGGGGCAACCCCGGTAAGACAGAGTTCATCAGAGCTGGAGTCCGGAGTTCAGCTCGCAGATGGACCTTAGACTGAGTGCAGGAGTGAGGTTCTGAACTGCTCCATCCCTCCTAACTGGCTCCATTCCCAAAGTCCTGGCTACAAGAGGAGGGAGAGTAGAGGGTAGGGCCAGGTCAGCCTGGCACATCCTGCCCAGGTCACCTCTGCAGCCAGGAGGACCACTGTGCCCGCTGCTTGCTGTGCTGGCGTTGAACATGTTGGGGCTGCTTCACCTCGCCGGGAAGGGCCAGCTGCGCTCAGGACTTGGAGCCACAGGGGCCCAGCGTGGACTTGACCGCAGGCCTCTGAAGAGGGAACTGTGTTCCTCCACTCAGCCAAGGCTGCAGGGAGCACGTTGGCTCAGAGTTCCGGGTGTCACAGCAGCTTTATTCTGGTCACACCGGTCCTCCTGCCCGGTTCTGAAAGCAGTCTCGTCACAAGACACAAGGCCCACTCAAAGGCCCAGTGCTGGTCCCAAGCCCCAGTGTCTTTCCCTCCCCTCGGGTCCAAGATGGACAAATGGGTTTCTGCCCCAACTCTGGGACCTGAGACTCTTTTAATTGCCCTTTACTCACACCATCTTTCAAAGACTGTCACAAACTACCTTTCTTGTTCTTCAAACACAAGCTTCTGCCAAAGCCAAGCAGGAGGCCTGAGCCCACCTCACTGGTGAGAGAGCAGAGGCTACCGCACTGCACCTGCTCACTTCTGAGGCCTTCCTGGCCTTGTGTCCTGGTTGCCCTGTCTCACCCATCTCTCCAGCTCTGTTATTATCTAACACACCTTGACCCTGGTGCTGACCAAGGAGAAGACCGGGATCTGACACCCCATAACCTGAAGAAGAAAGCCTCCAAGTCTGAAGTCAGGGACCGGCACACTCCTCCCTCACCACCACTGGCCACACCTGCAGCACCCAGGCCGCCCAGGGCTTGCCCTTCCATGAGCACACCGTGATGTCCACTGCCCATTTTTATTTTTTTACATGCTTTTAAACATTTTAAACAGGTTTCCAACTCATGCACAATAATCTGCTGAGAGGCAACGCATACAACTTCATGATTTAGAACATAGGCACACAACCTTGAAACCATCACCACAACACAAAGGGAGCAGGTACATCCATCGCTTGCCAAAGTTTCTTCATGTCCTTTATGTATTTATTTATTTATTTTGGACAAAATACCTTTATTTCATTTTTATTTTATGTGGTGCTGAGGATCAAACACAATGCCTTTTACATGCTAGGCAAGCACTCTACCACTGAGCTACAACCCCAGCCCTCTCTCACTCTTTCTTTTCTTTTCTTTTCTTTTTTTTTTTTTTTTTTTTTTTTTTGATTTTTTTAAATTCTAAGTTGTTATAAATGACAGCAGAATGCATTACATTCCATATTATAGAGGACATTTTTACATATCTCTAGTTGTATACAAAGTATATTCACACCATTCATGTCTTCATACATGCACTTAGGGTAATGATGTCCGTCTCATTCTACCACCTTTTTATTATTGTGTTGTTGTTATTTGTTTGATAAGAACACTTAACATGAAAGCTACCCCCAACAGACTTCTGAGTTTATGACTCAGACTGTTAACTACAGGCTCCATGCCAAGCAACAGATCTCTGGAAGTTAATTCTTATATAACTGATTCTTCACATACTGTTTACTTCCTGCTCGGCAAACTCTTCTTCATTCTTTAAATCTAGAACTTACCTCATCTCCCCTAAGAAGGTGAAATTGGTCCATCTCCTTAAGGGATAATATGTTTGTCTCTACTTTCTGCCAATGGTCTGTATTATCCAGGAGTACAGAAAATTCTTTCGCCGATTTTCATTTGTTTGTCTCCAGAGTTCCAACAAATGGACACATCTGTAGGAATATGAATGGAAATCATTGACTAGCCAGCCAGCTTCTTCCAGGACTGTGAATAGATGGTCCTGGGGGTCTTGTGGTTGTCAGGCATTGCTAATAGATCGTGGTGCTCTTTTCCACTGAACCGGCTCACAGTCTCAGAACCTCTGTAAAGCGAGGCTCCAGGCAACGGCCACCAATCAATAGGAAATGGGATATGAACTTCTGTTCATCCAAAGCTGCCGTGAGAACAGCGAGAAGGCAAGCCCCTCCTAGGAGAAGATATTTGCAAGGTATGCACAAAACATCAACATCCAGATTGTACCCAGAAAACCCACAAATAAAGGAAAGAAATGGCACATTTTACCTTCACTTTAGGAAGATTCTAAAGGGGACAAAACCCCTTGAGTTTCCCATGCTCAGGGCTCAGCCTTCACGGACATAAAGAACAGGTGCCGCGGGGAACAGGGGGCTGTTTGATGTCAACAGCAGGTGTGAGCGGGGCTTGAGGCCCCGCCTGGGCTCTGCCCACCTGCTTTGTCCCTAAGCCAGCAGAGTTCAGGCTCTTGCTGGCAGCTTCCTGTCCTAATCAGCGGCAGGCAGGGCCTTCCACCTGCTGTGGCTTCTCCTTGTGACTGAATGGACAAGATCCTGGGAGTCCCAGATCCCCACCAGAGAGCCACAGAGGATGGGTTTTCTGAACAAGCACTGCTGAAAGAAGCAAATCCGCTGGTTCTGTTGGTGACGGCAGCTGGGATTTGGGCCCCCAACAAGAAAGATGCTTGGTGCATGCGCTTGCAGGTCGCTCAGCCCTATTTCTGACTAAGTTGCTGCGGCTTCAACGGTGAGTCCATTAAACGTTCCTTTTGTTATGCTTCTGGTAATGGTGAAAATGACCACACTGTCTACAGACTTCTCTCATAAAGAGGCAGGAATGACGGGGCTGAGTGATGTCAAGATCCTCTTGCCTGGCAGAACAATGCCACTGACCTCATTCTAGCATTCCAAGTGGGGGTGGCAGTTGGCCCACTGCCAACTCTAAGAATATGGTAAATTTCTAGAACTGCGTGCAACGCTGCACTCAGGTCTTGATGTCAGTCAACCTAGTTCGACCTTCACAAATCCTGGAATTGAAAGCCAGTTTCTTAATCTCTCTGACCCTTATCTAGCTTAATGACAGAAGCAGGCAAAGGATGCCTCATCATGTGGTTGTTTGAGGAAAGAAATGAGATACTGACCTAAAATTTCCACCCAAGTTCAGGCACCTAGGATGTGATTGTTGAGTAGTACTTTATCTCCTTCCCGTGTCTCCTCCTAAATAAATAATTAGGTAAGAGGGAAGAGAAGACACAATGTCTAAAGGGTTGGGAAACCAGACATTAACTTTTTTTTTTAATATTTATTTATTTGCTTTAGTTGTACAAATGTGTTTTTTTATTTGTACGTGGTGCTGACGATCGAACCCGGGCCACGCACGTGTTAGGCGAGCGCTCTACCGCTGAGCCACAATCCCAGCCCCCTGACATTAACTTTTAAAATGAACTTCAAGGAGAATGCATCCAGACCTGGCTCTTCAGGAGGAAGATGCGAAGCCTGGTGGAGGCACAGGATTCTCTGGGGGGCAGTCACACCTGGATATGACCTCTGCAGACCTCTAGCATGTAGCCTGGCAGCTGAAAAGTGGCAAAAGCATCCCCTGGACAAAATGTACCCCGCGCTGGGGAAATAGCTCCTATCGACTCTGGCCAGCAAGAGGAAGTCGGCAGCGTGGTGTCTGTCACGTGGCACACGCTCAGAATGAATCAGTAAATTGTCAGGCCTTTGAAAAGTGCATAGACTGGTGGCAGGCCAGGGAGCAGATAAAAATAATAATTGTAGAAATTAGTACATTATCATTCACTCATCATTCCAGGTGCTTTGAAAATCTCCTCAACTCCTAACCTGGGGAAAAAAAATTCCAATCCTCATTTCATACACCAGAAAACTAAGGCCCAGGGAGCTCCCCAGCTTCCCAGGTGTCAAATGGTTAATGCACAGGAAGGTAGGAATTTGACTGTCTCCAGAGGTATTCTTCCTAAAGCCAACCCCAGCCAGGACTGGTGGGGACAGAGTCTGAACTAACAGTGAAGGGGCAGGTGGACATGGTCAGGAATATCCAGGGTGGGTTGCCAGAGGTGGGCTGTGGCACAGGGTTTGGGGGCAGACACAGGGCTGTACTGCCTCAGGGGTCCTGTCAGAGGAGCGACCAGGACAGAATTGGCAGAGCCCCCGCACAGATGGATCCTGGAATCTAGAAGCTGTGGCTCCAACCTGGGGGATGGAAGGGGCATAGAGGTTGATGCCACTGGTAGATTCTCCCTTCTATTTGAAGATATTCATTAGTCGTCCTGATCCTGGGTTTTGTTCTCGGAACTCTTGCATAAGGAGTTTCCTAAAATGAGAAGCTATAGCATCTACTGTCCTATCCACGCTCACCAAAAGGGAGTGGCATACAAATCCCATCCTTCCTGGGATCATGTTGGTGAAATACATTAGCAGATATAATCATCTGACACTTGGAGGAAGTGAAGTTTCAAAGGTAGGAACCTGTGAAAAGGGAGAGAGGGGAAAAAACACCCGACCACCTTGCTTCCTGTGGCTACTTATTTTAAAGATAAGGTTGCTTTTGTCCTCAAGTGGCTGGTGTTTTTTTATACATCTACTTATAATGTGCACAACACAATTTTTCTGTTCTTTATTCATCGGTTCTTAAGTCTTCGGTCTGTTCTCTAAAACTTCAGTCTCCCCTGATCATCTCGGAACATCAGAGTCAGGAGGAACATGAAGGGCATCTGGTCCCCACTCAGAGCTTAACCCTTTGCCCTAGAGTGTGCCCAACTGGAATAAAACCACTCAGTGAACACAGGAGATCCCCTGCCTCCTGCAGCAGGGCCTTTCCAATATATGATCATTTCCCCTCTACTTACAAACCATGCCAACACCTCCTGACCACAGGGCCTTTGCACAGGCTGCTTTCTCCACGTCCTTCCCACACCTTGTGTTGGATACAGCCTGAATGGGCTCACAGGGACTGACTTTAAATTTTCCGGAACTGTACAAACCAGTTGTTCAACAGTGCTATTATTAAAATTAACTTACACAAGTTCATGAATAAATTGTATTAAAACGAAAGTAAGAAATACTCAAAACTCATTGCTTCCTGGTTACTTTCACTCTGGGTCCTTTCTGTATGGTGGAATTGCAGCCTCACGGTGGCTGCTGTGCTTGTCTCCTGTGGTCCATGAGCAGACGCTCAGCATGGGTGGTTTGACCTCAGCCACAGTGAGAAAGGCCGCGCCATGGAAATGCACAAGCGCTCAGCCTCAGGAGGGCTGCGCCTGGAGAGACCGACCTCAACCTTTGAGAAGCATCCAATGAAGCTGGGCGTGGTGGTGCACACCTGTAATACCAGCACTTGGGAGGCTGAGGCAGGAGGATCGCGAGTTCAAAGCCAGCCTCAGCAATGGTGAGGCACTTAGCATACTCAGTGAGACCCTGTCTCTAATAAAATACAAAAGAAAGGGGGGGGGGGCTGGGGATGTGGCCCAGTGGTCAAGTACCCCTGAGTTCAATCCCCAGTACAAAAAAAAAAAAAAAAAAAAAAATCCACTGCGGGGGGACTCTCTACCCTGGCTTTCTTGTGGCTACCTTCTCAGACCCCCAGTCTAACTTAGACTCATGTGTGCTATGATTTCTTAGACTGAATCTCTTCCTAAATGGCCTCTTCCTTTATAGCTACTCACTAGCAGTATCTGACACTATTACACATATAGATTCTAAGCCCCAGAATTCTGTCTGGGTTTTGCACCCCATGATGATGTCCCTGGCGACAAAGTAATGCCCAGCTCATACGAAGCTCTCGATAAACAACTGTAGAAAGAATATCAAACTCAAATCATCAGGAACATTCAACCTGTGTTGGAATCTTTAGCCCCCTTCAAGGAAGAATAACAGTACATTATCTTAGGTGACGGAGTGTTCATGGGGGAGGCTGTCTTCTTTCGGAGTAGCACTGATGTGCTACTTGAGGTTAAGGGGAAGTCCGAAGAGTTGGGTGGTGTGGCAGGAGCTAAGGCACAAAGGATGTGGCTAGCTGGGCTGCGTGAGAGGAGAGGAATGGCAGCCCATGGCAGGAGGCTGGGGTCTGTCCACCAGACCTGTGTGGGTGCACAGCCAGAATATTTTAAGAGAAAGATCGTCTGGTATTGCATTTGAGGTTTTTGTTGACAGGCAGTAAAGAGCGCTTAGCTGTAGTCTTCCTTCCTAACTTACCCTTAGTTAGTCCATGTCTACATAGCTAGAGTGTGGGCACACATGTAGATTAAAGACAGGCAACGTCTTCCGCTTAGACCCATGCCAGGTGAAATAGATACAGGAGGCTCGTGAGGACAGAAAGCGAAGACACTGAGGCAGTACTCCGGGGCGTGAGCTAGGTGTGCGTGGTGTGTGTGTGAATCTCAGCCCTTCTGCGCTTCCAGTTCATGGAGCACGTAAGACCGTGATTGGTTAATTTCTTCCTCTAAACCTTAAGGCCCTGGGGGACTCCGAAACATCGATTCCAGTGTTTGTCCTATTTCTAAGCCTAGAGAACAGAGCATGCCTCATGTGTGGCTGGAAGTCCTGTGTGAGGCAGGGGAAATGGAAAATGTGGAGCCAGCCAGACCTGTCTTCAAATGTGTGATTAAAAATGCATTACAAGGAATGTTTTCTCTAATATGTGAATGCTAATTCACAATAAGGTGGTGGGGGGTACTAGGGAAAAATAGCATTAGATTAGGTAGAGGGAAGTGAAGGGAGGGGAGGGAGAAGATGTGGGGATGGGAAAGATAGTGGAATGAAACAGACATTATTACTGTATGTATATATGACCAATATGATTCTGCAACATGTACACTTAGAAAAATGAGAAATTACATCCCATCTATGTATGATATATCACAGTGCATAAATGCATTCTACTGTCATGTGTAACTAATTAAAACAAATAAAAAATTAACAAAAAAAAGAAATACAAAAAATTATATTCCATGAATAGATGACTCCACTGTTATGGATAACTATAATGCACTAATAAGGACATAAAAGATAGCATTTATGCCACACTAGAAGGTCCCACTTTACAACAATAATACAAATTTGTGCATTTTTTCTAGCTGGATGTGTTGGTGCATAACTACAAGCCCAGCAGCTCAGGAAGCTGAGGCAGGAGAATTATCAACTTGAGACCAGTCTCATAACTTAGTAAGACCCTACATTTTCAAATTTTACATTGATCAATATAATATAACACAAAGTTAGAAATAGATCTTCTCTTTGCATAAATTTTTTCTTTGTTCATAACATAACCCCTGATGCATATTAATGACAAAATAAAATATGTCTTGAATCAAAACAAAAAGCATTACAGGATTGGCAACTGCACACAATAGACAGAAGGCGTCATTTCTAGTGTTGTGCAGCACAGAGGGGCGACGATCCTTCACAATAACCTATTACATATTTTTTGAGTAACTATAAGGAGCTCAAAGACTCAGTGATAAGGAAATGGAAACGTTAATTACCTAATTTGTTCAGTATATACTGTATGCATATACCAAAATATCACACTGAACCTCATATTACGAATGATTATTATAGGCCAACCAAATTATTTTTTGAAAATATTTAAGGAGATGAAAATGCAAACTACCTTGGTTTCATCATTATATATTGTATACATATATTGAATTTCCACACTATACTTCATAATGTGTACACTTAGATAACAATGAAAGTGTGTAACTAAAAAAATAAGATAAAGTAAGCCAGGCACAGTGGCGCACGCCTGTAATCCCAGCACTTGGGAGGCTGAGGCAGGAGGATCGCGAGTTCAAAGCCAGCCTCAGCAATGGCGAGGCACTTAGCAACTCAGTGAGACCCTGTCTCTAAATACAAAAAGGAGCTGGGGATGTGGCCCAGTGGTTGAGTGCCCTCTGAGTTTAATCCCCGGTACCAAATATTAAAAAAAAAAAAAAAAAAAAAAAAAAGATAAAGTAAAAATAATGCATTTCCCATTTCAAGGTCATTAGACTCAACCAGCACTGGAGTCTACAGTGAGCACAAACGAGGAAGAGAGGCTTGGGCAGATTTTAAAACACCTTTTGGACACAGCAGCATCAATATGACTTGTTAGTGGATTGATATTGAGGATGGGAACACAGGACTCGCCCAGTGACTCTCTGATTTTTGAGTACAGTGGTAGCATCCCTCAGTGAAGTGGGGACCACAGTGGGACCACTACCCTGCAGAAGGACAGACTGCACAATGTGAAAGTCAGTGGTACAGTGAGGAGCTTCCATGGAGCAAGGACAGCCATAGAGGGTGGGCACCAGGGACCCCTCAATGAGCAGGTGGGAACCCAGACATACTCTAAGTAAAGTGGCATGACTGGGCTCCCACAGGTTGTACTGTCCAACTTCCTGTTGTTTTACTTAAATAAAGTCAGGGCTATGACTTATTAATATGCATCTATATTGTATATCTTTTTATTTTGGAAAAAAAATGGCAATAAAAAACATATTGTCCTGAGACTGCATATAGTTACTGTTCCGTGGGAAATTTCCAGCATGCATTTTCCATTCCTTATTGATTTAATCTTTGCTATACTGCATAGGAACTAGACTATAAACATTGAAGGAAACATGGCCAAGTGAATGTCGTGGGGGTTAAAGGCAGAGTGGACAGGTAATTGCACGTACATTATCTTTTCTCAAAAATGTTAGCATTGTTCTTACAGTTCAAAGGATTAGCCAACATCAAGAGCAAACCATGGCACCAACTAAGTACAACTGGATGTGACTCCAAACAGCCTCCAGGGCAAAGAGGCTTATGCCAAATGGAACACAGAGACGCATTCAGAAAAGTGGGCATTCTCAGCCACGAGCCAAAAATTGAGTATGAGATACCAACAGTGCTCATGCACTGCCGGGAAGCTGACAGCGATTAGAATGTATAACATGCGTATTGGTTCAAGTTTCTGGAAAAATGTTTCCTCAAAATAATTAATTGCCCTGTAATGTCATCAATCTTGGATATATTTAGAGTTCAGTAAGTAGAGAATGGCATTACATATGAGCAAGGCTACACCAGAGACCAGTGACCACAGAGCCGATGGCAAACCTGCAGCAACCAGTTGACGAAGGTGCCTGTTGACTGGGGTGAAACCCAGACATCTTGCCTTCAGCATTGGGTCGGGCTACGCCTCCACACTATGGCCAACCACATAGATGCTTTTTGTTATTTTATACACTTCAGGATAAAATATTGTTCCATTGATGGTTCTTCTCCCAACAGATCAAAAGAACACCGAGTTAGAAACTCATGGCACACACGCTTCTGAGCACTGTTTAGTTTGGAGAGATGAGAGGACTGGCTAGGCAAATGCTTCAGTGTTCCTCCAGGCCATTGCCATTGACTCCCAGGGCTGGATAATTCTTTGCTGTACATTGTGAAATGTTCAACAGCGTTGCTGGCTTCTGTTGTAGACTCCAGCATCCCTTCCCCAGTCATGACAAATGTGTCCCAGGCATTGTCAAAGATCCATTGAGAGGCAAATTCTTTTGAATTTAAGACTGTTTCAATATCTACCCATGCATACCTCTATCTAGTTCAGTAGCCTTTGACCTTCAGCGTACATCAGAATCTTCTAGAGGACTGATTAAAAACAGATTGCAGCCGGGCGCGGTGGCGCACGCCTGTAATCCCAGCACTTTGGGAGGCTGAGGCAGGAGGATCGCGAGTTCAAAGCCAGCCTCAGCAATGGCGAGGCACTTAGCAACTCAGTGAGACCCTGCCTCTAATAAAATACAAAAAAGGGCTGGGGATGTGGCCCAGTGGTCCAGTGCCCCTGAGTTCAATCCCCGGTACCACAAAAAAAAATAATAAATAAATAAAATAAAAACAGATTGCTAGGCCGGGGCGCGGTGGCGCACGCCTGTAATCCCAGCACTTTGGGAGGCTGAGGCAGGAGGATCGCGAGTTCAAAGCCAGCCTCAGCAATGGCCAGGCACTTAGTAACTCAGTGAGACCCTGTCTCTAATAAAATACAAAAAAGGGCTGGGGATGTGGCCCAGTGGATGAGTGCCCCTGAGTTCAATCCCCGGTACCAAAAAAAAAAAAAAAAAAAAAAAAAAAAACAGATTGCTGGGCTCCAATAGCACATTTTCTGATTTCTGATTCACTAGAATTGGGCAGGGCTCTGAATTGGTGCAGGTTATCAGGCACTGGGTGGTCTCTGGTCCTGGTACCCTGGTTTGAGAACCACTGCTTTACCTTGTTTCTTCTAGCTGCCTCCTGGAGTCCCACTATTTTCATCCTCTGTATTTCATTCACTCGCTTCTCTAGAGAGGTGTAACTCCTTCTCTCTATTTCCTGACCTCCACAAACAATACTCCAGGCAGCATCCTGTCTGTCCCATCACACATGAGCCTGTGGCTTTCCCTGGGTCCACACCCAGCAATGGCATTGCACCCAAAGGGTGTTGCACGCTCTATTTCAGTGAGTCCTGCCTGGCCACACTCCAGAATGGCTGAGCCCAGCTGGGCTCCCACCAGCTGTGCATGAATGGGCTTAACCCCATTTAACAGCACACAAAGCTATGAATCTGCAAGTTAATTAAACGGACCCTACTCTGCCCTGCCGTTAACACAGCAAGAAAGCGGATTCTGCGTACAACCCCCAGTCTGAGCCCTTGCTGATTACTTACAAGGTGATCTTTCAGTGGCATTGAGTTCACCCCAGAATTTTCTGCAACTCTCAAACCGGTCTTTAGCATTCACTGCACCTGTAAGTTGGGCCTGTTCACCCTTTCTCGACTTCTCATCCTCAGGATTGCAGAAAGAGCCATCACTTTGCTGAGAGTCTTACTAGTGGAAAGAGGAGGGGCACAGGCTCTATAGAGGTCTTTGCAGAGTGAAATTCCAATATTTTTCCTGGCCCGAGAATCAACTGTTGCCTTGAATTCCAGCCCTGCTGTGAAGGCTATGGCTTGGATTTGGAACATTCCCCCAAATGCTCATATGTTGAAGGCTTGGTCCCCAATGCAACAGTGTTCACAGGTGGGACTCCTTGATCCCTGGCAACCACTTTTTTTTTTATTCTCCACCCCTGAAACCTTCTCATTTCCAGACTGTTGCATTAATGGAATTGCACACTAAGGGACCTTTCTAATCTGTTTTTTTTTTTTTTTTTTTTTCTTCACTCAAAATATTCTCTAAAGATTCATTCAAGTCATGTGTGTGCATCAGTCATTCATTTCTTTTTATTGTTAAGTAGTATGTGATGGTACAAATATACCACTGTTTGCATACTCATCCACAAACTGAAGGACATTTGTCCTGCTTCCGGTTGGGAGACTATTATGCACAGCGTGAGGGTTTTTGTGTGAATGCAGGTTTCCAAATCCAGGACTGCAATTTTTAGTTGATAGTGCTTTAAGAAACAGCCCGACGGGTTTTCCAGAGCACCTGTACTGACTTCCATTCCCAAGAGGAATGCACGCATGATCCAGTCTCTCCATACCTGTGTCAACCTTTGGTTTTGTCACTGTGCATTTTACATTTTTATTTTGCGTGGATTTCTACCTTGTCTCACTGGTGGGTTTTCTGCATCTAATGACATTTTCATGGTGCAATAAAAAGCAAATGCCCCAGGGCTCTTACTTTAGCCTTTCTAACAGGTCTGTGGTGAGCCCTCGTGTGGTTTAATTTGCACGCTCCTGTGCCCCCCCCCCCCCCGCCATCTGTGACTCCTCCCCTGTAATGTCTGTTCATGTGGCCCGACCATTTCCTACTTGAATATTTGTTTGCCGGGTTCTGAGAGGTCGCTGGGCCGTCTAGTTCTTTGTCAGTTTGTGGTTTGCACATTTCCTCCCAACCCAGAGCTTGCCCTCCATCCTCTTGACTGTGACTTTCACAGAGCTAGGCTTTTTAATTTTGATGAAGTCCAGTTGATCACTTTTACCTCTTATAATTGGTGTTCCAGGTATCAAGTTTAAGAACTCTTTGCACAGCCCTTGATCTCAAACTTTCTGTCCAATTTTTCCCCACAAGTTTTATCGTTTGGGTTTTTTTTTTTTTTTTTAATCATTTTTGTTTTGTTTTTCTATTTTTGTTTTTTGTGGCCCTGGGGGGTCACACTCAGCCTCTCGTGTGCTAGACAAGAGCTCTGGCTCAGAGCTACACCCAAAACCCAATGTTTTGTCATCTTGTTTGGCATTTCAGTCCAAAAGCCACTTTGAGTAGTTTTTTTTTATGTAAAATGTGAGACTTAGGTCTTGGTTTTGGGTTTGGTCTGGTTTTGTATCTGCATGTCCAGGATCATATTTAGATGCCTCCCCTCCTCCATAGCTTCATGAGTACTTTTGTCAACGTCCTTTGGGTATGTGGGTCTCTTTCTCTGCCCCCAAGATTGGTGCCATTGGTGTCTATATTTCTGCTGATACAGCACAGCCTTGATTATTGTCATTACCTAATAAGTCTCAAAATAGAGCAAACTGATACTTCATTTTATTCTTTTTTTCTTTGATCCAACAACTTTTTTTCAATTTGATGATTTTTTTTTTTGCCTTCTCATACATATTTTAGGGTAATCTTGACTATATCTACAAAATACTTTGGTAGGATCTTGATAATAATTGTATTGAACCTTGATAACAATTGTATTGTAATAATTGTATCTCAGACCAGAGAGAACTGAGTTCTCTCCTGTGCCACCTTCCAATCTATGAACAAAGCTTGTCTCTACATTTATTTAGCTCTTCTTTGATTTTTTTTCAATCAATTTGTACTTTGTAGCATGCAAGTCCTATGCATGTTTTGTAAACTAATATCCAAGCATTTTTGTCATGATTTGAAATGGTGTCTGGTTTTCAATTTTGTTGCCCACATGGTCATTTTTCATCTTTTATGCTGGGACTTAGCTGCACTCCTATTGGCTCGAAGGTTTATGCCTTTTATAGAAGTGCAAGGTCATCTGTAGTTGTTCTTTCAAGCATTTGTTTTACCCCTGCCTTCCTCCTCCTCTCTTCCCAAGACTCCCCTGTGGGCTTAGACCTTTGGTCACAGTCCTGGGGTCTCTGAGGCGCTCATGGAAGCACTTGTGGGTTGGTGTGTGTTCTAGCCTCCCTTCTCCACCTTGTGCAGACTATTTTCTTTCATTCTGCCTCCAGCTCACTGTTTTCCATTCTGACCCCTCCCTTCTGCCACGGCTCCCATCCACCGAGGGATGTTTTGTTTTGTTGCTGTGGGTTGTTACATTTTTATTTCTAGCACCCCCTCTTGGTTCTCCTATCTTTTTTTTCCACCATGGAGATCTCCCCCTCTTCTGCTAAGACTCGCCCTGTCGTCTGCATCACATGAGCTGCTAATTGCTCACTGAAGCCATTTCTGTGATGGCATAGATGACGAATCGAACCCCTCTGCCATCTCCCTGTTGGCATCTATTGATCGTCTTCTCATCAAGCAGGACGATCTGGATTTTGGTGTGATGCGTGGCTTTTGATTGAAACCTGCGTGCTCTGGGAATCAGGCTGACATCCTGGATCCTAGTTAAACTTAGCTATTTGCTGGTTCTTCTGACTTCATTTGGAAACGGGAGGAGAGAGGCTGCCTGGCTCCCAGGGTCAGCGTGGGTGCCGGAGTCCAGGTTCCCCACGTGACCTCCCTGAACCCCTTCCTGCTGGGGAGGCAGTGGGTGCCTTGTACTCCTCCCCAGGCTCCTCTGATCCCACACCCCTGGGAGGGAGAGATACCTGAGGCTGCTCAGTGAGGTGGTCTCCTCTGCCACGGTCATGGGGAAGGGTCATTCCTGCCAGCTGTCCACTAGGCTGCCCCCGAAGGCACCCCAGCAGGGGTTGGGGGCCTGCTGCTTTGTGTGGACCACAGTTCTGTCTGCCGTGTTGGGCTATGGTTATTTTCTGAAGCTTTGCTGTCTTGCTGGCTTGCCTTTCCTGTTCCCTCGGGCAGGGCAGACATGCTCGGGTTGAGGTTTCTTCCCCGGGGCTGACTGGCCTTCCCTGGTCATTGCCTTCCTCAACATCTCATTTAAGACATGAAAAATAGAAAGACAACTTGGGAAACTCATCCTGTGATTCATTTGGGTATCTACAGGTTCCTGGCCTGTCTGCCACCTTCTCCTTACATTTCAATTTTCTTCATTTTTAAGACCTGAATTGTACGAATATACTTTGTATACAAACAGTTGTATGTAAAAAGATGCTAAATGCATGCACTATGAGTTGTACATATTAAAAACTATAAAAATAAAATTTTAAAAATCAAAAAACAAAACAACAAAAAAAAAAAACAAAAACAAAAACAAAATATCCAGACTTTCAGTTGCACTGAGTGAAGAGATTTATAAAAGTCTGTCCCCTCCATACTCCAGAAGCAGATGATTCAACATGTTCCTCCTCCTTCTTTAGAAACATTGAACAGTTCCTGTGCACCCTCAGATGGGACGTTTATGTGTTCTCATTAGCCTGCTTACCTGGCCTTACCAGAACCCTAACCCCCCAAAACAACAGAAAGTGAAGAAAGAAAAAAAGAAGAAGAAGAAGAAGAAAAAACAAAAGCAAAGAAAAATCAGCCACCAAAATTTCCCCAGGCCACGAGAGAGTTAATGTTGACTCTTGTGAAGAGGAAATGTCTCCAGCATTAATTCAGGTAGAAGCTGTTTTTTTGACTTCATATTGCTGAAGCCTCATTCTTTGCAGCATTCACTTGGAAATCCCAATTTTAAAAATAATCATGCATGTTCAACACTTGCTTCCATGTCATTAAAACCTTCCCCACCTTCCCAAGCAGAAGCTCAGGAAAAGAATCCACCTCTTTTTCATGACTCAGATCCTGATTCTAAGCGCTGCGCTGTGGTGTGTCTTCCGCCAGGCCCCAAAGCCTCCAGCCCGTTCCCCACAGACGCTGGGCCCGCAGCCTTGATTCCTGCTCGCTATGTGCTGGAGGGTGGAGACCAGATAACCACGCCTGAAGGAGCTGTAGTAAATAAAGAGTCAGATTTGGGGGCTGAGAACACAGACCTCATCAACAAGCAGGGAATTTGACTCATGGTTTTGATAATAGTTTTATAGTTATTAAAGTAATGCAAACAATTCAAAATTCTTAGGGTACTCCAGGTAGCTGAAGTTGCCCAAAAAAGTGAATTTTAAAGAAAAGGAAAAAGAGAAGGAAAGGAAATAAGACATGCCACGTTGGAAATCACCCCATGCTGAACATCCAACAGCACTTCTCAAAGTCTAGTGCGCAGAGGACTCCTCTTTAGAAGGCCTGAGGAAGGGCTGGCTCCTGGATTTCCAACAAGGTCCCAAAGCCTTCTGACACTGCAGGCCCACAGACTACCTTTTAGATAGCAAGGACCTGTAAGACCCACTTTGATCATATGTAAAGGACACTAAGAGAAATCTGTTCTTTAATGGAAGATATTTCAGGCAGTATATTGTTTTCCCTTTTAAAAAAACTGAAAGATGATCATAAAAATTATATGACTGACTCATTACTGATACTGAAACTGAATAAGGATGTTGATTTAAGGTAGGGAAAAAAGAGTAGGTGCGTAAGTGAATTAAAAGCAAAATGTCAGGCTGGAGATGAAGTTCAGTGGTTGAGCGCCTGCCCGGCCCACACAAGACCTGGCTTCAACCTCAGCCCCCCAGAAAGGAGGAAAGAAAGAATGAAAGCAAAAAGTCTGAATACAAAAATGAAAATTAGACCCTGGCCACTTACCAACCATTTTCAATATTCTCTAACAGCACCGAGCATAATTCCTAAATCAAAAATCAGAATACATATTTCAACTGTTTTTCAGAAGACTGAAAACTGAAATCAGGATTTTGGTAAGGGTGACTTTTCCAGTGAAATCTGAATAAGCTTTTAGCAACGGAATAAATGTGAAAAATAAACCATACTTACTCATAAATCTATGAATGTGTAATCTAAATACTTTAGCCTAAACAAGATGTAAGAGCTGGAATGTGTTTATTTTATTTATTTATTTTTATTCGAAGTTGTTAACAGTAGAATGCATTACAATTCATAATACACATATAGAGCAGATTTTTACATAGCATTGTTTATACACAAATTATATTCATACTATTCATGTCTTCATACATGCACTTAGGATAATGATATCCTTATCTTTTGTCCTGATTTGGGGATCTGGGATTGGTTTAAATCAAAGCAACTGTCCTCTCTATATTAATCTAAAAGAAAATATTTAGCCATTTGAACAATATACACCAAAGTGTGTTCCAAATTGTTCTATTTTTCATGACATATTAATTGGTCTTGTGTGAAAAACACAAAAACTGTGTTTGGAGCCGGGCGCAGTGGTGCGCACCTGTAATCCCAGCACTTGGGGGGCTGAGGCAGGAAGATTGCGAGTTCAAAGCCAGCCTCAGCAATGGCGAGGCACTCAGCAACTCAGTGAGACCCTGTCTCTAAATAAAAATACAAAAAAACAAAAAAAAACAAAAAAAAAAAAAGGCTGGGGGTGTGGCCCAGTGGTTGACTGCCCCTGAGTTCAATCCTGGGTACCAAAAAAAAAAAAAAAAAAAATACGTCAAGGTTGACAAGGTTCTTTGTTGGTGGCCTGTTCCTATTAGGAGCCTGACCTGCTTCTGGATGCCAGCACAAGACGACCTCATGTTCTCCCTACTGTTTCTGTTCACCCTGAGCCCAGCTCTTCTTTGCCCGTAGACGCTCTTTGAGTTAAAAAAAAAAAAAAAGAAAGAAAGAAAAAGAAAAAGAAAAAAGCCTCAGTTTGAGTCACAAGTGCAATCTTACAAACTTACTTTTTTTAAAAAAGTTTATTACAATTTAAGAAGCAAAGTTCCAGCCTTGATTTGGGGTCAGCATGGCGTGTGTGGAGCCTGCAGCCCAGGGGGCTCCAGCTGGTTTTGCTCTTTCTCCTCCCTAGCGCTTTCTCCTGACACCTCTCTCCCACAGCATCTGCCTCTCTGGCTCTGCAACAGGTGGGTCAGGAAGGAAAGGACAGGTTGACAGGAAAGTTGTCCTTTGGCCAATATGTTGTGAGCAGGTGACAGGTTGTAGTTGTAGGAGGGTCCATGAAGTATCTACAGAAGCTCGACGTCAGTGGCCCTCAATTGCACGGTCATTGTTAGAGGCCTCTCTCCCTGAAGCTCTTGGATGCTCACAACTGCCTATGGCCCTTCCTCTCTCCTCTCCCTCCTCTTGGCTGGGGTCTTTCTTCCCTAGCTGGTTTCCCTTCGGCCCTCCAGGGCCATCTTGAGCTGATTCCACACCAGCTCTCTCTTGGTCACGACATTCACTTTGTCCATGAAAAAATGCCCACACATCCTTTCCCTAGATAAATTCTTGGAGAATAGAATCCTCAACACTCCCTACCCCAGGTTCCACCCCAGTTCCTTCATGTTCAACAAGTCAGTTCATCTCTCACTCTTTAGATTGGTCATAGAAAACTCAGATTCCAGAACATGTGACCAACACCTCACCCCTGGCCCATTTACCACTGCAGGGGACTTTTGCAAAATTCCTTGAGTGGTCCTGCTATAGGCCCACCATCACCAAACTGGAAGTAGAAGGAGGTACCTCCTCTCTTCCCTCTCTAACATTGAAAAGTTCTCATAGCCCAGCATTATATTTTCCAAAACTACGTATTCAAATAAAATCTCTGTCTCTACTCTGCTGGCCCTTTTGATACCCTGAATGTGGGTGCAACATCTAACTAGCTTTTGATCTTCTACTTTGAACTTCCTTTATATGGTCTAGCACCTCCTTTGAAACAGATACCCATTGTCTCCGAGAGCCCTGGCCAATATTTCTGCTTTCACATTCTGTTGAATATGCTAATGGACCTCCGGAATCCCCAAAAGTATTTCTGAAACTTCTCCTGACTTCAAACATTCTTTTCATGGTACAGATCACAGGACTAGCTTGCACTACTTCTTCTAAATACTTCCGTAGAATGTTGGCATTGAAAAGACTTAAGGAGCAATCTATTTCTATTCCCTTCCATTATTAGGGAAGAAGATCTGGAGCCCAGAAAATTTATTGATGAAGTCAAGTCCCCAGGTTCTCAGTAGAGAACTGGATGGAGTCAGGCTGCCCAGACCCAGCCTCAGCCACGACTTGGTGTCTGGGAAAGAGAAGGGGCTTTAATCTTTAAAATTTTTAAAGATTGGGGAAGAATAAAAATATCCTTCCTTTTTTTAAGTGGAACAAAACCAGTCTTCAAAAACAAAAAGTCTTAGTGAAGAAAAGCTACACAGTATGTATTTCCAAGACTCTCTGTGCCAGCGTTCTCTGAGACATTTTGTTTTATATATATTCATACATTTTTTTTTTATAATTCAAAACTATTTGGCAGCTCTTCTTTGGGAGAGAATGTTCTACAAGTCAGCAGCATTAGGCTAGAAGCTCTTCTGCGAGATTAAAGACCCACATTAGGGAGCACTTGTTTTTCCTAAGAGAAATTAATCATTTTTATGCTCATATTGAACACCAGAACCCACGCTGCACAGAAGTAGAACCCGGGCACCCTCCCCGTTCCCAACAGCCACCACATCAGGCAACAAAGCAGAAAAGAGCAAAGATGCTGCTTTAATGCCCCGGGCAGAAGTCCAGCACCAGCTTCCACCCCCAGAGAGAGCAGAGTCGCCGCCCACGGTTCTGCTTTTACCCAGTTGATCTCAGGATGTTCCCTTTCTGAGAGACGGGCCCCTTCCCCTGTTGACCACAGGACCGAGTCAGCCTCCTGCGCTCCACCTGTGACTCCTGTAAAGCCAGAGTCACAGCCCTCAAGCCCAGAAGGACACGTCATTACAGCCTCAGCCTCCAATCCAAGGCACCCGGGCTCTGCCCTGTCAGTTCCACGAGGGCCTCTCATCACAAGTTCGCTGGACTTTCACTGTGGCGGCCACCCGTGAAGAGGACTCTGCCAGAAGCCAGCGAGAGGGGACCTGAGCTTGAAGGGGGAGCACTGCAAGTGAGACGCACACGTGACCTGAACGACCTCATCCAGCAGTCATCACCCTAAGTGTCTGGGAGGTGCCCCCGCAGCTAGGGAGAACGGCAGGCCTCTGTCTTGGGAGCTGAACACATCAAGCTCCATTTCCAGTGACGCACTCCTCCATCGAGATCCTCAGCCTCCCAAGCAGCAGTCCCCCGAGATGTCAGTGGGGCTGAAGACAGGGCCCCCTCGAGGCGCGGTTGTGCAGGGGAAGTGAGTTAGCACTTTACAATTAGCCGAGCGCGTCTTGCACATCAGCACTGCTCAAAGCCCCACCGGTTCTTACTAGAGAGGACCACGATGGGGCGCATGCCAAAACCATGCCCTCCAGTTTCTTCACCAGAGTTCCCTTCACCTGCCTTTCTTCCCTCTACCCGTGATCAGCCTAGTGTTTTCCCTCCTCCTGGGAGACTCTGGCAGAAGCTCTTGGGGTGTCCACTTGGCTCTGTCTGGTGTCTCTGACCCCTGACCCTCCTAGCCATTCTTCTCCCCCTGATTAATAAACAGAGAACTGACACCTCCCCGTGGCTCGCTCCTCTGCTGAGAAATCCAGGGGCTGTGTTCCTGCCCCGAGTCCAGGTTCAGAAACATTTGAGTTGCAGGGGGCAGCTCCCTTGCCTGTTGCCTTGGAGGACTCCTTAACAGAGTCCTCTTTCCATCTCAGCATTTCTATCAGGATAATTAATCAAATGGTTATCAGATCAGCTGTCAATAATCCTGCCTAATAAACAACTCCAAAACCAGTGACTTGAGACCGTCATCATTCCCTGAGCTTGTGCCTTTGAGGGCTGGTGGCAGTTGTGGCAGTCTGGTCCAGGCTCAGCTGGTTTGACGTCACCCTGAATCTCTGAGGTTTCAGGCTGTCAGCTGATGACAGGCTGATCTGGGACAGCAGCTGGAGTCTGCACATGTCAGCTGGGATGAGGGGCTACTGGCCCTTGTGTCTCATCTCCCAGCAGCCCAGCCCTGTGGTGTTTATTGATGAGCTATTTGGCAGGGCCTATGAGATCCCTTGAGGCCTGGACTTGAAACTGGTACAGTATCACTGCCACATCCTTGCAGCCAGAGCAAGCCACAAGCAGCCCGGGTTCAAAGGGCAGAGACACAGACTTTGCTGCTTGGTGTGAAAGTCTGGGAGCTCCCACCACCAGGACCTGGCTGCACAGAGGGATGGAGAATCATGGCCATTTCTACCATCAGTCGTCCAACGTGGCCAGACCTGAAGACCCACGCCGGGGGCTGTGGTCAGACAGAAACAAATTTGAAATTCACAGTGAAATTTTGGGAAGGGAACTCCGAGATTCTGTTTCCTTCACCCATGAAATGGAGTCATAATCACACCAATCTCACTTGGCAAAATAAGAAAACTTCCCCAACTACAGTGTCTGGACATGTTTAGTATTTGACCACTAGGAAGGTATGACCACTGGGTATTATAGAAGGTGCTCAACAAATATCAGATTTATAAATAGCTTATTTACAGTATCTTCTGGTTAAGAAGTGTTTTGTCTTGCAAGTACTATATTTCACAGATGAGAATAGAACAATATAAAGACATAGCTGAAATGTAAGCTTCCTCATTCTGTCTGATCCCACACCTCTATGAAATCAAAAGGAATATTACTAATACGAAGCTTTACTTACAAAAGCTATTAAGTGAGTCTCCTTGCCCAAGTAGAATATTTAATGCTGTTAGTATGTTCATCCAAACTGATTTGTTAAGCCAGTCTTTTCAACATACCTGCCCATCTTCTAGAAAAATTGATACAGACAAGTTTACAACATAGAAATGGTTTCTACGTATTTTGGCATTCCCCGGTTGAATGCTGGTTTCTCTTTCTTCACAATCTGTGCTCCTGCCATGACACTCTAAGGCTAGGAATGCAGGCTCCGAAATGTCTTTCACCATACACAGAAGGTTCTCCAAAATCTTGCAAAGACAATGTTCTCTTTTATCCATTCCAGACCTTCCTGTTCCCTGTCACCAGAGTGATCATCCCAAAATGAAAATCCGGCCATGTCATAGCCAACCTTCCTTGAGTGGTGGTCCATGGGTCATATGCCAAGCGGAGCCCTCCCCTCTGGCCTCTGACAGCCTCTGCCCTACCTACCACGTGCAGGTTTATGCTGTGGTTAAGAGCCATGCTGCCACTGAATGCCAGCTCTGCTGCTGATTGCATGTGACCTTGGGCAGGTTCCTCATTTCCTGCATTAGGGCTCTTCATCTATGATAGATAGTGTCTACCATATGGAGTTGAGAAAATCAGACAAGTTGATGGATATAAAACACTTAAAATAGTACCTGGAACACTTCAATGTTTATAGCAGCACAATTCACAATAGCTAGGTTGTGGAACCAACCTAGATGCCCCTCAGTAGATGAGTGGATAAAGAAAATGTGGTATACATACAAAAAATGGAATTTTTCTCAGCAATAAAAGAGAATATAATAATGGCATTTGCAGGTGAATGGATGAAGTTGGAGAATATAATGCTAAGTGAAATCAATCAATCTCAAAAATCCAAATACCGAATGTTTTCTCTGATATAAGGAAGCTAGTTCACAGTGTTGTTGGATGGGGGTACACAGGAGGATTAGAGGAACACTAGAATGGTCAAAGGGTAGGGAGGGGAAGGGAGGGAGCAAGGGGGGGGAGAAAAGGTGGTTGAATGAGATGGATATCATTATCCTAAATGCATAATTAAAGACCTGAATGGTATGAATATACTTTGTATACAGTTGTAAAAAGATGCTATATATGTGCAGCATTAATTGTAATACATACTACTATTATAAATAAAAATAAAAAAGAAATAAATACCATGGTAGCTATTTGTATGGATTTCCAATGCAATCATCATGGCAGTGAGGACAAAAGCTATTTCTGCTGTCAGATATAAAAGCTGGGGTCAAGAAGCAACAGAGGAGGGCTGGGGTTGTGGCTCAGCGGCAGAGCGCTGACCTAGCACGTGCGCGGCCCGGGTTCGATCCTCAGCACAACGTACAAATAAACGCATTGTGTACAACTAAAGCAAATAAACAAATATTAAAAAAGAAGAAGAAGAAGCAACAGAGGTGACAAGCAGGATTGGAGTCAGTCTGTCTCACCCACATCCAAGACTGTCCCCTGTGCAGGCCCTCCTTGTTGCCGCCTGCGGCTGCTGCCGCTTACAGCAACGATACCGCAGGAGAAAGTTCAGAGGCAGACTGGAAATGAAAAAGTTCTTTTATTCTTCTTTCTTCTAACTTCTCTCTCCAGCTCCAACAACCTCTCCAACTCCAACCACACCTCTAACTCACCCTCACCCGGTTAAATACTTTTTGCCTTAACAGGGACAAGTGCTAACAGCTCGAGCTTACAGGTGCGTCACGCAGTGTTCACGGGCATAAAAAGATTCTTAGATAAATGCGTGAATATCAGGTGAAAATACTTGAACACCTTTATGGCTCTCAGCTAGCCGCCATCTTAGCTATCCTCAATTAGGGCTCTTACACCTCCTGACACTCCGCCGTCCGAGGGACCCCCCTCACTGTCCTCTACACGTGCCCAGGCAAATCTTGCCTCCATCCTGTTGCATGGAACCCACTTTGTCCTGTCTTGGTCCAGTGAAGGTCGACCTTGCCTCTGTCATCAGGACAAGCATCCTATCCCCCCTGGGTAAGCACTGACCCTGACCACGCTTCCCCGTCCAGCTTCTTTGGTCTAACACATTCTTCCCTGTGGTGCGCCCACATCACCTCCAGCTCTCTTCCATGCAAGGGTGAGGGTGGTCATCATACCCTGTCCTCTGAATGAATGCAAGATGATGAGCCTTGGTGCTGTCCTGAGGAGGTCTCTGGTCCCTTGCAGACAGACTGAGCTCGGGGACCACATGCCGGGGGAGGATGGGTGACTCCTCGGCCTGGTCCGCGGCCCGTGGGAATTTCAGGCTTCACTTTTCCTGTACAAAAGAAATCATAAAACCTTGCCTGTATGTATTCCCAGATGTTGAGGATGGATGAAGAAAAGGGACTAGATGGTGACATTCCTGGGAGATGGATAGGAATGGCATTTACCTCCTTTATTTTTCTCCTTGATGTCCCCACACCTGACAGTCACAGACCTGATATTTCCAGAGACTGTATCAGTAGGTTGTGAAACGCATATCGTCTTCTGCCCTGTGAAACCCGGGTGTTTATTTTGGGATCTCTGCTGGTGCACCAAGGGAACCAGGCCAGTGGCCCAGGGCAGGGCACTCAGTGTAGTCAGCTCAAGAAAGACACAAATCCTGCTTCTGCCTCAAAGTTTCCCCTTGGGTCCCTCTAGCCCTGAACCCACAGTAATGGCAGCTCAGCCCCTGGGAGATCCCTGAGGTATGGGAGGTTAGACTGCTCATGACCCTTCCAATAAAGGGTCACAATTAGAAGAAGGGGTGACTTGCCCAAAAAAACACACCAGGGCTGGGGCTCCAAGTCCTGAGGCAGGTGGGCTTCCCAATGCGCCTGGTCCCACTTTCTTCTCCTGGGGAGGTGCCATCTGAGTCTCTGTGAACCTGCAAGTACGTCACCTCAGCTAGAGAGCAGAGCAGGACATTGTCACAGAGCCTCCATTCCTGCTCCTTCCACTCCCCAGGACTGACTTGTGGCTCCCCTGGTGAAGAAGCGGTGGGCCCTCAGGTGAAATGTCTGCCAGGGCCGCCTAGCTCACGAACAGGATGCCCACAGCAAGTCTGGCCTGCAGGACTGTTCCGGAGACCTGCATGTCCAGGCGTCCCACCCCTGGTTTAAACGGCACGTTTCATTCTATACAACAGAGACACGGAGGCCAGAATAACAGCCCCTAAAGACGTTCACTCCTAATTCCTAGAGTCTATGAATGCGTTGTATTGGAATTAAGGTACACATGGAATTAGGAAGCTTAAGTAGCTTCTTTAAAATAGAAAAAATTCTTCTGTATTATCTGGAGGGGGGCGATGCTGTCGCAAGGGTGCTTAAAAATGTGGAGGAGGGAGGCAGAAGGGGAGGTCAGGGTGAGGCAACAGGAGAGAGACTGCACCCAGGGCTGTGGCCTGAGCATGCTGGAGGGAGCTGAGCAAGGAGGGCAGCCACAGGAGACAGGCTGTGAGTCGGGGGAGTGGACTGTCCCCTAGAAGTTCCAAAGGAGCACTGCCTGCCGGCACCTGGGCGTGAGCCCAACAAGACCGTGTCAGCATCCTGGCTCCAGACCGTTCAGCTCTGAACACTACTAATAACCAGCGCTGTTTAAGTCACTAAGTTTTGGCAATTGGTTATAGCAGCAAATAGATAAAACGACAAAGAGCCCTCCAAGGTCACACCATCTGGGGAAGGACAAATGGGTTGTCGCAGGTGCAGGTGCTTGCGTCTTTTCTCTCCCTCTCCACTTACTGCAGAAGGGATCCTGTCCAGACTCCACCCCTTCCACCTGGTCTCACTGGTATTTCTTTCCCAGGGAGTGTTTTAAAGAAGCGTGTGTAAATGCTTAGAATTGGATCCCCAGCAAGTGCTTCCTACTCTTCTAGGCCTTTCCCCACACCTATTCCGTGAACGCCCGCCCCCCCCCCCGCAGGCCCTCAAAAATTGGGCCTCTCAACCACAGGTGCACAGTGATGACCGAGGGGCTCCAGTCCCAGGAGACCCTGTGCCACCAAAGGGAGTGTTGCTTACAGGCACATCTTCTGGGACTGGAGTCCAGACCTTCCCTCCCAAAGTTTATCTTATTCAGCCTATCTACAAGATCTAAGACAAATTAACATAAAACAATGCAAATTATGGGCCCTACTCAACTGGACTTCCTAATCCTGTAAGCTATTCAAAAAACTAGTACCATAGAAACCCTTGATATAAAGGACTGTTCTTTTCCATTCCCCTACATCTCTGGATGTGCCCCAAGGTTTGCTTTTTCAATTCCTTCTATTAATATTAATGGCCCTGATAAAAGATATCATTGGAAAGTATTGCCGCGTGAATGGCAATTAGCCTACCTCATGTTGCCTCTATATATGTGGACAGAGCTTATACAGCCCCATTAAATAAAAATATCAAGACCTTATGTGGTCTACACTTCATGGACGGAGTGTTTTATTAAGCTCACCCTAATCAACAACATCTTATTTAATTTATATTTAGTGATATAACAAAAAATCTAAAAAAAATATGGATTATATATCAGCAGAAGAAAAAGTTCCAAAGCAGCTCACCCTATATATATTTTGGCTTTAATATCATGGATATTTTGTTTAAACCCCAAAAAAATTCTAATAAGAGTAAAGAACATTTGCCACCTCAATGATTTCCAAAAATGACTGGGGGACATTTAATTGGCTTCGCCCTACACTAAGCTCTCCTCCTCTTCTGGACAATTAAAACCCTTATTTGACATCTTCGTGGGAATCCCTGACCCATTACTCACCTCGAAACATTAAACTCTCTGAGGCCTGGAGAGCTCTAAAATTCGGTAGAATCAGCCATTGAAAGATCCCATTGCGATAGATTTAGATTTTGCACAAACCACTAATATTGATTTATTATTCCTTTCACAATATACTCCAACAGGAGTATTTTGGCAACAGGGCACCTATATTTATGGGTACATTTGGCCTGTCTCTCCTATAAAGTACAATTGAGTCTTATACCTCCATGGTGGCTAAACTTATATTCTTCAAGGGACTTAAAACCTCTACTAAAAATATTTGGAATTCATCCCGGCGTACTATTATTACTCCTTTAATTCATCGTCATCAGGTTGAATATAATGTGCTTCAATGATATTGATTCGGGCTGTATGCTAAGATGCTCTACTTCTGCAAATTTTGACCAATCATATTCCTAAATCTCCTATACTGTCCTTTTGTATCATCATCATCCTATCATATTCCCACAGGTAATAAAAAATCAACCCATTTCCTAAAGCATTTAATGTATTTACAGATGGATCCTCTAACGGTACTGCTGCATGTAGTCACTCAAAATGAAAAAAATGATTCATATCACTAATCAATAAAAATCAGCTCAATTAGTGGACACTCAAGCTATAATAATAGCTCTGGCAAAATTTTAAAGAACAGCCTATGAATAGATTTTTTCAGACAGCCAATTATATTGTACATGCTGTCCCAAAATTGGAGCTAGCAGGTCCAATATCACCACATAACTCCAGCTTTTAATATTGTTTTCTCAAATCCAAAATCTCCTATGGCAACGAAAAGAACCTTTATTTATAGGTCACATAAGAGCTCACACTAATCTGCCTGGTCCTCTCCATGAAGTAATCAAAAAGCTGACGCCTCTCACTAAAACAATATTTTATATTTACTACAGTACAACAAGCTACTTTATTTCATTCCCAGTTCCACGTTAAACAGCACTACCTTAATAGACAAAAATTTAAAATCACAAAAGAACAAGCTCGTAGAATTGTAAAAGAATGTCCATCTTGGTGTAACACTTTTTGCCCAATCCATCATTATTGGGGTTAACCCACGAGGTTTGATGCCCAATCATTTGTGGCAGATGGATGTCACACAATTGAGCCAAGGTTTTGGAAAATTTACGATTTATTCATGTCCATAGATACATGCTATTGCATGATTTTGCTTTCTTTTTTCATTTCAGGAGAGAAAATGTTAAAGATACTATATCTCATTGTCTGCATGCTTTTGTCTGCATTGGGCATCCCCAAAATGCTTTAAATACCAGATACATGGCCCTGCATATACATCCACAATCATTCATAACAATTTGTTACAAAGTTAATTCAATTTTATCATCCAAAAACAGGTATCGCTTATATTCCTCAGGGACAAGAATAATTGAAAGAGCAAATCGGACACTTAAAAAAATATGTTACTAAAGCAAAAGATGGAAACTGGAATAATATCCTATTGGGACAGATTGGCAGTTTCCTGTTTACCCTAAATTTTAAACTTTAGATTCTAATGGGACTATTAGGCTGGAGATAGACACTGGAACCCACACCAACAACATATACCTTTGCGGTTTACTGGAAGGATGTTCTCTCAGGTAACATCGGAAGGGTCCTGACAAGTATTAATTTGGGGGAGTAGGTCTGTTTGTGTTGTGTCCAAAGCACGAATCACTCTCAAAATAGGGATACCATCTAGATTTGATAAGCAGGTACATAGTCAACGGGATCAAGACGAAGTTAGTTGAGGAGTCTAGATTGAATTAAACAATGCAAGGTCAAGAGGTCCAAAATGAAGGTTGGAGTGATTCCCTTAAAAGGAGTTATCCATTAAATTTACAACTTAAGTTTCTATTCTTCCCTGGACGGGACAAGAAGATCTCTCTTCAGGGTATACACAATTTGTTATTCTGTTTTCTCTTTTTTATATAGGTCTTTTTGTCTGTGCCTTTGTCTATATTTTTTTGACATTTGTTATTGTGATGTCCACAATATGTTTATATGTTCGTCTGGATAGTGTGTAGTCACTATTAATTATGCGCTTAAAAAAAAAAAAAATGGTAGAAATTAGATATAGGATCCAACAAGAACCCAGGCCCAAGAACAAAACCAAGAAGCAATCAGCATCTGCATTTGGGACGGCCGTGCTTTGGGGCCCCGGAGACACTCCCAGCACTCATCTGCAGGACGTGACGGAGCCCCACTTTCTCTGGCTGCATTCTCCAGGCGTCCCTGGCATCCCTCAGAGATTTGGGGACGCGGCTAGGATTGCATCTAATAGAGGGAGAAGTTAAGCCAGCAGCGCCAGGTCTTCTCGATTTCTCTGTCCTGCAAACATGTGCGCTTGGTGGGGCGGGCCTCTTCTCTGGCGCTGCGCGAAACTCTGTCATTTCTTTCATTTCTTTTTCTCAGTGGAGGGCTGAGCTTCAGAAGGCGCTGAGTGTCTCCCAGTCCCGCAGGCAGCTTGCCTGAACCCTGTGACACGGAGGCTCTGTCAGCACCAGCTGCCCTGGGCAGAGACGCCCCGGCCTGGAACCAGGGGCTATGTGCTGTCCCAGCAGCTCCTCCCTGCCCAGCCCGCCCAGCCAGGAGGGGCAGGCGCGGACCCTCCTCCAGCATATGGTGGGTCAAGGTGCAGGGAGAAGGGGGCTGGAGGCGGTGCCATCCCCAGGGGCTCGGGGTAGGCAGCTGGCAGCCGTCAGCAAGGAAACATTCATTTTTAAAGCAGCATAAGAAAAATTAAACTTGGAGTTCCATCATTTCATATAAAAAGCCAAGAATGAAAATAAAAGCGGTTCCAGTTATTTTATTCAAAATTTATTTTTAATGCCAATGACAACAAAAGAGCTTTTTTTTTTACATGAGTCATTTTACAAAACAGAAAACACAATTTCCTGAAATGGCATTTTAGAAAACCTAAAGGAAAGGAGCATTTGATGTGAGAGAGATGGAGGCGACCAACTCTTGTTCACTTGGGGGGTCTTTCCCTCCCCCTCCTCCACATCTCCCCCTCCCCCCCACCACATTCTTTCCCACCCTCTGAAAATTTCTTCTCCCTCTCTTCTCTAGTTACTCCTGTTCTTCCTGAAAATCTCACATAAACCATTCCTTCCCCAGGGACGACAGGACCCTGCTCTTGTGAGCTTAGAGACGTGATGGGGGTCTGGTAGTGTCTCAGAGGGCTTCTGCCCCTGTCTCAATCGGCCACATGGGGGAATGCAGAATCCCTGTGAGCCAAGGGCTTCGGGTGTGAGAGAAGAGAGCGCAGAGCTGGGGCTCAGGCAGATGGGGCTGAGCCCATAGACCAGCAACCCCCTGCACTAGGTCCCCCACAACACCATTACTCTCTGCTCTCTGCCCCCCTCCAGTGACTGAGCCCGGGGCACATGTGAGGTGCTGTAAATGGCTATGGAGTCACTTGGTGAAGTGGAGAGTAGCCCAGTCTGGCACGTGGATCTAACGTGTGGTTAAAATCTCCAGCTACAGGTCTGAAGCCAAACCCGCCAAGTCCAGTGGATACACACCATTTCCTGAGACGGCATTTTAGAGAACCTCAAGGAAAGATGCGTTTGACATGAGAGAGATGCAGGCGACCAACTCTGTTCACTTGGGGGGGTCTTTCCCTATTTGACTGCTGTCTCCTGTCATGCTGCGGAGCACACGTCCACGCCCATCCTCCAGGTGGAAACCAGATCTAATCCGTCATTTCCCACCTTCAGCCTCTTTGCCCTGGGAATTCCGCCTCCTGGAATTTCTCCTGGAGGAAAGCTCCTCCGGGCTGAGCTCCTGTTGAGCTCTGGCCTCAGGATGGGCCTTCCAGGCTGTTCCTGAGACGCCCACTCCTCGGGCAGCCCCTCTGCTCCTCTGCCCAGGACCAGCCTGCGTCAAGTGGGACGCAGCAGCCCAGCTGCCATCCAGATGGAGCTCATTTGTTTACTTATTTAACAAGCACTTGTAAGTCGCAGGCATGATTCTGGATGGTTTATAAATCACAATTCATTTAAGGCTGTAACTTTCACAGCTTAGGAAGGACGCCTGGCTAGAGGCACAGTTCCGGACTCCCGCCCCAGATAGGGTGGGGCAAATGAGGGGTGCCCGCCATCTGCTCCAGCACCCCTTCCCTGAGGAGCAGTCAGCTGTCTATGTCACCACGCTGCAGGCACAGCTGCAGGAAGCCCGGTCACCACGTGTGCAGGTTGCTGACTCGCAGCCTCATTCCCTAGTCCAGAGTCTGCACTGTACTCACCGAGGCAGACCTCCCAGGTGCCACCTGCAATAACAACCACGGTCAGACTGCCCTCCTCCTCCCCGCTCTGACCCAGGTGCTCCTGGGGACACTCCGAACCTGGCCACAGCCCTAGCATCCCTCTCTTCACACACTTGCATGACCACAATCGCGAATCTGCTTCTCCTACCTCTCCCATTCATCACAGGCTCTCTGCTCTCCCTGCTCTTCCTGCTGACACCATCTTCCCGTTCCCTGGCATCTCGACAATCGTGAGAACCCCACTGGCTTCCCCCTCTCATCGCTTCAGGTCTTCACAAACCGAGTGAAATTCAATAGCTTCTTGTCCTCAGAATAAGCAGGGAAGCGTTTGTGTGGAAGGATGGAAGTAGGCTGACCTGCCCAGCCTCACTACTTGGCCTTGTGCACCAGGCGTTCCGGCCACAGGTCCCCATCCCTGCCTCTACCCATCTCTTGCAGCTGCATAAACAGCTCTGTCTGCCTGGAATGTGCCTCCCACAGCCCCCACTGCTCAAGCCCCCCCACCACCTCTGCTGAGATGACGTAGGACCATCCTGAGAGGATCAACTCAGGATCCAGGAAACCCGGACCAGCGTTCAGCTCCTAGACTTGCTGGGCGGCCTCATTCACCCTACCTTTCTGTCCCTCAGTTTCCCCATCTAAAAATTGGAGAGTGACACTAAGTCATGTCACAGAGGTATTAGAAGGAACAAATGAGCTCAGATGTGGGACACATTTTCTACTGGTGCCATGTAGTTGTACATCACACGGGATTCCTGCTACAGAGTCACACGTGCGTACCAGATAACAATACCGTTTGGCCAATGTCACTCCCCAGCATTTTCCTGCCTCCCACCCTTTGGTCCGTTTCCTCTACTGATCTCCCTTTGATCTGTAAGAGAAGGACTTAAGACAACAGCCCTGGCAAGCCCAGGAGAGCGTGTTGTCCTTCCCTCCTGCAAACCACCAGCCTTATTCCCAGGCCCCCTGCCCATAGCCCTGTTTCTTCCTTTGCTAAATGGCATTTCTATGTATTTTCAGTCTCTCCCTCGTGGGAGCTCGTGGAGAGCAGGGACTGTGTCTGTCTTTCTAATGCCTGGAAAGGACACGACAAGAACGAGGAGCTCAGCCAAGGTTGGGGGGTATCAGCCAACGGGGCTGTTTGCAGCGGTGTCCTCGCACACGTCCTGGCTTGGAGAGGTTGGGGAGTTGAAGTAGGACATTCCACTCCACTGAGGAGGAGGGGGCGAGAGAGGGGGGCTATTCGGAGGAAAGTGTCTTGGTTTACGTCCATAAGCAATAGACACAACCATGTCTGAAATAGATGATGTCTGCTTACAAAATCTGCAGCATGGTACACAAAGAAATGAAACACACATGTCATATACTTTTGGCCAGGAAAGTTGGATGGTGATAGCCCCATGGAGATCTTTACAGAAGGATGGACGAATCAATTGAGAGCTTAGAGAAATGCTGCCCAGGCATAGATTGGAGGGTGGGCAAGACCTTCCACAGGTGCAGAGGTGACCACTACTTCCAGCAAGTTGAAATCATCCCCATTTGCTAAAATTTTGCAAAATAGTAAAACAGCTGCATCATTTTATTCCTGGAGAGGAAATCTGTTTCATTCTAGGTGTCTCATTGTGTCGGCATTCCTCCAGGGCACTCACATCTTGGTTTGCACTGTTTATGCAAGATGGTGTTTCCTTTTCTTTATTTTTTTTTAAAACATTTTTAAAAATTTTTGTTGTTGTTGTTGATAGAGATTTATTTTATTTATCGATACGCAGTGCTGAGAATCAGACCCAGTGCCTCACACATGCCAGGCAAGCGTGCGTGCTACCTCTGAGCCGCAGCCACAGCCCCAGTATTCCTTTATTGTATGAAAGACAGACGGGATCATTGCAGGTAATTTCCCAACCCATATTTGTGGCCTTACCAGCTCACTTAAGAATCTACACTCTTAATTTTGAGAGTCACCTCCACTGAAAAAATGTAAAGCACGTGGCTCAAAGTCAGACGCTTTCAGCTTTAGCATGACCCCTGGCCCCGGGTTTAAGTTGCATATTAACGACTCATTTCATTTCCCCGAGTCCTGAGCTTCCTTATCTGTAGGTCTATAAAATTAAAATAGTACTAACATCACAAGTCAGGCTCTGAGAGCTGAATGAAGTAACAAGTGTTAAGTTTGGGGAAAATGTGAAGCACTGTCAATGTGTAACAGGAGCCTGTCTAAGTCTCATGCAAAATAACAGGGACTCTGTAAAGTCGCCCAGGACATTATATGAGGAATCAACTCATATGAGGACAGAGAAACACCCCAAGATCCACAGTCAGCAGGCGGGAGGGCCAAAGGAGCTGATGGCTTAGTTCCAATGTGAGTCCAGAGAATTAGGAGAGCCAGTGGTGTAAGACATCGGTGGCCTCAAGACTCAAGTGTTTTCAGTCTGAATCTGAAGTCTGGAAAGACCAAAGTCCCAATCCGGGCAATCCAAATGAGGAGAGTCCCCTCCTGGTCTGTCTGTGTGTTCTATCCTGTGTTCAACTGATTGGATAAAGCCAGTCAGGAAGGGCAGTAAATGTTCCTTGCATTCGAAAACACCCTCGCACGCACACCTAGAATAATGGTTGGCCAAGTGGCTGGGCACCTCATAACCAGTCAAGCAAAGTCACAAAAGTAACTTTCACAATGAGTTCCTCCACAGGAGAGGTAAAAGAGTGTTTCTTCACCTTTGTTTAGAGATTTTGGCTGGAAGCCAGGCATGGTGGCACACTCCTATAATCCCAGCAGCTCTGGAGGCTGAGGCAAGGGGATCACAAGTCCAAAGTCAGCCTCAGCAACTTAGCAAGACCCTAAGTAACTTAGTGAGACCCTAAGCAACTTAGAAAAGCTCCAAGCAAGTTAGTGAGACCCTGTCTCAAAAATAAAACATAAAAAAGCCTGGGGATACAGCTCAGTGGTTAAGTGCCCCTGGGTTCAATCCCCAGTGCCAGAAAAAAAACAAAACAAAACTAGATTTTGGTTGGAGGGTACAAATATCTGATAAACACAAGGATTTTGGAAGGAGCTCTATCAAGGGACAAAGGCACGGGTGGATGAGAGCGTGAGAGAAGGAAAGCAAAAGAAGCAGGAGCAAAATTAGCTTCACAGATTTTCTGAAACATGACCAAAATTGTCTTACATGTTTCATCACATTTCATTCTCCCACTAGTCATCTACTCATTTATTTATATATTCACTTATGAACAATTACTGAGAGCACAATAATGGTCTAGATATTACTCCAGGCACAAGGGCCAAAGAATCAACTAAAGTACGGACCTTGCCCACAGAGTGTCCCCTAGAAATTTAATCATGTTTAGAAATGTCTCCAGTATGACATGTTCATGAAATCTAAGGATTGCTGGTTTGGGAAATGATTTAATTGTTGTCTGGTGCAAACCTCTACTACCTGTGACGCTAGCCCCGCATCACCACGAGGGACCTTCCATACATAGAAGACAGGAACGCACCGCTCACCTCCACCCAATGCTAGTGTCTCCTTCCTCCCAGCTCTCCTAGAGGTCTTCAATCCAAACTAAAGGTCTCTGGTCTCTTGCTACTTTTACGCCCACCATCCTATTGATGTCACAGAGATCCCCACGAAATCATTAACACTTCCGCGGACACAGAGCCTACTCCTGCCGCTTGGTTCCCGGCTGAGGATCACGAGGATGAAAATAAGGATGATACTTAACCACAATTTTTAAATTCATAGTTCTTTTATAATTAGCTTCATTTTAGTCTCACAACTCAAAAAATTTAAGACAAGGTGCCCAGTGTCCTATTGTGTGGGCTAAAATCAAGAAAGCTTGAGTGCTCACTGTCTCAGAAAGTGAGTAGCCGCCCGGGTGCGGTGGCGCACGCCTGTAATCCCAGCACTTTGGGAGGCTGAGACAGGAGGATCGCGAGTTCAAAGCCAGCCTCAGCAATGGCGAGGCACTTAGCAACTCAGTGAGACCCTGTCTCTAATAAAATACAAAAAAGGGCTGGGGATGTGGCCCAGTGGTTGAGTGCCCCTGAGTTCAATCCCCAGTACCACACAAAAAAAAAAAAAAAAAAAAAAGAAAGAAAGAAAGAAAGAAAGTGAGTAGCCAAGTGGGTTTGAAACCATTTCTACGTGACTCACTAGTCCACGCTCCGTCTACTACATCTAGGAAGGGTGGCCTCAAAGGCAGAGAGAGTAATGAAAAGCAAATTGATCTTCGGCGCACTCCATGGCCCTCCCAACTACATCCAGGGGGGCTTGGAACGGAAGGCATCCACCCCAACTCTTGACCTTAGGAAGTGAATTTTTTTTGAGGAGTGACTCACGCTGTCACCCAGTGCCACCATCTTGTTTTCACTGCACTTCTACTTGCAAGCACTGCCGTGGCTTCTGGGGTTCACCCAGAAAGAGGATGGACTGGAGATTCCTGGCCACCCTGACACAACTCCTAAGCCACCCGCGCAGACTCTTAAAATATCGCTACTTCCCAAGGAGCCACAGTTCTCAAGCATTCGTACCCTCGGACTCCGGAAGCTAAGAGAACCGTGCCAGGACTCAGCAATTCCTCCTGGGCAACTTGAGGCGGGAGCTAGCAGGGGACCAATGTCAGAGAGATTCCCGCCTGGACCCTCTGTGGTAGCTCTACAAACCCAGGTGCTCAACTGATGTTTCTTGAAGGGGGTCTGGCTTTAAGATCTCCTCTGCAGTCACGTGTGTGTGGAGTCACTCGCGGATGGCAGAGAATGCAGCACAAGTGTGGCCAGCAGCCTGGGAAGCAGACCCGGAGGGGCAGCCCAGCCAGCGGCCACAGCGCAGGTCGACTGCAGCGTCCACAGAGCTGGGTCTGTGCAGAGGGCCAAGGGCCAAAGAGCAGCAAGACCAAGAGGACCTCCGTCCTGCCTGACCCGAACTCCAGGGTGACCTTCCCCCTCTTCTGGCACCTAAGTTACAACTGGTTAGCTGAAGGCCACACTTAGGCCCAACTAGTAGAAGAGAAGCTAAGTAGAACTGGGGCGTCTTGCTTGAATCAGCAAAGCTGGGGGTGTCCTTGGCTACTCTTACGTTGCTGGGGCTGCTGCTGCTGCTGAGAAGTCTGATATGGCAATTGTAGGGGGATGTGTCAAGGGCAGGGCCCTAAGAATGAAGCCCCCAGCTCTACCACAAATGATAGAAAAGGCTGAGGAAGTCCAAGTGCCGTACTAGGAAAGGCCTAGAATATCCGACTATATCGCCTCAAGTGCTATTTAAACAAGGGATAGCTGCTATTCATAGGATCTCTGACCACCAGGGCTGCAAGACGGTTTCAGCCATGACCTTTCCACTCTGTAACATATGGTCATGCCCTATTCTATTTGCATCCCTAGGAAACCTCAGAAACTAATTGGAAATCACACGTTTAAAAAACAATTGTTTTAATGAGAATCAAAAAAGGTATGTAACTAGGGACTGACAGTCTTTCAGTATGAAAGTAGTTTTTCCACAGGGATTAAGAAACTAACGGTGTTTCAGAGTGACAAACAGGTGGCCCTATGTCTGTCTCCTGGGGCTCCTATAACAAGGACTGCAGACTGGGGGACTTCCAACAATGACATTTATTTTCTTAGGATTCTGGGGGCTGGGACTGAAATCAAGGGGTTGGCAGGGCCATGCACCCATCGAAGCCTCCAGGGGAGGGGCCTTCCTGCCCCTTCCGGCTCCTGGTGGCCGGGCACTCCAGGCTTGGGGCAGCTGCACTCCAGTGCCAGCCTCCTTCTCCACAAGGCCATCTCCTCCCTGTGCCTCTGTCTTCACATGCTGTCTCCCCTCTTATGAGTCACCCACCTGGTCACCTGGTCACCTCATCTTAACTTTATTGATCTCCAAAGACTTTCCAAATCAGGTGACATTCTGATCTGTGGGGAGCTAGGACTACAACACTCCTCTGCGGGGAACACAGTTCAGCTCACAATAGGCGCCAACACCAAAACGTCACCTAGCAAATCCAGTCATTAATGACACCCAACTCATGAAATCTGAGGATTTCATGAACACCATCAGACTCATTATCACATTGCCTTTACACATCATTGTCCCTTTGGCGCCCATTGTGAGGGTGTGCTGGGCTCAGGCACAGCCAGATAAAGCAGCAGTCTTGCGGGTCCAACAGCTTCTACAGGGCCCTGGGAATTTCCCCACTGAAATTTTGTTACATAAACACCAGCCGTCCTACGGTGACAACCCTGCCCCTGGTTAATTGATTCAGATAGGAACTCAATCCATTTTAGGCAATCTCTCAGTACAGGAGCCAAACCTTCATGGAAGACCTAGTATCAACAGATGGAGGCTTAATATTCAAATCTTTTGGCACCAGTTTGGAAGTCTTCTTAGCCCTTTCTTTTTCTCTCTCTTTTTTTTTTTTTTTTTTTTTGTCTGCTAATTTACAAGGCTGAGCAAGTGCTGTTGAGACTGCTGGGAACGGATTGCGTGAACACTGAGACAGACCTGGCCTCGTGCAGCTTCCATCAGACATTTATTAATATTCATTGAGCATCAGCTCTGTTCCTGGGGGTGTTTCAACGTGGCAGATTTGGGGAGAGACAAAACCCCACACATTTCAAGAACATTTCCCTTTCTCTCCTTAAAGTGCCGTAGAATTCTTTCCTCTGCATTTTCCATTTTCATAACCTTGTTTCTTAGGACCCTAGTATGAATGTTGTAAACTAGGGTGTTTGATGTGTGGATCTGATTGAGACATCATTATGAGCCATGCTCCTACCACGTCTTTCAAGACCCAGGAGTTGCAGAATGTTCTCTTTAGAAGGAGGCTGGGAAAGAACCCCAGTCCTACTATCCCTGTCACAGGGTCAGCAGCTGCTGACAGGGGACTCCGTCCTGACTTTTAAGTTGGCTGCACCTCTGCTACCTCCCCTTCAGGATGGACACAGTACCAGCAAAGGCCATCCATCTGAAGTTGAGAGGTCGGAGCTGCCCTGGCTGGATGCGCAGGGCCCAGCAGGAGTTCCAAGTTAACATATTTGCATCTCAAAATCATGTTAAGAAGCCGGGCAGAGCCGGGCGTGGTAGCACATGCCTGTAATCCCAGCACTTGGGAGGCTGAGGCAGGAGGATCATGAGTTTAAAGCCAATCTCAGCAATGGCGAGGCACTTAGCAACTCAGTGAGACCCTTTCTCTAAATAAAATACAAAAAAGGGCTGGGGATGTGGCCCAGTGGTTGAGTGCCCCTGAGTTCAATCCCTGGTACCAAAAAAAAAAAAAAAAAAAAAAAAAAAAATCATATTAAGAGGTGTGTGCATGCTAGGCTAAAATGCAAATGAAGGAAAACCAAAAATAGAGAAGGCTTTGAAAAAACTGTCGGTCACTCCACCTTATGCCAGCTATCATTGCTCCTGTTTGCCTTAAAGATAGAAAAGTTCTCCTGGTTTCCTTCGCTTTTCCTTCAGGAAAGAAAAACGTGAAAGAGAGACAGAATGAGGGAGGGCAGCTAAAGTTCTGTCCCTACAGGAAGCCTGAGGCACTGCTGCAGCGTGCGTGCTGGCTCCGGCCTTCTCCGGGATTCTGAGTCCTTCTCTGTCCCACCCACCCACCGCTTGCTCACCACACGGCACTAACCTGGAGCCTAGCAGGGGCTCCTCCGCAAGCCTCTGTGCTGCCTTTTGATTAATCTGAGTCTTGCTTCAAGACCTAAACCCAGCCAGAGTGAGGACAGATGGTGTGGGCCCTTTGCCCTGCCAATTTAGCAACCCTGGCAATGATTTCAGTCCCTGCTTGGAGAGGGAGTGATTTTGCCTACATGGTTTAAAAATACTACCGTGTTTTTAACCTCAGGGAAAAGTGTTTGGCAAACAACCCACAGCAGATTTTTTTTTTTTTTTTTTTTTTTTTTGGTGGATGATGTCACATCCCCAGCCAGATTTGTCTAAACGAGTCTCCGCACAAGAAAAATGGCTAGCTATAGCTGTCATGAACATGTACAATTAGGAGACAAAGCTGTGCTGAACGGGTAAGAGATTGACTTAAATACTTGAACTTGGCCTCTGACATAGTTCTTCCTCCCAGTCACTGTGGGACGCAGCCACCCCACCTTGAGAGGACCCTAGATTCTCATTTAAAAGCGAGAGGTTTAGACCAAAGTCGTTCAGCCCCTATTGCCAGGTGATGCGATTTGAGGCCTCAGTGTTCTAATGGATTCCAAGATGAGGAATGATTGCAGACACCTTCAAGAAGTTTCTAGCTTAAACATTCACACCTGCAAAGCCCCTCCCTTAGGAGTCCTTCGGGGTGCTCCTCTGACCCGGTGTTCTGCTTGGATCTGGAATGCCCCCAAAGGCTGTGTGGAAGGCTTGGTCCTCAGTGCAGCCCGTTCAGAGGTGGGGCTTGGGAAGTGATTGGACCACGGGGGTGCCGACCTCATCAGTGTTTTAGTCCAGTGATGAATTCATAGCTGAATGGACTAGTGGGCAGTGGTGGACACTGTAGGAGGTGAAACCTCCTTGGAGGAAATGGGTCCGTGGGAGCATGCCCTTGGAGACAATATCTTACCCTGTGTCCCCCCCCCCACTCCCCCATCCTTCCTGGCTGCCTGAAGGTGAACTATGACCACATCCTCCTTATCACAAAGTTCCTTCTGCTTCACTACAAGCTCACAACCAGGGGACCAACCCACTGTGGACTGACACATCTGAAACTATAAAATAAATCTTTCCTCTTTTAAGTTGATTTCCTCAGGTATTTTGTCACAGCAGTGAAAACTAATTAGCACACCTGGAAATCTCTTTCCTGCAGGGCAACCCCTGGCTGGGTTGTCTTCATCGCTCAGACCTCAACTCAAATGTCACCTCGCCCAAATGCCATCTCAGACCACCTTATACAAAGACCCCCACCACCCCTGTACCCCGCCATTCTCTATTGTGCCATCCCTTCATGGCGCTGCACTATTCTAAGGGCCACTGGCATTCAGGTACAGCAGCCATTGCCACTCCCTGTCCCCACGGCCCCAGTAGGACAGAACTGCTCATGTACCTCAGCTCACTTGGTGCCAAAGTTGAGAGGGGACGGAGGGGTGAACTGAGCTCTCACCAGTGTCGTGAGAACGTGGTGACTTTGATCCTGCTCTTTCAGGTGTGTGACGGCAAGGATAATACCAGCACAGGGGCATCACTGTGCAGGTCTGCGAAGTGCCCGTGACAATCACGGAGCATGCTGGGTCTTAATTCTCGTTACCCTCAGCAGGCCCTCCGGAGAAAGGCAGCCTGCAGTCAGCGATGAATTTGTGATTCATGGAGATTTACTCGTTGACAACCTGCCTATCGTTTCTGTGAATGAAGAACTGGGAACATCAAAGCAATTCAGGGCAAAGAACTTAGGGAAGAGCTCTTTCTCTATCACCACCTCGACTTCCGTGATTTCTAAAGAACTGAGACAGGAATGGAACAAAACCAGACTTGGAAATCAATGCAAAATCAGAAACCCATTGTGCTCAGAGTGATCTCCCCTGCCTGGGGCGTGCGCTCTTCCGCGGACCTCTGGTTTCACCGAGGCTGGCTTCTTCCTTCCTGTGGGAGGGCTCAGTCAGGGTGGTTGGAGCAGGAATTGGGGGAACACCAAGGATCCCTGCCAGAGACAATGGACCCCCGTGGAACACCCCACCACTCACGGTGCCCCAGACCACTAGATGCATTTGACTGGTTTCTATTTTGAGCTCTTTCTCAGGAAACTGTTTCTTAGCAGTCATAAAAATTGTCCGACTGGTGTCACAGAGCCACGGAGTTGAGCCTGTCTAGAATCCAGCAGAGGACACCACTTTGAAAAGCAGAACTGAGCCAAGAGCACGGAGGGTCCCATGTGCCTCAAGTCAGAAACGCTAGCACTATTAGCCCGGGTCCACCCAGGACCCTCGTGTAGCTGGTTGACAACCTGCGGGCTTGGAGCCCTCCTAGCCGACAGCACTCTGGAGTAGGAATTTACACAGCAAACCACACAGCCTTCTCCGGGGGTGTTGCAGACTCCCCCTTCATGTTTGGGGGTGTGCTGTGGGGTACAAACCCAGCCCGCGACATCGGCCTGAGACCAGCTGCCTGACAGGAGCCCGCGCTTGGCTGTCACTACCAGCTGCAAAGAGGAAACCAAACACCACACGGCACCGGGATGTCTGCCCGGCACCAGGCAGGATTTCTTTTCACACCTGAATTTATCTTGTTCAAAAAAAGTGGAAAAGAAGCTGCAAGAGCAGGAACAGCGGGGAGGTGGGAGGTCAGGCCAGGTTTGCCATTTGCCTTCCCCCCCCCCCCCCCCCCCCCCCCCCCCCCCCCCCCCCCCCCACATGGCCTCGTTTCAGAGAGAGGAAGTGTGTGAGGAATGAAATCTGCTTCTGCACAGCATGTTTATTCATGAGAAAGATCCCCCCCCCCCCCCCCCGTGGAGGCCGGGCGGGAGCCACTCCAGGGACTCTCCACTTTCTCCCCATCTTTTGTGTGTGTGTATGAATCTATAATCATTTCAAAATTAAAAGGTTAAAAATAAAATAATTTTTAAAGTCTAGATTAAAATATCAGTTTCTCTTCATGTGCATGAAACTCACAGTAGAAGTTGAAACACACACACACACACACACACACACACACACACACACACGTCTCCTGTTTGGATGAGCTCCAGGTTGCCGCTGTCTGCGTCTACCTGTATGTGTAAGATGATTTTATAATTTCATGCCCTTACTCATGCTGGGAGGCTGATAGTGTCACACCCTTCTTAAAGGTGAGAAATGAGAAAATTGGTTACATTTGATAACTTGCCTAAATGCATTCGGTGAGTGGAGTTGGACAGGATCTGAAGGAAAGCAGTGTGATCCCAAAGTGGACTGACCTAACCCCGCAGCCTCCAGACAGGACAGAGGGTCAACATCTTTCTCTCCCAGCCATCCCCAAAACTGTGACCCTACCTGAATATGATTGGCCCTAAATGTCTTGTTTGGTGGTCTTCCCCTCCCCCTCCTCCTCCTCTCCTCCTCTCCTTCTCCTCTCCTCCTCCTCCTCTTCCTCTTCCTCCTTCTCCACTTTTCCTCCTCCTCCTCCTTCTGCTCTCCTCCTCCTCTTCCTCCTCCTCTTCCTCCTCCTCCTTCTCCACTTCTCCTCCTCCTCCTTCTTCTCCTTCTCCTCCTTTTCTCCTCCTCCTTCTCTTCTCCTCCTCTTCCTCTCCTCCTCCTCCTCTCCTCCTCCTGTTTTCCTCCTCCTCCTCCTCTCCTCCTCCTCTTTTCCTCCTCTCCTCCTCTTTTCCTCCTCTCCTCCTGTTTTCCTCCTCCTCCTCCTGTTTTCCTCCTCTTCCTCCTGTTTTCCTCCTCCTCCTCCTCTCCTCCTCTCCTCCTCTCCTCCTCTCCTTCTCCTCCTCCTCCTCTTCTCCTCCTCCTCTCCTCCTCCTCCTCTTCTTCCTCCTCCTCCCCTCCTTTTCTTCCTCCTCCTCTCCTCCTCCTCTCCTCCTCCTGTTTTCCTCCTCCTCCTCCTCTCCTCCTCCTCTTTTCCTCCTCTCCTCCTCCTCCTCCTCTCCTCCTGTTTTCCTTCTCCTCCTCCTCTCCTCCTCTTCCTCTCCTCCTGTTTTTTGCTTCTCCTCCTCCTCTCCTCCTCTTCCTCTCCTCCTGTTTTCCTCCTCCTCCTCCCCTCCTCCTCCTCCTCTCCTCCTCCTCCTCTCCTCTTCCTCCTCCTCCCCTCCTCCTCTTCCTCCTCTCCTCCCTCCTCTCCTCCTCCTCCTCTCCTCCTCTCTTTCTCCTCCTCTCCTCATCTCCTCCTCCTCCTCCCCTCCTTCTCCTCCCCTCCTCCTTCTCCTCTCCTCCTTCTCCTCCTCCTTCTTCTCCCTATAATTCTTTCACTTTATCTACTCAAGAGTTTCATGCCCTGAGTGAATCAGCCAAAAAGTAAAAGCAACAAATTCTCCAAGTCAAGCACAGATCCACCCACAGCCCTGCACTTCCTCTGCACACAGATGCAGCCTGTCATTCATCGTCAGTGGTGACTGGTGACATACCTCCAGCGGTGCTGCCAGGGAGGCTCAGGGAAAGGAAGGAGCTGATGTGAACCACATGCCAGGCACAGAACTGGACCCTGCAAGAGGGAAGTAGCCAGCCCTCAGTCCCTCCTCCAGCAGAAGCTGTGGTTCCTGTGTATAGGATGCCCGCAGAAGGGCCCAGCGCCTCGCCCGAGCCAGGGGGCCTCTCAGAAACACCCCTGGACAGTCATAACCCAGACACCTCCAGATTGTCCCCGGATGCCCTCCTATGACTCAAGGTCCACGGGCTGTGCGGGTGGAAGGTGGAGTGAGGAGGGCGGGGAGAGGCAGGAGCTTCTGAAGGGAGCAGCACAAAATAAACAGCCACCAAATAGCAGCTGAGCGCGCGGGGCCTGCCTAATGGCGGGACAGAGCAGGAAAGAGGCAGAAGTCAGCTGGCACCCGTGGGCAGCCTGGACTCGGAGCCTGAGGCCCGTGTCCCGCTCTCCCTGCTCCTCGGCAGCCCCCCACCGTCTGCCCTGAGGCTCCTGCAGTGAGCTCCGCCCTCTCGCGCCCAGGCACGGACAGGTCCCCTTGGCCTTGACGTCACCCTGTGACGCCCTACTCTGTGCCTCCCTGCGTCCCCCTCTAAGCTGTCCGGCTGCCTTCCCTCTTTCTATATTCTCCTTCCTTCTTTCACCCCTCCATTGCTTTCCTTCTCTCCTCTCCTTCTTTTGCCCTCTTTTGCTCTAGCAAACTCCTCCTCACCCTACAGACCCCAGCTTCCCCATCGCCTCCCAGAGGGAAGTCCTTCCTGAATGCAGAGGGGAGGGTGCACGAGCCTCTCACGGGCATCCGGCCTCTTGGGCCCCATCCCAGAGCATACGTGTCTTTTTTTTTTTTTTTTTTAATTCAGTGTTGTTATATGTAGCAGTAGCAGAGCATGCGTGTCTTAATCCTCGTTTCCTGCCCAATACCTTCCACCCCACTAGATCCTGAGCTCTATGAGGTCAAGGACATAATTTTTCTTTTCCACTCCATATCCCCATACCTGGCCCAGGGCCTGGCAAATAGTAGGTAGAGGCGATCAATAACTGGTTGATGAATGACTGTTGGAGCAGGCCCAGTTCTTGCATCGACCACAGCTTCTAGTTCTAGATGTTTGTGAAGTTCATTCATTTCCATTTTACTCCTCCAGACTCTAAGATCCATGAAGACATGGATTAGTTAGGGCTTTTGCCCAGTGGTGTTTTCAGTAGTATTGGAGTGCTGGATATGTCATAAATATTTAAGAGATAATAGACGATGCATGCATGCTAGTCCAGAAAAGAAGCTATTAATGTCACCTACACTACCGGCCACGTTCTCGCTCTACCAAACCATCTTCAATTCTTCCTTGGTAAAATAAGACTTGGAATATCGTCCCAGTCTAGCCGCTGACTAAACGCGAACACCAGTTTTTAGATTATTTGTCAATAAAGGTGACAATCCACTCTTCTGCATCCACCTCTCGAGAGGTCTCTTTCCGTGTTCACTCTAGATGAAGCAAACCCGGAGCTGCATTTGGCCAGTGTGATCCTAGAAAACAGGATGTCACAGAGGCGACACAGGCTGGTGTGCGTGGCGGTCCCTCTGCTACACGTGGAGTGCAGAGCCCACTATGAGAATGAGCCCGGGCGGGCCCGCTGCATGAGGTGGTGCCTCAGGGTGGAGGACTGAAGCAACTGGCTGATTTCCTGCCACCAACAGATGTAGGAATGTGACAACCCTGGATCATCTAGGTGCCCACCAACCCGTCAGCACAGACCCAACAACCTGTCGTGGTGTGAATGGTGTCCTCCTAAATCCACGTGGAGAAGTCCTAGAACCTCACCATAGGACCTTAGTCGGCAACAGGTTCTTTGGAAAGGCCACGTTAAAACAAGGCCACAGAGTGGGCCCCAGGCCAATGTAACTGTGTCCTCACACAAAGAAAGAGAATGCTATGTGAAAACAAGGACAGCCGCCTACAAGCTCGGAAGAAGCCTGAGACAGACCTTCCCATCAGCCCTCAGCAGGGACCACCAACCCTGCCAACCCCTCAATCTCAGATCCAGTCTCCAGAACCATGTGACCACAAATTTCCGTTGTTGCAGTCACCAGTGTGTAGGACTTTGTTAGGACAACCGTAGCAAATCGATACAGGTCCAGACCAAAATAACTGACCGAGCGACCCACAGATTGGTGAACTAGTGACATGGTTCTAGTGACATGTTAAGCCCCGTGTGCAGCAAAAGCTAATTGATAAAAGTGAATGAATACCTGAACCTCTCTAGGCTTCCATTTTCACAATTCGAAAATGTGATTAAAAATGTTTTATCACATGGCTACGCGTAAGATCACTTGCTCAGCCAGCTTCCAAGGAAATGTTCCTAAGTTGCTTAGCACACAAGTACCTGGCACATAATTCACATTCAGGGACTGCTTGGTTAGTGCCATCTTTCAAAACCAAACCAGAGTTATTTACCCAACAAATAAAGAGCCTTTTAATTTATTATAAATACTGTGGGGGTTTATTATGGAATCCAACATCCATAACATCAAGTTACCTAAAACTAAAGAATGGAGTTGACAAGTACCCAGAAGAAGATGACAGGCATGGGTGAGGCCCCTTTTAAAGTACCAAGGTCAGGCAGAAAGAAATTAAAGCATATTAAGGCCCTAGTCTGTGATGATAATAGTGCTACGTGACTTTATTTACATGACCGTGTTCATTTCTTGCAATGATTCTGAAATGTAAGTCTTGTTATCCCTCCAAAATAGACAAGAGAATTACTTGAGAAATAAATGACAATTTGCCCAAGAGCCCATAGCTAATAACAAACACAGCAAGAATAAGAGCCAGATACTTCTTGTCCCGGTCCCTGTGTCCTCTCGGAGGGGCCTGGTGCATGTGTCTTGGACAGTTTAGGAAGCCATCAGGTCACGAGGTGATGGAGTGCAGTCGGCACCTGAAGGAACCAGGGGGAGCCCCGCTGTTGGGTGTGAGTGTGCCCCAGCATTCCGGTGACTGTGAAGAGTCGCCTGCGGCCACCGTGTCTCTGTGAGGACAGCCTTGGGTTGGGAGACCTCCGCCTCCCATACCTTCATTTATGGTACTTCATCTCAAGAAGAGGAAGTCCTGCCTGCCCACAGGTCACGCCTCCCCAGGTCTGTGGCCTCATTTCACAGGAAATCAAAACTAAAAGGGACAAGTGAGGAGGCTTCTGCAGAAGGACCCTGCTCAGCTCCAAGAACAATCGGACGCCCTCCCTGACAGACCCCCAGCTCCCTGGGTTCTCCACCATGCTGCTGCGGGGGCCCCTCACGGGACACAGACACCGCAATCCTGGGCTTCTGGTACTCCGCAGGCTGTTCAGGTAAAGCAAACAGGCCGGCTGCTTCTGCGTGGGGGACTCATGGTCACCTCCCTGCCGTACATGATCCTTAGGAGAGAGAGCCACACCAAACAAGGAAAGGCTTCCCTGACATGAGAGGCTGGGCCTCCACTACAGCAGCAAACGCCCAAGAGGAAGCTGGCTCCTTCAGCCAGGAGCCTCGAGCGCCCTTCATCTTGCAGGGAAAGGCTTCACGATGCCCACCCATAAAAAAAAAAAATTGAAAGACTAAAAGTTTTCAATCTGCTCGTCCCAGAGCTTGGCCCTCCAACTGTGTGCTGCTAAAGCCTGAAGACCAGGTGACCCGCAGGGTTTCTGGGCTGACCTTCATTAGGACAGTCCCCCAGGAAGGCAGCCTCAAGTCAAAGGAGGTTGCTCAAAGCAGAGGCTGACTCCTGGAGCCCCATGGACAGGCATGTTCTATCTTCTAAGGTAACCCGTTTCTCTCTGGGCTTTGGTGTGGAAGATGTAGGCTTTGGAATCAGGCAAAATCCTTCCCTCTCGGGGGCGAGGACCCGAGGGTGAGATTGAAGCTGGGATGAAATGCTTGCCCTCCGGTGGCGCCAGGAGGCCTCTCCTCCAGGTTTTTCTCAGAAAGAACAAATAAAGTAGAGTGAGCGAGAGAGCAAAGAGAGTGTCCTCAGAGCACAGGCGATCTGATTTAAGAGGCTACCGGCAGGACAGCCCCTCCTCCATACCCGCTTCATCGTGTTGCTCCAGTATCTCTTACCTGAGGCTCCTGTGATGGTGTCCAGTGTCGCTTCAAAGGTCAGGAAGGCAATGGTAGGTCTGGCTAATTGAAGACCTACCAGAGCAATGGCAACGCTTCAGAAATTCTCTGAGAAGCGTTAAGAGAAAATATGCCCTGGAGAGGCAGGAAGGGCAACTGGCTCCTTCCAGCCATGCTGAGTGAGCCCACTTAGCCTTGCCCCTGACCTTGAGCACTGGCTATTATTTTCCCTGCTTCATAGATGAAGAATTTGAGGGGTCTAAGCAACATGTTCAAGGTTTTCCCAGACAGTAATGAATTCAGCACCGGAATCCAAATCTAAACGGCTTCTCCCCGGGGGCTGATTGACAGGGGTAGTGGGCTGTTTGTGTGCAGCTTCACAGAGCTCATTCTCGAATCTCAGTCCCAGAGTGGCTGGTCTTTGACAGTAGACATCTTAATGGTGGCATTTCTGCTTCTGCCGTCCGAGGAGTCCTTGGGAAGACCCCATGCACAAGTCATGCTGAAACCAAAAGCTGCCACTTTCTCTACCATCTGGCCAAGCCTGGAGACCCATTTCTGGCTCACTTTGCCATGACTCAACTCCTGTCCTGGAAGACTAGGATTCGATGCCTGACGGAGTTGGTCAGGATCACAACTGCCGCCGGGACCAGGCATCTTTCTTTATCTCTGCTCCTGGATTCCTGCATCTTTGTAATGGAGCAAGATCACATAAGTCTTGTATGGAGAATTATTTAGACCCAATAATATGATACTTAAGCGAAATATTTTATAGAATATAGTATAGTATATACTTGACAGTACATACATAATAAATATTGGCTTATTTCTCTGTAACTTCTCTTTCCTTGCCTCAGATCAGCTCTGACCTTATTCACTAAAACATGCCCACAATTACTGTGGGGTTTATTAATACACACAGATGTATGAATATTTTAATAATCTCATTAGAGAATCATAATATAACACACAGTTACAGAGCTTTGCACAGTCTCTAGAGCCTTTGAGGACGTGTTTTCTCACTTAATGATCTTAACAACCTGATGAAGCAGGAGAGCATGTATTATGTCAGTCAAGAGATGTCAAAACTGAGGCTCAGAGAAGCTGATTATGGTGCACAGCATGGTAAAATGGAAAGAGAAAGGGCTTGGAGATCAATTGAAACTGGATATGAATCAAGCATGTGGTTTGCGTGGCTTTGGGTAAATGGCTGAATCTCTCTGATCTTCCTTTTGTTGTTTTGGGTGATTTTTAATTTGAAACTGGGTAGAATAGTACACTTTGTGGGGGTGCTGTGAGTTTGAGAGGTAATACAACAGTGAGGGATACAGAAGAGACACCCAGCAGGTGGGTGAACTGCAGCTGGGCAGCACTGCGCCCGAGGTCACAGGGTGAATAAGAGCTAGATCTGTAGCATCTGCATCCTACTACATAAACCAGTTCCATCCCCCACCACAACCCACAGCCACGTTCTGCCAAGGTTAGAGTTCTGCAGAGTCCCTCCAAGCTATGCCTAGCCCTCTAAGCATGGGAAAGAAAGAATGTGCAAAGGGATTAAATTATTAAACAGAGAGATGTGTGTTGAATCTAGTCGTATTTAAGATTTGAACAGACTGAACCAAAATTTCCAGTGATTTTTGCAAAGCAAGTTATCACTAAAACTGAGAAGCATCAAACTAAGTAGCACAATTCAAAAACTAAAATAACTGTGGGGGAAAAAGGCTATCATAGGGCTTTTTTGTGATCTTTGTTGTTGTTTTTGTTGTTGCTCTTGTGACAGAGTACTTTGAGAATCATCCTAATTGTTGTGCTTAATTTGAATCATCTTCTCCAAATAATATTGATTTGCAGATGGCCATTTGAGGGCCTGATATGTGTCAGATATTGATCACTCAGTGTTTCTCAGCTTTTAGTAGATCTACTTACTTATTCTTACTTTATAGAAGAGGGTACTGATGTTCTGAGAGACTCCATACCTCATCTCTGTCACACAGTAAATCAGAGAACAAGATGAATGGTACCCAGGTCCATCTCAATCCCAAGTTCCTACCTTTTATATGGTGCTGATGTCCTGCTGAGTATATCCAGAGTTATGGTCATGCCATAACTTTCTCTTTTTTAATTTTTAATTATTATTTGACAAAATAGTTATGTATATATGCAGGGGGCTGGGCGTGGGTACACACACACATATTCATACACTTATGGGGTACAAAGCAATGTTATGGAAGCACTATGACAACTATTTCCATGTGAAATCAAATGATTCAAAAGGTCTGGACACGCATGAACTCTCAACACCCTCTGTTTGGGTCACAACCTTTGATCCTGGTAGATTCTCTGTTGAATTTAGTTTGAGATAAACTCGAGGCTGCCTGGTAGCCCAGCCCAGACGCTGAGAGGGTTAAGTATTTGTGGACTCCTTAAGGACCTGCATTTCCATGCCCTTGTAGGTTCATACTTTCCATTTCATGCTGACGGAGCTCAGGTGGTTGTTCCTACCTAGCATCCTGGCCTTTCCGTACATGAGTTGTTACTTCATTCAAACCAGGTTCGAGTTATGAGTTCTGATGATTGGCATGTTTGCTCTCAGGACACCAAATTGCTTTTGGGAGGTACTTGGTAAGCAGAATCACAACTGTCATTGCAAGAGCTGGGTGTCCTGAGCTACTGGTAGCTGATGCCTTGGAAGGCTCCCTGGGCCAGTCTGACGCAGGACTGACTATACACAGATGTTTACAGCCCACAGATGCTGGTAGGCCTCCTCACACACAGGCAGGGAAGGGGACCTCCTGGTCAGCTCCACCTATGTGGGCATTCCATGCAGGACATCTTCACACTCCTCCCACCCACACCTCTCCCTCTGTTTCCAAATTCTTTCCACCACACCACCCATCCAGTCAGAGAAATAGATAGCCTGGGTTTGAATTCAGATACTTACCTCTTAAGAGTAGGAATTCAGGCAAGTTATTTAACCCCTCAGAACTTCATGTATTCTTCATGTACTTATTTTACAATGAAAATTTCAGTACCTATATTTCGGATCTGTGATTAAAGAAGAAATTTAGCATGAAAAAAAATCACATGTTGTAATGACTCTTCAGTGCAAAATACACGATAGTGGCTATGATTATTATTGTCAGCATTATTATCGTGACTTAGTTTTACATTCATATAAACCTTCACTAGGTTTTTTTACCTTTGCTCTTTTTAAGACTTTGGACCTAAAGAAGTTTTATTTGAAGGTGATTTTTACAAAAAGCAGATCTTATCATATTTGTATATATTTTTATCATTCATCTAGCAAAGTCTTGGAGGTGCCTTAAAATTTTTCAGATGACCCTCTGAAAAGTTTAAGATTGTGTGAGAAATCATAGAAATTGCTTTAGAACACTTTGCTTGCCAATTTCAGATCCTCAGCATCTTCATAGAAATGACCCTATAGCTATTTGTTCAATTATACTTGCATAATGATTTAAAGTTTACAAGGGACTTTTACTTCCATGATCTCATTTGGTCTTCAAAATTCAAATCCCACGAGCAAGGAAGCACAAGCATTGTATCCCCATTTTTCAGACAGAGAAACTGAGACTCAAGTTGGAGAATCCAGTGTAGAGTTCAGCACAGCTGGGCTTAAAGACCTGCTCACCTCTTACTAAGCACATCATCCTGAGTGGAAGAAGGGACAAGGAAATAGTTAATTATGTGGAAGGCAGTTCAACTCAGAAGTTAAGTTCCCAGTGTTCTTGAGGTCACAGAGGTAGGGATGATCTCATCGGGATCCATGCTGTGTGTTTTCTTCACTCGACAAATTTGGCTCAGAAGGACTCTCCCTGAACCAAATGGCAGAATTGCTCAGTACTGAAAAATCTGGGTCATTTGGATTATTGCCGCACGATGGAATCTAAATTGAATAGGATGTGTTACCTTGGGTTCTGGTATACTGTAAATGGAATTATTATTATTATTGTTATTACTCTCATGAATTAGGCTACTCTTGATCCAGTCTGAATTAGAGCACCTGGGCTTTCTCACTTCCTCTTTGGATTTGAATTTTCTCACAAACCTCTTCCAGGCTCGTATCATGAAACAGCTATGCAGAAAATAACCAGCATACAGCAGGTGCTTAATTAATGGTATTGAAAGAATGTATTGCTATATTGCCTCTGCCATTGGCTTTTAGCTATCTATAGAGCAGGTAGGGCCTTTGGCCAGTCTAAAAGCTGTGGTAAGTGTCTAGCAACCTCTGACTCTTACTCAATCCTCTTGTGCCTTTCTTCTCTACAATTTCAGTACACCCCAATGTGTTAATCACCTAGTAGACAACAAATCACAGTGAAGATGCTCTGATTCAATTAGGCCTAGCAGTCACACCTTTAGTCAGTAGGATTCTGCCATCATTTATGAAAGCCTAATGAAAACAGGGGTGAGGTAGAGGTAAGTCCTAAAGCCCAAATAAGCAACCACTTCATTAAGATCTTGGTGAACTATCACAAGTACATGCTATAATCTACGTGGGAAACTACGATAAATAGATGGATGACAGATAGTGTGTGTACTTGCTACTGCCTCGTTTTCCTTGCACAGTAAAATAGCTTCAGAGAGAGGGAAGGTCAGATGAAAAAAAGGAGGAAGACGAAGAAGAAAAAAGAAAGCAGGATGGAAGAAAGAAATGAATATGAGACAAAATAAGTGACTGAGAAAAGGAGGGGATAAAGAGGGGGTCTAGTTTACTACAACACAAAATAAAAGGGGAGAGAAAAATCTCCCAAGGAAGAATGGGGACCGTTTCTGTGGAATCAGACAGAAAAGGGAAGAAGGAAAGGAAATGGCTTTTGAAAAGAAAATCTCCAAAAGTAACAAACCCCAAAACTATAGCTTGTATCGATGCATTAGGGGTGTTTCAAAGTCATTTAAGTAACAGATGGACGGACGTGCATGCTGCCTAAAGGTACTTAAGGGAGTTACTTGTTACCAAGACAGTTGCAAAATCATTTTAAAAATATTCCCATACTTAATAACAGAAAAACTGAGAAAGCAGCCTTCTCTATTCCCCTGGAAAAAAAAATCTATAATAATAATCCATTTGACTTCAAATGCCTCCACTCATTGGAAATCCAATAAAATTAAATCTTATATTTAATTAAATTTAGCTGATTGCTCTGACCAGGGTTAGAATTAGAAATCCAATCAGCATACATTTTTTTTTCTCTAAGTCTGAGCATCTCTAAAATGCGGCTTTCTAATTTTTGATATGAAAATAGAAGAAAATTACATATCATTTTGAATTGCAGCCAAATTAATAAATAGCTGCATCTCAGAAGTCTTAGTTTCAACATGCTTACTGAAAGCACAAATTCACACACACACACACACACACACACACACTCTCCCAGGCCCCTTCCTCAAATGTACAAATGTTAATCTCTCCCTCAACGCCATCGTTTTGGGTATGTTGGATATGTGTGGAGAGAATCAGATGTGTGTTGGAGGTGTTTTATATTGAGTTTCTCTTCTTGTTTTAATGAGAAAAAAGCATCAAGCTTTAATTTAGTCCTTATCCTTCAGCCTTGACCCAGTTTGGGCTCTGCAGCTACATCTTCCCTTCTTGACTGATGGATGCACACATTTTTTTCAGCACCTCGTAGTTCGCTTTTGGTCATTTCCTATATCTTGTCAGGTATGTTGTCATTATAATGATGTTTCTTAAAGTTTCAAATAAGCAGAGGCTAGTGTTTTTATAAGCTTATATTCCAGGAATAAATGAGAAATGTTTAAGAAGAAAAAAAATGCTTACTGTAAAGCATTGTTTTTGCTTCATGAAATATTAATTTTTAGATCAGGTAAAATACGGCGGAAATATTTGTGATAAAATGTTTTTTTGCAAGCACAGTTTGGTAGCAGTGGTGAATTCCCAGTGGATAACAAGAGTTCTCAAGGATAACAAGACAACGCGATTTGTTGAGTTACACATTTTCAATTGTTTAAACTGCTTATGATTCCATAAGGGTATTAATTATTTTCGGATTAAGATCTGCACCAAAATCCAATCCATTTGTACAACTTGTCTTTGCCTCCTAACACATTCACTGAGGATCTAGGCGGGTTTCAAGCTCAAAAGCAGACATCCTGGTTTTAACACCAGATCTAATCTATGCTCTTTAGGAATCTTTAGCATGCTTCCATATAAATCCTTGTTTCCTTAATTCTAGTTTTCTGCTTATTAAAAAAAAAAAAAAAACACTAAGGTTTTTATCCATCACATCCATTATCTTTATAAAAATTTTTCAACCCACAAACTAAGTACTTAATAAGCTAATCAAATATAAACCTGGGACCATCACCTCCAAAACCAAAATGGTTTGACCAAAATGGATGCTAGAGTGAGGGAGGCTGCTCTCAGAACAGCAGCTGTGCGCCTTCTTTGACACGACTCTTCTCCCACCTCGAGGAGTGTTCCCCTGGAGCCCCCAGATCAGGGTCTGTGAAGTCTGTGGGAACTCTGCTATTGAAATGGAAGCCTATATTTCTAATCCAAAATAAATTTTGAACATATTCTGGCTCTTTGGCCTGGGTTTTTGAGCCTGATGCACAGTCAGGCAATTTCAGCAGCCAGGATGGCATTTGCAATGACGTTTGCTTTGGCATCTGACACTCAGTACAGTGGCATTCTCCCTTATTGGATAAATACGTGAAAAGAGACAGCCTCTCCAAGGGGACTCCCTGAGGATGGGGCCCCTTTGCACCTCCTTAGCACGTAACCTGACTATGTCTCTTCCTGCCTAGCCCCACCCTGACCATGGGTCCCCGAAGGTGAGGGGAGACCTCTTGAGACCCTTAAGAGTTCTTTCCAGTTCCACCGTGGCAAAGCCAACTCTGATATGATATCTTGTGTGCTAAGTGTCCTGCTGTAAATCTGGGCTCCACGAGTAGGACTGACAGATGGCTGGCGCCTTGGTGTCACCTGTCTTTGACAAGGAAAGCCAGGCTCACATGTTATTTCTGTGGCAAACCAGGGAGAGAAAGGGAAGTAAAGGCCCTGATCCCTATAGAAGGTGAAGGTAGAAAACACAATGAGACTTTCCTCTCTGCTGCGACGCACCTGCTCCCCGGGCGGGCGTGAGTCGAGGCAAGAGCGTGTTAGAGTTGTGTTAGCCTGAGCAGATCCTGAGGTCCCTGGAGAAAGACCCGCAGACTGGGGCCAGGGCGCTCCTCAGCTGGAAGACCTGCCGCCTTCATCCCTGCTGTCATGCCAGCCCTGAGGCTGGGGTGAGTTCTAGGAGGCGCTGTGACGAGCTGGGTCTGTAGGGAGCTGAGTGGGCTGGCTTGGGGAATCCTCTCCCCTGTATTCCAGAGGCTCCCTACATTCAGCTGTAATTCATCTCACTCCACGTGGCCATTTACAGCACTAGGGAAGCACCGGCTGTGAGCACAGGGGACTCTCTGCACGGCCCCTAATTCCTAGTATCTGGCATGTGTCCAGCACATAGTAGATCCTCAGTAAATAACTTCAAAATGCATGAATTAACTCTACCTTTTAAGTTTCACAAGCCTGGACTTCACTTCCTCCTTGCCTTTCGATCAGATCTAAAAAATCTCTGCCTGATTAGAAACCTTTCCCATAAAAAGAGCACGAGAGATCCCCCCACACAGAAATGACCAGGGCTGGGGGAAACGCGTTAGGCACTCTGATTTGAGCATTGCATACCATACACTCGTATCAGATCATCATACTCTACCCCATAAAGACGTACACGTGTTGTGTCTCCATAAACCAAGAATGATATCTTTACCCCTGCCATCCATGTTTATGAATATTTGGATGTGGTGGATTTTTTAAAGCTCAAGGTCAACTCAGAAATAATTCTGAATGGAAGGAGCTTTCTTTACGAGCAGTGGCGTTTCCTGAATTTCTGTTTTTCATGGGCTTGAGACAGAAGGCAAATGAAAGTGTGATTATTTGCTATTTTTCCTGAGAATAAGACACACCTGCATGTTCGGTGATAAGACCTCCATGAGTGATGCTGGGCAGGTGGACCAGAGGGCTGGGAGTCAGGGAGGGTCTTCCGTCTCCCTGGGGCCTCCCTGTCCGTTACAATAGCTGAAGCACTTAATAGCTGGACCTGGGCTCCTCCCCAGGACAACTGAATCAGATTTCCCAGGGCGTCCTGAATTTTAAAGCTCCCAGGTAATTCTACATGGTGCAACTAACGGCTGTGAACAACCCCGTACACAAACCTAGGAGACACAAACCGAGGAGGGGTCTAAGGCATAGAATTACTCTTCAGTCTGAGTTAGTATCAATCCCCACGTCCTCGTGTCTCAGAACTCATTTTCTCACGTGATCCTCACAAGAGCACTGTTGTGTCTCCCCCATTCTACAGAGAAGCCAACAGGCTCCAAATCAGCAAGCCGTGGTCCCAAAGCATAACTCAGAGGTGACAGGGCCCCTGGGACTGAAGTACAGCTGGTTACACGCACCATGCAAAGCCAGTTACTTAACACAAATGTCAGTCTGGTTTTGCATAAAATAAAGATGATCATACAGATCCTCAGGGGTTAGTGCAGGGGTTGGGGGCAGAGCAGCTGATCAATGCTCATCCCTTCTCTTTGAAAAAGCCCAGGAAGGGAAATGCCTTATCTTTTCAGTACTTTATTATCTTCATAAAACCTGTGGACACAAAACGCTTTCTGATTCAAATTCTCACCACATCCTTCACTAAATGATTGAGTTCAAATCAGTGTGTTGTGCTCTTTGGACACAGGGCCTTGCAGAAAGCTCCCCTCTGTCTTGTTGATGACCCTGTGTGGCTGACAGACTCTGGTATGGATCTTTAACACCCCAAATTTTGCTTTTTACAATGCCAGTGAAGTTCAGTTTCACTTTAAAATATTTAAAAAACTGTTCTCATACAATAGGTTTCTCAAACCTCTCAAAAGCCCCAAATAGGATATATCCTTGAATTTTTTTTAAATACAGATAACACAAATTGAATTGCAAAGGCTTACATGTAGGTAAAATGTAAGAATACCCCCAACCGCACTCTGCTGTCCTAGGTGGTAGCAATTTGGCAGAGGCCTCTGATGGTTTGCTTTGCAAGGAGCTACCCTGGAGAAGACAAGAAAATGTAAAATGAATGGATTATAGTTTTGTTTTGTTTTGTTTTGTTTTGTTTTGTTTTGTTTTGTTTTGTTTTGTTTTGTTTTTGTACCAGGGATTGAACTCAGGGGCACTCAACCACTGGCCACATCCCCAGCCTTTTTTTATATTTTATTAGAGACAGGGTTTCACTGAGTTGCTAAAGTGCCTCGCCATTGCTGAGGCTGGCTTTGAACTTGCAATCCTCCTGCCTCAGCCTCCCAAGTGCTGGGATTACAGGCGTGCGCCACCGTGCCCAGCTGGATTGTAGTTTTTTTAAGGGAACTATTTCATGGAATTTTGAGCTGGAAGATCTTGTTGGTCCCACTTATTCATATGTCAGATGAAGAAACCAAGGCCCACAGAGCTCCAGTAATTTGTTCAAAGCCACACGGTGGATGGTAAAGTCAGGGTTGGCCACCTTCCTTCCTTACTGATCAGAGGCAGTAAATCTTGGACAGGATGTCCTTATCTCCTGGTTCCCTTCTCTGCACATACAGCTGGCCAAGAGCCGGGCACACAGGGCATCCTCCACAAAGACCATTCCATCTCAGCACTACTTAACACATTCAAGGTAATGAATGGAGGGGCAAGAATCTTAAAAGTGATGGATGCTTTTAGGAGTGGGTGATTTCTCTTATTTAACCATAATGAAGAATTTAACCCCTCCAAGAAGTAATATCCAGAAATTGTTGTTAATAACCCTATGTATCCAAACATAACATGAAAGATGTTAAAGCAACTTGCAAACCGTACTATACAAGTAATTGTATGTCGATATTTTATAACATGCTTTAGCTTGTAAGACATTTCCCATGCATCAGCTTTTATTTCACAGCTAATACTGCAATAGAGAGATATTAATACTACCACTAATATGAGCAAAGACTGAGCACTCCTCTAGGTCACAGAGCTAGATAATGCAGCACTCCAACTAGACAGAGGTTTCCCAACTTCCAGTCCAGGACCCTTGGAGTATTCAATGCACATCGTATCACATGGACAGAGTTTCAAGTAGAGGTGATACCTTCCAAAGGAAGCCATGAGCTAGAAGCTGTATGTGGCCCACAGAGGGCCGCCTGTGAATAAAAGTCTAGCAGGTCCCTCTCCTTTCCCTGTGTTCAGTGACCAAGCTAGAAGCATAAGAAGAGGGGATGTGCTCTGGGGTGATGTACAAGGTGTCAGAGGACCTGGAGCGCAGTCCAGCACTTCAGTGACTTTGCTACAGTTACTAGCCAAACCCCATCCCTGGGCACGTGTGATCCTTGGCAGTCACAATGCAGTGGGCCCTCCTCTTTCCCATATTCCTCCAACATCCAGCCAAACTCTGCAAAGCTCTTGTGGCACCCAATACATTCTAGCATCTTCACAGCTCTGCACGTGGTGCTCTACTGGCCCCAAACGCCTTCCTGACCACTGAGCCTAGGAGACCAGACTTATTCAGCAAGACCAAAAGTACCATCTCCTCTGCGAAGATTCTCTTGCTTTTAAAGGCAGAGTTAGTACCTGTTGTGCGTGTTTTGTTTTGTTTTGTTTTGTTTTGTTTTGTTTTGTTGATGCATCAGTTTTACAAAGCATTTTGATCCTAGAAGGATGCATAAACTGTACCTCCTTAGTTTTAGGAGCACTGGAGGGCAAGGGCTGGGTCTCGTTAGGCACAATATTTGCACAAAGTCGGTTTTCAGTAAGTGGTGGTTGGATAACGATGTGCTGACAGGTTAGGAAATAAGAGTTTTAGGATCTAGGCTCTTATCGCAGATGGCCAATCTTGGGCACATAAGTTGATCTCCCCGGGTCTCATTTTTAACTGTGGAATCCACTCCTCCCTCAGCTGGGGTCCCTGGAGACCGATGGACATAAACCATATCAATAGTTCCTCCTCCTCGGCTTCCTGTCCAGTTTGGCCAATGGGAAAGAGCGGTAGGAGATCCAGGGCGCGGGGAATCATGAGATGGGGATTTTCATTCCACCCAGCTCAGCTCCCTCAGCTGAGAGCCAAGCTCCTCTCCACTAGCCCTGCCTCTGGATCCGGTGACCACTCACTCCCTGACCCCTCCAGGCCCAGGCACCATAACAGCCCTGTCCTACCACCTCCAGGTACTTCTCTGTCCTTTGTAGATTCTCTCCACCCTGCCCACACCTCTTAGAGCCTCTCTTTATTCAAAGTTCTCAAATTAACCGATTTGAGGTTGCCGCCTATTTCTGGCTGACCGCCTCCCTGACACAGAGGGAAATATCCTTTGTACCTGCCAAGGTCTTTGAGTGGATTAAATGATATTGAATATCCTCAAGGTCTCTGCTGCTGACTTACATGGGGGGCTAATAATCTCTCCTTTGTGGGTGACGACAGGGCTCAAACACAATGCTGTGGCCTGTGTGAAGTGGCACATAAATGTAACCTCCAATAAGTACAGAGAAGTCACACTCAGAAACAAAAGCATCACTGCTTCCATGAGCTTTGGCAAGCCCTGGACTCCAGAGCAGCGCCAGCAACGTCTGGGCTAGCGCACCCAGGAGCCCAGGGGAAGCCCACAATTGCACCCCAGGGAAAAGCAGGCTCAGGGACAGTTTGCTCAGCTCCCCGGGGCAGATGGGATGGCTGTTGACAGAAGGAGGACAGCATGGCGGGGGTAAAAGTCCCCTCCTCCATCCCGTTCCAGAAATAAACCCATCCTTGACCTGGACTGATTCTCTTCCCATCGTTCCTCTAAGGCAACACCTGCACCCAGCTTTAACAGGAAGCGACAGTAGCGTGTTCGACAGAATTCAAACATGACGTGCCAGGTGAAGAGTGTGCTTTTGTTTCCACAGGCTGAGTTGAAGAGCCCCCTTATTTGCCGTGAGCCGAGAACGATGAACAGTCTGTAAGTACCATGCTCCTCCGTCTCCTAGAGGGGACAGGAGCCACCGCCTGGGCAATGTGCTAAGGAACAGTGCCACTGTGTCCCCAGGGGCAGGGCATTTCCTGAGGCTGGGACTGCAGATGTATGCTTGGGTGCTCAAACAACTCCATTTCCAGTAATGGTGTTTGGGGGGAAGAGGCCACTTTTTCTGAGCCAGGATGAGGGGCTTCTGCACTGGGACACTGGAAGGGCATCCAGAAATACCACGAGTCGCCCCATTCCCAGTTGTGTGAAGGTTTAAAAAAACACCAGCAGCTCAGACCCTTGTTCCCCCTGGAAGAAACCTGGAGTCCAGCTTTCTCCTGCAGAATGATTGATGTGATTAGTTTGCATACTAAATACACATCTGGTTCAGGAAAACTACCATCCATACATGTGTTTTTGAATATGGTCAAAAGAGCGGGACTCAAAGGTTTAAGGAATATTTATAATGCAAAAAGAAAAAAAAAACCTTAAATTGATGAAATTGTCTGCTTATCTATTCGTTTGCTTTATTTATTTGCCACTGGGTTAGGCAGCATTGTTGTTCTCCTTTGGTGTGAAATGAGAAGCAAAGTGTCTACACCAGAAAGAATATGAGTTCCAGAGACAAGCAAACCTGCCTAAACCACTGGCCTATCGTTTCACAGCCGCATGGTATTGAGATATTCTGAAAGTCACTTAGCCCTTTGGAAAGTGGGATCTGGGCTGGAGGAAGAAGAATGCCTGCTTTCTCAGTGACTCTGGGTCGTAGAGAGAGCTTGGTGGGGCAGCACAGGGTGACAGGCAATGGTGCAGAGCCAGGGTCCAGAGTGACACAGAGGGAACAAGGGGTGCCACGGCAGCCCTAGCATCACGACTGCCCAGATGCCCACAGTGTCAAGGGCATTCAACCTGGCTCATGGTCAGGCCCACAGGATGGGGAAGCTGGAGCCTGTGGCCATCCTGTGGCCATGAGAAAAGTAGGGGGAGCTCCCTGGTGCCCAGGACGCAGATGGGCTCGCCCCTGAGTCAGCAAAGCTCCCCGAGCATCGCCTGGCCCGGGTGCAGCCACCCTTTCCCTCTTTGGCCTTCAGCGGGGTTGGGTGCCCTCGCTGCCTTGGGCACCATCTTCCAGGTCCAGGTGACTTGTCTGGGATGGCACGGAATACAGTGATGGATTCAAGTCCAATTCCAGATGTAGTGCTCCTCCACGATCCCACCACTGTGGGCACTGGGAAAGGCACGAGGAGGGAGGCGAGGCTGCCGTCAGGAGAGTGAGCTGGCTCATCTGTGGCAACCCAGCGAAGGGGACGGCTGCTCAGACCCAAGCCACGGTTCGGGATGAACGTGGCGAACAGCAGCTGCTGTACAACACACACGACCAAGAGGCAAGAGGCGCGCGGAGATGGTGGATAGGAAGTCAGGCAGGGGCGCCAGAGTCCTAGGGCTGCTGAGAGAAACCACCACCGTCTGCGGGGCTTAAGAGGCCAGATATTTATTCTCCCACTGTTCTGGAAGCTCAAGTTCAACACCAAGATGCCAGCAGGGCCTGCTCTCTCTGAAGGCTCTGGGGGGATCCTTGCTGCCTCCTCCAGCTCCTGAGGCTCCAGGCTCCCCTTGACTCGTGAGCTTCTCCTCCATGTCTCTACCATCTTGTTTCTGTCTTAAACGCCCCTCTGTCTGTCTCTTATAAAGACATTTGCTGCTGAAGAGTCACCTGGATTCTCCTGGATAATCCAGAAGGATTCCATATCAGAATCCTTCATTATATCTGCAAAGACCCTTTCTGCAAAGAAGGTCATACTCACAAGGACCAGGAACTCAGATGAGCTTGTTCAGGGCCACCATTCAACACACCACCGCGGGCCTTCTTCTCAGTGCTGGACCCCTCTGTGAGGACCCCTCTGCGATGATTGCTGTGAGCGTCCACCTGGCCTTGCAGTTGAGACTCCTGCCTTGGGTCTTGCCTTTTATGTCACTCACTGAGCTCACCCTGTAGCAGTGGTCGCCTTGTAGAGAGGAGATGTCCCTGCATGTCTATGACTTTAGGTAGATTTTGCGTTGGGCCAGACAGCTGTCCTCTTGGCCAAGGCTGCTGCTCAAGCTTGCCAAAGGGTTGCATCATGACGTCAGCATTAGAGTAACTCCAGATGTGAAGCTGACAGTCCCCAGACTACAGGACCAGCCACACCATCGTCATGTACTTCAGTTTTCTCTTCTTAGGATGAGCCAACGTGGGGGCCCATCTGCCTGTCTTAGTGTACCTCCATATTAGAAGCTGCCTCAATAAATAACACTTCTTCCCAAAGCTCAGAGCATCCCTACCCCCACCCCATGAAACCCAAATTCATCCTCACTCTTTCTTCTGAATGCAGCCTCAGGTCTCCAAGCCATATGGAATTGCTTACTAACCCATCCCGAAATGAAACAGAAACATTCAAATGAGAGCACTCTCCCACATACACACACGCTACAGAGAAAGACACATAAATGAAAAGTAAGCTGCCCACATAAAGGGTACCATATAATGCTGGTACCACATAAATGAAAAGTAAGCTTCCCTCTTGTGTTGCCCTCAGCTGCCATGGTCTCCTGCCAAGCGTTTTCAGCTCTGTGTGTGGGATTTTGTCAAAGCAGCATCACCTAGGGCTTCTTGGAAATGCAAGGTCCAGCCCAGATACTGAATCAGATTCTGTATTTTTTTTAAAGTACATTAACTTTTTTTTTTTAATATTTATTTATTTGCTTTAGTTGTACACAATGCGTTTATTTGTACGAGGTGCTGAGGATCGAACCCGGGCTGCGCACGTGCTAGGCGAGCGCTCTACCGCTGAGCCACAACCCCAGCCCAGATTCTGTATTTTTATGAGCTCCCAGCTGAATCCTAGACATAACAAAGTCTGAGCAGCACTGGACTAGAACAGTGGTTCCCAGAAATATTTCCCTCCCCACACGCTGGACAAGTGTCTGCAGCAGTGGCCAGGGTGTGACTCAGAGGAGGCGCCACATGTCACACTTGGCGTGAGTGCAGTTTGGAAATGCGTGTTCCCTTACCCCACGCACAGGGGCTGTGCCTTTGGGGAAGCACCTCCTTCCTCAGTGAAAGTCATCCCTGTTGATACAAGGCAGCAGATTCTAAGTCCAACAGAATGCAGAGTCGCCAGGGAAGCTCTGGGCAGAGAACAATCTCAGTCTCCTCTCCCAGACCAAAGAAGTCAGAACCCCTGGACATCCACCTCCTTACTTTCTAAATGCTCAGCTGGGTCTATGTGCAGCCAGGGTTGAAGAATGATATCTTACAATTCTGTACCTGGAATCTTCTACAATTCTACCACCAGAATTCTAAATGTCTTTTGTGACTATGACTAATTCCTTGCTATCTGTCTCAGGCTGCTCGGGCTACTATAGTAAAACACCTTAGGCCAGGTAACTCATGAACAATTGAAATGTATTTCTCATAGTTCTGGAGCCTTGGAAATTCCAAGAAGAAGGTGCGGGCAGATGTGGTGTCTGGCAAGGGTTTCACTCCTTGGTACCTCTGTGTCCTTATTTGGGAGGAGAGAGCTCCACGGGTGGCTTTTATGAGGGCACCAGAGCCATTGTCGAGGACTCCACCCCTCACTACCTCCCCAAGGCCCCACCCCCGACACATCACCTTGGCGATGAGAGTTTAGCACCAACTTCAGAAGGCCACATTTAAACCACCTCAGCATCTCCCGTTAGGCTCTTTAATAGTGAATTAGTGAGTACAAATGCATGAAACAGAAATAGATATTGTCTACACACGTGTGTGTGCACATATGTGGGCATACCTATATATTTACACAGCCACATATACTCACACAATTTACACACATAGGTACATACGCCTACAGTGAGCAGAACCGGCACACCTCCTTGTGGGTGATTGCAGGAGTTCTTTCTACAGCGTTTATCATAACGTATACATCAAGGCAGGCACTGAGCAAGGTGCCTCACTTAAAATGATGAAGATCTAGCCTCAGCCCTCAGACAGTGTTAGCCCTATGTTTAGCAGATCATTTTGCTATTATTATGTAGGAAATGATGGGGAAACTCCACAAGAATCAAGAAGGGGCCCAGATGTCATTATTTTAAAATTGCTTCTGAAATTAGCAGACTGGGCAACAAAGCTCACAGCTCCCCTAACTGTCCATTGAACTGTGTAAAGCCTCCTCCCTTGCAGTACCCCGGTCCTGTGGGCGATGAGAGCTGAAGCCTGCCAACACCCTGCTCCACACTGGGGCCGGGTTTCCAGTATGTCCTCTTTAGTGTGGACAGGACTGATGCAGAGGTTCTGAGTGTCCAGAAGAGACCAGGTCACCAAACCCTTGTCTCCAGGCCCTTTCCAGTAAACCACACTCTACCCTGGCCAGAACCCTTTGGAGAGTGGACGGCACTCCCCTGGAACCCAGACGGGGCCTTCTGGGAGAGCAAGTAACCTCAAGGTGCCAACTTTTAAATACGCTAAGAAGGTGTAAAAGTAAATTAGCTTTGTTTGTTGTTAGATTTATTTCTAATCCTGGTGGCAATTTTAGAAAACATTCAAAAGCACAAAGAAGAAAATGAAAATCGTCAATTATCCTAGAACTCAGAAAGAACCGCTATGTGGCTTCAGATAGGTCATTTTTCTAACTTGACTCTGGAAGGTTTCAAAAGTTTAGAAAAACTTTAAAACTCCATATTGTTTTCAGCCATCCACTCAATGCTGTCTTATTTTATGAGCCATCGTCCTACATTATTAAATTTTCTTCAGAATTATGGTGTTGTAAAGCTACGACTAAAATAAGGCTGGCCGTCCCTTTGCATCATGTCAAAAGCAAAAGGCTTTGAAATGCTGGAAGACCTTGCTCGGTAAGGTGGGAGCAAAGTCTGACCTGCGTGAGGTGGTTTTGTGTATTCCTCCCTCATCCCAGTGAGGGAGGCTATCCTCATGTTTCAGTACAAAAATAGTGTGTTTGATGACGGGGTGGCTCCAGACCTTGTTGGGGGACATTTCAGAGCATACGGAATGTGTGTCTTATTGTTTCATCCACAGTATTCTGAATTCCTGGTCCTAAGGAATTTGGATGAAGTAAGGCGATCCTGTGTTTTATTTGGTGGTATATTTGTCTTGCCCCTGGTGTTGGATGCTCAGGTTGCCATCTTTAGAGTCCCGTGAGGCAGCTTTCTCTCCAAGATTAGGTCAAGTCTAGGAATATTAGAGTAGGCTTGGTGATGTCCCCAGCACCAGTGCTGTGTATGCAGCCATCTGCCACATGATCCTACTCTAAGAGTCTACTGTTAAACTTGTGCTTTTTCTTTGCATTAGGGAACATATTTTCTGTATTTGGCTTATTTGGAAGAGTTTTGATGATTAATAACAACAATTGAAAAAAAAATAAGAGATTTTGGAGGCAGAGTCTTAGAGACATGGAATGTGAGCTTCCACATGCTATGACCCCTGAGACAGAACTGAGACTCTTCTAGAATACTCAGAATAAAGAGATCACTGACTTCTAAGATGGTGAGCTAGCAAACAGCAAGTGAGCTCCTCTCTGTGTTGACATGGCCAAAGGCAGCTTCGAATTAATTAATACTCGTTGACCTCATTCATTTCACTAAGCCGAGCGATGATTCTTTCTTGAAACATTTTCCTCACTTGCATTCAGTGTAAAGTCATGGACATAAGCGAGCCAGGGCCACCTCTTACCAGCTAGTCACTCTGCTAACCATTTGGCATGAGGCTCTGGGTCGGGTTGCCTAACTGCTCAGCACTCAGATGCATGTCCCATGTTGCTGCAGGAACCCCTCCTTGGTAATAAGGAAATCCCCAAATCCAGAGCCAGGGGTTAGAGCCACACATCTCTGGCTCCCAAGTCTGTGGTTTTGTGCTGCATCAAACTGCTCTGCAATGATTAACAACAAAGCCCTGTGTGTCTCTCATCCGGGACCCATCACCACGCCGAATGACTGCTTATTAGAGGCATATTTTCCTTCAGAACCTTGCAGGGTCAAATCACTAAGTCCCCAGATGGGGTGTCTAGGAGCTGCTCCCGAAAGGCCTCAGCCCAGTGTCCAGCACGCAGGGAGGTCCAGTGGATGGTTCCTCCTTCTCTTGTAGAAATGATAAAATCAAACTGCATGTCAACTGCAGGTCATTATTTTCCTTCATGATGTGTGAACAACCCCTGCTTTGGACCACGGGGAGGGACTTCATTTTGATTTTCAGGAATTAATAAGTGTAAATCCCACTGAATCTGGGGAAAATGGGAAGCAGCAATTCTGGCACCCTGAGATCAGAGTCCTACACCTAGCAGAGTGTCAGTATGGCTGCCCTCCTGGTTACCCAGAAGTAATTATGAACCCGCCCTCGGCCGGCCGGGCCTGTCCTCTGATGCCATCCAGTTGCACTACTTGGACTCAGCTTCGTAGTTGGCTGGTAATTAAAAAACTGCAAGCTGTGAGAGAACCCAGCGAGAGCCAGGGAGAGGGCTTGCCAGAGGCTGCAGACGTGGCCCGTGATGCCTTTGCAGGGGCTGCAGGTGTCTCGGGCCCTGAGACAGTGACGATGGCCCATGATGGGGGCTGGATAGGTTTAAGGTGACCTTCCTCTTTCTTAATGACAAAATTGCCAGCTGGTGATGGAACTAGCTGATTAGACTAACTTACCACCACCCCCCAGGAAACTTCCGGTAGAACAAACTTGGTTGGTCACCTGTCGACTGTCCAGAAGGCTGGATCTCCATGGTTATTGCTTTTAAAAGCATCACAAAGAAGGCAGTGATTTATTTTAATATTTGATTTTTGTTATGTTCATAGAAGTCATTCATTTCATTATAGAATATTTGGAATATGCAAAAATATGTACGTAAAGAAAAACTACCACTAATAAACCATCAGAGAATGTTCAGCATTATTGGGTATTTCCTTTTAAGGTTCCTTGCAAAACTACATATTCTATTTTTTTTAATTTAATGTATAGTAAGTATTTTTTTGTGTGTGTGTGTGTGTGTGTGTGTGTACTGGGGATTGAACTCAGGGGCACTCGACCACTGGGTCACATCCCCAGCCCTTTTTTGGGATTTTTTTATTAGAGACAGGGTCTCACTGAGTTGCTAAGTGCCTCGCCATTGCTGAGGCTGGCTTTGAACTCATGATCCTCCTGCCTCAGCCTCCCAAAGTGCTGGGATTACAGGCGTGCACCACCACGCCCAGCTTGTAGTAAGTATTTGCCCATGTTACTAACATCATTTTTATAGCTATACAACTTTCCACTATTTAGACATCCCATATTTGATATTCTTTCACTGCTGAAAAACAACACAACTCATGAGCTAATTTGACAGCCTCTATTAATATAGCCATGTTCAATAGTAAGAAGCTGTGTTATACTATCTGACAATTAAAAAATAAAAGCAAGCCACCCCTGGAAATCTTATGAGCTAGGCCAGTGTTTGGAGAAACTAATCACAGGGACAATTTATAATAAATGCAGAGTAATTGATTATGTAAATGTGTCATCAAGAATTGGAAATAAGGTCCAGCGTTTATGATGGGATCATCCATGAAGACCAAGCTGACAGCCACTTGCATGTCTCACCTCGTCTATACCCCAGATTCCCCTGCACAGAAGGCATAGAAAAAAACTGGATTCCTGAAAACCTTTGGTCATGTCCAAGCACTACAAGTATGGTGAAATGATTGCCAAAAGCTTTAGATTCAGGACCACTGTCCTTGAGGAAGTTCTGACAAAAGGATGCATTGGAGAGAAGAAAGGGGATTTCTGGGAGATCAGGCTGCCTAGATGTCCCAGGGGAATAGAGACCAGGTCACAGAGGAGCGTGACTGAGCGCCTCCTGCTCGGGTATTCAGTCTTGCCTTGCATTCTGTTCTATTAGTTTCATTTCTAAAATTATTAGAAGTTATTTTTTGGAGATTTTAAGAGCTTAAAAAGAATCCTGCCAAGGTTAATCCATGGAAGCAGACATTAAAGTCAAACATTTACTTAGTTCTTATGGTAGTGACGCCAAGTACTTCAGCGATTAAGAATTTAGACTCCAACATAACCTGATGGGAATATCAGCTCTGCCGTTGTGATACATTAAACACCCATTAGGCTCTTTGGGCCTCATTTTCTTTGTTAAATAAAAGCAGTAATAGTAACTTTGTTAAAGCGTTGTGGAGAATGTGAAGTGACAATGCACATACTCTATTCAGCACTGTGGTGTCACATAGGGGGCATTCCACAGGTGGAGCCAATAGTGTGCCCAAAGATGGTGAGAGTAATCTTTCCCACCGCACGTGATGTTCTTCCATGTGACCTGGACACACCCCATTCAGAGGAGTCTACTGCTCTGCCTCTTCTGACTTCCATGAGTGTTGCCGCCTGAAGCGATGGCCGCTTGGAGCAACGAAGCCGCAGGAAGAAGTTCAGAGGCGAACTGGAAACAAACAGCTTTTTATTCTGATAACTTTTCTCTCTGGCTCTAACAACGACTAACATGCACCACACACCACCACAAAAATGGCGCTGACCCGATCAGCAATCTCGGCTCAAGTCACTCGAGATCCCAGGCCAAGTCCCGCGAGACTACGGAAGGCAGCAATGCCCAAAACTCCATGGCCCATAGTCAACCGCAATTTAAGCCATCTCCCCAAACAGAGCTCCTGCACATGAGCCCGCAACAGTTGTGACCAACAGACGGAAGAGCCCCTGTGCCAGATCTGAGACTTTCCTTCAACTGCAGGGGTAGCGCTGCTTCCTGTCTGTGGAAGTTAGCTTCCACCCAGGTCTCGGGTGGTGACCACCATGCTATGAGAAGGCCAAATCACACAGAGGGGGCCCGGGGAAATGTCCTTGGAGAGACAGAGAGGCAGGGGCACCAAGCACCCCACATGAGGGTCACGAAGCGATCGTCAGCATCCCTGGTAGTAAGCACCTGGATGGAAGAGCCTCCGAGAACCCAGGAGGAGTCCTCCCAGCTCAGGCCCAGAGGAGATCAAGAGAGGGGCTTGTTTCAAGCTCCTCTTGGAGTGCCGTGGAGACAGCAGTGGGCGCTGGAGTTGATGGTTTCTGCCACTTCCACGTCACCGCAATATCGTTTCCTGAAGGCCTTTTGCTGTTAGGCATTCAGGGAACCCTTTAGAGACTCACAGGACTTGAACCTTGCTATGAGGAACATTTATTTAGGATGACAGTGACAGCAAATAAACAGCGAAGAGTGGACAAGCAGGATGCTCAGAGGCTTCCCGCCCCACAGGAGTGCCAAGGGCTGAGGGGACAGAGTGGATGTCTGTTCTGTTTGGGAGCAAGACTTGGGGAAAGGTGTGGGGGCCTTGGAAGGGACATCTTGCAAGGTGAGGATGGGGAATGATGGGACCTTATGAAACAGCAAATGCACAAGACAGTGGAGATGGGCCATCTCAGGTGATCACAGCAGCAGGGAGTCCGATCAGGATTAAATGTTGGAAGGAACATTCAATCGATAATTTGATTTTTGTGCTAAAAATGGATTCTAAGTAATTAGATAATTTCTTGACTACTTGGGATGGATGGTGGGATTTAATTTCTCATCTCTATTAGTGGGGAAAATAAGGAGCCAGGGTGTAAAATCAGGAGAATGAAGGCCCATGTCCGGTGCAATTTGTAGAGCCTGCGCTGGGGTGTGTTCTGGGGCCTCCAGGTCTTGCTTTTGATGAGGCTGCAGCCAGAGGCAACGGCGCCACCAGTGTTGGTATTACTGTTTGTTTGAAGAAAACTTCTTTGAATAATGCAAATTCTACATCCAGTTCAGTTTCTGTGGACCCTCTGAGGGCCTTACCCACAACCACACAAGTTTATGAAGGAGAAACAGGAAGTATCCCTGTCAGCCAGGTTTCGTTTTCTTCCTTTGATTTTTCTGATTGCTTTAAATATTGATTAGATATAAAAGAACAGTTATTAAAACATATAAGATATCAGGAAGAGTAGAACAGTTCAGATCAGTATAACCATTCTTTATTTTTAAGATTCTCTCTCATATGATGCTTCATGGTCACAGTTCCTCACATCCCAGAAAACAGTATCCTGAATTGTGTGTGAATACTTCACTAACTTTATTTACCTAACTCTGTATCCAAGGGTTAGTTACTACGTATGTTTGTGTCATCAAAAAACGCTTTAGTGTTTTCTTGCTTTGTAATTTCAGCCAATACACTCATCCTACAGGACATATCCTGTCCCCAGGCTTCCAGGACTGATAACTGGTTCTGCAGTTGCCAGCTGTAGGATCTCAAGCAAGATGGTCAACTCCCTGTGCTTGTCTCCTCAACCTCAAAATGGGAATAGTAATATACGTGTTTCATAGTGCCCTTGTCAAGATCGAATGAGTGAATTTATATAACACATTTAAAATGTTCCCTGCAAAATGTTTCCTGGAACACAGTGTAAGCTATTTCTCTAGTAGCTACTATTGTTAGACAATCTGTTTTCTAACTGCCCTGATTCACACTTCACAGATAATCTGTGCAACTTTGGAGACCCACTGTTCCTTCAATTTCGTGGCCATTTAATGTTTCCTTATGTATTGATTCATCCTCTGTCGAGTCAGCATTTGAGTTGATTCCTGAATCTTCTTACACTGATGCTGCTAAGAACAATCTAGTTTGTGCATCCTGGTACCGGTATTGTAGGCAGGATAGATTCCTAGAATTGAGATTTCTGGGGCCCAGGGTAGGCATGCCTTCAACTCTGCCAGGCAGTGTCAGGGTCTCCATTGTAGGTTCTCAGAAGAGGGCGTGAGTGACGATGTCACCACAGGACCTCATCACCCCACCATACTGGCAGTTTTAATCTTTACCAAACTGACTGGTGGTTTTCACTTACATCTTGTTGACTAAGGATGTGGCTGAGCATCTCCTCAGATATTTATTCAACACTTTTTCTCTTCTACACATTTCAAATATTTCACTCACTTTTCTATCAGGCCTTTTGTCTTGTTTTTGTTATTGATTTGTACAAGTTATATATTCTGTACACTTTTCCTAGCTCATGACTTAAATCTTCATTATCTTTTAAGTTTTTTGATGACCACATTTTTAAGGCAGAGAACGTATCAAACTCTTTATGATTCTTTCATTTTCTTCATTGTTTAGAGAAACTTTCCTTAACCTGGTATCACTAAGATCACCTATCATATTAAATTCCAAACATCATAAAATGTGCCCTTTTTTAGGTCTTTAAGCAGACTGGAGTTGATTACTTTGTGCTTGGTATAAAGTAGAGGGGTGATCATTTTTGTTCATGTGGACAGAAAAATTTCTCAGCATCTCATTTTAAAAATTCTATCCCTTCCCCACTGATCTGCAATTCCAGCTCTGCAAAAACCAGTTCTCTCACACAGGTGCACCCTCCTCCAGGCCTCCTCTCCCACGCCATAATTAGGATGTCTACCCCATGTCAGTTTCCCAAGTCCTAATTAACATAACTTTATAATAATTCATGAGGTCTAGAAATTTACATTCCCCCAGCTTGTGCATCAATTAATTTGCTTGTGAAACTTTGTTCTTTCATGTGAATATTGGATTATCTTATCAACACAGACACACACACTCACACACTCACAACACACACACACTCTCTCTCTCTCTCTCTCTCTCTCTCTCCCTCTCTGTTTCCCTCTCTTCTCTCTCTCTCTCTCTCAGATTTTGTTAGAAATTATTTTAAATCTATGGATAAATTTAAAGAGAAGTGACTTCTTTTTCATATTAAGTCTTCCAATTCGTGAACATGGTATATATGTCCAGAGAAAAAAAATTAATTCAACATAATTCAATAAGATTTTGTGATTTTTTCCCCCAAGGTACTGGACCTTGGGATATTGTAAAAGATTAATTTCCAGGCACTTTACATATTTTACTGATATTTTGAATGCTAAGATACCAAAATCTTTTTTTTCATGTTTTAGTAGGTGCATATACATACACATATATGAAAGAATGAAAGAATGAATCAAAAAGAGTTTGAAATGTTCCACTGCCATACATATATACGTGTGTGTGTGTGTGTGTGTGTGTATATATATATATATATATATATATATATATATATTTAAGTCATAAATTAATGTGTATAGCAAGCCCCCTAAATGTTGTTTTGTCAATTCTGCTGATCTGTCTGTTGACTTTGTTGTATATGTTAGGTAAGTAAGAGTGTCATCTGTAAGTCACTTAATTTGATTCCTCCCTCTCTGTTTCTTCTCCTTTTTTCTTGCCTGGCTTCTTTGGTGAGGTTCTCCAGAATGGTGCTAAATTAAAGTGGTAAAAGTGGGCATCCTGGTTCGTAGTCTGGAAAGGGAACTCATTGCTTTACCACAAAGCCCAGGTTCATTTCAGATGAAGGTAAGCTTTGAATGTCAGGTCAAGGCTTGGTTGTCACCAGTATTTAATTTTTTTTTTACCTTAAAAATTGAATTAAATTAAATTAATATTTTTTCCATGTTGGTTGAAATGAGTGTGTATGTTCCCTTTCCTTTCTGTTAATGTAAGCATTAATATTAATGACTTTCCTAATGTTAAGCAAAAGTTGAATGTCTGAGATAGATTGAATTTAGTCATAATACATATTTTTAAAAATGTATTAGTGAAATGGATTATTAGTATTGGGGAGAATGGCCTATGGTACTCGTTTTTAAAACCTACCCTCTTTGCTGGTTATTGGCATCGGGTCTATGCTAACTTCAACAAATAAAGTAGAGTATTTCCCAATTTCCTATTCACGACAGGAGGTTGTATGATGAAGAATAATATATATCTAAACCAATAAAACTATCTTGAACTTTCTTGGGGGGAACACTTTTACTTACTGATGCAATATCATTGTTAAAAAAATAATTTTACTGTTCCTTTATGAGTAATTTTTGTTGTATTTTTTCTAAATATCTGTTTATTCACTAATACTCTCTTATCTTTTTAACCTCTCTGTGCCAAGTTATTTCCTCTTCTGCAAGTCTGATTTAGTCTTCCAATGTGTTCCCTTTTATTCCTGATCAAGTTTGTGAAAGGCTCATAATTCCATGAGTCCTCTGTATTATAATTTTATCTTCCACATTCATACCTTCTGCTCTTATCTTTACTAGTTCACTTTCTGTGTGTTCTTGGCATTTTGCTTTGCTATTTTATAGATCTACCAAGTCAGCTGCTTTTACAATTAAATTGTAACTCTTTTTCTTTTCTAAAATAAATATTTCAGTTCTACATTTTAGGTTATTCTTCAATTTTAAGTATTTTTATTCCTGTTTGCCATTTATTCTTTGACTCATGACTTACTGATTGAAAAATAAATTCAGATTTTTTATGATGTTATTGTAACTTATCTCTAACCTGACAATATAGTGGTCCTAGTCCTCATGCTGCTATTTCATGAGGTTTTTTTTAGAAGGCCTTTATGTGTAAACATGGGGTGCCTTTTCAATGTTTTCTGTGTGCCTTTACCGCCATGCCTGAACACAATGTTTAAGAAACAGCCACAGGAGTTTTGTAAGGTTGTTTAAAACCACACATTTTTTCCTTACACATAGTACATACATGTAGTTTATATGCTCTAATAATTTCAACACGTAAAGACTGAGCCACCAATTCTGTTGTGGCTAGTTCCTTCTAGCTCCCACCAGTGCTTCCTTACCTCAAGGCTTTGATTTTGTCAGTATACTCTTATTTCTTGGCACTTGATCTGTGGGAATCCGCTGAATCTCAGGTCGAAGGTGTGCTCACAGGATTTGGGTTTGCTTTTGTCAGGTACAAGAAGGAACAATCAAGAAAGGACTTCCGTACACCACTCAGGTTGAAGGCATTAGACAGATCCAGGCTGGAAACCCATCTGTGATTATAAAATCTCAGGGGGAAGACATCCGTTAGGTACCAGTGCTTGAGCGTGCAGAAGACAGTCTGGATTCCACCCTGGCACTGAATGTCAGATCTTCTGGGCCCAGTGGACCGTGGGGCCAGAGTCTCCCACCAGACTCCTCCTACACACTCCCTCTCTGCACTCCTTCTAGACTATTCCACAGTGCAGATCACCCGAGCTTTGTTTCAAGTCCCCCATGCTCTGCAAGGCCGTGGAAACCCAGGCCACCCCTCTGTGTTAGCAAAGCCACTGAGGAGAGCTGAGTCCAGCACTCCGCTGCCCCTCTGGGTTCTCTCCTTCGCTTGCTTTCATTGGGCTTGGGGCTCTCTTTGAGTAGTAGTCTTTACTCTTGCCAGATATTGATTGAAAAATAAGTTGTTAAAAATGTTTACAAAGGAGTGTTCAGTCAAGTGTCTATTATGCTTCAGAAAAGTAAGATTAAAATAAATAATATGGAATTCAATTTTTTTGAAATTTGTATTTCAGTTAAAATAGAAGAAAAAGGGATATTACAATGAGATATCAGATCCTTATGATCCCTTTAAATAATAGCACCTTTACTAATGGTGCTATTATTTCCATGTTAAGAAAAGCAATACATCTCTAGGACTGGTGTGTTCTTAATATGATTCACAAAGTTTTGCAAATGCTCATCTAATGTGCAAGAACTAAGCTCCACTACATGCCAAATTTTGTGCTACTCCTATTTGAAGACATTATCTCATTATATTTACTCTAGAGAGATAAAGGATTCAGGAACTGGCCCATCCATTAAGGTGGAAGAGCCGGATCTCTCTGGCTGGCCAGATGAGAGAGGGGGCATTACTCAGGGCTAGTGGACACATCACACACTAGTTTTCTTGTTCTCAAGGAAACACCTCCCTAGAATAATGGATGTTGAAGTTCCTGAAACAGGAAAGAGCCATGAGATGTTTGAATCAGGAAGCCTGAGCTGTGGGTCTCTCCTGAACACTCACAAGCTCTATGACCCCAGACACGACCTTCCCTCTATAAGTTTTGTGCCCCCTACCTAAAAAAATAAAATAAAATGAAATAAAGATATAATAACTTCTACCCACTTTCTCCAGCATATTTCAAATGCTAGTGCTTGAAAGGGCAGAATGTTTGATCCTGAATGTAGATGACTATGAAAGAGATTATGTGAAAAGAGATTAAGCTTTGAAATCAGCTGGACCACAGTTCCAATCTCCCCTCCATCATCTGCTAGATGAGAGTTACCAGAAATGTTTGTAAAGCACGTGGGAAATATCTATCAGCATGTGCCTGTTAATTGTTAGCTTTTTTTTTTTATTGGAGTCATCAGATAATAATAGCTCAGAATCTAGCAGCAATTGAGAGTCAGATAAATTGGACATTTTCCTCATCTACAGAGCACAGATAAAAGTGTGTCTCACAAGATGTCACCTGAGTTCATGCATGGAAAAGATTTTAATCAGTTTAAAGGAATCATAAAGATCTGATATCTCATTGCATAATATTTTATATAGAAAGTTAGCTAGCTGAGAATATCAGTATAAAGATTGGGAGCCTGTCTTAAAGAATGAGGTACAAGTGAAATGGAAAACATTATGCCATTTTTTAACAGTTTGCAAACTATGCAGAAGGTGAATTTTCCAGCACCTGTTAGTATCCTGAGATGTCATAATGGAATAACTAGATTTGATACAATTCCATGCAGTGGATGAGCACTGACTTAGAATCTACAAATTTGGATTTTGATTCTATGGTTCTAAGCTGGCCTTTGAAGAATAGGAGGAATATTTAGGGCTTCAGAGCAGCTACCACGTTCATCATTCTTACATATCCGTCACCTAGAATAATGTCTTGTGTGGGTGGGCTGAATGAAGCAATTGTTTTTACAGTTGGTTTCTTCTCTGTGAAGTGATGATTATAATACTACCCTCTGGAAAGTACTGGGATATGTAGGAAAAGCCTCACATAGTAAGTACTTGGTATAGAGTACTTCTTTCCCTGCAACTGTTGATAAGCAGTTCATATTCATATCCTAGGAGGAATTAACATGGCATTTTCCTGCAAGTCCTATCAGAAAGCTCATACACATGTCCATAAATAAGTGTTCCTCCAACTCCAAAGTGGTATGTCCTAAGTAAGTTGTTTTCTTCTTCGCTGGAATTAATGACTAACAAAGAAACTAAACATTTCATGCTAACAAAATTCAAGATCCAAAGGGGACAGATGTCTATCTATGTCCAAGCCCTAAAGGACTTCACATTCATAGTCTACCAGCTCAGATGCCTCATAAATAAGTAATCAGGTAGGATAAAAGGATGGAAGAGTTTTAAGATATCCCAAAGAGCCTGAGGTTCCATGACTGAAGTTGCATGATCCCCATTTTTAACCAAAGAGTCACAGAGAAAAATAATTGAGAAAAAGATTTCTTGAGGGACAGCATATTTTGGGTGGCAATCCCAAGGTAATCCTGGGATGAGCTGTGACTCCTGTGTGCAACACCCAGCCTGAGCCCACCCAACAGGTGCTGGTGATGAAAGCATCTCCTGAGAAGCTCATAGTACGTAGGCCTGGGAGGCACACAAAATGAAAATATCACCCAGAGAGCATTGGGTTAGAGGGGCATACAATGTTCAGTGATGGCAACAAAAAGAGGGAAAAAAATCTACCCAAGGACAGACTGCCTTGAGGACCTGTTTCTTCAGTATAGTGTTGACAACAAGTCTTTTTTCAGCAGTTGATCTTAATGTTGCCACACCAATGGCTCTAAAAATAGTCCTGAGATTGATCCAGTTGCTATCTGCTCAAAGTCAATCCTAGAGTTTATCAGTAGTTAGGAATAATGATTTGAATGCTGATGCTTTGGCTCCTGAGAGTCACACATAGTTTAATTTATACAAATGTAATAATGAAATGTGTATAAACAATGAAAAGTGTATAAACAATGAAAAGGAGAGAAAGGTGAGAGGACTGGCCTGACTCAGGGAAGACAGCACTCCCCTTTCTTGATTGCAGTGGAGCTGGGAAGCACATAGCTTGTTGGCCCACTTCTGCCTTCGCTCTGTTCTTTTCGGGCCAGGTTCATTGGCAGGGGAGAACTTCATCTTGACAAAATGGATTTGCTTGGACACATCTGCTCCAAAGCTGATAGCGTGTCCTGGATACCCATCATCCAGTCATTTCACTTTGCACTTCAAGTCTTGGGCCTATTTCCTGAGCTGACACATAAGTGGCATAGACTGTCCTTTCAAATGCCAAAGCTCTCTGGATTTAAAAATAAACCATAACTTTGCAAGGTGCAGACTCGAATTCACCTTTGGTTGCATTTTGTTTAAAAACAAAAAGGCAGTCAAAATAACTGGTACACAAATCTGATCTTTTCAAAACAGCCATCTATATAAATAGCTATAATGTGTGTGTGCACGCACACGTGTGTGTATGTGTGTATACGTGTGTGCCATTTTTTCAATGCTCACTATGTACCCAGCATATATATTATGCCATAGGATCCTCCTAAGGAATGAATGAGGATTAAATGTATTAGTATCTCCAAGGTGAAAGATTAGGCAGTTAAGTATGTAAACTCAAGTCTGTCTGAGTTAAGCACTTGTGTCATTTCTACTTAGCCATGAAGAATTATAAGGTTTTACCTTGAGAAAGGAGAGGAACTGATATTTCAAGAAGCACACAGAGTCCTAGAAGAAGAGTTGAAAAGTCCCCTTGAAGCACATTTATTACTTCTCAGGTATCATGGGAACTCTATTACAGAGGGGCAGTGACTGGCACTGGGAGAGGGACTTGACTGTCTGGCTCTGTCAGTCATCCCTTCTCTGTGTCTGTACATCACATCATCAGCCACTAGTGGCAACAAGTGCTGTGACAGAGGGAGACACAGGGTGCTTTGCCCTGCAGAGAAGGCACCTGTCCGCGGCTGGAGTAGAAGCCTGGAGAGGAGGGAGTCAGGAGGCATTTTGGAAGAAGTATGTTTTCATCATTCAGCCCACACCCTCTATGGCCCCAAGGTCAAACCCTAAAGGGGTTGCAAGATACCTCAGGCACAGGAACAGGGAGGCAGGACACCTGCTTTAAACCTTGACTTTTAGCTAAGACTGGCATGAACCTGCCTTTCATGCTTTACAGGAAGGTAAAGCCCTATCTAAGAATCATGTGAATCCCCAGAAAAAGTATCTTCTCACAGCCTTAAGGGTGGAGGACAAGGATTAAGAAGTGATGGCCTGGGCTGGTGGTGAGCTAAGCAGTGCAGTACACACTTAGCGTGCGTGTGAGGCCTGGAGTTTGATCCCTGGCACCTGGAAAAATAAAGGAAGAGGAGGAGGAAGAGGAGAAAGAGGAGGAGGAAGTGTGATTCCCTTCAATACCTTGCTGAGCCATATTGGAGTCAGTGGGCAAAAGAAAATCAGACACATTAATACCATCTTTATTTTAAAATTGGAGTTTTTCATCACAAATTATTGTATTAGTTTTAATTTAAAACAAATACTGCATTCAAACAATATTCATCCTAACTGTTAAGATTTCTAGTGACCTTTTACATTTTGCTTCCAAGGCAAAGGCTCTACCTGCTTCCCCTTGATCTCCTTCCCAAGTCTCCCCTACATTCTGGCTGTAAGACAGACAGTCTGAGATCTACCTGGACACGTCCCTACTGGCAGGGAAAGCTTCTATAAATAATAAAGCATCACTGAGCCTCAGTTTCCTCACCTGTAAGATGGTGATGTGACCAGCACTCTATCATTGAATTGTGAGGCTTAACTGAGTTACAACATGGACTGTAGCACAAGCAGGTCAAACATCTAGAAGCCACAGTATTGAGTTATTGTGAAGGTACATGAATAAATATGAGAAAAATGTTCAACTTCCCAAGCAGTCAGGGAAATGCAAACCAAAACTACACTCACCGAGATTATATATCACTCCAGTCAGAATGGCAATTGTCAAGAACACAAATAATAATAAATGTTGGTAAGTATGTAGAGGAAAAAGTCTACTTATATATTATTGGTGAGACTACACATTAGTGAAACCACTATGGAAAGCAGTATGGATATTCCTCAAAAAGCTAAGAATTGAATCTCCATATGACCCAGCTATCCCATTCCTTGATATTTATCTAAAAGAACTAAATTAGCATACTATAGTGATACAGGCACATCAGTATTGATAACAGCACAGCTCACAATAGCAAAGGTATGGAACTAGTCCAGATGGCTGTCAGTATATGAATGGATTAAGTAAACATCTCACACACACACACACACACACACACACACACACACACACACACACAATGGAGTTTTACTCCATCATAAAGAATGAAAATGTGGCTTTTCTGGTAAATGGATGGAACTTGAGAACATCATGCAAAATAAAATAAGCCAGACTCAAAGTCAAGAGTCGAATGCTTTCTCTCATGTGCAGAAGCTAGAGCAAAATAAGGGAGGAAAGGGCAGGGTGAGGGAGGGGGATTCCTATAAGAATAGAAAGGAGATCATTGGAGTAATGAAAGAGGGTAAAGCGGAAGGGAGGCAGGACATGAAAAGAGAGGAGGGTGAAATGAAATTGACCAAATTATGCTTTGAACATATATGAATATACCATGGTGAATTTTACCTTTATGTGTATCTATAAAGCACTAATCCTAATAAAAACCTACAAATAATTTGAAGGAAGACTAGTAGAATAGAGGAAGGGAACAAGGGAACAAAGGAGAGAGGAAAAGAGACAAAGGTGAAGTACATGAATGAAACTGAATTGAAACAACTTATATTCCATGTTTATATGATTATGTCAAAATGAACCCCAATATTGTTTAGAGCTATAACACATTAAACAATAGGAACAGAATGGAAAGCATCACACTTTAATCCAGAAACAACTTAAATCACCTGATAGATACGTCCCTTCACCGTGACCACTTTCTGCCAACCGTTCTACTTGGGAACATCCCACCGGTCACCACTCTTCCCTCCACAGGTTGTCCTTTCCTCTTGCTGTTGTGCTGTCCAAACTCATCTCCATACTAGGAAGCCTACTTGGACCTTCTCCAGCCCCTTCTTCCAAACCCAGACTTAGGCCTGCAACACATAGCCAAGCTCACTGAGGTTCACAACAGAGAAAAGACTCAAAAACAGCTTACCACAGGGACACAGCCACATCAATATTTATAGCAGTGCAATTCACAATTGCTAGACTGTGGAACCAACCCTGATACCCATCAGTAGATGAATGGATAGGGAAACTTTGGTATATATACACAATGGAACACGACTCAGCACTAAAAGAGAATAAAATCATGGCATTCACAGGTAAATGGATGGAGTTGGAGAAAATAATGCTGAGTGAAGTTAGCCAATCCCAAAAATCCAAAGGTCGAATGATTCCTTTGTTATGAAAGTACTGACTTCATAATGGCAAGGGAGGGGGGACGAAGGAACTTTAAATAGAACAAAGTGGGGAGAGCAGAGGGGGAGGGGGGCAAGGGGATAGGAATAATAGCAGAATGAGTTAGACATCAATACCCTAAGCACATGTATGAAAACACAAATGGTGTGAAAATACTTTATGTAAAACAGTGACCTGAAAAATTGTGCTCTTTATATGTAATATGAAATGAAATGTACTCTGCAAGCATGTGTAACAAATTAGAATTAAAAAAATCCATGAAACTCTTACAAGTAGAAAAACCTATAAAACAAATTAATATGTATGATCTAATGCAATCTTATTAAATTTATGTATGTGGAAGGTGTTAAAATAAAAAGGGATTTCCACGTAATGTGGTCAAGGGAACTATGGTTATAGACCATGCAAGAGCAGAAAGGATTCAGGAATGTAAAATATTTGGTGCTGTTGATGCCCAGAGATGTCAAGGTGGAATTTCCGTTTGGGACATTTGGACATTCCTTAGGGATACTGAGAGTTTACAATTGTTTTTGCTACTTTCAATGTTATGACCTACTTCTGAACACTAGTTGGGGACACATGAGAGAGCAGAGGAGTTGTGAGAATGTGGAGATACTGGTGTGGCTCCTCCTACTGCACCTGTGACAGTGCTCTGTCATTATGCTCTAGTTATCAGGTGTCCCCCAAAAGCGTAAGTGTGAGAAAATGCAAGAAGGTTTTGAGGTGAAATGATTGGGCTTTGAGAGCCTTAACCCGATTGATTAATTAATCCTGATTAATTAATTAATCCTAATTAACTGACTGGTAACTGTAGACAGGTAGGGTGTGGCTAGAAGACGTGGGTCCTTGGGCATGTGCCTGTGGAGCCTATATTTTGTCCTTGTTAAGCAGAGGTCTCTCTCCCTCTCCCTCTTTCTTTCTTTTTTTCCTTTCTCCCCGCCCCCTCCCTCCCTCTCCTTCCTGGTGTGAGGGCCTGAGCCACTCCCCTCTGCCATACTCTTCTGCCATGATGTTCCGCCTCACCTCAAGGCGCCAGGAATGGAGCTGGCCTTCCAGGAACAGAGTAGGCGTTCGACAGGCATTTTATTGATTGGATTCTTGCCCAGTGATGACTGAAAGATGGGGGGAACCTGGAGATGGGGTCTCACAACTGTGAAGTCACATGAACACCTCCCTCTGCTGCCTTCCCCAGGAGGAGAAAATATGAAGAGCTCTTTGCATCTTTCAGGGAGAGCCATTCTTCTCCAGGTGGCACGCATTAGAAATTAGTCAGCAAAGGAAACCAGGAGGTCACGATCACACAATAGCTGGGATCCAGACAATTTGCGCTGTACATTTAGCAGCATGTCTGTGTATCTGTCCATGTGTAGAGCCTGACTTGCACTGGATGGATTCATCTGTTGTCCATCAACATAGATTTACCAGATACCTGCTACAATAAACATTGAAATGGTGACGAACAGCTTTGCAGCATTTGACATTTTAAATGTGCCCAGTGTCTGCTATTTTAGCTCTCCTTCTCAGGGGCAAATGTACTATTAACATCTGAAAGTTGAGTCAACTGAGGATTAAAGAAATTAGGTAACTCTCTGAGCTACCCAAAATCAAATGACAATGTGTTCCATTGAAATGGGGTGGGTCACTGCTTTTTGCTTTAATTTATTTTTTTTTTTTTTTTCTCTTTTCTGTTATGCTGCACCACCTTCAGGATGTAAATGAAATGACTCTCCAGAGAAAAATGCGCCACTTACTCTTGTTCCTCATGGAACCTCCTCTCTGCAGCTGCTCCCATTCAGGTTGCCTTTGTCCCAGCTCCTCTGCATCCCAATCAGAAGCCACCCAAGGCCAAGTGCAGTGCCTCGGCCCTCTTTGCTTGTCACAGAGCAGTTCTGGGGCAGGTGTCAGGCACAAGGCAGGGGGACCTGGACTTGAAGTCAGAATACGTATGGCATTGTAAGCCGGAAATGGTGAAGGACTGTTACATGTCAGATGTGTTTATTTTTACTCTTATTTGTAACTTGAACTTTTTTTTTTTTTTTTTTACCAAAATTGACTCACAAGATGGGTTTCTCCTTTGTTAGTGATTATGGTGGTTTGCTTGACAATGCCAGATTAGTGGATGAGGTACTTGAAAGCTGGGTGGTGTCACTCATTCATTCCTTCATTTGGATGGAGAGCTCTTGCCACTGGAAGCTGTCTATGAGCAGCATCCTAATAGCCAGGCAAATAGCCCTTCAGCCTCAAAGGGAACTCTGGGTGGCCCATCACCTGATCCTCGGCAGCCTTGGTTCCATATTTGGTCTCTTTCCAAGGGCACTGGGCCCACTGCAGTGAGCAGCAGTTCTCCTGCTTCAGTCAGACTGCACCTTGAGTGCAGACCCAGATTATCAGTTATGGAAGGTGGGAATGCCCTCCGTCTCTGCCCCCACTGAGTCTTCTGCTCCAGACAGCACCACCTCATAAATGCCTTTGCAGCTCTCCGTGGTCCATCTGGGCCACCTCCCTAGAGGCCCATGAAATCCCAACCTGTCAGCCCTGTCGCACCCCAGCAAAGCCCCCAGGGTCCTGCTTCTCTGTCCCACATGGGGAGAGTCCCTTGCCTTAGAGGTGTGGATCATGCCAGAGCACTATATTTTCCTCCTATACAAGCACTCCTCTGCTCACAATGTGGTTACGTCCATCTAAACCCACCAGAAAATGCCGTAAGTCAAAAATGCTCATGGTGGACCAGGAACTGCAGCTTACCACACTGTCCCCACTGGGGGAAAAGGACTGTACCACGCATTGCTAGCCCAGGAAGAGAGCCACATTCAGGATTCCAAGTGTGGCTTCTACCGGATGCATATCACTGTCGTCATTTTTTAATCACAGGGTCAAATACTTATAAGTCAACTGTCCTGGAGTTGGGGACTGTCTGTAGCTTCCAGATTCTAAAAGCAAAATCACACATTCTGGTCTAATGCATGATTCTTTCTTTCACGTGAAAACCAGCTGTGGATGCTGGAGGTTGGGGGTGAGTGAGTTTCCGGAGGCAGCCGCTCTGCACCCCCCAACCTGTGACCCCTTTCCAGCTGCTGCCAAGGCTGTCTCTGCAGCTGGGAGTGCAGCCTCCCAGGTGAGCAGGCTGCTGTGCTGGCTTCCAGCAGCCACCTTTCATCTGAGCAGGTTTCATGGTGCTGTTTATGGTCCTTGCTACAAGGACGGTTCTTGGGTGGGGAAGCACCGCCTGCAGTGCTGGAGGGAAGGCGGAAGCGTGATGGATGGAGGAGTGTGCACAGTGGAAACAGCTCTTGGGAGCCTGCATCTAAGTCTGGTGATGGGAACTAGTAGCCTGGCCATAGGATCCCTACCTCGTCAAGGGACGGATGTGAAAATGTTTACGTCGCTTCCTTAACACTGCTCTGTAGCTGGCAATGGGGGTAGAATGAGAATGCAGGAGGCTGGCATGTGCATGTCGAGTATATGTGGGAGGGACAGAGAGAAAGCAAGGAAGACAGACCTTACGTCCTCTTCCCAGATCTCAGCCCAGCCTCCTGCGCAGTGCAGAGGAGCCCTGGACAACCTCCTTGGCAGAGCGCCACAAAGTCAGAAGTGTGCTTACTGCTTTGCAGTTTGGATAATGGTTTTGTGGTCTCTAATGACAGAAGAAAAATGGTAATGTGTATAGTGAAACAGAGCCCGAGGCTCTAGAAATTGGACAGTTCACCAGCAGAGTCCCAGTTATGCAGGAGCCCTGTTTGGGGAAATGGCTAAGATTGCGGTTGACTACGGGCCATGGAGATATTTGGGCATCACCGCCTTCCCTAGTCTCACGGGACTTGGCCTGGGATCTCGCGGGACTTGGCCCAGGATCTCGAGAGACTTGAGCAGAGATTGAGATCGGGCCAGCGCCATTCCTGCTCGGGCGCGTGAGATGAGACCTGAGAGAGAACGGACGGGGTTAACACTATTGTGTATATATGTTGTAGTTTCTTGTAAGAGTACGTGCCTTGGTTTCTTGTGAGAGTGTGTATGTGGTGTTAGAAATTACAAGAGACAGAGAAAGATAAAAGAATTTTTTCATTTCCATCCTGTCTCCGGGCTCCTTCCCGCAGCGCCGCCGTTCCAGGCTGCAAATCCTTTTCCGGCAGCAACACAGTTATTCCACTGTGTGTGACACAGAAGAAGGAACCAGACATCATGGTGCCTCCAGGCTTTGGTCGGCATGGTATCTCCTTTCAAGGGAGTTGGGGGGGCAGTGTGTGAGGCACTCACATCAGCACTCTCGAGAACTTTCTGTGATGACGGGAACGTGCACCTAGTCCACACTGTCCCATAGGGTGGTTGTTGGACACTTGTGAACATTGAAAACTTAAAATGTGAATAGCAAGAGTGAGGAACTGACTTTTTCATTAACTTTAATTTAAATGTAAGTAGCTATAGGAGCACGTGAGGCCGTTTTATTGGTCAGTGGAGATCTGGAAGCTACAAGTTTGTGCTCTTATTTGTTCGTCACGATGGCTCTGTGAGTTATGTGATGCAGAAAGCCTTTGCTTGTCCTAGTGATGGGAAACTGAGGCTCAGAGGGCATCTCTGTGACCTCTCAGCATCATGCCCTGCCATTAGCTGGGGAGCAATAGGCTGCACCCTCCACCAGCCCAGAAGGGCACCCACAAGCCCTGAAGCCCTCGGTCATGGTCTGAGCTAGAATGTGCCATGTACAATGAGCCAAAGCCACTGACGGAGCAGTGCTCCTGTGTCAGTGTTCAGGCACCTTGTCTGAGCCATGTCAGTGTCGCAGTGACACTCACCAGTGCCAGGAGGGCCTGGATTGGATGCTTCACTCAGCTTTCTGAGGGCCACCAGCATTTCCAGCTCACCAGAGCAAGTGTGTTCTTGAAATCCCTTCAACACAATGGACTTGGCCTGGAGAGATAGTGGTGTTTTCAGGGATACGGGATAGCATCTGTAATGGGCTGATCAGCGCCCCCAAATTCATCTGCTGAAGCCCTAAATCCTTGCAACACAGAATGTGGCTCTGTGTAGTCAGGGCCTTGTAAAGAGATCATTAATTTAAAATGAGGTTTGTAGGGGGGTCCCTAAACCAATATGACTACTGTCCTTATGGAAAGAAGAAATTTGGACACTGCCTTACAGTGGGAAGACCAGTAAAGACAGATGTAAGCCAGACAGCTACAAGCCAAGGAGAAAGGCCCTTGGAGGAACTTTGATCTCAGACTTCCAGCCTCCAAAATTGTGAGATGATACATTTCTGTTGTTTAAGACACCCAATCTGTGGTTCTTTGCTACAGAAACCCAAGCAAACTGGTATAGCATGCGTTCAATAGACCTTCCCAGATGAGTCTAGCAAGCAGAGGTGGGAACCCAGCATAATTCACCAAGGAACAACAATCGTAGCACTGCCAAGGTCGGCAGCAACAAGAACAATACATGAAAACGATCCATCTCTCTGCAATGAATATGCCTCTTACAAGGACATTTGCACAGTGTCAAGAGGCTAATCATTGCTCCCATTTCAAAGGTGAGCAACTGAAACCTTGGGAAGCGGAATGACAGTTTGTTCAAGTTCACCAAGACTATCACTATTAAAGCCAGGTCACAAACAGGTTCCTAGACTCCTTGATCCTGGGCACATTTTACGTCATCATTGCACCCTCTCCTCTGCTTTCTGCCAAGCCACCTCTGATTGGGGTGGCCGAGCATCCCAGCTTCACACACAAACAACAGTTTTATGAAACCTCTGTGTATCCAGATACTTGATATTGGGAACAGGAGCCTAATCTGGAAGGAAAAGGACTTTGGGACACGAGACAGGCACCACTTTCAATCCCAAACTCACCATCTCCTTGCCAGGGACGGTGGGGGAACAGAGGTATGGAACCTATAAGATTTCAAAAGTCTCTATCCTTAAGATGGAAAAACAATTCACTCAAACCCACTTAGGCCCCGAGAGTAATTCATTGGCTTAAAAACCTGGGGGAGTCCTGACCTCACCTGGATTCAGGTGTCATTGGGTCTCTTGCTCTGCCCCCCTCAGTTTTGTCTTTATTTTCAGCTCCTTTCCACGTCAAGTAAAAATGGCCAAAGTACCTATGCTTACACCATCTACTGAACTCATCATCCCACAGGAGAGAGCAGGCCTGCTTTCTCTTTGCTGGAGTCCACCTAAGTCCTACCAAGACACCAAAGCCAGGGCAGGACAGGACCAATCAGACAGTGCCCTAGAAAATGGAGAAATCTGATTGGTCGAACTGGATCACCTGACCATTCCTTCCAGTAGAGGAGGATCTCTTGACCAAGAGCCCCTAAGGGCAGTCAAAATGAGCAACATGTGTCCACTACGTAGTGTCAGGAACCTAGAAGAGCTGCCAAAACCATCCTCACACTCAGCTTCTCTCACTAAATCTTTGTCAAAATAATAGTAATTTTTTTTAAAGTTGTTAACATGACACTTAGAGAAAAATATCACCAGTCACAGATGGGATGAAGTCTCCTAGGATTGTCACCTCTCTTGAAAGGGGAGGTAACCAAATGGCCATTACAGCAGGGAGAGCTCCAGATGTGGGGTTGGGTGACCAGGTTCCCCACCTGCTCTCCACCTAAGGGGCTGAGCAATGGGGCAGGGCCTTCTTTCGCTGGACCCTAGTTTCTCCCCTGGAGACTACCCAGTCCAACTGCACAATGACCAACGTTCCTTCCAGAGGTGACATCCTCAGATCCTTCCTCATCTTGGTGATGTTCACTAATCTGAAGGACCCTGAAGGAAAAGACCAGCTCTTCTCCAGGGGGTCTGTCCAGGGGGGAGCATAAAAACCTTCAGTAGCTCACAGTGACAGGTATGGAAAAACCAGGGCCTGACTGGGAAGGCTGGAGAGGCGGAGGTGGCACTGAGGAGCAGCAGGCAGCTGGGGTGCCTATGGTAATTAGCACCGGAAGCACAGGTCCTCCAAAGAGAAGCAGCGCACGCCCAGCGGGCAGGACCCAGGCTGTGGGGCTCCTTTCTCTTTTCTTGATCAAACTTCAAAAGGCAGAAAACACGGAGCTTGGGTCTCAGGGAAATGTAATGAGTAGAACTAAGTGACTTCAGCCTCGCTCCCCAGATGACAGGGCAGTGCTGTGCACAGCAGGCTGTCCGTGAGGTGGGGTCTCTGGCCTGCCCGCTGACCTGTGCTAAGGCCTAGGACAGCTCCCAAAGTGACCACTCGAGAGTTTCCTTTTATACCTGAAGCTCCCTGTGGGATTTTTTTCCGCTCAAGGAAAGTATCCAGTCTTCCTCTATTAGCCTGTCCTCAGTGTCCCCTCTCAGAGGCTTCCCTGACAACCTAATGGCATCTGTCACTCTTTCCTGAGCCCTGGTACCTTTGAGAAACAGCATGACCAAGGAGATGAAGTCCCAATGATGACTAAGCACAGAGCTCAGTGAGTCCATCAGACCCAACTCTCCCTGTGTGACCTTGGACAGGTGATCTTGAACTTCTGTGGATCTCCTTGTCCTTGCCTGTAAAATGGGAGCTCAGTTTTGACCTTGCTGGCTCTCCAGAGACCTAACGGGGGTCAATACCACCCTTCACGGCCTGGGAGACAGAAAAAGATGACAGTGCTGGGCAGAGTCCAGGCAGAGACAAGTAGACAGACCGAGGAGGCAAGTGACGGTGCTGTGTTTCGGTCACAGTTTGCCCAGGAGGGCTCAAGTGCTGGAAGTGTGGTCCCCAGCATGTCAATCTTGAGAGATGGATCTTTAAGAAGCAGGGCCTAGTGAAAGGTGGTTAAGTCACAGGGCACCATCCTTGGCAGAGATTAATGCTGGTCTCAGAGTAGATGAGCTACCAGACGTAAGCACCATGCTGCTTGCATTTTTCAGCCACCAGAATTATAAACCAAATAAGTCTGTCTTTTTTAATACATTACCCAACCTCAGGTACTCTGTCATAGAAACACAAAGTAGACTTAGGCAGGAGGAAACCTCTCCCAAGATTGGTTGTGGATTGGTCTGGGGACATGTGATCGACAAGTAGGACTCCTGGGCTTCTGTACCATAAAAATGGGTGAAAGGAGGTGCCACTCTCAAACCAAGAACATCTGGAGAGATATAGCTTTGGAATAAGAGAGTTATATTTTGGATATTTAATATTAAATGCTTGCCAGACATCCAATTAGAAATAGTAGGTGGCTCTATACAAAGGCTGTCCCTGTCTTCAGCCACCATTTAACACTGTAACTAATCTGTGATTCAGGTAACATGCATAGTGACCCTTCAATTCAAAAGAAGAGGCTTGGGTTTCAAATAAAAAGAGAGGCTTCAGAAGATGACACGTTTGAGTCTTTGCTCCATTATCCACTCGCTGTGTGACATTTGAAAGACAATTGGGAAAATCCCTTTGCCTGTTTTAGCTTTCCTAAAAGTTGGTAAGTCCTATGTCGCAGAGTTGCTTTGAGAATGGAAAAGGAGTGGAAAACTTTCTATCCGCCTGACGCTGTAGTTGAACTATTTCCGTTCATTTCCTTTCTCTCCTCTGTCTTCCGGTTACTTGGTGATGGGGTAGGCATGCAATTAAAGATCACTGAAGCTGTTGTGGCAGGTTAGAAACATTTTCACTCTACCCAGTGCCCAAACATCTACCTACCTGTGTATTTATCTGCCCACTAAGTGTTATCTTATTTTCAGACCATACAATAATACATAAAAAGTTTAGCGCCCTCTGATTGGGACACTTCCTCCCGGGCCATTTTCCTTCCCCTTCCCTCCTCTGAGCCTCTGGAACGGAGGCAATATCTCATCACAGGACTCTCACTTCTCTCTGGTTTCCATCCTGGTACAGAATGCAATTAAATTACTTCCTGCGGAAGGTCCTCGCCCTCGTGAGAGGGCACAGGTACCTTAGGCAGCCTGGAAATGCTCTCAATCAATATACTGTGGGCAGGGGTCACCCAGATTCTGCCTCTATCCTGTAAAGCTCTTCAGGGGCTGACCTCATCACGTTGACCCAGAGACCACTAGACACCGGGAGGAGCAGGAGGGAAACAGAAGGCAAAGAGAAGGTTCTCCTTAAGCTGCAGAGTGAACTGGGAAAGGCTGATCTCTTCAAGCACTGCAGGCACTTGGCAGCTCTGCTGTTGTGGAGCGGTAGGTGCGCGGGGTAGGGGTCTCCTGTAGGAGCCCTAATTAAGGAGATAGGTAAGATTGCGGTTAGCTGTGAGCCATAAAGATGTTCAAGCATTACCACCTTGCATGGTCTCGCAAGACTTGGCCCAGGACATTGCGGATCGGGTTGGCGCCATTTTGTGTGGTGGTTGGAGGAGTGTGGATGGTGTTGGAGTTGTTGTTGGAGCCAGAGAGAGAAGCTAGCAGAATAAAGAGCCTGTTCGTTTCCAGTCTGCCTCTGAACTTATTCCCGCGGCCTCATTGCTCCAAGCGGCCATCGCTTCAAGCTAAGAAGAAAAGAAGAAAGAAGAAAGCTAAGAAGAAAAATCTTTCTTTCTCTCTCTAAGCTCTCTCTAAGAAAGTAGAAGTAAAAGTAGTAATAGCTTTACTCTGCCTCTGAGTTTTCCTCCCGCGGCGCTGTGGCTGGCCATGACAGGCAGCTTACAAACGGGGAGCTCTCTCACTTGTCTCACCAAGCCATCGGAGTCCCAGTGCAGCCCGGGTGAAGTCGTCCACCCGGGATCCGAGTGCTCCAGCCCACAGAGGGAGGGCAGCGCAGCTTTCTCACACCCACGTGAACAGGGATTGGCTGGCAGCAGCTGGAGCCCTGGGGGCCAACTAGCGGAAGGTATTTCACTATTTCCATTTTCAAAGATTGGTAAAAGATTTTTTTCTTTTCTTTTTTTTTTCTTTTTTTTTTTTTTTTTTTTTTTTTTTTTTTTTTTTTTTTTTTTTGGTACCAGGGATTGAACTCAGGGGCACTCGACCACTGGGCCACCTCCCCAGCCCTTTTTTGTATTTTATTAGAGACAGGGTCTCACTGAGTTGCTAAGTGCCTCGCCATTGCTGAGGCTGGCTTTGAACTCGCCATCCTCCTGCCTCAGCCTCCCAAGTGCTGGGATTACAGGCATGTGCCACTGCACCTGGCTTAGGTGAAAGATTTCTGAAGGTTGGGAATAAATGAGTCCCTGGGCCTCCCTCGTGGGAGCTGTGATTCTCTAAGTCTTGAGAGAGCCTGTGACTCTGTCTGAAAGCCTTCCCCAAGGAAGGCATGTGATTAACATGAACAGGTGCCCCTCCCACACAGTCCTACTGTCCCCATGAGCTCTGTGGTTTTGAAGATCACCTTGGAAATTAGGTGGGCTTGTGTGTCTCTGGCCTGGGCAGAGCCTTCCTGGGTAAATGTGCACACTCCCTGAGGTTCCCCGAAGTGCTGGGCTTTGTCCTGGTTGTGCCAGGTGTGGGCGACCCCTCTCACAGCCCTGGAAGGTGTCAGGGCCCGGTTTCTGGGTCCATTCCTGAGACGTGTAGACATCAGACAGCCTCCAGGTGGGCCCTCCATTACCTTGACCCAGATTGCCAGGAAACCTTGGGAAGGTCAACTGCCCCCACTCCCTTCCACCCAGGGTCAGCTCCAATGAGGACCACCAGGCGGGAGGCAAGCACAGCTGTCCTCACTGAAGGGATGGAGACAGAGACCCAGGTAGCTCTGCCTCCCAAGCCCTGAGCCCCTCAAGCTTTCGCCCTCTGCCCCAATGACAGTGGGCCAGGAGTTGTTCTGGGTGTTGTCCTGTCCTGGTGAGCGAGAGGAGACAGACCCTGCCTTGTTGACACTTTGCATTCTTTCCAAGAAAAGGAAAGTAAATAATCTCACAAATAAATATTTGCACACGACTCAAGTTCAGGATGACTTCTGGGAGGGAGCGTTGATCTCCTGAGTTAGAATGTAACCTTGCGTCGAAATCTGAAGGACAATTGGAAAACCAAGCAAAGAAAAAAATAAATGTCTCTGCGCATGAACCACACAGAGAAAGACTTTGAGGCAGAAGAGAGAGCGGCCCTTGTGAGGAAAGAGAAGGGAAGTGCGGCTGAGTCAGGAGGGAGGTCAGGGGAGCCTTCCAAGGTCAACAAAGGCCAGAGCACGCATGTCCTTACTGAAACATGAAGTTTAAGGCATGTGATTGACATGAACAGATGCATGTGGGCTACTTTCTGGAAATAGATTGGAGGGAGCGAGGAGGGGCATGGTCTTGCCAGTAGAGAGGGTACGACCTGCTGAAGTCCCTCTCAGTGTCTGCTAGTTCTTGTGCCACATGCCGGTCCCTCTAGCAGCAAAGCCTGAGGCCTGCATTCTTGTGCACGTGGCTTGTGGAGGGATTCCTAGCAGAACCCAAGGAAGGAGGGAGATGGAGAGCCCAGGGAGGTCTGGCCTGAGTCTCACTGTACGGGGAGCCCTGGAGCATGAGACCTGTCAGAGGTTGCACAACCCAGAGGCTAGGGGCTCAGGACGTCCCTGCAGGTATGAGTAGGGGCAAAGAGGTCAGGCTCAGGGCAGGTGGCTCCTGCCATTCAAAGATGGTCCTTCTGAGCCGGGCGCGGTGGCGCACGCCTGTAATCCCAGCACTTTGGGAGGCTGAGGCAGGAGGATTGCGAGTTCAAAGCCAGCCTCAGCAATGGCGAGGCACTTAGTAACTCAGTGAGACCCTGCTTCTAATAAAATACAAAAAGGGCTGGGGATGTGGCCCAGTGGTCAAGTGCCCCTGAGTTCAATCCCCGGTACCAAAAAAAAAAAAAAAAAAAAAAAAAAGATGGTCCTTCTGGAAAGGATGAAATAGAGGACATCCCCACACAGAGGAGGATTTGCTGGCCTGGTAAATGTGTCAGCAGTATCTGTCACTCTCCATCATAGCAGTATTTTCTGAATGGATGAATCAACCCAGTACTCTCTTATGAAATAGAAAATGATGTTGAAACTATTGACTAGGCAACTACTCAGAAGCTTATGTGGTTAGTGATGTTTGAAAAATATTATTTCCTTCAAAAGCCAGACCAGAGGGAGAAAGGGGCAGGGTTAGGAGGGATCTAAAGGGATCTCATTTGCCAGACTGAAGTCCCTGGAGCAGGGGCCCTGCTGGGGCCTGGCAGGCTGGGCTGTGAGCTATGCAATGTACCTCATTGTCTTCTGCACAAAAACGCTCGCATCCAACACCTTGGACAGCGTGCAGCCCAATGGTCCTGCTGCAGGTCCCAGCCCTATGGGGAGGTCTCTAAGGGAGTCACCGTTTTTTGTCAGTAAAACAAACCCATCCTCTGTGTTCACCCACCTTTCCTCAAAAGCGTAGTCCTTCAAGCAGGACTTGAAGGACTAAAGCCCAGAGGTGGCCTTACATGACACATCAGCATTAGAGCACGCGCCTGCAACTGTGTGCTTGGGAAATTGTTAAAATGCATTATAGTTGCCATATTATGAACTGCCACGTGACCACCGAATATAATTTCATGGAGGTACAGTTCTTAATGCACCTATTTTTACCAAAAATATAATGATTGATGAGTGATCGTGTTATAAACAAGAACATGTTGACATTTGTATTACCTGATCGTTATTTTCCTCTTTTATCTTGTACCTGTTTTCTCGATTTTCTACAATGTCCAAGAATTGATTTTATAATGAAAACATTCCATAAATATAAACCTGAAAACAACTTTAATAAAAAAAAATAAGAATCGAAGGCAGACAGGAGGAGGGGGCTGATTTTTTCCATTTCCTTGGGAGGGAAGAAGGAGCTCTGTGTGAATTAATCAAAGGGCGATTGAGAGAATCCGTGGGAATAAAAACAGACTGCTTCAGGTCAATGGAATCGCAAGAACCAGGAGGAGAGAATGAGTAAAACCTGGAGAAGTGGGGCCAGGACCCGTCTGTCCAGAAGAAATGAGCAGTCCGTCAGCCTCAGAGACATCCCATTTGACACAGGCAGAGATAGACTCAGGGCTCTGAGCTGAGGTCCCCAAGGCTGTAGGGAAGGACGCAGAACTGGCCCTAGATGACTGGTCACTGCAGAGTCGAAAGGGCCTGAGCCCTGAGGGCAGGAGGAGCTGGGTCACAAGCCAGTGCCGCCCCTGGCCAGTCAAGGACAAGTCTGGATTCAGAGTGTGTTGCCGCCTGAACTGATGGCTGCTTGGAGCAACGAAGCCACGGAAAGAAGTTCAGAGGCGAATTGGAAACAAACAGCTTTTTATTCTGATAACTTTTCTCTCTGGCTCTAACAACGACTAACACGCACCACACACACCACCAAAACCAACACACCAAATGGCGCAGACCCGATCTGCAATCTCGGCTCAAGTCTCTTGAGATCCCGGGCCAAGTCCCGCGAGATCCCGGGCCAAGTCCCGGGCCAAGTGTGAGACTACAGAAGGCGGCAATGCCCAAACATCTCCATGGCCCATAGTCAACCACAATCTTAGCCATCTCCCCAAACAGGGCTCCTGCATTTCCCCCCTTTTGTTTTAAAAGAGGGGATGCTTTAGGACGTCTATGTGCAACCAACATTCTTACCCGTCATCGGATAATCAAGGCTGTGCCCTTGACTCCTGTCTTAGGTTGATATGTCTGCCATATGAGACTGTCCCGTGCGACTGTGCCTATCTTAGGTTGTCCCTCTCTGGGGATCTTACCGGTCATTGGCTAACCAGCCATCCAATGGAGCCCTTCAGGATCGACTGTGTAAGATGACTAACAGCCGTCCAATTGTGAGGAGATGCTGTGGCTTTAAGGTGACAAGCCTTTTGGTGACGAGCCAAATTGCATAGCATATCAAATTGTTTAAACAAATCAGCTGCCCTAAGTTCCAACAAGTAACACACTGAATTCTCTAGACAAATACCCGCAAGGCACTGTTCTGTAAAGTTTTAAACAATGAAAGATCAAAATGTCCACTTGTTATAACAGTTGATCTAGGAGGCCCCATGCATGTAGAGCAGAGGCCACACTGCTTGTGAGGTTGTTTTGATGCTCGAGCAGCAGGAATGGTCGAAGCTGTAGCAGCAAGAGTGTGCGGCTGCAGGGTGAGCACAGCCATGCCTGCCCAGGGCTTCCAGGAAGGCCACGGGATAGAGCAGCTCAGAGGAACATGCCTGGCCAGTGTGGACCCCGCCTGGTCCAGAGAGCCCTGCTGTCCCCGAGAACCCTGACCCTGTGCCGCCCTGGGCTCCAGCACGTCCGTGCGACCTAGAGACCTGAAGGACTTGAGATGGCATCCACAAAGGAGGGGGCTTGGTTTTAGCACCTCTCATGTTTCTCTGCCTCCCTCTCTGTGACTCTGTCCCTCTCCTGGTCCCCCTGCCTCTCTTTCTGTCTTTCTTGTCTTGTGCTCCTTCTCTTCCATACAAGTGTGTGCACACACCCAACACACACCCTTAGTGCCACAACTGTCACTCTTCGTCTCCCAGGTTCGTGAATGATCTCACTGGGTCTCAATGGGGCAGGGGAGAGACCGGAAGATCCCAGCTCAGTGTAGAAGCAGCAGGAAGAGCAAACAGGAGGGGTCCCGTTTGCCTCCATCTCTCCTGCTATTCACCAACCTCTCCCTCCGTAGAGTGGAGGACAGGCAAGCTCGCCATCCCTACAGTGGGTGTTTCCCTGTGATAGTGACACTCGGATCCTGTCAGACGTCCCCAGGGCCTGGCTGATGGGTCTCTCCAAAGTCCTGAGTGGTGTAACAGCTCCTAGGCAGGACATCTCCCTGCCTAGGTGTCTCAGAGCTGGTGCTGCTGTGCTCTTGGTGTGCCTGGGGCTTTGGGGACAAAGACACAGTCACGCTGTGACCACACTCACAATATCATGACGGCTCTTATTCTACTGTCCCATGGACCTCTGTAGTTCATTCTTGGAAATGCAGAAAAGACAAGTTGAATCTCCAGCCCTGCAATCAGTGACGGAGAACCGAGGAAACTTGAGTCCAACCTGGGTTCCCACCAGCTAGTTTGCAGATGCCAGACTGGTCACGTGCCCTCTGTCATTCTCTGTCCTCACAACCATAACACAAGGAGCTTGGGTAAAATCACCATTTCTCCAAACATGAGTTGTGAAGATTCCACACCTCCACAGAAGAATAAAATGGGTCATTTCAGAACCAAATCAGTTGGGAAGCTGTTTGCTCTTCTGAGTGCTTCTACACAGAGCCGGGATCCTCTGGTCCCTCCCCTGCTCCCTTTAGTCCCAGTGAGATTCATCCATGAACCTGGGAGATGAAGAGTTGAAGGAGCCCTAATCAAGGAGATAGCTATTGTGGTTAGCTGAGAGCCATAAAAGATGTTCTAGTTTCCACCTGATATTAATACATTATTCAAAGAATCTTTGTATGCCCGTGAACACTGTGTGACGCACCTGTAAGCTCGAGCTGTAAGCACTTGTCCTTGTTAAAGCTAAATGTATATAACCGGGTGAGGTTGGTTAGAGGAGAATTGGAAGGAGAAGAAGAAAGTTGCTGGTTGAAAGGAGTCAGGCCGGTTAGAGTTCGAGAGGTTGCTGAAGCCGGAGAGAGAAGAAAAATAAAAGACCTTTTTCATTTTCATCCTGCCACCGAGTTTTCTCCCAGGCAGCTATGAAGAGTGACAGTTGTGGCACTAAGAGCGTGTGTGGGTGTATGCACACACTCGTATGGAAGAGAAGGAGAACAAGACAAGAAAGACAGAAAGATTGGCAGGGACACTGGAAGAGGGACAGAGTCACAGAGAGGGAGGCAGAGAAACATTTTGAGTTTCATGATGTTTGTTAACATATTAAAGGCCCTGAGAAGTCCTGCACAGATGACTTCACACGAGTTTGCTTCTCTTTGTGGAATGGCTTTTGGCTAGCGCGTCTTAAGATCAGGGTCCAGCGTAACATGTTGCTCCCCTGCTTAGCATCTACCGAGAGCCCTCCAGCTCGAATACTCTGACTTGTTTAAATGATGCTAACAGAACTCCTAAGGGCAGGGAATAATGGGAAATGCTCCAAAACTGTAGCAGCAGACATCTTTTTTATGTCTAGACAATGCCACCGGCAAAGCTCCAAGCATCCCTGTTCAAAACTCCAGTCCTGGGAGGCTCTCCTCTCGCAGGGATGTGCGTCTTCACAAGTCTCATTGTTCCAAGGTGACAGCTGAGTTGCTGCCGGCAAGGTCACGTGGTTCCCTTCCTTCTCTGGCCTTATCTGCACTTTCCTTTGAGCCTGGACCTCTGGCCGGCTGGGGTTCCACAAAAGGTTTTCAATAGTTGGGTTTCCCTTCTGCAGTGACGGTATTTTCTACCATTTCGGTAGTTTTCAAAGCACCAAATCAAACTGCTTGTTCTTTTGCCTTTTTTTTTTTTTTTCCTTCTCCTCTGAACTGGGAGTCTTTAGAAATCAGGTCACAGAGTTGTATCACGTGTGTGCCTGAATTTTAGTCATTATTATTCTAATTCATTTGATTATTATAATGTGTCAGACACCAGCTATTTAGTCTTTTCAAGAATCCAATAAACACTAGCCCTGCACCTGATTGATAGAGAAGGAACCTGGGGCATAGAAGTGGGTAGTGACATTGCCTAAGTTCACATAAGTACAGGTTAAGGCTGACACTGAATCCAGGCAGGCAGACCCGGAGTGCTTACTTTGATCATATCATATTACCAAAGGCACTAAGGAGATGCCCAGCAAATATTTGTTGAAAGAGAAGTGAGCAAAATTTTATTAAAAGAACATTCCACAAGAGAATTGCCTCCCTGATTCTTCATGCCCTAAATCCCAGAGCTAATGATCTGTTAACCCTCTCAATCCTGGGATCTATATCTAAAAGCCCATAGAAGGACTTCTTGGCAGGAGCTCTTGAAGTCAAACAGTGAATTAATTGAATAAAGGGTGACCCTTTCTCTGGAATAAGAACTGTGTCTAATATAAAATTCTGTTCATATTCTCAAAGATTTATTGAGGTACAACTTACTGCTGTAGACCGCATGTTTGTATTTCCCCCAAATTCTGCATGTAGAAGCAGTGTCTTCATTCATTTGTACTGCTATAACAAAGTACCCGACACTAGGAAGTCTATACACAGAAAGTTTTTCCACAGTTCTGGAGTCCAGGAAGCTCATGATCAAGTTGCCTTAGGTTTAGTGCCCAGCGAGGGCCTAATCTCCAAGATGGCGCTTCAAACACTGAGTCTTCGAAGCTGAAAAGGACAGAAGGGCAAAAGGGCCCACGAGGTCCCTCCAGTCCTTTGACAAGAGAGCTAATCCATACATGAGAGCAAAGCCCTCATGACCTAGTCACCACCCCAAGGCCCCACCTTTTTATGTTGTTTCCTGGGGGATCAAGTCTCGATTTGAATTTTGGAGGAGTCACAAACATTCTGACCACCGCATGCCCTAATCCCCCATGTGATGGCATTCAAAAGTGAGGTCTTTAGGAGGTCACGACGTGTGCCTGTGGAGTGGGGTGGAGCCCCTGTGGTGGGATTGGTCCCCTTCTAAGGAGACATGAAGAGACCAGAGCTCTCTCTCTCTCCACCATTGTGCCAAACAAGGAAGCAGCTCTCTGTAAGCCAGAACGGAGCCCCTAACCATGAACTGGCCTTCCTGGCACCCTAATTTTGGACGAACTAGCTCCAAAGGTGCAATCAATACATGTTGCTTAAGTCACCCGGTGTCTGGTGTTCCGCCCAAGCCCACTAAAACCATCACATAATGAAAATCATCGGATCGTCCACTTAAATGCTGAGAACTCCATAGTGTCGACTTGGGGTGATGCGTACTGCATTCCCTCTGCCACACCTTAGCACCGGGTTTGATACCAGAGCCACGCCCTTGTCAATAAAGGGAACCTGCAGCCACTGTGGGGGAGTCATCCCGGCTGCGCTGTGGAGACCCCTCTCTGCCCTGCACCATTTCAAAGAAGGTGGTACCCAGACCTTCTCTCATTGGTCAGGGCCCTTTATGTCTATATTACAATTAGCCAAGAGCTGTTCTGTAGCCACCAGCCACATCCCCTCATGAATTAAAAACCATCAAGGGATACCATTTCTTTCATGCCTTTAAATGGTCTCAAGAATGATAAAAAAAAAAAAAATATATATTTTTATCTGGAGAAACCTGTGATCCAAATTTATCCCCCAGAATCACCCTTGATAAGCTATGTGACCACAAAAAATTCCATTTCTGCATCTGTATAATGGGAATAATCTTCATGACATCCTGGCTGTGCCCCTGAAAATCTGCATCACATTTACCAAATAAAAGGGTAAAGACCTCAAAGACATTTAAGTATTTTCTATTCTTTAAATCTTTGATGCCTAGATTTCAAGGACTCAAATTTCCAACAAAAGCTTCTTTTCCCTAATCTCTAAGCAGTCATTGTTCCCAAGCCACTTGCTTTTATAACCTGCACTGCAAATACCAAGTCCTGTTTTGCTCAGACGCAAGAGTGATTTGAGAACCATTTAACGGCATACATTTTCTCAGCATCGCAATCACAGAAATACCTGGGCTAAATGGTTCAGTGCTGATCCACTGTGAAAATTTGTGGAGTGTTCAATTACCCTTAGAATTGTTCATCTCTTACCTGTGGTGCCCCAGCATCTAATCATGGGACAATAGGCTAGCGGTGGGAAATTTGGGGCTGCATACAAAGAAAATTCACTGAGACGCGAGGGGCCCAGAGCCCTTGTAGAAAGTGAGCTGTCCCTCACCTTTCAGAATGTGCATCACCCTTTTCTTGAGTTTTCTTCTTAACCTCTCCCTGTGGAGGACAGAAGAATAGTGGTAAAAATGACATTGGCTTAGGGAATCTAAGGATAGAATGGGATCAAGGCCTGGAGATTGCAATGGCTAACATCTGTAAGTCTCAACTGTATACCATTGGAATCAGACAGATGTTACATTTCTGGCAACAGCTCTATCAAAGACTGCGCTCTCAACACAAAGGAATCCACTGAACCCCAGGATGCAAAGGGCCTTACCGACACTTAGCTTTCTAGGGTTGGGTTGCTCACCTACTCCTGCAAACGTTTAATAACATCAGCTTTCCAGGAGCTCTGCTTGGGGCTAGGAATTGGAAGCCAGGCAAGGTAAAGTCCCCAGCCTCAAGAGTCTCCTGGCCTCCAGATGTTCTGCAGTTACTCTGCCTTCTTTGGGAGGCTGTGTCTGTTTTTCTTCAAGGCTCAGAGAGACCAGCAAAACAGCAGTTACAGAATGATGCAGCAAACAGCACAAGAGAAGTAAGCACAGAAAGTCCTGACCAGGGCAGGCAGGCAGGAGGCCCTGAGCAGGACCAACAAGGGACAGCAAACTTGCTGAGGAAGCGCTAGGGAGGCACAGCCCGGGTAGGAGGAACCTCATGAGCACAAGACACCACGGATGGAGTAAATGATGTCGTCACTGGAAAAGGTAAGGAGGCAGGACAGCAAGGCTGGAGACAGCCCACCAGGCATCACCAGATCACAGTCCCTGGGCAGCCAAGTCAGTGCCCGAGTGAGGGGACTTCATGATAGGAAGGTTTGAGGCATTGCTTTTGGTGTGGAGACTCTGGGTACCGAAACTCCATGGAAAAGGATAAAGCAGCTGGTCCCAGGTGAAGGGACAGCCCCTGGTGAAATCTCACAGCACAGGAAAGGAGGGAGATGGGGCTGCTGCCTGCTGAGTGGGCAGGGCGGGCCCCTGCCTGGACTTGAGGTTCCTGTCTTCCCCTTGAGTCCTGAAGGGCGTGAGGAAAGGGGGCGGGCACAAGATGATGGACAGTGCTGGGCTCCTTCCCTTTCCCTGTACAGAGGATCTCTCACTTGACCCTGGCAAGGTAGGAAAGTCCAGGCTACAGATTTCTCACATTCTTTTGAGGAAAGAAAACTGGGCCAGCTGTGGAGGCTCCCTCCTCTGTACCCCGAGAATCCCCAGGGAGCGTAAAGGCAGCACTGTGACAGGATGCTGGCCTTCAAGCCACTAAGGAGTGTGTCTGGCCTGTAGCTGCCTCATTATGTGTCTGGGGGGGGAGGTCATTTCATCTCCCTTGGCCTCAGTTTCTTCATCTGCAAAATGGAAGTAAGAAAGCCAGCTCCACTGCAGGGGGTGGCCCACGGCCACCATGCTAGATGCGGTTTTGTTGGTGTTTTGTCTTTTGAGAATCCTAAAGATCTAGTCCAACCCACTCACATGCCTGAAGCTTCCCTTTCTTTTCTTTAATTTTCTTTTTTTCTTCTTCCACCTACACACACACACACACACACACACACACACACCAGTGTTTCCTGCTCCTTCTAATAACCCACTGGTGAGGTCCTTGTCACTCAGAGAGCTGCCAAGGTGCTGTGAGAGGGAACAGTAGCTCACAACGTTTGATTTTATTTCCAACAAGGAATTGACCATGGGTGGCACAGTCCCCGGGACTCCACCTGCCTCCCGTGGGTGTCTGTTCCTTATTTGCTGGCAGCAGCTCCAAGGCTCTGACTGGCCTAAAAGCAAAAATCCCTGAAACCAGAGTGTGTTTATTTTCCTTATGGATGATTAGCATGCCTAGCCCTGATCCGTGTGGCTACATAGGTCACAGCACTGGGCTGGGGTGTTCCCCTACCAGCAGGCGCAGCTAAGGAGGACTCTCGTGACCCCATGTCACTGAGGTGGATGGCCTGTGGTGTAGAGTGCCAAGTACCCACACAGTTCCATAGGGAGAGGAGAACTTGAGATGTGCTTCCCCAACTGATCACACTAAAAGGAGATGCTCCTTTTAAACATAAACTGATCTGGGTACATTTTACATGTCAGCTGACTCTCCAGTTTCAAATATTACAATTCATGATATTTTTAGTAAATTGGCCAAATTGTGTAGCCATCATCATGAATCTGTTTAGAACCTTTGCATCACCCCTGGAAGGTGCCTCACACCCACTGATGGTTAATTCTAGTCTCTCAACCGCCACCCTGCCCCACCGCCACCCTGCCCCAGGCAACCGCTGACCTACTTTTTCCATCTCCGTAGATTGGCTTTCTCTGGACGTGTCAGATAAGCAGGATCCTACGGTCTAACTCTCAGGTCTCTGGCTTCTTTCTCTCAGCACTATGGTTAAGGCTTATTGATGGTGTAGCGTGTGTGCTGTTCATTCCTTTTGACGTTTCTCTGTTGCACAAGCCTATTGCACTTGGTCTCTCACCCGTCGATGGACAGTTAGGTTGTTTTCCGTTTGAGGGTATCATGAATCATACTGCTGCAAACACCCCGCGCTCAGGTCTCTGGATAGACACGTATTTGCATTTCTCTGGGGTAGACCTAAGATGGATTTCTGGGTTGGATGGTGAATTCATATTTACCTTTTTAAGAAACTATCTCCAGATCTTGATGCTTTGGTAGAAGCACATTTCCTCTTTGCTTCTCAACGAAAATGCTAGTGATTCTGACATGAGACACATCCCTGCTCACCCCTCTCCCTCCAGCCCAGGATGAAAAACAGAAACAAAAGCTGCTCCTTCTCACCGGCCCCCACTCACCCAGGATAGAGACAAGGGTTTGAGCTACAGAGGGAACCTACCAGAGATAATAATAATAATCTTTTTTTTCTTCCTCTCTCTCCCTCTTTTCAGTTCTTATGGTTCAGCGAGAAGAGAATAATAGTAAGAGTTCCTAGGAAGTCATGCCATAGCTTCAAAAGGTTGCCTCAGGTCATGAATCACCCATCACAGCCTTTATTTTAGTGCTCTGAGCAAAAGTGACTGTTATCTAATTACAGCTTACTATAGCAGAGAGTTTGGGTACCTACTAAGTGCCTAGCACAGAAAAGATAGATGCAAGAAAGCAATTGAATGACCAGCGTTTGTCCCCTTGATGAGAAGCCCGCACTTCACAGCTACAGTTCACACTGTAGTTCTCAGAAGAGTTCTGGATCTTTTTCTTCCCTTTTTCTCACATTACTCCTATGGATCAAGATTTTTATAGGAGGAAATGGGATATTTGGACTTGGCTGTGCCCTGGGTTTAGATCTCCTCCAGTTATAACTGCAGATGCCGGGGACTTGAACTTGGAGGACCGCAAAATGAATATTGAGGAGTTAGTACATTAGGGAAGGGAGGAGGAGGAACCTAATTTACACACACTTTGGGACAAAGGGGACAAAATTCTGTGGGATTTGTTCTCCTTGTTCCTGTACTTGAGAGGAGGATAGATTAACCTTCACTGTGCTCCCAGCCCTACCGTGCATGCACGAAGACGTTAGTTGTTCTCACTCTAGAGACGAATAGCATGTGGCTGAGCACAGAGGAGTTGTTGCATCAGGCCGGAAACCTGGGCTCTAATCCCAGATGTGCCTATGCCAGCCGTAACTGGCCCCCAAGCTAAGCTCCTGTTTTGGTCATCTTCTTTGTTACTGTGACCAAAGACCTGATGAGAATGTACAGGAGGAAAAGTTTATTTGTCACTCATAGTTTCAGAGGTCCATGGACGGCCAACTCCACAGTTCTGGACCCAAGGTGAGGCAGACCATCATGGCGGAAAGGCATGGTGGAGGAGAACTGCTCAGTACATGGAAATAGGAAGCAGAAAAAGAGAGGAAGAGAGGGAACACTGCACTCACCAAGGACAAAATAGAAACCCCAAGGCACACACCGCCAGCGTGACCCTCCTCCTCCAGCCACTACCATCTGCCTAAGGTTACCACCCACTTAATCCATATCAGTGGATTAATGCACCACTCAGGTGAAGGCTCTCATAGCCCAATCATGTCACCTTTCAACTTTCTTGACATGTGAATTAGGGGGGACAACTCATATCTAAACCATGGCAGCTCATTTTACCATGGGATACTGTGAGTGGCAGAGGTTCAAAGTGGGTTAGCTAGTGGAAAACAACTCTCACGGTGGGGATATGCATGTATACATGCACACGTGTATTATACATTTTACTGAAATAAAAGATTGGTAGTATGCCATTTACAAATAATAGCGAAATATAGAGTACTCTTTATCATCAATTCCACATAGTCAATCGATTCTCACAGAATGGTCTCATTGATTTTTTTTGCTGAACTCTTATATCCTTGGCAAATCTATGTTGCAGTTGACAGATGAGGCAGTTCTAACAGCAATATTTCCTCACTAATGTAAAGGAAAAGGATATTTTTTTTCTTATGTTAATAAGCAAAACAACAAGGACATAAGTCAGATCTTGTTCATCAGCGATAGAAGCAAATTCTTTGCTGCATCAAGTAATAATTTCAACTATTGGAAGATTACCTCTACAATTTTTATAATATGCACAGGGCTACAACTATAGACATGGTACGCTTCTAAATTAAAGCTATTTTATTCATGTCTCTTACATTGTTTTCTTACTCTGAACAAACACCTGATTTGTCACCTGTGCCAATTCCTGTGGTGTAAATATTCCCACCGTGGCCAATGTCAGGCTGCCAGTGTGAAGTCACCATTGCAGAGTGGGGAAGAGAGCATAGGAGCACATTTCCAGCATACAGAGGTAACAGATGCACATAAAATCAAGACCACAGATAATAGAAAAATGTAGTAAAATAACTAGAAAACAGTGCACTTCTGTGATTTTATTCCATTTTCTTTTAATATAACTGATTCACTTGTAATTTTACATAATCTAAGTTTTATTGATGGCTGTTTTTAACAACTACCATGGAAACCGCTTAAGATATTATTGCAGAACTCAGCCCTGCAGAGCCGTGTGAGCCACCTCCCGCACACACTCGGTCACACACAGAGCCCTGCTCATCTTCTTCCTGCCTGTGAGGCTCCCATGTTGAGTGCCTCCTTTATTACCAGCTTTCTGATGACAGGCTTGGGACTTTACCTGAATATTTCCATTTACTGCTCTGAAGTTTGAGCCAGCAATCTCCGTGCTCAAACAGTCTAAATTCTTCATCCATGGCTGGAGAAAGCAGGACCTGGAGAGGCAAGCCCACGTGTCAGGGGCTGCTCACCCATTCCCCAGCTGGCCTGATGGTCACCATGGCAGGTGACCTGAGCTGTCGGGGCACACGGCCAGCCCTGTCTCCTCGCTGCTTCCTCTGGAATCCTAAGCACAGTGCCATCAGTCCGCCAGGTGGGACAGAACACCTCCAGCAGGCTGCCAAAGACAAAGCCAAGAAACCAGATAAACCATCCAGAACAGAACAGAGGAAAATGTGCAACACTGGGAAACTTGGTTCTTCAGTGGTCTCCAGGGAAACAGTCATGAAGGTAGAGTAATTCTGTGAGCCAAGTTGGGAGAGGTGACAGGAGACGGCCACAGTGTCTTAGCCATTGTCAATAGCGGAATAATGCCGCCACGCCTTGACCCTGGTCCTCGCACACCATCTCCTGCTTGGGTTGTTGCAACAGCTTCCACAACCATCTCTCTCCTCCTAGGTTATCCCTGTCTTAGGTCACATAACAAAATTCCTGGGACCAGGTAATTTATAAAGAAAAGAAGTCTGATTAGCTCACCTTCTGAAGGCCGTGCAGTCTAGAGTGTGGCACCAAGTCTGGTGAGAGCCTACTTACTGCACCATAGCGTGGCACAGGGCATTGTGTGACAAGTCAGAGCCAGTGTGATCGTCTGGGCCTCTTCCTCTCCTTTATAAAGCCATCATGGGGCCCCACCCTCAAGCCCTCAATGAATCCTAATTATCTCCCAAAGCCCCCACCCCCAAGTGCCAATAACATACAAATTTGGGGATTATGTTTGTTTCCAACACTTGAACTTTCGCAGGACTCCTTTCAACCATCGCATCCCACAATTATCCGTCCACTGTGCCGGCAGCAGACAGGGAGATGCTTTGGACACATCACTGGGAGCCCCATGTTCCTCTGTCTGGACCCTACGTTGGCTTCTTGTGTATTTGGAGCCTGAGTCTAAGGCCTCCCAGTGACTGCAGGGCCTCACTGCACCTGCCCCGAGTCCCCCAGATCTTTTGCCAGTGCACCCCTGCACTCATGCCAGGTTAGCCACACAGCCTCCGCTGTGACTCCGCCAAAAGCTGCACTCCTGCCCTGGGGCCTTTGCTCCGTTCATCCGCTGGGCCTGAGGCTCGTCTCTCAGATACTCAGTTGAAGCCACAGTGCCTTCTCCTGTTCTCTCCCTCTCACCTTGACCAGCCCATGGAATAGCCCCACTGCCTGCCCGCCCTGGCCACCTGTCACTCCCGTTCTCCCAGAGTACCTTCTCACCTGCCACGTGCCATACCCTCTCCTGATTCATTCTGTTGGCTGTTAGTGTCAGCCTTCTCACTCCACGAATAGGGGCCCTTTCTCCGGGGTTCACTGGTACACTCTGAGCACTGAAAACAATTCCCAGCCCATATTGCACACGAAGGGGGAAAATGTGTTATTGAATTAATTTGGAAAAGATTTCAAGCCAACATGTTTATCGAGGCCTTACTCTTTTCCAAACTCTGTTCTACGTATTTTGCATGCATTATCTCATTTAATTCTTACAATATTCTCAAAATACAGCAAAACCTAAATACCCACAGTGCCAAATGATGCTCTTAAAGAGTCCCTGGGTGGCACAGAAGAAAGGATGTATTACAATGATTAACTTCAACCCTGCTCTTCCAGGTTTGACTATCTTTAATAGGGGCCGTGAAAACCAGTGTTACCAACCCATATGATAAGGTAGACCTGCTGCAGCTCAGAGCTCAGCAGTAGGGAAAAGGAACTAGGTTGAGACGATAGCATACAAATCCTGGGGTGACTCTGGGGTCCTGGCCACTCTCTCCATTTCCATGAACCCAAGCATGATGCAATAGAAAGAAATGGTCTTGGAGGAAGACAGGCCTTGTGCTGCATCCCACTCCAGTACATATAGCTGTGCAGCCACAGGCAATATGCTTTGCTTCTCTGTGCATCTTCTTCTCCATCTGTAAAGTAGGAAAGAAGCTTCACCCATTGTCGCCCTCTGCAGCAATTGCCGCTTGCAGCAACGATACCGCGGGAGAAAACTCGGAGGCAGACTGGAAATGAAAAAGTTCTTTTATTGTTCTTTCTTCTAACTTCTCTCTCCAGCTCCAACAACCTCTCCAACTCCAACCACCCCTCTAACCAACCTCACTTGCCTTAAGAAGGACACGTGCTAACAGCTTGAGCTTACAGGTGTGTCACGCAGTGTTCACGGGCATAAAAAGATTCTTAGATAAATGCATGAATATCAGGTGAAAATACTTGAACACTTTTATGGCTCTCAGCTAACCGCCATCTTAGCTATCCTTAATTAGGGGTCTTACAACCCATAAGCTGTCAATAGGACTAGAGGAAAGTGGTTGACATGTACTTTCACACAGCAATTGATCCATTCCCTTGTGTTCCAGGGACTGACTTCAAACTTACGTTTCCTCCTGAGGACTGTGTGATGCTGGACAAGTCTTGTATTAAGCTCAGCTCTATCACTTTAGGCCAATCGTGTGGAACACTTCCTGTGGGCAGAGCCCCACTCTAAGGGCTGGGAATATGTAAATGTATCAATGTCATCTCTTCAGTGAGAGATGAAGGCAAGTCCCTTAATCTCTCTCAACACTCAGTTGGCTGCAGGACAAACCCAGGTGACCTAGAAAGACAAAGCCGGCCTCGACTGTGAGTCTGTGGGCCTTTCGCCCTAGAAACTGTGGAAAGAGGGGGTAAAACTTACGCCGCAGGGTCAGACCCACGCAGGGAGCCGGGTCTCAAAGCCCTGCCTTCTGGTGAAAAACTGGCACTAAGGGAGAGAACGGTGGAAAGTTGCCGTGAGCCAGATGGTGGAAGGCCCAGGTGTCGTGCGCAGGAGATGTGCAGGCTGTGACTGCGGGTCGTGGACGCTCCAGATTTGAGCTTGACTCCAGCTGCAGCATGCTCGGTGGGTGGCCGGAAGTGAGAAGAGGTGTGGGCAGAATCAGGGACTATGAAGGGCCCTGGGGACCCTCGGAGGCGAGGAGGCAAAAGCCACACCCAGAAGCTGGCCTTGGACCTTCTCATTTCTTCCCTGCCTTGATTTCCCTTCTTTCCTTGGACTCTCTGGAGTCGGACAATGTTGAAGGAAGGGACAGAGGGAAGACTGTTCTCTAGTAGTCCCTCCTTCACTCAAAGCACAAGTCCTTGCTGGCATTTCCACAGACCACAGGCAAAGGTCACCAAGGCCTCTTTTTCTTGGGGTTTTTACTGGTGTGCACTGACCAGGCACAAATCAAATTTTCTGAGAGTCTTTAAAAAATGCTCTTATTGGTTTTCTCTGTTGTTTTCTATCATGCATCCAGAATCTTTCAGCCATGACCATCTATAAATTAAATTCCACTATGAACACATCCATAGATCTGTAGAAAGGGTAATTCGCTCTTGTTATTGTATTTGCTCGTCGCACACATTAATGGTCTATTAGAAGCTGCATCCCCTGCCAGTCAAGGGAGGGAAAAGAAAGGAGAAAGCATTTGAGAAGATGAGCTGGAAGGCTGCTCTTTGTCTTGGTTCATTTATTTCCTTCTGCTGAGTCCAAATTTAAGCAAGAAAAAAATAAAGGAGAAAAAAGGTTTTCCGGGGTTTCTTGAAACCTGGACATAAGGATTCAGGATTACTTGTTTTCTAAATTAGATTTTCTTTTTTAGTCTTTCTTGCTCTCCTCAAGAAAATTACAAAGAAAAAGAGGAGCATTCCTTTCAAAGGCACACAAGGAGGCTTAATGAGAAGACAAGTTCTAAGGAGCTCAGAGCCAATGACCGCGCTCCTGGCCTCGGGTGTGGTCGGAGCTGTTCTCTGGCAGCTGGAACAGCTTCTTTCATTTCTCGAGGCCTAATTTTTCTCATCTTTAAATTAACAGATTCGAGCAGATGACACTGTTTTTTTTTTTTTTTTTTTCCCCAGCTCCATGCTCTGAGATTCTTTAAGGTCATAGCTCTGGGAAAGGGAAGAGCTAAAATCAGATGCCACCTTCTACTCCGCACCTGCAGCCCACAGGCAGAGCTAGTCTAGAACGTTCTGGATACAGTTTCTGCCTTTGTAAACGAGAGCTGGTCATTCCCTTGAGAGATCCTGGCCTCCCATATGGCGCGTCCTCTGCTGATGCTCTGTGGGAGGTGCACAAAGGGCGCCCTGAGGTCAGGAAGCCCCGAGTTTCAGTGGAAATTGTCCACAACGGAGGATGGCTATGCTGGCGGTGACCTCCGAGAAGAGAGGCCTGATCTGCTTCAACAGAGAACCTGGGGCTCCCCCTGAGCCAGGAGAAGGTGGGGGTGAGTAACACCCGGAGGACCCCAGGAGACTGAAGACCAGAGAAGGTCTCTGAGCAGGTAGAATCCAACAGCGGTGTGGCACTGTGGATACCAGAAACCAGATCAGAACCAGGGAGACCATCCTGGAGCCGAGCAGCCAACTGAGTCAGGAGTCCATTAGGAGACACCAGGTGGCCATTCAAATTAGGAAACTCTAGAAGGGACAAAGGCAAAAGCAGCGAGAGCCCCTTGCTTGCTGGTGTGGCCATCGGTTTCCTGAAGGCAGAGCCTGTCCTGTCTTGTCCACCTGTGTCCCAATCCTATTAAAATTTACATCCTCTGGAATGCATAGGTTGGAATCCTAACCCCTAATAATGGTATTTGGGACTTTGGGGAGGTAATTAGGTTGTGAATGTAGAGCATTCATGGATGGGATTAGTGCCTTTGTAAGAAGAAACACAGAGAGATGGGTTTTTATTCTTGGCCACATGAGGGTACACTAAGAAGATGGCCACCTACAAACCAGGAGACAGGCCTTCAGCAGATGCTAGCTCTGCCTGCACCTTGATCTTGCCCTTCCCAGTCTACAGAACTGTGAGAAATAAAGGTTGGTTGCTTAAGCCCCCAGATACAGTAATTTGTTCTAGCAGCCTGAAGGGAACCAGACGAAGCCTAACACAATACTCAGCCGCAGTGGCTCCTGGGTGAACACCTGATGGGGGACGGCACCAGGATGTGCCACCCACCTCCAGTTCAGCCTGGGGGAGGACCTGCGTCTGAGTGGACTCTGTTCCCATGCTCCTGAGACAGCCTTTCAGGAGCAAAGAAAAAGCAGGAGGAGCAGGGCAAGGTCCAGGGTGGAAGTGGGGACTTGGGAGACAGGGTTGTCATTCATGGAGGAGAGCAACAGCATCCGGGCCCACAGGGGGACAGGGTCCATCTGCTAGGCACATTCGAGAAAGACCATTCAGAAAGATGACGTCTGAGCTGGGACTAGAAGACCAAGGAGGGTTTGGGGATGAAGGGATGGAGAAAGAGGAGGAGAGAGGGAAATAGGACCATGGACAGAGGAGGTACCCCAACGGAGGGGTCAGCTTGCAGGGTTTCCACCCAGCAAGAAGAGCAGGTGGCAAAACAAAACTCAAGGCCTAAAAGGACAACCAGGGCAAAATTGCAGGATCCTCAAGTGGAAAGGAGTTGGTGTCCATGAGGTCAGCAAAGGAGCCTTGTTGAGGTCCAGGTGAAAGATCAAGGGGCTTCAATAAGCACAGGACCCTTGAGCTAGTCAGCATGTGACAGTCCTCTTAGGGCATGGGTTTTAGGACTTTTCCACTCCATGCACAGCTGCTTCGGAATCAGGACTCTCCTGGCGCTCCCTTGAAGGCAGGAGCCACAAAACGCCCAGGGCCTGTGTGATCACTGTCCATCAGGGTCAACACAAGAAGTCCAGCCCCCTGGTCTCACAGGCGAGGTGACCAGGGCCCAGAATGGTGAAGCAATTAAGTTGGGTCAATACAGTGAGTCAGTAAAACTGTTCAGGCTCCAACCTGAGTGGCACAACCAAGCTGTCAGTGCCTCTCTCAGCAGGCCGTCCCTGGAACTGTGATCCAGGCTCCTGACTATGAACGGAACAAGCAGAGACGCCGGGCAAGACAGGCAGGGCCTGTGAGCAGTGCCTCAAAACCGGAAGCCACTTCAAAGTCTGTTTTTTCTTTTTTCTTTCTTTCTTTTTTTTTTTTTTTTTTTCCAAATCATTCCCCTCACTTTCTCCACAAATGTATCATGTGTCACCAGGCCGGGCCTCCACATTTGGTGACTGGTGAGTCACAGGGTGCGGAGACACAAAGAGATCCCGTACCTCTCTGCTGCCAGTCTCTGAGCAGGGTATGATGCCCACTGCCACGCGCCACCCTGCAGCTCCACGCGAGCTGGTGAGGCGAGGGTTCACGGGGTGATCCCCATCAGGAGATTAGACCACCTGCTGTAGATGACAGCACCACTGTGTCCCCACCAGTAGCTCAAACTCCAGTCTGACTCTGGCAGGGGGCGGGAGGGAGGTGGGGGAACTGCGAGGCCACGGCAACAGGTAGGAGCAGCTTTCATGTCGCTCTTGTCCTTGGCCTCCTGAAAGTCCCGCTCAGCTCTCAGGGGACACTTGGGCACAGAAACACTCCTGGGAGTCCCCCTGCTATTCTTCCGCCAGTGCAGACTATGGGGTCTGCTCAGTGAAGTAACGGGTTTTAAACTGGGACACAGGGAACCATAGACCTTCGGTGGCTGGGTCCCTGAATCTTGGTTTCTTCATCTGTAAAATGAGGACAATGTGGGTCTCTTACGTGAGGAATTGTGAGGATTCCTTCTGTAGGAGCCCTAAATGGGGAGATAGCTAAGATTGCGGTTAGCTGTGAGCCATAAAGATGTTCAAGCATCACCACCTTCCATGGTCTCCTGAGACGTGGCCCAGGACATTGCGGATCGGGTCACCACCTTCCATGATCTAGCGAGACTTGGCCCGGGACATTGCGGATCGGGTCAGCGCCATTTTGTGGTGGTTAGAGGAGTGTGATTTGCGGGAGGAGTTGTTCTTGGAGCCGGAGAGAGAAGCTGGCAGAATAAAGAGCCTGTTCGTTTCCAGTCTGCCTCTGAACTTATTCCCGCGGCTTTGTTGCTCGCGAGATCCATAAGAGTTGATGTCGTGAGAGTTGATGTCGCAGCCCAGAATTCAATTTCCTCAGGACGGCAGGCTAGAAACTCAGGTTGTCTTCTATGTTGCCGTGTTGAAGCAGAATTCCTTCTTCGGGAAAACTCAGCCCTTACTCTTACAGCCTTTAACTGATTAGAGGAGACCAACCGATGTCATGAAGGGTCACCCACTTTACTCAAAGCCTGGTGAACATAAATATTAATCACACTTAAGAAATACCTTCACAGCGACTTGTAGACTGGCATCTGGACACCATGACCTAGCCAAGTTGACACATAAGATTAACCAGCAGGACACGGAGCTGGAAAGGTGCCAAGTAGGCAGGGGCAGGAAGTGCAGGCTGTCACTGTGGCCAGTTCAGTGCGGAGTGGACGCTCCTCTCCAGCTCCCTGGGAAGGGTCACCAGCTCAAACAGTCGGGGGCCAGACAGTTAATTTCAAAAAAATAAGAGAGTGTAGGAAATGGAGGTGGGCTTCATGAGCTTGAGAGAACAGGTCCTGTGTAAATGTATTTAAATTCAAACTTTATAAAGCACTGTGGCAAGAAGGCTTTGGGGTCACGTTTTCAGAGTGGGGCTGTGCCCGAGCACAGGTGGGGTCAGGCTCCAGTCTGAGTGCTTCAAAGGCCCAAGAGCCTTGGGTTGACTTGGATGTGCAAGGAGAGCAGAGCGCTGGCCTTTCTCAGGGTTTAGAAGAAGCTGTGTACAGGAATGTGACTTGAAGGAAGCTTACACATACCACCTATGCCAACCTCGCTCAGGGACCTGAAGGGATGGACCAGCAAAGTGGGTACCAACCCCCTGGGGACGTCCTCCACAACACTGACTTGGTGACTGTTCTAAGGGAGTCAGAAACACAGCGTCCTGCTACCGTGATGGTGCTGGCCTCTCACAGGAGGAGCCCGTGTTGGAGGACCAGTTTATGCTGGTATTTTCTAGAGCCTTCTGGAGTTTGCTGAAAAGCTCATGAGAACTGACTTGGCAGTTCCAGAGGATGTAGATGGCTACACAGAAGGCAGCGGAAAGATCCTAGGTGCTTGGGCTTGGAGGCTTCCAAGAAACCTTCCAGAAGTTGCTAAAGCACCAACCCCACTCACACACCCCTACGGAGGAAGCTGTGTAGAGGGGGAAATGGAAAGCCTGCAACCCCCACGCTGTGGTACCCATCGCCCTCCCTGTGCAATGCCCCTAAGTGTGAGGGGCTCCTGTGGCTCTTCTCTCTGCTCACACACAGGGCTCGCCACGGCACACCTGGCACCAATGTGCGGGGCTGCCTCCGCACGCCACGCTGTCAGTTCCGCAGAGGCGCCAGCAGACTCCAGCTGCACGTCCTTATTTTGACCTTGTCTACCTGCAGTTGGCATGAGACCCCCCAGGTTGGGGGCTCAGTCCCTCAAGACTGTGCTTGCTTCAGATGCCATCGAAAGCTCCAGATTCTGCCCTGGGCTTGTGGCTGACAGTCTACCCACAGGGTTTCCATGACCTCCTGCCTGGGTTCTGTGAATTTGCTAGAGCAGCTCACAGAACTCAGGGGAGCATTTTCCATACCCTTTGCTACAACGGATCTCTTTAAAGGTAGGAAAGATCAGCCAGACCAAGAGACACACACAGCGAGGGATCTGGAAGGGCTAAGAGCTCAGGAGCGAGAGTCCCCCAGGAGCTGGGGTTGGCCACCCTCAAAGCACAGGGACGCATCCTTGTTCAACAACCAGGAAGCTCTCTGAACTCAGTTCTTTGGGAATTTACTGAAGCTTCCTTACAGGATTGACTAAATCATTGGCCATTTGTAGTCACTCAACTTTCTGTCCCTGATCTCCTCAGATGGGGGCTGAGGCTGTGAGTGCCAACCCCCTAATCATGTGGTTGGTTTCCTTGGCAACCAGCCCCACCCACCCAGTGGTTATCTAGGAACTTTGCAAAAACCACTTCATTAACACACACTCAGTGTGGCCCAAAGGGGTTCATTGTGAATAACAAAGGACACCTTGCCTTCTACCTTTATCCTCAGTGCTGCTCCGAGCAGTGTCAGGAACCAGAGGACAAAAGAGCCAAATATTTTAACAAAAAAATCCTCATATTGCTCCAGTCTCTCAGGAAATTACACAGGAGCATAACTCTGAGACCGGAACTGCGGGCAAAACCAAATACGTACTTCACAGAGTCACAAATAATAGGACATTGGTGGGAAGTCACTTCCATGACTACAGCACAGAAGACTGGCTTTTTCCTCTTGTCTTCTTGGTTGACAGGAGGTGATGGGGGAAGCCACTATGTCAGGGAGGCCCACCTGGCCAGGATCTGAGGGCAGCCTCCAATGGGCATCCAGCAAGGCAATGAGCCCTCAGCCCAACTGGCCAGAAGAAAGTCTATCCTGTCATCAAGCGCCACGCTCAGAGGCAGACCCCGCCCACTGGAGCTTTGAGATAAAAATACAAAATGAGCACCTGATGGCAGCCTCACAGGAGACCCTGAAGCAGAGAAGCCCACCTGGCTGTGCCTGGAGTCCCCACCTAACAGCAAAAACCAAGATCATAACTGCAGGCTTTTTACGCTCCGCATTTTGGGTAGCATTATTGGAGAGATAGCCATGACTGACACAGTATGCACGGTTTCTAAGAATGAAACAAAAGATGCTGTAACATCTGTAAGATGCTAGATCTAGCAGTGTGCTCCTTCCTTCTGAAGACACAGTAACAGAAAGTAAGGGGACAGAATTGATAACAGTGACACAAGGGCTGACTGCCTGACATACGTAGAAGCCAGTGCAATAGCACCAGGGTTTTGCAAAAAGGAAAAGCTTTATTGCAAGGTCCCCCAGCCTGGAGGGTTGGGGCAGGACAGGGATTTATAGGAAGGAAACCAGGAGAAGCTGCTTACTGGTTGGATGGTGACAAGGAGGAACCTTAGGGTATTAACTGAGCATCATGCCTCTTCAAGGACTACGTATTCCCTTTGGCAGTGTGGGAAGGGATGGTTATCATGTTCTGAGAGGGGAATTTTGAGCTTGTGACATCAAAAGGTCATCGACTGCATGAGCTGGCTTCTGCACGTGTCCATTCTCAAAAAGGCAATTTCAACCTGTCCTTGAGTGGCTTCCAGAGGCATTTTCTGAAAGACAACTAAGCACTCTGTTATTTAAGGGATTTATGACCACAGGTATCCAGACATGGTGATTTCAACCCAGGGAGAACTGGTGAATTGTGTAAGGGAGAGTGAAAAAACCCTCATGGGTTCTTGAGAAAAACAATCACACGGACTTCATAAGGCAGTAGAAAATTTCATCATTGTATGAAGGAGAGGGAAATCTCAATGATGCCCCAGTGAAGTCCAAGGTGACGCTAGGATAAAGGAAGAGCAACAGGTGGCAGCAGGGAGGCTGTGGCTCCTGGAGGACCATGCAGAAGCACACCGCGTCCTGCTGTCACGGCTAGGCCCATGCTGGCATCACAGGGCTGTAAGAGCTGGCACTGCTGCCTGCTGAGTAGAAAGATCCTCCTGTGCTGGACGACTGGGGCCACTGTCCTGCCTTCCATCTCTCCAAGGGTGGGGACAAGCAGATGCGGTGAGCATGAGAAGGAGGAGGCGCGACTAGTACAGAAGGACTTTAGGGCTTCACAGTGGCCTGGTGATGACTTAGAGGAGGTAGCGGAACAAAAAAACGGTGTCAGTGTTTCAAAGATCTCACTAGCGATGAGCATCTTATGCCTGGAAATGGAGTGACAAAACTTGACCTGGCCAAAGGGATCGCATCACATGGAGAGATGTGTCCTGCCCTAGACTGTACGCCATGCAGAAGTTGGCTGGAGCCCTCAAAGCCTTCAGCAAGGACTGGATGGAATTCTAAGGTTATGCAATGATGCAGCCTTTGAATTTTATGTAGTATTAGATTAGATAATGAGGCTGGATTCCCTGTGGTAAAGGACATGTAAAGGAATGCAATATTCTAAGAAAATATTAGACCACGCACTGGCTAACAATGACACAGTCCCCTGCATTTGGAGAAAGTCAGATCTGCATAGAATGACCATCCAGGGCACCCAAGCCCCCAGAGGAGAGAAGGTGGAGGGAAGACTGGGGTATTCAAGAGCTTCATTTGAAGTAGGAAGCATACATTGGCAGGAGGTCTCGAGCTTCTTTCATGTTGCTTGGTCTCAAGTTGAAAAGCACTTTGTGTTGGTATCCCCCTCTGTATGGAATAATAAGGGCATGCTATGCACACCCCAAAAAAAGAAATAAAAAAGAAACGACTTTGTGATCATATTAGGTAATAGCTCCAGGACTGTGGATTGGCTTCCCTGAAATTGAATAACATGCACTTTGACCTGGTTGAAAGACAGTGTCAACTGTCCTTCTTGATGCTGCTGGCTGCCCACCCCTGATGATAATTAGGAATTTGGGGACAGAATTGGGCCCTAGATAACACATATGATCAGTAACATGCCATGGATGTGTGAGGAAAGTGCTATAACTCTACCCTTGCCCGCGCGTGAACAGGGAACAAGATGAACGGGGCGACTTGCTCAGCTGTCAGGGCTGCGTTCAGATGGAAACCAGGCACCAGGTGCACACGCCCCGTTTGCCATCCCACGTCACCTGCTTGTCCACTCCTTGCCAGGGGTCATCTGCTCTCAGGATAACTCCTGCCCTCGGCCATAGTCTTTCTTCCTTCTCCTTTGGGTTCTTTCTTCTTCTCTTTTACTAAAAGATACAGCCCCAGCTCTCCTTTTTCTTGGGTCCTCAGGCTACTAAATACAGGGGTCAGAACCCAACCTGGTCTTGTCCTAGATGCTGAGCCTCCGCCGGGCCTTCTCCTCAGCCTTCTTTGGGAATCGCCCTGGTTGAATGGACTTGCCCCCCCTGGAGCACTCACAGCCACTGACTGCCCACCTATAGGTCCACAGCCCCAGCCCTCCCACCCCAACTCAGCAGAGCTGTCCAAGGTCATCATTATCAATCATTGAGATGCCCATGGTTAAGACTAGCAGGCAGGAAGCCCAGCCTCTCCCCTACCAGGTGCTGCCCCTGCTCTTCCCTGAGCAGAGTTGATCCTGGGAGCCTCCCTGATACGCATGGTGCACCACCATCTCTGCCTCAGGGTCTGTTTCTCAGGAGCCCAACCTGAGACAGTTCCCAGGCAGGAGCTGAACACGAGGGGGAGCTCTAGAGGGCGAGGAACCAGCCCCACCAAGCTGCTGCGAGGATGAGAGGGGTTAACACGTGCAAAATGCCCAACAGTGACCAGTGAGTCTTACAGAAGCGTTTGGCTGTTCTGATTATCATTCCAATTAGAATGTGATACATCCTTATTATTCATGATCTTAAGAGTCAAAAAATAAAAAATCCATCTGTACTAGTTCTTGAAAGAGAATTATACCTTCAGAGCAATGGGTGCGATTTCTCAGACACTGGCAAGCTTACTCTGAGTGTGCAGAATGAGAAGCTTCTGGAAATATCAGAAGTCCATTGAGGAAAGCATAGTGTCACAACAGAAGAAGGGGTTTTCATTCCTGTGCATCTGCCAGGGCTGTGGCTGGGGCTGGGGGCATCCCACTATACAGGTGAGACATGAAGGAAATGGCCAGGCTGGACTGGAGAAGGTGTCTCTCCTTCACTGAATAGACTGTCCCTCCCTGTGGGTCACCCCCATCTCGCCAAGTCATCTGTCTGCAAATATCTGCACATACTTCCATCCCAGAAGTCCTCCTGGACTACACCTCCACCCCACGATTGGACCGGCTTCTCCCTTTCTTCTTCGAGCCTGTGTGTGTTCACGGTGGCGTGCATTGCATAGCTGGGCCTCCATGGGAATATGGCTTATTTTCTTCCCTGGGGACAGGTTAGGTGGTCAGCATAGTATTTTCCCAATTCTACCCTAACATGCTGCCACAAACTGGGTGGTTTAAACACCGTTCCAGAGGCCAGAAGTCTGAAAGGAAACTATCAGCTGAGCCATGCTCCCTCCAAAACCTCTAGGGAGAGATCTTTTCTTGCCTGCTCTAGCTATGGCTGGCTCCACGTGCCCGCTGGCTTGTGGAAGCATTGCCCCATCTCTGCCTCTTTCTTCATGTGGATCCTCCTATGACCTTCTTTCTCAGGTTTCCCCCTCCTCCCTTCACCCAGAACACACGCCAGGAATTTAGACCCACATTATGCCAGGATGGTCTCATCTCAATATCCTTCGTTTAACTACATCTTCAACGGCCCTTCTTCCAAGTCAGGTCACATGCACAGGCCCAGGTGGACACACACTGTGGTGCCCACCACTCAACCCACCGCAGTCGATGTCTTTTGATTCCACTACACAGACCTGGCTTCTGTTGGGTCCATCTGACAGGTGACGCAGGTCTGCAGAGGTCAGTTCCAGAAGGGATACAGGGAAGGGATGAAACAGGAGGACTAAGTGGATCTTACTGACTGACCATGCAGGAGTAAAGGGCAAAAGGATGTCAGAGTGGCTGAAAAGCACCGACCCTGAGTGCTGTGAGGGCAGTCAGGAAGAGAACTGGACGCCAAGGGCCATGGGCCCTGTTTTAGCAGAATGTGAGGTGAGTGCAGGAGGGTTCATTGGCTGAGCCATGGACTCTGGGCCTCAGTTTCCCCACCAGCCTGTGGCAATTCCAGCTCTCCTGGAGTGTGCAGAGTCCTCTGTGCAAGGACTTTACACACTTAAGTAAGGACATGGTTCACTATTGCATGTGAACCCAGCCTGGCAGGCCAGTTATCTACTTATCTATGTATCTATTAATTGTCTTATAAAGAGTCCCAAGAGCATGCTGGGTAGGTTAGCCAGTGTTCGGGGAAAGAAAAGGATGCCCAAGATATGCCTCCTGGCAATAGGACCAGCACAAGGGCAGAGGAGCACACACAGGCACAAACAGGGCAACCGGATAAAATGAGATCGTTTCATTTATTGCCTGTCCCCACCATGCATAACATCAGCTTTGTGCAGCAGCTTCCTCTGTCCTCCACAATTGTAAGTACTACATCCCATTGCTAAGCACCCTACCTGGGACAGAACGGGACCAGTAGCTATTGGTTGAGTCAATGAACAAATGGATTCTTGAACAAATAGATGAATGGAAGACAGTAGGTACAAAAGTACTATAGACATGCACAGAGGAAGCAGTAGGGGAGAAGTCAGAGGGAAGACACCCTTGAACTTGACCCTGGAGAATGGAAAGTATTTTGACAGATCCAGAAGAGTCATAAAGAATAATCTGATCAATGATATCGGAGCATCAAAAAAAAATACACATAAATAAAATATGGCTCAGAAGTTACAGCATGGGGGCCTGGCAGGAAGGCAGCCAGGAAGGAGAACAATGATAATGGAAATGGAATCCGAGGCCATAGAGAAGCAATCTTGGCTATTATGGTAAAAGAGTTTGGATTTTATCCTGCAGGAATGGAGAATCAGGGAGGACTTTGAAGCAGGGAGGTGACATAGTTGGTATCCTGCTACTTGTTCTTGAAACAGTTTGGTGGATGAACTGGAGCCTAGGAGGCTAGGAAAGCAGGTAGGGGGGAGGAAGCTCCAGGCCAGAAGAAAGACTGAGGCTGGCTTATGAGGTAAAGAGGACCAGACATTGTCGAGAGGCATTTACAGATCCGAGGGTTAGAGTCTGCTATCGAAATTAGCAAGACGGCAAGATGGACAAGGAGGAAAGGGGAGGCCCAAGCTTAAGGCCCAGGCTGCTGATTTAGAAATTAAACAGTGAGCAGTGCAGTTTTGCCCCAGGGAAAAGATCAGGACTGCAGGATATCAGTAAGAAAGACCCAGGGCTGGGGTTGTGGCTCAGCGCGTGCTCGCCTTGCACATGCGCGGCCCAGGTTCGATCCTCAGCACCACGTAAAACATAAATGCATTGCATTGTGTACAACTAAAGTAAATAAATAAATATTTTTAAAAAAGAAAGAAAGACCCAGAAAGCAGTTGGATGTTCACATTCAAAGATAGACATGAAGTCAAGGTGCACATACAGATTTGTGAACCAGTTTGCCCAGATAGAAAAAGAACAGTAAAACAAAAGAAATATGGGAAATAATAGAACAATGAAATCATTTTGAAACCAATTAAAACAACAAAAACAATGAAAAGCAATAATGAAACCACAAAATGATGCCATTATTTTCTAAAAGGTCAATTTGCAGAGAGACAACTCACTGGATTTTTTTTATTTACCATGTTACATTCCATGGGCCACACATGAACAGCCAGTGGGAGAGGGGACTTCAAGTTATCATGAGGTTTGCCCCGGGGTCCCTGGAGGCTCCCTGTGGCCAGGTGCACTCCCAGGCCCCCAGGAGGCTCATCTGCACATCTCTGCTCCCCCAGGTGGCAGCTCCTGGTCTTGTCAGATGCAAATGTAAACTGCAAGTTAAAACAAAAGTGAAACTAAAGCTCAGCCAAGGACTGCAAGAGGAGCCAGTCTGCAAGGCCAGGAAGTTTCTCTGGGGAAGGACCCCTGGGTTGAGGTGGGAGACCTGAGATAATCAGAAAAAGAAAGACATCGGTGTCCCATAAAGGGGACACTGGACCTGAAAGAACCCTCTGGGAGGAAGCCAGGGACAGTCCAGGGCCTAAGAGACAAGGCTAGCCCAAATGGGGGAGAGAAGGAGAGCCGAGGTGAGACCACCTAATGGGCCCATGTTCAAGGAACTTTTCTTTATGAAGGAAAAAGTCACCAGTAAGTGTTTGATAAAGCTGATGAAATGTGTGCAAAGAGAAAGAAAGTATGTTGAACTGGCCTAATTAAATGAACTAGGGATGCATAACAATGAGGGTTTATGATAGTGAATGTATTTAATGAATTTTAACAAATTACTTCAATTTGAAATGATTTAATTCCTTCATGGAAAGTGCCTTAGCCAAGTGCCTAAATTACATGGGAGTTTCATAAAGATTACTCGGCTCAGAGCTGCTCTTGCTTCGAGTCTGCCTTCCCGTGAGATGATGTTTGCAAGACTTTTGTCCAATTCTACTAATATAGGGAACCATCTAGAATGTGCTGGCCACTGGCTCACAGTGGACATCCTCGCAGTATCTCAGCAGCCTCTGGTCACCATGTGGCAGAGAACAATGCACTTGGTGTTTGGGGGATGAGTCTGTTGGAGGCTCTTGGAGCTTGGGACAATGCCAACGTAGCTTTGCTGATGTGGGAGAGGCAGCAGGTCCCCACCCCACAATACTACCCCTGTAAGATGATGCTCTTACATTTTTATAAAATTGTTTTTAAGTAATTAAATTACTTTAAACGTGAACTTTTTTAACCCCAACGGAAATGCAAAGATAGATTCAAAATTGTGTGTGAGGCGTTAATTACTTACATCTGACTGGGTGGGTTTTTTTTTTTCTATGAATGAATGCACTTAATTAATTTTTCCCTTAGCTTCTTGCTATCTCCTGGCTATAATCTATTTTCTTTCATCCCAGGGGCAGTAAGAGGACAACAAAAGAAAGATCCAGCGATTTGAAATTCCAGAACTCCACTCTGCCGAAAAACAGGTCAGAATATTTACTCGTTTATTGATAGAGAAATGAAAAATTTTTATTCTGTGGCAAACAAACTGGCCATCGTATGCAACCATTCACACAGAAAATGTTATGTGACCGAGCTACAGCTCTGGTAGTGAGCTCAGAGGCTACACAGAGACCGAAAGAAGGGGCCTGACTGGGTGGCACAGCCAGGAGGTCCGGAGCCCGAGAGAGAGCCACTGAGGGGGACATCTGTCCCTCTGCGGTGAACGATTGGATGACAGACCACGCGTCCGAACACAAGTTCACCTCAGGGTCTCACAAGCCAGCAGGCAACAGAGAGCCGCCTGGCTGTATCATCAAGTTTCTTTGTCCCTCAGCTGAGAAAAAATGTGTACTGAGCAGTTATGCCATCAGGACTTTCACAGACTAGTGAAAACGCAGAGACAAAAGACCGACTCCTGCCCCCAAAAGCTCACAGATAGTCCAGCTTCAAGTGTCGATTAAATTACTGGCAAGAGACCACTAATTTGAAGACCACCTCCTGGGGTGGTCTTTCTTCCCAGCGTGGCCCAGGGGTCTGCATGAGTATGACCATCGCCCCATCCCAGCTCCTGTGCAGCCAACTCCCCGCAGGGCCTACTCCATGCCACACACTGTAAGCAGTCTTGGGATCCTAAGTCATGCTAGAATAAATATTTTCCCTAAGTAGAGTGAATGAACGCCTGTAAGACAAAATACTTGCATTGTTTTTCAAAACCACTTTAAGCAAAGGAAAATTTGTGGCTGTTCTCAGACTTCTTTAATGTTTACATTGAAAACATTTGAATAATGCATTTTTAAGTTCATTTTTCTTACTTCCTGACAAAAAGCAAGGGATGGGGAATGGAAGGGTTAGAAGCCTTCCTTCAAATGGAGAGGGTTGAAGCAATTACATACATCAAAGTAATATTTACAGTTACATTTGAGGAGGAAAAAATAAGACAGAGAGGAGAGCAATGCTTTTTTTCCAAAGCAAATTATTTCAGAATGTGTCATAGCATGCTCAAGATATATTAAAAAGAGCAACAGATGATGTTTCTCCAACCTGTTCCAAACCATTTATAAACCCAAATTTAAAAAAACAAATCCCATATACATATAAATTTCTGTACCACTGCATATTTTATAACGGAAGTATTATATGAATATAAATTAGTATTTGAAATATGTAAATCAAATCAAAATGTCTGAAAGCTGCGTGGAGGGTCTACTATCTGTTCCCCATAGAGGAACCAGTGACCAGCACTGGACAGCACAGGACAGGGGGTGCTAGAGGTGGGCAGCCTTGCAGTACAGAATGAGCCCATTGGACCCAATGAAAGTCTCAGCTGATTTGTTCACTGTGTGGCTTGGGACAGCACTTCATGTACTTTTAAAATGGCATTTGAAGGAGCCAGGCTCAGTGGCACACACCTGTAACCCCAGCACTTGGGAGGCTGAGGCAGGCGGATCGCAAGTTCAAAGCCAGCCTCAGCAATGGCGAGGCACTTAGCAACTCAGTGAGACCCTGTCTCTAATAAAATACACAAAAGGGCTGGGGATGTGGCCCAGTAGTCGAGTGCCCCTGAGTTCAATCCCCGGTACCAAAAAAAAATTTTTTAAATGGCATTTGAAAAAGCAGAGTCTCTTGTTCTTCATCAAATACCTGAACTTAGCAGTGCATGTGTCTGGGGATAAATCAATGAGCACCCTGGCACACCCGAAACGTGGCAGGTTCTCAATGCCTAATGAAGGCTAGCAGTCTCTGAGTGCTCGCTCTGTGCTAGGCATTAACTAAGAGCTTAGCGTAGCTCTCACGGGATCCTAGCAGTCACACTTGACTAGTCTCCCTTCCACGGGAAAGAAAACACAGAGGATAACTAGTTGCAGAGCGGTAAGTGGTAGACACAATGATCATTACTAATGTGGAAACTGGCCCTGGCGCTCCACACCATTGCCCCCATGCCATTAGGTTGTGGGTGTCGACTTTCCAGACCCAGGCAGAGGGTCAAACACGCACACGTAGCCTCCCAGTAACTTCCAGAGTGAGACACTAAGCTGAGTGCCAGTCTTCTCAGAAGACACAGCCCAAGAGACATTCCAAAACAGCACAGATTAGTTCCATATTCAGTACCATGACCCATCTCTGGTAGCAAGAGGAATGTGTCCCAACAGCCCATGGTATTTGCCTGACTGAATCCCAGTACCCTCTTTTACTTTGTACTAGGTCCCCATGTGTATAGTGACAAAACATTCCAATTGGTGTTTGTCAATTGAGTCCACGCTCAGCAAATCAATATCTAATAGGCACCAGATGTCAAAAAGGAACTTTGGCAATAAACCTTCATTCACAATTACACTCCATAAGTATTTTTATTCCCATTCACTGATAGGGAAAATACTCTGAAAGAGGTCACATGTGAGAGCCATGGTCACAGAGCTACTGAGCTGACTTCAAGTCCAGTGCCACTTCTGCATTCTAAGGATCAAAACCTTTCTTATCCATCAGTGCACGGTCGGCCTCCACAGCTGTGAGCTCTGCACCCCAGATTCAACCAACCACAGATCAAAAACATTGAAAAGCTTAGGTCTGTACGGAGCATGTGCAAACATTTTACTTGTCATCATTCCTAAACAATGTGGTATAACAACTGTTCACATAGCATTTGCATTGTATTTGTTATTCTAAGTAATCCAAAGGTGATTTAAAGTAGATGGGGATGTGTGTGAGTTACATGCAAATCCGACACCATTTTAGACAGGAGATGTGAGCACCTATGGGCTTTGTTATGGTGGAGCTTGAACCTACATCCTGCACATATCAAAGATCATCTGTTTATGCGTGGATTTGGTTTCCCATTCCTAAGGGTCAGTACTCTGCCTCTGCTAGGACTCCCCATTTGAAGGAGAGCTGTGTGCATCCCTTTCCTGAGAAGCACATCTGTCAACAGCTGCATAAAGGTGCAGTGGTTCTCAGAGCGTGGACCAGGGACCAGCAGTATCAGCATCACCTGGGAACTTAGAAGTGAAGATTCTCAGACTCCATCTACTGCCAGCAACAGCAGGCAGCTGCGTTTAAATCCGCTGCCCTGCAATACGGAGGCAACTCAGTGAGACCCTGTCTCCAATAAAATACACAAAAGGGCTGGGGATGTGGCAAAAACCTTAGCAGGAAGCATCACTCCGAGAGCACAGGCTGGAAGAAGAGGCCTCTGGCCTGACTCCTGCTCTGTCCCTTCCCACTGAATAAAAGCAGGACAGAGTGAAGACCTTCAGACGGGAGCCGGAGGGGGGGGGAACCGTGAGGGCCAGAGTGCCTCCCCGCTCACAGGAACCTCCTGGAGGCCACTGGGTTGAGCCCTGGGGAAGCAAAGGGGAACAAGACACCGCCCCTGCCATCAGGATGCTCCTCTCTGGGGGCGGAGGGCACCGTGTGCGCGGCAGAACACAAGCCCTGTGGGGACCGAGGGACACAGTGTGGACCAGGAGGTGAAGGCTGGCCAAGTCCTCCCTCCAGAGCCAGGGTTCCAACCCCTCTCTTCATTCGCCACGTGCCTGTCCCCTGCTGCCCCATTTGGACAGCTTGGTACTAACAGTGTCCTATCCCCGCTCAGACCCGTCCCAATTCATTGCCTCGTCGATGATCAATTTTTCCCTTCCGACGCGAGCACCTGCAGGTAGACTTCATTCCGGGGTAAGGAGGTGCAGGTGGCGGTAATTTCTCAGGGTCCCCCAGGGCCAGTCCTCATCCTGAGGAGACGGGTGCCTCTTCCATTCTGTGCACTAGGAGGCCCCCTCCTGGGCCACTCCAGTCAGGCACACCCGGGAGCTTGAGGGCACGGCTGCCTCTGCTCTTCCGAGGCTGCTCTGGGCCTCTGTAGCACAGAGATGCATCCATAAGGACAGCGTCTAGCTCTGCCCCTACCACTGGTGGAGAGCTGAAAGATCTGGCCCTCGAGAGCCCCCCCTAGGGTCCTGTGTGCCTTTACAGAGATGCCCGGATCCAGAAAAGCAGCCACCAACTTTCTTCAGTGTGTTGTAGATGCTCAAGAAACATTTTTGGGAGGGCGGGGAGGGAGAAGGGGAATGAAGTCAGGACCCACACTGGCTTTATGGTGCCTACTACCTGTACTATACCCAGGGCCTCCTACAGTGCCTGCTGTGTACCAGACGCCCAAACAGATAACAAAAGGCACTTTAACAGGAGCAGGTTGGAGGGACAAAGAGATTAAACAGAGTCCAAGTTGGGGGGGGGGGGGCAGTGCAGGTTACGACTCAGGTTTTGACTGACCCTGCAGGAACCTGCCCACCACGCTAGGCATAGCGAATCATCCTGTGGCTCCTATTTGTCTGCAGCAGAACCCATTAAAATGATGAATTTTGTTTTCATTTTTAAGTATTAGTCAGGGACATTGGTAGCTTATCTGGAAAAGATTATAGCTCATAAAAACGTGCTATCCTCAACTTAAAATCTACCTCGGAAAAGGGAAAAAATGAAAATGTATGCATATGAGATCAATAATAAATTAATCATATGTGACTTTCTAGTATATTACTAGAGCAAGAAATCCCAGAGGAGCTCAGAGGGGGGGAGGAGCCAGATGGGCTTTGCAGGGCAGGTTCCCGGGAGGTGGGAGCAGGCTGGGCTTCACCTGGCCAAGAGGGCCCAGGGAGTGAGTCACCACAGCCCTGAGGGCCACCAAGTACTTTCAGTGTGTTCTCCCCAGGGCCCCTACAGGTGTTTGCATGCCCTAAATGTTTTTTTTATAAATATAAAATATTTATAAAAGAAGAATTCTTGCCTTGAGCATTATACAATGTATACATATGTCAAAACATCCATAGTGTGTACGAATTTTATGTATCTATTAAAAAAGATTCTTGGAACTAACCAGGGATGCTCTTAAGAAGGAATGGACCCATTTATCCACTTATAAAATATGAGACTTGGCTCTATTCCACCTAGGGGTGAGTTTCATGGGCTCCAAAGTAACGTGGGGTCGGGAGATGCGGTCCAGTCTCCAATGTGTAACAACAAACATGTAGAAGCCCCTCCAGGGCAATTTCAGGGTAATTGTGTACCCATGCAGAGCCCTCCCGCCTCTGGATGCTCAGGGGCCTTGTTGGGACAGGACAGGTCCGAGTGTAGACCCAGACTCGGCCAGCAGTGCTTCTCTCGGGGGGGTGGCCTGGTCCATGCTTCCCTGGGTGCGTGCTTGTGGTTTTCACCCCCCACCCATTCGCCAGCTCATCTGTGCTCCTTGGCCAGTATGCTTGTGCGCATGCGCCATGTCCCGGGCACGCAGGCCTCGGGTCTCCCTGTTGGGAGCCGGAAGTCCAGTGTAGGAAGCGGAGTTCAAGCTGTCTCGGCCATCCTACCCTCGGGTGGCCTGGTCCATGCTTCCCTGGGCGCGTGCTTGTGGTTTTCACCCCCCACCCATTCGCCAGCTCATCTGTGCTCCTTGGCCAGTATGCTTGTGCGCATGCGCCACGTCCGGGGCACGCAGGCCTCGGGTCTCCCTGTTGGGAGCAGAAAGTCCAGTGTAGGAAGCGGACGGAGTTCAAGCTGCGCTCTTGTAGTTGTAGAGTGTGAGCTCCCGCTGACAGATGCCAGGGGCAAGAGGCGGCATTGGTGCCCTGTGGGAAGCAAGGAGAGCCCTCCATCTTGCCCTTGACTCTGGACTACCACAAGCCCCGTTCTTCCCTCTCCCATCAAGCCTGTGTGGTCCCACGTGACCTCGCTGAGCTGCGGCTTGGGGCAGCCTTTCTTCACACCGTGCAAAGCTTCACACGGCCCTAGATGACACTGGGCTGCTAACGGAGCCCTCCAGGCTCCCTGTTCCCCGGGCACACCGCATGTCCAGACATGAGCCCTGCGTTCCCCATGCGAAATTCCCCCTCTGAGTGTGGAGACTGTGGCCAGTGGGTCCTACCACCATGCAGGAGGGCTGTGACAACAGGGCACCCGTGGCTCCTCGGGGGCTGACCACAGACAGGCCATCTGCAAAACAGAAGGGTGAGTTGATGCCTTCAATGCCCCGTTTGGCACCAGAACTCTTATATAAGAGCCCTAAAATGGAGATAACGATGCTGCCCACCAAGAACCGCCACGAGGCTTGCATGAAAGCCCTTTTAGAAAGCACTCAGTCCCTGAGGCAGTGGGGACATCCGTAGAAAGGGAAGAGGGAAATTTTAGATCCTTCTTCATTTCTGTCTGTATTTAAAATGAGTTTCGTGACTCCGAGAAATATCAATTGTCTTTATTCTGGAGTAGCCTTTTAATTTCAGAGGCAGAGCTTGAAACGAGATGTGGAGCTAAGCGGTTCATCTTGGAGGGTTGGGAGTGGGGCAGCCTGGCTCTGTGGATCACCTGGATCGTTCCCAAGGGGTTGCTGCTGAATTCTGCACTAGCGGTCGGTGCCTGGAGAGATCCAGAAGGGCCTGCACACGCCACACTCAGGGGCAATGAGTTATTAGTCTCCGTGCCAGGAGGTTGACCCTGGAGACGAGACCAAGTGCTGTCTCTATGGGACTGGAATAACACGCCACCCAAACTCCGTTCCCATGGATAAGTGGAAGGCAAGTACGCCCAGCCTGCGTCATCCAATCCAATTCTGCCTGGCCCAGGCACGAGAAAGAGATGGGGGGAGACGCACGTTTACTTTACTAGCCTTTAAAAATTAAGAATCATTAAATGTATTAAATTATTTAAAAGTATTAAAATTCTAAAATAATGCAGAATTAAAAATCTGTATTTGTAATGAGGCTTAAATATTGAAAACCACAGACCTGGGCAGACAGGTCAGCCTTGTTCATTTCACAAGCAGTGAATTCCCCTGGCATGACACTGACACCTGTCTGTCCACACCAGAAATGCAGAGGAAGGAAGACTGCTTCACTGTGGCCCAAATGCCAAAGGAAGCAGGGTGCTAGGGCACCATCCAGCTGTGGCCCATCTGCACGTGGCTGTTATTGATGTTGTTGACAAAAGGGAGCTGGGACACATTTTCTAATTCCCTGCAGGAGGCAGCTTGCTACCATGAGGGCCTTGCTGGAGCACGGACAGGACACATCAAATCCTCATGCAGCTCGCTAGCAGCATGGTCCATTCATCACTCTGGGCTGTCAAGCTGCAAAGAGCCTGTACAGACAGCTTGTCAGCTGCAGTGTCAAGACGATGTCCACTCGCCAGCCAGACAGCACTGTGACATCCAGACGCCCTCTCCCCCAGGCCCCAGGCTATGGTTCCAGTCTTCCTCCTCTCCCTCCCCCCTTGTTTCTCCAGCTCTCTGGCTCACAGCAGCGGGCTCAGCTGGAATAACAACCCCGTTCCCTGTTTTGCTGATGCTTCCTCTGCTAATTCACTTGGCTTGTATTGACGCACGGAGGGCCCCGGGGTGCATAATCCCAGAGGATGTGACATACGAATGAGCACCACCACTTTGCCCCCCCACCCCCCACCCCCCGCAGAGAGGCAGAGCAGATCAGATAAGCCACTTGCAGATGGCTTCAGCAAATGGGAGGAAGGCCCAGACACAAACTCTGCAGTCTAAGCTGCTGCTATAGGCTTATGACCAATAAGGAACATGGAGGGGACCAAACCTGTTCACTGTGCTTTTTACCTATTACTCAAATCTTTAAGGTCTGGTTGCATCTGCCAAAGTAGAACTGTAAGTGTCCGTCAGGTGAAATCTGTGCCATAAACCTATCTGTAACCTCCGAAACTTTCCTTTCCCTCTCAATTTACTATTATTATTATCATTATCATTATTATTATTATTGCATGTAATCTACCTTAGGAGTAAAATTTTAAATACACAGCACACTCTTGTCAGCGACAGCACTGTGCTGCCCAGAATGCTGCCCACAACCTGTTGCTCTCTCATGATCCAAATTTGGTGCCTTTGACTCTTCCTCCTCTCCCTGGGCCCTGGCCACTAACCTTCCCATCTGTTTCTATGAGTCAATTTTCAATTAAAAAAAATGATATTTTATAGTATTTATCCATTCACAGTTATATCTCCAAACTCATCAAATTGTACATATTAGCTAATTATAGATTTTTGTATGTCAAAAAGTTTTTTAAAGAATATCGAATTTGGGGCTGGGGTTGTGGCTCAGCGGCAGAGCGCTCGCCTAGCACAAGCGCGGCCCGGGTTCAATCCTCAGCAGCACGTAAACATAAAATGTGTTGCATTGTGTACAACTAAAGCAAATAAATAAATATTTTAAAAAAAAGAATATCGAATTTGGGGGGCAAAAAAGAAATTTTGAAAATTAATATTAATAAGTCAAATTGACTTAATTAAAAAAAAAAAAAAAAAAAGCCCACCAGCTGGAGTCGTACCTAGATGAGCCTAGATCAGTTTCCAGACAGAAATGCAGAGATCCATGTTCTGTCCGTGTTCTTTTCTCTTCCCTCTGTCCTGCTGTATTTGGATGTCAGAGGGCCTCAGCTCCACCTCCCAGAGTCCAGCGCTCCCCTCCGTAAAGCCAACCAATTAGATCGCACTATCTCCAACATGCTTTTGCTTCTGAAATCCAGGTAAAGCCAGGTCAGAAGAAGGTCAATGTCGAAGCTCAAGTTCATTCTAGACTCTCTGGAGGAGTTTGCCTTGTATGCAGAGTCCCAGGGCTCAGCCTCACAAGCAGCCTGAGCTGGAATCACTGCTTTCCGTCCATGGACTGTCACGCCACCCTTACAGTGAGCTCACAGCACACGTCACAAAGGCATGTCATTTCTGTTCCGCATGTCCTGAGTTTCAAGTCTAAGAGGCTTTTTGAGGCCTTAATCAAAGAACAGGATGTCAGGGAAGAGGCCATATGTCTGAGGTGTCGAGAGAGAGCTCACAGGCCCCAAGTAAATGATTTACTCCTCCCTGGCTGATTTACTGTTAATTTCTGCAGAATCTCAGGCAACTTGAAAGGGTGCCAGCTGCTAACCCAAGGGCTCCGAGGACGCAGCTGCACGGGGCCTCCAGAGCATGACTCGCCACTTCCCACAGGCTGGGGATGAGGGGACAGCGAGGCTGGAGGGCAGACAGGCTGGTGGCCAATCCCTGGCTCTTAGGGCTCTCTGGATTGAGCAATGCATTGAGCCCTTTGAATGTCCCATTTCCCCTTCTGTAAAGTGGGGCAGTCACAGGTACCCCACAAGGTCATTTTGAGGATGAAACTGGTGAAGAGAAAGCCTCAGGGTAGGTCGGCTGTAACTGGAGTCTTGAACCGTGCTCTGGTGACGAACACCTCACCACTTAACTACTCTGTGCCCAACATCCTAACCACCAAACAGGCCTCATAAATATTTACACTCAATGTGTGTTGCGATGCTCAATTAAATGTTCCTGTGACGCACTTGGTGAGCCTCAGAGGAAATGTGCACTGCGAGGACCAAGGATTACCAAAGGCACAAACAAGTTGGGCCACGGAAGCTGCGGCCTCCAGAGATTTCCACTGCCTCTGGGCTTTTCAAACCTGTGAAATCTAGGAAGAGGCTGCGTCCAAAGGCGCACTGTCCAGGGGAGAGAGCGTGGTGATCTGCACAGCCCTGTCTGGAAAGCCCAAAGGCCCGGACAGAGAATTTACCAAGGGGGACACGCGTGTGGCCCAAAACATTTGGAAAAATAATAATTCAATCTCACTAGTATTCAAGGAAGTAAAATAAGGACCCAAGTGCCAAGGAAATAAAGTGGTTTTAAAATATGTATTTAATGGTGGTGAGAAACGGTGAGATGGTCGTTTCACATTCTGTGGCTAGGACTAAATTATCATGAACCGGACACGGCCCATCCAGAGCAGACGAGGATCATGCACCACGGAGCCTCACACGTCCACACTACGTGGCCCGTTCACTGCACTAGATTAAAGTCTGCCCCCGGGACTATTCAGAGATGAGATTAAAAATGCAAGAATGAGCACACATGGCGATGGTATTTCCAATAGTCAAAAAAACAGCAAGAACTAAATCCTCTTCCAAAATATCATAGAGCTGATAAATATCATGATTTTGCATAACATTGAAAGAGAAGATATTTGTAGCATCAAGACCATGCATTCTTTTTTTAAAAATTTTTTTGGTCCTGGGGCTTGAACTCAGGGCACTTTACCACTGAGCCACATCTCCACTTCTTTCTGGTTTTTTATTTCGAGACATGGTCTAAGTTGCTGAGGCTGGCCTCAAAACTTTAGATCCTCCTGCCTCAGCTTCCCAAGTAACTGAGATTACGGGCGTGTGCCACTGCACCTGGCTAAGATCCCATACATTCCTTTATACTATTTTTATACATATATATGTTTAGACGTAGGTACGCATCCTCATACACACATACACATATATATGTACATGGGAATTAACAAAAATGTTCTTTCTACGTGCCTTTTTCTATTTTCCACATTTTCCCAAGTGTCTCTTCCAGCCTACGGTCACACAAACATAAAGACTTTTCATGGGATGGCTTGTCAGGTGGCCTCTGCTGACAGCCCTTTGGGAGAGGCCAGGGAACTTGGCGCCAGACACTGACATTGGTTCTCTTTTCTGCCCTAGGTCATGGCCTCGTCTCCTCAGTCCCACAGGTGAGTCAGGGCCCTGCCTCCTAAGCTCTGGGAAGGTCGGCTGCTCTCCCGTTCCTCTCTGTCTTTCATTCTTTATGTGGCACAGGAAATAGCAACCCTTTATTGTGCTCGTGGGCTTTGCAGTTCAGGACTTTGGACAGTGAACGGGGCAAAGGCTCTCTCTGCAGACTCCCTAACATTTGCACCTCCAGTGTGAAGGCCCAGTCAGCTGGGGCTCCTTTACTGGGCTGGAGCGTGGGCCTGGATGGCCAAGGCTGCACCTGTGGGCTGGGCCTGGATGGCCAAGGCTGCACCTGTGGGCTGGGGCGGGCCTGATCACACAGCAGTGAGCAGGTGTTGACAGGGAGTATCCCAAAAAGGAAAAGCCAGAGAGAAGCATCCCAAGTGACAAGGCTGAAGCTGCAAGTGGCTTCTGACCTGGCCTCAGAAGTCACATAGCATCATTTCCAACACACTCTGTTGATTACAAGCAAGTCGTTAGAGTCAGCCTCGCTTCCAGGAAGGGAAGTCGGACTCTGCCTCTTGGTAGCTGTTTTTATTTCAATAAAGCTATTGGCCTGTTTTACATGCTATTAGCTGCTTGAAGTCTCTCCCTCCAGGGTACAGCTGGTCTGTGACTTTCACAAGCCCTGGAAGCTGGCAGATGGGGGGTGGTGCAGGATCGGGGCTCTCTACTAATTAGCTGTGCAGCCTTGGATAGAGTGCGTACCTCTCTGAGTCTGGACGCCTTCATCTGTAAAGTGGGCCTAAGTCTGCCTAAGCACCAGGATTGTGGGTACTCTTTTATCATAGGTTTCCCAGAAACTAGGGCTGAAGTGATTCAGAAACCACATCTTATATTCCTCCTGTATCTCTCTTCAGAGCCAATTTCCTGGCATTAGCCCCTTAGTGGGAACCATTAAAGCGTGAGTAACAGCATGTAAGGTTTGTCTTGGAGGGTGATTATTTCAGGGAAAGTCCCATTGAACTTTGCTAGAAAGCTGGTGGCTAGACACGGTGACCAGGAGGAGACAGAAGGAGTCAGTAGTGGTCCAGAGGGAGAGCGTGCGGAGAAGTGGTGGGTGAGGGCAGCTCTGTACCCGGCGGGCATATTGGAACGTTTCCTTACGGAGCGCGTTACAGCTAGACCCGGCCCTCAACACGTGTTGAAGGAGAATCCGGCAAAAGCAAAAGCTAAATCAGAGAGTGAGTTTATTTAGGGCATGAGCACCCCGCCCTAACCCCTCCTACAGAAAAGGTTTCTAATAAACTTCCCAGTCAGGTCCGAGGAAGAGAGTGCTCTATTAAGGTAGATACTTCCAAACTGTCCCAGAGTCCTTTCGGTCTCACCTATACCACCGTCTTGCCACCTCTCATCCTTTCCAGCATCCAGTTGAGTCCTAGAGGGAACTGGAGAAGACCCTAAGGGGCTCACTGCATGGGAACTCAGCTGCTTCCTCTGATGGATTGGTGGGCATCTTAGAGACCAGGCGGGTAAAGTAGAGCAACCAGCTGTGCCTACCGACCTCTCATGCTCCGGCTTGCTCCCCACCCCCCTTAAGGTAGAGAAACGCTGCCAGGTGGAGGCTGCATTTCACTAACAATAATCTAGAAGCCCAAGTAAGGAAAAGAACAGATCAAAGCCTCCGAAAGTTAATTGAGATACAGCTGCCCATGCACACAAGAATCTATTCCCTGCCAAAAACACACGTAGCAAATCCCCCAGCCTGTGCATGCTTATGAGCCAGCACAAGTGTCTATTAAACTATAGCAGACCTGATATGATTAAGGATGTGTAGGAGGCTGTGCATCCCAGGGATGTTCATAACAGTCTCAGATACTTAAGGTTGTTTTCAATTTTTTAATCATGGGATTAGTTGAAACTATGCTTGGGCATCCATATGAGAAATTGCTTTGCAGTCATTTAAAATGATGATGTTGGGCTGGGGGTATTGCTCAGTAGTAGAGAGCTTGCCTAGCGTTCATTGGGCCCTGGACTTAATCCCCAGTACTGGAAAAAAAGAAAAAAAAAAAAAATGATGATGTTGGAGCATGTCCATTGGCAATGTTAATGTTAATAGCATGTTATTTTGTAGAAAACAACATAAACCATGTTATCATGCATGCACACGCTACAGCTGGGGGACAGACTTGGCTATAATCAAATATTTATAGTGGCTGTCTTGGTATGGTGACATGGTAGTGATTTTTATTCTCTCCTTTTTTGCATATATGTGCCTTATAATTTTTCTACAGTCACATATATTTTTGTATACTAGAAATAATCTATCAGGATATAAATTTTTAGGAAAAAAAAAATATTCCAGGCCTAGAAAAGACAGACACATATTCAAGCTTGGACAATCCGTCAATGTCAATACCTTCTCGAAGGCTTATGCAGAGAGAAAAGAGCTATATTTTTCCATAACATAAACTCATGAGCTCTCCTCCTCCCACTAAGTGAAGAATGAAATTGGAGAAGATAGCCTTATTTAGAAAGTGGGTCCTTCCATCGTAGGTCACCCTATGCAATGAAAACCCTGATAAAGATAGACTTTGGCTGATTTGATTAAAAAGACAAGAAATTTCATTTTGTCCAGGAACATTTGACTTTTTTTTTCTAGTTTTCTAAGGAAAGACGTCTTCAAGGCTGATTTTTCCCCACTTTTAAAAGAAAAATTAATAAGGAGTTTAGGATTGGAGGAGGAAAGGCAGGCACAGAATGGTGGGCGTCCGGCGCCCCCTGCTGGCGCCTTCTGGGTTCTGCAGCACTTGTACCGAGGAAGCGGAGGACGGTCTGCCAGGTCCTGTCCTGGATGTTGGGAACGTTGGTGGACAGAACCAAGTCCAGAAGGGGACGGCTGAAGTGCTGGGCCAAGGCATCACCACGCTCTTTTCAGCACAAGCCAGAGTTTCTAACCAGCCCGGGACTGGCAAACCCGAGGGCTGCCGATCACCTTCAGAGCCAGTGAAGGTTGGAGTCACAGCATTCGCAGAGTGAGGCCAGGGCAGCCTCCTGTCGCCAAGACGATGCCAGTTCAGGTAGTTCCAGGATGTTCTACTGGGAATCGACGTCTGAGGCCACAGGAGGAACAAGAGACAGGGTGAGGCCAGCTAGAAAGATATCGAGACTGTCCCCACCAAAAAGCTGCTGTCAGTTAGCTAGCAGAGGACAGCCTCATGTCTCAACTGGATTTCTGAAGGAGTGGGAGGGAGACAGCTGCCTCCTGGTCTCCACTGTTCACGCCCATCCCTCCATTCAGCCAGTGGCTGTAAGTCCATGACGTGACAGACACAACAGCCAGCGTTGGCAGATTTTTTTTTTTTTTTTTAATAAAAATTAAAAGGTAAGATCCCAAGGACCCAGCTGGGTTATGGGGGTAGTAGTGCTTTGCAGATGAGGAAACCAAGCTCTAGAAAAGGGGAGTAAATTTCCAAGGGCCGCCCAATGAGAACGGTAGGCCTGTTCTCCAAACTCCCAATTAATGTTTCCCCTGCGGCTATTTGTGACTTGGAATTATCAACTCATAATCTCAGGTTGGGGAATTTCTGGTTCAGGGAATAAAATGGAAATACCCAGAAGGCTAGATGACTGAGTTTCTCTCCATCTTCAGATAGATAGGAAACATATCTACATACGTGTAGACTCTCCTACACAGTCCCTTTCCTTCTATCTACATACGTGTAGACTCTCCTACACAGTCCCTTTCCTTCTACCCTCCCTCCTTTTCCACCTTCTTGTGCAGCATAAGCTGTGTAACCAAAGCCCAGTGCACCGCCTCACCATTTACTGAGAGATAATGGGAAGGAATGTAAAGAAGGTTGTTCCTGCCTTTCCATCAAACATGGATCGATGCTGACCTGAGGTTGCTCTACAGCTCCTGCCAGGGACGGGGTGTGGACTCCCCCATTTCTACCACACTGGAAATTCACTTGCTGCCCTCCATCTGGTAGGCATCTGAAGTACCTGCCGGCTCCTCTGAGATAAAAACAAACTGGCAGTGGTACCAATAGGAGACCAGGGTTGTGAGGCCACATCCCAGAACTTGAATGCTGGTTCTCTCGTGCCACCAGCAAGTCCCGAGACCCAGGAAGAGGGAAAAGAAAGCAATTAGCATACACGGAGTCCCTGGTACTCGCCAGGCACTCCGTGACCTGGCCTAACTTACCAGTAAGGTACATTTACTGTCACTGTACAGGTAAGGTAAACTGAGCCCCAGAGATGTTGGCTAGGTTGGAAAGAAATCAGTGAAGTAGAACTTGGACCCGTCAGGACGCGCCTGGGGTGTTGTTAGAGAACTCAGGCTTCTGCCTCTCAGCTCCACAGCCAAAAGGGGACAATGCTTGAAGAGCCCTTGTGAAGGAAAGCCAGGTGGATGTCCGCAGAGCCCGATGCTGAAAAGCCACGTCTTACTTAAAAATGAGCACAAGGTAGTGAACACGTTCCCACAATAGAGCTGAAACCAGTGTTAACAACTTGGACTGAGTGAGAAAAATCTGGTCACCAAATTCAACTTTCAAGGACAAACACAGAACACAGCATCTTGTCTGTGGGCACTGAGCCAGGGCGACGCCCTCCGGAAACTGTGAGCTGATTTTCCACCTCCTTGCCATTGGCCGGAACTTTCCAGCAGCTCTTTGGGGTAGACACTACGCTAGCCAATCCATAGGGTGACATTAGTTAACCAAGGCTTATCAGGGGCGGGGTTTGCCTGGGGCCGCCAGGTCACAAAGCGGCAGGCCAGAGTTTGAAGCTAGAACTCCTCATTCAGCTGTCATGACAGATGCCTTGCCTTCCTCTTGCCTTTGATCAGAGGCTCCGCTACACTCCTGGTGAACTCCAAAGCTGGCCCCCAGGAGGAGATAAAGCATCGGAGACTAAAAGACACATAGAAAATGTCATTAGGGTTTAACCTCAGGAGGTGTTTATTGTGCTCCTTGTGTAGAAGTTAGCAGTCCAAGGCCGGTGGGCAGCTCTGCTCCCGGATGTCTTCAGAGACTTGTCTCCTCCCGTCTTCCTCCCCGCTCCCTGTATTGGCCTCAGCCCTACAGACTAAAATAGTGAGTTCTGTGCTCCATGGAGCAGGTTGGAGGAAGAAAAGAGAAAGAAGAAACAGAAAGTGCATAGCAACTTCAGAAAGTTTCTTGGAAATTGTGAGTTGATTCTGTACTGAGATTCCATTGACCCAAGTTGGGACTCGGGGCCACATGTAGCTGTAAGGCAGACTCGCCCCGCGGACCTGGCCTGGCCAGGTGCCCAGCACCTGAGAAGACAAGGACCAGAGACACAGGGAGGCACACCTGTCCTGCACAGAGTCCTCACAGATGGGTGGACAAGGCTTGCTGACCACACATTTGGGAGTATATCCGACTGGGTGCCCATGGACTTGGAGCCAGCTCTAGCGGTCCCCATCCCAGTCCCTCCTCTCTGCTCCCCTGAGCTCTCTCTTGTAGGTGCCCTGTTTGGGGAGATGGCTAAGATTGCGGTTGACTACGGGCCAAGGAGATGTTTGGCTGTTGCCGCCTTCCGTAGTCTCACGGGACTTGGCCCGAGATCTCGCTGGACTTGAGCGAGATTGCTGATCGGGTCTGCGCCATTTTGGTGGTGTGTGTGGTGCGTGTTAAAGTCGTTGTTAGAGCCAGAGAGAAAAGTTATCAGAATAAAAAAGCTGTTTGTTTCCAGTTTGCCTCTGAACTTCTTCCCGCGGCTTCGTTGAAGCGGCCATCGCTTCAGGCGACAACGCTCTCTCATAACTGAAGTGAAAGTGGAAGCTGGTTTTTTCTTGGGAAACCTGTCCAGCTGGAACGCATCGGAGAAATCTGCCGAGTTCATTTCCTAAAGAGACAGGAGGGCCGGCACCCTGTGGTGGGCTTGGACGCCTCTCCTCACACAGGTGAGCCTGCTCTGGCCCCGGGGCCCGCTGGGAATTCTCAGCCCGTAGTATCCTTCGAATAGGACTGGCTCACGGCCGCTGCACCCTGGGCTCAGCTGGACAGGCTTCCCTGGGAAGCCACCAAGTGAAGGGGTAGACCACGGCATCGGCCTTGCAGCTCCAGTCCTGAGGCTCCATTTCTAACTTAGGTGGCCAAAGTGTCACTGAAAGAGGGTGGCAACCGGCTCTCCGACGTCAGGGTGAACGAACGGCACCATGCGAGACTGTGTCAAAATCTGCCTCTGCGTTCCTGGGTGTGGCCCGGGGCCCGGGTTTTGCTGGCCTTCTTCTTTACCAAGGAGAGTCTGGGACCCACAGTGGGGGACTGCAGCTCCAGGGGCACTGGCCATGAGCCTTGGTCATCGGGCTCTGCTCCTAGAGGCACGGGAATGGTGTCCAGGTGGACGGCTCCAGGGTGGGGTAATTGCCTTCTGCCTGTCTGAGTACCCCTGGGCTTTATACCACACATATTCATCTTCACTTCCCTCTGGGCAATAACTTTCAAAGGAATGTTGTTATTTGTAAAAAGATGTTTCCTTGAGGGGCGCGCAGCAGTCAGTTGCTCAGCGGAGCTGTTTGGTGCCTGTGGGTGATGAATGGCTCTCCACAGACCCACACGACAGAGCCATAACTCTTCTGGGGTGATGTTAAAAGCTCCTGAGCAGTTTCCTTTTGCTTTGTAGAAAGTGACTCTCCTTAAGAAGCCAAATGTATTAGTCAGCCTTCCATCACTGTGATAAAATACCCGAGATAATCAACTTAAAGGGAGGAAAGGTTTATTTGGGCTTATAGTTTCAGAGGTCTCAGTCCACAGTCAGCTGGCTCACTGCTTCCTGGCCCATGGTGAGGCTGCACCTCATGGCGGGAGCCCCCAGTGGAGTAAAGCTGCTCACCTCCTCAGGCACAGGAAGGGGTCCCCTTCAAGGGCACACCCACCACCTCCCAACAGTACCACAGTTTGGTGACCAAGCCTTTAGCAGATGGGCCTTTGAGGGACAGCCATGATCCCAACTATAGCACCAACTTATCCTTCAGTTCCAGGAAGACACAAAGACCTGAATGAGTTTGGAGTGGGCCACTTTGGTGGGAATCTGAGGTCCAGCAAGAGGAAGGGTCAAGTTCAAGTTCACTTAGCAATGGAGGAGACCAAGGTTGTCATGGCTTGGATCTGAAATGTTCGCCACATTACAAGCTTGGTCCCCAGTGCAGCGGTGTTCAGAGGTGGGACTCATGAAAAGTGATTGAATCATGAGAGCTCTGGCCTCATCAATGAATTAATCTGCTGATGGATTTATGATTTGATGGCATTATTGGGGGGGCAGTGGAAACTACAGGATGTAGGGCCAGTTGGACAAAGTAAGTCACTGGGTATATGCCCTGGAACGGGATGTCTTCTCCCTGGTCCCTTTCTCTCTCTCTCTCTTCTCTCTTCTCTCGTCTCTCTTCTCTCTCTCTCTCTCTCTCTCTCTCTCTCTCTCTCTCTCTCTCTCTCTCTCTCTCTCTCTCTCTCTCTGATTCCCAGCTGTCATGAGGCCACTTTTGTCCTCCATACCCTTCCACCATGATGTTCCACCTCACCCCAGGCCCAGAAACAATGAAGCTAGCCACAGGAACTGAAGCCTCTGAGAATGTGAGCCAAAAGACATCTTTACTCCTTTGTTTTCCTCTGGTATTTTGTCACAGCAACAAAAAGCTAATGTCAGCATCTAGTTAAGATTCTACCATGGGTTCTGGTCCTGGGGCTTCCCCTGTACCTGTGCTGCATCTGATATAGCTGTTCACCCACCATGCACACACCATATGCTGGTCTCAGCAATATGCTGGGTGACAGGAGTAATCGAGAATCTAAAATCTTGCCACGGCCATGGGGGAAGCAGGAACCACGGTCCAACTATCTCCGTTGTTGATTGGCTTTGTTCCTAGATGGTATAGAGAAACTAAAAAGAAGGTATTAATTGGGCAGGACTAATATCTATAATGAATAAACCATAAAAATTTTAGTGGTGAAATAAAACAGAGGTTTACTTCTTGCTCCCATCACAACCCAGTGAGGATGGACGGAAAGAGGTCTTTTTTCCATTCACTCACTTTTACTCAATGGCTTCCATTATCCCCAATGGCCATGGGCAGCCACTGGCTAAGGCAAAACAGGAGCATGCAGGTCCAGAGGGCCAGCCTGGGTGGAGCCAGTCACACCCCGCACAGCCTGTCAGCCACTTCACTCGCCATGCCCACCCAGTGCAGAGGGAACCGGGGAGCACTCAGGAGCCTGGTGCCCACGGGAACAGGAAATGGGTCTGGTGAGCACACAGGTGAGGGCACTAGAGTTCAGAGGGAGAACGTGTTGAAGAAACAATTTCACAATGTCCTTAAAGAAGAGCAAGACTGGCTCTATTCAAGATGGTGGGGACAGGCACAGGGTCCACTGCAGGGGAGGGAAAAGATGGGCTCGACTCTGAGTACGAGGAAAAGTGGGGATTTGTAGCCAAGGAGCAGGGTAGAGTCCGAAGATGCAGAATTACTAAAAGGAAACACCAGGGGTGAGGAGAGTTGGAGCTACCCTGACCCAACAGGGTGCATGCTGAAGGCAGGCCACGGGGAGCAGACGTCACCAGAGAGGCGTGGTGGAGGATGGGGAGCCCAGTTAGACATGGAAGGTGAGCAGCCATGGAGGGTGGTGGACTCCGGCCACACTGACTTTTTGATTTTGCTGAAACTGGACGATGATGAGACAAACACAGAAGCCCAGGAGCCAGGACCCAGCTGAGTCTAGAGGAGCTAGCCTGGAGCTTGCTTCTCTTCAGCAGAGAAGCTTTGTCAAAGAGACAGGCAGATGTCAGGGGGTGACATGTGGGGACCATGTGGGGACTCTGGACTGCAGGCTGTGGTGATGGGTGACGTGAACGAATGCAAAGTTTTGGAACTCTGCTTAAATCATAGCAAAACTCTGCACGGATGGGAAACATAGATATGTATTGTAGGGGAAAAAAATGATAAAAGACAAGTCCTTCTCTAAAGAAAGTGTGCACACGCACCAAACAAGTCCTCAAAAGCTGCCTGTTTTTATTTAAGCGTCCTGGTGAGTGGGACAGAAAATAAGTGCTTTAACAATTTGGTGAGGTTAAGGTGGCCTGGAGAGGTCCAAGAGGGACACCCAGGAGGCCAGGACAGCCGATCTCAAAGGACACAGCATTTGGAAAGCAGTGGCGAGGTGGGCGGGTGGAGGATGGCAGGTGGGTGGGCACGGCTGACGTGAAGGACACGAAGCCTGTCTGGGGGATCCAGGAGAGTCTCGGAGTGGAACGCTGGCCTTGGGTGAGAGAGGAGACCCCACAGAGCCCCCTGGGGATGACAGCAAATGACCACACTCTTCGAGGCCAGTGTCCTGTAACATGAAACCAGACTGAGCCCTGAATTAGACAGAGGAGCTGCCTTCCCGGATGAGGAGGGCCCGAGCAGATCCCTCGTAATTCTCCGCTCATTTGCTCCTTCCGGGCCAGCTGGCCTTTAATGACTGTCCTGATTAATTTAATTCAATTCATGAGAAAGTACAAATTGCCACTCTGAAAAGCTGGGAGACTTGTGATTTCTCTGCCAGGGATCTCAGTGGGGACGTAATTGTGCTGGGTCAGGAAGTTGTCACTCATGGCCCAGGGTAGTCTTAGCGGCTTTTCTTACCACCCCCACAGGCTAGGACAGGGGTCAGGTGCAGACAGGCTCCTGCGGCCACTGGGTCTCTGTCCCAAGGAGACTGTCCCGGGCTGGTCAGCACTTCCCCTATGCCTGAGTCCTGGGCAGATATTAAGGAACAGTGCTTCCACTAGGCCACCCACAAAAGATGTGGGCATGCTCCACAGCTCACAGCTGCGCACTTCCCATTTTAAGGGCATGTTAAGGGCATTCAGGGTAAAAGGACATGAGTTTAAGAAAATAATGAAGCAGAAGCAAGATGTAGAAAGGGCCACAGCATGGTGCTCTGCAATACCTGATGAAGTCCAGAAGTTTGCCCTGAAGATCTTAGCAGCCAAAGGAAGGAGGGAAACGTAATTTCTTACAGAAATAATGTTTTCCATTAAATCAAAGCAAGCCAGTTGCTAAAAAGCTCAGAGTTTCTGGTCCTGAGGCCTGCAAGAAACATCTCATGTGTGTGCTAATGAAGAGAATGTGATTAAGAATATCTCTTGCTTTTATGCTCATCACAGACTAATATAGTACGAAACTACAATGCAATTGAGGAAAATTAGGTCTACGAGGAACCAAAAGACTCCACATTCACGTGTGTGGCAGCAGTTCCTTGGTGGTTTACATAACCTGAAGGACAAATTTAAAACAGAATATTGAGTGGGCTGCAGGACCTCAGGCAATCTTTCATCAAAGAAGCCCAAATTAGGGAGGTGAGATTTGAGAAACCTCAACTGAATAATATTTATTCAACAAATACCTATCAAAAACACAAGGCTTCTCTTGGGACTTGTGCCTGGAGCTAGGGGTAGATGAATGGATAAATATGAGCCCTGCCCTCGGAGTACTCTCAGTGCCTCGGAGGAGACAGGAGCAGGGCACGTTTTTGTAAATCCATCATGCGGTACCACAAAGGAGAGGAGAGAGGAACGGACCTCTTTCTTATCTGCTCAGTCACGCCCTGGGGAGCCGCGGGGTGGGGTTCTTCTGGCATCCTGACTTTCTTTCAGGGAGCGTTTCCACCTGCTGTAGAAAGAGCAGAGCGAGCCTTCCTGCCTCCCCAGTCCCCTCTGAGCTTCAGTCTTTCCTTCCTCCTTGTCCAGCCCCTGTCCCAAGAGCAACAGGAAGCATGGGAAACGCGGGCACGTGCACATCCGTAAAGCAAGGTTAACCAAAAGGAACAGGAGATTTCTGGGGGAGCCAGGGTCCCGCCTTCCGCGTGTTCTGAGCGGATGGCCCTAACGTAACACCTGCTCTGTTTTGTTGGCAGCCCAGGACCAGACGACCCGGGAGCCTCTTCCCCGTTGGGTGAGTCCGCTGCTTGACCTAACTGTTGGGCCAGTCGTTGACACCTACAAAGCCAGGGGTTGTTTTTCAAGTCATCTGATGAATTTACAAGAAAAAGAAGACTTTTCCAAATGGCATACTTCCCTGGCAAGAAAAACTGCATTTCAATTCAATTACGTTCTAATTCCCCAGTTATAAAATAAAGATTAAAAATTGAAGCACATCATTGTGAAGGTTGAAAAAGGTAAAGATACCAATACACTGTACTGGCGAGTGTGTCGTGAAAAAAGCACTCTGTTCATTGTGAAATTTTAAATTGAAACAAACTTTCTAGAAGCAATTTCACAATATTAACTAAATGATATAAAATACACAATTTTTGACCCAATCATTCTGTGGTTAAGAGTTTAAACTAAGGAACTAACCTAAATTTCAGATTAATACTTAAACACATTTACTGATATTTTGTAATAATATATTTTGAATGGCAACACATTGGAAGCAAGCTAAATATTCAGTAACACAGAAATAGTTGAATGTGTTATATCCATCTTACGAAGCCATTTAAAATATTCACAAATAATTTTAACAACTAAAAAAGAAAAATTAAAATTTAGAATATTAACTCAAATATCTACTATTACAAGTAATTGTATTGTTAACTTATGTATGCAAATAATTTAAATAGCTTATATAGTCATACATGGTAGATATAGATGAAATCTACATATAAAATCATTGACTTGTAACTTTGAAGTACCTCTTTAGAATTTTTATTCAGGCTATGGACCCTTACCCAGGACACACACACACACACACACACACACACACACACACACACAATATTCTTTTAAATAAGGAGGCTTGTGGGTAATGAATATTAGACCTGCAATTAAGAACCCTTGAGATTGACAGATAATAAATAAAAATTAATAGATATGACTCATCTCATCCCAAACAAATATCTAAATATCTCTCTTTCCTCTCTCTCTCTCCTCTCTCTCTCTCTCTCTCTCTCTCTCTCTCCTCTCTCTCTCCTCTCTCTCTCTCTCTCTCTCTCTCTCTCTCTCTCTCTCTTCTTTCTCTCTCAAAAGAAACAGACCAAAATATTTATATCCACTACTGAGGAAGAAAGTCTGGTACATGCTCTCTTAGTTGTGGCTCTTTGTAGCCTCCTGCCACCTCCTGCCCCCATGCAGTCTAGCCAAAGGTGAAAAGTAGGTTCTTCTAACAGGCCCCAGACTTCCCCAAAAAGGCCACACTCATCGCCCTAACAGTACACCTGGTGCCCTTCCAACAACCTCCATCTGTCAGCTCCCAAAAGGGTCCCCTGCTTTGCTCCAGCAAAGAACTCAGTTCCGTGTGCAGTCCCAGAACCCAGCTCCATGCCCCTCTGCCATGTCTGTGGGACTTCACTTCCCATCAGCCCCGCTTAGCCCTGGGCCCTGGGCTCTGCCAAGTCCAGACATCACTGAGAGGGAAGCAGCCTAACTAACACGTACCGTTCTTTGGAGAGATGGGGAGAGGGGATTTGTTTGGGATGAGTCATATCTATTAATTTTTATTTATTATCTGTCAGTCTCTCCTGTTACCAGGCAGATGCCAAGTGGAACCTTCATGTGCATCTCCTCAATTAACCTTTGACAACCAGGGACCGAGTGAAGTAGGCTTAGTCATCTCCAATTTACCAACTGGGCATCTGGGTGAGGGAAGTCAAGTAGCCTCCATGGTCAGAAAGCAGACCACGGTTTAGATCTGGGACAGAGTGACCACAAAACCATGCTGTCACCAAGCGCTGTTACCTGGTTTCACATCCAGGAACTTCCCAGTCCTAGGCCTCCTTCCCTTCTGTGACCAGGCAGGGAGACAGACTGTGGAGTGGCAATGCCCAGTCTCTGAGGGCACAGCCCCAAGGCTGCCGTGAAAATGGTCCTGCTCCAGATCTGTGTCCCGCGACTTACCCTCTGCCCTTCAGGTGACCAGACGCTTCTCTTCTACCCTGTTCCTGCTGGGGGTGGGGGGGTCACTGCAGGGCTCCTTGCAGCTGGGCACTTTGCTCTGTTAAACTTGATAACTTGACTGAGTCCTCACTTCAGGAAGACGCGAAACTGGCCCTCCATTGAGGGGGGGGGGGACCAGGGCTGGCAATTGGAAGTCACACTGGAATGGTCCACAGATGCCTCCGCCCACTTCTATGGTGTCCCGGGGAGAGCACAAGCTCAGCAGCTGCCTTCTGCATCCTTACATCAAAAGCACAGCAACGCTCTGAGCCGAGGCAGCCCACGGCCGCACAGCTCACCTGCAGACTGGGCTCAAGGGTGACTCACCTTTACCCAGCCTCTGTGTTGGGGATGGCAGGACAAGCACAGACCTTGAGGCCTGAGACTCTTTAGTAACCTATGGAAGAGCTCAGAGGACTCACTGGAATGAGGCAGAGCTAGCACTTCCACGAGTCTGTCTAATCCCAGGTCCCCCCAGGAATAAACTCCCCTCTGAGATCTCCCTGTTTACTCCGAGAAAGGAGCCACATGAAACCCAAGCAGGCATACCCCTAGCCAGGGTCAGAGACCCCGAGAGGAGAGAGGGAGGCGGTGGAGGCAGGCTGGTCTCCTCCCTGCTCTCACAGCACAGGGGCCTGGGGACCCCACTGGGCGTCCCCATCACGCACTCTGCTCACGATTGTGCCTTGGTTCTGGGACCGCACCTAGCACTGAGTTCTGCACTGGAGCACGGCAGGGGACCCTTTGGGAGCCCACAGTTTGTTGGGAGGGCACCAGGTGTACTGTTAGGGCCATGGGTGTGGCCTCTTTGGGGAAGTCCAGGCCTGATAGAAGAACCTACTCTTCATCCGACCCTTTGGCTAGACTCCGTGTGGGCGGAGGTGGCAGGAAGCCACAAAGAGCCACAACTAAGAGAGTACGTGACACACTTTCCAGACTTTCCTCCCCAGTGGTGGATATTTTAGTAGCTGTCTTTGTTGAGAGAGACAGAGAAAGGGAGAGATTTGTTTGGGATGAGTCATATCTACCGATTTTCATCTTTATCTGTCAGTCTCAAGGGTTCTTAAGGCACTTCTGATTGCCAAAGTTATTCTACAATGATGTGTGATTGAATTGTGTGTCTGTGTGTGTGTGTGTGTGTGTGTGTGTGTGTGGCCATCTGATTGAAAAATAGGTTTGAAATGGATCCCAGTAAAAAGACCTTTATAACTAGACAAATTATGGCATAAATAAAATTTTGAAATCACACACATAGGAATAATTATACCCTAAGCCTTGTTAAAATCTATTACTTTAGGCACTTATTTAGCAATCTTATATTAAGAATCTACTGTGTATGAAAAAAGGGAAAACCCGAATACAGTTAAGGCCATAAAGCAACAACTTCAGCTTTATATTTTCAGCCCTTGAGCATAAAAACACCGAGTCCAGAGAGATCAGTGGCCCACAAGCAGGTGCGAGGCTGGGACTGGGAAGAAATGACTCTCCCTGCATAACCACAGGTCTCATCCCGGGCTTACACTGACCCATTGCCCTATCTGGGTAGCAGCCCACCCAAGGAATGTCCTCTGCCCTTCATTTTTGGGGTAGAGAAAAATTTTAAATTCCTGGTGCTGAGTTCCAATGTGGACATGGTGAAAAAGTTCTGTTTCTGCCCAGCATTGGCTCCTGTGACCTATGCAGCTTAGCAAGTCACCAATGCCAGGTTCCACATTTTTTTTTAAAAAAGATACAATTTCTTTATTTTGAAGCCCAAATTCGGGAATGTACATGAAACTAGATGTTTCCATCTCCCTGTGTCTTTGGCTCTGTGTGATGCTGTCTAGATCTTTCAAACCTTCGGCATTGATGGGCTCAATACCACCTTTGGCACTTGAATTTCTCTCAGGCACAAATAAATACTAAAATCAGTTTTAGGGAAAAGTTGATCATTCTGAGATCCAGGGAGGATGACTGACCACTGGGTCAGTCTGTGGTGGCAGAGGAAAGCAAGGATTTAGTCATGTCCCTGCTCACACAGAGCACCATGCTGGCTCCAGACACCAGCGCCTAGCCACTATGATGACAGTTATGTGTGAAGACATCTACTGAAGATGATATGTGTGTGTGTGAGTCTGCTTGGACTGCTATAACAAAATCCCATAGACTGGTGGCTTGAACAAGTTATTTTCACACAGTCCTGAAAAACAGAAGTCCAAAATCAAAATGCCAAAGGGCTGGTGGGCTCTCCCATTGGGTTGCAGATAGCCGCCATCTTGCTGTAGGCTCACATACCCCTCCCTTTGTACATGAGAAAGCCACTGAGGTTTTGGGGGGGGACTGAGCTGAATCTGTATGTCAATCTTCCTATCTCAGCAACACTAAGTCCTGTGTCTTCCACTTATTAAGGTTTTCTAAATTACTTCCAACAATGTTTTTTTTTTTTTTTGCAAATTTTAGTGCACATGTTTTATACTTCTTTTGCTAGATTTATTCTTAAGCATTTTATTCTCTTTGATGGTATTGTTAATAGCATTATTTTATTAATTTTTACTTTGAAATCATTATTGCTAGTTTATAGAAATACAAATTGTTATTACTAATTTATACACATAAATGGAATCTTACACCCAAGTGGTCATTTAGTCTGATAACTTTCTGAATGCTTTATTAGTTCCTGTAAGTTTTAGTGAATTCTTTGGGATGTTTTTATATGTAGAAAATCACCACCTCAGTGAACAGGAGCCCTCATTGCTTTTAAGTGCTTGTGTAATGACATCAGGTCTCACCCAAGTAACCCAGGATCGTCTCCCTGTTTTAAAGTCAGCTAACAACGTTAATTACATTTGTAATTGTCCCTTTACAAGAGTACCTAGGTAGGTATTTGATTGACTAGTCAGAAATAAGACTATTCGAGGGACACCTTTAGAATTCTGCCTGTCACGAGAATTAAATTTCGACGTAAGACCCCAGGCCCTTAAATCAAGGAAATTGCAGCTGAGGAATCCTGTCCCTCCCCAGCCAGCCCTGCAGCCTCAGCATTGTCCCTTCCTTTGACTCCCTGGAATGTTGTTGCCTACTTAGGAAAGGAAATTCGCTGCAGCCCTGGATGTGACAGAATGCCACGGCGAGGAGGAGTATGAAGACCCCAAGCTCCAGACGGTGGACGTGTGGCCACTGATGGATATTCTGCCAGCCCGGCCTATCAAGGAGTCTGAGTATGCAGGTAAGCGGAGGCTGCCGCAAGTCTGAAGGTGCACATCTGTGATGCTGTACCATGGTGATTAAGGGTGCGGATTCTGAAGTACACAACCCTCAGTTAGGATCCTGCCTCCCTGGCTTCCTGGCTGTGTGACCTTGAGCACGTATTTGGAAGTCACTTCTCTATCAAACCCAGATTTGTAATAATAGAACTCACCCCCACAGTTTTGTAGAAGATTGCGTGAATGAGACACTTTGCTTTCACTAGAGGACCTGGCACCTAGGTAGAGCCCGGTACCTGTCAACTGTCATTCTCGCAATGAGGCCCCTCCCGGGGCCTAGGAGCATGGCAGAGGGTGGGCAGGCAGGGCACGGGCCACGTGGAGAGGGTTAAGATGGAGTTAGCATGGTAAAGGAGAGGAGGAAAAGATGAGATTTTAGCTTGGTTGAGCAGCCTCTGGGTAACTTCTAGGGCATGGCAGTAAATTCACACCTGCTAGGAGGGAGACCTGGCCTACCTTGCCTTGGGCTTTTTCCCCTGGGGCACACAGGGCAGTGTGCACAGGGTCTCCAAACCCTAGCCAAGACACACCGTGTAAAAGGAAAGAGAGAACCTGTGGGGTTCCTGAGGGCCTGGCCCACTGAAATGAATCCATGGACGTTTTTTAGGAAAGAATCATCTTGCAAATAATGATGGTAATGACCTTTTGTTCATTTACTGAAAAAACATTCCCTAAGTAACTGCAGTGTTCCAGTTACTGTTTTAGAATTGATCTGGGAGGAAGGAAGTGTGGCCCATCCCCTCCTGAAGGTCTCCATCTAGTGGCAGAAACAATGTTAACAGAGGACTATGTGACAACCTGTCAAATGACGGCCAGGGCTGGAGAGGGTGGGTAGGACTTAGGGAGCTTTTAAAGGATGGCAGAGCACAGATTTTTTTTTTTTTTTTTAAAGAAAATGTGGTATATATACACAATGGAGTATTACTCAGCAATAAGAGAGAATAAAATCATGGCATTTGCAGGTAAATAGATGGAGTTAAAGAATATAATACTAAGTGAAATTAGCCAATCTGAAAAAGCCAAATGCCAAATGTTTTCTCTGATATAAGGAGGCCGGTTTCACAGTCAGGTTGGATGGGGAGCATAGGAGGATTAGAGGAACACTAGAATGGCCAATGGGGAGGGAGGGGAAGGGAGGGGGCAAAAGGGTGAAGAAAAAAAAAAGATGGTAGATTGAGATGGATATCATTACCCTAAGTGCATGTATGAAGTCACGAATGGTGTGAATATACTTTGCATACAACCAGAGATTTGTAAAAATGTGCTCTATATGTGTAATATGAAATGTAATGCATTCTGCTGTCATTTATAACATCTTAGAATAAAAAAAATAAAAAAAAATACATGACAGCAGAATGTATTTTGACATATTATACATATATGGGGTACAACTTCCCATTCTTGTGGTTGTACATGATGTGGCGTTTCACTGGTCATGTATTCAAATAGGAACAGAGGAAACTCATGTCCGATTCATTCTACTGCCTTTCTCATTCCCATCCCCCCTTCCTTCCCTTCATGGCTCTGTCTAATCCAGTGAATTTCTATTCTTCCCTACTCCCACCCCTTATTGTGTGCTAGCATCTGAATAACAGAGAGAACATTGAGACTTCCGTTTTAGGGGGATTGGTTATCTCCCTCAGCATGATAGTCTTCAGTTTCATTCATTTACTGGCAAGTGCCACAATTTTGTTCTTCATTAAGGCTGAGTAATACTCCATTGTGTGTGTGTGCCACATTTTCTTTACCCATTCATCTGTTGAAGGGCTCCTAGGTTGGTTTCATAGCTTAGCTATTGTGAATTCAGCTGCTGTAAACATTGATGTGCCTGCGTCACTGTAATGTGCTGATTTTAAGTCTTTTGGGTACATACTGAGGAGTGGGGTAGCGGGGTCACATGGTGCTTCCATTGACGGATCTTCAGCATGTCCCCGGTGGATGAGAAAACGAAGGACAGCCCAGCCCAGACTTCAGCGTGGATCTGTGTGAGCCTGAGGAGCAATTGCCCCCCTTGGCGCCTCTCTCTCCTCAAGGGATACGTGACGGGGTGGTTTGCTTCACCCCATGTTGTGATGATTCTGAGTTTGTAGAGGTGTGCGGATTTGGGGAGTTGGAGGGTCTGACTTCGCCGTCTCTCTCTTTGCACAGATACGCGCTGCTTCAAGCGTGTGACGGACACTCCTCTGCTTCAGGCCAAGGCCCCTCTGCCCCCGCAGGGGCAATCCTGGAACATGCGGGCGAGGCGAGACGTGAGTAAAGGCTGGACCCTGGGAGCCCAACGCGAGCAGGGTACTTCCTAACTGGCCAGGAGCCCAGCGGGGGGGGGGGGGGGGTGGCCCCAGCCAGGTCCCCAAGGCATCTGCCCAGGTAATGAGCAGGACGGGCTCAGGGGGTTAAGGAGCTGACTCATGACTGGTAGGGTCACTGGTCCTTTGGAAGAGTCTGGAAGGTAGAAGAACTAGGACTTGTTGAAGGTTTGCCATGATCCCGGCCTCAGGCCTCGGATCTCACGTAGGTCTCATCCGATCCCGCTGCTGCTGTCTTTGGAGCCAGGACTTACCACTCAGCTCTTTCCAGTCCTCACATCATTCTGCCCAGAGTCTCCGCCCAGTATTCTGAACTGCTAACGGGGTGGTCCAACCACCTCTCCAAGCCTCTCTGACCTCATCTGCAAAACAGGAATGAAAATCTCTGCCAAGCTTGCTTCCTCCGAGGGCTATTTGGAAAACTACAACAGATAATTTTATGAACGTATTTTGTGAATGAAAATGTTCTAAATATACATGGATTTTTATTTTTAATAAGAAGCTTGCTAATATTTAATTTTCTTAATGAAGAAATGCATAAAATAGATTAATCATCCCTGGTGCTGCAGGGTTATTGACCATAATATTTTGATGCATTTCATGTCTGTATTTTCTATGCAGATATATTTCATGCAAAAGAATTCTTGTTGTATATGATATATGCCTGGTTTACTCTTCTTTTTCACATTGAGTTCTGGTTACAAAATAATTTTCCATTTGATAAACAAGGACTCAGAAGTAGAATTTTTATAGATCTATTATACCCATTTTTAGATTTTTTATTATTTTTCTTAGCCATTGAGTGAAAACATTGACAGTTTCTATTACATATTTTTAAATTTCCTTCCTGAAAAATCGTTTTGATTTACTTCCCTAGAAGCCGTGTACAGGAATGTCCAATTCCTAGACCTCACACCAAAATGGGATATTACTTTTTTAATCGTCTTTTTTTTTTTTTTTATAAAAGAAAAGATCTCACTGTTAACTTTTTCTTATCTTATATATTGTAAGTTCACATTGTTTATAACTTTTGGACTTCCGTTAATATCGACAATATCTCCACCTGTTTGTGCACCCATAACAAAATATCTGAGCCTGGATACTGATAATGAACAGAACTTATCTTTCACCATATGGGGAGCAGGAAAGGTGAGATCAAGGTGCCAGCATCTGGCAAGGGCTTTCTTTCCGTATCATGCCACGGCAGACATGCGACAGAGATGGGAGGAGTGCAGTGGAGAGAGAGAGAGAAAGAGAGAAGGAGCCACAGTCCCTGTTCTGTAACGACCCCACTCCATGATGACAAACCAACTCCCAAGACAGGGCCTGAACCCACCCAGGAGGGCGGCGCCCACACAGCTCAATCACCTCCCAAGCTTGCTGGGCCTCTTGCTACTACTATTATGGCAATTCGGTTCCACCACAAGCTTCAGGGGGACAAACATTCAAATCTCGACAGATAAGAAAAGGAAGGTTCACGCTGTTCCAGGCAATGCCACTGTCACAGAACCTATCCACTGCCCGCTCCCGGCAGAGACACGCCTTCCCTGGACACGCCCACTCCAGGCTAAAGAGCCTGCCAGGGACACCTGTGATCGCAGACCAGGTAGTGCAGCCGGATTCCCTGTGCCCATGAAACCGACATGCCAGTGGGAAAGAGGCGCCGTAAGAAGTACATGAATGATGGATAGGCTCTGTGGCAAGTGCGACATGCTTTGAAAAAATAATTGGGGCAGGATAAAGGACGTCCAGGAAAGCCTTCCTCAACAGAGATCAGACTCAATGAATGAATGAGGAATAATCCTTAACATAACTTTGCAACATGAACACCATCGTCCCCATTTGAACAGCTGCGATTTCACAAACTGCGTGCCTCCAGGCCAGTTGCTCACCTACTGCGTGCCTCCAGGCCAGTTGCTCACCTACTGCGTGCCTCCAGGCCAGTTACTCACCTTCTCTGAGCTCTCACGGTCAGGGCCCATTTTGGCCCCAGCACCTGGCACGTTGCCATTATGTGAGCGGTTCTCAGTAGATGTCGGCTAAATGGATGAGTGTGAGCCGTCGTCGTTTGAACGAGTCTTGGAGAACCAAGCGCTGTTCCGCAGGAAGGAGAGTCCACTCTCTGCCCACACTGTCGTCTGTTCACAAGAACATTTTCTCAGTCTGGCCTTCGAAGTCCCCCCACTTTTCTACCACTGTTCTCAACCATCAGCACGATCTGTAACTGCGGCAGGGACACCGGGGCAGTTTGACAGGCAAGAGGCGTCAGGACCCTCTGGAAAAGCACGGCCCATGTCTGGGGAAGGAAGCACTCCAGAGCGGTGGGACCTGGGGCTGATGACAGTCCTGGCCCCGCTGTGCAGGGGTGGACACGCTCAGCTTCCTTACCTGAGTCCCTGACCATCCCGTGTGTGCAGAGGTGAGCCCTTTGTGGGTGGAGTGGTTGTTGTTGTCGTCGCTCAAGAAAAATAATCCTCATTTGACTGCTCTGAAACAACTGTAAATGTTGGAGAGGATGTGGGGGAAAAGGCACACTCATACATTGCTGGTGGGACTGCAAAATGGTGCAACCGTTATGGAAAGCACTATGGAGATTTCTTGGAAAACTGGGAATGGAACCACCCTATGGCCCAGCCATCCTACTCCTGGGTCTATTCCCAAAGGACTTAAAAACAGCATATTACAGTGACACAGCTATCTCAATGTTTGTAGCTGCGCAATTCACAATAGCTAGGTTGTGGAGCCAACCTAGATGTCCCTCAGTAAATGAGTGGATTAAAGAAAATGTGGTATATACGCACAATGGAATTTTACTCAGCAATAAAAGAAAATAAAATAATGGCATTCGCAGGTAAATGGATGGAGTTGGAGGATATAATGCTAAGTGAAGTTAGTCTGTCTCAAAAATCCAAGTACCAAATGTTTTCTCTGATATAAGGAGGCTAGTTCACAGTGTGTCGTTGGATGGGGGTACATAGGAGGATTAGAGGAACACTAGAACAGTCAAAGGGAAGGGAGGGGAAGGGAGGGAGCAAGGGAGGGGAAGGGAGGGAGCAAGGGGGGGTGTCGCCGCCTGAAGCGATTGCCACTTGGAGCAACGAAGCCACAGAAAGAAGTTCATAGGCAAACTGGAAACCAACAGCCTTTTTATTTTCTGATAACTTCTCTCTCCGGCTCTAACAACGACTCTAACACGCACCACCAAAAAAACCCACAAACAAAATGGCGCCGACCAGATCCGATCTCGGCTGAAGTCTCCCGAGATCTCGGGCCAAGTCGTCAATGTCCAAATATCTCCATGGCCCGCAGCCAACCGCAATCTCAGCCATCTTCCCAATCAGGGCTCCTGCAGGGGGGGAGAAAAAAAAATTGCCAGTTGAATGAGATGGATATCATTATCCTAAATGCATGATTGAAGACCTGAATTGCATGAATATACTTTGTATACCAATAGTTGTATGTAAAAAGATGCTATATACGGCACTATGAATTGTAATTATTATAAATTTTAAAAAAAAAAAGATCCCGTTCTTTTCCTTCACGTCATATTTGTAACTTCCAATCCCAACAAACTTCTGCCTTTAGCTAGAGAACCACAGACTCACTCCATGAAGTCAAGGGAGACCACGAGAGAAAAAGAAAATGACCAGAGAGGAAGGAGGGGAAATTGGGCCAGGAAGGACGTCATCTTCTAAGTTAAAGAAGGCCTTAGCCTCAATTCAGATAAAGAGAGAGTTTTACTTTTATAATTACTGTTTGACTCATCAAAGTTTTTATGATGAGCAGATTATCTTTTTCCTTGCCACCTCATTTCCAGGGGTGGAGTCTTCTTTCGTACTTTTATGTTGAGATCAAACTATCTGTGAAACGGGTCATCAATAACTCCTACAGAGGCCGGTTCTCATCTTGACTCCTGGGGGGGCTACGACAGTCTTGCCCCACACGGCTGCTGGCTTGGGGGCACTTACTGTGTACCAAGCACTGTGCTTGGTGGTGGGAGGACACAAGGGAGCCAAGGCCTTCCTCTAACAGAGGAGGCAGCCAGCCCAGCGGGAGGGCTAGGATCAGGCCAGCACCTGAGGCAGAGAGCACCCAGCTGCCTGGCTGAGCGGCTCCCTGTGGCCTCTGCGTAGCCCGGGGAGGACACCAGCAGAGCAGGCCCACACTCCTCTAAGGCAAGGTCATCAGTGCCCCTGGCTGGAGCCGCTGCCTTCCAGGACCTTTGGCAAAGAACTGAGACTTCTGGCTTGTTCCAGGGGAGTTGTGCTGACTTCTAGAGCAGGGACTGCTCAGCCTTGTCCAGGGCACAGGCAGCCCCCCGACACACACACACACACACACACACACACACACACACACACACACAGTACCTAGCCCCAAACCTCAACAGAGCTGAGGCTGAAGAACCTGTGAGGACGCGCCCGTGGGGACAGCTTTAGAACCCAAGCTCTCGCCTGCTTTGCGCCCTCGAGGTCCAGCACCGTGGCGGGGTCGCGGCAGGCACCAGGAAATGCACAGCTGGTGGAAAATGCGAGAAGTCCAGAAGCTTCCCTGGGCCCGGGATCCTGTACAGATACCATCAGCGGCTCCTGTCCTGGGGGACACCAGAAACTCCTACAAACGTCCACCCAAGACACCAAGCAGAACTTGGCTGCCCAGGAGAACGAGCAGGAGCCTGAGGAAGCCCCGAGGAAGCCCCGTGCCAAGGCCCTGGCATCCTGAGCCCGGTCGGGGCCATCAGAGAACCTGTCCTGCACCCCTAATCAGGCTAGGAGGGGATGGGCAGAGGACACTGGACAGACCCTTTATGTGGGGCAGGTGCACAGGAGTGAGGTGCCCCAAGAATACTACCCACCCTCCAGCACGCGGGTCCCCACGGGTGACTCCGGAGGAGCGGAGACTGCTGGCGCGGCGTAGGAGCCCGAGTCACAGGAACTTCCAACCAGAGCTCAGCCGGGTCAGCTCTGGCCCACCACGGCCACCTCGACCCGGTGCCCTAAAGAGAAGCCCTCTGCCCGGTGCCGGTCTGTGCCTAGGCAGGCAGACAGGTGGCACTTAGGGACAGCGTCCTCACCTGCCCCTCCCTGTGGCCTGGCTTCCTGCACTCAGCCAGCTGAGCACAAAGGTCTGTGACACATCAACAAGGACTCTGGCGGAGCTCCGTGTGACGCGGGACACCCCACCTTCCAGGCACGCTGTGTCACACCCCCTCTTGTCCTCACAGGGAAGCTGCTCTCTTGCTACCTCCATTTCACAGATGCAGAAACTGAGGCTCGGCCAGGAGAGTGACCTGTGCTGTCACAGCCAGCGCGTGGTGGACGCAGCATCCGAGCCAGCGCTTAGAGGGGCCGCGCTTGGATCCGCCTGCTCTGGGGCTTCCCTGTGCCTGATCCATGGGCCGATCTTTCTAATAACCCAATGTGCCAACCGGCCTCAGAGTCTCTAAAGATGAGGAACCTGCAGCTTTTCATAAGATAAGCGCCTTTCGCAGGGTCTCGTCTCCCAGCAGCAAGAGACAGGGCCTGCATTCCAACCCGAGCCAGTTAATGACAAATACCACCAGGCCACGGAGCCCTTCTCTGTGGCAGTACACATTACACATGTCCCTCCCTGGCCGCCAGAGGCATCCGTGTCGTGTCCCCCTTCCCCCATGCACCGGGACTTGCCTTGCACACTTGTCCCTGGGATCCACCCACACAGAGCAGAGGGTGCTAGATGACCTCAGAGAGATAATAGTGCCATCTTGTCTTCTACAGGTAGACAAAGCTGTTCCCAAGGAGAGGAGAAGCCACCATGCCAGAGGTAAGTCCCCAGTGTGAGAGAACATCTACTCTATTCCTGAGGTCTTGTGCTATGGGTGGTGACAATGGGGATTTTTCACAAGGTGATCTACTGAGTCACCCTTCAGGAAATAGCTCGTTTAGAGTCAGGTATGCTTGTGCCTTCTCGTTGTGTTACCTATGGAAAGAGAAATGGACCGATAATTCACATTTTGTTGCATAATGAGAAAGGGATTGTTTTTGGAGGCATGGGTTACGTTTAAATATATAACTGTTTGGCTTCTTTAGCCACATACCCAGAAAAATCACAAGGTAGAAATCTTATGTAAAATGATGATCAATTGACATGAAAACAGATTTTAAAGCTTCAGGCTTAACAATTCAATTTGAAGATGAAAATGCAGACACCAGCCTGAAAGGAAATAATCAATTTCACCCTGGCCAGAAGCACAAATGAAGTCTGGCTGGGGGTGGGTTAAGAGGACCAGGTCCATCACAGTGACTCTCACGCCCTCCCTGGTGCCCCCTCCTCTAACGGGAAAAAAAAAACGACAATCTTGTATCCGTACTTCCCAATAACCGAAACCTACCGACTCGCCTCTTGCATCTGATCCTGTATTCCATGGCGTCTTGCTGGTGCCACCTTTTCTTTAATGAGACAGTGTCACAGTTGGGGTCCCAGCAGGAGACAGCACTCTCAGATCAGAGTACTTCCAGGAAGTTCACTTGCAAAGGAGCTACTTCCTGAAGTGTGCAGGGCGGGGAGAAAGGACAAGAGGGACAGCTGGGGAGCTGTCTGTCTTCACCCTGGACCCCAAAGAAGGAGGGGACAGCTCCTATGGGAGCTTCCCAATGGCTGAACTCAGCCAGAAATGACAGTGTGGCTCAGCCTGCTGTGTCCCTGATGGCCAGTGTCCGGCAGAGAGCGGGCTGGAGACAGAGCGGCCCTGCAGGGGAAGCGGGAGATGCTCACAGCAGGCAGCAGAGTGCACAAGCAAGGAAGAACCCAGGCTCTGCTACCCCACTGTGGGGCCCTACACAGGCGCCCAGCCTCTCTGAGCCAGGCTCTCCTCCTCTTCACCTGTGCCGTGGGCAGGGACCCTGCCGTGGTGCCCCAGCCCCCTGCTCATCTGCAGCCTGTGTGGCCTCACAGATGCCTGTCTGACTCCCCTCCATCCACTCCACACCCCGACATACCCAGGAGACTTGCATCCTTGTATTTCTTTAGTCCTTAAAAGTGGCGAGACCTTCCATGCACACAGCACTTGATTTAGAACTCAGCTCCGTTGACCGATGCATTTTTATTCTTAGAAAGGGTATTTTCATTCCTCTTGTCAGAGAAAGGGACCAAGAACCCAGAGGGTCATCATCATGTCCTGGGTCATAACAGTATGCTTGTAGGCTTCCACTGAGAAAAGGGTCCTGGGGGGAACCAATGAGAAAGGACTGCATTATTATTCTATTTCTTATAATTCTCTGAGAACAGTGTCCTTGCTTCTTCAGCTCAAAAGTTTATTCAGCCATTATTCACATCTATGACTATTTATTTCTCCATCTGTGTATTTATCTACCCTTTGCTTGAGTTCACAAAGGTATTGGAGTTGTTAATAAAACCTTGAACAGTAAGAGAGGCAAATTTAAATCCTAGGGAAAATCTAGATAGATGATATGATTAACATAAAATGCAGGATTGTCACATACACACTGCTAAATTCCATTAAAATCAAATTGCTAGTTCACTTCTGAGCTTCCTGGTAGCATCAGCAAAAAGAGAATCAAGCTCCTTTATTTCCCATAACAAAAGGCAAACCAATTCCTTAGGGAAAGCAACAGGACCTATCTCTCAGGATTATATTAATGCTGCCTACTGTATACAGCATGCTGGTGTATATCACGCCTACAAAATAAAATTGTTTATTAAAAGTAAACCCCTGTGTCAAATGAGGTCATAACTACAGAGAGGACAACCAGGCTTATGCAGCCGAGGTGTGCTGGCCTGGGAGGAGGACTCCAGCAGACTTCAGCAGGGGTTGCAGTCTCACAGTTTCCTCCCCTGCACTCTGTAATGGGCGGTCCCCCAGTCCTGCCTGGAGGAGCTCCAAGCTGCTGTACAAGAAGGGAGCTGGAAGGGGGGAAATTAACATGGATACTCCCCATTTTTAGGAGCCAGCATCTTGCTGGGAAATGCGTGGATGATTTATGTGTTTATGAAAAAATTCTATATTTCTGATGCAAACACATTCTCAGATAATTTATTCATTCTCACAAAATGTCACAGGAAAAAAAAAAAAAAGCCATATCAGTTGGTTCAGTAAAGGAAGGATTTTCTGGTGATATTTTTTCATCAAGTTGAGCAGTTATAGATTTATGTTAATCTATATTTTATACCATTTTTCTTGCAATCACATCTGACATTATCTGGAAGCCATCAGATTTCAAGAACTTATCTTCCCTGATGCTTGACTGGTTTTTTTTTGTTGTTGTTGTTGTTGTTGTTGTTTTTTTTTTTTCTCATTCCTAAAAACCGGTGAAAGTTTACTTGGAGACAGAGTACTTACAGTGTGAGTTGTTTGCCATGAACCGCTAGCACCCAAGGAAAACCTTCCACTTCCAGAGGACAGCTGTGATTTTCCAATATGACAAGGCTTAGCTTCCTAGAAAAACCAAGGCAGAGAAGGAAAGCAGCTGGAAGGCATTCCCCTGGGCCCTAGGTGTGAACCAAGCACGACCCTCAACCATGTCCTTTTAAGTGCCAACCCTGCTAACGCAGGAACGAATTGGCAGGAAAACACAATAAACCACCCAAGCAAGGAAAGAGAATCACGTGGAGGCAACTGAACACGAAGGTCCAGAAACATGAGCTTGGTTGGAAAGAAGCAAAATAGGATTCCACACCACGCCCTCAAAAGACCTTTTTCCCAGGCTGCTTTTAGACAAGGTTGGGTTCTGCAGAAATTAGAATCAGAATCGCGTTTGGAGTTCATCTTGTTCAACTCCCTGGTTTCACAAGAAGAGGCTCAGCCAGGAAAGAGGCTCACTGGAGGTCGACAAGCAGTCCAGAGCCAGGCTCACTCCCTGCGGGGATGCTTCCAAACCTCCAGGGGGAAGTCCCACTCATCCTAACCACAAGCTGCGCAAACGTGCATTGGTCAGGATACTGCCCCCTAGTGGCAGGACGTGGTGACACACAGTAAGAGTGGAGTTCAGCATCCTGTACCATTCACCTTAAATTACAGAGTTCATCAGAAATAAATTGAAGATTATTCCCCTATCACTTTATGTTTAAGTTTATTTCGGCCACAAGCCACAGATCAAAAGCAACGCAGGCACTGGTACAAATACTTGGATCAAAGTTAATGTGACAAATTTTGTGAGGTTGCTCATTAATGGGAAATACAGAGCAGTATCTTGTCTCATCACCACACAGGCAAAATAATGAGGCTCAGAGTAAAGAAAAGGCATCCAATAACTGCTTGATGCAGCAAATGCATTTCCCAGTAGACAAGCCAACGCGAATAGAACCGAAAAACAAGCTTCTCAATGAAAGAAGCTCAAGAAAATCCGCAGCTCCCAGTAACAATTCCCCGATGAAACTCCATTTCCTGGTAGAATTCCAATGCACAGTAACTGTCTTTACAAAGACAAAATATGCTCCTCCCCTCAAAACCCTTCCAACATCACTTCATATTTATGCAGAATGGAAAACACTCTGTTTTTATTTGCAAACATGGGACATGACCTAGGGGAAACCCCTTCCCATCTGCTCTGGGCTGAGGGGATCCTGAAAAGCAGGACTTTAGGACTAAACCAGAGGAGTCCCAGGCCACCTGGGCCCAGCCCCTCACCCTGGGTGTGGCCTCTAACTCTGCATGTCCAACACGCCTGCAGAGGAAGGAAGGCCCCTTGGGTTTATAATGGCAGAATCTCCATCACCCAGCCCCTCTCGGAACTGAGGCGCAGCATCCCTCAGACTCCTGAACACAAACGAGGGCCTCCACCTTCCCAGGCAGCCCCTCCCTTAACAGCACCAACTGTTTGCTTCCAGCCCAGCATAAGGGACAGCTCTGTCTTCCCTCAGCCTCCTCCCATCGGATCTCGCTCCGGGTAGCAGCTAGAAGTAGTGAGAGGGCAAGAGTCACCTTACATAAAGGGACTCCGCCTGCACTGACCTGGGAAACCCTGAAAGAAGCAGAAACCAGCAGGCTCTCTGCTGCCCCGCTCTCCGGAGCACTGTGGGTCTCTAGGAGGGCATTCAGCACAGAGAGCTGGCGACGGTAGCCTTCCTGGAACTGTTTCCCAGGTCAGATTCCTGAGCACAGGCTCCTTAGGGGCACTTCCAACAAGCTGCCACTGAGCCCGATGTTCTGTCCTGCGAAGGTTCACTGTGTGTTCCCCATTCACAGTGACTCCTTGGGGGTTACATATGTTTTTGATTAGTGTGTTAATTGTACATATTAATGGGGCTCAGTGTGATTTATGGTACCTGTATACAGCACGCACTGATCAAATCTACCTCCCTTTATCCACACTCCCCACCTCCTTCCCAAACTCTAATCAGTATTCAACATCAGGTCAGCTTTTTTTTTCTTTTTTTAGTTTCCACACACGAAAGAGAACATGCAGTAGCTGTCTTTCTGGATCTGCTCATTTCAGTTAACCTCATGTCCCCCAGCTCCATCCATTTTGCTACCTACCATAGGATTCCCTTCTTCTTCGTGGCTAAGTAATATTCCACTATGCATATATACCATGTTTTTCTTTATTAATTCCGCCACCATGAGCCCCTAAGGTGATTCCACACCTTGGCTTTGGGAATTGTGTCGTTACACAGACCTTCCTTGACCCATGAAGGCCACATGCCTTGTGGACACAAACCTGTCCATCCTTCCTGCTCTCCTCGGCAGCCCCCAGGGAATGGTGGAGAATGACAAGCTCGCCCTCTCTCCTTCCTACTATCATTTCCTAATTCCAAATCCTACATCACAATTTGAAGAAAAGACCATGAAAGGTAAACATTCAATGGGCATAGTAAAAGTTCCTCGTACTGTCAGCCTCCGTAACTGTAGGTTCCACACTAGGAGTCAACCAACCAGTGATTGAAAATAGTCCACAAAGTTGTGTCTGTAGTGAATATGTAGAAAATACTTTTCATTACCATTATTACCTAAACAGTACAGTGCGACCACTATTCACAGAGCACGAACGTTGGTCTAGGCTCTAAGAGGGATCTAGAGAGGACTTACAGTCTACAGGAAGGTGTGCAGCAGGTATCTGAAACTCTTGTGCCATTGTACCTAAGGGACGTGAGTGTCCGCAGATGTCGGATTCATGGGGTCATAGGTGAACCCCCCAAGGACTCTAAGGAATGGTGGGGAAGAGGATTTTAAAGCCAGGGAAATATAGGAAGCTCGAAAGGTGAACTGTATCTGATCGCGTCATAATGCAGACTGTAATGTTTGGCACCACATGTATGCTCCACAGCAGGCCAGCTGCTTGGCTGTTCCAGAAGCACCAGGCCCCATGGCAGGCACTGCTTCTGTGGCTCCAGGAAGGCAGGGAGCGCCACCCTTGCCAATCCTGCCTCACGGCAGCCCCTTGGCCTACAGTTGCTTTGCCCCAGCGTCCTGAGCCGCTCGGGGTCACAGGGGACCTCTGGCCTGCTGGAGCTGGGTGTGCAGAGTTCTCCACTAAGTACAGGTGGGACTCTATCAAGTGCATGCAAAATGACACCCAGGGAGGCCTGGGTCTCCCCAGAGGGCCTCACCCAGCCAGGGACACTGAACCAAAGAGTGAGACGTCGGCCTCGGGGGATGTGCAATTGCACCTGTGCTTGGTTAAAATGTGGCTTCTTGAGTGCGGGGCTCAGGGACCCCTCACCTGGTTCAACCCCAGATTTGCGGCTTCTTTAGTATGACCTACGGCATCGTGAACCCCTCTCGATTGAGAGTCCCCTCTGTCAGCTAGAGGATGTAGCAGCACCTCATAAGGTGATTTCTCTGCTTTCAAGGCACAAAACCTAGGGCAAAGGTGGGGGCTCCACTGAAGTGTGTAGCACTGAGCTAAAGACCCGGGGTTCCCTGCCTCCCTTCTCCGGTACCGCCACCTCCTCCTCACACTCCCTCTGCAAGCGGACGCCGTCTCGTGCTCTGCCTAGTTTGCAGGTTAGCCTAGAAAATAAATCTGTTGTAGACGAATTTATCATAAAAATAAGCTAGATGCCTTCATCTCAGAGGCCACGGTTGGGAACCTTCCTTTCCCCACAGCAGACTCGATTGGTAAATGGTGGTTACACTACGTGCATAACGTAGCCCATTTTAATAGTGTATGGGGGAGCATGGCACCTCTGCCCCACGTCATAGGACCACCTTGGAGTGCATCCGGGCCTCAGCCCCACACTCCCTCTGGGTGGGGGCCTCTGGAGGGCGAGTGAAGAGGCCTGGGTTGCTTCTGGCCCCATCTGCATTTCTAGCTTCTAAGTTAGACATTTTCCTTCACTGGGTTACTAGCCCATCTGTGGGGACAGCAGAACTCCGGGGTCACCAGCATTTTGTGAATCCACGCACAGGGTCCGTATGCACAAACGCATGCGCACCTGCCGCACTCCCCTGGTCCTCACTCCTCCGGCCTCAGACCATCCCCTCACCCACCCGCCTGCGCCCTTCCCCACTCCCTGGCCCTCCTGGGTCAGCAGAACAGAGACATCCTTAGGTTGGTCACAGGTACCATGGAGGTCAATCACCCTCACCAAGCCCAGCTTAAAGACTTTCCAAGCACCTGTGCCTAAAACTGGCACCTGCTGACCTTGTGTGAAGGGCTGTTAGAACAGAGGACCCCACCCCCTGACTTTGCCTAACTGGCCCCCTCCCACCACAGCCCAAAGACCAGGTCCAGTCATTTATTGCTGCTGTTAACTTCAGAAAGCGTGGATAGCCTTGGAGATGCTTCTCCAACAGGCCTTTCCAAATATCCATGACCAGCCACTTGGCTCCTAAGCTGCTTCGATGGACGCTTACATAGTCAATCCCCGAGACTAGTATCCTGACACTTCCTCGTAAGACTTTTAGACATATTAAATGTTCTGAGTGAGGCCAAGTTCTATGCAATTTCTCCCAAGTCCATTTCTCTAATTATAGAATATCATGCTGATGATCTATTTCTGAAAGTGTGAGTTTGCACAGTTGTATTCTGAGATAAAGGGAACTGTGTGTATTCAACACAAATTGGATGAAAAGCTCAGTGAAAGCCAAATATTATTATATTTAATCCTCACAATCTAAGGAACTAGATTTCATTATCTGCATTCTACAGCAAAAACATGGGCACTGATACCCAGAACATTGAAATAACTTGCCCAAGGTCAGTTAGTGACAGACATGGGCTTTGAACCCAGCTTGAAAGGCTTCACAGATGCCATTTATGACCACTCTATTCTATCATTGTCTCTTGCAGCAAGAGACAGATTCTTGGCTCCTCCGTATCTTTGTTGCCTTTAAAATCACAAATAAGGATATAAAACTCAGGCCAAGTAATTTGTGTTAAATCATTCACCAAAACTAGGTCTCTAGAAGGGAAAAAAGAAAAGTGCATATGTATTTAAGGTTACTTTACATTTTACTGATAAAAGGACGTGTATCACACAATTTTGAAATGACACAATACTTTTATCGTAATTCCATAGTCAGACGGTCCTTACAGAACACTCTTGAAGATTTTCCAAACTCTTGTATCTGCAGCCAAACCGAGGCTGCTATTCCTATAAGGAGTTGGACACTTTCTAACCTGAGCCTCCTGGTGAAAGAATCAAGTTGTATTTCCTCAATTTTCCACTTTTCACTCAGTCACAGCTGCAGACGCAACCCTTTGAAATGAATCTGCCTTATTATCATCTTCTCTATCGCTTTCTTAAGTCTTGACAAGGAACAAAGCAGGACGTCAGATCTGTAGCGTTCCTTGGTTCTCCTGGTGTAAATTCTCCCGCAGGCCAGGTTTCAGGCTGTGGATGTGACCGTGAACATGGGGTGGGGAAGAGATGCGATTCCGGCTTCCAACCATAGCTGCAATGGAGGTCACAACCCCAATAGCACAGATGGTCCGCCAGGGGGCGTGCACTGCCGCACTGGTTACCTTTGGTTTGATCAATCTTTTCATAATGGCTGTATTTAATACCAGGTTACGAAAGTCTTGAAAGTTAACAACCCGCTTCTGCGGTGTGAGCAAGCCACTCCAACACACCACAAACAGGTCTCTTAGGACTTCATCCCTCGCCAGGAAGCCTGGCTTTCTCCTCCTGTGACACCATGCAGTTCACTTCTTCATGGTTTCTCCCTAGTGGGTTGCAGAGGAAACAGACACATCCTGCCTTATCTCCCCGGAGGAACCTGGGCCTTGACTTGATACCTCTTTTCAAGATTGCAAAGCACTATGGGCAGACGGTGCTAATAACACCTCTGGCCACCAGATGGCGCCCCTGGCGACAGCCTGCTCCAAGTGAAAACGGCTCACTGTTCGAGACTGGAAAGACCTTGAAGAAGGACCAGTTGGCTCCTCTTGTTTGACAGGAAACTTGTCCTAACATTTGAGAATATCTGTGTACTTACTTATTCGGGAGGCAAATTCCCATTTCCCCCTCTAATTTTCCATTGCATGATTATAATAGTAACACAGATATGCAATAAGAACAATGGCTTGAAGAACATTAACTCATTTATTTCACATATAAATTCCCATGAAGTATAAGTAGTCATCCTCCACTTTTCTGGATGAGGATGCTCATTAATTCCCCAATGCATTTGTTTCATAAGCATTGATCAAGTACTTGCCACCATCCTGCCCAAGGTAGTAGCAGAATCAAGATTTGATCTCAAGAAGAAATTCAACTCCAAATCTTACCTTTTCATTATTGAAAACACCTAACTTGCTATTATTTTATTAAACAAGGCATACAACTTTTAAAAACTTGTCAAACTTATCTGAATTATCATCAAAGCTGCAGGGCAGCTATTTGCAAGCTACTTTCATGTCTGATCCAGTTTTCTCACCTGTGAACCCCCTCAAGGTCACATGGCCCCCCACATTGTAGAATGCTGATAATCTAAGCAAGGAGTCAGTGAAGCTCCCAGCCTCAGTGCTTGGCAGTTGGCATATCTGATGTGGCTCCAACCCCCGGGGCCTTGGTGCTTCTGTTGATAGTATCATACATGAAATTTCAAAAGTGACAGAGAAATACCAGCTGGCCAGAGCACCCTTACAATATAGTGAAGACAGAGGACACATGGACAGGGCACCAGAAAGATTCACCACATTCACCTGGAAGGACTGAGCAGCAATCTTGAGTAAGAGGAATAAGGCTGGAGGCATCAAGCTACTTGATTTCAAGTTATCTTACTGGGTGTAGTGGTTAGGGCAGCGTGGCATAAAATACACACACAGACCAGTGGAGCAGAATGAGTAGCCCAGAGCTAAACCTACAGACACACAGTCCTGATTTTCTACAAGAGCATCAAGAATACACAATATTTGGGGAGGGGAGTGGAGAGTTGGCCTCCTCCATGAAAGCTGTTGGAAGGACCGATATCCACATGCAGAAGAACGAAGAGTTGGATCTTTATCCCACATCATGCAAGGAATCCAACTTGGGATGGAATAAAGATCAAACTTTAGAACCCAAGACCATAGAACTCCTAGAAGAAAAAACAGGGAAATGCCTCATGACATTGGCCAAGTCAGTAACTTTTGGATATAACACCAAAAGCACAGGCAACCAAAGCAAAAGAATAAAATAAAATAAGCAAGACTCCATCCAATGAAAATGCTTCTGTGCTATAAGCAGTCAATGAGTGAAAAAGCAAACAATATAATGGGAGCAGATATTTGCAAACCATGTATCTGATAAAGGGTTAATATCCAAAATATTCAAGCACTCACACAATAGCAGGAGGAAAAAAAAGAGTGACCTGATTGAAGATGGGCAAGGGTGGACTTTTCTTCTCCCAGGGTAGCAAAGGGTTAACCAATAGGGAATGCTCAGAATCTGTGGTCATTGGTGAAATGCAAACCAAAGCCACAGTGAAATGCCACCTCACACCTCTTAGGATCGCTATCATCTAAAAAATAAGATGGCAAGTGTGGGCCATGATGTGGAGAAAGGGGAGCCCTTGCACACCATTGCTGAGAAAGTGAATCAGTTCAGGCACGATGGAACTCAGTGTGGAGGTTGCTCCAACACTTAAAAACAGAACCAGCCTATGATCTGGGAATCCCACTTCTGGGTGTACATCAGAAGAACTGAAACTGGGATTTTGAAGATGGGTCCGCCCATGTTCCTTGCAGCATGATTCACAACAGCAAAGATGTGGAAGCAACCTGAGTGCCGTAGAAAGAGGAGTGGAGTATGTTTTCCACCTTAAAAGGTGGACGGACCTGGAAGGCAGTGTTCTGCTGGGAAAAACAGGCCAGGCATTGTGCAATACTGTCTGATGTCACTTCTGTGGAATCTAAACTAGTCAAACTCATAGAAACAACGAGCAGAATGGTGGTCACCAGGAGCAAGGAGGAGGGGGTGATGAGAAGGTGAGGCTCAACCGGCGCCAAGTTTGAGGGATACAAAATGAAAAAGTTCTGCAGAGCTATGCGGCATAATGCCCATTACTAACAAAACTGCTTTAAATTTGCCAAAAGGATAAATATTTTGTTGAATGTTCTCGATCAAAAATGCAAATTCAAAAAAAAAAAACAAAACAATAATAAATAGAGCAGGAGGAACCTTTGGGAGGTAAAGGGTGTGTCTATGATACTGACAGTGGTAGTGATCTCACAAGTGTATGTTTATCCCGAAACTCACTGAGATGTCCTCAGACCTCAGCAAAGTGGTAAAAAAGATTGACTGTGGTTAAGGCGATGTTCTTTTTTTTTTTTTTTTTTTTTTTTTTGTGGGTGCTGAGGATTGAACCCAGGGCCTCGTGAGCCAAGCACTCTACCAACTGAGCTATATCCCCAGCCCAAGGCAATGTTCTGACCACAGTGTGCAAGACCTGTCCTGCGTGAACCCCGAGCCCCTCCAGCCCCTCTCCGGCCCCCCCACCCGCTCTTTCCCCCCCAATCCTTTGCGCTCACTGTCCCCTCCGTCTGGAATCTTCTCCCCCAGACACCTTCAGGACATGCTCCGTCACCCTCCTGAGCCCTCTGACCCTTCGCCTAAGCAGAGATGCCTCCTCAGACCTGTCTGAAAAACAGCCCAGCCCCTCCTCTTCTCTCCATGTCCCTGCTGTCCCCTTCACCGGCTTCTTGGTCTTTGCCCGTCTTGACTTATTCATACTTTTGTTTATGAATTTCCAGGCCCTGCCGTGGGACTGTAGGTAGCAAGGGAATGGCAACTCTGGGTTTTTGGCATTATATTCCCTCACACCTACATTGACAAATATATTAAAAAGAAATCCACACCTGACTTTAGGCGATCAATAAGTTGACGAATAAAAGAAACACTCCAGTCCTTTTCTACACTCTAATACGCTGAAGCAAAATGAACAGGTGTCGCTAAAACAATGAGTGTTGCTGTTCCTGCTGCATTAGAACCTGGATTTCCTCATTGATTCTTCTTTCCAATGAATGGAATTGGTCCCCAGGGAAGCAGCGGTGGCTCTGGAACAGGCCTGTTGGAGAGCCGCCTCTGCTCCCACAGGGCGAGTTAGTGCCAGCCCCGTGGTGAAGCTCCTCAGGGACGCCAATGAGAAATAACGCGAGGGGAAATCGAGTTCAGGTTTGATAATTTGGTGGCTGGAGCCATCGTTGTGTGGCCTGATTTTCCTGTAATAGTCAAAGATGTGGCGCTACCTGGGCGGCGGCTGCATGCGGGGTCGTGGTTTGCATTATTACGGTGCTGAGAACTCAGTGAACGTTTGGAACTTAGATGAAGAGGTCGATTCTATTCATTTTAAAAAATGTTTTCCAAAAATGGAAATGAAATAGGGAGAATGGCAATTTTATTCAATGAAGTCATTATTTTTGACCTGGAACAGGTGTTACAGTCTTCCAGACCAGTTTGTATCATGTTGTTTGGGGCCAGCTGGGAATGGCGATTTTTTTTTTTAATTTTGCAAAATTAAAAAAAAAAATGTGAAGACAAAGTTAATAGAAAGCAAAGTGAAGTAGAGCCCTCGGTGACGTGGGGTGGGGAGTTGAAACCTGTCCCCAGCTCCAGCTCCTGGAGGTTTCCAAGGGTTGCTTCCATCTTTTTCCCCCTGTGACTGGTACAGTCTTAGCTCAGAGTAGCAGCTCAATAATTACCTTTGAATTCAATTGAATCATGGAAACAAAACTACAGAGAAGTCTGAAAAATTTGTTCTGGGCCTCACTCAGGCTGTTTCTGGAGTTAGTTGATCTTCAGAAAATTTCCTGCCTGGTTGGTTCTTACTTTTGTTATCCATTAAATAAGGGAGTTGGATTCTGGGGTCTTCAAAACCTTCTATTTTTCTTCTACCTGGAAGTCTCTCCATGAAGGTACAAGAAAAGAACTCGAATTAATTATACACGTATTTGTAAAATTATACGTGCGTGCACACACACGTATATATAGTGTAAATGTAAATGTAAGTAATGGGAATTCTAACCAGGAACAAGAGGTTCTGAGGGTGCCTGAGGAGTCACACACCACATGCATTCTGGGTGACTGTGGATGAGACAGTTAACTTCCCCACCCCTCATTTCCTTCAAAGGTGAGATTTAATAAGACCACAGAACTATAGCACTTAGCATCATACCAGGCACCTACTAAGATCTCAGCAAATATTAATCAACATTATCATCAATAGCATTTAAAGTAGGAATGATTTCCATTTAAGCATATGTAAGAATAGCACTTGACAATGTTTTCTATAAATTCACTGCATTTTCATCTTGTGTTTTAGAGAACAAATCCATGAAAGGAAACAAGGTAAGTGAAGTAATTAAAACATATTTCTCTCTCTCTCTCTCTCTCTCTCTCTTTTAAGCATAGACATGTGGACCATGTAGAAGCTTAAGATATTACTTGGAAAATATGTTCTAGGAGTTTGGTCATAATTTATAATTTCTATTCGTAAACAACAAAAAATTTTCCCCTTGGAGCTTCGCAAAGAACAACAAATGTAATTTCCAATTCTCCTTCATTTTGCAGACTCCTTTGCCACCTCCTCGGTAAGATGTTGAAAATCGTATTTTGTTTTTGCTTTATACTTAAATGGTTTGTGTTGGCACCTGAAAGGAGAGACAATTGACCCTGGAAAACTGTCATGATGGACAGGTCTAAACCAGTCTCCAGTCGTCCATTTAGTCCCACCTTCCATCACAGTTACCTACCCAGTGTCCCTTCCCTTATTGTTTCTCCATGAGTGTATTTCTTCTTCCTATTCCTTCCTCTTTCCCTCCCTTCTATTAGTACAGAAATCACCAAATCAAATGCGGAGTATGTATCTCATGCCCAGATGCATAGGAGACGGGCTACGCCTCAATCATAAGTCGATACGTAAATTGACTTGGAATTTGGGTGAAGGGTTTACATCATAGAAACATGTTTAAGGAAGTGCAGACTCCAGAGAAATGCAGACACTAGTATATTTCTCCATGCACAGAGAGGCAAGAGCTGGAGCCCTGGCTGCTCACATTGCCTCCTTGGGCCTGTGTGGCTCTGCCACAGCACTGGTGGCAGTCTCTGGCTGTCGTTTCTCTCCCTCCCATCCCTCCCTCCCAGAGGAAAGCGTCTTGCAGTAAACACTGCGTCTGTTCCTCTCTGCATCCGCAGCGTCTACGAAAGTGTCCCATACACTTTATGAAGTAAGAAATAAATGAGTTCATAAAATGGGTGAGAGGGGCATTCGTTGACCTTAAAACCCTTTCCTATTAACTCAGGTCTTCCAGTTTGGGAGAGATGGAAGGCCTATTTTCTGCTTTCCCCCAGGACTCCTAAAACTAAACAGGCAGCATTTCACTTTGAAAAGTGCAAGATGCCCTGGAGAAAATCACATCACATGCTGTAGAAACAGCAACAGATCAAACAGCGGGTGACGGGGGAGGTAGATCTAGACTCCTCAGCGGAATGATCACGCTGACACTTGGAGCTCCCTGGCATGGGTTGGCTGCTCTGCAGAGCTGAGGAGGCAGAGGGCAGGGTGAGGAGCCTCCCTGCTGCAGACGGGCTCAGGCCCCGCCACGATCTTCCCCCAGGCCCCCCACCACTCTCCCGAAGCAGCACCAGCCCCTGCCCCCAGCACCGGCACCGGCACCCGAGAGCAGCGCACCTGTCCCTCAGACCCACACCTCTCCAGAAGCCCAGGGAGGGCCCAGGTGAGAGCCTCATTCTTGCTGCGGGTGGAATGACCAGGGAGAGGGGCGGGCAGGGGAGGGGGGATAGGGAAGCCAAACAAGTCCCTTCTCTAAAGGCACTGCCCCAGGGGCAAGGGGACCAAGGACACCCAGAGGGAAGAGTCTTAGAAGCCTGTGGTTTGATTCTTCACAGAAAGGACAGCCACTCAATCAAATGAGCTATTGCAAGAATGGCTCCCTTCAGGCCTAAATTTGTTAAGGAAAATGTTACTCCCCAGGAGGAAATCAGGACATTGTATATAAAAATCAAAAGGGGGTTCTGACTATTCCGGGACCAAACACTCAGGCTAGGGAAATAGCACCATGCTTTAAACCCCTCCTGTCAAAACCGCTATTGCCATTTTTGACAAATATTTTAAAACCAAACCTCGGGAATTACGGGCTAGTGATGATCTACAGTCCCAAACACGCGGGGCACTTGGCAGCCGACGCGGATCATAAAATGTGGCTAAACACGATGACCATTTTTTCCCATGAGTTTAAATTTCCAAAGTGGCCTTCTTTGGGGAGATAGAGGCCAGGCCGTGCCCCACCCCCTTCTGCTCTGTGACTGTGGCACAGGGCATGACTTCTTCTCCAGAAAGCATTTCTCAGGAATCATCCCAGACATTGAGGCCATCAGGCCCATTCTGAGTGCGGGTTCTGGTGGGGACACAAATGGCCAATGCCACCGCCCCCCTCCCCCCACCGTCTGGTGAAGGTCTCATCTTTGCATCTTCACAGTCCCACATAACAGACTTCTCCCAAGGAACCCCCCTCTCGTTCTCTGTCCCAAGGCGTGTCCTTCTGGTCTGTGGGAAATGGCACGGGGTCTCACGTCTGCGGTCAAACTGCCGCGTTGAGATTGAGGTTCTGCGGCTTGTGCGCTGGCGCCTGGGGACAGCGGTTCCCAGCTGGGGACAACTTTGCCTCTCCTCCCCCCAGGGGACAGTCTGGAGAGAGGTGGGGTTGCGATGGCTCGGTTGGTTGGTCGAGGGATGGGGCTGGCATGGAGTGAGCCGAGCAGGATGGTGCTGAGCACCCCACTGCGTGCAGCGCCCCGCACAGGAGCATGAGGCCTGGGAGGTTCTTGAGCACTGGGGAAGAGACCCTGCCTCAGGCCACCCTGAAAACCTGAAAAACAAGGTACAGACGTTTTTTGAGGCCAAGGTTTTTCTCAGTGGTGAAGGAAGAAAGGAATCAATGTCCAGCACCTGCCCTGTGGGCTAATGTGCAGATTCAATATCTCTGATATTTACTGCATGCTTGTGACCGTGAGCCCCTTTCTATGCATGCCCTTCTCACCCCCTTATAATGCCCTGAGATTCTAACGCAGCCCTCCACTCCAAAGGGCAAGACTAGCTCATTTAGGTATCCACGCTTCCTGGCAGTGACTGACACACTGTCGTGGGTGGTTGGACCAACATGTATCTCCTGCTGCAGCTTCCAAAGGCCCCTAACCTTTAGAGCAGGCGTTGACAAGGTTGCTCCGTTTGGATTTTCACTTTCAGAGTGAGACACAGAAAGGCAGCGACAGAGAGGCAGTAGATCCCCCTGACCTATGCACGGGGTCATCAGAATTGGAAAGACAAAACGCACCATCCAGAAACTCTTGGTTGAAATGTTAAGAACCGGTCAGACCACAGAGAAGTTAGGAGGCAAGAAACGGGACTGATAAAATACCATCGGTGCTGAGGTTATGTGATGTGAAGAAGAGGCTTTGATCTTTTTTTCTGCTTCTTTGTGCTGGAAAGAACAGAACCTCGGGCCCCAGAAGGACCGGGTTTGCATTTCACCTGAGCTACTTCTGGCTACATAATTCCAAAAAGCTCTTTAAGACCTCTGAGCCCTGCTGTCCTCCTGTCTAGAAAGAAAATCACACCTCTGTGCAATGGGATTGTGAGAAGGCGGTATGGATTTCTGCAAATGGCCTAGGATAATATTACCACAGCATAGGAAAGAAGGAAAGAAAAATGGTGACCCGCCATCCCCATCTGTACCCAACAGAATTAGAAACCAGGAACCCTGTGCTCCCACAACAAGAAGCTAGATATGCCCTGGCTTTACACTGAATGAGAAAGCTTTTCAGAAGGCACTGTCCAGGGCTGGGGCCACAGCGCGTGGTGCAGCACTTGCCTAGCGTGTGTGAGGCCCTGGATTGATCTCCAGCACTGCAAAATGATCATTAAAAAATTTTAATTGATGTGCTAGCCCAGTCTCTGAGTTGCTGTCAGGTAGGTAAATCCCACGTACAGCCAGGGCTGAAAACCAGAGGGAACTAAGTACTAGGAATATGCCCCCACAAGACCCTGGAGGTCCTTGAGCCTTGTCTGTGCCCACGTTTCCAACATCTGACATCAGGCTCCCCCGATCACTGAAGTGTCCCCCTACCACCACACCAGTCCACAGTGCCGCCACTGAAGTGGTGTTGGTTTCTTGGGAAGCTGGCACTTGTGTCTCTGGGCCCTGTCGTAGCAATTCACATCCACCCGATCATTTTTAGGTGTGTTGGAAACTGGGCGGGATCTCTTTGCTACAGACACCCCAGGGAGAAATGGCATGTTGTCCTGTCACCTCCTCCAGCAGGGCAGTCGATGGGACGTAGGTGCTCAGTAGTGGTGCCCATCACGTCACCAAGCGTCAGAGAGGTGAGGTGACTCAGTCCAAGCCACAGGATGGCACGTGGCTCCTGAGGGAGCTGAGGCCTGCAGAGGCTTCAGGAGCACGGGGATGCCACCAGGCAGAGGAGCGGGTGCTGAGGGGGAGAGCTGTGACTTCCACTGCACTCGGGCAGGGTCCACATGGGTGGTCAGACAGCTTTAGTGGTGACCCGGGTCACATGTAAACAACCATGTGAGGCTGGGAAAGTGTACCCCTCCCCTCCCCAGCAGCTGCTCTGCAAGGCACTGGGGAAGTGTCGCCCCCGCCAGGCAGGGACTGTGACGTGCAGCTGGCTCTTAGCTGCAAGGATTGCAGGCAGCCTGGCTGTGGCAGCTGCAGCCCATGATTGCCACACTGCCCTGAATGGCGGCTGTGGTCCCAGCTATTGTCTTTAAGCCCCTGTTTATCTCCACCATTCTCTTTTTTAAAGCTAAGTCTTGGCTTCACAAAACAATTGCTGAATGGAAGCACATCAGGGAAATGTCATTTAGATCATTCATTGGCAACTAACTTGAGGTCTTTGAAGTTTGGAGAACGTGGGTGGGATATTCTCAACCATTTCTGCACCGTTGATTATTATTGTTACAATATCTACATATTTAATATTTCTTTGCCCAGTTCATTTTTTTCTTCACCCAAGTGAAGTTAATTAAAACAAAGACTTAAGACCATAAATAATTACAGCACAGGCAGTTCCAGACCAAAACTTTGACCCTGGGGAAATTTCTATTAAAAGAGATGAGATGCAAATGTTAGATTGGTGCTTAAGAAATGCTAACCACTGGGTGGAAGCTCTCTCCTGGAGGTCCTCTGAAAGGGAATTAAAAAGGGAGGAACTTCACAACTATGGCCCAACTGCAATTTCAACACCACAGCCATGCACCACATAAAATCATCTTGAGTGATAATGAGAGCCACCAACAACATTTTCTGCCTTCTGCCGGCACATCAGGCCCAGATGGAGCCTTTTGTCTGTATTAGCCCAGCTATTCCATGACTGCCTGGATTTGTCCATTTTATAGATGGGAAGACTAAGCTTCAGAGAGGGAACTGAAGTCATCAGGGGTGACAGAGCTCATAGATGACGAAGAAAGGATTCAAATCCAATCCATTTTAAACTAAAAGATGTTCAAGAAGGCCCACATTTGTAGTAAATGGTAATATCCTTACACTTATGCTAAGCACATATTATGCAAAGGAAATAATGTGAGAACTCTTTTTCCAAGTAGTTAATGGCTATGTGTCCTTGGCCATCTCTGTGGACAAACCGAGGAGGTCAGAGAGGCTCCCTTGGAGGCCACGTGGGCCTGGGTAGGATCAAACTTGCAGAGGCCAGAGGGCCTCACCCTGCTATGCAGAGAGGAGCTTCCTAGAGTCAGTCCCCACATGGTCTTAAAATTCAGTTTGTTAGCATTATATTCTCCAACTTCATCCATTTACCTGCAAATTGAGTAATATAATGTAAGTGAAATTAGTCAATCTCAAAAATCCAAGTACCGAATGTTTTCTCTGATATAAGGAGGCTGGCTCACAGAGTTGTTGGAAGGGGGTACATAGGATCAGAGGAACACTAGAATGGTCAACGGAAAGGGAGGGGAGGGAGGGAGTAAGGGGGGGGTTGGAAAAAAATTGGTGATTGAATGAGATGGATATCATTATCCTAAATGCATGATTGAAGATCTGAATGGTACCATACAAGCAGTTGTATGTAAAAAGATACTATACTTGTGCATGATGAATAAGTAAATAAATAATAAAAAAATTAAAAAAAAAAAAACAAAAAAAAAAAAAAATTCAGTTTGTTAAAGTGACACATTCCAAAGCCCTTTCCTGAAACCTCAAATTTCTATCTGTAAAATGCATTGCTCTATTTCTAAATTGAGTTATTTTACCTGAAGAGAAACACAGTCACTCTGCTTGTTATGCAAATGTGAACTAACTCGAGCAAGATAGGTTAAGGCATCTCAGACGGGAAGAAGTACTTCCAAATTCAGTTACATCTACTTAAATATCTGAAATGTCTTTATAAATTGAGAATACCTGATTTTTTAAGTACTTCTAATGCTGACAAGGTGGTTTTAAATTCTAGCAACCAAAAACTTTAACAATTTTTGTAAATCTAGTAAAGTAAATGTATATTGATAGATAAATATAGAAAAATTCAATTTCTCATGCACAGTTTAAATGCTTTACGAATGGGGTTGATTTAAATGCTTTTCAAATGGAGTCAAATGTGTCTTGACTATTGTAACTGAACATTGAAAGTCTAAAATCAATCGTACATTTTAAATTGAAGCCACACAGTGAATCCGTCAGCATTCCTGCTATGCCAGAGTCTCTTAAACGTTAAAAACACTGATTAGTCTCAACTTAACTGCAAAATAATTAATAGTACCGGTGTTTGTTCTTCTTGGTTGCTTCTGACTACATCTTTTTCTTCTTGCCTTCTGACTTAAAGGTAAGGGAGGCGCAGAGGTGCTATCTGTTTCCGATGGGCTGAGATGATTATTAAAAGCTGTGGAACCCAAGGATAGTGGCCCTAGCTTGGAGATTTGAGATCAGGAAAGTATCTGAGTGCCATGTGCTCTGGAGCCATTTTTCCCAAGACAGAGAGACCCAGAAAGCTCTAAATCCACAGCTCCCGTGAGGTTGGCGTGGCACCTCAACTCCCAGCATCCTTCAGTTCCCGTCCTTTCACTGACGGACATGGGTGTCTGGGACAGGCACCACAGCCCACATCCTTAGTTCCCATGGGGAGTTTGGCCACATTCGAACAACTTGCCCACTGAATGCCCCATCTAGCAGTTCTCACAGTAAACCTCCAAGATGAGGACACCTGTTGGCATTTTGCAGATGAGAAAATGAGGTTTGGAGAAGTTGACTTGTCAATAGAATGAACATCTGGGAGATGATGCTGACCCTCAGCCAGTGTCCACAGCATTGAATCCCACATTGGATTCCTTCCCTTTTCCTTCCAGTCTCATGACTCTCTCCTGTCTCAGGTCCCTTTCATTGTCAGTAGGTCTTTTCTTTTACACGTGCCTTCCTGGGCTGCCACTGTACCTGACAGCTTCATTTTTAAACCCTTTACATTTCTCAGAGGAGAAAAAAGAATGGAAAGCTTTAAAATCTAGCTAATAATAGGTCTGACTGTGCTAATGAAATCTGACATGGAAATCAAATGTCAGGAGAAATGACAATGTTATTGAAATTCTCCTAAAACGAGAAGCAAGTATATTTGTGTCCTTGTAGTCACTACCTTTTATATTGGCTTTTTTCCCTCAGAAAATTATGAGGAAAAAATAACGTGCTTTAGATTTATAGAAGAGTGATAAATATCACACTGGACTACGGGCTGTTAATTTGGCAGTGACAAAGTTTTATAAGGGCTCAGGATGACTTTATCTTGGCCATTATGAATTGGATTTTATTAACACCATATTTCTTTTTCATACAGACAGATAAGCTTAAAGGACCTAAGTAGGGTAAGTAGCAATTTTGTTCTGGGAAACAAAAAGGGGAATTTGTGCGCATTAGGTGTCCACATTGAGCAAGAGCCTCTCTGCTTTGGCTACTTTACCACACTTTGTTCTTGTTGTAGCCATGCTCAGAATGACTGATCCTCCCTGTTCTAAAGATGAGAAACCTAAAGTTAAACAGGTTATGATCCAGAGGGTAGACCAGACCTTCCTCTACCCCATGGTCATACAGTGTTGACAGACGCAATGAGGAGCATGCCCCCTTGCCACAGGAAAACACGAAGCCTCCCTCCTGGCTTCCACCCCCCACTGCACAGGGATGAGGTGTTGGGAACTGTATTGCTCTACGCAGCTTGATCTTCACCAGGAATACAGGACTGCAAAGTAGAAGACAGAGGAGATTCAGAGCCACAGCGATCTGGGTGTGAACCCTGCCCTGCCTAATACTAGTGTTTGTGAAGTTTGGCAAGTGCCCCACTCACCAGGGAGAGAGGAACATGTTTCTCTGCAAAGTTGTGATAAAGTCAAAGTCAATGCATAAATGGCCAAGGGACCAGTAGAGGCTCATCAAGTAGCAAGGACGTCAGGCAGAATGGCACTATCACAGAGCCCTCCAAGGCTGCATGTCCTTAAGTTCCCAAAGAGAAAGTTCCTTAAGAAAGCGACAGGCCCTGTGACTGATGAAAAGCTTCCGTCCACTGGCAGGAATGGACTTGCCTTGCTCACACTGGACACCTAGGGGCTCAGTTCTTGTCTTGTATTTGCCCTACACCTCCATCTGGACTAGTGAGGCCTGTTTCCTTCCTTCTCTTCTTTATATTTGTTGGTTTTATGAGAATGCTAACATCAGAAGTCTCATGTCCAGTTTGTCACTCAAACAAGACACTTGGTACCTTTAATCCCTGAAATCCTCAATGGAAGCATGTAGAGAAGGATCAGTGCCGGATGAGTGCCCTGGTACCACAGAGGGCTTCTCCACACTCCTGCTCTCCTGGGAGTCGTGGGAGCTCCTGAGCACCCCAGAGAAGGAGCAGCAGGTCACAGTGCTCTTGCCGGGGGACCCTACACATCTAAGGTGCCTGAATCCAGGGCTCAGCCTCTAGGTTGGGTTTCTGGGCCTCAAGTAGAGGCTGGCTGCCACTCAAGATGACTTCAAGTCTAAAACACAAAGATCAGTCTGAGAAGACATGTCCCCCCCCCCCCCCCCCCACTCCAGCCAATCACCAACAAGAAAGAAGGAAGTGGGGACGCAGCAGGGAGCATGCAGGGCTGTTGATTTTCTTTGCCTCTGTGGCTGGCTTCTGCTGGAAGCTGGTGTCCTCTGAAGAACAAGGTCTAACAGAAATACTCATTCTTGCTTAAGTTTTGCCAACATGCTTCTGCATTGTTTGTCTAGGCTGAGATTCAAGGTCATTCCTCCATTGCAAAAGCCCATCCAGGAGGCAAACGCCACGCTTGTGTGCACGTTGAGTGATTGCTTAATTATGTCTTGTAAAGTAAAATATATTTCAGCAGAAATGATGTGCTGACTCAAATTCACACGGCACTCTGTAGTTTTCAAAGTGAGTAGAGACTCGTAGTCTCATTTCATCCTTACAAAGCCCTGAGAGGGGGAAAAGGAAGACAGAGGTGTGACAGATTGCCAGTTTCCACAGATGGCAGAAGATAGGCCAGTCCCTGAAATCTCCAAGCCCAGGTCTGCTCCCGAAAGTCCTGACTCTGCCTTAAAAATTAGAGGGACAGCCAGAGCTAAAATAAAAAGAAAAGATAGGAAGGAGAAACTAAGGGAGGGAGGGAGGGAAGAAGGAAGGAAGGATAGAAGGAAGGAAGGAAGGAAGGAGGGAGGGAGGGAAGGAGGGGAAGGAAAAGAGAAAGCAAGAGGGAAGAAGGACAGACAGCAGGAGGTGATATTTCTTTCTCATTTGAATATGTTTATTTTCTAACAACAAAAAAGTTAAAGTAGAAAAACCAGAGAAATCGCACTTTTCTAACTGCATTGATTTTAAATTCAGAGCCCTCAAGCAAAAAGTTGGCTGGGTCTCAATGAGATAAAACAACTGCTCCCCCAGAGGGAAGCTTCTCGGCTGCTCTTACCTCTGCCTCCCTCTCCTCTGACAGCCTGAGAGCTCCTGCCTCTGAGTGAGCACCTCGAACTGCCAGGTTCAAAGTCCTGGGGAGGCCTCTGTGGGGAGGCTTCCAAAGCACTGGCTAGGATGGATCATGGCCCTTTGTACTTGGTCATGGATTTGCTTTGATTTGCTCTCCTAATGAACAGTATGTCCTCCTTCCAGAGCCCCAGGGGTACCATGGTCTTTAAAACAAAAAGTTCTGCTTGCTGGCTTCAGACAAGACATAGGATGCCTCTGTGAGCCAGCTGTTGCTACAGGTTTCTTATCTATGGAGCAAATGTGAGTTGGCAGAGCTGGGCTTGGGCTGGCTTAGCTGCAGGATGGCTGCGGGAATGTGGGCAGATGGCATCACCTCTTTGGATCTGTAAGCCAAGGACATTTCACATTTTTAAAAAATATTTATTTATTTACTTTAGTTGTACACAATGCATTTACGTGGTGCTGAGGATCGAACCCGGGCCATGCACGTGCTAGGCGAGCGCTCTACCGCTAAGCCACGACCCCAGCCCCAACATTTCACGTTTTTTGTACTTCAGATTCCTTTAATAATTTGATACTGAATTAATATACCTTCCTCGTCCCATCAAAAATGTATGCACATATTTATAGGGAAAAACCATTTTCATTTCTAAAGGTTCATAAACTTCACTAGAGTACCCATAGCCTCCCCATCCCACAGGTTAAACAAGTTCCTATGAAACTGCCACCTGAGGTGTCTACAGGTGACTCAACACATGAAATAAACTTCATATAATTACTCGTGGTCAAACATGCCCTTCAGCAAATATCATACCCACTGTAAAGATTCTTGCTTCTTGAAGAGTTCACTGTGGTGGGGGATGCCAGTCCAATAAATGTGGACATTTTCATAACAAAGGACAGTCAGGAATTCTGCCACTTTTAAGGAAAGAAGGAGAAAGGAAATGTTCGGGAAGATTAATGGCTGTGTTTAAAAAGGACAATGCAAGTATCTTCTGCTCATTTTTAAATTTTAAACATTTCAGAACAAGTATACATAAAAGATTACTCATAGCCTTGTCACTGAAACACAGTCTCTGTTGGTATTTTATATCTCTTCAACCCTGTTTTTTGCCTACACACACATGTACATTGAAAATATACTAGCATGTAAATGTATGATGGGCCCAGCTTTTATTTTGAACTTTACTGCTTGGCTGAGGCAGGATCCCAGGGCCCTCCCAGTCCATCCTCTACGTCGCTACTTTCAAATGCCTTCACGAGTTCAATAAGCAGGTATCACACTGAAATTAACAATTCTTATTTCTCTGGACACGTGATGCTGTCCAGCTACATGACACTGTAAATCATGAGGCTGAACACCTTGTACCTGCAGCTTGGTCCAGAGTTCAGGTTATTTCTTGGAAATAGTCTCATTGAGGCAATTGTTGCAATAGGGATGAAGTATTTCTAAAACCCTCAAAAACTATGGTTAAATTGCTTTCCAATAGAGTCAATGCAATTTGTAGAGCCATTAGCAGAGAGTATGCTTGTCTGCTATAGCATACAAAAAGTATAAAATGTTGGGTTTTTTGTTTGGGCTTTTAGAGAAACATAGATTTTTTAAAACTCTATACTAACAAATTTTTTTCAAAATGCTACTATATTTTTAAAAATCTATGCTGACAAAATTCTTTCTGAAATTCTACTAACCAAATGTCTTAAAAGCACATATTATATATTATATTAAATTCTGTAACACTTAAAGTCACTCGACTTTTTTTTTTTTTTTTTAAATACAGGTCCTTGAAGCAGAAAAAGGTGAGATCTTTACCTTAATTTTCTTGCCCTACTGCCATTAGAATGTGCTGTTTCTAGATCTCTAGTCACACTTTACAAGCATTGTTCTGAAGCCCGGATTGGAAGGATGTGTGTACAAGGTGAAGGGACTAGAGGGGTCAAGGACCTCATGGTCCACTCAGAGTCCTCTAATCTAAGCAAGAAAATTTAAATCTTGGTTGAATCAGTGGTCTTTTTTCAGCCTAGGTACTCACCAAAAGGAGTCACACTGTCACCCTGCCACTTAGCAAAGACATTGCTGTCCCACTGCTGCGGAGACCTTGGTGTTTTTGCCATGAATATCACCAAGTGCTTGTGCCTTCACTCACACACACACATACACATGCACACACACACTTACACTCATGCATGTGCATGCACACACACACGCACATGCACACACACACACACGCACTGTTGGTGCCATTATTGGAGAAGCATGCTGTCTGACACCCACTAAGTGGCAGGATGTGGAGCAGGCAGTGCCTGATGCCCACCTTGGTTTGAAATGCCATCCATTTTGAATGATAAAATATGTTCAGGGGCAAGGGACCTGCCCATGGCCCAAAGAGGGAACCAGAGACAGCACGGTTCCACAGAGCAGCATGGGACACACACCTGCTGCCAACTCGCCGTGTGATCTGGGTCAAGTGCAGGTCCTCCACGGGTCTCAGGTCTGCTCTTCTGTATACATTGAGGAAGTTAAACTCAAAGAGGGGCCTAGGGCCCCTGATGGAGCAGTGGGGTTTCGGTGACAATTTTAAATGATTTTAAAAGTGAATGAGAACATGTCCTTCCCCGCGGTAAATCTCAACATGCAAACTCAGGTGCTGTTGCACCAGGCTCCAGTGGTCATCAGCACAAAACGCGACATGGCTCAGCTCAAGAGGGCCAGAGGCTCTCAATGGCTGCTGATGGCACAGAATGACTTTATGGGATGTGTTATTAATGGACCCGTCAGTGGCTCCAGTCACATTTCAAGTAGCCACAAAGACTTTTAGTTTGTGACCAACCTTGGACACAGCACAGAGTAACATCCAAAAACAGTGCCATCCGTGCCTGCATGCTTCCCTGGCTTCATTACCTACAGTCACAACTGGGAGAGGGTTTATGGGATTTCATATTCAGGAGTAGTCTGTGCCCTTGGTAATTCTGGATGGCTAGTTAACTCCATCCTTGATAAAAAAAGGAAATAAAAAGCAGCAACACCAATGGCATATGTAATTACTAAGTAACTCCAGTGGGCATGCTTGGCAGAACTTTTCAAAACTTGAGGATCAAGAGGAAAACAATAAGAAAATATGGCCCTGGTGGTAACCAGCTGGGGACTGCCAGTTGACACCAGATTCCTGGAAGCTCCCTTGCCCTATCGTGGGAAGGGTCAAGAACACAGGTGTCTTGTGCTGGCACTGGGCATGCTTGTCCCCTGCATCACCCAGAGCAGTCATTTGGTTTAACTTTCTTCTCACCAAGAGCTCAGCTCAGAGCTCAACTCTCAGAAGGTCCGCTTTAGCCCCACAGTCACTCTGGATCCCAAAGTAGGGCTTTATTTACTTCCTGTCACTCACACTGTGTGAAGTGCAAGTATTGATGTATTGCATGGCTAGTTCTTGTCTCCTGTGGAACGTAAGAACCACATCTGCCTCCTCACTGTGACCCCATATTGTGGAAGAAGACCTATTTCCTAGAAGCTGTTCAGTAAATATTTGCAGAGTGATGTGAGTGAATGAGAATCAAGCTAGAAGTTCTTCTAGACCAACTGGTGTAGAATAATCCCTATGATTTCTTCCAAGGCAATACTCCACATTGCCAGGAGATCTGGTAATGTCTGTTCCCAATTGTAAATGCTCAATGTAATTTGTATAGTCTCAGAGAAAAGATACCCGCAGGATCTAGGAGGGTTATAGAGTTTCCAATGATACCTACATCTCAGTAATAACAATCAGAGATTATTTGCATGAAATTACGGCCATTCCGGTTGGCTTCTAACAGTCTTGGATCACCTTCAACATGCAATCTGACTAAATCATGTCACACCTTTGCAGTGTCCCATGACCAGATGAGGCCAGCACCATCCCTCTCGTGGCAAAGCCGAAACACTCGGAAGATTCCTCTCGCCCTGACCAGGTGAGGAGCCACGAAGTCCTCCTTGGGTTGTAGCTTGGGGACAGGCCAGGCACTCTCTTGGACAATAATTACCAAGGCTTCTAAAACACGGAGAAAAATGCTTGGCCTTTGATTTTGACAGCCAGTGTTGAGGCCTCAGGGGGACCTGTGAACTCCAACTATCACTGAACCTAATCATGTTGTTCTTTCTCTAACTTATGACCGACCATGTGTTAGTGAAGTGGGGGGGGGGGGTAGTACAAATTGAATATTAACTAGATCAGATTAACTGGAATGGGTGCTAATCAATCTTGGAGGAAAATTTGGTTGTTTCTAGTTATTCTCTGTTGCTGTCCACATCAGAGCTAATACTAGTCTCTTTGGAACAGGGCTTCATGGTGTTAAAAATGCATTTCCAATTACATAATTGCCTGACAGTGTGACAACTGTCAACTCCACTGAAGAGCTGAAGACACAAAGCCTCTGGCAAATGATTCATTACCAAGGTCACTTTAATTTAATAGTGGCTTCTTCAAAACCCAGGACCTCCACAAAGTCAGTGCTGCAAGCTCGCTTCCCCACCCCACCCCACCCTGGCCAATGCCTCTGACCTCAGTTCCTGCCACTCCCTGCACACACTGCTCACAGCTCAGGGAGGACTTCCAGCCACCATGCTGCCCTCCCTGCAGGATGTGTGCACGGCCTGCTCCTCTGCCTGTGACACCTCCTCCCACACTGCTCCCCGCCACTCTCTCCGACCTGGGAGCCCTCTTTCACCCATCACACCCCAGCTTAGAACCAGACGAAATCCGGGAGCTCACTGTTGCTGCTAGCCTTTAGTTTGTCTTTATTCGGTGGGGTGCAGCAGAACGGTGGTTGAGCAGGACCTACTGGAGTGAGACCCCTGCCGTCACACCAGTGAGCGGTGTGACTTGGGCAGCATCTCTGTCTCACTTGGGAAGCTCAGAGCAGAGCCAGGCATGAAGCAAGAGCCTGGTAAATGAACACCAGCTCTTGGTTCCATTGGCAGACCTGCACGTGGCACCCCATGCCATGACGCCACACGCCCCTTCCCTTCTTCCTCGCCTTGTCCTACTTTGTGCCTTTAGCAACAGTGTTCTCGCCCTTTAGCTTGTGGGTATTGGGACTGTCACTTTATTCCCCTTACCAGGCCATTTCCTGTTCAACCCTCCAATGTGACCCAACATCAAACAGAACACCCTTCCTCCACATAATTTTCTAAGAGAAAAATATATTGTCATGGTGAAGAACATAATGAGCTTTCAGTCGGATTCTTACCTGTTGTAGTTGTTTGATAGATTTGGGCTCATTTTATTTGCTTATTTAATTTATCGCACAAAGTCTCCCGATTCTAGCATAATTGCCTTTCTTAGAATTATGTCCCAAACTAACTCTAAATGTTGGTGTTACTCCGTCTATCTGAGGTCCTCCTCTCTGTCCCTTGAGGCCTACACAATCTCAGACCGCTCAGTGCCCAATGTCAGTCCCCGCTGATAATCCCCAAGCCTCCAGCTTCAGCCCAGACCTCCTCTCCTGGCTCCAGACCACATACCCAGTGCTCCTTCGATAGTTCACAAGCATCCCAGCTGATTCTGTTGAAAATTAAACTTCATTTCTACTCCCACTCCCAAACCAGCAATGTCCTCCTGCAACCTTTCTCACCTCAGTCATGGTGAACTTTCTTCCCATCGTCACTCTTCCCATCCAATCCATTTCCAACTCCCAAAATTCTACTCCGACATATATCTCGAGTCTCCCTATTTCTCCCCTTCATCCCCAGCTCTCACGGGTGGACCAGTGCCATCAACTCTCTTCTGTATTGTTGCGATAGCCTTCTGATGACACTGAGAATCCCCATGCCCTCTTCCGTCCCTAGGGAGCTACCTCTTGAACTTCTGCAGAATAGGGCCCATATCCTGGCTTCTGAGACTTTTGCACACTGCCCTTCTGCAGGGAGCACCCTGTCCCTCCTCCTTTCTACCCCTTAGGGTCAGCTCCCTCAGCATCTCACCCAGAAGCCGTTCCCGGGAACCAGGGCAATGTTGTCCGTTAGTGACCTTCCACTGCCTCAGGGACGCGTGCTGTGCACACCTTCTCCACGGTGTGTGCCAGGTGTGCTACGATCATGATGCAAGAGGGTCTCCCCTGCATGAGGCAAGCTCCCCCAGGGCGGAGAGCACGACCGTTCATGATCGTGTCCCCAAACATATCACACATCTAGAAAGTGCTCAGCGTGTGTTTGTTAAATAAAAGAATCATGATTTTTATCTTAGTTTTTGTTGGGTTATTTGGGGATTTTTTTTTCTTCTATCCTCATAAAGTCTGTACTTAAAACCTAGAATATCCTTAGAGGATATCCTTCCTCTTTCAAGATTTCCAAAAACTTCTGGAAAACTAGAGCAATTGGCTGCTTGTTATTTGCCCCGACATTTAACAGAAGTGTCCACTGGCTCCCAGTGAAGGGATCAATAGTGGAGATCCTGGACAGCAGAAGTCTGACTCTCGGCGACAGCACACTGTGGTGCCTACGGGCCTGCTGGCATGTTCTTGTACAAAGCAAGCAGGAGGCCCCACGGGCTTCGCTGGGGGTAACAAAACCCAGATCCAGACCCAGATGATTTCATCAGTGCTAGGAAAGGGTCAAGGGCCAGATAATTAACCCAGAGGCTCTCTTAGTCCATGGCACAGCCCTTGGAACAGAGCAGGTACCATGTAATTAGATTTAACTGTCTTGGCACCTGGAGCTCATGTCCATGATGCTGACCACAATACAAAATGAACCAGAAAGTTAGAGCAATGTGTTAAGGGAAGCCACTAACAGATAGCCTTAGAGCATCAGTTTTGTGTCTAGAGATGCATATTGCTATTGTGATGGTCTCAGAGCCTTATGATCCCTTTTTCTTTATGGAACTCCTTGTAATAGTCTATGTTGTTTTCTCACCCAACTCCCATTTCAAGACGGAATGAAATGCCTTTACTCTTCTTCCCAGCTAGAGGTGGCTCTTGGTTGGTGAGCAGTTTCTATAGAATAGGAGCCCCAACCAGCTGAATATTAATTTCTATGACAAAGTACAAGGCACGTCAAACTCACGACTTTAAAAAGTAAAAAAAAAAAAAAATCTGCTCTGTGCTCGCTGCAGTGACCTGGGAAGAACTTCTGTGGGTCAGTCTTTGTGTTTGAGATCTAATATTTGCTGGCCTTGGGCAAGGAGGGGAAAAGCCAGTCTCTGGTTGCCTTAGAAAACCAACAAGTCTTCTAGCATGTTCAGTAAAATATGAAGTGCTTTATAAATGCAATTTCAGCCGTTACCACTGACCTTGCCCCTGGGTGGAGTGTGAACACCACAGGAAAGTCTAACATTCTATCATTTCCTCTAGCTCTTCCTTCGTGCCAAGCCGCAACAATCTGCAAGACAGAGGTAAGGGCACTTTAAGCTTGTGAAATAAGCAGGTAAGGCATTACACTATGATATTCCTTCACGTGAATTAGCTGTTGTGTGTGAACCTCACAGTCACTGAACTCACAGGGACAGATGTGAGTAGCTCCTTTTCAGTGATTGGTAATATTCCATTGGGTTAATACGACAATTTTAATTCACAATTAAGTATAATCACTGAGGTCTTTTCCAGCATTTTCCTTTTATGAACAATATGTTATGAACATTATTGTAGATGTCTTCATTGTGTCTCTTTAATGGCCTCAAATGTATTATCCATGATAGATAGGTCAAACCCACAGGCCCCTGTCCTCTCCAACAGTTGATTTTGATGAATAATTTTCCCAGTCCTTTGGGTGTAATATTCATGTACCTAAAAGCAATCTGGAAAATGGAAAAAAAAAAATGCAACTGAACCCTGTTACAGATTGATCATAGAGATAAAACTCAGATGGGCCCACGCAGAAGTTTAGAGCAGTGCGTGGACACAGCAGCCGTGACTGTTGGAGGGGGGCTTTGATATTATGAGTTTATTTTTCCCAAACTAGATCTGCCATGTGCCTCTGCCTTTCTGTCTTCGCTTCCTAAAACAGGGTCACGCTGCAAGAAGCAGACCCCAGGAGTGCAGGGGAGAGCTGAGGGGCGCTGCTGGCCTTGGTCCCACTCCGCTTCTCTCCCTACGATGGGTCACCTTTGAGCAAGTTCATTCTTTGAGCTTCGCCCTCCCCATCCATAAAGTTCCAATAACTCATCTTCATGTACACACACACACACACACACGCCCCACACAGCCCTCTGCTTGATACAGTAGGCAGCAGATGTGTTCTCAGATCCTGCCTTCTTTTCTGCATTCCCTTCTTTCTCTCTGACCACTGACCTCAGTAGACTTCCCACTTCCTCTCTATTCTCCTCCTTTCACTTCTGCTATTCACCATCTGGGCTTCCATTTTTTCTGTTCTAAGACCTAGATGAACTCATTTTCCCTACTCTGCAGAAAGCTGTGATTAACACAATGGAGTCATTTCTAGGAATTCCCAGGGATCGCATGTCAGGAATAGTAGTGCTAACAGTCAGATTTGGAGTATAAGATCACTAGATTGGCACATCTGGGCAGAAAGTCCAGGGGCTGAGCAGACCCAGAAAGGGCATCGCTAATGGGATTTGCAGTGATATGAAGCAGAGCCATGACTTAGAGAGGAATCCAGAGTCTTAGCTTGAAAAATAAAACCATGCCAGGTTTGGTGGCCCATGCCTATAATCCCAACAACTTGGGAGGCTGAGGCAGGAGGATCGCAATTCAAAGCCAAACTCAGCAAGTTAGCTGTCTCAAAATAAAGCACACAGAACGGGCTGAGGATGTGTCTCAGTGGTAGAGCACCCGGAGTTCCGTCCCCAGCACCAAAATAATGATAAATAAATAAATAATCTTGCATAACACAAAGTAAAAAGCAATAGAAGACTGAAATGGTCGTGTTAGAGAAGGGAATGGCCTTCACCAGCAGGACCCCAGGCAAACACCCTAAGGCGACCTCAGGTGGATCATTCTACTGGGATCGGGTAGATAGTGCTCAACTCATCTCGGAGGATGCACGGTTCCGTAAAGCAGTCTGGAGGGAGCAGGGGAAACGCTTTGGCCTCCACTGCTTCTTCTTTCAGTCAACAGACATGGACCAGGCTCCTGATTCATAGCCAACAGTGGGGGACGTCCTAAGGAGGCAGAACAGCGGCAGCCTGGCCCTCCTACTGACCTGTGCTTAAGCACGTGCGAAACTCCTCCACCGGCTCACTCGTGTTGATTCTGCTGAGGGAAAACCCCGTCTGGATCACGGGTCCTTGGCAAGGTTAGATGTGCAGAAAACACTCCCCACCCCCCGCACTCCGGAGCCTCAGCCTAGCGGGGCCTCTCGAGCACGTGGCTTCAGCTTGCATGGCTCAAGGGTGGACCTTCACAGACCCCAGTGAAAGCCACATCTCCGTGGACAGTGAGGTTGCTGTCCTCATCTTACACCTGGGACAAGAACGTGGGGAAAGTTTAGTTCAGTCACTGGTAAACACTCTTGCTCTCATCGATGAGTTCAAGCCAAACTCCACGGAGTGATCCACCCACATGATTTTGTGCAGAACAAAAACATGATGTGACATGTTGGATGAGGGTCTAGGAATGCCTGTTGGTACCCCCAAATAGTATCAGTATTATTCTCTGAAGTTGGAATTGTGGAAGATTTGTTTTCCCTTTTGTTTATCACTTTGTGGATGGAGGGTACCTGGGATTGAACTCAGGGGCACTTGACCACTGAGCCACATCCCCAGCCCTTTTTTTTGTATTTTATTTAGAGACAGGGCCTCACTGAGTTACTAAGTGCCTCGCCATTACTGAGGCTGGCTTTGAACTCGCGATCTTCCAGTATCAGCCTCCCGAGCCACTGGGATTACAGGCATGCGCCACCATGCCCAGCTTGTTTATCACTTTTGTTTAATAATTTTTTCTAAACTGGGAATGGAACCACCTTATGACCCAGCCATCCCACTCCTGGGTCTATTCCCAAAGGACCTAAAAGCAGCATACTAAAGGGGCACAGCCACATCAATGTTTATAGCAGCACAATTCACAATAGCTAGGTTGTGGAACCAACCTAGATGCCCCTCAGTAGATGAGTGGATAAAGAAAATGTGGTATATATACACAACGGAATATTACTCAGCAATTAAAGAGAATAAAATAATGGCATTCTCAGGTAAATGGATAAAGTTGGAGAATATAATGCTAAGTGAAGTTAGCCAATCTCAAAAATCCAAATGCCGAATGTTTTATCTGATATAAGTAGCCTGATTCACAGTGGGGTTGGGTCGGAAACATAGGAGAATTAGAGGAACACTAGAAAAGTCAATGGGGAGGGAGGGGAAGGGAGGGAAGAAGGGGGTAGGAAGGGAAAAAAATATAAAAAAGAAGATGGTAGAATGAGATGGATATCAGTATCCTAAACGCATGATTGAAGACATGAATAGTATGAATATACTTTGTATACAAACAGTGATATGTAAAAAGATGTTCTATATGTGTATTATGAATTGTAATGCATGCTACTGTTATATATACAACAACTTCAAATTTAAAAAACACTGGAAAACGTAAAAAAAAAAAAAAAAATAGGAGCCAGGCGCGGTGGCGCACACCTGTAATCCCAGCACCTGGGAGGCTGAGGCAGGAGGATCTCGAGTTCAAAGCCAGCCTCAGCCATGGCAAGGCACTTGGCAACTCAATGAGACCCTGTCTCTAATAAAATACAAAAAAGGGCTGGGTGTGGGGCCCAGTGGTCGAGTGCCCCTGAGTTCAATCCCCAGTACCAAAAAAAAAAAAAAAAAAAAAAAAAAAATAGGGCTTTTTTGTGTAAAATTAATTTAATGTGTAACATTAAACTAAAAAGTCTTCTAGCAAATGTCAGTGAAGTAATTGATTAAAATGTTTTAAAAGTTTCAACAGACTAAGTGACATAAGAATTTTAAAATAAACCAGGCACAGTAGTGAATGCCTGTAATCCCAGTGGCTTGGAGGGATCTGAAACTGAGGCAGGAGGATTATAAGTTCAAAGCCAACCCCAGCAACTTAGCAAAGCCCTAAGCAACTCAGCAAGACCCTGTCTCTAAATAAAATATGAAACAGGGCTGGGAGTGTGATTCAGTAGTTAAGTGCCCCTGGGTTCCATCTCCTGTACCAAAAAAAAAAAAAAAAAAAAAAAAGAAAGAAAGAAAATATTAGTGATTACTGATACCAGTATGATTTTACAACCTTTTATCTTAGGCTACCCTGCCTTGCCTGTTACTGACCACCTGCCCGGTGATTCGTGCATTTACATTGTGTCAATCTCTTCATTGCTGTGGCCCTCCTTTACTAAGGAGAGTCCTATGTCATAGGATTATAAAATGCAAATGCAGTGTTCCCTGTATGTCTGAAGAACTTTCTTTACTGCTTCCCTGATTTTATAACAAAATTGACTCATTATTTGTAGCGGAATACATGCTCAGAATTTCATTCATTCAACAAAGATTCAAGCAGAGTTTCTGGAGAAAATTCTGCAGCAAAATTGTTTTGTTGAACTTATTCTCTGAACAGACTACAAGTGCATAACTGCTTCCAGACACTCTTTGTTAAGCAGGACTCTTTAAATATTCAAGCAAGGCTTTGCAGGGTTGAAAAATAATAAATCAGTTGCCACAAAATCATGAAAAATTCAAAATCACTGAACACTGTTATGAATGAAACACAAACTATGTGGCAGGAAAAGCTGCTCGTGGCTGTTTTACTCTCAAGAATGCTCTTACTGCTTCAACCCATGCTGAAAAGGTAGTGATGGTCATTTAAACAGCGACTCTCTGTATACTGCTGTACTATAGTCTAAAATAAAGTTTTGAAGCCAATCTATTCTGTGCCAGCATAGCTGTTAGCATTCTCTTGGTCAGAACTCGCCTAGCATCTAGTTCTCCATGATTTCACTTAGGATCTCTCTGTTTCATTACACTCCGTGTGCAGTTAGCACACCAGGGAATTTTTAAACCAACTCACATCTGATTTTTAAATGCTAAGTTTGCATCTCTGGTATTTATTGTGATTGTGAATATTCTGGATCTATTTTTTTTATATTTTTTTATTCTAAGTTGTTATAAATGACAGCAGAATGCATTATATTTCATATTATACTTTTATAGTACATTTTTACATGTCTCTGGTTGTATACAAAGTATATTCACACCATTCATGTCTTCATACAAGCACTTAGGGTAATGATATCCACCTCATTCTACCATCTTTTTTTTTTTTCTTCACCCTTTTGCCCCCTCCCTACCCCACCCTCCCCATTTTGTGCCTATTTACCCTACTTTTATTGACCTTTTAGCTTTTGGGTTTTTTTTTTCCCCTGTGATATATTGGATCTATCTCTTCTTTATTCCCACCTTTTCCTTTCTCTTTTTTGGAAATTGTATATTCCAAAATTATTCTTCCATTGGTTACCTTTAACCTTTAAAGTAAGTTTCCATTTTAAAAAACTGAAGCTAGTATTCTCTTCCCAAACAATACAAATAACTCAAAGCATTTAAGAATATGAATTTTGCATCATTTGAAAGCTTTATTATTTATAAAAGCCTTACTACTTATAAAAATTTAGAAGGAGAGGGTTTCTCTAGCCATATTCTTGTTTTTAAGGTCATACATTGGTAGGTAAAATTCATTTACTATGATAAATTTAATTTAACCTTTAAGTGATTAGTTGTCTGCTACAAATACTTTGATGACATAACTCCATATAACACTCCTAGGCTCAACAGCAAAAGCCACAGTCAATGATACCATCAAGATGGAATTGTCCAAGTCTTGAGAGTACTATTTGCTCCTTTTAGACATCTTGGAAAGAAAGTTAACTTTTTGATGTCAAGAAGCAGAATTAATATAGATAGATTCTAAATGTTATGGTAACTGGTGTGTAAATATTTGCTGGTGTTTTATTTAGCATTTCATCTTAAAAATTCATTGGGTTGAAAGTAGCTCATTCTCTCAAAGTTCTTGTTAATCTATTAACCAGGACTGTAATTTTGGTTATATTTTTAGACTGTATAAAGACTATAATGCTTGTAATTGTCCTCACCTTGATTGCCTTTCTTCCATTGTATGTTGTTTTGCTCAGTATTTTACATAAATATCTTGTTCACATATTTTTAATACTTTCAAAATCTCATGATTTTTGAAAAGTTATTCCTCACTTAAAATTACTAACTTTCACAAACGTCTTGTAATTCCTCCTTGTGCCTCACTCCATCCTTGTGATCTCAATTCAAGGAGTTTCATCTTTTATTTGTGTTTACTGGAAGGACATACAATGGAAATATGTTATTTTGGTTGAAATATATAGAGAAAATGCCATATCAAAACTTGGCAAGTGTGGTAGTATCTTAAAGTTTAAGTTCCAAGGGATATCCTACTCCATCAATGATCTTTTTTCAGTCTGCTACATTAAAATATACTTGTCTATTAAGCATTTGAATTAGCCTTTCACCTAGGTATGATTTACAGCATCCATACATTGGTACTTAGAAAATTAATAGTAATAGATTACAACCAATCTTCCAGTGTTAGCAGTGTTTGTGTTTGATTTCTGTGACTGTGACAAATACCCAAGATAAAATACTTCATACACAGAGAAGGTTTATTTTGGCTCATGGTTTCAGAGGTTTTAGTCCACGGTCATTTGTCCCCATCGCTTTGGGCATGCGGTGAGGCAGAATGTCACTGGGGAGTGTGTGTGGTAGAGCAGGTTTCTCAGCTCATGGTGGCCAGGGAGCTGACAGAGAGGAAGGGGCTGGGTCCTAACATTCTCTCCAAGGCACCCCCAATGACCCAACTTGCTCCAATTAGACCGCAGCTCCCCAAGTTTCCACTACCTCCCAATAGCCCCATGCGCTAGGGACCAAGCCTTCAACAACGGGCTTTGGGAGACATTTAAGACCCGAATCCTTACAAAACAACATGTGATAATACTTTTAAAATTACATGTGCAGGTGACACCTCCAATCTCACCAGAAAAGTCTGTTGGGATGCTCTTCTATCACAGTGGCAGAAGCAAGCTTTCCTCAATTCCTATCTGCACTTGCAAAGTCCAAATTCACGATTAGCAACAAATTCTGCCCCTTTGTCCCCATGAAATGATAAGCTCACTGCCTTCATTTTTAAAAAAGTACTTGCCAACTACTTAAGTCTGAATAACCACAGTGTGCCTATCAGTCATTCCCTCAAGTTTAAAAAGTGATATTTTATTGTTTTGAAAAATTATTATTTTAAGCTTTTTTTTTAAAAAAAAAAAAAAAGGTATATCCTGGGTTGTGAATGAGCTTGGCATGTTTAAGAAATCGAACAGAGTTCATTATGGCCAGAACAGAGTGGACGATGTGGAGGAGGGTAAGGATGGAGAGATCAGGAGACTGGCCATTTGGAGCCTTAGAAACAGAAGGAAGAGGTTTTGATTTTGTCCCAGGGAGGAAGGGAATCATGGGAGGATTTTGAAACAGGGGAAGTGGCAAGCTCAGAATGACAGTTTTAAAAGATGACTCTGGGTGCCCTGTGGAGAGCGGGTGGAGGTGGAAGCTGAAGCAAGAGAACGTGTGGAGGGTGCAGACCTCGAGGAGAGGTGGTGGGGTGCAGGCCAAGATGGTGGCCACAGACAGGCAGCGGGGAGGGCCCTTGCCTCATGCAGGGGAGGCAGGCTGAGCCGGTAATGCCATCACACTCAAGGGTGACCTCCCTCTTCCCAGATGGTGAGGGCAGCATGCAGGCCTGCTCCGCCCAGAGGTGCCAGTCCCCTGCCAGCCGTGGCCTTCCTAAAAACACACTGCCCCATCCAGACACAAGCTGGAGAAAACCTTTTCCTGCACGACCTGATGAAAAGGTGAGCCAGACACTTCTTTACCACGTCTTCCCGGGTGTGAGTTGCATCTGAAGAGAGCGTCGGTGGGCAATGCCTACGAGGAGGTCATTGTGATTAGCATTGATTTGTTTCCCTTATGGCTACATGTTAGTGGGTTTCAATATCTCTAAAAGTATTCTTTTGTATTATTCCTTCATCAGTTTCTTCAAGTTGTATGTTTCCAGACTCTCAACCATTTTTGCTCATTAATCCATAAAATAGAGATGATTGGACTGGTGGAGGTTGAACAATCTTATGGGGGATTAACTAGGATTTGCATATGGCAATTCCCTCTCCAATGAAATAGCCACACAGCACATACTCACTTCGCTGACCAGTCCAAAGAACGTTTCCTGAGCACTTATGTGCCCGGCAATGTGCTGGAGGTTATGGTCCCTGTCCCAGAGGAGACTTGCAGAGGGGAGAGACAGCAATGTTCTCGTCTTTTCTCTCTTTCCTGTCCTGGCAGTAAAACCAGCTCCATTCCTACGATCCACTTCTCCCGGGCTGCTCTGCACTCACCCGGCTGGAGGAAGAGCTTGCTTTAGAGCCAGCGTGCTCTTCTCTCCTCTCCTGTGACGTCACTCATCACAGGCTTCATACATGCAGCATAGACGGGGGCACTTCTTCAGTCTGCACCCCATGCCCCTGTATCCTTCACGAGCTTGCCAAGGTTGGTGGGCAGAAGCAGAGCATGCAGAGCACCTCTGGTCCATCCCTCTTGGTCCCTGCACTGTCTCAAAGGTCTTTGTTGTCCTTATACTTAACATTAATTCCAACCTAATTCTAAAAGTTGCCTTTTACTCTTAATTTAGGCTCAGGAAGATCACTGTCCTCACTTCTTCTATTGCCCCTTCTCCTGACTTCCTGAGCCTCTACTGCCCCTCTACTAGAATCAACACTACCTGTCATGCCTGTTTCACAGGAATAGTGTGGGGGTGGCCTGGGACACTAAGTAAGAAGGTCCTTGTAGAGGGGTCACTCAATGTTGTGATCCTTGGAATTCTCTGAAGGAACTGCAGGTCCGTGATATGTATTTCCAATGGTCCTTCCTTCGCCCTGTTGTGGGGGATTTCATCATCAAAAGGCCCTAAAACCATTTATCAGTGATGTAAACAAGTCAGTGTGGCCTAAGGAGAAAACCAGCCGTCAAGGGTTCAAATCTCAGCCCCACCATGCGGCTGCAGGCAAGTGGCATGAGACGTTCCACCCACACCTCTCTCCCTCCTTGCTGACTTCATGGGCCAGGGGAGCCGGGCGCTTTAAACGGTATCCGTCCCCCGTCAATCAGCTTCAGCAGGGTCTCGGAGCCTGAGAGGTTTATTATCCATGCTGAGGGCGGAGCCAAGGGCTTTCCCCTCACTCCCAGAGACAAGCATCCTCTCCCTCCTGTCCACCTCAGAATCCCCAGCTGCAGTTATTTTTTTTTTTTTTTTCCTGTGTAAGCATCTGTGGGCATCTCCAGGTTCAAGAACAGGATTTCATGAACCCCCCTTGGGTGCTATCTAACATGCTCTTCACTGAACCTGTTCTGCAGGACGTCCGGCGCAACCAGTGGTACGTTGGACAGTACAGTCGCCAGGCAGTAGAAGAAGCGTTAATGAAGGAGAGCAAGGTAACACCTCCTGCAGGGACCATCGCTGGTGACACAGTAGCCTTATGCTCTTCTGCTGCTGTGACAAGCAGCATGGTTCCTGCACGACCCTGCACTTCTCAGCATTGGGAGGTGGCCATTGAAAAGGGGATTTAAACGTGGACAGTCTCAGACCTACAACTTGGTTTTGCCACTTACCAGCTGTAACTTTCTTGCGTTCCTAAATAACCTCACCTGGAGATCTTATTTTTAATTCATAAATTGAAAAAAAATAGTAAAATCAATCCCAGGGAAGTCGGTTGGAGATCAAACGTGGAAACACTAGAAGGTTCCTCCTGCTTTCCTCAAGTCCCATCTCCTCACTAAAGGTCTGCCTAAGGCACATCAGGGCTTATTTCACTTCTTCAGGAAAGGAACAGGGACCGTGGATGCTGCATGTCATGACGTGGCAGGTTATGCTGCAGTAACACACTGTCCTGGGACCTCAGTCATTTAGCATAACACAATGTTATTTCTCCCCTGCACTCCGTGGTTAAGACAGGCCTGTTTAAGTAGACCCAGGCTGCTGGCAGTGCTGTCTGCATGGCGTTGCTTACACTTTCACATTCTGGATTTTTTTTTTTTTTTTAAGTTGTAGATGGACGCAATACCTTTATTTTATTTATTTTATTTGTATGCAGTACTGTGGATGGAACCCAGTGCACCACCTGTGTTAGGCAAGCGCTCTTCCGCTAAGCTACAATCCCAGTAGCAGATTCCAGTGTAGGATTTTTACACTTCCTCTCAGAAGTAATGACTTCACCTCTGTTCACACATCAATAACCAAATTCACATAACCAAACCTAACCTCAAAGAGGATGGGGAAGTACAAACCTACCATGTAGCCAAAAAGAAAAGAAATAGAATATCTACAATCAGATCAAATGACTACCATGACCACCATCAAAAAGCAAATAATCGTCATGCAACTGCTATGTGCAGAGAACCATAAGGCAGCTTAAAAGTGATACAAAGTTTCTCAAGACTAATTCAACATCAAAACCTATCCTCAACTAACCAGTACAGTGGTCTTATATTGAGTAGGGGGAAAAAATGAGTCAGTTCATCACTGAATAAATGATGGGTCCTCAATACATTTTAATAAAAACATCATTCTTAGAATTGGCAAATAAACCAACAAACTATATGCATATTGCAATGTTAAACAGAATTATGGCCCACCCCAAGATGTCTGTGTCCTAATCTCTAGAACCTGTGAGTGTCACCTTATATGGAAAACAGGACTTTGCAGATGAGATTAAATTAAGGATCTTGATGTGGGGAGATCATCCTGGGCTATCTAACTGGGCCCAGAATCATCACAAGAGTCCTTATAAGAGGGAGCAGTGGTGTCGCAGTCAGAGAGGAGATCTGATGGTAGAAGTAGAGGTCAGACTGATGGGGAGATGTGAGCCGGGAATTCCAACTGCCTTTAGAAACTGAAAAGGTCGAGGAAACAGATTTCCTCCTACTGCTTCAAGCCACAGAGACCCACGTTAGACTCCAGACTCCCAGAGCTGTTAGAGAATATATTTCTGTTTTAGCACAAGTGCCAATAAAATATTCTGAGCATATCAGGAATAAATGGAACTATCCGGTTTCCTGGATGAGGAGACAGGCTAAGCCAAGGGCTGTGTCACAAAGAGGAGAAAGTGGCGGAACCTGTATTCAAGCTCATTTCACGAACCCTCAGCTGTCTCTGGGAGGCGCTGCAGTCTTGAAAGCTGGACGGGGAGGCACAGTACCTGGGTGGTGCCCACCTCAAGGACCTTCCCTTCCACGAAACAGGCTGTGCTGGCCTCTGCGGGGGTAGAGTAGCAGGGACAGTGAAGGTAGACTCCAGCACGGGCTCCCTCCTGGTTGGTCAGTGCCAAATGCACACTGCACCCTCGGAGTCTGTTTTCCACCAGGAAAATGGCTCTTGGAGGACCTGCATGGAGGAGCCCAGGTATGGACCGTGCCAGAAAAGCAACATGCACGTGTCACCAGATGCCTCTCTGACAAGGTTTCATTTGGACACTCAGTAAACCATCCGTCCCTCCCCTTTGTGCCTGCCTCTGCCTCTTCCCAAGAAACATGAAAGAAAAAAACAATCTAAGTTGAATGACTTCATGACTTCCTTTGCATAGTTTCCTTTTCTGTTTGTTTCAGTTGTGTCAAAATGTGTTTCCCATTTATGAAAGATAATTTAATTTCAACTGTGGGATTGCCTAGATTTCTTTTGACAAATTCATTGCAGAGTTTAAGATGATAAACCCATAACTTGGCCCGGAGCCTTGGCCCCCTCTCCCTGTCTGATCTTTGGCAATGCTTTGTGCTGTAGTATTAAGGTTTCAATTATGGATGCATGTTTTAGGCAGAACAAGTTCCAGAAAAATTCCTCAATCACACTTTATGTGCTTGGAGCCTAGAGTATTTAAAGAGCAAGAATCTGGGTTTGACTTTCAGGTGTTCTATCTACTGACTGATGCTTTAGAAGGTTCACTTAAGCTGTTAGGCCCCAATTCCCTTACCTTTTAAAGTGACATTAAAATACCTGGCCTTCAAAGTTAATGTAAAGATGAAGAAGAAAAATGTATGTGAAGGGCTGGGCACCTCAAGAGCAACTCAGTAGACCTTAGCTGCCTGCCGTGTAGCGTAATAGGTCTCTATAAATTTAGTGCATTTGTAGCACTGTAGAGCACTATATAGTACTATTACCATTATTACATATATTAACTTCTACAACTATGAATATTAATTATTAGATAATTACATATAAATACTATGTACGACACATACCTATGAACAGATATTATATAGCTATTGCAGATCTTATATGTAGCCTATATAGAGATATAATACTATATACAATCCATGCCCATAGAGATATTATACATAATCTATATAAAGACACAATACTATATATAACCTGTGTCTATATATCTTATATAGAGACATAAAATAATTATTATAAATAAAAACCTATATCTAAAATGTCTATTTTCAATCATTTATAACCCTCTATATAGTAATCCATACAATTAGCTGCAGCCGTGTGGCCTTCCCATCATGTGAATGATACAAGGTCACCATCAAGCCAAGCCTGGGGCCTGGTTTCAGGAGAACTGCTCCGTTCCTCAGCCCTTCTCCAGGGGACCATCCTCCTGAGCTTTTCCATGAAGAGCACCTGATCACCTCTGACCTGTGGCCTGGTCTCAGCCCTCGGACACCCTGATCCTGTTCACCTCCTGGAAACCCTCTCTTTCTACCACGGCCTGTGGAACACCACAGCTCCTGGTTTTCCTTCTTCTCTTGGCAGATTTCCTTCTGGTTCCTCTTCCTGGCCCTGCCTTTGCCTCCACCTCACCCCAGGTGTATTCCATCGTAGCTGCCTGACGTTCAGCCACAACACCGCGGGAGCAGATTCGGTGGCAGGAATCTATTATTCTTAGTCTCTGGCTTTCTCTTTATCTCTTCTTCTCTTCTTAGCTAAACTCTTCTCATTTCTTTCTTAGTCTCTGTAGCTCTCATTTCTTTCTCATTTCTTTCTTAGTCTCTGTAGCTAAACTCTTATTTCTTCTTCTGACTACGTTCTGGCCACTCTGACTCTTTTCTTCTCCTCCAACCCAAACTCTTCTTCCGACCGACTGAGCGACTGAACGACTGACTGAACGAATGCCGCTTCTGACCACTTTCACCCGGTTATATACCTTCAGCTTTGCGGGTGCGTCACGTGCATATGATTATTATCAGGTGGAACTTATGGCTTCCAGCTAACCGCAAGAGCCATCTCCCTGATTGGGGCTCCTTCATCCATCCTCTCTCATGGGTCTCTCCACTCATTTTGATATTCAACTCCTCAAAGCCCTCTGCTTCCACGGGGGACCTGGTCCTGCCTTGCACCTCCCAGCGCCCCGATCACTTAGGTTAAGATCTTCCTCTCTCAGCTGGTTTTGGCTCCGACTCTCTCTAGAAGCCCCCAGCAACAGGCAGAACAGGAAACAGGAGGCCCGGGACCGAGGCGAGGACCCCGTGATGGAGGGGCGGGAGGGCTGTCTGTTCAAAGGCTGACAGCCCCAGGACAGGAAAGATGGGAGGTCAAGCCATGAGACAGGTGGGCACGTCCGCCATGAATGCCGCGCTGAGGTTGCAGGCATCGGGTTGAGGTCAGCAGAGGGTGGTGGGAGATTTGTAAGGAGTGCCAGGATCCACCCAGTGCCCCTCTCAGAAAGTAGTAAGAACCCTCATCCATCCAGCTGCTCAATAAAAACATACTGCATTAAATGGAATAAACAACCGTTTTGCCAAAAACTAAACCCACCTGAGCATCTAACCCTCACAAACATCACTTGTTATTGTCACATTGGACACTGGTGTACCTGAAAAGATGACCATTATTCCCTTTGTTTCAGGATGGGACTTTCTTGGTCCGAGACCATTCTGCAAAATCCAAGGCAGAACCCTATGTTCTGGTGGTGTTTTATGGGAACAAGGTCTACAATGTGAAAGTCCGCTTCCTGGAGAGGAGTCAGCAGTTCGCACTGGGGTCGGGGCTCAGAGGAGATGAGGTGCGTGCAACCAACCTGCTCCCCTTTCCCAGGCTAGCAGCGGTAAATACAGGTAGAGGCTGGAGGACGCTGCATCCACGTCTCCCTGAATGAGCACGTGGGGAGTGAGCAGAGCAGTGCACACACCTGCACACTCAGCCACGGCAAGAACACTTGCTTCAGAACTAAGAGACGAGTGGCCGGTTCTCACCGTGTGGTGAGGGTCGGCCAGTGGAGGAAGATCAAACACCCCAACAGTGCAGGGACACACGAATCTCACAGCAAGTGTTAGTTACTGTATCTCCATTCTTTTTAATGAGTCCTTTTAATAACTAGAATATCATCCCACTCTGATGAACACCTATCGTCCATGACTTGCCAGCTCCAATTCCCTTTATCCTTCTCCATCTTCTTCCAGCCCATAGGAATTTCTCATTTTTAAGAAAAGCTTTCTATGATTTTTAAATGCTTGGGCTAAAAGGCTCGTTTTCCTTAGAGAATACGGGATGTGGGCATCACGTGGCTTACGTGGATCGGGGGCCATTTAATTTGTTCTTCCATGTGGTCCTTGAGAAGCTGTGGGAAGGACACACTGGTCAGTCCCTTTTGCTGGTGAGGAAACTGAGTCTGTAACCACGTTGTTTTGCCAGCCTGTCCTCTTCGGTCTACCGATGGGAGAGATGAGGCAGAGCGCCTGTGCCGCTAAATCCTCATGGCGTTGAACAGCAGGATCAGCTGTTCACCTTTGGCCTTTGCAAGGAGGAGCGCTCATCTAAGGCAACCCATAGATCCAGCCCTCGGCTTCCAGATGAGCTACCCCAATGATGGCCACCAAGGACCCGTGGAAGCCCAATGCCTGTTTTAATAACCCCCTTTTTTTCATTAATCCATGCTTTTCTCTCCTTTGGGTCCTCTAACCATGGGCTTCCTCTTCATGTATTTGCTGACCTCCTCCACGCACTTGCTCTGCGTTGGCACCGCTCTGAGCCGTGAATAACCATTAACGAACTTGATCCACAGAGCCTTCAGAGCACCCTGTGAGCCAGGTGCCGCTGACACCCCCATCTAACAGATGGTGAAACTGAAGCACAGAAACGTGAACTAACTGGTTCAAGGTCATGGCTAATAAACAGTAACACTGGGAGTCAATATAATAAAAGAAAAAATGACTTCCTCATAGGGTCACAGATAACATCGGGACCAAATGCAAACAATCCCCTACCCACTGGGTAAGAAATTGCAGTAATCCTCCTTGAGAGGAGCTGTCCCCTCATCCTTTCAATCTGAGCCTTTGCCTCGCTGGGGAAGAAGCTCACATCTTTAAGGAAAGATGGAGGAATGTGACGCAGCCAGGCTCTGCTAAGTGCAAGACATATGCAGGCTCCTGCATCTGTGCTCAAATGGCACTGTCACCACCTCTGCAGGAAATGCATAATGAGAAGAGGGTATCCGAGGACAGTTTTTAGTTCACACACTTTGTAGCTGTCTCCAAGCTCCAGCAGCACCTAACTCATGGCAGGTGCATAGAGGCAGGTGCTTAATAATCATCTGTCCAGTCCACCTTGTGTGAGCCCTGAAAGCACTTTCCTTAGGGCTGTGTGCCCCGGCGTAGGCAGGGACCATGAGGGCTGTGGGAGAAGTCTGATCAGGCCCCAGGAAGGCTCTGCCTGTCCACACCCCTCACCAGCACCGAGGGCATGCAAATCCCATAGATCCCCAAATCAAATACCTGAGAGTCTCCATTTTGCTGTATATTAAGAAGCATGGGTCATGTAATTAGCCAAATGGCTAGAAATTTATTCCTGAATTCAGATTTAGGGATTATCCATGGTGTTAGTTTTCTGAGGTTACTATTGCAAATTCCCACACACTTGGTGGCTTAAAACAAGAGAAATTTCCCTCTGTTCTGGAGGGCAGAGAAAATCAAGGCATCAACGGGGAGATGACCCACCCAGAGACGCCGGGGTGGGGTCCTTCCTCAACCCTGCAACTGCTGGTGGCTGCGCCATCATCGGCTTCCATGGCTCTTGGCCCCGTCCTCCCAGTCTCCGCCTGTGTTCACACGGCCTGCTCTGCTCCCGTTAACATCTCCCACCACTTCAGGAAACCAGGACTGCTTCCAGGACCCCAGATAACCAGGATGAGCTCCTCCTCACAAGATCCTTAACTTCATACTGTTTTTACCCAATAAAATTAGATTACCCCTGTGAACATGGAAGGTAATAGCCATCAATTCTGGGACATGGACATGGGATGGGGGTGCTATTTGGCCCACTCTGCCCTTTTTCTTATCTATTGGCCAAACATTTGTTTTATGCCTGCACCTTGCAAGACTCAGTGCTCCATCCTGGGAACAGACTGGACAAAGGTGGAGTCCCTGCCACCCAGGAACACCCTGTCCACCTGTGTCCACCTGTGCAGGCACCTAAGCAACAGGGAGACTGGGACATACCTGTCCCGGCCAGCCAGGCAGGCACCTGCCCTAAGCAACCTGTCGAGCTGTACTTGCTGCTGCATGCCAACCCTTTATCCAAGCTTTCTAAGTCCTATTCGTGGGCATTCTGGGAAAGATGAAAGAAGACAATGATTTCAATTACTGGTCCCTCGTAAATGCTTACAGATTTCTGAAAATTCCATGTTTACTTGATAAATTCAACTTTAAAGACTACGATGGGTTTATTTCTCACTGTTCCTATCATGTTCTTTCACCTCCTCCTCTCTTGGCCTTTCCCCCCACCACCTGGCATTCATTGCCCCTCTCCTCCTTTAATTTCCATGTGCATACCTCCTTTTTTAGCAAGAAAAAAAATGAAACACATATGATAAACACAATACATAAGATAAACACAACAGATCTAAACTTTAAGATCCAATATTAAGCTAGGCATGGTGGCACATGCCTATAATCCCAACAACTCAGGAGGCAGAGGCAGGAGGATTACAAGATAGAGGCCAGTCTCAGCAACTTAATGAGACCCTATCTTAACATTCTAAAAAATCTAAAAAGCTCTGAGGATGTTGCTCAGTGGTAAATCAGCCTGATCCTCACTAACCTAAAAATAAAGAAGATCTAATATTAAGATGTCATTTACTGTCCCACAGAAAAAATAATTTAATACAAACATAATAATTATAATCTTTTCTAAAAATCTCTTTGGGGGCAACATTTTAGTTGTGGACATGTCACTAGAAGTCAACAATAAATGACAACATGATTAACTGTACCTACCTTGTTTCCTGCTACTTGTTATAATTATGATACCATATAAAAATATCATCCATTTAGTATATCATTAAAACAATTGTTATTGAGTTCATTATCACAGGGCAAGCCTAAGGAAAACAGAAAACAGAAATCAAATCTGTGTCTTGCCCCCTCTCAGCCTTTGACAGTGTCTGTGGCAAAGTTTTCAACCAGGTAACCTATGTTTTAGCTTGTCTCAGTCTGTTTGGGATGCTATAACAAAATACTATAGAACTGGTAGCTTATAAACAACAGAAACTTCTTTCTCCCAGTTCCAGAGTCTGAGAAGTCTAAGATCAAGGTAGATGCCGTGTCTGGCGAGGTCTTGATGCCTAGCTCGTAGCTGGTGCCTTTCCCCTATGATCTCACATGATGGGAAGGTCTCTCTGGGATCTCTTTAGTAAGGACATACTCATGACCTAATCACTTCCCAAAAGCCTCACCTTGTAATGCCATCACCTTGGGGGTGAGAATTTCAGCATATGAGTTCTGTCCTATTCCCTGAAGAACAAAGCCCTATTCCTGGCCCCTGGCCCTCCAGCTGTGTGACTGTGAGGAAGTCCATATACTTCTCTGAGCTGTAATCCCCTTAGCTCTTCAGGAAAGATCACTCTCTCTCTGCTCACCTCAGGGGCTTGAGGAGGACAATTGAGTGGAGGCAGACAGAACAAGCCTTCCCAGCTACCTTCAAATCCTGCCCTCCGGAACTCGTCCAGACCCACCTGTCAGAACGACTGCAAAGTTCTGCACAAGTCTTCCCAGCACCCGTCCCTGCCTGTGCTCTGAACATCCTGTTTGTCAAGTCTCAAAACCCTCCCTGACCACTTATCTACAATCACTGATAACACAAAGCCCATTTCCAGGCTGCACTCTGGACTAAACACCTCCCGGTTCCCCAAAACGTGAAATAATCTTACTCCCCATTCAATCACCATGGCACTTTGCATCTCTAGAAACTGAAGTCTGCAGTCACCTCCCTGTTTCATGAGAAGCCCAGGGAGGACAGCCAGACTGGCCAAGGACCAGCGGCCCTATGGTTGTCACCGCTCCTCTGCGCTAACTAGAACTCCCGAGGACAAGAGGGCGGGCCGGAAGGAAAGCACGGGAGGCACTTCCCACCTTCTGGCTGGTCGGGGTAGGAGTGAGGCTAGGAGGCAGCAGAGGCGCCATGTGCTCGCTACGTAATCAGCCCACCTGAGTCCTTCCGCCTGGGGAGGCTGTGACATGACAGTGGTCCTTGGCCAGCGGGTCTGACTCCAGTGAAGGCTCTGAGGGAGGAGGAAACATGAAGAGCGGCTTAGGGGCCACTGGGGTCCCTGCAAACACCTTTATTACTTCCTCTCACCTTCTCATTCTTTTTTTTTTTTTTTTTTTTTTTTTTGGTACTGGGGATTGAACTCAGGGGCACCCGACCACTGGGCCACATCCCCAGCCCTTTTTTGTATTCTATTAGAGATAGGGTCTCACTGAGTTACTAAGTGCCTCACCATTGCTGAGGCTGGCTTTGAACTCGCGATCCTCCTGCCTCAGCCTCCCAAGTGCTGGGAGTACAGGTGTGTGCCACCGTGCCCAGCTTCACCCTCTCATTCTTATCACTCATCCTTCAAGACCGTCTTTGCCAAATCATTAAAACAAACAACAAAAAAAAATCACTCTCTGATACATCTTTACAACATGAAAATTGTGAAAGGAGGTCCCCCATCCCTAAGTAAAAGAGAGCACCTTAGCTACAGTGGAACCACAGACACAAAAATGTTAAAGACCATGACCTCTCCTTTGTGTGTTGCAGAAGTTTGATTCTGTAGAAGACATCATCCAATACTACAAGTGTTTTCCTATTACACTCATCGACGGCAAAGATAAAACCGGGGTCCACAGGGAGCAATGCTACCTCGCCCAGCCGCTGACCCTCCCTGGACACTTCCCGCCTGGGTAGCCTGGTCCTTGCTTCCTCCTTGTTCATTGATGTCAACGTGTATGTCATTTTGCCTTTATTTCAAAAGATTATTTTCTGTGTCTTTAAGGGATGACTTTTTTGACTTTGTAAAAAAAAATAAAAAGTAAACATTCTGTGATGGAAATTGAAAAAATAAAACATGATTTTGAAAGTTTAAACAGAACTATGTATAACATACAAGGATAAAAACCAGGCTTTTAAAAGTATTTTCCAAACAACAATAAAAAAAAACCCTCAACAGAGGACTATGCTCAACTTGCAGCAAAGGTTGCAAGAAGGTATTGCTTAAACACTTGCAGCTGGCCCAAGCATGAAAAGACAAAATGAGGTTCCCAAACCTGCCCCTCCACAGGGCGCTGAGCTGCCTTTTGTCTCAGAATTGCTTGGGGTTTATACATTTACAATGTTCAGACAATTCCTTATGCTAAAAACGTTGGGGAATATTAGTTCTACTTTATTATTAATCCAGGGAATTCTATTATGTGGATGAAATGTGATATGAACAAGAGCACTTGTGATTGTCAGCTGAAAGACAGAAACTGCAAACACTTTGACTATGTCATGAAATGATCACAGGGCCAGTCCCTAGCAGACTCTGTATACCGTAACTCTAAGACAAATAGAATTGGCAAATTCAAAGTAAAGAGCTCAGATCACATCCCATTCTAACCTTAAGGTGAGCATATATCTGAGTGAAAGTAAATTTTTTAAAAACAATTCCAATAATGGGCTTTCATTCAGAGGTACAGAATTACTGTCCTCAAATTAGTGCTGATCCTTGCAGTGACATTGCATGTCAAGACATTGTCTCCTCTCGAGACAAACAGGATTTAACATGATTCCTGTTTTGCAATACTGATGAGGGAGTGAAGGTTCAAAGAAGTTATTGATCTCACTCAATATAAGAATGATCACAGCTGGGTGTGGTGGAGCACACCTGTAATCCCAGTGGCTTCAGAGGCTGAGGCAGGTGGATCACAAGTTCAAAAACCAGCCTCAGCAACTTAGTGAGGCCCTAAGCAATGTACTGAGACCCTGTCTCAAAAAATAAAAAAGACTGGGGATGTGGCTCAGTAGTTAAGCACCCCTGGGTTCAATCCCTGGTACAAAAAAGAGTCCAGATTGTGATCCACTTAGTCTTCACGTAACTATATCCGCCCAGCCACATTTTTGACTCTACAGAATTTTCCAACTGAGGTAAAGAGCTAGATTAGATAAAACGTAAAAATAAATAAATAAATACAGACTTACCTTCAAATAAAGAAATTCTTAAAGTTGGAGTAAGTTTTTGAAAAGGTATTTTGAAATTAAGGGAACACCATGACTTCAAAGTGTAAATGTAAACCTCCTGGGTCTTTATGTAATGGGAACTCTAATGCAGAGTAAAACCAAATGGGATTAAAAGGCAATAGAAGCAAGGGAAAGCAATGTCCAGGGAAATGCGTTCCCTAAAATAGTAGGTTCTCTGAGAAGAGCTCAGCATCCACCTAAATGCTAGCTCAGGTGCTCACCCTTACAAGGGCCCTGGAAGTGATGTCCTAGTTAGATAAGGAACATTCAATGAGGAATCTCCTTGTGAAGGTCGGTGAAGGGCAGAACAGATAGACAGGGGACCCCTGTGGCTGCTGCTATGGGGGCAGAGAGGGAAAGAGGCAGGAACAGGAGAAGCAGAGTAAGTCTGGGCAGCAGCTGGGGACTCTTGGCCAGCCCATGGCGAGACCCCCACCAAAGGTGGCCCATAGAGCAAGAGCGTCGCGCGGGCAGAAGTGGCCGGGCTCGGTGCCCCTCCATGCTGTCTTTGCCCATTTCCTGGAAGAAAACCCACCTTCAGGTCCTGCAGCAGACCCAGAGGGTGCTGCTCAGGGAGGCTGTCAAATTGCAACTGGATCTGATTCTGAAAACAGACAGTTCTATAAGGAAGAAAGGGCAGATATTCCTAACACATTTCATAATTGAGGAAATTGTCCTCCATTGGCCAAAATCTTACAGTGGTATAGTTGTGACTGGAGCCAAGCTTCTTGAAGGTGATTCTGTTCGTTTTGCCTGCTTTATTGGCTATTGAAAATTCAATCTATGGGCTTGGCATGTCCACATTCCAGTGTCTAATCCCTCTTTAACCCTGACTCATTCTCAGTTTAAAGAGTCACTTGATACTCGGCCTCAGCAGGGACTAGGAGTGTAGCTGTGTCTGAGAAGAGCATCTGTGCAGTTGCTGGGTTTTTTTTCTTTTTTTTTTTCCAGACTAAATAATCCCCATTTTGAACCTTTCTCTGTCATCCTTAGTGAAGAACTGTCACAGCACTGATTTGCATACCACACGTGTGTTCATTGTACGGCACTACTGTGGACTCGGAAATAGACGGGTGAATAAATGAATCCAGACAACAAGTGCGCAAATAAATAAGTCAATCTAAACTGGTTTCCCGTGACTCTGCGTGTTTCCATTTGAACACTTACCACTGAGAGTTTGTGTGGTAAGGCCAACATTAAACATTTTAATGATTCCCAACAGCTTTGAAAAGTCCTAAATCAGAAAATTATAAATTTTCCTCAATTTATTTCATAGAAAACTTCCCCTCTTGGTGTGTGTGTGTAAGAAAAGAGAATAACTGCATCATACCTATAATTAATTAAATCTGGGCTAATTACTATAGAATAATCAAATTTAACCATTGGCAAATACAGCCCATATCATACACATGTGTATCATGCAGTACACATTTTATGATAGCCTAGATTGTATATGATTAGCATCATATTTGTATATCTCTTTTTATCCTTAGTAATATTTGTCCTAGCTAAGCATATTTACTTCTTTTGAGCAGTTGTGATATATAGCTGTGCTAACCTAAATGAAAGCAAATATGTAATTAAATATTCTATTATGCTCTGGAACTGAGTATTGAAAAAGGGAATTCAAAACGTAGTTCAATTTTCTCTGTTTCATTTCCCATTACCCCTTGAGCCCTTTTGAAATCATATTTAAGACAGATATAGAAAAAAAAAAAAACTTCTAGAGCAATTATTGACATATGAGCAATATGCTGGATTTGGGGGATAAAAATGAAAATAGAGACAATTCCACTAAGAGTCAGAGCCAGGCAGGAGCTTCACATGTAAGGAACATCTTAACACCCGGGTGTGAGAAGATACGTCATTGTGACTCTGATTCGCATTTCCCTGATAATTAGTAACATTGAGCATCATTTTATATACCTGTTGTCCACTATCAAAATACAAAAGATACCAGTTTTCTCTTTATCAATTATACCTCAATAAAGCTGTTTTTTTAAAAATGTGTTACAGAAATCATCTGGTACAGAATAATAGATGTGGCAGTTCTAGCCTCTCTCCTGTGCCACCAGGGCATCGGTGGGCAGGAACACACTGGTGGAGAAGATATGGTCAGGTAAGGGCGCCCAGGAATGTTCACAGAGGGACTTGGAGGTGTCCCAGAACACGACTTCAGAAGTCCCTCTTGAGTACTCTCGTCTCAGAGGCACTGTTCTAGGTCCTAGGAATCAAGTTGCAGCCACCTGCTCAAGAGGTTAGTGACCACAATAGGCAGCACCCTGGAAGAAGGACAGATGAGGTAGTCAGTGGCTCTGGGGAAAGTGGCTCACCATCCAGAATAAACTGCAATTATGTCTCCACTTCAAATCCTAAACAAAAATAATACGTTCTGTGTGTATCAAAAAGCCAAGAGCAAAGTTGAAATTGAGTCTTGCATTTTCATCTAGTGAATTTTATGATTTTGGGAAAAGGAAAGGATTCTTAAACAAGATGAAAACCTACATCACAAAGAGAAAGACGGATAGATTAATTACATCAAAATTGTAAATGTTTACAAAAGTTAGACCAAGTCAAAAAGCAATCAACCTAACATGTAGGAGCAAAGGGCGTTAACAAGTAATTCACACACTGAATCAGAAAACTCCCAACTCTTTAAGTTAAGACATCAGCCTTGGTATCTGTGTCTCTATCAAAACTGGACAGATGGTGTTATCAATGTCAGCTTTGTAGAAGGAAATTTGACAAGAAACAAGCTGATTTCCAGTACAAAAATCTGGAAAGGATTGGGAATTAGCATCACTATTTACCCTCGAAGACTGGTAAAGGAACTGTAGTAAAAAGAGGAGTTTTTATTGACAGTCATGATAAAAATCCATTACAATCAACACGTCCCTCCCCCAGGAACTGGGGTTTAGTCAACCAGGCCACTTTGGGTGGCCATTGAGAGAACACACCTCCAGGAAGAGCAATAGAATGATCACCATAAACCAAGAGAATAGAGCCATTGTGCTGCAGATGCTAACACTGAGCTGGTCCCCAACACAAGAGCCAGACCCGCCTCATCAGGCTACAGGAGAGTCACACACCACACACACACACACACACACACACACACACACACACACACATTTAATCCCAAATCTTTGTCCCTCAGTCTTAAATAGGAACAGTCAAAACCTAGGAGGAAACTACTAATATGAACAGAATCAAATAAAAACACACAATCAGGAAAAGGACAAAGAACTCAAGGGGAAGGATAAAATAAAGGATGAAGAAAACTACGAAGACATGGGATATTGAATCCACAAAACGTGAATAGAATGCTATTTAAATGAATCTTCAAAATTTGTAAAAGTGAGAACACCAATGGAAAAAATGGACAAAACAGTACGAACATTGGAAATTTTAAAACACGACCGGCAGGAACTGATAAGGTAAGAAGACAAATAATCAACCAGACCTCATTGACTTACAGGCCAATTTTCAAAACAGATATAAAACACATGGTTTTTTTTTTTTTTTCCTAATCCATATAGTACACTCACTAAGAAGCACCATCTCCCGAAGCTTAAAACAAGTCTCAGTAAATTTTAAAGAAGTGGGAAAAAAAGTAGATTATATCCTCTGAACAACAATGAAAAAAAAAAAAAAAAAAAATTAAATCAGAAATAACAAAATATCTACAAAAATCTTCAAATATTTGGAAATTAAACAGCACATTTCTAAATGACTCGTCAAGAAAGCAAAAGGGAAGTTTAAAAATGTCTCAATGAATAATTGTCACATTCCAAAATTTGAGGGATGAAGTAATATTAAATAATAGATATTTAATATGAGCATTTATAGTTTGATAGATTTAAATGCTTGTATTGGGAAAGGAAGGCCTAAAATTTACTCTCTTAGTTTCTACTGCCATAAAGAAAGAATGAATCAAGCTCAAAGGAAGTAAAAAGAAGCAAATAATAAAAATGAGAGCAGAAATAAAAAATAAACAATAAGGAAAACCAACAAAGTCAAAAGTCAATACTTGAAAAGATTAAGAAAATCAATAAACTGGCTACAGCAATCAAAAACATAAGCAAAGAACACAGAAACTACCCATACGGAGTAAAAGAAGGGCCAACACAACAGATCCCACAGGCACTGACAAGATACTAAAAGAATATCAGAAACATCTTTATTCCAATGAGTCAGAACATAATTTCACAGATATAAGAAGAAATAGAACATCTGAATAGCCCTTCATCTTTAAAAGAAATTAGAAGTTTTCCCACAAAAGGAAAGCTCTAGACCAAGATGGATCCTATCAACATTTTTTTAAAAATAATACTAAATTTAAAAACCTTTTTAGAGGGCTCAGTGGTAGAGCGCTTGCCAAGCATGTGTGAGACACTGGGTTCAGTTCTCAGCACCACATATACATAAGCAAGGTCCATTGACAACAACAACAACGAAAAAAATTTAAAAAAACACTTTTTCAGAAACTAGAGAAAGAGGGAACACTTCCCAACTCTTCTTATAAGACTGGTTTAATACCAATTATAAATAAATAAACAGATGTGATAAAATATAAACAATAAAATTATAGATTAATGTGACTGACAAACATAAAAAAATGCTTAACAAAATATTAGTGAATCCATGGGAAGAAAAGATGCTGGCTAACTTTAGAATTGAGTGTAGACTATAAGATTAAAGACTAAAAGGATGGAACCAAGCATTCTACTCTAATTGGTGAAAGCATTCTTCATGGGGGCTTACATGTATCTGTACACTCAGGCTGAACAAATGGGTACGTGGGTGGCCAGTGGCAAGAGCTGGCTTTTGCTATTGGAACAGAAGAGTACAGATAAGCAAGGAGATGAGGCCAGAATGGTCCATGTGACACTGCTTTAGAGTTGGAAACATCAGGATGAATTCATGTTTAGCTTTGTGATGCTATAACAAAATACCTGACATAGGGTAATGTAAAAACAACGACAATTTATTTCTCCCTTTCTGGAGGCTAAGAAGTCCAAGATCAAGGCACTGGCAGTTTTATTGTCTGGTCAGTTCTGCTTCCAACTTGTCTTCTTAAACACTATGGCCTCTGGAGGGTGGAATGCTGTGTACTCACTTGGTAGAAGGCAAAGTGGCGAAAGGACTGAATGACGTGTGCCCCCTCTTTTTATAAGAGCCACAATCCCATTCTCAAGGGAGGACCCCTAGAGGCCTGATCACTCCACCTCTTAATACTATCTCATTGCAACCCTGAATTTTGGAGGAAGCATCCAAACCCCAGCAGTGTGCATACACATTAGTGTGCACACATTCCAAAGCTCTTGCATTTGGAGAGGTTAGAAGCAATGATGCCCCAGACAGCACCCAGGTGAGTACAAACAGTGCCCAGATCCTGGTTTCTATGACCATTTTCCAATCAAAGGAGCAAGGACTCCATAGAGAAATGGCTGACTCCGAGGCTAGGGCAGGGAGCATGCAGGAGGATCTGGGAGCCCCTGGAAGACCAGAGAAGGAAATGCTCAGGGGACCTGCAGAAGTAGAGGGGACACCAAAGCACAGGAGCCTGAAGGAGCCCTAATTAGGAAGGGCTGTTGCAGCTAGCTGGAAGCCATAAGTTCCACCTGATATGTATGTGACGCACCTGTAGGCACCCGCAAAGCTGAAGGTATATAACCGGGTGAAAGCGGTCCGAGTTAGGAGAACGGAGAATTCATTCAGTCAGTCGTGCAGTAGCTCAGTCAGTCAGAAGAAGAGTTCGGGTCAGAGAAGAAGAAAAGAATCAGAGCGGCCAGAACGTAGGCAGAGCGGTTACAGAAGAGAAACCAGATAGAAGAAGTAATGGCTGGTCAGAGTTAGGCCGAGGCTCCCGAGGGCTGGTCAGAGTTAGCCGAGGCTCCCGAGGAAGACAGAAGAAAGAAGCAAGAAGCAAGAAGCTCTAAAAAATAATCTTTCTCTAAGCTCTATCTTTCTTTCTCTCTAAGCTAAGAAGAAAAAATAATCTTTCTCTAAGCTCTATCTTTCTTTCTCTCTAAGCTAAGAAGACAAGAAGAAAAAGACAAGAAGACAAGAAGAAGCTAAGCTCTATCTTTCTTTCTCTCTAAGCTAAAGTAGAAGTAAAAGTAGTAAAAGCTTTACTCTGCCTCCGAGTTTTTCTCCCGTGGCGCCGTGGCTGGCCATGACAGGCAGCTTACAGGAGCCCACTGAGAGACTGGCCAGTGTGACCATTTGAGCAACAACATAAATAACATAGAACTGGATTATAATCAAAAGTATAAAATAAGGGATGAACAATAGAAAAAATGTCTCCCACAGAAGAACCCAAGCATGAGACTGAAGACTGAGCCTCGGGGAGGTACGATGTGCGCTGCAGCTTCCTCCTAAAGGCACCTGGGGAAAGGGGGAAGTGTACTTCCTGTGAGAAACCCAGAAGACAGCACCTGAACCAGGTGATCAAGCTGAGATCACCAGCGATAAGTCCCGTCAAGGGCATGCACCCTGGATATAGCACAGTGAGCCTGACACCCTACCACTGCGGCCTTCCCCAAAGCACCCACAACCACCCCTCTGGTCATGAGAACGCTATCAGATGCACGGTGAGGAATGTTCCCCAAAACGCGCCTGATCAGTCTTCCTCAGAACTGTCCATGCCAGACAAAACAGGGGAGGTCTGAGACAGGAAACACAGAAGACTGAGACGTGGATTTCTGGGGCAAGAGCAGCCAGTGTGAAGCCTGAGGCAGCCACAGATGTCCCCGAGACCCACGTCAGCAGGAGAAGCCTCCACTGTCCACTGCAGTTACAATTCTATCACACTCACACACATGCGTATGCGCGCGCGCACACACACACACACACACACACACACACACACACACCCCTTTACCTTCTCTCCTTTTTCTTCCCAGGACCACTTGTAGGGCCACCAACTCTTCCAGTTTGCCCAAGCTCTCCCGTGTCCGGCACTGAATGTCCTGAGAAATCTCCTGATCCTGGCAAACAGGGATGACCGGTCACCCAGCTTCTAGCACTACTTGCCACACCTGCCATGTGCCCTGAGCCCCTTTACAGAACAGGAAGGTCAGGAGAACAGGATTGCCCTTCGTATTGCCCACAGCGTCGCAAGTGCTCACAACAGGGCCTGGCACGCAGCAGGCATTCAGTGAATTTTTGTTGAATGACTAGCTGAGCAGGACAGGAATAAGCCAGGTCAGAGGGGTGACAAGAGCTGGAAGGTGCAGAGCTTCGTGACCACTGGGAAGACTGATGCTGACTCTGAGCGGGCTGGAGACCCCCGGAGAGACCCAGACACAACCAGTCTTCATTCACTTGGTCAAGGCAAGCACTTCCGAGGCCACTGCAGTAACCCAACCAGGTGCTGGGACCGTCTCAGGCTGGGATGCAGCAAGGGCAGGGAAGAGGCCTCTGCTTCCAAGGTGAGGAGGAAGATCTAGGAGGAGCAGCGCCCAGAACTCGAGGGCGGACTGGGACTCAGCCCTGGCCGCAGGGTCCAGCGCCGGAGGTTTGCAGCGGGAAGTCCAGGGGTGGGAGCAGGGAGCAGCGGACCTTGGAGCTCGGAAAAACGGGATCTCACCCTGGTCCCCTGGGCCTGGCGCTGCACAGCCGGCCACCCTCAACTGTGCCCCTGATAGCTGCTCCCCAGCCGCGCTCAGTTCCACACCATGAGCGTGCTGGGCGGTGGCTCCGGTACTGAAGAGGATGCCTGTGGGCCCAGGTCCCTGCCCTCAGCACCGTGTAGAGGGAAATTGCATGTTTCATGTGGAGAGTGGGCATCAGAGAAGAAGATGCAGGTGAGAAATAAACTGTGGGAGAGTGGAGTGGGAACCAGTCCTACTTTAGCCTGTTTTTATTAACTTAAGGCCTATCTTAACATACAGAGGGAGATCAGTGGAGGAGAGGGACCAAGGTCAGAAGGAGGACAAAGGGGAAGTGCTGGGAGTGGTGTGGCCAAATTTGTATGTTGTGTACTGTGTACAGCAACCATTTGTAACAACAGATCCCATCAGCCTGTCATCCCAGCACTTGGGAGGCTGAGGTAGGAGGATCACGAGTTCAAAGCCAGCCTCAGCAATGGCGAGGCACAGCAATTCAGTGAGACCCTGTTTCTAATAAAATACACAAAAGGGCTGGGGATGTGGCCCAGTGGTCCAGTGCCTCTGAGTTCGATCCTTGGTACCAAAAAAAAAAAAAAAAAAAAAAAAAAAAAAAAAGTACAATTATAATGCACCAATAAAGAAAAGTGGGAAAAAAATAAAGTCATTGTAACTAAAAAATACTATAAAATCCATAAATAGTAAATTGAAGATATAATAAAGGCAGTGATACAAGTTAATGAGAGAAGGGTAGTTTATTTAAATAAACATTTCCAGAACAACTGAGTATCAAAGGTGTGGGAAGGAAGGGAGTGTTCCTTTCTCCCATATAAAAATAATTTCCATGAAAGATTACACATTTAAAGATAAAATATAACATGAGCGATACAGAAGTAAACCTAGGAAAATGTTTGGTGCCTCCGGCGTTTGCGGCAGTGATGGGTGTGCGGCAGTGATGGGTGTGCGGCAGGAGACTTCAGAAGCCAGACAGGAAACTCAAAAACCAAGGGAAGTGAGACACACTGGATTATGTAAACACTGAAAATCCAACACATAACACAATAAGCAAAGTCGGAAGACAAAGAACGGGCTGTGGAAAGTATTTGAAATCTGAATGTCAGATAAACGGCTCTTCTATAGGACACGTAAGTGATTGCTGGAAAGTGATACAATAAGAACAAAGAGTCCAGTTGAGAAATAGTTAAAGGATAAAAATAGTCATTTCATATAAGAGGAAATCCTGATGCTCACAGAACATGAAAGAAGTTCCACCTCACAATTACCAGGGAAGCACCAGTTACCATGCTTCACCCAACAGGTGGCAGAAAGTTCAGAATCCTCACACCCAGTGCAAGGAGGAGGGTGAGGGGCAGGTGGGATTCTGGGTCCCATAACGTTTTCACAACAATAGTCACTGGAATTACTGCAATAGTTTGGAAATTAATCTGGCGAACTCTGTTAACATTAACATATATGTTTCATTTACTCATCATTTCTAGCTCTGCAATTTATCCTCTAGAATAAATTCCTGTAAAATGTAAAACTTATTTACTAAAAGAGAAAGTGTTTAAGTAAAGGGTGTTTGTGGAAGCATTCTCTGCCAAGTTAAAACACAAAAAATCAAAAGAAAATGTATTTATTAATAAAAGGATGGTTAAATTAACTGAGATATATCCCTGCTGTGGAATATCATGAAACTATTTAAAAGGATGCTTTAACACCACATCGATTTTCCTATTGGGATTGTTATATTTAGTGGGGGAAAAAAATCATCTTAAGACAAATGAGTGTAGAATTATTCTGTGTATAAAAAGAGCTGGATTCCATAATGTGTCTTTGGCTAATTTTTTTTTAACAGCAGAGTTACATAAGAATATTCTAGATTAGCATTCTCAAAAACATCAACTCAAAATGGTTAAGACAACCAAATGTAAGAATTGAAGTCACAAAACTCTTAGAAGACAACACAGAGTAAAAGTTCCCTGACATTGGCCTTGACAATAATATTTTTAATACCATACCAAAAGCTCCTGCTACCAAAGCAAAAATAAGTAATCAGGGCTGTAACAAGCTTCTGCGTAGAAAAGGAAATAATTAGAAAAATAGACAGGCAATGCATGGACTGGGAAAAAATATTTGGAAAACATAAATGATAAAGGGAATAAAGAACTCATGTAGTTCAGTAACAAAACAAACAAACAACAACAACAACAAGTAATCAAACACATTTCTCCAAAGAAGACATCCAAAATTCCAACAGGTATGATGAAGAGGTACCAATACTGCCCATCCTCAGGGAAATGCAAATTCAAACCATGCTGAGATATCACTTCATACGCCCTAGAATGGATGTTATTAAAAACATAAGAGATAGCAAATGTCAGTGACGGGGCGGGTGCTGAAAAGGGAAGCCAAGTATGCAGTTGATGAGAACATAGACTGGTACCGCCATTATGGAAAGCACTGTGGAATTTCCTAAAGAAATTCTCTTCTGGGTAACTGCATGAAGATGTGTGCCGTCAACATTCATTGCAACATAGAATAGCCAAAATATGGAAATCCTCAAATGCTCATCAGTGGACAAATGGACACACACACACACACACCCCCCAAAATATTGTTCAGATTTTGCCTTTTGCCACAACATGGGTAAGCTGGAGGCCATTATGATAAGTACAATAAGCCAGACACAGAAAGAAAAAAACTATACTGTTGTACAATATCACTCATATGTACGATATTTTAAAAAGTCAAATATACAGAAGAGATAGAAAACAAAATAGTGGTTACTGTGGACAGCGTGGTAGAAAAATTAAAAGATGTAGGTCAAAGGATACAAAGTAGCGAGTAGGTCAAAGGAAAAATCTAGAGATTGAATGCACAGTGTAAGCATCATAGTTAAATTAGGAATTTTTGTTAAATAAGCAGATTTTAGTTGCTCTTGTACAAAAAAGTATGTGAGATGATAAATGCTAATCTGTTTCACTACAGTGACCATTTTACTACTTATATGTATCTAATAACATCATGTTGTAAACCTCAAATATACCTAATTTTAAAAAACTAATATACTAGCTTATTAAGATTTGTTATAGGTGGTATGGGGATGCCTTTGAGAAAGGAGGGATGGTTTTGAGATAAAAAGGGAAAAGATAATACACAAATAAAACATACCCTGGCATTGTGTAAGAAAATGAACTCACTGGAGAACTCTATCCCCTGGGTTCAATCCCCAGTACCAGAAAGAGAGAGACTCTGTGTATGTGTGTGTGTGTGTGTGTGTGTGTGTGTGTGTGTAAATATATCAGTAAATATTTAAAAGTCAATACTTCCTGAGTCCCTTTCCAAACATATACTCAACTATAAATCCCCCATTAATGTGTTCCCTTAAAAACTATCTGAGTGGTCTAATCTGTTGGTGATATTTCCATGGAATTTTTAATTTGACTTATTGCTTCATTTTTGAGGATTTCTGCTTGATTCCTTTTTATAAACTCTGCCTCTTTGTTGAAGTGACCTTTTACTTCTTGTATTTTCTCTCTGATCTCACTCCTTATGCCATCCTTTATTTCAAAGATCAGCTTAACTATATATCTTCTAAACTCCTTCTCTGACATTTCTTCTCCTTTATTATCTATGGATTCTATTGTTGGAACATCTTGGTTTATTTGAGGCTTTTTGTTCCCTTGTTTTTCATGTTGTTTGTGTGTCTTCCCATCTAGTGGTATAGATCTGAGGCAGTACAGTTTCTACCCTGTAGTCTTATAGTGTCCCTGAAGGCTTCCCGTACCTAACCTTTAAGGGGGAGACCAATATTAACAGCACCCAATGCAAACAATATACAGCCTTAAACCAATAGCTCCTATTAAGGCATCTCCGGTTTTGTCACAATAAACAGAAATGATGTGTTCAATTTTTGTCTACAATATAAACAGTGACTTTGCTAAAAGGGTTTACCATTTCAAATGATGGACCAAGAGGGAACAGAAGTCGTGTAGGATGTGATGTTTATGAGGGAGAAGGAGAGAAGATAGAGGTAAAAATTTATAGTAAGAACGAAGGAGGAATTAATAGAGGTTGGCTGTTAGCATGAGAGAAGTGAGAAAGAGAATCCAGTGAAACAGATAAGTGAGAGGAAAATATATATACAGATTTTTTTGAAGTAAAAATGTAAGAATATATAGCAAAACTGTAATATACTATTCAGACATCCCATTCCTCAACAAACTGATGCATGAAAAATATTTGGTGTCAAAAATGGTAGCAATGTGAGAGAGATGGGGGGAAATCTGACACCTAAAATCTTAGTTCATTTTTTGCTGTTATTGCTAAGAGAAGGGGGGAGACAGATTTGGGGGAACATCTAGCAGACTCTACCACTACTGCAACCATACACTGCTTTCATGTTTCGGTGGGCTGCCTGTTGATGGTTTAGAGTGTTCCTTGGGAAAGAGACTTGCAAAGGGCCACAGTATCTGTGTATGTAGCGTAGGGATTCAGCCTGACATGACTACAGCCAGCTTGGTCATAACCTCCATTTTGCCCACCATTTGACCCTGGCATACATTCCAAAATGTAAAGGAGAAATAAAGTCAATAAGATGGTCTGTTTGGGAATATTTCTTAAGCCCAGGTAGTTCTGGATGGTCATGGCCTCTTTGTCTAGCTTAGCATATAAACCCTTCCTCCTGTCTCCATGTGTGGGGATCTTTCTGTCTTGCTGCCACCCAAGACACACTTCTGCAGGTGAGTCCCTAATAAATTGCACTCTGTGCAATTCTGGATCTGTCTGCCCCCTCCTTCTCTTGGAACTTTCTGCCTTTGGCAATAGGCTTTCATATACCAGGCTTTTCTAAAATACGTAGATAAAAGTGGGGTACTACTAAGGTAGAAGGGGAAAGTAGAGAGTGGGGGAGTGCTGGCAGCTTCCAACATAAAACACTAAGTTGTGTGACTTTTTCCTCAGGAATAGCTGAGTTAAAAGTCCGCAACACCCAGCCCCTGGACCCAGCAATTGGTCCCAGAATATCTTTTACCTCAGGGTGCATTCCCCAGGCTCCAACCCTCTCTCTGACCTTTTCTCTCAAGCTTTCCAAACCTCACATTTCTGCACAAGGAGTTGACTCTCTGCTTAGGTATGTAAAGCAAGTTCCCCAAGTCAAAGTCTGGAATTTCATTTTCCTTAATAATGACAGTTTTTCTCTGGGGGAAGGGAATAATTTTCCTGACCATTGTTAAAGTAACAATGTTCTCATCTTTCTTAACTTACTTGGTTAAATAAATGAGTGCTCCAATTTTTTCTTTACAGAGTTCCTGAATAAACAGGAAAGAGTTTCTGTGGGCTATTGTTCCTATACCAGTACCATAAAATATATTTGCCAGATCATCAGTGATTCCATAAGCATCCAAAAGTTGAGCAAGAGAAACTCAATCTTTGTTCTCAGGAACATCTAGTTCACTGCCATGCACTATCTAGTTCTATCTAGATTTTGTGAAGAGAGAACAAGTCAACCCCAAGAGAACAGTTGCCAGTGCATCCCTTAAAAATACAACAAGTGCTGGGATGTTGCCAAGAGCAAGAAGAAAAATCCGTGCTGAATGTTTACGCCTTCCTGGAGTTTTGTCATCCGTGGGAGGAGAGACCTCACAGTGCACTAGAAGGGAAGCTGAGAATGAATAACAATAGCTGTTATAGTCTGGGAAACAGTTCCAGTTCTCCAGGAAAAGGGTAAGATGGTGCTACTCTGCCTCTTTCAGCTTGGCATGATCATGTGACTGGCTTTGGCCAATTAAATGTGGGAGGAAGTTATCCATGGCTTCAAATTGAAAGCCAAGCTCTCCTCCCCTCTGCTTTGGCAGCTGGCCACATATTAGCTGGTAGCTGCTTGGTCAGCCTGGTTTCTGGAAGGAAAGATACCAAGGAGTGCAGTCCTCGGTCAACCTGCGATGGCCTTACAGTGTAAGCCAAAATAAACCCTTGTCTTCGGAAGACACTAAGATTTGGGGGTGCTCAACACTGCCACGGAACCCAGCCCATTCTGGCAGATGCAACAGTGCAATCACATTAGGCTCTCAGCAACAGAAGTAGGAGTCTTCTCTGAAAGCAAACTCCTCCCTTACTAGTAGCAGTCTCAAGGAGCCAGTGCTACCATTGTCCCCATAATTTTCTGAGAAGAGAAATCTAGAGACGAAAGGGTAGATGAATCGTTTAGTGTTCATCTCCTGACACAAGGATTCCAAGAGTGCTTTCACAATCTGGTGAGTCTCTCTCTCTCTCTCTCTCTCTCTCTCTCTCTCTCTCTTAATATATGGTAACTGAACTATCTTGGCTGCCATCAAGCGTTGGGTCCTCTGCCTTAGGCACTGGGAATGTAAGGAAGAACAAGAGAGGGGATAGCTTCTGTCATAGTGGAGAATGAGAAAGGTCAAGGTGCGCCATTTCAGTTCTTTATAAACTGAAGAGAAGCAATGGCCACGGGAGATGAAGCGGTCAGCAAGCCTCTGAGAACGCGGCTTTGGAGTTGAGGAGAGAAGGAGGAGGGAGGGAGGGGGATACTAGCGAGGCTCTTTCCACAGAAGCAAGGTCATCCATCAGCTGTGCAGAGGGGAGGACTTGCAGGGGAGGAGGAGAGGGCAAGAGATGCCTTAGGCGGCCAGGCGCGTCCCCCTGGAACTGAAGGATCCTACAAGGACCGGCACGCAGGGAATTGGCGCTGTGGTATGGGTGAGAGGAGAATAGACGCAGCGAGAGAAGACCCCAGCGAAGGACCAGTTTTCCCCCAACTCCAGTCATTTTGGGCCCCACATGCATCTGTGCGACCCTGGCCAGAAGCTGCCACCCCTTGAATTTGACTCTGCCCCAGCTGAATTCCTCTACTGTGAGTTTCTAAATGCGCACTCAGCCCTTCGGTGCCTGTCCGCTCCTGAATCACTCTGGGAATGGCTGCGGTCCCCATCACACTTTGCACAGCCCTGGCCTAGGCAGGGATGCTGGCGGCTCCGCGGGGGCCCAAGAGTGGCCTGGAAGCTGGGTCCTTTCTGTACCAGGCACTGCGCTAAACCCTGAGGCTTCCAGGATGAACCAAACCGACGCCTGGTGGAGCGTGCAGCCCAGAGGCTGCAAAGCATGTTTATTTGTGTGTCTGAGAAACTGGATGGCCCGGGGATTGTGATCTCGCCCGGAGCCCTTCACCCCAAGGCAACCTAGGTCAGGAGAGCACCAGGACGCTCACCCAGGCGCTGCCCAGCACCCCGCGGAGTCCTTGGTTATCTTGCAAGCCCTGAGTCTAGTCCCTGACGCTCCGTTCCCGTTCCCCAGGTATAAGCAAAACGAAAGCGGGTGGCTAGAGGCGACGTGGGTGGCGGCCAGCCGCCAGAAGAGCAGGCGCCTCGCGGGCGGAGCCGGTAGAGCTCTACACACCCGGCAGAGGTCGGGCCCGCAGCGACGCCACCGGCCGCCCGCGGCACCGCAGCGCTCTTGCGTTCGAGGTTCTACCAGCCGCGCATGCCCGGTGAACGGTTTGCGGCTCAGAACCAGTCCCACCACGCTTTCTTGGGGCGTGGTGCAGTGCTGCGGCAGAAAGGCACCACTAGAGAAGACGGCGCAGTCGGGGAGCGCATGGCTTGGAGAATGGTCCATGCACCTGCGCCCTGGCATCCTCCCGGATAGGCTGCTCTGGTTACTCCTGTTTTACAGTTGAGAAAAGCATCTCAGAGACTGCAGTAACTTGCTAAAGGTCACACAGCTGGCCAAGATGAATAAGAAGATTCAGACTCTACAGCCTCCACTCCCTGCGCCGTAGTACTTTGAAGAGAGCCGTTTGAGTATCCAGGCCATCATATACCACTTTGGGGACCCTGGGCAAAGGGGCCGTAATGAGGATTGGGGAAGTTACTGGAAATTTCTGAAAATTTTTTAAAGAGAAAATGTCACTTTCTCGGGTCTTCTATTCATAAATAAAATGTCTTGAGATTTGCAATCCATACCTCCCAATGCTAGTGCAAAGATCCTGACCTGGGATAAGAGACCTGACCCTCTTCCAGGAGACAGTGGGGTTCTAGTCAAGTAATATAATTAATGTCGGACAGTGCTTGAGGCCACTAGAAAAAAATAAAACAGGGTAGTGTGGTGTGGAGGGAGGCACAGAAAAAGGGTATCTTAGAAGATTCATGGATACCTTCCTCTGAGCCACAAGTTCCTTCTAGCAGAATTCAGCAAGGACTCCTAAAGATCACATAGTGCTTAAGTGCTGAGGGTGACCTAAATCCACACTGCCCTTCCTTCTCCTCTGCCAGCATGCCCAAATTCTGCCTTTGGACTTGCCCCACCCCTTGCAGAAAGCTCCTTTCCATCTGTGCGCCCTAGAGTGCATCTCCAAGGACCCTTGAGGGAGCCTTCTTCCATCTGTGTTTCTCTCCCTTCCACATTGCATTACCCAGTTTTATTTTCTCCCTGGCATCTAGCACTCCTAAATATTAACCACATATCCTTTCACAGGCATGTTATCTACACCCCCAATAAAATGAATGCTCCCTGAGGGCTGGCATTGCCTGTTCCTCACTCCGCCCTTAATCCCCAGCCTGTGCCTGACTGCATGGGTTCGCAAAAGCAATGAGTGTTAGATGCACAAGAACATGCATGGCAGCTCCTGGTCCTTCCACTACGTAACTGGTTGCATTCACATCCTCTCTCTTTTCTCCTACATCTTAGGCAGTTGTAACTAGGAGGCTGTTTTAGTTTCTTAGTTCTGTCATAACTAACAGATATCTATTGCCCCGCATTTCCAAGGCCAGAAATCTGAAATTGAGGTGTCAATATGGTCATACTCCAAAACTCATGGGAGAAGCCATCCTGGTCTTTCCCAGCTTCTAATCACCTCTGGGTTTCTTGCCTTGAGGCTGTGCAACTCCAGGGTCCTCCTCTGTCTTCAGTGCTGTCCTTTCTCCTCTGTCTTCATGTGGCATTCTCCTCCATCTCTTCTCTTCTTATAAGACCCTGCTTATATTGGGTAAGGACCCCACCCTAGTGGCCTCTTAACTTGATTACATATGCAAATATTTTTTTTCTTTCTTTCTCCCCCAACACCCTCCCCTCCCCACTCCAGGTCATCATATTTATGGATCCAAGACTTTCACATATCTTGCTAGGGAATGTCTTTCAATCCATGTCAGAAGTGATCCAGAGAACACTGAAAAAATAACTTAGGCAAACTCTACTAGAGAATGGGGAAGAAGACATGAAGGACAGTCGGAAGGATGGCAGTGTGCAGAGGTTCACATTTCTGGATGAACTGTCCTTCCATCAAAAGACTTTTGGGGCATGACACTTCAACCTTAGAGGTTTCTGCAGAAGTGGTTTCTTTCCCTGCTTGGTTTAGAGGCTGTGAACATCCAGTTTCCAGACCCTTTGTAAAACATTTTATCTCACTGTATCTGAAAAATAAAAGTTAGTTTTCAGACACATCTTATCTGCTGGGGACTGTGATGAGTCCTTACCTACTTTCTCTCTCGCTAAACACTGGCAACCCTGGTGTGAGGAAGGTCCAGCTGTTCAACCCTACTCTAACGAAGGTCTGCTGTTGACTGAATTTCACATTAGAAACTGAGGTTCAGCCAGGTTACGGAGCAAGCTTGCAGCTTCCAAGCACCAAAGCTGTGCTTTATAACAGCTCTCTGACTCCAGAGAAACTTGCAGGAAACTACAGGTGACCTTTCATCAATGCCATGTGACTAAAGAGGACAGAATGGAACTTACAAGGACAGACAATTTGGGCTAACAGTTAAGGAATTTTTTCTCTAAATCTTAAGACTTCTGATAGATTCTGCAATCCATGGAACTAACTGCTTTTTCTGATTTGGCTCCTTCCGACAACAGAGCTTCTCAGGTAGTGGCCAGTTCAGATTCTCACTGTCCTTCTCAACCCATCCTCCTCTTGAGGGAAACTCTGAACTCTACACCTCCATGTATTTGTCTAAGAAGTGGTTCGTTTGCTTCTTTAAGCCCTAGGAGACAAAGTGCAGGAATCTAGCAGCTCCCTTATCAGAGCAGTTCAAGAAGATACCTCTCCGGGCAGGGAAGCACCACTTCTGGGATCAACATTCTCTCTGCCAGGCTTTTGTTGTTTCAGGGTAGAAGGTCTTGGCCTCTTGGCTGGCGCTTTCTTCCTGAACTCCTCTGCTGTGCACTGGGAATCTTGGGAATTGTTGCAACCCTGCAGGTCCTCTGTGCAGCATACTGCCCAGGTCCAGGCACTCTGACCTCGCAGCCAATAGATAGGGGCTGGACACCAGCCTCGCCCTTCCCCCTTCCAGGGCTTGGAAACACACTTTCGCTGTTATTCCTAGAGAATCTGCACTTCCCAGTGAGGATGTCACCCTGCCACAATCTTCCCTTGCTGATGGGCAGTTTTATTTTCTGGGGAACAGTTTTATTTTGAGGGGAGCTACCTTGGGATCACTTATTAGGGTGCCCCATTCATATAGTTCCTTTCTTTTCTCAGAGGGGGTACCTCTTTCTTCCAGAAGACCCTAGGTGCACACGTTATGTGAGGAGTAGCCGGTTCCCTGAAAACGGTACTGTAATCTAGGAGGCGGGGGTGGGGGGGTGGGGGGGGAATGTTGGCACTAAGTGAGCTCACACCACCTGCAATCTCTCCCACAGTCGTGGTCCGCTCTGAACCTCGCAACAGCCTACAGAAATGGATACACGAGACTTAGAGAAGTCATGGGACCTCCAGGTCCAAGGTCCAACAAACAGCTAGGATTATCCCGCGTGGGATTCGAATCCAGGACTCCAAGGCCATCCCCTTCGCTGCTGCTCTACGAGGAGGAAGAAGCTGGGGACTGAGGACCTGAGCTCTGGGCTCGCACTTTTGCTCACCTGCTGCAGGACTAAATGCTCCTTGAGGGCAGGGGCCCGGCTCCACCTCCTCAGGTCCCAGGACCGGCAGGCGCGCGCCAACGTCTGTCCGCTGGGCTACCAGAGGATGTGGAATGAGCTCTCCTTTCGCAGAGGAGGCTGCTGATGTGCGCCCTCAGCGTGGGCACTGCGCGCTGCGGATGCAATGCACCGGGTCCAGCGTTAAGTCCAAAGCAGGGCCAAAAAGCCACGGAGACGGGGTGGAGAGCTCAGGCCCAGGGCATCTCAGAGCCAGGGGGCGGCGCAGACTTAGGGACCTCTGGTGCTGGCCTCGCCACCGCAGCCAGCACACTGCGCACGCGCGCTGCCCCGGCTCCGCCCCCCCGGGTAGGAACCTACAGCGGGCGCGGCAGCGGCGCCGGTCACCGGCGGTGTAGACACCCCTGGGTAAGGACCCGGACCCTGGACTGGCCGCCGGGTGAGTGGCTGACCGCGAGGGAAGGGCCCCGGCCAGGTACGCGGGGCAGGCGCGGACCGGGGCTCGGAGCAGCGCGGGGCGGGGACCTGACGGGAACCCGGCGGGCGCCTGCGGGTGGAGGCCCGCGGCCCCCGGGGAGGACGTCCCCAGCCCGGCCTGCACCGAGGCCCCGCGCCCTGCCCACCCCACCCCGCAGGCACCCCGCGGGGACCGGGTCAGGGGCCGCCGCCAGGGCTCCCGCCGGCGAGTGACAGGCCGCGGCCGGGGCGGGGACGGCGGCGGGGACCTGGGTCGAGGCGCGCCGGGGGTCGCGCCCCCTCCCTGGCCCTCCGCCCGCCTTTGTGCCGCTACCCGCGGGCCGGCGGGTGGGGACCGGCGCGGGGAGCGGAGCTGGCCGCGGTGTGGCCGCCGGGCCGCGGGTCCCCGCCCCCAGGTTTTAAATGATGCAGCCTGCAGGATCCCTACCGGTCGCTCGAGCAGGAAGTGGGTGAGAGGCCATTTTTAAAGCCTCCTGCGGGCCTCGGAGGCCGGCGTTGACGTTCTTTGGTCCTCAGTAGCTAGAAGACACCCGGCGACCCCTCGAGGGGACCCGGACGGCTCCTGGTACAGGACGAGGGAGTCTCTCGGTCCCCGCGCCTCCCTTCCTCGCGCCACGCTGTGCGACGTGGACTGGCCTCGGATCAGGGTGCCGTCGGTGTGAGCGTGCCAACAATAAACTTGAGAACCAGACCTCATTGTCTTTCCTTGGAGTGTCCAAGAGGGTGTCCTGTCGGAAAGGGCTTGTCCGTGGAGGACCCATGCATGAGGCGGGGGAGCAGAGCAGAGGGGACGACGCTGGACCGGAGCTTTGAATTGTCCCCAAACCTGGTGTCACTCTGTGGGCCCTCCGCATCTCAGCCCACCCATTTTTTTTTTTTTTTTTTTTTTTTTTTTTTTTTTTCCTTGTTGCCTTGGGGTTTGGGGGCAGTTTATAAAGGCCAAGAGAAGGATGCGGAAAGAATGAACATGTAGTAACCAAGAAAGTAGAGCCTTAGAAGAGAACATTTAGCCTCTGCATGTGTCTTGCTGTATAACATATCCCCTTAAAATGCCTCTGATTTTTAAAACTAGGATAATGAATAATTTGTCAGAAAAACATTAGAAAATAAAAAGTGAAATACTAAGCACTTTGTTCTCTTTAAAAACAGAAGCCTACCTGCTAAATTGTAATGTTGGAGTCCTTAAAACATTATCCTGCAAGTTTAGAATTGAAATCACCTTGGAAGAAAATCGTGGCCTCCAAAACCTGCGCATGACTATAGAAGAGCTGTGAGAGAGTATGGGAATGTCTCCCTGTCCCTCTGAGTCACACGTGCAAAGTTCAACCCAGCCCATGACTGTACACCATGACAGATACGGGCCAAGGGTATTGCAAGCCAGAAAATATGGTTTAGAAACCAATGTTATATAGTTTCTTTAAGTAGAAAACAAATAGATCATTCCATTTTTTAAATTGTGATATTTTTAACCAAGGATGAACTTTTTGCTTAGTTTCTATTTTGAGTCTAATATAGTAACCTTGAAAAATATCACTTTTGCATGTATTCAGTTTCATTATGCTGTAACATTCATTATAAGTGTGCTTTGAAAAGAACAAAGGAGAGCATTCTTTTATTGGGACTTCTCCCTGACATGTTACCCTAAACTAATGTAGATTTTAAAAACCCAGAAACAACCATTAAAAAAAAAAAAAATAAAATCACACTTCTGTCTCTCCTGTTCTATTTGCCTTTAAGTAAGAGGATCCTGGCTAGTGTTTGTGCTAGAGGAAGAACAAAGAAGGTTTTATGATTGTCAATAGGAAGGCGTTGCTTTCATTCATTCCCTCCCTCATTCTTTCATGGATTGTATTAAGTGCCTTCTGTGGCCAACCCATTGATGTTGGTTATGATAAACAGGCCTCACCAGTGAGGATTTTCCCAGTCTTCAATTGTTTTCACACTGCCTGACATCTACTGTATTTTGGTTCACATAGGCAAACCCAGCCCACTATAATTTCCAGGGTTCATTCTTTAAAAGCAGCTGGATCAGCTAATCCAGACCCTCCCATCATGCTCAGGGGGTAAGGTGGCTTAAAAATCACCTGGAAAGAATTTTAAACCATGTGCCTGAACCCCATCCTAGGAAAAGAGCCATCTGATTCATGAGATCACATGAATCTTGGGACTCCTCTCTTTATTTAAGCTCCCGAAGTGACTGCCACACACACCAGTGTCTGAGAGGCACATCTGGGGGTTGTTCCTGTTATTTTCTAGGAGAACCGTGCCCAAGAAACCAAGGATTTGCAGCTCTAGGACTTAAATCCAAGTGTCTGGCTTCTGTTGCAGGCAGCTGTGGGGCTCAGGGTTCTGAGCCTGAGCGTAGACGCCTACTCCAGGGCCTGAAGCTTTGAGACCTGTGGCCCTCGGTGCTTGAGAAGAGAAGGACGTCTGGAAGGGAAGGAAGAGCCCTTGAGTCTTGCAACATTTTGACCCATGTCTGCAGCTCCAGGCAGGAAGTAAGAACAGTGCTCAAGTGGCAGGAGATCCTGACTGGGACTTCAGTGTACAGCGTGACGCAGCAGGGTAACGGAAAGCAGTTTAGATCTGACACCCACGGGCAGCAGCTCATCTCCAACCCTGCGACCTTAGCAAAGCCACATGCTTTCTGCAGACCTGTGCTCTTGAAAGAAGCAGGTACTCGAAGGCTTGCTTTGAAGAGTACCCAGGTAACATGAACCTGCTTCTGCAGGCACCTCTTCTACCTGACTTGAGCCACGGTGCTCCAGGATTGACACGCAGCCAGCCACTGAGCACACCTGCTCAGATCCCTGATGTAGGGATCCTCACTGAAACTACCCATCTTCTTCTCCCATCTTCTGTCACGCTCCTTAGGGACAGCAGCCCATGGTGGGTGTGGGATCAGATGATCTGCTCAGTGCTCATTGTTGTCATACCATGCCAGGCACTGTCAGGACCATTCAAGTTTCTGAGAACCTGCAAAGTAGATGGTGGCATCACCCACCTTAACATCAGTGACATACCAAGGTCACATGGCAAGGCAGGGGTAGAACCCTGAGACCTCCTGTCTAGTCCCTCCATTACAATCCCAAGGCAGGGGCCTAGCCTTGCCTCCAGTGTAGAGTACTATCCAGGACGTTGTTCTTCCGGCCACTTCTCTGTGCACCTGCCCCTGGGATGCCAGGGGGTTCTCAACCTTGGCTGCATATTGGAATCACCTGGGAAGCTTTTACAAACCCCAATGTCTGGACTGCCCCTTGCCCCCAGCCCCTTCCAATTAAATTGGAGTCTTAGGATTTAGGGCCCAGGCATCATTGTTAAAGCCCCCAGGTAACTCCAGTATGCAGTAGGTAACCCACTGTTCCAGGGATCTCCTTTAAACATCCTGGTCATATCCCAACAAGATTCACCTTAACATAGCCAAGGTAAGAACCACTAATGTAGGAGGAGATTTTGTCTCTGTTTGATTATACTTTTAATTAACTCATAACTCATTTCTTCTGCAAAATTTTGGGGGTTTTTCCCAGAGGCAAAAAAAGGAAATAACAAAAATCTATGTGTACATTTTTAGCATCATTAAGGCATCCGAAGTCACTTGGAATCTTCTGTAATGTAGAATCTTATGATATTGCTTATAGTACTCCTCTTCTTTATCTTCTGTATATACTTAATGCTAATATAGATTTATTCCTTAGCATTGTTTTTTCATATATAAAACAATAAGCTTCAAACTTCATGGACATTAGTATTGGTCACTTTCTATTGAAAGGTTTTTCTCTTAAATTGTTGAGGGGGAAGAGGTCTTAAAATCACTTTGTTTCTTAATATTGATTCAGTTGATATGCCTAGCTGGGCGAGTCATCCCCAAAGAACTCTGTGGAGAGCATCTTAGCTTGTGTGGGTGTGAACCTTTGCTTGGTCAGGCTCATTTGTTAATCTTGCTAATCTCTGCTTCTCTGGACCTTACTGCACTCTCCTACAGTTGAAGGAGGCTTAACAAAAATACGTTTTCTTATTTTGTGATAAAACATTGACTTGCTTTGTGATAAAACTTCTCTACTCAGCATAAAGCCACCTGCATATACCTGGCAGCACCATGACAATTAGGCATCTTTTCTTCCAATTTACAAGTGAAAGAACTCAGGCCCAGCTTAACAAGCCTGAAATCACAGCTAGTGTCGAAGACCTAGGTTTTGAACTTTGTTCTGGACATTCGAGGTCATTCCTCTTTCCAGGGTTTCACAGAGCTGCATTTATCTGGAGAGCAGAGGAACCGACTCCTGCAGCCTTCTTCCCCGTCCTGTTGTCCGTGCAGTACTGTTTCAGAAGGAAGTGTCAGGTCCCAAGGGTGGCAACATCTGGAAGTATATTTTGGCCATCAGGATGGCACCCAGTTTGCAGTTCAGTCATTTCTAAGTATGAGGTAGTTTGGCATAAAGATTGTAATGCTTATTTGGTATTTTTTCCTGCTCAGATCTATGTATCCATTCAGTTCAATTCTGATTTGTTGTAATGGTCAGGAAAAGCTCTTGCTGAGGCAACAGTTTCTTCCTAAGTATCCTGCTGAGGAAGTATACCCAGTTAACATGTCAGATTTCTTTCTTTCTTTTTTTCCCCCTTATTGGGTGTTGCTCTTCTACATGCTTCTGGGCACTTGGGGTAAAATTGTGTTAAAATTTGGGTCACTGGGAAAAGCTAGTAAGTAAGATGAGCCTTTCTATGGCCAAAGAGACAAAAGGAACACACAGGTACAGTTTCTGAGTGGCTGTGCCATTGGGCTGGGGACTTTACATATGTTACAGGTGTGCTTCTCCTAATCGCCCTTTACATTCGAGGTTGGTAAAGCCTGTTTCCTTGCAATGAATAGAGAGGAATCACTTGTCTAGACATCCAGCAAATACAGGACAGGATCAGAGTTTGAACCCCAGACCTTCCAGCATCATTCCTGTGCTCTTCATGGGCATATCAGCTATACCCCAACCTCGGTGAGGGATGTGGTAGGAGCCACAGTGAGATGAGAGTTTCTAAGTCAGAATGCCTGGAAAGAGTAGCTTCCGTTCATTTCTCATCCACAGAGGACACCAGCAGCCAGCCTGCTAGCTCTGAGTTTGTTGGGCATCCTTCATGCACGGAAATGTAGGTGATGTAATAGGCCTGCCACTCTTCTTCCATTTCACACTACCACCCAGCTCAGAGGGACCTTCCTGCTACAGGGCTCTCACAGTGTGGCTGCATGTCAAGGGACAGGCTGGAGAAGTCAGGCCAATCACCAGCTCACACTCAGAGCTCAGTGAGTGTGAGTTCTGTGGAGATTGTATGCAGCTGGTAACCTTTGCCACTAAAGTTAATAGGTGGTCTTGCCCTAGAGGTAAACCTATTTTAGTCTGTACAACCAAACAATTGTGATTAAAATTATAAAATGAAATTCAGTGTATGTTCTGGAAAGAGCAGTTGTTAGGCAGCTAAGAAGCCTGTAATTTAGCCCCTCTATATGATTGGCATAATTTCTTCATTATATCAATGGAAAGTAATAGATTTAACAACTTAAAGTGTGCCCATACCTTGTCCAGGCACTTTCCCTCACAGCTCACACTCGTCCTCACGACAGCCTGGGGGTGAGGGGTCCCGCTGCTGTCTGCTGTCCTCATGAGGAATCAGTTTGCCCAGGTCTCACACCTAGGAAGTCCTGGCCTATGATTTTAAACCCTGTAGTCTCTTTCCAGAATCTGTAGCTCTAAACATGATTTTTCCACTTATTTCTCTGCTAATTCTGTTGAACATGAGTCATTTCCAGTGTTTAGAAGTCAGATGCTTCATTTTTAGTAAGAATTTATACAATCTTGCACAATTTATAATCCTTAGTGTCACTTAACTGGTTTCTTCCAAACTCAGTGATTTTTCCCCTTGTGTCCCCATAATAGGTGTTTTAGAAATCAGGACAAATAAGCTCAAAAATGAAGAAGAGGAACCCCTACACACACACACACACACACACACACACACACACACACACACAAATGCAGTTAGGCCTCTTCCCAGGCCTTTCCTTTGAGGAAGGCCAAGACAGTGAGGAGAGCAGGCTTCTTAAGCAGAGGACTGCATCTCTTCCTGCATGGTGGCCATCGGGCTTTTGCTGTAGGTATTTCTATATTAAAAAGCTCACTTCTGCTGCTAAATAGCTTATGCCAAACAGGCATCTAAATGGTAGGGATATTTTACTGTACCATAATGATAACAATATTACTATTTCTGTGTTTTTGAGAGCACTCCTAAATTATATAAAAGGAAAAAAAAAAAGTCCCAGGAAGTCAAATTCAGGGGCATCTGTAAGTTGGGAAGATTTGTGTACTACAACACTTATTTCTTGAGTGCCCTCAGCATCCAGTGCACCCATGCACAAAGCTTTGTCTACTGTTCTTAATATAATCCTTGGTTATCAGCCCACTGAGCAATTACTTGCCCTGAAGACTCGGCCTCTCAGGTTGTTGTAATTGGGTGAAGGACTTTGTATGCAAAGAGCTGGAGCTTGGGAGTTCTCAGAAGTATTCACATGCAAATACCAATTTCTTATTGGCTTTGTGGTTCCCGGCTGCTCTGGGCATTTACCTTTGTCTGGAAGTGTTACATCTGAGTTATTCCATGGGCCACGCCCTGCTGCAGCTAGCCACAGAGTTGCAAAGGCCAAAAAGAACTTTGTATCCTTTCCACCAAGAATGAGGAAAATGGCAAGGTAGTAACACTAATTTGAGAATAATTTAGAAGCCAAGAAAGATACTGTCAAACAGGTGACAGTGCACTCATGGCCAGATTGCCTGCTTCTCCCATGAAACTGCTGGTCATAGACTGTGCTTCATGTTAGCACATGCCCCTATGGATTCTCAGTTCAGAATACAGATGGTATTTAACTTACAGTGGTTCTATTCACGATTTTGTTACAAAAGCAACATACACTCAGTAGAAATTGTGCTTCTGATTTTGGATTTTGGTCTCTTCCCAGGCTAGTGATGTGCAGTACAACACTCTTGTGATACTGGGCAGAGGCAGTGAGCTCCCAGTCGGCCATGCAGCCTCAAGTGTAGTAACCAACACCATATTCAACAGCCACTGTAGTCAATAAATTATGTGAGGGGTTCAACGCATGATTATCTGATAGTCTTTTTGCTGGATAGTCAACCATAGGCCTAGGGAATGGTTCTGAACACACCGAAGGCAGGTTAGGCTAAGCTCTGGTGTGCAGTGGGTTAGGTGGATTAAATGCATTGTTCACTTACAATGTTTTTGATTTACAGTGGGTTTGTTGGAACATAGCCCTACCATAAGCTGAGGCACACACACAGCTGCTTAGATATTTTTACAGAGGTGCCCCTGAAAAAAACTGTGTTTCTCAGGCATGAGAACCAGCCTGATTCTCTGGGGACTTCCTTCCAGATGCTCTCCACTTCTTGCTGATGGTCATGATCTTGCAGTCCAGTCTCTTTTCAGTTTCAGGAAGAATGATACCCTCCAAGTTTTTAAAGGATTGGAGAGAAAGTGGCAAAACAACCTTTCTTGATTTTTTTTTTTTTAAATCATGGAGTCTGAGAAAGATGCTGAAAAACTGAAAATGTGCAAATGTAATCCTGGGTTGAACAATTCTTTAAAAAAAAAAAAAAAAAAAAAAAAAAGGAATGTTGGCATGTGACTTTTGAAAATTATATGTTGAAACAGTTGATAAGCAAGTTGTGCCGGGTTAAGCCAGTTAGTCTCTCTGGATTACAGGCTGGTAGATGACAATAGAAATTTACATATTGATTGGTGTCCTTTGGGACAGAATTAAGAATCAAGGACTACTAGATAAGAGATGTGCAGATTATTAGCTGGTCTGTTAAGAGTGATTAAGTTGTTTTTTGCAGCTGCAAAGTCAAGATGGAGGAAAGTTAGAGGGAAGTCAGTTCCTGTTTCATTGAAGGGTAAATTGTTAACAGTGAAAACTAGGTGAAAAGCAAAATTCACTGCCTAAGGAAGGAGGAGCTTGATGCATGGTCAGTGGTGGAGAAGTTTTAAGGGTGTTGCTGGACGCTTTAGCTGGTGGTTTCAAATGTCGGCTTCGCATCAGCTTTACCTGAAATGGCTTTCCACACCCAGGTGTCTCTGCCCCCTGCCCTCTCCCCAGAGCCTGGGATTCCCTGGCCAAGAGTTGCAGCCCAGGAGAATGCCTTTGCTGTGATTCTAAGGCTCTTCCGAATGCAGAAACCCCTGGACCTGATCATTCCATCACCTGACTTCAGCCTCTACATCTTTTGGGCCTTTGGTTCTCTGAGGTTCTAAGTGCAGCTGTGGTGCCCGGTTTATCTGGCTAAGAATGTCGGCATGAACATATAGGTATAGGGTTCTCGTGGGGTCAAGTCAGACTTCAAGGATCAGCGATGATTCTCAGGCTGGTCTTAGAAATCACACGGCCCAGGCTTCTGTTGTATAAATGAACATAGATGGGTAGTTCGCTTGAGGCCACTTAGCAGAAGTTCATTGTGTCCCTCTGACTCCCTTCACTGAACCTAGTTTATAGATCTGGAAAATAAAGTGCACTCATCTCTAGTGACTCCTGCAGAGGAGCCTGTGGTCTGCACTAGGAGTGCAGTGGACTAGAAGGTATGTGTCCCTCCCTGTGTCATCTATTGCCAGCTCAGGGCATTCATGTGTCCTCTCCCAAGCCATGGTGCCCTACTGTAGGTGTGTGTTAGAACATGGAGAAGAGGGACAGCACCTTCCAGCCCCAGGCCTCTGTCCACTAGCTGCCAGGATACAGTGTGCACACAAGGCTGGACAGGGCTGGAGTCTCGAGATGCCGTCGGGGCTTGACTGCACGCTGGAAATTGCTTTGGGAAGAAGGTAACTATCTTTCACAAAAGAAGAATAGGGAGAGAACACTGCAGGAGAAAATATGGCTTATTATTGTACACGATGTGTTCTTCTATTGCTTTTCAAAGCTGTTTTTGAAGGGCAAGTTTCATGCCAGGTCTGAATGCACAGCAGTTGCTTCTTCGCACCCTACAGAGAGCCCGTTCCCACTACCTTTGTGTGGCCTTGGCCTGATGGCCCTGTGCCGCTGCCGCCACTCGTGTTGCCCAATGTGGAAGAGACCTGAGGGCCTCTGTGCCTCCTGGCACTCGGAGAAGGGCTTCAGTGTCTTAGTCATCACTGCAGCTCTGTGGGTGATGCTGGGTCAGTGTTCTTCATTCTAATTTACCAGATGAAAACTTGAGCTCCAGAGAGTTAAGTGGTTTTCTAAGATCATAAAAGAAAGGCTTTTGGCAAAAATGGTCACTGTCAAGCGCTTGGTTCTGTATATTTTGAAAAAAAAAAGAAGTGCCATTAAAGATGACTTGAAAATTAGTCCCTGAGTAGCGTGTAGCATGTGAGTGTCAGAGGACACCAGTGCTCTGGGAAACATCGGCCACTCCTACTGCCCAAGCCATGCCGTCCATGTCACCCTACTGCCACCATTTTGTCTTCCACAGACTCTTGGCCTCATGGTGGCTAGAGACGGCTGGAGCATAAATCAGATGTCCTGCCCCTGCTCCAGGCCTCATCTGGTCCTCTGTCACAGGCAGAGGAAAAGCCCCTGTCCTGTGAAATGTGTCATACAGCCTTCCTCGGCCAGTCTCCCTGTCCCTCTGTGGGCAGCTTCCCACTCCTCCTCCTCCCCCAAGGGCACCAGGCCCACTTACGGGAGACCTGTGTCTTTTCTGTGGCCCCTTCCAGGACACGCACAGGGCTCTACTCTGATGTCACTCGCCCCACGTGAGGTCTCTCCTGGCCGTCCTCACCCCCACGGCCCAGCCCCACAGTCATCAGAACACACTCCCCCTCCTCCTGGCCTTGGGTTACCGCGTTTCCTGTCCAGTTCTGCCCCCACCGCTTGGCAGCTGAGCGGAGGGACCGATCCGCCTCGGTCCACTGCCCTGCCGCACTCAGGACAATGCCTGGCCCTCGATAGATGCTCGGTAAGATGTTGAAGGAGTGACTATTTTTGTCTTCACAATGTTGTCAGTGTCACTTGCTGAAAGCAAGAGCCGGTGTCCAAGCTGAGGAGGACTGAGAGGAGCCCTGGCTCCACCTGAGTGACTCGTGTATTCAAGAGCCAAACTGACAAGGTCCTGGGTGAGGATTTTGTGAGGCTAATATGAAATTAAACCCCAAATACTGCTTAGATGTGCTCAATGACACTTAAAAATAGCTTTCACTGATCAAAGGCTATTCTGAATGGCTTCTGTGAAGTCCTTCCTGCAGGTGTGCCTGCATTCATTGTCTAAAGTGGCGACGATTATAGGGGGCCGAGTGTGAAAATGTGTTCAGTATCGTCTAGGCTGCCAGCTTTGTTGTGTGGAGTGCTACTTTAACACACGCTAGATCACATATTGAGATTTACCATCCGATTCCCAAGGCCATTAAAATGCAGAGTAACTGTGATCATGGCTTAGCCAAACCCTGAATTCTTATATTAATCATGCTTTGTGATTTTTGTTTTCCTGTAGTGTTGCCTGGAATATCAGAGGATTGACAGCAGTCGTATTTTGGAGCATGCTCCTACAGTGGCAGTATACCCAAAAAAGATTATAAAGTACCTACCTCCACCAAACACAGTGTGCTGAAGGTCGCCTCCAAAGGCTTTTATCATGTGAACTCTTCCTGAATTTCAGTTGGCTCTTTCTAGAAATGCAGATAAAGAAGATGAAGGATATTGGAGAGCCTTCGTACGCTACCCCAATGAATGGCACACATAACTCCTTGACCCTGTCACCCAAACACCCTAATTCTAACCGAGCAACTCGGCCAGACAGACAGGAAGCACAGGCCCTTTTGTATCAGGGCTCGGAGGCGGAGGCTGCCATGATGACCATTGCTACATGTGCAAAGTGCAAAAGTGTTCACCAAGTCCCTCTTCGAGAATTGAAGGAGGGTCCGGGGCAAGGCCAAGCGGAAGACAGATACGTCTGCCTCCCGTGCAGCCTTCACACAGCTCCTCCCCGTTTTCACTTCGTGAACAGCGATCCCAGTGCCACTCGTGTCGGAAACAAAACCGAAGCCATCTCAAGTCCCATCAATAACAAATTTAAGGTAAGGAACTTTAAGCCGGGCAAATACTACTGTGACAAGTGCCGGTTTTCCACCAAGGACCCGCTGCAGTACAGGAAGCACACGCTGCAGCATGAGGAGATCAGGTTCGTCTGCTCCCACTGCAGCTACATCTCCTACACGAAGGGCGAGTTTCAGAGGCACTTGGTGAAGCACACGGGGATATTCCCTTACCAGTGCGAGTACTGTGACTATGGTGCTATTAGAAATGACTACATCGTCAAGCACAGGAAGAGAGTCCACGAGAGGGCTGGTGCTAAGAGACCACTCAAAACCGCCACCAAGCTGGAGCCAAAAAGAACCAGTGTTTCAAGACAGAACGTAGAGCTCTTAAAGACCCCCAGCCTAAGGACTGCGTTTCAAAATAGGTTGTCGGATCAGCTTTCAAGGTTCTCTCTCCATGCAAATAAAGACAAAACTCACAATATCCTGTTGCTACCTGAATCAAAGGAATACCAGAAAGACGTTGTGTGTATTCCAAATCAAATGACCTTATCCGAGCCAAATGAAGTCTGTCTGTTTGAGAACAAAAGCGTTGAGGTGGAAGTGTTATCTCCTGCAAAGGAACCCGTTCAGCCCGGTGTGCCGCTGACCGTCGTGGCCCCGGCCGAGCTAGTTGTCCCTGCAAACTGTTTAGCCCAGTTGATGGACGTGAAGGTTGTCAACGGGACGCAGCAGCTGCTTCTCAAATTCTTTCCTATGGAGGAAAAGAGTCGCCTAGAAGCTGGCAGTGGCGTTGGAGGTGATCTGGAGCACATGACTAAAGAGCAGTGTTCAAAGGAGCCAGAAAATGTATTTTCTGCAGAAAATATAAAGTCACTAGCAATGGAAGGGAACACTGGAAAACTTGTAAGTGTTGATAGTCTTCAGTCTTCAGTCCAGAAACAACTGAAAGACGTGAAGTGGGTAAGGTCTTGTGATCTCCTCATGTCTGGCTCCAGCGCGCATGGTCACAGGGAACGCTTTCTCAACTCTGATGGGGCCGAGGATTTGCTGACGGGGAATGCTTTGTATCCACATAGGACCACTCTTCCTTTTACCTCCTTAAGAGGTCACTCTCCAGACTCCGTCATGAAAAGCAGTGTCGTGTGTTGTCTTGGAGCCGCATCAGACCCTTTTCCTTGTAAAGCTGCCGGTTCTTTCACTGAAGAGGGAAGAAACGTGCTCAGGGACTCTCAGCGGTTATTTCCTCTGGCTGGGTCGCCTACGGCCACTTCCTTCTCTGGAGAAAAGGGTTTATTGCCTGCAGTCAGTCAGGGTGACTTGGAACCTGGAAGTCAGAGCAATGTTCCCACAAAAATGGCTTCCCATTGTGGGAAGCTGGAAGACGGCCATGCAGAGGACAAGGCAGCTTCGAATCTAGGCCAGACCTCCTCTCCACAGGAGGGTGGGTGCGTGCACACAGACATGACCGGAGGAGACAGAATGGGATCCCAGCCTGGAGGCGAACCTGGGGAATTGAAGGATTCTGAAAGGACCGCCAAGACCTCCGAGGGCCCTGTCATCTCATCCGTATTCTCTCTGAGCTCCGGGTCTGAAAACGTCCCAGAGGGCATTAAGTGGAATAGTTCAACATCTAAAATAAAGTCGATTGAACTCTTACGCAGAAAGATCGCCCAGCTGATCGAGTCCTGTGGCAAGCCTTCATCTCTGTCTGCAAATAGTGCACGAGGTCGGTCCACGACGTCAAAGGGAACCTCCAAAGCAACCCCGGAAGGCGTTCAGGACATGAATGTGTCACTCCCTGGCCCAGGCGTTTCCACAGGTCCTCTCCAGACGCCTCAGAATGAGGCTGGTGTTACTGGCAGTGGACAGCTTGCTCATCAGCGCATCTACCCACAGTGTGCTAATGGCAGCGATGGGGACACTGAAAGCAGAGGGGCCAGGAAGGCTCATGTTGCTACTCCAGTGCTGATCCCCAAAGGGGCCGTGTTGAGGGTTCTCAACTCCTCTGAGGATGCCCACATCATAGAGGCCACCTGCGACGCACCTGTTGGCATACCTTGCAGCAAAGCCCAGTTACCAAAACCAGCTCCTTTCTGCCCCATGAAACAGACAGACTCAGACCTGCAACCTTGGACCAGTGAAAGTGGGTCAATAGACATGTCCCCAGGTCTCGAGACAGCTCTTCGGCCTAAACCAAGAAAAGAGGATGCTATGTGTAGCACCATCCCTAAGAAAACCAGCCCTGTGCCCGGACAGCATGGCTATAGTGACTTCAGTAGGCCCGGGAGACTGCTGTCCAGGAGTCTTCCAATGAGTAGGAACAAAACCAGGCAAGTGAACTCATCCAAGAAGAAAAGCAAGCTTCAGGCCGCTGCCGGCCGCTGCCTCAAGGATCCTTCTGTTTTTCAGGTCGCCAGACAGCTCCGGCTGATGGCGGCCAAGCCAGATCAGCTGATTAAATGCCCCCGTCGGAACCAGCCAGTCATCGTGCTCAATCACCCCGATGTGGACCCACCAGAAGTGACCAATGTGATGAAGGTGATCAATAAATACAAGGGCAACGTCCTCAAGGTGGTTCTATCCGAGAGGACGAGGTGTCAGCTTGGCATTCGACGGCAGCACGTGCGGCTGACCTACCAGAACGTGGAGGATGCCCACCAGCTCAAAAGGCAGATGATGTTGAAAATGAAACTGAAAAAGGTTCATAAAAACAACTACCAGGTGGTGGACTCCTTGCCCGATGATTCCTCCCAGTGCATATTTAAGTGCTGGTTTTGTGGGCGGCTGTATGAGGACCAGGAGGAGTGGATGAGTCACGGCCAGCGGCATTTGATAGAGGCGACTAGAGACTGGGAAGTCCTTTCTTCCAAGGGCAAATGAGGAGAGCGTGGTCTTTGAAGTGATTTGCTTTTCTGTTAGTTTTTCTGCTGGGGGGATGAATCCCCCAGATTTAATAGGAGAAATGCAGACTGAAGGAACGAGGGCCGCGGACTCCTCAGATCCCTGCAGAAATGTTGATTCTTACCGGGACTCTGTGACTGGACTCGAGAGGTATTTAAAGCCCCTGAAATTGCGCGCACAAATGGATGTACATGCATTTTTCTGGAGAAAGGATGTGAAGTTCTCAACAGATTTTCAGTGGGATCTAAGACCTTTCTTTGTTTAGTACCCCATTTTTCTGAGTAGATACAAAGCTTTCATATTCCAGTTAGGAGGGGCAAGTTTAGAATAATTTACACCTGCTCCTTATATAAATGCTACTGAAGAATTAAGTCTACGTTTTGGTGTGCATTTCCACTTTGTTTCTGCTTCAGCTCCTCTTCTGAATATTTGGTACATAATGGGAATTATGTTTTCTACTGTATTAGTTGTTTTAAATTTTTTTTTTTTTAATTGACATTTGGGGGCTGGGAGTGTGGCTCAGTGGTGGAGCACTTGCCTAGCAGCGCAAGACCCTGGGTTCCATCCCCAGCACTGCCACCCACACACAAAAAAGGGAAAATGGCATTCTTTTGACCCCTCCCCACTGTGGCACTCTTAAGTGAGTATGTTTTATGGAGTTTTGCTCATGATGGCTGTTTTAAAGAACAGTTCCAAGGGTTTGCCTGTGTTTACTATTTCAACAACAGGCATTAGGAAACAAAAGCAAATATTTCTAAGTGTTAGTTTTTGCTTTCTTTTAAAAATCTGGATTTGTAACAATTGGATAGGGAATGTGCCTTTTTGGGGGAAAAATTATGGAAAGAAATTATCTAAAGTCAAGTCTCGTGAAAACTCCTACAAGCATAAATTAAGTGACCTGTTCAAAGGTGAAGGAACAGGCTTCTCACAGCAGAGGTGGACCCTGGGACGACAGCTCAGGGTGACTGGGGCAGTGCCTTGGGAAGGGGCTAAGTGTTCATTCAGAAATTTGTCCTGAGATGAGGTGAATGCTGCCTGCTGTCCTGGATCACTGGAGTCGGGGACACCTCTCCAAGGTCAGACCCTACTCTCTTTGGCCATTTTTTCTGAATAGGCACAATTTTTCCTCATGAAATTTAGTAGAAACTGTCAGTAATCAGAAAAATGGAAGGGACCCCCCCCCCCCCAACACACACGCTTTGTCAAGATGGTAGCAAACACTCCCTGGTGTTCATTGCAACAATCTGCCCCCAGTCTGTCTTCACCACACATGCTCTCCTGGGAGAACTCCTTCTACCCACAGGTGCCTGCACTGTGCCTGAGCTACAAAGCACCTTTGTACACCTTAGGAGCAGCCCTTACAAGCCTGGCTTCCAGGCAGATGGACACCTGCAAACTTCCCCCAAGGCTGGATTTCAGTCCTCACATGCCCAGGCGGAGAGCTGACCTTCATGCAGGACACAGATGGTGCAGTCATGACCCTTCCCCTCAGGGACGGGCCTGCCTCAGGGGGTTAAGAGTGCAGAGTGGAACTGGGCAGAACACCTGAAAAGGTCCCCAGGGATCTCTGACTTTCCAGGTTGTCAATGGAGACTTCCTGGGTTGTTGGGGTTTTTTTTTTTTTTTTTTTTTTTTTTCCCATATAGGAAAGTCTTTGAAAGTGGGATTGTACTCCTCTGAAGTTTGTTCTCGATATAGATAATCACCATTTCTTAGGTATAATTCAATACATGATCATTAAGTTGATTAATTGGCTGATTTTTATTGAAATTTAAAACTTGCATTTTTTATATATGTGTATATATGTGTGTGTACACATATAAATATTTTTTATCACATGGAAGTTGCAATAGCTAATTTTCTGATTTCCTATTTTATAATGATATGGGCTGGGAAAATGTAAAACATTTTTATATTTCTAGAAATAATTTATTTTGGAAGTACATTTTTATAATGGTTTGATCTCATTTTTAGAAAATGAAAGCACAGTATGTGATAGGATCTAATTTATATGAACAAACAGGAGTAGACACCCCTGTGAATCATTTTATTATGACATTGAGTTCTTTGTCTTTTTTTATTTGGTGCTTTGTGGTTAGTGCCTTATGTGAACCACCATCACATAAGAGCATTCTGAAACCTTATCCATGTTACAGCCTGCACCCCTCTAGCCTAAAAGAAACCTAAAATGTGGAGAGAAGGGAAGAAAATGCTGTGATTTTTACTTTTTATTCCGATACCTCACTGCTCAGTAACTTCTTCCTGAACGGGCTAGCCAAGAGCCAGCGGCAGATCTGCTCAGAGTGTTAAGTGTCCCTGTGAAATACTTACTTACCTTTGGCAGCACTGGCTGCTGTTCAAGTATTATCTAAGCCACAAGTCCAGCACTTGTGTGGAGTCGAATTTTGTGAGTAGAATATGTAGCAGAGCTTTTGGGGACGTTTGGAACTACAGTACTTAAGGAGTTTAAAGTGTTCCTGGAAGTCATAGAAAAGGGGAAAACAAAAGTGGCTGTTTTCCCTAAATAGCTTTAGAAAATAGCTTGTTAACATATAGGTAAATGTCATAAGATAAACAAGTTTCTAGCAAAATTGGAGGGAGTGGGCAGGAGAGTTGAGTACTCTTTACCTTGACTTTGAAGGATCTCCAGTCATTACATTTTGTTAATAGTACTAATAAAACTATTTTAAACTTATTTTTTAAAGTAGGTTTTCTTACTTTGGGGGACCAGAAATAGGCAAACTTGTTATATGTCATAGGCAAATAGAGTAAAATTGTTAAAAAAAAAAAAAAAAAAAAAAAAAAAACCACTACATATACTCCTAAAGGTTATATTTTATTCAAATTTTTATCCCCAGTCCAAAACATTTTGTGAGCCCTTACACACGCATTGTGTTGAGCTGAACTGAACACAAGGTACTAAGCTTCAAAAGCCCCATCCCTCTTTCTTTAGGACTTCTCTAAACCATCCCAGAAAATAAAGATGTGATGCTGCTCAGCCTTCAGAAAAACTTGTGAACCCATGAATGTCTATTTGAGCAGAAAACAAATCTTTGTATAACAAGTTAAGCATTATTATAATTCCTGGGTTAACAGTCTGCGTGTCTGCTGCTCTGGTTTTGAAACACATTTGTATATAGATAGAGAAGTCAGAGTAAGTTTTGTTAAATAAAGCAACTGTAACGCTATCTCTGCCCTTGATTTCTCATGTTAAGCAAGGTGGCCGCTGCACAACCTGTCTGTGACACCTGTCTGCATCCCATGAGGTGAAGGCATCGGTCTGTACAGCCCCAGGGCTTTGAATCCCACCGAGTGCTTGGAATCAGGCACTGCTGGTTATTCTTGCATACGCTGAGATGAAGCAGGTGACTTTGTTTTGCTTTGTCTTAAATTCCAAGAGATGCTGGTTTAGACGGTGGTGGGAGGGGGGAGGCAGTTTGCCTACCATGCCCAGTGGCTTGGCGGAGAAGGTGTCAGCACACCACTCCCTCACGTCTGGCCTCTCAGGTTGAAGGGCACCGGGTGGAAGGTCCCTGAGCCCACTGGCCCTGGGAGTGTTTGCACGGTTGAGTCACCTGTCCAGACATAGCTGACCCCTGTACCTGATTCCACACGTACTTGGGAGGAAGGGCAGTTAGGATATTTGAAGAGTACTCTTAATGTCCCCATCTTACTCCTAGGTCCCAGTCAAGGGACAGGAAATGTCTGCAGAGTCTGAGGAGACCAGGGGCTGCTTTGCTTCACTTGCACAATCTGGTCATGTTTTGTGAGTTGAGTCTTCACCCCTGGGTCCTACAGGACTCATCCAGGGTGTTGTCACCTTTGACAAGGGTTCTGAGGGACAGTGTAGAGATCTTGTGAGGCTTTGGCAGCCTGGAGAGGGGTCTGTTTTAGGCCTGGACTACCAGGCAGGCTCAGTGTGGGGAACAGAATGGAGAGCCGGCAGAAGGAGACTGAGAGGCCAGACAGCTAGTAGTGCAGTTACCGCCCCACACAACATTGCTAAGAAGGCTTCATCTCAGGAGGATTCATGAATAGCTCCTGATCCACCAGCTTTCCTTGGGCATGGATGAAGAGACATCGAGGACAGTGTTAGGGCAGGAGCCCTGTGGTGCCCCTCCTGTCCGCAAGGCCCTGCTTGCTGTGTGCAGAGCCCTTTATCATCACAGCTCCACTCACGACCATTTCCTTAAGATTCCGGCCCCAGACATCCTTGCTGGCATGAGACTCCATGCCAAGGAATGTAGATTTGCCCTGTCCAATAGGAACACAGCGCAAGCCCAAAAGAGCAGGTGAACTTAAGACCGATTTGACCCAATCCACTTTTTTTTTTGGCAATATAAAAACCTGGCATGTATTTTACCCTGACATGTTTCAGGTTTAATGTTAAATCTTTCAATTACAATCAAAAGCCATCCTACAACAACCCTTGGTTAAGCCAAGTGTTCAATGAAAAGATATTTCAAATTGCTTTAATTTTAAAACCAAGATCTAGTTTCTCTGTAACCCCAGCCAATTGTGAGGGTCCACATGCCTCGTGGCTGGCTGCCGTACTGAACCGCACAGGAGAAGGGGAAGCAAACTGTAACTATCAGGGCACTTGTCTGAGCTTCTTGGCAGGAAGCACTGGACTCTATTTATGAATCTGAAGCTGGGGTTTGCTAGGTTGGGCTTCAGTGACGTGCAAGAAATGCCAGTTCTGTGCCAGCTTCTGTATTAGCACCTAGCAGCTCGATTTCTAGGTCTATTCCCTGGAGAAGCAGTGTTGCTCATAGGACTTTAAGAGTGTCATTTATTTTCCAATCCTACTTGGTCGAACAAATTCTTATTTCTCATTCACATTGCATGTCTAACACAGATTGCTGAGGGGACTCGGCTCCCCTAGTCTGTCAGGGACCTAGGCTTATAGAGGGTCCCTTCTTGTGACTGCACCGTCTAGACCGCTTGAGCATCTCCATCACTGAGACAAGAGCAAGAGGAGAGGGTCCTGCACAGCTGAGAAGCAACACGTGGTCTTCCACTCCCAAAAACGCAGCCTCTGGAAGGGGCTACACGGCACCCCCGCGAGAGTACACAGAGGAGCAGCAGCCGGGATGATGCCTAGCCCACGACTCGCTTGTTGGAGAAGCGGAAGTGGTAGTTGTCTACACGGAAAGCAACTTGCCACCTGACAGCTGTGACATGTTGACATTCTGAGCAGCACTGGTGAAGAGGTGGAGAAGCAGGAACTTCAGCTTCATCTTTGAAAGTGCCAAACTTGAAGAAGTACTTGATTGTGCTCATTAGCAGTTCCTGGATGACCAATGAAATAGCATCCTTTACAAGTGTTTATTGGATATTTGGATTACCTGTGAATAACCTGCTAATGTTCTTCATCTATTCTCCTATTAAAGTCATTTTTAAACTTTAGGAAATGATATAGACTCTTAAAAACCCATAAAGAAAATTTCCTTTTGGTTTAGTGTCTTTTTGTGTCTTATTTTAGAAATCCTTCCCTAACTTGAAATTAAAAAAAAAAAAAGTCTTTCTTAATAAATTTGATGTTAAAAACATGAATTTTTTTCACAGGACAGTAGACATAATAACATAGACCTGTTGAAATCTTTTTCAAAAGGCTCTAGGTCCAGATATTTTTCTATGTGAAAAAAAAAAAAAAACCGCCTTCATTGTGTTAGAGCCCTATTCTCACAAGTCAGCTCCAGGCAGCTTGTCCCCTCACTGGCCCAACACTCATTGCCTGGGCGTCCAGGTTCCTCCCTGCCCTAACTCGACCTCAGACACCCAGTTTCATATTTGTGGAGGCCTATGGCAGGGTCTCCGTGCCACTACATTTCACAGTGCCGTGATGCTTCAAGTTAACTCAGACAGCACTTTACTGTTGACACAGATGTGCTCAAAGTGGAGACATCTCCACAGCAGGTCTCATAAAGGTACATTCATGGCCTTGTCTATTCTTGGCTGTTGGCTCTTATGCATTTTTAAGTCAGTTGGTCAAACCCTATTGAGGTTTTCACTGGAAGAAATTGAAGTTCTAGATACATTTGCGGAAAACTGGCATTACTGGCAACATGGTGTCCCTGTTTATTCTGTTGATGTGTTTGAAAATGCAACAGAAATAAAGTTGTTCCAGACCTGCAACATTTTATAATTGGTTCCCTTTATTGGGGGGAAAATACCTAATTTGCAATGACTATCATAAAAACTATAGGTCTCATAATCAAATCTGAGAAGAAGGGGGAGGAAGATCAATCCCCACCATACAAAAAGGTTCCGCACAGTTGCACACACTGATTCAGTGTTTTAGACAATTGAGTGACTCCCCGGGCAGCAGGATGGAGCACTCCAGGAGAACTGCTCCACCCCCTCTTCTCCTCCAGGGCTTCAGGAAAGTCCTGGCCACTGTGACGTGAAATCAAAACTAAAATGGGTGCCTTATATTTTCTATGCAGAGAAAAGATTAGCATTTAAAAGAAATCAATATTGGAAAAGATTTGAGTTTCACCATTTCCAAAACCTATTTTTGTCAGAGGTTTTTGGAAGACACCAGGCTTAAGGCAATTCCTGCTCTTTCATAAATTCCTTGAGTTTTTATAGCTATATTTATTCAGTTTACATAACTTGAATTGCTTTTTCTTTTTGAAAACCCTAATGTAGTATACAATTTAAATAGATTTTTCTCATGTTGAGTTTCTTCCTGGGATGAACCCTACTTTGTCATGATCTATTTATATACTGCTGACTTTGCAGATCTAAATTTTTTTTAAGTAAGTGATACTGGTCTGTAATTTCCTCTTTAATTGCCGTCCTTATACTATTTTATTATTGAGATTATACTACTCCCATAGAATAAAGTGGGTCACTTTCCCTATTTCTGTTTGATGCAAATTGTTTCAGAGAATAGATACCAGCTGGTCCTTGAATGGGTAAGTCACTTATCTCACCATTAAAACACTGGACAGTTTTCTTTAGCCAAGAGGGAGAAACATGGATGGGGCAAATGGGAGGTTGGTGTCAGACAGTCTCAAATATTGATTTCGTTTCTATAACGAGACTTTTAAAAAAGTTTTCTATTTTTTTTCTGGAGTCAAATTTTCTATTTGTTCAACATACCAAGAAACACCATGTTTATGCTCTTTTGGCATAAAACGAGTGAGATAATGCACCTGCACTCCTGTGGGATACACATCCCACGTGCCTGAGCTCAGGCCGCTATCACATACAGACTGCTGCTGTTCATCAGCACCTGGTCCATAACAGTCTCACAGTTCTGCAAGCTGGAAAGTCAAAGATCAAGGTGCCACAGGGTTCGGTTTACGGAGGGCCCAATTCCCAGATCACATGTCCCTAAAGTGGGAAGGGCAAGCTGGTTCTCTGGGTTCTCTTTTACAAGGACATCCCATTCACCTCAGGACCTAATCACCTTCCAAAGTGCCATTTGAAGTAGGTGTCAAGTGCACACTCAGACCTAAGCAGCCAGTGTGTGTGGACTCAATCAATGTTGAAGAGTTACAATTTGAGTAGATGTTCATTAATAGTGTTCTAAAAGCATTTCCTTCCGTGCATCATGCAGCCCCTGAAGTCTCTAAAACATGGTTTTCTTCGCCTAACCATGCTTGAAAGTTGTTCTAGATAAAGAACAGAGCTAGAAAGCAAGCAAAGCTGGCCACTGCTGCTCTGGTTAAAGCTATCAGCTGTTCAGCTGTTTCTCAGCCCTGGCCCAGCATTATCTGGGCTCAGCCCACTGGCAGTACTGGCCCTGCCCAACCCAGGCTGCACAGGGTATCTAGGGGCCCAAGGGGCCCAGATAAGAAGCCAGTTACAGGGGCTGGGGTTGTGGCTCAGTGGTAGAGCGCTTACCTAGCATGTGCAAAGCCCTGGGTTCAATCCTCAGCACCACATAAAAATAAATAAGTAAAGGTATTGTGTCCAACTACAACTAAAAATATTTTTTTTTAAAAAAAGCCAGTTACACAAAGAACTGTCTGATATCAATAATGAGCCCAGACTAGTCAGAATAATCCAACAAAACTAAAACCTGAAGTGGTTTAAATACAGCAAGATTGGTGTATCTCCTGTGAAGTCTGCAGAACAGCATTCCTGCTGACCCCACCTTGGGTGCCCCGTGTTTCCGATGGCAGAATACAAAGAGAGCTGGAGTGGGATACTGGTTCCTAATTGCCACAGCCAGAAGAGGGACACGCCATGTCCCCAGCAGGCCACTGCCTGGAATGAGTTCAACAGCTTCAACTAACTTCAGAGGAGTCTAGAGAATGTAGGGAAGCACATGGCGTGTTTGGGTAAGAACAGCGTGCCATGTTAACTGTGTAGCCTTGAGCAACTTAGCCTCTCTGTGCATGAAGCATTAGCCCCAATTTTACAGCCAAAACATTTTCTATCTTGCAGAACGATTATGAGAATTCAAGCACTCCCCACAGTGTATCAGATAGTGATAAGTTCAATATCCATTTACGAACCTAGTCACATCTTCCCTGGGGCAGGTGCATGCCATCTTGGTACAGCACTGAACAGAATATGTCCTCGGGTTGCCTAGGATTTGCTACTCAAAGTGTGGTCCCTGGACCAGTCAGATCAGTACCACCTGGCGTATCTTGTAAGAACTAGATTCCTGGCTCCATCCCCACCTCCTGGATCCCAGTCTACAGCTCCCAGGTGTATGCAGATGAGAATTTGAGACGTGCTGGCTGCTCCCTCATCTCTCCCTTCATCTGGCAAATTCTTTCTTTTCTTTCTCAAGAACACCTGCTCCTGCTGCCTCCCCACCCCTCCCCCAGCCCCCATCTCCAGGTTAGGGATTAAGTGTTTCCATGGAATTGCTCTCATTCTTGGAAAATGAAAAGGGAAAATGCACTCCCAACCCATTCGGGAAGAGGTCTATTTTGTTATTAAAGAAGGGCGGCGTATGAGAACCACAGGCAATAATTAACAGCAATACAACCCAGAGGTGTGGGGCCAGGGGGAAGGTGGGAACGGAAGGACAATGTCTTTGCACTGCAAAGAAATGAGCTGACATGCCACGGCCCCCAACCTCAGTGAAGAGTCTGCCCAGCCCGGACCACAGCAGAGCAGGCACCTGCTGTCCTTACATTGCCAGTTGTCCTTACATTGCCACTGGGACTGAGAACAAGCCTTCTCAGGGTCAGCAGCACAGGAAGCCTGGGACATCAGTGAAGGTGGAGAAGCACCTTTTGCCGTGAACACAAATCACTGGGGATTTCAAAAATGCAGATTCCAGATTCCGATTCACTGTCTGAAGATGCCCATGCTGCTGTTCCAGGGACTACGTTTCAAAATCTTTGTCCTCTTCTAGAAAAACAGAAGAGTTTAGAGCCTAGCTATTCACTTATTTCTATGAACTAACGTAAGTCAATGGCATCCCTAACTTTGCAATGTACCCTGTAGAACACAACCCTAAATTCTCCAGTCTTGAGCAAATAGTGGATTGGGTCGCAGATCAGCCTGCAGGGCATCTCAATGAGGTGACAGGACTGCTCCCACCCAAGATGTCTCCAGCTCACTCCTCTCAAGCCCCTCCTCCAGGGTGATCCCTGAGGCTTTGGGTCCTTGAGGCTCCTAGTAAGGTAATTGGAAACTTGGACGTGCATCACCTAGGGGTTTCAAATGCTGATTTCTAACAAACTCCTAGAAGTAGCCATTGTGTTAGGCTCTTGAGGTCTCTAAGCTGGTCCCAGGGCTGTGAAAACCTCCGAGGAGTCTGGGCAGGTGCTTCAGGGCTCAGCAGCCTGTGGTTGCTGCTGTAGTTTGTGTTTCCAAGAGTTCGGAAGAGCAGAAGCAATTGGCCCCTTTGGGAAACTCCCAATTTAACCTTTACTCTTTGCTTTAGAAATCATGGAGCCATATGAGTTACTTTAGTTCTTCCTGCCTCAACATTACGCAGATCCTGGTTTTGTAAAAGGACCATGTGTTACATTTAGAGGGAGAAGAGAGTTCTTTCCAGTCTGTTTTTTAAATTTGTTTGAGCTGTACACAATGACTTTATTTTTACGTGGTGCTGAGGATCAAACCCTGTTGCACACATGCTAGGCGAGCGCTAAAGCCCTGAGCCACAACCACAGCCCCATCCCGTCTTCATTTTACTTTTTTTGTGTGTGTGTGTGGTGCTGAGGATTGAACCAAGGACCTCGCGCATAGGAAACAAGCACTCTACCAATTGAGCTACATCCCCAGCCCTTCCAGTCTACATTTTAGTAGAAGCTTCACAAACAAATCCCTCAAAAGAAATGATTTAGAATTCAGATTTCTCAAAAAAATTATTGTCAATTATATTTGCCAGTAATTCAAAGGTTCTCTAAAATTAGTATTTATCTACCTGTTCAAATACAATAAAAGCTGAGATTTGTAAGAAAGCTAAAAATATACAGCTTAACCATAATATTTTAATGATGCAATTTTTTTATAAGCAAAGTAACAGGAAAAAAAAATTGGATATCATTACCCTAAATGCATGTATGAATTCACGAATGGTGTGAATATACTTTGCATACAACCAGAGATTTGTAAAAAAGTGCTCTATATATGTGTAATATGAAATGTAATGTATTCTTCTGTCATTTATAACATCTTAGAATTAAAAATAATTTTAAAAAAAAGCAAAGTAACAATTTAACCTGTAAAATGTAGGGATTGGACTATATGGAAACACTGCTGTTATTGCTACCATCAAGTGGTGCCCTGAAGGGACCTTATTTCAGTACATCTCAATCATAATCAAATCTGTTCTGTGCCATGTTGTAGTGGCACCCCCTCCTCCACAGAAAATCTTAACTAAGTTTCTCAAGAACTCTTCACCATGGCTGATTTTAGGACTGTCAGCTGAAGAGTCTCTACAGAAGAGTTCAATGTAGATAAACTTCCTATTTTTCTGTTGCTCTATTACTTGGCCACTGGCCTGGAAGAAATCAGCACTCCAGGTGCTGGACACCCCTTTACTTGTTTTTCACAAACACGTATCCAGTATAGTAGTTAGTAGAGGTGTGTTTGCAAATGCAAAATGTGATAATAAAAGGACAAATCCTTAACAAGGCCTCTGGCCTTGAGCTGGAGCTTCACAGAGATGTCTACATTTCTAAGATAAAAGAAGTTACTAATTGGGCTCCATGGTAACAGCTGGCAGGGGAAGGAAAGAAAGGGGAGAAGCAGCTCTCCCCTTCTCAGGGGTTGTCCTTGAAGGGTTAACTGGCCCAGAACAGTGAAAGAAAAAAAAGCTGCTTTTATGTGAACTTTTTAAACTGTGAATTTCTGAGCCCCTCCCCTTACATGCTGGGTATAAAGTTCTGAAACCACCTGAACTTGGGGTTCAGGAGATTGATTGATTACAGTGAAGGCTGTACCCTCTGAACCCAGTTGCAGCCAAATAAAACTGTTTCCTGCTATCTTCAGTGCCTTGCCTCGTCTGTCCCTACAACAATGTCAGCCACCAATAAGCAGACATGGTCTGTCCACTGGCACAACTGGATAACTGTAGGCACCATCTCCACAGGCAGGGCCCAGTAGGAGAGAACCTGGAAGGTACCAATGCCTCTATGCTCAGTTCCTCTGCAGGAGTTGACCCATTTCAGTGGGGCTGGACTCAGGCAGTGGTCCAGTGCTGTTCTAGGGGAGAGCCCCGGGGGGCATATCCACAGCTTTGTGCCACTCCAAGGACTGAAATACTTGAGCTCCCTTACACAAAGTCTGCCATTTGGGTTTGGAGATCAGAGGATGGCCGAAGAGAGAGGTTGGGTGTACATTACTCTCGCCTCCTCATTGCTAGGCTCCCTTTAGAACCATCAGTGTTTCTCTACCCAATGCCACAGCCAGGGTAGAACGAGTTCTGTGGAGTAGAAGTTTATCCAAACTTTGGACCCTCAAGAAAAATACAAAATTACAAATATAAAATTAGATATAAAAATGAAGATCAATTTAGAATGAGACATCGCAACTTTCCAAAATCAAAATGCTTAGAACGTTCACCAAATTCATCCACACCTCAGGAATGTTTTATCTTCTTTATCATATAAAAAGTTTGATCAATGGTTACAAAACAGAAAATAGAAACCTTTGGTCTTTTGTTTAGCTGCTAGAACACTATAATCACTGCATTATTAACATGCCAAAAAATTATGGAAGTAGTGTGAAATAGAATTTATTTCTGCTAGACTATTTCGGATTAGATGGGGTGGGGAGCACCTATGCAAACTGAGCCCTATCTTACACTTCTGCACATCTCTACCCTGGGAGAATTTTCCAGATCTGCCTGAGGCCTTGTACGTTTTAAATCCCTTTTTTCTCCTTGTCCCTGACTACTGCTGGTAGCTAGGATCCATTGGACTTATTTATATGCAAAACAGTCCATGGCCTTACAGCTTGGTGTCACAAGCCTGGAGCAGTGCCTTGGAAGGTGATGGGACTCCAGGAGAAGGTCCCCACCCAGCAGTGCCTGCAAGAACTGCCCCTAGAAGAAGCTGACAAGTTAATCCCTTCCCAACCACCGCTGGGCAAAGGTGCCACTTATGGAGAGGGAGAAATAATGCCCATGCACTTCTGCCCTTTTCAATGTTTTAGTCACTCAAATCGCTCAATACAATTTCACTCTATATGTTCTTTTTTAAAAAAAAAAAAATATTTATTTACTTTAGTTGTACACTAATGCAATGCATTTATGTTTACGTGGTGCTGAGGATCGAACTCGGGCCGCGCATGTGCGAGGCGAGCGCTCTGCCGCTGAGCCACAACCCCAGCCCCTCTATACGTTCTTAATTAAGAAAATGAGGATCTTTAATAGACATAATCAATTCAAAGCAAACAAGTCCAAGTTAACTCTAAGCACTTCAAACACACCTAATCATGACAGACTCATCACAGACATTCCTTCTACATGCTTAGCTCAAGCGCCAGGTCTAAAGTCTCGAGTCTTAGGCCTTAAGTCCAGCAGATGCACACTCAGACTGTAGTGATCAGGTCAGGAACCCATGGCGGCTTCTGGTGTGGGGTTGACGGCTGACCAGAGAGACGTTCCAAAGGAGGGGTCGCCATTCTCACCAGGGCCAAAAGGCTGCTGGAAAGTTTGAGAGCGGTGAAGAGGATGCCGAAGATCAGGCAGATGGTGGAAGGAGTTGGGAGGTCAGCCCAGGTCCTCCTCGGGCTGTCCAGCGTGGGCATCAGTGTCGGCTGGCTGAGTGTCTGTTCGTTGGCTCCATCACTTATACTTAATTTGGGGGCTTCTGCTCACCCTTTCAGTTCCTATCAGCTGTTATACCAGGTTTCTTAGTGACATCTTTCATCTTGGAGTGAGGACACATGGTTTGGTGATTCCGCCCTGATCTTACACCTCTGCCTCTTATAGGGGAAGGCAAACGACATGTGACTTTACCCCGACTCTTATCAGGGTTGTGGAAAGTGACTTGTCTTTATCAGGCTATGCCTGATGGCATATTGGAGGGCTCTGTAGGCTGTGCCTGGTGAGACTGCAGGTTTATTTTAAAATGGAGTTGCTTAGGCTAAGACCATCCTTACACCAGCTCAACTCGTGCTTCACTGGAGAGTGTGTGCCAAGCCGGGCCTGGTGGCACACGCCCATAATCCCAGCACTTGGGAGGCTGAGGCAGGAGGATCGTGAGTTCAAAGCCAGCCTCAGCAGTGGTGAGGCACTTTAGCAATTCAGTGAGACCCTGTCTCTAATAAAATACAAAAAAGGGCTGGGGATGTGGCCCAGTGTTCCAGTGCCTGAGTTCAATCCCCAGTACCAAAAAAAAAAAAAAAAAAAGTGTATGCCAATACCACCCAATAGAGGGGAGCACGTAAAGAAGGAAAAGTCGGGGGGAAACGGAAAGACCTTACCCAAGTATTTGAATTATCTCACTTTTGAGAATTTTACAAACATGTGAGTGTGGACACATTGCAGCTACCCTCTCCAGGGTCTTAGAAACAGTTCAGGAAAGAGAGGCCCCCCTCTTGCCACGCCTCCCCTGAGCTCTGGTAGTCACCTCTTACTCTAGCATTCTACTCCAAGACCCCTCAGTCACATTTCCACACGTGCCATCTGGTTTCTGCCAGGACACATAGGGAGGCCCCTAGGTTCACAATGACGAACACCCATCAACATGTAACAACCCCTGCTGTTCCCAGGAACCACGCGGGGCTCTCGTTGCCTGTGGATCCTTGGATACCTACACGCAAAGGAGTGCTGCCAATCCTATTGTGACTGGAGGCTGGCCTGTCACTTAGTAGGTCGTGATTTGAAGACTTTGACAGTTCAAACAACTTGATCAGTTTTTTTTTTTTTTTTTAACAAGAATCCTCTTTTATATAATCCTATAAGTTTGGATAATGTTTTGAAACGAGTATAAGTAGGTAAAACTCTTATTAACCTCCCACATTTAGAGGCAAGTCAGAAAAGAGGCAGTGACCAATGTATTACAAGTTGGAGAGAAATTACAAGCAAAGAGACAAGAGTAGGCATGTGGGGAACTGAGAAAGTGAAGCTAGAATCTGACAGGCAGTCAGTATAGATAGGCAAACCGAGTCAAGTCGGATCAAGGAAGCCAATTTTGAGTGAGTCCCAGGAAGTTGGACACTGTCCCCTGAGAGTTTGAAATGTTAGTTTCTTCAGAGCCCTTCCTCCACCCTTATCAAGAACCTGCCCCTGCTCCAACCTGTTGCCAAGGTAACCTGTCCCGGAAATTGCCCCTCCCCACAGGGAGCCACAAAGTTGTTAATTAATGTGTCCTGGGCTGCTCCATTCTGCCCTTCCCCCTTCAGCCCATCTGCTTCTCACCATTTGGCCAGCCCACCCAGCATTCCTGGGCCCGGTCACCTACCCAGGAAGGAGAGAGATAAGGGGAAGGGAGCACAACAAAAGCAGCCTGGGACACACAAAAGAGGCAGAACACCCTCGCTTCTTGGGATATCAGGATACCAGCAATGGCCCCCTTCTCCCTCCCAGGAGAAGTCTGTTACCATCTTTAAATAAACCCTGCCATATATGCTTGCCTCGGTGTGCTTCTCTGATGTTCAGACTTCAACATTTGGGGGAGTAGAACTCATCACTGGCAACCAGAGGTATCAAAATGACCTTCAAGACTGCTATTGAAGTCTCTAAGTTCAACAGAGATCTATTTCCACTCATTCTCTCATTTTTTCAAGTTTATTGAATACATACAACATCCCAGGCACCGTTGAGCATTAAGGATACAGTGGCCAAGACCAAAAAAAAAAAAAAAAAAAAAAAAGAGTAAGCTGTATCTTCATGAAGCTCACATACTATTTATTTTTAAATATTTACTTTAGTTGTACACAATGCAATGCATTTATGTTTACGTGGTGCTGAGGATCGAACCCGGGCAGCACGTGCGAGGCGAGCGCTCCGCCGCTGAGCCACAACCCCAGCCCCAAGCTCACATACTATTTAATAGACAATAAAGCATTTATATCGATTTAAAGCATTTGTCCTATTTCAAAGCAGATTTCTGCATGAGATTAGAACTGGGAAATGTTTGCAGAGTGGCCAAGAGCGGGTGGTGACCGATTTTATACAAGGTGTTTGGGGGCGGGGTCCCTCCGCAGGTGACCTTTGAGCAGACATCTGAAGAAAAGCGACTGGATGAGGTGCACAGGTGTCTGGAGGCAGAGCATCCCCTGAGCAGGGAGCAGCAAGCGCCAGACTCCTCAGGCTGGCTCCTCCGCGTCCTGCCGATTCTCCCAGCAACGGGACACATTCCCAGGGAGGACTGGCCCTTCCTTCTCCATTCCAGTAGCCTCGAGGTCCTGGCGTGAAGCACTCTCGGCACCGCTGCACACCACCTTCCTGAGGGACGAGAACTGCACCGGAGCCAGGAAGCCACCTGGACCCGATTTCACTAGTGGCGAGGAGGACAGGAGGCTCTCTCCTGGCCACCGCAGCATTTCCTGGGCACTTGGCAGCACTCGGCCATCATTGCTCTGGCCATAAGCAGGGACACAGTTTTTCAGAGACGTCAGTGGCCTGTTTACTAAGGAACCTAAGGATGCAAAGGACGTCCCTTGTCTCCTTTCTGGCACGGTTACAAGAGTCCCCAGTTGTCCCCCTCTGGCTTTCTTTTGACCAGGCTATAAGAGAGCCCAGCCTGTTCCAGGGGCCAGTTCAGTCCTCCCTCCCCCTGCTACCTTCTCACTGCCTGTGGTCAGGTGAACTAACAAGGCCGCGAAGCTCAGCATTCCACTTGAGGATTTCCACTCTACCCAGCACACCATGCTAATTGCATGAGTCATCCTTACTTGGGCTCCTTAGAGACCACCACGGTGCCCACAGGGAGTTCAGTCTGAGACAATTATGTCCTCTTGATTTACCCACCATGCTAAGCTTCATCCCACCTCTGAAGCCACCAGCTGCACGACTGTGACCCTTTCCATCCTTACCCTCCAAAGTCACATCTGGACCTTGAGGGACTAGGTGAGTTCATCTCCAAGGCCCTCACCATCTCTTGCGCCCCCTTAGTCCCTACTACACTTCATGATTTCATCAGCCTGTATTTTTCAAATGTGGTGGCATTGTCCAAGTTGGGGTCCTCTTGCCAATTCCCTGGGTATCACAATTGTGTTCCAATTGATGTTTAAATTTACAGCGATGAGCAAATTCACAGGCACCCCAGTGGTTTGTAATCATCCTGAGTGTTGAGAGCAATGCTAGATAAAACCATCCTCTGTGTTATTCCTCTGACACCTCATTAAACATTTCCAACTCATTAACACTTGCTTCTCTTTCACTTTTCTTCATTACCCAGGCCTAGGTTTAATGCTCTAATTCTATGGCCACTCAAGGACTGAGCACTGAGCCATCACCTGGTCATTTAGCACCCAGAAGGACTCCACTTTGGTCAGTTAGCAGAGAGCCAAATTATCTGTCCTCTACGAGGGGGACAATGACCACTGCAAAACTGGTGGCAGAATGTGAGGATTCATTTTTTCACTCAACAAATATCAATCTACTCTTTCCTCTTTGGGGATTCCTATGATGACGGTTTTTGTGGATTCTAGAACATACCTGTGCAAGGTTCTACAGAAGGCAACTGGAGATGGGGATTCTAAAATTCAGGCCAGGTACAGGGACAGCTACTCACCAAAGGGCACTGAGAAAGAACCCACCCTCATCTACCCTTTGGTTGAGTGAAGGAATAGAGAAACAATTTCACCAGGAATGAGAAGGAAGAGAGGGTACCAGCAAAAGGCAGGATATTCTATGTGGAGAATGTTCCAGGTCGATGGAGCAGAATGGAGAATGCCCAGTGGTAGAAAAGTGACAGGAGGTTTGAGCACATTGGCTAGTACAGGACACATTTATTATCTCAAAGGTGATTTCCTGTAGATCTGCATATTAAAGCATATGCATTTTTTATAGATCATTTAAGAATGCCTGATTATATGACATTAATATTGATGTATATTTCAAATCAGTTGCTAAAGAATTGAATTCAGCTGTTTGAAGCTACTGTTACTACCTGGCTAGAGAGATGGCAGCTTCTCATGTACAAACCTTGTGCCTGCATATCTAGCGGGCAGAATGCTTCTCCTTGCCCGTACCTCTCCATGAATGCAGGACCGAGGATTGGGAGAGAATTGACTCAAAAGCAAAAGGCGAGCACTTACAGTGTTACGCGGTTGCTTTTTATGACACACGTGCTCTAACCCCTTACGTGTCTAGACTTAATCACGAACAACTAACTGCAGAACACGTATGGGCAGAACGACGACCTGAACCAAGCAGGCTGGATACACCTTCTGTTCACTGAGTGCCACTCTTCTCTGCAACCAAGCCGGGAGACCAGGTTTCCCAAGTCTCCTCCTCTGGCTTTGTTACCTGCAGTATGCACCAGGCAGAAGAGGGCAGAATTGAGACCTCACCTCAACATGACGTAAATATCTTGCAAAAGGCTAGCTGAACGCCTCCTTGTTTATCCAGACATTATCTTCTAAAGACAGAGCATCACAGGGGAAGTCCTAGTGTCTGCCAGGCAGGGTGACCACTGAGGATACAAACTGGAGACCAAGGAAATGCAACTTGCTCTACCCAGAAGAGGCGGATACCGCTGGTTGCTGGTGACGAGTTCTGCTCCCCCAAATGCTGAAGTTTGAACATTAGAGAAGCACGCCGAGGTAAGCATATAAAGCAGGGTTCATTTAAAAGGGCTCCCTGCAGAAAGGGGCAATTCCTGGGACAGATTACCTTGGTAACAGGTTGGAGCAGGGGTAGATTCTTGATAAGGGTGGAGGAAGGGCTCTGAAGGAATTAACATTTCACACCCTCAGGGGACAGTCTCCAACTTCCTGGGACTCACTCAAAATTGGCTTCCTTGATCCGACCTGACTTGATTTACCTATCTATCTTGATTTACCTATTCAAAATTTCTACCAGTATCATCCGCCTCATGTCTTCTTCCTCCACTTTGAATCTTCCACTCCTAGCTTCCCCACACCCGCTAGCTCAGGCCCTAACCCTCATCTTCCCTGGGCTGCCATAGCCTTGAAGCCAGAATTAAACAGGTAGAAATTTTGAAAGGATAGAAAGTTGTGTGTAAAGTTTATCACTACCTTAATCCATTCCTGCTACTTTGGCAAAATACCCGAGACAGACTAATTTATGAAGAACAGGAATTTATTCCTCACAGTTCTGGGGGCAAGAAGTCCAAGGCCACAGCAGCCTCTGTCTGATGAGGGTTATTCTGTTTCCAAAATGGCACACCCGTGCTGCATCTTCCAGAGGAGACGAGAATTGTGTCCTCACGTGGCTGAGGAGACAGAAGGTACGAACATCCAAAAGCCCTTCTTTAAAGCTTTAATCCTAATCTCAAAGGCAGCTCTCTTGTGGCAGAATTGCTTCCTGAAGGCCCCACCCCTCAACACTGCTGCTGTGGGGATGAGGGTTCAACCTGCGCTCTGGAGGGACACACATTCAAACATGGTTCAGGACACAAACCAGCTCCCTCCTCGCCACAAAAATGACCTGTAGCTGTCAGCTCCTGTCATGCAGGCTGGAGCTGGGGCAGCAGCTATAAGGAAGGGCAATACTAAAGGCCAAGTCCTGCTCTAGAGGAAGAACAGGGCTCAAAGACATTTCCCACAGAGACAGAATTCTCTCCTTGCCCTCCCAGCCTGGTTAACAGTAGCAGCTGGCCTCAGTTGTAATGGATCCTGAACTACAGAGAAAAGCCAGACGCAAGCAGCATTGGATGGGCTTGCTTGAGGTTCCAGAGAGACATGAATTCAGATGGATCAAATGGCCTTTCACTGGTGCCTTGACGGAGAGAGAGAGAGAACTCTCCCTGTTCTAAAATCAAAAGTTAAGTTCTTGGAGAGTTAGCTCTGGACTCTTCCTGTTCTCATGATCCTCCTTTAGGGCCACGGGTCTCTCCTCTGGGGGACTGCAAGCGACAACCACTTACCTGGTTCCTCTCCTGCCAGTTCCCATGTCCTCCAGGGCCACCTCCAGAACCACACACGAGACTGAAATATCCAACACAGAATGCATGTCCATTTCTTTAATAAACACATGGGCACATCAGTCCCTTGGGATCTGAGACCCCAAGTCAGTGGAATGTAATCCATACCCCAAATGGACACTCCCAACCCCAGTGCCACTCAGAAGTACAGGAGCCCTCCTGTACACGGCCCACTTGACACAGAACAAAAGCTCTGCCTCCTACTGCAAAGGAAAGTTTGTGGGCTTTACCGCCCAGACCACTTTAGAGGTTGCAGGGGAGCCAAGCTGTGGATGTGCTGAGATAAGAGGAAGAATAATATGTCAGTCATTTTTCTGTTCAGAAAGCATGAACGCAATATATTTTTGCATAACAATATTTCCCATAACAACCATTTCCCAGTGCCACAGAGAATTTTATTGCTTTTCATTGGGTGTATGGTCCTAGGGGTATTCATACATTACTCTGGCTTTTATGCAGTTAAATGTAGTGACTGAGAAGCATTTCCCAACATGAACTCATGTTACTCTGTTTTGATACACGTGGATCTAAACATGATGTGATGTGTATGAAGCCTGATACCAATGGGCAACTGGATGGACATTGAATCTGAGATTTGCTGTTATTTTACATTTTCACTTATGAAAAAAAAAAAATCAATGTGATTCAATTATGAATTTTTCTGCATTTTAAATATTTTTAAAATCTTTCTAGTTGTATGCATTTTAAATACTTTAAAATCTAAAATTTCGTAATTATAAATACTTTGTATTTTAATTTTCAGATAATTGTTAATATTTATTTGAAAATGCATGAATTTTTTAAAAATCTTACATTTCTTTGATGCATTTTAGTCATCTGTCAGAATAGACTGAAATTTATTATAAAAGCATATAGCATTTAGTTAAGCCAAAGGCATGAAAAATAGACTGCATAAAATGTTAAGAATTTGTCATGTATATATTTTATTACTCACCTAAACACTGCCAGCCTATCAACAGTAACTTCAACATGTACAACAATAATTAAATTTGGTCAGCTTTGAAAAGTTATGGTTTTGACTGAATGCCAGCAAAATATCACATTTTTAAAACATTGCATTATAAAAGCATACTTGTCCAACTAGAAGTTATCAAACTAAAGATATTAAAAAACTTTTAAATACTGAACACATAACTGGGCTTCCACCCAACCTTTGTACAGGGACTTGCAAAAAAAAAAAAAAAAAAAAAAAAAAAACTGGGGCAGTGGCGCACACCTGTAATCCCAGCACTTGGGAGGCTGAGGCAGGAGGATCTCGAGTTCAAAGCCAGCCTCAGCAATGGCAAGGCACTTAGAGACAGGGTCTCACGGAGTTGCTAATACAAAAAAAAAAAAAAAAAAAAAAAAAAAAAAAAAAAAAATCAAGTGCCTTCGAGTTCAATCCCAGTACAAAAAAAAAAAAAAAAAACCACAACACACTGGGGTTTTGTGATTTCCCCTAATCTGACATGGGGCCTCTTTGGGTGATAACGTGCAGGGTCGACCTAAATCCAGCTCACTCGATGGCCAATTCCTCTGCCTAATGCTCACTTTTCTTAAGCCATAACCCCCACACCCCTTGAATGTTTCAGCTTCTATATTTTTTCTGCTATTTGGATAGTAAGAATGGTGGTTTTCCACACAATGGTTATGTGTAAGTGGGTGCAGAAGTTCTCTGGCTTAGAACAGACAAAATCCCCCAAGGTTCTGGAGGCTGAAAGTTCAGAATCCAGGCAAAGGCGGGGCAGCATTGCCTCCAAAGGCCCCAGGGAGAATCTTCCCTTACCTCTTCAGCCTCTGGGGTCACTGTCATCTTTGGTATTTCCCAGGTCCACTGCAGCCCCTGCCGTGCTCACCTGGCTTCCTCCAAATATCTGGTCTTTACATCTTCCCTCCTCTTACGAAGCCCCCAGTCAGACAGGATTTATAGTCCACTCTGAATTACCACAGCCCGTTAGCTTGATTCTATGTGCAGAGACCATGATTCCAAATAATGGGACATTCCTGGATTTCAGGGCTTAGGACTTAAACCTATCAACCTTCTCCTGATTTTTCCGCTGCCTTCTTGAGGATGTGGATCTAAATGAGTCCGTCCTTCAATGCACCAGCTGAGGCAAGGTCCCAAGACCTCCCCCAGGCTTGACTATTCACTGCGAAGGACTGACAGGACTCCGCACACCGGCACACTCGTGGCTAAGACTGGCCACCGTGGAAGGACACAAAACACAATCTGTGAAAAGGAAAAGGCACGTGGGTGAAGTCTGGGGCAAGCCAGGAGAAACTCCCAGGAACCCTCCTGTAGTGAGGTGGCAGAGGACACGCTTGATCCCTCCAGCTGTGGCAGCACCTGCAAAACCTCATCCATCAGGAAGCTCACTAGAGACTCGGTGCCTAGAGTTTTGACTGGTGACTGGCCACAGGGGTACTCCTTGCCTGGCAGGCACCAACATTCCAGACTCCAGAAGGAAAGCAGGTATTCAGCCCAAGCCACAGTGTTGGCACAGAAGAGGCACAACAAATTGCTCTCACTGGGGAGAGGAAATTTCCTATCAGTGTGAGCAGCTGGCCCCAGCCCAGGGCCAGCCTCGGGGACAGGGCTCTCTACAGGGCCAGCTCTCTTCCTTCCAATGTCTACTTCCACCCATTGCCAAGTATTTCTCCCTTCTCCTAAATGTGTATTCTTCCAGGTGCAATAATTTATATTCCATCTAACTAAGCTTTGTTTTTTGAACACTGTGCATGACTGGTATTATAATTTACTTATGATCTAATCGAAGGAGAATTATTTGAATTTCTTAAAAAATATTTTTTAGTTGTAGATGAACATAATCCTTTATTTTTACATGATGCTGGGGATCTAACCCAATGCCTCACACATGCTAAGCAAGTGCTCTACCACTGAGCCACAACTCCAGGCCTATTTTCATTTCGACACACAAAAAAAAATGAAAGATGACACATAGCACTTCCTTTTGCTTACATAGGAGGTCTTGGTAACTACCAAGGTTTGATTGTGTAGGTCCTATACATTCCTTAGGCTTATTTCCATGATTTGTGTGTTTGATCTTGTTACTATAAATATGCTCATTTCTTCTATTATATGTTAATGATTTACTGTCTATATATCTTTTTAAAACAGACTACCAATCTCTAACTAGTCTGGGAGTGGGGTGTACATGGGAATTGAACCCAAAGCCTCCTGAATGCTAGGCAGTTACTCTACTACTGAGCTACATGCCCAGCCCATTAGCCACATTTTTAAGATTAGTAAATTGGCGGATACTATGAAACCCATGGAAAATTATTACAATGATTTAAAAATTATTGCAAATATTAATTTGGCAAATTCCTTTAGCCATTTTCCTTCTTTTGTTTAACTACTTTGCCTGGTACATACAAAACAATATTAAGTAGTGCAGTAATATTTCTAGTGTTCTTTTCAGTGCAAATATTAGTTTATTTTTGGTGTTTTATTCTCAACCAGGCTTTGGACAGAAATACATTGATTAGGAATATATGGATACCATTTAGGTATCATCATCTACCATATTTCCATGTGGATATAGGTCTGTGTGTGAAATATTAATCTGTTTGAATTGATGATTTTTTCCTTCTGTTTTACACTATTAAACTAATAAACTTTAATATCTACTATCTGCTAATTACTCTTTAGAAATAGTTAAAAAATTTTTTTCAAATGCCTTTTCCACACGATTAAGGAAAAACCCCACTTAATTATAAAGTGAGTCATTGAACCATCCTGAATCCTTTGATTCTATCATGGATGCTATTGTTACTCTTTTGTTGTTGTTGCTGTTCTTTTTAGTCATACATGGAAGCAGAGTATATTTTGACATACAAACCTACTGTTACTCTTAGCAAGATACAGTTAACATGTATGCTCATGGTAGGCCTCCTAATATTTCACATTGATTCAGAGACCTACCACCCAAAACATTTCCCTTTAAATTAATAACATTTCACTTACATAGTTCAGTAGGCATCTCATTAAAAAAAAAAAAAGAAACTGGACATTTTTCTTATATAAATTGAAGTTCCATTATACCTAACAAAATTATACATAACTCCTTGGCATTGTCTAATTCCCAGCCTACATCCAAATATCCCTAATTGTCTCTAAAGTTACTTTAAAGTTAAGCTCTAAATGGAGTCCCTGCATTGTTTATGACTGTCGTTGCCTTAGCCACCTACATGGCTCCTGGCATTGGCTCTGGATACACCTGTAAAAGGTGTCGGTAGGAACCGAATTTGGGGTAGCAGATCTGGGCCAACTTCAAGACTTGCAATGAAGCCCACGGGAACACTGAGGGCCACATGAAAGATGACTGTCTTTTCAGATTTAAGTCCTGCCCTGCAGTTTTGGCTAAGCAACAGTAAAAACAGGAATGTTCTCCAACACCAGTTGACCATATGGAAAAGATCTGCCTATTTGGAACTGAGCCTTAACCAAAGCCCAGAGACATTTTTCCTATAATCTTTGTCACAGCCACACTTTGCCAAGAGAATGCCTGCACATGCCCAAGTCAATTCAGGTCAGGCAGAGCAGCAGTGCTCGGCTGCCCCAGTCCTCGTGCAGGGAGGAACAGAAACAGCTGCTCACTTGTAAGGGCTGGAGAAATCAGCTTGTGTGACCCACCCACTGCCATTGTCCTCACATCTCAGGTCATGGCCCTGGTAATCCCAAAGTCTTGATCTTGCTCCTTAATTTTTGTATTCCCAGAGACGGTGTCTCTAAGTCCCTGTGCATGATGTAGGATTATTAGGTAGCCTTCCTCAACCTTTTTAGAACCTCCCAAATTTGCAATCAACTAGTGGTGACTCAGAAGAAGTCAACAGATGGGTTTAAACTTGACTTCATCGTTCACACAACTGGACTGGAGAATGTCGTTTATCTATGTGCTGCTGAGAGTCCCGATAGTCCACTTTGATCTAGAGATCGGCCACCCAGGTACTGATTTTGTGGGACTAGTACAATCTTCTCCAGGACTGGTGACAAAGAGGGAGAGGGAGGGAGCACCTGTCCTGCAGGCAGGTTGAGGGAGGAATGATCAGAAGGTGGCTGACCACGCTCAGCGCACCCCCCAAACATGGCCGCCCTCCTCCACCGCTCCTCCCGTGCTGGCCAGGGCACAGGGCACGGGAGAGATGGCTGGAAGTGATCTGCAGACACAGCTGCAGGAGCACGACACCCTCACCCCAGTGGAAGACAGGAGGCAAGCCAGAAAGGGTAACAGGACATGCCACCTAGGGGAAAACACTTAAAATTAGAAGGACTAGCAGAGCAGGCACGTTTTAGAACCAGTCTTCCCACATGTGCAAAAACATGATAGAACTCAAGGAAGACCACCATGTGAACGCCACCCCCATGCCCAGGAGGTCAGAGACGGCTGCTCCTGTGTGCCCACACTCTGCTAGGTATTCCATATACAGTTCTCCTCTCACCAGCCCTTAAGGGAAATAAATAACACTCGCTAGCAGGGTGATGCTGGGGACATTGTTCCACTTGCCCAAGTTCTGGTTTCTTCATCTATAAAAAAAAAAATTTATTTTCAAACCTAGTACTTTTCTCAATATAAAAAGCAAGCAGCCTGCCTAAGTCTGACTCATGAAACAAACAAAGCTCACCAGCCTTTTCTCTCAGGCAGTTCAGCTCGAACTCGGCCATCCCCAGACTTTGAAAGTACCTAGGAATTGTGTGGGTCATGCTCTCCCTTGGGATGGGGGGTGGGGGTGCAAGGCAAAGGGGATGGTAAGAACCCAGTCTTCCACATCTCCAGACTCTCTTATGGAAAGATTTAGAATCTCTGGCTGTGCCTAGTGAGCATACAGCAATAAAAGGAGATGAGTCAATTTTCACAGTCCATTATTCCAAGGCCAGTGAACAACAGGAGAGGAACTGCTTTTGTTGGAAGGAAAAAAATGTCAAGTTGCTTCTACTCATTTGTATTCATAAGTCCCGTCTCTCCTGATATTTTCACCTGCTAGAGCCTAACACAATAAAAACAGACAGGTATAATAGCTCTAAACTGTGTGTGCATGCCAAAGAATCCAAGAAAATTAACAGTTGTTGCTTAGTTCTCAAATGCACCCTTCCAGAAGTTGATGAGGAAGCTAACCAAGGTTTTTGTTCCATTCAACCCAACAGGTGTTAGGAACTGCAGATAAGATGACACCAACTTTGTCCTCAAGGAGTTCAGGGTGAATGAGGCGAGTCTGAGGATACAGTATGGAATGAGATGGCAGCAATGGGCCCAGGGTAACTTAGAAGCAGACTTCTATACCATGCCCAGGAGACCTTCTGAGAGAAGATCTGAGCCAGGTCAAGGTGAGCTGTAGTAAGCCAAGAAGAGTGTTGGGTCAGAAACAGGTGAGAGCACATTCTGGGCAAAGGAAACAGATGCACACATGTCTAACACTTGCTCGGTCTCACTGCCTTCCTCTGCTTCCCATGAACTCTCAGCTGTCATGGCAACACACTCGGGGAACAGGTACTATCAGCATCCCTATGTTTCAAAAGGAGACATTGAGACCAGCGAAGCAGCAACAAAACAAAGATTTGAACCCAGGTCAGTGATTCCGAAGCCTCATTTTTAAAGGAGTCAAGATGCACCATCTTCCCAGCATGATGAGTAAAGCACAGGGAGTCCCCAATGGTGACAGTAAAGAGGACTTTGGACTTGTGGGAAGCGGAAATAGATCACATGGCAGATTTTTACGTACCATGTGAAGAAGCTGGATGTGATCCTGGGAAAATGAATCTCTGAGGGCTTAAGCAGGGAAATGCCTCGGTCAGGTGTATTTTATATCAATCCATTCTTTTTGGTTCTAGCTTAGTAACACGCAAGTGACAAAACCAGAGACAAATCTAGCTAGTGATTCTACTGGTAACCCAACAAGGTAGTGGTGACCGACTGGACTAGGTCAGGGAGTTGAGATGGAGAAAAGTAAGGTGACTGGAGATACTGGAGGAGTAGGAACAACAGGACTGGGCTTGTAACAGGCATGAGAGCAACAAGGGAGAAGGTAGGAGGACTGCAGGACTTGAGTTGGAATGACTAGGGGACCGTTAGCATCTCCAGCTGGAACGAGAACACAGACCTGTCTGGGAGTGTGCTGGGTCTCTAAGGCTTGAAACCATGAGCTCACACTCATCCAGAGGATTCTAAAAAATATACGCTACTTCCCATTTATTGAACACAATTTGAATAGGTTTTGAAGTAGCTCGTGGTTATACCACAGCTAGATTCAAAGACTCCAAAGTCACAAATAATATTTCACTTTCTCAGCACAAATTGTCTTCTCCATCCTTTGACTCTTTACAGTAGCAATGACAGTTGACTTCAGGCTTTATTCTCATCATTACAGCTAGAGAGGCATGACTTCCGGCCACCATGTGAATTCTCAAAGAAACTTCAGAGGCCCTCACCTGGTCCAGATGTCCACTCCTGGAAAAATCACTGAGCAGAGAGGAAGAACCACTTCGAACAGTGATTCTGGGCTATGTATCTTTCCCACTCGTGGGAGGAAGTAGGGCTAGGGAAACCCCTGCAAAGAGGCGGCATCTCACTGCCAAATGGAGAGATTTGTCTGGGGGATAGGCCAAAGCTACAGAAATCCACTCCATGGGAAGATAGCCACCCTGGGGTTGGCTCCAAGATCATGGAACATGAAGGCAGCCACCACACAGGGAAAGGCAGACCTTTGGTAGTCATCAGCAACAGATGTATTTAAGAGTCAAAGAGCATAGCCATTCAAATTATCAGGTCAAGGATGAAAGAACTCAAGGAACATCACCCTATAAGACAGGAAGAATACATAAACTAGAGATGAAACAGGAGGACCCCATGCCAAGCAGTGCATAAACAGCCTCTCATTTAATGTTTACTGCAGTCCTAGAAGGAAGGCAGAGTCCTCAGCTATTAGGTTCTTGTAGCCGCCTGAAGCGATGGCCGCTTGGAGCAATGAAGCCGCGGGAAGAAGTTCAGAGGCGAGCTGGAAACAAACAGCTTTTTATTCTGATAACTTTTCTCTCTGGCTCTAACAACGACTGACACGCACCACACACACCACCAAAAAATGACGCAGACCCGATCAGCAATCTTGGCTCAAGTCACTCAAGATCCGGGGCCAAGTCCCATGAAACTACGAAAGGCGGCAATGCCCAAATCTCCATAGCCCATAGTCAACCACAATTTAAGCCATCTCCCCAAACAGGGCTCCTACAGGTTCTTTTTTTTTTTTGGGGGGGGGTAGGAGTACTGGGGATTGAACCCAGGGGAACTCAACCACTGGGCCACATTCCCAGCCCTTTTATGTATTGTATTAGAGACAGGGTCTCACTCAGTTGCTAAGTGCCTCACCATTGCTGAGGCTGGCTTTGAACTCTCGATCCTCCTGCCTCAGCCTCCCAAGTGCTGGGATTACAGGTGTGTACCACTGCAACCAGCTCAGCTATTAGTTCTTGCCCTTCATCACACAATCCTGAGAAGTTGGGGAGCCGGAAATGGAGCTTTCGACTTCTAGGCTGCACACTCCATGCTACCAGAAATGCTACCGAAAGCCCCAAGGTCCAGAATCCTAGGACACACACAGTCCCTGATGTTTCCTCCTTGCAAGGAAAAGGACTTCATTTCTAACCAGTTTCTTTTTGGTAGTAAATCACATCTTTGCTGCACAGAAACACAAAATTAAAAACAGTCCTGGCCCATCTTGTTTCAGAAGAATTTATACTTGCTCAAATATTTGCAACGTGTGGGTGATTAAATGGATCCCAGTTACAGATTTGAGAAAACAGAATCGAGGAATCCAGCGAGGGATTTCTGTGGGAACTACCAGCCCTAAGATAAACACAAAATGGTAGTGGTGCATTGTGGATTCTATTTTGGGAAGGGAATCCTTAATTTTCAGTGGAAATTCAGAGGCTGCTATAAACTCAAATTCCCTAAGCTTGCAAATATAGAAGCTGGTTATTTATACTTCATGGGCCTCCTCGAGGCCTCGACAGAATCAGGTCTGGATCTCGGGGGTCTGTGTTTCTCAGATTCTTACAGGGGCGTTCCTGAAAGTGCCCTGTCAAGTATCTGAATAGGTAGCCTTGGGGCCTGAAACCATAGATTCTGTGGCCAGCCAGCATTGTCCCCGGTCACTGTTTGAACAACAAAATGTTGATTGAACCATCCAAGATGGGCGCAGAGAACGTGATGTGAACTTGATTTTAGGGATGAAGAGACCACACAGAAGCCAAACTACCCTTCTGGCTCCCACGCCTTGCCGTATCCAAGGGAAGGAAGGCAGGTCTTCTACGCAGGAGGGCACACCTGCCGAGGTTCTCTAGAGAATGAGCACAGGGGGCATCTTGGTCCGGGCTCCCCAGAATCAGGCTGCAGTGAGGATGTGTGTGGAGACTGTTGAATAAAGAACTGCTCCCACAACAAACCAGAAGATGAGAATGGGGAAGGGGCCAAAGTCAAAGTGTTCTGGAGGGTAAGGGCCTGATCCCTTGGGGCACAGACACCACGGGACTCCGTTTGGCTTTTGTGTACTTACACTTGAGCTTCCGAGCCACGGGTAAGAAGGGCCACTCGAGTCATCATCATTTTCAAAGCATGAGGTCAGTACTGAGCATCACACACACTTGCTAACAGCAATGGCTACCGTATAGTAACCACGTTCTAGAAGCAGATCTAGAGGGAACACGCCCCTTCCTCTTCCTGTCAGCCCTCTGAAGTCGAGACCAGCACACCCACTGTTCAGAGGACACAAGCACGGAAAGGACGAATACCTCCCACGAGGGCACACTCCCAGTAAGAGGTGCAGGTCTTGGTCACGGAGTCCACACGTGTGCTTACCCTCTGCACAGCTGGTTTCAGTCCAAGACTGGGAGCCAGAGGCCTGGGTTTGTGCTGCAAGACCACCATCTTATTTACCCAACAGTTTTTCATTTGAGCAAATTGAAAGCATAAGCTAATCACTACTCTATTTTGAGGGTAGTTCAAGCATCCAAGTGCAGATCCTTCCCTCCTATATGAAGATGGGCTGCTGGGACGATGCAGGGTGGGCCGATTCTCACACTCACCATCTGAGAAAACAGGCACTGTGTACAAAGTTGGATCACCTACTTCAGCATTGTTTTAACCACTTTGTGGACGCCTCTTAGAGAAAAACATCTTTTTACATTTAACTTCTTTGTGGCTTCAGGTTGTTCTGAGGCAAAGGGGTCACCATTGGAAGGGAGTTGCTCTCATCTCTCAGATTTACAGGGTGGCAAAACATTCACTTAGCATCCTGCGAAGGTGCTGCAGGTTCCATAGAGACCTACGTGAAGCTAAGTGCCGCCCAGGCACGCAGGCACTTGAAGCTCTGCATCGGATCTAGCAGTCTCGGAAACACCGGCTTTGGCTTGCAGGACTGATACAATCATCTCCTGGTTTGCACCAAGCCAAGCTACATCTAGTGCCTTGGAGAGAAGTTTGCTCAGCACCTGGGACTGAAAAGGCGGTCCCACTACCCTCTAGAGGGCAGACAGGGACTAGTCAAAGACCTGCGGTGTGCATTTCCTCCTACAGCCTTGGGGACACAGTGGGAGTCCCCCTGAGCAGTTAAGGGCTTGCTTGGGCCCAGCACCCCCCTAGACAAGGGGGACTTTGCAAGTCCCCTGCTGCTATTGCTTAAAACTGGTACCCTGGTCTCCAGTCCTCCTGCACACCACGGCCAAAGTCAAATCTCCAAAGCGGCCCCTCTGCAACCCTTTACTTGCTCCACAAGACAGTTTGGGCTCCTCAGTGTGACTCTGCAGGCACTTGTGCTATGGACTTGCACTTCCAGAGTCACCGTTTTTGGCTTATTTTAAAAATGTTTTTCAGACATTTTTTTGGTATAGAAATGCTGTATGAAAAGCATAAGGGATTCTATGAACTTCCTCCCAGATTCACCAGTCATATACATTTCCCCAATCAATCTTGCGTACACACGTGAGCATGCATAGTTTACACACACACACACACACACACACACACACACGTAAGCTCCGCCATGTGGATACATTTGAATGGTTTAGAAAAACGTGTGTAAGTTGACACTACCCAAACCCCTTATCCCACGCGTACTCCTTGAAAATGGGGACCACCTTCTTATACAGCTGCAGTGTAAGTATCAAATTCAGGAAGGTTAACCCTGGTGCTCCAGGTTCAGATGGGATGTCCATCAGTTTGCCTTGGTGACATGTTTTGTCTCCCTTCCCCCTCAGGGCACAATCCCAGGTTGCATGTGGTGGTCACACCTTTACTCTGGAACAGCGCCTCATTCTTTGATGTTTTTGAGAAGAGGTGACCTTTGACTAACTGTTGGGGGCGGGGGAAGCAAATGCGGTTTACCTGAGATTTTCCAGTTTGACTCCGGTCCTGCATAGCAGTTTGGTGTGTCCCTCCTCAGCACCTCTCAGATGGCACACATGGTCCATTTGTCCATCCCTTGTCACTAACTCCGATGACGACGACGTGTTGGCAGTCAGCTCTGTTCCTCCACTCCGAACCATCTCCCTCTCTGTAATCAATAGACAATTTGCAGGGACACGTTTTGAGACCATGTAATCATCTCCTCAAACTTTCCCTTTGTCATTTGCTCAACTTGCAGATTTGAGCTCTGCTTCTTTACAGTTATTCTATTAAAAACAGCTCATTTATATATTCATTTTGTTTACACCTGGGTATATTAATATTGTGTTTAGAGCATATGATTCACTCGTCATTTATTTTGCCCCATTTCCCTGATTCACACAGGGAACTCTTGGGGGGAGTACCGATGTGCTGTTGAGGTGTCTCCATCGCTCTTTGATCACTTCACTACTTTCTTTTGCAAAACACAGAGGCTCATCTTGCACTTCTCTTCAACCTGAAATTGGCCTTTCCAAGCCGTGGTTCCTTTCATTTGCAAACAACAACTAGAAACCAAGACAAAGTAGGCTCATTGTTACTGGTGGGTAACTATTCCTAAGTCCTCCAAGTAGATGAAGCAACTAGTGTGCAGACACGTGTGCCTGTATACACACAATATAGCCTTGAAGCCAGAATTAGGCAGTCAGCATAGATAGGTAAATCAAGTCAGGTCAGATCAAGGGAGCCAATTTTGAGTGAGTCCCAGGAAGTTGGAGACTGTCCCCTGAGGGATTGAAATGTTAATTCCTTTAGAGACCTTCCTCCACCCTTATTAAGAACCTGACCCTCTCCAACCTGGTGCTAAGGTAACCTGTCCCAGGAATTGGCCCCCCCTACAGTGAGCTACAAAGTTGTTGATTAATGTGTCCTGGGAGGCTCCATCCTGCCCTTCCCCCTTCAGCCCATCTGCTTCTCACCTTTGGGCCAGCCCACCCAGCATTCCTGGGCCTGGTCACATACATGTGTAGGAAGGAGAGAGATAAGGGGAAGAGAGCAGGAGAACAAAGGAAGCCTGGGACGTATTTAAAAAAGGCAGACCTGCCTCGCTTCTTGGGATACCAGGATACCAGCAAAGACCCCCTTCTCCCTCCCAGGAGAAGTCTATGTTACCCCTTTTAAATAAACCCTATTTTATATACTTGCCTTAGCATGCTTCTCTAATGTTCAAACTTCAACATTTGGGGAAGCAGAACTCGTCACCGGCAACCGGCGGTATCAGGTTGAGGTCCATTGCTCCACAGCAGAAACGAAGGGTCTTTCCAAAGGACCAGTTTAGTACCATAGGCTTGCTGATGAGTCAGTCTCCTACTGTTGTAGCACAAAAGAAACCACAGGGGGTACACAAGCAAATGATTGTGGCCATGGGACAATTAGGTTTTACCTACAACAGGCACCTGGTCTACAGGTAACCTTTCCCAGCCCTGCTCTAGAACTGTGCCATCTTCCAGTCACATGACCTGTAGGGCAGAGCCCTGGTTATCTGCAGCTTAATCTGCTTATCATTTTTCTTGCTTTTAGCCCCTTCAAAACTGGCAAACTTCCTAGTCAAACCAGTTGGTGGGCTGCAGTACTCCCAAGCATAGGATAGGCTCTTTCCAAATTAAAGGATCTATCTTGATTATTTCAATTCATAATGGAAAGCATATGCAAGACGCAGTAATCACTCTACCTCCAAAACGTTTCCAATTAGGCAGGCTGTGGAACCTTTAAGGGATTTATTCTACCCTTTCATGCACATAGACTGTCAAGGATCCCACAGTTCTGGCTGCTTTCTCCTTGGGTCTGAGCATCATGTCATTAGTACAGTCGATCAGCACGATAGTCTGGACTGTCCAGATAGTAAAGGAAATGTTAAACTGCATTGCTAGAAAGAAAAATTCCCTGATCATCTACTTGCTGTTCCAGGTCATGCTGATAATCCTCCCAGAAAGGAAAAAATAGCCACATACCGTGTCTCAGAGGTTATGTCCACATACTATAATTTTGAAATCACATTATAATGATATGTTATGACCAGGCTGCCACTTAAGAGTTGCTAGTAGTCATAATCATGAGCCATCTCTTTTTTTCAAAAACCAGCCTGGTCAATAAGAGGTCTTAATGGGGATCACCTGCCCCACATTCTTAAAACTGTTAAGGGTAGCCCTTGAATGGCATTTGGACATTGCCCCCAGCGTAAGTGTTGCAGAATCACCATCCCGGCCCCAGAGGATGATTAATGGCAAACTCCACTTAGCGGTTCCTGTTACCTAGGTTCTGCTCCATCGTCCGGGGACCCCGCGTGAGTTCTGCTAGTAAGTACCCCCCCTCCTGATGATCAGCCACAGGCCTGGGGAAGGCAACACCAGTGTGCCCATGAACACATCATCTTTTGGCCATGCCACCCAGCATTCCTGGGCCTGGTCTCATACATACGCAGGCAGGAGAGAGATAAGGGGAAGAGAGCAAGAGAACAAAGGAAGCCTAGGACATAAAAAAGGCAGACCTGCCTCGCTTCTTGGGAGACCAGCGTACCAGCAATGCCTCGGCGTGCTTCTCTAAGGTTCCTCTCAAATGCAGGCCAGGCCCCTTCCAGCCTGGAAGGGCAGCATGAAGGCACGTTGGGTCCACCGTGGCAGCGACCTCTCAGCCCCTATGTCCAGCACTGCTGTAAAGACGTGGACATTCCCCTCCCCCTGGTGTGCAGATATTTTGGTACAAGGCTGTAGGTTCCCATGAGGGACGGATGGGAAAGTAATGCGTCCACTCGCTGCAGCATTGCAGGGTCCCTCCTCAAAAGGAGCCCACCTTCTGCTCAGCAGCGGCTCGGTTCTGGGAAGTGGATGAGTCACGGCTTTCCACTGTGCAGGCTGACGTCACCCTCCGGAATATTCTTGTTGAAGTGAATCAGCGCTTTTGTTGGCTGCCCCTCTACTTCACCCCAGGAGCCACGTGGGTTCCTACAAGGAGGCCTCCCGATTGTGACTCTAGCCTTGTTGGCTACTTGTGCGTTCTGCGCTCCTTGCCTGTGACAGTTCAAGAAGGTAAACCAAGTCACAGCAGGGTAGGGGAAGGGGGGGAAGGGGATGGGAGGCAGGGGATAGGGGGAAGGATGGAACCCAGCATGACCATAGCATCACCATTTCCACACTGCACTAGCAGGCCAAGCTCATGGAGGTCATGTCCCTTACCCTGGGACACAGCCAGCAGGCTTGCAGCTGAATTCAGTCACGTCTTATTTCCCGCAACACTTTAGACTGATAGACATGGGGACAATGTGGCCCTGAAAAGCTTGGGGTTTCTCCCACAATGGATTTCAGAGACATTCGAGCTTGAATTTCTTCTTCTGGCCCTAGTTCACTTTCACATGTCACCTTACCCCATGGTCTGCTTCTCTGGAGAAGAAAGGCACACAGCTATGTTCAGCAGGAAAACCAGGTCATCTTTAGTTATGTACCGATGGGGTACAGGCAAGGCGAAGCCAGAAGGTAAAACACAGGAGGCCCAGTTAAATTTGAATTTCAGATTAAAAAAACAAACTTTTTTTTATAAAGTATAAGTATATTCCAACATTATTTGGGACATGTTATACTTCAAAAGCTATTATCTGAAACTCAATTTGAGTTGATAATTTTATTTGAAACCCAAAGGGAAGGGTTCCATACAGTTTTGAGGCAAACATGCTGAAGACAGTATGTTGCTTTACATGGAGTCTAACATGGAGAGAACTGCAGCAATGGTTCCAGTCCCCTCCACACACACACGAGCAGGTAGGGCAAGTTTCCTGGAGCTCCTTTAGCAGCTAAGCACTTGAAATCTTGGGCACAATCCCTGGGATTTATATCCAAGCTACATTAGGGTTCTTCAGGGAAACAAAACCAATACATGAATGGATGGATGAGAATTGGGTCACATAATTAGAGACTGAGAAGTCCCATGATCTGACATCTGTAAGTTGGGGACCTACCGGAAAACATGTGGTGTCTGAGTCCAAAGGCCTAAGAATGAGGGAACCAACATCAGAGGGCAAGAGAAGGTAGATGGTTCCAGTTTAGGGAAAGAACATTTTCTTCATCTTCTATTCTGTTCTTTTTAGGCCCTTAACTAATTTGATGATGGCCACCATACTGGGGAAGGAGATATAGTTGTTGCTAGGCCTTTATTGTTTATTTACTTATATGTGGTGCTGAGAATCGAACCCAATGCTTCACACATGCCAGGCAAGCGCACTACCTGAGCCATAGCCACAGCCTTAGCACCGGTAAGGTGGTTTTTATGAAGTCTACTGATCCACATGATAATCTCTACTAGAAATATCTTCACAGACACACCAGGAATAATGCTTAACTAGCTATCCAGGGATACTTAGCCTGGTCAAGTTGACACACAGAAGTAACCTTCATCACTCATTGGCCATGTGACTTTGAATACACTTAGTATTCCCATCTTTTGTGAGGAAAGGAACGTAGGCTAACAGTCCCATCTCCTGGAGTTGGCATAAAGACGAAATGAGCTAATGCATGCGACACACATAGATCAACCTGGTGCATAGTCAGACATCAATAAAGGGTAGCTATTACTGTTATTGTTCAATGTCTACACCCTGCCAACTCTGGGAATCTTATCACCTGACTCACTTCCTTGTCCAAAACATCTTTGGATGATAATGCTAATATGGAGTGTATTCCAAGGATGCTGGTGAATTTTTAAGTAACTTCCTTTATTTCTCTTCAGTCTGAACTGCAAATAACAATGGTTAAGATTTGTCACTTCTAAGAGGGGCTGTGTGAAACATGACAATTTCACTAATTCTCCTAACAGCCTAAGAGTGAGTTCCCTATCCCAATGTTGTACAGGAGACCAAATCTCAGCACACTGCTCAGCAGCGACGGGCTCAGCTCTGACCCCAGTCCAATCTCCAGTGTGGCCTCCAAACTACAATCCTACTGGTTCTCAGTGTGTCCCTTTCTCCATGAGCCTATTCAAATCCCACCTGACCTCTAACATCAAATTCTACCCTTTCAAACAATCATATGCAAAGCCATTTGCCCCTTCTTTTGATATTCTGAGTCTTTTCATTGGGAAACAGATCAAAGGGATGAGAAATAAAGGGTTCTGTGTTATTTCAAAACAATTTCCTTCCTTCCAGTCCTTGCTATTTCCCGCACTTACACACCAGATGGCAGTGTTCAACCAGCTAAAGTAAAAATCCTGGTCAGAGGGATCGAAGGCAGTTAGCTAATTCTAAATTGCTCTAAGACACTTCAGAACTTCCTTTATAAACTGCCAACTATAGTGGGTGGTGGCCCTCCAGTCTCAATGTTTCCCCAAGAGCCAGGGAAGGTGGAGCAACTTCTTACCAGTGACGAGAAAACGCACCAGGACAAGTGTGGTCTACGAGTCAGTCTACAAGGACCAGGACCAGAACCCAGGTTGGCTGGCTATGGCTCTGTCAAAACACCATACCTACCTGAAATGAATATTACACAGGAGTTCTCTTTTCCAACATCTTGTTAGGCAAGCAGCCCAGGCCCAACGCCCCAGACTGTCCAGCCTCCTACCTCCAGGACATACTCTGCTGTCCCAGAACTACCCAGGACCTACTCTGAAGGTAATTTGATAGGAGGTAGACCCAAGCAGAAGGAAGGAAACAAGCAAAAATGGGACATAAGCCCCTTGATACAAGTCTCCTGAGGCTTTAACCCAACAGCTTTTTTTATATTTTCTCTGATGACTCCCTTCATGAAGTACACCATAGCTTATCTGCTGGCCTTGTGGCTACATCCTCTCCACTTTTAAGTGGTGTCTCTAGGAATTACAATACCCTTAACATTTCACACTCAGTTGATACTGCAGACTCCAAAAAAAAAATGCGTAAAAAATCTGTTATGTGTATCCATTTACCCCATTTTCTACATTCATGTGGATTAGACTGATGTTTTCTAAACCTCAAAGACAATGGTACAGTTCATTTTAAGTAGTCCTATTTTAAAGAAATTAAGAGGAAAGTTAATATTTACCCATTTAGTTTTCAACTTGGCATGGAATATATCTTGCTCCAATTCAGTCCCTCTTTCCCTCCCCTGCCCCACCCTCTACTGATCTATCATTTACCAATTTTTTTTTTTTTTTTTTTTTTTGGGTACCAGGGATTAAACTCAGGGGCACTCGACCACTGGGCCACATCCCCAGCCCTTTTTTTGTATTTTCTTAGAGACAGGGTCTCACTGAGTGGTTAAGTGCCTCGCCATTGCTGAGGCTGGCTTTGAACTTGCAATCTTCCTGCTTCAGCCTCCCAAAGTGCTGGGATTACAGGCGTGCACCACCGCACCCAGCATTTACCCATTTCTTAAAACTCATTTCTTGTGGATGTCCATGGTAGATTCACTATTATATTCATATGTCACAAGAAAATTATGTCAGATTAATTCCATTGTTCCTCCTTTTCCCATTCCCCCTCCCTTCCCTTCATTCCCCTTTGTCTACTCCACTAAACCTATTTTCTTAAAAAAAAAAAAAAAACCCCTTATTGTGGGCTTTCACACATCAGCAAAAACATCCAACCTTTAGTTTTAATGGGTTTGGCTTATTTCACTTAGCGTGATACTCTCCCGATCCATCCATTTACGGGCAAAGGTCAGAGTCATTCTTTATGGCTAATATTCCATTGCATGTATGTACCTCATTTTCTTTAACCATTCATCTGTTGAAGGGCACCTAGTTTGACTCCATTGCTTAGCTATTGTGAATTGTGCTGCTGTAAACATTGATGTGGCTGTGTCCCTGTAGTATGCTGTTTTTAAGTCCTTGGGGTATAGACTGAGGAGTGGAATAGCTGGGTCAAACAGTGATTCCATTCCAAGTTTTTAAGGCATTGCCATACTGCTTTTCAGAGTGGTTCAACCAATTTGAGGTCCCACCATCGATGTATGAGTGAGTGTACCTTTTTCCACACATCCTTGCCAATATTTACTTGTATTCTTGATGATGGCCATTCTGACTGGAAACTCGGTGTGGTTTTAATTTGCATTTCTCTAACAATCTTGAACAATTTTTCACATATTTGTTCATATTTGAGAATTGTCTGTTTAGTTCATTTGCCCATTTATTGGGTTGTTTTTTGGTGTTAACATCCAGAATATACAAAGAACTAAAACTTAATGCCCCCAGGAGTAGGTGGTAAAGATTTTCTCCCATTCTGTAGGAGCTCTTCACATTCTTGATCATTTCCTTTGCTGTTAAGCAGCTTTTTAATTTGATGCCACACTATTTATTTTACTTCTTGTATTTTAGGAGGCTTGTTAAGGAAATCGGTTCCTGAGCCAATATGTTGGAATGTTGGGCCCACATTCTCTTCTAGTATGTGCATGGTTTCTGGTCCAATCCCCAGGTCTTTGGCACACTTTGAGTCTTGTGAAGGGAGATCAAATCAAAATTTTAATTGCATAAATATTTAACATTCCCCATCATGTTTCTCATTCTTCTCCGAAAAGTTTTCCTGATACTTCCCTTCAATTTGAAGGACATACTATATTAGTCTTATGGTATGAGAATGTTTCATTTTCTTCTATTTGCAAGTGTCTTTCACATTCATCTTGAATAATTTTCTGGACTTGGAATTCCAGGTTGACAGTTGTTTCTTTCAACTTTGACCCCTATGGTTTGATAAATCTAATCATTTAAATCATTTTCACCTACGTGTTCTGTGGTTCCAATTAAAACATTCACTTTATCTTTGGGGCTAGTAGTCTAACACCTACCCACGGTCCCCGTGGGTTTATCTGACTTATGGCATGTACTGAGCTTTTTAGACAACTCATCTTTCCAAACTTGAAGTTTTCAATTTTCATTTCTTCCAAGACTTTTTTTTTTTTTTTTTTTTTTTTTTTTTTTTTTGTGGTACCGGGGATTGAACTCAGGGGCACTTGACCACTGGGCCACATCCCCAGCCCTTTTTTTTGTATTTTATTAGAGACAGGGTCTCACTGAGTTGCTAAGTGCCTCGCCATTGCTGAGGCTGGCTTTGAACTCGCGATCCTCCTGCCTCAGCCTCCCAAAGTGCTGGGATTACAGGCGTGCGCCACCGCGCCCGGCTTCTTCCAAGACTTTTGTGCATAATTTCTTTGCTTCTAGAATTTCAAGTTGGCCAAAATACGTGGTCTCCTTAGGGACAGTTCCATAGTCCCTCTTGTTCCCTGGTGTTTTGCCCTCTGCTTTTCCACTTGACAACACCTGTCGATTCCTTAGACTCTAAGTTATGACCCTTTTTGCTTATACCGAGTTTTCTTTCTCCAGAAGCTTTGCAATGACTTTGGTGCAAAGAAAAAACCTTAACCTCTAATGGGCCAAGGCCATCATACTGCAGATAGCTATTTCGAAAGACCATAGTGACCAATTTAAGAAAAACCAGTGTGTGACAACAGCTCTTTACAAACTCAGATCACCCACAAGTCCATTCTTAATGGGAAAGCAATCAATGACCGTAGCCCTTAAATACTCTCTCAAGTATCCCTCTCCCCACAGAGCAGTGTGAAGAGGGAAAGGTGGAGTCAGTAAGACCAGGCACCCTTGCTTTCTCGATTCACACTGTCTCTTCACATAACTTAGCTTCTGCTTTAATATCTGCTACAGTTTGAACGAGGTTTGTCCCCCAGGGGTTTACGTACTGGAAGCTTCATGCGGCAATGGTAAGTGGAGCCTAGTGAAGTCACTGGGAGTGCTGCTGTCAAGAGAGATTAAAGCAGCTCTCATTTTCATGAGATCAAGTTATAGAAGAACAAGACAACCTCTCCCCAGTCTCTTTGGCTTCCTGTGTCACTACAGAATCTCTCCCTCTCATATGTGCTCCCCTTATTGTGACGTCATCCATTATGAAGTTCTCACCGGAGAGCCTGGCTGATGCAGGCACCATGCCCTTAAGCCTCTGAACTGTGAGCTGAATAAAATTTATATACTCTCCAGCCTCAGGCACTTTGTCATAGCCATGGAAGAGACACTAATAACTTGAGCGAATCTCTTGGCCGCCTCTTGCAAAGTTCCAAAGGAGAATCACAGGCATCAACTAACTTCCAGGAAGTCCTGGTGGAAGGTGAGGCAAAGTCTTCACACCCTTATGGTCTCCTCTGGATTCTTCCATCCTGGCAGAATGATGGGCCTGGGCACCTCCTGGACTGAGGACAAGTCACCTGAGGCCACATCTGGATTTTTTTGGTATCAGAAAATCTCCGTTTGAAGGTCTCTCCTACTTGGGCAATTCCACTTCTCGCTGAACTCTGCACCTACTTCCCTGCTCAGCGTTTCTGCTCTCCGTTGTGATAAGCGGAGGCAACTCCATTCTAGATTACCCACCATCTTAAGGCTGGATCCGCCCCCTATTCCCAGAATCAATTTGGAACAAAAAAAAACAGGTTACACAACACCTGCAATAGAATCCTAAAGTGAAGCAAGACTACCCCCCACCCTTAAATGAGGGTGTGTTAACCCTGTGCTTTATAAACGCTGCCCTTGCCAAGAGCAGGCGCCATCTTCTACCACCTTGCCTTGTGCAGGGTGGAGTTGGTGGTCCCAGCCCGAATAAAGGCTTCTTTGGCTGTTATGTGAATGGCTTGTGAGACTTTCCTGTGAATTGGGTAGAACATTTGGAGGCCCAGTGAGATTTTTTTTTTCTCCTCCTTGCTCTCACGCCCAAATTCGGCCTCCTGTGCCCAATCACGGACTCCTACTTGGGGTAGGGAAGAGCTCCCAAGACACACTTCTCAGCCTCATCCCGAGAGGACTGCCAGTTGGTTCTCCAGACGCCTCCATGCAGCTGCCTGTTCTGTCTGGTGAGCTGTTCTGGGGGACAAGGTCAGACCAGATGCAGTCGCTTACATCGAATCCCGGGACCGGGCAAGACATCACTCCTGTCCACTTGTATGCCTGTGTGGCCCAATCTGGTTGTCTTTTTCTTCTTGTGTCTGTTTTTCTGATGTTTGTGCGCTTGTAGTCTCGGTTTCATTTTTCTATCCCCAGCAGGAAACCATGAGACAAAGCCAATACTTCCTTTTTTCAATTGGTTGAGTCCATCAGCTCTCCAGCTCATTTAATGATCGGGGTTTTTTTTTTTTTTGTTTATTACATCCTCACTGACAAACCAAAGTGGCTAAAGTCTTGCCTTCCAGGGTCTATGTCCTCTCACGCCATCTTGGTGACAAAGACCGAGTCCAGTCCCGGGGATACTGGGCCGGCTGTTCTAGACACCCCAGGAGACGAAGACTCTCCTTCCCTCTCCTCCACCCTACCCCGTGGCAGAAGCCGCTCCATCTGCTCCCCGACCCCTCAGCCCCCCCTCTCCCGAGATGGGCTGACCTCCTGTCCCCTTCCCCATACCAGAGCAGGGACTTCATATGCAGACCCTGCCCCAGCCCCTTTACTTCCCCTACGACAGGCCCCTTTCTTTATGGTTTATGTGCCCTTGACTACTAGTGGCCTCTAACTGGAAGCATCAAAATCCCTTTCTCCGAGGAGCCCCACGGTCTCATTTCCCTCCTAGAATCAGTGTTTTACACCCACCAGCCCACCAGGGACGACTGTCCGCAACTCCTCCAAACACTTTTCACGTCTCAAGAGCGGGAGCAGACCCAGCAGGAAGCCCAGCGGTCAATCCTTGGACCAAAATGTCTGCCTGCAGACGATCCCATCTGGATCGACAGGGTCTTTCCTTCTGCTCGCCTGAACTAGGACCCCAACAGTGATGGCGGTAAGGAGGCTCTCGACAGGTTTCGCCAGATTCTGATGTGGGGAGTGCATGCTGCCACCCAAAAACCCACAAACCTTTCAAAGGTGAGACAATTCAAGGACCAAGTGGGTCTCCCAGTGCGTTTCTACAGTGCCTCCTGCAGGCATATCGTTTATACACCCCCATATTTCCTGAGGCCCTATGAAATAGAAGAGCTATTAATATAGCTTTTGTAACTCAGTCAGCCCCAGGTATAAGGAAGTTGCAGAAATTAGAAGGATTTGAGGGAAAGGTGTTGTCTGAATTGGTGGGAATTGCCCGATGGGTATATGACAACCGCAACACCCCCCAGGAAAGGCAAACCCGAAAGCTGGCAAAAGTTTTACTGGCCACCACAGGAAATCGACCAAATGGTCCCCCTAGAAGGCAGTACAACTCTAGGAGCCAGAGGTTAGAAAAGGATCAATGTGCAGACTGCAAGGAGAAGGGACATTGGGAAAATGAAAGCAAAAATAAAAATAAAAACTCCAAACTGGGGAGGAGACAGCCCGAGCCAATATTTCAGCTTAGGGAAGACTGACGGGGGCCGAGGCTCTGTTCAGTTAAGTCCCCAGGAGCCTTTGTGCACTTTAAAAGTTGGACAAACCGAGCTGGGCGTGGTGGCGCATGCCTGTAATCCCAGCACTTGGGAGGCTGAGGCAGGAGGATCGGGAGTTCAAAGCCAGCCTCAGCAATGGCGAGGCACTTAGCAACTCAGTGAGACCCTGTCTCTAATAAAATACAAAAAGAGGGCTGGGGATGTGGCCCAGTGGTCGAGTGCCCCTGGGTTCAATCCCTGGTACCAAAAAAAAAAAAAAAAAAAAAAAAAAAAAAGTTGGACAAACCAACAAAGTTTCTGGTTGATACCGGGGCCACATTCTCTGTATTACAACATCCAGAAGGATGTGTTTCCAAATCAAAGGTCCCCATCCAAGGGGCCACTGGAAGGACTCAACACTGCTCCTGGACTCAAGCCATCATCACCGACCTAGGTAAGTGGACCATTACTCAATGCTTCCTGATAATGTCAGACTGTCCCTACCCTCTGTTGGAGAGAGACCTTTTGCACCAACTGCAGGTGACCATTTCATTCTCTTCAGATTCGGCTGAGCTTAGGTTCGGTCCCCCAACCAGTATCCTACTTGCATGCCCACTAGGGGAAGAATATCAATCCCTGATGAAACTTTAACCCAAGGAATATTAAAGGACTACGACCTACTGGGTAACTGATACCTCAGAGTCTTTGTTAGATTCCTTCCTCTCGGACTTTCCTGAGGTATGGGCTGAATTCAAACCCCTGCACCCCCGATTGGCTGCGCACCAGCCCCCTATCATTGTTCAACTGACCAGTAATGCTACCCCAGTGAGAATGAAGCAGTACCCCGTCAGTCAAAAGGCCTGATTGGGAATCACACCTCTCAATCAGCTAAGAGCAGAGGGCATTCTAGTACCCTACAAATCTAGTTGGAACACCCCGTTCTTGCCAGTTCAAAAGCCCGGGACCAACGACTACCACCCCATGCAAGACCTAAGAGGTTAACAAGCTTGTGGAGACTGTCCACCCAATAGTGCCAAATTCTTACACTGTTAAGCCTCTTATCTTCAGAGTTCTGGGTGTATAGAGTATTGGACCTGAAAGATGCCTTTTTCAGTCTCCCGCCGGCAGTGGTAAGTCAACCTATTTTTGTCTTTGAATGGACAGACCCAGGAGGCGGCTACTCAGGGCACCTGACATGGACAAGGCTGCCCCAAGGGTTTAAAAACTCTCCCACACTGTTTGATGAGGCACTAAGCCAGGATTTACAAAACTTCTAATTAAGTCACTCAGAAATAACTACTTCAGTGTGTAGGTGACATGTTGCTAGCCGCAAAAACTTCCTCAGTCTGCAGGGAAGCCACTAGAGACTTACGCGATACCCCAAGGTTTATAGTGTCCAGTATCAGCCAAAAAGGCCCAACTTTGCTCTAAATAAGTAACCTATCTGGGGTACAGACTATGAAGGACAAAGATGGCTGTCAGGAAAGCAGGTCCAAGCAGTCCTTCAAATCTCTGCCTCAACCACCAAAAGACAGATTCACGAATTCCTGGGAGCAGCTGGATTCTGCCAGCTCTGGATCCCAGGATTTGCTGAAATCACCCGGTCCCTACGAGGCAACTAAGGGGGCAGGAGAGGACGTTATGTGGACTGAAAAAGAGGGCCTTCCAAAATCTTAAAGAGGCACTCACCCAAACCCCGGCTTTAACTCTCCCAGATCTGACTAAGCCCTTTCAGCTATATGTTGATGAAGCAAAAGGAGTTGCAAAAGGGGTTTTGACTCAGACTCTAGGACCCCGGAGGAGAGCAGTAGCATACTCGCCAAGCGCCCAGATCACGTGGCCACTGGATGGCCCAACTGCTTGAGAGCGGCAGCATCCACAGCACCGTTAGTAAAGGAAGCTAATAAGTTAACCCTGGGCCAAGAATTATCACTGCACCCCATGCCGTCGAAACCCTGTTAAAGGCCCCACCCACAAGGTGGATATCAAATGCCAGAGTAATTCATTACCAAACTTACTAGACCTACAGCTATTCAAATGCTCACCCGCTACTGCCCTCAATCCAGCCGCCCTGCTACCGATTTGTCTCAGCCAGTGCACGACTGCTTGGATGTCCTGGATAACACCCACGGAGTCACATCTGATCTACGAGACACCCCCGGGAATCATCAGAAGACCACCTCTTCACTGATGGTAGCAGTTATATGATTGACGGCACCAGGTACACGGGGCAGCTGTGGTGACAAAATGCAAAGTGACCCGGGCCCAGGTGCTGGGACATGGGACCTCAGCCCAAAACGCTGAACTGATTGCCTTAACTCAGGCCTTACGGTTTAGAAGAAATAAAGTTTGTCAACATCTACACAGATAGCCTACACGCTTTTTCTATCACCCACATGCATGGAGTAATTTATAAAGAGGCCTGTTAGCCTGAGGAGGAAAAACTATCCAAAATATCCGAGATACTGGCTCTTCTTGAAGCCATTTGGCTGCCAGCAAGAGTTGCAATCATTCATTGTAAGGCCCACCAAAAAGGAAACACTCTGGAAGCTCAAAGTAATAATTTTGCAGACCAGACAGTGAAGAAAGCATCCCTAAGACCAGTGGGCCATTAACATACTTCCCACGGTCCCTGAATGAATGCTACCGGAAGAACCTTATTCAGAGCTGCACCATCAGAAGATTGGGCAACTCAGAGCTCACGAAGATTCAGAAGGCTGGGCCACTCTCCTCGATGGTAGACTTTGCTTACCTGAAAAAAAAATCAGCCATGCCCTAAATCCATCACCTGCATCGGGGTACCCATCTAGGAGAAACTAAACTGGCCCAATTACTTCGGAAGTACTGCTTTTCAGGAATGCATCAATCCATACAGTCTGTGGTTTCCCAGTGAACACAGGGCAGATAAGTGCGAAAAGTTCTAGGGGTTCAACCAATGAACCTAGACTTGGGGGGGCAAATGCAAGTAGAGCTCTGGGAAGTAGACTTCACTGAAGTAAAACCCGGCCAGTATGGACATAAGCATCTCCTAGGCTTTGTGGACACCTATTCCAGTTGGGTCGAGGCATTTCCTAGCAAAAATGAGACCGCGCAAGTTGCAGTGAAGAAATTAGTTTGTGAGACTATGCCCCAATTCGGTCTCCTGCCGTCTATTGGGCCTGACAGCAGCCTTGCTTTCATGGCAAAAGTCACTAAATTTGTGTCCAAAGCACGGGGAATTAGTTGGAAATTACATTGTGCTTGTAGACCTCGATGTTCAGGTCAAGTAGAAAAGGTAAGCAGAGCTTTAAAGGAAACTAAGTTGGTTGTTGAGACTGGCAAAAACTGCATAGACCTCCTTCCCTTCGCACTCCTTCACATACCGTGTACTCCTCACCAGAAAGGGCCCACTCCTTTTGAAATTATGTTTGGGAGGCCCCCCTCCTATACCGCCCCAGCTCATTCTGCCTGAAGCACAAACTATTACTGATAACCACTTCCTCAAATCTTTACAAGTCCTCCACCAAGTACAAAAGTCTAAGACGAACTTTAGGCAATACTAACACCCATCTCCAACAGTAAAAATGACTTACACCCCTTCCAGCCTGGGGATCTAGTTTACATCAAAAGGTTGCTGGCTGCATCTTTGGAAGTGACGTGGACAGGACCCTGGACCATCATCCTGACCACTTCCACAGCAGTAAGTCACTGGAAAATTGGCGTGGATACACTGGACTCAAGGCAGAGCTGGACCCCGAGGACCTGCAGACAGACAAGTGGACCATCCAACAAACCTCCAATCCTTTAAAGATAAGACTTATCCGGGATTCCTAGTGCCCCTCCTGACTTCGTTGACTTCTTTTCAAGGCCTAGTACAGGGAAACCTAGGTCTCCAAGTGACCGCTTGTCCTACAAATTGTAGCCAAACCCCCCCCCCCCCGGAAGAAATTTAGGGTTTTCAATATCACCCCTCTTCCTGTCTGTTACCAGGGGAATTCCCAGGCCTGCACGCATGAGGGCGGCAGGTACTGGGTGGCAGTTGGTAAAAATCCCGGTCAGGGGATAATATGCCCCCCAGGTTGGGTGTTTGACAGGATTGATCGCTGGCGTTGGCTGACTGACCTACCCCACCCCGGGAAATGGTGGGGCCAGTCATTGCCAGTAGTCAGTCTCATCGATTCTGCCTGCTGGTTTCTCAACCAAACACAGGGATGGCAGATTATAGAGGAGAACAAAGGTCTGTCCTCCTGGATAAGACCAGTGGGGAAATGTGACAAGCAGAGGCAACTTCATTCTAGATTACCGGCCATTTTAAGGTTGGATCTGCCCCTGTTCCTGGAATGAACAAAGAAACGGGTTACACACACCTGCAATAGAATCCTAGGGTGGGCAAGACTACCCCACCCTTAAACCATCTCCACCTGAGGGTGTATTAACCCTGTGCTTTATAAACCCTGCCTTTGCTACGAGCAGGCGCCATCTTCTACCACCCTGCCTTATGCGGGTCGGAGTTAGTGGCCCAGGCGGGAATAAAGACTTCTTTGGCTGTTATGTGCGTGGCTTGCAAGACTTTTTCCTGAGAATTGGGTATAACACCATGTGACGGAACTTTTCAAACTCCCCCATTGACTGCCTCTATCTAGCCATCACCCAGCATTAGATTGGAAGTGGCAGTATGTGGTACTTCTCGGGGTTACAGCCTCTGCTGAACTCTCGTGGGAGTCACTTTCAATCATTCTTTGAGGTCCCTGATCAACCCAGCCCAGTTGTTCTCCACAGCCCATGAGTCCACATGTATATTCTTCATGACACATTTTACATGAAGTCAGCCAGCTGTGCCACCCAAATCTGTGTCCCAGGGTCTGTTCAGGGCTACCTCAGTGCGTTTCAGTACATCAGCCATCCATCTGCAATTAGCACCCACATGCCAAGGCAGCCCAACCAACCTGAGATTTCTTTTCCACTCCATTAGCTTCGTCTTAGGGGGGATTCCCACCTTATCATTGTAAATCAGGCCACAGGCGTGAGCTAAGTGAGCTCACCTGTGCCCCCTGCTCCTTCTCAACCCCATGTACGCATTTTTTTTGTTGGATCACTACTAGACCTGCTTACCTCATGACGTGGGGGCCCTGACAGTACCTCTTGTGGGTCATTCTAGACACATGGTTGGGAGTAACAGTAATCTTGCCCTTTCTACATTAGAATTCATCCTTTCTTTTTAAATCCCCATTAATGATAACAAGTTAGGTAGCATATCAATATTACTATGCAACACTTTATGGTAACAATGATCCCCGAATTAGTAAACTAAATATGGACCTTGAAGAACTATCAATATTGATAGACGAATTTTGGTCTCCCCCTGAATGTAGAGACTTGTAATTTGCAAATCCATGAGAGGCTGGAAACTAATAGTGGGGTCATTAAGAACTATTTTGGAACCAGTGTAGAATAAAGCTTTTAAGCTGGGCTAGCTCTTGTACCTTCTTGATGTGGATCACAGCTCCTTGAACCTGAGCTGCCCCAAGCAGCTCTATGAACTGTCCCATAGATAAATGCAAGAAGTTCCCCCAGAAGGACATGTGATGTTGCCCTATTGATGAATTGTGGCTCCTATTCCACATCCCTCAGAGTCAGTTGATGTCAAAGGTGGTCTGTGAAAGTTTTCAAAGTCTGAACATTTAGGAGAGCCTAAAAAGACCCTCCAGGGAACATGGCAAGCTACGGTGTTATATTACATACCATGGTGCCATGGGCCTAGAGCATCTCCTGCTTTGGCTTAACAGGCAAGAATTGGGAGCAGGCCAGGTGCCGTCAGCTTGCACCTCCATGAATTCACAGGAAGCCGACTACGGAAGTAGGTAGAACAAAAGACAGGTGAGCTGGTAGACATCTGAAGGGGCCGTTTGGTTCCTAGAATCACAGACCTTGGGGACTGGGTTAAGTAGCAGATCAGATAAGGCTAAGAAATAGTGACCGAGAAGACGGGCAATCTTCAAGACACATCAGGAGACATGAAAGAGCGTCAGCGTGTCTTTGAAAGTCTACTTGAAGTTACAGGAAACTTAAAATACAGGGCAAAGGAAATACTATTTTATACTGAAGAGATAATTACTGAAAATTTAAAACATTGTAAAACACCTTGATCTATACAAATCCCAAGCCAGATAAAGACCTAAAATTGTATTTCCTATACAGATCCTAATGACACTGTACATAAAACGACACTGATCTTGAAGTCAGGTAGAAAGTAAAATTCTTAGGGAAACAATGATCGATATCTTCTATCATTGCTGTTAATAAGCAATCTAAGTGTGGAATACTATCTTTAAGGTGATGAGAAAAAAAATAACTGCCAATTTACAACATTAGTGCTAGTTTTCCACATCTGTAACAAAATACTTGAGAATACCAACTTGAGAACCATTTATTTTGGCTTATAGTTTGAATTTTTTTGTGTATGGTCACTTGGCCCTTTTGCTTTGGGCACAGCACATCGTGGTAGGAGCATTTGGCAAAGGAGACCTGTTCACCCTATGGTAGCTACAACAGGAAGAACAAAAAAAAAAAAAAAAAAAGGCTGGCATGCCCAAAAACCACTTAAAGGGCACACCCCCAATGACTTAACTGCCCCCCACTAGTCCCTCCCTGAACATCCCCCCACCTCAAGAGCACCATGGGCTAGCGACCAAGCCTTTAACATACTGGCCTTTAGAGGTCCCTCCAATTTTCCCTTGTCCTCTGTAAAAACACTTTTGGGGATGGACAACACCATAGACTGGAAGGGCCAGAAAACGCAAGACATTTGTGACTCTAGCCAGATTCCCTACCTGGACCTTGGAGCACTTCATGTTCCTGGGAATGAGCGCCAATGGCATCCTCCTCATCTTCTCTCCTGGACCCTCTGGGCGAGGAGAGGGTCCTTTTAGTTAGATCTGGAAAGTACAAAGGGCACAGGCCCCAACTCTCCAAATCCTGAAGGAAGGAGGAGAAGATGGGTGGATGAGGAAGCAGAGGACCAGCGGGAGGAGAACCAACCCAGGAACCAATCCAGGCTTTCATCAGTGGAGACCAGGGACAGGAGGCACGAGGGAATAGCCAGGCACTTGGTTGCCAAAGGTGTTGCTTCCCAGGATCCTCGGGTAATGGAGAAAGGCCTGGTGATTTAGACATCAAAGAAGATCACTAAAGCTTCTATAGATTTCCTTGCCTGGGTTCAGAAGTACTGGCAGGAAATGTCCCTGGTATGCTGGGAGTTCTAGGAGCTTGAGTAGACATGGATATGCAGTTCCGAGGACTGACCGGCAGGTTTGGCTTTCTTGGTCCAGATATCAGTGAACTGGTCCTCTGGGAACGAAGGCCCTGTGCATTCACAGGGCCCATTAAGGTCGAGTCTCTTGAGAGGACATCTCTATCTAGGGGTGCCCTGTATTAGCCCTGAAAGCCGTATTTGAGATTGTTAAAGACAAAAGAAAAAAGGGACATCATGACCCTAGGTATGTGTATGACTGCCCATATGGTGCAACTCTACATCGTATACTACCAGAGAAGTGAAAAGCTGGGCTTCATTGGTGTACAATGAACTGAAACGCATTGTCACGTATAGCTAATTAGAACAAATTTTTAAAATTAGGGAAGACAAAAGGTGGAGTTCAAGGATAGTTGCTAAGGGTACCCAAAAACTGTTACAACCATTGCTTTGTTGACCTACCATAAAGGACTTCCAAGGGCTTAGGGCATAGCGCACCTGGAGAACAAGTATGATAGTTATAAATGGATGGAAATCCCGTTTGGATTTTTTTCTTGGTTATTGTTTCAAAACAAAAAATGTTTCCTCAACTTTGCTATCTTTAAATTATTGTAAGATATTTACGTATGTAGGATAGCCCCTTCCTCCACCAGTCCACCCCAACCAGAGCTAAACACAACCTTCAAGTTAGGTCAGGTGTTACAGGGCTCAACTCCTAAAGACCCCGCCCCCCCCCGCCAGAGGGTGGATCTGGACAGGAAGAACAAGTTGACTGTGGACAGAGAATGCCGTAGGTTGAGGCGCAAGATTATCTAGGGCTATCTCAGGTCCTCTCAAAGAGCCATTTACTTTTTAGATTTTTGTTAGTAGTTGTAGATGAACCACATGTCTTTATTTTGTTTATATGTGGTGCTAAGGATGGAACCCAGTGCCGCACACATGCTAGGCAAGCGCTCTGCCACTCAGCTACAGCCCCAGCTCCAGAGCCATTTACTTTTAACCTTTTTGCTGACCTAACATCCTGAAAACTCTTAGGTAAAGTCTCAGAAGGCTAGCCTTAGCCACATCTATCCCCCATAGCCCCAATGTTAAGAACTCAATAGCAAAGTTTCCCCAGTCCACCTGGAACAACGCATTTGTTAAGTGTGTTGATCTGCGACTTTGTTCTTTGGCTATAAAAGTTGTGGTGACCTCCTTTATGGCAGGACACATTATTTAGGGTACCTTGAACCTGAGAACGAAGGCCCTGTGCCATGGGCACTCAAGTTGGGCTCAGAATAAACTCTTAAAGCAGAGCTGTTACTTTACATCAACAGGGTAAAATTCACATCTAATTCACATGATTTAAAGCCATTCCAAACTTCAAACTTCTCACAGCTTTCCCTTTTCTCACCTTGGTTGCTAAAGGGAATTGCCTTGAAATTCCCTTTTCTCTGAAGTTTTTCAGGAGAAAAGGGAAGATGCAATGTTTTAAGGTATTTCAACCCGTTAGGATCCCTGCTGAGGTACAGGAGATACACAAAATGGCATCAATACCCAGTGTCACTAAAAAGCCTGTAGGGGACTCGCACAAGACTTAGAAGTTTTATAAGATTAAAATATAATTTCAGTTGCTTTAAATTCAAGCTCACATAACAATCCTATTAAACCACTTGCTAATTTAAAGTGTTCTCTAAATTTGTGATTTGGTAGTTGTGTCTTCCCGATTTCACAGTGAAATGAAAATGCAAAACTAGTTTTTCTTCATGCAAGATTTTGACTTAACAAAAAATGCCTACATCAAATGCAGTACCCCTACCCCCTAATACCTGTATCCTATAGCAGGTAATTCATCAGTACTTATACCAATATGTTAAAAAACATTTGAGTAATAAAACTAGTGTCTTAATCGGTTTAGGGAGGGAGTGGAATCACTTTTACAATTTACTCCACTTTTCTTTAAACCTTTACTAATTATGTTAAATACCTGAAAGATTAACAGATTTTATGAACTTTCTCCAAACGTCTAATTGACCTTGAAAACTAAGACTAATAGAGTATGGAGCTAATTATTTTTAGAAAGGTTTTGTTAGAATTTAGGCAAAGTTTCTTATGCTGGGAATGCCATTTTAATAAAAGGGAAGTTTATTAGGGGCCACGCATAGAAGGGGGGCAAGAAAGGAAAACAGGGACGAATGGAATCAGGGGCAGGCGTGAACAGACAGTGATTTCAGTCCGGGGGTGGCTTAAATAGAGTGGGGGTCAGAAAGCCCCCGGAGTGAGTCCTTGCCCTAAAGGCTACCAGAGATCAGGAGGTAGTGGCCAGGGCACCTGCTGGCCAGGTTTGCTGGCCAGGCTGAGGATCTTGGGAAATGTAGTTTTTTCACAAAGCACCTGGGGAGGTGTGGCCTTCTGCCTGGGAGGCGCAGCCTCCTGCCTGGAATCCAACAGGTTTTCTGGGGATTTCTACAGTAGTTCAGATTATGTTCCCACCATCTACATCTTTGGTCTGTGTATTCCTGTCCGTAAGTCAGAACTAAACAGTGGCCACCAAGTCATCCTTTGCAAGGTTACTGCCCTGCCTTTGCTCGGCATTCTGAATTTTAAACATAAGCCACACTGAAATGTGTAAGATGTTAAACACTAAACAATCCTTAAGAGCTCAGAACATCTGTTGATCTGCAAACAGAGCTTGTGACGCCCCTCTTTTAGTTTTACTCTGTCAGCACCAGGCACTGATGGCTGCAGTCTCACAGTGGAGGAGTGACTTGTCTCCAGCAAGGAGGGTCACACTCCATTCCCGCGTGTGGCCAAAGGGGATGAAGAGCGCCCTGCTCGGCATGTGGCCTTCCTGCCCATCTCCCCCTCCTGTCCCTATGAGAGTCCTTTTACCATGGAGCTTTGGGAACAGCATCCCCTCCCTCCTCTCACAGCTGACCCCAATTTCCTTCCAACTTATCTCCCAAGTATTAGCTTTCAAGTGGCGAGCTCTCGGATCTGGGTCTAGCAGCACTTATTAAAATTGGTATATTATTAACAGTGACCTATGTGCATGTGTATTTACATCTACATCAAAGTAGGTTAAAATTAACAATTGACTTTGCAATTAGCCTCAGATGGAGAACAGAAGGCTGGTGAATCATAAGAGAAATCAGGTTTAATAACTCTTTCACCTAGGGGCACAATTAGATTCAATAGATGCTTTGGGTAGTGTGTTCAGATTTGTTTCTCTAAAGGTACTCCTAATTTTTCTTTGGGGGCTTGACATGAATTAAGAAGAGGGGTGCCAGAAGGACACCAAGACTTGTGGCAGTCAGTTTCCACAGTGCTGATGTGTTTATTGAATGAAACTAGTTAAACTATTTGAAGGAAAAGAGGAACAGGAGTGAGCCACAACTCACATGGCCACTGTAAGGAAAATCTGGTGCAAATAGATGCCACCTACACCTCTAAGAATCAAAGGGAAAAATTACAATACCTGAGGAAATATCGAAATACCTGGTGGAGCTGAGGAGTGGGCAGGTAGTTATGAACTGTGACCCCTGGTGAGAAAGGTGAAAGGACACTAGTTGCCTGCCATTACGTCATGCTTTGGATGTTCGCTGCATGCTTAAGAGCCCAGGAAACACCCGTTTTGGAATGCTGATGTGGGGAAATAAGGGTTTTAAAAGCACTGTTCAAACACAGCCCGAGAAGGCAGCGCAGGGTCCTGGTGGAGCTGTGCGGACAGCTGATGGTCAGCGCTAATCCAAGCTTCACGTTCAGCAGCCTCACACTAGAGCTTCGAATCGGCCGTTGCGGGAGAATTTACACCACAAATTAGCAAACGCTACAAACAGAGTTCCCCTGGAGAGCTGCATTTATCAACTCACCGGATGGAGAGTCCAAGTTTTTTTTTAGTTTGATTCCAACAAGAAAATATTTTTACTTTTATCAAAGTATTCTAAAAATCAGTTTGATAACTTGATAGTTTTAGAAGATGAATAATGTCCCAGAAATAAGGTCAAATTAGTTTTAGGTCACATCCCCTAAGAATGATTCTTGAAGTCCAGTTTTCTTAGTCATTGTATGTACCATTAGTCAGCTCTTCATCACTGTGTCCGAAATACTTGGAAAGGACAACTCGTAGGAGGAAGAGTGTATTTGGGCTCAGTTTCAGAGGTTTAGTCCGTGCTCAGCCAAGTCCACTGCTCTGGGCCTGAGGTGAGGCAGAATCATGGCAGAGGTGCAGTGGAGAAATGCCACCCTGCTCAGAGCAGACGGCAAGGGGAAGGGGCTGTATGGAAGGCACCCTTTCAGGCCCCGCCCCAGTGACCCGCCTCCTCCATCCCTCCATGCCCACCTGCCTACAGTTTCCCGTCAGTCCTTTCAAACTAGGATGGACGGATTAGGTTCCAGCTCTCACAATCCAGCCATTTCACCTTCAAACATTCCTGCATCGATACAGCGCTTTGGGGACACACGTCATATCCAAACAGTGTGATTTGACATTGATACAGGATGCAGAATTAAAAGTTTGATAAAAGCCCCAAGTTAATGCTTACCTCGGTGACAGTGAATAGCATCCACGAGAAGCCCTTTTCTGGAATGGTGACCCTATGTTCTGATCTGGTCTGCCCCTAGCTGCCATCCTCTGGTTTTTAGGAAGTCACCTTTTCATGAATGATGCTTCAATCCACTAAGATGCGACTACATGTCTGCTCCCTTATGGGAAGTTGTAGGAACACGGAGCGAGAGAGATACGGCAGGAGAAGCAGGAGGAGGGGAAATAGCTAAAAGGCAGGCCCAGGGCACCACCGGAAATGAGCTTCCGCCTGACAGGGAGCTCTGGCACCACCGTGTCATCAGGGGCCAGCCCATGGCACCTGCTGTCACCCACTCACCATGGGCTGCTGTATCCATGCACATGTGTGTGTGTGTGTGGTGGTGACCTGGTCAGCAAGGAAGTCTGGGCTGAAGGTGGTTCTCCAGAGAAGACTGGTGAGCTCTTAGCCACCAACACTCCCAGCAGCAGGCTCACAACCAGAGAGAACACCAGCAGCACTCATGCCCGAGTCTGTCAGCTTCATTTTCCATCATCACTACTGAAAAATCAGATTTGATCAAGCCTCAGGGCTTCTCTCGAGATGACTTTGAGGACAGCGCAGGGGAAAGCCCCTAGCACCGTGACCAGGTGTAACACGCCCTGTGATCTTTCAAGAACTGCCATTGTGCAATTCCAATACCAGCAGCTATTTCTGCCGGAGGCCGATTTAAGCACTTTCACATGGCAAAACTAGTAGGCTGAAACACCGAGTCTGGCTCCGCCCAGCAGTGTTTACACTTCTCAGGTGGCTCTTACAAGTGGTTGCATTCCATGAGCATGCACAACGCTTTGTAGAACGTTGTCCAACAAAGCTGGAAAAATCAGCCTTCTTTCAGGCTCTTACAGATGGCTGGGAAGGAAACCCGCTTCAAACTGGCTTAAAAAATATTAAATCCCCCAATTAACTGGGGAGTTTGGGGCAAAGTTGCAAATGCAGCTGGATCTACGACATCAAAGAATGGCATCAGGGTCACTTCCGACACCATGGTGTTCCTCTTCCCTCGATGTAGCTGTGTTTTCGCAAAGAAGAACTTCATGGTGGCCAGGGCCCTCAGCATCCCCAGTTACATTCTGTTCTCAATGTGCCTCTGCCCACGAGTCAGGAATGTTTGCTGCTGTGATTTGAACTTTGTGCTGAAACATCTGTAGGTCCTCGCAATTCATACGTGGAGGCCCTGATTCCCACTGCAGTGGTGGTAGCAGGTGGAGACATGAGGTAATTGGGCCTGGGGTTAGTGTCCGGTGAGAGTTTCAAGTACACTTGCTTTGCCTCTCTGTTCTCCTCCTGTGAGGGCACAACCAGAGGGGGCTGGTTCAGGAAGTCTGCAGCCCAGCAGGTGGCTCCCACAAGAACCTGACCATGCTGGTACCTTGGTCTTGGACTTCCAGACTCCAGAACTGACAACTTCCTCATGTTCAAGCACCCAGTTAATGGTACTTCGTTACAGCCGTCTGAACCGGCTAAGACAAACACACGGGAGCCCGATGTCATAATCCATCCCAAGTACCAGAGATATTATCCAGGACAAACCTTGTTAGCAATTTCAAGGCTAAGCATAGGTACAAGATGCAAAGCAGGGAGACTCAGAATTGCCAGTATCACCCCAGGTCCTTCCTTGCCATACTGGGACATTCTCCAGCCAAGGTTTAACAAGCAAGGGCTCTAGATAGTAGGTTCATTCAGCTTACAAGAAGCCTGCTGTATCAGAAAGCAGCCATTTCATCCTTGTAGAAGGAAGCTGTGCTTCCCAAGTCCACAGACTACAGGTTTAACACAAGGAACCCTAAACAGATGAGGTACGTTCTGATTAAAGTGATTCCACACATAAGGAAACTCTTGCTAGGAAGAAAAGAGTTTCCCAAGAGATGGAAACATTATGACGATCATGAGGATTTGACCAGATCACCATCCTTCTTTCCTAGGGGTGCCCAGGAGATGAGAGCTTGCTTCTAACCACGTCCCTCCCACCAACAAAGCACTGAGTCCATCGGCACCACTAGAAGCTAAGATTCCCCAATAGGTTGAGCCGATTTCAAGTCAAGAATCCGGTCCTGACCTGATCTAGACTGAGGAGCAGTGTACTGGTCTCAGGAAAAGGGGCAACCGATGCTGGAAAGGCAAAAATAAAAGATGCCCATCACCAAGTCCTGCAAGGATCCAGTAGGCTTTCCAAGAACTTTCCTCTTTTGTCATAAGGATTTGGAAAAGGCCAAGGAACTAAAAGCTCTTGAGGATCCCAACTGGCAGTTCAGAAGAGGATGGTAGTGTAGGAGCCCTAATTAAGGAGATAGCTAAGATTGCAGTTAGCTGTGAGCCATAAAGATGTTCAAGCATTACCACCTTCCAATGGTCTTGCGAGACTTGGCCCGGAACATTGCAGAGCGGGTCGGCACCATTGTGTGTGGTTGGAGTGTGGATGGTGTTGGAGTTGTTGTTGGAGTTGTTCTTGGAGCCGGAGAGAGAAGCTAGCAGAATAAAGAGCCTGTTCGTTTCCAGTGTGCCTCTGAACTTATTCCCACGGTGTTGTTGCTCTAAGCAGCAATCGCTACAGCAAGCGACATGGTAGGACACTGTTGGGCCAGCAGCTCCAGGTCATGGGCTCCCTGCTGCAGCTCCCTATAAGTGGCGTGAGGGAGGCCATCTTGGTTCTGGTTTCAACGCAAACACCGTAGACCTCAGATAGCAATGCTCCCTAGGGCCAAAAAAGGCACAAATGTGTCTGAAAGAGAAATTCTTTTCCCTGTGAATACAGGCCACCTGCCCCTCTTTGGGAGACCCAAGGTAGGCAAGTCTCACCAGCCAATCAGTTGGTTTCTTCAAATGGTGCAAACTAGGGGACCAACATCAGTTTATTGTTGGCAGGTTGAACATTCAGTGGCAGCAACAGCTAGACCAACCTTGATAAGTGGAAGCCCGTTGCTGACCCTGTTCATGGATTCTGCCTTGGGCACTGGGGCCACTTTGGTCACATACTTATCTTGCCAGCACTTGAATGGCCAGCACCACAGGCTGCCCGAGACCAAGATGCTGATCATCTCATCTGTTTCACCACTTTCTGTGGGGTATTAATGTGAGTCACAAACTCCTTTATGATCATCAATATTTCCCTTATTCCCGACTTTCCCTTTAGGTTTCTACTGCAACAGCCAGACCCCATGCCGCGTCTCAGGAAGCCACATGTTTTCTAACCGTAGTCGATTCCCTCACGTCACGGACGAGCAAGTACTCCAAACTCCATGGCTGGGCAGGCCCGCACCAGCTGCAGAGCTCCTCTTGCTCTGGGCCCCACTCCAGGATGCAAATCTTGTGTCATCCAACATGGTAGAAAGTAAGCTCTCCCCAGAACCCAGAGGGACCTCTACTAGGTGCCTCGCATTCCATCTAAAAGGAGGAAGTGCAATGCCTGTTTCTCATCTCACACGGTGTAACAGTCAAGGCAGCGTGCCACTCAAGTCTCCTAAACGAGAACAAAGCCCCAGACATGGTTAGCTACATGAAGCCAATCTTCCCTCCAGCTGCCCCCATACGAGGGGACAGGGCTCAGATGCTAGTGCCAGCCCATTCCTGCCCAACAGGGGAGTCCCGGTAGGCCTGGTCTACATTCTAAGGCTTCCCGTCCAACTCTGCCTTCTTCCCGTCCCCCTCATGGGCATCACACCTGCATTAAGGATGACAGCTCTCCCTGCCAACTCCCACCATTTAGGGTCAAAATAGATGTAATTGCTGTAAGGAGAGGCAAGACCCTTGGCCCACGAACATCTGTGGCCATGGCTGGATTCTAGGTGAGCCTGGTAGTAGGAGATGACAGTTGACCTATGTAATTGCACTAGATTGAGCTGGTGAATGGAAGACTAAGATTCTGCTCTGGATTATTATCGCCCTGCATTCAGTTTGTAGTTAACCAAACCCGGGTTTGGTTTGGTTTGATAAATGGGACTCCATAAAACCTCAACAGCTATTCCCCAAATCATTCCATAGACCTTCAACCTGATGAAATATCCTGTACTCTTATGAAATGATTAGTCAGAAATAGTTTAAAACAATCGGGCTAGGTTAAAATCAGCTTGTTACTGTAACCAAGACCTGACAAGAAAAATTAGAGGAGAACAATTTTGGCTCGGTTTCAGAGGTCTTTGTCTATAGATGGCGGATTTCATAGCACTGGGCACGAGGCAGAACATCATGGCGGAAAGGCGCGGTGGAGGAAAGCAGCTCAAGACACGGCAAGCAGAAAGCATGCAGCTCTGCTCACCAGGGACAATATATAAACCCCAAAGTCACATCCTCTAGTGACCTTCCTCCTTCAGCCATACCCTGTTTACAGTTCCACTGATATGGTTTAACTGGGTGGGATCAATTCACCGATTAGGTTAAGGATCTCATCACCTTTTCATTTCACCTCTGAAAATTCTTGCATTGTTTCACACATGAGCTTTTGGGGGACACCTCGTATCTAAGCCATAACACCAATCGATCAATGGGAAAAGTGTTAGCTTTTCATTGCTGTGATCAAAATACCTAACAACTTAGAGAAGTTCACTTGAAGTTCAGTGCATGGTTGCCAATTGCGGTGCTCTGGGCTAGAGGTGAACAGAACACCATGGTGGAAGGACACGGAGTAGGGGAGCTGCTTACCTCCTAGTGGTCAGGAAGCAGAAAGTGGGTAGTGTCTACAGGAAAGATGAACCTTTCCAGGGCACAACCTCCTCCAGTCCTGACCTGCCTAGAGTCACCACCTCATCCATTCCAACTAGGATGGACTGATTAGGTCATAGCTCTCAAAATCCAATCATTTCACCTCTGAACATTTCTGCATTACCACAGGAGCTTTGGGGGATATGAACACCTCATATCCAAGCCATGAAAGGTTAACATTGAGAGGTTCTGGCCTGGCAGACTTTTCCATGAACTCCAGCTTGTAAAATAACTAAATAAGCCTCTGATCAGGCAACAAGATACAGCTAAATCTCAATTCTCTGAATTCTGACTTGTGACTCCACCGTTGCCAGTGTACTTCTGTCTGAAGACTTTGACATTTTCTCCTAATCCTCCAAGTACAGCCTTCCAGATACCTGCTCCTCTAGCTCCTATGATCCCCCAAGTTAATTCCTAGAGTATTCTCATATGTGCAGTGGCTCTTTTCAGTCATAAAAGACAGTTAATTATATTAAGTAGTTTCTAACAAATGTCCAACAATTACATCTGCCTAAGTTAATGGTAGCCATATTTAAGCCAAGACACACTTAAGCCATATGCCTTGATATGTCAGAGACAAGATGGCCTCTGATAGTATTCTGTATTAAATGGTACCTTCAAACACTATTCACTAGCAAGTAGGTAACTGCATAGCCTTTACCTAGAAGCCAAACTCGACATGGCTCCCACAACTAGCTTTTGAATACATCTCTGCCTTTGTGGCCATTCATATCACTACAGATAAAGTAACTCACCTACTCTGGACTTGCTGGAAAATACACAACTGTTCACACCAAATTTGGAGAGGGTGCATTCTTGACCTATGGTTCAGTTATAAACGCCCCCCATATCATTGAAAAACATCCAAGAGCAACAGTCCTGAAGGAGGACTCTGATGGATTTCCAAATGCTCGCCTAGACCCAGGTTAGGTCTCTTCAGAGACATGGGAGTGAGTCTGGGAATAGCAGCTATGGGAGAACATTTAAGAACCAAGTTCTATTTCTTCCAGATCTCTGAACAGTCCCTACCCTCCTCTCTCCACTTATTCTTTTAATAGAGAAGAGGGGAACTGAGAAAAGGACACAGTTCTCCAGAAACAGGCTAGAATTTAATGGGACAGAACTAGAAGGAAATAGACCTGTGTGACTCTCACCGAGTCATGTCTTCCTGCAATCCATCTAGGTAGTGGGGAGCGTTCATTGCTGTCGTTTTTCCTTCCCGAGTGTTTTGGGGCATCCTTTTCTGGCAGCAATCTTAAAGTCTGTTGTTTTCTTGGTGTCAAGGACAATAAGTGGTCTTGAGAACCTGTGAAGTCCGTTCTAGCCAGGACAGTCAGGTCCAAACTCCGGCCTGAGATTTGAACTAGGAGGGACTGACTGCTAGTCTGCTTTCTCCACCTGGAGATGCCTCAGGACAAAAAACACATTGGCCCACGATGGGCATGCTCTCCATGGTCAACCTGTGCACCTTCAGAGCACTGTGGCGTAAAGGCTTCAAGGGGAACAGCCAGTCACCTCTCCAGGCAGTCCCCTAGGAACCAGGTTGCTCCCGACTGAGCTGCAGCTCAGAACACCTTGCCCGCCTGCCCAGCCAAACCTACACTGCAGGCAGGACCCTCAGGACCTCCTTCCCTCGGAGACATGTGGAGACCCAGAACCTTCCTTAACCCTCTGTACATACAGAAGAGATTGGCAGATTTTGGCTCCGTTTCAGAATTAGATTTAGAGGAAAATAAAGGGGGGGGGGTGGGGAATCCTTAGAAGCTTTTAGTCTGGGTTTCCCTTTGATCTATTGTTTCGAATTTAAAGTAAAAATACGAGACATTTGTATTCAGTATATGTATGCCTTCAAACAAAAGGAGAGTGTCTATTTGAATAGAAAAACTCCAACAGCCTTGGTGCCACCTTGGGGAGGTTTTCTGGTTCCTTCTAAACTGCTACGTTAGGAGATCCATTTGCAGATCACTCTTGTGTCTACCCAAGGGTTAGCTCTGGTCTATTCCAGGAGAAAAAAAAAAGATAAAGGATCTGCCACAGTTTAATCTCTTAATAAAAAGGGTCACATGCAGATTCAGGTGCCTCACACCGGGATTAGGAATTCCCAGGAGGTGGCAGGGGGCGTGGCATGGTCAAAAGACCCTGCCAGGAATCACAAGAGCCACTTAGTGCCTCTCCTCCACCCCCATGAGCTGAGGGCAGTTGCAGCCGTGGGCAGGAGGGATGCTCCACCCAACTCTGTAGGGCAGCAGGTGTGGAAATCCAGGGACAGGCTGGACTCTGAAAGTCTCTGGCAAAGTCATTGGTAATTTGTTATGAATCAATAGGAAACCAAAGACTTGATGTCTTATCTCCGGTTTCTGCAAGCCAGAGGACTGGACATAGCTTAACCATCAAACTGAAGGTGCTATTCATGCTGTGCTCTCACCCAGAAACTCAACTGGGGAAGGATCCTCACATTTTTGGCCAAGGGCGTTTCCTTGTGACTTGTCAAAGGAAGACAAAGAATCTGTGCAGTTAATTCCTTTCTAACCTCAGCAAAGGCCTGAAATCTCTGAAAGTGCTAATTCAGGCCCACAATATCTGCAGAATGCCTTCACTATTGCTGTGTAAGACAACCTAATGAAAGTCCCAATACCAGGGACAGATTATGGTACCATCTTGGAATTCTGCCTACCACAGCCAATGTTCTCTACTAATACAGGCTTCAGTCAACCAGTGACTGTAATAAGAACCATAGTTTCTGCCATCTAAGAAAGACCAGCTAGGATAAGTTCTGGGGTATCAGAAAGCAATGACTTCAAAGGACTCAGTTCATTTGAGAGTGAACTGAGGCAAGACAAACTTAGAAGTGACCCAGCTGATTGAATCATTTCGCTCCCACGGACACCATGTCAGCAAAGCCAAGTGTCCACCTGGATTGGGCAGTCTTCACAGCCGAAAGGCCCTGAGATTTTGCAAAACCACATGCCTAAATGGGGGATACCTAGAAAAAGAATCAGCTTTCAACTTAGAACTGTTACATTAAATGCAGAAAACATCAGCATGAAACTCAGCAATGACTGTCCTCAGGAACATCAAACTCTGGATTGTTTCAGTGGAAGAGAAAGATCCCTTATCCTTAACTCCAAGCATTTACCCTCTGAGTATCTGAATTTCAGATGCCTTGGACCTCAAAGGCCCAAGCATTCCGGTACTGAGAAACCTAGAGGGATAGTACCTGTTTGAAATTCATCAGGATTCGCCATGGAGACTAGTAGACAGGTCTTGGGCCAATCTGGATCTTATTGAGTCTATTTCCTGTGATACAGGAAAGGCTGCTATTCTACATCTTCCCCAGGGAAGATGACCCCAGTGTCCTAGAGTTGAGTATCTCACGTGATGTCCCCACTTAAGGGCTTTAACCCTCATGACGACTTCTGACCCAGCCGTGGCGCTCTTGAGAACAGTCTCTAACAGGACAACACAAACACCTAAAAGGGGTAAGCCTGAATTGAGGCAGACCAACACTCAGGGGCTTACCTTTCTCCAAGAGAAAAATCTCTTTCCCCCTTCTCATTGCCCCAGTTTTCTCTTCCCTTGGAGTACCTCATCACCCAAGTTTTTATATCAGATGGCCACCAGGTGATTGGCAACAAAAGCCAACGTCTGCCAGTTGTCCCTGGCTACCAGCTTGAGCTCAGCTTAATGAAGAGCCCCAAGTTGAATCAACACAATTCAATTTCTACTCGTTTTTTCTACGTGAAATCTCATTTAGATTTTTGGGGTGGGAGGATGTCAACATCTGTAACATAGAATACACACTTTCCAGGGATATTTATAAACTTCCAATGGAGATAAAATGACTTTCCCGTATATAAAACATCTTAATGGGACTTCATATGCTGACTTTATATACAGCCAATACATGAGGGTTGATTTACGGTCAAAGAGACTAGCACTAGAAGTACAGGTCAGGGTCGCTGGCTGGAGCGAGGGCTTGGACTTGGAATATCCTGTGCTGGTTCTTATCTATCCACTCCAGGAATGCAGCCATGCAGAGGGGGATCGGGAAAGCTCCTCTAAAGGAAATGTCACGTCTCACCCACAACAAAGAGAAGGACCGCAAGGTCGAGGGTCAAAATTATTTATACACACAGCCATGTAATTTTAGAGAAAGCAGCATGGGGAAGACTACCCAGTCAGAAAAGATGAGAATGACCTCACCTTGATGTATGGCCTTTTGGTTCGGAGATTTCAAGCAAAGCATTTTCCAAGCTGTATACTCCATTTATTCCTTAACCCTCACCCCACAAGAAAGGTCAGCGCTTGTACCATGAAGAGGACATTGCTATGCGAAGACCTACAGGCGTCCACGTTTGAAGGTCAACCAGAGATCGGAGATCACTGCACCCTGCCTTGTAGAGGTGGAATCCACCTGTGTCAGCCCGAGCCACCGCTCCAACATCACTGGACCCTTAACTTCAGCCTCCCCCTACCCCCAGTGAGCCCCGTATAGAAGGCTGAGTGCCTAAGAATTGCGGAGCCGAGGGGGAAGCCTGGTCGACCCTGACCCACCGTGAACACTTCCCATGTCACCAGTATCGGTTGAAAATTGTCAAGCGGACATCTCAGAACATGAATTCCTTTCAAGGCAGCTACATGACCTCACCTCAACTCGATATTCTAGGACGGAATGGACCTTACTGGATCATAGGAATGAGAATGCTGGGCAGCATACAAAGCAAGGCCAAGGTTGAACTCGGCACGGGCTCCACTGACGGACATCACCTCCCTTCCTAGTTTTCATTCTGACGGTAGATTGAGTATCATGGTGGCCAGTCACCAACAAGAGAATCCACGACCAAAGGACCAGGAATGAAGGTAAGAGAGCCTGAGTAAACCTATCTACACATGCACCCATTCTCGTTTGACATTAAAGGAAAGGCCACTATAAGGAAAGACACAAACATCGTGACCCAGTTGACTGCACCTGTAGGCATCCTAACAGCCCGTTCTGAGAAACACTGGAGCACCTTCCCAGTCCTGCTGTTGCCTGGGTGTCTTCACTCCCTTTTGGACAGCTTTGCCAGGTGTCGTGTTCTTAAGCAGTTTTTTCCTTCAGCACTTAGGGTGTATCATCCCACTCTTTCCTGGTTTTAAGATCTTTTGCTAAGAAACATGCTAATCTTAGAGTTCTCTTAAAAGTTGTTTCTCTTCCCTTGTGAGGGCCGGCATGGCACCAAGTTGGTCCCAAAGCCTGGGACTTCTGTTCTCACTGGGGATAGCCCAGGGCTGGAGCAGCCTCACAGACCGAGTTCACTGGAGAGGCCTGGGGGGCCCTCTCTGACACTGGAGTGTGCTTGGAGGCCTGACCTGCAGTCGGTACTTCTCTGTACCATGCTGCAGAGTTGGTGAGGGGTGATGCAGTACCACCCCCCCCTTCAGCATCTTATCCCTGCTACACTCAGCCGCTGCTGTCTTTGCTCTTGTGAAGGTATTTGAGGCTTATGTGGTTGTTCAAATTGAAAACTCAATCTTATTTCACTATCTTGCCGACTTCTGTCTCCCATAATTTGTTTGGATGTAAGCCTCTGATTTGACACTTGTTACAGTAACCATGGGCAATGAATACTGAACCCGTTTCAAAGTTTCTACTTCACGTTACACATCCAGGGAATATAAGTCCCTGCAGGAGCCCTGATTAAGGAGATAGCTAAGATTGCGGATAGCTTTGAGCCAATAGCATTACCACCTTCCATGGTCTTGTGAGACTTGGCCCTGGACATTGTGGATCGGGTCGGCGCCATTTGCATGGTCTCATGAGACTTGCCCCGGGACAGGCAGACGGGGTCAACACCATTGTGTGTGTGGTGTGGGTGTGTTTGTAGGAGTGTGTATGGTGTTGGAGGTTGCTAGAGCCGGAGAGAGAAGAATAAAAGAACTTTTTCATTTCCATCCTGCCTCCGAATTTTCTCCTGCAGTGTCTTTGCTCCAAGCGGCAATCGCTTCAGGCAGCAACAAGTCCCTGATGTCTCTCATTTAAAATAAGCAGATTTAACCTGGGCACGGTGGTGCACACCTGTAATACCAATGGCTTGGGAGGCTGAGGCAGGAGGATCAAATTCAAAGCTAGCCTCAGCAAAAGCGAGGCGCTAAGCAACTCAGTGAGACCCTGTCTCTAAATACAAAACGGGGCTGGGAATGGGCTCAGTGGCCGAGTGATCCTGGGTTCAATCCCTGGTACCCCAACAAAATAAGCAGCTTTATAACTATTTCCCTGGGAAGCTCGATCAAGAAGTTTGTGACATCCTTAGTTTCCCAGAAGAGAGATTGAAAAGATTATGAGATTGAGTTTTCAAATGCCTAGGCACCAGGGATATCAAACATCTCACCTTGCACAAGTAGCAGTATGTCTTGATGGTTTAGATTTTCTATTAAAATATACAACCGTAGACCTCCCCACAAAATCTTGACCCCAGATAGCTTCCTTACTGGATTCTACCATTTAAGGTAGCAATATGCAATCATACACAGTACTAGTACCCCAACTGCAGACAATAGAAAAGCCTATTTTTCGAAACTGCTTTTCCTTGAAGATCCCACTGAACAGAGTGTATCCAGCAGTCTCCAGTCCTACCTTCCTGGATCCCCAAGGCTGAGGTGCCAGGAGACTCCTCCCACCAGAGTGGGCCACTAAGTCCTTGCTTTGGAGGAGCTGGGAATAGCTGCACGTGGAAGCAGAATTGCCCGATCCTAACAAGGTGAACTGCAACTCGGGAGTCTTCTGCTCAACAGTCTGTGGGGAGAACGGTAGCAGAAAGATCCCAGTGGACATTAAGTCATCTCCCAACTCTAAGCTGAACAAAGCCAGAAGAGTGATCCAACACCCCAAAACCCACCTTCAAGTACTACCAGACAACAATGTGTACACAAATTCACTGTAGGCTCTACAGAGATCTTGGGCAGTGCCCAGTAACACAGCCTATGAGCAAGGAGCTTTGAAGGACACCCATCCAGCTTCTAACAAGGGCCCCATGCAGTCCTTGTCACCTATGGGACATTCTGATAGCACTTGATAGGAGGACTGAAATAAGACTGAAGAAAATCAAAGGCACTGAGGCACACTCAGAATAGAGACAGGAACCTGCATTGGGTCCGATTCTTTCTTCCAAGGAGACCCTTGCAAAGCTGCAGACACCCAAGTGCAGAGCAGGGTCCCTAGTGCCATGGACCTTTACAAGTTAAGGCAAGTTTTACAGCAGGAAGACTGCACCTGGGTCCTCTGTGGGCTATGAACAAAGATCTGTGACCACACAAGGGCAGAGGGGAAGAGAAGAACTAGAAACCCCTCAGAACAGTGACTTCAGAGTTTGAACTTGCACTCGGTTGCAAAGCCATCCTTCATCCCAGTCCCCCGCTGCCATCCCCACTCTTAGCCTTGACTTGAGGCTCAGCACTCAACAAAATGAGGACACGCTTTCAACTTGGCTTTGCCTGCCTCTTCACTCTCTCCAGCGCACAGCTTCGGAAGAGTTAAAAACGCTCCCGATTGCAGGTCCCACTGGACGCACCCGAGACGACACACTCACATTTCCACCTAGACGGTCCTGCTCACCTCATCCTTAGAGGCGACACCCAGCACGGGTGCTGAACTGCTGGGGGGGTGTTATAGGTAATGACGACTCAGGTGAAAAACGCGAGACTGAGGATTCTTCAGGAAAGAGTAAGAGTTCCCACTGAAGGCCACGAGAGCCCTGAGACAGCACCTAAGTCACAGCACTAGGTGAGTCAAGGGTACAGAGTAACATTTCCATTCCAAAAGGGAGAAATAGGGGCATAGAAAGGGATGGGGCCAAAGCAAAACCGGAATCCAGCTGGGCACACACGTCCCGTAGCCCCGTGCCCAGCATCTGGGGCACACAGCATGGTAATGTTCTCTCCAAAGGCTTGTGTGTGGCTCCACCCGTCGGGAGCTGCCAGTGTGCACTGACCCTTAGCCCTCAGTTTGGCAGTGAGAACCCAAATCGAGATTTGAACGCTTGGTGACATTTTGCTCTGTTTCCTGCACATTCTTCAAATCAGCATCCAAGAATCTAAGTATATCAGAGTTTGATACTCAAACTTGAAAGATGTTGAACATATCAATAGTGCTTCAAACTTAAGACATAAGAACACAAGAAAAAAATTTAAGAAAAAATTCTTATACCAGAGCTGGGCAGGCCAGTGGGAAAACAAGACCCAAGAATTGAATCGCCAAGAAAAATCAAACAAGTCCTAGAGAGTAAGAACAAAATATTGGACTAATCCTGCTTCTAGAGGATTTGTGCCTGACACGCTCATATCAAACCATAGCCTCACAGTTCCTCCAGACAAGTCCGCATTTGATTCCTCACTGACCACACTGCTCCAGTTTCGTTTGTACATATTTGAGACTCAACCCTGAGCACTGGAACAGACCAGTGCCCTCTCCTACTATGCTCACCATTCTTCGCTTCTCACCTCAAAGTTGACAAGACTGACCAGGATAAAGCCCCGAGTGGTGGGAGTGCATCTCTGAGTGTGTGTCTATGACAAGTATTTTACTTACCCTTGTCACTGCTGTGACCAAAAGGCCCAACCATTGGAGGAAAAGTCAACTTGGGGGCTCCGTTTCAGAGGTCGTAGTCCGTAGAGAGGCCTCAAAGAATGGAGTAAGCCGCGATGAGGCAGAACATCATGGCAGCAGAGTGTGGCAGAGGAAAGCTGTCAGAGCCTTTGATGACGAAGTAGCTAAGATGGCGGCTGGCTGAGAGCCAAAGAGGCGTTTAATTGTTTGCATCTGACGTTGATACAATTAACTAAGAATCTTTCTGTGCCTGCAAACACTGTGTGACGCACCTGTAAGTTGAGCTTGTGACACGTGTGTACTTGTTAAGGTGAAGAGTATTTAACCAGATTGGGTTGGCGAGAGGTTGGTTGGAGTTGGAGAGAAGAAGTGAGAATAAAGAACCTACTCATGCCCAGTCTGCCTCCGATTTCTTTCCCGCGGTATCACTGCTGCAGGCGGCAACAGAAAGCTCAGGAAGCAGACAGCTCCTCTAAGGACAATATAAACCCCAAAGGCATGCCCTCAACGACCCACCTCTAGACACATCCTACCTGCCTATAGTCAACCTGCATTAATTCATTAGTTAAGGCTCCCATAACGATCTATCACCTCTGAGCTTTCTTCATTGCTTTACACTTGAGCTTTTGGAGGACACCTACCATCAAAACCAGAACACCCCACCCCTCGTCCCCCCAAACTTATTCCCACCTTCACAACACAAGATACATCTAAGTTCATTATCAGGAATCCCAATAGCCTTAACAGATTCAGTATTTTCCAGAAATCCAAGTCCAAAAATCTCCTGAGACTCAAGGAGAAATCAGCATGAGCCACTGTGGAAATAAAATGTTGCATGCATCCAATATGAAGGGTACAGAGTAACATTTCCATTCCATAAGGGAGGAATAGGGCATAGAAGAGATAAGACCAAAGCAAAACCAGAATCCATCTGGGCACACACGTCCCGTAGCCCCATGCCCAGCATCTGGAGCACACGGCAAGGTAATGTTCTCTCCAAAGGTTTGTGTGCAGTTCCACCCCTGTCGGAAGCTGCCACATAGGAGTGTGCACGGACCCTTAGCCTTTAGCCATGTAGGTGTGAGACTGGTTTCCGCTGCATGTGCAAAAAGGTGGCAGGGGAATGAAGCTCTAGGAGTGGGCATCACCCAATGAGACTGGGCTACGCCTACCTGAAACCCAATCCCTGGCCTCATTTGAGTGGGACTTTCCCAAGTGTCTTCCCTTCTATAAATAGAGCTTCAGGCATGCTCTCGTCTGCCTCTCTTGCGTCCTTTGTGGGAGTTGGGGCTGAGGAGCCATCACTGAACCCCAAGAAAAAATGTATTTTCTGAGATTATTCAGCGCCAACCCAATTCACCTGAGTGACCCTGACTTAGTCGCATGTCACGGCACACCCCATGGTTTTGCCAGGTGCGGCACACATGGCCTCTCCTGACTTACCTGATCAATTCCTGCTGCTTTCCTCAGACTTCCACAACACTGGCATTTCTTAATCTCTGGGGCTTCCACTGAAGCTCTGGCTTCCTCCTCGTATCTCCACACTGCTCTTAGGGGCTGCCTACAGGGACTGATCCTGCTGCACTTTGCCTGGCCTCCCAGGCCTTTGGAATCTTGGTGGAGGCCTCTATGACCCCCCAACTCCAGCATCCTGTAATCCTGCAGAACAAACACCACGTGGTTGACAAGGTCTACACTGCCACCCCAAGCAGTAGCCAAGCTTCCAGGGACCCTGGCTGCATTAGCCTCCAAGTACCTGGGTGGCTGAGCATGGTAAAGTGTAAGAGCCTTAATGAGGAGGTAGCTAAGACGGCGGCTGGCTGAGAGCCAAAGCAGAGACATTCAATTGTTTACTACTGACCTTAATGTAATCAACTAAGAATCTTTCTGTGCCCATGAACACTGTGTGACGCACCTGTAAGTTGAGCTTGTGACACGTGTATACTTGTTAACGTAAAGACTATTTAAAGAGACTGGGGTAAACTTAGGGAGAATACAGAAGAGAAAGCAGAGAAAAAGCGAGAATAAAAAACCTACTCATTCCCAGTCTTCCACCAATTTCTTTCCCGCGGTATCGTAGCTGCAGGCGACAACAGTAAAGCAACTTCCTATGTCCCTCCGTGCAAGCAGGGTGCCCCACAGGTCTCAAAGGAATTTTTACTTTCACACCCTTGAGCCCCGAAATGGGTGTGATCTTGTCAATTCCGGAGATGCCTTCAAACCATCTTTCTGTTTCTGGGTAAAGTACTTAAAAACCCTACAGCCAACGAGAGCTGTTAACCCCAACTTCCTTAGCCCCAGTTTTACTCATTTTTCTGGTCAAACTGCAAATCTTTCAAATCTCTGCCTTTTCTTTTTGCTTCTGATTATCAAAAACTTGGCTAAAAGCTGCCAGCAACATCCCTGCCACCACCATGCTATGCTGCCTGGAAATTTATTGTAGCACATTAAGAAGTCCACCTTGAAATTTAGCCTCAGAAAATCTCAGGACATGGTCAAAACGTAGACAACTCAGCCAGAACATAGCATGAATGGCCTGTAGTCCAATATCCAATTCAGTCCTCCTCCAACGCCTCTTGACCCCAGTCTTTGCTCGCCACAGTCCCATCAGCATTCTGGTCTTCTGACCGCCCAGAGTTGCCCATTAAGGTCCCTTTACAACATTCTAAACCTTTTACAGCTCATCTGGCTGAATTTCTAGAATTCCTCCCACAAACTTCAAGAAGCCTCTGAACCATGTGGCCAGGTTAGTCATGGCAACAAACCCACTTTTCTCAGTACCAAGTGGTTTTGGTCAACTTTTCCACTGCTGTGACCAAAAGACCTGCTAAGAACAATTAAAGAAGGAAAAGTTAATTTGGAGCCTCACAGTTTTCTAGGTCTCAGTCCTTAGGCAGCCAATTCCATTCTTTGAGGCCTGAGGCAAGGCAGCATATCACGGAGGAAGAGTGGCAGAGGAAAGCAGGTTTGCACAAGGGTACCATGAACCAGAGAAAAACATCCCCCACCAAGGCCAAATGTATACCCCACAGTCACACCCCTGATGACTCACCTCCTGCAACCACACCCTACCTGCCTGCAGTCACCCAGTACCAATCAATCCCCATCAAAAAGTTATTACACTGATTAAGACTCTCAGGACAATCATTTCAACCTCTGACCTCTCCTTGCATTGTCTACATGAGCTTTTGGGGGGCACCTAAACACTGAAGCCATAACAAGATGTTTTAGTTTCTAGCACTAAAGGTAAAAAACTCAAAGGGCTGTGATGAATAAAGCCCATTCAGCCTTGTTCCCACCAAGCAACTGTGGGGTAACAAGATATCTGCTAGTATTTCAAGCTAGCATCGACTTTTTCCAGGTGTCTGCCATGAACTTCAAGATTTGGGCGAGGAGGAGATATTGAGACTAAAACTGGAAGAGTCCAAAATAAGAAAAACCTCTCCTACGTGTCTGGGGAAGCCTGGAGCACCCCTCCCAGTTGTGGCCACTCTCGAGTTAACACTGACCCACCTCCCACTCACTTGTGTGGCAGGTGTCAAGGTCATACCTGCTGTGGCACACAAGACTGGGTGCTCTGGAGGGACCAACCCTAACAGAAACCTTCCACCTTGAGGACCGTTTTCTCCCTTCAACCATGGGCAGGGACCACGAATGACCATTTCCTCCAGCATGACCCAGCATAATAAATGCCTCTTGGGAAAGGCACTAGCCAGGAGACTCATGCTCTGTTCCTTGACCTTCCCTAGGAGGCCTCAGTCTTCCTGTGGATCTTGAAAGGGGAGACTTTAAGAAGGGACTTCATGGTTTAACACACACATAACATACAACATTTTGGGAAAAATAAGCAGTTGATCATCTATTTACAGACTTCCATTCTTCTATAGCAATTTTAGGTAAATATCAAAAAAGTTCAGGAGAACATGATGCCAACTCACCTGGCGAAATTTCTTTTAGTCTAATTCATCTCACAACATCTCAGAGACGGAATGTTTTTGTGGTCATAATCTTTCTTTTCCGTTTCCTATTACACAGAGCACAATTTTTCAAGTCTCTGGTTGTACACCAAGTATTTTCACACCGTTCGTGTCTTCATACATGTACTTAGGGTAATGACGGCTAACTCATTGCACCGTCTTTTCTACCCCCTTGCCCCCTCCCTCCCCTTTGCCCTATCTAAAGTTCTTCCATTCTTCCCATGCTCCTCCTGCCCATCACCACTATGAGTCAGCATCCTCCTATCAAAGGAAACACTCAGCCTTACTCAGCATTGAGGATAAAATCATGGCATTTGCAGGTAAATGCATGGGGTTGGAGAATACTAAATGAGACATTCTCCTTTTGAAAGGTCAGGATCACTCCACTCTAGACCATGGCCAGACTCATTTATCTAACCCAGAGACAATGACTTTGTACAAGGCAACTCATAAGGACCGAACATGGTCCTATCGAAGTCAGTTATGTGAGCAGACCTCTTTTAGGTCAGTTTTCTATACTTGACCGTGTACTGTCACTATGCATGACAAGGACAAAAATATACTGTTCACTAGCACTAGTCATTGTATGAGTGGTTATGGTTCTAATAAAGTGTCCATACCACACAAAACTAGGCAGAGAAAATTAGTCTCATAAGAGGTTCATGGTTTCAACAGGACTGTAGGATACCCCACCTGCCTTGGGTACTCATCTAACCAGCCAGTGAACAGCCAACACCAAATGCCAAGAAAGGCAGTTTTAAATCCTGAGGTCCAACTTCTGATCTCATGGAATAATACAAAAGGTGACATTCTGCTGTTCCCAACATCCCTACTGATCACGTGAGTCTCCACCTGCTCACAGGCTGCAGAAAACCTAGCAGCTAGCTGGGTGTCCTCAGAAGCCAGAAGGGATGCCTTCCCATTCCTGAGTGGAATGATCAAGACTGTTGCTATGACATGTTTTATCTGTAAAGCTCCACCATCTTCTAAACCTGGTTCTTCCTATACATCTGAAAGACCTTTGAGTCAAGCACATGAGCAAGAACATTGTAGGAGACCTTCCTAGTTCATGATGATGGGTAGGGACTAACAATGACCTTCCTAATACCTTTCTCGGCAGAGACTCATAGCCCCTTCTCATCACCAGCTTCGGGAGGAATGGGCATTCTTCAGACACATTTCAAAGACCAAGTTGAAGCAGTCACAAACCTTTTAGAGTTAATTGACCAAGTCCTCTCTTGGTTTAGGGTGAAGAAAGTATTTCAATCCTCAGTATATGGCATCACCTAGGGGGTTGGGTCCAAGCATTAGGATCAAAGGACAAGAGACAAATAAGAAATAACTAACTGGAGAGGAGTAGTCTGAATATACTCCCAACCTAAGTGATTAACAGTGAGCTACAGCAAAGATCAACATGAAAACCAGTGTAAGAGCCTTTGATATATCATTATGAGGAAGTAGCTCTAAGATGGCAGCTGGCTGAGAGCCAAGAGGTGGCGCTTACTTGTTTGACAACTTACCATGACCTGACCTTTATAGGGATTGGCTAAGAATTTTTCCGTGCTCGTGGGCACTGCGTGCTGTAGCATTAAGTTGAGCTTGTGATGAGACACGTGTATGCTTTTTAAGAGAATTAATGCACCTGGTATGGGAGAAAAAAGGGTATTTAACCAGACTGTAGAGAGGAACAGGAGGAAGGAAGAAAAAGGAACAATAGAAGAACTACTCATTCCCAGTCTGCCTCCAATTTCTTTCCCACAGTCTCGTTGCTGCAGGCAGCAACAAACAAGAAAGGAGCCCAGTCATCCTCAGGTGAGCTGTCATGCTATTTTGACCTGGTAGACTTCCACTGAACTGGGTCCAGCCTGGCTCCCACAGGCATATAGCTCTTTGGAACTTGTAAACACATGGTCCCCTCTGCTCCTAAGTATGCTCTCCAGGAACTTAGCAACTCCAACTGCCACTCAGCAAAAACTGTCACGGAAATGCAATGGCTTCAGAATCCTGTGCATCTTCAGATGTGTTCTGGCTACCCATGGAAGGTACAAAGTTGCCCCCAATGACCACTGTCCACCTATTTGGGACAACCGTGTTTCTGTCCGTGCTGGTGATGTAGAGAAAAAGAAAATCACAGAGTACATCCAGCTCCAACTGTGTAGCCTTTCCCTCAGCTTCCTCTAAAGAAATTCTGGGAGCAGCCACCAAGATGTCATGACTTTAGAGGACATCCAGCTAGAATGCACGGCATCCAACCCAGGTAGACATCCACTGGCCAGGTAGAGAACAAGTGTTTCTTCACAGGGCCTCTTGCCCAGTACCTACACACATCTACCCAGAGTAGCTAAAGGACAAAGAGCAGTCTCCCACAGGACACCATTGTTTTAAAAGGGGAACCAGAAATACAACTATACTCAAAGGGATTACATGGAATCTAGAAATCGGAGTTGCCCCCAACCAGAGGAGCAGCCAAGTGATTCCAGCCTGCACCTGGAGGAGGAAGAGCCGAGCGGTCCCAGCAGACCAACCGCACTGTGGTCGCCATCTACCAGTGTGTGGCACTCTCAGCCAGCTTCCATCTAGAGACAACAGCCAGAACCGGCAAGACCATCACCAAGGTCCCTGCAGGCCCCGTTACACCAGAGGCATCCCAGCTGGCCTACTTGTCTCGATTGCCCTTTCACTCTCCCTATGATCTAATACCTCTGTATTCTCACCTCCTACCTCATAAACCCCACATCCCTTTGTTCACTGTTAGAAACTGTAGACCCTTATGCAAGCCTACTGTTTATATTTATAAACAAACACGTTGTTTATTTCAACAAAACTAAATAGGAGTTTTTTTGGTTGAAGGCTACATATCGTTTGCACTGGGCATGGTAAATATCAATCTCCCCCTTAAAGATAAGGTAAGTCATCTACAGGGACACCACAAGACTATGGGGTAGAAACTAATATCTCCAATCTGCACTGCTGGAGAGGAAGACACACACACACACACACACACACACAGACACAAAGCTGACATTAGCCAAGTAAAGAATATGAAGTCATGAAACACATGGTATATTCAGCAAAAAATATATACCACTGCATCAGGAAATACCAGATAAGTTTTTTCTGGAAGAAAAAAATATAGAAGGAGGACCACAGGATTGAGACTTTCAGATGATCAAGACTAAACCTTTTTTAAAAAAAAGAAACAGGGCAGAGAAAAGATCTGTGCCCATAAAAACCTACAAAATGGCTTGTGATATCCGTGTAGGCCCTCATGACTTGGGAGGCCAGAAGGCTTCAGACACCAACACCAACCGTATCATAGCCAAGTCTAAGGCACAAGATTTTTCCAATCGGACAAACCCTAATTTACCTTTAGCCAGCTCACCTCAAGTACAGGGCTGTTGCCACAAACAGCACACATCAGTGTTTACCCCTCTGGGAAGCCCCAGTTGGAGCCCACCCGAAACGGAAACCCAAGGGTCAACCTTGCATGTGACACTAACATTCTGGAGTCCCTTCAACATCACAAGGGAGCCAGAGCAGAGAAACCCGAACGCCTGTGCTCTCAGGACCATGGACATGAGGCTGAGGGGAGACACTGTGGTGACCCAGACCCACAGTGGGCACTGCCCATGGAACCCACAGGGGAACACTGCTGGGAGCAAACAGTCCATCTCCACACCCCAGTTACGTAGTGAGAAATCTCACCTGAACCAAATACTTCCCAAAATATTCTGGCTTGGGAATGACTGTCATGTGACACAGAAGGAATAAGAGGGTCACAGGATGATATAGCCGAGTCCAGTAGGGGCTGAGCCCATGGGGGTCAAAACCCTCAACGATACTGGGCAACGTCAAAGGCAAACCCATCTGACAGCACCTTCCACTTTAGGGGGGGCAGGGTCTGGTCCAGGCCCCCAAGAAGACCCAACAATCTCATGGCACCTCTTTCAATCCTAGGAGTTGTCAACAGCTGGCCGTGTGACCCAGGATGGGGCCCCTAGAACACATGGAGCTGAGGAATGGAGTAGCAGGAGAGAATGAGGTCTCACCACAAAGGAGCGGCGGTGATTCAGGCTCAGATGAGATGCAGGCAGTTCAGAAACTAGAGGAAAAGAATTCCTATCAAAATAACCAACTTTAGATCACATTTCTCCCTACCCTAGGTGTGCAGCAGTGCAACCCATGTGACATTAAAACAGTCCCACACGGGGGCATCTACACCCACTACCATCTCTCCCCCTTCCCATGAAACCCCGAGTTCAGATCACTTCACGGTGTTTATCTTCCATCAATTCATGGCAGGCAAGGAGGCTGACACGAGGTAGAGCTAATGCACTCTCCTTTTTCTGACAAAGCTTTAAAAGAAAAATCATTTGAATGCAATGAGTTAATTATTCAAGGTACTTACTTCAAGGGCATTGTGGGGGCAGAGACGGGGGCGTGCAGAGATCTCCCCCCAGGAGTGTCTGTTGCAGGAAGGAGAGACAGGGAGCTCCTTGCTGCCATCATCACTGCACCCATCCAACATCTGCTAACGGAAGTTTCCAGATGGCTCGGCATTTCCCCTGCAGGGGTGGTGCCCTGTGCCATACCACCCCCCCTAGATACACAGGTTTTCACAGAGCCACGTCTGCCACGACAAAATTGCTGCCTCGGGGGAAGGAATACGTACGAAGAATTCTAGAGGTGGGTAGATCAGCAGGCCCTGTCTACCCAGAGGGACATTGAGACCACTAGGTACCCAGTGAGACCCAGCTGTCATGCTGGAAGCCATCAGCTCGATGCTGTGACACTCACTGGTTTTACAAACTTGCCCCACCTCACAATCTCCAGCCAGCCCCCATGCTCCCTGGGTTCGCTTACGGAGTACTGGCATGAAGTCCAGGCCTCCGCTTCTGAATTCAGGGATATGGACAACTTACGTCCCGATCCCAGCAGCTCTTGGATGAGGGGTCTGCCAAGGTTCCCTCGGGACAAGTGGTGTGATTCAAGAAAATGGGGCTAGGTTTTGGAGGGGAGCAGCCGTGGGCCATGCCTCCATCAATCACAGAAGCCAAAGGCAAAGGACCATCCAGATCCTGCACCTAGAGAATTGTTGGGTTCAGGAGGCTCAAGCAGCCGGTACCCTCTGGTTGGGGCAGCACTGTCTATGGGTGGATGGCCCCCCAACCATGCCGTTTTTCTCACGCCCTAGAGGAATCTGAGCTCGGTTACAGGAGACAAAACCAACCAGCACAAGAACAGTAAGACAGCTCCCAAATAATAGCAGTTGTGAAATCCAAAGCAATCTGCTCCAGAAGATAAAGGCTGGAGTGGAGGATGTGCAAGAGTCTCCGTCTCCGCCCACCTAGAGGGGAGATACCCCAAAGTACAATATGAAGGGCCCCACCGCAACAGCTTTACATGGCGGGTGCACAAGGCTGCTGCTGACAAGCTGCTCTCTGCATGGACCAGAACGCGTGCCGGGATAGGCCCCATGCCCTCCCAGAGCCCGCAGCACGTCAGTCTTCCTGGGAAGGACACCAACAGCATCCTCAGCCTGGACTCACACCCAGAGAAACTCCCTGCAGGCTTACCACATGAAAACAAGTGCCCTAGCTCCATTGGAAGCCCCTAAGACCTCACGAGACTCCTGAGCAGGAGCAGGTGTGCAAGACCCCCCAGCCCAACACATACAGACCCCCCTATAGCCGACAGCTGCTGCCTGGGAATCCAGAGTATTGTGACCCAGTCACCTGGGAGTAGATCAGCAGGCCCTGCCCATGCAGAGGGACATTGAGACCATTTTATATATATCACTAGATGCCCAGCGAGACCCAGCTGTCATCAATCCTGGAAGCCATCAGCTCCATGCTTATGGCGGGTGCACAAGGCTGCTGCTGTCAAACTGCTTCTCTGCAGGGACCAGAAACGCGTGCCGGGGAATAGGCGCCCATGGCCCTCTCCAGCAGCCCGCAGACACTCAGTATTCCTCGGGACATTGGATCACCAACAGCAGTCCTCAGCCAGGAACTCACACCCAGAGAAAACTCCCTGCAGGGACTTACCCACATTGAAAAAGCAAGATTGCCCTAGCATCCCATTGGAAGCCCTAATAACCTCACGAGACTCCTGAGCGTGGTAGCAGTGATGCAAAACCCCCCCACCCAACACATACAGACCCCTATAGCCGACAGCTTAGCTAGGTCCGAGACCCCACCAATCCCCACACACATAACCACGTATACAGAACTGCTCCCTATAGCCTGAACAGACTGCTGCCTGGGAATCCAGAGTTTTGTGTACTCCAGATTCAACTGGGAGCTAGATGCAGCAGGCCCTGGGCCCATGCAGAGGGACAATGCGACCCAGTATTATATATCACGTAGATGCCCAGCTAGACCCAGCTGTCATCCAATCCTGGATGCCATCAGCGTCCATGCTTCCAATAGGAGGGTGCCCTGGTGATCGTTACAACCCCGTAGTGAGTCATCTGGGTTTTTAGAGGTACAAGCCTGGGTCTGAGCATCCAACTTTCCAAAGTAACTGGGATTAGTAGAATTCACTTTTAGAGGGTCTCAAGTTGAGAGCTAGGACCGCCCAGCCCTGCCACTCAGCTATGTGTACGACTGGGTCCTGTGGCCCCAGGAAGGTAGGGGCCAAGTCCATGTAGCAGTTGATGCTTGAGAACAAAGTCTTTCCCAAATGGCACTTGCCCTCTTGGGTAGTAAATGGAGAAGCACCACTAATGGACAGGCGTAATTCTTAAAATATTGAGCAAGAATGGAAAGATCAACATTAACAAGGTACAGATGACTTGTGCAAACATACAAAGGCAGTAAGGGCTTAGCTATGTATGCAGAAGAGCTTGGGCTTTAATCTTGCCACATCCATTGTTTCATACTCCTAAATATAATGAAAGAGTTTCATTTTTTTTTTTATATAGCGTCCCACGATCTTGCTGAATATGATTTCCATGTTTATATCTTGTATTGTAGGACCAAATTGCCATTCTAATTACTGGGTTACAAGATTCAAGCCTGTCACCCATACTTCCACTATAATTTACTCAGTCAAGCATGTCTCTATATGTATTTCCAAGGCATACAACGTACAGATGCACATCTTTTTGCAGGGAATGACACCTCTTAATTTCTCTCAAATTGCTTTACGAGACCCATTTCACTGGCATAGTTCATGTTTGAAGCACAACTTAGGGTAAGATAATAAATGGCTTCACACCCACGTTCCCACTTACCCTGCCTTGAAGCTCAGCATGCTCAGAAGGACCTACCCCTTCCCTGCCCAGCAGTAGGCACTTCTGAAACACCTGCTCAAGCTTTCCAGGACAAAAGAAAACCTTTGTCAAGTGATCCCCAGTGCCACCCCTGGACCCCGTGATCATTCCACACAAACCCAAGATCATGCTTATTCCTTCTCAGATGAATGAGGTGACCTTCATTCAGGTCTCCAAATATGGTTTCAAGGGGTTCTTCCCAGTAAAAACCCCTGCTCGGGAGGAAGGCACACAGATCTAAGAGCCTATGCAGGCAAAGGATTCCCCCTGAAGGCCACAGTGGCCTTGAGGATGCCCAGTCCACAAGGGAGTGTCTCTCAGACAGAAATGAAGACTCTGCTCAGCTTCCTGAAGACCCCTGCTTAAAGTCAGCCGCCTCACCCAACTCTTGAATCCAATGCAACGCTGGTGACGTCAAACACACTCAAGACAATCAACGGACACGAGTGACCTATGGGCAGCATGCTACCACTTGTGTGGGTTTTCTGAAGTGCAGCCTAGTTTGATCCTCCAACATTACAAATGACTTGGGTACCTGAGCTTAGGATATGGAATCACTTTGAGGACTCAAGTTGGAGCAGGATGCAGGCAGTGCCAGCCCTGCCACTCAGCTGCCCAGAGCTGCATCCTGCACACCACAAGGTGGCACCACTCACAAAGCAGCGAATAGTCAGAGCAAGACATGCCCCAACAGAGTCAAGTTGCCAGGGCTGAGTGCACTAATGGGAGTTTCTAACCACAATGGAATGGCATTGTTAGACCTCACAGGAAAGAGGATTTACAGCTCTGCTTTCCGAAGGAAGAGAAAATTTGGTAGAGAAGCACGGAAACTTTTTCACATTCTCACATCTATTTGATACATAATAGCTACCTTTCACGGAGGATCCGAATGCCTCTCCAGGAATAAGCAAGAGAATCCAAGTTCTCCATGGGCTGTTCCCCAAGGACAAGATGGACTCACCACCAGTTGTGTTCTCATTTTGCTGCCAGGTTAACAGGAGACCTTATGCTTGGAGCTGGCCAGTGATATCCCTGCTCACACCGGTTGGTGTCCAGCACGGCTGTCCCTGACAGATCTTTTCACTGTGCACTAGCACACAGCAAGTTTGTCTGAAACACCATTGTGTTCGTCCTCCTAGGACATTGAAGTCTCCCCAGAGAAATCTCACAGGAACCTCAGAAGCGTGCTGCTAAGTCAGCCATCTCCCCCATACCCTGGATCCGTAGCATGGAAAAAATGCACAAGGCAGCTTGGGGAGGATTCCACATGCAGGACAAGGCACAACACACCCTGCAGCTGCTTCAGACTTTCCAACATTGAACACCTCACTCCAAATTAGTTGGACTTAGTAGGGATCACTACCAAATTTCTCATCTGCATTCAGTGAAGGATTGTCTGCACCTACAGGAGTGGAGATTTGTCCATCTACAACTAACAGCAGTTCAGTTTCGTGAGGAACATCACGAGCTGTTCAACCAAGGAGGATTCCAGGAGCACATGGCTCCTTCAAGGCTGTCAGCCCCGCAAAGGGCAGATCATTCTGTATAGTGAGATCCTAATGAAAATGAGATTCTAACGAGGCAAGAACCTAATTAGATGGGATCCCAATGTCCACCAAGAATTGCAATTCAGCATGTGAATGATGGGTGACAGAGCATCTACCTCACAATGACAGTGAAAACATGGCTTCTGGCCCATCCTGGCTCAACTTGGGTCTTGCCTCATCTTTCAGAAGATGGGCCATAGCTTGTGCTCCTCACTTCTGACCATCCGTATATAGACTCATAGGGCCACCCTGGGTATCCATTCACCACCCTCCACACATGTCACAGAGCAGGGACCTGGGCTGCAGAATGAAAAGCTGCAAGATTGCAACCGCGAAATTGCACTGGAGAGATAATGGGAACAAGAGCAGTGCACCAGCATCAGTTTCTACATGTAACCAGTGGCATGGAAATAGTGCTGGATGCCCACCACAAGTCTGGACAAGACTCACTGACAACTCACCTTGCTCAGACCACAAGAGCTTCTGAAACAGATTTTCGACAATAGTTCAAGGAGTTATTTCAGGAAGATCATATTGAGATTCACATTTAAAAAAAAATCTTGAAGAAACTCACATTGTATATGAGATTGGTCAAGTCACCCCAAGGTGTAATATGTGCTGGAGGAATCCCCTTTAAGTACTGAAAGTAAAGCACATACCTACTACCCGGTATGAAACACCTGGACACTAGGATGAACAAAGGGGGCCTTCTGGAATATCTGAAGGGTTTTCTGGATCTTGGCTGCTGTCACCTGCTGGCTATTGGATCAGGGATCTAAACTGGAAGGCATCCAACAACCCCTCACCAGTATCTTCTAAGAACGGGAATCCGTGTTTTGCATAGTGAACATTCATGTCTGAGGCTGGGACAGCAGACAGGCATCACGAGCCTTGGTAGCTCACCACATTTTCTATAGTTGCTGCATGGCTAATTTAGTAAGATAGATTACTCAGTCATATACATCTAAAGTTCTACCCACATCCATGTCCAACGGATTATGTACCATAAAATCTGATAAATTTTCTTCATTTTTAGTATAATTTAGTATAATAGTCATGATGTATATAGCATTTTAAAAGTAGTCACCTTAAGTCCATGAAGGTACTTTGCGTTACAAAGGAATGGGTAGCACTGATATTATCACTATTTCCAAAATAAACTCTTAAAGGCTGTATCACTAGGTTAAATTTATGTGCATGGTTAAAACTAGTTTTGAATTCCCCTTCATGATACAAGATAGAGCTTCTGAGACCTCAGAAACTAGCTCCCCAGAGAAGGATAGAGGAAGTAAAGTCAGTCTCACGAGATTAACCTTTGAAAATCCTTAAGAATAAACCAAAAGGGGCTAATGCCTAGAACGCTTAACAATATTTACCCTCTTAACTCCAGAAAATCTCTTGGTCAGGGTTTGGGTCAAAAGGTCAGTTAATTGCAGACGGCCCTGGCTTACTCTGAAGATAAGGGGCAAGATTGCTCATGATGAGCACAGTCCCCTGCCCACCTGGGAACTATTTCTGTACTGAAAAAGGGCCCCACAAAAAACACCTCGGGGGCGTCCAACTCCACCCTCCAACACATATGCCTTTCCCTGGGAAATTTCTAAAAGCAGCACCCTTCAACTGGGTGTGGTTGTCACTGAGTCAACATTTCATCTATTGAACAAAACTTCCCAATAGTGCCCCATCCATGAATACATAGGATCAAGTGGCCTAACCACAGCATGCATCCATGGGACACAAAGTAGTTGTGTAGAAGACACCATCTTTAAGTTAAATTTTTTGCCTAAACCTGTACTCCATGAAAACCACCTACTAAGATCAAGAGGTACAGTGCTGATGTCCTCCAGCAGGGAGGGGCTGTAATTAAAAATACAAAATATGAAGTCAAAGTTGGCACAAAACAGGAACAGATGAAATGCATGACTAATAGAATGTGGCTGAAAATATCAGACAGGAGGTTCCCTAATGCCAAGAACCATCTGGAAAGGACAGTCTGAAAGGAATAACACGCACTCATTTTAATCCACCATCCTTCTGTTGGGCTCCCAAGTGCATAGCAAGAAGAGGTACAGGATGCTGAGAAACTGGGTTCAGGGTCCCTTGTTGTTCAAACACCTGTGGGCTGTACTCGGATCTGAGTCTTTCAAAAGAGATCTGCATCAGAAGTGTGATCATAAGGAGTTGCAGTAGGTAACCAACCAGTCACTCTCATTTAGAAGATAGTTTCCACAACTATAAAATGCCATTCTTAATTGGAATATATGTTTTCTAGATTTAGTTAGGGGCAGAAAGTATGTGGATTTTTTTTCCAAGTCTGTTTAGTTCTCAATCTGAATTCCCGATCAGGGTCCATATCCGGAATAAGGCAGGACAGCCCACAGGATCAAGACCAAGTGAAAATCCAACACATTCAGTTCCAGACCAAGCTTTAACGTGAACAGACTGCAAAACTGAAGGCGTAAGATATAGAACAAGCTCGTCAAGATGGAACTCGGCTTTTCGACAGAGGCAGCACTAAAGGACAGCACACAATCCTAAGAATGCTTTGGGACAGCCATCACAGGGCACCTGCAGAGTAATCAAGAGGCCAAAAAGGCCAGAGACTTCACTCCTGCACAGGAGATACCAAGTAAGAATTTCCCGAGAACAAACTTCGTCAGTTTTCCCCATGAACAAGTTTCACCTAACAATGAGAGTCGGGTACTCCATCACAGAGAAGGCCCTACCGTGTCTCAACCTCCAGCAACCAAGTATGGAGCTAAACCAAAAAACCTACAGAAGATGGGGGGGGGGGGGGGCATTTATGACACGTGGGACGTGCCAGATGCATCAGCCATACACAACACTGGCCTCTGGGTCCTTACACTCAGCTCTTCACCAGAGCTAAGAGCCCGAGTAGAGAAGGGTGCACACCTGCATTTTGAGAATCAGTTGTAGGGGTGGGAGGCTGGGGCAAGGGACCATGGTAACCCAGGCCAACGTGAATATGCCCGTAAGGTCCACGTTCTGTGGAGCTCCTCTGGCCGTAGATGGAGTGTCACTCAGTTGGGAGGCAATAATCCTCATTCTGGAGCTGTCTCAACACTGGCTTGATGATGCTTATTTGGACAGAGAAGCAGACAAATCAGGAGGACCTAAGCAAGTCCAACAGCAGCCGCAATGTGTAAATACTAATGGAAACAATGTGTAAATTAATAATGAGATCTGGAATAAGTTGGTGATGGTTTTCCTTAAATTTCCCAGAAGAGTCCCCATACCTCTTCCATCCCTCGGAATTCCTGGTCAAGAAAGCAGTGTCCTAACGCTCACCAGCACCCCAGCATAGGGATGTAGAAACACTGACAGCGTTCTATTTAAGTTTGAAATGTTTAGATACAAATGCCACGATACAGACATCAAAACTAATTGTGATTATTTTTTCTATTACAATAAACTGCAGCATAGAGATACATTGTTTTAAGAAACACTCCAAACTTAAATAGAATGCCTGGCTCAATGTTTAGATTCAAATGCCCACGAGTACAGACACCCCAATCAAATCTAACGTGATTATTTTTCTATTACATAAAAGAGCAAAGGCAGGCAAGGTGGCAGAGTGGGGGGGGGCTCTTGGGGGGGGGGGCCAAGCGTGCATGTTTACAACCTTACCACAGACACATTTTATTGTCGAAACGTCACATCTTAGTGCAGGGGGAGATGCTTTGGCAGGGGGGAGGTTACTCAGAATGCAGTTTGATCAAGTCAGTGGTAAATGGCCAGAATCTCATCACCCCAGAGGGACAGCCCAAGTTCATAGTTCATGGATCCTCAAGGGTCCCCAGCAAGATTGATCCCAGTCACCTCTAAGTGACCAGTTTGATGTCACCCCCCTTCAATCTCTGCCCTGTCCCCACCATTCCTTTCCTGGACTCCACTCAGAACACTTCCCAGATAACATAACCAGTTCTGTGTTCAGAAATATCCAGCTCAAACATCCAGACCCTCATCCTGTAGGACTGGTAACTACTGCGCGTAACCTGGGCAAGGAAATGAGATCTGGAATAAGTTGGTGATGTTTTCCTTAAATTTCCCAGAAGAGTCCCCATACCTCTTCCATCCCTCGGAATCCTGGTCAAGAAAGCAGTGTCCTACGCTCACAGCACCCCAGCATAGGGATGTTGAAACACTGACAGCGTTCTATTTAAGTTTGAAATGTTTAGATACAAATGCCACGATACAGACATCAAAACTAATGTGATTATTTTTCTATTACAATAAACTGCAGCATAGAGATATTGAAACACTCCAAACTTAAATAGAATGCTGTCAATGTTTAGATTCAAATGCCACGATACAGACATCAAAACTACCGTGATTATTTTTCTACTACATAAACTGCAGCATAGAGATATTGAAACACTCCAAACTTAAATAGAATGCTGTCAATGTTTAGATTCAAATGCCACGATACAGACATCAAAACTAACGTTTTTATTTTTCTATTACATAAAAGAGCAAAGGCAGGCAAGGTGGCAGAGTGGCTCTTTGTCCAAGCGTGCATGTTTACAACCTTACCACACATTTATTGTCGAAACGTCACATCTTAGTGCAGGGGGGAGATGCTTTGGCAGGGGGGAGGTTACTCAGAATGCAGTTGATCAAGTCAGTGGTAAATGGCCAGAATCTCATCACCCCAGAGGGACATCCCAAGTTCATAGTTCATGGATCCTCAAGGGTCCCCAGCAAGATTGAGTCCCAGTCACCTCTAAGTGACCAGTTTGATGTCACCCCCTTCAATCTCTGCCCTGTCCACCATTCCTTTCCTGGACTCCCTCAGAACACTTCCAGATAACATAACCAGGTTCTGTGTTCAGTAAATATCCAGCTCAAACATCCAGACCCTCATCCTTAGGACTGATAACTACTGCGTAACCTGGCAAGGAGGAACGAGGGGATGGCGAAATTCCAGTTGCTCATCCGTTGACTAAGATGCAGAGCTGGTCCTAGAAGAAGGGCAATTAAAGTGAGAGAAGAGGGCGGGAGTAGTAGAGGCGAAAAAGTAGAGGGTGAAGGACACGGAGGTCAAGAGGGAGAATTGGAGGTGGCACTCCACCAAGAGCAGCCCTGGCTCTGAGGCATAAAAGGTGCCCTTGCCAGGTAACCAAGGCCCGGGAGAGGTGGGCAAGGGCAGGAAACCGTCTCCCCAGAAAAAGCAGAAGAGCCAAGCACACCCTTCCTGGTTTTGTCCGATACACATTTCAAACTTCTGCTCTCCATCGTATGAGGAAGTTTGCTATGTTTAGTCCTGTAACTTGGTGCTCATTAGTTACAGCAGAAACAGGAAATTAACACCCGAGCCATCCAGAATTTGCAGGTTCTACTCTCAGTGAGATCTGGAATAAGTTGGTGATGTTTTCCTTAAATTTCCCAGAAGAGTCCCCATACCTCTTCCGTCCCTGGGAATCCTGGTCAAGAAAGCAGGGTCCTATGCTCACAGCACCCCAGCATAGAGATGTTGAAACACTGCAAACTTAAATAGAACGCTGTCAATGTTTAGATACAAATGCCACGATACAGACATCAAAACTAACGTGTTTATTTTTCTATTACATAAACTGCAAATTAGAAACCATCCCATGAAGTCATCTATAGACCCAAATAACACCCTGATTGGATTCTACCTCCAGGTAAGATGTAAAATGTTCTATCCAAATGACTTCAGGCAACCAGAAACACTGAAAAGGATCATCACAGCATCACTCTTTAGTCACCAGTGGACTGTTAACCAGCAGGGACGGGTTGCCAGTTTCTGCACCCTGGACAGGCCAGGGCTACTGGAAGTCATGTATCCGAGTGGGCTACGGGTCCTGGCATTCACGAGTTGCAGGTGGGCACAGCCACTCACAAGGCAGGACGTTTTCCCTGTGTGCACCCCCGTCCAGAGCAGGTGCTCTCCAACCAACAGCTCAGACTTCACCACCCCCCAGGACAGCTGTTGTCTAAACCCCACTCCCCACCAAGGAAACTCCGCAAGGACAAATCAAAAGGGCTTCAGGCCTGGACAGCAAGATCACCAGCTACTTCCACACCACAGGAGAGTTCTGGCTCCCAATTCTGCTACCGTGAGAAGCCTGGCAGGCCCAGCATTACCCCACTGTGGTGACGGACAGTTTCAGAATCCTGCTTTCTGGATTGGAGGGGAAGGTGCTGTTGTAACCACGATCAATGCTGTCCCTAGGTATTTTGGAACAATATTCAGTTGGCACCCAAAGCTTTGAAAGAGAAAAGCCAAAGTTTCCAGCACTATGACTTCTGCCTTCCATCCTTCCCCTCCTCTGGATCAACTCCAAGATGCTGCACCCAACAATGAAGCCCAGTCCCTGAGAAACTTGCAGAGGAGATTAGATCTGTCACCCAGGAACCACCCGCCCCTTTGTAAGGTAAACAGTGACTCCAACGATCCCGATCTAGTAAGTCCAGAGGTGAAAGAATCAAAAAACTGTACGTATGTAGATGTAGGTTGCATAGTTGACACTAAGGACCATGAAGGATTGGCAGGAAGAGACACCTAGAGGCAACGTGAAAGAGTAGCCTCCCCCTGTAGTGTCACCAGTGTCTAGACCAATCTCAACTGAGAGCCTGCGGTGAACACGGGACAGCGGTTCCAAACACCGTCTTCTTATCCAGCTCAGTCCCGAGCGTTTCCAAGGAGAAACATCTCCTTCCCAGGGGAGGCTTCATCAGAGCATACAGGGCTAACAGAAGGTGCAAACCCCCCACCCCACCCCCCAAGACGACAGGGGATAGTCTCTGGCTGTGGCATCTGAACAGTCCTGCTGGGGTGGGACGGATCCTTCCCTTGCCTGCTAGGAGGAGACCCCAGGAGCACTGGAGTTCTGGACAGTGTGGGCAGGCCGGGGTGCTGAGCAATGCTTCCTGGGCTCCCATTGCAGCAGAGCCATGGAGGACAGCCTCATGCCCGCCACACCATCTTGAGGGGGCATGCAGCTGTGATCACCAAGGTGACCAAGTTTACCTGCCGCTTTCTCCCGAATGGCCTGGGAAGCTCAGCCTCAGAGGCATATCCAGCTGTGTAGGGTGAATTAACCTCAGCCCAGGGGCTGGATGTGGTTGGTGGGTAATTCTAGGACCCTTGTTTTTTGAGAGGAACATTCGAAGACATTCTATGTGGTTCCGTAGATGGTTCTCCATGGGGCAGAACCACTCCAGCCCAGACCTGACCCACACAAGGCTCTGCTCGCTTCTGGCTGCTCACCCCACCCTCTTAGTTCTTCCTCTTCTGGGTTCATTTACTTGGATCCCTTAAAAACATGCCTCGCTATTTCTGATTCTGAGTCAAGGAATCCAAACTACAACTCAGGTTATATATCGTAAGACTTTCATTGGTGTGGTTAAGATAAAAATGTCAAATTTCTTAGAACAAAAATGCACATTTTAAAATATCTATGGTTATGAGCTGTTTAATTATAATCCAATATTTGTGTTCACATTTGAAGGAACACTCAGCAAGCCTCTCAAGAAGAAACCATAGGATTATAGGTTGTCTATGAAACCATAGCAATCTACATTAAGATCTCCCACCTAAAGCACTTCAGAGCAATAATTGTTTTTACACTGAAAACCTTCAGCGTAAGAAGAAATGCCAAATATTCAGATTCTTCCAGCCAAAATAAAAATAGGTGAAAAATTCTGATTATCACAAAAGATCACATTTTATTGAAACATTTTGGGTTGGAAGCAAAGCTCTGGATCAGAGGCAGAAACAGCCCCACACATGCTGCTGCCCAGCCCCAGGAAGAGGCCTTCCCCTTCTTGCTGAGAATCGCCACCTAAACGAGGCCTGCAGAGGGCTCCAACTCCCCTAGAGCCCACTGAAAAGCACAACCACAAGTGGTCAGGCCAGAGAAGTTCACCATGGCTCAGCAGAGACCCCAGGAAGCTCCAGCACAGAGGCTGACCACAGGCAATGAACTGTCCAGGAGAAACAATGTCCTTCAACACTTATGTCCCCAGTACAGTGCCTACTAGACTAGGTATCACCCCTGATGGCCTGTGCCAGAGCACGGGATTGGGTTTGGTGGAAGTCACCGAGATTCACCCTCAGTACAGGTAGGAATCCAAGACAGGCATGCACACTCCCATTCCTTCATCTCAGGGAGACCCTGCACAGCTGCAGACCTACCCAGTAGAGCAGAGGAAGAGCCCCAAGTCCAGACTTTACAAGAAACAGGTCTACAGCAGATCCCTTAGGACACAAATGCAAAGAATAAAAAAAAAAATCCTCTAGAAAACAGGGTTGAGCTTCCAGAGCTTTTGCTCCTTCCCCAGAGACCACTGTCCACTCCTTAGCCCCAGGTATCCTGAGCTTCAAGTCCCTGGGAGACCACATCCAGTCTAAACCTACCTGCCTCACTTCTCCCTCCCCCTCCAGAGCATGAGCTTTGAAAGGTGGCAAAGTTCTCCTTGGTTGAGTCATTCTAGCTCTCACCCCAGAACTCAAGGTCTGTCATACTGCCCATTCTGAATGTTACGATATCGAGCTCACTAGTCACATGCAATAAAGGGTAAGATCCTAAATGTCAAAGGTTATTTGTGTCCTGGGATTCTGAGACACATTCAGGTAATTGGCAGACAAAGGTATTAGACTTATTCAAGATGACTCAAGGGAACTCATGTGCCCCCTTAAGAATGGTCTGGGAAATGTAGTCTCTTCTCTGCAGCCCCCTCCCATAGGCCAGCTACCAGCGGTCTACTCCTGCACTGGGCTGCACAGGGCAGAGAAATTAAGGTCAGGGAAATAAAATACCCAGCTTGGAACTAAGACATACACTTGTCAGATTTTGGGGGGAGGCACTCTCCAAAAACTATCGCAGTATGGGATCATTGGGCTCATAGGGAGGAAACTGGTCTCTAATACTCCTCTGCACAGAGACATTATCCCAACATTATATTCATGCAAAATGGGGGAGGTGGTGTGATCATAAGCAGCCTCTGACCAAGGAAGAATTACCAGAATAAAGCACTAACCAGAAAGCAATGAGATTCCCTGTCCACACGCTCTTTAGTGGAAGATCATTTGAAGACTATTAATGTCACCAAGGTACCTTCAGTAATAATTAGCAGGTAGGGAGGAAGCAGGTGAAGGACAGCAACTGCGTAACCCAAGGAACAGTTGTTCAGCCTCAGTACTGCCTTGCCACCGTGCAAGTGGTTAGGGCTCCTTCTGCCATCTACAATGACAGTGGAAGAACAAGCTCCGAGGTCTCAGGGCTGTAGCAGGATATGCCACAAGTGCCCACCCAACCAGTTGGGTCAGGTGGCACAGTCCAGGGCACCTGCCAGGAGATGCAGACTCTAAAGGTCCCTCCCTTGGGCCATGGAATGATCCAGACCAGCAGTGCTGCTGACTTGTATTCTGAGCAGTGAATCCCCAGGTGCTCAGTGACTGCAGGCAAGAGTGACGATCACAGGTGCTCTCCCAAAGGCTGCTAGGGATCTGCAAATGCTTCACAGGGCTTCTCATGACTGCTTTGGGCAGAAGGGCTTCCGACAAGTTTCTGTGTTTGACATTCTGCATCTGTAAGGGATGCACAATTATCTTGTAAACCCGAATTTTTCTCACAGTAGCCAGAAGACCTCCTTTGACTCAGGTATTAAATATCACCAGACCACGGGCATTTTAGGAGCTCCTCCTAGGGATATGGGTTACCCACGGGTTAGGACTAGGAATAAGCACTTTGCCCCACTGCTTCCTGCTGAAGGAACCCCAGGCTTGAGTCCACTGCCAGCCTTGTACAGAGAAATAGAACTCAACTCCTATCGAGTTCAGAGAGCAGGATGGGACAGATACCACCTTCTTGTCCCTTCTTCCTTCAAGGCTTTCTTCACCCTACATCGAGAGAACCAAGTTTGATCCTCAACGTGACCATTCACCAGCAGTAGGATCAAGGAATGAGAACAATGAAGACAGAAGCCAGTGGTAATGGTCTGAAGATGTCCTGATTGCTACACGTTACTGATGAGATGCCAGCCAATGCCCATGTCTGAAACTGAGCCCTCAAACTTCAACAAGTGTGCTGATGGGTCTTTTAGTTGCAGCAGCAAAAAAAGCTAACTAAAACAGCACCCTCCATGGCTTTGAACATAAGGTTCAAATACCGAAGGACCCTCCTCTGTTCATCCAAGTCACGGAAAACAACAGCAGTAGGTAATAGGACATTTGTACTATTTAGAAAGGATATTTCATGCCCACGGGAATCACTTAACAGGACAACAAATTTTGATCCAGATTTAATTGCTAACTCAGGAATTCCTCACTGGCTTTTACACACTAATACAGACTTGGAACATCCAGGGTTGCATTCCTGAGCTAGCCAACATGGAAACACGCTGCACCACCAGCAGCCTCGGAATACACTAACTCATGCTCGAAGACCACCTTTGTAGCAGTGGGGCTGCAGGATTGCCACTTTCAGATGGAACAATGTCAAGATGGGACCACTAACTTCTGTTGCAATCACCACAAGGGGGATGGCCCCATCCTGAAAGAAGTGAACCGCCCCACCTTTGTGGGTACATTCTGTATACTTTTATCTAGAGCCTGGAGACTTAGACCCAACTGTGTCTTGGAATAACGTCAAACTAGAATTTTCCTATGTAGCCGAAACCTTTTCCTTCCAACCAATTACACGAAGAATCAGAGCTAGTTCCATAAAAAGACTTCATGAAGACCAGCTTAGAAATATACCAGACATGCAAATTATTCCAAATATAAAAGATACAACAGGAAAATTGACCAAGGGGGCTGCTCCCAGCCAACTATGGTAAGTTAGAAACATTAGGACACCAGCTATCTCATTGAGGCCCCCATGTCAGAGTGGACCACTGGGTCCCGTTCTTCTATAGTTGTAGGTCAGCACAGCAGCCAAAAGGTAGGACATTTCTCCTCCCTGGAACCCAGAGACAGACTTCTTTCCAGTCATCAGATCTGAACCTTCTCTACCCTCCTCACAGGGCAGTGGCCTTCCAGACTCCCTGAACCGCTTCTCCAAAATATCATGAAGCACAAATCAGAAAAGGACAAGGACCTGGAAAGCAAGACCAGCCCCTGCTTCCACACCAGGGGAGAGACCTCCGAGAATTCTTTCGCCTCAAGGAGCCTGGCAGGCCAGAACCCTCATCATGGTAAGGGCATGATTTCAGAATCCTGCTGCATAGACGGGAGACAGCCAAGCCCTTCCTGAATAGAGGGGAAGGTGCTAATGTGACTACAATCGGCACTGTCCCCAGAGTCCCTGGGATGACATTCAGCTAGCACCAAAGGCACTGAAAAAGAAGCTACTAGTATCTTATGTTCTGCATCCAGTTTTATATCTTCTCTAGGAGAAGCTTCAAAATGCTACACCTACTATAGGCCTTGGAGAAATTGGCAGAGCAGGTTTGTATGTCACTGTGAAGAACTACCTGACCCCCACAATGTAGTCATTCAGGAGTCACTGTTCTGCTGAACAGTACATGGGGGTGGGGTGGTGGTGGCGGCAGGAATCAGGAAAGCCTCTTGTGCAATAGATCTCAGTTAACAGGAAGACACATCAATTCCCAGGGCCTCATGGAGGAGTGCCCTCTCTGGAGTCTTGGATGCTCTGAGCACACAAGGCTCACATACAAGAAACTGGGCAAGTGTACTAGCCCTGCTAAGACTGCTCCTTGTCTAATTACAGAGAGTTTAGTTTCCAAGTCTGTCGCTGTGCAGGCAGGTCAAGTTCTGATGAAATTGAAGGTCAGTGGGTGGACTGGGAACAGGCATGAGTAGAAAGCCTGGGAAGAGCCATCTTCAGTTTCCAGTGTGCTTAGTCTCGATCTGGATGCTAGAAGTTTGCCAGGTCTGGGCGATGGGATGGTTCTGTAGAGATGGAGCCATGGAAGGACACGCCGCTCACTGCAGAGCTGCTTTTTGGATGCTGGGCACACACCACTGTCAGGATCCCTCCATCTTAACTCATTAGGTCCCCATGTATTACCACTGGTCGCTTAATGAACAGGATGTTTTAACATCCTAGAATTAGTGTATGTACAGAATTGTCTGGATTCCAGCTTGCTAGCCTAGAGCTTTCTCCATAATGTCCCAAGGCAGCTCAGCCTCAGGTACAAAGGCATCTCAGAAGACCAGTAAGGAGACCAGCCTCAGCCAATGGAGTGGACAGTTGGTGGCCAATCTAAGGATTCTTATTAGAAGGGACACTGAGATGCATTCCTTGTGGCTCCTTAGAGGATTCCCCAGTGGGGACTGAGCTACAGTTTAGAGGTGATCTGTTTAAGGCCCCACTTGACCTCAGCTCTTCTCCCTATCCTGCCATTCACCCCCCCCCCTCACCGTACTTCCTGCAATCACTCCCCTGGCCAAAAATACCTCAGTGATGTCTTGGATTTTGAATTCAGGCAATATAAATTATGATAGTCAGAACTCACTTCAAATGCAATTCTTAGTTGTTTCACTGGCATGATTAATCAATACAAAAATACCAACATAAGGAGTAAAGTAAGATTTAATCTCTAGGTGATGACATCAATGGTTTTGTTCAATTGTTTCCTGTGTTATTAGCAAACACCTGAGAAGCAGACAGAAAATACAGTCCTTAAAGGACTATTTAAGAAAAATCACCTTGAAACCTCCCACCAATGCTTCTCTGCTTCTTTTAAGCTAAAAGCCAACCTAAGAAACTCAAGTCATTCAAAATATTCTACCAAAATAGTAGGTAGAAATGTCCCAAATTACAGAAGACTGCATCGATGCTGAAAAAATTCTGTAGAACATTTTGGGATTGGAAGCAAAGTTCTGGGTCAGAGGCAGAAGCTGCCCCGCCCCAGGAAGAAGCCCTCATCCTCCTGAGGATTGCCACCTGAAGGAGCCCTAATTGGGAAGGGCTGTTGTAGCTAGCTGGAAGCCATGGGTTCCACCTGATATGTATGTGACGCACCTGTAGGCACCCGCAAACCTGAAGGTATATAACCGGGTGAAAGCGGTCCGAGTTAGGAGATTCAGTCAGCCGGGCAGTCACTCGGTCGGTCAGAAGAATCAGAGCGGCCAGAACGTAGGCAGAGCGGTTACAGAAGAGAAACCAGATAGAAGACAGAAGAGAAACCAGATAGAAGAAGTAATGACTGGTCAGAGTTAGGCCGAGACTCCTGAGGAAGACAGAAGACAGAAGAAAGAAGAAGGAAGAAAGAAGAGAGAAGAAAGAAGCTCTAATCTTTCTCTAAGCTAAGCTCTATCTTTCTAACTCTAACTCTAAGAAGCTCTATCTTTCTAACTCTAAGCTAAGAAGACAAGAAGAAAAGCTAAGCTCTATCTTTCTAACTCTAACTCTAAGAAGCTCTATCTTTCTAACTCTAACTCTAAGCTAAGAAGACAAGAAGAAAAGCTCGCTTTAATCTTTCTCTCTAAAAATCTTTCTTTCCCTCTCTCTAAGCTCTAAGAAAGTAGAAGTAAAAGTAGTGAAAGCTTAACTCTGCCTCCGAGATTTTTTCCCGGGTTTCGGTACCAGGCAGCTTACAGCCACCTGAACATGGCCTGCAGAGGGACCCAACTCCAAGAGCCCACCAAAAAACACTAAGCGTGAGCCACCTGCCCCATTCATGAGCGGTCAGGCTAGAGAGTCACTGTGGCTCAGCAGAAACACAAGGAAGCTTCAGCACAGAAGCTGACCACAGGCAACGAACTCTGCAGGCAAAACTGTCCTTCAACACTTATGTCCCAGTACAGTACCTACTGGACAGTGTATTATCCCCGATGGCCTGTGCCAGAGCACGGGGTTGGGGCTGATTGAATTCAACAGTGAGGTTTATCCCTTGGTTCAGGTAGGAGCCCAAGACAGATCCACACACATCCATTCCTTCACCCAGGAGAGACCCTGCAAAGCTGCAGACCCACCCAACACAGCCCAGGAAGAGCCCTTAAGTCCGCAGATTTTAAGTTAAAAAGAAGGTCTATAGCAGACAGGTCCCTTGGGACACAAAAATAACAGGCAACAAACCCTCTGGAGGACAGGCTCGAGCTTCCACACAGCAGCCTTCAAAGCCTCAGTTCCTACATAGGCCTGACTCATCTCAGCATGTAAGGGTCAGGAGGGGCCCAACTTCATCTATACTTAGTCGTGCCTACCTCCTCACCTCCTCGCTGGAGCACTAGCTTTGGAAAATAGGAACTTTGTCGCATGATCCCAGGTCTCGACCTGAGCACTTATGACTACATACAGGTCAATCTCGATCTTCCTACTCATTCCACACCTTCTTAGATACAAGTGGGGATCTTGACTAATTTTCTAGATCAACATCTCAAGCAGACAGGAGCATAATTTGAAGAGCCCCTGCAGGTAAGGGGAGATTTTCTAGCAAAGGCCACAAAGGCCTCTAAGACCATGAGCAGATAACTCCTCAGGTGAGCCCAAAATTGTAATGGTGAGCACGAATCAAGGGTTGATGTCTTCTGATAAATTACAGTTGGCCTAAGGAGGTCTCTGTTCTTGGGGCTTACTTAAGGAACCCTAACTAAACCATGCACATGCTAACTAAATGTCTAGCTTGACCACGTTCAAATAAGGCATATGCTAAGCAGTAACCACTCAAGCCATCTCTGGCCTTCACTTCCCTGTTCTGTTCATCAATGCTGTTCCATGCATCACAAAAGCCAGTCTCCGAATCCATTCTGGCCTCTACTGCCCACTTAATAGAAAAACCCTGTTCAAATCTTAACAGCGCCATTGATCAAAGAACTAACCCGTCACAAGTGGCTTCTGAAGAACTCCCCAGGAGCACTGAGCAAGCAGGCAAAGGTGTCCACGGACCTTTCACAGCAACTCCTCCTCACAGGAGCGTTCTTGGGTCCATTCAGCCTCTCAGCTTGTGTTCTGAGCTTTCATTTTGCTCAGTTCTTAGGCCAGACAGGTACACAACTGGATTAGAGCCAATAATGAACTGGACTGGCTATTGGGCAGGTACCATTTCATTATGAATTTGCAGACTCTGGGATTCTGCCTTCTAGGACTCCAGTCAATTTTATGCCAATTAACAGACCAGAAGTTGTACATTTAGGAACGCATTCACCTCACTACAGGCAACTTAGAATTTAAATGGCCCCAATGAGAAGCTTGAAATCAGAACTGTGGGTATCCCCACTAAAGCAATAGGATGCACCTTTTAAGTGGCACACAGAGGCATCAGGACGAGCAAATGGGTGAGACGCTGCTTCCTCGGAGGGCGGGGGAAAGCTTCAGCAGCAAACTGAGGGTGTTATGTAGGACTACAACCCCCACTGGACCAGTCCTCACTGGCCCTTCTGTTCACCCGTCTTTACCCAAATACTCCAAGCCTAGGAATCTTTGTCTTCAGTTAATCTTTTGCCCCAAAGATAAAAGGGAAGTCCAGTGGGGGAAAGCAAGCCCTCCTGGCAGGCAGGCTTGCCTCCACCCTCACCCCATCCTCTGAGGCTGAGCTTAGTGCTACGTGAAGCACTTCCAGCCCAAGGAGGACGTTTAAGTTTACCAGGGAAGTTCAAGTTCTCGTGAGAGCATACTCTGTCAGACTCCAACCTTTATCAATTAATTTCCATGATATTGGGACCTGGCAGAACCTAAAAACGATGGCAACAGAGGAACACTGGAAACCCAGGAGCATGTGAAGACTCCTGCGACCCTACAAGAAAGGCCAAAAGAAGATGCAATTGCCGACAACCTCAATTTGGAGCCCAAGATTTCTCTGCACACATGCAAAGTGATTTTCCCCTCGTACAGCCTTGCAGGGAAAGAGACAAGTCAGCTTTAGACCACAAAGCACAGCTGGAAATACTTTTTGTAAAACATTCAAAACATTCTCAGCTCAAACACACGGAGTACTTCCAAATGAGACTAGACTTAAACTATTTTTAAGTGGACTTCATCCTGAATAAAAATACAAAAAACAGGATGGGAAGTTACAGATGTGATTGACATGACATGGAGAATTCTAGGGCAAGGAAGAGTCCCAGAGGCTAATAAGGCTTCTCTCTCTCCAGGAGCCCTGACCAAAAGGGCTTCCATTCCAGATGGACAAGAGGTTCTAGAATAAGGAATTCCTTGCCAATGTGACATTCTTCATTGTGAACATGATTCAGGAGAAGACGCACAGTTCTTCCTCCCACAGCAAGCCCACCCCTTCAGACTGGACTTTCTCCACTCAAAGGAGCCCATGAGGTTGACATGCAAGAACCTGGGAAGGATTCTGATAGACTGAAGCACCTCACCTACCATAGACCTCACCTCAAAGGGCTAAAGAATCCCTTGGCGTGGAAAGTTCAAACCTGTGGCTGGAATGTTAAACCGATTTCAAGAGGCTGTCATCTGAACCTATCCAGTTGACACCGAGGACAATTTCAGAGAAACATATCTTTTTACTGTGATATTGCTGTAGAGTCTCGCCAGGGCAGTGTCCTACTTTCCACCCAACAAGAAAAAGATTTATTTCCATAAAATGAAATAGGTTTTCAGTTCTCCTGAACGAGAACTAAGATTGTCGTGCTTTGGAGGCAGAAACACATAAGAAAATGCAGACCTGTTACACTTCTGACCTTCAGAAATCTGTTTATGGGTTTCTTCCTGACATAGGAAGGGCTTAAATAGTCACACACATAAAGGTACAAGTATACCATTATACACCTTCGTCTACATTATCCCAGTATCCGCTAAAGCATGAAGAAATTCAATGGCTCTAGCAGCAGAAAAGGTTGGATAATAAACAACTAAGTAGATTCATGTAATTACAATGCTGTGCATTATAATGGGGAATCAACTGGTCTTTGTAACATTGCAATCCTACCAGTTGGGGGAAAACTTCAGGTGGGTGAGGTTGCAGAGTTGTTCAAGAACTAGAGGCAATTAAAATTCTGACACTGAAGTTTCCTCTAGTCCAAAATCCTAACACCTTAGTATCCAATATGCCCACTGGTTAGTAAGGTTCATGGTAGCAGAACTGTTTAGACTTTAGTGTTCTTGTTGACAAAAATCAATACTTGTTTACTTTTATTCCACATTAGTTTGACGTGTCCCCCCCGAAACTCCCATGTTAATGCAAGAGTAGTCAGAGGTAAAATGGATTATGAGATCTGTAACTTGATTAGTTCACCCTAGTTTGAAGGGTTCATCTTCCCCACATCCTTTTCCCCTCTGGCTGCCTGGTTGCCATGAATGCATCAGCTTTCTTCCATCATGCCCTCTTCCATGATGTTCTGCCTCACTTCAGCCCAGAGCTATGGAGGCAGCCAACCACAGACGGAACCTCTAAAACTGAGCCCAGATAAACTTCCTCTTCCAACTTTTTGTTGTAGAGCACTTTGTAATTCAAGCTGACACTTGGGATCCGGAATCAACGGTGTACCTAAACTGCAAGGCCAGTTTAGGCATTGCATCCAACTTCAGTTTCCTCAAAATTCTACCTTCCAAGAGCACTCTGAAGTTGACTCAATTTCTTTTACAGCAACTCAAGATCACAGGCTTTGATGGGAAACTTCAGCTAACCAGCAGCAAACTGTTTGGGTATGACCCAACTAAAGGGACTTCCCTCTCACCCAAGTAAAAACCATTCCAAGTTTTCCTCAACCTGGAACAAAATACCACTTTTTTTTTTTTTTTTTTTTTTTTTTTTTAAGTTTGCAAGATTTGGCTGATCCTGGATTCCCAATCTCAACAGCCCCACCATTTTATGACCTTACTAGTAACTGCACAGAGCCTCACCTTGCAAGAGTCGTGAGAAGGCTTTAGCCTGAAAAAACTCAGCTTAAAACAGCCCCCACCCACTTTGAAGGTTCAGAGTAATTTGAAATTCCAACCTCATTCATGAACATAATAGGCACTAAGTCTTCATCCAAAAATATGGGAAGCCACAGGCCCATCACCTGTCTCAGTAGGTAAGGCATATCCAACTTGTAGTAACCAAATTGGTGGAAGGGTCATCTGAGCTGGTTTTAAGACTTCACAAGTTCCACATGCTATGAAAGTGTTAAATTCCAGGGACACTCAGCAATTTTAAGTAGATTAACATGAAGTTCTTCTGTCTAACCTCCATCTAAAAAGCTCTTAACCTTGTCACAAAGTTGTAACTGGTCAAGCTGTTTCTGCACTTCAGTTTGATTTTCTGTTCATAAATGCCATCTGATCATGTTGTAGGCTGAAGATCTCTGTACCTGCTCTGGTGTTGAGGACTGGCAGATTCACAAATTGTTCTGTGCCCAATTAAACCTTCTTAAGTTGGATTTCAGAGTTTAATACCTCCTTGGGTGTCTATCTGTCCTCTTTCCTGCAAATGATATGTCGAATCAGCCTCTTGACTCAGGCTCCATTTGAATCTGATATTCCGATTCAAAAATAATGAGAATGCATTTCTATGAAAACAGATGGTAACAGAAAACCATGCTTAATGTCACATGTGCCCTCGTGTATGGAATCTAGGGAAAGGAAATGAAGGTAGCAGGGAGACTATTAAAGAGGAAGGAGTGCACTGGAGAGGAAGGGAGGGTCACGGAGTAAAGTATGTCATATGCATGTGTGCAAATGCCACAATGAAACCCATTTTCTGCATAACTAAAATGCACCAGTAAATACATTGACTGACATCCAAAATTGAGTAGGGAGCAGGGAGCATTATTTTCTTTTAAGACCTAAAACTCAACCATATGTGAAAGGGAAAAACTTCCAGAGCTGGAGCAACACATTTTAAATGCAGCCTTCTGTTTAAACTCAGTCTGTAAAATCCAACTTAAGCCCCTAGACTGAATAATACCCTAGAAGTTCATGGATTTCTAGCCAACAAACTTATGTTATAAACATGATATTTGGAGGAAACTAAGCCCCCAAACAGATTGACTGGGAAGATGGCAGATGAGCAGTTAACTGAAGGCTGTTTCCATTTCCGTACTAGATACCACACATCACCCCAAACTCAGGGCTCCATTGCCATCTTTCTCCATTTCTCTAGAGATCGTAAGAATGACTGGGCTGATTAACCAGACAGCTGGAGGCATGTCTGCACATGTGTGATGCAGAGATGTCTATCAGCGCCTAGAACTTAAGTTTTGTTTGTTTTTGTGTTTTAAAGGCTAAAAGGAATCCATGTCCTTCCAACAGATCAACTGTGGGATGACAATGGGTCAGGATTTCCCCTCAAGATTATTCAAGCTTAAATTAACTCTCCCACCCCCAGGATCCTTACTAGAATTTTTGGTACAATGTAAATGCAGAAAACCAGCATCTAATGACATGCTAGGAGATGCACACAGAGTTCAAACTCCAAACTCCCACCTACGGTCTATGGTACGACCCAACACAGTATGACATCAGTGCTCCTAACAGCGACTCTCCAGGTGCTCAGTGACAGCAGTCTTGACTCTTCCTCCCAAGACCACCAGGATCCGCTCCCCCAGGGAGCTCCTCCTACACTGGGATGCGTGGGACTATTTGGAAGAGAATGACAGGCTGTCTGACATTTTTCCCTTGTTGAGTGATACACAGTCATTGTGTTCCAAAACTGGGTTATGCCTGCAGTAACTGACAGGGCGCTACCTGCGAGTCAGGCAAGGAGCATCCTTGGAGTAAGCTCAAGCATTCTGGTGACCCCGCTGGCAGGGGTAGTTGAGCTCCCTGGTCCATCTTCCATGCTCAGTAGACGAGCAGGTTTCCCAGCACCATTTGTCGAGCTTTTCTCCAGCATGTTTTGGCACCTTTATTGAGATCAGATGACTGGATCTGACCATCTTCTGTTCCATCGGTGTTCACGTCCGTTTTGATGCTGTTTGTTACTGTCCCTCTGTGGTAGAGCGCGAGATCTACTCTTGATGCCTCCTGCTTCACTCTTCTTGGCTCAGGATTGCTTTGGCTACTCTGGATCTTTTATTCTTTCAAATGAGTCTTAGGACTTTCTTCTAGTTCTATGAAGGATGTCTGGTGTTTTGATGGAGCTTCCATTGAATCTCGTGATGCTTTTGGTGGTATCCATATAAAGAAGAAATTTGACCCCTTCCACACTGCACGAAAGTCAACTCAGTGGGTCAAGACATAGGAATTCGACCAGAAATCTCATAACAGCTAGAGAACAGACTCAAAAGGTCCAACATATTGGCACAGGCACTGACTTCCTTAATAAGGCCTCTAAAGCTCAAGAAATAAAACAATAGGCGCAACAAATTTAAAAGCTTCTGTACAACAAAGAAAACCAGCATGAAGAGAAAGCCACAGAATGGGAGATCTGTCAGCTGCTCTTCCGACAAAATAAAAAACTCAAAACCTTATTTTAAAAAACCCAATTAATGAACAAATGAACTAAGTAGACACGTCTTAAAATAAACGCCCAATTTTAAACAATGTTCAACATCTCTAGCAATTGTGGAAATGAAATTAAAACTACCTTGGGATTTCATCTCCAGTTATGGCAATCAAGAATGCAAATAAATGATGAAAATGCAGGGGCAAAGGTACACTCATACATCGATGGGACTGCACATTAGTATACACACTCTGGAGAGCAGACAGGAATGGAGAATGTGGTATGCAGACACATACAATGGAGTTGTGCATACAGCCAGAAGGAATGAAATTATAGCAGTTACTGATAAATGGATGGAACTAGAGATCATGCTAAGTGAAATAAGCCAGATCCAGGAAGTCAAGGGTCGAATGTTTTGTTTAAATCAGAAGCTAAGCCAAAATACCAAATTAAGATAGAAAAGTGGGGAATCCCATGAAAATAGAAGATCAGTGGATCAGGGAAAGGGATTGAGGGGTAGAAGCCACTGAGTGTTTCCGTGACAAAAGGGAGTCAAGGTAGCAGGAAATTGAATTCCATTTACATATATTCACATACCAGAGTGAATTTCACCTTTGCATACATCTATAAAGCACTATCATCACCAGCTTTGGTTAGAGGAGCTCTTTGAGGCCAGAATTAGGCAGTAAGTAGAGATAGGTAAATTGAGTCAGGTTGGATCAAGAAAGCCAATTTTGAGGCAGTCCTGGGAAGTTGTAGACTGTCCCCTGAGGGGTTGAATTTTTTTTTTTTTTTTTTTTTTTTTTTTTTTTTTTTTGGTACTGGGGATTGCACTCAGGGGTACTTGACTACTGGACCACATCCCCAGGCTTTTTTCTATTTTATTAGCTTAGCAACTCAGTGAGACCCTGTCTCTAAGTGCCTCGCCATTGCTGAGGCTGGCTTTGAACTCACGATCCTCTTGCCTCAGCCTCCCAAGTGCTGGGATTACAGGCCTGCACCACCGCACCTGGCTCCTGAAATGTTAATTCTTTCATAAAGCAAGAATTAACATGTAAGGGTGGCCCTTCCTCCACCCTTAAAGAAACTGCCCTTGCCCCAACCGGTTGCCAAGGTAACCCGTCTCAGGAATTGCCCCTTCCTACGGGGAGCTATAAAGTTGTTGATTAATGTGTCCTGGGCTGCTCCATCCTGCCCTTCCCCCTTCAGCCCATCTGCTTCTCACCTTTTGGCTAGCCCACCCAGTAGTCCTGGGCCTGGTCAGGGCCTGGTCACTTACAGGATAGAGATAAGGGGAAGAGGGCAAGAGAACAAAGGAAAGGAAGCCCAGGACACAAAAAGGCAGACCTGCCTTGCTTCTTGGGATGCCAGGATACCAGCAATGGCCCCTTTCTCCCTCCTGGGAGAAGTCTGTTACCCCTTTTAACTAAACCTTGCTTTATATGCTTGCCTCTGCCTGCTTCTCTAGGGTTCGTACTTCAACATTGGAGGGAGCAGAACTCGTCACCGGTGGTGTCATCTTCGTTCTGACAGACCTCAGAGCACTACTGGTGTGCTAGAAACAGCTCGTTTTTATTCCAAGAATTCCTTCACCCAATACCAAGGGAGAACTGCCTTCACTCACTGTGTGTCACATCATGAACGTGACCAGTCATCAGCACTGGGATGGAGGAAGAAGTGGGAAATGAGAAATATTGAAGTAGCCAGACAAAAGGTCGTCTTAATATGTGATCTCATCCCGAGGACACAGAAAACAGCACTAAAGTCAAAAGCTTCTCATTCTGAGCCCAACTGGACACCTCCTGACTGGAGTCGAGATGCCAAGCTGTCGCGAGGGCTTCCACTGAGAACCCTCCAGCAGGCTACAGCTCAGTTCTCAGGAGATTCCCCATCAGCACATCTCGTGTTTCCTTTTTAGTAGTTCTTGGGGGACACAGTGGAGCGCTAGTGTTCCCCTGCCAGGTGGGGCAAGAATTCCAAGGGCTGAAGGCAAAGCTGGTACACTGAGGACACCAGTGAGCCTGTTTCTCTCTAAAACTGGAGTTGCTCATGCTCAAGGCGAGGTAGACCGCATTAGCAAATCTCCAGCACGAACATCGCCTACAATGCTAATACGGAAACTGGAGGTAACTCCCGCGGAGTACACTGTCGGACACAGAAGCCCACAGAAGCATCAACCCGTATGCCCCAGTTCTCCTCCTGCTCTACGACCGTCTCCCACAGATCGTTCCAAGATCCCGAGTCATTCCCAGGACAACATAGAAGACTCATCTGCCTCGAACTCCTCTGCTCTGGTCAGAATGGTGAGATTTTTCGATGGAAAGTAAAATTGTGACAACTGTCACCATCACAGGACAGACAACAGGACAACATTTCCCTGTGTGGAAAATCCTCAAACTGCCTCCCCCAGGTACGGCTTCAGTGAGCCACCTCCCATGCCCCCCTTGAGGCCGATGCCTGGAGGCCATGGGCTCCCGAGCTGAGAATGGGTGACCCTGAGGGACCAACAGCTCGTCCAGTGACAGGTCCTTGAATGGGAGGTACAACTCCCTCCTTCCACCTCCATAGCCATCTCCTCAATTGCATCCCACAGGAGAGCAGCTCACTCATGGATGCTTCAGCTACTAACTGGCACTAAGAAGTGTGGCAGCAACGATGCTCAAGGAACACTTTGCTTTTCCTCTGTAGCTCTAACAGGTCCCTAAATCTAAGTCAAGGGAGGCGGGAACCCAGTCTTCCAAATGGCAGCATCTCAGAGATCAGAGAGCACCTCTGCGCGTGTAACAGGCCCAGAAGGTGATCACATGACCAGAGCAGCAGGAACAGTCCTTGTTCAAGGAGATCCACGAGGGACGAACACCGTCCCATTGCCCCGGGCTCAGGCGCCCCAGCTCCTTCTCTGCAGTCCGCTGCAGGTCAGCTCCCTCCAGTCTCCCCACCTGGCAGGAAAAGCCAGGTAAGCACAGCAACTCGAGCCCAAATGCCCTGCCGCTCAGAATATCGCATCCGTCTCTGCAGACTCGTCCAAGTCCTGAAGGTTTTGTCTTAAACTACGATGCCATTACAGGGTAAGGATTACACCTCCTTTGTACCTCCACAGAAGGTGCTGTGTACAAAGAGGAAACAGGTCTCAACTCGGCCCTCTGTGGAGACTTCCAAGCCACATCATTCGTTCGGTTTGGGAGTAGGGGTGTGCGGTGGTCATTGTAAATGCGTACAGGAAAGCATTCTATGACCGCCGGCCTGGTCTGCACACGTCGATTCTTTGTTATATTTAAGGAGAATTCTCAGGAGACATTGGAAAGGTTCTTCACTAGTTGTGTGAGCAGCTAAGGTCACGATTGAGATTCTCCTTCCATCTAAGAGGGAGAAGGAATGGAAATCTCACTGGAGAGCCATGATTTGAAGAACATTGTACTGGAAACACCTCAGGTAATCTTTCCAACTGCAGGCTGGTCTCCACGTGACATGGACCACATCATGTAGACAGATCCCTACAAGGGAGAATCAACTATCCCAAGCATGCCAAAATGTCAAGCAGGAGCATCAGGAAACAAGATCCTGAAAGTCAGGGCCAGCACCTTTGTAGCCAACACCAATGTAGGCAGAACGTACTTTCTAAGCCAGCTCACTGACTGCAAGGTGATCGGCTTCCTTCTGGTTGAATTGGGGGCGGGAGTGGGGGGGGGGTATTTGAGCCCAAGTGACAATAATACAGGCTCCTGTCTGCCACACTTACCTCATGAAAGCTAGCTCTAGGCTGATTAGCCAGAAGAATCTAGATGGGGTGGAGGGGGATACTGTAGGCCTGCCATCAGGTATTACTTTGAATTCCAAGTTCTGGAAACAGGAAGGCCCTACCAAAAAGATGGAAGCCATGAGTTCCCCCCCAGTTGCTCAGTGTCCTTTAACATGGAACTGTATGCCTCTGTCACCAGATTTACAAAGCCTGTCTGAGAGGAAACCCAAGAGAGGCACAGGCCATGAATGCCCAAAAGCCAAAGCCAGACCTTCCCAGTGAAGGACAAAGCAAGGCCTAGCATATCCATGCGAAGAAATTCCAGCCCTGCTGCCCTGTGGATACGCCCAGAGGGCCTTCCACGCAACCCTAACTACACTGACATGAAGCCCTCCCCTCGCTCGACAGCCGAATGGACAACACTGAACTGCAGAGCCCAAGGCCTGGGCTGACCGCTCCGGCAGCTTTTTGCTGAGGAGATGCAGGCGTCTCTGCTGCCACCCAAGACAGAGCAACATCTTACAAAGCGCAGCCAGGAACACGTGAAGGTGAGAGCTTCAGTGTCAGGAAGTTGGACTGGCACTCAGCCTTCTGTGACTTGCTGTATCGCAGGAGCATCTTCACTTAACTGTACAGTTAGTTGTGAGATTTGGAACCCTCTTCCTCCGAAAATGAACAGAAGTTTGAAATCCGATTCCCCGTTTAGATTTGTTCTTAGAACTCCTTCACATTGCCAGCCCTTGGCAGGAAGCTCCAGGTGACAGGTTGGCTGTCCCCTGAGGGAAGGGAGACAGACAGGAGCCTGTATTATTGTGAAGGAGACAATTGCTCCTTTCACCAACGTATGAGCAAAAGCAGATTTATGCTGTCCTTTTTGATACTGTATTTCCACAAAATAGCGCTACAATGAGCCTCCTACTTCCTCTATCTCACCATGGCCGATTCCTAGAATGAACAGATTGCCCACTGAGAGATAGAAGCATCAAGTCTACGCATTCTGTCAAACTGGGACGCCAAGAAGACAGTGGCCCTGTCACCAAGGTCCCTTTAGACATCACGAAAGAAGATGGACTGGAAGCAGGCGAGGAAGATTTTTGCACAGGTGTGGCTAGGAAACATGCCAGTTGTCACTACTAAGTCATGGGGGTTCAAACTGCAAAGCTCTCCGATAGTCAAAACCAGAAAATTCTCGAGTCTCAAGAGCCTAATGCCTTGAAAACAGGTGTGGATTGAACCACGAGCCTGGACCTCACCTCCCTTAACAGTACCCAAGCTCATGGATGGTGCAGGGGACACGGTGTAACAGGCTCTGAGCCTGTGGGCTCCCTGCGAGATGACGAGGCCCATGTTCCCCAGGACCAAGTTCCCCTGATGGCCTGAATCCTCAGATGCTCTGCCTCTGGAATCAAGGCCACTGCCATCCTTTCAGAGGCCAACAGGGACCTCCTGCCACAAGGAGGTCCTCCCTGAAGGGAGCCCTGGAAACGTGGGTTTGGGGAGAAACACCAGACAGGCTCCCGCCTCTGACCCTCCCCACCCTCAGAGGCCTACCGTGGACCTCTCCTACAACTGGGCGTTTTTCACATTTATGGACCAAATCCCTCTGAGCCAGGAAGTACTGCCGGGAATGCCCCCACTGCCCCACATCTTCAGACCTGGACTTTTCAGACCCTCGGGAGCATCGAGCACAGCACCGACTCGTGTCTCGTGATGAGCGCGCGAGACGACTGTCATCTTCCACTTGGTTTCTAAGACCCCCTCCACCTTGTATCAGAGAGTTTGTCCGTTCTTCTCACGACTGTCACCAGGGACCAGAAGCACAATGAGATCAACAGACACGACGACGAGCGTGAAGCAGCCGGAGTGGGAATCTGCACGCGACGAAACGCCATGTCAAGACCGATGGGAAACCTTGTTTGGATTCACTCAAGGTCATCAGGGTAGAAGGATAAATGGGATCAGAGGTGGGAACCAGCAGTGGGGCAGCCCAACACGCAGCATTGATGTCACTGAGGCTTTAACGTCAGCTCTGTACCCCAGTAAAGGAGCCCGCGGGCAGCAAAGGCCAAGTGACAGCCACAAAATAGAGGAAGTAGGCAGCTCATCGTAGCGCTATCTCAGCATGGATGATCCCTGGAGTGGACAGATTGCCAGTTGGGAGATAAAAGCATCAAGTCTATACATTCTGTCGAACTGGGACCCCGACAAGACAGTGGCAGCAAATGCCGAGTGACAGCAAAGGTTCTGACATTTGAGAACCAGAGATTTATGCACAGGAGGCAAGGACCTTAGTAACTACCAGCAACACTGCCCCCAGAATCTCCACCGAGAACATCACTGGGTAAACGTGAAGATCTCACCACGACAGGCATGTGGTAAGAAACATCGCCTGGACTATTCCAAGTATTCTGGCTTACACAGGGCCCTCTCGTGGACACCTAAGGAAGAGCGTCAGACGAGGGTGAAAGTACGACAATGTGTCCAGAAGGGGCTGAGCCCATGGGCTCCAAAGGGTCCACACAGCAGTGGGCAAAGTCAAAGCCAGATAAACGTATGGCATGCTCCATGTGAGGTCGGCAGGGTCAGACCCAGACACTAGGGTAGTTCTGCGAGGGGCTCTAAGCAAGGATTTCAACAATCTCACACCTCCGTCTCAATGAGATCGTTCAACATGGTCTCACCCATGTTCTGTGGTAGAAGGCTTCAGATTTCAAAGGCAGTTCATCCCTGAATACAAGGAGTCAATTATTTAAGGGTTTGCCTCGCCGTACTTAATTCAAACAGTGGTTGAGCAAGGCCTGGGACAGGCTGCCTGGGAGACAGGGGTGTGAAGAACCTCCCAGGAGGTAGAGGCTCCAGCATAATAGGCAGCTCCCGGCTTCATCGGGCTCTGAGCGCGTCTGCTCCTGATGGAGGGACACCAGGCACGTGGTGGAATTGGACTGGAGGAACTAGCCTACCTCAGGCCACGCCCTCACCCTCCAAGGCCAGTTGATTACAAGTGGAGCCACATCACCAAGCACAGGGACTGAGTCTCTTACTGTTGAGCAATCCAGAGGCCAAGAAGCAATAAAAGCCCTTCCAGAGTTCCTAGGACATTGCCTAAGCCATCTCCCCACTCAGACTCACCAAGAAAAGATCAGAAGAGATCAAACTCTGCAGAACCCTGCACACACATGGACTACGTCCAATGTGCCACACCAGCCAGGGCCCAGCTGGAGAAATTCTGAGGGCTCCACAAACTACGTAGTCCAAGGTCAGGAGTTAGGCCATGAAAACGTAGGGAAGACATCAGTGTTTGCCTGGCTCCAAACCTGCATCCCATGTCCTGCCCTGCCCGTCACCTGAAGGACGTCAATCCCAGAACTACCAGATATAAAGCAGCACGGGCACAGAAACTGAAAGGCACAAGATGTGCTGGTCAGAGTAGAGGTACTAAGCCAACGTAGGGCCACAGTGTCCTTCACCCCGAAACAGCTGCAACATGACAATCGCAAGAGTGCAGAGGAGCTTGGACCCGTAGATTTGGAAGCAAAGGTAAGGACTGGAGCAGGGACAAAGCAGCTGGTCTGCCACAGAGCAGGACCAGCCCAGACCCTGGGAACACAGGGAAAGGAAAAACTATTAGAAGCCATTCAGAGGACAGAAGTTTGAGTGTCTACATGGCAGTCAAAGCCTCCTGCCTCCCCACACCACTAAATTCCAGCATGTCACTGGCTCGGTGCACTCAAGGACATTTAAGCCCTACCTCATCTAACCTTTGCCCTACGTAACTCTCCACCATCTCCATCTCTCTGTAGCATTATTCTTTGGAAATAACGGCGACTTTGATTATTTGAGGATCTCCATTGGAGCACTAAAGACCAAACCCACACCCCTGCTCAATCTTGCTCCTCATCCCAGTCCTTGCTCGGTCTATGTGGGGATCGTGACTCAGAACTCCAGACAGGGCATCGTGAGGTTATTGCGGGTAACAATTTCATAGGAGCAAAGAACCACATCTAAACGACTGGCGAGACGGGCAGGTTCTTACTGGAGCATTCGAAGGTCTTCAAGACAACCTCCAGGCAGCAGCCCTCAGATGAGTCCCTCTACCCGACATGGCAATGGCAAATGTTGGTCTCATCCCTTGGTGAGTATTGGCCCTTCTTCCTAGAGCTTATGCCCCAGGTTAGCAAACTCATGACCACCTAGGAGGCTAACTACGGGCTGTAGACATGTAAATTAGTGAACGTAACAGTGAGTGATCCCCAAGGCTTCCTGTGTTAAAATTTCGTATTGTAAGCTACCAAGAGCACAGAAACAGCCCATAGTGTTTAGAAGTGAGTTTTGGTAAGTGACTACCATTACATAACCTTATCAAAGAACCCCCCCCCCCCCAGTTGGTGGTGTTGGCTTTATGAGAGGCCAGACGCGCACACACACAAGCGCCCCATCTCCTGTCATGGGGTGCCCTGCACAGCTTTGTTGACTGCCAACAAGGTCATCATCCAGTGGCGAGTTAGGACCTTGCACAGCTAGACAATGAGCCATTTAATGCCTTCTTTAAAACTTAGTATCGTAGTACTGACAGAAAATAAATATGCCGCTGGCCACTCAGATGCCCTCTACACACTCAAAGACCGAAGATACTTAAAGCAAAAAGGCTGGAAGAGTAGCGGGTGAACCCAGAGGATGTGTCTGCTGTTGCATGTTACATTTTGAGGTCCAAGGAGGACAGTAGAAAAATCTCCAAAGTCAAGATGATGCAACAAATGGCACCATCTGATCCAACTAATCCCATGAAACTGGCACAACAGCCCACGTGGGAGGTCTTTCAGTCTATGTCTCTGAACTGAGAAAGATTTCTGGAGATGTGTTCATGCTCCGACACTGACTCCCCACCCTCCACATGTAACAGTATTGGTAAGCTTCCAGGAACAACTTCTCCAGAGGGTCTGGGCACAGCCCTCTGGGCTCATCCCACTGTTGGCTCTCGCAGTTCTATAGCGCAGAAGCCAAGACAGAATGCGAGTCCCAATGTTTGAGTGGCCTTGTGGCCCCTGCCTCCTATGAAGCTGATGGTCAGAAGAGTTGCCCCAAGAGGTAGGGCCCTTCCTCCATGCCAGCAAGCAGCACACTTGCCTGCTACACAGTATCGTCTTTCTCCCCCTATGACATCATTTCTCCATAAGGTTAAAACTCACTCCCAGACCATTACCAGCCATGAACTAGAAGAGTTTAGGACCAGAAAGCTACAAAAAAGTACCTTCTCCAACCCAGAGAACACCCCTGCTTCCATTTGTACTGCATAGAGCAGGGTTTTGAATGTTCCTGGTCACCCAAGTCCACCCACATGGTCCCTGGCTGCGCAGGGAGAAGATGCTCCTGCCACCCATAGCGAGCACTGCCTCACCCGCCCAGCACAGGCGTTTCAGTGGTGGCATGGACATCAAGACGAGGTTCAGGGCAACTGGCTTCAACCATTCCAAGTTCAACCCTCTTTGAACATTCAAGCAGCCAGATGCAGAAGGAGCAAGACCGTGTTCATTTGCTGAGATTTTAGCAAGAACCAACCCAGGCAAACCACACTTCAACTAAGACCTAGTCTGACTATTTCTAGATTGAACACAGGTAAATTACATCTCAGGCAAGGAAACTAACAATGAAATTAAAAACCTGCAGAGAAAAGACAGGGTTTCTTGAAGTTAGCATTTTAGAGAGGTTAAGCTTCCCTATCAAATCCAAGATGTTCCCATAATCCAAAAGTAGCACACTGACCTCATCAAGAAGCTTAATAAGGAACACTTCAGATTATGTTTTTGCATTCAGTGTGCTCACTACTAACATCCATGCAAGTTTTCCACAATCTGAGAAACTACAAAAACTGAACACTTTCTGGTCCCACAAATTTCAGGTAAGGAATACCTAATTAGCTAGCTACCAACTTTTTGGTACTGGGGATCCAAGATTATCGTTGTGCATCTTTCCGTTTCTGCATCTCGGGAGACTTCGCAGAATGGCTGTCACTTGTGGGATTCAGGACAGCCTCGTTCCACAACTTGATAGCAGGGCATTTTATTCCCCATTTAGATTTATTCTTAGAACACCCTTGCATTGCAAGCCCTTGGCAGGAAGCTCCAGGTGACTGGAGGTGGCTGTCCCCTGAGGGAAGGGGGATAGACAGGAGCCTGTATTATTGTAAAGGAGAGAACTGCTCCCTGCATGAACGTATAGGCAAAAGCAAATTTATGCTGTCCTTTTTGATACTGTACTTCCACAAAATAGAGGAAGTAGGCGGCTCATCGTAGCGCTATCTCACCATGGACGATTCCTAGAATGAACAGATTGCCAGTTGGGAGACAAAAGCATCAAGTCTACACATTCCGTCGAACAGGACCCCGACAAGACAGTGGCCATGTCACCAAGGTCCCTTCAGACATGACAGACAAGGTGGACTGGAAGCAGACGAGGAAGATTTTTGCACAGGTATGGCTAGGAAATGTGTAAGTTGTCACCACTGCTAAGCCATGGGGGTTCAGACCCCAAAGCTCTCCAACAGTCAAACTGTTGAGTGATAGAGGGTATTCTAGTCTCACTAACCTCGTGCCTTGAAATAGGCGTGGACTACGCCAGCCTGGTGCCTACCTCCCTCATCAGTGCCCAAGTTCGTGGACTGGGTAGGGCTGTGCTTAACTGAGGCCCAGCTCTGGGTTTGTACCACCCAAGATGACACAGGTGACATTCCCCAAGCACCCAGGTCCTCGGCTTGCATTCATCTCTAGATGCTTTGGCTCTGGAATGAAGGCCTTTCAGAGGCCAACAGGGGCCTACTGCCACAATAAGGTCCTCCTGAAGGGAACACCTTGAAAATGGGGGTTTGGCAAAGACGTCTCAGGCTCCCGTTTCTGACCCTTTCCACCTTCAGAGGCACACAGTGGATTTCTTCTACAACTGGACATTTCACACATCTATGGACCCAATTCCTTTGAGCCATGATAAAAGGTTACCAGGAATGCCTTCCTTGCTGCAATTCCTAAGTAGACTTGGAGTGTGCAATCGCCAGTAGCACTGGAAGCAGGGCAAGAATCCATCTCATAATGGCAAGTTTAAAGAACAAGATGGGACAGTTGTAACCTTGCAGTTGGTTTCTAAGACTCCTTCTCATACCTGGGTACAACTTACCGTCCTTGTAACATTGTCACCAGGCACCAGAAGCCAAGTTACAGTCAATAACAAGCAACAGTATAAGTCAACATGTCTCCATTGGTGGGCAGTTTTTGAAGCACTGCCAGCCAAGGTCAACACAATACAAATCTCAGTACCCTACTTTGATTCTTTAATGGTATAGTGGGCTATCATGATAAAATCTATTCTCTCCCCTTTCTCAATCCTGGCCAGACTTGCTCATAGCCCTGCTCTGAGAGGGAGCAAAACTTTGAAATATACAGAAAGGTTCTAAACGTCTCAGAGTTTAACCATCTCAGAGTTGACCTCACTTCTTCACTATGGGACCCCACGGCAGAGTACCCAAACTCCCAATAAGCTTGGCCCCTACTTTATGTGTGCCAGATGAATTGTCACAGGTTTTACTACCCATGTAAGAAATGATTTTTTACGATTCCCAGCTGGTCACGTGGGTCTGCTTCATGCATGCTGTTGACCAACAGAGCTGTCAGGAAATGGAAAGTCCACGTCATTGCACGCTGGCCAGTATGAAGTTCCTTATGAAAAGGAACTGCGTGGTTCTTTCATCATATTGCAGCCATTCTCTAGAATTCTGCAGGAGCCCTGTTTGGGGAGATGGTTAAGATTGTGGTTGACTACAGGCCAAGGAGATGTTTGGCTGTTGCCGCCTTCCGTAGTCTCACGGGACTTGGCCCGAGATCTCGGGGGACTTGAGTGAGATTGCTGATCGGGTCTGCGCCATTTTGGTGGTGTGTGTGGTGCGTGTTAAAGTCATTGTTAGAGCCAGAGAGAAAAGTTATCAGAATAAAAAGCTGTTTGTTTCCAGTTCGCCTCTAAACTTCTTCCCGCGGCTTCATTGCTCCAAGCGGCCATCGCTTCAGGCGGCAACAGAATTCTCCTAGGAATCTCAACAAGCAGAGGCAAGCGTTTTCTCCTCCCTGGAGAACCTGGCTGACAGCCGCTTCTCAGATCACGGTGGCTCAGGACCCGTTTTGCCCCACAGGATGGTTCCGCAAGGTTCGAACCTTCATTTCTCCTAGACAGGCCCTGGCTATTCTCAGAACAATACTGTCCACATCTCCCGCCTGTCCGAGACTATCATTCGACTGCTGCCAACAAAGAACCTGTCTACAGCTGCCTCTCCACACAGAACATCAGTTTTCAGGCAAGGGTTGGAAAAATCCCAGTGTCAGGACAGTGAGTGGGAAAGTTTCAGAAATCTGCCCAGGTCCCCCACGTGTCTGGCTGCTCACAGAGGGCAGAGTGCTGCCCGTGACAACTACTCCCCCACCTGTGTGGGGAGTATTTGTTTTATTGGTATCAAAAGACATGGATAGAATAGATGACGAATAGGGCTGAGGATCAAATGGAGATTCCCAGTACAGGCATTGGGAACAGTAAAGGCTCAGTTGTAGAGGACAGAAAATGCTTTTCCACATGACCATCTCTCCCCTCGTGGCCTCCAAGTGCACAGAGAGGGGTGTGGGAGAAATTTAACAAGTGCCAGTTGGGTTGTACCAGTTGGCCAACCCTGTGAAGCGTAGCCAGCATAGGGCCATTAAAGCCGACATCTTCAACACCCAAGGCAGAGCAGATTGAGCCTTGAGACCCGAGAATCACCAATGTGGGAGCCTTGGGGGGGGTGGGGAGACTGAGGTGACCATGCCCACAGTGTGAAATCCAAGTCCAGTGGAACTTCCCAGAGGTAGTGATGGTCTCCTCTAGCCAGAGTATGTGGAATGGTTTCTGGGATTCTTTCAAAAGGTACTGACCCCACTATTGGCACACAGGGCCAGAATATCTGGCAGATAAAGATCAGAGGACATTGTAGGTGGTGGCCAGGAGGGTGTAGGATGACGGGAGTCCAACACCCCAAGAGGGACCAGACAAAAAGAATGCAGAAAGCTCCCACTAGAGGGCAGACAGTCTTCTCAGTGGGGTCTGCCAGGACTAAGTGAAAGGCCTTCCAGTAGCTCCAGGCTCCTTCCACCTTATCCAAGCCCAAGAACACCGAGAAGGAGTAAGTGTGACGTCGGCGCAGCTTAGAATTCCAGGGAACTGAGGAGGAACCAATTCTCCCCTCCCCTCAAAGAGCAAAATCCATCAGCTGCTCAGAGTCAAATGAGACATTCTGTCACGTGAGACTCCAAGGGAAGGACACCTCACAAAACAAAGCCTACGATACACATGGAGGTAAGTGGCAGTGAAATGCAGTGGCTGGTTCACACAAGCACATTCGTGTTCACACAAGCCCAGAAATCCAGCTCCTCACTTCCATTACATCCCATGAGCAAATAAGACTCGTTCTGTTTTCCCCCATCTAAGAGCAGCTCCTGCCAGGAGGTCCAACGCGAGGTCCATCTCACTTTACACGCTCACCCAACATTCTCTGGAAGAGATCTACGTTAGATATGTAGAAAGACATCGCCCTTTAAGTAGCATGTAAGGTGAGCGTCCTTCAACTTCTGCGCTCAGCTGTGGCTCCCTTGGGTAATTGGCTCAGGCATGATTGGGGAAGGCAGAGGGAACACGCCTGAACGGGATGGGGCTGTGTCGAGAATCGTCCCCCCCCAGGAGAGGGGCCAGTCTCCGTCACAGGAAGCTTCTGGCTGCAGTGGCCACTGCGCCTGTCTCTCTGAGGGGAAGCCCGTGTCGCATTCTGCAAAGGTGGGCTGCACGGGGCCAACCTCTAGCCCTCCTGTCTGCCTGTTTTCATGCGAAGTTACAACCCAGCAGTGCAGAGGTAGCAAAGCCTCGGCGGAGAGAAATGACAGGGGGTAGCAGGAAGTGTTGGTAGGTAAGTGACCCGACTCCAGTTCCCAGGATCAACAGCCCGAGATCCATTCTTCATTCCTCTAAATGGATCGCCAACAGGACAGAGCCCAGTCACCCTGCGTGTGACCGGCCAGCTCAACACGCAACCCTTCACTGGCTGCTCTCTAGCCTCACGGGCCCACCTTTGTTCTTTGGGTTTCTTGGGATCCCCTTCCCAGTAAAAATAGCCATATCCTAATCACCACAAGCTGGGAACATCGTTTTGACACACCCATCAGGAACTGAGGGACAGATAGGAGTGGGGTGGCTAATGAGGTGACTGAGAAGCAATGAGCAACCTGGATCATCCAGGAGATTATTAAACAAAGTTAATTAAGAGGCACAGGGAGGCAGAATTGAAAGCAAGATTTCAAAACACTCCCAGCCCCAATGCTGGAGGAGGGCCTGCAGCCCCAAGGCAGTAATGCCGGCGGCTTCTCAAGGGGGCTGCGACAAGGCAAGTTATTCTGTACAGCCGCCAGAAGGAAGGCCACCCCAAGAGTACCTTCATTTCCTCCAGTTGAGACCCTTCTCAAACTTCCAGTCTAACACTGAAAGAAACCCAGTCTTCATCTGCTGCATTCCAGTAAGAAATGCAGTACTTGTCCACAGCTGATGCAGTACTTCAAGTTGCACACTGGAAAGAATTTAGAGTCAGATTTAACTGGCACATTAAGGAGGCATGACCTTTTTCCCCCCCCTGGGATGCTGATCAAGAAAAAAAAGAAATGACATCCTCCTAGAATTCCAGTGTAGTTAAATGAAGACTTCACGTCAAACGTATCAGCACAGATGCCTTGAAAGAGGTGAACACTTAAACTAGGTATTCATTATGAATGTTTTCAGGGAAGTATGTAATCAAAAATATTCCCACAAAAGTATGAAGTCTACTGTGAAAGTTACAAGGTTTTGGTAGACCCATTGTGTAAAAATTATTCCCAGTAATTATAAATGGAATTATTTTCCCGAGTTCTTTTCTATACACCAAGAGAAACTGCTATTAATTTTTGTATATTGATTTTTTAATCATACTTGGCTGAATTTGTTCATCAACTCTACAAGCCCGAGTTGTTTTTTTTTTTTTTTTTTTTTTTTTTTTTTTTTTTTTTATGGCTTCTAAATGTAGAATCTTATCTGCAGGCCAATAGTTTGACTTTTCTTGTGTGTATCCCATGAAGTTCCTTATCTTACACTAAATGCTCTGGCTAGAACATCCAGTACTATATTGAACAGAAGTAATGAGTGAGGACATTATGGGTCTTGTTCCTGATTTTAGAGGAAATGGTTTCAGTTTTTCCCCATTTAGTATGATGTTATCTTTGAGTTAGTCTTTATGACATTGAAGTTCCTTCTACGTGTAGTTTCTTCAGTGTTTTCAATCATGAATTGGTGCCGCATTTATGAAAGCTTTCTCATTTTTTAATTTTTAGTTGTAGTTGGACACAATTTTTTTTATGTGGTGCTGAGGATCGAACCCAGGGCCACACACATGCTAGGTGAGCACTCTACCACTGAGCCACAACCCCAGCCTCTCTCCATTTATTGAGATGTGATTTCTCCTTAATTCTGTTTGATATATGCAAATTGATACATGGAATTCATCACAAACACTTGCATTCCCGGGTTGAAACCCACTTGACCATGGTGTACACCATCATCTTAATATGTTTTTGAATGTAGATTGCTAAATATTTCATTAAGAATTTTTGCATCTGTGCTCATCAGGGATGTGGTCTATAGTTTTCTTCCCTTGATGTGTCCTTATCTCCTTTCAGTATCAGGGTGATACTGGCTTCAAATAATGAATGTGGGAGTGCCCCCAACCTCGCTTTCTCCTTCACAGAATTTGAGCATTGGCATTAGTTCTTGAAGTGTCCAGCAGAACTCGGCTAAGAATCCATCTGGACCCAGGCTTGTCTTTGTTAGAGGCTTTCTATCTGGAGACACCTAAAATGTTCCTCTTCCCAGATGACCCAAGAAAGAATAGCCTACAACCAGCACTCTCTGACCTGAAGGGGCTCAGAGAAGCTTGCTCTTTGGAGTGGACCATTGGATCCTCGCTCTTCATGAATCCCATGTGGGCACAGCTGCCCAAGAGGCTGGACGTTTCTCCCTGCACCCCCACAGGTCAGCAAGCTCCTCCTGACCAACATCTGAGCTTTCATCACCGTGCTTTAGGGCAGCTACCTTCCAGGATTTCTCCATGAGCTTCTCAAAAAATGAGGTCAAGTTCTAATGTGAAAGGGGCCAAGCTCTGCACAGCAAGAACAGCTGCTCCCATATCATGAAGCAAGCTGGTGGCTCACTCACTTCCCACCTTAGGAGACTGGCAGCCCAGAACTACCCCCACTGCAGTGATAGAAATCATCTCAGAATGCTTAGAGAATCTTTCCAGCCCAGCAGGATGGGTGTGTTGATGTGACATGATCAACATCTCTCTAGACATTCTGGGCCAATCATGGAGGAAATCAAGGTGTTGATAGGGTTTTCTTCCTTTCTGGCTGCTCTATATAATGAGAACCAAAGAAAGTCAGTGGTTAACAGCAAAATATGTTCTGCCTTGCTTTATACCTCCACTAGGTGAGTTTCTAAGATGCTGTACCTACCATTGACTTTCAGAGAAATTAGCAGAACAAACTTCTGTCACCATGACTTAGTTGAGACAGTGTTCTACCCAAAAACCCAAAGACAGAGAAAATACAATCAGGGGTGTTCCATACAAATATAGGTCATAATTTACACTCAGGACACAAATCTTTGACATCAGTGAATTCCACCCCACCCATCCCCCAATCTTCAGGTTCTATGAAGTCAACAGAAGCAGTTTCCTTAGTACTCCTTAGCCTTCACTACCCAGGTAAGCAGGGCTCCCTCTTAGCCGCAGACACTTTGCATACTCAGTGGAATGGAAGGTCAGAGGGAGGGTTGGGTACAGACAGCCTACAATGAGCGACACTCCGCCCACAGTGGATTGTCTCCAACTGGGCTGCCAGAATGTTTCTGAATCAAGGTCAGAGTCATCCTACATGGATGGGGCGAATTCAAGGAGTGAGATTCTTTATGACCTCATTAGGGCGAGACTTAAGGAATCACCTCATTGCAGAGCTGCTCTGGATGCTAGGAACACCCGAGGTTAGCAAAGATCCGAAGGCCTAGCATAGTGTTTGTATGGACGAGACTGCCTCTTGTTATGGCCACGAGATCTTGAGCGCACCAAGATACTGGAGGCAGACCCCGAAGTATCATCTCCTCAGTGCCCAGCCCAGGAATCAGAGCCCCACATGCAATGCCCCCGAGAACATTCTCAATACAGGAAGGTGCTAGATTCCCTGGCCAACAGCACTGCACTCGTGGCTTGGGGTGTCAAAGTGACCAGTAGTCCAAGACCAGCGAGCTCATACTATAGTGTATCGATACAAGGGCTGAGAATCCTCCCCAAAGGAGCCCCAAGCTAAACATTGATGTCCTGTCTGCTGCTCACCATCTGGAGGAGGGCAAAGGGTTCATTTGGGGAGCAGCATTTTATAACCCCTTGGTTTTCACTGCTCAGAAGCCAGTTCAGGGGTGACTCAGGACCTTTCAGCACTTGAATCACAGGGTCCCCTCCAGGCAGGGTAGGTGCTATGAATACCTCTGGATCTTGCAATTGCCAAGGCAGAGGTAACTCAATCGTAGCAGGTGGTAACTCAATCGTTCCGTGTTTTATGTTCAAAAATTATTTAAATACACCAACATGAAGTACCCTCACTAGTGGCTGTGCAGATTCATATTTAAAGACATCAGAGCCATTTTATCTTCAGTCTGGAGCTCAATATCCTTCAGGATCATTGGCTGCTATGAAGACAAAACAAAGTATAGGAAACCCCACTATTGAGTTGCTTTGTCTTAATATGTTCCTCATCACAGTGAGGATAGTAAATGAAAATCTTACGAAATAATTCATTTCCAGAAGACAGGCACAAGCAAGCCCTTCAAGTGGAGTACACTGTCAGTAAGCTTAAGGGGACACTGCCTCATCACTGGCAATATCCTGTGGCACTAGACACTTCCGGTAGCAAGGAGGCTACTGGCCAATTTCTGCATTGGTGGGTGGGGTGGGAATCAAGCAGAGTGTCACCCTAGCTTTACACGGAGCAGTCCCCTGCCCACTTGGCTCAGTAAGGAACATCACTTCCAGGGTTCCATAAGGAGGACCCCACCTGTGCCAAGTCCTCCAAAGGGGCACACAGTTGCTCTACACAGGTCAGCTGCTCAGAGTGAATTGCTCTCCCTTCGTGCTTGACGCACAGGGGCCCCATTGGTAGACCCCAACCCCGAGACAAATCGCAGGTTTCTAACCTCGTTCTTTACTACAGAGGGAAATAACTGAACGTGCACAGATCCAAGCACCCAGGTGTGGGAATCTTGAAGACCCCAGTGCCACACGCCCACAGCAAGCACCGCACACGTTGTCAGCCTCCACTCAGCCTGCCTAGATAGTTGGTACCGAAAGAACTCCCCATGAAGTTGGGGTGGGAGAACCTCTCCTGGACCAACCCACGTATTCCTGGATAGGGAACTTTTCCTCAAATTCAAGGAGGGATTGTCATACAGGCAACCCAGAGGTTGACCCCGGCCTGTCCAGGAGTGTGGATGATGACCACAACTTCCACGTGAGTAAGATAGTTGGAGCATAGAAAGAGCATCAGGACAGAATCCAGTCCAACCTGTCACCTGGGCAAGGCTCTGCCTAGGGTTCTAAGCCAGAGACAACTTAGGAAACCTCATTCTGGATTCAACCATAGGGTCTTCGAGGAAAGGAGCACATTCTGCCAGGAATCACTAAGACGTGGAAGCCCAACAAGGATATGGAACATCAAACATTAAGGTCTTCACACACAAGATTAGATTCTGCTCAAATTCAAATGGCAAGTTCTTCTAGAAGCTTAAAAAATGACCAGAGAGCCGGGCGCGGTGGCACACGCCTGTAATCCCAGCACTTTGGGAGGCTGAGCAGGAGGATCGTGAGTTCAAAAGCCTCAGCAATGGGGAGGCACTTAGCAACTCAGTGAGACCCTGTCTCTAATAAAATACAAAAAAAGGGCTGGGGATATGGCCCAGTGGTCGAGTGCCACTGAGTTCAATCCCCAGTACCAAAAAAAAAAAAAAAAAAAAAAAAAAAAAAAAATGACCAGAAATACTGTTCCCATACTAAGTGGAAACTATGAGGCTTTGCATGTTCTCTCCTGAGCACCAAGGGAGGCGTGTGCCATGAGCAATATTTAGACATTAGCATCATGCAAATGTCGAAGCCTCAAGCTTCAGTACCGTTTCATTGCAGGCAACAGGTGAGTTGTAGGTTTCTACTACAGTTACAAAATCTTTTATCTAAGGTAGACCCAACTGTAGATCTCTACCTAATATGCACTCATCATTGCAGAGAGAGCATGAGTTTTAAGACATTCAGACAACCCTTAGCATGCAACAAAAGTAAGATATTCCTTCATGAAAATTGAGACATTTGGTTCTGGCCAACATTTATCAGAAGTACAAGTGGAGACAAAACTGAAAAGCTTGTAGCATCAAAAGAACATCTTCCCATTAGAGAGCAAAGGCCATCAGAATAAGAGGACAGATGCTAGGGAATCCTAGGAGCCTCGCTGTGGTAGGTGCAGGGCCTGTTCCCTCTTCCTGCGGGCAGAGCCCTCCTTGGGGCACAGCCGTGAAGGACAGCACCATCGCACCAGTTTGTTCTTTCAATCCATCATTCAGGCTTTGGCCTTCACCCAAAATTTAGGGGGTTCATCCCTTTGAACCAGCCTGGACTGCATTAGTAAGAACTACACAGCAGACAAGACATCACCAAAATGGCCCCCCATAGATAACGTCACACACAGCAGACAGCTCCGATTCTGAGGACGAGATCTATTCCGAATACGGGGAACCAGTTTCATCATCCCACTGTGTTTACCGCAGTCTCGGACTCTTTGTAGTGAGTGTCCAGGCTGCATTCATCTGACCACGTCTGTAGGGGCTGTCACAGAACCCCAGACACACTGCTCTCCCAGCGGAAGGGATGCAGGACAGCCACCGGCTGCTTCCTCAATACAAATAGCTGAGCTTATGATTGATCCACTGAAGCCACTGAATCCCAGCAGGGTGATGCCGTGACTGGCATGGCTTTAGAATCCTGTGCTCCACACTTAGTTTGTACCCATCTTCTCAAGAGGTGCCAACATTGACTGTAATGAGCATGGTCCTCAGCCTGCCTAACTGTCCTCTCTAGCAAAGGCACTCAAAAAGATGCGACAGCTGGCTCCAAATTTCTGCATTCAGCCATTTGCTTCTGTTACTTTAAGATGCTGTCTGTGGGGTATATCAGCATCCTTAGATCTGAGAGCCCAGTATGACCCTGGTGACAAGTCCTGAGTGACTCAGGGAAACTCAATACTTGTGCAACCAACATCCAGTGACAAGTACTCATCCGTTTCAGGGATGATTCTGTATGGGGAAGGACAGTAGGTACCTCAAGCACCTGTAATAACTAAGAACCCCCTTATTGAGATCAGGGAACACAAACTCAGTCACTCAATGACAACAGACCAACCTAGGCTGTGTTCAGCAGAGCCTGCACTCAATAGTCAAAGGAGATAGCTTTGGAAGAATTTCCCTCTGATGTCAGTACAGAGGCAGGACTTGCAGACAGATTGAGAACACCTCAAAAATCTGTCCCTGCATAAAAGCAATGAGCACTGACAAGTTTCTGAAGAATGAACTTTCAGTACCCTGGAAATAAACTGACAACAATCCAAGGAGTTAAAAATAGGTATTTGTGGTCTCTTGCCTTATTCCAGTCCTACTCTCCCAGCTGTTCAATTGCCTTGGGGAAAAAAAAATATCAAAAAGCTTCACAAGCATAGCAGCTTTGATGCCCCGATTAGAGACTGCTGGAGAAGCTGAACATGGACCCCCATGAAAAGCCCTGAACCCAGAGACTTACAGCTATTTGTTATGCCTGGCACCTATCAGTGAACTCCCTTTCTCAGCTTGTTTTTGACCTGACTTCAAGCTCACTCATTAGGAACAGTGCTATCCCCTTTGTCAAAGCATGGAATACGTAAACACAAATAAGCAATTGCTTAACCTCAACGATTCTTGAGGTTGCATTTGCCAATTGGGGAAAAATGAGAGATCAGATTTAAGAGAGGAGACTAAGGAATAGGATGCTCACCAACAACTTTGAGAAGCTCTAATATTTCTGGAACTTTAGCAGACCAAGTACATGGCTGTGCATGTGCCCAGGAGGGTCTTCTCAGGTCTCTCCTATCTCCCCTCCGGATGAACTAAAGGCTCCTCACAGAGGAGGAGACAGAGGCAAAGTGCTGGGTAATTGAAGCTGTGCCCCAACACTGGGAGTCTTCATGGTTCCAAGCATTGGACAGGAAATACCCATCCTTACTAGCCAAGATAACCCAACAGACTTCAGTGGCTGTGTATGCCTTAGACTTTACAGATCAAGTCAGAAAGTCTATACAATAAATTCTTAGGGTTGATCAAAGCTCATTTCCAGTGTCAATGATTTCAAATATCCAGTTTAGTTCTTGTGCTATAAGAGTCTTATTAAGGAAGTAGGAGCCTAATCCAACAGGATGGAGATTTGGGCCTACTTTTTCTTCTAACAGACGCACAGTCTCTGGTTTAATTCCTAGATCCTTGATCCATTTTGATTTGAGTTTTGAGCATGGTGAGAGGGGTTTAATTTCCTTTTGTTACATACGGATTTCCAGTTATCCCAGTACCATTTTTTGAAGAGGCTTTTCCCTCCAATGTATGTTTTTGGCACCTTTTAAAATAAGATAGCTGTAGTTGTGTGGGTCAGTCTGTGTCCTCTATTCCATACCATTGGTCTTCCAGTCTATTTTGGTGCCAGTACCATGCTGTTTTTGTTACTATTGCTCTGTAGTATAATTTAAGGTCTGGTATGGCGATGCCACCTGCTTTACTCTTCTTCCTAAGGATATGTATGTCATTACCTTAAGTGCATGTGTGAAGACACAAATGGTGTGAATATACTTTGTATACAGAGATGTAAAAATGTGCTTTATATGTATATTATGAATTATAATGCGTTCTACTGTTATACAACTTTAAATAAGTGATTAAAATATCCAGTTAAACAAAAACTATGAGTAATAGAAGTATTACCTTCCATAACAAAGAAAATATAATCCATAGTATCACTGAGGCAGCCCAGATGTACTACTAGAGGTGGGGGAAAAAGTTCACTTTAAGGATGCCTATTCCAGCTTCTGGGCAAGAGTGAACTTGGCTATGAGCTTGCAGTTGGTAGAAGACAGTGGTACCAGAAAACCACTAGAGAAGTCAACAGATGTTCAGTGAGTAGTTTGGGGTTATACATGGATAGTTGAGAGATGAACAGCTTATGCCTAAAGTTTACGATACCATATTGTGCAAGTGTTTGATATGATTTTAAAAAATAACCAGTAGCAGCAACCTGCAAGCAGTGACCTAGTTGGAGTAGAACTTCATACATTGATGCACTTCTACTTGAGCATTTTTGTAGTTGTACTTGCTGATGGAGGTGATGTTGAAGGCACAAATGACCGTGCTTTAGAAAATACAGTAGGAAGATTGTCAAATGGAGGAACAAAGTATTAATCCTTTCAGGGAGAAAAGGCTGCCATGCTTTAACCTAATTCATTTGGTGTTTGGAAGGGGAGGGGATACCAGTGATTTAACACGGGGATGCTTTACCACTGAGCCATATTCCCAGACATTTTCCTTTTTGAGACAGGGTCTACATATATGCTTAGGGCCTCCCCCAAGTTGCCCAGGCTAGCCCCAAACTTGTGATCCTCCTGCCTCTGCCTCTTGAGTTGCTGGAATTATAGGAGTGCACCACCATGCCTGGCTGGTATTTTACTCTTTGCACCAAGGGATAAGGCAGTATACAAGCAAGGGCTAGTTTCAGTGATACTCTGAAGGTTGCCTTCACCGAAGATTAATAGCATACCTTCACTAAGTTTGTGATGTTTAACTTTTGTGCTGTCAGTGAAGCCACGGGACCTTCCATATATTCCTATCCTACAGCCCATGACACTGCTCCATTAATAAAGCGTTAGACTTGAATAACAAGCAAGCACCTTAGATGACCTTCCAATATGTAGGTGTGCCAGAAGTTGGAAGTTAGTGGGCCTGAACTTTTTAGGGGTGGCTATGTCAGTGGCCTGGGTATAAGAGAACATCACCTGTGATTATCAAGTTGCCACACCTTGCAAATGCCCATCAGGAAGCAGGTGGCCCAATACTTGGTGCATATTTTTAAGACTTTGGAGGCAACACACCTTTGTATACACACGTGTTTAGCTGCTACTCAGACCCACTTGCCAAGCAACCTAAAAGCTAGCGATCTGAAGTAGAATCCAGACCAAGAATGGGCTGGACAGCAGATACGCAGGGTCTTCATGGAATAGGAAGATCAGATCCTAGAGTTGTCTATGATAAAGAGATGCCCTGTGGAGCTTGGTACAATCCCAGTAAGGAAACCACAATCTAGACACCTAGGGTACCAGCACCAGTCAATACCCTATTTTCCTCAAAACTAGTTGATTTGCTCCTGGGCTCTGCCAGAGACCAAATGGCCATTCTACGACCAAAAGATTTAGTGACTCGTAAAACCCAGCTCATGAGGGACAACTTCAGGTCACAGGCAAGCACCATGAGGGTGCATCATAAAACAAGACCAATTCTGAGTAACTCTAGACAACAGTGTATTGAATGAACCAGTGGTTCAGAATCCCATGGTAGGTATCTTCTCCCATTGCTTTGCTAGTTATCAGTCCACCTGCAGTCTTGTAGAAGTGTCTGATGAACTGAACGTGCAAACAGGTTTAAATGCAGCTTTCTCGGGCTGCCCCAATCCTAGGAAGGGGGCGCTAGATCAGCATCATTCACTGCAGAGCCTGAAAGTGAGTAGACTAGGAAATCCTGACAGGGTGACTTAGAGGCAACGTTATTTTTTCACGAAAGTACGATTGTTACGATCCATGCATGTTCGTGACTAGTCACCAAGTTGGCTGTGAGGCAGAGACAGACCAAGATCGAGGGCACCGGCCTGCCTCAAGCCACCCCACGCTTGCCCCCTCATGGCAGGGGATCACGATGGCAGGAATGAAGACTGTCACAGGAGGTTTTCCCCAGGAAGCAGAGGGATTCTTTCCTGCAGGAGATTTACTAGGAATTCCTCTTAGACCACCACCTGAAGGTGGACAATTCAGGACTGGGACAAGAGGCTGGGCTGAGATACAATCTCAAAAGGGCCATTTCCAACCCTACAGGGCACTCTGGAGGTAGTTTGGGAAAACCCTGAGGCCATCTAAGGCGGAAGGGCCACTCAGACTTCCACACTGGGTACTTGTCAGTCATCCCAGGGAACCAGCTCTGTTCAAGCAAGAAGGCCGTCTTCCAGAGTGTTCCCAGAAGTAGAGGCAGCACACCAGGGTGCCCACAAAGCCATTCTTGAGCTTCAACATCGGCTTCACCACTTTGCTAAGTACTGTGAGAACTGTTTTCTGATGTCAATCTAGCCCCAGTGAGAGGATGAGAGAGCCATCGGTTCTGTCAACATCGTTCACCTTTTGCTAAGTACTGTGAGAACTCTAGTTTTCTGATGTCATCCGGGATCCAGGGTAGCCCCAGTGAGAGGATGAGAGAGCCATCGGTTCTGTCAGCTCCTAGCCTAGACCCTGTAGGGTGACAAATTCTAGAGACCATTCGAGTCACTTATGTATGATTTCATGTTACGTATCAATGAAGCTTAATCAATGAAGTACACATTCATTTCAGCTTTGTGTCCTTCCCAGGTCCACACCCCAGGTTCTAAACTGCAGGACTCCTTCAGGAAATGCTCCCGAGCCTGCAATAAGCAGCTTTATCAAATGTTCAAGTGAGACAAGAACTAGTCATTGGAATAAAGAGATTCATTAATACCTGTGTTGTCTTTCGCACGTTTTAAAGAATATGCTTAGACATCCGAGAAAAGGGGTTTTATCCATATAGGTGTGGTCTGTCTCATTCCTTGCCTGTGCAGCCAATTAATGGGCTTGGGGCCCCCAGACCTAGAACTATGGGGCACTTGATCTGTACTTCCACTAAGCGAATGACTTGGTAGCTCATTACACAGTATTGCCTTCCACTTCCAAGGAAGGCAGCTCTGGAACAAAAGTCAACTCCCTGTGTCACTCTGAGCCACAACCTCAGGCAAGTGATGAAGGAATGGCACCCAGCACATTGTTGTGACCCTACATCTAGAGAATTCCCCAAGTCTAAGACCTTTCCTAGAAACCATGGCAGTTTCTACCCGAATTCATTTCAGTTACCCAAGTCGAGTCTGGGCGGTAGAGACATTTAAAGCTTTGCCCCATCCTCTGCACTGCCCTTCCCGTTCTTTCATCCAAAGCACCAATCTCAGCCAAGATCAGCATTTATGACACACTACTATCCATCTCCCAGCACCTCCTGGGCACTTATGCAGGTCTCATTTTATAAACACCACAAATCTTTGATCTTGGAGCTCATGAACTCCTGTAGGTCTATTCTGAAGTCAGAGCTAGGTTAACATAGAAGATAGACTTATTTGGACAGTGGCTCTCTGGGTCTAGTCATCTAGCAGTACCACCTCGGAAACTATAGACTTAAGCTATAGTCTTAGTTTTGCAGACAAGCATCTGGTCTGCGGCCCACCGACTTGGAAAGTCATGAGCTATTGGGACCAAGAAATTATTATCTAAATCATTTGCAAGAATGGAGTCCTTGGCTTGCTTTAGTCAAGATGGATAAGGTCAATCTTTGCTTTTGGTCATAGCAGCCACACATACTCTGTATGTGGATAACTGAACAAAACATACACCCTTTACTGTATCATTCTGAAGTGCTCAGTAAATAGCTTAAAATCTATTCTATCTTCTGAGTTTGGTTGTCAATTCAAACCCATGGTCACCAATAGTGCTATAACTGCCATACCAGGAGACATTCTGGTGGAAAAGCACAAGTACCACATTTGAAAAGACATACCAACAGTCCAAGAGGCAAGTAAGATGCCTAATATTGCTTCTCTCTCAAAGCCCTTCATATGCCCAGAAGGCACAGGGAGTCAGTGATTCCACTGGATAGCTTAGGGCACCAATCAGCAGTTGCCATTACTCTTAAATACTTCCTTGACTGTCTTCCTCCCAGCCCATTTGTCTGCTCACCTTAACACTCCACTGAGGAGCTGTCCACTTTAGTCTGCCCAGTTTCATCCCATCTTTGAAATTTATTCTAACTCTTCAACTCAGCCAATCAAGCATTTTGTATCAACCCAAACTGCTCAGCACAAAAACATTTCTGTTCCTTATTATATCACCCATCAGCAGCACTTGACACAAATGACCTCTCCTTCCAGGAGCCACTTTCTGGACATGACTTCTAGGGCACCTGCCTCCTTGGTCCCACCTTGCTGACCATTTCTTCTCAGTACCATGGGGCATTTCCTGCTTTTGTTCCAGGTATCTTAATGGCACTAGGGACGAAATCCATAGTGTCTCACTGACTAAACAGGAAAGAAATCTGATCTGAGCTCCACAAATGGCGACCGTCTCCACTGGGAATATTTGATCTGACACCACAGTCAGACTCATACTTACTTAGCATCACAGTAGTAATCATGATGGAAAAAACAAGCACCCAAGAAAGGCATAAGCTTTTTTCTATCACATTTAACACCATGATGTCCCATTAGAGGATCATTCATTATCAAATCTAAACCTCTGGCCACAGTTCCAAAGAACCTCTCTCGTGTACCTTTAACTCTCTCGGTACAACTGTCATTTTATTTGAACTAAGATTTTTCCATAGGAATACTTCAGTTATAAATTCCAATTTTAATGAAAATTGAACAAGGGACACAAGATTATCCAAGTAAGTGCCTATAAAGATCTTCCCCCTGATCCCCTAAAAAACGTCTTTCAAAGATCGGAAGAAAGCACCCTGAATGCATGCTCAGAGCAGGACTGGACAGGACAAGCATGGCTTTTTCCTCTGGAATTAATGGCAGCCCAAGCAAAAGGATGCTAAGCACCTTCATCTGGTAGACAGGGGAAGTTGGTTTCCTACAAACATCTTTGGAAGCCATAGAATTACAAAGATAGAAGGTATTATCAAATGCTTTGTGGGTGGAAAGACCGAGAACCAGATGTGTGCGATGTTCTCTGCCTTGCCTTCCTTCCAGCGCATCTTTAAGAAGATTACAGTCACCAGCAGGGGGCAGTCATGCCAGCTCCACCACTGCTCATAGCACTGCCCTGGTTGAGGGGGAGTGAGCGGGCCCTTTAAAGGCTTTGCCCGCCCCAACCCTCTGGTGGTTTCTGCTCCATTTTTGACATCTGGAGTCCTACCATTTGAGTGTAGAGAAGAAAATTCATTGCCAGCCAGCAGCTTCATTCCAGACAGCCTACAGGCCACCTAAACACACCCACAGCTTACCTCACCTGGAGGGACCCTTACGGGAGGAAATACCCATTTCCTAAGGACATTCACTATGATTAGTATTTCTAAATTAACTTGGTCCAAAGGACCAGAGTCTCCTATGGCCCGGAGGAGCCTTTGCCTTTTCTTCAACGACAAGGCACAAATTTATAGTTACTTTCCCAGGATCTGAGGAATACAGACTCAATCCAGGCCATCCCTCGTGGAATGCCACCTGCCCCTCCAAAACCAACAATGGCTATGAAATTCTTGTAACTTTTCACCCACTTCCATCATTGACAACACTGCTTCAGCAGTACACAAACTCAAGTTTCTAATAGGTGAAATGGAAATACAAGTCTGTTCTTATGTGACAAACCAATCATGCAATTGAGGACACTATAAACAGAAGCTCACCAACTAGGACCAGGGTCAACAGTGGTCATTGAGTAAATCCCATGTATTGGCCACCAACAATAGTTGGATTGTTCAAAGCCAGGGATTCTGGTTTAGAGATTCACCCGAAACACTAAACAATTTACAAGCATGTGACAGGATCTAAAAGATCCAATTTTCATACTTTAGCCAGAGAGATCTAGTTAAAAATTGAACCCTGATTATTAAAGAGATTTTTATACATGTAAAGTTTGCTTTGGGAAGATAATGGTTTACTTTTGGGGGAGTCTGGAAAAAGACACCTGAAGATAATTGGGTATTGAAGAGTCCGATCCAGAAGAGGCGGCGGCAATTCCCAAACGATAGAGTAAAATGGGCTTAATGGTAATCTCGAGTCTTCCCGAGGGAGCTCATGCTGTCCTTAGTAAGGTGTCTATTCCAGAGGGGTGGGAGGAGTATCAGACGAAAGCACCAAGAAGAGCACCTGCTTGTGGAGGAGGCAAATGAAGGACAGGCAATATCAAAGCCACATGGCAGGTGACAGCCTTTGTGCTAGAGTTGTGTCACCTCGGGAAATGCCTTACTTGATGACTCTGGCGACTGAAGAGCAGGACCTTCACCCAACAGTGCCATTTATATTTTTTTAATGTTTATTTAGTTGTACAGAATGCCTTTTACATGGTGCTGAGGATCGAACCCAGGCTGCGCTCGTGCTAGGCGAGCACTTTACCACTGAGCCACAACCCCAGCCCGCCATTTATTTCTTATAAGCCAGAAAGGGGCAAAATTTCTTAAGGACCCCTCATGTTCAAAACTTCCAGGCAACCCTGACCAACGGCTCAGGAGATTGAAGAATCACCCAATGAAACATGTGGTCTGCACGTACTCAGGATTCTCCTTCCTGTGTCTCCCTTAGAGTTGGACATCACTAGCAGCACAGCCCTCCGACCAAGCACTTCTTCCTTCTTTTGACTATTAGTATGATGGGGGCCTTGGGTAGAGGGTACTGGTACCCAAGCTCATAATCAATATTTCCCACCTAATGCATGAAGGGATTGACCAGGGTTCGATCAGAACTGGAGACCATTCTGGAACACACAGGATATGGGATGCCCCTTCATTGCTTTTAGAGGGTGAAGGAAGATTCAAGCCATATGGAAAAAATGGTTAAGAATAAACATCAGCATCATCCCAGCCCTCAACAGACCCAGTCATGATTGCTATTTAACTCCTTTGGGTGTATGTGCAGTCATTTGGTGCAATCAATTGGCAACTAGCTGGGTAGAGAGACTGGAAATTCTCATGAATTGACAAGAAAGTAGAATATCAAGTCACCAACCGTAGTGTACGCTATTCACTAAGAGACCTCAATAAACACCTGAAAGTCATAAAAATGTCTAAGAATCCGAGTCAAGACTTGAATTTTGAGATGTTCAATCATTCCTCCTGGGGAAACAGAACTGGAGAGGCCAAGACGACAGGAGCAGCCCTTGGCTGGCCACTCATGTTCACGAGAAGTCCACCCTAGAGAGTCCATGGCCCTCAGATGGAGGCAGAGCCATCTGTGCCAAATTCTCCGTGGATAATGAAGCCTGGGAAGTAGTCTCATTTGATAGAGGAAGATTACTTAAGATGGATCAGGACTAGTTTTTCTGATCTGAGAACACTTCCATACCCAAAACTATGATGCAAGTCATTTCAAGCTTGTATTAGAAAAACTTGAAGAGGACGAGAGGAATAGTAGCTAAAGACAATGGCAGCTACCCAGGACTCTGTCCCAATATTTCCTCCATTCCCACCAATTCAGAGCAAGAACATATCGAACGGCAAAATACTTATGCCCTCAAGGCAACTTGAGGAAAATGCCAAATTTGAGTTCTAGAATAACATCAAATGTCAGCAAGCCATCTCATGATTCTTTACCACTGCAAACCTTTATGAGCAAGGCCATGTCCAAGAAACAGGGAAGAGGGAAGTTGGGAAGTAATGAAAGGGCTCAAGATTAGTAGAAGACCATCTCCAAAAGACCCAAGTCCACCTTAAGGATCATCAGCACATGATTTAAAGGGTCATTTTTGAATGTTGGCTCTTGAAGATGGCAAAAAGAAGGGTCCCATTTGGCAATTCAGCAACAGAAGAGTCAAGAAATGTATTGAGAAAGTTATACCTTACCAAAAGCCTCCAAATCTCCCCCAGATGTGGATGTTACCCTCTGAGAGGTATAAAAGCCATTTTTTCTCTGGGCTATTTTTTTTTTCCTGCTTTCCGGAGGGTAGAAAAAGATCTGTTTTTGGAGGTACTGCCTCCATTATTTCATGGTACATGGTCTCCATCACTTCATGGGTCAAGTCACCCAGAAACCAAGGATTCATCATGTTCTCTGTATCTAGGCCCCTGAAATCAATGCACATGCCTATGCACAACACCAAGATTAGTACAGATTCAGAAGTGGTGGTCTGTTCAAACTGCACAGAATGAAAGACTCATCCCAATACTCCAGAAAAATTCCTATATTAGATGCCTTCCTTCTAGAAGGACAAAAGTTGGCATTCACAGCTAGCATTTGGCCCCAATTTCCTCAGTCCTAGCATGACTCGTTGGCAGCTTGTAAGAGCCAATTGTAGGAAAAGAGCTGGCACAAGATCAGCAAGGAAGGGAACCTCAGAATGTCGGGCACTGAGGGCAGCCGTGTAGCAAATGCCCATCATGGTTGGTGGTACTCAGACATCATTCAGATCCTCCTTCAAGGACATATGTGGTGCTTCTTGTTGGGATATGCCATCTCCATACACTTTTCAGCCCTTTTTAGGTGTTACCTTTGCTACAGAGAGCCACCTTGCTCCACATCATTCCCTCTGAGGGTATCTCACATCCAATTACCTATCAATGAAAGTGTATAGAAGTCATTTCATCCCAATACAGAACATGGACTTAGGCAGTTCTAGCTCCAGAGCTTCTCATCTGAAGTTTGAGTCGTACTATCCTGCAGCCTCCATGGAAAAAGTGCCCTATGGACACTGAAATTCCCCAATGAGGAAAAACCAGAACAGGTTCCTTGTTTGTGAAACATGGCCAAGCCATCTGCAGAGTTACCTTCTGCAAAAACTCCTAGAATAGATTCTCAGAGGGGGAATACACAACCAAGTGATCAAGTATCTACCACTTCCCATCAACGCATAAGTTAGGTAGGCCCAACAAGAATCCATCAAGCTTTGTAAGTGAAGCATGAGCAGGACCAGAGTATACAAACAATGCACCCCCATGACTCCACTATTAAGTCAGCACCCCTCTTAGCTAAGCTTTATGCACCAACATGGGACTCGTTACACTTAGCTGAAGAAAAAGCACCAAGGTTTACCCATTAGTGCAGAATGGGTATCCTTAAGATGAGGAATAGGATCCCAATAAGCAACACCTATAGCAATTTTCTTATCTATTTTTTGTAGAAGAAGATAGCCAGTGTTACAATAAATATAAATACACGAGCAGTAGCACATGGCCTGGCCAACTTGGCAGAGATTTAAGATTGGAAGATTTGGAGCAAGAAATTCTTGGACAGAAGATATAGATGGACATACAAAACTAGGCTCAAAGCAGATCTTTGCATCACATGTTAAAGCCTGCCAGAGCATACCTACCACAGAGAACATACTTAACCAGTTAGACAAACTGACCTTGCTGGTTGATATCAAGCCAACCTTGGGATGGCCCAGGACAGAATGGCCACAGCGACAAGGTATCTCACATTCCAAGGATGATCTAACTACCACCACCTCTAAGTATCTAACTTGCCAACATGAGGCATTGGCCCAGCTCCCAATTCAGCTCCCTTCCTTGTGGTGGCTAACCAACTGGCTGCTTGGTAGGAAGCTGACTACCATAGGTTCTTGCAACTCTGGAAAGGCCAGTGTTTTGTTCTTGCAGGACAGACACATTCCCAGTATATGAAGTTTCTACCCCCAGGAACTTAGCACTGTTTCCTGAAGGCTTGAAGCATTCAATCTATAAATCCGGTGTCTCACAGAATACACATCAGACCTGGGCATATACTTCAGTGGAAAAGGTGTAGCCAGACTAAATGGAATCCACTGACTAGATCACATGCTATGAGTCAGCTGCTAACTTTGCTAACCTGATGGACAAAAGGGTGGTATCTCAACGCTCTTTTAGCAGGCCATCTCTGATGCTCTAAATACAAGATTCTAGCCTCCAGGATGCAAAATCATTTCGATTCAAGTACTTTCAAATTGTACTGTATCACTAATCAGAAGTATACCCAGCACACTAACAAGCAGGAGTAGCCTACTTACCATCCCTCCCAAAGGTCCACTCAGAGAACATATGCTTTCCATCCTTGCAGTTTCAGAAATCTGCTCTAACCCTGCAGAGCCCAAAAGAAAACATGTTTATGCCAAGAGAGGCTGAGCTCCTTGTGTCTAGGTACCAACAGGCAGAAGGAAGACTCACCATCTTGTCAGATATTGGACTTCAATAAGACAATCTAATGTCACAGTTGGGGCAGGGAATAATGTTTAGTGCACAAGTGACCCACTGGTATTTCTTGGTACTCCTAATTTTGACAGTAAATGGACAAGGAAAGCATGCAACTCCAATCTGAGAGGAACATGGTACCAGGGGAGCAAACTTCAGGGATCAGAGTAGTCAATGACAACCAGGTAAGCCAAACAGGATTGCTGAAGAGAGCAGGAATCAAGACAGGATGATAGAGGTGGTCAGTGATGAAGAGTCACCATCAGGACACAGTGAGTGTTGCTGATGACGATGGCTAGAACAGACTGTAGTTTGTCCCACTAACCCTCCTTTCCTGGGTTTCTCCTAAGGAGATCCATCTGAACTGTGGAAGAACCATTTCTCCAACATGTGAAGAAACTGATCCAACGCGGCCCAGAAAATGGGCCATAATAGACGAGCAGATGCATCACACGGGTCTCCCTTTAAGGGGTGACTTGTTCTGCAAGCTGTGAGGATACTTTCAGCAGATAGGAATGGCCTCAGTGGCAGAAAGCCACCTCCCCTAGATCATGACTTTCCAGGAGTAGCCACACCTCGTGACTGAGTGCAGTATCAAGGCCTCGTTGGCTGAGTCCAACACATCACAACTCCGAGCTCATGGGGGACCCTCTGAGGCCGTCAGAATTGCACTGCAGGCCAAGTTTCTTCCTCTGTCCAGTCCAGCTCCTGCCCCACCCCTCGTACAAATACAGGTCCCAAAGCACAATCCTGAATGAGCACACTGCATGCTATGCTTTGTCAGTGGAGCTTCAACAAGAACCCCAGCGATGACAAGGACTGAGGGACGTACAGCCTCCTTTGAAAATCTGAGGAAGGAGCGATTCCAGACATAATAGGTCCTCAAGGAACGGAGCATCTAGAGAACTTTACCCTTGCCAAGTTACTGAATCTTTCTCCCCAACTTTATAGATGTCTCCTAGGAGATAATATAACCTGGTGGGTTTATCATGTAACTAGCACTATAAAACTTGGAAAATCAAAAATATCACAGAAAAACTCCTGTTTACCTCCATTTACCTCTACTATGCGTTATGCGTTACAGCAGTGGACTGTAATTGATGATGCATCTAGCATCTGGAGTACTGTGCAAACCGAACTATGGGACCACCCCCGTAAGTCAAATCTGTGCAAACATTCCACGTTCTGTTTACTTCTTACAGCCAAACACCGGAAATAACCCTGAGGTCAAAAATGGAATGACTGATGCCTTAAGGCATGAAGTATGCTGTGAAAAGTCACTCCTTGAGGTCCTCCTCCACGTGGTACACAGCTCAGCATCTGCCCTCTTCCTTCCATTTCCTGGTCACATATCCAGGTTTACAAGGCAGAATGGTAGGGTTTTACTTGTAAATGGAGAGCTTATTTCAGAGGGATAAGGGATCTTCTGCACGTATCTTTAGTTTTCCCAAGCCCCTTCCTCTGCTGTGTGAGAGCCTTTAAGGATGAACACTCGGACATTGAAGACAACTTGGCTTTTGCCTGCTCTTTCAAGGAGTTCGAGAACGAGAGAGACAATTTTAGTACATTTAGAAAGTTGTTCCAGGGAACCAACCTGCCGACCACTCTTTTCCACTGAAAGCGAGACCTGGCAGTTAGGTAGATCAACTCCAAAATCCCAAGGCTTTCTAGTCCCAACCAGGCACCCTTTCTGTGCTAAGCTCCACGTTCACTCTATTTTCCTGTTGGAAATTGAACATTCTGCCTGTAATGTGCTAGACAGCCATCACCTACCTCAGGACTAGACCTGTTATATGCACAGGTTTGAGAAGGTCCTTCTAAAAACACTTGGTCATAGACATACCATTTGAAAGGTATTTGGAAAATGGAAAGAAAGCGTTCATGGAGCTGCACATTGTAATGTGGACAAATTGTGCTCACATTTTGTGGGGAACCAATGAACAAGGCAGGTTGTCACATTAAAGGTGAATCTGAATGGACTACACAGTCCACCTTTGGGATCTTATAGCACACAAGAGATCCTTAAAAATAGCATACACATAGGCCGAGAGTAGGAAGAATGTTCAAGAATAGATGTTTTTGTATTCCAAATATGAGTACATCTTAATCTGAAATATTCCCTTTTTTGTCTTTTCATCCAAGTAGATCTGTGAGAGTCAATAAAAATAATGATGATGATAACAAAAAACCTTATTAGGCCATAAAAAAATAGCATATGTACATGTAGTGGCTCCCCCTCCTCCACAGGAAATCTTAACTAAGCTTGTCCAGAAATCTTCACCATGGCTGATTTTAGGACTGTCGGCTAAGAGTCTACAGAAGATTTCAATGTAGATAAACTTCCTATTCTCCTGTTGCCCTATTTCACTTGGCCACTGGCCTGGAAGTAATCAGCACTTCAGTGCTAGACACGCCCTTGTTTTTCCACAAACATTTATCCAATATAGTGGTTTGTAGAAATTTGTTTGCAAATACAAAGTGGGGAAAAAATTGGTTAACAAGGCTTCTGGCCTTGAGCTGGAGCTTCAGAGCTGTCTACATTTCTAAAACAAGTTACTAATTGGGCTCCAGGGTAACAGCTAGCGGGGGAGGAAAGAAAGGGGAGAAGCTCCCCTTTCTCAGGTTGTTGTCCTTGAAGGGTTAACTTGCCCAGAACACTGAAAGAAAACTGCTTGTGTGTGAGGCTCTAAGCCCCTCCCCTTATATACTGGGTATAAAATTCTCAAGCTACCTGAACTCAGGGTTCAGGAGGTTGATTGATTACAGCAAGAGCTGTACCCTCAGCCTGGCTACAGTGAAATAAAACTATTTCCTGCTATTTTGGGTGCCTTGCCTCATCTGTCCCTACAACACTCATAGGAAAGCCAGGCACACGGTGATGCTCAAGTATTCATGCCCTTGAATGGAAGGGAACAGAGGCAATCATGACACACCAAAAAGCTCTCAGACTATTCTAGCAGTCACAGGGCACATCCAAGGGTTACTATAAAAAAAAAAAAAAAAATACATTCTGATCCAACAGCCTGGATTTCAGTCCATGAACCACTCCTAACTGACCTCTACAGGCAGTCTGCTTACCAGGCCAGCCTCCATGAGCTACAGTGGCTGACTGGCCAGAGCACAGAATCAACATGCACGATCTGCAAGCCAGCTCAGGAAGGCCCAAGAATCTTCCATGACTTAAGTACAGAAATCCCAGAACTTAACAAGGTAATGAGGAACAGATCTTCAGCCATCTGCCTACACAGAAAAATACTTTATTAAAAATGGTCCTAGGCCTTTTTACAAGCCTCCTGGGAGTGAGGTAAACTGTTTCCATCCAGGCCTTTGATCATCGCAGAGCTCCAGGCTGGACCCATGGCTAAGCACACACGTAGGCAACTCCAGAGGCGCAGGAGTGACCAAGTTCAACCAAGATCAATACAAGGTTCTTATTGAAGCTTTTGAAGAGAACCAGTATCCAGGCACTGGTGAGAGAGAAGAACTGGCTAGGCTGACCCAGATTCCTGAGCCTCGAATCCAGGTCTGATTTCAGAACCAGAGAGCTTGAAAACTCAAGAGAAGCCAGAGAAACTCTGGCAGGGAGGCCGCTCGGGCACAGGCCCCTGTCCCAGGCCCAGCTCGGCCTCGGCGTCTTTGCTTACAACTACTCGGGCCAGGAGGGCCTTCTGGGGACTCGGAGAGATGGACCACTTCTCCTGTGAGCTGGAGCATGCTCCTGGCCAAGCTCTCCCCTTGGGGCACACTGTTGTGCTGGACGTGGCCTTCCCTGGCCCGGAGACTGCAGCCTGCGTGCAGGACAAGCCTTCTGGAGACCCGAGTTCAACCTTGTTCTCACCTCCTGCTTCCCCAACAGTCCTTCCCACAGCTGGATGCTGGTGGTGCTGGGACTCAAGTTTGTCTGGAGGCACCTGAGCTGCTGCTGCCTGGGAAGTGGGTCCTGCATGGACTAGAGCAGTATCATTGTTCTGGGGAGTTACAGCCAGGAGTGGCATCTGGGTGTGTGGAGCCTGGGAGCAGCCAGCACTGTCCCCTCCAACAGTTCTGTCTGCATCCAGCTTCTTTCCCTCTGCTCTGGTCTCAACCACAGCCAATGACTGAGTGCCAGGAGCAACTGATCCCTCCCTCAGGGAACCTTCTTGGTGCCGTAGAGTGCCCGGCCTGCACTGCAAGCTGCTGACACAGCAAAATGGAAAATGACCTAAGTACATTGTCTTCATTTCTCTGAAAACTATGTCCCTAAGGAAATGCAGGGGGGAAAGTAGGCCAAGGACCTACAGGGTTTTTGTTTACATAGGAGAAAGGATTTTTGAAAAAATTTATCTCCCCTTCCATTTCGTAACTGCCTAGACATAGAATACTTACAATGTCCTGCAAAGTAGACATGGGGCTCAGGGACAAGATGAAGATTGCTCTGAAGAAGTGCATTATTCTGTAACTAATAAAGCACAATGATTTGTGCAAAAAAGAAATGGTCCTACATGGTCCAGTGTCTTTTCTTATGCCCAAGTGAAGACCACCAAGTCTGCCGCACAATAAACTCACTCAAAAGCAGGTAACACATGATTATATCCCCAATGACGAGTTGCCCTGGATTCAGTTTCTAAGGAGACTGATTTAGTATTCCATGTCCAAAATGAAGTCATCAGTAAGTGTATGTGTATCTTCCATAGAAATAGAAACCATCCAACTTGCCCTTTATAATCACCTGCCCTATGAATTTCTGACTTGGTTAGGCACCCCCCACTATCATGGGAAGCAAATCCTTGCAACAAATATCCTAATGTCTGATCCTCTGAAGAAATCCCAAGTGATACAGGATTCACTTATGTCTTCTCAGCTGCTTAAAGTGGTTTCAACTCAAGCAGCTGGTTTTGATTCAAGGAGTACCTGGTCAGGTGTAACTGTTACGTCACTGACAGTACTACTTTCTCCCTCAACATCTGCTCAAACTAGATATGAAACAAAGCATTCCAGAGGAAATTAAAGTCATTTAGATTCACATCCCTGAGCAGGAACAAGTCCGTGCTGGGATATACAGAGAGGACATCTTAACTTTTAGCTACAAGTTTCATGACAAAAATCAAGTGGTGAAAAGAATTCAAAGAAAAAGGGAAGAATGAAAAAAAATTCCAGGCCCTAAGAACCAGTTATCCATGGAGATAGTTTTGGGGAGGAGGCTGTCTTATGTGTGCTAATACACACTTTCCCAACTTTGTAAGATCACAGGGAAAAAAAAATCCACAAGTAAGCTGCACTCCAGCCATGAAGGCCCCTTGAGAGAACTGCAAGACACTCGGGTGCTCCTGGACAATCACTGAGCTAGGTTCTCTAACCCAGGGAGATGGGGCTCCCAGTGAAGATCTCAGTGGCTGGAGAAGGTTTTCTATTATCACATCCAAGCAGTGCTACTAGTACTGAGGCAGGATAGTCAAGGGATGCTGACCAACAATCCCACAATGGAGAATAATCTACCCAAAATGTCAGTACTAGTAAGTTGAGCCTGGCTAGCTGATAAAGTCTTTGAACTTTGTGTCAAGATTATCAGCTAGCCAGGCTCAACCTTATTAGTTCAAATACTTTAAGGTGTGGGAGGATGCATAGAAGCAGATGTACTTTCAAATTTTCTAAAAATTCATGCTGAAGAAACACAGGAAGAACCCCCACTCTGGTTATTGAAGCTTGTTGCCCACAAAAGAAGCCATTTTCCATTTTCCTCAAAGTTTTCCCATAGGGCCTGCCCTCTGCCACACACTGCCACCTTCAAAGGGTGCTGCCATTGCAGCAAAGTTCTGGGTGGTCTCATGAGTGTCTTGGACTACTAAGCCAAGAGCCGGAACCCAAGTGCTTAGGACCTCTGTTCAAGCCAGTCTGCTGCTTGTTTGTGGAAGGAAAGAGCCAATCTTTGCACCGACAGACTACCTGTCACCATCGTGTGCCTTAGGGTCTGAAAAGAATTTACAGAACTCAGCTTCTGTGACATTTGGCAAATGAGACTTACTTCATTGTGTGGGGAAAAATTCCACACACTGGGTTCTGACATTTTGACAGTGCAATGCACATCTGCACCCTACATTCCCGACAGCATCCTAGAAATGCTGTGCCCTGGCCTCATTCTATCACTTGAAGGGAACTGAATGCAACTTTACTGGACAACATGGACTAAGGTCACCTGTGGGGTAAGATAAGCACCTACACAAAATCAGGTACAAACAACCCCTCCAAAACTAAGGTTTCAGGATAGTTCAGATTATTCCGGAGCTCAAAAAATGGGCTCTCCTAGCTGTCACCCACGTCCAACCATGGACCACAAAAAGCACGTGAAGGAAATTCAATAAAGAGGCAGAATTTCACCTGACTGGAAAGACTATTCTCTAGTAACATTGGTAGTCTAGGGCAAAGTAGGACGAGATTTCCGAAGTGCCTGGGGTTCCTCATCTGCAACTTTTCACATTTAGATTCAACATAAGGAATTTTCCATTACAGAACCAGAGAGAAAGGGACTGAGCCAAGGTGGAGGATACAGAATCTCACAGCGAGTCATAAGAAATGCCTTGTCCTCAAAATAGAAGTACTAGACCCATCCATGAACTGCTTATTATTAGCTACCTGCCAAAGTACTTGGCCCTTACCACTCAATAAAACTCAGCCTTTTCTTGTTCTCAGGACACGACACATTGTTCGTGTGATGGATACTGCTCTACACCACCAGTAACCGCTAGACTGGAAGTGCAGACGTGCATGTTCCCTCAAGACTGCCCAATTGACAGTGCTAGAACAAAGGTCAGGCCCGTTCCAAGGGACTCACAACCAACAACTGTTCTGAAGATCGCAAAGTCTCAGCCAGATGTCTTCAAGAGCTTTCCAAAATGAAGGTAACTCCTGCTATAGTTCCTTGTGGGGCCAAAGCTTCTGTGGCAAATAAGTCAACTTCTCCCTTGTCCCAAACTTACTTTCTTCCTTTCCTTTCTGGTATTCCAGGGTACCTAATCCATAAGCCTAATGCATATAAATTCCCATCTGTCTCCAATGAACTAAAAAATAGGACATGTAGCTCTTTATACTCATTGTAATCTCAAATGTTAGATAACATAGGCTGGGAAAGTTGAATCTCTTCAACTTGTGATGGTTTCTAACATCAGTCCTCTGCATTTACTATTGAATATTGATGTTTGAAACTGAAGACTTTTTGCTTGTAATACAAAAACTAAGTTGAGAAACTTCCAAGGACCAGCCTCAATCTTCCATAGGAGATACCAACTCATTACCCAAATTGAACTAAGATATAGATAGACCTAAACAGACCAAGAACAGTGAGATGGAAGCAACAAAAACTTTTCAAAGATAAGTCTAGGACCAGATGAATTCTCAGCCAAGTTCTATCAGACTTAAATAATGCCAATCCTTTCCAAGTTATTCTATGAAATATGAATGGGGAGACACTTCCAAATTGCATGCCTTTTTCTAAACCACATAGAAAGTCTATTCTTTGATCTTCATTGTCTATTAACATACTTTTGCTTAAAGAGAACTGAGAAATTTTCATGTTGTTCAAGTTTCTACTTGAGGTTCATTTCAGCAGAAAGGATTCAATTCAAATGACAGCAAAGGCCCCATGGCCTGGGACTATTTCCTGAAGACATGCCTAGACAAGGAAGGTATGGAAAAAATAGTCTTCAGCCACCAGCTTCTTCTATGTTCCAGGACAACATGGGGAGCAGATGAGAAAGTTCTAAGACATGGCACCCTCTTTCTCTAACCTTACTAGATAGAGAAGGAACAAAGGAGGCATAGAATAGAACCATCCACTGATACTGGTGACAGAACAATCCAGACCTTTTTTGGGTCATTTGACAAAGGCTGCAAGGCAATTTGCCCATTTCAAATGCCAATAACCATGGGACCAAGGTTTTCTTCTCCTGTACTTTTTCCCCACTTCTAAGAAAAACTCACTTTATCCCAATATACATTCAACCACCAATGTGGAATGGATAGCAAGATTACTTAGGTGTTTGTGACACTCCTTCAGAGTTGCTTCCATTGAGCTCAAAGAAGCCATAGAGTCCAAGTACCCCACAGGAAAAAGCCAACATCCTGTGATCTGAGACATTAGTGCCTCCTTGCACCAACCCACAGCTCACTACAGCACACATATTCCACATTCTATTGTCTGAAAACCTAGTTCTACAGGAATAACTGGTGTTTTAGCCATGAACCTTTACACCAGCATGTGCCAAGTCATCACAAAAAATGCTCTATAAAGTTCTTAGTGAAGCAGCCCTAGTTCCTACAGATGATTACTGTTACCCGGGTGTTATGATTTGTATCTCTAAGGCACCTTCAAGGCAGCACTGTTAAGAGGTGAAATGATTATGAGAGCTATAACCTCTACACTGGATTAATCCATGTGATGGACTAATTTGAAAATACTACTGGGTGGCAACTATGGACAAGTGGGGCATGGCTGGAATAAGTAGGTCACTGAGGTGGGGGATGGCCTGGACTATTTTGTCCCTGGCTCCTCTCAGCTTCCTGGCTCCTAGGAGCTGAATGGATCTCCTCCATGCCCGTCCACCATGACGTTCTGCCTGACTGCAGGCTCAGAGCGATAGAGTTGGTCATCCATGGATTGAACCTCTGAAACCAGGAGCCCACCTTCCTCCTCCAAATTCTTATGTATTTTGGTACCAGCAATGATAAAGCTAACACATAAATTGATACTAAGAATTAAGGTCATCACTATGATGAACCTGACCATGCGATGCAGAAGCCTGTGGAACTGGTTTAAGGGAGAAATTTGGAACAATTTAGAGATTAAAGGATTGAGAAGCCTTAAAATGTTGTGAGCAGAGCTTAATGGGCAAATCTGGCAGAAGCTCAGAAGACCGAATGCTGAAAAGAACGTTGACAGTCAGGACTGTATTCAGATTACAGAGAGAACAAGGACTATTAAGAATTGAGGGAGGCCACACATGTTGTTTTCTGGGGGAAAACACTTGTCTATTTTGCCCATGTCCCGAGGTTCTCTGTAAGGCTGAATTTAAGGGTAATGGACCAATTAATCTAGTATAGGAAGTTCCATGGTAGCACGGCATTCAGACAGTGGCATGGGTATTTCTGGAATATTTTAGCTATGTTTACCGAGATTCTGAAGCATAGAAGAGAAGCTTTTTAAAACTTTGGCCAGAAAAGCACTTATAAAAGTGGGGCCAAGGAAGATGCAGCTGCTAAAAGTTGACTATCACTTGAGAAGCTACATACTTTTCATAGAGACAAGGAAAGAGGTCTTAAGGGAATCTAGGAAATCAACAAGCCATGGCAGGCTTAAGGGTATAAACATGAAAATTTGTTCAACAAAGTTCAAGAAGAAAGCACCAGGGCTGCCTAAAAACCTGCTTCCCTGGAATTCCATCCACTGTGCCCGGTCACCCGGTACTCTGCAGCTGCTTCAGCCATGGTCCCAGGAGGTTTGGCTGTTGTTCAAGCTGGTGGCAGACCTTGGCATCATCCCGTGCTACGTCTTCTGTAGGAATGCAGAATGCTGGAGTTATGGGATCTCCAAGTCTTCCACCACAATTTCAAAGGAAGACCTGGGAGGCCAGGCAAGATGTAGCTAGGTCAGAATCCCCATGGGCAGCCCGAAGACGTGCTGCATGAAGCTGAGAGAAACCAAAGCTACGATAGACCCCCAGAATTAAGCCACAAACGTGGACTATTTGCAGAGGAAAGCTCCAAGTGGGGGACAGATCCAGACCAGGAGGCCATGTAGACTGCAGCCAGTAAGGCCGAAGGGATAAGGCTGTCCAAGCCCTTCGGGGCCCACATCACCACACGTCCCCCCAGATGCCAGACATAGAACTATGGGGACCCAATATCCTGGCCGGATTTCACTTGGTTCCCATCCATTCTTTCTATACCATTACTCCCTTTTGGATTTGAAGTGTTCATTGTGCCATTGTATTTTGGATGTATGTAACTTGATTTTTGTAGGGGCTCATAGCCAAGAGTCTGCCTTGGGTCTTGGCAGAGACTTGGCCTAGCCTTCTAGACATGGCTGGAACTGTCAAGTCTATGGGGACTCTTGAAGATGGACTGAATGAGTTTTGCATTGTGAGATGAACATGAGCTTTGGGGGCCAGAAGTGAAACATAACGGTTTGAATTTTTAATGCTCCCCCCAAAAAGCTCATGCGTCAGGCCATGCAGGAGTGTTCAGCAACCAAACAACCATGAGAGCTATAACCTCTGGAGTCGTTCATTGATGGATTAATTCGAAATGACTACTGGGTATAACTAAGCAGGTGGGGCGTGGCTAAAGGAAGTCACTGGAGGTATGACCTGGATTATCATTCCTGGCTCCTCTCAGCTTCCTGCTTGCCATGAACTAAGCAGATTTCCTCCACTATGCCTTTGTGCCATTGTATTCTGCCTGGTTTCTGGTTCAAAGCAATGGAGTTATAGGTGAACATTTGAAACCATGAGCCCTCCAACTTCCTCTACAATGTCGTCAGGTATTCTGATCACAGTGACAAAGCTAACAGTGGCTAACTACCAAAAGACATTTAACCATAGATTCTAGATTTTATTCTAGATTACTGCAAAGTAGCTCTTTCAGTGAGAAGATGTATTCCTCATGTGCCCCAAGTCAGTATCAATGCTAAGTCCTGAAAGTTCATCTTCCCAGGAATTTGACTTTAACAAAGTATGAGATTAGAAAACAACTTATTTATTGGTGACACCTACCATAACAATTTCATCAGAATCTACCACTGACCTAAATCTTCTGATGCCCAAAAGCAGGTACATAATTGCTTCAAAGAGGCCCAACTTAGAAACCATCATCTCGGTGACCGACATGGATGTATGCTATACAGCTGCACTCATGTTTTCCCCCTATTACATGGACAACTTGGGCAATACGCACTCCAATTCTGGTCTAGCTTGGGATCAGAAATTTCTGGTAGATATCTTGTTTGGGTAAATATAAAGATAAGCTAGAAAAATTATGGTATTTCATAAAATACTAGTTTTGTATGAGAGGATTATCCTTGCTATAGCACAGAAAGGGAACTCTCAGCAGGCTGTTCCATGCAGCATTGAGAAGGAAGATTTCTGGCAATGTGACCCTGTGAGAGAAAGCCCAGCCTCAGAAGAGCATGCCTTCCCAAGGAACACATTCCGTCTTAGTCCTGGACAGAAGCCTTCTTCCACTTAGGCAGCCCCAGTGCAGGGCAGGCTCATCAACCGCACTACCCAAGACCTGCTCTGAGAGTTTGTATTCCTAGTGAAGCTGGAGTCGTCATGTGGTTCATGAAGAATCAACTGTCAAAGGTCTACCTCTGAGCAGAGACTAGGGTGTGGCCACCTCTCGCATCTGCCAGGGCATATGTGTTTTCACAGTGCAAATCCCATCCTGAATGTACTATATCATGTAGGACTCAACTGCAGTGGGTTATGAAAAGGATGTCGGAATCAGTTGGAATGAGATACCTCTGGTTACAAAACGGTTCCAGTTGTCCAAGTTCTGAAATTTCATGCTTGATGGTCACACCCAAGATTTTGTAGATTATTTCTACCTAAAGCCTCGAGTTTTTTTTTGTTGTTGTTGTTTTTGTTTTTGTTTTTTTTAAATGGTAAAGATTGCCTTTGAGCCTCAGGACAGCTGAGAAACATGTAAATGATTTTAAAAGCTTCTTGCTTTAGAAGAGAATGTCTAACACATGGATAAAAAGATGAGTCAAAAAGACTAAGGAGTTGAGTACAACATTGACATGGAATGAGGTCATCTAGAGATCTCAGATGCAGAGAAAATCAAAGGGAGCTCGGGCACTGAGGCCCTGGGAGCCCCAAGGCTTGCCTTGGCCAACACTGGAGCACAGAGGCTCTGGTCACACACATCCCCGCCATCAGGAAGAGCCCATGACTTGATACAGGCTACCTGGTGATGGAGTGTCACCTGCAGTACCTTGCTACCATGTGATTCACTCCAGGGTCACAATAGGTGGTGCCTAGACAGCTGAATGAGCTGAGGATGGCCCTCCAATAGACTTCAAATTTGGTGAGAAGGTATGGCAATTAACTTCATGGAGTCATTTGTACAACTTGTATCAAAAGGCAGCTCATGAATAAATAGTCAAAGCAGCTGGAAGGATGCTTCCTTGCAATTATTCCCTGGGTCTCAGTAACATTCTGTGTGATCATAACTGTCATGCCTTCAAACTTCAGGCTCATTGCCATAATTCCTTGAATGTTTACAGGGCCATGTATTTCCCAATCTACACTCCTTATCTAGGTTTTCTCGGTAGCAAGTAGCTGCCTGGATAAACAAATGAGACCTTCTCTGAAAATGGCACAAGTTGGATTTTTTTTAGGTTTAAACTATGGCCAAAGACATACAAGTATAGGCCATTGAGGACCAAAGAATAAACAGGAAGAATAAAACTCATGAGTGCCTTTGGCAAGAGGTCCCACTCATTTTATGAGCAAGAAAAATGTCCCATCATTTGGCTGTGCTCAAAAGCCAGACTTCTCCCCAGCACCACACACACACACACAAAAGCCCAACTTCATCAGAAGGATTTACATGCAGTTAACATCTTTTAGTCATGTGAGTTTTATCTCAAGATTCACCTGTCTGCAGACAAGCTCATTACTTTAAAACAAGCTAGCTAAAGGCTAGCTTCCTTCTCTTGCTCTACAAAAATCCTATGTCATTCGATTGTGTGAGTAAATTTCTCATCTGACTATCCAGGACCCAGGGTTAAGCCTCACATCCAGTCTTAACACCTTTCACTGGCACCTGCACTTCATTTAGCTCATCACAGGATACTCAATGGCCTGGAATTTAATACATCTCTGCCCGCAGGAATCTGATGACCAGCTATCCTAAACTTTGAATAAACCTTCATCTTCCTTATTTAAAAAAAAAAAGTATTTCCACTAGTTAGTACAGAGTCTTTCATCCAGTATCAGGTAACATGAAAGATCAGATCAACTGGAGAGACATCAAGTTACCTCTGAAATTACCACATTAACACTACCCACATTGTCCACGTTTCCACACAAGTAGAGAAAATGCTGTAGAGTAATGCAACACGAGCTCTGTCCAGAGGTTCAAAGAGCCTTCCATGGCTGGAGCCATTTATACCATCCAGAGACTGAATTAGTTCTGAGTACTTCCTCAGGACAAATGGACAGCTGCTCTTGAGATGTCCTCAAATGTCAGTTCTCCCAGTGGTGAGGGCCATTTGTCCACAACACACTGCCTTCTAAACCTCCCAAGCACAATGCAGTCTCCTGCAGGATATCTTTGGCAACTTGATAGACTGCAGAAGGAACAGGAGGGGAACAAGCCACCTTTTCCAGAAACAGTAAGGACCACATGGCAACGTGAGCTGAAGTCTGAGTCAAGTACAGGTGGTCATGGGAACGTAGATGATTACATCCAATGTACAGTCGTTTCCCTGAAAAAGGTTCTGGAGCCCGTTTTTATTCCCAGAATCTCTTTGCTAACCGCCCCATACGCAGACATACGTACTGCCAGTGGTTTGACCGTTCACGTCTCTAGTTACATAAACGTGCAAGTTGGGAGAAGGATCCTCTTTGGCCCAAAAACATCCTCAGGACATGGAAGTCAGTGTGGCATCTTAGGCAGCAGACCCCACAGGAGTCCAACAGCTATGACAGACCCTAATGGGGTGGCTGCTTTTCATCTTCATGCCTGGGGCATGGTGAAGACCAAGAGAATGCAGCACTTTAAAACTTGACCAGGCCCTAGACAGGGGACCAAGTTGTCCTTTAAAAAGCTGGATTTTTACAAGTGTGTCTGTACCAATAAAAATAGCTTTGGGGCAAAGCGTCGGAAGGAATATTTCACAGAATAAAATTGAAATCATCCTGGAACATTCAGAGCACAACTTTTCTACTCTTGAAGGCGACTTGGACCAGGAAGCTTCAGAACTCAAAGTTTCATTTTCACTGACAAGTGACACGGACCATCTTTTGGGGGGCTCCCTTCTCTTGGCCCATATAGGAGGGAAATGTGCCTGTGCTGACCACAAGTTTTTGTAAGTCTTTCGATTCAGAATTTGGAGTCTCATACCCAGTGACAGCACAACCATATGCCTTATGCTTTATGTGTCAGGGTTATACAAGGCATCTTTTGTAGTAAAACCAGAGTTTAATATGAAACTGGATTTTTTGCTTCAATTTCTTCCTGGTTTGTCTCCCAAACTTGAATAAAACCCATGGGCAGTAATGGAAGGCAAGCGAATGGAGAAGACAACTCCTGCAATGTGGGGGGGGGAAACCCAATAGCAGGAAAATCCATTTGGTGGGCTCGCCTAGAGGCTTAGTGTTTGGGTATGAGCATTAACCAAAATCTATGTTAAACAGGCACCGAGGAAGTATCAAAGCCATTGGTCAAAATCTATGTTGAACAGACACTGACAAAGTAAAGGCTGCTGGCTGTGTCCTTTAGCCTTTGAGTTTTAACCCTTCCTGTAACTACTATTCAGCTTCCCCTCCATGTTCTAGTCCTACAGCCGTGGGACAAGGAGTCGGCAGGAACGTCTCCATGGTTAGCTTCACGGAATCATTTCAAAAAAAAATTATCTCATGGTGTAGCTTTTACATAGGAAGATGGTCTTAATTGAGGCCCATTACCCTGACTACTGAAAACCAGAGGTGAGGGTCCCTGTGGAATCAGACTAGTCAGTGGTCAGGCACAGTAACAGATTTGGAGAAGGCATTCTTCAGATCCTCCTCAGTGAGATAGTGTCAGCGTGCCTTATCATGGGATGGCAGTATGCCTTCAGTTTGGTCCCGAGGTTCTCTTTAACTGATCCCTACAGTGTGATGCATAGGAATTTGGATTATATTGGCACCTCACAGAAAGCTTGCTGGCCCATTTTATTATTGGCACAAGTCAGATCTTATGATCAATTAGCAAGTACTCTAGGAAAAACCCAATGCTAGAGTATGGGAAAGAAACCTATCAAGACATGGGAGGCCTGTCACATCAGAAATGACTTTACAAGTCTAAGAGCATGTAGATCACCTCTTCTATGTAGTAGAATAGGTTACATACTTTTTTACCATAAATTGTAACTTCAAAACTGGAGGTCCCTTTGGATTTTAGGGATAGCATGACACAGCTCCGAATGTTTCATTGAGCCCCCATATCTAAATTTTGAGGACTTGAGAGAAAAATGGGCTCTTTAACTGCCTCGACCTCTGAACTTCTGCCTTACATAACCATGGGTTTCGACAGATCCGTAAGTCTCTGGAGGACTTAGGAGGGAAAGTATACTGCAGCCTCCTAAAATTAAGTCACAAGGCCATATTTTCTCCAGTGGAACTAATTTGGCAATCAACTTCATTTATTTTACTGTTTTAAGAGATCAAGATACTGGTAATAAACATTAACTATTTAGAACTATTCAGTGTAAGCTACCTGCCATAAAATCTGTAATTGTGTAAGCTCTGGTGGTTAGAATAGCCACTTTAAGGAGGAAACAGTACGTATCTCTAGCAAATATACCATTAAAGTTACAGGAACAGGTGTCTCAGACTCCCTCATCCCAAACCATTGTTCCTACCCCTTCTCAGATCACACCTCCAGCCTCACTGGGATATCCCTAGGCCAAGTCAGAGGAAAGTGTTGGCTAATGGGTGCATCAGCTCAATATGCAATGATGAACTGAAGATCAAACTGCTGTACAACTCCTGCCCGCATCCCCCACAGACAGTGCAAGTGGGGTTCCCCTCAATAGAATGAGCTGGCTGAGAAATAAAATGGCACACAGTAGCTTCAAAAGCGGGGGGCAGGATGGGCTAACTGATCAGACGGATCTACCTTTTAGACCAGAAATGGAGCCCACACCTGCTTTATTTATATCGGAAACAACTTGATTCTATAGAATGTTCTCCAAAAAAGGTTAAAGGTAGGCTCTTCAGTTCCTAAAGGGTTGTGCCCATCTCTGCAACTACTATGAGAAGACTTCTAGCAGAGCAGAGGGAAAGATCATGTGCATTGGGCAATCTACTGCCGTGGGAGAGTCAGTTCCCAGGGCCAGGACTAACTCCCCGGCGACACGCAGAGAGAAGATCCTCATATTTCACGGATGGTTTCCTGCATACAGCTATGGCTTTTTAGAGGGCACCAGAAAAGCTGAGTGACAGTTCTGCCAGTGGGCAGATGTGCAATCAATGAGGAAAGGAGGTATTAGGTGCACTAGCAAATGCATGGACCGGGTGGTCAGCCTGGAATAGGCAAGAATAGAAGACAGGTGACACGGAAATTTAGGGAAGCAGTGTGTGGGTGGACTCATGGGATAGGCACAACCTAGGTAAGGTTACATTTTATATCAGAAACTAGCATGGAGCATTCACTGCAGAGGATGCAGTCCACCATCCAATAGACAGGGCTTCTTGCCAGAACTCAGCAGTTTCGGCACTTGGCCACCCAGAGAGCCCATGTTGGAAGCACTTAATTGGATACACTTCATAGTCCTCACTTAATGGGACCAGAGAGCCTTTTTGTTGGCAAGCCAACTACATCTGACCTTTGACCCTAAACAAGGGAGTCTTTAATCAATGCTGTGACTGATTCTCAAAATGTATTTCCTTTCTGTAGCTTATAACACTGCTAAGGTCTTTTGGAATACCTTATTTACTGCACAAAATTTCATACAAGCCACCTGAACAGGTGACCCATTTTATAGAAGGCTGAAGGAAGGAATAAGACATGATTTAACATCTGCTAGGAGCTGCCAGCCTGGTACATATTGAAGCAACCTCTTGAAGGCACACCAAAAGAATCAAGCTGGGGGTAAATCTCAAAGCACTACCCGACAGCCCTGAGACGGCAAGTGCTGCTCGTTAGGAAGGGGACAGGCCATCTCTGCTCAGTCCCTTCTGTACCATCCCACAGCTAATGACCAGCCTCACCAGGAGTGGGAATTCATCCACCTTGACATGGGACAACTTCCCGATATCTTCTATGGAGTTCCCTGCTAGAATCTGCTTTCCTCTGCCTTCTTTTCAGAAGCTTTAGTGTGTTTTAAACTTCATACCATCCGTTTCAATCTTGACTCAGCATCTCCTTCCCAGAGAGCCAAGTTCAACAATGAAGCATCAGAAGCCATAGACAGTGTGGTATATGATGAGGAATGAGTCAAATTTCATGCCCTCTTCCACTCTTCCATAGGTCAAAGTTCACAGCAGTTTCAGGAGAGTTTACTCAAGGGGGGGTGGGAGACAGCCTACGACAAGTCAGTGCACCTGCACTGTAGCACCTGTTGTTTCCCCAGCCACCAAGAAGATTTCTCAGAAGTAAGAAGCAGGTTTACTCTTATCACAATCAGTTTTCCAGGGGAAGGGCTCTGTCTTCTAGCCATACACATTTAAGTTCAATGGGTCCTGGTTCTAGATGCTGCCACCAGTGGCCACAAATGGCGCTGCCAGCCCACTGGGCTCCTTTGCTAATTAATAAACCACTGAGTTATTGCTACACAAAAGAAGAACAAGAACATGAAGCTACAGCAATTCCCTGGGGAACATCTTTCTCTTCTATGTGCAGTGTTAAAGGGTTTTGGCCATTTACAGCAAATGTGTTCCAAGACGACCCAGGTCACTGGGGCTGACCTTTGATGAGGGTCTTGACCACACACCAAATAAGCAATTTAAAACAATTCAAGTGCTGACCAAATGAGAGATCCTCAAAATAAGTCATCACAAACATCAATTCCTTCTTCTAATTATGGTTCGTATAGACCAGATACAGTAGCAGGTGAAGAGTTTAGACATTGTAGCTGCCCAGTAGACATGCACTCAGCTTTTAAGCCTTTGAATGTAACTGAACAGACTGATCTAGGCTCATGGTGAACTGCCTGGGACTCAAAGTCTTTACTCTTCCAGAAATACAAGCACCCATAGCAGAGACAGATGCTAAAATTTGTTCTATAGAATGGAAGGAAATGGAAAAGGATCCAACTTTATCAAAGCAACCCCACCCAGACTGTGCTGCTCTGGCCATCATAGTTCACCTCCCAGGCTAACAAGAAGAGTACCTTAACGGCATGGACCAGATTTCCATAAAGCCCTGAACTACTCTCCTCTAGGCAGACATCTACACAGCCTGGGCACCCTCTACCTCTCCACCCACCACAATGGATCGCTCCTTCTGACCAGAGCACAGGGTGAAATGTGACCTTGCAAGCAGACTCCAGAAGACTTGAGGGTAATATCCCATGACACCAAGCACAGGAAGGTCAGACCTTGACAAGGACAGTCTGAGAGGCCATCTGTCTTCAGACTGCTTGACTACAGGTGGGCCCACCAGATCTTCCATATTCCTGATGCCAAGCAAAGCCGTCTAGCCTATTGCTGGATAAAGTTGCTTGCTCTACCCACACAGGGTAGCACAATGAATTGATAGGGATCCCCAATGGCCAGCTGTCCTCATATCACAAATGCCTTCCCTCAGCAAGTCCAGGCCAAAGGCAGCATTCTGACCAAATATGAAACAGGAATTCAACTCCTCGGTTTCCCACAAGGATATAGACGTGGTCCCGTATGTGAGATACAGCCTGCTTCCCTGCCATGCTCTGAATTCCCCACGTGGTACTGACCAAAGCCCCACACCCTTAACCATCTAGTAGCTGAATTTCCCCAATAATCAGGTAGAAATGACCATTAATATACTAGTTGAAAAATGTAACTGATTCCATTGTACCATCCACAGTTCCGAATCTAGACACTTACTAGAACTGGCATGGGTATAGCAACACAATCCAGAGAAGTGTTGGTAAGACCAACTATTTCTCAACAGTCATAACTGGCTTTGGCACACGGTTTCAACATCCCAGGTTACTCCAGGGAGGTCTGAGGGATACCTCAGAGCATCCTGCTATTATAACATTTCTGGCGACTTCAGGATGCTGTACAAAAGTCAGTGTGACAGAATCCGTTTTCCTTGTTTCCTGAGGTGATTCTCTAGGGAATATGTTTAGAAAGTGTGATTTGAATTACCAGGAATATAATTCCTGAACTCCAATCAAATGCTTAGCTGTGTGGCCCTGCCAAGTTATCTATAGAGCTCATTAGAGTCTACAATCACTTATTTGGAGGAGTGATTATCCTAATCTGGGTAAGCCCGATTCATTTGAGGGACCTGAATAGCAGAACTGAGGCTCCCTGAAGGAGACTTGGCTCCTGCCAGAAAGTCCCAGCCTACCCTTCCCATTGAGCAGCCTGAGGGATTCCCGACTTGGCTAGCCAGCCCCTATCTGCAGGGGACAGCTCCCCGAAATAAGCGACTTTTCCGTCTCTGGGGAAATCCTGTGTAATGACGAAGTCATGCTACCCAACGCTAGCCGTCAAAAGTCCTCCCAAGCTGGTTTGGGCTCAAGGATGATATGGGAAGGGGCAGTCCATATGTCACCCAGAGTCAGGCCATAGTAGGCATTGGAAGGACATAGCAAAATCTGTCAGTTTCACAGTGACAATTGTCAGCACAAGCCGGACAACCTCAATGAGAACCAGAAGTGTCCCACAGGAAGGCAGCAAGGTCATTCAGATTCAGACTCCTGAGCAGCAAGACATCCAGGCTGGGACATGCATGGTGGAGATGGACGTGGAGCTACCAGACTCACCACAGGCATCAGACACCACGCAAATCCCAGGCCCAGGAGCCAGACCGGGTGGACACTTCCAGCGTGTTCCATATTTCACATTCTCCCGAGATCAGAAACTGCACACGCATCCAGCACTCCATCTGTAAGGCCCCCCTGGGAGAACAGGTACAAGACACTTGGGTGTTCCTCGAGGAGCAGATAGCTAGTGGTCCTCCACCAGGGACACATTGCTTTCCAGGGAGTGTATCATTGTCTTCAGGAATTTTGTCAAATTGAGGGGTTGCTAAAACCTTCTAGTGCATTAGTCAAATGATGCTGACCACCCTACAACATAAGGAACTCACGACAGTCATCCAGCCCGGAACGTCAGTACGGATGAGGCTGCACACCCCTGCCAGCTGGAAGCTTAGATGCAGGTGTAATTTGGAGGATTCTGGAGCAGATGAATCCTTTAACATTACTGTGATTCTGCACACTCAAGCAGTACTCAAGGTAAGGAGCCCCACCCTGGTAGCTAAGTTGTTGTCCAGGGCTGGGAGAATACCATCTTCCTATCCATTCAGTTTTCCTAAGACCAGCGCTCTTCCTGGCACGGTTCCCTGCAGGGTTGGAATCTAGACATTAAGGTATGGTCATTTTTGTGTTGTCCCCTTTCCCACTAAGGACACCGATACAGCGGTCACATAGTTACATCTTATAAGCAATGATTAGGACTGCAACCTGCCCATCACACTTCCCGCCTGAAGTGCTTGGTGCTGGACTAAGCCCCTAAGCAACGTGATCCTGAAGGGCAGTCCAGATGCCTCCACAGGGCTCTGTCTCAGCTGTCATGGGGAAGAGAAAAGCCTTCCTCCACTTTAAACCCATCAGGAGCTACATGCCCACTGGAATAAGTAGCCAGATGCATAGTGCATTGAAAGAAAGGGTACACCGCCTTTCCAGTCTCGTTTCATGAAATAGTCATCTGTCAAAGGCTCTCTGCCAGGCCATGTGTCAGTTTCACAAATCCTGTCTTTAATACAGCCTCGTGTATGACTCAACTGTAGTGACAGGTGTAAGGGACATGTGCTTGAATCCAGATTGCACCAAGAGGACCCTAGAGTTACCCCGTAGTTCCAGTTCTCCAAGGCCCAAGCACCCACCCACATATGTGGTTAGGACCTCTCAACCCAGCTTCACCCACCCATGCAGGCCTTACATTTAGCCTCTGGGACATTTCAGGGCATTTAGTCCATCTCCAGCTAATAGATTCCTGCCCTTAGAGCTCTGCTAACAATTTACTTTCCCCAAAACTAATGTTTTATTTTCCTTAGACCCTCCCAAATGAGCAAAGATATCAGGTAAGCATGAATCACTCCTTAAGAATTTCTTCATACCATCAGAAATACATTTGATTAACACTACCCTGGAGATTTAGGAGAAATGGCTGTAGACTGTGGTCAATGTTGGAAGGTAAGGAGATTTGTGCAGTTGTCCTTCTTGTAACACAAGCCAGGGATACTATCTTCAGCACCAATATTGAAGATGTGGAGTTTGTCATCACTTTGGAGGATATGGCCAAAGTGAAGACACCCAGACATGCATGCTGGGTACACTAGCTTGGTTGCAGTCTGTGGGGGCTATAGATGGCTTCAAATGCACATGGCCATGAAAAGACTCCATGTTCCAAAGGCGGCCCACATCTAGAGAACTGGGATGAGGATGATAAGGCCTGTCACTGGCCTTGTGTCACCCAATGAATGGCGTACTCCAAGAGGACAAGCAGGGTACCAAAACATCCAGGTCTGCCATCATCTAGCTCAGAATCAGGCTCAGCCCATGTCTTGGTTTTAGGGAGCTCGTGAAAAATGCACTCGGTCTGATATTCCACCAACAGACCGGCATTAGAGATGGACAAAGTTCTGCATAGGGCCCTTGGAGAGCAAGGGCCTTCACAAAACAGCACTATCTAAGGGTATGAAGAATTCTCATCCTGGGCTGGAGGAACTGACCAGACACCCACAACCAGAGAACGCCTAGTGTTTTTCCAAACTAAAAGCTATGAAAGAAACTGCATACTTTGAAAAAAGTTTCTTTCATGGAGTTTCAGGCCTCATTGTGATCCGTGGTATTTCACGAAGCAGATCTAATGTACAATAGCCAATCTTAATACATCAACAGCTGGGATTCTCCCCATGAGAAATCAATCTTTATTTTTCCTGCAATCACGTGTGTAGGAGAACTTGGCAACATGGAAATGCTCAAGTTTAATTGGAAGATGGAAGGAAATGGAAGAAAGCCTGACCTCATCAAAAGGAACCCTCACCCAAGTCATGCCTTCCTGGAAATTGCAGGAGGTCTAGCTCTGCCACAGAATGGGATGTATCTTATCCAATAGCTCAAAGTCCATGACCAATGTCTCCCAGGTGACATCTGCAAAACTGGGTGCCCCATCTTATCACATTGGTCACAGGGCCTACCTAGTTTATCTAGTCACACGGCATGGATGGAAGTATTCATCCTAGAAGCAGAGGACACTTGTACGAATCCAATATACCATGCTCAGACTGTACAAAGATAATGAGGAACAGGCCCTACATCATCTGTCTGCCCAAAGGGAATCTTTGGTTAAACTGGTTCATTCTCATACCTGATGTCCAAATGAACACCTCAGCCTGCAATAGGGTGATGCAGGCTACAGGTATCACCAAGTCTTGAGAGCAGAAACGCCTGCTGCCCGACATCACTAGTCCTACTCAGCAAGAGACCTCAGGGCCAGCACATCATGGCCGGTGTGAACCAGGCGCTGCGTTAGAGACATTTCTACAGAAACGTGGTCTAGTCCATTCTTCCTGATAAGCCCTACAATTTCCAATCTGGCTAGCCAGCCGCTGGCACCATGTGAAACAGCTCCCTGCAATACATTCAATCTCTCCGTTCCTCCGAGAAAATCCAGGATGACACGTAAGTTATGCTGATTCAACGCCTCAGAGGTCAGAAGTCTCCTGAAGCCGATTTTATCTCGAGAAACACATTGCAGAGGCATTTTTTTGTGTGTCAGAAATTCAGCCACGGCAGCATCCGGTGCTCAGTGTCTCGCTGAGCATTGGCCGGAGTTCAGATAAGCCACCCAAAGTCAGGCAGCAGCATCCCTCTACAGTGTCAAACTGTTCTGAAGCTGACAGAATGAGGTCCGAGCTACCAACAGCCATGACCCTGACTTAAGAAAATGTACATTTGAGGAAATTATAAAGGAAATGAGACCAGAGGCAAAATATTTACTCTGAATAGATAATTTCCTCCTATTGGGACAAATCTGGGGAGAAAGGAGACAAGGTGTCCAGCCATGTTTTCTGGATTCTTGTGTAACTTTTGGAATCAATATTAAAGAGGCAAAAAAGATCTGGTACAAATCAGGTGCAGAGGTCCTCAATACTTGGGAGCAGGGAAGCAGATCCTGGAGAGAAGATACATGCTCAGGACCCCCAAAATAAATGCCATCTGAGCCAAGTAGTGTATGACAACAGGTGACCCATTAAGACGACACCTGCCAAAGCCCTTTCCCTTTACACTCACTAGATGTCTGCACCTTGTAAGGTTAAGGATGAATCTCAGAGGAGCAATCAAAAACAATGCAATGAAAATACATGGGTAAGTCTAATGCCACCCACGTCATCCCAGATAACATGCTCATTCACCAAGCCCAAGGATGGCATAATGTAAGTGTCAGGACAAATTCTTCATGGACCAGGTCAGAAATGAAACACCAGGGCAGAGAACATGTGACATTTATGATCTAGATAAAAAGGGCTGCAGAACAAACATCACATGTCTCCCCGTTTCCTAAAAACCCGGTGAAGGCTATGTGTTTCCTTGTTTACTACGATTCTGGACAATTTCAGTCATCACAGTGGATGCTAGCCTGACCTTAACAGAGAGACCCTGTTCTACAGCCATCCCACTGAGGCTACCATGCACAATTCCATCCGAGTGTATGGAGAGCTTCCAGATGCCCAGTCCTGGCCAAGTGCTTACTACCCAAGGACAACCCTTAGGCCTTATTTCCAGACACCTTTAGGGATCTCTAGATCTCATGTTCACCCCCATTCTTTCAATGCAGGCCTAGGTTTCATCTGTTCAAGATAGAAATGTCATTATCCCACCAGTCTCCCTGAAAATATGCTTAGACCATGGGCTTTTAGCAATCAGACTTGTACCCTTTCAACATAGTCACCCCCACCTTGCTATGCCATTTAAGGGACTGCTGTAGAGAAGGAGGCATTTCCAGTGCCAAACAAATGGGATAGTGCCCAACCTGTAAGGCATGACCGAGAGTTCTGCAGGAGGCTGCTTCAGGGGCAAAGCGCAACAGACTCAAGGGTCTGCTTTCAAGATCCCCTTCATAGGCACAGGAAACCCATGTTACCCCTAATATGCCACAGAAGTACATATTGTAAAGCCAAGTCCATGGTGATGCTCAAGTATTTGTTGGCTAGAAGTAAGGAAACTTAAAAGGCACCGTGAACTTGTCAAAGGCACCATTGCCAGGGCCGTGTTCTCCTGACAGTTACAGCATATCTGAGCACAATGTAGGCAGACTGTCCTGACCAAAAGCACAGGTCTGATCAGATCCAAGACCAAATACTCCAAGTTACATCTGACTAACCCAGTCACCATGTCTGTTATTGCCTATCAGCCAGTGGCCAACTCCTACCACCCAGGGCACACACTCCTTCATTGGCCAGCTCCAGATTGAGAGGAATCTCCTTTGTCACCAAGCACAGAAGTCCTGACCATGACAAGGATGATAGGCAACAATCATGAGGACTACTGTGTCTACAGGGGACATCTTGGTTAGAGATGGCCTGTCTGCTTCTTGTACCCCAATGTCCAGGTGAAGCCCATGAACACTTCAGGGCTTAGTTTTTCAGGCTTTGCTTTTGGGGGAAGGATGACAGTTTTTCGGTTAGGTGATCAATATCCCAATCATGTAGATATTTCTGAGACCAAATGAAGATAGACTGATATTCAACTCTCTCGTGGTGCTGGGGTTGAACCGAGGGCCTCGCACATGCTAGGCAAGCACTCCACTCACCTACATCTCCAGCCTGTAACTATTCGATACAATCGCATAGGCAGTTCTGAAACACAGGCAGGCATGTTTCCCCCATTTGGTGACTACTAGCTAGCTTGGGATAGTGGCCAGGGAAAAAGCAAAACTCACTCCAAGCCATGCTGTATCCCTGGAATTTGGCTGCTCTGCTAAACCATCACTTGCCTTATTTGATGTCATCATTTAAGCTGGGATAAACAGGGAGAGGCCTGTTCCTACAGCAAGATTCCACATGAAAAGGGTACTTGCCCCCAAATTGGCTGTGTCTCTGAAGACAGGATAAAGGTCCCCAAACACCTAGCAAAGCCTCCAAAGTCACCCCTTCAGTACAGTCACCTCCCTTACTTCCAGCCACTTCTGCCAATCTCGCCAGGACAGTGCAAACAAGCAGGGGGTCACCCAAGAGCCTGGCTTCCAACCCTGCAGCTGGTTGCCTGGGCTCTCCCTGGTAAGGCTCTGTGGCTTCAGAATCAAGGGACTCAGTCCTGCCAAGATGCAAGGGAAACCTCATTCAATCAGAGCAGATCCCAGGACACAAGTTCTAAGCCTAAATCTGTTCCCAGAACATGACATACACACTTCTCAGGCAGAACCTTGTGCTCTATCACTGGACAAGAACCCAAGACACTCATCCTTCTCTGGGCATTTCCCTCACCAATGGGAGCTGTGTCACCATAGGTCATGCCCTTTCTCTGGAGAAGCCACACACAGAATCTAAGTGGGAGGAAGAGGTACAGCTGGGTCAGCGGTTCAGGGAAGTTATGGAGGGCCACCCAGCTCCAGAGCTCCTTGTGGGACTAAAACTTGTGTTGCAAAAGCCGAGTTCTATTCTCCCTGTCCCATCTTGCTTCCTCGGCGGCTTCCTTTCAAGTCTTGCTACCAAGTAAACCCAGTGTGGGTGAATTGCCATCTCCCAGGTTGCTTCTAGGGAACCCAAACTTTGACTCTTCACATTCTCAGATGTGGGAAATGAGACCTTTGATTCTTGGAGAGTGAGCTGGAATAAACCCTAGGGGTTTCTATTGAAGTGTTTTTGCACCAAATACTTTTCCTAGATTTTACTTTGTTGTGGCTATTGCTGAAAGTTTTGTTTCCCCCACTTCAGATTTGTTATTGGCATATAGTATTTGATTTTTATTTTATGATCCTACAAATACACAATTTGTTTTCATTCTAGTAACTTCTTGATGGCATCTTTAGTGTTTTTTCTGTACTTATTATTCTGTCATCTGCAAACAAGGATAAATTCTTTCTCTGGTTTTTATAATATTGAATTAAAGTGGTGAAAGTGGGCATCCCTGTCTGGTTCCAGATTTCAAAGGGAGAGTTCAGTTGTCCTTGCTCAGGATGCTGTTAGCCATACACTACTGTATATATACTTCATTCTGTTATTTTTCTTCTATGACAAATTGGTTGAGTTTTTATCATGAAGTCATTTTTAGACTTTACCAAATGCTTTTTCTGCATCTTTTAAAATGTTAGAATCAAGGACAAAAACTGGCTTGATATGTCGCATTGATTTGCACATTTTGAACTATCCTTCCATCTGAGAAACCCACTTGGGTCGTGGTGAATGATGTTTTTAACATGTTATTGAATTAGGTTCACAAGCATTTTGTTGAGCACTTTAGCATTGATGTCCATTGAGGCTATTGGCCTGTGTTTTGTGTATGTCCTTCTCTGGATTTGGTATCATAGTAATGCTGACCTCAGAACAAGTTTGAAAGAATTGCCTCTTCAAAAAACACCCCTGCTCTGGTGCAGATGTGGTTTGTTCTCAGGTTCGCACACTGGGGGCTTGGTCTTCAGAGTGGTGGTTGAGGTGCTGATCCTGTGAAGGGCAATTGGGTGAAGGGCAATTGGGTCCACTGGGAAGACTAATAGGAACAGTGTTACCAGAACAGTGATGCCCCCAAGGAAGTATGCTTTACAGAAAGTCAGTGGTCTTGAACACCCAAAGCACAAGTTATAGTCTACTCTGGTGGATGGGCTTTGGAGCCAGGAAGGTTTTCCTAAATTAAAGGAAATTTCATTTTGTTGACTAGTTCAAGTTGACTAATAACAGGGGCCTTTTGTGTGCCTCTTCATTTAGCAAGTATGGAAGGAAGTCACCTTTCATTTGAGATCTCAATGTAGAATTTAGGATCTCATGCCAAATGGGAGCAAGCCACATATGCTTAGCCAGTCACAGGTGTCATGCAAGATACAATACTGCTAATAATCACCGTCACTTCTGGCAATTAACTGTTAAAGGTCTGAAGAATACTTTCTTCCAACCCTCAGTGAGGGCCAGTGTCAGTTTGCTCTGTCATGGAAAGGCCAGCAGTATACCCTTAGGTTCATGTTAACTCAATCTCTGCTACAGTAAGATTTGCAAGAATCAAGATTCTATTAGCATTTAAGATCTCACTGGTCCACTCAGAGGTCAGCCCTGATGATCAGGAAGTAGAAAGTACTCTGAAGGGGGGGGGGGGGGAAATCATCCAGGTGCCACATCATAGGACTTAAACCTCAAAGACCCAGAGGTCAACCTTAATTATGCTCTTTAGGCATTTAGAGAATCATTTCCAACTTCCAAATTAAACACTTGGTTACATCATCTTCTAATAAGAAACTTTGAAATAGGTCCCCTTGGGAGTCTAGAGAAAGCATACATCATGCTCGAGATTACAGATTTAAACCGTTATTTCAGTGGGCTCCGAGGACTGCAAGTTTTTGACAAGACTCAGAAATCTGCAACTGACTTTGGCCTTCCTTCTGCCTTGCTTCCCATGGGGTTATAGCCAGATCCCTGGCGGGAGAAGTACTAGGGGAGGCCGCTGCGCTCCGTCAGTCCACACCTTCACCAATAGAAGGCTAAAGGGTTTGAAAGTCTAAGCATATTACTGGACCTCCTGACCACAAAGAAGCAGTACACAACTTCCTAGCATAAGCTGACTGTGGCAAGTTCCATAGGCCTAAGTAGTTCCAGTGGACACAGTAACAATTTTAGGAAGATAGTAATGTTGGCTTTGAGTGTCAAGCAATTTCCACCCCCCTCAGCTCACTACGATAGCTCACTGGCAAGAGTTCAATGACAACCAACAAAGGACAAAAAAACCCTGGTTCTTAGATTCATTGGCTTAATTTGTAAACACAAACCAAAAATGCACTGCTACAACACCATGGTTCCTTTGAGAGTACCCAAAACTAAAGAAACATCCCCCCCCCCCTCAGTGAGAAGTCAATATATTTGGATCATCTGACATGAGGGAGGAGGGGTCTAAGACGCTCACTGCTTGGCTTGCAAGACGTTCATCCTTTAACATCACCTCCCAGAAGCAGCACACAGCCAACAGGCCAAGCTAGGAGTAGAAATTCCAGCCCAACTTGCAACAATTTCAACTACTTAAGTACCACGAAGGATCATGAGGCATAGACTCAACGTGGTCCAAGCTGGAGAAGGAGTCGGGCTCCTGATGCTTTCCCCTTCCACAGCCCACTTGATTTCCAGGAGTCTCAAAGGAATGTTTGCTAGAAATACCCAACCTGTGATGAGCACAGTGCTTTCAAGTTGCAGGAGCTATTTTTGACTTTCGGCATATGGTACTATTTTAACAGTTAGAGAAAAGGGTTGGAACGTAAGAGTGGAAATAAGTCTCTCCTATCATTACTAGTGACCCAGTAGAACATTTGTGCCTTCTACCCACACCATATGGGTTCAGCAAGTCTAGATGTCCTAGTTCCTAGAGGCTTCTACCAGGGGATACAAACAGTGTTGCCAGGTTACTTGAACTTGTTGCCAAGAAAACAAGTTTCCTGCTGCATGACAAAGGAGAGGGAAAAATATATAACTCATGATTTCCTGGGGCACATCTTGGTGCCCCCAGGATCAACAATGAAAGGGAGTAATTCACAGCAAACATGGACTAATAAGGATGAGGTCATCAGGGCTCAGACGTCTTAGGGACAAAGGTCTTGGTTTTCCACTGAGCAGTAGACTGAAACCACTGAAGTGGCTGGCCAAGTGTGAACAATGCTACAACTGATGGTAGAAGACGACAACATTCAGTGCACCTTACGGTGGTGGTCCTCAGACCAGCAGCAGCAGTGAAAGTTTGGAGAACTCACAGCTGCCCATCACAGGTAGACACAGCAAAGCACCTCTCCACTCCTGTGTTCCTTTAGATGTGATATCTATTCTAGAAATTTAACCATCTAGTGCAGAGCCAGACACAGATGCTAAGTATTCATGCATTAAAAGAATCCAAGTATAAAGAGAATTATGAAAAGGTAGCCTCACTAAGGCTATGTCCTGGCAGTCACAGGATGCTTCCCAGACTTACCACAGAGCAAGCACCCTGATCAAATGCCCAGAGCAAATCCATGACCCACTCTTAGCTGACATCTACACAGATGGCCCAGGTACCTGCTCCTCCCCACACCCCCCCCCATCAGCAACAGTGGCCTACATTTTCTGACCACAGCACAGGGTGGACACATCCCTTAAGCAAGTCCCAGATGAACCGAAATACCTCATAACTCCAAACACAGGAATTCTATACTATAGTAAGTACGATGAGAAACAATTCTGAAGCTTTCCTTTACAGATACTTCTTGCCTACAAATGGACCTGACTCTCATACTTTGGCCCAAGTGTAGGTTATTAGCCTCCCCTAGGGTGACCCAAGTCACTTGCTCAACCCACAGGTATTGTCTCAAGAGCAGAAGTCCTGTCACCAACTGTCTCAGTATCAGTCCCTTCCCAAGCAAGGCCAGCATGCCCAGGCCAGCATTTCATTGCCAGACAAGCAGCAGGCCATTAAGTTATATACATTTCTATGTATACAGAAATTCATGGTATATGGCCCTGCTTCCTTAAGCATTACACACATGGTGATGACCTAGCCCCAACACCAGGCACGGAAAAGATGTCTGCTAATGATCAGGCAAAAACAAGATGTTCATTACTAGTAAGTTAAAGGCAAGACTAGCTCTGAAACTTCATTGCACCATCCAGTTTCAGATCCAGAGATATTTAGAACTGGCATAGGTTGTAGCAACTCAGTCTAGAAAGTTGGCAAGAACTTCCAGGTACTCTCCTCGTGCCCGGTACTGCCACATGCAGTGTGAGTCAGGACATGCCAGGTCACTGCTACAGGAGGTCTCAGTAGTCACCCATGAGGATTTTGACTCATGCTCTGGACAGAAGTACTTGGTGATGAAACTTTTCTGCTATACAAAAGCCACAAGTTGTCTAACAGGATTTGATTTCCCCAGTTTCTAGAAATTGACTTCAAGTAGTAAAAGGTTTCTGGAATGTGCCACCAGTTATCAAGGATGCAGCTTTCCAATTCAGCAGTTTAGCAGCTCAGATTTATTAGAAATAGCTGAAGAATACGTGCTCTCAATTGAACCTGGGACTCAGGATGGTACTAAGTCAGTTAGGATCAGTGAGTAGTAGTGAGGAGGAATTAAGTAGAAGTGATCAAGAGAGCACAACCTCCACTGAGTCAGTTAGGACCAGTGAGGATAGTATTAGTGAGGAGCAATTAAATAAAAGTGATCCTGAGAAAATGAGCAAAAGGAAATTAAGGAGGACCAAGATAAAGGACTGTCAAGTGGAGGAACCACTTGTGCCCTCTGCTCCCTCATGGGTTGAATCAATTACAGAGACTATGAAGGGTCTTTCTAGGCATTTGTGTGCCCTTGAAGCAGAGATTAATGGTCTTTCTGAGCGCTTACGTGCCCTTGAGCGTCAAAACTCACAGGGACATTGGGATCTACCAGTATTTGAAAATCAAAACAAGCAAAGGTACCAATCTTTAAAATTTTTTAGTTTTGAAATCTAAAGAAGCAACAATGACATATGGACCCCAAGCTCCTTTTACCATAAGCATGTTAGAAGCCCTTAATACTTTGAATTTAACTCCTTCAGATTGGAAAGGCTTATGTAAGGCAGTATTGAGTGGGGACAATACTTGATTTGGAGGTCTCAATTCCAAGAGTTCTGTGTTGAAACAGCTAGAAGAAATTCAACTGCAGGATTTCCAAACCGTAACGTAGACATGTTAACCGGAGAAGGGCAATATGCTGATTTACAGGTTCAGATTCAGTACGATCCTGGAGTTTACACTCAAATACACGCCACAGCTGTTAAGGCATGGAAAACATTACAAGGAACTGGTGACTTACAGGGTAGCTTGTCTAAAGTGATTCAGGGACCCAATGAGCCATATGCTGACTTTGCTGATCAACTTTTGTGAACTGCAGGTAGAGTGTTTGGAGACTTTGATCAAGCCATGCCAGCTGAACAACTAATGGCATATGAAAATGCCAACAAATATTGTCAAGACGCTATCAGACCTTGGAAAAACAAAAGGGACCTTTCTGTATATATAAGGCTATGCAAAGACATGATGCCTTTGTCACGGGAAACGTAATCACAGCAGCCATGAGAGGTGCTTCTCAAAATTTTACAAGAAGGGCTCAACCTAAAAATTATTATAGTCAATCGGGTTATTTTAGAAAACAATATCCCCAAAGAAGGCAAGAGACAATAGAAATAAGGCCAAGCTCGTCTTGTGCCCCAGGCTGCTGCTCCAGGTGTAAGAAAGGAAACCATTGGGCTAGTAAGTGCAGATCCAAAACTGATGTTTATGGTAACATTTTGTCTGGCAATTCAAAACACGGGGCACGGGGCCCACAAATGTACGAGGCATTAGAGAACAAGTATCCTCAAACATCCATCCAGATGATTCCTCGACACAATCCCTCTTACCCATTGACTCCCTTGTCAGAGGAACAAGAGGAAGTGCAGGACTAGACCTCTGTTCCACTGCCTGAATAGTGCTAACACCTGAAATGGGGGTTCAACTGATTCCTACAGGAGTCAGGGGACCTCTTCCATTGGACTGTAGGACTTATCCTCCGATGAAGTTCTAAAAGCTTATCTGGACTTCAAGTGACTCCAGGTGTGATAGATTCAGACTATCAAGGAGAAATTAAGATTATGCTTAGTTCACCTCAAGGCATTAGCTCTGTTAACCAAAGTAATAGAATTGCTCAGCTGCTTCTCCTTCCCAGTTTACATGACTCATTTAAGAGTATGCCTCAAAATAGGAAGAATAGGGGATTTGGTTCCACTGGCTCTGGACCTATGGCTTTCTGGGTTCAAGATTGTTCAGAGGCCTATGCGTAAAACAAAAATTCAGGGGATAGAGATGGAAGGGTTGATTGACACTGGGGCTGACTCTTCCATTATTAACTTACAAAAATGGCCCAAACACTGGCCTTTACAAAAGGCTTCAACTAGTTTGAGAGGATTGGGATATTCTAATAGCCTAGAACAAAGTGCAACAGTTTTAAAATGGGAAGATGATGAAGGGCATCAAGGAACATTTCAGCCTTATGTTTTGTCCAGCTTGCCATTTACTTTATGGGGAAGAGATGTTTTGCAACAAATGGGAGTACACCTTGCAACCAAGCCTGCAGATGTTAATGAAAGATGGAGTCCCAGGGAAAAACAGGGATATGTTCCAGGTAAACGACTAGGAAAAAAATCTGCAGGGTGATCCTAACCCTATTGAGCTTAAAGGAAATCGTCAAAGTATTTTTGGGGGGGGCCACTGAGAAAACAATTTTGAAAATACCATGGCTTTCTGATAAGCCAGTTTGGGTCCCTCAGTGGCCCCTAGAGAGAAATTACAAGCAGCCCACTTACTAGTCCAACAACTGTAAGCAGGACATATAGAACCTTCCACCTCTCCCTGGAATTCCCCCATGTTTGTGATTAGGAAAAGAATCAGGAAAATGGCAATTATTACATGATCTTAGAGAAATCAATAAAACCATGCAAATTATGGGCCCTACCCAACCTGGACTTCCTAATCCTATAGCTATTCCTAAAAATTTCCATCTTATAACCCTTGATATAAAGGATTTTTTTTTTCTATTCCTTTACATCCTCTGGATGCCCCCAGGTTTGCTTTTTCAGTTTCCTCTATTAATAATGATGGACCTGACCAAAGATTTCAGTGGAAAGTTTTACCCCAGGGTATGGCTAATAGCCCTACTATGTGTCAAATCTATGTAGACAGTTATTCAGCCTATCGAGAACAAATACCCAAAGCTTATGTGCCTCCATTATATGGATGATGTTTTGCTTGCTCATCCTAACCAAAAAGTCTTGTTTACCATATTTAGCGATATATCAGAAAACTTGATAGGGACTAAACATTGCTGGAGAGGGGTTCAAACTAGATCTCCAATATTATATCTAGGATTCCAAATTATGGATACTTTTATTAGGCCTCAAAATCTTAATAAGGAACATCTGGCTACTCTTAATGATTTTCAAAAATTGCTGGGAGACATTAATTGGCTTCACCCTACACTAGGCCTCACTACTGGCCAATTAAAACCCTTATTTGATATCCTTCACGGGAACCCTGATCCATCTTCACTGCGAACATTGACTCCTGATGCTAGGGAAGCTTTATAGTTGGTAGAAAAGGCCATTGAAGGATCCCATTGTGATAGAATTGATTTTACTCGACTGCTGATGTTATTATTTCTTCACAATATACACCCACAGGAGTATTTTGGCAACAGGGACCTTCATTATGAATACATTTGCCCGTCTCTCCTAAAAGTACAATCGAGTCTTACACCTCCATGGTGGCTAAACTTATTCTTCAAGGACTTAAGACTTCTAATATTTGGCATTCACCCCGCTATTATTACTCCCTATTCATCGTCACAGTTTGAATATTTATGCTTCAATGATGATTGGGCTATAGCTAGATGCTCTACTTCTACAAATTTTGATAACCATCTTCCTACATCTCCTATACTATCTTTGTATCAATCATTCTATTATATTTCCACAGGTAATAAAAAAAAAAAAAAAAAAAAATCAACCTATTCCTAAAGCATTTAATGTATTTATAGACGGGTCCTCTAATGGCACGGCTGCAGTAGTCACTCAAAAAGAAAATTATTCATATTACTGGTCAAAAATCAGCCCAATTAGTTGAACTTGAAGCTATTATAGCTCTTGAAAGTTAAAGAACAGCCTATAAGTACTTTTTCAGACAGCCACTATATTGTACATGCTGTCCCTAAATTGGAGCTAGCAGGCCCAATAGCACCACATACTCCAGCCTTTAAATTTTTCAAATTCAAAACCTTCTATGGGAATGTGAAGAACCTTTGTTTATTGGACATATCAGAGCTCATACTAATTTGCCTGGTCCTCTCCATGAAGGTAATCAAAAGGCCGATGCCCTCAGTCAAATGATCTTTATATTTTCAGCAGTCCACCAAGCTACCTTGTTCCATTCTTAATTTCATGTTAATAGTACTACTTTACAGCAAAATTTCAAAATAACTAAAGAGCAAGCTCGAAAAAATCGTGAAGGCTTGTCAATCCTGTGTGACACATTTGCCCAATCCACATTAGGGAGTTAACCCAAGAGGATTAATGCCCAATCATTTGTGGCAGATGGATGTCACTCATGAGCCAAGTTTTGGAAAATTGCGATTTATTCATGTGACCATAGATACATGCTCAGGCATGATTTTTGCTTCCTTACATTCTGGAGAAAAAGTTAGATTTTACATCTCATTGTCTACAAGCTTTTGCTGCATTGGGCATTCCCAAAATGGTTTTAAAAACAGATAATGGCCCTGCATATACGTCCTCATCTTTCAAACAGTTTTGCACAAAATTCAGTATACTTCATAAGACTGGTATCCCTTATAATCCTCAAGGCCAAGGTATAATTGAACAAGCTAATTGCACACCCAAACTTACACTTTTGAAACAAAAAAGGAAATTGGACAAATCCTAAAGATAGGTTAGCCATTGCCCGTTTTACTTTAAATTTTTTAACTTTGGATTCCAAAAGATTTGGCTGGAGACAGACACTGGAATCCACATCAACAACATAAACCTTTGGTTTACTGGAAGGATGTTCTTTCAGGCACATGGAAGGGTCCAGACCCAGTATTAATTGGAGGAGAGGATCTGTTTTTCCACAGCACCAGTCCTCGCCGGTGTGGATACCATCAAGATTAATAAAACAGGTACCAAATCAAGAGGGCCAAGATGAAGTTGTTGTGGAATGATTCCCTTAAGAGGTATCAATCCGCGCACCTGTGCGAGTTTGTCTCTTTTCTGACAAGGGAACCTCATCTTTGCCTTTTCAGTTAAGAAACTTAAGTTGTGAATTTATTGAAGGAAAAAAGCGCGCAGCTTAAGTCTCATTCCTCCCAGCCGGGACGAGAGGATCTATCTTTAGTGTGCACACAATTGTGTTTTTCTTTTTTATATACGTCTTTGTGCGCTTGTCTAGATTTCATGTAAATGTGACGTCACAAGTATAGGTCTTTGTGCGTCTGTCCAATGTGATGTCACAAATAACAAACCGAGTGCTCATGAAATTATATAAAAAATGGATCCAAATAACTAATTTATTTATGTTAAAAATATTCTAATTGGGTAAACAAAAAATGAAGGTACCTTCAAACTTTATTTTTAAGTATCTCTAGGACTTCTCTTCAGCAAGGAATATGACTAATACTGTTCAACCTGGTATTTTGGTATTTGACTTGGGATTGTTTGTTTGTAATTAACTTTGTTATACAGCTGATTAAATTGTTTCAACAGGTATATTCATAAAAGGTTGCTGTGTATGCAGAGGCTCAAAAGTTCCAGCTAACAAAATATTTCTCTAATGCTCTTAGTTTTTCTTTAATCCGTTCTGAATGTGATATTTTGCCAGCTGGCGTTCATGGGAGCTCAAGCAGCAATGTGTGTGACGCACCTGTAAGTTGAGCTTGTGACACGTGTGTACTTGTTAAGGCGAAGAGTATTTAACCAGGTAGGGCTGGAGTTGTGTGGGGGTTGTTGTTGGAGTTGGAAAGAGAAGTCAGAAGAGAAAGCAGAATAAAGAACCTACTCATTCCCAGTCTGCCTCCGAATTCTTTCCCGCGTTATCGGTGCTGCAGGCGGTAACAGCTACAGGCAGCAACAGAGCAGTAATCTAGGTGGACCTGCTCAAAAGTGTCTTCAGAAGTGACTAGCATCTACAATTACTCATCTCTGGGAAGAGTCTAATGTCGGTGAGCCCAATTCAGTCATTTGAAAGGCCTGAACAGCAGAGCGTCCTTGAAGACATTCCCCTGGACAGAGACAACTCCTGCCGGGGTCCCAGCCTGCACTTCCCAAGCATCAGCCTGATGGATTTTTGACTTGCCTGGCCAGCCCCCAACGGACATGGGGCAGCTCTGTCCAACGTCTAACTTTGTATCTTTGGGGATATCCTCAGTACTGTAGATGTCATGCTACCTCAACTCAGGTTGTTGAAAGTCATGCCAAGCTAGTAAGATACATTCCTTATGTCACCTACAGATTCAGGTCACAGCAGGCATCAGGACACTGTCACTCATCTCCCCAGACAACCTACATGAGAACCAGAGATGTCCCATGTGACAACACCAAGATTCACACCCAGGACATCCAGACTGGGACATGCATGGTGGAGAGGTGACAACACCTACCGGACTCACAGGAGTCAGTGGTAAAAGGACTCCTCAGAGGGGAGGACAGAAAGCAACACCCAGGCCCCCACGTAAGGGTGTGTTGCCAGGGAGACAGAACCTCTGTGGAGGTATTGAATTATGCTTAAGCATCTGCTATTCGTGAATGGTCCATGGGAAAACCAGTGAGACACAGCTCCTCCTCAAACTTACAGAAGTTGTTCTCTAGCAGGGAAGAAGGATTAGTTTCTTTAAGAGGGTGCTATGAACATTTAATGGTCAAGGGATGCCACTAAATATCCTGCCGTGCAGGGGCATCCATGGAAGTTAATCCGGCTCAAGATGTCAGCTAATGAAGCTGAAGTCTCCCGAGCTGGCTGGCAGCCCTGAAAACATGCATTATTTGAAGGCTTTAGGAGCACAGGTAGACACGTCTAGAATTTCCATTCTTCATGCTAAAGCAGAGCACAAGGGAAGCCCCACCCTGGCTGATGAGGTGCATAAGCACCTGTCCCTGTTCCATTCCCTCAGATACTGGGCTCTACTCAACCGCCTGTTGGGTGTGAATGCAGACATGGGGTTTTTCCAAGTCTGATGTTGCTCCATTTCCCACTAGTGATGCCAACATGGTGGCCACATAGTGACATCTTACAAGCTGTGACCCAGACAGAAACCTGCCTATCACTTTTTCCCCCTGAAGCCAGACCTGAAGGTTGGGTGCTGGACTAGGGCCCAAAGCAGACTATTGAGAGGGGACTTCTTTAATGGGCAACCCAGATTCCTAAGAAGCATCTTATTAGTCACAAGGATGGGAAATGACTTTAAAACAGAATGGACTTAAGGTGGAGGAAGGCAACTAGTAACCACATGGCCACTGGAATAAGTAGCCACAGCTGCACTGGCATGAGTGCTTCCAAAGGAGGGACATCAGAACCTCTGAATCACATTTCATGAGGCTAAGGTCAATAGTTAAAGACCTCACCACGTGAATAGAGGTGTGTCCAAAACTCAGAGCACATGTCCATTACACCATGCAAATCCCACCACGAACCGTGTCTCATGTGAGTCAAGTGCAATGGTACAGGTAAAGCATGCACGTTGCACTCCAACTTGGAATGAGATGCACCCTTGCACAGTAGGCCCAGCTCTCCGTGGCACGTATGGTCAGACATGTCTCTATCTAGAGGTATTTATGTATGTTCTCCTCTAAAGCCCCAGATTCTTCATGCCAAAGATTAGCTTTAAGGGCTCAGGACAGTTAGGGAACATTTGAAAATCTTTAGTGAAGGACAGCTTTTATCCGACAGGTATTATTGGAGTGACCTCTGTCACAGAGGTCTGGGATGAAGTTGAGGAAGAGGTTGAAGCCATTCAGACATCTCACAGGAGCAGAGCAAGAGGGGAAGAGGGCAAGTCACTCAGGCTGTCCCAGAGGCAGTCACACACCTTCTGGTCATGTCCACCTACTTGGTGATGGGTGTCATCTTCAGGTACACTGCTGCCATTGTAAACCACTCTACAGTTCTAAGATCATGGTTTCTAGATCCAGCTCAGTCACTGAGCCGAGGTCCAACACTAGCATCTTAGTCCCAAAAGAAAACCAAATGTGGCAAGACTTACAGGGTCAATGCTTTGTTTTTAGATGGAGGAATTCATGTAGCTTCTTCCCACATCAAGAAGTGGATCCTGAAGGGTTTTCAGGAAGCCAAAGAAGTGTGTCAATTCCCTGCAAGTGTTTCACAGGCCCCCAATTATCCTCAGGCCTCAATGATATATGGCAGGGAGGATGGCTGTGATGTCTTCCGATCACAGGCCTTGGTTCACTGCCATAATCCCTCAAGCAGGGCTCAAGAGCCCACATAGTTTGCCATCTAGGGCCTTATCTAAGTTCTTGGCAGTAAGTGGCTACCTGGACACCATCCAAAAAGTAGGAGACCTAGGACTTCTCCCTGAAGGCATCTAACAAGATTCTCAGGTTTAAACTAGAGAGTCAAGAGATTAAATGGTTTTAAAACAAAAGCTGATGAGCATAAGCCATTCTATGACAAAAAATGCCCCATCACTTGGCTGTGCTCCAGCTTCACTGGAACAATTTTACAGAAGTTGCCAACATCCATTTCAGTTGGATGGTGATTGACCTGTTCCTCACAGCTCAACCACTACTCAGAGACCACCTGAGGACTGTCCTCCATTTCTAGCTTTTCAGGAAGTCTGAAAAGCCCCAGCCCTGTGAGTTGGCTTCACTGTTCCCATCACCCTAGAGCAGTCAACACCCAGTTAGTGTGAGGTGGATAAGGCTGGGACCTAATAACCTCTGGGATATTGTAGATAACTGGACCCACCCACATCTAAAAGCACATGCCTGTGGGCAGGAATCTCAACATCAGCTTTGCCCAAAACCCACTTCTATTCTCATTAGGCCTTCCCCATGTGCAAAGTTTTCAGAGGTAACAATCAGGCATTCGTTTCTACCTTATGCTAGAAGACATCTAGTTGATGGACAGTAACAGGAGGCTTAAGGAATGGCTGAAGACTGGCCAGTAAAGACTGTCCTTTCAAAAACACCCACTGGAGATTGAACCAGTTGTCCATCTACGGGTTTCCTGATGACAGGCATTCCTCAAGGATGGCCATCAGCAATTCAGTGGCAACTTAGAACTGTCACGCCTGCTGCTCAACAAGGCAGAGGCTTCCTCCCCTTTTCTGTGCTGCTTTGTTCACATTTTGTATTTTTTTCAACTAGAAGCAGACCAGCACTGACCAGAGCTTCCAGACACAAACATGGCCTGCTAGAATTCTGCACGTGCACCCATTCAGACACTATCGGTGATGAACATGATGACCTTGACTACAAGCTTCAACAGGTCAAGAGGGATTTTCTAAAATACAAGACAGGCCAGTCAATTTCCAGAAAGCTGTAGGAGCCCAATTTAGAGAGGCCGTCCAAGGAGGCAGAGAGCCTTCTAAGTGAATTTCACTGTCCCCTGACCAAAGCCATCCCAACTCTCCCCCTGGGAGTCCATTGGAAGAAGCATTGCAAGATACCTTGTTACTCCTAGGGAAGGACAGCTCAACTACCCTTCAATGAAGGGATAACCTGTCCCCAGGATACTTTCTTGCAATATAGGGAGACATTTCTTGTTGTAAGCTTGTGGGATGTGGCAAGAGGAACAGAGACCACTTCTTTCCAGGAAGCTTTTCCTGATGTTCACCCACTACCAAGGACAGCAAAGATGCCGCTCCTGAGCCCCTGTACCTTTGTGTGATTAGCCCAGGTCCTTAATTTTTTATTTTTAACTATCACATAGCAGAAATTGTACATAATAGAGTATTCTGATGGTTCCATGTATGTACATGTTGAAAATTCAAATAAGGTTAAACAACTGTTTAATCATTAAGGTAAAAATACCCTTCAAGAGGATGGAAATTCTAAAGCCTACCATGCACAGCATAGCCCAACAGAACAAGAATATTGCATCTAGAAGTAGTACCGAAGGAGAAAAACCATCCAATTGTTACTTCCAGAAAAGATCTGAACAAGGCCCAGCCTTGGCAGTCTATCCATAGGCACAAGTAAGGTTCAGGATTTTTAATTACTGATAACCTGACACAGCGTACCATGATAAACAAGCCTGACCCAACTGTCCGCAGAAAGGCATTTCACCCATCTCTACAGTTTCCCCAAAGGCCCTCTCTGTGCCAGGCATGGCTTCCTTTGAGGATACACAATGAAGATTAGCCATGACAATCCCATGTCCCATTTCCCTGTAGGGACAGAGATGTTGTACCATCATGAAATCAACCAGGGGACCAACTAGCCCACCCACTAGGGTGATGGTGAGTGCTAGACTCAGACCCCAGGACCCCGAGCTCTGTGTTTCCCATCAAGTCCTTTTCTGGGCTTTGTTCCCTTTGTTTTCCTTCAGCTGGAAGCAGACCAGCACTGACCAGAGCCTCCGAGAGGGAATTCAAACTAAGCTCTGGTACCATGAAATTTTTGTTAGCCTCCTCTGTATTGAGAAAACATTCTCTCATGCAAGTTGAACTTCAAGAGCAGTACTGGACCCCTCCTCCCCTCTGCTTCCCCTGAACGGCTGCTGTCCTGAAAATTCTACAAATGGAACCTCCGTGGTCAACATGGCCTGAGGTTATAGGGCCATTTGTCTTGGTGCACATGAACCACCTACACGACGTAAGTGAAAATGGCCTTTCAGTGTGACCAGCCTCGAACTATTTTGCACACAGCTGATGGGCCACCTCCAGAAGCTGTGATTAGCTGCTTTCTGTTCCTGCAATGGGTCACCCCCACGCCCACCTGGCAGCTGCCACGAGTTGTAATCCATCTGTACTGTGAAGACTAGAGACCCTGTGTCCCTACAAGAGATGACCCTCTATAGTGACCAACAGTGGCAAGCTCTTTCAGTGGAGAGCCTCAGATCCAGAAGCCCCTGAAACGTAAGGGACAATCTGCTTAGATTCTGCCCTTTACTGCACTCCCCGCCTCCACTGCTGTCCCCCTCCTGGTTTACTGGTGGTCCTTTCAGTCCTACTGCCGCCCTAGTTCTGGGGAGCTGTCGTGCCCAGCGCAGCTAGAGCCACTGGTCTGGAGTAGCAGCTCCACCAAGGGGCGCTTGTGACCTTGGAGGCAGACAAGTTGACACCTGACTGGGTGTTCTCTGGCCTGGTGAGTGTCTGTAGGGCAGCAATTGCCAGACATGTATGTGGCCAATTGAAATATTGCATTCCAACGAACACATCTGGAGTTCTGGGACAAATGCATTGAGGCCTGTCACCGACCCCGTTTCTCAAAAGCCACATTTGAACAGGAAAATCACTGAGTGAAAGGTGCTGGTCTGTCTAACCTAGGACCAGACCTGGGTGCTGCCTACAAACAGTTCTGGTCCTGGAGATTCAGACTTGCATTATGGATGAACCGTCCTGCTTGGGGCCACTGGAGAGCCAGAGAGGGCCTCCACGAAGCACAACCTTGTAGGCAGTGTGTCCTGAGAGAACCTCCGAAAGCAGCATAAGGCCACATTAACGTCCAAGATAACACACTGTAGTCCACTTTCAGGATCCTACATGTAGAGCAGGAAAAAACTTCCTCAAATGGCACCCCGGCACAGATACTTGAGTATTTGACCAGGGGATTACAGGAAACAAAAATAACCTTATCATAAGGCAACTTCACCCAAGCCATGTCCTTCTGGAACTCACAGGACATAACCAAATCTAAAGAGCTCAAATGCACGAAGTCCATGGCCAGTGACCCCCAAGCTGGCCGACTCAGCTACTTCTCAGGTAGCCTCAACCTGAAGCCTATTCCTTCTGATCACAGGATGGAATTCCCCCTCAAGAAAATTTAACACTGGGGGAAGGGGGCAGGAGCCAGGGAGTCAGGCTGAGACCTTACAAGACTGAGAAACCCATCCCAAGCCATCTATCCACAAAGGTAATTGTTAGGGACTTAAGTTTTTCTATTCTTTCGGCCGATGTGTTCTTAACCCTCTGGTTGCCTCCCACTCCCTGATACAAGACTTGGCCTAATCAGGAGGTGTTCCCGACGTGTCGTGAGAACTGAAACCACCCTAAGGATAGGCCAGGGGCTCCACCAATGTAATCCGCCCACGCTCCCTATGTGTTCCTATAATCTTTCTGCTGATTGGCCTGTGTCTTCTATAAAAGCTGTCCAACTTCCTCAATAAACTTGAGGTCCAGCTCTGACCAGGCTCCCTGGTGCGTCTGTGATTGTCTTCCATCGTGAGGGCTGGGGTGGGCCTCCAGCCGGCTTCTACCATTCTCGATCACACCTCCACTGGGGCGTGTTTTTTTCCCCTAGCCTTCTCCGCTGGCCGGAAGAAGCTAAACCCAGGTCAGGAAGAACTAAACCCCAGCAACTCGAGAAAAAAAACCCAATAGGTAATGTTTGATTAGATTATACATTAGTGTAAGAATGAACCAGAGGTCCGAACACCTCAGCCCCTGCCATAGGCCAATGCAGGCTGGAGGTGTCACCATGTCTTAAGGATAGTAATCCCCGGTCACCATCTTCTGACATCACTACACTCTTAACAGCTGCCTGCAGTAAGTCTCCCAATTTCTCTTCCTCTGGTGAAATGAGCAGTTATGCTACCTCTAATTCCCGAGGTGTCAAAAGTCACAAACCAGTTTCGGCTCAGGGGAAACAGTCCTAGGGCAGTTCTATGTCACCCAGATATAGAGGAAAGTAGATCCCAGCAGGACATATTTGTGACCTGGCATCTGACCAGATGTTCCAGATGTGAACCACTGTCCCATAGAGGACACCACAGCCACTCAGGATAAGCCTGCTGAGCAGGAGGTGGTCTAGGCCAGGACATGCACAGTGAAGATGGAATGGCACCGAGCTGCCATTTTACCACAAGAGTGACATCATCTCTCAGTGAGAGAACAGGAAGTACATCCCAAGCCCAGATAGCCGAATGGAGGCAATGTTTCCAAGGAGTTAGAGGTGTTGTCTTCTGCGAATGAATTCAGTTTCTCTCGAGTCTTCTTGCCCTACTTTCAAAATTCAACAAGAAGTAGACATAAGCACCCAGCCCTCCATCCACGAAGGCCCTGTAATCCAACTGCAGCAAGACAGCCGCATGGTTACTGCGGAGCTCAGTGCTTCACTTGAATTTTGTCCCCTTGCAAATTGAGAGATCATCTCTGGACATCCAACATCTGGGATGATTCAAAAGGAGTACTGTTCAACTTCCTGTGGTGCACAGGACAGCCCCCATGAGGAAGGGGGAGAAGAGGTCAGGAATCCCTTCCCCAGCCATCAGAACTGATGAGGTAGGAGGGTCCTGACCTAGCTGCCATCTTTGATGCAAAGTCAGTACTGACACCTATTCAAGGCCACACATGAGTACAGGTGATGCCTTCAACAGATTGAGCACTGAGGGAGCAAAGAACCACCCCACAAGGTCCCAAGGCTCGTTCTCCAGAGCTGAGAGGAGCCTCCTCCACCTGTTCCCCCCTTTGAGAAAGGCCGAGCACCATGCCCTCAGCCATGCACTGCTGCCTTCACAGGTGGTATTTTTGTGTTGCAGGTGCTTTGAGAGGTCTGGTGTTCCATTTTCTTCTGGGGATATGGACTATACAGTGGCCACAGTGACATCCTGCAAGCTGTAATTGTTCCACTTGTCCACACACTTTCCACTGGGACCAGACCCATAGTATCAGGCCCAGGTTTCAGAGTCCAGGGCCTGAGCTGTGGTCTGAGGCAGGAACCCTTGCTCCTCTAGCCTGGGTTCACTTCTTACACAAATAAGCAGCAGACCAGCTTGGCCCGAGAGTCTCACAGGAACTCACCCGGTATCTTCTATAGTCAAAGCACCACAAAGTCACAGAGCTCTCCCTTCATGGTGATTTGCAGGTTAAATAATTTTCTGTAGGAGAAGGTATTTCTAGGTGATGACACTGTGGACATTCAAAATACTGCAGAATTCACCTGATGTCAAGGAGATGGAAAAGATGGAAATACTGTAACCAGGCTGCACCTACCCACCCTCAAGTGGGATTCCACTGATGAAATCTTGCCCCATTACCCCAGATGCAGGACACCTGTAAAAACTGAAGCTTAACATGACTTATGGGATTTTGAAGGTTTTAGAGTTCTACTGAGAAAATCGAATCTGAAAATATTTGAGTTCATTGTGAAAAATGCAAGAGCTGTACAAGTTACTTTTATTAAATGCCCAGCTGGATAAAACAAACTGATAATATGAAATGTGCATTCTCATGAATTTTCTAGAGCTACATTCTTTTGAGTAATGTACCTGTACTTACAATTATCAATGTTTGATAATAGATTTGGTACAAATGAATTTTCATTGTCAAATGGTTGAATGTCATTGTTGGAATGAACTATAATGCAGTGGAACTACTTAAGCCAAGTTCAATGATGGAGACAGAGGGAATGTACCCCTACCAAAAGGGCCTGTAACTGTTTGAGGTGTGAATAAGCAACTGGCAGTTTTCCAAAATATTCCACTTCCAGAGTTAAATGGTATTGGCCTTTGTTCAAATTCATGTCCAATGCATGGATTATTCAGATTTGTGAAGACAACCTCAAATTTGTTGAGACACATCTTAGCACACCTAATTAACACTAATAAGAACACGTCAGGAAGAAAGCTGGCATTCCCAGACATGCTGTTGCCCAAGACAATGTCAGACCTCAGACATCCTCAGTGCCAGAGACAAGCCACGTTGTAAGAACTGACATTGTCAATAACACTTGGAAGTGTTTCCTTTTCAAATTATCGGATTCTGTCACTTTTATTATGAGGGGATAGCATGTTTGCCCAATGTACTATTTATAAGGAAGCTTCTATGTGTGGGTGCTATATTGTTCTAGTGCCCTATTCATACAACCTATTTTCATTAATTATAAAAGGATACCTAAGCTCTAGATGATTTCCAGCCTATTTTGATACATGGTATCAATTTTGTCAGTGATTCACAGAAAACTTATGTTAACATGGACTGAGGTCACCAGACCCCTGGGGACAGGCGAGAATTGTGCAGAAATCAGAAGTGTCCCTTCCGTAGCTTGTAATCTCCACACCTAAATATCCTAAAGCTCAAATAGGACAACAATATGAGCAGCCCAGAGTGCAATCAAGTCTACCAACCAAGCCCTTCCACGCTCAACAGTCCTCCAGTCAAGAAATGGGGCAAAAGTAGATCTTGTAAAAACTTGGGGAATAGAGGGACTAGAATGGAGGTCGAGTATTGGCCATGTAGTAAATGCTGATGAGGGACTAAGAAATATGCTGTGTCCCTTCAAGGGGCAATGTATCTTCTACGTTCAACAGTTAAGGATGCAACAAGTATAGCAAGAAACCTGCAGCAGAGATGACCCTTCTCCACGTGCTCAGTCTACTTCTAAGTGACTAAGGACACATCTCAGAGGAAGGACGAGTTACAACAATGCAGTAACATTGATCAAATGCCCACAAGTCACCCCAAAAATGATGCTCATTCACCAAGCAATCACAGGACATCAAGCCAATGGATGTAGAAATTCATGAGCCAAAACCACATGTCTAGAACATGAGGACAAAACACATGGCAATAGTCACTATCAAGGTCTAGTAAGCCTGACCAAAAGCTCAGGTTGGAGCAGAGTCACCAGGTCTAGCTTGCCCATCAGCCAAACTGACCAACTGCTTCTTCCCAGGGCACATGCTTCTCCTGGTAGCCAGCTCCAGATCTAGGAGGCTGCTGTGACACCACACAGAGAAGCCCTGACCACTGTAGGGGCAGTGAGCAACAGAATGAGGACTACCGTGTCTACAGGGGACTGCTTGGCTATAGATGGCCTACATGTTCTTGTGGGTCAGTGTCTAGGCGAAGCCCATGAACTCTTCAGGGCTTGCACAGGTTTTTAGTCTTTGATTTGAGATGCAAGTAAGCTCCAGTTTTCAATTACATCCAAATCACTCAGATATTCCCGAGACCAAGAAAGGTAGATGGTCTCAGGACTTTCTCTTCAAGAAAAGGAGAGTTCTGGGCAATTCTGAGACAAGGGAAACTTCAGTTCTATACTGGAGTTAGTACAATAGTGGCCAGAAAAGCATCTAAGTTCACTTGGAGCCCACATGTGTCCCTGGCATTTGGCTAATCTAAGTTTTTAGCCCTTTCATCTGTCATCACCTAAAATGTAACAGGTTAGGGAGCTTCAGAGACTCGCCAGTTACAGCACTAGTTAAAAAACTTAATACCTCCATCTTATTTCCAGAGATTGCTGAGAATAACCTAGCAAAGCCCACAACATCATCTCCAGTCCAGTCAGATCTTGCTTCTGCTTCCAGCTACTTCTGCCAGTCTACCAAGACCACTGCAAACAAGTGTGGGGCACCCTGTAGCCTGTCACCTGTGCTTTCTTCAGTGGGAATCTGTGGCCCTGGAATGGAGGGACTCCAATGAAGCAACAGGATAACAGACCCTCGGGTTAAAGGTTTAGCCCCTGTCTGCTCGTTCCTGGAAGGACACATGATGCACACCCTGAAGTGGATCTTGAGCTACACCAACCGTCCCTGGACTGGGAGGGTCAAGATACTCACCCCTCTCAGCGCTGTTCTCACACCAGTGGGATCAATCCGCTTCCCAGGGGTTATGCCTCTTCCCGGGGAAAACTACATCCAGTGGATAGTGTGAGGGGTATAAAAACCCAGTTGGGCAGATCCATTCAGGACAGGCAGGGGCACCTGGCTCCAAAGCTCTTTGCGCAGCTGGTCAAAGCATCTGTCACGTGAGTGTCAAGTTCAACTGTGCCTACCCAAGCTTGCTTTCTTACCCTCCTCTCAGGAGCTGTGACTGCAGAGTCAACCTAGCGTGTGTAAGCTGCCACCTCCCAGCCAGCGGCGAGGGAACTCACCTCACCGTTCACATAGCTGATATTTGACAACCATATAAATGATACAGGAAATAAAGGAAATCTTGTTTGTCAGACAAGATGTAAATTAGCCTCAGTCCTCTGGGTTTAACAGATTAATGACAATTGTTTCTGGCTAAAGGAAAGTTTCCATATTGACATCAAGCAAAAGGCTTTGGAATGTCACCACGAAGGATTCAATTCTGAAGACGGTCCCTATTGGCATCAGATCCGCCATTTTATCTAGAGATTCCAAAGTTTCGATTCTGAGGCAAAGCTGCTGAACCTCCCGTGAGAACATGTGCCTGCTATCGCCCCCACCCCAGCTTAGACTCCTAAGCAGCTCATGAGATTCTTCTTGCGGGCTATAAAGCTGCTCTGAGCGCAGACAGGCAGCTGCTCGCCTCAGGACAGCCTTCTTGGTATGCCTCCTGTTACCGTCAAATCTCTTGCGTGACTTTTGGTGGCCTTGGTCCTTGGACTTTGTGTGGATTCTACGAGTGTCCTTCCAGTTCCCACGGGTGGGACTACTTCCTGAAAATGTGGCTGGTAAGGAAGGAGTGGAAACAGAATGGCCAGGCTTCAGCCAGGCCTCAGGACACAGGGGACAAAGATTTCTGTACATATGGCACCCTTGCCCGCCACCAACAGATGGTCCAAGTACAGAACACCACTCCATGATGTGGTGATGGGGAGGCAACAGTCCAGATTCCATCTGCAGTGTGCAGGACACTGGGCATGGCTGCTGCGTGTTCTGTATATAAACCATATTTTCATAGAAGCTTTAGGCTGCTCAGATTAGAGACGATTGCTGGTTACGTGTTCATTAGTCTTGAGTTTGATTCTGTATTATCTATACCCGAGACTCCTTAAAAGACTCGGACGCAAAAATTTGGCAGTTGCTACTTCAAGCTTACATGACAGATCACAGTAATTTGTTAATTTTTAACAATTATTGCTTATATCCACCCCCCACTGACAAGTTTACTTTTGACCTTGCCAGATGGGATTTTTAAAGTTGCATTTCGAATCAAGCTTTAGACTTTATGATATGTAAGTTATTGAGGACAGACTTGTGTCTCAGATCACGTGAGTGACTAAGATGTCCCCTGGACAGAGTGTTAATGAGTTTTTCTGCTCAGGGCATAGTACCCGACTAGGGGCAGACCCGAGTGAGGCGTCCAGGCAAATGACACACTCCCCTTCTCATGGGACGTGTCTCCCCAAGCAGCTCAGAAGGTGTAAGTACAGAGTGTGACTCTTCTACAGGAAGAATACAGAGGAAGGATTCAATGTAATCCTCGAAATTCATCCATTAGAGTCCTCAGAGAGCTCAATTTGTTTCTAGCCTAGTGATGAGGGGCATCCTTTGGCACCACCTGGTGGCCACAAGGCAGCACAACTGCCAACATTGAGTCCAGAAGCCCAATTCTTAGACCTCAGCCCCACCTCAGTAGGTCTTCTGCACCCAGGAACCAAGATCTTAAGCAGTTTGTCCCCCAGGAAGGAGGGACACAGATATTCCACTTGAGGGAAAAAAAGAAGCCCAATTTGAGTTTTAAGAGTCAAATGGCAGAGTTGCATACAATCAGGAGGTAGCAAGCCCCACCCTCAAAGTCAAGGGGAGCCGTCAGCCTGGGAAGACCCACACTTGACTGGAAGTGTCAGGAGGAAGCTGTGTACCCTCTCCCATGCCCCACCAGGAAGCTCTAGGTTCCCTGTGCAGAGCTGCCTGGGCTAGTGCTTCTCACCAACCTCCGATTTGAGGGGGCTGGGGGGGGGGCAGGGGAAGAGAAGTCACAGGTTTATAGTTGTGTTCGGGAAGGAATTACTGATCACAGAAAGGCTAATATTAAGCATACTGAAGGTTTCTGCCCAAGTCACTTCCTAGGACGACTACTCTGTCCAAGGTGAAGTGTCTCCACCATATCCCTCACTCGTGCGTCCCAGAGCCCATGTCCACCTGCCTAAGCAGGCTGCTGGATCTCAGCCAGACTCCCAGACATTTTGTGTGCTCCAGACTTGAAATGAGCTTTGATCATTTCTATAAGTCAAACCCCAGAACCTTTCTCCCACTGGGAGAAACCTGAGCCACACGGTCCCTACGGACACTTTCAGGCCAATGACTTATGCCATCTATAGTAGATCTCCAAGGCTTCATCATGAAAAAAAATCAGCCAAGCTACTGGTTGTGAAGAGGAAGATGCAAAGCTGAATGCAGAAGTCACACCTGAAATGGCAAATTTCCACTGTGAAGAGCACTTCCACTGGCACCCAGAACACGCAGGCTCTTGTGCCTTCAGCATACTCCAAGTGTTCACATTAGTCCCATGCGTCTATTTGTGCATTCCCTTCCAAGATCTAATGACCACTCGGAATATTCCATCTCTCCGAAATCTGTTCTTGCTGTGTGAACCCTTCCAACCTCTGCACTCCTCCAGGAGGTCTAGTACTACCTGAAACTAACCCATGTCTCCCGCGTGCCATCTTGGACCACCCCCTACAGCTGTGTGGCTTCTCAGACATGCCTAGCCGTACCACTTCCCTTGCTCTCCGTCAGCTACAGAGCTCTGCTGGCACTAGTTTGACCAATGCAATCCCAGCGCCAGCTCACCACATGGTCTTCTGGCAGAACAGCACCAAAACAAATCTTACAAGGGATCTTACAAGGAACTTCCAACCGTGCCTGTCTCAGCAGCTGGAGGAGCTAGAGATGAAACTCACCGGCAGGAAGACATTGAGAAGACATGCTAAGAGAACATATCAGGACTCTTCCAGGTGAGGATCTCATCTTGGAGTCTGTAATGGTTAACTTGAATTGTCAATTTGATTGGGTTAAGAGATGCCAAGGATTGGCATGTGAGATAGCCACTGAAATGGAGACCCTAAGTGTGGGCAGCACCAACCAGCAGGATGATGGCTTGGATGGAATAAAAATTGGAAGAACAAGGAAGCAGCAGATGCAAGCTTGATTCTTTTTGAACAAGTTCTTGATTGCTGCTGTGATCGTCTGAGGATCAGACTCACTTCTCTTTCAAAGAAGATTCTCCGGAAGTCTTTGGTCTAAGACTATGGTAGCACTGTTGATCCCTCCCTCTTGTTCTGGGGCCCCAGCCTCTTGGACTGCACACCTACTGGTTCTCCCAGCTCTCCAGCCTGCAGAGGCCGTTGTGGACTGTCCAGCTTCTGGTCATGTAAGCCAACTTAATAAGTCAACCTTTTGTAATTATACTTCCTGTTGATTCTGTTCCTCTAGAGAACCCTAATACAGAAAATGGTACCAAGAGTGGGGTGGCTCTGGAGAAACAACTTTAAGGATGAATTTCCTCAGTTGGTTTTGTGGGTTCTCAAGTTGGCTGTCTAAAATGGTTAGAACTAAAGTTACTCAAGTCTCTCCTGCTGGTACTATGGAAAGCACTGATAATTCATTTAATTCATTAATTTAAATGGTGTGAACCATTTAGAGAGATTCATAAAGTGCATTATTTGCTCCCAATTTACTTGTTAAAAAAGCAACACATTTAGTGACTCTACATGACACCTTTGAAGAGTTCTGGAACAACCCTAAAGGACAGTGGTCAAGGGAAATCTTCACAATGGGCAGAACTTTGAGCAGTGCATCTGGTTGTGCATTTTGCCTGGAAGGAAAATGGGGCTGTAGCCAGTGGTTTGGCTAGCTGGTCAGGGAACTGTCAAGAACTTGGAGAATTAGCAACAAGGACAGTTAGGGAAGAGGTAAGGATAGACTTCTCTGAATGGGCAAACGATGTGAAGATATTTGTGTCTCATGTAAATGCCCACCAAAAGGTGGTCTCAGCAAAGGAGGATTTTAATAATGAGGTAGATAGGATGACCCAGATCTGTGGGTAGCAGTCCCTCTTTCCCCAGCCACCATCATTGCCCAATGGGCTCATGAACAAAGTCATCACGGGTAGCAAGGATGGCAGTAATACACGGACTTAGCATGGACTTCCACTCACCAAGGCCAATTTGGCTACAGCCAGTGCTGAGCAGCCAGTTTGCCAGCAGCAGAGACCAAGGCTAAGCCCCGGTGTGGCATTGTGCCCCAGGGAAGTTGGCCAGCAACTTGGTGGCAGGTTGTGATATTGGACCATTTCCATTGTGGAAGGGACAGTGGTTTGTCCCATCTGGAATAGACATTTATTCTGGGTATGGATTTGCCTTCCCTACAAAGAGCTTCGACCAAAGCCACCATCTGTAGATTTACAGAATGTCTCATCCATCCTCATGATATTCCACACAGCATTGCTTCAGACCCATTAACTCATTTCATGGCCAAAGTATCAAGGCAATGGGCTTGTGTTCGTGGTATTCACTGGTCTTACCATGTTCCCCACCATCCTCAAGAGCAGCTGGTTTGATAGGACAATGGAATGGATTCGATGCGGTTACAGTGCCAGTTAGGTGGCAATACGTTGTAGGGCTGTGACAAGGTTCTTCAGAAAGCTGTCTATACTCTGAATCAGCATCTACTATTCATGGGTCCAGGAATCAAGGGGTGGAGTCAGAAATGGTACCACTCACCATTACCCCTAGTAACCTGCTAGGAAAGTTTTTGCTTTCTGTCCCTCCAATCTCATGCTCTGTGAGCCTAGAAGTCTTAGTTCCAAGGAGGAGGAATGCTGCCTGGAGAAGCAACAATGATTTCATTAAACTAGAAGACTTCCCCTTGTCACTTTGGGCTCAAAGTCAACAGGCTAAGAAGGGAGTTACGGAGCTGGCAGGATGATGGATCCAGATTGTAAGAGCCCTAATTGATGATAGCTAAGATGGCAGTTAGCTGAGAGCCATAAAAGGTGTTCAAGTATTTTCACCTGATATTCATGCATTTATCTAAGAATCCTTTTATTCCCGTGAACACTGTGATGCACCTGTAAGCTCGAGCTGTTTGCACTTGTCCTTGTTAAGGCAAAATGTATTTAACCGGGTGAGGTTAGAGGGGTGGTTGGAGTTGGAGAGGTTGTTGGAGCCGGAGAGAGAAGTTAGAAGAGAATAAAAGAACTTTTTCATTTCCAGTCTGCCTCCGATTTTTCACCCACAGTATCGTTGCTGCAGGCAGCGACAAGTGGTGGCCCATACGGGGAGTTCAGAATTGGCAGGTAAGAACTGAGAAATCTCTAAAGATGGGTGTGAAAATAACCAAGCACCGAGTAATAAAAGCTATGGAAGAGTTTGATATAGCTGACTCAGTAGTGAGGAGGAAAGTGATTGTGAAAGCACAGCCTCCGCTGAGTCAGTTAAGACCAGTAAGGATAATATTGGTGTGAACTCAAAAATAACGAATATAAGAGCTTCAAAAGCTATCCAAGATTTGTTGGAGATAGCTGAGGAATATATGCTCTCAATTGAATCTGAAACTCAGGATGTTACTACTAATGAAAATAGTGAAGAGGAGTCAAATAACCATGAAAGCACAGCTTCCTCCACTGAGTCAGTTAAGACCAGAAAGGACCATGAAGTAGAGGAACCACTTGTGCCCTCTGCTCCCTCATGGGTTCAATCAATTACAGAAACCATGAGGGGTATTTCTGAGCATTTGCTTACCCTTGAGGCAGAGATTAACGGCCTTTCTGAGCGCTTACATGCCCTCGAACGCCAAAACCCACAGGAACATTGGTATCTGCCAGTATTTGAAAGTGAAAATGGGCAGAGGTACCACCAATCCCTAGACTTCAAAACAAAAAACTTCAAAGAGGTAATAATGACCTATGGGCCCCAAGCTCCATTCACGTTGAGCATGTTGGAGTCCCTTAACACTAACTTTAACCCCCTCAGACTGGAAAGGCTTATGTAAGGCAGTATTGAGCAGGGGACAATACCTCATATGGAGGTCACAATTCCAGGGGCTTTGTGTAGAAACAGAAGAAATTCGACTGCAGGCTTCCCAGACCATAATGTAGATTAGCAAACTGTCCTTCACCTCTTAGCTTAATTACAAATTCAAATTCAATATGATCCTGGTGTATACGCACAAATATATGCTGCCGCTGTTAAGACATGGAAAACCTTACCAGGAACAGGTGATTTACAAGGCAGCTTATCTAAAGTAATTCAGGGGCCTAATGAGCCATATGCTAACTTTGCTGACAGACTCTTAAGAACTACAGGCAGAATATTCAGGGATGTAGATGAAGCAATGCCATTAGTCGTACAGCTGGCATATGAAAATGCCAACAATTACTGTCAAGATGCTATAAGACCATGGAAAAATAAAAGGGACCTCTCAGTATACATACAATTATGTAAAGACATTAATGACAACTTTGTCACAGGAAATGTGATTGCAGCAGCAATGAGAGGTGCTTCCCCTCAAAATTTCACAAGGGCTCAAACTAAAAATTATTATAACCAATCAGGTTATTCTAGACAATATCCCCAAAGAGAAATAAGACCAAGTTCATACCATGCCCCAGGCGTAAAAAGGGTAATCATTGGGCCAATAAATGCATATCTAAATTTGATATCTATGGAAACATTTTGTCTAGAAAACTCAAAAACGGGGCACGGGGCCCAATGCCCTGGGGCCCAAAGATGTACGAGGTATTAGAGGAGGATACATCCATCCAGATGATTCCTCGTCACAATCCCTCCTACCCATTGACTCCCTTGTCAGAGGGACAAGAGGAAGTGCAGGACTAGACCTCTGTTCCACTGCCCGAATAGTACTAACACCTGAAATGGGGGTTCAACTGATTTCCACAGGAGTCAGGGGACCTCTTCCCTCAGGGACTGTAGGACTTATCCTCGGAAGAAGTTCTAAAAGCTTATTAGGTTTTCAAGTAACACCAGGTGTTACTCCAACTACCAAGGAGAAATAAAAATAATCCTTAGTTCACCTAGAGGCATTAGCTCTGTTAACCAAGGGGATAGAATTGCTCAGCTGCTTCTCCTTCCCAGTTTCCACAACTCATTCAAGAGTATGCCGCAGAATAGGAATAGAGGATTTGGTTCCACTGGCTCGGGACCTATGGTTTGCTGGGTTCAGGATTGTTCACGGAGGCCTATGTGCAAAATAAAAATTCCAAGTATAGAGATGGAGGGGCTGATTGATACTGGGGCTGACTCTTCCATCAGTTATCTACAACAATGACCCAAGCACTGGCCTCTACAGAAGGCTTCAACCAGTTTAAGAGGCTTGGGATATACTAACACCCCAACATGAAGTGCTGTAATTTTAAAATGGGAAGATAATGAAGGGCATAAAGGAATTTTCCAGCCTTATGTTTTGACCAGCTTGCCAGTTACCTTATGGGGAAGAGATATTTTGCAACAGATGGGGGTACACCTCGCAACCAAGCCTGCAGGTGTTAAAAATGAAAATCTACAGGGTCCTAACCCTATTAAGCTAAATCATAAAAAAGGTAAAGGATTATTTTTTTAGGGTCCACTGAGAAAACAGTTTTGAAAATACCATGGCTTTCTGATAAGCCAGTTTGGGTCCCTCAGTGGCCCCTATCTAGACAAAAATTGCAAGCGGCCCACCTACTAATCCAAGAATTAGAAGCAGGACACATAGAACCTTCCACCTTTCTGGAATTCCCCCATATTTGTAATCAAGAAAAAAAAATCAGGAAAATGGAGATTGTTACATGATCTTAGAGAAATCAATAAAAACCATGCAAATCATGGGCCCTACCCAACCTGGACTTCATAATCCTGTAGCTATTCCTAAAAATTTCCGTCTTATAGCTCTTGATAAAAGGAATTGAAAAAGCAAACCTGGGGGCATCCAGAGGATGTAGATGAATGGAAAAGAAACAATCCTTTATCAATAATGGCCCTGATCAAAGATATCAATGCAAAGTTTTACCTCAGGGAATGGCTAATAGCCCCACTATGTCAAATCTATGTAGACAAAGTTATTCAGCTGATCAAGAACAAATACCCAAACCTTATGTGTCTCCATTATGTGGATGATGTTTTACTTGCTCATCCTAATCAAGAAGCCTTATTCACCATATTCAGTGATATGTCAGAAAACTTAAAATGATATGGACTAAACATTGCTTAAGCAAAGGTTCAAACTAGATCTCCCATATTATATTTAGGATTCAAAATTATGGATACTTTCATTAGGCCTCAAAAATTTTCAATAAAGAACATTTGACCACCCTCAATGATTTCCAAAAACTGCTGGGAGACATTAATTGGTTTTGCCCTACACTAAGCCTCACTACTGGACAATTAAAACCCTTATTTGATATCCTTCACGGGAACCCTGATCCATCTTCACTATGAACATTGACTCTTCTTGCTAGGGAAGCTTTATAGTTAGTAGAAAAGGCCATTGAAGGATCCCATTGTGATAGAATTGATTTTGCTCGACCGCTAATATTGATTATTATTTCTTCACAATATACACCCACAGGAGTATTTTGGCAACAGGGACCTTTATTATGGATACATTTGCCTGTCTCTCCTAAAAGTACAATGGAGTCTTACACCTCCATGGTGGCTAAACTTATTCAAGGACTTAAGACTTCTACTAAAGTATTTGGCATTCACCCCGCTACTATTATTACTCCCTATTCATTGTCACAGGTTGAATATTTATGCTTCAATGATAATGATTGGGCTATAGCTAGATGCTCTACTTCTGCAAATTTTGATAACCATCTTTTTAAGTCTCCTATACTATCTTTTTGTATCATCCCATTATATTTCCACAGGTAATTAAAAAAAGAAAACAACCTATTCCTAAGGCATTAAATGTATTTACAGATGGGTCCTCTAACGGCACTGCTGCAGTAGTCACTCAAAAAATATGATTCATATTACTGGTCAAAAATTAGCCCAAGTAGTTGAACTTGAAGCTATTATAGCTCTTGAAAGTTTTAAAGAACAGCCTATCAATATTTTTTCAGACAGCCACTATATTGTACATGCTGTCCCTAAATTGGAGCTAGCAGGCCCAATAGCACCACATACTCCAGCCTTTAAATTGTTTTTTCAAATTCAAAACCTTCTATGGGAACGCAAAGAACCTTTGTTTATTGGACATATCAGAGCTCATACTAATTTGCCTGGTCCTCTCCATGAAGGTAATAAAAAGGCCGATGCCCTCACTCAAACGATCTTTATATTTTCAGCAGTCCACCAAGCTACCTTGTTCCATTCTCAATTTCATGTTAATAGTACTACTTTACAGCAAAATTTTAAAATAACTAAAGAGCAAGCTCAAAAAATTGTGAAGGCTTGTCAATCTTGTGTGACACATTTGCCCAATCCACATTAGGGAGTTAACCCAAGAGGATTAATGCCCAATCATTTGTGGCAGATGGATGTCACTCATGAGCCAAGTTTTGGAAAATTGTGATTTATTCATGTGACCATAGATACATGCTCAGGCATGATTTTTGCTTCCTTACATGCTGGAGAAAAAGTTACAGATGTTACATCTCAATGTCTACAAGCTTTTGCTGCATTGGGCATTCCCAAAATGCTTAAAACAGACAATGGCCCTGCATATACGTCCTCATCTTTCAAAACAGTTTTGTGCAAATTCAATATATTCCATAAAACAGGTATCCCATACAATCCTCAAGGCCAAGGTATAATTGAACGAGCTAATCGCACACTCAAAATTATGCTATTGAAGCCAAAAGGAAATTGGACAAATCCTAGGGACAGATTAGCCGTTGCCCTGTTTACCTTAAATTTTTTAACTTTGGATTCTAAAGGATATTCGGCTGGAGACAGACACTGGAATCCACACCAACAACATAAACCTTTGGTTTACTGGAAGGATGTTCTTTCAGGTACATGGAAGGGTCCAGATCCAGTATTAATTTGGGGGAAAGGATCTGTTTGTGTTTTTCCAAAGCATGAATCCTCCCCAATATGGATACCATCTAGATTAATAAAGCAGGTACCACATCAAAATGATCAAGATGAAGTTGAGGAATCAAGATTAATAAAGCAAGTACAAAATCAAGAGGGCCAAGATGAAGTTATGGAATGATTCCCTTAAAAGAGTCCTTCAATAAATTCACAACTTAAGTCTCATTCCTCCCGGCCGGGAGGAGAAGATCTCTTTAGTGTACACAGAGTTGTATTTTTTTCTTTTTATATATGTCTTTATGTCTGTGCACTTGTCTAGATTTCATGTAAATGTGACGTCACAAATATGTTTGTGCGTCTGTCCTGTGTGATGTCACAAATAACAAAGTGCTTATTATAAAAATATATATGTATATATTTGGATCCAAATAACTAATTCATTTAAGTTTATTCTAATTGGGTAACAATTTAAAGTATAGCTACCTTCCAGTTGTTTGTAAAAAGGTACTATACTTGTGCATGATGAATAAGTAAATAAATAATAAAAAAATTTAAAAAAATAAATAAAGGCATTATGTACAACTAAAACAAATATTAAAAAATAAAAGGAAATATTAATGAAACATTAGTTTAAAAAGTATAGCTACCTTCAATTTTGATTTATACGTGTCTCTGGGACTTCAGCTAAAAATATGACTAATACTGTATAACCTGATATTTTGGTATTTGACATGCGATTGTTCATTTGTAATTAACTTTATTTGTTTAATAGCTGATTAATTTGAATTACTTCAACAGGTAATTTCATAGAAGGATTGCTGTGTATGCAGAGACTTGGAGGTTCCAGCTAACAAATTATTTTTCCAAAGTGCTCTTAGTTTTTCTTTAATTTATCTTATAGTGTTTTGTCAGTTAAATACCCTCAGTCTTTCTCTGATCAGTTCTGAATGTGATATTTTGCCAGCTTATGTTTGTGGGAGCTCAAGCAGCAATGTGTGTGAGCAGAGATCAACTTTAATTACCTGATCTAATAATTATGTTTTTTAGTTTGACAACTCGCCTCTTGACTCAGTGCTGGAATGGCACTGCCTTTCCTCTAATAATTGAAGCTTGAGTTTCTAGGTAGCGGGCCCTGAAGATTTGCTGGTGGCATTGTCTAGACATAAGACGGCTGCTGCTACAGCTGCAGGGATTGCGGTCACTACAAGCATCCCTGCTGCTCAAGCATCAAACAACCTCACCAGCAGTGTAGCCTCTGCTCTGCATGCATGGGGCCTCCTAGATCAACGTGTTATAACAAGTGGACATTTTGATCTTTCATTATTTGGGACATTACGGGACAATGCCTTGCGGGTATTTTCTAGAGAACTCAGTGCATTACTTGATGGAACTTAGGGCAGTTGATTTGTTTAAAGAACTTGATATGCTATGGAACTTGGCTCATCAGAAGGCTTGCCGCCTTAAAACCGCAGCATCTCACGATTGGACGGCTGTTTGTCAACACAGTCGATCCTGAAGGGCTCGATTGGACAGCTGGTAGCCAATGACGGGTAAGACCCCCAGAGGGGGACAACGTAAGACAGGCACAGTCGATCCGGATGAGGTCGTCCCCCATCCACGGGACAGTCTCATGTGGCCGACATATCAACCTAAGACAGGAGTCAAGGGCACAACCTTGATTATCTGATGGGTAAGAATGTTGGTTGCACATGGGACGCCCTAGACCATTCCCTCTTTTATGGTGTCTCTTGATATTACCCTGTCCTGTTAAGGTCTAGCGGAAACCATGACAACCCAAGATGACAGATGTCTCACACCCTTCAGGAATGAAGGTATGGGTCACACCTCCAGGTAAAGAGCCAAGACCTGCTGAGGTGCTTGAAGATAGAGGGAATACAGAATGAGTAGAAGATAGTCACAAATACCAACTATGGCCACATGACCAGTTACAGAAGAGGATTGTAATTGCCATTGATAATTCTTCCCTATTCCATTAAGAGTATGTTTGGGCATACTCATTAAGAGGAAATGATTATCACTGTTATTCATCATGTAACAGACTTGTCAGTAATGTCTCTTCCTATTCTGGGGAAGAACTAGTGCATTCAGTTGTAGTATAGTTACTTTAGGCAGAACTATGACCTTGTGTTTATTTGGAGATTGAGCATGATGTGAAAAGTCATTTGAGCATGATAAAAAGTCATTTAGATATCAGATTTACAAGGGGGGGACCTGTAATGGTCAATTTTAGTTGTCAACTTGATTGTACTAATAAGCCAAGGATTAAGAGGATTATTGATATTGATGAGGGTGTGTCTAGGAATGATTGGCATGTGAGATAGCCAACTGAAAGGGAGACCCTCACTAAGTGTGGGCAGCACCGACCAATAGGATGATGGCTTGGGTGGAATAAAAATTTCAAGAACAAGGAAGCAGCAGATGCACATTTGATTCTTCTTGAACGGGTTCTTGATTGGTATCCTCAATCCTAGCAGCAGACTCGCTTCTCTTCCAAAGTGGATTCTCCAGAAGCCTTTGGTCTCCGACTAGGCTAGCACTGTAGATCCCTCTTGTTCCAGGGCTTCAGCCTCTAGGACTGCACAGGTGCTGGTTCTCCCAGCTCTCCAGCCTGCAGAGGCCATTGTGCACTATCCAGCTTCTGGTCACATAAGCCAACCTCATAAGCCCCCCTTTTATAATTACACTTCCTATTGATTCTGTCCTTCTAAAGAACCCTAATACAGGGTATATCCAGGAAGATGGAGATGCAGCCACCTTTGATATATTCAGGGAGCTGACAAGAAGCTGAGCAGGACTGAAGTCCTCTCCTGGATCCTACCTGCAAGTGGAATGGTCCTGAAGACTTTGACTAGACAACCTGCTTAGGGGAATCTTACCCTCAGTGGTCACTGAACAAGCAATGTGAGCCATCTGCTCGTCACAGGAAGCATCATTTAATACAATGACCATTAGCCACCTGAGGTGAGACTTCAGAAAGCAATAAACTTCACAGAATCAAGCGGAATATGTGCTTTTCTAGGAATGCTCCCCAGTCTTAAGACTCACTTCATACAAGAACAGTGTATAATAAAGGAAATGAACTGTATAAACAACTTTATTGGAAGAGTGAAAGGGGACCCAGGAGTTAAAAGAGGACCCAGAAATAAAGGCAGTGTCCAAACCAAGGTGCACCGAGTATTGAGAGCCCACACACAACCCTGCCAAAAAGCTAACAGTTCAATGTTTTTCCAAGAAAGCTTTGTTGTCTAAACAAAGTGTACCCAGTCACTTTAACAGCAAAGTCAAAAGAGCAAAGCAGCCAGCGTAGTTGGTTTTCTCAAGTCTGCCATCCCAGGGCGCAAAAACAACTGTCTGAAGTGCGAAGAGCCATGATGCTTAGTACAAAGTCCTCTTTATATACTCAAATAGAAGCACGTCATGAAAATGTTTATTCATCACAACGCAGACTATTCTAAGTTCAGAACTGTGGGCTGACTTATTACAGCTGGCCCTTGTGAAGCCAAAGAAACCTAGTTGTTTTTAACCACCCTACCCATTCACATGCCCCCAAGAAGTAGGAGAACCCCGCCTCCCAGCAACCCCAGCGCGGGACTGCAGGATCCAGGGATCCAGCTGGAAATGGGGAGCTGGGAGTACAACCCAGTTCCCACCCGTGGACTACCCTCCACCCCAGGAGTGGAATCCTCTTTGCCAACCATTCCATCTGGCCAAGGAACCCAGCACAGGAAGCATTTGCACATCAGCTATGTCCTGCAAAAATCACTAGATGGTAACTGCTTGGAGGAGGATGCGTCCACAAGCCTCAGGAAAGTAGTTCAGTCCTGGGTAGAGAGCGTGCCATCAGGGCACAAGCACCTTCCCTGTGCTGGTCCTCGTAGACCATGCTTCTCTCAAAGTCCCTTAGCCAAGCACACTACCATGGAGTGTGACCAGAGAAGCATGGTTCCCCTTCCAGATGTCCCCCAATCATGTATGTGGTTACCTTAGTATCCTTGGGGAACCCAGGGATTCCCACAACGTTAGTTGGCTGCATTTGAGAGTGGAGACCACATCCAGCATCCCTGAATTTGTGGAATACTGAGTTCCTAGGTGTCAAGTATTTCAGAAGCACACCCAGCAACAGAAACCCTGCCCTAGTGTGATAGTTTAAATGTAAGTTGTCCAAAAGCTGATAATGCCAGAATTCATAGGTTAACGGATTAGGTTAAAGGATTGGGTTGTAAGTCTTAACCTAGTCCATTAGTGCATTAATCCCCTGGTAGGGATTAACAGCATTGACTGTAAGCAGGTAGGATGTGGCTAGAGGTGGGTCCCTGAGGGTGTGCCTTTGGGGTATTTCATCGTTGTTAAGCAGAGCTCTCCACTTTCTAGTGCCATGTCCCAAGTCTTTCTTCCAATGCACTCTTCTGCCACATAGCTGACCCCATTTTGGGGGGCCCAAGCAATCTATGGACAGAGACCTCTGAAACCGTCGAGTCTTTGACTTCTTCCTCTAAGATCGTCTTCATCAGGTCTTTTAGTCACAGCAGAAAAAGCTGTCTAAAATACCCAGGTAGCAGGGACACAAGGGAAACACGCACTCCTGGGGACTCTGGGGACTTGGCTCATAGCCTGACAAGCCATGAAAAAGGTTCCACCCTAGCTCAGTCACCAAATGTGACTCACTTATCCACTTAGTGCAGGTACAGAGCCAGGATGCTTCCACTGGAAGCATCTCCCACGGGAGAAGATGCTTGTAGCAGTCCACACCCAGCCTGCAGGCAGCGAGCTGGGTTTGTTCCAGCAGGCCATCCTGAGGCTCTCTTGTGGGAGCTGCGGCTCCCTTCCCAAGTGGGGGCCTTTAAGGTCAAGATGGCTTTGCCTGCCTCCTCGCACCAGCGAGGCTCAATTTTGTTTCATCAGGGAGTCAGTTCCCCACGCTGGCATCACTTGGGGACTGCTGGGGGCTGTAAGGGAACAAAGGTCAGACCTGCTGGGCTCTGGACGCGACCCCCTGCCAGTGACCGTGCAGCTGCGAGGATCTTTTCTCCAGGTAAGCCTCTGGTTTCCCAGCCTCCCCGCCCCTGCAGGCAAAGCTCCTCTCGCCCCCTCGCCTCTGCCCTGTCCCATTCCTCCCTTGTCCTCTCAGTCCCCATTTGAGTCTGGTCAACAGGTAGGAAGAGGTCCTTGTAGTGCTAGAAGAGGTTCAAGTCCCCTCACATAGGTGGCTCTTGCCAGGCTGATCACCCCAGAAGCCAGAGGAAAACCGGATTGGTCCCCCTGAAGAAGTTGGCAGGGTTCAAGTCCACTACCCGTGTGGCATGTGGAGAGAGATTCAAATCCCACCTTCCTCCTCGCCCACTCCCAGCTCATGAAGTCTACCACTTCTACAACACCAGGTCTGCAGGACCTCCTGGGAATGGGTGGCATATAAAATATTCTCAGATTCTCCCTTTTGGTACTTCTTTTCTAGTTGGAGAAGTTCTCAGTATTCTATGTTAGACCACTTTTGCAATAAGGAATCTTCCTGTTCTCTTATGTACAGTCTATGTCTATCAAAATGCTGAACTCGGGATCTCAGTCTATGTAAGTAGCCCCCCATCCAGGAAAACATTCTAGTTGACTGGCTCTTCCATGCCCCTCAACCAAGGACAGATTCAGGATCAACTGACCCCTTCTCCTGCCCCTCTCTCAAGCCCCCCCACTATCACATCCTCCTGAACGTTAGTCCCCATCTGCCATACCACCAGAACTAGGGGCCACCTTGGCCTCCCCCATGGTGTTTTGTTCTGAAACAAAGGTAGAACCAGCTCTGTTTTCCTCTCAGAAATAGCTGATGGAGAAGGGGAGACTACCTCTTTCCGCAAGAAATTCGTGTATTATGCAAGAAAAGGTTAAGAGATCTCACTGGTAACTTGGCACTAGTAAGTTCCAGGATGAATTCATGAAGTTCAGCTTGTCTTAGTCCCGTCCCTGGCAAGATGCGTAGTCCTGGCTCATAGCAATTACTTCAGCCTCCTGCAGTTGCCAAGTGGCTGATGGGCATGTATTGTGCCCAGAGAGTAGTGCATACAAGGGAGTGACCACTTCAGAGGACCTGGATGGGATTATGCCACAGAGGTCCTAGGGAATGAACAGCAGCTAAGGACAGGAGAAGATACACACTTAACCTGTAAGTTATGAAGAAGTCAGGAATTACTCAAAGGGAGGAGAGTCCAGAAGCATTCTTAACCAGGCTGGCAGAGGCTTGCAGCAAATACACATGTAGATCCTAATACAGAGGGAAAAGACCCTGATGGCCATGGGTTGGAGAATTACAATGGTTAGAACAGGGACAAACTCATCGCTACTCTGGTTAAGGACTTCAAGGTGTCAGGGCAGAGAAGGCAAACCCAATAGGATAGTCAGCTTAAAATAACCACCATTGGGCATCCCTAATGCAGTCCCTCTGGAGATGACCCTGGGAAAGACCCCTCCCAGAAGCTGAAAAGCTTCCCACAGCCCCAGGGCTCCGCACACTGCTAGAAGGTAGGAATGCTCTGATCACCTCTGCCCAGACTGACCAAGTGGCAACCGAAGCTCAAGGACCCTCCTGGCACTGCTGGAGGATGAATGCCATGGAATGATGGGGCCCCAGCACCCTCGCAGCTGCAGGAACCCAGAGCAACATCACCTCAGAGGAGCCTCGGATCACCCTTGGAGTGGCAGGTGGAAAAGCTGAGTCACAGCCTACTGTCCTGACAGTCCTATCCAACTCGAGCGTTCATAAAGGAAGTAGACTACGGTGAATTGTCTTGCTAGTCCTCTTCCTTGCCCTTCCAGATACAGATCCCAATTTATGGCTTAATAGGGACACTAAAGGGTGAGGGGGAAAAAAGTCCCGACTAAGGAAGGTCAAAGGCGCTGGAGCCATCCCCAGCTGGGTCACGTCCCTGCCTTGGACCTTCCCAATTCTTCATACTGAAAGGCCAAACTGAGCTCTAGGGATTCTAGCCAACGTGGAACCTTTCAAGGATGATAGCCCACTCCTCCTTACAGTTGAATCCAGGGGCTCAGGAGCCACTGAGGTGATCGAGATTAGCATTTTCTGTCAAAGTGCAATCTAACAAGTGTTTGTAGTAACCTAAAGTCCATGACGTCAAATGGGGCCATTTTATGAAACCATGTTTACAAGACATTTGAGCTCCCCAACGTGTATCCAATTGCAACTAGAGCCCTTCTTTTTGCCTGCCCAGATTTTAAGTTGTCCAATCACCTGGGTTTTTAACCGAGTTCCTCCCATCAGAGGAAGTGGCAATACTGCATTAGGGTTATCGGGGAGCCGGACTTGTTCGGTAGCACCTGCAGAAGTATGCCTTGCTGAGCTACTTATGAGCACGTGTTTGATTCCTTATGGCTCCCCAGTATCTCTAACAGCTGGAAATTCCCCAGTGCAGTTTAAGGACCTAGTATTACAACTTCAAGTCTAAATGGCTTCCCAAATAGGTGGGAGTTAACTGCAGTGGACACTAAAATGGAGCAATAATACGGCAGGTGAGTGCAGAGCTTGTAGCCAACACGGAGGATCCCACACAGCAGCATAAACATGGCTCTAGTCCCCTTACCTCATCAAAATGCCTCAATACCCTCCACGGAAATACAAAAATGGGGGATACCACATTAATGGGGATACCACATTAATGGTGATACCACATTAATGGTGATACCACATTAATGGGGATACCACATTAATGGGGATACCACATTAATGGGGATACCACATTAATGGGGATACCACATTAATGGGGATGGCTTACAGATAAGCCAAGATTATCCCTGAATGATCAATGGAAACAGTATTTACATGAGGTGGACCCCCCCACCCCAACAGCAAGTGACCCAAGAGAAGGGATACACATTCTAGGACCTAAGAGGTACTTTTACTGGAAAGCTACTTCATGACACTGAACAGATTGTTCAAAGCTATTAAATTTGCATAGAACACTGCCCAGAACCCCATCTAGAGCCTCCCAAACACTTTGAAAGTCTGCCCAGTATCAGGGTACATACCCTGGGGAAGGTCAGCAATTAGACATGACCCAAATGCCCTCAGAAGTACTGGTATTTAGACAGAATGGATGGAAGGCTCACCTCACTGGAACAAAGGGTATGTAGACGTTTAAGGCATTCCCTCGATTTAGGGCCCCCAAGTCTCCATCAAGTGTTAACAGGCCATCTTTTATTACTAAGTTAGTTCTCGCAGTTATGTTATACTCCACATCCCCAGCTCCCAGGATCAGATCCTTAAGCCCTAGCCACACTGTGCCGAGGTCCAGCGCCCTTTTCAGAATCAAGCAGCCCCAAACAGCTGCATAGAACTACACACCTTCAAGATGCTATGCTGCAGGCCCTTCTTAACCGCTTTTTGGTTTCAAAGGCACATACCACACCTTACAACACATCATTAATCTGGGCAAAACCCAGTAGGCTCTCCTGGACTGTGGCAAAGCTTTGCCTGATCTGACAGCTGTCCTTCCAGAAGGGCAGCCAAGAGACAAGGTTGTGCTCAACATGAAAGGGGTCGCCAGAGGACCAACTGCGCCCTGAAGGGAAGGGATAGATTGTACTAGCCACCCCACCCCCACTGCAGTACTGAAAGTCCCTGGGAACCACTGGTCTCCCAGGATCCTCTCAACTACATGCACTTGAGAGCTATGGGGGACTCAAAATACCTGTACAAGGAAGTTAATCTACCAGCAAGTAATATGGTGGCAGTATCTTGCAGGGGCCCATTTGTGGATATTAAAATTGTTGCTCAGGGGTACAGGCCTCTCCTAGGCCTGGAGCCCCCATTGCCTATACTGTACCTTTGGATCAGGTAGGGAAAGTTTAATAAAAACATCCAGAGATGGGAACAACATCCCCATTTCAGCAGGAAAAAGCTACAAAAAAATTAAATGTTTTCTGCCAAAGTTGAACTGTAATGTCACAGGTTTACAGTAACCTAAATTCCACAAGAAATCATGTGGTTAAAGTGTAGCCATTTTTGAGCCCCAACTTGTATCCACAATGATTATAGCCCTTCTGTTTGCCCTCCAATTTTTTCTTCTTGTCGTTGGACTTTAATGGAATTGATTTGTATAATCAACAAATCAAGAGCATCATGAGTATGGCTACAAAATAAAAACAGTTAACAGTGATGGAATAGGAAGATCAAGGGAAGTGTGCCATCATAAAACAAGTGTAGCCTCAGTCTCTTGAATGCCAGTTTCCGCACAGATACTAAATATCCAATCACAAGGGTTTTTTTTTTTTTTTTTTTTTTTTTCCCTGAAGGGTGTAAAGCTGGTTTGAAAATTCTTCACAGAGCAGCCTACACATGCCAATTAGAAACTGTCACTAGATGTGTTTGGAAGATTAAGCACTACATACAGAAACAGTAGTTTTTAAGCTCCTCAGTAGTCTTGCTGAATCGACAATTTGCACAACACCTGTGCAATTATATTCTGTAGGTCAAAACCAAATACTGTAGTAAGTTGGCAGATGGTCATTTTCCTAATAGGAAAAAAAATTTCTGATAAGACAGGATTGGAAATCACTCTAGAGTGCACAATTGATGTTCCACAATCTCAAATAGTTAAACTCCTGCAGAATGAAAGGGGAGAGACATGAAACAGGGAAATAAGTTACCGTCAGTGCTCGTTAATGTAGGAAAGGGCCGGGGGGACAAGCTCAAGTAGGTAAAGTATCAAATTATTCAGTATGATGTAGCTTTCCCCACTGTGTCACACGTACTTGCTAACGAATATTTTAAATTAAGGCCAAATTTAACCTGAATATTCTGTTAAGATCTGAGGTAGGGAATGGTCATACTTAGTATTGAAAGGCAAAAAACAAATGGGTTAGAATACAAGAGAAAAGGTATTGTCTATTGTTCAAAGGATTCAACCAGAAATAAAACCTATATACAAGCATGTGTGTAGGTCAAATAAAATAAAAAGGACTATTTCATGTCATGACTGTTGGCTTCCTCTTCATATGCATTCCCTGTGCCATTCTGTACATAGAATGAACCAGAACCAAGGCCATACAAATGACAATATTTGTCATCAAATATCTTCAAAGAAGATTTTGAAAAAGGCCATTCCTGTAAGGAATGAATCAGATCCTGCCCGATGTTGTGGTCCTAGTTTTTCTAGCTCTAACTGTTCAGCCAACTTCCTGTAATCCACCTTTAAGATTTTTGCAGCTTTTCATGAGATTTTTCCCGTCACTTATGATGTGAAGTAACAATTGAAGGATCTCAAGAGATGTCAAGTTCCTCTTCAAGCAAATTAGAATTGGTCAGGATTTTGGTTAAATAGCCAAAGTTATAACCACTGAAGTGATAACCATTTAATCCCTTCACAAAGGGCCACTCCTGAAGTCATAAGTTCTGCAAAGTACTGGGCCTCAATTCCTTCCTCCTCATGTTTTTTAAACTGGATACCAGATGTTAGTAGCTCTACAGAATCCTGGGCATACATGTCTTCCATCAAATTTAAAATTAAACTGCCAGGTTGAAGTTCCTAGAGGGTGTTCTCCTTGTTCATTCCTAAGTGTCAGTCCTAGCTGAATTATCTTTAACATGTCTACATCCCAATAGCTGGTACTCCTAGTCCGCATTACTCCTGAGTTCTCCAATGGGTCTCGCATGTTTTTGGATAACTTGACGAATTTTCATTTATTCATCCAAGTTGCAAGCCAAAACTTCACTAATTCTTTGGCTATGATCTACAGTTGCTGCTGGCATAGTGAGGGCAGAAGGGAGTCTAGGTGTCAAGCAGCAAATGTTATGTTTTATTAAAGATCTATTTCATAAAATACTTTGTCCTTTATTTGTGTACTTGTCTGAGCTCACGCTTCTCCTCGCCATGAAGGCGGCACCCGGTGGCAGTGGCGGTATCAGCAGCAGAGGGTGCCCCATAGACACCTCTCGCCCAGCCACTGGGAAAGGGGAGCCAGAGCTGTGCTGCACTATGCAGCACCGTAGCTTCTCGCACCTGCCTGCCCCAATTTTAAAATTCACCAATCAGATTGTAACAGAGCTCCTCCTTTCAGAGCAAGGGGCAATACTGCTTTAGGGATAATAGGCAGCCTGCTTAAGTGCACTTGCTTGCCAGGCTTAGTTCAGTAGCATGCCCTTCTGGCAGAAGTAAAATTTGCCCTGCCAAGGTACTTCCAAAAGCATGTATTTGATTCCTTGTGGCACCCTGGAATCTCTTTCACCCTTTTGAAGGGAAAAATCTCAGAACAAATTGAAGGGGACAGATTTAAGTGTGCCACATTCATACCCTCAGGAACAGGACCAAGTGCATCAAAGGCCAGGGTGTTTCACTTGGCTGATCTCACAGGGATAAGATGCATTTTAACATTCTTAAACCACCCAGAAAAGCTGAAGTGAGACAGCAGGCAAGTTCTCTAGTTGGAGCTCCATCTCCTCCCAAGTGGGACCCCAGTAGAAACTGCCCGACAGTCACACTTGTATGACTGGATTTCATTCCCGATATATTCGAAGTTCCCAGCATGCAGCTTCACCCTGAGCTCCCAGGGTGACAAGGACTACTAACAGTTCGACTTTGACGTTGATTAGACAAGAAAGTCATCAAGTTAAGAAATTCACCCACGTGGTGTACACCAGCACAGCACAGGGTGAGATCCAGACTCCAGGGAGGGCTCCCCTTCCACAGGGACCACTCAGCCCCACAGAAACACTCCCATGAGAGCCAGGTCACAAACCAGACCTGCCATGAGCCAACTCCTCAACACCATGTTTTGTTTTTAACAGCCTATGAAGTTGGCTAGGCAGAGGCAATTCTTGAGATGAAAATTTTTCAGTTGTATAAGGAATTGTCAGGAAGCAGAACCACTGACCAGTTCAACTAGTGACTCAAGGTTACAAAACTCGACTTTTGTATCTGGGCTCCTCTCCTAGGCTGGGCAGCTCTGCCATAGGCAAGGCAGACTCCACCCAAGACCGCCTACCAGGGCTTTCCCAGAACCAGCTGACTTCTCACACCCTTCACAAGTAGAGGCCCTAGAACACAAGGATTCAGTTTGGGGGGCTGATAGCTATCTACAGACACAAGGGAAGGTTTTTGATTACAGGATAGTTTCTCCAGTTCCACAAATAACCCTAGTTGTGCTGCCGAGCAGTTCTAGCTTACAAGAGGCAGGCTGTGTTGCAGAAATCCACATTAACCAGGACCCTAACCCCCCAAACCACCTCTATTACCCCAAGCAGCCGCCACCCTGAAGTACCCTGTGTTGACACCAAGCAGCCACAATGTCCGTTATCCATGTCCCTCTCCAAGTTACCGGATGCAAAAAAAGAAAAAAAAAATCCCATAAGCTCATCACTAATACCCTTTTCCAGGAAATTCTAGGAAACTCCAAGCTGGGGTCCAGTAGAATAGTAAGAACTCTGCAGGAGGCAAGTAGAGACTCCATACGGGCCTCTTTTGAGAACTGAAGCCTGTACACTGTGGCAGTGTAGGGGCAGCAAGGCCAATAGGCCTGCACACCCTGCATGGAGTGAGTGTCACCCATCCTCTTACCAGGTCCATGAACGCTCGACTTCCTGTCCTCGAATAAAGTTCCCAAATATGCTGCAAATGGGCAAATGAAGGGCCTTATCAGACATCAAGCCTTGTATCCCGTTTTCAACCCAGTTACCATGCCGTCCATGGGTTCTAGAACTTGGTCACCAAGGACATTCCATCCCTAGGGGCAACATGCAATCCCACGGAGCCTTGAGCCGAGCAGGCCTGGGTGGTTCCCGTGTACCCCAGGCAAATCCCTCTCATCTGTGCTCCTGGACCTAGCACCTCAGCAGCTGTGGCCCCTCCTAGTTATGCCAGGTACTCGGGGATTTTTTTGAACAGGGGATTGAACCCAGGGGCACTTAACCACTGAAGCCACATCTCCAAACCTCTTGTTTTAGAGACAGGGTCTAAGACGAGTTCCTTAAGGCCTCGTTAAGTTACTGAGGCTGGCTTTGAGCCTGCAATTCTTCCCGGCTCAGCCTCCCTAGCCACTGGGATTATGGGTGTGGGTCATACCCAGCACGAACACAGATTAAGATGCAGCTGTGTCCCTTAGCATCAGATCAAAAGAAGTCACCCATTTCCACGGTGAAGTTTTAGCACAGGGACGGGGAATGAGGGAGTTTTCCCCCTAAGTGATTTCCCAAGAGAAGCTGCTGATATTCTGCCACCTTGCCTGGTGACCCAACCAGGACTAGGCTCCAGGCAATCCCTCCACACCCCACAATGGTTTGGTGGGCTCACCCCCAGCCATGTTCCTATGCAGAGCTGACCACCTTCCCTGTCCCCCACCCAGCCATCTCCTTCAGAAACATCACATTTGGGTTCCTCTTTCACCGACTAGGGGCTCGGTCCAGCAATATACAGACAGATGCAGGCTTTGAAAAGCAGCTAAGCTATAAACCCTAAGGGAATATTCATGAGGGGAGGGGGAGTCTTACACCAGGTAAGGAAACACTTGTTTCCTTAAACTCAGTTGGACTTCATCTCATATCTCAATTAGGTTGATTACATCGTTCAAGTCTGCCCCTAAGCTGGTAGGATCCATTTTTATTTGATCTCGTTTTAACTTCATCGGCCCTATCAACTCATCTTTGTCATGAGGACATAAGCCAACAATATACCATGACAGCCGAGATGGCACCTGCCCTCAAGCCATCTGTCCATCTGTAGCCCTCCAGGGCCACCTCCATCCAGAACGGAGGATTTTAATCACCGACACTATGGTATTCACGAGACACCCTCTTGCAAAGAGCCAGCGAAGAGCTGTAGAGATGAAATTTCAGTAAAAACCAGAGAAAGAAAACCGACTGTCCCACCAGCACAATGCCGTCAAGGTGGACACCTGACCACCCAGTCCTGGGCTGCCCACATTCTCAGTGCACATGGCGTTCATTCGTTTTCTGTCCTCGACTGCCTCCCACGTAGCCCAATGACAAGCGTAAGTTTGGTGATGAGCAAGACCATCAGGCAGCTACGCACTCTAGCCTGTCCCTGTGGAAGGTCAGGAACTGCACAGGCAAACTCAGGAATGAAAACAACCTGAGAAAATCTGAATTACAGAACCGGAAATCAGTAACAGGATTAGCTCATCCCAAGGGCCTGGGGCCACAGGATGGAGGAAACTGTTCGTAGAGGGCATGACTTCAGAGACAGCAGTTCATGTCTTTTGGGGTCTTCACAGTGGACTCTCCAAGCACATAACCACAAATATAATCAACAGGCCTAACACGGAAAAGATCAACATGTTAAAAACCCAGTGGATTTACTCAGACTCCAGAGCGAGTGACTGCACTGAGGCTATTTCATAGATGGTATTTCCACTCTGCCCTCCAGTGAGATCTGGCACAGACAGAAAAGGCAGCCTCAGTCCATGCACAGGTGGGATTTGTCACCAACAGAAGCCAATTTTTCTAATACAGAAAGCAAAGTCTTCCACACCTATATAGGATTCCTACATGCTGACCACTTGCCTGTGAAGAACCTGAACCATTTAAGGTGGTCCCAGTCCGTGAATTGGGTGCTTGCCCCCGTGGCCCTCACCTTCATTCCTGGTCTCCTGACTATTCTCTGGGGTATATGTTTTGAAAAGTGTTCACTGAAGACTATGTATACTGCATTCAAAGAATTTCTTCTAGTGGCCATGACCTCATGTCAGTTACTGGAGCCGTAAGATGCAGTTTAATTTGTCTCAGCCAGAGGCCAGCAGGTTGTGGAGAGGAGCCTCCTGATCTTGCCATAGCATCTTGGTCTGGCCTGCTTCGCTGAGCGGCAAGACTTCCTTCCTGAAGCTCAAGCATTGTCCCAGAGTTCACGCTAACAAGGGTCCAGTAAAGCCCTGTTCTGAATATCCTAGTCATTGCCAAGGCCCACCAATTTCAGCTGCTGATCAGCAGTCACATGACGGGGTCCAGTTCAGCACACATGGGGGGGTGGGGCAGTTACTGCAGCTGATGGCAATTTGAAGAGGGCCCTTAGCTACACAGGATGGGGCAAAACCCAATAGGCCCAGGTCGGAAGCTGAAGAGCAATGGTGAGGTCTCCAGACTCTTCATCACTCAGATCATGGCTTGCAGAAGTCAGCCATTCTCCCATCTTTAAGTTCAAGAAAGAAAATCCCTGGATTACCAAATCCACATCACTGGGATAACCTTTTGGGCTCTGATCACCATGCAGCCCCTCGGTGCTCCCGCCCCATCCGCATCACACTGTCATCAGTTCCACTTCCCCACACAACCCCAGCCAGGGAGGGCTGAAGGCAGCATGGACTTTAGTTTGGTGCAACATAGTTGGACAAGTTCCCCTTTGGGCCACTAGTTCTGGGGCTGCGTTCCTAAGTCCTCTGTCCTTAAGCCTCTTCAGACCACAGGAACGTTGCTCTTGGCTCAAACCCCGAGGGTCTGCTCAGACTGACGATGCAGACAAGTCTGCTTTAACCACAAGGTAAGCCCCTTTTCTGGGTTTAAAATCTGGCCAGATCCTTGCAACTCAAGGTCCCGAAGGCATGTTTGATTCTCCAGATATTGTGATAGCCATGGCCATATAGGCCAGAGCTGGTCGTAGCTGATCATTTCAGCCAATACAAGCTCATAGCAGCCTTCCTGCTCATACAGCTCACATCTGCCAAGACAACAAGCAAGATCAGGAGGCTCCACCCTACAACATGTTGGCCTCTGGCTGAAGCTAATTAAACTGCATCTTATGGGAATAGGAAGCTCCATTTTAGCCTGGAGTCCTAGGGGTTAGAGGTGTAGCTCTTGCCCAGCATGTGCTAGGGTCCATCTCCAGCACCCCACACATAAGCCCTACATCCTGAGGTCTAAGTCCAGTTCTCCCCATCCCGTTTGACCACAAAAAGGGTGGTGGGAGGAAGGAGGCCCCAACCCCACCTGGGAGCTCTGTTCAGGCGAGTTTTCCTTGGTAAGTGTCCTGCACAGCACCACTGTATAAGGGCAGCCACACACTCATCCAGAAACACAAGCCATGCAAGAATGACTTCACTGACCAGAGATGCTGTTCCATGGTGGTGAGAATTGGGGGTGGGGGATTCACAGGGCACTAGCTTCCTCCAGCAAGGCAGGATGGACATTCCCCTCCCTTCTCCCATAGAAGAGGTAGTTGGTTCTTATCCCTTCACCCTCACATCCTTGATTCTCCCACCACAGAAACAGCTTCTCCCAGAACTTCACCCATGCCCATGGACCCTGGCAACACATTTAAGGAAACCATAAAATCTCGGTCAGCTAGAATCAGCAAAATGTCAATGGATTCTCAGCCAGCATGGTCATATGCCAGGAGATATCATTGAGTGTACATAGCTGGGCTTTCTAAAAAAATGGAAAGTGATCAAATTTTGCAGAACATTTAACAGGTGCAAAAGTGCTTTGTTCTATAAGAACCACAGAAGTCTAGCAGCAGGACTTCCTGAAAATGAGTGTTCAAGGTGAGAATTTCAAAGCAATCTTGATCATTCAGGAATCTTGGCAACTGGAGTCACTGCCTGACCCTACTGAGACTCAGAACCCTGCCATCCACGTCCAGGTCTGGACCCTTTCCCTTACGAGGCCCATCAAGGAACATCCAGGCCCTACCCTTATTCCAGAACTGGTGAAGCAGAGGCTGGCCACTAGGCCTGGGCCATCATGCTCTGGAGGACCTGCCCAAGGTGCTCTTTGTACAGCTGCTCACAAGGAGCCTTTCATGGGAGATCATGGGGAGATCCTGAAGATTGTGCTGGCCTGGCCCTTCATCTGCCTTTTTGGGGTCCCTGATGAAGACACTGAACTACTGGATGGATTGGACACACTGCTTGCCTCAACGGTTCACCCCTGGCAATCCAAGCACTGGATTTTGGGGGAATGTTCATCAGAACTTCTGGATCATAGGGTCCAGAGCCATAACTGGTGTCCCTACCCAGAGGCCTGGGTCAGAAACAATGAAACGTGGTCCAAACATGGTAGCAAACCAGCCCTTGGCATCTCACCGAGGAAACTGCCGAGGATTAATTCCTTACCTGCTTCTCACTGTGGGTTGCAGAGAAGGCAGTGCTGTGAGAAGCTAAGGATCAATTTGTGCCTTATCTTTGCATTTCTGCATGTTCTGCAGCTGGACTGTGTCCAGGAGCTAAAAGGGGGTCAGAATGAACACTTTGTTACCTGAGCAAGATGAGTTATCATTTCACCAAAATGTCTAGATTCTCTTCCTGCTTGTAAGATAGGTGATATCCCCACAAATAAGGCCTTCACCTGAGAAAGCTGAACAATCTTCAGGAGCTTTGTTTACAAGCTGTCTTCACAGTACTGCATGAAGTACTCAGGAGCCAGGCCCCTTTGAAGACTCATCGAGTTCTACTCAGAATCAGGCGAAGCATTTATCCCAGTGTCTGAGCACCCATCAGCCGAATTACCTGGATCTAAGGAAATCATCATTGAAACGAGTCCTGAACACCCCCGCCCCCGCAGAGTTCTGCTCAAGAAGGGGGCAGACACCCTGGTCTTTACAAAGTTGAGAGATCACGGACCCCATGCTGAATGCGATCCTTCAACCCCAGGACTGCTGTACGTCATCTTCTACAGGAACCACATCTCCACGTCGGCCCTGAAGAACGAGCCACTTCACACTGCTAGGCTGATCCTGTTAAGCCCCACCTCTCGAGTTCCATCCCGTCTGGATTTACAATAGAAATGAACCCCGAGTAGCTTGCCCAGATTCAGGTGGCACTGATGCCGTTTGAGGAACGCCAGGCCTCACCATGACATCCAGATTTAAGCCTACTGCGTTCTGTCGGAGGTGCAGATTCTACTGACTGGAGCCCAGTGGCACTTGGGTAGTCAAGGATGGCTATCCACGTGTTCCTCAGACTGGGGATGTGGCCCAGTGGTGTGGTGCTTGCCTGGCAGGTATGAGGCCTCAAAGGTTGCTCCCCAGAACAAAGGGGGTCCTTCTGTAAGCTGCTCGATCTGGATGCATGCACCAGGATCACAAGTTCCAGGCCAGTCTTGGCAACTCAGCAAGACCGTCTCAAACAGGCTCGTAGTTTGAGGGGTCAAGTGCCCCTGGTTTCAATCCTCACACCTCCCCAAAAAGGGTGGGAGTTGGCCATCAGGTTGGGGTAGGCAAAAGGGCCTCCATTTTACTATCTTTTTCAACTGCATAGTTGTGTATGTATCATGGCCTTTGGCTTGCATTTATTTATATTGCACATTCCATAATGAAAATGTTTGGTAAGACTATTCATTGCTATAAGCTAATAAATTTGAAGACAAAGTAACTTCATCATATGGGAAAGGTGAACGAGATTATAGAAGTGAAGCATATAGCAACAACTCATACCCACACTGGACAGCCTGGCTGGTGTCCTCACATCTGGACACCAGTGGTTAAGGGGATCAGGTGCAAACTACCCAGCACAGATCACCAATTCAGCCTGGGTACTTGAAATTGCAGGGGTCGACCCCAAGCAGTACATGAATTTATGGTTCTGAGGGAAGGCCCTGGACCCTCTAACCCAAGCTTGGCCATTGGGTACAGAACAGAATGGCCCCCCTGAAAAGAGGACACCTTAAGATCAAGGGAGCAAAGTCTCAGGTGATCAGGCCAGCCAAGCAGTACCAAGTTATGTATGAGTTAACAGACACCAGGAAACTAGGAGCTAAAATGTGAACCAGTTTCTAACTTGATAAAACCAGGAGACAGGTTAGGAAGTCAGCTCAGCCATCAAGACTGGTCATCACAGATTAAATAGCTATAGTGAAGTTAAGGTCAACCCCACTGAGGCAGGGCAGTGTTCTACCTTGCTTCACTCCAAAACCCAACTAGGACGTATCCCAAGGTCAATTCCAGGTGGTAAGGAGCCACTGGAAGTATAGAATAGTAGCTGAAGTGACCTACAGTTACCTTTACTAGCATAACAATGACCCTGGCATGGAGACAAATTGTGATGAGCCAGGTGTTGCATGAAGCTTAAGCACAGATGCCACTAAAACCCCTCTACACATGAGGACATTGTGAGAGGGTCCTCACCTATCCCAGAGATGCCATAAGAGATGCTGTACATCTTTCTACTTCAAGGTGGCATGAGACTTTTGCCCCCAGCCCCATCTGCTGCCTCTCCTATGCTAAAAGCCAGTTTTGTTCCTGAATCTTACAGAGCACAAGATCCCAAGGAGCTCATCACAGATCAGAATAGGGTTTCCTGCAGAGCCCAATTGTCCCGAGAGGCTGCATTCTTATTTGGGAGTTTCCAGGTTGTTCAAATGTGGCCGACTGGAACATTGAAACCTTGTGGAAAAAATGAAGCACATAAGGCAGCCTCGGTGGTATCAGACCATCTTCTGGTAGCTGTCCCGTCAGCCTGTCTGACCTCACATTTCCGTGGCCACTGGATAAACATACTAAGCGTGACAGCCGACCTCTGCCCTCTCCCAACCTAAGGGCTGGGAAGGAGCACTGAATTCTGTAGGGGATCTCCAACTTCTTGAAACGGGATCCGAGTCTCAGATTTCCCCAACTCTGCAGTCTGATGACCACCTCCTTTTGGCACCATATAAGCTTGTCACCTCCCAAGGGGAGACTTGTCTTTCCAGGTAACTTGAACAAGTTCCCAGAGCATGATTGCTCATGTGTGGCATGGGATAAGTTCTCCAAGAAGTTTTTTATATGCAGACAATTGCTAACAGTGGCACTGTCCCTGCTTCCCTTCCTTAGGTAAACAGGCACTCTGCCAGTCCCTTGGGGATGTGGGGGGTGATAAGATTCAGACCCTCATGCAGTCGTTTCTGAAGAGCGCTCCCTGCCAGGTCTATAAAAGCTTTCCTCAAGTCCCTCAGAAGTTAGGATACCTTTCCTGGCTTTGCACAACCCAGAGAACGGGCCTGGTTGCTAATCACCTCAGGTTAGTCCTCTGAAACCCCTGCACCGAGTGACTCGCTGGGCTCACAACGTACCTTGCACTGGCCACCACCAGGACCTCCTGCCTTCTGGACACTCTTCCCCCACAGGGAGGCCCATGCTTTTGCATCCTTAATTCAACTTAATGCAAGATGGAGCTCCACAGTCACTCCCACTGAGAAGTCTTTTGAAGTCACAAGAGGTCAGGAGGAGTCTTCCCAAGCTGAGCCCACCTACTCTTCGGTTATAGGCAACCACCCTTTCATCTCCAAGTAATGTAACTTCTTTAGTGAGTCCACCTCTAGCAGGAGGCCCTCCATTCTCGCAGCCTAAGTCATGAGCATAGACTCGGACCCTGGTCCCCCTTGTCCTTTTGACATCTTTGGCACTCAGCACAGTATCTGGAACAGTTTTAGAGTTGATTTTTGCCTTGTTCCTAAAGAGTTTTAACAAAGTCTCAGTTCTGCCAGTTATTTTATACTCAGACGTGTCACATGAGGAAGCTGTTAGTATCCTGTGTCCCATTCCCCATCACTGCCTGAGACCCAACCACATCATGATACCCAGTGTAGCATGAATCTGTCAGGGGAAAATATCAAGCCTTCTGTCCACGGAACCAGTTCAGACTGGGTACACTGCCCAGCTCTACATTACCCAAGAATTCAGATAAATGACAAGACCAAACCTACCCGAGTTGGGTGTGCCCAAGTAACCGAAGTGAGTTCTTGATCTAGTAGTCAGCCACTGCTTGTGTGTCACTACGTCATTTTGATCATGTCTTAAGTGATTTTGACTTACCATGAGAATGGCGATGGGTATTCATGTCCAAGATGCCCCCTTAAGTCAGAGCTAGTTTGCCAACACTTGGTCATGTGTACCAACCCCCAGCTCCGAGTTCAGCCACTTAAGGCGTAAGTTCAGTAACACTAATGAGCCATCCATGCAGGGAGTTTGCTACCTAACAGCTACGGTTCTGTGAGAAGCTTTGGGACTCAAATCCCTCAACTTGAGCAAGGGCTACACCAGAGTTGTTACATCCAGGTTGGGGCAGAGGTAGTTAGGAGGTCGGCTGTGCATTCTGTGTAGACACATTTGCACCAAGAAGGGACAATGTAGGACATAAGGTACTGGTCATGGCTCAGAGGGTCAGGGCCCACTTCAGGGCCTGAATTGATTTGTCTGGCCATTAAAACAGATTCTGGCCCAGGGTACTGGAAGATGCTGTTACCTTGGTACCTGAGGCTAACAGCTATGACCACAGACCCACACATGCCCAGTACTTGTCTCTAGACCATAGGAACTTGACGCACAAATCAATCTGCATCTGAGACATGGACTTGATCTGCATAACTTTGATCTGGAACAAAGTGCACTTGAAGACCGACTTTGACAGATGAAGTATTTTTGGAAAAGAAAGTTGCCCGGCTACACCAAATGACCCACACAGTGTGGAAGGACACCTAGGAGAATGAGGTTGCTATTACTGAACAAGAAAATGGTCAGTTCTTACTAGTGCATGCCAAGGAGGCATTAGAGATTCCTTGAGGCTTGTGGCTTAGCTTTTCAGTGACTAGGGCCACCCAATTGTCCAAGTCAGAAATGCATCATCCCTAGGCTCCTTTTGTGTCCTGCCCCTTAAATACAACATTGCACATCTGAGTCCCATGCTCTCCACACCTCGTGCCAGTCCCCTCCAGGATTCGAGCTGGTCCTCCTATCTCCAAGCCTTGCCATACCCAACCTGCTCCAAGGCTGGAGTTGTGACCCAAAGTAAACCTGACCTCGGTCAGGTTTTAGGTCCTGCAGCCCCTCCTCAGTGCCATGAGTCTGGACTTCAGAAGGCCTCAGTCACTTCAGTCCCATTCCCTTGCCATGGGAACATACAATCATGTCCTTTCTAGGTCACCATTTGCTATTCTCATCCTTCAGATGAACTCTGGAGTCAGTTATATGTAAGGGATGACACTCACCCAGGGTTGCACAGCACCCCAGCTACTTAGCACACCTGGCCTGCAGGACATTAAGGCCTTCCAAGAAATGTGCTTCCACAACTGAGTTTTAATCAGTAAATTTTACACACAATTTCACAAAGAAAACCCTACCTGGCAACAACTCCAGATTTTACATTTGCTTCTGACCTTTCACATCCCCACTGTGGTGGCCTATAATTAAACATTGATGGTTTCCAAGCTTTTGAAGTTACCAGCACACTAGGCACACTTGAGGGACCACTTCCCTGAAACATTATTTACAACCGAAACTCGTTTATTCAACATATACAGCATGCCAAGGCAGACACCAGCTACACTGCCTGACCTTAGTCTATTCCAAATGACAGAGGCAAGGCTGAGGGTCTACCTCTGCTTTCCCATGTTGTCTAAATCCTGTGGCCAAAACTGTATCATCTGTCCTAATGTGACAACTGTAGTACCAAGAAGGCACTCAGTTTCAATGAGACACCAAGACTGAAGACCTTGCTTAAAAGTCAAAACCAGCTGCCAAGTATTCCCAAGTGTGCATGGTGGTGCTACTTGAGCCCCTGGCAGTCAACTCACCCATGTCCAAACTCAACTGAAATCTCCCTGTTAATCTTATGAAAATACACAAGACTACTTAAATTGTACACAGGATCCCTTACTGTCCAGTCCCAATGATGCCACCCAGTGGCAGTGACTGCAGCCCAGCTGGAGACAAGTGGCCTGGTCTTCACCCAGACCTAGGCCCCCACCCAGAGCAGAGATGGCAGCCTCAGTCTACAGCATAACCCTCCCTGACTGCACTTGGAAGCAAAGTGTTCAGAGGGCTTCGATCAGGGCTTCTCAGGGACAGATGCCAAGTAGCTTCCAAAGAAGGCAAAATGCTCTAGTGCAGTTTTAAAGGCTTCCATTTAAAGGCCGTTTTAAAATCGCTGCATTTGAACACTGTAGGCACATTGTTAAACTGTTACACTGAACATTGAATAAGTGATTCTCATTCCCCTTGGGTCAGGTACTGGAGCGGAGAGTAGCTGCTTTGCTCTTACTTCAGTAACACTTTGGCCAGGTAGGTGTCACGCAGGCACCTGCCCAGTGGTCTCAAGTTGCATCCTGGTTCAAGGTCTTCCCAGGAGCGGTGCCCCAGGAATGGGTGACAAAACTTTTATGGTACATCACTGTACCATGTGTTGTTTTAGCAAAAATCAACTGCCCTTATAGCCTTCCTATGAAGGGGGATGGGACTCTGGTTTAGGGGGGAAAAGGATGACAGGGAGACAAACTCAGCCTGACCAGTTAAAGGCAGAATCATGCCCCATCATTCATATGCGTAAGTCCTTGCTGTCAGTGAGATTGGAAATTGGGTCACTACAGAATAACATGGGCCCCGATTCAGTAATCCTTACAAAAGGGGAAAAATGAAGACAAGAATGTCAAGTGATGAAGAAATGGGTGATGCTCCCACAAGCCAACCAACACCAAGGATCACCAGAGCTCCAGAATCTGGAAAAGGGGTCTGGAGTACATTTCCCCTCAGCCTTAGAGGGAACCAACCCTGAGCACTTCATCTCGGGCTTCTGGACGTCAACAGTTTAAGCCAGTGTTCGAGGTACTTTGTTACGGCAGCCACAGTGAGCTAAAACCCTCAGCCACACATGCTGCCTGGATGTGATGTCTACATGGACTCAGGAGTACCTGAAGCAAGTCAACCTGTTGGCAGCAGGCAGAGACCCAAACTCAGGGCTGAACGACTCTGGCCCACCTAGGAGTTGGCTCACCTCTCCCCATCAAGAGAGAAGAGAACGGAGAAGCCCGAGTGCCCAGTAGTAGCATCCCTCTCCGTGGAAAGGGGCACCAGCTCTGCCAACACCTGTTTGTGCTTTTCAAAGAAACTCTGTCCAGAGAATCAGACCGGGGAGAAAGCTAAAGAAACGGTTTAGAAGCAGCCAGGGGGCTGCCACCAAAAAAACAAAAAAAAAAAAAAAAAAAAAAAAAAAAAAAAAAACAAAAAAAAAAAAAAAGGAATTCAGGATGGCCATCAGCAGTGGGAGATGCCAAAAGCCAGGATGGACTCCTAGATGTTTCAGGAACACCACCCACAACATCCTCAGCACTCCCTGAAGAGCTGGATCTTCTGCAGCAGTGAAACCCGAGTGAGCCCGACACATGCAGTTCCTCCAGACAGCAGGCCTGGGGTGAGAGGCTGAGGTACTCAGAGCACTAGGCAGAGGCCAAGGGGTCTGCAAGGGAGAGTGCAGACAGCAGGGGCCCAGGACCAGAACTCCATAGCATCAGCAGTGGGCACTGGCAAGACCCCACCCCCCCAAGGCCAGCACTGTGGGATGCAGAGTGAACATAAAGCCAAGCCTCCATACTATGGGCAAACCAGGCAAGACACCAGTGCCCAGAGCTGGTCATGTCACGACCACAACCAGAGGTCAGCAAGTGCTAATCTCTTTGGCCTAAAGTAGAAGAGGCAGAAGCACTGGAAATCGATGTTTGCCCAAAAGATGAAACTTCAACTCAAGAGCTATTGACACCATCCTGGAACTCAGCTGGGGAAAAAGCCACTGGCTTCCACCACTAACTGGAATGGTAGTCTATTCAGGAGCACAATTAAGATGTGAATCGTGGTCCCTCAGTTTCACCTCAGCCCCTCACGTGCTAAGGACATCAGCTCCGGATGTGAGGAGCAATCTGGCCTTGAGTCCTGATTGTTGTACACCACTCACTGGCTTTTGAACTTGAGTTGTAACCTCAGCCCTCGCCTCATGGAAAATGAGGGCTGAGAGCACACAGCTAGTGTAGCTCCCTCAGAGTGTTCAACCAGTGTGAGGGCAGAAGACACTGTTCTTGAAGGGGCTGGTCCCCAGGGAGGCAGACAAGACAGGCAGGAGAGGTGGAGCAGGATACTTCTGTCACCTGGCCTCTTGGCCAGATTTTATGCAGTCTCACCAGCAGGGCAGGTCCAGAGAAGTGGCTGAGCACCACTCCTAGGAGTTTGTACACAACAGGGATGTGAGACAGTGACAGCCCAGAGCCCCCTTGCCATTAAGGGAAAAGTTCTGACTGAAACCATACAGGACAAAGTTTAGGTCCCAAGACTTTCAAGTGAGATTTCTCAATTCCAGCTGGTTAAGCCTTTGTTCAAGCCCTATAAAGATCTCAGGTTTAGTTCCCTATGAAGTGACAGCTTAAAGAAATTAAAAAGTTGAATAGGGTATGTTCCCTGAACTATGTTATAACTAGTATTGATACTGCCAGCAGTGTTCAGTTCTTAGAAGTATGTTTACTGTAGAACTAGAAACATGAGTTTCCACAAGTTGAAGGGAATTGGAAGCTACTGTAGTCCTGGTTAAAAGGCACTGAGATACACCTGTTTGCAAGACCCAACTTCCCCAGCAAGCTGCTCAATTGGAAGCTAAAGGTATTTACAAATGGGCCCCAAGATCCACTAACCTTGCTCAGGCTGGGGATAATTCACTTTCTGCCCAATAAGAATTCACGGAATCAACCTCTGCATTGTAAAGTTTTATGTAAATAAGTCAGGTTCATTGTAACCAGTCCTGGGGGACAGCAGCAGTAGGGCACTTTAGGGATGATAGTCTAGCTCTCCCTTCTAGATGGACAAGCCCATCCCCCCAACTCTGCAATCACAGGTGAATGTCTCATGGCTAATTTTGTCCTATGTGATTCCATACCCTGCTTAGACCCCAATCATAACTAATCAGACTATGAAAGGAAACTTGATCCAACCTGTGCTGGGTTGAGAATTTCCAGTAGACCTCAAAGTATGACTAATCCAAGACTTAGCACACTAGCTTGGGCAGTGGACAATCACTTCCCACCAATGGGTTAAGAAGGCTTCTAGAGCTCACTGGCAGCCCCACCCCCCCCACCCCACCCCCCGAGGATCTGCTCCTGGTGCAGATTGGAGGTAGAGGCAAGTGAGGCCACCTGAAGGTAGGTGGAGCTAGAAGAAACCCAACTGAAGTCTGGAGACAGATCACCCTCAAGCGATTTGTCTAAGCTTTAGGAGGTCCAAGGAAAGATATGGAGAGGTACCGACATTCCTGGGGGGTGGGGAGGGGCAGAATGTTTTAAAAGCCAGGTAATGACTGCATCCAACATTTCTTCCAGAAGAACTAGTAGTCCACAAAACTCCTGGAGGGTAGAGCAGCACCTAGCTTAGGTCTTTTCCTACAAACAGTGGAAAACAGGGCAAAGAAGTCCCTTTCATTTGGGCCTTAAAGTGGGAGGGCGAGTCTTGGAAGAAATTCAGAACTGTTCTCTTGCCCAAAGCTTCCAAGAGCATTGTTCTCACAGTTCTCGTAGAATCCCAGTTTGTAGGAATGGGCTCAAGCCTCACTGCTTGGAGGACAGGTGATTGCTGTAGAGCTACAGGTATTTGTTTGCTCTCATGACAGATCACTCAGCCTAATTCACCTGGAGTCTGTTGGGTACTTAAGAACACATCGGCCGAAAGAATAGCAAACTCTAACTCTCTGGTTGCCTTCCAACCCTTGATACAGACTTGGCCTAATCAGGAGGCGTTCCCCTGACGTGTCCTGAGAACTGAAACCACCGTAAGGATAGAGTCTAGGGGCTTCCCCAATGCTCCTTATGTGTCCCTGTAATTTCTGATTGGCCCATGTCCTCTATGAACGCCATCCATCTTCCTCAATAAATGGAGCTCGTACTTTGAGCCAAACTCCCTGGAGCATCCCTGTGTCCCCCATCGCGAGGGCTGGCGTGGGCCTCCAGCCGGCTCCTACCATTCTCTATCACGCCTTCGCTGGGGCGTGTTTTTCCCCTAGCCCTCTCCGTGGGCCTAAAGAAGGTAAACAGGTTGGGAAGAACTAAAAACCTCAGCAACTGAAAACCCCCACAGGAGTCCATTTCCCTCTTCCAATAGATACTGTAAGATCTTAACACCTAATACCAGTTAGGTAAAGAACTAATACACTTAAATCTAGCCCCAGTACTTGAGTGGCAAGTTTAAAACATTCTGGAACTCACTACAAATTTGGGTGCTTATATCACCCATTCCCCTCAGTGAAAAATCAGCTAATAGTTTGGCCATCCCTGTGCTAAGTGTTGGAACAAATTTGGTCCCTGTGTCATTTATGAGATCAGGAAAAGCTAATCCTGAAGTCATCGTGATGACTATGCAATAAATACAACGTGTGGTTGGAGAAGGAACTGGCTTTAAACAGGTGCCATCAGGATCAGCCAGAGAAACAGTTGCAGCAGCCCAAAGCAGGTGCTGGGCAGAACAGAACCACCTTGGGATTAGGCTGCTTGAGAGCCAACAGGGTCAGGGCATTCCAGGGCCTTAGAGGCCCAGGAGGTGGCAAGATACAGGAGGACAGGTTTTTATAACTACTCTGGCTGTATGAGAGGCCTAGTCCATAAGCAAACATCTAGGAAGTGGTGAAAGTGGCCCAAGTGAAGCAAAACGCTTATCCAGAACAGTCCTGGTGAGATTTTCAAAGCGACTAGATTTGGTAAGGACAACATGGCAGGGAGAGTGGGGTGGGTGAGGTTTCTGACCAGTACAAATGGACAGAGGACAGATCACTGGGGACATTCCAGAGACCTGCAGCAAGGATAGGTTGGAAGCCGAACTCGGCTCTCAACCTGTGTTTTGGCCTTAGTAGGTACCTTTTATACATTCCCACCGAGATAGCAGGCACTTGGTTTCAAAAGTGATGTGGGCAGAAAAGTGGCCAGGCTGGTTCAGAGTTGCAAGTCACTTGAATGTCAATATCAACCACCAGGATCCTCACTAGACTGTTCAAGGATGTACAAGATTCGAGGGTACTACTGTAAACCCAATAGACTAGCCACAGCTGGCTTCACTGAGTTGTGACAGCCGCCACCAACTGAGGAAACCCACATCTCCCTGGTTTCTCCCTGTTAGACAAAAAAAGCCCCACTGGCTTCTCTTTTCAAGACCTACAACTTGCCTGCCAAATGTTCTCTAGATACAAAAGTGATTTTTGTAGATATGGGGCAGCTGTTAGCTAACTACTCTGGAGCTTAACAGCCAACTTCCTAATTAGGCTGAAATAAGCCATGAAGCCCAGCATCCTGTCAGGTTTGCGACTATTTGAGTCACATTTGCTTTGTGGTTGCAGTGTCAACTCCAAGAAGGCTTTATACACACACAAAGTCCACCCACTCCCAAGGACTTGAAGCTGGCTCCTTAGTGCGCTTAAGAAAGCTATGAGGAAAACGGAGGATAGTTGTAACACCTGCTTTAACAGCCTCATTTAGGTCTGATCAAGTTCTGGTTTCTCAGGACCAGTACAGTTGTGTAGACTCGTGCTGCAGGAATCTCATTTTATACAGATTTAACACTCCTAGTGCCTTTCAGTTTGGAGAAGTTCACTTTTACATTTCTTCAAGAATGGTGGGTGAGAAGTGGGGGTCATCCCTTTGAGCCTTGATTATGTTCCAGCTAACCAGTATCACAGGGAAAGGAGGCGAGAAGGAGTAGGTCTGCATAGGCTGGAAGATTGCAATTTACAGTAAGGTGATCAGGATTAGGTGAAGATTGTTAAGAGTAATGAAGTACTCCTGAAAGTCATCCAGGTAGATCCCCTAAGCAGATAGTTCCAGGTAGGCAGATATCAGAGGGCCTAGGGATAGGAACATGCCTGATATATTCCTGGAACACTAAAGATACTGGTGCTAAAGAGAAGGGAACCCCCCAATAATAGTACAGTCTGAAGCAACCCTAAGCCTTGTCATAGCCCGATAGGCCGTTTAAGATCTTCAGCTTTATAGAACTTTAGAGACCCCACATGCTTAAACTTAAAAAAAAAAAAACAGCCCAGCCACTCTGGAGAGCAATGAGGTGCAGGTGAAAACGGGTGTGATCAAGGACCAGGTGAGGGCTGGGTTCCGTGGGATACCCAACAGCCCAGGTAGAAGTGAAGGTAGATAACAACTCAAAATACAGTTAACAGGACTCTAGCAGTTTCAAGAAAAAGGATTACAGCCAAGTTTTCTAGCACGGGTTTGGGACTTTATTCTCAAGCGTCTAAAACGCCTTTTACTTTGGGTCCCTCTCACCCCAACCCTCCTAGAAAGGTTCGAAGCTGCAGCGCTTTAGGGGACTTGTTCCCCCCCAGCCCCCAGCCGCTGACTTGAGAGTTCTTTCTCCTCTTGCCTTCTGAGGAAATAACCCCCGGTTTTCTTAGCACCCACACCCCTTTAGCCCTTGGTTTCTTGGCTTTCCAAAAATTTCTCAAAGACCTCGGGCGTAAAAGTACATAGCCCCCAAGTTTGGGCACGTTTGAGCCTCACTTGCTTTGTAGCTGCCCCTTCCAAACCCGTGAAGCTTTACGTATGTGCACGAAACTCACCAGCTTCTAAGAGGCTGAAGCTGGTGCCTTAGTTTTCCTCACAACCATCCCAACTTCGTCCCCCATTCCAAGAAAACGAGATTAGTCATGCTCGAAAATAAAGTACCCCGTTTGCAAAACCGGCACGGAGCTTCGAGACTTCTGCCAATATCAGAAGGCTGCCGGCTCGGGAGCGCCCGGCGCCGGCCAACCTCAAGTCTGTGGTAGCGCTCCCTAGAAGAACACGAAAAAGACCCGGGCCTCCCGTGCTTCCCCAACCTCGCAGAGCAGCAGCTAAGCATCCTCCCAGGATTCCACCCCAGCCAACCGCACCCTCCCGCTCCCGCCAGCCTTCTGACACCGCCTGCGGCCAGCACGGCCTTTTCAAGGGGCCGCAGGGCGCTGCGAGACGTCACTTCCGGGGCGGGGCCGGAGGAGGAGCGCGGCAGTCCGCGCATGCTCGCGAGGCCGCAGCTGCCGAGCCGAGCGCTTGACTATATATGGTCAAAGCTGGGGGCGAGCCGCGCGCGGGGCCGCGCTTCCGGGTTGGGCGCCGCAGCGGCAGCGCGCAGGGCAGGCGCGAGCCGGCCCCGGAGCCCGGCTTCGGACCGCCCCCTCCGCGCCCGGCACGCCCGGCGCCGCCTTCCGCCCGGTCCCAGTCTCCGGACTCGGCCTCGGCCAGGTGCGATTCGCGGCGCGGCGGGCCCCGCAGGCTCTCGGCGAGCACGGCGCGGGTAACAAGTGGGCGAGGATGCCGTACGAGATCAGTGAGTGCGCGCTGGGCCCCGGGCGGGCACGGCTGCCGGCCTCGGCGCCCGGCGGCGGGGAGGGTGCGGGTCGGCGGCGCGCCCAGCCGCCCGGGGTGCGGGCCGGCGCCCCCCCAGCTCGGGCTGCCCGAAGTTGGTGTCGCGGGCCGGGCGGCGGAGCCCGCGCCCCGGAGGGCCTGCCCCGGACACGGACCAGGAAGTCGCGCCGGCCCCTGCGCTCCTCGAAAGTGGCGACCGCCCCTCCCGCGACAGGCAACAGGTGACCGGCCTCGGCCGGTCCGGGGCCCCCTCTCCTCTCTCGGACCCTCCGCCGGGCCTCGGGCTGCGGCAGGGGCCGCCCCTCACACTTCCTGTGCGTTCGTGTCTCCGCAGAGAAGGTGTTTGCCAGCCTCCCCCAGGTGGAGAGGGGCGTTTCCAAAATCCTCGGCGGCGACCCGAAGGGCAACAATTTTCTGTACACCAATGGCAAGTGCGTCATCCTGAGGAACATCGACGTGAGTACCCCTGACCCCGCCCGTCCTGCTGCGGTCCCTTCCCAGGCGAGCTTCCTGCGGAGTAGGTGAATTCTTACGCTCCCAGGACTTCCCGCCCCAGGGCCTGGGGTGGGGGAGGGCGCCACGCCCACTCAGCTTCGTAGCCACACCTCAGGAGCCCCTGAAGAAGGTTGATGTTCATCCAGGCCCCCTTGTTTTGGTAGGGAAACTGAGACATGGATTAGATCAGAGCAGTGGCCCGGATTGAGGTATCAGACCCTGTGGGTTGATGCTTGATCCCTGGTGGCTGGGTGACTTGGGCTTCTCTGAGCTCAGTTTCCTCATCTGCAAAATCGAGATGATGATCCCCCTCCCCCTCGCCACACACTCACTTCCTCTTACTCCCTGAGGCTGACACTGAATGAGCTGATAGTCCTCAAGGCCAGCCATGCTTGGCACACGTTGAGCACTTGGTAAATGGCCCTTACGCAGAATCATACTAATGCCCTCGGTTTCCAGTGCACCAGAGCCCAGACTAACACACCCAGTCCTCTGGACTTGAGCCTGAGCTGCCGCTACCCATCTGAGCCTCAGTGAAAACAGGAACCAGTTTATTCCCATGAATCATCCTCTGCAGGCGCCTTGTACTCAGGCTGAAAATCCTTCTAGAGCCAGCTAGGGAAATCCTTGCAAATTCATGTTTTTTCTCTGTATTGTAATAAACCAATCTGCTTGTCAACCCCCAACTTCCAGGATTGCCACTTAAATCTTGCTTCTGCCCTCCTCAGCCTGGGAGTAGGACCCAGAGTAGGACAGCAAAGCCAATGTGGGGTTTCTGTGCTGTGTTTGGTGTGGGATTAATAAGGATGGGGGTTGGCTGACTTGATTACAAGAGATGTAGGCTTCAACTCAGTCTCCTGCTGTAAGTACCCTTGGTGGGCCAAGGTTGTGGCTCATCAAATGCTCTTAGCCTTACAGCTGCCTGTGGGAAAGCAGGGGGTCTGTGGGCCTCAGTTTCCATGTCTGTAAAAAAAGAGCCTGCTCCTTGGTTTGAGGTGGTACTGGCTGTGTCCCTTTCTTCCTGGGTAAGCCATCCTGTTAACTGATTCTGCTCTGGAAGATGGAGCGCTGTCGGTGGATTCTGTCTGCCAAGGGTTGCTGGGCACCTCAAATGATGGGGTGGGTGGGAGCGAACCTGCCTTGAAGATGCTAACAACTTGCTAGTCGCATGGATTCCTAGAAAGCTGACCCTGCCATGCTTAGAGCTGGGGAATAGTCATCAAAAACTTAAAATGGGCTGGGCACAGTGGCGCATACCTGTAACCTCGGTGGCTTGGGATAGGCTGAGCCAGGAGGATTTCGAGTTCAAAGCCAGCCTCAGCAACTTAGCAAGGCCCTAAGCAACTCACCAAGACCGTGTCTCTAAATAAAATACAAAAAAGGGCTGGGGATGTGGCTAAGTAGTTAACAACCCTTGTGTTCAATCCCTGGTACAAAAAAAAAAAAAAAAATGGAGTGAAGTCCTGAGATTTGGAGAAGGTAAAATTGAAATGGCCTCAAGCAAGCACTCAGTAGTGTGGCAGTCAAGATGCACCAAAGCATTTTCAGGGATGTGGAGCAGTATTTGGGTTTGTCCGGAAGACCTCCTCCCCATGACATTGCAGTCTGTATTCATTTCCAGATAGAACTGCATGGAGTAGCCCTGGCTGCTACTGTGCTGGCTTGTCCCTTCCCCCCACCTGGCCTGTTATTGCACAGAGGAGTCCTGCTCAGCCAGGTGGTGGAGGCCAGTTCACAGCCAGGGATGAATACCCCTTTGCAAGGACTTAGCCCAGTGAAGCCTGTTCTTCCTGTGCCTTCTGGGGTCTTCATTCACACCTCTCCCCGGGGGTCACCATTCCCAACTGAAGGCACATCCCCTCCCCCCCTAGTTTTTAAGTTCCTGTAAGAACGGCATGAGCTGCCTGCCGCTACTACATCCCTCCCTGTGCTGGATGTTGTAAGGCACTTGGTTGTTTGATGGGCCACTGGTCCTCAAGTAAGTTTTTACCAGGGCAGAATATTTCTGGGGAAAGTGAGGTATGGATTCTCATGAACATTCAGGGTGTAGGAAGAAAGATGGTCTGGTTAGAATACAAGCTTAGGGGAAAAAAAGATCATGGAAGATTGAAATGTCTAATTGGCATATCACACTCAGTATGCCCCAAGCCACTTTTGAGTTTTCTATGTGCTCCCCTTGTCCCCAAGAAGGTGACTCATCCCTTCAGCAATTGAAGCTTGAGACCTGGGACTCCACTATGTCCCCCACCTCCTGCCCCACCACAGTTGGTTCTCCAATTCCAGCTGGCTCTGCATTAAAAGTATCTGCAGAATTGTGAAAAATTAGCACTTACCTACTGCCGGCCCCATTCATGCTACCATCTTCTCCCACCTGGGTTATTGCCCAGAAGAACCCCCAACTGGCCAAACAGTTCTCCCTGCTTCCACGCTTGCTGCCCCATGGTCTGCTCTTAACATAAGCTGGCATTATGTTCAGACACACCGGATCAAGTCTCCTTGGCTCTTACCCTCCAGTGGCCTTGCGTTCTGAGTAAAAGCTAGACCTCTTCAGTAGAGGGGGCCTCCTCATCCAGCCCTCCCCTCTGGCAGCTCTAGCCCTGCTTGCTTCTTGGACATGCCACACATCCTTCTCAGAACTATTGCTTGCCCCTTCCTAGATGGTCTCCCTCGGGTGGCTGCAGATCTTGCTCCCTGTCCTAACTCTCTGCTTATGTGTGTCTTTATTGGAAGGCTTCTCCTAAGTAGCATTTTCACACACTCCTCTAAGTAAGTGGCAGGTAGACCACTGCCACCTGTAACTGTATATGTCTGCCTTTGGTCCCATCTAGACGTTGGCCCCTGGAAAGCAGGGCTTTCCCCGTGTCAGTCACGGTATGGCCTCGCCCTGGAAGAGTGCCTGGAGCGTGCAGTTAGTTGCTCAAGAGTTACTATTGGTTGAAGTACTGAGCTTTTCCTGCCTGAGGAGAGGTAAAGCTCTGTTAGTTTAGGTGTCTGGACCTGGATTTTATGGGACCCACCTTTTAAACTTGCTGGAGACAACTCTTGCCAACTTCATACTGGGAACTACCTGTCATTTATTTTATTGATTTACGAGTTTGTGAACCCGACATAATGGCACTTGCTAAGTGAAGGGTGCTTTTTATCTCTCAACTCATCCCATGCCCCACTTGGAGGACAGATTCTCTCCAGGGTTACAGTAAGTAGTGGTGTGATGGTGGCCACGTAGGAACTAGTTGTCCAGGAGAGAACTCCTGAAATAAGGTTGCAGTGAGAAGTGTGGGCGACTTGCTGGGCAAGAAGCAACCCAAGGAGGGGGCTTCATGAAGGCGCCCGTGGCTGGTCCCTGCTCGGGTCTGCGGTGGGTTCCTTCTTGCCTGCAAAGTCCTGAGACACCACCACCTCGAGGCCCATGTTCCCCGCCTTCTCTGACCTGTGCAGACACCTGAGGCTGACTCCGGGGGCTGGGAAAGAACCTCGTGGTGATTCTTGCCGTGATCACTCCACCTGCTCTTGCAAACAGATTTTTTGACAGTCCTTGCCATGCTGGCAAGTGTGGGACTGACTTTTTTAAAGTGTCCAGTTCCTAGGTTCTAGAACTAAAATACACATTTGGGGAAATTATGTCTATAAAATTGAATTTCAAGGAGTGAAGTGTTTGTAGTAGTTTGACATTGCTTTGTATCCAGGTTCAGAGTCAGTGGACTTAATCCCTTGAGCAAGGTGTAGACCATTTTGGAACTTGAACACACCAGGTTTCACTTGGCATGGTCTGCTACCAGTCCCATGCAGAAGGACTTGCTGTGTGTCCCTGCACGTGGGGGTAGTGGGACTGGAGCCATTAGAAGGTAAGCCGACAAGTGGTGAGATCAAGCCTGCAGTGGCAGGTTTGAGGCAGGGAGACAAGTTTGGAAGTTGCTCACATATGAATGCACGATTCAAGTGCTCACAGGTGGGTGCAGCATCCCTTGGTTCTTGGTGTTCAACACGCTTGGTGAACCCACAAGCCATGAGGCTGAGATTTTAAAGCATTGGCTCTCAGGATTTTTGTCCCCACCCTCATCTCCCGGGGGGCTATTTGGAAACATTTGAAGACATTTTTTTGAGCTACTGGTATCTAGTGAGTAGAAGCCAGAGATACTGTCAAAACATCCTACAACACAGGACCATCCTCTAACAGAATTATTCTACCCAAAATGCCAGTATGCTCCTTTCAAGAACTCTGATAAATGACATTCTCACACCAGATTAAAGCGCTTTGTAAGACTCTCCAGAGTGCTTTGAGAACCTGAGGGAAGAGCCAGCCAGGCTGCAGGTAGCAAGGACAGCGGCTGGAGGAGCAGCACGCTAGTGTTGGGTCTTGGGGGCTGAGAAAGAGTTCTCAGAGGCTTGAGACACGGCATCTGTGAGGCAGTAGTGCTGGGATTCTGTCATCTGGGACTCCTCTAGGGTGGCTGTGATGTTTCTTTCCAGTGGGGGAGGAGAGGGGAGGGACATCACAACCATCTTTGAGGTAAAAGAGAAAAGGTTGCAGCTTCCCTCTTGAGGCAGTGGGGAGAGAGTCCTCTGGGCCGTTCTGTGGAAGCCACACTGGCCCAGGGTGCACAGAGGAGCCCATCTGTGGCCTTCACCCCTGAGGAGGGCCCTTCCTGCCTCTCTCCCATCTCAGTGCCAGGCAGTGTGCCCTCTGCTCAAGAAAGTCTCCAGGTCCCCAGCTTTGCTGGCTGGCTTGTCACTTCCTGAAGGACCTCCCCGCACTCAGGATCAGGGACAGAAGGGCCATCCCACCTCTGCACCCTGTCCCTAACCCTGGTTCTCTGGCCAGCTGCTGAGCTGCAGGAGCACTGCCATTCCCTTCCCCGTGCTCCTGGGGCAGGTCGGTGCACCACGTGCAGGGGGTCCGGCACTGGTCTTCGCCTGGTTCTCTTCCAAGTCCACACCTGGAAGAACAAGCAGGGAGCGTGTTAGTGTGGGCAGCGTGAGGTGTGGCCGATTGGGCTCTCACAGCAGGCATGCTCCCTGCCTTCACCAGGGTCTGTCGGGCGTGTGCTGCCATCCGTCTTTCTCCAGATGAGGATACTGACACTGGGGGAGGCGCTGGGACGTGAACCCTGTTAGCTGTCCCCAAGTCTTCCTGTGTGACTGCTCAGGTCCTGACTGGTGAGACAGGTGGGGCAGAGGTGAGGTCATAGTGTCTTGGTAGTCCATGAGGGGTGCTGATGTACTCGGGGATCACAGGGGCACCCACATAGGCTGGACCTCCAGGGCTGGCATAGGGCAGGGGGTGGGTAATTCTCTGAGAGAAGGAGCAAGTTGAGCTTTTCAAGGTTTGTCTGGGAGGCCAGGAGCTGAGCCACTGGGTTCCGCCTTGCCTGGGTATGAGTTCCAGTCTGAAAGTGCAAGGGTTTGTGTCGCTGCTTTGGAGCTGTGTTTCTGCGGCGATTCAGCTTGTGGCCTTGGTCAGCAGGAACAGCAGGGCCCTGCACTCTAGTGTGGTTAGCACATAGGCCCAGCCCCGCCGGATCTGCTCTGATGCCCAGGTCGACAGTACACGAAGCCCAGGGTTTCCACTGTGAGCGCCATGGTGCCTGCAGCAACCAAAGTGCACGGAGGCCCCTTTTGCAGTGCTTGACCGCCTGTCCAACGTCTTGGTTGGGAGGCCTGTCCAGCAGAGCAGCATGTTCTGTTCTGTCAGTGTCGCTGTGCGATCCTGGGCCCTCACGGCCGGCCTGTCAGTCACCCCTGCCTCTGACCTGGCCACACCCACCCCTTCCTCACTGCTTGAGACTAAAACACCCCATGCAAGAGAACCTTGGGAGCTGCAGGGTGGCTAGCTGGGTGCTCGCTCCCCTGGGTAGAGCATGGCTGAGTCTTGCACGCTGTGTGCTTGTTTGCAGGACAGACTGCGGTGGTGTGTGTGTGAGGGGGAGGTCGTTCCTGCTTCTCCTGTTTGACAGGATTCCCAGGGAAGAGAGGACAGTGGTACAGGCAGCATCCATGCGAGGGGGGGAGGGGTAATAGAGGTGTTCTAAGGACAGACAGAGGGAGGTAGAGGAATGACTAGAAAGCCGATGTCAGTGTCCTCAAGAGGGACGGGAAGCCTGGACTGGGAGTGGGTGGGAAGAGGCAGTGCTTGGAGCTGATGGAGACTGGGCAGTCCCTTAGTGGAGGCCCACGGGGCCTCTTGAGCCTGGGCTCCCTGCTTTCTGCCTGGAATCCTGCGTCCTGGAATTGTTTGAGCCCACTCAGCCTGCAGGGGCGCTAGGGGGACTTGGGAGGAGGGTCATGTCCCAGCCCCAGGGAGACATACCACAGTGGTAACTGCAATTCCCTGCTCCTGCCGTGGGCCTCCTTTCCTTCAACTCACCTCCTCATTCCAGGACTCCTCTCCAGATAGGCCGCTCACCTGAATTTTGTTCTTCAGGACAGCAGGAGACCCTGGGGGTGGGGGTGGGGAGGGCATCTGCAGGGCAAGGACACGGCTGTCAGTGGGTTCGGATTGGGTCTCACACCCAGAGTGACACACTGGGGGCTGGGGAAGTGTGCCACCTTCCTGGCATAGTAACGGCCTCCCGCTGTGAGCTGAGGAGGGTGGGAGGAGGCTGGATGACTCAGATGTAAGTCATTATCTGTAATTTGGAGTCTCTCACCCCGCAGCTGACCCAGTTGTATGTAGAATACAAACGAGAGTGAGTGAGTGATTCATCTGGCCGCGCGGGATTCCGTGCCCTGTGGGGCACCACACACTGTGTCTGCAAACGCCCTGGCCATTTAGGGGATGGAATTTCAGGGGTAGGACTTCCTCTAATGGCCTTGGCCTAGTCATCTTCCATTCCTGGATGCCCGTCCTCTCTAAGGAGGCCCCACCCTTTAGGGCAGTGCAGCCTTAGGGAGGAGGTCACTGCCCTCGGGAGTGGCTTGGTCATCTCTAGAGTGAGGTGGGCTCCCACTGTGTGTGAGTGGGACTGAGTGTCAGAGTGGACACTGAGCTAGTGTCCTGGTGTCAGCCTGGGTGGTCTGCCACATGCTCTGTGAGGGAACTTGATGTCAGAGGACCAGTCTGAGCATGTGGGGTTGGGTTAGGCAGGTGGTGGAAGGACACCAGGCATCTTGGCCTCCATGAAGATGTGACGTAGACACAGTGGACAGCTTGAGTCCTGAGGAGTCTGTCTAGTCCCATGACTGTGGCCATGGTGAGGAAGAAAGACCCTCTTGGCAGTCTTTCTGTCCTAGTCTTTCTGTAAATATGGCTTTCATTCCTCGTGGAGACCAGGAGAATGGGGCTGTCGGGTGTGCTGTGAGTGTGACTTTATGGACAGCCTGCGCAGCCGTATCGTTCGCAGCTGTGATTTTGTTTCCACCACATTATCTGAACATCCCATCGCCCCTCCTTCCTTGCTGGCATGCAGTGATGTTGGTCTTTTAACTTTACTGATGCTAGCGGGTGTGTACTAGTATAGTTTTAGTTTGCATTTCCCAAGACTAATGACCTTGAGCACCTGTTCATATGCTTATTTGCCATTTATAATGTCTTTGGATACTCGATGTCTTTCTATTTCATTAGCAAATGTTTATTCCAAAATGGATTAAGCTATGAATCACATGTAGCAAATAATGCTGTGTTAACGATTAAGGGTGAAAGAAAAGGACTATATGAACTTTTTTTCCTCTTCGTACCCTTTATTGAGCACATGTTACTTGCTAAATGCCATGAGGTGAAGAGGTAAATGTCAGACTAAGCAGGTCCTGGAAATGTTGGAGGAGATGAACAAGAACAGCAGGAACTCTGCTCCCCCGGGAAGTGCTAATGCCTTGGAGGCATGGAAGAGCCAGGAGGGGCCAACTTGGGAGCTTCCTTGAAGATGCTGCTTAAGTTGGGACAATGGCTGGCAAGGGAGCAGTGCTCAGAGAGGCAGAAGTCAGGTGCGCATGGCAGAAGGTGGCAGGTGTTGGTTGGGCTGTAGTCAGGGCCATCCCAGTCTGGAGTGAAGGCAGATGGGGTCCTGTGGCCAGTGGGCTGGAGAAGAGGGAGAAGGGAGAGGACTGTGGCATCCTGTCCCCTCCCCAGTGGACCTGCTGTGTCTTGGGGCCTAGGAAGCTGCCTCTTCCCGGGGAGCTCTGGTGTGCAGAGCTGACGTCAGGAGACAGACTCTAGACAGCCACCTCTCTGCTCCCTCCCTAAAGCACGCTCCACTGCAGACTGGGAGCGGCGCTGTGGGTGTGGAGGGATGCAGGGCAGGCAGCCACTTGAGTGAATTGCGTGTTCATAGCTTGTTGCTGAGTATTGAAGATGCTCCTGGTCCATAGTCCTGGCCCCATCCTTGCCACAAAGTCCAGCCAGCCTTTGGTATGTGCCTCAAAGAAGCACGGCGACATGCGGAATCTGTATGTCTTCCCAAGCCAAGGGTTTGAACAGATGGCGCCAAGCTCAGAGCCAGGGCTGCCCCAGGTCAGACCAGACGCAGGGGTAGCCTGGGGAGGGTGGCTGCTCCCTGGCAGTGGGACACAGCCAACTGGTGCATCTGCTTATAGCTCCCACAAACAGGAGAAAGCTAGTTTCAGGATTTTCTTAATCAAACTTTTGGTACAAGTGCATGTTCCACAAGTATATACACGTGTTGTGGAAATTACAAGAAAGCAGACAAAAATGATTACTCAAGAGAGGTGGGTGGGCAGGTAGGAGTACTCCAGGATTTCCCCTCTGGTACTCTTGTAAGTGTTCATGTGTGGATTTGCGGGCAGGGAGCTGTTGGCCTCTGCTCCTTCCACTCACTCTGCGCTCTCTCCCCACAGAACCCAGCTGTCGCGGACATCTACACGGAGCATGCCCACCAGGTGGTGGTGGCTAAGTACGCACCCAGTGGCTTCTACATCGCCTCCGGAGGTACCTGAGTGAGCATGGTATCTGGATGCTTGTGGTGGGGCCCAGAACCAGGCCTGCTCCCAGCCTGAAGGGGGTGCAGATTAGTTAAGAATTGAGAGAACCAAGGTGATTAGTTTTAGTTGGAACTGACGAGGACATCTACGCCTCCAAAGTGCCCCATTCAGACCTAATCTTTGTTCAAGAAAGTATATGTTGTATTTTGCAGTGTTTCAGTAGGTTCCAATTCTGAGATCAGCAGAAGCGTTTCTATGATTGTCCCCAGGCCTCTGTTGGTCGCTACATCATGATGTGTTGGCGCTGGTGTGTGTGTGTGAGAGAGAGAGAGAGCGCATGCTGTGTTTTGTGTCATCCTTATCCACTGCTCCTTTCCCAGCTGGCCTCAAAGCAAGCTCTGGCATTGTGTTGGAGGACCGGCCTTTGCCCTCTCCAGCCTGGCTTTCTGTATGGCTCAGTAGGGGGCTGGGCCAGAGGAGGGGGCATGAGGATCTTTGCATTTTTTAGGAGTTTTATTCATTTAGTTCTTTAGGTAGAGTTTGGCTCTTCACAGATGAGAAAGGAAGGCTCAGAAGGTAGAGGGCACATTCTGCATCTCATTAATTTGCTCATTCATTCATTCATATACTCAACAAATATCTGTGGCCTGTCTCCAGCCCCAGGGAGGGCTGTGTGGCTGAGCTGATGTGGGCTGCATCAGCACTGCTGGAAAGGGACAGTTGGGGAGAATGCCGAATTGCCCAGCTAGGAGAGGAGGACCCGGATTTTCAGGTGCTACAGCCAATCTATCTGTACCACCCTCACACTGTGCATGGTGACAGGTGACCTACTCCCTGCAGCTCTTTATGTGACATGGTGGACTGCAGGGTTGGGAGGGACCCAGGCTCTCCCTTATTAGTTCTGTAGCCAGTTATTCAGCTTGGCTTCCTGGTCCTTGGTTTTCTGTCCTCTACACTGGAGTGCTGAGTGCCTCCTTGAAGGGTGGGGGAAGGATCCAAAGAAGCAATGTGTGCACAGTACCCAGCCTGGGTCTACACGGGTGGGTACCTGACACCAGGGTGACCATGCTATTCTTCACTAAAGCAAGGGCAAGCTTAGAGAGAAGGGGGCTCTGTTCTAATTGAAGCAGGATGACCTGTGTGCTAATGGCTGCTGACAGCCTGCTGTGGTCACAATGAAGGGCTGGGCCAGGAGTCTGGGAATGGAGTAGGCATTTAATAGTTTTTGTGTTTAGGTCTACTCTGACTGCATCTTAAAATGTACTCTAATCCTATGGTTTATTTTAGCCTGATACCCACCCCCACCTGGTTGTGGCCTTGCTTGTCTGCAAAACATGTCTTCATTTAAGACATGAGAGGTGCTCTGAGAAGTTTTCTCAAGAGAGAAAAGTGGCTGGCGAGGGTGTCCGCCCAGCTTGGCACAGCTCCCACGCTGTCAGCCCCAGCAGAGAGCCTGTCATCTCAGGCCTGGCCTCCCCATCCCCAGGGACCGTTCAGCAGGACAGAAGTCAATGGCCTTCAGATCTAATGCAGAGTCTGTGCAGCAGCCTGGCATAAAAGATGGTCTGCATAAACGAGTGGCCCTCAGCTTGGCATTTCTCCTCTTAAAAGTGCCCAGACTTAATGGAGGAATCAAGGAAGTTTTGGGGTGGAGATTGTATTTTTGTATTTCTGATCCATTTCTTTGAATAGAGCAAAGTGACTATTAAGGGTTACAGTGGAACGTTTGCTGCACAGATGATGGCCCTGGGCTAAAAATAGTGTGGATGAGGGTTTGGAGTGTGGAGGCTTGGAAAGACTCTGGCTTGTGAGGAGACTGGAGCCTGGTGTGGCATTGGGGTCCCAGTAACTTGGGAAGCTGCAGCTTCCTCCCAGAAAGCCCCAGCCCTTTGGGGCCTGAAGATGCTGTTAGTCTGGGCAACAGCTGCTGGAGGATAGAACCTTCTGGAAGAGTACTACCAGCACTGAATCAGACTTGAGCTCTGGGAGTTCACACTTCCATGTGGTGGTCCTTGGAGTGCAGGGGTCAATTCCACGGCAGCCTCCATTTTCTTTTCAGTTACTTCCTTTGATGTCAGTCTGCCCCCTCACGCAGGCCACTTGGCACCTGGGCAGTGATTCCCAGATAGCCCTTGGAGTGTAGCAGTGGCCTCGGGCAAGGCACTGGTTTGGCCATACGCCCAGGGAAGGCTTCCTAGAGGAAGAGCTGACTGCCAGTGATGAGTTGCTGAGACTCCTGGGGGACTAGAAAGCCGGCTCTGCCCACTGCTGCACCCCCTCTGCTCCATCCCATGGCATTTGCTGAGTGGCTTGTGTGCAGTGGCACTTGTGGAGTGTAGGGATAATGCAGACACACCAAGAAATCTGTTCCTTGCTGGGCGTGGTGACACACACCTATTGTCCCAGCTACTCAGGAGACTGAGGCAGGAGGATTGCAGGTTTCAGGACTGCCTGGGTGAACTTAGTGAAACCATCTCAAAATAAAAATATTTTTTGTAAAGGGCATGGAGGTCTAGCTTCGATACAGAATATGCCTGGGTTCTGTCCCCAGTACCAGGGAAAACAACAGCTATTTCCCTCAGCAAGGCTCCTTGACCAGGTGTGGACCAGAGCCGGCTGGGGAGGGAGCCCTTCCCTGGCGCCACTCTATCCCCTGTACTCTCTAGTTTCCCTGCCTGGTCTTATCTCAGCCAACAGGCCATTGCAGGTAGCCTCTTTCACTGTGTGCTCTCCCTCCAGGGCCCTCCGCAAGGCAGATACTTGGCCTGTGTGGGTCTCTGCTCTGCCCTCAGCACCCAGCATGGGGCTTGGCCCTCTGCAAGCATAGGTCAGTGTTTGGCCAGTGCTGTGGGCCTAGGCCCATCAGATTTGGGCCTCAGTGCCTGATCACCAGGCTCCCTATCTCTTCTGCCCCAGCTGTTTCTGAAAAGAAAAGAATAAACGAGCAAGGCCTGGTTAATGAGTGAGGCCAACAGTCTGATGGGGGAGGCAGTGAAAAACAGCTGGATGCCAGTCAAGGAGCGGAGCTGCAGCAAGCAGGCGGAGCAGCGGGTCGGAGAGCCTGGGAGCTGGGAAAGCTGGGTCCTGTCATGCAGCGCTGTCTTCCCTGTGGGGCAGCACAAACCAGGTGCCTTGCCCTGAGGCCACTGCTGCACTCCAAGGGCTATCTGGGAATCACCACCCAGGTGCCAAGGGGCCTGCGTGAGGGGGCAGACCAACATCAAAGCTACCCCTTGAGGAAGTCACTGTAAAGAGAATGGAGGCTGCCCTGGAAATGACCCTGAATGGGCCTGAGCACAGCAGAACACCTGGCTATTTCAAGCATGTGTGGGGGGTTGTGCGGGCTGCTGCTCTCCAGTGCTGCCGGTTCTGCTGGCTCCTCCCCTACAACCCTCACCGCCCCCAGCCTGTTTATTAGCAAGGGAACTTAACTAAGCCCGTGGAACACCCCTGGGCAGAATGCTTTTCACTGGAACCTGCTGTTGAGTTTGTCCAGGCCCACTGCAGTGGCCTGGAGTCCTCTGGCGAAGCCATGCCCACCTGCTTGAAGAATGTGGCACAGGTTCTAAGGCCGTAGCGGAGGAGCCAGACACAGTGGAGCATGTCTATGATCCCAGCTACTTGGGAGGCTTAGGCCGAAGGATCCATTGCAAGTTCAGGGCCAGCATTGGCAACTTAATACCCTCTCTCAAAAGGTTCAATCCCCAGTAGCTTGAGAAAAAAAATTAGTGTGAAGTGCTCTTATATCTTCCCACTGCCCACACTGTGCTGATTTGGGAAGGGATGTGTAGGGCTGGTGCTCACTGATAGGATCGTGGTTGTGGGGGCGAATTCCTTTCACACGTCCACTGCTGGTGTGGCGCTGATGGCAGAGCTGGCTCCACGTTCCGAACACAGCTCCCTCCTTTCCCAGCATCTGACGTGGCCAGCTCGTGAGAGCCTCTTTCTCTGCCTCAGGTCGTAGGAATGGGATGGTTCGTATGCATTTGTGATGAGTGGGGCTGCTGTCTCCCAGACAGCACACACAGGAGAGGTCCAGTGGTGCTGTCCCCGAGTGGAGTCCTGTTCTGAGTGGACGCGGTGGCCTGAGGCCTGAGCACCATTTAGATGCCCTGAGTCATAAAGCAGAACTGCCTCCGAGCATATTCAGGTTTTGCTGTTGTGTGTCCCTGGGCTTTTTCTGATACCTAAACAGAGTATGGTGTCCAGGCAAAATGACAGCCCTGTGCAAATACTGGCTTGACTTAGGCCTGGCTAAGTGCTGGGTGCCTTGGCCAGGCAGACGCAGCCTCTAGAACTAGGCTGGAGAAACCAGAGCTGCTGCTGAGGGAGGGGTGGCTCACCCTGCCCTGCTGTGTCTCCAGATGTCTCTGGGAAACTGAGGATCTGGGATACCACACAGAAGGAGCACCTCCTCAAGTATGAGTACCAGCCTTTTGCCGGGAAGATCAAGGACATTGCTTGGACTGAAGACAGTAAGAGGATCGCCGTGGTCGGGGAAGGAAGGGAGAAGTGAGTTGCTCGCCTCAACCCCTCCGTTCCCGTGGCTCCTACCACAGCCTGTCCCAGGGGAGGGCTGCAGTGAGGGCTGTGCCTGCTCTGCCCGTGGGGCTGATTCCTGGCAGCATCAGCCCTCTGACCTCCTGTCCAGATGCGTGGCTGGTCTGCCAGGGAGACTCACATCACGGTGCGGCTGTCATCAAGGCCTAGGCACCTTCCTCTTCCCTCTCTGATGTCCTTAGCCCTCTGCCTTCCAGAACTCCAGCTGCCGTGCCCGCGTTCCAGGCAGCAGGAGTCAGGTGGGGGAAGAGATGCACCTCCTTCCTCGGGATCTTCCCAGCAGCTCCCACTCGGACCCTTGAAGCTGCAGTAGCCTGTGTGTCTCTACTGGGCACGCCACTGAGGCCCCCTGAGTGGTGAAGAAGGGAATGGGCACACCAGGCTGGTCATGAGGCTGGTGACCAGCAGGGTCAGTGCTGGAGCCCAGGTTCCAGCAGTAAGGGTTCCCCCAGCAGCTACCCTCAGGCACTTAAATTTGACAACCCTGTGACTTTATTTCCCTTTCTCAGAGGCTCTTTGTAATACTTGTTTTGCAGGTATTAATTCTTCTGGGGTTTTTTGAAGTCCTCCCTGTTGGTTTTAACAGCTCCATTTCTCATTTAGTAGCAAATAGTAACTAAGACAGAACATTTGCATTGAATGCCAGCTGAGAACAAGCATCTCCTTTCCAGCAGGGCATCCATGGTAATTGGTATCCCCAATGGCAGCTTCCTGGGGTGCCTTCCACATAGGCAGCCCTGGCACTGGGCCATGCAAACACGGATACCCAGTCCCTTCTCAAGGGCATTAGGGTTGTTCCTGCTTAATCTTGGTTTCTTCTGACAGATACCTTGTATAGCCAGAGTCACAGCTGTCAAACATGTCCTGTTAGCTAGCACCCCAAGCTAGAGCACTCACGTCCACCCCCAGCCGTAGTGCACAGGCAGCTCAGCTATTGCATTTCTCCTCCATCTTCTAAGATTGATTTTTTTTCTCCTTGACTCCTTGTTGGATAAAGGTTTGGCGCAGTCTTCCTGTGGGACAGTGGCTCTTCCGTGGGTGAGATCACAGGACACAACAAAGTTATCAACAGCGTGGACATCAAGCAGAGCAGGCCATACAGGCTGGCGACAGGGAGTGATGACAACTGTGCTGCATTCTTTGAGGGACCCCCATTCAAGTTCAAGTTTACAATTGGTGTAAGTGGACTCCTCAGGGGCTTTTGGGTGAGCTTTATGGGTTATATGGGAGCCTGGTGGAGTTCAGACCTGTTTAGATGCTGATTTGGGAGGTCAGGGTATGCTTGCTGCCGCCATGATGTGCAGGCAGAAAGTAGAGTTCAGCAAGGGCAGCCTCATTCAGAGGTGGAGAGCTCACCTTTCCCCTGATCCTCGGCTGACACAGAGGTTCCAGCAGGGAGGGGCCTCATTCCGGATGATGTACATGTATCTGGGGTGAGGGCTGGGATATCCTGAGTCTGTGTAACCAGATGAGTGTTGTGAGCTGAAGAACTTTGTCAGAAAGGGGGGCCCAGGGCACTGGCGGCCTGCTGTTTGTCTGTGTCAACCTCAGACACCAGAGGCACAGAGGAAATGACTTCCAGGACATCTGGATTGGTCTCTCAGATGCCTCCCCTGCAGGGGCAATGAGATCAGAGATATGCCAACAGAGTGGCAGATGAGTAGAGGAAACAGAAGTCTCTGGAAGGAACATGCCCCAAGCATGCTGGTAGGACGTTGCAGTCTTGGGTATGAACAGTGGATCTCAGGGTCCCCACTCTGCACGTGCCCCAGCAGGCCTTGCTCAGCCTCATGCTTTCCATTGTGAGACAGGAGCATGGCCGGAGACATACGGCGGCAGTAGTCATGAATCTGAACTGTGAATCGCTGCCTAGAGGCCAAGACCAGGATGGGACACACGGTAGGGGAGGGCCCAGCAGCGGGCTTGGTGTGACCTAAAGTCCTGTACTTTTCCTGGCTTTCCTGGCAACTGGCAAGTCTTGTGCACACCTGTGGAAAAGGTAGCCAGTGCTAGTGCTGGTGATAGAGAGCCACGGTTGGCTCCATCTTTAATGACAAGAATGAGCATGTTAGACTGTTTGTGTCTCGGAGGGACCAGGCCGAGGTCTCGGACTCATCATCCTTGAGGAACCTCCGTGGTTCCAGTGGCCATGCCTCAGGAGCGATGTAACGAGATAATGCTCTTAATGTGGTCCCTGAGGACTGTTCATTTTAACAACTTGACGCAATGAATGAGAACTGGCAGCAGTGTCACGGGAAAGGGCAAGGGCAGCACTTGCGATGGGCAGAATTTCCTGAGACATATCCTGGGTTCAGGTACAGATGGGCTGTCCAAGGATTCTTCCTTTGTAGTGAACCCAGCTCCATTTTGATCCTGGAGCCTCGGCATGAGCAGGTTCAGGGTGGCTGGCAGTCTGTGTGGGAAGCCAAGTGAGGCCTCCGTGTCTAGCAGAGTCTGTGGCTCCTGGGTTCCTTCAACACCCTGTAGTTCTCAGATCCTGTCTCCTGTGGCTCCTGCCTAATTGGTAGGTAGTGGAGACCTAGCTATTTGGGGAACTTTGTTGAAGGCTGCAGCTCAAGGTCAGTGTTTCTTAAGTGGGGTAGTGGTCCTGTGAATTATAGGGTGAGTGATGCTGAGCCAGCCAGACACCAGGCCTGAATCCGGGGGTGGAAGGAAGAGAGGAGGAGGTTCTGTACCACCCGGAGTCCCCCAGCAAGTTCTGTTTGGCTTTAGTCTGGGCTGTTTGTGGGTGGGCACTTCTTTCCCTACCCTGCAAGGGCTCCCTTCCTTTGCCAGAGCAGCCAAAGGATGCATAATGGAACCAGGGTCAGAGTCCAGGCGAGGCGGGCCTGTGCCCTCCACCCTGCATCCTTGGTGTGTGCCTGGGCTCGGCTGGAGTCTCCTCCTCCTTTCTAACCTCAGCACATAGTGCTTACCCACAGCACCGGCCCAGGTATGTCAGGGAGAGTTTGTCAGCTGGCACTGCCCCCTGGATGGGTACTACTGCTCCAAGCCCACAGGTCCTGTGTGAGGATCTCGGAGCAGCAGATAGGACTGTGCACCAAGGGTTGGAGACACTGACGGGTACCTGGCACTGAGCTGGTTGACTGCGACCTTTAGGCTAAGTGTCCCTAGGCTCCCCAGGTGATGGTGACCCTCCCCCATCAGCTCCACTGTGGGAGGACTGGAGACCTGAGTGTCCACATGTTCACCAGAGGTGGTTTAGACTTTGTCTGATGAGATTCTTCCAGGCTCAGCTGGAAGAGACAGGGAAGATGCTCTGGGACCCCCCACCTGCCCAAGATGCCTGGTAGGTGTTGATGGTTTTGGAATCCAGCTGTAACTGTTGGGGTTTGCGTGGCCAGGCCCGGGTCTGCACAGGCTCAGGGATGAAGCTGCAGTTGTGGGGGCTGGGTGGCGGGCTGCTTGTCCTCTGTACTCGTTCCTGCCCCATTCCTCTTAAGTGGCGAGTGAGGGTGAGGTCAGAAAGCCCATTACCCCCCAAAACTGAAGGGCAAGTGCCCAGACAGATGGGTTGAGGAAGGGGTTGCGTTGAAGTGTCAGTGTGAGGCAGTGAGGGTGTTTGCTGGAGGCTCGGTGGGTTGAGCACCTGCTGGGCTGCTCGTGTGTGGGTTTCCAGTGTTCTCCAAAGCTTCTGACGTGGAAGTACTAAAGAATTAACTGAGCCTTTCTTTCATAAAAGGTCTTTTTAAAATTAAGATGTGTGGGTTTTTTCCCCCTAGAGGACACTAAGCTCCTCTTACAGTGAAGTCCAGACAGGAGCAGCCTTTTGTCCCCAGCTGTTTCATTCCTAACCTCGTGACTGCCAGGGATCAGGACTGCCCCACTTCATCCCCAGCTCTGTAGACTGAGTGGCCGCTGACTGCTGGAACCTTCCTCTTGAGTAGCAGCCCACAGGCCTTGCTGTCGGGTGGCCGTCCATCCGTTCCCACACAGCCCTCCCTGCCCCACAGCTGGTGGAGGCGAGGGACCTGGGCAGCTGGGGACCACCTGGGGTGTGGAGGTTGCTGACAGCACAGTGGGAAGTTTCCCAGGCACCTGACCAGGAAGGGACCCACTGCATATGGCTGGGGAAGGGTACAAGGGTCAAGTTCAACCTCTGGCCTTGAAAAGAGCAAGTTGTCTGGAATTCCAGTCTCATGTGCTGCGGCACCCTGGCGAGGCCGTGCTGCAGTGGTAGTGAGAGACAGCTTGGGGACGAGCAGGAGGGGCCTGCCTACAGAGGTCATGGCGGGCCACTCCCACCTGGCAGGCCCAAGTTTGGGGTCATGTTGCTTTCTGTTCAAGAGCTCCTTGCCCAAGGTGAGCATCGACTGCTGGCTCCTGGATTGGAGTCCTGGCTCGCCTTTGCTAGATGCCCGGCATCCTCCAGGCCTGGGATCACGGCCCAGCTTTGTCTCATTTGAAGATGGGGCAGCAGTGAGACCCTTCTCCTGGAGTGGCCCCACATGCCTTCTCCTTCCTCCTGTAGCAGCCCCCCCCCCCCCCCCCCGCCTTGTCCTTTCCTGCCCACAGCTAGGTTTTGTCTGTATCTGAAGACGGGGTGGTAGAGAGACCCTTCTCCTGGAGCAGCGCGCCACCTTGTCCTTTCCTGCTCACATTTTAGTTGCAACATATGGTCCAAGGAGGCGGCTCCCCCATTCCAGGATCACAGGAGAGAGTGGGTCTGAGCATGGCGTGAGGTTTGGGCCCACGGGGCTCCGTCTCCAGCACTCGCACTCTGTGGGTGGGGGACCTGGCTGTTCCCAGGGTTGATGGGGATGGTGCAGTCTGTGTCCCATAGATTGCCTAGAGTAGCAGTGACCGTGTGCTCTGGAACCAGGAGCTCCCCGCCACACCTGACCGACTTGACAGTTCCGAGGGGCGCAGATATGCACAGAGGGGCCTGGTCTTCCAGGCTGGTGGCGCTCACCCTCACAGCAGACTCTGAACTGGGCTTTCCCATCTCCAGGGGAGGAGAATGAACTGGGCAGGGCCTGCCGTGGCTCCTGGTGAGGTGTAGTCCTCTAGACCAGGCACCTGAGCTCTAAACACGCCAGCCTCCTGGCTGTGTTCTTGTTTTTCCTCTGTCCTTCCTCATGGCGGGACAGAGAGCAGACGTTTCCTTTCTTACACACTCTGGCTGCCTGCTCTCGGCAAGCCCCTGGGTCACGCAGCGTACCTTCTCCCCGCCCTTGCCTTTCAGAGGATGGCCTGTAGGCTCAATGGTAGGTGCTCTGGAGACCAGAGCGTGGCCTCCTCCTCCCAGGACCATCAGAGTGAAGCTGTTGTCCATTCACCTGGTCCTTGATCCCCAGAGTAAAGTTGTAACAGGGCTGCCTGTCCCAGGTGAGGAAACAGTCGCAGCAGCAGGCAGGTACTCCTTTGGGCTTCTTAGCCATGCTGAGGCAGGTGGAGGGCACAGTGCTGCTGTCTGGATACTTTTTAGGGAAGACAGCTGGCCACTGAGAAAGAAGCTACATGCAGAGGGGAGATTGGGCAGAAGGAAGGCAACCTCCATTTGTGTTGGAGGGAAAACCTGTTGTTGGAGCACTGACAAGCCCTGGGACTGTGGAGGCATGCAATGGGCTGGGTTGGGAATATCTGAGGGACACAGCTCATGTAGAGGTGGGTTGAAGCTCATGGGAATTGAGGGTTCCCAGAAAGGACCCCCTGAGCTAACCAGGTAGTTAGCATGTACACATTGGAGCCCAGGGACACTCTGTCCCTGCCCGTGATATGGACTTGGGTGGTTACTAATAAGTTACCTAATTGCTTCAAGCTTTGGTTTCCTGTGATGAGAGAGAGATGATGGGGGTGGAGGGAAGGGAGGGTTCTTGGGGGACTTACTGACATTCTGCGCCAGGGATCCATGAGTGTTGGCCACGCGGGAACGGGCGAGTGCAGCAGCCTTTGCATCTAAGGCTGGACCCGAGAGATTGCTCTGGGAACCTCTGGTTAACTGCAACAGGCTGGGAGGCCAGGTCAGGCAGCCCATGAAGCCGCCCAGCCTCCAGACTGGCCATGACATTCCCCCAAACACTCCCTGTCTGCACTGCCCTCCTCCCTGTGGGAAGCGCTATTTTTAGCCCTGGCTTTCCTTGGTTAATGGGCTATTCTCTGCTCCCTGCCTGGGAAGGGGCTATTTCAGGAGCAGACATCATTCTTCTGCCATTTGGACTCTTGGTGCTTGAGTGAGTTGCAGGAATCTGTGACAGAACTGGGGCTCTAAAGCAGAGGGCCCTGAGTGCGTGTATCCCTGGCAGTCGAAGGGCATATACTTTGTGTGGCATTCATTGGGACCCTCTCTCTTTTTTTTTTTTTTTGTGTACTGGGGATTGAACTCAGGGGCACTTGACCACTGGGTCACAGCCCCAGCCCTTTTTTTTTTTTTTTTTTTTTTGTATTTTATTTAGAGATAGGGTCTCACTGAGTTGCTAAGTGCCTCGCCATTGGAGAGGCTGGCTTTGAACTCGCGATCCTCCTGCCTCAGCCTCCCAAGTGCTGGGATTACAGGTGTGCGCCACCGCGCCCGGTGGGACCCTGTCTTAAAACTGTGTGCTCCCCAAGACACATAACACTGGCCATATTAGAGGCCTGCAGAGTGGACACTCGGGCTGAACCACAGACAGCTGTGGGGGCCTGGGGACTGGGCACCCTGGGGGTGATTCCCAGGAGTAGCTGTGTGTGGTCTCAGGGAACCTGTGCGAACAGGAGTTGATTACAGTCTGGCACTGGCTAGATGCTCTCCTCTTAATCCCCGGCACACTCCTCCCCACGGAGTCTGCCCCCACTCTGCCACACTCGGCCCGGGCGCGGTTCCATGGGGATGAGTGCTTTTGGCCTCCCAGTTCTGGAACACCCTGCGCATCTGCAGCGGGAACCCAAGGGTGAGCTGCCAGCACATCTCTTCTGTCCCCTTCACTGTCCAGGAAACAGTGCGGGGGTGCAACCAGCTAGCCCAGGGGCCAGCCAAGCTCCCTGGGGAGGCAGAGCGGGCAGAGGCAGCTGGAGGTTCTGGTCTCTGTGGTCACATCTTCAGCTCTGGGTGGACTTCACCTGCAAGGCAGGGCTGTGCATGCTGACCCACCCTGCTACTGGGTCACACGTTGATGTAAGAGACAGAGTTGGTGGAAGGAATCAGAAGATGGAGGAGGCTTTTCATGAAATCTCTATCTTAGGGGGCTTCAGGGTGTAAAGAGCTTTTATAAGGGAAAAGGAGGGTACCGTGAGTCAACGGGCAGAGCCAGTCAGGGTCTCTTCCTCACTAGAGTGCTCTCCACCTTTGCTTTCTTCCCAGAACATCAAAATGGACCCCTTTGTCCTGAGGCCAGTATCTTGGTTTTCTTTGCAGTCAAATACCACTTTTCTGCAAGTTAATTTAACACAGTGTACAAGTTAGTTGGTAACATGACAAATGTCATTTACCATGGGACTAAAGAGAGCAGGGACCTTACAGAGGCCTCTCCTTAAAGTTTAGAATACCTGGGTGAAAAGGATGGGTCATTTAAAGACCAAGGATGGGCTGGGCATGGTGACACATGCCTGGAATCCCAGTGGCTTAGGAGGCTAAGGCAGGAGGTTCTCATTCAAAGCCAGCCTCAGCAACTTGGCAAGGCCCCAAGCAATTCAGCGAGACCCTGTCTTAAAATAAAATATAAAAAAGGGCTGGGGGATGTGGCTCAGTGATTAAGCACCTCTGGGTTCAATTCCCAGTGCCAAAAAAAAAAAAAAAAAGATAAAGGATGGCTGTTCAAAGATTGGAGTATTGATTAGCAGTAGTGGGAGGCCAAAGGACTTCTGCTAAAAACAGCTTCTGGAAGGAGCTGCACTGGCACAGTCCGGCAGGTTCTGTCTCAGAAGCCCTCCTTCCACAGGCTTTGCATCCCAACCGGCCACTGCGCCCCTGAGGGGCGGGGTGAGTGCTGTTGCTGACTGTGGACATGGGGACATGGCACTCAGTGTGCCGCAGGCTCACCCAGCTGAGGAATGGGTAGCAGGGTGGTGGCAGTTGGCCTCAGGAGTTAAGGATCTGACCTCTGGGATGGCTCCCAGCCAGAGCGTGCCCAGGCCTGCCCAGCACCTGCAGGGCCCGAGGCCGGTGCAGTTGGAACAAAAGTCCCTACAAGAAACTGGAGGCCAGATTCCCACGGCAGGCTCTCCTCAAGTTACCTGGCCTTGCGTTCTGTAAATAGCTTGCCCGGGGCTCTCTTGGTAGTAAAGTGAACAGGTCACTAGGGTGGCAGAGGCAGAAGCAGTTTGGCTGGCCTGAGATGGAATTTGGAAAGTTAGTTTTGAGCTCATTGCAGTTTGGTGGGTCGTGCCAACTGGGAAACTGCTTCTCTCCAACTCAAGTGTGGTTTTTTTTGTTGTTTTTTTTTTTTTTTGGTTTTTTTTCGTTGTACCAGGGGTTGAACCCAGAGGTACTTTACCACTGAGCTACATAACCTGTCCTTTTATTTTTATTTTGAGACGGGGTCTCACCAAGATGTTGAGGTTAGCCTCAAACTTAGGATTCTTCTGCCTCCTGCTTCAGCCTTCCAGGTTATTGGGAATACAGGCGGGTGCCACTACACCTGCCCTCCCACTCATGGTACCTCCCAATGGCTAGAAAACACTTAAGCAGAAATGGTTGACCTTGGAAATAGCATGAAAAATCAAAAGGAACTAGAAGGCAAAACATGCTGCTGAGTTTAAACTCGAGGGGTATCCAGCACCGGACCCAGGGCCGGTGTTGCCGTCACACGGTAGCAGTGGGGTGGACCCCTGGGCCTGCCTAAGCTGCAGCACCCTGTGAGAACCCCCACCTCGCCCCAGGGCACTTCTCCTCAGTCAGACTCTTGCTCCTGATGAAAGCCTAGCTGTGTTTCATTTCTTTTAGAAGTCACCTTCCACATATGCCCCCTAGCACATAGGCTCTGGGGCCTCAGGACAGGGCCTCATGGTCCTGGCTACAGTGAAACCTGAGGGTTGGGGCTGGAGCTCCCTTGAGGGCCCAGAAGAGGAGAACAGGTCAGGGTGTGTATAACTGAGCGAGGAGGCCTAGCTGCGCGTGCCATGGGGCAGCAGAGCCAAGGAGGCTGAACTGAGCACCTCCAGGCACTGCCGGGACTTTTTCTGAGCACTGACGTTCTCCTAGGACTCGGGATTCCCATGCCTAGCTGCGTGGAAGACGGCTGTGCATATCATAGAGAACGCTCTTGAAGTTGGTCACCTGGGTAACCATCCTCTTTCCCACAGGACCACAGCCGCTTTGTCAACTGTGTGCGATTCTCTCCTGACGGGAACAGATTTGCCACTGCAAGTGCTGATGGCCAGGTAAGGGCGGGGGGCAGCAGTGGGCCCGCAGGCCACCAAGCGCCCTCTGCCCTCCTACCTCCTAAGGCGTAGACATGGGGCTGTCCTTGTAAAAAGGGTGGGAGGCTCAGTCTGTAAAGCCACAGCCCTGGAGAAATAGGTGCTAACTTCCCAAGGGCATTCACACATTGGATGCGTGATCCACACATTTTTGTTTCTTGGAAGATATACATCTATGACGGGAAGACGGGAGAGAAAGTGTGTGCACTCGGAGAAAGCAAGGCCCACGACGGAGGGATCTATGCTGTGAGTATGATCTGATTCCTGGCACGGTGGATGTCATTTGGCCGAGGCGGTGTTCCCAGCCACTGCTGTTCATTTTGAAGTTCGACAAAACAAGAGGGGCAAGAGGTGATGGAGTGGAGCTTCACGGTTACACCACCCCACGCGTGGCTTTTCCCACTCAGAAGTGGGGGTTGTGGACAAGCAGCTGTCGGGGGTCTCTTTCCACTCTGAAATTCTCTGACATTGGACTTACTATTTTTGTTTGAGTAGATCAGTTGGAGCCCTGATAGCACCCACTTGCTCTCTGCCTCCGGAGACAAGACCTCCAAGATCTGGGATGTCGGCGTGAACTCTGTCGTCAGCACGTTCCCCATGGGCTCCAGCGTTCTGGACCAGCAGCTGGGCTGCCTGTGGCAGAAGGGCCACCTGCTCAGCGTCTCGCTGTCCGGGTACATCAACTACCTGGACAGGAACAACCCCAGCAAGCCCCTGCGCGTCATCAAGGTGAGGCTCACTCCAGGCTATGGTTCCCCTGTGGAACAGGTAGGACAAGGACCTGTGAGGCTGGGAGGAGGGGAACTAAGGCCAAGTAGGAACTGGAGACGCCCCCAGGCCTCCTCGGCCCTCAAGGTCGTGGCAGAAGGCCTGGATACTGGTTGCTTTTCTGGGATGTGATTAGTGGAGGTGAGGGGCCAGATGCCAAGTCCCTGGAGCTACTGTGAAGGCTGGGCAGCTGGGCCTGAGGGTATCAGGGTCAGTGATGATTGCCCTCTACTCGTGGGAGTCATCACTTCCTAAGGGGCTTGGCCTCCCCTGGTTAGGAGCGCACAGGCTGTGCCTCGTGCCTGCAAGGCCAGACCAGTGCAGTGGAGGGTGAAGTGAGGACAGGGAGGGCAGGCAGCCTGCAGTCTGGGCCTTGATCTGGACACGGCCATCAGTGTGAGGGAGCAGTAGCACGTGAACTTGGAAGAAGTGCCAGGGCTCAGGTGGAATTCAAGGGCCGGCCTGGGAGAATTTGGTGACAGCTTCTGAACCCCGCCTACGGGGACTCGATCATGCCGGGTGCTGCAGGCCCCTGTGCTCCGCTGCTCTGTGGGGCCTGCCTTCTCCCCCCACCTGCCCCTGCCACTTTGACCTTTCATGAGACCTGCATCCAGATGCAGCAGGGACCCCTCCTGTGTCCTCATGGTCCTGCATCTGCTGGGAGCTCAGGTCACCCTCCCTGTCTCTGGTAGTCCACTTGGGTGAGCCCACAGCCAGATTTTGTGCCAGGCATCCATCCTGGCAGCTGAGATTTCTCCTGTGGTGAGTTGCTCTGGGTAGAAACCCCAGCACTTCCCTTACGCACTGCGGCCTAGCTGCTGTACGCTGCGGAAACAGTGCCTCGGAGGTCCGAACTCTGCAACATCATCATCCCCACGGGCAGGACCCTTCCTGACCCCCATGCAGGTGACTCCTTGGGTGAGGAAGCCCAGTGCTGGCCCTGAAGGCAAAGGGAATTGGGAGTCCTTCTGTGCATCAGGTCCCAGCTCCCTCAGGGTGATGCGGATGAGAGGGAAGGGCGGGTAGCGCAGAGGCAGGGAGGTGGCGCTTGAGAAGCCCAGCGGGCCCACCAGAGACCGGCACTGCTCTGCTGGCCCCCAAGAACAATGACAAGAAAATTTCTCTAGCTTCCACATGAGCGAAATGTATGGCTTTTGACTTTCTGAGTGTCTTTATTTTGCTTAACATGAGAGCCAGCCTTTTAAATACCCTGGTCATGGAAGGGCCACAGTGACAGCATGGCAGTAGGCTGAGAGCTGCCTCGTGAAGGAGGGGCATGCAGGTCCCCAGAGTCTAGCTGAGCGTAGGTTCAGTCAGCCGGTCAGGCAGGCCTAGACTCCCAGCAAGGGCCCCACTGGGCTGAAGACCACACTTTTAAGCAGCACGACGGGCTGGATGCCGTGCTGGGAAGAGGTCCTCTGGCTCATGATGCCCCTTATAAGACACGTAACGAGCTCACCCCCTTGTTTCCACCAGAGAGATGGAAATGACTCACTCACTCTCCATCCTGCCAAGAACTGTGTGTACCTTTCTCTGAGGATAAATGTCATATTGTGGTAGCAAGTGGAGCCCCACAAAATGCTTGGAAAGTTCCTAGGGAAAAGCCCTGAGCATGCACTGTGCCCGCTGGCACTTGAACTTGATGACAAGAACAGAGACACCGGGGCCTGGGAGAGGTTGATCATGCCACACCTCCGCCAAGTTTCTGTCCTGTAAGCAGTTATAGGAGAGGGTTAATGCCTCCTCTGGAAGCACGTGTCTGGTCCAGACGAGTCCTCTGTATACACACACACTCACACTCTCTCATATACCCTACTCCCCAGCAGTCAAGGAGGTTGGGTGGGGGTGTCAGGACTTTGGCCAGCTTTGGTTGGGAGTGGGCATTTGGGAGAGAAGCTCATCGGGCAGAGCCTGAAGCCAGAGTGGCAGCCCCTGCTGTGTGGGCACTGGTACCCTGTGGGCGCCTCATTCAGCGCAAGGTGGAACCAGGTGGGGTGCTCTTCTGTGACAGGCAGGAGCAGCATTTCCTGCAGATGGCTTGAAAGTGACTGGGCACAGGCATGTCCACAGTGAAGGGCTCCATTGCTGCTCTGAGATCCTGTCCTCCGAGCCAGTGCCTGGGGTGGGCTACAAGATGGCAAGGGTTTGTCGGATCAACTGTGGGGGGGCCAGCTGTGGTTTGTGGAACGTGTATGTAGGCATCGTGGCTGCCAGTGTCTCTGCATCCTCGTCTGCACACGCTGAGGGACCTGTCTCCTCCCTCTCACCGAAAGTGACTAATGAGCAGCAGAGGGCAGAGTGACAAGTCCTCAGCTCACCCTGCCTGGCCGTCTCCTCCACAGGGTCACAGTAAGTCAATCCAATGTCTGACGGTGCACAAGAACGGCGGCAAGTCCTACATCTACTCTGGGAGCCACGACGGACACATTAATATCCTTTGACTCAAGAGCTGGCTCTAGCCCCTGGCAGGATTTCCTGTTCCCACGGTGCTGGAGGCCAGGCCAGCCAGGTGGTACAAGTGCCAGCACCGAGCTCTGAGCAGCCCTGCCCTCTGTGGTGCATGGCCTACGCTGAGGCCTCCTCAGCTCCAGGCCGCAGGCTCAGGAAGCCCTGCAGCCATGACCCAGCCAGGCACTTCTTGCTGTGCAGCCCAGTGTGCTGCTTGGCTTCTCTGAACGTGAGCTTCTTTTCTTACAAAGGACAGCTGGTACCAACCTTGTCCCTGCCAGAGGCAGTGGAGTCATTGAGTCTTAGAATTCAGGAAAAAAAAAAAAAAAAACAAAAAACAACCCTTAATGGAGTCTTGAAAATGAAAAAACAAGCTGAAAGAGATAAGGTTCCTCCCTTAGAGTCACGCAGCCAGTGCGCAACACAGCTGGGACCAGAAGTCCCAAGGAGGTTCCATGTGGCTCCTCAGTGACATTTCCTGGAGGCATGTGGCCTCCCACACTAGCTCCCCTCCTGTCCGAGGGTTCCTACTGTGCTTTCTATCCTCGTAGGACACACCGGGGCCCTGGGCAGCCACCCCGGGGAAGCTGGGGCCCAGGCGCCTGCAGTCTGTCACTCAGCAGTCACTGTGTCCTTCTGCCCCCGCCACACGTCCTCCCGCAGGGCCAGGCCACCTGTGTGTAGACAGCCTCTGTTCTGCGTGCCACTGTCCCTCTTGGAGTGAGCTGCTCCTCGCCCCTTGCTTCGCGCCTTAGAAGCCTGCCTCATCTCTCCAGGGCTTTGAGGTTTTCGTAAGACCCAGGAAGGCTCCTCCAGTCCAGGGAGGGGGCAGACAAGCCCCTGTCTGCCCCACTGGACGGGAGGAAAAGCATCACAGCCGGTAGCAGAGAAGGTCCCAGGACCAGCCTGTCTCCTGTGGTCACAGTGGACCTCAGCAGGCCCTGGGCACTGCTCTCTCCTGTCCCAGTGTTGGGACTTTAAAGTCCCAGACTTAAGCCATGTCTTGCATCTGGCTGACTCGTCCCTGCAGTGTCAGCCTTGGCACGCAGTCAGCTTCCCGGGAACCATGCTCTTCACTAAACAAGATTCCCGCTTGACAGTGGAAAAGTAGAGTCTCGCGCCATACGCCACAACTTACACCTGGGCGCCGCAGGCTCAGAATCCATACTGTGGCCCAGGGAGAGGTGGGTCACCCAGGGCTGTCACCCAGCATCACCTAGTGAGCAGCGTCGCATAGCCAGCCTCCCTGGGGATGGTCGTGGGCTTGACTTTGTGTGACAGAAAACATAAATGAGACGGCCCACGTGCCCAGAGTCCCAGCAGACAGTGTCCATCTGAGTTGTCCACTCCACACACAGCGTCCTCTACTCACTGTGGGAGCCTCTGAGGGCGCCTCCAGAGTCATCAGTGGGCATTCCTTATTCAGAAATTTGGGGACTGGGTTATTTTTGGATTTTTTTCAAATTTGGAAATACTTGCATATACAAATTGGCAGGGGACCCAAGTCTAAAAACAAAATTCTCTACAGCATACCTTACACACATACCCTGAAGTAACTCTGTGGACAGTGTTTCCAACACACCTGCGCTTTGACTGTGACCCTCATGTGGATGGGGAGTGGGATTTTCATTTTCAGGATCCTGTCCACACTCAGAAAGCTTCAGACTTCGGAGCGTTCTGGGTTGGGGTGCTGGATCTGGACTCGCAGAGCAGAAGGACCCCGTGATCTGGGGCAGTCGGGCTCTTTCTGCCTCGGCCCGTGGCGCTGGACAGCCTGCTGCCCTGCAGTCGGGGCGCCACCTCTGCTTTCTGAAGCGCTGGGCTGAGCGTCGGGGAGACGCCTGGGTCCTCTCCCTGCTCCGCTGCTCTTCCTGGGCTTCCCGGGGCACGGGGTCGCCGTGGCAGGCACCGCCCTCCTGAGCCATCCTTAACCTGCCCACATTATTGGGATTCAGAGACGGGGGAAAACGACTCCTTCTCTGGGAAAGGCCACACGAATCAGGTGTCCAGGATGACTGTGGACGAGTCTGGGCAGCTGGTCAGCTGCAGCATGGATGACACTGTGCGCTACACCAACCTCATGCTGCGGGACTACAGGTGAGCGCTGCCGTGGGGCCGGGGGTGGCTGGAGGGGTCCAGAATGAGCCACTGCTGCCCACAGAGGCCCCACGCCAGGAGCGGTGGCTTTTCTCCGTGGTGTTGTATTTGCTCTCTCCACTTCTGAGCATTGTTCTGTTGTCAGGTGCTGAGCTACAGGGTCCAGGTGACCTACAGGTAGCTCCTAGACGGTGACCAGGGTAGGCTCTGCCCTGGGAGCAGATAGCAGGTCACGCACCTGCTCTTGTGGCGCTTGCTGGGCGTCCTCTACCTCTTTTCTCATCAGTCAAGATGGGTGACGGTGGCGTCCCAGGCTAGTGGGAAGGTCAGGTGAGGCCCTCGGGCACCTGGCTTTGGCAGGTGCTCAGTGCACAGGGCTCACACCTGCTCGAGCGTGAGATGGGCGCACAGGCACTGCGTCTTCCTGGCTGTGCTCTGATGTTTTCAAATGACAAGTCATTAGAGCTCAGAGAGTAGCTGTTAAGGGACCAGAAGTTCCAGGGGCAGGTGAGGGCAGTGGAGGGAGCACGGCAGGTCCCTAGTGCAGGAAGTGGAGACTTGCAGGCCCCAACGGGGCCTCTCAACCCCATGCCCCCACACCTGGGGTTGACCTTCCCTCACCCTATGCTGCTCTCCTATGCAGACCCCATTCTCTTGCCTGGGACTGGTCTCACCTGGGTCGGGGATCCTGGAGGGCAGCTGAGCCTCATGTAGGCACCGCAGCCTGCTCACGTGTGTGCACTTGAAACCCCTCCCTCACTGGCCCACTGACAGCCTCTGACCCTGTCGTGTCTCCCTGAGAGTGCAGAAGGCATCCACTGCCTGCTGCTCTGTGGTGACCTGCTCCTAACATGTCCCTTGTGAAGGTCTTCCTATGGGCAGGCCATGGCCACACGCTCCAAGAGTACCCAAGGCACTCAAATAGCCACAGCCTGGGGACCTTGCAGAGCCCGTCCAGGGAATCACTGGGCTCCACATTTGGCCCAGCTGCATGGAAGTGCTCTTGATTTACAGTTTGCAAGAAGTGTGTGCATGTGTAAGCTATTCTGGGATGAATTTTGATAGCATTAGCCAAGACAAAGGTAATTTCCATGAAAGGCAGTGAAGTCTTAAAAGCCCTGCTACTGGGAAGAATGGTCCCACTCTTACTGTAGGGAGGGAACAGATCTCAGTTCTATCTGTAACAGGGTCTGACCTGCAGCCCTGGGGACAGAAGCTGAGCTTTGGTGGAATGATAGCGTGACAGGGCCTTGTCACAGGTAAATAGGAACAGACTGTTCACTTCATCTCTCCCCTCCTTTAACCCACACTAGTCTCCCCGTCATAATTGGTGACCACTGCCGCAGAGTAAGGTGTTTTTTTGGTTTGGTTTTTTTTTTTTTAACCACCCCCTATACTGTAGCAGGTAGCAGGTTGCTCCTTCAGTGTAGGTTGCAGCCGGGTCTCCTCCTGTGTGGCTTTGTGGTGTGGTTTTGCAGTGCGTGTATGTTGAACACCTGTGCTGAGCCCCTTGCACATGGAAGTCTGCTTTCCTTTCTCCGACAGTGGACAAGGAGTCGTGAAACTGGATGTGCAACCAAAGTGCGTGGCCGTCGGCCCTGGGGGATACGCTGTGGTCGTGTGCATCGGGCAGGTATGGCTCTGGCTCGTTCTAGCTGCAGGTCGTGGAGCAGGGGATTGAGGCTGCCACTGTGTGGTGTCTAGCGTCTAAATGCCACCCAAGTCCCATGTGGCAGTAGCAGCAGCCAGCACTCTTGTCAGGCACCCTTGGCACTGTGCCGTGCTCCCTGCCGTCCCACCAGTTAGGCAGAGCATTGCCCCCAGTTTATAAATAAGGTCTGGCAGGTGAAAGGGCAGAGCTGGGATCTGTCTCTAAGCATCTGACTACACTGCATCCCATTGGGCCTGAGGGGCTTGGCCAGATGGTCCTCCATGTCTGTCCACATCCCAGCCCCGCTGCATTGGAGCTGTGCAGCTTTGGGCACTTGCCTCACCCTCTCTGTGCATTAGTATTTTAACAGACTTGCATACGATCATGTCAAACTCATATCCTGAGCTCCTTTAATAAAAAAGGAAGCTGAATTTAGAGCTGTCTGATGGCATTGCCAAGGCCTTGTGCTGGCAGGGTGGCACCCAGGCTGAGTGGGCTGACTGCACAGCCTGGCTTCCCTTTCCCACACTGAGGCCACTCTCTTCTCTTTTGGAACTTCTGGAACACAGTGCCCTTGATTGTGATCCATACCTGACCCACTTTAACAGATTTTGGTTTCGTGGTGCATGTCGTCTGTCAGCAGCCTGGCAGCCTGCTGTGTGGACAGGGAAGGCAGGTGCTAACAGGCCCCCTGGCACCAGTGACAAACCGTGCTAAAGAAAGCTGCCGTTCTGGATGCACCCACCCCTCCCTGGGTCTGTGAACCTAATTGCTTCAGGGAGAATGGATTTCTGTGTGTCCCAGATAACAAGAACTCCCTGCCAAGTAATTATCACACAGCCTGAATGGCCAGCGTGGGCACAGAAGGAGCACGCGGCATGGGGCGCCTGGGGGGGCTGCTTCTCCACAGAGCACCATCTTTCAGCCTCAGCGTCAGAACCCCAGCCCTTGTGGGCAGTGGGGGAGGATGTGGTGTGGCCTTCTCCCTGCCTCTGCGCTACGTGGTGAGGGTCACCTGAGGGGGCAGGTAGGGGCCCAGCCAGCTGCTGCTCTGGAAGTGCTGGCGAGTTTCCCTGCAGCGTCCCGGCAGTCCTAGCGCAGGCTCCCAGAAGTCTCGGGGCCCAGGGAAGTGCATGTGTACCTTCTCCTTATCTGCTGTGACTCCTGTCCAGGTAAGGACCTTCTGCAGAGGCCCATCACGGCTCATGTGGCCAGGAGCACTGCAGAGGGCCTGAGATTAGATCAGAAACCCCTGGTTAAGTCTGGTCTCGGGCCAATTCAGGCAGGCATGTGTGCCCTCATCCACACCTGTCAGAGGAAGGCTGCTTCTTCCTGTGGCGGGTGGAGAGCAGAGGGTACATGAGGTGCTGGCCACCCCAGCACAGAAGAGAGGCCCCTGGGGAGGCAGGGGCCACACTTAGGAAAAGGAGTATGATGGCACCAAGCCAAAACTGCCACCAGACCAAGGCCATGCTATCTGGGAACAATCCAGGAAATTCCAACCCAGGGCAGACAGGAGGAGGAGGGTCCCGTGCATGTAGGGGTACCCTGGGAAGGTAGGCCCTGGGTGGCAGCCAGGGGCAGGGGTTCTGGGTTTCTTGGCATGAGTCCCAGCTCAACCCCTGGAGGGCCGTGGGCCCCTCGGGCGTGTGACATAAGCTCTCTCTGCCCGGTTTCTCCCTTATGACATGGGACAACTGGTCCCTGCTATCTTAGGTCTGGAGTGCGCCTGGTGGGCCGCCCTCCTCAGGCTGATGGCAAGCTGCTGGCTGGTTACTGTCACTAGTGCCTTATTCGTCCGAGCATGCGGTCTGGGCCCCGCTGGGTTCTTATCCCCTGGGAAACAGCCCAGGGCCATTTGTGAATTCTTCATGAACAGTAGGTGGCAGGGCTAGCATCAGGCTACTGCCCGTTTGTAGAGCCCTGGACATCTGGGCTGGCACATCTGGCATTCTAAGGATTGAGACCAGTGCAGGTTGGCCACCCCAGGCAGTTGTCTTGCCCCTTTCAACAGAATCCCTAGGGCCTAGGGGTGTCCTCGCTCTGCAGAGCAGCTGGGCTGTGCCAGGCCTGCAGGTTCCCACTGTGATGCCCTTCCACCTCCCCCTCCCCTCTGGGAGGGAGCTCTGCTGCTGGCCTGCTGCTCGGCAGGCACTGGACACCGAGTTTGCTGTGTTGCCTGCCGTGCAGACACCAGGCGTGCCAGGCTGTGTGTGTGTGTGTTTGTGACAGGTACTGGCTGTGTCTTCTGACTGAGAAACCAGAGCCGAATCCCCCCACGCTGGGCCATCACCCCATCCTTCAGGGTCATATCCCTGCCCTTCAGAGACCTCTGCAGCTTTCCAGAAACTGGTTCCTGTATTTGGTCACAATGTGGTGATGACAGTAATGGCCAGCGTTACTGAGATGCCGGCTGACAGGGCTTGTCACTGCCCCCACTTGCCTGGGGTCACGAGGCAGGAACTGAACCTGGGCTGTGCTCAGAGCGCAGGGCCCCCACCCAGGGTGAGCACTGCCTCAGCAGCTGCCCTGCCTCTCTTGCAGATCGTCCTGCTGAAGGACCAGAAGAAGTGTTTCAGCATCGACAGTCCTGGCTACGAGCCTGAAGTCGTGGCAGTGCACCCTGGCGGGGACACAGTGGCTGTCGGAGGCACAGTAAGGAAGGCCCTTTCCTTTCTCCTTTGTCCTCCAGCCTTGTGTATGAGCAGTTCAGGGACTGCGCAGGCTGCGAGTCCTGGGGGAGGTGGGCGCAAGGAGCAGCCCTGGGAGGTTGCGGGGCCTGCTCCAGAGCCAGAGCCTCTCTGGCTGCCTGGCTCGGCCTGTGAGCCAAGGTCCTGGGGTGTGTCGCTGTGGCAGGCAGGCAGGCAGGTGAGCTAGGCCGTGTGTGCACTGTGGCCATCCCCTCTACAGACCTTTAGTAAGTGGGCCACAGTGTGGCCAAGGTGTCCATGGGCTTTAGGAACCCAGTCACCAGGACACTAAGGGTGGCGAGCACAGGTCAGGGAGCCACCTAGGAGGGGAAATTTTGGGCACAGAGTCAGAGTCGACCCTGCATATGTTTGAGAGGTGAGAGGGTACAATAAGGATGGTGTGTCCTTGGTTGGACTCGTAGGTATCAGGAGAAGAGTGAAAGAATTTTCTTTACACCCTCTGGGTAAAACACAAACCTGATCGTTTTCTTTTTCCTTGAGTTCTGGCTGCTGTTCATTTACAGCATAGTTCTCATAACCTTCAGTAGCTACAGGTCAGGCACACAGAGCCACACAGCCCCCACCCATCATCCGTCAGGCTGAGTCCTGAGGGCTTCCTAGGCAGCCTGTGCCTTCCTCCCCTGTCCTAGGAAAGCGGTGACTGATTGAGTGCCACTGCTGAGGTTCATGCTCACCTTTTTTTTTTTTTTTTTTTTTTTTTTTTTTTTTGGTACCAGGGATTGAACTCTGGTGCTCGACCACTGGGCCACATCCCCAGCCCTTTTTTGTATTTTATTAGAGACAGGGTCTCACTGAGTTGCTAAGTGCCTCTCCATTGCTGAGGCTGGCTTTGAACTCACGGTCCTCCTGCCTCAGCCTCCCAAGTGCTGGATTACAGGCGTGCGCCACCGTGCCTGGCAGCCACACCTTTGACCCTTTGAGGAAAGCAAATTCCCTCCACGCTCAGGCCAGGCTCCAGGGCCAGCCTGCCTGGGTACAGGTCAGCGTCTTGCACCGGCCAGCTGTGGCCCTCTGGAAGCCGCAGTGTGTGAAGATGCTGGTGAGCCGCCTCGCCTCTGTCCAGCTGCAGCAAGAAGGGCTTCGCCTATGCCTGGCGTGTGGGAATGTGCTGTAGTGCCAGCTCTGCAGCGTGCACCCGCCTGCCCACCAGGCAGCCCTGCCCAGCCTCACAAGCTGGTCCTGCACTCCCTCCTTTGGCTTATGGAAGGGCATGAGACCAAGGACCCGTGGGATCAGTCAGTGGGTGGCTCAGAGCCGTTCCCCACCTTTGGCCCACGAGCCGTTTCCAGCCTGGCCTCGCTGGGCTGAGCCCGCACCGCCCCGGCCCCCCACTGCCTTCACAGGCCCGCTGGGGCTCGTGTTCAACCTGCTATTGCTGCATCTGGTTTCCTGCTGGACAGGAAAAAGCTGACCTTGGGGTCATTTTGACCGGGTAGGTGGGCCTAACACCTCAATCACAGCTGCTGTCTTAGCCACATTAGTGTCACCATCCTCAGTGACAAGTAGACCTTGCCATCTCTACTTTCCATAAATGTAAAGCATTGCCTTTGGCCAGCTAAGTAGCCGAGGTGACCGTGTCTGAGGCTGCACCTGCTGCCCTGTGCCTGAGCCACGCAGCCCCCGCCCAGGAGCGCCTCCTCCCCCACCTCCTCCTCCTGGCTCTGGTCAGCAGCACCACAGGCCCCACAAGCCCACCCACCGGGCTCCGGGCTCCTTGCTGTGCCGTGAGGGTTCATCGCTCCCCCACCCCTCGCCTGTACTCCAGCCAGGCCCTATTCCCAGTGGCCATTGTCCCCTTGGCTGGGCTCTGGGGCTCTGGGCCTGTCAGTATTCTCCTTCCCCGCACTGGCCTTTCCTGGTCCCTCGCCAGCTGCCCTCTGGCATGTCTGCCTAATTCAGGAGGGGTGGACAGCAGGTCCTCAGCACCTTTGGGTCTGAGCCTGGTGGCCCGTCCGGGGCCTCATCGCCACGCCTGCTCCCTAGACTTGGATTTTCCTGCTGGGTGGGAGGTGCCCTTCATGTGGCACCATGGAGGAGGAGGAGGCGGCGCGCTTAGCCCCACCTCCCCGGAGTCTCGGGCTTCCAGATGCCCATTGCCCTGGCATCTCCTGGTCCAGGGCCACACGTCTGTGAGCCACGTGGGCCCCAGCTCTGTGCCTGTGCTGCTCTTCCTCAGGCGCCACGCACAGCAGGCCTCGTGTGTCTCAGTGACACGAACATCTCTGAGTCCTTGTCCCTCGGCTTAGTCAGCCTGGTGTTGGGTTTGGCGGTTGGTTCCATTATCTCCTGGGTGCGCCTTGAGCCGTCTGGGCAGTCTGGGAACACACCTTTGAACGCTTTCCCGTGGCCAATGTCTTCCTTAGCAGACCACGAAGCCCTGACAGCTGCTGCCGGGAGGCATCAAGAGGCCAGGAAGGGCTCGGACAGCACGGGGGGCGTGGCTGGGGTTTCTAGCAGTGGAGACTGGCAGGGTCCCTGACCAGCCGCTGAGCTCTTCAGAGTCCCGCCTTCTCGTCTCGTGGGCCCTCGCTCCTTCCAGGCTTGTGGTGCTGCTCGGGGCCAGTCCCCAGGTGGAGCCGGTGGTGACTAAGATGTCAGAGTTCCTAGAAGCCAGGTGCGGCCTCCCCAGAAGGAGGCCCCTGAGCACGAGGTGACTGGGAAGCTTGCCGGCAGTGGACAGGGAGTGCTCCCCGACCAAGGCAGCAGGTGCCTGTGGGGCAGCCCGGGAGGCTGTGCGTGGGTTTCTCCAGACTGTCCAGCGAGCGCTGCCTGGTCACGGACGGGTGTGCGGAAAGGGCAGGCGCCTGAGCCCCCAGTGCACAGACTGGGAGTCGAGGCTAAAGACCTTAGTCGGGGGCTCTCAGTGCCAGGGAGGAAAGAACAGCTCCCCTGCAGCCAGAGCCTGGGTGCGAGCTGGTGCCGACAGGCCTGACAGCAGAGGAGGAGGCTTGCTCTCACGGCCTGCCCCTGCCTTTCAAAAGCGGGGATCCCCTGCGCATCAGTGACTCCCTCCTCTGTCCACACCTGCAGGATGGCAATGTCCGTGTGTACTCGATCCTGGGCAACACGCTGAAGGACGAGGGCAAGCTCCTGGAGGCCAAGGGCCCTGTGACAGACGTGGCCTACTCCCATGATGGCGCCTTCCTCGCCGTGTGTGATGCCAGCAAGGTGGTCACTGTGTTCAGCGTTGCCGATGGCTACTCGGTGAGTGGGCCACAGACCCCTCTGCTGAGCTGGGCAGCGTGGGCCCGGAGAACCCATGCCTGAGGCTCCTGGCTGTGCCTTTTGAGCCTGTCTCCTTGTCCCTGGGGGTGCCAGACACCTCTTGTGATTATTCCAAGGAAGCGGAGACCCCTAAGTGCTGCCAGCGTGGTTCGTGCGCTTAGGGAGCGTGGGCCGGCAGTTCACCTGAGCCCTGACCTTCCACCTTTGTTTTCAACCTGCAACTAGGAGAACAACGTTTTTTTATGGACACCATGCAAAAATCGTCTGCCTGGCCTGGTCACCAGACAACGAGCACTTTGCCTCTGGTGGCATGGACATGATGGTGTACGTCTGGACCCTGAGTGACCCAGAGACCAGAGTCAAGATCCAAGGTGACTCCACCCACGCCTTAGCAGGGAATGTCCGAGCAGGGCTTCGCAGGCCACTCCAGAGACTTGTACCTTGTCTGCTGTCCCCAGGGCTGAGTGTCTAGGGTCATCTCATCATCTAGGGAGGTGACCCGTAGAGTTGGGACTCTCATTCTTTGGCAAACACGAGGTGCTCTGCTGACCCCAGTGGAGGGCTCTGGGGTACTTCTCCAGTGGGAGCACGGGCTTCCCGGGGTGGCACCTGGGAGCAGGTCTTCCCTACCCCCCTCCTAAGTCTCCAACCATGGCCAGCCTCTCCTGTCACGGTGGTGTCCAGGAGAAGGCAAACGTGAGCTGCGTGTGGACAGCAGACTTTCTGACTAGGCGTGTTTTGAAAAGAAACCCGTCATTTGTCATGGTGTATTTGATTCCGCCCAGCGTCTCATCATTTCCACCTGTGCTGGTGGCGCATCCACAGGGCTCTGCAGTGGCCCGTGGCTAACAACCCTGTGTGGGACAGCAAGGTTTATTTAGAGTGATCCCAAGGCCACCCCAGAGCTGCGGGGAATGAGGGTGTGCCGAGGCTCAGGTGGAGGAGGCCTGACAGGTTCCCAGGAGCCCTCCTGGTCCGCAGGAAGTGCTCGGATGCACAGTAAGAACCAGCAGGCTCACGGGTGAGACAGACAAGGACCAAATACCACAGGAGCCAGCAGGGTGGGGAGAAGGGGCTGGGCCTGAACCTGCACTGCAGCCAGGGCCGCCAGCACCAGCTGCCTCCAGCTTGGCCACTGTGCACGAGGGTGAGCTCCGCACCCACCAGTGTGGTGATGTGCACGCAGCACTGAGGCCAGGTCATACCTGGGCACCAGCACTCGTGTGCCACCCACCTGCACAGGCTCCGGGTCAGGGCCTCACGGCTGACTTCTAAGGCTACAACTGCCCCTGTCCGGGTGGAGCTATAGACCCAGAGTTGAGGGGCCACCCAGGGGTAGGGGCTAGGCACTCGCTCCTGGAACTGGGAACCACCTCCCACCCCCCGCGCACCCCGCCCATTTCAGTCCCACTGGTGATATGCACAGTCGTCCCTCTGGAGTGATTCCAGGACCTCCTCGGATCATCACAGTCTAAGAGCTCAGGTCCCTTATGTAAAACAGGTATTTGTATATAACTTGGGCATATCTTCTTAAGTACTTGAAATCATCTCTAGATTACTTATAATACCTAAAACAATATAATAGTGTGGAAATAGTTGTTATGCCATATTGTAGGGAACAATGAAAAGTCTGTGTTCTGGTAGACCTAGCCATTATGGGCAGTCCGTAGTTCTGATTCTTGGCTGGTTGAGAACGCAGTGCAGAACACAGATACTGAGACCCCAGGCGTGATGGTGCACACCCGTAATCCCAGCGACTCGGGGGAGAGACTCAGGAAGGAAGGATGGATTAAAAAGATAGGAAGGACTAGGAGCTCACCTCAGTGGTAAAGGGACACTGGGTTCAGTCTCCGGTACAAAGAAAATCCAGATGCTGAGGATTGGCCAAGCATGTTTCTTACCTAAATCTTTTTGTTTTATGCATAAAAGAAAGAGGTATTTTTCTCCCCTGGCTGCTCCTGCCTCTGTCCTTCCAGACTTGTCCCTCTGCAGGTGGAAGGGGGTCTGGCTGACAGCCACCATGGTCAGGTTCCAGAGGACCTGTGGATTGCACAGGCCCAGTTCCCTCCTCCTAGTCTGAGGTGTACGCAGAAGTAAGGAGGTCCATTCTCCCTAAATGGCTCGCTTTCTCCCCAGATGCACACCGGCTACACCACGTCAGCAGCCTGGCCTGGCTGGACGAGCACACGCTGGTCACCACCTCCCATGACGCCTCTGTCAAGGAGTGGACAATCACCTACTGAGGACGCCCTCCCCACCCACGGACCGAATCAGGGACTAGTGTTTAACCGCAGCGGAGCATATTCTCTTAACTGTTTCTGTAACGCGCCCCTCGCCCCCCGCCGCCCAGGAGGGAAGAGGGCCTGGGTGGCCACCTGCGTCTCTGCAGGGTGCTCGTGTCTGTACGCGTCCTTCTGAAAGCTTTAGACAGTAGCAGTTTGCACATGAAAAATAAAGTGAGCACTTAAACAGCGTGTGGAGCGTAACTCAAACCCGCAGCCCAACCAGAGCTCGAGAACGCGGAACATTCCAGAGGCGGCAGCCTCCAAAGCACAGAGACCCAGCCGTGGCTCCCGCTGTCCCACGGGAGCTTGGGAGCTCGGACAGGGAGTGAGCGGGCTGCCCTTTCCTCCTGCACAGGGAGGGAGGAGGGCCTGCGCTGCAGCCCACAGGCTGTGTTCTGAGGAGCCGATGCCTGCCCGCCCCGTGGTGTCGCCACGGGGCTGCCTCCAGGACTGCCCCCAGATCACACAGGCACACCTGAACCCTGGATGTGTTTCTTTGTCGATTTTTGTGCTTGCTTTTAAGAATGGAATTGTGGGATTTTTTTTTTTTTTTTTTTTTTTTTTTTTTTTTTTTTTTTTAACGTATCTTGACTGTTGTCTGTCATGTTCCTGAGCTAGCGGCTACAGCACCAGGTCCAGGCGTTTAGAGCCCTTGTTAGCCAGATTAAGGTGTCCTGGTCACCACCATCGTCACATTTCAATGTTCTTGTCTCCCTGCCCCCCCTGCTCCAAAGAGCAAAGATTAATTTGACAGTGAAGTTGAAGTCACCGTTACCTAATTGTCATCGTTTTTACCTTTTCTTTTTCAGTGCAGAAATTAAAAGTAAGTATAAAGCACCATGATTTGGAGATTTTTTGCGTGTGTCGGAATCACTGGTAAATGTTGGCTGAGAACAATCCCCCGCCTTGCACTTGTGAAAACACTTTGAGCGCTTTAAGACATTAGACTGAGAAATAATTAAATATCTTTTCTCTTCATTGTGGGTCACTGGCTTTGTGTGATGGGGCCTGTGGGAGGACTTGTGGGAAGGTCCAGGGGACCCTCATGGCTTCAGGTAGCTCCTTCTGGGGCATTTAGAAGTTGAAAATAAAATTCCCAAGTATCCAAATAACCTGTAAAATGAAACGCACTGTTCTTGATGGAAAGACATCATAAAGTTAGGTAGGAATTTGCAATCCCAATAAAATAAGTTTCCTCCTTCTAAGGAGCCGGTCAGTGGCTCCTATGATTCATGTGTAAAACGGCTGTAAGTTAGGAAGAGAAGACTAAATGTTACTCTAATGTCCAGAGCTGGGGTTGCCACAGAACAAAGTTGGGTTCTTCTCACAAGGGGGACATGGAATTATTGAATAATGGTGTGGATGAAACTCTTGACAGTCTGAAGTAGGGGCAGAGGGTCACCTTGTCCTTAGACCAGGCCAGGTTAGCTATAGATCAAAGTTCTGAATTTTAGCAAATGGAACCATTTGCACTGGAGTACAAGAAGGAAATGGAGTTTAGTCACCAGCACAAGTGTGTGGAAGAATGACAAAAAATAGAGGGCAAAAGGGATACTTTTGACTACATAAATATTTTAAGTCCACACTGAAGAGGAAAAAAATACCATTCACAAAAGCATGAGAAACATACCAGACCAGAGGATGTGTGTGTGTGATGATTTTTCTTTAACATATTTGTTCATGGAAATTACACATGTCATAGTTTTCAAGATATGTGACTGAAAACTATGAGTCACAGAGTAATGCATATAGAGTGACAGCACTTAGGAAAAAGTGCTACACACTTGGGATTTTAGAACAGCTTTGAGAGCTAGAAGTTCCCCAGGGAGGAAGGAAAAGACCATCTCTCATTCAATTGCCCAACAAAATCAGAGATTTTTTAAAAATCCACACCCAAGATTTTACCTATTTCAATAGGAAGATACTTGTACACACAGTGAACTTTAAAAGGAAACCAGAAATCAAAAGGCCACTTTGCCTTTGAAGGGAGAAGACGGGCCCAGGTCGCAGTGTGCTCATTATCAGTGGTCGCACACCTGCGCCAAATCACAAGCAGTTCTGGAGAGCAGAGAAATTCACAGGAGGAAGAGGACCTGCCCTCGAGCTTTGTTGATGGCAACAGCAACACCTTCGTGCAGACCAAGTTCATTGTGTAGAGCAGCTTTTACCTGGAGCCTTTTAAGGATTCCCAGGCCTCACTGGGTGGCGCTGATCAGTGAGCAATGTCCGGCAGCAGAGGGAGCTGCCAGCGCTCATCCCTGCTTCACGGGCAGGTAGACCTGGTCCTCACCCTGGAAGAGGCAGTGTCCTGCAGTGTGATGGAAAGAGCTGGAGCAGCCCGGGATCTTGGGTCCCGTTTCCCGCCCTGATGCTGACCTCTTGGTGTTGAGATGAGGAAGCCTGACTAGAGGACTGCTGGCCCTGGTGGGCCTCAGGCTGGACTGCCAAGCTGCTCCCTGCAGCATTCCTGTTCTTGGATGAAAGCTTTAGACTGTAGCAGTTTGCACATGAAAATGGGTGGCAGCGTGGATGCCCTGCACTTGAGCACACTGAGTGACACAAACTGAATCTGAGGATGTGCCCAAATAGAATCCCTGACAGAAAGGAACCGTGTTTACAGCTGATCGCTGCATTTACGTGTCTTATTTTTTGTCTTTGTTTTTGAGTCATGTCTCACTAAGTTGCCCAGGCTGGCCTTGAACTTGTAACCCTCCTGCCTGTAGCAGGGATCTCAGCCACAGCTCCTGGCTTGATCTCTGCCTTTGCATAATGGTATCCATCACCAGACAACCAGCTGGGCATATGAATTCTCCTCCGAGGATCTTTTGGGGTTAGCCTGTGTGAACTCACTTGCTCAGTAAACACCCCTGAGCCTGTAAGGGCCAAGTGGAGCCCCAGTGTGAGGTAGACCAGTCACAGTGGCACTCAAAGGCCCAAAGAGGTTGTAATAATGTAATAATCTCAGTGTCTGTATCAGAAACTGAAAACCAAGCAAAAAAATAAATAAATAAAACACTGATGTAACTAAGGACAATATAAACCCACTACTTGTTATCATAGCATGCTTTTAAGAAAAATATTTTCCAAGACAATAGCAAAAAAAACAAAAACAAAAGTGGGGAGGTGGCAGGGGTGGGGACAGAAAGTGCACAGTATCTTGGACCAGGTCCCTCCTCCTTGTGCCCTGCTTTCCTCCTCCCCTATGCCCAGCCCTCGGTGGTCACTGCCCCTCCCCCCCCCCGTTGGTGTGATTATTTCATCTGTTAGATGTGGCTGTTTTGCGTAGCATCGTGTGCCGCCCCTGCCCCTGCCCAGTCCCTGTGTGCACGCCCCCTCTGCGATGTATGCCCCTTGCCCTTTCCCACATTAATAATTTATATATATAAATTTAAAAAAAACCCAGCTATGGCTCCTACTCCTGAAGAAGGGAAGGAGAAGAGCCAGTGGACCCCCCTGTGTACCCAATCCTAACACCATCAAGGCATTCACTGGCCTCTCTGAGCTCCAGTGGCTTTGGGGCAAATCTGGGAATATATGATTTTTGCTGACATCTCTGTTAACAAGGTGAATGCTTACAAATCTCACCATTTGCAAGTGGTCCATCTGCACAAATCAAGATTTCCTCAATGCTATGCAACTAAAATGAAATGGAGAAATGTTTGATTACAGAGATTGACATGAAATTGTTGAAACTGATATACAACTGCAAATGGTCACAATACAAGTATGATAAGAAATTACTAATGCCCATTATGTAAATGTGATACAATCTGCAATTTAAACTTGAGTTTTTCAAACTGTGACCTAATTTGCAGTAATTATATATTTGAATTTAGAGCATTGTATTTTTAACTAATAAATATCCACTTAACACTTTTACAAATTGAAATTCTGGGTAAGTCTTTTTTTCCATAAAAATAATTTTACTGAAAAACTTGACAACCAATGGTTTGGATCATTAAAAAAAAAAAAAAAAAAAAAAAAAAAACAATTTCTTATTACAGAATAAAAAACAAGCTTCAAATTTGCACATGAGTATTTAGGGCCAGAAAGAAAGACTCTAACTTTTAACCTTTTGATGACTTTATATATATATATATATATATATATATATATATATATATGTATATATGTATATATGTATATGTATATATATATTTTTTTATTTAAGGGTGAGGAAAACAATCCCAAAGAGAAAACCCATGTTGTCTCTGCTCTGCCGCCTAAGAGGCAATTTAGTAGGACTAGTATTAGTGATCCCTTTATTGAAAAATAGGACAGGGCTGGGGGTGTAGCTCGGGTGTAGAGTGCTTGGCCAGCATGATAGATTCGATCCTGAGTGCTGCAATCGACCAATCAATAAAAATAAGACCAGAATCCCTGTGCTGGGTGGAAAAGGCAGTCCCCAGCGACTCTGGGAGTCCACTCAGTGTCTTGCCTGTGTCACCTCCCTGTTCTGGAAATTCCCTTCATTCAGTTTCCCCATGTGGTTTGGGGGTGCTGGCTAGAAGCAAGGACTCTGGGGTTGCAGCGCCTCCGTTTTCAGGCTGGGCATCTTCCACCTGGAAAACTGCCTGCGTGGTCTTCATTTCTCCATTTTTTTCTTTAACTTTGTTGCTCAATGTTTTTTGCTATTTTTTAAGTATAATTAATTATGTCCAGTGCTGTGTTAAGGGCACAGGATGTAGGGATTGATAGTGAGACTAGCTGCTGCTATTCACAGGAGGTCGAGGAGAGGGTGGCACTGTGCCTCAAGTCACAGTTCCTTAGGCACACAGGTACAAGACAGCCAGCTACCTTTGAATCTTAGATAAATACATGACATTTTAGTCCAAGTGTATCTCAAATATCGCACTCACAATCATGGTAAAACCATTATTCTCTGTCGTTCTGAAAGTTAAGTTTACCTGGGCATCCTGAGGCCTAATGATCGGCTGCAACCGTAGTGGCCATGCCCTGAGAGGAGCCCACGTGAAGTCCAGGGGTAACAGAGGACCACCTCTGGCTGGGAAACCAGGGGGGCTCCCTGGAGCAGGGGACGCTTGAGGCTGGAGAGGATGTTTCATCCTGGATATCCAAGGCGGGCTTATTTTATTCTTTTTTTTTTTTTTAAGTAACCGTTTCCTCTGTCGTGGTGACAGACGTTGTTACTTGGCCACTTCATGAATGGACTCTCAGTGGGATGACCCTCCCGCACCAAGCTGTCCCTCTCAGGAGAGCGTGCCGAGTCATGGGCCAACCCTGACAGCCCGCCGTGGCTTTCCCCAGGCGGGGGCCTAACTTTGGGTTTCTTGGGAGGCTGACCATGGTTGCCGGGTCCTCTTGGCCTCTGTGCCACGTCAGGAAAGCAGACAGCAGCAGGTGAGCTTTGCCTCAGATGTGGCCACCAGCCGTGAGACAGCGTGTGGCTGCATCCAGTGTTGCGGTTTTCCCTGGGGACACGGGCTCATCTGGCTCTATGCAGGTGGCGGTGCAGAATGTAATGCCCAAACCCAGGTGCCTGTCCTCCCTGCCTCGCTGCCTTCCTGCTGGCCGCCGTTCTTCTTGGGTGAGGTGGCGCTGCACATCCCCCTGACGTCCCTCCAGGTCCTCAGTATCATCCCGTGTTCCCGCTTGCTGCCATTTGTTGGTCCCTTCTGTGGGGATGGACAGTTCTTTACCCCCCAAATCCCTATTTTTTCCCATTCTTGCCTCTGGTCCCAGGTTTCCATGAGCTTCTACTTCCTGACTCACCACTGGCTGACATCAGCCTGTCTGAAACCAGGAAACGGAAACCCAGGGGAGGCAGGGCCCTGGGGGTGCCGCGCCCAGGGACTCCGGCGGACAGAGGCTGGCGGCCCGAGGAGCCCTGGTAACAGCCTGTGCTCTTCTCTCTTGAGGTGTGAGTTTGGGCCACCCAGCTCTCTCCTGCTCTCCACTGGCCTTCACAAGTGTTCTTGCTAAGGGTCATAATTGATCAATTTTCTATCAATCAACCAATTATTAACCTTTGCTATATTAATTGTTTAAATATTTTAATTATTAGTATATTAATATAAACTAGTATAGTCATTCAATCAATTCTTTTTTAAATTTTTTGAGATTTTTTTAATTAGTTATGCATGACAGTGGAATGTACTTTGACACACTATGTATAATGGAGTATAAATTCTTATTCTTCTGGTTATACATGATGTAGAATCCCACCGGTCATACAGTTATATATGTACATAGGGTAATAATGTCTGAGTCATTCTACTATCCTCCCTATCCCCATACTCCCCTTCACTCTTCTGTACCTAATCTAAAATAATCCTGTTCTTCCCTAGCCCCCCTCCCATTGTGAATTAACATTCTGCCTTTGGGTTTTGGGGCTTATTTAGCATGATATTCTCCACCTTCATCTATTTACTGGCAAATGCCATAATTTCATTCTTCTTTAAGGCTGAGTGATATTTTATCAGATATATATATATATATATATATATATATATATATATATATACCACATTTTTTATCTATTCATCTGTTGAAGGGCACATAGGCTGATTCCGTAGTTTAGCTATTGTGAATTGAGCTATTATAAACACTGACGTGGCTTCATCACTGTAGTATGCTGATTTTAAGTCCTTTGGGCATAAACCAAGAAGTGGGATAGCTGGGTCAGATAGTGGTTCCATTACAAGTTTTCTGAGGAATCTCATACTGCTTTCCAGAGTGGTTGCTCCCATATGCAGTCCCACCAGCAATGTATGAGTGTACCTTTTCCCCACATCCTCACCAACACTTATTGTTATATGTATTCTTGATAATTGCCATTCTGACTGGAATGAAGTGAAATCTCAGTGTAGTTTTGATTTGCATCTCTCTAATGGCTAGAGTTGTTGAACATTTTTTCATATATTTGTTGATCAATTGTATTTCTTCCTCTGTGAAGTGTCTGTTCGGTTTCTTAGTGCATTTATTGATTGGGTTATTTGTTTTTGTTTTTGTTTTTGTTTTTTTGGTGTTAGGTTTTTTGAATTCTTTAGATATCCTGGAGAATAATGCTGTATCTGAGGTGCATGTGGTAAAGATTTTCTCCCATTCTGTAGGCTCCCTATCCACATTCTTGATTGTTTCCTTTGCTGAGAAGAAGCTTTTTAGTTTAAATCTGTCCCATTTATTGATTCATGATTTTATTTCTTGTGCTTAAGGACTCTCATTAAAGAAAGTCAGATCCGGGCTGGGGTTGTGGCTCAGCAGTAGAGTGCTCACCTAGCACGTGCACAGCCAGAGTTCAATCCTCAGCATCACATAAACATAAAGGCATTGTGTACAACTAAAACAAATTAATAAATATTTTTAAAAAATGAAGTCAGATCCTAAGCCAATATGGTGAAGATTTGGACCTGCTTTTTCTTCTATTAGGTGCAGGGTCTCTGGTCTAGTGCCCAAGTCTTTGATCCACTTTGAGTTTTGTGTGGTATGAGAGATAGAGGTTTAATTTCATTTTGTTACATGTGTAACAAATTTCCAATTTCCCCAGCACCGTTTATTGAATAGGTTATCTGTTCTCCAGTAAATATTTTTGGCACCTTTGTCTAATATGAAATAAGTGTATTTATGTGCATTTGTCTCTGTCTTCTATTTTGTACCAAACCTTAATAATTATCTAATTATGGAAGTGAAGGCAGAGCCTTGAACAAAGTGGGCCAAAGCAGTTTTTTTTTAATAAAATTAATTCGTTAATTAAATTTAGAAAGTTGCAAAGCTCTTCTGCCTAAGAGTGACAGTGAAAATCTAGCTCTTAGAAATAAAAAGTGACCCTTTTAAATTAGCAATGTCTGGAGACATTTTTGGTCATCCCACCTGGGCAGGGCCAGTGGGTAGATGCCAAGGGTGCACCTAAACTTCCTGCAGTGTCCAGAACCACACCCACGTCATGAAGAATTGTCTGCCTGACAGTCAGTGGTCCCGAGGCCCAGGAGGCCTGCTGCAGGTGGTTTGCAGGGGCTGTTGTCAACGTGGCCTGCTGCACTTTGATGGCAGGGGAAGCTGCCACTGGCAAATCTGCTCCCGTTCAAAGCAAAGATTGGAAAATGGAAACGACAAGAACCACACAGGGGAAACTGGCAGTGTCACATGTTGGTTCATCTGTGTGCCTGAAAGCCAAGAAGTGTGGGGTTCCCATATGTCACCATTCCCTGAGGTGTGTCTCACCTGTGGCTGAGACAGAGAAAGGCAGCTTTGCTCCCAGGCCAGAGGTACTGTGGTCATTTGATGCGACCACACGTTTGATGCAGCTTCATTTTGATGAATGGCACGTTTCAACCTCCTAATATTACCATATTGTTTCCAAGTCCAATGAATGGAGAAAAGGAGTAAAGAATACAGGGAGGAAGGAAGTAAAGGAGGAAGAGAGGGAGAGGAGGCGGGAGGGAGAGAGGGCATCAAGAGGCACAGTTGTCAGAACTCCGAGCCGTCTGAGGCACTGCTTGCCTGACTTTTTGTACCACATACAAATCAGGCCGAGCGAGCATTCACAAGACAGGGCACCCGTTTCTCTCTGGAGCACTCTCAGAAATGTGATCTCTCCCAATCCCAAACTGCTTTAAAAACCAACATCACCTTGAGGTGACAGAGTCATCTGACATGAGAAAACAGGATGGTGACTGACTCCATTGCCAGTGGGACGGGGTCTGTCTGCACCTGTGAAGGTTTCTCTTGCTCCCACGTCAGGTGGCCACGTCACCGGCTCCAAGGCCAGCAACTCCCTTACCGTCTTCTTTTTTTGCTGGATACTTCGAAGCCCATGATGTGATGTGAAGGTAGGGCAACCAACTCTACGGCACCTCTCCTCCTCGGTGGACGAGCTTGAGAAGCATGTAGCATCCTTCCCATGGGAACTTCATCTGCTGTCATCTGCTTTTGAGAAACATCACAGAGTTTGGAGTGCTATTATTGCACCTGCTGTTTTTAAGATGCACTTTAATTTAAGTCGTCGGTTGGCAGAATTGAAGGAGCCCTTTCTTTTAGCTAGCTGCAAGCCATGGGTTCCACCTGATATGTATGTGACGAGGCCCCAACTGCGTTCCGAGTTAGGAGACAACTCCACACAGTCAGCGGGCTTCAGCCGTCCTAGAAGAATGACGGCCACCCCCCTCCTGTAGAAGAAAGGGAAGAAAGAAGAGAGAAGAAAGAAGCTCCTTACCTAAGCTAAGCTCTATCTTTCTTTGCTGTGAAGAAAAGCTCACTTTAATCATTTTCTTTCCCTCTCTAAGCTCTCTCTAAGAAGCCCAGAGTTTTTATCCCGGTTTACCAGGCAGCTTACAAATGGTTTGCTAAGAAATAAGGAGAGCAACGAAAAAGCATAGCCTCAATGGTAGCCAGCGAGGGCCGGCAAAAGCAACTCTACGGCAAAAGCCTCTCCTAGAGAAAAAGCCTTGAGCTTTAGTATAAAGAAAAAAGCCATGAGCGGTGCATGGTAAAAAACCATGCAGAGAAAAAAAGCCATTGAGCTTGGCAAGAAAGCCATAAAGAAAAATAAAGACAGGAGTCAAAGCATCCTTAACCGTTAGTTGCTCCTCAGCATTATGGGAACCACCCTTCAAAAATAAAAGGTGAAAAGCTAGGTGTCATCTAAAATAGCTTTTGGGAAGGAATATGAAGGAGCCCTATTGGGAAGGGCACAGAGTTTCCACCTGATATGTATGTGACGCACCTGTAGGCACCCGCAAACCTGAAGGTATATAACCGTGCTATCAGAGCGGCCAGAACGTAGGCAGAGCGGTTACAGAAGAGAAACCAGATAGAAGAAGTTGACTGGTCAGAGTTAGGCCGAGACTCCTGAGGAAGACAGAAGACAGAAGAAAGAAGAAGGAAGAAAGAAGAGAGAAGAAAGAAGCTCTAATTTACTCTAAGCTAAGCTCTATCTTTCTATCTTTCTAAGACTGCACTTTTAATTTAAAAATCGTCTCTCTAAGGTAGAAGTAAAAGTAGTAAAAGCATAACTCTGCAGAATTTTCCTCCCGGGCGCCGTGGCTGGCCGTGACAGGCAGCTTATGGCATTTTTTTTTTTTTATTCCTTCTCAACTAATACTCCTTGAGGCTCCTCTGGTACCAGGCCCTTGCTTAACTTTGGGGACACACACACTTGAGAAAAGGACAGATGTGGTTTGTCATCTCCCTGCATTTTGCGAGCAGCGGGGGCAGTTTGAAGGAAGATTCTGGAATGGGCGTGCTGTGTGTGGTAGAGGATGTCCAGGAGCACAACGTTCCTGAAGGAGGGATGTGACACCCACCCTGCAGTGGGGCACGGGTGGCAGTTACAACCCACCTTTCAGGTTCCAGTGATGTCCTGGATGCGCAGAGCCTGGCACAGAGCCAGCTCCTTTAACACCCACCTCCCACACCTCCTGCCCTGCAAGGGAGGCAGGAGCCCTTCTTCCCTTTCTGGTCTCCTGCATGGTCTCCGGTTTCTGAGGTCCCTGGTTGCAGTGCTCAGCTAAAAACAGCAGAGAGCAGCTTCAGATCGTGGCTGGCAGAGACTGAGCCAGGGTGCTGGATAACAGGCTCTGGGCAGAGGGGCTAAGGAAGCCCAGTGTGGGCCAGCAGCCTGGCAGGCCCTCCTTCCCTGCCTCCAAGCAGGAAACCCTGTTTCCTGGCCTGCTGCCCTCTGAGAAACTGGCTGGGTCTGTTTTAAAACATCTGAAGTTGGCTGGAAGGGACAGTCCCCCTGGTGGCCCTGGTCCTCAGGCCTGCTGGGTTCAGCAGGAGACGTGCCAGCCTTTGATCTCACCTCCTTGGTGAGGAGGGTGGCTGCCAGGAACCTGCCTTGCAATTATCTTGTTTAAGATGAGCAGAGGAGATATTTGCTCCCTGCAGGAATAACCCGAGTTTCTGGGGAGATCTCTTTTTACTGGTTCGGGGTTGGCCTAGGAAGGGGCTTGGTGCTGGCACAGCCCCCTGGCTTCTCACCTTCCTGACCCTGTTCAAACGTCCCTATTCTCAGCTGCTTTCTGGGGCAGAGAGGGGAGTAAGTTGCAACGACTTGCTCCAAAGACGTGCTGATGGCTGATACGGAGCGCTCTCCTCTTCCCCAGATCACCTTGCTGGTACCTTGGCGTAAGCAAGTTCTTCCCTACTCGAACCCCAAGAAGGGTGGACTAAGGGGAATATTTTTGCCCAAATAGTGGAGTTTTTAGGCAAGTGGCATTTCTCAAGGTGTGCTCCAAGACTGCCTGGATCTGAAACTCCTTACCAAAGTGTGGATTCCAGTTTGGCAGCGACTGTGGCAATGAAGCCTAAACCACCCTGCACCCATCCATCTCACTCCCACGAATACACAGGAGCACGAAGGGTCTGTGTGCATCCAAAGATACAGATAAGGATATTGGAGCAGCGCTGTTCTAAAGAGCCCCAGGCTGGAATCAACCCAGATGTCCATCAACAGGAGAACCGGGGGTGGGGTGGGGGTGGGGGAATGTGGTCCATCCATATTCAGCAATAAAAGTGAATAACTTTGGATGCAGAGAACGCATTCAGCGTGCTGAGCAGAAACCCCCGGGCAGAGTGTGGACTGCGTGATTCCATTCACAGGAAGCTCGAGCGCAGGAGAGCCCGGGCATGGTGGCGGAGTTAGTGAGAACACTGGTGCCTGGAGGGTGGTGGAGTTCCTGCTCGGGAAAGGGCATGCGGAGACTGCTGCAGGTGGGGCGGGCTCAGCACCCGCTTCCGAATGGTGGCTATTTACACTTGTGCACGCATGCGCACACATGCCTGAGCTGCGTCCGTAGGATCCACAGCTTTACTAGACACACTTGCCCTTCTCGACTTCATCCAAGACCCACCACGTTGGAATCTCAGCCCGGGCCTGGCTGCCGGTCCTCTGCACCCCTGATGGGTGACCACTGACCGTGTTGGAGCTGAGCAATCCCAAGTGAGGTGTTTGGGTCGTTTCCTCAAATCACAGCAGGCCCCATTGGCTTTTCCTTATTGGTCACTAGCAAATAAGATCAGTGAGATATTTCTCACCTGTTACGATGGGGCAGTAGGACCCTGTGACCAAGCTTGTCACCATTTTTTACCCAAGACAGAAGCCACACTCTCGTGGAAATAGAGACAGGGGACTCTTTCCCACTTTTTTAAAATTGAAAACTGAAACCAATTACTTCCATCCTTCTCTTAGTAGACAAGTAAGTATTTTAGATTTAAATCAGTCTGTATGTAATTTTTGAATCTGTCCCCTTCTCCCCAAGTGCCCTGTACACACGGTTAACAAGAGGAGGAGCAGCTGACTGTTACCACGAGGGCACCTGGGCAAGGCCCGCTTTAGGTCGGGAGCCTGCCGTTCCCCGCTGGTGTGGATGGGAGGCTGCTCCTCGGGCCCCTGCGTGTGGCCGCTGGGAGCATGGCCGCGTGCCTCTTCACAGCCAGCGAGGCAGAGTCCCCTGCACGACGGAAGTCACAACGTATGCCATGTTGGCAGCCCTGTGACCAGGCGCACCCCTCACCTGTGCCACCTGCAGAAGCAGGTGGCAGGTCTGCCCACCCTCAGGGAGGGAGAGCCACAGTCCAGACCCAGTTCCAGATCACGGGGCCTCCTGAGAATCTGTCCTTGCAGTTGTAGGCATGTGTCCGTGCGGTTATCTGTTAAACTGGTTCCATGTGCAATGTGTGTGTAAGTACCTCTAAGCCTACAATAGGTTTCATGATTTTAATATTCTAGATCTGAAATGAGTTCTTTCTTTTTTTTGAAGCCAGTTTGGATGCAAGTGTTCCCAGTGGCAGCCAAGCAGAAAGGAGGCCACTGCTCTCTGTGATGGAGGCTGTGTGAGCTCTGGACCTGGGTCAAGCGCTGGAAACTGACTCTTCACCTTTGCGGTATTGAGAGTTGTTGTGAACTCAGAAAGCACACTACATATGGCACTACAGAATTTTTGAGTTGTTTGTGAGCTATCCCCGTGCCTAACTCTGACTTGCAAAAAGAAATCATTTTAACCTAGAGCTAATTTGCAAAGAATCAATGTCTTATAGTATCTGCTGCGTGCAGAGGCCGTATCTCAAAAGGCTAGATCTTCTTAGCTCGTTAGTGAAGTGACCATTGATGAACCTCACTTTCCTGCCACATTTTGTTCCCATCGCGGACAGGCTTTTTATTTTTAAATATGATTCCCATCGATCGTTGCGATCGACCGGGAGCTGGGCTGACTTTTGGATACATACCAAGTCTCCTGATGCTTCGCTGAACTCCACTAATTCTGAGAATTTGAGTATTTATTTTCTTTTGATTTCTTGGTACATAATCTTGACATTGGGACACTCTGCCGATTTTTATCTCCTCCTTCCCAGGGGCCATAAGCCCAACTGAAATCTCGTGGGAGAAAGTTCTTTTAAAAGCTTTAACACTCAGAGTCATGAACCTCAGACTACCAGCAGTACCACGCTCAGACGAGTTTCTTCCCCTCCCTGTGTCTCCTTTAGCATCTTCCTCAGAGAGCTATTGTGAGACTCAATAAGATGATACTTGCTGGCACAATATTCATCTCCAAGCTCATAAATATAGGACAAAGCATGATAATTATAACAGGAATTTAAACAACAACGACAGGTAAGAGACAAGTTGGTAACACCATGTTGCAGGGAGAGGTCGGGCAACAGATGGCAGTGACATCTATGGAGACCCCTCCCCCAGGGACAGGGCTGTCAATCCACAGCCTCAGGAGGTAAAATGGCCCCAGAGCCCATAACTAACTGGAAGGCAAGCGGGACTCGATCCAGCTGACCTCGCCACGGAGCCCGTGCTGGCCCTGCCGGCCATCATCCTGGGGAGAGGACTGAATGTTCACTCGGCCCGAGCCTCTCACTCCCAGGTGCACCCTGGGGTGCTGGGGACCTCCGACAGTGTGCATCGACGCCTGAGCCCACTCAGACACTCCGAGGGCACTCGGACATCGTGCCCACTCACAGCTCCCAGGTGGTTGTGATGGCCAGGGTGGAGAGCCGCGGATGGCCCAGTCCCGCATCTGTAACACACACATTTTGGGCAGTAGTCATGGAGGCCTGGCTCCCAAGTCCAGATGAGCCCAAGAGCCCCCACCCTGTCCATCACTGTCAGGTTAATTTATGTGTCAACTTGGATGGGCCAGGGGTGCTCAGAAATGTGGTCAAATATTACTCTGGATATTTCTATGAAGATGTTTCTTCAGTGATACTAACATATGACTCTGGACTCGGAGTACAGCAGGCTACCCTCCATGAGGTGGGCGGGCCTCATCTAATCAGTGCAAGGCCCGAACAGAACAGACCGACTGTCTTAGTTCCCTCTCCTTGGGCATCGCAGAGTGCCTAAGACTGGATAGTTTATAAGAACAGAGAATTCTTTAGTTCTCACTCTGGGGGCTGGAGGCTCGAGATCAGACAGGCATTGGAGGGCTCCGCAGCATCCCAACACAGCGGCTGGAATCACCTGGCAGGAGTCAGGCAAGAGCCATGAGCAGCACGTGTGCAAGAGAGGAGGGGACAAGGGGCCGGAATCCATTCTCATGAGAGACATTCATCCCTCTTGAAGCCCTCATCTCCCAGCACCACGGCCCACGATGCTGGCAACGTGATTCTGCGGTGAGTCTCAGAGGGGACAAGCCAGACCCAAACGGCAGCGCGAACCTGCCCTGAGCAAGGAGTTCTGCCGGCAGCTGGCCGCTGCGCATGGGCTCGGCTCCTGCCTGGAACTCTAGCTGGCCCTGCGCAGCGCAGGCTCACCACACTTCCACAGGCATGTGCGCCAGTTCCTAAAAGTGGATCTCTGTGCACACACACACACACACACACACACCCTTGGCTCCATTTCCCTGGAGAGCCTCGACTCATCCGCCACCCTAACAAAAGCTGGCCTCTCTGTCAACACCATCATGCATGTATCACCCCACTCCTGTCCCCTTGAAACCCATGAGCAGGCCTTGGGGCCACAGAGGCCCAGGAGGGGACCATGCAGATCAGCTGGTCTGACGGAAGCAGCGGTGCAGAGACAGAAACCCCCAGGTGACTTGGCCACCCCCCCACAACGCCGTGGGCTGGTATCTGGCAATGCCTGAGGACTGTCTGCAATGTGGCCCGAGGAAGGTTCCAGCAGATCTGGTGAGCGGAGGCCGGGGATGCCATCAGCCTCCCGCACGCACAGGACAGTGCTGCCCCCGGCTTCCGCATGTGACCCAAGATCAAGAGACTCTGGTTAGGAGGCGTCCTGGAAATCAACTCCTTGCTTCACAGAAGGACGAAGGTCAGGAAGGAGCCCTCCAGCGGCCACGGAACCTGTCTGCTGGGGCCTAGGAGCAGGCGGGTGGGCGTGGGGAATGAAAGACCTCAGGCTTGCCCTGCAGAGGCTGGGGGCAGACAGGGTGGTGTAGTCAACTGTCGCCGCCGGAAGCGATGGCCGCTTGGAGCAGCAAAGCCGCGGGAATAAGTTCAGAGGCAGACTGGAAACAAACAGGATCTTTATTCTGTCAGTTTCTCTCTCTGGCTCTAACAACTCTAACACGTACCACACACCAGCAAACAACCAACAACCAAAATGGCCCCGACTCGCTCCGCGCTTGGCCCAAGTCTCTCGAGATCCCGGGCCAAGTCTCGTGAGACTATGGAAGGCGGCAATGTTCAAAACTCCGTGGCCCGAAGTCGACCGCAATCAATAGCCATCTCCCCAAACAGGGCTCCTACAGTCAACCACCTGGGGGCACGCGTGGCTTCAACTAAGTCCCCAGCTGGCCTTGACTCAGTTGCTCCGCCCACAGCACCAAGCCAGGGTGAGACCCAAAGCGGTGAGCACCTGGCTGTGTTTTAAGTACCTGGCGCCATCTGACAGTCTTGCTTGAGGGCCCGCGTGGGGAGCTAGGAGGCCACACCAGCCCCTCCCTGCTGGGAGTCCTCCCCGGGTCTGTGCAGACTGCCAGACTAGCACGTGCACTGCACAACCGCCAGCCACCAGGGCGCACCCAGGCAACCGCAGCTGTGGGCCACGGTCGGGGCACGAGGTCTGGTCCTGGGATCAGCCCTCAGAGCAGACTTGTTAAGAGAGGTCACGGATACGCGGGGAAAGTGAATTAGGGGATGAGTGACATTTCAGTTCCTTGTGACTGAGGACGTTAAAGCAACTGAGATTGTGCAGATGCCCCGCGATGGCATATCGACGTGGTCACAAAACGTCGGGTCCTTTGGACACTGACATCTCCTCTCTTGCTCGTCCTACATCTCAGAGGATGTTCCCAGGAGGATGTTAAAAACTAAGAGAAGTGGGCAGTTAGGGCTGCGCTGCGCTGCAGATGCTTAGCCTCAGGGGACACACACACTGCCCAGGAGGTGCCCAGGCCAGCGGGCAGCACGGGGCCAGGGCGCGTGGACCTCCAGCTAAGCACTGGGGCCCATGAGCAGTTCTGTGCGAGGCCAGTGCAGCTGGGCTGCCTCGGCTGGAAGGAAGGGGCCAGGGCGGGGCAGATCCTGGGCGGCACAGAGACAGACAGAAATGGCCTTTAGGGGGCGCCTGGGGGGCCCCTAAGACCCTGTTCTCTCCGTTCATTCTTTTAATCCTTCCTTCAACAAAGAGTTTAGTGCTATTAGTTTCCTGTGGCTGCTGTAACAAATTGCCACCAACTTGGTGCTTCAGACACCATGAAGTGTGTCTGCCGGTGCAGGAGGCCACGCCCCAAATACGCCTCCCTGGGCTACAGTCCAGGTGTCGGGGCTGCTTCTGCTCTGGGCTGCGTCGGCTTCCTTGCTTTCCAGAGTCTGCTTGCACACCTCGCTCTTGGTTCCCTCTCACATCTCTTTCTCCCACTTTAAGGACCCTTATGACTACATTGTGCCCAACCAACAACGCAGGGTCGTCTCCCCCGTGGTAAGGTCAGTGGGTGTCAATGCCCTCTGGACCTTCACTCCCCCTTTGCGGGTAGGGTGACAGATTCCAGGGTTCCTGGAATTCAGGTGTGTACATCTTTAAGGGAGGTAGGGGCATCGTGTTCTTGCCACCAGTTCCTGGGCTGTGCCAACCCTGTGCTTAGGGTACGTGGGACAGATGGGGGCTGGTCTCCTCCCTCCTGGGGAAGACAGGTAGGAAAACGTTGCAATGAATATCAAGTAGAGATAAGCGATGAGGAGACCTCGCACCGTCTAAGCATGGAGAGTGGAGGGTATTGCTTGTGGCTTTTGCAAAGTGCATTGTGGAAAGCCTCGGAGAAGGTCACATCTGGGCAGAGACCTGGGTGTTGAGAAGGGGCTTCCAGTGGGGGTGCTGTACTCCAGGTGGGGCAGGGCGGGAGAGCAAGTGCAAAGGCCCTGAGGTGGTTCAGGGAATTAGGAGAAGACCAGCCCTGTGGAAGGAGGTGATGATGAAGGCAGGGGTCAGGTCATTCATCAGGACACTGTGGGCCAAGTGGCTTGGGTTCTGGTTCAGAGAACAACAGGAAATGGCCCCCCTCAGGTGGCAGGGGAGTACGGGCATGGCGGCGAGGGCTACAGTGATGTGGGCAAGGGACACCTGGCTGGCTGAGGGTGGAGGGTGACCTTGGGCAGCTGTGACGAGGGCTCTCGCGGCAGAGCCCAGGGGACCCTGCACAGTCAGGTGGCAGGTGAGAGGGACAGCCTCTGCAGGGCTGTCTGCACCACTGATGGAAGCTGTGGAGCCGGGGGGGACAGAATGGGTGGGAACCAAAGCGCTGTCCATGGGCACAGCCTTCCAGGAAGGGGCAGGGCGGCCTGGGGACGGAGCCTGGGGTCGGGAGTCGGGGCACGCTCTTCAGAGGCTTGAGTGCCTGTCCTGGGGAACAGAGGTGGACGTGATTCTCTGAGGCCTTAGGGCCCAAACCGAGGCCCAGGGAAGGACAGACAAGCAGATTTCAGCCTGCCTGCACAGGCCTTAGGGACGTGGTGCAGCCATGGGGCGAGGAAGCAGCGCTGACTCTTGGAGACTCCGTTTCCATATCCCGGAATGGCAGAGGGAACAGGAGCAAGAGGCTAAAGCAACAGCCCACACGTTCAGACCCGGTCACCCCCACGTGCTGTCCCAACAGCTTTGCCTGTGTGCACCCATTTCTCCCCTCGGCAGCCTCGTGGGATTCAGAGGGGAGGCCTGGACAGCCAGAGCCAGTTCAGGGACCTGGGTACTGAGTGGGGGCCGCACAGGCCCGGGGAGAGACCCAGGCTTGGGAAGTGGCTGCTCTGATTCTGAGTGGCACTTCCCCTCTCCTTTCCCTGCGACCGGGGCTCACACCTGGGTTACACGGTGAGCCCTGCAGGGCGTGGGAGCCCAGATGACTTTGCCCAGGGCCCCCGCACACAGCAGGGGCTCAGAGGCTGGGCTTTGAGGCAGGCTCCTTCCTGCTGAAGACACAGTGTGGGAGAACTCAGCTGCCCCAGCCACTCACCTCGCTTTCCTTATTTCTCTGCAAAAACGGGACGGAAAACTGGGGACATCAGGTTCGCAAAGTCTCCTGCGTGGATTTCAGTCTATGTGATTCTTTTTGAGGGGAGTGGGCTACTGGGGATGAACCCAGGCACACTTCCTCCTGAGCTACATCCCTAGCCCTTTTTATTTTCCGAGGCAGCATCCCCCCAAGTTCTTAGGCCCTTGCTATATTGCTGAGGCTGGTCTTGAACTCGCAATCCTCCTGCCTCCGTCTCCTGGATGGCTGGGAGTACAGGCGTGTGCCCCTGCGCCCGGCTGCAATTCTTTTTTAATAAAGCCCTGTTCTTCTTTTTTAACTTGACTATTGGAGGACAAAAATGGGATCTTAAATGAAGTTTAAAATTTTGAAACCAGAAGAGAAAAATGCCCCATCGAAGAGGGTAAGCCTCACATTTTCTTCCCTGTGTCTCTCTTCCTGCCTGGTCGCTCACTGAAGTGGAGTGGATGTGCACATGCGGCGGACACTGAAGGACGCAGCAGGACAGGAGGAGCTTCCAGCGGGCCCTGTATGTGGAACCTCTTTTTTTTTTTTTTTTTTTTTTTTTTTTTTTTTTTTTTTTTTGTGGTACCGGGGATTGAACTCAGGGGCACTCGACCACTGGGCCATATCCCTAGCCCCCCCCCCCTTTTTTTTTTTTTTTTTTGTATTTATATTAGAGACAGGGTCTCACTGAGTTGCTAAGTGCCTCGCCATTGCTGAGGCTGGCTTTGAACTCGCGATCCTCCTGCCTCAGCCTCCCAAAGTGCTGGGATGACAGGCGTGCGCCACCGCGCCGGGCTATGTGGAACCTCTTTGGAGCCCAAGCAGCAGCAGGTCTCCCGTTTCCATAGGAAAAGGAGTGATTGTGGGGTCTTCCGGGGGGACTGGCCTGGGAAGAGGAGACACAGCCTTGGAGATCTCCAAGGGAGCCACACGGGGCTCTGGCCAGCTTCCCCTGCACGGACAGGCAAGCCAGAAGGCAGGACGCCGTTCCCGACTGGGGACCGCGGCTCCATTCTCAGCGCTGCTCTAACTTCCGGCAGGAGAGCATCCGTCATGTCACGGCCGCACACTGGAGCGGACCCTTGCAAACCCTCCGCGGGGACTGGCACCTGGCCCTGCGGCCCGCCCCTCCTTCCGCCTTCCAGCGCGGCTCTCGCTGTGCTGTGTTGGACTTCGTGAACGGCTATTTGGGAAACAGGTCGAAGTGCTGGATTCCAGGCTGAACAGACAGCCTGTTTCCCGCGGAGCAGAGCTCACATTGTCCTGGGAGGGCAGCCTGAGGCCAAGTCCGCGGGCAGGGGGACTACAAGCCTGACAGATGGAACCCAAGTTGACTGGGGAATAAAGGGAGGGCCTGGTAGAAATGCAGACATCCCGCAGGCACCAGGGGGAGCTGTTGAGCCAGAACCTAGAGGAGGGCGGGCAGTAGTCGGGTGGGGTTGAGATGCAGCCTGGACCTGGGGTCTGGGAGCTGCTGGTAGGTGCATGAGGTAGAAAGGAAGCAGAAGGGACCACGGGCATTGCTGAGGGTCCTGGCTAAACAGGAAGCTGCAGGGATTTTTACTGATATTTGGGGTCAATCGGGGATGGAGAAAGGGAAAGTTTGAGGGGCAAACTCAGGAGGCTGGGATTATCCAGGGGGTGATGGAAATGCAGGTCTGGAGCTTAAAGCTGTCTGGACTCGACATTTTTGTCCAGATTTTGTCCCATGAATGTAAATGTTTCTGATTCTCCTTCCTGATTGGCACTGACAAAACCCCTTGGCCAATCAATTGCAGCACTCCTGCCTAAGGCTGTGTCAACCTCCCTCCCACCTGCCATCAGGCAGCAGCTGCAGTTGCTACTTGCTCAAGGTCTCAAGTCTTAGGGTCACATTGGTAAGTCAAAGGAGGTGTTGGGGATAACTCTATAAATGGGCCCACGGTGCTGACCCCCACATGTTTTCTTTACCAAGGAGCAATTTACCTGCAATGCTGCCTGTCTTAAGAGGACAGGACATGTCAACAAACTGCCTTTTATCTGCAGGAGAAATTCAGGCCTGAAATAATTCCAATACGAGGAACACAAGTTACCCTGAAGGGTGTGCTTTTGTGGACTTTACACAGATCAGATCCCAGAACTCAGGGAAATAAAGATAATTCCCACTAACCATAAAATCCATAAGAACAGGTTCCCATTGGAACCAGTCAGCATGAGCCAAAGTGACCTAGAGTGGTCACAGCAGTGGGGACTTGGAAGTCTGATGTCATCCTGCTGTCAGTTAAGAGTCAAGAGGTTGAACTGGGTGGGGCTTTCTGGAAACTTCCCTGAAACCCTTCAATAAAACTGGAGTATGGGAGAAGTGTGATGTCCTTCTCTGTAGCCGCCTGCAGCTATCGCCACCTGCAGCAACGATACCGCGGGGAAGAATTCGGAAGCAGACTGGAAATGAATAGGCTCTTTATTTTTGCTTCTTCTAACTTCTCTCTCCGGCTCCAACAACCTCTCCAACTCCAACCACCCCCTCTAGCCAACCTCACCCAGTTAAATACTTTTTGCCTTAACAAGTATACACGTGTCAACAGCTCAAACTTACAGGTGCGTCACACAGTGTTCATGGGCATAGAAAGATTCTTAGATAAAGGCATGAATATCAGGTGAAAATACTGAAACACCTCTTATGGCTCTCGGCTAGCCACCATCTTAGCTATCTCCTTATTAGGGCTCTTACATTTCCCCCTCTTTTATTTTAAAAGAGGGATAGCTCTAGGGCATCTACATGTGCAACCAACATTCTTACCCGTCATCGGATAATCAAGGCTGTGCCCTTGACTCCTGTCTTAGGTTGATATGTCGGCCACATGAGACTTTCCCGTGGATGGGTGACGACCCTCACCACATCCGGATCGACTGTTCCTGTCTTAGGTTGTCCCCCTCTGGGGATCTTACCCGTCATTGACTACCAGCCGTCCAATGGAGCCAACCAAACATGAGGACTTCTCCTCTTTGAGAAGACCCACTTTCTCCCTTGAGAGTGTCCCCTCTCCCCTTTCCCATCCCTTCTAATAAACTCATGCCTGCTCCTGAGTGACCTGTCTGAGATCTTTCTGACTTGATCACAGGAATTGGGCTTTGAACTGGGGCTCTTCATGCTGCCTCAGTTTCCCAGAAGTTGCCTGCCCTGTAACAGTGGGACAGGGACCACCTGTTCCACAGGCATCAGGACTCAGTGTGACGCTGGCCTCAGCTGCCCCCTGGCATGTGATATTGCTTCTTGCTCCCTGGGCAGGGGGTGGAAGTTCTAGTTCCTGTTGACCTTTCCTACACCCATGAATCTCACTCTGCAGGTCAAGAAACATGGCCAATCCAAAGTGCTGAAGCTTTCCCCGGTACCTCTCCCCACTCGTAGGGGTCTGTTTTAGGTCTTAGATTTAGGGTGCTAGTCCATTCTGAGTTCGTGTTTGCATGTGCTGTACGTTGGAGCCCACCCCCTTCTCGGGTATGTAGCTAACCACTTTCACAGTGCCTGCGTGAAAGACTGTCCCTAGGCCAATGTCTAGTGTCCGCAGCCTTGTTGAAGATCACGTGCAAGTCGAGCACTTACTGCTGGGCTCTCTGTTCTGTTTCATCTCATTGCCTCTGTTCCTGTAGTTTCATAGCATGTTCTGAAATCAGGGAGTGCGAGCCCCCAGCTTTGTTCTCTTGCTGTGCGCAGCTTGGACATTTTAATAAAAACTTTCCAGACCAGAGCAAGTGTAAGAGCCCTAATTGAGGAGATAGCTAAGATGGTGGCTAGCTGAGAGCCATAAAGGTGTTCAGGTATTTTCACCTGATATTCATGCATTTATCTAAGAATCTTTTTATGCCTGAGAACACTGCGTGACGCACCTGTAAGCTCGAGCTGTTTGCACTTGTCCTTGTTAAGGCAAAATGTATTTAACCGGGTGAGGTTAGTTAGAGGGTGGTTGTGGTTGGAGTTGTGGTTGGAGTTGGAGTTGGAGTTGGAGTTGGAGAGAGAAGTTAGAAGAGAGAAGAATAAAAGAACTTTTCATTTCCATCCTGCCTCCGAATTTTCTCCCGCGGCATCGTTGCCCCAAGTGGCAATCGCTCCAGGCGGCAAAAAGCAAGAGCTATTTCCCACTCATCTGTATCTTCTTTAACAACAACTTCCCCTCCTCCTCCCTCTCTCCCTCTTCTCCCTCCCTCTGCTCCTCCTACTTTCTCTCCCCCTCCCTCCCCGCCCCCCTGCAGTGTCTGGTCATTTCAGTACACAAGTCTTTCACTTCCCTGGTTAAGTTTATTCCTGGGTATTTTATCCTTTTTTTTGGTGCTATTGTAAGTGCTGCTATTGTAAGAGTCATTTTCTTAATGTCATTTTTCCGATTGGTCCCTGTTTGTGCAGAGGAACACAACTGATTTGGGGGTATTGATTTTGTATTCCAAAACTTGGCTGAATTCATGTATTCTAGGTGTTTTGGTGGAATCCTTAGGTTTTTCTCCATACAAGAGCATGCCGTCTGCGAACAAAGAGTTTTACTTCTCCTTTTCCAACTCACTTTTCTTCCTCTTTCTCTCCTGCTGGTGCTGCCAGAGCTTCCCTCAGTGGCTGAGGATTCACTCGTGGTGAGGATGGGCATCCTGCCTGCTCCTGATGGCGTGGGAACAGGTTCAGTTTCCCCGTTGAGGATGTTAGTCGTTGGTGTCTTGTACAGCACTTTGTCATGCTGTGGTAGTTTCCTTATATTCCTAGCGTGTAGAGTTTATTTCATTTTTGTTTTTATAAAAGCTGGCCGGATCCTTCCAAATGCCTTTGCTGCATCTGTTGAGATGATCAGGTGCTTTTTGTCCCTCGTTCTGTCACACTGACCGGTTTCCATGTGTTGAACCATCCTTACATTCCAGGTGCACACCCACCTGGTTACAATGCGGGAGGCTTTCTGTGTGCTCTCAAATTTGTTCTGCTAGTGTTTTGTTTAGGATCTTTGTGTCAGTACTTACAGGGAATATTGGTCTTGAATTTTCTTTTCTCATCGTGTCTTCCTCTGCTTTTGTGCATTGTTGTCAGGGTAAATCTGGCCTGGTAGGATGGGTTTGTGAGAGTTCTCTCCTCCTTAGGTCTTTGGGAGTGTTTGAGAAGATTTGTGTTCACATTTCTTTCAACACTTGCTGGAATTCTCTGGTGCACCCATGTGGTTCTATTGCTGGCAGGAATTTGATTACAGTGTTCATCTCCTCGCTAGTTACAAGTGAGCTCAGACTTTCTATTTCTTCACGATTCAGTCTTGGTAGATTGTCTGTTTCTATGAATTTATCCATTTCTTCTAGGTTACTCAACTTTTGGCTGTTTTTTAATTCAAAATTGTACACTAGCAGAGTATATCTGAATATGTCATGCCAAATGAAGTTATTAGCATGATTTCAAAAGGATCATCCACAGAATAGAGCATGAGCTACTTCGCAGGTGTGGAATCTAATTCAAAACCCACAAACCTCTGTTTGCACTTTATTTTAAAATGAAGTTCCATTTTCATGACAAAATGTTTCCATGATTAGAAGAGAAAAACACGAGAGATTTAGAAATAAATTGAAAATGTAAAAGGAAGAAAAAACCCGAACACATTTCTGGAAAATACCATGAACATTTTTTAGTATTCGGCTCATAATCGTTGTTTTGTTTTCCGAGCACCTTGGCTGCCCCCCAGGGTAAATAGACACTGCTATTCCAAACCACAGGGCCTGTTCAGGCGGCCACCTCCCTGCGGTTTCTTACAAAGGGAGGGCTTGGTTCTTGGCAAGAGAAACTATTCAGACCTCTGTGACCCTTCAGTCCCCCGGGCTGCCCTGCTCTCCCCATTCTGCTGCCATGGCTGGGCCTCATTTCATTTCCCTCCTTCTCATTTTTGGCCTCTGTGGGAACAAGCAGGGGGAAGGCTAGTCCCGAGTCTGGAGCAGGAGTCTGGTTTTCAGTTCTAGTGAAAAGTCCCAGCAGGTGTTTCACCAAACCAGTGCCAGGGGCTGGGTGAGTCGCCTTGGCACAGGAGAGTGGACCATCAAGTCAGGGCAGGGAGTGGAGCAGGGCCGGCACCCCAGATGGACAGACTCCCGGCAGTGCTTCCCTCGCCAGCACACAGAGAAACGCGTCTGGCTGGAGAATCCGTGTCCCCTGTGCCACCACCTGCAGGTGCCCGCTCGGTGAGTACTGCTTGAAGGGTGGGCTTCGTCTCCCTCCCATTCAAGTCACAAAGGTGGGACAACTTGCAGTCAGTTTGGCTGCTGGAAGGGAGATGTTGAACCGAGACTTGTCTGCGGCTTGGCCAACCCCCAGCGGACACTGTAGGTTACACAAGAAGCCTGTCGCTTAGAGTGCTTTCAGGAGGCTCCTGACCAAATGGACCCCAGGGGTTCAGATGGGAGGGCTCACCTTCTTCCTCTCCAGTGTCTAACCACTCAGAATCTCTAAATTGCCCTGACACCAACAGGAGCTAAGAGCTGGCCAGTCTAGGAGAGTCCCAGTCTCCTCTGCTCCTTGGCTCTTAATCAAATTCTCTAAAATTTAGAAGAAATTCTAACTCTACTGTGTTGGTGAGAGTGCAATGGCTGCAGTTCAGTTTCTCTGAGTCTGGAGGGCAGCCTGGTGTGGGAAAAGATGGAGGATAAGGGGCTGCCCACTTTAGGCCCAGTTCCTGGCTGTGCGATATCAGGCAAGTAATTTGAGCTCTCTGAGCCTTTGTTTGCTCCCATATTGCAAGAAAGGCAGTGCAGTTGTATCACAGATGCAAATGAAACAAACCCCAGTCAACCCTGGCACCGCAGGTGAAGACCAGCTTTCTCTAAGGGGCGGTGAGCAGTAACCAGGAAAGCCAGCCAGTTCCTCGCAGGGCCCAGCACTGTTTCCCTTCCAAGGCTCTGTGCTTGGCCTTGCTCCATGCTTGGTTCTGAAGAGTCATTCAAACAATTACAGTTAGATGCAGATCGATATCAGTTCTCAAAAATAGAAGCCACTGCATTTACTCTGTTGGCTGAGCCTCTGCTGTGGGCCTGAACTGAATGACCCAGACCCCAGAGGCCCCCGGGGCCTTGGCCTGGGGCAGCTCACAGGCTGCTTAGGGAAGCTCAGGCTGTGAGTGGGACCCAGTCAGGTGAGGAGAGCAGGCCAAGGGAGGGCCTTGCTGGGGACACTGCATGACAAGGCAGCAATGGAGAAGAGGCCAGGGTGTGGGAAGCCCAGGGCCACTCTGGGCCTAGCACCAGGGTGTGGGTGGGGCATTGCCAGGACAGGGGTGCTGCTGGCACAAGGCTACCCAGAAGGTGCCTGGGTGAGGCTGCGCTTCCCTCTCCTCCCCCGCCACCCCCTCCCTCTTTCTCTGAGTCTTTCAAGTCAAGGCTTCATCCAAAAGGAAGCGGGAGGCACTGAAAGCTTTGGAGCAGAGATGGGAAGACATTATCAGCCTTTGGGAAAGATTTCTCCAGGGATGCTGCAGAGAGATAGAGGATGGAGACTGGCCATTGGGAGCCCCGCAGGCTGGTGTCCCCACGGGAGGGGCCAAGGGCCTGGGCCAGTAGGGGCAGAGGACTGTGTTGGTCAGCCCTTCGTCACTGTGTCCAGTACCTCCACAAACAACTTGTAAAGAGAAAGCTCTAGCATGGCTCAGTCTGGGAGGTTCAGTCGGTGGGTGGCTGGCCCCGGTGCTGGGGGTGAGGTGAGGCAGGGCACCGTGGAGGGAACGTTGGGGAGCAGGGCTGCCCACCACATGGCCACGGAGCAGGAAGGAGAAGACAAGGAGGGGCCTTTCCCTACAGCCCCCCTCGAGGGCACCCTATTCAACAGCTTAGAGCCCCCCAGTAGACCCTACCTCTTGAAGCCTCCACCAGCTTCCAACAGCAGCACCCTGGGGACCATGCCAGTAACACAGGGACTTGGGAGACACTCAAGACCTGAACCATAGTGGGGATGATTAGAGACATCTGAGATAGGACGAGGATCCGGTGAAGGAAGGAGGTGGGAGATGAGGTGTGAGCGGGGGCTTGTCACAGACAAGGCCTGTGACACCACAGGGCGGACGTCAAAACTGTGGCTCTCAATGAAAGAAGCCGGACACGGCAGATCACGCACTGCACGATTCCTTTTTCCAAAATGTCCAGAAAAGGCAGCTCTAGAACCTGCAGAGACAGCCCCTAGAGGGCGGTTGCCAGGGCGGGGAGCAGGTAGTGACTGCCAATGGGCACGTGGTTTCTCTGGGGGACGATGGCAACATCCCCAAAACCAGATAGTGGTCGCGGTCACACGACTGTATGGCTGCACTGAACAGCATTCAACAGCACGCTTAAAGGGTCTGCCCGGTGGTGTGTGAATCACGCTCAACCAAGCTTTTCTAAAAAACAAGGAGGCTGCAGGAGGTGAGGATCGGAAGGAAGCACTGGATGAACTGATGAGGGCAAAGACAGCTCAAAATCAAGCTGTGTCCCTAGACAGAAGGACGTTGCAGGACGTGGAGTGGAAAGGACCAGGCCCGGGCTCAGTGTGCTCCTTCTCAAGCCTCGCAGCCTGGAGCGAACCTCCCGGAGCGGAATCCTGCAGAACCTGTTTGGAGCACGAGCCATCAACACTCGTGAGGTCTTCCAAGTGCACGTCGCATGTGGCCCTGGTGCGGAGCCTCTGGGCCAGTTGTCCCATTTCTTGAGATCTCTGCTATGGAAAGATGCAGGAGCCCTGTTTGGGGAGATGGCTAAGATTGCAGTTGACTACGGGCCATGGAGATGTTTGGGCATTGTCGCCTTCCGTAGTCTCACGGGACTTGGTCCGGGATCACGCGGGACTTGGCCCGGGATCTCGAGAGACTTGAGCCGAGATTGCTGATCGGGTCTGCGCCATTTTTGGTGTGTTGGTTGTTTAGTGGTGTGTGTGGTGCGTGTTAAAGTCGTTGTTAGAGCCAGAGAGAAAAGTTATCAGAATAAAAAAGCTGTTTGTTTCCAGTTCACCTCTGAACTTCTTCCTGCGGCTTCGTTGCTCCAAGCGGCCATCGCTTCCGGCGGCAACAGAAAGAGACCCAGTGACCGGGGCGGGGCTTCCTGCAGAGCTGCTGGATGTGCTGGAGAGAGGGCAGCCTCGTACATGGCCACCTGAGGGACAGGACACCCTGCGGCCATCGAGGATGACGCTGCTGATGACTCTGCCAGGCTGGGGGCAGCAGGACAGAGTTGTGGAGTGGAGAGTTGAAAGGCCCACGAGGAGTCGTGGGGCAGAAGCCCACGGCAGCCTGGTCAACACCCGTCGTCTGGGAACAACGGGCCTCGCTCGGCCTCTGCACTGTGAGAAGTTTTCATTTATCGTCTCTTAATTTAGTCTGGACACAGTGTGAAAATTAGGCGTATTTATTTTTTCCAGTTTGGCAGATGAGGAGACCAAGACTCAGGTTTAGGGAACATAAACAGGGTCACGCAGCATACACGTGGTGGAACCCAATTGCACAAACCCAAAGGGTGGGACTCGTTGTCAGCGCAGGTCTGATAGGATCAGTTTACGCTTCCCAGGGCAGCCACCCCTTGGTACCCACGGGGAGCCTCACAGCATGGTATTTGCATATGACCCGCGCACGCCCTCCTGTGGACTTTAGACCCTCTCTGGGTGACTTACCATACCTAGCTGGATGTCAATGCCACGTGAGCAGTTGTTACACTGTGTTGTTTAGGGAATAAGGATAAGGAAGAAGCCTGCGTTCAATACAGAGGCAGTTCTTTTAAGGGTGTCTGGCCTGCAGTGGTTGACTCCACAGTGCAGCACCTGCTCCTGGACGGCTGGCCTTGCCCTTGGCTGCAGCCACAGAAGGGAGCCCTCCCAGGGACAGCTTTGTGCATCCCTGGCAGCCAGCCGGAAGGTGGGGTTGGTTGCTCTGGTTCTCATTTTACAGATGCAGGAGCTGAAGTTCAGAGTCGGTGACAGCTCAGGGCCAAGCAGCCAGGGAGAAGGCAGCAGAGCCCTCGTGGCTGGCCCAGGCCGAGCTCTGAGCACTGAGCACAGCTTCCCCAGGGCCAGGGAGTCCCTGGACTACGGGAGCCTGGCTCAGGGCCAAGGGCACTGCGGAGGGAGGACTTTGAGCTGCCTTCTGCTGAGTCAGCAGAGGGGGCTGCGCACAGAGCCCGGGGCCAAAGACCAGGAATGCTGGTGACACGCCAAGAGAGAGGCTTGGCATGGCAGCTCTGGGTGCTGCCAGGCCTCGGACCCTGGACCTCGGAAATCTGCAGGCCACACTGTTTTGCAGGGCATGGGGTCAAAGTGACAGAAGACAGAGAGGGCAGAAGATCGTGCATTGCCCAAGTTCAGACATTCAGCGAAGGATTGATTGGTTGTTAGTGTTTTCGACAAGGCCGACACTGGAGACTTCATCTAAGAGATCCCTGGGCCTTTAAAGTCAAAGGTCAACAGCCACACTAAGGCTTTGAACCTGAGCTTCCCATACCCAGGTTGAAAGAAAACCTGTCCCTGGAGAGCCAGTAGACGCCAACATGCCTCAAGAGCTAGTGTAGCAGAGGGAGCTCAGCTTAGCTGCCCCTCTGCCTTTTTCTTGCTGTGTGGCTTTGGGCCAGTAGCTTCACCTCTCAGAGCCTTGATTCCCCAATATGTGATCAAGCATTTTTCAGGCCAGATGCTGTAGGTATCTGTTGAGTGAGCAAATAAGTAGATGAGTATGGGGCAGAGACCTTGCTAGTCCAAGCAGGCAATGACCACATTTGGATGGCCAACAATGGAGGCTCCCTTTAGGCGTAGAGAAAGGATTCTGCCACAGTGGTCTCCACAGACATGGCTTGAGTAACAAATGTTCCAGAGAAGCCAGGGCGAACCATCTCTTGGTCCAGAAGTTGTGCTCAATGATATCTATGCCATGCTCTTTTTGTTTTCCTTGTTTGGTGGGGCTGGGGCTGGAACCCAGGGCCTCGCACATGCCGAGCCAATGCTCCAGCTAGAACTACAGCCCCAGCCCTCCAGGGTCTCTTCCCTTCTTCTTCCCTATCAACACGGTCTCTCTTATCATTAAGAAAACCATTTCAGTAAAGGATGAACTTGCCATTTTAAACTCCTCGGAGTCCCTGGGCATCCGCGAGGACTTGTCCTGGCAGCCTCGCGTGCAGCGTCCTAGGGTTGGATGATGGAGTCATTAGCTCCCCGCTGGGTTGAATGAACCTGGGAGGGAGGCGGAGGCCGCGTCTAGACAGGCACAGAGTCCGGGAGGAGCTGAGGAAATGGGCAGGAGGCCGCCGTGGAGCATGTGCTCACTGGGTGTGTGGCAGCGAGGGCCAGCAGGTGCGCCCCACGGGGCCACCCAAATCCCAGTGCCCAGGACTGCCTGTGGCACTGTGCCCCGAAGGATGCTGGGGATGCGTTTGGGCTCAGTGGGAAAGTGGCCTGCTGATTTAAGAACATCTGCTGCGGGCGTGGGAGCGGAGTGCAAGGGCAGGAACGCTTTGCTCCCAGAGAGGCTGGAGAGGTGGGGGCCCATGTACAGCCTGCAGAAGGACTGGACTTGGTCATCGGAGCCAGACAGGCAGGATGGAGAGAGGCGGCGAGTCTGAGCAGAGCCGGGAGCGGGGAGCAGGGTTGGTGGACAGGGTGGAATGTCGGACCGCGCGTCTGCAGGGCTTACCCCATCCACTGCACGAAGGCCTTTGATCTTTCCTGGGGCACGATCCAACGTGCAGAGTCAAGTAAGCTGTGACAAGTCGCCAGGGGGAAATGTGACTTTGACGGAGCTTCAAACAAAAGCAGCAAATTGAGCTTGGCACCCCCACAGCAGGGCTACGCGGCAGTGCACAGCTCCACAGCGTCCGGCTCTTGGCCTGTGAAACGAGGTTCCAGTTTTCCTGGACGAAGAAGGCAACTGCGGCTCTGCTTGGCTGCAGAGCTTGCTGCGGTCGCCGCCGTGCCGTCAGAATTGGAAACCAGCCAAAGTCCGCGCGCTGCCCGTGGAGCCCAGCGGCCCTCTCCACGTGGAAGAGGGTCTCGCCTCCCTCTGCAGCGCGGCCTGCAGGCTGCACGGCCCCAGGTAGTGACAGCAGCCAACACGGGGCTCCCGCTGGCATGGGCCAGGCACCCTGGAGCCAAGCACGCAGGGGCCGTCTCCTGCCAACCCGAGTGCCCCTTCCAGTGACTTACTATCACTGGCCTCAGCAGCAGGTCGAGGCTGGTCGATCTCTTCAAAGACCAGATTAATCTTCCTGCTTGCACCATGTCACCATCTTCCAAATGTCCCCCAACCCTCACAACTCAGCTCTACGTGACCACCAGGCAGAACGTCGTAAAGAGGTGACCTGACCCCCCACCCACTGCTTTTCAGCCACACAGGTCTCTCAACCCCCGACTCCAGCCACCCCGCCCCAGTCCCAGGCCCCTCCTGCAGGACCCACCCCCTTCCCACTCACCCCCCACCCCCAGTCTGAGCAGTAGGCCAGCGTCGCCTGGCCCGGCCTCTCCTACCACGCTGTACAACTTTCAGAGCTCTCCATAATTGCATCTAAACACTAATTAAGATGCGCGCTTGTCACTACTTGAGGCCCACTCGACCGCGGGCTCGTCCCTGCTCTGCACAGTGCCTGCAGTGTGCGGGCCTGACACGGGGCAGGCTCAGCACAGCCCTGAGCAGACAGCGAGGCCGAGGGAAACCAAGGCTCAGCGGGACATCAGCCGACCAGGATGCCCACGCCTCCAGGCCTGGCTTTGCCTGGAGGAGGAGCAGCGCAGGGGGGTTCCTGCGTCCCTGAGCCCGCCCCACACAGTGTTTGGGGGAGTCGGGCCTGTCCCCGTCAGCACGCTGGGTGCTGGGAGTGCGGGTGCTGCCCCAGCAGCGCAGCCACCGAGCCTCTGGCGCCCAGGTCTCCAAGGCAGGGTTCCTGCCTGCTGCTCTGTCCCTCCCTGGCGAGGCCTGAGATCTTAGAATTTCACAACTGGAAACATTCACTGTTTTCTCCTTTAAAAAAAAAATGTGGGGATCCCTTCTGGCATCCTACTGGGCTTTGGGCCCTCCTCAAGGCACCAACCTTAAATACAGAGCCGTCTTGGGGCCGGGGTGGAGAGGCCTCCCCACCCACTTGGCAAGGCGCAGCTCCTGGGCTCTAGCTAGTCCAGGAAGGTGATGCCTAGGGGACAGACGGGACGGTCGCAGCCCAGCCTGGGTTCAGACCATGAGCAATTAGGCGCGCCCAGAACTAGACAGAGGTCACGGTGGCCTCAGCAGGCAAACCCTGACCACGACACCCTGATCTTCATGCTGCTGATGGCAGGTTGGCCCCTCACAGCGGTGAAACTCTTCCTCCTTTTCTGATCTTGGAAGAGACTCGGGGGAGCCAGTGACGTGGGAGAGATGGGCAGAGGCCACCAGTGTGGAGCAGTGTGCTCCCCTGGGCGTGGGTGGCCCCTGGGCCCGGTCTCAGCTGATGTTGCAGCCAGCGCACCAGTGAGCCCCGGCTCCCCGGCCACCTCTGCCAGGAGTCCGGCCACTCGCTCCTCTGCTCCTGACCCGGCAGAGGCTGGCGCCCGGGGCCGAGTTCTCGAGCTTCCTAGTGTTTGAGAGTCAGCCTTCAGGAGCCTCTCAGCCTCCGTTTCCTGATCTGTGAAATGGGGGGGTGAATGGCCTCCCGCTGAGGGCCACTGCGGGGACCCATGCGTCTGGCTGCCCCAGTGGGCAGGAGCGCAACAGGAACGGTGCTGTCCTTCCTAGACTTGGAACAAAAGGACCGGAAGGCTCTTCACATCTGGCCCAGCGGTCCCCAAACCAGGAGAGCCAGGACGGCCTTGGGTGGTTGTGGGGGGGCCATCTTTGTCTTTGTTTTAAGAGCCCTTCAGGGTTCACATCACCTCTGGGAGGAAGGTACGGAGATGCCCCACATGCCCCACCCTACACCTGGGTGGTGCTGTCACTGCGCCGACCCCGAGGACAGACCTGAGTCCTGTCTAGAGCCTGGGGCTTGGGGCAGATGGAAGGAACGAAGGACAAGGAAGGAGACGTAAGGAAGAACGGGAAATGTAGGTTTAGCCTGAGGTTCCACACACCTCTCCAGGCCGGTCCCTCCCAAGCCAGTCTCTCCCGGGCCTGTCCCTCCCCAAATTCTGGGACATCTGCCACTCTTAAAAGTCATCATAGATTCACTTCTGAAAGTTCCCTTGTGCGCGGTCAGACAGCGCATCATCAGACAGGTGACGTGATTCTAAGAAACCTGTAATCCAGGGGACTTCCCGGCATTATCTACAGATGGGATAACGGAGACGTGTGACCATGGTGTTTTGCTTGTGAAGTCACAGCATAAGTCAGCCACGTCAAGGTGAACGACTTGGGTGGCATTCAGCCCATTCCATGTTACAGGATCACTGTGTCCATCTCCTTCCAGAACCTCTTCTTCCCTCCAAAAGGTGACCCATTCCCTGCTCCCCCCCACCCTGGCCAACCGCTAATCTGCTCTGTCTCTGGAGATCTGCAAATTCTGGGCATTTCACACAAATGCAGTCGTACAAGGTGTGGCTTCCTGTGAAGGCTCCTTTCACCTAGCATGACGTTCCCACGGCTCAGCCGTGTTGTGCCGTGTTGTGGCCTGTGTCAGTATGACATTCTTTTCATGACCGAATAGTATTAGTCCACTGAATGACTAGGCCAGATTTTGTCTATCCCTTCGTTCAGTGGTGGGCAGTGGGCCGTTTCCACCTTCCTGCTACTGTGAAGAGGGCCGCCGTGACGTTGGCGTGCAAGCGTTTGTTTGAACACCTGTTTTCTCCTCTCTTGGATATGCCTGAGGAGAGGAATTGCGGGATCATGTGGTGACTCTATGGTTGCCTTTTTATCTTTTATTTTTTTGGTAACCAGGGATTGAACTCAGGGGCACTTGACCACAGGGCTACATCCCCAGCCCTTTTTTGTATTTGATTAGAGACAGGGTCTCACTGAGTTGCTAAGTGCCTCGCCATTGCAGAGGCTGGCTTTGGACTCGCGATCCTCCTGCCTCAGCCTCCCAAGGGCTGGGATTACAGGCACGTGTCACCGCACCTGGCTCTGTTTGCTTTTTGAGGAACCACAAAACTGTTCTTCACAGTGGCTAAAACAGTTCACGCTACCACCGGTGTCGTATGAGGGTTTTGATTTTTCCACATCTTTGCAAATACTCCTTAAGTCTCTTTTTCAGGCGGGTGATATGAAGACATTTCCCTCCACAGCCTGGAAGGATCCAACAGAGGAAGATTTTTTGTTGATGCTGAAGATAAATGGGCTGAACGGGATCATTGCTGCAGAGGGGTTCAAGAAGACGAGAGGCACATGCCCCTAAGACCACCCCCCATGAGGGATCCTCCAAAATAAGAAGTCCGTTAGGTGTTGGAGGAATGAAATGAGAAAAGAGAACTGTCTCTGTCATCGAGGCCCTGGAGGCTCTCTAGTGGGCTTGTCCCCTGGGTGAGGAGCTGCCCCACTGGGCAGTGTGAGTGGGAATCCAAGTGGGGGGAAAATGGTATTGTGGGTGGTCCTGCTTTAAACCTCAGCTCTCACCCACAAACACTGCTCTGGACACGTGGTCTAATCCTTGAACTTCAGTATCCACAACATACAACGGAGTGCACTGCTCTAGGACTCAGCGAGGCTACGCAGGACATGTACCTGGCACACAGCAGGTGCCTACTAAATGTAGGTCCCTCTCCTTGGTTCATTCTTTCAATACATTGTGAATTACTGGATAGAAGTACCACATTTACTGCTGTTTGCAGCCTTCTTAGCATCTAGCCCTACGTTGGGCACTTAGGAGATGCTCCATAAACATTTGAAAATGAATAAATTAAAAAAAAATGAAAATAACGATGAAGAGATAGATCTCCCCTGCAGAATACTAAACATCCTGGACGCTTGCTACGTGGCAGGCAAGGCCAAGGGCAGCGTCTCCTTTGACCCACCGGACATGACCTTGAGGAAGCAGCTCCTCGCCCCAACTCTGCAGAGGAGTCCTGTGTCCGGTTGTCACTAGGCTGGGAAGGGGCAAGCTGGGGTTTGGACCTAGGACGTCCGACGTCCAATCCCAGGTACCCCTCATCGCGTCCTGCCCCTCCAGGTGTGGCTAAACCCTTGGCTGACCACCCCGGAGTGGGAATCCTGTATCACAGCTAAAAAGAGCCCAAGGTGGGTGGTTGCCTGCTTGAGGCGAGGAGGCAGGCGTGCTCGCTGGATGTGCAGGGGAGATCTGAAGGTCTTGGGAAAGCAGCTCTCCTGCCCAGAGGTGACCTGGGTGTGGTGTGCCTGTCCCCTTAAGCACAGGTGGGCTCTCGCTGGGCACAGAGATGCCATCTTCCTAGTGCCCAGGGGTGGCACACATTGGAGGTTGGTTGCTACAGACCTCTCCTGGAGTCGGTGGCTTCTTCCTGCTCCAGGCCACCCCTTTGTCAACACCATGACACCTGGGAATTGGAATGAGGCGTGAGGGGGTGGCCTGGTGCTCTGAGTTGGTGCTGGGGAATGGAGTGGGCCTTTCCTGGTTCCCCAGAGACCTGTTTTTCCAGATCTGAGCAGATGGCTGAGCCGGACACAGCACCCCTCTCCTGGAGGCCGGGACCCTGGGCGCCGTCCTCCCTCCTCCCCCAGAGCACCGCCCTGGGCTCCCGTGCCCTCACCTCTTGCAGGGATGGGCCTGACGGCGGCTTTTCAGCCCTGGGCTGGGCTTGGACCCCGCCCCGGCTGCCCAGGTCACTCAGCTCCTCCTGCCTGGTCCCTCTGCCACTCCAGCTCTCCATGTACGTCAGGCTGCTGAAGAGAGAAGAATTAGCAGGTGTGCGTCACTTTGCGCTCGGGAGAGACTCAGCATGGTGTTCGTGTTCGTAAGGTAGCAACACTGGAGACGGCCGTGGCACAGCACTGCACAGGTGGCTGCTCTGGGCTCTTCTCCACGGCGGAGTTCACGCTAACAGGGACGGAGGAGAGGACGGAGGAGAGGAGCTCCTGCTTTGGGACCCTTCCATGACACCTCGCTGGCCCTCACCTCCATTCAGGCAGGCTGGTTCTCCACTGGGCACCTCCTCATGTTAGATGGAGGGGTCTCAGCTACCCCACTCCTCGGTCTATACCCAGAGGACTTAGAATCAGCACGCTGTAGGGACGCAGCCACATCAATGTTCACGGCAGCTCAATTCCAGAACATGCTGACCCACACCTGGGCATGTGCGTAGTCAGCAGTTGTCACTGTGACCAAAATACCTGACAGGAACGACTTACGGAAAAGTTTATGGGGCTCACGGTTTCAGAGGTTCAGTCCATGGTCAACTGACTCCATTGGTCTGGGTCCAAAGTGAGTCAGAACATCATGGTGGAAGGATGTGGGAGAAGAAAACAGCTCACCTCCTGGCAGCCTGGAAGCAGAGAGACAGACAGACAGACAGACAGACAGACAGATGGGGCGGGGGTGGGTTGGGGGGAGGAAGGAGCCGAGGAATAAGATACGTTCCCCTGGGCACACCTCCTGTGACCTTCTTCCTCCAGCCATACCCCACCTGCCTACAATTACCGTCCAGTGTAGTGTCCTTTCGAATTATTAATCCAGCAAATGAATTAACCCACTGACTAGGTTACAGGTCTCTTAATCTTATGTCTCCTCTGAACATTCCAGCACTGTCTATCACATGAACTGACTGGGGGATGCTTCTCATCCAAACGGTAACAGCGTGTTTTCAGTAAGCCCAGTTACCCAGCGATAGCTAGCCATTAAGCTTATCAAGATGGGCGTCGGAGATGTTTGTGCAACAGCTGAACGCAGTTTAATCATTAATGCTGTTTTCTTTCACAATTTCTCCGGTATAACCTGATTCCATTGGGAGGTGATCTGTCGGTGACACATATCCCATTTGCTCTTTAGACTGGACAGGTGAGGAGAGCCCAGGACTCAGGTGAGTGATGCTCGCAGCATTGGGCCTGCTTTGGAAGGGTGTCTGGGATGACTGAGATTCACAGAGCAGCTGGAGCAAGGGTTTGACAGGTGAGGGGTTTGAAAATCAGTCCTACGGGGGGCTGGGAAAGATTAAGCAAGAATATGCGCACAAGGTCAGCAGGGTGTCCTGACAGTGATACCACAGTGGGGCCTGTGCTGGGTGATGGTGGCTGTGGCGATTACTGCAGTGTCTGATACCCAGCGCTGTCACTCCCTCTCCGTCAACTCCCTCCTTCTTTTCTTTTGTCCTCCCTCCCTCCCTCTCTCCCTCCCTCTCTCCCTCCCCTCGTACTCCATTCCCTCCTTCTCTTCTACCTCAAAACTTCACTGTTTTTCGCAGTTTTCAATGTCTTCTTTTAGGATCAGCCTTAGTCATGCTGAAGTCAGCAGGGTCCCGGGAAGTGGCAAGTCAAGTCAGCCGAGCGCTGCTCAGTGGAGAACTCAGCCCGGGGCTGGGGTCTTCTGCTGAAAGCTGGTGGCCAGCACTTGTGGGAACCAGGTGGCTTAATTCGGTAGGGCCCATCTTGGGATGGACAGGGTACGCAGTGGCAGCACAGGCACCTCAGGGAAGGTGGCCTTCTGTCGCACATGCAGAGAGGCAGAGGAGCTGCGGTTGCTGTTCGCTGACTCTCTGGGCACATCCGAGCCGGCCGCGGCCTTTCCTTTACCTTCATCCTTGCGCCCAACACACGCTCTGCGGGAGGAGTTGACTCCAGGCTGCCTGGGCTCAGATCCAACTTCTGCGAAGGGTTCTGTGGGTGAAGTTGCTTCTCCCAGCACCATGTCAGAGGCAGGGGGTTAACGTCATTGTCGGCAGAAATGGTAGTAGCAGAGGAGGTTGTTTAACTATTTAACCCCCAGGACAGCCTAGGCGTGGGCCAATCAGACTGCCTGGAGCTGAGTTCTAGGCTCTGCCATGCTAGGTGTTAACCCTGTCCCTGCTGGACCCCAGGGAGCATCCTGGAGAGGGACGGGGGCTGCTGAGGTGGCAGGTGGGCACTCAGGGGATGGGGCAGGGGCTATTCAACCACGGGCACGGGGGCATTTTGTTCTAAAGAACTGGTCTGGCCGGACACGGTGGCACATGCCTGTAATCCCAGCACTTGGGAGGCTGAGGCAGGAGGATCGCGAGTTCAAAGCCAGCCTCAGCAACGGCGAGGTACTTAGCAACTCAGTGAGACCCTGTCTCTGATAAAATACACAAAAGGGCTGCGGATGTGGCCCAGTGGTCGAGTGCCCCTGAGTTCAATACCTGTACCAAAAAAAAAAAAACTGGTGTGGCCACACTGGTGGACACCGGCCAGGTCCCTGGTCTTGAAGAGCTGTTATCCGCGTTGTTCCCGCAGGCTGGGAAGACAGGGAGCTAACATTTCTGGACTCTTCACCATGCAGGGAGCGCATGCTTATTTATCTTTTGTATTTTATTTTATTTCCTTGCCCTCTGTTTAAGCCTTAGATGATTACTTTGAGGGAGCTTAGTGTTCTCTATTTAAGCACCGCGTGGGCTCTGATAGGTGAGTTAGCCATCCTCACCATCCTGAGATGTCATCTTTGAGTAAACCTGGAAGCACTGCCCCCCGTGGCCCAGGGAGGCCATCTGCTGTGCTCCTGGAGGGGATCGTGACGGCTCAAGGGCACCAGGCATCTGCAGTGTGCTTCACATCATGGACTCGCTTCCCCTCGCAGCAGCCCGAGGCCTCGGTCCTGTCGTCAGCCCCATTTGAAACAGGAAGGAAGGGCATGAGGGGGTTCAGGGTCTCCCCGTCCGGTTACTAGCTGCAGAACTGGGGTGTGAGCCCAGAGTCCCACTGCCCGTGCTGCCTGGGCACAGGCTGCCCACCTGAGGCCTCGAAGTGCCCCAGCAGGCAGCGGCCCGCCTGTCACGAGAGGGCGTAGGGTCCTGGGCGCTGCCGTGGTCTCTACAGGGTGAGTCCACGCTGAGGGCTCTGATGGGGGCAGCTCCCCAGGCAGTGGGGCCTCGGTGACATAGCCACCCTCTTCCTTTTCCTCCCTGGTGGTGGGGGAGAAAGACCAGAGTCGATCCTGCGAGAGAAAGAAGCATGGCCCCCCACCACGTCCTCCTGTTGCCCCCTTCCCAGTTTGCAGCATGTTCCTGGGAAGAGCGACAGCCGGGCATCCCGGGCTGCTCATCTCCCCGCACGCGGGCCTGACCGCGGGGGACTGTGAGCTCACGTCCAGCGCCCAGGCCCACGGGCCGGGGCCTTGTTTGTCACAGGGCGAGATTTAACACACTGTGATCTCCTACCGCCCACTCGGTGGCTTCTCCCGCCCTCCCTGCACTCATTCCTTCCCCACACCTGGGGCCACACCTGCTCTGACCTCGATTTCCAGGTGGCTCCACGTTGGAGGGTTGTGTAGAGCCCAGCAAAAGCCACATTCTGGTCATAGCGGGGACTGCGTCTCTCCCCACGGGTGAACCTGGGAAAGCTCTGGATGCCCCCATATTCTCTTCCACTGTGGAGCCACGCGGGGTCTCAACGCCAGCCACGGCCACCTGGGCGTGGGTGTTAAGGAGGCTCCCTGGGTTCCCTAGTGACAGCTCCTCGCCTTCCCTCCCAGCCCCCTGCTCTTTCCCCTTCAGTCGGTCGCTTCACCTCACACTTCACGGGGACGCCATTGGACTACAGATGGCGTTAGACAGGGCGGAGACAATGTTAGAAGACGGGACCCCTCGCACAGAGCGCCTGCTTGCCCACCTCCGGACCCGAGGTCTTTGCCACGCTTACCCATGTTCTGTCCTTGACCCCCCTCGCCTCCACCTGCACCCCCACGCCTCCTCCCGGCTGAAGCTCTATGAAGACCTGTGCGCTCGGGCTCCTCCTCCAGTGCCCAGTCCCTCCGGACCCTGTAACGGTCACCAGTGGCCGCTGTGTGGTCAAATGCCCGGGACACTTTTCATTCCTCTTTCTTGACTACCCTCAATCAGTGTTCGACACAGATGACCCTCAGGTCCTCTTAACCTCCTGTCTTCTCATTCCCCACATTTGGCTTCACTTATTTTTTCCAACTCGGGGTCCTTTGTCACTTACCATTCCTTGTCTTCCCTCCAGAATGGGTTCCTCAGGGGTCTCCTCTTTCTACACTCCTTCCCTGGGTGGCCTGACCCAGTCCTGTGTCACTAATTCCCATTTAGTTCATGTCCACCCAGACGACAGCTTGAGCACCACTCTTATTTCCAAGTCCCCAGGTGACATTCATACTTAGATGTTCCACAAACTGAAGACAGTACTTCTAAACAACTCTTCTCTCCGCCTCCCCACAGATATGTCACTTTCTGAGTCTTCAATAGCCCAGTGAATGGTAGTTGACATTCAGTGGACACCAAGGATCTGCCAGGCCTCTCCCAGGGCCACCTGAGTTCAGGATTCCTCAGCTAACAATCACAATATGAGAGAAAGGCAGCTGCCATTGACTGATTGACAAGGGCACAGACTTGTGAGTTAGTGACGTGCTCTAGGTCCCAGGAGCCAAGCCTGGATGGAGATCCAGGTCTCTGAGCTGATGGCCTCACTCTTTCCACTCTTCCATGTCTTCATCCTTAGGCACGTGTAGGGCCACCATGTTGCACAATTCCAGGGGAAAGTCACAATGTCATCTGTGTGAATGGTGGTCCCTGGAATGGCACAGTGACAGCCATTCACACGAACTAGAATGGGAACGAGCCCCAGGAGGCAGGCAGGGTGGCAGCCACAGATACCATCACTCAGCTCCCCCGTCCCTGCATCTGACCCCATTTTCTCCTTCTTTCCCTCTCCTCCTCCCCACCTCACCTCTTCTGCTTACCACGCATCTCTTCAGCTGGCGTTCAGTCTGACTGGGGACAGAGACGAGTCACTGCAGCCCTCAAGTATGAGAAGCAGGGGAGAGGGTGACTCGGGGTTCTGCGGGGAGGCAGAAGCCATGGGTGTGCAAGTCCTTCCTGTCTTCGTCTCTCCCCCACTTCCCTGGAACGGCTCAAGCAATGGTAGGGGCTGACAAGCCCAAACCCACAGGCGAGCCAGCAGACTAGAAGTTGCAGCCATGCTGAGGCGGTGCTCTCGTTCCAAAAGATTTCTGTTACAGTCTCGGGGCTGACTTCCTTCCTCCTAAGGGACGTCAGCGGCTTCTCTCCAGGTCTTTAGCTGAGTGGACGAGGCCCGGCACATCATGGAGCGCCATCTGCTTTGCTCAAAGCCAGCTCACTGCCCGTGCGACTCCTATCTGATAGACACCTTCACAGCACATCTAGACTGTTCTCTAGACATTCGCTAAATGACAGCACCATGGCCGAGGCAGGCTGATGGGTAAAATGAGCCTCACAGGTAGGGACCGTCCCCGATGAGAACTCAGACACAGCACCCTTAGCCCTTGCAGTCCTCTGGCTGTGAGCTCTGGGATGTACTTGAGGAAGAGAATTCCATTTCCAGAAGGAACCGATAGATGATCAGAGGAGGTGAGCCCTGCAGGGGAGACAGGGGGAAAAGGGAAGGACCCTCCAAGCCCAGCAGCCTAAGCTGTGGCCCAGAGGCCTGCAGATGTCGGGAAAGTAGGCCCAGGGCTGGAGCAGCCCTCCAGGTGGGCTGGGATGAGACAGGTCCTGCAGCAACACTAAAGTGGGGCTCAGGCAACGCACCAGCCAGCATCCTTGTCAGGCAGCAGAAATGGCTTCTAGATGCAATCAATCCACAGGAACAGTGTGTCCTTCCAGGCTTGTATTTTCTGCCTTAGGAAGAAGAGCATTCGGAGTCGATTATTCTTTTTTTTTTTTTTTTTTTTTAATTTTAACTCTACTTGGATACTTGAGACCCTTAAGGCTTAATTCCTTTAAAAAAAAAAATTTTTTTTTCAATTTAAAGAACTTGTCTAGTTATAGAAGCATTTTATTTTCAGGGTAGAAAATTGGAAAACTAGGAGAAAACAATAAGATATAAATTAGCCACAATACCACAGCCAAGGGAATAACTGCAGGTCACGTCTGGCTGTGTCTGAGCTATTTTCTATGCACATGTGTCTGTTCCTGATCATCTCCACTGTCCTCCTGCCCTCCCTGTGCTGGGCCACCACTCACCTTCCATACGTCAACACGCTCTCTGAATGCTCTTCTGAAGTTCCTCTCCTCCTGCACGGCAGTTCCAGGAGGACAGGGGAGGACACCTGGCTCAGGATTGTATCTCCATAGCCTATACCAGGGACTTTATATCTGTTGAATAAATAATGCATAAATACTACATTTTAAATTGAACTAAGAAGACACTTAAAATTTAAGCACATATAATGTTTCCTTGTGTAAACCTATTAATAAGTACATAAATTTTTAGCATTGAAAAAATCCATATTATTTATACATCTTTCCTTATTTGTCAACCGAGAATGTATTCTGAGCATCTGTCCCTGGCATCAAATGTCCTTGTAGAACACAATGTTTAAGGACTGCATGAATTTCTATCATGAGAATGTGCCAACATGTAGTTGAACTTTCCTGCTAGACATTTTTTATTTTTCTTTTTTAAAATACCTTTTCTAATACACACACACACACACACACACACACACACACACACACAAATGCTGCACTGAGTATTTTGGACTTAAATCTTTGTGCACATTTTTGTCCTGCTGTAGGATAAATCTTGTCAAACGAAGTAGTTGGGCCGAAGGGCATAGAAACACATTTCCAAACTCCAGAAAAGCCGCGCAGTTTCCACTTCCGTCCCGCCAGCCATTAGGGTGACGATGTTGGTGATCGTCTCCACTTGACAGGCTGCGAGATCAGCACTTGGTTTTCCTTTCCACCGATTTCATTCTCACCCCTTGGAGACAGACAGTCTAGCATTTCCGAAATGTGCTCCTTCTGAACGAGAATGGTGTGCGGTGCAGCCTGGGTCTAGGCCCCCAGGCAGCTCAGCCCAGCCCCCATCCCATACGTGGGCCGGAGAGGAGCAGGCAGGTGCAGGTCCCCAGGGGGTCGGGCCCGGGCGAGGACACTGCGGTGTCTTACACTGGGGTCCTTGGCACAAACATTGGGAAGGCTGTTGGGGCCACCTGCTGTGACTTGCCATCTGTGGCAGCAAGTGTCTAATGGCTTCCTCCCTTTCCTCTTGCTCAGCAACAACATCAACAAGTCCAGAATCTGAAAAATAAACCATGAAGCTCAGTGAAAAGGACACAGCAGAAAACAAAGAAAACGAGTCGACAAGAAAGAAAGCGGTCAGTGCTGGTTTCTCCCTCCCGTGGGCATTCTGGTGGCCTGGGCAGTCCCTCCTGGCCCCCTCACCCTCCGTCCTCCAGGGTCGGGGTGAGGCCAGCAGAGAGAGGAGTGAGCGAGGGCCGGGAGCGAAGCCCCGTGGGAGGAGTTGGGGGAACTAGAGCATGTGGTGGCCAGGCTCGGAAGACGGGCGCATCCACGTCACTGATCGGCTGGTGGCTTTCTGGACTTGGGGCAAGGTCATTCTTAAGGTCATTTCTCAATGAGGGGACATTGATGCTGACAATGATATGTCATCGTCCTTATGGAGACACCGAAACCCATTCCCTGCTCTCCCAGGGGGAGCCAGTCTTAAACCTCTGTCCCTCTGTGCCTTGTCACCTGACATGGGTATGGATGTGACCACAACTTGTAAGAAAAGATGTCCAAACCTCGATTTGGCAGGACAAAGATGCACACAAGTCTACTTATCAAATTGCCAGGCTAGTGTGCAATTGTCAAGCTGGGCATTATGGGCCCCATACAGTGTGTAATGAAGGTTCGGGGCTTGAAGCCACCTGCCTCAAGTCACCCAAGGACATGGGAGAATTGTATTAGGTAGACAGCAATTCCCTCTAAGGGGACACTGTATCTTTTTGTGCTTATCGCAGGTGAGCCAGGCGCCCGCTGCCTAGGCGTTTGGCGTAATGAGGGGGGGGAGGGAGCCATGTCAAACATTCGGGTTAAATGATACTCCATAGAAAGCTCCTCTTTCCCCCGACACTTCCCTGCTAGAGAACTGTCACCATCTCTAAGTCGAACTTCTAGCCTTAGCACTGTCCTCTGGATGATTTGAGTTCAATAGCAAACATGTGTCCAGGGACCAGAGGCTGAGGACAATGAGAGTTTGCTCAGGCTGCCGTGGCAAAGACCCTGAGGCAGGGTGGCTTAAACAGTGGAACCTGTGGTCTCGCTGCCCTCTAGGCTGGAAGTCCAAGGTCAAGGTGTTGACAGATTGGTTCCTTCTGAGGCCTCTCTCCCGGCCTTGTAGATGGTGTCTTCTCCCTTGTCCTCACAGGGTCCCCTGTGTATGTGCGTCCTAATCTCTTCTTACAAGGACACCATGCAGACTGGATTAGGGCCCACCCCACAGACTTCATTTTGACGTACTACCTCTTTAAAGCCCCTGTCTCCACATACAGTCACATTCTGGGATACAACTTCAGAGATTAGGACTTCAACATGTGAGTCAGAAGGGCCCGAGTCAGGGCAGGGTAGGCGAGTGTCTAGTGAGCGCTCGGCCAGGGCTCGTAAATGGGTGTGTGAGGAAGCGCGCGGGGCTGAGGGGGCTGGCCGAGTCCAGCCCCAGATCACTGGGGAACATAGGTTCCACCATGCCCCGCCCCCAGAACACCTAGGTCCTGCTTCATGCCACACCTGTGCTGCGAGTCCAGCTTCTCTAGGGTCCACGGCAGAGCACAGGGCCACGTGCCACACGGGACAGGAACTGTGCTGCGAGTCCAGCTTCTCTAGGGTCCACGGCAGAGCACAGGGCCACGTGCCACACGGGACAGGAACTGTGCTGCGCGTCCAGCTTCTCTAGGGTCCACGGCAGAGCACAGGGCCACGTGCCACACGGGACAGGAACTGTGCTGCGAGCCCAGCTTCTCTAGGGTCCACGGCAGAGCACAGGGCCACGTGCCACACGGGACAGGAACTGTGCTGCGAGCCCAGCTTCTCTAGGGTCCACGGCAGAGCACAGGGCCACGTGCCACACGGGACAGGAACTGTGCTGCGAGTCCAGCTTCTCTAGGGTCTACGGCAGAGCACAGGGCCACGTGCCACACGGGACAGGAACTGTGCTGCGAGTCCAGCTTCTCTAGGGTCCACGGCAGAGCACAGGGCCACGTGCCACACGGGACAGGAACTGTGCTGCGCGTCCAGCTTCTCTAGGGTCCACGGCAGAGCACAGGGCCACGTGCCACACGGGACAGGAACTGCAGGGGATTTGGAGGCTGACGGCTCCAGGCCCTCCCTGGACTTTGGTTCTTCCTGCTGACACAGGACTACCAGCTCCCCCAGGGATAACAGGGTGTGAGCACTTGGGAGAGAAGTGTAGGTGCAGGAGACGAGGGGGAGGTGCAGGTTGTGGGGAGCCCTGGTTGCTACCTCTGGTTTCTGGAGGGGCTCCACGTCCTCCCTCGGGCTTTCCGCCCAGCTCTGGGGCCCGCTGCGTTGACTGCCTGGTTCCTGGCTCCTTTAGAGCCTCCAACTCCAGGCGGTGCCTCCCTGACACTGTCCCAGGGAATCCTCTGCCCTTGCAGGCATGTGGTAACCAAGCGCTTCTCTCTGAAGGCAGCCAGGTGGCTGGAAACCAAGTCAAGAAATAGCCCGTGCTCGCAGGGGAGCCCCCCACCGACCAGTGCACAGAGCAGCCAGGGTTGCACTGGGCGGCTCCTGTGCTCGGGGGGGGGGGGGGGCAGCTAACTGTGGAAGACCACTTCCCATTTGCTCAGAGCAGCCGGTCTCCTGCTGCAGGGCAGCAGGGGGCACTGAAAGCTTCCTTGTGGACGTGCCATCAGGAGCCCTGTAGGAGCCTTAATTAAGGAGATATTTAAGATTGTGGTTAGCTGTGAGTCATAAGCATTACCACCTTTTATGGTCTCATGAGACTTGGCCCGGGGTATTGTGGATCGGGTCAGTGGGATTTTTTGGGGGAGTGTTTGTAAGAGTGTAGATGGTGTAAGAGTTGTTGTTAGAGCCAGAGAGAGAAACTAGCAGAATAAAGAGCCTGTTTGTTTCCAGTCCGCCTCTGAACTTATTCCTGCGGCTTTGTTGCTCCAAGCGGCAATCGCTTTGGGTGGCGACAGACCCCCAGTGCTCCCCCTCTTCCTTTTTTCTTTCCTTTTTATTCTTTGATGTGTGCTTTTCATTAGACCCAGTTTGCTGGCTTCTGCCTCTTGTCTGTGGCCTGAGCACTCTGAATTCACCAAGCATGCCTCCCTCTGTCCCTGCCCAGCCTCTGTCCCTGCCCAGCCTCTGTGTCTGCTGTCTGCTCCTGGAAGCAAACAGTAGAGGCCACCTGTCCTTGCCATCATGAAGCTCCTTCTCGGACATTTGGGGTGGATCAGCCGGGTGGGGAGTCAATTCTCACTATGTCATGGTGAGCACGAGGTCCCAGCCTCTGGGCTGCTCTTACTGAGCCAGCCGGGGTGGCCCGAGGAGGGGCTCCCTCAGCCCGGGGCAGAGTCACAAGAGGGGCATTCTTTTCCTTCCAAAGCCACAGCTCCTTTGTTCTGGGGCTGCAGCGCTGCCCTAGCACGTTTCCCGCACGCTGTGAGGGGTGGGGCCGGCCTCAGGATTTCTATTTAAGCCTCAGAATGCCTCCGCAGGGCGACTGGCGTGAGACCAGCAACCCATTCTGCCCTGGTAAGTGGCAGCTCAGAGAAGTCAAGTGCCTTGCCCGGAGCGGAGGAGTCAGGGCCTGAACACCGCCTGAGCCAGTTATGAGACCTCTCCCTGCCCTGGTGATGAGAAAGGTGCCCTGGGCTTATGCCAGTCTCCCCACCTCTGGAATGCCAGCCTTATTAAGAGAGAAAAGTAAATGATGACAAAGAGAAAATCCATGCCCTGGGTGAGACCCCCCCAGAGGACAGACTTCCTTTTTAGGGTTTTTAGTTGCTGGAATGGCTTAGGCACAGGGAAGGGAATGTTGCCCGTTTCCTGTCCTGGCATGACCCAATTGCCCCATTTCCTGCTCGGGCGCTCCGGGCCTCTTCCAGTGGACTCTGCCTCCTCATTCACGGAGATGCCCTGGCAGAGTCCGGGGCCTGGCCGAGCCGTCAGCTGGGCCACCGCGGCCCACAGTAAGGACAGGAAACATGGACTCCAGGGAACTGAGCTCTGCTCCCCTGACACATGGCAGGAGCTACCTCGGGCCTCCCGGCTCAGGCAGGGAGCTGCTAGAGTGTCACCGCCAGAGGAGGAAGAGCGGGCCGCCGGGTGGGAGGAGAAGGAAGGTAAACACAGAACGGCCTCGGCTCCGGCCTTGGTGCACAAGGGCGGGCTGTGGGGAGCACAGGTGTGGGTGGCCGCTGCCGGACGGGTCTCCACCCCAGCCTGGCAGCTGTGTGGCTAAAGGGCCTGGGCTCTGAGTTGGGGAGGCCTGGGCTTAGGCCAGGTGCTCTGACCCTCGTGACCTTGCGTGGCACTGCGCTCTGGGCCCTGCGTCCCGGGCAGGCTCCTGGCTGCCTGGCTGTGCCCAGGGAACGTCCTGGTGAAGCCCTGCCCTGTGCGTGCTCCGCTGCCCCTTCTCCCCTTCCCAGAGTGGCGCAGGGAGCAGCATGAGCTGTCAGGTGCCAGGTGGGGGAGGTAGCAGGCTGGGAGGGCCACCCAGGGGAGGGGCTCCAGAGAGAGCAGCTGAGGCAGGGGGGTGGGTGGCTCCCACCTGCCCTTCTCCACCCTCTGCCAGGGGCCCTCACACCAGGAGCTCCCATTCTGATGGGTGCAGACGAGAGGGAGGAGACCATGTCCTCTAAGGTGGCCAGGACTGGGAGCCAGGGTTTGTAGGGCCCAGACCAGACGCCCAGCACAGCTGGTGCTGGTGGCTCAGGGGAACTGGCATCTAGGCCAAGACCCAGAGAATGAGCTCAGAGGGAACAGGTGATGGGGGCTGAGAGCTTTTTCTGAAGGGGGATTCTGTCCCGTCGATGAATCTCATTCAGCGCAAGCTGCTCGGACTGCAGAAAACCATTCCGGCCCTGCGCAACACCAGGCCCCTCCATAAGCCCTTGCTCAGCCCTCCACCTGCTCCCCAGCACCTGCTGAGCACCTCTTCTGTAGGATCAGAGCCCAGAAGCAAAGAGCAGGGAGCACAGCAGCTGCCCTCCACGAGGAAGAGCCCTGCCACCGTCCAGCCCTGGCCACTGACACTCGTGGGACCCAGCAAGTGCCAGGCTCTCTTCTGACCAGCAGACGGGGATCCTCCAGGTCCATAGGACGCCACTGTCTTCCCAGCCAGGCTGCCCGGGAGCACGGAAGCCCTCCTGCTGCCCTCAGCAAGCGACCTGGAAGCAGCTACGCTCATTGTTTTAGCTACATGTGGCAAGTGTCTGGCCCAGACAGGTGCTCACCAAGCACTCTGCCAGGCACTGTTCTGAGAGCTTTCTGGGTGTCATCTGGAACCCCTCCATCAGTCCCCGTGCACCCTATTGCACGAGTGAGGAAAGGGGCACAGAGCTGTCTGTGGTGCTGCCTGGGGTGGGAATTGGAACCCCGGTGGTCACTGCGGCACGCTCCCCCTACCCCCACAGCTGACTGCACCTGCCTGCAAAGGGCATTCCAATATCATTGCCATCTTCAACATGAGGAAACTGAGCAGCCCTGCAACAAGCCAAAGGTTACACAGGCGTACGTGGTAGCTGAATGAAAGAGATCTATGTTCAAACAAGGAGGAGGAGCTTTCGGGAGGCTGCGGGAGGAGAGTCGCTGGCTGTGAGTCGCAGATCTGGCGGCTGCTAGGAGGGGCAGGCACTTCAGGTGGACCAAGTAGAGAGAACTCTTGCCTGTCTGTTTGGGCAGCAGCTGAACCGGAAGGAGTGGAAAGAGAGAAACAAAATGAGAAAACACCTTTCTGAACACTGGTGACATCTGGCAGCCACTGACCCTCACAACCTGGGCAGCAGTGTGGCGTGTTAGTAAGACCCCTTTTACAGGTGTGCCGGAGTCCAGCCCCAGCAGGGCATTTGGGGAGTCACAAACGAATGATGAGGAGTCGGCGGTCGGAGGTGGAGAAAACAGTGCACAGACACGAGAGTCAGAGGCTGAAATCCTGATTTTTACTTTCTCATGGCATGGTTGATATAGCATAACAAAGCTTTGAGGTTACATCAGAAGAAAGCTAAGAAAAATCACAGTCATAAAATCCAGGAAAGTAGCAACATCTGCTGATTACATTCCAGACATTTTGATCTTTTACCCAGTATATTTCAAGGTCTTACACACTATCTGAATGTTTTACATCTCTGCCAAACTTTATCTGTAACCAGTTTAGGTCTGATTCACTCCTTATGAGCCATGGACTCTCTGAAGTCATTTCTCTGTACCACCTGTTTATCTGTCTGATTGAAGTTAATTTTTCCCGCCTGGTTTTATAGCACTATGGAGTTTCTGCTTAAATTTATATTCTATTAATTCTAACTACTAGTCCTAACTTAAGGTCATAACGTCCTTGCTATGCCCAGGAGGGGAGAGAAGGAGGGGTTGGAGTCTTAGGGCCTTGCAACATAGCCATCCTAAATTTATCAAAGAAAACTCTGGGACTTTGTACTTTCGTATCTGAGCTCACAGAACCCTCCTCGCTGCAGTTTACACACGTGGTCTCATTCCCTAGAAAAATTGCCTCAGACTTAGTGGTCATATGAGCTGTAAAGAGAATTTCAGGAACAGAAAAGACAGTGACAAATCGTCCCAGCACTATCTTTATGCCTCATCTCCCTAGAGGATAATCGCCTTGCGTCATCCACCCTCGGAGAGCCTTGCTCATCCACAGGTCAAGAGAGAGATGTGGCACAGGTGGGCAAGCTGAGACCCAGAAAGGTCACCCCGCTTGCTCAGGCTTCTGCCGCCGCCGTGTGGAGGAGCAGCCGCTGCTGGAGCCCCTCTAGAGGAGGTTGCCGCGGTGGTGGAGAGGGGAGTTGAGATGAGGGAACTGCGTCCCTTCCCAACAGTGTGGCTGACTCGGGTTCCCCTGTCCTGCTCCCTGCTGCCAATGCTCCCAGAGCTTCATCAGGGCCTGGCACCCGGAACACGCCCACACATGCACGCTCAGTTGTAAATGGTGGCCAAGAAAGTGTCTTCCAGAGGGCCTGGTCCCTATCCCCCTGGCCCACGTTTCACAGGGCAGCCTGGGATGGTCAGCCTTTGTCAAGGGGCCAGATGTTTCTGGCCTGGGTGGCCATCCTTGGATGGAGCAGCAGGGCAGGCCTCTGTGGGGCAGATGCCTTATCCTCAGCACCAAGTCCTCTATCTCTCAGTCTGCAGGTCCTCATTCCAAGGTGCTTGGACCAGGCTGTAGATCCATGCCAGAGAGTGAGCGTGTGTGCATGGGCGTGCCCCTGTTCCACAACACGCAGGCAGGTGGAGTTCGGGGTGCTGGGGGGGGGCACGCAGCAGTGACCACCAGGGCTCCAGTCCCACCCCAGCTCTGTGCCCCTTTCCTCACCTGTGCAATAGGGTGCACGGGGACTGATGGAGGGATTCCAGATGACGCCCAGAAAGCTCTCAGAACAGTGCCTGGCAGAGCGCTCGGGGAGCCCCAGCTGCTGCCCGACAGCTTAGTCTAGCTTTGCTCTTCACTCCTGTCTGCGTCAGACACTTGCCACAGGTAGCTAAAATGATGAGCTGCTTCCGGCCGCTTGCTGAGGGCAGCGGGCGGGCCTCGGTGCTCCCCTGCAGCCTGGCTGGGAAGACAATGGCGTGCTGTGGACCTGGAGGAACCCTGTCTGCTGCCCCCTCCCCATTTCCATCTTCTCCCTCCACCTCCCGATGGCCACTCATAAGGAAATTCTCTCTGGGAGGCCCCCCAGCTAAGGGGGACCGTCCAGGCTCTGCACCCAAGGCCCCGCTCTGATGTGCTGTCCTCTCCCTTCACAGGCCTGGTCCTGCTCCCTCGTCGCGGCCTCCCTGGCGGGCGCCTTGGGCTCCTCCTTCCTCTACGGGTACAACCTCTCCGTGGTGAACGCCCCGACCCCGGTGAGTGTCCGCGCGGAGTCCGCCCGGCAGAGGGCGCTGCGGCCCCGCGGAACGCTTTGCGCAGCTCTGCTTGGGGCGTTCCCATCTGCGACCCTCTGTGGGCTGGTTGATCCAGACCTTGTGTGGGACGTTAAGGGTCAAGGAGACACAGAGACCAGCGCCCGCCCTCTGGGGGCAGATGGTGATGGTGTCTCTGTGTGTGTGTGTGTGTGTGTGTTGGGGTTCAGATCCTTGTGGCTGAAGTGTGGGTATCCCGGGGCCGTGCTGGGAGGCGCCCCTGCAGGCGGAATCCTGAGGACTCTAATGCTGGGAAAGGAGCAGGGAAGACCTTACACGATGGAACTTGCGCATTTCTTGACTTGATCTCTATTATCTTCCCATCATCATTCCTGCACCTAAGACCCATCTGTGGCTTTTGCTTCCTCCTGACATCAGTGCTAGGTGCAGATGCCCCAGGCCTCCCTTACAGGTGCCGGGGTGCAGTGGGTTTGTTCCCCTCCCTAGGGAGTTGTTAGGGTGCTGCTCGGCTTCTGGGTGGCATGGAAGTGTGAGAAGGTCCCCATGTGGTGATGGCTGAGCCCGGCCTTGGAGGTGGAGAGCTGGCAGCCAGGCCTGAGGTCTGGGAACACCGGCAGCCCCGGTGGCTGGAGCCCAGGTGTGTTTGGGGGTGCACAGGGCTAGACAGTTTCATGCTTTTCCTTGTTCGGGGGGCCAGCACCCCTGCTTGCCAAATCCAGGAGAGCTGGGGCCGGTAGTTTCCCAAAGGAGCCCTGGGATTTTGTGGAGGTTCCATTTGTGCAGGAACAGTTAACAGTTCTGTCAACTGTCCGGCGTTTTGGAGATCTGTGAGGTTTGATCTGGAAAATTGGCTGTGTGCCGAAAAGTGCTTGAAGACTAGGGGACTGGTGGCTTCTCCAGGGACTCGGAGCAATCAGCATTTGGCTTTGTCATTGTGTGTCATCCTGAGCAGGGGATCTGGCTGGTCCTGACTCGTCTCTGAAAGAGGACTGGAAATTTGGACTCTGCTTCATCCATCCAGGGTGTGGGAGCCTTTGCATGCACAGCTTGTGGAGAAGACCTGGGAAACTTGACCTTGGAATAGCGCGCTGTGTGTTTCGACAGTGATTGTGGGGACAGGAGGGAGGAGCAGTTCTTATTCGTTCGTTCATAGATTGATTGAGCACCTATCACATGCACCGGGCTGGGAATGGGACAGGCAACTGGAGGGGACAGCATCTGAGCTGCGCCCTGACAGACAGGTAGGATTTCCTCTGATGTGAGAGGGAGAGGTGGGGAGCTAAAGCACACACACTGTCTGGGTGTGTCACGATGGTGGCATGTTGGGGACAGTTAGTAGAGGTGTGATGTGCTAATACCTAGCGGGGTGGGAAGATGGGATGGAAGAAGAGGTGGGAGTCGGGGGGAGACCTCAGTTCTCGGCCGAGAAGCAGGATTATAGTCTGGGTGCCGAGGAGCCACGGCAGGTTCAGGAGATGGGACGGAGGAGCAAGATCAAATTCACACCATCCAAGTTACCTCCATTTCGCCACAAGGAAAGTTTAATCAAATTGCTCAAGATCACGCAGCTAGGAGAAAGAGGTGCTGGAATTCAAACCCAGCTCTGCCTGAATCCAACCCGTGCCCTTTCCACCCCCGTCATGGGCCACAGGGCCAGGACCCCGCAGCCAGGACCCCACGGCCTGGCATTTTGGAGACTTGGCATGGTCAACTAAGGCAGGGAATCAGCCAGGGGAGGTGGGAGGGGCCACAGTACAGCGAGTGGGCTGTCCCCTGCCATGCCCACCACCCCCGTGCCTGGGCTGGTTCTCCCTACAGCACCTCCAGGGTCAAGGGCAAGTTCCGATGATGCTCAGTGGCATTACAACAGGGACCCGAGATTGACAGGACCGTGCCTGACCCTCCTTCTCGTGGAGCCGTTCCTGTAAAGAGTGTGATCCAACAGAAAAACCAAAGGCAGCTTCATTATTCGCCGACCGGCCCCCTAGCCTTCCCGCCCTGTGGAGGCGTGGGTCATTGTAGCCCCTTTCTCTGTCTGAAGGCCCTAATGTCACGGGTTTCTAAATGTTTCATGGGGTAGGCCTCATGGGGGGGTGCCGCCTTCACTGGGCATCTGCCGCCTTTACTGGGCGTCTGCCTTGTTTCTGTCCTGTGGTCAGGTGGTTGTTGGGAAGGTGAACAGGACACACGTCCGTCCACGTCTTCCAGGTGCCCCAACACCAGCAGCAGTGACGGACACTTCAGAGTTCACCAGACAGTGAGAGGCGGGCTGCGGTGGCCTGTGGAGGGACTTCATGCTACCCGGGGAGTCGGAGGGCCTCGCCTGGGCTTTCTGGGCATGGTGAAGACCTGGGAGTAGCTGTGTGGGTCCAGGGGGGTGAGGGAGGAGGCAGGAAAGGGGGCTGGGGCCAGCTGGAGAAGGGTTGTGAGGGCCAGGCCTGGGGCAGGATCCAGGATGCCCGGGCTGTGAGCACAGAGGCGGAGGAGGCAGGCTGAGGGCCAGCCTCACCCCGGGGCCCTCCCGGGCAGAACCACCCAGCGGGAGCCAGCAGGCCTGCACAGGAATCCCGGCTCCACGCGGAGGTGCCTCTGCGGGGCGGTGGTGCGTACTCTGTGAGCCAGCTGTGAGGAGGCAGGAGCTCAGCCCCGTGTCCAGCGGTCACTCTTTCCTTGCAGTAGGCAGAGGGCTGGGAGCGAGGCTGCCCTAGAACCAGGGGTCGGGAACGGAACAGGGACTCTGAGGAACGGAGTCCAACACAGGCCAGAGGGGCTGAGCCTGGCAGGGCGTGGGGCACTGGGCTCTCAGGAGAGAGGAGGAAGGCCTGGGGACACAGAGATGCCCATGCTAGGGCTGGGACGGCTGCCCACAGAGACAGCACCTAAGGTTGCCACCAGGGGTCGCTGTTGGAACCGAGAGGCCACAGGGACACACCCTGGCATTAACACAGGCACCGGCTCCTCAGGCCCCTGCTCAGCCAGCCTGTGCTCGGGGATCACTGTGGGTGCAGGGTATGGGCAGGGGCCGCCAGGCCGGCCACTATGCACGGATACACACGCTCATCCCAGGGACAGTCCTGTGGGAGCCACAGCTGATCCCCCTGTGTGGAAGGGGGACTGAAGCAGGGGAGGGTCACACAGCCAAGCTCCGAGGCGGGCACACTTCCCCTCAGTGCAGCACCCTACATCAACCTGCGGCCTGTCCACACGGCTCTCAAAGAATCCCCAGAATCTGACTGTATTGGACCCCGCTGGAGAATACGGGGTGTCTTGTGCATCCACAAGCGTCTGGACCACTTTGGTCCCGTGGATGTGAGCTGAGTGTGCGTGAGCCGCGTGTGGCCTGTCCTCGGGGGACCCCATGGTCTTCAGTTCTCTCTTTCCCCCAGTGGCACAGGAACAGGACAGGACTGTCTCCCATCCTAGGATTTGCAAAAACCCTCAGGAAATTTTCATTGTCTTTGGCTTTTGAGAGCTGGGCTCCTGTGCAGGGGCAGGAGTTGATCGCCTCGATCGATCCCAGCTGCTTCCTGCCTAGCTGTAGCCCGGCACACCATGGGGTCTTCTAACTGGCTTCCCTGTCTCCACCCTGACTCTGCGGTTCATTCTGCACTGGGGCCAGAGGGACCTTTGACAGATTGAGGTGGATCATACTGCACCTCCGCTCCGAAGCTGCAGCTGCCCCTCACACCCAGAAAACAGCCCAGACTGCTGTGGCTGCAGGGCTGGGGTCTGCTCCTGGTCACCTCTCTTCTCATCACACAGCATTCCCCCCACTCCCTTTGCTCCATGCACGTGGCCCTCTGTCGCTGGTTGATGCCCCCAGACCATTAATATTTTAAGTTTTGCAAACTCATATGGTCTTTTTGCCACTATTCAACTGTACCTGTGTACTGAAAAAGCAGACCTAGACAATCTGTAAACTCGGGGGGAAGGCTGTATGCCAATAAAGCCATGCACAGAGGCAGGTGGTAGTGGGGAAGTGTTGTCTGACCTGTGCTTGGGGTTCTAGGAAACAGGGGCACCTGTAGAATCTCGCCATTGTCAGACCTCTGGGCAGAAGGCAGTCTGGCCAGCTGAACAGTTCTTGTAGGGCCTATGCTCTGTGGCACCTACCATGGAAGATGAATCTTCCTGCAGCCATTGTGTGCATCAATTGCTGATCATCCGGGTTTTTGTTTTTTCAGTTTCTAGTGTCTAATAGTAATCGACGTAGCTAGTTAATTAGCTAGCTATCATCTCTATCATGTATCTGTCTATCTATCCTCTATCTGTCTACCTATCTACATATGTATCTAAAGCATCCTGATGGCCTTGTAAGAGACTGGGCAAGAGCTGGGAGATGTAAGTCAGTGGCAGAGCATTTACCTAGCAACCACAAGACCCTGGGTTCAATCCTCAACACCCCAAACAACAACAACAACAACAAAAAAAAAACTCCAAGAGACTGTGCAAACTCCAACGCCGATTCGCACCCTAGTCAGACGCACAGGATACCTGCCTGGATTTTCAAGCAGCTGAGCCCGTGGACTGAGGATGCTAGTCTGGAACCTGGCACGTGGTCTTGGATTTGTGTCATTTAAGCTTTGACCTTTAGTAGGAGAATGTGGCTCTTCTGGGACCTGCGTCATTAGTACCGTCAGAAGAGTGTGGGACTGCAGAGATGTAGCGGGAGATGTGCGGATGGTGGCTCTGGGCCCCGTGTCTGCACCCCACCTGTGAGCCAGCCAGGGAGAGCTAGATAGACATGAAGGCCGTGGTGGGGTTCTGGCCCCAGGGGCTGCTCTCTGGAGGCCAAGGCAGGGCTGGGCGGGGTGATCGTGTCTGGGCAGGGCATGGATCACGGCCCCCCTCATGCATGGTGGAAGCAACATCCTAAAGAAATGCACGCCCCAAGCCAGGAAGGACAACTGGAGCCCAGGGTCCAGGCCAAAGGGCCCCAGCAGGATGGGGCTCAAGAGTGGGCCGTGTGGGAGGAGCCTCTGGTGAGGCGAGGGGCTGCTGATGCGCCAGCTTCCTGTGCTGTGGGAGGGGCCACGGTGCAGGGAGCCCGAGAGCAGCCGCCCAGGCAGGGTGGGCACTGGGGTGGACGTGAGCAGGGCCGCAGGGGGGACAGGTGTGGAGGGGGGGTGAGTGGGAGAGGCCTAGAAAGCAAGCCTGCAATGGCGGCCAGAGGACCGAGGGAGGTGGGAAGGCGGCCTAGCACACCTTCAAGGAGAGGGCAGACTCTTGGGGCCTGTTTGCCCAGTTCCCGGCCTGTGGCCAGGAGGGCCTGGAGGCTCAGCAGGTCTGGAGGCTCAGCAGGGTCTGGAGGCTCAGCAGGTCTGGAGGCTCAGCAGGGACAGGAGGCTCAGCAGGTCTGGAGGCTCAGCAGGGACAGGAGGCTCAGCAGGTCTGGAGGCTCAGCAGGTCTGGAGGCTCAGCAGGGACAGGAGGCTCAGCAGGTCTGGAGGCTCAGCAGGTCTGGAGGCTCAGCAGGGACAGGAGGCTCAGCAGGTCTGGAGGCTCAGCAGGCCAGGAGGCTCAGCAGGGACAGGAGGCTCAGCAGGTCTGGAGGCTCAGCAGGGACAGGAGGCTCAGCAGGTCTGGAGGCTCAGCAGGTCTGGAGGCTCAGCAGGCCAGGAGGCTCAGCAGGTCTGGAGGCTCAGCAGGCCAGGAGGCTCAGCAGGGACAGGAGGCTCAGCAGGTCTGGAGGCTCAGCAGGGACAGGAGGCTCAGCAGGTCTGGAGGCTCAGCAGGTCTGGAGGCTCAGCAGGCCAGGAGGCTCAGCAGGTCTGGAGGCTCAGCAGGGTCTGGAGGCTCAGCAGGGCCTGGAGGCTCAGCAGGTCTGGAGGCTCAACAGGTCTGGAGGCTCAGCAGGGACAGGAGGCTCAGCAGGTCTGGAGGCTCAGCAGGGACGGGAGGCTCAGCAGGTCTGGAGGCTCAGCAGGTCTGGAGGCTCAGCAGGGACAGGAGGCTCAGCAGGTCTGGAGGCTCAGCAGGTCTGGAAGCTCAGCAGGGACAGGAGGCTCAGCAGGTCTGGAGGCTCAGCAGGGTCTGGAGGCTCAGCAGGGACAGGAGGCTCAGCAGGTCTGGAGGCTCAGCAGGGTCTGGAGGCTCAGCAGGGCCTGGAGGCTCAGCAGGGACAGGAGGCTCAGCAGGCCAGGAGGCTCAGCAGGTCTGGAGGCTCAGCAGGGACAGGAGGCTCAGCAGGTCTGGAGGCTCAGCAGGGCCAGGAGGCTCAGCAGGTCTGGAGGCTCAGCAGGTCTGGAGGCTCAGCAGACACACCAGTGACTTCCAACACCAGCTGCCCAGACGCAGGAGACTTCACGGTCTCCACCAACAGCCCTCACTGCAGACGCCAGCCCCGGGCTTGGGGTTCTCGGACCACCCGTGTCTGGACATATGGGCCCACCACCCCTCAGGTTTAAAAACATGCTAGAATAATTCACAGATCTCAGGAAAGTGCTCTACTTGAAATTATGGTTTTATTATAACCAAAAGGATGGAAATCAAAATAAGCCTGAAGAAGAGAGTCATCTGGTGGGGTTGGAAAGGTGTGAAGTCTCGGTGTTCTCTCCCAGAGAGTTGGGCACCCCCAACTCAGTGGAACCCCATGCCCAGAGTGCCACGTGACAGGGACGCCACCCAAGCTCCCTTGTCAAGTTACTATTGGGGTTTCATCGTGTAGGGCTGATGGGTTGGATCATTGGCCATAAAGCTAACTCGGTCCCCAGTCTCCGTCCTCCCCCATGACATGAGGTTCAAAGCCCCGACCCTCCATCACAGGCTTGCTCTTTTTGGAACTAGCCAAACCCCATCCTGAGTTCTCTTTTTCACACATACTCTCAGGGTCTGATACTTTGGATACTACAGACACTGCCATGATTCAAGAAGTCCCAAGGGTGTGGCACACACCTGTAATCCCAGCCACTTGGGAGGCTGAGGTAGGAGGACTGCAGTTGGAGACCAGTCTCAGAAATTTAACAAGATCCTGTGTCAAAATTTTAAAAAATCCAAAAAGGGCTGGGGATGTACTACCGTGGTAGACTGCCCCTGGGGTAACTCCCCAGCAACACACATGTGTGCGTATGCACCTGCGCACACACATGCATACACATACACACACACACACACACAAATACAAGAAAAGAAAGGAAAGAAATCCTAAGGACTTATAGGCTACTTCCTGTTATGGTTTGGATGTGAAGTGTCCCCCAAAAGCTCACATGTGTGACAATGCAAGAAGATTTGGAGGAGAAATGATTGGGCAATAGCCGTACCCTAATCCATCAATCCCTGATGGGATTAACTGAGTGGTAACTGAAGGCAGGTGGGTATGGCTGGAGGAAATGGGCACTGGGGGCATGGCTATGGGGTCTATATTTTCTATCTGGAAAGTGGAGTCTCTCTCTGCTTCTCGATCACCATGTGAGCTGCTTCCCTCTGCCACGCCCTCACACCATGATGTCCTGCCTCACCTCGATCCCCAAGGAACAGAGGTGGCCTTCTATGGACTGAGACCTCTGAAACCATGAGCCCCTGAGTAAATTTCTCCTCTCCTACAGTTGTTGTGGTTGGGCCTTTTAGTCACAGCAGTGAAAGAGCTGACTAAAAACCTCCCAAGGACCGGGACGAAGCCCAGTCAGGTTCTTTCCCAATACAACTATACAACTGTTTACTGTTTATTGTATGTATTGCAGTATACATTATACGAAAGTGTGTTTTAGACACAAAAACACTTAAAACGTTTGTAAAATGCCTCAGTGAATGAGAGAAAGAAGGTCTGAGGAGAAAGAATAAATGAGAGTATAGTTGTGGGGGTCTCATTTGTTGCCCCTGTTTATACCCACTTAAATCGGGATTTTTTTGGAGAAAAATAGAGCATCCACAAAGATAATAGTGAATGGCTTGGCTTAGTAGCGAGTCCTCACCTTTCCAGTGGTTTCTGAGTTGGCAATGTCGTGTCTTAAGAGAGAAGGCTCGGGATCTCCGCTCGTAAATGGGGTCAGCATTTACGCCCAGGGCTTCCGGGGTGCAGTTACTTGGGCTCCCCATCAACTTCCCAGCAGAAACGGTCTGTTCTATCACCTTCCTCTTCCCACTGCTTCCCAGAGGGCAGATAAGCAAATGACAGGGAAGCGTAAAACCACCATCTCTATCTACTCAAGCAGAGCTGCCCGATTAGCTGCCAACGTGGGAAGCTGGGCAAAGAAAAATTCAGAGGAACCAACAGAGAGAACCCGAGTGAGCTCTGGGGCTTTGGGCTACTGCAGCCTGGCCCCTGTTTGCAAGGCCCAGCTGCTCTCAGAGCAGAGCCTGCAGCAGGTACCTGTGTGGCCCGAGGCCTGTCCTCAAGGCTAGTGGGAGGGAACATGATCCTAAGGTGGTGGAGACCTCAGGGCTCTGGGCAGTGGAGCGGGCGTGGTTGGGCTCAGAGCTGGTGGAAGAGGCCAGACACCGCTGGCCATTGCGACAATGAGGTGGGTCACCCTACAACCCAGAGGCTCTTTCTCCATCGCCTCCTTCTTTCTTCCCTCTTGTTCTTGCATAGCCTGTTCTCAGTGTTACCAAAGCAACAGGTTCTCTCAGGAAAAGGAAACAGCTCCCACTCTGACACTTGCAATAAGAACTAGGGGCGCGAATCACCTCCTGTGAGTCAGGGGTGCTCTAGTTTGTCTACCAACCACACGGGGCAGACGTGGTGATAACAACCACATTTTACAAAAAAGGGGGAGTCTGAGTAGTTTGCCCTAAACTGTGAGGCTGGGGGCAGATTTGGGTCTGAGCATAGTCCAAACTGGGGCTCCTCCCAGGGCGTGCGGATAGTGCTTCCTTGAAGTCTGAACTTTTGGAAGGTCATTCACGTGCATATGCCGTTTTATATACCTTTGTGGCTTAATAGCCATTAAGCTGTACGATAAGCATCTTTCCACATTGTTGGAATTCCTGCATCACCACAGTTTCCAAGAGCATCGTGCTGTACCACGTGGGTGGCCTCTCTGCCCGACGCGGGCCGCCTAAGTTGCTTATGATTTTTCTTTCGTGGCTTGGCTTGGTTTTCATCAGAGCTGAGGAGCCGCTGGCTGAGGGGAGACGGGGCCTCTTCAGGCCTGCCATTGGCATCTGGGTGTTCTGGGGGCTGCGTGCCAACCAGCCCGCCCCCTCCCCTGGAGGCCCCAGTTTATGAGAGCCAAGCAGCCTGCATCTCTGATTCAGAATTTTCTCATTTCGTTGTTTCTCTGGGAAAAAGAGAAAAAGCTACTTTTTCTGGCCTAGTGGGGGAAGACCTACAGGCCAATCAAGGTGTGGTGGGTAGGGCAGTGGTTACTGCAGTAGAGCTGGGGACAGCGGACCAGCAAGGTGGGGGGTGGGGAAGACTCGGAGGTGTACACCTGTGATCCCAGTGACTTGGGACCTTAGGCAGGAAGATAGTGACTTTGGGGGCAGCCAGAGCAACTTAGCAAGGCTCTAGTCTTAAATCAAAAAATAAAAAGGGCTGAGAATGTAGCTCAGTGGTAAAGCACCCCCGGGGTTCAACCCCAGTACTGAAGCAAGCACTCAAACTCAGAGGGAGCGTGCTGGAGAGGGACTGCAGGACAGATGCCACAGAGCCACCCTCTGACCACGGGGAGCCAGGCCTCTGAGCACCTCTAGGCTGGCCCCTGCCGGGGACTTCGCCTCAGCCCACCCTCAGGAGCTCCATCTCGAAGCTTGGGTCTTATTCTTGTTTACAAAAGAATCAGTGCTCAAAACCTGAACTTACAACGGATCTGATGCCCTTTGAAAGCCACCATGGACTCCAGGTGGCCTATGGCAGCCAGCAGCAGCCTGACTGGTGATGAAAACACAGGCCTTCTCTTGCGGTGGACCAGGGGACACTCGGGAAGGGGTGGGGCAGGGGGATGGCACCTGTGGCTAATGATGGGGTCAGGGTAACATGGAGATCCTCAGGGCCAGGATTTATCACAGTGAAGGGACACACGGCAAAACCAGCAGGGGGAAAGGCACGGGGGCCCAACACAGGCCTCCAAGAGTCCTCTCTAGTGGAGTCACGCAGGAGCACTGCACCCCCAGCAAGGAGTCACCACAGCACCTGCGACCCTCGTCTACCAGCCAGCTCCAGGGGCTGGCCACACAGACCCCCCTCTGCTCAGCAGGTAAAAACTCCCCAACCCCCAGAAGGGAAGCAGGTACACACTTCAGGGAACAGCACTGACCACGCTGCCTGAAGTCTAGGCCCAGCGAGCCACGCGTGCAGTTCTGGAACGGTGACAGCCCTCCCGTGTCCCAGTCCCCAGACCCTAGCCCAGGGCCAGCCTTGCAAGCAGGCCTTTCTGCGGAGAGCAGTCTCAGGCCTGCTGTCTTCCATGTCTGCATGAAGACTTGGTGCAGGGAGCCAGGTGACGATAGGTGGCACTGCCAGGCTTGTGTAGTTTGGTGGCTGGAACTTTTTTTTTTTTTTTTTTGGTACCTGGGATTGAACTCATTGGCACTTGACCACTGGGCCACATCCCCAGCCCTTTTGTGTATTTTATCAGAGACAGGGTCTCACTGAGTTGCTAAGTGCCTCGCCATTGCTGAGGCTGGCTTTGAACTCGAGATCCTCCTGCCTCAGCCTCCCAAGTGCTGGATTACAGGCGTGTGCCACCGCACCTGGCATGGTGGTTGGAACTTTTGTGAGGACTTTGGCATCGTTTTGGTCAAGGAGCAGTCGGGTCACTGGTGCAGACCTTTTTACAAACCCTGTGGGGTCCAGGGCGTGATTTGCTCTGTGCTGCATTGAGTGTGTGCCCAGGCCACCCACTGAGGTGCTGTCTATGTGTGTTTTAGGCACCCCTGAGAATAATTTTAGAGGCAGGCGTGACATCCTTGTGAATCAGTCAAGATAGGAGGCATGGTGATCTCCCTCCCATCGCCTGGTGATTTCCCGCCGTCATTTGGAGGGTGGAATCGCAGGGTTCAATTTCTTACTAGAAACTCGGCCCCGACGTCCTTGGGCTGGGAGATATGGTGAATTATTCATAGATTCTTGGACCTGAGAAATAATGTGTCTAGACCTTCAGTCTACAACTACAGAAATAATGCTACGGGCACCCCCATTTTCGTCTTTCGTTGTGCGTGGACCCAGAGCTCTGCTTTATATTTTCTCTCACAAAGACCCTCACAATAGCCCCTTTGGGAAGGCAGTGACCTCACAAATGAGGGTCCTGTGGCACAGAGAGGTTAAGCAACTAGCTCAGTCACCCAGCAGAGAAGGGTCAGGTATGAGTGTGGAATAAAGCAATACCAGGTCCCCAACCCTTGGGACTGAAGGGCAAAACATCACACCGGGGACAGCCATGCAGCCAAGAGATTTATTCAACAGCCTTCGTGGCTGGTAGCAAAACCGGAGAAGAGGTGCTCTGGTCGAAGGTCGAAGAGGTGCCGGGAGAGGGGAGTCAGGGAGAGGGGAGTGTGCAAGCTCTGGACAGAAGGTGGGTGCTTGGTTGCACCGGCTAGGATCTCTGGAGCTATCAGCTAAAGCAGCTGCTGTCTGGCTGGAGGCTGGAGCTGTCAGCTGGGAGCGGCCGTCGGCTGGAGGCGATGGGTCTGGAGCTGTTGCAGTGGCTTCCACCTCTCCGCAGCGTTGAGCTGATGAGTCTGAGTGGCTTCCTCCTCTCAGCAGCGATGAGCTGATGTTGTGTGCCCCTGTGTGTGTGTTCTGAGTCTCTCGAACAGGGCCTTATATAGGGATTTCTGGTGGGAGGTGCACCAGAGCAACCCCAACGCCATTGGCTCTTTGCCCCTAGAACAGGGCAACCTTTAAGCCTATTGGCTCTTGCCCGGGGGAAAAGAAACATCCTGCCCGGAGAATGAAACAAGGTTGCTTCTCTCAGGATGTGGAAAACTCTGGTGGGGGAGGGTAGCCCATCTATCAGGGACACTTTCCCAAAGAGGTGGAACACCTTGAAGAAGGTCACTGAAGGTCAAAGACGGATACAGGGGTACAAGCAAGTCTTAAACCCAGGACTCTTCCTTCAGCCTCCTTTTCTTTGATCATGTGGCCTCTTTTTCGTTTCCTTGTGGTTTAGGCTCTGGTTGGCCCTAGTCCTAATATAAACACTCCTTGATGAGTTCATAAAAAATCTCCACCAGACTCATGATCTCACACCAAGTGCTGGAGCCTCCTTACCCACCCGGCCTCATCTACTCTAAACTCTGAAATGGCTTTCACACCACCCCTGGGAACACTCTGGAACAAAAATTAGAGCATTGATCCCATGCTCCCGGCCCCCACAGGGGTGAGTGTAGGTTCCTCGGCTGGCAGACGAAGCCAGGTAGGACAAGCCGCTGCCTCCTCCTCCAGCCTTCCCCGAGGCCGGGCCACCCTTCAACCCCACTGGCCACTTTCCGCTCCTCTAGTCAGCTCATGCTCTCCAGCTTCTTGAGAATCCTGGGCCCTCTGCCTGCAAAGTCCAGCCTGATCCTGTCCCACCGGCCCTCACTGCTCACCCGGCTGGTTCCAGGGCTGGATTCCATAGCCTTATCCTGGCTTCCTGCTGTCAGAGCACATCCCGCCTGTGTTGAGATTATGTCCGTACACAGCCGTTCCCTCTAGATCCTGACCTCCTTGAAGGCAGGGGGACCAGGACTTGCGTCTAGAAGACAGGATGCCCCCTAGTGGTAAGGAGGCAGATATGTAGAGACAGACAAAAGATGGGCCTCTTGGTTTCTTTATCCATTCATCTATGGAAGGGCATGTAGGTTGGTTCCACAGTTTGGCTATTGTGAATTGAGCTGCTATGAACACTGATGTGGCTGCCTCACAGTGTACTGTTTTTAAGTCCGTAGGGTACGGACCAAGGAGTGGGATAGCTGGGTCAAATGGTGGTTCCATTCCAAGTTTTCTAAGGAATCTCCATACTGTTTTCCAGATTGGTTGTACCAATTTGCAGTCCCGCCAGCAATGTCTGAGTGTGCCCTTTTCCCCCACATCCTCACCAATATTTATTGTTTGTATTCTTGATAATTGCCATTCTGACTGGAGTGAGATGAAATCTTAGAGTAGTTTTGATTTGCATTTCTCTGTGGTCTATACACACAAAGAAGTATTACTCAGCAATAAAAAAGAATAACATTATGGCATTTGCAGGTAAATAGATGGAGTTAGAGACTATCATGCTAAGCAAAGTAAGCCAATCCCATAAAAACAAAGGCCAAATGTTTTCTCTGATAAGTGATGCTGATCCACAATGGGGCGGGGAGCATGGGAGGAGTAGAGGAAATTTGGATGGGGGAAAGGGGCATGGAGGGGCAGGGGGGTAGGAAAGATGGTGGAATGAGATGGACGTCATTACCCTAGGTACATGCATGACGGCACAAATGGTGTGACCCTACTTTGGGTACAACCAGAGAAGTCAACAATTGTGCTCCGTTTGTGCACAACGAATCGCAGAACATTCTGCTGTCATGTATAACTGATTAGAACAAATTTAAAAAAAAATGGGCCTCTCAGAGGAGGCCTGATGGAAAAGCGAACAATGGGATCTGGAAGGAAATGGCCCATAGTGGGCCTAGAGGTGGCTATCACAGTGGCGTGGAAACTCTTTTATCACAGAATGCTTTCTTTGAGTGGAATCTGACAAATTCTCCCAAAACATACAAGGAACGCTCTAGGTATAGGCCCATACCTCCAGTCCTGCCCATCCTCAGTGAAGGAGGTGGCCTAAATCTTCCTTCTTCTCCACTCCCCTGCCCCCAGTCCTGGGTATTGAACCCAGGACCTTGCACGTGCTAGGCAGACACTCTACTGCTGAGCTCCATCCTCAGCCCTTTTTAATTTTGAGACAGGGTATGGCCTTGAACTTGTGATCCTCCTGCCTCAGTCTCCTGAGTAGCTGAGATTACAGGTGTGCAACACTGCGTCTGGTTCATTCCCTCCTTCTAGAAGCCTCATATCACGGTGCAATAGCCATGCACTGGGCTTTGGCATAGGGTTGACTGTATTGGGGTAAACCGGCTGCTGTAACAAATAAGCCTGCGCTTCAGAGGCTTAACACAACCAAAGTTACTTTCTTATTTGTGTCACCATCTGAAACAGGCGGGCAGGGGCACCCCTTCCAGGAAGCCATTCAGGGACTCAGGCCTGTCAGTGGAGTGGTTCCCTTTAGGGCTTTGGAGCCCTCTGCTGGCTCCCTCCAGAATGGCCAGCTGACAAGGAAGGCATGAGACAGGACAGCAGCCCACTCCTGGTGTCTGGGAAGGTGACACACATCACCTCTGCTCACTCTGGGCGCGCTGTCCTGTGGCCCACCTAGATGCAAGGCACTGGGCAGTGTGGCTGGCCATGTGGCCAGGGAGAGGAGAGCAGAGGTGGGGAGAGGCCCAGCAGGCTCTGCCGTTCATTCCCATGGATACCCGTGGCTGTGGCTGCTTCTCAGCTCCAGGTCCCCGCTCCTTGTGCAGCCTCTCAGGCTGGCTGCGGGGTGAAGCGCGGTGAGGTGCAGGTGCCTCCCACGTGCCTAGCAGCCCGCCAGCGTCCATGTCTCCCATGCATGCCACTTCTCCCTTCTCCTCCTGTGCAGTCTTTGTCTTTGCATTTTGTAGGTTAAGAGTTACAATAAAGCAGCGGCTGAGACTGCGGCTCCCGACCCCACCTGCCTGGACCTCAGCCCTGACTACACCACACACCAACGGTGGGAGCTTGGGAAAGACCTTTACACCTCTCTCTCCCATTCCTCACTGCCCAGAGGAGAGCTACAGAGATGGCACCCTCTCACGGGGTCTTGGGGGTAATGGGTTGACAGGTGAACAGCACTCAGCATGTCGAAATATGATGAATGGGGCACCTGGTTTATTATTATTATTATTATTATTATTATTATTGCTATTTATTTATTTGCAGTATTGGGGATTTTAAAAAATATTTATATTTTAGTTTTAGGTGGACACAATAACTTTATTTTATATTTATGTGGTGCTGAAGATGGAACCCAGTGCTTCATGCATACTAGGCAAGTGCTGAGCCACAATCCCAGACCCAGTATTGAGGATTAAACCCAGGGCCTTGTGGATGCCGGGCAAGTGCTCTACCATTGATCTATAGCCCAGCCCTACTTTTATTTTTATTTTTTTTATTATTTTATTTCATATGAACAATTCTTTTTTTTTAAATATTTATTTTTTTAGTTTTAGGTGGACACAATATCTTTATTTTTATTTTTATGTGGTGCTGAGGATGGAACCCCGTGCCTCAGTGCCTCATGCATGCTAGGCGAGCACTTTACCACTGAGCCACAACCCCAGCCCCTCATATGAGCAATTCCGACACAGTGGAAACTCAATTTAAAACACGATCACGGACGTAAGCCTCTGCTCCCCACCGCACACTACCAGTCATGTGTTTGCGGATATTTACTTCATGAATCTCAATAAATGTTTGAGAAGTTAATTAGCAGAACAGCCCCATCACCTGGGCCCCTCATCACTAGCACCTGTTGTCGAGGCCATTGCAAACTTCCCATCTGGAAGACAAACATTCAACCACCAAAGGCGGCACTGGAAAACAGCTTTCAGGGAACTTTCGAGAAATGTGTTTCTGCAGGGGTTCCATAGTCTAGCTATTGTGAATCGCAGTGTGTGAGTGTGCCTTTTCCCCGCATCCTCACCTTCTTGATAATTTCCATTGTGACTGGAGTGAGGTGAAATCTCAGTGTAGTTTTGATTTGCATTTCTTTAATTGCTAGAGATGTTTAATATTTTTTCATATATTTGTTGATGGACTGTATTTCCTTTGCCCAATTATTGATTGGGTTATTTATTTATTTATTGGTGTTAAGTTTTTTGAGTTCTTTATGTATCCTGGAGATTGGTGTTCTATGTGAGTTGTACGTGGTAAAGATTTTCTCCCATTCTGTAGGCTCTCTCTTCAGATTCTTGATTGTTTCCTTTGTTGTGAAGAAGCTTTGTAGTTTGATTCTATCTTATTTATTGATTCTTGATTTTACTTCTTGTGCTTTTGGAATTTTGTTAAGGAAGTCAGTTCCTAAGGTGACACGGTGGAGATTTGGGCCTACTTTTTCTTCTGTTAAGTCACAGGGTCTCTGTTCTAGTGCCTGTCCTTGATCCACTTTCAGTTGAGTTTCGTACAAGGTGAGAGATAGAGGTTTGATTTCATTTTGTTACATGTGGATTTCCAGTTTTTCCAGCACCATTTGTTGAAGAGGCTATCTTTTCTCCAATGTATGTTTTTGACACCTTTGTCTAATATGAGATAACTGTATTTATGTGGGTTTGTCTCTGTGTCTTCTATTCTGTACCATTGATTTACATGTCTGTTTTGGTGCCAATACCATGCCATTTTTGTTACTATAGCTCTGTAGTATAGTTTAAGGTCTGGTATTGTGATGCCTCCTGTTTCACTTTTCTTGCTAAGGATTGCTTCAGCTATTCTGGGTCTCTTATTTTTCCAAATGAATATCATGATTGCTTTTTCTAATTCTATGAAGAATGTCAGTGGGATTTTAATAGGAATTGCATTAAATCTGTATAGCACTTCTGGTAGTATGGCCATTTTTTTAAAATACATATTTACTTTAGTTGTAAATTGACCTTTATTTTATTTATATGTGGTGCTAAGACTCGAACCCAGGGCCTCCCACATGCTAGGCAAGTACTCTACCACTGACCCACAAGGCCAGCAGTGTGGCCATTTTGACAGTTAATTCTGCCCTTCCAAGAGCATGGGAGATCTTCCCATCTTCTAAGCTCTTTTTCAATTTCTTTTCTTTTCTTTTCAAAATTTATTTTAATTAGGTATATATGACAGCAGAACGCATTTTGATTCATTGTACACAATTGTAATCCCCTTTATGGGTCAACACCCACTTATCAGAACATTAGGCCTTTGGTTTTTTGGGATTGGCTTACTTCACTTAATATGATATTCTCCAACTCCATCCATTTACCTGCAAATGCCATAATTTTATTCTTTTTTAATGCTGAGTAATATTCCATCAATTTCTTTCTTTAGTGTTCTGTAGTTCTCATTGTAGAGGTATTTCCCCTCTTTTGTTAGATTGATTCCTTTTTTTTTTTTTTTTTTTTTTTGAGGCTATTGTGAATGGGGTAGTTTTTCTGATTTCTCTTTCAGTGGATTCATCATTGATGTATAGGAATGCATTTGATTTATGCGTGGTGGTTTTATATCCTGCTACTTTGCTGAATTCATTTATTAGTTCTAGAAGTTTTCTGGTAGGATTTTTTGGATCTTATAAATATGGAATCATGACACCAGCAAATAGTGATAGTTTGAGTTCTTCTTTTCCTTTTCATATCCCTTTAATTTCTTTCCTCTTTCTAATTGCTCTGGCTACAGTTTGAAGGACTATGTTGAATAAAAGCAGTGAAGGAGGACACCCTTGTCTTGTACCAGTTCTTGGAATTCTTTCAATTTTTTCTCCACTTAGAATGATGTTGGCCTTGGGTTTAGCATAGATAGCTTTTACAATGTTGAGATATGTTCCTACTATCCCTAGATTTTCTGGTAATTTGAATATGAAGGGGTGCGGTATTTTGTCAACTTCTTTTTATGCATCTATTGAGATTATCATAAGATTCTTGTCCTTAAGTCTATTGATATGATGAATTACATTTATTGCTTTCCATATGTTCAATCAACCTTGCATCCCTGGGATGAACCCCACTTGATCATGGTTCACTCTCTTTTTAATATGTTTTTGTATGTGATTTTCCAGAATTTTATTGAGAATTTTTGCATCTTTGTTTGTCAGGGATATTGATCTGCAGTTTTCTTTCCTTGATGCATCTTTGTTTGTTTTTGGTATTAGGGTGATACTAGTTTCATAGAATGAGTTTGGAAGGGCTCCCTCCTTTTCTATTTCATGGAATAATTTGAGAATTATTGGTATTAATTTTTTTTTTTTTGAGGTCTTGTAGAACTCTGCCAAGAATTTGATCCTGGGCTTTTCTTAGTAGGCTTTTTTTTTCTTGAAATTGATCTGTTTAAATTGTATATGTCCTCCTTATTCAGTTTGGGTAGGTCATATGTCTCTTGAAATTTGTCCATGTCTTCAAGATTTTCTATTTTATTGGAGAATAAGTTTTCAACATAGTTTCCGATTATGTTCTGTATTTCAGTAGTGTCTGTTGTGATATTTCCTTTTTCTTTTTTTAAAATACTTTTATTTCTTTACTTTAGTTGTACACAATGCAATGCATTTATGTTTACGTGGTGCTGAGGATCGAACCCAGGCCGTGCACGTGTGAGGCGAGCGCTCTGCCGCTGAGCCACAGCCCCAGCCCCAATATTTCCTTTTTCATCATGAATTTTAGCCACTTGAGTCTTCTCTTTTTCCTTGCTAGCATGGCTAAGGGTTTATCAATTTAATTTATTTTTTCAAAGAACCAACTTTTGTTTAGTCAATTTTTGAAATTGTGTCTTTTGTTTTAATTTCATTAATTTCAGCTCTGATTTCAATTATTTCCTGTCTTCTGCTGCTTTTGGTGTTGATTTGTTCTTCTTTTTCTAAGGATTTGAGATGTGATGTTAGGTCATTTAATTTGTTGACTGTCTATTCTTTTAATGAATGAGCTCAATGCAACAAACTCCCCTCTTAGCACTGCCTGGATCGTGTCCCTGAGGTTTTAGGTTGTATCAGTATTCTCATTTACCTCTAAATATTTTTTTTTATTTCATCCCTGATTTCTTCTTCTACCCATTCATCATTTCATGGTGTGTTATTTAGTCTCCAGGTGCTAGAGTAGCTTCTACTTTTTATTCTGTCATTGATTTCTAATTTCATTCCATTATGATCTGATACAATGCAGGGTATTATCTCTATTTTTTTTTTTTTGTATTTGCTAAGAGTCACTTTGTGGCATAATATACAGTCTATTTTAGAGCAGGATCCATGTGCTGTTGAGAAGAAAGTGTATTTGCTCATTGATGGATTATATATATATATATATATTTTTTTATTTTGTTGTTGTTGTTAAGTCTAAATTATTGATTGTATTATTTAGTTCCATAGTTTCTTCTTTTCTTTCTTTCTCTCTCTCTCTCTCTCTCTCTCTCTCTCTCTGTGTCTGTGTGTGTGTGTGTGTGTGTGTGTTACTAGCAATCAAACCCAGGACACTGTACATTCTAGGCAAGCACTTTACTACTAAGCTACATCCCCAGCCATTTTCATTTATTTCCAGACAGGGTCTTGCTTACTTTCCCAGGCTGGCCTCCAACGTGCAGTCCTCCTGCTCGGTCTCCCAAGTTGCTGGGATTATAGGTGTGCCCCAGAGTACCCAGATGCAGTGCCCAGAGTACCTGCACTTTCAGGCTCACAGTGATTAAGTGACCTTTGTTTCCCACTATGGCTCACGAACAGGAAAGTCCCCCAAAAGGAAGGGGCTTCCCATGCTGGGCAGTGAGAAAGGGTGACAGATGTCCACTAGAGGACATGAAGACTTCACACTGAGTGGTTAGTGTAGGTGTCCAGCCACTGACAGAGAACACAGTGCCCATGCAGAGATGTAGCTGGCAGCACCTTGGTGGGCCTGGAGGGTCAGAGCTGCGAGCCCCGGTTGGGGGTTGGGATTGGCCGAGTGTGGAAGTGGTGAGGAGTGTGTTGGAAGTAGGTCAGTGTATTAGTTTGCTTGTGCTGCTGAAACAGGGTAACATGGGACTCAGTAGATCAAACAACAGAAATTTCATATTTTTAAGTTCTGGAGGCTAGAAGCCCAAGATCAATGTGTCAGCTGGGCTGTTTCCTTCCCCAGGCTGTGAAGATCTTATTTCCTCTCTCCTAGGTGGTCCTCCTCTCCCCATGCTTCCTAACTTCTTCTCCCTCTATGCTGCCTGTCTCCAAATTTCCCTTTTGATTAGGACACTAGTTGTACTGGATTGAGGGACACTTCAGTGACTTCGTTTCAACCTGATTTACTACAGAGTCTCTGTCTCCAAATGCCTCACACTCTGAGGCATGGAGGGCTTTCACATATGGATTTGGAGGGCACCTAAATCAACCATAATGGGCAGGGATAAGTGAGGGTCGCTTAGTTGAGGAACTTTGGCCGAGGGCAGGAGTCAAGGGGGATTCGTGACCTTGGCTGAGTCCCTGGAGAGTGGTGTTGTCACTTACCATGGCGGTAGCTGGAATAAAGGAGAGGAATTCAGGGCAGAATCCAGGCTGGTGGTTCCCATCCCCTTCTCCAATGACTGGACTCCTAAGGGGCCTGTGTCCCCACCATGGCCCATCGGATGTGAAGAGAGGTCTGCTAGAGGACTCCAGGGAAGTTCTCAGCACCAATACATCTGTGAAAGCCCAGATTACTCTCTGTAGCCACAAGCGAATGGGAAAGCAAGTGGCCAAAGTCACTACTGGGAGCCATCCTACAGTTGTGAGTGGATGCTGTCTTAGGGTGAGGTCTAACTGTGGAAAGCAGAGGGAAGAAACAGGAAGCACCTGCATTTGTGGCCATGTTCCTGAGCCACCAGATCAACAGTCCTTGAAGCTCACCACTCAGTGACTCTGCATTTATTTTTCTCCTTACTTTGGCATTTTATAAAAAAAATTTTAGTTGTAGATGGACTCAATATCTTTGTTTTAATTTTTTAATTTTTTTATGTGGTGTTGAGGATCAAACCCAATGCCTCACGCATGGAGGCAAGTGCTCAGCCACTGAGCTACAACCCCAGCCCCCTTGCTTAGGCATTTTGAGTGTGGGTTTCCTGTTACTTGCAGCCAAGAGCATCCTTAAGTGACGTAGTGCATTAGCAGATCTGCTGGACTGAAATTTTCTTAGTGATCATGGGCCATGTTTGGTTTATCTCTGTGTCCAGGACCCGGTACTCAGAACATGCTTGTTGAGTGCATCAGTGGATGATGACTGATCAGAGAGTCTTGTCCAAAAAGGCATAGAAGCCACAGCATCAATAAGATGGGCTCTAGTGGTTGCGAATCTGTTCTGGCCTTATTCCATGCTATGAGGAAAGTAGTTGTGGAGTTAGAATAAGAGATAAAATGGGAAGAAGATAAATGCCTAGCAGGGAGAGGGCACTGTTCCTCCTTCTCCTCTCCTGCCATCACACATTGGCTTACATCTAAATCAGGGGTCTGTGTTCCTCTTTGGCCTTCTCCAATATTCCCATCCCCAAATCTGGAGACAGTCACCCAATAAGGCCTGCTCATTCTACTTTCAAAATAGGTCTCAAATCCATCCTCTTTCCTGCTTTTCCATCTCAGTGGGCTAGTCTAGGTCACCATCATATTTGGACACTGCAGTGCCCCCAGAGGGTGCCTGGCTTCCTCTCTCCTACACTTGCTCTCTGCAGCCACCAGATCTGAAAACGCACACACCATGTCCTTCCCTGCTTAAGATCCTCCAGTAGTTCCCCACTCGGCCCAGTGTAAAACCCCAGTAAAAACCACACTCACGACCATGAGGGCAAGGACCCACACGACCTGCACCTCATCAGTCTGCCTTTCTCCCTTCTTGTCTCGTCCCACCCCTGCTGGCCTCCTCTCCTTCTGTGGACGTCCCAAGCTTTTTCCCATAAGGCTGTCTTGGTACGCGATTTTCCCCCTGTGTGAAACACCTTTCCATCATTAAAAAAATGTCTTCAAATAGCTAAGTGTATTCTATTTACAAAAGCATATATAAAATACAAATATATACCCCACACCTGCAGGCACATATGTGAACATGTGTGTGTACACACACAGTTTACAGAAGGACCATAGGTCTACCACCCATGCAACCACCACCCAGTTTAAACATCAAAGGTCCTGCCAAATCCCCATCTCCAATCATTTCTTGCACCTCTCCCAAGATAACCACTGACCTGACATTTGAAAAATTATCTTTGCCTTTCTTTGTACATCTCTGTGTAATTCCACCAGCAAACTCTTAATTTTTGCATGTCTTGGAATTTTATATATGGAATAACTGTAGGATTCCACATTTCTATTAATAATACTTCTTATGAGATTTTGCTATGTGTGCTTGCATACAGCTATAGCTAACTCATGCCTGTGGCTGAAGTTTCATACTATGACCACCATGTCAGTGGGCATGTGGGTTGTTTCCCATTTGTGGTTATTCCAAGCAACACTACCATGGATATTTAGATAGATATATCCTAGAGCCTTTGGGAGGGTTTTTCAAGGGAATTTTCTAGAAGTGGGTCTTCTGGGTTGTAGATCAAGGGCATCTTCAACATGACCAGATGATGTCAAACTGTTTCCCAAGATGGCTGCACAAGTTAAACTCCCACCACCAGAATCTGCATGGCTCATCACGGCTGGTCTCACTAGACCTTTCATGTTCAGCCTAGGTGGAGACTGGGTGGGAGCCCCCTCGAGCACTGCACACGGCTCCGCCCTCTCGTTCCACTTCACAACACCCTGAGAGGTCAGGATCATCCTTCCCATTTTGCAAATGAAGAAACCAAGGTTCTGCTGACTTCCATCGCTGGCAAATTGTTGTGCTGGGATAGGAGCCTGGGCCTGCGGGACCCTCATCTAAGCTTTTCCTGCAGTGTCACGTGCTAGCTCTGCTGAGGTTTGTGGGCCCACGTTGAGCAGATAGGAAACTATGAATGTTGTGGAGATGAAATTTTGGGGGAAACTTAGTGTCATGACCTTAGTCTTTGGTGTACATTAGAATCGTCCAATCCCTGTCCCAAACCCAAAGGGATCTAAGGGGTGTGAAGATGCATCTTACTATGGTTTTAATTTGAAGTTCACTGCTAACTAATGATGTTGAGCATCTTGTCATTGCTTTGCTGATTATTCACATTTTCTATAGGGTCTGTTCACACCTTTTACTCATTGTAATTGTATTATTTGTCTTCTTATTGACATGTTAGTGTTCTTTATGTATAATGGATACTTCTCCTTTGTAGTTGTATGTATTGCAAATATGTTAACTCAGTTATGGCTTTTCTTCATTTTTTTTTTTATCTTTTGGAGAACCAAACATGTTAATTTTGAAAAAAAAATCCAAATGACCATTTTTTCTTTTTTGGTTATTTATTTTTATGTCTTGTCCGTTTGCCTAATTTCAAGGTACTTCTCCCGTCAGGTCTGTGTACTTTTAACACACTTCTGAAGTGATGTGATTGTGCATTGATGTTGGGGAAACCTGGTGTAGCGGTTCTCATAGGCTTGGGGTCAGATTTGACTTTGACTCTCAGGTTTAATATTTACTGAGCAAGCCACTTTGTCTCTCCGAGCCTCAGTTTCCCTATCTACAAAATGTGGTAAATTTAGGATCCGTTCCCTACCTGTGTTAGAAGAGTGTAATGCTCACACAGCATTTAGCAAAGTGCCCAACATGAAGGAAGTGCTCCACAAAAGCTCTTTTGTGTGTTTGCTGGCTGGCTTCAAGCAGCAGGATGGAACAGAAGGAAATAACATGGCTTGTTGTTCATTTCCAGTATATCAAGGCCTTTTACAATGAATCATGGGAAAGAAGGCATGGACATCCAATAGACCCGGATACTCTGACTCTGCTCTGGTCTGTGACCGTGTCCATATTCGCCATCGGTGGATTGGTGGGGACACTAATAGCCAAGAAGATCGGAAAGTTTCTTGGGAGGTCAGTAGAGGACTGTCTGTGTTTGGGGGATGCTTCATAATGATCCTAATACCACGGTCAGATCTCAGCAGACAACAGAATTCCACTCCTACAGTTCGCCTGGAGAGAAATGAAGGGGTAAGAGGAGGAAATAGAGTACAAGAGCCCAGGGAAAACCGCAGCCATGGATGACTGGGCTGGCAGCAGGGCTGAGTTGTGGAAGTGCTGGGCTGGGCTGCGGCGGAGCCATAGAGCCCGAGTGACAGGGAGCGGAAAGAGATGCCTTGACCTCTGTCTCCTCCTACCTTGAGCCTCAAGGAGGGCCAGCTCCCAGGGTGCAGAGTCAGGAGGAAGGGAGGATGGACCTGGATGGGGGGCAGATGGAGAGCCGTCCACAGGGGGCCTTAGCGGTTGTCCCACAGAAGCACATAGAGATCTGTTTTAAAGCAGATCCGCTTCTTAGACTGTCTTCTGTTATAAGTTTATTTAATCACTCTCTAGTTGGTAAGCATTCGGGCTATTTTAAATCATTTGCACTATAAATAAGGCTGTAGGGGCTGGGGTTGTGGCTCAGTGGTAGAGCGCTTGCCTAGCACGTGCAAGGCCCTGGGGTTCAATCCTCAGCACCACAAAAAAAGAAGGAAGGAAGGAAAGAAAGAGGGAGGGAGGGAAGGAAGGAATTGTGTCCAACTACGACTCAAAAATAAATATTAAAAAAAATTTTTTTTTTTAAATAAGGCTGCAGTGAGTATCAAAAGCTCCCTGTGGACAGACAGTTCTCACACCAAGCCCTCTCCAGTGAGATCCGCTTTACCTCATGAACCTCACTCCTCTCTTCCATTTGGCAGAGAAGGCTGGTTTACCAGTAAACAGCCCAAACCCGTGCTTTCTCCGTGCCTTTGCCACTAGCAACAGCAGTCTTCCGGGAGCCACTGAGGTGCGTGTGGAAGCAGAGAGTCTCTCGAATGTTCATGTCTGAACTTGAATCTCGTGTCTTCTACTTACTAGCTGGGGGTCTTGGCCAACTCATTTAATTTATTTGACCTTCAGTTTTCTCATCTGTAAAAAGGGAATGATCGTCCCCACCTGTGGGACTGTTATAAGTGCTGGGGAAAATGAACATAGAGAGATGTCATTAGAGTAGCTGAATACACGGAAGCTGCTGTCACTTACCATTTTCTTTGCTGTCACCCTGACGTCCTTCATAGAGGTGCTCAGCAAAGCTCCAGGCTGCATTGCCTGGAATTGCAGAGGAGATTCATCAGACCCTAGACCTTCTCCCCAGACCCGGGGGAAGGGGTGCTGGGGAGGGTCCTACCTCTTCCTTCAGGTTCTGCCTCACAAACGTCCCATCAAGGAGCAAGTTAGGACAGTGTGGCTTAGGAAGGGCTTGGTGGCTCAGGAAGGTCGGTGGGACCCAGTGAGGTGTGGAGGAGGTGCTGACGTTCTCCTTATTCCCAACTTGTCCCCAAGGTCAGAGCAGAAGCTAATCGGGACTCAGTACCAGAAAGTACAATTGTAACCTAGCAGAGGGAGAGGGGGGCCATTTTCTGAGAAGCGAGGGCATCTGCCCAAGCTTGGCCGGCTCACACGTGGCTGAGGTCACGCTGGGACTAAGCCCAGGGCCTCATCATCCTCATCTTTCCTCTGTGGCAAGGACCCCTTGATTAAAGTCCTGTTCACAATGGTATTTTCTTTTCTTTTTTTTTTTGGGGGGGGTGCTGGGGATTGAACCCAGGTACACTCAATCACTGAGCTACAACCCTTTAAAAAATATTTTCTTTAGATACAGGGTCTCTCTAAGTTGCTTAGTGTCTTGTTAAGCTGCTGAGGCTGGCTTTGAACTTTTGATCCTCCTATCTTAGCCTCCTGAGCCTCTGGGATTACAGGCATGCACTACCACACCCGGCTTGGCAATGGTACTGGAAAGTCCATAATGGTAAGGCAATCAATAAGTGCCTGACCAGCACCCAGACTGGCGCCAATGGTCAGGGGCTCTCAGGTGCTGTCCCTCAGCCCGGGGTTCTCTCACAGAGCCTCTGGCCCAAGCCAGACCCTGTTCCCAGCCCTCCTGTCTATCCCGGGTAGATGGAGTCACCTCCTGCCCCAGGCTCTGTGGACTGGATGCTTTGTTAGAATTTTGCCACTGTGACCAAACTTAGAGGAAAAGTTCACCTTGGATCCTGGTTTCAGAGGTTCGGTCCGTGGTAGGCTGGGTCTATCACTCTGGGCCCGAGATGAGGCATCATGGCGGAAGGGTGGGGTGAAGGAGCCGCACTCTTTTCATGGTGGCTGGGAAGCTGGGAGAGAAGGAATGGGGCCTCAGGGAAGACGCCCTTCCAGGACATGCACCTGGTGACCCACCTCCTCCAGACCCACGTCCCCTGCCCACAGTCACCACCCTGTCCGTCAGTGCAAGCCGGGATGGGCTGATGAGCTCACCACTCTCACAATCCAACCATTTCACCTCCTACTTAACCCAGGAGCCTTTGGGGGACACCTCACCTCCAAACCACGTCAGAAGCCCACCCACCTTGTACCTGGCTGTGGTACTTGTGCCCCAAGGTCTCCCCTTAAAGAGGCTGTGAATCCAGGCAGATAGACGGGGAGAGGAGCACCAGAGTTGGCGTCAGAGGCTGGGCCTAGCAAGCCCCGCGCTCCCACGTCCCCGCCACGGCCTGCCACGGGACTGTGCTGCTTCGTCTCCCAGTCAGTATTTTTCTCACCTGTAAAATGAGGTTCTTGCAAGTAGCCCTACTGCCCTCGACAGCGAGGCAGGAGAAAAGCAACAGGAAAACACAAGAGAAACGTCTCTGGTGACGTCTTCAGTTTCTAAGAGCTGGAGGAATCCTCGCGGGGAGCCAGTGGGCAGGAGAAGTGAGGCTGCGGAGAGAGGGGGCCAGGGGGCTGTGACCCTGCCCCAAGAAGCTGTCAGTTCCTTTTTTCATCATTTTGAAAGTAAAGGTTGAATTGTGCTGAAGTTTCAGCTTAAATAATAATGCTCTTGGGAAGAAAAGGAATAAAAATTGAAAAACAGTGCTTCCCTTTGTTCACCTTCTACCATAGAACAGTGCGGAACACACTGTAGGTCCTTGACTTCCTAAAACTCTGTGTTGCTGTCCCTGCTTTACAAACAGTGACTCTGAGACCCTGGAGGCTGAGCAACTTGCCCATGTTGCAGAGAGGCCGAGTTGAAATTCAGATCCAGGTATCTCTGACCAAGCTCTTCCTATTACATGGTGCTATTTTAAAATCCTTCTTTCTTTCTTTACTCACTCCTCCCCAGTGCTGGGGATCGAATGCAGGGGTGCTCTACCACTGAGCTACATCCACAACTCTTTTTATTTTATTTTGAGACAGGTTCTCACTAAGAGGCTGGCCTCAAACTTTCAATCCTCCTATCTCAGCCTCCAGAGTAGCTGGGGTTACAGGTGGGTGCCACCATATCTGGCTTTAATCTTTGTTCAGCCCTAGGGCTACCTATTGTTTTATGATTCTCACATGCTCCTTGGCAGTGGCTGGCTGGGACACCATGAAGGGCCATTCCCTGCCTACGAGCAGGGGGAATGTGTCAGACAGGTCACATTCCCATTGCCTGGTGGACTTTCAGATGTTGCATGGCTGCCATTTTTTTTTTTTTTTTCCCCCACAACCAAGGTCACTCTGCTCTGATCCTCACTAAAGATTGCAGACAAGGGACGTGGCCTGTTTCCCTCTCCATTCCCTTCCTGATCACCTTCTTTAAAGTCCTTCTTAGCCCACTGCCTGGAGCAAGCTTCCAAGGCACTGGCTAGTCCTCTCGGCACTCCTCCTCGATGCCTCGTTACTCCCTGCCTGTGGGATCGTCACGGAGGGAGAAGAAGCTGGACAGGTGGCGAGAGACTGGGGGAGCTGCCCTGGCTGCCCTGGTGGTCCACTGGAAGGTGCTCGATTGTGAGGCTGGCCGAGAAGTTAGGAGGGAAGTTTGGTGGCCCTGGGGTCCTCAGGGTTCTGATGGGCCTGGTGCTGGCAACTGCAGCCACGGGAGGTTCCCAGCCAGCATGCTGAACCCCTCTGTCACCGGGACAGAATTGAGGACAGAGAAGCTGGAGGGGCCAGGAGCAGTCTCGGGAGATGAGCCTCGGCACGTTGCTGGCACCTCAGAGAGGAAGGTCCCTTGCCTCCTGGGGCTTCTGGCTGGGAGAGTCCTGGGCCATCAAAATCCTGATGGAATCTCAGGCCCTTGTGTGGGATCCTCTGTTCCCTGTTTGTATCCCCTTAGTGACAGAGTCCCCTTCCTGCACGAGACAGGACGGTGACTATGTGTGGGGTATGGACACTTGGCTATAGTTTCAGCTTTTAGTCCAGGCTCTGATGTTCAAGGCCCTGGGGCTGTATGTGAGGCACTTTAACGCTGGGCTTCAGTGACATGAAGACAAAGTAACAGCCAGGTCGCAGGACTGTTGTCAAGATGGAGATGGTAAATATAAAGTGTTCATCCTAGTGACCGTCTGGAGTCACCACTAACTTTTTGCTTCATTGTCCCCATTGTCATTAGCCCTTCCTGAGATGTGTCATTCCATAACCCAACAAAGCAGATGATGACTACGCTCTTTAAATTTATGACCATTGCCCTTCTTACATACATCACTGGACTAGTTCTTCTCCTGGAGCAAAGCAGAGAAAATGTGTGGAGACCCTAAGAAAACTCACCTGGCCTTAAGATCAGATCCTGGGCAAGAGTCTCAGACAAGCCACACACCCACCCCAAATGTGTGGGAGCATCTCCCAGGCCTGGTGGCACTGTGTCTGAGCCAGCTTTTTCATCACTGTGACCAAAACACTGACAAGAACAACTTAGAAGAGGAAAAGGTTATTTAGTGTTCATGGTTTCAGAGGTCTCAGTCCATAGACGGCTGACTCCATTGCTCTGGGTGCAAGTGAGGCACTGCATCATGGGGAAGGGCCCAGAAGAGTAACATTTCTCAGCTCATGTTGGAGTCAGGAAGCAGAGCATGGGGAGAGGGAGGGGAAAGAACTACAGGGAAGAGGCAACCTTCCAGGACATGCTCCCAGTGACCTACCTCCTCCATCCATGCCCTAACTGCCTACAGTTACCATTCAGCCAGTCCATTCAAACCAGGATGGACTGATTAGGTTACAGCTCCCAACATCCAATTATTTCACCTCTGGATATCCTTGTATTAATGGGAGTTTATGGGGGACACCTTACATCCAAGTCATAACATTCCATCCCTGGACCCCAAAAGCTCATGATTATTTCACACTGCAAAATCTATTTAGTCTGTCTCTAAGACCATAGTCCTAACAGTTTTAACATTGCCCAAGTCCAAAGTCTGAGGACCCAAGGCAAACCCTTGGCTGTGAGCCCCCTGTAAAAATCAAAAGCAAGTTACGTGTATCCAATATACAGTACTGCAGAATAAATAGTACTATTCCAAAGGGGGAATTAAGGCATAATAAGATGGGATGGGGACAAAGCAAGACCAAAACCCAGCTGGGAAATAGGTCCTTCAACTCCACATACAGCATCTAGGACACACGGTCAGGAGATGAGCTCTCCAAAGGGCTTAGGCAGCCCAGCCCCTTTGGTCTTGCCAGTTGCAGCCCACATGGCCTCTCTTTCAGTCTGGCTCTCTCTGCAGCCAGCAGCTTTTCTTGGCAGACAGTCTATGTTACTGGTGTCTCTTAACTCCTGCAGTCTCCATTCCACCTTTGGCTTCAGCTTCACAACTTCAAGCATTGTCCTCTGAGGGGCTGGTCGCAGGGACTCCAATCCTGCTACAATTTGCCTGGCCTACCTCCAAAATCTTTGTGGAAGCCTCTGCAACCCCTTAACTTGAGCATCCTGCATTCCTGCAAAACCAGCATCATATGGATGATGCCAAGGTCTACTTCCAGCTTGTGCAATACCTGGAGTCCTGGAGTCATGGCTTCAGTGGCCTCCGAGTGTCTAGTCTACATGGTTCATCACGGTGAAACAACTTCCTAGGCCTCCCTCTGTCAGCAGAGAGCCCCCATGATCTCTTCTCAAAAGAATTTTTTCTTCTGTACTCTGGAGCCTGTAGTGAGTGTGGTCTTAAAAATTCCTGATATGCCCTTGAAGAATCTTTCCTATTGTTTCAGTGTAAAGTACTGAGCATCTCTGTAAGGCCTATAATCTCGTCAACAATCATGCCTTCCTGTGACCCCCTGCTTTACCTTCACATTTCTGGTCAAATCACAGATTTTTAATATCCCTTAGCTCTTCTCTATGCTCTTAATTCTTGTAACAAACCTGGATAAAAGTTGCCAGCAATATCCATGCCAGTGACTGAATGCTGTGCTGCCTTGACATTTCTTCCACCAGATTACCTAGTCCTTCAGTTTTAAATTCAACTGTTCACTTTAAAGCTTCAGGACATGGATTAAATGTGGCTAAGTGCTTTGCAACAATATAATATGAGTGGCCTCTAGTTCAATTCCCAATAAAGTCCTCATTTCCCTCTGAAACATTATGAGCACAGTCGGCACTTTATCTGCATTCTGATCTAAGCTCCCACCAGATTTTCCCATTAAATTCTGCTTACAGCATTGCAAAGTTTTATAACCCACATCTCCAGACTCTTCAAAATTCTTCCTGTAAACCATTTCCAAAGTCTTCTGAACCACAGGTCAGGTCAGAAAGAGCAACAACCCCACTTCTCAGTACCAATTTCTATTGTAGTTAGGTTTTTTTTTTTTTTTTTTTTTTTTTTTTTTTTTTTTTTTTTTTTTTTTTTTTGGCTGTGTCCAAAATACCAGACAAGAGCAACTTGAAAGAGGAAAAGTTTATCTGGGGCTCACAGTTTCAGAGGTCTCAGTCCATAGACGGCCAACTCCATTGCTTTAGGCCCAAGATAAGGCAGCACATCATGGGGGATGGGCCCAGCAGAGGAAAACTCATCAACTCATGGTGGGGTCAGGAAACAGAGGGGGTCGGGAGGAGAGAGAGAGAAGAGGGGAGGTAAGGGGAGGAGAAGAGAGGAGAGGAGAGGGGAGAGAAAGGAAAAGGGACACAGGGAAGACACACCCTTCTAGTGCATGTCCCCAGGGACCCACCCCTTCTAGCCACACCCGACCTTCCTACATTTACCACCTAGTCAGTCCATTCAAACTAAGATGGACTGATTAGGTTATAGCTCTCATAATCCAATAGTTTACCTTTGAAAATCCCTGCATTAAGAGAAGCTTTGTGGGACACCTCACATCCAGACCATAATACACTGTTTCAGCATTTGGCCTTTGTACTCCGGAGAGACGGGGGTGCAGACCCTGAGTGATTCGTTGTGCAAGCCACTGTGTCCCTGTGCAGTGCTCCGGGTGGGTAATAGAGATACAGGAAAGGCAGCTGGCGTGGCTCTTAATTGTTAAATCTGTAGAGTACAGATAAGCACATCCAGCTTTGGGAGGATTTCCAGAGGGAACAGCTATGGTGGGCGTACGAGGGCAAATTTACAGGGTATCTCATGTCATTCAAGAGCTTTTCGAATGCCTGTGGCAGGAATGCAAAGCAAGTTGGTTTAAGCCTGAAAGGGAATTAATTGGCTCAGATAACTGAGACATAACTTGGTTGAATCCAGTTATGTTTTTATATGATATCATAAAATAGTCAAACCTCTTTCCCCATGTCTCGGCTGTCCCTCAGGCTGGCTTCACTCCCAGGCACTTACTCCCATGGAGGGTCACAGAGGCCCAGCACGGAGAAACTTCCCCTTCCAACAGGGCCAGGGAAGGTCCCAGGCAGGAATGTCCTTGATCTGAGTTGAGGTGCATGTCTTCAGGGTTCTCAATCAGGGGACAGGCACACCCCATGGGGGGACATTTGACAATGTCTGGAGACGTTTTTGTTTGTCACAGCTGGGTGCTGCTGGCTTTTAGGAGAGGCCAGGGGTGCTGTGGAACACCCTGCAATGCACAGGAAGCCCCGCAACGTAGACCCCCAGCCACAGACGTTAATAGTGCCGAGGTTCAGAAATCCCCCAAAATAACCCTCTTGTGCACCAGATGAAGCACTTTAAGTTAAGGATTCCCAGAGCATTTTGAAGATGATGGGTGAGCCCTGCACCATGACCCACCTCTGGAGCCACAGTGAGTGGAGACATGAGCACCACCAGCCCCCACACTGAGGGGTGGGCAGGGAGTGGTGCTGGGAACCCAGGGGACTCCTCCGAGAGGGGTGGATGTGACCAAGCACCAACAAAAGGCATCCTATCCAGTATTCCAGGAAAATCGCAGGTTCTCAAAAATACTGTTTTCTCCTGATATCATTTTACTTCAATCTTTTCAAATGTATTTTTATTTTATTGTAGTATAAAATAACTTTAGCTCCTTTTTAGCTGGGGCGGGGGGTCTGCCAAGCCTGTGCTCCAGCTGCCTTAGCAGAGTATCACAGACCTGGGGGATTAAACAGCTGACTGTCCTCTCATAGTTCTGGAGGCTGGAAGTCCAAGGTGAAGGTCTCAGTAGGTGTCCTTTCTCCTAAGGCCTCTCTCCTTGGCTTGCAGGTGGCTGCTTTCTTGCTATATCCTCACATGGTCTTTCCTCTGAGGGTGTGTCCTTAGCTTCATAAAAGGACACAAGTCACATAGGATTGGGCATCCCTATTAAGACCTCATCTAACCTTCATTAAATCCCTAAAGGCCTCATCTCCAAATGCAGTCACAATGGGGCTGGGCTTTGACATGTGAACTTCAGGGGACACAATTCAGTCCACAATGGAGCACAAACACTGCACTCAGGACAGTTTCTTCCTTTCAGCTGGACTTGTCTCAGGAATTCAGTTCCCCAGGAGCAGGGCCTGAGGCGGGGCTTGGGAGACACGTTTCACCCAGGGAGGACCCTTTAGAAGGAACCTGTGAGGAGCGGTGAGCAGGAGAGGCAGGGCAAGGAGCCAGCAAGGCTCTGTTTCTCAGGTTGAGTTCAGCCTCCCCTGACCCAGGGGTAGGTTCTGGAGCAAAGGTCACACCGGAGTGATCCCCCTCACAACGTCCCACCGCTAGTCTGTCATTGGCTGCAGGCTGCCTGGTAGAGAGGGTCCATCTCAGGTCAATGTCAATGTCCTGGAGCAGGGTCAACCAGGAGCCTTTGGCAGCCAACACAGAGCTTGGGCGTGGGGGGGGCGTTGGGAATGAGATGTGAGCGGTAGAGAGAGAGCCACCAGCCAGGACCTTAGTACTCCAGCCCTGACCCTGTCCGCCTGCCTTGGAGGTCTCGCTTAGCATAGTGACACCGGCAAGGACTCTGAAGATGGAAACCATCTTGGGTTCACTATAGGCCACACGAGGAGAGCCTGGGCATGATCGGTGAGATCAGAGGACTTCAGGAATGCAGGCTTCCAAAGCAGAAAACAGCGTTGGCAGAAACTCCAAGCACAGAGTTTCTTTGGTACAAGTTATTCCCGATTGATCTCTTTTCTTACGCACGTGACCCATCTGGGATTATAGATGCATGAGCTGGAGGAGCATGGCTGAAAATCATAGCAAGTCTTTGCCCTTGCTATGCTTTGGATGTGGTTTTGGTGTGTCCCCCAAAGATTCACGTTTTGAAAGCTTGGTCCCTAGCGTGGTGATGTTGAGGGGTGGTAGGACCTTTAAAAGGTGGGGCTTAGTGCAGGGCAATTAGGTCACAGGACATCATCCTTGGCAGGGTTTCATGGTAGTTCCTGCAACAGTGGGCTGTGATAGGAGTGAGTCTGACCCGTGCGTCTCTCTTTGATCCATGGTCCTGCTGTGATGCCACCCGTCCTGCGGCTCTCACCGGAGGACCAATCAATGGGGCCACCCAATCTTGGACTTGCAGTCACCCAAACTGAGCTAAATAAGTTTCTTTTTTTAAAAAGCACTCACCCTTCGGTGTTTTGTTAAAGCAGCAGAGACCTGTCCCCACGGCCTACCCCGCGTCTACGAGAAGAACCGTGTTGGCCCTCTCTGAGCTCAGGAGGGACCTTCTGTTTCCCTGTCACATCACGTAGCATTTTGTGCTGTCATCGTGTTATTACGTTCTGCCCCTCCCCTGAAAAGGGAGCTCCCCGGTGTAAGATCCGTGTCTATGTTCAGACCCCAGCACTTGGCGCAGCAGCTTGTACACAGCAGGCAAGCAATTAATGTTGGGTGAGTGGAGAAAGCTGGAGTCCTTCTCCCGCGGTCACCCAGAGGGGCCATCCTGTGTCCAGGCAGCCTTAGGACGGGCCTACTCTTTGTTCCTTCACACACACTTGCTGAGCACTTACCACGGGCTGAGCCCTCGGGACGGACACGGCTGTCGGAGCCCCTGGCCTCCCCGAGCACGCAGTCCAGTCAAGGCCACACAGACAAGTAACCGGCACGTGGAGTGTGTCATCTGGCCTGTGACAATATCCCCTGAGAAAAGCAGAGCAGACCAGGAGGTGATGAGGTGCTTGGGGGGGAGGGTCCACTTGCTGGGACATCAGAGCCCTCTCGGGTGGAAGGGACTGTCTCGGGGTGACAGCTGTCAGGTAGGGACAGCAGCAGGGCAAAGGCCTGTGGTGGAGAAGGAAGGTGAGGCAGGAGGCGAGAGTGAAGACCGTCCTAGGAAACGGTGTGGGGACGTAGCTGGGTCAGGCTCTAGGGGCCAGGGTCGGGACGTTGGCTTTCCTCTAAGATGGGAAATTGCTGGGACTTCCTAAGAACTGACTTGACCCACTTGCCACGCTGTCCTCCGTGGACCTGGGAGGCCGCGCAGGAGGGCCTTGCAGTCACGCAGGTGAGAGATGACGGGGTTGGCGGCAGGGCTGCAGAGCCGTGGTGCTAGGCGGTAAGAGGCAGGTGCAGTGTTGCCGCCTGAAGCGATGGCTGCTTGGAGCGACGGAGCCGCGGGAAGAAGTTCAGAGGCAAACTGGAGACCAACAGCTTTTTATTCTGATAACTTTTCTCTCTGGCTCTAACAACGACTAACACGTGCCACATACACCACCAAAATGGCGCTGACCCGATCAGCAATCTCGGCCAAGTCACTCGAGATCCCGGGCCAAGTCCCGTGAGACTACAGAAGGTGACAATGCCCAAATCCTTATGGCCCATAGTCAACCGCAATTTAAGCCATCTCCCCAAACAGGGCTCCTACAGTGCAGGGACGGCCTGCCGGGGTCACCAGGGAAGTCAGGGGTATGGGCACAGAGCAGGGAGGGCGGGACATGAGAGGGGCATGTGAAGGGCCTCCTGGGATTGCTTCTGCCTTCAGTGGACTGGAGAGCAAAGCAACCAGCTGAGAAGGAGGGAAAGAAGACTTGAGAGAGGACAGCAGGCTGACAAATGGACCAGAAAACTGCAGAACGGAAGCCATCCGAGGTTGGTGGTTGTGAATTTCAGGCGAGACCTGTCCCCAGAGTCAAAGTCTCGTCCAGGTGCGTGGCCAGGAGACGCTTAGCCAGGTGGGGTTGGGCCAGGTGCGTATAATGAACTGGAGAGCCGTGGAATCTAAGCTGGGGAAGCAGGACCGGACAGACGTGAGGGTGACAGAAAGGGAAATAAGGTGTGGTCTTAGGGCTGTGGGACGAGGGAGGCTAAAGGATCTGCAGAAGGAACGTGGAGAGGGCCAGTGTTTCCAGCGTTCCATTGTTTCACAGGGGCTTGATGAAAAGGACATTCCAAATTCAAACCGAAATCATTTTCCCTGTGTCTCACACTAACTGATCCTGATGCTGTGCGTCAAGAGAAACATGATGTAGAGGGAGGCCGCTCTCTGGCTCTCTCTGAGCTTCCCTGGTCTGAGCCGAATGACCCGAGCCCTGCGGACATCGTCTCGGGCAATCCGGTCTCCCATCTCTTCCTGTCTGCCCAAGAGCAGAGGGTCTTTTGGGTCTCCCGGGGAAGACTGTATACGCCTGGAGAAGCTTGAAGTAATGAACCGGGTGTCCTGGGTAGAGTTGCAGGGGGTCCTGGCGTTCTGCTCTCAGAATCAATCTCCTTGGTTTCTGTTTCTGGGTTCATCTTTGGGGGGAAAAATGGAAATATATAATGAAAGTCCCCATCTCTGCACCCCAGTGAGTCAGCTTTGAATTATTTGCAAATAAGGTTTCCTTCCTCCTGAGAAGCTGTCCGGCTGGGGGTTATTTGGGGAAGTCATATATTAATATGATGAACTTGCTTAGGGGGTGGACAGTCCCACTAGCAAGTGTGTGTCGAGTCAGACTTTGAAGATTCCCTGCACAGCACCAAGGACACCTTCGTGGCTGCTGCAAGAGCTCAAGCCACTGCCCTGGGTGACATTCTTGGCTCCTCTCTTTCTCTCTACCTTTGTACAATCCATGATCAAATCCCAGCAATGCCATCCTCAAAACACCCAAGATCTCACCACTTCTCACTACCTCCATTGCCACCCACCTGGTCCAGAGCAGCATGGGGTCCCCACGCAGGCCCCCTGTCACCACACCTGCCCCTCGGGTCCACACGGGAGACTGTGCGTCCTGTTAAAATGTAAGTCGGGACCCATCGTTCCTCTCCCGGGAATCCTGCAGGGGCTGCTACCTGACCCAGGTGGAAACTTAGTCTTCATGGTGGCATAAAAGACCTTCCAGGAGCCCCTGGCCACCCTGCTACCCCGTCCACCTTCTGCGCCTGCTCTCTTGTCCGCCATTCCTCCAGCCGTACTGGCCTCCCTGGTGCTTCTGGGAGGGCCCTGCCTGGCTCTCTGCACCTCTGCCTTGAGCACGGCTCCCAGACATCCGTGCGGCTCATTGTTCTCCTTCTTCACGTTGGTGCTCAGGTGTCACCTCCTCGGGCACTCCCTCCTGGTCCACCCTGCTGAAGTCACACCACACTGCGTTGGTTGTCTCCTCGGCATCTACCACCCTCCAGCAGGCTGTATTCTTCACTCATTTATTGGGCAAAGCACAAGATCAGGGACTTTGTCACATTCATTGTTGGATGCCAGCACCTGGGTGGTGTCCAGCGCCCAGCCCAAGCTGGATGAATGAATGCTGTTTGAAAGAATGAGTGAGTGGTTGTGAGTGCATATGGCGGCCACCCTGCAGGTAGTGCAGCGTCGTGGCTACTAGGACAGTAGATCTTTCATTTAATAGTGTATGACCTGGACTTGAGGTCCAGATCTGTGTCCTCCAATGTGAATGGAGTGACAAAAGCCTTCTCAGAGGGTAACTTTACACAATGAGTATAAAGTTCCTAAAGCTGTGCCTGGCCCACGGTAAGACTTCAGTGTTTGGCAGTTGTCATTATTGCTTTTATTTATTATTTTAATTTCTTGAGTCTCCATTATTTTTTATTTATTTTTTTAATTTCTGGAGTCTCCAAACAAGATCCAGGTGCCACCCAAAGAATTCCACATAAATCATCTAATTCTCATGGGAGCCTATGGGAGAGACATTACGATAAATTTTACAGGGAAAGAGACCAAGACTGAGAGGGTGTAGGTCATTGAATCAGTAGGTGGTGGGGCCAGTCAAGAAGTGACAATATTTGGAGGTGGGTTGGGGAGAACTCCATCTGTCAGAACTAGAAGTTGGACTGAGACTTAGGACAGACCAGAGCTGGGCCACACAGAGGAAGCCTGGCCCAACATGGCCTGGCTCCTTGGATTTATCCTCTTGGTTATGCAACAAGTGTGTATGGGGCCCCTGTGTGCACAGAAAGGGACTCAGTGGCAGCGTCTGCAGCAACAAGGCAAAGATTTCTGCTCTCAAGTAGCTGACATACCAGTGGGAGAAATGGGCACCAAACATGAAAACACATAAATATATGGTGTGATTTCTCATGGTGTTGAGACTGGGAAGAAAGAGCAGGGTTGAGGATTGGGGCGCATGGGCTCTAGCTGGTGGAGCATCAGGAGGTGACCTGTGAGCTGAGACTAATGAGATAAGTCTGCTATGCACCACGCAGAGAGACAGCAGTACAGGAGGAGACAGCAAGGACGAGGACCAGGAGTCGGGAACCAGCCTGGCATGACTGAGGGACCACAGGAGGCTCCAGAGAACGAGGCGTGGGTATAGGACGAGGGATGGCATGGCAAGGGCCACCTCAGGCGGGGTCCGTAGGCCCTGGTGTGGAGCCCATCCTAAGTTCACTGAGCAGGGACCAGATGGCTCTGGACAGGGGATGGACGTCGGCAACAGCAGCAGCAGAGCCACCTGGGGCCACTGCAGTCATCTGCAGCGGTCTGCGCTAACAATGGCCAGCACCTTGCCACAGGGTGGGACAGGAAATGAGAGGAGTGGTTTGATGTGGGACGTAATTTGGAAGTAGTGATGGACTGGGCGTGGGCGTGAAGGAAACAGAAGGTGTGCAGACTGTTGGCTCACGCCATGGGGACGACAGGCTGAGCTGACTCAGGGGGACGGTGGAGAGGGGCAGTGCGTGGGGTCGGGGTCCTCGGTAGTGAGAGCTGAGAGCTGGGTTTTGATGGTCAGTGTGAGATGTCTGCGAGGCAACCCAGAGGACAGATCTAGAAGCTGTTAAATACGCAAGTGTGAAGGACAGGTGAGCCCAGGCCAGGGAGTTCGGAATTGTCATCCATTAAGATGACATTCCAGCGCTGGGGTTGTGGCTCAGCAGTAGAGCGCTCGCCTAGCACATGCGCGGCCCGGGTTCAATCCTCAGCACCACGTAAACATAAATGCATTGCATTGTGTACAACTAAAGCAAATAAATAAACATTTAAAGCCGGGCATGGTGGCACACGCCTATAATCCCAGCACTTGGGAGGCTGAGGCAGGAGGATCGCGAGTTCAAAGCCAGCCTCAGCAATGGCGAGGCACTTAGCAACTCAGTGATGAAGGGCAAAACATCACACCAGGGGACAGCTGTGCAGTCAAGAGATTTATTCAACAGCCTTTGTGGCTGGTAGCAAAACCGGAGAAGAGGTGCTCTGGTTGAAGGTCGAAGAGGTGCTGGTAGAGGGGAGTCAGGGAGAAGGGAGTGCGCAAGCTCTGGTGGGAGAGGGGAGCCAGGGAGAAGGGAGTGTGCAAGCTCTGGACAGAAGGTGGGTGCTTGGTCGCACTGGCTAGGATCTCTGGAGCTATCAGCTAAAGCAGCTGCTGTCTGGCTGGAGGCTGGAGCTGTCAGCTGGGAGCGGCTGTGGGGCTGGAGGCGATGGGTCTGGAGCTGCCGGCTGGGGCAGCTGCTGTCGGCCGGAGGCGATGAGTCTAGAGCTGTTGCAGTGGCTTCTTCCTCTCCGCAGGGTCGAGCTGAGGTGTCTGAGTGGCTTCCTCCTCTCAGCAGTGATGAGCTGATGTGTGCATCCATGTGTCTGTCTGAGTCTCTCGAACAGGGCCCTATATAGGGATTTCTGGTGGGAGGTGCACCAGAGCAACCCCAACGCCATTGGCTCTTTGCCCATAGAACAGGGCAACCTTTAAGCCTATTGGCTCTTGCCCGGGGAAAAGAAACATCCTGCCCGGGGAAGAAACATCCTGCCAGAGAATGAAACAAGGTTGCTTCTCTCAGGATGTGGAAAACTCTGGAAGGGGGGAGGGTAGGCCATCTACCCTGTCTCTAAAAAAAAAAAAAAATGATGACATTCCATATGAGACTGGGTGACATCATCCAGGGAGGGAGTACAAAGGAGAGAGATGAGCTGGAGCCTGGGGACACCCCATGGTCAAGGGGCAGGGAGAGGAGCAGGAACCAGCCAGGTAATGAGAAGGGAGAAAGCAGGGGAGGGGACCCGCCAAGAGGGACCGTCCAGCCCCGCGAGAGGCCATGTAAGTGAAAGACAAAGTCAGCCATGGGCTCTGTCAGGGGAGGTGCTGCTGGTGACGTCCCAGGAACGGCATCTCTGGGTGGGGGAGGAAGGAGCTAATCCAGGAGCAGCAGCGGGGAGCGCGCAGTTGGTAGGGGGTCTCCCCTAAAGTGGAACAGAGGGTCGGGCGGGCGTGGTCTGCAGGGGAGAGGACAGAGAGGCCACGTGGAGGTGTGAGTGTAGGGTGCTGAGGAGAGGAGGGGTGAGTCTCCAGTGGGGCAAAGCAGGGAGACCCCACCCTCAAGGAGACCCACACTCACCCCGGGCAGCGGGCTGCTGGATGTGAGGCTGTCCGTCTGACGATGGCCTTGGCTCCCTCTCCTGTGAAGCCCTCCTCAGCACAGGGAGCCGCAGCGGGTAGGTTAAGTGACATGGTCTGTGTGAACGCCACGACTTTTCTGGATCCTTGAGGCCTCACGCGAGTCTGCACGGGAGTGAGCTGCTCTGGGGTGCAGCGGACCCGAGGGGGAAGCTGCCCTGGGGCGCGGCGGACCCGAGGGGGAAGCTGCCCTGGGGCGCGGCGGACCCGAGGGGGAAGCTGCTCTGGGGCGCGGCGGACCCGAGGGGGAAGCTGCCCTGGGGCGCGGCGGACCCGAGGGGGAAGCTGCCCTGGGGCGCGGCGGACCCGAGGGGGAAGCTGCCCTGGGGTGCGGCGGACCCGAGGGCAGCTGCAGGGGATGGTTTGGCTCTTCGCCTTCTGTTTCACTCAAGCTCCTTCCGCCCTTGGGATGGAGTAAAAATGGAGAGGCAGCATTTATTGGGGTTCAAAGGCCAGGGCCACCCCGGGGAGGGCTCAGGCAGCTGGGACCACAGGGAGAGGGCTGGCGCCCAGAGGGGACAGGCCTGCTGCTGTGGGCACAGAGGGAGGGGGACCCTGCTCCTCCCGTCCAGTCCTGCCTGGAGCCGGGAGGCACGGGAGCTGCAGCGCTCCCTGTGACTCGAGGGGCCGAGGAAGGGAAAGGGTGGGAGGGCAGACAGCAAAGGCGATGGCGGCTCCCAGCTGGGGGCAGTGGTCTCCCTCTGTGGTTTCTCCTCCCACAGCTCCAGCTACCTGCAGTCAACTGTGGTCTGAAAGTATGAAATGGAAAATTCCAGAGATGAACAGTTCCTAGGGTTTTAATCGCATACTGTTCTGAACAGCACCATGACAACTCACTGTTAATACACTGGGTGGCTTCGCTTTGGAAAGGAACCAACGATGTAAAGTTAGGATCGGTCCCTTTTCACTCTCCCACTGGTCACTCCATTCCCCACCCAGAAGGCACCCAGCATTTCCAGTTTGCATGCATCTTTTCCAGCTTTTGCACCTAGTCTACAGGTAGACACACACACACACACACACACACACACACACACACACACACACACGTTGCTGCCTGAAGTGATTGCCGCTTGGAGCAACGATGCCGCGGGACAAAATTCGGAGGCAGGATGAAAATGAAAAAAGGTCTTTTCTTCTTCTTCTCTCTCTTGCTCCAGTAACCTCTCCAACTCCAACCACCAACTACAAACTCCAACCACCAACTACAAACTCCAACATCCAAGTACAAACTCCAACTCCAACTCCAGCCACTAACCCTCACCTGGTTAAATACATTTAACTTCAACAAGGACAAGTGCTTACAGCTCGAGCTTACAGGTGCATCACACAGTGTTCACGGGCATACAAAGATTCTTTGATAAATGTACGAATATCAGGTGGAACTTGAACATCTTTTATGGCTCTCAGCTAAACGCAATCTTAGCTATCTCCTTGATTAGGGCTCCTTCACACACACACACACACACACACACACACACACACACACACGCGTGCGCGCGCACACACACACATCGTTGCTTATTTACACAGAGCTTTTCACCTTCTCTGGCGCTTATACCTTGGCATCTTTCCACATCACAACGTGAAAAGCTCCCTTGGTGATGTCTGCATGACGCCCCACTAGGGGGAGGTGTCGCAGTTTATTTGAACAGTCCCTAACAGAGGACCCTTAGGTTGTTTAGGTCATCTGCTACTACAGACGATGTTGTAATGAGCGATCTTGGTGCATAATCACGGAGCCACAAAAGCCAGTGACTAGGGGATTCTTTAGGAAGATGTAAAAGGGGGAGAAAATTTCATAGAGAGCTCGAGACAAGTCAGATAAGTGGGGCAGGCTCTGGTGTGGAACCAAGAGACTTAACTCCTAAAGATAATAATGAGTCCCCTTCCAAGCCCCTCCCTTCTCACAATTTACCAAACAAGACTTGTTGAGTCCAGTGGGTTTTTGTTTGTTTGTTTGTTATACTTTTCCAGTCCTGGCGATTGAGCCCAGACCCTGCACATGCTAGGCCAGTGCTCTACCACCAAGCTCGAGCCTTTACCAAAAAAAAAAAAAAAAAAAAATTAAGTTTTGAGACAGGATCTTACAAAGTTGCTGAAGCTGGCCTTGAACATGGAATCCCCCAGTCTCAGCTTCCCCAGTCATTGGGACTATAAGCAAGTGCCACCACACCTGGCTCACTGAGTCTTTAGGGAAAGAAATAAGCTATGAGAAGCTGGGCTGTTTCTCCAACTCCTTGGATCATTAATGGTATGACTAAAACAAGTTTCTAATTTGCCAGTGTCCAAGTTAACACGTCCACAAAATGGAGATAATAAGAATAACTACCTTAGCTAGGCACGGGGGTGCACACCTGTAATCCCAGCAGCTCAGGAGGCTGAGACAGAAGGATCGCGAGTTCAAAGCTAGCCTCAGCAAATTGAGGCACTAAGCAACTCAGTGAGACCCCGTCTCTAAATAATATACAAAATGGGGCTGGGGATGTGGCTCAGTGGTTGAGTGCCCTGTGTTTAATTCCTGCTATCCCCTCCCCCAAAAAGAATAACTCCCCATTGGGTCATTTTGAGGATTAGATGAAGTGCTCATGTAAAATGCTTAGAACAGGGTCTGTCATATAGCCAGAGTTCCCTAAATGTGACCTGCTATGATCCTTTTGCAAGTGAGAAGAAAAAAACTGAGCAAAGATTCCTAGATCCTCAAAGGTAGAACTGGTGCAGGAATCCAGGCCTCGAGGTCTTAGGATACGCCAGTAACACAGCAATCACGGTCCCGATACCTGGCAGTTAAGAATAATTATTGCCATGGGAGTTCACCTGACCTTGTTTGAGGGTCACCTTGTACTGTAGTTCATCAAGTCCAAGATGCCATGGGGTAAGAAGCAGTGTTACCGTATGCACCATTGAGGGGTGGAGGTGGGGAGGAGGTAGGAAGGGAAAAAGAGGGAGGGAGGAAAGGCGGAGATGGGGTGCGGGTGGGGGGAGGTAGAAGAGGAGGCGGCGAGCCGAGCGGCAGACGCACCTACCGGCTCTGCCCCCTCTGCTCAGCGTGCTGGGGCCGGGACCTGCACCCCCACCCCCAGGAGCCTGGAGGAGGAGAGAGGAGGACTTGCTCAGCTCTGTTTCCCTGGATTCGCCACCATTCCCAGCAGTGCCCTGGGCAGCTGATCGCAGCTTCCAGCTTTCCTTCACACCTCAGGACTCTGCACTCAGAGGTCCCCTGGGGAGCAGCTCCAGCGGGCAGTACCCACCCCAAAGCTCTGACCAGCCCTTCAGGGCCTCCCTTTCAAGACCCCAAGTTGTCAGTAGGACGTGGGCAGCATCCTGTCTTCAAAGGCCCCCCTTTTGACATCTCAGCCCCTCAATACTTGCTTAATCAATTCCCTGTGTTAAATTCTCTCCATTAAAATAACTAGAGTGGGTTTTGCGCTCCTGCCCAGGGGGGCCTGACTCATGGATCGTAAGAGGGACCTTGTCTCCTGAAAGTTTACATGAAAGGCTTCAAATTGATGAAATAAAACCCCACAACAGGGGATTCACAGGGGCCGGGGCTGATGGAGCTTTGGAAATGACCTACTTGAGCCAACACTGAACCCAGGGGGAAGGAAGGTCTCCCAGCCCAAGTGGCGAGGCAGGGCAGGGTGGGATGAGGCCCAGGCTCCTGACTCTCAGGCTGGCACTTCTGCCACGGAGCCTGTCTCACTCTGCTGACCTTTCTGCTTTGGGGATGGACGGGTCCTTGACCTGCCGCGTAGCACCGTCCTCATCAAACCCCTCCCTTCCTTCCAGGAAGTACACGCTGCTGGTCAACAATGGGTTTGCGGTGTCTGCTGCGCTGCTCATGGCCTTTTCCCTGCAGGCGGGAGCCTTCGAAATGCTCATGGTGGGACGCTTCATCATGGGCGTGGATGGAGGTGAGACCACCACGACGTGGCTGGGGCAGTGACACGTCCCTAGAAGGTGTCTGCAACTGTGGGCAGTGTTTGGGGCTGTCACCACCTGGGAGCCCCGATGGGTACTGACCTGGCAGGGAACAGGGATGCTGGACCTCTGCACAGGCGGGAAAGTCCAGTGACCTGAAATACGCTGTGCACGATGCCCTGGCACCTGATACCGTCCAGCGGGCAGACTCCAGTCAGCCCCACCCAGCTGGATGGTCCTCAGCAGTTTATGCCCTCCTCTATCACCTCCATCATAAAATTCACATCCCAAGGCTATCTGTGGTTCCCAGGGAGCTTCCGTGAGGACCGTGCTTCCTGTCTGCCCTGACTCACCGCCTCCTTCAGCTACTCACGTAGCACTTAGGGAGCACCTGCTCGGCCTGGTGTCCGCAGGCCAGGACACAGCCACTGAGAGGGCGTGCCCTGCAGATCACAAGGGCTGGACAGACCCAGACGTAGATACACGTGTCCTAGGAAGAAAGCGAGAGGGCAGGGTGGCACGGGCCACTCTCTAAAGGCCAGTCGGGGAGGAAACACGAGCAGGAACCAGAATGAACCCAGGGTGAGGCCGATATCTTAGGGCAGAATGATCCAGAGTGTGATGAAGCCCTACACCCGGGCACCTGGGGAGGAAGGGTAGCCAGGGATGGTCAGACCCCGGGAGAGGCTGTTCAGGTGTGGGATGCTTGCCTCAGCACCCAGGGTCCAGAATGACCAGCCATCCTGGTCTGTCCAGGACTGCAGTTTCCTGGGATGGATGGTCCTGGGCAAACTGGGATGAGCTTCTCGTACAGCCCACCTCCACCCCCACTGCCCCAGCCTTGGCTCTCTCCCGTCCCCGTGACATTTCACAATTGACAAGCAAGAACAGTCACCACGTATTGACAGCTTGATGCATGCCAGCACTCTGCCAAGCATCGCGCACTTACCCAGCATGTGCACAACCCCCATACGAAGGCAATGACATCACTGTCCCAGCTTCCCAGAGGAACTAGGAAGTCAGCCCACACCCTCCACCACAACCCACACTGCCCCTTCCATTCTGGCCTGCTCACTCCCTCACTAATTTGGGGAGTTGATGGGCATTTCGCCCAGAGAGCAGGAGGAGCATCAGGGTAAGGAAGGCAACGGATATTGAGGTGCTCATCAAGTGGCCCACGTGAGCCAGGACCCTCGTGTGCTGTCATTTCCTTCCCACCACAGCAGGAGGAGGCGAGGGTCCTCACCCCATCTTGCAGATGAGTAAGCTGAGGCTAAGAAAGGGGTTCAGTCCACCCAGGGAGGAAACCACAGCGCTGGGATCCGAACCCATCACGGCCCGCTCTTCCCCCCATTGCCCCGCCCACCGAGCCCCAGGGGCTAAATGCATCGGGAGCCCGTTTTTTTCTATGAGGCCAGTTGCTCCTGATATACATGTTTTGGATAAAAGTTCAAATTTCATCTGGTCTATTTTGTGACTTTGCAAATAATTTCTGTCTCCTGGCTTTTCAAGCTGTTTTAAGTGCATCTCCTGGACTGAGATGCAATGGATGAGATTCTGAATTTATAATTAATAAGCAGGTCATGCATTCATTTTCTGGTGCCCCCCCCGTAGGAAGGTCTTCCTTGAATGTCAGCAAGGGGAGTGACCTCAGCTCATCGTGGAGCACTCTTACTGGTTTCTAAAGTGTGTCAGGAGCTGTGCTAGAGGCAATGGGAAGCTAAAGCCGGAAAGAAATTTTTTATATTCTCTCAGGCTGGTAAAAAATCAGACAATAGTAACAAGTGAGAATAGTCTTAATTTGCACAGCATTTTGGAAAGAGGAGGTGCAGAGCATATCTTAACTCTCACAGAAATCCTGCAAAACTTAAGCTCAATTCTTATCCCCTTCCACCTTGTGGAAGAGAAACCGAGACTAAGAGAAGCTCACAACCCCTCACACCAGGGTCCCGCTGCTTGTAGGTCACAGGGCTTCCAATCAGAAGGTCTCGTGGCTCCAGAACATGCACCCCAGGCACTAAACAATCAGGAATGCGCCTGGGGGAGCACTGCTGCCAGTGCAGGCCTGCTCGGGGCCTTCAGAATAGCCCCACCAGGCATAAGGGCACTCGAGGCCTCGACACTGGCAAGGCCTCATTCTTCTTAATAAGTGTGTGCGGTATTTTTGTAAATCATTTTTATAATTATGACTTTTTATCTGAAACATATCTCATAAGCCTCTGACAGGTAAATTTACTTCATAGGCACCGAGGTCATATGTGGGTAACCTATTCTGTAAAATGGGTCTCCCTGTAACTGCTGTAACTGAGCCACTTAACTTAAATAAAGAGGCAATTCCAGCTGGTGGGGAAAGCTTAGGCTCCAGGGACAGGGAGCTATCGGGACTCTACTGGACAAGACAACCTCTTTGGTCATCTCTAGATGCCACCTGGTGATTAGGAAAGTTACTCAGTATCTCTGTGTCTCAGTTTCCTCAGCTTTACAATGGAGATGATAGTATATTTACTTTGGAAGGTTATAGGAAAAGCAAATAAGTTAATATACGCAGAGATGAGTAGGACCTCAACTACTGGTAAGCACTATATGTGTTGATTATTATTATCATTATTACCACCACCACCATCATCACCATCTTCACCATCACTATCGTCACTACCATCATTGCCACCACTATCATCACCTCCACCACCACCACTACCACCATCTCCACCATGATCATTAGCACCACCACCATCATTACTTCCATCACCACCATTACCACCACCAACATCATCACCACCTTCAACATCATCACCACCTCCACCACCACTACCACCACCAACATCATCACCACCTTCAACATCATCACCACCTCCACCACCACTAGCACCACCCACATCATCAACACCTCCATTACCACCATCACCACCACCATCACCTCCACCAACATCATCATCATCTCCACCATTATCATTAGCACCACCACCACCTCCATCAACACTACCACCACCCACAATACCACCACCATCAGGTGTACCCTTTCCCCTGAAATGCCCCTCCCAGCCATACCCCATGGGGTAAACAGTGAAGTGCCTAAGGAAGTCTTACAATTGGTACAGCATGCTAGGAATGATGCTTTGGCTCCAAGGTTGTCTATCATCATGAGCAGAGCAGAGCCGAGGCTAGCGAGGGGCTGGGACCAGAGCTCCCCCAGGGACCACGGCTTTCTCACAGCTGCGTGCTTCCTCCTCAGGCATCTCCCTCAGTGTGCTCCCCATGTACCTCAACGAGATCTCACCCAAAGAGATCCGCGGCTCTCTGGGGCAGGTGACCGCCATCTTCATCTGCATCGGCGTGTTCGTTGGGCAGCTGCTGGGCCTGCCGGAGTTGCTGGGAAAGGTGAGTGTGGCTTCCTGGCCAACCACACCACTTCCTCTCACTGTCACCCTGTGTGCAGGTCCTTGCTTTAGGCGGTCATCCCCACGAGCCTCGATCCCTGAGTAGTCAAGCTTTCTACTTGTCATTGGAGAGAAGTTGTTGTGTGTCCCTTCATGGTTTTAGGACATAAAGAACACAAATTCAACAAATTCAAACCTCACAGAATGTTCAGATCCACCTACCCAGTGACTGTTGCCAGCAGCTCAATTTGCCTTTCATGGGCTTTTTCTGTGCTTTGAAAACCTACATAAATATCCATGGTTTGTTGTGGTTGATTCCATAGAGTCAGGCCATACGCATTGCTTTGCAACTTGCTGTTTTCATTTAATATAATTTGGGCATCCTTCCAAGATGTTAGTTAACTATATATCACTCTTGCGTCTTTTTTTTTTTTTTTTTTTTTCCTAAATAAGTAATCTTGCAATCTTCTGGTTTGGCCTGCTGTTTGGTGAACAGGAGACTGGATTAGAATCCCAGCTCAACAATGTCCTTGCAGTGTGGCCTCAGCAAAGAGAAGGGCTCATCCAGGTGGGAGTGGGGTGGGGTGAACTCCAGCTTCCCAGAGGAGGTCCTCAAAAGTGGGCCCCCCAGGGTGATCAGGAGCCAGGCCCGCAGTGGGGGAGGGGTGGGAGAGAAGACCCTCTGGAGAAAGGGAATGACAGAGAAGGCCCCAAGATGAGTCAGAGCCCTCAGTAAAGAACTGGGAGGGCTTGGGGACTGAGGAGAGAGGAGGGCCCTGCTCACTGAGCCCAGCCAACTTCAATAGGGGAACAGAGAGCCCAGGTGGCCCTAGAGCAAGGGTCCGTGCTGGAAAGGGGCTCTGGGTGGTGGGGGAAAGCACAGGCCAGAGTGGGAAGGGTGGGCAGAGATGAAGGAGGCCACTGCTGCTGCACCCCACATGGGCGAAGGGCAAAACTCACACCAGAGACAACCATGCAGCCAAGAGATTTATTCACCAGCCTTTATGGCTGGTCGGAGGTAGAAGACATACTGGGAGAGAGGAGTCAGGGAGAGGGGAGTGTGCGAGCTCTGGAAGGAGGGTGGAGGGTGGGTGTCTGGTCGCGCTGTGGTCTCTGGAGCTGTCAGCTGCGTAGGGCTGGAGATGGTGAGTCTGGAGCTGTTGCTGTGGCTGCTTCCTCTCAGCAGGGACAGCTGTTGTGGCTGAGCTCCGGGCAGGCAGGAGCTTTAAGTAAGGATTTCTTGGGGGGGGGGGGTGTACCAGAGCGACCTTTAACGCTATTGGCTCTTTGCCCAGGGAACAGGGCGACCTTTAAGCCAATTGGCTTCTGTCCAGGGAAAATGAAACCAGATTGCTTTTTATGGAAATTTCCATGGGGGAGGTGGCCCAAGAGCCCAAGCCTGTCTATCAAGGCGGACAGGGAGGAAGGGGTGGCAAACCACGGAGGAAGCAGGACTTGCTGCCTGAGTATTGCATGAAGGTGAGGGAAAGAGGGAGGGGGTCGGGATGCCTCAGGGAACCATTCATGGTGGCAGAGATCACAGCGCGTGTCCAGCGCGCAATCCGGGTGCTTGAGGAGTGCCAGACCTCTGCTGGGGCGCAGCTGAATTCCAGCGGGAGGCGGCAAGCAGCGGCCACACTTGTGGCCAGCGGGCTCCACGTGGAGTACGCATGTGCAACACTGTCGCCCTGCCCTTCCATTCGGCGTCCTCCTCAATAGCAGGCAGAATCGCGAGTCCCCATCCCTGAGCTCTGCTCAGGCATGACTTCCTCGGGGACAGTATAGCTGGCAAATAGCGCCTGCTCCGTGCGTCCTCGGGACACCTCGTGCGCCGGCCTCTCCTGCGCGTGGTTTCCGTGGGCTTCTGCCTCGTTCCCTGTAGTCGAGCTCGCCATGCTGACGTGTGAACACTAGCCCAGAGGTGGTGGGTTGAGCCTCCCACTCACAGGGACTTAGAATATGCGCCAGGCGCCAGGCTGCTGCTGCTGGAGCCGGCCCTGCCCCGGGGCAGCTCACAGGAAGGCAGTTGGCCAGTGGGCACCAGGCGAGGGGAGGCAGAGTTGCCTCCGTGGGAGTCAGAGATGGTTTTCCTGCCCAGTGACACTTGAACTCACGCGTGTCTCCAGGATGACTAGGACTTGTCTGGGCCAGAGCTGGTGGGGAGCGGGCAGAAGGGGGTATGGAGCACAGGGAACAGTTTGGGGAGTCCCCCAGCCTTAATTTAGAGGCAGAAAAACGAGAGGACCAGGGCATAGAGGTGAAGGAAGGGGAGAGGAAGAAGGAGAGGAAGAGATGGAGAGGAGAGGGGGAGAGGATGCAGGAGCGGAGAGGGAGAGGGCGGTGTCTTGGAGAGGTGGGTGGGTCAGATCCCAGGGTCACACCCTTCTTGTGAACAGGCACTGAAGAAGGCTTCTGGAGGGCTGAGAGCCTGGGGAAACACTCCCTGTCTCACTGCGTCTCTAACCTCCACGCCCCTCCTGCTAACCACTATTTTATTTTCTGTCTATGAGTATTTGATTTCAAGACAAAATTTTTTTTATGGTCCTCATATAGGACCAGGCAGGATTTTCCTTTCTGAGCCTGGCTTAGTTCTAGCATAATGTCCTCAGGTTCATGCATGTTGTGGCCAACGGCAAGATCTACTTCTTTCCCAAGGCTGCATAGTAATCAGATATATTCTTTGTTCATTCTTCAACCAGAGGCACTTCTGCTGTCCCACGTCCTGGCTATGTGAGCTCAGCAGTGACCCTGATGTGCAGGCATCCATATGACATGGTGATTCTGTCTCCTTGGAGATTCCCAGGAGAGTGACTATGTGGTCACATGATAGTCCTAGTCTTAACATCGAGAGGAGCCTCCATATCATTTTCCACAATGGCTGCACAAATCTCCCTTCCCACCAAGGGCTGGCCGGCACTTACCTCTGTCTTGAGAGCTGTCCCAGCAGCTGTGAGGTGCCAGCCCATTGTGGTTTTGATTGGCATTTCCCTGACCTTGAGTCTGTTGGGCATCTTTCCGTGTACCCATTGGCCATTGTTGAGTCTTCATTGAACAAACATCTATCCAGGTTCTTTTCCATTTTTTAAAAATGGGTTATTTGCTTTTCTGCTATTGAGTTGTGTGAATTTTTAAATATATTTTGATATGAACCCACAGACTTCCAGTTCATTTTACTGGTTGTTTCCTTTGCTGGGTAGAAGTTTCTAGTTTGATGTAGCCCTATTATTTACATTTGCCTTTGTAGCCTGAGCTTTTGGTGCAATATCCAAAAAATTACTGGCAAGGTCAATGTCAAGTGGCTTTTTCTCTATGTCCTCTTCAAGGAGTTTTATGATTTCAAGTCTTATGTTTAGGTCTTTTATCCATTTTGAGTTGATTTTTATGTATAATAAAAGGGTCAAATTTCTTTCTTTCTTTCTTTCTTTTCCTTTTTTGCATGTGGGTATTCAGTTTTCTCAGCACCATTTGTTGAAGAGACTGTTCTTTTCTATTTTGTCTTTTTGGTGAGGTTCTCAAATTTTAATTTTCTATGTTTGTTGGAGTTTATTTCTGGATTCTCTATTGTGTTCCATTGACTTGCGTGTCTGTTTTTATGCCCTTTTGATTACTACTACTGTGGAATATAATTTTAGATCAGGAAGTGTGATGCCTCCAAGTTTGTTTCCCCTCAGAATCGCTTTGACTGTTCAGGATCTTTTGTGGTTCTATGGTTCTATGTGAATTTTAGATCTGTTTAATACGCACATGGGAAGGTCACTCACAATTAATACTGTTAACCTGTTCATGCTATCCAAAGCCACCTACAGATTCAGCACAACCCCTAGCCAACATTCAGTGGTCTTCTTCCCAGAAACAGAAGATGAACATTCTTTACAATGCTCTTGGGCTGCAGCAGGGAGAAGATGGGCTCTCAGCCCAAACCAGCGGGCGCGTGCTGGTCAGCCATGAGCTGCCAGGAGCCAGGATTAGAGCAGGTGGGCAGGTTGAATGAGGTTAGTGGGTGATGGGCTGTGTGTCCTGGGGAGGAGACGTCAAGGACAACGTCCCTGCACCTGGCCCCTCTTCGGGCAGAACAGTGGGGCCAGACACAAGACAGGGGGTCCTGGAGGAGCAGGAGCAGCTTTGCAAAGGATCAAGAGGACAAGTTCACTAGCATGAGCAGCCTGAAAGGCAGAGCTGGACCCAGGTACCTGGGTTCCCAGGCGGGGGACTCTCCCTGGAACCACAGGGCTCCTTGGCAGGATGCTGGTCAGGGCACAGCTGCCCATGCATGCCCCCTCGCCTCCACCAGCAGGGAAGCCTCATGCTGAAAGGTCCCTGGTCCCTGCAGGCTGTCTCTTCCCGTCACATTAGGATTTCCAGATGGTCTTGACTCTGGAGACGGGGGGGGGGGGGGGGGGGGGGGGGGGGGGGGCGCGTGAGCAACCCAATAAATGCCTTTTTTTGTTTGTTTGTTTATTTCATGCTCTTGGGAGGTGGATATTGGGCTTCTGGTCCAGACAGGAACATCAAATGGAAATTTTTCTTTTATCTCTTTGGGGATTTACAATGTTCCAGCCAAGTGAGAGCCACAGTTATTTGGCTGAGTGTCAGAATTTCACCTTGTCTATTTCAATCATGTTTGTCATTTACCTTCAAAACCTGAGACAGCTAAGCTTTGAAAAAAAAATTTAAAAAGAGAAAAGCTGTACTTTGGTGCAGAAGGCTGCTTTTAAACAGGAAGGCTGCGGGAAGTGGGGAGAAGGTGGTGCTCAGAAGAGGCCCCCAGAAGGCAGGAGCCAGAAGCAGAGTGGCCCTGGCTGCAGTCAGAACCTGCTCAGAGGCATCGTGACACAGGTGGCGGATGAACACTTATGTGACACTTCATGCTTCCAAAGGATATTTTTTAAAAGATATTAAATAGCTATTTCTCCTGCGAAGATAAAGATAAAGGACTTTATGATAGTCATAGGCAGACCTATGAGAAGAGAGACAGGGGAACAATGTGGGGCCAGGAATGGTCACTTATGCTTGGGGACGTCCATTCAGACCCAGTGCCAGGGGGGAAAGGCAAGGAGAAGCTCAGAGCCAATTGCTGCTACGTGGACTTCACACCCAATACGGACCCGAGTCGGTATTGGTCCCGTGTAGAAGAGTTTGTGCTCACTTTAGAACATTTAGAAATTATAAAAAGGGCTGGGGCTGGTGACACACGCCTGTAATCCCAGCAGGTCAGGAGGCTGAGACAGGAGGATCACAAGTTCAAAGCCAGCCTCAGCAACTTAGTGAGTCCCTAAGCAACTCAGGGAGACCCAGTCTCAAAATAAAATGTGAAAAAGAGCTGGGGATGTGGCTCAGTGGTTAAATGCCACCAATTGATTGATTGGTTCAATTCCCAGTACCAAAAGAAACACTATAAAAAGGAAGCAAAGTCACTTCAAATTCCATCGCTGGAATTTATGACTAGGATGAACACCTATAGTATATAATATGGAAGAATTTGGAAAGTGAAAACATTAAAACTTCTATATATCTCATCATCTCTGGGTGATCATCTTAACAGTTCTTAAAATTTGTTTTCATTCTTTTTTCTATGATCTCTCACATGCATATACACAGACACAATTTGATTCATTCCATTTCTAACTTTTTCTGTGCTGATTATAATTATTTGCCATGATAATGCTAATAATTATAAAATATTCTATATATGGGGTGCTGTGATTTGTTCCATTGTTCTTTTATTTGATGGACGTTTGGATTGTTTCCAGTGTTTATTATTGAAACACTACAACTGGCCACTTTGGGATAAACAATCTTCTACATAAATCATTATTTAATTTTTAATCGTTCATATGGTTTATTGTCCAAGAAATGGAAATAACAAGTCAAAGAATATACATTTATTTAAGGCCTTTATATATATTTTCAAATCTTTCCCTAGAAGATTGCCTCAATTTCCATCCCTCCAGAAAGAGCACACAGCTCACCGCCTGTCATCCATAAGCATTTAAATAACTCTTTGTATTTCATAGGCAAAAAAAAAAAAAAAAAAAAAAAAAAAAAATCTCAGTATGATACTGTCTTGTATTTCTTTGCTTCTGAGCAAGATTGGAATTCCTTATTTCATTTCCTGTTGCTGCTCTAACAAATGACCACACAGAGACAGAAAATGAATCTCTCTTCTGGAGGCCAGAAGTTCAAAATCAGTTTCTGGGCAGAAATCAAGGTGTCTGCCAGGTCTTGCTCCCTCCGGAGGCTCTAGGACAAAATCCGTCTTTGCCTCTTCCAGCTTCTGGGCTGCCGGCTTCTCCTTGGCATCTCTATCTGGGGGTCACGCGGTCCTCTCCTATCTGCAGTCAAACCCCCTTGCCTTTCTCTTCTTGTCTGGGGAAGAACGTGAAGGTGAGCACATACTCCTTAAATAAATTGATGAGGACGTTTGAGATTGTATTTAGGCCCCTAGGGGACCCGGCGCTTTCCCATCTCCAGAGCCTTCCCTACAGGATTCCTTTTGCCCTCTCAGTTAAATTCACAGGTGCCAGGAATTAGGAGGCAGATCTCTTCTGGGGTGGGCGGGGCCCTCATTAGGTCCGCGACAATAAATTCTTAGCGTTACGTTTGGGACCTGGACTGTCCCCAGAGGCTCCGTGCTGAAGCCTTGCTCCCAGGTAGCGGGGTTCAGAGGTGGGGCTTTGGGAACGTGACTCATGAGGGCTCTGACCTCATCAGGGGGTTAATCCACGGATGGGTGCACACTCTGATGGGCTGCTGGAAGGTAATAGAAGCTTAGAGGTGGAATCTAGTTGGAAGAAGTGGGCCTCTAGGGTGGGTGCCCTTGGGGACTGTATCTTGTCTCCCCCACCCCTCTTTGCTTCCTGGCTTCCCTGGGTGAGCAACCTCCTCTACCACACACTCCCACCACCTGATGCTGTGTCTCACCTCAGACCCAAAGCACTGGGGCCTGCTGACCTTGGACTGAAACCACAATCAGAAATAAATCTTTCCTCCTCTCAGTGGATTTTTCTGAGGTATTTTGTTACAGCAATGAAAAACCAACTAACACAATTGGTTTAAAAATATTTCTTCTGTAAATGACCTGACTATTCATGTACTTTGCTTATGCATCTATTGGCTATTAACAATCTTTTGATATAGGTGTGGCAAATATTTCTCTGTTGTTTTTTTTTTTTTTTCCTTTTAATTTTCCTTTTAATTTCAATGTAGGGATTTTAAGGTATTTTTGTGTAATGAAGTCTTTTGTCCTTTGAAATTTCTTTCATTAGTTTTTAGCTTAGAAATGTCTTCCCGTGCAGAGATTCAAAAACTCTTTGTATTTATTTGTGGATTGTTTATGGTGCCAGTTTTTACATTTGATTCATAAAATCATCTGGCTTACTTTAGGATGTGATGTAACATAAACATCTAAGCCTGTTTTCTCCCCCACCTCTCTTACCACTTTCCCCCAAACTTTCCATTAGACCGAATAACCTTCTGCTGTTGGTTTCTGAGGCCTCCTTAACCACACATTAAATTAGTATGTATACACAAGTCTCTGCTCCAGGGCTGTGCACTTTGTCCCATGATCTTTCCGTTCTCGTGTCCGTGCTGGTACGTTTTAGTTACCATGAGTTTAGTCTGTGTGTCTCCACTTTCAGAGCTGCATTGGCATCTTTCACTTGCTTAGTCTCCTGTGGGGACTGCAGGACGATTTTCCATCACAGACAACACTGTTGAATGTCTGATGGGGAACCATGCTGAACTGAGACATTGGTCTGAGCACTATTGAGGTAGCAGGGATTGAACTTAGAGCACTCCACCACTGAGCCACATCCCCAGCCCTATTTTGTGTTTTATTTCGAGACAGAGTCTCACTAAGTTGCTTAGCACCTCGCTTTGGCTGAGGCTAGCTTTGAACTCATGATCCTCCTGCCTCAGCCTCCCAAGCCGCTGGGATTCCAGGCATGCACCACTGTGCCCAGCCTTGAGGTTGCTTTTCAAGACCTATTTCCATTGAGACACATGTCATGCCTCCCTCTTCATTTAGTCTTCTTTTGTATAACTCAATTTCTGTTATTGCTGTTGCTGTATTTTTTAATTGTTGAAGTACTAGAGATGGAACCCAGGGTTGTTTAACTACTGAACTACATCTCCAGGCCTTTAAAATATATATTTTTTTTAAATTTTGAAACAGGGTCTAGTTAAGTTTCGTATGGCCTTTGACTAAGTTGCTGAGGCTGGCCTCAAACTTGCAATCCTCCTGCCTCAGCCTCCCAAATCACTGGGGTTACAGGTGTGTGCCCTGGCGCCTGGCTGCTGCTGATTTTTTAACTAAGGAAATAGAAACCATGATTCTCTTAAGATGTTCTATATTTTGTTGCTGTTGTTGGAATTTCCTTTTTCATCATTTTTTTTTCCAACTGGTTATTAACAAACTATGGGAAAGCCACTGATTGACATATGTAAATCTGGAATTCTCTATGCTTCCTAATAGTTTTTGTTTGCTTCCCTAGGCAAGTCGAGTGAATGATTGTTGACAGCATCTTCAAAGAGTGGTCATTTTCTCCTCTTTTCAAGAGTCACACAGCTCATTTCTTTTCACTAATAGTCAGGTCTCATTGCATTGCTTAGGAAAATCTCAATGATGATTAGCATCTTTGGCATTTTTCGTATTTATTGGCAATACCTATTGTGTTTCATTATTGTGATCATTTTTTATTTGAAATTGACAATTTTTGGGGCGAGGAATTTTCTGTCTCATCTTAGTTCTTAAAGACCGTCAGCAATGAGTAGAGTGTCTTCTGGTATTTATTAAACTATTAATACTTTTTTGATATCTGGCAACTAATTATTGGGTGTCATAGCATCAAAGTGCCTTTCATGACACAGCTCTCACCCTCCTGGAATGCGTCTTCCTGGTCATGGTAGACTCTTTTTTTTTTTTTCCTTTGTGGTGCTAGAGATCAAACCCAGAACCCGGCACCTGCTAGGAGAGCTTCCGAGAGCTTCCGAGAGCTTCCGAGAGCTTCCGAGAGCTTCCGAGAGCTTCCGAGCTACATCCCCAGCCCAACTCTTCTTTTTATATGTTGTCAAATTTGGTTCATTAATATCTTATTTAGAATTCACGTGCTTACATATAGATTTGTATAGAGGGGGTTTTGTTTGTTTGTTTGTTTTGTACCAGGGATTGAACTCGGGGGCACTCAACCACTGGGCCACATCCCCAGCCCCTTTTTGTATCTTATTAGAGATAGGATCTCACTGAGTTGCTAAGTGCCTCGCCATTTCTGAGGCTGGCTTTGAACTCACGATCCTCCTGCCTCAGCCTCCCAAGTGCTAGGATTATAGGTGTGCACCACTGCGCCCAGCTTGTATAGAATTTTCTAAAAAAAAAAAAAAAAAATGTAGTTGTAGATGGACAGCATGCCTTTATTTTGTTTCATTATTTTTAACGTGGTGCTGAGGATCGAAACCAGTGCCTCACACATGCTAGGCTGTAAGCTGCCTGTCATGGCCAGCCACAAACCGCCGCGGGAGAAAAACTCGGAGGCAGAGTAAAGCTATTACTACTTTTACTTCTACTTTCTTAGAGCTTAGAGAGGGAAAGAAAGATTTTTAGAGAGAAAGATTAGAGAGAGCTTTTTTTTTTAGAGCTTCTTTCTTCTTTCTTCTTTCTTCCTCGGGAGCCTCGGCCTAACTCTGACCAGCCATTACTTCTTCTATCTGGTTTCTCTTCTGTAACCGCTCTGCCTACGTTCTGGCCGCTCTGATTCTTTTCTTTTTCTCCGACCCAAACTCTTCTTCTGACCGACCGAGCGACTGCACGACTGACTGAATGAATTCTCCGTTCTCCTAACTCCGACCGCTTTCACCCGGTTATATACCTTTAGCTTTGCGGGTGCCTCAAGTGCATTTACAGGTGCGTCACATACATACTTATTATCAGATGGAACTTATGGCTTCCAGCTGACCGCAATAACCCTTCCTAATTGGGGCTCCTTCACTAGGCAAGTGCTCTGCCACTGAGCTATAGCCCCCAGCCCCTGTATAGAATTTTTAATGTTTAACCTATACTTGGACCATCAAAAGACCTCTCTCATAAAACTGTCTGGGCCTGTAGTCCTTTGGGGAAAAGTTATTTGAACATCTTTATCAGTTTTTTTTTCCTTAATTAACAATGTATTTTTTTTTTTTCCTTTTTTTAAGTCATTTTGTTATTTTCTATCTTTTCAATAGAGTCACATATTTCACTAAAATCTTCAAATGTGTTAGCATATAGCTATGTGGATTTCTATTTTAATTTCTATTTTCAGATCCTTTTCCTTGATTTAATTTGATGTGATTTTTCTCCTTTCTTTACATAAAATCTCCAAAGGCTTACCTCCAATTTTGTTTCTTGAAAACCCAAACTCTTTGAAATATCCATTTCAGTGCTCTCCAGTTTTACTAATTCTGCCTTGTCACTATTATTCATGCCTTTGTAAATATGTATTTTCAATTGTCCAGAAATTTTGATGGGCCACATCCTCAGCGCCAGTTCCTTGAATACTTTGTTGCAACGTTGCGACTCCTCCTTTAGAACAGTGTCCTCAGCGTCACACCTGCCACTCTTTTATTGTCACTCATTTTCATTTTTGCTGTTCTCCATAAAGAGAAAGTGATCCACGAATTCCCTCTTTGGGGAATGGATGAAGGTGATTCTGTCTGTGATCGACTCTTGTACATGCGCCAGGTTGGCCTGCGGGTGGTAGCTCTGTCTGGCTCATGATAAAGTACAGACCTGGCACCACAATATGACGGCTTCAGCTGTCATCATTGTTGACCTACAAAGCAGAAAGGTTCTCAGACCTGAAGCGTTTCCCCTGAGATTAAGAGGGGGTGACATTGTGAGGTTCTGTCCTGGAACAATGAGCTCCAGCGGGAAGGCCCGTGCCATCCAGTGCTGCCTCTGCTCCTGACACCCTGGCCCTGCATCCTGGCCTTCTCACCTGCTCACCGTGGGACTTTGAGTAGGTTGCTAAGCTTCTCTGAGCCTGTTTCCCTGCCTGTGCAGTGGGATTAATGGTGATACCTCTTTAGTGGGGATTCTATAAGGGTTAAAAAAAATGTATATCAGGTTCTTGGAATAGTACCTGGAGCTGGTTCAGAACTGATGTTGGCCACCATTTCATTTCATTCAAGTAGCAATACCTAGGCGTAAGTATTGCAAATTTCTATTTTACAGACCAGAAGCTCAGACTCAGGGAGGTTTAATGCTTACCCCAGTGCCCGCAGCAGGCTGGCAGTGGAAAATGAGCCTCCTCACTTCCAAGCCGGTGATTTCTCTGCACTGGGGCAGGGCCCTGACTTGATGGGGAGCTAGGCAGGCAGCCTAATGGTTAGGGACCTGGACAGGAAGTCAGGCGAAATAGTCCTGTTTGGTCTTGTTTGTCCCACGTGGATGAAGACGTGAGGCACTTGTCTTCTGTGAGCTTCTCGACTTAGAACACTCCAGACCTCATTCAAACCCAGGGAGAGAAGAACTTTTGACTGCTGTCAAGGACACTAGAAATGCGTGCGTCCCAGTGAACGTTGTTTCAAGCCCCCGCAGCGCAGCAGCCTCTCACAACCGACCTTGGCAATCACGCCCTCGTTCGTGGCTTGACCCAGGTGCTTTCTGTGGCTGGAGTCAACCTTCAGATGGGCAGGGAGCAGTCAGGCAAAGAATTGCCTTTGGAGGGAAATGGGACGAGGGCCCCCCCACCTTGCATGCCTAACGCCACGTCAGAGTCCAGACTCCTTTCAAGAGGTTCTGGGTTCTGACTCGCCTCTCTGGGGGGCAATGAGTCCTGCAGGCTTGCTGTGTCCCCTGCAATTCATCTTCCTCCTAACAGTAGGAAGCGAGGGCTCCTACTGGGCAAAAGTGCTGCCACCTGCTGGGCATCCAGGCAGATGTCGCAAAGAGGCCTGGCCCTGGTGCACAGGGACTCCAGGCTGCTCCCCAGGCCCACACATCTTTACTACCCGCCAAGGAACTTGGAGCAGATTCCCTCCCCGCCCGGCCCCATCCTGCCGAGTCGGATCTCTGAGGTCCGGAGGACACAGTGATGGCTTCAGTTTGCCCAGACACCTCCCCCCTTGGCTCCCATCAACACTCAGCAGCAGTCTTGTCACAGCAACAGCGATGTCTCCTGTCCCCATTCAGTCCATGTGCATGGCTAGCCCTGGGACAAGGTCTGGACTCCCCAGGGGGTGACATGCCAGGCCTCTGGGGCCAGTCCTCCTGGCCAGGGCATCACAGAACATGAAGCCAGGACATCACCTTGGAATCACCTGGGTATTGTGAACCAGGACTTCTTGCCTCACTCCAGGCCTGAGTCTGGAACTTTAGGGGTGGTTCCCGGAAATCCGTGTTCTTCTCAGACTCCCTGGGCCTCTCTGGAGATGGCTCCTCTCCTGACAGCCACCAGAATGAGCTGCTCCCACCTCAGTGCTCCCCGGAGGGGACTGCTCTGCCTCGTGATCAAGTCCTCACTCACCTGCTGTTCTTGACTAGGGACCGAGGTCAGACACAAAGATGAGACCTCTGCCCCCGGTCCATGGGGAAGAGGTCAGAGGTCTCATCCTTGTATTGTCACCCATCCATGCAGGCTCTGCCAGCGTGAGCCGCCCTCTCGGTGAGGGGAGAATGCAGACATTTCTCTTGACCTTGGAATTATGAAGACCCTGACTCATGGGACCGAACCTAGGGGCACTTTACCACTGCGCCGCATCCCCAGTCTTTTTCATTCTTTATTTTGAGTTAGGGTCTCACTAAGTTGCTGAGGCTGACCTTGAACTTGCAATCTTCTTACCTCAGCCTCCAAAGTCACTGGGGTTACAGACATGTGCCACCATACTTGATCTGACCCATGATTTTGCTAAAGCTTCTTTGCTTCTGAGAACACAGAGGTCCCCATGCCCACCTGCAGTGATGTGCATGGTCAAAGTTCAGGCCACCAAGTGCCTGGAGTGCTTAGAGGTGGGCCAGTCACCTCTCCTGACCTCCAGCTTGCTGTGGATCGAGGAAGGCCTGCCTGAGCCTCTGATTTGGTGGTCAACGCTGCGCCGATACCTCCTGGGGCAGAGGCACTTTGGCCCTTGGTCAGTTCAGCTGCTGTCTGTGTCTGCAAGCAAGGAAGGTGGGGGGGAGACAGAGAGAGATGTAATAGCTCTTGAAGTCATGTCAGCTGGGATTTTAAAGATAGTCTTTGAAGCTCGTCTGAACTTTGCTGTGTTATCCGTGAGGCAGCCTCAAGGGAAACGATTAGCTCAGCTGCCCTTTGAGTAGGTGGCCCCGAGTGGGGGCTGGAAGGAGGTGACTCAGGGTGGGCTGCACCCTCCGCGTCTGGCCACGGAGCCCAGCCCTGTCCCCCGCTCCACACAGTGGCCACTCTCTCTTGGAAATAGTCTCCTGAGCCCTGCTGCTAATGGGCACCCTGGTGCGCCATCTCCTGCCGTCCCTACCACCCAGGCAGGGAGGGGACCCAGGCACCTGCAGAGACGGGAGCTCAGTCCACCCGTCTGTGATCTGCCTGACTGTCGTACACATGTCACTTGGCTCCTTCGGATGCCTGTCATTCGCAGAACTGGCTCCTGACAGTTCAGGAAAACAGGAAGGGCCTTGCCCGGCACCAGCCTGGCCTTCAGCCACTGGTCTCAGCTCACGCTCACCTCTGCCAGGGACCTCGTGGGGAAACCGTCCAGAGTGGCGAGTGACCTGGGACCCTGTGTCACCACGCTGCGCCTCTCTGACCTCAGCACCTGACGTCAGCAGCTGAGGAAGCAGCGCTGACTTTGGCTCCTGGTTGGAGTTCCGGTCCAGGTCAACCCGTCCCATCGCGCGGGGCCCGAGGGAGAAGGGTCACCAAGGCCGAAGGCCTGCGCAGAGGAGAGCTGCCCAGCTCATGCGGGCCAGGAAGCAGAGAGGGAGAGGGAGGGAGAGGGAGGAAGGAGCCGCAGGAAGATGCGGCCTTCCAGTCGCGGCCGCCTGCCCGCCGTTACCACCAGTCTGCCCACCCAGACTAAAACGGACTGATGAGGCCTCGGCCTCGGAACCCAGTCCTTTCTCCTCTGGGCATCCCTGCATCGGCACAGGGGTTTCGGGGGACACCACCCTGACAGACCACGATCGGCACCTGGGTGGGCATTACTAAGGGGGACGGCTGTGCCGCCTGGGTGGGCATTACTAAGGGGGACGGCTGTGCCGCCTGGGTGGGCATTACTAAGGGGGACGGCTGTGCCGCCTGGGTGGGCATTACTAAGGGGGACGGCTGTGCAGCCTGGGTGGGCATTACTAAGGGGGACGGCTGTGCAGCCTGGGTGGGCATTACTAAGGGGGACGGCTGTGCAGCCTGGGTGGGCATTACTAAGGGGGACGGCTGTGCAGCCTGCATGGTGCCCGGCACCTCAGAGTCCAGATGCACGCTCGGACACCAAGGTCACCTCTCCTGACCTCTCACAGCACTGACCAGATGCTCCTGGGCAAATGGGTACGAGGCCCCTCCTCGGTCTCCAGAGGGCTTGCTTCCTGTCCGGGTCTGTGCTAGGTTCTCACCGGCATTCTCTTGTGCAGTCTCCACACTGCACGACAGTGCTACCGGGGGTGATTCTGGCAGTATGTGCATTTTGCAGAAGGTTGGAGAACTTGCCCGAGGCCGTATGCTCAGACACCAGAAGCCAGGATCCAGCCAGTCTCCCCCAGACCTTGCTATAATCACGCTGTCTATAACCACAGTCATCCCGAGACTGTACTTTGTGGGGAGTACTTGGTAGGACGAGCGAGCCCAGAGGCTTCCAGACCTTGCATGTGTGGCGTGGGGTGCTAGGTCGGGATCCGGCCTGGGCCCAGGCGCCCTCCACTCTGCAGGGGGCACAAGCCCCAGCCTGTGACTTGCACAAGTTTGTCCATTCATCACCCACATATTCATTAAACAAGCACTTATTGAGCACTACTGTGTGCCTGCACTGGTCCAGGCTCTGTCCAGGAGTGAACAAAACAGGCGGATGGATCCCGCCCCTCACTGGCCTGGCGTCTTAGTGGAGGACACGGGTTAGAGACAAACCCACGAGTCCTGTGAAACAGAAGGGAGCAAGAGGGAGGCAGGGTGGCAAGGGAGGCCTAGATGACTATGATGTAGGTAGCGTGGCCACATGGGAGGCAGGGAGGCCTGAGGCCTGGGTGCAGTGCAGGCTTGGCCAGCAGCTCCTCCCCAGCAGGGCCCCTGCAGGCCACCTCTTCTCAACCCGGCTGCTCCTGTGGCCCTGGCACTCCCCCCCCAGGCTCCGTGGTCTCACGCATCCTCTCACCTCCTGCCCCACCAAGTGCCCCTAGATCCAGCCCTGCTCGCCCGGCTTTGGGTCCTCTACAGGTGGCCTGCGTCCGTCACCCCCTGCCTCCTCCAGCCACAGCATTCCATCAGCTCCTTCCACAGGGTCACTGAGCACCCACAGTGCCCCAGGCCCCGCGGGCAGGAGTCAGGCGAAGCCCCGGCCTGCAGGGCCCTCGCTGCCAGAGAGCCGGGTGTTGGCTCCTCAGCAGAGGCCGGGGTGATGGGGCCACAGGGCAAGGGGGAGCCCACGAGCAGAAGGGCCCTAACACAACAGAAGAGGGCGAGGGAAAGCTTTCTAGGGAAGGTGGCGTCCACCTTGCAGTGTAGGGACAACTGCTTAGCCAAGTGGCAGGGCCATACTGTTCTGGGTGGAGGGCAAGGTCAGTAAAAAGCGACCAGAAAGGATCGTGAGAGAGCGCGCGTGTGACAGGTTTGGAAACCAAAGTGGTCGAGTAAAGGTGCCGGGAGGCAGTGAGAACTGGCCACTGCCCGGCCCTGCCCCTGCCTTCACCTGTCCTCGGTCCCACCTGCCCCACCGTCTTCCCATCATGCGCTCTGGGTGGGGCGCTCCGGCCCTGCGGAGGAAACATCCTGACTCGGAAGTTGGGAAGTGGCAGGCTTGCTCCGACCTCGGTGGCTTGAACAAGGTGCTTCCGTTTGCAGGATCTGCAAAGGGGTGACAATAAGCCAGGGGCTAAACGAGGTGCCCTGACTGAAGTGCTCAGCGTCGCAGTCTACAGGCGAGTCCACCGCCACCCCCACGCCCCAACACTGCATCCCGCAGCCACTGAACGAAGCCCAGATTCCTCAGGCTGGCGTTCAAAGGGCCCTGAACTCATGTCCAGCATCCAGTTCTGACCGGCTCTCACCCCCAGCATCAGGAGCCACGGTGCCTTCCTGACCACTGCCCTGCTGTCCCACCATCCCAGAAGGCTCACGCCGCCCGCTCCACCTGGAATGGCCTCTCTCCTCACCCTCTCAGTCCACATCACTCAGCCTTCGAGAAAGGTCCAACAAGACAGCAGAAGACAGCCGGGCGCCGCGGCGCACGCCTGTGATCCCAGCACTTGGGAGGCGGAGGCAGGAGGATCGCGAGTTCAAAGCCGGCCTCAGCCATGGAGGCAACTCAGTGAGACCCTGTCTCTAATAAAATACAAAAAAAGGGCTAGGGATGTGGCCCAGTGGCCGAGTGCCCCTGAGTTCAATCCCTGGTAGAAAAAAAAAAAAAATTCTTTACTGCTCAATACGTAACGTGCAATTTCAGAATGATCCAATTGTAAAATCTGAAAAAAAAAAAAAAAAAAAGACAACAGAAGAGGAGTGTGACTGTCGCCGCCTTCTGAAAATGGAGTTGGGAAGCCAAGCCCCATTTGAGCTGCGGTCCCAACAAAGCCTCCTTCCCCTGTTGAATGCGCACAGTGGGTGGGTCGGGCCTTTGCTCAGGGGCTGCCCTGGGAAGCGCCGTCCTCTTGCTCCCGTCTGACTTCCCCTGAGCGTCCTGGCTGCTCCCGTTTGGATTCTCCTGTCTATACTTCCGGCTTGGTACGGTGTCACTGAGATTGTCCCCGACTTGAGCACAGCCAAGCAGTGCTCCCATTAACTGAGTAGGCCAGTGGCAGGGGGATGGCGCCTAGGAGGGGCCTGTTTTGTCCCTCCCATGCTGGTGCCAATCTGCCAGTTTGAGTGGCATCTGAGTGACCTAGAGAGGCCCAGGGGAAATGCAGATCCTTCCTAACCAGGTGAGGCAGGTATTACTTTTGGCAGATTTCAGGTCCTACTATGTGGGATGATTAGACTCCTCTCACAGGGAACCCCCTTGGCCTCTGGGCTTCCTAAACAGCACCCACTGGCTCAACGCCATTTCACACTGAGGGAGAACAGCACCCAGTTAGCCTGGGCCCCTGCCCAGCGGGCGAGGTGTCGAAACTGGACAATGATTGGGAAGAAGTCCACTCCTCAACCCCAAGCACCCACCTACCTGCCAATCAGACCCAGGATGTGACTCGGGCCTTCTGAGAGCCAGAACCTTCCAGTTCCTCTACCTGTAGCAGGTGGAGCCTGGTCATGTAGATGGGTTTCATCACCCAGAACACACCTCCAGGGGGTGCATGACCCCCAGAAAAGTGTCCCCTAGGAATTATTCATATTTCAATTTCATATTTGTCTTAAAACTTCAATTGGTTTAGTCAAAACAATAGATAGAAATGGTTCAAAACACCCAACACACTGAAAGTCTTCTGGTGGGGAGTGGAGGGTCATTATCCACCCCCTCAAGCTTCCCGACTGCCGTCCAGTGGTACCCTGAGGACACTTTTACCTGTTTTTTAATAATTCCCCCATATTTAAAAATAATCGGGTATGACACTACTTCTTGATTCATTTGCTTTTGATATTGCCCACTAATGGCCTGCTATGGTAGTTGAGATCTTAGCATTCTATGCCAATATCCCTCCCCTTGCTCTATCCTACCAATACAAGTATAACCCAATACTTGACTAACTCACTGGTTGACATTTGTATTATTATGAGTATGTATTGAGTATTTTTCCTTCTTATACAACTTTATGTTTTTCCTAGTGTTAATCATTTCTTTGTTATTTTTTCATTTGCTTAGAGGTTTTTTTTTCCTGTACCTATGATTAATCTTTTCCAAATGTTCTAATATTAAAGAGCTAATAATAAATTTGCAAAATGTTCATATATATCACAGACATTCTAGCAACTGTATTTTCCTGCCTCAGCCCTCTGGCCTATTCCTTCCAACTAAGTGGGTAGTTTCTGATCCTGGTCTAGAATGATCCTCCTGGGCTCTTTGCATTTGATTCCTGAGTACGATTCTTTGTTTCCTGGACCTTGCATCTTCCTCTTCTTGGTTTATTTCCTCATTTTGTTGAATAATTTCCTCTAGTACTTTCCTGAGGAAGAAACAGGGAAGTTAAAGCTTTTTGAGACATTTCACATCTAAAAATGTCTTTATTCTACATGCACACCCTATAGATAGTTTAGCTGGATACAAAACTTGAATGAATATTTTTTCCCTAAGGATTTTGAAAGCGCTATCCTCTGGCATCTGGAATTGCTGAGAAGAACCTTGATGTTTTTCTTATTTCTGATCACTTTTATTTGAGTTGTTTCTCTCGGAGAACTTTTACAATCTCCTTTATGTTTCATTTTGAAATCTTACCATTCCGTTCTTTGGTATGGATCATTTTCTTTTGTTGTGCAGAGATCTCAGTACTGTACCCCCTGTCAACCTACATACTAATTTCCTCTCATTCCGAGAAATTTATTGTGTTACTTCTTTGGTAATTTTCTCCCTCTCATTTTTCTATTCTCACACAATTTCTCTGAAACTCCTTGCAGTCGGTAATATTGCTCTTCTAATTCTGATTTTAATCTTTTCTCTCCTTTCCTCTATCTCTTTATTATTTTGTTAGAGTTTCTCAAATTTAGCTTACATCTTGTCTAAGATATTTTTATTTTTTTCATGTTTTTAATTTCTAAAGGTTTTTTCTTCTGTCCCTTTCTCACAACATCCTGTTCTTGTTTGCTTGTTACAATATTTACACCAATATTAATGATAGGCTCTTTTTCCTTACATTGTGTTCTGCTGTATGTCCTCTCTTTGCTCCAGATTTCTTCTTTTTCTTTGGTTTCTTCCTGCCCCTCTTCCCTGTGTTAGAGACTTTTTCAAATACCTGCTGTTTTCCCTCATGTTTTAAAAGATGAGCAGAAACCTAGGTGAGGGGCAGGTTCCACACTCAACTGATGAGTATATGTGCAGCATTTCTGTGGGGAGAGCCCGCACATCAGTGTGTGGCCGACTTTTCTCGTGGAAGCAGATGCTGTTCTGGGTGTGGATCTGCTGCAGGGGATGGAGGGTGCTGAGGTTTGTTTTCCTGTGCTCACCCTCACGGCTTGCTGCCATGCCTGGAATGACCACAGGTCCAATGACGGTGCCAACAAACGTGGACTCCCCTCCTGGGGGAGGGCTGGCTGGAGCAAAGGCATGGTGTATAACGTCTTCCATCTGCAGCATCACCCTGCCTGGTGGTCCCTTCATGCTGACCCCCTGGGGGTCTAGGGGTGAATGTCTTCACTCCCCGTCAGTGCCCTAGGGAGGCTCAGAGGCCTCTTCCTCCACTTGGTTATTCCATCTCCCAAAACGGGACTGGAAGTCTTGTGCTGTTCTTGCCCCTTTCCCCATGCCCTCGTCCTCAGGGCCAATGCCTTGGTAATGCCTGTGCCACCATGTCTAGGAATTGGAGGAGTCAGAAAAGTGCGGACTGCCTGCCTTCTTGGGAAGTTTTGTTTTTAAAAAAATTCTTAGCCAGGCGCGGTGGCGCACGCCTGTAATCCAGCACTTGGGAGGCTGAGGCAGGAGGATCGCAAGTTCAAAGCCAGCCTCAGCAATGGCGAGGCACTTAGCAACTCAATGAGACCCTGTCTCTAATAAAATACAAAAAAGGGCTGGGGATGTAGCCCAGTGGTCAAGTGCCCTTGAGTTCAATCCCCGGTAGGGAAAAAAAAAAATTCTTTACTGCTCAATACGTAACGTGCAATTTCAGAATGATCCAATTGTAAAATCTGAACACACTCTAAGGGAAGCTTGAGCATTCATCTCATAGCAGGGAGGGGAGTCTCCAATAGCAGCTGGCTGTACCAGGATGCCTCTGGGAAGGCAGCTCTGGAGCAGTGGTTTGGAGCAGGGGTGGCTGTGCATCAGAATGCCCCATGATCGTTTTTAAAAATCCGGAACCTTGAGCCCCACCTCAGGCCTTAGAATCCTTGGAGAACATTCCATGGGGTGCAAAGGGTAACACTGAGCCAAATTTGGAATCTTTGATGATTGAGGCAGGGGTCAGACAACACATCTTCACAGTGTCAGGGTAGGAGAGGGCCCAGCCCTGTGAGCAGCAAGCAGGCAGCTCGGTCCCTGCCACCTCCATCCACAGGAATGTTTGGGTCTGTAGAGTGGGCACTCACCCAGGGTCACTGCCACTCCCCGATGCAGGGGAAGGGGCAGAGAGAGGCCTCACCCCTGAGTCCTTAGGCCTTTACTAGATCAGCAACTCCACTAGCCGGCACGGGCCAATGGCTGTCACCCAATAACCCTGTACCCAGCCGTGCCTTGGGAGGAGTCTGGGCAGGCGGGAGGCCAGCAGTAAGAAGCCAGGTCCTCCTGGGAGTCCAGGGCAGTGGGAGCAAGGGCTGCCCCTCCCCAGCTACTGCAGCAAGCGAATGGCCAAGTCTCCAAGGAGCTGCCACACTTGAGTCCCCTGGGCACGGCGGCTGCTTGGGTTGTATGAGTCGGTAACAATGACAGCTGCTGACTGGGACGAGGAGCCAGGCCCAGGACAAGCACTTGACATGAACTTCCTAACCCCAGGTAGGCTGTCACAGGGTCCTGTTATCCTGCCTCACTGACGGGAAAGGGGCTCGTGGGAGTTCCACACCAGGTCCAAAACTACAAAGGGAGCAGGCATTTCACTGAGCCAAAGCCAGTGGGTGGGCACCAAATGCCCACACTTGCCATCCCTGGCCCTCCATGGCTGTGCCAGCTCCTTCGGTGGCAGGTGTGGCTGGGCTTTGGGATGGAGGAGTGGCAGGCGAGGCACTGCTCCCTCTGGGCCTTGACCTCCACCTCTTCCCTGCGGCCACACGGGTCTTCAGTGCCATTGGGCAAACAGACAGCCCGCGCCTGACCTTGTCAGGCTCCCAGACGGAGTGGTCCGTATTGACCCGAACCCCCTAAAAACTTGGATCTTTAAAGTCTGAAGAAAGTAAGACCCAGAGTCCGTGAGTCACGACCACTTGGTCACAGGACACGTGCGCCCCGAGCGTGTGCTTCTACGGTTGTCTCAAAGCATCTCGCAGAACAGAAACGACGGCTGGCTGGAATCACGGGGCGTTCACCAGAGAGCCCACAAGTAGAAAATGAGCTTAGCGGAGGTGGATCTGCCCCTCCCGGAGTGCGGACGCTGCCCCTGAACTACCCTCGCGCGGTCATGTTTGCTATTTGTCAAACACACATGAGGTGCTCCCCACACGGGGACCTGTGAGCACACAGCGCTCCCGAGGCCTGAGGTGGCGTCGCGGCGGTCTCCCCGAGTGGCGGAGCCGGATTCAGGACCCAAGCTCTGGGCTCCTCCAGCACCGGGGCCTTGTGGGCTGCACCTGGGGCTTGGAAGCCACAGGGTTCTGTCTCCTGCCTCCCAACCAGGCTTCCACTCCAGCTATTTTGGTCCCTGCTCTATTCTAAAATGATTCATTCACACGTTAAATGAATCCATTGTGAATTTCCTGTCTCCTCCTGACAATTTTACTTGTCAAGTTATTTTTTTCAATCCCACGTCAAAAACTTTCATATCTCCCTCCTCCTTTCATTGGGGGATAATGAGGCACATTTACAAAATTTGATTTCTCACATCCTAAGCTTATTCTTCTAGAAAGAAGTGTGTGTGTTTTTTAAACATAGAAATGACAGTTCTAATAAAAAAAAAAAAAATTCCAAAACCCTAAGGTCCATTATTTTTTTTTTTTTTTTTTTGGTACTGAGGATTGAACTCAGGGGCACTCGACCACTGGGCCACATCCCCAGTCCTTTTTTGTATTTTATTAGAGACAGGGTCTCACTGAGTTGCTAAGTGCCTCGCCATGGCTGAGGCTGGCTTTGAACTCGCGATCCTCCTGCCTCAGCCTCCCAAGTGCTAGGATTACAGGCGTGCGCCACCGCGCCCGGCTCCTAAGGTCCATTATTTTGAAACAATTTTTTTTTTTTCAAAGCCCTTGGTTACTTCTTCACACTCGCCCTCAAGTTTCTGTGCGTGGAGCTTGCAAATTAGACCAAGGTGGAGTTTTGCTTTTACTGTTTATTTTCCTCTTGATGTGTGTTTCGAGACTGATAAAGGATGTTCCTTTGAAAAAGGAAACTTAATTTTCTAATCCAAAGTGGTTCCGACATGTGTTATTCAGTTTTTTGTCACTGTGACCAAAATACCTGACAAGGACAACTTAGAGGAGGAAAAGTTTGTTTTGGCTCGTGGCTCGGGAGGTATGAGTCCTCGGTGGGCAGACTCCATTGCTCTGGGCCCAAGGGAGGGCAGAATATCATGGCAGAGAGGTGTGTGGAGGGCGGCCACTCTGTCCTTAGCAGCTGGGAAACAGAGAAAGGGGTGGGGGAAGAGACAAAAGGGCAGCTGCAGGGCTGGGGTTGTGGCTCAGTGGTAGAGCGCTCATGCACGGCCCGGGTTCGATCCTCAGCACCACGTACAAATAAAAAACCCATTGTGTAGAACTAAAGCAAATAAATAAATATTTTTTTAAAAAATGGGCAGCTGCACCCCTCCAGGACACGCCCCCCAGTGACCCGCCTCCTCCAGCCAGGCCCCACCTGCCCACCGTTACCTCCTAGTCCATCCATTCCAACTAGGATGGACGGACTGGGTGACAGCTCTCAGAATCTACTCATTACACCTCCAAATATTTGTGCATTAACACAGGAGATTTGGGGGCCAGGGGACACCTCATATCCAAAGAATGACAAAAGAACAAAACAAATTTCTCCCCAAAAAGTTTCAGAAAATGACATTTGGGACAACAGAGATGAGGAAATCAATCGGTGTGTACACCTGAGACCGAGGAAGTGGCTGTTGGAGTCCTTCCCACTCAAAGGTGAGGAAGGAGTGAGCAAGAGGCAGGGGCCGGCCCTTCTCCACTAGCTGCTGGTGGCAGGAGAGCTGGTGGGAGGGGCCCAGGCGAGGGTCTTGAAGGGGCAGGGCTGGGGGGAGGTGCCGAGGACTTCTGGGATACCAGTTGTCCAAGCTGGGCGCTTCTCCCTCCCCACCCCCGCCCCGACCAGTGAGTCCTACAAGATCAGAACCCACCCCTGAGCCGCGAGCAGTCCCTGCTGGCTCCTCGAGCACTCTCTTCCTACGCAAGGCTTTACTGCAAAGAGCCCAAGGCTGGCACGTACTCTGCCGTTTCTCCCTTGGGCCCTTCTGTCCTGGGAGGCCCTGGGGATCAGGACGTCACCTGCCTAACTTTCCGCTCAGTCCAGCAATCTGCATGAAGCAGCGTCTCTGCTGGCGATGGCTGTCCTCTGCTCCGCCCCTGAGAGGGACCTGACTGTCCTCTGAGCCCAGGTGCCTCATGTCCAGCCTCCACGGAGGTCTGTGCCGCCCTCTCCTGTGGGAGCTTCTCCACACCCACGGAGCTTCAGCAAGCAGCCCTCGGAGCTGGGCCAAGGCAGCAGCCGCTGTCTTCCCTCCTGCTCCAGAGACTTGGCTCCTTCCTGTGCGCTCTCTTATTCTCTCCCTGCAAAAAACACCTGGATCTTTGGCTCCTATCTAGTCTTTCCTTGGGAAACCTCGGAGGACCTTAGATCCTGCACCACCAAAGAACACAGTTAGGGGTCAACCAAATGCTGTTCATCTTCCTGAAGAGCAAGCAGCAGGTTCTCAGAGGCAGCAGTGTGCATGCTCCCCAGGCTTTCAATCCCTGGCAATTCAGCTCCTTGTTAATTCCTGCTTAATTCCTGTTTTACTCCTGTGAAACATGTAATTGGAAGATCAGTTCTGATTAAGAGTTGTCCCCGTAGACACCAAAACAGGTGCAGACGCCTGGCCATGGGAAGCATAGTCACACAAAACCTCCCCACCCCCCACCAAATTAAACCCCGAAACAATCCCCACCACCACAACAAAATGTTAAAAGGGGAAGGAGGGGAGGTGAGCGTGCAGCCCAGGGGCATCCACCCCAATGGCAGTTCATTCCAGGGCTGAAAGGCCATCTGGGCCACCCTCTTAATGTCCCACTCAGAGACTGAAGGCAAGGTGAAGAGCTAGGGGATCATCTAGATTGGAGGCCGTCATCTAGCGTCGTCTAGACTGCATGCTTCTCTGAGGGGCAGCACTGAAGGTGTCATCTGAGTGGCCAGAGGAGCAAGCCTGCCAAGGTGGACAGGAGGGTTCTGGGCCAAGGGCAGCAATGGCAGTGTTCCCGTGGCATGTTCGAGGACATGAAGGCATGGCCCGGTTACCGGAGTGCACTGGGAAAGGAGGACGAGGCGGGAGCCAGAGAAGTGACAGGGACTAGATACGTAAGTAAAAATGCCACGGAGACTGCTGCTGGCACACAGTTGACCCGCCCGCCCTGAACCCCTTTGGAGATTAGCAGAACGTGCGAAGCAGTTTCCATCCCCTGGACCGCAGTCAGGGAAGGACAAGAATCATACCAGGGAGACGCAGAAGAATGGCCTCACATCCGTCCCAGAGGAGTTACAGGAAAAATACCCGAGAGGTGGGAGGGAGGGAGGGAGGGAGGGAGGGGAGAGCACGCGCACGCCGCACTCTAGGTGCCAGGGGAGAGCTGCTCAAGTCTTGTTGGATGATGATCTTCATGTGCATCAGATAAAATGACCCAAAACAGGGATGGAAACCTCAGAATAAAAAGTAAGCCGAACAATATCAGGAGTTCGCACACATCTGGAAATGGTTTGGGTTCCAACTGGCCACAGTGGAAAGACCTAATCCTCAACAGTGGGGCTAAATTAGTCTGGAATCACGGGTGCTCAGAATTCCCTGGAATAGACTGTAAAGCTTCTAAAGAGAAACTGATTCCAAGGACCTCAGTATGTTCAGGAACAAAGCTCAATACTATCAAACGAAATAGAGCAAATGCCACAAATAACTATGTAAAATTCACAATAACTAACATCCAATTTTTTTTAAAAAAAAATTTTTTACCAGGCATGTAAATAAGCAAGAAAATATAACCCATAGCTGGGAGGAGAATCAGCCAAAGGAATCATAACCAGAAATGTCAGAGATGGTGGAATTTTCTGACTGTGGTGTTAAAGCCCCTGGTACAGATACACTCCATCTGTAACAGAAGGAAGAGGGAGATGTGAGCATGCTGAGAGGAATAGAAGATGTAACCGAGACCCAAGCCAAGCTTCCAGAGGTGGAAACTGCAGTGTCTTACACGCAAAGCATGCAGAATGGGATTAAGAGGAGACCAGACATCATTGGGGGGGGGGGGCGCATGAAGGGCAAAAACCACACCGGGGACAGCCCTGCAGCCAAGAGAGTTATTCAACAGCCTTCGTGGCTGGTAGCAGAATCAGAGAAGAGGTGCTCTGGTCGAAGGTCGAAGAGGTGCTGGGAGAGGGGAGTCAGGGAGAAGGGAGTGTGCAAGCTCTGGTGGGAGAGGGGAGTCAGGGAGAGGGGAGTGTGCAAGCTCTGGACAGAAGGTGGGTGCTTGGTTGCACTGGCTAGGATCTCTGGAGCTATCAGCTAAAACAGCTGCTGTCTGGCTGGAGGCTGGAGCTGTCAGCTGGGAGCGGCTGTCGGGCTGAAGGTGATGGGTCTGGAGCTGTTGCAGTGGCTTCCTCCTCTCCGCAGGGTCGAGCTGATGTGTCTGAGTGGCTTCCTCCTCTCAGCAGCGACGAGCTGATGTTGTGTGTCTCTGTGTGTCTCTCGAACAGGGCCCTATATAGGGATTATAGGGATTTCTGGTGGGAGGTGCACCAGAGCAACCCCAACGCCATTGGCTCTTTTCCCATAGAACAGGGCGACCTTTAAACCTATTGGCTTTTGCCTGGGGAAGAAACATCTGCCTGGAGAATGAAACAAGGTTGCTTCTCTCAGGATGTGGAAAACTCTGGGGCGGGGGGGAAGGGGAGCCCATTATGGGGGGAAGGTCAGCAACCTGGAGCAGCAGCAGCTATCTAAACCAAAATACAGAAAAAGGACCGAGAAAAGATTCAACCTGAGACGGGCATTTATGAAAAAACTGAAACACTGCACTTCACTGGGGAAGACCGGATGCTGGTTTAGTCGGCTTTTTTTGACGCTGTGACTAAAGGACCCAACCAGAACAGCTGTAGAGGAGGAGACCTTATTTGAGGGCTCACGGTTTCAGAGGTTGTAGTCCATAGAAGGCTGGCTCCATCCCTTGGCAGGGCTTGAGGTGAAGCTAAACATCGTGGCGGGAGAGTGTGGCAGAGGGAGCCAGCTCACACCATGATCGGGAGGCAGAGAGAGACTCCCCTTGCTGGGTACAAATCTATACCCAAAGCCGTGCCCCAAGTCCCACCTCCTTCAGCCACACCCGACCATCTCAGTGACCACTCACTTAATCCCTATACGGGGATTAATCCACTGATCGGGTTAAGACTCTTAGAACCCAATCACTTCCCCTATGAACCGTCTTGCACTGTTTCACACTTGAGATTTTGGGGGACACCTCACATCCAAACCATAACAAATGCCTTTCCCCGAGACCTGGAATGAAGCAAGAATGTCATCTCTTGTCACTCCCATTTAGCATGACAATCCAGGGCAATGAAGCATGAAATGCAAATAAGAAACACACTGTTTCTTTTAAAAAACAGGAATCAACACTGTATTTGAAGATGACCTGTCAATCTATACAGTAAATCCTCAAGATTCAACAAAAAAGGTAGAACTAATAATTAGGCTTATTCAGGTCACAAGATACAAGATCAGTAGAGAAATATTGATTCTATTTCTGCATGCTAGCAATGCACAATTAGAAGTTGAAAAAAAATCACATGCAATAGCATTAAAATGTGAAATACATATAAATTTATTAAAATATGTGTAAGATCCTACACTAAGACATACAAATACTATTGAGAGATATTTAAAAAGACAAAAGGAAATAGAAAGATATATCATAACCATGGAGCTGAAGACTTAAAGTTGTTAAAAGTTCAATTTTCCTCAAATTTATCAATGATTCCAATACAATCCCAATCAAAATCCAGCAAGCTTTAAAAAAAAAATAAGAAATGGATAAGCTGATTCTAAACCTCACATGGAAATTAAAAGTTCTAGAATAGTCAGTGCCATTTTGAAAAGAAAGAACAAAATCCAAGGTTTCATATCATGTGATTTAAAACTTACTATTAAGCTCTAGTAATCAGTACAGTATCTAGAAAATGGATCAACAAAATAGAGCAGAAAAATTCAGCCACACATATCTATCAGTGGATTTTCAACCAAGGTGCTGAGGAATTAATTCTCAGTAAGTGGTACTTGGTGCTGGACATTTGTATGGAAATGAGTGAAGCTGGGCGGTGGGTGATGGGCTTGTTCCTCAAGGGCAGGAGGAAGCTGCTCTGGGCTCTCTGGCCCCCCTGCTCCTTCCTCTCAGAGATACTCCGCTTGACCAACAGGAGTGACACAAATGTGTTTCTCTGGGAATGTGCACAATCTTAAGCCTTCCACTTTGCAGTGCTTTGCTTCAGGTAGACATTGTTTTTACGTGAGTAGCTGTGCCCGTTACCCAAACTCCAGCTCCCATACCCGCTCATTGAAAAACAAAACCAGGGAATCTTAGGCTTCCCGAATGCTGCCATGTGTCACTCAAAACACTCACAGTCTGGTCTACCTGCAAGGAACAAAAGCTTGAGCTCCCTCGGCAGGCCCTGGACCTCTCTCTCTCTCTCTCTCTGCAAAAGCTCAGGCTTACAATCAATCCTGCACTCACTGGTGGCCAGTCATCTCCCACAGGACCAGCTTCTTGGCCGAGCTGACCCCAGTGCATGAAGCAGGCGCGAGGGAAACATTTACCCAGCGCCATACTAAAAGGGCTCACGAGAGGTATGTGCCCAGGAAGCATGGGGCAGTGGGGGAGGGTGCTCTACCTGTGTCTGTGGACACAGGGCAAGCCCTGCAGGGCAGGAACCGTTGCAGCTGGTTTAAAGGAGAAAGCAGGAGATGGCCAAGGAGGCAGGAGAAGTCAGAGGTCTCCCTGATGGAGTGACAGCACCTCCCAAGGCCCAGTGGTCTCAGGGAGCAGGAGCTCTTGGAGCAAGCTGGAGACAATGTGAAGGAGCCCCGGGCAGGAGCTGAGGCTGCCTGGCCACCACCCCCAGTCCCTCCTGTGGCCAGGTAAAGAGCAGGGGCTTTATTCCAGAAGTTTCTCTCCATGATGTGGTGTACTCTCTCCTTCTCAGAGGCCTGGACACAGGCCGCACCATGCTGGCTGGGCCCGGTGCTTCCCCAATACTTGGACTATGATCCTGGGAGGAGGGAAGCCGGGAGGGGCCAGTGGCAAGAAGCCAGGCCAGAAAATGGCCCTGGGTTTGCAATCTCCTTACCTTCTTTGTCCTCCCAGCCTTTCGGGTATTTCACAGGTGAAGGTGACTATACCCAAGGCTGCCCTATGCCGGGCGCGGTGACGCAAGCCTGTAATCCCAGCACCTGGGAGGCTGAGGCAGGAGGATCGCGAGTTCAAAGCCAGCCTCAGCAATGGCAAGGCACTTAGCAACTCGGTGAGACCCTGTCTCTAATAAAATACAAAAATGGGCTGGGGATGTGGCCCAGTGGTCGAGTGCCCCTGAGTTCAATCTTCAGTATCAAAAAAAAAAAAAAAAACAAAAAACCAAGGCCGCCCTGCTTGCCAGAGTCAACCAGGCCCCTGCCAGGCTGGGATGTGCCAAACCACAGCTCTGTGGAAGGGGGTGCATTGAGAGCAGGAACTTCAGTGCCAGGGGCCTGTGCCAGGCCCCCCACCTACTACTGTTCTGCTGTCTCGGACCTTCCCGTCCTTCCTGGGAATGCCCACAGATGGAATGAATGATGTCACGCATGAGGGAAGGGATCGACGTTTTCATCACTTTGATATTCCAGCTGCACATCTAAAGAGTGTCCCCACCCGAGGGTGCTCGGAGCCACAGGGATGGTGCCTGGGAGGGAAGATGCCAGGCTCACACATCAGCAGTTCTGCAAAAGGACATGGTGGAGGAGGAGGGAGCTGACAGGAGGCAGGGCAGACCACCAGCAGCCCCCGCCGGACCCTAGTGACAGTCACCAGTGCTGGGTGAAGGCCTTCCCCCTGGTGGCACCGACACCCACAGTGGGCTGGCTGGTGGGGTCACCCTGCGATGCTCATTCCGCCCTTCCTTCTAATTCACAGAGACGGGAAGGCAGCCCAAACGTCAGTCCATGGTCTGGGGATCCTTGTTGTTGTTGAGGTAGAACAAGGACACGCACACACCCCCAGGGCAGCGAGTCTAGAATGACACATTTACTGCAAAGGGCATCTTGGGAACAGGATGGCGCTCTTGAGGCTTAGGGGTGGCCCTGGTGACAGACTGACCCTTCAGGGCCAGCGGCAGGGTGATGCCAATAAGGCTACCCACATGCAGCGTCCAGGGCTCTGTGAAGCTGTGGCCAGCAGGGTCCTTCCCTGCAGCCTGGCGGGGGATGGTGAGGGCTCCAGGGACATTCACAGACAGGTGCTGCCTCCTTGTGGGACCAGCTCCTGTGGAAGTGAAGAGCGGTCAGAGGGGTAGAGAGCCACCCCTCTCCAGGGAGCACAGGGTTCCCGTGCCCTCTCCCTCACAGATGGCTGACACACATGCTTCGTCTTGCCTCGCTGCAGTGGCCTGTTTTAGTAAGGGCTGGAGCTGCGGAGCTGAGCTGGGGCGGGACTGGCTGGGGCTACTGTCATCTGCATGCAGATTCCTTTCAGCTGGAAGCTGAGGTGATTGGCACTGCTTTATTCTGAAAACCACAGGAGCTAAGGAACAAGGTCAAGGAAGGAGCCCAGGCTCTCATCCAGCTGGTCCCCACTTCCCAGTGACAGCAGAGGCGCCATGACTTGGCTTGCAGCAGAGGCTCTGGCCTCAGCCCCCAGGTCTCCATCACCCCCTGATCCTACCTGCCTGGTGGATCGTGCCTCTGCTCCTCACCCAGTGGCACTCCAAAGGAAACCGTCCCTGGGACGTGGCCCTCTGTTCTGGTGACATGGGGGGAATGGGGCTGGATTCCCACCTGTGTGGCACTAACGGGGGGCCCTGGCACAAGTGTTTCCCTTGTCCATCCCAGAGTGCAGCCGCGGTCCCCTCCCCTCCAGACTGCTGAGGTTGACAGACAATGACAGGCAGCAGTTGCACAAGCTGGCACCAGCCGGAGCGTAGTCAGGTGGCCTTCCTTGCCTTTTCTGCCTTTGCCCTTCCCGAGAAAGCAGCCAAACTCTGAGAGAAACAAAGTAAACGCCTACAACCAAGGTGGCACCACACCTAAACACAGTCATCCCTCCTGTCGACGCGGTAGTTCCTGGGTTCCCACCGTTCCCACGGAACTGAGGTCTGCCAAAGCTCCAACCCCTGCATAAGTGTGTCGCACTAGCATGTGACCTCTGCTCACCCTCCCTACACTTCAGGTGCCTCTCGGTTACAGTACCCGACACGACGCATGCAAAAGCTGCGTAAACAGTGTCACGCCGTCTCCTTTAGGGAACAATGCCGACAATGCTTTTTAATGTTTCCAATCCATTGACATGGACACCCACTTTATGTCATTTTTCTTTCTCCCATGGTTTCAAATTTTTAAATTGAGACACAATTTGCATATCATAAAATTCATCCTTTTACAACCGATGACTCAGCAGGTTTTAGAATATCCGTCAGCCTTACTAATTCTAGAACATTTTCACCGCCCCCAGATGAAGCCCCCTGCCCCTCAGCCCCTCCCCACTGCTCTCCCTCCCTCCCTCTGGCCCTTGGCAGTCCCTCAGCTGCTTTCTGTCTCCTCCTGGGAAAAGCCAGCCTTGGCCTGCGGGTCCCTCACCGCGCAGGCCAGTGGCACCAAAGGAGCAGGTGAAGAGCAACGGCCACTAGGTTCAGAACGGGGAGCGGTGCCCGGAGGTCAGGGCTGGACCAGCGCTGGCCCTGTGGCCCTGGCGGGCCCTTCCCAGCTCACTCTGCGCTTCAGGGGTCCCTGCTGCTCTGCCCTGTGGGGTCCAGGACCTCACAAGGGTCTCTGCCACCAGCGACGCTGCAGGGAGGAATTCTGCAGGGGTGGGGGCCGGGCCAGGGCTGGCACCGGGCCCTGAGCTGGTGGAGGCTTCGCCCAGGCAGGAAGTCCTTCCAGGTCCCCATGGGCCCTGCCTCCCCTGGCCGTCTCCTTTCCTCTCCTAGAACTTGGTGTGTGCCCTGGGCTCCCCCTCCTGCCGCCGCTGTCCTGTCCTCTTTCAGTGGCACGGTGAGAGCTCATGGTACCCCGGGTGAGGAGCCTGTGAATCAGGGAGGGAGCGGCCTCGACGGGCACAGTGCCCCCGGCAGGCGCGGCTGACACCGCCGGGTCTCCCGGGAGCGGTGCCCACTGCAGGGGCCTGGTTGCTGTCACAGCCAGAAGAGGGCAAAGTCCCCCGCCTGAGGGCAGCCTGAGCCCCGGGGCCTCCATCCTCGCTCCCAGATCAGGGAGTGCCCAGCCGCCCCTCTGGCGTCCCCACCTAAGAAAGATGGTCATACAGCGGCTACAGAGGGGTCTTGGGGGAGGCGCCAGCTCTGCCTTGGTTCACCTGCTGGGCACCGGGCTCTCAGGAGGCCTCCAGGGAGCCACACCCACGTGCCGGCGGGGTGGCCCTGCGGGAGGAGAGGCCGGTGGGCCTAGGAGGCGCCCAGGCCCACCTGGGTACCTGTGGTGAGGGAGTGGGCCAGCGCCGCCCTGAGTGCCTGGCCACCGAGGCCCTCAGGCTGCCGTGAGGTTGCTGTCCACAGAGGGCTCAGGACTGGCATGTGCCAAAATGCCCCATGTGCAGGCAGGAGCCTCGCCTGGGTCCACTCCCTCCCTCGGCCTCTGTTCTTGGGACCATGCTGGGTAGGGAGGGCCTGGGCAGAGTCAAAGCTGCTTGGCCCGGTGGCCCAGTGCCCAGCACAGTGACCAGAGGACACTCCTTCAGCGGCACCTTCTCCCCACAGGAGAGCACCTGGCCGTACCTGTTTGGCGTGATCGTGGTCCCCGCTGTCATCCAGCTGGTGAGCCTGCCCTTCCTCCCCGAGAGCCCCCGCTACCTGCTCTTGGAGAAGCACGACGAGGCGGGAGCCGAGAAAGGTAGGGCGGCTTCCCCTGCCAGGCGGCTTCTCTGCTCGCACACGGCCAGCCCCACGCTGAGACCTGGGCCGTGGGCACAGGGAGGGGCGCCACCTGGACCTGCTCTGCAGCACCATGCTGGGCTGCTAGGACATCTTCCTATGGGGAGCAGAGGGGCACAGGGAGTCACCCAGGGAGTCTGGCAAAGCCAGCTCAGACAGGATAAGACCAGGTCCCCTGCTTTGCAGCCACCTCCTGATGGCATCCACCCTCAGAGGTGAAGCAAGTGGCATTTGCTAGTGGCTTGAGTGTGTGGCAGTGCCCCATGTCTTCTCTTCACTGAAGGGAAGGAGAAGAGGCAAGCTCAGAGTCAGTACCGACACACACCAGGACAGGCCTGAGTGCTCCTGGCCAGTGACCGTCCCCAGCATGTTCCCGGGGCCCTGTGAGGGAGGAAGAAGTGTACCCATCTTACAGGAGAGGAAAGTGAGGCTGGAGAGGAGGCCTAGAAGTGTGTGCAGGTTGCCTCCTTCGACCCCTAGAGGCAGAGTGCTGGGCCAGGTTCAGAGCATGGCTTGCAGAGCCCGGGGGTGGGGGGGGATCATTTTGCCTGGAGATGGACGATGCGGAGTGGACGACCAAATTCTTGTTTTTTTGGTTTATGAAATGAGAGCCTCTGACGGTGCTGTAGTGAAGCGCGAGGGCTTGGAGCAATCAGGCTGCCCGTGCACGCCAGCTTAGCCTCTGACCTCGAGCAATTCACCTACCTGTCTGAGCCTGCAAACCCTGGTCTCTGACAGGAAATGACATCAATCTCCTTTGGGGGCTGTTGAAAGAACTGAGTTAGATGGTACACAGGAGGTTCAGGGTGTCAACTCTTGTCTTACTCCTGAGGACCTTGCCTGGCTTTTACCCACAGCCTCTCCTCCAATCTAAAGTTCACGACTGCCCATGCCCAGGGAAAATTCCGAGAATTATACATATAATTGTGCAACATCTTTTAAAACTTAAATTGCCTAACCCAGAGAGGCCCTAAGTAACTTCGTGAGACGCTGCCTCGAAATAAAAAATAAAAAGAGCTGGGGATGATCTCAGTGGTAAATCACCCCTGGGGTCAATCCCTGGTACCTGCCCCCAAATTTAAATTACCTAAGTGTTTTTAAATTGACGAATGGTAAAATGAAATAATCATTGTTTATATAAACGATATTTATATTTATCTAGCAACTTATGGTCCAGATTTTCAGATCTAGTTTCTTATCTATAACACTTCCTTGAAGTCAAGTCAGAGGGAATCGCCATTACTTTCATTTTACAGATGAAGAAACAGAGGCTTAAAGACTAGGGTCACCAAGACTCTGGGTTTGGGCTTATAGAGGCTCACAGAGGCCTTTGAAAATATGATGGAAACTGATGCCCAGTGCCCGAGTGCAGAGGCTCTGGCCTGCAGCTTGGAGGCGGACGTGGTCCTTGAGCCCCTGCTCTGGAAGCCACAGGGACCCTGGTAACACTCCACCCTGATTCACAGACGGCAAGTCAGAAGGAGGACAGGAGCCCAGGGGGACTTTCCTTCCTGCCCTGGCATGCACAGAGGGACACTGGGAAAGCAAGCTAGTGGGCGCTTTGGGGGACTTCCCTGCAGCCAGTGGGGAGGATGGCTGGAGGCTCTGGAGTGAAAAGGAGGTGGCCCAAACAGAGCCCAGGAGATCCGGTTCCAGAAAGCAACAGCGTGTAGGGAGGAGCAGTCCCTCCGGCAAGTGCAGGCCCCTGCCCTGGGAGGGCCTCCCACCCCCTGGCTGCCCAGGGATGAGCCCTGGGAAACCCTTCCTCCGGCACAGAGGGTGGGCGGCGCATGGAAATGCCAGAGGGTGAGGAAGGCTTTAGCGTTTTCCCTCCCAGCGCGGTAGAATGTGTGTGTTGTGGGGGGGCAGGCTATAAAACAGGATGGACGTCACGTGTGTGCCTTATGTAAGGAGCACAGTTATTGGCCTCAGGTTGAAACAGAATCTCAAAAAGTACATTTCCACTAATAATCATGCAAATTCTGCTTTAGCACACAATAGATATTTACCATGCTGGGCCTTCTGCCAAGCCAGTGCCAAGACAGGGACACGAGATGGCACACCTGCCATCCAGGTAGGAGGGTGGGCGTGCCAAGGTGGACAGACACACTCCTTCATGGCTCTCAGGTGCTGAGAGCTGCCCGACTCTCTGGACTTTCCCTGTATGAGCTCACCGAACCCTCACCACAACAGAGAAAGTAGGCCACACTTCTATTCCTGGTCCACGTTGTGTCCCTGTAGTGAGATATCACCCCGCGCCCCGTGAAGACGTACCATCACCACGTGTCCATTAAAAGGGACAACAGATTACAGAAAGGAGATGCAGAAAAGGAGTGGGCTGTTGATGGAGGTGGGGAGTGTTCATTTCTGGGGTTCCTGAGGAATGGGAGGGCCCTGGGGAACGGAGCAGGAGGTGGTACCCAGGGGAGCCCCAGCCCTCCTGCTGCCGACGGACCCTCTCCAGCTGGTGCGACTTTGCAGAAAGGGAGACATGACTGCAGCCTCTCGGCCAGGCAGGGACACTCACGTGAAGGGCTCAGGGGCGGCTCTGTAGCCCACACAGCGCTGCCAAGCACGGGGAGAGGGTCGTATGCGCTGGCCTTTGGGTTTCTGCCTCGCCTTGCATTTGAAGAGAAGGATTCTATGGCTAAAATGAGTGTGGAGCCCTTTGCTCTGGGGCTAGAGAATCTTTTTTTAATGTTGGGTGGAGAAATCACCCACCTCCCGCTAAGCTCTGACAAATCAACTGTTGTCCCTTACACCTGGGTTGGATGTGGATTCTTCCACTAGGATGCTTTTGTCCTCCCTGTCCCCTACCACTTTGTGTCCTAAGCATGTTTCCTTGTCTCTGTCTTATATTGTCACGTATGACCAGTGGGACACTCGCCCCAAGTATGTCCATATCCTGATCTCCACAGCCTGTGACTATGTCACCTCGAAGGACAGAGGGACTTTGCAGATGTGATAAGGATTCTGAGATAGGAGGTCACTGTGAATCATCTGGATGAACCCACTGAAATCACAAATCTTCTTGTATGTGAGAGCAGGAGGCAGGGAGATAGGGCAAGTGATATGAGGCTGGTTTGAACAGAAACCAGAGAAAGAGGGAAGGGAAGAGGAGAGAGAGGAGAGAAGATGCTGAGCTTTGGGCTTTGAAGATGGAGGGGCCATGAGCCAAGGAAAGCAGGCAGCCTCTTGGAGCTGGGAAGTCAAGGACATGGTTCTCCTTCAAGCCTCCAGAGGAATTCAGCTCTATTGTCCCCCAGATCTCAGCCCAGTGAGCCCCACTTCAGACTTCTACCTTTCAGAACTGTAAGGTAATAAATGTGTGTTGTTTTAAGCCACTAAGTCTGTGGTGACTTGTTATAGCAGCAATAGGAAGCTCATACATCACGTTAAGTGAGGAAGGGACTTAAGTGAGGGATGGACTGTGGCTTTATCTCAGTTGGAAATAAGTCGAAAAATTCCTTGCCTTAATTCTCAAAATTGTTGTAAAAAACATTTTTAAATCTTTTTATAGCAAATAACTGAGCTAAAGGCATAAAGCTTTTCAAAACTTTTCTTGCCAGTATAGCATTCTCCCACTACAATCCATCAAGTGTCTCCTACACACGAGACATTTTGCCTTTGTAATCAATGATGCTCCCAAATCTGCAGAACTCTGGAGACCAGGAAATGGACACTCAGAGGGAAGCAGTGGGACCGAGCTTCTGCCTAGTTGGTGGCAGGAAAGAGACTCAGTTTGTCTCTCTCCAACCCTGAGCTCAGAGGAGCAGACTGAGCTGCCTCACATAGGTGCGTGAGTGTGCTAAAACAAGACACAGCACACACACAAAGACAAATATGTTAGTCAAAGATGGTTATCCACTGGTGATTGGGTTTGAGGCTCAGAAACGTTCTGCTGGAATGTTATGGTTTGTGTATTTGAAAAGCCCCAAAAGCCCCCGTGGCCATCCACTGCATCAAAGAGCAGTTAATGAGTGTCTGTCTTCTTAAATCTAAAAATTCTACCCCCAGGCCAACTTCATCCACTTGCTTACAAACGGTTATAGGATACTTGCAACATTACATAGCAGGCTAAGCACGCAGCCTCCAGCGAGAGAAAATAAACATAAAGAAATCGCCATCACCAAAGCACAGGCAGAGGTGTGAGGAGGGCAGGAGGTTGGGCAGGGATAACCTCAGAGACAAACTCTGCCCTGTCCCCTCCCCAGTCTCCTGCCTGCCAAATGTAGCCACTAAGTCAAGACAAGCCTGCAGGACAGAGGCCATGGTCATCCGCTCCTCCCAGGCCTGCTGTCTGGCCGGGCCTTACCTGGAGGCCCTGGGCCTGCCTGCAGCCACCTGGGATGACCAGAGAAGAGGGGTGCTTTATCCCAGTCTCTCAACAGATGGCACCACTTCCTCAACTTGGGGAGGGAGCTGGAAGAGGGAGGTAGGGTCAGTTTGCCTCCAAGCCCTCTGGCTCTGTGCCGGCAAAGTCACCTACTCCTCCAAGGAGACGAAGGTCCCCTGTGTTGTCTTTAAGGTGTGAGCCCAGATGGGTTAGCTGGAGAAGCCTCTCGTCTGCCCTTGGCCTGGCCACGTGCACCCCAGGGCTGCCTTTTCCCTGACTGGAGAGCAGCTGGGTACAGGGGACTAAGCGAGGGGACTCTGCCCCGGAGATGGGCTCCTTCCTGCAGCACCTACAAGGGCCTAACGGGGCAGGCAAACACCTTCCACAGCCCGGCCTCTCACACAAAGGCAGGCCTGCGAGGGGCTCCAGGGGGTCTTCATCCCAAACAGCAAGCGCCCGAGGGTCCACCATGAGACTCTCAGACCTAGAGGATGACTGAGGGTGCCCTGGGGCAGGGGATGCAGCCTGTCACACCTGAGGCTGGTGCACCTGGTGCACCCACTGAGGAACCCCCTGCCTGATGCAGGGTGCAGACAGGTCCGGAGCCCTCCTGAGCGCTGAGCTGCCTCTGCCTCCCGGGCACCAGCTCTGCCCCCTCCTTTCTCAAAATAACCCCGACCTGAGGCCAGCCCCTCCAGCAGCCGCCGCACCCCAGGCTGCTGCGGGGGGTAGGGAAGAGTTGGGGCTGTGGGCCTCCGTTCCTGCTCCCGTCTCCAGCTCCTCCGTCTTCCCCTCTCCCTGCCTCTCAGAGACGCCCGGCGCCCCGTTGCTCCTCCCCCTAGCGTGGTGAGCAGCTGCTCTGCTCCCAGTCCTGGAGCCAGCTGACGTGAGGACCCGCGGACACACCTGTGTGCCAGGCACTGACCAGAACGCTCTCGGCCCGGGTGGCACCTTCCCGGAAGACGTCCTGCTGTCAGCCGATGAGTGCCTGCTTCCCTCGCTCCCCGGGTACCTGGTGACGTCACAGCTGGCATTGCGATGCTCCCGGGCTCTGCGGGAGGCCTGCCGGGTGCCACGTGGAGGGTCGACGGGGAGTCAGGACGCTGGGCCAGCGTCCCTGCCCTGCCCTCGCCGCGCTAACCCTCTCCCCGCAGCCGCCCGTCTCAGAGGCGCCGCTTCCTCCCCTGTGAGGTGGACCTGACCCAGTGCTCAGCTCCAGGGGCCAGAGGACGGTCAATCCCGCTGTGGATGTAGGGTGCTTGGCGGTGGGCATGAGGCCACAGCTGCACCGGTTGCAGGGACTAGGATCACATGGCTGTCATCAAACTCGTTATGTATCAAGCAGGTTCTTGTCCAAAAGCAAGAGATTTGACTTCCTAAGCTGCTTCCGGCATCCTGGACCCGGCCAAGAAATCAACGTAGCTCAGAGAGGTTTGGGCCTGGGGCGAGACCTTCCCACCATCCTGTGACACTGAGGTCTGTCTCAGCAGTCCCAGAGGGCTACTGAGAGGACGGGGTGATGGCTGCCCTGTTGCAAAGGCTCGTCCTTCCTTTGGGGCCAGCTTGTTTCTCCCCTGGCTGGAAGGCCACTGCGGCTCCCCAGGAACAAGGACTCCTAAGTCTCTGCTTCACCACACATGTTAGTCTGGTCGTCCAAGAAACAGACTGTCGCAGTCCATTTTCTGTTGCTGTAACTGAATACCAAAAAAATGGGAGATTTATGAAGAATAGAAATTTCTTTATTGTAGTTCTGGAAGCTGGGAAGTCCAAAATCATGGCGCCAGCGTCCGGGGAGGCCTTCTTACTGCATCACAACGCGGCAGAGACAGCACGCGGCGAGACAGAGCGAGTGCCGCGCTCAGGTCTCTCTTCTCCTCATAAAGCCACTAACTACCCTGGTGAGGCGCCACCCTCGTGACCTCATCTAACCCTAATCAGCTCCCAAAGGCCCCATGTCCACATACCACCAGCAGGTGAGTTCAGTCGGAGTCCCCACCCTCTTAAAACTGTCACAATGGCAACTCAGTTTCATCATAGGAAGTTGGGTAGGTGGGCACGTTCAACCCATAGCATAGAACCCGCGGCTTAAAGGACAGGGGACGTCATTGGAGTAAGTTTCCTTGTGAGAAAATGGGGAGAGTCCAACCCCAAGAGGAAAAGAGAGGGAAGGAGGTTTGGGGAGAAGCCTCCCCGGCCGCCGTCAGTGTGAGGAGGGCCCAGTGAGGCCCCAAGAAGTCCTGGAGCCAGCGCTGCTCCCAGAGCCCCCCGTGTCTCCCCGGAACAAGGCTGCCTCGGTTTCCCTGCTGTGCCCGACCCCTGCAAGAGAAGCCCGGGAGGTGTGGCCTTGGTCAGTTCCGTCCCTGAAGCTGGAGGTTGGAGGCACCTTCTTGGGCCACAACACTGAAGGCCACCACTTGCCTCTAGAAAGTGCCTTCAGCCAAGGAGCACGTGGCGAGAAGGAGTCTCTGTGGTCCTGGGCAGGTCCAGGACAGCCCCTGTGCTGGCCAGGGTTCCCCAGGGACACGGAACCCACAGGCTGTGTGCATAAAATGAGGAAGACGCATTTTAAGGAAGTGGCTCGTGTCACTGGGAAGGCTGACTAAGCGGAGCTTTGCAGGGCAGCTGGCAGCTGGAGACCCGGGAAGAGCTGTCCCAAGGGGCCATGCCGTCTCCCTCTCCCTCAGGGGGTTGGTCTTCTCTTCCCGAGGTCTTCAACGGTGGTGAGAAACTCCCTGCCTGGTGGAGGCTGCTCTGATTTGGATCTTGGATGCTCCCCAAAGTCATGTGGTGGAGGCTCGATCCCAGGACAGCACCTACTGAGAGTCGGTGCAGGCTTTAGGGGATGGGGCCTAGCGGGAGGTCCTTAGGTCATTGCCTTCAAAGAGGAACGTGGGGCCCCAGCCCGTCTTCTCTCTTGTGCTTCCTGGCTCACGAGGTGAGCAGTTCTGCTCCACCACACCCTCCCACCATGATGTGGAGCTCACCAGAAGCCCAAGTAATGGGATCAGCTAGTCGTGGACTAGAAACTCCAAAACCACGAACCACAATAAACCTTTTCTCTTTATAAGTTGATTGCCTCGGGTGTTTTTTATGATAGTGAATCAATACATGCGATGGTATCAAACGGAAAGGCTTCTTCGCAACAAAGGAAACAATCAAGGACTGGAAGAGAGAGCCCACAGAAGGCGAGAAAATCCTAGCCACTTGCACCTCAGATAGAGCGTCAATCTCCAGGATAAACAAAGAATGCAAAAAATTTAACACCAAAACAAAACAAAAAGCACCCCAATCAATAAATGGGCAAAGGAACTAAACAGACACCTCGCAGAAGAAGAAATATAGCTCGTCAACAAATATATGGAAAAATGTTCAACATCTCTAGCAGATTAGAGAAATGCAAATTAAAACTACACTGAGATTCCATCTCACTCCTGTCAGGAAAGGGGGGTGGGGTGGGGAAGAGGAAGTGGACCTGGGCAGCTCGATGGGCTTCCCAGCTCTAAAGAGGGCTTCCACTGGGTGGGCTCCTCTCATGTGCTAACGTGGGAGGCACAGTGATGACCTCTACTCCTGCCCACCCCCCAGAGAAGCCCACCTCCTAATCCCAGGACCTCTGGTTGTGCTGGGCTCCATACCAGAGGAATCAAGGTCACGCAGGAGTTAAGGTTGCTCATCAGTTGACCGGCAGCCCGCCAGCACCTAGATTTTAGGTACTCTGCATCCAGTACCTTAAGCCTTACCACCCCACCCTGCCCCGCCAAGGCTTCAAGCTTTCTACTTCTTATTTTATGGACGAGGAGACTAGGACTGAGAGATGAGTGCACTGGTCAATAGCCCACTCAGGCCCACTGGAACTCGTTTTTCACAGAGGTCTCAATGAAGCAGAATGGTTGTGGAGGTGCAGAGGGGCTGGGGCAGCGAGGGAGGCGGGCAGCGTCGCTGAGCCACAGCCGCCCTCCGTGTTGATGCTGCAGGACGCTCAACCACAGCGCCTGGGCAGGCACCAGCGCTGCTGTCCCCAGCTGGCTGATGTCCTCGTCCTCACTGCTCGTGATACTGGAGTCACAGCCATCGCAGAAGGTGCGGGCTTTGGCTGGAAGCAGGAGAGCACTTCTCTGTCCTGTCCCGGCTCTCACAGCCTCTGGGCTGGATCTAGCCGGGGGCCGGGGCCAGCCCGCACAGACGCCAGGAAACGCGGTTTGCAGGCTTCGGCCCCAGCGATGCGGGGAGAGCCTAAGTGGTAGTAGTCCAGCGGCCAGGCCTGGGCAGAGCGGCAGGAGGCACGGGTGCCGGTCAACTGATGAGTCCATCCATCCATCCACCCGTCCATCCGCCCATCCGTCCGTCCGTCCACCGTCCATCCATCTGCCCATCCATCCGTCCATCCATCCGCCCATCCATCCATCCATCCGTCAATCCATCCGTCCATCCGTCCATCCATCCATCCATCCATCCATCCATTCATCCTTCCATCCATTTATCTGCCCATCCATCCATCTATCCATCCATTCGCCCATCCATCCATCCATCCGTCCATCCATCCGTCCATCTGTCCATCCATCCGTCCATCCGCCCATCCATCCGCCCATCCATCCGCCCATCCATCCATCCATCCGCCTGGCTCACACCTCCCTCTCCTGCCTGGATCCCTGCTAAGACGGCCCCTCCCCAAACAGCTCTCTTGGCTGCAGGAGCTCAAAGCGCATCCCCTCCTCCCCCGCCACTGGCCCTGGTGGTCTTTTCTTCTTAGCACTGACCGTGACCTGAAATGGTTGGTTTATGCTACCTTGATCAGTATTTCTGTCCTCGCAGGAAGGACCAGCTCCAGGAGGGCAGGGACTTCTGCCTGGCTGATTGCCGAGCCCCTGCACCCGGAGCAGTGCCTGGCGTGCTGCAGGTGGATACTAGGCACATGCTGAGCGGATGAAAGAGACCAAAGCACACCTAAAACCAAGGCCTGTGCTCGGCTATGGAAGCACACTGCTTCCTAAGGCTCTGCCCTGCAAGCTTGCACCAGGAGCGGGGAGGCCCAGGGAAGCAGGAGGGGACGCTCCCTGGCCAGCAGCCCTTGTCCCTAGGGAGGTGTTTCAGATAATTGCTTGGGATCTTTTGTCTGGATAGTTTCTACCTCTGCACCTGAGAAGTCTTCCTCCAGGTAGGGGCTCTGCAAACCAGAGCAACGCACAGATGGATGGATGGGCGGATGGATGGACGGATGGACGGATGGATGGGCGGATGGCTGGGCAGATGGATGGATGGATGGATGGATGGACGGATGGATGGACGGATGGGCGGATGGATGGATGGGCGGATGGATGGATGGATGGACGGATGGATGGATGGGCGGATGGATGGACGGACGGATGGATGGACGGATGGACGGATGGATGGGCGGATGGATGGACGAATGGATGGATGGGCGGATGGATGGACAGATGGATGGATGGACGGATGGATGGGCGGATGGACAGATGGATGGATGGATGGACGGATGGCTGGGTGGATGGCTGGGCGGATGGATGGACGGATGGATGGGCGGATGGCTGGGTGGATGGATGGACGGATGGATGGATTAGCGGATGGATGGACGGATGGATGGACGGATGGATGGGCAGATGGATGGGCGGATGGACAGATGGCTGGATGAATGGACGGATGGATGGGCAGATGGATGGATAGAGATAGTCACTCCCATTTTGTGTCTTCTTGCAGTGGCAGGAAGGTCACACAGGGAAGGATGTGGAGGTTTTAATGTGGGTGGAGGGGAAGGGAGTATTTACAAAGTGCTCAATAAAGACGTAGGCCTTCATGCTTAGGAAGGTTCCAGTGTAAAGCAGTTTAGTTAGACATTGGAATTGGCAATGAACTCTACAAAGGAGGCCCTTTCTGTCAAGTCAGATCTCATGTACTGATTGCCGAGTTTAGGACCTGGAGAGAGCTCTCTTTTAATATATAATAGCTGCTCAATGAATGTGCATTGAAGAAATGGACAGATCAATTAGGTCACTCAAAACACAGGTTCAGTGCCCCGGGAGGAGGGGGGACAGGGCCTTGTCACATACTGAGGACCTGTGGCTACAGGTACTTTCTCTCGGCTCCCCTGTCTCTGCATTCTTCAGCACTAGGGGGTTCACAGATGACAAAACAGAGGCTCAGGAGGCTGGCGTTAGCTGTCAAATGCCACTCAGTCTGTGAGCAGTGGGGCCACACCTTGAGTCCAAATGCATCTGACACCACAGCCTGGCTCTGAACCCACGGCACCTGGAATGCCCTCTGTGGAGGAGAGTGACCCCAGAGCAGGAGGACAAGCTGGGCAGATGCGTCGACTGCAGGCCCGTAGCCAAGCTCCACCTGCTCCCAGAGTCCTTCAGCCTTCAGAAGGCCGCAGTGAGCCGGCCCAGTGCGGCCCCTTCACTGAGCAGGGTGGGAACTGGGAGCCCAGCAGGTGGGGGTGGGGTGACAGCTGGAGACAGCCCTGCCATCAGCCTTTGGTTGCCATATCAGTGGCTTATTGCAGAAAGGGTGGTAAGAACTTTTATGATCACTTATATCTATTTTTCCCACTTCACTAATTAATTAATCGGTACTGGGGACTGATCCCAGGGGCACTTAACCTTAACCATTGAGCCACACTCCCAGCCATTTTAGTTTTTATTTTGAGGCAGTGTCTTGCTATGTAGCTTAGGACCTCACTGAGTTGCCAGGTCTGGCCTCAAACTTGCAAATCCTCCTGCCTCAGCCTCCAGAGTCTCTGGGATGGCAGGTGTGCACCACCATGCTTGGCTTATTCTGCCCATTTAAAAGCCACCACCCTGGAGATAGCAATGCAGTTCATGGCGACTCTGCTCGTGCAGTTGGTGATCTCACTGCATGCAAAAGCGGTCACTGCAAAGACAGATCCCAGCAGACCTCAGAAGAGCACGCTGAGGAAAGAGGACTCTGGGTGTGTGGATGGTGGGACCTAAACTCTTGCCCAGAGGACGCGTGGTACAGAGGATCCGCTGCTGTGACCTCCTCCCATCAGTGCAAGCCCCTGAGCCAGGCGTGCACCAGCCCTCTGGGCGCACAGCAGTGCACGGGGCGATGCTAGCTCTCCCGCGGGATGGCACCCCGCCCTGCCTTGGTTTCCCCCTCTGTTCAATGGCGGTGAAGTTCTGACCTTGCAGCTGGATTGCATCCAGCACTGTGCGCCCCCAGGGCAGGGGCTGCCTGGAACCCGCCTCGTCTTCCCTGACTGCCGCAGATCGGTGCCCATCCCCCCGCCCGCGGCAAGCCCTCAGAAGCTCAGGTTCGTGGAGATGAACTGAACTTGATTCTGCAGCTTCTCTGTCCTGCAGTTTCCTTTCATCTATCTTTTGAGGTGTGTGGAAAGAGAGATCAGTCAGCTGTAGGTCGGGGCCTTGACCCCGCGTCTACCTGGGTGGGCTGCGTGCATTTGCTGACTTCCCTGGACACTGGGGACTGAGCAGCGCTCACCAGCGAGGGCTGTTGGAGTTGCGCGGGTCTGTGGGACACCTGACCCGGCACCTGGGGCACAGTAGGTGCACAATAGCACTCAGACTCCTCGCCCTGCTCCTGGCCCTTGACCCCACCCTGAACAGAGGCGAGCCTGTAGCTGGTGCTGGATCTGACCACTGGTGGCTTCCTCGCCCAGCCCGGGCTTGGAGTGGGCCCTGCTGCCCCAGGGTTCCTTCCCTGTTGGGAAATGCAAATTTCTTCCTTTTTAAGTTCTTTGGAGCTGGTGATCAGAATATGGCTAGGAATATGAATGAGGTGTGAACCGGGACAGCTGCTCACTTTCAAGTTGGAGCGAGCTGGGGAGCGAGCCCAGGGGTCCCTGCGTGAGAGTCGCGGGACGTCGTCGCTTTCTGCAAACTAATGTCTTCTTGAGATGAGCTCAGAGCTCCAGGTCGCACGGGTCATTTGTTCTCTTTCCAAGGGCAGCCAGTTAAAAGCTAAGGTGTCTGTCCCCACCCATCCACCCTGGAGCCGCACACTTCTGGGCCTGGGCTCGCCTGAAAGACCCCCTTGTCCATCTGCCTGATGGTTCCCGCCCAAGTCCACAGCCCTCCCACTGCTGGTCACCGAAGCCCCCTGTCCTCCTCCAGAGACGGAGGGCTCCCTGCTCCTGAGCAGGCCGTCCTTCCACACCGTGAGCCGATGCCCACCGTCAGCCCCTGCCCGGTCCCAGCTCTGTCCCTACAGCCAGGACAGCAAGGGCAAGCCCCTGCATCCAGGCTGCTCCTCCTCCCAGACTGAACATCAGCAAATGCGAGCAGGGCTCGGTTCACCTTCATCCAACAGGGTTTGAGCGCCTGCTGGATGCCTTTCCCTGAGGAAGACAAGGAACGCCCGGGCCTTGCAGGAGCACAAGCAGGGCCCTGAGCTGTAGGGCTAGGGACGGGAGAGCCCTCAGGGGCTGCCACTTACTGCAGCAGCACCCCTGCTGGGCCCGCTGCCCCACCTTGTGCAGTCTCCTGCCCTTTGTGAGTGGACTCCCTGTTCCAGAGGCAGGTACCAGGCCTTCGCCTGAAGACTGGTGGGAGGGGACACACACATGCCTAGGGGGAGCAAGGCAAGGCTCAGTCCCAGACCCCTCCTGTCTCTGCCTGAAGCGATTGCCGCTTGGAGCAACGATGCCGCGGGAATAAGTTCAGAAGCAGACTGGAAACAAACAGGCTCTTTATTCTGCTAGCTTCTCTCTCCAGCTCCAACAACAACTCCAACACCATCCACACTCCTGCAACCACCACACAAAAATGGCGCCAACCCAATCCGCAATGTCCCGGGCCAAGTCTCGCGAGACCATGCAAGGTGGTAATGCTTGAACATCTTTGTGGCTCACACCTAACCACAATCTTAGCTATCTCCTTAATTAGGGCTCCTACATTTCCCCCCTTTTTGTTTTAAAAGAGGGGATGCTCTAGGACATCTATGTGCAACCAACATTCTTACCCGTCATCGGATAATCAAGGCTGTGCCCTTGACTCCCGTCTTAGGTTGATATGTCGGCCACATGAGACTGTCCCGTGCGACTGTGCCTGTCTTAGGTTGTCCCCCTCTGGGGATCTTACCCGTCATTGGCTACCAGCCATCCAATGGAGCCCTTTAGGATCGACTGTGTTTGATGACTAACAGCCGTCCAGTTGTGAGGAGATGCTGCGGCTTTAAGGCGATAAGCCTTCTGCTGACGAGCCAAGTTGCATAGCATATCAAATTCTTTAAACAAATCAGCTGCCCTAAGTTCCATCAAGTAACACACTGAGTTCTCTAGACCCTCCCAGTGCTGGCACGCTGGGAGGAGACCGCAAACAGCACAGGGTTTCTCACTGCAGTGGAATAACCCCGCCCAGCACGGGTGGGTCCTGCAGCCCCACCTCCAGCACCTAGCGCTCAAGGGGCAGGGGTGGGGACCGAAGCCAGGGATGCTTCTCGTCTTCCAGACACTCTGGGTGTGGAATGAGACCCAGAGAGCAAGGGGCGCACAGAGGAAACAGGGGGACAGTGGGAGGGACGGACTGTGCTTCCCAGGCCTGAAGGCCTGCACCACGGTCCTCCCGTAGACTGAAAGTCCGCAGTTCCCCAAAGTCCTACGCTGAAGCTGTAACCCCCAGTGTGATGGGATGTGGCGGTGAGGACCTCGGGAGGTAGCCAGGGTGAGGAGGTCACGCGGGTGGCCCCCTGATGGGATCCGTGCCCTTATAAGAGAAAAAGACAAGGCACCCTCCCCCCGCCCCGTCTCTCTCTCCCTGTGACCTGCGAGGACACCGTGGGAAGGCAGCTGTCTGCCAGCCAGGAAGGAAGGAGACCCTCACCAGGGAACTGAGTCTGCTGAGACCGGGTCCCCGACTTCCAGACTCCAGACTGGGAGAAATGAATGCCCATGTCCAGCCCTGCCCCTGGCAAGAGCTGCAGCAGCCCACGATGCCACAACTTCATTCTCTTTTATTGCTGAGTAATATTCCATTGTGTTTGCATACCACGGTTTCCTTATCCATTCCTCTATTGAGGGACACTGTTGCCGCCTGCAGGTATTACCGCCTGCAGCAACGATACCGTGGGAAAGAATTCGGAGGCAGACTGGAAATGAATAGGTTCTTTCTTCTTCCTTCTGCTAACTTCTCTCTCTGGCTCCAACAACCTCTCCAACTCCAACCACCCCTCTAGCCAACCTCACCCAGTTAAATACTTTTTGCCTCAACAAGAATACACGTGTCAACAGCTCAAACTTACAGATGTGTCACATAGTGTTCACGGGCATAGAAAGATTCTTAGATAAATGCATGAATATCAGGTGAAAATACTGAAACACCTCTTATGGCTCTCGGCTAGCCACCATCTTAGCTATCTCCTTATTAGGGCTCTTACAGGAAACCTAGGTTGGTTCCATAGTCTAGCTATTGTGAACTGAGCTGCTATAAACATTGATGTGGCTGTGTCCCTGCAGTAAGCTGTTTCTAAGTCCTTTGGGTATAGACCGAGGAGTGGGATAGCTGGGTCAAGTGGTGGTTCCATTCCAAGTTTTCTGAGGAATCTCCACACTGCTTTTCAAAGCGGTTGCACCAATTTGCGGTCCCACCAGCAATGTATGAGTGTGCTTTTCCCCCCACATCCTCGCCAACACTTATTATTGTCTGTATTCTTGATAATTGCCGTTCTGACAGGAGTGAGGTGAAATCTTAGTGTTGATTTGCATTTCTCTAATTGCTAGAGATGATGAACACTTTTTCATAGATTTGTTGATCAATTGTAGTCCTTCTTCTGTGAAGTGTCTGTTCAGCTCCTTAGCCCATTAATTGATTGGGTTGTTTGGTTTTTCGGTGTTAAGTTTTTTGAGTTCTTTATATATCCTGGAGATTAGTGCTCTGTCTGAGGTGCGTGTGGTAAAGATTTGCTACAGCATTCTCTCTGTTTTATAATGGTAAATATGTATGTCATAGAGGATGAATATTTTCCTGTCCCCAAACTCTAGAATCACATGACTAGGGCATTTTGAACTGTGAAGAAATATGAGAAATACTCTGGTATAGTGCATGATGCAGAAGCATTCCCCGTCCAGCTACTTCTCTCATTTACCCTTAATCAGGGCTGAAGTATCAAAATCGGAGCTCACCAGGGGGCATTTTGAAGTGGTTCTTGCACCATGCTGGGAAGGACACTCCAGACCCTCACAAGCTCACCCTTGGAGACGCCGGAGCAGGGTCAACAGCTCTTCCACCCCCAGCTTAGGAAGAGCAGTTTCCCACACCCTGTGGTCAGCTCGGTGTCATTAAAGATGCTGCTCGCAGCGTCTGGAAGGGGCTGTCCTGAGGAATGGTGGCAAAAGCTGCCTCCCCCTGTAGGAAGGCAGAGTGTCTGAGCCGTGACTGTTAAATCCGTGTCCTTAAAGTGTCCCCTGAAGCAGGGCACAGTGGCGCATGCCTGTAATCCCAGTTCTTGGGAGGCTGAGGCAGGAGTTCAAAGCCAGCCTCAGCCATGGCGAGGCACTTGGCAACCCAGTGAGACCCTGTCTCTAATAAAATACAAAAAAAGGGCTGGGGATGTGGCCCAGTGGTCGAGTGCCCCTGAGTTCACTCCCAGGTTCAAAAAAAAACAAAAAACAAAAAAAGTGCCCCCTGAGATCTGATGATCGTGACTTCACGGGTCTGGCCTGGCGGCTGGCCTTGAGCAGCCTCCGTGGACATTCACACATAGAAGATGACCGTTCCTCTGGGGCCAGGAGTTGGCATTGTTTTGTCTGGGGCAGCACAAACAGCAGGCTGGGTCCGGATCCTGGGGAGAGGCGCTCTGTGGGACTGTCCGCTCACGGTGCCCGTCCCAGAGGGCGTGGGAGGACCTTGGAGGTCACCAGGTTCCTTCCCCTTCCATGGGTAGAGAGGACTCTGGGGCGCCCTGACCCGGCTGGACACCTCTAGTAAGGGTGATCACAGACTCAGGCAAACAGCAGGCGCTCAATGAATGTCCAGGGAAAAGGCATTCCTAAAGGGGAAGCCCCGCACCAGGTTTAATGGGATTATCACAGCCAGGCCAGGCAGCAGGGTTCCAGGGACCACGGGGACACCGCTGCAGGCGGGCGTGGAGCCCAGCCGCCTCGGAGGCCAGGTTCTCTGCGCCAGCTGGGTGCCTCGGGGCCAGCGCTGTGCCTCTCTGAGCTCTGGTTTCCCATTTCTAACCAGCGCCCGGGCCCGGGGTTTCAAAGTCCCAGGACAAGGGCTGTGAGTGGCGGACCCCGCCGCGGGCATGGTCCCGCCCGCCTCCGGCCCTGCCCTCAGCCTGCGCCCTCCTGTCACAGCCTTGCAGACGTTCCTGGGCAGAGCGGACGTCTCGCGAGAGGTGCAGGAGGCCCTGGCCGAGAGCCGCGCGCAGAGGAATGTGCACCTGCTGTCGGTCCTGGAGCTGCTGCGGGCCCCCTTCCTCCGCTGGCAGGTCGTCACCGTCCTCGTCACCATGGCCTGCTACCAGCTCTGTGGCCTCAACGCGGTGAGTGGCGTCGTGCATCAGGGGAACCGGGCGGGCGGGGGCTCAGGGCTGGGCTCCGGGTGCCCAGGTCACATCCCAGCCCCGCCAGCCTCCGCGGACTCCGCACCAGGAGCAGCCGCAGAACTTCTCTGACCCTCGGTGTCCTCCTCTGTGGGATGGGCTACGGCAATGTGGAAAGAGGTGCTCCAGGCCCGGCGCCGGTCCTCGGCTAGAGCCAGCCCCATCAGTGGTTCAGTGCCACCCCGCATTCTGGAATCCTGCTTCTCAAAGAAAGGGGTGCTCAGGCATGGCGGGGAGACGCTGGGGTGGTTTCCACAGCGGTGTCCTGGCTGGCGGCCTCCCTCCTCCAGCCTCAGAAACCTCCAGGCTCTCAGTGCAGCTTCCTGGGGCCTGGGCGGAGGCTCTCTCCACGGGGTTCCACCCCCCTCGCCCCCAGCAGTGGCCACCTCCTCTGTCCCCAAGGTTCCAGGAGGCAGGATTCCTGACCTTGAGAGCAGGGAGGCCGGCCGGCCCTGGTCCCTGGTGCTGCTTCTGGAGGTGGGTGTGCGGCCTGGGGTGGCGGAGCCTGGGCCAGGGCTGCAGACGGCTGGGCTCTCGCGTGGAGGACCGTGCCTGGGCCAGAGCTGGGGACAGGGCAGCTGCCAGGGACCTTGCCGAGGCCCTGAGAAGGGAGCTCTGCACCCGGCCACGGTGAGCAGGAGCCCGGCCTCCCTGGGCGCGGGCACAGAGGTGTGCGGGGGGCCTGGTGCTGTTCGTTTCTGCCCTTTTCCTTGGCCTCGTGGAGTCAGGAGGAGGTCACCCAGGTCACGGGCTCTGTGGAAACCCAGAGTGACCGTGGGCAGGTCCCCGCCCCCCTCCCCCAGCAAGGCCACAGCCACACTGGACGCCCTGGCCCTGCTCCTTGTTCCGAGCAGAGAGGGGCACGCGCGGCCCCTTCAGGCCAGGCGGGACCTGAGAACACGCGGGCTGCCCCATGAGGTGTCGACTGGGAGGTGCACTTCCAGACGGGACGCCTCCTCCGCTGGGCCGAGTCCCCGTGAGCACCCCGTGCAGCTGGGCAGACCCGGCCAGGACGCCCGGGGGACACGGCCCCACGTAGCACGCAGTGGGACCCCTCTGCCTGCCCCAGGGGTGGCGGGCGGCAGCCTCAGGCTCTGCCCCTGCTCCTCACCCCTCCAACCCCTAAGTCAGCTCAGCTGCTTTATAGACCCGGAGCAAAGAGATGGGGACCAGGGGAGAGGCCTGGCTTCCTGCCCCCGTGTGGCCATGAACCTGCCTTGAGAAACCCTGGCAAGCGCGTCCCCTCCCTGGCTCAGTGCCCTCAGCTAGCTGTCCCCGTCACAGCCCTGTGAGTAATCCCCACTGTTAGGCACAGAGACATCAAGATGCTTTTCCAAGGTCACACAGCACGGAGCAGCATGAAGAGGATTTAAGCTGTCGGCCCCAAGGTCCAGAGCTTAGCCCCTAGCAGAGAGGGTCCCAGGAGCCCCTCAGAGGATCCCCACTTGTGTCACTCAGGCTGACTCCAGCTCACCCCCTGGCCGCCACGAAGAAAGTCCTGCTTCTTGCATTTGTGGTAGGCTGTGGAGTGGCGAGCGCCAGCCTCCCAGCCGGACCAAGCTCGGGGGTCCAAGGTCTGCCCACGCCGCTGCCCTCCAGCCCAACCCCGAGGCCAAGGAGGAGAGCGACCAGACAGACACGGTGTGCGCTGTGACCTGGCCCCAACCCTCGGCTTCACCAGAACTCATCTGGGGGCACGGCCTGTCCCTTGGGGCCTACCATCGGTCACCTTGCCCAGCCCGGCAGTCCTGCAGGAGGGAGCGCCACCCCCGACTCCCTGCCCTGGCAGACTCCTTCCCGTGCCAGGCCTGAGGGCCGTCTCTGGGCCCCAGCCCCCGGACCAGGCTGCCCTTCTGATTCTCAGGACCCTTGGGGCTGGGAGCATCCTTGTCACAGGGGCTGCAGGCCACCCAGCAGTGCCCTGGGCCTCTAACCCCTGGTGACAGTGCCACCCCACCAGCTGTGACAACCACAGTGTCTCCAGAAACGCCCAGCACCCCCGGGGGTGAAGCAGGCCCGTGAAAACCGCGTTCTAAACAGGCGTGAGTGGCTCAGTGGCTCCTGCCAAGCCACCCTGAGTGGCTTCCGTACCTTAGCAATCAGGAGACGGTCGAGTTCAGCGACACTGAGCGATTTCTGAGGTCCTTTCCCCTCTGGCACCCACAATAGCTTTCAGATCCCCTTCCAGAAAGTTAGACCCATCACTCAAAGTTAGGCCCCGCCTCCTCCCAGGCATCCCTGGCCAGCTCCTGTGTCAGTGCCCTGCCCAGCGCTGGGGCGGCCACAGCTGAGGGTGACGGTGGCCCTGCTGGCCACCTTGCATTGCCCTCCTTCCCGGGATTCCTTCTGTCTTGAACTCAGGAGGCTGATCACGCGAACCTCCCCGGGACTCAGTTTCCTATTCTGGAAATGGGGGCAAGGGTCTGCACACTGTTATGAGGAGCGCCCGCAGTTGTGGACGAGGAGGGGGCACCAGGGGGGGCTGCCCAGCCTGCACCTCCGCGTCCTCAGCGAGACTTCCCGGCTCTCTCCCCTCCTGGTGTCACGCATCTTCAGAACCCTGCTCTGCTGTGCGTCCTGGTCGGGGCTGGACAGCAAGCCCGCAGACAGAGAAAAGGGAGGGAGGCTCCTCCCCGTAGGCTGTGGACACGCCCTTGGGGGCCTGGTCACCTGACCCTGGTGCTCGGGAGAACCTGGGTGTCCAGAGCCACGCCTGCACCTTCCCCTCCCACCTGCGCCTGCATGAAGGTCATCTACAAGGTCAAGCTTCGGCCAGAGCTCAGGGGCCCAGAGCACTTGGCACAAAACCTCTGACCGCACTTCCTGAGGCCTCTGTCCACAGCTTCCGCTTGGGGAAGATTCTTCTAGAGTCACTCCCTAACTCAAATAGGAAGGAAAATGGTCTCTTCTGCTCATCACTGGGACCAGCTCTCTGGGACGATCTGCAATGTCCTGGCGGGTGGGGAGAAAAAGCTAGGCTGCGGTGGCTGCCGCCGAGGGGGACGGTGGCCCTCCTGGGTCTGCCCTAAATTGTAGTCAGGAGCTGACTCGGGCTGGGCTGGGCTGCCCCTGTCCCTGCATCATTGAACTCTGGAGTCTGGGGACCTCGGATGGGCTGCAGTAAGACTCTGGGCCTCAGTTTCCCCAGTGGTCAAGTGTGAAGACGGATGAAAGAAGAGCCCCAGGTCCCGCACGGGGCCCCTGAATGACATGGGAGGTTTCGTCTGCCACCTGAGGTGGGGGGGGCTGCTGCTCTGGTGTCCACGAAGCCTCGCGTCATGCCTGTGGTCCTGAGGTGACCACGAGTACTCTCAGAACCGCTCAAGTCTGGATAGTCAATTACAGATCCCTCTCGCAATGAGGGCACAGCTGACCTGTAACTTCCTGCTACAGCACTTGAACAGGTGCCTCTAATCCCAAGGCAAGATCTCTGTGTATGCTTACGCAGTTATATGCTGCACGAATCTTTGGAACAGCATTCACACCATGTCCATTGTAGGTTTGTGATGATGATTTTCCAATGGGTGACAGTAAAGTGTCAGGGACCTTTTCTGATTCTCATCATTGGGGCTAATATCAGTGTTGCATCGAGGTCACTTAATGATCCAAAAGGGCTGCTGAGGTTCCAGCCATCATCCCATCATTCTGAAAGGAGAAAGGGAAAAAAAAAATAGGAGCCCATGTTCTTGATGAAATGCTCCTTTTATAAAAGGAGACTTCCTGGAAGTCCCACCAATATTCTGTTTTTACCTCATGGCCAGACTTAACTGCTAGGAAAACTGGGAAACACAGACTTTTAGCACATGCCATTCCCAGGAAACGTGAGTTCCGTGAGTCAGGAAGAACGGGGAACACGGGCAAAGGGTGGAAAAGGAGCGGCCACACCACGTGGCTCCACGGCACAGCTCAGAGGCTGCCTGTGTCTGGACGTAACGCAGGAGTTAGCTCACGGGCTCGCTGACCTTCCCGCGTCTTTCCTGTCCCACCTTACAGATCTGGTTCTACACTAACAGCATCTTTGGAAAAGCTGGGATCCCTCAGGAAAAGACGCCCTACGTCACCCTGAGCACGGGCGGCATCGAGACACTGGCCTCCATCTTCTCTGTAAGTCCTGAGGGTGACCCCCAAGGGGGGTGGGACAGGACCCCGGGCAGCCACGGGTGCCTTCCAGCCCCCCGCCCGCCCCAGTGCAGCCACAGTGCCTGGACTGGGAGGGTGGCATTGCACTCCACAACGTCTGAGCAGCTGGGAGGTTGCCTCTGTACTGTCCCCTCCTCCTCCTTCTTCTTTTTTAGAGATATCAAGTCACATTTAATTATCTCCATTACTAGAAAGGGGGAAAATGACTGTAATCTCCCTGGATACCTTTTTATTTGGGAGATATTTTATTTTTTATTCTAAGATGTTATAAATGACAGCAGAATGCATCACAATGCATACTACACATATAGAGCACATTTTTACGTATCTCCGGTTGTATACAAAGTATATTCACACCATTTGTGTCTTTATACATGCACTTAGGGTAATGATATCCATCTCATTCTACCATCTTTTTTTTATCCCGTTTTCCCCTCCCATCCCCTCCCTCCCCATTGGCCCTTCTAGTGTTCCTCTAATCCTCCTATGCTCCCCTTCCCAACCCCACTGTGAATCGGCCTCCTTATATCAGAGAAAACATTTGGCATTTGGCTTTTTGGGATTGGCGAACTTCACTTAGCATTATATTCTCCAACTTCATCCATTTACCTCCAAATGCCATTATTTTATTCTCTTTTATTGCTGAATAATACTCCATTGTGTGTATATACCACATTTTCTTTATCCATTCATCTACTGAAGGGCATCTAGGTTGGTTCCGTAGTCTAGCTATTGATATACAATTGATCAACAAATACATGAAAAAATGCTCATCATCACTGGCAATTAGAGAAATGCAAATCAAAAGTACTCTAAGATTTAATTTCACTCCAGTCAGAATGGCAGCTATTAAGAACACAAACAGGGGCTGGGGATGTGGCTCAGTGGTAGAGTGCTTGCCTAGCACGTGCGCAGCCCGGGTTCGATCCTCAGCACCACGTAAGAATAAAGGCATTGTGTACAACTAAAACAAATAAATATATATTTTTAAAAAAAAGAACACAAACAACAATAAATGTGTTGCCTCCTGGAGCAACGAACGCCGCAGGAAAATTCGGAGGCAGGATGAAAATGAAAAAAAGGTCTTTTCTTCTTCTTCTCTCTCCGGCTCCAGCAATCACTCCAAACGCTCTAACTCCAACCACCACCTTCTTCTTCTTCCCACACACTCTAACCAACCTCACCCAGTGATATACATATAGCTTTAACAAGGACACGTGCTTACAGCTCGAGCTTACAGGTGTGTCACGCAGTGTTCACGGGCATACAAAGATTCTTTGAATAATGTATTACTATCAGGTGGAAACTAGAACATCTTTTATGGCTCTCAGCTAACCGCAATCTTTAGCTATCTCCTTGATTAGGGCTCCTTCATAAATGTTGGCGAGGATGTGGGGAAAAGGCACACGTATACATTGCTGGTGGGACTGCAAACTGGTGCAGCCACTGTGGAAAGCAGTATGGAGATTCCTTAGAAAACTGGGAATGGAACCACCTTATGACCCAGCTATCCCACTCCTTGGATTATACCCAAAGGACTTAAAATCGGCATACTACACAGACACAGCCACATCAATGTTTATAGCAACACTGCCACCTTCCCAGTCACAGTGACACAGTCCAAACCCCTGTGACAGAGGCCCTGTCCTCCCTGGGAGTTCAGGGTAGAAGGACCCTGTGCATCTCCAATCTCTTGCCCTGACTTTCAAAAAGTTCTACAACCATCATGTGTCACCTGGTCACCCCAGATGGGTAGAAGTTTGGGAAGCAAAGCAGGAAGCACAAACCAGGTGGTAGAAGGGCAAGGTGATAACGGTGCTCAGACAGGAGACTTGGAGCCCGCTCTTTCTCCACCAGTGTGATAAGCAAACATTTGTGGGGGCAAGGGGGAGTCCTGGGAAACCCCCCAAGTCTAGGAGGAAATGGCCTAGGCTTTGGAATCAGGCCAGACTGGCTTTAAATCTCAGCTCTGAACTCCTTGGCTATGTGATGTCAAACAGTGAATGCAAACTCTCTGAGCCGTTTCCCTCTTGAGGCTGGCTCAAGTCCCTGGGGTCGCGCAGGGCTGGTCCGTGCCCTGTGTTTAGGTACCTGGGGAAGGAGCCAGGACTGAACCAGAGAGCCACGCCCCCTCCAGGGGGCTGCTGCTCGTGGGTTCCGTGGGTTCCGGCGCTGGCTCAGCCGATGGAGCCGACCGTGTTGACGCCGCTGCAAACAGGCAAAGCTCCCAGGCTTATTTCTGACTGGTTGCACATTATTGTGCTCCTTGTTCTCACGGGGCCATTCTAACCCGATGCTTCTAAAAGATGGCCCTCGTAGGCACATCCAGGAGGGTGTCCCCGCTCGCCCCTCCCACCGCACCTTCTGCTCCTTAGAGGGAGAGATTTCAAGGCTTCACCTTCTGCAGTGGCCACAAGATTCTCGTCTGCCCCCAAGACGCTGCTCTGCACGTGTGGCCCTCGGGAATGCGCGCGTCACCCCCGAGAGTCGGGCTCTTGTCCTCTTGTTTGAAAGAGGAGCAAACTGAGGCTGGTGCCGTGTCCACCGGGGTCTCCCTCACTCCAGCCCCACTCTGGCCAGCAGATCGTCCTCGTCAGCAGCTGATATTGAGTGAGGGTTCCTTGGCAGTGCCAGGGGGAAGGTCAACAGCTTCACCCGCCTGGCGAGGAGGAGGGACCTGTCTGAACTCAGGACTCATCCCGGCCACTGGAGGGCGCTCTTCAAGCCCCCGTGCCTCTCCAAGGGGTTCCAGGGTGGGTCTCAGCCATTTGGAGCAGGGAAGGTTTGTGATGGTGCCCGTGGGCCAGCTCGAGTCCAGCAGCTGACCTGTGCTGGGACACTGAGGGTCACTGCCTGGCACTGCCTGCAGGAGCTCCCCACCCAGTGGAGGCAGGCGTCACCCAGGGTGGAGTGAGGTCGTGCCCTCTAAGGGCACGGGCGCTGTGGGCCCGAGGAGGGAGCAACAACTTCCTCGCTCTGGGGGGGGCAGCCATGTACCCGGGCACCTGTCCACTTCACAGTCGCCCTAGGAGCCCTCCACAGGACTGGGACCGGAACAGACAAGGACTGCATGCAACTCTGAGTAAGCTCTGATGTGAGGGGCTCAGGAGGGCTCCCTGGAGGAGGAGACCCAGAGCCTGGAGCTGACGGAGCCGCAGGACTTAGGAGAAGGGAAGGGGCGTGCGCCGGGCAGCTGCCCACCTTCGAGCTTCTAAAGGACCTGGAAAGGCGAGGGCAGGTACAGAGCAGTCCACAGAGACTCCTCCCCTGCCCTGGACACCCACAAGACCCCGCGCAGCGCGGTGCTGGGATCTGGGATGGGTGCTCATGCTGAGCATCCCTGGGCCGAATCCCGACCCTCCACGTGCCAGCTGCGTGGTCCTGGAAGCTGCCTGGCGTCTCCAACTCCATTTGCTCATTTGCAAAATGTGCATGACCGTGGCCATCTGCGGAGGGCACGTGTTGGCTCCCAAAGAAGTCCACGTCGGGATTCCAGGAAGCTGCAACTATGTCCCCTTGCATGGCAAAAAGGAACTTGCAAACGTGGTCAAGTTGAGGAGCTCTGGAGAGGGAGGTGATCCTGGACTATCTGGTGGGCTCGGGGTTATGAGGGGATTCTTTGAAGTGAAAGAGAACAGGAGGGTCAAGAAGAGAAGGAGGCATGACCCAGGAAGCTGAGGCAAGATCAAGGCCATTGCTGAGGTTGAAGATGCCCTTGGGAGCCGAGGAACTTGGGGACCTCTCCAAGATGGGAGAGGGGTGGGGACAGATCTCCAGAAGGGACCAGCTGCTAACTTGGTGATGTTTTTCCCCTGGGGATGTTACATGTGGGTGGTTCTAGGCTAATAAGTTTGTGGTCATCGGTCACCGCAGCAATTGGAACTGAATACAATGCCTTCCAGTTGCCATGGAAACTAAACTCCTTCCTCCCTGACAGTCAGCGCCCAGCGGATCCTGTGCTATTTCAAAGTGCTCGTGACCTTGTTCCCAAATACGAGGCACTTCGTCTGCCCTTCAAGTAACCGCCTACCAAAAAGGACTTCTCAAATGTTTTTTCATCGTCACTGAGATTTTGACAGTTTAATGCACTGGCGCTGAGGTCCAGGGAGATTGAGGCGGGAAGCCTGTGCATCCCATCCAGGTTCCTTTTGGCTGAGGCTGTCACTCTGCAGCTACCAACTGCCACCCTGCAGGTCGGCTGCTGTTCCAGATTGAGTCTCTACTCTCCTGAGCAGTGGATGTCCAGCCTGTGTCCTCCAGGCCACACCAGGCAGAGCGTCTGAAGCCATGTGGTGGGGTGGGGGGTTCACAGCGAGTCCTTCTTATTCATGGCAGGAGGTGTTTGTGATGGAGGGGGGCGGGGACTGTGCCCTGGGACTGAAGGCAGTGAATCCTTACTAGTACTCGCTGCCAGCAATCCACCCGCTTCCAGGAATCCCATTTCAAACTCAAAGCCTTCAGAGTTCACGCCTGAGGCTCAGGAATCATGCACGTGGGCCAGGGGGAAGTGGGTAGAGGTGACAAAGCTAAGTGGTGGAGTGTTTGGGCTCTGTGGTTCTGGCTTCCCAGCTGGGCGGCCTTGGACCAGATGCATGGCCTCTCTGATTCCCATTTCTCCTCTTAGGGAAAGTGGAGGTGATGACAGCTCCAGGTGTTATTGGGAGAACTGTGCGGTGACCCCCAGCGCCGTGCACAGAACAGACACTCACTGACTGTGGTTAAGCAGATACTTCACAGACGCCAGTCATGGTTATAGTTGAATTGCGTCTCTGTCAATTCACATGTTGAAGTCCCTGAAACTCAGCATGTGACCTGATTTGGGAGCAGGGTCATTATGGATGTCACTGGTTAAGCTGAGGCCATACTGGACAAGTGTGAGCTTTGTTGTGGTTTAGATGAGGTGTCCCCCAAAGGCTCACGTGTGAGACAGCACAAGAAGGTTCAGAGGAGACATGATGGGGCTGTATCCTTAGCCTCATCAGGGAATCAGTCTCCTGGTAGGGATCAACTGGGTGGTCACTGCAGTGCTGGGGTGTGGCTGGAGGAGGGGATTGCACCTGGGCAGTGGAGCCCTCTCTGTCTGCTCCCTGACCACCACCAGCCTCACCTCGAGCCCTGAGGAGCCGAGCTGGCCTTCTAAGGACTGAGACCTCTGAAACCTTGAGCCCCTAAATAAGCCTTTCCTCCTTTACAGCCGTTCTGGTTGGGTCCTTTAGTCACAGCAGCGAAATAGCTGGCTAAAACAGCCCCTATTCCACACGACTGTCCTGTGGGCGGGGAGCTAGACGCTCACACGGGGTGAGTCTCAGCGCTGTGCTGGCCGGAGACAAGGTGTTCAGAAGCAAGGGGAGCCTGGCGCACCCTCCCGGCACCTCCAGAGCGATGGCAGGTGGCCCTGCCAATGAGTCCATCGCCCACCTCTCCCACCTCTGGCATCCAGGGCTGAGACCGCACATTCCGATTGTTTAAGCCACTCCGTTTGTGAGGTTGGTGACAGCGACTGGCCAACTGAGCACCATTGCTATTGGATCCTAATATGATGGACCCTGTTAATCAGGTGGCTCCGCGTCTGAGTAGTTGGAACCCATGAAACAGAAGCCGTCAACGCGACTCAGTGTGGGGAGGGAGAGTCTCTTCGAGACGTGGCGCTGTCCACACTGGACACCACATAGGAGAAGGAAGGGCAGCCCTTACTCTGGCTGGTGCAGAAGTAACCCAGGCAGACCACTCTTCTACAAAACGGTAGAACTATGAAACTTCTAGAAGGGACCATGGGAGAGAGTGAGGTGCAGGGATTTGTAGGTTCTTGGTCTTGCAAGTGCAAAGAACGGGACACTGCTGGACCAGGAGGAGACGCACACCACGACCAGCCCGGTCTCCAAACGCCACGATGAGCAACACGAATCCCAGAAATGGCCAACCCCATCTGCTGCTGGAAAGCAGACCAGTGCTGCCTGGGGACGAGGACGGGACCTGGGGGACCTGGGGACACTGGACATGTCCTATATCTTAACCGAGTTGTGCTTACAGGGCATAAAAACTTGCCCCAAACATCCAACAGTGCAATGGAACTGGGTACGTTTTCTTGAACAAAGACTATAACTCCACACAGTCGAGTCCTAAAATCCTGCCCAGAAAACAAGTTGCCATTATCTTTCCGTCAGAGGTCCTAGCGCTGGGTGGGAGGTGGGGGGGGGGGGGTTGCTGACAGAATGAGTGACCCTGTGTCTCCGGAGTCCCCAGTGGGATTCTTGGTGGCATCAGGGGTCTGACAGCGGGTCCCCAGCTGACATCAGTCACCTCCAGGAGTGGTTGCGGTCTTGAGTTGATGTCTCACCAGTGACTTCAATGTTGAGTGGAAGAACCAAACGCCCTCCCAGCCCTCCCGACAGGCTGCACTATGACGGGGCTTAAAGGGGAAAGGGGGAGGAAGGGGCCGGCGGGCTGGGGCTGTCTCCCACCAGGTGAGGAGGGCCGCACCTCTTCCTTCTCTTCCCAAGTTGTTTCCTCGGGGTCTCCCTAGACCGTCTCCAGAGCTTGCTTCCAATCAGGGAGAATGTTTCCAGCTCCGCCTGGGCTCAGCTCACTGGTTCAACTGGAGACTTTAGTGAAGTGGAAACAGCCAGGTCCCCTCCCTGCAGCATGGGACATGAGCACCTTGGTGTAAAATAATGCCTCTCAGTGGCTCTGTGCTTGGACACACTTCCAAGCACTGAGATTTTGGTGGCTCACTTGAGGAAACTTTCTTTTCGTGGGCACGCTGGGCAAGTGCCTCACACTGAGCTCTACCCCAGCTGAAGCGACTGTTTTTTAAAACTCTCAAAACAATGAAATCAACAACCAGCATTTATTGATTTCAGTAGCAGTGCAACAATGTAGCAATGTAACACACAGTGATCTCAGTTTAAGATGTCTTAATCTCAGTGAAACAATGGAACACATGCTTATCTCCAGGTAACAACACAATGCCTGGTATTCTCAGTGTTACAATGTAACACACTAATCTTAGAGTGACATGTAGCTTTAGTCTGGGCGTAAGTGGGATGTATGTTAATATCAGGGCAGCAATGTAACTCAGGTGGTACCCTGTCACAATGGAACATGTGTTGGTACCCCATCTCTCAGTGAGTGCCGCTGCCCGGCGGTAATTTCTAATCATTTCAGCACATGTCACCATTTCTAGTGCTGGTTTGACTTGGGCCCTGTCCTGCTACCACAGAATGGCTACAACATCCTTACACCACAGCAGATACATTTTACATGGTTATGAAACTTTGCCAGTGTGGGTGTTGGGACCACTGGTGACAGGAAAAGAAAAAAGACTGGTGACTTGGGGGACAGGGATTTGCATCCCCACACACTGACTTTGTTTGTTTAGTCTTTCTTTTTTAAGTAAAATATCTTCAACTTAGAAAAAAAAATTAAAAATAAACAGGTGAAATAATAATCATATTTCCCCCACCAGGGGTGGCCATTAAAAGCTTTCTCCATATATTCTTTCAGGGTATATTAGTTGTAATTTCCATAACTGCATATATCCTCTTTCTGCTTAAAACTGTAAAAAGAGAATTTTTTCCAAGTTATCTAAAAATTCTTTAAAACTGTGTTGGTTCCTACATGGTCATCATCTGGATATTCCAATGTTTATTTTTATCAATTCAATTGCAAGTGAACTTGTAGATTATTTCTATTTCTCCGTTAGTATAAATAACCCAGCAATGAAGGTCTTGGGCCACAAATTTGATATCTGTTTCCTCAGGACCGATACCCAGAGAGTGTCTGACGGAGTCCAAGGGCAGGGATGATCCTCAGTCACCCCCTGAAGTGGAGGGCGTCCTCCCCAATTCCTCATCATTCCCTGTGGCTTTTCACAAAGCCCATCTTTGCTCTGGGCCTCTGATCTTGGGTGTCCCTGACCTTCTTCAGTCACCTCCCAGGGCTGCCTGCTGTCCCTGGGCCAGCTCCCTGCCCACATTGTTCTGGCCCCAGCACCCCAGCAGGGTCTCCCCTTGATGGGGTCCAACTCATGAGGACCAGGTGGGAGGGTGCCTTAAATGCAGCTCTCTCTTTCTCTCTCTCTCTCTTGCTCTCTCGCTCTCTCGTCCCTCTCTCTCTCTCTCAGAAGCTGCTACTCTTCGTGACTGTCACTGGCCTGACTTCCCTCCCCATTCCTACTTCCATGGATGGAGCTTCCCGTGCCTCTGTCCTCTCTGACCTCCACGTCTCCCCTGGCATGAGAATGAAGGGTGCCGGGATGGACATTTCTCCATCACCGAGTGTTGGCTTGACCGCTACCAGTTGAGCAGTCCTCGGGTTCTGGGGACAAAGAGGAGGGTGCCTGGCCTTCAGGTGTGGAGGAGAGCCCGGCAGCCGGAGGGGACGCGCCAGCAGGTTGTCGTGCACTCTCCTTCGTCTTCGTGTTCAGGAGCTGGATGTCCAGGTGGGACAGTGGGGTGTTACCAAGTGGTGGCTTTGTCTACTTCTAGTTTGGGAAATTTTAATGTCTCAGGAATCAGAAAAGACTTTGTGAATGATCCCAACTTTGCCACTTACTAACTATGTGACCTTGGACAAGTTCCCAAAGTCTCTGTGCCTCAAGATTATTTTTTAAAAAATTATTTTTTAGTTGTATACAATACCTTTATTTTATTTACATTTTTGTGGTGCTGAGGATCGAGCCCAGGGCCTTATGCTACCGCTGAGGCACAACTCCAGCCCATATGCCTCAGGCTTCGTATCCATACACTGAGGTGATCAATAGGAATACTTTATGAAGTTGTTGCATGTATTAAATTAACTGATGCATACAATGCACTTGATACAGAGCCTCAAACATAGGTGCTCAGTAAATAGCCATCAACGATTTTTATCTAGACTGAATGCACTGGCATCAGAAAAGAGGAGAAATTAATTCAGAAAAGTGTGGACCAAGTTTTTCAAGGCCATACAGCCAGCTAGAGGCAGGAGCTGAGGCCAGACCCCCTTGATTGACAGGAATAATACATCTTCTGCCCTTTTGTGGAAGCCCCTGTGGGTCACGAGCCTACGCCAGCCGTCGTGCATTCTCGTCCTCTGATCTCATGCCCCTGCAAAGAGGGTGCCACATTCCCACCTTTCAGATGTGGAAACTGAGGCTTAAATAAGCTCAGTCACCATCCTTGGTGCAGAGGGTACTACAGAATGAGGGCTTGAACCCAGGTGCTTCTGGACGCTGCCTGTGCTGTCCTGTTGGCCCAGAGTTCCCGAGGGCTGAGCCTGGAGGCCTGGGCCAGCTCTGCCCCTGAGCCAAGCCTTTATGAGAAGAGTCCTGAATGCTTTCCATACAGGTGTCCATCAGCCGGGCCTGCTTTCCCCCCCTTGCCCTGAGATCCCCTCCTGTCCCCCCAATGCCTTGTCTCGGTGACTGGGAGGGCTGTGACCCCAGGAGCACCCCGTGGCCTGGTGTAAGGTCTGGGCTGTAAGCGGCCTGCAGAGCCGTGTCCTTCAGATGGGCCGCTGCCGCTCCCTGCTTGGTGCCCACTCCACCAGGCAGAACGGCAGGCCCTGCAGAGCTCGGGAGAACACAGATCTGCCCACGTCAGAGCAGGACGTGGGGAAAGAGGGACAGTCGGAGGCACTAGTGTCCCTGCAGTGAGTCTCCTGGGGAGCCAGTCCCCAAGGCTTGGGGCAGCTTGCAAGGGTCCATCTCAGGGCTCTGGCTTTTGACGATCACTGGAAGCTGACAGGCGGGAGGCCGCATGCTGGGCTTCTCCTTGCCCAAGCCAGATGGCCCTCTTGAAAGGGGCTCCCAGCCGCCAGGCCTGTGCCTCTCTGCCTGACAAGCTCCCTCCATCTCTGCCAGCTGGTGCCTCTTCCAAAAAGCCGTGCCAGGTTGCCCAGTGAGCAAAACCATGCATTTCTGCACAGACAGCCTAGATCCAATTCCTGGCGCTCTCAGGACCCGGCTGTGTGGCGTCTGCTGAGTTACTCCACCTCTCTGATTCTCTTCTCTTTTTGTGAAATGGGGATGGGAGAAAGGCGCCTGACACAATCAGAGGACCTAATGTGTGTGCCGCGGACAGTCTTGTTCAACCCACCCGCCCCCCAGACGCCCTTGTTGGAGGTTGTTTTGGCTCTCCTGTCCCAGATAAAGGCCCCAGGCCTTTGGGAAACTGACCCTCCAGACTTGGGGGAGCAGCAGAGGACGGCACCTTGTGCAGGCCCTGTGAAAGTCACACCAGGGGTCCAGAGCAATGTGGCAGGCTGGCTCTACAGGGGCAGGGCTGCAGGGACCACCTCCTTCCAGCAGAGCAGGCCACCTGAGGCGGAGCAGGAGAGGGACAGCTGACACACGCAGGAGAGGGACAGCTGACACACGCAGGAGAGGGACAGCTGACACACGCAGGCAGCGCCCTCCCACCTTTCTTTGTCATGGCCATCCTTGCTTCCCCGGCCGTGGCCATGGAGAAAGAGGCCAGGCTGTCTCAGGTCAAGGCCAGCCTGGGACTGTGGCCCTCCTCCTGCTGCCGGAGGTGGACTGAGAATGGACCCTCTCCTCTCTCCCACCTGGACTAGGGCCTGGTCATCGAGCGCCTGGGACGGAGACCCCTCCTCATTGGAGGCTTCGGGCTGATGGCCCTCTTCTTCGGGGCCCTCACGGCGACGCTGGTGCTGCAGGTGAGCAGGGTGGCGGCCACCTCCGGGCGGTCAGCATGGGGCTCCTCCCCGGTTGTAGCACTTTGGGTCCTTCGGTCTGCGGGGCTCGTCGGCCCCCAGGCTGCCCGTGGCACAGACCTCCCAAGGGTCAGCTCCCGGGCTCCTGGGCGGTCACCAGAGCCGGCTCTGGTCCTGTCGTGGCCACTGGTGAGCTGTATGGTCTTGGGTGAGCTGTGACCCTCCAAGCCTCTGTTCACGCATCTGTGGAACGGAGGAGACTGCGCAGATGACCCGCGGACGCCCTTCCAGCACCGGGTGCCAGAGGCTGCGTTAGGGGCCTCTCCGTTGCCACCTGGTGGCCTGGAGTCACCCGCAGGGCCCGCAGCTGGACACCTGGGTGGGAACCCTGGTACGCGTATCGGCCAAATGTCTTGATGTCCCAGTGTGTCTGGAAGAGGCGATCGTAGCACGGCGGGCTCAGAAGGACCATCACAGGGGAGGCCCAGGGAATGTGCTGACCAGCAGGAGGAGGGGACTTCTGGCAGGTTCGGTTCCTTCCCATGGCCAGGCCCGAGGTTATCCTCAGTGAGAGTGACCGTGCAGGCTCTTTGGACCTCAGAGGTTCTGAAAAGCCACGTGGGCAAGCTGCCAGGCAGGCTCTTCCTGCTGCAGCATCGGATACTCGAGGGGCTGCACACACGCCCCCCAGGCCTTGCTTCACAAGGGTCCGGCGCTCTCCTGCTTGGCCACCCCAGCATCCAGCCCCCACCCCCAGACATCTTCACGGTGTGGACGAGCTCACCCTCTACCTCATAGGATGGCAGGGGTCCTGATGAGGCACCTAGGGAATGAGAGGGATGATCAATGAGGCCCTGGGTTCGATTCTAGACACCACATAAAAATAAAGGTATTGTGTCCACCTAGAACCAAATATATAAAATAAAAGTATTAAAAAAAAAAAAAAAGAGAGGAGCTGTCTGAGTGTGATGGTGACCGTGAGACACTCTAGTGCCTGCTTTGGGCAGCATGAGCTGTCCCCCTATCCCCCACCTCCGGTGCCGGGGCTCTGGAGACTGCCGGCGCCATCTCATTGCTCCTCCAGGGCCGAGACATTCTGAGTAGCTCTCATTTTCTCCATGTCATGGATGTTGAAATGGGACACACGGTGGCCTGTGAGGGTCATGCCGATGCACCGTGGGGGCGGGGGGAGCCAGGTCCCCCACCACACCTGGCCTCCTCACCAGCCTGCCTCGCCGTTCCCCCCCCCCCCCCCCCCCCGCAGGACCACGCCCCCTGGATCCCTTACCTGAGCATCGTCTGCATCCTGGCTGTCATCGCCTCCTTCTGCAGCGGGCCAGGTAAGCCCCCTCCCCCTCGCACCTCGCCCCGGGCTTGTGGCTGCCGCAGCCGGGGGCTGTCCTCCCAGATGGGGACACCAGGACCCAGAAAGAAGCCAAGCCAGGCAGCCGGAGGACGGCCCTGCCTGCCCTTGAGCCTTACCTAAACAGGGGGCTGCCTTCGTTCCACCCAGAGAGGGCCAGTGAGTGCTGGCCAGAGCTGAGCGGACAGCGCCTTAGACCTGAGGGCCAGGCCCAGGGCCGGTGTGTGGAGAGTCAGAGATCGCCGAGGTACCCTCTGCCCACAGAGAAGTCGTGGTTCGTGTGCAGGAGAGGACGGTGAGGGTCTCTGCTGGGCTACGCCTGCCGCGTGTGGTCTGCTAAGGACCAGGTGGGTGTGAACTCACCTAAGACCTGGCCAGTCTAGAGAAGGCAGAGGCAGAAGGGGACTTTCAGGAGAGCAGGTGAGGGCGCTGCCTGGCCACGGGCCCAGCCCTGAGCACCACCTTGTGTGGGTCCTGCATGAGCCTGGGCCGTGGAGGGTCCTCACCCCACTTGGCCAGGACTGCCATTTCCTGGCCGTGGGTCACTGTGAAAGTCCTTCCTCTTCTTGAGCCTCGGTGTGCCCATCTATAAGATGGGATGCAACTGAGAGCTCTGCCGCTCCTTGGCCCTGTGTCCACGTCCAGCAGAGGTCAAGGTGGGGCTGAGAAGGTGGCCAGGGCAGGGTCTGATGTGGCCGTGAGCTCTCTCCGCGAGATGCTGTGCATGGCTCTTTATTTCTCTCTGGATGAAAAGACCAAGTTTCTATGCAAACCAGAGGGACTGAACTTCCGTCTTTGTGTTGCTGGTTTTCAAGGTCCTCGTGCTCTGGATTCCGTCATGTTTGTGATGGATGAAGAGCATCTGTCCCCACCCAGGACCCTGGGTGGCATCACGAGGTGGCAGAGTGGGTGATGCAATGGCTGGGGAGGGCAGCGGGCACGTTCACACACGCACACATCCACACCGCGCCAGGGGGACGGCCAGAGCGGCCGAGGGAGCAGCAGCCACCTCCCAGGTGGGGCGGGGACAGCCGGGGGAGGGGCAGCAGCTCTTGCTGGGGTTAACTGTGCTGTGGAGTCAGGAGTAGACGCGCCTGGACCGCAGCGCGTCAGCTTCAGCTGCGGGGCCAGCAGTGTGTCTGTGGCCCTGGAGGTGCCAGGCAGGGGCCTAAGCTAGCCTGGAGACAAAGGCAGCCTCTGCTGTCAGCCCCATCCGAGAGGCGAGGCTCGGCGAGGCGAGGCCCTCCCCAGCCCCGCCCCGCGCGCCCTCTCTGTCTCTGCGTTCCTTTGGCTTCCTTCGCACAGGGGCACCTGTTCCCAGCAAGCTCGTCTGCTGAATGCAGAGACACCCCATCTTTTCTGTGCAAAGGGCCAGCCACGAGTGCTCCTCTGCTGTCCAGCCACACGCTCTCGCACAGCTGCTCGCCTCTGCCTCGGTAGTGTGGGCGCAGCCACGGCGGAGAGTGGATGGTGGAGGCGCGGCTGTGTCCAAGAAAACTTGACTCACAAACGTGGGCAGTGGGCCAGGTTTGGCCCGTGGGTTGCAGTCGGCTGATGGCTGGATTAGTGTCCGTGAGAGGACCTTGTCTGGGGTCATGATCTTGTCCTGAGAACCTAGAACTGTGCCCAGGACTGAGTAAGTGCTTCCTGAATGTCTTTTAAAGAACTGATGAACTGCTGGGCACGGTGGCGCATGCCTGTAATCTCAGCACTTGGGAGGCTGAGGCAGGAGGATCAAAGCCAGCCTCAGCAATGGCGAGGCACTTAGCAACTCAATGAGACCCTGTCTCTAAATAAAATACAAAAAAGGGCTGGGGATGTGGCCCAGTGGTCGAGGGCCCCTGAGTTCAATCTCTGGTACAAAAAAAAAAAAAAAAACCCAAAAAACAAAAGAACTGATGAACTAACCGAGGGAAGGCTGGGAGGGGGCTGTGGTGGTTGTGAGCAGGTGAAGGGCGGAGTCTTTCAAAATGAAGCCTCGGGGGAATGAGAACATGGAGACCAAAGGTCCCCAGTTCTGTGATGTCCCTGAAACTCCAAGGAGAGGCTGCTGGGGTTTAATAGCATCTGGAAAAAAAATGGTGAAGCCAATTGCATGTAGCAGAGGGACCAGTCAAGCTCTTGTCAAGTCTTGACCAGAGAAAGAACAGGAAGAAGGCGTCAATCATTCCCATGGATTTCACCAAGCTCTGGTGGGCACCTGGGACTGTGCCAAGATGGGGGAGGGGACAGCAGGCGGAGGCAGGGGGGAAGTAGAACTGCATGTTTAAAGCCCTAACGTCAAAGTCGCAGAGTTCCCATCATCACAGACGTTCACCCACCCTTCAGTCCACGCAGCGAGTACGCCACACACGCAGGGCCCAGAGCTCCTTTGCTGCCAACCTAACGGGTGGTCTTGGGACTTCTAACCCAAACTTACTCACTTAAAAAGCAATCCTAAGGGGCTGGGGCTGGGGCTCCATGGTAGAGGAACTGGGTTCGATCCTCAGCACCACCTAAAAATAAAATAAAGGTATTGTGTCCACCTACAACTAAAAAAAAAAAAAAAAAAAAAAAAAAAAATATTAAAAAAGGTCCCAAGGCCACTGACCAAGAAAAGGAACCCTTAATAGCACCCTCCACCAACGTGCCTTGGAGGCTTGCTATGCGTGGTCTAAATTCTGAGCCACTTGAACAGCACACACTGGTCACTGAAGCACAGAAACTTGTGCCCAAGCGGTGGTGGCTCAGCACAGCGGACATCCATTTCCTACTCACGTAACAGTTCGTGGCTGTCGTCCCAGGCAGGTGGGTGGCCTGGGTCCAGCTCCTGCTGAGCTCGGGCTCTGCCAGGCCTGGGTCTCGTCTGCCAGAACCAGTAGGCCGAAGGGGAGTGGACTGGGTGGAGCTTCCTAGGCGCCTCGGCCCAGGGAACGCTTCTCTTCCACGCCTGGTCCAGCACGTCTCCCGGCCTGGCCTAGACGCAGGCTCCAGGCTGCAAACGCCAGCTTCCCAAGAAGCTCAGCGCTGGCCCGAGATGGAGAAGGTCCTCAGCGAGGGCGCGTGGGTGGTTCAGTTATGACCAGGGAACTCCGAGAGTTCCCTGCTCCGGGCAGATGCGGTCATGGCTGAGAGCAGTAAGGTGTGGACGGCAGAGGTGCTGAGCCCACGGGGTCCCCAGAGTGACCAGCTCCACTGGAGGCAGGGGCTTGGGTGTGCCTGGCCCCTCCTGCCCTTTGCTGAGTCCGGGCCACATTTGTTCAGTGTCCGCTCACACCAGCACCAGGGCACTGAGCGCGCTTGAGCACCGACTGTAGCCCACACGCTGCCCTGGCTGGCCTGCATCTGTCACCCTAGACTTCATGAGAGCCTTGAAATTAAGGCCGACCACTCCTTTTACAAGGGGGGAGGCTGCAGTCCAGAGAGGTTGCAAGGCTCCCCTAGCACGAAACAGCTAGTAAGTGTCGGACTTAGGATTTGAACCCAGATCTTTAAAAGTCTGTGTTCCTTTCCTTCCACTACAAAGCATGCGAGTTTGCATCCACGCACTGCCCCGAGCGTTCCTTCACACTTTCACATCTGTTCCTGCCTTAATCTGCTGTGTGTTGCAGTAACAAAATACCTGAGGCTGGGTAACCTATGAAGAAAAGAGGTTTATTTGGCTTATAATTATAGTAGCCAGAAAGTCCAAACAGCATGGTGCCAGTGTCTGGCAAGAGCCCCTTGGCTACCCTGCCACACGGTAGTGGGCATCACAGGTTGGGAACAGATGGGAGAGAGCTCACGTGGTGAGGCAGGAAGCAAGCAATGGGAAGAGGCCGGGCCACTCTTTGCAACACCTGGCTCTCACTCTCGTGGAACTAATGCACCCCAAAAAGCCCAACCCACCTCTCAAGACCAGCATTGATCCCGTCCAAGGTCCAGTCCCAGTCACCGCCCACTCAGCCCCACCTCTTAAAGGTCCGACCACTTCTTGAAACCATTGCACAGGGACCAGGCCCACAGTGCAGGAAGCTGGGGCGGGGGGGATTAGCCATATCCAAATTACAGAAGCAAGCCGGGCGCGGTGGCGCACGCCTGTAATCCCAGAACTTTGGGAGGCTGAGGCAGGAGGATCACGAGTTCAAAGCCAGCCTCAGCAATGGCGAGGCACTTAGCAACTCAGTGAAACCCTGTCTCTAAATAAAATTACAAAAAAGGGCTGGGGATGTGGCCCAGTGGTCGAGTGCCCCTGAGTTCAATCCCTGGTACCACAAAAAAAAAAAAACAAAAACAAAAACAAAAACAAATTACAGCAGCACCCCGAGCTCTGCTAGTAACGACTAACATGTATTGAGCACTTACTGTGTACCAGGCTCTGCTTTAAGTGCTTTAACTCCAACACACACACACACACACACACACACACACACACACACACACACACAGTGTGAATGTAAGGTAGCACGGTCAGGTTGCCATCTGAGGTCCCTGGCAGAGGCATGAAGGCATGCAGGTGTCATCACGTGGGAGGGGTTGATCTTACTCCTTTCACACTCTAAGAATTGCATGGCTGACCTTGTCTGGCGACTCTTGCCGTAGCTCTCCTCTCCAGTCCAAGCAGACCAGCTGCATCCCATGAACAGCACCGCAGGCAGAGCGCACCCTCTTGTCTTTCTGCTAGTAAACACCATCCCGAAGCCGATTGGGGGTTCACATGGAGAAGGGACCAGGTCCTTGTTTCCCTTTGGCTCCTCTGTCCCTGTGCCAGGAAATAGAAAACAGGTTGCAGATAAAATGCTAACCCTTCCTCCCCAAACTAATCTTATTCCCATTTTATGGATGAAAAAGCAAAGCTTAGATCAATTAAATAGTTCTCCCCTAAGAAGCAACGCTAGATTTGAACCTTCACCCTCTGTATCAGGACCAACTATCTAGACTCATACATGCACCTGGGTGATGCTCACAAGTTGCTTGTGGAAAGAAATGTGCAGAATTGCAACCATTTTGAGATGGACTTACAAGGCTAAAAACTATTCAGAGGGAATCTGGCTACACAGAGATTTCTGGATAAGACAAGGAAGCTTCTGGTTTCGTTTCTGTGGTCCTCCTGATTATGTAAATCAGTCCTGTTTGTAGAAAGATACATTTTTGCCATTTGTTTCTGGTAGATTCCCCTTGGCTGGAGGTGAATGTAAAGAATTTTTTGAATATCAAAAACTATTATGTCTTCAAGGGAAGATATAGGAGGCAAGAACAAGTATGAGAAGGAGGAATGTTTGGGGAATCCTCAAATATTTTCTCCCCCTTTTGATTGCCATCTGAGTATCTGCCCCCCATGTAAAAGTGGTTCAGGTAGAGCAGTAGGGATATCACTGTTGGTGGCCATTTTTTGTTTGTTTGTTTTAAGTGTTGGTGATTTTTTTTATTTGTTCTAATTAGTTATCCATTGCAGTAGAATGTGTTTTGACACATCTTACATAAATGGAGCCTAACTTCTCATTCTTCTGGTTGTACATAATGTAGAGTTACACCAATCATGTAATCATATATGCACCATAGGGTAATAATGTCTAATTCATTCTACTATCATTACTACTCCAAAAACACCTCGCTTCCCTACACTGTCCTCTGCCTAATCCAAAGTACCTCTATTCTTCCCTATCCCCATTCCTTTATTGTGAATTAGTATCCGCATATCAGAGAAAACATTCAGCCTTTGGTTCTTTAGGATTGGCTTATTTCACTTAGCATGATATTCTCCAGTTCCATCCATTTACTGGAAAATGCCATGAGTTCATTCTTCTTTAAGGCTGAGTAATACTCCATTGTATATGTATGCCACATGTTCTTTATCCATTCATCTTTTGAAGGGCACCTAGGTTTGTTCAATATTTTAACTGTCATGAGTTGAGCTTCTATAAACATTGATGTGGCTGCGTCACTATAGTAAAGCATAAGAAGTAAAATCAAGAAAAAATAAATGGGATGGATTTAAACTAAAAAACTTCTTCTCAGCAAAGGAAGCAATCAATAGCATGAAGAGAGAGCCTACAGAATGGGAAAAAATCTTTACCACATGCACCTCAGATAGAGCATTAATCTTCAGGATATATAAAGAACTCAAAAAACTTTACACACAAAACACACACACAAATAACCCAATCAATAAATAGGCCAAGGAACCGAACAGATACTTCACAGAAAAAGAAATATAATTGATCAACAAGCATATGAAAAAAAAATGTTCAACATCTCCAGCAATTAGAGCAATGCAAATCAAAACTACTCTAATATTTCATCTCACTCCAGTCAGAATGGCAATTATCAAGAATACAAGCAACAATAAATGTTGGCGAGGATGTGGGGGGAAAGGTACACTTATACATTGCTGGTGGGACTGGAAATTATTTCTTTTTAATGAGCATTTGTTGATTCTTGGTTTTATTTCTTGTGCTTTAGGAGTCTTGTTAAGGAAGTCAGTTCCTAAGCCAACACAGAGGAGATTTGGGCCTACTTTTTCTACTATTAGGTGCAGGGTCTCTGTTCTAGTGCCTAAGTCCTTGATCCACTTTCAGTTGAGTTTTGTGCGTGGTGAGAGATAGGAGTTCAATTTCATTTTGCTACATACGGATTTCCAGTTTTCCCAGCATCATTTGTTGAAGAGGCTGTCTTTTCTCCAGTGTATGCTTTGGCACCTTTGTCTAGCATGAGAGAACTGTATCTGTGTGGGTTTGTCTCTGTGTCTTCTATTCTCTATCATTGATCTACATGTCTGTTTAGTGCCAATGCCATGCCATTTTTGTTACTATACCTTTGTAGTATAATTTAAGGTCTGGTATTTTGATGCCTCCTGCTCCACTTCTCTTGGTTTGGCTATTCTGGGTCTCTTATTTTTCCAAATGGGTATCATGATTTCTTTCCCTTATTCTATGAAGAATGTCATTAGGATTTTAATAGGAATTGCATCAAATCTGAAAATGCGTTTGGTAGTATGGCCATTTTGACAATGTCAATTCTGCCAATCCAAGAGCATAGGGGACTTTTCCATCTTCTAAGGTCTTCTTCTATTTCTTTCTTTAGTGTTCTGTAGTTTTCATTGTAGAGGTCTTTGACCTCTTTTATTAGATCAATTCCCCCCCTTTTTTTTAGTCTATTGTGAATGGGGTAGTTTCCCTGATTTCTCTTTCAGTGGGTCCATCACTGATGTATAGGAATGCATTTGATTTCTGAGTGGTGATTTTATATCCTGCTACTTTGCCGAATTCATTTTTTAGTTCTATAAGTTTTATGGTGGAATTTTTTGGATCTTCAACATATAGAATCATGTCATTGGCAAATAAGGATAGTTTGAGTTCTTCTTTTCCTGTTCGTGTCTCTTTAATATCTTTCTTCTGATTGCTCTGGGTTTCAAGGACGATGTTGAATAGATGTGGTGAAATAGGGCATCCCTGTCTTGTTCCAGTTTTTGGAGGGAATGTTTTCAATTTTTCTCCATTTAGAATGATGATGACCTTGGGTTATCATTGTAGCTTTTATACTATTGAGGTATGTTCCTACTATCCCTAATTTTTCTAGTATTTTGAACATGAATGGATGCTGTATTTTGTCAAATGCTTTTTCTGCATCTATTGAGATAATCATGTGATTCTTGTCTTTAAGTCTATTGATGTGATGAATTACATTTATTGATTTCCATATGTTGAACCAATATTTCATCTCTGAGATGAACCCCACTTGATCATGGTGCACTATCTTTTAAAATATGTTTTTGTGTATGATTTGCCAGAATTTTATTGAGAATTTTTCCATCTATGTTAGTGAGGGATACTGGTCTGAAGTTTTCTTTCCTTGATGTGTTTTCATCTGGTTTTGGTATCAGAGTGATACTAGCTTCATAGAGTAGGTTTGTAAGGGTTCCCTCCTTTTCTATTTCTTGGAATAATTTGAGGAGTGTTGGTGTTAGTTCTTCTCTGAAGGTCTTGTAGAACTTGGCTGAGAATCCATCTGGTCCTGGGCTTTTCTTAATTGGGTAGATTTTTAATGATGTCTTCTATTTCATTTTTAGAAATTCATCTGTTTAAATCGTATGTTCTTCCTGATTCAGTTTGGATAGGTCATGTGTCTCTAGAAATTTGTCAATGTCTTCAAGATTTCCTATTTTATTGAAGTATAAATTTTAAACATAGTTTCTGATTATCTTCTATATTTCAGTAGTGTCTGTTGTGATATTTCCTTTTTTACCACAAATTTTAGTAATTTGAGTTTTCTCTCTCTTTTTTGTTCAATAGTGTGGCTAATGGTTAATCAATTTTATTTATTTTTTCAAAGACTAAAATTTTTGTTTTGTCAATTTTTGAATTGTGTCTTTTGTTTCAATTTCATTGATTTTAGCTCTGATTTAAATTATTTCCTCTCTTCTACTGCTTTTATTGTTGATTTGTTCTTCTTTTTCTAGGGCTTTAAGATGTAATGTTACATCACTTATTCATTGACTTTCTGTTCTTTTAATGAATGAACTCAATGCAATAAACGTTCCTCTTAGCCCAGCCTTCATAGTGTCTGGGAAATTTTGATATGTTGTATCACTATTCTTGTTTACCTCTAAGTAAATGAGAATTTACTTTTTATTTCATCCCTGATTTTTTCTTCTACCCATTCATCATTCAATGGTTTATTATTTAGTCTCCAGGTGTTAGAGTAGCTTCTACTTTTTATTCTGTTATCTCATTCTGTTATGATCTGATAGAATGCAGGGTATTAGCTCTATATTTTTTATTTGCTAAGAGTTACTTTGTGGCATAATATATGGTATATTTTAGAGAAGGATCCATGTGCTGCTGAGAAGAAAGTGTATTCACTCATTGATGAATGAAGTATTCTATATATATCTGCTAGGTCTAAATTATTGATTATATTATTTAGTTCTATAGTTTCTTTGTTTAGTTTTTGTTTGGAGGATCTATCCAGTAGTGAGAGAGGTGTGTTAAAGTCACCCAGTACTATTGTTATGTGGTCTATTTGATTCTTGAAATTGAGAAGGGTTTGTTTGATATATGTAGATGCTTCATTGTTTGGGGCATAAATATTTATGATTATTATGCCTTGTTGATGTATGATTCCCTTAAGCAATATGAAGTGGCCTTCTTTGTCCCTTTGATTAACTTTAGTTTGAAGTTCACTTTATCTGATATGAAGATAGAAACCCCTGCTTATTCACAAGATCCATGTGAATGATATGCTTTTCCCCATCCTTTTACCTTCAGTTTGTGGATGTCTTTGCCTATGAGGTGAGTCTCTCAGAGACAGCCTATTGTTGGGTCTTGTGTGCCAGTCTATGTTTTTTGATTGATGAGTTTAGGCCATTAACATTCAAGGTTATTATTAAGATATGACTCATATTCCCATGCATTTGGGTTATTTCTGGTTTTTAATTTAAATTCGTTCTCCTCTGACTATTCCTTTAGTGTAGTTCCTCTCTTTGCTGGTTTTCACTTTTTAAAATTTTATCTTCATGGAATATTTTGTTGAGAAGATTCTGTAGTACAGGCTTTCTAGTTGTGAATTCTAACTTTTGTTTGTCATGGAAGGTTTTTATTTCATCGTCAAAACTGAGGCTTAATTTTGCTGGCAATATTATTCTTGGCTGGCATTTTCATTTTTTCTTTCAGAGCTTGGTATATATTATTCCAAGACCTCCTAGCTTTGAGGGTCTGGGTTGAGAGATTGACTGAGATCCAGGTTAGTTTCCCTTGAAGTGTTACCTGTGGTTTTTTCTCTGGCAGCCTTTAAAATTCTATTCTTATTTTGTATTAGTGATTCTCTTTTTTTATAATATGCCTTGGTGTGGGTCTGTTGTAACTTTGTACATTTGGGGTCCTGTAAGCCTCTTGTATTTGATTTTTCATTTCATTATTTATGTTTGGGAAATTTCCTAATATTATTTCATTGAAAAGATTGTGCATTCCTATGGTTTTATCTCCATGCCTTCATCTATTTCGATAAATCTTAAGTTTGGTCTTTTCGTGTTATCCCATAATCCTTGGAAGTTCTGTTCATGGTTTCTTAACATCCTCTCTGTTTGGTCAACTTTATTTTCAAGATTATATATTTTGTCTTCGTTGCCTGAGGTTCTGTCTTCCAAGTGGTCTAGTCTATTGGTGATGCTTCCCATTGAATTTTGAATTTGGTTTTTTGATTCCTTCATTTTGAGGGGTTCTGCTTGATTTCTTTTCAGACTCTCTATCTTTATTTAAGTAATCTTTTACCTCCTGAATTTTATCTCTGACTTCACTCTTTACATCATCCTTTGCCTCACAGATCACTTTAACTATGTACATTCTAAACTCCTTCTCTGACATTTCTTCCACTGTGATGTCATTGGATTCTATTGTGGGAGCATCTTGGTTTGTTTGGGGAGAGTTGTTCCCTTGTTTTTTCATGCTATTTCTGAATGTAAAGCAATTTGATCAGCACAGTCTCCAGCCACTACTGCTTTGTGTGTTGTCTCAACACTGAAGCCAGAGGTAGCCCTTGGTCTTTGTCTTTTAAATCAGACCCTGAATTACAGTACTTCATGTAGATGGATGGCTGTGCCCACACTTGCCGAGTTTCAAAACAGAGAGAGGCAGAACAGAGCAGGAGAACAACAGCCGGAGCTGGGGGGGACCTCAGAGGTCACTCAGAAAATGAAGGAGCATTTCAGGGTCTGGCGTGATTTAGAATTCAGGTGTCTCAAGTTTGGAAGAGACCAGAATATTTTCTGGCCCAGTTATTTGTTGGAAGCTTAAGTTCCAGCTATGGTTTCCTGGCCATGAATTTGTCCAGCCATGGCTTGATTGCTCCTATTGATGGGGAACTCACTACTATCCAGAGCAGCTGAGATCCGGCCCATGGCCTATTTTGCATAACCCATGAGCCAAAAAAAATGACTTTTATGTCTCAAAGGTAAAAAAAAAAAAAAAGGAAGAAAAAGGATATATGTCAGTGATCACTTGTGGCCTGAACAGTCTAATACAATATCTCTGTTACAGAAGATTATTTACTTCTACAGAAAAAAAAGTTTGCCAATTGATTCTACAGTCCCTTGATTCTGACATTCAGAAGTAGTGAGAGTGCGGTATTTATAAGGCACACATGAAGGAATTTCAGGCAGCAGAAGTAGCCAATAAAACTGTCAGAATATAAAATGAAGTTAATAACAATGTAACCACAAATAAAACCACTTAGGAAAGAGCTGCATTGCTCAAAAATGGCTCCATTATCTGGAAAACTTGATAAAGCCCCAATACCCAGACTGCATTGAAGGTTAGGCAAGTCACAATCTCTGGGGGTCAGACACAGGCTCAGGATTTTCTAACAGTGCACGATTCCACAGTACAGAACCTTAGCTAGTGCAGGGCTTCTCACACCTGGCTGGATGTGGTAAGAGCCCCTGGGCGGCTAGACCACTACAGCCAACGCTGGCTTCCTCCAGCCTCCACTGAGAGGATCTCTGGTGGTACCCAGCAAGACCCACCTGGCTGAGGTTGGCCCCTTACCAGCCCCTGAAAGGGTCACTGCCCTTGGGTGAGTGTGGGTCTCGGGTGCAAGGCAACTTCACCTCTCACCTCTGCAGCAGCTGTTCTCCCAAGAACAGTGAGTGTCTGCCTGTGCCTCAGTGAAAAGCCTGGCCTCCCGCCCGCCCACCATTCGCAGGAGGAAGCCAGGTGTGTCCAGGAGCCTGCCCGAGGTGCTCTGCTGGCCAGAACCACAAAGCTGTGCCCCCTGTGTTTTCTCAAGCCCTGCCCATCCTTGGGATGACGAATTCCCCAGATGTCCACCACGGACAGTTTGACCCCACGTACGCCTGGCACTGTGAAGCCTTGAAGTTGGTGGCCACAGAGGAGGGACAGGAACAGGAGCCGTCCTCTGTGCCGGCAGCTGGCCAACGCTAAGGCCGAGAGGAACCCCCTCTCTTCCCAGAGGAGGGGGGAATCCCAGCCTGGCTCTGCAGGGCGCTGTGGGTGCCCGGGAGGTCCGGAAGGGTGGCGAGAGCCCACAGACCCAGGAGAGCATCTGGGATGGGAGGCCAGACAGGAAGTGCAGCGTCAAGACCATGCACTTGCTTGACGCTCACTGAACGCAGGTGCACGTCGCCAACCTAGGGAGGACATGGGAAACTCCCGGCCCTGGAGGAGTCCACGGGGGAGGTGGCCTTGAGTGAGGAATGCTGTCCCCTAGAGCCCCAGGACGGGGAGCCAATTGTGCTGAGGGCCCAGAATTTGTACGTAAGTCCTTCACACGTTATTCCTGGATCTGTGATCTCACAGCCGGCGAGGTGGGGGCCTGGAGAGAGGCCCAGCTCTGCAAAGAGCTGCCCTCCAGGGGCAGCGATTGGAGATGAGTCTGCTTATGGGCAGAACTGCCATGACAGGCCTCCAGAAGAGAGAGACCCCAACCTCCCTCTCCTCCAGTCCTCCCGCATCCTGCCAGTGGCCCACATTTGCAGTCCATAGGGATCCAGAACAAGGCAAGATGGGGGATAATTGAATTCGGGTAAGGGGAGCAAGGAAAGCAGAGCTTGGGGCTAAGGCTATTGGCCATCTGTGTTAGTCAGCTTTCCACCACTATAACAAAATACCTGAGATGAGCAACTTATAAAGAGAAAAGGTGTGTTTGGCTCATAGTGCTGGAGGTTCCAGTTCATGATTGGTCGACCTTTTACTCTGGGCCTGCGGTGAGGCAACGCATCATGGCAGGAGCACAGGGCAGAACAAAACCACTCACATCCCAAGGCCGGAGCAGAACAGGGAGATGAGGGGCCCCCAACCCCTTCAAGAGCATACCTCGCAACCAAACCCTCCCACAACCTCCCGCAGCAGCACCCGGGGAATGACTTCAAGACTTGATCAGTGAGGGACACTCGGGAGCCAGAATGGGGCAGACGGACCCCTCTGGGTCGGTCCTCACATCTTGTAGTTTTAAAGATTCCATTTCTGCTTGTCACCTACTGGGGTTTTTCTTTGTTTTGTTTTGTTCTTGCAAAAGCAACTGCGTTCATTTCCCAGGGATGGCTTCACAGACGATCACACGCAGGGTGGCTTGGAATCTGTGCCCCCACAGATCTGGAGGCTGGAAGGCCAGACTCAAGTGGCCATCAGGGCCAGGCTCCCTCGGAAGGCTCCAGGGAGAGTCCCCTCCTGCCCAGCCTGCCTTCCGTGGGCCGTGGCCCTTCTTGGTGTGACCACCTTCCTTCACTCTGGCCTCAATTTCACTTGGCCACTGCTGCAAAGACCCTGTTACTAAACGAGGCCATGTCCACAGGTACCAGAGGCTGGGGCCCCAGCGTGTGCTTTTGGGGACACAATTCGGCTCACAAGAATAATGCCTGCACATAACAGAAAATCTAAACCCTGACCACACTCTGAGAGGGAAATAAATGTCTCTCCTCAGCAGCCGACGCCATCATGATGAACACTCTAATATAACGCCAGGGAGGGTTCAGCAAGTGCCTGCAATGTCATCGGTATTTTTCAGAACCCTCTGTGTGAATTGTCCCAGTTAATCTTCAGAGCATCTTATAAGGTAGATTTTATTATCATTACAGACGGAACAGGTTACGTAACTTGCCCACGATTACTCACGTGGTCTGCCATTAGCCAAGTTCCATCCGAGTGGCCTGACCCCAAAGGGGCGTAGGAGGGAAGGAAGGGAGAGAGGGAGGAGCCCCAGCCTTTTACAACATCTGTCTGCATTTAGACAGATGACAGATACATAGAAAGACAGTAGATGTGTAAACAGGGGTCATGATTTCTCAATCATTTCTTCATTATCGTCCCCCAAGGATGAAAGTTTGATTTAAATTTAATGGAGATTAATTTTAATTAAATCACTTAAGCTACTTGATCTATATTAATTGACTAAGTGGTTCATAATTTTTATTTTATTTACAATTAACTTCTCCATAACTGCGTACCAAGAAATAACATTTTTGTCCGACCTGAGCTTTTACGTTCCACAAGCCTCTGGGAGATTCAAGGTTTCTTGCCCCTCCCCCAAACCCAACATCATCCTCCATGGAAAATGTGCACCGTAGATAAAGACAGACCCATTTCCGATAGAGATGTAGATTCGTTTCTGGTTTTGATTTAAAACATCATTCTGAGACCCTGAAAACTAAGCAGATGAATTCAACAATGTGATGTGCTCCTGCCTGCAGCCCTGTTGGGCTCCCGGCTCAGCCTGACCCCTGGATGTTGTTTACAGGCAACTCCCGGAACCAGTCTAGGTGTAGCCAACAATGCTGAAGAGTACAGGCGCGGTGGCGCACACCTGTACTCCCAGCGGCTGGGGAGGCTGAGGCAGGAGGATCGCGAGTTCAAAGCCAGCCTCAGGAATGGCGAGGCACTAAGCAACTCACTGAGATTCTGTCTCTAAATAAAATACAATATAGGGCTGGAGATGTGGCCCAGTGGTCATGTGCCCTTGAGTTCAGTCCCTGGTACCCACCACCACCCCCCAAAAAATGCAATGCGGAAGTGCCTCAGCCCTGGGGACACGGGAGCAATGAGACGGTCTCCCCCAGGATCTCGGAGTCCAGCTTCCAAGTAAAGGAAGGAAAGAGGCAGTCATTAACTCTGTAACTGGGAGAAAAGGAGGAGGAAGATGGAGGAAGTGGAGGCCTAGAGAGGTTAGGAGCGTTACCTAAGTCACGCAGCAGTGAGCCAGGACTCCGGTTCAGGTCAGTCGGACTCTGAGCCTGTGTTCTTAAGGCCTACCGTAGGCTTCCAAGGTAAAGGCATCCCCTGGCACCACAGAGGAGATGCCCACGTGGTGAGTGGGAGTCAGGTTACCTGCGGAGGGAGAAGGCAGACATCAGGATGCTGAGTTAGAGCAGTCAGAGTCACCAAGTCCTGGGGCCCAGGGTTTGCTTTGCACAAGGTGCCACTACAGGTCCCTCCTCCCTACCCCAGACAGACAGACACCCTGAGAACATGGGGCCGCCCTGCAGAACTGTGTTCTCCTAGCCAAGGTCTGACCCTGTCTCCTGCATCAACCCGCCACCAGAGCCAGGTGTGAGCACCCGGCGCCCTGGCCCACGCTCACACAGGAGCACCCTCCCCACGTCTTCCCCAAGGCTCCTCCTAGCCCTCCGCCACAGGCCAGGTCCCCATCTCTTCTTGACGCCAAGTCCTGCACGGTGGTCTGTGTCCGGGGAGGCGGTGTATGGTGCACCTGGTTTATGGGCAGCGCAAGCAGAGACCACTGGGGACCCGTGCGGGCACCCGCTGGGGCTGCTGCCACCCGGAGGGCACCTGGAAAGCGTTGCTGGGAGCTCTCCCGGGGCTGGCCACAGGTGTCACGTCCAACTTGGACAATCCAACGCTCGCGTGAGGAAGGGACACATTTTCTGATTCACGAAAGTGCCATTTGGGCTAGCAGTGGTGCAGGAGGTGGCCTGCCGAGGGGAAAAGAGGTGCGTCTGGGTAAAGGACAAACAGCATAGAGTGAGTGTGCCCACGGGAGCCAAGGACACAGTGTGACTGGAGAGAGACCATGGAAAGAGGGCTCAGGAAGGCCACAGCCAGGCCACGTCGAGGGCAAATCATCGCAGACCTCACATGAAATATCTAGATTTTGTCCTCAGGGAGGTGGGCAGCCACTAGAGGTTTAGGTTGGGATATGACATTATCAGATTGGTATTCAAACAGTCTCAGGGTGGAGAATAAATTGGAAGTAAAGCATGGAAGATGGAAAGGCTTGGTAGGGTGAATTTGGGGAGATCATTAAGGAATTTGTATCAGTTAGCTGTCACTGTGTAACAAATAACCCCCAAACCTACTGGATCAAATCACAGCCTGTTGTTCTTGTTCCCAAGACTATGTGCCAACGTGGTGGTTTTGCTTTTGTGAGTCAGGCTTTCCTGATCTCTGCTAGAGTCCTTCTGTGTTCAACCGGCAAGTTGGTCAGACACCAGCTAGCCTAAAGTGGGCTCCCTCATGGGTGTGGCCTGGAGTGGGGTGACGTGGTCACATGTCTGTCATCACCCAGTCTTTGTGTACAAAGAAGACGAGGAAGTGTGCAAAACTGCCTGAGCCCAGGCGGGGAGGCCCTTCCGCTGCTCTGTCCTAGCCACAGCAAGTCAGAAGGCCATCCCAGAATCCCGGGGTGGAGAAGGAGACCGCACCTCGCACAGGGAGGGCTACCAAGCACCATGGTCACTTTACAATCTCCCCAGAAGTTGTAGCCCTCGAGTAGGCTGCGGGTGACAGTGAGGACTCCCATCGCGGAGAGGAACAGCCACCATTCATTCACTGTCTGCCTGCACAGTCGCCGCGTGCCTGCCATGGGGCAGCATCCTCCGAGGCCAGGGGTGCAGGGGTGAGCCCACACCTCTGCCCCGGGAGAGGCGGGTGATGATCAGGGCAGGGACCCCACCCCGGGACAGGCAGCAACTCCAACCTGGGTAATCTGAAAAGTGTCTGATGAAGCGACCAATCGCAGGGCTCTGGGGCGGCCAGCCAAGGGCCACGTGACACTCATGGCCAGGGCCCGTCCTTGGCCTGTGCGCTGCGCAGGAAGCAAAGCCACCTCCTGAAGAGCCAGTTCCTCAGAAGTCAAGGCACTGACTGGTCAAACTGCTGAAAGCCAACTCCAAGAAGAGCCAGTCGCTGGATTTACCGTAGTTCTTGTAATGATTGGCCAGGAACGTGCAGGACTGTGTGGACTCTAACGCTTTCACGGCTGTTGCAGACCTCTGTGAAGCTCTTCGTTTTGTCTGAATCATGAATTCTGCATTGCTTTTCCTCTCCCTCCCCCCGGCTGCTCCTGCCCAGCTCCCCTCCCTGTGCCCAAATGCTGGTGCCCCAGCAGTCCTTGACCCATGGACTCACCACAGACTCTCTCCCAGCCGGGGTGGGGGCAGTGTCAACCTCCATGCTCCTCTGGTGGCTCCCAGTCCGTGTCTCCCTGCAGATTCCCCTGAATTCCAGACCCAGGTGTCTACCTCCCTGCAGAGCAACCCCACGGGAATGTCATGCAGCTCCGGAAACTCAGCGTGCCCAATCAGAGGTCCCGTTGTTCTCCTTGAATCTGCTCCTCCTTCCACATCCCCCAGCTAGGTGAAGACATGCTGTTGGCCTAACTGCATCCGGGACTTCTTGTTTCCAGCTCTCTGATTCTCCACTTCTACACTGGCTCTGGTTTTGAGGTGGCTTCCAAACACCACTCTCAGTGTTCAAGAGGGAAACTAAGAGATCTCCACGGGGTCCTGAAATTAGACAGTTCTCTTCATCATCACCACCACTGTCATCACCACCATCATCACTCTCACCATTATCACCTCCAACATCAGGATCACCACCATCATTACATTCACCATAATCACTTTCACCCTGACACCACCATCACCACCACCATCACCATAATCACTTTCAATATCCTGATCACCACCATCATCACAACACCACCACCATCATCGTCTCAAATCATCACCACCATCAAAATCCCGTGACTATAATGGCCCAAATCACTTCAACACAAGCCAATCCCCAAACAGGGCTCCTGCACCATTATCACCTAGCTATTATCATCACCATCATCATACACCATCACCACCACCACGACCTCCATCATCACCACCATCATCGTCACCTGTCTTAGTCTATTCTGGTTTCCATAGCAAAAATACTGGGTGACTTAATACCACATACTGGGTGACTTAAACAACAAACACTTATTTCTCACAGTTTGGAGGCTGGACGTCCAAGATTAAGGTACCAGAAGATTCAGTGTTGGGGAAAGTCTGGCTCGTGGGGGGTGTCTTCATGGCAGAAGGAATGAGGGGGTACTCCAGGGTCTCTCAGAAGGTAATGAGCCCTGTCTGTGAGGACTCCAACCTCATTACCTAACCACCTCTTGCTGCCGTCCCATTGATGGTTAGGATCTCAACGCATGAACTTCCAGGAGACACAAACGTTCCGTCCATAACACCCCACCAGCATCCCCATCATCACCACCATGGTCACTGTCACCATGGTGACATTTACATCCTCATCACCGGGCCACTTCCAAGCACTTGTGCTCCAGGCATGGTGCCACATACTTCACCTGCGTCATCTCCCCTAACAAGAGACCCAGGAGTTAGCTCATGGAGACCAGGGGCCTCTCTGCCTCGTTCGCCTCGGCTGGTGTTGGGAGCCCCTGGTGCGGTCTGCAGGCTGGGACAGGTGCTAGAAGCGGCCGTGAAGGCAGTGTTTCATTTCTTCTTTCATGGTTTTAATGACCCAGCTCTTTTGGGAGCTGGGGAGATCAGCGTTCACCTTGTTTTAATTTGTACCTTTCCAAGTGAGATGTAATTACGCGATAATGATCCATTTCTCTGATGTGTCAAAAATCAACTGCTAAAAATGGAAACGTGGCCCATGGCCCTCACGAGACGTGCGTCGATGATCTGTTAATCTGAGGAAGGCTTGGAGGGCTTCTGTTCGTCCCCCCATATTGGCTGCAGCAAGACAGCACTGGAAGGAGATTTTAGGCACCAAAACCTGAGTCTTAAAGGGCACAAGATGACTTTCCAGAGAGGCCACCTGGGGTGGAGACTGGGTGGCTCCAAGTCCACCGGCCTGGGTTTGAATCCCCAGGCAGGGACAGTGTGGTCTTGGCGGTTCTTACCTCCCTGTCATCAGTTTGCCCGCAGGTAGGATGGGTCGTGGGCGTGGTGAGGATTAAGTGAGACGTCAGGATGAAGCAAGCGTGAAGTGCCCCTCCCCCCACACACAGCGTGTCCATCAGAGCCGCTGCCTTCACTTCCTGGGGACAAGTACCGACAGTCGGCACTGTGACCACGCTCGTGGGTGTGCCGTTCACCAAGTATCCCAGGTCGGGCTGGTCTTCCCTCCCCAGGTCTCAGGTGATGGCTCACCTGAGCCAGGAAGCCGAGCACAGGGGAGAGACTCGTGGTGTGGTCTTGCTTTCATAGGAGTTTGGTCCACCTTGCTCACGTCTGTGTTTCTGGCATCTGTCGATGAGAGCCAGGCAGGTGGGACAGCCCTGCGGAGCTTCTGCTTCCAGGCAGGGCGTTGTTGGGCGACAGCCAAATCACATGCAAATGTAAGCCAGGTCACAGCAAGTCCTGGTAGGGGGCGCATGCTCGGGAAACGAGTGACAGAACCCAGTAGTAAGGGGGGGGACGTGCATTGTAACTGACGTCACCAGGAAATGCCTCCCTGAGCCTGTGAAGTTTGCACAAAGATCTGCAGAAAGCCAGGAATTGAGCCCAGCTAAGGGGAAATGGCACGGGCAGATGACTGAGGCAGGAACCTGCAGTTATGTTCTAGAATGGTGCTGCCCAGGAGGGAGAAAATGCAAACCACCCAGGTGACATTGCATTTCTAGTAGTTACATTAAAAAATAAATGTGTGGAAATGCTTTCATTAAGTATATCATATTCAGCCCAGCAAACCCAAAATATTGTCACTGGAGCGTGTGGCCCAGTAGAAAACGTCCCTGCTCCAGGCTGGGTTGTGGGAGGGAGGTGGTACTACCACCACGCAGACCTCAGTTCTGAGCAACCACGTTCCGAGGGCTCAAGCAGCAGCACGTGAGTCTCCAGGCTGCCACAGGTGACAGTGCAGGTCTAGAAGCAAGGAGCCCGTGGGTCTGCATCGCTGCCTGAAGCGATGGCCACTTGGAGCAACGACGCCGCGGGAATAGGTTCAGAGGCAGACTGGAAACGAACAGGCTCTTTATTCTGCCAGCTTCTCCCTCTGGCTCCAACAGCAACTCCAACACCATCCACACTCCTACAACCACCACCAATGGCGCCAACCCGATCCACAATCCCCCAGGCCAAGTCTCGGGAAATCATGCAAATGGCGCCGACCCGATCCGCAATGTCCCGGGCCAAGTCTCGCGAGACCATGGAAGGTGGTAATGCTTATGGCTCACAGCTAACCGCAAGCTTAGCTATCTCCTTAATTAGGGCTCCTACAGGTCTGCAGTAGGGCAGGCAGAGAGAGTCAGAGAGCAGAAGGAACCGCAGCTGCTGGGCACGACGGGAGGGCTTGACCCCAAGGCAGACACGATCCAGCTCTATGTCAAGTGGCCCCCGTGGCTGTGGGGCGGCAGCGGATGGGAGGCGTGCTCAGGGCATGCCTGGGAGAGGAGCGGGTGGTTCGGCAATAGCAGCCAGTGCCGTGGTGGCAGTCACAGTGACGCAGCCCGGGACTCTTTCGTGAGCAAGGCTGTCACGTGCATCTGCTGGTGGATCAGGGCCCATGCTTCACAGTTGGGGACCTGGGGCGCAGTGAGTAACTGGCCTCGTGTGTCACAGCATCAGCGCCAGGCCTGGGGCTCTCCCACGCCGCAGTCCCTCCCACCCTTCTGAATGGGCTGGGGATGGGGGGGCCCAGCAGAGCGCCCAGCTACGCCTCTTTATCCGTCCACCTCCTTCATCCAGGGCCATATGTTGAGATGCTCTGTGGCTAAGGTGGCAAATGAAGGGCCCCAGAACCAGGTTCCTGCCAACCAGCGTCACCACGGGGATGTTTGCTGACCCGTCCATCAGTAGCAGCAAATTCCCAGTCAGCCCCCATTCACTGTCTCCTCCAGTGTCCTGGAAGAGCAGGGAACTCACCCCAGCCCCAGGGCATGGAGGGAAAGGCTCCCCTCACTACCGGTGAGACCCTGGGAAGGCCTGGAGGGCTCTGAGCCAGAGGGACGATGTGAGGGGACCCCTGGGCACCACACAGAGTGCCTGGCACCATGGTGGCCGGTGAGTGTCAATCCCTGTCCTTTTCTCCTTCCCTTTCTTAGCAGGCTAAGTGCAGTCTGTAGTAGCACACACGATAAATTCAGAATTCTAGAAAGAAATGGCTAACGGTCTGGTAGAAATCTGCGGCTTTTTCTTTTCCTGAAATGACGAGTGTGTGACAGTTTCATGAAGCTACTGCGTGACTGACTGGAGACAATTCTGTGGCAGGCTTTTCCCACCCCAGCTCTGCTGGCATTTAGAGCCAAAAATACGTTGTCGTGGGCTCTCGCCTGGGCACTCTGCCGTGTTGCGCAGCACCCTGGCCTCCACGCACTAGCGACCAGCCCGACTCCCTGCATGTTGGCACAGACAGAAGTGTCTCCAGACATCCCCAGTCCCTGGGGTCAAATTCACCCCTGGTGGAGGATCCCATCAGCCACCACCTGATCCTTGGGAACAAGTACCAGCCTGGGCGGGACCACCTGGCTCCGCCTCGCACTTGCTGTGGGATTTGGGGCAAGTCGGTCCCACGCCCTGTGGGCTGTGATTCCCAAGGCAGGGCGGAGAAACGCCAGAGCCGGGGGAGCCCACGAGCTGGTGCTCAGCCACGAGAGGAAGAGTCTCTGGGCCTCGTGTCCCTCCCGGGCTTCACGCCAACACCTTTCTAAGCCACTGTGTCCAGGACACCTGGATCACCAGGCCTCCCCCTGCCCCCACGACCCTTCACTCACCCACATCTGTGACGCCCTTATTGACATGTGATGTCGCAAGTCCACCTGGCGTGGGGACAAGCACATGGACCCTGGGGAGAGGGGAAGGGGCTTCGTTCTGTCCAGCACAGTGTTCTCTCTGTGCTCAGTGTATCAGGGGAGGAAGAAATGGGGCTGGTGATGGCATTTCTGCCGCTTTGTCCTTCCCAGATGAGAAGCTTGAGCCAGTAGAGAAATTACGGGCTGTGTCCCGCTCCAGCCTTGGACTTGAGGGCCAGGACCTCACTTAATGACTCTGTCACCTTGAGGAAGTCAGTTCGGCTCTCTGATCTGGGTCCCACCTGTAATATTAAGGGGACACATGTCCAGCAGGATCTGGGGTTCAAAGAAACTTGGATACATCTAAAAGAAGTCTCTGCACGTGGCTGATAAAGTTCCCACCCATAAAAAGCACTCAAGAAGCGGCAAGGATTAGGACGTCCTGAAGCCGCAGCTCAGCTTCTGAGCTTAGGGGCACTGGCCCTGCTGGATGAGTCACCCTGTATGGGGCAGAAGCCTGGCTTCAAGCAACTGCCCCCCGGGACGCTGGGACTTGGAGGCTCTAAGAAGGAACATGCCCAGGTGCTGAGGCAGGACCTTGCCTCAAGCTCCAGAGAGGTGAGCGTGTAGGGAGAGACCATAGCGTTTCTTCAGCCCTCCTAGGTTCTTAGTCGGAATGAGCCTCTGTAACAAACAACAGACTAATAAGAGAAAAACAAACAGACGCTTATTAATACGCGTGTTTCATAGACACATGAGAGGCACTCAAGGCATGAATGAATAGTTCTCAAAGAAGGAGCTCTGCATTCCAACTTCAACAAAGAACAGGAAATATCCAGGGAACTGGCAAGACGAAGGAAAAGGGTCAACAGCAGCATCTGTGGGAAGGCAGAGGCGGATAAAGGTTGGTACGAAGCTTGTGGACACAGAGTCCTCTGGCTTCTCCAAGCCCAGGCCCAAAGCCGTTTTCAGTGGTTGACCGTCGTTCTCCATGGAGGGGTGGTGGGAGGCCTTCTGCCTGTGCTAATCTGGTTTAGGCACATAGAGGGACAGCAGGGTGTCTCCCACACCTGCCTCTTCTTAACTGACTTCAGGTCAGCAATCCTTCCAGATCCTTCTGTCCTTCTCCCTCATATTTTGGGAAAGCATTGCCTGGCCTCCCACATCAGCAAAGGAGAGACTGGAAATTAGAGATGAAGTTGGAAGGACAGGGGGGATTGATGGAGGGTCTCACAGCTCCCTGGTGAGGGGCTTGGGTGGGTTTTCAGTGCTGAGAAGCCACTGGGAGTGTGAAGGGAACCCTGGCACCTTGTGGGTAGAGTCGCAGTTACAGAAGCATCTGTCCTTTATCAAAATGCAGCGATTTAAATTCTACCAGTCAGGCAGACACCAAGCAGGAGTGGGTGCGTGGCATGCGGCAGAATCTGCTGGAAACCTTCTTCTCCATCTCTCTGAATCCCAGCATGGCTGGCATATAAGGCTCCTGCCCCTCCAAGCTCCCAGATCTGCTTCACATTTGAACCAAAGAAAGAAGAAAGATGCTCGTGCCATCCACGAAAGGAAATCAACAGGAGTCGGACGTGAGCTGTAAAGGCAGACACGACCCCTTTACCGGCTCTGTCCTTTTGAACCAGGGGTGCTGGCAGAGGAGGCCAGGATCTGGAGGCCGAAGACCCAACCGTGACCCGTCTCCCCCACCCACAAGTAGGAGCCCCTCCAGGCCCTGGAACCTCAGCTTCCTACACTGAAGTAACAAGTCCTAATTCATAATTGGGTCACAAAGAAGGACTGGACCAGGCACAAGAAATCTTTTTTGTGTGGATGTTACAGCATCCATAAAAATAGAGGTCCCAAATGGAGAATCTGAAGGGAGGTCTTCCCCGGTCAGACTCTTTTATAAAAAGAACTTGCTCGTAACTGCCCTTCAGTCTTATTTTACTTTTTGCAATGTTGGGGATTGAACCCAGGCCCTGTGTGTGCCAGGCAAGCACTCTACCTCTGAGCTCCGCCCCAGCCCACAGTTCTGAAGCTTCCTGTTTAGTGAGCAGCACCCACACACCTACCACAAGAAACACCAGCAGCTGACCTTTAGGAAACTAAAAATCCGCAGATTTTAGGAAAACATGGTCTTTACAGCCTTGCCTGCGGCAAATACATAAAAAAAATGAACAGAAAAAAAAGTGTTTTTAAAAAGCCTAGTAAAAGCCGGGCGCGGTGGCGCACGCCTGTAATCCCAGCACTTTGGGAGGCTGAGGCAGGAGGATTGCAAGTTCAAAGCCAGCCTCAGCAATGGTGAGGCACTTAGCAACTCAGTGAGACCCTGTCTCTAAATAAAATACAAAAAAAAGGGGGGGGGGGGGCTGGGGATGTGGCCCAGAGGTAGAGTGCTCCTGAGTTCAATCCCCGGTACCACACAAAAAAAAAAAAAAAAAAAACCCTAGTAAAGAGGATTTTAAATGTTCCCAACACAAAGGAATGACAGATATTGGAGGTAATGGACGTGGCAGTCACCCAATCTGATCACTGCACACTGCACCCCACAGCCGTGTATAATCCTTATGTCAATCAAATTTTTTAATTAGATTTTTTAAACCAATAATGCAAACAAAGCAAACTTTTCCCAGGGGGGAAAAGATTGGCCAGCAGGAGCCAAACAAGAAAACATACCACAGGCCTTAGAAACTGGCAGCTGATAAAGGGTAAGTAATTCCCCTCGGAGTGTTCTGCCTCCACTCTTAGAGGCCAGCACTGGTCCGAGAGGGAGATTCATGAAACCTCAGAACTCCCCCCGATGTGGAGGGTGGGGACAAGAATGAGTGACCATGAGTGACAACCCAGGGGTAAGACCTAGAGAAGATACCTGCCCCGCCGCAGCCTCTCCGAGGGCCCTGACTTGCTGTTTTCCAAGACTTGGTCCTAATTTGAGGAAACCAGTAAAGCCCCCTGGAGTGGACTATACCCCGAACCGTGTGGAGTGGGCTCCAGCACAAGTCACCCTACAAAAGCTCGGAGGAGAGAGAGCAGAGCCCATGTCCCCAGAAAGGCGTGGGCAGCCCCAGCCTGGCCTCCTTCCAGCCCCGGCTGCTCCTCTCCTCAAGGTCCGGACACATCACTGCAAGACAGTCCTCAGCCCTCACGCTGAGACTCGAGGGGTGACAGCAGCGGTGATTGGGAGAAAGGGTGTCAGAGGCGAGTCATCTGCCACCCACTGGCCCCGAGCCCTGCTCCAGCCCACAGTGGCCCTGAAGCAACAGAGACGGGCGGGGATGGAGGTGACGATTGCCCTCTGTGTCACAAGTCGCTCTTGTACTGAGGTTCCAGCAGGGAAGTGCTGTGGAGTCTCCCAGGTGCTCCTGAAGACACCTCGGGTGTCCAGGGATGTGGCACTCCAGTCCCAACCTGTGAGGGCTCCGGGCCAGCTGGGGAGCCACTGGGAGTGTGACACAAACCCCTCCTGGCAGTGACATCTCTGCCTCGGCAGGACCTGGAGGCTGGTCTTAGCACATTTCAATGTGTAACCGCTCTTCTCACACATTCTGACAGATATCTTTTTTCTTTTTCTTTTTTTTTATTAGAGCATTATAGTTACACATGGTGGCTGGGTTCGTCCCCACAAAGTCGCCCCAGCTGGAATCTGACCACCACGCTCAGTCCTGACTCCTCCCCGCCTTCCCCGCACCCAACCCCTCTTCTCCCCAGACCCTCCCCTCGCTCTTCCATTTACCAGTCCTTGATCGGAGCCTTCCCACACGTGTGGAGGTGGAATCCCTGTGGTAATTCACACCTGCACCTCACACTGGTCCGTTAGCTTCATTCTGCATTTCCTCCCCTCTCCTGTCCCGCCTCCCTGCTCCATCTGCTCCTGCGTGGTCCTTGCCTTTGTCGTTATGATATCCGATCCCCTCCTCACCCCTTTCCCTTTCTCTGGCTTCCACACGTGAGAGGAAGCGTTTGACCCTTGGTTTTCTGGGTCTGGGTTATTTCACTTCCCATTATGTTCTCGTTTCTATCCATTTACCAGCAAACGTCACGATTTCATTCTTCCCTATGGCTGAGTGACACTCCATTGTGTGTATACCACATCTTCTCAATCCACCCGTCTACTAACAGGCACCTCGTCTGGGGCATAATTGGGCTGTTGTGAATTGTGCTGCTATAAGCACTGCAATGGCTGTAGTGCTAGAGTACGCTGAGTTTAGTTCTTTTGGCTAAATACTGAGGAGTGGGGTGGCTGGGTCACATGGTGGTTCTATTCCTAGTCCTTTGAGGAGTCTCCATACTGCTTTCCAGACTGGTTGCACTGGTCTGCAGCCCCACCAATGACATATGAGTGTACCTTTGTCCCCACATCCTCATCAACATTTATTATTTGTATTCTTGATAACTGCCATTCTGACGGGAGTGAGAAAATCTTAGTGTAGTTTTACTTTGCATTTCCCTGCTTTGCTAGAGATGCTGAACATTTTTCCCCATACATTTGTTGGTCATTTTTGCTTCTTCTTTAAAGAAATGTCTGTTTAGTTCTTTATCTCATTTGTTGATTGAGTTGTATTGTTTTGGGTTTTGGTTTTGGTGTGTGTGTGTGTGTGTGTGTGTGTGTGTGTGTGTGTGTATTAACTTTTTGAGTTCTTTATATGTTCTGGACATTAATCAGAGGAGTAGCTGGCCAATATTTCTCCCATTCTTAGGCTTGGCTCTCACACTCTTCACTATTTCATTTGCTGTGCAGATGCTTTTAGATTTGATGTCATCCCATGTATTGATTCTTGGTTTTACTTCAGAGCTTTAGGGGTCTTGTTGAAGACAGCGCCTGCACCTGCATGCTGGAGTGCTGACCTGGTTTTCTTTTTCTTTTTCTTCTTCTTATATTTATTTTTGAGTTGTAGACGGACCCAATACCTTTATTTTATTTATTTATTCTTATGTGGTGCTGAGGATCAAACTCAGGGCCGCGCACGTGCTAGGCGAGTGCTCTACCACTGAGCCACAAACCCAGCCCTTGACCTTGTTTTCTTCCAACCATTGTACAGTTTCTAATTCCCAGATTCTTGATCCATTTTGATCTGACTTTGGTGCAGGGTGAGAAAGAGGGATCTAGTTTCGTTCTTCTACAGACAGATTTCCAGTTTCCCCAGCACCATCTGTTTAGAAGGCTGTCTTTTCTCCAACGTAGATCCTGGGCACCTTTGTCAAGTATCTGAGGCTGTGAGAACGTGGGCGTGTCTCCTGTCTTCTGTTCCATTCCGCTGGTCTTCATCTCCATGGGGTGCCAACGCCATGCTGTTTTGCTACTACAGCTCTGTGGCATAATGTGAGAGCAGGTGTTGTGACGCCCAGGACGGCTTTTGATAGATGTCCTTAAGGTCTAGAGTTCGCCTTCTGTGTGGCAAACTGCAGAGCCAATATTCTCAAATCCTGAGCATTTAGTAAATATTGATTGGTGGTATATCTGATGCCTGTCAAAGATGCCAGGCAATGGAGATTGTGGTGACAGGGACGATGCTTTACCTGGTCCTCTGTGACTTGCTGGAGTCCAGGCTCACTGGCAGCGTGGCGGAGCTCAGCCCTGGTGAGGGGCAGCCTGAGCTGCTCCTGGCTCCATGGCTCTGGGTGCGGGGCGGGTGCCCGCGGGTGAGTGCGGTGCTCACGTGGCAGCGTTGCCTCCACGGGCTGAAGAGTCTCCGAATCTGGCCCCTTACTCTGTCCCCATGGCCACCATCCCATCCCTCCTACAGAAACCATAGCCTAAGCGCCCGAGTCCACCGTACACCCTCCTTCCTCCCTCCAGAGAGCAGAGATCCCCATGAAGTGCGAGCTGAGCGTCCGCCCTGTGGGGAAGCCCTCGTGGTCTCCTCCCCTCCTGGTCTACAGGGAACTCCTCCCGGCCTGGTCACCGGGGCCACTCCAGCCCGTTCCTGTGCACTTCCTTCAGGTGTCCAGGCAGGTTGACCGAGTCCTGGACATGACCCCGTTCTTTCACCCCCAGGCCTCTTCCCTCCCACCCCTCCACCTGGTGTGACTGCCATGGACCTTCACGTGTCCGAGGTCACCTCCGATGACTGAGGCAGACCCCTTGATCTTCACATGTCCAAGATCACCTCCCATGACTAAGATAGACCCCTTGATCTTCACGTGTCTGAGGTCACTTCCCATGATTGAGGGAGACCCCTTGATCTTCACGTGTCCAAGTTCACCTCCATGACTGAGGCAGACCCCTTGATCTTCACGTGTCCGAGGTCACCTCCACGCTGAGGCAGACCCCTTGATCTTCATGTGTCCAAGTTCACCTCCATGACTGAGGGAGACCCCTTGATCTTCACGTGTCTGAGGTCACCTCCACGGCTGAGGGAGACCCCTTGATCTTCACGTGTCCAAGTTCACCTCCATGACTGAGGGAGACCCCTTGATCTTCACGTGTCTGAGGTCACCTCCCATGATTGAGGGAGACCCCTTGATCTTCATGTGTCCGAGGTCACCTCCCATGACTGAGGGAGACCCCTTGATCTTCACGTGTCCAAGTTCACCTCCATGACTGAGGGAGACCCCTTGATCTTCACGTGTCCGAGGTCACCTCCACGGCTGAGGCAGACCCCGTCCTGGGTACCCCCCCCCAGGGTGCACATCACACTTTGCACTTGCTCCTTCTCTTGCTTCCTGCCAATAAACAAACCACTCTCCCCCACACAGCGAGGAAGGCCACCAAGCAAGGGGCCTGCTGCTCTCGACCCCAGCACCCAGCCAGAAATAAGTGCTGAGAGCTAACAGAACCCATGAGTCCCGCCGGGGATTTCTGAGCTGTGTCTCCCTAGAGCTCTTAAAGGTCCCTTGGGGACCCCTTCCACTACCCACCCTGCCCTGTCTGAGGAGTGCCAAGGTGCAGATCTGATTGGCAGAGTGGCAACTCCAACTGGGGGCCCAGGGGTGCAAACAGGACCCCACTCCTGGGTCTGGGCACAGGATCCCACCCCCAGACTCACTGAGCAGGAGGTGGCATTGGGGAGGGTCCAGCCCAGGACGGCATCTGGGGTGCATGCAGGTGGCTTAGGTTTCCATGGCTACTGGAGAGATGACAAGCATCCTGCAGGGACAGTCTCTGGAAATAAGGAAAGTCCCCCTAAGTGTCAATGATGTTGCCAGCCAGTAGCACTGAGCTCTGGGGCCACCCAGGATCAGGGGTCCACTGCACCCCCAGTCAAAGGAAGCTAAGGAGGACAGAAGGGGACCTCGCTGGGCAGGGGCTTCTCTCCGCTCGCGGGGCAATTAGCAGGGCAATTAGCTAATCCCTCGTAGGGATTAGCAGCGCAAACCCGGAGGCCAGGGTCTCAAGCCTGTGCTCTGACTCAGCTACTTGGGAGCTGGGTCACCTTGGGCAAATCTAGTGACGTCTCTGGGCTTCAGTGTTCCCACCCATGATATGGCAGCCGATTCCTGCCTGCCTAAGTTATTCTGAAGATTAAATTGGAAACATTCCTGACACAATAAACAGACGGTCCCCAACCTACGAGGGTCTGACTTCTTATGTATGAAAATGCTCTGCACGCAGTAGAAGCTGTACTTTGAATTTTGACCTTTTCCTGATCTAGCAATCCTCAGTGTGGTGCTCTCTCCAGAAGCCTGACAGGGCCTAATGCAAGTGTTCTGAGCACTTTTGAGGTGGGCTACACGAAGCCACGGTACTTGGTAGTTTGAGTATATAAGATGCTTTTTTTTTTTTTTTTTTGGTCCTGGGGATTGAACCCAGGGCCTTGTGCATGAGAGGCAAGCCCTCTACCAACTGAGCTAGGTCCCCAGCCCACGATGCACTTTTGACTTGTGCTGTCTGCAACTTACCGTGGGTTTCTTGGGACGTAACCCCTTTGTTTAGTCGGGGACCACCTGGACTCAGGGCTAGTTGCGTTACATGCATCGAACTCACACATGCAGTTCTCTACTTCGGATGGATTGCGGCTTGATTCAGGGGGCATTCCGAGAGCCAGGAGGACGATGGCTCTGTCCCTGGGTGGGCCAGGGCAGAGGGAGGCTCGTGTGTATTGCAGCTTCCGCCCCCTGCAGCACCCACTGCTAAGGCCGCTCACCAGGCAGGGCTGGCCCGCCACGGGAGCAGTCCCTGCTGCATGGGGGGTCCTGCAGCCTGCCCGGGGGAGAAGGCTGGGGTCTGGCCTGCTCAAGTGACTAATTCTGGTCCTGCTCTGACGTGGCAGGGGGCATCCCGTTCATCCTGACTGGCGAGTTCTTCCAGCAATCGCAGCGGCCAGCCGCCTTCATCATGGCGGGCACCGTCAACTGGCTCTCCAACTTTGCCGTGGGGCTGCTCTTCCCATTCATTCAGGTATGGCTATGGAGGCGCTGGCCCGTGGGGTCCCATCTGATTCTGCAGCCTGTGGGGGGGGGGGGTCAAGGGCAGAGGTGGGTCTCTCCTGACTCGTGCTGGTATCCCAAGGAAGAAACGGCGTGCCTGAAATTCCCATCTCCCCCGTCCCTCCCGAGCTGGCCCCAGCGGCTGAGGGTGGCCTGGGAGGAGAGATGACCCCCTGCGGAGGGCGTGCAGGGAAACCGAGGTTGAATCTCGAGGCCACCACTTACCTAACGTGTGGCAATGTGCCCGTCCCTGGTTGGACAAGCCCAGCATGATGACCAGCGCACCCTGCAGCCTGCCGCGCATTTCACGTCCTCATCAGTGTCAGCATAAATGTAGCCAACGGGCCACCGTCCCAAGGGTCTCGGTGATTAGTAGGAAATGCCCATATGCTTAGAAATGGGGTCCAAGTCCTCCTGTGCAGGTGGAGGGTCTACACATCCCTCACTTAGGAATTCAGTGTGTATCTCCTGAGCCCCGCGGTTCAGGCCGTGGGGATGGAGCAGGAACAAACTGCGTCACAAGCCCTGAGCAATGGAGGCAGAAGTGCCACTTGAGATGGGGTGGCCCAGGAAGGCCTCTCAAAGGAGGTGACAAAGAGCAGGTGTGAGTGTAGTGAGGGAGCAGAGCACCACGGGCCTCGAGGCCTAGGCAAGGGGCCCGCTGTCCCACCGCCCAGAGTCTGGGGTCTGAAGTCAAGGTGCCTGCAGGGCCGCTCCTGGGCCCTCCCCCTGGAGTGTTAGTGGCATCTTCTCGCTGTGTAGATTCAAGTCCTGTCCCCTCTTCTATAGTGACACGGGGCGTATGGGGAGGGCACCCTGACTGATGGCCTCATTTTAACGTGACTACCTCCTCAAAGGCTCTGTCTCCGTGCGGCCTAGTCTACCTACTCAGGGCTTCAGGTAGGGACTTGTGAAGCAACCCCAGCCCTCACCACCCCCTGCCCAGACATCTTGACTCTTTCACTTATTCCTAAATGTGTGGGTGGCAGAGACTTCCCAGACCTCCCACACAGCCCCCAGGGACCCTGGGCCCCTTCCCCAGGTGAAGTATCTGAGTCAGTCCCGCTGTGGACCGCGGCAGGGATCAGCCTGCCTCGTGCTCCTCTTACTATCGGAGGCTCAGTTTCCTCATCGGAGGGCTGGGGAGATCCTTCGCCCTCTCCTCACCAAGGGAGAAAGGAGACCACTGCGGCCGCGCACTGAGCCCACCCCTCCCATCCTCGGCACACACTCTGAGAAGCCGGGCGAGCTCCCGGCCTCCCCCGCTGTGCCCCAGCGACGGCACGTGCGCAGCGAGACGTGTGCCGTCTCCCAGAGGCCAGGAAAAGACAGCAGCCACCGTGGCTGCCTCCCTCCTGCCAGTTTCTGGGGTCTGTTCCTGCTGTCACAGAGTAACACAGGTGCAGAGGCTTACAGCAGCAAAGGCCCTCTCAGTCCGGAGGCCAGAAGCCCCCAACGAAGGTGCCTGCGAGGTCAGTTCCTTCTGACGACTGCTGTGCTGTTGCCTTGGCTGCTTCTGGTGGCTTACGACGGCCTGGCTTGTAGCTGCCTGACTGCACTGTTTGTCCCCATTGTCACACAGTCTGAGCCCCTGTGTGTCTGAGTCTGTGTCTCTTTTGGTCAGGACATTAGTGACGGGAGCTAAGGCCCCCCCGGATCAGGTATGGCTTCATCATAACTTGATTGCATCTTCAAAGATCCTGTTCCCAAGCAGGGCCTCGATCACAGGTACCAGGGCTCAGCACAGTGTGTCATCTGAGGGGATGCGATCCAACCCCCAACACCTTCCCTTCTCCAGGGTGACTGACTCGTCCTAGAAAGACTGCCCAGCACTCCCAGGGAAAGCCCCACACCCCAGAGACGCCCTCAGTCCCAGGCAACCCAGGGCAGTTGGTGAATGCCAGCCCCGCCTCACATTCTTCCCATGCCAGTGCTTTCTAGATCACTCCAAAGACACTCCTGCCACTCACACCCCTGCCTGTGCCTCTGGGGCCCAGCCTAAGGCAGCTGGGGCAGCACCAGTGGCGGGGGCCTCCTAACTGCTCGGTAAATGTTAGTCACTGGGCTTGGTCCTTGCTCATGTTGTCCTTATTTGTCCAGCACCTTGCTAGACACAGAATGAGGCACAAGAGTTAATGGCACGGACTTTGGGGTCCAACAGCATGACCTTGAGTCCCAGTTATGCCACTCAGCCGCCCGGTGACAGGCAGACGGCAACCACTTCTCCTGGCTGGTTGCTCCCTGAGCTGCAGTTGTCATGTCTGTAAAGCAAGAGAATCGCCACCAGTAAGACAAGGCCTCCTCCTGCCGAGCCTGTGTCGGCCCGGGGAGATGCGGCGATGGCTGCCGCCACCATGGTTGGTACTGAAAAGTTGTTTCCTTCCTCACTGTCCCATGGGAAGAGGCGACACAGACAGCAAGACAGGAAAGAGCGTTCCTGATGAGGGCTGGAAGCGCCTGCCACCCCCTTACTCACAGAGCATCCTCTCCCCCTCCTCTCCCCCATACGCTCTGCCTCTCTTTCCAGCAAATTGTTCTAGCATATGAGACGGAGGTGTCTGTTTCTCTGTCCGCACCACAGGCTGCCTTTCCTGTGAGTCCCTGCTGTGGTCAGCGTGCAGGTGGCTGTGCCATCCATTATAAACCCCACGGGCAGCTCAGTCTGTCTGACAGGAGCACCCACATTTTCTGGTTGGGAGAAGATTGCATGTAAATGTCTGCTGTCTCAACTCCACTGGAGTAGGAAATTCTGTTTGGATTCAATCGGATGTGGAAGGGAGGCAACAATTCTTTTTATCTCAAAAAAATATTGGGTCATATTCCAATGGCCTCGGAAAATTGTGGGGCAGGGGCAATGCCTGCTAGGATCTTGGAACCTAAAGGCAAATAAAACTGCCCCCCCCTCTCTGGGTGGTCCAGGTGATGTGTCTTGGGTCTGAAGGGACGAAGACACTCTTTCACTCTGTCCTGCATTGTGCTGGGCCTGGAGCAATGAGCAGGAGGGACACAATCCTGCCTCGTCGTTCAGGGAAGAGAAGCCACGTCCCTCACAGGAACAAAGAACTTGGAGCATTGATGGCAATCCAGAGGGAGCCCAGGGAGGCCAAGGCCAAATCCTTCAGGCCTTGAGGACCTGAGAGACTCGGGGTTTATCTGGGGGCTCTGGGAAGCTGCTGTAGGACTCCAAGGCATGACCGTTTCACACTTTTTAAGGACCTGTCTCTAGCTGCCAGCAGGGGCTGGATTTGGGGAAGCTGCTCGCTTTTGGAGTGAAGGCGTTGAAAAGCTTCATAACACCAGGTGATAGCAGGCAGAACACTGGCTACTCTGCGTCAAGGGCGGCGGGAGCATTTGCCTGGAAAGCAGCACAGAGAACTCCCTGAGTGGGAGGTGGGTTCTCTATCTGGACGGGGTGTTGGTCACACAGCCGTGTGCTTTTTGCCAAACGCAGTGAAACGTAGCCTTAAGCTGCGGGCATGCCGCTCTCTGCAACTTCTGTCTGGTTTTAAAAAAATGTCACAGGGCAAAAGTCATCAGGACTGAACAGCTAAGACAGCAGAGAGGAAAGAAGCAGTCCCAGGTGATTTCCAGGTGTCGTGGGCAGGTGGGAAGAGGGCAGGGCCTCTGCTGGGGACAGGTGGAGGGGAGCAGCCTTGCCAGGGGAGGGATGGGGGGCCAGTGCGGGCGGGTTGCTCTCCTGGCTTCCAGCAGCAACCGCCTGGCTGTGTCTACTCAGAGGCTCTTGGGCAGCTCCAAGATCTTTAGTATACACGTGACAGAGGCTCAGGAGCCACGGTGTGCACCACAGATGTCAGCTACCGTTACGATCCCTGACCCTTCTAGCAACTCCATGAGCATCCAAGGCTTTGGGTCTACTCTGCCCATAAAGTAGGAGCACACAGCCTTCCGCAGCCCACTGCAGGTGGGCTGGGGCCTCAGCCACTGTAAAGCGTTGGACCTCCCATCAGTCACTAAGGGCAGAACAGCACTGACTCCAGCAAGAGGCCCCGTGAACCACCAAGAGCCACGGTCCAGCCCTGGGGGTGGAGGGGGGACTCAACAGAGGAAGTTCATCTTGGTCACATTGTGACAACCTAACAGGACTTTTCACACCTCCATGCGTCTCCCTAGAGGTCCTCTGATCCCATCCAGGCATCCTTCATGCAGAACGCTGTTGTTAAGTAGGAAGCAGGCACTGAAGGAGGCGCTGTCCAGGGCGGGGGACACGGGAGGGAGAGCAGGTAACAGATCCTGACGCGTGGAACCTGCGGTCTTAGCCAGCCTTGATGACCTGGGGCTGTGACTGCCCGCGGCTCCCGCATGGGCTTCAAGGGGACCTGCAGAGCCCCAGGCCCAGGGCCCTGTGTGCAAGCCTTTCCCACTTTATGGAAAAGGTCTTTTTGTCAACCTCTCCAAAAGGCCTACAGAGTGCACGGAGCCATTGGCCTGTGTGCCGCACCTTCCTCTCTCAGCTGCAGGCCATCCTTCCCGACGCGGCTGAGAAGTGTCTGCTGGAGGCTGGCTGAGCTTACCAGCCCGGCTCCTCCCCTGCCGCTTCTGCGCCCCCACTCCTGTGACGAACCCCCAACCCCTAATGGGATAGTATTTAGAGGAGGGCTTTGGGAGGCAGTTAGGCCTCCATGAGGTCCTGAGGGTGGGGTCCCATGTTGGGATTAGTGTGCTCAGAAGATAAAGGAGGACCAGAGCCCCCTCCCTGTCTCTTTGCCACGTGAGGACACAGAAGGCAGCTGCTCACAAAGCGAAGAGGAGCGCCTTCACCAGCGAACTGGACTGGCTGCCACCTTGACCTCGACTCCCAAGCTGCAGAATTTGGAGACAAAAAAAAAAAAAAAACCTCTGCTGTTGCCAGGTGCGGTGGTGCAGGCCTGTGATCCCAGAGGCTTGGGAGGCTGAGGCAGGCGGATCTCAAGTTCAAAGCCAGCCTCAGCAAAAGCGAGGCACTTAGCAACTCAGTGAGACCCTGTCTCTAAATAAAATACAAACTGGGGCTGGGGATGTGGCCCAGTGGCTGAGTGCCCCTGAGTTCAATCCCCGGTACCCAGCCCTCCAGAAAATGTCTGCAGTTTAAGCCACCTGGTCTGCGGGATGACGCCGTGGCAGGCTGAGCACCCTAAATCCTAAATATACTGGAAGTGAAGAAAACAGAACGGTCTCTGAAAGGTGGGGAGCAGGGGAGCCGTGAAGGACACCTGGCCCAGCCCACACTGGTGTCCCAGAGCTGCGGAGGAAAGGGACGTGGCCCCCAGCAGGGGAAAAGGACTGACCAGAGAAAAGAGCAGAGGAGAAGTTCCCGGCCTGCGGAGCGACAGGCCAAGCACACTGCCACAAAGGCCACCTCCGAGACACTTGCTGTGGAACTGCACACCCTGGAGTTGACAAGAAACCCTTAACGGTTTTACAGGAAGAAACCTGAGAAGAAATGACACCTGTGGCAGCTCGCCTCTCCTGGGCAAGGCTGTCCCCGGGGAGCGCTGACCTCAGAGCCCTCAGAGGAGAATGTTCTGAGACTGGAGCGTGAACCTGGCCAGGGCACCTCCGGGGTGACAGCCGGGAGGAGGACGTTTCCCTCCGTGGTCAGCGAGCCGAGGCCCGCCCTCTCCGTGTGCGGAAGTAACTGAGCTGGACACGCCACCTCTCCAGAGCCAGGCCCACAGGAGCCAGCTTGCTCCGGGTCCACGTGACCTTGCCGGGGTGTGTACCCGTGAGGGAGAGATCCCTCTGCCCTTCTCACAGGGCACCAAGCCTGTCAGTGTAGGACCTCGTTTAACCTTGATGACCTTCCAGAAGCCCTCTCTCCGAAAGCAGTCACTGGGGTGGTGGCTTCAACACAGGAATGAAGGAGCCCTAATTAGGAAGGGCTGTTGTAGCTAGCTGGAAGCCATAAGTTCCACCTGATATGTATGTGACGCACCTGTAGGCACCCGCAAACCTGAAGGTATATAACCGGGTGAAAGCGGTCCGAGTTAGGAGAACGGAGAATTCAGTCAGCCGGCAGTCACTCGGTCGGTCAGAAGAATCAGAGCGGCCAGAACGTAGGCAGAGCGGTTACAGAAGAGAAACCAGATAGAAGAAGTAATGACTGGTCAGAGTTAGGCCGAGGCTCCCGAGGAAGACAGAAGACAGAAGACAGAAGAAGGAAGAAAGAAGAGAGAAGAAAGAAGCTCTAGTCTTTCTCTAAGCTAAGCTCTATCTTTCTTTAAGCTACTCTACTCTAAGCTAAGAAGAGTAAAAGCTTAACTCTGCCTCCGAGAGTTTTTCCTCCCGGTTTACGGTACCAGGCAGCTTACACAGGAATTGCAGGGAGGGGCACCACTCAGCCCCTGGCAAGAGGGGACCTTCGGGGCAGGCTGACTCGCACACTCCATAATCACCCGCAGGCCAGGCTGGGCCCCAGGCCACGGGGTGAGCGGACGCAGACCTGGTCCTGCTGCCCTCGGGGAGGGGTCCACCTGGCAGGAGGCTGCCCCGGATCAGGCCCACCCGGGAGATCACTGTGCAGCCTGAAAGGGAAGAGGGGAGCCCGGGAGGGATGTGACAGAGGGGCCTGGTTCAGGGAGCAGGGCAGGCCGCCCTGGGGACAGGCACAGGGATCAGAATGAGGCCGAGGAACGGACAAGGGAGGAGGCAGGGAAGGGGACGCAGCAGCGCAGAGGCCCCGAGGCCCAGGGAGCAGTGTGGAGGCTGCTCCCACCCCTGGGGTGGGGCTCCAGGAAGCCTGGGGCTCAGGGAGGCCTGACCCAGCCGTCAGGGCCAGCCAAGGAAGGGGTCCCTGTCCCTGGAGCAGTGGGGGTTGGTGGGAGGGTTTGGGCTGAAGGGAAGGCTGGCGTGACTTGTGATTCTGAAAGCCCCTTGGGCCGCCGTGGCAGAGCCGTGAGGGGAGGCCACAGGGACAGGGCCACAGTTGAGAGGGAGGGGTCAGTGATGAAGTCGTTGCACCCCTGACTCTGGTAAAGACTGAGATGTAGCCTTGCACCGCCACCCACGCACCAGTGTCCGTGGTCACCCTTAGCCGCGAGGGCAGGGCCGTGTGGTCCTGACCAAGGCCACGTGGCCTGCCAGACACTTGGCCCATCCCTGGCTAGACTTCCAGGGTGGACATGATGCCAACGAGAGGCCAGACGAGGAGGCAGTTAAAGAAAGGACTCGAGGAGGAGGCCCACGTGGCTGTTGAGGGTGACTTCAGGTTTCCGGTTGGCAGAGCCCCTCCCCATCGCCCTCATCTACCTGGTGCGGAGCCCCAGAGAGCGCGAGAAGAGCGCCCTGAGCCCGGATGGCAGGCGCTGGAACGCACTTCCAGGAGCTCCCGCCAGAGTTGTGATGGTCGAAGTGTGAGGTGTCCCCCAAAAGCTCACGTGTGAGATAATGCAAGCAGGTTTAAGGGGAAATGATTGGGTTCCAAGAGCCTTAACCTAATCAGTACCTTAACCCAACTGTAGCTGGAGGAGGGGGGTCACTGGAGGTGTGATTTGGGGGGGGGGTGTATATTTTGTCCCTGATAAGGGGAGCGCTCTCTCTCTCTCTCTCTCCTCCTCTCTCCCTCCCTCCCTCTCCCCCCACCCACCCACCCCCGTGCCACGTTCCCAGCTACTTTCCTGTGCCACACACTCTGCCCTGGTGTTCTGCCTCACCTCAGGTCCCAGAGAACAGAGGAGGCCGTCTGTGGACCTCGACCTCTGAAACTGGGAGCCCCCAAATAAACTTTTCCTCTTCTAATTGTTCTTGTCGTGGTGAGCTCTGGAGACCCAAGAGGACTGACATGAGCCCCAGGCCCCAGGGCACTCCCTGCCAGGTGGCGACAGCCACAAACAGTGGGCCATTAGCGCAGAACACTTCTTTGATCTTGATAAACCTGATTCAATGGCGACTGCTAAATTTAACCCAGAATCACATTAGGTTATTATTTAGTTACGTCCAGAGCAAATGGGTTCTCTGTGACTCGGTTTCTCGGCAATGCCCACGCCCCTCCCCTGGGCCACCCAACACCACGGATCTACAAAGGAGTCCAGGGGTCTGGTTTGTGGGCGCGCACGGCTACATTCCCAGCACATTTCTCATCTATTTTCCTTCTTTGTGGAAGTTGTTACATTTCCATGCAATTCACATAAAAGGGAGTAGAAAAAAGCTGAGATTTGTCTTTAATATCCAGGATCTTTTCCTAAAAGTAGCACTTTGCCAAAATTGCCTTTTATTTTTAGCATAATTTGACATTATACCCTATTTTGAAAAGAAATGTTCTTCTTATGATCACAGAATATGGAACATTTTCATGACCATTTCTCATAACATAAAAGATGTATTTTTTTCTACAGAAGTAATAGAACTACAGTAATATTTTTTATGTAAGTGGGGAAGGGAGAAAGGGAAGGAGATGGCTGCAAGATTTTGCCTTGGCCAGAGGACCAAGCAGCCACCCCAGAGGTTCTACTCTGTCTATCACTTACTTTCCCACTGCCTCAGTTCTCTGGGAGGCTCCTGGGAGGTCACCAGACCTTCAGAGGTCAGCTCTGACCTCCAGAACATCCTCAGCTAAACCACGCTGGTAAAATTCCATTTGAAGCTGATTCAGGTAAAATTCCATTTGAAGTGTGTTCGCCTTGTGCAGATTGCTGCTTCGTTTTCAGTTCATGCTGTAGATGTTACTGTATCTCTTCCCTATTTGTGGCTCAGGTACTCACAGTCTGGTGCCTTTTGAAAAGATGTCCTTAATTTTTTTTTTAATTTTTAATTTGTTTTAATCAGTTATACATGATGATAGAATGCATTTATGCACTGTGATACATCATACATAGATGGGATAAAATTTCTCATTTTTCTAAGCGTACATGTTGCAGAATCATATTGGTCATGTAGTCACATATATACATACAGTAATAGTGTCTGTTTCATTCCATTATCTTTCCTATCCCCACATTCCCTCCCTCCCCTCCCTTCACTTTCCTCTACCTAATCCAAGATAACGTTATATTTCCCTAGTGTCTCCCACCTTATTGTGTGAAGGAGCCCTGTTTGGGGAGATGGCTAAGATTGCGGTTGACTACGGGCCATGGAGATGTTTGGGCATTGCCGCCTTCCGTAGTCTCACTGGACTTGGCCTGGGATCTTGTGGGACTTGGCCCAGGATCTTGAGAGACTTGAGCAGTGACTTAGCAGATCGGGCCAGCACCATTCCTGCTCGGGCGCGTGAGATGAGACCTGAGAGAGAACGGACGGGGTTAACGCTATTGTGTATATATATTGTAGTTTCTTGTAAGAGTACGTGCCTTGGTTTCTTGTCTGTCTCCAGCAGAATAACCATCAGAGTCTAAAGTTAAAAAATTTAAAGTAAACAGGGCAACTACCAATCTGTCCTTAGGATTTTTCCAGTTTCCTTCTTTCTGTTTTAATAACATAACTTTTAGTGTGCGGTTTGCTCTTTCAATAATGCCCTGACCCTGAGGATTGTATGGGATGCCTGTTTTATTGAAAATGTACTAGGACTGGCATTCTGAATCTTGAATGACACAAGGATCTTCCCAGTATTATAAAAGATTTGGAATTTAAGCAGCTTCTTCCAGGGAAGAGTGCCAGTGCAGCTGCTGTCACAATCCAAGATCTTGATCCATATACGTAGATTGGAATTTTGGTGGGGCAGCAATCCTTAGACACCTCACTTAGAACAGCATCTACAATTGAGGTTGGATGGTGAGCAGGAATGGCGCTGGCCAGATCTGCTAAGTCACGGCTCAAGTCTCTCAAGATCCTGGGCCAAGTCCCGTGAGATCCCAGGCCAAGTCCGGTGAGACTACGGAAGGCGGCAATGCCTAAACATCTCCATGGCCCGTAGTCAACCGCAATCTTAGCCATCTCCCCAAACAGGGCTCCTGCAATTGTGCATTAGCATCCACATATTAGAGAAAACATTTGGCCTTCGGTTTTGTGGGATTGATTTATTTCGCTTAGCATGATATTCTCCAACTCCAATGATTTACTGGCAAATGCCCTAATTTTACCCTTCTTTAAAGCTGAATAATATTCCATTGAGTATATATACCACATTTTCTTTATCCATTCATCTATTGAGGGACACCTAGGTTGATTCCATAGTCTAGCTATTGTGAATTGAGCTGCTATAAACATTGTTGTGGCTGTGTCACTATAGTATGCTGATTTTAAGTCCTTTGGGTATAAACCAAGGAATGGGATAGCTGGGTCAAATGGTGGTCCCATTCCCAGTTTTCTGAGGAATCTCCATACTGCTTTCCATAGTGGTTGCACCAATTTGCAGTGCCACCAGAAATGTATGAGTGTGCCTTTTCCCCACATCCTTGCCAACATTTATTGTTGCCTGTATTCTTAATTTTGGCAACCGAAGGCCCAAGATTGGGGGGGGGGGGTTGCTTCCCAGGTCACATGATGGGTCGACTGTTTGGCGGAGGCAGATCTAGAATCGAGGTCTGGCCGTGGAGAGGAGGAGTCCTTCCCACTCCAGAAGTGCTGCCTGAAAACCAGTTGTTGGGGACACTGGGCAGATCCTCCCTGCCAACCATAGCCCAGGAGAGACTGGCTGGCTCTGAAGCCGCTGGGCACACGCAGTTTGCTGAGCTCCTTTGGGGTGGAAGAGGAGGGGGCAGGAGGAGAGCAGCACACGTGTCCTCTACGTGAGCCCTTTCCTGGTGGCCTTTTCTGAATGTGCGTGCACAGGAGTGGCAGGTACAGAACCCAGTGGGTCCAAATCCAGATGCAGCCCCCCAGCTGGCCACCCCAGGCACATGGCCTGTGAGAGAAGGTGAAGCCCTGCCTCACGGGTGCAGTGGGGGAGCACCAGGGAGGGAGTCGGGATAGAACCCGCGGAGAGCAAGAGCCGCCAGCCAGGCTGACTGGGCCCGGCTCTCCACTCCTTCCTCTGGCCCTGGGTGTGTTTCGGCAGCACCCTGTACCCCTCAATTTCGTCTTTTGTAAAAAGGAAATGACAACAGCTGTGTCCGGCGTGGCTGTGGGGATCACACAATGCAACGCCTGTGATGTCGCTGGCCGCGGCAGGTGCTTCAAAGTGCATTTCTCTTCTTGGATTTTGTGCAGTCTCTACTCACAGCAGTGCCGGGCTGTTGCCGGATCACGGGCACAGAATCATTTCTAGCAGACAGATACCAACAAATGTCCTTCATCTTCCACATCTGGGTGACTTCCAGCTCCTAGCCAGGAAGGCTCAGGGACAGCCCATAGTGAATCTTGCCCTCCCGTCCCTGCCCAGGCCTGGCCCTGACCTTCTCTTTCACCTCCAAGCTTGCAGGAGCTCAAGGCTTCCTGCTCCTCTCTCCCGTGTCCGTGGCCAGGCCTCTGCCTGTCTTCTCACGTGGCCTTCCTTTCCCAGCGGTGAGCACAGGGTGGCAAACCCAGGCTCCGGGGCCAGGTGGCCGACTGAAGTATTGATCTTGCTGCACTGTGCCCCACCTCCCCCCCCACCCCCAAAGAAACCCGGCCCAATGTCTTCCCCTCTTAGAACAGCACGTGCACCCCAGGGTTGGAAGGAAGGTCGGGGGCCAGCAAGGCCCTGCCCAGCAAGCCATCCCAGACCTCTTCTGCTCTGTCCCCAGCCTCACCTCTGCTCTCCGCCAGACCTGGTTTTCCCATGTCTTCACCCTGGAGGCTGCAGAGGGAGGGGCAAGTGTCCTTCCCCTCCCAGGATGGCCACAACAGCCGTGGGTTCTTTTTTTTTTTTTTTTTTTTAATATTAATTTATTTTGCTTTAGTTGTACACAATGGGTTCAAATGGGTTTATTTGTACGTGGTGCTGAGGATTGAACCCGGGCCGCGCATGTGCTAGGCGAGCGCTCTACCGCTGAGCCACAACCCCAGCCCTAGCTGTGGGTTCTGAACTGCATTCTGGGAAACAGAGTAACCTGAGTGATGCCCATCAGGTGTCTAGGGAGGTGAAGTCCAACAGGCGGCAGCTCCGGGGGTGGCAGAGAGGCCTCACACATCTGCACGGGTGGCCTGGGAGCCCGCCTGGATCTCAGTCCATTTGTGAATTCTGCTGAGACTCTGCTGTGTCGTGGGCCACTCTTGGGTTCTGGGATGCAAGAAAAATGTCGGTGCCTGCCCTCAGGTAGCTTGCCTCCTGCGGGAGAGGGCTGGTGGACAGGGGTCGCCCACGAGAGTGCCGTGCAGGGCCGAGCGCAGGGAGAACAGGGAACCCGAGCTGGGAGAGATGGGAGTCAGAGAGACCTTTAAGCTGAGCAGAAAGGAAAGTGAGAAGGCAGGAGGAGCAGCTGTCTAAAAGATCACTCCAAGACGTGGGCAAAGAGCCCGCCGCCTACGGAAAATCACAAGGGCTAGGAAAAAGCCAGGAGAGTCAGAGAAGGAAGGGGTCAGGGTCGGCAGCCTGGAGGCCCTGGGAAGAACTTTGGCTTGACACAGAGTGACTTATGACGTCATAGTGAGTTTTGAATAGAAGAGTGAGAAGGACTGGCTGGCCTCAAACATGCAATCCTCCTGCCTCAGCCTCCCGAGTTACTGAGATTGCAGGTGTGTGCCACCACACCCGACACCATTATCCTCATTTTACAACCATGGGAACGGAGGGGAAGAGTCGGACCCTTTGTCTGGTGGATCTGGGGGGTAAGCTAGAGGTCAAACTCTAAAGCATTATGCTAGGCTCCCATTGTTTTTCAAATCAATGGAGTAATTTCCAGACGTTGTTTTCTGTGACACATCCTAAGACAGTGTCACTTTTCTTTGGATCAGTAGGTATGTGTTCCATGAAAGAGTCACAGCCCTGGCACCTGGAACCAGAAGTCTTTCATTTCACAGACACCAGGAGCCACAGAGGTGACCGTGTCACTGCAAAACTCAAGGTCTAGTCCAATCAGTAATTAGGACACGTAAGATAGTGGCTGCCTCCAATATGTCTCATTCCTGGTACCCCCTATTTGTGCAAGACTGTCAGTCATAAGTATGTTAGATCTTTTGCATATTAGAAAAAAATGACATTTTCTTGGACTAAACTATGATCCGTATTTTTCTCATGGTCTGAGACATTTCTCTTTATGTTTGACTTACCCGTGTCTCATGTGCATAGCAGAAGAGGAGAGAGAATGCGATTAACAGCAAATATAAATTTAAGATGATATTCAGCATTACATTTTGCTTTCATGGTGATTCATTTTCAAATGCCTAATTTGCAAAAAGTAAATAAAGCCTGACATTTCCTCGTCTTTACCAGGGCATGAGGCTGGTTTATTCATGCTTCATTTGAGAACCCAGCAAGCAGCCAGCCCTCGCCTCACAGAGCCAGCTTCCTGGGCATGGTGTTGTGTCCAGAAACACTGACATTCAAGTGGGGAGTCACAAAACAGAGCGTCCTCCCAGAGACGCTTCCACAGCCAGTTAGTTTACTGATTGCTTCTCTGATATTTTTCCCTCTGCCTTTCCACAGAGAAGTCTGGACACCTACTGTTTCCTAGTCTTCGCTGCAATATGCATCGCAGGGGCCCTCTACTTCTATTTTGTTCTGCCCGAGACCAAAAACAGAACCCATGCAGAAATCAGCCAGGAATTTGCCAAGAGAAACAAGGCAAGTCCGCCAGAGGAGAAAGGGGACCCAGCCGTAGCTGAGAAGGCAAATGGAGGGCCGGAACCGGATTCCTCCTCCACACCGGATGACGGTGTCAAAAACAGAGTGGTCTAAGTGGATCCCCCCATTTCAGGAAACCACACATTGCCACCTCTGGAAGGCTTGACCTGGCTGAAGCCATGCGCGTCTTATTGCAAGAATCAGCCTGTGCTCTTTGGGCACGGCACCCCTTATTCACAGCTGAACTCTCAGACTCTTGAAATCGTCTCCTGTTGGGGAGACCCAACCCTCCTCTCACAGCTTGGTGGCCTGCCTTCTTCCTGACTTAGCCCAGTATTGAAAATGGGGAAAATAGCATCAAAATCCCATCTCAAGAGAAAAACGTCCAGTCTGATGAAGGAGCGGAAGTCGCAGGCTGAGGTTCTACTCCCAGCTCCCACAGGTCCCCTTGCCCTGCCCTGGGCCTCGATCCTGGAGCTGCGGTGATCCTTGGCTTTGGTCCTGGATGTAGGTTTTCAGAATTTGTGGCAACTCTTTGTACCTCCTAAAAAACACCTGTCACCAACCTTTGGCTCTGCCTGTGGGCCTCAGACTTAGGAGAGCCTAACCCCAACGCCCCACCCCAAAGCATCTGCCTTTCCCAGACTGTTTCCCTGGGCTCAAGAGGGCCAGGTCTGAGGCTCTCTTCAGTTGGGACTGTTACAGAGGCCATGAAGAAGATCAGCGTGAAGAAGGTCCAGAGAAGCAGCTGCAAGAAAGACTGTCCAGCAACCGGGGCAGGGACTGCAGGTGCTACTCTGTGCCCTTGAAACACAGTATTGGGAATGATTTGGAGCCTCGACCTCGGCTGATGGGAAAGAACAGTGTGACTGACAGATGGCATCCACTTCAGGTGCAGAAGTGAGACATCAGCTCCTGTGGCCACGTTGGCCACGTCTTCAGGGATTTATCTGAAGATGTAGTGAGAGGCCTTGAAAAATGGGGAGTTCACCATCACTCCAGGTGCTCAACAAAGGCTGGGCGGAGACGCATCTGCTGTTAAGGAAATCTAAGTGACAGTTTTCAAAACAGGTGTTTGGAGTAGACGTGCTTGTGTGCCCTTCCAACGTGCCAGGGTCGTGTGGCTGGAACAACCTGCAGCCCACCATTGTCACGCTGGCCTTGTGATTTGGCTGAGTCCAAATGCTCACCTCCAAAATGAACCAAAGTGCAAATGACAAGTTTCATAAATGACAATGTTCTTGAATTAAACCCATATGCTTGTATTTAGGAAGTCATCACATTCTGGGGGCAGAGAAGACTCTAGATCTAGCAGCTCCACCAAGCCCTTAGTCTCCTCTGACCATTCACAACAAAGGAAGTGTCAGCCAAAGCCTGAGTTCCGATCCTCCTTCCCCTAAAGTATTCTTGCCTCTGCGCCTCTCCTTTGGCTGACTGCTGACTGGCTGGATAATTTGGGCAGCGTTTATCAGTGTGGAGAGGAAGTAAAGTGTGGGTGCAAAAAGCATGTGAGACCAAACAGAGCCAAATAAAGTGTAAACTAGACATCTTCACTTTAGCCTGTTCTCAGTCACTTGGAGACTTGGTGCACAGTCAATAAATGTTATTAGTTACCTACTATGAAGAGGCACGAGCTGGGCGCTGAAGCTGCATACACCCTCGCCTGCACAAGCTCACGTCTGACAAAGAAGGGGGAGAATCAAAGGATTGCTAGTAAGATGCCCTCAGGACTTGGGGAGGGGACAGTAATATAGGAACATATGACAAGAGTGATTGGGGTGACAGGTGAGAAACAAAAAAAACCTTCCCAAACAAGCCACCAAAATAAAATAAGGTGACAGAACAGGAACTTTCCTTACAGGTTATTACATTTGAAGAGATAGTCAATATTAAGAATTTTTAAAAGAAAACAGCAGGACACACATCATCTCATGTGCTTCATTCTCCCTAACACGACCATTTTAATTTCCATACAAGCATGTCCATTTGTCTATTGTTCACCCAGTTTCAATCACAGAATACCTAAGATACAACTGCAATTGTCTTTCTCTTATCTTCTATTTTTTCTACTTGACATTAACTCAAAGTGCATCATCTCAATTCCAAAGATCTAGTATCCACTGCTGTGAACCTTTCTTATATAAAGTTGTTTTTCAGACACCGAAAGATAATGTGGAGTGATGAGTCGGAGAAATAGACACTTCTGTGAGCTCCACTCCGCAGGCTTTGGTGCTTTGCTGGAAGACACTGAACATGTACAGCACCCTGTGTTTATGCATAGACCTGGAAGGAATCTCTAGTCCAATTGGCAGGGCCCCTTTCCCAATTCCTGCCCGAGGATTAAGGATCAGCTCCCCGTCTTTCTGTTTGGCCCATTCCCTACATCCAATCCATGGAGGCTGGCACTTCCTCCTTTCAGGTTGGCTGAAAGAAAAGTGAGTCTTCCAGCTACTGGCTCTGGCTAAGATGAAGTAAGCACACGCCACCCCACTTCTCTCACTTGTTATAACTAAAAACCCTGGACAGAACCATAATTCAAACGGGAGGACTCTAAAACTGTAGCAAGCAAATGGAGGAGGGAGATCAAAACCAAAAGAACAGCTAACGTGGCCTTGAGCTGTCTGCATTTCCCCTCCCGTGTTTCCTGTCTTACCCTCCAGGACAGGCCAGTTCCCAGAACTGCACAATCAGCATGGACAGAAGATGCTCCAGAGAAACCTTCCCTGTGTCCCTGTCCAGAGTAAAAGCAAGAGGTGAATTCATGGAAGAAAAATATGGACCGAGGCTAAATGATGTATGGTGGCTGCAGTGGTGACCACATACACACCTAAAGAAAAAAGTCCTTCTTTCCGATGAGAGGAACTGGAAAAATGGGCCTCTGTGGGCCAAACAGTGTGGAGAATACCTGTTTGTTTGTTTTTTTCCTATTGATGCTTCACCCCAACACAAACAATGAGGAGGATGAAACCTTGAATGTCAAGTTAAAAGACCAGGAGAAGTGAAAACTAGAAAATGGACAGTGTAGGGAAAATCATGGTGAGGAGAGAATAAAGGGAGACCCTAAATCTATGTATGAAATCCTGGGCTCATCGATAAAATCCACATGCATAAAATTAACTGGAAGCAGTATATCAAAAGCTTTGAGAATCAAAATACAACATAGACATTTTCACAGATCCAGACCCCCAGGGGGTACACACACACAGAGTAGACCCAAATAGTACTACCAATACTTTCAAAATTAAACTGAAATTGAAATCACAGTCCACAGAAAGTGGATTCGGACTTTCAGTCTAAACATAACCAGCATAACCAGGTTGACTGCTTTAAAATAAAATTGTCCAGAAGGTTTTAATAGTACCTCATGTATAACACTCAAAATGTCCAAAATATAATTCAAAATTACTAGACATATGAAAATTCAAGAAAACCTCACCAAATCTCAGGGTAAATATCAACAGGTGCCAACCCCAAAATGACCCAGACACAATAACTAGTTTAAAGTAACTACGACAACCATGTTCTGTGAAGTAAGGGAAAACATCTGAAAATTAATGGGAAAAAATTAGACGTTCTCATCAAAGAAATAAAAACTTATCTAAAAATGAAAGCTTTAGAATTGAAAAATGCAATGACTGAGATTTAAAATCAATGTCACGGCATCAATTGAAGAATGGAGAGGATAGAGAAAAGGATTAGTGAACTTATACACAGACCAATAGGAATCATTCAATCCAAGTGACAGAGTAAAAAGAGTGAAAGAATAGAGAGATGCAGGGACTTGCGGAGCAACATCAAAATGCTTAACATTTGTGTCATTGGAGTCCTGGAACAGCAAGAGAAGTGATTGATGCAGAAAAACAATACGCAAATATATTTAAAGAAATAATCATGGAAAACTTACCAAATGTAGTGAAAGACATTAATTTACAGATTCTACAAGGTGAGTGAACTCCAAAGAGAATAAATTCAAAGAAAACCACCCTCAAACACATCAGAATCAAGCCAATGAAAAGCAACTTGAAAGGAAAAAATATCAAGAAAGTGAAATTCAGCACATTACACATAGTGACAAAATGATTTGTGTGATTGCAAATTTCTCATTAGAAACTGGCCAGATGATACCAGAACAATATTTTAATGTTGTTTAAATGCTGAAAAAAAGAGCTATTAATCCAGTTTTAATTTTTAAAAAACCCCATCTGTATGCTCTTTCTGATAAGCCCACATTAAATTCATTGTAGATGGGGCTGGGGTTGTGGCTCAGTGGTAGAGCACTTGCCTAGCATGTGTGAGGCCCTGGGTTCGATTCTCAGTACCCCATATAAATAAATGAATAAAATAAAGGTCCATAAACATCTAAAAAAATTTTTAATAAATAAAAATTTAAAAAAATAAATTCATTGTAGACAGGTTAAAAGTAAGAGTAAGAAAATATGCAGCATGAAAACATGAATAAAATAAAGCCAGCAGCATGAGTGCTTGAGCTTAGAAAAAGTAAACTTTGGAACAAGGAGAATTGCCAGTAAAAATGAGGGAAATCATGTGGTTAGAATTGGGTCAGAGCACAAAAAAACATAAAAAGCTTAATTGTGCATGTACTTCAAAGCAAATTTCAAAATACATGAAACAAAAGAAGACAGAACAGAAATAGAAACTAAACCAAAATATTTGAAGACGTCACTGGTATCTCTTTGTGATCAATAGAACAAGTAGGAAATAGCAAGGCACAGAAATAGCTTGATCTAATTGACATTTGTAGAACATTCCAAATAACAACAGTAAAATATAGATAATAGTCCCATATCCATTGGAAGAAACTGAATTCATAGCTAAAATTTCCCTACAAAGAAAATTCCAGGCCCAAATGTTTTTACTGGAAAATCTTTCCAAATACTGAAGGAAGAAATCATACTAATTCTACATCTCCTCTAGACAATACAGAGGGGTGAAATACTTCCTAACTCATTTTCTAAAACTAGCACAAACTTGATGCCAAAATCAGACCAAAAAGAAAACAGCATGAGAAGATAAAACCACAGACTAATATCCGTCATAAGCACAGGCACAAAATCTATCATTAAAATATTAGCAAATTGAATCAACAACATAAAAAGAAGAAAACAATGATCTCCCCTTCTCCACCGAGGAAGTGTTCCAAGACCCTTGGGAGTTGCCTAAAGCCACAGATGCTACTGAATCCTATATGTATACTATATCAGTACTGAATCCTTTATACTGTTGTTTTGTTTTTCTACACATACATACAAAAATTTAATGCCTTCATCTTAGCTAAGCTCTCATCATGCAATGTGGCTGTAACTTTTGAAGTTTTAGGTATAACAGAATCCTAGCATGAATTTCTCTTCTTCACAACTTAACAGAAGATTGGTTCTTACTGTACATCTTAGCAATCTCAGCATATGGGGTTTTTTTTTTTCCTTCCTTATCAAGTCAAACACTTTTCACTTTTCATTTAAAGGAAGAGCTTTATGGCACATCCAGATTGTCAGCAATGTGACTTCTGCACTTTGGTGCCCTTATTACATAAATTAGAGGTTATTTGAGCACAAGGGCTCTGACACCTGAAGATGGATCTGATGGCTGAGGACTACAAGGTGGCTCACTGGTGACTAGCAGACAGAGCATGGAGGAAGGGTTGATTCGTGTCCCAGGGAAGATTCAACAGAATGGTGTGGGATTTCTTCATGCTCCTCAGAAAGGCAAGCAACTTGAAACCTATACTTATTTCTGGAATTGTCCATTTAATATTTTTGGATTGCAGTTGATCATGAGAAACTGAAACCACAGAAATTGAAAGTGTAGGGGGAAGAAAACATCAGATAAGAGCTGACTATGTATACACAGCCTTAAATCCATATGCCTTACCTGATTAAAAAAAAAATGAACTAGAAAATAGTCTTCCTTTTTTTAAAGGAGAAGTAAAAAGCGTTAGAAAAAAGAAGTTTCTGTTGATAGAAACAGCAAGAAGTAAGAGAGACATAGTGTCAGATGGATGTGAAAGGTTTGCAAAGAACATCTCAGGACCAATAGACAGCCATGGTCCAGTCTCTTCCAGGGAGTACAGATACTAGAGGGACGTCCAGAGACTGGGCCTCTGACAACCAGGTGACAAGACAACCTATAATCCACAACCCCAGTTGGTTTTTCAGTTTGGTGAACTTTATACATAATGCAGCACTGGAAAGCAGTCACTCAAAATAGTCCCTATCAAGTAGTCATTGGTTGGTCCAAAAAAATTGATGTGATCTCCCAGCCAATCTCTAGCAAGCAAGTAGGAAAGAACAAAGCCTACTCATTGGTTGGTCCAAAAAATTGATATGATCTCCCAGCCAATCTCTAGCAAGCAAGTAGGAAAGAACAAAGCCCGCGATTGGCCAGACTTGGCTTCTGGAAGTAGGGATTGGCTGCTGCTCTTGCAGTCCTGGCTGGAGTCACCAACGGTCCCCACAGCAACTGGGGAGCTGAGATTATCTTAAGAAGCAGAGGATTTAGTGGACCAAAACTCTCCCTACTTTCTACTGTTTAATGAGACTGAAAGTGAGATGTATAAAGTCCTCCCATTTAGAAAAGGCACTTATTTTGTGTCATTTACAGTAACAAGGACACGTGTTAAAGACACACTCACATGAGTGTGTGTTAAGCATAGAGAACGTTGCTTTTGTATTATTGTGGCATCTGCCAGCTCTGGGCCTACTTAGAAAAGTGAGGAACAGCCGCAGGGCATCAGAGGCCTTGTCTGACTCGACTCTGTGCCCAGCCTACGTGGTACCTGTCTCATTGTAGGTGCACAACAAATACGGGTTGAATAAACAAATGAATGAACGGGTAGTATTTTAGGCAGAACAGTCGCCACCCAGAGACATCCAGGGCAAATCTCCACAAGCTGCAAATATGTTGCCTCATGTGGCAAAAGGAACTTTGCCCATATGATTAAGCAAAGGATTTTGAGTTGGGATGTTAGCATGGGTCATCCGGCAAACCCAGTGTGATCACAAGGGTCCTTATGAGACAGATCCAGAAGGATCCAAGTCAGAGAAGGTGATGTAAGCCAGATGTAAGACCCTGGGCTGCTGGCCTGGAGGGTACAGGAAGGGTCGTGAGAGGAGAATGGCCAGCAGCCTCTACAGAATGGAAAGGGCAAGGAAGCCAGTCCTTCCCCGGGCCTCAGGGGGCGTGCAGCCAGCCAGCGCCTCCCCAGAACTGTAAAATAATTTGTGTTGTTCTAAACCACTAAGAGAGGGTGTGTGCGTGTCACTCTCTTGTTAATTTTTTTTAACCTTCTGTTTTAAAATACTTTCATACCTATGGAAAACCCATAAAAAATAAGACCAAAAAAAATCATCCAGGTTTCCCAATTGTTTTATTTTATTTTTTCGATTTTTATTAAAATGTAACTGACAGAGTGTCGAGTGGCCAACCTGAGGCTTTGCTATCAGAACACGCTGTGAAAGGGCGGCCACAGGCCAGCACATCACAACCACCTGACCTCACCCGCTGGGCTTGTCCTTTTCTCTTTCGACGGGTGATCACACTGCAGTCTAGCCTCGAGCCCTTTCCAGGTGGCAGCATCGTTAACTGCCATCCCAGGCTGCTCGTTAGAGCTCTGTGACTAACTCACCTTGTGTGACCAGAACATCACAGCTTCTACCAACCAGCCCCTGGTGACACGGTGCTCCTCCCTGCCAAGCCACTGGGTTTGTGGCGGCATCTGACAGCGGTCACAGGAAACCAAGACAGATGCCCCTAAGCAGTGGCCTCCCTGGTGGGTGGTGAGCAGGCACCTGTTGCTTCCTGACTTGGAGCAACAACGCCCGCGGGAGAAAACCTCGGAGGCAGAATGAAGATGAAAGAAGGTTTTCTATTCTTCGGCTTTAGCAAGCTCTCAAAACTCTAACACTGGCTCTTTCAGCAACCTCTCTGACTCTTTACTTCTTTACTTTAGTTTACTTTCTTTTACTTTTACTTTCTTAGAGAGAGCTTAGAGAGAGAGAGAGAGAGAGAGAGAGAGCTTCTTTCTTCACTTTCTTTTACTTTTACTTTCTTAGAGCTTAGAGAGAGAGAAAGAGAGAGAGATAGAGAGAGAGCTTCTTCTCTCTCCTATGGTTTCTCATTTCTTTCTCTAGCTTCTTCTGACCAAACTCTTAACCGCTCTGACTCTTATTTCTTCTTCTGACTATGTTCTGGCCGCTCTGACTCTTTTCTTCTTCTCCTCCAACCCGAACTCTTCTTCCAACCCACTGAGCGACTGAACGACTGACTGAACGAATGCCGCTTCTGACCGCTTTCACCCGGTTATATACCTTTAGCTTTGCGGGTGCTCACGTGCATTTACAGGTGCGTCACGTGCATATGATTATTATCAGGTGGAACTTATGGCTTCCAGCTAGCCGCAATAGCCATCTCCCTGATTGGGGCTGCTTCAGGTGCCCACCAGAAACTTCCCTGGGATGTGAGAGGAAAACAGGCAGAAGGTCGTTCTATCTTTCCTTCCAAAGTAAATACCATTTGACTCATTTTTACACAATGCAACCCCTGTCCCTACCCAGACTAGCCCCTCCTGAGATGACACATCTCAGCTCCTTCTCCCCACAGAATTTGGGGGAAGTTTCTCTTCCTCCTCTCCTCGGAATCCCAGGAGTGCTGACTTCTAATTCCGCACATCTAACACCTTTTAGTCTCTCAATAGCACATAGTAGGCACCAGAAAAAATTGCCTATTTAGAGGAATGAGTCAAAGAATGTAGACTCAGCAACAGAAGTATAGTCCCCCACCTGGACATGATGTCGAAGGTCACACCTGAGGGTGTGGGTGGTGACCGGAAGGGCCCTGAGGACTTTGTGGGCAGAGCCACCCAACAGCCCTGAGCCGCCACCTGGGACCTTTGCTTCTGACAGTCACGACTTCTGCCTTATTTGAGCGGCTCTTATTTGGGGTTCCTCTTGCTCAGGAGTAAACCTAAGCTCAATTCCTACAAGTCATGACACGAAAGAGCTCGAGGCAAACGAGAATACAGGAAGCAAAGCAAACATAATTCTTCAGACACTGGGCAAGTGACTCCCAGGAGCACAGATGCCTCGAGATGAGAGTGATTCATTGCCCAGCCCCTGAGCAGCAGCCTGGGAGGCATGGCGCTGACCGTGGTGCTGACCCAGGCTGCCTCCTGCCCAAGAATTCTCCAAGTCTGAGACAATACTTTCTTATTATTGCCTATGATGCTGGGAAGGACCTGTGAAGCATATGTTATTGGTCCATCTTTTTTGTCCAAACCCTGTTCTTCCAGCTCCAAGATCAGCCAAGATCACTGCCCCCATTCCTACCCTGCAGACCCTCCCTGCCTCCAAGGAAGACGCTGTTTCCCTACAGTGTGGGTACCACACTTCCACGGTGGCAGCCTGATATCTGTTGTCCTTATGATGGATAACTGAACATTAGTGGCCTTGGTGAGTCATCCTCCTGGTATTCCTACCATGGAAAATCCATGACCACATTGTCTCTAGACTTGGCCACACACGTTTCTTTGCCCATGGATATGTCAAAAAAGGCGACCAAGCAGAAGAGTGTAATCAGTGCGCTCTAGAGATTTCCCTCGTAGATGTTAATGCCAGTGCATGAGCAAGCTCAACCCAGCTCCGTGAGGATGGCAGACCACGTGATTTGAGGGGCCCAGGATCTCCACAGTCCCAGCTGAGCCCCAGTCCAAGTCCTCCAGTTGAATGCGTCTGTATAAGACATCCCATAGGAAGTAACAGAAGAACCACCCAATGGATTCCCAGAATTGCAAGAAATAATACATCACTGTTGCTTTAAGCCACTAACTTTTTAAAATTTAATTTAATTTGTTATACATGCTTTTAGAGTGCAATTCCTTTCATATTACATATAAAGAGCACAGTTTTCCAAGTCATTGGTTTTACACAAAGTATTTTCATGCCATTTGAGCTTTTATACATGCACTTAGTATATTGATGTCCAACTTCTTCTGCCATTATTTCTATCCCCTTGCCCCCTCCTCTCCCCTCCCTCCCCTTTGTTTTATTTAACATTCCTTCATTCCTCTCATCCCCCCTCCCTTGCCACTATAATTCAATATCATCATAGCAAAGGAATCAATCAACCTTTGGTTTTCTGCGATTGGCTGACTTCACTTAGCATTATTTGCTCCAACTCCATCCATTTACCTGCAAATGCCACGATTTTATTCTCTTTTAGTGCTGAGTCGTGTTCCATTGTGTATATATACCAAAGTTTCCCTATCCATTCATCTGCTGATGGGCTTCAGGGTTGTTTCCACAATCTAGCTATTGTGAATTGTGCAGCTATAAACATTGATGTAAGCCACTGATGTAACTTTTGGCATAGTTAAACAGCAACTGGTAACTAAGGAAGACTCATTATTTCTGATTACATTTTTCTCATTATTCAGTGAGTTCCTTAGCACTCTTCAAAGCCCAGATGCCCAAACAAGAGCAGAATCAGCATTCTCTGGATCAATGGCCCGTCCATTCATCTCCCAAGCATTTTTGAGCACCTAACGTTTGCCTAATAAGATAAAAAATAGATGAAACCAAACACTACCTTCAAGAAGTTGAGAAAATGGAATCCCCGACATTGACACCACCCTGTGTTTAATGTTCCCTCTGTGGAGACGGACTTTCTCCTCCTTTTCACTTGGGTAACTTCTACTCATCCTCCATGACTAGGCCAGGAGCCCCTGCCTCCTGAACGCTCTGAGCTCTTCCCTTGACTGCTGCACTCTCCTTTGTTGGTGGATTTCTCGCTGCTTCGGGGTGGCTGTGACCTCTTCCACTTGACTTTCTCCTCTGCCTGACTCTCAGATCCTTCAGCACATCCGGTTTATCTCAGAACCCCGGTGCCTAGGACCTGGGAAGGGCTCATTACCTATTTACCAATCAAGTGAACGCCAGGACACAGGTCTGAGCGGGTTGTGGGAACCCCTGGCAGGGAACGAGCATGGCCTGAGTGGTTAGGACAGGTGCCTCGGAGTGGAACCTGAACCACATCTCAGATGAGGATTAGGACAGGGTCACACTGAGGAGGAGGGAGGAGGAATTCAAGCCAACAGGCTGAAGTCAGGGGAATTAACAGGCAGGTGCCTGTTCAGAAAAGGGCAAGCCAATGGCCTAGCCAGACATGGTGACTACCAGGGTAAAGGTGCGAGACGAGGCTGGTCACTGGCTCTGGACACTGTGAAAACCAGGACTGCCAACACCACTGGCTAAACAATCCTGAGACCAAGCCTGCCCCACGTCTTCCATCCAGGCTGAACATGGGTCTATGCCAAGGACACCTGATTCTGGTACTCCACTTAATTGAATAAGTGATGAGACTCTGGAAGGTCAGATCATTATAATCGGTCTTCTTCTCATTCTGCCTCCACTGAACCTTCATTAGCTGGTTGTGAACCCCAGAAAACAGAGGTCACGTTGAGTAACAGGAACGCAGCAGCTGCGCACATTTTAGACATTTGCTGTAATTTACACTGAGATGTGGATGTAATTATCCTAATCTGAATCACTTCCCCTGGCAAATTTGTACATTAAGTCAAGTAAATTTCTTCTCATTAAGTCATAGCATTTGGGGACTACAGTTTGTCTCAGCCAAGAACTAGAACTGAGAAGTAATAAAGGCAAAGGGAAAAAAAAAAGAAAAACTTGGGTTCTCAGCGGGAAGTGTGGGTGGTGAGAACAGAGGTGGTATTGCAGAAGTGCATTAGAAGCCCAAGCCTCCGGCAGCTCCATGACTGTGTGCCTCTTGAATTTAGAGCAGTCCTCAAGATGTGGCACTCCCCAGCTCCTCCTACCTCGACATTTGGCAAGCTGAGACTGTTGCAGTCCATGTAAGACCCGGAAGCAGTCAAGGACATCTGAGAGAAGACACGTTCCGAGACGGGAGGAGGTGCTTCAGAAAGGGGCTTATAGTTTCCTTCCAAGAGTGAGGATGAAAATCAGTGTTTGTGCTGGAACTCTGCTTCCTACTTTCACACACAGACTGTCCTTGCACAAGACGATGGGTAGGGGTGCACGTTTTCATAGTGCCCATTTCTTTTTCTCCTTGAAACTTAAGACAATTCTAGGTGAGTAACGTGAGTGGAGAGTGAGGACATTGGATGTGTCCTCTTTCCTGCTGCACCTTCACCAGTTACCATGGGAAGCTAAATGAAAGGCTGCGGAATGGCCAATCTGGGAATAAGAGAATTCTTTCAAACCAGAGATTATTGAGAAAGAGATTGGAACTAACAGCAAAGATATTAGAAGACACCAGGCTGGTAAAATTTGCCTGAAACCTGATTGCATGTAAGAACGCACCCAGAAAATAAGTGTATACCAGTGAAGACTTTTCCAGCCGCAGGTGAAAGAATCTACATTCATAGCAGCTTAAAAATAAAAGAAGCGAGGTTTCTCACTGGCCTAATGAGCAAGTCTAATAGGGCTTATGTCTGATAAGCTTATGGGTTCAGAGACTCAAACAATAGCACTCGTGGCTCCAACTCTGGGTCTTGTGTTTTGGTCCTGCTCGTCTCTGCTGGTTCTGTTCCTGAGGCCGAGATCCTCAATATGGCAGCCATCAGTAGCCACAGCCCTGCACCCTCTCAGCGTGGCCACCCAGGACGGAATATTTTTTCACACCCAGTATATCAGTTATCTATTGCTGTGGAACAAAATATAGGGCCGGGCGCGGTGGCGCACGCCTGTCATCCCAGCACTTGGGAGGCTGAGGCAGGAGGATCGCCAGTTCAAAGCCAGCCTCAGCAATGGCGAGGCACTCAGCAACTCAGTGAGATCCTGTCTCTAATAAAATACAAAAAAAAAAAAAAAAAAAAAAAGGGGCTGGGGATGTGGCCCAGTGGCCCAGTGGTCAAGTGCCCCTGAGTTTAATCCCCGGTACAAAAAAAAAAAAAAAAACTTATTGGCTTGAAAAACCACCATTTTTTTTTCCTCACATCTCTGGGCCCACAGTTCAGGCAAGCCTCGGCCGGGCCGCCCTCTGGATTCACGTGGTGTCTCCTGGACTCAGTCAGGCACTTGAGGCCAGGTGATGTCATCTGGGTGACTGGTCTCAACTGGCCTCATTGACGTGTCAAGGGTCCGGGCTGGGATGGCTGGAGCAGCTGGGATGCCCTCTGTGGATATGGGCTCTCTCAGCAGGAAGCGTGTCCATCTCTGAGTCCCAGCCTGCCTGGCTCACAGGGCACTGGTGTCCTGACAGGGCAAGGACAGAGTCTGCAGGGCCTCCCCAGGCTGTAGCTCAGACCTCACAGGACATCTCTTCAACTGCTCAAACTTAATCATGCACCAGTCCAAGTTCAAGGGGAGGGGACACTGACCCTGGCTCTTGAGGGAGCACATGTTGTCTGATCACAGAGGGGCCTGGGGGTGAAAGGCATTGTCATGGCCAGCTTTGCAAACAATCTGCCATGCCCAGTGTCCAGGTGTGGACCTCACAAAGATTCCAATTGGCCCTGCCAGGTCATATATGTTTCCCTGAGTGACAGTGGCCCAGGAGGACAAGCTGCTCTGGTTGGCCAGCCCGGTCATGAGCCCATCCCAGAAGCATGGGCAATGGAGGGGGCAAGGAGTAGTGCCATCTCATCGACTCTTCCAGAGCCACCTACAATCTCCGCGAGCCAGGGAGGTGGCAGTGTGTTCAGAAGTCAAGAGTGCAGCCAGCACTGCCCAAGGCAAGCGCCAGTCTTCATAAATGGAAGATGACCAGCTGTGAAAGCCTGAGATAGAGCTCAGAATGCCAAAGGGCACTGCCCGTGGGCCCCACAAGGACAAGGAGGCCCTGACCTGCAGATTCCACCTGTCCGATTGCTCCTTGTTTTAGAAATGAAAGCATGCTCCCCAAGCCTGGTGTCAGAAGTCACAAACATTGATACCAATTAGCTCTCGTCCCTTTTTCTCATTCCATAACCCTTGGCAGTGTTCTGATTATAATCTAGTTTCCAGCAAACTGGTCCAACCAATTTGAACTCTGATGTTTCCTAATAATTATATTTCACAGAAAAATCAGAAAATTATCATAACTGGTATGTGTGTATGTGTGTGTGTGTGTGTGTGTGTGTGTGTGTGTATCAGAATATATATATATTAGTCCCTTGTGAGACTAGTAACTGTAAGTCATCTCCCAGTTTGACTCTTTCTCTGGTAAATAGACAGAACCACCCAATCTTGAACTTTAAATCTCCAAAACATGAGCTAAATAAACCCCTTTCCCTTATAAGTTATACAGCCTCGGGTATTTTTCTATAGCATCAGACAACAGACAAATACAGGTGGCCAGATAAGAAAATACAACAACATGGAAGTGTTACCCATGGGCTGAAAGTATCCACCAAGACAATAGAATGACTGGACAAGATGACCTTCTCTTCATGCATAAACCCAGCTGGCTGAGGAGACTGCTGATTTGCACGTCATGTGAATAAAGGACTTGATGGGTGCAGACCGGTCAGCATGCATAGATCAGGACAAATTAAAACCATTAACAGTCATAGTGGCACCTATAATTTATTGATACTTGGATAAGTACTCAAAATGAATTATCTCTAACCCTGTGCCAGTCCAGCCAGTGTAGGTATTAGTCTTCCTATTTAACCATTGAGGAAACTGGGATTCCCTGAGGACTGAGATAACTCATCCCTGGATAAGATGAATGGCCAGAGGACCAGGAGCCACGCGGACTGAGTTGAAAGGTTGTTTGGAATTTGCTCGGCTTTGCTTCAGTTATTCCTCCTCTATCTGGTCACTCTACTCCCCTTTTTGTGCCTCAAGACATGCAAGAGACTTGAGACCAGGCTCCCAGTGTCAGCAGAGTATTTCCGTTTGGAGGGAAGGGTAGCTGGCTACCACAGCCAGTGCCGCTCCCTCCAGCGTTCACTAAACAGGTGCTTCCCTGGCCGCATCCCAGCACTAAGGGTCCCTCCCATGAGCCTAGCAATGGGACAGCTGGGCTGGGGACAGCAATATGGATACCCAAGGACTTTGCTTCACCCACCTTTAAGGCAGGGCTATTTGCCCTTTTATGACTTAAAAGTCAAGCCTGAAGTCTGTGCAGGAGCCCTGTTTGGGGAGATGGCTAAGATTGCGGTTGACTATGGGCCATGGAGATGTTTGGGCATTGCCGCCTTCCGTAGTCTCACGGGACTTGGCCCGGCATCTTGCAGGACTTGGCCCGGATCTCCAGAGACTTGAGCGAGATTGCTGATCGGGTTTGCACCATTTGGTGTGTTGGTTTTTTGGTGGTGTGTGTGGTGCGTGTTAAAGTCGTTGTTAGAGCCAGAGAGAAAAGTTATCAGAATAAAAAGGCTGTTTGTTTCCAGTTCGCCTCTGAACTTCTTCCCGCAGCTTCGTTGCTCCAAGTGGCCATCGCTTCAGGCGGCAACAGTCTGTGCCTTACTGGGGATTTTCCAGCAGATGAGTGACAGAGTTTAGATTCAACACTGAATATCCTAGGCCCTGGGCTGATGTGCACGCTACCATGTCTCACGATCTCCAAAAAATGAACAGGTTTTCCCATAGGCCAAATTAGAGTCATCCTCAGCATGAAGCTCACAGACCCATCTTTCCAATAGCATCTCAGACCTCCCAAGAAAGACCAGTCAGCCCACACGCAAATATCTCTCACGTCCAGAGCGTCAGTGAAAACCCTGGCGTCCAGTACAAGAAGGAACTGGTGCCTCCCAGGACGTGTCCAAGCTGATGCTCTGTGCTGCATCTTTTGTGTGAATGGACAGCAGCCCTGACCCCAGGCCAACAGGACAAGGGGAGAGATCTCCTCCCAGAGTCACACGGCTCATCTCAGAGCATGCTGCAAAAGGAAGAGACCAAACCTCTCTCAGAGACTGGATTCATTAGGCTTCCTGCTGCACGTGGGAGATCTTTATCTGCGGGTGCAGGTGCCACAGGAAGAATTCTAAAGTCTTTCTTTGTAGTGTGGAAACATTGCCGGGTGTGGTGGCTGCAGGCCTGTAATCCCAGCACCCCAGGAGGCTGAGGCAGGAGGATTGCAAGATTGAAGCCAGCCTCAGCAATTTAGCAAGGCTGTAAGTAACTTAGCGAGACTTTGTCTCAAAATAAAAAATAGTTCAGTTGGTAGAGCGCTTGCCTAGCATGGGTGAGGCACTGGGGTCAATCCTCAGCACCACATAAATATAAAATAAAGGTATTGTGTCCATCTACTATAAAAAAATAAAATAAAATAAAAAGGGCTGGGGATGTGGCTCTGTGGTTAAGCACCCCTGAGTTCAATCCCCAGTACAAAAATAAATAAATAAGGAACCATACTTTTAATCTCAGGCTGTAAGAGAGGTGTAAGAGAAAGCACCTGCTCATAAGATGGACAGGGTTCCCAACGTAGGGCACTGTTGGTGGCTGATCACGGCTCTGCCAAAGACTATTGCTCCAGCAGAGGCCGCAGCGCCAAGCCCTGCCTTTCAGCCCTCCTGCCCAGTTTCCTTGGCGGACCGTGGGCTGCATCTTCAGGCCTCAGCCTTTCTCACACCAGTTGCTGTCCCTGGACAGCTGGTTTCTCATGAATGGGTCTCAGTCGTTCTGGTCTCATTTCTAGCATCTCTGCCTGCACACCGGAGCCCAGGGCGGGCTCACCTAGAGCAGCCTTGGATCACCACACCAGGATTGGTTCTGGGCTCTGCCATTCTCTTACTATGGGGTCAAAAGGAAGTGACTTAGCTCTCTGAGTCTCTTTTTTGTTTGTTTGTTTGTTTGTTTGTTTTTGGTTTTTTTTAGGGCTCTTCCCTATGTTGTTAGTTTTTTGTTGTTGTTGTTGTTTTGTTTTTTGTTTGTTTTGAGGGGGTTGTTTGTTTTTGTTTTGTTTTGTTTTTTTGGTACCAGGGATTGAACTCAGGGCACATCCCCAGCCCTTTTTTATATTTTATTTAGAGACAGGGTCTCGCTGAGTTGCGAAGTGCCTCGCCATTGCTGAGGCTGGCTTTGAACTCGCGATCCTCCTGCCTCAGCCTCCCAAGTGCTGGGATTACAGGCGTGCGCCACTGCGCCCGGCTGTTGCTCTCGGAGTCTCTTGTGTGTAGAATGGGACTAGGATACATGAGTTACGCCGGGAACTCAAGAATCAAAAAAGTCCTCGCTGATCCCCAGGAGGGGTTACCTGGTCCTGGGGGCCACCGCTGCCCTGTGGTGTTCACTCTGTGGTGGGGATGCCCTCGAGGCTGAATCCCTGCTGCTCTGATCACTTCCTGGGAGCGCCTACCTACTCAGGAGGTGCTGGACACTGTGGCGGACTGTATTGCACCCCCCCTGGAGTGTGCACTTCCCCACCTGTCCCTGCTGCACTTGGCAACATGCTTTGCCTTGGCCTATGATGAGCACCCCCCAGGCAGGGGCAATGAATGTCCTCGCGCTGGCTACACGGCCTCTTGGGCTCCTGTGCTCTGACATGAGATGACAGTGCTTCACATGGGCGCTGCTACTGCCCTGTCTCCTCTGATGAGCACCACGGGAAGCAGACACGCTCCCAGTCTAGGGCCAGGCTCACCAGCATCCAGCCAAGCCCAGCAGAGCCCCGCAGAGCCACAGATGACCTTGAACGTGAGAAGTCAGTGTGTGTTGTCAGCCCTGGGAGTGTGGGAATTTATAATTATCTTTATCACACACACACACACACACACACACACACACACACACACTCATTCAGGGCACAAAATGTCTATCCAAGGAAGTGGACATATTAAAATGAGGCAGTCGGCGGGGGCCGCATCCACCAATGTGGCTTATTGCGATTCCTTTCTCAGTTCTCATAGAAGGATACGAATAACAAAACGCCTCTGCCTTTAGCACTTTCCAATTCATAACCCAGCCACATTCCATTCATTATATGTAATCACAGCAGCCAGAAGCCTTAAATAAAATGGATAGATTGACATTTGGGGGGCGAGGTAAAGAAACGATGCTCTGTACATAATGATTCTCACAGTGATTTGGTTATAAATAACCCACAAAGATAATGAGCTTCGTCTGGAAGGACCTAATGGCAAGGGGGTGTTGGGAAATTTATGAGTAGGTCTCCTCAATGCTCCAGAATTGGTCTGTTAGTCTCAGAGTGGCCCCTCTGTTGCTCGCTCTGTTCTTTCCTATCGTGCCATCGTGTTAGTGTGTGCCCAGCGTTCTCCCTGTGGCTGGAGCTAAGAGGAACACCAGGATCAAAATGGTGGGACTTAAACACTGAGGGTCAAAATGGCCCTATGTTGGCTGCAGGGTCTGGAAAGAGGATAGAACGGTAGACCTAGGCAGGGCCTCTGGTCCTTGATGAGACCTGTCACAAGTGGGTGGTGGGATGCCTGCTCCTAAAACAGTCTGAGCCAAACCTTCCAGGGTTCCTGGAGAAAAAGGAAGGTAACAAAGAGATTTGCCCAGAGTAAAATAGCTAATAAGTAGCTAACCCAAAACTCAACCCCAGTCTTCTTCCCTTACATCTACCCATGAAACTACTCCATCAGCCTGGACTGAAAGAACTCTTAGCTATGGCAGAGTCGTTTGTGAAATCATAACAAGGAACACACTACTGAAACTGAAGCACTATATGAAGGGACTGAGTTAGCAATGTAAGTGGCCACTCGGGACCAAGGGACCAACCCTGGAATATTTGAGATGTGTTCTCAAATTCCTCATGGACCAATAAAAAGATAAATCCAACTAATTCAGTTTTAATCTGATTCATTACAAATATTGATATAAATCATCAATAAGAAATAAAACTGGTTGGGCTGGAGATATAGCTCAGTTGGTAGAGTGTTTGCCTCATATAGACAAGACCCTGGCTGGGTTCAATCCCCAGCACCACACAAAAAAAAAAAAAAAAAAAAAAAAAAAAGAAAACTGGCAACCACAAAATTAAATAGAAAACTGCTAGAAAGAACTCTCTTCCTGCACACACAAAATACAGTTGCAAAAGATGTCAATGAAATTTTATATGGAGGGGGAAAATGACCAATACACCAAATCTTCATTGTGGAGTTTGAAAAGAAAAAAGATTGATTCAATAAGAATAAGTATAGGAAGATAAGAGCAGAAAATGGAAAGTAGCCCAGAGAATGGCTTGATTACACCAAAGAGAAAAAATAATCAATAATCAATGCATTTAATTGACTCTGTGCCTTATACCCCAGAAGGTACTTGTGGGGGGAAAGCCACCCATGTGACATGCTCACAGTTCAGGTGTTCTTTCCAGAGTCAGAATATCTTCACTGTCCAAAACCCCTCCACCTGCTCAGGTGCCGTATTCCTCTCGAGGGCTAGTCTGACCGTCATCATGGCTACAAATGTTTCTGAGTGAGGCCCCATCGAGATGAGAGTTCACCCTCCTGAGCTTCCTAGTTAGTCTCAGCTCTCCTGGCACCAAGGACTTTCAGCCTTGATTACAGTTAATAGAGTCAAGCAGTTGCCCTTCCTGCTGGAGTCTACATGACCGACCTACCTCTGCAGTCCCAGGGGACAGTCAATAACCCCAGCACCTGAGAGCCAGTCAGGGAACTCCTGGGGAATATCAGGTGGATAGAAGGGCCGGCACTGATCACTGCACACCAGTGTGAATGCAAGTCCGTGTGCCTGCCCCGAACAGGTCTGCCTCTTATGCATGGAGTAAACTCCCTGAGCCCTTTTCAGATGATCCCTGGACCCTGAGAACAGGTGAGGCAGATGTTGTTGGAGAGCAAGTTTTCCATCTCAGAAGATAAAGCTCTCACCCAGAGGTAACGTGTATTCCACAGAGGCATCTGGTCAACCTCATTTGTGTCATCCCCTTCACGTCCCACACCTGAATGAACCAGGCCCCTCGTGCTCATTAAAACCACAGAACAAGCCGGGCGTGGTGGCGCACGCCTGTAATCCCAGCACTTTGGGAGGCTGAGGCAGGAGGATCGCGAGTTCAAAGCCAGCCTCAGCAATGGTGAGGCACTTAGCAACTCAGTGAGACCCTGTCTCTAAATAAAATACAAAAAAGGGCTGGGGATGTGACCCAGTGGACAAGTGCCCCTGAGTTCAATCCCCAGTACCACCAAAAAAAAAAAAAAAAAAAAAAAAAAAAAAAACCACAGAACAAGCATTTGGGAGAAAGACATAGCTGTGAGCGATGGCGTGGTCTGAGGAAATGCTTCCAAATGACAATGTTAAGGTCACAAAGATGCTCTCAATAACCTTCCATGATTGCTGATCCCCACACGGACTCAAGAAGAAATGGGGTTTGATGTCTCTGGATAGGATATTTGAGAACCCTTTCTTGGCCCCCCAGGATTCAGGCCTAAGGTGGCAGGAGCCACATGGCCACAAAAGGCAGGGTTTAGTGGGAAGGGCCATGCTGACCCTTCTGCTGGGTCTGAATACCAAACCCCCTGCACACACTGCATGACCTTGGATCACACACTCACCACATCTATTGATCATTGTCACCAGAGAGCTCTCAGAAGATGAGTGTCTCATACCAGAGGAGCCACAGGGCCTGGGAGTGAGATTGATCCATGACTCACCAAGTAGGGAAGCCCAGGAAGGCTTCTAGGAGCGTCTTCCTGGAGGTTTTAGCTTTCACTTCCATGTGATTTCCATTCCGTGCTGCAGGGATAACGCCAGCTCTGTCACAGTGTCATTGTGAGGACCAAGTGGGCTAATGTGGGGACCTTGGGCCGAGGGCCTGGCTCAGTTTCCGCAGTCACCGAGGGCTGGCCATTATCTGTGGTGGCAGTGTTGCCCAACCCCGACCTCCGCTCCGGTCCTCACCTCCCAAGCCCACCTGGGTGGCCCATGTGCACCTTAAGCCTGAGTCCAAAGCTGAAGGCAAAGCCTCAGGCCCCTCTGCCCACCACCCTCAGGCCCCTGAGGGCTCCACAGTGGCACTGGGTCCACGGGAGAGAGGCTGATGCTGATCCGTCTTTAATTCTAGGCCCCTCACACAAAAGCCCACAGAGAACCATCAGTACCTTTTCGGAGTGTCTGGGTTTCTATATGGAAAACTTCCCATGAGGGGCAGTGTCCAGCTAGCTAAGTGTGGGTTTGAGCCCTCTGTTTGTCACTTCTTAGCTGTGTGACTTTAAGTGGAGCTTGACCTCTGAACCTCAGCATCCTTAGCTGTCCAATGCACGTGAACAGAACCGTTGGGGGGGCGGGCGCTGCTACAAAGGCTCAAGGAGGTCACTCTGCACAGGCCTAACACGGCCCCTGGAGCGGAGTAAACTCTAGTGAGTTGTGGTTTGTTTGGGTTTTTTTTTTTTTTTTTGGGGGGGGGTTGTTTGTTTGTTTGCACAGCCCTTGCACTGTAAGCATGCTAGTTTTTAATACTAGAAATGAGTGGCCCAAACTCAGAAACGCTGAATCATTTACTTAGCGTCACCGGAACCAGACTCAAACACGAGCCCTCTGTTCCCCAGTCTGATGTTTGTTCCTTATTGCCTGAAATGTGCAAATTGTTTTACAGAAAGGAGAGGGGGACAGAAGATTTCTTCAATTCCTGATTTCACCTTAACAGCCTCTCACCCTGCAGGAGAGCTTGCTGTCATAAAGGGCTGCTGTCTTGAGTTTGGCTTTGATCCAATTTTAAAATCGTCTTTCCCCCCTTAGCTCTTCTTTGAAACTGGCTTCCTGAACTTTGCACAGAAAGGCTTGCTCTCTCTCTCTCTCTCTCTCTCTCTCTCTCTCTCTCTGGAAGAACAAGAAACAAACAAAGTACAGGCCTTTGAAATGCTGTTTTGGCCCCTTAGGAGCTAATATCTGTCAGTTGTAATTATCAATTATCACTCTCCAGGCCCTCTTCAGTTGAGAATTAATGGGGGTCCTCAGATCCCTGCACATCTGTAGTTAATCCACAAACAACTGACCGATGTTCCACCTTAGCAGGGGACACTGTGGGAAGAGCCTAAGTGCCATCGACTTCTTGCTCTTGGCAGGAGCAATTGGGAATGGACTTCCTCTGCGTTCATGATCTCCTTTGGAAATGTATCCCCAAGGACCAGGGGAGCTCCCCGCACCAAGGCTGCACGGAGCCACAGCCAGAGCAGGGACCTGGGAGCCCAGAGACTCAGCTGCGAGAACAGACACCTCTGTGGGGTACTCGGGCAGACCGTTAAACCTCTCTGGCCTCGTCTGTGCATCCTGCAATGAAAGGAATGAACAAAGTGATCTCCTAAGTCTCCTTGGGAGGAATTTCTTACACACGACTCCTAGAATATAATTCCTCCCTCTCTGTGGCCTTGAGCCTGCCTGACGAGACACGTTGGCTCTGTTCAGCCAGCACACCGCGGCGAGGCAGGCACGGGGTAGCTGCTATGTTCTTTGCCTTCTTTCTCCCTAGATTTTTTTAAAATATTTATTTATTTATTTCAGTTGTACACAATGTCTTTTATTTTTACGTGGTGCTGAGTGTTGAACCTGGGCCTCTCACATTCTAGGTGAGCGCTCTACTGCTGAGCCACAACCCCAGTCCTTCTCCCTAGATTTTTAACAAATATTCTGATTTTTTATTTCACCAATTCATTCATTCATTCAACAAATATTTATTAGGTATTTACTATCTATTCCTTTTTTTTTTTTTCTTCTTTTTTTTGTATTCCTATTTTACCAACAAGAAATCTGAGAATTGGAGGCAAACTCTTTTTTTTTAATATTTATTTATTTGTTTTAGTTGTACACAATGACTTTATTTTTACGTGGTGCTGAGAATTGAACCCGGGCCGCACACGTGCTACGCGAGTGCTCTACCGCTGAGCCACAGCCCCAGCCCCAAGACAAACTCTTAATGGCTAGGTTCACTGGACTGTCCCCCTGGAGTGAAATAAAATCCCTGGGGCTCTCCAGCCATAAGAAGCTCTAGCCACATCAGCGGAGAGCTTTGAGTGGGTTTGGCAATTTAGATCATCACGCAAAAGAGTGGCTCTTCAAAATCTCTGATGTGGCCGAGTGTCTAAGAGTGATTGAAGCCAATAAGAGACCCAGAGTGTTGTTAGACGTGGTCGTTTCTAACAAGAGCCTCACTCTGAAGCCGAAGCCCAGCTCAGGCAGCGTGCCGGGATCAAGGCAGGCAGACCTGAAACGCGCCTGAGGATACTGAAGACAGCCGCGTTTCTAGGTTGTGGCTACGCCTTCCAGCACATCTGAATTTTTAAAACAGCAAAAGGTGTTTAAAAGGTTAAAAAGGAACAGGCTTAGACTATATTTCTCAGAAATTTTGACTCAACTGATTTGGAGGGAGTCCCAGACATCAATATCTCAGCCCTCAGGTGGCCCCACAGGCATAAAGGTTGGGGGCTACTGGTAGACCTGGATAGAACTCATCACAGCACGCATGCCCCCTCCAAGCCCTGGCTGCCGTCCTGACTGCAGCCTCATCACAGGACCCCAGGCAAGCACTAGAGTGAAGCCACATGGACACACGAGCTAGACATCCCTACTGTCCCCAGTAGACCACGTTGGGCATGATTTTCCTGCTCTAGAAGTTGTTAAGGGTGTGCAAAGGTAGGACACCCTCCATACTGTGAAGACCTCGCCTGATAGAGACAACTGAGGGCCCATGACCCGTTGTCAAAGGGCCATCGGAAGAGCACAGGAGGGCCAAGGTGGGGAGAGGACTCACAGCCAGGCCTGATGGTAGATGGCTGCAGAACCCCAGGGTGCTTTGCCTGGAAAGGACCTGGGGGCCTCGTGTGTAAAAGAGTCCATCCGGGTCTCTCCAAGGAGTCCCGTAAGGCCCACGGGGAAAATCGCTCTTCAAATCCCACGGTTGTCACTAGAAGAAGCAGGACTTTGCACAGAGTACTGAACCCCCTGAGCCTCTGCCCCTCAAGATCTGTAAAGTGAGGACCATGGTGCCCACTTAACCTGGAGACCGCAGTGCTCCTATCAGGAGACATGCACAAACACCACACAGCGTCTGCGGCCACCAGTCACCTCGATCCTGTCGCTGCTGGAGAGCTGGTCGCAGTTCACCGAGAGCTTTGAGGGTCTGGATGGTCTTGGAAGTGCATAGAAAATAGTGTTCTCAGTGTTTCCCCCTGGGCCCGGCATTGTGTTAATATCCTACAAATGGGACCCCATGTGTCCCCAGGCCCCATACCAGGAGTGTCAAAATTGTGTCTTATTAACAGGGTTCAAGCAGAAGTCCGACGACTCTGGCCCCTGCTTGTGAGCGGACATCCTCATGGTCCTTTCGTGTCCTTCCCCTCAAACCAGCGTAGAGACCTCGCAGGGCCCACACCAGCTTGAGAACCTCCTCCTCCTCGCTCTGCCCACAGGTCAGCCCTTTCCTCATCGTCAAGCTCACCACCTTCTCCCGCTTCTCTCTGTGCCTGGGACGGTGTTCTGGGCAGCCATTCTGTCCTCCTCCTAGGTCTTGGCCCTGTGCTCTTGTCCCCAGGAGCTCCCTAAATGGAGCACTTACAGAGACGTCCTGCCCTGGGCTCTCGGCTCTTCAGGGCACAGTCACAGAGCTGATGGCTTCAGAGCTACGGTGAGAATGATGCTGAATCCTCATGGTTGAGGGCTCCTTCTTATACACGCACCATATCACATAGCCAGTGATAGATAGGCTTGGGCAATGGGCCACCTCCCCCATGGAAATCTCCATTAGGAGCAACCTGGTTTCATTTTCCCCAGGCAGGAGCCAATCGGCTTAAAGGTCGCTCTGTTTACTGGGAAAAGAGCCAATAGTGTTAAAGGTCGCTCTGCTACACCCCCACCAGAAATCCCTATTTAAAGCTTGTTGCCGCCTGAAGCGATGGCCGCTTGGAGCAACAAAGCCGCGGGAATAAGTTCAGAGGCAGACTGGGAACAAACAGGCTCTTTACTCTGCCAGCTTCTCTCTCCGGCTCCAACAACACCCCGACACGCCGTCCACGCTCCTCCAACAACCACAAAATGGCCCCGATGACGACCCACATTCCCCTGGGCCAAGTCTCACGAGATCATGGAAGGTGGTAATGCTTATGGCTCACAGCTAACCGCAATCTTAGCTATCTCCTTAATTAGGGCTCCTGCAAAAGCTCCTGCCTGGAGCTCAGACACAACAGCTCATCCCTGCTGAGAGGAGGCAGCCGCTGCAACAGCTCCAGACTCACCGTCTCCAGCCCGACGGCAGCTGCCCAGCCGACAGCTCCAGAGACCACAGCCTGCACGACCAGGCACCCACCCTCCATCCAGAGCTCGCATACTCCCCTCTCCCTGACTCCTCTCTCCCACCAGAGCTTGCACACTTCCCTCTCCCTGACTCCTCTCTCCCCGTACTTCTTCTACCTCCGACCAGTCATAAAGGCTGGTGAATAAATCTTGGCTGCACGGTTGTCTCCGGTGTGATTTTTGCCCTTCAGCCCTGACAACAAACTATAAGGTAAGTGACTTCACCATTTAAATATGGGTGGAGAAAAACCCAGGCAAGTAACCTTCTCTTTGATTTCTAGGGCTCATGAAGTAGGAAGTCGGGAGTCAGGGTTGACCAAGCAGATGGTTGCAGAACATGTCCCTGTGGGACTTGAATATGTCGTTAGTTGGACCCAAAGATACACTCAGGTGCTTGTGGGTTTGTATGCATGCACATATGAATCTGAGGAATCTGTGTGTGTATATCCACATGCATCTATTTCTCAGCTGTCTTTTTTTAAAAACATTTATTTATTTGTTTTAGTTGTACAATGTGTTTATTTATGTGGTGCTGAGGATCGAACCTGGGTCGTGCACGCGCTAGGCGAGCACTCCACCGCTGAGCCACAACCCCAGCCCCTTTTTTAAAAAATATTTATTTGTTTGCTTTAGTTGTATACAATGTGTTTATTTTTACATGGTGCTGAGGATCGAACCCCGGCCGTGCACGTGCTAGGTTTGCGCTCTACCACTGAGCCACAACCCCAGCCCCTCTCAGCTGTCTTTTGAGTGGGTCTAGGGATGTCCCAGAAGCAATGAACACCTCAGTACCCAAATCTTGCTTTTGAAACATCTTTCTTTTCTAAAAAAAAAATAGGGCTCCTCAGAGAAATGGCTGGCTACAGAACTTAGGCAGAGACTATCCAAGATGTGCCTGCAATACCTTGTGTCAAAAAGTAGAAAGCTGCTCAAAGAATATTAACACATGTCAAAAACCCACAGGACATAACTTGAAAGGGTTCCCACTGGCCACCCCAGGACCTTGTGAATATCATCATAAATATAGAGAGTAGGGCTGGGGCTGTAGCCTGGCAGTAAAGCACCTGCCTTGCATGTGTGACACACTGGGTTCAATCCTCAGCACCACATAAAGATAAATAAAGATATCATGTGTTCATCTACAACTAAAAAAAAATTTAAATAAATAAATAGAGTAAAGGATTATAACCTACTGGAAAAACAAGGAATCCAAGAATCTACATTGATATAAACAAATACATAAATGTTCTTCTTCACAGGGGAAAACCAAGAATAAACTTAGAAAGATGAAATTTTTTTAATAAACATCCCTTGGCAGCCACAATAATAATTTATTTAGAAAAGGATCCTTAATAGGTGCTAAAAGTGGTGGGTGAGAATCTAAGGATAAACAGGATATTTGCAGCGTTGTATCTCTCCAAAGGATACAGACTCATTATTCAGGGTAAAAGGGAAACTTGATCAGGGACACCCCAGTCACCCCCTGAGCATGGAGCACTGCTACTAATGGGCTAACTGACAGCGCGGTCTCTGTGATGACACTGGAGAGGGACTCGCCAGCTTCCAAGGGAGCCCCGTTCCACCTGTGTCAGAATTCAACCAGGACCAAACACCAGACGATCTGATCGGAGCTTGAGGACACCCTACCTAGTAACTGGCGAGGTGCCTTTCACAAAGGTCAATGTCATGAAAGACAAAGAGGCAGCAACTGTTTCAGGTCGAGGGGGGAAAGCAGCCCAGTGATTCCCACGCACCCCTCAGTCTTGCTAGTGCCACTGTGGAGGGAGTCAGCGGGAGAGCTGCGAGAGGCCCGCGGGTTAGACAGGCCCTGGCTCCAGGCAGTGTGCGCCCAAGTGGTCACAGGGAAACAGGCGTCACATCCTAGGTGACTGTGAAAGAGACAAGTAAGTGAAATATTCATGTTTGAGGACTCTGGGTAAACGGATTCCTTACGCTGTTTTGCAACTTTTCTCCAAGTCTGAAGTTCTGTCTGGATAAATGTTTTGAAAGAGGCATAGCATGAAGCATCTCCTCAGCCAATTCGCTGATGCTCTTCCCACAGAGAGGTGAAGTCCAGTCCCCTCCCCCTTGAACATGGTCCTTCTAAAAAGGGAGTGTGACCAGAGAGGCCAGGTCACGAAAGGAGACCCAGCGTCCACCTGCTTCTCCTCTGCTGCACGCACTCTGGAGCCCTGGGCTACCGTGCAGGAAATCCAGCCACCACGAAGCCACCAGACTAGGACACCTCCTCAAGGTGGAGATGGCTGGGGAGCCTCTGCCATTCCTGGGAGACAATGGATCCCCTCCCCAAAGTGGCTATATCTTGTCTCACCAACTGGGCTCAGACCTTTCTCAAAGTGGGGGACAGTTGGTTCCGTCATCACACACACCAGGACTGGAGTCAGGCACATAAGATAGAAAGGCGGTGAGAGGGGTGCAGGAGTGACAGGCACACTCAAATTCAGTCTGGTGTCTCTGGATGGGTGACCTTGGGGCGTCCCTGGGGCCCTCCCCACCTCAACCAACTCAGCCAATCAGCGGGTGGGCTGCATGGCCTCACCAGGCATGTGAGCATCTGGGGATCCTGCTGCACCCCAGGATCTGCTGTGCTGCACCCCAGGAGCTCCTGTGCTGTGGCTCACAGCACTTCCTTCCTGGGTAACTTCCAGCCCTGCACATCCTCTTGGTCCTAGACCAGTGCCAGCCTAGATGTGACAAGACCACTAATAATGGTCTGGGCAAGTCACTGAGTTACTACCTCCCTTACAGCACCCAGCACTGGGGTGTGTGTGTGTGTGTGTGTGTGTGTGTAGGAGCCACACAGAGAGAGAGAGAATCAGCACTCACTGAGCACCGCCCTGGGCCAGACACTGATCAAGCTGAGAAGAAGGTGCTGGGCAGGATCGATAGCTTAGCTGGGAGGTAGCTCCACCCGGGCCAGGGCCTCCAAGTCCTTAAGGCACAGAGTTCTCTGCAAGAAGAGGATGGGATGACACAAACGTGACCTCTGGTGTCCATGTGCCAGTTGCTCAGACACAGAAGCTCAAGAAGCAGAAGCTCAGAGAGGTGCCCGAGTCCAGACCACCAATGAGTGGCAGAGCTCAGATTCCGGCTCAGGGCCGGGAGCTGCAAAGCCCAGGCAGGGTGGGCTTGGGTGGGCGCTGGGACCTGGAGTCCCTCAGCCTGGGCTGCAGCCCCTGCACCGCCACAATCTGTGCCTTTGGGTCTAGATGACTGTCTGGTGTAGGGGCTGCCCTGGGCACCATGGGCCACTTACAGCTCACCCAGTTGGGACAACCAGAATATCCCCAGGCATAACCAGATGTCACCGTGGGAGGGGGGCAAATTCTCAACTGCTCCCAATGGAGAACCACTGGCCTGGAGGTAACCACTGACTCCACCACTTACCTATGACCTCGGACAAGCAGAGTAACCTCTCTGGGCCTCAGTGTCCCTGTCTGTAAAATGGGAAGATGATAAGAACACGTGAGCTGAATGTGAAGGTCAGGTAAGGACCCAAGAAAGCACAGGGCCTCCACGTCAGGGCTTGCTCCATGGCTCTTCTGCCCACCACCCTCAGCTGCCTGCCCTCCAAGGCTGGATCAGGTGTCCAGTGAAGGTCTGCCGGTGCCTGCTTAGGAATGAATCCACCAGCCAGTTAACACAAGCGTGCGAAGAGCCAATGTTGCAATCCGCGCACGGGAGCGTCTGCTGATAGGAGGTCCTGGCAGCCTCTCTCACCGTCGAAGGGCGGTGAGGACTTAAGAACCCACGGCCCAGCTCCCTGGCCTCACTCGAGCTCTGCCACTCATGAGCAGGGTGACCGCAGCCTCCTGGTTTAGCCTCCTCATCTGCAAAACAGGTAATAAAGCTGCTGCCCTGCAGGAGCCCTAATTGGGAAGATGGCTGAGATTGCGGTTGGCTGCGGGCCAGGGAGATGTTTGGGCATTGCCGCCTTCCGTGGTCTCCTGGGACTTGGCCCGGGATCTCTCGAGACTTGAGCGGGACATTGCTGATCGGGTCGGCGCCATTGTTTGTTGGGTTTTTGGTGGTGTGTGGTGCGTGTGGGAGTTGTTGTTGGAGCCAGAGAGAGAAGCTACCAGAATAAAGAGCCTGTTCGTTTCCAGTCTGCCTCTGAACTTATTCCCGTGGCTTCGTTGCTCCAAGCGGCCATCGCTTCAGGCAGCAACACTGCCCGGGGATGTGAGGGTGAAATGAATCAACTCACGTGCGGGACCTGTGCAGAGCTAGTGTCCCTATTGCTGTCACCTGCGTTAACCCAGCACACTCCCCTCCTCACTGGCCACTCTGGTCACCCTCCTCTTCTCTGGCTGTGCAAAGCACAAGCCAGCTTCCAGCCGGGGCACGGCCTTCCCTGCCTGGCTCACTCTGCCTCCTAGACACCACCACTGCCCGACCCCGACTTTGCCCCAACTTCTTTCACCACTCCCTCTGGAGGCCTCCCTGGCCACACGAAAGCAGCTGAGCACCCTGCTGGCCCCATCTCCTGGCGCCTGGCGCTGCGCACGGCGGTCAGGAGAGCGCGGTCCAACAGGTCCAGGATCCAGCAGCTGGGGCGCACGGGCGCGGCTCCCCACAAGTTCCCAGACGCAGAGAAGTTGCGAGAGGCCTGCCCAGAATCCAGGGCAGTGCAAGCACCAGGAGAGGTGAATGATTCCAGGACGCGAGGAGGACACTTACAGAGGGAGTTCCCAAGTCCTCACGTGGTACGTCTTCCACAACACAGAACTTACTTAAACTGGGGCCTAGAACGGCATTTGTCCCAAAAGATTCGTGACACCCTGTTCTTTAGAATAGAATGGCTGCTGTTAGAGATCAGATCAGGTTTCTTAAACTGTGCTCCCTGGAACTTCGGACCCCAGAGAAAGAGTGGCAGAATTCTACCAAACGAGGATTCACCAAGTCAAAGATGCTGGGAAACAAGGCAGAATCCTCCCCGACTTGGGGATCCATAATGCTCAGGAAATGCTCTAAGGCCCCCTGTAAACAGGCACTGAATATGAGTTTGCTGAATTTATTTCACTACAGACCCTGCCCATTAACATTAGCATCACAAAGCATGGTGATCTCATAGGAGCCCCTCTTGCACACAGAAAGTGAGGCCCAGAGAGGTTAGCAGGCTCACTCAAGGTCACACAGCCATCTCCCAAATCCTAAAGCCACGTTCTATTCACTGGCCCTGATGTTGCCCTAATGCTCTGCTTAGCTGTTGGTTCATAAAAAGTCAAAAACACAGACTTCAGATTCCAGTTATCAGTTTTTATGAAATCAAACATGAAAATGAATGTGCCAGATAGGATTTTGCTTTCAATCTCACCGTTCCAGAAATAGTTATTCATTCAACAAATATTTATTAAACATCATGTGCTACGCACTGCACATTTTGGAGTGAACAAGACAGGGTTACACAGAAGACTGACAACAAAATTATCCTTGAGGAGACCAGAACTGATTGCACTGCCCTTGACAGGGCTGCTGCGAAGCCGGAGCTTGTGGGAAGCTACGCATTCCCATTCCACTTGCTCCCATTAGCAGTTTTTACGTTTAGCCTAATGGCAACAGCACGCCCTCCACTGCAGCGAGGCTGGGGTGAAAAGCCTTCGCTCTGCACATTGCAGGGGGAAGCACAGAGACTGGTGTGAGTTGAGCTCTTTTATTGAGCACCTCAACCTGCAGGTTTTCCAATTTAGAATTCATTCCCATGTCATCTCAGTTAAAATGCGTCCTCTTATTTACTATTGTCTGCAAGTAAACGTGTCTTTTTAAAAGTGGGATTTCTTTTTCAAAGTGTATTGACTCACACCATTCAAAGCCCTTCAGAAAACAGTTTACCAAGAGCTACGTCATTCTAAAACACGCCCTAGATTAGAGATTCAGGAAGATAGTGCTATTATTCCGGATGACCTCTTCCGTGAGCGGACAGCCACCATCTAGGAATCAGGAGAATCGTCTTATGTTCTTTTAAATAGAAAATGCCAAGTGAGGGGAAAAAAAAGAAATCAGAGCCCCAGGCTTAAGAAGTCCCCGTATCTAACGCCACAGCTATGAAACCAGCCTTCATCTAATAAAAAGAAATCCAAAAAATCAGAAGCTCTTCAAGGTCCTTTGTCCTGTGTGTTCATTTAAGGTCAAAATAAACACATGCTTCTAGACCCAGCAAACATCTTCAGTGCTTTCTAAGGGTGTGCTCAAATCCCCAATTCTGGGGAAGGGGGTACGCCACCACATCTGCATGGGCAGTCCTGAAACCCAGCCTTGCCAAGCAAAGGGAATCAGTCACATGCCCTGTGTTTACTAGACACCAGAAGCACTCAGGAAGAACCCCTCAGCCTCAGTAAAGACCCTGCAGGAGCACAGGACGGGGAGAAGCAAGACACGGACACCCCACGCCACCCCAGCATCACCACTCACACCCCAAACATGGTGTTTAAAACTCAACCATATAAATAGTCACTGAACAAGCCCTTTGTTTGGAAAGGGAAGGGAGAGTGTATCTGTAAAGGCCCCAGCTCCCCACCCTCTTCTCTCCTAGGACCACCGGTCCATCTGTGCTAGGCTGGAACTATCTGACCCAGTTTATTCCCACTGTTTCTGCCAATGTTTTCAGCTAAGAATCAGTGGGGCGGAGCTTCTAAGCACGTGCACACAGAGTCAGAGCAGGGCAGAACCGAGCAGCACTGAGAACGTGTGCGTTGTGTGCAAGTGTCTGTGCTTGCAGACGTGGGTGTGGTTACGTAGCTCCAGGAGGGCCTTTCTTACACAGCTTCATGCAATCCATTTGGGGTGAAAGGCGTTATTTTGCCTAATGAAATCTCCCCCTCACAGTCCAGGTCCCAGGCAGATTCGGCAGCAGGGTCACCATCTGGGGGCGTCTGAGAGGTCCCAGACCTGTGATCTAAAGGGGCCTCCTCTTCCTCCCCCTCCTCGTGGTCCACCTGCCTGTCTCCGGGCACCACCGCGTTGGGAATCATGTGGATGTAGGGCCCTACAGTCTCCTTGTGGAGGACAGCGTCTTGGTGGTAGGAGACGAGCTCATTGCTGATGTTCGCCGTCTCCACCGGCGTGCGGGAGCAGAGGTAGCTGCACCCCAGCAGCTGTGCAAACACCCTCCGGAAGTCAGCGTTGAAGGCGTAGATAATAGGGTTGAGTGAGGAGTTGGCCCAGCCGAACCAGACGAAGACGTCGAAGGTGGTCTCGCTGACGCAGGGGGGGCGCTGGTCGCGGCTGCAGAAGGGAACCATGCAGTTGAGGACGAAGAAGGGCAGCCAGCAGCACACGAACACCCCCACGATCACCGACAGGGTCTTGAGGACCTTGGCCTCCTTCTTGATGGAAGCGCGCAGGCTGGTGTCGGGCTCAGCGGGGGCTCTGCGGCGGCAGCTCCGCGCATGCTCCGCGGCCCTCTCCAGCGAGGCGATCCTGCGGATCTGCGCCTGCGCGATGCGGTAGATGCGCGTGTAGGTCACGACCATGACGGCCACCGGGATGTAGAAGCTGATGAGCGAGGAGGAGACGGCGTACGCTCGGTTCAGGCTGGAGTCACAGTTCTCTGCCCTCGCTTGGGGCTCCTCGGCCTCCTCCCAGGGCGTCCCGTTGGCCAGGTTGGATGGAAGGTCCTCCCGGCCCCAGGAGCCCGACTTGTCTCTGTGCCAGTTGAACTGGACAGGAATGAAGGAGATGAGGATGGACAAGGTCCAGGCCAGACCCACCATGACCAAGGCCACGCTCTGGGTCATCTTGCGCTCGTAGCGGAAGGGCCTGGAGATGGCCCAGTAGCGGTCCACGCTGATGATGCACAAGTTCAGGATGGAGGCCGTGGAGCACATGATGTCGAAGGCCACCCAGACGTCGCAGAATGCCCCAAAAGGCCAGTAACCGGCCACCTCGGCGACGGCCTTCCAGGGCATGACCAGCAGTGCCACGAAGAGATCGGACACTGCCAGAGACACGATGAAAACGTTGGTCATCTTCGCACGCAGGTGGCGACTGCGCACGATGGCGGCGCACACCAGCACGTTGCCAAACAGGGTCCAGACAATGAGCAGTGTCAGGAGGCCGGCGGTGACCACCTGCGCGGGCCCCAGCGGCGCCGCCCCTGCTGAGCTGCCCAAGGCACCCCCCTGAACCAGCTCCTGCTGCGTCCCGAACCGAGCCCAGTGCGCGGTGCCATTGTGCCCGGGAGGCAGCATGTCTGGCTTGGGGGCAGCGGCAGGCTATGCGTGGTTGCAGCTTCAGCCCTGTGCCCCCCAGGAGGCCCCATCGGGCACCCCAGGGGGTGCCCCAGGACCCGCAGCCCAGAGACCCCTGAGCCCCAGAGGGGCGCTCACCGTGCACAGCGCCGGGACGCGGAGCGGTGGACGCCTTGAGCCCCTCCAGCCCCGGAGCCGGGGCAGCAAGCGTCGGGCGCCCGCGGGAGGCAAGGGCCGTTTCCAAGAGCCAGCAGCGCGCCGGGTGGCGGTGGCGACAGTGGCCGTGTCTGGTTCGGAGCCGGGGAAGGGAAGAGCGAGCCGCCACCGAGGGGGCGGGGGCCGGGAGCCGCGGGCGCGGGGCGAGCGCTGGAGCTCTGCCGCCGTCCCGCGCCGCTCGGGTCCCGCGCTCCCGCCCTTCGCCGCCGCGCGCCTTTCCAGCGCTCCCGCCCCCACCTGTGCCCTGGCTTGCTAGTTCTCTGCGCTCCGCCCGCCGGAGCCTACGGGCAACCCACTCTGAGAGGCTTGCCCGAACCAGGGAGGGTGCCTGGCCTGGCCCAGCCGTGCGGCCCTAGCCCTGGTCACGTTTGGGACGCAGAGAGGTGGGGGAGGGAGGGGGAAGCTTTGTGGGTAAAGAAGGCCGCCTTGTACTTCTCAGTGACCTGAGCCCCAAATCCAGACTTATTCCAGGCTGCCCGACCTTGAGCACCCCACCTAACTTAACCTGGCCTTGGTTTCTTCATCTGCAAACGTGAGACAATTTTTCCTACATCTCTGCACGTGTGCAGACCCAGGGACACCACCCAGGAAAAGGCACCAGTACTTACAGCATCTCCTGGAACCCACCTGCTCCTTCCACAGTCACAGGGAGACTGCTTCCCCGACCCCTTGAAGGGAGGCCCTTTCCCCACCACCTCCAATCTGTGAGCGAGTTTTCCTTTAAGGAATAATTTTGACTGAACTCAGAAGAAAAGAGGGAGAAAGGGACCCTCCCCAAAGTCTCCAGCTGCCTCCTGAGCGCACTTCCACCTTCTCTCCTTATTTTAACCTTGAGAGGGAGTGATAAAAATCTCAGTGATTTGCAGGAGAGGAAACAGGCTGGATAGGTGTTCCAGAGTCTGAAGAGATTGGGGGAAAGAAGGTGGAGAAAGAGTGAAGACAGACAGCCGTGTCCCCAGCCCTTAGAGCACCTCCCCAGGACAAGTCCCACTGTGAACCATTCTGGCCTGCTGCTGCTCTGAGCTCAGCTGCAGGCTGCAGGGAGCAGGGTGGCCAGCTCTGCGCTCCTCCTGGGACCCCCACACCTGCAGCATGGGGGGTCTGCAAGCAGGACTGGAGCTTCCATCCCATCCCTGGATTCTCCCACCCACCACACCCTGCCACTGCCCCCTCTGCCACTGGGCCATCACCTGCAGGTACCCCAGATTCCCAGACTCAGGCTGCTCAGCCTTAAACACCGCAGCCCCCCCCCCTTCAGTGCTTCCTGCCACTGGACACGGCAAGACAGGCTGTCAAGGTGCCTGAACTGTGGCTGAACCGTGGCTGTGCTTCCTCCTGTCTGTGCTCTCCAGCACTGCCGCCTGTGCGGGACTGGGTCTTTTGTGGCCTGTAGGGCAGTGACACCATCTTAGCCTCCAGCCCTGATCCTCTGTCCACCCACCACTGAACCACAGGCAGAGCGCTGTTTCTAAAATGTGGCTGTAACCATGTCCCTGCGAGCCCCAGCCCCAGGCCAGGCATGCAAGATCTTTCCATCATCTTGCCCGTGCCTTTGCCACGGTCCTCACTTCTCTCCTGCCGCTGCTCCACAAACAACCTGCCCTCCAGACAGCACCCGCGCCGTAGAAGCAAAATTGATCTCTCAGTGCACTTCCCCCACTGGGCTGGGTGGTCATTCCTGTGTCCCCTCTGTCTTCCTGGAGAACACCAACTTGTGGTACAGGAAATGAACTGGGACTTTTGAGACAGAGGTTTGAAGTTTAGCTATTCATTCTTGCATTCAGCACATATTTATTGAGCACTTACTATGTTTCAGAGGCCATTTTACAACTGGGTATATACAGATAGAGGCATAGATACGACTTTCCTTTCCTCTAGAAGCTTGCAATCTGATGCTAAAGATAGATGTTAACATAAGAATCATCCAAGGAAACACCATTTCAACTGGGATGAGTGCTGCGGAGGAAGTTTAAAGTGTTAAAGAGGAGCATGCTAGGAGTGGGCTGGCCAAGACAAGATGTTTGGTGAAAAGCTCCCTGGAGAAGTTTCTCTTTGCATTTGAGTCACAGGTGAAGTAGGCAAAGAAGAAGACAGAGACGGAAAGACATGGCAGGTACCTCCCAGCGTTGGGGGCCTGGGAAGGTGACGGGCTCTCTCCTACCTCAGTTTTCTCATCTGGAAATGGGGTGATAGTGTTAGTTGGGGTGGTGAACGTGATGAGACTAAGAGACTTGATGCACGGGTGTCCTGAGCCTCCCTCCTTCCTCTCTCGGTACCTGTGCCGCGCCTTGTCCCGGGCTGCTCTCCAGGGAGGATTCTCCCCTGGCTCTTGTGACGGCAAGTGCCAGAGGGGATGCATTACTGGAGGCTGGAAGAGGAGAGAATGGTCCCAGGAGGAAGAGGCCGTGCGCATCTTCACAGTGGGGACAGTGAAGTGAGGAAAGGGACAAAGACTGGGACAGTGTTTTCCAGGGAAGACTGTGAAGGAGGTGAGGAAATCGGAGCATGGAGAAGTAGACGGGGGGGGGGGGGGGGGGGGGGGGGGGGGGGGGGGGGGGGGGGGGCCGGCCTTGGGGCAGGGCTCCCCGCGGTGGCGCACGCCTGTAATCCCAGCACGTGGGAGGCTGAGGCAGGAGGATCGCGAGCTCAAAGCCAGCCTCAGTGATGGCGAGGCACTTAGCAACTCAGTGAGACCCTGTCTCTAATAAAATACAAAAAAAGGGCTGGGGATGTGGCCCAGTGGTCGAGTGCCCCTGAGTTCAATCCCCAGTACCAAAAAAAAAAAAAAAGAGTTTGGGCTTGGAAATTACTTCTTGGTGCTGGACACGAGACGGCCACGGGGATCAGGACTCTGCATCCTTTGGGATTTGTGACAATCACCTCTCCAGGAAGCTTCTTGACTCTTCTGGACTGAGCAGGAGAGCAGAGCACGGGGCCAGGCTGGCTTATGTGGCAGCAATCATGACACTGTGTCTCTCCACTCACTTGCACTGCTGCTGGCCTACTGGGCGCTTGACTTTTTTTTTTTTTTTTTTTTTTTTTTTTGTAGTGCTGGGAATTGAACCCAGGGCCTTGTGCACGCGAGGCAAGCACTCTATCAACTGAGCTACGTGCCCGGCCCTTGACTTCATGAATCAAGAAATTGCCTTTGTGTCTCGATTCTCTGCGCCAGCACAAAGAGCGGTGCCTGCCCCATCTCCGCGGGCAGATGAGCAGAGACAGGGAATCTGCCCAGCGCTGTGAAATCAACAGACAGAGGGTTTGATCAGCCAAGGAAGGCACACGCATGCTCCACACCCAATTCTACATTTGCCTTCAGATGCGTCTGAGCCCCGGAAATCCATCCACTCGTTCAGGGAACAAGCCTTCCTCGATGGGGGAGGGTACGGGACACCATGCCGTGGCCAGGGTAGGTCTGCGTAACGAGTACAGCAAAGTCCCAGCAGGAGATGATAAAGCACACCAGGAAGGGCGTTCTTTTCTCCAGTTAGCACAGCATTGCTGTTGGTGCTAGGGACCGGGCTGCAACTCACAAAACCCTGCTAGACCTTGGAGATAGAAGGAGAATCCTATAATCGAGGGAACAGCATGTGCAAAGGCTCAGAGGCACAGAGCCGCATGGGGTGGGGGGGATAGAAATTTCCAGAACTGTGATCCAAAAGGCCATGCTCTCGTCACTCGCGGCGTTTGCCCTCTGCTGGTGAGACCGTGCAGGAAGCAGCGGCTCTCCTCCAGGGGAGGCTCTACGAGCTGCAGGGCCACAGGGGCCCTGGTTTCCCCTCTGGGCTGGCTGCCCTGTCTCACCTGGGCTCTTTCCCATGTTGTCTAAGGAGCCTGGCAGAGGCCACGCAGCTGAAAGCCAGGGCACCTCTCCAGCCAGCCTCCCGAGCCAGCCTCCCGGGCGGAATTCTAAGGGTCTAGAGGGCTGATAAACCCCTTCTTTCTTTATCCCAGCCAGAGCCGGGATCTCAGGGGACAGTGGTGGGACATGGTCCTTCCACACATTGGCTCCTGCAAAACTGAACTAAGGGGATCTTTGTAGAACATTTTAGCACAAAGGCGGTTTTCCTAATCTGGTCAGCAAATAGTCTTCTGTCTGAACTCATTGATCTCCCTTTTTCTGAAGACTTATTTTAAATGGGATTTGCTTCGCTGAGACAAATGACAAAATCAGTAGGAAAATGGCCAGGAATTTGCCGCTGCTCCTGCTGCTGCTGAGATCAAAAGACTCAACTGCTTTACACCAGGAAAAGCTCCACTCCCCGGCCCAGGATGCCCCTGAGCCCCCGACCCAGTCCTACCCATGCGCCAGCTTCAAAGGATGGAAGCTGAGCAGCAATGTGCATTGCCTTGAGCCCGACCCACCACCTCCTCTTCAAACCCCAAGGTCATCCCCTGATCCTTCCTCGCCCCAGCTCAGGAGCAAGGAGGTTTCTGACAGGTCAGTATGTGTCTCCCAGGAGCTGGCTCATTCATGAGGCAGCAGTGTGTGGACAGATGGGAGGGTGGGATTCCAAGACAGTCCTGGGTTCAAATCCTTCTCTGACATTCTAGCCAGGGAACCTTGACCAAGTTCCTGGACTCTATTGATAATGTTATTACACAATGCAGAGATAGGATGGAGAAATGAGAAGCTGCACTTAAGAAATCCAAGTGTGGCCGGGCACAGTGGCACACACCTGTCATCCTAGCAGCTCAGGAGGCTGAGGCAGGAGGATCACAAGTTCAAAGCCAGCCTCAGCAACTTAGCAAGGCCCTAAGCAACTCAGCAAGACTCTGTCTCTAAATAAAATATAAAAAGGACTAGGGATGTGGCACAGTGGTTGAGTGCCCCTGGGTTCAGTCCCCAGTACCAAAAAAAAAAAAAAGAAAAAGAAAAAGAAAAGAAATCCAAGTGGGTGTATCTGTCAGGTTTTGCTACAATAATGCTCCCTAACAAACAGCCCCAGGATTTCAGTAGCTTAAAACAGCACACAGTTATTTATTGCTGACTGCTGCAGTAAGCTGGGAAGCTTTCCCTCAGCTGCAGGCCAGGTTCTGCTTTCTCCACGTCTCTCTCATTCCCTGGAGTTGCTCTTCTCCTGATGGAGAAAGGAGCCGACAGGGCCACCTGACCCCAATTCACTCAGAGCCTCTGGTCAGGCAGGGCATGCATGAACTCTGCTCCCACTCTCTGCCCAAAGCTGGTCACGTGAGTAAGCAAGAACCATCCGCTGTCCACGGGGAAGCCAGGCAACATGGGGGAGGTGGGGGAGCCGGGAAGAACTGTGAGCTGATGACAGGGCCACGCGGTCCCCAACCAACAGAAGCCCTTGCTGGTCCCTCACCCCAGAGTGGTTCCACAGCCACCCCATCCATGTGTCCCCTCCGCCGCCCTCTAATTCAGACCCTCCTTGCTTTCTGCCTGCAGCCTCTGGACACTGCTGTCTGCCCCTGCCCCAGCTGGCCAGGGCCCTGCCACCACCAGCGCTCCGCCCTTCGTGTTCCCAGGGTTCATCCTGATCCGCATTATTAATTATTAACCCAGCTAACAGAAGCTGATTCATCAACTCCCAATGCCTCAGTGTGGCTTCTCACCTCGGGGCGCCACCTCTGTGCCCCGCCCACCTCTGGCCCCCCAAGCCTTCCTCCCCAGGAGAGCCCATCTCCACCACCCCGGGCTTCTGTCCTCTCCCAGCCTGGCTCTCCCAGGCCCTGTGCCTGCGCGTGCGCTTTGTCCCATCTGAAACGTCCTTCCCTCTCTTTCCTGAACTCCCACCCGCCCTTCAACCTGCACCAACGCAGGGTCCCGCTGCACACTCACCTCAAGCCCTCCACGACGGTGTGAACGTGCCCCCTCGTGTGAGAGTGCCACACCCACGGCTAAATCGTGAACAAAGGGGGACACTGGACGCTCTTCCCTCAGGTCCGCACAAGGCAAGGACGCACTCTCACCACCGCGTCTGTCAACAGAGTGCGAGCGCCATCCTCAGGAGCAGTCAGACAGGGCAGAGACAGCCACTTGGAAAGGGAGAAATAAAATCCTTGGGGCTGGGGCTATGGCTTAGCGGGAGAGCGCTCATCTCGCATGTGTGAGGCCCTGGGTCCGGTCCTCAGCACCACATGAGTAAGATAATAAAGGTGTTGTGTCCACCTACAACCAAAAAAATAAAAAATCCCTTTTACCTGCAGGTGACGTGGTCTTATGAAGAAGACCCCAAAGACTCCACACGTGCATGCATGCGCACACACACACACACACACAACACACACACGCACCCACACACACAGCTAGATCTAATAACTGAACTCAGCAAAATTTCAGAATAAAATCAACATATAAAAACCTTTGAGGGTCTGGGGGTGTGGCTCAGAGGTAGAGCACTCACCTAGCATGTGCGCAGACCAGGTTCGATCCTCAGCACCACGTAAAAATAAGCGCATTGTGTACAACTAAAACAAATAAATAAATAAAACTTTTGGCATTTCCGTATACAAATAACTACCTAGACAAAAAAAAAAAAAAAGAAATCAAGAAAACAAACCCATTTATGATAGCATAAAAAATCTGACTAAATAGGAATAAATCAACCAAGGAGGTGAAATGCCTGCGCGTTGAAAACTATAAAACACTGATGAGAAAGAAAAAAAAAAACTGAAGAGAACACAAATAAATTGAAAGATATAACATACTAATAGATCAAAAGAATTAATATTGTTCAAATGTCCATATGACCCGAAGCAACAAAGTCCATGTAATCCCTGTCGAATTCCCAGTGGCATTCTTCATAGAAATAGAAAAAACAATTCTAAAACAATTCTGTAGAATACCCCCCCCCCCACACACACACACACAAATAGCCAAAGCAGTTCAGTTCTGGGGGGAAATCCAAGGTGGCGGTGTCCTGCTTCCTGACTTTGCATTGCATTGCACTGGGCTGGGGCGCAGCGCGGTGGTAGAGCATGTGCTCAGCAGGTGCAAGGCCCTGGGTTCAAGTCCCACCAACAAATGTGTGTGTGAGAGAGTGAGTGTGTCAACAGCCCTTCATGTGTAAAACCCATCCTGCCCTCCAGGGCACGGCTGGCCAACACCTAGCCTGGCACCTTCGCATGTCACCCCTGTGCCCGTCTCCAGCCTAGGAGGGTTCAGCGCCCTTGACGTAGACTGTCAGTCCGAGCGGGCGCGCGGGCGCAGGTGGCAGCTACCACTCTCAGAAGGACTGCGCAGTCTCCCCTTCCTTGGAGAGGAGGCTCTGCCGGCCCATCCCTGGGGAGAACAGAGCCCACCCACTGAGCTCCTGTGGGACATGTCCCACTGTCCCCTCCCCTACCAGGTCTGAGAGCAAGAGGAGGGGAGCAGTGCAAGGCTCTGCTGGCCTCTTTCTTCACAGCCAGGCTTAAAGCGCCCTCTTGTGCCTTGAATGCGATCAGAGGGTACACGCCCGCCAAGGCCTCCCAGGCTAAAGGCACGCGGCAGTCCTGAGAGCCACAGGGTCCCCGGCACCTTCTCCCACCTTCTCCGGCCATGAAGGCAGCCCACATGGTCATGCCACTGTTCAAGTGAGGCCCAGGGAGAGGAAGGCCAAGCTCCTCCCTCCCCTCCTGGGGGGCTATCCTTCAGGTAAAGACAGAAGGCAGAGGCCATGACAGGACGGGGGGGAAGGGCCAAGGTCAAGTGCAACAACAGGGTTCTATTAGGACGTCACTGCAGAGGGAGAAAGAGCTGATCCTGGCAGGAGACTGCACTCCCCAGAGGGGAGCGTGCCAAGGTCCTGAGGTTGGAGGCATGGAAGGCGGAGAAGGGGGCCGCCTGTGGCTGCAGCAGGGCGGCAGGGGGGGTGCCCCGGAAGGGGCTGCGAGGATGGGGCGCCTCGTGAGACAAGTAGCACAGGCCAGGTGAGGAAGGCCCCATTGAGCCTGAGCGGGAGTTGGTACTTTCTTCTAGAAGCAACTGGGGGGCCACTGAAGGCGTTTCACAGGATGTTTGATGTGATTTACGTGTTTCGAACAATCAGCAAGCTGTCACGGGGGTTCCTGCGTGATTAATGTCACTAAGACCGCAATCCACCGTTCAGATTAAAACATGCACCGCCCCTTCTCCTTTCCCATCCCCACCCTCCCCTTAAGGTATGCTCTTAGGGGGAGCTCACGTCCCTTTCATTCCCCCGGGCACCAGCAGAAGGGCGCCCCCACCCCGCGCCTGCCCCAGCCTCCTCCCTGACTCAGTCCCACCCTGCAATCCCGGAGCATTCCAAAGACAGGGACAAGCATGCCCCCTAGAGGGGACATCCGTGCTGACACCGTAGCTGGTCCTTGGCTTCCCTGAGAGACCTCGGAATCCCCACCTGCCCCTCACCTGTCAGTGGTGACAGGCATCTGTGATACATGCCCCGGGCGTCCTAGGAGGAGAGGGGCATACACTGGGGCCTCTGGCTCCCACCCCTCGTCCGTAAATCCCAAGGCTAGGGCCCACGCCCCCACCACGTGGGGGAAGGTTTATGCCATATCACTCAGTCAGAAAACACTGGGTACAAAATTGAAAATGTAAGGTCATCACCGAGCCATATTACGATCGAAAGAACCCTCCTGATGAGAAGAAATGCATCAGGAGGTTGAAACATAACTGTTTAACTGAACGAAAGCATCACAAGTGACTTTTTTTCTAATATTCTGAAATGTCCAACTTTGTTATAATAAACATGTCCACATTTACAGTGAAATAAAGAAGAGTGGATTTTATTTATAAAAATACATCAAAATGATCACAAAGATTTCAGGTAAAGAATGTGTTTTTTTATATTAACCTATGCACAAATTTCCATCCAGTTGATGGAAGTAATTTTGTTCAAAAATTAGACCTACTCAGAAACTGAAATATTAACCAAACATGTCTGTAGCTACATTCATTCAGCTCTGAGGACAAAATTGGAGTGGTTACTCTGCAGACAGATGGTCAGCAAAAAGGCTGTAGGCAGTCACATGATAAATCACAAACAGGAAGTGCTTTTTATGAAAAACAAAAACTGTGCATTTTGTTTTGACAATTTTTTCCCAGCCTAAGATCACATTCTTCTAAAACAGAGGGTTTCACGCTGAAGGAAACAAAATGATTTGGGTTTGATTAGAATCAACTAACCCAGGTCGGACCTGGGCTTCCTCCAGAGCTTTGATCTAATTGTTTGCCCACAGGGCACACAATCCCGGGGACAAAGGCACCTTCTCAGGTTTGTCAGGCGATGTTTGCCCAGCCCTCCATTCCCAGGTGGCCCCTGATCCCGCGTGGACCAGACTAGATCTTACAATAGACTTCAAAGAGAGAGGCAGCAGCATGCATTCGGTAGAAAATAGAGAAGGGCATGGCCAGGTTCACCACGATTATCCAGGGTTCAAAGCCAAAGACGACTTCCTCCAGTCCGTTGTCGTACTCGGGGCGGCAGCCAAAGGCAGGAGGGACCCAAAGCTGCAAAAGAAGAGAGAGCCCTCTGTCAAGGTGAGCGGCCTCCCAGCCTCGAGGAGGCTGTGCAACCGCCAGTTACCACAGGAGGGCGCCGTGGGTCACTCCTGGAGGGTGCCGAGGAGCCCCCACCCAGGTTCCTCATCTCCATGGAAACCCTCCCACCCACCGGCTTCCCTGGAGCCTGCTCCATCCCCACCCACAAGTCCCAGCGCCCAGGGCCTGGGTACCTGTCCCATCCTCTCCTTCCCCACCAGCCCCACCCAGCCACAGTGTCCTCATCTGTAACACAGGGAGACTGGCGCCCCTAGAGGGCCAGGATGAGGAGAAAAGAACAAAGTTGGTAAATGTAAAGAAATACCCCGTGATTCTTGTCGCTCGCGGAACCCACACGCGGGTCCCACCCCTTTCAGACTGGCCAGGCTCCTTCCCCTCCGCCACCGCCAGTGTCCCCTCCTTGGGGACACTGCTGGATGCTTCTGGAGCTCCCTCCACTCCCCCGTCACAGCAGCTGCCCCTACCATGACTCCAGTGTCCCCAGCTCCTACAGTCACAGCCTGTGCAGCTCCGACCCCTGGAGTGCCCGAGAGCCCACTGATCACTCCTAACAGAACAGGGCAAAAGTCACCTCCAAAGTCAGATCTGCCGTCTGCAAGAGAGCAGCCCACATCCTAGACTGCCCCAGGCTGAGCTGCCTCTGGAGAGGCCCAGGTCGGGTTCAGAGAGGGTCTCGGCCAGTAGCAGCAAGGAACACGGGCCCCAGTCTACTCCCGCCAGCGGCCATGTGTGTTTGGAATGAGGTCCCCAAATGAGGCCTTGACAGGGACACAGCCCTGCCCACAGCTGGCAGCCTGGGAAGGGCCCTGAGCAGACGCCCCGCTGAGCTGCACTGGGGTTTGCAGAGAGAAGCCCGGAAGGGATCACTGTTGGTGGTCCGGAGTTGCCAAGCCTGGGTGACTTCCCATCCGGCAGTGGTGACCCACACGTGTGGCTCCATCACCTGCCCCGGGTGAGCTGCCCCAGCCCGCCTGGCTCCAGGCCTCTGAGGGCTCCCTCCTGCCACCTCCCTGGTTCTCTCCAGCCCCTCTGCCGGCTTCGCCTTTGCTCAGCCTCTTAATGCCGCCAGGTCCCCGGCCCTCCCTTCTCTGCCCTCGTGACCCCCCCGAGCTCTCCCCAGTCCCTGGTTGTGAGGCCTCGACTTCCCCCGAATCCTGGGCCTGGCCACCCTGGAGAATCCCAGGCCGGTGCTGGGCTCTGGCCACCTGGGTGACTGCGCCACACCTCCTCCTGCCTGCCCGTTCCCACCTTATCAGGGCTCCCCTCCCCGGCTCAGCCCGAGCCCCGCTGCCCGAGCTCCCCCTCGCCAGCCACCCAGGCGGCCAGCGTCCGCAGTCCCTCTGTGTCCCCCATCCCCACCTGCACAGGCCTCCCTGTCTCGCCCGGACCTCTGCAGTCGCCACCTGACTGTCCTTTCTGCCCACGCTCTGTCCCCGTGGTCCCTGCTCCACTGGCCGGCAGGCACATTTCTTATGGAAATGAGATCATGTCTGAGTCTTCCCAGAATAATTTAAAGTAAAATGCACCCTCCTGGCTGGGGGCGCGAAGCCCTCTGGCGACAGACCCCTCCCCGCCCTCCGCCCTCTCCCCACCCACTAGAACTAGCTCTGGCTTCCCGAGGACTGGAGCTGAAGCTCCCCGCGTGGACACCTGCCTCCAAGGACACAGCTGCTGTGGTCACTGGTGTCCTTCTCGCCTCCAGTCACCAACCCTGCGTCACTGCTGTGCCCTGAGATAGTGCCTGGCATACAGCAGGCGCTCAGTAAAGGTCTGTTAGGTGAAGAAGGGGGTCTGCCTGGACTCAGACTCCGGGGTGCTCATAGCCACCTGCCAGTCCTGAGGAGCCACGGCCCAGTGACCCGAAGCCTGAGCAGGAGCCCCCTGGAGCCCCGGCCGTCCTGGCTTCAATCAGACCCTCCCCGTTGCATGGCCAAAGGTGGCGCCACTGGCGTGCACCAACTGAAATTAGGGAACAACCTCGAAAGCCTCCGAGCTGGTGGGGACATACAGGGTGGACTTGGTGACCTGGAGGCAGGGGAGGGGCCAGCGCCCTCGTGGCGGGGCTCCCCCAGCCCCCTGCTGCAGAGGCCGAGTGGCCCTGAGTCCGCTCCCCTCCTCTGACTGAGCCTGCTGTCCCCGGAGGAGGCCTGCTCCGTCCCTCCTTCTCTCCAGCCCACCCCGTCCTGCCTGGACGGCCGCAGGCCTCCTCCCAGGCTGCAGGCTGCTGTCTCCCAGCCTCGGCCCTGCCCTCGGCGCCCTTCCTGCCCACGGCTGCCTGGGCATCATTCCACGATGATGCCAGCGCACGAAGGCTGAAGCCCAGCCTAGGCAAGGACGCCATGCACGCCAGGGCCCACCCAAGGGACCCCCTCCTCTTGCCCACTCTGCCTCTCTGCTGCACGTGGATGTGGGCCGTGCTCGATGCTCCCAAAATACGCCACAGTGTCCTCTGCCTCTGAGTCTTTGCACATTATGTGCCTTCTGCCCAAAATGCTTTGCCCTGTCTCGACCACCTGGTTCCAACCAGTGCCTGAGGCTGAGTCAAGCAACTTTAAGTGAGTGACTACAGCTTCTCCATTACTGCCTTCAGTTGCAGGGGCTGGAAAGCAAACCCTCCGTGCTCCCAGCCTCCCTTGCAGCAACAGGTAGCCATGCGAGAGACACTGCCCAGCATCAACCTGTCCCCTCTGTTTCCCATTTTGAACCCAAACACGATGCCTGGTGCTGCTGCAGCCATCTTAACACCATGTGGCAGCAAGTACCATGTGGAGTATGGCTGAGAAGAAAGATTAACTCTGCTTGGTGTTCAACTCTGCCTGACTTAGCTGCCAGACCCAACCCATTAGACCATCTTGAGCATCCTCCTCAGACAGGTAAATGTCTTGAAGACGGAAGCCTATCCTTTGCAACCAAAGCATTGCTGACTGATACTGGACAGGGAAGTCCCCCCTGGATCCACCCTCCTATTGTGCAGGGCAGGCTGCGTCTCAGTGGGTGGCCTACTCAGTGACATTATATTTTACTGTCTCCCTCCCAGCTGTGCTGCAACCTTTGCACAGGAAGAGCTGGGGTCTTCTCCCCTGCCCTCTGAGGCCGGTGGATTCACAGGATCCGCGCCCACTTTTAACCTTACCTTCACTCTTGGTGCAACCTGCTCCCGAGCCTCATTTGGAAAAGGTGAGGAAAACAGATCAGTGGACTTAAAAACCACCCGAGGGTCTTGGAGAGGATTACCGAGATGTTGCAGAGGAACAGGAAGACGGCCACATTCCGCAGGACGCTCCTCCTGGTGCTGCCCCGCAGGACGCGGCCCTGCTGCGGACTCCCGTTGACCACGCGTGGTGCGTCCCCACCCCGCGCTCCCCTCCAGGGGCAGGAGGAGGCCGGCGAGGAGGTGCCGCCGCCGCAGACGGCCACCGCCCGGAGCGAGCCCGCGTCCTCGCCGGGCCGCCGGGGCTCGCGGTGCACGGCCTCGATGATGAAGAGGTTCTGCACGTACTTCTCGGCGATGACCAGCACCGAGTAGGGCAGGTTGAACCAGGCGTAGCGCGGGCGCGCGCGGGGCGCAGAGCAAGGCCAGGAGGGAGCCCCAGGAGATGAGCCAGGAGCCCGAGGCCGTGCCCACCAGCAGGTCCGCGTCCAGCTGGCGCGCCGGGTTCTCGGACGCGTCGAGCGACGGCTCGTGCGTCCTGCAGACCCAGATGCCCAGCAGCCCCGCGGCGCCCATGAGCGCCAGCAGCCCGGTGGCCGACAGGTAGAAGAGCGTGAGCGCCCACTCGCTCTTGGTCCGCGAGCGCCCGATGTGGACCAGGTACACCACCACCACCACCCCGATGGTGGCCGCCAGCACGCCCAGGCCCAGCGCCGCGCCCGCCAGCACCCGGCGCAGCCGGAACTGCATCTGCGGGGGCGCGGGCCCGGCGACGCGGCGGCCCACGTTCTTCCACAGCACGTAGAGCATGGTGGAGGCCAGGATCTGGTACTCGATGTTGAAGGGGTACAGGTAGTAGATGACGCGCGACACGGCCGAGCACAGCGTGGGCGGCGAGCAGTTGCACTGCGGCGTGTGGTCGTCCAGAACTGGGGGACAGGCAGAGCGCACCGGCCGTCAGCGCGGAGCCACCACCTGTGAGTGCGCAACCCTACCACCCGCGCCTTGGAGGCTGCGCAGCCTCTATACACGGCCTCCTGGGAGTCAGCTTACTACCCCCAGCAGGCTCACCAGGCGCTGTGGAACTACAAGCAGGGGCCAAAGAGAAGGCTCTGCCTCCATCTCTGCAGAACACAGACCCCTAGCTGACAGCGACGTAGTCAGAGGACACGAGCCAGGACTGAGCAATAGTTCTCTGGGTGCGAAAGTGACGGGATTTAGTATTTCCTTCTGGATTTTGCTTTTCTGTATTATTGAACTTTCTTCTTGAATATGATTTATATGCATGGGTTTAAAAATTATTTTTTAAAATGCTCTGTAGGGAAGATGCCCCCCTAGTTAGCAAAGGCTTTCCCTGAAGACACAGCGTGGGCCAGCGGAGCAGGAGATGGGCAGACGCAGACAGCGGAGCAGGAGATGGGCAGACGCAGACACCGGTGCCAGTGGCAGACATTGGCACCACCTGCTAGGAGACAGTGGGGCCACACACAGAGAAAAGGACCCTTTAACCCAGCTATCCCACTCCTCCCCGTACACCCAAAGGACTTAAAATCAGCCATAGTACAGTGACCTGGCCACATCAATGTTTATAGCAGCTCAATTCACAATAGCCAAACTATGGAACCAACCTAGGTGCCCTTCAACAGATGAGTGGATAAAGAAAATGTGGTATATATATGTACAATGGAATATTACTCAGCCATAAAGGAGAATGAAATCATGGCATTTGCCAGTAAATGGACGGATCCGGAGACTATCATGCTAAGTGAAATAAGCCAGTCCCAACAAAACAAAGGTCAAATGTTCTATCTGATATGTGGATGCTAACACACAGCAAGGGGGGGGAGGAATAGAAGTTAAGTGGATGAGACAAAGGGGAATGAAGGGAAGGGAGGGGAGATGGGAATAGGAAAGACAGTGGAATTAATTGGAAATAACCTTCTTATGTTCATATGTGGATACACAATCAGCAAAACATCCTGTACAACCACAGAATGGGATCCTAGTTAGAATGAGTCATACTCCATGTATGTATAATATGTCAAAATACTCTCTACTGTCATGTATATCTAAAAAGAACAAAAAAGAGAAACCTGCCAAAAAATACATAAATATCCATGCCAAAAACAATTTATGATATTAATTTGGGGGGGGCATATTTATGTTATCTTATAAGATATATTAAGACAGAGTTATTAAAACAATGGCTATAATCATAAAAAAAAATAATAAAGTCAGGCGTGGTGGTGCATGCCTGTAATCCCAGCAGCCTGGGAGGCTGAGGCAGGAAGACCACAGTTCAAAGCCAGCCTCAGCAACATAGCAAGGCCTCAAGGATAAAAAAATAAAAAAGAACTGGGAATGTGGCTCAGTGGTCAAAAGTTAAAATAAATAAAAACTAAAGCAAAAAATCTTTTGAAGTGTGTTTTATTGGTATTGGAAAATAGTCATCTTACAATGAAGAAAAAAGTAAGAAAAATTGTATAGCCAGTATTTTCTTTTTTTTTTTTTTTTTTTTTTTTTTTTTTTCTGGTACTGGGGATTGAACTCAGGGGTACTCGACCACTGGGCCACATTCCCAGCCCTTTTTTTTTTTTTTGTATTTTATTAGAGACAGGGTCTCACTGAGTTCCTAAGTGCCTCGCTATTGCTGAGCCTGGCTTTGAACTCGCAATCCTCCTGCCTCAGCCTCCCAAGTGCTGGGATTGCAGGCGTGCACCACCACACCGGGCTATAGCCAGTATTTTCTAAGTGCTGGGTAAACCCATATTAGATCATGAAATCCACTGAGAGGGTAGCAACCAATACTTTCCTTAATCAAATGGAATTATAATGGAATAGAGTCGAGTCGGATAGAATAGAATAGAGTCAAATGCACTAGAAATTTGAGTGTTGGCAACAGAATAGGAGGAAGCACCACTGCTGCGGTTGATGCCAAGGGGGGAATGAGCTGAAGACACTGGAGGGCCTTCCCAAGGGGGGCTGCTAGCAGCGGGGGGGGAGTCGCAATGTGTGCCTGGATTTGCCGCCCTCACCCCCAGTGGGGAACAGGCTCAAAGCCGCTCTCAGGTCTGGCCTGGGGTTGCACGGCTAGACCTGCAGCACCCAGAGCAGGAAGGAGTCTTTGAAAGTACATGGGCTTCCAATTTACAAAAAGAAAAGGTGGGCTCAGAGAGGTCGCATGGCTTCCCAGAGCCACACAGCTAGGGCAAGGTGAGGGCAGAACCAAAGCTCCCAGGACATTGCAGTCTCCTCGCCCCAGATGTCCCAGGACAGAGGTGACAGATCACAAACACTCAGGAATTCTGGAAGGGAGTTTGAAGATTAGCAGTGCAGGCTCTCAAATAGCAACGGGGAGAGTGAGGAGGGGCAGGAGCGTAAGGCAAGCCCAGGTCAATGAACACTTCCACCAAAGTAAAGCCACCAAGCACAGCCTGCCACCAGACGCCGGGGCCTCTCAGCCATGCTTTTAGTAGAAAGGCCTCCTGCCAGAGCCCTAATTAAACACACCACCGGAAGCAGCCGCCCTTCCTCCCCAGTGGCAAACAGAGCCCTTCACCCCCCCCACCCCCCCACCCCCGACAGGCTGCAGCAGGAGCAAAGGCGACCAGACGATACCCCGGCTCCAGCCCCGCCCTGGTCACAGACAGCCCTGCATCCTGCTCAGCAGACCCCACTTAGAGCAGCCGTGAGGACCTGCAGCTGCCAGAGCCCACTTGGCCACCTCGGCCACCACGGCCACTGCGGCCACCGTGGCCACCCTGGTCCTGCGGCGGAGGGCGGCCCCCACTCACCTATGGTTATGTTCCCGAAGCCCAGGGTGAGGAGCCGCTCCTTGTGCTCGTTGAGCTGGTGCTTGGACTCGTTGAGGACGCTGTTGGCCCACAGGAGCAGGTTGGTGACCACCGAGTGGATCACCCCAAACCTGAGGAAGGGACACGGGGACACAGCTCTAGAGGGGCCCCGGGACAGCTCCAGGCCCCGTGGGGTGAGAGGGCACACACGCACACGCACGTGCACACACATGTTCACATGCACACATGTGCTCGACTCACATGCACGCACATGTACACACGCATGCACACGCACTCACACGCGTGCACACACATGCACACGCGCCTCCTTCTCCACTCGGGTTTCCCCGGCCCCGGGCTCAGGGTGGCTCTCTCTGGCTGGGCGAGGTGGTTCCCTGGGACCTTCCAAAACCACAGCGTTCTGGAGTTCCGCCTTCATCTTGAACCCGCCTGGTCCAGGGAACGCAACTCAAGCTGTCCCTAGGAAGGGCTGTTGTAACGTCAAATGGAGCACCTGTCTTGGAAGCTGAGTTAGGAGAACGGAGAATTCAGTAGAAGCCACAGCCTGGTCAGAGTTAGGCCGGGCTCCTGACCAGAAGACACTCTAGTCTTTCTCTAAGCCCTCTAGACCTTTCCTCCCTCTCTAAGAAAGGAAGAAGAGCAGGCCTCCGAGAATTTTTCCAGTGGCTGGCCACAATAGGCACGGCCTAGACAAACAGCCCAGACCTTTCCTCCAGGGGAAGAGCACACACTGGAGCCCTCGCTGCCGACTGACCACCCAGCCATCGTCACCCACCCCTCTCTGCCTTCCCACCCACCTTCCCACACACCAACACCGCCAGGGCCTTGCTGTCTGGCCCCCTTGCAACAGACCTAGCCGTTCTGGTCAGTGGGATGTGAGGTTCAGTCTCAGGGGCCCTACTTAAAAGCTTTTGCATTTTTTGGTGAAAGAGACAAGAATGATAAACGCCTAGTTATGTCCCCTCTTATGACATTCTTGAGCGTAGACATGGAGGCTGGAGTTGTGGCAGCCGTCTGATGACCATGAAGCAACCAGAATGCTGGGGATGGCAGAGCAGAAACCTAGAAAAGCCTGCTCAGGGATGACATTGTTGAGCTCCTGGAGTCCCACTGAGGCTCAGCACTTAGCCTGTGTCACACGCTGGCTGGACTCCTGTCCAGATTCTCCACCAGCAAGACCGAGGCCGTGTAAGGACCCTGTCCCACTCAGGGGGCAGACCCTGGAGAAAAGCCCCTGGGCAGTGCTGCCCAGTGAAAAGATAAAGCAGGACAACACGAGGGCCACGAGCGACATTCCAAATCACCTGGGCCACGCTTTTAAAATGGTAAAAAGGAGCGAGTAAATGGTTGTGATAAAATTTCATTCAACCCAGAACATCGGACCCATGTCGCGGCGACACGATCGAGACCCCAAACACCCGAGGCAGGCGCTGTCCGCCCTGCTTCCCTCTAGTCGCTGCGGTTGGCAGTGTGTCCCACACGCCCAGGGCACGTCCGTCTGGCCTGGCCAGCATCCACGGGCTGGTTGCCGAGTGGCTGGCGGCTGACCTGTGGGCAGGGCGGAGTCCGCCTCTGCTGGGGGTTAGGCTCAGGGCTCCGTCCTGGGGCTGACAGTCAACAAAGGAAAAGCGCTGCCCCAGCAGCCCCCGGAGACCCCCACCTGTGACAGAGACGGGTCAGCCCACACCCTGGTCAGGGAGGTGGGTCCCCTGTGCCGACCAACCTCAGCATCGGCCTGGTGGCCTGAGCCTCAGTGTCCTCACAGGACAGAGAGGCCTCGTGGAGACGGAGGCGCTGTCCAAAGGGGAAGCCCACGCCCCTGCAGCGCCACTGGCTGAGGCAGTGCAGGGACGTCCCCGCGATTCGGCCTCCAGGACCGAGACCAGGAGAACGCTCAGAGCTCAGGGCGTCCTCGTGCTGTGACTGGGCCTTCACCACATGCCTCCCGAAGGCTCCGCTGCAAGTGCCACCACACCCGGGCCAGGGCTCCAGCATGAGTTTCAGTGTCCACCCCAGCGGCAGACGGCCATCCTTAAACTCCACAGTGGCCTCCAGGCTTATCAGGGCAGAAAATTCAGTGCTTAAGGACTAACTGTGCGGAGCCAGAGAAGCAGACCCCAGGGTCTGGGGGACCACAAGGGCCAGGCTCGCACTGCCCGTGAGCTGGCCCTGCTGAGGGAAAGGCAGGTGACCACGTGCACCCCTCACTCCCCTCCTGCTGCCTGCTGCAGTGCAGGCACAGGAGCCTCCTCAGCCGGGCTGTGTGGCCACGGGAAGCACAGGGTGGCAGTCTCCGCCTGGCGCTAGGGAGAACTCAAGCCTTCTCTGATGGGCCCTGGGGGTCCGGGACCCCGCTGGTGCCCGCTGCTCGGTCCTCCCCAGCAGGAGGTGGGATTTCGGGGGTTAATAAGACTGGGTCCAAATTCACTGCCAAGGCCGCCACAGGGGCCACTGCTGCCCAAGGCCACTTAGGAGTGCCATTCACGACAGCCTAGGACACCCTGTGTCTCATGGCTCATCCAATGGCACCCAGGAAGCCCCGATAAGCCCACACACCTGATGTCGACCCTGTCCTGCACAGTGAGGTGGGCAAAGTCTGTTTCTGTTGCAATAGCCTGTCAAAACAGCTTATCCGGTGGTCACACATAAACCAGTGTTTAATACCAGCCGTCACCTGGTGCCACCAACGGTAGTGAGCTTCCTTCCTCGGGAGTTTGTACATCGTGGAGTCATTCAACAAAGCAGATTCTGCTCGCTCGAAGCACCTGCATGTGTGCACGGGGCCTCTCCTACACGCGACTAGGGTGGCCCACCCGTCGTCCTGGAGATGGAGACCTCTGATCCTCACAGTCAGCGGAGAGAGCCAGGGTGCAGGTCACAACAGACCCTGCACCGGCCGAGCCACGGCTCCGTGTCCACTACCTCACTCCGTCTCAGAGGAAGGCTACCGTGTGTCCCCGCTGCACAGATGAGGAAACTGAGGGCCAGGAAAGGGAGCTGGCACAGAAGGCAGAGTCGAAACTCAACCCTACTCTACCGCCAGCGCTGTCCCAGGAAGGGGCTGAAGCCACCTGGCCTCCAGGAGGGCTCTGCCGGTCAGCACTGAGCAGAGAGCAGGTCCCCATGCCTACAACCCAGCCAGAGGCAGCTGTGAGAGTCGTTTGCTCTAAAAGAACACCAAGGTCAACACGTAAGGCAATCCCCCAGTTTTTACCTCTCCAGAGTTTTGAAAGACTGGATGACGTCCTTTGCATGTCCCCAAAGAAAATACACCTACACGGAAAGGAAGGGAAAGTCGCATTAGTGGGAAAACTGTCATAGTATTCGCGCACTCGAGAAATTATAAAACCTGAAGAAAAGGTCAAGGAAAATGCTGGGGACATGAATGACCCCCACCCCAAGAAAGGCAAGCGGCTTTCCTTGTCTCAGGTGCAGCACCATGGCCCGTGGGGACAGTGGCCTGGGAGTGTTGTAGGGACAGACGAGGCAAGGCACTGAAGATCACAGGAAACAGTTTTGTTTGGCTGCAGCCAGGTTCAGAGGGTACAGCTCTCACTGTAATCAATTAACGCCCTGAACCCCGAGTTCAGGTAGTTTCAGAATTTTATACCCATCATGTAAGGGAAGGGGCTCAGAAATTCACAGTTTAAAAAGTTCACATAAAAGCAGCTTTTCTTCTTTCACTGTTCTGGGAAAGTTAGCCCTTCAAGGACAACCCCTGAGAAGGGGAGAGCTTCTTCTCCCCCTTCTTTCCTCCTCCTGCCAGCTGTTACCATGGAGCCCAACTGGCAACTTCTCTTATCTTAGAAATGTAGACATCTCTGCGAAGTTCCAGCTCAAGGCCAGAGGCCTTGTTAAAGAATTTGTCCTTCTTATTATCACACTTTGCATTTGCAAACACTTCTACAAACTGCTATACTGGATACATGTTTGTGAAAAACAAGTAAAGGGGTGCCCAGCACCTGGAGTGCCAATGTCTTCCAGGCCAGTGGCCAAGTAATAGAGCAACAGGAAAATGGGAAGTTTATCTCATTGAACTCTTTTGTGAGACTCTTTTGCTGACAGTCCTAAAATCAGCCATGGCGAAGATTTCTGAGGAAGCCTAGTTAAAATTTTCTGTAAAGAAAGAGGGTACCACTCTAGGAGCACATGGGGAGAAGCAGATAGGGCTCCCCAGTTCTGGAGGGAGTGGTGCTGTGGTTGACTTGTGATGTCTTCTTTGGATGGAGTGTTGCGATCGATTGAGGATGTCTGCTGTGGGATGGGGGGTGGGAACAGGGGTGCCTGGCAGGAGCCCCTGTAGTCTGATGACAGCACATTTGTCAGGCGTTAGCCAAGAAATGTCCATTGACCAGAGCCAGTGCCCAGAAATTAAATGTTGAGCACTTTTGAGAACAGGGTCCTTTCACCTGTGCTATCCAGCCCTGGCCACAGCCACCAACCGCAGCGCAGGGCAGGGGGTGAGAGCCCGACGCTGGCCCAGGTGGGTCTCCCTTATCTGAAATGCTCTGGAGCCAGCAATGTTTTGGTCTCCAGGTGCCAGATTATTTCCAATTTTTTCAGATTTTGCAGTATTTGCATATATGCCATGAGAAATCTTGGGGATGGGACCCAAGTTGAAACACAGAATTTATTCTTTATTTTATAGACACCACATATGCATGTAATATTTTACATAATTTTGTGCATGAAACAATGTCATGGTTGAATTTTCTGCTTGCGGCAGCCTCTCAGCACTCAGAAAGTTTCAGATTAGGGATGTGCAATCTGTATCAGACCTATGGCACACCTGCGTCCCTCTTTGCCTGGCTGCAAACCCTTGGGCTAGCCTGGGAACCTTTCTAACTGCTTCCCACCTGCAAAATGAAGATAAGGGAACTTTCCCTGGAGGGTATTGTGAGCTATTAACTGAAAGAGTCCGTTCTGATTACTTAAAACCAGCTCCTGGAATGTGAACATTTTTTTAAATTATACTTATTTAAAGCCATTTACTATGTAGCAAACTTTATTTAAGAAATCATATGTAACTGCCAGGCGTGGTGGCACATGCCTGTAATCTCAGCACTTGGGAGGCTGAGGCAGGAGGATCGCGAGTTCAAAGCCAGCCTCAGCAATGGCGAGGCACTTAGCAACTTGGTGAGACCCTGTCTCTAAATAAAATACAAAAAAGGGCTGGGAATGTGGCCCAGTGGTCGAGTGCCCCTGAGTTCAATCCCTGGCACACACACACACAAAAAAAAATCATATGTAAAAAATATTATATTTAATTATAATTATATTCTACATACATTTCAAGCCTAATTAAGTAAATGGTGCTCTTTTTTAATATTAATTTTTTAGTTGTAGTTGGACACAATACCTTTAATTTATTTATTTATTCTATGCGGTGCTGAGGATCTAACCCAGGGCTGCGCACGTGCTAGGCGAGCGCTCTACCACTGAGCCACAACCCCAGCCCCTGGAATGTGAACATTTTTAGCAGATATCTTCCTGTGCCCTCTCACTCACTCGTTGATATTAGGTGCCTCCTGTATACCAGTGTTATTAGCACTTCTAAAACGTCTAAGGTCTGATTTCAGAAACACACACTGAGCCCCTACTCCGTGCCAGCCACGGCTGAGCACTTTATTCAGTCCCCTCATTTTCTTCACTACTCGCATGGGATGACCTCTCCGGCTTCCACGCGTCAAAGAGCACACGGGCGCTGTCCGTGCCTGGCTCACCCACTTACCATAACGTCCTGCAGCCCATCCCCATTGCTGCCTGCCCAGGATTTCATTTTCTTTGAGGCTGGATGATATCCTGCTGCACAGCCGTGCCTCCGTTTCTCCAGCCACCCATCAAGGGACACCTAGGTGACTCCACACCTCGGCACTGTGCGGAGCCCACACCTGCTCTTGCAGGGTTGCTGGAGGGGTCACACAGAGATGGGGAAAGGCACTTTGCATATTCTAAAGCACGGGTCGGCAGCAGCTCACGCTGCTCCCACTTGCTAGGTGTCTTGATGGCCAGGGACTGTACACACCTTGGGACACACTGGACGACTCTGGACAACAACAATAGACGATGTCGTTAATGTCGGTGATTTACCTGCAGCAGAGTATGCACCGCGTGTGTGACAGGGAACACGCCTTCCATGGCTGAAAGACATTCTGAAAATCCAATGAAGTAGCCAACTTTGAAGCACCCCAGGATGACGGTGATGACGGCAAACAGGGAGATGCTTCCTACACGGGCAGGGTGGAAACACGCACGCGTATGTGTTAATGTGCGCTGGCGTCATTTCAGAACAAACCACGTTGAGTCCTCAGATGTCGGTCAAATGATTTCTGCCAATGGTACTGAGACCATCATTCCACGTGCAGGGACAGTATTGTCAACACCCGGTGCTGGGAGAACTGGATAGCCACATGTAAAGGAATGAAGGACCCCTAATCCCTACCTATGCTGCATGCCCAAGTTAGCTCAGTGACTCAGAGACCTAAATCAAGGATGAAAGTACAAAACTATCAGACTTCATGATGCTATGGATTACACAGTGGATTTCTTGGTCATGACAGCAAAAACAGACAAGGAAAGTAAAGATAGATAAACTGGACTACATAAAAGTGAAGAATGTTTGTGCATCACAGAAAATACAGTGAAGCTGGGCGTGGTGGCACATGCCTGTAATCCCAGCACTCAGGAGGCTGAGGCAGGAGGATCGCGAGTTCAAAGCCAGCCTCAGCAATGGCAAGGCACTTAGAAACTCAGTGAGACCCTGGCTCTAATAAAATACAAAAAAGGGATGGGGATGTGGCCCAGTAGTCAAGTTCCCCTGAGTTCAATCCCCGGTACCAAAAGAAAAAGAGAGAGAGAGAGAGAGAGAGAGAGAGAGAGAGAGAATACAGTGAAGAGGCAACCCAAAGAACAGGGGAAAATATTTGCAAATTATCTATAGATGATGTCATTAATATCCACAATATATAAAGACACCTAAAACTCAACAACAACACAAAACTTCAATAGGCAAAGGACTTGCATGAACATTTCTCCTAAAAGGATATGGAAACAGCCAACAGTTCATGAAAGGATGCTTGACATCACCAGTTCTCTGGGAAATTTGAACCTAAACCAAGAGACGCCGCATCACCTCTGTTAGGATGGCTGCTAAATAATAATAACAAGGCATGGTGGTGAGGACACGGAGAAGCTGGGATGTCGTGTGTACGGGTGGGAGTGGAACGTGGTGCAGCCACCGTGGACAACGGGACGGCACTTCCTCAAAAATCCAAACTGCAGCTCCCGTGTGACCCAGCAGTCCCACTTCTGAGCATGCACCCAAGAGACCCGGAGGCAGCAACGTTCAGCTCTTAGCCGCACCGCGTGCAACAGCCAACAGTGGGCGCTGACCAGGTGCCCACCGTGGGTGACGGAGCAAAGAAAGGTCTGAACGTACATCACGGCGCCACCACCCGTGGCAAACCTTGGGGACGTCACACAAGTCACAGGGACAAATGCTGCAGGGCTGACTGCACTCGCCTCAGCCACCTAGAGCAGGCAAATCCGTAGCGGGCATGTGGAGGGGGTGCCAGGGGCTGGGGGGGTGGGCAGTGAGTCCAGAGGGCTCGGAATGGCGGGGTGAGAGGAGGGGACCGGGTTGCACAGCAACATCAAGGTACTTGACCCTACAGAACTGCACATTTGGAAAGGACTAAGTCGGTGGATGTCATCATAGATAGACAGATAGATAGATAATCACAATTAAAGACAGGTACTAATAAAATAAATTCTACTGTTGGACGGATAAACTGAACCTAGAACGCAGGTATTGTGTCCCGCACGCCACTGTCCCCGCCCTGTGTGTTTCCCAGAGCCTGACAAATGGTACCGTGGACCCTCCACACAGCCTGGTGCCCGGACCCCACAGACACCCAGTGCTGAGGACCTGGAGTGCCTCACGCACCCTGGCAGAGGGCTTTCCAACAACCCACGCACGTCCCTGGGTCACCTGACACCTGATACACGCGCATCTGTGCAGAGGCCCGAGTACCGCGTGGCTAGGAGCAATGGCTGGGGAGGTCTGTGTGTGTCCAGGACAGACGCAGGTGTTCTCCCGACATCTTCAAGGCATGGCTGGCGGCACCCCGGGACGTGGAGCCCACAGAGGCGGGTCCAACTCTGAAGGTGGACTGAGCCAACGGCAGGCCTCGGGAAGCTTCTCCATCCGTCTAAGAGCGCCGCTGCCCGGCTCCAGCGTCGCCACGCTCTGGTCCCAGGTCCTGCTCTCTCAAGGAGGTGCAGGGCAGGCGGGCGGGCACACGGGAGCTGCAGGGTCTGTGCCACCCTTCTGTGTATCAGGAGCTTTTCTAAAATAGAAAGCTCACTCCAGAAAGTCCAGGTAAGGGGTCTCCAGTGGCCCAGAGAAGAAAACACACAAGTCTGCCTGTGAGGAAAGACGGGACAGGAACACACAAAATCCATCCAGGGGACACTCGTGACAAGTGCAGGCCGGGAGAGGAGTGCAGCGACGGTGGCACTTGTGCAGTGTGGCAGCTCCTCATCCTCCTGGGCCAACACTGACCCCGTCACACCCCTCTCCCACGCACAGGGAAACTGGATCGCGGGCTGTGCGTGAGGGCACCCCAGGAGCAGCCGGCGGGAAGGGGCAGGCAGTGAGAGGTAGAGTTACAGCCCCCCGGTGACAGGTAATGCAACCGCCTGGCCGGGTTCCACTGCCCAAAGCCACCAAAACAACTCCAGCTCACGTTTTCTTAAATCCTAGAAAAGCCAGAAACTCTGTAAGAGTGGAGATTGGATCCCAGGGCTTTGAAATGGTTTGACAACTGCCAGGCTCGTTTACATGACAAAAAAGAAACAAGAACAGAGCAAGCTGAGGCGGGCAGCCTGGCTGGGCGCAGGGCCCAGGCCTGCAGCTCTGGCCCCAGCGCTAAGCCAGTCCTGGAGGCCATACGAGTTCCACAGCCACGTCCCTGTCCCCAAACTCAGTTTCTCCACAGATGAAATGAGGACGGTCTGCAGCAAAGTCCTCAGACTCGAGTGTGCGTCAGAACCACCCGGAGGCTGCTAAGTCACATCGCTGAGCTGCACCCCCAAGTCCCTGGCTCAGGAGGCCTGGAGGGAGACCCTCGACTCTGCACACGGCACAAGTTCCAGGCAGGGCGAATGGGGTCGGCCCGGGACCTGCTTTGAGAAGCAGGGTCTAGAACACCTCTGCCGCTGGCAGGCCGCGCATCCTGTGAGATGCCTCGTGGTCCTTCTCGCAGTCTGCAGGTCCTCCCTCCCTACTGTGCATCCACGCCGTTTACTTACACCACAGTATTTGGGGGCCTCCCCCATATATGGCCTGGATGTGGTTGGAGTGTGTCGCGCAAAGGTTCGTGTGCAGGAAGCATCACGCTCAGTGGGGTGATGTCAAGGGGGTGGGACCTTTAAGGGGCGGGGCCTACGGGGAGGTGGTTAGGTTGGGTCATGGGGAGCGCCCTGGGGGGGGCTGATGCAGCTCTCTTGGAACTGGTTGGCTGGTCCTTGAGAAACAGATTGTTATGAAGCAAAGCCGCCCTGTGTGCTTAGCTCTCCTCCACATAGCTGGTTCCCCTTCTGCTTCTCTGCCATGACTTGATACAGCCGGGGCCCTCACCAGGATGCCAGCACCTGGCTCCTTGGACCCTCCAGCCACTAGAATCATGAGCCAAGTCAACCTCTTTATTTTATAAAGTTCCCGGCCTTAGGTGTTTGGCTACAGCTGCACAGGATGAACTGAGACACCTAGTCTGCATAAGGCATTGTGCCAGGGGCTGAAAGACAACATAATGCCAGAGAACCAAAACTGCGCAAGTACAGCACTGCATAAATCAGGGTGTCCACAAAATATAGAGGAATGAGCTGGCACCAGACATTTCGAGTGCAGCCCTGGAGAGCAGAAGACAGTAGAAGGTTGCAATGGTCCACTGCAAGGAAAGGGTGCTGGCCCAGGGCTCTGTTCACAGTGAAGATGTCACAAACCCCCACCCCAAAATCAGGGCAGAAGACAGAAAGGTATTTGAAGATAAGCAAAGTGTGATTATCAGCAACTATTTTCTGAGCATCAAGTCCAAGCCAGTCGCTGTTCCAAGCACCAGGATACAAAAGACAATAAAATAAGGGATCTTCCCTTTTAAGCTCCTTGAAAAGGAGTTTATTTCCGGAGAAACCGGAAATAAACAGGTGAATAATAAACATAAAAAGAATGTCGGAAGTGCTAAGTGCATGAAGAAACATAAACAGGAAAGGGCATTGAGGCTGAGGGTGCTTGGTCAGGAGAGGACGCTGAGGCTGAGAGCTGAACAGAGAACAGAGAGAGAGAGAGAAATATCATCCACATAGCTCATCTGACAACACCAAGCCAGTGAGCTGGAAGAGAGGCCTCAAAACAGGGGACGACGAAGGGGAGAGGAAACCATTTAGCAAAAGAATGAAGGAGTGCACGGAGTGGTGGATGGATGGATGGATGGATGGATGGATGGATGGACAGATGGATAAGTGAGTGGATGGACAGATGGATAGATGGATGGACAGATAGATGAGGTATTGATGGATAGGTGGATGGATAGATGAATAAGTGGGTGGATAGGTGGATGGATAGGTGGATGGATGAGAAAATTGTCAAGTAGACAGACAAATAAATTGATAGGCAAGTTAAGAAGATAACTTAAATCCACATGGATGAAGACAAGTGTAGAGTTTGCATGCTCCAAAAAGACAATACAGAATAAACAGTCTAAGGGCAAATTCTATTAAGTATTGAACGATATCTTCAAAACCTACAGGTTGGAGATGGACTGAGTGGGGAACCAAGAAAGAAAGACTTTCAAGGTCTCAGGCTAAGAAAATGAAAGAAGACAGGGAAGTAGGGAGAGGAAAGAGGGATGAAGGTCTCCTGAAGGTCTTCCTTATTAGGTGGAGAGGAAGCCGGAGGAGCAGAGCATCTCGGGTGGGAAGCGAGGTGACTGGCTGGGGCAAATGTTCTTTTTGTTTTTGTTTTTGTTTTTTCTTATAAGAATGGAGTGATAGACACCTGATCATAAGAGCATGGGAACGGAATGTGGTCATTAACAGAACAGAGAGGCACAAGAAAATTTTCAAAGGCCAACATGTAGAAAGGGAAAATGAAAGAAAATGGTAAAATATATCAATCATCACGATCTCCAAGAAGAAAAACTGGAAACAACACCTTCAAGGATATGAACCATTATAACGTGGAATGACCTAAATCTCCCCATCTACTAGTAAGCAAGGACAGGACGATCTAGTTAAAAATAAAATGCAAATACATGCCTGTGGGAAGCTTCAACTAGGTGCTCCCTTTCAGTCCTGATGGCTTTACCAGGAAGATGAAAGGGTGCGGATGCCTGGCGCAGAAGCCTTAGGACTCATGACTTAGGCGTTTCCGGGGCTCAGATAACAAGGTGTGGCCCTCGGAGTAGCTGTGCCCACTGGGGTTGATTTACACCCACCTAGTCGTTTGTATCCTACCCCTTTGCCCTGTTTGGGGTAGAATGTTCCATGGAAACTCCCTTTGTCGGCTCTGCTCTTGGTCCCCACTCAGCACAGGAGATGGGCGGGGCCTTCCTAGCTGTCACTCAACCTGCTGACAGCAAGACATCAGGAAGCCAGCCTCAACCCCCTGAAACCTGACCCCTTGCCTCATTTGAATGGCTTCTCCCCAATAAAAGGGCTCAGCACTTGCTCCTCACTCTCTTCCCACCGACCCATAATGTCAAACAGAAGCCCCAAAATTAAGGTAATTTTCTTTCTCCATGTGGTTATTTCATGCAGCCCAATTCACCTGGAGTGACCTCAAGTGTTTAGTCTCGCAGATGCGACACATGCCCTTTATGTGAATCACACTTTAAGGATAAAGATTAAGAATTATGGGGTGGACAAAGAGGAACCAGCAATGCCCAGGCAAAGAGAGTGTGAGTGGCAGTGTGGACAACAGGCCAGGTGGGATGTAAAGCTGTCAATCAACAGGATCAAGAGCTCTTCTGTTTTTATCAATTCATATCATAAAAAGTAAGGAAAATAGAGCAGTCACACATGTGCCCAAGCAAAGTCATTTTTGCTTCACCTATTGAACTGCTCCTAATAAAAAAAAATTCAGAGTGCGAACTTTCAGAACTAGAAAGATCAGCTAGACAAAGTTTAAGCGAGGTTGCCAAAGAATTGAATCCCACAGTCCATGAATTTGATGTTCTCTCTGCATAACGCCTTAAGGACGGAGCATCCCACCGCGGATGTCCGGGGAACACCCACGAGTGTCAGAGATGTCCTAGACACAGCAGGAAGCGGAGTGGTGGAGGCGGCCGGCCAGCGCCACGTCCCGTTTGGCTGACTGATGACCGTGGGCGTTACTTAGCCTCCCTGTGCCTCAGTTTCCTCCTCTGTAAAGCGTGGACAATGACAGTGACACCTGTCTCCTAGGGGGTCCTTGCATAGCAGCCACATGGCAAGTGCGCCATCTGGAAAGTGCTGTAAGTGGGAATGTTGCCACCAACGTCACGGCGTCACTGGGCCACAAAGGAAGGCTTAGCGAATCAGGACCCATTAGAAAGTCAGCTGGTGCGTTGTGTGGGACTGATCTGAAAGCTGCCGGGACCCAGCCAGCGTTGGGACTGATCTGAAAGCTGCCGGGGCCCAGCCCGCGTTGGGAGGGGGAAGCCCCTCCCTCTGCACGGGCTCCAAGTCCCTCCCAGGGATCCAGAATCTTGACCCGCAGGATCTTAGAGGCAGCGGTCCTCACAAGGCTAGACCATATCTCCAGCCCGTGCAGGGCTAGCCTGGCCTCCTCGTGGACCCGAGGCCGGGCGGCTCGCCATCTCTCAAGGTGCCTCTTCCATCTCCAGCTGGTGCTTGCCTTCGAAGGTTCTGCCTCATACGGAACAGCTGGAACAGCCGTCCGCGCTCCCAGAGCTCTCGTCCTCTTCCCTGGAACTTCCGGCATTTTCCCTTCACAGAGTCATCCGTCCATCCAACCCATCCGTGTTTCGATTACTCAGCAGATGCCAGAGGGCGCCCCCGGCACGTCAGGCACTGCGCCGGGAGCTCAGGACGCACACAGAACCTGCAGCTGGGCGGCTCAGGACGCACACGCAGGCAGCGTCTCTGCCTTCAGGAGCTCACAGCCTTGCTAGACCAGCAACAGCTGCTGGACAGTACACCCCAGCCACCCAGGGCGAGCGAGACAGAGCAGCTCCCCGGAGAACCTGCAGCTGGGCTGCTGCACCCGCCTGGTGTCAGGAAAGGCTTCGGGAGAGCGGGCTCTCGTTTGCTAAGAGCCCAAAGACAACCTGGAACCCACAGGCGCCAGCTCACAGCACGGTCTGCCCTGCAGCCTCGTCCTCCTGACCTCTGGACCCACGTCCCTCTGCACCACTGACCTACAGGTGCCCCCAAGACACTGGGGAGACAGGACCCTCCGTGTGCAGGCTGGCTCCCCTCTGGTGGACGGCAGACCTGCATCCGTGTTTTCCCAGCCACGTTCTCCTGTTGCTGTTGAAATCCTGACATTACACGGATATTTCCTGATAGACCGGAAATCCATCAAAAAAAAAAAAAAAAAAAAAAGAGTGAGAAAATGCATGCAGTCATTGGCACTCTCTCAGAGGTGCCAGGACGGGTGCTGGGGTCATGGCAGCCCTCCTGAGGACCTGCCCTCTGCAGGCTGATCCGCTCCTGAATGCCGGACGCTTGAGCTCCGTTCTCTGGGTCCAGAGCGTGCATCCATTTGGAAACGCAGAGCGGCTTCCCAGAGCCTAGAAGTCCTCACTCCTCGTGGTGCCTCGGGCCTAGCCTTTGTTCTCACTCCTCCAGACCCAGGTCCCCGCTGCGGGCAGAGAGATAGCTCTCAAGCACAAGTGTGGTCACGGCACTCCCTTTTTTAAAGCCTTCCATGGCTCCCATGACCCCCTGGACAAAGCCCAGGTCCAGCGCCTGCCACACAGAGCTCTACACAGCGCGGATCTTGCTGGCGTCTCTGAACTCACCTCCAAATGCCAGCAGAGACCGGAGTTCCTCTCTGGGGGCCTTTCCCTAGGCCCCCCGTGTGCCACACAGCTCATTGATTTCATGGTAACATCGCATTCCTCCTGCTGTGTGCCAGAAGCTGCCCTGAGCGCTGCCCACGAGGTCACGCCCAGTTCTCACGGTCACCCTATGTGATAGGTGGCAGCAGCACCCCCATTTTACAAATGAGGGAACTAAGGCAGAGAAGTGGCCCTCCATGCCCTGCCCGGGGCCACGCTCTCAGCCACCATGCTCTGAACCCCTCGGTGTCTGCAAGTCCCCACCTCCCCTTTCTGTCTGCGCTGGGCCATGCCAGAGCATCCTTCCACCCCCAGAGCCCAGCAGTGCCCAGCAGGCAAAGTGGACACCAGTCCAGGCTGCTGAACAGAGCAGGTCCTAGGGGCACTGCCCAGCACCAGTGCCCTCTGTGCGGGGCTTGGCTCCCTCCTCCACTGCCCTCTGCAGGTGGCAAAGACCCTCCTGCTCAAGGGAGAAGACGGGCAAAGTGGAAGTGAGCCACTCCGCCCTCTCTGTCACCGGTCGATGGCACACACCTGCTCCCAAGCAAGGAGCTTATCCCTCGTCTGTTTCTCACCCTGCCACCCACGGCTATTTCCAGTAAGGGGGCTTCGGACCCCCTCCTGCAGCCGTTTCTGCTGCCTCGCCAAGTAGACGGAATGAGCGAGCCCCTCCAGCCCTGCCAACCTCGAAACACGGTGCTTCAGGGAAAGAAGCCAGCACAGGCCACACATGTGCCACTGCACGCAGGAAGAGGCCAGAACAGCCGCATCTGTAGGGCCAGGAAATGGCCAGCAGTGGCCGAGGCGAGTGGAGAAGGGGGATCAACAGGGCCAACAGTGCAGGGAGGTCCTGGGGCAGCGTGAGGACGCTCTGTCATGGCTCGGGGTGCACAGATCCACGCGTGTCCTAAAGACCACTGGCTTCAGGGGCTGGGGCTGTAGCTCGGTGGCAGAGCACTGCCTAACACGTGTGAGGCTCTGGGTTTGATCCTTGGCAGCACCACATAAAACATAAAACAAGTATTCTGTCCATCTGCTACAACAACGAAAAATAAAAATAATAAAAATAAACCACTGGCTTTAAATGGGTGAGCTGTGAAGTGTGCAAACTCTGTCTCCCTCAAGCTGTGATCAGGGACGGGCACAGAAGCCCAAGGCAGTGAGGCCTGGCTGGAGGCCGTGTCCAGAAGCAGGGCGCTGCGCAGTGGGGGAGGGGTGCATTCCCAGGAGGAAGAGCCAGGCGAAGCCGGCCAGGGTGCACAAGCTCACCCATGGGGAGCCCCACCCTGCCTCCTCCTCTAGTCTCCACACACCCCCCACAGGACCCACACGGGGCTCCGCAACCCCCCACACCAGTCCTGGCCTTCCCAGCAGGCTGCGAGCTCCCTGAGCACCAGGACCGCAGGAGCCTTCCCTGTCCTCTGCTCTGGTCTCCTCTCCTCCTGCTCCTCCCCTTCCTCTGCTCCTGACCACCATCCCAGATGGTGCCCAGCCCTCTACACACACACACACACACACACACACACCGCGTGCTTAGACCCAGCCCTTTCAGCAACCTTCACTTTCTTACAGCCTCCTCCCTGCAAAATGACCCTTGCATCCCCACCTAGACCTGATCTCTCCACGGCTTGCCTGCCACAGCTCACAGCTGCCCCCTGACTGCTAGGCCAAGGGGACCAGGGGCACAGTGCTCTGAGCGGCCACTCCCAGGGTGGCCTGCGGTTGGCACACTGGACACAGACGTGGACCAGCCTCACTCTGAGGCTGTGTGAGGAGCTGAGCTCATGAAAGGAACAAATTTGAGGGTGACGATTCTCACGCAAAGCAGAATCACTTACAAGTAACCAGACAATGCTCGTAATGAGCCCAGCATTCCAGACGCGCTCAGTAGGCGTGGCTTTGGTTCCTCCCGTCCCTGTTCCCCCCACTTGCCTTAAAACACTTCTCTGGTCTCTGGACAAGACAGAAGCAAGGGGGAAACGGCTTCACTGTGCCCTCCTTGGAATAGAAAGGAAGAGGAACAGGACCTGGCCGTTACTGGGGCAAACTGGCCTTTCGTTAGGTGTTCCCAGCACAGCACACACGGCAGGCTCCGGGTGTCAGCTGCCATCACCCTGGGAGAAACCAGTCCCTTCACTTAGCAGGCAGAGGCGCTGGGTTAATAAGCCACCACCACTGCCATTCTTTAACTAGGTCAATACTCTCTGTCCCAAAGAAAGTCTTCCCTTTCCCGCACCCACCAGCTGGAAGCGAGTCCTTCCCGCTCAGAGGGCGCCTGGCAGCCCATCCCAAGCCCAGAACCTCTCTGGAGAACCTCAGGGCCTGGAGCGTCATAGGTGGCTCTTTCTCAGAACTTCACACTTGGAGGACTCTGGCACCAGGACGGGGGAGCGCGGAGTTCCTGAGCCGACCTCTCTTTCCAGCTACAAATCCAGCAGAAACCTCAGCTCCTGCTGGGCTGAGAGCACCTCCTCTTGGCACCCTGGTCCCCTGGGGTTCATGATTGCCTCGTGTTTCCTTGATGAACACTCAGCTCATCCATGGGAATGGCGAACTGTTTTCTCTCTGCACCTCCAGGTCCTCCCTAGAGGCAGCACCTGCAATTCTTTTTTTTTTTTTTTTTTTTTACCCCATATTTTTATACCTTTATTTTATTTATTTATTTATTTTTTACGTGGTGCTGAGGATTGAACCCAGGGCTGTGCACATGCTAGGCAAGTGCTCTACCGCTGAGCCACAACCCCAGCCCTGCAATTCTTCTTTTTTTTTAACTGTATTAGTTTTATTTATTTTTTTAAATGTGGTGCTGAGGATTGAACTCACTGCCTCACACGTGCTAGGCCAGCGCTCAAACACTGGTCCCCAGCCCCAGGCAGCAGCTGGACTTTTCTTATTTACTGGTGGGAACTGATGGGACAGAGACCTCAAATCAAGGCTTCCAAGGCCGAACCCCAGGGTCCCCACGGTCCCCATGCCTCTCCTGGACAGATGTCACTGTGGGACAACCTACTGAGTGGACAAACAGCCACCACTTACTGGACGCCTGCTCTGTGTGCTCTCTCTCTCTTTTTTTTTTTTTTTTTTTTTTTGTGGTACTGGGGATTGAACTCAGGGGCACTCGACCACTGGGTCACATCCCCAGACCTTTTTTGTATTTTATTTAGAGACAGGGTCTCACTGAGTTGCTAAGTGCCTTGCCTTTGCTGATGGCTGACTTTGAACTCGCGATCCTCCTGCCTCAGCCTCCCAAGTGCTGGGATTACAGGCGTGAGCCACCGCGCCCGGCTTCTGTGTGCTCTCCATCCTGCCTCATTTATTCCCTCTCCACTTGAGGTCATGAAGACGTGTCCAATAGAGCAGGGCCACAAGGAAAGGCTCTTCTCTGCCCGTGGTTCCCTCTGGCTGCCCAAGCTTGGAAACAGCACAGCCACTTCTGCCGGACTCAGGCCCCACGCCCTAAGTAAGCCCAGAGGAGAGGAAGACGGTGGGAGCAGAGATGGGGAGCGAGGAAGAACAGGGAGAGAAGGAGAGAGGGAGGAAGGATGAGGCCAGGGAGGGAGGAAAAGAAGGAAGAGGGGAGGGATGGCGGAAGGAGAGGGAAGAGAGGATGGGTGGGGAAGGAATGGGTTGGAGGGACGCAGAGGGAAGGAGGGATGATGGGAAAAGAGAGAAAGAAGGCAAGAGAGGGACAAGGCAAGGCTGCCTCCCCTGCAGGAAAGAACAGGCAGATCCTGCGTGTTTTATTTTTTAACCTGTGTGAATCAGTATCCTAATATTCCATGACCTGCTTGCGTTTGTTGGTCGCGTATGGCGATGGACTCCCTGTCACTCACAGAGTCATAAAGCCACGAACTGTCCTAAAACAGCCATTTTCAGAAGAGGAATCTGGGCCACCTGGAGTGGAGTCCAGTTTTCCCAAAGATGAGAACTAGACATGGTCCCTGTCAGCCACAGCACGGGGCAGAAACGGGCGAGGAACAAAAGAGTGCCACAGAGATCACCGAGAGGCCGCAGGAGTGAGGAGCAGCTCTGCCAGGCACACGGGTGGATGGTGGCACTGGGGCCAGGCCAGTGGGAAGGACCCGTGGGAAGGAGAGCTGACAGTGAGGGTGCCCACTCTGTGGGCCAACAACCTGGGTCCCATCCAGGAGAGAGCTCCGCTGTGCAGGGGCAGAGTCTGGGGCTCCCAGTGGGCGAGGCCACCAAGTCACTTGCACGGTCTAATGGAGATGTAAATGCCCGTCCAGCGTGAGAACCTGACAGAGGTGTGTGGTGTGTCCGGCCTCGTGGTGTACAGGGCACTGTGCCATTCGGGGTCTCTACGGCCACTCCCACGGCCCCCTCTGGCCTGCAGCAGTTCTGTCTGGCATCAGGGCTGAGGAACAGCAGCCTCCAGGAGACAATGGACCGTGTCCCTCAGTGTGTCCTGAGCACCCAGCCAGCGCTCCTCTCCAAGCAGAACCGGATCCCTGGGTACCAGGCCCCTGCCACCACCTCGCTTCCTTAGCACCTGTTCCACGCCAGGCCCTGAGGTGGCTCTAGTGCTAAAAAAAGAGTGTCACAGAGCTCCCGGGTGTGGTGGAGGGAACAGAGGCTTCAAGAAGAGTGACCCTGCCCCCAGGCCAGAGCCAGGGGTGGAGGGGCATGGTCAGAACCACCAAGTGGGGTGTTGGGAAAAGCTCCCCTGGGGAGAATGGGGAGCCCTGAGCCCTGAGCCCTGGCTGGGAAGGCAGAAGGGGACAGGCCAGCGGAAGTCACTCCAGGAGGAGGGAGCAGCAGGCCAGGAGGCAGGTGACGCTGAGCCTGGAACCGAGACTCTGGACAGTGCGGGAGCTCAGGAGGAGGGCAGGAGAGGACAGGCGCCATCACAGCCAGAGCCAGGAAAGGGAGCAGGGCGGCACGCTGGGGTCAGCGACCCCCGCAGGGCTTCACTCAGGGCAGCGGCTGCGAGCACTGTGTAAAGCTGTGCCTTTCATGATGTAAGGCAAGAGCTGAGGACAGAGGGGCCCCAGGCTTGAAGCAGAGACGGACCCCGGGAGGGGAGAGCCAGAGAAGAGGCCCAGAAGGAGAGAGGAGGCGCGGGGAGGCGCGCACTCACCGCGGAGCCAGCGCGCCCCGGCGTGCGTGTCCTTGGGGCGGACGAGGCGGCGCTGCGCGCGGCTGCGGCCCACGTACCACAGCATCCAGAGCAGCTGCAGCAGCATGAGCGCCGTGAGGAAGCAGAGCAGGTCGCGCTTGCCCACGCCCGCGGCGTGCACCGCCCAGGCCAGCAGCAGCAGCAGCCCCGCCACGCACACGTTCAGCCCGTACTGGCTGCTCAGCGTCTCGGCCAGCTTTTGCGGCACGCCGGCGCGGACCGCGCCCTGTGGAGGGACCGGGGGTTCGGGGGACCCCCGAGTCAGGATCGCGGAGGGCGGGCAGGCTGGGGGCCCCGAGGAGCCCCTGTCCGAGGCGCTCGCTGGTGCTCCCGGCGAGGTGGCTGTCCCGGGGCCCGCGGGCATCTTCGAGAGACCTAGTCGGGTCCGGTCTCGCCAGGAGGCGTGTGAGGCCGTCCCCGCCCGGTGCTCCTGGCTTCTGTCCTTGCCTGGACGCCCTCTGTCAACAACTCCCTCGCCTGCTGCCACTCCGATCCCTGCCCTACCCCTCGGCTGCCCCTGTGCCCTCCACCAAGGCACCCCGTCCACTCCCCGCCCGCCCGCCGCCCCAGGGGTCTATGCGCTCCGGGTGCCCACTGCCCGCGTCCCCTCTCAGTAGCCGCGACCTCTGGGGTCCTCCCAGGACTCTCCAGGCTTCTGATCCCGCGCTCCCAGGCCAGCCCTGCCCGACACCCGCCCACCGCCACCCCCGCGCCCGGGACGCAGAGCAGCGAGAGTTGCCTCTCGCCCGCCTGCGCCTGCGGAGTTGGTAGTGTAGCGACAGGGGACACAGAGGGTCGCCCTGTGTCAACCCTAGGGAGTGAGCAGGGGTGTGGCTGCGGTGCAGGAACGGCTGTCCTCTGGGCTCCCAGAGGTGGGGCGAGCCTGCGGGTGTGCGTGCGCCGTGCGTCCGTCTGTTCTCCTCCCTGCGGATTTCTGCTACTGTTGTCTCCGTGTGGGTGGCTCCTGTGTCTGACTGGGGGAGAGGGAGGAAGGGGGCGTCCTTTTGTGGGTCTCTTGGTTTGTCCCTCTGGTGTGCCTGTGTGTTGGGGGCAAGATGCCCAGACGCGAACAGGACCCGAGCCACTTCCCAGGAAAAGAGATCCTCCCTGGCTCTCCAAGGAAGGGGGCCGCCTCTGCCTCGGCATGGAGAGAGCCTGGGGGGGGACTCGGCCCCGGAGGCGCGGGGACACGGAGCAGAGCGCCACTGGGACACGGTGCGCCGCCCATATCCTCGAACCCCCAGCCCCTGGGGCTCCCCTTCCAAAGCCGTCAGTGTGCACCTGGCGCAGACCCCTCCCAGAAGCGGGCTGTGTTCCCTAAGGCAATCCCCGCTGGTGCCTCTAAGAGGAAACCCAGGCAGGTTTCTGGGGTGGGGGGGACCATGTCCCAAGAGGAGGGGCAGGGACCTCAAGCACACAGGAAAGAGGAGTGTAGAACCTGGGGTATCTGAACCTGGGAAAAGGCAGGAGGAGCTGGCTGGCGAGGGCCCTGTGCAGAGCCCAGGGTGGGCTCTCAGATGACTCCCACCCTGTGGTCTAACAGACTCTTGCTGTTTCGAAATTTTTTTCTATTTTAACCAGGGAGCCGTTTCCAGTTCATACTGGGTCCAGCAAATCACAATAACCTGTCCTGACGGCTACAGGGGGGACAGGAGGCCCTGCCCCCCCCCCCCGAAGAATCAACCTGGAGACCGGCCTTACCTGCACCCCCCCCCCCAGCACACCTGCCTTTGATCTACACACTTATTCCACACTGAGGCTCTGGTCTAGGCACTGGGGATCCAGCTGTGAGGGCGGCTGCTGTGCAGCTGCTGTGCAGAGGGAGTCGGGCTCCGGGACGCCTGGCTTCATAAGTGCTGGCTGGTGAGCTGAGACTTAGCTCTCGCCTTCCAGGAGCCCATGTCTCAGGGGGAGACGGAGGAGGCTGCTGGGAGGGGAGGTTGGGAGGAGCCCCTGTCTGCCAGGAAGGCCCAGAGGTTCAGGGAGGAGACTGCGCCTGCTCAGGCTTTATACTCAGGAGTGACTGGCCGGGTGGAGCCGGGAAGGGCACCCCCAAAGACGCCCCAGCATGTGCAGAGAGAGGAGCGGGCCACGCAGCCTGGACTCAGGCCGTTTCCCCCAGGACGCCTGGCGCTTGGCTTCTGTCCTCAGCTGTGCCCAGAGCCCGGCTGCACACTCAGCAAGTGAACCAGAGGGGTGAGGAATGAGCCACTGCCTGGGCCACAGAGGGTGCAGGGCTGACCCGAGGAGAGGAGGCTTCCCCGCGGCACCGCCCTGTGCCCGCTGACCCAGCTCTGCTCCTCACCAGCGTCCCTGCCACGCAGGGCACCTGCGGCCTCTCTCCCACTAGAACAAAGGCTCTGTGGGAAGGGCTTGGTCTTGCCCGCTGCTGAGTCTCCAGCACCTAAACGGTGGTGCTCAGCACATAGTAGGTCCTCAGTGAAGGTGTGGAGGACGGTGGACGGATGGCAGCTGAAATCAAAGGCTGTCTTTACTCTGCCTGCGTCTCACCAATCACAGTAACCGGCTATGTGTTAACCCTTTCTGCCTCTGAGCTTCCGAAAGACAGAATATGCCTGGCTTGCTCTTCTCTCTGGCACCTAGCATGTGTTTTTGGTGATCCGTGGAGAAAGGTGCTGAGCACCTGCTGTGTACAAGGTCCTGTGCCAGGTCTGGGGACAGCAATATGAAATTCACGCCATGTACTGTGAGAACCTGGGAGAGGGAGAACCTGGTGCCTGGCGGAGGACGGGGACCCCAAATCTAGGCCAAACTGCTTTTATTTCACTTCATAGTTTTACAAAGCACATTCCCATCCATTATGTCTCACAAATCAGTTCAGTTCAATATGGCTTTGTAGGGAAAGGGAATATCAAGTGGGGACTGTGTGGGGGAGTTCTGAAGTCAGGCTTCAGGGTTTGAATTGGACTCTATCACTTACTCCTGTGTGACCCTGAACAAGTAACTAAGCCTCTCTGAGTCTCAGTCTCCACATCTATAAAATGAGGCTCTTAAAAATGACCATGCCTAATGTTTCTATGAGAATAAAACAAGTTGCCACATACAAAGCACTTGGGAAGGTGCCTGCAATTTTCAGTGTCCCAAGCCAGTTTTCCTTTTGGCTGAGCACCCCAGGTGACAGACACTGAGCTGAGGCTGTGGTAAGGGCAGCAGTATCCATCAAGTGTGCTGCTTCTCTCTCTTGTAGTTTCTGGGAAACGACAACCCAGGGGGGACTCTGCTTCCCAGTACCCCTGGCATCTGAATGGCCAAGTGGGCAAGTTCTGGGCAGTGGCATATGAGCAGAAGTGACATGCACACTCCTGGCCCAAACCAGGAAAACCTCCTTCATGACCCTCCATGTTTTCTCTCCTCCCCTCATGCCAGGGGATGTCGACACCCACACCTAGAGCCTCCTTGAAGCCACGCTGAAGATGGCAGGGCCCGTCAGCTGAGTCCCCAGCCGTGGGTGAAGCAGAGTCCCTGCTGAAGCTGGAGCTTACACAAGTGAGAAATAATGCCACTGCAGAGCCAAGGTGTGTTTGTTACAGCAGCTAGCCTTACCTGGACTCGCTGAATATGAAGACAAACAACACTCAATGCCTGTCTGAAAATCAGGTGAGACTGTGCCTCTGAGCCACTTTCTTTTTTAAAAGTTTTTATAGGGCATAAACAATTACATAATATGGGTTCATTTTAACATGTTCACACATACATGGATTATGATCTGCTCCATTTCAGTCCCTAGGACTTTGATTTTTTTTCATATCTTCAAGATTATTTTCATTTGTTCTAATTAGTTATCCATGACAGTAGACTGCATTTTGACATATCACACATAAATGGAGTATAATTTCTCATTCTTCTGGTTGTACATGATGTAGAATCACACTGGTCATGTAGTCATATCTGTGCATAGGGTAATAATGTCAGATTCATTCTTCTCTCCCTCCTACCCCTAAGTCCCTCCCCTCCCTTCATTCCCCTGTACCTAATCCAAAGTATCTCTATTCTTCCCTAGCCCCAACCCCTTAGTATGAATTAGCATCTGTATGTCAGAGAAAACATTCAGCCTTTGGTTTTGGGGGATTGGTTTATTTTGCTTAGCATGATATTCTCCAGCTCCATCCATTTACTGGCAAATGCCATAATTTCATTCTTCTTTAAGGCTGAGTAATATTTCGTTGTGTATATATACCACATGTTCTTTATCCATTCATATTTTGAAGGGTACCTAGTTTGGTTCAGTTTAACTATCATGAGTGTATATATATATATATATATATATATATATATATATATGCTATAAACATTGATGTGGCTGCATCACTGTAGTAAAGCATACAAAGTAAAATCAAGAATCAATAAATGGGATTGATTCAAACTAAAAAACTTCATCTCAGCAAAGGAAGAAATCAATAGCACGAAGAGAGAGCCTACAGAATGGGAGAAAATCTTTACCACATGCACCTCAGATAGAGCATTAATCTCCAGGATATATAAAGAACTCAAAAAACTTAACACCAAAAACAAAAACAAGTAACCCAATCAATAAATGGGCTAAGGAACTGAACAGACACTTCAGAAAAAAATGCAATCAATCAACAAACACATGAAAAAATGATCAACATCTCTAGCAATTAGAGCAATGCAAATCAAAACTACTCTACTATTTCATCTCACTCCAGTCAGAATGGCAATTATCAAGAATACAAGCAACAATAAATATTGTTTATTTTTGTGGCTGTGGGGGAAAAGGTGCACTCATACATTGCTGGTGGGACAGCAAATTGATTCTTTTTAATAAACAGTGAAATGTAACTTCCTGAACACTGAACGAATGTTTGTTAAAGGATACAAAGTTTCAGTTAGACAGAATGGTAAATTCAAAAGATCTACTGTACAACACTGTGACCTAGTTAATAGCAAAGTATACAATTCTTGAAAATTGCTGAAAGTAGGTTTTAAATGTTCCCACCACAAAACAAGGGTAAATATGTGGAGTAATTTGTTGATTAGCTCAATTTAGCCATTCCAGAATGTGTACATGCTTCAAAACATGATATGGGGGGGGTGGGGTAGAGTGTTTTGGACTACATAGAGGGGAGTGAAGGGAGGGGAGGGGATTTGAGGGTAGGAGTGATAGTAGAACGAATCAGATATTTTTACCCTATGTGCATATGTGATTATATGACCTGCGTCACTCTACATCATATACAATAGGAAGAATAGAAGTTATACTCCATTTATGTATGATGTGTCAAAATGCATTCTACTGCCGTATATAACTAATTAGAACCAAAAATAAATGATGTACATGATGAGCATATACAATGTTTTGTGTATACACAAAATGTGCACAAATTATACAATTAAAGAACTAAAATGTTGGCTAAAACATTATTTATCTCTGTAATGGGAACTCTCCAGGTGTGGTAAACAGAAACTCGGCTGGAGCCGTTTCAAGGGCTAGCCGAAGCTCTCACCAGTTGGTGGCTCACCCAAATCCTCCCATGGTGAGGGGGCTGGTCTGCTAGAACTCTGTGACAGTGCCACACTTGCATCATGTGGACCTTCCTCAGGCCTTCCCAAATGCGTCTACAGTGTCACACCACGGTGCCCATTCACTGGCATACGTCAGCACTAGGTCTTTTTTCCTTTGACATCATGCTGTCCCTGTAGAAGTGTTGCAGAGCTAATATGGGCATTGCTGCTGGCACTGCACCCGGCTTCCCTAACCTCTCACACCAAGGTGCATGTGCCCAACCAGGAAATCAACGCTGATACAATACTATTAACCAAACCCACACTTTACTCACATTTAGCTACTTTTCCCACCATGTCATTTTTTTTTCCTACACAAGTCTCTGGAAGACAGTAGACATGGGCTCCGATTCCACAGTCCTTTCTCCTGGTAGGAAACAAACTCTTTCATCAGAAGCACTGTTGTGTGGGATCCCATGATGTTGATAAGACACCCCATAAGCGTGCAGATGGGGAAGTCACAGAGGCATGATGGGAAGGAAGGCAAATGCAATTTCAGGACGTATGTCCAGTCCAGAGAGGACAAATCCACACCCTCCATGATGGAAGGGGTCAGGTACCAGCGAACTTGCAGCAGGCAGGCCTCCCAGGGTAGGATGCCCTGTCAGCCGCTTGCACTGCTCTCTCGGCTGCCACCTGCTCTGTGGCCGTGCCACACACTGCCCAACCTAGCACCCGACAATCACCATCTCATCACACTCAGGGCTCTCGTGGTCGGGACTCCGACGTTGCTTTCCCTTTGCTCTACAATGTCTAGGACTCTAGGAAGGCTTTCTAGGGAGGCTTAATACTGTGCACAGACCATTCCCTCCAAAGTCATCTGCTGAACCGCTAACCTCAGGGTGATGGCATTAGGAGGCGGGACCTTGAGCAGTGACTAGGTCATGAGGGCGGGACCCTCATGAAAGGAATTAGTGTCCCTCCACACTTCTGCCACATGAATTTACAGAGAAAAGATGGCCAACCGTGAAGACCAGGCCCTCACCAGAAGTCAGGTCTACTGACACCTTGATTTCGGGCTTCCCAGCCACCAGAATTGTGAAAAATAAATGTCTCTTGTCTATATACCACCCAGCCCACGGTATTTTATTATAGCAGCCCAGACAGACTTCACTTGAATAGCCTGGGGTGACCCAAATGGCTAGGGCCAGAGCCATCAGAAAGCCCCTCGACCCACATTCCTGCCTGGAATTAGACACCCAAAGGTTGAGCCCAGCTGGGACTGTGGCCCAGAGCACCTACACATGGCCCCTGTGTGGCTTGAGACTCTCACAGCCTTGCGTCGGGGCTTTGGGAGCATCCGAGGGGGGCTGATGAAGAGCAAGCATCCCGGGAGAACTAGGCAGCAGCCACAGGGCCTAGACTTAGAAGCCACCAAGCATCACCTCTAGATGCTGTCTTGGTGAGACACAGCCACAATCCCACCCAGACCCAAAGAAAGGAGGAAGCACCCTCTCTCAAAGGGAAGAGTCTGTACAACTTCAGGTTTCCTTTTGAATTTAGTGCAGCCGATTTTGCACTTGGTGCTAGTGGTGACGAGGGGACCTCTGTTCCTGAGCCCATGCACAGCCTCCACCCCTGCCACCTGTACCTGGGGAAGGAGGCTGGACTGGCAGGTGCCCACAGGACCTGCTATTTGACTAAGAACGGCCTCAGCAGCAGGCAGCTAGGAAATGGTGATGTCAGTCCTGCGGCTGCAAAGGCCTGGATTCTGCCAACCTGAAGGCAAAGAAATGACCCTCCTGGCTGGGCACAATGGCACAAGCCTGTAATCCCAGTGGCTCAGGAAGCTGAGACGGGGGATGGCGAGTTCAAAGCCAGCCTCAGCAATGGCAACATACTAAGCAACTCAGCGAGACCCTGTCTCTAAATAAAATACAGAATAGAGTTGGGGATGTGGCTTAGTGGTCAAGTGCCCCTGAGTTCAATCCCCAGTATCACACCACCCCACCCCAAAAAAAGAACACAGCCTGCCAACACGTTGATTTCAGCCCAGGAAGGCCCATACCAGACTTCTGACCTACAACACTGTAAAACAATCCATTTCTATTGCCTTAAGCTGTTGTTTGTGGTAATTTGTTAGAACAACAGGCAGCTAACGTGAATCTTGACTCCTGGATCCCAGCTACTCTGCCATGACGAAACCCAAGCTGCCCCATGGAGATGTCCATGCACAGGTATGTGGACAGCTGGCCCTGACTCACCAACCTCAGGTGAACCATCTGGGAATGGACCGGCCAGCCCCAGGTGAGTCGAGCCCCCCTGGAGAGGAAATAAGTGCTCCCATTTTTGAGCAGGGAAAGAAAACACCAGCGGCCATTTCTTAAGCCACTTAAGTCTGGGTGTGGTTTCCCATGCATCAATCAGCATCCAGAACATGTAGGTGCAAGTGGGCATCAGAGGTGACCTGGGAGGGTTTCTGTACTGACCACCATCAGCAGGATCACACGTCCTGACAGGCCCGGAGATGTCATGGGAACCAGGTTGTGCTTCTAGGAGAAAGGGAAGCTGTGGGTGTAGGGTTCATGCTGGGCCTTGGAGCCCACACTTCACTCCTGCCACTGGAGGGCGTGGACTGGGCAGGGACAAAGCCCCAAGGGGCCCTTTGGACTCCTCTCCACCGTCCACATCCATGATGGAACACCACGTGCGCTCTCCGTCTCCACGTGTCTGATGAAAAGTGTTTAATGAGAAGCGAGGTCGGAGACAGTGAGCAGAGAGAGCTCCTTGCTGAAGTTTTGCCACAAAGGGCAACAAAGAAATGGTGACCGCTGGAGAATCATTGGGGAAACTGATTTCATTTTGATTGGTTGGGAGAAGGGAAATATCCCAACGTATTTGTATGGTGATGGGAATGCCCTACCTCAAGAGGTGATGAGCGTGCTCCAAGTGAGAAGGTAAAAGATTCGTCAAAGCTGCAGCTGTGCCTAAAATGTGTCACCCACGTGGCCTTAGCAATGGGTCATCAGCTGCGCATCCCATGAGGCAAGAATGGGAAAGGCCGCTCTTTGGCCCCGGAACCGAATCCAAGAGACGTAGGTCAGAGCTCGAGGCCCTTTCAGGAATGATTTACTCTTCTGATCAAGGCTTCCCTTCGCTCCTCAGTCTTCGTCAATCAAGGGCCTTCAGTTCGGCTTCTTTAAAATTATCTGTTAGCATATACAAAGCACTCTGTATTGCTATTTCAGTATTCTTAAAAATTCTGTGTAGACAGTTACCAGAATACATAAAACTCTTTCCCACCTCAAGACATAATGAACAAGTCAACGCCTTAAAAATATTTTTTTTAAATGAAAAGCATTCATCCTAATGGTGGGCACTGAAGAGGCTCTCAGATAACTTCTAGGAACCAGACCTTGAGCCCCTCCCACAAAGCCCTCCTCCTCCTGCCCCTACTACTCCATGTCCTTCAGGGCTCCTGTGGATTCTTTTCCAATGCATTTCTCTTTTGCTCTAGTGTAGCCAAAGAATGATTTTTATTGCATAAAACAAAGACAGGAACTTTAAATCCAATTCCAATTTCTCTACAAAGACCACTGCCTCCTAAGCTAGGTCCCAGACACAGACTTGGAGGAACATCAATTGGGTTTCTACCCTAATGAACTGAGTTATATTCCATTAGGTTCCTGGCTTCTACAGAGATGTCTCTGTCCAAACTGAGTAGAGAGGAGGGTAATTTTCCAACCAGGCTGCACACTGGAATCTCCCAAGGGGCTCTTCAAGCAAGATGACAGCCTCACCCACCAGCAGAATCAGGACCTGTGCACTGGGCAGCTTGTCACCAATTGTCAAGTCAGAGCACATGTGAACTCCCTCTGTACTGCTGACTTGGACAACAGGTTTCCAGCTGCTGATTGGTCATCCATCACTCTTCCAAGGGTGATGGCCAGCTTGTTCAGGGGCAGTGGGATGACTTGACACAATTTTTATTTAATAGTTATAGAAAAAGTTTTAAAGACTCATAAGTACTATTCATAAGTTATTTAATGGAAGTAGGGGACAGGCACAATTGTATTAAATTGTCTCTTTTTTTCCTTTCTTTTTTTATTTATAATAGTAGTATGTATTACAATTCATAATGCACATATATAGCATCTTTTTACATACAAGTGTTTGTATACAAAGTATATAAGTACAATTCAGATCTTCAATCATGCATTTAGGATAATGATATCAATCTCATTCAACCACCAATTATTTTTCCTTCCCCCCCTCCCGTTTGCTCCCTCCCTTCCCCTCCCTTTCCTTTGACCATTCTAGTGTTCCTCTAATCCTCCTATGTACCCCCATCCAACAACACTGTGAACTAGCCTCCTTATATCAGAGAAAACATTTGGTATTTGGATTTTTGGGATTGGCTAACTTCACTTGGCATTATATTCTCCAACTTCATCCATTTACCTGCAAATGCCATTATTTTATTCTCTTTTATTGCTGAGTAAAATTCCATTTTGTATATATACCACATTTTCTTTATCCACTCATCTACTGAGGGACATCTAGGTTGGTTCCACAACCTACGTATTGTGAATTGTGCTGCTATAAACATTGAAGTGGCTGTGTCACTGTAATATGCTGTTTTTAAGTCCTTTGGAAATAGACCCAGGAGTGGGATGGCTGGGTCATAGTTTTCCAAGAAATCTCCATACTGCTTTCCATAGCGGTTGCACCATTTTGCAGTCCCACCAGCAATGTAAGAGTGTGCCTTTCTCCCCACATCCTCTCCAACATTAAATTGTCTCTTTTTACGTGGACAGAGGCATCTCCATACCATCCTAATTGACTACAGCATCAGCCCTTAACTAACTGGGTTTTAACAAATTGTATTAAACTTAAAATCCCAACCTTAGATTTCTATCCAAATAGCAAAACTACCTTTAAGAGAATAAATAAATAAATAAATAAATGACAATAGCACTTGGATCTGGAGTGTCCTCCCAAGGTCCGTGTGTTGAAGACTTGGTCCCAGCTGGTGGCACCACTGGGAGGTGGTGGAAGCTTCAGGAGGCACAGCCTCATTGAAGGAGGGAGCTCAAGGCACAGGGTGGGTGTTGAAGGGTTTGTTTTGCGTCCAGCTGTTCCTGTTCTCCTTCCCTGCTTCCTGGCTGCCCTGAGCAGCTCTGCTCCACCCCTCCCCACCATGATGTTCTGCCTCACCACAGCCAAGAAACAAAAGAGCCAAGGGACCATGGACTGAAACCTTGAAAGCGTGAGCCACAATAAACATTTTTCTCCTTTGTTTTCCTTGAGTATTTTGTCATAGCTATGGAAAGCTTATTAACACAGAAAACTCCTACCAACAGCGGGCTGTTGCTGTGACTATCCCTGACAATATGGTTCAGAAGCCTTTAAAACTAATAATACATGGGAGGAGTTTGGAAAGGTTTGGAGATCAGGATGGAGAAGGCTTAGAATGTTCAAGCAGAGTTTAATGCATGATTTTGATGTGAACTACGAAGACTGAACACCAATAAGAATGTAAAAATCATCTTCATGAGGTTTCAGATGGGAATGACAACTCCATTGGGAATTGGATTAGAAGCCATTTGTGTTACATTCTAGCAAAGAACTTGTCAATATTTTGCCAATGTCCTGAGACTTTCAGTGAGGCCAAGTTTAAGGATAATGAACTAATTAATCAGTGTGGTAGAAGAAATTTCAAGGTGGCACTGCATTCAGGAGATAGAATGGGTATTGCTGGTGGTTTTTAACCAGGTTTATTGTGAGAATCAGGAAGAAAAAAGAGAGTAGGAAAATTTGAAAACTTTGCAGCGTGGCCAGAAAAGCATCCTGTGTAAAGTTGGGGCTGAGGAAGGCGCCATTGCTGGAGAGATTAGAGTCATTAAAAAGAAGCCAAGTGCTTTACCCTGGGACAGCAGGAAAGATGCCTTGGAGGAGTTTCAGGAATTGGGCAGACTCCACTCACTGCAGGCTCAAGGGCATAAAAGTGTACTGCTTTGAAAAACTTTGCTTTGAGAAGAAAGTCCCTGGGCAACATGCATACACAGGGCCACCTAGGAAGTTGTTCCCCCAGGAATCATTTCAACATGTTCAAATGTCTAGGCACTCAGAGGCCTCTGCAGCTATGGTGTAAGTGGGCCCAGTTACCATTCCCGCTGGCAGCAGGCCTTGGCATTGTCCACGGGGTGCTGTTTTGCAGGTATGCAGAATGCAAGAGCAATGGGGTAATGGAGGCTTCCACTGGGGTTTCAAAGGAAGGCCTGGGAGGTCAGGCATTGTATGACAGGGATGGAATTGCTCTAGGCAGCCCCTGAGAGGGCAAGGTGAGAAGCTGTGAAAGTGAAGTTGAAGCTGCAGTGCAAACCCAGGAATGCCAGGCATGTGTAACCTACTAAGGGAAGCTGCGGGCAGCAACAGAGCCAGCCCAAGACTGGCCATGGGGCTGCAACCAGCAAGGCCACAGGGGCAATGCTGCTCAAGCCTCAGAGCTCACATCATGCCACTACATGGCCCAGGGGCCTGACGGGGAGCTACAGAACTTGATCTTTGCCCTGCTGTGCTTTGGTCTTGCTTTGGTCTGTCCTTTCTTGGTATTCTTTTATTCTACCCTTCTGGAACCAGAATGTTTACCTTGTACCATTGTATGCTGGAGGCATGCAGCTTGGTTTTGTTCTGTTGGTTTTTTTTTTTTTTTTAAATAAGTGTTTGTAGCTAACAGTTTGCTTTCAGTCTCAAGACACTTTGGACTTAGGATTTCACCAATGCTAGGACTGTTAAGACTATGGGAACTCCTGGAGGTGGACTGAATGAATTTTTTTTATTTTTTATTTGCTTTTAGTTGTACACAATGTGCTTTATTTGTACGTGGTGCTGAGGATCGAACCCGGGTCGCCCACGTGCTAGGCAAGCGCTCTACCACTGAGCCACAATCCCAGCCCGACTGAATGAATTTTGAATTGTGAGAAGGGTAAAACTCTGGGGGGCAGGGGCAGAATGTTAGAGTTTGAATCTGGAATGTTCCCCAGGGGTTCATGTGTTGAAGGTTTGGTCCCCAGTGGGTAGTGCTGCTGGAAGGTATAGAAACCTTGGGAGGCGAGGTCTAGTTGAAGAGGGAGTGAGGGAATGGAAGGGAATGCCTTTGAAGGGTTTATTGTCCCCAGGCCCTTTCTTCATCTGTTTCTCTGCTTCCTGGCTGCCATTGTAAAGGGACAAATAAATGAGAATGGTGTGAACATGAGGTTAAGAACTATAAAGTGAGCCCACTGTACTGACTCCCCACATGCTTTCTTTGCCAAAAAACATTCTGCCTGCAGCCCCACCTGGATTGAGGGGACAGGAAATGTCACATTCCTAAACAAACTGAGGCAGGGGGCCCAGCAGTCAGTATAGGTGGTGAATGATGGAGCTTGAGAAGATGAGGGCTGGTTATCAAGGACAAGACAAGGGGTTGCTAACAGCTGATCTAGAATCACACCTCCAGGGATCACACTTCCCAGCACAAGCAATTATGCGGGGCTGCTCCTGTCCTTAGGCATGTATAGGGAGAAAAGAAAGAAGGGAGGTGGATTTGGGGGGTCCATAAAAAAGCTAGACACAACACCTCCCACAGGTACCAGTCTGGGCCCCACTTCTTTCCAGAGAAGTCTATCTCCATCGCTCTCTTACATAAAACTTGTTTTCTTCTGCAGCTAATTAAGCCGACTGGGTACCTTTACTTGTGGTGGCCCACTGTGCAATGGCTGCAAACAGCGATCTCCTTGGTAGTGTATGCAGCCTGTTGTTTGTGTGGGTTGCCCTAAGGGATCCTGGAGACAGCACTTTCAGAAGATGTTCATATTTCTGATCTCATGATATCCCCCATCTACGTTCCTGTTGTTTGTGTGGGTTGCCCTAAGGGATCCTGGAGACAGCACTTTCAGAAGATGTTCATATTTCTGATCTCATGATATCCCCCATCTACGTTCCAAACAGGTATGCAGGGTGCCTTTGGGAAACCCCAAGGCACAGTGGCCAGGGTTCATATTGGCCAAGTCATCATGTCCATCCGCACCAAGCTGCAGAACAAGGAACATGTGATGAGGCCCTACGCAGGGCCAAGTTCAAGTTCCCTGGCTGCCAGAAGATCCACATCTCGAAGAAGTGGGGCTTCACCAAATTTAATGCTGACGAATTCAAAGACATGGTGGCTGAGAAGTGGCTCATTCCTGATGGCTGTGGGGTCAAATATATCCCCATTTGTGGTCCCCTGGACAAGTGGCGGGCCCTGCATTCATGAGGGCTTCCACTGTGCTTTCCCTTTCTTAATCTTACACCAATAAATCCTGTATTGTATCAAAAAAAAAAAAAAAAAAAAAAAAAAAAAAAAAAAAAACACTTGTTTTCTACCCTTGCCTTGTTGTTTCTCAGGTATTTAGTCTTCAACACCAGGGGAAGGAGGACCAGATTCTCATCTCTAAGACCAGTTTCACCATGAGGTGAACAGCTTGGCTCTGCCACATACTCACCACCATGATGTTCTGCCTCACCACAGGTGAGAAACAGGGGAGCCAAGTGACCATGAACTGAAACCTCTGAAACTGTGAGCCCAAACCAATCTTGCCACCTTTATGTTGAATTTTTCAGATATTTTGTAACAGCACTGGAAAGCTAATGCAGGCGCTGTCCTGAGGCCCCACCCAAGTTCCCTCAGTGGGTCTGAGCTAGATGCTCTTAGTCTGCAGCCTCTGGTTTGCCCTGCCCCTCACATCACTGACTAACCTGGTGATGCAGGCCTTTGCCTGACCTTGCCATTTAAAATGACACTCTTTCTACATACCTTTACACATGTGGCTTGGATTTTGTTTACTGGCCACAACTGACTTGTCCCTCAGCAGACATCACCATTCAAGGTGATATTCTTGCTCCTAGTTTCCACCTTCTCTTCCTTTCCCTCTCCATCACCAATTATTGAGTGAGTACCTACCATGTGCCAGGTACTGTAATAGGGGCTTTACAATATTATTTCTATTATCCTTATTGTTTATTTTTTGTGGGGCGCTAAAGATAGAACCCAGTCCCTCACATGTGCGAGGCAAGTGCTCTGCCACTGAGCCACAACCCCAGCTCCCTTATTTCTATTATCCACAACTCTGCAAGATACATATTATTCCCAGTTCATGATATCTGTCTTGCAAGTTGTGGAAAACGAACAATTACAACTGAAGGTCTTATAGCCAGTAAGTGGCAGGGTGTGGCCTACCTCAAACACAAGTGGCAACTAGATCAATGTCACTTTATAGGAAACAGAATCAATATGCTACATGCTTGTGACTTATGGCCACATCAGCAGGAAGTCAAAAGCTCTCAAACATTTAACCTAAGCACATCTGCAATGAAAAGTGTAAATTATCTTCATGGGGTCATTTAAGAGCAGAATGGCCTTCTCTAATGACCAGCCTTTGTTACTTCCATAGCTAATTGAAAGTGCTAACAGCTAGTTACAGAAGCTATTCCAAAGTATGTATTAACAAAATGCACAAAAATGTTATAAAAATATTTTATTTAAGTGGTAGAGGAAAAATCATACATACTTAAAAATGACTAAAAATTCATGTTAAAAATGCTAGAAAACCCCAATAATTTATATAATGATAAAATCCAAAGTGATGGGAAAACACAAAATACTTCCATTTGTTCCTGCTACCCAATAAATTATTATAAAAATGAGTTATATAGTAATTACTAGAGTTGGGTTAAAGGCACATGACAACATAATTTGAGTCACTTGATACAATGAACTGCTATCACTTAAATGCAGGAGAGTTTATTTAAAATACTGGGAAAACATTAAAGAAATTACTTTCACCAAAGAGTCAAACAGATTAACATTGCAAAACAGTTATTCTCTAATAACACAGACTTGTGAAAAATTCAGTCATCACTACAGTTTGAGAATATGTAAGTGAAAGATAATTTATTTTGACTTCAACAACAGATCTACCAAGTTACAGCTTTTCCCAGCAGCCCACTTGCTTGGCATGAACGAGGACACACTGCAGCCTTCCCATCACCCGCCGGCAAGGCTTCCAGCAAGCTAGGCATCTAACTATTCACTTTAAATTTCCATGTCCTTAAATCTGAAAGAAAACCAGCATTTATGTCCCAATAAATTAACTGAAGTTCATGAATTTAACATTAGAAGCATAATTCAATCTACACGCCTGCAACAGCACTGGGTCTCCATGGCCAATCACAAACCATATCAGCAGGAAGTCAAAAGCTCCCCAACATCTAGAAAACTCACAATCTAACAGCCACTGAAGACCTGCAGGCAGCAGAAGGGGAGGGTGGGAGCTGGGTCAGGAGAGGACGCACTGTGGTGTGAGAATGACTCAGGAGTCCGGAGCTGCTTGCGGTGAGGCCTATGCCAGGGATGAGGGGCCTCCATAAGGTGACTGCTGGTCCCTCCATGCAGCACATATGGGAGACACTGTTGACCTCACTAGTCATGTGGCACCAGCAATATTTTCAGACTGGCAACAAGGAGATTATTCCATTTCTTCTTTATAAAATTTCTTCAATAGAAAATAGTGTCACCTGTGAACTAATTTATTTTGGAAGGTGCAAATACTATCTTTATGAAGTCTTTGAAAAGCAGGTGCCTTCTCTAAAAGCAGTCACTTAGAACTAAATTTTATAAAAGCAAAGAGGTCTCGGACCCTTTCATCTCAGTGGGCAATAAGTCTGGCACAAACACGACTGGAGTAATTCTCCAGTAGTCTGTTACAGCAGTGTCCACTGAAAACTGTCTTGAGAGACATGCTCACAGTTCATTATTAAAAACAAGATATTCCAGATATCTTACCTTCTGAAGTCATCCAAGGAGTGAGATGAACATTACAACCCCCATAAACTGGGTAAATAATAAAAATGGAGTAAAAAATGACCACACATTCCATAAAGCAATGTTGAAGCTGAAAGGGATCAAAAAATAACAGAGTTGAAAACCATAACTATCATCTATACAGACATAGTCTACCCGAGAACTGAGAGCTAAAGAGCTCAGCCTGACGCACTCATCCAGCCAGCAACTCTCTACAGCTGCCACGTCTCCAGGTCCACGACTGAGCCAGTGCTGGAAAGGGGAACTCTACACACACTGACAGAGCAGCACGATTCCCTGGAAAAGTGCTCAGACGCAGCTTATCAGAGACTTAAGTCCCTTAAGGCTGGTGTCTGCAACAGACCATGAATTAAACTAGCGGTGGACTGCTTTCATGATCTTACACACTACCAAACGATCACAGTAAAAAAGACAAAACTACTTTCTCTTAAAAGCAGAATGAAAAAAGTAATTATTTATGAGAGGCTATTAAATCTTCATAGAGAAAAACACTAGTCCTATCACCAAAGTAAAAATGAAACATTTTATAAGTGTAAATGATTTTTAGTAACTGAATTTATAAGAGAAGTTAATAAGGAAAACAAAACATAAATGAGTTTTTCAGACAGTTATTGGTTTTAATTTTAAATGTTGATAATTATGAATTTTAAATAACCATAATATCACTGGTATACAAAGTAATTTAATATTTCTTGGGGTGCTCTTAGCCATAAGATTAAAAGTAAAATAACACCCTGGAATGCCCACATCATTGAAGGGTTAATGACTGCAACACCACAATTCCAAAGATTCTTAAACTCCAACTGAAATCAAGCCATAGAAATAATATTTAAACTGAATATGTACAAAGATATATGACTTTTCCAAAATTAGAATTCAATTAATATAAAGAAAGAAGAAAACTAAAGAGCTCTACACCATACATGAAGAGCAGTTTTCTCCCTGACTGGCAGGATTATGGAATATATTTTGTTGTGGTTTTCTGTAATTTCTAGATTTTCTAAATTTTTCTTCAGTGGTCAAGTATTACTTCTTTAAACAGGGGTGGGGGACACTGCTTTTCATTGGGTACCTATTAACTCATGAAGCAGGATATTCTCTGTGGAGTTGAAAATAAAAATAACTAAGTGCAACAGTAGTGACCTGGCTGAGGAGACTCTGTTTGACCACACTGTGGAAACCACATAACCACGTAAAAGAATACGATGCACCTATGTGTATCACTATGGGAGAAATCCAAACTAGGTGGTGCCACTGGGGAAAAAACGCTAGTTGTTCCTCGGTTATCTGTGAGGAATTTGTTGAAGACCTCCAGGTACTAAAGTCCTTTGTATTAAGTCAACTAGGATTCAATTACGCAGCAATAAAAATTAGCAACTGTTATGAGCAACAGTAAGTATGAAATATATGTGATGCTGCACATATGTAGTCAAATGTAAGAGTACATACTATATTAATTCATTTCTATACATTTAAAAAACTAGAGTATTTAAGTCAGACATAGTAGTGTATGCCTGTAATACCAGTTACTTGAGGTTAAAATAGGAAGGTTGTAAGTTCAAGGTCAGCCTCAGCAGAGACCCTGGTTTAAAATTTTTAAAAAGAGCTAGAGATGGGGCTCCGGGGCAGAGTGCTTGCGTAGCATATGCAAAGCCCTGGGTTCAATCCCCTGCATCGGCAAAATTGTGTAGAAATAAGCGAATGCCATGAAGGCTGGGAGAGCGCTCATCTGTGGCAGGAGGATGCAGTGACGGGAGGGGCAGAGGCGGTGGCCAGGATGTGGGCGCAGTTCTCTTTCTTCATCTGGGTGTGGCTGACAGCAGTGCTCATTTTGTGATTAATTTGTTCAGCTGTATGCTTGTTTTGTGTACTTTTTTCTATGTATTATACATCACAATGAACAAGATTTAAAAAGCAAAATGGAGAATGTGTATATAACGTCACCATTTCTGTTTTAAACAACTAGGTACATAAAGAGGGAAAGAGGCTAACGACAAGGGAGCCTGAAGCACAGGAATGAGCAAGGGACTATTTTCTATTAAACCCTGGTTCTTCTTTTCAGTTTTTGCACTACACACATCATTGTCTGATCAAAAGAAACTGTTTTTCACTTATATTCATCATTTCAAAGTTAACTTACCAAATTCCTGCTGCAATAAAACTCACAGTTGTAACAGGTATCAACGATGGATACTTGACAGCATACTCTTGAATTCCATGATACCACTCCAGGTAGACTATGCAGTAAAACGCGATCGACAAGCTGACGAGCAACAAGGCCCCGCCAGAGAGAAACCAGCTGGGGGAGAAAGACAAGGCCAGGGCTGCAGACACCCAGCAAATCAGCAGGCGTCTTAACAGCTTCGCTAACAGTCTAGATGTCGGTTTCTAGAATGTCCACCAGAGAAGGGTGCAGAGGGGCTACCATTCCGCAATCTCAGCATTCAGAACACTTCAAGTCACTGGGAGACAGGGTGAGAAATGAACACGTGACTCGTGGAAGGGTTAAAGAGTGAGGCTTCACACATTCATGTGTATGAAGGCAGAGGGATCACAATTTGAGGCCAGCCTGGGCAATTTAGCAAGACCATCTCCTCAAAATAAAAAAAGGGCTGGGATATAGCTCAGTGAAAGGACCCCCTGGGTTCAATCACCAGTACTAGGGGGCAAAAATAGAGGAAAGCCAGTAGCTTTCTGGTTGTTCTTCAAGTTTTGAGTGTAAGAATAAGTGCAAGAATAATAAAGATTTTCAAGCAGGGGATACTCGAAGTCAATTAGGAAGATAGTGAATTTGATTCTCCCTCATAAAATATTTCTAAAGAAAGAAAAAAGCCTTCTTGTAATGAATAGTATGGGCATGGTCTGAGTGTGTCCCCAAAGGGTCATGTGCTAGAATCTTGGTCACTCTCCTGGGATGTGGCTGAGTCATGACTGCCCAGGAATTAATGGATTTTTTGCAAAAGTAAGTTCTTGCCCTCAGGACAAGACAGGTTACCTCCACAGCAGGTTGCTCTAAAGCCGGGCACTTCCCAGTGGTCCATCTCTCACACTCAATCTTTTGCACACACCCACTTTCCATTCTACTTCTCCACCTTACCATCATAGTCAGGGGGTATAATGCTACTTAGAGTCTCCAGCCACCAGAACTGTCAGCCAAATAAACTTTTTTTTCTGTATATATCACCCAGCCTCAGGTATTTTGTTATAGCCACACAAAACAGACTAAGTTACCTATCTCAGAATATCTTCTATTCTCCCCCAAAGGAGTGTCCTTTGCTCCCTGTCAATTCCACCTAAGACCTGACTCAGCCTGTGTGAGACAGCCTTGTCAACCCTTCCTTCCAGTCCCTGGTCATAAGAGGAGGCCAGATTTAGAGAATGAAATCCCTTTCTCATCCTCCCAGTTGAATCCAAACCCTCTCTATCCTTTGCCTGTATATGGGGGAGACTGGCAATCCACACTGACAAGAGGGAGAGCAGACAGCTACGGGGGTTCAGGCACAAAGGCACCGAGTGGGCTCCCACAATGGCAAGGTTCCAGGCTCCATCAAGGACCTTCATGATGGTGTAGTTCTGGAATTCAGAATTACAGCGGGCAGCCCATTGCAGGGGTTCTGAGCATACTTTGAAATCTGCCTGTCTGGTTTGAATCAGATCCAGCATGACGAGCGTGTGATTCAGGCCAAAACTACTACCCTCAGTGAGCTGCAGGAATACTGACCACACTCAACTCATAAAGCAGCTAGGAGAGTCAAAGAAGGTGTTCAACAAAGAGCTCCTCGCACACCTAACCCCCAGTGGTGATAATTATCATTCCACTCTTCTTGTCTGTGAGAAAAACATTTCCATGTTCTTCCTCAGGGTCCTCGAAGACATCTCTTCTGCTGGAGTATACACTCTCAAAAGGGTGATACCACCAGAGTGAAGAAATCTGCCTCTGCTGTGTAATGACGCAGAGCTATACATACAGTTGTCTGTGGTACTGAAACTCCACAGGGTAGAGGTACAACCAGGAAAACATACCTTGAAAAGGCTCCACATGGGGCGACGACACAAGAAGGGCTGAGGAGCGCAGGGCTTGGTGGCCCTCTCCTTGCTTCCTCCGAGTCCTTCCTCTTCATTTCACAGCCACTCCTAGAGTGGCTACTCTCTCCAGATATGGTTTAAAAAAACAGAGATTTTTAAACTTCCTGAACAAAATCTAACACTGCAAGCCAGAGGTCCTCAATCTGGGCTGTACATCAGTCACCTCTGCACATTCTGAAAGAAGTGGTCTCGTCCCCAGTTTCCAAAATTCTGGGTCTGAGCAAAATCCTGAATATCTGGGATTTTAGTTTTAGTCCGGTTTTCTTCTAACTGCACAGTTGATTTTGACAAACACAACCATGTTTTTAAGAAAAAAAAAAAAAAAAAAAAAAAAAAGGTTTCCAAAGCATTGTGACAATTTGGTTAGTTTAATATTGATCCATCTCTCTCATGTTTGAACATACAATCTTCTATCCCTGTGCCAACCTGAAGAAACCTAATGCCTCAATTCTGAACTAAGGCTGGAGCAGGGGGAAAAGAAGATTAGCTCAGGTGTCAAGGAAAAAGCTGTTTTGGAAAAGCAGAACTCCATTACACAGCCCCAGATGCGCCTCTCATTTCACGGCTGCTTGACTCCCCACCCAAGTCCCTATCAAGACCCAATGCTACACAAAATCCTCAGCCTCCGGGCATGTATTTATGTCTCTTCCCCTAAGATGATGGGAAGTTGAGAAGAGGCCTACGACTTCAACTTGCCTCCATCTCCACAGCCCTGGTGCCCACATCCATGTCCTGGTTTGCCACATAACAGCTGTGGTCCCAGGCACTCTACTAATGGCTGGAGTTGCACCCAAACATCTTATGGGGAAGACTGGCAATTCATGTTGAGTTGTGGTCATTTTACCCCCTGGGTGTGCTCATTTCTCACCCTGCATTTCTTTATAGAACTGAGGACACCTAATCTAAGGACGCAAACAAAGAAATTCTCCCATATATCCTGAATCCTCAAAAGGTTTATCTCCTGAGGTTGGGCCAACTAGGCCCCTCCTAGGCACTCCCATGTATCCTATGCACAGTTACATAGCACGCACACAAGGCCTGTTCATTTGTCCACTGCCGCCTAGAATGGGTTGGAGGACCAGAAGTGCAAGTTCATCACTGGCATCCACAGCCAAATGCCCCTCTGCTTCTTCTGAAGTGTTTGATGAATGAAAGCAGCTGCTACCGGTGGCATCTGAAGTACCCGTCCCTATTTTCCCAGCCTTAGTTGTAAACCAACTGAGAGGAAGGACTCAAGTTGATGAAGATCAAAATGTCATCTTTGCTACTGATGGAGCTGCAGAAAGAATGAGGCTTTGATAAGCAGTGACGAAGCCTTTCCTGATAATGAAACCCAGTGACAGACAGACTTAGCTACATGGAAACCAAGGGACCTCCTCCTGCAGTGCTGCCTCCATGAACCATAGCACAAGGGCTGGGGATGCAGCTCAGTGGGTGGAGTGCTTACCTCCAATGCACGTGGACCTGGGTTCAGTCCCCAGTACCACAAAACCATAGCACAGAAAAGAAGACCAGAACCTGTGCTTCTGGAGCAGCCAACTCCCAAGAGGAAGAAAGTGCTGCACTACATCCATCCAGTTCTTTATTTCAAACCCAAGTGAGCAAGTCACACCACCACCCAGGAAGGAGTGGAATGAAAGGGCAGAAAGATGGGAGTGTTTAGGAAAAGTCCTACTCAGGGAAATATGAAGAGAGAGGAGCAAGGTCTCTCCTTCCAAAGGGCTAAAGAGTCCCCTGGGCCTACCTCCCCCTCATTACTTGCTCCCTCTCTCCCTTCCTCCTCCTCCAGCAGTCACTGGTCCTCCTGAGCCTCTGAAGGAGACCGTTTCTACAGGATTGCACAAGGCCACAGTCCTGTTTGCTTCTCTCCAGCCCCACTAGTACTTCTGAATAACTGATCTTCACCTCCTAAGCCAGACAGCCTCCAATGCCAGCTGTGATGCTCAGCAGCACCGCTCCCCTGCCTGTCATCTGGGGGCCTCCACATCATTCTCCAGTGTTCACAAGGACCCTGGGATGTGGTTTCACAATCTTCTACTCCATGTCAATTCCTGAGATTACACTAAGGGATCTCAGTTCCTGGCCTGGCCACAAAGCTCCTAACTCCTCCCACTGGTGACTGCTGCCATAGCTCTAACCCCGTCACACCCTCCAGTTAACTACTCCCTGAAACACACCCCAAGACCAAGTTCTCACTCGCTCCTTCCAGTTCTCCTGCACTTTGCACTTACAAAGACCGTCAGTGTTCCTTCTACCTCCTTTCTTCTCCAAATGGTTTAAGGCCTTAAATTCACTACCTTCCTCACCTCGTAACACATCAGAGCTGAAAAGGCACGCTGAAGTAGCTCCCAGTTTTCGTCCACTCTGCTGTGCATCCCAGAGCAACTACCATCTCATTTTGTTTTGTTTTTTCTTTTCAGTTTTTTTCCTGACATAAAATCAACAAATTTAAAATTTTGGGGGGCAAGGGGTACTGGGAATTGAACTCATGGGCACTCTACCACTGAGCTATGCCCTCAGCCCTTTTTTCTTTTTTCATTTTGAGACAGCATCTCACTAAGTTGCCAAGACTGGCCTTGAACCTGCAATCCTCCTGTCTCAACCTCCTGAGTAGCTGGGATTAAAAGAACACCCCTGACCTAGCTGACAAATTTAAAGTTTATATATTCAAAGTATACATCATGATTTGCTGTGTGTATATGCATGAAATGATTACTACAATCAAGTTAGTTGACACACCCATCACCTCACACAGTCACCAGGGTCTATTATACTTAAGATCTACTCTCTTAGCAAATTTCAATTATAAAACACACTATGATTAACCACAGTCACTAAGCTATGCTAAATCCCCTGAAATTATCTGTTCATTTTATAATAGAAAATTTGTACCCTTTTGACCAATATCTCTTATTCTTCGTATCATCAGGACCTCCAATATGATGCCCAACAGAAACTAGGAGCTTATTAAATGTCTGAATTCAACTGCCAAAACATGAAAATTTAGAGAAGAATATTAATGGTTTAGTTATGAGGTGTCCCCCAAAAGCTCATGTGTGACACAATGCAAGAATTTTCAGAAGTGAAATGATTATAGGTTATGAGAGCTGTAACCTAATCAGTGGATTAGTCAACTGATGTGGATTAACCTGGCAGTAACTGTAGGCAGGCAGAATGTGGCTGGAGGAGGTGGGTGACTGGGGTTTATATTTTGTCTGTGGTGAGCTGAACTCACTCTCTGCTTCCTGACTGCCCTAAGCTGACAGCTTTTCTCTGCCACAACCTTCCACCATGATTTTCTGCCTCACCTTAGGCCCAGAGCTATAGATTCAGCCAACCATGGACTGAACCTTTGAAACCATGAGCCAAAATAAACTTTTCCTTCTTTAAGTTGTTCTTCTCAGGTCTTTTGGTCACAGTGACACAGAGCTGACTAAAACAGATGTTTAACTTGTGAAGTGAGAGAAGTTTTCTTACCTACTAGTGTGAAAGTTTTCTTTAAGAGTTTTAAAGAAATCAACATAATAGGTCACAAGAATGGATGCCAAAATCCAGAATCCAGAATGAATATTAAGTCTTGGAAGAGGTTTCTCCCTTTTCTCGACAGTTGTAGAAGTTCCTGCAAATAAGGGAGATTTCAACTGAAGTTACTAAGTTTCTTTAATGAATTTTTAAATTTATTCTAATTTGGTATATATGACAGCAGAATGCATTTCAATTCACATTACACATATAGAGCACAATTTTTCATGTCTCTGGTGGTACACAAAGTAGAGTCACACCATTTGTGTCTTCATATATGTACTTAAGGAAATGTCTTTCTCATTCCACTGTTTTTCCTACCCCCATGCCCCTTCGAGTTACTATAGTTTTTATGAGGAAAAAGGTGACTATTGTAAACCAAATAAAGTCATTCCCTATAGTCTTCTAATAACAGTAATCACTCCAATTACAGTACCAAATCCTTCTGTAAAATCAAGATATATATTTTTTGCAAAAATAATTAACAGAAGGCTACTATGTGTTAAAATAGCCAGTTATTTTCTATAAATGAATTTTGAAACCAAATTAACACTCTCATCATCTTTCAGATATGATGCCACCCAGAAGCACAGGAATTTTAATACTGTTTTTCCCATTTCCTCTAATAAAGTATCAGTCCCATTAATTAGGGAAAAAATGCCAAATGTAAATGTCACCGAGTACAAAATGGACTTCTGATTTTTCAAGAAAACGGTTTATAACAAAGTGTTGTATTTTAAACCACCACCACCTTTTGAGGCAGCTCAACCATGAAAAAGATTACACCAGAGCTCCAGTCCCGCACATCACTGTCCCAACAGGTGAAAGACAAGTGATTTCTCCTATCTGGGAACCAAACGGAAAGGTGATTCTGACACCAAGGCTCTCTTAAGTTCCCGTGAGGACGGCTATTTGTGAGGCTGTGGGCAATCCTGGGGTGGGGCGGGGCGGAGGGACTGTTCATAAATACAGACTCTGGCAGCCATTCTCAAAACTATTAAATCACGCTTGGGCATGATGAGCTTTGTGCTTGTTTCAAAACGCTACTAAGTGGGCAGCTTTACAGCCTGCGGGATAAAGAGGTCCAAAGGAACTCTCAGTTTCTCCTATGCTCATCCCCAGTCTGGCCAGATGACCACCACTACCGATTCCTAACAGGCACCACAGGGGCTCCGTTTGGTGTCCACCTGGTGTCACCCCAGGGGCACTAGCGGGCGCCGGGGCTCCGGGTACCAGGTGCAGCCACAGGCCGCCCAGGCCATCCCCGCTGCCCGCGACGAGCAACGATGCGGGGGAACACTTCGCACGCGCGTCCCTGTGTGCCGGACCAAGGGCGTTTCTCGGGTAAATTCTCAAGACTCAGGACCTGCGGGTGGTTTTAATCTTAACGGATATTTCCGAAACGGGTTCCAGGGCATCCTGCGGCGCCGTGAGGAGGACGCGCAGACCACCGGATGCCGCGCGGCGTCCACGACACTCCGCGGGCACAAGTGCCCGCTGTGCGGCCAGGTGGGGCGCGGAGCTCACCCCGCACCGCGTCGCCCTCGCAGTCCAGCCGGGTCTCGGCGCCCGGCGGCAGCAGATAACGCCGCCGCAGCTGCTCGCGGGCCTGCGCGACGTCCATCTTGGCGCCCGAACGCGGCGGAAGTGACGTCGGAGCACTTCCGGCGCTGGCTCCACGGGCGAAGTTTCCCACGCCGGGCGCGGAGACTGTGGTGTTGCAGTCTTTGCTGGTGAGAGTTTGAGGCGGAGTTGGCGTCTTCGCGTCTGCGCCCAAATCTGCAGGCGTGGTTTGAATTTTAAAACAGTACTGAGCTTTCCTGGTGTCTACACGACTAGTTTCCCGGGTGTGCGCCGATCTACGGAAACCCCGAAGGACCAAGCTTATCGATGCCTCGGGATGCGAGGCAGGTGTGGCGCCCCTCCTGGTCCGCCAGTGCCCAGACGTGAAAAATGACAGTCCAGGCCTCGGCTCTCAGTGTCCCCCGCATGCCGCCCCTGCCACGTACACACTCCTTCCCTCGCCTCCTCTCCAGGTCTCCTGCTGGACCTGAAAAGGGTTTAAGGCAGCCCCAGGAGGAGGAAAGGACCCTTGGACCGCATGCTGAGGAGTCCGGATGCGGCTGTCCCTGTGAAACCGCTTTTTACCATGACGAGTTCTTGCTCCCCGAACGCTGAAGAATAACACCGCTGAAGAATAACACCGAAGAAGCACTCCGAGGCAAGCGTAGAGGGGAAAGTGGACAGCTTTATTTAAAGGATAGCAAAAGACTTCCCCCAGAGGGAGAAGGGGACCCGGAAACCAGGAATCCAAAGGGAGGAGAGGCTTTCTCCCTTTTATATCTGAAATATTTCTTTGGTCCTTTCATGATCTCTATTTCTGTCCTGCCTGGGACAGGAATGTCAAAAAGATGTGACACCTGTGACACCACACCGGAGGGCCCACGGTGGGTGTGAGATTTACGGGAAGGGTTTAGGGCTAGTTGATTAACATCTCCGTTTGCTGGGAGCTGTTTCATTAACATTCCATAAGATGGGCCCTAAACTTGGGAACATTAACCATCTTATCTCCCTTAGAGTTGCTCTGTGTTTTTCCAGGACTCAGTCTGACTCCATTTTCCTTATGGACTCCATGTTCTTTATGATACTCGATGTTAGACCCGATTTGCCTGACGACACTCACTAACTAGCTTTAAACCTGGCTTCACCTGCACCAGTGACCTGCGAAAGCAGGATGCAGACCGAACCGTTCAGCCACAGCACAGAGTTGTGCTCCTAAAAGAACAACTCCTTGAAGTTGCTTTTCAGACGTAATGTTCCACAAGCTACCCTAAGGAGCATGAGGCAGTGTGACCAAGAGGCTAGCTTTGCTTCATTTTAATATTAAAATCTCCACCGTGGAAGAACTTAAGCCTCATTTCCATAACGTGGGAGGTGTTGTTGGACGCCTGCACAGGATCTTCCTGCACGTGCAGGCCAGGGTGCCTCTGCCCTCCTGCACGTGCATCCCTGCCCAAGCAAGCTGCAACCGCCAAGCCTGGCCTCTGCAGGCGATTCCACACTGTCTCCTTATTTGCTGCAAATAAATTTTTCTCTGTTGTGACAGCCATGTTTAGTGTTCTGTTCCAATTTGATTCCCACTAATAAGTGGATCTGTGAGTCTGGTGACATTCTGACCAGTTCTATGACCTTGGACAAGCAGTGAACACCTCAGCCCGTTTCCTCTTCTGCTCAGTGGGGATTACACCTGCCTGTGGAATCATTGTGGGGTTTGGAGCATGGGTCTGCGGTGCCTCTGAGGCCCCTCCTCACTGCTTGGGAAAATTTTTCTCATCTGTACTGTGGAAATTAAATAATCTTCCCAGAAAACTGCCCTTTCCCACCACTGAACACCTATGAACCATGTTTCACTAGTTCACAACTTTTTCTTCATCAATAATCCTATTCATTATTCTCCCACCCTTTTCCTCTGAGTTATATGCTGAGATTTATGCTTAACCATTCAAACTTTTACTGAGCACCTGCCTAGAAAGTAAAATTGGAATTAGGGGGCATTCTTTAAGATCTTCTATAAGTTGTAGGTATTTCCAAAAAGAAATAAAAGGAGTTCCTATCAATTTATTTTTGTTATTTCTTTGGTCTTTCCTTGCCCTTTAGAGTGAAGGATTTAATAGCTAGGCAGATCATACAGCTTTTCTAAACAATATCTCCTTTTTCCTTTTTTTTTTTTTTTTTTCTCTCTCTCTCTCTCTCGCTTTACTTTCCAGGGTCCTAAAGAACTAGATCCATCTCTTCTTTGTCCTTCCTTCTTTCTTTCTCTTGTACAAGGTTAGAAGTCTTGTTAACAGGAAATAAATTCTTTCCATCAAATACAGCCTTCTGTTGATTGTCTCCTCAAAAAAGGGTCAGCGCTGGGTCTCTCTTGTAACCAAGTAGTCCCAAGAGCATCACAACAATTCCAGGGTTTCCATACATGGTATGCTCAGGTCAGATTAGGTATCCTGTTTGGTGGTTTCAGGGCCTTTCTATTTGGATCTGAAATCCTTCCTGCATTTCCCCACCTGATATTTTAAATGGCATTATTTGCACACCATATTCATGATACTTAAAAGCAGTTTGGAAAAAATCCAACTGTTAATGCCCACATCTTCTTTGTTAGGATCCATTAAGTCAGCTCATCAGTGTGTGTATTGTGGCACCTTAATTATAGCCATGTGATATCAGATTGCTATCAATGAAGAAATTTTCATTTTCTTTCTTTCTTTCTTTCTTTTTTTTTTTTTTTCTTTTGGTACCAGGGATTGAACTCAGGGCCACTTGACCACTGGGCCACATCCCCAGCCCTTTTTTGTATTTTATTAGAGACAGGCTCTCACTGAGTTGCTGAGTGCCTCGCCATTGCTGAGGCTGGCTTTGAACTCACGATCCTCCTGCCTCAGCCTCCCAAGTGCTGGGATTACAGGCATGCACCACCACGCCCAGCTAGAAATTTTCATTTTCAATGGGCATTACTTGGAGGGAAAGTGAATTTGACAATGAACTTTGCTGACCTCTCCTTAGCAACATGGTTAAGTCCAAGGTGTTTATAAACCATTGAATCCTCTCTTTGTCCCTGTGGGTTCTTGGGCAGCTTATTTCATTGTCTAAGCATTAGCTTCCTCATCTGTGAAGTGGCAGGTACCAGAGTGAGGAAAGACGTACAGACTGTCCGGTGCCTGGTGTGGAGTGGGCCTCCGGGCAGTGGCAGCTGCCACTCACTGCTCCTTCACTTGCTTTCCAGGCCTCCAGGATCTGGAACCGCTTGCTTCCTAACACGTATTCCCTGGTCTCTGGACTCTACTGCTCTGTTCTTGTCACTCTCCCAGGAATAATCAAGCCTAATAGTCATTTTCATTTGGTAGGAAAATGTCCTCTCCCAGTTGACTGGGAGGAACAAGCCTGTGTTAGGATCCCCCCAGTGCCTTGCAAACACTGGGCCCATGGGGGAACTCCATGCCCTGCTTCTACTTTGGCCCTTGATGAAGGCTAGCCGGTCTTTATTGTGGATATGCATGTGTCCACCCTGAAGGGCAAAACATCAAACCGGGGACAGCCGTGCAGCCAAAGGATTTATTTAACAGCCTTCGTGGCTGGTAGCAAAAACCGGAGAAGAGGTGCTCTGGTCAAAGGTCAAAGAGGTGGGAGAGGGGAGTCAGGGAGAAGGGAGTGTGCAAGCTCTGGTGGGAGAAGGGAGTCAGGGAGAGGGTAGTGTGCAAGCTGGACAGAAGGTGGGTGCTTGGTCGCACCGGCTAGGATCTCTGGAGCTGTCGGCTAAAGCAGCTGCTGTCTGGCTGGAGGCTGGAGCTGTCAGCTGGGAGTGGCCGTGGAGCTGGAGGCGATGGGTCTGGAGCTGTCGGCTGGGGCAGCTGCTGTCGGCTGGAGGCGATGGGTCTGGAGCTGTTGCAGTGGGGCAGCTGCCGTCGGCTGGAGGCGATGGGTCTGGAGCTGTTGCAGTGGCTTCCTCCTCTCTGCAGCGACGAGCCGATGTATCTGTCTTCCTCCTCTCAGCAGCGACGAGCCGATGTTGTGTGTCTGTGTGTCTCTCTCTGTCTGATCTGAGTCTCTCGAACAGGGCCTTATATAGGGATTTCTGGTGGGGGGTGCACTAGAGCAACCCCAACACCATTGGCTCTTTGCCCATAGAACAGGGCGACCTTTAAGCCTATTGGCTCTTGCCTGGGGAAAAGAAACACTCTGCTCGGGGAAGGAACACCCTGTCTGGAACATCTTGTCCGGAGAATGAAACAAGGTTGCTTCTCTTAGGGTGTGGAAAACTCTGAGGGGGGAGGGTAACCTATCTATCACACCCAATATTCCTTCTCCTGAGAAGCCACTTTTCCTCCTTTCTGCTCAGTGCTCAGGAGGCTGGCCCTGTCCTTCAGGAGGGCACATAACCCAAACCTGACCTCTCATTCCCCGAGACTTAGGCTGGGGATCAACACGACCTTCTCTGTTGCTTTGGTCTGGTGGATTGTGAGGGCGACTTGGGACACAGGTGGGGAGCCCACCTATGCAGGGAGCTCTGAGAGGCCAGGCACAGGGTCTTCGTGGCACTGTTTCTACTCCTGCATCCCACTCGGTCCTACTCAGCCAGGTAAGAGCGTGAGCTCTGAGTCCCTTTGCTGGGCTGCACATTCCTGGCCCTGTCACTACTGTCTGACCCTACCCTGTGCTCTCTTTTGCCTTACCTTCCTCACAGGCAACATGGGGCTTAGAATAGTGCCTTCCGGAGCTGGGGTGGTGGCTCAGCGGCAGAGCGCTCGCCTCGCACGTGCGCAGCCCAGGTTCGATCCTCAGCACCACGTAAACATAAATGCATTCCATTGTGTACAACTAAAGTAAATAAATAAATATTTTTTTTTTAAAAATAGTGCCTTCCTCGGAGGATTGGGTAAAGATTACAAGCAGCACTACATACAAAGTGCTCAGGCCAATGCCTGGCCCCTGGAAAGCTCTCAAGAAATCTCTGCTGAAAGTTCACAGGTTTTATAACATCCCTCTTCCTCCCGAACAAATGTTAAGTGATGTTCTGTTACTTGCCAGCCTGCGACCAGATCAGTAGAGCCCCGTTCTTTCATGGTGCCGTGTAGCTGCCACAGTGACCCCCAGCTGGACTGTGGGCACCCCCAGGAATGAGTTCAGACATGCAAAGCTCTTAGAAAAATGTGGCGGTGAAAAGTGCTCAGTCAATGCTAATGTATGTCACTTGGGATACTGCCCTTCACACCAGAGGAAAAAACAGTTTCCAAAAACTCACTTGCATAAAAATGCAATGAAACAGGTGATTCTCTTTATGCATAGCTCTAAATGATTTCTCTGATAAAAAGCTATAACTTTGGAATTACAAGTTTGAAGATGTGAACTTTGTAAGGTTTTTTGATCAGTATTTTCAGACAAGCTCCAGAAAGGGTTTACTTCACATTCCCACCAGCAGAGGGCAGAAGAAGCCATCTTAGGCATTTGTACCAAAAACAAGACTATTAAATTGGGCCGATATCTGATTTTAATATGCTTTGTTGTTATTGTTAACAGAATTTTCACATATTGGTTACATATACTTTTCCTTTTGGGATTTTTCATCTTTGCTTATTTTTATAGGCCAAGGGTATCTTTGAACATCAAAAAAATGCAAGTATATATTTTCCAGCTTGTTTTAATCTGATCATCTTCTTATCTAAGTTTCGTTTTGCTCTTCACTTCTAAAGAGGGTGTGAATGGCTTGCTGATTCAGTAAGAATGAGGTGGGAAAGTGTGGTGTCCCCAAGACTGCTCAGAAAGCATTAGTGAACAGCAGTTCCCCTTAATCTATGGCTTTCCTTTTGGTGATTTTATTTATCTAGGGTCAATCATAATCCAAAAATATTAATGGAAAATTCTAAAAGTAAACAATTCACAGCTTGTACATTGTAGCATCATCTAGCTTCACCTTCTTCCTTCCCAGAATGTGAATCATCCCTTTGCCCAGAGTATCCACACTGTATGCACTACCCACCCTGTGGCTGGAGAGAGAGAATAGCTGCAGCCATGTAACTTGTTACAATATATTGTTGTAATTGTTCCATTATTAGCTATTGATAATCCCTTACTGTGCATAATTCATAGACTAAACTTTATCATAGGTATATATGCACAGAAAAAAACATGGTATATATAGGTTGCAGTTCCAGGCATCGCATGAAGGTCTTAGAGCGTATTCTTGGCAGATAAGGGGGGACTGCCATATGTCACTTAGGGCTGTACTGCGTAGCAGATATCACTTGAACACTCTTCAAGTGAACCTAGTTATTCCCAGCCCATTTATTATTCAGTTAGCTGTACTGGGAGAGGTTATATTTTTAAAAATATTTATTTATTTGCTTTCAGTTGTACACAATGCGTTCATTTTTACGTGGTGCTGAGGATCGAACCCAGGCCGCGCGCGTGCTAGGTGAGCGCTCTACCGCTGAGCCACAATCCCAGCCCCTGGGAGAGGTTATTTGTACCACAGCTGAAACCAACTTTGACCAGTGTAAGCAAAATAATAACGACAATAATGACAACCATATTATCATGCTATGATTATTATGTTATGATAGTAATTATCAATATAATTATATAAAATACATGTACAATTTTTTAAAAAAGAAATCTGTTAGGATCCCTCTGAAGTATTCATAAGGTTGAAAGAAAGGCAGGATTTGAGTCAGGCCTGAGCAAGGGCAACGCTTGGGCCTGCAGGAACAGACTGGATCGCCCTGAGAGCACTGAGCGACTGTCGCAGGTGGGCGCCACCCCCCTTGGCCTGCTCATCTTGGCACCTGCCAGTCCTGCTTCTGGCCTGGGGTCTTTCTGGGTGCACCCTGTTTAAGCTGTGAGGTGGAGAGAGCTCTCACAGAAGGGAAGCCAGCACTTGCGGAGAACGGCCCCCGGGGAGCCCTGAGGTCCTAGGATCGTGTGCCGTCTCTGGGGTGAGACGTTGGGGGAAAGGAGGGGTGGCTCCTCTGGCTGCCGGCATGTCGGGGAGACAGCAGAGGCTGCCCTCAACTGAAAGACTGGGCTGGGGAGAGGACCACCCCTGAAGCCAGAAAGGAAAGGAGGGAGCTGGCCTAGAGCTTGGAGGCCAGGTAGGCCAGGACCCGTGACTACTGAAGTGTCCCCAAGCACTCCTGGGATTGGCTGTGTGGTCATTCTGGGAGCCACATTTGGGCCCACTGAGTTCTGTGGGAGGACAATTCCTTTTGCTGAATTGCGGCTGCTCGAGTTGTGAGCTGCTCTGGGGCTGGCAGACCTGAAGGAGAATGGAGTGTGCCCTGGCTGACTGCCCTCCCACATGCCCAGGGTCCAGGCTGTTCATGCCAGTCTTGTCGTTGGCATGACGTGATTATTAGTGCCTAGAGCTTGGTTTGTCAATGGTGTACATGGGATCAAATAAAAGAATCTCACTTTCCCCCTTTCAATAAAACCCCATTTTTTGTGGTACTGGGGATTGAACCCAGGGGTGTTTCACCACTGAGATGCATCCTTGGCCCTTTTCATTTTTTTAAATATTTATTTATTTGTTTTAGTTGTACACAATGCCTTTAGTTTTACGTGGTGCTGAAGATCGAACCAGGGCCACGCACGTGCTAGGTGAGCGCTCTACCTCTGAGCCACAACCCCAGCCCCGATTTTTTATTCAGAGACAGTCTTGCTATAAGTTGCTGAGGCTGGCCTTGAACTTATAATCCTCCTGCCTCAGCCTCCCAAGTTGCTGGGGTTACAGGCTTGAGCCACCTGCCTGGCTATACATAACCCCATATTTTTGAAGCTGCATGCTCTACCTTATGTTATCATCCATTAAAACAAATGAATCAAAGCTATAGTCCAGTGTTAGGTGCATGCTTAACACGTATGTACAAGGCCCTGGGCTCAATCCCCAGCACACACACACACACACACACACACACACACACACACACAGGAAGGAAGTGGGGAGCTTTCTGATCAATATGACCCATTGTAGAAACCACCTAGAAATCCCTGGCCTGGACTTTTTCTTTTTTTAAGGAGTATCTTTTTAATTATCTTTTTAAGTCATCTGTACTAAGAAAGACAAGCAGGAACAAGGAATCCTGACCTAAGGAAAATTCTGGCCAGGATAAAAATTGTAAGATACCAAAGAGACACCAGAGTTCAAACCAGTCTTGATTCTGCTACTTACTGTGTGACCTGGGCAGGTCTCTTGAGCTCTCTGCAGCACCTCATGAAATGGGTCCCACTACTGGGGTTTTACGAAAGGCTTTGTGACACGCGAAAAAGGCTTAGCACCCTGTGGCATACAGGAGGGGCTCCAGGGTAGGCAATGTTACTACTCTAAGGTGGAATCTCGGCCATGGGGAGAAGCAGGCCAAGACAGCGTGAGGTCAAAGCCATGGCCGCAGCAGCCGGTGGCAGCAAGGTGACCTCAAAGGCCTGAGGCTGGCAACTGAGCCAGAAAGAAGAGGTCAGAAAACAGTGAAGAGACAGAAGGATGAACACCATGGCCCCCGTTTAGCAAGCACCTGGCAAGCATTCTCCCTTCAGTCCCCCCAGCAACCCCGGGCGGTATTGCTGTTGCGATTCCCGTTTATATATAAGGAAACAGAGGCACAAGCTTTTTATTATGGACTCTTGAAATTGCCTCTTTAGTGGTCTAGTTGTGACTACTGAATGAACACAGAGTTTGTGAGTTTAAAGGTTTTTGCACCACAGTCTCCCAGCTGGTAAAGTGGGGGGAACTGGGGTTTGAGCCCCAGCTCCTGGCCACCATGCTAGCTGCCTCTCCTGACTCAGTGGGATCTCAGGACACAGGCACAGGGACGTCAGAGAGGCTGGGCCCTCCTTGCTGGACCCGGCTCCATGGTGCTGGACCACCTCCATCTGATTAGAAGACACCAAGGGCTTCTGATCCCTTCAGTGTCCCCGGGGATTGGTTCCAGGACCCCTCCCCTGTACCCAGCTCGGGTGCTCGAGTCGCTGGTATAAAATGGCATAGTACTATTTGCACACACATCCTCTTCTCCCATGTGCTGAGGTCATCCTTAGATCACTCCTAACACGTCAATGCTGTTGCACTATCTTCCTACTGTGTTGTGTAGGGCACAATGACAAGTGTGTACGTGTTCAGGATTGTGTATTTTTTTATTTTCTTGGACTAGTCTGGATCCCTAGTCAAGCCTAATCCACTGAGGAGGAAGCTGCAGTACACAGAGGGCTGTACGTACTGGCCTGTGGCCCCTTCGCCCCCAGACCCATGGCACATGCTGCTCATCAATCCCAGCATTTCTTTCCTATGAGCCAGGTCCAGGCCTCAAAATCCTGAAGCACACTAGAAAATCAATGCCAACTGGCCAGCATTGACAGGTTCTTTGTGGCAGTGGGCCTGGGATGGCAGAGGGTGGAGCAGGGTGCAGTGGTGGGTCACGACAGGCTTGCTTTCATGCCACTAGGAATCTGTGTGCGTCCCCTTAAGAGACTCAGCAGCTGGCCATCTAGAGGTACTGGAAATCACAAGAGTGAGTACGCGTGCGCACACGCAGACTCTCTCTCTCTCTCTCTCTCTCTCACACACACACACACACACACACACACACACACACACACACGTTGAAGATTCCCAAGGAATCCATGTCAATCTTAGAAAGACCCAAGTGTTACAAGTTGGCACTAAGGGACGAGTCTCCCCACCACACATGGGTCTATTGAACTGTGTACCTCCTTTGGGCATCACCCCAATTTTACTGTCCTAGCCTGAGGATACTGCTGGCCTTCAAATTAAAGGAAAACAAAACAAGGGGGAGAAAACCCCCATTTCTCCACATGGGCAGTGGTGAGCAGAGTGCCTGTCTGTGGGGCACAGGATGACGGTCCCCTGAACCCCAGACCAGCACTGCGGTGCAGCTGGATAGAGGTAGAGGCCCTGGATGGAGGCAGAGTGAGGCCTGGGGGTTGACACGGCCTCTGGCACAGAGCGCCCTCAGGGTCCAGTGGCTGCTCTCACTGCCTTTTTTTTTTTCTTTTTTGATCTTTTTTCTTTTTAGACTGCTGCCCCATGATTCCCTAACTCCCACAGCAGCAGCAGGCCAGGGGCTTCCGTAAAATATGGACACATCAGGCAGAAACAGCACCAGGCGCTCAGCAAACCCGCACCACCTCCCCAGCATCTCCACCGGAATCGCGTAGCAGCGCGTGCTGAGAGGCTCAGGGAATCTTATGCAGGTACACCTTGAAATTGAGAAACTGCTTTGAGCTTAACTTCTGAAAACTGCAAGAGAGAATGAAGATCACGCTGAGCTGTAGAAAACCTCCCTTCCCGTACAGCAGCAGCCGGAGTGGGGCTATCCTGTGACACTCCCGTTAGTCTCTGGATTCAAACTTCGTGCCAAATTCCGGAAGCCATGCTGCTCAAACCCACCCAGCAGGGCTGGATCTTCACCTCCCTTTGATCTGCAATGAAGAAATCTAATATATGGCCCACTGCGGGCCTCCAGAGGTCAGCCGGAGGTCACTAGGAAGGGGGAAGGGGGCGTTTCAGGAGCTCACAATCGCTGCTCTGTGCCCCGACAAAGGCCTGACCTCCTGAGCCATGGCTGACCTTTAAACTCCCACAAACATATGTATTTACTCAGCAATTACAATCTGCACTACCAGAGGGCGGCTTAATCACTCCTATTAAAGGGAAGAAATTAAAGCTTGCCAGGATCCCATAACAAAAAATCCAAAGTAGCATTTACACTCAGAAGAAAACAGAGAAGCCTCTTTTCACCAGTGTATGTGCTTTTTTCTCAGAAATCCTCCTTGTTCTATAAAGTGAGGGACAGTTCTAACTCAAGCTCAGCCCTAAAATTACAGAAGCTAAAAGTCCAATGAAGTCTTGAACTTCCTCTCATGTGAACAGCCCTGTGGTAGCCTGGCTAAGTGCGTTCTATACTGTGAGGCCTGCAGTTGTCTTGTTTTTAGCATCACTCAAGACTGAACTCTGCTGGGAGAACTTGAAAATACCTTTTTCATCTGTCTTATAATCTAATGGCAATCCAAGCAATGACGCTTGACAGCTTTGAATAACACAGCTACTTTGAGAAGGTTGACTCAAAAATGGATGTCTGAGAAATGTTAGATTTGGGGGTACCGTCCCCTCCTTATCTGGAAGTAACACTGCAAACTGGTAGAAAGCACAAATTTGATAAGAGCTGAAAGGTACCCTGTGACTCAGGGGCGCCACTCCTGGGCATGCACAGTAGCAGTGGAAAGTACGTGCCCAGGTGTGCCAGACGTAGATTCCATTAGAAATGCAGCCCCTTGTCGAGAGCCGGGCACGTCATCAGCGGAATGGATCCCTACTGCACAGCAACGAAGCCAGCGTGGAGCCGCAAGATCCCAGCTACTCGGGAGACTGAGGCAGAAGGATAGCAAGTGTGACACCAGTCTGAGCAGCTTAGAGAGACCGTGTCTAAATAAATAAGTAGAGCTGGGGATGCAGCTGAGTGGCAGAGCCCTTGCCTAGCATGAGGCCTAGGTTCAAACCAGGTACGGGGGTGGGGGCATGGGGGGAGGCATGAGCTCCTTCCTGCTGCACAGAGCCAGGAGTGAGACGGGATTTCATGGGATGTTGAATGGAAGGAACCAGAGACAAGTGGATACTTGCTTTGTGATTCCATTTACAATTTCAAAACCAGGTAAAACCAATCCAGGTGGGTAAAAGTGAGGCTGTAGCCATGCATAGGCATAGCTTAGTGGTAGCTGACCGGTGTGTGCCCTTTGGGACGCCCGCTGAGAGGCACAGACAGTAGGAGGGGGTTGGTTTCAACGTGAACATCAAACGCCAACAGGTCTGCATCCAAAGACTCACTCGCGTGTGTGTTCCACAGCTGTGTCTTTGTCCTGTTAGACACTGACCGTAACCTAGGTCGTCACTTCAATGCCAAAGTGGGTTTCCTTTAAATGTGGCCATGCTGCACGGTGTGGCCACACGGTTCTCTGCTGCAGCTGGGTCATCTGAAGTGTCCTAGGCAGGAAGAAGCAAGGGGCCAGGCCACTGGCTCCTAGGATACAAAGCTCAGCTTGGCCTCACGTCTAGGCTGGCATATGGTCCCATTCAGGACCCTTCACCTCATGCTGCCCCCCACGGAGGCGGGGGACACAGGTAGTGACACAATATGGAAAAGACACCCTCGCACACCATGGAGGCAACGAATAGCCACTTACCTTTCCAGAATCACTCTGGTGGGCTTGCATGACCAACACCATCCATCCCCACCCTGTCAGTCCCTTTCTGCCCACAGTAGGACCAATATGACTTTCCCTTTTGACCTGATGCTTGTCTCCACTTCCCAGAGACCTGCGTACCCAGGACTTGGCACAGAGCTTGGCCCAGGGTAAGCGATCCAGAATGGTTTGGTTATTCCTGTGACTTAGAATGGCTCCGATGACAATGGGCTTCCCCTAGGGAACCAGAGGCCTCAGGAGTCAACCTATGTGGTGAGGAAAAGCCCAGTCAGCACACACAGAGGACAGGGCCTCTTTGTGAAGTCCCACCGCACACCTGTGATCAGTGTCCCTCTTCTCAAACTGACGGGGCGAGTGTTCTCATGTGTACCTGCTCTGTTGCCAAAACCCAGTTTACTGGAACGAGAACAGGGATTAACTACATGAACGACCTCTTGCCCACGTGTAATTCAGGAATCACTATAAAGTAACACTTTCTAATAAATGAGAAATACAATATGCTCACCTTGGCTCAGCGAGTAGAGAATTTAGAAGGCCTGTTTTAGCCACTTCTTGAAAGCTAAATGGGAAAGAGGGATAAAGGCTGAATATATTCTGAGACCGAGTGGTCACAAGGCACTGGTAGACACAGAGAATGTGCCTTCCTGTCTCAGATGAGGACAATGAGTGATCTCCAATGTCCTTCCTCGAGGTAAGGAATCTTGAGCACTACCATGTCATGGCTCTGAATTCAGCTAAAATCAAAAACACACCATTATCAACTTCATGCTGAAGCCCAGGTTCATCACCAAGACTAAAAGAATAAAACCAATGAGGAGGATCAGTTTTCAATGGAGAAATAAAGAACACAGATACACTACCAATAGCCTTAACAGATGGAGAAAGATTGGATAGCTCCAGTCTCTTAAGACTTCCTTATTCATCTGCAAGTGTTGTCTTTGAGACACTTTTTTTTTTTTTTAACCCCTAGAAATCTGTTTTGGAAGAGGCAATCAAAAGCCAGTGAGATTATCAAAAGAAATCACTTAAGACTACCTGTCAACTCAAGTTTTCACTTTGAAAGGAAAATGTGATGCTCAAAGGATGATATGAGAGCTTTTCAAAGGTATTCATGAAAACCTGCAGATCTGCAAAAATGCTATTCATTTTGACTTTACTATTTGTTCTCACAACTTCCCTGAGGTGGGTCTAACCAGAGAGCCAGGGCTGGGGTTCTGGGGAAGCCACAGTTCCCCAGAGGAGTCAACTTACTCCACTAAGAAAGCTCTCGTGACTTGCAACTCTCAAGCTTTATTTTATGGGGATAAGATGCCCCTCTGCCATCACAGTTCTGACCTCGGCAGCAGCTGGAGTCTGGCTGCGGCTGCAGGGGGCAGAGGAAGGGCAGTCTGGCCTCCTCTCTCCTGCTCACTGTTTTTCTGCCCTCTGTTTACTCACCAGAATGCCTCATGTGGCTGAAGCAGCAGCAGCATACGAGTCACACGCCTCTGTCTTTTGGAGGCTGATAAAGCCCATGTGCTCACAGATCTTGCTTGGTAAGCAGATTCATGGAAAACGGCCAGCACACACAGTGGACAAATGTCAGGAATAAGGAGAGAAAACAAAAAGCCATCAAGGTAAGACCATGGTGGCACAATGCATCCCTAATAAGTTTGGGGTACCTGAGTGCCCACCCATCAGATTAGCCTAAGGACAGGCAGAACATGGGAGCACCTAACTGGATATCCCACTGAGACTTGAGGGCACTGGGAGGCTCACACCAGTAGTTTCTAAAGTCCCTTGGAGCTTCAGGGTCATGTGTGTTGAATCCAAGTCATGCAGGCAACTGCCAAAAATTGAAGAGGGTGATCTCTGTTGCAAGGACCTTGGTGATGACCCATGCAGTGCAGTCAGACCCCAGTCAGCCCTTCCCGCCACCAAATGCAGCGTCCAATCAAGACCCACTTCATGGCATGGACCGGCAGGATCACCATGGCTATCCTTGCTTCTTCATCCTTGTGGGTTCGAGGGAACAGAGGGGCACCTCCTCCAGGCTCCCTGGAGGGCTGCTCTGCCCAGGGAAGTCCCTGCTCTAGAGCCTGGGTGACCACTAAAAAGGATGACAGAAATGAGGATTTGACCACAGAGTTAAATACATATTTTAATCTTGCCAAACTTTGCCTTAAAGCCATCACAGCAAAACTGACAAGTTTTGACAGAAAAATATCAATCCACCCACACTTGGAAACACCATGGTGACTGAGCTGCACTGTGATCCTCTGGGCCATGTTGCTCTGCACCCGTTCGTCGTCCGTCATGCTGCGAGGACAGAGGGCACACTTCTGCACCTGGGCACTAGAGCAGGCATGTCCAGGCCGGTCTTGGCATTAGCTGTGTTCAGCGTTTGTGGTCTGGGCCACCTTCTCTTCCTACTTCTCCCTTTGCTTTCCATTCATCTGTAGATTCTCACGGCTCAACCGGGTTCCCAGGAACAGCAACGATGGCGACGCTGAGTGGGTTTCAGGTTTGCGGTGTATTCGTTCATTCACTCACAACCCAAGGAACCTCCACATCCTGTTGTCCCGATGAGGAAAGTGGGGCTCAGTGAGGCTGGCCAGGAGAGGGCAAAGCAGGGTCCGACCCTGGCCTGATTCTGCAGTCTGCGTCCTTTTCAGACCAGAGCCCTGGGTTCACCGCTGCACAGCCCTGCTGAGAAAACTGGCTCAGCTGGCACGTCTGGAGTCAAGGTGGCTCCCTGGGCTCATCTCGCAGGCTCATATGGAGTCACCCTGCACCACTGTCCTCTCCCTCCTGTGGCCCTCACTCCAGTCTTGCTGTCACCTGCAGGACGAGTACCGACGATACTGGCTAAAGGGCACCAGAAGCCCCAGGTTGATAAAGGACTTGTGGGCAAAACCTACTCAATATCCAAAAGGAGGTGGCACGCGGCTCCCCTCCAGCCCATGAGCCGCGTCTCAGATCACGCTTCTGAAGCAGTCGGTCTGATGGGAGCGCTGGAGAGGAAGCGGCGCAGCCCTGCACTCAGCCTCCAGGGCTCCTTCCCTGCACGTACCACTCCCGGCCACAGTGTGTGCGGGCTCCAGCGCTACAGAGCAGCCTCCTCTGAGGAGTGGACTCTTGGCTAAACAAGAATCACCATATACAGAAGACCATTGTCACAACCATTCACAGATCAGATACTGCCGCTGACAGGCACATTGTTACAACACAGAGAAATCAAACGCACAAAAAGCCCTGATGGGAAACATGTAGAAATGATGTGGTTGAAACGAATCAGACTAAAAAGTCTGATCACAGGAGAAATTACTTTTTGACTTGTCACTGTACTACTTGGAAAATTTTTTTCCACAAGAAGTACTTTTCAAAGAACAATGACTTTTCCCACAACAGACTTAGAATTTTGGGCAAGAATATATTTTATTTTTTCATAAAAGTTTTAACAAAAATATATTTTTTTCTTAACTTAAAAATACAGCTTCAGAAAACAAGATTTGAGTTGTTGTAATTCCCTACACATTTTATAAACAGCAGTAAGAGGAAGAAGTCAACAGAATGGGCTCAGCTTCTGAGTATGAAATGCTCATTTCAGAAGCTTGACTTTGTCCTTTATTAACTTGAAGGTGGGGTTCTTGCTGACTTTCTTGTTGAAGATGACCAGGAGCTCCTCCTCACATCTGTGACGGTCACTTGTCACTGTGTAATACTGAGCTAAAACCTGAGCAAAGAAAAGCAGAAGTCAGGCGGTGTATCTGTCCTGGAAACCTACCTCAAAGGTTCTTTCAGAGTGCTGCCTGCACAGGAGTGCTCTACCTGTGAACACCGTGTTTGTGCCACAGTTGTATGTGTCATACAGCCACAAAGACAGAAACAAAGAAACCACTGCTTTGGAACAAGTGAAAGGGAGAAAAATATCCAAAACAACCATTTTCAAACATAACATAAATAAATGGAGCCACTCTTCAAACAGTCTGACAGCAAGTCCAAAATGTTGGCGCTGCCTTGGCTGATTCTATGTGGTGGGTTTGGCTCATTTCCTGCCCCAGATAGAGACAAAAGAAGCAGCTTAGAAACTGCGAGACACACACTCTTTTAGTATTTTAGGTTAAAAACACATCAGTGTACATTGAAAATAAATTCTCCCTAGCTGTTCCTGGGTGTGTTCAGACCCTGTACCTTTTTTCTTAGCTTCTTGATCGACAGCTCACCATCAGGGGCCTGTCTCAGGACTGCTTTAATAGTTCCCTTCCAGTTGAATTTACCTACAACACAAAGTAACAGATTTTGTTTTGTTGTATCACACACACACACTAAGAAAAGAAACAATTTCTGCACATCTGTTTGCTTCCCAGAAAATGACCTGCCCCTCCCATGCACAGAATGCCAAGGTACCAGGTGACAATCCCTTCATCAGGGCAAGCAGGAAGCATGGACGACCCCTCCAAGGACACGTGCAGTGAGAGGGCAGCCGGAGCACCAGCCCCAGGAGGAAGCCCTGTGAACAGGTGACTTCTGGTTTTCTCTCCTTTTTTTTGGTGATACTGGGGACCCAACTCAGGGCCTTGCGTATGCTAGGCAAATGCCTACCACTGAGCCACACCCCTGCCTTTCTTATTTTATCTTGAGTCCGGGTCTCGCCAAGTTGCCCAGGCAGCCCTCCAATTTGTGATCCTTCTCCCTCAGCCTCCTGAGCAGCTGGGATTACAGAAAGGTAACTTGTATCTCATGGAAAACAGAGATTTACCCAGCAGCCACCAAGACCTCGAGGCTGACTAAGCACAGCAAAGAGCACGCAAGGCGAGTCCCAGCAGCTTCAGAGAGAGAGCAAGGGTGAGACAGTGCCCGGCCAAGGCGCCTGCTTTGGGGCAGTGTGCTTTCCCCAGTCCTGCAAGGCACAGGCGAGAACAGACGCTGTAGCAGCAAGCACAGGCGACCCTCAGAGCAGGCAAGAAGGCAGGCTAGCACTTGTGGCCTTGCGTGTTCCAAATCTAACCTGAAGCCAGCAACCTGGAAGGCCCACGGTGAGGCCAGGACGAGCCCACAGAAGCCTGCTGTCTTGGCAGGAGCAGGAAGGAGCAGCCCAGTGAGGCAGAGACCCACACAATAACCACTCCCTCAGGCAAATGCCCCACATGGCTGTGCTCACCACACGCCCGCCAGCCACGGCCCAGGAGCCAGAGGCCAGGAGCCCTGCCTGGCACACAGGAGTGGGGGAACTGAGATTACCTCCTCCATCAGCAATCAGGAAAGAAGGCCAGCTACAGCAGGACGTTTAATAGGAGCCCACGCCTCATACAAAAACTGCCTCAAAATAGACCATGGACTTAAACCATTTAGAGCACACACTTGCAGCTTGGTGAGTCTCCCGGGCTCTCACTGCACACACGACACGTGGGGTGACGGACGGGACGCGCTCCATCTGCACACATGTGGCAGACACGGAGCCGCACACCTTCCAGATGTAAAAACTCCGTGTGTTAAAAAGGTTTGACCAACTAAAAAAGAATCAAAAATTTTTTTGGAATCTAGAGTCCTTAGTACAATCCATGAAAGGAAAAAATGACAAATTGGACTTCATCAAAACAAACATCCACTCCAAGACCAATTCCCTCAAGGGGACAAGAGGAGAAGCTCCGGGCTGAATACACAGAGAACTCTCACATCGCAACAGTAAAAACTAACAAACCAACCCCCAATCAGTCCAATCAGAAAATGGGCCAAAGGCCAGAACCAGGTGCTTCAGTGAGGAGGTAGACACAGCAGGCAGACACGAGCACCAGGGCAGGCGTCCCACAGCACCAGCAGAGAAGGGGCGGCGGAAACCAGGCGGCTGCCCTGCTCACCCACGATGGCCAGAGTGAGCGCTAGTGACGGAGCAGACGCAGGCCAGCCCGGGACCTGGAGGCATTCGCAGGTCAGGGGGCAGAATGGCACGGCCGCGCTTCCCAATCCCCACAGGTTTTTGTCTGTCTCATTTGGGGTTTTTTGCAGTGCTGGGCACTGAACCCAGGGCCTCGGGCATGCTAGGTAAGCACTGTACTACTGAAAGGCAGCCCCAGGCCTGGCAGTGTCTTTAAAAAAAAGTAAACATGCCACCACAAGATGACGCACATAGCTCTGCACCACTGGCCGTTTACACAGAGCAACTGACTTGAGCTCATGCGAAACCTGCACATAAATGTCCACAGCAGCCGTACCTACAGCAACCAGACGCCGGAAACCATCAGATAGCCTTCGAGGTGAATGGGAAAGAAACCATGGCGCATCCCTTACATGGGGTGTGACTTAGCAGAAAAAGGAATGGACTGCTGATACTGCGGTGGCCCAGAGGAGCCACGGAGAATGCTGGCGGAGGAGCCAGTCCCGGGGCCACTCACACACTTTCCAGAAATCACAGAAATGGAGAGCAGACCAGTGGCTGCCAGAGGTGGGGGGAGTGGGCGTGGCAGGGGCTCCTGTGGGCAGCAATGCCCTGCTCTGTGCCTGCATCAATGCCCACGTCTGGGATGATGGGCACTACAGGCTGTGAGGTGCTCTTGGGGAAATGCAGCGAAGCGCGCACAGCCACGTGAGCATGCTCAAGTCAAGACTCCCACACACAACTGAATGCGACTCTACAACTGCTTTAAAGTGAACTCTTCTTCCTCTGGGGATGAAGCCCATGGCCTCTCGCATGCTAGGCGAGCACACTCTGCTATTAAGCTAGACCCAGTCCAACAATTTAATTGCTAAAATGCCCACACAGTTAGGAGTGGGGCTCAAGCTAAAAGATCTAATTCAACTGGGCAGTTAAAGACCCCCACTAATAAAGCTGCAATACCCCTCTCAGTCCTTGGGCCACTCTTGGCTGACAGAATTGGGTGGGCAAACCACACAGACTTCCCAGCAAGAGGGAAAGCCTCAGGCCTGAGGACACAGGAGTATCCCATGTGCGAGGCTGCATGTAAGGGGAGCCTCGAAGGCCAGGGACTGCATTTTAACAGCACAAATCATGGCTGAGGGAGGGGGTGCCCATGGAGCTCCAGGTCAGGAGGCCACAGGAACAGACTCACAGCTAGGAAGGGCACAGCCAGGTCTGCCTGGGCCACGGGGTATTTCTAGATAACAGGAGGGCCGGCACCTGTGGCATAAGATGCATGCAGGAGACGACAGCGTCTGGGACAGATATCTGGGTCCACCTTAAATTCAAAGGCAAGACACTGCTATCATGTAGGTCTGAAATCTGGCTGTCCCCCACGAGCCCCCGTATTCAAGGCTTGGTGCTGGTGTGGAGCTACTGGAGGTAGGGAACCTTTTAAGAGGTAGGGCCTAGTGTGAGGTCTTCCTGATTCCTGGGAACATGCCCTTGAAGGCCACACTGGGACTCCAGTCTCATCCTCTTCCTTTCACTTCCTGGCCATGAAGCGAGCCACCCTGCTCCACCACACACTCCCCACCATAGGCCCAGAATATCAGGGCCAACCCACCATGGACCAAGACCTCTGAACCTGTGAGCCAAAACAAACCTTCTCTCTTCATAGCTTGACTATTTCAGATACTTGGTATAGTAATGGAAAGCTAACATACATACTTCCAATCCAGCTTAGTCTCCCTTTTCCTCAAAGACAAAGGGACAGGTACTACAATATAGACTCACAAACCCCAGAGCGCTCATTTTGCTTTGAATTCTTAGACATGCCTCTGGAGGGCATGGCCTGCCAGAAGAGCCTGATCCACCCCAAGAAAGGGGCAGCTCTGCCAGCCCCTTCCCCAGCTAAGTAGGCGTGCTTTTCAGAGGATGGGAGAGGTACCTTTGGTAGGAGCTTCATCGTCTTCTGGTTCTCCAGCCTCACAATGTCCTGGGAACTTCATCTTTTTCATCTTAGAATCTGTTTCACCTAAGTTTAGAAAAAAATTTTTAAAAAGGTTTGCATTTGATAGCTGCTACTCAGGACAGCCCTACCCACGCTAGGCCCAGGAGACCCATCCTCCTCCTCATCTCCAGGCAGCCCAGCACCATGCCTTGAATCATCCTGCACGCTGGAGAGGGGGAGTGGGGTTGGGAGGCATGGGTCAGCCGGACCCCAAGGCTTCTGCTATTCCCTCCCTGGTTCAAAGTGCAAGACTGACCACCGACGATCCCCAGAGCATGGCCACGTACTGATGGAGTGCTTCCGCTTTCTTCTTCCTGCAGCTGCCTTCATCTCGACCTTGCTGGGGTCCTCCTTGGGGCCCCTGACTCCGTTGGCCTCCTCTTCCCTCGCCTGCTTGCCCTGGCCCTTCTTCTTCTTTCCCTTCTTCCCTGCCGAGCCGTTGGCCGTGGAGGCCTTCTCCCCTTCGGCCTCAAGTTCCGCCTCCTGTCCTTTTTTGCGCTTCTTGGGCTTTTGGCTCCTTGAATTATCTTGATGGTTTTCTAATTTCAGTTCTTTCTTTTCTCTTTTTCTGTTCTTCTGCCGTTCTTCCTTCCTTTCTCTTTTATTCTTCTTTGCCTCTGCTTGCTTTTCTGTGGAGTCATTAGCCTTAGAGGAAGCTGGAATCTTGGTGGAGGTTTCTGAACGTGACTTTGCCACTTGGTTAGGAGGCTGCTGGTCTTGCCCCTTACTAACTGGCTCCTGCTTGTTAAGGAAAACCAAGAAACACATCAATATTTAATCTGTGAGAATACATATGTTCACATTATCTACAAAATGAACTGTTCAAGAAAAATGCTTTTATCACTTACCACTGTGAGCCCCCCAACAGTGAAAATACAGCAATAAAAATACCAAATGGGGGAAACTCCCCCAGCCCGTATCTCTGCATTGAAGAGATACTTCCATTCCACTTGAGACTGAAAGAATGAAGAACCCTTATGTCACCCAAGCCAGACCTTGAATTCTGCTCACTATTCATCTTTCCTTTAGGTGGGAAGACAGCACTCAGGTGTGGTCGGAATCATAGGTCTGTGTGTTTGCAGGCCTGGTTCAGTTCCTGTTCTGTTCATTACTGTCAGGAGACTAGTCAAGGCAAGTTACTTATCTGAAAATGAAAGGTAATCACACTCACCTCACCCTACTGGCGCATGAAAAAAAATGAGAAAAGACACCATGTGCCTCGTATCACGGATGCTCAACCAACCGGCCAATGGCTGTGGAGCGTTCTGAAAGCCATCAGGGGCTAGCCAAGGGACTGCTGCCACCATCACTACCAAATGAGAAGGTACCCTTGGAGGAATGGCAAGGACCCTGCACAGAACGTGAGGAACGGAGCAGGGAACCTGCCAGGCTCTAGACATGGCTTGAGCGTCTTCAAAGGCTGGTGTGCTGCACGTGTGGCTGCAGTGTGGCAGCCTTACAGAGGGAGCACCTTTGTGAGGGAGGGCGTGGCAGAAGGTGATTGGGTCACTGGGGAGGCAGCGCTGAGAAGGAATTGACGCTGGTCTCTCCAGGTGAGTTAGTTCTCTCTTGAGAGAGGGTAGTTATAACGGAGCAAGCCCAGCCCTGTGAATTCCTCTGATTTCTTGTCTTACCATGTGATCCCTTCCAAAAACACTCCTACCGTGATGCCATGTGCCATGCTGGGATGCCCTCCATCCCATCTAGATGGGTATCAGGGATACCCACCCAGGGGAGCCCTCGCCAGAGACTGAACACATGAGGATGCCTGATCTTGGACGTTCAGACTCTAAAACTGTGAGTTGAAATAAATAAGCCTCTTTTCTTTTTAAAGAACCCAGACTCAGGCATTTTATTATAGCAACAGAAAATGGACCAATACAGAACTAAAGAAAACTAAATAACTACTGGAACAAGACAGATCTTCTATCTCCTGCATTACCCAATTAAGATTAGCACACAGATCCTACATATAACATGACATTAGCACAGCTCAGCCCCATTCCCTGGTGCACTCTGAGTCCCTCTCTTTTGGGAGAGGGACTTTTGCAAGGGCAATGAACCAGATGGCTCTGGGAACCCTAAAATCTGCAGAGAAAGGCAGGGGCCAACACTCAGCTGCAAGGATACATCTAAGTCCCACCCTGTTCCTCACCAGCCAGACAATGTGGGGCAGGTTACCTACAGTTCTCCTCCTGTGGAGGACCAAATAAAGAAGGGCAGCTCTTACCAGGGTGCAAGCACTCAGACCTTACCACACCACACCTGAAAGAGCAGCACTAGGAACTTGCTCACAGTTCACAGACATAACTGCCAAGGATCATGGGAAAAGAGGCTAAGGATGAATCCGGAAATAGACTCAGGGGGAAACTTCACATCTATCCTGCAATTCTGTTCATATTTTCTGGTAAGATATTATCATAATGTGTTAATCAGCTTCCCATTATTACAATAAAAATCCCTGAGGCAATGAATTTTCTTGTGTTCCTTTTGGCTCATGGTTCCAGGTTTGGTCCAAGGTGGCGCGACCTCAGGCGAGGGTGGCACTTCATGGCAGGAGTGCACGGGGAAGCAAGGCACTCACCTTGTGAGCGAGAAAACGGAGAGGACAGGTGGGGCCATGGTCCCCTCAAGGGCATGCCCCCAATGACCTGAGGACCTCCCACCTGGCCCCACTCCCTACGGGTTCTACCACATCCCAACTCTGCCACCCTGCGCACCTAGCCACAGAGTCCTTGGTGGGGTGTCCAATGCCCAAATGAAGCACCGAGTGCCAAAGCCTTCAGTGCCAAAGCCTCGCCCTTGGTGGGGTGTCAGCCTGCCTTCTCCTTCTCCCCAGTACAGGCCAAGTCTCCAGCTGGTGCCTCGCCCTACGCCCACGCCAGCTCCACCAAGTGAAATGGCAGACGCGAGCAAACCAATTCTCTCCCGCCTCCTTTCTACCTCATGCCACGCTATCCCGAGGGTGCCCTGCCTGGCTCTTCTGTAATGGAAGAGCCCTTCCCTGCCTGCCTCCTGTCTCCTCACCACACTTACCTGGACAAGACATTAAGGGCAGCCTCCAACCCACCAGAATGTAGCTCTGCAAGGGCAGGACCTGATTATAGTGCACGTGCAGGGCCACGGCCAACCACCACGGGGGAGCAGCTGCACAGTCGAGAAGGACAGAAAAGCCCCCACCGGCAGAGTTCCAGGACAGGCATTTGACTCCTGGACAAATGAAGCCCCAGGACCTCTGGCTCTGTCCCACCAACACAGGGTGGCAGGAGGATCACTGGGCAAAGGCACAGGCAGCCCCACCCCCAGCCAGTGCTGACAGAGCTGAGGTTACCAGGGGCTGTCCACTCATCGACCATAATTTGTCACCAAAACTATTTTCTCTGCACAAACAACTCCTAAAAATTTGACTAAGCCGGGCGTGGTGGCACACGCCTGTAATCCCAGCACTTTGGGAGGCTGAGACAGGAGGATCGCGAGTTCAAAGCCAGCCTCAGCAATGGCGAGGCACTTAGCAACTCAGTGAGACCCTGTCTCTAAATAAAATACAAAAAAAGGGCTGGGGATGTGGCCCAGTGGTTAAGTGCCCCTGAGTTCAATCCCCGGTACAAAAAAAAAAAAAAATTTGACTAGAATAAGACGAGTTGGAGCCCTGCTGCTTTTTGAAAACTATTGAGTCTCCCAGCAGCATGTAAGCTCCAAGGAGGAGCAAAGTATAATTGAATTAGTGGGGGAAAATCGTGAATTAACAAACTAACACTTTTTAAAATATATCCAACCAAGATTTTCTACACGTGCATCTCACATTTAGGTCTCTCTCTCTCGCAAATCGTTTTCACTGGCAGGTGGTTGATCGTGACTGTTAGGAAAGGACCTGCTCTCCGCCAGAAGGAGGGAGACAGGTGCCCACTCAAGGCTGGGCACCCTCCTCTGCCGTAACACTCCCACAGAGGTGTCATACCTCACCCTGCATCTGAAGGCCCACCTGGCCGCCTCGTCCTTGTCCTGGTTGGTTCTCTTCATAGCACCAACACTGCGCCTCCTGAGGTGCTTTCTATTTTTTGTTGAGGACCTGGCACAGTTTAGGCCCCACAAATAGGAATAAATGGATGAGTATCACTATCTGCATTTTTTTTAGATTAGTAAAGCGAGGCTTAGAGGTCAACTAATGTACCCATGATCATACACCTGGCAAACAGCACAGCAGGGCTTCGGACCAGGTCTGTCAGAAATCCAAACTCCTGTTCTTCCCAACGCATCCTCAGCCTGAGAGATACACCAGTTATTACGTGTTAGCTGGACCGTTATCAAATGTTGGGATCAAATACCTTTCTCTGTACAATAAGGAAATCTTCCCTGCAGTGCAGTTTATTCTTTCCCATAAATGAAGACACAGAGGGTCTCTGAAAAAGAAGGCTACCTTGACCTCCAAATATAGACATTCCCATTTCATTATTACTAATTATCCTTGTCACACTGCAAATCTAAAATTAGCACTAACTTACATTGCTGGAAGCTTCAGAAAAGATACTCCACACTTGCTCCAGAATGGATTCATTATGAACTTTTAAACTGTTCTTCATCCAATTCTGTAAGGAACAAAAAGAAAAAAAAGAATCACTTATCCCACTGTGACAGGTATACACAGGTTCAGTCCCTGATGGCCACACAGCCCCCCATTCAGGAAGCCAATCAAATCCATACCTGAAACTTGGCCTTTTTCCTGGGAACGTTGTCAAAAGCGCTAATTTGCTTTAACAGTTCTCTCACTTTGGGGCTGACATTGGGTTTCCTTATTAATTCATTAATTTTCTATAAAAAAATAAAACAATAAATAACCAACTCATGATTTTCATGAAAGCCAAACTAAAAGTCCTTGCCCTGGCAAAAGAGTTCACATCTGAAGACCAGGTTCTGTATTACTGTCTATGCTTTAAAATACATTAACTTCTATTTGACATAGAACTTAAGTCCTAGAGCAGTTGACAAGAAATAAAAGGCTTCCTAGCTGGAAAGGTCAAAAGCAAAATTATCTCTATTCACAGATGACCTGTATGGAGAAATGATTTTATATGTATAAAACTCTAAACGTTCAACACAAACAACTGTTAGAATTAATAAATCTATTCAGCAAAGCTGCAAGACACAAAATCTAACCCTCAAAAATCAGGATGCCTTGGGCCCAGTGGAGCATGCCTGTAATCCCAGCAGCTAGAGAGGCAGAGGCAAGAGGACTGCAAGTTCAAAGCCAGCCTCAGCAACTTAGCAAGGTCCTAAGCAACTCAGCGAGACCCTCTCTCTAAATAAAATATAAAAAGGGGCTGGGGATATGGCTCAGTGGTTGAGCACCCCTGGATTCAATCCCTGGTACCAAAATACACCAACAATGAACAATTCAAAAAGGAAATTAAGAAACTAGCTCCCTTTATAAGAACACCAAAAAGAATAGAATAATAAAGAAAAACCAAAACAAAACAAGTAAAAGCCTTCTACACTGAAAACTATAAAACAACACTAAGAGAAATTAAAGATACAGATAAATATAAGGAGATGCTATGCTCACGGATTAAAAGAGCTAAGACAGGATGCCTGATCACAAGTTCAAAGTCAATACTTCCCAGAGCAACCTAGAGATTCAGTGCAATTCCTATTGAAACCTAGTTTAGATAAATATAAATAATTTTTTAAAAATTAATCCATCCTAAAATTCACAGGGAATCATGGGAGACTCCAAATAGCTAAAACAATTTTGAAACAATAAAAAAAAGTTTTTGATTTCAAAACTTACTACAAGCCAGGCATGGTAGCGCATACCTATAATCCCAGTAGCTTGGGAGGCTGAGACAGGAGGATTTCAAGTTCAAAGCCAAGCAACAGTGAGGCGCTAAGCAACTCAGTGAGACCCTTTCTCTAAATAAAATACAAAATAGGGCTGGGGATGTGGCTCAGAGGTCCAATGCCCAAGTTCAACCTCGCCCAGAAATAAACCTTTGCATATATGGTCAAATGATTTTCAACAAGGGCATCAAGACCAGCCCGTGAAGAATGAAAAGTCTCTTCAACAAATGGCTCTGGGTAAAGTGGACATTCACATGGAGAAGAATGCAGCCCAAGGAGCGCTGTGTGAGAACGCTAGTGGTGACCGCGGAGAAGGCAGTGACCCAACGAGAGAAAGGCGGAGAAGAAGCATCTGGAAATTTAAAACTGTCTGGAGTCAACACTGATTCCAAGCTTGGGTTCTGTCAGCCTCTACTCCTGCCGTTCCACTCAGACCTCAAATTGCTTGAGATCATCAGCCAGCATCACTGCCTTCAGGATGCGCGGTGCATGAAGGGAAAACAAAAGGCTGTCCACTGAGTGCAGGACCCTCCAGTCCAACCTAGGAGAACAAAACATACTCTGTGCCTGCCCACCAAGATGGTGTGTAGGAGTATGTGGAGAGCCCCTTACAGGTGCTGCTAAGAACCAGGAGAACCTTGATCCTTCAACTCTGATGCCACCACCTAACCATACACAGGCTCCAGATCAGCCCTTTGCATTGTCCACCATCAGAGGGGAGCCAGCCATTCCATGAGCAGATTCAGAGAAGAGGAGGCTGTCCTTCCCAACAGCCGTTCTGGAATGCCACGTTAAGGAAAGGGTGGGAGCGGAAGGATGAAGACACTGAGGACGTGTATAATACCAGAACCCACAGTCAGAACAACGCACAGGCCTGGGGAGACTTGAAAGTGGGAAGCCCTTCGTGCTGTGCGGCATCCTCGTGGTCCATCCTCGATCCCATCTGGAGGGCAAGTGTTCGCCAAGGGCAAGGACTCGTTCCTGGATGGGGTACAAGCTGCCTTTCAATAGGCACGATTGGACCATCAACCACTTGTGGCACAGAAGTGGGATACACGGCAGATTGCTACCCTGGGGGTGAAGTCAACAAGGACTCCCAGTCCACCAGCCTGGACGTCCGCCCCACCTTGGATTTGCCTTCAGCTACATGGGACAGAATGAAGGCTGTGTGGTGGCACTGGACATCATAACCACTGTTATACAAAGTATGAATTTCTTTTTCTGAGAGAGACTTTAAACTGTTTCCCCCAAACTGAACTGCATGCATGAAGTATGGGGGACTTCAAGAGGGTAATCACACTTCATCCTGCACTTAGCCGAGAACCCCTGCTCTGTTCAATTTGAGCAGCGTTTTGCCTTGCAGTTTATGGCAGATTTTTAATAAGTTTTATTATTGTTTGACTTAAGTGAAAGCAGTCTCTCAAGCTTGTCCATTAGCTGCACTACTGTCTGCATATTTAATCTTGAAAGGTCTCAACAACCTCTAAAAAAAGAGTTTTTAGAAAGTGAGGAAAACTGCCTTTTTTCTTAGTTTTCTCAGGATTATTTGAGAGGTAAAACCTAAAAGTCAGTGTGACGCTCATAAGCTTTTACCTGGTAAAATATTTTAACTAAAATCATTTATTATAAATAAGCAGCATCTTTTAAAAAGAGACTATTAATTCTAAAGTTCCCACAATTTAATAGTGACCCTGAACAAAATGCAAAGCCATATCTTGCCCTCAGCAAGATTTAGGCGTGTCTTGGCTCTCTAAATTCTCACTTATATGCACTTTTCAGACTGGACCTTGTTAAAGAAGTTCCAGCTCACCATGAGATGCTGATGCATATGCTAGTTTTTAAAACACTTTCCTGTTATTCTGATATGTAACTCTGCTCCCTCAAACACAACTCCTCATTGTCTCTGGCATTTCAAGTTATACCAACTTTGGGTCCCATTCCTTCCTCCATTAGAGCCTTGTCCCAGGTTGGCCTAATCCAGTTTAAAAGCCTGGTTCAAGTCACAGTGTGAGGGATTATATTTAGCTGAGTATTAATAGTCACAAGAAAAGTATTTTTCTCAGATGCAGTATGTCTGCATCAATTTACTGTCTCGATTTTTTATGTTTTAAGGAAGGTCTACGTTTGCTGTAGAAATTCCTTGTATCAGTAATTTAAAAATTGGTTATTCTAATTATAGCAGCATGATACAAATGACTACTCTTAAGTGTTGATAACATTTAATCTTTCAATTTATCCTGAAAAAAAATGAAATTGGATTCTTAAAAAAAAAAAAAAAAAAAACCTCCTAATTAAAAAATGAGCAATTAACTTGAATAGACATTTCTCCTAAGATGCACAAAAGGTCAATTAATATATGAAAAGATGCTCAACATCACTAATCATAAGCAAAATACAAACCAAAACCACAGAAAGATAACATTTCACACCCATTAGGGTGGTTATTATGAAAAATAAAAACAGAAAATTACAAGTGTTGAAGAGAAATTGCAACCCTTGTCTTGCACATTATTGGTGGGAATGTGAAATGATGCAATTGCTACAGAAAACAGTATACAGCTGCCTGAAAAAAAGTGAAAAAGAGAATTACTATATGATCCAATAATTCTCCTCTTAGGTACATGCCCAAAAGAAATGAAAGCAGGGATGTGAACACAATCAAGTGTCCATTGACAGGTGAATGGAGAAACAGTGGAATGTTTTTCAACCTTAAAGAGGGAAGAAACTCTGATAGATGCCACAACATGAGCAAACCCTGACATTGTGTTAAGTGAAATAAGCCAGTCATAAAAGGACAGGAAATGCATGCTCCCACTCATGTGAGGTCCCTAGAACAGGCAAGTAGAAAGCAGAATGGAGGGGCTGGGGACGTAGCTCAGTGGTAGAGCACTTGCCTAGCGCATGTGAGGCACTGGGTTCAATCCCCAGCACCACCAAAAAATAAAAATAAAAAATATAAGAAAGTAGAATGAAATGGGGATGAAGAGTTAAGTGTTTAATGGGAACAGTGTTTCAGTTTGGAAGATTAAAATTCTGGAGATGAAGGTTCAGCAGTGATGGCTGAAGAATGATGTGAATGTACCTGAGTGTACGGACATTACAAAACGGTCAATATCTCATCACGGGGCTAGGGATGTAGCTTCATCATGGAGCACTTGCCTAGCATGTGTGAGGCACTGCCGTTTGATCCTCAGCACTGCATACAAATAAATAAATAAAATAAAAAAACCCTGAGAAATATCTACATACATCAATGTAATCAAAAGAGTCACAGAAAAACAGATAGTATAGGGTATAAAACGAGAACAAAACAGTAGTATTAAGAGCTAATAAATAAACTGGAAATAGCAAGAGAGGACGAAACACTTCAGCAATCCCAGTAAAGGCAGAGGCCATAATTACTTAGGTTAGAGATCTGTCAGCAGACAGGAGGGACAGTCACCAGTGAGCCAACCTAAGATGGACAGTGAAGCCCAGCAAATATGACACAGGAGCGTGTCCCTGCATAAGAAAGAAGAGAATCTACATATAAGCAGACCAGAAAAGATGGAGACAGGGTCCTAAGACAACGGTTAGCCAAAGCTGCGTGAAGCACCCAGGCTGCATCAACTAAGAAGGCAAGACGAGCACGACGGAGGGGAAACCAGGCTAGCCCAACACTCGCTGGAGTGGTGAGCAGAAGAGAAGAGGGCACTGGTGACAAAGGTCTGAAGACAACACCAGGGCCCACCAAAGTGAGATGCTTCTCCAGCATCCAGGTTTGCACAAGCCCAGAGGCACGTGGACGCTGCCCAGCAACCCACACGGTGACGGTCCACTCTGGATGATTGTGGTGTTTGGAGCGTGTGATGTTTTCTTCTCTGTAATTTTTCTGTTAGTGCTTGACTATATATATTTTTTTTTTTTTTTTTTTTTTTTTTTTTTTTTTTTTTTGGTGGTACTGGGTATTGATCTCAGGGGCACTCGACCACTGGGCCACTTCCCCAGCCGTTTTTTGTATTTTATTTAGAGACAGGGTCTCACTGAGTTGCTAAGTGCCTCGCCATTGCTGAGGCTGGCTTTGAACTCGAGATCCTCCTGCCTCAGCCTCCCAAGTGCTGGGATTACAGGCGTGCGCCACCACACCCGGCTGACTATTTTTTTTCTAAAAATTAAATAGCTACCTATTTTTATTAAAACAATAAAGTTATCAAAATTAACAGAAAAAGAGAGGGAGAAGCAGAGCAGACTGTCGAAGATGAAATGGGCAAGGTCTGAGAGGGCCAGCTGCAGACAGGGATTGGACCGATGCGAGTGGCATTCCAGGGCATGATGAGACAGCAAGTCTCTGATCCCGCAGGCAGAGCCAGAACTGACAGGAGTAGCTGGGAGGACGAAATGGTCAAGGCTGATCGTGAAGAAGAAAAGCTCCCCAGCACTTAATAACAACTAAAGCATATGGAGAACTGGAATCCCTCCCGATTGGATTACTTAAGTCTTTTTTTTTTTTTTTTTTTTTTTTTAATGAGGGAACTAAAGGGAAAGAACAGAACCCCCAAACCCACGTCTGCAAGAATGGCCACAGCGTGCCTCGGTGTGTTCTGCTGGCTTAACACACATCTCTTATCCACCTGCTAAGGGCCCCTAGCGCATGGAGCCATGGTCTGGGAGTGGACCAGCAGCCCAGACAGAACCACAGTGAAGCTCTTAAAACGAGGGCCGCTGAAGCACAGAGCAAGGGTCAGCAAACCTCTTCTGCCAACACACAATCAACACCTAGGCTCCGCAGGTTCTCTCCCAAGAACCAGGGCAGCCCTCGGAGCACTCTTGCAGCCAAGACAACACGTACAGGTGCCCACGGCGGTGCTCCACGGGGTCGCAGCTCACCCTGCCCTGCTTTCGAGGACTTCTTTCGAGTGTGATGACAGCAGAGGTGGAACTCTACGTGCCCCAGCACCCAGAAATGCCACCTGGGTCAGCAACATCAGTGACGCTGGGTCACTCTCTCTGTTATCCCTGGGTCTCGGGATAACAGAGAGAGTGACTCAGCAAGTGCCAGTGGTCACCAGCCTCAACGTCACAGTTAAGATACAGGTTCATGGCTGGGGTTGTGGCTCAGCGTTAGAGCACTCGTCTAGCACGTGCAAGGCCCTGGGTTCAATTCTCAGCACCACATAAAAATAAATAAATATGGGGCTGGGATGTAGCTCAGCGGTCAGGCACTCACCTAGCACGTGTGCGGCCCGGGTTCGATCCTCAGCACCATGTAATAATAAATGCATTGTGTACAACTAAAGCAAGTAAATAAATATTTTTAAAAAATAATAAATAAATAAATAAAATAAACGTATTGTGTCCAACTACAACTAAAAAATAAATATTAAGAAAAAATAAGGGGTCTGGGGTTGTGGCTCAGCGGTAGAGCACTTGCCTAGCACGTGAGCAGCCCAGGTTCAATCCTCAGCACCATGTAAAAATAAAGGCATTGTGTACAACTAAAACAAATAAATAAATATTAATTAAAAAAAAAAAAAAAAAAAAGATACAGGTTCACCAGTTCTTCAACCTGCACTGGGCAGAAATGGCAAGTCCTTTGTGAACAGAACTGTCCTCTCTGGAGTATGCCACTGCAGAGAGCTAGTCAGTATCAGAAGTTTTAATTTGGTTTTCAGGAAAATATGAAATCTCCACATGGATAACATTAGTCTTTTCATTCTCTACCTCCTTTTCTAAATCTTCCCTCCTGCCTTCCACTCTGCAATGTCATGTTTCTCAAAACAGGAATTTCATTGCTTTTGCCCTTTTTATTGCACACATTTTCACTTTATTTAAATAGAAAATTCTTTATACCTATGAAAATGTCTATTTTGCCTGATCCTGATAGCAGACATGACAGATTAACAGTGTGTCAGTTGCAAACGTTGCATTAACACTACAAGAAAAAGACCTAAAAGTTTCTACTTGATTTTCTAGTCAAAAGAAAGCTAGAGAGAATTCTCAAATATTTAGAGAGAAATGTGTAAAACACACAGATTAAAGACAAAAACGCCTCCAAGTTGTATTAACAGTTAGAAAATAACTCTATTTCAAGAAGCGCAGTTGGCCTTCAGGGGTGCTAAGACATGACGCTCTGGACTGGTCGGCATGGACGAACGCTTGCTCTTAGTCTCTCGGGCTTCTGAAGGAAGGGTGGGGGCAGACAAGGCCACTGCAGGGATGGGAAGCGGTACCTGGATCCAGGCCTGCTGCTTCACGTCGCCTTTGTAGGCTTTGCCTTCATAGCCCTTGCCACCATACTTCTGATCTTCACTTATGCACTTCACGTGGTTTTTATAGTCATCACCCCTTCAAAGAGAGCAAAAGTCCCACCATTAGACACCCAGGTTGGAGGCCCTGACGAGAGCAGCACACTGCTCCCACTGTCTGCACTACGCACATTCAAGCACCCCAACTCCTTAACTCACTTTCTGGCTATAGTTCATCTCTTCTGGGGGACGGGTATAGCACAGCACTGCTCTAACAAAACCACTCCGAAGCCCTGAAGCCTGTGCTTCCCAGGACCTGGTCACTGAAAGCGGCAACAGGGTGATCCACCCACTGTCTAAAAAATGCTCAGGCTGCTCTAGTTCCCTTCCTCTTCACCTTTTCTTTAAAAATGCACATGGTTTCCAATTTAAGTCAGTGGGCCCTATGATTTTTGGTTTTTTTTTTTCCTTAAGTTTCTTTCCTCAAATTTACCTCTATTCTTCTAAGCTTTGTGGGGCCAGGACTCCAAATCTGGTCTGAACCTTCACTGTGGGTCTACACAAATTATGCAGAACTTACCAGAAGTCTTTACCGCAGTCAATGCAAGAAAGGCATTCACAGTTTCTGCAAACAGACACATGCTTTTCCACTTGTATTTTCTTCACTGATTCACCACATGCATTGCATGTAAAAAATACCATTTTACCTAAATGGTTAAATATTCTCTCTCTATCCAAGATAGGTTTTAACTCTTGTCCTAAAAAAACAAAACAGAAAAATACCCTGAAACTTCTATTCCAACAAATGATTCATACAAGTAACGTGTAACTTGGCTGGTTTGTTTGTTCACAGTGCTGGGAACTGAACTCAAGGGCCCTTTACCACTGAGCTACACTGCCAGCCCTTTTAATTTTTAAAATTTTGATAGCCCACTAAGTTGCTGAGTCTGGCCTTGAATCTGTGATTCTCCTGCCACAGACTCCCCAGTACCAGCATGCACCACCATGTTCTATGGCTACAGTTAACTTTTTTTATAGTTGTAGATGGACACAATACACTTATCTATTTCTATGTGGTGCTGAGGATCAAACCCAGAGCCTTATATGTGCAAGGCAAGCACTCTACCACTGACCCACAACCCCAGCCCTACAGTTAACTTTTTAACTATAATTCACATGAAAATAACAGATTCAAAGCTGATCAGTTGTCTGTGAACAACGCCACCACCCATGTAAGTAAACCGTCACTAGTGATAATGGGCTGACACTCATTGAATGTGTGCTTAGCATGTACCAGGCTCTATTCTAAGAGCTTATGTGTATCTAATATAGCCTTCACACCAACCCTATGAGGGAAGGACTATTACTGTTTAAAATTTATCTGGAGAGATTAAGAAACATGCCCTAGGATACATAGTAACAGAAACAAATTTAACCTTGGAAGATTGGCAGAATGAAATAATGAAACTTTTATAAAAGGCCTTGCAATGTCTGTATGCAGGCAAACTATTCCAGGTCCCAAATATAATAACAAAGTAAGGGGGGAAACTGAGAGAGCTGTAGGAAGGGGAAAAGTCTAAAAATAAATTCTCTAGGTTCCAAAAACATTCACAGGTATAAAATGAGGTCATACCCCTTGGTCTCTGAACAGGGAGTAGGTGCAGGGTCTCCTTCACATGGCTTCTTGCCAGATCAGTCAGAAAGAAATGTAACCATATGTAGGTATCCCAAAGGCTGGGTGCTGAATTACTCGAGGAGCTCACAAACCCAGGTGTCCCAGGTATCCTGAGCACTGCCCAACATACAGTATCTTCATCTATATGTATCTCCACCACTTATGAGTTCAGGGGGTGTTACTGCGCTCAACAAAATACAGATTCATCTAAGCGCTAAGCAGTCAGGGTAACTTTCCATGCTTACATAAACTTTTAATCACTGGTTTAGAGCATTATTTTACATTATAAATCAGCAAAAATGTTGAGAGCTGTTTAGCCCAGCCCTGTCTTCCTCATTATGAGAATGGAAGAGAGGATCAGGGAAGTCAACACTGTTTGCCTCTGGGTAAGACTCCACCCAATCCACCCAAGATCCTTCCACACAAAAGATCTACCCTTGGTTTACAGGGATCCTCAGGCATGAACTGCCATCTCCCCTCCACCATGTTCCGGATCATAGCTAGTGAGGTCACACCTCCCGGCCACTCGGCCTTGAATGGAAATGTACATCCTACCCTGCCCACCTCTCCAGGGTTCACAAAGGCCCACCTGGTCTCTTGAGCAGGCCTCTTGCCCAGTGGGCTTCAGTTCACCTTTTACACTAGATACAAAACCGCAGGCCCACTGACCCTGGGTGTGCTGGGTCCCCTCCACAGCTTGCTATCAGGGTTGCTTGACTAATCTTCCCTCACTGGGGCGGGCATGCAGTCAGCTACGCCTGGCACCAAATCCCAAGGAATGCAGACATTACAACCCTAGGGCATGCTGCAATGAGTTTTCTCACTTGGTTACTGTAAAGATGAGTGATAGAGTCACAAGCTCGGGGAGCTTGGATCATGTTGACCAGACCCAGTTCCCTCGAAGCTTACCATGCTGCAGAAGGCAGATGGAGTTCAATGAATGTCAGACAACAAAAACAGTCATTCCACCTCACAAGGGAGAATGAGGGCAGCAATGGGGGCCAACATCACACTATCAGAGTCTGGAGGTGTGCCTTTGGGTTAAGACCAAGGGATCATTAGTTAGTCACCAACAAATGGACTTTCATCATATGCACGTGGTAGAAGCCACTGCGGCAAATCAAATCATCTGCTGGAAATTTTTAAAGCACCTTCACAAGGCAAACATCTCCTCCACAAACTTAAATATGGCTTAAAGTTTTACAACTTCTGAGGCTGGGGCAATGGCTCTGCAGTAGAGCGCACGTCTCGCTTGTGTGAGGCCCTGGGTTCCATCCTCAGCACCACATAAATAAAACAAAGGTATTGTGTCCACCTATAACTTAAAAAATTTAACAAAAAAAAAATGTTTTACAACTTCTGCTGTGAGGACACTGTTTCTAGATTGTGACGGAGAGGGTAGAGAGAAAAGCTTCTGTGAACCTTAGGATCCAATTCCCCAGAGGAGTTGGATGGGTCTGTGGTGGAAGGTAGGAATTAAAGACCCAGGCAGGACAGCAGGCAACAAAATATACTGAAGGAAAGAAGCTAATGGTATGGACAAAAAGATGCTCAGAAGATCTGCACCACACGGCATCCCTCTGGAAGCTGTCCACACTATGTGCACACCATTCTGAGAACTGGACCGCAAGTCCACTTGAAAAATCTCTCTCCACACATGTTCATTTGGTCTTTTATTTATCTACTTATTTTAAGGAAGAATGAGTGGACTGTATGAAGTCAGAACTCAGGACCTGCCTGCCTTCCTGGGATTTTTATACCTGCCAAGAACATGGAACAGTATGTCCACCTGCTTGACTACTGAGGTAAGATCTGCAAGGAGCTTATTCAGAGCCCTGAGGACACCCCAGCAACAGCCCAAGAGTCACCCTGACTATGTCTCACATCAGACCTGGTCCCTAGGGAAAATACCTTTCATTTGTGAAGTAAACACTCTGTATGAGCTGTGAAGAACAGTAAGCTCAAAACCTGCTCAACTCCCAGCAGACAGGGTCCCAAGTTAGTGCAGGCTTAGCAATTTCACAAGTTTGATGTTACAAACTTCAAAAAAGACATCATGTGCTAACTGAAGACAGCAAACATGGCCTAAAAAATTTTGTATTATTAAAATTTCACAAGGTAAATGTGAATGGAATTTAAATAATTAAAACTTTCAAATGATGTTTTGCTAAGTTTTATGCTTACCATTTATGCTTTTGAAGTTACAAAAGCTTAAAACTGCATGAAGACGACACACTTAGGGCTCAGATATTTATTTCAAAGTGTAAGAAGACAGCATTTTTAAATGGTGTTGGACCTAAAAAAGAGTCCCCTTTTGGTTCACTGACTCTTCACTCCCTGTGTGCACCCAATGCTGGGTCCCAATTCAGCCACAGAGATTCTACATGCTCTTCTTTTCAGAGACGTGGGCATGTTAAAAGAGAAGACAGACAGTAGTGCTCTTGAACTGGTTGGGAGCACACTTTGATCCTAGAACCAAATGGCTAGTGAGGTCACACCTAACAAGGATCAGGGCTGCTCACGGCCACCCCGCCTTGAATGGAAATGTACATCCTATCCTGCCCACCTCTCCAGGGTTCACAAAAGCCCAGCTGGTCTCTTGAGCAGCTATGACTCAATCCAGTGACATTTGTTGAATGCTAAGTGTGCAGTAAGGGGGTTATCCTACTAGGTACACCCAGGGGCCCCTGCTCGAAGCTGAGCAGGTTCTCTGTGTGCGCCATCTATTCGTGTGCCTGGTAAATGTACTGAGCTCTCATGTGCCACATCCTAGAAAAACATGAGGGCCCGAGGACAGAACACAGGACCCTTGGCTCTCTACAAAGCCACTTCCCACTCATGATCACAGGTGTACCCAACACCCAGGTCAGCTATGACTGCACAACCATTGTCTGCAGAGAAGAGCAAGCCTCTGGAAGTTAAGTGATCTGCCCAAAGTCACAGCAAGTGGCTGAGGCAGCCTGCAAGACAAAGCAGCAGGCCCCATTCTGCCACTACCTTGCCTGTCACAACCTTGCCATTTGCTTGGCTATTACTCTCGGAACTTGAGATCCTCATCCAAAATGTGGGAAATAACAATTTTCCATTCATAAACATTAGAACCCAAAGGCAGTGCAAACGGGGCAAGGAGAACAACCACATCACAGGGGACCGGCCGTCAGGTGTTAGCATGCTGAATTTGGGGGCTGCAGGCCGTGATCAGGAAAGGGCTGGGAACTTGAATAAAAACCTGGCCATCTTAAGTCTTTTTTTTCTTTTTTTTTTTTTTTTTTTTCCGCGTGGTGCTGGGGATTGAACCCAGGGCCTTGTGCATGCGAGGCAAGCACTCTACCAACTGAACTACATCCCCAGCCCTTTAGTCTTCTTTTAACAAGATGGTGGCCACGTTTTATTGGCTGCAATGTGCTTTCAAGCTCTCCCTTGTCCCTTGTACAAGCATTTGGGAGTATGTGCCCCTATTTGCAATTAACAGATGAGCAAAGTGAGGCTCAGAGAACTTAGGCCATGCTTCTGCCTCCTAGTTCCAGACTTTCCCACCCTACCCAGTACATCACCTGCACTGTTCAAACAGCATCCTCTCACTTGGTTAACTACCACTTGTCAGAAACGATGCTAGACACAGGGTGCCTGGCCCACAGTGTGAACAAATCCCCACGGGGCCTTCTCTGCAGAAAGGCTTCCAAGTGCACACCACACCTCTCTTCCCCCCACTTCTCCTCCGTGGCAGGTGTTGCAGAATATTCTGACATTTACTGAGTACCAACTGTGTCAAGTCCTGTCATTGGTGGCTAACACCTTCCTACTCCAGTAGCCCTCCAGCCCCCCAAGTTAGGTTCTACGGGTTACACAAACAGGTTAAGTGCCCAGCACCAAGTCTCACGTCCAGTCAATGACAACCCCGACCGGGACGCGGTTATTCTGGTCTGTCGTCGGTGCTCTCGACCACTGGCCCTAGGGCCTCCCCTTAGGGACCGGGCTCCCGAGGCTCGCAGAGCCTTGTCCCCAACGTGCAGCAAGCCAGATCCCCAGCGCGGCGGGAACCAACCGACCCGGTCGGGCCAGGCCCGAGGGCCCCTGCGTTTTAAACCCGGGACGAAACGTCCACCCTGAGCCGGGGCTCCTCAGTCCCGGTGCGCAGTCGGAACACAGGACCCGAGGAGGGGCTGACGGTGCAGAGGCGGGTGCGGCCGCAGCCCTGCTCCTCGGAGACACCTGGCCGCCTCCGCTCACCTCAGCCGGCGCCTGCCAACGGTTTCAACCGGCAGCCGGGAGCACGTGGAGCCGCCTCGGCCCGCCAGCGCCGCCGCAGCCTCTCGAACCCGCCGGCGGAGAACTCACTTCGGAACCGCCCCGCGCGCCTGCGCGCCGCGGCCGCGCCCCGGGCGGAAGTGACGCCACCGGAAGCTGGGAGGCCGGCGGCAGGGGGCGTGGCCGAGATGCTTCCGCGGCACCTGCAACCCGGCCGAGGCGCTGGGGGCCTGGGCCGCAGGTGAAGAGGCGGCAGCCGGGTAGGGAGCGGCCTCCGAGGGTAAGGTGCCGCTGGCCCCGCGGAGGCGTTTGGGACCGGCGCAGGCGGAGCGGCCCGGGGACCCGGAGGGCCTGAGCGCGCCGCCTCGGCGTCCCGGCCTACGAGGGTAGAGTCGGGCTGGCGGCCCTGCGCGGCTCGGCGAGCGCCCGCTCCTGCCCGCCCCCCGCGCCCCGCTCGGTGCCCGGCACCCCGGGGCGCTTCCGCACCTACGGGCCCCGGCCTGCGAGCCCGCCCCCTCCCCCGGCTGCCCGCCCCGCGCGGGTGCCGACCTCGCTTCCCGCCCCGCTCCACGCCGTAGTTGGGAGCTGCCTGAGACCGCGGAGCTCACCGCCTGGCTCGGCCTCACCGTTTTGCATCTGTAAAACGGGTATGATAGCAGTTCCTTCACCCTCTAGTCGGACTCCCGAGTTGGGAGTCCAGCCTGCCATTTAGTAATTGCTCAATAAACGTTAGCTGTTCTCCGCCCTTACAATAGGGTCTGCATACGGCGGTGGTCACTAAATATTTTGTTGTTTAATAAGGGAATGAAAGTTGAATGAGCTATGATCGAAGTATTGTGAAAACCATTATGCCCCGTTGGTGTATATGGGTGATAGGGAGGCTTCTCTGAAAGTGAGCAGTGCTGGGCCTGGAAGAGCAGATGTATTAATTAGCTAGGGCTGCCATAACAGTACAGTGGCTTAGACTAAGGACTGATTTTCCCACAGTTCAGAAGCTGGAAGACGAAGATCAAGGAGCGGGCAGGTTTGCTTTTTCCCAAAGTCTGTCTCCTTGGCTTGCAGTTGGCCTCTTTGTGCTTGTCCTTACGCGGTCTGTCCTCTGTCCTCTTGCATCTCTGATGTCTCTCTGTATGTCCAAATCCCCTCTTCTTATAAGGACATCATTCAGACTGGAGTAGGGCCCACCCTCATGGCCTGGGTTGTAACTTCATTACCTCTTCGAAGACCTGATCTCCACGTGCAGTCACATTTTGAGACTCTGAGAACATGATTGAGCCCATAACAAGAAATCACCAAGGGGACAAGGAGGTGAATGTTTGCCAACAGAAATGACAGGATGGCCAAGAGGTTGAAAAGCAGGGTGCCCAGGTGTTTCGTGGCGTTGTTTTTGCACAGGGCACACTTATGTACATCGCTCTTGACCTGTCCTGCATTTTCTTTTTTGTTTGACCTCCTGCCCCCAAAATTCAAAGAGGATAAACCCTCTTCATTCTTTGTCTGACAAACTTTTAACTCTCAGGTTTCAGTAGTGATGCCTCTTCCTTCAGAAAGTTTTCCCTTGACCCTCCTCGCAGCGCGTTTCCTCCCCCCATTTAATAATGCTTTCTAATAATGCTCATGCAGTGCTGTACTCATTTTCCCACTAGACTGATGCTTCATGAAGGCATGGATGAGGGTGTTGGAGTTGTTCACCATTGTGCCTTCAGCACCTGGCAGACAGTGGATACTCTGTAAAAACTTAAGTAATTGTTGGAAAACTGAGGGCCAGGGAACAGATCTTGTTCAATTTGCCAGCACTCCATCCTTACAATGATATCTTGTACATATTAGACATACAATATCTGTTTAACTGAATTGGCCTTCCTAGTAGACAGAACCAATATAAAGCTAAGACAAGACTGAAGGCTTGTTTGCTTAAAACCAGCACTTTTGTCACTGGGGTGGGGTGAGGGACTAGAAATAAGCCATTTGAAAGTGCTGTATTACATAATAGAGTTTTATTGAGCCGTAAGGAAGCATGAAATATGTCATTTGCAGGAAAATGGATGTGACTTGAGAGATTTTTGTAAAGTCAAATAAGCCAAACTCAGGAAGGCAAGGGTCATGTTTTCTTTCATATACAGAAGGTAGATAGGAAAAGCCGGGGTGGGGGGGGGAGAGAGAAGGAGATCTCATGAAATAGAAGGGAAACCAGTAGAGAAAGGGGACCAGGGGGAGGGAGGAGGGGAAGGAAAAGGGAAATACTGAAGAATAAATATATTATATAATGTGGGTATACAATATGTCAGTGAATCCCACTACTGATATCATTATAATGCACCAATACAAAAACATTTTTAAGCATAATGGGCAAATACCCCTTAGGATCCTTATAAGAAAGCTTGTTATTGAGGTGCATGAACTTTGGACCCTTAGAGAAATAATCTATTAATGGCTCCACTGCAAAACTTTGACAAACTCATCAATTTTTTGGACCAATTAGTGGAATTGCCCCCCCGCCCCCAAACAAGCACTTCTGCTGTAGGAACTTTCTCTGCAATTCAAGTTCCATTCTGGCTCTTGTTCCCTTCAGAAGCACTTCTTCATCTACATCTACCAAAGGGTTTTCTTCCATTTTTCTTTTTTCCCATATTTCCATGGTCTAAAGTCATTCCAACAAAGTCAAATTTTCTACCTTTATAGTCCTGGTATAGACCTATAGCTTTTGGGAAAAGAAAAAAACCTTAGCGTCATCTAGTCCAAGGAGGGACCCCCCCCCCTCCATTTTTACAACTGAAGCAACTAAGGCCCAGAGTCTGTGTCCATCCAAAACCTACATGATGAGCACCTCTAGGACCAAGACCCTGTTGGGTGCCAGAGGTACACTGATCAGTAAGACAAGACAGGTGGTCCGTGTTTTTGCCACAAAAGACTTGGTCCTTGCTATAGTTTGCTCCCCAAAGGCCCATATGTTGAACACTTGTTACCTAGACTGGTGCTATTGGGAGGTGGTAAAAAGTGTAGGGGCCTTATAGGAGGCTTCAGATCATTAGGGTTGTGCCCTTGAAGTAACTGATGGGGGCCCAGCTTTCTTCCTCTTCACTCTGGTCATGACGTGAGAAGTTTTGCTCCATCGTGAGTTCCTGCCAAGATGTGCTGCCACAAACCCAAAGCAATGGGGCCAGCCCATCATGAACTGAAACCTAAAACTGAGCCAAAGTGAACCTTTTCTCTTTTATAAGTTGATTATGTCAGGTACTTTCTATGGTAACAGAAAGCTGACTATCACACTGAGTTAGCAGCAAATGTGGACAAAATCCCTGTGTTCCTCCTATCACACCAGCACCTTGTATGCCACATATTAATCCTGAATTGTGCAGAGACTTCATACAGTGCTGTCTGTGGGGTCACCTGAACAATCAGGGAAAAGCAGTAGATTGAAGAGGCAACTGATTTGGTCAAGGAAAGCTTTTGCTAGTGACTTAAGAACTATTTTACCTCACGGTTTGGTGGGTCAGGAATTCAGGCAGATGTTAGCTGGGTAATTCTTCAGTTCCATGGGGTTTCATCTGGGACATTGAGGTATGCAGCTGCGGGATAGGCTACCCTGGGACTGATGGCCCCCCTGGAGCCCTTCTCCCTCTGCAGGTTTTCTATCCAGTTGGACATCTACAGCTGACAAGGCTTCCCAGAGCCAGTTTTCCAAAAGATGGGAAGTAAAAGCTGTCGGCTCGTAAGGCCTGGACCTGGGAGTGAGCAGTACGTCCCAGTGTCTAGCTAGCATCCTTGTTTAGGTGTGTAATGTGCACTTATTTTGTAGTCCTTACTAGAATATCAGCTTCATTAGGGTGGGAACCCAGTGTGTATTGTTCTTTGCTATTAACCTATAGCTAGCACACAGTAGTCACTATAGTTGTCATATGATTAAACTTTCTGTGTGTACTATCTGTTGGTCAGCCTTTTGTTGCTGTAACAAAATACCTGAGAAAATCAACTTAAAGGAGGAAAGGTTTATTTTGGCACACAGTGTGAAAGGTCCCAGGTCACTTGGTTCTGTTGTTTCTGGCCTGTGGTAAGACAGGACACCGCGGTGGGGAGGGTGTGGTAGAGCAAAGTGGCCACCTCACAGTGGGCAAGAAGCAGAGAGAGAGGGAGAGCAGGGGCCAGGGACAAACATACCTTCCAAGGGCACTCTCCCAGGGACCTCCTTCTTCCAAGGAGGGGCTGCTCCTGTTTCCACCACCACTGGACCACATGAGCCCTTGCCGGCATCCAGACCCACAATGCAGCACTACCAAATTGGGAGTTAGTCAGGGTCCTTAGAAGGGCCCGTGAGGCTCAGTGTGGCCTGCCTCCTGCCCGCTCTGCTGTCTCTGCCACTCAGTCACACTCCGGAGGCCTGCCGTGGACCTGCCGTCTCCTTCCCTTGCTTCCCTCACACCTTATCAGAGAGGCACAAGAGGCCTGTGGGATCCGGCACGCTGCTTTGGGGTGCCTCTTTTGTTGTCTGGTGATGTTATTTTGACTTGCACCTCATTTCCCCAAGCAGGCACCTGATTTTCCCCAGCTTCCAATTCCCTGACCCATATGTTAGGTGTTCGACAGATACGGGTTTGATCTTAAGTAGGTGACTTTTTTTAACCTGGTATGGATATAGGTGTATTGCTTTATTGGTTAATTGAACATATTCCTAATTAGACCAAGAGAGGTACACATGGTATCAGGGTTGTAGTCTAGATTTACACTATCAAAAATAGTGGCCACGCCGGGCGCGGTGGCGCACGCCTGTAATCCCAGCACTTTCGGAGGCTGAGGCAGGAGGATCGCGAGTTCAAAGCCAGCCTCAACAATGGCGAGGCACTTAGCAACTCAGTGAGACCCTGTCTCTAATAAAATACAAAAAAGGGCTGGGGATGAGGCCCAGTGGTCAAGTGCCCCTGAGTTCAATCCCCGGTACCACAAAAAAAAAAAAAAAAAAAAAAAAATAGTGGCCACTTAAATATAAATTTGTAAGATGAGATTCCAGTTCCTCGGTGGTGTTTCAAGGGCACAGTTGTCGCACGCTGCCAACGGCTACTGTGTTGACTGCCTAGTGGGGAGCATTTCCATCCTGCAGGTGGTTCTCCCGAGCAGCACTGGTCTAGATGCTGCCAAACAGAGCTTTTTTTTTTTTTTTTTTGGGGGGTGTAAACTGCAGCTGAGGGGCGCTGCAACAGGGCAGTAGGGAGGAGTGAGTGGTGTGGGGGCGCCTGTGTCCAGTGGTGGTGCTGAGTCCCCTCTCGCGCTCTGCTGCAGGTCTCATGGTTTAGCATGGACCCTGTTGCTGCCCACAGCTGCCATCTTCTCCAGCAGCTGCATGAGCAGCGCATCCAGGGCCTGCTGTGCGACTGCATGCTGGTGGTGAGGGGTGTCTGCTTCAAAGCACATAAGAACGTTCTGGCAGCCTTCAGCCAGTATTTCAGGTACGTATCTCATGCTGTCTTCCAGCTGGGGGGAATGGCCCTTCTAGTGTGGAGGTATTTTGATCACATTTTCCACCTTCTTGAGTGTGACTATTCTTATCTTCTTAAGCCACATGTGGGTGTATGGGGAGGGGTATTTTAATTTTTAGTTCAACTTAATATGATTATTGCTTTTGTGTTTAGAGTGACCCAAAGGGAAAACAGCTCTTAACTAAAATGTATTTGGGATGATTGAAAGTGTTTTGGCACTTTGTCTTTCATCTTAATATTTCCAATTAATTTCAGTCTTCTGCATATATCTTCCTTTCAGGATAGAATGATTGAGGAATTGAATTCCTGTTAAGAGTTTTTCTGTGATAAGAAATCAGAGTGGGGCCAGACAAGGTGGTACATGACTATAATCCCAGCTACTTGGGAGGCTGAGGCAGGAGGATCACCAGTTGGAGGCCAACCTGGGCAACTTAGTGAGACCCTGTCTGAAAATAAAATTTAGAAAGGGCTATGGGTGTAGCTCAGTTGTAAAGTGCTTGCCAAGCATGCAGGAGGCCCTGGTTCAATCCCTAGTACTGCAAGGGAAGAAAAGAAAAAGAAAAATCAGGGGAAAACATTCTTCGGGCTGTTTTCATTTTCTTTTCTTTCTTTCTTTCTTTTTTTTTTTTTTTTTTTTTTTGTTTCTCAATTGAATGTTATAAGAAAATCTTTGGTTTGATCTCAGTTTTCTTTGTAATCATTTCTACTTATATGAAAGATCTATTCATAAATGCTAAATAACACCAAATAGTTGTTTCAGTGTATTTAACATTATTAAAGTTATGAATTGTACATAATTTAGTTTTCTGCTTAGCAGGTTTATTTCTTTTTAAACACAAGAACTTCTTTTTCTAAGTATTTTTGTTTGTTTGTTTGCAGAATACATACCATTTTCCTGTTCTAGTAAGCAGTATATGGAACATGATTTGCTCTTTCCCTCATGAAACCCTGAATCATAACTTGGAGCCAGTTACAGTCCACAACACTGCGTATTGTAACGAACCAGCTCACAAAGCTGGGCAGCAGTTTTTGTCCATATGCAAAATGGCCCCCGACCCTTGGGCTTTGCCGTCACCTGCTTCTTCTGCCTTCCCACAGGGGAAAAAGAGTTGTGTGGCTGTTCTGAGCTGAGATAATTCAGAACCGAAGGCTGTTTTCGGGAAACCGGTGACTATATTTGACAAAATGTCTTCAGCAAGCTGCAGGACAGTTCTAACTCATTTGATTATGTTACGCACAATACCAGTTCCTTCACTATGAATTTGACTCATACCCAGAAAAAGAGCCTGGGCTTTATGGCGTCCTTTTTTTTAAATTCATAAACTCATGAGGTGTTTGTTACTGTTGGTTTATGGACCATTGGGTTGCCGAAAAACCTACCAGTAAATAAACATTTACTGGTTACAAAGCGAATGTGTACTAAGGGTTGGTTTATTATAGGTTTTTTTTTCAATATTTATTTTTTAGTTGTAGTTGGACACAATACCTTTATTGTATTTATTTATTTTTATGTAGCACTGAAGATCAAACCTAGGGCCTTGCAGTGCTAGGTGAGCGCTCTACCACTGAGCCACAACCCCAGCCCCTATAATAGGTATTTTTATTTTTAGAAAAAATTTTCTAATATTTATGTATTTGCTTTAGTTGTACACAATGCATTTATTTTTTTATGTGGTGCTGAGGATTGAACCCAGGCCGCGCATGTGCTAGGCGAGCGCTCTGCCGCTGAGCCACAACCCCAGCCCATTTTTAGAAAATTTTAAGGCATTTACATATGGTGGTATTCGTGAATATGTTATTTAGTCTGAAATATATCATTTGTCAAACTAAATGTAATATTCAAAAGCATGAATTCTTTAGTTTTCTTTATTTCTATGTAATTAATATATGTGGATAATTGCATTTTGAAAAGATATTTAGAGCATTCTTATTTATGTTAAGTAGATCATGTTCATAATAATTTTCAGATCTTTATTTGTGATTCATCAACCATATCGCTATGTGTAGTTTTTTTTTTAATTTGCTAATGTATTTCAGAAATTTATTTTTAAGACATATTTTTGAAGGTTGAATACCTAACGCAGTGTTATGATATTTTTGAATTGCTTAATTGGTTGTTTTGTCAAACTGGTATAAAGGATTAAAACATGGTTAGGATGAAAGTCTTGACATTCACAGAAGGATAATGTTTTTTAATATTAAATATGAATGTTATAAGAAAAAGTAGATTGTAAGAATAGTTCTCATCGTAATGGATATCTTTTTTTTTTTTTTTTTTTTTTTTTTCTTTTTTAAATCAGGAGCCTCTTTCAGAATTCTTCAAGCCAGAAGAATGATGTTTTCCACTTGGATGTCAAAAATATCAGCGGCATAGGGCAGATCCTGGACTTCATGTACACCTCTCACCTAGACTTGAACCCAGACAATATACAAGTAATGCTGGACACAGCCCAGTGTTTGCAAGTTCAGAACGTTCTGGATCTGTGCCACACATTTTTAAAATCAGCGTCTGAACAGCCACCTGACATGCCTTGTGACAGTACATTCTCCCTGCAAAGCACTCTGGCCCCGGATGCCACCTGTGTTATGAATGAAAACTACCCTCATTTACTGCAAGAGTGTCCCACAGGGGCCCAGCATGCTAAGGTTTTGGATGAGCCTCATTCTCATGCTCCGTCAGTCAATCTTCATCATTCCACAGGTGAAATGTCCAAACAAGCCCCCAGTGCTTTAGACAGCAGCTGCTCAGAGCTGCCTTGCAAACAGCCAAGTTACTATTACAAACTCAGAGACTTTTACAGTAAGCAGTACTGTAAACAGGCCGCTTGTCCCAGCCATGAGCGAGTAACAGAGCAGCCTTTCGCCTTCACTTCCTCCGCAGACCTCGCTGCAGTGGACAGCCAGTCTTGTGCTGTCAATCATTCTGAGTGTCTCCTGGAGTCTTCTGAGCACTTGCCTTCTGCCTTCCTGGCCCAGCCGCCCAGTGACTCCACCCCAGATCCTGAGTCACATGCCCCCTGCCAACAACCTACCAAACAGATGAGGCTCAAAAAGGCCATTCACCTAAAGAAACTCAATTTCCTAAAGTCCCAGAAATCGGCAGAGCAAGCATCTGAACCCAAGTCAGATTATGGTTTAACAAAGAGGACGGAATCTGCCCATGAAAATCTGGTAGAGGAAGCTAGCAGCCGAAGTACTGAAGAAAAAGAAAGTGAAGAAATCAGTCCTGAGAATTTTAATTGCGTTGGTGAAATGGAGCTGTCTGAAGCCCCCGCCACGCTGGAAGATCAGTCCCAGAGTCTTCATTCACAGAGACAGTACGCATGTGAATTGTGCGGGAAACCTTTTAAACACCCAAGCAATTTGGAGCTGCACAAACGGTCTCATACAGGTACACTGACCCGTACCCACAGGCACGGGGATGGAAGTAACATGCGTTGACACCCTGCCTTATCTGTGTAAGAAGCTTTGCTCTTTTCTTGATGAGGTCGTTGATGTTCTTAAAACTCAAGAGACACTAACTACACTTTACTTGTAATTTTTGATGATGTATCTTAAAGTTCTGCAAATGGTTTTATAGAGCCACTTTTAAAATCTGGTGTACTTTTTATTTTAGTTGTAGTTTTATGTGACAAACTGTCCATTTCTAAAGAAGTATAGTCAGTTATTTTGATGCACTCAAAATTCCCAATTAATTCTAAAACAGTCACACTATATTTAGTTGTTTCTTTACAATTAGATCAAGTTTAAATTTTCAAAGCATAGTGTAGGTTAATTGAAACTAAAATAATTTAGTTTGAATAATTCCAAAAGTTCTCTCAGAAGTAATTTGAATTTGAAGAATTGAGATTTGGGAGACAGGAGGTAACTTTTAATGAGAAACAGCCTTAAGCATTTGATATTTTCAAAAGAAAAATTCTTCCATTTTAAACATTGAATTTTCAAGGTTTTATTCATACCTTCTCCCCTTTCTCAAATTTTTAGAGGTATTATACTATATGTGTTATATATTACATATATAGTATACCATATATAGGTCACATTGTATAATACCTACATATAATTTTCCTTCCCATAATTAGACATGATGACTTTAATAACGTTACAAGCTAATGTACAATTGTAGTCATGAGACCTAGCGTGCACAGGAAGCTTCCAGAATAATCACACGTACAGTGTTGGTGTCATTGCATGTAGTATTCTCTTGTCACTTGGGATTCCCAGTTTGCTTGGGTAATACCACTTCATGTATATTTGGGAGACATCAGTAATATTTGTGAAAGCCATTTATGAATGTTAGTGCATTTGAATGTAAAGTGCTGTTATAATTATTACTCTTAGTTCAAAATGACTCCATATGTGGGCATCACAGACTCAGTTTTGCCATGAATTTTGCTTAAGTTTCCTGCAGCCTAATGATCACTGTAATTTTTTTTATAAACTTAGCTTTTAAAGGAAACTAAATTACTTATTCTGAGAGAACATCTGTTGAGAGGACAGCAAAGCCTGGGAACCCTTTCAGGGACCTGCAAGTCCAAAACTATTTTCAGAATAGCACAGGGCATTACTTGCCTTTTCCTCTTCTCTCACAAGTGGCTGTATGATCTGTATTGGTTACATTGAGCAATCATCTAAATGTCCCATCCTGTGGCCAGTGAAGTGTGCTTGTGTGTCACGGACGTCATTCTCTTCATTTCCAGTGTAGCACACACTGATGGACACAGCCCACATGGATAGAGTGTCTTGGACCTTGGTTTTACCAGTACAGGGATACTGAGGCCAAAGTCTGTGACCCACTGAAGTGGAGTTGTTAACCTTGGTCACTTAGCACCTTGGTGACCAGTGACCTCTCATTTTTCAATATATCTTTTTTTTTTAATATTTATTTTTTAGTTGTAGTTGGACACAGTACCTTTATTTTATTTATTTATTTTTATGTGGTGCTGAGGATCAAACCCAGGTCCTCTCCGTGCTAGGTGAGTGATCTACCACGAGCCACAACCCCAGCCCTCGATATATCTTTTAAGGGAATTTCAACTCGCCTATTATCGCAGTAATTTCATACATAATCCTTTTTTGGACTCCCAAAATACAGACAATGTGATTACAGTCATTTAGGGCCCACGAAGCCATTAGGCATTTTCACGGAAATAGAGAAGTGAGGCTGTCCTACGGTGAGCCCAGAAAGCTGGCAGAGCCCCAGCAGTGTGGTCAGGAGGCAGCACAGTGCTGTTGTTTCTTGAGGAGGGTCTTGAGGGAGCGCGTGATCTGAGAGGAGCAGGGAGAGGGAAGGCGTTGGCCAGCCTGCTCCTTAGGCTGTGTGGCCTCGGGCGGCACCTGACTGACGCCTCCCACGGGTCCTAGGCTGCAGGCTGCGCGCACACAGCTGTGGCTTCACGTGGTCCTAGGCTGCAGGCTGCGCGCACACAGCTGTGGCTTCACGTGGTCCTAGGCTGCAGGCTGCGTGCACACAGCTGTGGCTTCATGTGGCAGCATCCATTCTCCACAGCCTGTTCTGTCCCCAGTGGGATCACGCAGAGCTCCTAAATGAGAGGTGACTTGGAAGACCACAGAGGAGCCCCTCTCCTCATGAAGCCTCACTTTCTCCCGTGAGCAAGTCCACCAAGGCTGGCAGGCAGCAGAGAGGGGCTGTTTCCTTGTGTCATTGTGTTTCAGAAGGTCCCACCCTGTTTGGGGCTCCCGCGTTCACACCACGGGTGGTGTGCATGGGCTGCTGTCCTCTTAGGAGCCAGTGGTGAAGTGCAGTCAGGCTAAAGGACAGGGACAGGTTCCCGCTGATCAGCATGGAAACGCTGAAGGAGAGCCTGGGTGTGCCCTGAATGCAGATAAACACATTCAGCTTCTCCAGGTTTCTACTTGGAGAGCCAGTTGATATTTTAGAGGAAAAGACAGAGACTTCACTGTGCACTGTCTCTGTGAGAGCCAGGTGGGGGACCAGAGACTCCGCTGTCCTGCTGTGGGAGAGTGTCCTGTTCCATGTGAAGCGGGACAGGGATCAGTGAAACATTTTGAATAATCATTGCTCAAATGCTAGTACTGGTTTTACAAATTGTTCTGTTTTGTTTTGCTTTGTTTTAGGTGAGAAACCTTTTGAATGTAACATATGTGGGAAACATTTCTCTCAGGTGGGAATACTCTTATTTACTATTAATAATTGGAAACCTGAAATGCAGTGTTTATTTTTATTATGAATAAGATACGTTCTTACTTGGGAGAGAAGCCTCTGATACTATCTGTGACTTGAGGATTACAGAATAAATCAGGAGATAGTTTTTAAGAACACAGATTTCTAGTTCACAGGACAGGGGCACATTTGCTCTATGTGCATGTTCTCACGGTACCTTTTCCTTTACCCTACTAATGGTGGGTCCCATGCCTTTTCTTTGGTGAATGAAGTTCCTGTGCACCACATAGAGTGTGGTTTCCCTGGAGCCAGCAGATGATAGTCTTCTTATTCTTATCAGGACTAGATGTGTGTGTGTGTGTGTGTGTGTGTGTGTGTGTGTGTGTGTGGCACTAGGGATTAAACCCAGGGATGCGTTACCACTGAGCTACATCCCCAGCCCTTTTTGGTCTTTTTATTTCGAAACCAGGTCTTGCTGAATTGCAGAGGCTGACCTTGAACTTGCAGTCCTCCCACCTCAGCCTCCCAAGTAGCTGGGGTTACAGGTGTGCACCACTGTTCCCAGCCTAAACTGGTTTTATTACCTGCTTTTACTGCTCTCTGTTAGCTGACCTCCATTAAGATCATTTGGACATGTAGTTAATTCTCTCATTCAGAAAATATTTATTGTATCTTCTCGTGGGCAGGTACTGTGCCAGGCCCTGGACACAAACCTGGAGATTTAATGTTTTAGAGAAAAGTTCTAGAATTACCTGGCTTGTGGGCACCTACTTTTCTCTCTGAAATGTAAAGTTCATCTCTTCGTGACGAGGTGCAGAGCACTGGGCTCCGAGGGAAACAGATGGTAGCCACTCCTGGGGCCTGGGGCAGCTGGGTACAGATGCTGCTTGGCCAGGAGAATGAGCTGGGCTAGTCCCCATCCGGGGCCGGAGGCCCTCGGGGTGGTAGGGCTGGGCGGGACGCCCTGCAGAGCGTGGAAGCAGGGAGTGCTGTCTTGTCCCACACAGCTCTTCAGTGTCCCCTGCATCACTGAGGGTGTGCACCCCCTTTTCCACATACCCAGACCTGCCAGCCTATTCCACTCCACCCCTCCCTCTCATTAACTTCCTGCTTGCAGTCCCAGATCCAACACTCTTCCTGTGTGTGACCAACCTGTCCTCCCTGGATGGTCAGTTCCTCCGGGCTGGGCAGTGTGCTTGTGTCATCCCAGAGGATGCTCCCACCCAGGGAATGGGAGCGCGTGACCACCAAGATGAGCAGAGTGCTCACCCCCACCACCATTCTAGTGCGACCCTCACTTCCTTCCAAGCTTGGTCTCTAGAGCCAGATGGTCTGGATTTGAAGTCTGCCTCTGTCAGGGCTCACTGCTGTGTAACCTTGAGCAAGTCAACATCCTTATTGGTAAAATAAGGATAATAAAATTGCTTACCCCAAAAGAGCTGCAGGAGGGAAGGAGTTAGGCTCGATTCTTAGAGTGGAGCCTGGCACGTAGTGGGTCACTCCTCCCCGTCCTGTTGCTCTTTGCGTCCTGCCTCGCCAGCCCCCGCTGCTCTGTGTCCTGGTCTTCCTGTGGGCCCTCCCTGCCCCCACCACTTCCCACATGTTTGGTGTTATGGGCAAGCCCCAGACCTGCAGGGCTGCTGATAATGAGCAATGGCAACTTTTTGGTCCTTGTTTTTCTTACTCTTAGAATTGGATCACTGTCACTTCACAGAAGTAGACTTGAAAGCCCTGTCTACGTTTAAATCGCAATGATGCACATGTTTGGCATTCTGCTTAGAACCTCCCGTGGCCCCTCTGGTAGCCAGAGGAAAGCCATCATCCAGGCCTCCTTGCACCTGCCTCCCCTCTCTTCTGGCACTGACGCCTGGTGCCTGCCCTCAAAAATGCTGGTTCCCTGGTTTGGGTGGGCTCCAGTGCTGTTATTTAGAATAAAGTGGTTTTGCTGTGTAGACAAGTCTGACACCTGCTTCAGGTCCTGGCCTTCACTTGCCCTCTTAAATCCTAGCAGGCAGCCCTGTCTGGGACAGACACCCTCCTCTTTTTTTCTGAGTTGGGTATCTTTGTTTTTGTTAGGTTTCTACTTCATTTTTAATTTTTGGTACCAGGGATGGAATCCAGAGACATTTTTATCACTGAGCAAATTCCCCAGCCCTTTGTATTTTTTTATTTTGAGATAGGGCCTCACTAAGTTGCTGAGGCTAGCCTTGAACTTGAAATCCTCCAGCCTCAGCCTCTTGAGTTGCTGGGAATAGAGGTGTGCATCACCACACCCTGCTTTTGTTAGGTTTCTATGAACATAGAGTTATCTATAGCCACAGTCTTCAAATGTGTGCTGCTGTGTTGTTTTTTTTTTTTTCATAGTGAAGTGATGAAATTTTTATGAACAAGAATTGTTTTAATGACTTCATTCAACAAGGTTTTATTGCGAGCCTGCAATATCCCTGTTCTGTCCATGAGATTTGCTGTGGCTAGAGGGGACAAAAGCAAGGCCTCGGGGAGCTTATCATTCAGAGGAAGAAATGACCATTTGAACCATAAGGACACTCACACATGGATTGTGCTGTGGCGGAATATGTACAGGAACAGCACGGGCAAATAAGAGTGCTCCTTTCCTCCTGAAAGGCGTGGCGTGTGAGGCAGGATGAGGGCAGCAGGTGCCCCAGAGTGCCCTGGAGACAGGTGTGTGGGAGGCCAGGCGTCCCTGGCATTCTGGGGCAGGAGAGCAGCAGTGCTGTTTGCATGGGATGCCCGGAACGCGATGCCCACAACCCTCCTTCCGCTCTGGTAACGAGCAGGAACGCAGGTCTGTGGGTGCAGTGTACGGGAACGCCCCCATGTAGCTTGGCAGAGTGTTTTAGTAGCAGTGAGCACCTCAAGATTCTTCCTTCTGAGAATTCAGAAGCTTAAAAAAACACAAGTCAGAATTTCTGACCCTGTATACTGAGAATTTAGTGTTTAGTACAGTTAGAGTTTACTAAAAACTTAACTGTGCCTTCATTAATGAGCCAGCATGCTCCATGGCATTCAGCTTATGAAAGCTTGTATCCTCTTTTTTTTTTTTTTTTTAATTGTAGATGAACACATACCTTTATTTTATTTATTTGTTTTTATGTCGTGCTGAGGATCGAACCCAGTGCTTCATACGTGCTAGGCAAACGCTCCACCACTGAGCTACAGCCCCAGCCCTGGTATCATCTTTGGTTGTGCAAACAGACCACACACCTGGTAGCATAACCTGCACGCAGCACCTCTCAAGGTCTTGTGCAGTAAGGGCCCATGTTGCTTTGGGAGTGTGGCTGTGACTCTTTTTTGCGGTGCCCTGTCTCCTTGCAGTGCACACAGACCGTGAGGAGTACATCCAGGGCAGTGATGGAGAAGTCAGTCTGGCAAATGCAGCTTCTTTCAAAAAGGAGCAGTCGTCCTGTCCTACAGAGAGGCAGGAAGAAAAGCACTGGGCATTCCATCAGGATGAGTCCTGAGAGGACAGGGTGAGAGGCAGTAGTCTCCTTGCATTGGTGTCTGGACTGGGTGGCTCCCTCGGTCCCAATGCTCATGACACCTTCTAGGTGTCTGCTCAGACACAAAAGGTCCCAGGGTATAGGACTAATGCCAGGGTGATATTATTTTTCCCCCTCCATGATGAAAATGTAAAAAATGAGGACATCGAAATGAATTTTTGTGATTTATCTTTTTAATTTTACTACCTTATGAAATCCTAAAACCTTGATACTCCTGAACTAGATTGAGTTTAAGATTTCAGATCCCTTTCACCTCTAGAAGTTTTTCACTTGGTTACATCATCACTCAGCTGCTGTTGAGAGAACTCATGAAAGGGAATGGAGACTGGGTTTGTTCACATTTAAATACTGACATCAAGTCCATGTCAGAGGGTTTATTGTAGAATCATTCAACTCAGATTACTTTTCTTTTTATTTTTAATATTTTATAGTTGTTAATAAACTTCATTTTATTTTTTCATATGTGGTGCTGAACCACATGAAAAAATATGAACCCAGTGCTTCCCACATGCTAGGCAAGCACTCTACCACTGAGCCACAACCCAGCCCTCGGATTACTTTTCTATACAGATTTTCTGTTAAGTCCATCTTTGTTTAAAGGGGTATTCACTTACAAAGAATTGAAATTCCTTTACTGTTAATATTTTCTTCAGTGTTTTAACAGCATAAGTTTTGGAGTCAGCAGATAAATTTGAATTAGAGAATTCAATCCAAATTTTATGACCTGAAGCCAATCATTTACCTCCCAGATTCCTCAGTTCTGTTCAGAATGTGAATGATATGCTTTGTAAGACCTTGTGACAGCCAGGCATGGTGGGTGCACTCTTAATCCCAGCATTTGGGAGGCTGAGGCAGGAGGATCTCCTGACTGTATTCAGGATCTCAAGACTGGCCTGGGCAACATAGACTCCGTCTTTAAAAAAAAAAAAAAAAAAAAATTGTGGCAATTGAGTTAAATACTATACACAGCCACTTAGCAAAGGGCTTAGTTCACAGTAAGCTCTTACTTTTTTAACAAATGAAAGCTGTTAGCATCGTTACCCCTTAGCAGAGTTTTGATTTTTTAACGTGGCCTGTGCACTCAGGAGGCCCTCCACGTGGGAGCCTGGCAGAAGTTCACCAAGCACAAACCAGTCAGGCCTCGCAGGCCCGAGTGTGCAGTGTGATCTGTATTGGTCACATTCAGCAACCATCTAGATGTGATGAATTATTCTATTAGTTTTATTTAGCCTCGTTTTATTTAGTCTACTTTTATATTATTTATCATACCAACATGTACTCCTTACTTTTGGTACTGGGGATTAAACCCTGGGGTGTTTAGCCACATCCCCAGCCCTTTTTATTTTGAGATATGGTCTCACTGAGTTGCTTAGGGCCTCACTCTAAATTGCTGAGGATGGCTTTGAACTTGCAGTCTTTCTGCCTCAGCTTCCTGAGCTGCATGCACCACCACACCTGGCCAAACGTGCTTCTTTATTTGGGAGAAAGGGAATTATTTTCATTATATGTTTCCAGTAAGAAGTGGGTAAAGAAGCATGTGGAGGTTTTTTACTACTGGTTATTAAGAGGAAGACCATTTGGTTACATTTGCTCTGAAAATAAATAATGCCATTTAGGCCTTGCTGAAAATTAATTTTTAATCGTGATACACAATTTAAAAAACAACTTGAAGCCTCAGGGTCCGGCTTCACTATTGAGCAGCAGTGCTGTTCCGATTGTTCAGGGCTGATGGGCTGTTCCAAGGTTCTGAAGTGACTGGCTTAAAGCCACTCGTGGTGTGTCTTTCCCACCCTCCATGGGCTTTTTCCCACATGCCAAGTGACTGCTGTGTTGACTGCTCAGAATGAGCCAGCTCTTTCTCCGGGCTGCACCACAACCTCAGCTTAGCCTCACACAGACCACTGTTTATTTGGACCCCAACCTTGTAACTGGAGTAACTGCTCTAGTTATCTGAATCTGTACCAGTGGCATGTGTGAATTTGAACAAATGTGTATTGCTGTTGATAGTTGTGGCGATTTTACTCTTCTTAATAGTTATTCTGTTAGAAACTGGATGTTTCCCAAAGTTTTGCCAAATTCTTTCTCTTTGTTTTTGAAAATAAACCCAAGTTCTCCCTAAGCTGAATCTATCTTAGTCTTAATGCATCTTTCTCGGAGTTTCCCAGGGTGTGATAGATATCGTGAACTCCATGTCATGTAGCCCACAGGTTTTTTATACTTGAGTTTCCACTCACAGGTGGACATGAGATTCATCTTCAGACCTATAACCATGAACCCTCTCTGCATTTTACTTAAAGTATACTTTGCAAAATTAAAAATGGCAGTTTCTTAGTTGGATGCTGTTCTCCTCACCTTATCTCTCTAGTGCATCCTGCCTGCACATTGGTGCCCATGGGCATCTTAGTTTATTTGTATGTTTTTGTCTTTTGGCAACAGAACACTATAAAAGATTAAATGGGGAAAATGACAGCTTGAGACTACTGAGTTAAGGCAGTGTAAAGTCTTGTCTCCAAATCTCAATTTGAAATATTTCCAAGTAGTTTTTTTTTAATATCTAAAGCATTTGTGATTTTAATTTCACTGTACTTTAGGCAACTTAACTATTGACTTCCCATTGATTAGTACTTGGAAAACTATTTGGTGATCTCCATTTCAGTGTAACTTTGCAGAGCCCTGATAACTAGTTTCAGAAATTAGGAACTCAAAGGGCCCCATGGTGCTGCTGAGTTTCTCCTGATTTGCATTTTTTGACAAAGGTCAAAATGACAGGCCTCCCGGGCAGAACTAACTGTGCTGCCCCAGGAAGACTCCTTATGCACAAAAGCACTTTTTTTTTTTTTTTTTTTAAAGAAAGAAACAGTGAATACTGGAGTAAGCATATACAAGTGCTTCTTATTTTTTCCAAATGATGTTGCACATAGACACCCAAATAAAATACATCAAGGTCTGTTTAAAATACAGGCTGGGGACCCAAGCCACCTCCCAGGTACTGGGTGCATTTATAAAGGTGGCACCGTACAGTGGTCACCTGTGCAAGGCCACAGCCAGGGCTCCTGTGTGGTGCCGGTGGCTGCACCAGAGGTAGCACCAGCTGGCCTTGACCTCCTTGCACACGGCTTCTCACAGGTTGTACCTCTCTAGTTGTCACTGGAAGTTGGGTTGAACCTGGCTGAATCTGTCAGTTTTCCTTTTGAATTTATATAACTTTAAAAAAGAAAACTTTGATTATTGGTGTTTTCTCTTTTCCTCTTTTTGCAGGCAGGCAACTTGCAAACTCACTTACGCAGGCACTCTGGTGAAAAACCCTACATCTGCGAGATCTGTGGAAAGAGGTTCGTCCTGGGCTCATCCTGCACGTGTGGCGGGTGGGCGGGGTACTGAGTGTCTTCGTTCAGTGTTGTGGTGGGTGGACCTTCACTCCACCACTGCGGAGCCTAGGGACGTTCACGCCCTCTGACTCTTCATGGAACACAGAGTAAGAAGAACAAGAGTGGGCTGGGCTGGGGCTCAGTGGCAGAGCGCTTGCCCAGCACGTGTGGGGCACTGGGTTCCATCCTCAGCACCACGTAAAAATAAAGGTATTGTGTCTGTCTATAACTAAAAAATTTGAAAAAGAAGAAGAACAAAAGTTAATTAAAAAAATCTGGGGCAGGAGTCTTAGGAAGGAAATGGGACTTACATGAAACATTATACTAAAACTTTCATTCGTTACAGAATGTCATGAACATAGACCGATGTCCCCAAGGAGGGCACTGTCTAGTAGGGACATGAGACCTGCAGCCTGGGTGGCTGGACTTCAGGGGAGGTGACAGGAGGGTGGTGCTGGGCTTCCATGGGCAGGTGGGTTTTGCCCTGGGAAGTGAGAGCCGCGCTGGCGGCAGTGTCCGGTGCAGGAGAGGAGCAGATTCCTGTGCACGGTGTGGCATTGATGAGCAGCGCGTCCCCAGCCCTCCTTCCCTCACTTGGTTAGGTTTCAGGGGTCTCCTACTCTGCCACCCAGCTGTTGTGCTAAAGCCACAGCTGTCAGCCAGGACCACTAGCCTGGCTGGTAGATTTGTTCAATGCCCCTGCGTGCTCAGTGCTGTGGTCACAGCATAAACCCAACAGCACAGATTCTCTGCCTCTGACAAGCTCCTACTTGAGTGTCAGGGTCGGAGACGGGCCCTGGGCTGGAAGGAGGCAGAGCTGTGGTGCCATGCCGTGATGCCGTGGTGGCGCAGCTGCGGGAACAGCAGAGGCAGGAGTGACCCCTGATTCAGGCTCAGGTGAGCTCTGTCTCTGCTGCTGGCAGAAAGCAGGTCAGCATGAAGCTGCTGAGCCAGCCGCGTCCCGCTTTCTGCTGCGGCCACCTCGGTGCCAGGCGTCATCTGCTCATGTGAGAGCCCCAGCGTGGGTCATCACCCTCAGCTCCTGAACGTCACCCTCGCTCAGTGTTTCTGGCCAGCGATCTCTGAGTCCCCCGGGGCCACCTCTATGTGCAGCGCCTTCCCAGGATGCGGCGCACCCCGTCCGTGTGCTGGGAAGGAAGGAGCACAACTTCCTGGGCTGCGTCGCTGCCTCGTCAGGGTGCTGACCGTCTGTGGACTCAGTCTTCCCACCTGGACAGTGGTGTGAGACAGTGTATGAGGTGACAGTTGTGAGGCACCTGGCCCGTCACCTGGTACACGGAAAGGGTCCCCTTCAGGGCCCTTTCTCCCCCTGCCCTAGGACATCTGTGAGTCTCCACAAGACTCGAGAGCGCCCCCCCTGGTCTTCAGGGTGCAGGAGGTGAGGCTTCTCGGAGCCTTTCTGGCACGCGGCCTCTTGGTTCCGAGCTCCCCTGCAGGAGGAGAGCCAGGGCCGCACTCCCCCTGGGCTCTCGCTGCCTTCCCAGCTGGGGCCTTTCTTCTCCTTCACAGCCCTGAGGAAATGAGGCTGGAGCCCAGGGGTCTGCGCCTGTGCTGTGCAAAGCTGAGGAAGGAAGTCAGAGGGAACCAGGCAGGAAAGATGCAAAAACAAGACATTGCATCATTTTCTGCTTTTCTTAAAACAGAGACACAGGAACAATGGTCTAAGTGCCCGTTCCAGCTGAATCGGGCCAGCTGAAGCAGAGGAGCGCAGTGTCTCCCCTCAGCCGCTCGGCTGCTGAGATCCTCAGGAGGGTCGCCAGGCTCTTAATGGGACCTTCAAATTCTATTGCAGGTTTGCAGCCTCTGGTGATGTCCAGCGTCACATTATCATCCACTCAGGAGAAAAGCCACACCTGTGCGACACCTGTGGCCGAGGTACAGCAGAGTGCCCTCCTTTGCCCTGAAGGTGTCTGTCCGAGCCACCTGTCCCGCAGCTCACCGCCTGTTGTGGTCTCCCTAGGGTTCAGCAACTTCAGTAACTTGAAGGAGCACAAGAAGACCCACACGGCCGACAAGGTCTTCACCTGCGACCAGTGCGGCAAGTCCTTCAACATGCAGAGGAAGCTGGTGAAGCACAGGGTGCGGCACACGGGGCAGCGGCCCTACAGCTGCTCTGCCTGCGGTGAGCCTCTGCGCCCGGGGCACCGGGCACCTGGGGAGGGCCTCCCACTCCTCCGGAGCTGAGCTGATCAGCGCCTCAGTACTGCCCTCGAGGCAAGACGGCAGTGACACTGCTGCTTCGTCACCTCCCCTGGTGTCTCATTCCAGTGTTCAGGAATGTGCTCACTGTGTGCCTGTGAGGTATCAGAAACTGTCCCCCAGGCACTGCAGGCTGGTGTCCAGATGCTGGCGACCAGGTGTCCTGCTGGAGCCTGGGGCATGCATTGGGGGCGAGAGGGTAGGCTTTGTGGGGTCACGGTCATACAGCAGAGGACGTGCCCGTGGCTTGGTGATGTCAGGACGAGACAGAGGGGAGCTGGCAGGCCTGGCGTGGGGCACGCTGCTGCCCAGGTGAGAATGCAGAGCTGGGTGCCTGGGAGTGCACGGCGCGTGGCCCGAGGAGAGGCGCCCAGGGCAGCCCCTGACCATGGGCTGGACAGCGACACTCCCCTCTATGTGGCCTCTTCAGCACAGACGTGCGATCCTGGAGTGGGCGCTGTTGAGGGCGGCTTGTCCTCGTTGCCTGGCATCTGAACTAGGGCAGGACTCTGGGGACGCAGCCAGGAGGCAGCCGTGTCCTCGACTCCCTGTGCTAATTGTACACAAATCTAGGCAACCCCATGCCACTTGGAGTCTCTTAGAAAGTAAAGTTCCGTCACTTTTAGATCACAGACTCTGCCTCAGATCACTAATTTAAAATGTCACTTGACGATCATCGCGTCTGTGGGCGTGGTGTGAAGTCAGCTTTTCTCCATCCTCCCCGCTAGGACGTGCTGCTGCTCAGGTCCCGCGAGTGGAGGAGGGAAAGGGAGACCTCTGCGGCCCCTACCTCATGCTTCCATCCTGCCCCTGTTTCTGACTTGCAAGGTCAACCTGGGACAGCAGAGGACACAGAGGGAACAGGAGTGTTGTACAAGTCAGTGCCCACGGAGAGCATCCCCGTGCCGTCAGACTCACCCACTTAAAGTGACCGGCAGGGTCTTCCTGTGTTCCCCAGTTGTGCAGCTCAGGACCCCGGAAGGAAACCCGCACCCATTATCAGCCACTCCCCTCCCCACCCCAGCCAGCAGCTGCCCGCCTGCTCTGTCTCTGGATCTGCCTGTTGGGGACGGCTCTGTAGTGGAGTCGCACACCCCGGCTCCCTGTGGCTGGCGTCTTGGACTTCTTCACACAGCACCTGGCTGTGGCCGTCCAGGGACAGGGTCTGGCGTGGATGTGTTTCGTTTCCCAGCCATGTAGACGGGCTTCCTCCCGTGGTGGCTCACATTCTGAGCTTGTGCCTCTCGTGCTCACAGCAGGGTCCTGAAGACAGGCGCCCCTCTCCCGCACACCTGCCTGCACTCCCTCCGCTGACCCCACCCCAGCTTTGCAGCAGTTTGTGCCTGGGGAACTCGTCCTTGGCGTCTCCCAGCCCTCTAGGCAGCTGTCCTAAGTGGATTCAAATCAGCTCAGCTTGACCTCGCTGGGCAGTGGCTACACATGTTTTGTGGACGGAGCACAGAGCGTGCCCCCTGGTGCAGTGCTGACCCTCCTGTCTGCCATCGGTGCAACCGCCACTAACCTGACCATGCAGAGAAAGGTGCCATCTTGTCATGCCTTTTAACGGCAGGGACACGGGTGGAGCCAGGCTCCTGTCCATGCATAAAGGCGAGACTCCTCCCACCCTTCTGCTGTGGAGAGTTATCAGGAAGGTCCCATATGCTGGGGATGCCGCCCACACTGTGGTATCCATCACATGGGTAAACAGCTGGCGGCACATGTGTGCACAGCAGTAAGCCACGGTGCTGAGGCCCCTGATCACTAGAGCCCAGACCTGATGATCACTAGAGCCCAGACCTGAGTACAGTGTGGCACCAAGACAGGGCAGAAAGGGCTTGCACCTTGTCCCTGAAGACAGCCTGGTGCTGTGCAGTAAACAGCAGTGAACAGGAAGTTACCACTGTGTGTGGATTTGGAATTTTTATATGGGAAAGTGCCCAGAGTTTAGCATGTGAATGCTCCGTCTAGTTGGATGTTCAGGTGTTTCCTTAGTACCTTACCTGTTACGTGACTAGGGCACAGAGGGACGGTTGAAGGAGCAGGGCGTGCGCGTAAGGCAGGGTCTCCACGCATGGCACGTCTGTGCAGAGGGCAGGCATCCTGTGTGAACATGACCTTGGTGTTGATTGGCAGCTCCTACTTCTCAGCTTCTTGCCTGTTTTGATCATGGAACTCCATCTATCACGTATGCAGAAAAAGCAGCATACTGGAGGAGTCGTGTGCGTACTGTCTTGTCAAGAGCTGAATACATGCGTACCATCAGGAAGGTGTTTTGACTTACAGGTTGGCATGTTGGACTTGGGAACATCAGCGAGACTGACGAGGGAAACCCAGATGGGGGCGCACGGGCCTGCAGGTGGCCCTTTGTGCAGGGGGCACAGTGAGTCTCTGGAGGACTTTCGCTGAGACTTAAAACCCACAGGCCGGGCTGGGATTGTGGCTCAGCGGTAGAGCGCTCGCCTTGGACATCCGCAGCCCGGGTTCGATCCTCAGCACCACGTAAACATAAATGCATTGCATTGTGTACAAATAAAGGAAATAAATAAATATTTTTTAAAAAAACCCACAGGCCAAGGCCGGGCGTGTGGCGCATGCCTGTAATCCTAGCACTTGGGAGGCTGAGGCAGGAGGATCACCAGTTCAAAGCCAGCCTCAGCAATGGCGAGGCACTTAGCAACTCAGTGAGACCCTGTCTCTAATAAAATACAAAAAATGGCTGGGGATGTGGCCCAGTGGTCGAGTGCCCCTGAGTTCAATCCCTGGTACAAAAAAAAAAAAAAAAAAAAAAAAAAAAACCCACAGGCCAGTTGTGGGGGACTGCAGCAGGAGGAATGCCGCCCCAAAGTGAGCAGGTGCCATCAGGCCACCAGCCCTCCTTAAATCATGGTCGCTTGGTGTTGGGGGAAAGGGAACCTTCCAGAATGACCACTTCTCAACCCTGGTCTTGCCCCTGCAGGGAAGTGTTTCGGGGGCTCCGGCGACCTGCGCAGGCACGTCCGCACGCACACCGGGGAGAAGCCCTACACGTGTGAGATCTGCAGCAAGTGCTTCACGCGCTCCGCCGTGCTGCGGCGGCACAGGAAGATGCACTGCAGGGCCGACGCCGAGAGCCCTGGCGTGCTGGAGGAGCTGGGCCGCGCCCTCGAGACCTCCGACCTGGAGCGGTCCCAGAGCTCCGACTCCTTCTCCCAGGACGTGTCAGTGGCATTGATGCCAGTGTCCGTCAAACTCCCCGTCCACCCGGTGGAAAACGCCACAGTGGAATTTGGTAACCACTCTGCCGGCTCCTACTGTAAGCTGCGCTCCATGATTCCCCCTCATGGTGCGAGTGACCAGGAGAAGCTGGGCTTGGAGGCTGCCAAGCTGGCCAAGCCCCAGGCACCCCAGGCCCAGCCCCAGGCCTACGCCTACCCAGACGTGGACGCCCCACCTAGCGGTGAGCCCCTGCAGGCCGACAGCACGGCCATGGTGCGCTCCTCGCTGGCCGCTTTGGACAACCACTGCACTGACCCCCTGGGCGGCCGTGCATCTGCCGCAGCCTATAGGAACTCCGAGGGACAGTTCTTCTCCAGCATGACGCTCTGGGGGCTGGCGATGAAGACACTGCAGAATGAAAATGAGTTGGACCAGTGACACACCACATCAGCACCTCCTGCCAGGCGTGGCTTCTGCAGTGTGGCGGACCAGTCTCAAGGCCACAGTCCCCCGTCCTCCCCGCACCTGGTCCCTGCCGACCACCAGAGAACATGTAGATGGTTCCCCTCCTGACAGTGGCAGGTGACCTGGCACCTCCAGGAGGCAGGCTTGGTAGTGGGGTTCCCGGAGCGGGGGGCAGGAGAGGCCATCCCGTCACCTTCCGGCAGCATGAGAGCGCCGTGCTTGTGTCAACTACTGTACCCTTTCGTGTTAGAGGAAAAATGTGTGTGTGATAATACAAATATTATTTTTGTATTTTTAAAGATTAAAATTCGTAGCATCTTGTATTTTTATTTACAGATTCTATTTGTATATGAAACATAATTTAATTTGAATAAACAGAACTTGTTTTCTATGTAATATTTGTTTTCTCCAGCATTTTTAATAATCTGAAGACCATAGTGGTGTAAAAATAAATATCAATGTGCAAGGCCCTGGGTTTGATCCTCAACACGGACAAAAACTTAAATTAAAATAAATGTTAGCAAGGTCCTGGCAGCAGAGCTGAGTAGAGTCCAGTTGCTCTGGCATCTGACCTTGGGGACCCCAGAGCTGTGAGCAGCCACGCAGCCTCTCGGGGCCCTCTGGTTTCTTCCTTCGGTGTGAGATAAATATCTTCTAGGAGGCTCACAGGATCTGCTCACCCAGCTGGAGGTGCCGCCCAGCCTCTGGCCCTGGGCAGGGCTTCTAAACAGGCACTTCCTCTTGGCCTTTCCAGCAGGATTTTGGCCTCTAGGAGAACTTGTGTCCATAGCACCGTCACTGCGGTGTCAGGGGAGATGGCACGAGGTCTGTGCAGACAGGGCTGCGGCACCCTCGCTCCTCGCTAGCTGCTCTCACCTGGACCCGAACCCGCAAGGTCAGGCGTTTTCAGAGGGAGGCAGTCGCGGGGCAGGCGTGAAGTCCACGGCAGGGTCCCTTCCTGGGCTCCCGGCCATCCGCTGCGCTGCAGTCCACAAGGCTGGTGCAGGGCGGGCAGTCCTCCCTGCATGTGGAGAACCGGAGCTTCCTGAGGACCTGGTGGCCGGCACAGGCTGGGCAAGGTGGGGCGCTTCATGTGGGACTCGCCTGGGACTGAACTCGGAGTGTGTTTGCGTGAATGTGTCCCCTCCCGTCTCCACTGCCTCGAGTTCCCGCGCTGTCCTGCCCCCAGTGTGTATGCTGCCTGTTGTGGCCAGCCACGGTGCCGCGGGAAAATTCTCGGAGGCAGAGTTAAGCTTTTACTACTTTTACTTCTACTTTCTTAGAGAGGGAAAGAAAGATTTTAGCTTAGAGAAAGATTTCTTCTTGTCTTCTTAGCTTAGAGTCTTAGAAAGAAAGATAAAGAAAGATAGAGCTTCTTAGAGAAAGATTTCTTAAAGAAAGATAGAGCTTAGCTTTTCTTCTTAGCTTAGAGTAGAGTAACTTAAAGAAAGATAGAGCTTAGCTTAGAGAAAGACTAGAGCTTCTTTCTTCTCTCTTCTTTCTTCCTTCTTCTGTCTTCTGTCTTCTGTCTTCCTCGGGAGCCTCGGCCTTACTCTGACCAGTCCTCTGGAGCCTCGGCCTAACTCTGGCCAGTCATTACTTCTTCTATCTGGTTTCTCTTCTGTAACCGCTCTGCCTACGTTCTGGCCGCTCTGATTCTTCTGACCGACCGAGTGACTGCCCGGCTGACTGAATTCTCCGTTCTCCTAACTCGGACCGCTTTCACCCGGTTATATACCTTCAGGTTTGCGGGTGCCTACAGGTGCGTCACATACATATCAGGTGGAACCCATGGCTTCCAGCTAGCTACAACAGCCCTTCCTAATTAGGGCTCCTTCACCAGTGGCCCTTGGTTCTCTGGGGCCTCTCATCCCTGTGGCTCGCCCCCGCCCCCTCACGCTCACCTCACCCTGCGACCTCGCTCGGCCCTCTGTGCCTGCACAGGGGTAGCCACGCCCACTGGTGAGAAACCCTTCCTCTGGTCCCCAGAACACAGCGTCCAGGAGCCTCGTCCTTGCAGCCTTCCCTCCCATCTAGATCACGGCTAGGTCACCGCGTGACCTTCCCGTCCGCTGCTCAGGCCCACCTGCCCTTCCTCGTGGTCTTGCTCCCCGTTGAACATAGAGGCAAACAGAACTTTCCTCAAGCCCCCACCCCGCCTCTCCTGGCCTCTGTGTCTGCGGACTGCACCCCTGTCCCAAAGTGCCGCTCCCCCAGCCTGCCTGCTCGGGCTCGCTGGGGCTAGTGCAGTGCCCACCGGGTGTTCTGTGTCCCCTCTGGGGTGTTTGTCTCCTGTCCACTGCTGTCCCTAGTGCCCAGAGCAGGGCTGGGCACTCAGCAGGTGCTCATGAGCGACTGTCAGCTCAGCACTCAGGAAGCACCTTCCAGCTGAGGTATTGGACGTCCTGGGTCGATTCTCTCATACACCCCGTTCACTCCCCACGACTCCATGGACACCCTTGGTCAGGCCACTGGTGGCCTCTGCCTGGCTCAATCCAGTGATGGGTTCTCCATCCCCAACCTAGATGCCCCCTGAGCAGGGCCTGGCACCTCAGCGGGAGCCAGCCAGAGGACTTACAGCTCAGCCCAGCCTCCTTCCAGAGCCTCCTCTCTGCCCCTGCCACTTCCCAAGTGCTCTCCTCATGACGGATGACCTGAAGTGCTGTTTGCCCATGACCTCCGCTTGGGCCTGTCCTGGCCTCTCCCCAGGACTCTAGAATTATGCACCCAACTGCGAGCAAGACCACCCCCTGTCCCACAGACATCGCAAGCCCCAGCTCTCAAGACTGAGCTCCCCGTCCTGTCCCAGCCCTCCCCTCCCCTCCTCTGGCCAAGCTCATCGTGTGGCAAACCTGTTCTTCCAGTTGCTCAGCCCGAAAACCCCAAGAGCCACCGACCTCCACAGGACACACTGTGGGTGCTGCCTCCAGGCCAGCGAGACTCGCCTTGGGGTCACGGTCCGCGTGGCCCGCCTGGCTAGCTAAGCTGAACAATCTGATTGATGGGGCCACAGTTTGAGCTCGTGAGACAAAACTGTAGGGAGAATTTAAAGTCAAAGCTCTTTGCACTTCCTGTCCTCTCTGTCCTCTTCCACCCTGCCCCGAAGTCTTCCCCTAAATAAACTAAAGTTGAGAAGAGGTGAAAACGCCTGGCCTTGGGTGGTCACGTGCCGCACAGCCAACCCTCGGGCAGGGGGTCTGGTGGGGACTGTGCCTGCACCCAGCGCGGTCGGCCCCGCGCGAGAACGTGTGTGGCCGCCGCTCACACCCCACACCCTCCCCATCCCAGCCAGGGGACCAGCTTATATTCTGGGCTCCAGCTCTGGCCAACCATGTGACACACGCCCTTCCCTGTCCAGTCTTTGGGGTCCTGACTGTGGAGCTCCTACTGCACCTTAATGCCATCGCCCTGGGACTCTGTGAACAGCCTGTGGTGAGGAACCCAGAGGCCCTGCCCCGGCCAAGGGCTGCCTTTCACTATGAGACTGGGGCAGAGGCCCAGAGCCAGGCAGGCCATCAGAAAAAGAATGAGCTGGAAGGGACCTTAGGAAGGACCTGCGGATTCCATGGGCCTCGGCCGGCCGTGCTCCTGGGAGGCTCATGGCCATGCAGTGTTCACAAACGCTGACCCCCTAGGTCAGGGTCAAGGCCTGGGTAGCTGCTTCTTGGCAGGGTCCAGAGGGGGAGGCAGCCAGTGCAGGGACAGAGATTCTGCCTCATCTACGCTGCCACCACCGCGCTGCTTGGCCTGTGGCGGTAGCCTCTTCATGGGGCACGTCCTCATGAACCTCTTCCCTCATCAAAGACGTCACCGTCAACGTTCCGAGTCCCTGTGTAGGGCCCCCACCACGCCCTGCTCCCGCTGAGGATGCGTGAGGGGGCCACGGAGTCCTGGGCAGGTGGCAGGTGGCAGGTGCTGGAGGAGGACCCTCTTCCTTGAAGGCACAGGCCCTGCCACCAGGCTGTTCTGTGTGGGCTCCCTGCGGCCACCAGGTGGCAGCATCCCCATTCGTAGCCGCAGACAGGCGGCTGGGCCACCTCCAACGCTGAAGGCTGGGAGGCTCCTGCCTGGGCCATGTGGCATTCCTGCTGCCCTGCGCAGATGGCAGAGCCCAGGAGCCCTCTGGGACGCCTGTGGAGCGGTAGCCGTCCCCTCCGTGGTTTGGAGGAATGTGTCCCGAGAAGGGAAGTCGCTGCCCGGTTGTCTCAGCCTTGCTGGGAACAGTCTGCCCCCTGGACTCCAGTGTCTGCTGTGGGGGACACACAGTCCCGACCCCTGCCCTCCCAGCTCTCAGGAGGGACCCCACTTCAACCTTGGGCATCTAGGCCTCCTGAGCCTGGCTATAAAAAGGGGTTGAAAATAGCTCTGAGCCAGGGCGAAACTCGAAAACGTTGGGCTACCCCAGAGGTACCAGACACAGAGGCCATGCTGGACGACTGCCCTCTGCGACCCGTCCAGTCCCTGCCAGCCCACGGACGGACGCAGAAAGCAGGTTCGTGGTTGCAGGGACGGGGTGCAGGAGGGGGGAAACGACTGCTCCCTGGGTACTACATGGCTTTGGTTGGGATGATGAGAACATTCTGGAACCAGAGCGTGGTTGCCCTCTTCCCAGCCCTAAATTCACACGCTGAAGGGTGACCCCTCGTGCAGGTGTGTTTGGAGGAGGGCCTTGAAGGAGGTAAGTAAGGTTAAGTGGGTCATAAGGTTAAATGAGGTCACGGGGCCCTGGCCCAATGTGACCGTGTCCTGGTAGGAAGAGACACCAGCTCTCTCTGTCCTCCCCTCCCTCTCTTCCTCTCCCTCTCTCTCCCTCTCTCTCCCTCTGCCCCCCCTCCCTCCCCTTCCCCTTCCCCTTCCCCCATCTCTCCACACCCAGGAACGGCCAAGCAGGGCACGGGGAGGAGGTGGCCCTCTGCGTGGTGGGAGAGAAGCCTCACGGGGAGTCAGGTGGGGCACCTCCTCTGGCCTCCTGGCCTCCAGAACAACTGCGGGAGAGCCTTGCTGCTGCGGAGCCGCCCAGTCTGCAGCGTCTGTGGCATCAGCAAGAATGCGGTCACACGGACCGTGCATGAGCCAAAGGCCACCGGAATGTGCTCCTTTATTTAAAAAGTGCATTTTCTGCTGTGCACATTTTGTTACCATGAGGATAAAAGCGTGTCCCACAGGACTGCTGGGAGGCTGGAAAGGGCTTGTCTACCCGCTGCCCACACCCCCCCACTGAAGTCCCCCCCTGTGTCAAGGGTCAAGGTGGGGCTCAGACTCTTGTTTCTGAGTCTTGCGGAAGAAGCAGGAACAAGAACAGAGGGGCAGGTGTTCTGGAACATTCTTCAGTCCAGTTCCTCCCTAAACACACTGTTGTGTAGGCAACGTGGTCACTAACCATAGGCATCGATTTAAACTGAGGTCCAATGAAGGAGCCCTAATCAAGGAGATAGCTATTGCGGTTAGCTGAGAACCATAAAAGATGTTCAAGTTCCACCTGATATTAATACATTATTCAAAGAATCTTTGTGTGCCCGTGAACACTGTGTGACGCACCTGTAAGCACGAGCTGTAAGCACTTGTCCTTGTTAAAGCAAAATGTATATAACCGGGTGAGGTTGGTTTGGTGGGGAGCGAAGAAGAAGAAGGTGGATGGTGGTTGGAGTCAGAGCGGTTAGAGTTGGAGAGGTTGCTGAAGCCGGAGAGAGAAGAAGAAGAAAAGACCTTTTTCATTTTCATCCTGCCTCCGAGTTTTCTCCCGCGGCGTCGCAGCTTCAAGCAACAGCATCAGGCAGCTACAGTCCAATGGTGCTGCCCCACAGGGGAGTTGACCCTGCTGTGACCTGGGCTCTTCCTCAGTTTCCTTCCCTGCAAAAGCGAGGAGCTGGCATGACGGCACACACCTGTAACCCCAGTTCCTGGAGAGGCTGCAGCAGGAGGACGCCAAGTTCAAGGCCAGCCTGGGCAACTTAGCAAGACCCTGTTTCTCAAAATACACCAAAGCAGGATGAGGGTGTTGCTCAGTGGTGGAGCGCTTGCCCAGCAGTGGGGCCCTGGGTTCAACCCCCTGCAGGGCAGGTGGGGTGGGCAATGGGAGTGTCCTCCTGGGGCTGCTCTGGGGTTGCTGTAGGAAATGGTCCATGAAGGGCCAGGATGGAGCCTGGTGACTGTCCTGGCCCCTCCCTCTACCATCTGCCGGCCTCCAGCTGGCCACGCCCCCACCCCAGGCCCGGCCTATCCTGGCCCTGCACATGATTCCCAGCCTCCTCTCCAGGAACCACCCACATGGCCCCCACCTGGGAGACAGGGAGGGGCAGCCCTCCTCCACAGGCCTGGCCTGGGCAGTCACCAGGTAACTTGGCCCTGGGGATCAGTGTGGTGGGGGAGGACACCCCTCTCCCCTGCTCATCAGGAAGTGGGGCTCAGAGCTGCTCCTGAGTTAAAGCCCCTGCAGGCCCCTGCGGTGGGAAGAAGAGGCTGCTCTCCCACCCCTCGCGCCCCACACCCTCCTTCTCCTGCCTCCTGTACCCGATCTCCCACACCTTCCCGCAGGCCTCCGGACCCCCGAGACCCCTCTAGACTGCCAAGGCCTGGCCTGTGAGGTGCAAAAGGACAAGATAAAAGAAATTTCGAAAATCCAGTCTCTCCACCCAAATCCTGGCTCTCACATCCACCGCCTTGTCCCAGGGCCATCCTGCCTGGCCCGCTCCCCTCTGTGCGTCTGCAGTTTCCTGATCCCACCCCAGCCTGAGGCAGAGGGCACTTTCCAGGATCATGGAGAAGGCCGGTGCTAGAGCAGGCGGGGAGGAGAACTTCCATGCACGGTGCCCTTAGAACTATCGGACCCTGGTGCAGAACACAGGCCCGGGGCGAGGGGAGGGCGGGGGAGCAGGCTCGACGGTCCAGGGTCCTCAGTCTGTTTCCTGGTCCCTAACACAGCCACCATCAAGCACGTGTTGCGCATCAGTACAGTCATAGGTCCTTTCTGGAAATACTACATATTTATTACAAATATTTTACTCTGATAAACCATCAAATGATAATTTAAAAATCTAATTTATCTCTTAAAAAAATAAGCACAATGCCCTTTGCTGCTCAGGGTGGTTTTCTGTTCACATAAGGCCTAGAGGTGACAGATCTAGCACTCTTACTCTTAATCTGACACTCAGCCTCTTTTTCTCATCCAACTATTTAGAACTGTAATTTTCTCTTAGGTATGTGACTGGAGATGGACACAAGTTGTCTGAAGATCACATCACACAGGGCTGGGGTTTTGCCTCAGCGGCAGAGCGCTCGCCTCGCACGTGTGCGGCCCGGTTCGATCCTCAGCACCACATAAAAATAAAATGCATTGCATTGTGTACAACTAAAGTAAATAAATAAATATTTTTTAAAAAATCACATCACACATACGTGTGCATATGCACTCCCACGTGCGGCCTGTGCACTTTCACTTTGCATATTTATACCTATAAATAAGTTTACATGCAAACATGAAGAGTGGGGAGGAAATCTAGACCAGGAAAGGGCACACGATGTGCCTGGCACTGAATCAGGCTTGTGACGGCCACTTAATAAATCATAGTTAGTACTGTTATTTTTATCTCCAATAAGAACCTTTTGGAGGACGAAGAATGATTCAAAGGGGCCAGGGATGCACGTCACAGCACCAGCCAGGAGGCAGGGGCCGTGCTGGGGAGGAGCTGTGTGGGAAGGGCTCCCCCGGATGGCGACTGCGGGGTGCATGACAGGTTGAGGAAAGCGGGGACCCAGGGCCTCCTCCCAGGTGCAGTCACGGCACCCCCACGCTGGGTGGAGAGCCAGGCCTGGTCCACCCAGCTCCTCTGCCAGGCCGATTCCTGCGGGTTGGCGTCCTTGAGTTGCAGGTCACCAATGTCAACACAAAGTCATCCTGTCTGTGGCCTTGCAGGTTGGGCCCTGCCCTGCAGAGGCGCTGCGGCTGCTGGCCGGGTTGGGGGGAAGCCAGCCTCCATCTCAACACTCCCCATCCCTGTGTGGCTGTTCTTGGGGTTCTCCTTTGACCAGTTAGAAGGCCCTCTGGCTCCCCGCTGAGGGACAGGCAGGACGGCTCTCACACAGGTTCACTTGCATATATGGAAGAGAGGCTTGATCGCACCCTTTCTGAAAATGATTCTTAACAAATCTCTGAAATTGAGGTATGTGCAGACCTAGACAAATCCTTCTCTTCTTTCCTGCGTAACTGATGCCTGGATTTGGTAGTTCCCCCACGCTGGCACGTACCGGTCTCCTTGGGCTTCCCAGAGTTCCACAGACCGGCTGCCGCGAGCACAGAAATGCCTGTTGTTGCCGCCTGCAGCAACGAGACCGCGGGCGAGAAATCGGAGGCAGACTGGGAATGAGCGGTCCTTTATTGCTCCTTCTTCTCTCTCCCCTTCTCCATCTTCTCTCTACCGCCTGGTTAAATACCCTTTACCCATCACAGGTGCATTAGTCCTCTTAATAAGCATACACGTGTCTCATCACGAGCTCAGCACGAGCACGGAAAAATGCTTAGCCAATTACTACAAAGGTCAGGTGTAGGTTGTCTGAGAAACAAGTAAGCGCCACCTCTTGGCTCTCAGCCAGCCGCCATCTTAGAGCTACTTCCTCCTATATCAAAGGCTCTGACAGCCTGTCCCACGGCCCCAGAGCCTGGAGGTCTGAGATGGTGGCGTGGGCAGGGCTGCTCCTTCCCAGCCTCTCCCTGGTTTGCAGACGGCCGCCACCGTCCTGTGTCCTCCCATGGTCTATCTGTGTGTGCGTCGGTGGCCTAACATCTTATGAGGTTGGACGAGGGCCCGTGCAAACGACCTCATATTCCTTAATCTCCTCTTCAAAGGCCTTGTCTCCAAATACAGTCACTTTCTGTGGTCCTGGGGGCCAGGACTTCAACATAGGAATTTGGAGAGGGGCGTGACTCAGCCCATAAGATGGAGCAAGAAACAGGAGTGGTCAGCGTGTGTGGCATGGAGGGACCCTGACATCTGTGGAGGGACGAGGTGGCCAGGAAGCCTGCAGATGGCCCAAAGGGCAGCAGCTCACGGACTCCAGTGCGTGATGCTGGTAGCACGTGCTGAGTGACTAGGTCATGGACCCAGAAATAATTCCCACAGAAGGCCGTGTCCATGCCAGGACATAGGACACACACGGGGCCACGGGCAGCAGAAGGCCATGTCCTTCAAAACTTCCCATGCTGAACTCCAAAAAACTCAAAGTGGCCTCCCTTGGAAATTGGATTGTGTGGATATAATTAGGTTAAGATGAGGTCACTCTGGAGCAGGGTGGGTCCCTAATCCAATATGCTCGGTGTCCTTCTCATAAAAAGGAGAAATTCGGACACAAACACACAGTGAAGAGTGTGTGGAGTTCTGCTGCCACAAACCAAGAAACCATCAGAAGCCGAGAGAGAGGCCAGGAAGCAGAGCCTTCCCAGGACCTTCAGAGACAGCGCCCTGACGACACCTTGGCCTCCGACTTCTAGCCTGCAGAATGTGAGAGGGTTCATTTCTGTTGTTCAGTCCCCTCAGTTGAGGGGGCTCTGTTACGGCAACTCTAGCAAGCCAACACACACCCAGTCCTGCCAGTTAGCACGCATGAGCTCCACCTTTAACCCTGAGGTTCCTGGTGGCCAAAGCAAGAAGGGGATCTGTTGTTGGACTCTCAGTGTTTCATGGACGCTAAGCTGGCCACCTCACCAGAACCGACAGACCCAGGGGGGATGGGACAGCACTGTCTCCCAGGTAGTGCTTAAAAATAAATGTCACCTGATTTTTGTTTTTACTTGTACTTTTTTCTACTTGTTATTTTTTAACCACTGAATTTTTCCCCATTAAGTCATTCTTTTGAAAGGCAGTGGACCAGAGACCGAGTCTCTCTCCAGCCCTGTGGTTTGAAGCTGTTACAATTCTCTTGCAGCAGCTGGTGTTGGTTTTCAGGCTGGAGAAGTGGCTGATCTGGGACTATGTGGCTGCGAGCTCCAGCCAAACCCCAGGGCCAGGCCAGTCCTGCTTCCCAGGTGAGAGCTGCAGGGACTGTCCCCAGGGCTGGCACATGCTGCCAGCGAGGTGGGGAGGAATCAGAAGGAAGCCACGTGTGCGCTCTGGATTCACTTCCCGCTGGCTGAGAGGCCGCCGTGATGGCGTCCTGCCTCTGCTGCGCTGCGGTCTGGGGAAGGGCAGCCTCTGGCCTCGCCTGCTTCCTTTGGAAAGGCCTTCTTTCTTGCACCCACCCAGGAGCTGCGCCCCCTGCAGGCCTGGCACTTGGATGGCAGCATCCTCTCTGAGCTCAGCTGGGCTTCAGCACCCTCCAGGCAGAGGGACCAAGGCACCGGCTGCTCCAGACAGCAAGGGCTCAGTGCTGCGGACCAGCACGCCACCTCCAAGCCCTCCTTCCTGCCCTGGCCTCCAGGCCTTGGGTCTCACAGCTGGGGGGTCTGTGAGGTGGTTGCTCAGCCCCTCCCTCTCCCTGGTTGTGGGGATGGTGGTGGACGTCACTCCCTCACTCCCCAAGTTGGGCTGGGGTCCACGGGGCCCTGGGGCCTCTCGGGCCTGAGATGCAGTGTGGGCACCTTCTTGCCCTCAGGGCACACACCGCCCAGGGGTCCCGTCCTCCCCGTTCCTGTCACTGGGCATGGTCAGTGCTCAGAGAGCTCTATTGATTTTATCAAATGAAAAGCAAATCTGACCTCACATCCATTAGGATTATTAAAAAACAGGAAATGACCAGTGTTGGGGATGATGGAGAGAAGTTGGGACTTCTATCCACTGTTGGTGGGAAATGGAACAGAGACTCCATGAAAAAAAATTGAAATTGAAATAAATAAAAATTGATTTTAAAAATTGACATTAAGGAGGCTGAGGCAGGAGGATCACCAGTTCAAAGCCAGCCTCAGCAATGGCGAGGCACTTAGCAACTCAGTGAGACCCTGTCTCTAATAAAATACAAAAAAAAAAAAAAAAAGGGCTGGGGATGTGGCCCAGTGGTCGAGTGCCTCTGAGTTCAATCCCTGGTACCAAAAAAAAAAAGAAAGAAAAAGAAATTGACATTAAGAATTTGAAATTGATTACCCTATGTACATAAATGATTTCACGACCCATGCAGTTCTACATCACGTACAACCAGAAGAATGAGATGTCATACATACTCCATTATGTATGACATGTCAAATTGTGTCCTACCGCCATGGATAACTAATTAGAGCAAATTTTTTAAATCTCAAAAATAAAAAAAAAAAAGAATTAGAAATTGAACGAGCAGTTCCCCTTCTGGGTACATACCCGAAAGAATTGAGAGCGGAGTCTGGAAGAGCCTTCGACACCCCACGTCTACAGCAGCACTATTCACAGTAGCAGAGGTGGATGTCACCTCAGCCCCAGTGACAGACCAACAGACAGAACAACGGGATCTATTTCTCACCTGTTTCACCCACAATCACTGCCCTGCGGGGAGGAGCCAGACACACGGAGTCAAATGCACAGAGACAAAGTGGCATGGAGGGTGCGGGCTGGGACAGAGCTTCAGTTTGGGCAGCTGAAGAAGCTCTGGGGATGTGCGATGGCTGTGCGGGAGCGTGCGCATGCTGAATGTCACCGCCCTGGGCTCTGCAGATGGTTCAGACGAATGACTTCATGTCACTTTTTTTTTTTTTTTTTTTTTTTTTTTTTTTACCACAAATTTAAGAAAAAGAGAAATACGCACACACAAGAAATAAGCACGCACATCTGGCCAGGTGCGGTGGCGCATGCCTGTATTCCCAGTGGGCTCAGGAGGCTGAGACAGGAGGATCGAAAGTTCAAGTCCAGCCTCAGCAATTGAGCAAGGTCCTAAGCAACACAGTGAGACCCTGTCTCTAAATAAAATATAAAAAGGGCTGGGGATGTGGCTTAATGGTTAAGTGTCCCTGATAACAAAGAAAACAAACAAAAAACAAAGCAAAAAAACCCCCAACATTTGGACCTGGGGGAGGAGAGACTCTACCAGGCAGGATTGTCACAGAGGGGGGAGGGAGAGGCCTGAACAGGAGTAGGCTCCAAAGCGAGGGCCACAGGCTCCCACAGCCTGGGCAGGTGAGCTTTCCTTCTCCAGGGGGGAGTGGGCAGGGCCAGGCAGCACCGCGCCCGGCAGTGGGATGATTGACGGGGCAGGAGGGGAGAATGCAGCAGAGTGCCTATCCTGTGGTCAGCCAGCGTCCTTGGGAGGGACTCTTGGGGACTACAGACTGGCCAGGCTGAAGGTGGGTCAAGCCTTAGGGCCCAGGAGGAGGACGGAAGCCGGAGTGGACTGTGGTGGCGTCAGAGGGATGCAGAACCAGGGGAGCAGGTCTGCGGTTCAGCTGGGCCGGCAGCTCCTGCTCCTCCAGGAGCCCCGGTATTTAGTAGGGTTCAGAAGGGGGATGGTGGCTGGATCCAGCCAGAGAGACGCTCAGAGCCTGGGACAATGGTCCAGGCAAAGCCTCAGGCTCAGAACAACGCCTGGCCTCTTACCAGGTCACGTGATGGACCAGGGTCCGAGGGAGCTTGGGATGCCCACGTGGTGGTGTCCCCTGGCTCCCCCGAGAGCCACCCTCAAGCAGCAGCGCTGTCTCAACAGGAAGTAGAGCAGGGTCACTCGGACTCCACGCTCCGCGTGCCCCACTCCCACAGGCCAGACCACGTCCCTACAGATCCTGTCCACTCTCCTACCTCTAATGGACGCTCTGGACTCACCAGCCGGCCTTCCCACACACCCAATACCTGGCCATCCTCCTCGCCTCCCCTCAGCACCCCGGGCACAACTCGCACCTACGCGGCCCTCCTCATCCCACCCGAGGCCGCGCCCCTGGCGGCAGCCTAGCCTCTGGTTAAGCACAGCTGTGACCAGCAGTGGCCCTGGTTCTCACCCCCCCTGTCCTGTGCTATTGGAAGCAAGTTTGCCGTCCTCCTCCACACCCTGGGGACGGTCACACACCTACCTCAGGTGGTACAGGTGGACGTGGGGTGGTTGTTCTCAGGCCTACCTGCAGCCTGGTCGGGGGAGGCCAGCAGGATGGGCCAGCCTTGCTACCCTGCCCTGCACCCGCCCCATCAGGGACCGGGGCTCCCTGGTTCCCTTGCCTGGCCCACCCACCAGACCACAAGACACCTAAGGGCAGGGTCCCCCATACGCCCACCCCGGTAGCTCCATGGAGAAAAGCCCTGCTGGGGCCTCGCGTGAGGTGGGGGTAGGGGGACAGAAAGACCTTTCTCTGTCGCTGTTTCCTAGCTGTCTTTAGATCGAAACTACTGATGTCAAGGAGGCCACTGGGGGTGACACACTCCGGTTCCCTTCACAGGCAATGTGACAACAATGGCAGGGAACTTCAAGGACACCAGGCCTCTGCAGACCAGGACACGGATCTCCTGGATTTTGCATTCCAGCAGCAACAAATAGCGCCGAGTGGTTAACAAGGTCATTTTAGCGCCTGGGAAGGAACCGGGGGACTGGAGGCTGCCTCCTGCAGACCAGGACCCGGTCGGTGCCTTGGTGAGGCTGGCACGGGGCTCAGCGGCCTGCGAGGACCCAGGGCCTGCGCCTAGCTCAGAGCCCAGTGTGTGTTAGGTACCCACAGGAGGGAGCCGCTGGACAGGCCCTCGCACCAAGGAGCTGGAGCACTCCTGCGGGAGTCCCGGTGGCTTCCGGGCCTCCCCAGGGCCCCGCTGCCATTTGTTCATCATTCACTCATTTATTCACCAAACACCTCTTCTGGGCTAGGCCTTTGCCCTCTGTCTCCTCGTTGGCCCCACCCCGCCCACAGGGACCACCCAGCTGGCAGGATCCTGGCCTGCGCCTTTTGGAGCTGTGCTACCCAGAGCCTTCTGCTGGAGGGCAAGCTCTGGTGCACGGCCAGGTGTCTCCCAGATGGCCCCCAGGGTGGGGGCCTGGGCACAGGCACGCAGCACATTTCCTGAGTAGGCAGTGGGGGGGTGAAAGTCTGGGCCGCGCTCATTACCGCTGAGCGCCCAACACTTCACCATGCGCGCGACTCACCGGGGTCCTACCCCATGCAGCCTGAGTGGTGGCTGGGGGTCGGCAGCTCTGCTTCCCTAGCCAGCCCCTGGGTGGAGCCCAGGCTGCGTGGCTGGCCCGCGGGACTGCGCTCATCCACGACAGCAGTCCTGATGCGCTGAAGCCGCTGCAGAGCCCTTCCTCTGGTGTCTCTGAGGTGTCCCAGGAGTTCCCAGAAGAGCGGGAGGTCCCACTCAGGACCAGAGGGGCGCGTGGCATTCGAGATGGGACAGAATCTCAGCACACGCCAGCCAAAGGCCGGGCAGGGGTTCATTCAGGAAGCAGGCGCAGGTTCAAAGGAGGAGGCGGGCTGTCTGGAGAGCGAGAAGCCCGCCCCGGGCAGGGCCCAGTATTCACAGAGGAGCCACAGTCAGGCCCCGACTGGAGACGGCCCGGGAGCCCGAGCGGAGCGGCGACCTCGCGCCTCGGCCCCCGCGCCGCGCCGTTCCTCATTTCCCCGGGGCGCGGGCCAAGGGCATCTCGGGCGTGTGCCGGCGCTTCCTTTGGGACCCAGCATACATCTCTCTCTTCACCCTAAATCGGAATGTCACCAGGAGCCGGGCGCATGCTAAAGGTGTCGCATGCAGTGTCTCAGCCCACCTCTTTCGTGTGTGTTTTACGTTTTTGTGAGTGCGTGATGATGGAGATCGCTGCTCCACATCCGTACGTGTGCACAGTGTGACAGCGTGATGCGGTCCGTGTCACCCTCGGCACCCCCGCCCTGTCCCCTTTCTCTGTCTCCCATCTGCTGTCCCGAGCACCTCTCCGCGAGCTGTCCCTTTTTCCTCTCCAGCCTCCACAGGAGAGGACACGCGCCCCGACTTCGTGAGTCTGGCTTAAGTCACGTGACAATCGCTCTCAAGCTCCGCCCACTCCGTTCCATCTCTTCCTATTCCGGATTTATGGAGGAGGAGACTGGGGCTCCGGAAGTCAGGGAGGCTTGAGGAGCTGGCCTGGAACCCAGGTGCTGATGCAGGGCCACCCCTAGAGCAGCCACAGAGAAAGGAGGGACCACGCTACCCGGTGCTGCTGTGCCAGGCCCGAGCCAGCGTCCACCGTCCCCTCAGTCCTATGACAGCCTGCCAGGTATGTGCCACCCTTGCTTCCTTTCAGAAGAGGAAACAGAGGCATGGAGAGGTGACCTCCCTGGCCCAGAGCCAGTCAGTGCCGAGGCAGAGCTGGGATTGAGCCATTCTCGCGCACAGAGGGCTGGGGTCCCTCGGTGACCTACTCTTCCTCTGGCCCACTCATGCTGCTAGCTGTCCCTACGACCGTTATAGCCCTGGACTAGTTTCTTATGACTTCCAGAACAAAGGGGCACAAAGGGTGGCTTAAAACAACAAAAAGTATCCAGTTGCAGTGGCGCACGCCTGTAATCCCAGCACTTGGGAGGCTGAGGCAGGAGGATCAGGAGTTCAAAGCCAGCCTCAGCGATGGCGAGGCACTTAGCAACTCAGTGAGACCCTGTCTCTAATAAAATACAAAAAAGGGCTGGGGATGTGGCCCAGTGGTTGAGTGTCCCTGAGTTCAATCCCCGGTACCAAAAAAAAAAAAAAAAAAAAAAAAAAAAAAAAAAAAAAAAATCCTTCCCTCAAGATTCTGGAGGCCAGGAATTCAAAATCGAGGTGCTGGCTCAGGGCTGCCCTCCTCCTGATGGCCCCGGCAGGACCTTCTTTGTCTCTGCCACACTCCTTAGACTTCTTGCTTATGGCCATATCATGCCAGCTCTGCCTCCATCGTCACTCGTCACCGGACTTCCTGCCACCTTGCCTGTCTCTTTGTCTCTTTCCTTCTTGTAAGGACACCAGCCATATTGGATACAGGGCCCACCCGAGTCCAGTGTGACTGCAACTGAATTCATGACATCTTCAATGACCCTGAACCAAATAAGGTCACATTCTGAGGTTCAGAGTTTGGGGAGGACACCATTCAGCCCAGGACAAGACTTCACCTGCCTCAAGGGCTCTGATCACAAACCAAGAGGACAAGGAGGCCCCGCAAGTCCCTGGTGGCCCCCACAGTGTCCGTGCTCTGCACGAGTGGGGCCCGCTGTGCTCCGTGATCCTGACAGGACAGGGATTTGCGCCGGGTTGGCAGAGGGCCCTTTCTTGAATTGCCCCACCGGGCCTTTCCCTCCTCAGTGCCCACTCTCCCAAGCTGCAGCTGCATGTTGAAGAGCTCAGGAGCAGAGAGGTGCCCCTGGGGACAAGGTGTGACGAGGTAACCAGCCTGGGAATGTTTCCACCCTGGTGATCAAACAAACCCAAACCATTCTTCCCTTCAAATTAGATAAGCTTTTGTGGTTTTTTAGATTTTTTTTTTTTTTAATAAAATGGTAATCGGCGATGCTGGAAACTGTGTGTTGAAAGCCACTCTCCTACAGCCCGCGGCCTCTTTTGGGAAGTAATTTGATCGTGTTTCCCAACAACTGCCAAAGACTCATTCCAATGGATTCTGTGATTCCACTCCTAAACATCTCTCCAAAGGAAATAACCAGAGATGCAGTCAAACTTTCTGTATGAAGATGTCATTACAACATTTTTTTAAAGTAGTGGTAAAAACAAATGAGAAATAGTTTCTATGTCTAACCATAGGGATTGCTTCAATAAACAAAGGCCTATCGGCTGGTTAGAAAAATGTTCACAAAGAGTTTGTGCCAACTCAGAAGAATGCTTATGCTGTGAAAAAGGACACCAAACTGTAAACCCGGCAGGACCGCAGCAGTGTGGACGGAACCAGGCAGGAAAGGAGGACTTGAAGTGCTCGTTATGACGAAACTCATCGGAGAGCACCGTCTCCCTGGAAAAGAGGAGAAAAGCCAAGATGGCAGAAGGACTGTCTCCGGAAGCAACGTGGGTCCGTGATATAGCCTGGAATCTCCTGTTCTTTGTCCCTGGCTCTTGTCACATAGCTCCTAAGACCCTGGGATTCCTGAGTGGTGAAAGTGGCTAGAGTTCATAATGACCCTTCACTCACACCTGGTTGTGCTAATGGGGTGACGTTGGGCGGAGCCCCCAGAGAGCCTCAGCCCGGGACTGTGCCCAGAAAGACCAAGCGGTCAGAGGTGGGGGCTTCCTCCCACCCAGTGACGGAGGAGCGTCCCTCCCGGGGCTCTCCTGAGCAGTGGGATTCCATCAGCTTCGAGGTGCTGAACTCATGGTGGGGCTGGAGGGTGGCTGGCAAGCCCAGAGAGGTCCTGGGTGCCGGGCCCTGCCCCAGGCCTTGTCCGTGTGTCTCTTCACCTGTCTCTCCATCTGTGTGACAGCTGCCACTACCAAAATGGGGTCACTTGTGTCAAAGCCAAACTGAAGGAGCCGGAGTCCGTGGCACGTGTGCCTGAAAATCGGGAACTGTCCCGCAGACTGCCTGACCCAGAGCCTGCGGCACGTCCCCCACTGTGAGGTCGGCTTTCCAGAAAGAGCCAGTCCTGACCACGGCCTTGCAAGTGGACTGGGATCTTCATCTGACTCCCATTGCCGTCACTGAATAGGACAGACTTTAACAAGAACGAAGGTGTCGCCACCACATTGCTCTGGAAGCTGGGGATTTGGGTTCAGGGGTCACATCTGGTAGGTCTTCTTGCTGGCGGGGACTCTCTGTAGAGTCCTGAGGTAGCACGGGGTGTCGCACAGTAGGGGCAGCATGTGAGTGACAGAGCCAAGCTGGCTTTTCTAACAGACCCAGTCTCGTGGAAGCCCACTGACCCACCAACCACTATCCATGGTGGATTAGTCTGTCCACGAGGGCAAAGCCAGGGCCCACCTGGCCGTACCCCTCAACTGCCTCGCAGCAGTCAGGAATTGCAACATGGGTTTTGGTGGGACGAGCAGACCATCGGCCTTTGCTAAGCACACATTTGCAGTCAGCATCTTTTTTTTTTTTTTTTTTTTTTTTTTTGACTTTATGAAGATAAGACTGTCGGGACCTTAAGCTCTGGCTTTCTGGCTGCTTGCCACATTACCACGCCCTATTACAGGACCTAGGCTAAGCAGGGGGCGTGGCTGTGAGAACTGAAACCACCCCAAGGATAGGCCAATGGCTCAGCCAATGGCATCCGCCCATGCTCCTTATGTGTCCCTATGATCTTTCTGCTGATTGGCCCATGTCCTATATAAGACCGTCCAACTTCAATAAATGAGTTCCGGCATTCTACTGACTGGGCTCCTCGAGGCAGCTCTGAGTCTTTTGAAGGCGGGGAGGAGGCGGTGGTGGCCTTTACTTTCCCAGTCCAGTCTCATCGTTGAGGTAGGCCCCTCTGGCCTCTTTTGGTAGACAGAAGAGGTCCATCCCGGGTACAGGGGGGCTATAGACCTCAACCCCTTATAATAATCCGACATAAGACATTTCTGTAGCTCACCATTTTGCAGGTGCAAAAGCATCACCTGACATTGGCCCAGCTCTGGTGAGTGCCCCTTGGCTTGGTCACACTGAGGTGGGTGTATGCTTGTGCATCACAAACCAGGGAGCTGGAGAGAGCTGGGGGTGGGGCTTGCTCTCTGTGGCAGCCGTCTGTGCCCTGCTCTGAGTGACTTCATGACAGATAGGACAGCAGCTTTCAGGCTGAGCCTGCTCGGAGGTGCTCTGTTTTACAGAGCAGCAGTTTAACGAGTACAGGTGCCAAGGCAGGTGACCCTGTACCTTGTTTGTGCAAGTAAACAACCACCACCCACCCAGCACAACCTGAGGCACAAATTGATCATTTATGTGTGTCACTGAAAAGTTAACGTATCAAATTAGAACAGGAGCACATGGGCACTTGGCATATCAAATTGTGTTGGTAACATGAGACACGCAAACTTATTAACCTCGCCCAATGGAACCCCCTCACCTAGATCCATAAAAGGAGGAGCCCCCCCCAAGACCGGGCAGGGAAGCGTGCTGACCCATCACCTGGTGGGCCCTTCCCAGGACCAACATCAGGAGATGAGCTTCCTACCCTGTCCCCTCTGTCCCTGGGCTTCAGCTCAGCACGGCTCCTCCTGCCCAGGACGCACAGGCCACCTCAAGCTGACACTTGGAAGTGGCCTGCCACCCAGACCCCCTCCGTCAATAGTTTTTGCCTTGAACGGTGCTACACCTTGAACACATTCCTCGACTTGGTTCGTCAACACCCTTATCTGACCGTGACAGTGACTCTTTGCTTTATGCCTTTGCCCTTGGCATGGCCTCTTGGAACCTGTGGCCACCTAAACTTCTCATTAGCCTCTGGGTGAAGTATGATATGTGACTTTGGAATCATAGATATTGGAATAAAAGAACTTGTGGTGGCCTTGCTCAAGTGACCCATTACCCAGTGAATTGAAGCCAAAGAAATAAAACTTTCGAATTTATTGTTATTCAATAAAATTTGACACTATGGAAAGAAACAAATGTGTCTGGGCTATGTTAACAGTAGGCTCACGACGCCCCTTTAACCCTCTCAGGAGAACTAATTCAGGGTCCCACAAAAACCATGTAGTATTCTGCCCCTGGAGCCCAAGGTTCCTGTCCGTCTCACAGTGCAATTGCCTCATCCCATGCCCAAGAGGCCCAGAGTCTGAACTCCTCCCAGTCCTGCTCAAAAGTCCAAGTCCAACGTCTCCTCCAAAACTCCAGGCAAACTCCTCCAGCTGTGAGCAAAACACAAGTTCCGCGCTGGCATGAAACAGCAGTGAGACAGGGACAGGGTAAACACTCCATTCCAAAAGGGACAAGCAGACGAGTAGCGAGGAGAACGGGTGCGATGGGACACCCCAGCCCCACGGGGCAGACGCTCCACCTTTGAGCTCTGCGACCCACGTCTCACACACAACGCAGCAAGAGTAGGTCTCCGGGACTCAGGCAGTCTTGTCTCCAGGGCTCTGCTGGGGACATGTGGCTAATGTTCGGGGGCCGCACGCTGATGTTGGCAGCTTTCCGGGGCAGATGCGGCGTGTCCCTGCTCTCTCTGCCTTTCTGGGGTCCCCACTGCCACTCTATTCCCACAGCCCCACCAGGCATCTCATCTCAGGGGTTCCCTGAAGAGGCCCCAGCCCCGCAGCAAGCTTCTCCCTGCCCTTGGTGAAAGCTGCCGTGCCCCGTGACTCTCCCTTCCATGGCCCCGCAGGGCCCGCACCATGTGCACACTCTGAGGACCTACTGCGGGCAGGATGTATTCCTGGCCTGCCTCCACCACTGCAGAGCACTTTTCTGGAATCAGAATCTTGAGATGGCCCCTGGAGAGGGGTCCTGTAGAGAGAGCCCTGCTTGACCTTTGAAACAAATTTGTACTTCTCGGTCTCTTGGCCTCCGATGGGACTGGTAGCCTACAAGATTTCTGAGGGACCCTTTAGGCCTTTTTACAATTGTCCTGACTATCCTTTTTTAAATATTTATTTATTTATTTGCTTTAGTTGTACACAATGCGTTTTATGTTTACGTGGTGCTGAGGATCGAACCCGGGCCACGCACGTGCTAGGCGAGCGCTCTACCGCTGAGCCACAATCCCAGCCCCTGTCCTGACTGTTAACAAGGGGTCACTCAGCATTGCAGGAGCCCTGTTTGGGGAGATGACTTGAATAGCGGTTGACTATGAGCCGTGGAGATTTGGGCATTGTCGCCTTCCGTAGTCTCACGGGACTTGTCCCAGGATCTCGAGTGACTTGGCCGAAATTGCTGATCGGGTCAGCGCCATTTTGGTGGTGTGTGTGTGTGGCGTGTGTTAGTCGTTGTTAGAACCAGAGAGAAAAGTTATCAGAATAAAAAGCTGTTCGTCTCCAGTTTGCCTCTGAACTTCTTCCCGCGGCTCCGTTGCTCCAAGCGCTTCAGGCGGCAACAGGTGGCGGCCCGTACGGGGAACTTCGGAGCGGACAGGTAAGAACTGAAAGGTCTCTAAAGATGGGTTCGAATATAACTGAATCCCAAGTGATAGAGGCTATACAAAGACTCCTTGATATACCTGACTCTGTTCTCAGTGAGGAGTATATAGAAAAAAGTGAAAGTGATCAAAAAAGCGTAGCTTCCACTGGGCCAACTAAGACCAGTAAAGAGAGTATTAGAAGAGTCCCCAAAATGACAAAAATCCAAGCTATTAAAGCTATTCGGGAGTTATTGGTGATAGCTGAAGGATACTTGCTCTTAATGGAACCTGGGCCTCAGGATATTGCTGTCAGTGAAATTAGCAGTGGTGAGGAATCTAGTAAAAGTGATCCTGAGAAAATGAGGAAAAAGAAACTAAAAAAGACCGAGAAAAAGGACCGTCAGGTAGAGGAACCACTTGTGTCCTCTACTCCCCCATGGGTGGAATCCATTACAGAAAATATGAAGGGTATTACTAGGCATTTGCATACCCTAGAAACAGAAATAAAAAGTCTTTCTGATCGCTTATGCGCTCTTGAGGACAACTCACAGATACATTGGGAACCGCCAGCATTTGAAAAGAAAAATGGACAGAGGGTCCATCAGTCAGTAGATTTCAAAACAATAAAAAATCTCAAAGAGGCAGTAATGACTTATGGGCCCCAAGCTCCTTTCACATTGAGTATGCTGGAGTCCCTTAACAACTTTAGCTTAACCCCCTCAGACTGGAAAAGTCTATGTAAAGCAACATTAAGCGGGGGGCAATTCTTGGTTTGGTGATCGCAATTCCAAGAACTTTGTATAGAAACGGCTAAAAGAAACGCGGCTGCAGGGTTTGAAAACTATGATATAGACATGCTCACAGGAGAAGGGCAATTCGCAGACTTACAGGCACAAACAGATTATGACCCAGATGTATATGCTCAGATAAACACAGCTGCCTTAGAGGCATGGAAAACTGTACAAGGACCTGGGGATCTACAAGGTAGCTTGTCAAAAGTGATTCAAGGACCTAATGAGCCGTATGCTGACTTTGCTGATCGACTTTTGAGAACTGCAGGTAGTGTGTTTGCAGATGTTGACCAAGCTATGCCATTAGTTGTTCAATTAGCTTATGAAAATGCTAATAAATGGTGCCAAGCAGCCATCAGGCCATGGAGAACTAAAAAGGATCTTTCCGTATATATACAACTATGTAAAGATATAAATGACGCCTTTGTCACAGGAAATGTGATTGCAGCCTCAATGAGAGGTGCTTCCCCTCGAAATTTCACAAAGGCTAAACGTAGACATTATAATCAATCAGGATATTCCAGGCAAAATTATCATAATCAATCAGGCTATTCTAGGCAAAATCCCAAAAGAGAAATAAGACCAAGCTCATACCGTGCCCCAGGCCGCTGCCCCAGGTGTAAAAAGGGAAATCATTGGGCCAATAAATGCCATTCAAAATTTGACATCCATGGAAATCCTTTGTTCAGGAATTCAAAAAACGGGACACGGGGCCCAATACCCTGGGGCCCACAAATATACGGGGCATTGCAGGAGGAGTATCCTCAAGCATCCACTCAGATGCTTCCCCAACACAATCCCTACTACCCATCCACTCCCTCGCCAGAGGAACAAGAGGAAATGCAGGATTAGACCTCTGTTCCACCGCCCGAATACTGTTAACACCTGAAATGGGGGTTCAACTGATTCCCACAGGAGTCAGGGGACCTCTTCCCTCAGGGACTGTAGGACTTATTATCGGGCGTAGTCCTAAAAGCTTATTAGGTTTGCAAGTGACCCCAGGTGTAATAAACTCAGACTACAAAGGGGAAATAAAAATAATGCTTAGCTCACCCCAAAGTATAAGTTCTGTTAATCAAGGAGATAGAATTGCTCAGTTGCTTCTCCTTCCCAATTTACATAATTCATTTAAAATGGGTATGCCTCAAGAAGGGAACAATAGAGGATTTTGTTCCACTGACTCAAGACCCATGGCTTGCTGGGTTCGAGACTGTTCAAGGAGGCCTATGTGTAAAATAAAAATCCAAGGAATAGAAATGGAGGGATTAATAGATACTGGAGCTGACTCTTCCATTATTAATTTACGCCAATGGCCCAAGCACTGGCCTCTGCAAAAAGCTTCAACCAGTTTAAGAGGCTTGGGATATAATAACCTCCCAGATAAAAGTGCGGTAATTTTAAAATGGGAGGATGATGAAGGCCATAAAGGAACATTTCAGCCTTATGTTTTACCTAATCTACCGGTTACTTTATGGGGAAGAGATATTTTGCAACAAATGGGAGTACACCTTGCAACCAAGCCTGCAGATGTTAAATGTGAAAACCTACAGGGTAATCTTAACCATAAAAGAACTCATTATCAAAAAGTACAGAGTAATCTTAACCCTAAAAGTAATCATTATCATAAAGGAAAAAGATATTTTTTTTCGGGGCCACTGAGAAAATAATTTTGAAAATACCATGGCTTTCTGATAAGCCAGTGTGGGTCCCTCAGTGGCCCCTATCTAAAGAGAAATTACAAGCGGCCCACCTACTAGTTCAGGAACAATTAGAAGCAGGTCATATAGAACCTTCCACCTCTCCCTGGAATTCCCCCATATTTGTGATCAAGAAAAAGTCAGGAAAATGGCGACTGTTACATGATCTTAGACAAATTAATAAAACCATGCAAGTTATGGGCCCTACTCAACCTGGACTTCCTAGTCCCGTAGCTATTCCAAAAAATTTCCATCTTATTACTCTTGATATAAAGGATTGCTTCTTTTCTATTCCCCTACATCCTCTGGATGCCCCCAGGTTTGCTTTTTCCGTTCCTTCTATGAACAATAATGGCCCTGATCAGAGATATCAATGGAAGGTTTTACCACAGGGAATGGCTAATAGCCCCACCATATGCCAAATATATGTGGACAAGGCTATCCAACCCATTAAAAATAAATATCCAAACCTCATGTGTCTACATTACATGGATGATATTTTATTGGCCCACCCTAATCAAAAAATCTTATTTAATATATTCAGTGACGTGGTAGAAAATTAAAAAAAAATATGGATTATATATAGCAGAAGAAAAAGTTCAAACCAGATCTCCCATATTATATTTAGGATTTAAAATCATGGATACTTTTGTTAGACCCCAAAAAATTCTAATAAATAAAGAACATTTGACCACCCTCAATGATTTCCAAAAACTACTGGGAGACATTAATTGGCTTCGCCCTACACTAAATCTCACTACTGGCCAACTAAAACCTTTATTTGACATCCTTCGCGGAGACCCTGATCCATCTTCACCACGAACATTGACTCCTGATGCTAGGAAAGCTTTAAAGTTAGTAGAAAAAGCCATCGAAGGAGCTCATTGTGATAGATTTGATTTAACTCAACCGCTGATGTTGATTATTATTTCTTCACAATATACACCCACAGGAGTATTTTGGCAACAAGGGCCTTTATTATGGATACATTTGCCCGTCTCTCCTAAAAGTATAATTGAATCTTATACCTCCATGGTGGCTAAACTTATTCTTCAAGGACTTAAGACTTCTACTAAAATATTTGGCATTCACCCTGCTACTATTATTACTCCCTATTCATCATCACAGATTGAATATTTATGCTTCAATGATAATGATTGGGCTATAGCTTAATGCTCTACTTCTGCAAATTTTGATAATCATCTTCCTAAGTCTCCTATATTATCTTTTTGTATTAATCATCCTATTATATTTCCACAGGTAATAAAAAATCAACCTATTCCTAAGGCATTTAATGTATTTACAGATGGGTCCTCAAATGGTACTGCTACAGTAGTCACTAAAAAAGAAAATATGACTTACATAACTGCACACAAATCAGCTCAACTAGTGGAATTGGAAGCTGTGTTAAGAGCTCTGGAAAATTTTAGGGACCAGCCCGTAAACATTTTTTCAGATAGCCACTATATTGTACAAGCCGTCCCAAAATTAGAGTTAGCAGGACCAATAGCACCTCATACTCCAGCCTTTAAATTGTTTTATCAAATACAAAAACTTTTGTGGGCAAGAAAAGAACCTCTATTCGTAGGCCATATTAGAGCACATACTAATTTGCCTGGTCCCCTCCATGAAGGTAATCAAAAGGCTGATGAAGTTACAAAAACAATATTTATACTTTCAGTGCTCCAACAAGCTACTTTATTTCACTCCCAGTTTCATGTCAACAGTACCACCTTGCAACGTAGGTTTAAAATCACAAAGGAGCAAGCCAGAACAATTGTCAAAAGATTGTAAATCTTGTATGACACATTTGCCCAATCCTCATTTCGGCGTTAACCCTAGAGGATTAATGCCCAATCATTTGTGGCAGATGGATGTTACTCATGAGCCAAGTTTTGGAAAATTGCGATTTATTCATGTTACCATAGATACATGCTCAGGCATGATTTTTGCTTCCTTACATTCTGGAGAAAAAGTTAAAGATGTTACATCTCATTGTTTGCAAGCTTTTGCTGCATTGGGCATCCCCAAAATGCTTAAAACAGATAATGGCCCCGCATATACGTCCTCATCTTTCAAACAGTTTTGCGCAAAATTCAATATATCCCATAAAACAGGCATCCCATACAATCCTCAGGGTCAGGGCATTATTGAAAGAGCAAACCGAACACTGAAAATTATGTTATTAAAACAAAAAGAAGGAAATTGGAAAAGTCCTAAGGACAGATTGGCAGTTGCCTTGTTTACCTTAAATTTTTTAACTTTAGACTCTAATGGTTATTCTGCTGGAGACAGACATTGGAATCCACACCAACAACATAAACCTTTGGTTTACTGGAAGGATGTTCTTTCAGGTACATGGAAGGGTCCAGATCCAGTATTAATTTGGGGAAGAGGATCTGTTTGTGTTTTTCCAAAAGACGAATCCTCTCCAATATGGATACCATCTAGATTAATAAAACAGGTACCACATCAAAATGATCAAGATGAAGTTATTGAAGAATCAAGATTAATAAAAAAGGTACAAAATCAAGAGGACCAAGATGAAGGTATAGAATGATTCCCTCAAGAGAGTCCTTCAAAATATTTCACAACTTAAGTGTCATTCCTCCCGGCCGGGACGAGGAGATCTCTCTTTAGTGTGCACACAATTGTATTTTTTTTTTCTTTTTATACATGTCTTTATGTCTGTATATTTGTCTACATTTCATGTTAATGTGACATCACAAATATATGTTTGTATGTTTGTGCATCTGTCCAGTGTGACGTCACAAATAACAAGCGCTTATGAAAAAAAATATATATATATATATATGGATCCAAATAACTTTAATTCATTCTAGGTTAAGAGTATTCAATTAAGAGTAAATAATTTTATAAATGAAGGTATTTTCAATTTTGATTTATAGGTGTCCCTGGGATTTCTCTTTAGCAAATAATATGACTAGTGCTATATAACCTGATATTTTGGTGTTTTGATATAAGATTGTTTATTTGTTATTAACTTCATTTGTTTAATAGCTCATTATTTTCAATTATCTCAACAGGTAAAAGATTGCTCTTTATACAGAGACTCAAGGGTTCCAGCTAACAAATTATTTCTCTAAAGTGCCTTTACCTTTTCTTTAATCTATCTTTAATGCAGTAATTACCCTCAGTCTTTCTTTGTTTTGTTCTAAATATGATATTTTTCCAACTTATGTTTGTAGAAGCTCAACCAGCGATGTGTGTGAACAAAAATCAACTTTAATTTTCTAATCTAATTATTCTATTTTGTAGTTTGACAACTCGCCTCTTGACTCAGTGCTGCAATAGTGTAAGCTACCTGGTAGCGAAAACCGGGAGGAAAAACTCTCGGAGGCAGAGTTAAGCTTTTACTACTTTTACTTCTACTTTCTTAGAGAGAGCTTAGAGAGGGAAAGAAAGATTTTTAGAGAGAAAGATTAGAGCGAGCTTTTCTTCTTGTCTTCTTAGCTTAGAGTCTTAGAGAGAAAGAAAGGTAGAGCTTAGCTTAGAGAAAGATTAGAGCTTCTTTCTTCTCTCTTCTTTCTTCCTTCTTCTTTCTTCTGTCTTCTGTCTTCCTCAGGAGCCTCGGCCTAACTCTGACCAGTCATTACTTCTTCTATCTGGTTTCTCTTCTGTAACCGCTCTGCCTACGTTCTGGCCGCTCTGATTCTTCTGACCGACCGAGTGACTGCCCGGCTGACTGAATTCTCCGTTCTCCTCACTCGGACTGCTTTCACCCGGTTATATACCTTCAGGTTTGCGGGTGCCTACAGGTGCGTCACATACATATCAGGTGGAACTTATGGCTTCCAGCTAGCTGCAACAGCCCTTCCTAATTAGGGCTCCTTCACAATAGCACTGCCTTTCCTTTAATAATTGATGCTTGAGTTCCTAGGTAGCGGGCCCTGAAGATTTGCCGGTGGCATTGTCTAAACATAAAAAAGACGTCTGCTGCTACAGCTGCAGGGATCGCGGCCGCCGCAAGCATCCCTGCTGCTCAAGCATCAAACAACCTCACCAACAGTGTGGCTTCTGCTCTACATGCATGGGGCCTCCTACATCAACATGTTATAACAAATGGACATTTTGATCTTTCATTGTTTCGTACTTTACGGGACAATGCCTTGCGGGTATTTGTCTAGAGAATTCAGTGTGTTACTTGATGGAACTTAGGGCAGCTGATTTGTTTAAACAATTTGATATGCTATGCAATTTGGCTCATCACCAAAAGGCTTGTCGCCTTAAAGCCGCAACATCTCCTCACAATTGGACGGCTGTTAGTCATCATACACAGTCGATCCTAAAGGGCTCCATTGGATGGCTGGTTAGCCAATGACGGGTAAGATCCCCAGAGGGGGACAACCTAAGACAGGCACAGTCGCACGGGACAGTCTCATGTGGCCGACATATCAACCTAAGACAGGAGTCAAGGGCACAGCCTTGATTATCCGATGACGGGTAAGAATGTTGGTTGCACATAGACGTCCTAGAGCATTACCTCTTTTAAAACAAAAAGGGGGAAATGCAGGAGCCCTGTTTGGGGAGATGACTTGAATAGCGGTTGACTATGAGCCGTGGAGATTTGGGCATTGTCGCCTTCCGTAGTCTCACGGGACTTGTCCCGGGATCTCGAGTGACTTGGCCGAAATTGCTGATCGGTCAGCGCCATTTTGGTGGTGTGTGTGTGTGGCGTGTGTTAGTCGTTGTTAGAACCAGAGAGAAAAGTTATTCAGAATAAAAAGCTGTTCGTCTCCAGTTTGCCTCTGAACTTCTTCCCGCGGCTCCGTTGCTCCAAGCGCTTCAGGCGGCAACACAGCCTCTTGTCCCAAACATGCATTTTCTTTTCTCTTTCCCTGGCCAGGCCAGGAATTTTCCAAATCTTTTATCTCTGTTTCCTTCTGCTCCAGAGGCTTGTTGCAAATCTTGACAAAAACAGCTAATATCATACATGCTACAGCCTAAATGCTTTGTTGTTTTGAAATTTTTCATGCCAGATAAATTAGTTTATCACTTTAAGTGTGGCCTTCGGTGCGGTTTCCTGGTGTAGTCACAAGGCAGACAAATTCTTTTCCATGGTGTAATGAAAATCGCCTTCAGTCCAATTTCTAATACAGGCTTCATCAGCATGGCCTTTACTGTCCGCATTCCTAGCAGCAATCTGCTAATGATCACTTAGCCAATCTTTAAGATGTCCCAGCTCTTCCATAGTCCCTTGTCTGAGCCCTCACCAGCATTCCTAAATGCTCCATTTATGACATTCTAGCCTTTACCTAGCCTCCAAACACTTCCAATGTCTGCCCATTTGCCAATTTCAAAGCTGCCTCTTTATTTTCAAGTACCCCTCTCCTGGTACTAATTTTCTGTATTAGTCCATTTAGCATTATGGTAACAAAATGCCTGAGGCAGGCTAAATTTATAAAGAAAAGATGTTTATTTAGCTTAGTTTTTCAGGCTCAAGGCCATGGTACTGGCATTGGCTCAGGTCTGGTGAGGGCTCCCTTGGCTGCTACATGTCATGGTGCATGTGTGTGAGGTCACATCTCAAAACAAGAAGCTAGAGAGCACCAGATGGGGCAGGCTTGCTCTTTTTATCCACTGAGCCATTTCCATGTAGACATCCCCTTAGGAACAGCCAGCACGATCAGCCAGCAAGCACCAGACTCTGCAATGAGTGTCTGTGACCACGGATTTCGTTTCAAAAGAGCGGATGTGGTGTTTCAGTTTGGATCTGCAGTGTCGCCGTATGTTGAACGCTTGGTTCCTAACGCAGCCGTGTTCAGAGGAGAGGGACTGGGGAGCGACTGGGTCATGAGAGCTCTGATGTCATCCATGGGCTAACCCATCGAGGTAGTCACAATTTGACAGCTTTATTGGGAGGTCGTGGACACCGTAGGAGGTGTGGCCTTGTTGGAGGAAGTTGGTCACCAGGAGTGCCCTGGAAAGGTGTAACTGTCCCAAGCCCTTCCTTCCTCTCTCTGCAGTTTTCTTCCCAGCTCAGCAGGGGACTGAACCTCTGAAATCTTGAGGCAAAAATCTGTCTTTTCTCCTTTACATTGTTTATGTCAGATAATCTGATCACAGCAACACAAAGTGGACCAACACATGTGGACTTGACCTTTTTTTCCTCTGAAAGTCTCCCCTTGCCTCACCCACACTGAATATGTGCATATGTCCCAGATTAAAATCCCTGCTTATATGGTTGGGGTCTGGAGTGTCCCCTAAAGGCTCGCAGGCTGAAGACTTGGTCCCCAATGCACCTTGTTTAGAGGTGGGGCTTTGGGAAGTGATTAGATCATGAGGGATCTCATGTCATCAGTGGATTAATCCACTGATGGGTTCATGCTTTGAGTGGATTACCAGGAGGTGGTATGACCTAGTTGAGGGGAGTTGGTCCTTGGGGGCGAGACCTCGGGGACTCTGTCTTGTCCCCAGCCCCTTCCTCTCGCTCTCGGCTTCCTGGCCACCATGAGGTGAGCAGCCCTTCTCCGCCACGCCCTTCCACCATGAAGTGCTGCCTACCTCAGCCCCAGAGCAATGGAGCCAGCTGGCCATGGACGGAAGCCACTGAAGCCCAGAGCCCAGTGTGCCCAGCCTCCTCTAGCTGACTTCCCCAGGCATGTGTCACAGCAGTGAGAAGCTGACTCACACTCATCACTGGATAAACTCATTCTTCTTTGGAGAGTCTCTAGTGTGGTCGTGTAGGCTGGCCTCTGAATCCTTTATAATACTCTTTATAATAAACTGGCACACATAGGCAGAATATTTCCCTAGTTCTGTGAACCATCCTAGTAAAGGACCCCACCCAGGGGCCAGGGGCATGGCTCAGGTGGTGGAGTGCTTGCCTCGCATGCACAAGGCCCTGGGTTCAATCCCTGGTACTCCCCCCCCCAAAAAAAAAAAAAAAAAAAAAAAAAAAGCAAAAGAAAAGATCCCACCCAGACACTCAGGAAGGGAGGTTGGGGCACTCCAACTCTCAGCCAGCTGGTCAGAAGGACAGGTCACAATCTGAGGCTTGCAGCTGGGGCCTGAAATGGAGGCAGTCTGTGGGACCGAGCCCTTAGCCTGTGGGACTGAAACTGTCTCCAGGACTGAACTATAGGACACCTGGCTGGCTGGCGTCTGCTGGAGAGTTGTGTGTGTGTCGGGCCCCTGGCATGTTTGGTGTGCTGTGGGGAACGTGCGAGTAGAGCAAAAGCTTTTTTGTCTTTTCTAGGCTGGGCGTGATGGGAGGTCCCAGACGAGAAACCACCTCCAGCAAGAGCCTTGGATGTACTTGAGGGCTGGAGAGTTGGGGACAGGTGGTGCAGCCCAACCCCCGACACCTCCCGCTGTCCCCTGTCCCCTCACCTCTGTCCACACTGCGGGCAGAGTGACCTCTCCAGAAGACGAGCTGGCTCCCTCCTGCGTCACGGGTCTTCGTAGCTCTCCCTGGCATCACAGTGAGTCTAGGCCCAGAGCAGAAGCACGGGCCTCTTGCGCCAGCTGCGGCCTGCCTCCCAGCCTCTCTTCCCCCAGCCTCAAGCCTTTGCCTGTGCTCCTCCTCTGCCCCCAATCCACTTCCCTTTCTGTTTCCTCATAACAAACTCCTATGCATCCTTAAAAGCCCAGTTTAGCTGCCGGGTACTCAGTGAGACTTTCTCTGACTGCCCCCAAGTGGGTTAAGGTCGCCTCTTCTGCTTCCTCTTATTGCCCACCCCAGGGGTCCCCTGCTGACAGAGTTTTGGTTCTTCTCAGCCTGTCTCCTCCTCCAGGCTGTGAATTCTGCACTGTCCCTTCTTGACCTTGACCTCCCAGGGCCCAGCCAGGAGCCAGCCCATACTAAAAACCCCTTCACCACTTGTGGAGCCGAGATGACACCTTTGGCCGCACGCGACCCCACAACTTGCTCATCAGAATCTCCGCCCACGGCAGGAACCCGGAGGCCCAGGTGATGCCCAGGGAAGCAGCCGTTGGGCTTCGGGACCGGCCGAGGAGCCGGGCGCAGCTGGTGTCTGGGTTTCCCTCTGCATCAGTTGCCTCTGGCTGCTCACAAGTCATCACAGACTGTGGCCCAAGACAAGAGAAATTTATTCTACGACACATTCTGAGGCCAGAAATCAGAATCGAGGGTTTGCGGGAGGGCTGGGACCTGCGTGGGCTCCCGGTGGGAATCTTCTCTGCCTCTTCCAACTTCTGCTGGCTCCAGGCCTTTCCCTGCTGGTAGCTGCATGATGCCCGTCTCCGCCTCACATCACACGACCTCTCTTCTACCTGTCTGTCCTCTGTGTGTCTCTTCTAAGGACACTGGCGTTGGGCACAGAGTCCATGTGGATAATCCGGGATGATCTCACCTAAAGATCCTTACTTACATCTGTAAAAAACGTGTATTCCAAATAAAGTCACATTGCAAGTCTCGGGGGAGGGGGATTGGGGCGTGGGCAGCTCTGTTTGGAGGTCACCTTGCTCATCACATGCACCCATAGTGGCTGTGTTTATAATTCTTTTCATGTCACTTCATTGCTATTCATTGTATTTCACTTTAATCCAATTTACTTCAATCAATATTGATTTTACACCTGCTGTGTACCAGGCCTGACAAGGTTCCAGAGATAACTGACACGCGGGTGCCACTGGTGGAGAATTGTCACTCTGAAGAGGGTGCCACGGTGGGAGGAGCTGGCGCCCCCTGTGGCCTGTGGTGGGGTTTCCAGCAAAGGTGACACAGGAGCTCTAGGAGGGTGGTGAGTGAGGAGGGGCTGTTCTTAGGGAACCAGAGAGCCAGCCTTCCACCGGCATGGCCCTGTGGACAGTCAGCCATGCAGTGCAGTGATCCCGGAGGGAAGGATGCTGGGAGAGAAGTCGGGAGAGGCCCAGGCCTGCAGGAAGCTGGACCCTGAAGGGGCTGCTTGTTGGCAGCTTCGGGGCCTCCCAGGGGAGGGGGCCAAGGCCATCCACATCTGGATGCTCATCACAGGTGAGGTCTCTGCCCACTGGTCCTGGCCCTGTGTGTTAAGGAGATGAAGGGTGGCGAAGGCCTTCAGCGCCTGCTGTCTGACAAGGTCACAGCATGGGGAATACAGCTGCAAGGCCGCTGTACCGGGAAACCAGAACCATTTGATTTAATAATGTGGTTTTTTTTTATTATTATTACTGATACTTATGATGTGGATGACGAGAAATTTGCCAATTCCAAGGGAGAAAACATGTTGTTTGGACATGCAGGAATATTCCCAGAATGGGACTGAAAAACATAATTAAGAAATGTCTACAGGTGTGCAGTGTTTCCCAACGAAATGAATAACAACAATGTTTTTTTGAAAGTTAACAAAAACAAAATTACAGATCAAGATTTCTGGGAGAAACTTGGGCAACAGGAATTGTTTGTGCCTCGGTTCATAATTCCTACTGAGCCTTTAGTTCTAGGGCCACAATCCTTACAAAGGCCTGATTACAGAGAAAGAATTATTTTACCCATAGTACAGGGCCCACCATACGTAGCCTACTTGATTGAGGGAAGATTATGGTATCCTCCAACAGACCCTCCTTTACCTTACACAGGGATTTATGATGAGGATGGAAAACACATAGTTAATATTGATGGCAAATGGTTTGACATGCTTGGTTGACTTACAAAACTTACCTTCTAGTCAAAGATTACAAAGATTTAAGGCCTGGTGCTCTTTAACAAAAGAATAAAGAAACTCTGAGAAAGCAGTTCAACCAGTTTTGTGAGAAAATAAATGTAGGCACTAATTAAAATAAGTTTTATAAGATATATTTTTAGAATAATGTTAGAAATATTTTCAGATTCTTAAGTCTTTAGGTGTATGGGTTTTTTAGATGCTTTAAGATTATAGATTTTAGGTTATAGTTTATAAATTTTAGGTTATCATAAGCATAAGACTTAAGGGGACTTTTAGATGGGACCTTAGATTAGAAATAAAGTACAGGTGTATTTAAAGTTAAAGATTAATAATAGGTTAGGACACAGAGAATCTGGTTATGTAGTCTGGCAACTGTTAAACAAGGAACTGTTACAATCTGGGAGAATTACACATATCTGGAAACTGCAAATCAATGACGTATTTTGTTAGAATGATTCTGTACCCATAATGAAAGAAAAAAGTCATATAAATAAAGACCCAGAGAAAGCAGGATTAGCTTTCTCTCTGGAGATTGCTCGAAGAGAAGGAGTCCTCGTCCTGCTCCTTACGTCGACGCCACTCATCCTTCAGGACCCCCCGGGGCTGACCCCCAGCAGAAAGGTGGGCTTTAAACGTGCTTCCTAGGGCCTGCTCCTCTTCCTGAGTGCTGTTTTCAAGGTCCTCTCCATTCTTCTCCCTCCTTGAGCTTCTGGGGTTCAGAAAAGGTTCAGGGGAAACACAAACGCCCTCCCTGCCTTTCCAGTCCGTCCTCCTCCTGCCTGGAACACTTCCCCTGAAGAGCCCAGCCCACTGTCCCCATGTCCCCCCACCACCACACTGAGCCCTGGGGCCTAATGCACATGGCGTGGCCTCTCTGGGGAGCAGCTGGGGGCTTCCGCATACTCCAGCACCTTTCAGGTCCCTCGGCCTCTCTGGAGCTGCAGAGCCCTTTCTATCTGGGACAGTGAGCTCTGCACACGCTGTGTGAGCTTGGGTACGCCACACCTTCTGTGCACAGCTGTCAAATGGGCCTAGCAACTGCTTTTACTCCATTGTTTAAAATATATATATGTATTACATATGTGAGTTTACATCTATCTATCTATATCTATCTATATCTATATCTATATCTATATATATATATAGAGAGAGAGAGAGAGTGTTAAATTTGCCCTTGCAGGTGCAGCCCACCAGCCTGTTGCTCCCCGATGTTGGGGACCACCCCGCCACCCACTCCCTGCACCTTTCCATCTCCCCCCTTGGCAGTCGCCCGTCTCCTCCCCCACCCTGGAGCCTCTAACCTACTTGCGATGATGCTGGCTGCCAGGTGCTGCGTTGAATGGAATCACAGCCCTTAGCCCTTTCGTGTCACTGGACATCTGTCCTCGAGCCCCCCCTGCTGCAGCGGTGGCAGACCCCCTGCTCTTCCAGGCTGAGGAGAGCTCTGCCTTCCCGCCAGCCCACGCGGCTGGGCAGGAGCTGCTTCCAGGTTGGCCCTGAGCAGTGGCCCACCTTCCCTAACCGCCACACGTCCCCGAGGCTGGGCTTTCTGTGCCCGGGCGCGTGCCCGGGAGTGGACCTGCTGATCCTGCGGTGACTCCAGCTTCACCCCTTGAAAAGCTGCCAGGAAGTGGGCCCTGCAGCTGCCCCGCGGCCACCGCCACTCAGGGCCCTGCGGCAGAGTGGAGGGACTGCTGAAGCCAGGGGGTCTCTGAAGAAAGGCCCCACTTTGTGGAGGGCCAGCTCTGGAACTTTGGGAAGGAGGCGGCCCTCCCAGAGCCTCAGCCCCAGCCCACAGCAGGAAAGCACGCAGGGCCTGAGACCCTCGCAGTGACCTCGAGTCTGGGTGATACCCAGAGCCGTGTGTCTCTTGGCCACGCTGGGACTGTCACCAGGGAGCACCCAGAGGGGCAGGCAGCCACAGGAGAAGGAGGGCAAGGCAGGTCCCACTCAGCTGCCCCTCCATACAGGAGGCAGAAGGACCCTCACCCACCCCGAACACCAGCCACGTGAAACCAGAATTCAAAAGAGAGAGATTCTGAATCCATGAGTCCACACTGCCAAGCACTGCTGGTGGTGGTGGCAGTGCCCACTCCTTTAGGCCTAAGCCCAGCACACCAGCTTGAGGGGGGTCAAGGCTGCCCCAGTGCCCTCCTTTCCTGAGTTCCAATACCTGTCACGGGGGATTCTAGGCTTCTTCTACGTGTCGTGTCGTGTAATCGTCACCACCTCATGGAGCACGTAATTTTACTATCCCTACTTGAGAGATGAGGAAGTCATCACAAAAATCAACTTGCCCAAGGCTACACAGCTGATAACCAGCAGAGCCACACTTGGACACTGGCTGGCTCCAGACCCCCGCTCTGACCATGAGGAGGAGGTGGGTCCCCGAGGGACTCCAAGAGCAGGAAGATCAGGTGCTGAAAGTGGGGAGCAGAGAAGATGTGTGGTGTAGGGGGGCGGGCCTGGCCTGTTCGTGACCACGTAGACCTACGTGTGCAGAAGGCTGGTGGGGTTGGTGAACCTTCTGTGTTGTGCCAAAATACCCAGTAAAAACCAGCCTGGAGGAGGAGAGACGCGCCATGGCTCGCTGTTCCGGAGGGTCCAGTCCATGGCCAGCCGGCTCCATGGCTGCTGGGCCTGTGTCAAGGCAGAGCATGATGGTGGAGGGGCGTGGCAGAGCAGAGCTGCCCCTCAGGGTGGCCGGGAAGCAGATAGAGGCAGGAAAAGGCCGGCCGGAAGTGCCCTTCCAGGACATGCCTCACGACCACCTTCCTCCAGCCCGGCTCCCCACCACAGCGTCCGCCCCGCTGAGTAACGCCGTCCCAGAGTGGCTCTCCGCATGGGCCAGTCCACCGCCGCGGTCGGTCAAGTCCTCAGGATCCGGGCACTCCTAGAGCCCCACCTCTGGCACTGCTAAAGGGGACCAGGCCTTTGGGACATTCCAGCCGCACACTGCAGTGGCCGGTGTGTGGGCTGCTGAGTGTCAGGACCTTTAAACACAGCACAGCAGATGGGTCACCCCCGACCACCCCACCCCTTCCCCAAAGGCTTTCCTCACCTCGGGGAGACGGTCCGCGCCACCCACTCCCCAGGTCCAGGCCCAGCAGGGAGAGCCTGGTCCTTCCTTCCCAGGCTCCGTGAACAGCCCCCGCTGCAGCGCTGGGGGCTGGGGACGTGAAGCTGCCAGGCGGTGGCGGGGCTCACTGCAGCTGAGGGTCGCGTGGGGCTGGGAGGTCAGCGCCCGGCAGGCCTGTGTCTCCTGGTGGAGAAGTCAGGGCTGTGGGCAGCTAGTGAAGCATCGGGGTCGGGTGCTCACTGGACGGGTGCACCCAGTTCTCTGGACTCCTTGGCATAAATACGCCGTTCCCCAGGTGGGACCTGCCGCCTGCAGCTGGCCCATTCTCGAGCCGTGTGCAGAGCCCTCCCAGGCTTCCCATGCCCAGGGAGATTGGCATGCGTGGGCACGTGGAGTCAGGGGCCCTCTTGCTGCATGCAGCAGAGCAGGCCTTGGCTCTTTGGCTGGTTTTGCAGTTTCCAATTTGCTGTGAAATCTGTGCCTACAAATCTGCAAAAGTGCTTTCCCAAACATTTAGGGTAATGATCATTTTAAGCCCAACACTCCCTGTGTGTCCTGGAACACAGGCACACTGCAGATGGGAGACGCGCCTGCTGGGACTTGACCAGGAGGCCCACAGACACCCCAGGGAGCATGCGCGCCCTGCCCCGAGCCTGCAGAGCCGCCCGAGCCACAGAGCGAGTTCCGAGCTCAGGAGGGCCCATCTGGAAGCTCTCTGGGACCCGACTCTGCCCTCCCTGGTCTCAGTGGCCCTGCACCAGGAGTCCCTTGACTCCAGAAAGGGCTTTGCTCTACTTCCTTGATCCTGCCCGGGGTTCTGCCCAGTCCTACGCCCTAATGCGCCCGCAGAGCCCCACCCATCTCCTCTGCCCTCACGGGCGCGCTCTGGAACCCTCCCTGGCACACCACGCAGTGTCCATTGCACCCTCTGATGACACACGCTTGAGATCTGCTCCCTGGCCGGGCGTGCCCCGCTCTGAGCCCCTGGGAAACAGAGCTTGGCCTCGTCCACTAACCTCTGCGTCCCACCACGCAGGTCCGCACTGGGAACGGCTGGGTGCTCCTGTGCTCCATGGGGTGGGGCGGAGCCCGGGGGGGGGGGGAGCGAGTGAGAGGCCGGGGGCTGCCCCCCTGCACCTGGCGCCGGCCCTGGGCTCGCTCCCTGCAGGGCAGAGGACGCCACCCACCCGTGAGCCTCAGTCTCCCCTGAAGGGGCGCAGCGAGCCTTCTCCACAGGCTGGGACTGGAGTGCCAGGCACGCAGCAGGGCGCCCGCGGCCAGAGGAGGCCCAGCAGCCAGAAGGGGAGGACTCCAGGGCGCGACGGGACCCCCCCCCCCCGCGGTGCAACCCTGGGCAGGCAGCCTCTGGGGGCCTCGCTGCTCCTCAGTGACACGGCCACCGTGGCTCCTTCCCCGGGGCAGAGGACGGTGACCACCTGCCCCAAAGCCCGCAGGTGCCTGGCTGGAGGCAGTTCTGCCCGAGGGCTGCCCAGCAGACGGCCACAGGCCCTGCACCCAAGTGCCCCAGGCCCACCCCTCCTAGGGGGCCTCTCTGTCCCGCTGAGGGCTCTCCCCCAAGTCCTTGTCACCTTCCCCAGCAGACAGGGGAATGACCTCAGCTCCTCATAGCCAAGGTCGCTCCGTCTCAGGCGCCAGGAGCAGGCTGAGCCCCTGGCTCGTGACTAGAGTCCAAATGCTGATCTTAGGCTTAAAGGCCCAAATTTATTGTGTGCGAGGCAGGAACCGCAGGACACTGCAGGGGGGAGGACCTGCCTGGGGAGCAGGGGAGGGAGGCCAAATGGGCGGGCTCTGACCGAGGACCCACCGCGCCACACTCACCACACCCTCCTCCCCGCCACGGAGGTCCACCTCGAGCCAGCCCAGACCTTCGAGCTCTGTACAGTTGTCACCTTCTCCATGACACATCTCTGTCCACTCCCCTTACAGTCCCCCCCCAGATGACCCCCAGCTTGAAGAGGCAAAGGGACACAGGGTCAAACCCCACTTTCATTGCTTACTGCTGTGTGACATTGGCTCAGTTACCTCCCCTCTCTGAGTCACTTTCTTCTGACTTAGATTGGGACTGATACCACTTTCTGAGAGGAACACTGAAGGCATCTGGTGCGGTCAGGAGGAATCAGGTGCTGGTTCCTCCTGGGTCTCTCGCCACAGGCTCGGGTCATCACTAATTAATGTGAGCTGCGCACCCACCTCTTGCAAAGGACCCCCCAGAGTGCCAGCACACAGAACTGCCCAGTCAATGCCCGCTGCCCCAGAGAGACTCGCGTCTCGTCAACACAAGCCCCTCCTGCACGTAGCTGTCACATCCTTCAGCCAGAAGCAGTGACATGCAAGACCAGTTGTAGGCCAGGAAGGTCAAGGCCAGGACGACGCTGGACGGCCGGCAGGAGCAGGGCGGGACCCCGAGTGGAGGGAGGGAGGACAGCCGCAGCTCGGGGCTGGGGCCAGGACGAGACACGGCTGTGCGCACGCGGGGCGGCGGGGCTGCACCAGTCTCGGGCGGGGACGGTATGATGGCCGGGTCTGTTCAGCCCCAGCTTGGTGGCACGGAGGCAGGCACAGGAAGGGGACATCTGGAGGGGCTGCAATGGCTTGGCTGGTGTCCCTGAGGAGCACTGGCCTCGAGCTGATTCTGGGCCTTCGCATGTGACCTTATCCGGCAGAAGGGTCCTCGGGGACCTGGTTTAGGCCCTCCACGGGAGACAATCCTGGACTGCCCAGCCGGGGCCTCAACACAGCGCCGGGAAGGAGGCGAGCCTCCATCTGTGAAGACGGAGGCGGGGACTGGAGCCCTGTGGCCGCGACCAAGGCGCCCAGGCTCGCCAGGTACCAGGAGCTGGAGGAGGCAGGGAGGGCTCCCAGAGCAGCAGGAGGGCACGGCCCTGCCACACCTTGACCTTGGACTTCCTGCCTTCTGAACTAAGAGAGGGTGAACTTCAGATGCTGTAAGGCACCCAGTTGGTGGTGTTTGTTGTGGCATCCACAAGGCAGGACCACGTGAGCTGAGCTTCGCTGCTCAGTGACCGCCTACCCCTTAAGTATCGGTTCACCCACTTGAGGGGCACCTGACTTAAGGGTCACCTGAAGGATTTAGGTTGAACCACCTGAAACTGCCTGACTGTAAGTCAAAGATGACAGGATGTTGGCAGTGTCCCTCGGTCAACCATCTGGACTTTGGACAGGAGACAGAAGCATTCAGCACAAAGTAGGTGCTCAGCTAACCTGGGGACACGTGCCCAGAAGGAGGAGAGATGACCCATTAGCTGGTGCTGTTGGGGGCGAATTCTCGACAGGAAGAGCGGCATTCACACAAGCCCTGAGGGATGAGGAGAAGCCCACCTCCATAGATGGGGCTCCAGGGCCTGGGGCAACCTGAGGCGACCAGATGAGAAGAGGCAGAGAGACAGGGCAGGGAGGGAAGGGGGCTTTGGGAGGAGCCTCAGGAGGAGAGGAAGCTCGTCTGGGCAGGGGTAGAGGATGATTCACGCACCACAGCAAGCAGAGCCATCTGCGTCTGCTCAGCCCCAAGGGGTGTCTCTGCCGCCTCCTGTCACCACCATGATTTTGCTAAGCCACAGCTGAACACCCGCCCTGGGTCAACCCTGCTTCCCACTTCTGTGAACCTGGCCCTCGACACCCCTGCCCCGCGTGCACCATTCTGCCTTGGCCCGGACAGCCCGGTGACCCCAGCCACCTCTCCGGACCCCCTGCCTCCTGGTCACCCAACCTGGTGGGCACACTTGGCAAATGCAAACCAATCGATCCAGAAACCACGGCTTCCTTTAGTGGGCTCCCACACTGGGGGCCACATGCACCTGCCCCAATCACCCAGGCCACACGTCCATACGAGAATCAGGACGGTCCTCAGCCCCAAAGTCAGCAACATCGTCCCAACCAGGCTGTGCAGCGCCTTGGACCGCCCGGCGGCTCCTTCCAGGCCAAGAGAGCCAGTGCTCTTGCCCTTGGTTCCCGCGCCCTCAGCCACCTGCGGTTGTAATAGCAAGTCCCGGATCCCCCTGCAGCGTACGTGGGCTGGCGCCATGTTTGGCGTGAGTGTGACCACCTGCTCGGGACGCCTGCATCTCTGAGGGCCTGGCACGTGTGTCCCTGGGTTGTTATCAGTAGCCCCGGGCACTGCTTGCTCCTGAGCCCACTTGCCCCCAGGTTCCCAGGGCCCCTGCTGAACGAGGTTGACGCCTCCTGCTGGATGCTCTGGGAATTGCAGGGATTGTCTTCCTTTCTTCCTCACTGGCTCAGAGTGCAAGAGTCTCTTCCATTCCTAAGCCACCCCTGCAATTCTTTCTTTAGTGTAGAATCCACACCCACCCCCCTCCACTCGCAGGACTGGGCTTTAGTTCACTAGCCCCGTCACTGACCCTTCCTGTCCGCCTCCCTGACATGGGTAAGGCCATTATCAATCCCTGGCCCCTGGACTTGAAAAGGCCCGTCTGCTCCTAGAGTCCTTGAGGGCTGGCATGGGACTTCAGGGAACCTCTGTGGACGTCAGTATCCTCATCTTAGCATGGACACCCTAATAGCCTCAGAGGCTGTGGTGAGAATCCTGGAGATGATCTGGCCAGCACCAAGGACAGCGCCTGTGCAGCAGGGCTCAGCGCAGGCTGGGAGGGAAACAGGTTCCTGTGTCCTGGTGCTTTCAGGTTTGCAAAGTGCTGGTTCCTGATCCTTTCATTCCAGCTGGGCGGGGTCCCCGAGGGCGGTCCAGGAGCAGTAAGGTCTCTGAGGCCCTGGTTCGTGGGTGAGGAGGCAGAACCCACCCCCCCATGCCACCACACACACACCAGCCCCGCTCCCGCTCCTGCAACGCCTGAGGCCCTCCCACGTTCCTCCAGGGAGGCGTGGCCAGCCCTTTGGAGGGGACCTAGGACTTGCGCACAGGCTTGGTGAAGGCTGGAGGCAGCTGGGCCTGGCTGGGGCTGGGGCTGGTGGTGAGGAAAGGGAGGCAAGGCCTTAGTTGTCCTTGCTCCAAGCTGAGCCAGGCGTGGGCGCAGGGAGCGCCAGGCCCTCTCTACAGACGAGAGAACGGACTTGGAGGGCGAGGGCTGGGACCCAGTAGAGCTCACGGACTTCCAGATCAGGGCCTCCCTTCTGCAGAACTGCAGCCATCCGACTCACGCACATCCAGATCTCTTACGTTTCTACTAAACTCACAACTATTGCAAATTTCAAAAGACCAGTGTGTGAGCTGGCCGGGGGAGTCCTCGGGAAGTGCCCCAGACAGGGCCGATCAGGACAGGAGCAAGCTCCCGGGCTCTGGAGGCCGGGCGGCAGATCAAGATGCCTCGGGTGGACGCGGGGAGGCCTGGCTTCTGGGCTTGCAGACTGGCCACCTCTCCCTGCGTCCTCCCTGGGGGTGAGCTGCAGTGTCTTCCCCTTGCTCACCTGCTCACAGGTCCCATCCCTGAATACATCACGCTGGGGGGGGGCTTCCGCAGATGAGATTTGGGAGGGCTCAGATACGCACTCCGCCCCCACTCTGAGGAAGGCTGGAGAGGGCCCCCCCTGCCCCCTGCTCCACCTCAGCAGGAGGGGGGACTCATAGGTGGGACTAAGCTCACCAGAGGTGGTCCTGGACGGTGTCGTGCACCCGGTGTCATCATGAGAAGGAGCAGGAGGGTCGGCAGAGGAAAGGGCCGGGTGCTGGGGACAGGACTTGGAGGGAGGCTTCTTTTTTTTTTTTTTTTATATTTATTTATTTACTTTAGTTGTACACAATACAATGCATTTATGTTGTACATGGTGCTGAGGATCGAACCCGGGCCGCGCACGTGCGAGGCGAGCGCTCTGCCGCTGAGCCACAACCCCATCCCCAAGGAGGGAGGCTTCTGAAGGAGGAGAAGGGCCACAAACTAAGGACCATGGCGGCCTCCACAAGGTGAGGGAGCCTCCAGAGGAGCCAGCCCTGCCCACGCTCTGCCCTTGGCCCAGAGGAGCAGACTTCAGGTTCCCAACTCTGAGACCACACAGAGTAGGTCCACGCTGTCCTCAGCCACTCGGGTTTGTTTTTGCTTTTTGCGGGGGTGGGTACTGGGGATTGAACTCGGGCACTTGCCACTGAGCCCCAATCCCAGCCCTATTTTGTATTTTATTAGAGGCAGGGTCTCGCTGAGTTGCTAAGTGCCTCACCATTGCTGAGGCTGGCTTTGAACTCGTGATCCTCCTGCCTCGGCCTCCCAAGTGCTGGGATTACAGGTGTGCGCCACCGCGCCCAGCTGTCCTGAGCCACTCAGTTTGTGGTAATTTGTTACAGCTGCCACAGGAAACTAACCCAGGGGACTGGCGTTGACTGTGAGGACAGAAAATTCCTGATAACAGTGGCTTAAAAAAGAGTTGGGGGCTGGGGTTGTGGCTCAGCTGTTGAGCGCTCGCTCGCCTAGCAGTGCGAGGTGCTGGGTTGGATCCTCAGCACCACATAAAAATAAATAAACAAAATAAAGGTATTGTGTCCAACTACAACTAAAAAAAAAAAAAAAAAAAACCAAACAAGAGTGGGATGCACATCTGGTTCTGCCCCAGAGAGTGCTGGGGTCCAGCTGCTTCCAGCTCCCAGCCACACTCTCCCACGGGGGCCTATCCTCATGGCCCACGGTGGCATCCACGTGACAGGTGGCAGGAGGGGAGAGGGGACAAAAACAAAGGCAGGACTCTGCAGACTGCCCTCTGTGGAGGATCGCTGGACGCCCTCGCACACATCTGCTCTTTCCCTTCTTGTCATGGGGTTTTTACTATGTGCAGACTCGGGCCTGGCGGGGATGTTTTCCCCAGTTAATTTTTTTATTTGTTCCTTTTGGTTATGCGTGACAGCGGAGTGTATTCTGACAGACGTGTGGACACACGTGTGGCATGACTTCCCGTTCTGGTGCTTGCACACGATGCGGAGTCGCACTGAGCCGTGCTCGCACCTGAGCACAGAAGTCATGCCCATGCAGCCTGCCATCTTTCCTGTGCCCACCTCCTCCTTCCCAGGAATCTCATCATGTGGAAGAAGGAGAGAGCAGAAGACGGGCCACGGTGCGTCTCTACCACAGTCAACACGGCTGAGCCTGTGCCGGTGGACAGGCGCTCAACTCCAGGCACAGCAATCCTGCCCAGCAGGGCGTAAGGAAGGCAGGCTTTGCTCTTCTCATGGAGCAAGACGTGTGGGGTTGCTGGCACGGTGCAGTCGCTCAAAGATGACCACAATGTTTTGTTTTGTTTTGATATTAATTTTTTGGTCCTGGGATTAAAATCAGGGGTGCTTTACCACTGAGTCACATCCCCAGTGCTTTTTGGGACAAGGTCTCCCTAAGTTGCTAAGGGTCTCACTAAGTTGCCCAAGCTGGCCTTGAACTTGCAATCTTCCTGCCTCAGCCTCCTGAGTCACTGGGATTACAGACAGGTGCCACCATGCCTATCAGATGACCACAATTTGAAGGCTGATTTTCACCCTTGAGTTGTAGACTCATGGACTGAGGAAGGCTGCTGTGGCTCCAAATATCACTTTTGTTTTTAGTGCAGAAAGAAGCATAAAGAGTTCTCCCAGTCCTGAGCTCTCCCATAGATACCCCAAAAGATTTAGATAGTACTCACTGGCTGGGACTGGGCCTCTTGGTCCCCATATTTGCAAGAGGGGGCTAGAAAATTTAGTATTTAGCTTCCCAGCCTACTAGATAATAGAGACTCGGCCATTAGACGTCTGATCGCACGACGCCAACTCCGTTTCTGGGAGTTCCTCTACCATGGTCGCTCTCAAACTCCTGCAGACCCTTGTCCACCCCGGATGCTCACCCCGGGGCTGTCTTCCCTGTGACAGGCACAGACAGCCCCAGTCCTCAGCAGGTGTTGTCTGGATCCCAGGTGAGGGCTCCAGTATTCAGGGTTGGTCCCAGACCCCCGGCTCTGTCATCTGGAAGAGAGAGAATGTGACTCTCTCTCCAGGCTGATGTGAGGCCAGTGTGGCCCAGGGAACGCGGGGAGTCCAGCCCCTCCTCCGTGCCGCCCTGGCTTCTACCACCAACAAAGACTACCCCGGGCCGTGTCCGGGCACCGTCTCGGGAAGCTTCCTGCTCGGCGCACCTTTAGGTCTCAGGGGAGCAGAGCTCTGCCCTCCAGCGAGAGTGGGCCAGGTGACACGGTGGGGCTGCACTGGCTTTGGGTTCAAATCTGTGGCTAGGTGGCTTTGTGTCCTACCATAGTACAGAGGTGACACTCAGTCCCCTCACCTGTAAAATGGGGTGACAAGCCTGAACTGACAGGCTGTTGTGGGGTTTCACAAAAAAACACCCCAGCCCAATGCCTGGAGTGTCAGGGACACCAGAAAAATGCCAGCTCTCTCTCTGTCAGATGCCAGGTGGGCACCCCCCACCGGAGGCACGGAGTCAGCCCAGAGGGCGCCGGTGCGGGGCTGCTCCAGCCACAAGCGTCCCTGGCCGAGGCTCGCAGGGCTTCTGGCTAAAGGTGACCTAATTATGAATGAAGGCTCCCGAGAGCTGAGACATGATCCTCCCTGAGCAGGCTCAGAAGGAGCAGATAATGGGACAATAAAATTAATCTTGTAGAAAAACACAATTAGCTGTATCATTTATAAATCTCTCCCCGGCGTGGGCGGACGCGGGCGGTGGCATGATCCTGGCCACTCTCGGTGCAGACTCCCATTTCACGTGGATGGATGGATGGACGGACGGACGGACGGACGGACGGACGGACGCATCTTCTGCTGGGAAAACATTTTCATTTCACATTCAAGGGTTATTGTTGGAGTTTTAGAAACAGTCTTCAGAAGCCAAAAGGACCCGGAGAACAAAATGGAAGGCTTGGTCCCCTGGCCCGCACGTCCTGCCTGTTTCAAGGGCTTCGCTCCATGCAACGGGAGCTGCATCACAGAGCGGTGCAGCAAGCAGCTCCGAGTGGAGCAGGCAGCACCAGAACCAGAGGCAGACAGACCAACCCAGCCCGCTCCCCGCTGTGCGGCCTTGAGCAAGCACCCCAGCCTCAGATTCCCCAAAGGTCACATGCACCCAGCTGGGGCTGCTCCGCCTCCCAGGGCAGGACTCTGGGAGCCTGCAGCGTGCCGGCTCAGGACCAGCCGCAGGCTCAGTGTCAGGAGGTTTCTGGAACTTTCCAGTCATCCTTGCCCCTGCCTTTCTCTCATCTCCCACCACTGCGAGGGCTCTCCTCATTTTACCCTTCACCATCTTTTTTAAAAAATCGAGGTTTCATAACTCACACGCCCTAAGACGCAGCATTTAAAAGCATCCAGTTCACCAGTTTTCCATACATTCAGGGCTGTACAACTAGCACCACTGATTCTAGACTCTTCATCATCCCCCAGGAAAGCTCATCCTCATTAGCAGTAACCTCCCATTCCTCCGTCCCCCTAGCTCTCGGTAACCCCTAGCCCCACTTCTGTCTCTGTGGATTTGTCTTTTCTGGACATTTCATATAAATGGAATCAACAACATGGCCCTTCATGCTTGGCTTCTTTCTGGGCGCGTCCTATTTCCAAGGTTTCGTCCTGCTGGGGCGGGTAGTGGTGTTTCATTACTATTTTTCTTTTGAATATATATATTTTTAGTTGTAATTGGACACAGTACATTTTATTTTATTTTATTTATTTTTATGTGGTGCTGAGGATGGAACCCAGGCCCTCACACATGCTAGGCGAGCGCTCTACCGCTGAGCCACAACCGCAGCCCTGTTTCGTTACTTTTGACAGCCGAGAAGAATCCCCTTGCACAGACAGGCCACGTTGTGTATCCACCCACTGGTTGGTGGACATTTGGGTTATCTCCACTTTGGGGCTATTAGAATCTAGTGGTTCTGTGAGCTCCGTGTGTATGTGAATGTTGTGTGTGAACATGTGCTTCAACCTCCTGAGCACCCACCTGGGAGCAGAACTTCCGGGTCACGTGTCCAGTCCATGCCCAGCTTTGTGAAGAGCGGCCGCCATGCTGGTTTGCACACTGGCTGCCCCATTCCATGGCCCGTCAAGGCCGTGTGAGAGTTCCCGTTGCCACACGTCTTTACTCACACTGATTCACAGGACGGTTTCCTCCTGGTCACCGTCTGAACCTCTGCACCTTTCCCTCCTGTCCATCTCCTGGCCTTGCCCCCATTCCGTGCCCCACCGCTCCTCCTGAGACCATGGGGCCACCAAGGCGTCCAAGTCCAGAGGCTGGCACCTCAGAATCCCAGTTTCCAGGTCCCCCCAAGGACGGACTCCTTGTCCTTTCCTTCAGTTTCTGCCAAGGTTTCCGAGCTGTTGGAGTGACCCAGCGTGGACCAACACAGGCGCCTGCCCTCGTGGGCTGCTCCGTTTCCCACCGTAAAATGAGGTGATGGAGGTGTGGTCTCACACTCTGGTGCCTGCAGGCCAGGCAGGTCCGGCAGCCTGGGTGAGCGGGGCAGAGGCCTATCCAAGGCAGGCAAGGGGTGGGGGAGAGAGGGGCCGCCAGTATCCTGAGGCAGCTTTGCCACATGGCAATGTCTTTGTTGTCAAGACTTCTCAAATTTAAAAAAGAAATATTTCCAGTAAAGGCGATTTTAAAGACACTACACAAGTACAGCTTGGCCTGCAGCATTCCAGTTTGCAAACCTGGAACCAATGATTCTGAAACTCAAGTGCACACCAGAATCACCCAGCAGACTTGTTAAAAAATAAAAGTTCTGACAGCAGGTCTGGGGTGGGTGGGGCCTGAGAATCTGCATTTCTCAAAGTTCCCAGGTCAGGCTGCTGCTGGTCCAGGGACCACACTTGAGAGCCACAGCCGTCCACTGATAAGGCTCAGGAAGTTTCTAACATGGGTGGACGATTCAAAAATCCAAGGCAGAGGACTGAGCTCGTGGGGAAGCAGCATCACTGGGGGACAGGCTGGGGCCCAGGACACAGCAAGCCCAGTTCCCGGCCTGAGCAGGCAGCAGCTAAGGACAGCAGTACCGAGCCGACCACTCCTCCTCCTTCTCCTGAGCTTTCATCAGGGAAACTCACACATGGGCAAGTGCTTGGAGAGCTCAAAACGACGCAGAGGCTGCTGAAATGTGTGATGTGTTAAAACGTAACGCGAAAGCATCGAAAGTGTGAGAGCTTTTTGGGCCTCAGAGCCTCTGATTGTCTCCTGGGACTATCGTAGCAAGTTCCCGTGAGCTGCGCGGTTTAAATCAGCACCAATGTGTTTTCCCTGCAGCTCTGGAAGCTCAAGTCCACAGGCACGGCGTCCACAGGCCATGCTCTCGGCAGCCTCTGGGGGAATCTGCCTCTTGCCTGGCTTCTGGTGGCTCCCAGAAACCCCTGTCAGTCCTTGGCTTGTGGTGGTGTCACTCCAGTCTCTGCCTCTGTCCTCCTGTCGCCTTCTGCACGGTATGTCTCCCTCTGTCCCTTCTTGTAAGGACACCACTCGTTGGTTCAGGGCCCACCCTAAGTCCAGGACAATCTTATCTCAAGAGCCTTACCTTTTATACCTGCAAAGACCTATTTCCAAATAAGCTCACATTCTGAGGTTCCAGGTGACACAATTTTTTGGAGGGAGGCTGTTCAACCCCCTGGAACCGCCTCACTCCTTTTTTCAGATGGGCTTCTAGCAAGTCTGACAGCCTGACATCTGTGCTTGCAGCACATTAGAAGATATACCTGAGGAAGAGGTGGTATGGATAGTGAAGACTCTTGTGCAGGCCCCTGTCAGGGCAGAGGTCACAGAGGAGGCAACAGGAGCAGGCCCAAACCGTAACCAGGCCCCACGGCCGGGGGACATTCAGTGTGGGGTGGGGGCCCCAACCCCTGCACCTCACCCAGCTTGGCAGCTGGGTGTTCACGAAGCCGACCCCATTCTCCAAGGGATGCTTCCGTTCTTTCCAAGGTCCTCTGTCGCGGAAGGCAGGACAACGCGCCTTGCATTTTAGAATGACTCTGTTTTAAAAGGAGGAAAAGTAGACGAGATGGATCAAAATGCAATTGCCAGAAAATCTGCTCATGAGGAACCAACCCCATTCTACAGCGGGGCCTGAGAAAGGAGGGGAGCCTGCCTGACAGAAGAAGGTCAAGCATTATGAACACTAGAAAAAAAATAATCATGCCAGAAGTCCAAGGACAGCTCAGGGCCTTCAGATCAGGGCTGGCCCAGGGGTGGGGGTGCAGGGAGTGATAATTCCCCTGTATGGCAACTACCAAAGCCCCAGCCCCAGCTGCCAAGCGGAGACAGCGGGGATGGAAAAGCCCCATTAGGTCATCCTGAGCCGCCTGCCCTTGGCCATGAACCTCCGGCTCGCTCTGGGGAGCCTGCGTTCTCCACACTCTCCAGGGACCCTGGCTCCACAATGCATGGAATGAATTGCATCATCCATCCTCAGGCCTTTAAAAATTCCATAATTAATTCAAGCGTATGGTGGTATCATTGTTATTAGAATTTGGCCTTTCTGTGGTTCTTTGGCAAAGTGCTTCTATAATCATTTACCGGCTAAATAATTTAAAACAAGTTATTGCAACAAGCTAGAAACCCGGCACTTAGCTGCTGAGGGTGATGTTGGGATGCTTAGGAGAGAGGCAGGAAGGAGCCCAGGGAAATCAGATCCTATGGCCCTTAGAACTCATCCCAGGGCGTGGGCAAGAGCTTGTGGGACCTCAGTGTGCCCTCGGGCATGGTGAGACCCTCGGGTGGTGGCTCTGATGTCTCTGGGGCCGTATTTCGAGGTGCCAGAGCACAACACAAGAGGGGGCTCTCGGCTGCAGGGGAATCCGGTTCCTTCAGCCCCAACTCCCCCTCTTATGGAAGGGAAGCTGGGTCTGGGAAGGAGGGCTCGCTTTCCCAGGGAGGGGGCTTATATTCAGGTTAAGGGGACTCGCCTCCTCCATTGGGGCTACACGGAGTGAAGAAGGGGCCAGCTACCTGAGCACAAGGGCGGTGGGGGCTGGGAAGGGGCTGGGCTGCATCTCTGGCTGGGAACCCACAAGGGTTCTTTTTTTTTTTTTTTTTTTTTTTTTTTTGATACCGGGGATTGAACTCAGGGGCACTCGACCACTAGGCCACATCCCCAGCCCTTTTTTGTATTTTATTTAGAGACAGGGTCTCACTGAGTTGCTAAGTGCCTCGCCATTGCTGAGGCTGGCTTTGAACTCGCAATCCTCCTGCCTCAGCCTCCCAAGTGCTGGGATGACAGGCGTGCGCCACAGCGCCTGGCCCACAAGAGTCCTCGAAGCGCTTGCTCGTCTCCCCTCTGCTGACACCTCTGCCAGCACCGTCTTAATGACCACGTGTCTTCCAGCCATTGGTGGCCTCACCTGGACAAGGTGTCCTTACAGAGCCCACCTGCAGCATGGACTTAGCATCGCCCAGAACGTGCGCGGCACTGTCAGCACACTGCGCGGTAGCCGTCCTTAGCCACCACGTCAGCCCATTGTTGTCCCTTTATCTATGAAATGGGGATGACAGTATCTGCCCTCCCCTGGCAGGATTTTTGTGAAGCTAACAACAAATGAAAATAAAAAGCAGTCAAGGGCAACGGGAGGGAAGCCCTGCGCCCCCGCATCGCCGTGCATTCTTCCTTGGAGGAGGGTCGAGGAGTTTCCTCCTCCGGGCGGTAGGGACTGCCCAGGCCTTAGCACTGGTGTCACTCCATGCCAAGAGAGGGCCTGCAAGCTGAGAGGGGTCTTTGGAAGAGATGGGGTTCCAAAGGATCATTGGCAAAGGCGTGGCCAGGGCGCTGGGCACAGAGGAGGACACTTCAGTGGCCAGAGCTCACATCGGGGTGAGGAGGGGCGGGGAGAGAGGAGCCTGAAGAACTGGGATGCCCTGGGGGAGTGGGGACCCCCAGAACAGGACCAGCCTGCGTGGCCAGAGGGCATGGGACCCACTGAAGCAGGCTATAGTCCACAGGCATCTCGTGTCCTGGGGGAGGCCAAGGGCCAAGGGCAGGTGCCCTGCACAGCACCATTTGAGCACCCAGGGCAGGGGGGGTAGCAGTGGGCAGGGGACTCTGGCTTGATCTGTGATGGGTGACTTCGGAAGTTAACCTGGCTGGATTAAAGAACACCTGGGGACTGGCAAAGTGTCACTTCTGGGAGTGTCTGAAGAGGCCAACCTGCGAGTCTGGGGACCAAGTGGGGAGGCCCTGCCCTCCGGGGATGGCACCGTCCCGTCCGCTGGGGCCCAGACTGGATCCAGGAAAGAGAGGAGAATGCCCCCTCTCTCCTGGAGCTGGGACACTCTGCTCCTCCTGCCCTTGGACCTCAGAGCTCCAGGCTGTCGGACCTCGGTCTTCAGGACTTGCACCAGTCGCACCCCGGTTCTCAGGCCTTTGGCCTCAGACAGAGAGAGTCACGCCATCGGCGTCTGCGGTTCGGTTCGGAGGCCTCTGCTCTTGGACGGAGCTCCATGCGGCGGCGTCTCTCACTCTCAGCTGGCCTGTCGGGGACTTCTCTGCCTCCACGATCACCTGAGCCAACTCCCCTCTTCCTCTCACACAGGTTTAACTATGGCCCCTGCTGGTTCCGCCTCTGGAGAACCCGACCCCACAGTCTGTGAGCTCACCTGCACTGCTCTCTGGGTGAACGAATATCCTGGAGTCCCAGGGCAGGCTCTGCCTCTCTGCTGTGCGGCCAGTGGCCAGGAACTCTGCCCCTTGCTGGCCCAGGTGTGAAATGGAGGTGTGGAACTAGAGGACTGCTCACCCTCTGCAAGACCCTGGCCCCAGGAGACCGCTTCCGGGGATCTGCACTCCCCCAAGCAGACTTGGTGGGGCTTTGGCTTCTGAATTTGACTCCCACCCCTAAAAATAGAGTGTATTCAATGTGACGGGCCCTTTTGAAGTCGCTGTGGGCTCCCTCCCCTACTGTCCTCTGTTTGGGGTGGGGGGGCTGCTTCTCCTCCCTCTTCCCTGCCTCCCACTGATGGGAACGTGGGGCCACCAGTTGTCCTTTCAGATTCCTTCTAGCTGGACAGGGACAGTACTTCTTGTCCTAAATATTTTCCCACTTCAATGTCCTTCTCTTCAGGGTTGGGCAGGTTTGAACATTTGAAAATAGGCCAGCTAGTGAGAGGAAGGTGGACAGGCAACAGGAATTAGCTCCCAGAACCTTGGAAAGAAGTCAGCTTCTGCTCCTTATGCCCATCGATCATGCAAAGTTGAAACACCCTGCGCCCAAGCACAAAAATGGGAATCAAATAGGGAGTACTTGAAAATCATCTTGTCTTATATACCAAATATTGGAGCTCAAAATAAATAAAAATAACTTCGCAAATATCCTATCAATGTATAGAAAGGGAAACTGCGCTCCAGAGAGGGCCACTCACCAGAGCCACTGGCTATTGTTTTCTTGCTCACACACTCCCAAGGTCAAGGGCCTCACCAACAGGACAAAACAGATCTTAGAAATAATTTGGGAAACATCAGGAATGGCTGAGTAGTTCATTAAGATAAGGCAAAACAACAAGAAACAACAACTCTGGAACGCAAAACAAAACGCACCACCCAGTTCCCATTAAATACATACTAGGTCACCAAGTGCCTCGGAGCCCCATAATAGTATTTACCCAGTTTCTGTGAATATAAACAAAGAAACAAACACAGCCCATATGCTGCTAGCTGTTACGGATTGCTTTAAATGGCCAAGTGCTAGGAAACGCAGAGGTAAGTAAAAACCCAGGGGACCACTAGCAACTGTATATTTTTGTCTATTTGTATATTTTTAAATAATATTTGGAGTTTTCCTGAAATGAGCGTTTGTAGTAAGGTAACATCTAGGAGAGAGGATGTCACAGTCACGTGGTGGACGACCCTGCGTCCAGGGTGAGTCAGGCCACACATTTTGCTCACTGGAACACGCCTTCCCCAGCGATGGCCCCACGTTTCCTGTGAGTGTGCAGTAAGTTGGCGCCCACCCACCCCACTCCTCAGTGCCCCTGGAGGCCATGGAAATGAAGGTGAAGTTGTTCTACCTCGATCTGCTCGCATCCAGAAAGAGGTGTGAACACCAGACCCGGGCTAGCATAGAGACAGGCCAGACTCAAAGAGGAGGTGACACTGGACCTGGGCTTTGAAGGGTGAGTATGAGTTTGCCAAGTGGACAAGGGGCAAAGGAAACAGCGGGGGCCCGTGAGCGCGGGCCATGGGGGCCGGAGTGTGGCGGCAGCTCAGGGGGAGGAGGGACAGCGGACAGCGAGGACTCCACCAGGGCGGCGGATGCCTCACCAGGCAAATGGATTCTCTGGTGTGCAGAAAGACCCAGAGCATGGCTTCCCCTGAGGCCATGGCAGCGTGCCAGCCGACTTTGCGAGTTAGGAAGTGGACGGGAGAAACCTGAAGCCATCAGCGATGCAGACATTTAGAGGAGAGGTGAATTCAGAAGGCAGACTGGGGGCAGCTGGGGTGGGAGAGAGGGAAGGACAGGGAGGGTGACCCCTAGTGCCACAGAGTTTCCTTATGGGGTGATTAAGCGTCCAGGAAGGAGCAGGGAGGGTGGCACAGCCTTGGGAATATACTAGAACCAGTGGACACTTTAAAATGGAGCTGTCTCGGGCACATGAGCTGTGCCTCAATTTTTGAAAAAAAATATTTATTTACTTTAGGTGTACACTGCATGCATTTATGTTTACGTGGTGCTGAGGATCGAACCTGGGCCGCGCACGTGCGAGGCGAGCGCTCTGCCGCTGAGCCACAACCCCAGCCCTTCAATTTTTAAAAGACACGTGGATGAAGTGTCTCTGGATCCTCGTGGCCAGGCTGTGGAAGGGGCAGAGCCTTCTCGGACACTGCAGCTGGCATCAAGCTTCCCCGTGCTGCGGGTGCTAGGCAGCCCCTCACAGCACGGCGTGCACCTGTCCTGGGATCAGGCGGGAGGGGGGAAGCCCAGAGCCTGTAGCCTGTCCCCACCGCCGTGCAGGAACCGGCAGCCTGGAGCCAGTCCCGGCTCCTCTGAGCTAATAAGGTTCACAGGATTGTGGGGCTGGAGACTCTCAGCCACCCTGGACACTACACAACCATAAAAAATGCCCATCGCCTCACCCTGACTCCAGCATATGCAACTGAGGATAGAGAGCCCAAGGGTGCAGAATTAGAAGGCAAAGCAATAATAGCTAAAGCCAGCACTGTACGTTTCTAAACTAATAGCCCATTTGAGTCTTACAATACCACCGTGGTGAGTGATATTATCTATAGAGATGGGGAGACTGAGGCACAGAGAGGGTGATCTACTTACCCAGAGTGACACGGTTTGGAGGAGGGAGGGACGAGGCTCCAGATCAGAGCATGGTGCTACGGTTTGGCTGTGATTTCCCCCCAAGGTTCACGTGTTGGAAGTTTGGTCCCCAGGGTGGCGATGTTAAAAAGTGGTGGGATCTTTAAGAGGCAGGGCCTCTTGTAAGTGGTGGGAGGCCCCAGGGGCACTTCCCTTGGAAATCAGGTAGTTGTGAGCTACTTCCTCCTGCTCACTCTGCCTTCCTGTCTTCCTCTCACACTTGCTCCTGCTATGATGCCAATTCACCACAGGATCCTCACCAGAGCTGAGCTGATGCTGACACCACGCCCTTGAACCTCCAGAACTGTGAGTCACATGAACCTCTTTAGAAAGTTTCCAGCCTCAGGTATTTCATTATAGTAATGGAAAACAGACTAATACATGTGACCAAGCCATTGTGTCACACTGCCTCTTGCAGTGAGGGTATGAACTTCAACCAGTGATTGAAGGGAGGTCTCCATTAGCCTGGACTTAGCAGAAATGGCAGTTTGGCTCAGAGTGTTGAGGAGCAGTGTCTGCCGCTCTGGGGAGGACAGCCAGGGGTGCTTCGAGCATCTGAGCAGTGGGTGTGTCCCTCTGATCAGCTACCATGAAGTACAGCCAAGAGTAATTTAGAAAAACCAAACGTGTGTTAAAAATCCCTTGTGGCACTTGGAATAACATGGGTGGTGCTAAGATGAAGCTGGGGTCCAGAGGGGAGACCAAGCCTGTTGGTATCACTTATTTCTGGTTGTCCTTCAATCACCATTGTAGCGTCAACCGTCCCCACTTCTGTGACCATGGCTTCTTCAACCTAATCTCTTGCCAAGTCCCTGCCCAAGCAAGAGCCACCTCAGGCCCCTGTAAATTACTTGGACTTGGGATGCCCACGTCACTGCACATTGGCAGGATTAATGCCTTAGTGTCTGAACGGTGGCCCCTCGAGAGTCTGTCTGTGTCCTGATCCCGGGAGCCTAGAAGTAGGTAAGAGCAGCGGTCACTTACATGGCAACAGATAGGACTCAGTTGGGGACTTTGAGAGGAGGACCTCATTCATCTTGGATCATCAGAGCAGGCCCTAAATCCAACGCGAGAGACAAGGAGGACACAGGCAAGGCAGAGGCCTGTGGCTGGAGTGACGGGGATGCAGAGCCTGGAGTGACCAGGCCACCAGCCAAGGAATGCCTGGGGCCTCCACATGGAAGAGCAAGGACCAGCTTCTCCCCTGCCGCCTCCAGAGGGAGCCAGGCCCTGCTGATCTTGGGACTTGCTGCCTCCGGAGCTGGGAGGACTGCATTTACATTCCTGTTGTCTTAATCCTCCCCACTTGCGCTCCTCTGTTCCGGCAGCCACTGGAAGCTCAGGCTGCCTCAGCACCTCCCCTCCCTAGAAGGTCTGCCTCGCCGTGCACCCCTCCCTGGTCAACCCACCCTGGGGCCTCCCCTGGGCACTGCACATTTCCCCACCTCCTGGTGCCTTTCCTCCCAAAGGCTTGCAGTCGGCTGCCCTTGTCAGAGCTCCTTGTGGGAGGCAGCGCATCCTGGGCACGTGGCCTTGCCTGTGTCCTCCACCCGAAGAAAAGCACTCAGAAAGGGCAACAGCAACCAGTACCAGCAAAAACTCACAGCACCGGAGAGCTAGTGACAATCGGAAACGTGATTGTCCTGTCTGTCTCTAGGACAACGTGGGTCCTTCTTGACAGTCTTGGGGGGAGGGGAAGAACTCCATTTTGTTGCTTCCTGTGTGGGATTCTGACCACAGTGGGCGTGTGTCAGTGTGTGTGTGTGTGTGTGTTTCTGTAAAGCTTTTGGGTCCGAGATGGGGACAAGGTCTTCCCTTGCACAAGTCACAGGCTGTCTCCTGACCCAGAGACACCTGCATGGCTGGGGTGAACCAGGACAGGGCACACCCAGGAAGTGCCTGGACATATTTCTAAGGACTCTTCTTCACCTGCTCAGGAAGGCGTCCAAGAGCCAGCTTTGTGCTTCCCTGGGGTCTGTGGCAGAGGCAACCTGAAGGCCCCTGACCTCCCTGGGCTGGCCTGGGGCAGTCTGCTGAGAGCCTGGGTCCTCCAGCAGGCTGAAGTCAGCTTCCCTCCTGCTGGAAGCCAGGGCAGCTGGAAGGACCGCAGCCCCCCTGCACAGGGCATGTCCTGGGGATTGTGAAATGCGAGCCCACAGCGGGTTCCTAGACTGGGCCTGGGGCTCAAGGCCCAGAGAGACTCTTTCTTTGATCTAGGTTTATTTTCTGGATTTGCTGGTGATTCTCAGAGCCTCAGATCCTCAGTAACGACTTTGGGGTGGGGGGTGCCTCCCCTGCGTCCTAACGGCGTCCAGCGCGCGGTCACAGGTGCGGGTAAGAGCGGATCCTCCCGCAGCTGCAGTCGCTGGCTGGGGCCCCACGCCCATTCTGGCCTCGTTCCCACATCCCTGCAGTTTTTCATCGGGCGGGTGAGTCCCACAGGCAGGGCTGGCTGGAGGTCTGCAAAACAGGGCTGTAATCTGGGCAGCTGCGACAGCGCCCCGCTCAGGGAGCGAGGGGTGCGGGTCAACTGCGAACCGCCTTCATCCCGGTCCGGACCTCTCCTCTGCGCCCGGGATGCTCGGGCGGGCGGCGGCAGCTGCAGTGGGGGACCGCTGCCTTCTCTTTGGACCAGACCAGAGAAACCTTCCTGCATGGCTCCAACGGCCGCACTGACCTCACTCTGTTGTGAATAGCTGCTCTCCGGCTCCCGAGGGCAGTCCCCACCCCAGGCACCCGCGCCCCAGCCTCGGGAGAGCCACACTCCGCATCCCGCACCGCGGGAAATCTGTCCCTCCTTTCCCATCGTGTCCCCTTTATACAGGCAAAGGCACTTTACCCTTTACACCGGGCGCGCCCTCATTTACACCCCTCCCCAAAAGACCACGAAGGAACGCAGGGTCTCGGTCACCGCCCTCCGCCTCCTGGACGCCCCCGCCCCGCGCCACCCCTTCCTGTCCCAGAGGCCCCGCAGTCGTGCGCGGCCGCACCTCCCTCTTTGGGGGGCTCGCGCCATCCCTGGCTCCCCTCCCCTTTCTCCTTCCCGGCCAGGCCCGGCCGCCCGCTCGCGGCGCTCGCAGCCGGCCTCGCGGCGGGCGGGGGGCGGCGGCCGGGGGCGGCTCGGCGCCCAGCCCCGCGCTCCTTTGTGCGGCGGGCGCTGCGTCAGGGCGGAGGCGCGGCCGCGGGCCACACGCGCACTCACGCGCCAGCCCCCGGGGGCGGCGGAAGGCGGCGCGGAGGAGGGAGCCGCCGACCCAATCGCGCGCTCCCCCGCCCGCCCGGCCGCGCCGCCTCCGCCATTGCTGCGCGCGGGAGCGGGCGACGCGGAGCTCGGAGCCGCGCGGAGCGCAGACCTGCGGAGCCGGGCGTGGGTGAGTGCGGCCCCGCGGGCCCGGCCGCGTCGCCCACCTGCCGGAGGAGGCGACCCCGGCGGGCGGGCGGGCGGGCGTCGGGGCTCAGCGGCCCAGGCGAGGGGCGCGTCCAGAGGGGCTGGGCAGGGGCGGCGCCCCCGGCCGCGGTGCGCCCGGCGTAGGGGTCGGGCTGGTGAGGGGAGACGGCGACGGTACCCTCGCCTGCAGCCTCAAGCCAGGCGGTGGCCGCGGCGGCCTCGCGACCCCTCCCTGGGGGCGAGGCCCCGGACGGCAGGTGGGCGCGCGGGGCCGCCTCCCTCCGCCCCGCTCGGCTCCCGCCCGAGTCACGGCCTTCCCTCTGCAGGCGGCAGCCTCGGGTCTGGGAACGATGGTGAAGTTGGGGAACAATTTCGCGGAGAAGGGCACCAAGCAGCCGCTGCTGGAGGATGGCTTCGACACCATTCCCCTGATGACGCCCCTCGATGTCAATCAGCTGCAGTTCCCGCCCCCCGATAAGGTAAGCCCCCTCCCTGCTGGCATCCCCCGGCTGCTGGGTGCGCACCCCTAATTCTCCCCGGCCGCTGCAACAAAAGAAACGCCACGTGCGCCGGGGACTCTAGGGGGGGCGGGCTTGGGCAGGCAGAGCAAGGCCGGGCCAGGACGCGTACTGCGCGCAGTTCTGGATCCGTGCTGTTGGGACTCTCCTGCCTTAGAGGACAGCTCTGTCTTGACAATGGAACTCGGTCAGGGAAAGGTCCCTTCTTTATGGTTTTTGTGGGCGTCTTCTGGAGGGGGAAATGTCGCTGGCCCCACAGCTGCCCTCCTTCTCTGGGTCGGCTGCCGCCTGTGCCTTCTTGTGTGATGCCGTTTCCGACTTGGCCCACGGAGGTGGGGATCGCCGGCTGTGCCCTCCCCAGGGGCCTTCTTCCCCTTTTTCTTGGTTTTGCCCATCCCTAGCAGGCTGGCCAAGGGACTGCGGGAGGGCGTGTGCGCTCACACGGAGCCTTCTTCCTCTTTGTTCCTTTTGTGAAATCTCCAAATTGGTGCCCAGGCTTACTCCGCGCGTGTGTGTGTGTGTGTGTGTGTGTGTTTCGTGTAGCTGGGAACAGTCACTCCCCCACCTTTCCCCAGAGCATTGTTGCTGAATTTAAAGAATGCCCTCCTTTCTTGAGTGCAGCATCCAGTCTAGTAGTATCTCTTTATCCAAAAAGGATAATATTTTGATGAGTTAACACTTAGGGTTAACAGGATTTTTAAGTGTAGACAATTGCATTGCAAAACTCGAGCCTAAAATCATAAACACAGCATTTATTCCGCCGGTCCTGCTGCTGCTCACACCCCACCCACCAGCACCAGGAGCTCTCTCCTATTCCCCAAAGTGCTTTTACGTTCATTGTTTCCCTGGTGAGGAGGCTCTGACTCAGGGCTTCCTGTGCGTTCTGGCTGGATGGTGCCTGCTGACCACCCAGCAGTGGAGGGGTGGGTGGGGAAGGCCCTGCAGTGGCCCTGGCTGTGGAGGCTTCCTTTATTCCCACAGCAGACCCTGAGAGGCTTGTTCAGCTCTCCAAAGTGGCTTTGCCTCCCGGACTCTCTCCTCTGTTAGTGGGAGGGCGGGCAGCAGGTGCTCAGTTCTGAATAGGGGATCAACTGTTTATACCTGTGTACCCCCGACCACCGTGCAGCTACTCTGGGGTACTCATGGTCCAGGCTGGGCTGTGCAGGAAGGGCAGGGTTGCCTGTGGCCCCAGCTTCGATACCCTTCCCATCCAGGGATCTACTTAGCAGAGTCTGGCCTCAAGCCCCAGCTGCTCCACCACGGTGGCCTGTGTCAGGAACTGTGTCCGAGCAGCACCTCTGTGGGGTGACTCCCCCACCTGGCCTGACCTCCTCTTTCATTCTCAGTCTGCTCCACTCCAGAACCTTCTGGTGCAGTTGGCTTATTACAGGGAGCAGGGTTTCAGGCAGGTATGAAATTCTGAGCAACCTAAATGGTTGCCCAGGCTTGGCCTACGCGGTGCTGAAAGGTACTCTCCTGTGCCTGCGAGTGTTCAAACAAAGGGGCAACTGGCAGAGGAGCCCCAGAGAAGGGAGTTCCAACAGGGACCAAGAGTGGGTAAAAAGGCTTCCAAAGTCACAGAGGAGCCGAGGCTGGGAGTTATGGGAAGGCCATGGTCCCCCAGGCGCACAGGTTTCTGGCAGGGCCTTTTGCTCCACTCCGTTGTAGTGTGATGTCTCCTGCCCTTGACCTTTCTCAACTCAAACACCTGCAAGGTGTTGCTCCCAGTTAGGTTCAGGGAGGTGATATCATCTACTCCCAGTGACCTGGCATCTGAGGGCCAGACTGCACACAGAATCTGTCCTGAGGAGACGCACTAAGTCGAGGCACAGCGGTTACAATAGCAGTGGTAGTCACAGGGCTGGTGGCAGTGCTGGGGACAGTCTCACCTGACGTTTGTTGGATGCCTGTTCTGCATGTCAGAGGTTGAAATTCCTTTCATGTGTTGACCACACTATGAGGTAGCTACCATCGGTGCTACAGTTTACAGATGTGGGAATGGAGGCGCGAGAGTGTCAGGGACCTGCCCAAGGTCACCTGGCCTGTTAACGGCAGATGTAGATTGGTGCAGATGCAGATTCCAGGTTGGAGGACGTTGACGGTGCCCACACTGGACTGGGGGTTCCACGGATTTCCCGGTCTGCACAGTCTCCCGGGGAGATAAGCCTTGTTCTTGGTTTATAGGCCAGTGAAGCAGCTCCGAGTAGCCAAGCGCATGTTCAGGGTCACAGGGCTAGTCAGGTGCAACTGCACTGTGACGATGGCAGGGTGACACTCAAGTGCTGATTCAGGAGAGGGGCAGCAGTGCTTTGAAGGGGTGGGCACCTTGGCCGGTGCAGCTAGCATGTCCTCCCTGGCCCTTGTGGGAGAGCTGCGTGCGAAGGAGTGAGTGGGCAGCGGTGGGGCTGGGTGGCCCGCGGGTCTGCAGATCAGCCACTAGCGCTGGCCACTCTCTCCCTGTCCCTTCTCTCCATGGCTGGCTCCAGGGGTCACAGCTGAGTCCTTCCAGCTGCCCGCCTGGGACTGGCCATCCTGAACTGCTGGATTCCCCTTGTTCTGTTCAACTGCTGTGCAGAGCAGGGTGTCTCCCCCAAAGTATGGGCCACCCAATGAAGGGACATGGTCCCTCGGGGGGCATGGGGGGCTGGTTCTTGGCGGTCCACAGCCACTGCCAGGAACCTGCTCTGGGGAGTGGGGCTTGGGGACTAGAGACATGTAACCCTTGGTCCCATCTTGAACCTTCCCCAGGGGCCCATTGTGGAGGTGTGAGGAAGGCATAGCCAGGGAGGCCAGGGCTGGGAGGTCCTGGGGGGGGCGTGGGGAGCCCGGGTCACTCCGAAATGAAGCCGCTGGGGTGCGGGGAGGGGTCCGTGCAGGGCAGGCAGGGCTGGCTTCCAGGATGGAAAAGCGGCTCCCACCTTGCGGTTGAGGATTGAGGGGGTGAGAGCAGGGGCACCCTCTGGGGCCGTGCAGGGCATGGGGGGGCGTGGAGACCAGGAGCCAACCTGAGGCCTGTCTCCTCCTAGGCCGGCTGCCTGCCCCTGGGTTACGCCGGTTCCTTCCTGGGTTGCTCGGGGCTGGGAACGGGGAGTTCCTCTGAAGGTACTTGTCCAGAGGAGAGTTCCAGCAGGTGGTGGCCGTTCTCATTCTGTTTTGTGGAGAAAGGGCCCGCCTACTCTGGGCAGCTGTGTCTGAGTGCATCGGGCCACCACTGACCGCTTGCTTCTCTGCTTCCCGGGTAAGGTGGTGGTGAAAACCAAGACTGAATATGAACCTGACCGCAAAAAAGGAAAAGCTCGTCCTCCCAAGATCGCTGAGTTCACCGTCAGCATCAGCGAAGGCGTCTCCGAGAGGTTTAAGGTGAGTGTGCCCAGCTGCAGAGATGGCCTGCAGGGGACAGTGACTAGGCATGACACCCTTTACCTGGACCCATCCCAGCGGCGCAAACCCGACAGCTGCTGGCTGCCCACCAACATGGTATCCTTGTGGCTTTAAAAATCTTTTCTTCTTCTTGCAAAATGATTGTGTGTTATTTATTTTTATAATGGGGAAAACTCAACCTGTGAGTTTTCTTGTCGATAAAGGTTATAAACATACAAAAAGTCCCTTCCAAACATTACAATATTGACCTAACAGTTCCAGGAAGGAAGCGCGCAGCACCTGTCGTGCCAGACAGCATGCTGAGCCCCGGCCTGTGTGAGCTCATCTGAGCCCTGGTCCGCGGGAGGCGGGAACTGACCTTACCGCCCATTTCACAGATGGGGAGGTGGCGGCAGAGTGCTCACAGCTCTGCATGGCAGAGCCAGGATCTGGGGCCTGCCTGGCTGCAGAGTCTTCATGTCCATCTTCCAGCCTTCTCCTCCTCCAGACACGATGGGATGCCTGCCCCAAGAGTCGGGGTTCCAGCTGGGTGGGGTGAGGAGGGACCTTCCTGACAGCCTGGTGGCCTTGAAGGCAGCACTATGAGGAGCAAGTTGGATCCTGGTGTTCTGGGAACTGGGAACCTGCAGGAGAAGGTGGGGTGGAGGCACTCACCCAGGTACGAAGGGGTGGACCGGGAGACGTCATGGGTCCCCAGGCCCTGACCCTGCAGGCGCCCCGATCACCCCCTGTGGATGTGCACATGGCCCACTGCTGCAGGTGCAGGTTCTGGGCCACCTGTGCACATTGTCAGCTTTGAACTTGAGGATGATGTGAAAGGCAGCCTCGGGACTGTCCCTGGTTAATGGATGAAGGGCAGCAGAGGCAAGGTGGCTTCTCTTAACCTGACTCTAAATCCCTTCTTCCCGTCACACACACTGCCTCTCACGCCTGCCTGGTGCAGGGTTCCCTGGTGTGGCCCTCTTTGGGGTCCCTGGTGGTGTTTGCTTGGGTCAGTTTATAGAATCCACCTGGCAGCGCTCTGCGTCCTGATGGTGGCTCTATTCTGATAGCCCTGTCTGCAGACGGGGAGTCAAGGCACAGAGGTCTCTGTCTGCAGGACCTGCTGGGTGACGGTGTCGTATGTGCTGAGGTGTTGCTGGCCCAGCAGCCCATAGGTTCATGCCCGAGGTTCATGGCCAGGATCAAGGTGGGCTGACCGAGGTCATCCCTCTCCCATTCTGGCCTGGGGGATTAGCAGGTGCCTTGTCAGTGGGCATTTGCCCTTGTGCCCCGTGCCCACCTTGGGGTTGGCTCCCACCCCTGCTGGAGGCAGGAGTGACCTCGGTGCCAAGGTCATGAGATCTGCATGTCTGAGCAGGTTCCTCCTGCCTCCTTCAACCCTCCCCCCAGCCCTGTCACTGTAGGTCCCTGCAGGCCGGGAGCAGTGTGGCATCTGAACGGCTGCTCCTTCTGTTGTGTCCATGTGGGCCAGGCCATGTCCCCTCTATTGTCCTTGGCTTGTGCTTTTCCCACAAGCTGCAAGTCCCCAGGTCCCTTGCCTAAGGTGTGGGTGACGCACATCTGCCACCAGGGCTCTTGGCTGGGACTCTGTGTGTGGTTACCTGGCTCCTGTTGCCCAGGTCCTGAGGACTCGGAAGACCTCACATGGTTGGTCCCTGTCCCTGTGGACTGGCTCCTGTGGCGGAAGTCCTGCCTCTGCTCCCGCCTCCCTGGGCTGCCTGAAGGTGGCGGTGGGGTGGGTGCCCGGCTCGCCCTGTGCCTGGTTCTGCTCCGGGGGCGGCGGTGCCTTGCCTTCTGCGGCCTCCTTCGTGGGTCACACTGCACCACCGGCCCTTTGCAGACGGGTCGAGTCCCCGCTGGTGCAGGGCAGTCAGGATGGCCCACGACGCTGGTTCTGAAGCCAGTGCCTTTCATCATGACCTCCGTGGCCTTGCTCCAGCCCTGGCAGGAAGCGCCCCGCATCCCAGGCCCGTCCCCTTCCACCTTCTTCCAGTGCTGGAGTCCCGGGTCCCTCCCCCCGCTCTTCCTGTTCCACTGCCCTTCATAACGAGGCTGTGCCAGCAGCTGACGGTGCCCGCGTGCTCCCATGAACCAGGCTCTAGTTCAAGGTCATTGTGCTCATTATCTGTTATCATCTACCTCATGAGGTAGGCACCATTGTTCTCTCTGTTTCCCAATTGAGGGGAAACCAAGGCTGAAGCACAAGGGCCACCTCCAAAGCCTACTTCCCTGAGTGTACCAGGGCCGCCTGCCTGTGCGCCACCTGGAGTCCAGCCATGGCAATGTGCATTTTAAACCTGCTCTCCAGGCCGTGCTCGTGCTCCCTGTGGTTTGAACCTTGCTGGATTTTGAACCTTACAGTCTGGCACAAGCACAGGGAAGGGTCAGCAGACTGGTGCCTCTTGGAAATGCTAGGAGCGCCTGCCCTTCTGGAACGTTCTCCCTGCCTTTTATCGCCCAGCGCTACTTCTGTTATCCCTGAATGCTAGTGAGGCAGTTGGCTGCTGTGAGGCTTCTGCTGGTTTCTGAAAACTGGGGAGGTGGGTGTGGGAGCAGCACAGAGCTCTCCCCCCCACCCCGCCCCCGGCCTGTGTCTGCTCCCCGCTGGGTCTGTCCCAGCTAGGGCAGGTTGGAACACGGTCCTCGTCCTGTGGGTGCCCGGCGGTTTCTGTGTGGCTGCTCAGCTCAGCCATCGGCTTGGTTCTTTTCATCCCTGTGTGTGAACTGCCGAAGGAGATCCTGCCTGTCAGACGTTCAAGCAACGAGTAAGCAGCGTGTCCCCCTTTGTCTCTAATTTGTGCGGTTCAGGCGTGCCTGTCTTTATATACCTTTGGATTGCATCCTTGAAATGAAATGTCTTTTTGGATGTTACTTTATGATTATCACTCAGGGATTAATCTCTTGGCTACAAGGTTGCTAGGCTGGTTGCTAGGTAACTGCTAGTGGGGAAGAGCTTGGAAGGACTCCTCCACGCAGGGATGGCAGATGAATCACCCCAAGGCGGCCCAGAGTCGGGGCTCGCAGAGGCTGGCGTCAGGGAGGAGGGCGGTCATTTAAGTAATGGGGGTATTCGCAGTGAGGAGCAACACCCCCAGGTGTCTCTCACGTTGACTCAGCCTCAACGTTGTTCTTCTGATGTTCTCTCCCTCTTGCTGATGCAGAGCACTGTGTCACTGGCGGGTGGGCCGCTTCTCAGGGCCCGCCCTCCAGTCTGCGAGGACACAGGGGCCTTAATTGGGCAGGCTCCAGGGAGGTTCTGTGGGGCTGCCGGATGCAGTGGCGACCGGGGCTCTGTACCCCTCCCTGTGTCTGCGGGTTGGAGGTTTGGGTCATGAGGCTGCCTTCTGGGCTGTAAGAGAGTCCAAGGTCGGCCTTGCACCTGAGCCAACGGCTCCCACGCCCACGGTCAGCGGCGTCGGGGAGTCCCAGGAGAGGCCAAGTCTGATGGGTCTTGGGAGGGTGGCGGTCAGGGCCCAGTGGGGATGCCCCTCCGCATCCTGTCTCAAATGAGCCCTGGGCGGTTTGCATCGTCTGTCCTCGATGACCTTCAGCTTCTCGGGTGCCAGTGTGTTTTGCACACTCTCCCGTAATCCCCTGGCGCATTCCGAGGTGCGCTTGTTAAATATTTATGAACGATGATGCGGTTCCCTTGGCTCTCAGCAGTGCCTGGGGAGGTGTGGGCACGCAGCCCCCTGCCCCCTGCCCTTCCGCTGGGCCACACATCTTGCGGGATGTGGCCACCTGTGTCTGAGCTTGCAGAGCCCCTGGGCTCCTGGTCCAGCCGCGGAGGGGGGCTTCCTGCAGAGCTGGGGGTGAGCAGCTGAGTCGTCTGTCTGGGGCGTGAGGCTGTGTTCCCTTTGTGTGGGTTGCCGAGAACATTTAGCGCTGTAAACGCCTGAGGATGTCAGGAGTCGGCCTCCTTTTCCAAGACTGTTGTTGGGGCTGCGTTACTCAGCAGAAGGGCTCCTCGCCTCCCTCCCCCAGGGAGTGAGGACAGAGAGCCAAGGAGGAGCCACGGGTGCCATCGGCCCAGCACCTGCGCAGGCTCAGAGCTCCGTGGGTGTGTTGCTCATTTCAGGCTGCCCTTGCTGTCCCTGTCCCAGTTTAGTAGGTGGGGAACTAAGACCCGAGAGGCCGGAGATGGGCCCAGCCACCCGGTAACAAGGAGTCAAGGTGGGATTTAGACCCATATGCACTTGACATTCGAAGTCCAGACGTCCTGTCCTGCATGTCAGTGGGATCGTGAGGGACTGTCCTGCTGCAGTGTCCTGGTCTCCCTAGCCCCTCAGATGGGCATGGCCTTGGGAGGCTGAGCAGGCGAGGTGGCCCTGGAGCAGCGGAGCCCAGTGCTGCTCAGGGCCTGGTCTGCAGGACACGGGCCTGGTCTGCAGGACACGGGCCTTTGCGGCCTTAGCGGGCGGCTGTGTTGTCACCGAGCGGCTGTGTCACGCATGCTCAATCCGGGTCCTTCCGTGAGTGGCAGAGGAGGAGCTGGGCAGTGCTGGGCAGTGGCCACCGACTGGGAGAAGAGAGCACTGGGACGGCCCTCCTTCAGGCTCACGGCAAGCCTCACCCCAAGGCCCACGAGCGCTTTGCATTTATTCCTCGCTGTTGTTGCCAGAAAGCCCCCCACAGACCCTCTTGCTCTCAAGCAGGGCTGCGGTGGCTTGGGCTTGCCTCACTGATCAGGACCCCCACAGCTGTGTCCCTCCCAGCTTCCTGCCCCCTTCCCCCAACCCACGTTAAAAAAAAAAAAAATGTGTACAGTGTGCCTTCTGTAACTCACCACTTCAGAGCGCACAGCTTGTCACACTTACCACACGCACCACATTACCGACCATCACACCAACCGGTTCCAGAACATTTCCTCTCCCCAGAAGGAACCCTGTTCCCATGAGGCTGTTATTCCCACCCCTCCAACCCCCTGACGACCACTAGTCTGTTTTCTGTCACTGTCGGTTTCCCTGTTCTGGACTTGTCACATGAATGGGATCATACCACATGGTGACCTCTCGTGTCTGGCTTCTTTGACTTGGCGCAGCGTCTCCAAGGTTCGTCTGTGTTGTAGCAGGCCTCAGTGCATCATTCCTTTTTGTGGCTGAGTAATATTCTATTGTGTGGGTGGAACCCATTTCATTTATTCTCTCCCTGATTTTTGGATATCTGAGTGTTGTCCACCTTTTGGCTGTTGTGAGTGGTGCTGTTGTGAGTAGTGCTGTTGTGAGTGGTGCTGCTGTGAACATTCTTGTACAATTTTTTTTTTTTTCCAAATACCTGTTTTCAGTTCGTTGGGGTATTTACCCCAAGAGTAGGATGGGAGCCATGTGGGGATTTTATAATTAGCATGCTGTGGAACTGCTACACGGTTCCCCACACATGCAGTGGGCAGTGAACGAGGGCTTTGGTTTTTGCACGCCCTCACCCACACACATCCATCATGGCGGGTGTGCAGTGGCTCTCGCTGGCCTGGATTTGCCTTTCCCTGATGCCTGACGGTGGTGCATGTCTTTTCGGCCATCTGTGGGTCTTCTTCGGAGACGTGTCTGTCCAAGTCCCTTCCCAGTTGTTTAATTGGGTTGTCTTTTTGTTGGTGAGCTGTTTAGAGTCTGGATACTAAACCCTTATGAGATAAAAAGTTTCGCAAATATTTTCTACCATTCTGTGAGTTTTCTTTTCACGTTTTTGCTAGTTCCTTTGAAGCACAAAGTATAAAATTTTATGAAGTACATTTTTTCCTTTGGCTGCTTGTGCTTTTGCTTTCATATCTAAGACACCCTTCCAAACACAAGGTCGTGAAGATTTATCTGCCTATGTTTTCTTCTAAGAATCTTATGGTTTGGCTTTTATATAGGTTCTTATTAATTTTGAGTTGATTTTTGTGCATGGCACAAGGCATAAGGGCCTAGTTCATTCTCTTGCATGTGGATATCCAGTTTTCCCAGCACCATTGTCGAAGAGACATTTTTTGCCCTATTGATGGTCTTGGTGCCCATATTGAAAAGCAGTAGACCACGGACGCTGTAGTTTTATGTCTGGGTTTTCAGCTCTAGCCCATTTGTGTGTGTTCTCTCACACCATGTAACCATGCTATTTGGATGACTGCATCTTTGTAGTAAGTTTTGAAATTGATTTTCACAGTTTTGTTCTCTGATTTCAAGACTGTTTAGTGTTGCAGGTCCATTGCTTAAACAAAAGAAAAAGAACACTTAAACAAAGGCTGTTGGGGTTTAGCTGGGGATTGCTCTGACTCTTGGCTCTGGGTGGCAGTGTTCCCGTCGCAGACTAGGAAGCCTTTCAACACCGTTTGCCTGGTCCTCCTCCTTCCCTCCAGCGAAGGGAGAAGTGTAAGGTCCCTTGGCTTGTTCGTGCAGGGGGCAGACTACAGGGGGATGAGTGGTGTCTGAGCCTTCCTGCCAGTGCACACCACAGGGGCTTTCATGTCACCCACACTGTCACCAAGACCTTGGGGCAGGGGTTTGGTCATCTGTCCTTTGAAATCAGGTATTAGGGATTATAATATGTAGCATTAGGTGCTCACCATTTATTTAGAGTTTGCTTTGTATTTTTTTACATTAAATGTAGGATCTTGCCTAGTGTGTTAATAACAAAGGACATGCATAGCATAAATTTGTATTGCAATATTTTGATAACGGTGTGTGAATAAAATGCGTTTTCTCTGTAAGTGTGTATGTAGCGTGTTAGGTGTAGAGAACACTCTGAGAAGGACGTGTGGATTCACCCGGATGCCAAAGAGGTGACTGCAGGAACCAAGTGAGTCCTGCACCAGGCTTCTGGGCAGCTCCAGGTTCTTCCTCCACAGGAAAGAGGGAAAAGAAGACCATTGTCACTACCTTGGTCTACAGGTGACTAGCCGCCTGATTCCTTATTGTATAGCCATTATTATTTGATCATGTTTTTCCTTCTAAATTTGAAACAAGATGAAAAGCAGACAGCAGTTCATGGGTGGTAGCACGGTGGGCCTGGGCCCTGCCTCTCCTACCTGGGAGGCCCAGGTCCAAGGGAAGGGCCTCCTTCTGAGGAAATGCCCTCTCCCAGGCAAAGGACTCCCTGCCCTGACCCTGGCCTCGCGGTCCAGCCCACCCAGAGTGTGTTTTGAGGGAGCGGGGCTCTCCAGGGCCCCTGGGGCAAGGAGGGGGAGGAGGGCCTTGGCTCCACTCCTTCCCATCCAGGATCTTTACTTAACAAAACCAAGCTGACCAGCACCTCTGCAGACTAGTGGCTTCTGCTCCTGTGTCTGTGTAGATGTGCCCCAGTGTCCCGGGTGGGCCAGGCGGCAGAGGGACGCTGGGAGCGCTTGCTGGGAGTGGGGCGGCCTGCTCTCGGAGCTCCTCCTCGCTCCTCACCGCGTGTGCACGAGGACCTGCGTCTGTGCCGGCCGTGGGGGGCCCGGCGACGGGGAGGACGGAGAGGACTGCACTTCCCGAGGCTGCTGTAACAAGTCACCACCGGGGTGTGGCAGCTTCAGACGGCCCGCAGGACCTCTCCCACAGTTCTGGGAAGCAGAGGGCCTGCGCCAGTGTCACCGGGTCAGCACCCAGGCGTCCGCGGGGCCGCCCCAGCCAGGGCTCCGGGGTCTGTCTCTGGACCTTCACTCCTTGCCTGTGGTGCTTTGCCCCACCTTCAGATCTGAAGGAGCCCTAATTAGGAAGGGCTGTTGTAGCTAGCTGGAAGCCATGGGTTCCACCTGATATGTATGTGACGCACCTGTAGGCACCCGCAAACCTGAAGGTATATAACCGGGTGAAAGCGCCGGTCCGAGTTAGGAGAACGGAGAATTCAGTCAGCCGGGCAGTCACTCGGTCGGTCAGAAGAATCAGAGCGGCCAGAACGTAGGCAGGCGGGGTTACAGAAGAGAAACCAGATAGAAGAAGTAATGACTGGTCAGAGTTAGGCCGAGGCTCCCAAGGAAGACAGAAGACAGAAGAAAGAAGAAGGAAGAAAGAAGAGAGAAGAAAGAAGCTCTAATCTTTCTCTAAGCTAAGCTCTATCTTTCTTTACTCTAAAAATCTTTCTTTCCCTCTCTAAGCTCTAAGAAAGTAGAAGTAAAAGTAGTATCTTTCTTTACTACTCTAAGCTAAGAAGAAAAGCTAAGCTCTATCTTTCTTTACTCTAAGCTACTCTAAGCTAAGAAGAAAAAATCTTTTCTTTCCCTCTCTAAGAAAAATCTTTCTTTCCCTCTCTAAGCTCTAAGAAAGTAGAAGTAAAAGTAGCAAAAGCTTAACTCTGCCTCCGAGAGTTTTTCCTCCCGGTTTTACGGTACCAGGCAGCTTACACAGATCTGCAGCGCCACGTCTTCTAGTTTCTGTCCTTGCGTCCCTTCCCCTCTGTTGGATCGTTTCTGCGACAGCATGGGGAACTCACCTGGGTACTCGGGATTGTCCCCATCTCAAGATCCCGGGCCTGGTCACATTGGCAAGCTCCAGGCGTCTCTGCCCACCTCCTGCTGCTATACAGGACCTCCGAGGCTGGGACTCTCATAAAGGAACTCGGAACGGACGGAGGTTATTGACGCCAGGTCCAGGGAGGAGGGGCTGTCTCTGTCCAAGGCCTGCTTGCTGTGTCATCCCACGAAGGGAGGCAGAGAGGCCAGAGAGAGCAAGGGAAGGGGAGGGAGCGAGCCCTTCCCTGGTGAACCTCTCCTGCCGGGGAGGAGCGTGGTCAGAGCAGGGGGGCCCTGGGCTCGGCCCTCTAGGCCCCACCTCCCAACACTGTTGGTGGGGAGTGCATTCCCAGCGTTCCCAAAGCATGCCTTTGGGGGACACAGGTCAGAGCGCAGTGTTGGGCTTTGTTGTCTTTGGGGGGTCACTGTTCAGCCCCACAGCTGGCTGGCCTTCAGCTAGTCACTCACATGCCCGAGCCTCAGTTTCCCCACTTGTAAACCACAGCAGCAGGCCTCACAGGAGTCATGAGAAGGGGCAGTGACACTCTTGAGTCTGCCTGCTCTGGTGCACAGCGTGGCAGTTTTCGGAGCTGCCACTGATGGTGCCATTGTGTCAGGAGTGAGCAGTGGTCCCAGGCTCCAGGAGTTCTGCCCAGAGGTGGCCTCTCTGTGTGGGCCTGGGGTTCCTGCTCGGGCTGCACCCAGGGAGTTGGTGGCCATCCTGCTGTCTGGGCCCCGAGATGATGGTCCTGGCTCCTGGTCTGGGTGGGGCCAGGCTTCAGCATCTTCCCAGGCTCCTGCAGGCTTGGGCTTTCTCATGCACGGGGGTCACAGTTGAGCCCCGCTTCTGTGCCAGCCTTTTCTCCTTTTGCATGGCCCGTGGCCTGCCTGGGGGTCCTGCTGGCTGGTGTGAAGGTGGCTCCTTTGCAGTGACTGGGCCTGCAGCAGGCAGGGAGTGTTGGGTTCTGACCTCCCCCTCCCCTGTCTGAGGCCGCAGCACTGTGGGAGCGGGGCCTGCTGCGCCGTCGTGTGCCACGTCCCAGCATGCGTGCAGGCGCCGGGCCAGTGCCCCCTTCATAGGAGAGGGAACCTGGGGTTGGGACAGTGGTCTCCCCACGTCACGGTGTGTCTGAGCGGGCCGGCAGCCGGGGCCCTCCAGAGTCACGGTGTGTCGGGTAGAGACAGTCTCGGGGGCTCGTGGACGTCACGGTCAGTCATTTTGCCCCGGGTCTCAGAATATGCCTCATTCTCATGGGAGAGGCGAGCAAGGTGCACCAGTGTCTCCAAGCCAGGACACGGTTGACTTTTGTTGAGTCAGGAAGAAATGGATGCTTGGGCGTTTGGTGCCTGCATGTGTAAGGTGACCACCGAAAGGCCGGCATGTTCCAGGGACTTCTGGAGGCTGCTGACCTGGTTAAGGCTTTGAAGGATGAGGAGGTAGAAGGCAGCACAGCCTGGTGTGCAGGGACAGGGCAGGTGACAGCAACAGGAGACATCTTCAGGGGAGGTGAGCCAGTCCCGCACCCCCTACAGTAGCTCTCGGTCCTGTGGATGCCACTACGAGGCTCCACAGTGGAACTGTCCCTCCCATGGTCCTCGAGGCTGGGAGCCTGAAGTCAAGGAGTCAGCGGGGCCTTCCCCTCCTGAGCCCTGCGCGGAGCACCCTCGTGCCTCCCCTAGCTTCTGGCGTGCTGGCCCCTTGCTGGGCATGTGGGTGCGTCCCTTTGGTCCCTGGTCTTCACAGTGGCTTGCCTGTGGGTGTGCTGTCTCTGTGTCCATGTTCCCTTTTGTGTAAGGATGCCAGGCAGATTGGATCGGTGCCCTTCATGGCTTTGTCTTAACTGGAGTGCGTCCGCAGGGGCCCCATTTGCAAATAAGGTCACGTGTGCAGGTACTTGGGGCAGGCTGCAGCTCTCTCCTTGGGGAACACACTTCAGCCCGTGAGAGGGGCCCCGATGCTCTCGAAGCCGCAGCTCTTGTCGTTCTCTGCTAAGTGCGTAGGGGTGTGAGGCACCGTCCCCCTCCCAGAGGAGCTGCAGCCCGAGAGGCCAGGCCCTGCTGAGTCACGGTCAGCAGCACGCAGAGCCAGCGTCCAGCTCGGAGCCTGCTGAGGATGGTTCTGGAAAGGCCCCTGGCTCGCTCTCCTCTCTCAGGCCATCATAACCACAGGGACCACCTGCCGCTAGTGAATCTGCAGACCCCAGGGCCAGGGAGGGCCCCCTGCCCCAGGATCGGCAGCGCTGGCCGGAGCAGCTGGGTTCCTGTCCCCTCTGTCCTCGCCCCAGGCTCTGTCCTGTGCTCATTTCTTGCTCTGTGAGCTCCTCGGCCACCAAGCCTGGGCATCCTGGAGCGAAGGCCCAGGCGGGCTCCAGATGATGCCCCGCAGGTGGAAGAGTCCCCACAGCCCTGCGGGGGGCCCGGGTCATTTTTGAACCTAAACAGACTGTGAGGCTGGTTCCATGTGGCTTCCAGATTGGAGGCAGGCTGGCAGTGGCCGTGGCAGTGGCGGTGGCGGTGGCGGTCCAGCAGGGCGGGCATGGCCTCGTGCCACTACCAGGGCGGGCATGGCCTCGTGCCACTGTGTGCTTCCAGCTGCACAAGATGAAGTGGACCGCGAAAGGCCCCGGAGAGGCCAGTTGTATGGAAAGCCAGTCCTCCCCACAGCCACCTCGAGTGACACAGCTCTGCTGGTGGGGACTGTGGAGGGGGCCAGGTGGCAAGTCCCTGGCAGGGTAGACTCAGGGGAGGCACACTTGGAGGGTGTGTAGGGCAGCCTGGGTGGAGAGCCCACTCTGCCATCTGTGTGACCTCAGGGAAGCCAGGGAATGGCAGTGGTGACAGGAGCACCAGTAAGGACCGCACTTCCTCAGGGGCCCGGCACAGCGTGCACTCCTTGACCTGCCTCCTGTCATGGGAAACCGCCTGTTCCTAGGCACCGGCAGGGAGCTGGGGCTGCAGGGTGGGCTCCAGCGCCCAGCGTGGCCAGGACAGGTGGCCGCCACTCACCAGCCTGCCGTGAGCTGCAGGCGCTCCTCGCACGGCGGTCCTTCCTGCTCCAGCCTGCTCCGGACCTTCCTCATCAGGCTCCACTCCCAGCCCCTGGCCTGTCACACGCTCGTCCGTGGCCTGCAGCCACCGTCAGACCCTGGCCGGTGCCGCCCCCGTGGGTGTGGTGGGGCCCTTGGAAGCAGCCTGGCTCCGTGCTGTGTCCCTGCGCCGGGCATGGGCTGCATGCGCAGCGGACCTTGTCCAGACTGGCTAGAGTCTCTGGGCCCTTAGGGAGTGTGACAGGCCCAGGGAGGGGTCACAGAGATGGGTCCTGTGGGAGAAAAGACCGAGAATCGGCAGGACTAGAGAAGGAAGGGCCTCCTTAGAGTGACGTGGAGATTTCCTGCTTCCCTGGGGTCTGAGGGGCTGATTCCTAGGTGGGAGGACGCAGAGGGGACGTGTCTCCTTCAAGTGGCAGTGAGTGTGACCTGGGGGGGGGGGCGGTCGTGGGGATTTGGCAGTCATGGGTGACAGGTGGCTGTGTAGGGAGAGGCCTGGGGTCCCAGGAGGCTCGGTGCTCTCCTGTTCGGCCCTGGGAGCGTGGTGCGGTGTGAGGAGGACTGGGAGAGTCCAGCACCAGCACGGACAGGAAGCCGGACAGGAAGCCCCGTCAGGGGGACTCCTGTGGAGGGCCCACTCTGCAGAGGCCACGGCCTCAGCTCCGCGCCCCGCAGCCAGAGATGCCCACAGCCAGATGCAGGCCCCAGGACGGTTCCGAACTCTGGGGATCAGGAGCCCCCGGAAGTGGGGGCAGGACTCCCACAGCAAGGATTTCAGCTCGTCCTGGGCGTTTGCAGCCTCAAGTGACTGGAAGGTGGGGGAACCCGTGTCCGTGTCACAGGCAGGGAGACTGTGGCTCAGAGAGGCCCCGGGGTTTCTGGAGCAGCACGGCCGATGAGCTGCAGAGCGGCAGGCGGGAATCGTGCCCTGGGGAGCGCAGGTGTTCCCACGGGGCCCTGAGTTCGTGGCCAGGCAGGCGACCGTGCTGCTGGGTCATAAGGCTCCCTTCCCCGCACCTCTTCTCCTGGGACCCCAGGACGCCGCAGTATCAGGTGGACTCAGTCCAGGGTTCCAGAGCTGGCAGGGCTCGGGGGCTGTGCCGGGGATCTCCCCGGGGGAGCTGGGGCTGCACTTGGGTCCCTTCTGCAGCCTTGGGAAACAGCAGAGTCCCTCAGCTCCCTGGCCGGGGGCTGGGGAGCTCTGTGGGTGGCCAGTGGGAGGAGGGGCAGCACCCGGCAGCTCCTGGCCACCAGCACAGGAGGGGGAGCCCGTGCTCTGTGCACGTTAGACCAGTGTTTCCAGAGTCCTGGCCACGATGGCTCCCGGGCCCAGGCCTTGGCGTCCTTCCTGCCTGTCCAGGGAACCTGGACAGCTGCCCCTTTGCTTACTTGGGCTGGGGACGGCCTTGTCTTGCCTCCACCTGCTAGGCGCTCTGGCAGCCACGTGAGCACCTCAGCTCCAGGTGCAGTGCCATCTTGTGACCCTTGCCCCACGCCCTCCAGCTGGGGCAGTGTCCCACCTCCACGCCCTCTGTCTGCCACTGTCATGTTTGTCAGAAAACGCTAGACGAACACCTACTATGTGTCCGGCCAAGCCAGTCTAGGATTCAGCAGCAGCAGCAGTGAGAAAACCAAACCTCTGACCTCGTGGACACTGACCGAACCACAGGAGGCCAGAGGCCAGAGGCGACGGGCCGTGGAGGTTTTGTCTGTCCTGCTTAGCTTGTCCCAGTACAAGGGCAGCTTGGTGTGCCGGTGACATGCCCCAGCACTGAGCCCAGGACTCTGGCGACATCTGTGGAGGAGCAGATGCTTTGCCAGTGGCAGATGCCCCAGCTGGTGACTGGGGGCAGTGGCACAGCGGTCTGGCCCACTTCTCGGTCACGGGTCTCCCTTGCCCCTGAGCCATTTGAGTGATTTGAAGGCTTCGCGGTGTCTGCCCACAGCTCTCGGCGCAGAGCCTCAGATACTAAAAACAGCTAATTAAACCTAAAGGTGACACAGGGATATTACGAAAAATTAAAATGGAACAAAATGTCATCCCGGGAAACCTGGTTCTTTGATCCCCGCCCCCAGCTGCACGTTCCAGGTTCCTCGCCCTGAGCCTGCACGTCTGTGGCCGTCTTCCAGCTACCCTGAGCCCCCTCTGCCCGCAGGTCTGTGTGCTGGTCCTCTTCGCCCTGGCCTTCCTCACCTGCGTCGTCTTCCTGGTCGTCTACAAGGTGTACAAGTATGACCGCGCCTGCCCGGACGGCTTCGTCCTCAAGGTAAAGCTCCATTTCCCCTGGAGGCTGCGGAACACCTGTTGCCTCTTCTCCCCGTGACCTTGGGGCTCCTCTTGCCGTCTCTCCTGGCTGGCCTGGGACAGGCCCTGGAGCGGCCCAGGCCTTGTGCTCCGTACCCAGGACGGTGAACTCCAGCCTGGAGAGTTGGCAGGTGGCCAGAGCCAGGGGCATAGCTGGACCAGTAAGAAGGAAGCGCCCAGGTGACATTTCCCTCCCAGCGCCTTGCGCTGGGGGAGGGAGAGAGAAGGGACTGTTGGCCGCAGGAGAGAGAGGCCTTGCCCAGGTCACCTGGGGCTGCAGAGCGGACAGGGTGTTCACTGGCCCTCCTGCCCCAGGTGGCTTTTCGGTCAGCTGCACGGCGGGAGCTGTGCCCGCGCTGTCCTCTGTGAGCGTGGAGATGCCCCACTTACACAGCCCTTGTCCCAGGAGCCTGCCGGTGGCCCAGAGACACATACACAGCGAAGCAGGGGTAAAGAAAGAGACGGAAGTGAGGATGGGGCTGGAGAGGACAGAGCGGGGTGGCCACACTCTGGGCTGGATTGTCCCTGCACGCGGTGTCTGGGCCCCGCGTCTGGTTTTGAACTTCCCAGAGCCAGCCAGAAGTGCTCCTTCCCAGGACCTGGCACTCTGAAGCCCACAGAGGGCAGGAGGAGCCAGCCGTTTCTGGTCCAAGCACAGGAGGGAGCCGCGGGGCTCGCCCATCGCTCCTGCACGTTTGGGTCTTGGGTCTTGCTGACGCCCACACACCAGACAGCGGGAGGGAGCCTCTTCCTCCTGCGACACCACGCTGTCCTGCAGGGCCTCTCCCTCAGTCCCTCCCTCATCCTGTGAGCACCTGCGTGGTGCTGCCACCCACGTCCAGGTGCTGGGGTTCAGGCAGGAGCGGCTGGGGCAGACCCCTCCTTCCTGAAGCCCCCAGGACATGGGAAGCTGGGAATGTACCCTGAGGGAGGACGGGGCAGGGACTGGGCATGTGACCTGGGGCTGTTTCTAGAAAGTCGCCGACATCAGCGCCATCTCTGGGGAGTACACCCCGCAGAGGGAAGCCCTCACCCTTCACCCACAAATCTCTCTCCGCACCCTGGGCTGGGCCAGAGAGTCGCTAGTATTTTGGGGGAGGCGACAGCCTTCAAAGCCAGCTGAAGCCAGGTATGGGACATGGGGGCAAGCTGGCCCTGGCCCCTGTGGGAGTCAGGAGCAGGGGGCAGGGCAGCCCCAGGTGCAGCAGGGGACGTGGGAGATGAGCCAGCCTGTGGCCAGACTGTGGCAACCTGAGCGCCACAGAGGCCACTGGAGGGGGGGATGAGATCCCTCAGGTCACCTGGGGAGGCTAGAGGTTGGAAGGGAGGGACAGGTAGTTAGATGACCGAGGAGGCCGCTGCAGAGGCCAGGGAAGAAGAGAGGCCTGCACAGTTGGGGTGCTGGGAACAGATATGAGACTGAATCTGGAAATCAGGGGAGGGACAGACGAGGACCTGGCCCAGAGCTGGGTGACTGAGAGCTGAAGTCGCAGAAGGGAAGCAGAACAGATGCCGAAGGTGCTTCTGGAGGTCCCTCCCTCTGCCCCTGCTCATCAACAGGCGGGGCCCCACGGGGCACCCCAGGACTCCCTTCTCCCTCCCTCTGGGTATGGCTGAAACTGCCCTCCTCATCCTGAAAGCCCAGAGAGTGTCCAGGTGGGCAGTGACCCAGGAGAGGAAGCCCTGGTCCAGGGGACTGTAGACCAGGCTCTGCAAAATGCCCTCTGGGCGACTGTCCTGCCGCCACATGGGAATTCAGAGCTCCTGGAGGGGGTTCTGGGGCTGCACCACCTGGGACGTGGGTGCTCTCTGCTGGTGTCTAGTGGAGGGTCCGTTCTGGAGTCCAGGCTGGGAGGCCCAGGGGGGTGTCTGTCCCACTGCCCTTGGCCGGCAGCTGTGCTGGGGGAGAGGGGGAGGCCCTCCCCTGGCCCACCTGTTGTTGGTGTGTGTGTCACCCCCACTCCACTGACACTGCGCTCGCACTGGGTGCCCAGAAGCCCTCTAGGCAGGTGGCCTTAAATCATTACCCCTTCACCAGTGGGAAAGGAGGGCTGAGGTCGTGCCCTCCTGCTCACTGGACACAGTCCGCATGTGCGTCCTACTGTGTGCCTGGCAGCATGTGGGGATCAGTGCTGGTCAGGAGGCAGGCCTGCTGGGGCCCTGTGGAGCAGCCCTTCTGCCAGTCACTCAGGGGCCCCAAGCCGAGTGTGTGGTGGGGACGTTGGAAAGGCAGGGGTTGGGGAGGGCGCTCGGTTTCCACTTCCACGTGTTTTCTAAGCTCTGAAGTTACATATGATTTTTAAACATAATGGGGAAATTTCCCCAAATCCTACAAAAAATTTTTTAAAATATTTATTTGCTTTAGTTGTACACAATGCCTTTATTTGTACGTGGTGCTGAGGATCGAACCCGGGCCGCGCACGTGCTAGGCGAGTGCTCTACCCTGAGCCACAACCCCCGCCCCCTACAAACTTTTACTATCCGATCCGCCCTCGTATTGGTTTGTTCTCATTCCCAGTGGAACTGAGGTGACATTTGGCAGTGGGCACGGGCCAGGGTTCCTCAGAAGCTGTCATGGGAACCGCACAGTCTTCCCAGTGCCCCACCTCACAGGTGAGTGGATGAGGCCCAGAAGCTCCCCAGGTTCAACACGGGGCCCAGCTGTTCCTGCTTCTCCCCAGGTGGAAGCTTCTGGAAGCCTCTCCTCCCCTGCCTTCCTGGACAGGGCGAGGCCTGCACACCCTGCTCCCCTCCCTCCCGGCACACTCTGGAGCCTTCCTGCTCCCTTCCTGAAGTTCTCACCAGCTTCTGCACTGGCTGTTGTAGCCACAGTGCCTGGGGGTCTGGGCAGTGCCCTCTGCCCTCTCCCTGGCCTGGGTGCTGTAGGGCAGGGGTATTTCTGAGCCACCTCTAGAGGTCGCTGCATAGAGGTCTTGGCTGCTCAGGGTGTCTTCCAGGGCTCTGTGTGGATGCCAGGCTGGGTGGTAGCTCGAGGTGCCCACACATTCCCTGGGGGCTGGCAAGGGTGACAGAGTGAAGGGGAGGAGGTGAGGTAGCAGCTGGAGGGAGCTGGCGCAGGCCAGGCCTCCTCTGTCCTTCTCTAAAACATGGCCAAGGGCCACTGGACAGAGCCCTCCCTGTGCTCTCCAGAAAGGACCCCCCCATCAGACTAGTGGCAAACGCCCGAGTCCCAGGTGGCACAGCGTTGCTGAGCTGTGTGCCTTTTGCTTCTTCAGGTGCCAGGTGTCCCTGCACCAGGCTAGTTTCAGGACACTCACAATAAAAGGGCTGCTCCCTAGAGGTGCCCCTCTGGCATGCTGCCGTTCCTGCCTGCCTGCCTGCGACCTGGCCGATGCTGGCTTCTTTCCTGAGCCATCTTGTGATTTCAGTCCTCACTGCCACCTGGCCATGTGACTCCTCAGCCCCATTTCACAGATGAGGCCTTGCACGAGGCCTGCTCCAGTGACCGGGGGCTGCAGTGGTGGGCCCTCCTCCAGGCTTGGCTTCGTCTGCAGCGCTGAGCTTCTGCCAGCACCTGTCCCAGGACCACGGGGCCGGGCACAGTGCATTTCTTCGTCATTTTCTCATGAAACTAGCTCTGCACACCGCAGCACCCCTGGAGCCCAGGGCTTGGGGGCGTGCTGCGGGGGATTCACTGCCGTCCCATCCTCGCCGCCCACCACCTCCCCAGATCCCGACCCGAGGTCGCCCCGAACTCTCCTGCCCTCTGTGAGCAGGCGTGCAGGGCAGGCAGCACCCAGCCTCTGTAGAGGACAACACAGCTGCCACTTCCCGCGTGGCCTGAGCTCGGATTTCCTGAGAAGGCCCCAGCCAGGCAAGGGGGCCAGCAGGGCTGGTGTCAGTGGTGCCTGGTGGCTGGGTATTGTGTCCTCCTGGTGTTCTTGCTGCCCAGCACAACCAGCCAAGCTGGCGTCTGAGTCTGATGGCCACCCACCTGCCTTGCTGTCCCTGCTGCTCCTCGCCCTAGTGGTGGTGGGCATTGCACACAAGAGCGGGAGCCCCTCGTCCAGGCTCACCCAGGTCTGTTCAGATGGGCACTTGCATGACCACCCTGTCTCCATCCCACAACGTTTCATGCTCAGCCCTGTGACAGCAAGCATAGCCGAGCCATGTCAAATGAACCCACACTCGGAGGGTGACGTTACAGCCAGGAGGGCCCTGGCTGGGTAAGCAGCGTGGAGACCGTGGCTCTGGCAGGGCTGCCTTGCAGCCGACTTGCAGGGCAGGTCCAGCCACCTGTGCTCAGATTCCTGTCTCAGTGAGCACCCCGCCTTCCCCCTTGAGGACATGGAGGGGTGAGCCCGCAGAGCCTCCCAGCTGTGAGTGCAGGAGGTCAGAGTGGGCTGGGGTGTGCCCTCATGGCCCGTGAGTGTTGGCTGACGTGCAAGGACTGCCAGTGGTTAATTCTGCCCGGTCAGCTCTGGGGAGAAAGGGTGGCGGAAGATGATCAGCAATCTCTGCGCATGTTCCCCAGGGGTCTGTGCTGTGTGCACATGCTGACTGCCACCCCCTAAAAATTGGCCAGCATCACTTGTGACTGGGGCAGTGGTTAGCTGGCCTCTGTCCTGAGTAGCAGCCAACTCAGGCACAGAATCTGAAGCTTTTTAGGGCTCTACACTCCTGACGATTTAACAACTGCTGTGCACTTCTTCCAAAATGCCACGAAATCACCGTAGGGGTTTTCAGCCATCTGAAAGCCAGCTTTGGATGCCCCAGTCTTGTGACTTATAGGGGGCAGCTACCCAGCCTCCACCCCTCTTGCTGCCCCTGGGGTCACACAGCCCACCCATCTCCTCTTGGGACCTTGACAGCTGCGAGGCTGGCCCTGGCCCTTCTGCAGGCCCCTGCTCATTCTCTGCTCTGGCCTTCCTTCAGCCTCCTGCCCCAGGGCCTCTTCCATGCATGCTCTGTTCTCTGCCTCAAGTGCTCACCTGCTCATCACCTGGGCAAGGCCTACTGAGGACCTAGCTCAGTGCCCAGGGAAACCTTTCTCACTTCCCTCCCTACCTTATTTGGTTGTTTCTGGACATGTCAAAAGAGTCGTTGTTTTCCAGTAGTTTATAAAGTAAATGTCAGCTAGCGCAAGATCTTTGGAGAAGCCAAGCCTGTTACAGAAGCTCACGTGCCCGTCTGATACGGCACCTAATGACTATTGACTCTGCTGAGGCTTAGTCAAGGCCAGGCTTCTACGTGGCTGTGCTCTGAGGGCAGGACCTAGGCCTGTCGTGGCCCATCCTGGTACTTATCCCTCCAGGCTCAGAGAAGGTGCTGTCACCACCTGTGGGGCATTGACTGGGAAGATACATTGGCACCTGTCCTGCAGCCATGCATGGTCTCAGTGGCCTCTTGTCTTGCAGAATACCCAGTGCATCCCAGAAGGCTTGGAGAGCTACTATGCGGAGCAAGACTCCAGTGCCCGGGAGAAATTTTACACAGTCATAAACCACTACAACCTGGCCAAGCAGAGCATCACCCGCTCCGTGTCACCCTGGATGTCAGTGCTTTCGGAAGAGAAGCTGTCAGAGCAGGAGACTGAAGCAGCTGAGAAGTCAGCTTAGCGAGACGGGCAAGTTCCTTACAATGTGTCACTTGAAGATAACAAAGGGACTTTGAGGGACATTTCATTAAATATAATTACCGATAATTTAGAGGTTACTCATTTACGGTGCAATTGCTTCTGTTTGCTAATGCTGCTTTGCAAATAAAACTTGCTGCCGACCACCCATGGGCATAAAACCAAGAGCATATCAGCATTGCTTAAAGAGTCCTGGCGCCACTTTTTATGCTAAGGGTTCTTAATTTAGCTCCATCACTGGGATTTATTGGATGTTGTCCAAAAACAAATTTAAGCTGGATGTGCAAGGGCGTTGGCCTTCAGATACATAATGCATTTTGTGGAGTTGATTTTCACAGCCACCTTGCTGTGTGCAAACCTTACCCCACAGCCATATCTAGAGCGATCTCTTGCTTTGCTAGGAGTGATACTTCAGTTTCCTCACTCCCCATCAGCTGGTGCCACTGAGGACAGGAGCACCACAGGTGGCAGATCCGCACCAGGTGTGCTCTTAGTACGGCTGCCCCCAGACACTCTGGGTGCCCTCTGGCTCTGGCATCTTGGTAAAGACACTACTGAGTGGATGTGTGAGGTTCTCTCCAGAGTGCGTGGGCTGGGGCAGAGGATGAGAAGGGGGTGGGGAGGAGCTGGTCCTGGGGTCGGGGGCTGCAGCACTGTCTTCCTGAGGGTGGGCTGTCTGTTGAAGATGTACTAAATAAGGAAAGAAATGCCCTTTTGTTCATTTCTATTATGAATCAATTTGCACGCACAGTCCTGTATGCAAGTTAATTTTTAAAAGTTTGCTGGATAGGAAAAGTGAAATTTTAATTCTCGTAAGCCAGGGCTACTTTAAGCTTTATTCTCGGACAGATATTATTCCTTGATGTAGCAAACAGCTGGGGGGGCTGGTGTGGCACCCTGCAAACCTGACATTTCAATCCACAATCTTTGTAAGAAATTTGTTTCAATTTGGATCTTGACTTTAAAGTATATGTTTACAAAATTGCCAGTTAGATAAACTACATGTGTAAGACAATTAAATAGAAAAAAAGATATCCACAGACGTTGCTTGCATGTTATTTGAGTGTGTTGATTCTGGCAGGTGTGTCAAGTTTTGCTGGTTTTTAGTAGATCAGAATACATGGAAGCAGTGCGAGACCTGTCACAGACAAGCATGGCGAGGACAGGCGCTCCACTGCTCTTCCCGAGATGCGCTTCCAAGACAAGACGTGTTGTATCAGCAAGGGTGTTTTGAAACCAAGGTCCTTACCAAGGCGTGGAGAGATTGCACTACTGTGGCCTGAGCTGCGAGGAATGCATGCAAGCACTAAACACGTGCCAAACTTGTCCTCCGCAATCCCTGCCCACACACGGTGCCCATGTGAGCAAAGCCCAGAGGCGCGCCCCCAGGTATTCTGGTGGACATGTACTTTATTGACTGTAAGTTGACTACAATAATTTCCTACATTTCACTTGGTGCAAATAAAGAACTCAAGGGTACCTGTGCCCCCCGATGACTGTCCATTCACACATGTTCTGTGAGGAGTGCTGTGGGCTGGCTTATCCCCACAGGATGCCGGGGTGCTGGATGCTGTGTGCAGACACAGTCCACGTGGAGCAGACTTTCAGTTACAAACAGGTGATCCTGACGACTTAACTGCAGGCAGGTGTGCCGGCACAGGGCATCAGGCCCTGCTCTTCTGTGGCCCATTTTTTTCTTTAAACACATAATCCTTGAACCCCGAGGCAGGAAGCCAGGACTCAGGTGCCCCAGTTCCTGCCCTGCCATTAAAAAGTGTTGGGGGCGGCAGCTGGAGCCAGGCAGGCAGCCCTTGGAGCGCCCCACAGCTTGCCCATCCAGGCAGGTGGGCGACCACTGAACTGCCCCAGTGTCTCCTGCTGCAACACAGAGAGGGGCCACAACAGTACTTAACAGGTTTACAAGGCAAGTGAAACTCTTCTACAACACTGTGACTGTCAGCTGACTCAGGCCACCAGAAGCCACAAGGAATCGAGGCACCAATCATTTGTCAAGTCATCCTTAGCCGAGTTCTGTCTGGCAGCTGCTGGGATGAACCCCGAGACAACTCAGGGACTGTGGCCTGCTGTTCACGTGGGAGCTGTCCCCGCGCCGAGGTGCAGTCCACGACCCTCTCGCCCTTGCCGACTCGTGCCTCAGGGCTGTGTGCACACCACTCCCAAGTTGTGCACTGCTCTCCAGCTGCTGAGCAGGTCTAGGCCCACTGGCTTGGGGGCACCCCTTCTGTGATGTGCATGTCTGTCTCAATCCCTTGTCCCACAAATGGCTTTGTAATAAAACCTGGTCACAGCTGCACTCCGGTGCCAGACACCTGAGTGCATGGTTGGTGTGCCAGAGGTGCCCCTGCAGATGCCTGTCCTGCACACCTGGGCCAAGGCCGCAGACCCGTGGAGCTAGCTGTCGTACCAGTCCAGGAAGAGCAGGGAGAAGGAGCACATCACCAGGAAGAAGAGGATCCACACGCGGAAACCGGCGTTGTTTTTAATGGCCTGGGCAGGGCGAGAGTACAGGTGTCACCCCTCAGGACTGGGGTTCAGGGCCCTGTGGTGCCCCACCATTCCCATGCATTCCCCGCTCAGCAGGAACTGGGTGCTGCTCGGTCACCTTGGATAGGTGGCTTAATTATGAAGTAAAGTCAACAAGTAGGGGGGGATCCCACAGAAGGGGGTTGTCCTTTCCTAGTCCGCTTTGGCCTGGCAGTCCTGCCCATTGGCCCATGAAATATGACACCCAGGAATCACATGTGTCTCCGGGTTAAAGGTGCACAGCAGTCTCTACCCTGGCTTGTGTTCCCCAGTAATGCCAAGTCAGTGGGCAACCCAACCTCAGCCCGGCAACAACCTGACCCTGAAGGCAGCTCAAAAACCAAAGTCCACTGAATAGCGAGCGCCTGGGAGGTCATCCCCACACAGCAACCAGGCACTGCCCCCTCCCTGGTGCCCACCCTCCATTCAGGAAGTTGCCTAACCACTCCTGGAGGGTCCACCCCACCCTGGACTGCTGCTTTGGAGGGTAGGAGCCACCATGTCTTGCCAATGAGATGGAGGCAGCCAGTGGGGCTCATGAGCATGTGGCTTGCTGGCACTGACCATGGATGGCCCCAAAGCTCCTGCGTAGCTCCGCCAGTGAGAGAGCGGTGCACCAGATCACACCCGGGGGACCCAAGAGCACCCACCTCTCGTATGTCCTCATTGCCCTCCTTGATGTTTTCAGTCGCTCCTACAACTAACTGGTGAATGCTATCGATCTCAGCTTCCTGTGGAGGGAAAGGGTGTTGGGTAAATATAGCCACCGCCTCCTCCCACGAGCAGACACTGTGCTGCAAACAGCAGCCTCTGCTTGTCAACGGACAGGGCTTACTCGTTGGCCCAGGAGTCCTCGTGGCATCCTGGGAGGGAGGCACCACCCAGCCTTATGAAAGGGAAACTTAGGGCTCTGAGTTAACTGAGCCCAAGTCACACAGCAACCCAGTGGCAGGGCTGGGATAAGACTCACCTTGCTGGACCCCAGAGCCGGTGCTGCTCCCCTACCTGCCGTCTCCCACGCCCCTTGCTCATAACAGGGAGAGAAACCTAAGAGCTGCTGTTTGTGGAATGACCACCACATGCCAGGGGACATTCCCTCCAATCCCTCATTTATTCTTTCCAAGGTCCAGAGAAATGAGCTTCAAAATGTAGGTGCGTCTAAACAAACTCGCTGGCTCCAAAAAAAAAAAAGTGCTTTATGTCTTCGCGTCAGCCCTGTCGGGCAGGCTGAAACTCAAAATGAGATGTGGATGCTTGCAGGAAGTGTTCCCTCCAAACACCTGGAAAACTCAGGGGGATGGGACCCTGGTCTCATGTGAACATTGTCCTGCGCCCACCACCGGCAGAGGGGACCATGCCTGCTGGCCTTTCAAGCAGCAGTGTCGGTTTGTCGCCCTTGCTGGGGTGGCGAGTGTGTGCCAGCATGGGTCGTGCAGAAACCTGCCTGACACCTGGCTGCAGAGAGGAAAGCAGGCTTCGGCCATCCGATTCCCTGTGATGACTGCCACACAAAGAGCGTAAGGGCCAGGAGTGCTCTGCAGCCACGCCTTTTAAGAGAATCTCCAAGCAGGAGCTACCTGAACCTCACCTATGTTCCTAGGAGGGACTTGATGCAGGCGACCCAGCAGCTGGATGCAGTATCCTAGGTCTCCAAAACTTGAGCCACCAAAAGGCTCAGGCTGGAACTCCACCTGCTGCTTCCCCAGGCAGAGTGCAAGAGCTGTGGGAAGCAGGGCAGCAGCTCTCCTTTTGTTAAGAGCAGCTCATCTGGCCCAGAACTCTTGAGGCAGCCACTGATAATGGAGGATCACTGCGTCCCTAGCAACGGGCACTCCTCAATAGCTGGGCTGAGTACAGGAGCCTAAGAAGGAGTGCCAACCTCACTGCTTCTGCGTTTGGGCCAACCTCACTGCATTTCACTGTGCATAAGATACACTCAAGGAGTATTCCCTTTGCCATTGGCTAACAGCCTTGCTCAGAAAATAGGACACAGCCCAGATTTATGGTGGCTACACCTGGAAATAATATCAGTCTCCAGTTGTTAAGAGCCTGTGATGGACTAGGTGTCAGGCACTTGAGTGAGTCAGGTGACATCGGCCCCATCTTACAGGCAAGGACAGGGCCTGGGAGAAACATTCCCTGCCACACATGCATGGCAAGCTGGGCAAGCTCTTCCAGAAACGAGCTGGTGCGCTCTGTGAAGTTGAAGTGATGGCCACAGGAGGGAGGTGGACACAGAGGCTAGGCTTCTGTCACAGCACAGGCGGACCTGAGAAGATCCTTTAAGGTGCTACTGGAAAGGGCAACTCATATGACCCTTAACTTCCAAAGTGTGATTAGAGTCAGTTTACCTCCTTCATAATGATCTGACTCTGGCTGTGTTGGCCCAGTCTAACACGCCAGAGTAAAAAGATCTTGTCTTTGAAGCCCACAGTCTGTGGGTGCTAAACCCCAAAAAGGTAAATTCATTGGACCTTAAAAATTTTGCCAGTAACTGGCTAGAAACGTTTCAGAATGGTAGACTAGTAGAAATGACATGAAATTTTGTGTTAAGAAAAGAATCCTATTCCCCACAAGAATACTCCTGAGGGCGTGGGCCCGGCATTTTGAGAGGGCCTTGTCTGAGCTCCTGTAACACTGGTGACAGAAAAGCTATGTCTTATGTGGGTGCCTCTGAACCTTACAGGTCACATCACTTGATGGACAGGGAACTGCAGTGCAGAGGGGCTCCCCAGCCTAGCCCAGGGCAGCTGGAGCTCAGAGCTGTTTGACAGCCAGTCCTGGCCTGCCTCCTCCCATGTTCCACCATGTGCTCCACGGGGACAGTCACTTAGTCCTGAGAGGCTGCTGTGGGGCCACCAGGATTTCACTCAAGGAGCTCTGAGTACCCACAGATAACAGCAGCCAGAGCTGCCACAACTGCAGGGCTCAGATGCCTGCGGGAGATGCTCCCAGGGCTCAGTGCATTTCTCTTCTAAGCTAAAACTGAGAACTGCCGTGTTCTGTTTTTGTTTACCTGTTGTAAAACCTTTTCCGTGAAAATCTCTTGGAGTCTGGAGATTTCAACCACTCTCCCTTCGATTTGCCTTCATAGAAACAAGAATCCATGGGTTACATACAAACTCTCAGCACTTGGTAATTTCACACATTTCTAAAGAAATGATCTTTGCTGGGTGAAGGACAGGAGAAGGACAGGCCATGTCAGGTGGGGAAGAGGAGATGGTATTTAGTTCAGTACACTGCACTCAACTGTGTAAACTGTCTCTCAGTCCTGAAGGTGGGTGTGTCAAGTGCCCCCTACATCCTGGGCCAGTTTTGGGGGACTAGGGAGCGTGGAGTTATGCCCTAGACACAAAATGCAGTCTCCGGTAAGCCCGGTGGCCTGGCTTGGCCACCCAGTAACACACGCTGTGGACTCACGTCAGAACACGTTGAGGGACCAACTTACAAAAGGCGTTTCCCACTCAAGCCAGCTCCCTCCTGTAGGAACAAAACTCCAACTCACTTTGAAAACATCCCACCTGGGTTTGGCAACTAAGTGCCCGACTCGAGCTGTCTGTGAGCCCCTTCCTGTTCTACAGCAGCACAGGTGCCTGTGTGTGTCTAGAGGGAGCCGTGCCTCCCTCCAGCCAGGGGGAGCAGGCATCAGACGTGGGCGAGGAATCAGGAGGTGGGGCTGGGGCTGGGATGAAGTGCTAGGCTGGGCCGAGGCAGGCCTGGGGGCCAGTACCCCACACCAAGGAAGCCTGCAGGCAGTGTGGGTCCAGCCTCGGGGCTCTATTTTGAGGGTGTGCTCACAAGACAACAAGGCCACGTAGACCAGGCTTCACTGTTCTGCACGCTGCACACATTCCCATGGCAAGTGAGGCCTGAGCGCTTTCACTAAAGTGCCAAGGAGGGCGTGGGCTTGGCCACCTGGAGGTAGACCCTGGTGAAGCAGGTGTCCTTCGGGGGCTCACTTCATTTTAGAGTGACTGCATGTAAACAGCCTTATGCTGCAGCTGGTGTCATGCTTTCAGGGTGACCTATAGCCACTATCTGCCCCTCTCTGGATGGGGTAGCACTGGGAGCCTGATGGCCGAGGGAGTCAGTCACCTCTCACAGGCCCAAGACCCTGTCACCATGGTCAGGTTGGCTGCACGTAAGAAGCTCCAGGGCCACATGTGGAAGCCTGGGCACCAAAATAAATGAAGTTCCAAGGCCCGGGAAGGTGGCAAACAGACCCTCAGCTCCCACAGGAACCACACACATACCTTACTTCATCAAACAAGTTGTTCATCTCCCCAATTAGCCGCTGGTTTTCTTGTTCAAACTGTGAGGAGACAAACACAGTCATGAGGACATCCTGCCGAGCTGAGGTGACTGCAACCTGCCTGCCTCCTCCCTGCCCCGCCTCTCCTCCCAGCATGGTGCCATGCCAGGCTGCCAGAGGACGGTGAGCACCAGTGTGAAAAACAAGTGACACACACCCGAAAGGACTGCTGTGCGGCTGCGGCTTAGCATCTCCACCCGTCATCTGAACCCCAAGTACGCAGCTGGCACTGCAGACTGCACAGGCACTTGTGGGCCGGCCTGTCACCACACCCAGGCTCCACAACCCACCCAAGACCTGGGCACCCACAGCCTGCTGCCTGCCGCAGGCAGCAGAATTTTTGAAGGGAGAAGGATCTGGAGAGGGGAGGACTGGGGAGAGGGGAGAAGTGTGGGGCAGAGGCTGGGCCATCTCACTTCTGGCCAAGCTCCACAGAGCAGAGGCCCGCAAGCCTGACGAGCCACACGTCCCAGTGCTCAGGCTGGATGGGGAGGGTCACTGGGACACCCAGGGACACTGGGGGGCCTCTCAAAGCAGAGGTAACTCAGCAGAACTGGTAGCTTCTCTCCTGGCCATTCTTGAACACTTATAATTGGCTAAAGGAAAGGAGGTAAATGTGTGAGAGGCCCACAGGGTGCGGCTCTCGGGTCCCCAGAGGCCCATTTCTCCAGGAGACCTGCCCTGACTCCAAGTCATTTCTCATTTTTCTATCCTTGGCTGAGCACCCAGACTGCTCCCTGCTGGCCCTGCCCCTTCACCTTAAAGGGCAGGTCTCACTGTTCTGTGAGATCAGGCCACTGCCTACCTCCTGCAGTCTGTGTGGGGCACAAGTGACACACCACATCTCCTGCCTTCCTCTGCATGGGGTAGCTCTGTGTGGCCAAGGAGCCCGACTGGTCCTTCAAGACCTCGCACAGGCACCTGTTCTGTGGTCCAGCACCTCATGGTGGACCGAGCCACTTTCCCTGCGGTTCCCCTGCACTGCTCAGGGCCAGGAGGGCTGTCATTCTCCTCTGGACCCTGAGCCCTGTGCTGGGCCTCAGTCCTGCTCCTCAGTGAAACACAAGGAGGCCCCTGCGCCACCTCTGACCTGCCAGGTCAGGAAATGGGTGGGCTGGCAAAGCTTCTGGAAGGGAGCAAGTGAGAGGCAGTCCCCTGCAGGGCCGCCTCGCCACAGCAGGCCGCCCGACTGGCTGTTGGTAGGTGCTGTTTAGGTCCCTTTTAATTAGGCATCAGAGAATAAAAATTTCACTTCTGACTTTGAAAGTATGAGCTCTGTTAACTGTCAGCTCAACAGTGACTTAAGAGTCCGGTATTTAAGGAAAACATGTAATTACTTCAGCTTGCAGGCACTAATTTACTTGGACTTAATTCTCTCAGGTGCCACTCAGGATTCTGGGGGGAAGGCATTTTCTTTGAAATTTTCTAATGATAAAATATGGCCCTGCCCTTTTAAATCCACAGTCCTTTTATGCTTTGAAACTGTCCCTTCACAAAATTACTAGTGGTCTGAGGTGATTTATTACTGGAATGTTCCCTGGGAACAAAGCCTGTTTGCTTCCTCCCAAGCCCAGGGCGTGTGGCACAGGCTGTACCCCCGAGCCCCTTGGAAGCTGCCTCTGCTGAAAGCTTCGCAGCAGCCTCGGCACAGTCAGGACTGGGAGCACATTCTGGTCCTGGTTTCCTCTGACCCCACAGGTTCTCAGTGCTACCTGAGCAAGAGGGACAGATGCCTGTGAGGTGGCAGGGCTGAAGGGAGGTCTGCCAAAGCCAGGATCTTTGGTGGAAGGCAGCTCCATTCAGAGAGCAGGTCACAATGGAAAAAAAAAAGCTTTTAAAAAAGGCTGCTCCTCACGAACAAGTGCAAGGTCATCATTATCAGGGGGCAGGCTCAGGCTGACAGGCATATAGCCAGGTGCTACCATCAGTGCCCGCACAAGGCTTCAGGGTAGTTTCAGTGCTGTCTGCATGGCACACCTGTATGCCTCACCACCAGGTGTGGGCAGGGGCCAGGTGGAATGTGGAAGCCAGGTCTATGGTCTCGTGGGAATGCTGAGGTGACCCTGGGCCAGCCACTGGCTTCTGGGTGCCTACCAGCTTCTTTGTGGGCAGGTGGCGAGTCTTACACTTCCCTGCCTGCTCCTGTGGTATGCGGCTGGGCTGGAATTCCAGCTCCTTCACCTCCCATGCTACATGACCTTGGAAAGGTAACTTGATCTCTCCGGACCTCAGTCTTTGTCAAAGTGGAGAGAATGATGGTACTTAAGCAGTAGGGCCACCAGAAGGAACACGAGTTAAACCAAAGTGAGTAGTCTACCAAAGTGCACGGCACACTGTAAGCTCTCGGGAAGCGTAACCATGGGAGACAGATTCTAGACATGAAAAGTGAGGGGCTAGACACTTGAAGGCCCCTCCACCTGTCTGGTCTCAGGTTCTAGAGGCTGCTATGGCCCTTTCACTCAGGCACTTGGAACACGCACAAATACAACCTCTCTCCTACTGTCCCTCTCTGACTAGGTGGCCATGTCATCTCCCCACACAGGTGGGGACCTCGCCAGTGTAGTGCTGAATGAAAGGCCTGGTCAGCACCACAGGCAGGGTGTGTATACGCCCCTGAAGACAAATTCGGCCACAGTCTCAGGAATACTTCCTTCAGCTATGAAAGTAAGTAAAACGAGGACAAGAGGCCTAGAGGGGTTGTGGGGACAAGTAGGGCCCTCTAGCATGATGGCGGCAGCCTGCTGTTCTGGGCTCCTGCCAGGGCCGCCTGTTCTAGACTGTCCAGGCTTCCTACTCAAACAGTGTTTTCTTCCAACCAGACCCCCTTCCCACCCCTGCCTTCTAAGTAGTGAGGCTGCACTCTGCTTAAGGGTCTAGGGAGAACTAGGTGACCTTGGGCAGGTGACCTAGGCGCGCTCTCAGACAGGACTAGCAACACCCCCTCCCGGGGCTGCATGAAGCCACCTGTGCTGTGCTGCTCACAGCAGCACCTGGCACGGTGACGGCCGCTGCATTCCGCTCAGAGCCGGCCAGCCCTCAGCAGGGCTCTGCTGCGGGGGTTCTAATCAGGCTTCGCGTCCCCAGCTCCACACTGTGGATGTATCGTTACGGAAATCCTTTCCTAATCCAATCCTTGTCACTATAGTTTTAAAAAAGATAATCTCTTCTGCAAAGGCTTTGAGTACAAAACGAGGCTTGATAAGAATTTGCATGGACGAGAGCAAGAGCAGCTAAGTGAGGACCGGGCCTCCTAGATGGCTGTCTGGCCCCTCAGCTCAGAGGCTCACCGCCAGGATGTTTCTATGACAAGCCCTTCAACATGCCTGGCTCTGCCACCCTCTCCTTGATGCTCACTGATGCCCCTCTGAGCCTGGAGCCGCCCCAGGCTCTGTGAGCTGTACAACTCCTGTGTCCCTGATGCCTGAACTGAGCCTGGCTATGCATGCCAAGCCCTGCCAGCTGGCTGCCTGGGGCTTCATGGGCCAACACAGGCGACACTCACTAGGGACACCTTTCATGCAGATCCAAGAGACAGACGTCACGTATCTTTGAAAACGATCCCAAGAGATATATCAATAAATGCAGGTGGTTTTGCTTGAGTTAAATGAAGAGAAGGAGGACTTCTTGATATAACATTAGAAAATAATTTGGTTCCACTCAGCCTGGCCACAGAACATCTGCTAACTAACAGGCTCTCATGGACCTGTGTCAAGAGTCATAGTGAAAATGCACTGTGCAAATCATAATACCTCACAACCATTCTGCAATATATAACCCTGCTCCTTGAGTGAAATAATGAATTAAGTTGCTAGTATTGGGCTTAGTTCATTATTTTACCCTGAGGAAAAATTCCGAAAGAGTGACTATGAATTATGACCACAGTTTGCTACACACTTTCCAATTTAGAAACCAACAGTAAGGTATGCCTTTCTCTTCATTTTTAGAGTTGAGCTTTTTGATAGGATTTGGGTTAGTCACACTGTAAGAAATGGTACTTAGCTATGAGTCCCAATAAGACAGAAGTTACCTAGACCTTAGCCTATCTCAGGGGCACTGTCCATGCACTCACAGTGACACAAACATTACCAAGTCCCGGTGGCTTTAGTCACTGAGGCCATGACACTGAAATACCCAGAGCTACTGGGCAGGTCCTGGGCCATGTGTCTACATGATGACTCAGGACAGGAAGGAGTGGAGGCAGGACTCCCAGTCACGAAGGAGGCAGGGCCGCGCTGCTCTGGGTGCCCAGCACACGCGGAGCCCGAGAACGTGCCTCTGTGTGCCTGCAGCGTGTCTGAGTGAGGTGGGTGCAAGCTGAGCCAGGGCTGGGTGCTGGTTCCTGCCACAGGCTACTCCAGGTGCCACTGCACCCTGCACTCGCCACGGTTCTATGGGGTGTCCATTCTGACTGGGCTGAAGGCTTCTGGCAGGGCTGATTTTCTTCTCCAAATTACACAGATTACAAGTGACAGGAGGGGGATTCCTAACAGACCCTGTCACCAGAGCCCATGTTCTCCTGTCTCCATGGGACTGTGGCATCAGGTGAGGGCGATGGCCTTGCTGCCAGCCTTCCTGTGTCCTTCCACACAGCCAGACACAGCTCACCCATGAGGGCTTTCCCACCCACGCTGCTCACTGCTGCCCACGGGACCACGCGAAGTCCTCTCACGACCAGCTACTGTGGTTATTCTGGCTCTGTCCCTCCTGAAGAACAGTGGCATGTGCAGACAGCCCAGCACAGAATTCACACCCACCTGAACACACGTGTGTTCTTTCTTAATGAAGAGCCAGGGCTGCACACTTCTGTCTCTGGCAAAGGGATGTGGTAATAGCAGAATATTTGGGGGAACATAGCTCATCATTTCCCACTAATAAAATTATTTTATTAAATTGATGAAAAACTATGAGATTTTTAAAGACACTTTGCCATGACTTAGCTAAAAGAAGGGAATGTACCCCAAGTGCCAGCTCCTCACCTCAGCTTGCTTCCAGTGCAGTGTGCCTGACGCCCAGGGATCCTTCTCCTTTCTCCCATGTATGCTCTTTCTAGAGAACCTCCTCCAAGGCTCCTTCACACTCAGCCCTAAGATGTCTACAGCCTGTGCCTGGATCCCTTGGTGCACCGGAGAGCCTCCACCGTGTCCACAGGCAGCCTGAACTTTTTTCATGTGAAACTCATCATCTCCCTGTTGGCCCACTTTCCGTGTCCCTCTTTCTCCTGATTGCCTACGTGAGAAAGCCCAAGGCTCCTCCCTCCTCTCACTTGCCTCACAGTCACCAAGGCATCTGTCGCCAGCCCCAACATTTTCATTTCTGTCTCTTCCTTCAGTGCTGCTCCCTGGAGCCCTCCTCACCAGCCTGGCTGGCAAGGGCTGCCTCATGGGAGTCCTTGCTGCAGCAGTCTCTAGCTACCTCGACACCTTGCACACCACAAGGCTCCCAGGGCACATGTCCTACTGGATGTGGTGAGGGTTAGGCATGTAAAGAAAGTCAGAGGGTAGACTCTGGACCTTGAGTGTCGCCGGAGAGGAAGACAGGAGTCTCATGGCTTCACGAGGTGTCTGAGTTACTTCCTTAGCTCAGAATTATTTTTGTCTGTACAGGTCAAAGACAGTCTGATTATAACTGCAAAGAAAGTGGCTCAGGCAAGCCCCGGGAAGGTCATGGTTAACATATCATCACTGGGATCAGTTTCAAGCTTCCAAAGTGAGGTGGATAAGAGTGTGCCAATCCACATTTGTTTGAAAGGTGCACCAGACTCAACTGAGTTCCAGCTGTCCCTATGTCCAAGTATTCAAGAGGAAGACATGGATTGGCCATCCCCAGGGTCTCAGCATGTCGGGGGCCCCAGGGGCTGTTTGGACTTCCCTAGCAGGCCACTTGCGGCACTCTGCTGTGCTGCCCATGTGTGGCCACATGCACCTAGGCCACCAGAACGCACCAGGGACACAGGGAGAGGGGATGCAGAACAGAGGGTGCAGGGTTTGGAGGTGGAACTTATGGTACAGAGCTTGGCTCTGCTGCTCTGCTGGCCTCGACCCCGGGCAGGGCTCAGGAGTTTTCGTGCCTCTTTTTCTTCATCTGTATTACAGTGGCCATTCCTACTTCACTGATCATTGTGAAGACTGAATGAGACAACGTGTGAAAGGCCTGGCAGATGGGCTTTCTCAGATACAAATAACCACTTTGCACAAGAAGACAGCGCTCTAATAGTTACTACTGATGAGCCTGCTTTACCTTTTAGAACAGCCTATGGCTTTTACATTGTGCTCATCAGAGTCACTTATCTACAAATAAATAATTCCCAAGACCCTGCCTGTGTGGTGCCTGCACTGTGGAGAGGAGGGGAAATAAAGTAGGGCAAAGGGATGGGGCTGGGAGCCAGGCCAAGGTGGCTGGTCAGGGAGGCTCTCTGAGGAGAGAACATTTGAGACCACAGACATGACAGCACTTGGCGGGGGTGGGGGTGGGGGGGTCCAGGCTGGGCAGAGGCCAGGCCATCCTCACTGGACAGGCTTTGGCTGCGCTGCTGCTCCTCTGCACAGGGGCTGGAAATCCAGACTTACTCCCTACTCGTTAGGGCACTTGGGGCAAGACCCTTCCAAATTTTTGCCAAAGACAGGAGGAAAGGTGATGCCCCGCCACCTCTTCATGCCATTATCAAGAGCACTAAGAGGAAAATGGACACTAGAAAGCTCAGAACTCTTGAAGGGGCTCTGACTGGCAGGCCCAGCTGCTGCAGGCATGCTGTGTGGGAACTGTGTTCTCCAAGCCTGATGAGGACACCGTGACAACGGGGCAACTCCAGGGAGCAGCTGCCGGCACAGGGAGAGGAGCGGCAGGCAGGCAGTGCTGAGGAGGAGCCGCGGGGCGCTGGCCAAGCTCTCCGTGTCCTTGTAAACCACCCAGAGAGGACAAAGGAGAGGAGCTGGCCACAGGGGCCCGGTAGCCACAAGGAGGTGATCTCAGCAGTGAGGTGCTACTTGGCTTTCCCCCCCCTCATTACCACAGCAGCAGCCACTCCAGTGATTACAAAGCGCCATTGTGGTGATTACAAAAGACCCATTTAATCTAAAGATGATTTTAATGCTGGTGAAAAGACATCTATTATTAGTCAAATTATCCCAAGGCAATCTCTTCTTTAATTATGCTATTGTAAATTTAAAACACACGAAAAGCATATTAGGAATTAGGAAATCAAGTGGGAAAGTATGTATAAAATATATATCTATACTTTTTAGACCTTGGTATAAATGTTAGAACAAGGGCATTTAGGATGGCCTACTACTCAATGAAACGGTCTTAGGAGAACTGTTTAAAAATAAACAATGAGGCAGAGAACAGCATTACCATTTGTATTTCTTCTGGGGATAATTCATCTTCACCTTTGCCATCTCCCCACGTTCCCAGTTCAGGTTGTGCTTCGGTCAAAATCTTTTCTGTTACAAAAACAAAAGAAAACAACAACAACAAAAAATGAATAGATACAAGGCCAAACAGTCATTTATAGCATAGGGAAACTCAGGACACAGGTGTATTCCAAACAAGAGACTGAATATTGTCTTGCAGCTCTGTCTCTTATTTATCTGTTGGTTAAGATGCAGCAATGTTTAGGCCTTAAATTGTGTGCGCTCCTGTGTAGGCTTGTGGGGGCGGGGCAGATAGGGACAGTCTCAATATTGCACTGGATTCAGCAGTGGCTGCAGACTAAATGGACTTCATTCATTCATTCATTTATTTATTTTGGTGCCGGGGATTAAACTCAGGGGCACTCGACCACTGGGCCACATGCCCAGCCCTTTTTCGTATTTTATTAGAGACAGGGTCTCACTGAGTTGCTAAGTGCCTTGCCATTGCTGAGGCTGATTTTGAACTCGCGATCCTCCTGCCTCAGCCTCCCAAGTGCTGGGATTACAGGCGTGCGCCACCGCACCCAGCTAAATGGACAGTCTTCAGAACCAGTCTTTCTTAGTGCATTTCATTTCAAAACACACTCCCACGCTAACATCCTCCCTCCACTTTTAAAAGGCTGCAAAATATGAATGCTTTCACTGGGGGAAAAAAAAAAAAAAATATATATATATATATATATATATATGAAATACAGGAAATGATACACCATTCCCCAATCTTATTCCTCTCTCCAGAGTCACTGCTTTGATGTAGCCTCCTTGACTTTATCTAAGTGTATTCACACAGATAGATACGCAATTCCTTGCATACCTCCCACACCCAGAAATAATACAGTCTTGTGTGTGCAGTGGCTCATTCTTCACAGATATCAACGATAACATATTGTCCCCAAACTTGCCTTTCAAATTTATCAATATATGTTGGAGATCATTTTGGGTCAGTTCAAATAGCTTGACTTCATTTTTTAAACTGCTGCATAATATTCCATTGTAAGGATACAAGATTTTCTTTTGTTTGTTTGGTGTTGGTGGTGGGTTGTTTGTTTTTGCAGTACTGGGGATGGAATCTAGGGCCTTTCACATGCTAGGCAAATGGTCTACCACTCAGCTACACCCCCATCCCTTTTTATTTTTAATTCTTTTGGTACTGGGGATTGAACTCAGGGGCACTTGATCACTGGGCCACATCCCCAGCCCTTTTTTATGTTTTATTAGAGACAGGGTCTCACTGAGTTGCTAAGTGCCTTGCCATTGCTGAGGCTGATTTTGAACTCGCGATCCTCCTGCCTCAGCCTCCCAAGTGCTGGGATTACAGGTTTGTGCCATCGCGCCCAGCTCATCCATTTTTATTTTGAGACAGGGTCTCACTAAATTGCCCAGGCTGGCCTCCTATTTGAGATCCTCCTGTCTCAGCCTCCTGAGTAGCTGGGGTTACAGGCATGCATGTCTGACCAGATACAGTTTAGGTCACTGTAACTCCACTGGTAAACTTTCAGTGAGGTCAGTTTTCACTAGTACAATAGTACTGTGTGTCCCAGTGGAGTATTTCTCCAAGACAGGTGCCTGTCCATAGAACTGCTGAGCAGGAGGGTGTGCACAGTTTAATCTAGAGAACATTTTGATCATGGTTGGAAAGGCCTGCTGCTGCTCAGCACGATGCTGAAGAGATCTGCGTGAGCTGTACGTGGGGCTTGAGGACAGGAGCCAGAGGGCAGGGACTGCTCCTTCAGGAGGACTGTAACGAGGTCTCTGCCTCCAAAGGTGACTGTGTGAGTCTCAGCAGTACTTCTGGGCTTGCCATCAACTCAAAAGGACAATACCACTTCTTTTCCCTTTCTTCCTCAACCTCAGTAAAGTTCCTGTAGTTGATCTTAGTCCCAGAGATGAGCAGAAGTCCAGGGTCTTCTGACAGAAAAAGGACATCATAACAGCAGCAGGCTGGAGATGGCAGACCAGGCATGAAAGATGTGGTTGTCACTGGAAAGACATCTTCACAAAAACCCTCCACTTCCACCACGACAGTGCAGGAAAACCTGTTTTTGCCATGATGTCATTACAGAAAAATGTATTTATAAGGCCTGGCTGAAAGTATCTTTACAAACTGAGCCACTCCCTGAGATGACATCCTTTGGGCAGAGGATCTGCACTTTCCATCCATCCTACTCCATCCCTAGGAGCTTGCTGTCTCCTGCCTATCTTCATTGTGGTGCCCATGCCAAGTTTTTTTTTTTTTTTTTTTTTAAGATAAGAACACTAAAAGTAGAAACACATAACCCTTGTTCATGTCTGAACCAAGCACAGATTGGCTCTGAGCTAGGATGTGGTTAACAGAACCCCTGCTTTATAGCACGTTCTATTCCATGGCCACCAGAGCCCTGCCTGCACCCTGAGGCTCACGGTGTGCTGCACCCAGAGCGCAGTGCAGCACAGATGCTTGGTGTTCTAGTGTTCAAGGCCTTCTGCGCTCCGGCCCAGCCCACCATTCAACCTTAACTCCGGTTACTTTGGGTTCTTCTCCCCAGCCCCTCTTTCTCTCGGATGCATGCAGGCTGCAAACTGCCTATTTCTCAGCCCCCCGCCTGCCGCAAGGCCCCAGCCCTGAGATTTCTCTGCTCATTCCAACATGGACTCACTGCTCCCCTGTGCATCCAGTGGGCATCTTAGACAGCCTGCAGGCCACTGTACTGATTCGTTCCTGCTCTCCTGAGCCTCGCTGCCAAACCCCACCTCTCGCTGCGCTTGCTCACCTCAGGCAGCAAAGCCACCTTCCACCTACCTGCTGCTCCAACCCCAAGCCTGCAAGTCACCCCCAGCTGTTCTCATCCTGACATCTCATGTTCCACTTACCAGATGAGCTCAGGCTCCGAAAGGCACAAAGTGCTTCTTACCCCCGCCACCATGGCCTCCCCAAAGGCTAACTCTGTCTTGTGTCTGGGCTGCTGCAAGATTTCTGGCCCATCTGTCTGCCTCCATGCTAACCCCTCATGGCAGTCACAGGGCTTTTAGGACCTAAACCAGACCACACCCATGCTCTAGCTTCAAACCCTCCAGTGGCTTCTTACTATGCTTCAATTCCAAGCCTAACTCTTGACACAGAACACAATCCTCTGCCCAGCCCTGCTTCTCTGCCTCCTCGGGGACACCTGATGCTACCTGCTGCACCCTCCTGCAGTCCTAGCAGGTGTGAGGCGGTTCCTTACTGGGGCTGTCATTTGCATTTCCCTGATAGGTAAGGAATCCGAGCACATCTTCATGTGCTTATTGGCCATCTGAGGATATTTCTTTAAGAACTTAAAGATCTTTTGCTGATTTTTAGCTAGGCTGTCTTTGTAGTGCTAAGTTATAAAGAGTTCTTACTACATTCTGGATACAAGCACCTTATCAGATGTATGATTTGCAAATACTTTCTCCCATTCTGTGGGTTGTCTTCACTTCCTTGATGATGTCCTTTAAGCATGAAAGTTTACAGCCCCAGTGACTACCACGCATCTCCCCACATCCCTGAAAGGTGGGTACTTTCATCCCCATTTTAAAAATGGGCGAACTGATGCTTGGAGTGCCGTCAGTGCTGGAGTTGGGCTCCAGGCGCCTCCAAATGGGCCATCTTCAGGTGCCCTCTGCCTCCAACACGCCAGTCAGCCTCCCCTGAGGGCCGGAAGGGCTGGTGTAGACAGGAGATGGCCTCGGACCTACATGGACTTCAAGCATGAAGAGCAGCGTTCTTTCACTCTACCACTTATTTCCTACCACCCAGAGGCACCCAATTCCTCTTCCAGAGTAAGGAAGAGCAGCTGGGTTCCAGACATAGACTCATGCGCGTGTGAGGTTTTCCAAGCCATATTTGCTGAGGCCTCCTGTGGGTTGGGTCTGGCTCCAGTACTGGGGGTACAGGAATGAGCAAGACGTAGAAACTCCTGCCCTTGTAGGACTTCCAGGTTAGCAGGGAAGATAGGTAGTAAGAATACAAAGAGTACTGCTGGGAGGAGAGGAGGGACAGACAGACAGAAGTATCAGGAGGAAGTCCTTCCTTCTCTTCCTACTGACCTTCACTTCCTTATGAATCCAGCCTGTCTCAAGGGACCAAGGATGTCTACACCCTGTCCCTGACCTCTGGACTTGTGAACCCTGTTTCCACATGCCCCACCCATGTTCCTGACCAATCTTGCTCTTCCACAGTCTCTGCAGCTCTTTCCTTCCAGGTGCCTAAGACACAGCGGCTCTTTTGATGCCTCCTCGTGCCCCACACCCAGGAAGCAAACGCTGTGGCTCTACTGTCAAAAGACACCCAATATTCTACCACTCGTCTCCAAGCACTGCTGCCATGCTTGGTGCAGTACACCCCCCTGCCTTGCTGCTGGTGGCTCTAGAAGTCTCCCAGCTTCCTGTTTCTGTCCTTGCTGCCTAACAATCCATTTCAACAGGACAACCAGAGGGATCCTGCTGAGACGTAGTCAAGTGGGACAGTCCTCTGGGCGGATCTGCTCGTGGCTTCCATCTTACTCAGGAAAGGCACAGTCTTCCCTGGGGCCTACAGGCCCCAGGACCAAGCTCCCAGCACCTTCCCAGTCCACGCCCTCTGCTCTCTCCTCGCCTCTCCAGCCCTGGGTGCTCAGCAGCCACACAAGACACACTCCTGTCCTGGGCCTCTGCCTGAAACGATCCTTTCAGGGACCATCGGGCTCACTTCCTCAGGCCTTAACTCAAGGTCTGACCTCTGGGACAAGCCCCGTCACAGACCTGTTTCCACAGCATGCACCATAACTGACAGTAGCCGGCATCTCTCCCCACTGGGCTGAGGAGCTGACTTTCTGCTCCCTACCATATCCCTAACAGCCACACTGCTCACTCCCACGCCCCAGACCCGTGAATGGATCAGCACGCGGCTAAGATGCAGCGTGGGCCTGGGGCCCAGCAGAGGCAGACGGGCTCCAGGTCTGTAGGGGAGATCTGGAGCCCCAGGTCTGCACTGGCTTTCCCCGCTCTCATCTGTCCTCGTGGTATTTCCCGAATACATGAATGAACAAGCAGAGCTGGAGGCCGTGTGTGGACTGAGTGAATTCATTAATGACACGTGTACACAGTATCTTCTGAGAAGCAGTGCCCATGATTTTGTGGGTGATGGTAGGGTAGGTGGGAACAGGAGGCATGCTGTGCCTGTGGAGTCAGGGCAGTTGCCACCCAGGGACAGGCTCAGGCCTGCAAACAGTGTGGCCCATGCAGAGGCCGGTGCTGCCCCTTTCTTGGTGTTGGACTGTTGCGCGGGTTACATAATCTCACTCAACTCATCTCCTCACATTTGAAATGCTGACAATCACACACACCTCAAAAGGCCCACTATAAATCACGTCTCTAACCTGGCCAGCATGTGTCTGGTACCAATGGAAGGCTCCATAAATGCTCGTCTCCTTGCCAGTCCCTCCTGGAAGTTGCTGTGAACTACAGAAAGGAACTCTGGCATGGCCAGGCTTATAAAGCCACGTGTACTGAATGCTCTTGTTAAAAGCAAGGAATAAATGAGATGGAGAGGCAGCTTGAGTAACATGGGCTTTACGTGAAACAGACCTGTGCATGAATCCCGCAGCTGCCAGTTACAAGTTACCCAGCCTCTGAGCCTTTCAGGGGGCTACTCTGAAAAAAGAGAGGCTCGTGGAGCCCACAGAGGGCTGCTGTGAGATGCCAACCATGCCCGTGAGCATGCAGGCCTGAGCCCCACATCCCAAGACAGACCACAACATAGGAAGCAAAGGTGCCCAGGCTTCTCCTGGCCCCAGCACACCCCCACCTGCGAGTCACATGGTGTGCACACCTCTGTGACACAGTGCACTAAACAGGCAGCCCCTGCATCGGGTGCATGGGCTAGACACAGAATGAAGATGTCCATGACAACAGGATGTATGTACCTTAGTTTTAGATTTTATGGGGTCTCCATGAAATCTAAAAAGTCAGGGGGTACCTAGTATCCACAGCGACAGGCGGCACATAAACCCACACCTGCACCTTGACCTGGGGCTCGACCGGCTACAGAAAGCCGCCAAGATCACATACTCGCCCTGGCAGGACTGGCAGGACAGTGCTGAGAGCACAGGGCTCTGCTTGGGGAGGCAGCACTGCCTCCCTGGGTCCTTCAGCAGAGAGCCCTGATGCTTCTCCCCAGCCTCAGCTCCAGGCCCTCCCCACCCCACGCAGAGCACAGCTCAAGCAGGCCCTTCCATCTGGACCCCAGCTCCGAGGTGACTGGTCGGCTCCTCTTAGCCACCGTGGACAGACAAACCACCACCACCTCCAGCCTCCCTTTGCTTAAGCAACTACACACGCTGCTGGCGCGGGTCTGGGCTATTGCTTTTGTCCTGCTTTGCACTCTTGCTAGCATCATGAGGAAGAAATGCAGGGCAAAGCTTTAATTTTAACTCATACCTGGATACTCTTCAGTGGCAAGTTTTTCTTCAGAGTCTTTTGAAGGATTCTGTGAAAATTTCTCAGAAGATGTGGGTTCTCTTGTCTTTGCATTTGGCTCAGGTTCCAGCTTAGATCTAAAAAATAAACAATTGTTTGCTGTAAAGCCTATGCTACTCTTTTTGACAACAGAAGAGAGTCACTGCCTCATGGACCTGTGGCTGTCTGGACACACCTCCACAGGGCACCTGTGAAGGGGCAGAGGCATTGCTGTCTCTGGGCAGGGGTTGCGCCCCCTGTGTTCCCAGCATCAGCAGAAGGCTGCAGCGTGAAATGGCCCCAAGGGACACCACACTTAGTGAATGGGCAGTGAAGGCCCTACCTTCAACAAACCCAAAGTTAGATGGTCACTAATCCACTAGTTTTACACTAATTCAAAACTCTTTCTGAATACATGTGTTTGTGTGTGTGTATACACACATATACATATGTATAATAGACACATAATTTTGACCCACATTATATACACACGTATGAGTGATACTTTATTTGACCATGAAAGCACAAGTCTTTTAATATCTCCTAGATGGAACCATCTCTGCACTTCCTTCCTGAACCTCTTCCCACAAGGGGTCTCCTTTTCCACATAGGGGTGCAGCTACACCTCACTTATTCAGAGGCTTTCCCTGCTGTCTAAGGACCTGCCTACTCCTCTGTACCTGCTTGCTTCCTCCACAGCAGTCACCAGTCTGTCATGCTTTCATCTTTTATTTGTCTGACACCTGTTCAGCTCTTTGCCTTCGTGAGTCATGTTTGCTGCTTAGCCTGGATCCTGGCATTCAGTGCTCGCTGTGCTCTAGATAAGGGTCCCTCAAAGGCCTATGTGCCGAAGGCCTAGTCCCCAGCCCATAGCACTGCCGAAAGATGTGGGAACCTTTAAAGGTGAGACTAGTGGGAAGCACTCAGGTCACTGGTATATGCACTTGAAGGGGATATTGGGACCTTGGCCCCTCCTGTTTGTCTTCACTTCCAGGCTGCCATGAAGTGAACAGACCACCTTTGCCACCCCAGGCCCAAAGCAAGAGGGCAAAGTGACCAATACCTCTGAAACCATGAGCCAAAAGAAACATTTTCTTGCTTTAAGTTGGTTATCTCAGGTATTTTGTCACAGTAATAGTGATACAGTGTTCAATAAGTGTATACTGAATAAATGGATGTTTTACAAATACAAGTAAATGGCTATTAAGAGAGAAATTTTTGGTTATGAAACAACAGGCCTTGTAACAGCTTTATATAACACTATGAAAATTCCAGGCAGAGTGCAAGGAGAATCTGTGATAAATTCCATGTCGCCAGGCAGACTATAAATAAGGGAACAATGGAAAAATGTGTGAGGGTGCTTACTAATGCCAGCTAATGTTTACTGAAGGCTTATTATATACTGGCCGTTTTTCTAATAAGCACTTTACATGGATAAATGTATTCAATTCCAAAACATCTAAGGAAGGTACTAGTAGTAATGACCTTTTTATAAAGAAGGAAACCGGGGCCTGTGGAAATTTAGACACTCATATGGGTCACACAACATATGGCTGGTTTGGGACAGGACCTCAGGGGACCTAGCTCTGGAGTCCACACTATGTCAATTCAATGAGGAAAAGAAAGTCTGTTTAACAAACATTGTTGGAATGAGTGGGTATTTGTAAAGAATAAATAAACTCCAATCCTATTTCTCTCCATCAAAAAATTAACCTGACACACACGGTAGACGTAAATATACCACCAAGTCAAAAGGTTCTAGAAGAAAGCATGAAGGACTATTTTAGTGACCTTTGGTCAGACAAAGAAAAAATTCAAAAAATCTGGCTTTCTCAAAATTATGTTTCTACTCATCCAAGATATCATTAGGAAAATAAAGAGATAAACCCCAGAAAAGGAATAAGTATTTGTAGCTCATATCTGACCAAGGACTTGTATATACAATACAAGGACTCCTATACAAACAACAAAAGGACAGATGGTTCAACAAGAAATGGGTAAAATACTGCTAGACATGGGGCACGTAGGTTAATCCCAATGACTCAGGAAGCTGAGGCAGGGGGATCGCAAGTTTGAGGCCAGCCCCAGCAACGTAGTGAGATATTGCCTCAAAGTTTAAAAACAAACAAAAAAAACACTGGGGATGTGGTTCAGTGGTAAAGCACACCTGGGTTCAATTCCTAGTACCCCCCCCCCCAAAAAAAAAAAAAAACCAACCAAGAAGAAGAAGAAAAAAGGGGGGGAGGTAAGGTAAGTGGGTAAGATACTTGAACAGATGCTCCAGGAAAAAATATACAAATGGTCAGTAACACATGAAAAGGTGGGACAATGAGAAACCACCATGCACTCACTGAGACAGCTTAAGAAACAATCAGCCCCTAATCGTAGTGGGGGACCTGGAATGTAAGTAAGCACACATTGCTAGAAGGTATGTAAAACAGTGCTACCATTTTGGAAAACTTATGGCAATTTCTTATTAAATTTAAGAAACATCTCTACCATGGCAGAGCAACCACTCTTAGGTATTTATCCCAAAGAAATGAAAAGAGGTATCCACATGAAGGTCCACAAAAGAATGCTCACAACAGCCATAGTTAAGAAATGGAAAAAACCTGCAAGTTGCCAACACGACACCAGACGGGCCACTATGGTGCACGCATGCGAAGCAGCACCACTAGTAGAGAAGAACGAGTTCCTGACAAGGGCAGCAGGGACAGACCTAAATGACGTGGTATGCATAAAAAGAAAAAACCCAGCCCAAAAGATAAACCTATTTAAGAACAAACAAGATCGATTCCACATTTGATATTGTATATAAATATAATTGTAAAATTTAGCATTTGCTACTTAATAATTTACCTCAAATATTGCTAAAAATAATTTAGCAACCTGACACATTAGCCAATTTTTAAGCCAGCTTGAAGTAAGACCTCCATCAACCGGAATTTTCAGGGTTTTATTCTAGTTACTAAACAACAAATGGCCTAATAGTTCCTAGCCTGTTTTCTCATCTGTACAATGGGGCTGAAGGTATCTTTCCTGTTGAGTTCCTTGTTTATTTGCAAGTGCTTCCTTAGCACAGTACACAGTACACAGTACGAGCTATTACTGCTACTGTTCCGCTGCTGCAGCTGCCGTCATTACTGCATAGTGGTTTGATAAATAAAATTTCTTATGAAGTCCTGAAGTAATACCTATCTGCCACACATGCCTGCCAGCAAGGTGCAGGCCACGGGAGGAAAAGAAGTGAAGAAATCCACTCATGACTCAGAGCTGAGAAGCCGGTGCACTGAGTGATCTGCACAAGCAACTGGGCTGGGTCTTCCACCGCTGGTGCCCTTGCTGCTGATCCCTTGGCTGGTGCCACCAGCAGACGGTCAGGAGGAGTCTTGACAGACCAGCAGGGCAGAGGTGTGGGGTGCTCAGCAAGTGACCTGCTGCCCTTGCAGACTGCCTCGGTCATCAGGTTCCTCCAGCAATGCCACAGACCCCACATCTGGAGCCTGGATCCCTAAGCCATCAGCTAAGAAGTGCTGCTGTGAGAAAGGCAGGTCTAGAAGAGGCCTGGAGACAACAGTGGGCTGGACTCTAGCCTGCCACGTGCTGGCCGTGTGACCTTGCTTCAGTCCTCTTGCTCTGAGTTTTCTTCACCTGTAGAACCAAGAAAATGCCACCCTTCTCAAAGGGATGTTGTGAGGATGAAAGGAGACCCCGCCACGAGGAAGGGCCCAGCGTGGAGCCCGGTTTGCAGTAGGCGCTTTCCTGGCTCCGTGCCCAAGCTCTCAGCCTTAGTTTCCTCATTGGTAAAGTGGCTTTCATTCTACCCCCCACCACAGGGCTCACTGTCACTTTCTCATTCTAACTTATCAACAGTGAGAGACCTGCTTTCCACTTTCACATGTGCTACTCAAAAGTTGTTGCAAAGACTAACACAACTTTAAAAGTACCATGTAAAATGTAAAGGCTTTATAAACTCTTACTACTACTTTTTCAGAGGACAGAAATTCTTGGGGGCTTCACAAGGTAGGTGTCATTAGTCAAATCTTTTAAAGGGGATAAGATTTTGCCAGGCATAGGGGAGAAAGGATCTTCTTGGCATAGGGAATCTAGGTGGAGCTGCTGGGTCACAGGATGGCATTTAACTTTGGAGAATTACATGGCTCTTCATAACACAGAATTACTTCATATTCTCATTACCACATGAGAGTTCCAGTTGCTTCATGCCCTCCCCTTCGTACATCATTTTCAATTCATCTATTCTAATGTATGAAATGGTATTTTGTGGTTTTTAAAAATTTCACTATGAAACAATTATATGCAGCGAGGAGGTACAGTACAAGGAGCCCTTTTTCCTGAACCATCAGGAAGTTGCCAAACTGATGCTTCTTTACTTCTGGCTTTTTTCCCCCGATACTGGGGACTGGATCCAAGGGTGTACAACCACTGAGCTATGTCCCCATTCCTTTTTTTCCCCCTCCTATTTTTATTGGTTCTTTTCAGTTATGTAACAGTAGAATCCATTTTGATGAAATTATACAAGCATGGTCCCCATTCTTTTTTATTTTTTAATTCTGAAACAGAGTCTAAGTTGTCCAGGCTGGCCTTGAACTTGAGATCATCCTGCCGTAGCCTCCTGAGTCACTGGGATTATAGGCATGCACCACTGAATTACCTTTGATTACTGAATGTATTTCCTAAAAAAAAAGAACATTCTTTGATATAACCAGAGTGCAGCCATTAAAATAGAACAGGCACATCAATGCATGACTTCCATCTTTTCTTTAAAGACCCCAGTCCATTTTGACCAATTAACTCAATAATTTCCTTTATAACAAAAGGATCCAGTTTAGAATCACATGTTGCATTTACTTGCCATTTCTCTTCGGTCTCCTTCATTTGAATAGTTCCTTCAGTCTCTCTTGAGTCCATGACTTTGACACATAATAAGGTGCCAGTTATTCAGCAAGATGTCTCTGAATTTGAGTGTGACGTTCCCTGGTGGCAGGAGTCAGGATGGGCAGACATCACAAGCGCTGCTGCAACCTCAGAGCAGCCCATCAGGCAGTGCCCACCGATGAAGGTGGCAGTTGCCGGGCATCCCATCACAAAAAGTTATCCTTTTCCCCTTTGTAATCAACAAGCACTGGGGGGAGGGTGCTTTGACACTATATAATTATCTATTTCAAACTTTTAATTAATTAATTATTCATATTCAGATAAGACTCATGATGCTTATTTTATGAAATATTTTTTATTCTGCTGTCATTTCTTTTGGCTCTGGTGGTCTCCAAGTGGGCCAGAAGAAACCCCTTTAGACATGTCCCTATCATTCTGAGTCCTTCCTTGCTTTCTGATACAATGAAATGTTCCAGGCTCATTTTATACTCGCCCTGCCCCAGCCTAAGAATTGGTCATTTCTGCAAGAAGGGTGGTTTCTTGACACTGAAACTCAGAAACTAAGATCTGCTTACTGCTACTGGGGTGTCACTGCATCTAGGCTCCCCCAGGGGACGAATTAAAAGATACATGCATGCATTTTCATACATATGCATATACACATGCCCATAACCATATTTATCTCCATGCTGGCCTGTGGAAATAAGATACTATGAATTCACACTAGTATCTTTCCTTCTGTCCCACGACCACAGGCTTCATTCTGGCTTCTTCCCTTTCACTTCTACAGTGAGAAACCTGGCTTCCAATATCCTCCTCTACTTATTCCTTGATCAACCCCTTATAGGCAGTCACCGCTCCCCTCCTACTGCATGCCACTCCTCCTGGTGGGAGGCACCAACCACTCTCCCTGCTGGGGCTGGGAAACCTCGGCTGCCCACACTGCAGGCACCCCCGCTTTTCCCACCTCACTTCATGGCTCCATGGCTTCATGGCTCCTCACTTCATGGAAGGGGAAGGGCATAACTGACTTCTGAATGAAGGGTTCCTTTAACAGCTGCCATCTTTGTGTCCAGAGTATGGCAATGAACAAGTTTTCAATTTAAAATGAATGACAGACTGCAGTGCAGTGGACTAAGACAAAGGGGAGCGCTTTTTTCTTTTTAAAAACTAATAAAAACAGATTCTAACTATACACAGAGTATCTACTGAGATCCTCAGGGAAACTACAAATTAACTAGTTGAAGAAAATTTGAAAACAGCCATTTTAAGAGTTCTCAGGAGGATCAGCGTCTACCCCATCCTGACTGCCACTGCCCTGCCTGAGACCACAGCACGGCTGCCACTGCCAGCCTGCCCCGGCCAGCAGGCTTCCCGGCCCACCTCGAGGACCTTAGGATTCTGTTTAAAATTTTAAAAGAACAAAAAGAGACATAAACGGAGAGGTGGAGGGAGGGGAGGAGGGAGAATTTTTTGGCTTTGAAACAAGGAAACATGTGGGAGAAGTTCTATGAAAACCTTAAATAAGGCCCCATATAAATCTTAAAGAGAAATGATTCTTTTTCCAGATTTAAGTACTGCTCTTGTGCTGTTTTCATGTCCCCAACACAGGCTGTGGGTGGCAGAGTGTTTTTGGTCTGTCACAGGATCGTCTACAACACCCAACGTGGCTTCTGGGCAAAGGGCAACGGCTCCTGCTGCCTGGACAAGCTGCCACTCACACAGCACAGGCGCTGTGGCCACAGATAGGGCCCAGTCACACACCGCTCACGACGGCCTGTCTAGGACAAGCACAGAAGCCAAGAGCAAGCACCTGCAGCCCTCTGACTTTGCCCTCCCATCACTCGTTCCATGTCACTGAGCAGACTACACGTCAGCTCAAGTTTCATCTGCCTGCTGTGTTAGTCACTTGTGGCACAACCTCAGAACTTGTCACATGCTATAGAACACACACTGTGGTCCATGACAGACAGTGAAATACTAAAGCAAAGAAATGGTCCTGAGGGACTCTCCTCTGAGCCAGGTCTCCACAGACCTTCTGTAAAGGGCCACGTGGTGAGTATTTTGGACTCTATAGATTATGTGTAGCATCTGTCTCATGTTATTTCTTCTTATTATTTTACCTTTAAAAAAAATAAAAAACACTTTTAGTTGGAGGGCTGTACAAATAAAACCAAGGTCTGGATTTGGCCCACAGGCCATAGTTTGTTGATCTCTCTTCTAGGTGATGATTAAGGTCCTGTTATAGAGTAAACAGGACAACACTCCTGTCTGCTGTCACAGGGCAGTGCTTCTTTTTGTTCTCTCTTCATCTTTATCACTGCTACCACTATCATCTCCAATTATTGGCAAAACTTACTGAGCTCTTACTAAGTGCACAGTCCTGGGTTAGAGGTGATGGATATAAAGAGGTAAAAAATGCAATCCTCACCTTACCAATCTTAGAACCTGGAAGGGGTGAGAGGGCTAAATTACAATATGAAGTGCATTCTTCAATTACCAGGTAAGTACTGTGATATTTATTATGTACTATAAAAGGAGAAGAAATGAAATGGAGCAGAATGTTGATCCTTTGTATCAATATCAGGAGGCAATTAATAAATAACTCAAGATGTCCTGCCTGGCCATGGATCAGGGCAGTGTTTTCTGAGGTGCACTGGCCAACTGTCCGCAGAGCCGTGGCTGCACGCAGACAGGGCTGAGATTGGAAGACGTAATCAAGGCATGGTGTAGGAGGCGGCGTAAAGACTCAGAACTCTGATCACTCAGTGCTTCTCTAACCTGTCTGACCGTGGAAATAAATGAACCTACCTAAGTTTTAGGTGAGACCAAATAAGTACACTTTACTGAGGTTACCAGGGATCCCCCAGAGCACTTGTCTTTCAGAATTCATAGTCCATGTGCTCAGCACCAGCTTGGAGCCACATGATAGCCTCGGCAGCTGCTGCAGAGCTCTGCCTCCTGAGCCGCTGGTGTGCAACCTGCTCAATGGTGGGAGAAACCGTCACCTCCCACCAATGGGTTTCACTCTTCTCAGTTCTTCCTTGAGACAGGGAAAGCAGCCCAAAGTTTCCACTTCTAAGAAAATCAGTGTGCTAGTGAAAGGTAAGTGTTTGGAGGATGAGCCAAAAGAACAGACATGAGACCCCAATCATAGTGACGAGCATCCCTCTGTCCAGCTTGATGGGCACCACTGCCACTTCAGAAGTGGAACGCCCAGAGGATGGGTAAAGAATTTCCATCTAATGATGGCATCCACATTTTAAAACAGAGTCATGGTCGGAAAAATGCAGAAAGGTCAACTGACACTATTCTGGCTTAACGAACAAAAGTACTTTCATCCAGTTTGGCATGAGAGCCCTTTGGTATAGTAGATTAACACAATAGCACCATTCTACGAGGATGATCCTAGCATGTAGCATCTTTCTTCCTATACCATGAAAAGATGACAACAATCACAGTGCTCCTTAACCAACATATGGTATTTTTTCACTGACACAAAAATAAACATAAGAGTAACAATAATGCCATAAAACATTAGCAATCAGATTTCTCAAATCAATTTCATAATTCAACAATAACTACTAATAACGAAAACAAAGAACCCACCAATTTGGCTTGACAATGCATCGATTCCACTACTGGCTTCACCCAGAGGACAGGCATTGTGCTGTATAATGGGCTGAGGTGGCACAGGGACAAATGTCCAGTGGCATCTTGAAGAGACAATGTGCTGCACCTGACCGTGAGCAGCACGCAGGGCACACGTAAGGAGTCCTAGCACTGCCTGAAGGAGCTGGAAGAGCAGGCAGTTCCTACTGGGGCAAGAAGGATGAACAGGAGTTTGTTCACCAGGTATGTCAGGTGGGGGTGGGAAACAGAACGCGAGCATACATGAAAGCGTTCCTGGTGGAGAAACCAGCAAGCACTGATGCCCAGGAGCCTCAAAGAGCAAGGCCAGCCCGCAAAGTTGTGGTAGGGCGTGGCCAAGCATGTGTCACTGGGGACTGCCTAAGAAACAAGGCTGGGGTGCTGTCACTGTGGCTCTGAATGCCTGCTGTGTCTGGGCTCTGTGAGACACGGCAAGCAAGGGAGTGGGCACTACATGCATGCTTCAAACAGAGCCCGTCTGCCCACGGTGAGGAGCCAGGTGGAGAGGGCTGGACTACACTGTGGAGGGACGCATGGCTCCCCCCTTCCCTCCAGGTCCTGTGTGCAGAATAACTGGTGCAGGGCAGCTAGCTGGCGGGAAACGGTGGGGCTCTTCACTGTCTACACCAGAGTACTTCCCACCTGACTGATTTTAATTTGTATTTTAGCCGAAACTTCTGCCAAGAGCAGAAAGAGGAAGAGGCAGCAAAAGCCTCTTACTTTTCCTACTACAGCTGTTGGGTGTCCACCTGGCATTGTGCAGTGACATCTGCCACTCCTCCCCAATAGTGTGAGTCTAGTGGCCACCTTCCTACCTCGAGGGTCAATCACACACCATCATAGTCTGAACTGCAACCGATGACCTGCTTGGGCAAACTGGTCTCTGCCTGGGACGCTCTGCTCACTGGCTCCCCAAGCCTGGACTGCCTGCTTCCTGGAATTCACCTACCCTGGTCTTTTCACAGCCAACATGAATCCACTACTTGAAAGTCTGTCCAATTACTCAGGTTCGAACTGCAGTTCAGTGGGCAGCAAACCCAAATTTGCTGAGCCCCTGTTTCCTCATTTATAAAATGAGATACTAATATTTATTAATAAGGTGGTTGCAAAGTCTAAATGAAAGAAATTAACATACTGCCTGACACATGGTAAGTGCTTGATGGTAGACGACTGTACAAGTTCACATTTATTACTCCAAGCATCTTACCTGTATCCACTCATTTTCTTCCTACAACAACCCTATAATTATGAAGATAATTTTTCCATGGTACAGGCAAGGAAACTAAGGCACAGAAAAAGTAAGCAATCTGCTCCAGTCACACAGCTGTAAGTGCAGCCAGGACTCCAGCACAGGCTGCCTGGCCACCACTGCTCTGTGCTCACCATTCCACCACGCCACTGCCCTCGTTGGATTCTGACATGTCCTGATTAAGTTGATTAATTTTTCAAGTTTTTATAGCAGCCCAGTCTGCCTCCAAGCTCCCTGAGGGCAGAGACTTTATTTTTTGCTTCTCTCAAATTACCCTCTTGGTACATTATATAATAGTAACTGTCTGCTGACAGATAACTTGCCTGATCTACTTACTGTCATCCCCAAATGCTTCTACCCACTGGCGTCTACAATTTCAGATCTATTTGGCAAGTGTGCAGAGAAGAGCTCACATGGAGGCCTCAGACTGCCACCCTTAGAAGGGCCTGCTTGCAAGGCTAGCTCTTGGTGGCATCTGACAACCTGGACTTTCAGAGAGTTAGCTGTACCATGCTAGCTGAGAGGAGCAGCTCCTCATGAATGAGCTCGGTACAAGCAATGTGAGCTGAAGGGGCTGTGATGCCCAACCCCTGCTTTCCTGCTGGACGTCTGGAGTTCTGATATTGCCAGAGAGAAGGTTCCATGTGACCAGGTGCCAATAAAATCCTTGGGTAGTGAGTCACTCATGAGCTTCCCTGGTAGACAACACTTCACTTACTGTCACGAGTCACATGCTGTGCGACTCCACTAGAAAGAGTCCTGGAAGCTCCTAAGTGTCCTGGTCTCATAAGGATTTTGTCCCACAGGCCTCCCCCTTTGATGTTCCTCTCTGTATCTGTTCAGTGTGAGAAACCAGTCATGAGCAGAGCTGCATGCCAAGTCCTGACCCTGAGAGCAGTATCGGGGGCACCTGACACAACATAAGGAAACCTGGAGCATGGACACAGTACTCACTGAGGTTTTTGTTTTTTGTACCAGAGATCGAACCTGGGCGTTCAACCACTGAGCTACATTCCTAGTCCTTTTTTTTTTTTTTGAGATAGGGTCTTGCTAAGTTACTAAGATTGGCTTTGAACCTGTGATCCTCTTGCCTTAGCCTCCCTAGCCACTGGGATTATTAGGTGTGTGTGTCACTGCCCAGCCCACTGATGCTTTTCAGTCTCTATAATGGGCTGGGCTGCTGCAATGGCTGTCACTATGCACTATGCCCAGCTCCTGCACTGCAGAAGGCTGTGTGAGCCCACAGGGGAAGGTGGACGGATGCACACAGAGGTGCCACAGGAAATACTGGTGCCTGGCTCTGCTGCTTCTTGGCCTTGGCTGTGTAGCCTCAGACAAGTCACTGAACTTGCCATGGCTTCAGGGTCTGCACCTGCAGAAGGAGGCTCAGAACAGTGCCTGTGTGAAGTGGGTGCTGGGCTTGAAAGTAGGTGTGTGCTCAGACTGTGTGGCATCTCACAGGTACGTGGTCATACTGGCCTCACTGTGCCAAGCTCCTCCCTCAGAAAAACCCTTTCAAAGATAACGAGGAGTGTTCGGAGCACAGTGACGGGGGTAAAATGGCTACAAATGGCTGGTTTCACAGAATAATTAAGATGCAAAATGCGTAAGAGCACAAATTTTAAATCAATCCCAGCTCAGCTACCTCCAGACTGTGGGGCTGTGGGTGAGTTGCCAAACCTGCTTAGCCTCAGCTGAGGAGAGTAACAGTACCTGTGAGCCGACAGAGTGCCTCGCACAGCTCCTGGCACACAGTAAGACGGCAGTAAGCACTAGCTAGGGCATTTTTTGAAGAAGCTCTGTGAACTTGAGTTACCACTGTTGTTATTATTATTATTGATTGAGAAATACCAACAGAGGCCATACTTACAATCTCTTCTTATCCACCACTCGTTTAACTCGGATGGCTCTCTGCTCTGAGTAAAGTTTACACACTCCTGTTGAAAGGAAAATACCAGAACAGAGACCATTTAAAATGGCTTCTCAGGCAAAGGTATCATTAACTATAATGAGACACTACCATCTTCAGCTAGCACAGCTGAATTCTGAATTCATCTATTGTGAAAGGCCACATTTGACCTTTAAGGGAAAATGAAATACTTTTTAAGTAATCTTGAATGAAATCCAGAACAGCAGTCCTGTGTTCCTTCACTTGCTGGGAATGTATCTCCTTGTGGGCTGTAACAGAAAAGAACAACATTCAGGCTTCTGTATTCAATGAGCTGAAATACAATGCATCAGATTCCTTTTCTTTATTAAAGGTATTTTTAAAAACACCACCACAGAGCAAGTCTTGTGTAAGTGAAACTGTTTTTCAGAGTAAGATTAGGCTCTGCCAGATGAAAGATTAAAGCCATAGGAAAACTGTAGTCAAATAATTCATGGTTTATTATAGCACTCAGGGACAGTTCTTGATGCAGTCCCTTCTTTAGTGATGACCCCATGTGTACTGGTGGCATCAGTGCCCACACCGAGCTTTAATAACACATTGAAATCAAGCCTAAGTCTTCACACCCCCTTTCGGGCCTGCACTGTGCTTCAGTTTGGAAAGCCCCAGCTCCTCCCAGTCTCTCACACTCCAAGGGCCCCTCAACACCAAGGTGAACTGTTCCACTCCAGGAGCCTTCCATGATGCCTAGTCACAAAGATGCCTTTCCTGTGTGGACTCCCACAGAGAAGTCTGGGAGAAAGACTTAGCAGACTGAAGTCTGCGCCCCTTAGTTTGGTAAGACAACTACCACTCAGGAGAGAATGAGTGCCTGCCGTGTGCAGACACTGGGCTCGCACCCTACACTGCCACCCTGTGAAAGGCCAGGTGGTGATTCTGATTATATCCACTTTCACATGAAGAAACTCGGGTTCAGAGGCCATAAGGAGCCTAAGGTCCCATGGCTTTAATACTTAATTGCTGGTTTTATTAATGTTCACATATATTTTCTAGACATCTCAATAAATGCATATCCTTAAGGGCAGAGATGAACAGTACAAACATACTATAGGGCTGCAGACCTGAGATCCCTATGAGGGGCACAGGGGTTCTGTGAAACTCACAGCATTCTGTGTGTACATTTTCTTGGAATGCCTGCAACTTTCATCAGACTCTCCTGATGCCCATCAGCTCTCATGACAGTCTCCCCAGTAGAAGTCTGTGTCATGAACACATGGCATCTGGACACTTGGAATGCTATACTATTTCATGTACTCTACCTGTCTCAACAAATTTAAAAAGAAGTGGGGAAGAGACATAGCTTGGGAAGGCATCACAGTGCCTCAACCAGAATGAGACTCGGCAAGAATGAGGTGACAATGGCCCTCTGGTGCCAGGTTCAGCTCTAAGCTTGCTATAGGAATCTAGCTTAGTTCTCATAGTTACGCTGAAATACTATAATGATCTGCATTTTACAGAGAAAGAAACAGGCCCAGGAAGATTCAGTGACTTGTCTGAGGCCACAGAGATCAAATATGGCAGAGTGGGGATGCCTCCCTCAGCAGCCACAGCTCAGAGCCTTCCTCTTGACTGCAAGGGTATGACACCAGTTTACTATTATAGGGCAGGTGGAACATAAACTACCTTCTTACTTTATCATCCTCATGCCAGCCAACCTGCCCCACTAACTGCCATACAATGCAGGCACTCATGTACGTCACACACACACACACACACACACACACACACACACACACACACAAACACATACAATTTGCCTTTTCTGACCCTGGCCCCTTAGTAAATTTCTGCCTCTGTTTGAAGAGGGCCGTCCATCTCCTTCCTCCCATCTGTTTAACTTGAATGGTGGCCTTTTTGTGATTCTGAATGGCTTAGTTTGTTAAAACATGGATCAGGAAAGATTTTGAAGTTTAAACCCTGACTCTCAGTAAGAACCTAAGAGGGACTGTGGGTGGCTGCTCTTCACGAATCCTTTTGAACTACTTGACACATTCGTGGCTGGCTGTTTGCATCTTTCAGGGCACTTTACCTTCTGTTCTGAGTTGCTGGATTGCTTCTGAACAGGTCCTCATGAATATCTGAGCATCCTGGTCTATCTGGTCGCGTTCCGCGTCTGTCATCCTCCCATATTCAGACATGATGTGGCTAAATAAGGAGGGAGGAAGAAAGTAAGAGGGCAGCAGCAAATGACAACCCAAGGGAGTGTGGGCAGGGGGAAGGGAATGGCTTCCCTGATCCAGTGACATCAAGGCTGAGACCTGCAGGAGAAGGAGGAACTGGCTGGGCTGAGAGGTGGGAGAAAGACCTAGAGGGTTGATCATGAAGGCTGTGAGGTAGATAAAGCTTCCTGAATAGCCCCAACTGAAGCAGGCCAGTGGAGGGAGGGAGAGACAGGGCACAGGGTGGTTTAGAAGGGAGCCTGCAGGGCTTGGAAAGAACGGAGGGCTTGACTTTGAGAACAATGTGGGGCTCCAAAACGGCTTAGTGCAACCCAATGACTGGCAGTTCACCCTGGGTGCTGCCTGGAGAATAGGGCAGGGAAGGATTTGGGGGCTCTTGAAATATCTGAGAAACTAGTTCAGGCTGCAATCCTTTGATGTTGACAGGCGGTCTTCACAATTCACAATAAAAGTGCTTTTAGAAAAAAATATCATTGCCCTTGATATTAAAATTATACCATCCTAAAAGTATCACTGTCAGTTGCACAGCACCTTGAAGCTCAAAATATGGTAGTTTTATTACGGTGCTCATGGTCGTAAGAGCTGGGCAGCAGCAGTGGCTAAACACTCTGGACTCCACATGAAATTCAGAATCACAAAACAGCTAGTTAAAGGGACCTTACAAACGTGTAGGACAAAACACTTGAGGACAAAACGCCAAGTCCTGGTCATCCCAAGCCTATCCATAGCCTCCTATCTTGCAGCTCGCCCCCTCAGACACTTCACACTCCCCACGTACTGTGCTGCAGCAGGCCAAGCAGGCTCCCGCCTTGTCCTGGACTGGGCCTCTGCTGGGATGGCTGCCCCAGGCCAGCTTCCCTGACTGCCCCCCAAGGTTCCCCACAGCACTTGTCTGACAACATTTTCCCAAACCTGTGCTGGTTAGATTATTGTCTCTCAGTGCCAAAGCTGCCTTCTGCCTTCTCTGCTTTATGATATGGAAGTTGGGGCTCCCAAACCCACTTTACTGCCATCTGTTCCTTACCCTGCTTTATTTTTCTTTATTGTATTTATTATTCCCTGAAATGGTAGATATTTATGTCTCTCTGCTCTTAGCAGAATGGAAGCTTCATGAAAATAAGGACTCCATCTGGTCTGATTTTGTTTCTCTAACACCTAAAATGGCGTCTGGCACATAGTGGGTGCACTAATGTGAGCTGAGTACTTACTATACATCACATGCTATTCTCAGTGTCTTACAGGTACTTTACATACATATTTATCTAATCCTCACAATTTATTCATTCATTCACTTATATACTGAACCTACATATGTCAGGCACTGGGCCAGGGGCTGAGGCTCAAAGCTGAGCAAGTCTCAGGATCAACCCCCACAGAGGATACTGAACTATAGGAGTGACTGACACAGAAACAGGGAGTACAAGGAACTGGGGTGAATGGCCCTGGTGTGGGAGAGGATGTGGGATCCAAAGTGGGAGTGGTCAATTCATACCAAGCAATGGTGATGGACCTCTGGAGCACCGAAGGTCACTTCAAAGGGGCAGCACATCATACGCATGTGGTCAGTGTCTCTACGTCGAATGTGTCTAGCATTATGTCTACACTATCTTTCAAATGAATGTGGATGGTATTATGATGAAGAAGTACATATGTATTTAAAATCGTTACTCTGTAACAGTTGTTTCTCCAATATCAATAGGTTTTCCAAAAACACAATGATCATATAAAATACAAATACTCCACTGTCAACTGAATCAGGGTCCCTGCAATACCAAAGCTGAGACCATGGGTGTAGTCAGTGGGAACAGCCACTGGAGGATTTTACACAGGGGGATTTGCATGTCACATGGTACCTCTGTATGGGTGGCCTGGAGGCAGATGAAACCAGGCCCTCAGCCATGGTTAAGAGACAAGTGCTAGAATCCAGAAGGAGATGAAGAAAGCCTAGGCCAGGCAGTGTCCACAGGGAGTGAGGACAAATCTGAGGCCTGGACTGCCTGGGTACAGAGGCAGATGGGGAGCAGCCAGAGTGAGTTCTGGGTTGGCATGAGGGCATGCGAAGCCATGGGAACAGCAGAGGGCACAGGTTTGGAGTGTTAAGATGCTGGGCCACGTACAGGGACTCACACACAGGAGACAGGCTTGCTGGAAGAGATATTCTAACTCAATGTTCCCATGATATGTTAAGAACAGCACTAGGTCTACAGTGGGCATTTGAAAACAGCCATCAAAGTAATGAAGCTTGCTGATGATGCAGCTTCAAATTAAGTTCTAACAAAATTATTACTTTTTTTAAAAGGTTAAATATCTGTCAATACTTCCAGAAATATATCCTCATAGGATATGCACAGATAAATTTATCAAAGTTTAATTTTATTTCCTTTATTATGTACAGAGAGATAATTTTATTAGAGATCTCCATTTCTCTAAATATTAGACTCAATTAAAGGGAACTATGTTAGGTATCAGTTTGGATTAGGCAATTTACTTCAGGGAAAGAGGAGGGAAAAAACTGGGTGGTAAAAGTTTATTCCCTGGTTCAGAAATTTAAAGAAATATTTATTTTTGTTATTTTGTTGATTAGTATAGTAAGAAAGAACAAGTTCAAAATAACCAAATACCATGAAATTCTTCTATTAATTTAATATATAACTAGACCGTTCCTGAGGACAGAGAAGAAGAGAATGTTTGAGACACTGTTGTAAAGGTTACTGAAAAGGTATGGGTGGAAGTCATATACTATAACCGTGTTTTTTGCTATAAATACTAAATTAACATATTAATTTCATAATGCATATTGGGCATGTGCTATGTATGTTATGAAATGAATCTACCCATTATGCTTTATGAAATTAAACATTTCCTGTCTAAGACAAAGGAACACAATAGAGACCCTGTTTTCAACACACTACACTACTACAACAGGTAACCTCTAAGTTGATGTATGTATCCATACAGCATGAACAAAGGCTGATGCTGTGGAAACTTATCATCAACACTAATCACTGTCCTAAGGGCTTCACACACATTTGCCTACTTACTTCCCCAAACTCTATGAGGTACGTACTACTGTAAATTCCCATTTTACACATGCAGCAAATGGGGCACAGACAGGTTACACAACTTGCAAGGCTATCCAGCAGTCATCGGCAGAGCTGGGGTGGGACCCAAGGCAGCCTACTCTGGATCTCAGATGTTACAGCTCTCTCTAATCTCTCATGCCATAAAAGGCAGGAGAGTTCAGAAGAGTGTGTACTTACTCTCCTGGTTAACTAGGAACGAGAAAACCTATCAACTAATCTTGAAGGCAGGTGTGGCCATGAGAGACAAGAGCAGAGCCCTGAATTTGAAGAAAAATGAGTGGTTCAAACTGGCTGGACACAGGACGGGTGGAAGGGATGCGCCCTTGGTGGCCTTCAGTGAGTCAGAGTTTTACTCTGTGGTCAGTGGCAAAGCCGGGCTTGGTAAAGGTAACCGTGGGAATACCACGCCAGAGGAACCATGGGGAGACCCAGTCCTGGGTTGTTGACGTTAAGCCCAGAATCTTGCCCTATTTATCTTTGCATTCCTAGCACCATGTGATAGGTATGGCTCAATAAATTTATGTTCAAATGAAATTTAAGAAAGGGGCAGTGGCAATAAGTGATTGGAAAGAGAAGAAGGATCCAAGATGTAAACCTGTCAGTAATTAAACAGACATTGGAGGCGAAGTGTCAACAGAGTATGAGATCTAGGGTGTAGGTAAGCAAGAGGCAGAGTAAAGACACAGACCCAGAAGGAATAGAAGAAAGCACAGGAAACAGAAAGAAAGGAACTACTGTCCTTATGATATAATTTTAGAAAAATAAGAAATAATGCTCTTGAGACCAAATGTTCCATAACCAATGCTTTGTTCTGAAAGAAGAAAGTGAGGCAAATGGTCTTCCAACCATTTCTTGTTAAAATATTGAGAAACTGAAGGAGATTCTAAAGTTCTACAATTTATTAAGGGGAAAGGGAACAGTTACACAGTACAAGGGCCACAAACCTGGGCCTGGGCTGAGGAGAGCTCTGATGTAAGTAAATTCTCGTTAGGGCCTAACAAGCTGAAGTGAGGAAAAGCCGTCGTTGTCAGCAAAGACTGCACAGCAGATAGCCTTCCTATATTGGGTGCTCAGAAAAACTTGTCTGCTTGGGTCTTGTTTAATTTATCTGGTTCTGTTTGTTCTAATCTTAGGGCTACCAGGCAAGACCTGGCCCGTGAGAAGTCAGGAGTAGAGGCCATGAGAGAAGAAACACTTGGAGTCAGAGGCTGACACCGCCAGTAGCAGAATAAGAACCAGTACTGAACAGCTTTCCAGTTAAGTGAGCTTAGACAGATCCAGATACTGCCTTTACCAGATCGCTAACCTAAGTGGCTCCCTAATGCTTGCCCCTCTTCTGGATGACCATTCCACATCTCCAGGCTCCTCAACTTGCCCTCCCCTCCTTCCTCATCTTAAGTGTCACTGACCACTCTGCTTCCAGTTTTCTGGTAATTCCCCTAAGCTCCTCCTCCCCCCTTCTCCTCCTCTGGGCCCACAGACACCTTCTCTCTTGCTTCAATGGAAGCATCTCCTGGTGATGGCCACTTCCTCCACCTGGGCACTAGACTGACCCTGGCAGTTCTCATTCCTCCTGCACCACTAAGCTTAGATGACGTAATGTATACATCCAGTACTTTGCCTGCCACAGAGTGAACACTATATGAATTTATTACTTATTAATATGAAAATATTCCTGCATGCTGGATATTTCCTACCTATATACAAACATGGTGTTATTTTCTCCAACTCTAAAACAAAACCAGATCTCCAATTCCATTCTATCTCCCCTAGCAGGTACTGCCCAGCGCCTCCCCTTTTCACTAAGACTTCTCTTAGCAATGCTTCCACTTGGGTGCCCGCTTTCCTGGCCATTCTCTCTTGGACCTGACGCAAGCGAGCGCTGATCCTCCTCACTCTGGCGGCAGCAGTGATCACCAGCGACTGCCATGGTGCTCAGTACATACCTTGCTTTCTTATTTCCCATAGATGTGATGGCACTGATGGCTCCTCCTCCTCTTCGGCTGCACTGACCTCCATGGCAACACGGGGTCCCATCCTCCTCCCTCCCTAGCTGCTTGTTTTCAGCCCTACTTGATACCTCTTAACTCCTGACCACTTTACAATGGGCAGTTCATGGCCTATTTCCTGAATCTCTTCACTGTCTACCTACACTTGTTACCTTGGTGAGTTCACTAGTCTCATGGCTTCACACTGACAAGTCCCAAGTTTCTATTTTCAATCTAGACCTCTCCTTGACCTTGAGACACATGTATCCAACTGTCTATACAACATTTCTATTCACATATTCCATCTGCACTTCAAGTATGTTCAAAATTGAGCCTCTCCTCAAACACTCCTCCAGCAGCCCTCCCGCTCTGTGCTGGTGGCAATTCCAATCTTTTCAGTGCTCAAGACTCAAACCTTGGTGTCATCTGTAGCTCTTCTTTTTCTTTCCCAATTCACATCTAACCCATCAGCATATCTTATTGGCTCTACCTTCAACACATTCCCAGAACCTGCCTGTTCTTATCCACTATCGCATCCACCGCTGCCTCTGTAGGGCCTGCCACCAATGCCTCCCACCTGGACTGCAGTCGTGGCTCCTATGGGGTCTGCTACTTCTGCCCCACCCCTCTTCAGTCTGCTTTAACACACAGACCACGCTAATTCTGTAGAGAGTAAGCTGAATCCTATTAATCCTTTGCACAGTCCTCCCAGCGGCTTCTCAACAAAGAGTAAAATCTAAGGTCCTTACAAGATCCTTAAAACAAACTATAAGACCTGGCGCCCTGCTTTGTCTTTGGACTCATCTTCACCTACACTCCCATGCTCTGGCTCCAGTCAGACCAGGCCCCTCTAGAGCCTCAACCTTGCAGGCACACTTCATCTCAGGACCTCAGTCTTGCTGCCTATCTCCTCCTCCTGGGATGCTCTTTCCTCAGACACCCCATAAACGGATCCCCACTTCTTTTTTAGGCATTGATTCAATGTCACCATTTTAATGAGGCCCTCCCTAACTCACCTTTATATACTGTACCCTTTCTGATCTTTTCTATGCTCCTTCCCTTCTCTCCTCTCCACATTGATATTTATCCTGTTCAACATCCTATATTTTACTTATCCGGGTCTCCTCACCCCACATAAAAATTTAAGTTACACAAAGATAAGGACTATTGTCTGCCTGTTCACTGCTGTACCTGCATCACCAAAAGCAATGCCTAGTATTTAGCAGGCTGAAAAAAAATCAATAAAGATATTTTCTGAATGAACTGAATCAAAAGATGAGGCCAAACTAGAGAATGTGGTTGACATGTGCCAACAACTGTGCTCTAGTTAGGACTCTCCTGAGCTGATTCCCCACCTCCAACCCCAACATCTATTGGCATCAACCTTCTCTAGAAAAAACTTAAGACACTATTAACAGGGAACAAGCTCAGCCTGAGGACAGGCCCCTCTACAGGAGAAAGGGACGAGTAAAGCTCAGGTCTCTTCTTCCCAGTCCCCACCATCAGCTCAGCATCCTCTCCTCCTTGGCCTGGACCATTTCCCACTCCTACTCCACTTTTTACATTTTGGGGGGAGAACTAGAAGGAGAGGGGAAGCCCACAGCGTCTTGGAGAATCAATGTTCCTCTTCTTGGTGAACTTGAAGGGTGAGAGAAGCATCTCCCCATGCCAATGTTCTTAGCACCTTGATCTAGTCACCTGTCTGGCTGAACGTGGTGGAGCCACATCTGGTCATTCTTCTAAGGGGAATCAGAGTGGTGAGCAGAAGCACCCGAAGCCTGGCACTTATCCCTCCTAGAAACCAGCTCATGGGAAAGAGAGGCTAAAGGGATTAGGGGCTCACAAATCAGAAGGGTACTCACTTTCAAGTTACACACCCTGTGGACAGAGCAGACCTGCATATGATTAATTCCAAGGACATTAGATTAACATCCTCCTACTCTATTATTTTGATTTAATGGAAACCCAGCTCAGTGAAATTGAAAAGGTCTAAAGGTTAATTTGATAAAGCTTATTACTCAATTAAAAGGTGATGTTCCTTTAGGATACACTATTTATATACACACACACTAACCTTTTAAATTAGAAATTGACAGTATTATTCTTTCAGTGGCAACAACAGAAACCAAGAAAGTTTTTCTCCTAATTGGTATGTTTTGTTGCTAGAATATTGTGGAAAAGGTACATCTACTAGAACTGGAGAAACTATTTTTAATTAAGATCATTCAGAGATCCAGCCAGAGGCTACCTACCAGAGGCATGCTGTTCTGCTCTAGTAAAATGTCATTATTAAAAAAAATTAAATGGGTCAATGAAGTCTGAGCTCTACATTCTGGAAAAAATTATAGCTTCCTAATTATGTCAAACTAACAAAGGCTCATAGGTCTGAAGGCAATATTTCTACACATACTCTTTCAATTCCAGGATTATACTCCAATATAAAATGTTCCTAGGAGCAGGTCAAGGCCAGCACATTATATTGGGAGGGAGAGGCACTGAAAAAGAAAGGCTGCAAACAGTCTGTCACCTGAGGGAGGGAGAGCCTGATGGGAGGTGAGGTGGTGGCCTCTCTCCCTCTGGAGGGGACGGGTCAGCAGTCGGGTGTTTCTGGTGCTTCTGCATGGATCAGCTTCCCCTCTCTCCTCACCTCTCCCCAGTAGGAGCAGCAGGAACTTCTCTAATTGGTGCTCAGGCTAGAGGAACCGGACACACACCTAGCCACCACTCCCTTCTCTCTGCTGCCGCCTGTGGGCAGCAGAGATTCTGCCCCGTCCCTCTGTCAAGATGCCACAAAGGGGCTTGGCCTGCTGTCTGGGTTCCAGGAACTATGACTGTTCAGTAGTACCAAGAGCTGAGCGGGTCTGTCCCTGGTTTAGAAGTGAGGATCACAAGGCCACCCATCTGCAGACCTCAGACGTTCAACCAATGCTGAAGCTGATAAAGATGTTGTTCTCCCTCATCTCTGACAAAGCTGATGTCCCTAGTGTGACTCTCGCATCCTCAGTCCTTCCCTCCTCCCTCCTCTATTTCTCTGCATCACCCCACCCCACAGGGAACAGGTAGGTTTTGTTCTGTTCAATAACCCCCCTCCTCAAGTACATGGTAGTCAGATGGGGTTCCAGCTCAGTTACATTCATCAAGGGAGTTCCATGTGCCAGGAGCTCTCTCACACACGCCTCATCCAGTCCTCACACTATCCACGATTTACCAGAAAGAAAACAAGCACAAAGGTGTTGAGCTGTACTCACTCATATGACTAACACATGACAGAAGTGAGGCTGGAACTTAAGGTGCGACTGCCCCAAAGCCCATGCTCTTTAAAAGGGACCAAAGCCAGAGTAGAAGTGGAACTCACAGTGCATGGATTGATAACGAAACGTAGTATCAAAAAAAAAAAAAAAAAAGTGCAAAAGACTGACTTTCTACAACACGGCCATGGACTGGTCAAGAGGAAGAAGGCTTTAGGAATTGAGAGATCCACGTGATGCTCAAAGATGGTAAGTGAGGTGCTTAAGCCACATAGCAAGGAGTGGCAGAGCTGGGACTGGTCCCTTCTGGTCCAGAGCCACAGCTGTTGCTACTGCATCTGGAAAAGGGGAGGTTTAGGCCCTTGACCAGCTGGACTGAGACATTAGAACACTGAAAAACAGTGTGAAGGAGCAGAGCTCTGGGTTTAAGGGTGTCTGCCTCAACACCGCTGCAGTTATGAAGGGCACAGTGGTGCACGCCTGTAATTCCAGCGGCTTAGAGGATCTTAAATGCAAAACCAGCCTCAGCAACTTAGAGAGGCCCTGTTTCAAAATAAAAAATAAAAAAATAAAAAAAGGTGTGGGGGTGTGGTTCAGTGGTTAAGCACTGCTAGGTTCAATCCCTGGCACCAAATAACTAACAAACAACTAGCACAGTTGCAGAATCATACCCTGATATAATTATACTGTTTTTCCTCCTCTAAATTTCAATTATATTGTCTCCTCTGAACCTCTTAAGTACTCCTAGTGATTCTCACTCCCCTTGTTGGCCCATTTTCTAAAAAGGGCCAGATATAGACACGTCAGACTTTGTGGGCCTTATGTCTGCACAGCTATGCAACTTTGTAGTTGTGGCTCAAAGTAGTCACAGATAACATGCAAATGAATGGGCTGGTTATGTGCCAATAAAACACTACATGGATATTGAAATTTGAATTTCATACAACTTCTGTGTGGTAAAGTCTGAGTATTATTTTTTTTTTCCAACCATTTAACAAAACGAGGCTATTCTCAGCTGATAGGCTGCACAGACACAGGCAGGGCTGGGCCTGGTGTGGCTGCCCCTTGCTGACCTCTGCTTAGAGGAAGACACTGCTGTTGGAAGATCAAATGGTTCTCTTAGATTCGAACAGCTTTCAAGAGGTGTGTCTTGAGCTAAGCCAACATTCACAGCATTCACCCTGCTTGATGCCTTTTCAAGGCAAAGGGAAGTTAATAATGGACTTGTATAAAAGGTCTCTACAACTGCATCTTTAACTTGTCAGGTACTAAAAAAAGGAGCTAGAAATTGACAGCTCCATACCAGTTCTGTAAAGTTTCCCAAAATCATTGTAGCTTCCATTTTAATGGCCTATCAAATTAGTATTTAATACACATACACATGTTTAGAAATAAAATTTACACTGCCATCTAGCGTTAAACAAATCTTTTAACTAAGAAGTTAAATATGAGGTTTACTTGGTTCTGTGCATCAGAATAATTGTTTTAGTGTGTTCCAAAACAACACAAATGAAAACTGCCTATGTGAAATTTAAGTAGACAAAGTATCAAGGCTTATTTAAAATTCACCTGGGGGAATGGGGATGTAGCTCAGTGGTAGACCACTTGCCTGTCATGTGCGAGGCTCTGGGCCTGATTCCCAGTACTGCAAAAACTAAAAATAAATAAAAATAAAATATGCCTAGGATATATTATTTTCTCTGTTGGAGACTTTATATGAAGCATTTCCATTTTTGCATCTACTGATGAAGTTAGAAAATGCAGAGATTTATTTTTATTTTCAAATTTTGTAAAAGAAAGGTTTCTTTTTTTTAAAAAACTTTATTTTATTAGTTTACTTTTTTATGTGTGCCAAGGATCAAATCCAGTGCCTCACATGTGCTAGGCAAGTGCTCTACCACTGAGCCACAACCCCAGCCCCAAAAGAAAGGTTTATGAAGTACAAAATACACTTTGTTTCATAAAGATGAAATCCTAAAGAGATGCTCCTAATGATGTCGTCTCCTGTGTCAAACCCACTCTTCCACTACTCCACATGACATATCTGGAAAAGAGTTCCGAGTTGAGATGCTGCACAGCAACCAGGAGGAAGGTGGCCGAGGGGAGAGCTGGGATAGGGCCCCTCACTGCAACACTGGGTGCACGTGGAGACCTGGACTCTACCCCAGAAGCCATTGTGGAAGTAGTGGTCAAAAGGCTTTCTCTTTAAAAATCAACCTCATCTTTCCAAATGGTGTTTTAGGAGGTTCACATCATTACTCCATCTGTTCAATAAAGAGTCACTGAGTGGGGAACTGTCTTTCACATCTCTATATTTCACAAGAGGGCAGACACTTCTCCACAGGCCTGTGCACGGGCTACCTTGAACTAAATTCCCTTCCTTCCTTTGGCTCCTGGGATAACTCCCTCTCCTCTATACCTCAGCACACGTACTGCTTCTTCAAGGACCCTTTCCCTGACAAGGCTGAATCCTCAAAGTCATTCCTCTCCTCTATTTTTGCAGTACCTGTCCTATCTGCAGTGCTGCCCGTATGTATGAAACCTTTCACAGCTCTGTGAAAGTAAAGGAGCACCATGTTTGTCTGTGCTCACTATTTTATATTTCATGCCTAGCATGGTGTGTGGCATAGGATAGATAGTAAAGACCTACAGGATGAATGAAACGATGAATCAATCAATCAATGATCAAACCTCAACACTATCAAACACACAGATGAATAAGAGTACCTCACTCAAGAAGTGTGGTAGAAGAGAACATAGAGAAATAACTCTTTAACCAGGCACATGAGAGAAGCAGCCTAAGAAAAGTACAGAAAAAGAGCTGCCAGAATTCAGAGGCAGGGGAGACAGCTTTCAGATAGGAAGGAAGAGCCCAGGAAGCTCTGGGAGAAGGTGGTGGTTAGAAGTGAGCCTTCAGGATGGAGCAGGTGGATGCGTGAGATGCATGCAGTGGAGCAAAGAGCAACAGGCAGACGAACAGACGGTGTGAGCGAAGGCCTGGAGGCGGAACCGGCGCCTCTGAATGCAGCCCCAGGAGGAGAGGATAGACATGTGGGCCAGGTCATAAAGTGCTGCTTATCTGAGAAGTATGGAAGTGTCTGCAGGCAAAGAGAAGAGCTCTGAGGTGGGGATCTGAATGACCATGTCTGTGATGATGACTGCAGCTGTGCCTTCAGGACAGACAGGGAGAGGGAGGGACAAGGAGCAGGAGTTCACAACAGATGAGGCCAATCACAAAGACTGCACTAAAGCACTCTAGAGGGAATGGAAGGAAGTGGACAGAGCTACACGTGGAGGTGGACTGCCCACATGTGCTTATAGGTAAGACAGTGGCACTGTGGAACTGAAGGAGCCCGTGGCTATGCCATGCTGGAAGGCACAGTGGCAGAGGACACGATGAAGAAGGGTAAGAATGTAGTGGTGAAGGGCCTGGCTCTGCCTGACCACTGAGCCTTGGCTCAGCAGCTGCCAGCTGTGTGGGCTTCAGCAGCTCCCTTCATGTCTGCGTTTCAGTTTCCTTCCCGTCAAACAGGCTCAATGACAATGTCTCCCCTCTCAGGGCTGATGTGAGGACCAAATGAGATGAAATACTATTAGTGCTTAGCATAGTATCTAATACACAGTAAACACTCAGAAGGGACAGAGAGGGGCTGAGTATGTTGGTAGGTAGGTAGACACATAGACAGTGACAGGGTCTGTTTTTGTAACGCAAAGGAGAAATAGGACAAAAGGGTCAAACACAGAGCTCTGGAGTTCTTTTAGGAAAAGATGGAAGGACAAAGAGGCAAAATAATGGAGTAGTCAGAGGAGCCCCCCAATACAGTGGGTCCTCCCCCATATTTGTATATGCATTCACATAGGACTCAACCAGCTGCGCACTGAAAACATCCAGATAAAAATAAGGGCAGCTGTAGAGCTCTTGGTCATTCCTTACACAATACACTATAACAACTATTTGCATATCAATTTACATTGTATGAGGCACCATCCATAATCTAGAGATAACCTAAAGTAAACAGAAGGATGTGGGTAGGTCATAAGCAAATTCTATGCTGTCCCACATAAGGGCCTAGAAGCAATCTCTTGCTGACATGGATGGACAAGCTATGGGGTAATGGCAGTGAAGGGAATAAGGAATCTCACGGGACTGATGGTGGTAAGCAGGATCAAAGGCTGTAGCAAAGCGGAGAGCCGAAAAGGGCTGTTACGGTCTGCACCATCACTATCACTAGAGAGCAGTACATTTAAAATACAGATACTAATTCATACTTTATTTATCTCCAGTGGTGAAAACGAAGAGACCATCCAACACCAAATGTCAGCAAGGCTGCAGAGCAACTGCAGCCCTATGCACTGCAATGAGGGAGCAACACCACTTGGCAACTGGTAATTTATCTCAAAGCTAAGCACATACCTGCTGCGTGTAGGACCCAGCACTTTCACTCCCCATTATTTATTCCAAGGAAATGTGTACATACATCCACAAAAAGACTTGCAGAAGCTGCTCACACATAGCAGCTTATTCATAATAGCCTGAAACTAGAAACAATCCAATTTTCCCTGTTAGCAAATGGATAAACAAATTGTGGTAATTTCACACAATAGAATATTTCAAAAAATAACAATAATAAAAAAGAATAAACTACTGGTATTCTCAGTAGCATACTGTGTGAAAGAAGGTAGATATACCCAGAGTGTACTATATGACTCCACTTATGTGAAGTTTGAGAAAAAGCCACTGGCTTGGTGATTAGAAAGCATAGATGAGCTCTGGGAGAAAAAGCCTCAGAAAGTGATGAAGACCAAGCTCCACCTTTAGGATCAGGGAGGAGTGAATGGTGAGGAAGCAAAGGATCAGGTACCAAGGGTCAGTGACCTATAGCCAACAGGCCAGATCCAACCCACAGGCTTGGTTCTATACAGCCAGAGCTAAAAGCACTTTTTACATGTTTCTAAGGCTGTAGAAAAACAATAAACAAGACCAAAAAAGAAAACCAAGATGAATATGTGACAGTATATGTTACCCACCAAGCCTAATGCACTTCTTATCTGGCCTTTTACAGAAGGTTGGCTATCCCTGATGCAGAATTTCTCCCCATATCTGGCACTGGAGTGAAACCAAGTGACAGTGCACATGGCTTAAGGAGGAAGCAAGGTCAAGTGCATGAGCTGAAGGGAAGAAGAGAAAAGAGCCTGATCATCAAAACTAGAGGGGAATCAGGAATGCAGCAATGTTCCAGAAGCAGTAGAAATTATGAGATAAGGAACCCAAGTAGGACAGTTCCCTTAAAAGCAGGAGAGAAATATGTATGTACAGCAGGTGAAAAGAAGGGAGGGGGCAGAGAGGCAGGAGTGAGAAGTCCTACCAACAGTCCAAACTTCAGAGGAGCAGACTACCTCATGGGAGGCTATCCTGACCACTCTGGATATAAACCACCTGCCTTCCTCAGCAACCCCAGGTCCCATAATCTAACTCTATTCTATCTGTTCCACAGGACCTAGGTGCTCATCTTTGTCAACCCCCTAGAATGCAAGCTGCAGAGAAGCAGTATTTGTCTTTTTTATTCCGTTAAGTGCCTTAAGAATCTAGAATAGTACCAGGCACTGAGCATGTATTCAACAAATATTTGATTCATGAATTAGTTAATTTGCATAGGTTGAGATGGTAAGGCTGACACTGAGAACATTAACACAACTGACACTGTGGGCCAGATAATTCCTCCTTTGTCCTCCGACATTGCCAAGTGTCCCTCCAAATCACCTGTGGTTGAGAACCACTGGGCCCATAATGGACTTCACGTATTTGGTACCAGGGATTAAACACAGCGGGGCTTAACTACTGAGTCACATCCCCAGCCCATTTTTTATTTTGAGACAGGGTCTCACTAAGTTGCTTAGGGCCTCACTAAGTTGCTGAGGCTGGCTCTGAACTTGTGATCCTCCTGCCTCAGCTTCCTTAGTCGCTGGGATTACAGGCGTGTGCCACCACACTGGGCTCATCATGGACTTTAGCAGGACCATGAGGGGTTCATTCATTCATTCATTCATTCACTCACTCACTGATATATGTTCAGTGAGTACCAAGTATGGGTGAGGCACTATGGAAACAAGAATAAAAAGCTGACAAGGTCTCCAGTCTCATGAAACTTAAAAATTGTACACAAAGATAGCAAACTATATTATTATTACTGAATAATCACAAATCATGCTTTGTTATGAAAAAAACAAGGTACAGAAACAAACAAAAACTCCCAGACTTATTTTATAAAAGGTAGTCCAAGACGACCTCCCAGAAGACACAGCATTAAAGCTGAGCATTAATGTTTGAAAAAAGACCACCATGGGAAGAGGAAGAACACCAGCTGCCTGTGCCCACAGCAGGAACAGGCAGGGAGACTTCCAGGAAGGCTGGCATGTGGCATGCTAGGCACCACAGCAGGAGCAGGGTGCGAAAAGAGACAAGAAGAGGCAAGGCCATAGTGTGGAGGCTGCTGCTGACACTGAGAGCAGCAGGGTATCCATGCTGGGTCTCCTCAGAGGATGATGTAATCCAGGGGACATTTTCAAAAGGTGATGGCTGCCAAGTAGAAAGGGGACGTAGCCATGAGAGGAATGGACCATGAGTTACATTATAGGCCAAATAAAAGTACTTATCAGCCCTAAGAAAAGAAGGCCAAGGCAAAGTGGGCTTGTTGATGTCTCCAGCAAGAGTCAGAAGCCTGGGAGAAGGACAACGGAAGGAGGTCACAAGGACTGAGACTGGAAATGGCAAGAAAGGCCTGACCTAGTGAAATGTACGCAGGATAAAAATATGCTCACAAGGGTACCACCCAAACAACAAAGCCAGTATCACAGGCTGGGACAGCAAAGTACAGGCAAAGAGAGCCAAGCAAGAGCCTTGAAAAACCTTGTCCCTCCACAAGGTTCAGGTGATACAAATACATGTGCCCTCAGTTTTATGTACTGCTGTGGTAAGAAATCAGAGTATCATTTGCTAGGAGGTAATGGCACCCCTGGAAATACAAAGAGACCAGAAGATACTGCTGTTGTGAGATCACAACCATGGGGACACAGGCACAGCAGCACCCCGGCTGTGAGTTCTCTTCTGTTCTACAGATGTTCTTCCACTGCTATACTGATCTTCCTCATTACAGCTCTGAGTTGTCAAGTAAAAAGTGAAGACAAAAGCTTAAAAGGGCCGAGCATGGTGGCACGTGCTTGTAATCCTAGCAGCTCTGGAGGATGAGGCAGGAGGATCGCGAGTTCAAAGCCAGCCTCAGCAAAAGCAAGGCACTAAGCAACTCAGTGAGACCCTGTCTCTAAATAAAATACAAAATAAGGCTGGGGATGTTGCTCAGTGGTTGAGTGTCTCTGAGTTCAATCCCCAGTACCCCCAACCCCCCCAAAAAAAGGTTAAAAGGAACACAGGGACAGAAAAGAATACAGCCATCCAAGTCTGCCCCTACCTCACAAATGCACTTACCTGTAAGCATTAATGTAATCTTTCCTGTGTTCCAGAAGAAAATCTCTCAGTTTGCCAATATGAGAAATCTAAAATTAAAAAAGAAAGAAAGGAGTTCATACAGATAGATTACACTGTATGAAAATCAAATTAACAGAGAATGAAATGCAGCCTGCAGAGAATATGAAGCTATGAACTGAGCAATGTGAGTTTTAGTCATGCAGCCACTGACTTGCTAACATTCCTGGGCCCAGTCTCCTCTCTTATGAAAGGTTCCTCTACCTCTCATTGCTGTGATCTATGACACCAGAAACGGGTGATCCCTAAGGAATACAGAGACTAGCTGAGATAACTCTCGTCTAGTAACCAGACAGCAGGAACTATGCATCTTCTATCCATATGTAAGCACTGCCTCTCCCATGTGTTGCAGGAGATGGATTCTAAGGGTGAAGCTATAAGTGTGTGAGTAGGGCCCATGGTGCTGCAAGGTTAAAGAAAAGATCTGGGGGCATGATTATCCCTGTGCAGCAAATCTCTTGTCTTCCCTCTGATTTGCTCTTATGGATGAGCAACAAGACACCAAGCACAGGTACAAAGCTCTGTGCTCGTGCTAGCCAACTACGTCTGCAACAGAACCCCACTCTGAAGCCTCCACCATGCTCCATACTGTGTGTGGAGCTCAGAATTCAAAATTAAATAAAGGCAGGGAGAAACTGGGATCAGAGCTGCCAGGGACAGAAGTGTTTCCAGAAGGAGAGGGTGATGAACTGGAGGCCTGCTCTGTCCTCTGGCCACTGCTTGCTCCAGTCCCCACTCACATCCTCTGTACTCCTGCCAAACCCTCGTGCTTCAGCTTTGAAAGGCCTACTGAATTTTCATTTCTTCCACACATAAAGTTTTTCTGTCAAGGCCAACTCAAGCTAATTTTCACTTTGCTCTCAACTTAAAAGGACTTCTACATACCACCCACTTGGCACACTCAATTACATGCATTTACATACTCTGACTTCACTTTTACACATGTACGTCTCTTGGGACATTATAAACTCTGCAAGGAGGGACTGCACAGTGTTCCCTGCAATTCTAGGCACAAGAACAGAAGGTGATCAATAAATATTTATGGAATGAGAATATGTCTAAATATAAAATAGCATTTATCACAAAAGAAACACTTTCAGATCTTCTAGAGATAGGCTGAACTTGCATGGGTTAAGTTTCCTGCATGGTCTAGACTATTTATTATAAATGCAGTTCAGACAGGTACCCTAAGACACTTAAGAATATGGACCAAAGAAAAAACACGCATGATTAAAATATTTTGTGCTTATGTAATAGATAAACAATATGCCATTTCTTTTCTTCCCCAAAGCCCTGCTGTGCATGCTGATTATCCTGGTCTCACCAGCCAGTGCGGAAAGGCCAGCCTCATAGAAGTTAACTGACTTGTTCAAGCTCATACATTCAGTGACAGAGCTTGAATTCAAGCTCAGGACTGTACCAGCTGCCTTCTTCACAGTCCTGCTCCTAGTTTCCATTTAAGCTGTATCATGGAATCTCATTTCCTAAGTTTGTCTGGAAAAAAATTTAAGAGATGTGCAAGCAATGTCTTACTACACTACATACAGCTTCCATCAAGTGACTCTCCTATTTAAAAACCTTCAATGGTTTCTATCCCCTTTCCTACAACCCCTGCTACCAGGGCTCAAAAATTCTTTAGGGGCCACTATTAGGGGGCAGGTAAACCACATAAAGGACTGAGCAAGGGAAGCAGGTGGGTAGGAAACATGGGGTGAGGTCTGCTTTCCAAATGTGCAGCAAAGAAGCAATTCTGCTGGATGACTTGCTAAAGGGCCGCTGAGGCCTAACCTCAAGGCTTAACTAATGGCAGCAAGTCCACTCCCAGCCCCAGCACTGAAGTCCTATGGGGAGCCGTCCCTGGGCTATGTGTGGACTGTGTTGCACGTTGTAGCCTAGTGAGGGGATAAGTCTGGCACTGGAAACTTCCCATGGCACCCCCTCAGGGATAGACCACCTGATGCAAGTGAACCTCCCCCTCAAGCATTGCCAAAAATCCCACACAGCACCAGAGATGGGTGTGACTTGCCCAGATGCCAATCAACCTGCTGACTGCAAGACATCATGAAGCAAGACTCTGCCCTTGAAACTTTATCCCTGCCTTTGATGTACCCCTTAAATAAACCACTGGAGCCATCTTTCCTTTGTCTAGTTCCAGCTCTTGTGTGGACTGGATGTACCAGGGGCTCTGCTTTTATAAATATATTTCTGGCTTTTTGTGTTTTGTTCTTCACTAATTATTTTAGACTTTAAGTTTTCAGGTGGCTTACACCCTCCTCAGCAGGAAGAAGAACACCCCAATGAGACACTGGCTGTCGCCCCCATTAAAGGCCCTTCACAGTTGGGTCCCAAAGTTCCCAGTGGTCTTGGCCCTGCCACGCTCCCTGCCAGACTCCAGGGTCCAGGTTCTAGGCTCCCGACTCTTGCACACTGGAGTGGTTCTCCTCCCTGGGATAACCCATGTGCCTCCAGGGCAAACTCCTCTCCACACCCATGCCACTCCCAGCTACAGCCAGACCCCATTCCATGATAAAGCACTGCTAAGCACCAGTCTCAGCACCTAAAAGCTCCTAGAGGGAAAATCGTCCTCTCTCTCCCTAGACATTGTCAGGCAGAGTTCCTGGTACAGAGCAGAGCCTCCGAAACATTTACTAAGTGTTGAATAAACAGTGGACACAGAATAATCTCAGGAGGATTACACCTACTGTGAAAGGCAGAATAATGCTTTTTTGGCCTCCCCCTTTCCTGAAATATGTCCAACTCCTAATTCCTGGAAATTGACTATATTACATGGCAAAGAATATCAAGTAGCAGATGAATTAAGGCTGTTGGTCAGCTGACCTTAAAATAAATGACTGTCCTGGATTATCCAGGTAGCGAGGTAATCACAAGGGTCCTTAAATGTGGAAGAAGGAGGCAGAAGAGAGTCACAGTAACATGGCTCCAGATGCGGGGAGGGATAGGGGATGGATGCTCCCCAGAGTTCCCAGAAGAGAACACAGACCTGCTGAAACCCAGATTTTAGCACAGGGAGTCACGTTTTGGACATCTGAACTAAGGAAGTACAAGATAATAACTCTGCATTGTTTCAAGTCACAGGTTTATGATAATTTGTTACAGTGGCAATAAGAAACAAATACATCTATTTAGAGCCTTAATCACCCTAACAATATTTTTACGAGTCATAAAGCTTTCCATAAAATGTTTAAAAAGGTCCAAAGGAATCTACTACATGGCCAGATCAGCCGGCCTTTGCCCCTACTCCTCATTTTTGGCTAGTTTTGGTCTGCAAACTAGCAGACCAAATGGTGAAGGGATGAGTGCCAGGAACAAGAAGCCCCACGGCATCTGACACAAACACAATTGCAAGTGGTTTCAGTCAAAGTCTAGAAAATGTGATCCCAGCTTCAGGTGCTCTATAATGGCAGATTTTCATAAAATGAGTTTATTAAAAATAGAGTGAAGGATGTTTAGGATTACATGGAATTCTTGGTAAGTTAAGAGGTGTTAAGTAATTGCTGAGTTAATAATTATATCAGTACAATGACTCAAACTTAATTAAGTATGCTGTATAAAATGATATTTTAATGCCAAGAATGAAAATAAACATAGGACCACTAAGATTTCTTTAGACATTTGAGAGCTCTGAATTTGTATTAAATTCCTAAAATCATATACCAAAAAAACAACAAATCAATAACAAAAAAGCATCATATAATAGTTATCTTTATAAAACAGAATATGACAGTTTAATCACATACTATTTTCACCTTTACAGAGATTCTTAGCTAAGTTCTGATCTGTTTACTGTTAGGCTTAGACCTATTTTTTAGAATGAACTGCCAAGGACACCATATGATATTTCACACAATTTTGATAAGCCCCTTACAAATTCTGACTTTTAGAGTGGCTGAACACTTGTATGCTTTGATTTTTAATGATTCCACATGCAGTACTAATTTTGAGTCACATGATAAAGTAGGAATACACATACACTTAAAAGAAAATGCCTCTTTTAAAAGGAGAAAAAACATTCCAGTGTGAAGTTTGGGAAGGGGATCAGAGAAAAAGAAATCACATTTGTCCTTTAAAACTAAACTAGTGTTCTTACAATTGTGATGCCAGAGATGGAGAAAAAGGAAGGACGATCGGTGAACCCTTGGTGGGACCAGGCAGCTGATGAGATGCCAGGGCTAAGGACAGGGAGTGCTCATAGCAGAGGGACACCCATTTCACTGCTGTGTACCTTTGCGCTACTCTCCTTCTGCCTAGAGAGCTGACCCCACTCCTTCAAGAGAACCCCTGCTCATCCCTCCAGGTTCACTTAAGTGCCACCTCCTCCTAAAAGCTTCTTGAACACCTCCCTTTTTGGCAGATACCTGTTCACACTGTCCAGATTACTGTGACCCCCAGCAGACTTTAGTTCAGCTCCTGAGGTCATAATCTCTGTCCCATACAGTTTTGTATTCCCTACAGTGCCTAAGTGCTAAAAAGAGAGAGAGAGAGAGCGAGAGAGCGCGAGAGAGAGAGAAGGGGAGGGGAGGGGAGGGGAGGAAAGAACCCAACAGAAAGGCCTCAAGATCTGATAGACCCTGATACACTATTGGGATCAAAAAGATCTGAAAGGTACTGCACATTCTATACCCAGATACCTGAGTGAACAGCAATTGAAGAGGAACAAGACACCTATTTGTGTAAACAAGTAGTTCTCCCCAAATTGCAAGGGATGTTCAGAAGGTACCACTAGCCCATGTAGAATCTACTGAGACCACTGTCTAATGTGCTTCACAAAGCGATCATGTGCCCCACAAAGTGGACCACTTTCCACCCAAGTCTGCTATGAAAAAGGGCTTTCATCACAGCTATGGTTTGATGGCACTGCCATGTGCTATTAACTATGTCAACACTAGAGGATGGGTACAAAGACTAGAGAATCCTATACTTCTAACACGAACTGTAGTTTAAGATAAAAATTCAACTGTAGCTAAAAGAGAAAAGTAAAAAGGGAAGGGAATGAAGTATTTATTTTACATCTCCCATGCCAGTCACTGTTGAGTGGGTTGTTTCACTTCATTCTGACCGTGACCTGCAGAAACAGACCAGTTTCTTAGTGGAAAGGAACCTAACCCTTGAGAGGTGAGAGGACTGACGGAGCTAGAACTAGCCCCTACCTGTGCTGAGCTGGCTGGGCTCTCTCAGTGCCAGCATTAATGATATGCTCGTGTTTTCTAGTTTCCTTTGGTATTAAAGTCATTTTAATGCCTGCTGGGTATCATAGTCATTTCACTGGTCAAAGAATTTTCTACTTAAGATTTAATGATATTAAGAAATTATGATGAATTTTCATTTAGGTGCGAAAAAGGTATTATATGACTACGTTTTTATTTATCTTTTTGGCTTTAAATTCCTTCTCGAGATAAGTACTGAACAATTTACAAATGAAATCATATAATAACTGAGATTTGTTTCAACATAAGATGGGAATGCAACAAATGAAACAGGATCAGCTGTTTCAGTAGTGAAGTCACTGAAGATGGGCACATGTGTACGTGGAGGTTCCTTACACTACTCTGCCTACTGTAATGAATACTTGAAATTAATAAATACTTGAAATTTTCCATAACAAAACACTATTTTTCAAAATCATCCATGTAGAACCTTTTTACTTCTAACACTTTTAGTCATTTTGAGGCATAGATTTTCTGCTACGAAACTAGTAATAATCCATACTTAAACCAACAACTAAATTCCAACAACCTCTAGTTACTTTATTTCTATGTACTTGCAATCTTCTCTTACATTCTATGAAACGGGATCAATGTCACTTTAAAAAATCAGTGACAACAAAACCTTTGGTTAGTTTAATCTGAGGCTGACAGAGTTTCTAGAGCTCTGCATGCATTAGCTCATCTACTTCTTCCCACAACCCCAGGGAGGTAGTAATGTTATCCTATCTATTCCACACGTGAGAATACTGAGTCAAAGAAGAGTCCCTTGCTTGGGCACCCTGAGTTGAAGTCTGCATTGAAGCCAGGCAGTCCAAGTACCAGGCTTGAGTTCTCCAGTGCTATATTCATAAGGAACACGACTAGGATCTGGGGAAACCAGTCCACATAAGCAATTCCAGGCTGCTTTCTTACCCCAGCACCTATAGCCAGCCATGCCTTATACACATGATTTACCCACAGAGATCACTGCTCACCAAGGACCAGCCGCAAGTATGCCAGGCAGTGCATAAATTGCTCCACACATACACGATCATTCCTACCTCTCATAACAATTTCACATCTTAGACATTACCCTCCATACTACTTAGAAACTGAGGTCCACACAGGTCACAAGGTCAATAAGTGGGCAGAACTGGGACTGCAGGTCTAGGTGACTTAAGAGCAATGTTACTTATTCTATACTATGCCATCTAAAGACTAATACACTACTCATATTTTACCTACCTAAATTTGAGGTTTTTTTTTTTTCCCACAGAAATATAAGCTGGGTTTCATATGGGAGTATTTCTGTATGTTGATTTTTTAAAAAATTCTTCTTTGCTTGCTTAGCATGTACAAGACCCTGGGTTCAATCCACAGCAAAAGAAAAAAAAAAAATTAAACTACAATGGATGTAGAAGGATCTGCAATAAAGGTATGTCTTCCTGACCAAAGCCATATTCTCCCAAAGTGGCTACCATTCCCTGTGTTTGCAACACAGACTCAGAATTGGCAAGGTCACAGGGATGCTGAGAAGGTCCACACAAAAAACAGGATGGCCAGAAAAACTGGCAGGACAACTATGACCAGTTCATTTTGAATATCAATCATCAAGTCACCTCAAAATGTGGTTTCAACATGTAAGGAAAGCCATATACAGAATTGGCTTTCCCACTACAGCTGATCTACATCCGTCCTTCATCCTGGGACTGAGTATAGGGCAGAGAAGAAATCCTGGGTAAAAGACTGTGTGGGGCTTGGGACACTCTGGGCCAAGAAGAGAAATTAGTAAGAAATACAGAGGGTTGGACAGAATTCCTGGGATGGGATCACTGCTGGGCCACTCCTAGTAGTAAGGAGTCCTGATGCCCTGTGTGGAAGGACCTGGGCTAGTCTTGTTCCTGGCCTATCTCCCAACTTTTCCTAACTCTTTCTCTTCCCGGAAAAAGGAGCTAGAGGACATTTGGAGAAGAGAATGAGCTGCTGTCCTTGCCCCTGCATCCCCGCCCTGTTCTCAGACCAGCCCACAGCACAGAGGATGTACTCGGGCCTGTAGTCCACCCATATCTGGCCAAAAATCAAAGACACTTGGCTTTTTTCTCCTCCTCCTGTACTTTTCTTTCAGGTAGTTCCATCACTAGGCTGGGAAGAAAGGGCTATATTTTACAAGCGCCCCTAAGTTTTGACAACTGAAATCTTGAGCAAACTGCTTAGTCTCCCTGGGTTTCACTATTAAAGGAAGGGGATAAAAAAAATTTTTTTTTTTAAAGTAGTAGTAGTAGCACAAGTTAATGTCAATTCCCTGTGCACCTTCTATGCAGCACACATCAACCTAAATGTTAGGCATCTACTGCCTCATGAATTCCTCCAAACCACCACAGAAAGTAGGTCCCACGCTCACTCCACTTTGGATGAGAATACACTGAGGTAACTAATGCATTACATACAAATTGTTCGAAATAAATGGAAGACTGCCTGACTCCCACAGCGTCTGTGTGCCTCCAACCTCCACAGGTCTATCCATGGAGGTGACCCTGCCATTCAGCCTTAGCATGATCACATCTCTAAGGGCTGGTTTTACCAGAAGGCAGGATGTACTGAGATCAAACAGGTTCAGGTGAAAGGCAGCACAGAGCTGACGCCACACTAACCAAGTTAAACACTACTCTACAACTACAGGTTTTTATCCCTTCTCTTTCTGAAGATAAATCAAGTTCACTTTTAACTGGCTACATTTAAAAAAGCATCTAGATGCTGAAATTCTCCACAAATTGATTATAAAATACAAGCAAATTGATAATAAAACAGCAGCAATGTGGGCCCTTTATTAGATGCAAATGGCAGGGAGAAAAAAATGACTCTCATATTTTTGTCCTCACACACAGAGAGGTTCTAGTAGGAGAGTCCAAACAGAAACAAACACCCCACAGCGTACTTATGGGACATCCGATCACAAGGGTGCATCTGCTGTTGACAAGGACTCAACAGCAGGGACTAATGACATAGGCAGTTTCCCACAAACACACTGTTGGATGGGGATAAACCCAGGCAGAAAGGGGGCTAACCAAAGGTCTTGCCTAAAGCATGGACCATGTGATCTACTGTGTATACTGCATGACGTGCCTACTTAAAACAGAACGCACAGGAATTCACAGGACTGCTTGTTGAAACACTGATGGCTGTCTGGGTACATGATGTGGACACTGCTTTCTTAATACTTTTTGTACTTTAAAATTTTCCTACAATTAGTATTTATCATCTTTGTAATCAGAAATGTTTTAAAATAGGTAAATCTTCCCACACAGGTCTCCTCAGGGCCCCCAGGATCTACTTCCTGCTGCTTTCTCCAGATGCAAAGCCTTGCCACTGCTTAACCCTAGGCTTCTGATTTCTCCTGCTCATAAGACTCTGCTCAGGGCACACTCCAAAAGCCTTCACCATTTCTAGGCCAGGTTAAGGACCCTCCTGCAAGTGTACCGATTCCAGGGTGTCACAGTCTTACCTGAATTGTTTTCAGGTCTGATACTGCTGCTCAAGCATGCACCCAAAGTGATTCCTATATTTTTGTTTTTTGAGACAAGGTCTCGCTAAGTTGCCCAGGCTGGCCTCAAACTGGAGAACCTCCGATCTCAGCCTCCCTGGTAGCTGGGACTGCATGTGCTACTGCACCTGGCTCCTCAATAATTATTTAATGCTCCAGATGGATTTGATTTTCTTGCTCCTTCATGCACTGCTAAGACAGGAGACAGACTTCAAGCCTAGCAAATCAGCTGCACACCTCCCACGCTCCACTAGGTGGCAACGCAAGAATTCGAGCAGCAGCAATCAATAATAGAAGCTTGCTCGGAAATATCACCATTCCCCCCAAGGTTTTAACATTTCTCTGGCCCTTTCTTTTTGATCTAGAATCAAGGATTAATCAAGGTTAACTGTTCTGCACATGCTGAAGCTGAAATGACCTAGTTTTACACATCCTTGTGCACTTTGGATGGGCCCAGGAAGATTTAAAACCTTGCACTCTGGGCAGACTCGACACAAAGGGAGCTCCAGAGCAAGGCTGCCATCTGCCATCGCAGGCAGCAGGCCCAGCTCTGTTTATGTGTCACCCACACAACAGCCTGGCTAGCTGTTCCTCCAGGGGGACTTTGTAAATTATCCAAAGCAAGATAAACTGTAAAACAAAAGCCCTGTACAAAACGGTGGGATTCTTCTTAAAGAATGGCTGCATTTTAACTGTAGGGCGAGTTCAAAGCAGTTGACAAGTGTCCTTTGCTGATCACAGCAGTGGTCTGACTTGCAACCCCCTCCCCTTGCAGAGACGATAGGAATTCTGTTCTGCTGGCACTCACAACACTTCCAACAAAGACCTGATTGATCATGAAACACTAAGTATGATTTGCATAATTTGCCTCTGCAAGAAGCAAGCATTGTTCAAGATTAAAGAGACTCCAGTAGGTCCCTCTGGCATATTGTAAAAAGTTCCCTGTAACACAAAATCATTATTTTTTCATTCAATCAGTGGACACAGCTTGCTGCTCAGTTTAGTATGCAGCCAAAGGCACAGCCAGAACAACCACTGCTGTACAAACGTTTGCCAACTACTGATAAGCTGAAATGATTTTTCACAAGGATCATGTTCCTGAGTTTAATTTGAAGTCCACTAACTGCACTACAAATCCACCCCCTTCAGTCTTAATTGAAAAATGCATCAATACACATTACTAAAAGTCTGAATTAAAAAGTTCAGAACTAATGTACCTCTAGACCCTGCTGAAGTCATACTGGGGAGATGAGTCCTGTCCCTATGCAAGAGGACTCCCTGGGACCAGTCACCCACAGAGAGCCTGGCATGGATACACACATTCCACTGTGCTCTGGGCAGCCAGTTTGTTAGGAACTAATATATGAACCATTCCTTTCTTGTTCTTCTTTTCTTTCAACAATTGTTTAGCAAGCAAGTTCTATGGGCTGGGCCCTCAGTGAATGTGGAGCCAGGAGGAGTGGCAGTGGCAGGGGCTCTGGCTGGCCTGCTTTCAGTGATCACAAGCCTCTGCAGCTCTTCCACTCCCTCCTGAAGAACTAGCCCCCTTGTCTTCCAGAACACCACCCTCTGCAGCTTCTCTGTTCAACCTCTGCCTTCCTCCCTAGGTTTCTCTCCTATGTTAACCTCTGAATTTTCTTTTGCAGAGTTAACCCTTGACTCTTTCCTTTACACTTCCTTGCTGCTCCCCTCATTCCAATCCACAGCTTTGTTTGCCATGTCCATAAATATCCACCCAGCCCCCATCTCTCTCCCATGCTCTAGCTCCGTGCGCTAGACATGCCACGGTGGACCTCTCCAGTGTTTTGAAAGCAGCATGTCCTAGTGGGATACTAACATAACTCCTCACACTCCACTCTCTGGTGACCTCCATCCCTCCTATCCCCACTGCCTCAAAGACTTGATCTTCTCTTTCCAGATTCCCCAAGTCAGAAAATCAAATGTTTCAACTCTTCCTTCTTTTTCACCCACAGGCAGCCTTCTGCTCAGCAAGCCTCCTCCTTTCTGCCCCTGCACTCTGGTACCTGCTCCTCTGCCTGAGTGTCTTCTTTCCAACTTCCAACTTCTACTCCCAGGTGCAGAGCCCAAGGAGGTTCTAAAATGCAGGATCCTGGTTAATTTATACCCTGCTGCATGCAGTGTTCCAGGGCATGCTCTAAATGCCTGAAAAATGTTAGCTGAATACATAAAGTGCCTTATCCCATCAGTCTGGAAATCTTATTAAAAATACCACAAGAATACCTTGATCCAAGAACTGTAATAAATAGCTAAATAACCTGTTCCGCAATTTTGTTAAAAATCTATACTAATCTTATTGGACTGCCAGTCCAAGACTATAGCATGTTTTTAAAGAAACACAAAGAAAAACCATGTGCATGAAAGAAAGTCAATTTTTTGAATTCCACCCTTTTGTTCTAACTTTACAGAGTGCTGCATAGCAAGCAACAGGGCAGGTTAAACCCAGGCAACAAGGCTTAGTAACATGAGGTAGATGGATATGGTGGTCTGACATTAGCAACTTTCTAAAAACTTGAGAAGTACTGCTGTCTTTCTAATGCTAAGCTCCTATCCTCTTTAAGAAATTAAAAAGTTAGAAAAATTAGAGGCCGGGCACAGTGGCACACACCTGTAATCCCAGCATCTTGAGAAGCTGAAGTAGGAGGATCGCCAGTTCAAAGCCAGTCTCAGCAACTTAGTGAGACCCTGTCTCTAAATAAAATACAAAAGAGGGCTGGGGGTGTGGCTCAGTGGTTAAGTACTCCCTGGGTTAAATCCCTGATGTCAAAAAATAAAAAATAAGTAAAGAAGAAAAATTAAATCCTGGATTCTTAGTGTGATTAACAAGATGAAAGAACTCATGATTCAGTCTTAAAAGCTGAGCAGTCCAAGACAGTGCTTACATTTCTCATGAAGCTCAGTACAGCTTCCTTTTTAAAACTGGTGTAAGGTTCTTCAACCTGAAGAAAAAGCAAAACCTTATTATGCATTCAAACCCTCTCCTCTCTTCTTCCAGCCCCAACTTTCTCTTTATATTTTAATCTAATTGTATATTTGCATTCCCATTTTTCTTGTTCCCCAAACTGCATTTATTTGGCATTGTTCAACACATTCCCTGTATTTCCAGAGTCCTGTCTACTCCTAGTTTATGTGACCTTTTTTTTTGCCTAAAAAGGGCTGGAAGGCACATAGAGTAACAAGCAAGTGACTGGCTGTCCCCCTGCCTTGGTTCTCCAAACTCCTTCCAGTGGAAAATCAGCTCAACTAGTCACAGACACCCTAGCAGTCCATTTTAAAAATGTTTCCTCCACAAAAGTATCACGAGAGACTTTGAGAACTACCACCTTCTGGAATCAAATACTCTCTGCCCTACAGGCCTAAAAGCACACGATGAGGCTTTGCAGGTCCACACTAGTCAACAATCACTCCTGTCTCTTCTGTGTGTTTGGATGCCTTTCTTTCATTTGTCCATTTGATGACTGTGCCAGGCCCAGTATGGGTCAGGTGCTCTAAGGAGGTAATGGGGAACAGGGAAGAGGCGGAGTGAGAACAGGGCAGGTAGCTTGGTGCTGGGTCTGCCTTGGCTTCACACTGCTGTCCAGGTCCAGTCCAGGCCCTGCCTGGTCTCGAGCCTGTGTGTGGAGGGTGCACATACAAGGGATGAACTGCCCGGCTAAAACTGACCTGGGTTGGCTCCCAGCTGTACCACTACTGGTGACATGGCTTTGTGCCAGTTTCCTTAGCCTTTTCCAGCCTTGTCTCAGGTATAAGCTTGGGTCAATAAGGCTGCTGAAAGTGACTACAAGTTGTTAATGAGAGTGATATCTGCAAGGACTCTGACCCTGTGTCTGGTACAAGGTAGGTGCTCAGTCACTCTAACTTTTCTTCTTTATCCTTTTATCTCTGAGTCTCATCCATGAGGCAAGCTGTACCTTGTGGCAAGCTAAACTGCCAGATGATGACGAATGACAAAATTATAAGAAATTTAGTTATAGATAGAACAGCCTCTACTGTGTGAAATGAAATGAGAGCTCCCAAAAGTGGGTTTCATAAACAAGGAAACAGAACAAGAAAATCAAATGACCTGCTGGGTTAGCATCAGAATACTTTTAGGTCATTTTTCTAAAAGGGTTAAAGCAGAGGGGACTTCCTTATTATACTCAGATAGACTGAAATCTCCTATAGAAAAGAAAAACTCATCTGCCTTAAAGTCTCAGTTTGCTTATGTGGCATTAGCATGAGTGACTCCATGTTGGTTTGATCTGGTCTGTTGGAGCCTAGTGCAGAAGCTCAGGTAAAACCAATGGCCTCCCACAACTTTGATTAACAGAGTGTTACGGTGAACACCATGCACAACTCAAATGAAACTTGAAGCTCAAAGCATCTCGATGGTCCCATTGTAGGAACAGACAGCTGTTTGTTCGGTTATTTATCAAAGCAAGTGGATGGTTCGAGTTTAGGAGTTGAGAGAGAAAACGCATATTCTTAGACATTCAAGTCATTAGCAGTAAGGAAGATACGCTTACAAGAAGAGGCCCTGTGAAATAAAACTGGTAAAAGGAATAGGGTTCTCCAGGCCCGCTGCACCCTCACACCACAGCCTGCATGTGTTTAGTGGGCAATGGGTTCACTGCAAACAGGCACTTCTCTTCTGCCAAGCACAAGTTAACCTCCTCTGCACAGTCCTCTGCGTCTTTCCTCCAGCTCCCAATGCCTTTCTTTTTCCCAGTATGGGTCTCTACCCCACGGAATAGTCTTCTCATTCACTACATGCTTATTCTGGGATGACTGCTCATACTTGGAACTCCACAGGAGGCCTTTATCCCTTTTTCTCTCTTGAAATTAGAGTGGTAGATAGTCAGTGAGCAGGCAGGCAGGAAGCAAGAATGCCACCTCTAGGCACAGGGTGACTCCGAGCTGTTCTCTGGCTGTGCAGAGCTTTTTCATTCTCATGCTGTGAAGGTCAGATGGGGAAGATCCCCGAGATGCTTTTCAGCTCAGGAATTCCAAGATAATGTTTGATGTTTCAACATGAAAGCTCCTACAGGGAAACTCCATTGGCTTCTTTCTACTCCTGTTTATGCTTCCCAAGTTTTCAGCATGATCCGAAGGCCCCCGTGTACTTAAGCTTCTCACTTGTCAAGGCTCTCTGACCCGCAGCAATTCAGCTAGAGGACTTTGGAAAGTTTGATCATAAGAAATAAGTATTTTACAACTGTTCACATGTTGATAAGGAGGAGGATAAATAGACAATAAGACAATTACCTATACAATTCATAAAAGGCAACCAATTTGGAAATGCCATAAATGTTTCCTGGGTGAATATGCAACTGAATGATGGCAGCAACAGTGCTCACTCTGTGCCAGGAAGAGTTTTAAGGGCTTTTTAGCCAAGCACTCCATTTAACAGTCCTCATTATGACCTTACTGTTCCCATTTGGCAGACATGAGAAGCAAAGTAGCTGGCCCAATGTCTCACTAGTAAGGGGCAGCGCTGTGTATGACATCAGAGTCTACTACTCTCAGAGCCTGCATGCTTTACTTTTCCTTGCTCCTAAGTTTTCAGAACCTTGATAACAGGGGTGAGAGGAAAAACCTTTTCACTAATATTTGAGCTCGTCCATTTAAAATCTCAATTCTATTCTTAAAAATTATTTCTATATCTTTAAAAATAGTGTACAATTCAAACTCAAGTCCCACTCTCTAGAAGGGGTTATATTTATAATTTCTTAAATGGCACTATAGGAAGTCATGAACATCCAAAGTAGAGTTCCTGACCTTTTCATGGGGTGCAGGCGCCTCTGAGACTGATAGAATTATGAATCTGATCTCCTCCCTTAAAAAAAGAAAAAAGAAAGAAAATGACATCCACACAGACACAAGGAACTTTCTGCTCATCATTCTGAGCTTCAGAGGCTCTTGGCTCACTAGGGCTCAGGTTAAGAAATTCTGATTACAAATATGGCTCAACACACAAGCAAGCTTTCTATAATACGCTTTCTATAATACACAAGGACAAAATCAGCAGTGCAGCACTGAGGGCGGCTGGCAGAATCTGTGAAGCAACACTAACCAGCCACTCTAAGGGATGGGTGGGGGCAAGACAGTGCATGTGAGGACCACTCATATGTCTGCCTTTTAAAGCACACAGGGAAGAGGAGAGATGGAGTCAGGGGTCATGATAAATACTTAGTGTTCAACGTGTCAGGCACTGTATTAAGCCTGTACACGGATTGTCTTATTTAATTCTCACAACAAATCAGAAAATAGATGAGGAAACTCACCCAAGGTCATACAGCTAATAAATTGGAAAGTCAGGGTCCACAGTCTAGAATCGATTTCAGAATAAACTCCAGGGCTTGCTCTTAAAATTCTTCACTGTGTGCCTCCAAACTTGGGCTCTCTGAGGCTAAAGCTTGGGTTGAAGGACTGAAACAGGGAGGAATTACTGCATAGCCTTCTATTACCTACCACACCCCAAACTCACGAAAATGAATTCATCAATTTTAAAAAAGAATTTGCTAAGTGTCTTCTAAATTCTTCCAATCCATGGCCGAAAATACTAAGTAAATAAGCACAATTGTACATTCCAGGAATATGTTCACTCCCTTTTGTGGTGAAGAATTAAAAGAATTTTTTAAAAATTCTAAGTCCAAAAAGAACCATGTCATGCTCATTTTGGATTCCCCAAAACTGGCAGAGTTTCTAGCTCAACAAATGTCTAGGAACATTCAACAAAGGAATGAGTGATATATTTCATCAGGGATTTGTCATTCTAACATGAACATTAAGGAACAGGCATACCTAACCACTGGTGGTTATGAAGTGTTAAAGATTTTTAAAAATTAAAAAAATTTACATGAAACTTTTTCCACATAGGTTTTTGCAAAGGCACACATGCTCATAATAAGCAGCCAGCAATTTATGACCTACAGTTCACAGTCAGCAGTAACTCCACCTCCTCTGAGGCGAGTGCTTAGCAGGGCAGTATGAGGTTTGTGGGTAGTCTATCACCGAAGTTAAACACAAGCACTCAAAAACATGAAGCCCTCAAAGACTGAACATTGCCCCCACAGACAATATTTTTTCCTTTGAATTATAATATCAGATATAAGGAGGAAATGTTTTGTGAAGACAGCAAGGCCTAGTACCAGTGGGAAAGCCACAAATAAAGATGACACATCAAAACTGCTCCCAATCTCACTCTCGTGGAATCCTGACCCCCGGTTAAAATTATGTGCTAGGAGCAACACAAAAATGTGCTTCTTTGCAAGCCAAGTAGCAAGAGTTACACCAGTGCAGACCAATTTTCTAATCTTTTACCCACTGCGGCAAGTACAAGTCCCATTCACTAGGTGGTGCTCTCCACCACATCGTTCCTCCAAGAGCAGTACAGTATGTCAAAATGACAACAGCCTGGTTTTAAGATGATTTGTCTCTTGAGGATATACATTTGGTTTAAGTTTCCACTGCAAAGTTAAAGTTCTTAAGATAGGTCATGCAGATCAATTGCTCCTGTAATCTGAAACTCAAAAGAGCAAGTAATATCTAAACAAGGGGAGGGGTGGCCTGAGCTTACAAGGGTCTCTAAAAGCCAGGAGACAGTCTGCCTGGCTACCTCTAATCTCACCATCAAAACTGTTACCTTGTTCAGTTTCTGCTTCACATCAGCAAGAGAACAGCAAAAGCAACTGCAAGTGGTACAAAGGGAGGACAGACCTTCCACTTGCACACTGCTTGATAGATGCCAATAATTTACACTCAACAGAGCACACTGCTTTGATAACATTCAAGCCCAGAAGCAGAAGAATTCTGCTTCATTCAAACTTATTTTTTCTCTTTTAGTAAAAAACAAAAGCAAAAGAATGAATGTTCATTTTATCATGAAGCTCTAAGAAAAGGATTTGGTAACAAAATACACAGCCTTGCCTCCAAAGTCATCTCTTAACTGAGTGAATGAGAATAAAGTGCAGAGTACACTCGCCTCGACCAACCATACAAATGTTCAGATTCCAAGCAAAATCCACCATTCCCAGTCTGCACAAAAAGGGAAATATATTATATGATATATATACATACACATATATATATAAAGATCAATAAGATTTCTTTCTCTCATTATGGTCTCCTACGGAGTTAAAAAGCATGAAACTTTAAGTACTTCAGTGCAGGCAGGCACATAAGTACTTCAGTGCAGGCAGGCACGTGAAAATATTACTTCAAGGAATAAGTTACAAAACATTCTAACACCCACTTTGCTTAAAAAAAGAAAAAAGAAAATGTAAAACCCAGCAGTTTTTAGGATTTAAAGAAACTGTAGCAAATTACTAACAACTACACTTCACAAAATAAGGACTTGCCTGGTAAAAATTGTTGCTTATATGTTCAAAATAGCATACATTAATTAGTAACTAATAAAAAATACTTGCTAGGAAAAAAAAAATCTTGAAAAACAATTGTTAGGTCCTGAGAAGTATATTACAGACCTTGAATTTGAGAATCAAATTATACACTTTCACTATACTTTTAAGAATTATTATTTTACTTGGACACAAAATATTTTAAGGCCCATATTTGAATTTTATATTCAAAACTCAGTTTTAAAGCTTTGAAAGTAAACTGAGTGTATGTAATTTAAATTCTTTTGAACAGTTTTCAGATCATTTATTAGGTAAAGCATCTGAAACACCACATATATAAAAGTTTGCATTCATTATCATAGTAATGAATTTCACTTAAAATCATACATTAGTTTATATACAATAAAATTATCATCAAAATTTAACACTAACTGCCCCCCAACATAAACAACAAATACCCATACAGTTTTAAGGGACACACAGTTGTATACCAAAGAAAAGAAAGTTAAACTTTACGACTTTAGGAAATTCTTCAGAAGCTTTGCAACAGTCAGTATCTGATCAAATGTTAACATTACTATTTCAAATGCCTATGTGTAAAACTTGGTAAAGCAATATCTTCCTATACTTATAAGCAATTTCTACAATAGAGAAAACAGACAAATTTCATCAAGAATTGGAGCATAAGCAACTGAATGCCAATTTGCTAATATGAAGCCAATCTCAACAAATCTCACATTAAAAACAAAACAGATTAAGGTTTTTAAATTTAATTTTATCTAGATTCTATATGGTTATAAATTTTAATAATTAAACAAAACTAATTTTTTCCTCCATGCCCAAAAACAGAATTCCCATGTATTCTTGTTTTAAGAAAAAATTTTAAATTTTACTGAAAACTAAATATTTTGTTTTTTAAATGGAATCTATACGAATATGTGATTTCTGTGCTCAAAATTGGAAAAGGCCCTTGTTGGACACTCCTATAAAAAGCTCTCTAAAAGCAAAAACAACAACAAAAAATCATCCATGTTGAAAAATTCATATTTAGCCTTTATTTTAAATTACAGTCAAAGCCTTTGTTCCAAATCCACATAAAATACTGTTACTCTGAGAATAAGTTTTATAGAAAACATTATTAAACATTACATCTGACTTTAATAAGAGTTTCCCAATTTGCTTTTGCATGTTTATTATCAAACTCTAATCATGACTTTCCCAAACTTATTTATACTTTCACACAAACTTCCCCAAGTTTTCCCAACTTAAATAAAAACCCACAAAAACTGTGGGAAATGTTTCGCTTGGAAGATAAAAGTAAATTGGTCCAAATGTATATTTGCAATAATCACTGTTTACTTTTGTTGTTCAAACATTCAGCTTGCAGTACTTTCAATATCTACATTCAACTTAATTTTCTTGTCTCTTATTTTAAAAAAAAAGAAAAAAAAAGGAGGGAAAGTAGCCTTCCTTTCCCCCATTTTGCTCTCAAAATATAAACTCATTTAATGCAAAGCATTCCTGGATCAAGCAGGCACGTTTTAACTACAAGCACATCTAGTGTCAATGGCATTCATATCACATATAAAATGCCATTTCTTTCAAAACTTTAGTCTGAATACTTTATAAGTCTAATTTGGCTTCTCCTAATAAGTATATTTTACTACATAAGGCCCAATTAAAATTTTAATAAATGAAAAAAAAACAAAGGAAATATTAATGTGGGAACAAGGATAAGCATTAATTTCATGAAGGTTTTTCCTTGTAGTGTCTGTCTCTACCATAGATTTTGTACTACATTTATTAAAATATGACAAAGCTTTAATCTGGGAACAGTTTACCAGTTAGCATTATCTACACTCAAAGAAGAAGTCTACTTTGGGTAAGTAAAACACTGGAAACTATGCTACTTAAAAAACTAGGCTATATACTTTTTTAAATAATATTTAGAAATAGTCTAAAGTTTATCTGTGATAATCCACAAATTAATCCCTCTCTAGAGCCAGAAACTTGTCTCTCACAGGGGATTTAAGGCAACCACACAGTAGAACAAGCTAAAGGTAACGAAACTAAAAAGAAATGTTTCCTCATAGAATGAACATATTTTAAAGTCTATATGACTGACAACAGAAAAGATATTTTTCTTTTTTACCATTTAAAAAAAAAAAAAAACCTCCTGAAAAGAGATCCTGGTTTGAAGTATGTCACACCACAGTTTGCCAGTCATGAATCCCAGTTCATTTTCAAAATGAGGTCTATTTCCTGTAATTTCAGATATTTTAGAGTACAATTATTTTACATTTTTATGATGCCTTTGGGGTATCATTACAAATATTTTTATGTGTTTAAATTTAGGAAAGTAAAATTAAGTAATAGCTCCTCTTAAAGAGGGCTGTCAACTCTCCCCTGAACAAAAATCTTTGTTTTAAAGCAATCTAGAGATTTATATCCTTAGTAACCATAGAAATTAGTCTTAAGCTTTAGGGAAAAAACTGCATAAAATGGTCTTTATTTAATTAAAATCAGAGCTCTGCTCTTAGAAAAAAGAACCTTCTTTTGAACAGAAAGAATTTTCCACGGAGTAAAATTGTTTAACTCAAGGTAGCAAGCACTCTGTGATAAATTAATCAAACACGTTTAGCTGGCTCTTAAACTTGTGTGCAAACAAAGTTAAAAATACTTTGTTGGAAAGAGTTTGCTCACAGACTATATCCACTGAAAACTTTTTGTAAGAAAAGAAAGTGAAACACACAGGATTCAAATAGTACTTGTAGATCATCTAAGTACAAGCAGAAAAAGAAAAAGCCAAGAAAATGATTTAACAATAACAATTAGGAGAAGCACTCATGGCGGAAGCGACTTTGTTTTTATTAGGAAACTAAATGTCTCTCTCAGCATTCCTTCCCATGAAGCTCCAACCATGTGCCATTCTGGTGGTGACTGTCACTTTCCGTTTCACATGTACTACAAGGGAGAAATGTTCTATATTCTGCTTATCACCCAGTGGCTAAATCAAGTTTATTTCTGATTTAAAACCGAGACGGGAAGCCGGCGGGGGGGGGGGGGGGGGGTGTTTCTCTGCGCTCTCACGCACCACTCTTTTCCAGTGGTCAGCAAGAACGTATGCACATGAGGGGTGGTAAAGACAAACCCCACAAACATTTTAAAATGTCAGTTTTCAAGGTTTATGAAATTCAGATGCTGAGGAACGCTATAGACTACCAAATGTAATTAACTTTCATGAGATTTAAAATCTGTAGCTTTGGGGTTTTCTCTGTATAATGAATAATTTTAAAAGGTAGTCACATTCTGATTCTCATTGTTATATTTTTTAAAACTGCCCATTTGGAAATAAAGCTATTCTTGATCATATCATAAAACAAATTTTAAATACCTGTGAAGTAGTCATTTTAACATATTGTTACACACCAAGTAATGTCCAAACTACAAATATTTCTGCTTTTAGATAAGAGGCCAAAAACAGGTATTTCTCCACAGAAGTTTATGCACTGGTAAGAATGCTGAACATCCATCACCCTCTGTAAGCAACCCTACTTTTTGGGAGAAGTACGGGTATTTCTTTCCTCCACTGCACATGGCTAAATTCACAGTCCTACGGAGGGAAAATTTACTAAGCACTTAAGAAGATCAAGACATCTTGGTATACATAATGAGTTGCAGAAGGAGACAGAAAATGGTGAGGAATTTTAAATGGCAAGAATAGGTAGTTTCCACTGTATTTAATGGACACCACAGCATGTTCACTTTGATAGTCCAAAAATCTATTCCTTGATGGTCAAAAAGGCTTTCGTTTGTGTAGAGGGATAAGAATCAGGAATTTTGATTCAAATGACAGTTCTTACTATCTTCATTGTAGTCTGTGCATTTCCATAGCAATTGGTTCCCAAATTTATGCACGCATGCACACTCACACACACACACACACAAATTTTCACTTTAATTCAAATAAACAACAATGCTAAAAATATAAAGTCTATGCTAGCATACCAATAAAAATTATTATCTGAGATAGTTTAAAAATAATCTCAAATCACAATGCTATGTTAGAATTTTTACAACACAATGGCTGCAACAACAAAATGTCAGTGTTAATGGCATTAGCACTGGAGTGTCTTCACTCTCTCCCAGGTCAGCCTACACATGCAGGAGTTTATGAAAGATACAAGAGCCCTATGTTCACGAGGAACCAAAAACTGGAAAGCGCTTCATGGGCTTTTGACTAAGTTTTTTTTTTTTTTTTTTTTTTTTTTTTTTGTGGTACCAGGGATTGATCTCAGGGGCACTTGTCCACTGGGTCACATCCCCAGCCCTTTTTTTGTATTTTATTTAGAGACAGGGTCTCACTGAGTTGCTAAGTGCCTCACTATTGCTGAGGCTGGCTTTGAACTCACGATCCTCCTGCCTCAGCCTCCCAAAGTGCTGGGATTACAGGCGTGCGCCACCGCGCCCGGCTTGACTAAGTTTTTATAACTCTTCTTCCTCTCATGCAAAAAACCCCACCAAGGTAAGTACATAACCTTTCCTTGTCCCTCCTTAACCACATATATTCAATGGTGGTCCCATCTAAAATTTTATCTTGCAGACAAAGCCTTACACTGGGGTCAGGTAATCTAAGTCTGCAAAGTTGTACAAGAGTGCACTGAGGAGACAGATAATGCAAATACTGTGAATAAAAGCTAATAAGTCACAGCAATAAGAAAGCATTTATAAACATTTACTTGTACACAGTATTGAATGAGTATTCTATGCAAAGACTACATCTTGGCTTACAGTGTAACCTTATCAAGTAACTTCTCTGAGCTTCAATTCTTGCATATAAAACAAAAGGATTGCAGTCCCTGATTCATAAGGTCTAGTCTAGCTCCAAAAATTCCATGGCTTCTTGCATTTGACTGAAAACTCAACAGTATATTTTCAAGTGATTTTTCATATCCACATCTTACGGGTACTACGCTCCATTTGCAAGGGAAATGATTAACATTCCTTTCCACCTACTATATTACAAAGCATATTTCATACTTCTACATATCTCATTTAATGTTCACAATAATCCTCTTGCATTAATACTTTTCTCATTTCATGGATAAGAAAAACAAACCTGGATCTGTCCACTTGACTCTCCATGCTCTTTCCAGACATTATAGAATCTCCCCTAATGCAAAGCAACAACATATTGAATCACACACTACATGTAGAATTAACAATCAAGTCATGATGAGTGTGCTGTGCTGGGCACTGTGCAAGACATGCAGAGGTACGAAGCTTGTCCTTGTCTCCTCAGTGCCTGCCTTATGGGGCTAAACCATAAAGCTGTATAAGCTATTATGTCCTTAATTGCAAAAGGCCACAGGAGCCCCACAGTGCCATGAAATGAGGGGAAGGAGAGATTACGGTGAACTAGAAAAATGGAGGGAGTAGTATTTGACCTCGAAAACAGAAAAGGGAAGACTTGACAGTTCTCATGCAAGGCCTTGTAAAATGCATTTCTCTCCCTGTTGATCCCTCTCCAAATGACTCTCTGCATAAGCCAGGCTAAGAACAACTCTTGCAGGAGACACAGGAATGTGGCTGAGCATGGACCATGCAGTCAGGCTGTGTGGATCCAAGACCAGTTCTGACATTCATGAGCTGCACTGCCATTCCCAAATTACTCTTACCTTGGCCTCAGTATCCTCATCTGTAAAATGAGGGCAACAACAGAGCATACCTCATAGGGTATGTGAAATGCAAAGGGCCCAGGAAAGTGTCTGGCACAGAGTAAGTACTGTGCAAGTGCTGGAAGGCCCAGTGAAGGAATTTCTGTGAGTCCATGGTGTTAAAATGTCCTCTTACAAATCCTGGGGACACAAGAAGGAAGTTTTTCTTCTTTCCTTCTTATATATTCAAACTGTATGGTTAATTGCAAAAACAAACAAAAAGATCATCTCCAGCCCCCTCAATTCCATGCCAAATTTTAAACACAAAAACGACACAATGAAATTCAATTTTAGATAAATAAATTTTGAATTTTGCTAAATAAATTAAAACAGGTAAACCTTTTTTTTTTTTTTTTTTTTTTTTTTAAAGGAGGTTCTTACAGTATCCTAGCATTAAAAAATGTAAGAAGTTGGGGCTGGGGCTGGGGCTCAATGGTAGAGTGCTCCTCTCGCATGTGTGAGGCCCTGGATTCGATCCTCAGCACCACATAAATAAAATAAAAAGGTACTGTGTTCACCACAACTAAAAAATATTTTTAAAAAATGGAAGAAGTTAAAACCCAAGGTAGATGACAAAATTCTGTAGTATTATCATACTGGAGGGCTCTAAAATTTGCCTACTTCTAAAGTGAAGGAAGTTAAATAAGAAATTCTATGATTATCAGATGATTCAATGTTTTATCCTATGGTTTAATCTCATTTCCTTAAATAATGTTTCTTCATCAAGAGCTCTTTCCAGATATACTTTCCCAAAATAGTAAATTTTTTTTCACTTATTCTTTACATTCCCAGAAGAAAGGTAAAGCAAGTAATATAACATGCTCCATTAAACATGAAGAAACTGAGACTCAGAGGGAGTTGCTCAGGTCACCATTAACTGAGATGGGCACTGACATCTTAAACAGTGGTGAGCTAAAGGAGAGGAAAGGTCTAGGCAGCAAAAGGGTACCCCAAAATCACTGGGGACTGTCTAGTCTTCATCCCATCTTGCCACTCCAGTGCAATCCTGCAGCTGGAGTCCCTATGTTAGCAAGCTGTCCTGGCTAGGACACATCCCTGTCTACTCAAGCCAAGGCCTCACAGTGCACCACTGTCTCCTACAGCCAACCCTTCATGGAGGCCTACAGATGGATCGTACATCTTTAAAGGCTCCTAAATTCACTTCCCCTGGTGCATCCCTCAGTCTCAGACTTGCAGTCTCTCCCCTTTCCCAGTCAACATCCTACTGAGCTTGCCCCACACTTTTACTAGGGAAGAAAAGCTGAGGTCTAGGATATTTGTGCTATTTTAAAATCAGTAGCTTCTGTGTGTCATTTCAAGAATACTTATGATGCTACTCTACCCAACTGGGGAGGAGGAGGGCTGCTACCAGTCACATTATAATATCCTGTCATCAAGGAGACTAAAATTTTCCTAAGGCTTGAGCACTTAGGATGGAAAAAAAAAAAAAAAAAAAAAAATCAGATGCTTGAAATAGCCAGATGCAGTGTGTGAGAAGCAGCTAACTTGGAAGCCCTCAAGGAGCTGGGGATACCCCTTCACACACTGCTAAGACCAGCAGCCTGAACCTGAAAGGAGGCCTCACCCAAGTGCCTAGACAGCAAAAGCACCGGCTGCTTCATGTCTGACACAATCGAATTCCACAAAGCCAGCGTCTCAACCAGAGCAGTTTCTGAGGACAGTGGCTCAGAATCTAGACCCTAGATTGGCCACAGAGAGCACATGTGCCAGACTGCCACTCAGGCTCCAGGGGGAACTGTGATGGCGTGATGACTCTCCCATCCTAGTACCTGTACAAGAAGGCCTCCTTGGGATGGACCCAGAAGTTTGACCTCCAATTTTAGGCTTGGGCTAAATTCCCAGAATCACTGATGATATGCCATTGAGGAGCACAGACTTCCATTTTCTAAGATGTTTATAATGCACCATCAGTGAAGAAAAACTCAGGGGAAAATGTCACCACTCAATTAATCAGCATTGAATGATCAGGCCCTGAATTATCTATAATGTTACTTTTTATTATTATTTGGTATAATCAATACCAAAAAACATCAATAGCACTCGTGTGGCTATTGCACAGGTAATTTCATCCAGTCCTACAAACATTATCTCATTTAATTCTCATTAGTGACCTTGTGTGGTTGCTATTAATTTACACATAAGGAAACTCATCATCCCTTATTTTATACAGGAGGAAACCAAAGTTCAAAAAGGTTAAATACCCTGCCCAAAGTGACTCCGCTGGTTAGTACCAGAAGTGGATCATATTCCAGCTAACCTGTTTGTGGAATCTTTGCTCCTAGGTACTGTCTGTACTGCCTGTCACGCTCCAACTGTCAGGAAAGCAAACCATGATCTCTGTCAAGGACAAACTTGTTCGCTGGTTCCCTCTGTCACACCTTCCTGAGACCCAACAACTATACCTAGAATGAAATTTGTTTTGTTCTTATGGAATTAAGCAAATATTAACTTTATCTTCTAAGACACAAGAATGTCAGGAGACAACAGGCTTTGGGCCAGAGAATGTGTACTCACAGGTGTTTGCATGGGAAGGTACAGGGTATCAGACAGGCAAGGTTACTAAATGCCCTAAGTGGGCAGCTGTGTTTTCCTACTTACTAAAGGACATCACATAAGACTTTCATAATAATATTCATTAGAAAACCCAAACTTAATCACTCTTTTCTAGAAAAGGGATTTTCATTCCACAGAACCTCCCTCCATGCATACTGTTTTTCACCACAAATTTGCAACTCATTTATATAGGTCTTCCATAAATTTGGAAATGATAATATTACTGCTGATACATCTTCAATCATCAGGATAAGGACTGGCACACAGTAGATATCCCATAAGTATTTACTGAATAAATAAAAGTAAGTACATGTGTTTGGACTATCTAAATCAATGGTTCAATCCAAAATTTAAAACTTCATAAACTCCCCAAGGAAAACAGTGCTGTGATACTAATTCACTGTCAGAACAAAATTATCAGCTCATATAATATAATATAGGTACTCAGGACTCTGAAGGGGTATGATCAGAAATAGTTTCTATATAAGTCAATGACCCCAAATATGACGCAAACAGAAAGAAATCTGAATTGTAAGAAAAAGATCTAGGTTTCCAATGAGGGACAACAGGGGGAGAGAGGCCAAACACTGGGAGGACAATGACATTTTCCACTCCAAGGGCCTTGAAGAACAAGCCCTGGCCCAGTTCACAAAGCCTCCGGAAGTTCTACACACAGCAGGAGGCTCACCTCCACAGCACATTCCAGCTCCAGAATCCCTTGGTTAGAGCATAGGGAACAAAATTTACAACTAGGCTGAAGAGACAAAGGAAGAAGCTAAAGGTGCCACTTCAAGCAGAAAAGTAACAATCTGAGGCCATCCTGAACTTACACAAGACAAACACCTCAAAATTTTATCCCAGTGCCCAACAAACTTTCCTTAAAAGATCCTTTCTTTCAAATTAAAAACAGTAGCTTTATTAATGCATGATCCATTTCAAATTTGAAACACAACTCTAAACCATACCTTGTGGAATGGAAAGCCATAATTGTAATGTGGAATGAGACCAACTGAAATCAATATAAGAAATCTGAAGTAAGTAAATACTTTTTTTTTTCCTGGGGGTAGTATAAAACGTATGAAATTACAGTAGTAAGAAGTTATTAATTTGAAATTATAAAGTGGAATTGAGGACTTCAAAATATTCATAGATTTTTTTCAAAGAATTCCAAAAGCAAAGAAAACCACACCATACTCTGGAAAAGCTTACCTTTTAGAAAAACAGCATTTAATTTACACAGCTGCTTGACCATGCTGTACTGCAAAGAAACAGCAGTATGGACCCACCAACCCCAGCAGTGACTAAAGCAGCATTTTCAGGTTCATGGGTATTCATGACTGGCTTCTACACAACTATTCGTTATTTAATAGCTAACCCAACTTAATTATTAAACCTAAACCACGTAAGAATAGGACTTGTGTGGAGTTACCTGTATAACAGAATACTCTGGCAAGCAGATTTATGAAAATCTCAACAATCACTGGGCAAAGAATCACTAACAGCAGAAAATTACCTTTGAGTCAGAAAAACTAACTAAAGGCACTCTAAAATGCTTGTTAAATGAAAGAATAAAGGAGTGCTCATTCAAGATGGGGAAATGGCTTTTCAAAATAAAATTTTTTTCCCCAAATGACTGTTGATTAAGTCAGTTATCTTGGATTTTAACCCACAGTCCAAATGGCTCACTGTTTCACACCAGTGGGATCTGCACTCTGCAGGTAGAGGTGGAGTAGCTGTGTGTGTGTGATACCTAAGCATAGGCTTCAGGGACTCAGATCTATGATGATATCTTCAGTGAGATCTTAAAATGACTTTTCTGTCACTCTGAATTATTAAAAAAAGCAAAGAAAAAAACTTATTTATTCAATTGTATTTTAAATTTTTATAACCTTATTTTCTGCATGTAGTGGAGAATTTGTAAAACACAAAATATAAAGAAAATAAAAACTACCCATAATAACATCGCCTTGAAATAAGCTCTAATATTATTCTCCAGTTTATGCATATCCTTTGTATAAACGAAACCACCTTATGTATACAATTCAATATTCTACTTATTTTTTTTAATGCCATAATCAGTACTCTCCTATGCAATTAAAAATTCTTCTAGGGCTGGGGTTGTAGCTCAGTAGTAGAGCACATGTGAGGCACTGGGTTCAATCCTCAGCACTACATACAAATAAATGAATAAAATAAAGGTATTGTGTTCATCTACAACTAAAAATATTTTTTAAAATCCTTCTAAAAAATTAGCTTTAATGGTTACAAAGCATTTCAATTTTTATATTTATTATTATTTTTAAAATTAATTGTAATTTATTTCTCTGTTGTTAGACAACCAAGTTGTTTCTTCTAATTTTTCACAAGGACTAAGTATGCTGTAAAGAATATCTATTTTGTTACGCCAGAGTATTTCGGTACACTAACCCTTCTTCTGTGTTTGTAGTTCATTAAGAGAAAGACTGAAAACAGCAATTGCAAAGTAAAAAGAGAGAAGCATCCTAAAATCCTGATGCATTTTGCCAAAGCGCTTCCTGTCCTATTTGCCTCAATCCTGGGCACAAGGAAATGGTCTTCCAATAATGCTGCCCCTGCCCCCCATCCCCTGTTCAGAATGGTGCAGTTTGGTACCAGTGACTGAACTCAGGGGCACTCAACCACTAAGCCATATCCCCAGCCCATTTTTCTTGTATTTTATTTGGAGACAGGGTCTCATTGAGTTGCTTAGCACCTTGCTTTTTGCTGAGGCTGCCTTGAATTCATGATCCTTCTGCCTCAGCCTCCCTAGCCACTGGGATTACAGGCATGTGCCACCATGCCCGCCAGGATGGTGTAGTTTAAAACAACAAACCTGTCTATCCAACCATGAGAAAATCCAATTCCTTTCACCTCAAGCTAGTAACCATTTTATCTATTCAGGGCAAAATAAGACCTCAGTTTCCTCATCTGGAAAATGAGGGGGAGTCAGATGAAATGACCTCTCAGGCTGTTCTGAGTTCTAACATTTTATGATTCTTCTCTTGTGTGCAGACACCACATATTTAGGTTCACAAGACACTGGCAGAAGAACAAAACTGGACCTGCTCACTTAGAGCTGTCCAGCTGTCACTCAACCTGTTTCCCTTGGAGCAGATCATGAAGAATAACCTTGCAAATTGTAAATACTTATATACAATTGCCACACTGTTTCATAAAAAGAAAGATAACATTCATTTCTGGTATTTAAATATATAACCTAGTTTTTGATTCTCAATTCAGGCTCCATAAAACTAGATGCCACAGCTGGATATTCTGATTCAAAATTATGACTTCACAGCAAACCAGATGCTACAAAGATAAGGTTTCCTGGAGAAGCACAGCATTTTAAAAGGCAATCAAAAATCTGTATTAGATTTTCTGCAGAAAAGCAGAAACCTCCAGGACACTAGTAAGCATAAAAAATCTGAACATTAACAAAAAGATGAAGCTGCCAATTTGCAGTAAATGTTTCTTAGCAACAAAAACATACTTATTTGATACACACAGAGACCTCTATGAGGTATAATGTACCTAAAACTACTTACCAGGTGCCTTAAAAGTACCATAGGCAGAAAGAAAACAAATGACAACATGATTTTTTAAAAACTGCATAAAAACCACATTAGTATAAAAAGTACTAAAAACACTCTAATGTTGTTTTAACAGAGAATTTGAATAGAATCTTGTTATTTGAAAAACAGTAAAAGTTACCTAAAACAAAATAGGTAGGAAAACAGAGAAAAGAAGCTTAGAGAAAAGTAGTATTACTATTAAGTTAGCTAGTAGCTAGAGAATCAACAAAAACTTTACTTGTAAAAGAACATTTTTATTCTTGAAAATTAACCTCATAGCATAAAAGACTATTCAGGAATAAAAATACTTTTCCTTTTATATCTTTTCAAAAGAAAATGAAAAGTTTATAGATTTGGAGTCAAATTTTACATAGAAAGTTTTTCCCTGTATTTAATACCAGTGGGGGGGGGGGCAGTTTTTTTTACTGAGCTCTCACTCCACACCTTAAGTTGAGGAAATTGTGGTTTAAAAAAAAAAAATAATAAAAATACATACCTCTGGCACTGGCGTAGCTTTCAGCAAAAGTCCACACAGCAGAGGGACAAACATCCCTGCAAGTAGATCCTCCATTGCTAAGTTTTCCTGGCACAAATAATTTCAAGGGAACTGCAATCAAGCTCCCCTCCTGCCCAGCATCCCTCCTCTCCACCAAGGTAGCTCTGCAGGGTAACTTTCCCACACCCAACATTCTCTCCCTGGCCCACCCCAGGAGACAAAGACAGCTCACACCAGCCCTGGCTTACTGTGTTCACTATCCTAGTCTAAACACCTTGGACAAAGGGACATGGGACACTCCTGGGCAAGATGAGAAAGTGAATGACTTTAATGAATGACAACAAATCTTTTCCCAAGTCCAGGGACTCCCGACCTATTCCATTCAACAAAATGAATGGAAGATCTGAATTGTCATTTGACCAATCATTAAGGAAAATAAAAGAGTTGATGAAAGTTTTGGCCTGGAACTCAGAGAAAGTTCTCAGAGCTGAGTGGCCAACTTCCATTCTCATTTCCTTATTTATGCAAATAAGGCTTCTTAGTTCTAATGTATGTAAGACAAGAAAATTAATAACAGTGCAATTGATATTGACCCCTTTCACATTCCAGAAAAAGGTAATATTTCATCCTCTTGCAACTTAGAAAAACTTTGTTTTCTACTTAGAAAAATAAAATGAGTCTATCCATTGCCTTGAGAGGTTTTCCTGACAAAATAATGTATTTTTTTGTTCCTTTTTAATTTTTTTTGGTACCAAGGATTGAACTCAGGGGTGCTTTACCACCGAGCTACATTCCAGCCCTTTTTGTTAACATTTTACTTAGAGACGGGGCATCGCTAAGTTCCTAAGGGTCTCACTAGGTTGCTGAGGCTCCTCTTGAACTTCAGATTCTCCTGTCTCAGCCTCCTGAGTCGCTGGGTTTACTGGTATACACCACTGAGCCTGGCTTGTATTTTTTGTTTTAATTCATGTGCACCAATAATAATCACAAAGGTAACTCAACACAGAACACTTGGAGTCTTTTGGTCACCACTGGGAATTTAAGTTAAACTTCAACTTGTGTACCTATTTTTGTTGATAGAATAATTAGTGAAAAAATTTCCAAGCATAAACAGAGATGAGGTATCATGTAAGAAAAACAAAAAGGAAATATGGGTCTGTATAAAAGTTTTGTCAGAGTTTTAACAAATTATAATGACATTTGGATTCCATGGGCTACATTTAAAGGAATAATAAGAAGTTTCATTTTAAAATGTCAAGTTTCATAGTATGCTAGAAATTAAATTCTTTGCAACTATTTAAACTTATGAGGAAAAATTAAAGATGTCAGTTTAAAATATATATGAGGGTTACCTGTTTTTTGTTTGTTTGTTTTCCAAAATTCTTTTGGGGGATACATGAACAAAAATGTTTAAAAAACACTGGCTTATAATCTGCAGGGAGAAAAACACTAAGAATACATTTACAAATAAAGCTTTGTGACACAAAAGCATCAGGATACTATGAGAGCATAAAAGAGAAGCTCCCAACCTAGTCTGGGGAAGGAGTAGAGGCGAACCCCAAGAGAGAAGGACTGTGACAGAACCAGGCAACCATCTACTTCCTGCATCTACACATATGCCTATTCTAGACATTTCATATAAAAGGAATCATACAGAGGCTGCAGCTGTAGCCCGGTGGTAGAGTGTTTTCCTGGAGTATACAAGGCACTGGGTTCAATTCTCAGCACCACATAAAAATAAATGAATAAAATAAAGGTATTGTGTCCATCTACAACTAAAAAAAAATGTGTATATCAAAATAAATAAATAAAAGGAATCATACAATATGTATTCCTCAATGACTAGTTTCTTTGGCTTAGTTTTCAAGATCTATCCAGGTTTAAGCATGTACTTCATTTCTTTTTATCACCAGATAATATTTCATTGTATGGATATATACATTTTATTTATCTATTCATAAGTTAATGGACTTTGAACTATTTGATTATTATAAATAATGCTGCTATGAACATTTGTACACAGGCAGTGTCTTATAATGTTAAAACATACACTTATCCTATGAGTTGACAGTCTTACTCCTAAGTATCTTCCCTAGAGAAATGAAAACTTATGCTCAAATATTTGTAGCAGCTCAACTGCCAAAAACTGGACACTTCCAAATGTCCATCAAGAGGTGATGGCAGATAACTATAGTACTTCTATCTGAGGGAGTGCCACTCAGTAATTAAGGGGGAGAATTGCTGACACACATCTTTTTTATTGTACTGGGGATTGAACCAGGACACTTTACAACTAAGCTAAGACCCCAGCCCTTTTATGTTATTTTATTTTTTTATTTTGAAACACAGTCTTACTAAGTTGCTTAAGGCCTTGCTAAATTGCTGAGGCTGGTCTTGAACTTGCAATTCTCAGCCTCCTGAATGGCTGGGATTATTTATAACCATATGCCACTGTGCCTGGCTCACACACACACACACACCTTGAAAGGACCTAAAGGACATTATTCTTTTAGTCAAACTGAGTAGAAGTCAGTTGCAAAGGGTACATACTATATCGTTACATTTATATGAAAAACAAAATTACAGTAATGAAGAAGAGGGTTAAATAAAGTATATTAGATGGTTCCAGGCATCATGGCCATGCCTGTAATTCCAGCAACTCAGAAGGCAGAGGCAGGAAGTTTGCAAGTTCAAGGCCAGCCTAGGTAACTTCGTGAGATCCTGTCTCAAAATTAAAAAGTAAAAAGGGTTGGCAGTGTGGCTTAGGAGTAGAGTACTTGCCCAGCATGTGGGTGAGGTCCTTATTAGATCTACCACACACACACACACACACACACAAAAGTATGCTAGATGGTGATATGTGTTATTGGAGTGGGAGCGAAAGTACAGCAAGGTAAGGGAAACCTAAGCAGAATGCGGGAGAACAGGTGAATTACAATTTTAAGTACAGTGTCAGGATGGTCTCATTGAGAAGATGGCAGGCAAGGAAATGCTTCACAGAGAGCAGGTAAAAGTCAGCCAGGCACATATCTCTAGGCAGATATCTGGGGGAAAGCATTCCAAAATAGTGGAAACAGTAAGTACAAAGGCCTTGAGATAGGTGTGTACCTTGCATGAGTGATGATCAGCAGAGACTCTCTATCAGACATCCAAGCAAACACTCTAAGTAGAGAGACCCTCATAGATGATAGAGGTCTCTAAGTTAGAGTTTGAAAGAAAAGTCTGTGATAGACATATAAATTTGGGAGTTATTGGACTATAGATAATAATTAAAGCCATGGGGCTGGATGAAATCACTATTCATAGGCTGGGGTTGTAGCTCAGTGGTAGAGCACTTGCCTTGCATGTGTGAGGCACTGGGTTTGATCCTCAGCATCACATAAAAATAAATAAAGATATTGTGTCCAGCTACAACTAAAATATAATAATAAAAAAATTCATCACTGTATTAACAAACATTTAATGAGTATCTAATATATGCCAACCATGTGCCAAGGAGAAAGAGGCAGAGGGGAAGCCCAACTTCTCAAAATCCTCTGCTAGTTTAATTCTAGTTTAACCAGAGTAATGAAAGAGGGCAGGAAGGAGAGAAAATGAGAGAATCTGCAGTCATGGTTTTAAACAAATTTAGTCAGTTTTCAGTAAATTTTAAAAAGCTTTTGTGTAAAATGTCAGTAACCTTGACTCTGGGTGATTGATTAACTGCAGGCCACAGCTCTGTGGCTCAGATCTGCACTGTCCAACTCATTCACTCACATTCTCTGCATCAATTTGTCCAGCAAGGAATCCATGCTATGGCTTGAACATGAACTGGAAGGTGAATCAAAGGTACCCTGCACCCTGACAGTTTCAAAGAGGAGCTCCACTTGCACAGCCCATGGTGAGGCAGCCCCTGGCGGCAATGCTGATGCAGCGATGCTTGATTGAGGCCATTGACAGAGTGTTACAGTCTGTTCCATGTAGCTGAACACTTGACTTCTGTCGGTTATTCCTAAACATGGAGATTTAATTCCTTCTATGTGAACTGAATGTAGATCTTAAAAGAAATCATATGGCAGACAGCATAATTTAGATGTGATCCTAAGAGCAATTTATGAATAGGCTTTACTCCAAAAGTTTTAAACTTTGGAGTGTATGTTAGGTACCCAAGACAGCCTATAAATATCTACCTGAACCTGAATTGTAGGCAAATCAAAAATCCTCCTAAACCTGGGTGATGGGAGATTTGCATATTAGGAAAGCTATATGTTGGAAAGTCTTAAAAATGGGATTGAAATGTGTACCAATCACCAAACACTCACAACTCATTCATGTATACCTCTAGGTTAGCTAAGGTCCTACTGAACAGAAACTAATTCTAGCTAGCATTCCAAAGAAGGAGAAGGGGAGATTTCAGTGGATACTACAGAATATATGAAGGATGAATTAAAACCAGGGCTTACCAACCTTGACTATTGATACTTTGGGCTGAATAATTCTTTGATTGGAGGTGGAGGATGTGCTGTGGGAGAAGTATCTTGTACAGTATGGTATGTTAGGAGCATCCCTGGCCTCCATTCCCCAGATGACAGTAGCAGCTCCTATCCATGCCAACCAGAAACGGCTCCAGATGCTGGCAAAGGCCCTGGAGGCAAAACCGCCCCCAGTTAAAACCTCTGGTTTAAATGATCCAAACAAGTGAAGGGCAAAAATAGAGCTGGGCCTCTGAAACAATGGAAACAGACATTCAGACCTCTAGATCTTGACTATAGTCCTTGTTTCCTTTGCATTTCAGCTTTAACACTCTCACTGCAGCTCAGCAATGAAAAATGACCACAAACAGCTCCTGAGCTCTGTTTGTTAAAATCCAGGCCGCTAGACAAAGAGTGACTCTTTGTTCAAAAATATCCAGGGAAAAGGTTCTGCGGGGCCTGATTCAAGTCCATATCCTGGAAGGTAGAAAATGTTATTTCGGAACACAGTGTCTTCTACTTGAACCACCTGGTTAAGGTCAAAGTTAGGATCAGTTCCCAAAAGAAGGAAGGGCCACTGTTGACAGAGGGTGGCTTGGGGACAAAGAACAATAGGTACCCACCACAACCACTTAATACTGACTAGTAAGGACAACATCCAGCAAACAGCCCAGTACCAACACAACAGTCCTTCCTCATAACAAACTGGATCTGCCTTCTACACCCCATCATGCTTGTGGGCTGGGTACTCCAGGATGCATTTGATTCCACCAGGAGACCACCATCAACTTTTGAATAAGTGGGCAAGAAGAGTAAATAAAACCTATGGCTGGAGGTTTCATTCACTGATAGACTTTAAAGTGATTTCTGGATGACACATTCAAGCAATCCACCGATGAAATTTGGGATCATTATTATTGTACATTGCTCACAGTCAGACATGACAAAGGACTGACAGTTGGTATGCTTTGTGGGCTACTAACAAAATACACTTTCAACACGTGACTCTGCCTCAGTCAACAGAAGACCATAATTGAACAACCACTGCCCAATTTGTGGGCTAACAGAAAACCAAATGTTTGCCTTGAAACTTTCCAACTGGGTTCAAGAATAAAATTCAGGAATATGATGATATACATATCAAACAGACAGGAATGCATTCAATTCATACTGTAAGGAAGGAAGCAATCGAAGTTTAAAATTTTTTAAACTTTCCTAGGGCAGAAAACAGGAGATAGGAAATCTTTCCTTGGATCTTTCATTATCAAATCCCTGCAATTATCTTCTATGTGAATTAAAGAGGCACCTATACCTTATGAGTGGGGCTCAAAAGAAAGCGGACTTTGACTTTTAGATCTTCAGTTGCTGCTTCGCCTTAGGCAAGCCAGCGTGTAGGGGTTGCCCATTCTTTTGCTAACTTCCAAAAGAAGTAGACTCCAAGACCTGAAGGAAACCTTATCTCAGAAACACTGCTTCCCATCTTAGGCCAAAGACAGAATCAGGTTTAAAGAACCCCAGAAGTAAAGGAAAGTGGGAGATTTCAACCTGCCTGGTCGTTTCAATCTGCTTTGTAGAAGTCTTGGGTCTAATAGCCAAAGCCTTCATTATGTTGTTCCTGGATCTTATGGTGTTATGGTTTCAGGGGCCACATTCCCCACTGACCAAGTCACAGGAATAGCAATATTTTCATAGTCCACAAGTGGAATTACTTAAATGTAGCACACTGAAAATTTCCAAAATCCCCAAATTGATAAAAATCACATTCCTACATCTTAATAAATACCTGACAAAAGGGAATAGCCAAAAAGATTCTTAACCCACTAAGCGTGTCCATCTTCAGGGCAAAGTCAAGGTCTGGAATGCCTCCTTGCTGATACAGTAAGAACTGGCAGGTAATGGGGTTAGACAACTACCAACTTTTTCTTTTTCAATAAAAGACTAATGTTCAATCATTGCTCTTATAAATGTTATGATTCCTGTCCCTTTCAACTGAAGGTAGGGCTGTGATAAAGACACTGAGGTTCTGAGGAGGAAAAACAGGTGAATAAGTAAGAGTTGATACTGGAGGTAGATGCATGACTCTACCTTCCATGGAGGAAGAGAATCCAGCCTCAAGGATTGACATCAACCTCACACTTTATCGTCAACATTACACTCAAAAACTTACAACACCAAGGACTTTATATGACTTCACTGCATCAAGGAGCAGTGAAGGAAGTAGTACAAGTTCTATGCTGTTTATCAACTGATTACTTCTGCAAGGCCTCACTATGAATCAGGAAGAATTGTACAAATCAGAGAAACGTTTCTCAGTCTTCTCATTGCAGTCAGGGAAAGCGGTTGCACAAAACTGTCATAAGTTAGGCAATAAATTTGTCAAGAACAGCAATAAACAGTGTAGATTCAATGGAAAACAGAGACTTCATGAACAAAATTCATTTTATCATTCTCATTTTTTAAAATTTAGAATGGAATGCCTATAGTCCCAGCTACTGAGGAGGCTGAGACAAGAGGATCACAAGGACAGACTCAGCAAACTTAGTGAGACCCTTTCTCAAAATAAAATATACAAAAAGGGCTGGGAATGTAGCTCAGTGGTAAAGTGCCCCTGGGTTCAGTCCCTAGTGCCATTAAAAAAAAATTAGAGTGGAAATATGAAGTTTTATCTTTTAGTTATTTGGTTATAGCGAGAGAGAGAGAGAGAGAGAGAGAGAGAGAGAGAGAGAGAGAAAGAGAGAGAGAGAGAGACACTTACGTGTTATTTAGATGTGACTATTAACTTTTAAGGGTCCTTAAATTTGACCTGGAACTCTGAATGGGTGATCCACTCTGTCCCCATTTAGTCAGCCAGGGGCGAGTGGCTGCCATGAGCTGGCACGTGTGTGAAGCTGGACTATGATGGGACAACATAATCACCACCCAGGCTTTGCTCTGAAGGAGCTTGCAGTCCAGCGGAGAGGCATAAACAGGTTTAATGAAACCACTGAGGGAGGTACTCACACGTTAGGCAATGAACACAGGAATTTGAGGAAGCGCTGGTCTATGGAACAGGAGGAACAAAGAATCAAAAGCACTTTCTACAGAGTAGATAAGGGCTGGCTAAGAGAGGCCCCTAAGAGTCTCTCCCACTACTAGTTAGGAAGGCTTATCTTTCATTCTTGGTGAAGATACTAAGAAGCATCCAATGACACTATGGCAGTAGGTCGTAAAACATGGGCACAGGAAAGAGGAAGAGAATCACATTCTCCAAATGTTCTTAAGCAAACGTCTCATGGAAACATTCAGCATAAGGTACTTGTAACCCTCTTTAAGTTTCATTTTCTCTGTATACAATTCCCAGAAAGTACATTCATACAACCACTTATAATAAAACTGCTTTTCTCCCCAGTAATAGAGTCCTTAAAACTTTCAAAGTAGGATGAGACCTGAACGAATACAACTATTTAAAAATAACATAACCACTACGAATGGTTGTAAAGTTTCTAGAAAAATTCATGGTCCAATATGTAATGATACTTCCAATAAATACCTCTAAACAATTATTTCCAGTGCTAATTGGGATGTGAATGACTGTGAATAATAATGGGGAAAAAGAGCTTTGAAGCTTCATAGGATATTTTAAAACTTGTGGTCATCTTTATGTTGTAAAAAAACTTGAATTACTACAGTTCCTGGAAAAATTTAAAAATCTGGAATTGCTGTGGCAGTTTAAGCAAAATCTCATTCAAATATTCATCCAATCATAAATTGACTTTATTAAGAAATTATTTGAAATGGATTCTGAATACTATACACTGTATCTTATAATGGATGCCAGTCTGATTAGCAAACGCAATAAAAATGTGTAGGGAAAAAGACGTAAGACATTTGATAAAAGAGAAAAATATGCTTTAACAATCTGCACGTATTTTTAAAAGCATCTTATTAAGTGGACAAAACAACTGATAACTAGCTAAACTAGCTTTCTAAGCTAAAGGAAAATAAATTACTTTTTCCTAGCACATAAAAATGAGTATAGTCCGCAGCAATATTTTTAAAGGCTACTTGTAAAAACTGCTATTCACGATAAAATCCCAGGGACTCCCCAATCCCATGAAGTTTTTTCTCCAGCACATATTACTGATTTGCAGGAAAAGGTATGTATTTAGAAAACAAACATCTGATTAAACATAAGCTATAGATGATACCAAAGCTTATGTGATGCAAAAAGGCAGTATCTTACAACCAAGAAGGTAAAACACCAAGTAGCAAAATGAATCCTTTAAGAACTATCAAACCAAACAAAAAATAAAATTAGATATAAATTCAAGTTTTAGACTGTGGTCAATTGAGGTCTAGACAAAACCCTATGTTTGTTCACTGCCTAGTCTCCAGTCTGCTCCAAGTTTGAAAAGGTAATTGAACACAGTCTATAATTACTGGATTAGACACAGATGGGCTCTGTACATTTCAGGGGGAAAAAAGCACTGTTTTGATTCATTTTATGATTGCCTGTAAGGTCAGACTTTTCAAAATGTACTTTCATCTGTTAAATGGTTTCTCAAATTCCCTGGGGTATATCTTCAATAACTGTGATGTTTTAAGCAATTTGGGTCTATCAGATCCTGTCTTTGAATGTAACTAGCTGCCCATTTTCTAGTATTATAAATGTGCATGTAGGTTAATTGCTACATCTCTTACATATTTTCTGAAGTTGCAGTTTTGGGGGGGAAAATTGGAAAACTGTGCCTCTTTCCATTCTGATGAAGATTTTCACATAAAAATGTTGGCTATTTGATAATAAATGATTCAGTGCCTTCCAAAGCCCAAGAAAAATAACTGACTCAAGTAAAAAACAGAAACAAGGAAACACCAACATTCTGGATATAAGTTTTGCAAAATAAATTCAGTTATCTTCCAACTTAATAAATTATAAAGCATAACATTCTTGACTAAAATCCTACTCATTTTTATTTAATACCTACAGTTGACTAGGAAGTATTTTCTTGGTGCTAAAACAAAAAAGCAAATTGTTCTCTAATCTAAAAAGAGTCCTAAACATAGCATTCTCTGTCACTTATAATAATAATAATGTCATGACATAGCTGTGTATAAGAAATTCATCGTGAAAAATATATCTAACTTTGAGACCTCAGGATCTTTTCCCTTCAAGGAGTGCTTATCCTATTTCCAAACATCCATATTGAAACAATCCATTCCATAGTGCTCTACACAAAATTTTTAATTACAAAAGTCTGTAGCATACTCAACAGCACTGGTTAAAATGCCACAAAGTCTTCTTTGCTCAGTACGCTCACCGCTGAAAGTGTGTTCTCAGCTAACGCTGGTCAGCCTGGGGAGTGCTGGACAAGCCCGGGCTGCTGGGCAGCCAAAGCAAGGCTGCTCCTGCTCTTCATCTCCTGCCGCCACGCAAGGCATTCCGCGCTGCTCACCAACCCCCCTCCTTTCCCATTATGGCTTCATTTTCTATTCCCAAAATTCACTTCAGTTAACTATTCTGTGACACTGATAAGATAAAAACATGCTAATATCATAGAAAGAGAAAGTGTGGAAGAGTATAGAATAAGGAATAATCCCAAACGTTTAAATATTTTAGGAAGTTGATTTTATGTGTATTGTGTTTTTACGCATAACGAAAAGAGGAATTTATAGTCATGTTATAAAACCTAAGTTTATATTCTTCATGAAGTCACATGCATATAGAAGTATTTATACTTAAAATAGAAAAAGCTAACAACCTCTGAATAAGATATATCTTCAGAAAGCTAGATAAATCCAATGAAGATTTACTAGATTTCTAATTTTAACAGCCATGTTCAAGAAAATTTGGCAACTGATATAATCTTTAAAAGATGCATAAATGTGATCTACTTATAAGATCTTCTTATCACAAAACTTGTTTTTAAACCACAGAGATTATCTTATGTTGAAAACAGACTAATATGAGTACAACATTTTGCAGAAATAAAAGCTTTATCACTATTTGCATGATCAGCTATCATCATTTCATTTGTAAATGTTCCTATAAAATGTGGTAACAAATATAATGATCTCATACAGACAAGGAAAGTGGCTTTTAAAATTAAATCTATTACAAATGTGTTATATCTTCATGCAAAATGAACAACTGCCCCAATGTTATATTTCACTTTTATATGAATTTTCTGAGAACATTTTTCTAAACATAAGACATACCTGTATTAAATGACTAGAAACACAAGTACCATGTAAATGCTGTAGAAAATTACTAACAATTTCCGTCCTTGCTCTCCATAGGGCTTATGCTCAAACCAAGATAGAATCAGAACATAGCATTTGTACAGAAAGCCATGACAGGACTTTGGTCTTGTTGCTGTGCTGTTTTATGCTCTCTCCATAGCTTGCACATAAACAGTATGGCAAGCCAGCTGACAGGTAAAACTGCCAAGAGGAGAGTGTCTTCAGAGAAAGGTATTTGTAAACTTAAATGTGATTTCACAAGACTGATTGCCAAAAATTATGTCTTAATGTAGATTACAAACACACAACTACCTTAGGGAGAACATCAAGAATTTAAAAAAAGAAAGAAACATGTGCTATTAATTCTTTCTTCCTCTTTCTTCCTTGATTCCATTTCCTAAATCTTAAAAGATTATAATATAATGAACTAGATGATTAGTTTTCACCAACACCCATTTTTGGCTTCTCTCCTTACATGTATGTAAGTAGAGCTCACAACCACCTCTACTTACACACATGTGTGCTTTATTTTATAACAGTAATGCTCTAAGTAAACTATGAGCCTAAAATCATGAAACTGGCTATAAGAAACAAAAGAAAGCCTGAAGAGATTTCTTTTTAGCCCTTCTCAGAAAAGGCCTTTCCCTTTTTAAACAATTTACATGATGTTTTATGGTCCTTTTAGAAAAGAATTATAGTAAATGGCACTCCAAGTGGGTTGTGTGAACCCACAAACCACTCCTCATAAAAGCTGCTATAATTTTCCAGGACAGGGACAATAAAATATCATACACAAGCCAATGCTAAATCATGGTGTGACCACAGTAACAAACACATTATTTTCATGAAAATTAAGCATGATAAAGCTGACAAAAAAGATGACAAGGAAAAATCCTGATAGAATTTTCTCAATCTACTTAGCATACAAGTATGTCCAGAATCTTCCTCCATTTTCTAAGTGGCTAGAAATACATACAGGAACTAATCTAGTACCCACGTTTTAATAGGTAGTGCATTTATTTTTCAGTGTAAGAATAAAAATATAAGTAGTTTCAACTAAAGCTCAAGATACACTTTAAGAAAGACAATCAACCTACCTCAAATTATTAACATTTTTGTTAAGAACCAAACAAGAAGCTTTATGGAAGGTTCCAGTACAATTTCCAAGGATGTATTTCCCATTTCAGACCACTAGGGACCAATACGTGCCTTCCCTTCCTAAATCTGTAAGAACAGTTAACAGAACTAACACCTGGAAGGAAGGAGCAATGCATTCCCTTTTCCCCAGCTGAACTGGATCCACTCTGTAGAACTGCTAAGAGGTCCTGAACACTAGCCAGAGAGACAGTGACGATCAAATTAGAATTTTTTAAAAATTGAAGTCCATGATTCAAACAGTACAAGTATTCAGAGGCCCCTGAAAAATCTTTCTACATTCCCTCTCCCTGTGGTAGAATCACTGAACATTAAAATTAAAAAAAAAAAAAAAAAAAAAAAAAAAACCTAAAACCATGCTCTTCTAACCTGAAGGTAGAAGAAACCACACTACCACACTGCTACAGAAAATAAGGCCTGCCTAGAACACTGCCCTGTAGCTGATCACAGCAGCTTATTGCTAGGTCAAGCATAATACTGAAATGAGGACCTATGAGGCAAGCCAAAGTATCTATAAACCAATATAATTTACAAAGAGTTATCATATGATGTGGTAATAATGGTAAAGTGAAACAGCATTTTCTGCTTGCATCTGTTAATAACTACAAATTCTGGTTAAAGAGAACTATTTAAAATACTCCCAACACTCCTTCTCAGCAAAACATTAGAAGAGAAATGGAATAAAATGATATAAGGCCAAGAAACAACTAATGGATACAAACCCAACAGACACATTTTACTGTCTTTCAGATTCTTAAATTAAAAATGGATGGCTCCTCATAGGGAAACAACTTAACATAGTATTTTTTGCACATCCCTCAAAGTTCTCAACTCTAACAGGGTGCCACTAATTAGTATTTCAAATTTCCTAGAGATTATGGGGGTGATTTCTTTAAATCTGCGAAGACTAAGACATCAGACACAAAAATTTGCTCTCCTTCTTTTCCACACACAGACAAAATATAAAATAAGAGTAATTTAAAACAAAGAGCTAGAGAACAAAAGCTAAAGACTAATCCTTTCATAAAAAATGCACTTTAAAGTGGATGTTAAGAAGCTATTCATGCTATTAGATTTAAAGAACAAATAGTCACATTTAAGTAGTGTGCTATTAAAAATGAATCCACTATTCTTGAGGTTAAACGCAGTTTTGTAACACAAAATAGGTTGTTACATTTGTTCAGTGTTTACTGAAAATGCCTCTCATATACCCCAAATACCTCTCTGCCCCAAAGCAGAGCTTCCCAAATAGATCTGCAGAGAAAAAACAATGATTCCCAAAAGGGGACTGTGCAAACAATACATCATTCCAAGGTCAATAAATCTATCCAAAGCATCAAAATTGTCCAGGTTAATCAAACCCTTCTGCCTAGTGAAATATATCTTTCAGAAAACATAAGACATTTTCATGTCAAAGACGTACAGCTAAAATGATCTCTAAATTCATCATTTCATCTGCCCAACACAACCATCTACAACTTATCTAGTCTTGCAGATTGATTTGAGGAATCTCTAAAGACACAAAATACTTCTCACCTCATCCCACAAAATTCAACCTGACTCCTCCGTTTACCAAAGCCTAGCCCCACCTAACCCATACCACGACCTAGACTTTTGCCTAAAGAGAATGCAAAGGTCTACTACCTATGGCAAAAACCTTGTAAGCAAAGAATTTCTTGAATTTCTTCTTACTCCACAGCCTGGTTTCCTCCAGGTCCCCTTACTAACATTTCTTTGGCCCCACAGTGTGGGGTACAGGCGATCTGCATGGCTGGCTATACAGACACATTATGAAGCCTTTACAAGTGACCACACAAACACAATACCACAATGTAGGTCAACTTGTGCACTCAAATGCCAAAGCAAAGCTTATATGGAAGGAAACTACAGACATAAATCTGCACGGGTAGAATTCCACTCAATGATCCCAAAATTATTTCAAGGAATCAGTCTCCAAGAATGCATCATGAAATCAGAAGAGCCCAGCTAAGCTTTAAGGGGGGTGGGGGGAGAGAAGAAAGAAAATGAAAGGCTTTAGAAGAGGCAGCAAAGGTTTCACCAGTCATTATATCATTGAGAGGGCTCAAACTACAGATGAAGTTAGATACAGCAGATTGTAGAAAGGGTATTTAAAATTATTAACTGATCAAAAATTTGTAGTTGTCATTAAAAAAAATACAACTTAGCAATTCAGTTCAGAAAGAAGAATATCCCCAGGAACATACACATCTGTTTAATATTACAAGCCAACTGTCAACATCCTAAGTGAAGTTTTAATTTAATATTTTTTCTTTCTTGATGTTTTACCTTTAATCAATGCCTCATGAGAGTATCAACTTTCTATAAGAAACTGTTAAATATAAAGAAATGTTATTGTAGCATGTTTATAAAATCATAGTTCGAGAACTTTTTATTTTTCCAAAGCCTGACCACAACTTAATTATCTGCAGGACATTCCAGGCTCACAATTGCAAGCTCCAGTTCCCAAGCAATTTTAAACAATATCTACTGTACAGGACAGAGGGTACACAAAAGACCGCAACATGGTTATATTTCCAAAAGTCAGCATTAGGCCCTTTAGACATGGTTTTTATTTTCATTAAACAATATTTGTTTCCTCACTAATCATTAAATGGTTTTCATCACTATCGCCTGCTTTCCTTTCACATGTCAGTTGTTAGCATCAGTGTTTGTGTTCATAATAAATAAAAAAGTGACCCACCCAGTTATTTAGAAATGAACACACACGATGTCTGTTCCAACGAGTGTTAGATTCAGCGACATACTCACACCCTGAATACTGTTCTATTTTAATCTAGACTTTAGAAAACATCGAGTAATAGACTCTGCACAGCACTCTCCTCTAAATCAGTTTTCAGCTTTGTGCTTGCTTATGTTATTGTGGGCACACAGATCTAATCAGTGGTTCAAGGCATTTACTTGGGAAAATGGAAGAGGAAGAAGAAACGACATAAGTTCATATTTCTGACCATAATGGAGAGGAGTTGAAAATATTGCCAATTTCTACAGATGGATGAAGGAACTAGCCTGATTAAAAGTACTGTGCCAGAAACTGACTGAAGGAACTGACAGAACAACTACCAGAGAATTCTACAATTTTAGGAATGATTCTGGGCTAGAAACTTTAAAAAGAAGAGATGAGAAAGAAAAGGAAAGGAAAGCTGTATGCTATGAAGTACTAGGAACAATTTAAAAATGTGGATGAGACAAAACTGTATCTAAGTCATGAATAAAACTGTCAATCAGCAGAAAACCAAAATTCAATAAATCATCTGAAAAACCTTCGAGTCAGACATTTGCGTTATCACGTTGGAACTACTAGTTTTCAGAAGAGCAAATTATTTAAGTCCAAAAAAAAACCCCCTAATTTTGGACTTCAGATGAAGTGGTCAGTGGGCACAAGAGTGTGGGAGACCGGCAGAAACAGAGCACGGCACCTCTGCAGCTGTGGGCTTGCGTGCCAGGCGTTTGCAGGTGCTTCACTCATTTTAATCCTCCCGAGTAAGGCACTAGCTTCTCCCTAGGCTAGGAGGAGGAGGCGAGGTTAAGTAATTTGCCCACAGATCACCTGCCAGCAGGGAGTAGCGCCCAGAGTCCATGCTCTTAGTCGCCAGGCCACAAACCATCCCAGATGGTACTGCCTTTATCAAAGAAAAAAACAAATCTGTTAATTGGGGGGAGCCACTCCTCTGGCTTCTTACCCTCTGTCATCCTTCCAAACTTTGTTTATCCCCAAGAACCACTCCAAGGCCTTCTTTTCTTCTCATTTGAAATTCCCCTTGAGCAGCCTCACTTGCTACAATGTTTTAACCTCCATTTACACGCCCAGGTCTCCCCAGTCTACAGCCCAAGCTTAGAAACCTTGCCTGCCATCCATTTCCATCCTGCTTGCTGCTTGCTTATCCACTTCTCACCCTGCTGAATCCATCAGTGGCCAGCAGAATGAGCTAACATGCACACTTGATTGTGTCAGTCCCCTGGTAAAAGCTTTCTTGGGTTCACTCAGGCCTTCAGGCTGATATCATTCCTTTCCTATCCTGGGGGAGCCCCTCTTGACGCTTCAAGGCTCAGTTGAGAATGCACCTCTCCCATGCACCCTCCCCTTACACTTAGATAACAGCTCTTATTACTACATGATTTGATTGTTTGCCTTTAAGTCTGTTTTCACTAGACTGAGTTTCTCAAAGTCAGAGGTATCTCACATTTGTATGTACTTAACATGCCTTGCACATAGTGGATGCTCAAAAAACAGAGTGATGATGAGTAAAAGAATACAGAACTCATTTTCAGAGACACTCTCAGTTCATAGCAATTTTAACAACCTGCCTAGAGCAGAGTGAAGGGCATAGCTTTGAATGTATGCATATCTCTTGTTGGCCACCCATATACATTGTTCCCAACCTTCTGAGGAAGGAGCTCCCCAATTTTCCTTTGAAAACCATCCTTTCCCAATTCCCTGCCATAGGGGAAGTGACACACTGCTCCAGCTACAAAACTGGGTCCAAAGTGGACCAAGGTAGGCAGAATACCCTTTTCCTCTGGAGATGGGGTGGATTTCAGGATAGGCATATGATTCAATTTGAGTTGGTGAAAATGACTGACCCACAAGATTTGGTAAGTACTACAAGGAAAGAGCAAGCCTCTCTCTCCCTCTGCTGGGGCAATACTGGAAGGTGAGGTCTGCCAGCCTCACAGCTCTTTGACTACCACAAAGCAAGGCCTTGAAGTGCTCTACGAGAGACGCCAGCACTGTGGAAGGCAGACCGGGAAACAAGTAACACTGTTTTGTCCACCAAATCCAGCCATGCTGGAGGTAAACCCTACACAATACTTTTTTTGTGATAAACCAATGAATCCTTTGATCATTTCAGCCAATTTGCACTGGGATCTCTAACTTGTAACCATAAGACTCCCAATAAAAGCAAGTTCATGCTGTGGGAAGAAAATCAAGCTACATACATATTTGAAGAAATGCTAGAAAAATGGAGAGAGTGGGTACTAAGTTAAATCTGACTGGCTATGAAGGGAGGGAAAAAGCTAACAGCACACTTTAAAGCCCAAACAGAATGAGACTCAAGATGTGGAAAGACAGACTGCCATTCCAGACAGCATCAATCAGGCTGTTACAGGGACATCCTGTGGTACACTTATGAAAGAAATAAAGTTTTATAAAGAGCTAGAAAAATAAACTAAAAAATAATGAATGCTTCCTTTTTAAAAGGTCTTTATGAGAAAAAAGAAAAGACTTTGGGATAATTTAATCTGGAGAAAGCAAGTCCTAGAGGCAATTTAACTTGTTTAAGGCTTATTTATAAGGAGGTGACTAAACAGTTGTTCTCCAATTTCAAGGGAAAAGAATAAGAGGAAATTGACTTAAATTTCATTTTGAAGCTGAAGGCAGGCAAAGGAGAAGAAGTGCTTGAGGGAGAACTGTTAATGATGAAAAAAGCTAAATGAAAACTGGATTTTTATGGCTTTTAGGAGATGGAAAATTATCTCTATTGATTCTTTCAGTTTTAGGTCAAACAACCGAACTAACATTTGAGGAGTTCCTTCCAAGCATTTACTCCAATACTGTGTGATGAAAGCCGGTCAAGGGCCAGGCTCTGTGCTAGGCTCTGGTCATACAAAGATGAAAAAGATACTACAGGGCCTGTCCTGTCTAAAGGCAGTATCACTACATACAAAGCCACTGCAGGCAATATAAACAAACAGCAGGATGGAATCTTGCTCTCCTTTTCCATCCCCCATTCCCTAGAGTAAACAATATCATGTGGGAAACAACAGCAATAGCCTTCTTTCAACAGCAGCAAGCCAGACCATGGTAAGTAACCATTAAGTAACACAAAACAACACAAAGGATGTCACAGGCCATATATATTTCCTTACTTAATAAGTGATACAGGGAGCAATGGTTAGAATTCAGAAGGAGACTAGTATAGGCCAAAATGTGCCTTTCAAGATAAGAATTTGAGGAAGGGAAGGGGGGCCAGCAGTCCAGGAAAGAAGAACAGCAGCAGCGAAACATGGAGGTGAGGAGGCCAAGAGTACTGTGACTACAGCAGTCTGGTCAAAGCTGAAGGGATGGACTGGGGAAGTGTGGGGTTTAACCCAGGAAGAGTAGGAGCCGAGCTTTATAAAGACCTCTGGACACCTAGCAGATATCTGAGAAATCACTATGTGGGAAATTAGCAATACTGAAGGCTTCTGAGCCAAAGTAATGTGCTGAAAGCAACCTTTTCTGCATGGTGGCAACAGCTCCGGCTCAGGATACCAGGGACTGAGCCCACACGGCTCATTCCACTAATGGATACAAGAGGACACAGACGCTTACTCACTGAATTCACTTCCATATACATGCTGAACTGTGCTTCATGCTGCGAGTGAGTGAGACAAATCGTCTGTCCCCTTCAGCCTGGTCATTAGTTGGCAGGGTTGGCCATGAAAAGGGACAATGACAGAAACAACTGTAAAAATGGCAGTAAGTATGAAGGAGCTGATTCCCAGAAATTTTATTTACACAGACTACAACAACATCAAAATGCCAAAATATAAATAGAAAAATCAATCCTTCCAAAATATCATTTCATGTACATCAAGGGAGATAATGACTTTATTGCCAATTGGATCAATAGAAAAGTATAAAAGCAAATATACCTGTGCTGATTGAGCTGTACCAAGAAATGAATATTAAGAAAGACTTCTAAAAATGAGGAAAGATCTTTTCAAGTACTGAAATGTTTCCAGATTTCATCTTTTGACATAACTAAGATACATTCACAGATTTCCAATCACTTACCCACAGGCAGTATTTAGAAGCTTTCAGAAAATTCATCACCTCTCCTTGATATCTTTTTTTCCCCTTACTTCCCTTAATTTAATTTTGATTTAACTTCCTCTTGTCACTGCTTGCTTACAAATCGCGGCTTGTGTCTGGAGTCAATTAGGGCTATAAAGTATCCCACCGTGCCTTCATCTGGGGACCCATTTTTCTATATATTTTCTTATTACAAGAGGTAGAGCTAAAAGCCTGTAACTCCAAAGGTTTCCAATCAACCATCACATTCTATTCTTTGGAAAAGTATGCTTCTCTCTATAGTTAAGAAGACATCAAACTATGCATTTTGCAAGGATATTTCTTTCCTACCTGTTATAAAGATGAATTCTACTTTGGAAATTCTCTTGCAAAAAAAGGTTGAACCTGGGTAATAAAGGCTTAATGGCAATATCATTCAAAAAATCTTTCTACTATTTAAAATTAAATATAATTTCCTTGTTACTTTAATGAGATCCCTTGGAGTTGAAGTGCTTAATTAGTCTCTTTCATATCAAGTATTTATTATGTAATTCCCTTTTAATATTAGTTATGTACACTGTCTGTTGGAAAGAATAAAAACACACATTTCCACTAAAACAAAAACTGGAGAAGGACATAGCAGCTTGATTCAGAATCTGATAATGGGTTACAGATTCCATTTCAGTTCAAATTTACAGTCAACATGCCACAGAGCCACTTACCACCTCTAACCTTTCAGGTCATACCTAGAAGAAAAATATGAATTGCCACATCACTGAGGAAAAGTATGTTGGAGCTTAGAGCTTAAAATACTTAACTTTTCCCACTGCAATGCTGAGCTAGAAAAGAGGGGAGAGAAATACACCTCATACAAAAACCACTTTAGATAGAAAGGCTCAGATAAACTGTCCGAAGTTCTGGCCATGGGGAGGATTTCCCTTTCTCACGTCTTCAGGGTCACCCGAGGAGGGGTGCAATGTAGCCCTGTCCACTGCTGGCTGGTACCAGCCTACTGGTTAACTCATCCCAACCCACAGGATGATTGACATACACAAGAAGAAAAACTCCCGGACACCTAATGGAATAGTGGGCTATGGATGCAAAGGCTCTCTCCCCATCCTCTGATCTCCTGCTGAAGTCTGCCACTGGTGAACCCCAGGGGAAGCCAAGGGCAATGAAACTCTACCATACAATCCATGAAGATCTGCATCCTGGGACAAGAGCATAGCCCAGAGGACAGAGTGGACCCAGAAAGGTCAAGGAACACAACATGGCCTGCACCACTGCCTTCTCTCACGGTCCTCCCTCCGGCTAAGCTAGCTCCCCAGTCTGTCTGAGCACCCCATACTTTCCCACCCTCAGTGTCTCCGCCCCGTGTGCCTGGCTTACCTCTCCCCTTCATTCCCACATTGGAAAACGTATGGGTCCTCAGAGATCACTCAAATGCCACCTTCCCACCAAGTCTCCTTTCCACCTCACCCAGAAGAGATCTCTCCATCTGAATTTCCAAAGTTCCTCTTTTGAAGATTTCTATAATTACTTGTGGGGATATCTTAGACATAGGAGTTAATGTATGAAATTATCACTCCCTAAGTATGCTTATGTATACTTGCTTGCTATAAGTTTCCCATCAGACTATGAATCTATGAAAGCAGAGGTTCTGTCTCTTTTATCTTTGCTCTGTCCTTAGGAACCAAAACAAGTACAGCCCATACTAGATGCTCAATAGATATTTACTAAGCAGATGCCCCCTTCTAGGCTCTAAGCATATTGATGATCAGACTGACCCTTCTATCCCAAAGAGCAACCAATCTAAATGCCTTCCTTATTCATAGGTGGACACTCAACACACAGGTGATAATAAAGTGATTGCATTTTGTGAGTGTCAAGAACGTACCAAATACAACACTGGCAGCTTTACAGACAGTGTTTCATTCAATCCTTACAACAATGCTGAAAGGAAGTATAGGGACCACACCCTCAGGAATGAGGCCCTCTCCTGCTAGACCTAACTGCGGATGCCTCACAGCCTGTGTCTCAAGGCCCTATGCAGAAGGAAGCTGCTTCCCACATTAGGCCCTTCTCTGGAGGAAGCCAGTATTGAAAGGCTGGCCAGTGTAGTAGTTAAAAAGGCCCAGCCCTTTGCCATGACAAAGCAACTCTAAAAAGCCTTCTCAACCCTAGAGCTCTCCGTGGGCCTGACTCTCCCAAAGGCAGAAAAGGGAATTACACTTTTTCAAACGACTATAATCTATAAATTGGGTTTCCTTCCTTCTCAGTAATTTTAGTAACTAAAACCACAAACCATTTGCCCTTTTCCCCAAAAGCACACCTCAACACAATCTATGCAAAATGTATTATTGCTAGGTAATTGTTGATTAAAAAAAAAAGGAAAAGCAGAAAGGAAGACAAAAATAAAATTTTTGGTTTGGAGGAAAAAAAAAACCAAAAACAAAAACAAAGAAATGTTTGATGCAATAGTAGTAATATTCTCCCAAAATCTAGTCAAGAACTTTCAATATGTGTGATTCATATACCAAAATGTGCCACTAAAAACAGCAAATGATGTGATAACACATAAAAGAGCAAATCACCTGAGAATGCCAAGCAGAGTACAGTTCTACAGGCCTGGGACAGCACTTGCCCAGGGCAAACCCACTCATTTCCAAGAGCCTGTAGCAACAGCAGTCAATCCAAGGGATAAGGCAAGCCCTCACCACTGTTACTCATCTCACAGCACCAGGGACATCACCTGGGAAGGTGACTTAACCTTCTGAACCTCAGTTTCTTCATGAGTAATGAGACCTAACTTGTAAGGACAGTCAAATAATTTATAAAGCTGTTAGCACAGGGCCAGGTAGAGTACATGTTCAACAAGTGGTAGCTATTATTACCATTTATTATTTTTAGAATGACAACCAGAAAGCTAAGACATCAACCCAACATTTGTGGATGATTTTCCTGTGTAAGTTAAGAAAGTCTGAATTGGAAATCCAGTTGAGTTACAGGAAAATTACTCCCTTTACAAAATGTTTTACAACAGACTTCCTTTAAATAGGGTCTCCTCCACTGCACATTTTAAATATAATTAGATACTGCTTACTCATGACATTTTTCTAATCAAAAGCTATTAATTCTTCTCCAATTCCTACCACAAGTAAAAACTCGTCTGCTAGGAGCTTTACCTTGTTCTGTTTTGTTTTCATTGCAGAAGTAGTACGTGTTCATTAAATAAATTCTGGATGACAGAAGAAAAGATCAACCATAGACCAATCTCTCAGAAGTAGGCATGTCTGACATTTTGATATATTTCCTTCTGGTCAATATTTCTAGCCTGGAGATTTTTTTTTGTTCTTATTTGTTTTTGGTTTTGTATACATATTTTTAATTTTAACTGGCATTGGTATTTACATTTTTAGCCTAATATGATAACATAAGCAATTATTTTTGTGCCATGACATATTCTTTGGTAGGCCATATTTACCTAATAATTTCTATCTACCTGGGAAAATGCTAGGCATCTCTATGTAAAGTGACAGCTCTGCTATCTGCCATCACAGCCACCACCATGACTATCATAAAGACTGCTGATGCTTTTACTCAGAGACCTCCCACTTCTACAAGGTAAGTCAACATTCCCTTTTCACTTTCTTCAGTATTTCTTTTATAATTATAATCTCTAACCCATTTATAAATTTTCATATGTATCTGGTATGAGGTAAGGATGTAAAACAATCTTTGTGCCCCCAAAGTGCTAACTGCACCAAAACATCATTGAATACACCTTTTAAAAACTGATGTACACAATGTTTACAGCAGCACAATTCACAATAGCTAAACTGTGGAACCAACCTAGATGCCCTTCAGTAGACGAATGGATAAAGAAAATGTGGCATATATACACAATGGAGTATTACTCAGCAATAAGAGAGAATAAAATCAAGGCATTCACAGGTAAATGGATGAAGTTAGAGAATATAATGCTAAGTGAAGTTAGCCAATCCCAAAAAGCCAAATGCCGAATGTTTTCTCTGATATAAGGAGGCCGATTCACAGTGGGGTTGGAATGGGGAGCATAGGAGGATCAGAGGAACACTAGAATGGCCAGTGGGGAGGGAGGGAATGGGAGGGGGCAAAAGAGTAAAGAAAAAAAAAAAGATGGTAGAATGAGATGGATATCATTACCCTAAGTGCATGTATGAAGTTATGAATGGTGTGAATATACTTTGTATACAACTAGAGATATGTAAAAATGTGCTCTATAATATGAAATTAATACATTCTGCTGTCATTTCTAACAACTTAGAATAAAAAATGAATTTTAAAAAAACTGATGTACAATGCCTTCTTTAATATGAACAAAATTTATACACACACACACACACACACACACACACACCACACACAACACCCTGGCCTTATAGGTTTCCTTGAATAAGTCATATGTGCATATATTTACTATATGTTGGCTTTAAAATGTTCTTATATCTGATAAGGCTAGTGTCTCCATTCCTCCTTCCACTCTTTTTCAAAAATAAATTAGATGTTCTAATCTTTTTTTCTAGATGAATTTCAGAACTACTTTCAGATTCATTCAAAAAAGTTCTGTTAGAATTCTGATCCAAGCTACATTAAATTTACAAATTAATTCAGGAACAACTGATCCCCTTGCTACACTTTTCCTTCCACTCCAGGTATACAATATGTGTTTCTACTTGGTCATCCTCTGCAAGTGTCTGCAAAGTTTCGCAGTTCAACAGGGTCATTAACATTTCTTTTGAAGTTATTACTAGAAATTCTTTGTTACTACTATAAATGTTTCCATTGCATTTTAAGTGGTCATTAAACAGATACACAGGATCACCACTGAAGTATGTACACTTATTCTGTCTGAAGGTTTTCAGGCCTTCTGTAATCAGGCCTCCCTGGACTTAGTTCACGGCACCGACCAAGGGCACCCGCTGGACTGGAAAAGTGGGCTTTACACTAGCCTCCCACCCCGCTGCACTTGCACTTTAGTCTCTGTTCCCCCTAGAAGTGCTCCTCACTAATCTGTCCCCAGTCACCCCCTTTCCTATGCTCATCCAGCATGTATAAGTTGTAACACATTGACTACATTAAAATAACTAAGTGGTAATTTTCCTCAACTTTTTGTTTATTGAAGAATAAACACAAAGCAAACTGAATTTATATTTTTTGCCTTTTTAAGAGGTTATGAAAAATTTGAAACAAATTTGGTAAAAATAAAGTTTTGTTTAAAACAGCAACAAACTGCAAGCAATCTAAATGTCTATCAAGTCATTCAGGTAAATCAATTATGTGATATTATTTTTAATGGCCAGGCAGCCAAATAAATTGATGATACAGAGTAATATGGAGTGACACAAAAAATATCCACAATAATATAGTGTTAAATGATCAAGAAGATGGGGTAAGAAGAGAGGAGTTGCAAAAATCCTATTTTTATTTAATAGATAAAATGTTTGGAGACTTATGCACTAAAACTGTTAAGAATGGATATTTCTGGCTTGTAGCACCAAATATGAACTTTATGTTCTTCCTTATTCTGTTTAATGAGCACTTAACTACTTTTTTAATAAGATTCAAAGAGAGTCAACTTTGAAAATGTACCCTGCAGACAACAGTCCACTGTAAGAGTATATTATCAGCATCAAGTACATTTGTAAAAACATATAAAATGCCACCTTTAACCAAAAAAACATTTTCTCATCTGGATGAAAAAGTCTTAAGTCCACAGGGCCTCAGGGAAAATATCACAAGGCAAAGGGCATTATCATTGCAAAAACGTTTAAAAAGATATCCTAGGAATTTCAGAAAGGAGAGTACTGAATCACAGAGAGATCCTACTGGTCCTTAAGGACCACCCAGTCAAATTCTCCAACCAAACAAGAACAGTGAGGCTCAAAAAGGCTGGGAAGTTCTTCAAGATCACATCATTAACAAGTATCAAAGTGCAAATATACTTTCAATTCAAAATATACAATCTTTAATTCCTTTCTCAATTGCACTGAGTTAAGATATCGCTATCTCTGCTACTTGGACTACAGGATTTGTTGCTGGAGAAGATGTCCGAGAAAAGGCGAATGTTCATTTTACCCGCTTTCTTATCATTTGGCTATACATTGGGTAGAAATGTATACAACACTGTGAAGTGAAAAGACTCTTTTGGTTAAACATGGCTTATGAGTTCCATAAGAACATTTCAACAAACAGACATGTTAGCTGTGATCTGTAGGAGGTGGCAAATTATAGTATTCCCAGACTTGAGAACTGGAAAGCCAGGCCTCTTTTTTCTTAATACTTTTTTTTTTTTAATGTAGTTTTTTAGTTGTAGGTGGACAAAGTACTTTATTTTATTTTTATGTGGTGCTGAGGGTCGAACCAAGTGCCTCATAAGTGCCAGGCAAGCACTCTACCATGGAGCCATAGCCCCAGCCCAAGCCAGGCCTCTTTAAAGTCAATTTAAACCAAATGTTTTGAATATAAACAGTTTTTCATACCTTAAGCTGTAATGAACATCTGTAGACTTCACTGATACTTTACCCACCAGAGGAAGCCAATGTGGATTTGCACAGAAGAAACCATAAACATCAAACTTAGATGGAGTCTAGAATCATATTATTGATATAATACAATCAGTCAATATTATATAATCATTTAATATTATATTTCTATCCCCCCAAAATGGGAAAAAATAAATGAGATCAGGTATATAACAGAGTTTCCAACTTATTGCAGAAGCTCAAAACTTATTGATTTTCCAAAATTTGTATCCTTCTAACTATTGGTATTGGTTGTAGTGCTCAAAATAAATGAACAAACTGGTAGTCATCCCTCTTCCATATCTGTAGGGGATTGGTTCCTGGACTCCTGTGGATACCAAAATCAACAGATGCTCAAGTTCCTTATATAAAAATGGCATAGTAGCTGCATATAACCTAAGCACATTGTCCTCTACTGTAAAACTAAATACTTTATTTCTAATATAATATAAATGCTATGTAAATAGTTGTTATATTGTTCAGGGAATAATGACAAGGAAAAAAGTCTGTACATATTCTGTACAGATGCAATTTTTAAAAATCTTTTCAGTCCTCAGTTGGTTGAATTCACAGATGTGGATGGCAGATATGGAGGGTCAACTGCTTTCTGACTTACAAGCTGATGTAAGCTTGATTGATATCTGCCCTGACAGATGGTTCTTTCTGAATGTGTACACAAATCTGATTCTTGAGACTCTAATATAAAACCAGACCATGAACAGGCAGAAAGAATTTCACTAAAAATGTCACACTGAGGGAACCTATTTCAGCAGCCCTACCCTAGGAGCTGATATGCTGAATTGCTGATACCTGCCAACTAGAAGTGAGGAAAGGGAGAATTCCTTGACCCACCACAGACTCTCCTTGGAATGAAGGAGGAAATCAGCCAACTATCCCCAAGAACCATGCTTTTCCAACACGTAATGCAACAGCCATCACCAAGATGAGTTTCTTTCAAGAATAAAGACAGCACAACTGAAAAGAACTGAAAGAACTCGGCATCCCCACAGCCCTCATGAGTCTCAATCCCCATCCACGCTCAGAGAAGGTTGACTTGCCTAGTACTTCCTGCCACAAGCCAGGTCTAACGTGTTGCTGGATTTGTGAGGCCGGTCTCAATCTCCCACAGTAGGTTGGGCATATATACCAGTTATCAATTTTGTACTCAATATCTTCAAGACCTAAATACAGCAACGCTGGAGAACCCCACTGGGTGCCAGTAATGTTCTCCAATCCACGTTTGCCAGCAAGCACTGCCACTGAGCAGTCATCCACCACCTGCTTCTTGATAAAACTTCTAAGTCCTCTGGGCTCTTAGACCTATTCTCTCCTGTTTAGAATGGAGAAAGTGAGTAACTGGCATCCAACTGTAATTTTGAAAAAAAAAAAAATGCAATCAGAATTTAATACCATTTCATTTTCCAGTCTTTCTACCTCTTTCTCTAACTCCACTAATTAATCACTAAGTTTGCTGAGTCTAACTACTAGACACTAAATATAGGTTAAGCATTCCTAATTCAAAAATCCAATATTTGAAACTTTTTGAGGACAGACATAACACCACAGGTAGAAAATTCCACATATGACCTCATATGATGAGTTGCAGTCAAAATGCAGGTACACTAAAAACATCCTAAAAAATAAACTTCTGACTATGTGCGTAAAGTATATTTTGTTTTTAGAGTTAGCTTCCATCCCCAAGATATCACATTATGTATATTCAATTATTCCCAAATCCAAGAATTCTGAAATCCTAAATACTTCTGGCCCTAAACACTAGAGAGAAGGAAAACTTGACCTCCACTGATTTCATCTCCCTTTCCTGTCTAATCCTACTATCACTTGCTCTTCAGCTTTCACCTGACTTACTGCAACAACCTCCTAATTGGCTCTCTCTGTCACACTCCAAAGCAATCATCAATATTGCTACTGATTATTTTTAAACACAAATAATCCTTTAATGCCTTGCTTGTACAACTCAGAGCCTAACGCCCAAACTCCTTATGCTGCTGAAAATGTTCTAACCCAAGAGCCAGCAAACTTTTTCTCTAAAGGGTCCTACAGTCCACTTTCAGTTTTTCAGGCCTTTCCAGGCCGCCACAGTGCTCCTGCAGTACAAAAGCCTGTGTGTAAATAAATGAACACAACCATGTTATGATAAAACTTTATTTACAGAACAGGCAGTGGGCTGGAAGTGGCCTGCAGACCAAAGTTTGCACCTTTCCTCTAACCTAATCCAGAACCACCACATCTCCCAGCCAGCGCCTGAACCCTCACCCTGGCCTCCTCTAATATATGAGTCTCATCACACCAGTCTTGCCTCGGCTCCCCCAGTCAGCCCGCTGTGTGCATCACTGTCCTTGCTCACTCCTCCCTCTGCAGGAATGTGACTGATCCTTCCTAGGTATGGTGGCAGGGTTCACAGCCTTCATGGCTTGGTTGAATTCTTGTTCTCTCCAAGGCGTCCACTAATTCTTCCCAAAGAGATTTAGTTATCCTTTATATGCACTTTCAAAAAGCTAGGACGAATGCCTCATTGTTCTTTGTGCCCTCGCAGTGCCTGACATACATCCCATGTTCAATGCTTACTGGAAATAGAATGAATCAATTACTGAATAAATATAATTTCAAAAGTTGCAGTCCTCACAAGTCCTGGGTAAAATTCAGAAGTGCAAACTACACAAAGGGCTCACTATTACTATCATGAAGTCTTCAGCACTGAGCATGGCTTTTGGTATATACTCGGCTATTACAGTCCTTAAAAACACAGCATTATGAAGCTAAAAAGGCCTTGGAAACACCAATGTGGAGGTTTTTATACTCTGCCTCCTAGTCCTGTGGTTAGTTTCTCAAGAAGGGGGGAAGGCAGGAGAACAGGAGTGGCTCATGAATACCTTCTCCCAAGCCCTCCACCCCAGCTTCAACCAAAGCTACTGTCTCTCCTTTGCAAATAGATTTAAAAAATACATGTGGCAGAAACCTATGATTCAACACACTCATGCTAGGTTTGCAAACTGCCTGCTGGACCTAAGTTGCTTCCCAATCTATTCCTGCTTTTCACTTATCTTTTCCATGTACTGCCAGGGACTGCTCTTTGAACCATGTTCCCTACCTGAAATCCCAGTTTTACTATGATTATATTCAATCCTTGGACAAGGTACATTTCCAGCTACCCTAGGTAATAATCCAGGCAGTACCAACTCACCTTTTGGGTCCCAAATTAAGTCAACACTGCCCTGAGAAGGAAATTAGGAGGACCTGGAAAGTTAATACTAGGAGAGTTACACCTGTCAGTCACTTCTTATTCACTGCACTACCTAGGTCTGTTTCTCTCCACTAGACTGTGAACTCTTTGAGGGAAGAACTGAACCTCAGCAACAAAATTAAAGCTACTATATATGGAATATCTACTCCACAGATACTGGGCTAAGTGAAAATGTATACTGTGTAATATTCATGCTCATGTTAGGAGTGTACATTTTTACAACTAGAAGGAGCCTTGGATAGAGATCATCTAGTCCTCAAAGAGAAAACTAAGAGACACAGTAGATTACCACCTAACCACTAACTCAAGAAATAATGTATTGAGTGCCTACACCCTGCACTGTTATGGAAGCTACAGAATCAGTGCAGACCACATATAGTCTTCATTTTCAGGAAGCATATATTCTAGTAGATAATAAATAGCCATATGTTAGGTTTACAATGAAATAAAACATTGTAAGGGAAAGAAAAAGTGTATCATTTTATACCAGGAAGTCAAAGAAGGCCTTGACTGAAGAGATCTGAAGTTAACAGAGATCAAACCATGTGGAATCTGGGAGAAAAGAGTTCCACGAAGCAGCAACAAATGCAAAGGTCCTTCGGATGGAATGTGCCTTGTGCAGGGGAAAGCAGCAAAGAAGCCAGAAAAGTTAAAGTAGAATAAGCAAGAGGAGGGTATGAGGATATGAGGTCAGAGAAGCAGTAGGATTAAATCATGTGACTTTGGGTCATGTTAAGAACTTTGGATTTCAGCCAGGAATTAAAGATCAATTCCTAAGAATAAGTAAGTAAATAAATGAAATTTAGCTTTCATAAATGCAAGGCATAATAAACAAAGAACAAAATCTCATCTGTATTGCATGATCTGAACACAGCATTCCCAACAACTCAGAATCACTATAACCTTATTTACAATCAAAACATCTTTGTTTTACCAGAAATCCCTACAGTTATCTAGATATTAATGTGGTGACTGAAGCCCAGAAAGATTACGGAGCAGCCCACTTCACAGCATACCTGCAGTTAACAGGTCTCCTGACTTCCTGTTCAGAGCTCTTCATGGGCCCCTGCTGCCTCTGGATATGCAGCTGGACTGTTCACAGGGGTCATGGTTACCTGTGAGGCAGCTTCCCCTAGTCTCTGAAACCTTTATAGATCAGTAAAAGAAAATAGATACTGCCACTATTAGGCATCTCAGGCTTGTCCCTACTCCCAAAGCCTGTCATTATAAACACACAACTCTAAATTCTCATTCACCACAGAGTTGAAGAAAACCAGCTGGTGAGGTGATGGCATGTCAGGCACTGTGACAGCATAGGAAGGGAGACTGTTACTGGTCTGATCTATCTGCTGTCCTGTCCTCCCTACTCCCAGAAAGAGCATTCCCTTTTCCACAGTTCTAGTGAGGCTGGAATCATTGTACTCAAGCCACCTACTGGCCACAGATTGAGGTGGACATATGATAACCTGACCAATTGAAGAACTTAACCCACCTGGCCAGAGGTCTACTACAAGAGAGGATTCAGAATCAGAACAGAACCAATTAAGAGTCTATTCCTGGAGTTTTATGCACAAGAGCTAGAGAAAGTAGATCAGAGCCTGGATTTCCCAGTTATGTTAGTTTATCTTAAGATACTATCACTTAAAACCAAAAGAATTCAGACCCACACAGACAACCTATATACCTCTTCTCATTCCATCTGCCTAACAACCTTCTAAGGTTGCTACTACTCTATTTTAGAAGTGAAGAAACTGAAGATAAGTAACTTACCAAGTTCATACAGGTTGTAAGAAGTACTCAAATTCTTGTCTCTGCTCCAAGTCCCATTCCCTACTAGCCCAAGAAGAAATTGCCACTCAAAAGCAAAGGAATTTTTTGTTTATAAATTATAGTGGATATTTAAGGGAGGAGGGCATAGAGGGGAAATATCATCAAACTGGGTCAAAGGACCTGGCTTTGACTTCTGACTTTGCCCCAGGACCTCAGCTGTGTGATTTTGGGCCAGTCATTTCACTTACCTACCTGAGTGTTAGCCCTCACATCTATAAAAGAATAAGCCTGGACAAGATAAACTCAAGGTTCTTCCTTTTTAATTTTTTTTTTTTTGGGGGGGGGGGCTGCTATACTGGAAATTGAACCCAGGGCCTCATGCATGCTGGGGGACACTCTACAACTGAGCTACATCTCCAGCCCTTAAAATCCTTTGAAATGTTGTTTTTTATTAAGTCCATGGTTCTGCTTAACCATACAATTAAGTTTTAACTATATGTCAGGTAGGGTGTCAGGCAGATTTCAATTGACTATCAAGTCCAACAACTGGTAATGGCTCCTGGGGCACAAAGTCAAAGGATCCACTGGGAAATTAGCACTGGCTTATGTGGCCACTGGGAAGGAGAGGAACAGCTGCACACTCACCACACATTTGCCAAGACGGACAGAGTCGGACAGAGTTTCACCATGACACAGAAATGCGTTTATGAATGCAAACAGTACTTCTGCTCTGCCGTGGGTGCTGTCTGTACCTGCACAAGATTTCACTCACTCCTTCATGCACTTTCTTGGCTTTCCTTCACAAGCAAGCAATGAAAGTACAAAACAGCTAAGCGGTTTTGGAGACTACAGCTTGGAGCCACTGAAGAAAATATGTCTAAATGGTCTACATGGGGAGGAGGGAGTTAGTGTTGAGAGACAAGAATGATCAGTATCCTTCCTTATAATATATTCATAATCTCATGAGATTCCAATAATGAGCTTGTGATTTAGTTACAGTAAAATCAAGTCCTTTTTATAGACATGAGACTCATATAGTAAAGCTTGCCCAAATTCACCCATATCTAAGTAGCAAAATCTAGATTTGAATCCAAGCCCCAATTTTATTTGTAATCCATGGTCCTCATTAGTCCTATGCTCTGAGTGAGTTAACTAATCAACTCCCAATGCAAACTGGTATATTCATCATTATACAGAGTTGTTCAAATAATATAAGTTCTCCCCCCCGAATCTGAAATGTCATTACTGTTGGTTTGTAATTTAATGTGCTGGCATGCATTTCAGTCCCAATTACTGATATAAATTATGCAAGACATAAATTAAACTTATATTAGCAAATTTAGCAAAACTGAACATAAAAGTTAAATACTTAAAGGAATGATGGAGAAGAAACCAGCCTGAGGGAGGGGGAAAGATCTAATATCAATACATATATTAAACTTAATAAACTTTCTACAAGGATTCAGTGAGATGGAAATCTGACATCAGGCATGTTTTGTCCAAAATGAGGAACAGAAGAACTGAAATTGAAGTAGGTAAAATGTATCCTAGAAACAACAGCAATGCTTCAAGGAAGGCAGTTAGCAAAGCGCATTATTATAACTTACTACATTTCCTTATGTCTGACAATGGGAGCTAAAGCCAAAACAGAATATGTCCTCCTAGTATCAACCAGACTTTATTTATTTATTTATTTATTTTTTTTTGGTGGTGCTGGGGATTGAACCCAGGGCCTTGTGCATGCGAGGCAAGCACTCTACCAACTGAGCTATATCCCCAGCCCCCAACCAGACTCTTATGTATAGGGAATCCAGGCCAAACAAAATGCCAACCACACTTGGATACATCTGACTGTGGCAAAAGAACAGGAATTCCATCACTGACTCTCTTAAGTTTCACAAAGAAAATAGGGAAAAGCTGCAAGAAGAGTAATGCACAAAACAACTGCAATGTCAAATCGAAATTCCTCAAGAGAATGCAAGTTGTTCCCGTGTCAAGAAGGGATGTGGCTGTATTTAATACAGTTTGTGTTCCTACTTAACAGAATCTCAGCCTTGACATTCTCCCACTTTACCAAATAAAAGAACTTTAAACATTCAGGGACATGCAGTCTAACCTGTGACAAAGGCACAAAGTTCTCAAATATTTCTGACAAGCAGCCATCCTTCTGCATAATTTCCTCCAGGGACAGGGAACTCCAGCACCCCAGTACCATGTTACTATCCCTCAGGCCCATTAACTCAAAATAATCACAAGCACAATCTCACCATTCAGAAAAAGGTCCAAATGGTCACAGGGCTATCCACAGGGTTCATTCACCAAGCCAACTGCAATTTTCACTTCTATAGTTCCCAATTCTATACCTGATCAGGACCCAAAATTAGCTCACTATTAATAAACCAGTTTTTTTTTTTTCAGAAAGGCCCTTCCAAAAACCAAAACTAAGGAACTCAGGAACAGCCTGGACCAAACTGGGAGCCAAAATGCTCTACTTTCCCTTCCTCTCATTTCAACCTGGGAAGTTCCCCTTGGAGATATCTATTGTTATCTCTTTTCACCCCTCCCTTACCTCCCCCCTCCTGCACATAATCGATACAGTTTTGTAAGTCTTCTGTTTAAAGAGAAAAAAAAAAAAATAAACACAAGAAGGGACCATCTTACAGATATATAAACTAAGATCATAAAATTTGCTTAATAATATCCTATGGCTAATAGCTGCTGGGTTAAGAAAAAAATCCAGTCCATTTGGGCCTTCTCTTGTGCTTGCATGGGCCATATAACATCTCACTGACTACAGGATAGTCAAACTCCAGAGTGATCTCTAAGATCCTTCAAGATCTCTGCCCCCCACCAACCACCTGCTACTCCACTCCAATTTTTCTGAATGTGCCAAATTCCACTCACATTCAATGTTTATCAAATTAACTTAGGTCAACCTGTTACCTACCTCACACCTTTGTGCATACTACTCTCTTAGCCCAAGATGCCCTTCCCTACTTTATCTGCAGTGGAACCAAAATTCCTTTTCTAGATTTTGTTTCAGATATCATTGCCCCTATAAAAACTTCCCAGGACTGGGATTGTGGCTCAGCGGTAGAGCGCTCACCTAGCACCTGCACGGCCCGGGTTCAATCCTCAGCACCACATAAAAAAAAAATGCATTGTGTACAACTAAAGCAAATAAATAAATATTTTTTTTAAAAAATTCAGTTAAAAAAAAAAACAACTTCCCAGATTCTCAGGCAGAACTGACCACTTTCTTCTTTGTGCCCTCCATGATACCTGTAAGGCTTATTGCACTTATTTTGTTTATATGGCTGTGTCCTCTACTGATCCTTTTATATCATATTACTCTAAGATGGTACTAGTTTGGTCCAAAGGTAGATGTTGAACAGATTTTTATTGACGGACAGTATTTATTTACCTGGTCCAATCCCCTTTCTGATCACTGAACATCCTTTGCAAAAATGCCATTAATTCATGCAAACATATTTATTTAAAATAATGAGTGCTCCCAAAGTGCCAAGCATTGGACTATGTACCAAGCAGAAGTGAATTTACTGTGAAATTAACGAACCTTAAGCTTCAGAGGCCCTTCATTTGTACCTTGCAATGCTATGGACCTTCTTATGTGATTTTGTATTTTTATTTGTTAAAGAGGGAAGACAGAAATGTATAAGCTTTAGACCCCACAAAAACTAGATCTACCCTTGGTGCCAGAGATACAAAACAATATAAGGCAAACATTATCTTTCCCCTTATGGAGTTTCCTACGTAGTGGGGAAAACAGACAACCATTTGTCCATTCATTCATTCAGGGAACGTTTACTAAGCAACGTTATGAGTCATGCATTCTGAGATGAAGCCAACACTGTCCCTGCCCTTAAGGAGGAGGTTCCTGCTGTCAGGAAGAAGGAAAGCCTGCAGTGTTCAGCGAACAGAAAGCAGTTTAGAGAACTGGGTAACACAGTGTTAGTGAAAGACCCTCCTAAACTAGTCTCCGGAGGGGCTTAGTCCTACCTACTGAGGAGGCAAGGGAAGGGAGAGTTCGGCTGAAGTGGGTTTTGAACTCAAGGGGATTCGGGAGGAAGCAGACAAGTAAACGGAAGAAGCCAAAAGGAACGGTCAGCGCTGCGACGGGAAGCGGAGGCCTGCGGGACTTGTCCTGGCTCCCGTCTCCAGCGACGGCGAACTCACTGCCGCACCAAGTAACGGGGACCCTAGCCGAGAGGAGAAGTCTGCTTCCTTGGTTCCCGGACCGGCCTCCCCTTCCTCAAAACAAGCCTGCCCCTGGCCTGGACTCCCCGACCCCGGGCCTTCGTCCTCGCACGACGCCTACGCGGCCGGCTCTGCGGCGGGTCCGGGGTCCCGCCGCGGGTCCGCCCCTCTCGCCCGCCGTCCGCTAACCGCGGCTCACCACTTCGCGGGCGCGGCTGGAGAAGTCGCCCTTGGGCCGGGGGCTCCGACGGAACAGCTCGTCGCGGCCCCCCTCGGGCCCGCCGCCCACCGCCACTCCCAGCGCCTTGTTCCGCGTCTTCACGGTCTTGACGCTCGCCCGGAACAGCAGGGTGATGTCCACCGCCATGGTGACCCGCAGCCGCGGCCCCACACCGGCCCGCCCACGTCAGCAGCCGGCGACCGCACCGCGAACCCAGCCTCAGGAGGACCGTTCCGTCTCCGCACGCCTCCGCCCGGCAACGCCGACGCGAGAAGAAAGGTTCCGGCCTCCGCCCGGATCCCACAGCGAGAGAAGAAAGGTTCCTGCCTCGGCCAGAGCGCGCGGTGAAGCGCCGCCCTCGCGGCGCGTGCGGGCGCACCTTCCTCCTCCCGCAAACCTCGGCGTGCCTGGCCGTGCACAGACTTCCCGGAGTTCCCGTGTTCCCCGGGACCGAGAGGACCTGGAAGCCGGAAGGCTCGGCCCCTTGTCGTGGTCCCCTGACAGACTGAGCCAAGGAACTTCCGTTGCGGGCGCGCGGAGGAGCGCCACCCTTGACCTTTGGCTTCAGGGACTCACCTGAGCAGGACAGAGGCAGAGAGCGATGACATCCGGTTGCAATGAGAGCTAGGACAGTGCAGGTGTGCCAGAAACAGGTGTACAAGGAAGTGTGCAGAAACAGGTGTCCAAGAACCAGCCACTTCTGCAAAACGAAGCCAGCACCTTCCTGCGAGTTTACTGAGAATAAAATCGGAAGACGCGTGTTCAGTGTGTCTTGGCTCCTAGTAAGTGGCCAGTCATGTTAGTGACCGTGTTGATAACATGATTAGTCTTATTACTTATGGTGGGGAAGAGACTCTATAGAGAAGGTATCCCTGAGCAGAGAGTTGAGGACGAGTAGAAATTTAACCGACGCAAAAGTGATAAATCCCTGGTGTTCACCCCTGCTATATGGGTTTTAAATGTGCCATCTTGAGTTATCGTAGTTTAAATTGAATACAGTTTAGTCAACGAGGTTTTTCTGCATTTTTGGTTCATGGTTCAGTTTTAATTCAAGATCTCGTTGAGTCCAAGGTTTTTTGTTTTTGTTTTCCTTGGCCTTAAAGAGGAGGCACAACTGGAATGTGCATTAAAACTGGTTTTAATGGTAAGCAAGATTAAGTTATTTTCCTAATAATACTAAGATGCTATTTGCCTTTTCACTCTCATTTTCTCAGGAGTTGTATAGCTGTGCTTTCCAGACTCTGATCTTTCAACAGACTAAATGCAGAGCAGCTGTCTCCTATTAAGCCAGATTTCAGAAAGATTTGCAGAAATACAAATACCACTTTTCTTACCAAGTTTTGTTGTTTTGGAAAATGTATTTTTTCAGAAAAAAAGATATCACTTATGTTAATATGTTATAGACTTATTAATTTTAGATGAATAAAGACCTAATTTTTAAATTTTATTTCAATATGGTAAATATCAAAAGACAAAATCCATATAAACAAAAATTGCTTAGGATCCTGAATAATTTTTGAATGGAAAGGAGTTCTAAGATCAGAAGATTGAGAACAACTCTGTTAAACAAATATGTTTATAAGAAATAGATGTCAAGAAAATATGCATTTACCAGATAGGAGGAAGAAAAAGAATATTAAAATCCAGATTGCGGTCTCTTCGTCCTAACTATATGAAGAAAATAAATTCCCATATGGCTTTCTTCCATCTATGAGGAGGAGAGAAAGAGCAAGAAAGAAATTACAAAATCTCTGCCAACAACGATTCTGTCTTGCATAAATGGCCCTTTGTTTTATGGAGACATTAATGAGTCTTTGGCTATGCAAAGGTAGGCCTGAGGCAGAGTTGAAGGAAAGAGAGTTAAATTGCTCTGCATAATAAACTGAGGGGGATTGAATTAGGGGAGAGCTAGGAAGCCAGAACCCAAAGAGTAGGTCAGGAAAATAGAAAGTAGGTAATTGGAGGGGACTTTGGGAGGAAGACCGAGCTCCACCAAACCTCCAGTGAGTGGTACCTTGTGTGAATAGTGTTTTGGTGTAGTAGGATTTGGGGGCAGAAAGGTAGGGACAAATATTTAAGTTTTCTGTCTGGGTCTTTAAAAATATAGAAGACAATGGTAGATATGAGACACAAGTAAGCTCAAAACAGCAGGTTATAAAACCTTAAGTGACCACAAGTACGTAAGATTTCCTAGAAAGTGCACAAACAAAAGGCCTCTTGCCCTGACTGACTGGCTTGTTCCATCCTGTTTTCTATTCTCCCACTCTGCAGTGAGCCAGATGTTGGTCCCTCCAGAGCTCTGTCCACCTCCAGGTTCCTAGAACACGTGAATGTTAACATACCTGCATATGTAACAGCCAAGTTTCTTGCAATGAGCAGATGATCCTGGATTACCCACATGAGCCCTAAATCCAATAGGTGTCCTTATGAGATTGGAATTTAAGGATATAGAAGAAGGTAGATTGAGTTTCACAAGAAAAGTGCCCATATGTGTTGGAATGCAGGAAATGCCCATGGAACTTTGAAATGCAAAAACAAATGTTTCTGAGCCACCTAGCTACCCTGTCCTTGGCCTACAATCATGACCCAGGCCCTTGCCCACATAAAGTAATGTGAGCCTGTGGAGGTGCACATCTGTAATCCCAGCAGCTCTGGAGGCTGATGCAGGAGGATCTGGGAGGATTTCAAAGTTTGAGGCCAGCCTCCACTCCTTAGCGAGGCCCTGTCTCAAAAAAAAAAGGGTTGTGGTTGAGTGCCCCTGGATTCAATCCCCTATACCAAAAAAAAAAAAAAAAAAAAAAAAAAAGTAACTTGAGAACAATGCACAAGTGCTGGAAAAACTGGCACAAAATTGTGCGACTCCACCCTGATTCCTCCTGTAGTCCCACCCTAGCAACTGTCCCTCTATAAATAGCACCCTACACCAAGGGGTTGCTGTCTCTCCCTCTGGATATGGCCTGCATTCTCCCTGGAGTGTGTATTTCTTTCCCCCACCCCAAAAATGTCTCTTCCCTGAGATAGCCCACATTCTGCCTAGAATGTGCCTTCCTAAATAAATCTGTGTCTCCAACTGATGTGTGCTGAAATTCTTTTCTCTCATGTACGCCAAGGACCCCACTTGTCCCGAGTCAAGGTCCCCCTCTCTGGGAATTACTTGGACTTCCCGTAACACTTAGGACACAGAGAAGAGAAGGTCCTGTGCATACACCCAGATTTGCTGACAGCCACCGGAAGCTGGAGGAAGCAAGGGACATTTCTCCCCGTGGAGCCTCTGAAGGAAGCATGGCCCTGCCAACACTTTGATCTCAGACTTCACCCACCAGGACTGTGAGAAATGAACTTCTGTTGTTTTAACTCACAAAGTCTGTTGTCATCTGGAAACTAATGCACACCATGATTCCCTTCCCTCCCATCCTTCCTTCTCAGTTTGGCCTTCAGTTGGTCCTCAATCCCTGTTTGGGCTTTTATTACCTTCACAAAAGCCACCTTCATGGCTTGTATCTTTCTGGAAGTTAATCAAGTCCTGCAGCTGCTCTTCCTTTTGTTCTTTCCTGCCCCATCTCTCCTTTGATCTCCCCACTGTCCTTCGTCCTTGGAGAATCATATCTGACCAGGTCCCTTATGCTCTACAGAAGGCTAGAGATGGGAATGAACTGAGTCTGACCAAAAAGAGTGCCAGCAAAAGCTCCTTTAATGAAGTCTGCATCGAAAGGGATGTCCAGTGGCCTTCGGCGTGCAGCAGCAAGTGCTCCCCTGTCAACAAGGGAAGGAGGAGCTCGGCTCTTGTTTCCAGCTGTCCTCATAAGCAGCTGCTCACATGCAAAAGGTAGGAGGGAACTTCTCCATCTGGAAAGGCCTCCACTTTGAGAAGCTCAAGTGCAGGAAAAGAAAGCAGATGCTTGCCACACAGCCAAATCCACCCAGGGTGTCAGTGAATGACAAGGTCCCAGCAGAACCAGGTGGCTGGGAAGCAAGCCAATGCCAAAGAAGGCAGAGGATGAGAGAATAAGGAGCCACTTGACAGTAAGTGTCTCACACAGGGACAAAACAGATCCCAAGTTTTGAGGATTCTCTTTCTGTCTTCTGAGTCTATGTGACTAAATTTCAAGAGATGGAAAGAGTAAAGGTGGCAGGGCCTTGTCTATGGCTTGAATTCTGCCCGTCATATATCAGGCAATCACCATCGGAGCTTGACTTCTTCAGAAAACTATCTTAAGACATGTCCTGTGCTGATTTTTCATGTGTGGTGAGACGCGAGAGTGAACTGACCTGTTTCCAGTGGGTGGCGTTTCCTGTTATTAGCAGCGGCCTTGAGAACAACCCCTCTTCCGCTCCCAGGAACTCCTATTGTCACCTGCTACCAACATGTCATCATTAGTACCAAGCTCAGGGTACCGTGTACACCACTCAGCATTTCCTGGGAGTCCAGCTCTCTGGCAGCCACCTCTCAGCAGTGACGCTCACGACCAGCACCCCTGACCCTGACTCTGAGGGGGGTCCTAGGCTGTGCCAAAGTGGAAGCTGGGAGTCACAACTTGGAAATTGCAAGCCTAGACAGCAGGCAAAGACCAAGACCCAAGGGAAGCTGAGCATCCAGAGTCTGCCGGCACCCGTTCCCCAGAAGCCACACAGATGTGGGCGCGAGGAAGCAAAAGCCCTCAGGAGAGAGAAGGGGCAGCCGTTGCTCAGCACTGCCAGCCGCCTCTGGTCTGGAGCCTCTGGACACGGAGAGCCTGCAGCTTCAGCTGGAGCACACGTTGGCTTTTCCCTTCTCTGACATGGCAGCCTTGAGTATTTTCATATGTAAGAAATTTTTGAAGGTTATCTAAGCGACATTTATCAGACCTTTGAGCTCTTTCTACTAAAACAGAAGACCAGGAAGCAATTACTAGAGGATGACTAGTAAGAGCAAACCCACACAAAACACAGCAGTTGAAATGAAAAGTTTGAATTCCACCCTTCCTACTCACCTGACTTTGGGCAAATGACTTCATCTCCTGGAGTCTCTGTCCAAAAAATGCAGCAACACCAGTTACACTCCAGATTCCGTGAGCAGGGGCTTTCCTTCCCCTGGACACCCTTGGCGTCTCCGCCTGGAGGCGGTCGTTTGGTTGTCAGGCAACACCAGAGTCTGCATTTTTCAGTTGGTCAAAGTGGACCTTTCAGCAGTTCTGAGCCAAGGACATTTGTTCTCCTGCCTTTGCCTGACCAAGGAGTGTATTCCGCAGACTTGCACTTTGCCCTGGAGGAGGACTGCAGACCAGGACACTACGGGGACTCCGTCTCTGCCTCGGTGTATAGCTTTTATCTCCCCAAATCAACTTCTTTTCTTCTCTGCTCCAGTGACTGAGCCCGGACTCTCCTCAACTCCTGGGTTGAGATATTGTGATTCCAGTCAGAGTTAACTTGATTTATCAATTCCAAATCCCAGTCCTGAGGATGCGGAACATACTTGTGAGTCTGGACGTTATCAAGTCCTGCAGCTGCTTGACCCACGTCTTCCTCCGGTCCAGTCAGCTGTGGCTCAGCGCCCAGAGCCAGCTGGCTCAGCAGGGCTGCCTGGGCACTGCCTTGTTTGGGAGCCTTGGGATGTGTGTTTACTATTGCTGCCCTAACAAGTCACCACGATTCAGTGGCTTAAAACAATACAGATCGGTAGTCCTAAGGTTCTAAAGGTCAGAGGTCTAATGTGGGTTTCTCTGGGCTAAAATCAAGGAGCTGGTAGGGCTGTGTTCTGTTCTGGAGGCTTTGGGTGAGAACCATTCCTCCTCTTCCTGTCTCTGGAGGCCGCCTACATGCCCAGGCTCATGGCCCCACCCTGCTGCTCAGAGCTGGGAATGGTGGGTCTAGTGCTCACCTGGCCTCACCGGACGCCAGCCCCTCGGTTCTTTCCTCCACGTGTCAGAACCTGCCTCATTCATTAGGCCCACCAAGATAGTCCAGGAGGGTCCCTCTCTGAAGGTCAGCTGCTGTATGCACATCTGGATGTGCCCCAGAGTTCCCTGGTTAAAGGCTTGGTTCCAAGGTGACACTGTTGGGAGGTGGTGGAAACTTCAAGAGGACGGGCCTAGTGAGTGGTCTTCAGGTCACTGGGGCTGTGTCCTCCGAGGGGGTTGTGCCACCCGACTCTTCCTTGCTCTCTCTCTGCTCCCTGGCCATGAGGGGAGCAGTTTTCTGTACTACTGCTTTCTCCATGATGTGCTGCCTCACTCCAGGCCCCAAGTGATGGGCCAGCTAATCATGGACCAAACGCTCTAAAACTGGTGGCCAAGTAAACCTTTTCTCTCCATAAGTTGTTTATCTCAGGTATACGTTACAGTAACAGAAAGCCAACTAGGCACACCCTGATCAACAACCTGAATACACCCCAACCTCAGTCCCCCTTGACATGGAGTATATATATTCAGGGCTCTCAGATATCTTAGGGGGACATTATTCTGCTATCATGGGGAGGGTGATCACAAGCTGGGCAGATACCCCTCATGTGTCCTCCTGGGTGAACAGGAGGTAGATCACCGGTTCTTTTTCATTTCTCGGACAAGGTTTGTAGCCTGCTTCTTGCAACGCTGCAGGCCCTACAGAAACAAGGAAAACAGAACTTTGCCCTTGCAGGATCCAGTCTGGTGGGCTCCAGAACAGTCAAAGCACAGGCACCATTCCTTTAAAATCTTCTAGCCCTGGCCACCTCCTAGGGTACTTACCCCACTTTGCACACCCACCTTAGAGGACCCAGCTTATAACAATGTTACCAAGTCGCCAGAGTTCAAGTCCCTCTCCTCGGCCCCCTCAGGGTCAGGAGTTTGTTGCAACTTGTTCCCGGCACTTTCTTCGTCCACCAGGGAGTTTCATAAATCACCTCGTAAAAAAATCATTTACTGGTTTCCCCAACATAATGGCAGAAATAAACTGCTCAATGCACACTTGGAAACTTCCTCTAGAAAACCTGTGCTCTGCTCTGTTGGCCTGCCTCTCAGTTTCCAGCTTGAATTTCCACCACCTTTGCTTTTTGACAGTATCTTCCCTAATTAAGACAGCTGAATCCTCGACTTTTTATTGAGTTGGACGGCAAATCACAGAACAAATGCTTTCCCTTGCACTTTAAAAGGATTTAATAGGAAAATATTTTTCCTACATCCTGTTTCAAGGGGAAAATGTGATTTTAGGGGACATTTTATAGTTCACAACAGGATATTGAAGGGCATTTGGTTTTGCTTAGTTTATTATGACCGTGTTTCTCCAGCATGAAGTAGTGTTTTTTTGTGATTATTTAGATAGGTCTATAGATAGCCATAGAATTATGGAAATTCAGGACTGAAAGGGCCTTAAATATCACCCAGGCCAACTCTCTCCGTCCTTCAGATGAGGAGACAGATGACTCGTCCAAGATCACACACGGAGCTGGTGGAGAAATGAGAGCAGCCTTTGCTTCCCACTGTCCAGTGCCTCACAGCAGCTGTGTGGCGGAGGCAGGGGTGGGGCGTTCAACATGTGTACAGAGGCAGCCAGGGACCTGCAAGTACTTCTGAACTTGAGAATTAGAGTCGTCAGTGTGTCCATGCGGCCAGCCAGCCAGTGAGTCACGTTCTAGATGTCCCCAGTGTCCAGGCAGTAGGTATCTACTGGGTCTACTGTGCTAGGTGCAGAAGACACAGAACAAAGCTGGACCTCCTGCCTTGGAACAGGTCAAGGGCTAGCCGAGTGTGCACAAGATCATTACAGTCAAGCACAGGTGTGATAAGGGGGCGTCCCTTTGCTGTTGCTACAATAGAATGCCTGAGGGGCTAGGGTGTGGTCTACAGTGGAGCCCTGGCCTAGCATGCACAAGGCCCTGGGTGCACTCCCCAGCACCCCAAAACAACAGCAAAACAACCTGAGACTGGAGACTTACCAAGATTTACTCAGCTCACAGTTGTGGGTGTTGGGAGAGTCCGGGGCCACCTCTGATGATGGCCTTTTTGCTGACAGGGACTCTGCCAGAGTCCTGCAGCAGGGCGGGGCTTCACAGGAGGAAGGGGGCATTCAGGAGAGACAGCCAAGCTGGCTTGGTTGCAGCAGAGCCACTCTCTAGATAACCCCCAGCTCATTAATCCCGTGCTCCAAGGAAGGATGCCCACGTTCTTGAGGGCCGAGCTCTCAGCCTAATCACCTCTTAACAGGTGTGCCGGGCCCCACCTGAGTACCTCACACTGAGGATTAAATTTCGGCGTGGGTTTTGGTGGGGACATTCAAACCACGGCATAAAGTTGGTTGGGTTTTGTGGAGTTGGGGGTCTGTTTAGGGGGGTCAAACCCAGGGCCTTGTGCACACTGAGTAAGCACACTGCCACTGAGCCACATCCCCAGCCCTTTATTTTTTTATTTTTTATTTTGAGGCAGGGTCTCAATAAGATGCCCAGGTTGGTCTTGAACTTGCCATCCTCCACCTCAGTCTCCCAAGTCACTGGGATTCCAGTGTGCACCATGAAGCTGACTTGGTTGTTTTAAGGACATCGATAAAGAATGAAATAAAGAAGCTTTATGTGACATTAACCTACTCTGTGTGGAGAGGAAAGGTCAGCAAGAATTGGCAGGAAGTGCCCCCCTCCCCAGAAATGGAACTGTAGAGAGTTTCCCTCACCCCCGTCTTGACAGGACTCTGTAGAGCAAGAAACGTGTCACTCCGGCAGGACCTGGGCTGTGTCACATGGCTCTGGGTTCAAACCCAGAACCTTGTTAGTAGTGGGATCTTCCAGAGTTATTTCTTCATCTCCGAATTTCAAAAAAAAAATCTGCGTTGCAAGGCTGTTGTAGGTGTTAAATGAGGCAGTCTAAACACAGTGTGAAACAGTGTCCGCTGTGGAGTGACAGATAAGATACTGCATGGCCCTGGTGGCCGCGAGGGTGACCAGAGTGATGATAGACTGACTCTCAGCTGGAGCCGGCCGCTGAAGGAGGTGGAGTCTTGCTCCGCGGCGTTGCCAGGAGGCAGGTGACTTCCAGGCCTCCACTTTGCCCCAGTGCGTGCTGTTTTGGAATGAAGACTGAGACACGCGTGGGGTAACGTCTGGAATGAAAGGAAGTATTTAGGGAGTCATCGGCCTCCTTGGTTTGGGTGGGTCTCAGGATGTTTCTGACATTTAGAATATTTATTCTGGAGAAAAGAAGATTTAGGACATGGGTGAAATAAACGTCCTCAAGTGTGGGAGCCGGTGCTGGAGAGCAGCTGTTCCCTATTTCTGTTTTGAACAGAATGAGAAATAATGAGTCACATGGAAGCGTGAAGGATTTAGACCAAACATTAAGAAGAATTTCCTGAACGTGGGTGTTGTTGGATTTTGGAATGAGTCGGCGAGGTGTTTAAAAGAGGGACAGTGTCTCCTGGCTGCGGGCCTTGGGTGTGGAAGCCGGGGTTCTGTGTGACGAAGCGGTCACCCCCGGCTCTTCCCACACCAGCAGCCCTCCCCTAGAGGACAGCCTCAGCCCTGCCTCAGGCCACCCCTAGCCACTGTCCCATCTGATGGCAGGAAAGGACCTCAGTACTAGCTGGATGATCACCTCAGGCCCTCTGCAGCTTGGCATTCCACAAATACCGCGATTGCTTATGTAGGCTGCTCCCGAGGCCCACAGCTCCCCGCCTTGGAACTTATTAAGAAAATCTCTGTAGGGCTTCTTCACCAAAAGTGCGTTCAATAAAGCCTGGAATTTCCTCACAGCACACTCATTCGTGTTGATATATTTTGAGGTCTCCCTCTCTCTTTGCTCGGCAGGCAGAGGCAGGCCAGCGCAGCCAGGGTTGCACAGGTCACCGTCACCAGGCACTGACCACGCTGGCTTCTCCCCGCCCTCTTGGGGCAGCCACGTTTCCAATGGCTAATTTAGAAAGCATTCAAGCCAACGACTAGTTTTCATGATTGTTCATCAGAAAGGCAGGCAGCAACTCTCAGCTCAAACTTGAGTACAAAAGGTATCGCTGTGCAAATCACAGGAAATAATTTGGGGCCCCCCACACCACCACCAAAGTAGCCCATGATGGCTTAGGGGTTTATTTCAAATCAATTTAAAGTTGAATGGCGGTCAGGTACAAGAGGCTTTTAACAAAGAGCCCATTTATTGACAGATAGCAAATATACCCCTAAGTGCCCCAAATCGTTGTTCCAAAATGTCTCATTTACTATCATTTCATTCATAAAGTCCCTAATTGTGATCAAAGGACTTCACGTGTCTGCTGCCTCCTGGGGACCACAGGACGCCTGTGATCACACAGGAGCTGGGTGTGCTCCGCCCCTGCCCCTGCTGTGGAGGCCGCCTCGACTGGGCAGAGTCGAGTACTCCAAGTCCTCCCCCCAGGCAGCTGCCCTAGAGCCAGGTCCCGCCCAGGCCTCTCCCTCCGCAGGCTCCTCGCCGCAGCCCCCCTTCTCTTCTCCTCTTCCTCCTGGGCCTCTCCTCCCCCTGGAGGTCCCCCAGGGCCCACTCTGTCTTGCGTTGTCCCTGGCCTTTGCTGCTGCTCCTGCACCCAGGGGGCAGAGGGGCTGCTGCTCTGCCCATGGTGCCCTCGCCGGGTGGACGGGCTGCCCAGGCAGGCCTCTCGCTGGGGCTCCCGACAGGCCATCTGCCCCTCCCTCTGCTCCAGTTCGTCCTTTATTTGCCACGGCCTGGGGAGTGTGGGTTCCCAGGAATGGAGGAAGGAGTGGAGTGGAAGGGCCAGTCTCCACAGGAGAGTAAATGGACCTCTCAACTGGTGACCAGTGGGCATTATAGAGAGGTGACAATGAAGAGGGTGGCAGCCAAGCCTGCGCCACACTCACTGGGTGCCGGGCTCCACGTGCAGTGCTTGACGGAGTGCCTCAGCGGTCCTGTGGGGGGCTTCCCCTGTCCCCTCTTACAGACCACGAGCAGCAGGGCACAGGGGGTCAGGTTGCTCCTGAGCAGCCAGGTCCGAGGTCCGAGAGGCCTCTTGGGAAGGGTGGTCAGCGAGGGCCAGGGCCTGCCTGGTGGCCATGCAGAGTCTGTGCAGGCACTCTGCAGCGGTGGCCTGAGGCAGAGCTTTGGGGACAGCTCTGCTTCTGGACTCCTGCCCTGAGACTTGCCACAGGCTGCTCTTCCAGCTCTGCCTCCTGGGGAATCAACCTCTCTGTCCTCCGTTTCACTCGCTCTGGCCCACGTGTCACCCGTTAAGCCACCCATCCAGCCCCAGGCATCTCCAGCCTTGTCCACGCTTCCTTCCCTCAGGGTCACTCCGGTGCCACCGTCGTTGCTGCTGGTCCTGCAAGCTCACTCCACCTGCAGCACTCCGAGGCCCCTGCTGGGCAGGCGGCCTTTTCACCAGGCCGAGGCTGTCCCGGAAACACAAAGAGGTGAGTATGATCTACATAAAATAGTTTCCAAATCTATTAAGGGAGAAGACAGCAAAAGGAAACCCGCAATTAGGAGGTTTTGCGTGCCTTTGGTGTCTTCCCACGGCTGAGGTCTCATCCTCCTGAACTAGTGGGGTCTGCGCCAGGGCTGCGGCACGGGAGGGGGGCTCCAGTTTCAGGACCTGAGGTGGGAGGGCGGGATCAGCAGGTAAGAGCCCTGTGTGCATCTTGGGATGGGTGGCTCTGGGCTACCCTGCAGGTGCCGGCAGGGATGGGCCCGTGTGTGGGGAGGTAGCCGGTCAGTGATTATACTGCCCCTTGTCCTCTATCATTTTTCTAACGTTTTATCCCTTGTCCATTTAGCATCTTATCCATCGTGTTCTGAAAAGCCTCGGAGGCAGGTTACCAGAGATCTGGAATCAGGAATGACTAGGGCAAGAAAGGTAGGGCTCCACACGGGCCCCAGGGTCAGGCAGCCCTAGTCCCAAGTCCTGGCTCGCTCAGCCACCACCATCAACTAGTTCCCCCATCTTGTGTCTTTGTCTTTAAGATCAGAGTCCCCCTCAACAACTGGGGTGTGGGTGGACCAGCTAGTGATGTCAGTAACGTGCTCAGTACGTGACACCTGTCACGAGGCAGGAGGCCAATATTTCATTCATTCTCTAAGTTGTCGTTGAACACCTACTATGCGTCAGTGCTGCTTTGGCTGCAGGCACTACGACAGAGGACAGGAAAGCCCAGGCCTCACTGACATCCTCAAGTACTCACAAGACCGACACACGGCTCAGCTAAGTGTTGGAGAGTAAAGTGAGTAAAAGAGTGTCAAGGCCCAGAAGCTCAGGACAGAAGTGCACGTGAAATCCTGTGGAAAGAGAGCACACGAGAGTAACCAGAGGTTTTGCTGTGTTTTTACAAAGCCTATAAGCTGTTTATGGAAAAGAAAAAGTAAGAGCTGGCCTTCCAGCTCCAGGCCCCTTACCTGGGCAGTTCGGACCCCACAGGATGGGGTGTACTTCTCCATAGGTCTTTCCCTGCCAGGGAACGATACATACGGAGCAACTCCCTGATTAGATATGTGCCGCCTACAAAGCCCGTCACCGACAGAACGGGCAGCCACAGTGTCCACCATCCATCTTTCACCCATTCCCAAATGTCCATCAACAGGTCCAGTTCACCAGCACTGTGTGTTAGACACAAAATGGCACAAAACAAACACACTGGCACAGAGACAGTCACCACGTACCTCAGTGAGTGCTGTGACGAAGAGACACACAGACCAGTAGGTCCCCCTCAAAGGTGGGAAGGCGAAACCAGCCCTGGGGTGCTAATGGCCCTTTCACAGTCCACTTTCACTCTTTTTTTTTTTTTTTTTTTTTTGGTACCAGGGATTGAACTCAGGGGCACTCGACCACTGGGCCACATCTCCAGCACTTTTTTTGTATTTTATTAGAGACAGGGCTCACTGAGTTGCTAAGTGCCTTGCCATTGCTGAGGCTGGCTTTGAACTCACGATCCTCCTGCCTCAGTCTCCCAAGTGCTGGGGTTACAGGTGTGTGCCACTGCACCGGTCTCTTCACTCTTCTTCTTCCTTTCAGTCTTCCTTCCTCCAGTTTCTTTGGAAATCACTCACAAAAGAGAATGGATGCCTAAGTGTTGAACAGGGTGAACTCTGTACTCTCTAGCTTCATGAAATAAAATTCTTGAGATTGGATAGAAGTTCACATCTATTCCTAAGTCCACACTAGGTACTTGGAGTGCCCCTAGAACTCCACCAACACAAAATTGTCTATTTTGTACTTGAATGCCGCCATGGATGGGGAACTCACTCCTTTATGGAAGACTCTTTATATGTCAGGACACCCAGTTGGTTGTTTCAGCAAACACTCTGACATGTCTCAGACACTGGGGACACCTAGGTGAGTCAGGCACAGCCACCCTCCCGCGTGCCCAGCACCCCTGAGCCTTTGAGGCCCCCCTCCTCTTCTGCCCTGCCTTCCCACCCCACGCCTTCTCCTGCCGTATGACTTTTGATAGTGTCACAGTCTGCCTGCATATCTTTTCAGAACAGAGCCCCAAACTTCAGGTGTGGTCTGACTCATGTCCCGGTTGGGTCCCTTGTTCTGAGAACTGTGCTTGTGTTAACAGGAGCTTGTTATGCTCTCGGCAGCCGGGCCCTCCTTCCGGGCCACGGGAGCTGGCTGTCAGCTCAGGGCACCCCGTCTTTACACACGTGCCATGGCTAAGCCCCGCCTCCTCCACAGGCTCCCTGTGTGGGGCAGTTTTGAACAAATGTCCAGAGTCTAACACCTGCCCTTGTTAAACTTGATCTTGTTACATTAGTTCCCTTGTTCTAGCTTCATGGACATTTTGAATATTGCTTCTGTTACCCAAGAAGACCTGGAAAGCACCACATTTCCTCTGAAAGTGTGCGTGTGTGTTTGCAGGCACACCCTGGGCCCAGCTCCGAGAGGCCACCCCTAGGTCTTGCGCGCACCTTCGTGAATGCAGCTCATTCACACACACATTTATTCTTTTTCTGCGACACTAATCCAACATCGCCCAACAAAACGTTTGCTTTTCTGAACTAGCCAGGGGTGTCTGCTTCTTAAGTGGATTATGAAGCATCACGCAGCGATGCCAGGAGGAGGGAGGCTTGCTGTGCATGGCTTCATTCAGCTGCCGGCGGAGCCCCGAGACGAGGGCTGACCCGAGAGCTCCCGGTGTCCAGCGGCTGCTTGGAGCATGGTCTGTGCCTCCCAGCTCTCTGCTCGACTGCGCCGAGCTCAGACATGCCCTGGGGACCTCAGAACCCCAAGATCCTCAGGCCTTGAGCCCAGTTCAAAACCTTCTTCTCCTTGTTATCAGGAGGGAGCAGGAGACATTGATCAAATATCTCTTCTCAAGTCTTGCCCAGACAGTACCGAGGCCCCGTAAAACTCCAACTTCGTCTGATGGTACAGACTAGCAGAGTCTTAAGCAGATCCAGCCTCTGGAAAAAAATAATGTGGCTATGATACCATTTTCCAGAGGACTCCTAGGTCAGATGGCACAATGGCTATAAATGCTTAACGCCGTGCCAGGCCTGGGTGAGCGCTCATGAACGTTAGCTGTTGCATTATCTAGGAAACTAATGAGCACAAACATGGCACCTGACACAAAGCCCTCCTCTGGGAGCTTCTGTGGAGAAGGGCCGATCGGCCTCACATAGGAAGATGCTTGGAGGCAAGTGGTTGCAGTCACTGCTCAGCAGATCAAAGATGGTGGGGCCAAAGCACTTCAGGCCATCCCCTCCTCAGAGCAAGGGAGCTGTCGTGACTCCAGCAATTGCATCTCGTGGAAAGCCAGAGGGTGGCAAGACTGCTCTAATCACATCCGACACCATTCATCACGAAAGAAAAGGCTTTCCTAGAAATCTATGAGCATATTTCTGTTCAGTCTCAAGGACCAGAACGGAGTCACACTCTCCTCCCTCACTGCCAAGAGGCCAGGACAGTGGGAAGAGAACAATCACGACTGGCACACCAGTCATGAGCCATTGCCAGGAAAAGTAAGGGTTGAGGAATGGACAGCAATTGCCATAGCGATCATGCCAGCCCGAGTGTGCCTTCCTGTCTACCCACCTCCCGTTGGCAGCTCACTAGCCTGTGGCCTCAGTTGTTGAATGTACTGCCCAGTTGCCTGCACTAACCTCTCCCTGTCTGGACAATGTTTTCTGCTGTTCCTCTCCCAGGAAGTTTTCTGTAGGCATCAGTATTGCTGATAATGCTGTGTAACAAACAACCCCCAGACAGCAGGAAACATTCTCTGCCACTCGCAGCCTAGAGGTCGCTGAGAGGCTGTGGTGCAGGACAGGGGTGCAGGGTGCTCGTGTCTCTCATTCGAGAACCGAGACTCCCCAGGGGAGCCCTCTTCGTGGTGGGTCGGGAGGGCACCTAATGTACACTTCAATTCCCAGCTAGCGTCTTTACCTCTCACACTCCACTAGTCATGGGAGGTGACACGGCCACAGCCAGCAGGAAGGAGCATGTCTCCCACCAGAGGGAAACACACACATGGAATCCACAGCTCCTTCCTGATCCCAGCTTGGGTTAGGGTCTTCCTTGGCTCCCAGGGTCCTCCACACACCCTGCTGTGTCTCAGTATTCTTCACTGTCCAAATCTGTCACTCCTCTGCCTTCCCCAGTAGATTGACAAAAGATGCCTGTGACTGTGCTGTGTTAGGAGCCTTTCGTGGCACCTGGGTGAGGGGAATAAGTGTCATTGTCATGGCTGTGATGGTCAGTTATCTAGTGGTTTATTTGCAAAATAATAAAGACCCCAAATTAGAGAACGAGGATGTAAAATATAAATTATTTGAAAGCTGTAATTAGACTCTACTTCTGAGTGTTATTTGAACTTGATGCTAAAATGCTATAGATAATGATCTATCAACAGAAAAGAGATTGGGCCTTCTGTAAGTCACACCATCATCTGTCGTCGAGTCCTCAACCCACTGCCAGAGCAGCGCACAGAGAGATGTGCTATCATTTTGAGGGATAACTCTGGAACTAAAAAATATAAGCTCAAGGGCTGGGCATGTAGTTAAATGGAAGAGTGTGTACAAGGCCCTGTGTTCCATCCCAGCACTGAAAATAAGTAAGTAAATAAAAATATAAGATCAACGAATAATTCATTCAATAAACATTTCGGTACCAAACATGGAAAACACAGCGATAGATAACCCATGGTCACTGTGCCCTGATGGCTCACGATCTGAGGCAAGATGGTGTGGAAACTGAGTCGCCAACAGCTGAGAAAGCGTGGCAAGTGGAACTCTTGTTCCTTGCTGGGAGGATGCAGAGAGGTACTTTGGAAAACAGCTTGGCAGTTTCTGAAGGAAACTAAACACCCTCTCACCACACAACCTGGCAATTGCCCCCTTGGCGTTTCCCCAAAGGGCCTGAAAATTCACATTCACATGAAAACCTGCACACTGATGTCCACAGAGCTGCATTCACAATTGCCAAACATGGAGGCAACCAAGATACCTTTCTGTGCAGGTGAGTGGAATAAACCAACGGCAGTCCACCTGCAGAGAGGAATATTATTCAGTGCTGAAAAGAAACGAGCGATCAAGCCTTGAAAGACCTGGAGGAGCCTTGTGCGTGTTTTGCTAAGTGAATGAAACCACTCCCCAAAGCCTACTGACCTTCTGGAAAGGCGAGGATATGGGCACAGTTAAGAGATCCATGTTTGCAGGACCTGGGGGAGAGGGACGGGTGACCAGGTGCAGCACAGAGGCTGCTCAGGCAGTGAAGCGGCTCTGTGTGTTACTGTGGTGGTGGCCACATGACATTGTGCATTTGTCACACACCCACCCCAATGTACAGCAGGAAGAGTGAACTCCAACATGAACTCTGGACTTTGTTAATGAAACTGTCTCTATACTCACTTGTGAAATGTACCAAACCAATAAAGTCGTTAGCATAAGGGAAAGCAGGGGCAGCTGGAGGGTGTACAGGAGCGCTCTGTGTTTTCCACTTAGTTTTTCTATAAAGCTGAAACTGGCCCCCAAAGTCAATCCATTAACTTGGAGAATAAAGGTAATAGAGGGCTAGAGAAGAGCATGAACAAAGCGTCATGTCGGCAGAGAGGGAGCAGCTAGCAGCTCCCCTGGATTGGGGGAGCCTTTCCAGAGGAGTGGGGTTGGAACTGAATCTGGAAGGATGAGTAGAAATTCCCCAGGTAGAGCACGAAAAATGATGGACCTGGTGGAGGGCACCACCTGTGCAAAGGTCAAGGTCAAGCTCATGGTAGTTGTGCCCACTGACACGGGCCGGGGTATGTAGAGAGCTTCCTGCTGAAGGAGCCCTAATTAGGAAGGGCTGTTGTAGCTAGCTGGAAGCCATAAGTTCCACCTGATATGTATGTGACGCACCTGTAGGCACCCGCAAACCTGAATATAACCGGGTGAAAGCGGTCCGAGTTAGGAGAACGAATTCATTCGGGTCAGTCGGGTAGTCACTCGGTCGGTCAGAATCAGAGCGGCCAGAACATAGGCAGAGCGGTTAAACCAGATAGAAGACAGAAGAGAAACCAGATAGAAGAAGTAATGACTGGTCAGAGTTAGGCCGAGGCTCCTGAGGAAGACAGAAGACAGAAGAAAGAAGAAGGAAGAAAGAAGAGAGAAGAAAGAAGCTCTAATCTTATCTTACTCTAAGCTAAGCTCTATATCTTTCTTTCACTCTAAGAACTCTAACTCTAAGCTAAGATATCTTTCTTTCACTCTAAGAACTCTAACTCTAAGCTAAGAAGACAAGAAGAAAAGCTCGCTTTAATCTTTCTCTCTAAAAATCTTTCTTTCCCTCTCTCTAAGCTCTAAGAAAGTAGAAGTAAAAGTAGTAAAAGCTTAACTCTGCCCCCGAGAGTTTTTATCCCCGTTTACGGTACCAGGCAGCCTACATCCTGCCACGAGGAAGGGCTGGGTAGACACTGAATGTGTGATGGTGACCCCACAGGACTTGCAGGGCGGGGTGGTCTTCTGTGTGGGGTTCGGCCTGGGGGCCCTGCACCACTGAGCTACATCCCCAGCCCTCTTTATTTTGAGATGGAGTCTGACTAAGCAGCCCAGGCCGGCTTCTAACTTGGCGTCCTCCTGCCTCAGCCTCCCAGGCTGCTGGGATCACAGACGTGCAAGACCAGGCCTGGCTGAAGAACACCTTAACGTTCGGATTAAAACGAACTTTACTTGAAAGGTGATTAGATGTCAGGGAAGGGGTTGGATTGGAAGTGGTGGCACCTTGCTTTTGATATACATTGCAAACAAGCAAAATTAAACGGGAAAAGAGCGTCTCAGGATGGTTTTGTGTTTCTCAACAGCCGTGGCCTGGGTCACACTCCAGCAGCATTGGCTGCCATAGCCAAATGAGGAGGCCCAGGCGTCCAAACACAGGGGTTGAGGCTGAGCGAGGCCGGAGAAGCAGCCTGTTCACAGGCACTAGGGGCAAATCCCAGAGGTCCTGGCCATGCTGGGGACCCAGCCTCTGTCCCTCAGCATGCCCCTCCAGGCTTTAGGTGGAGACTGCTCAGGTAGAGACTGCTCTGGGCCGTTCACCTCTCACGAGGACCGTCATCGAGACCATGAAGCCCACGTCACGCATTCTCGTCCTCAGACCACACTCATGTTTCCTCCCGTGTCCACCAAGGTTCTTTGTCACAAAAGGATCCAGTTTAGTGTCATGCCTTACCTGTTTCCTTCAGTCTGGGAATGGTTCCCTAGCCTAGCCTTGATTTTCATGACCCTTCTGAAGATTATGGGCCATTTTCTTTTTCCTTTCTGTTTTTACAGTACTGAGGACTGAACTCAGGGCCTCACCCATGCTAGGCAAGTGCTCTACCACTGAACTACATCTCCAGACCTTTATTTTGAAATTTCGAGACAGGTTCTTCCTCAGTTGCTGAGGCTAGCCTTTAACTTGTGATCCTCTAGTCTTAGCCTCCTGAGGGGATTACACTTGACACCCTGCCAGGCCAGTGATCTCTAGAATGTCCCTCAGTCTGGATTTGTGTGAGACTTAGGACATGCATCTGTGGCAGAATCACAGAAGTGACGCTGTGTTCTCCTTGTTGCGTCCTGTAGGGAGGTACAAGAATTCAGTGTGTCCTGTTACCAATGCTGCACACTTGGAGAACCATGTAGGGGTACCTGTGTGCTCTCTCCAGCGAGGAGGTACTATTTTCACTGTTTTTCTCTCTGTAGTTGATCGTTATCTTTATGTAAATATCTGTTCCTCAACAAACCTTCCATTTGTTTTGATATTCATAACACTATGGACTCCTGGTTTCCTATTTTATGTTTTGGGATATAACTCTCCTTATTTACTTACGTTTAAATTGCCCCCCACCCCCAAATGGCCAGATACAGCTTATTTGTTCTTTCTGATTATTCCCAACATGTTTGAACATTTGCTTTCTGGATAACGAGGTGTTTCAGGCTCACTGCTACCTTCTCCAAGGGTCCCTTCTTCATTTAGTTGAAATTGGTAACTAGAAGCCAAACTCTGGCACTATGGATGCTCACGGCATTTAGAGAATCCTGCTCTCAGGTTCTTTGAGTGGAAATGACAGAGGAATACATATGTATATAAAACACCCAGGCTCAGGCCCATATCTGCAGCCGCACCCTCCATCTATACTTATTTCTCGACCTCCTTATACACCAGCCTCTGTGAGTCCCCTCAGTGACTCCAATTGCAACACAACCCTCAGGGCTCTGTCCGGATTCCTCCTTTCCCGCGTTTGCAGCTCGATTCTCCCACCATGAGTCATCTTCCTCCTTCATCTTTCGTAGATCTGCTGAGCTGGCCAATCCCCGGTGCCTGGCTCAGCACCCAGCTCCACTCCTCTCCCCCCTGACAAGGATGCAGTCCTCGCTCCGTCCAGGCCCCAGCCCCACAACCTTCCTGAGACACCCTCCTTGCTCTGCCTGGCTCTAACAACCCCAGGGTCACTTCCTCACCGAGGTCACACCCTGCACTGAGCTGCCTCTTTGGCTGATGGTTTGCTCCTCTTCCTCTCACCAGGCAGCCCTCCCACACATGTGGCACCCTCGGGCTCCGAGATCCCACTGCAGGCCCCCCTCGCCCCACTGACACCTGAAAGTGGACAGCACAGGCCAGGTCTGTCCAGGGTCGGCACAGGCCCCACCTTCTGGAAAGGTGCCTCTGTGCTCACAGGCTGTGGCTCTGCCTTTCCGTTGGGATCAGGGCAGAGGGTGGAACCATACATTTCATTGTTCACTGAAATCATCGTCCCATCTCTTATTGTCCCCGAGTTCCTGTGTAATGTCGGGGCTCTCTGGACCCTCGTCCCAGGACATACTTCTTGTATCTTCCATGCTCCTCTATTGTTTTTGTTTGTTTGTTTTTGGTACTGAGTGATGGTTCTAGTGTGTGTTGACATTGGTTTGCTAGTGTTTTGATGAGGTTATTTTGCATTTATGCTCATCAGGATCTTGGCCCATAACTTTCTTTCTTTTTTTTTCTTTTTTTTTTTTTTTTTTTGTTATGTCCTTGTCCGGCTTTGGTATTAGGGAGTTGATGAGTTTGGAAGTGTTCTCTCCTGTCCAATTTTCTTGAAGAGTTGGTATTTGCTCTTCTTTAAATGTTGGGGTGGAGTTGAGCAGTGAAAACTTTAGGCCCTGGGCTTTTCTTGGATGGGAGACTTTGTTACTGATTCGGTTTCCTTTTGTTATCAGTCTGTTCTATTTCTCCGTTATTCAGTCTTGGCAGGTTGTATGTGTCCAGAAACATCCATTTCTTCTAGGTTGTCAAATCCTTTGGTAGGTAATTGTTCACAACAGTCTCTTACAATCTTTTGTATTCTGTTATTGGTTGTGATTTCTCCCCTTTCACCTGATTTTATGCAAGTCCCTGCCCCCTTATCCTAGCTAAAGGTTTGTTGATATTATCTTTTCCAATAATCAGCTTTCCACTCCATTGATCTCTTGTATCATTTCTAAGGTCCGCATTTCATTTATTCCTGCTCTGATCTTTATTTCCTTCCTTTCACTAATTCTGGGCTTAGTTTGTTCATTTTTTGAGTTCTTTGAGGTGCATTTTTGGGCTGTTTGTGAGCTTTCTCTTTTGATGTCTGTGTTTATGGCAATAAACTCCCCTCGGAGCTGCTTTTACTGTATCCTAAAGGTTTTGGTATGTTGTGTCTCCATTTTCATTTGTTTCAAGAAATTTTTAAATTTTCCCTTTGATTTCTTCATTGACCCTTTAATTGTTAGGAGATGTTTAATTTCTATGTACTTATAAAGTTTCTGAATTTCCTCCTGCTATTGATTTCTAGTTTTGTAACATTGTGGTTAGAAAAGATACTTGAAGTGATTTCCACTTAAATTAGTTAAGGCTGTTTTGTGGTCTCACATGCGATCTGCCCTGGAGCATGTTCCCCTGTGGTTGAGAAGGAGGTGGTACCTCCTCAGCTGTTGGGTGGAATGTTCTGTAAGTTTGTTAAGTTGCACCTCTTTGCTTTTGCAAGTGTTGCAAGAGCATGGAATATGGTACTGCTAGCTTTTTTTTTTTTCTGTAATGATCACAATGATTGGGACAGTGATTCTAACAATAACATTATCAACAATATCCAAAAATGTTCACCGAGGACTTACCATGTGTTGAACACCTGTCTAGCGTGCTTATCATTGGCCTCAGATAATCTTTACAGTTACATTTTCAGATGAGCACAGGTCCACATTTGCCCAATTTCAAAATCCAAGAAGCTCTGAAAACAGTTTATTTGAATCTATATCATCATCATCATCACTGTCCACAAAACCTACCCTGACCTGTATTTGTTTAAATTTATTTGATTACAAAAGTAATGTGAGGTTATTTATGGTCCTGTATTTGCCCTACTTAGTATAATTATTTGCTTCTCTGATTCACTACAGTATCACGGGATTGTTGATTTAGTTGGCTGTCGGGGCTGCTCTAGTCACCACTGGGGTGCTAGGTGCAGGTAGTACCAGGCTCTTTTGTTCTGAAATCAGGAAGATGAAGAATTCTGAAACATCTTCACCAGGAAACTGTGGACCTGTACTAGGATTTCATCCCTTCACATAGGAGGAAGCAGGCCCACAGAAGCCAAGGGACTTGGCAGACCCAGATTCCCAGCGGGGTCTCATTCAGCGCCATTCAGCCTGTGGACTGAGCACCTGCTGTGCGTGAGGGCTATGCGCAGCAGGGGAAATAAAGCGCTGTCCTTGCGCCCAGGAGCTGGCTGTGTACTGGCAGGGCGGACATACGTAGAGAAGTGCCTTCTCTGGGCCACGACCTAGCGCACCCAGTGAACGGCGGCTGTCTGCCTGCCCAGGCCACCCAGAGCCCTGGGTCCTCTCCATTCTCCATGCCTGTCCTCCAGGCTTCTGTGGGCTCCACTCCCAAGACATGAAGCCTTCTTCAAGGGACTGTTGCTTCCTGACTTGGAGCAACAACGCCGCAGGAGAAAAATTTGGAGGCAGAATGAAGATGAAAGGAGGTTTTTTAATTCTTCGGCTTTAGCAATCTCTCAAAACTCTAACACTGGCTAGAGAGAGAGAGAGAGAGAGAGAGAGAGAGAGATTCTTCTTCTTTCTTCTTCGGCAGCCTCGGCCTGACTCCGACCAGCAACTGCTTCTTCTCTCTATATATCTCTTTGGTTTTTCATTTCTTTCTCTAGCTTCTTCTGACCAAACTCTTAACTACTCTGACTCTTATTTCTTCTTCTGACTACGTTCTGGCCGCTCTGACTCTTTTCTTCTTCTCTGACCCGAACTCTTCTTCTGACCGGCTGAACGACTGACTGAACGAATGCCGCTTCTGACCGCTTTCACCCGGTTATATACCTTTAGCTTTGCGGGTGCGTCACATGCATTTACAGGTGCGTCACGTGCCTATGATTATTATCAGGTGGAACTTATGGCTTCCAGCTAGCCGCAATAGCCATCTCCCTGATTGGGGCTGCTTCCAGGGACCACCTGGGCTGCTGGAGCCACCTCTGCACTGGCATGAGAGACAGCTGTTCCTGAAGGTGTGGTCTGGCCTGCGCCTGCTCCAGGATGGTGGCCAGTCACAGTCCTTTCATTTGGGAGCTCCCTGAGGCTGGACCTCCTCCTGACAGGAACCCTTGCTGGCCTCTTCCCCTTTCCTCCACTCCCTCCGCTTTCTCCTGGGAGCATCTCCTTTGTGATTCCCTGGCTCCCTCTCAGCTGAAGGGCAGCCCGTGGAATACCTGGTACGAGGCCTGCCTGCAGGCCACCTATCTTCCCTCCACCTTGCTCACTGGGCAGGTACAGGTAGGTTCAGTCCAGAATTCCAACCAGCCCAGAGACCCTGTGCAGAGCTGAGAAAGAGGCTGAGGTGGAGCAGACTTCTCAGTGAGGGGGACTTGGACAGGGCCTTGGGGGACAGTAGGAATCCATCAGCTAGAAAGGACGGAATGGAGGGTGGAAAAGAAAGTTGGTAGTGCTGGCGCAGACTTCCCGAGCAAGTGCCCTTCATCTTTCCCGTCCTCAGAGTCTCTGCTAGAGAATGGCCTCCCCTCCCCCGACAGACATATGTACAGACAGACAGACACACACACCCCTTCCCTCCTGAAACGGAGTCAGTCCTGCCAGGCCCAGACATTTGTGCAGTGATTTCATGCCCGCCTGTAACTTTGGGCAGCCTCAAGGGTTCCGTGGGTCTCAGAGATCTCCACGTGGTGGGCATGTGTGCTTGTAAGAACCGACCCAGGATTACGAAGAGATAGTCACGCAATCGGCTTGCCCTCCAAGTAGACAAAAATGGTTTCATTATCGGTCGCTTTGGGTAAAGGCGCTTCCCACCCCATAGGAGGATCCGAAGTGAACCCGAGCCCCGACGCCCGCGCCTCCTGTGTGCGGGTCACGACGGGGCAGGGAGGGACACCGCAGCAGCCATGGCACGGCCTGGCCGCGTGGCCGCGCTGGCGCCGCCCCGCCGGGATCGCCCCGGGAGACCGACCGTGGCGCACACTTTGAAGCGCGGCGCCTCAAGAAGGGCCTGCTGGGCGGCGGGATCCGAGTCAGCGCCGCCGAGCGCGGCCGGCGGGGAGACAAAGGGCGCGGCGCTCGCGGCGCCGGGAGGAGCGGGGCCCGCAGCGCGGAGCCGGGGCTTCCCGCGACCCCAGAGCCTCCCCGCGGCGGGCGCGAGGCCGGCGACTCCCACGCGGCCCCTGGAATGCGCCAGTGCCACGCCCCCGAATGTGATTTCGTGGATGGCATCGTGACCTCGGTTTGCGCCAACAAAGTGTGACGTCCGCCTGGGAAGAGTGGCCTGAGAGTCCCGAAGCGCCTCCCGCGCGGCCAGGCGCTCGCCCAGCCCGGTCGGCTCCCCACGCCTTTTCTCTTCCAGGAACTCGGAGCTGCTGCGACGCTGGGTCCCTCCGCGCCCGTGCGGGAAGCGAGGCCCAGACCCAGGCACCGAGCTCGGGAGCAGAGCGTCGCCCCCAGGCCGGGTGGCCCCGCAGACCCAGGAGCCCGCGTCCATTTCTGGCTTTCATTTAGCGTGTGTGTGTGTGTGATTTTTTTTTTTTTTTAAAGAGTGCATTAAAACAGTCGTGCGCGCATATAGGGCACATATAGGACGGTGGTCGCATAAGATTCTAAGGGAACCGAAAAATCCCTGTCGCCCAGTAATGTCGCAGCTGTCTGTCCTAACGCAAAACTCAGGTGTTGTGGCACCCAGTTACACGCACCGAGCAGTGCTCATGACGAAGAAGGGCCGTTCCTTGTCGGAGTGTTCATCACGCTTCTATTGCTACTTCAGAGTGTGCTTGAGAATGGGTGCTTACTGCAGAACAGTGCGGTGTGAGCCGGCAAGAGCCTCAGATGTCCCATTGACCGTGTCTCTTGATGGCGTCACTCCGATAGTGCTTGAGTTTGATCCCAGGCTGTTTTGTGGGTCGCTGTATGTTGCATGTGATAAGAGACTGCAGCCTTGATGTGTGCTAGGCCATGCCCTCTATGTTTGTGTGAGTACATTCTGATGTTCACGAGACAGAATCACTCCAGGATGATTATTGCAGATCGTTATCTGGCTGTTGAGCCACACAGGACTGTCTTGTTTGTCGCTGTTATTGAGTTTTTAGTGCCCTCTTTAAAGTCGCGCTGTCCATCTCCTGCCTCCTCCCCCGGCATCTGAGCTTTGAATCCTCACAGCCCCATAGCAAACTCAGGTGGTTTGGGCTACTGATCCCTGCATGTGTAGAAATGGGAAAAACTGAATCTCAGATGGAGTGACTGTGGATGATCCCCAGAAAGCTACCCTGACACCAGCCCTGAGTTAGTTAAGGTTTTGAGTTCTGATATCGTGGAGGCCTTCGGATACCTTGTTTTGAGGTTCCAGACCCAGTCCTCATAATAGCGAACTCTTAAAAAACACAGCAACTCACTGATACACATTATATGTAGCTTTTTCTTACAAGATTTCTGAAAGGATTTTTTTTTTTATATTTTGCTTTTGCCTTTACTTGGCTACAAGGCACTAATTTACAATGGCTGTGATTTCTTAGGAATGATTGGGCATACTGGGAAATTCCTGCAAAGTGAGAAAATCTAAATCGTTTTCACCTGTAATGAGATTTTTCAGGAATAATTAATTGAGCAATTTAATGATGTTGACACGGTGCTACCTTCTGTGGACATTTAATTAAACATTTATTAGTTTTGACTTTGCAGTGTGCTTTTCTGCTGGTGGAGCCAAAAATTACTTTTCCAGGTCTCCAACATTTTTGTTGGAAAGTCCTCCTAGCAGCTTGGGAGACCCAGGCACTTTGCCTAGGTACCCTGCCCCTAGAATGGCCCTGCCCCCTCCAGGCCCCGCCCACATGGGGATTTAAGAGAGCAGAAGCTCTTGGCTCCGCCCTTCCTGCCCAGTGAGCTTCTTCCCCAGGGACTGTGACTGTTAACCATGGCCAGTCACTCAATTCGCAGCAGACGGAGGACGCTTGTCGATGTGGATTAAATTGTGACTTTCCTGGAGGGAAGCGGGGAGATGAGACACAAAGCGTAGCAGACAGCGGTAAGGAGCCCTGGTGTATCTCAGGCACCTAAAGCTGCCGTCACAGGTCACCAGAGCCACTGGCTTAGGCAACAGACGTTTATTCCTCACCGTTCTGGAGGTTGGGAAGACGGAGACTCAGGTCCACACAGATTCTGAGTCTGCAGAGGACTCATGTCCTGGCTTGCAGACAGTGCCTGCTCCGCTGGGTCTTCATGTGGCTGAGAGAGAGAGCCAGCTCTCTGCTCCATCATGAGGAACGCCCCATCCCCAAGACCTCATCTAAACCTAGTCACCTCCAAAGGCCCCCGAATACAAATACCATCACATTGAGGGTTAGGACAGCAGTATATACACTTGGCAGGAAACACAAGGATCCAGTCCATAATGTAGGACTACTCCTAATGCTGTGTGTCTTTAAGAAAGTCTATTTCCCTCCCTGGGCCTGTTTCCCTTTCAGGGGAATAAAGATGGACCAGAAGATTTCCCATCTAATGGCCCTTTAGCCCTATTATTTTCTGGCTGATTGGGTTTGTGAAAGAAGCAGTTTGTTTCATCTGAATGAACATTGTGAAAGTAAGTTTCTAAAGGTTTGCTTTGGCAAGTGGGGTCAAAGAGATGCTTCCTGCAGCACTAACTTGTCATTGTTGATGGCTTTTCTGGGGACGGTCTTCCTGTTGCTCTTGTCCTGGAATCCTTAGCAGACAGTGCCATGGCCTTGCTGTGCCTGTGCCACTGTGGGACAGGTGACCACCAGGCACCAGTCTGGCAGGTAGTCTGTGCTTAATGGGTAGTTGGTGGAGAGGAGCAGTTTTTCCAAATGAGGAAACGAAGGCACAAAGAGTCTGTGTCGTGGCAGACGCAGCCATCTGCTGTGATGCTTCTGCACACCTTCCCTGAAGAGGAGAGACTTTCTGTCTGCATATTGGGTTCACTTTCTCCTTCCTCGTGCCCAAACCACGAGCTGAAGGAGTCAGTACCGAGCTCTCTGTTTTTCCACCAGAGCTGAGCACGGGACAGGAGACGGGGACTTTCCAGAGTGCAGACTGTTCCTCCTCAAACCAGGTCCCCAAGGCCCCTGGCTGAAGCAGTCGAGCTGAGGAGCTCATCCCAGCCGCAGTGCAAACGTGCTGTAGACTAGGAGCCAGTCCCTCGCCTGCTCCAAGCCTTCACGTCCGCCCCAGAAAACCAGAAAGCGGGAGGAGAGCAGAGATTCCCACCCAGACCCTCTGAGGAGCCTGTTAAGATGCAGAGTCTGATTCAGGTGTGGGTGGAGGTCCGTGATGACACATTTCCAACGAGCTCACAGGTGAGGCGCTTGCTCTGGTTTGAGGATCATCTTTGAGTCGCCAGAACCAAGAGGACTTCTCAGGTCCCTCCTGGCTCTGGAGGGCTGGATTTGGAGCCCTGGCAATGGCCACAGGGAGAGTAACCAAGAAAGATTTGCCCAGATGGGGTCAGCTGGGGCCGTGCAGAATGCGAAATGATTCCAGAGGACTCCTTTCAACTGCTGGTTACAGAAATCATGACTGTCATCATCACAGTCACCGCCATCCACAGACATTTCTGCAGTGCTTTTTGCTGTCCAGAGCAGCTGTCACATCCTTGAACCCAGATGACCCCTACAGGCACCCTGGTGGGAGAGGAGGACATGGCTGGGGAATCCATTCAGTCCCAGCCTGAGGATCGGGGCCAGAGCACAATAGGCCTCCAAACTATTGTTTTCCGGCTGCCCTTTGATTTTCTTAGTATTTTTTTGATGCCTGCTCTCTGACCCTTTCCTCCTTTGTCCCCTAATGCACCCTCTCCCTGTCCTAATTCTCCCCTCCCCCAACACACACACAGTGTCCAGGGAGAAAACCAGTGTATCCACCCCCAGATTTCTCACTTTTGATCCTCTCCTCTGTGATCAAATAGAACCCAGCTTCAGGGACCGGAATCTTGGCTCGTTTGGGGCAACCTGGGGCAAATCACTGCATCTTTTCTCATTTGTAACAATGGCAATTTCTCTTGAAGTGACATTTGTGGAGGATTGATGTTGACCAGGGCAGTATAAGCTCTGTGATTTCATCCTCACCACCCCAGGGAGGTGGGAACCACATCTATCTGCACATCATTGATGAGGAAACAGACTTTAGGGTGTTGACCTGCCCAAGGTCACCCAGTTGGTAACTGATGGAGTCAGGATGTCGCCTGACCTTGGCTGACTCGAATCAGAGATCATGCTGATTCACACACTGTTGTAGGACACAGCGCTAAGAGAGCTTTACAACCCCTATCCATTTCCTCCTATGGGAACATCTTGCAAAACAGTACAGTATCACAATAAGGATACCGACACTGATACAATCCACACATCTTACTCAGGTTTCCTTGTTTTCTTGTACTCGTGCGTGTATGTGTGTGTGTGTGCACGCACGCGCGTGTGCATTGGTCTAGTCAGGATACAGAACAGCTCCATCGCCCTGAGGATCCCTCGTGATGCCCCTTACCACACCGTCAACTTCTCTTCTTGCACCTGCATCCCGTGCAACCACTAAATCTCCTGTTCTACATGTCTACAATTTTATCATGTCAAGAACATTCTAGGGCAGGGGATGTAGCTCAGTGACTCCGTGGTAGAGCACTTGCCTGGCATGTGTGAGGGCCTGAGTTTGAGCCACAGCACTGCAAAAAAAAAAAAAAAAAAAAAAAAAAAAAAAGGAATATTTCTACAAATTGAACTATGCAAAAGTATATGCTTTATTACTCATCATAAATCCCTTGAACTTTACTCAAGTTATTGCATATACAAGTGGTTTGTTGGTTTGTTGGTTTGTTTGCTGAGTGTTATCCCATGGTGTGGAAGGTCCAAAATTTGTCTTACCATTCACCCATGGGAGGACATCTGAGTTTCCAGCCCTGGCCATTCATTGTGAATGATGCTGCTAGAAACATCCATGTACAGTTGTTTGTGTGAAGTGTTCATTTTCTGGGACAAATGCCTAAGGGACATTGATACATGTTTTCCTATACCAAGCTCATAAAAATCATTTTTTTAATCTTCCAGAGATATTGTTTTGGCCTTCCCATTTAGATCTATGAACATCTGGAAAGAATTTCTGTGTATGGTGTGAGGTAGGGGTCAAAGCATGCATTTATTTTTCTATGACTTTTCAATTTATCAATGCCAACTTTAAAAATACATATATCTCTACCCCCACTTTATTATAGTGGCAATTTGTTTTAAATCATGTACCCTGATATACATGAGTCTGTTTCTAAACTCTGTTCTTCTGATTGTTGTGTTTATCATTGCATAGTTACCAAGATATTTCAGTTATAGTAGTCTCATTGAGAATGCTTGTTACCTGACAGCATGTTTTCTGATTTTGTACTTATTTTCCAAGACTGTCTTGAAACTAATTGATTGGTTTTCCATAAGAAGTTTAGAACTTGTCAGTTTCTACAGTAAAACCTAGTTTGGGACCTGAAAGCTTAGATCAGGGGTTGGCAAGCTTTTTCAGTGAAGGACGGTAGTGCATCTTCTGGGTGGTCTATTACAACTATCCAGTTGGGTTAGGAGTGAAAAGTAGCCAGGGCTGCTGCAAAACCAGTGGGCACGGCTCTGCTCCAGCCAGAGTGGGGAGCTGATATGGCTGGATCGGGTTGGCAGCTGCAGCTTGATGAGGATCCTGGTTTAGGTAGGGGTTTTTAATTTTTCTTCTTTTCCAGTATTTGTAAGTTTCTCTTTATAGTCTGAATTAGCTGTATCTTACAGGGTTTTATGCGTCATATTTTTGTTATCATTTAACTCAAAATAGTTAAACATTTCTATTATGGTTTCCTTTTTTTGGTTCCTGAATTATTCAGGTTCTATCTTCATATCCAAACATTTAGGATTTCCCAGTTACGTTGTTACTTGTTTCTATCTTAATTTCACTGTGTTCAGAGGACATAGCTACGTGATAGTAACCTTTTCAGATCTGTGAGCCTTATGACACAGCATTCCCTGTGCCCTGGAAAAGACCAGCACCCTGGGCTGTTGGTTATGTTGCTCTCTCCGTTTTCATTGGCTCAAGGGTGTTAATCATACTCAGGTCTCCCACATCTTTGCTAAACTGTGGTCTGTTTTTGTCTTTCAATAACAGAGAGATATATTACAACCTCCACTATGATCCTGGATTTGATTCTTTTTTCTTTTCTCTCACTTTTTGTCTTATTTTCGAGGCTGTTTTTTAGCTGCATAAACATTTTTATATTATCTCATTAAATGACTTGAATATTACAAAATATCTCTAGTAATAAATCTTGCCTTAAAAATATATTGTATTGTATTTAAATGTTGTAAAAACTATGTGTTATAGGAACTGATAGAGTGCTTGCCTAGCATGCATAAGGTCCTGGGTTCAATCCCCAGAACCACAAAAACAAAACAACAACTATGTGTTGTAACTATATATGTGTAGTTATAATTATATTATTATTACATATCTTTGTGTTAATCAGCTTTCCATTACTATAACAAAATACCTGAGATGACCAACTTAGAGAAACAATGTATTTTGGCTCACGATTTTCAAGGTTTCAGTCCATGGTGAGTTGCTTTTAGGCCTCTGGTGCCATACTGTGTCATGGCAGGAGCCCCTCGGGGAGGAAGCGCTTTCACCTCATGGCCAGGAGTCGAGGACAGCAGAAGATACTGAGGTCCCACAGTCTCCCTCAAGGCATGTCCTCAGTGACCTGTGACCTCCCACTATGTGTTAAAGGTTCTACTACCTTCTAATAGCACCATACTGGGGAACAAGCCTTCAGCACGTGGACCTTTGAAGAACATTCCAGATCCAAACTACAGCAATGTTAATATAATCACACCAGTTTTTCCTATTATTTGAATTTCAATGTTTCAATCTCCTTCTATTTAAGGTACATGTTTCTTATAATTACAATATTATGCAGGAACCCTGTTTGGGGATTGGCTTGAATTGCAGTTGACTATGAGCCGTGGAGATTTGGGCATTGTCTCCTCCCGTAGTCTCACGAGACTTGTTGCGGGATCTCGAGTGACTTGGCCGAAATTGCTGATCGGGTCAGCGCCATTTTAGTGGTGTGTTTGGCGTGTGTTAGTTGTTGTTAGAACCAGAGAGAAAAGTTATCAGAATAAAAAGCTGTTTGTCTCCAGTTTGCTTCTGAAGTTCTTCCCGCGGCTCCTTTGCTCCAAGCGCTTCAGGCGACTACAGGTGGCGGCCCGTACGGGGAACTTCAGAGCGGACAGGTAAGAACTGAAAGGTCTCTAAAGATGGGTTCGAATATAACTGAATCCCAAGTGATAGAGGCTATGCAAAGACTCCTTGATATACCTGACTCTGTTCTCAGTGAGGAGTATATAGACAAAAGTGAAAGTGATCAAAAAAGTGTAGATTCCACTGGGCCAACTGAGACCAGTAAAGAGAGTATTAGAAGAGACCCAAAAATGACAAAAATCCAAGCTATTAAAGCTATTCGGGAGTTATTGGCGAAAGCTGAAGGATACTTGCTCTCACTGGAACCTGGGCCTCAGGATATTGCTGTCAGTGAAATTAGCAGTGGTGAGGAATCTAGTAAAAGTGATCCTGAGAAAATGAGGAAAAAGAAATTAAAAAAGACCGAGAAAAAGGTCCGTCAGGCAGAGGAGTCACTTGTGTCCTCTACTCCCCCATGGGTGGAATCCATTACAGAAAATATGAAGGGTATTACTAGGCATTTGCATACCCTAGAAACAGAAATAAAAAGTCTTTCTGATCGCTTATGCGCTCTCGAGGACAACTCACAGATACATTGGGAACCGCCAGCATTTGAAAAGAAAAATGGACAGAGTGTCCATCAGTCAGTAGATTTCAAAACAATAAAAAATCTCAAAGAGGCAGTAATGACTTATGGGCCCCAAGCTCCTTTCACGTTGAGTATGCTGGAGTCCCTTAACACCTTTAGCTTAACCCCCTCATGTAAGCTGCCTGGTACCGTAACCCGGGAGGAAAAACTCTCGGAGGCAGAGTTAAGCTTTTACTACTTTTACTTCTACTTTCTTAGAGCTTAGAGTCTTAGAAAGAAAGATAGAGAAAGATTTCTTCTTGTCTTCTTAGCTTAGAGTCTTAGAAAGAAAGATTAGAGCTTAGCTTAGAGAAAGACTAGAGCTTCTTTCTTCTCTCTTCTTTCTTCCTTCTTCTTTCTTCTGTCTTCTGTCTTCCTCAGGAGCCTCGGCCTAACTCTGACCAGTCATTACTTCTTCTATCTGGTTTCTCTTCTGTAACCGCTCTGCCTATGTTCTGGCCGCTCTGATTCTGACCGACCGAGTGACTGCCCGACGGACCGAATGAATTCGTTCTCCTAACTCGGACCGCTTTCACCCGGTTATATACCTTCAGCTTTTCGGGTGCCTACAGGTGCGTCACATACATATCAGGTGGAACTTATGGCTTCCAGCTAGCTGCAACAGCCCTTCCTAATTAGGGCTCCTTCACCCTCAGACTGGAAAAGTCTATGTAAAGCAACATTAAGCGGGGGGCAATTCTTGGTTTGGCGATCGCAATTCTAAGAACTTTGTATAGAAACGGCTAAAAGAAACGCGGCTGCAGGGTTTGAAAACTATAATATAGACATGCTCACAGGAGAAGGGCAATTCGCAGACTTACAGGCTCAAACAGATTATGACCCAGATATATATGCTCAGATAAATGCAGCTGCCTTAGAGGCATGGAAAACTGTACAAGGACCTGGGGATCTACAAGGTAGCTTGTCAAAAGTGATTCAAGGACCTAATGAGCCATATGCTGACTTTGCTGATCGACTTTTGAGAACTGCAGGTAGTGTGTTTGCAGATGTTGACCAAGCTATGCCATTAGTTCTTCAATTAGCTTATGAAAATGCAAATAAATGGTGCCAAGCAGCCATCAGGCCATGGAGAACTAAAAAGGATCTTTCCGTATATATACAACTATGTAAAGATATAAATGACGCCTTTGTCACAGGAAATGTGATTGCAGCCTCAATGAGAGGTGCTTCCTCTCGAAATTTCACAAAGGCTAAACGTAGACATTATAATCAATCAGGATATTCCAGGCAAAATTATCATAATCAATCAGGCAATTCTAGGCAAAATCCCAAAAGAGAAATAAGACCAAGCTCATATCGTGCCCCAGGCCGCTGCCCCAGGTGTAAAAAGGGAAATCATTGGGCCAATAAATGCCATTCAAAATTTGACATCCATGGAAATCCTTTGTTCAGGAATTCAAAAAACGGGGCACGGGGCCCAATACCCCGGGGCCCACAAATGTACGGGGCATTGCAGAAGGAGTATCCTCAAGCATCCACTCAGATGCTTCCCCGACACAATCCCTACTACCCATCCACTCCCTCGCCAGAGGAACAAGAGGAAATGCAGGATTAGACCTCTGTTCCACTGCCCGAATAGTGTTAACACCTGAAATGGGGGTTCAACTGATTCCCACAGGAGTCAGGGGACCTCTTCCCTCAGGGACTGTAGGACTTATTATCGGGCGTAGTCCTAAAAGCTTATTAGGTTTGCAAGTGACCCCAGGTGTAATAAACTCAGACTACAAAGGGGAAATAAAAATAATGCTTAGCTCACCCCAAAGTATAACTTCTGTTAATCAAGGAGATAGAATTGCTCAGTTGCTTCTCCTTCCCAATTTACATAATTCATTTAAAATGGGTATGCCTCAAGAAGGGAACAATAGAGGATTTTGTTCCACTGACTCAAGTCCCATGGCTTGCTGGGTTCGAGACTGTTCAAGGAGGCCTATGTGTAAAATAAAAATCCAAGGAATAGAAATGGAGGGATTAATAGATACTGGAGCTGACTCTTCCATTATTAATTTACGCCAATGGCCCAAGCACTGGCCTCTGCAAAAAGCTTCAACCAGTTTAAGAGGCTTGGGATAGAATAACCTCCCAGATAAAAGTGCAGTAATTTTAAAATGGGAGGATGATGAAGGCCATAAAGGAACATTTCAGCCTTATGTTTTACCTAATCTACCGGTTACTTTATGGGGAAGAGATATTTTGCAACAAATGGGAGTACACCTTGCAACCAAGCCTGCAGATGTTAAATGTGAAAACCTACAGGGTAATCTTAACCATAAAAGAACTCATTATCAAAAAGTACAGAGTAATCTTAACCCTAAAAGTAATCATTGTCATAAAGGAAAAATATATTTTTTTTCGGGGCTACTGAGAAAATAATTTTGAAAATACCATGGCTTTCTGATAAGCCAGTGTGGGTTCCTCAGTGGCCCCTATCTAAAGAGAAATTACAAGCGGCCCACCAATTAGTTCAGGAACAATTAGAAGCAGGTCATATAGAACCTTCCACCTCTCCCTGGAATTCCCCATATTTGTGATCAAGAAAAAGGAAAATGGCAATTGTTACATGATCTTAGACAAATCAATAAAACCATGCAAGTTATGGGGCCTACTCAACCTGGACTTCCTAGTCCCGTAGCTATTCCAAAAAATTTCCATCTTATTATTCTTGATATAAAGGATTGCTTCTTTTCTATTCCCCTACATCCTCTGGATGCCCCCAGGTTTGCTTTTTCCGTTCCTTCTATGAACAATAATGGCCCTGATCAGAGATATCAATGGAAGGTTTTACCACAGGGAATGGCTAATAGCCCCACCATATGCCAAATATATGTGGACAAGGCTATCCAACCCATTAAAAATAAATATCCAAACCTCATGTGTCTACATTACATGGATGATATTTTATTGGCCCACCCTAATCAAAAAATCTTATTTAATATATTCAGTGATGTGGTAGAAAATTTTAAAAAATATATGGATTATATATAGCAGAAGAAAAAGTTCAAACCAGATCTCCCATATTATATTTAGGATTTAAAATCATGGATACTTTTGTTAGACCCCAAAAAATTTTAATAAATAAAGAACATTTGACCACCCTCAATGATTTCCAAAAACTACTGGGAGACATTAATTGGCTTCGCCCTACACTAAATCTCACTACTGGCCAACTAAAACCTTTATTTGACATCCTTCGCGAGACCCTGATCCATCTTCACCGCGAACATTGACTCCTGATGCTAGGAAAGCTTTAAAGTTAGTAGAAAAAGCCATCGAAGGAGCTCATTGTGATAGATTTGATTTAACTCAACCGCTGATGTTGATTATTATTTCTTCACAATATACACCCACAGGAGTATTTTGGCAACAAGGGCCTTTATTATGGATACATTTGCCCGTCTCTCCTAAAAGTATAATTGAATCTTATACCTCCATGGTGGCTAAACTTATTCTTCAAGGACTTAAGACTTCTACTAAAATATTTGGCATTCACCCTGCTACTATTATTACTCCCTATTCATCATCACAGATTGAATACTTATGCTTCAATGATAATGATTGGGCTATAGCTAAATGCTCTACTTCTGCAAATTTTGATAATCATCTTCCTAAGTCCCCTATATTATCTTTTTGTATTAATCATCCTATTATATTTCCACAGGTAATAAAAAATCAACCTATTCCTAAGGCATTTAATGTATTTACAGATGGGTCCTCAAATGGTACTGCTACAGTAGTCACTAAAAAAGAAAATATGACTTACATAACTGCACACAAATCAGCTCAACTAGTGGAACTGGAAGCTGTGGTAAGAGCTCTGGAAAATTTTAGGGACCAGCCCGTAAACATTTTTTCAGATAGCCACTATATTGTACAAGCCGTCCCAAAATTAGAGTTAGCAGGACCAATAGCACCTCATACTCCAGCCTTTAAATTGTTTTATCAAATACAAAAACTTTTGTGGGCAAGAAAAGAACCTCTATTCGTAGGCCATATTAGAGCACATACTAATTTGCCTGGTCCCCTCCATGAAGGTAATCAAAAGGCTGATGAACTTACAAAAACAGTATTTATACTTTCAGTGCTACAACAAGCTACTTTATTCCACTCCCAGTTTCATGTCAACAGCACCACCTTGCAACGTAGGTTTAAAATCACATAGGAGCAAGCCAGAACAATTGTAAAAGATTGTAAATCTTGTATGACACATTTGCCCAATCCTCATTTCGGCGTTAACCCTAGAGGATTAATGCCCAATCATTTGTGGCAGATGGATGTTACTCATGAGCCAAGTTTTGGAAAATTGCGATTTATTCATGTGACCATAGATACATGTTCAGGCATGATTTTTGCTTTCTTACATTCTGGAGAAAAAGTTAAAGATGTTACATCTCATTGTTTGCAAGCTTTTGCTGCATTGGGCATCCCCAAAATGCTTAAAACAGATAATGGCCCCGCATATACGTCCTCATCTTTCAAACAGTTTTGCGCAAAATTCAATATATCCCATAAAACAGGCATCCCATACAATCCTCAGGGTCAGGGCATTATTGAAAGAGCAAACCAACACTGAAAATTATGTTATTAAAACAAAAAGAAGGAAATTGGAAAAGTCCTAAGGACAGATTGGCAGTTGCCCTGTTTACCTTAAATTTTTTAACTTTAGACTCTAATGGTTATTCTGCTGGAGACAGACATTGGAATCCACACCAACAACATAAACCTTTGGTTTACTGGAAGGATGTTCTTTCAGGTACATGGAAGGGTCCAGATCCAGTATTAATTTGGGGAAGAGGATCTGTTTGTGTTTTTCCAAAAGACGAATCCTCTCCAATATGGATACCATCTAGATTAATAAAACAGGTACCACATCAAAATGATCAAGATGAAGTTATTGAAGAATCAAGATTAATAAAAAAGGTACAAAATCAAGAGGACCAAGATGAAGGTACAGAATGATTCCCTCAAAAGGTCCTTCAAAATATTTCACAACTTAAGTGTCATTTCTCCCGGCCGGGACAAGGAGATCTCTCTTTAGTGTGCACACAATTGTATTTTTTTTTTCTTTTTATACATGTCTTTATGTCTGTACATTTGTCTACATTTCATGTTAATGTGACTTCACAAATATATGTTTGTATGCTTGTTCGTCTGTCCAGTGTGACGTCACAAAGAACAAAGCGCTTATGAAAAAGAATATATATATATATATATATATATATATATATGGATCCAAATAATTTTAATTCATTTTAGGTTAAGAGTATTCAATTTAGGTAAATAATTTTATAAATGAAGGTACTTTCAATTTTGATTTATAGGTGTCCCTGGGACTTCTCTTTAGCAAGCAATATGACTAGTGCTATATAACCTGATATTTTGGTGTTTTGACATAGATTGTTTATTTGTTATTAACTTCATTTGTTTAATAGCTCATTAATTTCAATTATCTCAACAGGTAAAAGATTGCTCTGTATACAGAGACTCAAGGGTTCCAGCTAACAAATTATTTCTCTAAAGTGCCTTTACCTTTTCTTTAATCTATCTTTAATGCAGTAATTACCCTCAGTCTTTCTTTGTTTTGTTCTAAATATGATATTTTTCCAACTTATGTTTGTAGAAGCTCAACCAGCGATGTGTGTGAACAAAAATCAACTTTAATTTTCTAATCTAATTATTCTATTTTGTAGTTTGACAACTCGCCTCTTGACTCAGTGCTGCAATAGCACTGCCTTTCCTTTAATAATTGATGCTTGAGTTTCTAGGTAGCGGGCCCTGAAGATTTGCCGGTGGCATTGTCTAAACATAAAAAAGACGTCTGCTGCTACAGCTGCAGGGATCGCGGCCGCCGCAAGCATTCCTGCTGCTCAAACATCAAACAACCTCACCAACAGTGTGGCCTCTGCTCTACATGCATGGGGCCTCCTACATCAACATGTTACAACAAATGGACATTTTGATCTTTCATTGTTTGGGACTTTACGGGACAATGCCTTGCGGGTATTTGTCTAGAGAATTCAGTGTGTTACTTGATGGAACTTAGGGCAGCTGATTTGTTTAAACAATTTGATATGCTATGCAATTTGGCTCATCACCAAAAGGCTTGTCGCCTTAAAGCCGCAACATCTCCTCACAATTGGACGGCTGTTAGTCATCATACACAGTCGATCCTAAAGGGCTCCATTGGATGGCTGGTTAGCCAATGACGGGTAAGATCCCCAGAGGGGGACAACCTAAGACAGGCACAGTCGCACGGGACAGTCTCATGTGGCCGACATATCAACCTAAGACAGGAGTCAAGGGCACAGCCTTGATTATCCGATGACGGGTAAGAATGTTGGTTGCACATAGACGTCCTAGAGCATTACCTCTTTTAAAACAAAAAGGGGGAAATGCAGGAGCCCTGTTTGGGGATTGGCTTGAATTGCAGTTGACTATGAGCCGTGGAGATTTGGGCATTGTCTCCTCCCGTAGTCTCACGAGACTTGTTGCGGGATCTCGAGTGACTTGGCCGAAATTGCTGATCGGGTCAGCGCCATTTTAGTGTTTGTGTTTGGTGTGTGTTAGTTGTTGTTAGAACCAGAGAGAAAAGTTATCAGAATAAAAAGGTGTTTGTCTCCAGTTTGCTTCTGAAGTTCTTCCCGCAGCTCCGTTGCTCCAAGCGCTTCAGGCGACTACAATATTATTGGATTTTCAAAATATATAACAATTTTTGAATTAATAAAAGTAAAAAATATTGTTCCATTTCCCTACCTGCTGACTTGTTAGCTATCCATTGTGTCATTGTTCCTGTGCTGGTTCTCCTAGAGAACAGAAATCCATCTTTGGCTTACTGCATCTACCTTAGTTGTGGATGTTTCCATTCCCTAGACAAGGCAAAGTTCTAACAACACTTGAAGCTGATTTATTCTCTTCTGCTTTTTGTGCTATGTTGTCATATGTTTAATTTTGCATGTGTTTTACCTCCCTGAGTACAATGCTGGTTTTGTTTTAAATAGTCAGTATAGTAGTTCTTTGGTATATGTGAGGGATTTTTTTCCAGGTCACCCTGGTAGACCAAAATTCATGGATATCAAGTTCCTTCATGCTTAATGGTGTAGCACTTGCATATAAGCTGTGTACATTCTCCCATAGATTTTAAATCATCTCTGGTTGACTCATGATATGATATAATATAACATAAAAGCTATGTAAATACTTGTTATACTCTGTTGCTTAGGGAATAATGACAAAAAAAGGTCAGTACATGTTCAGCACAGACACAGCTGTTGTGGGTCTAACTACATTTTCCATTCCACAGTTGGTTGAATACACAGATGCAGCACTCTCAGGTAAGGAAGTCAACTGTATCATTTACATTCACCTATACGTTTACCATTTCCATTTCTACTTTTTCACACTTCTATCTTGAATTAATTTCCTTTAACGTTTCTTTTAATGCTAGTCTTGTCTAAACAAATATCTTGTCTAATATATTTTAATCTTCATTTTATTTGATTTTTAATTAAAAAATAGTTGTATCTATTTATTGGATACAATACTATGTTCTGATACATGTTTACATTTGTGAAATGATTAAATCAAGCTAATCTACCACTTCACATATTTATCATTTTATTTTGGAGAAGACATTTAAAATCTGCTTTTTCAGTAACCCTGAAACACACACACAATGCATTGTTATTTATTATGCTCACCTGTGCAAAGGCTCACTTCAGCATATTCTTCTTGTCTGACAGAAACTTTACACCATTTGATCAACATCTTTCCTTTTTATATCCAATTCCCCCTTCCAACCTTCATTTTAAAAAAGTCAGTTTTCATTGGATATAATTCTAATTGGCTACTTCAAAGATGCCATTCCATTTGTATGGCTTCCATCATTTCTGTTAAAAAGTCTGCTGTCAGTCTTATCATTGCAGTTTTGAATATAAAACACGTTTTAAAGATTATTTCCTTTATTCTTCATTTTTAGTGGTTGGGCTGTGGTTTGCTATAATCAAGATTTTTGACTCCATAGTTTTCTATTTGAGGCTAACAGCTTTCTTGCCCATTCCTCCTTTTCTTGTCCCACATCTGGGCTTTACACTCCTGGTCTAGTCACCTCCCAAGAGCTCCACCTCCCAATGCTATCACCTTAGGGGTTGGGGCTCCACATATGAGTTTCATGTGTGTGTGTGTGTGTGTGTGTGTGTGTGCACATTCAAAACATAGCACCACATAAAAAGTCACCAGACACATAAAATCAAGTTGATGCACAAAATTAACCATCTAATGCTTCATCCTATCTCTCCTCTATTCTTGGGACTTTAGTTATATCTGGTTTAAGATTTTTCATCTGGTCCTAGATGCGTCTGTGTTAGTCAGCTTTTTATCAGTGACCAAGATACCCAATGAGAACAACTTAGAGGAGGAGGAAACATTGATTTTGGCACACAGTTTCAGAGGTTCAGTTCATGGTCAGCTGAATCCATAGCGCTAGGCCTGAGATGAGGCAGAACATCATGGTGAAAGGGGGTGGCAGAGGAAAGCAGCTCAGCTCATGGTGTCCAGGAAGTGGAGAGAGAGTGAGGAGCCTGGGATAAAACATAGTCCCGAAGGCCATACCCCCAATGGCCTGCTTCCTCCAGCCATGCCTCCCTTTCCTAGAGTTACCATCCAGTAATCTATTCAAATTATGAATGCAGCAAGTGAACTAACCCATTGACTAGATTATAGCTCTTTCATAATCTGACCATTTCACCTCCAAACATTCCTGCATTGTCACTGAACTTTGGGAGGGATATCTCATATACAAACTATAGCAGCATCTCATTTTCTGTATTTTAATCCCCACACCACTATAGTCTGAACATTTTATGACCCTATTTGTGGTTCACCCGTTTTCTCTAACCTAGCAATTGAAAATCTACTTGCTATTATATAACTTTCAAATTTAGGATTTCCAATTGGCTATTCTTTAACAGGTGTCAGTTTCTGGTGATTGCCCCCCATCATTTCTCTATTTTTGGTATGAATCACTGTTATTTTGAAATCCATCACTGAACCTGCAGCATGCTCCTCTGCAGTCTGCTTCACAGTCTGTCTTTCTGTTGACTTCCAGCACTTGATCTTGTACTTGCTGTGTCACACTTACTCTTATTCTTAGCCTTTTGAGAGTCTCAATTGAAAACCTGAGGTGCTTATTAAGAGTATTCATCTTTGATTTGCTCTGGAGAGCTTTTGTTTCTGTAAACCAAGGAGACTGCCAAATTATCCGCTCTGGTTTTGGCTTCTTAGTAGTTGCTTTCTACTTGGGTTCCCTGGGTCCCTCCCTGTGATTATGAAGTATAGGATGCAGTACATTTCTTGTGGAGAAATTGAGTGCAGACTGTAGGACTCACTTCTCTGTGGTTCCTTCCATTTTTATCTATTCCCCTAAGTCATGGCTGCTTGTTACCCCTGAGCTGTGACCTTTCCAGTCTGTAACTGGGAAGAGGGCACTCACCAGAATCCAACTATGCTGGTACACTGATCCCTAGACCTCTAGAACCATGAGCAGTAAATTTCTGCCTGATTGGTGGTGCACACCTGTAATCCCAGCAACTTGGGAAACTGAGGCAGGAGAAACACAAGCTCAAGGCCAGCCTCAGCAATGTAGTCACATCCTCATCAATTTAGAAAGAACCTCTCTCAGAATAAAAATACAAATCACAGGGGATGTATCTCTACAGTAGAATGTCCCTGGGTTCAATACCCAGTACCAGGAGGGGGAAAAAAAAGTGAAAGGAATTTCTATTGTTTATAAGTCACAGAAATTGTCTATGGAATTCTGTGATAGCAGTCTAAACAGATGAAGATCAGAACTGTAGTGAGAAGCAGGGGTGATACTATAACAAATACCTAAACATGTGGAAGCATCTTTGGGTAATGGGTAGAAGCTGGAAGACTTTTGAAGCACATGTTAGATGAAGTTAAGATTGTCACAGGAGGACTTTCAAGGGTTATTGTGGTGAAGGCTCCAAAAGGAAAGAGAAGAGGTATAGAGAAAGCTTTCATCTTCTTAGAGAATCATAAATGATCATGTACCGAATGTCGGTACCAACATGGATGGTGAAGGCCATGGTGAGGTCTCCAATGGCATTGAAGGACATGCCATTGGACAATGGAAAGTCCTTGTTATTAAGTGGCAAAGAACCTGGCTGGATTGTGGCTGTGTTCTAGTGTTTTGTAGAAGGTAGACTTTGTGAACAATGAAATCAGAGACTTAGCTAAGGAGCTACTGAGGCCGAGTGCTGAGGAGTGGCTCATTCCCTCCAACTGCTCATAGTAAACTAGGAGAAGAGGGAAACGATGTAAAGATGGAATTATTAAGCAAAAAGGAGCTAGATATTAAAAATTTGGAAACTTCTTAAGTTGTCTATACTGCAAAATAATAAGAAGTGTGTTCAAAATAAAAGGAAGTGTGTGGCCAGGTGACCATTTGCTAAGGTTACTGTGGATATGAACCATGGGCTTAATCAGGTGCCTCAACAGGAAAACTGTCAATTTGAACTGAAGGGGAAGAAGATGAGGAGGCGGGAAGGAAGACTGCTGCACTGCTTGGGTTCTACGGGATGTGATTATAGGGTCATTCAGCTTAAACACAAGTGAAGAGGCAATGCACAGGTCATTGGAGCTGTCTCTTTGGTTTCAAGGGCACTGACTGCTTTCAACACAGACAGTCTCCAGCCAAAACTGTGGGGGCACAGTACCTGACAGTGACCTGGGGGTGCGGCCTCATCCTGGCTGAACTTAAAGAGTCAAGATTACCTCCTGGTTGGATCTGGAAGGTAGGACCTCTCCCCATGTATCTGGAGGGTGGAAGTACTTCCCCAGGGGCCTGGAGGGCAGACCATGGATCCAAAGAAGATGATGTCCAGTCTTAAGAGCTCATGAGGTTTGCCCTGCTAGGTTTGGGACTTGCTTGGGGCCTGTCACCCCTTCCTTCTCTTCTATTTCTCCCTTTTGAAATAGAATGTTCTTCCTATGCCTGTGGACATTTTCCAATGCATTTGGAAAGCACATTTCTTATCTGTTTCCACAGGGTCAGAGCTGGAAAGGAATTTTGTCTCAGGAGGAACGATACCTTGAGTCTCACCCATATCTGACTTAGATGCTATTCAGATCAGACTTTTGACTTGAGACTTTAGAGTTCACGCTGGAATGAACTAAAACTCATGGGACTTTCAAGATGAAATCAATATTTTATTTATTTGAGAAGGGCATGGATTTTGAGGGGTTTGAGGCAGAATGTAATGGACTGAATATTCACGTCCCCATGAAATTCACATGCTGAAACCTGAATCCCAATTCTTGGCATTTGGAGGTGTGGCCTTTGAAGCAATCAGTCATGAAAGTAAAGCTCTCACAAACGGAGTCGGTGCCCTCACAGGAAGAGGCCAGAGAGCGCACTAGCTCTCTGGCATATTAGGATGCTACAAGAAACCCACCCTCTGCGATCCAGAAGAGGGCCCTCCCCAGAGCCCAACCACACTGGCACTCTGATCTTAAACTTTCAGCTTTCAGAACAAAGAGAAATAAATGTTGGCATGTAGAAGCCAGCCACTCTTGAATTTTTGTTAAAACACCCCTTTTAGTCAGGTTTTTTTTTTCTTTTTTCTTTTGTCTGTTTGTTTTATGCAGCTGTGACCAAAAGACCTGACAAGAACAATTTTAAGGGAGGAAAAGTTTATTTGGGGCTCAAGGTTTCAGAGGTCTCAGTTCATAGATTGCTGACTCCACCGCTCTGGCCCAAGGTGAGGCAGAACATCACAGCTGCTCAGGACATGGCACTAGGAAGGAGAGAGAGAGAGAGAGAGAGAGAGAGAGAGAGAGAGAGAGATCCACTCACCAGAGACAATATATAAACCCCAAAGGCTTGCCTCCAGGGACCCACTTTATTCAGCCACACTACCTGCATACAGTTACCACCCAGTTAATCCCTATCAGCATTAATTCAGTGATTGGGTTAAGGCTCTCATAACCCAATCATTTCACCTCTAAACTTTCTTGCATTGTCTCACACATGAACTTTTGGGGACATCTCATATCTAAATGATAACAGCCCACACAGACTACCATGATTCTTCTTATCTCGGCAAGATGCTTCCTTATGCTCTAGATGATTGCTTTCAGCCTGGCCTCTGTGACCTACACTGTGAAATATGCCCCAAGGGATATGTCTTAGTCTTTTCTGTGATGTTGTAACAGAATACCTGGGACTAGATAATTTGTAACAATCAGAAATTTATTCGACCCACCCTTCTGGAGGCTGGGAAGTCCGAGGGCCTGGTGGTGGTTTTCCTCTGCTCTTGGGGAGGGGCCTTCTTGCTGTGTCTTCCCATGGCAGAAGGTAGGAAGTCAAGAGATCAAACTCGCAGCTGCAGTGCTTCAATAACTGCCACTCACCCGGGCATGAGGGTGGGCCCTGGTGATGGAAGCACCTCCCATTAGGCCCCACGCCACCCTGCTACACTGGCTACTCAGTTCCAGCACCTGCTTTTTGAGGGACATATTGAAACCATGCAGACCAGAACCTACAGGGGACGCGGTGCTCACCTAATGTGCTTCGCTAGGATCTTGGTCCTTTCAGCCTGATTGAGATTTGCTCTGAAGACTACATAGCCTTTAAAAAAAAAAATCACATTTCACAGTTATTCTCAGGGGGAAGTTAAGTCTGATACCAGCTACTTATCTTTAGCAAAAGCAGAAGTCTTGATTCAGTTTTGTGTGGGTCTTGGCACCTAGGACGTTTCTAACTCATGTGGGTTGTCTTCCCTGATGGGAGAGATCAGCACTTGTTTGGACAGTGAGGGAGAGACCCTGGTGTTCTTGGATTGTTTTAGTCAGCTTTCTGTTACTGTAACAAAATACCTGAGATAAAAAGTTCATTTTGGTTCACAATTTTGGAGGTTTCAGTCCATGACTCCGCATGCACACCTCTTGCTTTTAGGTCTTTGGTGGGGGAGGTAGCACAACACAGCAGGAGCGCATGGTGGAAAGGCCATTCCCCTCGGGCCAGGAGGTGAAAAAAGAAGAGAGGAAGAGAAAGGGCTGGGGTCCACTGATACAGCCCAGTGACCTAAAGCCTCCCACTAGGCCCTGCCTCCTAAAGGTTCTGCCACCTGCCAATGGCACCAAGCTGGGGACCAAGTCTTTAGCACACAGGCCTTTGGAGGACATTCACGATTCAACGACAGCATCAATCCCTTTGAAGGCTCATGTTTGTCCTCATTGCCTCCAAAGGAAGCTCCCACGTGAGAGCGAATGGGGAGAGTTCCTTGTCCTGCCTCGGTTCAGTGCTTCTTGCCTAGGACCAGGGTGGGGACACACTGTGACTGACGGGAACTGCAGGGCCCGGCCTGGTTCAAGGACCCTCTCACAGATGGGCCGACACTGCAAGCAGAGCGCGACTTTGCCTTCATGATGTGCGTGTCTCAGGCGCCTAAAGTGTCCTTGAGACAGGAGGCTGAGGTGGGTGATGTCATCTGAGGTGCCACATGCCCCCCCGCCCCCCGTGTCCCCACAGGCCTCTCCTCTGTGCACCTGGAGAGAGCTTTCTGGTGTCTCCTCCTCTTCCTGTAATGATTCTAGGTCGGCCGGACTGGACCCCACCCCTTCGGCCTCATTTGACCCCCACTACCAACTGAAAGGTCCTGTCTCCAACTACAGTCACACCCGAGGAGCTAGGGCTCAACACGTGAGTTCTGGGGGAGCACCACACAACCCATAGCAGAAGAGCTGTCGAAGGTCATGGTTAGTGACAGTCTGAGGCTGAAGATGGGACACCCTCGCTGCCTCCCTGACCCCCAAGGACGCGCTCCTGCCGGGAGGGCCCGCCCTCTCACACTGGCCGCTTCTGTGCCTGCATAGTACTTGCTCAGCGGATAGCTCAAGGAGTCCAGCAAACCCAGGGTTCTAGCAGCCATCTCTCCTCAGGGCAACACAGACTTCTTCCCTTCCCTAAATGTAGGACGGGAGGCCAGCTCAGTCAGTGACACGCCGTGGCCACACAGTGAGCTGGTGGCGAGGGTGGCTGGAGCCCTCCTCCAACTCAGAGCTTCCCCACGGCCCGGGGTGGCTTCTAAAACCCAAGAAAAGGAGGCAGATCTGCGAGTCAGGGGGGTCAGCACCAGCCCCTTTCCCCTTCCAGGATGCGAGTGTTTAGGTGTCTGTGCCCAGCTGAGGAAGAGAAGTCACAGCAACCTGCAGGGCTGGGCAGGCTGTGGGCTGGGCCGGGGCTGCAGGGCCAAGTGGGGCTCCGGATCTGCTGGGGCCTCCTGCATTCCTGCAGCCTCTCCCCACTCCCCTCTGTGATGCTGGTGTGTGTGGGGGGGTCGGGGGAGGCTCATGGAAAGCTTGTTGGAACAGCTAGACTGGGCCTCTGTGATGGACGCTACCATTTTCCAGCCCTCAATCCCCATGCAAAGAGGGCCCAGATTAGCTCATGCCTTCACATCTGAGTTAGAATCCAGAATAAAAATGAAAGTGAAATGCTTCTTACAATGTTAAGGAAAAAGTCCTCTGCTTCCAGAGTAGAACAATCCTGCCGCAAGCTCCCCTCGCAGGCTTGCTGTCTGCGCTGTCTGCATAGGAGGGACCCATGGGGGCTGGTGTCCCCTGCCTGCCCGCGGTGCCACGCTCACTGCAGCACTTGATCTTCAGGCGCAGGCTCGCCCTCCCCTGGGCCTCACGGTCCCTGCTGGAGGCGGGAGGGAGGCTCCAGAGGCGCTCAGCCTCAGAGGACGAAGCTGAGAGCACCAGCGATGCCTTGGAGATCGATCGTGCTGGCCTCCGCACTGCGTTGAGCCCGGAGAGCTGCGTGACCTCGGGCAAGACCCTAAACACCTCTCTGCCTGTTTCCTTGTCCCTAAAGGGGGCAGTGAGAGAGCAGAACGCATCGCCCCAAATTACGAAGGATCGCTGAGCCGAAGGCAACGAAGAGAGGCAGATGCAGGAGGCTCTCTGTGCCCCGCCCACTGTCCACCCAGGAGCAGGACAGAGACAGGCAAAAGGCACCCTATCCCGTCGGGAGGCGCAGCGGCTAGCCCTGAGGACAACTTCAGACCCTCCTGGGGCTGGCGGTGGCACCCGAGGACCTGACACCGTGGCCTTACTAACAGCTTTTCCCTGCCATTCACTTGCCTTCCCACCAGGTCCTGCCCCAGAGACTCACAGTCCTTTCTTGTCACTTCTCTAAAAAGTAATTGGTCTTGTTGAAGATGCCCCACGAGCTGGCATCCCCTGGTGTCTCCCAGAGAGCATACACATGCATAAACTTCTGTTTCTCTCTCGTCAGTCTGTCTATCCTTATAGGGGTCTGTCTGTTGTGGTCATTGCAACTAAATACTTAAGAGGGTTGAATAAAATCATTATTTTTCTTTTTCCTATGAAGTCACGATAGTACCCGCCTTAATGTGTTGCTGTGGAGTAGATTAACGAAGCTCTGGCACTTTGTTAAGTTGGTAAGGTTGGTGCCTGGCACTGAATTCAGTATCAGCTGCTACTGCTCCTGTCTGCTGTGAAGCCTGCACTTTGAAAGAGTGGGAGGCCAGGCCCTTTGGGTACAAGCAACTCTGACTCTGGCCAACACAGCCCAAGGGCAGGCTCTTGGGAGACACCACCACTGTTCTTGGCACTGGGGGCCGGGCTGAGGAGCAGGCAACTCGCAGGTACTCAGAGCCAGTGCTCGTACGCTGGCTCCAGCTCCTCTCCCATGTTCCATCCTCCTGCTCAAAAAGTCCAGGACAGGGAGAAAGTGGCTGTGTGAGTGTCCTGTGGCAGCTGTAACAAATTGCCACCAGCCAGTGACTTGAAGCACCACAAAGCTGGGTGTGGTGGTGTGTGTCTTTAGTCCCAGTGACTCAGGAGGCTGAGGAAGGAGGATCACAAGTTCAAAGCCAGCCTCAGCAACCTACTGAGGCACTCAACAACTGTCTCAAAATAAAAAAAATAAAAAGGGCTTAGGGTATGGCTCAGTGGTAGAGTGCCCCTGGGTTTAATCCCCAGTACCAAAATAAAAAAAGTTCTTTTGCCATGTAATTTGTTTGTAGGGACCTGATCCGTCCATGAGGAAGGTGCACTCAGAAATAACAGAGGAAGCTGGGCGCGGTGGCATATGCCTGTAATCCAGCAGCTCGGGAGGCTGAGGCAGGAGGATCGCGAGTTCAAAGCCAGCCTCTGTAAAAGTGAGGCGCTAAGCAACTCAGTGAGACCTTGTGGCTAAATAAAATACAAAATAGGGCTGGGGGTGTGGCTCAGTGGTCGAGTGTCCCTGAGTTCAATCCCTGGTACCAAAAAAGAAATAACAGAAGAAGCCAGAGAGAAGCTGGCAGGGACCATGGTCATTAGACCCACAGGGTAATGGTTGCTAAGAGCCGGCTGAGTGTCCAGGGGTCTGGCCACAGATGCTCTCATGGGATATGCGGGCCCAGCAGGACCCTGTACCGCATGGTCTCAGTGGCGCCACTGTTGAGACAATTTCACCTGGATTTTGGAACCAGAGAACAAGCCACAGGGAGAATCTGCTTTTAATTCTCAGAAACAAGGAGGCTGATCAAATGACCTGGGGGGACCCGCTGACCGGCCCAGCCTGCCGTCCCGTGAGCTTGAGTCCCAAAGCTAATGATGTCATAGCCCTGGGCTGCGTCCGATCTGTGTAGTCAGGCTGATGGGATTAATCAGCTCATGTTAACATGCTGATGATCAGGAAATAAAGACGACCATCTCAACAGGCGACCAGGGCTGGGGGACCCGGGTGGAGTCATCGGGACTGCTACAGAGGTTACGGTTGAATTATCACAAAACTTCCTTTACTCGAAGCAGATGCTTATTAAGATTAATTTAGTGTGAAAAGTGAACCAGGCTGAGGATAAAGGACATTGTCTCCTCAATTATGTAATAAGACACCTCCTCATTGTCCTCGACTCACTGAAGATGATCGCGCACTTCCTCGGGGACATTTCAGCGCAACGAGCCCAGCCGCCCCGCCATCCCTCTTTCGGGGATGTTGAATGAAGCCTCGGTGTGCACACAAAGACAGAGCGGGCAGAGACAAAGCAGCACCAGCTGGGAAGGGGAGATGGGGCCGGGGACAGCCCATCACTCTGCTAAAACCACGCGTTCAGCGTTTGCTAGAGACGCAAGAAACTGAGGGGAGGCTGCTCCCGCGAGGAGGGGCGCGCTTTGCCACAGCTCCCGGTCTGTCTGGGCAGGGGGGCTGGCGAGGCCGGAGGCCTCCTCTGCTGGACGCACAGAGGGTCTGTCTTCCTTCTGGACCCCTGTGACGCTGGCCATCTTCCCCACATCTTGTCTTGTCTTGGACTTTCTTTCCAGTAAAGAAGTTCTATTGCCCTGCTGTGTCTGCCTGGTGAGAAGCGCTCCGTGTTAAGACCCTTCCCCTTTGCCTCTGAGGCCTTCCTCCCGGGCCTTCCCGCCTCTTGGCCTCTTCTCCTAGTCCCTTTCCCTGGCTGCTCTCTCAGGCAGACTCCTTGCCTAGCCCTGCTCCTAGGCTCCAGCCCCGCCGTTTCCACTCCCTGGAAACACTTTCTGTGGACTTAATCTGCACGCTCAAGTGGCTCCTGCTGGTGCCTTAAACCTGGAGATCCCGGGGACGCAGAGCTACCCACCTTGAAGGATCAAACCAGCACTTGGCCAGACTAGTGCGGGAGGAGGAAGTCCTCTTCTGAACATTATTTCTTTGGGTTTCTGGCTTTCTAACTCACCGCTCCTCTGGGGCATGTCAAAACGGCCTGCTTGTCCTGTAGATGTCTTACTAAGAGTGAACAAAATCATCCCCCCTAGTTTTCCTAAAGTGTAGTTGAGAGGGGAGAAGCATCCTCAGCCCGTTGCTAAGTAGAAAGGAAAACAAAAAGAAGAAAAGTGGAGAAGGTAAAGCTTGGCCTACAGGCTGTGAACTGATGGAGCTGCTCTCAGTTGCCACGTAACACATTTCTCCAAAACACAGCACGTAGCACATGGGTTGTCACACTCATGTTTACAGGGGTCCCTTCAGGAAGGCATCAGCTGTGGCTTCTCGCCCGAGGCGTTGCTGCCACACTCCTACGTAAGTCCATGCCTGTCTGAGCCACAGCACCCTGGCCGGCAGAGCGGACCGTGCCATGAACTGGCTGTGTGAGGGGTCGGCTTTCTTTCCTGGGACGGCTCCTCCTGGACAATGGAAACATGCCCACACCCTCATGAGGTCGCTTAGCTTCTCATGCTGAGGATGTTGGGCAAGTCCCTTCAATTCTGCCAGCATTTGTGAAATGTTTGCCAGGCCACCCTTCACTCACAGGCTGTGTCAGTCTGCTTTCTGTTGCTGTAACAAAATACCTGAGAAAATCAGCTCCAAGGAGGAGATTTGGGTTTGTGGTCACTTGGCTCCTTTGTTTCTGGGGCTGTGGAGAGGCAGAGCATTGGGGCAGGGAGCACATGGTGGGGGACGCTGCTCCCCTCATGGGGGCCAGGAAGCAGAAAGAGAAGAGAGGAAGGGGTGGGGCCAAGATACATCCTTCCAAGGCCTACCCCCAGAGGCCTCCTTCCTCCACTAGGCCCCGCCTCCTGCAGTGTTCACCTCCTGCCATAGCTCATGAAGTCGTGAATCCATCAGTGAATCGATCCATTGCTTAGGCCAGAGCCCTCAGGATCCATCACCTCCCACTGCTGATCACCGCTGCCTTCAACACAGGAGCCTTTGGGGAAATGCCAGATTCCACCCTGGCACAGGTGCAGGGGCACTCCGAGGGACTGAGGTTCCACTCACTCACAGGCTCTTAGCCTGACGACGGTACAAGAGCAGTATGCACGCGATAGACACCATCCTTCCGATTTAGAGTTTGGATCTTTTCCCAGGCATGTGTTATGCAGAGGTTCCCTTTTCTCCATGCCGGATCATCCTCACCCCGTCAGCAAGGACAGGTGACCACCCACACTCTACAGTGTCCTGTGTCCCCAGGGTTATTCGGATGCAGATATTCAATGGGTTGCATGAGATACTCTCCATCTGATCAGGCAGTGGCCTGTGTGTTAGGCGCCTTTGCCCGACCGTAGGCTGCCATGGGTGGTCTGGGTGTTTAAGGCAGGCAAGGCGAGGCTGTGGCCTGTGGCAGGTCAGGAGTAGCCAGTGCACTTTCAACTTAGGATATTTTCAACTTGTGAGGGGCTTGTCCAGATGGAACCCCACCATAAGTCAAGGCGCGTCTTGTGAACCTGGTGTTCCCTTGCTGTAAGGGACCTTGGTGAGGACTTCGCCTATTGGTGCTCATTTTGCAGATGAAATAATGGAGACCCATGGTGACAGGGGACTTCTGAGCCCAGGTGGCAATTAGGGACAGAGCTGGGGCGAGATCTGCTTTATGCCTGACGATTTCTGCTGCTTGAAAATTTAGTCACAGGCCTCTGGCCCTTCCCCTTCCCTCCTTGCAGAACGAGACCCACGCTGCGGCCACATGGGCCCTGGTGGGACGGGACGGGGAAGTCACACTCTGGCAGAGGAACTCGATAGTGAAATGGTGGCCTGCTTTCCACCTGCTTCTTCCCATCCCTAGTTTGAACTGAAACACACATGGCTTTTGTCAGGACAGAGGACAGGTCACATGCAGCAGGAAGCAGTGGCCGTACCATGCTGATGTGAGGTGCAGGCAGAGAGCTGGGCTTGGTGGGACGGACGGGGAGCCACCCTGGGGTTGGGGCAGGTGCAGGAGAGCCAAGAGCAGGCCAAAGGGCATGGGCCATTGTCAAGTCCAACGGAGCAGCAGGAGGCCGTCTGGAGTGGTAGGGGCAGGAGAGGCAGGGGCTCAGCCTCAGGTTCTCTCTTGTTGCCGCCGGAAGCGATGGCCGCTTGGATCAACGAAGCCGCGGGAAGAAGTTCAGAGGCGAACTGGAAACAAACAGCTTTTTTATTTTGATAACTTTTCTCTCTGGCTCTAACAATGACTTTAACATGCACCACACACACCACCAAACAACCAACACACCAAAAAATGGCGCAGGCCCCGATCAGCAATCTCGGCTCAAGTCTCTCGAGATCTCGGGCCAAGTCCCGCGAGATCCCGGGCCAAGTCCCGTGAGACTACAGAAGGCGGCAATGCCCAAACATCTCCATGGCCCGTAGTCAACCACAATCTTAGCCATCTCCCCAAACAGGGCTCCTGCACTCTCTGGGGGACCTGGTGGTGGGTTGGGCTGACCACACGTGACTGGCTGGAAGAAGAGTAGCTGTGATCGTAGTTGTAGGGCTTTGGGGAGGATTAGGAAGGTGAGACTCTGGGCCAACGCACCTCACCTAAGAGACATGGTTTGGGCATGGAAAACAGACTGAGTTCCAGACTCCTGAGCAGTTTCTGTCACGCAGTGCACAGCCTGGACAACCACACACGGCCCTTGACTAAAAGCCTTTGGTTTAATAAGATGTTTTTCTCCCTGTTGTGTAACTCCTGACTTCCCCTCACCCCCCAGTACAAGGCACCCCTCATTAGAATGCAACCCCACAGGGGTGCCAGGAGGCAGCTGCAGTTGTATCTGCTGTTAGCTTTTCTTGATTAAGTAAGCTGAACGTAGCATGAAACTAACTGTGTTAAAGTGGGCGATCCGTCACACCACCATGCGCTGGCTCGAGCTCCGGCACGTTGGGTTACCCCAGGGGAAGTGCACTGGGCAGTCACTTCCGTTCCCTCTCCTCGGGCTCCTCGAAGCCGCTGCCCTGCTTGCCTTCTCTAGGGATCGCCTGTCCTGGGTATTTTATACAAATAGCAGCAAACATGACGCTTTGCTCCTGGCTTCTCTGATCTGGCCTAACGCCAGGAACCACCCTGCTGTGGAGGGTGTCAGCACCTTGATCCTGTTTATGGCTGAGTAGTACTCCAGTGAATGTGAGCCCCACCTTTGGTCGGTCCCTCCATGTTGTTGTCACCTCTGGCTGCTGTGAAGAGTGCTGCTATCAATATGCGTTCATAGCTTTCCTGGAACACCTGTTGTCAATTCATTGAATACAGGCTTAGGAGCAAAATGGCTGAGTCTTGCTGAATCATTATTAAGTGTTTAACTGTTTGGGAGCTGCCAGACCCTCCCCACGGCAGTGTCACCATTTCCTGTTCTTACCAGCAAGGTCCGAGGTGCTGACTTCTCTGCATTCTTGCCAACACTTGTTGTTTTCCAATTTTTTGATGATAGCCACCTTTGTGGGTGTGAAGTGGTCTCATCATGATTTTGGTTTACACTTCCTAAAGACTAATGAGGTACAGATGTATTTTCAGGTGTTTGTTGGCCATTTACATAGTCCAAAAAAAAAAAAAAAAATCTCAGTTCAAGTCCTTTGCCCATTTTAAAGTTGAGTTGTTTGTTGTTGTTGAGTTGTACGAGCTCTTTGTATATTCTGGATGCTGTCTGACTTCTAGTCTTCTAAGTCAAAGTTGCTTCAGCCTAAGTCTTCTGACTGAAAGGAAGAGGAATTGTCAGGTAAATGCTCTCTCTCTCCTTCTTGTCCGGAATGTCACTGAGCCTCCGAGCCTCTGTCCCTCCCAGGTTCCCTGCCTCCAAGGGTGGCTCTGAGGATGACTGGCTGTGTGAAGGGCTGCGGTTGGTGCCAGGTGTGCATGAGCGGTCCCCATGACAACGGGCTGCTGCTCCTCACGGCCACCTAGCACCGCCATGCTGACCACGCGTCCACTCGGCTCAGAGTGATAGGAGGCCTGGGGGAAATGGTCCCATTTGCAAGGCCCTGTCACGCTGTGGTCACCTTCCTTATATTTTCTAGAGTTTTCCTTTCCACATCCCACCAAGATAGGTAAAATGACAATCATTTGAGGAAATGGGGCTCAGAGAGGTCGAGTGACCTGTCCAGGGCCAACCGCGTGTGAGCAGGGTGGCCATGGATGTGCTGTCCAGGCCTCTGCATTGCCCCAAAGGCCTTGCTGCTCTGGCTGCTGTCGGCACGCGTCAGCTCCTTCAGGGAAGCACCTTGCTAAGGCCCACACCTCCCTGGGCAGCCTGCATCCGCTGACCAAAGCCACGGTGTGCAGGCCCTGCTGGCGTGGCTGGACAGGACAACGCTGAGGGCCCTCCAGCACCCGCGGCAGCCTTGGGGGCTGCACTGCAGTCCCCTCCCCCTGCCCAGTCCTGACTCCATCACTTTCTGTGGAATGGGATCCTTCTCATTCCCACGCATGTGTGGAGCGGACCCAGGCCTCCCAGGGCCTCAGGACCTTCTGGGCATAAGCTGGGAATGTTCCGGTCCTCCTGGGTGAGCTGGTCACCCATGCATGCGAAGCCCCATCTGACCTGCTTCTGGCAGAGTCTCCTGGGCCCAGGGCTCAGAGGCGGCTCAGAAGTCTCCGCAGCCTTGCCCGACCCAGGCTGTGCCCAGCTCCCAACACACCCCAGAGGAGCGGCAGGAGGAAGCGGTCAGCCACGGCGCTGCGTCCACTTTGCCTCCCGACACCGTCTACCTCGGGATGAAGCTCCATCCTCCAGCCTCCGGCTGCTGGCACGTCCTGGCTGAGGAACCCCCAGGAGAGGAGCTCCCTCCTGGCTCACCACAGCAGGGCCAGGAGCAGGAGGCACCAGCAGGGCCGCCGTCCGGCCTCGTCCCAACCCCGACGTGTGCTCGAGACCCGGACGCAGCCGAGGCCTCTCTGTGCGGCCAGCCGGGTGGCCGGACAGCTCGCTGGCTGGATGATGGGCTTCCTCCAGAAATGTAAGGAAGACCCCTGCAGCTGTGTGCATTTCCTCCTCCTTTGGATCCTGTTTCTGTCTTCATTCTCTGACACTGGTCCGCGGTGTCTCCTTCCTGTGGGGGTAGTAGTTGGGGTTCTCCAGGGAAACATGCAAGGCATCGTAGGAGAGAAAGCGGGGGATGAGATGGCCTGTTGTACATTTTACATACAGATTAAACATAGGGCCTGGCTCATGCGGGGCTGGAGGCGCTGAGCGTCCAGGCCCAGTAGAGCAATGGCCCAGCTCCAGACTGAGTTGGGGGGCCCAAGAACCTCCGGGCAATGGTGGGAAAACAATGGCGGAAGTTCCTGTTCACCTGAGTCTGAAGACCAGAGAAGACCAATGTTCCAGCTCAAAGACAGGGAGAAAGAATTCTTCTCTCATTCTGTTCAGCCCTTCCTCTGATGGGTCGAGGCCCACCCACATGACAGAGTCGGGGCAGCTGCTTTACTTAGTCCCTTATTCAAATGCTGATCTCACCAGAAACATCCTCACAGACACACCCAGAAACAACGTTTGACCAAATATCTGGGCCCCCTGGGTGGGATCCAGTTAAGTTGACCCGTAACTTACACGTGGGTGTCTGTCCTAATGCCTTGGCTGCCCTTTGGCCATGCTCAGTGAACAGTCACCTGCTGCAAAACGGGTGACCAGCTGCTCAAAGGGACAGTTCTATCTGACAGCAGGCACTGTTGGGATGTGGGATTGGGGTGGACAATCTCAGGGTGGGTTGAGAGTAATGAGGGTCCCAGAAACTTGGGTGTGTCTCTAGGATGAGTAGCACACCCTAAAACTCCACATCCATCCAGAGCTGCAGAACACGATCTTATTTGGAAACAGGGTCTTGGCAGAGGTTACTAAATGAGATAATCCTGGAGCAGGCAGGGACACCATCATTCCTCGGATGATGGTGTCCTAATGAGCAGTGGCTTCAGATACGCAGGGGACATCCATGTGAAGATGGCCGCAGAGCCTTAGTGTGCAGTCACAGGCCGAGGACATCCAGAGCACTGAAAGCCAGGAGAGCTGAGGACAGCTTCTCCCCTGGAGGTCTGGAGGGACTGTGGCCTCTGGACACCTAGAGTTTGGGTGTCTGGACTCTTGAGCCGTGAGACAGTGACCCCTGCCTTTCCTTGCTGCCTGATTGGGGGTGACGCCTTAGGGTGGACACGGGGATCTAGCATGGTCTCCTTGCCAGTAGCTGTTCTGCCCCCCAGGGGGTTGCTGGACTGTCGCTGCCTGAAGCGATGGCCGCTTGGAGCAACAAAGCCGCGGGAATAAGTTCAGAGTCAGACTGGAAACAAACAGGCTCTTTATTCTGCCAGCTTCTCTCTCCGGCTCCAATAGCAACTCCAACACGCAATCCACACTCCTCCAACCACCACAAAATGGCACCGACCCAATCCACAATCCCCTGGGCCAAGTCTTGTGATATCATGCAAATGGCGCCGACTGGATCCCACAATGTCCCGGGCTAAGTCTCGCGAGACCATGGAAGGTGGTAATGCTCATGGCTCACAGCTAAGCGCAATCTTGGCTATCTCCTTAATCAGGGCTCCTGCACTGGACCCTGCTTCCTTCCTGGCACTCTCAGGCCACTCCCACCTCGAGGCCTGTCCCCTTGACTGCAAGTGCTCAGACCCTGCCTGGGGCCCAGCTGGGCTTCAGGGAGCCCTTGTTAGTGTTTCATGTTCTTGCTCACTGGGAGGAGGGCAGGTCGAGGTGGAGGAGTCCGCCTGCATTTTAGACGGGAAAGGCCTGCTGAGCGTGGATGGGGGTGGAGCGGAGAGCGCGGAAACCGGACTCCGCCTGGCTGCCGAGGCTCCTCAGAGGCGTTCTTCCTGTGTGACACTCCTGGCCAGGCCTCTGGCCTGGGAGGGTATGAAACCCCCCCAGCAGGAGGAGGCCACCCACCAATACCCCGAGCTTGTAGGCCTCTGGTCCTGCCCTAAAGTAAGGAGTTTGCCATTTTTTTTCAAATTACAAAATAAAAGCATATTATTTGAAAATGATTCAGACAAGAAGTAAAAGCCTAAAGGGGCAAAATGACCTTGGTGTCTTCGAAGCTAACCATTATTAACATTGTGTCACAGTTTTTCCATGTTTTCCTCTGTGCCTATCCCACCCGCCCACACCATGTGTGCTTTGATTCTGTATTCAGCGTGATTTGTGCTATACCTGCCGCACACCATGTGATTGCCTGTCTTTCCGCTTTATAGTTTGTTGTGCACGCGCGTTTCCGTCTCTAATTACAGCCCGGTGCCAGTCTTTTAAGTACCTCCTTCCTTGAACACTCCCCTGTTGCTGGGCATCTAGGTCAGGGTGTGCAGGAGGGAAGGCCAGACCCTCCCCTGGCTGGGGACAAAAGGTGGAATTCCAGCCCTGAGGCAGTCTGTCGAGTCCCTCTTTCTTTGGACTGTCCCAGGTGTTCTGTGAGAGGACCCTCGTTGCTGCTGTAGGAATGACTGCGTGACAGCTGTCAGGTAGACAGGAAGAGGCCTGGATGCAGCAGTCCCCAGGTGAGCTTGGCTTGGGTGGGCTCTCCGCCACTTCCTCCCAGAGGCCTTCGGGAGCTCTCAGGGTGGTCACCCGGGGCATTTTCTCATCACTGGCAGGCTCAGATGTGCCGCTGATGGGCAGAGGGTTGGGGCAGGTGGACCCGGGAGCCCAGTGCCAGGGTGGCAACCTGAGCTCTGCCCGCCAGCTGAGCCCCGCCCCCACGGCTGGTGTGCCTGGGTTTCCTGTTGAATTAGTTCCCTGTGACTCTACAACACACGACCACACGCCGGGGACCTTAGCGCAACAGAGGTGCGTGTCCTCGTGGTTGTGTGGGACAGAGATCCAAGATCAAGATGTGGGCGGGGCGTGTGCCTCCGGAGGCCCCGGGAGGCCCTTCCCTGCTGCTTCCAGATCCGCGGCTGGGGCCTTGCGGGCGTCCCTCGGCTCGCGGCGGGTCTCCCCGTTTCGGGCCCTGTTGTTGTGTGGCCGCCTTCCCTTGGGGCGTCTCTGTGTCCAGGTCGCCCCCTTTCCTTTACAAACACAGCAGCCGCTGGATTGGGGGTTCACCCTGAACTCCTCTGACTTCACCTTGCCTACATGACCTCTACCAGTCCCTATTTCCAAATAAGGCCACATTTCGAGGTCTGAGAAGAAATAAATTTGGGGACATTGGACATTTGCTGAACCCACTATAACAACCCTTCGGGAGGAGGGAGAATGCAACCTGGGGAATTAGTTAGAATATATAAAACCCTTAGAACAGCAACCGGCCTGGGGAAGCCCTCACCAGCGTGGTGGTGCTGTTAGAGAAGTTTGAAGGGCTCAGAGCGCCAACCGCGGAGCAGGCGCCCTGCCCCCACCCCACCCCACTTTAGGTCTTTATGTCTCATATACCAGAATATCAAGTTTTCCTCTTGCAATCCTTCCATTAAAGAACGGTTTATCTGGCCGTTTGTTTATGTGTGGAAAATGCATAAAAATTTATAAAATAAACCCATTTACTTCCAGACGTAAGTTAGTGTTTTGCCTGGAGTGAATTTTTGTGGCTGAGTTATAAAATTCCGAAAATAAGGGTTTCTAATGAAACTGCGCTACCCTTTAATGAATATCACTGCCCTTGCTATAATAAAGAATGTACAATATTTGGCATGATGCACTCTGGAAAAAACACCTAATGTGTAATATGAGTGATCGCTCTCTTTGAGAGCCAAGCTCTGTTTCCATTTTGTGGGAATAATTCAACTCAACAAATATTTATTGAGCGCCTACTAAGTCTCAATCGTCCTGCTGGGCAGTGAGGACCCCCACAAAATTGGTGGGGGGTATGGTTTTGTAAATAATAATGAGCTCTTGAATGGGCGCACGCTGGGCGCTGCTCTCAGACCTCGGCTTGCATCAGCCCATATAATCCTAACAGGGTCCCGGGAGGGAGGCCCACTCCCCGTATCCCCGTTTACTGCCGGGGCATGCAGAGGTCAATGCAGTCTGCTCACCGCCACGCAGCTCCAAGGAGAAAGTCAGGGCTGCAGCCCCGGCAACTGGGTTCCAGGGTTCATGGCCCCGAGCACCGTCCTGGGCAGCCTCGGGAGATTTACAGTGTGCGTCGGGGAGGCACGTTCAGCGCTGCAGGGGGTGCGGGGCGGTGGAGCCCACAGGAGGGACACCCGTCTGGGAAGCCAGCAGAGGCTTCTGGCTGGAGCATCGTCCTGGGGAGTCGGGGTGGGGCTGGTGAGGGAGAGAGGAGCGCAGGGGGGCGTGCCCCGAGCCTAGAGCCAGCTGGTGCCCGTGCAGGTGTGCGTGTGTGTGTGTGTGTGTGTGTGTGTGTGTGTGTCTCCACTGGACCCACAGCACTGGTGGAGGACGGGAGAGATGACTCCAGACACGTGGGCAGGGCTCAGCGCGAGGACCAGCATGACGCTGTGGGCAGAGCCTCTGTAGCCCAGGAGTTCTAGGAGAGCAATGGCGTGTGAGTCAGCCTGTTGGACAGACCCAGGTCGTTACCTCAAGAGTCCACCCTGCCTGTTCTCTCTCTCTCTCCCTCTTTCTCATTAAATATTTTAAATGTTTTTGGATCCACCTCATCTTTCAGCACCAAATATCTGAGTTTTTTTTTTTTTTTTTTTTTTTTTTGCTTTTGGTTTTCTTTGCAGATTTTTGCTAAAAGCAGGATGGATCTCCCAGCTGATGTGATAATAATAATAATGGTAATATACAGGAGCCCTGTTTGGGGAGATGGCTAAGATTGCGGTTGACTACCGGCCAAGGAGACGTTTGGCTGTTGCCGCCTTCCGTAGTCTCACTGGACTTGGCCCGAGATCTCGCGGGACTTAAGCGAGATTGCTGATCGGGTCTGCGCCATTTTGGTGGTGTGTGTGGTGCGTGTTAAAGTCATTGTTAGAGCCAGAGAGAAAAGTTATCAGAATAAAAAGGCTGTTTGTTTCCAGTTCGCCTCTGAACTTCTTCCTGTGGCTTCATTGCTCCAAGCGGCCATCGCTTCAGGCGGCAACAGTAATAATAATAAATCATTTCTAAATACTAATGGGCATTCCAGTATCTTATGTGCTGTGAACATCTTACATTGTTTGATTTACTTGATCCTTTTCAGGGCTGTAGGAAGTAGTTGCTAAGTTGCTGAGGGCCTTGCTAGGTCTGAGGCTGGCCTTGGACTTGTGATCCTCCTGTCTCAGCCTTCTGAGTTGCTGGGATTACAGGCGTGCACCACCACATCTGGTACAATCCAATCTGTTGACATCCCCATATTTAGATGGGGGAATCTAAGGACCCCCAGCGACACAGCACTGGAGAAGGGGTTGAGCCAGTGAGTTAGTCAGCTTTGGGGGAAATACTTGACAAGGACGACTAGAGCAGGAGGAGTTTATTTGGGGCTCATGGTTTCAGAGGTTCAGTCCGTGGTGGGCTGAATCCACTGCTCTGGACCTGAGGTGAGGCAGAACATTGTGGCACAGGGGTGCAGTGGGGGTGAAGATGCCCAGCTCCCGGCAGCCTGGAAGCAGAGAGAGAGAGAGAGAGATGGATGGCCGAGGACAAGATATAGTCCAAGGCCACCAAGGCCACACCCCCACTGCACTGCTGCCTACAGTTACCACCCAGTAGCCCATTCAAATTATTAGTCCCTCAGATGATCTAATCCACTGATGAGATTACGGCTCTCATAGTCCAGTCTTTTTTGTGGGGTCCTGGGGGTTGACCCCAGAAGGTGCTTAACCACTCAGCCACATTCCCAGCCCTTTTTTTTATTTTGAAAGAGGGTCTTGCTAAGTTGCTGAGGGCCTTGCTAAGCCTGAGGCTGGCCTTGGACTTGTGATCCTCCTGTCTCAGCCTTCTGAGTTGCTGGGATTACAGGTGTGCACCACCACATCTGGTACAATCCAATCTTTTGACCTCGGTGACCACGTTGGCTAACCCATGAGCTCTTTGGGAACAAACCATAACAGCTGGATTTGAATCCACAGATGGTCCATCACCCAGCTCCTTCATTCTGCTCTTACTGTGTTACACCCCAGGCAAGCCGTGCCACTCAGGAACATCACCAGCCGTCCTCGTGGGTGCCACCGACTGAATTATGTCCTTCCAACATCCCTGTGCTGATGAGTGTGCTGGTGGGAACTTTGGGAAGTGATGAGTTTCAGATGAGGTGTTGGGAGGCGTCCTCGTGATGAGATTAGTGCCCTCATAAAGAGAGACACCGAGCGCTTGCTTCTCCCTCCATCATAGGAGGACACAGAGAGGTGGCCATCTGCCACAGTGAGCGGATGATCCCCCCACCCCAGGACCCGAACATGCTGGCACCCTGGCCTTGGGCTTCCAGCCTCCAGGACTGTGAGAAAATGTCTCTGTCGCTTTAGCCACCCAGTCTGTCCTGCTTTGTCACGGCAACCTGAGCAGAGCAAGGCGAGTCGTGTCAGGACGCGGAGCTGATAGCCCTTGGAGTGGGCGGAGACCCAAGCCGCCAGTTGCTTCTGGCTGAAGCAGCCTCTCTGGTGACTGCAGGGTGCCAGTCCATAAGGTCTGCGCGTGACCTGTCTGCTTTAGGACCAAGGCTGCTGCTGAGACTGCAGCACGTGGGCATGGAGGTGGGCGCCGTGGGACACACTTGGCGTCAGCGCTGCCCTCCATGGGCACAGACAACCTCTCTGGACCTGGGTCTTCTCAGTCACACAGTGGGGGTAGTGATACTCAAGCATTGTGTGACCTTCACTTGAGACACTCTGGGTGATGTGCTCAGGACCTCGTGAATGGATAAATGGAGGGTTTTCATGGTGACCTCATAGGAGTCGCCCTTTAGTCCCCAGCTCAGGTAAACCCTCAACTGGAGGACCCTCCCTGGCTCCCCGCTGGGTCTCTCCAGGTGGGCTCAGGTGACTTGCCGGTGTGCCCACCTGCCTGCCCAGATGCACAGAGATGTCATGGCCCAAACTGCTCAGGCTTCGGGCAGAGGAAGGGAGAAGGGCAGGGTGTGTGCAGGCACAGGGAGGCCCGAGGCCACGAAGAGGAGCAGAGGCGCCCTGGGCCAGGTGTCTGGAGGAGAGGGAGGGTGGGCAGGGATGCCGGCTGGGGGAGGAGGGGGTGGTTGTAGGATGAGCGGGACGTGGAGCGCTGGGGCTTTGTCCTGAGGGTCCCCGTCACCCCTTCAGGCCCTGCAGCGGAAAGCTCCTGGCAGGGAGCCGCTTGCTGAACTTGACTGCAGCTGGGAGAGGCCCCCTTCTGGGTGGGTCTGGAGGCGAGATTGGAGGGGTCCTGACCTGGCAGGGGCTGTCCGTGACCCGCATGCCCAGGCATCTGCGGGCACAACAGTCTGCTGATGCAGAAGGTACGAGGGGAGGACGGGCATTGTCAGCTGCCCTCAGGTGGCCACGCAGGTCCCTGACCACTTTTTCACAGGACCCAGCCCTTCCTTCTCTCCCCATTCCAAGGGCGAGATGGGGCAGCCCTGGGCCGAGTTTGGAGGTTTCCTTCCATTTTTTTGTCCCATGATCATTAGGCCTGCTGATAAGTGAGGCTTATTAATTAGAGGGAAGAGCGTCTGCTTCCAAGGGTGATTACCACTGCTGTAAATCAGACTTAATGGCTGCAGAAATTCATCAGGGATTCATTTCCTAATGATAACGAATTGGTGTGGGCAGATGTCAGAGGCAGCCGTGACTGTAATTCTAATTCCAGGCTCAAGGAGTGAGGGGCGCCTCCTCCCCAGGCCGGGCCCGTCCTGAGGAATCAGAGTGAACTTCTCAGAAATTTGGCCTTGGAGTGTGTCCAGTGCCCAGTGGCCACAAGTCCACGGCTTCCTCGGGAGGAGCTCAGGCTTTCACCCTTCCTTTGCCTTGGCTGGCCTGGCCCCCTGTGCAGGAGCCCTGTTTGGGGAGATGGCTAAGATTGCGTTTGACTACAGGCCATGGAGATGTTTGGGCATTGCCGCCTTCCATAGGGACTTGGCCCGGGATCTCGCGGGACTTGGCCCGGGATCTCGAGAGACTTGAGCCGAGATTGCTGATCGGGTCTGCACCATTTGGTGTGTTGGTTTTGGTGGTGTGTGTGGTGCGTGTTAAAGTCGTTGTTAGAGCCAGAGAGAAAAGTTATCAGAATAAAAAGCCTATTTCCAGTTCGCCTCTGAACTTCTTTCCGTGGCTTCGTTGCTCCAAGCGGCCATCGCTTCAGGCAGCAACACCCCTGGCCTCCGCCATCATTCTCACTTCCTGACATCTTCCCGCATGGCTCAGGCTGTCAGAGGGCCTGTCAGAGGTCCTGAAGCCCAGAGCACACTGTGGTGTCACCGTCTGTCCCTCTCGGGACTCCGTTGGAGGCAGGCACTGGCTTGGCTACATTTTACCAGTGTCCGGCACATACACAGACTCCTGGCTGTGCACTCACGGGTGTTTGGCTGGGCCTTCTGTGTGGCTGAACCTGCAGCAGCGGAACGGCTCCGCTTGGATTTGGGGTCCAGCCTAGAACAGGCAGGGCTGTTACGGTTTGGATGTGAGGTGTCCCCCAAAAAGCTCATGTGTGAGACAATGCAAGAAGGCTCAGAGGAGAAATGACTGGATCCTGGGAATCTTCATCCAATCAATGAACTAACCCCCCATGGGATTAACCGGGTCGTAACCAGAGGTGGGTGGGGTGTGGCTGGAGGAGGCGGGTCTTTGGGGGTGTGCCTTTGGGTGTATATTAGTATCTGGAGAGTGGAGTCTCTCTCTGCTTCTCCATCACCGTGTGAGCTGCTTCCCTCCGCCACACTCATGTCCCGCCTCACCTTGAGCCCTGAGGAACAGAGCCTGCTGTCCACGGACTGAGACCTCTGAAACTGAGCCCCCAAATAAATTTTTCCTCCTCTACAATTATTCTGATCAGATCTTTTAGTCACAGCAGCAAAAAAGCTGATAAACAAGGGTGTCCCCCAGGTTGCCTAGAAATGGGGTCCAGGTCAGTCTGGCCTCCCAGGGGAACCCAGGTGAGCCCCTGTTCTCCACTCAGAATGTACAGATGCCCTGAGCAAGCAGCTGCCCTGTCTTGGTCCTGGAGTGCTCAGGAAGGTTCTATAAGAACAAGGAAGATTCTAGAAGCTTGCAGTTGTGCCTTCACTGACCACAGAGCAGAGAGAGGGGATGCTGTTGAGACTGAAGTCAGGGAGGGCTTCCTGGAGGAGATGACGCAGAAGCTGAGGCTTGGAGAAGGGGCATAGACTTACATTCTGAGCACAGAATACCTGGGCAGGTCCTGGGTCTGGGGAACCCCCAGGAGATTGACTGAGGCTCCAGGTGCTAACTGATGACGCGCCATCTGCCGAGCCTGGGCTCCTCACCTGTGAAGTGGGACCGCGGTGGTCGCTTTGAGGAGCAGATGGGTTCGTGCTGTCAAGAACTAGCTCAGCCTCTGGCACACAGCAAGCATTCAAGTGCCATCTGGGGCGGAATCACCAACTCCGTGGCTTGGCAGTGAGTGGCTGAGGACCCGTGTCCGGGTACGGGGTTGGGGGGATGGAAAGGGGGCGGAAAGACAAGTGGGGCTCATCCTGGAGTCCCGAGGGCCAGGCCTTATGGAGAGCGGGGTGTGCAGAGCCCGTGTGGAAGAAGGGTGGACGGGCTGAACCCGGTCCATCCCACCACGTGGCCAGGCCAGCAGCCTCCCCAGTCTGGCCAGTCTTAATTGCAGGGGACAGAATGATCGTTCCCAGGGTGTGGCACATGCCTGGCTGTGGCTGCTCTCCCCGCCAAGTGCTTGAATGGCAGGCTGGGCCGGGTGGGTGCTCCTGTGGATGAGAGCAGGCTCTGCAAGGCTGGGTGGCGCTGAGAGGCGTTCGGTGGAGCCTGAGACCCAGCCGCGGGCCTCCACCCCAGAGCCCTCCTCTGCACAGGGCTGGCTGTGTGACCCACACAGCAGGGCGTGTCCTCTCTGAGACTGCATCTTACTCGTGGGACCAAGACTCAGGGCCTGGGTCCTTGCGAATTGCCAAAACCTCTTGGGACTGGAGTCTGCAAGTATCTATTAGCATTTGAAGTGCACATTCCCTTTGATCCAGCAAGCCCGCTTCTGGGAATCCACCCCTCGGAAATGAAAACCCCAGAACGCAAGGACACAGAAACAGGATGTTTATTGCCACACTGTGGTGGCAAAAACCTGGAAGCAATCTGAGGGTCTGTTGGGACTGGGGAAGTTAAATAAGTTATACTCCCTTTTTCGGAGTATCTTTTAAAAATCAGATTCCTGTGCGATTATCTGGAGGGCAGTTCTTACATATTAAGTAAAACAAACAAGATGCTCCCGAAGTCGGCCGGTGACATGAATGACACAATGGTATTTAAGAAAAAGGAGTTTTGCGTGTGTATTAGATTTTTATTTTTGTATAGAAAAAGGAGAGGAAGCAAACCCATTATTTTTGGGCGGGGATGGAGGAATTATCAACCCACTGTGAGTTAGTTCTGTTCATCATGGTGAGGATGCTGTTATTTCCTGCATCTTCAAACCCAGTGAAATAAAGTCCTGTGCCTACTGGGCTCCTCAGAGTCTCGAAGGTCCCTCTGCGCACTCAGTGTGACCTGGGGAGGCGTTGGCCAGCTGCCTTCCTCCTGGGCTATGAGCTGAGCCTGTTGCCGCCTGAAGCGATGGCCGCTTGGAGCAACGAAGCCGCGGGAAGAAGTTCAGAGGCGAACTGGAAATAGGCTTTTTATTCTGATAACTTTTCTCTCTGGCTCTAACAACGACTTTAACACGCACCACACACACCACCAAAACCCACACACCAAATGGCGCCGACTCGATCAGCAATCTCGGCTGAAGTCTCTCGAGATCCCGGGCCAAGTCCCATGAGACTATGGAAGGTGGCAATGCCCAAACATCTCCATGGCCCATAGTCAACTGCAATCTTAGCCATCTCCCCAAACAGGGCTCCTACACGAGTCCCTGCTAGGAGACCAGCAAACCCATGCCCAGTGGCCTGGCCGTACAGGGAGCCTGGGGCTCTGTGAGTGGGACGTGCAGTGCAGAGCAGCCGGGTGGACACCAGGACGGTGCTCGCGTCCTAACCATCGCGAGCCTTTGGAACACCTTAAGCCCCAGAGCTCGCTCCCACAGCCCTAAAAGGCGGCGGATCGCCCGCCTGCTTCACCGTGACCCCAGTGCCCATGCTTTTGGGGGGAAGTCTCGTGATTTCTTCACCCGTTCATCCATCTGTCTGTTCACTGGGCTTCTGAGCAAGCAGCTGCCCTGTCTTGGTCCTGGAGTGCTCAGGAAGGTTCTAGAAGAACAATGAAGGTTCTAGAAGCTTGCAGTTGTGCCTTCACTGACCACAGAGCAGAGAGAGGGGATGCTGTTGAGACTGAAGTCAGGGAGGGCTTCCTGGAGGAGATGACGCAGAAGCTGGGGCTTGGAGAAGGAGGGGCTTCACCAGGTGCAGGAAGGGGCACGGACTTACATTCTGAGCACAGGGAAGGCATGTGGCTTTGAGACAGCACAGCAGAGCTTGGACCTGGAGTAGCTTAGTGTTGCTGGATTTGGGGTGCTGCATGTGGCGGGGAAGGCCTAGGAGATGAAGTGGGGGCCTGCATGGACCCTGACACTAGTGAGTAGGACGAGGGGAGAGGACACACTGGCAGCTGCTCAGGACCCTTCATATCTTGCCCCAGCCCCTGCTCATGACAGGTCCGTGAGCTAGTATCAACCCACTGCACAGGGGTGGACATCGAGGCAAAGAGGGGTGAAGGCAGGTGCCGAGGCCAGCGGCCAGCTCACTGGAGAGTGAGAATTCCAAGCCTAGCTCTGCTGGTGGTACCACTGCCTCGGCACCCGGGCGGTGGCAGCTTCTCTTGGGTGACCTCACTGGGGTTTTCAAGCCCCGTGACACTAGTGCTACGTCCATTGTGGTTTTGAGTGGCATCCCTAGAACCTATGCCGAGAGCCTCGGGCCTGGCAGAGACTGGCCCCAGTCTTCAGACGGGGAAGAATGATCGAACTTAGACAGGAAGGGAACCCGCCCCATGTAACAGAGAGGAAACTGAGGCTTGGGTGACGACCGCAGCACTGTGACAGGTAGAATGGGATCCCACCGTCACTTGCTCCTCACTCAGGTACAGACACGGGGCTCTGCCTTCCACAGAGGACCCGCCCACGCTCTTGGGCAGCTGTGGACAGAGGAGAGGGACCCACCATCCCATGGTGGAGGTGCCCCAGGCTCTGTCACAGTGGAGCATCTCCTTCAGGTAACGGGGCCACTCTCAGCACGGCTCAGCTGTGCGGAGCTCTCCTCTCTGCAACATGGCGGCCATGCGGAGCGGGAGCAAGACTCCCTCACCCCGCAGAGGCAGAGACGAGGAGCGGCCCTGGGCCTGCAGGCCGATGGCTGTCCCGTACTTCCTTGGCTCTCCTCTGGCATGGCCATTTGGCATGATCTGGTCTCTGTGTCCATGTGGAGTCCAGGAAGGGGCAGCTGGCCTCAACTGGCCTTCTGGGGCATCATCTGGGCCCTCACTGTAAACGGCCACGGGCGCCAGCTTCTGCCCTCAAAGCCCACGCATTCGGGGCCTCCTGCCTCCAGACGTGGGCCCTGCTGACCCCTGTGCCTCTCACGTTGCTAAGGCATTTGGAGGACTGAATGCCTGTTGGTCACAGGGAAGGAGCAGCACCTCCGCGGGGCCGGCAAGCGGGCATTGCCTCTGCGGGAGCTGCGCCACTGCTCATGGCCGCCATGTTGGAGGCCGCATGTTGTGCATATGCAGCTTCTCCCAGAGGCTCGCAGCCTCCTCGGGTCCTGCCTGGGCAGCTGGGCCTCCGGCATGATGCTCTCCAGTGTAAGCTGCCTGTTGTGGCCAGCCACAACGCCGCGGGAGGAAAACTCTCGGAGGCAGAGTAAAGATACTACTACTTTTACCTCTACTTTCTTAAAGAGAGCTTAGAGAGAGAAAGAAAGATTTTTTCTTCTTCTTAGAAAGAGCTTAGAGAGAAAGATTAGAGATAGCTTTTTCTTCTTCTTCTTAGAGCTTAGAAAGATAGAGCTTTTCTTCTTAGAGCTTAGAGAGAAAGAGAGAGAGCTTGAAAGAGAGAGATTTCTTCTTTAGAGAGAGAGAGCTTAGCTTTTAGAGCTTCTTTTTTCTTTCTTCTTTCTTCTTTCTTCCTCGGGAGCCTCGGCCTGACTCTGACCAGCAATTACTTCTTCTATCTGGTTTCTCTTCTGTAACCGCTCTGCCTACGTTCTGGCCGCTCTGATTCTTTTCTTCTTCTCTGACCCAAACTCTTCTTCTGACTGACCGAGCGACTGCATGACTGACTGAATGAATTCATTCTTCTCCTGACTCCAACCGCTTTCACCCGGTTATATACCTTTAGCTTTGCGGGTGCCTCACGTGCATTTACAGGTGCGTCACATACATACTTATTATCAGGCGGAACTTATGGCTTCCAGCTGACCGCAATAGCCATCTCCCTAATTGGGGCTCCTTCACTCCAGCTCCTCCAGAATCATTCAGCTATTTCTACCTCAAGGTCCTGGGCATGCCACTTTTGGCTGGCCTCCTTCTCCCTCCTCCTAGCCAGACAGGTTGCATTTAGCTCTCTCCTGTCTAGCAAGGACTCCCCTGGGTCGGACCTCTTCGCGTCCTTCAGTGTGCTGAGCCTCGAAGGCAGAATGGCTCACAGGCAACAAGATTACAGTGAGGTAGAGGATGAAGAATGATCTGTACTATGATCCAAATGCCACTCATGCTGCAGTGCGTGAGACGATCCCTGGGTCTCAGCAGCCCTACGGGACTTAAAGAAGAAGGATCAGGAGCTCATAGATCGAGGTGAAGTGACTTCTCAAAGTCACGCAGGGAATGAGTGAAGAGTCAAATTCAACTCCGGAACCCGGTTCCTCGGTTCACGCTTGCTCCCTCTGGTGATGACAAGGAGCTGTGGGGTGAAGTGGGGTGATATGGGGAGCCTGGGCTTTGGAGCCAGGCCTAAGGGGAGTTCTGGTTCCCCCATTTCTGGGAAGTGACCCAGGAGAACTTGCTTTACTTCATCAAGTATGTCTCTTCAACCAAAATTGAGAGTATTAATGCTTATCACTCAGGATTGTCACAAATATAAACAGAATGCAGCGTAGGACACGCTACAGCACCAGGACGCATTTGGCAGTCCTCCGCTGGCTTAACCAGCAGTCGCCTTGCTGGCTCAAGTGGGAGCGAGGTGGGGATGTCCCAGCCCTGGCTGACTCAGTAGCTCGCAATGTTGACAGAGCCTGGGCTCTTTCTGTCTTGTCTCTTTGCCATCCTTGTTCTGTTCTCTAGCTCCCCTTATGGTTGCAAAATGGCTGCTGCAGCCACTTACCTCATGCTATGTCCAAAGGCAGGGAAAGGACATTTCTTTCCTGGGCGTTTCTTCTGCAGAGTAAAATGTTTCCTGAATGGCTCCCATCAGACTTTCCCTCAAGTCATTTGCTAGAACAGATCACGAGTTCTGGGCATCTATTGCTGTGTCATAACAAGTTATCCCAAAATGTAGTGACTTGTAACCATGATGATCATTTCATTGCACTTACAGATCTGCATTTTGGGCAGGGCTCAGCAAGGACAACTTGACTTTGTCCATGTGTAAGTGTGGGGGTGGTGGTCAACTGGGAGCTAGAAATCTAATTTCAAGATGGCTCATTCACACGGTGGGCAAGTTGCTGGCTCCTGGGTGGGACCGTGCTGTGTGCCTTGGCTTGGCTCCTCTCCCTGCGGACCTCTGCCCGGGCTTCCTGGCTGGACTTGTGCACAGTGTGGTGGCAACCACCTCCTGAGAACCAGGTGGAAACTGGAGTGCGCTTTATGACCTGCCTTCCGGAAGTCACATTGAATTCCTCAACAACAGGATAGCCTGCCCAAATGCAAAGGGAGGTGCTAGACCCCTCGCCTCCTAGCGGGAGTGGCCAAGTCGTACACAGCCGCTCCTCCAGTTATGATGGGGTTGGGTCCCGATAAAAACCCATCGTAAGAAGAAAACAGTCAAAACCATATTCCGTGCACCTAGCCTACCAGATGTCCAGCAGTCCGGGGCACTCGGAGCACTGGCCGCTGGTGTGATCACGTGGCTGACTGGGAGCTGCCAGTCCTCACTGCTACCCAGTGCTGCCGGAGAGGACTGACACATCGGAGCCTGGGGTAAGATCAAAATTCAAAACCAACGTGTAGCTATTGTTGTCCTTCACAGGGAGAAACGGCCTGCTCATCTCTTCCGCACCACCATGCAGCTGAAAAATTGCCAGTTGAACCTGAAGGACAAAACATCACACCGGGGACAGCCGTGCAGCCAAGAGATTTATTCAACAGACTTCGTGGCTGGTAGCAAAACCAGAGAAGAGGTGCTGGGAGAGGGGAGTCAGGGAGAAGGGAGTGCGCAAGCTCTGGTGGGAGGGGAGAGTCAGGGAAAAAGGGAGTGTGCAAGCTCTGGTGGGAGGGGAGAGTCAGGGAGAGGGGAGTGTGCAAGCTCTGGACAGAAGGTGGGTGCTTGGTCGCACTGGCTGGGATCTCTGGAGCTATCAGCTAAAGCAGCTGCTGTCTGGCTGGAGGCTGGAGCTGTCAGCTGGGAGCGGCCGTCGAGCTGAAGGCGATGGGTCTGGAGCTGTTGGCTGGGGCAGCTGCCTTTGGCTGGAGGCGATGGGTCTGGAGCTGTCGCAGTGGCTTCCTCCTCTCCGCAGCATTGAGCTGATGTGTCTGAGTGACTTCCTCCTGTGTGTGTCTGTGTGTCTCTTCTGAATCTCTCAAATAGGACCCTATATAGGGATTTCTGGTGGGAGGTGCACCAGAGCAACCCCAACGCCATTGGCTCTTTGCCCATAGAACAGGGTGACCTTTAAGCCTATTGGCTCTTGCCCGGGGAAAAGAAACATCCTGTCCAGGGAAGAAACATCCTGCCTGGGGAAGAAACATCCTGCCCGGAGAATGAAACAAGGTTGCTTCTCTCAGGATGTGGAAAACTCTGGGGGTTGGGAGGGTAGCCCATCTAGCAGAACCGCTGTGAGCTGAACTGCTATAATCAGGACCAAAGACTGAAGAGTGTGCAGGACCGGGAGAGGCCGGAGCCGATGTTCCTGGAGAGTGCAGTCTGCCACACAGCTTTCCTCTAACAGGAGGTGACGAGGACTACGGGACCAGGGACCGTAGATCTAGCTCGGATCTATCTGGGTTTGTCAGAGTGGCAATGGGGTAGGCCCTGGAGGAAAGGGACAGCAGCCAGCGTCGGCTTGCAGAGCCGCTCAATGCATGCGCGACGATGCTGACACCGGCCACTGAGTTCTAAGGTCGGGTGGAGATGCTGAGCAACCTCTGTGAGGCTGGGTAGAGAATCTTCCAGAAAGTGTCTGGGAGGGCAGCAGTTTCTCTGGGATCCCTGCCCCGCGGTGACCTATGCTCAGGGCTTGGCCTTTCCCTGTGCAGGAGGGATAACACTTTACTGGTGTGGGACTTCCCAGCAGGACCAGTTAGTGGCCAGGCAGGCTTCTCCTGTCCCTCCATGCCTGTTTTCCTTGTGGCTGTTTTGGGGTGTTAGAAAATTGGATTAAGCTTCAATCGCATTTCCTCCTAAACACGAAAGTCCAAAATTAGTAGCACATTTCCAACAGAGCTCGCTTAAAGCCACATCAAATTAAATAGGATCGTTTAAAAATGGGCCGTCCTGTGTGTATATGGGGCGGCAGAGATTGGGAGGGTTTATGAAGTGAGGTATGTTTGTAAATAATGGAAAGCTCAAAATTGTTTTGACCTTGTGATATCTGAACCATGTTCTTGTAAATTGTATTCAACTTGGAATCGACATCCTGTGGATTTACAGCCCCGATCCCGCCTACATGTTGCTTTGGAATTTTATTACAAGCTCATTTGATGATGATTTGTTTTTACAAACCTTGATGGTATCTGAATTTGCGTGGCATCAAAGGATCCTGGGGGGAGAAGCCTTCTTTGAGAGCTCCTACTTAGCCTCCAGAACCATCTCATCACAGAAATGGATAAACCAAGGCTCAAAGAGGTGGAAAAAAATCCACTAAAGCCCCCTAGAGTGCAGGCGTCTGAGCTGGGCGTTGAACTCAAGGCTCCTACAGCAGAACAGGGGACGGGAATCCAAGTCTGCCTGGGAGGGACACGGCAGACCTGAGCTCATGCCAAGCCACCCCCCTCACTAGCTGTGTGACTTTGGTCATGTTGTGGACCTCCCTGGGCCTTGATTTCCCCTGCCCCCGTGATGTTTGGCCTTATCTTGGTGTGGTTGCAAGAGTTAGAGGAGGTCACAGGTGTGGAGACGCCTGGACCAGGGCCAGGTCCTTAGACCACACCTATGTCTGTAGCAGCTCCTTAGCAGTGCTCAGTCCCCTTGGGCTGCTGTCACAAAAGCACCAGGTCCCGGGGGGCATGGTGTTCTATGAGGCAGACGTTTGTCTCCTTGGCCCAGAGGCTGGACTCCAAGGCTGAGGCCCGGCTGATGGGGTGTCCACGAGCCCTGCCTCCTGGTTCATGGTGGCAGCTTTGTGCCTGTCCTCTCGTGGTGGAAGTGGCGAGGTGGTTGCCGGGCCTCTTTTAGAAGGGCATTAATGCCAACCACGAGAGTCCCCTTCTCATGACCTAGTCACCTCCCAAAGTCCCCAGCTCCAGGTGCCCTCACTGTGGGGGCAACTTGGGGGACACAAACGTCAGTGTCCAATTCCTGCCCTTCCCTTTCCTGGTGAGGCCTGGTGTGGCGGTGTGCTGCTCACAGGCCAGGGCTGAGGTGTCCGGCGGCCGTGCGGGGGACCCGCTGTGGGAAGCAGATGGCCAAAGCCCAGGCTCTGCGTCTCGGGGCGGGGTGGAGCGTGCTCCTAGAACCTGGGGCCGCACAGTGACCGCACCCTGGGCGCGCCCTGCGCCTGCGCCTGTGGCAAGGGTCTGGACTCCACTCCGCCCTCACGACCTGGCTTGGGCAGCACCCCGCAAAGTCTCCTCGTCCCTTGAGCACTGGGCACGGAGCTGGAGTCAGGACGGGGGCTGGCTGCGAGCAGCAGAGGCCTGTCACCCAGGGCCAAACCCTGGGCTTCTCCACGCAGTCTGGAGGTGGGCGGTCCTGAGGCGCTGCGTCTCTCTCTCTGCTCCTCCATCTCTAGGCCATTAGCACGGCTACTTCTGTGGTGGCACCCCCTTTCTTTACAGAAAATCTTGACTAAGCTGCTCCAGAAATCTTCACCATGGCTGATTTTAGGACTGTCAGCAAGAGTCTCTACAGAAGAGCTCAGTGTAGATGAACTTCCCATTTTCCTGTTGCTCTATTACTTGGCCACTGGCCTGGAAGAAATCAGCACTCCAGGTGCTGAACGCCTCTTTACTTGCTTTTCACAAACATGTATCCAGGATAGCAGTTTATAGAAGTGTGTTTGCAAATGCAAAGTGTGATAAGAAGGACAATTCTTTAGCAAGGCCCCTGGCCTTGAGCTGGAGCTTCACAGAGATGTCTACATTTCTAAGATAAGAGAAGTTACCAACTGGGCTCCATGGTAACAGCTGGCAGGGGGAGGGAAGAAAGGGGAGAAGCAGCTCTCCCCTTCTCAGGGGTTGTCCTTGAAGGGTGAACTTGCCCAGAACAGTGAAAGAAAAAAAGCTGCTTTTATGTGAACTTCTGTAAACTGTGAACTTCTGAGCCCCTCCCCTTACATTCTGTGTATAAAATTCTGAAACTACCTGAACTCAGGTTTCAGGGGATTAATTGATTACAGCGAGAGCTGTATCCTCTGAACCCCGCTGCATCCAAATAAAACTGTTTCCTGCTGTCTTAGGTGCCTTGCCTTGTCTATCCCTAAAACACTTCCTGCTCATAAGTTGGAGCTCTACCCCAAGTCTCCAATTGGAATTCTAGGAAAAGGAAGAAGAAAACTACAGTAAATAAGGGTGTACCAGTGTTACTCCACATCACATACAACCACAAGAATAGGAAGTTATGCTCCAAGTATGTATGATGTGTCAAAATACACCCTCTGCATATATATCTAAAGAAAACAAATTAAAAAAATGAAGAAATAAAAAACTCATAAACAAAACAAAAAAGGATGTAACTAGTTTCCTAGGGATCCCCACCAAGCTTTACTTTGGGCAATGGTAGATTAAAGGTGGCCACTGCCATTAATGAGGGGTAAGATCTATGTCTTCTCCCCTTGGATGTGGGTGAAGCCTGTGACTGCTTGGCCAATAAAATACAACAGAAGGGAGGCTGTAGTAGTCAGCTTCCTGTTACTACAATAAAATACCTGAGACAATTAACTTATGAAGATAAAAGTTTTATCTCACATTTTTGGAGGCTTTAGTTCTAAGATCAAGCTGCCCCACAGCTTTGGGCTGGATGTGTGTCAGACTTACCTGCTGCCATCACAAGACGGGAAGCGAGAGACACTGGGGTCCTGTGATCTCCTTTCAGGGCATGCCCCAGTGACCTCAGACCCTCACTAGACCTCACCTCTTAGAGGCCCACAGCATGTTCCAGTGGCTCCTCCCGGGGCCAAGCCCTTCCCACCTGGGCCTTTGGGGGACTGTCCCCGCTCACTGCATGGCAGACGCTCTGCCCACCTCCAGGGCGAGGTTTCAGGAGAGCAGCAGCTCCTGCTTTTGGTCACCTAGAGCTCTGTTCCTGGAACTCCGCCACCATGCTGAGGAGCCCAAGTCACCCCACGGGGAGGAGCAGAGCGCCAGCCGGCCGTGCCGGCACCGGCTGCCATCCACAGGAGGGCAGCGCCCTGGAGACGCAGCCGCCAGCCCCGCAGAGCTGCCCGAGCAGGTGCCACCGTAGAGGGGGCCTCCCGGAGCGGAGCCTGTACCCTGAGCCCTGCCACGCCTGGCCTGTAGGGGCTGCTGCCCAGGTCCCCAGGCTCGGGATGGGTTGTCGGCATCGTGACGAGACAGCCACGGCGCAGGTCACGGTCAGGTGGGTGACACGTGGTGACCTCGAACTGCAGCATGGCCAGGGAGAGGACAGCTGCATCGGCGCAGTGCACCCGCAGGAGGAGCAGAGTCCCCCGGCAGAGCAGAGGACAGGAGGGCGCTGGCCACTCAGCTGGCACCTGCTACCTGCGTGTGTGCGCTGTTGACGAGTCCGGAAGCCTCTACTGCTGCTGTCTCCTGCTTAAAAACAAGTTGTTTACCTAATAAAAAGTTTGGCATGTACTCCATATATTTATCTATGACTTTTATATTTATCTGTAACTTATATATGTATAATAACTACAAATAAACCATGAATGTTACAAACCTTGTGCAAAAACAGTTTTCAAAGAGGACTGATAAAAAATATTAAATAAGATTTTTACATATTATTTTGTCCATCTATTAGAGTATTTTGGATGCTTTCTTAGATATTTTATTTCCCATAACCTTTACCTAATATCTCCAGGCACCATATGCAAACACTTACGAAGATGGCTGTTGCTAATGATAGTGGGTGCAAATCCATATTTTGCTTCTTTTTTTTGATACCAGGGATTGAACCCAGGGGTGCTCAACCACTGAGCCACATCCGCAGTCTGGTTTTTGTTTGTCTTAAAAAATCAAACAAGCAAACAGAGTCTCACTAAGTTGCTTAGGGCCTCACTAAGTTGCTGAGGCTGGCCTCAAACTTGTGATCCTCCTGCCTCAGCCTCCTGAGTCTCTGGGATTATAGGCATGTGCACTGCGCCTGGCTTGTTCCTTTTCATGATGAATCATTCTCTCTCTCGACTATTGCCTCTGATCAGGTGGTTGGGGTTTTACCAAGGGATGACATGTGCCCATGCTTGGAGAAGTGACAGATCTGGTGTTCTCTCGTTCCCTCTGGCTTCCATGTTTAGTGTTATCTTCCACTGCAACCTTAGTTGCTTTGCAGGAATTTTGCTCAGCTGTGGGTCCAATGGGAGTTCCTGTAACTAATTACATAATGTAAAGTTGCAAACTCACTTTGCTGGACTCGGGTGGCTGCACTTTGCCGAATAGGCTGATGGTAGGGGGCCATCGCGGCCACGCTCCCCAGCCTGGGTGAGGGGCTCTCGTTCCTCACTTGAACTCACCACACGCACAGTCGGCTCCTGGGCACCAGTGTCGACCCACATGTCAAACACAGCAGAACCGAGGTTCCTAACTCTGCTGCCTGTTGGATACAAGTGAGCACAACCCCAGCCCCAGGCACGCTGCCCCGTGGGTTGCACAGGCCGGCAGCAGAACAGGGCGTTGACAGGACGGGCCACGCCCTGAGACCCAGGGAGAGTCTTCAGCTGCTCACCGGGTGTGGGGGCCTGGTCAGGCGGCTTCAGCCTCAGGGTCTTCATCTGGAAAGTGGGAATGATAACAGCGCCCACCTTAGAGGTTAAATCATAAAATGCAGCTGTGCCTCGTGTCCCCGGGGAGCGGTCCCCAAGCCTCCACAGACACCACAGGTGGCCGCCCAAGTCTCTTGGAGAAAATGGCGCTGTGCTTGCCCACAACCTGTGCACACACTCTGCCGTCCTAAGTCACCTCTAGGTCACCCAGAACCCCGATGCCGCGTGAGTGCTCTGTAAGTAGCTGTCCTAGTGCAGGGTTCAGGGAATAAGGACGTGCTGGGTGCAGCACGAGATTTTGTCCAGATATTTTCCATCCACAGCTGGTGACTCTGTGGACAAGAACCCACAGACACGGAGGGAGGCCTGACAGTAAGTGTGAGGGTGACACACAAGGAAGTGTCCCAGCTCCTGTGGCATGAAGAGCTCATGGCGCTGCGGGGCCCTGAGGAGCCATCTGCACCCACAGCCCCGACCTCTCGTGCCTGAGCCTCCTGTGCCCAGGAAGCGCAGCCCAGTCCGGCCAGGCTCTGGCTCCCTGTGTTCCCGGTCCTGAGACACAGAGGGTGAACACTGTGTGCAGGGCCAGAGTCTGGAGTCCCTGAGCACCCTGCTGTGCCGGGCAGCCCAGGAGAGGACAGGCCAGAGCAGGGAACCTGCCCAGGGTGCGGCTCCCGGGCAGCCAGCCGGCCTTCCTGAGTTGTGGGCACTAGGCCCTCAGGCCCCGGCATCTACGCCGAGCATCAGTGGGAGGTGTCTTCCTGGGCCTCCTGTCCTCCTCTCTCCACAGCAGGGGGACAGCCCCTGCCTGTCCCCCGGCCCAGCACAGCAGTGTGGGGAAGTTTATTGGAAGGTTTTGCTGATTGGTGTTTGTTTAGGAGAAACGTGTTCTGCATGGACAAGTTGGGGTTGCTTCTGATTGGCTGGAGGGGAGACTAGCATCTGAGCATAGTGGGATCTTGACCTTGGAGGAGCAAGAATTAGAGAATTCCGCATCTCCTTGTGATTGCAGCTCATTTGAATTTCAGTTCCTGCCTCCACGTTTGGAAATGCAGAGTGGTCTGGGGCCTATTCCCTGCGTTAGAGGCCCGTGCCTGCAGGCCTTGGGAAAGAGGGCCCCCTTCACGGAGCAAAGGCTGTGTGTGTGTGTGTGTGTGTGTGTGTGTACCTGTGTGTGCTTTACTGGGGGTTGAACCCTACCACTGGGCTATACCTCCAGCTCTTTTTATTTTTTTATTTTGAGACAGGGTCTTGCTAAGTTGCCCAGGCTGGCTGCCCACTGCCTTGGCCCCCTAAGTAGCTGGGATTCCAGGCATGTGCCACCACACCCAACAAGGTATAAGATTTCTTTAAGTATTTGGAGTATTAGACCCTCATCAGATGTATGATTTGCAAATATTTTCTCCTATTCTGTGGGATTCATTTCACTTACTTTTTAGTGTCCTTTGATGTAGAAACAGCTTTAAATTCTAGTGACATTCAACTTACCTATTTCTTTCCTTTGATTGAATTTATTCCTAAGTATTTTATTCGTTTGACGGTATTGAAGAGGGAGGGCTGAGTCCGTCGACAGAGACAGAGAGCTGGACGTCAAACCTGGTCCTTTTCCCCCACGCAGTTAGGGGGCCCAGGCCTGCATCACTGGAGTATGACCAGAAGTGAGGTGGCCACCAGCAGGCCTGTCACTCCTGCATGTACTCTTCACCGTCTACTCCAGCCTCCCTGCCAGAGGTCAGAGCCCAGGCTGACTGTGAAAGCCATCTTGGGAGATGACAGGGTTCCCTTCAGCCTGAGTTCCTGAATGACCCTGTGGAAGAGAGGACCCCACCTTCAGTAGACAGGTAGAGCTACAGGGGTCGGGTAAGGGAGTGAGAAATACTTCATCAAGTCACTAAAAGTTGGGGTGAATTCATTACAGGAGCAAACATTTCCCCCAACTCAAACACAGGATGTTTTGTGAGTCCCCTTTTGACCCCCCGCCTGACGTTCCCACGATATCCTCAGTTCCCCTTTTCCTCTTCTCCGGCGTGGCCACTCCCTGCATCAATCCATCCTGACATCGCCTGGAGCACGGCAGAATGCTACTGGGGACGTATCAGAAGGTACAAGTTTGGCGATGGTAACAGGCCCCTCCTCACTTACGAGGACCCCTCAGGTCCAGTTGACGTATCATTTTTGTGGTTTTATCATTTGTTCCCTGTTGCCGCCGGAAAGGGATTGCAGCCCGGAACAGCGGCGCCGCCGCGGGAAGGAGCCCGGAGACAGGATGGAAATGAAGAAATTCTTTTATCTTTCTCTTTCTGTCTCCTGTAATTTCTAACACCACACACACACACTCTCACAAGAAACCAAGGCACCTACTCTTACAAGAATCTACAATATATATACACAATAGCGTTAACCCCGTCCGTTCTCTCTCAGGTCTCATCTCACGCGCCGGAGCAGGAATGGCGCCGCCAGATCTGCAATCTCGGCTCAAGTCTCTCGAGATCCCGGGCCAAGTCCCGCGAGATCCCAGGCCAAGTCCCTGAGACTACGGAAGGCGGCAATGCCCAAACATCTCCATGGCCCGTAGTCAACGGCAGTCTTAGCCATCTCCCCAAACAGGGCTCCTGCAGTTCCCCGCCGGATCTGTAGGGACTGGGGACTCCGCTGCCAGCTGGGCTAGTGGGGACACTGGTGCGCAGGAGCCACTCCACATTCTCGTGGCTGGGAAGTGGAAGAGGTGGGTGTGGACACAGACGGTGGACTCAGGTCCTGGGTCCCGCCAGGGCCTCGCGCCTCTGAGCCTCAGGGCTCACCCAGCGGGCCCTACTAGGTCCTCCTCTCCCTGCCCCATGTGCTGCCCCTCCGCCCAGGACCCCTTCCCTCCCTTGGCCCTCTCCTAGCCCTCCCGCAGCTCAGCTCGGCCTCCTGGAGGCCGCCTTCTCAGAGCTGTGAGGTGCTTCCTGCGTAGGTGAGAGTGGGCCCAGGGGTCCTCCCCGCTGTCTGACGGGATGGTCCTCCTAGGACCTGGCTTGTCCACTCGCCTGGATGACACATGAAGCCCTGGGAGAGTCACTGCACATGCGATTGACCAGCGAATGGCAGCTTTTCTTGGTGACAGCAGGGTCTGCTCCTGCGACTCTTCCCTTGCTAGTCCGCGGCTCCTGAGGCAGGGACCTGGCACGAAGCCGGGCTCAGGTCACGTGGGTCAATGGGACTGGCAACAGCGGGATGGACAGCGCTGCCTCCTGCCCGGCCCAGCGCGCCAGTGCCCAGGGTCGGATGCAGGAATGCAGGACAGCACTCCTGCCCTGTCCCTGTCCCTGTGGAAATGTGGCTGATCGTGACTGTTAGGAAAAGTTTGTGTCCCTGTGCCAGGGCGAACAGAGCGGTGTCCCTTGAGTTTGTGTAAGCATCAATTTCCTGTTCCTGGAAATGATCTTCTCAAAGGCTGAAATAGAAATGAAAACCCAACCCTTGGATTCAACTTTGGTTAAAATGAAAAGAAAAGATGTCACAACTTAATTAGATCAGCCTGGGACAGAAGAATATGAGCCCTTTCTAATTTCCAAGTGTCTTGCTGGTAAGGTGAGGCTGTTGATATTCCATGGCCAGCGGGGCCTGGAGCGTAGACTCTGCCTAGACAGGAGGCAGAGGTCGGCTTAAATTTTATTTCACAAAAACCCATTGCTCTCTGTTTTCTGAGATGGGGTGAAATTTGCTGGCCAATTCCTTCCGACCACCATTCGTAAAGGCAGAGTTCCTTCTAACTGTCTCCAGAGCGTCACCGTCACCCTTGAATCTTGTTCATCGTGCTCATTAAGCTAGTAGATGTTTCTGCAAGAGGGGTCGCTTGCTCAGTTACGCAGGAAGTAGACTCGCCAGCCCTGAATCAACCCCTGCATGCACGGCTCGGGTCTTCTGGCAAGTCAGAGCCCTGCACCTAGTCTCTTCCTGGGGAGCTGCGGAGACTGGCCAGTAACACCTCCCGCACATCCAAGGCCAAGCCCAGTGCCCACCTGCTTCTTTGAAGTCTGGAACTTTGGGAAACCTTTTTTTTTTTTTTTTTTTTTTTTGCTGCAAGAGATGACAATTAAGCCCCTCAGTTGGGGGTGCGCCCTCAGTGGGCCCAGGACCCAGCTCGGCAGCCAGAGGCGTAGGGCTGAGCCAGCGCTGCTTTCCAGCCTTGGGGCTCAGGAGGGAAGACAGCTGAGGCCTGTGCAATGACAAGGGCCTTCCTCGGTCGGCTCACTTGTTCTTCATTTCATCCACTCGCTCACAGAGTTCTTAGTGAATGTGCTGCACAGGGCTCTAGGTGCTGCTCCAGGTATCGGGGAACAGCAAACCTAACAGAACTCCCTGCCGCCAAGGTGCCCGCTGGGAAATGCAGGGAAGGGAAGCAGAGAGCCAACCCGAGCCAGAGCCACACTTAACATGCGACGCGGTGGTCAGCGCCACCAGGATAAACACAGCAGGGAGGGGCCAGAAGGTGGGGCACAGTGTGGATGGGGGGCTTCTCTCTGGAGAGGCTGTTTGCATTTGAGTAGAGCCAGGAATGAAGCAAGAGGGTGAGCTCTGGGCCAAGAACCTTCCAGGCAGGGGCGCAGCACGTACCAAGGCCCTGAGGTAGGCGTGTGCCTGGGATTTGGGAGGAGGACAGGGAGGCCGGTGTGCTGAGGGCAGTGGGCAAGATGAACAGGAGGCCGCCAGGACCAGAGAGATTCAGCAGTCCCCTGTGTGGGCACTGGGGGAAGGAACAGGGGCCAGGGGCTCTCTCGTCTCCATCAGCACCTCTGATTGGACTCCAGACATCCCTGCCTAGGAGCGGCAGCTGGAGACGGGAGTGCTGGGCCTGGGTCTCGGCTGCCCCCTCATGAGCTGTCCTCTCGGGGTTGGGGGAGCCTCTCCGAGCCAGAGTCTTCACGTACCAGATGCAGACAGTCGCAGCAGCTGACAGTGGGCGAGGCCCGGCTCGTCTTGGCTCCTGTGGTGCTGGACTCCATCCTGGGGCTGGGAGACCACTGAAGGCCAGGGCTGCAGAGGTGGTCCCCAGAACTCGAGGGGCCCCAGAACTCGAGGGTCCCGGAGTGTCACACGCCGCACCAGTTCTTCCAGCAGAGAGCGGCGTGTGTTCACTATCGCTGATTATTAGTTTCCTGTTTTACAAATGAGGAGACAGAGGCCCAGGGACTTGGGCCACTCGGTGGCCGCGGGAGGAACAGACCCGTGGGACTCTGAAACTGGGTGTCTGGTCTTTTCTCCTTCTGACTGCTCACGTGGGATTTGGCTCTCCCTTGCACTGTGAGGTGTGTCCCTGGGCTGGTCCTCGCTCTGACCTTTCGTGCGGGGGCTCGGGGAAAGGCACCCTAGCTCCATCCATTAAACAGACTCTGAGGGAGGCTGTGGGCTGCAGGCAGCACTGGGCAGGAGCCGGAGACCTGGGGGCCCAAGAGGCTCCTCCTCCACAGGTGACACTCAATTGCAGAGTGGCCACAGCCGCCGGCTAGGCAGTGAGAGGACCGGAAATCTCAGGGTGCACCACAGAAGGGCACCCCCTCCCTTGCCTCACACGCTGCCTTCCTGGAGGTGGTGACTTGGGGGTCCAGGCTTCTTCCTCCTTGGAGCATCGCTGTCTTAAACACCTGGCTGTTAGGGTCACACTGGAAGGAGAAGGGAGGCCAGAGCCAACCAGGGTGCCTTTTGAGGACCCGGATATGAGTGGCTCACACACCTTCTGCCTTAGTCCACTGTCCATGTCTCAGCCCTTTAGTCCCCAACCCACCTGGGACAGTGAGGTCAGGGCATGTCTGGAAAGAGAAGGTGAGTGGTGGACCCACAGCCATGGCCAGCCTCGGTCGTCACGAGTCCGACAAGGCCAGGTGGGCTTTGGAGGGAACGGGGCAGGAGTTGTGCAGTTGGTATTTTGGAACATACCATCGCCACCGTCACTTTTGAGGCTTAATTTTCCCATTGATAAAATTGGTGGTTGTTTCCAACCTGTGGGTCCTGCATTCTATGAAGAGGGCAGGCCAGGGAACTGCGAAGTTGTCAGGAGTCTTAGAATTCCCAGGCCAACGGTGCTGGGGATGTAGCTCAGGGATAGAGTGCTTGCCTGGTGCGCACAGGCCCTGGGTTCAATCCCCTGAGCAAAAGAAAAAAAAAAAATCCTCAGCCAAACCTAGATTGTTGTAGATGGCAGCACCCTGATGCTGCTGAGACTATAATGAAGCTCATTTATCTTAAGACCCTTCTATTTCTGTCATAGATATTCTTGATATGCATAAATATGGAAATACACTTTCTATCAGGTTAAGATTTGTGTGATACTTCATGGAAGAGGTCACAGAATTACTCATGGGAACACAGAGAAAGGGCACCAACCCAGCTGGGGGCTATCAGAGAAATCCTCCTGGAAGAGGTGGCTCGTAAAGTTGAGAGTGAAGAGGATTTAGTCCAGATACCAGGCAAAAGAAGAGCATTTTGGGATGAGGAGACAGGTAAAAATTTATAGGCAAGATTAATAGGGCTGGGGTGTAGCTCATTGGTAGAGCTCTTGACTAGCAAGCACAAGCCTAGGGTTCAATCCCCCACATGGCAAAATAAACAAATTAATTAAAAAAATAAAATTAAGAAGCATAGGTGACAAAATGAAAAAATAAACTACACTACATCAAAATTAAATGCTCTGGCCATCAAAGGACGCCATCAACACAACAAAACTCGACCCATTGGATGGAGGAAAATATCTTCAAATCACGTATCTTATAAGGATCTCGTATCCAGAATATATAAAGAGCTTCTACAATTCAACAACAACAACAACAACAAAAACCCAAGTAAGAAATGGGCAAAGACCGTAAAGACCGTGCATAGATACTTCTCCAAAGAAGACATACAAAATGGTCAATAAGCACTTGAAAGGATGCCCGACGTCTCCAATCACCAGGGAAATGGGAGTCACAACCATGATGACATGCCATTTGTGACATCCCTGGAAAAGGGCCACAATAAGAACACCGAGGACAGCAGGTGCTGGGGAGGATGCTTTGCTGGCGGGAACCTCACGCGGTGCAGCCACGGGGGGAACCAGTAGGTGTCTTCTCAGACAAATTAGAATTCCCAGGCCAATGGTGCTGGGGATGTAGCTCAGGGATAGAGTGCTTGCCTGGTGCGCACAGGCCCTGGGTTCAACCCCCTGAGCAAAAGAAAAAAAAAAAAATCCCCAGCCAAACCTAGCCAAACCCCCACAGCGACGCGTGCGCCAGCCCCTGTGCCCAGCAGCACGTTCCTACCAGCCGGGGCGGGGGGCGCCCACCGGCAGGTGATGGGGGGGACAGGGCGCCGTCCTGCCGAGGGTGGAAGGAGGTTCCTGCCGGCTGGGCCTCGGGTCACTGCGTTAAGTGAAATAAGGCAGATGCCCGGGGACACGCACTGGGGCGCCCAAGTCACGTGCCAGCAGCACGGGGACTCAGCAGCGGGCGGGGCCGGGCTGAGGGACGGCCGGGGCCTGGGCAGGGCTCCAGCTGAAAGCCGAAAGCGCCCTGGGGGCCGGAGGTGGCGCCCCCACGGCAGCGGCCCGCGCCCGCCCGGCTCAGTGCCGCGGACGAGATCCGGAGCGAGCGGAAGTGGCGAGTGCGGTGCTCATTTCACTGCTGCACACGAAGAGGAAGAGCGCTGTCGGGGAAGCAGGAGGAAGGCCTGGGAGGCCCGCGCTGCGGAGGTGACGTCAGAGGGCCGGGAGCTGCGACCTCGTGGCCCGGGGACTCGATCCCACCGGCTCCTGCTGACTCGCAAGCCCGCTGGGCAGCCTGGGGCGTCAAAGGCATTTCTGAAATGCTTCCCTCGGAGGGCACCGCCCGAGCTGACCTCTCTGGCTGGCTTCCTCCCGTCTGGTGCCAGCATCATCTGGAACCTCTAAAGAGCTCACTGAGTGCGAAGGCAGGGGCTGTGGCGTTGGGGTCTGCCCCTCGATGGGAGACCAGACTGCCCTTTAAAGAAGGAGCTGATACAGCACGAGGCCTTGGGACCGTCAGCACACAGATCCCTGACAGGTTCCAGAAGTGTCCCAGTGGTCACGACTTTGGGGGTTTTGCACATCTGCCCATTGCAGAAGGACCAGCTGCCTGAGGCGGGAAGGGGGTTCTGAGGACGACCCCTGCTCCCGGCAGGACCCGGCTGGGGCTGGCGCTGGAGGGGCTGCCTCCTGAAGGGATTTTCGTTTCATTTCCCTTTTTTGGGTCTTCTGGCTTCAGAGTGGGAGGCAGGAGCCCCGGGGAGGGTGGGGCTGCCCTTGTGAGGGTGTGGCCCATTGGAAACAGAAAAATACGGGAATCCACAGACAGACACGCAGGGGCTCTTCACCGGAGCCAGAGAATCGAGTCTGGATGCTGGGCCTCGCCCGGGGTGCGTGGTCTTACAGACTCCGGAACAGGGAGGGTCAGAGAGGCTGACCCAGTGCCACCCAGCCTGGCAGGAAGGACCAGGGAGACTGGAGAGATACGGGTCCCCCTGTGGGAATGAGCTGAGTTCCAATCCTGGAGGCTCCTCGGAGGAGGAGCCTTGCTTCCTCACCTGCACCGGCCACAGCAGAGTTCTGGTCTGCGCAGGCCTGGGGCCCTGCTCTCTGGGAGGGTCGCAATCCCTCACTTGCCCCAGCCCTCCCGTCCCCTCCAGACTGTCAGTCACCCTTAGCAGTTTAAGATGGGCGATGGTATTTCCACTTCAGATGGGGAGCAGAGTGGGGGCCTTCGTGACTCTGGCACCCCAGGCCTTTGGGGTGCACAAACCAGCAGCCTCTTCTCCCGCCCAGTGGCTGCCACCCCCCGCCCTCTGTCCCAGGTCCATCTGGGTGTCTCTTAGCAATTTCCGCCCCTAATCTGACAGGGACAGTCCACCAGGGCCTACTCTCTTTCTCCCTGTCCCCCTCTGTGCGGGGGGGGGGCCTCCTCAACCTTAAGGCCAACAGGGTCTTGTCACCAAGTCTGGCTGGAATAGGTTGAAGAGAGACAGAAACTGATAAATTTTCCTTTGATCTCGGATTTGCAAAGCCACTCTGGGAAAAGGGAAAAAAAAAAAAAAAAAAAAGTCTGAAGCAGCGGCGAGCGTGTTGGCGTGGGTCAGAGCCAAGAAGCAGAATGGGCTTCTTCTGGGCTCGGGGGTCCTGGGTTCCCTGCTCTTTACTATCACAAGCAGGGGTCTCGCTGGGGAGGGGTCCCTTGGCTGAGAACCAGGCAAGGAACCTAATTAGGTGAAAATCATTTAAATGGTTTTCAAGGCACTGCTTGATCCAAGGCATTCATCACCACCTAACGCATGATTAACAGCGGGACAAACGACTGAACAAAAGCTCTTCTACTCAGAGGGATTATGTTAATTTCCATTAATCTTATATATTACCACCTCTCCGCAAATGAATGTTATCTTAAGGGCCCAAATGCTTCCTTTGATCTTGGGGGGAGAGGAGATGGTAAGTTGTGTGTGTTTGGAAATGAGCTTTCACGCAGCCCTGAGGCAGGATCAGCGGTCTTCAGGCTTCAGGAGCTGGTTGATCCAGCCAGGAAGGGCAGGAGGACGGAGGCGCTGGGCTGTGCCCACAGCAGGAGGGTCCTGAGGCGCTGAGGTCCTCTCTATGTGGGTTTGTCCCCTCTGAGAGCGCTCCCTTCCCAGATAATCGTGGGCCACCCACTCTTCGAGGTGGAGACCCCCAGCCCACGTCCCCTTACCTAGCCCAGAGTGTTCCCGACGGACCTTTTAGTTAAAAAAAATCAGCTAAGACCCTGGCACCCGCTGGAGGCGTGGCTGGCTTGCTCAGGGGGCCTCACACTCCTGGGCTCTCCCATCGTCTCCGGCTGCCTCTGTCCCACTGTCCTGTCCCTCCCTACTGCAGCCGACTGCCTTCCCACTGGCCACCCAGGAGACCCAGGCAGGGAGACTCTCTCAGTCAGTGTGGGGACACTGGCCTGGCATCCTCAGGGACCCTGCCCTTGACCGCTAGGCATCCAGCCCCCATGTGGTCAGGCCATCTGTCCTGGCCTCCGCGCCTCCTTCTCCATCACCACTTCCAGGGTGTGGGTCTAGCGCTGAACCAGCGGCGTGAGTGTGTGACACGCTGCTGAGTGTGGGTGCTGTTTCCTCACGTGACAGAGGGCCTGCCCCCCCCCCCCCCCCCCCCTGGGCTGCAAAGCTGGGTCTGAACCCTGCTGAGCAGACCTTTGCCCCTTCCCACCCTCTTGACCACGCAAACTCAAAGTCAAGCTAGGGCGGGGCGCGGTTGAGGGTGGAGCGCCTGCCTATCACCTGGAGGCCCTGGGTTCCAGCCCTAGTGCAAGTGCCCATGAGCGTACATGCGCGCACACACACACACACACACACAATCAGACTAGGAGTCCACTGTGAGGGGCTTGGTGTGAGCGCTGTTCCTACCCCGACCCTGGATCCATGAGGCTGCAGGGCCCTGAGATGCTGCAACCTTAACCCCCACCCACGTGCACAGATGAGTGAAGTCAGATGGGGAGGTCCCTCCAGCTCAGTGGGCTCTGTCAATGTCCCCGCGCTTGTGGTGACCTCCGCTATAGTTTTGCAAAACATTCCCACTGGGTGAAGCAGGCGGAGCGTAGAAGGCGCTCTGTGTGGCGGCTCCCCGGGGTGCCCAGTCTACCCACAGTCCAGTGCGAATGCTGATTCAAAGTGGCAATGAACTGAACAAGTGAGAGGATTCCCTCCGCAGACACCCTGAGGAGCCTCGCTGTGTCTGGGACGTGGTGGGAATAAGTGGTGTATAACGGGGCTCCTGCCTTAGGGAACGTGGTGAGTTAGTTATAATCAAGGTCGTAATTTAAAAACACTCCAGGGTCTGAAGTGCCCGTGTGGGGCTTGGCACTCCTGCCCCGTGTTGGTCTGGTCCACAGCAGTCAGCAGTCGTAGGGTCACTGCTGCCAAGGTCACCCCCACTCTGCAGGTGAGGACACTGAGGCTCAGACTGGGGAGAGACCTGAGGAGCCTCCCAGCCCACGGGGGCCGCGCTGGGAATCAGGGTGAGCCTCAAAGAAGGGGTGGGACGTGCCCTGGCAAAAGGCAGACCCCAGATAAGGCCACGCGGGCTCCTGAGCTGTGCCGGGGCGAGGGGAGCTGGAGCTGTTTGCTCAGCTTTTGGAAAGATCGCACCCAGGCCCCGCGATAAAGCCGCTCTGTTTTCACTCTAAACACAGCCTCCCCTTGGAGCCGGGCCTTGGAAGATACTGCACGACTGTCTCTCCTGTGGGTCTTTCCAGCCATCTCTCCAGCCCAGTCGACCACCGGACTCTTGGGGAACCTCGAACGGACCCCCCAAACCACCGTGGGCAGCTCAGGGGACGTTTTCCAGGAAGATGAAATTCAAAGAGCCAGCGAGAGTCCTCTAAAGACACACATGGCCAGCGCGGACCCCCGGCCCTGGCCCTGGCCGAGTCCTGCCGGGGCTGCAGCAGTGTCTGCAGAGAGGCCCGGGACATAGGCCTGAGAGAGCCTGTGCCCGAGCCCTGCCAGGCCCTGGAACCTTCTGTGAGTCTCTCACGTTCAGACTCCCAACATCCCTGGCAGGGAAGGAGTCTCCCCTGTCACGGAGCAGAGGAGACGGAAGGGCCTCGTTCACAGCCCCTGGCTGGGAAGCGCGAGATCTGTCCACAGCAAAGCCTGGAGCTGCGTCGGCCCCGAAGGCGAGACGCAGATGAGGTGGCCACTGACCGTTCCGTTCCGCTGTGGCACGTGGTGTTTTTTTAGAGACGGCTGCAACAGTCGCTCCCGCGCCACGTGTTCTAGAGTGTGCCCTGGAAGCTCCGCCACCCCGCCTGGAGAGCCGGCAGGGCTGCCCGGGCTCAGCAGAGCTGCCCGGGCTCAGCAGACAGCAGCACCGTCTGGAGTGAGGTCCGGACCTGGGGGTGGTGCCAGCCCCAGGCCTCCCGTCCTCGGCCGGTCTCCTTGCTGAGTCCCCGATGCCAGGAACAGAGACAAACCCTGCCCACACTCCTGGCCCATGACCCACCTGTGTGGTCAAGTGACTGCAGTGCCCCGTGGCTTAGGGCCAGGGTAGCTAGGAGGAGCACGGCCCCATGGTGACAGGTCGAACCTGACCGAGGGCCTGCTACAGGCTCAGCACTGTGACCAGAGCCCATGGAGTCAGAGGTGGGAGGAGTTCAGGGCTGGCCCAGCCCCCTACGGTGCTCAGGTCTAAGGTGGTTTCCAGCCGCCTCTAAAACCCGACACGCCTTCAGGGAGCCTGAGCAGCCCACGTGGGGAGGCCTGGCCGGCAGCACCAGCTGCCAGGCATCATGCCCCGGTCCCATGGCCCTGAGTCCACCGGCCAAGGTAGGGTCAGGCGGAACTCAGGACAAGGGTCAGGCCCACTGGGTTCAATTCAGTGCGGCAAATATTACCGAGAGCCTTCACCCCTGCCCGGCGCCTGGACTCCCAGCAGCCAGGGCTATAGCAGGGGGACAGACACAGGGATGCCGGTGACACGATATGAGTGAAGAGGGTGGTCACTGGGTCCTTTTCAGCTCGTAGGGCGCTGCCCTGGACACCTCCCCTCCCCTCCTTCCATTCCCTTTCCTTCCTTCCCCTCCTCTCCCCTCCCTTTCCCTAACAGAGATTCAGAGTCGCCTGCCTACATTACCCAGCTGGGAAGGGCCCGAGCCAGCATCTAAGCCCAGTCTGCCGCCTGCACAGCCTGGGCCTGCCATTGCACCCTGCCACCTCCTGCAGCAGGAGCTGGGTGTTAGGGGAGACCCCGGGAGACGCACCGTGAACTTGGGGTTCAGCCATGGGGGGCTGGCTTGCTCCCAGCCTCTCCCATTCTCCCCTTTCTTATTGATAGGCTTATTACTACATCCACCAGCATTTTTTTTTTTTGCAACTTGGTGACCAAGGGAGCAAGTTCTGGCTAAGTAGAGGTAAACATAAGTCTTCTGTAGTACTTCTTGGAAGCCTCCTGAAAGAAAGAACATATACTAAGTCCACTCTCTCTCAAAAACCTTCTCTCAGAAATGTCTGGAGCTAAAGCAGCTATCTTAGATTAGGAGTTTCTCTACAAATGTGGACTCTACAAACGGCAGAGGAAAGCCAGAAACAGGCTGGGACCCTGATAACTGAAGGGCGACCACACCAGCCCCTGGATCATCTACCTCTGGTCATCTTTCCCACAAGAGAGAATATTTATGTCACTTTTTTTTTTTTTTTTTTTTTTTGGTGGTACCGGGGATTGAACTCAGGGGCACTCGACCACTGGGCCACATCCCCAGCCCTTTTTGTATTTTATTAGAGACAGGGTCTCACTGAGTTGCTAAGTGCCTCACCATTGCTGAGGCTGGCTTTGAACTCATGATCCTCCTGCCTCAGCCTCCCAAAGTGCTGGGATTACAGGTGTGCGCTACCGCGCCCAGCTATGTCACGTTATTAAATTGGGTCTTGTTTCGTTTCAGTTGAATCTGATCCCAAGTGATACAGGGAGCAGCAGGGCTGTGTTTGGGGCAAAGAATGAACTTGGGCTGTGTTTGAAAGGTGGGTAGGACTGAGACTGGCAGAGGGGGGAGGGGGTTCTGCATGGGTGCTGGGACAGCAGGTGAGGAGAGCCGTCAAGGTGTGAAGTAGGACGAGGGTTGGAGCGTGCAGGAGCCCTGTTTGGGGAGATGGCTAAGATTGCGGTTGACTACGGGCCATGGAGATGTTTGGGCATTGCCGCCTTTCGTAGTCTCACGGGACTTGGCCTGGGATCTTGAGAGACTTGAGCCAAGATTGCTGATCGGGTCTGCGCCATTTGATGTGTTGGTTTTGGTGGTGTGTGTGGTGCGTGTTAAAGTCGTTGTTAGAGCCAGAGAGAAAAGTTATCAGAATAAAAAGCCTATTTCCAGTTCGCCTCTGAACTTCTTTCCGTGGCTTCCTTGCTCCAAGCAGCCATCGCTTCAGGCGGCAACAGGAGCATGGCTGGGCGAGCTTTGAGTGCCAGGGAGAGAGGACAGCGTGGCGGTGGCTCTGGGGCCGCTGGAGGTGCGTGGGCTGGAGAGCGGCGGGCGTCCTAGGAGCTGGACTCGGCCTCGATGGAGATAGATGGAGGTATCTCTACCGACGGGGCAGTCAGAGCTTAGAGAGGGGCGGCCTGGGCCAGAATTGGGGCAGTGGGAGGGACTGGACAGGAGCTGGAGGCCACCTTCTCCAGCGACTCGTGGAACAGCCAATCCACTAAACCGCGGTGGCGATGCCACACGCAGCTGGGCAGCCATGGAAAGGTGGTGTGTTGCCGCCTGAAGCGCTTGGAGCAACGGAGCCGCGGGAAAAACTTCAGAGGCGAACTGGAGACAAACAGCTTTTTATTCTGATAACTTTTCTCTCTGGTTCTAACAACGACTAACACACGACAAACACACCACTAAAATGGCACTGACCCGATCAGCAATTTCGGCCAAGTCACTCGAGATCCCGCAACAAGTCCCGTGAGACTACGGGAGGCAACAAAGCCCAAATCTCCACGGCTCATAGTCAACCGCAAATCAAGTCAATCCCCAAACAGGGCTCCTGCATTTCCCCCTTTTTGTTTTAAAAGAGGTAATGCTCTAGGACGTCTATGTGCAACCAACATTCTTACCCGTCATCGGATAATCAAGGCTGTGCCCTTGACTCCTGTCTTAGGTTGATATGTCGGCCACATGAGACTGTCCCGTGCGACTGTGCCTGTCTTAGGTTGTCCCCCTCTGGGGATCTTACCCGTCATTGGCTAACCAGCCATCCAATGGAGCCCTTTAGGATCGACTATATATGATGACTAACAGCCGTCCAATTGTGAGGAGATGTTGCGGCTTTAAGGCGACAAGCCTTTTGGTGATGAGCCAAATTGCATAGCATATCAAATTGTTTAAAACAAATCAGCTGCCCTAAGTTCCATCAAGTAACACACTGAATTCTCTAGACAAATACCTGCAAGGCATTGTCCCATAAGACTACGGGAGGCAACAAAGCCCAAATCTCCACGGCTCATAGTCAACCGCAAATCAAGTCAATCCCCAAACAGGGCTCCTGCAGTGGTGTGCAAGAAAGAGTGGTGGCGTGTAAAGTGTGTGATAAAGCAGGTCCCATCCAGTGTGTCCACCGTGGTCAGCTCCTGAAAACCAAAGAGAAAGTTTCAAAAAGTTAGCTCGGTGCCTGTGAAAAGCCAGCCAGTCCCTCTGTGTGGCGGACATGGCTGCGCGCGGGAGGCCTGGCTCGCCTTCCTTTCTCTCGCTCCTTTCCTGTTGGTGCTGCTGGATGCCTGCCCTTCGGGTGTCGGCAGCGGGCAGGGCCCCTGCAGGCCCAGAGCTCCCCGCGTCCCCGTGAGACCCCCAGGGAGGCAGCTTCATGGTGTTCTTTGAGGGGTAGGAGCCTGGGTCCAGGGTGGCAAGGCCAGCGTGGGCGGGGACGTCCTGGGGAGGAAGCTTCCAGGCTGTGGGCACCTCGCAGCCCTCGGGTTCCCGGGGCCCTGGTGCCGCTCCCTCCCCGCGGTGCTTGTGGGGAGTGGGGTTGCTCTTCCACGGGAGGAACAGACTCGGGGGGTCGGGCAGGTCGATCAGGACGGCCAGGCGGGGCCAGGACTGGAACCCGGAGCCCTCTCTGCTCGGGTCTTCCCCGCCACACACAGCCAGCACGGGCCGCTCACTTTATGGGACTCCGTGTCAGCAGGTGGCCTGGTCCCTAGCTCCCTGGCACACAGACGGCCGGAACGTCCTGCTTCTGTATCTGCCTTCTTGACCCAAGGCTGAGTTGCTTCTGACCGCCTGGTCCCTGGGCTCCCCCGCTTGGCCCTTGGCCCCCTTGGCCCTGCAGGGGGCACCCCAGGCTCTGCCCTGACCTGGCCAGCCAGCCTGGCCGCTGCCTTCCTGCCTTCCATCCTCACCCACTGAGGCCAGCCCTGCAGAGAAAGGCCCCAGAGTCGCCGTCCCCCATGCCAGACGCGGCCCCAGTTCCCTGGGGCTTGATCTTTCATTGCTTCAGTTTATCACAAATGATTTTCCAAGCCAGTGGATTTAATGACATTACACTTAGGGAGATTGGTGCCATTCCTTAATTACTTTTAGAGTTGAAAAGCAATCACTTAGTGACCACAGGACGGGCTTCTGGGGCTTCCTGGAGCCTGTCGCCGTAGAAACTCTGAGAAGAGTCAGGCCTGTTTGGAAGAGGTCGGGCCTGGGCAGGTTGGAACGGGGCCTTGTGGGTGGAATTGGAGAAGGCGGAGGCTTTCTTTGTGTCATGATCCACCCGGCTGCTTAGGCCGGACCCCGCGGTGCCCACAGCTCTCCTCTTTCTGGACCCTGCACCTTGTCATTGGGGGAGGGCTTTGATTCCACCTGCTGATAGCGCTGAATCCCGCCGCCTGGTCCAGGCCACCAACATCGCACACCTGGGTGATAACAGATCTCCCTGGGGGTCCCCTTCCCCTGTGCCCCGTGGGGGGAGCCCCACCTACAACCTGTGGCCGTGACCTTGTTTGTAAAAGGACTGTCACAGATGTAATTACGCTAAGGACCTTGAAATGAGAGCATCCTGGGTTCCCCAGGTGGGCCCAGGTCCAGTGGAGACTGTCCTCACAGAGAAGCCAAGAGGCACCGGGGGCGGAGGGGGGGACCGTGGGAAGAGGAGGAGGGACAGCAGGACTCTGGGAAATCACCAGAAGCCAGGAGAGGCCCCGGTGCAGACCCGCCTCAGAGCCTGCAGGAGGAACTGCCCAGCCTGCCCCTGGACTTGGGTGGCAGCTTCCAGCACTGTGAGAGACACCGTTTCTGTCACGTTAAGCCACCCAGCTGGCAGACATCTGTCACAGCAGGTCCACGAAACTCGCGCAGCCCCTTCGAGTTCCCCCACCTGCCGCTCCTGAGCTCAGAGCCCCGTGGCCTGCACCTCCCTTAGACTAACATGTAGGGATGGGGCTGAGCCCCTGGCCATCTCTCTTTGCTTAGCTCCTGCCACTCTGCTCTGGCCACTTGGTTTCCTTGCTCTTCCTTAAACACAGCAAACCCACTCCACCTCAGGACCTTTGCACGTGCCACCCGTCTACCTGGGATGATCATTTCCAGAAACGCTCGCTGCTCGCTGCAATCCAAGCCCCAGCCTCAGAGCAGCCTTCCTGGCCACTGGGTATAACCGCAGTCGCCCTCCCTTGGGTCCTGCTCCACTCTCCATCAGAACATGCCCCACACCACACGCTCCCCATTCACCGTGGGTCCCTCTCCACTAGAAGGGCAGCCTCCTGAGCACACGGCCCTGTCGCAGGGCCGATCCTGCCCCACCACCCTGAAATAGCGCTGGAACAGGTCATCGAAAAACACACCGGATGAGTGGGCGAGGTTTGCTGTCAGGTGAAGCGCAAAGGAGGGTCCTGGCCCTGCGTCCCTCAGGTGGGTGTGGCTGACGGGGACGCCCGTGGTCCTGGCAAGGTGGCACAGGCGGCGCGTGGACCAGGGAGCGTGCCTTCGCCGGGGCCGGGCGCCCTGTGCTGGGACCGGGCAGCCCCGCCTGCTGCTCTGCCTCTGGGTCCTGATGTGCCCTGGTCCCTCAGGGGACCCTGATGCCAGCGAAGGCGGCTCACAGAGCTTCCCTGGTGGCAGCAGGGAGCGCCCACGTGCGCAGCCAACCCCAGGCGCACGCCTCTGGGGAGCCCCTCCCTGGCTCCCGCCTGGCCTGCCCTGGGAGAGGAGGTGCGGGGCCAGGGCTGGGGCCTCGCAGAGACGGGGAGAAGTGGGGCGATCACGACACGGACGGACAGCGGAGGAGCAGCACCGGACCCAGGACCTCCTCGCCAGCTCCGTCCATTCTCCCTCCTCGTCCGCCTCGCCCGGGTCGAGTACTAGTTAAGTACTAGTTAAGCTCGTTATGCTGGTAGCTGTTTATCTAACACATTTAACTGAGTATGTGACTGAAAGACGCACATGTCAGAAGAGAGTGTCCCGCCCACCCCTCCCCGAGGGTGGCCACACCCTCACCTCTGACCACACACCGGGCTGGGCCCACTCCTATGTTCTATGTGTCGCAGATCACCCGGAATGCCTTTCTTCTGCCTCTTCACTCAACACTGTTTGTGAGGTTCTGCTGCTTCCCGTCTGTGTCACCGTGGGTCCCTCATTCTTACTGTGTAGAGTGCCACTGTCTGGTCCTATCCGTTCAACCTGGGGCTGGTGGGTATCTGGGGAGTCTCTGGTGGAGGCTGAGATACACATTGCTCCCGTGAACATTCTCGTACACATTTTGGGGTGACCAGACCTTTGTGTTGGGTACACAACTCAGAATAGGGATGCCAGATTTAGCAAAGATAAATTGGGACATTCACTAAAAATAGCATTTGTCATTTACCTGAAATCCTAATTTAACATGGAAGCCTTGGATTTTATCTGGCAGCTCTATTGATGAGTGGAAGTGCGGGGTCTTTGACCCCGGGGCCCCTCCACTTTAGATCATTGCTCAACATTTCCCCAAAGAGTTGGACCCACTTAGACTTCATGAGCAGCACGTGAGAGACCTGTGAATTCTGCATCCCTGCCCACACCTGGGATTGTGTATCTTTTTCCATTTTAGTGTGCTGGTGGGTGTGATTGTGACCAGTAGTGATTTCGACTTGCATTATCCTAATGACTAATATCAAGTTGAGTGTCTGATGTGTCAGCTGACATGTCCATCAGCTCTCTGAACATCTCCCTGTATGTTTCTGTTCAAGTATTTTGCCCATTTTAGTTATATTGGTCCTTTTCTTTTTGGTGTATAAGAGTTCTTTATATATTCTGTATACTAACCCTTTGTCAGGTGTGTGTCTAGGAATATCTTCTGTGGGCTGCACTCTCTTAATAAATAGTGGTTTTGGGTGGATAGGGTTCTTAGTTTTAATGTATCCCATTTAACTACTTTCTAGATCTTATATTTAGTGCTTTTTGTGTCCTGTTAAGAAATCTCTTCTCGCCGGGCGCAGTGGCGCACGCCTGTAATCCCAGCACTTTGGGAGGCTGAGGCAGGAGGATCGTGAGTTCAAAGCCAGCCTCAGCAATGGTGAGGCACTTAGCAACTCAGTGAGACCCTGTCTCTAATAAAATTCTAGAAAGGGCTGGGGATGTGGCCCAGTGGTCAAGTGCCCCTGAGTTCAATCCCTGGTACCAAAAAAAAAAAAAAAAAAAAAAAATCTCTTCTCACTCAGAGATGAGGAGGATGTTCTCTTGTTTCCTCGGAGCCGTTATGGTTCACCTTTCACACTGAGATCTGAAGGTCACCTAGGATCGACTTCTGTGCATAGTGTGCATGGAGTCCAGGTTTGGTCTCCCCACGTGGATGTCCCACCAACTGCATGCCACATATGTAGGTGACCATATGTGTTTGGGTATCTTTTTTATTCATCTTTTAGTTGTCATTGGACACAATACCTTTATTTTATTTATTTATTTTTATGTGGTGCTGAGGATGGAACCCAGGCCTTGCACACGTGCTAGGGGAGTGCGCTACCACTGAGCGCCAGCCCTAGCCCCGTGTTTGGGTATCTTAACTGGCTTTGAAATTAATCCTGTGCTTCTGGAACCTCAGTTCCAAGGCTGTGGTCAGCTTGGGTTGACAGGAGGGGACCAAGCCTTAGCCCTGGCCACGGGGGTGATGATGAGGAGGCGGTCAGGAGAGGTCCTGGTCCCCTGTCAAGCAGACCAGTAGAGAGTGGCTGGGTTCCTTTTTGGTTGAACTAGACAACCCACCTAGGGAAGTGGCTGGTGTCATGTCCCTGCTGCACTATTGCCTCTGTCATAAGAAAAGTCCTTCTAGGCCCTGAAGGGCAAAAATCACACAGAGACAACCGTGCAGCCAAGAGATTTATTCACCAGCCTTTATGACTGGTCAGAGATAGAAGAAGTATGGGGAGAGAGGCGTCAGGGAGAGGTGAGTGTGCGAGCTCTGGTGGGAGAGAGGAGTCAGGGAGAGGGGAGTGTGCAAGCTCTGGTGGGAGAAAGGAGTCAGGGAGAAGGGAGTGTGCAAGCTCTGGTGGGAGAGAGGAGTCAGGGAGAAGGGAGTGTGCAAGCTCTGGTGGGAGAGAGGAGTCAGGGAGAGGGAAGTGTGCAAGCTCTGGTGGGAGAGAGGAGTCAGGGAGAGGGGAGTGTGCAAGCTCTGGTGGGAGAGAGGAGTCAGGGAGAAGGGAGTGTGCAAGCTCTGAATGGAAGGTGGGTGCCTGGTTGCACAGGCTGTGGTCTCTGGAGCTGTCTGCTGGGGAAGCTGCCGTCGGGCTGGAGGCTGGAGCTGTCGGCTGGGGCAGCTGCTGTCAGGCTGGAGGTGGTGAGTCTGGAGCTGTCACAGTGGCTGCTCCCTCTCAGCAGGGACCAGCTGTTGTGTGTGAGCTCCAGGCAGGCAGGGACTTAAGTAGGGATTTTTGGTGGGGGTGTACCAGAGCAACCTTTAACACTATTGGCTCTTTGCCCAGGGAACAGGGCGACCTTTAAGCCCATTAAGCTCCTGCCTGGGGAAAAGAGCGACTTTTAAGCAGATTGGCTCCTGCCTAGGGAAAGTGAAGCCAGTTTGCCTCTCATGGAAATTTCCACAGGGGCGGTGGCCATGGGCCCAAGCCTATCTATCAGCCCCTCCCCCAGTAACTAGGAGTCCATCTGTCCCTACAGGGAAATAGAATAGCCAGAGGTTGCCCACTGCCTCTCCACGGTCACTGTCCCTTAGTGCAGAACCCGGTGAGCCCAGGGCAGTCAGGGTGCCCTCTGCCCCTGGGCAGCGGGAGGAGCAATGACTCCCGCCAGGAGCAGAGGGGGTGTGAAGGACAGCTGCTCACGTGGAAAACAAACAGAGGGCACAGCGGGGGCCCAGGGAACCGCTCGAGCCAAGGCAGGGGCGTGCGGAAGCCTCTCTGCCACGAGGCGGCCGGACTTTCCAGGGTGGGTGCAGTGGCAAAGCATTGGGGGAGGGAGGAGGTGCTGCATATGTGGGTCTGAAGGAAACCACCTGGTTATCTGGCCTTAGAAGGTGCTGTGGTCAAAATGTGGCCCCAAGCTTAATCACCAACACGATGGTGCTGAGGGGGGCCCCTAGGGGGAGGCTAGACCATGAGGGCTCCCCTCACCAATGGCATTATAAATGGCACGTCACCCAGCATTCACTCCTTGGCCCTCATCCCTTCCGCCACATGGGGACACATGTTCCTTTCCTCCTGAGGACACAGCACAAGGCGCCATCTTGGAAGCAGGGAGCAGTTCTCTCCAGACACTGAACCTGCTGGTGCCTTGATCCTAGACTCCCAGCCTCCAGGATGTGAAGGATAAGTTTCTGTTCTCTATAAACGACCCATTTCCAGGTGTTTTGTTACAGCAGCACAAATGGAGCAAGACAGAGGCTTAGCAGGAACGCCCAGTTCCTTTCTGCCACTCTTCCCTTGTGCGGAAGCCACACTACCAATAGCAGCAATACCACTGTGGGGCTGTGGGAGGGAGGGGACATGCCCCTCCAGGTGGAAAAGGCACAGCCTGCGGCAGCCAGGGTAGTAAGGGGACAGGCCCCCTGCAGTGGAGCTTGCAGGGCAGGAAGCGGAGGGATATGGAGGAAGTGCAATAGCCAGAGGCACAGTCCTGTGAGGAGAGGTGGCCCACTGCTCTCCACGGTCACTGTCCCTTAGTACAGAACGAGGTGAGCCCAGGGCAGCCAGGGGCCATCTAAAGGACCATCTCCTGGGCTCTCCTGCAGGTCACTGGGATCGTGTGGCTATGTCTGACAATGACACGAAAGAGGGAGTATTGGTGGGACTTGTAAAAACACGTCCTGAAGGCAGCGGGTCACCTCTGCCCTCATTCCCTCCTGCCTCCCTCCAGATGCCTAGAACGCAGACAGGACCTCTGGATTCCTAGGGCTCTCCCACGCCCCAGATGACTGAGTTGGGGAGCCACGTGCTGAGGTGGCGGGGGAGTGTGACGGAAGGAGTCAGGGACCCACTAATGTCCATGTGTCTTCTAGTGGTCCTCCTGGGTGACATTGTCCCCAAAGTAGAGAGAGCAGATTCCTAACCCCCAAAGGAGACTCACATCCATCCTGTCTTACTCCAAAACTCCCACTTGCATGGACATGATTCTGTTTGGAATAAATGGCTTTATTTTTCTCACGAACAAGAAACCCGAGGCAGGTGTCGATGGCAGTTCAAGGGACTGCGGCTGGCATGGCTGCAAGATGGCGACTGCCGCTCTGGCCATCATGTCCCTGTTCTGGGAAGAAAGGGACAAGCAGACAGCACCAGCAACTTCTGAAAGCTGCCACTAGAAAAGTCGAGCCTTCCCAGAATTCCCGGAGGGCTCTACCTAGCCCTTTGTGGCCAGCTGTGTTTTCCAACGTCCATCACAATACTTCCCACGTGCTCTGCTCCAAAGTGCCCTTGCCTCGCCCACATTGACCCCGAGGCTGGCTTTCCGTACTCTTGAACTTGGACAGAGCCTGCCTGTGCTCCAGTTCCAACAGGCTGCAGCTCGCACCTCCTGCCTCGCCACGTGAGTCAGATTGCCCGGAGGCTGACATCCCACCAGAAACCCCAGGGAAGGAGAAGCCACATCCAAAGAGGGCCCGGGGCTCCAAGGCTCCAGCCACAGAGAGAAGGAGGCCGTCCTGGAGGTGGACCCTCCCGCCCCAGCCACCCACGCCTGGGCCACGTGGAGCAGAGAAGTCACCCGGTTGGTTCTCCCTGTGGCCTGACCCACAGAACTCGCAGCAAAATAACGCAGCTGGCTTAGGCTCCGGGCTCATGGGGCAGGTTGCTGCTCACGGGCAGGTAAGGAACCTCTGCTCTGGCCAGAGCGAGTCACGCAGCCATGCCTGACCTCAGGGAGGTCAAGGAATCAAGCACTGACTTTTTCTAGCTCCAAAATAAATGGAGACAAAGCAGGAGCTCTCTCCAGGGGCTCCCTCTGCCACCTTTATGCCACCTGTGGGGGTGCCTGACCAGGTGGAGCCACACACAGGTGGACGGCATTTATTGGCCCCATCTTTCACACGAAAAGATCAGGCTTGGCGAGGCCCAGGGAGGACGGTCCAGCTAGCGGGCAGTAGAGCTGGACTCTGACCTGCGGAGCTCAGCTCCCGAGGCTGTGGCTGTCCTGCAGACTGAGCCGGCCAAGAATGCCAGGAACAGCAGTTCAGCAGAAGGAACAGCTGGAGCAAAGGTACAGAGACAAAGGCATGGCAGAACTCGTGGGAGGGACAGGGATCGTGCAGATGAGGGCAGAGACCAGGCTGTTCTGCAGTCTCAAAGCTTGGACTTGATCCCAGAGGCACCAGGGAGCCATAGCTGGTTCTGTTGCTTCATTTAAGACATTTGAATCAACAGTGCAAGCACACCACACCGAAGCCAACATGTGTAAGAAGCAGGTGGTGGAGTCTCTTCATCTCCTGCTCCTGCCCCGTTCAGCTCAGGTTAGTTTTTTTGTGCCTTTGAGAGTTCGAGTGAGACAACTGGAATAAAGATTCTCATTTTTCCTCTTTACAAAAATATTATGGCACTGTTCTACAATTGGCTTTTCTCATTTAGGAAAAATCCACCCTTCTAAAGTGTTTTTTGGTATATTCACAAAGTTGTGCAACTCTGACAGGTGATGGTGATGATGGTGATGGTGATGATGGTGGTGATGATGGTGGTGATGGTGGTGATGATGATGATGGTGATGATGGTGGTGATGATGGTAATGGTGATTGTGGTGATGATGATGGTGATGATGGTATTATGGTCATGATGGTGGTGATTATGGTGATGATGGTGATTATGATGATGGTGGTGGTGATGATGATGACCGTGGTGGTGATGATGGTGATGTTGATGGTGATGATGGTGATGATGATGATGGTGATGGTGGTGATGATGATGATGATGGTGGTGATGATGATGGTGATGGTGGTGATGATGGTGATGGTATGTGATGATGATGGTGATGATTGATGGTGATGATGGTGATGATGATGATGGTGGTGGGTGGTGATTGTGGTGATGATGGTAATGGTGATGATGGTGATGGTGATGGTCATGATGGTGATTATGATGATGATGGTGATGGTGATGGTGATGATGGTGATGATGATGATGGTGATGGTCATGATGGTGATTATGATGATGATGGTGATGGTGATGGTGATGATGGTGATGATGATGATGGTGATGGTCATGATGGTGATTATGATGATGATGGTGATGATGATGGTGGTGGTGATGATGATGATGGTGGTGGTGATGATGGTGATGATGATAGTGATGATGGTGATTATGATGATGGTGGTGGTGATAGTGATGATGGTGATAAAGATGATATTGATGGTATTGATGATAAAATAATGCAATTAATGTCATCAGCCTGCTGCTTATCAGGGCCTCAGGCTCAGCCAGGCTCCACGACAGCCCACCCCCAGCCTTGGTACACCACCCTTTTCCCCTACCCCACGCTGTAGGCTCCCCACAGAGGATTTGCTTTGCATAAATGTCTATGCATCTCTTCGTCATGGGGTGTCAGCCATGACCCTCATGGTGGCTCAGGGGACAACATCATTTTTTCTCCCTGCAAGGCTGCAGTAGAGCTGGCAAACAGCAGCAAGTGGTCACTGCGGAGGTCTGAGGAGGTGTCCATTTCCTGTGGCTGCCGAGGGTGGCCTCAAGTCACAGCAATGGATTCTGTGCAATGACCAGGCCTGAAACCTGGGCGCTGGCAGGCGCCTGGCTCTGGAGCTCCGGGCAGAACTCCTTCACGCCTCCGCGGTGGCTGGAGCCCTGCGGGTCGGCGTGCTCTTCTCCTCCTCTGTCTCCACACCCTGCTTCCCTGCGTCTCTGCCTTCAGATGTCCCTCTTCCTGCAGAGAGCTGTCATTGAACCGGGGGCCACCTGACCTAACACGACCTCATTCCACCTTGGCTGTTTCCAAGTGAGATGCCACTCAAGGTGCCACAGGTAAACATGTGCCACGCCTTCTTGGAGGACCCCACTGAACCCCATTAGGGTGCTGATAATATAACCCTCTTCTCTGAATCCACTCAAGCTCTAGATCCACTGAAATCAGGTGGACAGACCCCAACCTTGAGCTTTGTGGTTTAGAAAAGCCACTGTTGCCCCTGTGTCTTGCTGGTGCGGTACCATAGGTGCCCTCTGGGTGTCCCCTAGGATCAGACAGACTCACTCCCCAGCCCATGCCAACCTGCCTTGCAGGAGGGGGTGGAGAAGCCAGGAATGTCACTCTAACGGGACAGGGAGCATGAGGTCGGGGAAGGAAGGTGTCTGAGGGGGAAGACCCCGCGTGACCAGGCTGGGCGCACTGCTGCAGCAGGTGAACAGGGACGGACCTCCCGGTCACCCGTGGGGTGATCCCCGGGGCCAAGAAGAGGGACAATTTAAGCTGGGACAGATTGGCAGGTGCCAGAGCAGGGAGGAGAGATGAGAAGTCTTGGAAGAAAGTCTGCGGCAGGCACGCTGCCAGGTAGGAAGAGCCCCTCCTTCCAGCTTCTGGGCAAATCCCCCTCAAGGCCTCAGCCACCTTGTGCCGATTGAAAGGAGGCAGCCGTGCATTTGATCAGTAACCGTCCAAAACAAAACCGAGCAGCTCCTGGTCCCCCGGGAACCAGCAAGTCCAGACGCTCCTGCGTTTAATGGCTTCTGGCCTGGCTGAGGGTCTGGGCCGGCTCTTGTCCCCAGGAGGCTGACTCACTCAAGTAGCCTGTGCTTCCGTGTTCGGCTGTTTGCATTTCTTGACAAAGGAAATTTGTTGGGCTTAAGTTGCCAAGGGTTTGCATCTGGATCCTATGATGTTTGGCTTCGGGAGGGCTGTGCGCAGAACCGACGCTGGGGCCTCCACCAGCCTCCATGTAATGAACTTAAGTGCTCCGAAGATGAAAGCTTATTTGCCTGATCCCGGATTATGGGAGCGCCGTGAAGGTACACCGAGCAGACTGCAAGTTATCTCCCGCCATTGAAGTTTCCAAAGATAGCAGCCGTGGACGGCGAAAGGCAGGAAGTTTGGGCATGTTGGAATTTATTAAATTTGCAGTTTGAAAAAAAAAAAAAAAGATGAGTTCTGGATGCCAGTGCACAGAGGTTAAGTGGAAACACAACTTTACATAATGAAGTGGTTAATCATATTTTGCTTTAGAAACACTAATATCATAAATTGGCCTCGTACTTTCGTGCTTCCAGATTCAACAATAGAGTGGAGACATTAATTTCCGGGTTTGGTAGAACTTCTGGGATCCTCCTCCTCCTCCTCCTCCTCCTCCTCCTCCTCCCCGCCCACCTCCTTCTCCTCCTCTCCCCCTCAGCTGGAGGGAGGACGATCGCTTTGATCCTCAGTGCTCTGGGGTCTGCAGGAGGTGGTGTGTGTGGTGGGGTACGGATTCCTACAGGTGATTTTTAGGCCTGAATTCCATTGTGACAGCAATGATTTATTTTAACTACTAACCCAGGAAAGCAGGCGCCACCAGGATGAATACCTCCACTAGCCCCTAGCAGACTAATTTTACTGTTTATGAATCACTAATATGTTTAGGGTGGGGGCAGGGGGGGTTCACCCTTGCAGATAACTAAAAGGAAGACTTTGAGAAGAGACCTAGTGGGCTCAAACAATTCCACATGGCCGTGATGCCTTCGGATCCCCAGATAGGGAACACATGGGGTCCAGATAACTGCCCCCCACCTCCGCAGCCGGCAGAGGCTACTGGCAGATGAAACACTTTCATCTCTCCCAGGGAGATAAACAGGCCAGTCTGGATGGGCCTCTTTATTTACAAAAGAAAATGAAATCTGCTTTAACACTCGCGCCCTTCATGGGAAACACATGTTGCCCGGTAATTGTTTTGAACTCGTTTGGAGAGGCCCGCGCCGCATTGGGCTGCTCTTGTGTTTTTCGCACTGGCTAGGGATGGCCGCGGAATCTGTGAGGAATTTCTTCCCAATTCCAGAGGCTCCAGGAAGGGGGCATTCCTGGGCTGAGCTGGCAGAAGAGCGCAGTTCGCTTCCTGCCTCCTGGAGGGCAGTGCTTTGCCCTTTGGCGAGAGGCCTGCCCCCAGCGCCCCTGGCCCCGTGTCCTTATCGGGAGATTGGAATGGATCAAAGGCACTCGCAGCCCTAATTGAGCCCGACAGGCTTCCCTCCCACCTGGGAATTTTCCCAGAAAGAGAAATGAAAGGTCGGGTGATTTTCCCAAGAGTTCCAGATAGAGTTTTATGGCTACAGGGAGGTGTCACTCAGAGTCTGGGTGTCACCCAGCCCGAGGGCTGCGCTTTTTACACCTTAATGTGCACACGGACCCCTGGGAGCTTGCTGAATGCAGATTCGGACTCGCAGGTCGGCGGGGCCTGAGCTTCTGCATTTCTAACCTCTCCCTGGGGATGCCGGGTGGTGCTGGCGTGGGCACCGGGCCTGGGGGAGGAAATACCATGTGCAGGGTTGCAGATTTCAGGGCCCCAACCCCAGAGGACCTGATTCCACAGGTCTAGGAGTGGGACCTGGGAATCTGCATCTCTAGTAAGCCCCTGTTGTGCTGATGCTGTTGGTCTGGGGAGGACACATTCAAAACTCATATTTTGCTTTAGACACTCTATTATTATTATTATTATTATTATTATTATTATTATTATTATTATTTTGGTACCGGGGATTGAACTCAGGGGCACTCGACACTGGGCCACATCCCCAGACCTTTTTGTATTTTATTAGAGACAGGGTCTCAATGAGTTGCTAAGTGCCTCACCACTGCTGAGGCTGGCTTTGAACTCGCGATCCTCCTGCCTCAGCCTCCCAAGTGCTGGGTTTACAGGCGTGCGCCACCGTGCCCGGCCCTAGACACACTAGTATTATAAATCATATGTTCATGCTCCAGTTTCAACAGTAGAGCACAGATACTAATTTCCTGGTTTGGTATGATTTCTGGGATTTTCTTCCTCCTCTTCCTCCTCCCCCCTCCCCTTTGAAAACTACCACCCAGGACCAGCGTCCTCCGTGGAAACTGAGGCTTGGTAGGACTTTCCCCTGCTGAGGTGACGTGACTCGAGGGTGGTGGCACCAGGGCCAGCACCCCATCCAGGGTTGCCTTTTTTTTTTTTTTTTTGCAGTGAACCCAGGTCCCTGCAAGCGCTTCAGCCAGAGTCCCACCCCACATCCCAGCAGGACCCTGAGAGGACAGCCCTCCGTCCGCGTCCAGGCCCTGGAGAGGGGTCTGCTCCAGGCCAGAAGAGGCTGTGGCTTGAAGTGCTGCTGCTCACCTGGATATTTGCTCCCGCTGTTCCTGGCCCTGGGTGCCCTTATTTCTTGTTCTCTGGGTTACTTCCTGCTCTCTCTGAGTTACTTCCTGTGCACTTTCTCGGCGGCTCGGCTCTGGTGTTGCCTCCTCCTCCAGGCAGCCTTCCTTTCCTCCAGGACAGAGCACAGTCCCCTTTGCACTATCTCCGCAGGATCACTTACTCCATTTTGCTACAGTGACCTATTTGCAGGTAAGGGATGGTGAGGTAGGTCCCCTCTGGAATCTCAGAAAACAGGACAGAGAAAGTGTAAGAAGGCATTTCTTACAGGATTAAATAAATAATTTTCTAGGGCATCTTTACCTGCTGTGTGTCCTTGGACACATTACTTAATCTCTCCGAGGCTTGGTTTCCCCATCTGTACAATGAAAAGGCTAATGTTTGCCCTACACAGGACTACACAGGATTGAATATAAGCAAATGATGGAAATAAAGGGTAGCTTTTGTTGTTTTCGATATTTTTATTATCAATTCTTATTGCTCTTAAAGTTTATATTTTATCCTGTTTTACTTTTTCAAATATATTTTGTTTTAATCGTATATGTTCGTGGAGTGCAGTGTGATCATTCAATACCTGCATACAGGCGGAACGTCCAGTCGAGGTCCTTGGCATTTCCGTCTCCTTGAACATTTAGCTTTTTTTGTGTGTGTGTGCTGGAAAATGTTGGATTCCTCTCTTCCAGTTCTTTAAGCATCCTTCTGGTCACTACCTGGCTGAGGTTCTGCCCTCCCACAGGGCCTCAGGTGAGATGTACCTGTCACTATCTTAAGCATGGCTAAGACTCACATCTGTCCCTCACTTTAGGACAGGGTTCCCTCCTGAAGACCCCGGGAGGGAGGTGCCACCACGTCGGCTCAGCCTGTCAGTCACCTGCCCACTCACTGCCGCCCACTCACTGCCGGGCAGGGCAGCCCCTGGGGGGCCGGGTGTGGCCTGCTTCTGGGGACAGCAGCTGCTGGGTTTCTTTTTAGCTCAGCCCTGCAGAGCGTGGCTGGGGTGGGGGGGGCTCCTTACTGAGGTTCCGAGGAGGGTTTGCCCTGGACGCTGTCCTCCACGTAGGGTCTGGGCTCACACACGCTGTAGATCTGTCCTTCTCCGGAGCCCGCAGGGTCCCCAGCTGGTCTGGGGTGCCGATCGCTCCTGGGTGAAGAAGCCTGCCTTGCCTGTAGTGCGCTGCGCTCAGCACCGGTCCGCCCGCCCATCTGCCCGTCCATCCGCCGGTCAGGTCCTGGCCATCTGCACTCACTGCTTCCGCCCTCTCCTCCCGCACCAGTGACCACGGAGAGCCAGCATCGCTCTGCTCCCTCTTTGGCTTCTCTTGGGACACCTCCCTCCCGCTGCCTTCTCTCTGCCCTGAATTCCCCACCTGCCCCTTCTCGCCCCCTTTAGGTCCCCTCCAGTGCCCTCCCACAAGAGGCCTTCCTGACCACCTTACAGGAAAGGTGGCCCTTGTTCCCGCCTGCAGCAATTGCCACTTGCAGCAACGATACCGCCGGAGAAAATTCGGAGGCAGACTGGAAATGAATAGGTTCTTTTATTCTTGCTTCTTCTAACTTCTCTTTCCGGCTCCAACAACCTCTCCAACTCCAACCACCCCCTCTAGCCAACCTCACCCGGTTAAATACTTTTTGCCTTAACAAGTATACACATGTTAACCGCTCACACTTACAGGTGCATCACATAGTGTTCACGGGCATAGAAAGATTCTTAAATAACTGCATGAATATCAGGTGAGAATACTGAAACACCTCTTATGGCTCTCAGCCAGCCGCCATCTTAGCTATCTCCTTATTAGGGCTCTTCCAGGCCCTGCCCTGCCTGGCTTTTCCTGGGTGGAGCTCGTGGCCGGCCGCAGACAGAGCTCCCATTTTCTTTTCGTTGTCCAGCTGCCCAGCTGCAGGCCCGAGGCTGGGCTGCCGGGGGCTGCTCTAGCTGTCTTCCCAGAGCCCAGCGCTGTGCCTGCTCTTTTACAGCAGCTCAGTCAAGACTGTGGGTGGAATGAGTGAATCACTGAGGGCAGGAAGCTGGCCTGGCCGTGGGGGTGTCACTCAGCATGTCCCCGCTGGGCCTTGGTGCGGCGCCTGGCACCCAGAGCCGAGTGCTGGCTCCTTCCAGGCCCAGGCCTGAGCTGTGCCACAGAGGCCTGCAGGGCAGAGGTGTCCCTCAGTGTGACGGTGATGATGACTGCATTTGAGAGGTAGGGACCTAAGAGTGAGAAGCCCAGCATTCTGTGGTCCAGTGGACCTGCCTCCCTCTCTGACGGGCCTCCCAGCCTCAAAGCCTCAGCCAACCTGCTGTAGGGTCCTGAGCCTCAGGCTCCCATCACTAAAAGGGTGTAAGAGTAGTGCCCTGTGTTGCCGCCTGAAGCGATGGCCGCTTGGAGCAAGGAAGCCGCGGGAAGAAGTTCAGAGGCGAATGGAAACAAACAGCTTTTTATTCTGATAACTTTTCTCTCTGGCTCTAACAACGACTAACACGCACCACACACACCACCACAAAATGGCACAGACCCGATCAGCAATCTCGGCTCAAGTCACTCGAGATCCCGGGCCAAGTCCCGCGAGATCCCGGGCCAAGTCCCGTGAGACTACGGAAGGCGGCAATGCCCAAATCTCCATGGCCCATAGTCAACCGCAATTTAAGCCATCTCCCCAAACAGGGCTCCTGCAGCCCTGCACAGTTGTTGGGGGGAGTGGCAATCAGGTGGGCATACTGCCTGGTGCACAGTGGGCACTGGGGCATGGGTGCTACAGAAGTGACCCAGAGAGGGCTGGGTCCAAAGTTTGCTATGGTTTGGAGCATGGCTGGGCAAGGCTTCCAAGGGGAGAGGAAGCTTGCGCTTGAGCTGAAAGGGCCCCCCGGGAGATGCAGCAGAAGCTGAAGCTCTAGCGGGAGACCAGGGTGTGGGCATCAGGGCCAGAGTGTCGGGTTCAGATCCTGGTTCTGCCCGATCAGCCGTGTGCCCTGGGGTGAGTGGCTCCAGCTCACGGAGCCTCCGTGTCCTGATCTGCCCAGTGCGGGGCTCCTAGGGAGCACATGATGAGTCGACTCTGAGCAGTCCTCACCTTGTCATCCTGGTGGCCAAGAGCGTGTGACAGCAGGGCAGGTTCCAGGAACCTCAGGACGTCAGCTGGGGCAGAGCTCACCCTGGTGAGGGTGGGCATGTGGCAGGTGGCCCACCTAACCACAAAGTGACCCTCCCTCTTAGAACAGGGTGGAAATCCTCTTGATCCTCAAGAGAACCTTGCTCATCCACCAGGAGTGAGTGCTGAGCCCCAGACCTGGCCACTCACGGGGACTTTTGACTTCCATCCTGTCCAATAACTGCCCCCTTTAGCTCTTTGAACCATCAGGAGGCCACGGCGTCTTGGTTCAAAATGGGCCTCAGAGGCTGCAGGATCAGGGACACCTCCCCACAGTGGGCAGGAGTCAATCCCGCGTCACCCCCAGGGGCCCCTGTTAGACAGGTGCACCCCTGGCTCACATGAAGCCCACCCGACTCCTTCTGCCACAGTTTGCATATGTTTTCATCGAGGGTGAGGTCTTTGAGGAAGGTCAGTGCCTGGCTTGTGAAGTGGTGCAGAAGCCCAAGGTCAAGGATGTGTGCACTGCCTGGTTTTGTCTTTATGGAAGTTTGCTCGGTTGGGGCTGGAGAATAGCGCCTCCTTCCTTCCTGAGCTTTCCCCTGGTATTTCCCTTTGGAAGCACTGAATGATATTTCACCCTACTAATCCACATGCAAGAGACAGCTCAAGGTCATTGTTATGTCCATCTGATGGAGGGGGAGAAGGGGGAGATGGCCCTGGGGATGGCCAGCACTTTTCAGGCATTGACATTAAAGGGCCTCCCTGAAATAGAGGGCTGCCGACTCTGCCCTTGGGGCCCTTTCTCTCACTCCAGGGTTCCCTAGATCTGAGGGACTTCTTCCCAATAAATGAGAACCTGGTTGAAAAGTCAGACAGATGTGGCCTTGATGACTGACCCTCAGGACCTCAGTCTCCTCATCTGCAAATGGGACAGTATCAACCTCCCCAGGTTGTTTTGAGGATGAGACAATCTGTATTAATACCAGATGTAGGTCGGCATTTAGCAAGTATTCAGGGAATGGCAAAGAGAGTTCTTGTTATGGATGATAACAGCTCTCTTGCACAGGTAGGAAAAGGTGGTGTGGTGTTAAGTCTCATGTTCAGCTGGACAGCCTTGGGCCTCCGTTTAATAAAACCTCTGTGCCCAGGATTGTGGCCTGGGTTAGCTGTCTGGTATTCAAGGGTTGCAGACACAAGTGCTGATGGGGACCAGATCATAAGGGTCAGTGGGTGAGGCTGGGCAGGGAGACTGCGTCTGAGGTGGAAAGCTACTACCTGGAGGGGATGTGACCCAGTGAGTTATGACTTCTCATTTTTTAAAAATATTTATTTATTTACTTTAGTGGTACACAATGCAATGCATTTATGTTTATGTGGTGCTGAGGATCGAACCTGGGCCGCGCACGTGCGAGGCGAGCGCTCTGCCGCTGAGCCACAACCCCAGCCCATGACTTCTCATTTTTAAAGAGAAAATGGAAATCTGGATTTCTCCGTGCCATCTCCTGGTTTAAAAACACTAGCCACTCTGTGAGCTCACCGAGGTGCTTAGCAAAGTAGCCCAGACGGGTTAAACTACCTCACAGTGCGGAGGCTGGAAGCCCAAGACCAAAGTATGGGTGGCTGGCTTCCAGGGAGGCCTCTTCTCTCCGTGCCCTCCCTGGTCTCTCTCTCTGTGTCTCCGTGCCCTGATCTCTCCTCCTCCTTCGTACTGGGGGTTGAACCCAGTAGTGCCTTTCCACTGAGCCACACCGCCCGCCATTTTAATTTTGATTCAGGATCTTACTAAGTTGACTGGGCCGGCTCAGACTTGAGATCCTCCTGCCTCAGCCTCTGGAGTTGCTGGGGTCACCGGCATGCACCTCCGTGCCGGGCCTCTCATCCCTTCTTCTTCTAAAGCAGAACTTGATCACCTTCTTAAGGCCCTGTCTCCAAATACAGTCACACTGTGAGGTACGCAGATTAGCACGGCAACGTGGGGACTTGGGGGCCACGACTCACTGCAACAGCCACTGATTCAAACGTGTTCACGCTCCTGCCCGAGCCACACGGCAGCTTGGAGCTCCTGTGGGACGCTGTGCGTGAAGAGCTGGCTGGGCACTGAGGTCACACAGAGAGCTGGCTTGTCCTTGGGAGCTGCTCTTTCAGTGTCGCCCTGTTGCCGCCTGAAGCGATGGCCGCTTGGAGCAACGAAGCCGCGGGAAGAAGTTCAGAGGCAAACTGGAAACAAACAGCTTTTTATTCTGATAACTTTTCTCTCTGGCTCTATCAATGACTAACACCCACCACACACACCACCAAAATGGCGCTGACCTGATCAGCAATCTCGGCCAAGTCCCCCGAGATCCCGGGCCAAGTCCCGTGAGACTACGGAAGGCAGCAATGCCCAAAACTCCATGGCCCATAGTCAACCGCAATTTAAGCCATCTCCCCAAACAGGGCTCCTGCCTTGCCCCACTTGCTCCCAGCACTCAGACCTGGGGGCTCAGGGCTCTGTTGAGCTGGGTTCCACCTCTTGCCCTTCCTGATGGGCAGGAGCCCCGTGGAGGACCGCCTGCTGGGCTGTCCTCCTGTCCCAGCCAGTGCCCTGCTGTCTGATCACCTCCTCATGCCACAGCCTGCATCCAAGTCAGTGGCCTTCATTAAGCCACCTGCAGAAATCCTGCCGGGAATCTCCAGCTGAGGGACGCCTTGAACTTCACTACTGAGCCCCTGGATCCTGCGAGGAGAACGCAGTCTGCGCCGGGGTGGAGGAGGCAGGCTGGCCCTCTGCGGGGTGGGGGTGCTGAAGCCCACAGGCTGAATCATGTCCCCCCACATCCACATGTTGAGGGGACCACCCCAGCACCTCAGATCGTGTGACTGGTTTTGAATATAGGTCTTTACACGGGTCACTACGGTAAAATGAGTAGGGCCCTAACCCAAAATGGCCCATGTCCCCATAAGGGATTAGGATGCCACACACACAGAGGCCGCTGAGGACACAGAGGGGAGAGGCCATTCTGAGCCACACGCCTCGGGAGGACCCGGTGCTGCTTCACCTGGATATGGGGTTTGAGCTTCCTGGCTTTAGGGACTTGGTTATGACAGCTAGCACGCGTACAGACACCAACAGGAACGTGGAGGTCCCCCATTCGTCATTTCCACTGTACAAGTGACGACCTGGAGGCTGAGAGATGCAGGCAACGTTCTGTATCCCCGGTTGACCCCTGAGTGCCCTCGTGCTCCCCACACCCCGGCTGTCTGCACTGCCCGGACACTGCCAGAGCTAAGTGCCCAAGGAGGACCCCGCAGAAGAGAAAGACTTGCTGGGAAGTTGACACCACCTCCCCGGAGTAAAAGCATGCGTTCCAGAGGGAGCCCGCAGCTACACGGAGCCCTGAGAGGGGCAGGGGCAAGTGGGCTTCCCCCAGCCTCCCAGCTGCACAGGCAATGCGCAGGCCCATTTTGTCTGGGCCTCACGATTACTCTGAAACCAGCACTCGTGCAGAAATAAATCCTGAAGATGTTTATCCTGAAAATTCCAGGCTTGATTTATAGCCTCCTCCAAACAGCATCTTGGTTCACCAGCCTCAGGGTCAAGATGAACGCGAAAGCACTTCCAGAGCGCAGAGCATAGCCGCAAATAGCTCTTGTTGTCTGCCCGGGAGAGGCGGGGCTCCCTGTGGGTGGGGGTAGGGGCCAGGTGTCTTGAGCTCCCAGGACCTTCTAGCCTCCTTCAGGGGACTTGAAACTACTCCTACAAAGTCCCTCTGGAATGGAATTTTAACCTAGCCAGCCCCCAGGACTACAGGAGGTCCTGAATTTATTGACAGCAATTTGTAAAACCGTGGGGAGCACCCCCAGATGAAGCCCATTAGAAGGGACCTCTCTGACTTTTTTAGATAATGACGTACAAGGGCAGTCTCAGGCACCAACATGAGTCACGGGGCCACAGACACTTTCTGTTCCTAGGATTTCTCCAAGTTGCTATTTGGAGAAGAAGAGAACTGGTTGGCCGAGGGGTGGAGGAGTGGACACAGCCGGACTTTAGCTGACTCCCTCGGTAGCAGGCGGGCAGGGGGTGGGGCACACAACTGGCTCGCTCAGATTTGTCTGGACCTGTCTGATGTGAAGGGGAGTGCCTGGCCAGCCCCTCCTTCCTGGTACAGTTCTCTCTCTAGAACCATTTCCCGCCCCCCCCCCCCCCCCCCCCCCCCAGTTAATAATTGATGATTGACGCATGCGTTCATTCACTGGCCATTGGAAACACCACTGATTTGGTGGAAAGGTCTTCCCGACCTTGCCCACCATTCCTGACCACGCCCTCCTTCACCATGTCAGGACCACGCCCACTCCTTCCTGGCCACTCCCATTTCTCCTTTTGACCACGCCCACCCCACCTTCCATTTAGGGCCTCCCACATCCTGTGTGAATTCTTGGAGAACTCTGCTTTCTGGTTGCAGCTAATGACTTATTTCTCTGCACAAACAGTTCCAGTGCCTGTTCAGACCAAGTTCCCTCCCCACTAAGTTAATTTGAAAATGACTTCGTTCAGCAGATTCCCACTGTCTTCCTCCCTCTAATTACTTCACTCCACCCGTCATCATAGGAACACATGCATATTGTGGGGAACTTAAGAGAGAACATGACATTATGAAAGGCAGAAAAGCTACTATTCACTATGCCACTACTCGGAGGATGGGAGTTATCTTTTAACTTATTTCCAATAGTCTATTTTTCTTTATGAGTTTATTAATAATTTATACATGCAATTTTGTGTCTTGATCTTAGAATTTAAAATGATCTTACATATTATTCATTTTATTTAAGACCGTTTTGTAAATATCACTTTTAGTAGTTGCAAAATAGCTTGTGGTATGGACGAACATCTTTTCTTAACCAGTTCCCAAGTTTGAACACTTAGGTTGCTTCCCATGAGCAACTGGGTGATGAACATGATTGTGCTTCACTCTCTTTCTGCATTATTTATTTATTTATTTGGTACTGGGGATTGAACCCAGGGGCACTTTGCCATTGAGCCACACCCCAGTCCTTTTTATATTTTATTTAGAGACACAGTCTCACTGAGTTGCTTAGGGCCTTTCTAAATTGCTGAGGCTGCCTTTGAATTTGTGATCCTCTTGCCTCAGCTTCCTGAGTTGCTGGGATTAAGGGCATGCACAACCACACCCAGCTCTCTCTGCATTTTGATGTATGTCCTAAGGATGGATTACTCTAATTAGCATTACAAGAGGTCAGAGAGCACCAATCTTTCTTTCTTTTTTATTGTGTATATATATCATAAAAGTTATCTGCAGGAGCCCTGTTTGGGGAGATGGCTAAGATTGCGGTTGACCACGGGCCATGGAGATGTTTGGGCATTGCCGCCTTCTGTAGTCTCATGGGACTTGGCCCGGGATCTCGTGGGACTTGGCCCGAGATCTCGAGAGACTTGAGCTGAGATTGCTGATCGGGTCTGCGCCATTTTTTTGGTGTGTTGGTTGTTTGGTGGTGTGTGTGGTGCGTGTTAAAGTCATTGTTAGAGCCAGAGAGAAAAGTTATCAGAATAAAAAGGCTGTTTGTTTCCAGTTTGCCTCTGAACTTCTTCCTGCGGCTTCGTTGCTCCAAGCAGCCATCGCTTCAGGCGGCAACAGTTACCATGTTAACATTTTTCCGTGCACAGTGCGTGGCATCAAGCACATTGTCATTGCCGTGTAAGCTTTACCACCCTCTTTCTTCAGGACTTATTTATCTTCTCACACTGAAACTAACCTCTATCTACCCTCTGTGCCAGCCCCTGGCACCCCATTCAACATTTTGTGTATGAATTTGATTATTCTAGGGACCCCATATGAGTGGACTCATACCGTATGTGTCCTATTTGTGGCTGGCTTATTTCACTTAGTATCATGGTCTGAAGGCTAATTGTGTTGTAGCATGTACCAGAATTTCCTTCTAATTTAAGGCTGAATAATAAGGCTGAAAAAAAAATAATAATGATATTACTATGTTTTGTTTATCCATTCATCTGTTGGTAAACATTTGGGCTATTGTGAATAACACTGCTATCAAACATTGGTGGGTACCAATTTCTGAAGATTCTTGATAAGCTTTAACATCTGGAAAGGTTGTACCAAGTGACATTCCTACTTGGCAACGGATGGATGAATACCAGTTTTCACTGTGTTTATCACTTGACAGCAGTTTTTAAAATGAAAGACCCGTGATTGTTGAAGGGGGAATGGGTAATAAAATCAGGAAACTTTTTATTTTATTTACCTATAAATCCACTCATCTAGCTATCCACCCACCTACCCATTTTTCCATTCACCTATCCAATTATTCATCTATCTGTTTATTCACTCATCCTTTCTTTTGTCCACCATCTTATATACATATCCACCTGGTCACCATCCTACCCACCTGCTCACCTGTATACCTGTTCACCCACCCATCTACTATCCCTCCCTCTCAACCCTCCATCAAAGCCCCCAACCTCCATCCATCCACCCAACCTTCCATCTACTCATCCATCTAATCACCTGTGCATCCATCCATCCATCCATCCATCCACCTGTCCATCCATCTACCCACCCATCCATCCATCCATCCATCCAACTGTCCATCCACTCATCAATCCATTCACCTGTCCATCCATCCATCCATCCATTCATCAATCCATCCACTTGTCCATCCATCCATCCATACACTTATCCATCCATCCAACTGTCCATCCATCACTCATCCATCCATCCATCCATCCATCCATGTCCATCCACTTATCCATCCATCTACCTGTCCATCCATCTACTCATCCATCCATCCATCCATCCACCTGTTCATCCATCCATCCATCCAGCCCTCCACTCACCCATCACCCACCCATTCTTTCTACATTTCCAGTTCTGATTTCCTTGAAGCTACTCACATGTTAGTTCACAATATAGTAGAATAAAAATATTAGTGTATTGTGAATCTCTCTCTGCCTTTTATCCCCACGGAGGCCTCTCAACTGGCAACACAACACTTCGTTTGGTTTTTATGTCCGTCTCTGTGTCATCCCCCTGCTCCCCACCCCGGGGGCTCCGGTGTTTGGAAGTTTCTCCAGTGAATCTGTCTTTTCCATGGAGTTCAACTTGCCTCCCTCCGCTCAGCCCTAGTTTGCGCCATGTTATGAAAATACTTTCAACTGTTACTGCAAAGGGTTAGTTCCCCTAATGTGCTGCTTCTGCTCTGGCTTGTTGCTAGGCAGGTGATGTGGTTGCCTGGGATCCTTATGGCTCCGAGGGTGTTGCTTGGAGAGGGGGGGATCCTGAGCTCTGAAAGCTCTCCCTTTTCAGATAGCATTTTGGGTCTGGAGCAAAGATAATTAGGAGTCATGTACAATGACCTACAGCTAATTTTGCATGACTTGGCATCCTCACATTGTCTTGGAGTTTGTAAGGGAAGATTTTGGGGGGTCATGTGTGATTTAATGTAAGTGTAAGTGATAGGCACGTTGCATGTGGGCATTCAGATGGAAAAGCTAGAAAACAATTATAATATTTACTTGTATGAATTCCCTAGACATCTCTTTGTAGTAGACATAAGAAGAGACACTATCTCAAATAAATGGAATAAATAACGGGAGGGGGTAGAAAGCATTGTAGGTCTCAATGGTATCCAAAGTGAAGCTGGAGGTAACAGGCAGGCCCCTAGTTGACTTAACAAATAATTGGATCTTTTAAAATCTAGTTTCTCAGCTAAAAACAAAACAAAGAGAAAAAGTTTCCTGGCATAGAGTGGACGTTCGTGTTCCAAAGCTGACAAGGTCGGACTCTGCCGGGGGCTGGGCTGTCCCAACAACTCCAGCCCCTGAGCCGTGGGTCCCCACGAGCATGGTCACCAGAGGCAGGCAGTACTTGCTGCCTGAGTTGGCTTTGAGGGCAGTTTCAGTCTCAGTCCAGCGGGCACCTAGACGCCCTTAGAGAGGCTAGCTTAGCACCAAGCCGGAAATGCCGCCCGTGGGAGGGGCCAGCAATAGGGACACAACCTGTGTTTGTGCCTGTGAACAGGCCATTGGCTTCCAGTGCCATGGGAGTTCCTGGCGAGTTCCCCAAGGAGTAGGAGTCATGGCCACCAGCACCCGGAGGCTGGACACGAACGCTGCTGACCACCACCTGTTGTTCCCTTGCTGAGGAGCTCCCGGGGTCAGGTGTCCTGGGGCTGATTCAGTTCTTCAGGGCCCTCTGACCACAAGAAGCACCAATGGAGATAGCCAGGTGGGAAGTGCACTCCTGTAATCCCGCCGCTCCGGAAGCTGAGGCAGGAGGATCACAAGTTCGGGGCCAGCCTGTGCAGTTTAGCGAGGCCCTGTCTGGAGAATTAAAATTTTTTTTTAAAAGGGCAGGGGACCTAACTCAGTGGCAGAGCACTTGAGGCCCTGGTTTTAATCCTCAGTCCCCTGCCCCCACCAAATTTAGGCAATTTCAGTTTTCTTTTCATATGACATTTGGAGAAAAGAAGGTGGGGTTAAGGCAGGCCTGCGTCGGCCCTCTGAAAGCCCACGTCTTCCCCTGACCCCACAGGGTAGAGTCAGCTTCAGGGGAACATTTCCAGAACTTTCCAGAGGGTGCTCAGCTCAACCCTCAGAGGACGGTTGGAGCTCGGTCTTCTCCGGGGAGCAAACTTCTTTCCCAAAGCTAGGGTTACGAGTCTCCATGGGTGCCAGAGTTTCGGCCATTCCTCATGCATCCTGAGGGTGGGCTGAGGACAGAAGTTCTGAGAACTCATTCACCCCGATCTCCATCTTACCTCCCTCTCTCCTCCCCACACTTTCTCAAGTTTATTCTTCCATGTCATAATCTTAAAAAACAAAACAAAAAACAAACAAAAAAACACCCTCTTTTCTCATTTCCTAGTCTTAAATAAATAATATTCCTGAAAATTATGGATTTTTTTTGGGGGGGGGGGTACCGGGGATTTAACCCAGGCACTTAACCATGGAGTTACACACCCACCCCCTTTTTATATTTTATTTAGAGACAGGGTCTTGCTAGGTTGCTTAGGGCCTTGCTAAGTTGCTAAGGCTGCCTTTGAACTCATAATCCTCCTGCCTCAGCCTTCCAAGCCACTGGGATTACAGGCATGTATCACTGTGCCCAGACAATTATGGATTCTTTAGGGATAGGCTCCTGTTTGTCCTAAGTCTTTCCAGTTGTCTTGCCTTCTTCTCTGTACTGTGAAGCTCTGACTTGATAAGAACGTCGGCATTTTGAGCTGGGAAGCATCGTTCATTGGGCAGGAGAGGGCCTCCGACGCAGCCTGGGTTGCAAGCAGGCCCAGGGTTTGTGTGCGGGTGTCTTCCGGGGGCTCAAGATTTCAATGACCTCAGGTATGAGATCTGTAGAAGGGCCTTGTCTTCCCAGCTAAAAACCTCTTGCACTGAGATTAGTTCTTCTGAGCCACGAAGAGTAAAGTCTGCAGAAACGGATTTCAGAGGTAGAATTCTCCAGGCTCAGTTTAAGTACCATCCCGGTGTGTGCAGGGACTGGAAACCCAGATGCAAAATGAGGTTGCAGCTTACTCTAAATACCTTTATTGGTCTTGGAAAAAGTCTCTCTGCTGAATTCTTTAGATTCTCAGGCAAAAATGGCTGTGCTACATTAAGGCTTCCCACGCCCACCCGACCCTAGCTCAGCCACTCACTTCCCCAGGGTGTCGCCTCTTTTCCTTAAAGAGGAAGGGGCCCAGGGCGCCGCTCAGCGGAGGACCTCACCTGGGAGGCCCTGGGTTTGACACCCAGCACACCAGAAGAAGGGAAAGCAGAACACCCAGGAGATTCTTCCACTGCCCCACCCAGGCTGGCGATGAGGAAAGGCTAGTAATAACAACAGTCATTATTGTTACCCTGGACACGCTATCGTCACAGGGGACAGCGTTTCCTCCTGGGAGCCCACAACTTCCCCTGATCCCATACAGACTGCTTCAGCAGGACATTTCCAGAATTTTCCAGAAAGAGCCAGAACTTTCCAGAAAGGGCCTTACTTAACCCTTGATGGGATTCCTAGGTCAGTTTCTAGCAATATGTCAGTGCTGTCCTTGGTCATTTTACTGCAATCTTTGTTCACTTCTCCCACACCCATGAAAATCCAGGGGTTAGTACCTATTAGCCATTCAACGTTGAGTGTGATATACTTATGGCTGATAATGAAGAAGAGGTTTTAGGAAATGTTTTTCCCAAAACGTGGGCTCCCTTTTGCAAGACGTGTAATGTCCAGTTAACTGTGGTGGGCTTGCAGTTCCCAGGGTCTACACAAGAGGGCGCTGTGGTACCCCAATGCCTGAGACCCAGAGAACTACAGGGTGTTTGTTGTAGGGGGTGAATTTTCCTAAAAGTATTTCATTCCAAATGCCTGCTTGATCTTGGCAAAATTACTCCTGGCTATACAATTAAGAAAAGAGATATTTATATTTGTGCACATTCCTTGTTTTACTTGTATACCCAATTTGCATGGATGACTTAGTGTCTTTGGGCTAGTACCTTCTAAAAAAGGAATATATGGTATCCAACTGGGGCTGTATACTTTTTACAACCATGTTCAAAAACTGTCCTTTATAGTCAGCCCATGTCCCAGTGTTACCAGGGGCTCAGGTTCCCAAATGAACTCTACTCCTTTCCTGTTCTTCATTCTTATCTTGTTAGTACTGTGATCCGTCTCATCTCTAGCCAGGGTGTTCTTTTTTTTTTTTTTTTTGGTACCGGGGATTGAACTCAGGGGCACTGGACCACTGGGCCACATCCCCAGCCCTTTTTTGTATTTTATTAGAGATAGGGTCTCACTGAGTTGCTAAGTGCCTCACCGTTGCTGAGGCTGGCTTTGAACTCGTGATCCTCCTGCCTCAGCCTCCCAAGTGCTGGGATTACAGGCGTGCGCCACTGCGCCCCCGGCTTCCTAAGCCAGGTTTTGAGGGACAGACCCCACAATAAGCTTGAACTAACTCCCACTGAGATGTGAATTGATTTCCCCATTCCTACCTTCACCCTTTCAGAATTAAACTTAGTTCAAAAGAGGGGATTCTGTATAGCCATAGTCAATATAATCCAAACCGATGACCTATCATTTACAGTGATAGGGACATGTGTTCGGTTGGGTAGATGTGGCTCAAGTTCAGATCTTACCACAGGATAGCTTTAGGATGAGACAAACGGGGACCCTTCCCAGGGTCTGTAGCCTGAGGAGAAAGGTTGGCATCAGCCATCACACAGGTCCGTGTGGGTTAGGAGCCCCGTCCTCCAGAGTTCTGTCCCCACCCTGCTGGGCACACGTTAGGGTCCCACCTCTCCACCTCCCTGGAAGTTGGGTGTGGCCCCGACTTGCTTAGCAGTGAATCGGAGCACGAGGGTCACGTGTGACTGTGAAGTGTGGGAGCTGCAGAGCCAGCACCCGCGGCCATGCTCCCGCCCCTGCAGGACAGGGAGGCCCGTGCCAGGCTGACGTCTGCCGGGCCTGGTCGCAGGGTGCTCAGTGAGTCACCCCCTCCCCTGCCTCCCCGCATTGCTCAACAGACACACGGCAGGAGGGGAAAGAGACCTCTGCGAGCCACTGGGACCTGAGTGTGCTCGTTACCGCAGCAGCAGAACGTGGCCTATCCCCACATGGCAGTATAGACCTGGAGGGGCCTGGTGCTGTGGCAGGCTGTGCCGGGGCATGAGCCGGGCAGGGGAGGCTGGGGAGATGTCTTTGAAGATGTGACAGCTGGGCTGAGGTCCGAGGAAGACGGGGAGAGGTCCCGAGCAGGAGCATCGACCTGTAGGTGCAAGTGTAGACGGAGAGGACTGGAGGGAGTGACCTCTCGGGGCTCATGGGCGTACGTGGGGAGATCCGTGGGCGGGGTGGCAGTGATGGAGCAAGGCCCCAGCCTGCAGCCTGTTTTCAGGATGCGCTCAGTGCATGGCAATAGCTCACAACATGTGCCGGCTCCTGCGCACATGCTGTGCAGACACAGGCTCCCTCAACCCTCCCAGTTCTATGATTTAGGTTCAGTGATCATCCAGACCAGTAACTGGGGAACAGAGAGGTTAGGTCACGTGCCCAGGGTCACTCAGGAGCGACTGGTGAATTGTGGATTTGAACTCTGTCTGCTTTCAGCTGCTGTGCCACCTAGCTTCTTTTTGTTTTTATGATTTAACCGTGAAGGTGGGGGGCTCTCTCCCCACCCCCAGGTCACAGCAGGTGTGATGACTGCCACGGGAAGCTGCTAAGAGGGTAAGCTGCTTTGTGAACCTGGTTCTGTGGGGTTCTGCAGCTCTGTGGCCTGTGGTGCTGCTTCCCATCTGTGCCAACCTACATGGTGCTTCCTGGCTTGGAGCAACACCGCCGCGGGGGAAAAGCTCGGAGGCAGAATGAGGATGAAAGAAGGTTTTTTATTCTTCGGCTTTAGCAATCTCTCAAAACTCTAACCTGACTCTTTCAGCAACCTCTCTGACTCTTTACTTCTTCTGACTACTGACTCTTTACTTTACTTCTTTACTTTCTTTTACTTTTACTTTCTTAGAGAGAGCTGAGAGAGAGAGAGAGAGAGAGAGAGAGAGAGAGTGAGTGAGTTTCTTCTTTCTTCTTTCTTTTTCGGCAGCCTCGGCCTGACTCCGACCAGCAACTGCTTCTTCTCCCTATCTCCCAGTCTGACTCCTCACCTGGTTATATATCTTTAGCTTTAACAAGGACCGCAGGTGCGTCACACAGTTCACGGGCATACAAAGACTCTTTCAGGTGGAAACCAGACCATCTCTTATGGCCGTCAGCTGACCGCAATTAACCCTCTCCTATTAGGGCTCCTTCACCTACAGCCACTTCTCTGCCCGCTTGGTGCCTGTGTCAGTCAGCCACCACCTGATCCTGCTGCGTAACAAGCACTGCAAAGCCCCAGGCGTCGATGACATCGGTGACTCCTCGCGGAGTGCAGGTCACCTGGGCAGCACGCTGGGGCCAGGCTCACTTGGCTGTCTGGTTCAAGCTGGGCCCAGCCGAGCTGGGTGGGTGGCTCTGCCCCTCTGTGCACTCATTCGTGGTCATCGCTGAAGGAAGAGCAGCGGCCACGGGTTCTGCCCAGGGCTGGCAGGAGCACGCGGGGCAGCAGAGCCCGCGGCACCTCTTCAGGCCTGGCGGGACGCTGGAGGGGCTTGCCCAGGTGGCAGGGCTAGGACCTGCACAGCCCATGTCCCCGCCACATCTGTCGGGCCCCACTGCTGACCACAACGGCAGCTTCGTCCCGTTCAGGATGGAGGGACTGTGACTCAGAGTGGCCGGAGGTGGTGACATCATCACGTTCGTGTGTGCCTGTGTTTCTGAAGATGGTGGCATTGGAAGTACCCAGGGTTGTCCAGGATGGGTGGTGCGGAGGAGCCCCTGGACAGAGCATGCCCTTGGGGCCTCAAGCTCGCCACCGCAGCTGGGCTCAGGAGACTATGCTGCCGTTAAGGCTAGAAGTTTGCTTCTGCTCCATGAACTGGCCACTCTGTGACCCGGGCCAGTCACTAAGTGAATAAATAACCTGGTTCTGCCCCCGCCACGTGCTGGGCGCCTAGTGCTTTCTGGTGTTAACTCACTCTCTGCACGACGGCCCCAGGAAGGAGGCTGCTGCTCCTATCTCATTTTACAGTTAAGGAGAAAGGAACAGAGAGGTTAAGCAAGTGTCCAAGGTCACACAGTGGCTAGCGGCAGAGCTGGTGGAGGAGCCTGTGGTAGTCTGCTCAGGCTGAGTAGCAAGACGTGGCCACGCTGGGCGGCTTGGACAACAGGAACTTATTGTCCCACGATTCTGGAGGCTGGAAGTTCAATCAAGTTTCTTCTGAGGGCTCTGGCCCTGCTTGCAGGTGACTGCCTCCTCAGGTGTCCTCAGGTGGCCTCTCCTCAGGGACCCCGCGGCCCTGGTGCCTGGTCCCCCTCGTGAGGACACTAGTCCTACTGGATTGGGGACCCACCCTTAGGAGCTCATTTAACGTGATCACCCTTAGGGGCCCTGAGTTGGGCACACTGGGGTCAGCGCTGCGACGTGTTGTGAGGGGACACGAGGCAGTTCCTAAGAGGACACACGCTGTCCACTCCAGGTTCTGGCCTTTTGTACCCCCCACCCCGCCCCATTTCATTGGAGTCTCGGTTTTAACGTGTATGAAAGAGCAGTTGCAGTGATGCTGTGTGGGAAGGCCGTCCCGGGATGACGCAGGATGAGGTAGGACGGCGCAGGAGGACGCAGGACGACGTAGGATGACGTAGGATTACGCGGGATGACATAGGATGATGCAGGATGACGCAGGATGACGTAGGATGGCGCAGGATGACGTAGGATGGCGCAGGATGATGTAGGATGACGCAGGATGACGTAGGATGACGCAGGATGACGCAGGGTGACGTAGGATGACGGGATGACGTAGGACTGCGTGCTGGGGCTTTCACAGTGGAGCACCCTGATTTCATGAGCACGGTGGACGTTCCAGCCCCGGGGGCGAGGTCGCAGGCTGCCTGGGGACCACGTTGGCCGGCTTGGTTGGACAGACACCCCTCTAGCGTCTCCTGGGAAATGCAGGCCTGACCCTTGTCTGGAATGTCTGTCCCCCGCCTGCTCCTCCGCACCCTTCCTCTGTAGCTACGCAGCAGCCCACCTCCTACAGGAAGCCTCCCTGGATTTTCCTCGATGGAGCCATCGCCTTGGTTGCCCCACAGCCCGTGTCCCCACCTGCTCTAGCTCGCCCCATGGGGACAGGTGATAGATGGGCTACCCTCCCCGCCCCCCCAGAGTTTTCACATCCTGAGAGAAGCAACCTTGTTTCATTCTCCGAGCAGGATGTTTCTTTTCCCAGGGCAAGAGCCAATAGGCTTAAAGGTCGCCCTGTTCTATGGGCAAAGAGCCAATGGCGTTGGGGTTGCTCTGGTGCACCTCCAACCAGAAATCCCTATATAGGGCCCTGTTCGAGAGACTCAGAACACAGACACAGACACACATCAGCTTGTCGCTGCTGAGAGGAGGAAGCCACTGCAACAGCTCCAGACCCATCGCCTCCAGCCCGACGGCCGCTCCCAGCTGACAGCTCCAGCCTCCAGCCAGACAGCAGCTGCTTTAGCTGATAGCTCCAGAGATCCCAGCCAGTGCGACCAAGCACCCACCTTCTGTGCAGAACTTGCACACTCCCCTCTCCCTGACGCCCCTCTCCCACCAGAGCTTGCACACTCACTTCTCCCTGACTCCCCTCTCCCACCAGAGCTTGCACACTCCCTTCTCCCTGACTCCCCTCTCCCAGCACCTCTTCTCCAGTTTTGCTACCAGCCACGAAGGCTGTTGAATAAATCTCTTGGCTGCACGGCTGTCCCCGGTGTGATGTTTTGCCCTTCAACAGGGACAGCCTTTCTCCCAACAAGACCTCCCACGAGGGTGTGGGGACCCTGCTGGACACATTGGCCACCGGGGCGGGCGGTCTGCGGGTGCAGAGCGAGAACCGGACTCCATTTCTTGGTTTCCCACGTGCTTTCCTGTTCTGTTTTTCTGTCTTTTGTCCCGGCCCCTCATTTTTCTTTCTCCATTTCTAAACATTTCTCCCTTCTGATTTGAACATGAAAGTCTGACAAATTTGAAAACACACACTCGTGTAAAAAATAAAGCAAAAGCTGTGACTCCACGACCTGGTGTCCCCGTCAGCAGAGCGCCCCCACGCCTACTGCCCGCCAGCCCCCCCCCCCCCGCACACCTCCCACGTCTTTAGTGATCGTGACTTTCATCTTTAGGGACGGTGACTCCGCTTGCAGCCTCGTGTCCCATTTCCCTGCCTCACATCCTTCGGTCTTATTCTCAGGTCTCTAAAGCTCCTTTGTGAGCCCAGCTCTGTGGGCTCTGCGGCTCTGTGGCCTGGGGCGCTGCTCCCCGTCTGGAGGTGGCCTCCTTTGAGGTCTTCTGGGGCTTCTGTCCTTTCCCGGTGTCCCCTCCCGGGCTCCTTTCAAGCCGCTAGTCACCTCTCTCCCCGACGCTCACGGATCGGTCAGGGCGCTTTGTTCTGAGAGAGTCACAGGATCTCACAGCTGCGTTTTCTTTATCCTGGGCTCTGGAGGCCTGGGAGGAAGGCCAGCCTCCTAGGACAGCCCGGCCTGGGCACGGGCCTCACCTGCAGCCGCTCCCCCAGGCCTCGCTGCAGTCAGCCTGGTCACAGGACTCCAGGACGGGTGCGGGACGTGGCGGCAGGCAGGGGCTCGGCTGGGAATGCCCTTGAAGGATAACACTGCTTCTAATTGCCTTTTCCCCCCAGTGTAGACAAAGACTAAAATAAGGTGCCCCCCACACTGTGTTCCTTTTTAAAAAAAAATTATCTATTGTTTCTAATTTGTTACACATGAGAGCAGAATGCATTTCAGTTCGTAGCACACATATAGAGCATGATTTTTCATGTCTCTGGTTGTATACAAAGTGCAGTCACACCATCTGTGTCTTCATACCTAGGGTAATGACGTCCATCTCATGCCACCGTCTTTCCTACCCCCTGCCCCCTCCCTGTCCCTCCCTCCCCTTTGTCCTGTTTACAGTTCCCCCATTCCTCCCATGGCCCTCCACCCCTATTATGGCTCAGCATCCACATGTCAGAAAAACATTCGGCCTTTGGTTTTTGGGGATGGGCTCACTTCACTTAGCGTGATATTCTCTGACTCCATCCATTTACCTGCGGATGCCACGATTTTATTCTCTTTCATTGCTGAGTAATACTCCATTGCGTGTGTAGACCACGGTATCCCTATCCATTCATCCACTGAAGGGCTTCTAGGTGGGTTCCACAGTCTAGCTCTTGTGAATTGTGCTGCTATAAACACTGATGTGGCCGTGTCCCTGCAGCATGCTGTTTTTAAGGCCTTTGGTGTTCTTTACCCAAATTCGGGGAGGTCAGAGTGGCGCTCACCTGGAGAGGCCGCCCCTCCCCGATCTCCCACATCTGCGTGCTCCTGTCTCCCCAGTGCCCCCACCTTTGCCCGTGCCTCTCCTCTGCCTGGTACCTGTCCCCCTCTTCTCCTGACTCGGCTGTGGAAGCCCTCTGGTGTCTCCAGGCGGGAGGCCAGGACAGCTCCTGTCCTCTGATCCTCCTCAGCGTGGCCACCGCAGCTCCAGGAGGCCTTGGGGTCAGGCCGGGTCTCGCTCGCCCAGCTACCCCTGGCCACTGGCTGTCCCCCTGCCTAGTGCAGGGCCTGGGGCACAGCCCGCCCTCAAGTGCGCCCCGTGGGACAGGCTTCTCCTCGCGACCGTCCTGCACAGAGGACACGGTGCCGCCCAGCTGATGAAAACTGCTGGCCCACCTGGCGGTGGCCTCTGCAGAGGGGACTTGGCGCCATCCGCCCACGGCACAGGCACACGGGTGGGGTCCAGTCAGTGGTCCGCTTCTGTCCTCCGAACGGACACTCTGCCACCTCTGGGATTGAGCCAGGCCATGCCGCTAGGACCTGTGACCACGGGAGGTTCTGGGCGGGCGGCCAGGTGGCTCCGGGGACAGCAGGCTTGTAAGCTACCTGGTACCGAAAACCGGGAAAAAATCTTGGAGGCAGAGTGAAGCTTTTACTACTTTTACTTCTACTTTCTTAGAGCTTAGAGAGGGAAAGAAAGATTTTTAGAGAGAAAGATTAGAGAGAGCTTTTCTTCTTGTCTTCTTAGCTTAGAGTCTTAGAGAGAAAGAAAGATAGAGCTTCTTTAGAGTCTTAGAGAGAAGATTAGTGCTTCTTTCTTCTCTCTTCTTTCTTCCTTCTTCTTTCTTCTGTCTTCTGTCTTCCTTGGGAGCCTCGGCCTAACTCTGACCAGTCATTACTTCTTCTATCTGGTTTCTCTTCTGTCTTCTATCTGGTTTCTCTTCTGTAACCGCTCTGCCTACGTCTGGCCGCTCTGATTCTTCTGACCGTCCGACCGAGTGACTGCCCGAATGACTGAATTCTCCATTCTCCTAACTCGGACCGCTTTCACCCGGTTATATACCTTCAGCTTTGCGGGTGCCTACAGGTGCGTCACATACACATCAGGGGAACTTATGGCTTCCACTAGCTGCAACAGCCCTTCCTAATTAGGGCTCCTTCATATTCCTCCCTTTTAGTTTAAAAAGGTGCTTTAATTCTATTTTCTCTATTTTATTTTCTCTCTATTTTCTTTTATTTTCTTGTCCCTACCTAGCTTTTCACCTTTTGTTTTTAAAAGGGTGGATATTTGAGCCCTTTTTGAGAAGGTGCTGCGGCTTTTAAGGAAGTCTACTGCTGAGGAGCAGCTAATGCACTTTGTTAAGCACAACTGCATAAGCGGCTTTGACTTTTTTTTTTTTTTTCTATTTTCTTGTCTCTTCTTTATTTTTTATGGCTTTTTTGCCAAAGCTCAAAGGCTTTTCTTTTTAAGCTCATGGCTTTTTTCTTTATGGCTTTTTGCTAAAGCTCAAGGCTTTTTCTCTGTATGGCTTTTCTGGCTTTTTTATTTTTTTATGGCTTTTGGCCGGCTACTCTGCTTCGGCTTTTGGCCGGCTCGCTTCAGCTTTTCGCCGGCTACTCTGCTTCAGCTTTTGGCCGGACTACTCTGCTTCGGCTTAATTCTTAAACTGGCCTCAACTGAGTCAGAGGCTGTGCTCTCTTGTTTACTACTCTTTTTGCTGGTCTCAACTGAGTCTGAGGCTATGCTTTTTCTGTGCTCTCCTCACTATCTTAGCTTCTTGTTCTTATTTTTTATCTTTTCTTCTCTGCCTGCCCAGCCCCAGACGGACCACCATTTGTCGCTGCCTGAAGCGGAAGTCGCTTGGAGCAGCGAACGCCACAGGAAAATTCGGAGGCAGGATGAAAATGAAAAAAGGTCTTTTATTCTTCTTCTCTCTCCAGCTCCAACAATCACTCCAAATGCTCTAACTCCAACCACCACCTTCTTCTTCCCACCACACTAACCAACCTCACCCGGTTATATACATATAGCTTTAACAAGGACACGTGCTTACAGCTCAAGCTTACAGGTGCGTCACGCAGTGTTCACGGGCATACAAAGATTCTTTGAATAATGTATTAATATCAGGTGGAAACTAGAACATCTTTAATGGCTCTCAGCTAACCGCAATCTTTAGCTATCCCTTGATTATAGGCTCCTTCACAGGCTCCCTCTCCTCTTGCCCTTCCCCCCTTCCCCACTGAGGGGTCCACCGAGCGCCGGCCCAGCACACGCAGAAGCCCGATGATCTCCACCTCCCGGTGGGCACCACCGAGACACCCTGCCCCGGGGACGCACCCGAGACTCACCCCACGCCACACAGCGCGCAGGGTGCTGGACGTCTCCTCTGCGCTGGGCTCCAGGACCAGGCCTCTGTCTTGCCGCAGGTGCGCGGCTGGCCCTGGTAAAGTGGGGGCGTGGGGGAGGCCCACGTGGAAGACGCTGGGCCGGCTCCAGCTCAGAGCCCGTGAGGAGCCGCGGGCTGCCTCCACCGCTGAGTGGTGCACCCCTCTCCCTGCAGGGCCACCACGGCCCCAGAGCAGGACCTGATGGTGTCCAGTCAGGGGCCATGAGGCAGAGCTCAGCTGGGCCTGGATTTCTGGCCACAGAGGCCATGACGTGGGGAGTTTCTAGCCACTGGGACCTGGGGCTGTTTGTTACGCAGCCCCAGATAAGGAACGCGGAGCCCATCCCGGCCTCTGCCCTGAACCTCTTCCTGGCCTCCATCTGTGCCCTCCCATGACCCCCAGCCTGAGGTTGGAGAGGATGGCGGGGAGCACTGCGCCCCTGCACCCCCTGCACCCCCTTGCTGCTGGCTTCTGCAGTAGCGTCGGCTCTGTGAGGCTTTGGAAGGCAGTTTGTCCTGTGGACGTGAGGTGCAGGCAGGCTCGGCAGACGCGCTTCTGCACCAACTCTCCGCCTGACCGCTCCCGGGGTGGGGGCTGCGCCGTCGGCAGGGCGACCTGAAGTTCTTGAATTCAGAATCAAAGCAGTGGCGGGGGACCTTGACGCCGAAGCCCAACAGCCCTGCAGTCCCCTCCTTGAGCTCATCTGGCTATCCTGCGGCACCTGTCCCCCCACCCGGCACCTTGCAGCCCCAATACCCAGACGCTGGTCCCTGGGCACGCACCGTTCAAGGCTCTGCGGCCACGGCAATCCTGGCGAGATTCCAGACCTCGAGTTCGTCCTGCCCTGGTGATGGGGCCGGATGTCATCAAGTCATTTGTGTGACGTGCCTGTGGCTTCGTCCCCTCCTCGGGGGCCGATTTCAGTGTTCCCCACTCGGGTGGGTCCCTTCCAGAGCCCAGGAAAGGCTGGGCACGTTGGTTTTCCTGATGTCGTGGGTCTTTTCTTAATCAGCACCTCCTCCCCCACGCTGTGAGTGTTCCTGGCCCCTGGGAACCTGGACCGGGTGCAGCCTCTGGGGACCGGCCCGACGGCTTGGCCTGGCTCTGCGGCCCTCGCGCACTCCCGGACCTCATGCTCAGCGCGAGCTCAAGCCTGTCTCCCGCTCTCCCCAGGCCTCTCCCTGGGCTCCCTCTGGCACCTCGAACTCAACACCTGCCCCTGGCCCTGGGGACAGATGGACGGACGGATGTCCTCCTTGAGTAAGCAACGCCCTTGTCCACCCGTGGGCAGGTCCAGACTCGTGGGCTCGTTCTGGACTCCTCCCACGTGCGGAGCTGACAGCTCAGTGCCCCCGAGAGCGCCAACACGTGGGCCCGGGCACGGGCGGTTCTGTCACCAGAAGGGCGGCCCTGGCGCAGGAGGAAGGGGTGGGCCTGGGCCAGTGTCCAGGAGGAGGAGCTGCCCGGGGGACTCTCAGCAGGAAACACGGCGCTCAACCCCCAGGTCACGTTTCCACAGCAAGGAGTATGAATTGGGGTTCCTCAGAGACAGAACCATCCACACACGCACACACACACACACGCACACGTGCACACGCACACACACGCGCGCACACAATGCACACATGCGCACACACACGCATGCGCGCACACAATGCACACACGCACACACACACAACACACACATGCACATGCACACACACGCACACTCGCACACAACGCACACACACAATGCATACACACATGAACATGCACACACATGCACACACACACGCGCACACAACGTACACACACACAACGCTCACACACATACACACACAACGCACACACGTACACACGCACACACGCATACGCGCATGCGCACACACGCACGCACGCACGCGCACAAGCACGCACACACACGTGTACACACACACTCACATGCTTGTCCCTCACTAGTTGAGGGTCACTCCAGCAGTGTCCACCGTGGGCACTTCTGGCTTCTTCCTACGTACCACACCGAACACGTCCCTGTAGCAGAGAGAAGGGAGCCTGCGGTCGTTTGGGGGCCTCTGCAGTGACCTCAGGTCACGGGGCCCTGAGTGAGGAGTGGCCGCGTTCGCTCCAGGGACGCCTCTGGTGTCCTCAAGGCGGGCCGCCTCCCCCTTGCTGCTGCCGACCTGTGGGGACACCCACTCAGCCTGCGGTGGGGGTGACGTGCTCAGTCCTTCCCGTGGGCCTCGAGTGGCGTCTGGAAGTCCCTCTGTGGCCGGCAGCGGCGTGGGCAGGCAGGGAGGACTCGCGGCTCCGCGTCCACAGGCGTGGAGTTGAGTGCTGAAGTCCCTCACGACCGGGCAGGTGCCCGCTGGCCCAGCATCCTCAAGCACAAGATGGGCGACCCCAGCGCCCCCCTGCAGTGGCCCTGGCCCCCAGGAGGCTGAGGACGGCCGCAGGCCTTGGCGGGTTCGGCTGATTCCGGGGCTTCCCTCCCGCCAGCCTCGACCTGGCCGCGCGTCCCCAGTTTCCAGCCCCTGCTTGGGCAGGGCCCGCCCGCCCGCTGCTGCAGCAGGAGGAGCCCGCCCAGAGCCACAGGGACACGCCAGCGTCTGCCGAGCGCTGGCTGCCAGAGTCCCCCGCTGCGGTGGCGGTGTCCTCTTTTCTCCGCTCATGGATCGCCCTGGTGGGCTTGGCAGCTGGGCCAGTGTGGAGAAGCTTCCTCACCTCTGCTGTCACCGGGGGCCTGACCCCCACCACCTGCCGCTGGTGGTCCCTCCCCTGGCACAGAAGCCTCATGGGTAGCCACTCCCGTTGGCACCCAGGCCCCCGCCCCTGTGGCTAGGCGACTCCTCTTCCAATGGCCATTCCTCCATACTTGGTGACAAGGCATCTGACCCCCAGGGTGGCTTTGGAAAACCTTTGGTCTGGAATCTCACTGTACCAACCACAAACCCAATGGACAGAACAGCCCTCATGTGATTTAGGAGACCAGAGAGGTCAGGCAACTTTGCTCAACTTGCACAGCCGGCTGGTGACATAACTAGGCTCGCTGACTTCAGCCTTCCAGGACCTGGGTTGTTCAGGAGAGCCCTGGAGTGCAGGTGAGGGCGGGCCACGCCTGAGCCCACACCCCCTTGCTGAAGGCTCACGAGATGGAGACCACGCGGCACCACGCACAGCTCAGCCAGGCACGAGGGCGTCTCCCTCCCTGTCCCCCCACTCCTAGCCACGGGACAGAGACAACGGGCCAACTAGTCCAGGTTCCCTGCTTCAAGATAAGCCAGCAATTAATGGTGCCAGGAGCCTTATAGGGAGAGAGGGGCAGTGAAAAGGGCCAGGCGCCCTCGGCTCGGGGCCTGCCCAGCTTCATGTTCTCGAGGAGGTCGCTTCCCGGCATCAGGCCTCTGGTCACTTGAAGAGAAAGGGGCACATCGAGCCAGACGCTCATGGTTCTGGGATTCTGTCCACCCACCCACTCACCGTCTGTGTGCCCGTCCGTCCACGTCCATCCAGACATGTCCCCAGCGTCCTGGCAGCACGTGCTCCCCACCCACCAGCCTTTCACCCTCTTTCCATCCATCCGGCCAGCCAGGCCTCCTCCTCCGGCCACCACCCGTCCTACGTGCCAGGCCCTGGGCTTTGCACCAGAACACAGATGGAGGCCGACGGCCAGGGCCCCGCCACGGAGGAACTCACAGTCGTTTCCGAGGTCCTGCATCTAGTCAGGGCCAGGCTTCCATCCTGGGGCTAGCTGACCCCAAAGCCAGCAGCTCGCTGTTCCTGGACTTGAGGGTCTTCCTTCTTCTGTGAGCTGTTAGATAGACCCTGAGGGGCCGCGCGTGCAGACCCCTCCTCTGCGTTTCTCCGTGGCACGAGCTTCCTGCCCCCCGCCCCCTGCATTTCCATCTCTAGTGCTCCTGGCCGTCTTGGGAGCCAGGGCTGCCTGTGCCCATGTAACAGAGGACGAGACCAAGGTTCTGAGAGGCACAGAGCCCGGCCCAGGGGTGACTTTGTGACATCACCAGCCACTGTCCTCCCCCGTGCCTCACTGCCCTGCAGAGGCCTGGGTCAGAGTCAGGCTCTGCGTCTTGGGAAAGGTGCCCCCCAGCCTCTCTGCCTCCCCCGGGTGGAGCAGCCCCTTTTTTTTTTGAATTTTATTTTTATAATTTTTAATATGTACAACTCATAGTGCATATATTTAGTATCTTTTTACATACAATTGTTTGTATACAAAGTATATTCGTACAATTCAGGTCTTCAATCATGCATTAAGGAAAATGATATCCCTCTCATTCAACCACCTTTTTCTTTACTCCCCCTCCCTCCCCTCTTGCTCCCTCCCTTACCCTCCCTTCCCTTGACCATTCTAGTGTTCCTCTAATCCTCCTATGTACCCCCATCCAACAACACTTTGAAATAGCCTCCTTATATAAGAGAGAACATTTGGTACTTGGATTTTTGAGACTGACTAACTTCACTTAGCATTATGTCTTCCAACTTCATCCATTTACCTGCAAATGCCATTAATTCGTTTTCTTTTATTGCTGAGTAAAATTCCATTGTGCGTATATACCACATTTTCTTAATCCACTCATTTACTGAGGGACATCTAGGTTGGTTCCACAACCTAGCTATTGTGAATTGCGCAGCTACAAACATTGAGATAGCTGTGTCACTAGCAGCCCCTCTTTGATAGGATCTCTGTTGGTGTCTCCTGGGAACATGCCCGTGAATGCCATGTGGTGAGCCCTCCAGCCTCAGGTTCTGTGTACCTGGAGGCAGACAGGTAGAGGGCCAGTCTTCAGAGGAGGACTGACTGCCAATACACGCTTTGGATGGACGCATGAAGGAGGAGGCCATTGTCAAGGCCAGCATGCGGGGAGTGGCCATCTCCTGCATGGGAGCTGGGGGGGTGGGCACAATTAATTCCTCCTTCCTCTCTGCGGGGCAGGCCTCAAGCCTCATTATCCTGATGAGTCCCTGGGCTGGGGATTTGTGTAATCTTGTTTTCCCTCCAGTTGGCCTCCTGGGGTGTCATTGTGCCTCTGCTGCAGCCTCCTAGCCATCAGACTGTCTGCCCAGGCGAGGCTGGGCCTGGCTGCTCACAGGAAAGCCCTGCAGCCAAGTGCCGGGGCCTCTCCCCAGCTCCCCCAAACGCCCAGACACATGCAGGTGACCTGTGGCATTCTCCACAGCCACAGAACTGAGGAGGAAAGGAGACTCGTGTCCCATGAGTGTCCCCACCTGCTAGCGATTTTCTACCACATGGGCCACTCCCTGGTATGAGGTGGGGACCTCCTTCAGGGTGACTTCAGAGACCTTGGGGACCCCTGGAGCTGGAGCAGCAAGGGGTCGTGGGGGCTCAAGTTTGGGTTCACCCTGGGGTTGGTTCTGGGCTCCTGACTTCTTGGCCAGGTGGCCTTGGGGAGTTTTCTCTTTTGTCAGAAAGTGGGGAGCAGGAGCCTCCTGAGGGGGGGCAGGGGCTTCCTGAGGGTGGGGGGCAGGAGCCTCCTGAGGGGGGGGGCAGGGGCCTCCTGAGGGTGGGGGGCAGGGGCCTCCTGAGGGGGGGCAGGGGCCAATCAACGACAGCCATCAAGGGCACTAAGCCCTTCTTGGTCACCCTTCACTTGTCTGACAACGTGGAACTTGGCAGATGCCAGGCCTGGGATGGAGATGGGCAGGACAGCTGGGGATGGCTCTTCCTTTCAGAGACGTGGCCATCCAGTAGGAGTGACAGGAAGCAAGCAGTGAACTGTGGGAATATCTGCGGATTTGCCGAGGTGATTCGCGACGGGGGGAGCACGTGGGAGAGCCAGGGGGTGGGGAGCCTTCAGGGCGTGGGGGCTGTGCTGGCGGAGGCCAGGTCCAGTGGAGACCGACCTGCGGGTGGGGTCAGCGGGCCAGGGCCGCGTAGCGCTGGGGTTAACAGAGGCGGTGCGTGTGGGTGGGAAGCGGGAGGTGGACTCTGCGGTGACTTCCCACGCATTTTTTTCCCCCCTTTTTGCGGTGCTGGGATTGAGCCCAGGGCCTGGGCATGCCTGGCAAGCCCTCTGCCAGCTGAGCTGGCCCGGCCCACGGCTGATCTGGCCGTGTGGCGGGCCTTTGCCCTCGGGCTCTGGGAGGTGGCGGTCGCGGATCGTGGTTCTCTTCTCTGCAGGTCCGCGGTGTCGAAAGCAGGAATTTCATGCCGAGAGCACAGACGTGGGGTGGGCCTGTGGATCCTGTGTCGGCAGCGAGCTCGCCAGGGCCTGGCGCAGGCCGGGGCACGAGCAGATGGGGTCTCCCTCCAGAGCACTGTGTGGCCCAGATCCTGTCCCCACCCTGGAGTGTCTGAGGAGCTCACTTAGTGGAGAGCCGTCTCTTCTGGAGTGACGGGGCCGAAGGGCACCAGTCCTGTGGGGCCCTCTCAGAGCACGTGCCGCGGGCTGCGACAACTCCCACTTGCGGGTGCGGGAGTTGAGAAAGAAGGTCAAGGCCCTGCCAAGGGGTTGCCCAGCTGGCTTTAGGTGGCGCTAGGATTCGAATCAGGTCTTGGACCCCGAGCTCTCGGTGGGCCACTCAGTATCAGGTCAGCAGATGGCGTGTCCCACGGGGCAGGGTGATGACGGTAGCCCCCCTGGGCCCCTGGGCCCTGGGCTGCAGGAGTCAGCGGAGAGGCCGGGCGGAGAGTGCGCTTGCTTGTCCACTTCACCCGGAGAAGAGCGGCCGGCAGAGCAAGCGCCTCAGAGCCTCCTGGGGCCAGCCGTGGGCTCCTTCTCCAGCTGGACAGGGCGGAGCCTCGCTGTGGCCTCCTGTCGCCTGAGCTGCTGCCGCTTTCAGACCCGGAGACGGATCCCGGTGGTCAGGGAAAGTGCTGGCCGCAGGGCCTGGAGTGGGCTGCCTCTGGGGCTCCTGAGCCCACCCAGCGGCCTCCTCCTTGAGGCGGGTGTAGAGGGCCAGGCGGCCAGGGCAAGATGGCGAGGGAGGGGTCAGTTGGGGCCAGAACAAAGGAGCGTGGAGGGTCTTTGAGGAGGTCACCGTCCTGCTTGTCAGAAGTGCTGTGGACACAAGTGGGGACCCCGTCAGACAGAGCTTCCTGCTACGCTCCTAAGTGGGGGATCCAAGAAAACCACGGAACAGACGGAGGACAGAGGGACGGGTCAGCACTAGTGAGGAACGCGTGGACGGGGAGGGGACCAGGCCGGGAGGGGATTCCAGACCTGAAAAAGAACAGGCCGAAGCTCCCACTGGGATCCCAGCTCTGGGCCCCTTCTCTCCCCACAGGTCTGCCTCGGCCGCTTTTGCAGTGAGCCTGCTGCCTGCCACCTCTGTGTCCTGCTCCTCAGTCCCTTGCTCCGCGGAGACTCGAACCCAGCACCCTAGACAGGAACACCCCTCACCTCCACCATCAACCCGGCCCTCCAGAGGCAGCCCCGCCTGCTCCACGTCCTGCCTGCATGAAGCATCCGTGCAAGCAGTCCACCAGCAGATACCCCGAGGTGGCACCGTGTCCCCTGGGTTGCTCTTTGAGGAGCACTTGCTCGCAGGCTCTGGTCCCCTCACTGGGAAGAGGTCGTTCACGCTGGAGGCAGAACTGGGGAGACATTGGCAGGCACAGAGCAGGAAGGAGCGGGCACCCCAGTGCAGGTCCCCGCAGCCCCCATGGTGCAAAGCCGGGCCATTCAATCTCTGAACCTCTGTTTACTCGTCTACGAAACATGAATAAAAATAGATTCCATCCCCTTGACCTTGTAAAAAGCTGTGGCAACTAGATCAACCCAGGTAGACAGAAGGTGGTGAATGGAAATCATTTCGCTGAGTTTCTAGAACATTTGTAGGACCAGGTTAGTTTTATTAGAGTTCTGCAGTGTTTTCCTCTTCCTCTCTTTCAACATTTATTGAGCACCTCGTGTATGCCAGGTACTGTTTTAGGTATCAGGGACAAAGAAACAAATTCCTGCCCTGAGCTTACAGTATAATAGAGAAAACAGCCAGTAAGGTGGCTAAGCCAAACATGGAGATATCTAGATGAAGCTGTAGATAGAGGAGCTTATGTTTGGGGGGTACAGAAGGCTCTTGGGCTGGGAATGTGGGGGGAGTAGGAAAGTGAAAGGTGACCTCTGACAGCAGTGAGGACTGGGGATGGAAAGTCTCCTGAGATGGAGAAGCCACGGGGGGATTCCGAGCAGAGGGACACGGTGGGCCCGTGTTCTAACACGACCGCTCAGGTCGCCAAGGCTGATGGCGCACTGCAGGGGGGACCAGGTGGCTCAGACCAGGTGGGCTGGGGACGTGGGCAGGGACAGGAGACGACTGTCGGTTATTTGCGCTTGGTTGTGTCTGCCCGCCCAGCCCCCGTGGTCCTGCGGTCGTGAGCGTGAGTGCATTCATTCTCAGGGAACGCACTTTGCGGCTGGGTCTGAGGGTCGCATTTTCAAGGAGCCCTCATGTGTATGGTTTCCAGGCCCCCCCCAGATGCCCACCCTCATCCACACTGGGACTGAGGTTTGAATAAAGGTAACATCCCCCAAAGCTTCAGCACACTAAAGGCTGGGTCCCCAGGGTGGCAATATTGGAAGGTGTTGTGCACCTTTCAGAGGCACTTGGCAGAACGTCCTTAGGCTACTGGAATGAGCCTCCTCTAAGAGGATTGTAGGACCCTGCTTCTCTTCTCTCTGCTCTGATTGGAGAGGTGACCTTCTGCTCCGACATGAGCTCTCCCCTTTGCTGTCCACCACCCTCACCAGAAACCACAGCAAAGGGTCCACCCAATCCTGGCCTTTGAGCCTCCAAACTTTTCTCATTATATAAACCTTTTCTCTTTATCAAGTTAGTTGCCTCATGTATTTTGTTGTAGTAACTTGGAGCTGACTAATATACTCAGCCACTAACTTAATTTCTAAAACAAAATATTGGTTCATGGAGATAGCCTGGCCTTTCAGGTTAATGTCTGCTTCAAGGTTCCCCAACCACACAGGGAGTATAAATGCTAATATTATGTATGAATGCAGACAAGCCATGGGTGTGAATTCTTAAAGGACCGTGTGGTTGAGAGAGACCAGCTTGCTGGTCAGCTCCTAGAGATGGTGGGATAATTTTTTCTTAACCCCTCCTCTCTGAGACTGTGGCCTGTTGGGGGTCCCTGCTTGAAGGGGACCCCTCTGCACTAGGTATGGGCCCAAGGCTGTATCTTGTGACTGCTGTCAGCTTGCTGACATCATAGCCTGTAAACCACCAAAATTTGCCCTCCCCTGCTCCCCCAGGGCAGCTCGGGTCCCTTGTTTGGTTGTCACTTCTTGCCTCTTTGTGGCCCTGAGATTTCCTTTATTTGACTCCATGAGCCCAGCTCTGCGTTAGCTAAGCTGTGTGTGTGTTTCTTCAGCACGGAGAGGAGGGTGTGGGTTAGCCCGCCCACGCTGCTGCTGGGACGCGGTCTGCTTCCTAAGTCATCATCTCTTGGCGGGACTGATTTAAGGCCTCCCAGCATTCAGAGTCACCTTGAGAATGTGCAATAAATAAAACGCACCCTCCCTGGCTCTACCCAGAACGCCCAAACCAGACCTTGGTACGAAGGCCCAAGGGGATTCTGATGCTCACGTAAGCGTGAGGACCTCTTCCCGCTTGGAAGTGCAGGTTCCTTCAGTAGCCCAGCTCACCTCACCAGGTACCCCCTCTGTGCCAGGCCCTCTGGAGGCCTCATAGGATGCAGAAAGAAATAACATGCTTTTCTTTCCTCGATGGGTCTCTAGCATAGTTCAGGGGTAGCGAGACTTTTTCTGCAGACGGACAGAGAGTACTTGAATTTTGTGGGGTCTGATGGCCCCCTTTGAAAAATCCACAGACAACATGTAAATAAGTGGATATCTTCTGAACTTTAATTTACGAAAATAGGTGGAGGGCTGGCCCACCATGCTTTGCGAAGGCTGATGTAGTTAAAAGAGAAACACGGCTGAGGAGAGAATCCTAATGCCAGCCGTTGCCGCAGCAGCCCCACTGTGGGAGAGGCGTGGGACAGGAGAGGGGTCCTGGGACACTGGGGGTGGAGACCCTCTGGGCCCTGGGGGCAGGTGGCGCTTGGACATTCTGGGCGTCTCTGCTCTTTGCTGTTAAACAGGCTGCAACAACCACCGCGGGCCTCAGAGGCTGATGTTTTCCCCTAGGATAAAACGTTCCCAGGACCGCTTCTGGAAAGTTCTTACCCACTGCCCCTCTCTCCAGGAGGGAACACGGGGAGCCCCCCCCCGCATCAGCGCGAGCTACGGATTCCTTTCCTAAAACTACCGACAATCAGTCCGAGGTCAGAGCCGGTCTGGTTTTGAATCACAAGACGTACATGGGCAGACTGGCCGGGAGGTGTCTCTTCTGCTTCCTAGCGTCGGGTGGCGGGACTGGGGCGGTGCTGGCTGCTCTAGGGTTGTCCCTGGTGTGGCGTGACTCCTAGGTGTCCGACTGGGGGAGGCTGGCGTCCGTCTCCTCTGCCGGTGCGTGGCGCAGGCCGCCGGACTCCCTGTGCTCGGGACCAGCCTCTCCACCATGGCTAAACGTGCCTCCACATCAGTGGGAAGGAGGCCCAGGGAGCGCGTTTGATCTCGGAGGAAAGCTGGCCCAGGCTGGCATTTTGACATTTGGAAGCAGTGAATACAATTACCCATCTGTGGACCAAAAGGGCTTTCTTCCCCCTTGAAGGGAACTGAAGGTATTTTGCCCGTGGTGGTTTCTCTTGAGAGGCCCCTTCTGACGTGAGGGGTGTGGAGAATCCTCCACCAGACTTAGCTCAACAAAGAGCGTGCTCTGGGGGGGACGAGGCTGGAACCCGCTGCTCCTCCCCCCAGAGCCGACCTTTGGTCAGGGGAGGCTGGACGCAGCACTTTACAGTTTGCTTGGGGCTCTGCTGATGACATTACCCTGTCCCCACCTCGGCCCGGGAGGATGGGTGCTTGTCCCATGACCCACAGTGGAGTCAAGAGTGGACGTCAAGTGATGGCCTCAGTTCCCCCAGCCAGCTGGTGGCGGAGCTGGGACAGGAACCCAGGTTTCCTGACGTCAGCTTAGTTCTCTCCCCGCGTTTTTATCCCTCCAGATTCCCTGTGGTCAGATCCTGATTCCCAGTAGCCCAGAATGTGACCTTATTTGGAAAAAGGTTTGTCACAGATGTGATCAGTTAGGGTGAGGTCACACTGGAGTAGGGCGGGCCCTAGACCCAGTGACAGATGTCCTTGTTTTTAAAAAAGGCCAACAGAGAGACAGACTCGCTTCTGAAGAGAAGTCGATGTCAAGACACCGGGAGAAGATGGCTGCTACGCACCGAGGGACCCCGCACCGAGGGACTCCGGAGGCTCCCAGACGCTGGAGGGAGGCCTGGAGCAGACCCCTCCCAGTGCTTCCCCAGCCAGCCCCTCCCCCCACACCCTGATGTCAGACCCCTGACCCCAGAGCCGGCCATGATAGGTTTCTGTGTTTGAGGGCCCCTGGTCCTTGCTTCTCTCTTACAGCAGCCCCAGGACACGGATATGCCACTCACGGCCAAGCCGGCTGCCCTTCCTGAGGCAATAGAAGTTACTGTGATGGGTTTGGTTCTCTGACTCCCAAATATATCCACCTCCTGTTGTTAATAGAAATACCCTCCTGAAGGCTGGGGCTGGGGCTCAGCGGTAGAGAGCTCGCCTGGCATGCATGAGGCACTAGGTTCCATCCTCAGCACCACATAAATGTAAAATAAAGATATTGTGTCCACCTGAAGCTAAAAAATAAATGTCAAACAAAAAGAAAAAGGAAACGCCCTCCCTGAACAGCCAGAGACTACACTTCCCAGTGTCCCTTGCAGCTAGGTGTGGCCAGGTGACTGTGCTCTCACCTGTGGAATGTGGGTGTGGGCCCCCTGCACAGAGACGGCGGGCCTTCCCAGTTCTGGCTCTTTCCCCTGGTTGCGGGCTGCAGTGTGGCCCTGGGTGGCCCTGGAGGGTCAGCTGCCATCGCGCAGGTCCAGAGCAGCAGGTGGGAAGGCGCCTGGGGCCTGAGTGGCTCTGTGGAGCAGAGGCCCCTGCCCACCCTGGTCTTCCTGCTTTCCTCTGAACTTCATGAGACAGGAAGAACATTCTAGTTTGTTTGAGCCACTGTATGTTGGGAAGCTTGAGTTATCATAGCCTAGCACCCAGACCCTGCTAGGTGTATGTCTGTCCTTTGTTGCTTTTGGGGAGATGGTCGTGAGCCTGACAGCAGAAGTCGCCCCTAGAGGACCTGTTTCATTGAAGCATGATTGATATGCAATAAGCTGCAAATATTTGAACTGAACTGTTTGACAAGTCCTGCCACGTGTATACATCAGTGGAACTATCACAGAAAGATAATGAACATGTTTAGTGCAGTGAAAGTTGTCACTCACTGTTTATTTTGTTGTTGCTGCTGCTCAGAAGCCCAAACTCTTTGATGGAAGGTGAGAGAAGCGAGTGGTTTGGAAAGCAGCAGGAAAACTCCTGGGGTCTGAGAACAGGGACTCTGTAGGAGCCCTGTTTGGGGAGATGGCTTAAATTGCGGTTGACTACAGGCCATGGAGATTTGGGCATTTCCGCCTTCCGTAGTCTCACGGGACTTGGCCCGAGATTTCGCGGGACTTGGCCCGGGATCTCCAGTGACTTGAGCCGAGATTGCTGATCGGGTCAGCGCCATTTTTTTTGGTGGTGTGTGGTGCGTGTTAGTCGTTGTTAGAGCCGGAGAGAAAAGTTATCAGAATAAAAAGCTGTTTGTTTCCAGTTCGCCTCTGAACTTCTTCCCGCGGCTTCCTTGCTCCAAGCAGCCATCGCTTCAGGCGGCAACAGGACTCCATGTCCTTTGTCTCTGATCCCAGGAGGCAGAGTACCCTCAAAGACTGGAGTGTAGGCCTGCCTCCTGCTGACACCCACAGGGGGTGCTCTGGTGGAAAAAGACTTCTGTTGGCTACGCCACTCACCGTGGCCATTGCACTCTTTAAACTTGGAGGATGGACAAAGACTGGGGTATGGCTTTGCCGTGTTTGGAGAAGAGTCAGCTGAGGGCTGTACTCTTGGACTTTATGGGGTGGACAGCTTGCAGTTTATGGCCACCATTACGAGTTCCCCTCTGTGGAGAGCTGGGCAGGGTCTGAGGCTTCCCCTCCATGCAGCCAGCAGTTAGCCTGTCACAGTCCTGGATGTGGGCAGAGGGCTGAGACTCGGATCAGAGACAGAGGCATGGAGTGCCAACAGCAATCGCAGTCTCCAGAACTCCATGATGTTCTCACGTGGTTTCCCAATCCCCGAGTCCCACAGGGGGACACGATGAGGGATGGGGGTGCCAGCGCACACAGTAGGTGGCATTCTGGGAGAGGAACCTGGCCCTTAGGGAAACGGCATCTTCTAAAATGTGAACTAACTTTGCCTCTTCTTTTCTCTGGAAGGAAATATCATCTCCAGCTTCCAAGAGCATAGACCAGCGGTTCTGGAAGGAGACGGTCTATCTTCTGAGACCGCCTGCTCTACCACCTTCGCTGACAGAAGAGTTGGGAGCAACAGGACCGTGGCGCTTTCAAGATAGTCCTGAAGATTCTGTCCCCCAGCTGTCTGCTACCAGCGGCCAGAATCAACTGGAGGAAGAACTGATATGGGGACCCGCTGGAGAGGGGTCAAGGTGCCATCTTTCCCCCAAAGTTACATATTATTGTCTCAGGAACCCTGGGGGATGGGGAGGGGCACGCAGGAAAGGCCACTGAAGGGACTGTTTCAGAGCAGGGTGAAGGAAATGAGCGAGATGTGATGGAGCACCCCCAGACTCGCAGCCCTGGGAGACACCCCCACTTACTCCAAAGGGCCAGAGCAGGAGTTGCTGGACCCAATGGTGGCTGTGTCCATGGCTCTGGAAAGGACCACCCGACATGAGCTGTGTGCTTCTGAGCAGGACCCCGGACCTTCTCCCCAGGTGGGCGCAAGAGGAAGAGGAACGGGGGGCTTCTTCCCCCTCCACTCATGTCTCCTTCGTGCCTCCTGCCAGCTAGCAACCCACCCCAGGCCTGAGGACCAAGGCGGCCACGGATGCAGACGACCCTCAGGTGTCACCTCCTGGTGCCGAGCAGCTTGGCAGAGGTCAGACATGTGACCAGAGGGCCAACGCAGCCCATAGAGCCCACGTCTCAGAGGACTCAGCATCTAGAGGCAAGTGTGGACACCTACCCCCCAAGACTTGCCTCGCATTTGGGCTTTGACCTGCTCACGAGAAGCCTCGAGGAGCAGAGGGAGAAGGGGTGAGAGTCACCGGCGCCTTGCGGAGTGGCGCTCCTGGAGGAAGAGGTGCGCGCGGTTGGGTGGGTGGTCTTCCTGTGTGGACGGCGGTGGAGAGAGGGGAGCTGGGGCTGGGGCAGGCACGAGAGCAGGGGGCTACGGAAAGGCCGGGGCACGAGAACACAGGCTCGCTGAGGGGCTGGGGGTGGTCTGGAGTGACTTGACCATAAAGCATGCCGAGACACCCCATGGTGTCCCCATAGGGTCCCGTTGGAGAGACTCTCAGACACATGTTGGGGCTCACTGGTGTCCGTAAGCTTCCTGTGGCCGTGGCCAGAGCACCTGGCGAGCACAGCTCAGAGGAGAGCTGGCCTGGCTCGGCTCCCAGCTGAAGGAGCCCTAATCGAGGAGATAGCTAAGATTGCGGTTAGCTGAGAGCCATAAAAAGATGTTCAGGTTTCCACCTGATATTCGTACATTATTCAAAGAATCTTTGCATGCCTGTGAACACTGTGTGACGCACCTGTAAGCTCGAGCTGTAAGCACTTGTCCTTGTTAAGGCAAAATGTATATAACTGGGTGAGGTTTTGTAGTTGGGGTGGATGGTTGGAAGTAGTTGGAGCTGGTTGGAGTGTGGAAGGAGTTTGTTTGAGTTTGTGGTTGGAGTTGGAGTGATTGCTGAAGCCAGAGAGAGAAGAAGAATAAAAGACCCTTTTTCATTTTCATCCTGCCTCCGAATTTTCTCCCGCGGTGTTGTTGCTCCAAGCGGCAATCGCTTCAGGCAGCAACAACAGTTTCAGAGGTCTCCGTCCGTGGTTGGCAACTCCGTTGCTCCAGGCCTGAGGGGCGAGGGGAGGAGAGCAGCTCAGCTCCTGGTGGCCAGGAAGCAGGGAGACAGGAAGCGAGGAGCGGGCTGTGAACAAGAAATGCCCTTCCAGGTGCGCCCCTGCCTCCTCCACCTACGTCCACCTCCCAGCGGTCCATCTACTGTCAACGGACTCCTATCAACTAATGAGGTCACAGCCTGAAGGCCCCACCTTGGAGCCTTGCTGCCTTGGGGACTCTGATTGCAACTTGGGGCTTTGGGGACATTCTAGATCCAGACCACCCCCCCACCAGAAATCCCTATATAGGGTCCCATTGGAGAGACTCTCAGACACAACAGCTCCTCCCTGCAGAGAGGTGGAAGCCACTGCTTCAGCCTTAGACCCATCCCCTCCAATCTGACGGCAGCTGCCACAGCCAATAGCTCCAGACCCATCGCCTCTAACCTGATGGCAGCTGCCCAGCCGATAGCTCCAGCCTCCAGCCCAACAGCAGCTGCTTTAGCTGACAGCTCCAGAGATCCCAGCTGGCGTGACCAGGCACCCACCTTCTGTTCAGAGCTTGCACACTCCCCTCTCCCTGACTCCTCTCTCCCACCAGAGCTTGCACACTCCCCTCTCCCTGACTCCTCTCTCCCACCAGAGCTTGCACACTCCCTTCTCCCTGACTCCTCTCTCCCGCCAGAGCTTGCACACTCCCTTCTCCCTGACTCCTCTCTCCCACCAGAGCTTGCACACTCCCTTCTCCCTGACTCCTCTCTCCCACCAGAGCTTGCACACTCCCTTCTCCCTGACTCCTCTCTCCCGCCAGAGCTTGCACACTCCCTTCTCCCTGACTCCTCTCTCCCGCCAGAGCTTGCACACTCCCCTCTCCCTGACTCCTCTCTCCCACCAGAGCTTGCACACTCCCTTCTCCCTGACTCCTCTCTCCCGCCAGAGCTTGCACACTCCCTTCTCCCTGACTCCTCTCTCCCACCAGAGCTTGCACACTCCCTTCTCCCTGACTCCTCTCTCCCATCAGAGCTTGCACACTCCCTCTCCCTGACTCCCCTCTCCCAGCACCTCTTCGACCTCCGACCAGCCACAAAGGCTGTTGATAAATCTCTTGGCAGCAAGGCTGTCCCCGGTGTGATTTTTGCCCTTCAAGACCATAACAGCTCTTAGACAAAAAGGAGATAATCTCAGTTGCTCCCTCTGTTTTCTTTCTGCCGTATCTCAGCTAAGCGAGGAGCGTCAGAGGTGAACCCTCCTCAACACAAGCCCTCTCTCATATTCTACTTGGGACAGATGAACCAAGGCTCTGAAAGGCTCCTCAAAGTGGCCACAGCACTAGGGAGGGAGATTTCCACCTCAATCTGAATGAAAGGATTCTACCAATCCCCAAAGCCAGGAAGAGGGACCGTAGCCAGAGGGAGAGCTGGGGCTCCTGGGCCTAGTGAAGGGGCTCTGGCCCTCTTTTTCATTTTCTGGTGGAACTCTGCTTTGGTGATTAGGAGCAGCCCAGGACTGAGCCCTGTGGCCCGCCATATTGGAACTTCAGGGCAGGCAGAAGCCCTGGGGCTGGTGTTCCTTGGTGCTGAGAGGACACTCAGGCTGTGGGGGCCTTCTCTTTGAAAGTTGAGACTCGGGGGTGGGTGTGAGGTCTGGAAATGTGAATTCTTGAGAAGTCCTGACGGCTTCCCGTACGGTCAGGTTGGGGAAATCTGGTCTTGGGCCTTTTCTTGGAAGAGGCCGGGAGTCCAGGGCATGCCAGGATTCACTCCCCGCCTGCCCGCACCCTTTCCACACACCCGTGTGGCTTTCCTAAACAGAGTATTAACTTTATGTCCTACAAAGAAAACGAGGAGAAAAACTGTTATTCTTCTGATTAGCAGGGAAGTTGTCCAACTGGCTACACATGAATCATGCCCCTGGATATTAAGCTCAGACTTCTTTAGTTCTCATTTATTTTATTGGATTGTATGGAGGTATTTTGAAAGAGGAGGGAGGAGGTGGGGAGGGAAGGATTCTGGGACAGAGGCCATTGTCACCACTTGCAGAAGACTGTCACTGCTTCCAGAAGACCCAAGGAGACACGAGGAGTCCCTCACAGAGTAGAAAGAGTGTCATTTATTTATTTATTTCAGAGACTATTTGGGTCCCTACTTTATGGCCTGCTGAGGGCTTTTCTGGTCCCCTGCTGGAGAAGGGGTCCCTGGCCACACAGTTCCCACACAATAGCTTCCTTCCCTCGGTGGCAGTGTGATCGCCTGCGAGAGAAACCCTTAGAGGCACTGCCAAAGTCCACAGGCCTCCTGTTCGCCGCCACTCTTAAAACGTTGCGATTCTCAATAAATAACCCACAGTCAAAGTGTGATGTTTTGTTTAGTCGCAAAGAACTTTCCAGTCTCTTTTTCTTGTTCCAAAGGGAGAGCATTTCAGTGTGGAGCGTGGACTCTCGCCAGCCAGCTTCAGAGCCCGGGCCGCAGGCTCTGCTTGGTGAGGAGCCCGCAGGTGTCCTCCCGCGAGCACTGGGCATGCCCATGACCCTGCAGCCAGTCCCGGGGGCGAACTTCAAGCAAGAAGCCACAGAGCGCACGACCGGCCACCAGCTGGGCATCCAGCATTCTACCTGGCCTGGGCACACTGTGGAAAGGATCAAGGTCACTGCGTGCCAATAGGGACCGGGGGACAGGAAACACCTGGGCAGCCACGTGGCAGTGGGAGCTCCCCATGGACCGTCAGCCTTGTCAGAGGAGGCTCTGAGCCCGGTGCCTGCTGCCCTGCTGTCTATTGCTGCGACCAGCAATGACCACACTGGTGACCAGCTGCTGGGGCTCCCAGGCTGTCCTCTCCATGGCCGCAGGACACTGGGATCCTGGCCTTGTCTGGCGAGGGAATGGGCCTCATACCTGGGCTCTCTGGGCTCGGGATAAGGCACAGACAGTACCTGACGCCTGAGTCCATCCCCTGCTGGCTAAGGATGGAGAGGCAGGCAGGACTCACGGGACTTGTCCCAAATCACACAGTAGATTTGCAAGTTTCCCAGGCTTGAGTGTCCCCCAGGACCCCGACTCCCAAAGCTGCATGACTAGTCCTGGGCTTTCCTCTGAGCTGATAACGAGATTGTTGGTTTGTTCTAAGTTTGGGAAATGTGACCTTATTTTTCTTCCTTTTTGAAGTTTTACTTTTCTCAAAATTTTACATGTCATCAACTTAAAGGATCAAATAATTTCTAGGGCCGTCTATGAAAACCAGGGGGCTCATCTTCCCCTCCCTGCCCCTGTCCCTACTGCTCACAACTTCCAACTCTTTCCTGTGGTTTTTATTTTAGTGTGTGTGTGTGTGTGTGTGTGTGTGTGTGTGATGATCTTCATATTATTAAATAGCATGCTTACGCCACCGCTGCTTGGATGTTGTTTTGACTTCCCATGGCGGAAAATGAGGTGTTAGCTTCCTTTCTTCTTTGCCCCCTCCCCTCCCCCCGCAGTGCCTGCCTCCAGCTTCCCTGCCTTGCTTTGGCTCAGGTTGACATTGGCCTTACCTGCCTATGATGGTGTAAAAGCCATTTGGCCCTTCCAGGTGGTGAGTGGTCTCATTCCTGAAGACGCCTCTCCTGGAGGCTTCTGACTGGATCCAGTCTGGGGAATTCTGCTAGTCGGCTCTCCATCCCTAGTGCGAGTGCCCAAGACATGCCACTTATAAAAGAAAGGGCTTATTTACTTTGGCTCAAGGCTTTGAAGGTTTCGGTCCATGACCCATTGGCCCAATTCGCCCAGGGCCAGGCAGCACAAAATGGCGGAGTGTGTGGCAGAGCCAGGTTCCCAAAGTGAGAGGTGGAAGAGACCAGGGTCTCACAGTCTCCTGGCAGGGCATGCCCTGATGGCCCTAAAACTTCCACCAAGCCCCAGCTCTTATTTCCGCCATCTCCCATAGTGCACAGATTGGAAACCAAGCCATGAGTACCTGGGCCCTTGGGGACGCTCCAGGTCCAAGCCACAGTATTAACGCGGGGTTACATTTTAGGCTCCCCCTTGGCATTATCTTGGGGATTCCCATTGCCTCTTTCCTGTGATGGATCTTGTTTGCTTACACTCCACATTTTTCTCTGACTCAGTCTATTATTTAAAAAGTAACATACATCTTCTGGAAGTTTTCTGAGAAAAAGCGTCTGGGGGATAAATATTTTGAGACCTTGCATGTCTGGAGATATTTTATGCTCACACTTGATAGAAAACTTGGCTGGAAGTAGAGTTCTAGTTTCAAGGTGACTTTCCCTCAGAGTTACCAAGGTGCTGCCCACTCTGCCCAGACGTGGCATGTGCTGTTAGAGACGACTGATCCTTCACCCTTTTCTGGGGTCTGTTTTCCTCTCTGGAAGGTCTCAGGGTCTTCTCTCTGACTTCAGTGTTCTGAAATCTCATGATAATGTACCTTGTAGTGGAGCCCTTTTTGTCCAGGGTGCTGGACACTCAGCAGAACCTTTTAGTCTGAAAACTCATGCCTCCATGTCTGGAAAATATCCTTGAATTTTTTTTCTTTGAAGATTAGCTCTCCCATTTGGTTTATGCCTCTTTGGTGATTTCTATTATCCATATATATTACTTCCTGGAAGCTGCTCTCATTATCTTTTTTCTCTCTCTCTTCCATCTTTTTCTTTTCCATTTTTTCTCTATTTTCTAGAATAGTTTTTTTCAAATTTATCTTTCACATCTTTTATTTTTTCTGCAATTTTATTGTGAATTCCAAGACAAAAAACTTTTTTTGTGGGGTGGGGAGGAAATCTTTTTCTGTTGTTTTTATATAGCAGCCTGTTCTTATTTCATGAATGCAACAGCTTTACTTTTTCTTTCATAGTCTGTGTTCTCCAAGCTCCTTTTCCCCCTCATCTGTGTCTCTGCATGTCATTTTAGAGGGTTCCTTAAATGCCTTGTGGCTTCCTCCTACTCTCTCTGTCTTCTGCCTGCATGTTCATCGTCATCTCTGAGCTGATATCTCAGTGTTGATCTTGTCCATCTTCTAGTTCATTGAGCATAATCCTGTGAAACCAGTCTGTCTTAAGCACCTGATTCAATATTGTTTTTGTGAGGAAGCTTCCCACTGAAGACTCTATGTTTCTCACTTCATCAGATCTAAACTTTGACATTTTTAACATTTTCTAACTCTCACCATCTTCAGAGTATGCACCACATCTCTTGACCCAGAATACAGATACCCTCATGTGGTCACAGTTGGAGACTAGGTAATACTACCACCAAGGGTAATAGTAATCAATGAAAAGGACTTTAAACGTTCTATTCACATACACTATTGACCTCTCCTAACAGCTCTGTGCTGCCTGCCCACATCATCATGCCCATCTTCCAGGTAAGGAAATGCTGGCTCAAACAGGGCAGGCGGCCCCTCGAAGACGACACAGCTGGAACTAGCAGAGCAGGGATTTTGATTGGGTCTTAGTCCACCTGGAGTTCTGTCTGCCATGTTTTCTACTGATAGACTCAGGTGACCCACCTGGTGACAAGGCTTCTTCAAGGCCACCTGCTGAGAAGTGGCAGGCCAGACCCACAGAGCAGGAGGTCCCTCATCTTTCTGCCAAACCTCCGCTCCTCTCTTCCATACGCTGGTCTGTCGTGCACACTTTGTGCCTCCTTCTCGAGCGTGTGAAAAGCCTTAGCTATTCTGGTGCCAGTCTTCAAGGACAATCAGACTTGGCCTCCTGCCTTCTTTCCATATAATCTTTAATAAAACCAGAATATCTCTCCAAGCACTGCAGACCTCTGGCATGGACCAAGAAACCTGGAATTGTTTAAGAGAACATTAATTTCCTTGGAGCTAGGATTTCAGGCCGTCAAGAACTCCTTAATGAACGGCCACACTGCCTTTTTGAAGTGTTTATGGACTTGCCAACACAGGCTTGAAGGTTACGCTAAGGACTGCGAGTCGTCCTTTCTGGAAGCTGAGGTCTTCTGGGAGCCAAGCAGCGACAGAGGCCTGGGGCTCTGAAGTTTCCTGGGTGAGACCCCCGGCTGCTTTCTTCGCCGTGCTCGCCTGCGTGTGCTCCCCTGACATTTTAATATTTTGGGTTTTGGGGGAACTGAATTTCTTGAAGACTCACTCCCACCACTTGGTTGGAGGTGAAATTGCGTTCCAACCTGGCTTTCTTTTATTTTTCAGTCGCTTCCCTTGGACTGCACTAGCGGGGGAACACTTGTGTAAAACCCAGAAAAACAAGTCCAGAGCCGAGGCTGGCTGTCTGGGTGATGTGGGAAAGTCACGGCCCCTCTGGGCCTCGGTCCCCGGCTGAGGGTTGCAGAGGCGACTCCTAACCAGCTCTGGCATCCTGTCAGTTGAGCATACTGGCTTCTGATTTCACAGTTTCCCTGGAATCAGAGCCTGGAAATGGCGATGAGCCTCCCTGGATGTCTCCTTAGGTCCCCAAATTTGAGCTGTGATGAGGACCCTATTGGGATTTTTCAACAGCCCCCTTTTCAGGGAAGAGAGGTGAAGAGAAACTATTTGATTTTTACCTCCTGATTTCAAGCACAGAGGTTCTGCTAAGCTGCCCTTTCTTTTCTTTTTTTTGCCGTGAAAATAATTTTGTGAGAAAATGTAAACCCGTGCAATTATGTCGAGCTTTCATAAGATGAAATGTTAATAAAATGGATGTCTGACCAATAAAATACTCGATTCCAAATTAAATGGGCCTGAAGGGAATTCTGCTTTGGAGCAAACTCCATGGGAAACAGGATGAAAAAGAAAATAATATTTTTGAGCTACTATATGAATTTCCCGAGAAATAAAAATATACAACTTGCAACGTCTTTGACTTGCCTGGAGGGACTAAGGCGCCGTGGCCAGAGACGTGGATTCTAAGCACAGATTACTTGGGTTCGAATCCCAGCTTTGGGAGTTCTTGTCTGCTGGCCCGGGGACAGCAGACAGGCAGACAAGTCTTCACCTCTTTGTGCCTCAGAGTGTTGGTGTGTCCACTGGGGATCCCAGCCGTGTTTCCCCAGAGTGTTGTTGTGAGTGCTGAGCTTGTACAGGGGTGGGGTCCGTCTGCACTAGCTGTCGTCACTGGAAAACGGCCCCAAATCGCGTGGCTCTTCCTTTGTTTCTGACGTGCATTTGCATTTGGGGTCTTGAAGGCTTTTCCCAAGGCCACATGCCTGGTCTGCAGTGGGGGGAAAGGGAGGTGAGGTGTAGCATGAGTGACCTACAGAACCCACAGTGACTGCCCCTCTGTGGAGCCGACCGGGGTGAGAGTCCAGAGTGCCCAAGAAGAGACATGTTGGCTGAATGGAACTTCTGGATGGTAGAGCCAGCAGCTGGGTTAGGGTGATGGCTGCAAGGACAGCTACAAGGAAGATAATTGGGAAGTTCATGACTTTCAGGAAATGAGGCAAGTATACTTTGGAATGTCCAAAAATTTTTAATGTAATTTAGAAGATTCAAATGATAATGCAAATGAACATCCAAGTAAGTGGGATGCAGCTAAAGGTGCACTTGGAGGGAGATGTTTAGCAGGAAGTGTTGCACTGCCCAGATTCTCACCTTCCCAGTTGCTGGGTTAACCTGCTGGTTGTGGGCAGCTCTCAGTTGAACCTCTTGGGCACGTTACCCTTGACTGACGAGAGCCATTTTGCCAAAGCCACATTGTCATCTTGGAGACAGCCCATGTCCAGTAGCTGATTGATTGAGAAACAAAGGCCTGACTCCTGCTTTGACTGTACCTGAAGAGTTTTAAGTTACATGTACTTAAGTGCTCTAGGATTGTAAAATTAATACATCGCTTATTAGAGAACAAATTGAGTTTTCTGACACAACCCAGACTTTTCTTCTATGGACAGTACCATTGATGTCCTTCTTTCTGTGATCACTGACCAGTAAGACCTCAGTCATATTGAGCTCCTTTCATGGTGCCTGCTTTAAGAGCTCCCCCCATGCTCCCCTGAAACCTCATGATTACCCCGTGGAATAGGAACTCTCCCGGCGCCGTATAACAGAGGTGTCAGTGGACTCGGAGACGGGTTGTCCGAGGTCCCCCCGCCATGCCAGTGCTGGAGCCGAGGTCTGGACCTGAGGAGCCCTAGTCAAGGAGATAGCTAAGATTGCGGTTAGCTGAGAGCCATAAAAGATGTTTAAGTTCCACCTGATATTCATACATTATTCAAAGAATCTTTGCATGCCCGTGAACACTGTGTGACGCACCTGTAAGCTCGAGCTGTGAGCGCTTGTCCTTGTCTAAGCTAAATGTATATAACCGGGTGAGGTTGGTTTGGTGTGAGTAAGAAGAAGGTGGTGGTTGAAAGGAGTCAGAGCGGTTGGAGTTGGAGAGGTTGCTGAAGCCGGAGAGAGAAGAAGAATAAAAGACCCTTTTTCATTTTCATCCTGCCTCCGAGTTTTCTCCCGCAGCGTCGTTGCTTCAGGCAGCGACATGGACCTGTGGAGTCCACACCCGCCACTCCAAGGACTCAGGCACAGGGGTAGCTCAGGACATGCCACCACGCCCTGGGGGACACATGAGCAGGGCCCTGTGGTCCTCGCCCCCAGGCAGGCGAGCAGGAGGGTGCTTCCCCGGGAGAGGGGCTGACCCTGACCTCTGAGGGAAGCAGAGTGTGTTAGGGCTCTGTTTGGGGGGTTGTGTGGATTTTCTGTGCGTGCTGCCACACACCTGCCGCAGCTGGCGGTGGCTTAAACAGCCCAGCATCTTGTTCTGTCGTGGCCCGGAGGGCGCAAGTGCAGAACGGGGCTGCGAGTGGCCGGAGGCTGCAGGGTGGGCCTCTTTCCTGCTCTCCCTGCTCCGGGGCTGTGGCCGTCCTGGTGTTGCGTGATCCGAAGCTCGGCCTGGCTCGCGGAGTCGGAGGCCTCCATCCTCACGTGGCTTCTCTGTGGGTCGAATCGTCCTCTCTCGCTCTTGTCTCAGACACCTGATCCTGGATTTCAGGCCCACCTGGATAATCCACTATAAGCTTTTCCTCTAAAATCATTAAACACATCTTTTGCCAAATAAAATCTATGCCATTTATTCCCTCCTTTACCATATAAGGTGATGTCCACAGGTCCTAAGGAACAGGACGTGGGCATGCGGGGGTGAGGGCACCTCCAGTCCATGGGACTGTGGCGAAACTGAGCTTGGTCGTGCTTAGTTGTCGCTGCCTGAAGCGATGGCCGCTTGGAGCAACGACGCGCCGCGGGAATAAGTTCAGAGGCGGACTGGAAACGAACAGGCTCTTTATTCTGCTAGCTTCTCTCTCCGGCTCCCACAGCAACTCCAACAACAACCACACTCCTGCAACCACCACACAATGGCACCGACCCGCTCCGCAATGTCCCGGGCCAAGTCTCGCGAGACCATGGAAGGTGGTAATGCTTGAACATCTTTATGGCTCACAGCTAGCCGCAATCTTAGCTATCTCCTTAATTAGGGCTCCTACACTTAGTGACTCCACGGGGCGGAACAGCGGAGCAGCCTGCAGCACGCTCAGAGGGAAAGCGTGCCGTCAATGCCCGGGTGCCGTCAATGCCCGGTGCCCGCCTGGGTCCTCAGACCTCGCCCGTGGCCGTGGCCAACAATTCCAGACACGTCCTCCCTCAGCACCCAGGCACTTCACTTCTATGCCACGGCCTCTTGAGGTGCCTGACCACTGGCCTGTCCACCTGTCCACCTTGGGAGGCCAGGTTAGTGCCCATGGAGGGCAGGCCTGGGTGGGTGAATGCCACCCCTGGCTTGTGGGATGCTTTCAGGCAGGCTCGCCCTGGGTCCTCAGAGAGGCCCCACGGGGCTGAGCCAGGTGCCCCAGCAGAGGCCACTGCAGCTTCTTCATGCCCTGTCCCGTCCTGTCTCGCTCTCCCCCTCAGCCAGCTGCCCACGACCACCTCCCCAAGCCATCCATCCGCTCCAGGGTCCCCAGACCAAGCCTCCCTCCACCCCTGGCACGCATCGTCTTGCTGGCTCATCCGTTGGGTGAGCTGGAGGAGAGCCGGGTGCATGCCAGAGCACAGCGCCAAGGTCAACTGAACGAAGGTAAAATGGGAAGGAGGGCAGCCGCGTCCACCCGGGGTTTTGCACAAACCCTTTGCCTTTTCTCTTCCCTCCCTCACGCTGTTCCAGCTGCCCCGGGCTCCACTCGCATGCTCACTGTGGCTGCACACTCTCGGCTGTCGCGCCGCCTGTCCCCTCTGCCTGGAGCACCCTTCCCCTGACGTCCCCTGGGCCACCTCCTGTTGTGAGTTGAATCGTGACCTCCTCACCCACGAAAAGTATACAGAAGTCTTAACCCTGGTTCCTGTGACCACCAATGACCTCGTCTGGAAATAAGGTCTTTGCAGATGTGATCAAGCTAAAGATGAGGCAGCCGGGCGTGGTGGTGCACGCCTGTAATCCCAGCACTTGGGAGGCTGAGGCAGGAGGATCACGAGTTCAAAGCCAGCCTCAGCAATGGCAAGGCACTTAGCAACTCAGTGAGACCCTGTCTCTAATAAAATACAAAAAAGGGCTGGGGATGTGGCCCAGTGGTCAAGTGCCCCTGAGTTCAATCCCTGGTACCAAAAAAAAAAAGGTTAAGATGAGGCCACGCTGGCTCAGGGTGGGGTCCTTATAAGAAGGGCAAGTGAAGACACAGGGACAGAGAGGCCCAAGGAGAATGGCCCGTGAGAAGAGGGAGAGACAGGGCGGCATGGAGCACCGAGGAATGACCGGAGCCAGAGACTGGCCAGGCTGTCCCTCGAAGGCTCGGGAGAGCCAGCCCTGCCCACACCCCGAGTTTGGACTTCCGACCTCCAGAGGGGTGAGAGGAAGCGAATTTGGTTGCATTAAGCCACAAGTTTGTGGTCCTCGGTTCCAGCAGCTCTAGGAAACGGACAACCCCCTCCTCAGTTCTCCAGGACCCCCCCCCCCAACGCTGGTCCTCCCTGCAAGCCTCCCCTGCGCTCCACCAGGCCTCCCGAGCCTTCGACTCCTCGGTGACTTATTTTGGCTTCTGGAGCCAGGACAGGCGCCATCATGGCAGGGCCCAGGGACCCTCTATTCAGAAGTACTTATGGTTGCAAGGGGGGGGCCGGGGCGTTAGACCAGGGGGGGCGGTTTCTGCACATGGGGCCCTTTGCAACTAACTGCCCAGGCCACTCCCCAGAGCACGCACCACGCTCTAACTGCAGGTGGGACTCGCCTCTCTCTGAGGCCTGGAGGGTGTTGAGGAGCCTCAGGGCTCGCAGGAGTGAGCTTTGCTGCACTCGCAGACGCGTGGCGGAGCGTGGGAACAGCTGGCTGCACAGTACCCTCTGAAGAAGTGCGGCACCGTCCATGGCCACCGTGCTCATCCCTGCCCAGGCCAGGATCGCAGCTCACGTCCTTTCCTGCCGTCTACCAGCACCGAACAGGACCCAGAGTGGGCCGGCGATGCGTGCCTGTGGCTTATGTTTAAAGCTAGAGCTACTTAGCATCCTAGCCCTCGGTTCCTCATCTGGAAAGGTCGTGCACATCCGCAGGGCAGTGCCTGGAGTCCAGGGCTTCAGGGCTGCCGCCTGCGGATGGAGGATGGAGGGGCGGGAGGCAGGGTGGATGCCGGAGGGTGCGGGGGGGGGGGGGCTGGGGGGCCCAGTGTTTTTTTTTTTTTTGGTGGGGGTGGTGATTACCTGTGAAAAAAGGAGAGAACAGAGCGTAACAGAAATGGAGGAAATGCTGCTGCCCCAGGGGCAGATGCTGGGGCAGTGAACTTGTAAGCGTCTGCGGAATGACAACAAAGGGGACGTCCCAACCCTGCCCCGCAGGGGCCTCTGTTATGACTTAGAGGACGTGTTTTGAAGGCTCCAGTGAAAAGCTGAGTAATTGATTTTGAAGTATTTGAATTCTGGAACATGGAATGAAACCCGCCCGGCGTTTTTTCATGTCCCCTCCGCTCTCCCATAACAACATGCAGCTTCTTTCAAACTCCAGAAATAACAAGGAGGAGCCGAGACCACCCCTTAGACGCACCCCAGCCGCAGGCGGATGAAAGCGATGCGTATCAGATTCACTTGGGCATGGAAAGGGTTCTAGAAGCGACTTTCCCAGTGTGGGGACCGAGCCGGGGTTTCCTCGGGGATCCCGGCCGCTGGCCTTCGGAGGAGCGCAGGAGCGCAGAGCCCCCCCTCATCTACCCGGAAAGCTGCTAAAAGCATTTCTGAGGGGCCCTGAAACGTTTTAAAACAACGTGGAGTTCTTGAACAAAATTACTTGTCAGCGAGACTTTAAAAAAAAATCAATGCTCTTTGCTTTTCAGAGCAGTTTTAGGCTGTTAGAAAGACTGACTGGAAAGTGCAGAGAGTCCCACGAAGCCCCCCACCCCGCCCGTTCCCCTGATCACGAGTATCTCATGTTAGTGACGGCAGCTCAGAGCCCATGTGGGCACTTTGTTCAAACCTAAAGTCCACAGTTTACACGAGGGCTTTTTCTTTATGTTGTACATTGTGTAAGTGTGAACAAATGCGTGACGGTGTGTGTCCCGTCTACAATCCCACAGAACTACCCGAGGGTCCCTGGTGCTCCCCATCCCCACCCCTCCCTCCTTCCCGTCCCCAACCTGTGGCAGCCCCTGATTTCTTGGTCCTCTCATCTCTATAGTTTTGCCTTATGTAATTCATTGGGTCATCAGCCAATAATAGGACATGCAGTGAATTCATAAAGAAATCGATCAATAGGTAATAATGGTGCGAATTTGTTTTCCAAAATTAAAAAAAAAAAAAATAAATTGGAGGGCTGGGGTTGTGGCTCAGCAGCAGAGCGCTCGCCTTGCACGTGCGCGGCCCCGGGTTCGATCCTCAGCACCACGTAAACATAAATGCATTGCACTGTGTACAACTAAAGGAAATAAATAAATATTTAAAAAATAAATAAATACATTGGGGAAGAACTGACAACCCATGAGTGACTTTCTACGAGTGTGTGCGAGCTTACACTTCAAAATGAAAACTGGTTTTTAAAAATTATGTTTTGTAATATGAAGTACTACATAAAATATCCCATAAAGGGGTGCACTTCTGAACTTGCAAAGTACCTTGCCTACATATTCCTGTTTGACTCCTCTGTGGGTCGAGCAGGGGAGGAACCGTTCACCTCCGTTTCCGAGGCAGTGGTGACGTGGACACCGGCTGCAGCCCGTCTTCCCCTCCCCTTCCCCTCCCCTTCCCCTTTCTCTTGCAGTGGTGTGAACCCTCCTGACCCGGGGCCCTCCCATTCCAATGCGGGGTAAATATATTTTTTGCGGATTCAAAGCGACTCAGTCACTCCTGGTTAGGAACACGGCCTCTCTGGGGCCCCTGCTCCATTTCCTCTGGGTTCTTCTCCCACTCTCTGGGGGGACATAAATTCCGAGGCTTGGGTTGCCTGGGTCAGGCCCTGTACTGCCTGGCAAGGAATCCCCCAGGTGTTCAACAGTGTCTTGTGCCCACACCAATGTTGAACGGTCGACGTCAGGTGTCGCCCCCTGGGTCCGAAAGTGCCTCACTGAACTCATGTCCTCCCTGCACCCCCGACACCAGCCACTGGCCTGGTCCCTATCCAAGCACTGGCCCCAGCAGCTTCCCAGCTGCCCAAGCCACGAATTGGAAGTCACACTTCACAGGTAGTCCCTGTCCCTGCTGTGTCTCACTATCCCTGTGTGATCTTGATCCATGCAGAATCTCTGGGCTACCAAATAAAAATTCTTAAATAAAAATTCTCACTGGCAATCAGCTCATGGAACAGTAGAAATAGCCATTTATGCAGCCTAAGAGGCATGTTCGTTTCTTCCTTCCTTCCTTCCTCCCTTCCTTCCTTCCTTCCTTCCTTCTTTCCTTCCTTCCTTCCTTCTTTCCTTCCTTCCTTCCTTCCCCCTCCCTCCCTCCCTCCCTCTCTCTCTCTCTCGTTCTTTCTTTCATCTGTTTATGCAAGAGCAGGTGGGTGTCTGGTTCAGGCTTCTTGGATGTTGGAAGCCGGGGGCCGGCAGTGCTTCCCTTGGCTGCATCTGGGAAACTGAGCGGGAGGGGCGAGCCTTTGGATGGGGAGCGGACTCTGCCAGTCCAGTGGCGGCTCAGCTGCCCCTCTCAAGCCTGTCGTCCAGGGCACAGGAAGAGCCCACGGACAGAAGTGCTCACGCTCTGCTGTTTCCTCAGGTCTCTGCTGGAGGGGCTGCTGGGAAAGCCAGGACCACCGTCTCCTGGGCTGCCCCAGCCCCCTGCGGGCCGCACTTCCTTCCTTTCTTGAAAAGCTCACAAGTGTGTGAGGCTGGGTGCGGGAGGGACGCGTGTGGATCTGGGAAACTTCTTCTGGGCCGGCTTGGGTCCTTCCTGGGCCGCTAGAGGAGAATGCCGGGATCCCCTCTGGAGGAGGGGCTTGCTGGGTGTCTACGTCAGCACAGGTGGGCCGGGGCAGCGGCGGCGGCAGAGGCTCAAGGTCTCCAACACTGTTGGGCTCCAGCTCTGCCCTTCTCTCCAGAGGGGCGCCTCTGGACCAGCTGGTGCAGAGCCCCTCGGGCCGAGCCTTGAGTGACCTGGGCTGGAGGACAGGGCCAGGCCTTGCCCAGGCACCTGGTGTGGTGGAGCAGCAGGGAGGCTTGTGGCCTGGCTTCCGAGTGCGCCTCTGGGTGGAGGCTCTGCCTCTAGTTTCATGTGCTTTGGGAGAAGCCATGGGCACGTGATGGCAGGCCCTGGCCCGGTGTTATCACTGCTGCCTTACCTCTATGGAAAGCACAGATAAGGAAACGCCAAGGCATTAAATGAGTTGTCCAAGATGTCGTAGCCAATGGGGCTCAAGCCAGGAGCGGGACGTCTGGCCCTTATAAACGCTGTGGCTGTGGAGGTGTTGCCGGCGCTGGGCAGGCCCCGTCCCCCATCTTCTCCGAGCAGACTTTGGCCCCTGGCTGGACCCCGTGGGGCGTTCGCAGAACCAGAGGCCGATGGACCGTCAGATGTGGAGGGGGCACTAGAGCTGCCTCGTTCTCCCTGAGACGCGGAGAGAGGAAGAGGCTCCCGGTGTCCTCTGTGTGGGTCGAGGTGGACTGACCCCAGGACTTGGGAGACAGTCAAGTGCTGGCTTTCCCACGGCCCCAGGTGGAGTGAACTCCGTGTTCCCCACGAGCTTAAACACAGGAGGGGCAGAGCAGAGAAAAATTATCATTTTTCCCATCTGGAAGAAACATGGCAATTAGGGTTTCTGGGCTCCCATCCACTTTTCTTGACGGGATGATGGGGAAAATATGATAAATAATAGATATTATCGAGCTTTTGTTTCGCGCTGCGGTGGGCTTGTGCGGGAAGCTGAGCCTGGCCTTGCCCAGGGCCCTCCCGAGAAGCTGTTTCATTCCTGGCTAATTAATCTAAAATTGGTTTTAAAAGTCTGGAGTGTAGTCTGGGCCCGAGATAGCTAAAACAGGCTGAAGGTCGAGGCACAAATCCAATTTTAACTTTTCTATTAAAGAAATCACACTCTTATTACAATATCATTTAAACTTCCAGGGCCACCGTCAGCTTGGCCGCTGGCTGGCTGGGTGACCTGGAGAGGTGAGTCACCTGCCGTCCTCACCTGGCTTTAAACCCACCTCTCCGGTGAACACGTGGTGGGGGGGCCTCCCCTCTGTGACGGCCAGGTTGCTGGGCCGGCCTGGGGTTCTGGGCCTGGGTGAGGACAGCCTCTCTGTGCAGGGGAGGACCCTGGGAGAGGCCCGGCGTAGGTTACAGGTATAAGGAAACGGGCCCCATTTGTTCGGGGATTGCAGAGGGAGCCACCCCTCTGCTGCAGAGCGGGGAAACCGAGGCACAGCCACACACCCGTGGCCACAAGTCCCACGGGCACCAGAGCCTGGGACAGGGGATGATTCGCCACGCTGAGGCCACCTGGAAACCCCTGAATTCCGCGGGTGCTTTCATAGGAGCGTGGGGATGTCCCCCTCGCCCTCCAGAGCCCCTCGGCATGGGTGCAGTACTTCCTCCACCACAATTTGTTTCCAGGACTTTTTCCCTCTGGGGCAGTAGAGGGATGGTGCGGTCGTCGTCTTTCACGGCTCAGTTACCAGCAGTCTGCAATTACACGACGGTGGGGACGTTTCCCCCGACGCTGTGGTATAGTGGGCAGGCCTGGCTTCTCTCCGAGGGCCGGGCTGAGTCAGAGGAGGGGCCTTGTCCACCTCCCAGAGGGGCCTTGTCCCCCTCCCCCTCTGGGCCTCAGACCCTCAGAGAAGGTCTCATCCCACGGAATCACACAAAAACGCCAAACCCCAAATGAGTCTGTTTTGGAAAGAAAAATACCCCATCCTGGAGTCGCCCGGCTGCCTCCCCCCTTCATCAAGGTTTCTTCAAACGTTCTCTCTCCCAACACAGGCTCATTCTCATGAGGTGACGCAGGCCTGGGCCTTGGGACAGAGGTTCTGAGTCGACGGCCTGACCAGGTGGGGCGTGTCCTGCCACTGTGGCCTCAGCTGTCGTCTGTGACGGTGGCTGTACTTCTGGCCTCGTGGGGCTCTGGGGCTGGCTGCATGCACGGAGGTGAAAGCCTGTGGGGACCAGGGGGCGGAGCTCAGGTGCGGCGTCACGTTCTTAGTCACAGCACAGAGACGCAGAGGCTGGCGCAGAGGCGTGTCCCTGGGGTGAAGGGAAGCAGTGCTGGCGGCAGCCACCGTCTCCCCTGGGGTCCTGCTGACAGGCGGGTGTGTGGGTGGCTGCGAGTCCCGTCCCCCTGGCTGATTCCCGCTGCCCCAAGCGGTGGTGGTGCCAGGGCTCGGTGTGTGGCCTCCACAGCCAGCCTCTGCGTTCAGTTCACACCCTGCCATTTTCCAGTAGCAGGACGTTGGGCAGTAGGTTTTGACCTGTGGGCTCCGCATCAGCCCCGAGGAGGAAGGCCTTCGACGAGCCAAGCGAGGAGTGCCTGTCTTGGCTCATGGGATGTGTTGAGAGGGCTGGAACCCACGCAGCCCTTTCTGGAGGTACATATCCAGCGCGGCTCCTGGCTCCCCACTCGCTCTGTAGCTCCTGCCCGCTGTCCGCCCACAGGGCCAGCCCATCCCCTCTGTGAGAGTCTGGAAGCGCAGGGCAGAGCCCGCCCTTTCCTGCTCCCTCTGCCCCTGAAGCCTCCCCTGGACCCACGGGCTTGTACCAGCCTCCACAGGACTCAGCGTGTCCCTGGGGGGGGGGTCACAACTCAGCAGGGGACACTCACCCCTTGGCACCACCTGGGGTCTCGCCCCCTGTCCCTGCCCTGCCCTGGGTCCCGTGCAGCTCCTTCCCCAAGGCTCCTGTGAAGCCCAGCCCCTTCCTGAGGCAGGGACTCCAGCCACGGCGGGAGCCGCCTCCTTGGTCCCAGCCCGGCAGGAGAAGATGTGTCTCAGCCTCAGGCTGGGGGCCGCCTGGGCTCTTCCTGCCCGGCCCCCACCCCGTGGTGCCCTCTTCTCAGGCCAAACATGCCCCATGAGCTCGAGGTTCCCCTTCCATTCCCCCCAGTGTGAGCCCAGGCTGCCACCCATTCTGCGGGCCGTCTTTTAGAGATGGGTGATATTTATTTAGGTGGCTCGAGGACAATTTCCACTGGAGAAGAGGTGACATCTCAGGAAGGCTGGGGACAGTCCTTGGGGACAAGGGCCTCATTATCCCCCAAGGAGCGTTTTAGTTGACATCTGGAACCTTCCTCTGGTGCTGGTGTGGAGGGAGGAGCTGGTAACCCACCAAGGCCTGCTCTCCCTCCAAGGCCTGCTCCTCCTCCTCTGCCCCTTCCTCTGGGGACCTGGTGCCACCATCCAACCCATTTTCAACCCATTCTCCCACTGTCATACTAAGTCTCCTCCTCCCTTGTGCCTCACATCCTGTGGTCGGGGGACCCCTGTGTCTGTCCCTCCATCAGTCGCCTAACCACGTGGACCAAGTCCAGCACCGTGCTGGGCACTGACCCCTCCAATCTAGACCAATCGCAATGGAAGACGGTGGGAGTGCCGGAGGAGGCTCCAGGCCTGGGGTTCCCTCCCCAGCACTGTTTAAAAAAAAAAAAGTCACAGGTGTCATTCCTGGAGCCCTGTGGCCGGCAGCGCTTGAAATCTTGTCTGTCCCTGGACTGTGGTAGGTCCAGGGGGTTCTGAGGGAGGGCGCAGTCTTCCCTGCTTCACTGGGTGGGCTCAGCTGTCCCCACGGGCTGCTCCAGCTCCGGCATCCCCTGGGCCAGGATTAAATGTTCATCTGGGACGGGGTCTGCAGAAAGCGTCTCTGGTTGCAGCCGGAGGCGGCTCACCCTGGAAGCTCAGCGGAATGAGGCAGGGGCCGCTTGGCAGTCGGTGTCTGAGCCTTCACCAGGGAGAGATGACAATTTAGGCTGCATCGGGAGCGATCGCTTTCTTGTTCTATTGCCAGAAGAACGCCATGGGGTAGGGGGTCTGGAGACAGAAATCCAGGCTGCGTCGGCTGGAAAACTTGTTTTTTATTTATGAGACTGATTTGTATATGTTAAGGGGCCAATTGCTAGAAATTGGTCCATTTGCAAATTGGCAGACAAAGAAAAATCTTGATTTAGGACTAAAAGCAACGAAGCTAAGGCAATAATAAAGAGAATCACTTTCATTAAGTTGAAAAAGCAGGCGCCTACTCAAGCTTTTTTTTTTTTTTTTCCCTTCTGAAATTCTTCTCTCATTATGAAAGAGTTTGGGGTAATTTACAGAGACATAATATGATAGGATAAGAATAAAGAGGTTAAGAAACCAGAGAGAAGGGAAAATAAGGGCAGAATAATAGAACAAAGCCAGAGAAGAGATGATTCATGGAAATATACAGAAACTCTAGGGGACAGATATGATGCTCTAGAGGATATTAAAATTGTTAATTTTTAAAAGATTAAAAATGAGCTGCAGCACACAAATACGTGAAGGGGTAAGTCTCAAGTGCACAGCTCAGCTTGGATTTTTTACCAGGTGACCAGCACCGATGAAGATCAGGACCCTTGCACGTGCTGTCACTGTCCCCCCCCTCCCGTCAGTACCACACAGAGCTCACAGGATCTGGACCTTTCCCACCGTTCATTCACTTGCCGTCCTTGAAGCTTCAAGAAAATGGAACTGTGCAGAAAACGCCCTTTCATGCCTGGCTCGTGTCCCTCGCTGGAGCCGGGAGACCCGTGGTGGCACCAGCGGGCCGCTCTGCTCCCAGTCACCACTGCGTGGTCTTCTCTCACGCCCCGGAGGAGGGCGGTGGGCTAGGTAGCTCTGCGTGGCTGTGAGCAGCACAGGCCACGAGCAACGTAGAGGGGGCGTCACTCTGGGCTCGTGGTCTCGAGGTTGTGGTCTCCGGGGCCGGCTCCATGGCTCTGGGCCTGGCCGAGGCAGCAGGCCACGGTGGAGGGAGTGGCACAGGAGGGTGGGAGGAGGGTGGGAGGGAGCGAGACAGAAGGGGTGCGGAGGCTGTGGACCAGAGAGCCCCTGCCAGGCGCCCCCCGCCCCGGGACTCACCTTCTCCAACAGGCCCCACCAGGGTCAGCTTCCAGTGGATCGACCCTCCGACAAGGTCAGAGTCCTCATGACCCCACGGCCACCTGAGAGCCCCACCGGAACCTCGCGGCTCGGGGACTGTGCTAACCACAGCAAGACTCGGGGACACTGCAGACCCCACCGCAACCACTGGGGATGGCCATGTGGGTCATTTCTTGCTGCTGCCTGAAGCCATCCGCGTGGAGCAACGACGCCGCGGGAGAAAACTCGGAGGCAGGATGAAAACGAAAAAGGTCTTTTCTTCTTCTTCTCTCTCCCGGGTTCAGCAACCTCTCCAACTCTAACCGCTCTGACTCCTTTCAACCACAACCTTCTTCTTCTTCCAATCCCTCTAACCAACCTCACCCGGTTATGTACATTTAGCTTAGACAAGGACAAGCGCTCACAGCTCGAGCTTACAGGTGCGTCACGCAGTGTTCACGGGCATGCAAAGATTCTTTGAATATGCATTAATATCAGGTGGAACTTGAACATCTTTTATGGCCCTCAGCTAACCGCAATCTTTAGCTATCTCCTTGATTAGGGCTCCTTCAATTTCTACCTATGGCTGTTATGCAAAAGGCTGCCATGGACATTCTTGGACCCTGGCCCCGGGGGGGACCACGCACTCATGTCAGCTGGGTTCGTGCCCAGAGCTGGCCTGCGGGGTCCACGCTCGGTGCTAGTGTAAACGGCGCGCATTCCTCCTCAGCCAGGGCTCCCTCCTAACTCCCCCAGCAGCATGGAACAGCATGGGACAGCGTGGGACAGCATGGGACAGCTCCTGTCGCTCACACATCCTCGTCACCCCGGGCGCTGTCAGCCTTTGCCTAGCCACGCCGCAGACTGGTGTCGCCCAGAGACGTCCGCTCCGCAGAGGCCTCCTCCCTTCTTTGGAACAAGGCACTGATTTCCCATGTGGCCCACCTGCACAAGCCGCCGGGGGCCACCTGGACCGGGCCGTGGTCATCAATGCATCCCTTCCCTTGGCTCGCGGGAGCTGCTCAGGGCTGACCAGTGCGGGGAGAGTGAACCTGCCCGCGTCTCGCTGGACTCGGGTGCCGCGCGCGTCAGCACGAAGGAGTGAACCAAGAGGACAGAGCAGAGCCCTGGAGACCCCGCGTGGGCTCTGACTGCCGCTGGCTGGAACTACGCCCACCCTGCGGGGCACTTGCCCCGTGTGCTTCAGACGGGTCAGATCAGGTTTTCAGTGATTTGTGCCCTAAAGAGTCCCGTTCAATGCCTGCGAGTCCTCCAGCCCCACGTGCACATGGTGGGGAACACAGCTCGGGCATGCCCTGTGACTCCTGTCCACCCTCAGAGCCTTCGCAGGGGCCACGCCCTCCCTGTGGCTGGATCATCCCATTCCTGTAGGCCTCCTCTTAGACGTCCTCTCGGGCATGACGCCTCGGGGACCATTCTTTCAGTTTATTTTGTTTATTGCTTCTTGCTGGACTCCCCTAGCTGTCCCTGATTTCCATGAGGTCGGGGTAAACTCTGACTTGTTCTCACAGGAAACCCCGCATCCAGCAGAACCTGGGTTCATCAAAGGCTCTCAATCACGGCTGTGGAATGCACGGACGAACGCGTCCTAGCCTCGGTCTGGGCGCCCCTGACCTGGCACCGGAGGGCGCAGAACCAGCCCCCCTGCCGGAGGCAGAGTCCGAGACTCAGACTGGGGAGAAGAAGGAGGAGCGGGTTGGGACGAGGAGACGGTCAGGAGGTTGGGTTACGAAGGGGTTTGGGCCCGTGCCTGCCGGGAGCTCTGGGAAAGCGCCCAGGCAGGCCCGCAGGGAGAGGGACCTGGGCTACCCACACCCCGACCTCCCTGAGCCACCACCGACCAAGGGCCCGTCCCGGGAGGCGGGAGGCGTGGATTCATAGCCCCCTTCCCCCCCGTGGTGGTCAGAGAGCGCGTCCGGGGAGCGCACAGGTGGCGCTGGGCAGTGGGACAGCGTGCTGTGACGTGGTGGGTGTGAAGGGCTGCAGGGGTGACGTCACTGCAGCGGCCCGCCTGGCTGGGCTTCTTCCCACTCCCCGCGTCCTGAGGGAGCCCCGTGAGGGACAGGAACCTCTCCCACCCAGGCTGAATGCGCGGCCTCCTTCGCGGCTGCGGGTGAAGAGCACTGGTGTCACCCGTCACCTGGGGCTGGGGCGGGAAGCCCCCCGGCAGGTGTGCTGCCGGGCACAGGCCAGAGGGCCACTGCACGCGGCCAGGCGTCTGGCCACCGCGGCTGTGCGCGGCAGCAGCTCTCCAACCCCCCAAGGCCGATACCCTACTTCTTTCCCTCGGGTTCTGGGGTGCAAAATGGCTCCATGCAGCAAGACTGAAGTGAGCACCCTTCACCCCAGACCACGTCACCTCCAGGCTCTGGACACTGTGCTCCCCGGCCCCCGGGGTCTAGCCTGGTGGTGGAGTGCTGGCCTGGCTTCCATCGCTAGCACCACGACAAAGCTGTGCTTCCTGAGGACACACCTTCCCTCTCTGTGCACCGGGCTGGCGGCCAAGAGAGGCCCTCCCGTCTCCGAGAAGTCCTGAGCCAACAGATGAGTAGCCGCTTCCCCAAGCCAGCCCTGGAGAAGGCCTTTGCAGTTTAACTTCAAACAGCCCCTGGTTGAGTGCCCGGCAGCCACGGGCCAGACTGACGCCCAGGGACCCTGACTCGGCTAACTGTTGGGTCCCAGCAGAAGATGGTTTAAAACACCTGGGGACTTCTCCATAGCCACGGAGGATACAATCACCATGACTCATTCATGGCTCAAGCCCTTCCCAGGCCTCAAAGCCATTTTACATCAGCTTCTCCTTTGATCCTTGAAACCATCCCTACTGTGCACAGGCTTCCTTGTATCCACTTTAACAGCAATCAAGGGAGGCACAGAGAGGGAGAGCAACTCATCGAGCGTCACACAGCAAGACCAGAACGGGGATCCTGCCTGCTGACGTCACGTGGGGGCACTTTCCCCAGCACAGCCCGCTGCACCCCAGTATCAACGCTGAAGTCCTGAAGGGAGGCCACGCCAGTCCCTTCCTGCCTTTTAAAGAGACCGCTCTTCTTGTCCCCACCCCCTTCTTCTTTAGTAAGTAGAACCATTAGTTTTTATTGACGGGACTAATGCTTTTCATTTAGGGCCAATTACAATAGGAAGGGAGACGCTTAAGGGTAACTGGGTGATGAAAGGCCCCATCAGGGAACAAGCTCAGGAGCTGCTGTTTCCCATTTGTAATGCTGGTTCCACATGCGAGTCATATTTAAGCCATAAACGGTGGCGCCCAGGGAGCCCTCGCGGATCGCCTTGAGAAACCCAATACTTTTATCAAATCGCCAGATGGCCCCGTATTAGAGGAGCCATTTATTTTATTTTTTCCCTTCGGAGTTGCCCAGCTTCTCAGAAGCCGGCTCTACCTAACCCGTGGACCTTCCAGTAGCATCTCCGCTCCTGCTTGAAATAATTGCCCTGTAGGTTTTATTGGCGCCCCAGAGGCTGCTTGTAAACTCTTGCTCATTTCTTTTCTTTTCCATTTTGTTCAGTTGGTGGAGACAATGAATATGCACTCAGTGTCTTCCCAGCCCACGAGGGGCCCTCTCTTTCATCTGTCTACGATTATTTGGTCCCTGCTGGATGGTCAGATGAGCCCATTTCACAGGTGAGAACACGGAGGCCGGCAGTGGCCACCAGTTTGCCCCAGCCCAGAAGCCGCAGAGGAGGGATGCCAACCAGGGCTTCTACCTCTTTTCAGGGCTGCAAATAATTTGGAACCTACCCTGAAAAATCCCTATTAGCCTGATATATTGTATATTTACATAGTATTTTCCCCCCTTTACACCAGAAACTTGGCAAGGCCTGTGATTACGTAGCGGATCCCCAGATGATTATGGTGTCTGGGCTCCGTGGAAGCTTTTGGCATTTGTGGCTGCCTTTTTTTTTTTCTTCCCCCCCTTAAAGTTTGTGAAAGTAAACTGGCGCTTGCCCTAAGGGGCCTGGGCGGATGGGGGCGGGCGGTGGGCTGGGAGCTGCAGCGTGGCTGGGGTCTGGGAGGGAGGGGACGTCAACAGAGACTCATCAGCAGAAAGTTGGCCCAGGACAGATGAGGGGGGTGGGCGGGAAGGGAAGGCTCAGGGGCGGGTGGAACACGAGGGAGGAAGGGGGGATCTGCTTGGAGTCCTTCTAGTCCTGTGGACGGAGTGACTCCAGGAGGCGGGGAGTCCAGAGGGCAGGGGGTCCCCGTGCCTCCTGCTTGCACAGGACCCCCAAGGGCGGGGACAGAGTCCTCACGCGCTGTGATGAGCGGAGCCCAAGCCAAGTCCAGGGACTGCAGCGCCAGATGCGCTGATCTCTCAAGGAGCCCGGGTTCTAATTTCTTTTTTCTCAAATTTATTTTTTATTCTAAGTTGTTAGAAATGACAGCAGAATTTATTACATTTCATATTCTACTTATAGTGCACATTTTTACATATCTCTGGTTGTAGACGAAGTATATTGACACCATTCGTGACTTCAAGAACCTCACAAAAATTTTTAAGTAATTTTACTTTAGAAAAAGAAAACATCATGGAGGGGGGGTAGGGGAGGAGGCCAGTGGTGCAGCCTGTAATCCCAGTGGCTCGGGAGGCTGAGGCAGGAGGATCCCAAGTTCAAAGCCAGCCTCAGCAACTTAGTAAGACCCTAAGCAACTCAGCGGGACCCTGTCTCTAAATAAAATATTAAAAAGGGGGAAAAAAGAAAAAAAAGAGCAGGGGCTCCGGAGCTGTGGTGGGAGATAACAGGACAAAGTCACTCGGGCGCGCTCCGGGCGGTCAGAGCAGCCCTGGCCATCCAGACACTGCAGGGCAGTGCTCCTCTCGGTGCAGGGATGAGAAGGTCGAGTCCCCAGCCACGGAGGCTGGGATGCCAGCCCAACGTGAGGTGCCAGAGCCCTGCCACCAGGGCACAGAGCTGCCCCTGGTAGAGGCAGGCGATGGAGAGGGCCACGCCAGGCCAGCGGGGCAAGGCACAGCCCTGCTGTCCAACAGGGCAGGGGGCCTGCTGGGTGGCCGAGGAGTGGGAAGGGCCCCGCGGAGCCGGAGGCCCGCCTGCACCCCGTGTTAGGGGACCTGAGCGGACGTGGTGAGACGGAAGCAGGGAGGGCGGGGTGGCGGGGGCGGAGCGAGGAGGAGAGCCTGGGCACCCTGCCTGCCCCCAGCCTGCTGGGGGTGAGCTCGCCTTTCCCGTTGGCAGGGACAATGGGCACGGCACGGGCAGGGGAGACGCGCGCCGTGTCTGCCTCTTCCTCGCCCCCGTGCACAGGGCTCCCGTGGGCCCCGCGGACCAGAACAAGGACGGGAATCCTGGGGAGATGAGACTCAAGTCCAAGGTGCGCTGCCTCCCTGACTGGAGGGGCCAGGGGGCCAGGGCGCGCGCGCAGCCCCCAAAGCTGCACCCTCAGGTCCACTGGAGCTTGCCTCAGTGCTGAAAGAGGACATGGCATTCCAGGAAATGCCCCCAGCCGTCACCTTGCTTTCTCACGTGGCTTCCCAGTGTGGGCAGGAGAGGGAGGAGGCAGCCCGAGGGGTTCTTTCCCTCAGTCCCTCCCGGGGCTGGGGCAGGGCAGGGCACGCGCGTCCAGGAGGGAACTCCCATCAGCTGTGCCACTCGAGCCGGTCCCACTGCTCTGGTAGGAAGGGCCGCCGGCGTGGGCACACACCAGGTGCCAGTGTGCAGTTCCTGCGATCTCCCCGTGAGTTCAGTGCTCTTACAGGTGCGTTTAAAGCGGGCACCACACACTGCGAAGGCGAGCCGCGCGATTCAAGCCCACGATGTGGAGTTTGATTTTAAAACCCAGAACGTCATTCAGTAGCCCTCGTCCGCACGGCGAGCGGGAAGGCTTCAGGCTCAGTGCCCTGGCTGGCACCCTGGCCCTGGCCCGGCTTCAGCAGCTGCTCACTTTTGAGTCATTCCTTGTCTGCGGGGTGACAGATCTCTAAGCCCTGGGCCTCCCTCCCCCGTTGTTAAAATGAAAGGAGGAAAGTGGGCGGGAACGGGGCAGACAGGTCGGGCAGATCTGGGGCTGGAATCCTGCCTCTGCCAGCTCATCGCGGTGGCCTGGGATCTGTCATTTAATCTCTGGGCACTTTGACGTCTTCATCTAAAAGAGCACGACAATGCTAACCTTGCTAGGTGACTGTGGGCACGTGACAGGGGAGGGCGCAGGGTCTGGAAGCGTGCTGTCTTGGTTCAGCTCAGTTTCTTCTCCTTGAAAACGAGAGCGGTGACACTCACGGACCAGGCTTAGCCCTGCAGCCGGCAAAATAGTAAGTGGCTGCTCTGGTTTTCAGTGGTCACTAAGGTGCACTGTGGGTGTACAGCGGCGGGTCACCCTCCGTTTTACCTGCCACCTTCATCTCTTGACTACCCTGCTGCCGGAAAGACACCTTCCCAAAACACGCGGTTTCCAGAGGCAGTCTTTGCCCACCTGGCTCCTCTTCTCCCTCCACTCTGATTGGTCCCAGAGCGTCCCATGACCAAGCCTGGCCAATCAGTGTCCTCCACCAGGTTTTCTTAAATTGCACCCTGGGCCTTTTTCTCCCTCGTGGTCTCCAATTCAAGAGGCAAAGCTGGGGGGGGCGGGGCGTCAGAAGCTGAGTCTCCGGTCTTAGCGGAACTTTTCACAGTAGAATGGTGTGGGAGGCACAGACAAGAGGCAGAAAGGGAGCCCCTGCCCCCCATCCCAGCCCCTGGCCCTGCTCTAGCGCTCTGCCTGCGCAGGCCCAGAGCTTCCTCTCCCTGGGCTCCTATTGCTTATAACGCAGGGTGCTGCCAAATCCACCTAATAAAATGCCCCTTTTACCGCGAGCAAAACTATCAGGCAGCTTTCCACCCCTCCTGGAGGGTGCGTGGGATGGTGTGACCTGGAATCGAACCGGACTTTCTCCACTTCTGCCCGAGGGTGGGGTCTCCAGACGCTGCAGGCCTCTGCAGCCAGGAAGCCCATTTAGCATTAGTGCTAACCACGGCAGGCGGCGCTCTGGGGGTCTCAGCTCTGCGGGTCTCAGCTCTGCAGGTCCCAGCCAGCAAACCGGCTCTTCTCCACTACCATGGAGGGGAGTGTTGCCCCTCCTAATGGCGGGCACGGTCTTAATGGCGGGCTGTGCCCTCCAGTGTCGCAGCAGACCTTAGCAGCTCACTGCCCAAACCTTCTTTCAGGGTCCTTGTCTTGCACATTTGAAGAGTGAAATCCACATATAAGGATGCGTGAGCGTGGAAGAGGAGGATTTGTTCAAGTGGGAAGAAAGGAGAACTGGGGGTGAGCGGGGACCCAGTAGCGGGTTGCTACTCCAGTGTGCTAGTTGAGGGGTTTACATAGCTCTTTGGTCAAGGCTAGTGGTCCCAATTTATCCTGCTCAGGTTTTGGAAAGGTACCGGTGCTATTGGTCAGCCCCTGAGCAACTCTGGTGCCATCTCCATTGGGTCTGCCCCAGTTCTGGTGTCCTCCTGCTCATCAGGCCCAGGCCTGGCCTCTACAGGTGACAGGTCAGGGTGCCCGGGTTTGCCTGGCCTCTGGTCATGGTGCCTCGGGCCTGTGCGAGCGTGGAGGGCTTTCTCAGCCTCACCCATGCTGTGATGCTGTCTGCTCCCACCCGCCGGCTGCACCCCTGCTTCTCAGTGGGGATTGGTGAGCTGGGGACATGGCTTGTTCCATTATGCCACGACAGGAGGTCTGAAGGCTGAGACGCTGCGTGGATGGTCCTCAGTTAGCGAGAACCCTGTGTGTGCCTGGAGAGGTGCCCAGGCTGGCCCAGGGCACGCCACCCAGCCGTGATCCGGTTGGTGAGTTAAACACTGAGAGGATCTGCATGTGTGCACAGACTCATTCACCCCCTCATTGCTCTATGCCCCAGATGCTGTCCTGGGGTCAGGGGTCAGTGGTGATGAGCGTCACAAGGTCCCTGTCCCGAAGGAACTGACTCTAACACAGAATGATGAACCATCGTGACACACGTTCATCAGGCACTTTGAACTTAAAAAGTCACTTTCACAGTTGTTTCCTCAATCTGGCCCTCACAAGAGACCTGTGCAGCAAAGGCCACCCTCTCCATTGTACAGATAAGGGAGCTGAGACCACTGGGTAGCTCATGTGGAGTGACTCAAGCTTATCTCAGTAGTTACTCATTTAGTCTCTTGTGTGCTCCACTCACCAGGGCTGGCCCACGAGACAGAGGGGAGACTTGCTGAGAGAAACAGTAAGACTTTTTGCTTTTTAAAAACAGCAATCGTGGGCTGGTGTTGTGGCTCAAGTGGTAGAGCACTCGCCTAGCATGCATGAGGCACTGGGTTTGATCCTCAGCACCACATACAAATAAAATAAAGATATTCTGTCCACCTAAAACCGAAGAATAAATATCTGAAAGAAAAACAGCAATAGTGCCAGGCATGGTGGCGCACATCTGTAATCCTAGCAGCACAGGAGGCAGGAGGATTGCACGTTCAAAGCCAGCCTCAGCAACGGCAAGGTGCTAAGCAACTCAGGGAGACCCTGTCTCTAAATAAAATACAAAATAGGGATTGGGATGTGGCTCAGTGGTCCAGTGCCCCTGAGTTCAATCCCCAGTACCCCCCCCCAAAAAAAAAAAAGACAGCAATAGTGGTGTGCGTAAAATCTCTCCCCCAGTACTCCAACACATATGTGTGCCTACATCCTGCGTCTAGTCTTCAACTGCAGCTGTGATGTCTGGATCTAAAGCACCTTGTGACTGCTAGGCAGTAAGCAGGAGAATGCACAGCAGCAGGCTGGGACTAGCAGAGAAGATCAAGGACACCTGGAGTTTCTGTGTTACCCCTAAGCTGCCCGCTACAGGCTGCCTCTCACGAGAGACAACTCACGGTCCATACTGCCTCAACCAGTATTGGGTATTGTGTTACTTGCAGCCCAGTACCTTTATATCTGATCCAAACTCCTAGAATTTGAGAGCTGGGATGAGCTTTCGTGGCCTTCGGTCTCATCCTGAATTAGCAGCTCTGCTCCAGTCCTTATCAGCCCGGGAACTGCAAGTCTCTAACAGTCTGGGTCCGTTTCTTCTTCGCAGGTGTGATGCTGGCGATAGTGACTCTTCTGGTGGAGTTGGTAGAACTGGGTAAATTCATACCTCAAAAACGTTTAGACGACTTCAGTAAGCTTGGAGTAGACGGGAGCCGCTGGGCTGGATACCATGCATCTACAACAGGCCAAGAGCCAACGTCGTCCTTGACTGGGAAAGACGAAGCAGATGATTCCCGGCCAAGGTCAGAGGGAGAGGGTGATGCCATCACCACTCCCGCGTCGTGCTCTGCAGCCAGGTTTGGCTAGTGGGATGAAGGAAGAGGAACGAAGGGCATTCATACCAGAAAGGAAGAGCTGAAACTCCCACTGTCGTAGCCAACACCGTCATCCGTGGTGTCTACGCGGGAGCTGCCAGGCGAGAGCCAAGTTTGGGAAGTGTGAGGAGGTGGATCTGGAACGTCTCCAGCGACGTCGTGGTGGAGGCCTGGTCCCCAACGCAGCAGTGTCCAGGGTGGGGCTCTGGCCTCACCAGTGGATGAGTCCATGGAAGGCTGAAGAGGTGAGTGGGGCGTGGGGGGAATGGACACAGGGGGCATGGAGGAAGGAGGCCACTGGGGCGTGCTCTTGGGGACTATATCTTGTCCCTGGTCTCCTCCTCTTGCTCTCTCTTTGCTTCCCAGCTGCCACAAGCCAAGCAGCCTTGCTCCGCCATGCCATTCTGCCCCGTGTTCTGTCGCACCTCAGGCCCAAAGCACACGCTGAGACCTCTGATGCCAAAGTGAAGCACTCCTCCCCGGAGGTGTCGGCCAGGGTTGTGTTCACAGCAACGGAAAGTCACCTAACCGACACAGCAAGCTGTCAGGTCACAGACGAATATACGGCAATATATTACCTTCCTATAGAGTAGCAACGAGCAGCGGGACATTGAAATGACCAAGCAGTACTGCATATCAGCTGTCAGCAAAACCTTTTCTATGAAGGGCCAGGTAGTAAAATATGCAGCTGTGTGGCCCAATACGGTGTCTGTCACAGTCACTCAATTCTGCTGCACTAGGGCTGAAGCCCCTGCGGATAGACTCTAATGAGTGGGCATACCTGTGTTCTAATAAAAGTTTATTTTTCAAAAACAGGCAGTGGTGGGGCTGGGGTTGTGGCTCAGCGGTAGAGCGCTCGCCTAGCAGGTGCGTGGCCCAGGTTCGATCCTCAGCACCATTACAAATAAACGCATCGTGTACAGCTAAAGCAAATAAATAAAAATATTAAAAAACAAAACAGGCAGCGGACCTAATATGGCCAATTGTCCATGGTATGCCACCCCCTGGCATATGCAATAGCAAGCAAATATGACATTTCTGGGGATATATTTGGCAAAATATGTGCAAGACCTATCCATTAAAAACCACAACACGTTGTTAAGGGAAATGAAAGGAGAGAGAAATGAATGGGGGAAAGAGACTATGTTCATGAATTGGAAGACTCCGCATTGCTGGGGTGTCAGTTGTTCCCCAAATTTCAGTACAGATTCAGTGCAATTCCAGTAAAAAAAAAAATCCCAGGAAACATTTTTGTAAATGGTAAAAGTTGATTCTAAAATTCACACAGAACTGCAAAGGCTCTTGACTTGTTAAAACAACTGTTAAAAAAAGGTTGCGAGGTTTCGGTAGTTATGATAAAGATACTGCAATAAAAAAGAGTGTGTTATCAGCTTGAAATAGACTAACTGATGAAACAAACCCAAAGCAATAGAACGTAGAGTCTAGAAATAGACCATAATGGCCTGCATGTCGATGTCCCCAGAGCCCACATATTGGAGCTCAACCCCCCAATATGAAGGTATCTGGAGGTGGGGTACTTGGGAGGTCGTGAGTGGACCTTGGGCCATGGGGATGGTCTCCTCCTGGTGAGATCAGTGCCCTTCTAGGAAGAGGGGGACAGACAGGTCTCCTTTTTCTCTTCATGTGTGTCCACAAAGGGAAGGTGGTACGAATGCAGACAGGGAAAGGCTGTCTGTAAGCCAGGACAGGGCTCCTCATGAGTCCCTGAGCCTGCCGGCGCCTGGCTTTGACCTTTAAGCCTCCAGAAGTGTGAGAAAGAAATGTCTATTGTTCGGTCCACCCAGCCTATGGTGTCTGTTATAGTGGCCTGAACCATCGAAGGCATAGACCTCCCCGTGCTGCCTACGTGTGGTCAGCTGATTTTCAGCACAGGTGTAAAGACAACCCGGTTCACCAACTAGGGCTGGAAAGTTGTATTTACAGGTGCAAAAAATTTAACCTAGATTTCTTCCCTCCACCATGTAGAAGATTTGATTCAAAATGGGTCACAGGCTTCAATGTGAAACTGAAAATGAGAAAACATCATGGAAAACCTTTGTGGCCTCGATGTAGGCAAAACTTCTTAGTTACGACATTGAAAGCACAATTCACAAAGAATGAAGGGAGCCATGGCACTTCGTTGAAATGAACCACCTCTGTTCTTCATGACAGCCAAGACACTGGTGAGAGAGTGAAACGACCAGGAAGTGATGGAAGGTGCAGAAATAACAAGAGGCTAGAAGAAAATCTGAGAAAATAACAAGGTAGAAAAAATACAATAAGCAAAGAAACATGATGTATGATAACACAAAGATGGCCTTATATTAAATGCAAATAGGAAGAATCTTAATTCTTCTAACAAGACCATGTGATACTGTGACATGGTGACATTGTAACATTAAAAAAACAAAAACAAAAACAAAAACCTTCAGTGCTGGGATGTAGCTCAGTGGTCAAGTGTTTGCCTAGCATGGCCAAGGCCCTGTGTTGGATCCCCAGTACCACAAAAATAAAAATAAATTTTTTCATTGAAAAAACAGCCACAAGGTTTTCAGCTCAATTTTATCAGGAACCTAAAACACCTCTAGAAAATAAAGCCATATATATATATGTAAAAAAAAAAAAAAAAGAAAAGAAAAGATCAGGAAGTGATTGAGAGAAAATATTTGCAAATCACATATTGGCAAGGGTCATGAATCCCGAACACATAAAGAACTCTTCAAATTCAGTGATAAGAAAATGACTTAAAAATTGGGCAAAATATTTGAAGAGACACTCCATCAAAGAAAATATTCAGATGGAAAACAAGCATATTGAAAGAGGCTTCCCATTATTTAATCATTAAAGAAACACAAATAAACCGTAAGGAGCTGCTGCCACGCCCTGCCTGCAATGGCTAGAATTGAGAAGAAATCCCACACCGAGCGCTGGTGAGGACAGGAAGTAGCGGTGGCTGTCACACACTTCCGACGGGAAGATAGTGGGCACGGTTGCTCTGAAGACCCTTGTTTAAAAAGTTAGGCAAACGCCTACTGCTGTTTTGGGGACGAGTATTCCCCAGGGGCCATGTATAAAACTTTGTCCCCAAGGTGGTGGTGCTGGGGTCTTCAAGAGGCAGGGTCTAGTGGGACGTCCATAGGTCACCGGGAGTGCTGCCCTTGAGGGGACTGTGGGACCCCAGCCTGTCCTCTCTCTCTCTCTCTCTGTTTCCTGTCTCAAGAGCTATGTGAGCATTTACTACAAGATGTTATGCCCTCGCTGAAGGTCAAATGGGACTATATGATCTTGGACTTGATCCTCCAGAACTGTGAGCCAAAATAACCTTTTTTTCCTTGTAAATAGCCTGCATCAGGTATTTTGTTATAGTGATGTAAATCTAACTAATATACCTGCCATATTAGCCACTCAGTCTACTCCTGGGTACATCCAAGAGGATTAGGGCACACGTCTACACCAAGATTAGTATAGAAATACTCGTAGCAGCTTATTTGTCATTGCTGGAATTGAACACAACCCACGTGTGCATCAGCAGGAGAATGCTCCGACTGTGGTACATCCATAAATGGAATGCTGCTCAGTAACAGGAGCAATAGCCTTGTGCCACGTGGAAGGTGCCAGATTAACAATAGCATGTCGGTGTGGTCTCAGTGGGAGGAGCTAGATCAACAACAGCATGTAGGTGTGGTCTCAGTGGGAGGAGCTAGATCAACAACAGCATGTAGGTGTGGTCTCAGTGGGAGGAGCTAGATCAACAACAGCATGTAGGCGTGGTCTCAGTGGGAGGAGCTAGATCAACAACAGCATGTAGGCGTGGTCTCAGTGGGAGGAGCTAGATCAACAACAGCATGTAGGCGTGGTCTCAGTGGGAGGAGCTAGATCAACAACAGCATGTAGGCGTGGTCTCAGTGGGAGGAGCTAGATCAACAACAGCATGTAGGCGTGGTCTCAGTGGGAGGAGCTAGATCAACAACAGCATGTAGGCGTGGTCTCAGTGGGAGGAGCTAGATCAACAACAGCATGTAGGCGTGGTCTCAGTGGGAGGAGCTAGATCAACAACAGCATGTAGGCGTGGTCTCAGTGGGAGGAGCTAGATCAACAACAGCATGTAGGCGTGGTCTCAGTGGGAAGAGCTAGATCAACAACAGCGTGTAGGCGTGGTCTCATCCATGTAGAACTTTAGGAGGCGTCTACTCATCCATGGCGACACAAAGCAGATGCGTGGTTGCTTGAGTTGGGGGAGGGGAGAGGAAGCCAGGTTGGAACCACACTAAGCACAGTGACAGTCGAGGGTCCCTGGTGCGCCCTCTGGGGCCCACAGGCAGAAAGTGATTTCACTGTGCACCACCCTGGCCATTCCTACACAAATCACTTCCAAATTCCCTTCAGATTGAAAAAGAAAAAAAAAAAAAAAAAAAGTCAATTGCAGACTCTCAAGCATGGCGGCAGGCCAGGAAGCAGGTGCTCGTTGCCACGTAGACTGTGGACACATGACACTGGTCCTGAGGACAGGGCCCACGCCCGTCCAGAGCTCAGGGAAGCAGTTGGAGGGGCTCACCTGGGTCTCCCCCTGGGTGGGCCCAACATGGACGGGAGCGGGCGGCTCACCGGGCTCTGCTCCCAGTGAGCCAGGAAGGACCGCCGGGGTCCACCCAGACGCTGCCTCCAGCGTGGGCGGGGGTTTCAAGTGGATCTGCTGCGGTGCCTTGGCACACGTGTGTCTGTGCACAGATGTGTGTGTCCTCAAGGCTAGGAATCCTGGGGGCCCACATCTGGACATATAAGCATTTGCTTCTTTTATAAAAAAAAATTACTAATTCATCTATTTTAATTAGGTGTCTATGACAGCAGAATGCACTTTGATTCGTTGCACACAGTTGCGGCACGACTTTTCATTTCTCTGGTTGTACACGATGCAGCGTCGCACCCTATGCAGTCACACATGTGCCTGGGGTGATGAGGTCCTCTCGTTCCCCATCTCTCCTGCCCCCAGGCCCCCGAGCACCTGCTCTGTCCTCCTAGGGAAAGCTGCGGCTGAACTCAGGGAGCCTCTTGTCCCCAGGGGTGTCTTTGCCTTGAGGACACACAAGCTTCTGCCCCAGGACGCCGGCCAGTGGACCTCCTCCCGGAGGCTGCCTCTTGGTTTTAATACCACATTTTAAAGACCACTTGCATGTCGTGCCAGCCCATTTTTTAGCCAGTATTTATCTCAGAAGATATTATAATTATGTCCAAATAACTCAATATAACATTTTCCCTGAATAAAATGATGAGTAGAAAAAGTCTCCAGTTACATTTCAAATAAAAGCCACCTACTGTCACATCCACATATGTCAGTGGAGGGACCGTGCCTCGTGGAAGACACTGACCCCAAAGAGGCCTTCCCCATTCTCCTCCCGTGACCCATCCTGGTGCTCCCCGAGTCTGCAGTCCTGTTCAGAGCGAGCCCTTGCTCCTGCCTGGTGCTGCCCAGCAGAAACCACAACAAGAAAAATGACTGTGGTGGGAGGAAGGACCTTGCTGCATAAGGAGTGCGTCAGTCAGCTATTGCTGCGTAACAAATCACCCCCAAATCCAGTGACTTCAGATAACGTGGGAGGAGGTTAGCTGATAGAGCTGGGATCTGCTAAGATGGAGAAGATACTGGAAATAACGGGCTGGGCATGGGCACTTCTGAGGCTGAGTCAAGGGCTGTTGAGTTCAGAGAGCTGCTAGACACCCAGACCAGGTGTCCAACAAGAAGTCGCACCATTGAGGCTGGCCTCAGTGGGGCGAGCAGGCCTGAGCCGAGTCAGGGAAGCATCCTGTGTTTAAAGCCATGGCTGGGATGCAATCAACCTGGAGGGAGCGTGGACAAGCTGGGGAGGTGCCGAGCACAGGTGAGACCAGCAGGTGGGTGCAGCGTGGGTGTGTCCACGGGCAGCGAGGAGCCACGGAACCAGAGCTGCCTCAGACTCAGGGTGGTGGCCAGGGGCTCTAAAACAGCCCAGACAAGCTGGGCACGGTGGCACACACCCGTAACCCCAGCCACTCGGGAGGCTGAGACAGGAGGACTGCATGGTTGATGCCAGCCTCAAAAACTTGGTGAGGCCTTCAGTAGCTTCGTGAGACCCCCCCAAAAGGGAATGAGGATGTAGCTCAGTGGTGAGGTGACCCTAGCTTCGATCCCCAGTATGATAGATAGATAGACAGACAGGTAGCTCAGATGTGTTTTCTTTTTTAAAAAAATCTTCGTTAGTGACCCAAAATCAAGCAATTTCACCCAGCAGCCTCTTTTTGAGCTTCTCTTGACAGACTTCGGAGCGGACCCAGCTGGTCAGCACAGGGGAAGAGACTCGCGTCCTCTCTCCTCCTGGAGGCGAGCTCCTCTCTACACGGGAGGTCTCCCCGGGGCTCGGTGCCTGTGTCCTGCGTGGCTGGGATTTTCCTCCACCCACGAAGAGGCTCCCACCCCCCAGTGCCTGGAGTGGATGCCTCAGGCACTTCCTGTCTCTCCCGCCTCTGTGGGGCCGCCTGTCCAGTCCGGGAGCGAGGTCCCTCAGCTTCCTGGCCTGTGACCGGAGGGACAAAACCCAAGTCCCAGGAGGAAGCGCAGCACGAGGCCCTTGGGTGACGGCAACTGTCCTCCCGCCTCCCTCACCAGGGCTCGTGCAGGGGGTCCCCGAGCCTGCGCCTTAGGCAGGAGCTGACTCAGTTCCTCACCAAGGGCCCAGCTGGTAGACCAGAAGGCTGGCTGACAGCCTGCTCCAATTTGTGACAGTCCCAGGACATTGAGAAGGAGGCCCTGGGAGAAGTCCCGGGCGGGCTTCCCGGGGGCTTCTGGGTGGTCAGGGAGCCCTGGTTTCTTCCTTCCCAGCCTCACTGGCCAGGCCACGAGAGCCTCCTTTCCTCCAGTCCCTGCTGCTCCCCGGGCCAGGGAAGGGCAGGGCTGGAAGAAGCCAGGGGACACCAGCTTGGAGCCATCTTGGTGTCCGACGCCATCCTCATCCTTAGTAAAGGGAGGACAGGAGGAGAACTGGCGGTGACTGGGGCCTTTCTGGGCTCTTAGTGGCATTTGAAGGCCGACATGGAAAGGCACAACACCCTCAGGACGACCTCAGGGCTCTGGTGCCCGTGACCAAGTGCTGCCACGTGGCGCCTGGAAACCTCTAGAAAGGGGGTGAAGGGGAGCAGAATCTCGGGGCAGGAGGGTTCAATCACCTCGTCTATATTCTGTTCGTGTTCAGCCCTGCCTCTCGTTAGAAAGGGTCTGAGACATCGCGCTGGACACGCTCAGTGCCGCGAGGAAAGGGGGCGCAGGGCGTTTGGGCACAACATGGGGACAGCAGTAGGCACATCAATGGGGCAGGGCTGGTTCTGGGGGGCACGCAGGGCCGCTGCGGATTCGCCATAGCCCCGCTGCAGAGAGGACCCTGGGCTTCCTCGTGGCCAAAGTGAAGGGGTAAACACCCTCGGGGAAAGAGTCGCAGGGTCCCAGAGACAGAAGGAACCTGGCTGGGGGGCAGGTCGCAGAGCCGCCCCCAGGGGTCCTGGGCTGCCGTGTCTAGGAGACGAGGTCCGTGGGAGGCGGAGGAGGTCTTGGATCTCAGAAGGCGGGGGGCCAGATTGGGCAACAGGCAGGGACAGGAGGCCTGGGCTTGTCCCTCGGTGCTGTGCTCTACCTCTGGCTGGTCTCTGGAGGGATGGTCCTAGTGACCAAGAGAAGGTGGCACCGGAGGAGGCAGGATCCCCAACCTCTAGAGGAGGCAGGAGCCCCAGCCTCTAGAGGAGGCAGGAGCCCCAGCCTCTTCACCCTGGTGTCCTCCTGATGTCCCCAGTGTCTGGGATTTTCTTGGTGGCTGAGGCCCCGGCCCTGCCAGTGTCGGCTGTGATGTCAAGTTGCCGAGGACACCTCTTGGACCCTCCGGCTGCTCTTCCAGCCCCCGCCCCGCCCTGGCCCGACCCCCTTGAGGTGCAGGCTCTTCCTGGTGAAGCGCCTCCCGCTCCCTCCAGCTCGGCCTTCCGTGGGTGCGACGCGAGCCCCTCCCTGGGGGTCACGGGGATGAGGGTGAGCTTGCGGTTAGCCACCTCCTCGCTGGCCGGTGTAGCCAGGTCCAGACTGGTCAGGGCTCCCCTGGCCAGGGAAGGTCCTCGTCCCTGCTGCACCATGACAAGCCCACATGGCCCACTCCTTGGTACTTGGTCTGATGAGGGTTCTCCTCCAGCCACGCGGTCCCCGGAGCTGCTCCGAGGACGGTCCTGCTGCGGCTTCCGAGCTGTCCCCGAGTCCCTTCATGACAGACCACCCCCGTGTGAGCATCGAGAAGCCTGGATGGGGGACAGGCACCCACTGACACCCACACTGGCTTGGCACATCCCGGCTCAGGCTGCGTTCGCCCTTCCCATTAGGACAGCCCCGGCCCCAGACAACAACTGGCCTGAGATCACGGCCCCGCCCCGCTCCCTGGGCCCTGCTCCTCGCAGCCCCCCTGAGGCTGCTCCTGCCCCGGAGCACGCTGGGCGTCTCCAGCCACTCCCATGGCTCACTCCGGGGGTGTGCCGGTGACACAGCAGCCCTCGCCCCCTTTTGGGAGAGGGAGAGGAGAAAAGCAAGCAAAGTCACTTGCGCGGAGAAACAGGACCCGATCAGCCCCCAAAGGCCATATTTTATTCGCACCGCTTCCCTCCAGTCTGTGGCCAGGCAGCGAGGAGTAATATATCAGCTCCGTGGGTTTAACCGGACAGCAGCATGAGCTTGTAATAAGGATGTGGTAATACACCACGAGGAGCTGTAGGCCCATAAAACTTGACCTTATAAATCTCCAAGTGCATCAATTCCATACAGCAGCCGCTGCCTGCACTGGAAGTCGCAGCCTTATAAAGAAGCCACGGTACCGGAACGCTCCCCCGCCCCCACTCCACCTCCCTTCTCTAAAACTCCCCGCGACACACTAATGGGGGCCCATTAGTAATTTCTTTTTAAAACAGGAATGCCACATCGAGACACCTAAGACCAACCTGGTTTGTGGGATCGGGGAGTAGGGTCCTAAGGGGTTACCTGAGCTCATTAAAAACTAAAATAAAATGTTCCCTGGTGCCTCCCCTCTCCCCTCCCCCTGCCTTTCTTCCGCCTCTTTGGGGGTTGAGGGTGCTGCCGCCCTCTTACTCCGCATCAGGCTCTGCACACTGCTGTGAAGGACTTGTCAGGCAGTGGGGGTTTTGTCCCAACCACCAACTTTGCTGTTCTAGGGCAAAAATGGCACAGGCACTACATTAACTAATAAAACTTTATTTACAATAATGGTGGGCTGGATTTGACCCCCAGGCCAGAGTTCGCCAGCGCCTGTTCTAAATGGTGCACCCGGTCCCCAAGTGTGTCTGCACTAGCAGCTTGCCTGAGTGCGGGCGGGTGGGCCCGCAGGACGCGGGCTGGCACCCGGGGTCTCTGGCGAGGGCTCTTAGGTCTGACAGCGTGTGGCCCCTGCACCATCTCTGGACCCCGGCAGAAAGGCACTGGGGGGCTCAGCAACTTCCCAAGTCCTACTAACTACTGTGAACAGAGGCAGGATTCAAGCCAGCAGCTCTGGGTTCAAGTGCCAAGGCGAAGGACAGGGCACTACGGCGACAGGCTTGCTCTGTTAGAGTCGCTGGTCCTGGTCCCTGGCTGTGTGGCCTTGGGCAAGTTACTAAACCTCTCTACGCTCATCTGCAGGACACCAAAGAGCCTTCCTGAAGGACTGTTGCAGGATCAAATAAACATGCGGAAGCTTCTTGGGAGACCCTAAAATGCTGAGTAAATGTTAGTCTATCTAATTTTCCCGAAGAGTCCAGGCAAACGACGGGACAGGCGTCTTTTCTGAATTAAGCAGCTCTAGGCTGGCATCTCCTTCTGCAGTCCTGATTTTGGCGCGAGGCTTCCGCAGGTGGAGCTGAATGTGAATTTGATTAAAGCCCCCAACCCGCAGCTCAAAGTGGCTGTGAGCTCCGCTGGCCCCCGCTGCCCAAAGGGAAGGGCTTTGAACCCAGGGAGCAGGCGGCGGGCGGCGCAGGGGCAGCTCCCTGCCGGCCCTTTAGCGAGGCTCCAGCCGCATGGGGTCCTATTTAGGGACGCCGGTTCCCCGTCTGGGCAGATGGCCTGCAGGAACGGGGCTCGCCGATCTGGTTTCAACTAATTCTATTAAACGAAAAGTTCTGTAGAGCAGATTCCTGCGCGAGCCTCTGTCCGCATGGCGATTTAATCGAGTAAATGAAAACACCCTCGCCCTGTGTCCTCGGCGCTTTCTGCGGTGGCCTCGCAGGGAACCTGGGGGCGCGGGGTGGAGAGGGGAAGTCTGGATTTGTAGGGCTTTGGCCCAGGGGTGCTGCTGGAAGCCCTGGGAACAGAGGCAGGGCTCCGAGGGTGACCAGGGGCCGCGGGCAGGAGCACTGGAGAAGGAACAAGGTCTAGCGTGCCAGGGCCACCCTGGCCACCCTCGAGACACAGATGGAGAAACTGAGGCCAGAGAGGGGACGTGGCTCCATCAGGGTCCCCCAGGGATGTGGTGCCAGCCAGAGGGACGGCTGCGGCAGGAGACCTGGGACCTGGAGGAATCTAGCAGGTCGCAGCTTCAGGGGTCCACAGGGGATCGTCACATCCTGGAAAAAGGGGATTGGCTTTTTCTCTTTTCCTCCCCAAGGAGCTTGGCGTCTTCCTGTGCTGGCCGCTGACGGCAGCCCTGCCTGGCCTGCCTGGGCGATTCAGGGGCTCTGTCTTCCCAGTAAGTCTGCAGAGGCGTGCTGTGACCGTCACACAGCTGTGTCGAGGACCAGAACCTTCTGTGCTGAGATCTCACCTTTTATAAGGCAGAGGGAGCAGAGCTGAGCGGTGGAGCCCAGCGCTGCCCTCCTGGTCCTCCCCTTGCGGTGGCTCCCAGGTCCCCTGGCCCCTGAAGCTGCGTGGTGCTCAGTGGGAGAGCACCGCACGTGGGGGGACACCAGCCCCACCGCAGGAGCCGCCGCAGACCTGCTGCCCCCGCGCTCCGACTCCGCTGTGTTCCGGTAAAGCCGCGGCGCCTGGCTGGCACCAGTGGGGCCTGGACTCCACTCCCGCCTGCCCTCTGCGTCTCCTTTCCCATTCCCTGAGATACTCGGGCTGGCACTAGGGTCACCCCCATCTCACGGATGAGGAAGCTGAAACTTGGAGCTGTGAGCCCCTTGGCCTACGAGCTTAATGCCACCCCTCGCTACGCTGGGTTCAAGAGGGGGGGCCTCGACTCGCACCCGGAGAAGACGTGGGTTTCTGTGCCCGTCGTTGAAGTCCGGTTCCTACCAAGTTGTCCTCGGGGTTGGTTGACAGCCAGGCTGCTGCGGTGACAAGGCTGTGACCAGGACTCACGGCCCGGGGAGGGCAGCGGTGCCCACAGGGGCAGGGTCCACGTGGGAAACTGGCCAGCCATGTTCTCCTCCGGCCCTGTCCTCCTCCTCGTTGCCAGGACAATGAGAAAGTGTTTGGCTGGCACCTCCAGGGTCCTCGAGAGGCGCTGTCCCCCCAGGCTGCCGCGCCCCCCCTGCCAGGGTTTAACAGGGACTTGCCCAACAAAACGGGCGCAGTGACCTTCTGCCACCCTCAGACACCAAAGGGCGCTTTGATCTTACTGATTGTCATTAAAGGGTCACCTGGGTCACCTGGACGGCCCACGGCCACCTTTCAACCTGCATTCAGTGACTCTCTGTAGTAGCAAAGGTGTCTTAAATCGCGTGTGTGGTTTTGTTTTGTGGTGCTGAGGGAGGAGCCCAGGCCTCGCACGTGCCAGGCAGGCTGGCTACGCCTGAGCCACGTTTGGTAGGAGCAGGCCCTCGTGTGCACGGAGCGGGGGTCTCTGCGCGGGCAGGTGGCATCCACGCTGGGGGCAGGCCTCTCTGGGCGGGTGTGCCCAGTCGCATGTGCACACACCCAGTTTCGTGCCCGGCAGCTTGGGGCCTGCTGAACCGGGGCACATCCGTAGGGAACAGGCTGGGACTTGTGATCTGCTGTGACCTTTTGGCACATGGAAAAAAACTACCTAGTAACAAAGCCAGTCACCAGAGTGACCGGGGCTCAGAGGACAGCCTCGTTCAAATCCATCCCGAGACAGGACCCACCTGCAGGTCAAGGGAGAAGACCGTGTCACTGCCCATGCTGCCCTGCAGCAGCAGCTGGAGGGGACAGAGGGCCATCCCACCAGGCAGAGGCACGCCGGGAGACTGGGCGAGAGAAGGTGTGAGAGAGGAGCTTTCCCCGCACCCGGGGAAGGGGCTTGACTTTGAGGTCCCTGAATGCTCTCTGGACGGTCCCTTTAGAAAGCCAGGGGACGAGACTCTGAGGGGCCTGCTTGGGCTGGAGAGGTGGGAAGTGACCCCGAGGGTGAATGATGGTGTGGACCCCCAGAGGATGAAAGCTGGAGGAAACCTAGCCCTAGATCACGGAGACCCGGGGAAAGCAGGTCTGCCTGGGGGCACGACTGCTCATCCTCGAACCGCCAAGGACAATGACCCTGAACGTGGGCGTTTGGTGAAGTCCTTCCCTGGAGACTTCTTTATGCCTGACTATCTCCAATGATCTCACGCGTGCACTGAGGAGGTTCCGAGGCAGCAGACGCAGACGGGCTTCCCAGCCAGAAAAACACACAATCGACTTTGAGCTGCTGCTTGTTCTCGAGCAAGTTCCTCCCCGTCTCTGAGCATCGGTGCCTCATCCCTGGCACAGGGGCTAGCATCTGAGATCTCAGTCTCAGCACAGAGGCAAGTGTTGACCGTGCCTTGGGGGAGGAGAGTGGCGGGAAGACAGGGTTTGTCCTTGCACCATACAGACAGGGCTGGACTCCGCCTAGGACTAAAGGAATTTTTGCGGTATGTAACCTTCACATCCTAGCCATGAATCTGCATGAACCGTCAGTCAGTCAAAAGGCACCGTTGTCCTTTGCTCCTGTAAGTGCTCCATTCAAATCTGTCTCTGGGCCAAAGCAGGCTGTGCATAACGCTGTTGGCTCCCGCACCAAGAAAACGGAAAATCCACCCTGTTGGTTGGTTTCAGCAAGCGCGCCCTGGTCCTGGTGGCGCAGCCCGCCTTGCCACGGTTAGCAGGGGCGGTCGCGGTCCTCCCCAAGGGCGGGGTGGTGGAGCCTGGGAGGGCAGCCCCCGCTGCTGCTCTCACCGGCTGCTGGGAGACGTGGCCAGCCCTGCAGAAGCGGGCAGGGGCCGATCCCTTCAGAGCACGCGTCCTCTATCGGGCCATCGGTCCCCTTGTAGGGAACAGCAGTGCTGGTTCTGCAGTCTGTCACTTGGGTGTCCACCATGTCCCCAGGACGAGCTCAGCAGGTGTCAGTGAAGTCAAGATCTTGCCTGCAAGTGCCTTCAGTGTATAGCTGCCCCCCTCAGTGCCGCCCACGTGCCCACTGCCCACGTCCTGGGCGTGGCTCTGTGGAAGGCCCTTGAGCGCTGCCCTGGCCCATCGGGGCCACCACGGAAGGCTGCAGATGATGCTTCCCAGAGCCGCCCCCGGGCCTCGCTCCCGGTGGGGACAGCTGTGGGGAGGTGGACGTGGAGGAAAGCGACCGGGGTGGCCTGGCTCTGCCGCTTTAAAGTTCTGCTTCTCGCTGCAGAGACGTTTCCTTCTGTCAAATCTCAAGCACGAAATTTACTCCACATACTTTCAGGGACTCGTGTTTTATCCGCTTTTAATTAACTCGTTTTGAAGCTTTCATACTTGCCCTCGAAATGTTTCGTTGGCATTTTGTCACCATTGTTGTCCTTGGGAAGGCCGCGGCACGCCGGGGGTCACCCAGCAACACGGCGTGGCATGTGAACACGCTTTTGTTCCTTTCTCCCCGACAGGCCTCGCCGGGGCCTCGCATCTACTGTTAAAATATCACAGAGGCCCACACGGGACGGCCGTGGCCCCCGGTGCTAGACTGTCTCTAATTGATTTAATTATTCATAATTGCTCAGCTGGGGCTACGCAGACTTGTGCGTGATTATGGTAAACGGGAGGGGCGGTGGCGATGGTGTGTCCCCTCCTGGTCAGCAGAGGGTCACGGAGGCACGGTAGTCCTCGTGTGGCCCGTGGAGTCACTCATCCAGCCCTGGGACAGGAGTGACACACTGGTGGGGGGTGGGCACAAACCTGCTAATACCGGGGGACGCAGGGGAGGCCGAGGATGCAGAAGCAGATTCCACCACAGGGAGACGAGATGTCATCAGCCCAAGGGTCTCTAATTGTCCCCAGACGCGTCTTCTTAATTAATTCAAGACTAGAAAACGATATGGGCCCTGTGAGCTCTGTGGGGCGGCTTCCGGGAGGCTGATGGCGGAGGCCATAAAAGCAGGGTGCCTTCTCAGTTCTTAAAGGTCCCCAGTCGTCCCCCCCGCCCTTGACCCAGCTCAAGCCGCCCGCCTCTCCCACTTGCTTCAGAGAGTGGCCTGGGTGGACTTTGTGACGGCCAGCCGTTCTGGCCATTGTAAGGCACTTGGCGTCCTTTCCCTGGCCTCTGCCTGTGTCGAGTTAGGAAAAGCCGAGAGGTTTGGCAGGAAGGGGGCGTTCGTCCCGTCCACAGCAGGGAACTGAGGTCCTGGGAGGCCGGGGACCAGGTGGGGACTCCTGCAGGGGAGAAGGGAGGACTGGATCCCAGGCCGGGGGCCCCTTGCCTCTGCCACTCGCCCCCTCCAAGAGAAGCTTCGGAGCCCCCCAGGACCTTGTGCCCTAGGGAAGGGTCACGGCCTCCAGCCTCCAAAGCAAGCAGACCCTTGGACAGGGGCAGGGGCGGGGGAGGAGGCAGCCTCCAGCCGCCAGGGTGCCCCTCGGGGACCCTTTCCCTAAGTCACAGCCCAGTAAACACTGGGGTGTGCGTCAACGAGTCCTGTGCTGTGCCGGGGAAGCCAAGGCTGGGGAGGCGGGTGCTGCCAAGGGGGGGGGCCAGGACCCCAAAGCAGCGGCACTGACGCCACCTCCGCTCCACCCCCCGCTACCCCTGGGTCTAGGTGGCCCTGCTGGACCTTCTCTACCAAAACCACAGAGAGGGTTCTTCCAACCCAGCGCGGGCTTCAGAGGGGTGGACGGGCAGCCGCAGCCTCAGACGGGAGCGCGGCGTGGGCAGGGATTTATGTGCACCGATTCTGACCAGAGACCCACGAGGGAGACTCACGGACGGACGGATGGCGCTGGGGCCCAAGAGAGAAGAGAGAGAGGAGAGAGCAGAAGAGAAAGGCAAGAAAGAAAACGGCTTCACCACTCCTGACAATGAGCGATTCTTCATGGAACAAAACTGTTACAATAGGCAGCCTTTGATCCTGCCGGCTCCTGTTGCCAATTGTATTTTGTCACCATTGGGCTGTCACCCGCGAGGGAGCACTTTTGAATTAAGCAGTCTGCAGCAATTTAGTCCTCGCTGGCTTTGAAGTGCCAACGTCAGTCAGGCCGGGGCTCACTTTTTTCATTAAAAATTTTTCAACTTCTCTAAGGGGGCTCTTTGCCTTTTTTTTTTTTTTTAAGCCTGCCGGGGCATTTAGATAAGTTGAGCCTCCAACCCGTGGCCCCGAGACATCAAAAGGCACTTGGCCCAGTAACGCTGGAGGCAGCCATCATTAAGCCCTAATGGAGTGCTTCATTAAGGTCGCTTCAAAGGCCCCGTTTACAGACTCGGAGATTGACTAATTTACACATTGTGGGAAAATTGCTACCAGCTCTGCCCACACCCCAGCGGGGGCACTGACGCCCTCTTTCTTTGAAAGGCGGGAACTGCAAATTGACCCTGTGATTGCAGAATGGTCTTTTCAAGGCAAAAACCTCGGCCAGGCAATGCCCCAAATTCTACAGCCGACCGCCTGAGCTCTCAGCGTCTGCTGCAGACCTCTGGTCCTGTGTGTCTGTCCAGAGGACAGACAGACAGCAGCCGGCGGCTCTGGAGCCAGACACTCCTCGCGTAGCTGGGTGCGAATCACAGCTCCGATCAGACCAGCAGGGAGACCGAGCAGCAAGTGACAGAACCTGTCTGCGCCTCAGTTTCCCTCACCTGAAAATGGGTATGATCGGCTGGGGTGCAAGGAGAGAGGCAGCGCGTGCTGGCCTTCTTACCTTAGCACAAAGCTGAGCCTCGGCCTGAGTCTGTAGCCCCTCTCCTCATGCTCTCGTTCTGAGATAACTATCCCCTGGGCCGTGTCTGCGCCCTGACGGCTCGGAGCCCATTGCTGCTGTGCGTGAGGCCGGGATGTTCTGAGAGCCCGCGAGGGAGGCTCGGGCAGCACCTGGTGGCGTCTGTCGGAGGACTTGCCCCTTGGTCACAGAGGTAACTTGGGAAGAGCGTCAGGAAGTGCCACACAGGTCCCCCCCGGAGCTGAAGAGTTCTTGGCCAGTGAAGGGATCTGGCCACTGGAGCCTGGGGAGAGCCTGAGCCCCTCTCAGGTCACTCGGCCCTGGCCTGCTGGGCCACGCCAGCCACAGTGCCTGCCCTCTCTGGTCAGCAGAATCCTCCCGAGCCTGAGAGGAGAGGGCAGGATGTACCCAACGCCCCCTCCAGCCTGGTGCCTGAGGTCCTCCCTGGTCTGTGGCATCAGCGTCACCGGGACACTGCGAGGGAGGCAGCGTCGGCCGCCCTGCCCTCCACATGAGCAGCGCATGCTCACAGGACCGGGGCACTCCCAAGGCTCGGGGCTCGGCTCTGCTCCTGCCCTGGCCCAGGAAGACCCAGTGACTGTGCGTCCCCACGGGGCCAGCCTGGGGACTTTGACCTGGGCAGTCCGGGTCTAGACTCACAGCCGGGTCCCTTGCCACGTCAGCTTTCTGTCACTTCTACTTCCCCAGGCCTTCTGGGAACTTGAGTGAGGGGAAGGAAGGAAAGGGAAGCTGTGGTCACCCACTGAGCACCTACTGCATGCCGGGCCCGCTGCTGGTGCCTCATGCCTGTCAGTGGTGAGGCCGTGGAGGTCCCAGCCCGGCCAGGGAGGTTAAGCGGCTTGCCCAAGGTCACACCGCCTACGGTGGCACTCTCCAAGGGTCCTGTGCCCCTGACGCTCCAGAAGCAGCCCAGGTGCGCTGTTTCTGGGATGCCCCCCCCCCCCGGGCTGGGAAGGAGGGGCCTGCCAGCCCCCGGGTGCAGTCCCGTCCCCTCCTCCACTTTCTATTTGCCAATCTTCCTAATTAAAGAAAAAAAAAATTCTAGGGTCACTTCCTCTGCTCAGCCTTTCACTTAAGAAGTTCCCATCCCAGCCCTGGGTTCCCAGCCCCGGGAGCACCCTGGCCACGGGCAAGATCGCAGCAAGCCACTTAGCAAACCGCAGCTTTCAGAGGCCTCGGCACATCTGCGTTTTATCAGCTTTTTCCGGATAGTATTACCCCGAGCAATTGTCTGCAGATCGGCCGACAGCTGAGACGCTCCAGCGCTGAGTTAGGAGAAAGGGCCGGAGATAAAGCCCAGCACATGTATCCCATCAAAGTAATGAAAGCCGCCTGCCGCCAGGCTGCCCGGCCGCCTCCTTCCGAGCTGCCCCGCCGCTCCGCAGGAAGGCTGATTAACCCTTGCTAGGTGAGGCGGGGAAGAAGAGCAGGGGTCATTCAATACCCAGGCTAATCACAGCCCCCAACAACTGGAGTGGGGGGCTCAGGGGAGGGGGCCCGGAAGGAACAGCCGCTGCAGAGGGCCACTCTGACCTCAGGATCAGCCCTGCTGCATTTCCTGTGGCAGGACTTGTGGGATGGGATTGGGGGTGGGGTGGGGTCTGCACAGCTCCCAGCACACGTGAGAGGGACACGGAAGGCGACCACGAAGGGGTGAGCGGGTGAAGAACTTGGTGCCCATGCGGCCCTGAGGACACGGCCTGGGTGTGCTGCCATCCCAGAGAAGCAGGCCAGTGCTGTGCCACGCACGAGCTTGGACTTTCCGTGGAGGTCACGTGTGCAGTGACCAGCGTTCACTGAGCCCCTCCTGCAGACAGGCCCCTCCTTCCCTGAGCTTCCTGTCCTGCTAGTGTCCTAGTGAGTTGTCCCCAGTCCCTGCTCGCGTGGCCAATGCCACTCAGCATCTGTGTCCTGCCTCTGTGGGTCAACTGCACTGGCATTCGGTGGAGACTCAGGGACGTGGGCTTGCCAGGCCTGCCCGCTCTCTGTGCTGCCAGTGTGCCCAGCTCCTCTCTGTGCTGCCAGCGTGCCCAGCTCCGAGGGACATTCCAGCCGTTGTCAGCTCTTCTGTGGGCGGAGACTCGCCTGCCCGTGGTGCGCTGGCCATCTCGCTCACTCTCGCCGGCCACTCAGGGCTCCCTGCCTTTCCACCCCGTGTGCGTGCGTGTGTGTGTGTGTATGTGTGTGTGTGTGTGTGTCTCCCGTCACATCTTCATTTTCTTTTTATTGATACTGGGGATGGGCGGGACCCAGGGCCTCCTGTAGGCTAAACAAGGCCTTAGACGCTGAGCTACAGCCCCAGCCTTTTTATTTTTTGAGACAGGGCCTCGCTAAGTTGCTGAGGCTGGACTTGAACTTGGGATCCTCCTGCCTCAGCCTCCTGAGCTGTTAGGAGCACGGGCGTGCGCCATCGCGCCCTGTTAGGGGGCCCTATTTTTGGATGCAGTCCAAACCATTCTTTTTTCCCATCTGCACTGTGCAGCTAGGGTTTTCGGAGTAAAATCGCTCCTTCCTCAGGTACAGAGACACCTTTTTATGTCTGCTTTGATCAGCTTTTAGCTAAGCCGTCACTCCCCCGGGGCCCTGAAGGAGGGCGGGGCACCTTTACGAAGGGGGGGGACAGCGCCCTCTGACGCTGGAGTCAGCAGGGGCCTCCGTGAGTTCTGGGGTTCTGGCCTGCACCCACGCCTCCGCCAGCCCTCGGGAAGGGGAGCACCACTTGAAGCCCGTTGCCCACCCTCTGCCCTCCCTACTTGCACAACCTCGAGCCGCCGGCCGTCCCTCTGCTTGGGATCAAATCACAATTAACAAAGAAAAGGAGACGGAGGTGATGGGACCAGCTGCAGGGACGCGTGTTCCAGCGATGGCTTCCTCCAGGGGCCGGGCGGTCCTGCGCCGCCAAGGACAGGGGCCGGCAGCGACCCACGTGGAGGCAGCGTCAGCGACGGGCCTCGAGTTGGTCCCGACGTGGCTCTGCCCTGCGACGTCCCGCACCCACCTTCGCTCCAGCCCTGGCAGCAGGCTGGTGCCCGGGCGCTGCCCACGGGGCCTCTGCCGGGGGTGCCTCTCCCCACTGAGTGGCCGTCTCCTCCCTCAAGGTCCAGCTCTGGCCCCCCCCCCCAGGTGGCTGAGATGTGGGCAGGCGGGTCCTTCACGTCGTGGGCAGAGTCTGGACAGCTGGATGTGTGCACGCCGTCGGCTCAGCTGTCCTGCCCTGGCACTCGAGGACACGTGCGCAGCTCCGCTGTGCTTCCTTGCACGCGCCACGAGTTCAGCCTCGATCAAACTGACACCACCCTGATGTGTCCGGAGGACTTTCGGTAGCATTGGGACCTCGTGTTGACTGAGGACGAAGGGCACCGTCTCTTAGCAGGGGCCTACTGAGCGCTGGACATCTCCTGCAGTGCTCAGAGCCACTGTCACTGAGCCATTTCACAGATGGGAAAACCGAGGCCCCAGCGGTGCAGTGGTAGACCCGGGTCATCGGCGGAGGGCGGGAGCTGGGATCTTGGTTCGGGCAGCCCTGCTCCAGAGCCTGGGAGCCAAGGCCCGCCGGGAGACTGGCTTCCAGAGGGTCTGGGTGCGTTGTTGGAGGAGGGGGAGGATGGGCGCTCTGTGAGGGGACCTGGGCCACGGAGGCGCCACCCCTCCTCACGGTGCCTTTCTTACCTCCTATCCCGGCCCTGAGGGTTCCCTATTAGTGAAGGGACAGGGCCGCGTTTACAAAGGGCTGGGCCTCAGAGGCCAGCCCCGGAACCCCCCCCGCCCCTCCTGCCGGCCCTCTGCTGGGGCTGCGGGTTCCTTCCTGGGTTCTACCAGGCACTGAGCAGGAGAGGGACAGGTGGGCCAAGTCCCAGTGTGGGTGTATAAGCAGCAATCTGGGGACGAGGGGTCGGACAGCTGACTACACTCAGTGCGAAATCTCGGGTTCTAAGAAGGGCTTAATTTGTAGGGCTGGCTGGAGGCAAAGACGACTTTGCCTCGGCCACTGTGACCCAAGTCTCACTAAAACCACTCGTGAAATTGTGCATTGGCCCAGCAGCGTCCCCGGGCTGGCGATGGCCGTCGCCCGGAGGGGCTTTTACCCGGGGAGGGCAGTGTGGTCGCTGGAACGGTCAGGTTTCTTCAACACGCCATGTTTGTTTTCCACCCTGTGGGTGCTGAGCCTTCCTTGAGCCAGACTGTACAGAGCTCGTAGCTCGGCCGTAAACTTGAACCCGTCAGGGAAGGAGCCATGAAAAACCCCATTGACGGAGCATCCGCCCCGGCACACCCCCCCGCCCAGGGAGGCCACGCGGATTATCACAGGAATCTGGAAGGTGGTTATTTTTGCAGGTGGGCTCTGGGAGGTGGGGTGCCATGCGCAGGGTCACAGAGCAGCTTGGGCTGAGATCAAAACCCAGCCCCCTCTGTGAGCCTAACACTGAATCCCTTCTGCTCCGCCCGGGGTTCCAACCAGGGCTGCCCGGCTCTGGGAGCTGCAAGGGCCCAGGCGGCTGCTCCCTGCTCCCTCTGGGCACAGCCAGCTGCTTGGATGCATGGGCAGTGCGTCCCGCGTGGCCGCCCTGCTGCATCTCACCAGTGCACGCAAAGATCCTTCCTGCCCTGGAGGGAAAATGGTTTGAAGGCATCACTGGGGCATGCGGTGAGGTCTGAATAAGGACTGTGGACTAGATCATACGTGACACTATGCCAATGTTGAGTCTCCTGACTTTCAGAACCGTGCTGTGTTTTCTTTCTTAAGAAATCCATGCAGAGGTCCCTGGGGGTCACCTCCATATCTCTTAGCCCCCAAAGATTGTCGCTTTAAACAGCAGCACCCCATTGTTCCTCACTGTGCTGTGAGCCCCGGGCTGGCGAGGCTCAGCTGGGCGGCCCTTCTGCTCCTTCGGCTGCTCACGTGGCCACATGCAGCCGACAGCCAGCATGTTCCAGTGGCCTCGTTCACACGCAGGAGTGACTGACCAGACCGGCCCCCCTCTCCACCCCACCCCCAGTCTACTGGGAGCTTCTTGACATGGTGCCTAGATCCGGGGGGCAAGCAGAAGCTGCCAGCTCTCTAAAAACCTGACCAGAGGACTGGCACGGTGCCATTTCCACCATGTTTTATTTGTCACCACAAGTCCTCGTTCCCCATTTTCCGGGCTGGGAAGTGGATGTCACATCTTGGTGACACATGTGGACAGGACGGGAGGATTGGTGGAGTCCAGGCGTGAAGGACACGATGCCAGATGCCAGCCACTCACTCCCACGGCAGTCCACAAGACTAGGAGCACGGGAGGGACTGGTGCAGGTGTGGCAGGGACTTAACGTGGCTGTGGTTGGCTGAAGGTGTGCAAATGACGTTTCAGACCATTCCCAAGATTTTCAGAAAGTTTGAAGTTATTTTAAAATAAAAGAAAAGCAAGCCTTGCTGCTTTCAGATGTGGGTTTTCTCAGTCAGGGAAGACTGAGTGGCCGCTGTGTGGGCGTGGGGCGCTTCTGCCTTGGTGGTGAGTCTCAGGTTCACTAGCACTTACTCTGCGGCTCTATCCACGTCACACCAGGTCGTCCCCATGCAATTTGGCGGGGGGAGGGGGAGAGCTCTTTTAGCCCATTTCAAGGACTAGGAGCCAAAGCAGGTGATGAAGGCACTTCTCAGGGGTACCGTGCTCCCAGGTGGCAATGCCAGGATCTGGAGCTGGGGGCTCTGAGCCCAGCCTGAGCCTCGTCTGCTTCCACCAGGCCCCGCGTGGCCTCTGTCACCGAAGCTCAGTGCACAGAAGGCAGAGCCACACGCTTCCCCCACAGGAGCCCTCTTTTAAAACAAAAGGGGGGAAATGCAGGAGCCCTGTTTGGGGAGATGGCTTAAATTGCGGTTGACTACGGGCTTTAGACATGTTTGGGCATTGGCGCCTTCCGTAGTCTCACGGGACTTGGCCCGGGATCTTGCGAGACTTGGCCGGAGATCTCGAGGGAATTGAGGGAGATTGCGGAGGAGGTCTGCGCCATTTTTGGAGGTTAGAGGAGCGTGGACGGCGTGTCGGGGTGTAGTTAGAGCCAGAGAGAAAAGTTATCAGAATGAAGGGCTGTTTGTTTCCAGTTCGTCTCTGAACTTCTTCCCGCGGCTTCTTTGCTCCAAGCGGCCATCGCTTCAGGCGACTACAGGGGCCCACAGTAGGGAGACCTCCCAGAAGTGACGATCTGCAGCCTTCGGGGGCCCCAGTACCTGGGGACCATCTCTGGGCACAGCTGCAGGAGCCCTGTTTGGGGATTGACTTGAATTGCAGTTGACTATGAGCCGTGGAGATTTGGCCATTGTCGCCACCCGTAGTCTCACGGGATTTGTTGCGGGATCTCGAGTGACTTGGCCGAGATTGCTGATCGGGTCAGCGCCATTTTAGGGTGTGCTTTTGGCGTGTGTTAGTCGTTATTAGAACCAGAGAGAAAAGTTATCAGAATAAAAAGCTGTTTGTCTCCAGTTTGCTTCTGAAGTTTTTCCCGCGGCTCCGTTGCTCCAAGCGCTTCAGGCAGCAACAGGTGGCGGCCCGTACGGGGAACTTCGGAGCGGACAGGTAAGAACTGAAAGGTCTCTAAAGATGGGTTCGAATATAACTGAATCCCAAGTGATAGAGGCTATGCAAAGACTCCTTGATATACCTGACTCTGTTCTCAGTGAGGAGTATATAGACAAAAGTGAAAGTGATCAAAAAAGTGTAGATTCCACTGGGCCAACTGAGACCAGTAAAGACAGTATTAGAAGAGACCCAAAAATGACAAAAATCCAAGCTATTAAAGCTATTCGGGAGTTATTGGCGAAAGCTGAAGGATACTTGCTCTCACTGGAACCTGGGCCTCAGGATATTGCTGTCAGTGAAATTAGCAGTGGTGAGGAATCTAGTAAAAGTGATCCTGAGAAAATGAGGAAAAAGAAATTAAAAAAGACCGAGAAAAAGGTCCGTCAGGCAGAGGAGTCACTTGTGTCCTCTACTCCCCCATGGGTGGAATCCATCACAGAAAATATGAAGGGTATTACTAGGCATTTGCATACCCTAGAAACAGAAATAAAAAGTCTTTCTGATCGCTTATGCGCTCTCGAGGACAACGCACAGATACATTGGGAACCACCAGCATTTGAAAAGAAAAATGGACAGAGTGTCCATCAGTCAGTAGATTTCAAAACAATAAAAAATCTCAAAGAGGCAGTAATGACTTATGGGCCCCAAGCTCCTTTCACGTTGAGTATGCTGGAGTCCCTTAACACCTTTAGCTTAACCCCCTCAGACTGGAAAAGTCTATGTAAAGCAACATTAAGCGGGGGGCAATTCTTGGTTTGGCGATCGCAATTCCAAGAACTTTGTATAGAAACGGCTAAAAGAAACGCGGCTGCAGGGTTTGAAAACTATAATATAGACATGCTCACAGGAGAAGGGCAATTCGCAGACTTACAGGCTCAAACAGATTATGACTCAGATATATATGCTCAGATAAACGCAGCTGCCTTAGAGGCATGGAAAACTGTACAAGGACCTGGGGATCTACAAGGTAGCTTGTCAAAAGTGATTCAAGGACCTAATGAGCCGTATGCCGACTTTGCTGATCGACTTTTGAGAACTGCAGGTAGTGTGTTTGCAGATGTTGACCAAGCTATGCCTTTAGTTGTTCAATTAGCTTATGAAAATGCAAATAAATGGTGCCAAGCAGCCATCAGGCCATGGAGAACTAAAAAGGATCTTTCCGTATATATACAACTATGTAAAGATATAAATGGCGCCTTTGTCACAGGAAATGTGATTGCAGCCTCAATGAGAGGTGCTTCCTCTCGAAATTTCACAAAGGCTAAACATAGACATTATAATCAATCAGGATATTCCAGGCAAAATTATCATAATCAATCAGGCAATTCTAGGCAAAATCCCAAAAGAGAAATAAGATCAAGCTCATACCGTGCCCCAGGCCGCTGCCCCAGGTGTAAAAAGGGAAATCATTGGGCCAATAAATGCTATTCAAAATTTGACATCCATGGAAATCCTTTGTTCAGGAATTCAAAAAACGGGGCACGGGGCCCAGTACCCCAGGGCCCACAAATGTACGGGGCATTGCAGAAGGAGTATCCTCAAGCATCCACTCAGATGCTTCCCCGACACAATCCCTACTACCCATCCACTCCCTCGCCAGAGGAACAAGAGGAAATGCAGGATTAGACCTCTGTTCCACCGCCCGAATAGTGTTAACACCTGAAATGGGGGTTCAACTGATTCCCACAGGAGTCAGGGGACCTCTTCCCTCAGGGACTGTAGGACTTATTATCGGGCGTAGTCCTAAAAGCTTATTAGGTTTGCAAGTGACCCCAGGTGTAATAAACTCAGACTACAAAGGGGAAATAAAAATAATGCTTAGCTCACCCCAAAGTGTAAGTTCTGTTAATCAAGGAGATAGAATTGCTCAGTTGCTTCTCCTTCCCAATTTACATAATTCATTTAAAATGGGTATGCCTCAAGAAGGGAACAATAGAGGATTTTGTTCCACTGACTCAAGTCCCATGGCTTGCTGGGTTCGAGACTGTTCAAGGAGGCCTATGTGTAAAATAAAAATCCAAGGAATAGAAATGGAGGGATTAATAGATACTGGAGCTGACTCTTCCATTATTAATTTACGCCAATGGCCCAAGCACTGGCCTCTGCAAAAAGCTTCAACCAGTTTAAGAGGCTTGGGATATAATAACCTCCCAGATAAAAGTGCAGTAATTTTAAAATGGGAGGATGATGAAGGCCATAAAGGAACATTTCAGCCTTATGTTTTTACCTAATCTACCGGTTACTTTATGGGGAAGAGATATTTTGCAACAAATGGGAGTACACCCTTGCAACCAAGCCTGCAGATGTTAAATGTGAAAACCTACAGGGTAATCTTAACCATAAAAGAACTCATTATCAAAAAGTACAGAGTAATCTTAACCCTAAAAGTAATCATTGTCATAAAGGAAAAAGATATTTTTTTTCGGGGCCACTGAGAAAATAATTTTGAAAATACCATGGCTTTCTGATAAGCCAGTGTGGGTCCCTCAGTGGCCCCTATCTAAAGAGAAATTACAAGCGGCCCACCAATTAGTTCAGGAACAATTAGAAGCAGGTCATATAGAACCTTCCACCTCTCCCTGGAATTCCCCCATATTTGTGATCAAGAAAAAGTCAGGAAAATGGCAATTGTTACATGATCTTAGACAAATCAATAAAACCATGCAAGTTATGGGGCCTACTCAACCTGGACTTCCTAGTCCCATAGCTATTCCAAAAAATTTCCATCTTATTACTCTTGATATAAAGGATTGCTTCTTTTCTATTCCCCTACATCCTCTGGATGCCCCCAGGTTTGCTTTTTCCGTTCCTTCTATGAACAATAATGGCCCTGATCAGAGATATCAATGGAAGGTTTTACCACAGGGAATGGCTAATAGCCCCACCATATGCCAAATATATGTGGACAAGGCTATCCAACCCATTAAAAATAAATATCCAAACCTCATGTGTCTACATTACATGGATGATATTTTATTGGCCCACCCTAATCAAAAAATCTTATTTAATATATTCAGTGATGTGGTAGAAAATTTAAAAAAATATGGATTATATATAGCAGAAGAAAAAGTTCAAACCAGATCTCCCATATTATATTTAGGATTTAAAATCATGGATACTTTTGTTAGACCCCCCAAAATTTTAATAAATAAAGAACATTTGACCACCCTCAATGATTTCCAAAAACTACTGGGAGACATTAATTGGCTTCGCCCTACACTAAATCTCACTACTGGCCAACTAAAACCTTTATTTGACATCCTTCGTGGAGATCCTGATCCATCTTCACCACGAACATTGACTCCTGATGCTAGGAAAGCTTTAAAGGTAGTAGAAAAAGCCATCGAAGGAGCTCATTGTGATAGATTTGATTTAACTCAACCGCTGATGTTGATTATTATTTCTTCACAATATACACCCACAGGAGTATTTTGGCAACAAGGGCCTTTATTATGGATACATTTGCCCGTCTCTCCTAAAAGTATAATTGAATCTTATACCTCCATGGTGGCTAAACTTATTCTTCAAGGACTTAAGACTTCTACTAAAATATTTGGCATTCACCCTGCTACTATTATTACTCCCTATTCATCATCACAGATTGAATACTTATGCTTCAATGATAATGATTGGGCTATAGCTAAATGCTCTACTTCTGCAAATTTTGATAATCATCTTCCTAAGTCCCCTATATTATCTTTTTGTATTAATCATCCTATTATATTTCCACAGGTAATAAAAAATCAACCTATTCCTAAGGCATTTAATGTATTTACAGATGGGTCCTCAAATGGTACTGCTACAGTAGTCACTAAAAAAGAAAATATGACTTACATAACTGCACACAAATCAGCTCAACTAGTGGAACTGGAAGCTGTGGTAAGAGCTCTGGAAAATTTTAGGGACAAGCCCGTAAACATTTTTTCAGATAGCCACTATATTGTACAAGCCGTCCCAAAATTAGAGTTAGCAGGACCAATAGCACCTCATACTCCAGCTTTTAAATTGTTTTATCAAATACAAAAACTTTTGTGGGCAAGAAAAGAACCTCTATTCGTAGGCCATATTAGAGCACATACTAATTTGCCTGGTCCCCTCCATGAAGGTAATCAAAAGGCTGATGAACTTACAAAAACAGTATTTATACTTTCAGCGCTACAACAAGCTACTTTATTTCATTCCCAGTTTCATGTCAACAGCACCACCTTGCAACGTAGGTTTAAAATCACAAAGGAGCAAGCCAGAACAATTGTAAAAGATTGTAAATCTTGTATGACACATTTGCCCAATCCTCATTTCGGAGTTAACCCTAGAGGATTAATGCCCAATCATTTGTGGCAGATGGATGTTACTCATGAGCCAAGTTTTGGAAAAATTGCGATTCATTCATGTGACCATAGATACATGCTCAGGCATGATTTTTGCTTCCTTACATTCTGGAGAAAAAGTTAAAGATGTTACATCTCATTGTTTGCAAGCTTTTGCTGCATTGGGCATCCCCAAAATGCTTAAAACAGATAATGGCCCCGCATATACGTCCTCATCTTTCAAACAGTTTTGCGCAAAATTCAATATATCCCATAAAACAGGCATCCCATACAATCCTCAGGGTCAGGGCATTATTGAAAGAGCAAACCGAACACTGAAAATTATGTTGTTAAAACAAAAAGAAGGAAATTGGAAAAGTCCTAAGGACAGATTGGCAGTTGCCCTGTTTACCTTAAATTTTTTAACTTTAGACTCTAATGGTTATTCTGCTGGAGACAGACATTGGAATCCACACCAACAACATAAACCTTTGGTTTACTGGAAGGATGTTCTTTCAGGTACATGGAAGGGTCCAGATCCAGTATTAATTTGGGGAAGAGGATCTGTTTGTGTTTTTCCAAAAGACGAATCCTCTCCAATATGGATACCATCTAGATTAATAAAACAGGTACCACATCAAAATGATCAAGATGAAGTTATTGAAGAATCAAGATTAATAAAAAAGGTACAAAATCAAGAGGACCAAGATGAAGGTATAGAATGATTCCCTCAAAAGAGTCCTTCAAAATATTTCACAACTTAAGTGTCATTCCTCCCGGCCGGGACGAGGAGATCTCTCTTTAGTGTGCACACAATTGTATTTTCTTTTTCTTTTCTTTTTATACATGTCTTTATGTCTATACATTTGTCTACATTTCATGTTAATGTGACGTCACAAATATATGTTTGTATGTTTGTTCGTCTGTTCAGTGTGACGTCACAAAGAACAAAGCGCTTATGAAAAAAAAAAAAAATATATATATATATATGGATCCAAATAACTTTAATTCATTTTAGGTTAAGAGTATTCAATTTAGGTAAATAATTTTATAAATGAAGGTACTTTCAATTTTGATTTATAGGTGTCCCTGGGACTTCTCGTTAGCAAACAATATGACTAGTGCTATATAACCTGATATTTTGGTGTTTTGACTTAAGATTGTTTATTTGTTATTAACTTCATTTGTTTAATAGCTCATTAATTTCAATTATCTCAACAGGTAAAAAATTGCTCTGTATACAGAGACTCAAGGGTTCCAGCTAACAAATTATTTCTCTCAAGTGCCTTTACCTTTTCTTTAATCTATCTTTAATGCAGTAATTTACCTCAGTCTTTCTTTGTTTTGTTCTAAATATGACATTTTTCCAACTTATGTTTGTAAAAGCTCAACCAGCGATGTATGTGAACAAAAATCAACTTTAATTTTCTAATCTAATTATTCTATTTTGTAGTTTGACAACTCGCCTCTTGACTCAGTGCTGCAATAGCACTGCCTTTCCTTTAATAATTGATGCTTGAGTTTCTAGGTAGCGGGCCCTGAAGATTTGCCGGTGGCATTGTCTAAACATAAAAAAGACGTCTGCTGCTCAAACATCAAACAACCTCACCAACAGTGTGGCCTCTGCTCTATATGCATGGGGCCTCCTACATCAACATGTTATAACAAATGGACATTTTGATCTTTCATTGTTTGGGACTTTACGGGACAATGCCTTGCGGGTATTTGTCTAGAGAATTCAGTGTGTTACTTGTTGGAACTTAGGGCAGCTGATTTGTTTAAACAATTTGATATGCTATGCAATTTGGCTCATCACCAAAAGGCTTGTTGCCTTAAAGCCGCAACATCTCCTCACAATTTGGACGGCTGTTAGTCATCATATATAGTCGATCCTAAAGGGCTCCATTGGATGGCTGGTTAGCCAATGACGGGTAAGATCCCCAGAGGGGGACAACCTAAGACAGGCACAGTTGCACGGGACAGTCTCATGTGGCCGACATATCAACCTAAGACAGGAGTCAAGGGCACAGCCTTGATTATCCGATGACGGGTAAGAATGTTGGTTGCACATAGACGTCCTAGAGCATTACCTCTTTTAAAACAAAAAGGGGGAAATGCAGGAGCCCTGTTTGGGGATTGACTTGAATTGCAGTTGACTATGAGCCGTGGAGATTTGGCCATTGTCGCCACCCGTAGTCTCACGGGATTGTTGCGGGATCTCGAGTGACTTGGCCGAGATTGCTGATCGGGTCAGCGCCATTTTAGGGTGTGTTTTTGGCGTGTGTTAGTCGTTATTAGAACCAGAGAGAAAAGTTATCAGAATAAAAAGCTGTTTGTCTCCAGTTTGCTTCTGAAGTTTTTCCCGCGGCTCCGTTGCTCCAAGCGCTTCAGGCAGCAACACACAGCCCCCCTCAAGGGGGTGGGGTTCTTGTCCCATCCCTTTCCTTTTTTGAAACATATGAAAAGACTGCATCTCGGCCACACCTCAGTTGTGCGCCCCGGGCAAGTGTCTTAGCCTGTCTGGGCTCTGCTTCCTTATCTGCAAACTGGGCACACCTTGACGGTGTCACCTCTCATCACACGCCTTGGCGTGCTCACTAAAGCACTTATCATGGTTCCTTGTGTAGTCTCAGAATAATTGCTATTTTATTGCCATTCTAATGATAGCCCTCATTGTCATCCCCATCGTCACTATAGTTAGTGACAATTACCATCATCATCATCACTAAGCCCGCCATCATTGTCACAGTAGCTACCGTCTTCATCAATAGTGACCATCATCAATACAAGTACCATCGCCGTCACTGGAGGAGCCACCATCAGTCACTCCAGGAACCATCATCGTCGTCATAGTTGCCATCATCCTCATCACTATGGGTAGTATAAATCATCACCATACCTACCGCCATTGTCACTCTAGTTATCATCGTCTCTGTGACCACCACCACCATTGTCACCATAGCTATCACTGTCATCACGGTGGCCACCACCATCGTCACTAAGACGACAACCGTCATCGTTGCCCTGGCTCTACTCTCATCAGTCGGTCTCAGCATCACCTTCATCACCATCACCAGCACTGTCCCCGCCGTGGCCATCGTCATCACCATCATTGCCACCAGATGGGCTGCTGGTGTCTCCCCGTGACAGAGCTCCCCTGGGAAGCCTGCTGGATGGTTTCAGGACTTGAAGTTGATTTTCTCTGGCTTGTGGTGGTTCAAACTACCACCCTGGCATTCTTTCCACTGTTTATTGTTTTAGAAAATCAACTAGAAAATTGCTTTCTTCCCAATATGGTTCTCAAACCCTCGGCATCAGGATTTTCCACTGGCATCTGGGAATGTGCTCACAGAAGCCCCGAAGGCAAGGTTCTTGCGGCTGGGCGCTGTGCCCAGGGGCCTCCTGGCAGCGCAGCCCGCATTGTCTGCTCCTGCCCTGCTCTGTCCAGCCAAGGGAGGCTTCCAGGCCACGCAAGCCAGCAGCACGGGGCTCGCAGGAGGGCGCGGGAGGCTGTGGTCGCCGGCGGGGCCGCCATAGCAAACCCCCAGGTTGAGCGGCCTGAGCACGCACGGACCCCGCGGTTCTGGAGGGCGGAGTCCATCATCAGGTACCGGGGAATTCGGCTTGCTCTGCTAGAAGGTGCCGCTGCGTGCTCGGGGTGAGGCCCCCGCGACCTCACTTGACCTCCGTCACCGCCATCTTTACATGCAGGCCCAGGAGGATGGATTTGGGGGGGACACAATTCAGTCCACAACCCGGAAGAGTCACATTTATGAGGCATCCACACGTGGCCGGTGTCACACCAAGCACTTCCGTAGACACCCTTCCATCTGAGTCCCAAGATGACTTTGAGCAGGGACATAGCCCCCATTTTACGGATGAGGAAACGGGGGCTCAGAGGGATTAAGCCAGCGGCTCAACATCACACAGCTGCTGTGACCTGGAATTCTAGCTCACATCTGATTTCAAACACGTTTTTTTTAAAAAATATTGGTATTTTTCGAAGAATGGCCCCAGGACCCCTGGGGATTCTCTGAGATCTGTCAAGTATGATCGATGTTCAGACCAAGGCTACTATCAGTATTAGGACAGTACTGGTGATAACAGTATCCCAGCACTAGCAACAGTATCCATCCCAGCGTTAGTGTGACTACCTGGACTATGGAGTCCTGTCTCTCTTGGTTGACATCTCACTGGAAAACCGATGAGTGGCAAGGCCGGAGGTGCTGGCCCTGAACTCTCTGAACATGGCTGTATTGTTCACTGCTGTGAATAGACATTGTCCTGGATGATCAATAAAATCCATTAATTTTTATTAAATCTCTACCCTTGAGTACATGATTTGTTTTATTTTGTTTTGGGCACTGGGGATTAAACTCTGGAGCACTTTACCCCTGAGTTATATACCTACTCTTTTTTTTGTTGTTTGTTTGTTTGTTTGTCTGAGACAAGGTCTCACTCCATTGCTGAGGCTGGCCTCAGACCTGTGATCCTCCCACCAGCCTCACGAGTCACTGGAGCATCTATGTCTTTCTAATGTTCTGTTTAATGACAAAAAGGGAAGTCTGCGTAAAACACTCTGCTACTGACTGGAGCATTATGGTCATCTAGGAAAGTAACTGTGAAATTGTTTTTATTGTGCTATTATGCACCTCAGATACAGCATTGATCTCCAGGATATATAAAGAACTCAAAAATCTTAGCACCAAAAATATAACCCAATAAACCACTCAGCAAATAACCCAATAAGTAAACAGGCTAAGGAACTGAACAGATACTTCACAGAAGAAGAAATATGATCAGTCAACAAACATATGAAAAAATGTTCAACATCTCTAGCAATCAGAGAAATGCAAATTAAAACTATACTGAGATATCATCTCATTCCAGTCAGAATGGCAATTATCAAGAATATAAGCAACAATAAATGTTGGCGAGGATGTGGGGACAAAGGCACACTCATACATTGCTGGTGGGACTGCAAATTGCCGCAACCACTCTTGAAGGCAGTGTGGAGATTCCTCAGAAAACGTGGGATGGAACCACCATTTGACCCATGGATCCAATCCTCAGTTTATACCCAAAGTACTTAAAACCAGCGTACTACAGTGATGTAGCCACATCAATGTTCACAGCAGCTCAGATCACAATAGCTGAGCTATGGAACCAACCTAGGTGTCCTCCAACAGATGAATGGATAAAGAAAATGTGGTATATATACACAATGGGGAATTAGTCATCAAAAAGAATGAAATGATGGCATTTTCCAGTAAATGGATGGAACTGGAGACGATCATGCTAAGTGAAATAACCAATCCCCCCCAAATCAAAGGTCGAATGTTCTCTCCGACATGCGGATGCTGACTCACAATAAGCGGGGAGGGGGTGGGGAGGCGAGAAGTTCACTGGAGTAGACAGGGGGGTGGAGGGAAGGGAGGGGAGGTGGGAATGGGAAAGGCAGTGGGATGAACCGGCCGTGACTTCCCTGTGTTCACACATGAATATACGACCAGTGTGACTCCACACCATGCACAGCCACAAGAATGGGAGGTTGTACTCCATGTATGTGTGATATGTCAAAATACACTCTACTGTCGTGTATAACTAAAAAGGACAAATTTTAAAAATCTTTAAAAAATTGTGCCGTTGTGGTGTGAGTGTGTCCCCCAAGGTTCACATGCTGTAAGCTACGTCCCCAGAGTGGCGATGTTGAGAGGTGGTGGGACCTTTAAGAGAGGAGCTGGGGGAGGTGGTGAGTGGGCAGGGCCCTGGGAGGGGGTTGATGTAGTTCTCAAGGCACCCCGGTCAGTTCCCAGGAGGACAATTGTTCTACAAGAGTCAGCTGGGCCCTGAGCCCCTGCGGCTTCCTGTCTCGCCCATGCTCCCATTGCTGTGACGTCATCCACCTTCAGCCCTCACCAGAGGCCAACCAGAGGAGGCGGCATCATTTTGGATTTTCAGCCTCTAAAACCGAGAGCTAAATAAACCTCTTTTCTTCATAAAGCACCCAGTCTCCATTTTCTTATTACAGCAACGGAAAATGGATTCCTATGAGCTGGAAGCTGAACCAACTGCTTTTTCATGGAGCATCATTTCTAGCTGAAGGAATGGCTGACAGGTTAATGCTGGCTGTCCCGACATGTTCTGCACAGTTTTTGAAAGCGAGCAAAATCAGCTCACCTTGAACAACTAAGAGCACTTGATGCCTATGAGATTTAAGCCTGTAACAAGCTTTAGAATTTCAGAAAATTTACATCCACTGGGGTTGATTTGCACCCAGAGATTTAAAGACCGATTTGGTGGTGATATTAATAAATGTGATTTTAAAATGCAATGTGTCCCCATTTGGCAGCTCCCACGAGTCCGTGTGCTTGTGTTCCTCACTAACGTGTGGCATTTGAGTCACAGTTAGGCAAAAGGTCCATTCAGAGTGCCAGACAGACCACTGGATTTTAACGGAACGAAGAGCAGAACGTTCCCTGGTGCGTTCCCATACTCCACATTGCAGCCCCCTGCTGAACTCCTAGGACGTGTTGGATGGCGTTAACGCAGCAGGCCACCTGCACGGCTGCTAGCACACCGCCCCCTTGCAACGACAGGCTGCGGAGGTGGGGGTGGGAACACAGAGCTGGAGAACCGGGAGGAAGGGGCTTTGCAGAAGTAGAAGGAGCGTCCCTCCTCTCACAGAGGATTTTGGGAATATGTTTTGGAAGATAAAAATGCTATTTATGCAAGAGGCTTGTTATTATTTTTTTAACGAAGTCATAAACACTGTTAGATATTTTTATTTAAATCTCAAAATTTCAGTCATTTAGAAAAGAAACCAGCGCCCTCTGAGGTCCTCGACAATTTTTAAGAGAGCAAAGGGGTCCTGAGACGAAAAAGCATGGGAGAAGCTGCTTCTCCATTTGCCGCTGTAGAAACAGAAGCTCAGAGAAGTCAGGCCACTTGGCCAGGGTACAGTGTCAGAATCCCACCTGATCACTGGTGACATGCTGTCGAGGTCCCCCCACTGCTGGAAGAGGGACCTCCGTGCTCTTTGGGGACTTCCTGGCTGGAGAAAACTGACTGGACGTGTGCAGCTCCGTCCCGACCCTGTGCCCGAGCAGTAGGTGGCAAGGCCTGGCCTCCTGAACCCCAAAGAAGGGTCGCGCCAGCTCCGGGGCCCCGGGACCTGGTGTCGAGGCTCTGCCCCTCCTTGCCCCACCTGCTTCTTCCCTGGCCACCCGACAGGTGTGGCGTCCCCGAGCTCCCTGGGAAACCTCCCGTTTGCTGATCAGTCTCACAGTCTGCTTCCAGGGAGTCCCCGCGACGCCCGTGAGCATGCAAACTGAGGACCTCAGACCCCGCCTTCCTCCACACCCGGGAGGTCACAGCACGGCAGAGGGTCTGAGTGGCACTATTTCAGATTCCCAAGCAAGTGCCCTGGGCAGCCCAGCGGCTGGTGATTGACAGCCGCAGCCTTCCTGCAGGTGGGCCGTTTGCAGGAGACAGACCCTGGGACACTTGCCCGTGGGAACAGAGTCCCCTCCAGCCTTCCTCTGCACACACGCCCCGGGCCAGGCGTCTCTCCAGGCCCCAAGAAGGAGCTCCAGACAGACCCCAAGGGCTCTGACCCTCTGAGGGGCCTCAGGGAGGGAGCCCCCGCCTCTGCTCTCCTGCTCCCAGGCCTCAGCCTGGAGGCTGGGCTGCGGCTCCAAAGCCCTTCTCGGGTTCACGACCCTGCTCCCTCAGCTCCCTGCCTCGGTCTCCCGGCGTATGAGGCTGGGATTAGGACGCTCGTCCTCCTGAGGTTGCTCTGGGGACACAGAGTGACACCGTTGATGGTGTCCCCTGCTCTTCAACTCCTCTCTCCAGCTCAAGGCCCGGCCTGCGTGCACGAGGCAGCTTTGGCTGCTTGGTGCTGTGCGCGGAGGGCGCCCTGGGCTGGGGCCCGCGCGCAACAAGGTCGCGGGCAGGTGCACCTCGATGGTTCTGCAAGCGCTGTCTGCACATCTGCTCTGTGCAGGGTCGTGTAAAGTCCCTGGGGAGAGAGAGGTGGCCCTGCACCCTAAATGGAGGGGAGGAACGTAGACCCAACTCTCTGGTGGTGCTTTGCCGAGACCACAGCCCACCTCTGGCCGGGCTCGAGGGTTCAGGGTCAAGAACTGGGCTGTGACTACATGACCCTTATGACTCCAGCATGTTCACTTAGGAGTGAGGACACACGGAGCCCACCTACGTCCGCTGTATCACAGTGCACACACGCGCTCACTGTCGTGTACAACTAATTAAAACAAATTTAGAAATTAAAAAAAAAAAAAAAAAAAAAGAACTGAGCACCGGCAGCTCAGAAGAGCAGCCTGGAGCCCACAGCCCTGGGCCTTGCTCTGTCCACCGAAGTGCCAGGGAAAGGCGTGCTGAGCTCCCCAGACACACCCCCCTCGTCACAGGCAGGAGTTCTCGAGCCCAAGACCCCGGTCCTCAGGGCGGGCGAGACCGGGCAGCCACCCTGCAGGCCCAGTGCCCCCGGCTCTCCCAGATGCAGGTCCGTGCCGCCGGCTTGCACTCCTCCGGGAAGGCGAGGTCACCACCTGCCCGGGGGCTCCCGTCTCTCTGGTTTGCTGCCTGTGCTCCTGCCCTGGCTGAGGGCCGCTCCCCTGGCTTCCTGCGTCCTGTGCAACCCGACTCCTTCGGGACGTTCCCTGCGCCCCTCCTGCCATCGCCCCCTTCTCCCTCTGGTGTCCCTCAGGAGCCTCCTGCACCCGACCGGTCACTCGCCCTGCCGAGCCGCCCCTGTGCCGGCCGTGGCAGCCCGGGTCCATCCTCACTCTATGCAGCGAGCTTGGCATGGGGCCCAGCAGCGTGAGGGCAGAGAGAGACACCAAGTGCCACCCAGGAGACCGGGGACACGTGGCCGGGGTGGACACAGGACGTGAGCCCAGGCCTGAGTGCGATCGCACCCCCGCTCCCGGGTGTGTGTCCCAGAGACGCAGGTCCCCAGCCTGTGTCCTCGTATGGAAAGTGGGTGCGGCCTGCTCTCCCTCTTGGGCCTGAGAGGGGGACGCACCATCTGTGAGGGCCCCTGGCACGGAGCGGGCACGGTCCTGGAGATTCAGGAGGCCCTCGGAGACCTCCTGCCCTGCTAGTCGGGCAAGCGGCCGGCAGGTCGGACAGGGACAGACGTTGGCCACCTAGTCGCCAGCGGAGGACAGCCCAGTGACCGCCCTGCCGGACTCCCCGCTGCCCTTGACTGGTCTGGACAGCAGAGAAACTGGGGGCAGCTGCCCTCCCAGTGGCCAGGGAGGAGCCACGGCCTCCCGGAGGTGGCCAGGCTGACCAAGATGACAGGCCCTGAGCTTCGGCCTGCGGGCCAGGCTGGACTCCGGTCCTGGCTCTGGCTGTGCAGGGCGGGCAGTGGCCTGCGTGTCTGCTCTGGGGCGAGTGTCCACACCTACACTCGTTTTGCACTCTCACCTTCATTGCGGGGTAGAAGAGGGTGGAAACTTGACCCGACTATGCTATTTGGAGGAGGGACCTCTGGGAGGTCACGGAGGTTAACCGAGGCCCAGTGGGACCCAGCAGGGCTGTGGCTTTCTGAGGAGAGACCTGGCCAGGCGTCCTCCCGCACTCTGTGATGCCCTGGGCAGCCTCGGGACTCCGCAGGGTCCTCACCTCCAAGAGGCCCCTTGCCAGGTGCAGCCCTGGACCTTGACCTCCAGAGCCACGCGCTGAGCAGACCTTTGTTCTTTATAAGGACACTGCGGCCTTCAGTGACAGAGACCAGGACTTGGGGCTCAGCCGGGTCTGGGCCTTTCTAGTTAGGACCCTCTGCAAGACGTGTCACCGCTCTGGTCTCAGCTCTAGAGCCCGGCTGGAGGACGGGAGGTGGCAGAGGGTGCCAGGCGCCACACCGGTGGTGCCCGGGGCATGCTGGCATTATGGAGATTTTCCCACTAGGTCATGGCCAGGGACGGAGCTGAGGGGAACTGGGCCTCTGAGCCCGCAGGGAATGGCAAAGGTGGGCCAGGACCCACCACCCTGCCCCGGGGCCAGGGGAGGGTGGCCTGGCGCAGAGCCCCTGGCAGATGGCAGGGGCTCAGCACGTGTGAGAGGAGCAGGAAGTCGCTCGGGGCCTGGCCTCCACTCTCCTCCTTCAAGCCGCCTCGCCCTGTGCAGCCCGGAGGCCGCCCAGGGAGGGAGGGAAGAAGGAGGCGGCTCAGGGCAGGGGTCTCCCCTGCAGCCCCCCCAAAGCTGAGTCCAGGCCCCGGGAGGGAGCTTCCTCCTGGCGCGCAGACCTGGGTGGAAGTGTGGCGTCAGGAGGGTCAAAGGCCCCTCGGCTCCGAGATGACCACTGTCCTTTCCAGCCCTGGGGGCCTCTGACCCAGGAGAAGCTCGCTCCTCAAACTCCTGGACTACTTACGTAGCCTAACGCGGTGGCCGACGGTCCCTCCCCGAAGTCCCCGGAGCTGTGGAAGTGTACTCCTGGCTCGGCGCAGGTGCCTGCCCGCAGCCCTCCTCCAGGCGGTGACTCGGGCACCCAGGGTCCTTCTGTCTTGGCCTTCCAGCTCCCTGGAGCCTCCAGATTCATGGCGGTGTCCTCTGATCTGGCCAGACCCTGGGTGACGAGGGAGCAGCACCCGAGGTCTTATGAACCATCCTCAGAGGGGTGCCCGCAGCGCCTCCCCATATCCCGTTGGCCGGCCAGAACTGCAAGGGAGGCTGGGGCACGTGCCCAGGAGGAAGAGGCAGTGGGCTTGCTGAGCAGCGAGTCAGTCCCCGCCCCAGGGCAGTTGGTTGGGTGGAGGAGACCCCTGCCCTCCAGTCAATGGCTGGCCGGAGTCCCTCTGAGCGGCTAGAACAGAGGAGCAGCCCAGGCCTGCTCACTTCAGGACAGAAAAACTGAGGCTCAGAGAGGGTAGCAACTTCCCTGCAGTCACAGAGCTGGGGGAGGCAGGAATCCCAGCCCCAGTGGGCCTGCTCGCTGGCACCTCCAGGGCCCTGAGAGTAAAGCTCACGGGGAGACCTGGGCGCAAGCTCAGCCACCTTGTCCCCTGCATGAGCATCAGGTGCCTGCTCTGAAAATGGGTGACAGAAAGATCGTCCCCGCTGGACGCATCAGTGACAACAGTTTGCACAGGGCTTTGGCTCCAGACCTGGCCCGCGGCAGAGACCACAGTGGAAGGAGTGGCCGCGTGCTGGTCAGGGCCAGGCCTCCTGGAGGGTCAGGGCCAGGCCTCCTGGAGGCAGACCACGCCACCGGGAAGCTGCGTCCCCTGGGGCTGACCCGTCCCCCTGCCCCAGTCTACTCACCTGCTAAGCAGGACAACGGCATGCCCGCTGGGTACCTGCCAACGCCCCTGTTATGCTCTGTGCACAGATGGCCGGTCCCTGGGGCTGCCGCGCTGCCCACTCTGCAGGCGGATGGAGGAGGCGCCTCAGGCCAGCTCCGAGCTGCCGCCTCTCGGGGCCTGGAGAACAGCCCCCGCTCGGCTCCGGACGGCTCTGCTGCGAGGCAGGCCACGCCTTCGTCCCCCACATGGGGACACCGAGGCCCAGACTAGAGCAGGACTGACCCGCCTGCTTGCCCCCGCTGTGTGCCGGGTGCCCTGCCTGGTCTTGCTGCCCTGCTGGGGAGCAGCCGCGGGCTTGGGTACCCCGTGGGTGCGGGCTGGGCGCCCCGGCTTCTGGCTGTGCCCCGGGCTCTGCGCTCATCCCTGCCCTCTCTCTGCCCCGCACGTCCCCTCTCCCACGGAGGCAAGTAACTCGGAGAATTGAAGCCACACCGTCCGCGGCAGCCAGGGGACCTGGACGCCACCGCGCCTCCACACACGTTGGTTCCGTTCCAGGCCCTGATCTGGGAGGGTCCAGCTGTTGAGGAGGAGGGCGTGGCCTCCGTGCTGGGGGTCGCGGGGCGCCCTACACCAGCAGGCCTCGCCCACGCGGCAGGAGGCCACGGCTCCCTGCCTCCTTCTTCATCCGCAGAGCAGCGCGGGGCAGGGGGCGAGGGGACGTGCTGCCACGCGAGTGCGGGCCTGCAGGGGCCCCTCGCCCGCCCCGACTGGAGCCCGGAAACTGCATGTGTGGTTCCAAGTCTCCTCACGGCGGCTAAAGAAGAAGGGGGTCATAAAAATAAACGGGGGTGTGCCAGGCCGGGCCAGGGCCCCTTGGCGTGGTAATTCCATTAGGCCCCAGAAGTTAAAAGCAGAGGTTATTGGCTGATAATGCACCGCTGAGCCCGTCCACTCTCCAGATAATCCAGTTTATGCATCTGATAAAGTGGGTGGAAATCAGGAACACATTCCCGAGGCAGCTGGAAGTGACCTTGCCCCCCCCCCCAGAGCCTTTCACAGCTGCAAAATTGCTGTGGCTCTCTGATGTCTCACGTGACCAACCCCAAAACAGCAGCAGGCCCCCCCCGGTGCAGGTGCCCAAGCCACGCGGACTCTGGCGCCCCCACTGTAGGCTGGGGGCTGCGGGCCAGTGCAACTCCTGTGAGCCTCGGTTTCCTCATCTGGGACAGTGGAAACGACCCTGACTACTGAGCTATGGTGGCAGGTGGCTGGAGTTCGAGGGAAGCTCCGGGGTGCGAGTTTGCCACAGGGAGGACCCGTGTCCTGCTTCAGAGGACTGCGGAGCTCGAACCAGCACATGGGGCATAATAGGTGCTCATTAAATGTCCGTTGGGTGACCAGCACCGAGTAGCTGCTCACCAAATATCTGCGGATGAATAGTAGAAGGAATGTGGGTGGCCATGCACCTGCCCGCCCCGCCTTACAGCCATTCCTGGTGTTTGGTTTCTAGGGGTTTTTCTGTAGCTCAGCCGTTTGGCCTCGAGAGTTTAAGCAACATATCCCAGCTCGCGCCCCTGGGGGCTGCCCCTGTGCTTGGTCCCAGGTGCCTTGTACCTCCGTGGCGTCTGGGAGTTTGTTAGAAGCCTTATCAGGAATGCTTTCAACAGCAGCTTAAGTAATCAAGACAGAAGTGGGAGGTGGCAGCTCAGATGCAGCGGAACGCCGCCGGTTGTTTCCACCTTTCTGCTCTGTTACCCTCAGCCAGGGGACTTTTTGTCCCGAAGCCTGTTGCCTTATGGTCACAAATGGCTGCTACAGCTCCAGGCATCACAGCCAAGCTCAAAGGCTCAAGCAGGAAGGAAGGACGGAGGGGTGTTTTCCGGAGTGTGTTCTTACCTCGGCAAAGTGAAAAGGCCCCAGAGCCAGATGTCCCGAGGAGCCTCACTGGCCAGGATGACCAGCTGCGTGGCCACGCCTGGCTGCAAGGGAAGCTGGGAAATAGGCACCCACAGGTGATGGACAGCCGCTGTCCATCACCTGTGGATGTAGAGCGAGGACGGGCTCGCGGCTGCTCGGAACCAAGTCCGCGTTCAGCAAAGGGAAGGAGGGGGACGGTGGGAGGTGCCCCCACGCCTCTGCGCAGTCAGACCCTCCTGACGACGCAGCAACGCCCCTGCCGAGAAGCGAGAGCCAAGCTCCCCGGGGCTCCCCAGGGATAGAGGCGGGGTCGCCCCTCTTGGTACTGACCTTTGGAGGCCATATCAGCAGCATGTCCAGAAAGGCATTCACACAGGAGGGGCGACTCCCTGTGCCCTGCCACCGTGCCCCGCAGCCCCACTGCCAGGGCACCCTCGGGTCGGTCTGCGTGAAGGGCAAAGCATCACACCGGGGACAGCCGTGCAGCCAAAAGATGTATTCAACAGCCTTCGTGGCTGGTAGCGAAAACCGGAGAAGAGGTGCTCTGGTCGATGGTCGAAGAGGTGGGAGAGGGGAGTCAGGGAGAAGGGAGTGTGCAAGCTCTGAACAGAAGGTGGGTGCTTGGTCACACCGGCTAGGATCTCTGGAGCTGTCGGCTAAAGCAGCTGCCGTCTGGCTGGAGGCTGGAGCTGTCAGCTGGGAGCGGCCGTTGGGCTGAAGGTAGTCAGTCTGGAGCTGTTGGCTGGAGCAGCTGTCGTCGGCTGGAGGCGATGGGTCTGGAGCTGTTGGCTGGGGCAGCTGCCATCGCTGGAGGCGATGGGTCTGGAGCTGCCGGCTGGAGGCGTCGTCGGCTGGAGGCGATGGGTCTGGAGCTGTTGGCTGGGGCAGCTGCCGTCGAGCTGGAGGCGATGGGTCTGGAGCTGTTGCAGTGGCTTCCTCTTCTCTGCAGCGACGAGCCGATGTATCTGTCTTCCTCCTCTCAGCAGCGACGAGCCGATGTTGTGTCCGTGTGTCTCTCTCTGTCTCTGTCTGTCTGAGTCTCTCAGACAGGGCCTTATATAGGGATTTCTGGTGGGGGGTGCACTAGAGCAACCCCAAACACCATTGGCTAGAACAGGGTGTCCTTTAAGCCTATTGGCTCTTGCCTGGGGAAAAGAAACATCCTGCCCGGGGGAAAAACATCCTGTCCGGGAAGAAACATCCTGCCGAGAATGAAACAAGGTTGTTTCTCTCAGGATGTGGAGAACTCTGAGGGCGGGGGAGGGTAAGCTATCTATCACTGTGGCCAGCTCTTCCGCGCCCGTCTGGGAGAAGTGACAACAAGGCCACGGGCGACCCCTGATGGTGCCCTGGGTTTGCGATGAGGAAAGCTCTGGGGGCGCGATCGTGGTGACGGGGATCTGAATGCGGGTCAGGAATCCGACGACGGAGCCAGATCTGTGCGGGACTTCCCGAGTGTGACGCTCGTCCTGGTCACGGGGATGGGTGCGGACGCTGCTCATCCCTTGTCACCATGTCTGCAAATGGTTCTCAGAAAGGGGCACGTGCCTGTGTGCACACGCACACCACATCTCGATGTGCACACGCGTGTGCTGATACTAACACACACAGAGCTACACGTAGCTGACAGATTCACAGATGTGCCTGCTTATGGGGACAGAGGGAGGGCACATGTGAATGGCAACCTGGGGACCCCAGACCCTAAACAAGGGCGGGCGTGTGGGCGTTCACTGCCTTCATGCGATTTTTTAGTATGTTTGACGTTTTTTAAAAGAAAAAATTGGAAAAATGATACAATAAAATCTTTACAAGAGAGGAAATTTTTTAAGAAATCAAGCAAATATGCAAAGTGTTAACAGGTGTCAAACCGACAGGCAAATCTGTCCGGTGGCCCCCGAGCCCAATGTGGGAGCCGCGGTGACAGAGGGCATGTTCTGGCGCGGTCAGGCAGCCCCTGGCTGAACGTCCCAGGCACGCAGGGGACAATGCTGGTGACATTCTCGCAGGAACGTGTGGGAATTTTCCAAGGTGGCTCACACAGAGTGCTGGGCGCAGAGCCTGCCCGGGAGCCAGGCCACCTGAGCGCTGTGGCGGAGGGCCCTGGCAGTGGCCCTGGCCGGTCCAGGGGGCTGCACGTGGGCAGGCGGAGACCTCAGCTGGGACCTCAGCTGAGCCCCTCCTGAGTGGGATGTCCAGGGACTGAAGGCACAAAGAGCCCCTCCACACACACACACCTCCACCACACACACACTCACACACACACACACACACCTCCACACACACACCACCCACACACCTCCACACACACACCTCCACACACACCTACACACACACTTACACACACACACCTACACCACACACTCCACACACACACACTCCACACACACACACCCACACACCTCCACACACACACACTACACACACACACCTACACACACACACACACACACACCTACACACACACACCCTACACACACACACCACCACCACACACACACCCACACCTCCACACACACACACCTCCACACACACACACCTCACACACACACACCTACACACACACACACTCCACACACACACACCTCCACACACACACCTCCACACACACACACACACACACCACACACACTCCACACACACTTACACACACACTTACACACCACTACACACCCACACACACCCACACACACACACACACACACTTACACACACACACCGTCCACCCTACACACCTCCACACACACACACCTACACACACACACACACACTTACACACACACCTACACACACACACCTACACACACACCCTACACACACACCCCTACACACACACTTACACACACACCTACACACACACTTACACACACACACACACACACCTACACACACCTACACCACACACTACACACACACTACCTACACACACACACCTACACACACCTACACACACTACCCACACACACTACACACACCTACACACACCCACACCCACACACACCTACACACACACAACCCCCTAACATCCCCCCACACCCACACACACTCACACACACGACCACACACACCCCATACACATACCCACACACCCATACCCCCCACACCCACACATACACAACACACACACTCACACTCACACACACACCTACACCCCCCCACACACACACACACGGGGAGCAGCCAGGCCTCCCTGCTTTGGATGGGGTTAATTCCACTGTCGGACCCTGTGTCCATCCAAGGGACAGGCGCCCCTGCCTGGCCAGTGGCCAGAGCCTGGCAGCCCCTCTCCCTCCTGGGGCAGGCCTGCCGGTGCTCGCCGCTCTGCCCCCAGCTCCGTCTCGGGCGTGCTAATCCTGTTACCCACAGATGAAGACGCAGCCCACCTGTCAAGGCCCTGCTCACCCCTCGTTGGAAGAGAGAGCGACTGTCCAGCCCCGACTTCCGAGGCTCCCGCTGGGAGGAGGGGACACAGAAGTCACCCGCAGCCTCCCAGCTGGACAGGGCCGGACGCTGTGTGGGGCCCAGGGGGTGCTGGGTAGGTGGTGGCTGGCCAGGCCCAGGCTCTGGGAGTCTGCGGCGTGCGGGTTCCCAGGGTGTCGAGTGGCCGTGTGTGGTGCAGTGTGCATGTGGCACTCGTGTGTGAGCACAGGGCTGGGGCTGGCCCTGTGCCCCCTGGACGCGACCTCAGGACTGACGCTTCCCACATTCCCGTTTACAGATGAGGAAACCGAGGCCCAGGGAGGGTCGTTGTGGTGACGGTGTCAGCGGCCAGCAGAGCAGGCAGGCCCAGTGCACGCGGTGCCGTCTGCCCGTAGTGAAGACCCCACCTGCCCTGCGAGGCCTGGTCCTGCCCTTCCAGGCCAGCAGACTCCGAGCAGCCGGAGGGTCTGTCCAAGGCCTGGAGAGCAGGAGGTGCCTTTGGAGCTAAGAGTGTCCTCGGGTCCCCAGGCCAGGGCTCCACGGGACCCTCGCTGCCCTGTGGCAGCCACGGTCGCCCACTCGGGCTGCATGGGAGACCCCTGTGCTGGTGCCAGCTGTGCGCACCGGCCAGTGGCCAGGGGCGTGTCCAGCAGGCTCTGTGCCGCAGCCAGCTCCTGGGGAGACCCCGCAGGATTTCCAGGTTTCCAGGGGTAAACTCCCCTCTTCCAGCAGGGCCAGCACCAAGGGCAAGGTCCCCACAGGGCACCGGGAAGGCAGGTGCACAACTGGTCTTGTGAGTGGCTCTGTCACAGCAGTGACCGACAACTCACAGCCCGCCGGGACGAGGCGCTGTGGGTAGGCCCGCAGGGACCAGGGAACAGGGCCTCGGGTCACCTGGGGTCTTCAGGTCACCCGCCTGACGGCAGCTCCTGCCCTCCTCTCTGGGGACCCAGGGAGAGCAGGCCCGTGACCACCTCCTCTCCTGGTGCTCTCAGGGACGAGTCTGCACACACAAGGCCACAAGTCCCGCAAGGGCCCAGAGCACCTGCCCCAGGCCCAGGCCTAGGTGGGGAAGCAGGAAGCAGGAAGCAGGAAGCAGGAAGCAGGAAGCAGGCATTTGCCCAGAGCGGCCGTCCACGACAGGCCCGAGGCCACCTGGGGAGCCAGCCGCAGAGCCCAGGACTGGAACTCGGGCTGCAGGCTTTGGGTGCGAGACCTCGGCTAGCACTTCCAGCGCAGCTCTGAGGGGCAACACGGAGGGGGAGGGCCGGGTCGCTCCCGGCAGCAGCGAGGGGCCCGGGGGTGCCTCGCAGTTAGGGCAGCTTTGCCCCTTTGTCCTGCTTCTGCCATCCAGACAAGGGGTGCCCTGCAGCTCCCGTGTGGAGGCCAGGGAAGCCCCAGGGCACCAGCACGAGGCCCTGAGATTGGGGACTGCTTTTCCAGGCTCAGTGTTTTGTCACCTGTGTGATGCTCTGGACCGAGGGTGTGTGGCCCCGAGCTTTGTTGCTGAAGCCCTGGTTCCTGGTGGGATGGTGTTTGGAGAAGGGCCCAGTGGGAAGGCAGTGAAGGCTGGGGGAGACCCTGGAGGCCGCGCCCATGGTGGAGTTTGCCTGCTAATACGAAGTGGCACGAGCTGTCTCGGGGAGAGGACGGTCAGCAAGCCCAGGAGAGGCCGCGCCAGACGCCGGGCCTGCTGGTACGCTGCTCTTGGCTTCCCAGCCTCCAAAACTGTGAGCTGGGAATGTTTGCTGTCCAAGCCACCGGCCTGTGTCATTTTGTTACAGCAGCTGGGACAGATTAAGACACGGATGTCAGTGTCCCCTACGGTAGCATTCCTCTGTGGGTAGCCAGGATGACATCAGTGGCACGTGAATCAGCCTCTCAAAATGTTGATACTTATGCTTTTGTTTCAGTATGTGTTCAGAGTTTGTCTAGTGCATTCTGTTGGGAGCAGGTTTTATTACAAATGGCAAAACAAATCGAAACACAAAAGAAGACAACAGCAATGAAAGCCAGTGGCATCAACGAGACTTTCATTTCTTCCTTGCTGGAATTCAAGGTCGTGTATAGTACACCACAAGGTCAGGGCCACCGCCGTCCGTCTGGTTGCTCTGCTGCACAGGGCGTTCATTCTAAAGGTCAGGTCAGGGTCTAATCTAGCTGCTGTAGCTCCAGCCATCATGCCCATCTCCCCCCAAAAGCAGGAAGGAGAACAGGAAAGGAGAAGACATATCCCTTTTCTACAATTCACACTTTTAGTCTCAAGAGAAGCCAGTCAGAAGTCTGTATTCCAGCTAGGGCCTCTTCCACAGCGAAGGAGGAGAGGGTGGCTACCTTGGGAAAGATACTGCCACACATGCCCACAGTGCGATGTCACTGTCGTGACTGCTCAGGATAAGACTGAGTGTCCACAGCGTGAGTCAGCTGAAGGGAATTGCCAAGGACCTAGGTCCAGTGGCGGGGGGTGTGCTGACAACACCCAGGGTGGACCTGCGGCAGCCACCGGGGCCTCGGCTTCCCCAGACTGGAGGTCGCTTCCTCCTGGGTGCAGGGAGGCCAGGCCGGGGTCGCCGTTTCCCCTGGGCCCTTTCACAGGGCCTGGCGGCCCTAGGTGGACAGCCCGGCCGCGCCTGCCTCGCCCTGCGGCTGTCTCTGCAGACGCCTGCTCTGGTTTGGGAGCTGGTGCTCGCGTGGAGGCCCAGCTGCAGCTGCGACAGCACTGGGAGCTGGGCCCGCGAGAGGAGCTTCGTCCTGAGGGGGCGTCTCTCAGATGGCTCCCGTGGTCTCTCGGGGGTGGGTGAAATGCTGGATGGTTTGGGGTCTGCAGTCGCTTGCCCTTCCCCTGTGTTAGGATGCAGCAGGAAGATGCCTGCATGGTGTGCGAGCTCGTGGACTACCAGCCTCCAGAACCACACAAACTTCTATTGTTTATAAATTACCCGGTCTCAGGTATTCTGTTATAGCAACAGACAGACCAAGACACTCCCTTTCCAGCCTCCCTTTAGACTTGGGGGTGACCCAGCACCCCAGTTCTTGCCATGAGGTATAACCCCTAAACCCATGAAGCACAAGATGCTCACTGGTCTTCCTATCAATGATGTTGACGCTGCCTGTCGGGTTCAGTTGATTTCAGGGCCACACACGCCTGAGCAACCGGCCACAGGCTGCCCCACCAGCCTGACAAGAAACTCACGCAGCAGCGATGACCTTGAATGGTCAACAGGCAAAATGCAAGGGCACGCAGTGTGCACTTAGTGTCTGTTTGCTGTCATAACCAATTCCATCTGAGTGTGCCCCACGCAGTGTGTGCCCCTCCTGAGTGTGCTCCACCCGAGTGTGCTCCACCTGAGTGTGCCCCACCTGAGTGTGCCCCACCTGAGTGTTCACCACCTGAGTGTGCCCCACCCGAGTGTGCCCCACCTGAGTGTGCCCCACCCGAGTGTGCTCCACCCGAGTGTGCCCCTCCTGAGTGTGCTCCACCCGAGTGTGCTCCACCTGAGTGTGCCCCACCTGAGTGTGCCCCACCCGAGTGTTCACCACCTGAGTGTGCCCCACCTGAGTGTGCCCCACCCGAGTGTGCACCACCAGAGTGTGCCCCACCAGAGTGTGCCCCACCCGAGTGTGCCCCACCTGAGTGTGCACCACCCGAGTGTTCACCACCTGAGTGTGCCCCACCCGAGTGTGCCCCACCCGACTGTGTTCCACCCGAGTGTGCCCCACCCGAGTGTGCCCCTCCTGAGTGTGCTCCACCCGAGTGTGCTCCACCTGAGTGTGCCCCACCCGAGTGTGCCCCACTCGAGTGTGCCCCACCTGAGTGTGCCCCTCCTGAGTGTGCTCCACCTGAGTGTGCCCCACCCGAGTGCATTCCACCTGAGTGTGCCCCACCCGAGTGTGCTCCACCTGAGTGTGCTCCTCCTGAGTGTGTCCCACCTGAGTGTGCCCCACCTGAGTGTGCTCCACCTGAGTGTGCCCCACCCGAGTGTATTCCACCTGAGTGTGCCCCACCCGAGTGTGCTCCACCTGAGTGTGCCCCACCCGAGTGTGTGCCCCACCTGAGTGTGCCCCTCCTGAGTGTGCCCCACCCGAGTGTGCTCCACCCGAGTGTGCCCCTCCTGAGTGTGCCCCACCCGAGTGTGCTCCACCTGAGTGTGCCCCACCTGAGTGTGCCCCACCCGAGTGTGCTCCACCTGAGTGTGCCCCTCCTGAGTGTGCCCCACCCGAGTGTGCTCCACCTGAGTGTGCCCCACCTGAGTGTGCTCCACCCGAGTGTGCTCCACCCGAGTGTGCCCCAGTGTGCCCCCGAGTGTGCCCCTGAGTGTGCCCCACCCGAGTGTGCTCCACCTGAGTGTGCCCCTCCTGAGTGTGCCCCTCCTGAGTGTGCCCCACCTGAGTGTGCCCCACCTGAGTGTGCCCCACCCGAGTGTGCTCCACCTGAGTGTGCCCCACCCCCAGTGTGCCCCACCTGAGTGTGCCACACCTGAGTGTGCCCCTCCTGAGTGTGCCCCACCTGAGTGTGCCCCTCCTGAGTGTGCCCCTCCTGAGTGTGCCCCACCTGAGTGTGCTCCACCTGAGTGCATTCCACCTGAGTGTGCTCCACACTCATTAAATGTGTTTTACATGTGGAATCTTCCACAGCCACCTGCGCACCTAACGGGCTCCCTGGGCGTGAGCTGCCGTCACCGTGAGCGTGGTGGCCTGGTGGAGATCGCCACCCTCCATCCGTTCGGCAAGCCCCAACTTCACCCTTGCGTGTGCCCGGCACGGCTGGGCACTGTGGCGTTGCCGAGGGTCTGCCCACAGGGAACCCTGACATGACGTGACCTGGATGAGTCTGTGATGCAGGCCAGGTGTGAGGGGACGTCCCACGGGGCGCTGCGCCCAGCCTGGTGTCCCCAGGGAGCAGCGGTCACGTGCTGAGTCCCCGGGAACAAGCTGGAGCCACCCTCCAGCCGAGTGGGGAAGGACTCACAGGCCCTCGAACGTCTCCAGGGCTGCTCAGCAAGCCAGTTGTGACGACGGCAGGGGCACGGGGGCAGCCCGCGGGAATGGCCACCAGGCCTCGGCTCCCAAGCCCAGAGCTGGGACAGGGCCAGGCTGGCTCCAAGCACTGGCAGAGCTGAGTGCAGACAGCCAGGTGGGCTGCCCGCTGCCCCTGCCTTCCTGGGCACCTCTGTAGTGTGACCACTGTCCCCATGCCGAGCCCCTGGGGTCCGAGTTCTGCAGAGGCTGCGTCACCAGCCCGGAACGGCAGGCTTGGGGGCCCAGTGAGAACCAAGCGCGCACGCCTCGTATTCCAGCCTGGAAAGACTCGTGTCACCTCCGCGGACGGCGCCCATCGTTGCCAACATCCGGGGCCCGCGGTGAACCTGAGGCTCCGGGTGGGGCGGGGGTTCCACAGCATGAAGACTTAACAGGGCTGACCCTGCATGCAGCTGCCTGGCGGGTGACAGAGCAGGGCACGGTGGGGACGCGTCTGCCTCTGTGGGAGTCCAGTCGCGCAGCAGCCTGAGCCAGGCACGCCTCCTCGCGGCCTGCAGAAGGACACTGTCCTAAGCACCCCTTGACAACGCGACCCCGGGGTCAGGGCTGGTCTCATCCGCTAGTTGTGAGGCCCCTGGGTTTGCGTTCCCAGGGACTTCTGCGTGATGTCCTGGAGTCTCTGCGGTGACTAGGATGACTTAATGAAAGTCTGCGAACGCTTCGTGGGAACGTTCTTTGCATGCCACGACGGTGAGTCGCGAGCCCTGGGAGTGGGGTGTGTCCCAGGGAGGGAGATCTTTCTGTGAGAACCCACGAGGGTCACGCGGCCACTCTGGAGGCTCTCATGACAGCCCAGGGAGGGTCCCACAGGTCTTCTCTGAACATTCTGGAAAACCTGTGGAGCACGTCCAGGAGAAAGCAGCACAGCTGACCCGGAAGTCCCGGGGGGCCAGGAAACGGTCTGTGAGGCCCCTCTGTGGGACTTCCAGGCACACTGTTGGGGATCCCGTGGGCGTCCTTGGGGCCGCTGAGACTGGTAACAGCACCCGCAGCAGGGGTCCAGGGGAGCCGGCCCTGCTCTCCCTGCGCTTTCGCGCACGTCAGGACCCCAGCTTCCAAGCCCCGGCGCGAGGCTACAGGGAAAACAGCCTCCTGGGTTGTTCTTTGTTTCATTTAGATCTTCTTTCCACTTGCGGGGGGGGGAGATCAGCTTGTCAGACACATCCTCACGCGGAGTCCCACAGAGGATCTGAACGCCAGGCGGCTGACCATGGGCCCCAGCACAGGAGGCCCCGTCTGCGGGAGGAGGAGAGGTCTGTTGGCCTCCCTCCATGCGCGGCCTGCGAGGAAGGCCTGCTGCTTCTCAGGCTCTCTGTGGTTTTGTGCACAGCTGGAGCCCCGGGCAGAGGCCGGGTCCCTGGTTCTAGTTCCAGACCTGGCATCAACTCCCTGGTAAGCATGGGCTTTTCTCTGGGTCTCTATTTCCCCTTTTATAAAATGAATTTTTGGCCAGGAAACCTCCTCGGGCTCTTCCTACCTAGACAGTCTTTTGTGGTCCATGATGAGGGTTTGGTGGTGGTGGAGCAAAGAAGCCGCGGGAAGAAGTTTTGAGACGAACTGGAAACAAACAGCTCTTTATTCTGGCAACTTTTCTCCCTGGCTCTATACACCCCGACACGCCGTCCACGGTGGCGCAGACTGCAATCTCGCTCACCCTCGATGATCTCCGGCCAAGTGGATCCTGGGCCAAGTGATGGTCCAAAGCCAAAGCCCGTGTCCACCACAATTTAAGCATCTCCCCAATACAGGGCTGATGGTAGTAGACGTCTATGTGTGTCATGGTGGCTGTGCCCTTGACCTCCTGTCTTAGGTTGATGTCGGCCACATGAGACTGTCCCGTGCGACTAGTGGTCTTAGGTTGTCCCCCTCTGGGGATCTTACCCGATTGGCTAACCAGTTAAGATCGACTGTGATGGCCGTGTGCGGCTTTAAGGCAACAAGCCTGATGTAGGGTTGCCCTAAGTTTCATCAAGTAACACACTGAATTCTCTGGACAAAAAGGCAATTGTCCCGTAAAGTCCCCAAACAATGAAAGATCAAAATGTTCCATTTGTTATAACACGTTGATGTAGGAGGTCCCATGTATGTAGAGCAGAGGCCACACTGTTGGTGAGGTTGTTTGATGCTTGAACAGGGATGTGGTGACCGCGTTCCCTGCAGCTGTTGCAGCAACCGTCTTTTTTAATCTAGATAATGCCACCGGCAAATCTTCAGGGCCCGCTACCTAGAAACAAGCATCAATTATTAAAGGAAAGGCAGTGTTATTTCAGCACTGAGTGAAGAGTCGAGTTGTCAAACTAAAAACAGCATTATTAGATTAGAAAATTAAAGTTGATTTCTGCTCATACACATTGTTGTTTGAGCTCACACAACATAAGTTGTCAAAATATATCATATTGAGAACAAAAGAAAGAAAGCTCATTAAAGATAGATTAAAGAAAAGCTAAAGGCACTTTGGAGAAATGGGAACCCTCAAGTCTCTGTATACAACAGCAATTTTTTACCTGTTGAGTCAAATGAAGTTAAATAACAAATGAACAATCTTATGTCAAAACACCAAAATATTAGGTTATATAGCCACTAGTCATATTGTTTGCTAAAGAGAAGTGTACCTATAATCAAAATTGAAAGTACAAGTAAAATTATTTACCTAAATTGAATCTCTTAACCTAAAATGAATTAAAGTTATTTGGATCCATATATATCATATATATTATATATTATATATATATATTCTTTTTCATAAGCGCTTTGTTCTTTGTGACGTCACACTGGACAGGACGAACAAACATACAAACATATATTTGCGACGTCACAATAAACATGAAATGTAGACAAATGTACAGACATAAAGACACGTGTATAAAAAGAAAAAAAATACAATTTGTGTGCACACTAAAGAGAGATCTCCTCATCCCGGCCGGGGCAGGAATGACTCTTGAGTTGTGAAACATTTTGAAGGATACTTTTGAGGGAGTCATTCTATATCTTCATCTTGATTTTGTAACGGAAACAACTACATCTTGATGGTGGTGCTTTATTAATCTAGATGGTATCCATTATTGGAGAGGATTCGTCTTTTGGAAAAACACAACCACAGCCTGGATCTGGACCCTTCCCATGTACCTGAAAGAACATCCTTCCAGTAAACCAACCAGGGTTTTTGTTGTTGGTGTGGATTCCAATGTCTGTACTCCAGCAGAATAACCTTAGAGTCTAAAGTTAAAAAATTTAAGGTAAACAGGGCAACTGCCAATGTCTTTAGGCTGGGGCCTTCTTTTTGTTTTAATAACATAATTTTCAGTGTGCGGTTGGGCCCTGGAGGATGTATGGGATGCCTGTTTTTATGGGATATGTTGAATTTTGCGCAAAACTGTTTGAAAGAGCGTGCGGGGCCATTGTTTTAAGCATTTTGGGGATGCCCAATGCAGCAAAAGCTTGTAAACAATGAGATGTGACATCTTTTAACTTTTTCTCCCGAATGCAAAAATCATGCCTGAGCATGTATCTATGGTTACTGAATAAATCGCAGATGAGTAACATCCATCTGCCACAAAAAATGATTGGGCATTAATCCTCTGAGGGATAACACCAAAATGAGGATTGGGCAAATGTGTCATACACAGATTTACAATCTTTTACAATTGTTCTGGCTTGCTCTTTTGTAATTTTAAACCTACGTTGCAAGGTGGTGCTGTTGACGTGAAAACTGGGAATGAAATAAAGTAGCTTGTTGTAGCGCTGAAAGTATAATATTGTTTTTGTAAGTTCATCAGCCTTTTGATTACCTTCATGGAGGGGGCCAGGCAATTAGTATGTGCTCTAATATGGCCTACGAATAGAAGTTCTTTTCTTGCCACAAAAGTTTTTTTGTATTTGATAAACAATTTAAAAGCTGGAGTATGAGGTGCTATTGGTCCTGCTAACTCTAATTTTGGGACGGCTTGTACAATATAGTGGCTATCTGAAAAAATGTTTATGGGCTGGTCTCTAAAATTTTCCAGAGCTCTTACCACAGCTTCCAATTCCACTAGTTGAGCTGATTTGTGTGCAGTTATGTAAGTCATATTTTTCTTTTGTAGTGACTATTGCAGCAGTACCATTTGAGGACCCATCTGTAAATACATTTAAATGCCTTAGGAATAGGTTGATTTTTTATTACCTGTGGAAATATAATAGGATGATTAATACAAAAAAGATAATATAGGAGACTTAGGAAGGTGATTATTCACAATTTGCAGAGGTAGAGCATCTAGCTATAGCCCAGTCATTATCGTTGAAGCATAAATATTCAATCTGTGACGATGAATAGGGAGTAATAATAGTAGCAGGGTGAATGCCAAATATTTAGTAGAAGTTTTAAGTCCTTGAAGAATAAGTTTAGCCACCATGGAGGTATAAGATTCAATATATACTTTTAGGAGAGACGGGCAAATGTATCCATAATAAAGGCCCTTGTTGCCAAATACTCCTGTGGGTGTATATTGTGAAGAAATAATAATCAATATCAGCGGTTGAGTTAAATCAAATCTGTCACAATGAGCTCCTTCGATGGCTTTTTTCTACTAACTTTAAAGCTTTCCCTAGCATCTGGAGTCAGTGTTCGTGGTGAGGAATGGATCAGGGTCCCCTCGAAGGATATCAAATAAAGGTTTTAATTGGCCAGTAGTGAGGTTTAGTGTAGGGCAAAGCCAATTTTAATGTCACCCAGCAGTTTTTGGAAATCATTGAGGGTGGTTAAATGTTCTTTTTTATTAAAATTTTTTGGGGTCTAACAAAAGTATCCATGATTTTAAATCCTAAATATATTATGGGAGGATCTAGTTTGAACTTTTTCTTCTGCTATATATTAATCCGTATTTTTTTAAAATTTCTCTACCATGTCACTGAATATATTAATAAGATTTTTTGATTAGGGTGGGCCAGTAAAATATCATCCATGTAATGTAGACACATGAGGTTTGGATATTTATTTTTAATGGGTTGGATAGCCTTGTCCACATATATTTTGGCATATGGTGGGGCCTATTAGCCATTCCCTGTGGTAAAACTTCCATTGATATCTCTGATCAGGGCCATTATTGTTAATAGAAGGAACTGAAAAAGCAACCTGGGGGCATCCAGAGGATGTAGGGGAATAGAAAAGAAGCAATCCTTTATATCAAGACTAATAACATGGAAACTTTTTGGAATAGCTACAGGATTCGGAAGTCCAGGTTGAGTAGGGCCCCATGACTTGCATGGTTTTTATTAATTTGTCTAAGAATCATGTAGATAATCGCCATTTTTCCTGATTTTTTCTTGATCACAAATATGGGGGAATTCCCGGGAGAGGTGGAAGGTTCTATATGTCACTGCTTCTAATTGTTCCTGAATAGTAGGTGGGCCGCTTGTAATTTCTCTTTAGATAGGGGCCACTGAGGGACCCACCCTGGCTTATCAGAAAGCCATGGTATTTTTAAAATTATTTTCTCAGTGGCCCCAAAGAAAAATGTCTTTTTTCCTATATGATAATGATTTCTTTTAGGGTTACGCTTACCCTGTACTTTTTGATAATGATTTCTTTCAGTGTTAAGACTACCCTGTATTTTTTTCACATTTAACACCTGCAGGTTTGGTTGCAAGGTGTACTCCCATTTGTTGTAAAAATATCTCTTTCCCATAAAGTAACTGGTAGGTTAGGTAAAACATAAGGCTGAAACGTTCTTTTATGTCCTTCATCATCCTCCCCCATTTTAAAATTTACTGCACTTTTTTCTGGGAGGTTATTATATCCCAAGCCTCTTAAACTGGTTGAAGCTTTTTGAGAGGCCAGTGCTTGGGCCATTGTCGTTCAAATTAATGATGGAGGAATGTATCTATAAGTCCCTCCATTTCTATTCCTTGGATTCTTATTTTACACCATAGGCCTCCTAGTACAGTCTCGAACCAGCAAGCCATGGGACTCGAATCAGTGGAACAAAATCTTGTATTGTTCCCTTTTTGAGGCATACTCATTTTAAATGAATTATGTAAATTTGGAAGGAGAAAGCAACTGAGCAATTTTATCTCCTTGATTAACAGAACTTATACTTTGGGGATGAGCTAAGCATTATTTTTATTTCCCCTTTGTAGTCTGAGTTTATTACACCTGGGGTCACTTGCAAACCTAATAAGCTTTGAGGACTTCGCCCTCGATAATAAGTCCTACAGTCCTGAGGGAAGAGGTCCCCTGACTCCTGTGGGGAATCAGTTGAACCCCCATTTTCAGGTGTTAACACTATTCGGGCGGTGGAACAGAGGTCTAATCCTGCATTTTCTTCCTGTTCCTCTGGTGAGGGAGTGGATGGGTACATAGGGGTTGTGTCGGGGAAGCATCTGAATGGATGCTTGCGGATACTCCTCTTCCAATGCCTCGTACATTTGTGGGCCCCGGGGCATTGGGCCCCGTGCCCCGTTTTTTGAATTCCTGAACAAGGATTTCATGGATGTCAAATTTTGAATAGCATTTATTGGCCCGCAATGATTTCCCTTTTTACACCTGGTGCAGCAACCTGGAGCACGGTATGAATTTGGTCTTATTTCTCTTTTGGGATTTTGCCTAGAATAGCCTGATTGACTATGATAATTTTTCCTGGAATATCCTGATTGATTATAGTGTCTAGGTTGAGTCCTTGTGAAAATTTGAGGGGCAGCATCTCTAACAGCTGCTGCTGCAATCATCATTCCTGTGACAAAGGCATCATTTATATCTTTACATAGTTGTATATATATGGAAAGATCCTATTTTTATTTCTCCATGGCCTGATGGCTTCCTGGCAATATTTATTAGCGTTTTCATATGCTAATTGAACAAACTGGCATAACTTGATCAACGTCTCCAAAAACTTGCAGTTCTCAAAGTCGATCAGCAAATCAGCATATGGTTCATTAGGTGGGACAAGCCTACCTTGTAGATCCCCAGGTCCTTGTATTTTTCCCATGCCTTTAAGGCAGCTGCGTTTATCTGGCCTCCTGGGGTATAATATTTTTGATGTAGTCTGCTGCGAATGGCCCTTCTCTGTGAGCAGTTATGGTCTCCAAAACCCTCATTTATTTTAGCTGTTTCTACAAAGTTCTTGAAATTGATCGCCAAAACCAAGTATTGTCCCCCACTTAATGTGCTTTAGCCAGTCTGAGGGGTAGCTAAAGGTGTTAAGGGACTCCAGTTATACTCAACGTGAAAGGAGCTTGGGGTCACCAGCCCTTATGGTTGATCAGAGGTAAAGTATGGGGAGAAAGTAGTCCCTTAGGGAGAGGGACTCAGTAACATCCTGAGTGTGCAAGCTCTGGATGGGAGAGAGGAGTCAGGGCCAGAAGGGAGTGTGTGCTCTGAGCTCTGAGCGGAAGGTGGGTGCCTGGTTGCGCTGGCTCCTCTAACCTCCAAAAATGTGATCTCTGGAGATCTCCGCTGTCGGCTGAAGGGCAGCTGTCCAAAGCCAAAGCCCGTAGTCCATCCCCCCCAAACAGGGCTCCTGCAGGGTTGAAGGGCAAAAATTGGGCCAATAGATTTATTCTGGGTAGTATGGGAGAAAGTAGTCAGGGAGAGGGGAGTGGTGGGTCTGGAGTGATCTCTGGAGCTGTGTCGGCTGGAGATGGTGGGTCTGGACTGCAGCTGCTGTCAGGCTGGAGACGGTGAGTCTGGAGCTGTTGCAGTGGCTGCTTCCTCTCAGCAGGGAAGAGCTGTTGTGTCTGAGCTCTGGGCAGGCAGGAGCTTTAAGTAGGGATTTCTGGTGGGGGGTGTGCCAGAGCAACCTTTAACACTATTGGCTCTTTTCTCAGGGAACAGGGCGACCTTTAAGCCTATTGGTTCCTGCCCGGGGAACAGAGCGACCTTTAAGCTGATTGGCTCCTGCCTGGGGAAAATGAAACCAGGTCACTCTTCATGGAAATTCCCATGGGGGAGGTGGCCTGTCGGCCCAAGCCTATCTATCAAGGGTAGTAATGGTGATGGTGGCGATGATGAGGGTGGTGGTGATGATGGTGGTGATGGTGGTGATGGTGGTGATGGTGATGGTGAGGGTGAAGATGGTAGTGATGGTGATGGTGGTGATGGTGATGGTGATGATGGTGATGATGATGGTGGTGATGATGGTGATGATGGTGGTGATGGTGGTGATGCTGATGGTGGTGATGGTGATGATGATGGTGGTGATGATGGTGATATGGTGGTGATAGTGATGGTGATGATGGTGATGATGATGGTGGTGATGATGGTGATATGGTGGTGATAGTGATGGTGGTGATGGTGGTGATGGTGTTGATGGTGATGGTGGTGATGGTGGTGATGGTGTTGATGGTGATGGTGGTGATGGTGGTGATGCTGATGGTGGTGATGGTGATGGTGGTGATGGTGATGGTGGTGATGGTGATGGTGATGCTGATGGTGGTGATGGTGATGCTGATGGTGGTGATGGTGGTGATGGTGATGCTGATGGTGGTGATGGTGATGGTGGTGATGGTGATGCTGATGCTGATGGTGGTGATGGTGATGCTGAAGGTGGTGATGGTGGTGATGGTGATGCTGATGGTGGTGATGGTGATGGTGGTGATGGTGATGCTGATGCTGATGGTGGTGATGGTGATGCTGAAGGTGGTGATGGTGGTGATGGTGATGCTGATGGTGATGTGATGGTGGGTGATGGTGATGGTGATGGTGGTGATGGTGATGGTGAAGATGGTGGTGATGGTGGTGATGGTGATGCTGATGGTGGTGATGGTGATGCTGATGGTGGTGATGGTGGTGATGGGTGATGGTGGTGATGGTGATGGTGATGGTGGTGATGGTGATGGTGAAGATGGTGGTGATGGTGGTGATGGTGATGCTGATGGTGGTGATGGTGATGCTGATGGTGGTGATGGTGGTGATGGGTGATGGTGGTGATGGTGATGGTGATGGTGGTGATGGTGATGGTGAAGATGGTGGTGATGGTGGTGATGGTGATGCTGATGGTGGTGATGGTGATGCTGATGGTGGTGATGGTGGTGATGGGTGATGGTGGTGATGGTGATGGTGATGGTGGTGATGGTGATGGTGAAGATGGTGGTGATGGTGGTGATGGTGATGCTGATGGTGGTGATGGTGATGCTGATGGTGGTGATGGTGATGGTGATGGTGGTGATGGTGATGGTGAAGATGGTGGTGATGGTGGTGATGGTGATGCTGATGGTGGTGATGGTGGTGATGGTGATGCTGATGGTGGTGATGGTGGTGATGGTGGTGATGCTGATGGTGGTGATGGTGCTGGTGGTGATGGTGGTGAAATGGTAGTGGTTGTGGTAAGAATGACCACTACTTATATCATGTGCTCTTATGTTTTGCTAAGCACCATCCACACTCTTTAGTCTCCTTGTGATGACAATACTATATCTGCTTCTTCTCATTTATAGATGAGGAAATTAAAGCCCCAAGAGATTGGATCAAGCTGACATGGCTGGTGGCAGCAGACTCAGCTTCCAGCCCGTGCCTGTTCCTTTTCCCAGCCCTCTCCCAGGCACCACATACTACTGTTCCTTCTGCTTGCTGCCTTCATCTTTAGGCTCCAAAGAAATTCCCCAATGTACCATGCCAAGGAACTGTGATAGCATGAGCTTTTCAGGCCCCTGATTCTTTCACCCTGTGGGCTCTGACCGCCCTCCTACTCCCTCGCCCTGTTCGGTTGTTTCAGCTCAACCTGCTTCCTTTGTTTGGTTGCCTCAGCACCTGCATCCCAGCTGCCTAGTGTGTCCTCCATGTGGTCCTCCTGCACACACTGCCAGGTGAGTTTCTGAGAAGTAACTGTCCTTATCGCAATGCTCATATGCCAACAGTCCAAGCTGAACTCTTGAAAGGCACTCGTCCATGCTCTGAGAACGCCAATGTTTGGGTGCTTCTTACCAACCGGCCTGACCTCTACGATGACTCCTTACATCCTGGGGAAAATCCCATCTCTGCTTTGCTCCCACAGATCTTTCTGCCTGTCATGACTTCTACCTCTACCTCCTCTTCCTCCTCCTTCACCTCTACCTCCTCTTTTTCCTGCCTGCCTTCTCCTGAAATGAGACTTTCTGGACTACTCTAATATACATTCCAGAACATTTGCTCAGGTTGACCTTGAACTTGTGATCCTCCTGCCTCAGCCTCCAGTTTCTGGGATTATAGGCATGCACCACTGTGCCCAGTCTAAGTAGATTTCAGAGCAAAGAACATCACAAGGGATAAAAGGGTAACTTTGAAATGCCAAAAGGGTTGTTGGCATTTGTTCAAAAGGACAAAACATTTATCCTTCTATGAACAGAGCTTTAAAATAATTGAAATAAGAATTGAGAGAAAAATAGACAAATGTACAATTAGTCACATATTTTAATACCCTTTTCAATAATTGATAAAACTAGCAGAGTAAAAATTACTAAGGACATAGAAGACTTGAACAACCCTTTCATCTAAGTTGACCCAATTGATATTTCTAGAATACTCCATCCAATAGGAGCAACACAAACATTTTAAGTGCACATAAAATATTTAGCAAAATAGATGACACTTCATAAAACAAATCTCAATAAATTTAAAAGGATGCACATCATGGTGTGTTCTCTGATCACAAGGAAATTCAATTAGAAATCAATAACAGAAGGATATTTAGAAACTAGATACTTGTCTAAATAACCAATAGGTCATAGAAAGAAGGGAAATTAGAATGAACGGTTTGAAATGATTGAGAAACTAGGGCACAACTTACCAAAGTTGATGAGATGCAGTCAAAGCAGTATATAAAGGAAAATTCATAGCAATAAAATGAAATTTTTAGAAAAAGGGTCTCTAATCTGTGATCTTAGTTTCTCTGAGCATTTGCCATGCTACTCAGATTTGTTCCTCATGTTTCATCCATGGTTGGTATGGATTAGCCTATCACTTGGGTGATGGCCTATCTATTACTTCAGTTCTCAAAGACTTGGATACTTTAACTGTGATAAGAACCACACACTCACAGGGTAGGACTAGGAATTCAAAATGAGATTTGTGAGGTCACGTTTGAAGTTCCTCCCTCTCTGTGATTTTCCAAGTGCTTTCAAATTCCCAGGGGCTTCCCTTTTTAGTCCTTTGCTCAAAAAATTGAAAACTTAATGAATCTGCCTTGTCTTACCCTTCCACAAAACCACCCCCACATCTAGGATTAAGCAACAGAAGAACAAAGAAGGTGGACCTCACACTTGGGATCATGGTTTCAGAAATGGAGAGAAAAGACCCCATTTCTGTAGTGTGGGCTCCTTCAGGTTGGACAGCCATATGCAAGAAAACAAATCCTGACATTACCTCGAAGCACTGCAAACTTAATTTGAAATGACCATAAATATAAAATGTAAGAGCTAAAACTAAAGAAGTTCAAGAGTCAAGCATAGGTGAAAACCATAATGATCATGGATTTTTCAAATATTTTTTAATAGGACACAGAAGTCATATACTATAATAGAAAACCAAAAGGCATTTCTTTGACATCAAAAAAATTTGCTTCTCAGCCTGGGGTTGTGGCTCAGTGGCAGAGTGCTTGCCTAGCACATGTGAGGTACTGGGTTTGATTCTCAGCACCACATATAGACAAATAAAATAAAGGTCCACTGACAACTAAAAGTAAATATTTTTTTTTAAATTTTTGCTTTTCAATAGACACTTCACAAATGAAGAGGCAAGGCACCATTTTTCTTTCTTTCCTTCTTTCTTGTGAAAGAGGTCCAAAAAAAGAGTTATATCTAGAATATATAAATATTCTTACACCACACAGCTCACTAATAAAGATGGCAAACAACTAATGTTTGGGGGCGGCTACTGGGGTTTGAACCCAGGGTGCTGTACCACTGAGCTACCTCCCCAGCCCTTTTTAAAACTTTTTATTTTGAGACAAGTTCTTGCTATGTTGCTTATGGCCTCACTAAGTTGCTGAGGCTGGCCTCAAGCATGTGATCCTCCTGCCTCAACCTCCTGAGTCACTGGAATTTAAACTAATTTTGTACATGAGCAAAAGATCTGAATAGTCACTTCATCAAAGATATGCAGATGGCAAATAGTCACATGAAAAGTGTCTGACATCAATCATTAGAGAGTCAAATCTATAAGGAGACCCAACTGGAATGGCTAAGAGTAAAAAGACAGGCCATGCAGGAGCCCTAATAAAGGAGATAGCTAAGATTGCGGTTAGCTGTGAGCCATAAGCATTACCACCTTCCATGGTCTTGCGAGACTTGGCCGGGACATTGTGGATCGGGTCGGTGCCATTTTGTGGTGTGGTTGGAGGAGTGTGGATTGTGTGTCGGGGTGTTGTTGGAGCCGGAGAGAGAAGCTGGCAGAATAAAGAGCCTGTTCGTTTCCAGTCTGCCTCTGAACTTATTCCCGCGGCTTTGTTGCTGCAGGCGGCCATCGCTTCAGGCAGCAACAAGGCCATGCCAAGGGCCGGGGGTCACACACAGAACAACTGACACTCTCACACACTGCGGGCCCGGAAATGTGCCGACTCCAGGACTCCGTTTACATAAAATTCTAGAAATTCTGTAGCGATGGAAAGAAGGCCCGTGGTTGTGTGGGGCACGGCGTGGGAGGAGCTGGAAGGGCTTAGGAACGTGAAGAAGAAACCGGGAAGGCCTGGCTCCGATGGTAATCGACGGCACTGTGATGATAGGTGTGGCCATGATTCTTCATTACCGTCATGTCCTTAAACTACGTGCCGCTCATCGTCCGTCTGTCATGTCTCCGTAAGGCTGGGCTTTCAGGAAAGGGCAGAAGAAAAAACTGAAACCATGGATAAGGGGGCTGTGACAACGCAAGCTCTGAGTTCAAACTTAATATTCTGAGTGAGGAGACAGCGGTCCGAAGGTAGCGTGAGTTCTGAAGAGGAGAAGCCCCCCTTCCATGTCTAAATGCGTTCCCTGGACTTCAGGGACAATGCGCGCTCACTGTCCCCGTGTCCCCGTTGTTTCAGTCAGCTCTTGTGCCACGGTGACCAGAAGACCTGAGGCGAGCCCCGCAGAGGGGGAAGTGCACTCTGGACCCCAGGGGCCATCACGGCAGAGGGTGTGGCGGAGGAAGGCAGCGCAGGACACGGCAACAGAGAGGGCTCTGCTCGCCAGGGACAGAAGGTAGACCGCAAGGGCGCGCCCCAGTGACCTGCCTCCTCCAGCCCCGCCTGCCCTCGCTACCACCCAGTCAACCCATACCAGGGATGGCCGCGCCCCCGAGGCTGATGCTCTCTTAACCCAGTCAGTTGGCCTCTGAGTTTTCTTGCATTGTGTCACACATGAGCTTTGGGGACACCTCGTATCTAAGCCATAACAGTTGTATTGTCCTTACTGACGAGGAAGCAAGCACAGAGGCGTGACGTCACTCGCCCGAGGCCACACAGTGGGATGTGAGGGAGCTGCACGGCACCCGGAGCTCGTGCTCAGCAGCCGGGGCTCCTGGCCGCCACCCGTCCCTGCCCCCCAGGCTGGCTCTGTTTGCTCCTTACTGAGGCAGCCCTGGCAGCCGCTGTGTGTCTGCTGTCAACATCACAGGCGGGCCTCTGGGGACGGTCCCTCGGCTCTTGCGTCCACTTTCCTTCCTTCTCTTTCCCTGCCTCCCCAACTACAGCGGCACACCTTCGGAAGTCCTTCCAGAGCCTTCCAGAACCTTCCGGGCAGTTTGGGGTCTCTGTGCCTACACTCTCGTGACCTCCCCGCTTGATTGGCAGCTGAGCCGGTGCCTCACCTGGGGGTGGCCTCTGTGAGGGCTCATGGACCTCCTGGCCACGCAGATGGCCAGTCCTCCTCTGTGTCCTGCGCCTCGTGGAGTGTCTGCAGGGGAGGCCGGCTGTGGAGGCTACAGGGGAGGCCTCAGAAGGCATTGCAAGCTCAGAATGTGGGCCAGGGAGGCCGACTGGGGTTCATCTTGTGAATGAAAATCCCAACGGCGAAGCACAGTTTATCTTCTATTTTGCAGCATTTGGTCAATTAAAACTGTGGACCGATGCCTGGGACCTGTCGAGAGACGAGAGTAGGCCCTCCGGGAGGTCCTGACAAATCACAGGACGCCAGGGCGCGCCAGTCCAGGCCGCCCTCTCTGCGCTCCCGGAGCCGCTCGGGGCTCGGACGGCAGGCCGACCCCAGGCGGGCTCCTAGACCTCTCAGCGTGAGCTCCCTGATGTCACCCCACCGCACCCCCACCTGTCCCGTTTTGCTCAACAGGAGACATTCTTGAAGAACAGGGCAGTAGGCAGAGAATTGGTGCCAAAGATGTCCCCTTCCGACACCTGTGACCAAATCCCCCTCCGTGGGCTTGCAGGTGTGGTGAGGTGAAGGACCTGTGGGTGGGAGGTGACCCGGCACCGCCCAGGTGGCCCAGTGTCCACACAGGGTCCTCATGAGAGGGAGGCAGGAGGGTCGGGCACCCAGAGGTTGGAGGGACACACTCCGTAGAAGTATGAAAGGCTGTGACCCGCCACGTGCAGGTGGCCCCTACAGGCCTGGAGGAGCAGGGAGCCCCCCCCCCCGAGGGATCGCGGCTCTGCCCAGACCTCCACGCTAGCCCCAGGGAGCCCATTCAGGCTTCTGACCTCCAGAGGGCAAGATCACAACGTGGCGGTGTCTGAGTGACGGCGTTTGTGCAGGTCTGTCGCGGGAGCCGAGGAGGCTGGCGCAAACTCTCCGTTTTACCTACTTCTGGGGACCCTTGCATCTCGGCGAACTTTGCAACCCACTTTGCAGTCTTGGCATTGGCTGGATGCCCCATGCCCTGCCCCCGCCCCTCCTATTGTCCCCCTGGGCTGTTCCCCACCCCAGGAGCCACCCTCAGGGGAAGGCAGCAGCCTGGCCTGATGTCCTGCGCCTCTCCCGGGCAGCCTGCGCGGGTGCACAGCCCTGCTTGGCGGGCGCGATTCCACAGGCTCGCCCAGCCCCAGGGCTCCTGGTGCCCCCTGGCCACCAGGTCGCAGACCGCTCCTCCCTCTGCCCAGGGCTGGGCCTTCCTCCCTCCCGGGTGCTGCTGCCTAAGTACTCAAACTCTGCAGTCAATTTTCTGCAAGCAAAGCAGCTCTCGGAGACCATTTCTCAGGAAACGCCACAGAAAAAAAGCAAATATTAGATTGCTCCGCTGCAGGCCTGGAAGTCCGACGGCCCCTGGGCCTGACCTGACGGGCACAGAGATGCTGACTCGTGGCTTTCACAAGGTGAGTGCAGCTGCTGGCCGGGCTGTTGCTGTGAGTGGTCAGTGCCCTGGGGAAGCTTCCTGTTACTAGGGCATTTGTTTTCCTCACCTCCCCGTACCTGTCAGGACTGGGACCACGATCCCATAGTAAAGGGCCACTCTCCTGCACAGTGGCCCGGTCCAGCCAATGGCCTCCGTGAATACCACTTGGACCATGGACTGGTCCTGTAGAGCCCTGCCTGACCCTCAACCCCAAATCATGACACAGAATAAAATGTTTGCAGCCACTAGGTTTGGGCCTGTTGGTCCTGCAGCAGACTGAAGCCCCCTACTCAGAGACATTACATCGTGTTAAGTGACCAGCAAGTGCCACTGCAGGAAGGGGGACAGCTCTGTAGCAGAAGGGCAAGAAGAAAAGGTTCAGCACACGCCGTGCCAGGCCCGTGCTGAGCACACCCCTCTGTTATCTCCAAGAGCTTCCAACCTCCGGGAGGTAGGGCGGCCGCCCCGTCCTACAGAGGGGCACACGAGGTTGGAGAGGGCAAGGTGACTCGGTCGGAGTCACACTGGTCGTGATCCCCGGCCCCCTCCAGCTGTGCTCAGCACTGTGGGACCCTCGTCAGGGGCAGGGCACGGCAGGCGACGTGGCACCGGATAATAATGCCTCCTGTCGCCCACGCGGCCGCGCCAGCTGTGAGCACCGTCCGGTGGCTCCAGCGTTAATTGCTTCGGAGCACAGGGGCCGTATAATTTGGATCAAAAGACCCCTCTCGGTGAGGGCTTAATTGCGGCACTTGGCGCTGCCCTGGGGCGAGCTGCGCGGCTGCTGGGCCCGCGTCTGGTCCCGGCTTGGCCACGGCCCGCGGTTCCTGAGCCGCTCACGCCTGTTGCCTCACCTAGACATGGGGGTGCACGCCACCCCCTGACCACCCCGCGGCACGAGGCGAGGATCGAGTCAGGAGTTCGTCCCAGTCATTCCCCAAGGGCGTCCCAGGCCTCGCCTCCCTGGGCTGGGCATGGCTGTGGTGTGAACTGGCCCTGCGTGACCTCCAGCCACCCGGCATCTCCCGTGCCATGCATGGGTTCAGGGATTGCAGAGGTGACCGAGGTGCTGTCACTGGCCCCAAAGGTCTGCCTCTTCGAGGAGGCAAACAAGGAAACGAAAAGGGACAGAGAGGGAGGTTCCAGCAGGGAGGATGTGCCTGGGCTCTGGTGGCAGCTGGCGTGTCGCGGGGAGGGGCTGAGACAGAGATCCTGAAGCCAGTTGCACTGGTCCAGGGAGACCTCATCCACCCACTCGGTGACACTATGAGCCAAGGCTCTGGGAGAGGAGCGACAGGCCTGGGCGAGGTCGGCGGTAGCTGGGCGGGGCAGGGCGGCACCGGGCTGGCAGGGCAGCCGAGAGGAGGCAGCGGCCGTGGGTGGGTGGACGCGGTTGGCTGGCTCCCTTCCTTCCGGCAGGCGCTGGGAACCAGGAGCTGCCTTCCCAGCCCTCCTTGCAGCCGAGATCCCGCGGAAATCAGGCTCCACCTAGTCGACGCGGCTGGAGCTGCAGGACACGGGAGCACGCCGCCCTCTGGGCACGGAGCTGGGGCTTCCTGCAGGCCGCGGCCCGGGCAGTGGCTGGACTCGGTGCTCCAGGCTCCGCTTTCTGTCTCCAAGGGTGTGGAGAGGCAGCTTCAGCAGCGGCCACCTCCTGACGTCCCCCCCGCTGGCTGACAGCCGCGGAGGCTGTGGCTCGTTTTAGTTGAGGTGCGACCTACCACGTCAAGGGCACAAGCAGGGACGCGGCCACCCCGTCCGGCTCCCCCTCCCCAGGGATGCGTGCTCTTGAGCATACTGGTCCCAGACATGACCAGGGAAGGGACAGGGGCCACCCTGGGGGAGCCATTCCAGGAGACTCCGTCTCCAGCCCCTTCCCCAGTCTTCCCCGTGACCTAATCCCCCTGCCTTCCCCCCTCTGAGAAAACAGAAGAGGCCTTGGGTGCTGGTGACGGGGAGGAGGCCCTGGTGGCCTTGGGCAGGCTGCGGGCAGGGATGCTTGGGCCCTTGTGTGGTGATAAGCTACGTGGCCTGGCTGGACAGGGCACAGTGGGCACCAACAGCGGGTCTGGGGTGCTGGAGGGGCAGGTAGGTCAGGAGCTGCTCCTGGTGCTGTCTCTCGGCCAGAGGTGCCCCTCCCTGCTGCCTTCCAGGCCACCACCCCGGCCACCAGGCGGACTCCCTGAACTCAGAGTGCAGGAGCCCTGTTTGGGGAGATGGCTAAAATTGCGGTTGACTATGGGCCATGGAGATTTGGGCATTGTCACCTTCCGTAGTCTCACGGGACTTGGCCCGGGATCTCGCGTGACTTGAGCCGAGATTGCTGATCGGGTCAGCGCCATTTTTTGGTGGTGTGTGTGGCGCGTGTTAGTCGTTGTTAGAGCCAGAGAGAAAAGTTATCAGAATAAAAAGCTGTTTGTTTCCAGTTCGCCTCTGAACTTCTTCCCGTGGCTTTGTTGTTCCAAGCGGCCATCGCTTCAGGCGGCAACATCAGAGCATGCAGCCTTGATGGTGACTATCTGCTGCATCCCGTGCACAGCACTGCCTCACTGTAGGGTGGCGAGCTGGGGCAGGGACAAGGGGCAGGACAGTGTCCTTCCTCCGTGTCCCAGCATCCAGCTCTGTGCCTGGAGCCCCCGTCTCCCCACGCTAGTTCCTGAGCTGTGACTGACAGGTGCGTGACAGGTGTGTGACTGACAGGTGTTGTAGCAGAGCTACCGGTTCCTGTGACTGTCCACTGGAACCAAGAGTGGCAGGTGCCATGTGGTCTGGCAGAGGAGGAGGGAACGAGAGGACCAGCCGTGGAGGGTCCCTGCAGCTGCCCGGGTGCCTTCTCCATGCCCCGAGCTTTCTGTGTGGCCAGGTGTGGGGGTGGGCAAGAGGAGGCGCCTGGCCCACACCCGGCTCTGCTCCTGGGGCGTGCAGGGTGCACCCTGTCCCTGGAACCAGACAGCCTCGGCTCAAGTCCCTGCTTGGCCACTCACTGACCTTCTGGGCCTTGGTTTTCCCACCTTTGCAGTGAGGACAGCTACTTGTAGGGTTTGTCACTGCTTGAGTTCCCTGGAAACAGACTGTGATTCATGCGCTGAGACTAAAGAGCATGGAGGAGTGAGGAGGCCGGACGCCCGGCACCTGCAGCCAGGGCCCGGGAGTGGGCTGCTGTGTGCTGCTGAATCCACCAGTCATGGTGACCCTGGTGCAAAACGTCCGCCCAGCTGTTGTGGCCAGTGCAGGGCTGGACTGACCATCCCAACAGGTGAGGGGTGAAGGGGGCTGCGGCCATGGGTGGAAGCAAGATTCCGGAAAGTGCCTTAACGAGGGACAAACAGACCGGTGGTGCACCAGGAGGCCATGCCAAGGACAGATCGGGGTGGCTGGGGCTGCCTTGGACCGTCCACATCTCCCAAGTAAGTCAGTTGTGCACCGTGCAAATCTCCACTGAAAATAACCCCAACTCCCCGTGGAGCGCAGCTGCAGCCTAGCATTTCTTGGCAGCCAGTGGCTTCCAGGATTTCACGCAGGTTAAAAATAAAAATGCGAAGCATCGTGATGACCCTTCTTCCTGGCACTCCCAGCCGCACAGTGTCGTTCCCAGCTGTTGGCCACTGAGGCCCTCCACGGCGAGCGCTGGAGGCTGGTGGCTTCGTTCCTGACAATAGGAAGGTAGACTGAGGCACGCCCCAGGGAGCAGAGCAAGACCGCCAGGCCTCACCCACGTCCGCGCCGCTCCAAAGGCAGCGTCCTTCAGCTCTAAGACTCGTCTTTATTGAGACACGAGGCCCTGGGTTTCAAGAGTGGGCCATCAGTATGCAATGTCATGTTAAGCTATTAGGTGACCTTGGGAGGGACATGAACCATCAGATCAGCGGGACCGAAGCTGATGGACCCCACAGGGCTGGGATCACGTGCTCCTCACCTGGGCCTGAACCTAGGTGACCACGTCTGCCAGCACCCGTCTCACTTGACTTTGAAGCCAGGCAGGAGCCGATGGGAAAGCCTGGGGACTCTCATATATTGTCACCTGAGGGGCACTTTATAACAAGTGGGTCAGCCTGGAGCCTGGCCTTGGCTGAATGCAGGGGCTGGGAGCAAAGTGACGTGGCCCATGGGCCCACTGGGGAGACTGGGTTCCTTTAGCCACTGACCAAGACTGTGACCAGAAGGTCCGGCCGAGGTCCCAGGCTGGCAGGCAGATGGGCTCCGGCGGAGGCCCGCCCAGGATCCCGGCCTCCAGAAACGGCGACTCGGAGAAAGGGCTTCCACAGGGGGACGCCACAGGAACTGAGGTCTGAGCTCGCAGCCATCACTGCCAGGCGTTCAGAGACCCCGGTCTGACCAGCGGGCCAGATCACGATGATCTAACCGTCTGTCCGCCACTTGCCAGCGTGTGGCTACATGCCTGTCACTCGACCTCTCTGAGCCCCAGGTGGATCATCCATAGCGTGGACGGGTCAGCGGTTGTTGATTTGTGAAAGCGAGGTCACCCCCAGTGCACTCGTGACGTCACCCCGTGAGAAGGAAACTCCGTGACGGTCAGCGCTGGTGACACCGCGGAGCTCAACCCCACAGACACGATGAAGTAATTCCCGTCACCTCTTCCAGGAAGTCTCCCTGACTGCGCCACCCTCCAGCTCTCTGCTGGGCTCCCACATCCCCACGTCCAGATCGTGGCTTCTACGAGTCCAGTCTTCAGGGTCCCTTTGGCTGTTCTCCCTTGGCCCTGGGAGCTCCCGGAGGACAGAGACCTTGTCTTTTTCTCTCACGGCTCCGCCCCACCAGGTCCAGCATGTTTCCTGGCTCTAGGAGGCGCCACAGGCTGATTGCCGTGTTCACCCCAAATCCACGTGTTGGGGCCTCAGTCCCCAGTGTGACGTATGGAGCGGGGCCTTTGGGAGGTGATCGGTCACGAGGGAAGGACCCTTGTGGACGGGGTCCATGCCTTTCTAGCAGAGGCCTTGGGCCTCCGCCTGCTGTCCTCCACGTGAGCGCAGGGGAAGGTGCCCCCCATGGACCAGGTAGCTGGCCCTCACCAGGCCCCACTGGGACTTGGAAGATCTCAACTTTCAGAGCTGTGGGAAATGAGGATTATCTGCTTAGGTCTCCCAATCTGGTGGTCCGAGTGGACCAAGACATGCAACCGTCCCCAGCAAATAGTGGTTGAGCGAGTGCGCGAGCGAGTGCGCGAGCGAGTGAATGGATTCCATCCTCTGTCCATGCCGGGGGGTAGACAGACCGCCCCGTCCCATAGAAAGGGGAGCAGAGGTTCTGAGGAGGGAGGCCACTCCCCAGGACACCCTGGCCAGTTGACTTTGGGTGAGAAAGTCCCAAGGGCTTCTGCAGCATGGCTAGTCCTGGGCTGCCTTAGCTGTCTGCTAAGAGCCCTGCAAAGGCCTAGAAGGCCCAAGGCCTGCAACAGGCCAGGGCAGCAAAACAGCACTGTTTCTCGCTCAGAAAATAATGGCGCCCAAATCCCTGCTCACCCTATTTAATGCTCCAAATTCTCTGAGAGGCCTAATTGAACATTCCTCTGTGGAACCCTCTAGGTGGAACAATTAACCGGCCTCTTAGCAGCAAGCAGCTCCCTGGGCAGGCCCCAGATTTATGTCTCCTGGGGAGGTAGCCTATTAGCTGTGGCCATAAATCTCGGGGCCCTGGCTGGCAAGGTGGATTTTAATAAAATCATAGGGGACGGAGCCAGGCTGGGGCAGCAGATTTCCGGGGGGAGAGCCAACATTTGCCTGTAATTAATCGGGACGCCTTGGAGCTCTGGGGAAGTGCCCAGGGTTTTAATGAAAACTCGGGGGCTGGAAGCAGTGCCCAGTTGGTAGCCAAGCCAATGTCCCGCTGGGACGGAGATGCGAGAACTTGGGGTGCCTGGGCCTCCCCCGCCGGGCGTCTTGAAGTCGGGGTGATAGTCAGTGGGCACTGGGCGCTGGTGGTGGTGGGCTAGCAGTTGGGGTGCGTGCTGGGGCTGGCAAGCTGCTCCCCAGCCTCCCCACTTCCCAGGGACTCTGGCCCAGGAATCCCGGGCCTCCTCCTAATGCTGAAACAAAAGGGTAAATGCCTGGCCTCGGGGGCCTTGCTGATCCTTCAGTCCTCTGAGGTCAGTGTTCAGGGCCTTCCCTTGAACTTGGGTGTCCCTTTAGCCAGATCTGCCAGTGCTGGTGGGCCCTGGACCCCTTCCTTTCCTTCCCCGCCTTCTCTCCCCTCCTCTCCGTGGTCTCTTGGGCGGGCATCCCTGCGTCCAGTCTTAAACTCCAGGGTCAGCGCCTCCCTTGGCTAGAGACGCCTGCCTCTCTGAGGGCTGCCTCCCCACACTGGCTCCTTCGCCCTCTCCCCTGCGGCCCTCCATCCTGGTCCCCACAAACACCACCACCTTCCACACGGCTGCTCAGGCCCCCGCAGCTCAGGACTATTCTGGACCCCTCGTCCCCGTCCAGCCCTGCAGGTCCTCCTGGGGAGCTCCGGCTATCTACCCCAGGTCCTCCCTGATCCTAGCCCCACCCCGGGTGCCCACCTGAACAGCTGCGGCCACCCTGCTTCGTCGCAGAGTGCCCCTCCTCGCCTCCTCGTAGCCGCACAATGGCCCGAGAGGCCCAAAGGTCACTCCTGAGAAAGAGCTCCCTGGGCATAGCGCCCCCCGACCCGTCCAAGTCCTCCTGTTGCACGGCCACTGGTGGCTCCCCCCACCCCGGGCATCCTGTGGTCGTCACGAAGGCAGCAGATGCATGCTGGGAGCAGGACACTGTCCCACGTGCATCCCCCGCTCCTTGTCCAGCCCTCCAGGCCACCCTCTGGCAGTAGGCACTGCCATCACTGTCACTTTGCAAGTGAGGACACTAAGGCACAGAGAGGTCAGGGCATTTGCTGGAGTCCACGCAGGTGGTTGGCTTCAAGGGCTTGGTGTCTCTCTCCAGGAGACCTCCCCACCTGGCCTCCTCAGCTCTGGCCTCTTCCCGAACCCAGCGCTCCTCACATGACCCGAGGGTCAGCTGCCTGCTCCTGGGCGTGCTGGATGTCGTCGGCCCCAACCTGGGATCTCTGGGAGTGGCCCTGGGCTCTCTGCTCACCAGCTCCCGGTACACAGTAGGTGCTCCATAATGTGTTACTGTGAATCCACTCTTTCCGGGCAGATAGTGGATGGGGAACCACTCTGGAACCCACCTTGTCCCTACATGGGTCTAAGATTAGCAGAAGAGGTTTCCTCCCAGGGAAGGGAAGGGATCCGCTCTCCTGCTACGTGGGTGGATTCCCAGGATCCCACCCTGGGCTGGACATGTTCTCCTGTTATGTCTCTTACTGGGGATGGTGGAGGAGGATGCGCCTTGTCGGGGGTAAGATCAGGGGTGTGGCATAGGGCATTTGCTAAAGTAGGTACCATGCTAGGTGTTCTTGAGGGAAAGAGAGAGACTCATGATGGTTCCTAAGAGTTAGAAGGGATCTTAGAAATTATCTTTATTTCATCTAACTATATGGTATAAATTAGTGAACCTAAGACTCTAGACAATAAAGAGCTTCTCCTGGGTCCTAGAAATTCCTGACGAATCTAAGACTAACTAGGAGCCAGACCTCCTGGCTCGAAGACCAGGGCGCCCTGCAGGAGGGAGTGGAGCCGTCTTCTTACACTCGATGTCTGAGGTTCTCCTGCGCCTGGAGAGCTGGCTCCCTGCATCTGGGTGAGTCGGGCCCTGTTCTGGGGAGGTCGTTTAGAGACAGGCAAGGAAAACTGCACCCAGGTCTAGTCTCAGCTCGGAGCAATGTCGGCCAAAGCCCGGAGCGTAGAACTTCAGGAACGCACTGAGGACCTTCCTCCAGCTGAAAGGATTCCCCTGATGGTCACCAGATTCCAAGATTCGTTAAAAGGATGAAGTTTGGGGCTCCACAAAATATGATCTGGTTCTTCATCAATGCTGAGTAGACAGAATCTGCCGCGCTGGGTTCCAATGCCAGCTGCAGGTGGTTTCTTGATAATGGCTCCTGCCAGGACTGGTAAAGAGGCATTTGAAAGCCCAGGTGGGGGCATGGCGAGGTAAGCAAAGGATTCAGGATGAAAAACTAAAGCACCGCAAAGGCAAATGTCCCTACCCTGAAGAAGCCCTGGTGTTCACGCATGTGCCTGAAAATCCGCCATCGGTACCGGGGGAAGCGCCGCTGGGCGGGGAAGCCCGAGGCTGCACACGCTGCTCCGAGTGGGGAGGAAGTCGCAGCAGGAAGCGCGATTTTTTAAAAATATATATTTATTTATTTGCTTTAGTTGTACACAACGCAATGCATTTATGTTTACGTAATGCTGAGGATCGAACCCGGGCTGCGCACGTGCGAGGCGAGCGCTCTGCCGCGGAGCCACAACCCCAGCCCCAGGAAGCGTGATTTTTAGTAAGAGCTTAGTTTCGAGACATTTTAGACCACGAAAATAGCCTCTTATCCTTGAAAAACAGAAGAAGCACACGCAGCGAATGATTTTGCTGTTTGATGGCTTTGTGGACTACATCCGGGAGAGCGACTCCAGGGCAGGGAGCGTGTGCAGACTCCACAGTTGGACCTGAGAGCGCGGAAGAGGCGTCTCAGCCTTCTGGCGGCTCCTGGCCTTGGGCCTGGGGCGCTGGGGAGACGACCTGAGAAGCAAGCTACCCCGTGCGCAGGAGAGTTTTGCTGAAGTCTAACAGACGACGCTCACGTGGTCTTCTTCCTGAGTTCCTGAGCTGCAAGACAGACGGTCTCCTAGGAAAGGGCTGGCTAGACTTGCCTTCTCTCCTGCTACCCCTAGCCTCAGTTTCCCCACCTATAAAAGGGGAGCAAAAGCCCCCACCTGGGCCTGCTTGCGAGGATGCAATGGTTAGAAAATAGAAGAAGCTCCTGAGGTCCTAGCATCACCCCTCCATCCAAGTCATTTTCTTTATCTTCCAAAGCAACTGTCAACATTGAGGCCTTTGTGGGGGGCTGGGACCTCCACCTGCAGTGCCCCTCACCTTTCATCTGCTGTGAGCCTTGGAGTCTCAAACGTCATCTCCTCCAGGAAGGCTGAGGTGGCCACTCCCACCGTTGGATCCAGCCACCCCTGACAGTGGGCCCCAACTCCAGGGGGACCTCCCCTCCCACAGAAGTGATGTCACCCCACAGGTAGACCGTCACCACGTAGGGAGATCAGGCCAGCCAGCCCCCGTGTGGGTCTGATCTTGCCCGAGTGGGCTCCCGCTGGCCTGAGACTCTACCCTCTGCGTGTCTCCTCGGTCTGGGCCGTGTCTGCGTGACGGTGTCTCGGCTGTGGCACAGGACGGACACACAGTGGGGTCTACAGCAGCATTTCCAAGATGTAAGAGAGAGACAGCCAGGAGCAGGCACGCCGTGTGACACGCTGTCAGCATCACCGTGCCCACGAGAAGTGGGGACACCTCCCTGGCCCCAAGGTTGACAACGCAGCCGCCTGCTGGAGCGGCTTCCTCCCCACCCGCAGGCCCCCACCCACCCGACCAGGAGGAGTCAAGCCTTGAACCGCTTTCGGGGCTGCCCGAGCGGAGAGCAGCATAATTATATCTTAATAATTGTTTTGCAGCATAGGATTGATAATTACTAAATGTGCGATAACTGCTCCTTAAATGCCCGTGCTCTTTAAAAAACCTAATTTATAATTTAAAAAGCTGACACTTCTCAGAGGGCTTTATTTTATCTTGTCGGGAGTAATGGAAGAATAAGTTATTGAAAACCTTTATTTTTCATTAGCCTTAAATTCAACGACAATTAATGTGCCCAATTTGATTATAAACTGCACAAATTAAACAATAAAGAGCTGTCTAATGAGAAATTAATTATGAGGAAGGGAAGGGGGCCGTGCCGGATAAAAGCAATAACTTAGGGCCGCCGGCGGCAGCGAGTGTCAGGCTGTAAAGGAGATGAAGGGCCTCTCCTCAATGTGTGTCTTTGCTGATAGGACCCATCACAGATCAGTTGATCCAGAAACCATAACAGGCTAGTAATTGAAACTGCCGAAATCAATAGTGCTGACAGCCTTAATTAAATTAAATATGGCTGTGATGGGCTCCCAGCGCCCGCCCGGCGCGGCGGGCCACTTGACCCTCTGGCTGAGCGGGCTGATGGAGTGCAGCCGCGGCGTGATGGATCTGACCCCAGGGGACAGTTGGTGACCGGCTCCTGCAGAGAGCGGCTACCAGAGGAGTGGGCGCCGCTCCGCCCCCTGCTGCCTGCCCGCCTGTGGCAGACGCCCCGCCCCGAGGCCAGGTGCCCCCAGGGCCCTGCTGGGTTCTGTCTGCAGTTGGGAAGGCGGGGTCCCGCGGCATCTATTCTGGGGGGCAGAGGAGCCTCCTGAGTTGGAGGAGAGGAGCAGGAGAGGGAGAGTGAAATCACTGGTGGACCCCTTTTTGCAAGCCTCGTGGTTGACCATGCCCTCGGTGGGAGGCCTCCAGGGACTTTGGGTAAGTCACTCAGCCTCGCCAAGCCTCACCTTCTTCTTCCGTAAGACGGGTGCATGTGCTCGAGCCCTCTTAGAAGGGCAGGCGCAGACTGACAGCTGGAGCAAAGCCCAGCTCCTGGCAGCAGTCTGCAGAGGGACAGACGCAGAGCGGCCACCGTCACCGCCAGGCTTATCTCCTGAGGCAACAAGGAGAGGCCCGGGCAGGAGCAGGAGTCCCTCAGAAGGAGACTGAGCTCAGAGCCTCTGCCGGGCACATGGTCCCTCCTTCACCACGCGGCACTGTCCCCGGACCCAGGGGTTGAATGCGCAGCAAGCACGTTCACCAAACAGAACCCCGCATTGCCAAACAAGCATGGGGATTTTGCTCCATTTTATAGATAAGAAAACTGAGGTTCAGAGTGGCTGGCCAACTTGCCTGACAAGTGCTGGAGCCAGAGCTGGAGCCTTTGCCCCAAGTAGAAAGGGGCCTGAAGAGCGAAGCCAGAGACTGATGACCAAAGGGACCCAGACCTGGGCTCCTAGGATCTGGAAACTGCTCCCCCCAGGACTCTGGTGAAGGGACACCTTTAGAAGAAGGAGTGAAACCAACAGCAGCTCTCCAAGTTGTTCCGTGGTGACCCTTCCTATAGCGCCCTCCAAATCATCAGATTAATTTTAAAGCAAGACCTGGAGGGGCTGGGTTGTGGCTCAGTGGTAGAACACTTGCCTGGCCCGTGTGAGGCACTGGGCACGATCCTCAGCAGCACATAGAAGCAAATAAATAAAAGTATTGTGTCCATCTTCAATTTATAATAATAATGATAATGATAATAATAGGGCCTGGAAAGATCTAGGACACACGTTTCCCTAGCTGCTGCTACCGTGGACGTGGGGTCAACCCGCCGGGCTCCAGGCACCAGGGTGCTGGAAAGATCTTGGGTGTCTCACTGAAAGCCCCAGGGGACGCAGCCCTGGGTCCCTCCTTCTTTGGCTGTGTGACCCTGGGAATGTCACTAAACCACCCCGCTTCCTTTCTTTACATGGGCCCACAGGGACAGGGACAGGAGCTTCCTCTCTCAGAACCGTCGTGACACTGAAGCCAACCAGAGTCCGTGCCCAGGGTGACTCCGCGGGCCTCCTTGGACACGGGTACCCACTTGCCCAGCCGTGGGTTGAGCAAAGGGCGCGTGGTCAGGTTCCGAGAGATCGTTCTTTCTTTACTGAGAAAAAAAAAAAAAAAATCCACAACTACAAAAAAAAAAAAAAAAAAAAAAAGCTGGTCTGCTAGACTCTGGTCTTCACCGTAGGAAGCTGAACAAATAAATATCTTCACAGTGTGCGCGGCTGCCGGGCTGACTTCTTGGATGACATGAAATCGGCGGCTCAAGTTCGCGATGTTTATGTCAGCGCTAACAAACTGTCCCTTCATTACAGGCCGCGGAGATCAGAGGCCCAGATTATTGAAGGAGACGCCTTTGAGATGCCCAAGCGGTTGCTGTGACAACTCTGGCAAAGGCGGGGGTGGGGGGGGGGGGGGGGGGGGGGCGGCTGCCTGAGGGTGGGGACAGGCTCCAGGCGCCCAGCAGAGAGCAGGTAATCCGGGCCTAGGCCACTCAGCCCAGAGCTCTGCCCACGAGCGCCTCAGCTCGCCCCCACAAGGCCCCTGCCAGGGGACCTTGGTGACAGTGGGGTCAACAGGCCATGCAGTCCACCTCAGTGTTCTTAAAGCTGTGCAAGAGCGCAGCAGCACCCGGAGCCAGGGCCTGCACAGTGCCAGGGCTTTGCCTCAGAGCCACCTGGGTAGAGTCCTGGTCCAGCTGTGTGACCCTGAGCAAACTCACTCACCCTCTCTGGGCATCCGGCACTCCAGCTGGCCACGGGCATCTCAACAGCTTTCACCTTACAAGAGTCCCGGGGAGCTGGGCGCAATCCTGTCACCCACCACAAAGGGGCCAAGTGGGAGCGTCCTAGGGCTGCACCCTCAGGGTTCAAACTCCAGCCCTGCTGCTTCTAGCTGCCTGACCTTGGGCAGGTCACCTGGACTCCTGAGTCTGTTTCCTGTTCTGCAAAACAAATGCCACTGCCCAACCCCAATCAGCACACACGAAGCACCGTCACCGTGCATAAATGTCCACTGCTCCCGGGACCCTCCCAACTCTGCGGCCAGTGGGCGGCGCCTCCACCCCCAGGCCTGTCTCAGGGGCCACCTGAGACACCTGGTCCGCAGCCATGCTGCTTCCACAGGAGCCCAGGGCCGCTGCCGGGAAGGCACGCCACACGCGTGCGTGGGCACACCCCCCGCCACGTATCAGGGATTGCTGGTGAGATCATGAGTCCACGGGGGAATCACAACAGGGAAGAGGAAACCACCCTGAACCGGAGGCTTTCACTGGCGCTGCCCAGCAGCCGGCCACGGCTGCTCCCGCCTGTCACTCCCCAGACTTCCAGGGTGGGCAGAGCCCTGCGCTCTGTCGGGCACTGTGACGCCGGCAGCAAGGAGAGGAGAAGACCTGCATCTGATCACGCGGAGCCTCTCCGCCGAGGCTGGCCCTCCGAGTCCTTCCGGGAAGCCCCATCGCCCGTCCACTCGCCCGCTCCCTCGTGCCTTCGTTTGGCACTGCCCGGGGGTGTCCACTTGGGACATTGTACCACCACTGGCCATGCAGGGAAATCAAACAGGATTCCTTCCTCTGCACCAAAATCACAAAGAAGGGTCACCCCGTGCCCACCAGGATGGCCACGATAAGAAATATCAGTAACCGGTGTTGCCCCGGAGGTGGGCAAAGCAGAGGCCCGGGCGCTGCTGGTGAGAGCGTGCGAGGGCGCAGCCCGGGGGGACAGCAGGGCGCGCCCCCAGACTGCAACGCAGAATCAACCCACGGGCAGAACCCCGCTCCTGGGGGGGCCCCGAAGGAGTCACAGCAGGGTTTTATCTTTTTTTGTGGTACTGGAGACTGAACTCAGGGGCACTCGACCACTGGGCCACATCCCCAGCCCTTTTTGTATTTTATTAGAGACAGGGTCTCACTGAGTTGCCAAGGGCCTCTCCAGCTGAGGCTGGCTTTGAACTCGTGATCCTCCTGCCTCAGCCTCCCAAGTGCTGGGATGACAGGCATGCGCCACCGCGCCCGGCTAAAGCAGGGTTTAAACAGGTGTTGCACACCTGTGTTCATAGCCCCAGGACCCCTGTGCCATGGACAGGTGGACGGATGCTCCAGTCAGCTCTCTTGCTGCTGTGACTAAAAGACCCACCAGAATAACCACAGAGGAGGGAAGGCTTATCTGGGGGGGCCCCTAGTCTCAGAGGTCCCAGTCCACAGACAGCAGCTCCACTCCCCCAGGTGGGGCAGGACGCCATGGGGAAGAGTGTGGCGGAGGGCAACAGCTCACACGATCAGGAAGCAGAAAGAGACTCCACTCTCCAGATACAAATACAGACCCCTAAATGCATGCCCTTGGGGACCCCCCTCCTCCAGCCACACCCTGCCACCAGTTCTCACCCAGTTATTCCCACCAGGGGATTGATCCAGTGATTGCATTAAGGCTCTCATAACCGAATCATTCTCCTCTGGACCTGTTAGCATCGTCTCACATGTGAGCTTTTAGGGGGCACTTCACCTCCAGACCATAACAACAGACAAGCAGAATGTGGCCTATAACGACCAGTGGGGAAGAGGGAAGGGGCTCTGGGGATGGAGGTGGGCATGGTTGCTCGACAGTGTGAAGGTAGCTCGTGCCCCCGAACCACATACCTTGCACGTATTTTATCTCACACACACAAAGACCTGGGCGGGCTGCGGCTCAGAGTCAAGCCCTGGCCCAGTGTGCCTGAGGCCCTGGTCCAGTCCCCCGCACTGCGCACGCTCAGGTCCGGACAGGCGGTGGGAACAGAGTGGATGGGAAGGCTAACTCTAAAGATCCAGCCGGCAGCTCGACCAGGCATCCCGCTGACGTGTATGAAGTGCCTACTGTGTGTGAAAGAAGGCAGAACCGCAGGGCCATCGCAGAGGAGGGCTTCTACCCAGGAAGGGAAGACGCTGCCGTCCCTGTCACCAGGAGGCTGGGCGGGCCCTGGGAATCACAAGGTGGACCAGCTCCCGGAGTGCTGCAGCGCTGTACTGCACAGAGCACCCCGCGCTCCGCGAGGGTTCAGGGGCGACCCTGTGTGTCTGGCTGGGCTCCCTCAGAGGTGCTGTGGGAGGGAGAGGGTGGGACAAAAAACTGGGGGTCAGGCAGTCCTGTGTGTGAGTCACTGCCTCCCTGCTGGCATTAATCAGGGGTCTCCAGGGGACAGAGCCCGTGGATTATCCACCCTCCCACCTTGTGTGTAGATACGTATTTATGCACCTTTCCATCCATCCACCCAACTGTGCATCCATCCACCCATCCACCCACCACGTGTGTGAGTCCATATGTTTATACGCATGTACCTATTCACCCCCCACCCATCTATACACGGCTCTACACCCACCCACCCATCATATAAATGTACATATGTTCAAATATGCATGTGCGTATCCATCCACCCATCTACCATGTATGTACGTACTTATGTCCATACATACATACCTGCTTACCTGCCGGGCTACCTGACTCCATCCACCCACTTGCCCGTCCACATATGCATGCATGTATCCATTCAACTCTCTCTCCATCCATCTGTCAATCAAAACCTGCAGTCTGGAAGAGATTTTAAGGAACTGGCTTATGCAATGGTGGGGCTGGCAAGTTGGAAATCTGAAACAGGTGAGCAGGCAGGAAATTCAGGAGAGTTGATGGAGAATCACCTCCTCGAGGGAAAATCTCAGCCTGTGTTCTCAAGAGCGTCAGCTGACCGGCAGAGACCCACCTGTGTTATGGAGGGTCACCGCCTCCAGGCAGTCCACTGATTCTCAGTGTTGATCTCATCTACAAAACACCCTCCTGGCAACAGCGGTACCAGCATTCAGCCAAACACGTGGCACCACAGCCTCGCCAAGCTGACGTGCAGTTAAGCGTCCCCAGCTTGCCGGCTGCAGGAGCTCCTGAGCTGCTTAGCTTCCCTGGCCTTCAGCGCCAGCCTGTGTCCAATGGGCAGTTCTGAGCCTGTGGCCTGCAGTGGTCAGCAGACTTCAGACCAAAAGTGCATCGGAAGTGCTGAGCACCAGGGGTAAGAAAGATGTCCCCAGGTCCCCAGCCTCCTTGAAGGAGACTGAGTTTGGGAGCCAGGTCACCGTCAATACTCACGTGTCCCCCTGGGCTGATGGAGCCCATGACAATCTGGGACTGGGTGAATCAGGTCAAGGTGAGGGAGGCGGGGTCTGCCCTGAAACAGAGCAGGGACCTGGCCGTCTTCCCCTGGAGGAGGAGGAAGAGCAGCCCCAGACTCCAGGAAGGAGCTGCCTCCGCTCTGGCCACATTTCTCCACCTTAATTGCTGCTGAGGCATGGATGAGGTCAGTGCCACAGAGCCCCTCCAAGCAGACAGCCCCTCAGAGATCGAAATCGAATGTCCCTCTCTGCCTCGTTCTGCAGGTCCGAGGCTCAGAGACACGTCCGTCCAGCTGCGCTATCTGGGGGAGGGGATGTTTGTCCACGGACTGCGCGGTCGGGCCCAGGACTCTTTGTGTATCCTTCTGGGCCCCCCAAAGTCTGGCCCCTGCCCACCCCTCCCAGCTCCACCCTGGCCAGCACAGCTCATCCCTCCCCGTCTCAGGAAATCTCCGTCACCCCCAGCTTCTCAGTCTGTGCTGGGCTGAGAAGTGTCCCCCACATTTCTTGTTTGCCTGAGACCTGCGAATGTGGCCCGGGTGGGGAGCAGGATCTTTGAAAATGTGGTTAAAACGAGGCCCTCCTGGGCTGGGGCAGCTGGCGTAGAAGAGCAGGGGCAGCTGCACAGGAGAGAGGGCCGCACGGAGGCCTGTCGCCGCCTGCAGCGATGGCCGCTTGGAGCAACGAAGCCGCGGGAAGAAGTTCAGAGGCGAACTGGAAACAAACAGCTTTTTTATTCTGATAACTTTTCTCTCTGGCTCTAACAACGACTTTAACACGTACCACACACACCACCAAACAACCAACACACCAAATGGTGCAGACCCGATCAGCAATCTTGGCCCAAGTCTCTCAAGATCCCGGGCCAAGTCCCACGAGATCCCGGGCCAAGCCCCGTGAGACTACAGAAGGCGGCAATGCCCAAACATCTCCATGGCCGTAGTCAACCGCAATTTTAGCCATCTCCCCAAACAGGGCTCCTGCAGAGGCCCAGGCAGAGGCCTGGTGACGGGCCAAGCGGAAGGTCCAGGTGGAGATCATGGCGGCCACCAGCAGGGGGAGGCCAGACGGACACCCCATTCAGAGGCAGAGACCCGCCAGCACCTGGGTTTGGTACCTGTGGCCTCCGGGCTGTGAGAGAACCCACTTGTCTTGTGGGGGGTCACCAGCGTGAGCTCATCTGTTCCAACAGCCCCAGGAAGCAAGCGCAGGGCTCGTCCCGGGCCTCAGTGGCCCCCACTCATCTGGGGACACAGGAGTCCCCTGATCCTCAGCAGGGATGTCACTGCTCCTCCCTGTGTCTCAGCCTTGCTGACACCCGGTGGCCTTGCTGGCGTGTGCGCCTCCAGGGGACCGTGGGGCTCCAGACTTCCCCACGAGTCCCCAGTGCTTCCTGTCTTGGGCCTCAGCCTGCCTGGCACACAGGTGGCGTCTCATCAATGCTTGTTTTCAAACCCACGGCCCAGGGTCTGGAGGGCAGACTCAGCACAGTGCCTCTGGGGGCCTGGGCCCAGTGTCAAGGCCATGGCAAAGTGTTTATTTCTGGCCTCGCTGGCCGGGAGGTGTAAGCACGAACCTGGTCGAGACACGCCGTTCCTATCTTGGGCTTCAAAATAAACTCACCTCTGTAATGGGCAGTCTCTGCACGCCGCAGGCCCTCATTAAGCCTGGCAGGACCTCTGAAGGGCAGGGATGCATGCCCAAGGGCAGGGGAAGAAGCTGATCTGCTGGAGGAGGAACTGGACCCCCTGTCCCTCCTCCACTCCCCCCGCCCCCATCCCCCTCCTCCCTTCACTCCTCCCGCCTCCCTTCCTCCTCCTCCTTTTTCCCTCCTGTTCCTTCCTTCCCTCTTCCTCCTCTCCCTCCTCCCTTTCCCATCCTCCTCCTCCCTCCTTCTCTTCCTCCCCTTCTTTTCTTCTCTCCCCGCTCTCCCCTTCCTCCTCTCTCCCTCCCCCACCCTTCCTCCTCTCTCCTGACTTGAGACCCCTTGTGGCCACCCAGCAGTCCCCTCCTCTGCCACACGCAGCCAATCACGAAGCGCTGTCAACTCTCTGTATCTTCTGGAGCTCCCCCTCCACCCCCACAGTGGCCCCCGTCCTGCAGAGCAGCCCCCCCACTCTTGCTTCCTGTCTCTCTCCCAATCCAGCCTCTGCAGTGAGCCAAGGTGGTGCTGCCTAAGGACGTGACCCAGTACCACCCTCTGCCCTGTGCCCGGCAATGGCTCCCGTTGCCTGTAGGGCACTATTTACAAAGCCCTTTGGGCACTGGGTCCTGCCCTTAGCTGTGACATCCCTGATCCCTGCCCTTTGGGCATGGACAAGTACCCCCGTGGGTCCTGCGTCCCACGTCCCACTCCATCCAGAACCAGCCGCGCCCTTGGGAAGGCCTCTGCCTCTTCCCCTCACAGGCCCCGCGGCCTGCAGCAGGTACCTCCGCTTCCCGCACACCACACCCCACCCCAGCAAGGTCCCTGGTAGGTCGCAGATCTGGCAGGCCGAGCTCCAGGGCCCCACCTGTCCCACCAGCGGGTTGGCCAGGGTTCCTCCCTGGTGGGTGAGTGAGCCGCAGGATTTCCTGACCACGAGGCAGTTGGCCCCAGGAGCCACGGCCTGACCCTGGCTCACCAGTGACCTTTCCTCTTTCCCAAGGACAAAGGGAAACATCTCATTTACCTTCACATCTCAAGAAGCCAGTCTGAGCCTAGCAGGAACTGTGTCAATAAATGCTAATTGGAAATTAACGAGAGATGTAATCGATGAGGTAAAGAACAGATGACAGGGGAGGAGACCAGCGGCGGCAGGGAAGGAGCTGCACTCAGTGGGGCTCTGCGCGCTCCCGAGACAGCCCCGGACGCCCTCTGCACAGTGGGGAGAACAGGGGCCCAGAGAAGGTTCAGGAGAATCGCCGCAAATCGCCCTCTCTGAACCCGTCTCGGTGTTTCGGGTATGTGTGGTCATCCTCTGGGCGTCTGCCAGTCGGGTGGCCCTTGTCCTTCCTGGGCGATTGAGCTGGACGACCCTGCCTTTAACATGAAAAGACAGGTTCCGTTAGAAAAATAGTGTGGATTCGTAGAGAATCAGGAAACTAAAGAAATGTATTGAAAACACGAATCACTTCTACGAATCCCATCACCCCAGGACGAGCCCTTCCAACAGTTCCATTCCCTCGTCTCTGCTTGTATTTGTTGTGTCAGCACCCAGAGCCTAGCCCTGACGTCAACCCTGCCTGTTCACTTCTGCTACATGTTTAGCATTTCTCCACATCTGTAGAAAAACTCTTTGCAAGCATAGCTCTTTAATTTTTTTTAAATTAAAAAAAAAAAATTATTTATTTATTTGGCACCAAAGATTAAACCCAGAGGTGCTTAACCACTGAGCCACATCCCCAGCCCTTTATATATATATATATATATATATATATGTACGCTGCCTGTCATGGCCAGCCACAGCGCCACGGGAGAAAAACTCGGAGGCAGAGTAAAGCTATTACTACTTTTACTTCTACTTTCTTAGAGAGAGCTTAGAGAGAGAAAGAAAGATTTTTCTTCTTCTTAGAAAGAGCTTAGAGAGAAAGATTAGAGATAGCTTTTTCTTCTTAGAGAGAGAGAGAGCTTAGCTTTTAGAGCTTCTTTCTTCTTTCTTCTTTCTTCCTCGGGAGCCTCGGCCTGACTCTGACCAGCAATTACTTCTTCTATCTGGTTTCTCTTCTGTAACCGCTCTGCCCACGTTCTGGCCGCTCTGATTCTTTTCTTCTTCTCCGACCCGAACTCTTCTTCTGACCGACCAAGCGGCTGCACGACTGACTGAATGAATTCATTCTTCTCCTGACTCCGACCGCTTTCACCCAGTTATATACCTTTAGCTTTGCGGGTGCCTCACGTGCATTTACAGGTGCATCACATACATATCAGGTGGAACTTATGGCTTCCAGCTGACCGCAATAGCCATCTCCCTAATTGGGGCTCCTTCATATATATATATATATATATATATATTTTTTTTTTTTTTTTTTTTTTTTTGAGACAGGGTCACATGAAGTTGCTTAGATCCTTGCTAAATTGCTGAGGCTAGCTTTGAACTTGTGGTCCTCCTGCCTCCTGAGCCGCTGGAATTACAGGCATACAACACAGTGCCTGGCTAACTTTTTTTTTTTTTTTTGGGGGGGGTAGTGGATACTGGGGATTGAACTCAGGGGCACTTGACCACCAGGCCACATCCTCAGCCCCATTTTGTATTTTATTTAGAGACAGGTTCTCCTGAGTTGCTTAGTGCCTGTCTTTTGCTGAGGCTGGCTTTGAACTCGCGATCCTCCTGCCTCAACCTCCTGAGCCGCTGGGATTACAAGTGTGCGCCACTGCACTGGGCTGCTAACTAATTATTAAGCATTTGCTAAGTGTCAGGAACTGTCTGAAATGTGAGTTCACATTCCTAATTTACAGAGCACCATGATTTATTCAGCCTCTCTCCTGTGATAATAATTCCACAGTGAACTTATAGGCAAAAATTTCTGCCAACACTTGGATAAACAATCAGATTTTAAAAGTTGAACTTTGCAACAAACTGAGTTGCGCACCCCCCAAACTCCTATACTGAAGGTCTGACCCCCAGCGTGGCTGTCTTTGGAGAGGAGGCTTTTGGGAGGTAATTTAGGTTGAACGTGTTCATCAGGTGGAGACTAATCCACAGGACTAGTGTCCTCAGAAGAAAAGGGGAAGAGTCCCAAGGAAAGCCCCCGGGAGCCCAGAGTGAGCCAGAAGAGAGGACCAGGCTGCTGGCACCTTGGTCTTGGGCTTCCGCCCTCCACAACTCTGCAAAAGCACCTTCTGTGGCTTAAGCTCCAGGTGTGTGGCGCTTAGTCCCGGCAGCCCCGGAGGTGAAGAGGAACATTGTGTGAGGGTTTGGGTTATAAAGACTTCATGGGAGTTTGCATTTGACAAAATTTAACACTTTAAACATAATTTTATCAATTTTGGTTATAGCTAAATAAAGCTTTTTTTTTTTTTTTTTTCTAAAGCAAATCTCCATGTTTAGACTGACGCGCTCTCCATAATAAGTAGCTGGATGAGCCCCTCCTGCCGGTGCCGGTGCTGGGGATCTTGAGGGACGCCACGCGGACCCTCCTCACCTGTGTCGACGGTGTTTGCAGCGCGGTCCCTCCCGAGGCCTCCCTGCTCCAGAGACTCTGCACCCCGTGGCCGGGTGTGCCCGGGCAATGGCCATCCCTCTCTGAGCTATTTCCTCTCTGTGGAACGGGATGAGCTATGGGCTGAGAGCTCCGGCCCCTGTAGCAGAGGCCTTGGGGCACGGAAGAGCACCAGCCCCGGAGTGTCATGGTGAGGAGACAGGGAGCCCTGCCAAATGCCACGTCAGTCAAATCCAAGCAGACCTCGCCTCCCGCCTTCCCAGTCACTCCCCAGTCTCTGCAGTGACCCCAGGCCGGCCTCTCCCAGTGCAGCAGTGATACCAGCACCACTAGGAGGCAGGTCTAAACGCTCTGGATTCCACTTCCCGGGACTGCACCCTGGAGAGGGCGTTTTACCACGCGCTCGCCGGGAGCGATGCTAAGCAGCAGCTTCCTGGGCTGCAGGGATCAGGTTGATTGATGAGAACATCCTCCACTTCTGTTTCCAAGGCCTCCCCCAGCACATTGACCCAGCCAAGGCGCAGTGCTGAGGACACACGTGAATGATCACAGCACAGAGCCTTCGTGTGACATCCATGCAAGGTGGGACTCAGAGTGTCCCCATTTTACAGGAGATGAAAGTGAGGCTCAGACAAGCTGTCACTTGCTCAAAGTCACACTGCAGAGCTGGCTTTCCAGTCTGGGTCTGTCTGCTTTTAAAGGCTGTGCTATTTTATGCATCCATTTATCAACAAATATTTATTAAGTATTCGGTAAGTGCCAGACATTTACTAAATGCCTAGATCAAACCATTTTGCTAGAAATCAACAGTTAAGAAAACAGGTGCAGTCTCTCCCTGCATTGCAAGAATAAGAAATGAGCCTTTAGCCGGGCGCGGTGGCGCACGCCTGTAATCCCAGCACTTTGGGAGGCTGAGGCAGGAGGATCGTGAGTTCAAAGCCAGCCCCAGCAATGGCGAGGCACTTAGCAACTCAGTGAGACCCTGCTTCTAATAAAATACAAAAAAGGGCTGGGTATGTGGCCCAGTGGTCAAGTGCCCCTGAGTTCAATCCCTGGTACCAAAAAAAAAAAAAAAAAAAGAAAAAAGAAATGAACATTTGAAACCATGTCAGTCCACACACCCCCACAAAATGCCTGGACGAGTGGGCAGTGACAGCAGGGTGGCAGGGTACAGGTTAATACAAAAAGGGCAATTGTCCTCCACACCAGAAACAAACAGGTGGCATTTCAAATTAAAAACAGTATCATTTAGATTATCTTGCTCCAAAATGCAATATGTGGGGAAATCGAATAAAACATGCCTCAGACTTAAGTGAGATAAGGTACAAACCCTGACGCAAGAACTCCAAGGACCAGGTGAATGGAGAGGCTTCCTTGATGGTGGGCTGGAAGGGTTAGCATCAACACGGCGGCGGTCCTTCACAGAACAGCCTCCAGGTTCAACGCCATCTCAACCCAAATCCCGGCAAGTTATTTTGTAGATACTGACAAACCAATGCTAAGGTTTCTACGGAGAGACAGAACGTGAGGAACCGCGAACATGGCATTGGAGAAAGTCACCATCCAACTTCAAGGCACGCCATAACTCCGGCAATCAGGGCTTGTACGGGTACGTCACATGGAACAGCATGCACAGCCCAGAAATAGACACACACAAATTTGTCTGTTGACTGATCATGGCAAATGGCTGTATAGTAAAGAAAAGGTGGTCCTTCAACAGAAAGTGCTAGAGCAAGTTCACGGCCACGTGTCAAAATAGACATCCAGACACAACCTTACACACCGCACAAAATTAACTCTAAATGTCCCACAGACATCAGTGTAAACCCCAAACCATAAAATCCCTGGAGGATAACTTAGGAAAAGATCTAGATGACCTTGGCTCTGGTGACAACTTTTTAGGTACAATTTCACCAAAGACCTGATCCACAAAAGACTTGCTAAGTTGGGCTGCATTCAAATTAAAAATGTCTGCTCTGAGCCGGGCGCAGTGGCGCACGCCTGTAATCCCAGCACTTTGGGAGGCTGAGGCAGGAGGATCGCGAGTTCAAAGCCAGCCTCAGCAATGGCGAGGCACTTAGTAACTCAGTGAGACCCTGCTTCTAATAAAATACAAAAAAGGGCTGGGGATGTGGCCCAGTGGTCAAGTGCCCCTGAGTTCAATCCCCGGTACCAAAAAAAAAAAAAAAAAAAAAATGTCTGCTCTGCAGAGGAGGCTGTCGTGTGAATGAAAATATCAACTACAGACTGGTAGAAGGATTTTCAGAAGCCATGTTTGGTCAAAGTCTAACCTAATATATACAAAGAGCTCTTAAAGTTCAACAGTGAAGGGCTGGGGTTGTGGCTCAGTGGTACAGCACTCGCCTAGCATGCATGAGGCACTGGGTTCGATCCTCAGCACCGCATAAAAATAAAATAAAGATATTGTGTCCACCTATAACTAAAAATCAATATTAAAAAAAAAACACTCAACAGTGAAGCTGGGCTCAGTGGTGCACCTATAATCCCAGACGCTCAGGAGAGAGGCAGGAGGATCACAAGTTTGAGGTCCGCCATGACAACTTAGTGAGACCCGAGCTCAAAATAAAAAATAGAAGGGCTGGGGCCGGCACAGAGGGTGTAACTCAATGGTGGGATGCTTTTCTGGCATGCATGAGGCCCTGGGTTCAAATCCAAGTACTAAAGTTAAAAGTTTGGAGATGTGGCTCACTAGTAGAGCACCCCTGGGTTCAACCCTCTGTACTGCAAAAATAAATAATGAGAACACAAAGAACTTGATTAAAAAATGGGCCTTACTAGACATCTTGCCAAAAAAGAGATAGGGTGACAAGCGAGAATACGAAAGGGTTCTCCATTTCATCAGGGGAAGCAGATGGAACAGCCATGAGATGCCAGCGCCCCCGTCAGGTGGCCCAGCGCAGGACACGCCGCCGCCAGGTCTGGTGAGGAAGGTCGTGCGTGTGAGCTGCCCTCGCTCGTGCTGAGGGAGGCTGGGGTGTGGCCATCGGCCAGCACGGCTTGGCAGAGGCTTCAAAACGCAGCACCCTCTCACCATGTGGCCCAGCCTCCGTGCTCATTGGCACTGGGCGTTGAGAACTTATGTCCACACAAAAAGGGCACACCAATGTCTACAGCAAATAAATGAGGTTTGTCACCAAAATTGAGAAGCGCCACGGTGTCTTACCAGACAATGGCTCATGATTCAGCTCTAGAAGGAGGTGAGCCAGCGGGCCCCATGAAGACGGGGTGGACCTTAAACCTGTGTTGGCGAGGGCAAGCAGCTGACCCCCAAAGCCTAGAGACTGTGTGATTCCAACTCTGTGACATTCTGGACAGGGAAGAACTGGGAGAAAACATAGGTAAGTGGCTGGCAGGGGTGGGGGTCAGAAGGGATAGACGGGCGGAGCACAGGGGACTTGGAGGGCATGAGAGTGGCCTCGTGAAACGGCCGTGCTGGCTGCATGTCATTACACATTATAGAAGCACTGTGTTACGAGAGTGAACTCCAAGGCAAACCGTCGACTTAGGGTGATGACGTGTCAACAAAGATTCCTCGGTTCTAACATGTGCCACTCAGGTGAGGGATAATGTTAATTTTTTGAGACAGGGTCTCACCACACTACCCAGGCTTGAACTTACAATTCTCCTACTTCAGCCTACTGAGTAGCTGGGAGTACAGGCGTGTGCCACCACGCCACCCGGCTTGGGGAAGGAGATTGATAATATGGAGGCTCTGATATGTGGGAGCAGGAAGCATATGGGGTAGCTCTGCACCTTTGTTTCAATTTTAGTATGAAGCAAAGACTGTTCTAAATATAGTGAGAATTTAATTTTTTTTTGAAGTGTATCAGTCAGGATAGGATAGGTTGTGCTGCAGTAACAAACAACTCCTCAAACCTCCAAGCTCAAAAGAAGTTTATTTCTTCTTGCTCATGTTGCGCATCTGCCCTGGGTCACCAGGGGGCCTCTGCTCATCACTTAAGACCAGACTGAGGGCAAACATTGTGGGTCACCAGCCCTCTGGAAAGAGAGTGTTCTGGGGACTCTTACAACAGCTGTTAACTCTTACTTGGGAGCAGCACAAGTTACGGCTGCTCACAGTCACCTGGCCCCGTACGCCACGAGGAGTGACTGTCCCCCTCTGAGTGTCTTCTGCTGCTCTTGTAGAACACAGAGACTGGGTCCTTTATGAAGGACAGCATTGTGGTTTGGATCTGAAGTGTCCCCAAAGTCTCCTGTGCTAAAGTCCCCAGTGCCTCAGTGTTCAGAGGTGGGGACTTGGGGGATGGGTTGGGTTGTGAGGACTCCGACCTCACCAGTGGCTCATGGCTGGGTGGCATCACGGGGAGGTGGGACCTTGTTGGGGAAAGTGGGTCACTGGCGGTGTGCCTGGGAAGGCCATAGCTGTCCCGGCCCTCCTGCCTTTCTCTCCCTGCTTCCTGGCTGCCCAGGTGAGCAGCTTTCCTCCCCACACCCTTTCCCTGTGACCTCGGGCCCAAAGCAATGGGGACACTGGCCATGGACGGAACCCTCTGAACCCATGGGCCAAAATAAGTGATTCCTCCTTCAAGTTGTTTCCTCTGACATTTTGTCACACTGATGAAACACTGAACAACACAAGCAGAAATCGGCTAGGGTCCTGGTCCTGCAGGCTGGAAGGTCCGCAAAAGCCTTCTTGCTGTGTCCTTCCCTGGGGACAGACAGGAGTCAGGAGAGCCTCGCACGGCAGAGGACAGGAGCTGGCCACACTTTTTTCTTTTAGTGGGGTCTTTCTGTGTTGCCCAGGCTGACCTTGAACTTGCGAGCCGCCGCCCCCCCCCCTTCAGCCTCCTGATTAGCTGGGAGTCTGGGCGCGCCCCACCCCACCCAGCTCTGAGAGCATCCTTTGCATCTTCATCCCGGAACAGCGGAGCAGCAGCTAGCCCTGGTGAGGGCAGGAGTTGGCAGGCTTTCAGGGCCACGCGCCTCCCAGGAGGCGTCTCCTCATGTGGCTCCAGTGACAATCAAACTCCAGCAGGAGTTTTCAGAGCCCGCCTCTTTCAGGCGACAGCCAGGAAGGGTGAGCTTCTGGCCCTGGGGCCTCTTGGCACCGTGACGCTGAGAGCAGACACCAGCACAGGGCTGTCTCCTCAAGGAGGCCGGCGAAGGCCAGGGGCGAAGGCCGGGGCCCTTTCCCATCCTATGGGCAGTCTAGGGGACACGCGAGCTGTCGGGCGCCGGTTTTGGATCAAGGGAGGCGACCTCTCGGTTAACCTCCTCATCTGTTCGGTGGGCAACGCAGACTTACGAGGCTCCGTTTGTGGAGAAGCCCTGAACGTCTCAGCCCAGGTCCTGGGCGGTGGGCCTTCCCCTCGGCCTCCGGGAGATCTCGCTTCCCTGCCTGTGACATGGCCACACATGCAGGAGCCCTGTTTGGGGAGATGGCTAAGATTGCGGTTGACTACGGGCCATGGACATGTTTGGGCATTGCCGCCTTCCGTAGTCTCACGGGACTTGGCCTGGGATCTCGCGGGACTTGGCCCAGGATCTCGAGAGACTTGAGCCATGACTCAGCAGATCGGGCGAACGCCATTCCTGCTCGGGCGCGTGAGATGAGACGTGAGAGAGAACAGACGGGGTTATCGCTATTGTATAGATATATTGTAGTTTCTTGTAAGAGTAGGTCTCTAGGTTTCTTGTGAGAGTGTGTATGTGGTGTTAGAAATTACAAGAGACAGAGACAGAAAGATAAAAGAATTTTTTCATTTCCATCCTGTCTCCGGGCTCCTTCCCGCAGCGCCGCTGTTCCGGGCTGCAAATCCTTTTCCGGCGGCAACAGTTGGTGGCCCATTCGGGGCATTCAGCACGACAGGTAAGAACTAAATAACCTCGCAGGAGTCTCTAGTCAGAGCGGTTAAAATGGGTTCGAAAATAACTAAGACCCAAGTGTACGAGGCTCTTGATGAATTCTTTGATATAGATGAGTCTGTCGTTAGTGAGGAGGATTTAGAAAACAGTGAAGGCAATCATGAAAGCGTAGCTTCCGCTGAGTCAACTAAGACCAGTAAGGAGAGTATTAGAAGCATCCCAAAAATGACAAAGATCCGAGCTGCTAAAGCTATTCAAGATTTATTAGAGATACTTCAAGGATACATGCTCTCAATTGAACCCGGGACTCAAGATGTTACTGAGTCAGTTAGGACCAATGAGAGTAGTAGTAGTGAGGAGGAATTAAGTAAAAGTGATTCTGAGAAAATGAACAAAAGGAAATTAAGGAAGACTAAGATAAGGGATCGTCAAGTGGAGGAACTTGTGTCCTCTACTCCCCCGATGGGTGGAATCCATTACAGGAAATATGAAGGGTATCACTAGGCTTTTGCATACCCTAGAAATAGAAATAAAAAGTCTTTCTGAGCGCTTATGCGCTCTTGAGGGTAACTCACAGATACATTGGGAACTGCCAGTATTTCAATATGAAAATGGACAGAGGGGCCATGAGCCAGTAGATTTCAAAACAATAAAAAATCTCAAAGAGGCAGTAATGACATATGGACCCCAAGCTCCTTTCACGTTGAGTATACTGGCGTCCCTTAACACCTTTAGCTTAACCTTTGCAGACTGGAACGTCTATGTAAAGCAACATTAAGTGGGGGAAAATACTTGGTTTGGCAATCGCAATTTCAAGAACTTTGTATAGAAACAGCTAAAAGAAACATAGCTGCAGGGTTTGGAGACCATAATATAGAAATGCTCACAGGAGAAGGGCAATTTGCAGGCATACAGGCTCAAAAATATTATACCCCAGGAACATATGCTCAGATAAACGCAGCTGCCTTAAAGGCATGGAAAACTGTACAAGGAGCTGGGGATCTACAAGGTAGCTTGTCCAAAGTAATTCAAGGACCTAATGAACCATATGCTGAATTTGCTGATTGACTTTTGAGAACTGCAGGTAGAGTTTTTGGAGACCTTGATCAAGTTATGCCATTAGTTGTTCAATTAGCATACGAAAATGCTAATAAATATTGCAAAGAAGCCATCAGGCCATGGAAAAATAAAAAGGATCTTTCCATATATATACAACTATGTAAAGATATAAATGATGCCTTTGTCACAGGAAATGTGATTGCAGCAGCTGTGAGAGATGCTGCCCCTCAAAATTTCACAAGGGCCTCAACCTAGACATTATAATCAATCAGGATATTCTAGGCAAAATTATCATAATCAATCAGGCTATTCTAGGCAAAATCCCAAAAGAGAAATAAGACCAAATTCATACCGTGTTCCAGGCCGCTGCCCCAGGTGTAAGAAAGGAAATCATTGGGCCAATAAATGCTACTCAAAATTTGACATCCATGGAAATCATTTGTCCAGCAATTCAAAAAATGGGGCACGGGGCCCAATGCCCCAGGGCCCACAAATGTATGAGGCATTGGAAGAGGAGTATCCTCAAGCATCCATTCAGATGCTTCCCCGACACAATCCCTACTACCCATCCACTCCCTCACCAGAGGAACAGGAGGAAATGCAGGATTAGACCTCTGTTCCACACTGCCCCGAATAGTGTTAACACCTGAAATGGGGGTTCAACTGATTCCCACAGGAGTCAGGGGACCTCTTCCCTCAGGGACTGTAGGACTTATTCTCGAGCGAAGTCCTGAAAGCTTATTAGGTTTGCAAGTGACCCCAGGTGTAATAAACTCAGACTACAAAGGGGAAATAAAAATAATGCTTAGCTCACCCCCAAAGTATAAGTTCTATTAAACAGGGAGATAGAATTGCTCAGCCTGCTCCTCCTTCCAAATTTACATAAGTCATTTAAAATGAATATGCCTCTAAATAGGAACAATAGAGGATTTTGTTCCACTGATTTGAGACCCATGATTTGCTGGGTTCGAGACTGTACAAGGAGGCCTATCTGTAAAATAAGAATCCAAGGAATAGAAATGGAGGGTCTTATAGATACTGGAGCTGATTCTTCCATCATTAATTTACGTCAATGGCCCAAACACTGGCCTCTGCAAAAAGCTTCAACCAGTTTAAGAGGCTTGGGATATAATAGCCTCCCAGAAAAAAGTGCGGTAATTTTAAAATGGGAGGATGATGAAGGACATAAAGGAACGTTCCAGCCTTATGTTTTACCTAATCTACCGTTTACTTTATGGGGAAGAGATATTTTACAACAAATGGGAGTACACCTTGCAACCAAGCCTGCAGGTGTTAAATGTAAAAATCTACAGGGTAATCTTAACCCTAAAATAAATCATTATCAAAAAGTACAGGGTAAGCTTAACCCTAAAAGAAATCATTATCATATAGGAAAAAGACATTTTTCTCGGGTCCACTGAGAAAATAATTTTGAAAATACCATGGCTTTCTGATAAGCCAGTGTGGGTCCCTCAGTGGCCCCTATCTAAAGAGAAATTACAAGCGGCCCACCTACTAGTTCAGGAACAATTAGAAGCAGGACATATAGAACCTTCCACCTCTCCCTGGAATTCCCCCATATTTGGGATCAAGAAAAAATCAGGAAAATGGCGATTGTTACATGATCTTAGACAAATTAATAAAACCATGCAAGTCATGGGCCCTACTCAACCTGGACTTCCGAATCCTATAGCTATTCCAAAAAATTTCCATCTTATTAGTCTTGATATAAAGGATTGCTTCTTTTCTATTCCCCTACATCCTCTGGATGCCCCCAGGTTTGCTTTTTCAGTTCCTTCTATAACAATAATGGCCCTGATCAGAGATATTAATGGAAGGTTTTGCCACAGGGAATGGCTAATAGCCCCACCATATGCCAAATATATGTGGACAAGGCTATCCAACCCATTAAAAATAAATATCCAAACCTCATGTGTCTACATTACATGGATGATATTTTACTGGCCCGCCCTAATCAAAAAATCTTATTTAATATATTCAGTGATGTGGGTAGAAAATTTAAAAAAATACGGATTATATATAGCAGAAGAAAAGGTTCAAACCAGATCTCCCATATTATATTTAGGATTTAAAATCATGGATACTTTTGTTAGATCCCCCAAAATTTTAATAAATAAAGAACATTTAACCACCCTCAATGATTTCCAAAAACTACTGGAGACATTAATTGGCTTCGCCCTACACTAAACCTTACTACTGCCAAATTGAAACCCTTTATTTGATATCCTTTGAGGGGACCCTGATCCTTCCTCAGTGTGAACATTGACTCCTGATGCTAGGAAAGCTTTAAAGTTAGTAGAAAAAGCCATTGAAGGAGCTCATTGTGACATATTTGATTTAACTCAACCGCTGATATTGATTATTATTTCTTCACAATATACACCCACAGGAGTATTTTTGGCAACAAGGGCCTTTATTATGGATACATTTGCCCATCTCTCCTAAAAGCATAATTGAGTCTTATACCTCCATGGTGGCTAAACTTATTCTTCAAGGACTTAAAACTTCTACTAAAATATTTGGCATTCACCCTGCTACTATTATTACTCCCTTATTCATCGTCACAGATTGAATATTTATGCTCCAATGATAATGATTGGGCTATAGCTAGATGCTCTACTTCTGCAAATTTTGATAATCATCTTCCTAAGTCTCCTATATTATCTTTTTGTATTAATCATCCTATTATATTTCCACAGATAATAAAAAATCAACCTATTCCTAAGGCATTTAATGTATTTACAGATGGGTCCTCAAATGGTACTGCTTCAGTAGTCACTACAAAAGAAAATATGACTTACATAACTGCACACAAATCAGCTCAACTAGTGGAATTGGAAGCTGTGGTAAGAGCTCTGGAAAATTTTAGAGACCAGCCCATAAACATTTTTTCAGATAGCCACTATTTTGTACATGCCTTCCCAAAATTAGAGCTAGCAGGACCAATAGCACCTCATACTCCAGCCTTTAAATTATTTTATCAAATACAAAACTTTTGTGGGCAAGTAAAGAACCTCTATTTGTAGGCGATATTAGAGCACATACTAACTTGCCTGGTCCCCTCCATGAAGGCAATCAAAAGGCAGATGACCTTACAAAAACTATATTTATACTTTCAGTGCTACAACAAGCTACTTTATTTCACTCCCAGTTTCACGTCAACAGCACCACCTTCCAATGTAGGTTAAAATCACAAAAGAGCAAGCCAGAACAATTGTAAAAGATTGTAAATCTTGTATGACACATTTGCCCAATCCTCATTTTGGTGTTAACCCTAGAGGATTAATGCCCAATCATTTGTGGCAGATGGATGTTACTCATGAGCCAAGTTTTGGAAAATTGCGATTTATTCATGTGACCATAGATACATGCTCAGGCATGATTTTTGCTTCCTTACATTCTGGAGAAAAAGTTAAAGATGTTACATCTCATTGTTTGCAAGCTTTTGCTGCATTGGGCATCCCCAAAATGCTTAAAACAGATAATGGCCCTGCATATACGTCCTCATCTTTCAAACAGTTTTACACAAAATTCAATATATTCCATAAAACAGGCATCCCATACAATCCTCAGGGTCAAGGCATTATTGAAAGAGCAAACTGCACACTAAAAGTTATGTTGTTAAAACAGAAAGAAGGAAACTGGAAAAATCCTAAGGACAGATTGGCAGTTGCCTTGTTTACTTTAAATTCTTTAACTTTAGACTCTGATGGTTATTCTGCTGGAGACAGACATTGGAACCCACACCAACAACATAAACCTTTGGTTTACTGGAAGGATGTTCTTTCAGGTACATGGAAGGGTCCAGATCCAGTATTAATTTGGGGGAGAGGATCTGTTTGTGTTTTCTCAAGGCACGAATCCTCTCCAATATGGATACCATCTAGATTAATAAAGCAGGTACCACATCAAAAGGATCAAGATGAAGTTGTTGAGGAATCAAGATTAATAAAAAAGGTACAAAATCAAGAGGACCAAGATGAAGATATGGAATGATTCTCTTAAAAGAGTCCTTCAAAATATGTCACAACTTAAGTGTCATTCCTCCCGGCCGGGAAGAAGAGATCTTTCTTTAGTATGCACACAATTGTATTTTTTTTTCTTTTTACATATGTGTTTATGTCTGTGTATTTGTCTAAATTTCATGTTAATGTGACGTCACAAATATATGTTTGTATGTGCGTCTGTCCAGTGTGACATCAAAAATAACAAAGCGCTTATGAAAAAAAAATATATATATATACATATATTGATCCAAATAACTCTAATTCATTTAAGTTTAAGAGTATTCAATTTGGGTAAATAATTTAATATGTGAAGGTACCTTCAATTTTGTTTTACAGGTGTCCCAGGGACTTCTCTTTAGCGAAAAATATGACTAGCGCTGTATAACCTGATATTTTTGTGTTTTGACATAAGGTTGCTTATTTGTTATTAACTTCATTTGTTTAATAAATGATTAATTTCAATTATTTCAACAGGTAAAGGATTGCTGTGTATGCAGAAACTCGAGGGTTCCAGCTAATAAATTATTTCTCCAAAGTGCTTTTAGTTTTTCTTTAATCTATCTTTAATGCAGTAAATACCTTCAGTCTTTCTTTGTTTTGTTCTAAATATGATATTTTGCCAGCTTATGTTTGTGGGAGCTCAAGCAGCAATGTGTGTGAGCAGAAATCAACTTTAATTTTCTAATCTAGTAATTCTATTTTTTAGTTTGACAACTCGCCTCTTGACTCAGTGCTGGAATAGCACTGCCTTTTCTTTTAATAATTGATGCTTGAGTCTCTAGGTAGTGGGCCCTGAAGATTTGCCGGTGGCATTGTCTAGACATAAAAAAGATGGCTGCTGCTATAGCTGCAGGGATCGCGGTCGCTGCAAGCATCCCTGCTGCTCAAGCATCAAACAAACCTCACCAGCAGTGTGGCCTCTGCTCTGCATGCATGGGGCCCTCCTAGATCAATGTGTTATAACAAGTGGACATTTTGATCTTTCATTGTTTGGGACTTCATGGGACAATGCCTTGTGGGTATTTGTGTAGAGAACTCACTGTGTTACTTGATGGAACTTAGGGCAGCTGATTTGTTTAAAGAATTTGATATGCTATGCAATTTGGCTCGTCTCCAAAAGGCTTGTCGCCTTAAAGCCGCAGCATCTCCTCCCAATTGGACGGCTGTTAGTCATCTTACACAGTCGATCCTAAAGGGTTCCATTGGATGTCTGGTTAGCCAATGACGGGTAAGATCCCCAGAGGGGGACAACCTAAGACAGGCACAGTCGCATGGGACAGTCTCATGTGGCCGACATATCAACCTAAGACAGGAGTCAAGGGCACAGCCTTGATTATCCGATGACGGGTAAGAATGTTGGTTGCACATAGACGTCCTAGAGCATCCCCTCTTTTAAAACAAAAGGGGGGAAATGCAGGAGCCCTGTTTGGGGAGATGGCTTAAATTGCGGTTGACTATGGACCATGGAGATTTGGGCATTGTCGCCTTCCGTAGTCTCACGGGACTTGGCCCGGGATCTCGCAGGACTTGGCCCAGGATCTCGAGAGACTTGAGCCATGACTTAGCACATCGGGCCAGCGCCATTCCTGCTCGGGCGCGTGAGATGAGACCTGAGAGAGAACGGACGGGGTTATCGCTATTGTGTATATATGTTGTAGTTTCTTGTAAGAGTACATGCCTTGGTTTCTTGTGAGAGTGTGTATGTGGTGTTTAGAAATTACAAGAGACAGAGAGAGAAAGATAAAAGAATTTTTTCATTTCCATCCTGTCTCCGGGCTCCTTCCTGCGGTGCCGCTGTTCCAGGCTGCAAATCCTTTTCTGGCGGCAACACACACAGGCCCTGCCAAGGGCTCCCAGATCAGCTTCCCCACGGATGGAGCTCACCCGAAGAGCTGTCAACTGCGGTGTCAGTAGAATCGATGGCCTGCGTTTCCAAAGTGGGATTCCTCATAGGAATATCCAGCTTCTCTTGCAATGCCAGCCCGGCCAGGGCTCCCACACGGCCCCAGTGCTGCCCTGAGTCTCAGCGGCCACTTTCCTGGGCGGTCAGTCCCGAGCAGGTTAGCAGAGGTCTGCCCAGTGCCTGTCCCCTGCTCCTGGGGCAAGTGAGCTTCCTCCCTGGACCAGAGGCCTCTGAGGGTCCCGGACAGGGCCAGTGGTCTTGGGTGGGGGGTGGGCTGTCTCTGTGCTGACTCTAGGGGAGCTGGGGGGTCCTGGGTCTGTGAGTGTGCGTGGGCGCTGAGTCTTGTACGTGCATAAGTATGCCGTCCACATGAGTGTGTGCAGCTGTGTGTGTACACATGTATATGCAGAAGCGTGATGAGTGTGAGTGTATGTGCAGCTGTGTGTGTGCAGATGTATGTGCAGGAGTATGACGGGAGTGCATGTGTGCATGTGAGTGTGTGTGCAGCTGTATGCATCTGTGTGTGTGCATATGTGTGTGCAGATGTATGTGCAGGAGTGTGATGGGTGTGTACATGTGTGTGTGCAAGAGCATGATGGGTATGTGTGCATCTATGTGTGTGTGCAGATGTATGTGCGGGAGTGTGATGGGTGTGTGTGGGCATGTGAGTGTGTGTGCGCGTGTGTGTCAGGTGGAAGCTGGTGACAATAGGGTGCGAGGCTGCAAAGCCAGGCTGTGCTGATTGACTCAGCACAAGAATAAAACATTCACTTCTCGGGCTCAGAGCAGAGGCGGGAAACACGACACCCCTTTTCCTCCAGCCCCTTAATGCAGCCTTTCAGCCAGTGGAAGCTCACCCGCTGCCCGCGGATCCTAATCCTGACTCCAGCCTCAGCACTGAGGGGGCGGCGGGTGGGTGGCTTCCTCCCCACGGTGACTAGGTCCGTCTCTGCAAGGCGGAAGGATGGAGGGACGAGAGGAGCCAGGTCAAGCCCACCTGCACAGCACCCAGTGTGACCTGAGCAGGAACCAAATAGGGCTGTGGTCCCCACCGCCCTCCTCAGCCCCTGGCCCTGGTCACCGTGAACCCACAGCTGCTGGGTAGGAGGGGGCCTGGGCAGATGAGGCTCACCCAGGAAGCCCAGCTCCAGGGTCCCAGTCCTCAGAGGCCACCTTGAATTGAGGGGTCCTCTGACCCCACAGCCTCTGCCTGTCCCCCCACTGTCCTGCCCTCGGGGTCTCAGGCCTGGGTGAAAGCCAGCCCCACCCTGGGGAGAGCTAGCAAGCTTCTGCGCAGCCTCCAGCCCGTCCTGCCCCACCCGCCTCGTGTGCAATCATCTGATGAGGTCAGAGCCCAAATCAGTCTCCGTGGTGAGAAAGGAAGGAGAGACAGACTCAGGGCGAGGAGCAGCGAGCGGAGCACTGAGAGGGCGCGGGCGGAGGCAGGGCCTGCTGCCTGGGCCGTGCCTGCACCCAGCCCCGAGCCCTGCAGCCGTCGCTGGGCACAGGGCGGGAGCTGGCAATGGTGGTGGTGGTGGGCTTGAGGACCCCTCTCCACAGTCCTGGAACTTCTCCAGCTCAGCCTCTGTCCCATGAAAGCCCCACTTTGGGGCACCGCTGTCCACTGATGAATCCCCTGAGCATTCACAGCCATGCCGTGAGGGAGCTTGGTTCACCTCCCACCAGTGTGGTCACATGACTCAGAGAGGTTGAGAAACTGACCCAAAACACACAGCCCCCCGCCCCAGGGGTAGAACCCAAGTCAAAGCAGGGCTCTACTTGGAGAGGACAAAGCTTTATTCTTCTATCTGTCACACACAGCCCTTCTTGGGCCACAGGGGCATTCCCAAGGCTAAGGAGGCCGTGGCCATGGAAGGGCTCTTCTGCTGACTGTGCTGGGCTGATGCCTCAGAGTCCGGGGACGGTCAGGTTGCTTGGGGATCTCTGTTTCAGGAGGTCAGGAGAGCCCCGGTGCCAACCGTTCCCAGGCGCCTGCCAGGTGAGGCTCTTGCTGGTGGCCTGGAACCAAGCTCTGAGTCGTGGGGGGCTAAGCCCCCCTGGAGGACTGTAGTTCCTCGGTCTAGTGTGCTGTCAGCGTTCCGCACTGGGACAGACGCCTGGGACAGTCAGCTTAAAAAGAGAAAAGGTTACAACCAGACTCTGAAGGCCCTTCTTCACCATCGAGAGCGCCTGGACCTTGTATCTGGGGCCCGCGGGAAGGCAGAGACAGAGAGAGAAAGAAAAGGATTTGGGGCTCCTGGTTCAGCCCGTGGTTGGGTGGCCCCGTAGCTTGGGCCGTGTGGTGGGAGAGGAGAGCAGGAGGTGTCTGCACTCCTGGCGGCTGGGGGGGGCGAACGGTCCCGCTACCCCAGGGCACCCCCGGTGGTCCAAACCCCTCCCGCCAGGCCCACCCCCGAACAGCTCCACTACCCCCAGTAGCACCAGGCTGGGGACCAGCCTTCAGCCATGAGCTTGGGGACATTCCGGTCCCAGCTATGGCCTCTGAGGACGGGTCACTGTGGCGTGCGAGGAGCCCCACAGGACCTGCCTCTTCAGATCCTACCACCTTCCCCGGAGGCCCCTGGGACCAGCCTTGAACACACAGGTCTTGGGGTCGGTCAGCAGCCAGGTGGCCGCAGTGTGTCCCGGCCCTGGAGGGCTCCTGACTCCGCGGGCCGCAGCGGCTGCGGCTCCTGGCCCTGGAGGGCTGCCCCTGAGCTGCCGGGTGGGTGCTGCGGTCCCCCAGGGAGGGTAGAATGAGGACAGGCGGGTTCAGAGAGGTGCCGTGATTGGGAAAGACACGCAGCTGCGAAATGCCATGCACGCTGTGTCGTGACCTCGCTTGGGTTATGTCCCCAGCAGGTCATCCTGGTGGCCTGCGATGCCCAACACAGTGTCTGCCCCCACCCCAGGCCTTCCGCCCTTGGCAGCCTCCTCGCTGTCCCTCCCGTGCACCAAGCCTGCCCCCAAAGCCCAGGGCAGTGTGTGGACACTGAGGGTGAGCGCGGGTGGGCAGGGCGGGCCACACACGGAGACACCTACCAAGACCTGTGGCACACACGGGCAAGGGGCCGGAATACAGGGGGCCCTCCCTCCCGCAGGAGGCTCTGGGGAGGGCTACGGTGGCCGGGTAGAGTCGGTGCTGCCATCGCCCTGCTGTGAGGGCCTTGCTCTCCGTCAAGCCCCACCCAGCCTGTACCCCCGCCCATTTTCTGTGGCTATAACATAATGCCTGAGGCCAGGTCTTTTATAAGTAGGTGCTTATCTGGCCCAGGTCCCGGAGGCCTGGAAGTCCAGGTCACTGTGCTGGCATCTGGTGAGCACCTGGCGAGGCCTCGTGCGACAGCATAAGGTGGCACGCGCTGTCCCAAGGTGAGACAAGCAAGCAGTAGCTGGCATCCCTCCTCCTCTTAAAGCCACTTATGCCACCATGGCCAACCCTCCCCCCCATGACCTCACCTAACCCCAGTCACCTGCCAATACCAGCAACACGTGGTCGTCGGGAGCTAGGTCTCCAGCACTAGGGCTTCGGCGCCTCGCGCAGCTGAGCTGCAGCGCGCTCCCACCAGCCTGCTCTTGGCCGCTCCCCAACTCCCCAAGAACAGAGGCGCGGTGGGGAGTGGAAGGAGGAAGGGCGCGGGAGAGGAGCGGCTCCACCTCAGGGTGACAGCAGCTCTGGCGGCGCCGCAGGTCACACCGGGAGCTGGTCCCGTGGTGCAGGAGGTGACTTGCAGGCCTAGCCGCAGGGCCATTCTTCAATTTCTAATAAAACCCTGCAGTGGGATGACACGCAGCAAATCAGCCGCCGGGAGCCGCTCTCAGGGCCATCTTTTCAATTATCTGCGTGCGCAGCGTGGGTCTCGGTGACGGGCAGCGGGTAGCAGGGATGCTGGCCCCGGTCAGCAGCCTCTGGGCCTGGGAGGGTGCCTCATGGACCCCACATGGAAGACCCAGAGCCATCTGGCAGAGTGAAGGCCACCGAGCAGGGGGCGCAGAGGCCCCGGGGGGGGGGGGGGGGGGGATGGCGGAGAAGGGAAAGGAGGCCAGGTGCCGGGGAAGGCGCCCAGCCCCAGGCCAAGGCAAGGCCTCCACCACATTCCAACGTCGTGCCTGGCACTGTGGACAGAGCAGGGGGGGCCAGGCGAGGCCCACGTGGGGCAGGGGAGTGAGATGCAGAGGGGACCCGTGGGACAGGGAGGGGGAGGAGGAGTGAGCCCAGCAGAGTGCTCCCGGCCACCAGCCGGGGACCTGGGGAAGGTGTTGGACCTGGCTCCTCTGTGAGGGCTCCGCAAGGAGAGGGGACGCCGGCCCGCAGCGAGGGCCACGAGCTGCCCACGTCACACCCAAGGCCTCCTGTGCCCAGTCCTCTCCTCCAGGAAACGTCCCTGTGCCCCCTGCCCGGGCTTCCTGCACCCCCAGTAGAGTGGCCTTCCTCCTTCCTCCCGAGGCCCCGCCCCTGGGGCAGCCGCACCCCCACCCAGAGATGGCACAGGCCAGGGCCAAGAGCTGGTCTGCTCTGACCTTGAGGCCTGGACAAGCACAGGACAGGCTGCTCGGCCGGTGTCTGCTGCCCTGGTGGACGGACGGGTGGGGGAAGAGGCCGGGGAAGAGTGGGGCAGCGGGGGTGGGCGTGGCGGACTGATGGAGCGCGGATGGGAGGAAGGACAGCGTGGATGGGGGGGCGGGCGGGTGGAAGACGGAGGTGAGGGGTGGGTGGGGGAGGCGATGGGGAGAGGGGTGGTGGCCTGGATGGACTCACACGCACAGGCGAACAGGTGGTGGCAGACGGGCGCGTGGGTGGGTGGGGACGGAGAGCCAGCCTTGGGGAGGCAGGGAGGTCTGAATTAGGGCCCAGGCAGGGTAGCTCTGCGGAGGAGCGGGCGCCCCCTCACAGACAAGAGGCAGGGTCCGGGGGATCTGAGCCCACACCTTCATCTATCAGCATTTCCTCTGCGGTATTCCAGTTTCTCGGGGGATCTGAGCCCACACCTTCATCTATCAGCATTTCCTCTGCGGTATTCCAGTTTCTCGGGGGATCTGAGCCCACACCTTCATCTATCAGCATTTACTCTGCGGTATTCCAGTTTCTCGGGACTGAAGGACACTGGGCTTGAGGACAGGGAGGGCGGCACCTGAGTGGACAGTGGGAGCAAGCCGCAGCAGGTGCCCCGGAATGGGCAGTCCAGGGGCCTCGCAGGAAGAGCCACCACCACCATGCTGGTGGGCACCGGGAGGCGGCAGGGCGGGCGGCCTCGGCGCTTGGCAGTGTGGAGTCCCGCACCGACTCCTCCTCCCCTCAGGGCAAGCCCGGCCATGCCCAATCCCAGTTCCAGGGCACCTGCCCACCAGGGGATCTCTGGGAACCAGCTCCTGGCAGCGTGGAGGCAGGGGGATTTTGTTTGCCTGTCCCATGCCATTGCACAGGGTGGAATTGTCCCCCCATCCTGTAGATGAGGAACAGGAAGCTCAGAGGGAGAATTCCCTTCCCCAGGTCAACCCGCCGTGGGGAAGAGGAGCCAGATTTTGTGCCCAGCACAGGTGACCCTGGAGCCCCCACTCTTCCCACCAGACTGCCGCTTTCCATGGCTGTCCTGCCCCGTTGCTAGGTAACCCCTGGGCCAGCAGCCCCCCTCCTGGAGCTCTCCCTGCACCTGACATCATAATCTCCCATGACATCTTAATCGGCTCCCAGGCAACTGACGCTGCGGGCAGTGGCACTAATGCTGCCCGGCCATGAGTCAGCAGGGCCCGGGCCCAGCCCACTGCCCCGGCTGGGCCTTAACCCCTGCCTGCCCACGCCAGGGTGCGGGGCTGACGGGTGGGTTTGGGTGGGGCAGCCACTGGTTCGGGCCCTGGCTTTGCTGGAGAAGCTGTCCAGACTTCCCTGTCCTCTGCTGGGATGGGGATAATGGCTGTGTGCGGCCACGGCGAGGAGCCGTGTCACGTGGCTTCCCTCTGCTGGGCCTCCACAGCCTGGTGACCAGCAGCAGGACGGGCTCTGTGTGTAGGAGAGGGGACACAGGGGTCCTGCTATGGGTTGAATCGTGTCGCCCCCCAAAATAGGTTGGAGAGCAACCCCTGTGTCCCTGAACGCGGCCTCGCTGGGAAATGGGGTCCTTGCGGAAGTAACCGAGGTGAGGTGACGCTGCCTGAGGTGGCCCATGCGGCTGATGTCTGCAGAGAGAACGTGCAGCAGGCACAGGGGAGCCGCTGAGGACATGGGGACGCCAGGCCAGCCAGGAGCAGGCGCGCAGGCGGCCACCGCCAGAGGCAGGAGGTGCCTGGAGGGGCTCTGCCCAGAGTCTCAGAGGGAGTGTGGCCCTGCCTGCACCTCTCTGCAGAGCCACAGGGGACAGCCCTGCTGTTCCAGCCACCCAGCTGGTGACACTTTGTCATGACTGCCCTAGGAGAGGAGGCAGCTCCACCAGGACTTCGAAGCCCCTCGTGGTGCTGAAGAGGTTCTGGCAGATGCCCCTTGGCTTAACAGTCTCCCCCAAGTCACTTAACCCAGTCCCCTAGGAATGGGGGACTGGCTGGCAACCTCGTGTTGGATGTGAAGCTGAGGGGCAGTAAGTCCAGGGCCAGCAGCTGATGGGATCATGTGCTCCGCCGAGTGGTCAGAGCACTGACGCCTTTGAAGTTCTCACTGGGAAGTCCTGAGTCTGCCATGGGGCCAGGTGTCTCTGCGAGGCGGGGGGTTCCTCACAGGCCTGCTTCCAAGGCCCACCTCCACCGGCCCTGCATGGGCACAACACACCCCACAGAGGGAGGACAGCTCCTGTGCCCTCTCCTCCCCCTCCCCCTCTTTTGCCTCCTCCCCCTCCTCCCCCTCCCCCTTCCTCCTCTCCCCCTCACGGCGCCCCCCGACTCCTCCTCCTGCTCCTCCTTCTCCTGCTCCCCCCTCCCCCCTCTTCCTCCTCCACCTCCCCTCCCCCCTTCCTCCTCCACCTCTCCTCCTCTCCTTCCCCTCCCCTCTTCCTCCTCCTCCTCTCTTCCTCTCCTTCCCTCCCCCTCTTCCTCCTCCTCCTCTCCTTCCCCTCCCCCTTCCTCCTCTCCCCACTCCTCCTCCTGCTCCTCCTCCTCCTGCTCCTCCTCTCCTCCCCTTCCCCTCTTCCTCCTCTCCCCACTCCTCCTCCTCCTGCTCCCCCTCCCCCCTCTTCCTCCTCCTCCTCTCCTCCTCTCCTTCCCCTCCCACTCTTCCTCCTCCTCCTCCCAGTCCTCCTCCTCTCCTTCCCCTCCCCCCCTTTCCTCCTCTCCCCACTCCTCCTCCTGCTCCTCCTCCTCCTGCTCCTCCTCTTCCTCTTCCTGTCCTGGCTCCCGCCCTGCTTCGGACTTCAGGGCCATCCCGCCCACAGGCACCCACTGATGCCCTTGCACCGCCTCTTCCTGCCAAGGCACAAGGCAACACTAACATTTGCTCCTTCCATTTCGGTCTCACACTCCCCCTGCCCCAGTCTTTTCCCAGGAGTGACCTCTCCATTCTCTCCACCTGTCCGATGGAGACCAGAAAGGACACCTGTGAGGCCAGTGACACGTGTGAAGAGCGTGCACATAGCAGGTGTTGGCAAGTTTGGTGGTGGTGCTGTGCACTTGATCTCCGTGTGTCAGCATAGAGCCCACAGAGCCCAGCCTGGCCTCAGTCAGCTCAGCCACTCAGTGGGTTCACAAGGGTCACTAAGCACACCCGACCGAGATCAGCAAGGGTGCCACCAGCGGCACCCCTCCTCCTTGCCTTCTTTGTACCAGGGGAGGACAGTCTGAATGGTGGTCCAAAGCTGCTTGCCAATTTGCCCTTGGAGATGGAGGCCCTGGCTGGGGTGTGGCCCAGCAGTCTAGTGCTGGCCTAGCCGCACAAGGCCCTGGGTTCCATCACAGGATCACAAAAACAAAACAGAAGATGTCAACTCCACACCCGACTCGCCCCAGGCCACCAAAGCCTGCGACAACCACTGCCTTCCCAGAGAGCTCTCTGGGAGGGCTTTGCTCTCTGCCCTCAGAAAGGAGAGCCCACACTCCTGCCCTCCAGGGGGCGGGGCGGGCAGGACACAGGTAAGGAGCCTGGGAGGCAGCTGTACTGACTGTCACAGCTGGGAAGCGTCACAAGCCCGCATCTGCCCCTGCCCTCCTCTCCCTGGAGGCCCAGAGTGTCTGGGAATGCCTGGACCCAGGGTGGGCTGGCTCCGCCTGGCCGCCTGGTCCTCCTGCTCTGGCCGCTCAGACCCTCTGGGTCTTGCTGGGCCTCACTTCCCAGGCTGCCCCTAGCTGGCATCCTCCTGGGGGAAACCAGCTGGCCCCCACCCGGCGAGAGGAGCCGCCCTGCCCTGCCGTGCCTGCTTTCCTGAATAGCACACGGGGACAGGTCCAGAGACAGCAGCTGCAGCTGCCAGCCCTGGGCGGGGACCTCTAGCAAGGCTGAGAGCTCGCCAGGATGCGGAGGAGCTTCTCAGCGCTGTTAGTTTCAGTTGGTGTCTTGACCTCTCTGGGCCTTGTCCTTCCACCTGCAAAAAGACCCAAACAGCTCCCAGTTCACTCAGAGAGTCACCTCCAGGCTTGGACGGAGTGTCGGTGCAGGTGGCTGTACTTCCAGGTGTCCTGTGCAAACCTGGGCCCAAGACTGTTTTCATGGTATCGCTTCTCTCAAAGGGAGGAGTTTTCTGAAAAGCCCACTGTCCTCTTATGGTCAGAAAAAAGCACTTCCTCCAGGCTGGGCACTGCCCAGGCATGCCACACTCCTCATTCATTCCTCACAACAGTACACCATGGGCAGACGGACAGGCTCCCCTTACAGACCAGAAAAGAGACGTACGGAAGTCAGTGATTTCCCAAAGTCACTGTGGGTTTGTGAGAGATTCACTTAGCCATTCCAATATATTTCCTGAGCATCTGTTATGTGCTGGCTGGTGCGGGGTGGACAGACAGCCGTGAGCAGACAGAACATCTGCGCTCCTGGGCTGAGGTTCCAATGCAGGAAGAGAAGAAGTAAAGTGAGATGAGGAGGAAGTGGTGGGTGGCAATGCCCACCTTGAGGAAGGTTCAGGCAGGGGGAGGGAGGAGCGGGGGCTTTCCACAAAGTCAGGGAAGCTTTCTCTGAGAAGGTAGCACCTGCGCAGAGACCTCGGAAGGACAGGAGGGGTCATGAGGACCTCGGAGGGAATGGCATTTCCAGCAGTGGGAACAGACAGTACAGGCGTCCTGAGGCAAAAGGGCACCTGGCACGTTTGGGCAACTGAAAGGAGCCCAGCGTGGCTGTTGGTGGAGCTCCCTTGGTGGTAGAGGGGAGGATGGCAGCCAACGACGGGACGTGGGCAGGGGAGCACAGGGCACCCGGGGCCTGCAGACTCAGGTCAGGACTTAGGGATGGGGCGGGGAGCTCCGCCAGGCAGCCTCCCTCCCTGGGGGGGCTGCTGCTGACCTGCCTGGGAGCCGTCCACAGGGTGCAGGAGCAGCGACACTCACCCCTCAGGGCTGCTGAGACTGCAGAAGCTCAGGCCCCTGACCCTCCGCCACAGAGCCCTGTGCCGGGTCGCACCACTTGGAGAACTTTGAAGGTGTCTTTCTCATTTGATCCTCACCGTGATGAGAAACGGAGGCCCAGGAGGCTCAGCAACTCCTCAGTGGCCGCAAAGCTGAATGGGCGGAGCCGGGATTTGAACCCACTGCCCAGCACTCCGGGGAATCTGCGGCGGGCATTCTGAAGGTGGCCTGGCCCTGCTCTCCAGACCCCTCTCCCTTCTCTTCCGCACGGCCCCCCACCCAGCATCTGCACCGGCCTCCCTTACCTGGCAATCACGCTGCAGGCTGGCTCGGGTTTCTGAAGGCCCCGGGGGTCTGTTTAAACAAGTGTGTCTGAGCAGGAAAATCAAACAGACAGGGACCCTCCAGGGCCACTGTGGGGACCACCCCAGGGACTATGCCTGAATCTGATAAGGCCAGATCTATTTTCACTTAATTGGACTCGGCCAGGAGCCCACCACTTGATCAGATAGGGGGTCTCCCTGGAGATGGAATGGTCCCCTTCAGGTGGGGCTGTCCTGCAGCCCTGGCAGGTCAGGAGAAGCCAAAGGGGGCTGGGAGCACCCCAGAACAGGGAGGGCCCTGCGGGATCCGCTCCCTCCTGCCTGCTGGGGCAGCTGGAGGGAGGCTGGAGGGAGCAGCCGGGACAACTGCCCCTGCCCTGCCTTCCCTGGAGGCTGGGGCCTCCCTCCCCCAACCTGCCTCCACTCCAACCCGACGGGAACAGAGAGCAGCCCAGGGAGGTGCCCCGGGGTGAGGCAGGACCCCCCGTGGCAGAGACGGCCACTGGCCTGGAGGCCACACAGACCTTTCCGAGTGACACTGGGCACCTGTCTGACCGCTCTGGGCCGAGGCTTCTCTGTGGCAGAGCAGGCAGCCAAGTCCATCTCCGGGTCTAGAGGAGAGCTGAAGGGCAGGCGGAGTGACCACGGACGGACGGGGCTCCAGGCTGCTTTTAAAAATGTTGGGAAGGAGTGTTCGGTCAGAACTCGGGTGGGCCATGTGACCTCAAGCTCCACTCGCTGGCCTTGACCCTCACCCCAGAGCAGTCGGCCAGGCAGGGGGTGTTCGGGGTCGGCCCCCACGGGGGTGAAGGTTAGGGTCGCCTGGTGGTCGTCCACTTGTGCCCCTCTGGTGGCACCTCTATGCCAAGCTCTGTTCCCTTCTCAGGGCCTGCGCAGGCCCTGGGAGCCGCCTCCGGCAGGGCCCAGTGCAGCCGCAGCCACCGCCTCGCAGAGATCAGAGCTGGGCGGCCACAGCGCCAGGCCCCCAGGCCTGTGCCTGTGCCACATCAGTGGGTCCCCGGCAGGGGCTGTTTGTGAGTGGCACACCCTGAGAAGCCCCTGGGGTGCCACGGGACTTCCTAGGACACTGACTCTATGTGTGTTTTTGCCAGTGTAAGCTGTTCCCATGTGTGAACTAGGGATAAAAAGAGAGCTGCTGTCAAGACTAAGCTAAATCCCGTGAACGCGGAAGCACACTTGGCAAAGGTGCACGATCAAGAGTGTTGGCTTCTCAGAAACGCTGTTCTCATCCCTGGTGTTTGGTTCCTCCTCCGTCTGGTCTTCTGGGGTCCCTCCTCTCACAGGGAGGAGGACAGAGGAGCTCAGCTGCCCATCACACCCACTGAGGGCTGGCAGGGGTAGTCGTTTGCCCACATCTGAGGCCACGGCAGAGCCCGCCCTAGCAGGGCTCTGCCGAGAGTCCCACCCCACCCCCGCTTCTGTTCACACTGGGACCTGCAGGACTGGGGCAGTTCCAGCAGCCTCCACCTTCCAGTGCCCAACCTGCTCACCCTGGCAGGGAACAGAACTGAACCAAAGCTGGAGGCCTGGCTACCTTCCCCAGATGGAGGCCAGACAGGAAAGCAGGGGCCTGTTACAGAGCACTGCAGGGGGACTGCCCGGGCACCGCCAGTCCTGGTGTTCCCGGGCCCAGATATGCAGGGGAGCGCTGCTTCAGCTCTTAGAGTGTCACTCTTCTCACCTGGAAAGTGGGTGCCCACGGGGGTCTGCTGTGGGGGGGGGGCAGGAGGCCCTGGTGTGCACACCCCTGCTCACTTCTTTGAGCCCCTCCGCTCTGTGATCCAGGGTGAGCAAAACCAGGTGGGAGAAAGCCAAGGCCCCAGGGGAGCGGGCTGCAGGGGGCAGGCAGGGCGCCCTCTTTCCTGGACACTCTGAGGTCTGGAGGTTAAGTGCAAGAGGGTGGCGACTCTGGCAGCAGGGGCCCTGGAGAGGGGCAGTGTAGTGCCACAGGGGACCTGACCGGCCCGCCTACTGGACCTGAGCTTGGACTTCTCTCCAGAAGAGTGCACTGCCCGCTGTCCCAGTCTGGACACGCTGGTCCCCTCCAGGGTGTTCCATATTCACTAGCTCTTTCCATCCGGGAGCTCTGGAACAGTGGGGGGAAGGGCTCTAAGCTGTCACCTCCTGGACCTGCCAGGCCTCCTGCAGCTTTGCCTTTCGGGTCCTCCTGGGAACACCAGACAACCAGGGAAGGCCCCGGCCTGCTCACAGTCCAGCCGTGGTGACCTGGGAACGGAGGCTCCAGGGAGACATTACTAGCTGGAGGCCCCAGCAGGACTGGAGCACCAGGCTGGGCGGGAGGGGCACTTCCTGTGGCTCCCGAAGGTGTGCCTGCCGGCTGCTGCTGCTGTGCAGGGGGAGTCACAGTCACGTTAGCTTCTGAGTGACTTGAAGGGGTGATTCAGACTGAATCACCAGGCCAGGAGGGCTGAGGGCAGGGGCAGGAGATTTTGAGAAAGTGACTGAAAGGCAGGGAGGGAAAGGGAAATGGTAACCACGGAGACAGAAGTGCTCACAGAGCCCCAGAGATGCAGCAGCCCCTGGCTGGGAGCTCCACCCTCAGAGACCGAGAGACCGGCTCAGAGACAGAGACCCACTGGAGACTGGGCCTCAGACTCCAGTGTGGACAGACAGGGGAGGGACGTGGAAAGCCAGAGCCACAGGGCGGAATGAGGGAGTGGTGAGGAAGTCCTGGTGGGTCCAAAGGGCCTCCCGGTGCCCTGCTCTGCCCAGTGGGTCCCTGCAGTCCAGCTGTCCCCTGTCCTGACAGTGGAGTGGGTTTGCACTTCCGCAGGACACTCTTCCTGGGCTCCCCTTGAGTCCCCTATTTTCCAGCCTCGGCTCTGCCCTTTCTGGGCACCCCCACCTGGCCTTCCAATTTCACTCAACACTCAGGACCCCCAGCTCTGGGCTGGGGCCTTGGTTCATACCACCCACGGCCGGCTCCTGTGCTCTGTGCCTCTACCCAGCTTCTCAGCCCCCTGAGTTTCCCCATCACTCTTCTGTCCATCTCCGTGCACTTCAAAGCCCACAAACCCAGGCCCTCGCCTGGTCCTGCAGCTTAGAGTCCTGTCCTGTTTTCTTCTCAGACAGACAGATCCTAGACATTTGATGAATTCATGGAAAGAAAGAAAAACCTCCGCATCCTTCAGAGATCTCAACCAGGGGCTGGAGGGGGAGGAGGAGCGGGAGAAAGGGGTAGTAAACTGGACCCAAGACCTATTTCCTGGATTGGGGGGCGTGGCTGGGAGCTGTTCTACCCAATGCTGCAAGCAGTGCTGTATTTTAGTGGATTTTGGAGACTGCTTCTAGGAGCTGAAGGAGTGGATTTCAGTGGTTCGGACCCAGCCCTGCCAACCACCACTGACTAGGGGTGTGACCCTGAGCGGGATGAGTAACCCCTGCATTCTGTTCCTCCACAGACAGGGCTGGGGGTGGCCAATATTAGTACTCATTCTCCCAGAGCAGAGGGGATTGAATCAGATCAACTCTGTGGAACCGCCACAGGCCTGACACTCAACTCCTGGGGCCAGTTCTTCCTCCCATCCCCTCCATCCCCCTGCCCTCCCAGGCCCTTGCTGGAATTGAGATGGGGCCCTCAGCCGGCTAGGCAGAGCCTGTCCTCGGCTGGGGGCGGCAGAGCCCGGATGTAAGACGTTTGGTCGCCCGGAGCCTGGGGGTCCGCCTGACATCTCCAGGCTTAAATAACCCTGCGTCTTTGTTATTCGTCGGCAGCAAAGTGCTTCGTTACGCCTGATTGGTCTAATTGCTTTGAAATGGGATATATTATCTATAATTATAGAGCTCTAGGAGGAGCCGGCCGGCCTCCGCTTTCATCTTCCCCAAGTGCACCCTCATGTCGCGATCACATTAATTTGGGCCATTTGAAAGGGGGTTCTCTCTTCCGCGGATCCTGGCCCCCTCGCCCCCTCCTGAATTTAAAGACACAAGGAATCCCGGCCTGAGCGAGAGAGGAAGGAGGCTAGTGGGGGGTGGGGAGAGGGGCCCAAGCCGGCGGTCGCCAGCCTCGGCGCTCGCTCGGGCTGTTCCTCCCACGGCGCGCGAGCTGGGCCGGCTCCGCGGGGGAATTTGCCAGGAGAAAGCCGTTTTTATGAGTAGTTTTGTTTGACGTCATGTGGAGGAAGGGTACCCAAACTCTTCAAAGGCACAAGTTGCACCGGGTCGCGGGTAACAGCGATCTGCTCCGAATCTGGGATGGACAGGAAGACTCCGGAGGTGTCTTTTTTTCTCTGGAAAGCAGTGCAGTCCTCCCGGAGTGAACAACTCGCAGAGTTTCTTAAATACGATTCCCAGCGCCTCCCTCCTAGGCGACGGAGGCCAAAAGATGAGATGGCGAGGTCGGGAGGGCCCCTCCGCAGGTTGGAAGACCCTCTGACGATGCTGCCTGTCTGCCCGTCAACCCCCACCCCCACCCCACCCCGGGACAAAATACCTTTTCTTTCTCCCCCTCTGCCGCCCTCCTGGCGATTGGTGAATTCCCACCAAAATAAATCGTTCCGGGTAATCGGTTTTCATAGCACATTCATTCTATTAAAGAGGACTGTTTGGGGCTCGCTAATTGCCGGGGATCCCACTGAGCTACACATTTTAAAAAATGCACGCGGGATTCCTGGGCCGAGGCCACAAAATGCACTGGAAAGGGGGGAAGGGGGCATAAAAAAAAAAAAAAAAAAAAAAAAAAAAAAAAAAAAAAAAAAAAAAAAAAAGACCGACAGAGGCGACAACAACATCGCTGAAGTGAAGAGCCAGGCAGCCTGCAGGCTCTTCCAGTCTGTAGGACAATACTTAGCTAGTGACAGCCGTAAGATGAAGGTCCTTCTAGAAGTTAATCTTTGCCCATGGGGTAACAATACCTAGGAACACCATCATTCGGCCCCCGCCATTCGTTGCACACGCCCGTAAAACAAGCGGCGGTGGTGGGGCACACCAGTGTAATTGCTTAGAAAGTGGACACAGGACAAACTGTCTTTAGAATCCGAATTCCAGAGGCGCTTTGTTGGGGGGGGGGGGATGCCTTAGGTTGCGGGAGGATGAGGGGCGACGGAGCGTGGGGGAGGGGAGGGGAGTCGGCTAGGATGCACACCGAGCGCCAGTCCCGGAGCTTTATCTGCTGCGGGCCAGCCCTGCCCTTGCCAGGCATGAATTACAGCCGGGCTTTCTCGGCTGCAGCGGCCGCCCCAAGAAATGCCGGGGTAGAAGCGCCTCGGGTTAGTGCTGGCGGCGAGATAACAGGCGCAGCCCCCCGGCCTGTCAGCTCGCTGAACCCACCAACCGGGAAATCAGTAAAGGCCCAGACAAAAAAAATTAACTCAAAGAATGCGCCCTCTCTCTGCTCCCAAACTCGTGCCTTTCCTCTGGCGGGAACCCACAACAACGCTAATTTTCTTTCTTTTCTCTAACTCCCTCCTCCGAGTCTGAGGGCACGCGGGCATCTTTCCTCCCCAGTCCAGCGGCAGATAAACGCACGAGTCCTGCGCTATTGTGCCTCGCAGCGGAGCATGCACCCTCCGTCCGCAGACGCACTCCCCGGGCCTCGCGACGCCTGCATTCGGCTCAGCCGCCGCTCCCAGCGACAGCAGACACGCATGCACACGGAACCTAAAAAGAAGATGCGTTGGGGTTCGGGACTGGGCTCGGGAAACCGAGCGGCGGGCTGCAGGGCCCTAGGCTGTGGGCATAGGCTGTTTGCTCCCTGGAGGCGGGGGCGCGACTTCAAGGGCCCCTGCGCCGGCTGCAGCCTTTGATCCGGCCGCCGCTGGCGCCTAAAAACAACATCCTCGTCTGCCTATTAGGCGCGCTGAAGGATCGTGACAGATTGTTTATCCCCACAATTAGCGATGCGCCCTTCTCAGGCCGCTCGGCCCCCCTGGCCAGCCGCGGCCCGGCCTCGCTGCTCTGGTCGCCCGCGACCGCCGGCGGTTCCTCGGGACCCCGGTCGCTCTGAGCCCTTCTGCTCTACTCTCAGGTTCGAGCCCCCTGAGCCCTAAAGGAGTCCGAGTGGGTTCAGAGCCCCGGAAGTCGTCGGCACAGATGCGTGTAATGTGTTCTTGCTAATGTGCCCGATTCCGGGGAAAGTTTTCAATTATATCGTCTTCTTAAAATGAGCTGGGAGTCAAACATTGTGAGTTGGAGGAGGAGGGCTTGGACCGAAAGATAACGCTAATCGCTTTTAAAATGTTGCCCCGCAAAGCATAGGGGTCTCTGTTCCTCTCTCCCTTTAACTGAGATTCTGGCTGAGGTGCGGAGTGGGTTGTTGATGCCGCTACAGTTTAATTAGAACTGCTAGGGACAGAAGGTCGTCCCTGCTGGGCTGCGCGCAAGGTGTTCCGTCCACATCTGTGCCCAGTTTCGGCTTGCTCAGTTTTAAAATACTTCTACCCGTGTATATTCGGGCGAACCTAGGGGGGCCCCAGTCCAGTGCCTAAATGGCAACTTGGATCCTTAAGAAACGCGGAGAGGCGGCGTAAATTTCACCAGGAGGGGAGTTTTCCAGAACCCGCCCAGGCCTTCACATATCTCAGGAGCCTGTGGGCAGACGTGAGGCCGAGGAGCTCACTGGCGTCCCTCCGCAGTCCGACCCCTCCTGCCAGACCCCGGACGCCGTCGGGGTAATAAAGCTCCTGCTCTAGTAATTCATTTCCCTTAATCTGGACTCCCCTAATCTACAGCTTTTATTGCGTCCAGTTAAAAGGCGAGGGAATTCGCTGTCCCTCCGCGCTCGGATAATTACCCCTAAATGGCCACTGCAGCCCCTTGTGTTTCCTGGAGATTAGAACCCTGCAGTCATCAATGGTCGGTCCCGGTGAGCCGCCAATCACCTCCGCTAGCTCCCCGGGAGCCGCGGGCCTGGGCCCGGGGATAAGAGGCCATAAAAGAGGTGGCACAACAACCCGCAGGACCCCGATCCCAGTTTGCCTAGATCTTACTTTAAAGAGCACATCCCAGCTCATTAAAAACAAAACAAAACAAAACAAAACAAAAAAACAGCAAATATAAAATCACGTTTCCTCCGAAATTGGCAAAACAAAACCAAAGTTCTCAAACCCAGCACCAGGGACCCAACTCCAGGAACCGGCCTCTTCCTCCTGGCCCCCTCCCCATATGTGCCTCTCCCCTCAGAGATCAGCGACCCAGAGATGGGGACGTGTTATTGTTTCCACCCGCGCATTGTCTGAGGTCATGTTAAGGCCAGATCTGTGTTTTGTTGGCGTTTCTGCTGGGTTTATTTCAATAAATTTCTCTCAAAAGGACCCAGTGGCTCCCTTCTGCAGCCGGTGGCTGGTATAGGTGCGACCCTCGGGAGAGATGCTCAGGGCAGGGAAAGTACACATCACGTAGGAAAACCGATTCTAGATTTGTATGAAAAATGGTTTCCATTCTTACAGCCGCAGAACCGCCAGGAGCCAGCTTCCGTTGGCAAACTTTAGCCCAGCTTTTAGGTAGAGAGGAAGGCCGGCTTTGGTCCCGAGGTGAAGTTTTCAAAGAAGACCATGACTGCGTCTTAAAAATTAAGAGATTAGCGTTGTGTCTTTCTACTAGGACAAATAACTGCGATTTTTGTTTTCAAATGAAAAAGGAATTTGTAAGAAATGAACTCAGATTGTAGTGGTAGAAAAGGACGGGCAGATAGCGGAGAGGGACACGGGAGCGGCGACAGACTGAAGAGAACATTCAGAGAAGCGGGAGAGGGGAGAAACAAGGAAAATAGAGAAAACAGGGAAGAGTGGGGCAGCGGCGTTAAGGGGAGGGAAGGAGGGGGCGGAAGGAAAGTGGGAACAAGGGGCAGCCCCCAGGAACACAGTAAGATAGGGACCCCGGGCACCCGGAGGGACAGATGCCGCTAGGGTTTTAGGGCAGAGGAAAGTCGGGGGGGGGGGCTCCCCTCCTTTGCCCCCGGGGTCCCGGCGGAGCCCAGCCCTGCGCGCCCCCAGGCCGGCGCGCCTTGGGGCTTGTCCCCGGGAGCGCGGCCCAATGGGTCGCTGCGGGCCCGCCCCCTCACGCGCTGATTGGTCGCCGCCGTGCTGGCCTCGCCTTATTAACAAGTTCTCTGGGGAACAGCGGCCGGACCCGGAGCCGGCTAGTGCGCCCGGGAACTCGGCCTGCGCGGCGGCGGCGGCGGCGGCAGCGGGGAGCCAGGCCCAGCGCGCCAGAGCTGGCTCTCTGGGGGGCGGCGAGAGGCGCGCGCGGGAGGGCCCGCCGGGCTAGGGCCCCGGGCGCTCCCATAGGCCCGCCGCGCTCCCAGCCCGCCTGAAGCCCATGCCTGGCGGCTGGGTGTGCTACGGCAGGAGGGGGGGGCCCGGCTCTGCATGGCCCCGGCTGCTGATATGACTTCTTTGCCACTCAGTGTCAAAGTGGAGGACTCTGCCTTCGGCAAGCCGGCGGGGGGAGGCGCGGGCCAGGCCCCCACAGCTGCCGCGGCCACGGCGGCCGCGATGGGCGCAGATGAGGAGGGGGCCAAGCCCAAAGTGTCCCCTTCGCTCCTACCCTTCAGCGTGGAGGCACTCATGGCCGACCACAGGAAGCCCGGGGCCAAGGAGAGCGCACTGGCGGCCTCCGAGGGCACGCAGGCGGCGGGCGGCTCCGTACAGCCGCTGGGCGCCCGGCCCGGGTCCCTGGGCGCTCCGGACGCGCCCTCCTCGCCGCGGCCGCTCGGCCATTTCACCGTGGGAGGACTCCTCAAGCTGCCAGAGGATGCTCTCGTCAAAGCCGAGAGCCCCGAGAAGCCCGAGAGGACCCCGTGGATGCAGAGCCCTCGCTTCTCCCCGCCCCCCAGCCAGTGAGTAGCCAGAACTCAGGCGGCGAGGGAGGGCGCGGGAGGGTGTGGGACCGAGGGCGCCAGGCCGCGCGCCGGCGCCTGCTTGTCTCGGGCGTCTTCGTACCTGCAGCTGGGTACCTGGAGGCCGGGCTGGGGAGGCGTTGCCAGAGAGGCCGGGTTTTGAGCCTCTTCCCACTCCCACCCAGTAAGAGACCTGGCCGTGGCCCAGCTCGCGGTCCGTTTTCAGGGCTCTTTGCCTTGGCGCGGGGACGCTGCCGGTAGAGTTCACTTATAGGACGCTGGTACCCGGGCACCCTCTTTTCCTGCCTCTACCAGCGACCCCAGGAGTCCCTTCGGTCCCCTCTGACCCGAAACTCTGATACTTGTCTTGACCCCAAGGGATGGGTCGGTGTGGCTCGGACATGCTGACTCTGTGCGGGAGTTTCACTTTCTCGTGGAGGAAGCCGCTGCCCTCATTGAAAGTACCTCTAGCCAAGAGGTCCCGACGTTCTTAAAAAACTCCCTCCTCCGTATCAATTTTGAAGCATATACTTGGTGCTTTAGGCGATGGGTGATTTAGGGGAAGGGGGCACTAAATTTCCAGGGCAGGGGGCGGGGCCCCAAGGCAGGTCAGGGAAGGAGCCCTCTCTAATCTCGCCTGGGGCTCGCAAACCTCGCGGACTGGGTGATCCAAATGGACTCCAGCAGCTAAAGGCGCGTTCCCGGGTGGTTCCAAGGCCTCGCGGCCCCCTGGCTTTGCCCAGTGAACAGTCTCGGAGATATTTCAGGAGCACGGGAAATTCCCAAGTTTTCCTCGTTTCCTCCGATTATTTTGCGCGGCATAATAGCAGCACGAATTCAATGGTGTGATGCTGAGGAATGATTTTTATCTGGGGATTAAACGTCTTTGAAAAGCCAGCCCCTCCCTGGGCCTAATGGCCAGAGAAGGTGGCCTAGTGCTGGGCTGTCGCTGCTGAAGAGACTGCGTTTCCCTGGGCGCCCGCCCCTCCCGCAGCCCGGTGGAAAGCAAATCCTGGGCCAACTGCTCCCCACAGAGGCCTCCAGCGGGGAAGAAGGGGGATGTTAACTCGAGATTTCGTTTGACTCACATCCTAGTGGCCCGAGAACCCAAAGGATCATTTTGTTTTGTTTGTTGTTATTCTTAAAAGTGCGAAAACAGTGCGGTAGTTGGGCAAAACCCGCATGGTAAAACGTCCTCCTCAATTTTGGTGAGGAAATCTTGCTGCAGAGGAGAAGCATGCTCCCCACGACTTGAGAACTTGGCTTAGGGCCTTGGATCCTGGAACCCCAAAGTCGAGGTGATTCCCATTTTCCTGGGAATAACTGGTTGTGTGTTTTATCAGGCGGCAGTGACTGCGGTAGCAGGGCCTGGTGCACACAGTCACCCAGCGCCTGACCTGTGCCTGGCTGCGCCTGGCCGCTCATCCTCCAGGTGTATTTGGAACCCAAAAGGAGAGCTGGGCACCACACTGGTCTTGGCAATCTGAGCCACAAGTTGTGGTCCCCCCCTCCCCCGTACTTCTACCCAAATAGTTTGAGTGTGGCCCAGGGCAAAGGCCCCGCAGGAGGGAGGGAGAGGCCCAAGAGAAAACTGAGACCGTCTGACGGAACCCGGTTGATAAGAAGAGGCTCCTTCTTCACTGCCCCATGTGGCTCTTTACGTACCTGGGTGGCCACAGTGTGACCTCAGTGATGGTCGGGATTCTCCACCTTTGGTTTGGGGAGTCCTGTCCCTGGAGCCCGGCTGTTCCAGGGAGAACGGAATTTGGAGCTATGGATTCTATGCCACACTGCGGCCTAGCCCAGAGTTGAGCGCTTGGTAGGCACAGATAAATGCTTGGCCAACTCATGAAACTCAATGTGACCTTGGGCTGGGTACAGGGCCTCTTTCTGCACATGCCATCGTCTGTATTAATACCTCCTGCCTTCTGTGCTTGGCGTGGGAGGAGGCCCTGCTGCGAGCAGCTTCCTAAAGCTGCCATTGAGCATGAAGGCGGCTCCACTCCTGCCCAGCTCTGTCGGGCCTTGACTGTGAGTTTCTTTCACCTGGAATCTTAGTTTAGTCATTTGCAAAAAGTAGACAAGACCGTCCTCGCTCGTGCCCAGCTCCAAGGCACGTGGGGGAAAGCAGTAGCTAACATTGTTATTGACGATTGTTACTACTTGTGGGCTGATCCTGCTCCAGCGCCGCTCTCCTAACCCCCTGCCTGTTTTTCCCACGGCACCCTAGGGCGGCTGAGCCCACCGGCCTGCACCCTGCGCAAGCACAAGACCAACCGCAAGCCGCGCACGCCCTTCACCACCGCGCAGCTGCTGGCGCTCGAGCGCAAGTTCCGCCAGAAGCAGTACCTGTCCATCGCCGAGCGCGCCGAGTTCTCCAGCTCGCTCAGCCTCACCGAGACGCAGGTGAAGATCTGGTTCCAGAACCGCCGCGCCAAGGCCAAGAGACTGCAGGAAGCGGAGCTGGAGAAGCTGAAGATGGCGGCCAAACCCATGCTGCCGCCGGCCGCCTTCGGCCTCTCCTTCCCTCTCGGCGGTCCTGCCGCAGTGGCCGCCGCGGCAGGCGCCTCACTCTATAGTGCCTCCGGCCCCTTCCAGCGTGCTGCGCTGCCAGTGGCACCTGTGGGACTCTACACGGCTCATGTGGGCTACAGCATGTACCACCTGACATAGGTGGCCCAGGGTGACCCGCCTGTGGTACCAGCTGATTCCTCCAGCCCGTCTTCTACAAGCAGCAGGGGTTCCTGGCGGGGCTCCCCTGCTCTGCACCACCTGGCCCCTTCCCTTTAACCCCCCACACTGCTCCCGTGTCCCCTGGTTTCTCCTGAATTCACTCTCATTCATGTCTGATCCCCTCCGAAAAAGTGGCTGGAAGGGTCCTTCGTTCTCTTCCAGAATCTAGATCTTCACCCTGGAGTCACAGGTGGGCAAACTAAGGCTGGGGAGGCTGCGAGATTTGCCCAAGGTCTCCAGCAGACTGAGAAGCAGAGGCTTCCTGTCCTGACACCAGGCAGGAAAAGCACGGAGAAATTAGTGTTGGAGGATTCCAGAAATGAGAACAGTTTGAGAGAGAGAAGAAGAGTCTCTGCAGGGGAGACGGACCCCAGTTCCTTCCATTGGAAATCTTAAGAGCTTCAGCAGCCAAACATTGCTTTGGGGGGCAGGGAATACAGATGCGTTGCAAAGGTAGGTTGAAGGGACTTTTCTCTTACCAGTGCCAGAAAAAGATTGTAAAATTAAAAAAAAAAATCTGTTTCTATTTAACAGTACATTCTGGTGGCTCTCACGCCTCCCTTTGGAAGGGAGTCTGTGTACTATGTAATATACTGTATATTTGAAATTTTATTATCATTTATATTATAGCTATATTTGTTAAATAAATTAATTTTAAGCTACAAGAAATTATCTCTTTGCTATTTTAGTCCTGTGTTTTAATATTACTTCTTGTCTCTTCACACAAAACAATTGCTTTTCAGTTTGATGATAGTTTTATACCAGCGACTTTCAAAGGCTACCACAGGATCTGCAGAGAAGGGCGGGGGTATCTTAGGAACACACAGGACAGATCTGCATTAGCAAAGTCAAGTGGAGAATTGAAGCAATTACCTAGGATAATTAGGCTCAATTTTCCAATTCACTTTAAGCTGAAATCGACACTTGCTCAGGCGACCCATAACCGACTCTTTCTTTTTTCCTCCCCTTTTAACCTGTCTGTGAAAACAAAGTGAATCGCTCAAATGGTTTGATGACTGTAGACAGCTAATCCAGACAATTCCCACCCCCCACAAACCTGTTTTTCCCACAGGAGGGCGGGTAGGGGGATGGAAGCGATTGCTTTGCTTCTCTGAATGACTGACTGTGTGGACTGTGGAACCGATTTTGAACCGCCAGAATGTGAGGGCCTTCGCACCTCTGTCACGACCCCTTACAACTCTCACACACAAACACGACTGCATCAAACTTCAGAGAAAACCGGAGGCCACCACACACTCACACGTTGGTTACTGCTTTGCAGGGCTTGGCTTCCCAATAGTCACAAATTTGGTTTTTCTTCTCTACAGTAAGTCAAGTTCACGATTCCAAAGGTGGATATATTTGTATAAGTGCCAAGGTTAGCCTTCTGGGAAGAATTCTGCAAGGATGATGAAGACAGAAAATGACTCTTTAATAAGTAGTCTATTAAGTTCCCCACACCTCTCTGTTCTCTTTCCTGTTGGGGGCCACCTGATAATTTCTCACCAAATCTGCTCACCAATTTTCCCCCAGACTACCTGGTGGTGGCCTGCATGTCCAAACTTCACGCAGGAAGCCCAGGACAAGTTCTGCCTCAGCCACTAAAAGGGTCCTCCAGTAGACCAAGGGCAACTAGGACCCCAGTACCTGGACTTGGAAAGGGGCCTTCATTTCTTTCTTTTTGGTACTAGGGATTGAACTCCAGCATTTGATCACTGGGCCACATCCGCAGCCCTATTTTGTATTTTATTTAGAGACAGGGTCTCACTGAGTTGCTTAGTGCCTCACTTTTGCTGAAGCTGGCTTTGAACTTGTGATCCTCCTGCCTCAGTCTCCGTAGCTGTTTGGATTACAGGTGTGCACCACCGTGCCCGCCCAGGGGCCATCATTTCTACAGATAGAAGCCAGGCATGGTGGTGCATGCCTGTGATGGAGAAAGAGTAAAAATGGAGTCTAGGGCACACTGTGCTTTTCTAGCCCCAGGGGCTCAAGGTTGGCCTTGAATTCATGAGTGCCCTGGGTTGCCCTTCAGCCTGGAGGGGCTCTACCCTGTCTCCTGACAAGTTCAGGGGTTCCCTGCCCTTGGGCCCTTGTAACTTGAGATAAGGTCCGGATCCTGGGCTGGGTTTGAACGAGTCAGAGGAGGAGGAAGACGGCTTGCTGGGGAGCTCATTCCACCACACCAGACAGTCGGAAACCCTGGGCCTTGGCCTTCAGCCTCAGTCTTCCCAAAGCACTGCTGGGACAGGGTTCTAGGCTTCCCCATCCCAAGAGTGTGGAGTTGCACCAAAAGACCTTTGACTCCCACCCCGCATGGCCCTGTAAAGCAGCATGGAAGGTGGGGGTCTGCTGCGCCTGGCACCCACTAAGAGGGTTCTCCCTTTTTACTTTTCTCGATGATTAAGCAGTGCATGGGGGGATGATGTGTAGTACGCATCCTTCCTAGGACACCACTGAGGACGTCAAGCCTTGAGCTTCAAGTTAGACAAGCCCATGGGGTCTGATGTGGTTGGAGCCTGCCTGCCACTTACTGACAGTTTGACCTTGGCAAGATCATGCCATCTCTCCACATTCGATTTCTCACCTGCCCAATGGGCCTGGGACTCCTCCCATTCCCCACCCCCAGCATTTGGGGTGTCAAGGAGCCCCCGCTGGGGAAGGCTCTCAGGGAATACCCCATAGATCCCAGATTTCTCAGCCCATGGTCCTGGCTGGGCTCCTTCACGCTCATCCGGGATGGAGGAACGGCAGGACTGGATCGGGTGTCTCCTCCAGCCCAGGCTCCCTGGGCGTTCTGGCTCCCCCGAGTTTAGCAATTTAGGGTCTAGGCAAATTTAGAGCAACATAATTGCCGTAATGAGCAACGGTTCGCAGACGCGGCGGCGGCTCCAGAGAGGCGGTAGCTGCAGGCGAGGCGGGCGCGCCCTTCCCGCTCCCGCGCTGGGGCCGGCTGGAAGGGGCCCGTGGCCCTGGGACCCCCCGCCTGCGCTATTCTGCCATGGCTGCAGGATTTGGGTAGGGGTTTTCCTCCACTTCTGGGCCCCTTCGTTTTCCCATTTTTTATTTCTTTTCCTCTACTCTTTCTTTGTTCCTCGTTTTCGTTTCCGAATTCCCTTCCTCTATAGGGAGTGCACACAGAAGGCGCTCAATAAATGTTTCCTGGATCTAAGTGGCTCTTGGTGTGGGATGAAGATCCCTAGCCATGTTCAGCCGGATTCGGAGGGAATTCGCGGCAGTGCCCCGGGCGCTCCTCACCCACGCGGGTCATCCAAACTCGGTTCCCGTTTATCAAGCGAGGGCAGGGTGGGCTGGGGCTTGCGAGGCAGGTCCTTCACGATCAGTTTAGTGCTCTGGCAAGAAACTTCGGATCCACCGCGGTGAAGTCGCCACCTACCGCGCTGGGGGGCTGTGCTGGAGAAAGAGCCGGGGGCTTCCCCCATCCTACTGTACGCTGAGAGTTTGGGTGCGCGCCGCCGGCCCCGCGACTTCCATCAAACCTAGGAGACTTTTAAAAATTAATTAATTTATTTATTCTAATTAGGTATTTATGACAACAGAATGCATTGTGGTTCATTGTACACAATTGCAGCACAGCTTTTCATTTCTCTGGTTGTACACGTTGTAGCCGCACCATTCCTGCAGTCTCACATGTACCTAAACCTAGGAGATTTTTACAGCGCCAGGACTGCGGCCCAGGGAGTGAGCGGGTTTCTCAAGGTCACACAATTAATTAAGGGACAGCGCAGAGATTGGAACACAGATTCCCCTAGAGACCCACGCTTTCCCCCTACTGCCCACGTCCCTCTAGCTGAGGGTCTCCTAGTGCTGGAAGAGTTCTTCCACGAGGACGCCTGTCCCCGGAAAATCTGCAACCAGGGATCTGGGCCTTAGTTGGGAATTTAACTCCTTTGAGTCCTGACCAAGCAAGCGCTGTCCTCTGAGTCGTGAGAGGGACGTCTCTCACCTGCCCTCCCGCTGTCTGCGTGGGCGTTTGCATTTCGCTGGGGAGGAGACCCAGCCTCAATCTGCAAACTCAGCTTCCCACCGACCGCTCGGGCAAGACTGGAGCAGCCCTTGGCGTGGAAGCCGGGCAGGAGCGAGGCTAGCCGGCCGCAGGGGGCCTGGGGCGTCCCAGGTCTGGGCCTAGAGGCCCGAGAGGCTGGGGCGGGGCTGGCGAGTTCCAGTGAAGAGCGCCTTGGTTTAGGGCTCGTTTCTCAGCTCGCTGGCCCTGCGGATGCCGGCGCAGATCGCTCGGGAGGCCTAATGAAAACCGGGGCTCTCGAGGCGGGGGCCGCAAGCGTGATCCCACCGCCGCGCCTCCTTTAGTGACCCGAGACCCCGAGGTGAGTCCAGCCCGGCCCTAGCCTGCGCCCCGCCCGGAGCCCTCGGGGGCGCAATGGGAAGCGGCGAGGAGAGGCCGCGGCCGCCTTTCAACTCGGCGGCTGGCGCCGGCCTGGCCGGGCCCCCGGGGCCGCGCGGTCTCCCTGGCTCCGTCCCGCCCTCCCAGCCGCTTGCGCTGCCACACAGCCGGGACAGTCCCCCTGGCTTCCCGGGAAGCACCTCATCCCCAGCCTCCACGACCAATGCCCACGCTCCAGGGCAACCCAAGCGCTCCCAGACGCCTTGGTCCCTGCTCGACAGCTCCCACTCCGCGCGCGCGCCGCGCCCGCCCGCGAGGGCCTGGGACCTCGCTGCACACCGCCGGCCTCCTGCACAGCGCCGCCCCGCGGCCCGAGCCCTGCGCTCGGCAGCCCCAGCTCCTCCTAGTCCCGGGTGTCCCACGCCGGACTCTCCATGACAGACAGAGCCCAAAGCGCACGCACACATCATCAACAACACACACCACACCACGCACACGCCCGACCTGCACAGACAACCAACACCGTCCAACCAACCACATCACACAAAATCAGCAGCATCACCAACCACACACAGAACCCAGACACACAGCCCACAGATACACAACACACGTACACCACTCAAATCAACACATACCAACACGCACCCCCAAATGACACACAACCACACACACACCAACGCCCACAATCAACACACATTCTAACTTACACAGCCCTAGTTTAGGGAGACAAACATTACCCCTCAAGGTCGCCTCTCAATCAAGAGACAGGCATGATCTTGGGGATAGACGGGGAGGGACGCTCAGAGACAGACACAGATGGAGAGAGATAAGCCTGGAGAAACAGGCGCAAAGTCTCCCCCCAGAGTCAGGGCGCTCCTTGCGGAGCTCAACTGCGGAAGTGAGACAGGCAGCCCAGTGCCTGCTGAGTGTGGGTGGGGGATAAGCCACCCAAGGGTGCAGGTGTGATAGGAGGGTGGGGGCAGTCAGGCTCCCAGGCCCACCTAAGTGTGGGGTCAGTCACAGGATGCAGAACTTTTACTGGGACAGTTCTAGAATCGCCTGAGGGAAAGTTGGGAGCCCCCTGCCAAATAAAGCTCTCCTCTCTCCCAACTGGGTGGCTGGCCAGACCCTCCTCCTGCACACTTCCCACCTATGCCGAGGGCCTCAGGATGTCCTTACTTCCCAGAATCAGATCTGATGTTCCACTTATGCTCCTGGGGAACCTGGTCCCAGATCTGAAATGTCTGTCCAGCCTCTGCTCAGACTGGAAAGTAGTGCTGCCATGGGCAGCCAGCAGACCACCGGTTGTGTTGCCTGACTGGAGTTAGAATCTCCATTTACTAGCTGTGTGGTTTTGGACAAGTTACTTAGCTTCTCTGAGTCCCACTGTCCCCACATAGAAAGTGTGGGATTATAACAATGTGTTCCTGTTTCCTGTGAAATGCGTTGTGAGATGTTTGGCACTTCCAGCAATAAACACCGAGTATGAATACTTTAAAAGCAGTAGATTTTAAAGCGGGGAAGGTCCTGTCTGTGCCTCTCCAGGAGACTCCCAACGGGCCCAGAAAGGACTGAGATATAGGTCTCAAATCCAGATTCACCCTCCTCTGTATGGTGACCTCTATCTAGCAAGTCTTTGTGCCTCTTCCAGGCTTTGGAATCGAGCCCTAATACCGCCTTTCAGGGCTTATCGCACCTGGACCGGTGCTATAAAGAAGAGCTGTTGGGTGATGTTTTATTAAAAGTGAATCGAATCCAAAGGCCTGCGCTCAGTTGGGGGTCTGATGGAGCCGGGGTGGGGTATGATGAAATGAAGGGTTCTTCGTCCAGAGATCTTAATCCTCGCGGCAGCTGCCTCTTTGGGGGACTTTGCGGTCCAGGTTTTGGGCGAGGAGAGCGTGGCTAGATCCGTGCCCCAGCCTCTGCCCGGCTGCGACCCAGATGGGCTTTTCCCTCGGGGTGGATCTGTGCGGGTGGGTGTGCGCTCGCGTGCAAGGGCTGCGGGCCTTTGCCCTGTTTACCGAAAGGGAGCGAGATCCCCCCTTCCCCCTTCCCCGGCCCCTTCCCGGGTCCCCCCTCCGGAGCTTTCTGGACTCTCCTGCTTCCCTGTCGCCCTCAGGCTGCCTGGAGGTGGGCGGGACTCTGGAGATACCCGTTTTCTCTGGATCGTGTCCCCTCTGCTCCCGGTGGCGGCGGGGGTGGTGGTGATGGGGCTTTTGCGGGAGAAACTGCGGTCCCGGCCACACAGACTGGGGCCAGTGTTTGGGACAGGCTGAGGGGTAGGTGGGCTCCCCTACCTCTCAGGCTTCCTGAGACTCAGGTGCCATCTCTTAAATGGGCAGAATGACGAGCTCCCCCCACGCCCCGACCCCAGCAAGGCTGGAGAGCCTCCAAGCCATGGGCTTCCCCAGTTTGTGGTGTAGTGGGGGGGTCGTGGCAGGCTTCTCCCTGATGGCACCACAGCAGATCCATGGTGTAGGATCCCCGCAGGTGCCGGACCTTGCTAAAGTCACCATGCCAATTACAGCAACGAATTCTGCTGGCCAGGTGCGTTGGCACCATTGCTGTCCCCACTCCATAGGGGAGGGACCCCAGCACAATTGAACAGTTCAGGCAGGGTCGCCAGCCGCAGGGGCCAGACTGGAGCTTCTACGGAAGGCAGCCTCTGCTGGGAGGCGTCTGGAGCTCCGAGCTTCTCTCTCCTGGAACGGGATCTGCCCAGGTAGGGGCAGAAGACGTGGAGAATGAGAGCGTGCTGCACAGGGCCACCTGCACAGGGCAGGGTGCCGGTCCACTGGCAAGTTGGGCATAACATAAGTTAAGTTACCTGAGGGTGTGGGGTGGGGTGTCTCAGGCCCAGGGGATGAGGGGGTTGGGAGGACAGGCGTGTTCTTGTCCTTGAGCCGGGACAGGAAGGATGGAAGACCTTGTCTCTGTGCTGCTGTTGACCCAGAATTAAGACCCCACTTGTGTGTGTGCCACCAACCTCACCACTACTTCCGGTGTGAATACAGAAGTGCATCCAACGCAGACCAGGTGTTCCGGAAGTGCTGCTGCCCAGGCCTGCCTGGCTCTGGGGCCCATAGGGTCCACTTTGCATTTTGTGATCTTGGCAGAATCCCCTGCCTGCCTCCACCCTAGCTTTGGGTGGGGAAATCCTTCTGATTGCCATCTGGGAGATGTGCCATTGTCACAAATAGGGCATCCTCCATCCTGATTTACAGATGAGAAACTGAGGCTGGAAGGGGTCATGAAATCTGGTCAAGGTCATGCAGAAAGTCTGGGCAGAGCCGGACTCCCTTGTTTCAATCCAGTATTTCTTCCCCTTAATTTCTTCAAAGCCTTGAGTCAGACCAGCACACCCACAGGTAGGGATGTCAGGTGGAGGAATGCTTCCCAGGGGAGAGGAAGCTGGTTCCAAGGACAGCAGGGGCCTGTTGTGGGCAGAGTGGTGGAGATGGGCCTCTCTGCAGCGGACTTGTGAGCTGAGAGCTGAAGAATGAAGAGGAAATGGAGTTCAAAGAAGAGTCAAGAGAAGCGATTCTCCCATAGAGAGGACCCCAAGTGCAAAGGCCCTGGAGCAGAGGGAGGCTGGAACTGGCCTCTGGAACTGGCCTCTGGCGCTTGGAGGAGGGGCCCACAGGGTCCACTTTGCATTTTGTGGGTCCTGGGAGGACAGAGATGCCAGCGCGGTGGAAGAGGCCCTGGACCCCGCTTACGCTTACGGGGAAGTGCTGGCAGCTGGACCACACTGGTGGCGGCGGAGAGGCATCTTTCCCTCAGAAAGCCCCTCCTTTGTGTGTCCCCCAACAAGGTCCAAAAGGATTCTGGGAGAGATTTCGCGGCCTGTCAGAGTGAAGCGGGGCCAGGACCCACGGGCGGGCCTTTCTCTCTCCCGCTGAGCTCACCTGGACTTCCCCTTTCCGAGGCCCGAGGCCGGCTGGCCTCTGCAGCCTCCGGCCGCTCTGCGGGCTGGGAGTGGGGGCCGCGGGGGGCCGCGGCTGCGGGGCGGAGCCCACCGCGGACCCACCCGGAGCCCAGGTCGCCCGCAGCGCCCGACCGCGCTCGCGTGCCCCGCCCTCTGACACCCTGCGCGGCTCCTCCCCAGCTGTTGGCCAGCTGTGGGCACCAGGCGTGCGCACGTCGCAAGCTCGGGAGAGCGAGGCCTTGGCTGAGCGGCCACGGTGCCACTGAATCCCCACAAGGATAATGATGGCCATCCCACGAACAGCCTGGGGCTCAGAGCGGGGAGGGCGCGTGCTCAGGGTCGCTCGGAAGGCAGCGGGTGGCCCAGGGCGCCCATTTAGGGAGGACTTCGCAAGCGCAGCTGGTGTCCACTGAGGAAGGCACTCGCCTAATTCTCTGAATAATCGTATCCATTGGCTTTCTTGGGGGTAGTTACTGTGCCGTTTCACAGAGGTGACCTGGAATCGTCCTCTCTGCCGGGCTCCCCGCCTCTCCCGGCACCCAGGATTTTGGTCACGCTTCTCTTGTTGCACTGGGCACCTCTGCCTATCCCCTCTCTTTCATGAGCTACCTAGGGCAACCTGGGCTGATAGAGTTTTAAATTTTTCACCCCGGCTCGTAGTATGACTGTGTGGCAGTCCCCAGGCAGGGCTGGCCCTGAGCCAGAGTCTGGGCCAGGCGATCCGCAGCAGTATCTCATTTAATCCACACCATAATTTTCAATGGGAAAATGTTCAGTTTACTCCCTTGGAGGGGCAGATCAATAGTGGTCCAGAGATGTCAAGTAACATGCCCAAAGTCACCAAGCACTGACCTCCAGAGCCTGGACTGTCCACTCAGATCCCCAGTTTTCCCTGCTGCCCTGGGGGGCCTCCCAGGGGAACTCAAAGAGCAGGGCTGAGACGGAAGTTTCACTGCGCTGTGACACTGGCAGGGGCGAGGGCGGCACCTGGCCAGCCTCCTGTGGAGCTTCTGCTCATCAAACGCTCCTGGAGAAGCCTGGCCTCCCCGGTTGGAATCCGAAGCTCCTCTCGGTGGTAAATGAGACTGCTCCGGCCGGGGCAGGCAGGCCGGGCGCAGGGACTAGCTGGCGTGGCAGAGTGCTCCGGTTCTGTGGGTGGGGAGTTGGCGGGTGCTCCCCTGAGCTCCGGTGCGCAGAGTGGTGCCTCTGTTGGGACCCCATTTCCCGCTTCCTGGGCTCAGGATTGAGGGCCCTTGGGGGTCCTCTCCCCACTCTTATCTCATCCTTCAACCCCAGAGTTCTTCTCCTTCAACTTATTTCCACTGTGATTCATGGGATTTCTTAGGTTAAAGGCCGTGAGGTAGCTACCCTGGCTCTAGGACACTGACTAATTTAGTGACAGCCATGGTGCAGGCGCGTGGGGAGGAACTGGGGGCAGCGCTGGGCTGAGGGCCCTGTCCCCAGAACCTGCTGACGCCAAAGAGATGAAAAGTGTCGCCACCAAGCCAGGTGGAGAATAAGATAGGATGATGTGGTAGTCCCCAAGGAGGGGACAAGGGGCGTTTGGGTGGAATAAGGAAATGCGAGGCCAAGGGACCAGCAAATGCACAGAGCACTCATCTCACATGTGTGCGGTCCTGGGTTCGAGCCTCAGCACCACATAAATAAAGTAAAGGTATTGTGTCCACCTACAACAACAACAACAACAACAACAACAAAAAGCACAGTGCCATGTAGCATCACGAGACAGAACCTGCTTCAGTGACGATCTGTCCAGCAAGGGCATCTCTGCTTTCAAACCAAACCTCCTTTCCTCTGATGGTCATCGTCCTCTAGGAAGCAATGAGGACAGGTAAGTGTTCACTGTGCCCATTTTATAGGTGAGGTAACTGAGGCCCCATGGCTGCCCATGGTCACTTGGTGGGTAAGGGGGTAAGTCTGGGGACCAGCATCAGCCAGGCGGAAGCAGAAAAGCAACGGGGGAACAGCAGGGGAGGGCGGGGAAGAGACGTTGGATGTGTCCCCAACTGACTTCCCATGGAGTCTTACCACAAATCAGTGAGGCAGACACAGCACAGGTGCAGTTCCCTTCTGCCAGATGAGGAAACCACCAGGAAGGTTGAGGGATTTGCCTGAGGCTGCACAGCGAAGAACAGGCCGGACTCAGAGCCAGGCGTCGGGACCCTGAACTAACCATTGCTTCTGATCCAACTGCTGCCTGCACTGCTTTGCTGGGACCTGCCTTCTGCACCACAGCTGACTGGTGTCTTGACCACAGCCTGGGAGAATGGAGCCTTGAGCCGCACCGGACAGGCAGACCCTGCTTGGCTTCTGAACCTAGCCCAGATCACAGCCACGAAGCTCTAAAGCCTCACAGGGGCTTTCACCAGGTACCACTCTGAGTCTGGGAGATGATCATGGACAAGGATTTCCAAGAACAGCTCAAAATGTGGGCAAAGGCAGGAAACCCACCTTGGAGGCACTTATGGTAAATGTCACTTAGATCATCAGCCCTGAGTGCTTCTCTGTATGCAGTGGGGGAAAGGAAGCGTGGTTTCTGGTTGCTGAGCACCTACTGGATTCATCACGCCTGTTCCTGAATTTAACATTTACGCCAACAGCCCAGGGAAGCAGGGGGCCCACTGCTGTTTTTCAGAGAATACTAGACTTCAGGGTGTGTCAATCACCTGTTTAAGAACCGGATCTAGAATTCAAATTAGGTTCTGTGCAGCTCTGAGGCCTAGGCTGGGAAGGCACACCGAGGGCCCAAGTTTGCTTCAAGAGCCATGAAACACATAAATGTACTTCAAACACACTCTGGAAAGTGGCTGAGGAAAAAAAAAAAAAAAAAGTCAAGTAAAATACTTAAAGGAAGAAGAAGGAATGTTAAAAGAAAAACAAACAAACAAACAAAAACAAACAAACAGCAAACAAACTGAAGCCTTCCCTGTGCTGGGCTTTCAAGTCAAGTAAAATACTTAAAGGAAGAAGAAGGAATGTTAAAAGAAAAACAAACAAACAAACAAACAAACCAACAAACAGCAAGCAAACTGAAGCCTTCCCTGTGCTGGGCTTTCACTAGAGAACATAAAGAAGCAGAGACTCGTAAAATCAGCCCTCGGACTTGTTCATAATGGGCTGGTAGAGAATGCTAATGAAATGTTATGAGTTTTTTTTCTTGTTAAATTCTCATTTCAAATAATTCCGTTCGTCATCCACTTTTTTTATGAGGAACGAAAACAAATGTTTTCCGAAGCTTCAAACCAAAATCTTTGTGTGGGTTTCTTGTTTTGGGCCAAATATTCCATGTCTTTTCCCAGCTGGGAATTCCCTCCTGCCTCTCTCTTTTGGTTTAAGTCCTCCCCGTCCTGCCCATCCAACATTCCTTCTCTACTGTCCTTAGATGCCAGCCCTGTCCCCAGTGATGGCTAGAGTCCTGGGTTCAAGTTAGGCTGTTTTTCTTTTCTTTTCTTTTTCTTTTTCTTTTGGGTACTGGGGATTGAACTCAGGGGCACTCAACCACTGGGCCACATCCCCAGCCCTGTTTTGTATTTTATTAGAGGCAGGGTCTCACTGAGTTGCTAAGTGCCTCGCCATTGCTGAGGCTGGCTTTGAACTCGCAATCTCCTGCCTCAGCCTCCCAAGTGCTGGGATTACAGGCGTGCGCCACTGCGCCCGGCTGTTAGGCTGCTTCTCTTAACCATTAAACATTTAGTTTTGTTTTGATGCAAACCACACTTAAGCACATTTCTACTGTGTCTAAGAGATACAGCCTATGGGGCTGGGGATGTAACATGGTGACAAAGCGTGTGCTGAGAGTGCGTGAGACCCTGTGTTCCATCTGCAGCACCAAAGAAAGAAAAAGCAGAGAGCATATTTTCCACTCTCCTCCGTAGAGATTTTCAGTTTTTAAAAGTTGTTTGTAAAGTTAATTTAGATTTTTTTAAATTAAAAGAAGCCATACATAGTTTTGAAACTAATGGTTCTAAAAGCATTACAATGAAAAACTATAGCCCCTACCCCACCTCTGACCACCCAACTCTTTTCTCCAGATGTAAAATTTCAACTTGTAATTATTTCTTCTGGAATTCTCTTCCTTTCCTAATAACATCTCTACACAGAAAATCCTTGATTTTTCTGGTAAATTTTGTTGGTGGATTTCCTATTACAATGACGAAGATTTACTCTTACACTGCTTTCCCTAATTATTCTCTCACCAGCCTAATTAAAGTCTCATTTTTTTGGTTAAGTCAATATTCAGGGTTTACTGTTAGGACCATATAAACAGCATCCACAGTCATGCCACACAATATGCTAACTTTAATTACACTTCCTGTCTTGTATGACCTTTTGTTTTTCCTGGAGTTGACAATTGCCATTATGTTTTATTTAATTTCCTCCATGCCTGTCATTAAGTAATCTCCGTACTCTCTCAGACATGGAGAAATATTCTGGCAAGTTTGCACCATGCCAGGAGGTCTCCTCTCCCAATTCCATTTTTTTTCCCTTGGAGTTATTTCTCCTGGAGACAGCATTACGCTCTCATTGCTGCACAGGTGTCAGTCTTGAATCTCCCTTCTTCATCATCTCAAGAGTCTCTTATGCTTCTCTCCTGGGTTGAATCCCTAACTTATTGGGTTTGACGCCTTCCATGTGCTTGGTTTGTTTCCCGTCTTGGTGGAGCATCTCTTTCAATTGTTCGCTGAAACAGGCTATCAGGGGAGGTAAAACTTTCAAAAGTCTGCATGTCTGACCTCATTTTGCCCTTACAATTCAGGGACAGTCAGCACGCGTAGAATTGTAGCTCTTCCAACCTCGGAACCAGTTCTTCTCTGTAACCTGACTTCCTGCTATTGGTAGGCGGATGTCCCTCTGGTTCTTATTCTCCTCTCCGCAGGGTTTTGGGGTCTCTTCCCTATTCCCGCAGCTCAGGAATCTCATCATCATGGCCTGGGTGTGGGTCTTTCTTACTGTCCGTGTTGGACCCGCATGAACCCTTTCAATCTGGAAACTCACCGCCGTCGGGTGGGGCCACCCTGGCTTGCTCATTTGATCATTTGTCTTTTCAGAATTCTCATCATGTCCTGCATTTTGGACCTTAGGCTGCTTAGATTTATCCTTTAATTAAAAAAAAAAAAAAAAGAAAGAAAGAAATCTTTCTAAACCTCTTCTCTCCTGTGTTCTCTTCTAGGAGATTTCTTCCATTTTGTCTCTGATCTTTTCCTCGGTGCCTGCACGTTGGCTCCCACACTGGCCGTGCCCACGAGCCCCTCCGCGTTCTCTGGTGTCCTCTCATGATGTCCTGCCTTTACTGCCCTGCTCTCTCCGAGGCTTGGAATTGCAGATTTAATTTTTTTTTTTTTTCATGGTTGCTGCCTGCATCTCTTCTTCTGTTTCTTTAATATTATTTTTCAGTTGTAGTTGGACACAATAACTTTATTTTATTTGTCTATTTATTTTTATGTGGTGCTGAGGATCGAACCCAGGGCCTCACACGTGCTAGGGGAGCGCTCTGCCGCTGAGCCACGCCCCGGCCCCTGCGTCTCTTCTCTGAGTACCTTTCTGGCTTTCCCCTCCCTCTGTCATGTCAAGAGATGTTCCTCTACGGCTGGTGATCTTCGCCCAAGAAGGTTAAACGAGAGCTCCGTGGGCGTGAGCTGGGCAACCAGCAGGCACTAAGGCAGTGACCAGCCCAGACAGCACTGGGCAAGTAAAGGACAGGGGACCTGGAACTCGAGCCCAAGCAGGAGATGGGGCTCCTGACTCCAAACTCCTGCTTCCGTTGTTTTTTTTTTTTTTTTTTTTTTTTTTTTTTATGTGTATCTCTGAGACCTGGGGATGCGTTGTGATGACTCCCTGTGTGACATGTGGGCTGAGTCAATGTGACCAAATCCCACATTAGAGTCACCAGATAAAAATGAGACAGAAGAAAATCAACCTTGTAAAGAGATTCTTTGTACCTCTTCCACGTCCGGCCCGCGCGCTGGGTGCTGGGGCTGGAGGGACAGAATGGCCCTTGCTACTGAGGACAGAAGGGGCCAGCGGAAAGAGGGGAAGGAAGGGGCAGACTGTGCCGAGCCAGACCCAGGCAGGACCCCTCGACCAGCCCTGCGCACAGGGGTCAGCTTGCAGGGTCTTCCCGTCGCTTCCCCACATCTCTGGCTTGGTCCTGGCCACCTCCTCAAACAGGACTCTGGGCACGTGGGTGGCAGGAGGGTAGCTTCTCTGTGACGTGGGGCCAGCCGCCTGCCCTCTGCCTGTGGGGAGTCTGGGCTGCGCAGACAGAGGATCTGGACGTGGGCAGTGTCCTGCCTGGCTTCTGGACTGCCCCACGGGACCTCAGCTCCTGGCCGTCTCTGAGCCTCAGGGCCTCGTCTCTAAGGGACGACTACAGTCACAACACAATAGCAGCACCTAAAAGTGACAGTGGGTGGGAACGTGCCTTATAAACACATCGACACCAAATAGACACCCAATCCCCATCCCGCGAGCTCTCATCCCCCTGGACAGCACTGCGCTGCTGGCCTCTGTCACTTTCAGCGCTTGTCTCTGTTGTCAGGATGGAAGTGCCCCGTGGACAGGCCCTCAGGTACCCCACTCGATGTGCTTGACACATAGGTGCTCAATAAATACTGGGTAAATGAATATGCTGACGTCATTGTTAACATGAGATTGCGTGGGATAGAATCAACAAGGTTTTTGTCTTATGGATTGAGCACTTTTGCCAGATTCCGTCTTCTAGTACATCTGTAGGGACCCTTCACCCGGTCTCTCTCTCTCTTACCGGTGGCTTGTTCATGCCCAGGTCTGCCCAAGGTCCAACTCTCTGGGGCCAGGGGCCCGCTTGACCCCAGATTCAGGCTCTGGTACAGCCCAGTGCTGGTCTGGATGGCAGACTGGAGCCGCCGCAGGCTGAGGCCGTGTGCCAACACCCTGATTCACAAGAAAAGGATGTCAGGAATCTGAACAAGTATGTTTTGGCTGGAGCCCCGCCCTACCCTCTCTTTAGGATTTCTTTTCTTTTTTCCTTCTTTCTCCCCACTCCAACTCCCGCCAGTCCCCACCGCCCCCCCCCCCCTCTCTCTCTCTCTTTGCGTTCAGATTATCTGAGAACTGCTTGGCACTTGGGAATTTTCCATTGGCGCAAGCTGAACCTACTGGTGCCAAGAACAGAGAGAAGAAACTCAGACAAAACGGGCCCCGCTCTCCTGCCAATCTCAATTTGGGAGACTTTTTCCATCCTTGGGGCCATTTGTGAGAAATTAAGCTCCGAGGCCTTCTAGGGAAAATCTTTGGGCTTTTTATTCTCCAGTGTGGAAATTCTGCACATTTGAATATTAAGTGGCGACTTGAGAAGGGTACAGGGCAGCAAGGCCAAAAACGCTGTGTGCACTTCGGTATTTGGTTTTCCTTTGTCCTCGGTAGGCAGCGTGGGTTCTGCAGTCTGCAAAGCCTTAGTCGAACCGTGGCTTCGCCACCGGCTTTGTGGACCGCAGACCCCCATCCCCTCCAGAGCCGCAGGTTCCCACTCTGTAGAAAGACCCGGGGTGCTTGCTTCATCGCACCATTGTGAGGGTGACTGAGCTCCAGGGACGTGTGTGGGCGTGCGGCCTTTCTGGTCTGCCTGTGTCTCTTATCAAGGACTCAGCAGAAATGGGGTTTTCCCGTAGAGGCCTCTAGGGTCACCTGCTCATTACCTCTAGCGGGCTTGTCCAGTGTGTCCTGAGCTCTGGGGGTGGGGACAGCTGCCTGCACGGTGCTCACAGTGTCCTCTGGCAGAGTGGACTTCTGCTCGCTCGAGGGTGCTAGGGTAGCAGTCAGCGGCCGGGGTGGTGAGCCCGCTAGGCAGGTGCTTCGTTACTCTCCACATTTCTTCCCTTTTGAAATCCATTGGCCTTTAGGGAAGAAAGAAATCTTGATGGAAACTTAGAGTCATGGCTGGGCGCGGTGGCGCACGCCTGTAATCCCAGCACTTTGGGAGGCTGAGGCAGGAGGATCGCGAGTTCAAAGCCAGCCTCAGCAATGGCAAGGCACTTAGCAACTCGGCGAGACCCTGTCTCTAATAAAATACAAAAAAGGGCTGGGGATGTGGCCCAGGGGTCGAGTGCCCCTGAGTTCAATCCCCAGTACCAAAAAAAAAAAAAAAAAAAAAAAAGAAAAGAAAGAAACTTAGAGTCGTTATCAACTGTGCTACAGGATATTAAAGGGAAGTGACTGTGAAGAGACTGGAGACCCAGGGGAGACCCGAGCAGGCTAGTAACCTGCCCTTCACACACGGTGACCTCACCGCTGTGCCGGGGGTGGGGCGTGGGGGGCCGGGTGGCAGGCACAGCACGTGTCTGTCTCCAGGTGGCCTTTGCGGTCAGAGTGACTCTGCTCTCGCCCAAATCTGCAGCTTCACCAAGTACAACAAATCTGCGGCCATGAGCTGAGCTCCCCGCGCCCGCCCCGCTCCCAGCCTTCCACCGCGGGGCCCTCCGGGAGTCCCTCCAGCCTGTTGCCCTCCACAGACGTTCTGTGATTATTCCACCTCACTGTCCCAGGGATGAGTGTCCCTCTCCTGGGCTGGCTTCTGGGGCTGCTCGGCAGCTGGCTCTCACTCTACTTGTCCAGGATGTCCAAGGGGCCACCTGCTCCTTTCAGCCTGCTCGAGACCAGAGAGGTGGATTGTGCCACAGCAGCTTGAGGTCCATGCAGCGGAGAGTCCTGGGGCCCTGTGGGTCCCACCCCATCCCTCAGGGGAAAGTCTTTCTTAGGACTTGAACTTTAAGAGTTTCTTTTTGTTGAGGAAACTGGCTGTTTATCACCACTTAGGACACATACCCCGCAGGCCTGGCACACGGAGCGCGTTTCACTGGAGGCAGGAGGTGAGAGTTGAAGGGCAAAAATCACTCTGGAGACAACTGTGCAGCCAAGAGATTTATCCACCAGCCTTTATGGCTGATCAGAGGTAGAAGATGTACCGGGAGAGAGGAGTCAGGGAGAGGGGAGTGTGCAAGCTCTGGTGGGAGAGAGGAGTCGGGGAGAGGGGAGTGTGCAAGCTCTGGTGGGAGAGAGGAGTCGGGGAGAAGGGAGTGTGCAAGCTCTGGTGGGAGAGAGGAGTCGGGGAGAGGGGAGTGTGCAAGCTCTGGTGGGAGAGAGGAGTCAGGGAGAGGGGAGTGTGCAAGCTCTGGTGGGAAAGAGGAGTCGGGGAGAAGGGAGTGTGCAAGCTCTGGTGGGAGAGAGGAGTCAGGGAGAGGGGAGTGTGCAAGCTCTGGTGGGAAAGAGGAGTCGGGGAGAAGGGAGTGTGCAAGCTCTGGTGGGAGAGAGGAGTCGGGGAGAGGGGAGTGTGCAAGCTCTGGTGGGAGAGAGGAGTCGGGGAGAGGGGAGTGTGCAAGCTCTGGTGGGAGAGAGGAGTCGGGGAGAGGGGAGTGTGCAAGCTCTGGTGGGAGAGAGGAGTCGGGGAGAGGGGAGTGTGCAAGCTCTGGTGGGAGAGAGGAGTCGGGGAGAGGGGGAGTGTGCAAGCTCAGGTGGGAAAGAGGAGTCGGGGAGAAGGGAGTGTGCAAGCTCTGGTGGGAAAGAGGAGTCGGGGAGAGGGGAGTGTGCAAGCTCTGGATGGAGGATGGGTGCCTGGTTGTGCTGGCTGTGGTCTCTGGAGCTGTTGGCTGGGGCAGCTGCCATCCGGCTGGAGACTGTGAGTCTGGAGCTGTCGCAGTGGCTGCCTCCTCTCAGCAGGGAGGAGCTGTTGTGTCTGAGCTCCGGGCAGGCAGGAGCTTTAAGTAGGGATTTCTGGTGGGGGTGTGCCAGAGTGACCTTTAACGCTATTGGCTCTTTTCCCAGGGAACAAGGCGACCTTTAAGCCGATTTGCACCTGCCTGGGGAACAGGGCGACTTTTAAGCCGATTGGCTCCTGTCCAGGGAAAATGAAACCAGGTTGCTTTTTATGGAAATTTCCATGGGGGAGGTGGCCCATCCGCCCAAGCCTATCTATCAAGAGTCTGTGAGAAGGGCTCTAGCGCCACACTATTTCAAAGGCGCCCACTCCCTGCGCGGACTCTGGAGGTCTGCATTGCCCTCTGCACTCCCCCCCCCCCCCCCCCGTTGGACAGGATCCCTGAGTACTCACTCATTGCCTGTTCCCAGGACTAAGTGGGATGGTCCTTTCACAACACTGGCACTGGGTGTGACATGTCGTGGTGCAGAATAGTGGCCCCGGTGACGTCTACACCCTACTCCCAGGATGCACTAGGTTTCATGGCAGAGGGAAACCGTGGTGGGGGAGGGGGCCTGGGGGGATTCTGGATACTCACCCACTGCCTTGGAGACAAGGAGGTGGTCGTGAATTATCTTGGCGGCCCATTGCAATCACGGGGGTTCTTACAAGTGGAGGAGGAAGGCAGAAGAGAGCTCTGGAGAGGGCAGCGTGGCAAGGTTTGGGCCCAAAGTCACTGCTGAAGATGGAGGAAGGTGAGGAGCCAGGGAACTTGGGCAGCCTGGAGAAGCCGGAGAAGGCAGCAAAGCAGAAGGAAGGCAGCCCTGCTGGCCCCTGAGCCTGGCTCAGCCAGACCTGCTGGGCCCCGACCTGCACAGCTATGAGGACATCTGTCCTGTCGATTTTGACTGCTAAGTTTGTCGGGTGTCACGGAACAGCAGAAAACCAGCGAACAGAGCAGGCTGCTGTCTCTTTTACCGCCCCCTAGAGGGCGGAAGCCCAAACTCTCCATGATCAGCACCGTGCCACCCACAGGGCAGGTGTTCTAGAACAGACAGAGACCTAACTGCTATGGCAGCATGGTGCCTTCCTGAGGGGGGGGGGGGTGGTGTGGCAGGCTGAACAACGGCCCCCACAGACATGCACATCCCAGTCCCCAGAATCTGTGAATATGTTCCTTTAGGTACAACGGGGATCTGCACCGGTCATGAAGTTAGAGGACTTGAGAAAGTGTGATGGCTAATTTTGTGTGTCGATTTGACTGGAGTACCCATGAGCTAAGTCCCATAATAAAATCCTTCTTTTACACCTGGGTATACCCTAGTTGTTCTGTTTGTTTCTCTGGAGAATATAATAGGGATGGTCCCCCACGTAGGATGGTTTGACTTTTAGTATTTTGTCCTATAAAGATGCAAAAGTTCCTATGCGTTTAGTAGAGACTGTACTTGGCAGTTTGAATCTTGATCTTTTCCCAGGCTAATGACGTACAGGGCTATGATCTCCTCCCCCCGTCCCCCCTCCTCTCTCAGCAATGGCAGTGAACTTCAGCTCTCGGTCGGTAGTGGCCTCTGCAGTGTGCAGCTCTGCTAAGCCGTGATGGTATGTTAGGTGGATTCGGAGCATTTTCAACTTATACTATTTTCATTTATGATGTTCTATGGGGACACGGCGTCTGAGGTCCAGGAGCCTTTATACAGATAGTGTTAGTTTTTTGTTACTTTGTAACAACATTTCCAGGAGTTTAACATCTTAAAACAACAGACATTAGTCATCCCAGATTTTCTGGGTTGACCCAACATAAGAGGCTGAGAGGCAGAGGCCAAAGCTGCAGTGACAGTCCTCCCCACAGCCTCTGGGCACCGCCCTGCTGCACCTGGATCAGCCCAGAGCAGCTGGGTTCAGACTCGAAGCCCTGTGAGTGAATAGACTTGAGCGGCTGGAAGCCACTAGGGGAGTTGTCTTCTGTTCCGGCATCAACAGAAAACCAGGATACTGGGCAGGAGAGGGGCCTCCTTCCTGCCCACCAAGTGTGCTTTGGAAAGGTGGAGTCTTGTCTGTTCAGAAGGGACAAGGAAGGCTGACTTGGGTATGTCTGACTGTGTGGCACTGTGACCACAAACTTGGCAGCTTGAACTAACTCAGCTGATCATCTCCTGATTTCTGGGGCCAGAAGTCCCGGGCTTGGCGGGGATGCTGCTTCAGGTGCTCGATGCTGCATCAAGGTGATGACTGGGGCTGGCGCCGCATCCCGGGATGGCTTGGGGAGGGATCCTCTTCCCAGCTCGCAGGTTGGACTGTTTCCTGCAGGCTGCTGGACGGAAAGCCTTGGTTTTGGTTTTGGTTGGAGGCTGGTGGCTGGAGCCCTCAGTGTATGACACGTGTCACCCTCCATAGGACAGCTCACTGCACAGATGCCTCTTCGTGTCCAGAGACAGAGGCCCAATCGTAGGTGCTGTGATCCTAAACATCACAAGCCCTGCTCACATCCAAAGGGAGGCATCGCGCCAGAGCATGGACATCATCTAGTGGGGGTTGGTTAAGAGGAGGAGGAAGGAATTTTGTGGCTCTAGTGCAGCAAGGTGACGTGGGAACCCAGAGTATTGGTTCTGGAGAAGGTGCTTTGGTCAGATCCCAACTATGGCATAACCTGGACTTGGGGAGGTTGCTCAGCCCCCTGAGACTCGTTTTCCTCATCTGTAAAATGGGCATGATGGAGCACCAGTCTCTCCTTTTCTGAGGTCTCTAGTTGGTCGGAACGTGGAGGACTCTGCTCTTGGCCAATGCTGTCCATCTGGTTCTGTGTGCTGTGAAGTGGGTGCTGGTTGGTAACTGTGGGTTCCAGGAACAGCCTGCTGTGCAGTAGAGCATGCTCTTGTCTCCCAGTGCCCATCCTCCTGCTTCCTGTTGGCAAACGAACACCCCCATTTTGCTGGAAACATGATCGTCTAGATGAAACTACTTCTCTTCACCCCTGTGCAGCAGAACCACCAAGAGACCAGGTTCTGGTCAAGGGGCGGGAGCAGAAGTGCTGGCGGGAGCCCCTCCTCCTTCCTCTCGCTGCCAGCAGGGGCAGGCGTGGGCACGGGCACCTGAGGCGGAAGGTGGGACGCAGGCAGCCTGCTCCCGACTCCTGCCCTGCTCCATCCACCTCGATCCTGAGACGCGCGGGACCCCCACCTCTTCCTGTGGAAGTCACTGTACTTGAGGGTTGCTTGCTCAACGGCCTCATCTGGATCTAGTTTAACACGTGGCCGTTCCTGGCCTTGGCCGTGAGGAACATCATTGGCAGCAGGATGGAGAGGTGAACGGAGGAGCCCTGTGTGCCCTGCCTGAGCCTGGATCCCAGAGAGCAGGGCCTGGGAGAGGAGAGCTTGGGTGTGAGCCCTTTATCAGGGAGCGTGGCCCTGGGAGTGGCTGTGGGGCACAGCAGCCAAAGCGGCAGGGAAGGGCTCACTGGCCACTGGGGACTGGCCTTCTGATCACCTCCAGCTGCCCCGTGAGAGTCACCTCAGAGTGATCATCCAGGGGAACAGGGCACAGCCACTTGCTGTTGGTGGCCACTGTAGGAGCCCTGTTTGGGGAGATGGCTATTGATTGCGGTTGACTTCGGGCCATGGAGTTTTGGACATTGCCGCCTTCTGTAGTCTCACGAGACTTGGCCCAGGATCTCGAGAGACTTGGGCTGAGTGCGGAGCGGGTCGGGGTCATTTTGGTTGTTGGTTGTTTGCTGGTGTGTGGTACGTGTTAGAGTTGTTAGAGCCAGAGAGAGAAACTGGCAGCATAAAGATCCTGTTTGTTTCCAGTCTGCCTCTGAACTTATTCCCGCGGCTTTGCTGCTCCAAGCGGCCATCGCTTCAGGCGGCAACAGGCCACCTCTTGCTGGCCAGAGGTAGGTCCACGTGGTGTCAGCTCCTCAGTCCTGGGCAGCACACGTGTAGGCACAAGGTGGTCTCCTGTGGTGTCCAAGCCCAGCGTTGATAGACGAATGCCAGGGTGAGATGCGGTCAGCTTGCCACTGCCGGGAGCTGGGCAGAGTCGGGCAGACCTGGGCACCATACCAGGCTTGGGAGCAGACCAATGATCCACAAGGGCCAGAGAGGGCACGGAAGGGGCACTCGGGGTTCATCCAAGGTGACAGTTCGCTACATCAAACCCGTTCCTCCCGCCAGCCACGCATCCCCCTAGAACGCAGGCCTGACAGGGCTGCACTGCCTCCAAACCCTCTGGGGGAGGCTCCTCCTGTCTCTCCCAGCTTTGGGTGGCTCCAGGTGTCCCTGGGGACCCGTCACTCCAGTCTGCCTTCTCTGTCAGTGACTGTCTTCTCCCTTCCTGTCTCTTGTGGGAACTTGCTGGATTTAGGGTGCGTCCTGACCTAGGATGCTTCCTTCCCAAGATCCTTACCTCAGTTTCATCTGCAAAGACCCATGTGTGAGGTTCTAGGTGAACGTGACCTTTGCAGACCACCACTCAACCCACTACAGACACTTAACAATATCCACCGGGTATCTCCTCTTTTAAAACAACAGCAGCGGTGGCCCTGGGTCAATAGCACTATTTTACCCAGTTGCCATTGAAACCAATGAATCAGAGAAGCCACTGCTACTGCCTGTGAATGCGTGTCCCACCCCCGGCCATGGTGTTTCCCAGAGGGGAAGATGAGCTGGTGCACCACTGGACACAGTGCTGACTCGGCGCGTCGGCCACTCTGGGCTCTAGGGCCATCCCTGAGTGGGGCTGGGGGCAGTGGCAGTCTATTTTGTCTCTCACAAGGTGCTGGACAGAGCTCCCGGTCGTAGGGGGCACCATGCCTGCTGTGAGCTGAGGGAGAGCTGCTGATGGAGAGGGGTGGGTGACGTGGGGTCTGTGCCCTGGGGACATGTGTAATCTCACTTTCAGCTGCACCCCTGGCATCTTAGGAGAGTGCTGCAGGCCACGCCCGACCTCAAGGCCTGGAGAGTCTGACGGCAGCTAGCACGTGACGGGCAGTTCGGCTGCATCGTCACCCAACGTCTCGAGGTCAGACCCTCCATCAGGGTCTGTTGGCATGCTCGCTTCTACTTCCCAAAAGGTCAGATCACAGAAGTGCCGATGGCCTGGACTTTCTCCAGAGCTCTAGGGGTCTGCACTCTTGTGTTGGGGTTTGTAGATACCCCACACAGTAGGGTGTGAATGAGGTCATCCATATGGGGGACAAATATGATGGCCCAGATGGCCCAGGTTCCTTCAACCTATGTTAGGACAGAAGGGGGAAGGATGAACGTGGACCTGGGGCGAGCCGTGACTGTGTACTGTCGCCCCGCCCATGTGAATGCATTCTTCTCCTATTACAGTCTCTCTAGATCTGTAGGTCCCCTGACTCATGTGGTCACTGGCTCAGGGCTGCTGCTTCCACAGCCTGGACCTGCTGCTGAGCTATTCCCTGATCATATTCCCATTAAAAACTAGTAGACTCTTTTTGCCTGATAAGTAGATCAAGTATTTCAAATGTGGCATATGCTGATTTCATAGCCCAAAGCAGTCTACCAAAAATCGTTCAAGAGGTGGTAGGAGGTGCACAGTTCAGTAGTCTGTGCCTCTTTGAGGGGATGTCCCAGCATATCCTATGTCACTAAACCTTTCAAAACTTTGAGTACATGGTGGTAGTTCCTGCTCTTTGGAGCTCATGCATCTTAGCAAGGAATCAGATTCCATAAACTTAAGGCCATCAGTGTGGGGGACCAATATGACATTGTGAGAAATGTCTAGAGGGTCAAGTTTCCTTCATGTTGGGACAGGAGGTAGAAGAATGAAATTGGACCTGGGGAGAAGCTGTGAGTATGTACTATTGCCCCTCCCCTGTGAATACATTTTGTTTCTGAGCTCTTTTCCTAATAGATAAGAATAATGCATTCTGCACATCAATAGCCACAGACCACACATCAGAAGCTGTGCTAAATGTGTGTCTTTGTAGCTGCAGCAGGGCTACTAATTGGCTACATTTGTGACAATCCATTGTTCTCTGCCATGATCTATTTTTTTTTTTTCCAGAAAAGTCTGGTGAATTCAACAGGGCCATGGCAGGGATTAGCATCTGTTTATTCTATAAATCTTTGAGGGTGGTGCTAATCTCCCTGTATGTGAAATTGATTTTGATTTCCTATCCTTGCCAGAAGCAGAGGCTGTTTCAAAGTCTTTTCCTATAACAATAGTTCTTGCTCCACAGCTCAAGGAGCCAATGTGAGCGTTCCAACAATGTAGTTATTCTGATTATACTTTGGGTACTAGGGAAATTACTGAGCAGGTCTACTGTGATGTGAACCTGAGCCCAGACGCCATCCATACCTGATCTCCTCATACCTCTGTGCCTGAGGGAGCCACAATGACACTTTGGCACTGACAAGTATGAATTTAGACCATGTATTCACCAGTTCTCAAAAGATTTGGACGTTTCCTTTCTCTAGTATACCATTAGCCAACAAAATCTCTATAGGCTGGTTTTGGAAATATCATAGAGGATCATTTATATGCATGCTTCTGTGTTACGTCTTGACCGTGGGAACTCAGGCTATTTTATAATAAATGAGATTTTGAGGATCTATTCTTATAAATGGGCAAGACATTAGGCCTTTCTATTTGAGTAGCTGCTATCACATTCATTCTTGACTTCCTTTGACTGTACATTAAGTGATGCCCTTTATTGGCTCCTAGCTGTTTTGCTTTAGGACCGCCAAGTCCTGTTACAGGTAAGACTCCTGGGTGCCTACTGAGAGCACTTATTCCCACTTGTGCTGCCACCTCTCCTCTGCAATTTGGGGATCTTATCGTCCCCATTGCTACTGCTATGCATCCTACTTTATAACTGCATCTTCTACCAATAGTCCCAGATTACAGAGGATAGCTGCTCAGGAGCTTCTCGGCGATGCCTCTTCCTACTGACCATCATGTTTCACGCAGCCTTGGTAGACAGAGCATCTTCCAAGCCTTCCTGGAGACCAGCGTCGGCCCTCCGCTTTCTGGTCAGGTATATTGATCCTACGGCATGTCCACTTCTCTTAGTCTCCGGTCCTTTCTTTCAGTCTTTGTGTTACTCATCTTTTCACCACCATGATCAAAATACCTGACAAGAGTAACTTGGAGGAGCAAAGGTTTAACCTGGGCTCACAGTTTCAGAGGTCTCAGTCCATGGTTGGTGAACTCCATTGTTCTGGGTCTGAGTGAGGGAGAATATCAGGGCAGAATGTGGTGGAAGAAAGATGCTCAGCTCATGACCTGCAGAAAGAGAGAGAGAGAGAGAGAGAGAGAGAGAGAGAGAGAGAGAGAGAGAGAGAGAGAGGACCCAAGGGAACAAGATGTCATCCCAAGAGCACATCCCACAGAGATCTAACTTCCTTCAGTCATGCCCTACCTGCCTATAGTTACCACCTAGTTGGTCTGTTCAAATTATTAATCCACTAAATAAATCAATATGCTGATTAGGTTACAGCTCTTACAGTCTCATCAGTAGTTCACCTCTGATCATTCCTGCATTAACACAGGAGTTCTGGGGGACTTCTCATATCTAAACCATAATATTTGTGCTCCTATTCCCCCAAACTGCATGTCCATCATACAAGGCAAAATGCATTTAGTCCATCTCCAGGAGTCCCCACAGTCTTAACAGTCTCAGCTCTCTCAGGACCTGCCAGGGATTCCAACCCAGCTGCACTTTGCCTGGCCTCCCAGGCCATTCCTTTAAACACTTGGTGGGAGCCTCCATGACCCCTTAACTCCGGCATCCTGGAGTTCAGCAGAATCCGAACCAGGTGGAGAGCAAGAAGGTCTGCCACAATTTCTAGCAGTAGCTGGCTCCCCTTGGCCATGGCGACAGTGGCCCCCGAGTGCCTAGGTGGCTGAACCTTCTTCAGGAAACCACTTCCCAGGCACCCCTGTGTATTCAGGGCATCTTCCAGATCTCTTAACTGCGTTTTCACTTCTACACTCTGGAGCTTGCAGTGGGTGTGGTCTTGCTGATTCCTGAGAGGCCTTCAAGGCATCTTTCATAGTGTCTCTATGCAAAGTACATAGCTTCTCTTTAGTGGTAGTAAGCTCTTCAACAACCATAGCTTCCTGGGCCCCAATCTTACATGTGCTTTTATGGCTGTAAGTTTCAAATACATACTATCTGCTTTTTTCTCACAGCAAACCTGACTAAAAACTTCTAGCAATATCTATACCACTGCTTAAATGCAGTATTCCTTGAAATTCCTTTTACCATAGTACTTAGTGCATCACTTTAAAATTTAGCCTCAAAGTCTCAGGACATGGTGAAATGTAAACAAGTTCTTTGCCATAATGCATCATGGATAACATCTAGTCCAATTCCCAGTAGAGTCCCCATTCCCCTCTGAAATCTCATGAGCACAGTCCTTATTGTCCACATTCCTATCAGCATTCTGGGCTTCCGAGCTCCCACCAGAATCACCCTTTAAACTCCGATTACAACATTTTAAGCCTTCTCTATCTTTCATCTCCAAACTTATCCTAACTCTTCACACAAAGCAGCTCTGAAGGCTTCTGAACCACACGGTCAGGTAACATCCCAGCAATGACCCCGTTTCTCAGTACCAATTTCTGTGTTAGTTGACTTTTCATTGCTGTAACCAAAATACCTGACAAGAATAACTTAGGAGAGCCCAAAGTTTATTTGGGCTCCTACTTTCAGAGCTCTCAGTTTATGGTTGGCCAAGTCCGTTGCTCTGGGCCTGAAGTGAAGCAGTGCATCGTGGCCGAAGAGTGTGGTATAGGAAAGCTGTTCAGCTCTTGGGAACCAGGGAGTGGAAAGAGGGAGGAACCAGGGGGCGTAACCCCAAGGTCATACTCTCAGAGACCTTCAGCCACATCCCACTGCCTGCAGTCACCGTGACATCTAGCTAGTCCATTCAAATTATCACTCTGGCAAAAGAACTATTCCACCGATTAGTTCAACCTTTCACAATCACGTGATTTCACCCCTGAACATTCCTGCATTAGCGCAGGAGCTTGGGGGACACTCCTATCCAAACCAAAACAGCCTTCTGCCACAGTCCTAGCATCTCTATCTAATTAGGTTCACCACTTTTTCTGAGCTTCCAAGAACAGGGTACTAGAATCATCTCCTGAATCCCTTGCCGAGATATTAAATCTTTTATAAAATGGGACCATGCCTCATGTCGACAAAGCTCTCCTCATCCGGTTGATAGTCCAGCTTCTGGACTCAGGGCCTTTCAGGGTCTATTTCAAGATGGTTCTCAATATCCTGCTGATGTACGCTAGCCGATCCCAGACTTTTGGGGGACATATTATCCATCTGGTTCCTTAGAAGACTGATCACTTCCCCATTGGGACATGCTGAGATGTGGGCTTAATTAGTGGTCTGATGGCAAGAAAGGGAAGTGAGAAAATGCAGAGGGGCCCAGTGTTGTCTTGTAGGGCAGCCACACCACTTAAGGCGCCTGTGAGGTCTGTGAGCAGCCAAGGCCTCTACCGTCCCACAGGAAGATGGGCCACTCTGCAGGTTCTAAGTTTTGAGGGAAATTCGAAGTTCTTGGTAATATCCATTCGGATATCTCTAGTCCCAAACCGAAGATACCATTCGGTCCTTATGGTCGCCCTGACTTCAGCACAGGAGACTCACCCAGGCTGAAGTCTGACTTTCCCTGAAGTTCTGCCCCCTTGTGGCTGGACTTCAGCTCGACCTGACTGCCAGTTGCAGGGATAGAAGCCTCCGAACCTGCCTAAGGGACACTGTGGTCTCACCCTGGGCTTTTGACTGGCGACTGCCTTCCACCTGTCACCAGTGTTGAGCAACAGCCACCGATCCTCGCGCCACAACTCACCCTCTACCTCTGCCCTTAGTCAGTTTGGGCTGTGATAATAAAAATACTACCAACTGGTGGCTTAGACAACACAAGTTCACTTCACATGGTTATGGAGACTCGAAAGTCTAAGATCCAGATGCTACATCAAGTCCAGTCCAGCTCCTGGTGAGGCCCCTGATGGGCCCCTTCGGGTCGCATCCTCACCTGGCAGGAAGATCATCTCTCTGGTGTCTCTTCCTAGGAGGACACAAATCCTTTGTTGACGCCTCACCCTCATGACCTCGCCTAACCCCAATGTCCCCCCAAAGGCTCCGTCTCCTGATGCCATTGGTGGGGTTTGGGCTTCAGTGTATGAGCAGGGAAGGGATCCAAACACTCAGCCCCTGGCCCTCCTTGAGCTTCAGACATGCACAGGAGAGTGCTGCCCTTTCACCTGGGTGTTGCCCAGTGCAGACAGGCCAAGTCCTCATCGACCGTGTCGCTACACTATGCTGGTGGCCCCAGGACCACGAGGAGGTCCTGCTGCCACCTGGCTGATTGATGGGGATTCAACTCCAGATTCCTCCCCCCACGTCTGTTTCTCAGGACAACTCCTGGTACCTGATGTGTTGGATTGGGCTCCCCAAGACCAGCGTCCGAGACAAGGGCCCTTGTGCAATCGAGATACAGAGAGAGGACTTCCAGGTGGACCTGGGAAGGGAGCAAGGGAAGCCAGACAGGACAGAGCACATGGCAAGGCTGGGGGTCAGCTAAGGCTGGCCATCGCTGTGTGTGGGGGAGTACTGGGGTTTCTAGTTTTAAAGCAAGGGGCAGAACTTCGTACCTACGATTAGTAGAAGTTGACGGTAGACAGACTCTGCTGGCGTTGGGACGGGGTGCAGCTCCTCAACTGTATCCCCACAGGCTAAGGGCAGGTCTCAGAGAAGGGGCCAGCTGCAGTGGGGGCTAGGTGAGGGGTGCCCATCCTGGCCCCTGTTGCTGCCTGAAGCGATTGCCGCTTGGAGCAACGACGCTGCGGGAGAAAATTCGGAGGCAGGATGGAAATGAAAAAGTTCTTTTATTCTTCTCTCTCCAGCTCCAGCAACCTCCAACACCATACACACTCCTACAAACACACCCACACCACACACACAATGGCGTTGACCCCATCCAGCTGTCCTGGGCCAAGTCTCGCGAGACCATGCAAATGGCGCTGACCCAATCCACAATGTCCCGGGCCAAGTCTCGCGAGACCATGGAAGATGGTAATGCTTATGGCTCACAGCTAACCACAATCTTAGCTACCTATCTCCTAAATTAGGGCTCCTACAGGCCCCGTCAGCAAATGCTACTGTTCATCTTTGGTTATAATTTGTTGATTTAGTCAGTGTCTTCATTAGCACTTTTAATTTTTGTCCTAGAAATCTGGAAATGAAAAGCTACCGATCAGATGATGACCAGGAACAAGGACAGAATGTAAAAGGAACTGGCCTTGGTTCCTGACAATGCTTGGCTCCAAAACTGTCATCAAAGCCACTGTCACTGCTCTCCCTTTACTGAGCTCTCGCCAACATTTCTGACTCCGATGATCCAGCCACACAGTGTGTGTGTGTGTGGGGGGGGGTGTTCACTGTTCTCAGAGGAGTGAGGTGACTGTTCCAAGTGACAGAGCTGGCAGGTGGCAGGCCTGGGAGAGGAGGTGGGCTCTGGCACTTTCCTCTGGCTGTCAACTGTACTGGTGTGCGTCCCCCGTCACGCAGAGGGGGACGTGGCCAGTACACGTGTGCTGTTCTAGAACCGCAACCCGAGGCGTGGGGGATGGATGTGAGCACGCACAGGCTTGGAGAAGCCCGCGCAGGAGTTCCTCTATCTGCAGACGCGGTGGCCAGGTCCATCTTCCTGTCTTGCCGTCCCTTTCTGGGTTTAGATAAAGGTGGCTTTCCTTGCCCTTGAGAAACTGGCTGGACGTTTGACTCGTGGAAACGCCAGTTCAGCAACTGCTGACGGCTGCCTGGCAGCACTACGGGAGAGGAGGTGCCCTGCGCACAGTAGGCAGGTTGTCAAAGTTAGCCTGGAGCAGGGCAAGGCGGGGGGTCCAAGCAGCTGTCTTGCGGTGGCTTCGTCCTGTGCAGCTGCAAATCTCTACTGTGTCGCTGACATTGTCCACTCTTCCGACTGGGCCAGGGACCGTATCTTCCCCCCCACCCCCCCGCCCCCGTCTCCAGGTGATAGAGAACCGCAGCCGGGCACGCAGGCCGAGGCCTCGCTCGGCACACTGGCTGCGGGCTCCTCCACTGCAGAGGCCGCTCCTTTCCTGGTCTGGACCAGGCCTCGGAGCTCCTTACTGCGCATGCCCCAAGGGCCATCTCTTTCCGGAGCTTGCAACTCCACGATCAGCACCCAGCCAGGCCCAGCTCCAGCCTCGCGCTCTCTGCCTCCCCCACTGTCCTTCCTGTGGTTCTGCACGTCTGTCCCTCCGTCTGTGCAGCTTCCGGTCTCCCCCAGGGCTGGAGCTGGTCTGTGGCGCTCACGCCTGCGCCTCGGGGCCTGGCGGGGGCAGGTGCTCAGCTGCTGAGGGCAGAGCCTTGTGCTCGCTGCCTCGGGCCCCCGGGGGCCTCCCCACTTCCTCCTCCCCAGCTCCCACTGGGAATGGGCCACAGTGGGACGGGAGAAGGCTCTCCAGGGTGGCACACCCCGTGCCACCAGAGTCCCCCAAACCCATGCGGGGGGGCTGCTTCCCCTGTCCTCCCCCGGGAGCTCCCGCTCACCGCCGCTCCGGCAGGGAGCCAGGCAGGCAGCCAGCAGGTGGTGGACAGGTAGGGCTGATGGACAAGGGTCACCTCGGGGAAGCCAGGCATGAAGAGGACAGTCAGTGCTGACCCTGCGCCCACCGTGATGTCCAGGATGACACCCGTGGAGAGCAGGCAGGGTTCCCTGCAAGCCCAGCCCATCCCTTGGTCTAAGGAAGGACCATGGTTTCTAGCCTCATTACTAGTGTGTGACCCAGTGTGCGGGAGAAGGGGACAGTGTCACCCACTTGCCGTTTGTGTCCCCTCAACTCCATGTGTTAAGGTTTTAACCCCTGAGGTCATGGTGTTGGGACAGGGGGCCTTTGGGTGATAGGGTCCTGGAGCTCTGGGGTGGGGCCAGAGTCCTGGTAAGGAGAGCAGAGGGCCACCTGTGAGGGCCAGCTAGAGGTCCACCTCCGCAGCTCGGAACAGGGTCCTCCCAGAACCTGCCACAGGGACCCTTGATCTTGTCCCTCTAGCCTCCAGGTCTCAAGAAATGGAGTCTGTTGTCCCTGCGCCAGCCGGTCTAGGGGACTTTGCTCTGTTGGCCTGAACACACCAAGACAGACGAGGCCAGCGTCTCCCGTCACCTAACAACCCACCTCCAGCTGCCCCCAGAGGACCTGGGGTAACTTCCAAACATTGGGCAAAAAACAGGCTGAGGGGGAGAATCAGGCTGAGGAGAAATAGGGTGGGAGAAGTCAAAGATGGAAGGGTCAGAGTGGCCCGCAGCGTCTGGACCGTGACGTCAGGAAACTTGGCAGAGCCAGGCCCCAGAGTCCATCCCGCCCGTCTGGCAGCAGTGCCAGGGACACGTGACCCACGAGGCCAGGATTTCAAGGCCTGAAAGGTACAACGGCCAGTTGCTCAGACGCCTGGGTGCGGCTGGCGGTGACATGACCTTTTTGGGTGCAGGAGCTCAGGGAGATGACCTTCATGAAGGTCTCGTGGACCTTCTGAACATGACACTGGGGAGCAGAGCCCTGTCCTCACTAATGCCGTCCAGGCACTGCAGTGGCCTGCTCCTACAGCAGCCCCGCGTGCAGTGGAGGCCCCTCAGTGGATGCTCAGCAGTGTTCTTCGGAGGGGACGGAAGGGGGCGCTATTTAGAGTGTCTGGGGGAATGGCGAGACTGTGCCCCAGGAACTCCTCATCGCACTGAGCACCTGATTCTGCTGGGGGGGAGATGTCCCTGGAGTTCCATTTTATGTTGCAATGACACACCGGCCCGCGCCATGTCTGGCCCTCCAGGTGGGTCTGCAATGACCCTCCTGGCCACCCTGGAGGCCTTGCTCTCCAGTTCAGTGGGCCAAGAGGACCGTGCTGGCAGGAAGACGGTCAGTCCCCACCACGGCGCGTGTGAAGGCTTGGTCTACAGCGTGGCAGGAGGGGCTGGGGGGCCACTGAGTTTCGGGGCAGAGCTCTCTGGAGGATGTAAGGCCCTGCTCCCTTCAGTGAGCTCTGACTCGAGCAGGACTCACTGTCACGAGAGCACCACCGCGTCATGGAGTGAGGCTGCTCCGCCTTTGGGTTTTGTCTCTGCCACATAATCTGCTGGCCAGTTGTCCACCATGACAGTAGCACAAGGCCCTCACCCGGATGAAACCCCCTGATCTGGGACTTCCAGAATCATGAACCAAGTTGAACATGTGTTCTTTATACATCATCGAGTCTCAGGTATTCTGTTACAGCAGCGGCAAATGAACTAAGACAAGGCTCGAGTAACTCACCCCACTTTCTCAACCAGCAAAAGCGGCTCTGGTTCCAAACTCAGGAGGGCCTGGCTCCAGAGCTGTGGCCCTTCCCTCTCCATCCCCTCTGGTGCTGCTCCCTCAGGTGAGCGGGCCAGTGAGGGAAGAGCAGAGCGTTTCGCTAATCCTACAAAATGGCGGCAGAGCTGCTTCCAATGGGCCGTAGGGGCCCACTCTCGCCATCTGCAGTCCTTGGGGCTGCGGAACAGCCTGTTCTTGGGGCTGGAAGGCAACCAGGACGCGTTGCAGTGTTTCTGAGGGGCCTCGCCCTTCCCGCCCTTGCCTGTGTTTGCGGCTCTCCAGTTTCCCAAACCCAAGCCCTGATTGACGGTGGGCGGCTGCCAGGCACATCTGGCTCAGAGGAAATCCAAGAGTCAGTCATCCAGGTGTTGGGGAGACCCCGCCAGTGGGTCACCCGCGGTCAGCGGGGGGCCTTCTGATTGGCCCCTGCCTGCCCCCCCTTATCTGTGGAGCCTCCCTCCTGAGGCCAGGCAACGAGGGGGAGGCCGAGGCCCAGGGACTGGGCCAAACATTTGGAAACGCTTGCCTTGCAAAGACTCAGCCAAGAAAGGAGAGATGCAAACATTTCTTCTACCCACACGATTCAGGAAAGCTTAGCTTGGAATTTCCTAGTTTTTATGCTTAATTAAGATAAAGTGTCGTACGGCGTGTGCAGGAGGACGTTCATCTGGTCTGCTGAGATAAGCCTCCCGTGGACCCCTGGCCCCAGGAAAGCGGTAGAAGTCGCGGAGGCTCCAGGTTTTAGACAGACGTGGACCTGCCCCGAGGGGGACAGGCCCGCACAGGATCGGAGCGGCCGAGCTGGGCCGAGAGCCTGGGCCTCAGGAGATGGAATTCTGTCCCCATCCTCTGCTCTCAACATGTCCTGGCTCTCGGGATGGAAGGGACCTCCTTGACCCGGCCTGGCGCTGAGCGGGAGGAGGGAAACAGAGTCCAAGGCCTCGTTCACTGTCGGTCACGCTGCTGAAGACTGTGGCCCTCGTTCCCAGGAAGCACCGTGGCTTTGCAGATGGACTGTTGTTTAGATTCCGATTCAAAGCCAGTCGGTTTGCCTAGCTTCCTTGGCCGGGAAACTTCCTCAGGAGTAACCCTGCCCGTGGCCCTCTGGTGCGGCAGGTGAGGAAACCTAGGCCTGCGTGCCGCAGCCCCGGGGAAGAACGAGGACTCCACTCCAGTTCACTCCCTCCCTGCCTCCCTCCTCGGGGCACCTGCAAGGCTTTTTAGCAAAGAAGCATGGCATCGTGCCCAGCCGGGAACCCCCAGGAAGCACGGTTCCCCAAAGGGCCCGTGGAGGCGAGTTTTTTTTTTTTTTTTTTTAAATATTTATTTATTTACTTTAGTTGTACACAAATGCAATGTATTTATGTTTACATGGTGCTGAGGATTGAACCCTGGCCGCGCACTTGCGAGGCAAGTGCTCTGCCGCTGAGCCACAACCCCAGCCCGAGGCGAGTTTTAAGGAAGGGGCCAACCACAGAGCTGTGGGAGGGTCAAGGAAACCGGGAGGGGACGTGAGGCCCCAGGACGAGCCACATGGGAAGTCATTACCTCTGGGTCTCAAGAGACGGGGGCAGTGGTGGTATTGGAGGCCAGTGGTGGGGAGCAGGGGCTGCCCTGGTGTCAGCCACGGCTGGAAGGGACGAGGTCCCTGGAGGGGTGTGAGCGTGCAACCTGGCACCAGGACACAGACCCCCTCCTCTCCTCCCCCTCACCCCGCCTGCCAGCGTCCTCACTGGCTGACCCCACCAGGAAGGCAGGGTGCAGGGGACCTGGTTGACGCAGTCTGTGGGCCAGTCCCCAAGGATATGTCTGCTTTAAACCACATGCTGTGTTCTTAAAAAAAAAAAAAAAAAAAAGGCTTAATTGCCAACATCTAGATTTGGAGCGATCACATAAAAATCTGTGTTTCTGGCTTCTTTTGGGAAACTGGGAAAATCTGATACCACGGGGCCTGCGTTCTGCTTGGCAGGGACAGAAGCTGAGCACCTGCCCGTGTGTCGGGGCTGCTGGTGGCCTGCCCGCCGCCCCGTGCTTCAGGGCCTCTCGCTCCGCCATGCCGCCTGCCTGGGTGCAGGGCGTGTGCCACATGCTCGGAAAATACGTGGGGAAACAAAGCCAGGGACAAAGTGACCGCTGCTGCGGGGACAAGGACCGCTGCGGGGTGAGCGGCGACAAGTGACCGCTGCGGGGTGAGCGGAGCCGCTGCGGCGGGGACAAGTGACCGCTGCGGGGTGAGCGGGGACAAGTGACCGCTGCGGGGTGAGCGGGGACAAGTGACCGCTGCGGGGTGAGCGGGGACAAGTGACCGCTGCGGGGTGAGCGGCGACAAGTGACCGCTGCGGGGTGAGCGGGGACAAGTGACTGCTGTGGGGTGAGCACAGCAGGACCGGCTCGCGCCCCACTCCCTTCCCACGCCTGTGGCGGGTTCTTTGGGGGCACATGCTGCAGTCTCCTGGGACTTGCCCTCCACAGTGATGCCCCCGACCCCTGCTGGATCTGGCACTCGTGACAGGTGACATGAGGGGGAGGGGCGAGAGCCCTGCGGAGCCCCGCCTCCCCTGTCCACACCAGAGCACCAGCTTTCACTTCCGGGTCAGCATCTCCTAGGCGCACAGCTGGCCAGGACAGCTGCCTGTCCCCTGCGGGCAGACCGGAAAACATCTGGGCTCTGAGTTTTCATCAGTGACAACCCCTCCCTTCAGTTCTGTCTGGCGTCCCAGCCAGTGTCCCAAGCTCCCGGCAGCCCCGATGGGGAAGGCGGCTCAGAGGTGATTTGCAGAGGGACAAGCGGCAGGGCTGGGCTGAGCTGGGGCTCACCCCACTACCCCAGGTCTCTCCTGTAGCCAGGGGACCGATGTGGGGAGGGGCCACCCATCTCGGCTTGTAGGTCCCACCGGATCGGCTGCACACCGGCCAGGTTGGCTCACAGAGTGACAGGGGCCGAGGGCACAGCGCCTGGCTCAGAGAAGAGGGGGGTCCCACCTGCCCTGCACCCGTGACTCAGACTTCAGTGCCCTCACTCCCATCTGGAAGCTTCTGCCTGGACAGCAGGGTCCACGCCGTCCTGCCAGCCCCCACCCCATCCTAGACCTCCTCCCCGCATTCCTGTCCAGGGTCCGGCTGGCCCCACTCAGCTCCGGAGACCCTCTGCCCCATTCCCGGGTCTGCAGAGGAGCAGGTGCGGTGACCTCGTGTGGGCTTCGGCAGCCGCGGGCGGGAGGAAGGGTGCATCTCCTGGCCCAAGGGTTCCGGGTCCCCGAGGGCAGGCCACCTCGGGCTCTGCCCTGGTGCGCCCTCGGCACAGCTTCATTGCTCCTCAGAGTCTGGTCACCGTTTGCAAGGTGACAGGTTGCCTTGCGTATGTTTCATTGTCTGTCTCCCCGCCACAAAGTGGGGGTCAATTCAGGGCAGGGACCGCAACTCTCCTGTCCAGCACCGTGTCCTTTGGGTCTAGAACAGTGTCTGCGGGGAACGGCGCTCGGAGCTTCGTGTCACACGAGGGAACACCTGTCACTACACGTCCTGCCTCCTGCTGGCGAGGTGTCCGTCCCTCACCTGATCTGTCCCCACCTGTCCCCACAGCGGCCGCCCCCACTCTGAGCTGTCAGGCGTGCCCTCCCTCTGCTGGTCATCCACGCTGACCTGAACCTTGGTGCCGTGCCCACACCCTACCCTGATCTTGGTCACTGCCGCCTTTGGAAACCCTGCCGCCACGTTCCCCGCTGCACTGGGCTGCGTGGGCCCCCAGAGCTGCTGTCCTTAGTAGATGCTGTCAGCTGATGACAGCAGGAGTGGCTCTCCAAAGAGTGTGATCAGGAGCAGAGGCACCGCGCCCAGAGCGCACGGGGAAACTTGGGTGTGTTCAGAGAGGCAAAGGAAGACCAGGGCTGTTTTTTAGATTTTTTATTCTAAGTTGTTATATATGACAGTAGCAGGCATTACAGTTCATATTACACATATAGAGCACGATTTTACATATCTCCGGTTGTATACAAGTATATTCACACCATTTGTGTCTTCATACATGCACTTAGGGTAATGGTGTCCATCTCATTCCACCATCTTTTTTACCCCCATGTCCCTTCCCCTCCCTCCCTCCCCATGGCCTTTCTTGTGTTCCTCTAATCCTCCCATGCTCCCTGTCCCAACCCCACTGTGAATCAGCCTCCTTATATCAGAGAAAACATTCAGCATTTGACTTTGGGGATTGGCGAACTTCACTTAGCATTATATTCTCCAGCTTCATCCATTTACCTGCGAATGCCATGATTTTATTCTCTCTTATTGCTGAGTAATACTCCATTGTGTGTATATACCACATTTATCCATTCATCTACTGAAGGGCATCTAGGTGGGTCCCACAGTTTAGCTATTGTGATTTGTGCTGCTATAAACATTGATGTGGCTGTGTCCCTGCAGTAAGCTGTTTTTAAGTCCTTTGGGAATAGACCGAGGAGTGGGATAGCTGGGTCACAGGTGGTTCCATTCCCAGTTTTCCAAGAAATCTCCATACCGCTTCCCATATTGGCTGCGCCATTTTGCAGTCCCAGCAGCAGTGCACGAGCGTGCCTTTCCCCCACTTTCAAGACGAGGCTTCTGAAGGTGAAGAGTGAAGCTGGCTACAGACGTCATCTTGAAACAGTGACCTTGGCTACGCGGATCAATGACAAGGGTGGTGTCCTTCGGGTGCTGGACACACGTGGCTGGGCAGACGTCCTTGTGGAATTATTTCTGTGTAAGATCAGAAGGAGGCCACAGCACGAGGCTGTGGCTCTGGGGACTCTCGTGACGGCGTTAGTCACCAGGTGTGCATGCGCAGGAGTGCCTCTTCCCTGGCTGGGCTTTGTCAGGGTGGACACAAATGACTCCATTTTGATACTGACAACTCTCACGATGCCACCAACATTGCCCTGGGTCTCCAATGGGTGGGGTCTGTCCTCTAAGCTTAAAATCTGGAGATGGGGAAGGCAGACAAGCAAATGGACCAACAAGAATTGGAGGGGTTGGGGGTGGGCACGGGGCCCTGGGGGTGCCCTGGGAGGCCCGCAGTCCCACGTCCTTTGAGGGATGGATCCTGGCTGGTATGTCCTCAGCTGCAGGTGCCCAAACCAAATGTAACCCGTTTACGTCCAGGAGGACCATCTGGCCCAAGCTGTCCAACTGGAGAAGAGCAAGTGGAGGCTGCAGGGAGGAGGCTGCAGAGAGGAGGCTGCAGAGTGGAGGCTACCAAGGGGCCAAACAACCGGAGACTCCGTCCCTTCTGCAGCTACGCGCCTGCTTCTCTCTGTGCAATGGCTGTTTTCTTCCACCGTGGTTTATCAGGAGTTCAGGTCCTGGGGCTCTAAGCCTGGGAGGAGAGGCTCTTCTGTCTCAGGAGTCTTGAGGATCCCAGGGGAGGGCGGGTCAGCCTGGCTGGTCATGAGCTCCCCTGAGACACATCCCTTTAGCCTAGGGAGTGAGCACCGGGCAGCAGAGGTCCCCCGTGCAGATCTGTGATGGGGAGACAGCGAGAAGGGAGCAGGGGGGACGGGCAACCTGAAGCCGCCTCTCCAGTGACCACCTGGGATCTGGTCTGCAGCCGGACCACACCTCCCACCCTTGGCCCACCTAGACGGCGCCCACCTGCTTGGGAGGCAGCGCTGCAGAATCCTCTGCCTGCTGCTGCCTGGCACCTGGGGCAGGCGAGTGTAGCCGCCGGAAGCGATGGCCGCTTGGAGCAACGAAGCCGCGGGAAGAAGTTCAGAGGCGAACTGGAAACAAACAGCTTTTTATTCTGATAACTTTTCTCTCTGGCTCTAACAACGACTTTAACACGCGCCACACACACCACCAAACAACCAACACCCCCAAAATGGCGCAGACCCAATCAGCAATCTCGGCTCAAGTCTCTCGAGATCCCGGGCCAAGTCCCGTGAGACTACGGAAGGCGGCAATGCCCAAACATCTCCATGGCCCGTAGTCAACTGCAATCTTAGCCATCTCCCCAAACAGGGCTCCTGCAGGTGAGCTCCGGCCACGCCTGGACACCTCTGTCCCCACCTGCCCAGCACAGCACTGCTGCGCGTGCCCTGCCCTCGACGCCCTGGCCCAGCAGACCCCTGCTGCTCTGTGGTTCCACAGAAGGGTCAGCTTCTCCAGGTGTTTTGAGCGCTCTCTGTTTCTGTCCCCAGGGGCTTCCTAGCAGACTGTGACCCCAAGGGGCGGAGGGCAGGGCTGGGGCAGATCCGGGCCCAGCGCTCCTATCTGCAGAGCTGCTCTATGAAGCCAGGCCGGGGTGTCTCAGGGCTGGTGTCTGGGTGGGAAGTCATCTCTCCTCTCTCTCTGGAGCACCCTGCCTGTCACAGTGTGTAGAGGCCAAGGAAAGGATATGACTTGGGTCACAGGAGCACAGTGACTCACCCAACCTCCCAGGGACCAGCAGGCCGGTGCAAATGAAGGAAAGACTCTCGGGGTGCAATGGGGCTCACATGCACTTCCTTGAGCTGATCATCCTGGAGGATTCCAAGCCCATCCTTACTAGGCATCTAGGTTTTCTTGGCCAGGCCACACTGTCCCAGACCTCTCCGAGAGTGAATGACCTCAGGATCAGGGTTCTGGTGGCTTTTCCTGACTTCACTTCATTGGAAACAAGCTCTCGGGTGACGAGGGCAGGTCCTACATTCCACTGAAAGCAAACAGAGAGACTGTCACAGGTCCAGGGAGCCTGGCCCCAGCAGCAGCCTCTCAGCACCCACTTTGTGCCAGGAGTCCAGAGCGCATGCTCTGTGTGGCCTGGAGTTGAGGTCAGAGGCCTGCTTGGCTGCGGAGGTCCTACTCACTGGCTTCTGCCCAGCCCACTCGCATCATCGCCTCTGGTTGTCCAGCCAGGTCCCCGGCCCACCCCCCGCACAGCTGGGTAGCATTAAGGACTTGGCCCCTCCAAGCACGCCTGGGCTCGGCCGGGCCTCTCCCCTGCCACGGCTGTTCTCAGAGGCTGACGGAGGCCGGGCAGCGAGGGAGGAGCGGGTTTGTTCAGGGCCAGGTTGAGACTGGGCCGCAAGGCCGGGTCAGCCTGGGGCGAGGGCCTCTGGGCAGTGGTCCCTCTCCCTGCGACAGGGTGCCAGTTCCGATTTGTGGGATCCTGGGTGCATTCAGGGGTTTCCCAGGCCCCAGCGTCTCCATTTATTCATGAAAGGAGGATCGTCGGGGACCCACCCCTCCGGCCCCCGGGGAGGACCTACGACGACCGCGCGTGCGCACGGAGAGTGTCCAGAGCAGCTGGCACTGTACGCACAGGCCACCTGGAGACCCCTTTGCTGTCCCTGGGCTTCAGGCTCACCCCGTGCCCCTCTCCCCTCCCCCCGGCACCCCAATCACCCTGGTCACTTTGAGGACATCTGGGTTCTCAGGAGAGCTGCTGGGTGGTCCCTGCCGGCACCCCCAGCCCTCCCTACCCGCGTCAGTCGGCTCAGTGTGGCTGTGACCAAAACGCCCGGCAGGAGCAACAGAGAGGAGGGAAAGATGGTTTGGGGCTCGCGGTTTCAGAGGCTCAGTCCACGGTGGGCCGGCTCCATTGCCCTGGGCCCGAGGCGGGCGGGACATCATGGTGGAAGGGCGTGGTGGAGAAAGCAGAGAGGGCGAGGTGCCGCGGCAAACTAGAAACCCTGGATGGTGCCCCAGTGACCTCACTCCTCCGGCCACACCCTGCCGCCTGCAGTGACCACCCCGTGCAGCAGTCCTCCAGCCGTTCCCCCCGCCACGGCTCAGCCCACAGCCGCCGCCATCTCGGCGTTTCACTCTCCACGTTCGGGCACTGTCTCACCCACGAGATTCTGGGGGACACCTCGTTTCCAAACTGTGACCCCAGCATTCTAGGCAGGCTCCAGAACCCTAGAACCCCGGGGCTGGGATCTAGCTCAGCTGGCAGAGCACCCGCCTAGCAGGCACAGAGCCTGGCTCCATCCCCAGCACCACAAAAAGAAAGAAGGAGCCGAGAACACTGCAGGTGCGAGGACGGGGACATCCTAGGCTCCAGCAGAGCCCGTTGGTCATCCTGCCAGGCACAGGTCCCTGTGCCCTTGCGCCGGGTCTCCTCGACTTCACCATCTGTCTCCGCGTCCTGTGCCTGTCCCCTCGTTTCCTCTGGAGACCGGAGATGGCAGGAGGACGCTGCGCTCCCCTGTGTGCCCACATTCATGAGGTCCCCAGCCCTTCCTCCCCAAGCCTCCCTAGCCACGCCCCCACCCCAGGTGACCCGACTTGCCTTCTGTGCCCTGAGGGGACCCGGATGTACACATTCACGACAGCCCATCTCATGCCCTGTGACTGCTGCCAGGGGCTCCTCCGCGGGCTGAGACCCACCCAGGTGGCCCTCGACTCGCTTTGAGCCTGAACGAAGGCCAGGCAGGAGGTGGGGCAACGCGGGCCGTCAGGGGAGCAGTCGTCAATCCCTGGTCTTTTCTGGGACTGACCAGGCCTCGCTTCTCGTCTGGGGACCTGCAGCTCTGAGAAGACCCAAGTCAAGCCCTGCTCGGCCGCCCCCGGAAACCTCCGGCCAGGAAGAACACGGGACGTGACCTTCTGCTCCCAGTGTGTGTAGCCGGTCACAGTGGGGGAGGGGAGGGGGACGGAGGCCCAGGTGGGCCTGCGAGGCTCCAGCTGGCGAGATCTGTGACCCCGGTTGCCCGTGCCTCGTGGGCCTGGGCAGTGAGGTGGGCGTGGCGGGCAGGACGCCCAGACGCTTGCGAGTCTCTCAGCTTCTTTGACATTCTGTCTTAAAGTTTCTTGGGGTACCCGCAGAGGCGGGATCCTGAGTGGGGAGAAGGCTGGGCTTCGGGACCTTAACACGGAGCCCTGCTCTGTCCAAGTCAGGTCTTTCTCCTAAAGGCGGCTGGTCCAGGGAGCCGAGCCGTCGGCTGCGGGTAGCCCCTGGCCTGGCCACGGGGACCAGAGACTCACTCCAGCCTCAGTCTTGTTCTCTCTCCTGTCTTCTGGCCGTCCCAGACCCTTCATGGTTTGTGGATGAGACATCCCTCAAGCTCCTGGTGGTGCAGGAATGTGCAGAGGTGACGTGATTGGATTATGAAAGGTGTGACCTAGTCAGTCCATCCCAGTTGGAAGGGACCGAGTGGGTGGTAGCTGTGGACAGGTGGGGCGTGGCTGGAGGAGGTGGGTCACCTGGGGCATGCCCTAGAAGGGTGCATCTGCCCCAGGGCCCCTCCCTCACTCTGCTTGCTGGCCACCTTGAAGGGAACACTGCTTCTTAGCCACACCCTCCCACCATGATGCTCCGCCTCACCTTGGGCTCAGAGCCGTGGAGTCGGCTGGCCGTGGGCGGACGGAACCTCTGAAACTGTGAGCCAACACAAACCTCTCCTCTAAGCTGTTCTTTTTTTTTTTTTTTTTTTTTTTTTTTGTGGTACTGCGGATTGAACTCAGGGGCACTCGTCCACTGGGTCACATCCCCAGCCCTTTTTTGTATTTTATTTAGAGACAGGGTCTCACTGAGTTTCTAAGTACCTCGCCATTGCTGAGGCTGGCTTTGAACTCGCGATCCTCCTGCCTCAGCCTCCCAAAGTGCTGGGATTACAGGCGTGCGCCACCGCGCCCGGCCTCTAAGCTGTTCTTGTTGGGTATTTTTTTTTTTGTACCGGGGATTGAACTCAGGGGCACTGGACCACTGGGCCACATCCCCAGCCCTTTTTTTTCTATTTTATTAGAGACAGGGTCTCACTGAGTTGCTAAGTGCCTCACCATTGCTGAGGCTGGCTTTGAACTCACGATCCTCCTGCCTCAGCCTCCCTTGTTGGGTATCTTGGTCTCGGCAATGAAAAGCTGATAACGGGTTCCCATGGCCTGGGTGACCTCAGCAAGTGATGCCGGGCTTCTGTTTCCTCTCCTAGGAAACAGGAAAACAGTTCCTTCTGCCAGACTCTGGGGATGCTAGAAAGACAAAAGGAGGCTCGAGCGAGACAAAGACAGATTTTCCTATTACACGTAAAGTGGCCAGTGGGGCAGAGGCTGAGCTGGGAGCAGGACTTCCCAGCCGGGAGCCCTGGCATCCTTAACTCAGAGCTGGGGGACCTGGGGAGGGTGAGTCAGGCCCTCTCAGGCCTCCATCTCCCTGATCTATGAATAGGAGTCCTGGATATGCTGATTTTAAGAGCCTGGCCAGCTCCAGCCTTCCAGAAGCTTCTCTGTTCCCATTTCTTCTTTGCTTAGCCCTTGTGGCGAGGTGGTTGGGGGCAGGGGTCCCAGCATACCTGGTGCAAGGCTCTCGGTAAAGGAGGCAGCGGGGAATGCTGGCTCTAGGCCCTCTCGAAGCTCCATCTCCTGGACCTGTGGGCAGAAACTGGCCGCCCCGTCCTCCAAGCCTGCTGCGGAATCCGCCCTGGCCTGGCCTCCCTGGCAGCGGGGCCGGGTCCGTCTGATTTGGCCAGCTGCAGCAGGACCCAGGAGAGAAGACTCCTCTGAAACTGACTCATGCCTGTGCGTCCTCAAGGGTGGGGTCTCTGTTCCCGCAGAGTCTCACAGCCATGAACTTGGGCTCTCTCACCAGGGACTCCCACACCAGTGCCCCTTGGGGAGCTGGGGGGCCAGAGCCTCGCACCAGCTGTGGCACGGACGAGAACCGGCTTTCTGGCCCCTCCTTCATGCTGCTGTCTTCTAGCTGTGTAGCCTCGGAGCAGTCCCTCGGCACCCCAAGGTCTCTGTGCCCCCAGGGGCGGAAATGATAGGAAAGAAATTCTCCTCCCGCCTCGTGGGGTGATGCAGGGCTCCGAGGAGAAAGTGGTGGGATGGACTTTGTGACCTAGGAGGGCTGGATGGCCCTGTGCAGGGGACAGGTCTGCATCGTGGTCACCTAGCAACGATGCTGGCAGTGCTGTGCTGTGACGCGTCCCCCCATCAATCTGGTTGCTGAGAAGAGAAACGGTCAGGGTGGCCCCCGCTTGCTGGTAGAAAGACCTGGCTTCCCGTCCCACCACCACTCACCACCTCTGCAAGTGAGGGGGTCCCCAAATCTGGGTGCCTCCTGCACAAAACAGGGACAACAACAGGGCATCCGGGTCCTCAGGTTGGGTGCGCGAGCACCACGCGAGGCGATATGGGCGTCAGGCCCGGCCTGGCACAGGGGGCAGGGGCTCTCGCCATCTCCGCCAGCTCCCCGTCTCCACCGAGCCCCAGGTGTGCTCCGACACCAGCGCTTCTCTCCGCGGCCGCGGCTTCGTGGGGTGCTGAGTGCCACCCGGCACCGGGCTGGGGTCCCAGCGACCACAGTGCCTTCCTTCCCTTCTCCTGGGCCAGGACTGGGGACAGCTCCCTGCAATGTGAGTCAGATGGCAGCGCGCGCCCCAGAGGCCTGGCCGGGCACCTCAGGGAGGCCCCGTGCCCCTGGGCCCCGGGTTCCTGCATCTCCGTGGCTCCGGCCTCAGCTGGGGCGGGGCAGCCTCCTGGTAACTTCTGCAAGGCGGCCCCTACGACTTCTCAGGGAGGGTCTGAGCACGGGCTGAGCCCCAGATCAGCTGGGCGTTTCTTTAAGGAAGGGAGAAGCCCGAGCAGTGTCCCTGTGTCCCACCTTCCCTCCTCCCCTGCAGGCAGCGTGACCGCAGCTCGCAGCTCGGTGTGTGCCTGGGGCTGCCTGGCAGAGGGGAGGGACGCCGCCTCCCCCGCGTCCCGGCCAGGTCACGCCTTCTCTGGGCGCCACACTTGGCTGTGTCCTAACATCTTGGCTCCCCTGGGGCCGACGAGGTCGCTGGGGTACGGAGCAGTCCGCTTGGAACGGGCGAGGGCGGGTGCTCGGCCCTCTGCAGAGGAGCGCCACATGCACCTGGCGTTTCTCTCTGGCGAGTCCTTGCAGGACACACTCCCGAGTGCCACGCGGGTGCCAGTGGACATCGTCGCACCCGGGGTCGTCTCAGACGCGCAGAGCCCAGCAAGGGCCGTGACAAACAAGGCCACGGGCTGCCGCTGCGGGACTGTCCTCGCTGACCCCTGCCCTCCAGCATGACCCACGACCCCTGCATGGGGACGCCAAGGGTTCCTCGGCCTGGTGGAGCGCCCTGGGAGAGAGCCCTTCGCCGCGGCCGCCTTCCCTCGGCTGCGTGGACTCTCCTGGCACCGCGGGCACGTGGAGCAGGAGTGCAGGAGCGGGAGACGCCACCAGCCTGAGCAACGAGGTCTGGTGGCTGCTCTGCACCGGGCCCCTGCCATGCCCGGGAGCTCTCCCACAGGCCGGCATTGCTGTGCCCCACTGTGACATGGGTGCACCGAGGCTCGGAGGCTGCGTCGTTGCCCAGGCCCACATGCCGGGTGGCAGGTGACCAACGGTCCCAGCTTGCTCTTTCAGCTCTGGGATCTCCACCTCCCTGGAAACCCCCGGTTTTGGACAAACCAGGACGGCGGGTCACCCTCGAGGCTTCAGGGCCGACATTAGAGCCAGGGCCACGCAGTCCGGAAGCCTGGTGGTCTCTCCTCCCCACCGTGCCAGCCACTGGCTCCCTCCCCGTGACAGCCTCACACTCGCAGGACACCAGGCCACACCAGCGGGAAGCAAGGGAGGAAGGGCCTGACCCAGGAGGCCTTCTCCAGCCTGGTTCCTTATTGTTCATACCCAATGGCAGAAGCTTCCAGAACACCTGTAGCCCTGTGCTGCTGCCGGGCAGGGGAAGGTAGCCTTGGTGGCTACACCTTCCTGGGGTGGCCGCATCCCTGGGGAGGGGCCTCATGGCATGTGCGGTCCCCTCCCGGCCTGCCGCCGTGGGTGGCAGAGGGCAGGCACCCACCACGGCTCCACAGAGCCAGCAGGCAGCTAGCACGGGGCTGCTTTTACTTAAACAGCCACACAAATGCTCAGCTGCCCATAATTGGCAGACATAAATACAGACGGAAAACAAGGGCCGATTTTAAAAGAACGACAAATGCGTTGTGTACCATGCGGTGACTCTTCTCATTAGAATCCTCTGCTGCCTCTGTGATGCGTCATAATGGAACGCTGATGTTCTCCAGGGTGAACGGCAGCCTCTGCCCTCTCAGTGTCCACACACACACACGCACACGCTCACACACACGCTCACGGAGGTGTTCACGCCTCTTTCTGCTTCACTGGAGCTGTTTTGAATCTACGAGCCACTGCATGGAAAGCTTGCCCCTCGGCTGAGACTGGCAGCTGACACCACACTCAGCTGCTTGTCCTGATTGTCCCAAGATCGTTCCTCTGTCTCGCTACCCGCCACATCCCGCATTCCCAGCCGCCCTGGTCCCAGGGCCCCGGCCTCCCCATTCCTTGCCCAGAGGGAGGGCGCCGGCCAGCCTGTCTCAGGTGACCTCTCCACCTTGGTGGCCGGCAGGCTGCTGGGCTCCACACCGCGCCCCTCTCTTGACAGGTTGGCTGAGCACGTGGCCGCCCCCAGGGCAGAGACGGCACTTCCCAGCATCCTTTGCAGCAGGTGTGGCTAGTTGGCCAAGCTTCAGCCACAGGGTCTGACGAGACGGCGCAGCTCCGAGGGACAGTCTGCCTTCTTCACGCTGCTCTCTCCTTGCCCCGTGCTGCGGCCGGACCCCAGGAGCCCTTGTCCATTCAGTGAACGACATCATCAAGCAAACAAGGACGGGAGACTCCCCGAGGGACGACCTGGGGAAATAACAGATGGTGGAAAGAGGCCTGCAAGGGCGTCAGACGTTGGAACGAGCAGAGAAAGACTGACAAGCATCGCACGGAGGTGACAGGACAACAGCCAGGAGAGGCTCGGGCCCCTGGTGCCTTGGGGGCTGCCGGCCAGCCTGGATCCTTGGGAGGAAGTGTGGGTCTACCTGGGCCTAGCTGCAGAGGCTGGCTGCGTGTCTCCCTCTCACACGTGGCCTTTCTGTCGTGGCTATTTTCATTCATGTGTTCTTGTTTTCCCGTAAGTGTGTTGGTGTGTGATAGACTTACGAGCACAGACACTGCGTCGGCTCTCCGTTACTGTAACAAATACCTGACTCAAGCCAACTTGGAAAGAGGAAAGGTTTATTTTGGCTCACAGTTTTGGAGATTTAGTTTTTTTTTTTTTTTTTTTTTTTTTTTTTTTTTGGGTACTGGGGATTGAACTCAGGGGCACTTGACCACTGGGCCACATCCCCAGCCCTGTTTTGTATTTTATTAGAGACAGGGTCTCACTGAATTGCTAAGTGCCTCACCATTGCTGAGGCTGGCTTTGAACTTGTGATCCTCCTGCCTCAGCTCCCAAGTGCTGGGATGACAGGCGTGCACCACCACTATGCCTGGCTTGGAGGTTTAATTCTATGGTCTGTCAGCCTGTTGTTTGGGGCCTGAGGCGAGGCAGTGAATCCTGGTGGGGGTATGTGGTGGAGTGTTGCTGCCTGAAGCGATGGCCGCTTGGAGCAACGGAGCCGTGGGAAGAAGTTCAGAGGCAAACTGGAGACAAACAGCTTTTTTATTCTGATAACTTTTCTCTCTGGCTCTAACAACAACTAACACGCACCACACACACCACCAAAATGGCGCAGACCCGATCAGCAATCTCGGCTCAAGTCACTCGAGATCCCGGGCCAAGTCCCGTGAGACTACGGAAGGCAGCAATGCCCAAAACTCCATGGCCCATAGTCAACCGCAATTTAAGCCATCTCCCCCAACAGGGCTCCTGCAGTGGAGGAAGTTGCTCATTGCAGGGAAGCCAGGTAGCAGAAGAGAGGAGAGGCCAGTGCCTCCCGTCTCCTTCAGGGGCACAGCCCCGGTGACCTAAAACCTCCCACCAGGTCCCACCTCTTAAAGCTCCTGCACCTCCCAGCAGCACTGAGCTGGGAGCCAAGCCCTCGACCCAGGCCCTGGGGGACGCTCCAGTTCCCAGGTGGAGCCGGTGTTTGCACACGTAGCTTAACCTGAGTCCAACGAACCCCTCAGCTGCTAGGGACTGGGGGTCAGAACTGCAGCATTTGCTTCCTAAATGAAGGCAGTCAGGAGGTGACCGCGGGGGCCCGCCACGCATGTGGAACTGCCGGCAGGTAGGAGGCCTGCTGGGAGGAGAAGCAGGTTCCCTCTAACTTTACTGAGCCCAACCGCGCACCAAGACAAAGCTACCACGGCGCAGACCTGGACCCCGTGAGCTGCAGACGTCCCAACTCCCGGGGCACACACCAGGAAACTGGGGCTCTCTGTGCCAGTCGCGCTGGTCTCCCTGCAGTTCCTGCCACCTGGTGGGGCCACAGCTCTGCGTGAGCTCTTCTCTCTGTCCCGAGTGGCTTTCCGCCTTGCATTGCCAGGTGCTTGCACAAAGCAAACAAAGGAAACACAAACAGGAGGCGCTGTGGAATTCAAGCACCAGACAGACAATGATCAGCTCTTAGTGTGACCACGCAACACGATGACGTTACACGGAATGCTATTCAGTGTTATCTGAAATTCGAATTTCCCTGGGTGCCTGTGTTTTTTCTCGCGCACCCTATTTCTATCCTAACCCCCTTAGTTTACCTGGGTGTTTCCTACTTATCCTTCCAATCTCAGCTCATGTGCAAATTCCTCGGGGAAGGCTTTCCTTGACTCTGCCCAGATGAGTCTTCTTCGTGGGAACTTCTCCCCATCACCGTTTGTGTTAGGCGACTTTACGCTACAACAAAACACCTGAGAAAATCCACTTAAAAAGAAGAGAGGGGATTCTTCTTTTGGCTCAAGTTCAGGGGCTTCAGTCCATGACTGGTCAGTCTGTGGCTTTTGGACCCATTGAGAGAGGACACATCCTGTGGGGACGTGGAACAGGAAGCTGCTCGGCTCAGGGGAGCTAGGAAGCAAAGGAACAGGAAGGAGAGGGCCAGGCCCTGGCAGCCCCTTCAAAGGCATGCGCAGGCGACCTAACCTCCTCCCACTAGGCCCCACCTCCTTCAGACAGCACCGGGGTGGAGACCAAGCCTGCAGCGTAGGGGTGTGTGTGTGTGTGTGTGTGTGTGTGTGTGTAAATACATACATTCTACTTTACGGTTTTATAAGGGACGTACGATCTGCCCAAAGTCACTGCAAGTGGCAGACCACCAGGGTTGAACCTCGTGTGGGGCTCCGGAGCCTGTGCCCTCCACGGCCCACCCTGCAGCCCTGCAACTGGCTCTCGGTGGGACTGGCCCGGCTGCCCGTCCCGGCTCCCCGCACCCTGCCACAGCAGCCGGGCCCGCTGCCTGCCTGTGGGGAGCGGAGGCTGCCTTGTCCTCTGCTCTGCCCCCTTCCGTCGGCCCCTCAGCCTCTGCTCCTGGGTCAGCGGGGTCCAGGCCGGAGGTTGCGGTGAGTGGCCTGGAGTGCGAGGCTGGGAGCTGGTCCTGCGCGGCCAGTGCCTCCGGGACGGGGGACCAGACACAGCCCTGGGTCTCCAGGCGGGGTCCAGACACGGAGTCCACAGGAGACGCGGAGCAAGGCCGCTCCTGCCAGCCGTGGGGACCGGGCGATGTCCCCTCTTGCCAATCGCCACGTGCTTGCTGCGCTAACAGTGCAACTGCAGCGAGTGTTTCCACAAGCACACGCATCCCTGTGTGTGTGTGTGCGTGTGTGCGTGTGTGTCTTTTGAAAGGAGTGGACACAGGGACTGAATTCAAAATGGGCGTCTAGAACTGAGCAGGTCCCGGACGGAGAGCCATTAATTACGGGAGCAAATGAAGGGCTCAGTCGAAGCAGGACTCCCTGGGGCCAGGCCCAGGCCTCGCGGGGCCACAGTCCCCAGGGGCAGAAGGACAATAAGCACTGGCCATGCAGCGCCCCCGTGCTGGACGGGTGGGCACCGAAGTGCCCTCCTTGCCCTGTGGCTTCCTCTGTCACACTGCCACGCTGTCCTCACTCAGGACCTGAGGCCAGAGGGGAGGCCAGAGGCCAGCTGGAGAGCAGTTGGAGGCCACCTGTTCATGGAGAGGAAAACAAGCCCTTCAAGTTCCTGGACAAGAGCCTCGTGGCTTTTCTGGTCCCCTCCTGACCTGTCATGGAGTTCTCTAAAGTCACTATGAACAACAGGTGAAGTTAAAAACTAAATTTAATATCATCGGCATGGATCTTATCTTGTGTCTTTGAATTGTGCCATGCCGGTTTTAAATGCAGATCAAGAAGTCCTTCGTGCTCACGCAGACGCTCGCGAAGTGTGCGCTGGTGCCTGCAGCTCCCGTGGGCACCGAGGCAGTGCTCTTGCCAGGACGGTGAACATGTCTCACGACGTGAACTCCAGGTCCCACTGCTGAGCATGGAGCTGAAGAAACCAGATCAGCACGTGGAAGGGACACCTGCTGTCCTGTGTCACTGCAGCGCTGCTCACAGTAGCCAGGACGTGGGAGCAACTAGGTGCCCATCAGCAGATGGGTGGCTCCAGAAATGGAGTGTATTCACATGGAATACTATTCAGCCATGAAAAGGAGAAAATTACAACCACATGGGTGATCCAGGAGGACATTAGTTGAAACGAAATAAGCTAGGCATGGGAAGGCGAGACGGCAGGATTCACTCTTACGAGGGATCTAAACATGTTGACTCCCAGAAGCAGAGAGAGAATGGCGGACACCACAGGCTCCCCAAAATGTGGGGCGAGTCGGAGGTGAGTGCAGTCACCACAGGGTGGCAGCAGCGTGAGGTGAGTCCCCAGCTAAGGAGCCCCACCCAACCGCCCCACGGCCACACCCACCTCAGACGTCCCGAGTCCACAGAGATCCGTGCCCGGCCCTCTGTCCCAACAGAACCCGCGTATCCCTGACACGCACACTCCGTCCACACCCGCCACCTCGCCGTGCAGGTGGTGCTGAAGAACTGAGAGGTGCAGGTGGGCCCGTCCCTCCTCCTTCCCGGCCCACAGCCAGCGCAGGAGCCTCAGGAGGCAGAGGGACGCCAGGCCAGCCTCGGGTTTCCCAGAGCAGCACAGGCCCTTTCTATTTTTAAAATTTGCTCTAACTGGTTTTCCACAAAGGCGGAACAGCTGAGCTGCGGTCCCCCTGCCTTCCACCAGGCCCTGGCTGTGACAAACCTGGCCTCCAGGCTGCTGGAGTGCAGCCGCTCGGTCACAAGTGCCACACGCTTGCTAACCCGGCGGCCACTCGAGTCTGGCTGAACTCCGGCCTCTGTGCTCCTGGGCAGCTCAGTGCACCTGGGAGCAGCGTGGCCACACCTGCCCTGCTCACCAGCCTCCCCTGCAGGACACGTGGTCACCAGCCTCCCTCCAGGACGCAGGGTCACCAGCCTCCCTCCAGGACACGCGGTCACCAGCCTCCCCTCCAGGACGCAGGGTCACCAGCCTCCCCTGCAGGACACGTGGTCACCAGCCTCCCTGCAGGACACGTGGTCACTAGCCTCCCTCCAGGACGCAGGGTCACCAGCCTCCCTCCAGGACACAGGGTCACCAGCCTCCTGCAGGACGCAGGGTCACCAGCCTCCCTGAAGGATGCAGCGTCACCAGCCTCCCTCCAGGACGCAGGGTCACCAGCCTCCCTCCAGGACGCAGGGTCACCAGCCTCCCTGCAGGACGCAGGGTCACCAGCCTCCCTCCAGGACACGCAGTCACCAGCCTCCCTCCAGGACGCAGGGTCACCAGCCTCCCTCCAGGACTCAGGGTCACCAGCCTCCACTCCAGGACACAGGGTCACCAGCCTCCCTCCAGGACACAGGGTCACCAGCCTCCCTCCAGGACACAGGGTCACCAGCCTCCCCTCCAGGACACAGGGTCACCAGCCTCCCTCTCCTCACCAGCCTCCCCTCCAGGACACAGGGTCACCAGCCTCCCCTCCAGGACGCAGGGTCACCAGCCTCCCCTCCAGGACACAGGGTCACCAGCCTCCCTCCAGGACTCAGGGTCACCAGCCTCCCTCCAGGACATGCAGTCACCAGCCTCCCCTCCAGGACTCAGGGTCACCAGCCTCCCCTCCAGGACACAGGGTCACCAGCCTCCCTCCCGGACACAGGGTCACCAGCCTCCCCTCCAGGACACAGGGTCACCAGCCTCCCCTCCAGGACGCAGGGTCACCAGCCTCCCCTCCAGGATGCAGAGTCACCAGCCTCCCCTCCAGGACACAGGGTCACCAGCCTCCCCTCCAGGACACAGGGTCACCAGCCTCCCTCCAGGACTCAGGGTCACCAGCCTCCCCTCCAGGACGCAGGGTCACCAGCCTCCCCTCCAGGACACAGGGTCACCCGTCAAGACGGGCCAGCAGAGCAGGGCACAGGTCCAGGCCTCTGCCAACGTCTGCAGAGGAGGCCGCCGTTCCCCGGGGGACCAGATGTGACTCAGGGTAGGGGTGCAGGGGGAGCGTCCCAGACAGAGAAGGGGCTGGGGCAGGGGCAGGAGGAGCTGGTGGCACAGGCAAGTGCAGCCACATTGGCTGGATGGGCCCGTGCCAGGTGGAGCCGGGCTAATGGACAAAGAGGAACGCGGGAGCCCACCTGGAGAGGTGTCTCTTCTGGAGGAAGCTGGTGGCCTCTGCCCATGACAACGGGCAGCCTCTGGACATGTGGGAGATCTTGGTTGAGAAAGGGGACCGAGCCGGGCGCGGGGGCGCACGCCTGTAATCCCAGCACATGGGAGGCTGAGGCAGGAGGATCGCGAGTTCAAAGCCAGCCTCAGCCATGGCGAGGCACTCAGCAACTCAGTGAGATCCTGTCTCTAATAAAATACAAAAAGGGCTGGGGATGTGGCCCAGTGGTCGAGTGCCCCTGAGTTCAATCCCCGGTACCACACACACACACAAAAAAAGGGGACCGAGCGCAGGGAGGCTGGGCTGGCCGTGCGGTGGTGCAGGTGGCGGAGCTGGGGCCTGGACTGGGCGGGCTGCAGGCGGCGTGTGGCCTCCTTGGAGGAGAGTCAAGAGGGACCCCGAGACAGCCTGGGGCTCTGAGCGCAGGCAGGAAGATGGTCGACGCTGATGGCAGCCCTGGAGTCCGAGGGCAGCCCAGTTCCCTCGCCTCTCCCCCAGCGTGCCCAGAGGTCCCCGCACTGGACGGGCCTCTGAAGTCCCTCGAACCCCGCCCAGCGCCAGGCCCCCTGCCACCCTCCCAGCTCCGGGTGCTCAAGCAAGGAAAGAAAACCCGCCAGGGCGCCGTGACTTTCAGGAACCCCGGGCACACGTGGAAAATACAGGATCCCAAGACTGCGTTTACTGGGGGGAAGAGACCGGCCTGCCTGGGGCTCCGGACGGCACCCCCCATGGCTCGGTGCGCGCTGCGGATGGTGAAGGACGGTGGCGCTGGTGTCACAGCCCTCCTTAGGGCCTCTGCACGTCGTGACGTCGGGAGCCCTCGGGAGCCCGGGGATGGCCCGGGAGCGCCAGCACATAGCCGCGCTGTGCCGCCAAGGTCCAGGCCGCTCCGGGAAGCTGGGAAGGCGTGTCGGGCCAACAGGGGCTGTCGCTTCCTTATCATTCTTTATCTTTTAGGGCCCAGGCATTGCCCCCACACAGAGGCCCTCAGGTTAGGGGACCTTCACGCTCCCGGTGCCATGCTGGGCCAGCCCAGAGTGGAGGACGGGGAGGCTCCAGAGGCTGGGCCTTGGGGAGGGCCGTACAACTAGAAAGGACCAGAACCTTCTCCAGCGCCTCCTGGGCCAAGGTTCCATTAGACCAGGACCTCGACCTCACAAAGAGCAAGGGAGGCCAGGGCTCTGGAGGGGCGTGGGGCGCGGGTGTCCTCAGGAGGACATGCGGCTCAGGGTTCATCTGAACTCTGTCCCCTGCGCCTTGCCGTAGGTCATGACCCAGTGGGGGCTCAGCATGGAGGTGGTGCTGAGAGCCTCAGCCGTCAGCCAAGGACACAGGGTCACCGAGAACACGCCCACCTGCAGGAGCCCTAATTAAGGAGATAGCTAAGATTGCGGTTAGCTGTGAGCCATAAGCATCACCACCTTCCATGGTCTTGCAAGACTTGGCCCGGGACATTGCAGATCGGGTCGGCGCCATTTGCATGGTCTCGCGAGACTTGGCCCGGGGGGATTGTGGATCGGGTCGGTGCCATTTTGTGGTGCTGGTTGGAAGAGCGTGGATTGCGTGTTGGGGTGTTCTTGGAGCCGGAGAGAGAAGCTGGCAGAATAAAGAGGCTGTTCGTTTCCAGTCTGCCTCTGAACTTATTCCCGCGGCGTCGTTGCTGCAGGCGGCCATCGCTTCAGGCAGCGACAACCACCTTTATCCAGGTCCTCGTCAATGGGGAGGCCTGGAGTCCTTGCTTCAGGTCGCGGTGGACCGCACCCTGCCGTGTCCCACTGTGGCCTGGAAGCAGGACGGGGTGATGGATGTTACCCCGCGATGCTGGGAACCCAGCGGTACGCAGCTGAGGCCCGCTGACCTGCGCTGGACGCAGCCCTGGGTCTGCTGGCCTGGCTCACGGGGCAACCCGGCTATGCTCCCCGTGTCTCCTGTCCCCTCAGGGACCGGGGACCAGCCAGGCCTGCTCTCCAGCACAGCCCAGCCACTGGCCGTGTCCCACCTGCTCACATCCCACTGACCGGAGCAAGCGCACAGCTGAACCCGAGTCAGAGTAGGGAGAGCTACCGATTGATTGACGATCGATTCAGTGGGAAGAACTGAGAGATCACATGGTGGGGACGTGGCTACTGGGAAGGGCGGGGGCCTGGGGCCACTAATGAAACCCAGAGCGTGAATGAGTCCACCAGGTTGCCTGAGTCAGTCCCAAGACCCGACCAGGGGACCTGGATTTCCGCAGCAACTCAGCTACTTCTGAGCCCCGTGACCTCTGACAAACCTGCTCTCCCTGAGCCTTGCTTTTCCCATCTGTGTGATGGGAGCAACAATTCCTTTCTCATGGGCGTGTTAGCAAGACAAAGTGAACAGCTGTGTGGAGGGGCGCTTCCTTAGAAGGTTTTGTGAAGGTGTTACTAAGAATCAGTTTCTCGAGCTGTTTTACTTAGTTGCAAACAACTTTTATTTATTTATTTTTAGTACTGAGGATTGGACCCAGGGGTGCTGTACCACTGGCCTACATCCCCAGACCCTTTTTAATTTTTTTTTTTTTTTTTTAATTTTTGAGACAGGATATTGCTGTTGGAGAGGCTGGCCTCAAACTTGTGATCCTCCTGCCTCAGTCTCCTGAGTCTCTGGGATTACAGGTGTGCACCACCATGCCCAGCACAAATAATATCTGACTTTAAGAAATAATAAAACCTAGGCTATTGAATAGTTTAGAACAGGGAAGCAACAACTACAGCATCATCAATTAAGTAACAAGACAGGAACAGTTTTATTTCAAACACTAAGGCATAGTATTTTCTCAAATGGATGTTTGATGAATGAAGGAATGACCCTCACAGTGATTGTTTTAAAAACATTTCTCTAGCTCTAAAATCAGTTTCCAAATGGGAACTTCAGAAAAACCTTCAATGAGGAGGCAGCCAGGGAAGCCAGACTTTTGCCTGTGTTGAGAAACGACTGCTCATTTCTGCAGCGCACTGTAAGTGTGTGCAAATGCTTCTTCAACATCTCCTAGCACGCTTGTTTCTCCTCTTTGGCCTAGTAAAGCCGTCCTTCTGCCCAGAGCTCTTCTGATTCTCCATTGCACCGTCAAATCCCCTAACTTGATAATCCTAGAAAAGAAGACTTACATGTTACTACTGGTGACCATTGAGGGGTGCTGGGCATTTCCAGATGCCAGCTGCTCAGATCTCACCGCCACTGCCGACAGATGGGGCTCTGGGCTCAGAGAGCCTGGGGGACTGGAGCTCAGGGACCAGCTAGGGCAGGTTCCAGCACCTTCCCTGGCCCACACTGGCACTAAGCACTGGTTACTTGGTTGCTCTGTGAGTTAGCAGACTACTGCTAAGGTGACAGCAATCTGCCGTGAAGCACAGTGGGGACTCACAGAGGGTGGCGCTTGTACCCTGCTCTCAGGCACAGGGCTGACGCACGCGCTCTCTCAGCATGGCAATGCTTTTGGGCACAGAATCCCCTTCCCCTCCAGCTCAGGAATTTAAATTGGGCAAGCACAATTCAGAGATGTCTAGAATCCTTCTGAGTTTGAAAACACTGATGTAACCCAACCCACGGATTTTCCATGAGAAAACCAAGCTCCAAACATGCGAGTGACTTTTGGGGGTCACCGGGCTAGTTAGGGGCAGTGCCAGGAAGCTCTCTGTCCCTGTCCCTCTTCACACACGGATATGCACACACACTCCACCACGCAGGAGAAGGCGGCTGGGGGTGAGCGGCTACGGCAGCTTCTTGCAGCGAGTGACCAGACAGACCCCAGCAAAGGCCCCTTACCCCTCTGGGGCGAGGGTACAGAAGTCCCGCCCCCAGGCGGAGGGGATCCGGGACACTTGGTGGCAGACCCGCCACTTGCACAGCCTTCCCTGCGACCCACTCGCTCCCAGAGGCAAGAGCTGTCACAACAGGAAATGGGTCTGCGATGGTTCCTTGAGGCCGGCTGCCGAGGCTGGGCCGGGCCGGCTGCTCTCACGTGCCACTGGGGCCTTGGATCGGCCCAGACGGTGGCCGCTCTTTTCCCTGGCCCGCGATCTTGATGCCAACCACAGGGAGCTGGGGCTGACTCAGCTCTGTCCAGCCCGTGAGCCGAGGGATTTTTGAATGTGAACATTTCTACTTTTTTCCTAAAACTGCCATCATCTCCTCCTCCAGCCAGATTCAATGGCCTTGCTCTGAGGGCTGGCCCCAACGAGGGCCTCATTGCAACTGGTCTATGAAATAACAGCACTAAAAATAAAAAATAGCCCACGAATGTGCACACTCACGGAGCACATTTAAACACTTTGTATAAACTAACCCGTTAATTAGATTTTAGATCTTAATTTTTTTCCTACTTTGCAGATGAGGAAAACTGAGGTTTGCAGAAGCGAATTCGACAGACCAGGCTGCTGGTCCCTAGACCCTGAAGCCCTTGGAGAGTGTCTTAGTCCCCTTCCTGTGGCTGTACCGGAGTACTTGAGACCAGGTGATTTACGAAGAACAGGGTTGGCTTTGGCTCACATTCTGGAGACCAGGAAGTCTCTGAGTGCCTCGTGCCCCTCGTTCCTGGTGAGGCCGTGTTGCTCCAGCTCCTGGTGGGAAAGGGAAGGTGAATGGGTACCTGAAGAACGAAGCAGGCGGGGCTGGTAAGAAAGGCATGGCTCCTGTAGCTGCCTGATGCTGTTGCTTGCAGCTACGACGCCGCGGGAGAAAACTCGGAGGCAGGATGAAAATGAAAAAGGTCTTTTATTCTTCTTCTCTCTCCGGCTTCAACAACCTCTCGAACTCTAACCGCTCTGACTCCTTTCAACCAGCAACCTTCTTCTTCTTCCCTCACACTCTAACCAACCTCACCCGGTTATATACATTTAGCTTTAACAAGGACAAGCGCTCACAGCTCGAGCTTACAGGTGCGTCACACAGTGTTCACGGGCACACAAAGATTCTTTGAATAATGTATTACTATCAGGTGGAAACTAGAGCATCTTTTATGGCTCTCAGCTAACCGCAATCTTTTAACTATCTCCTTGATTAGGGCTCCTTCAGCTCCCTCTCAGTGACCTGATCAATGGCCTCACTCCAACACCAGCACAGTGGCAGCAGAATTTCAACATGGGTTTCGGACAGGACAAACCAGATTCAAACCCTCTCGCAGGGAGCTTTGATTCCCTCTGGACAAATCACCCGCACACCTACTCCACGCAAGTGCGTGACTATGCGCGGAGACATCATGATCCAAATGGTAGGGAAGGCGCTCACTGTGACCTGCGAGCTCCCTTTCTGGAGCCCAGTGGAGGGAGTGAGGAGACCCCTGACTGCTGAGCTCAGTCTGGGACACCCAGATGGGGCGTTGCCAAGAGTGCTTGCTCTCTGCCCTCACCTCTGAAGCTCCCTGCTCCCTGCAGCACCCAGCTCTTCTGAGAGCGTGAATCCTATCCACTACTTCTGACCCGTTGGGGCTCCTCCTGTATGAAGACCTCTTTAACCCCTTAAAAGAATGGTCCTTTGTATCTGTGGTATCCGGAACCTTCTTCTGTATAAGCTTCTGCTCTGAGTCTGGGTTCCCCTCTTGACCAAAGGAGCCCTCCGGGGCCATCTTGGTTCTGCTCAGCCTAGCACAGGGTCTGGTGCACAACGGGAGATGAGAAAAAGTTGTTTGAAAACTATGAAATCAGGGGTCGGGAGGTACAAGAAGTTTTCAACCAAATAAAGAAATGGGGAAAGGGAGAAAGAAGTACGACCTTTGCAGATCAGGAAGACGGGGCGTGGTGAGTGTGATGGGCTGAACGCGGTCCCCCCCAAATCCATACATGGAAATCCCAATTCCCAGCACCCCAAATGTGACTGTATTTGAAGGCACGAACTTTGAAGAGTAAACTAAGGTAAAATGAGGTCCCTAGGGTGACCCTGACACACACACACACACACACACACACACACACACACACACAGACACACGGGAAGAGGAGGTGAATTCACAGGGAGAAGGTGGGTCTCCAGAGGTCAAGAGAGGCCTGGACCAGGTCCTGCGCTGACACCTTCAGAAAGAACCTGCCCTGCCCCACCCTGACCTTGGGCTTCCCACCTCCACAACTGCGAGATGGGGCTCTTCTGATGGTGAAGCCACCAGGCCTGTGGCACTCGTCACACAGCCCTAAGTGACCACTACCGCAAGCTCGAGTCTCTTGCTCGCGGCTGCAGGGCTTGTGGTGGTGGGGCTGGGACTGGAGCCCAGGCCAGCTGACCCCGTCCACGTGACGATTCCCTCACTCTGCGCCTTCCTGACCATTTCTCCGTTTCCCTTTCAGAATAAGAGCTGTCCGACTCACCCGGCTCCTACCTGGGGCACTCAACTAAAAAGGCAGGAGAGAGGGGTCATGGGAGAAGAGGGCAGAGGGAAGGGCTCCGCCCAGGGCCCGTCACCCTTACCTACTGTTTCAGGCTTGGAGATTTTTATTGTAGAAACCACAAAATTCCATGGACCCGGGCATCTCATCTCAGACCCAGAGCTCTGCTGCTGCGTGAGACAGGCAGGTGTGCCTGAACCCTTCGCACACGCCAAGTCCCAATGGGCGTGCCCCGGGGGAGCGACACCTCCTGGCCTGGGCCTCCAACCAGAGCAGGGTGGTTAAGAGTGCCCACAGTGAGGCCCATTGCCCGGCTCCACTCCCACCTTTACCGGGCAAGGTGCTCAGTCCTGGTGCACCTTAACGTCCTACGGTTTGGAGGGACAAAGATCTTCATTGCCTGTGCCTGCACTTCCTGTTTTACCTCCTGGGAGGATCATTCAAAGTGGGTGGTTCCTGCACTTCGCTTACATTTTCTGGCAGGTAGCGAGCAGTCCATTGGAGTGGGTTGTTTTTACGATGTTCTTATTTTGTTACGATCGGAGCTCCTTGAATGTCTCAACAGGCGAAAAGGGGCTATAAGAATATTAGAATAGCCAGGCATGGTGGCGCACACCTGTGATCCCAGTGGTTGGGAGGCTAAGACAGGAGGATCCTAAGTTCAAAACCAGCCTCAGCAACTAAGTGAGGCCCTAAGCAACTTAGCAAGATCCTGTCTCAAAATAAGAAATAAAAATGCCCAGAGATGGGGCTCCGTGGTTAAGCGCCCCTGGATTCAATCGCCAGTACCACACACACACACACACACACTCTCACCCACAAAGAATGTTAAAATAACTTAAAGATATCCACGATTCCATCACAGAAACATACCAAAGTCGCTGGCTTCTGAGTTCTGCTGTGTCCTGGTTTGTGCGGAGATGCAGACGTCCTGCCTGGCCAGGCCCTGTCCCTGCCACCACCATGCACGGTGGACCCCTTCCCACACCTCCGTGCGCCTCGGTCCCCTTGTCCTCCCCCTGTGGAACGGCCTCTCCACGTCTTGGCAATTCTGAGAGCCAGGGAGGTCTGGGTGGCAGAGCCGGGTGCTGACCTGGCTCTCTGACCCCAGCCCTTCTCTGGGCTGCTTTCCTTAGTGTCTGCTCCTCACAGCTCCTTCTCCCACCTCTGCGGTCCCCCTCAGGGTGCTGAGAACGTTTTAACTCCTCAAAACCCACGGTCTGGATTGAATTAACGAGCAGCACAGAGCAACACAGCCGCAGTTCTAGTCCACGCCCTGGGGCTGGAGCTCGGCCGCCTGCAGGCTTGATCACTTGGTGGGCCTGCGGCGGTCCCCGGTGGTCCCCATGGGTTCCCACGTGGACTGAGCCCGCGGTTCTGCTCCACCCCTGCTCGGGCCAGGTGGGTCTGGGGACTCTGCACCCACCTGGAGGGTGGCACCTGGTGTGCCCGCGGCGAGCACTCTTGGTGCAGAGGGCGCAGGCCGCGTCTCCTCCCCCCAGGGTTCCCTCCACCTCTGCTGAGGCTGGTTCCGGGACTGAAGCCTTCATTGTCCAGGGGCAGCTTGGGGGTCTGACCGCCTGCCAGATGGGAGGAGGAGGTGCCCTCAAGGGCACCTGGGGCAGAGGGAGGAGGAGATGAGTGATTCTCCAGGGCTCCCAGTGTGCGCCTCGCGGGGACAGCAGGGGACCTGAACACACAGTGCACCGCCACTGAGGACTCCGTGCAGCCTCGCCAGCAGTGACGGCTGCCAGTCATAGGGGACAAGGGTGTGGGCGAGGGCTGTGACAGTGACAGGGAGGCCATGAAGAGGGTGCAGACTAAGCACGAGCAGCTTAATGAGGACAGTAGCAGCAGTGACGAGGCAGAGCACTTGCCGCAGGTCAGCCGGGAAACCGAGTCCTGTGTGCCAGGAGGCGCCCTGGCCCGGGGGCCTGGCACTGCCAGTGTCCCCCCTACGGACAACCAGAGTCCATTCAAGTCCTTGGCCTCCCAGCTCTGCGGCCTCTTCCAAGGGTGGCTAAGATGCACCACTCTGAGCCACCCTGGGAAGGCAGTTCCCAGACCTGGGTCGAAGGTGTCTCTGGGAGACGGAGGAAATCTAGATGCCCTTGGGCTGGCACCCCAGAGCCAGCCTCCCAAGGCCTCAGGGTCACCAGCAACCTGGCATCCCACCACCACCCTGGGACCCTCCCAGGCTCCTCAGTCCAGGGCACACCCGGCAGCGTGGCTCAGTGCCACTCAGATTAGCAGCTTGAGAAGTTCAGCCACTTGCCCAAGGTCACGTATTCGGTCAAAGGCCAGGTCTGGTCACACCCACGTCTGTGATCCTTTGACGGTTACCTACCTACCGTCCTCTGAGTTACCCCCACGTGCAGAACCGAGGTCTCTCGCCTCTCCAGGGCGAGACTGCGCCACTCCACCGGGTCCACGAAGCCCCTGATGGGACAGAGCCCCGCACGCACACCTGTGCTGAGCTGTGGGGACGCAGACACGGTTCCCAGGCCCTCGGACCCTCCTGAACAGCCCCAGGCCTCACTGTGCAGGGGTGTGCCGTTGGGCGCAGCAGAGGGACGGTGGCTTTTGGGGTGAGCCTGTGTGTGGCTTAAGCCAGCTCATCTCTTCCTGACCGTGCGTCTTGGCTTCCTCGTCTGTGAAATGGGATGACTGTCACGTTGCAAGGAGACGGTGAGAATTCAGTGGGGTGACACTTGTAAACACGGCACCCACACAAAACGGCAGCCGCGGTGAACCAAAGAATCGAATCCTGAGCCCTCTGCAGGGCGGGGTGGTCTGCGGGCCAGACGCCCATCGGCAGAGACGGGGCGGGCTGCGGGCCAGACGCCCATCGGCAGAGACGGGCTGGAACTGAGACAGGCAGGAGCGGGGCTGGAGACGGTGGTCAGATAAAGTTTTAGTCTGACTGCACTCTGCACTATTTGGGACACCTAGGTGGAATAATTATTTGTCATTTATCTGAAATTCATATTTAGCTGGGCACCCTGTATTCTTATTTGCTGAATCTAGCAACTGTAGGTCTGGCGACAGTCTTCATTAAAACCGAAGGTTCAAGGCTCGTGTGCTGTTCCTTGGGCGCTAGGGACCTGGAGAGTGAGCAGGGGTGAGCTTTCCATCTGCTCCGCAGGTCCACCTGGGAGGGAAAGCATCCTTGTGCCTCCTCCAGACCATCTTCCCATCTCCTGAGAGGTTGGTTCTTGTTCTGACTAGCCCAAAGAGCTCATCAGCGAACCATTCATTCTGTCTGAATCTGTCTCTCCAGCCGGGTGTGGTGACACATGCCTGCAATCCCAAGCGATTCTGGAGGCTGAGGCAGGAGGATCAAAGGTTTAAGGCCAGCCTCAGCAACGAAGTGAGACCCTGTCTCAATGTAAAAAATAAAATGTGCTGAAGGTGTAGCTCAGTGGTAAAGCAGCCCTGGGTTAAATCCCTACCCTCTCAAAAAAAAAAAAAAAAAAAAAAAAAAAAAAAATCCCTCACGTTCATGTAACTATCTTTATTTGGTGAAGTGGATCATTTATCAGAGTCCCTGCTTCTCTTGCTTTCCCACGCCAATCAAATAATTTACCCTAACCCCCCATTTTTCATTTTTCCTGCTAGTCTTTGCCGATGTCCTCACCTTTGGGGTGTGTGTGTGTGTGTGTGTGTGTGTGTGTGTGTAAAGGAAGGAAATGTCCCCCTCACTATCTTAAGGGAAATATCTTAGGGCAGTGATTCTCAAGGTGTGGTCCCAGGGCCACCAGCACCAGGCCTGCCCGCAACCTTCTGGAAAAGTAAATGAAGGGAAAGGGGGGTGTGGTCCAGCCGGGAGCTGCCGCAAGTCTTCCAGGGCACGGCAAGCTCAGTTTGGGAATCTCTGGGTTAGGGAAACCACCTTGGACTAGGAAGCAGGGGAGCTGGGTCCTGGCTCCCGCCCTCCCCAGCGGGTGGAGCAGCCTCCTGTTTCCCGGGGGGGGGGGGGGGACGATGGTGGAACCCAGGACCCCAGAGTCTAGCCACCAATGAAGGTGGCCTGCCCCGATCCCTGGGTGTACGCAGTCCTCCAAGAAGAGCACCCTGAGGCTTCTGGTCGCGGCCGACAGGGCACTTCCCTGCCACCCAGCCTGTGGGTCCCCAGCCAAGAACAAAACGACACGTGCTGCCAGCCAGCCTTGTAAGGGAGGTGGCCCGGCGCCAGCCCCCGCTAATTGCTAATTTGCACTGAAACAGCAAACAAAGCCCCTCAAGTGAATGCCCTGATTATTTGGCTGGTTCTCCCCCCCAGACTCTGCTAGTCGCCACCCAGGGGGCCGTCCCCCAAGTCTGGAGCCTTCGCCCCAGGATGTCGGGAGGCTGCTTGGCCAGGGCTCGCCCGGCCCAGGGAAGGCGGCGTCTCTCCGCAACTAACTGGCTGGGGGAGGAGTGGCGGGGCTTCTCTTCTTTTTCTTTCCAATACTTATGCCTCACCAGGAAGACAAGGACACAAGGATTTTTCTCTCTTGAGAGCCAGAGGGTCACAGAGAAAGAGACCTTGGAAGAGCAAGAGCCTCAGCTCCCTCAGTGTGACCTTGACCCTCCACGCGCCCCTGGCCTCACGCAGACCCACCCGCCTCTGTGAAGTGGTCTGGGGGGGGGGTGCCCCCGTAGGCGAGACCCAGGCAGGCGTGGTGGGGAGGGGCGGGGGAGACACCCACAGGCCCAAGCGCTGAGCTGTTCTGTAGCATTTTCAGAAAAGTGGTGGGGGGAGGGTGTGGAGTGAAGTCACACTGTGTACCCGGCCCTCCAGCCACCCACCGCCTGTCCCCACTTGTCCCCTGCAGCTTCCCCAGGTCTGCAGAGTCCTGGTACCAGCTCTCCCAGGTCCCTGCATCGTCACACCATCAAGCCACCTTCCCAGCAAGGGTGGCTGCTCTCTCAGAGGAACGCCCTTCCAGGAGAATGGACGCCCCTGTGGCTTACCTGTCAGTCAAGGGGGACCCAGTGCCTGTCCGCTGCAGGCTCAGCGGGAACAGGAGAAAACCCACACCAACCCCACGGCCTGCGTGCCTGGACTGGGCCGAGCCCTGAGTGTGTGCGTTCCATTTGCACATCTCCAGCACGAGCACTGCAGGAGACCCTCGCTGGCCGAGATGAACGTGGTCCCCTGCATGTCACACGCACAGCCTGGGGTTGGCCACTGTATCCTGGAAACGCCTTGATCCTGAGAGTGACAGATCACCACCCCCAAGCTTCCACATGCCCCCTGTAAACAATTGTTTAAAAACGTGTTCTCCATTGACATGACTTGTGCATATTGCAGGAGGTCACGTGTGGTGTCTCCATACATATGTACATTGTGTAATGGTCGCCTGGGGCAAGTCTACCTTCTCAAACACGCCGTCTTTCTTTGTTGTGAAAACATTCAAAATCCTCTCTTCTAGCTCCTGTGTGACAGGACCTAGGACTGACCGCTCCCATCTGCAGCAACACAGTGCTGCCCACCAGACTGTCCCCCACCCCCGCCCTTCTCAGCCTCTGATAACCACTGCTGCCCTCTCCACTTCTGTGAGATCAACCTCATGAGATTCCATGCTTTAAACTCCTCCTTCTGCACCCCCATCTTCTCCCCATTCCCTTCCATTCCCAGGTAGTCCTTGATCTACTGTCATTACAGACTGTGTTGCATCTTCACAAATCTTCTATAAATGGAATCATATGGTGTGCATTCATTTATGCCTGGCTTCCTTCCCTCAGTGTAGTTATTTTGATTTTCTACATTTCTGAATGTATTCTACTATGTGGATTTATCATAGTTCATTTCTCCATTTCCCTATTGATGGACATTTGAATTGTTGCTATTTTTTACTATTAAAAAATAAAGCCGCTTTGGATGTTTGTGTGTAAATATGTGCACAGATACATATTTTCACCTATCTTGGGTAAACACCCAGGAGTAGAAGGTTATATGGGATGTCAGATAAGTGCTGAACTATAAAAAACTGCTACACTGTTTCCCTGAGCTCTTGCTTCACTTTACATTCCAACCATCAGCTTGTGAGAGTTTTGGTTGCTCCAAACCATGGCCAAAGCATAGTGACATCAGTCTTTTTTGATTTCAGACACACTGAGAGTTACGTGGCAATATTTCTTTGTGGTGTAATTTGCTTGCATAATAATTGATATATGTCAGACATCTTTTCACTTGCTTATTTACATCTAAACATCATCAACATTCTTGGGTGAAGCACCTCTTGCATTATTTTGACTATTAAAAAATTGGATTGCTTATTTTCTGAAGGAGCCCTAATTAGGAAGGGCTGTTGCAGCTAGCTGGAAGCCATAGGTTCCACCTGATATGCATGTGACGCACCTGTAGGCACCCGCAAAGCTGAAGGTATATAACCGGGTGAAAGCGGTCCGAGTTAGGAGAACGGAGAATTCAGTCAGTCGGGCAGTCACTCGGTCGGTCAGAAGAATCAGAGCGGCCAGAACGTAGGCAGAGCGGTTACAGAAGAGAACACCAGATGGAAGAAGTAATGACTGGTCAGAGTTAGGCCGAGGCTCCTGAGGAAGACAGAAGACAGAAGAAAGAAGAAGGAAGAAAGAAGAGAGAAGAAAGAAGCTCTAATCTTTCTCTAAGCTAAGCTCTATCTTTCTTTCTCTCTAAGCTAAGAAAATCTTTCTTTCCCTCTCTAAGCTCTCTCTAAGAAAGTAGAAGTAAAAGAAGTAAAAGCTTTTTCTCTGCCTCCGAGATTTCTTCCCGGGTTTCGGTACCAGGCAGCTTACAATTTTCTTATCATTGAGTCTTGAGATACCCTTCCCTCCCTCCCTCCTTTCCTTCCTCCTCCTTTCCTTCCTCCCCCTCCTCCCCTCCCTCCCTCCTTCCTCCCTTCCTTCCTTCCTTCCTTCCTTCCTTCCTTCCTCCCTCCTTCGTTCCTCTCTCACTTTTCTTCAGTACTAGGGATTGAACTCAGGGTGTGCTCTATCACTGAGCCACATCCCCAGCCCTTTTTATTTTCTATTTTGAGACAGTTGCTAAATCACTGAGGTTTGCCTTGAACTTGCAATCCTCCCACCATAGCCTCTTGAGTTGCTGGGATTATAAGCATGCACTAATGCACCCAGTTGAGATTTTTTTGTATGTTCTAAATGCCAGGCCTTTATCAGCTATATGCTTTGCAAAGCTGTTTTCCCCTTTGTGTGGTTTGCATTTTTATCTCTTTAACAGTGTCCTTTGAAAAGCAGGAGTTTTACATTCGGTGAAGATGAATTTACATTTTTCTCTTTTGTGGACTGTGCTTTTGGTGTCATATCTAAGAGTACTTTGCCCGACTGAAGGTTGCAAAGATTTTCTCCAATGGTTTCTTTTAAAGGCTTAGTGGATTTAACTGTTCCATTCAGATCTCTGACACACTTAGTTAATTATTGCATTTTATGCAGCACAGAGAACAAAGTTCATTTGGTTGTGCCAGGTCACCCAATTTTCCCAGTACCCTTTGTTGAGAAGCCTGCCTTGGCTTCATGGCATGGTCCTTGCGCCTTTGTTGAAAGTCAACTGACCATTTGTGTCTAGGAGTGTGCTTTATTTCTGGACACTTCTGTGTTCCATTGGTTTGTTTATTTGTAGTGCATTTGCACCAGCAATGTACCCATTTGATTAGTTTTCATTTATAATAAGTCCTGAAGTCAAATAGTGTAAAATCTTATGTTTTTTTTTCAAATTTGTTTTGGCATTTTAGTTCTTTTGCTTTTATATTCATATGAATTTTGGATTAACTTGGCCAATTTCTACAAAAGAGCTTTCTGGGAATAAATTAGGAGAGGGTTGACTCTATAAATCGGTTTGGTGAGAATTGATGTCTGAAAACTATGGTCTTCTGATCTGCAAACACAGTCTATGAATTTAAGAATGCAATAGGTCTCTTAATTTATTGAGCTTTTCCTTAATTTCTCTCAGCAATACTTACAGTTTACAGCATAACTTGTGCATTTTTGACAGACATATCTATCAAGATGATTTATATATTTGATGCATTATAAATGTTTCTTTTTATTTCAATTTCTTATTGTTAATAATTAACATTTCGAAACATAACTGGATTTTGTGTATTGATTTTCTACCTTGTAATCTTCCTAAACCCACTTATTAGTTCTAGTAACTTGTTTTGGTAGGTGCCATCAGAGTTTTGTACATAGAGGATCAATGTAATCTGTAAAAAAGAGTCTTATACTTTCCTTCCCCACCTGGGTTATTTTATTTCCTTTTCTTGTCTTATTGCACCAGCTATAATCTCTAGTAAAATGTTGAATAGAGGAGGTAAAAACACTCATTCTTTTCTTGGTCATGATCTTAGAGAAAAAGCATCAAAAATTTCATCACTAGTTATAATGTTAACTGTATATTTTAAAAATTATCTTTATCAGGTTAAGTTCTCACCTTCTGAATTTGCTGAGATTTTCAAAAACCAGAAGTGGATGTTAGATTTTGCAAAACATGCTTTTCTGAATTTATGATGATGATATGATTTTATTTATTCATTCTGTTAATAATTTGAATTACATGGATTAATTTTTTATGTTAAACCAACTTGCATTCCTAAGATAAACCCCATCTGGTAATGATTTATTATCTTTTAAATATGTTATTGGCTGTAAGTTTTTTAAAAAAATTATTTAAATATCTCTTTTAGTTGTAGGTGGACACAATACTTTTTATTTATTTACTTTTATGTGGTGCTGAGGATCGAACCCAGTGCCTCACGTGTACTAGGCAAGTGCTCTACCACTGAGCTATAACCCCAGCCCTGGTTCTAAAGTTTTAATAAAAAAAAATTTTGGGGGGGCATCTATATTTGTGAGGGGCATTGGTCATGGTTTCTTTTTCTTTGGTTACATTTGTTCTTAGGGTAATAATAGCTACAAAGGGTGAGATGTGGTCTATTCTCTCCTGTTCAGTTTTCTGGAAGATTATGTGTAGAATTTATATATATATATATATATATATATATATATATATATACATATATACACACACACACACACACACACATATATATATATATATATATACACATACATATCTATTTTTTTAAATCTTTGGTTTTTTTTAGTTGTAGGTGGACACAATACCTTTATTTTATTTATGTGCTACTGAGGATCGAACCCAGGGCCTCAAACTTGTGAAACAAGTGCTCCAGGATTGATATTATGTATTTCTTACATGTTTGGTAGAATTCACAAGTGAAGTCCCCAGGGCATGAAATTCACTTTGTGGAAAGTCTTTTAACTACTAATTAAATTTCTTTAATAGATACAGGACTATGTGGACTATTTCAATTTGAAAGAACTTTGGTCATTTGCATCTTTTAAGGATTTTTAAAAATTTAATCCAAATTGTTGAATTCATTGTATAAATTTGCTTATAATCTCTCATTTTCGGGCTGGGGTTGTGGCTCAGCAGTACAGCGCTCGCCTAGCATGTGCGTGGCCCCAGGTTCGATCCTCAGCACCACATAAAAATAAACGCATTGTGTGCAACTAAAGCAAATAAATATTTTAAAAATCTCTTATTTTCTTTTTACTAACTGTAGAATCTTTAGTAAAGTTACCTCCCTCATTCTGGATGTTGGTAATTCATGGTATTTATCTTTTTTGTCCTGATCAGTCCAGTGAGGAGTTGATCAATAATATTGAACTTCTCAAAGAACTAGAGTTTTGATCTACTATGTTTTCTCATAAATTCTTCCCTCTTTGATTCCATTCTGACTTTTATTATTTCATTTCTTCTTTTTAATTTGATTTTGTTTCTTATTTTTCTAGTTTTTTAGAAAAATGTACCAGTTATTTAATCAAGTTCTTGGTATGAAATTTAGGATGCCAAAATATGGACTACTTCATAAATTTGCCTGTCATCCTTGGGTGAGGCTATGCTAATGTTCTCTGTATTGTTCTAATTTTAGTATATGGCACTATTTTTCTACGTTTTCTTTTTAAAGGTAGAAGGTGAGATCATTGATTCCAGACTCTACTTCTTTTTAAATATAGATACTTTTTGTGCTATACATATCCCCCAGAGGCTGCTTTAGCTGCATTCTAAAACTTTCAATATAGTGTGGTTTCATTTAATTCAATTCAAAACATTTTAAATATCTCTTTTGATTTATTCTTTTACCTATGGATTTTTTTTTTTATCAGTGTGTTATTTAGTTTTCAAATATTTGTGGGCTTTCCAGATATTTTTTAAAATATAATTCTATTATAATCAGAGAATATTCTTTGTGTAATTTGAAAGAATTTGAACTTCTGGATACTTGATTTATGGCCAATATATGCACTATGTTGGAATTTTTTTTTTCTTCCAGTGCTGGGATTGAATCCAGAGCCTTGTGTATGCCAGGCAAGCATCGACCACTGAGCTGCTACATCCGCAGCTCTTGCTGAATGTTTTATGTGTGCTTTAAAATAATATGTGTTCTGCTGCTTTGAGTGTTTTTAAACTATCAATTGGCTTAAGTTGGTTGATGGTATAGTAAATAATTGCTATCCTTACTAATTTTCTATTGTTTCTGCCAGTTATTGAGATGGAGTATTGAAATTTGACTGTAACTGTGGATTTGCCTAAGTGTATTTTGAATTGTCAGTTTTTGCTTAATGTTTTGAAACTCTGATATTATACGTGTATAAATGCTTAGAATTTTTGTGTCCACTTTATTGACTCCTTTATCATTGTGAAGTAGCCTTCTTAGTCCCTGGTACTATTCTTTGCTGAAATCTACTCTGTCAGATGCTTGTATAGCCACACCAGCTTCCTTTGTTTAGGGCTTATTTCTCTTTTGTCCAGGGGCCTTTTCTTTTTTAAACATTTAGTTTGGGGAGGTTTGATGGTGATGGAGATGGTTCCTTTCAGCTTTTCTATGTTTGAAAAAAGACTTCTATTTTGCCTTTGTTTCTTGCACGTATTTTTGTAAAGCATAAATTCTAGGTTGACAGTGCTTTGTTTTCAGAACCTGGGCTACTGCTCCCTGTCTTATGCCCCACTCCTTTTCTGATTAGTGGTCTGCTAGTCATTTTGACCACATTTCCAGTATGGTCTGGTTGCTTTTAGTGTTTTGTCTTTACCTCTGGTGTAAGTCAATCAGTTTATGATATTCCTCAGTGTTGTTTTCTTCTAGTTTCCTTTGTTTGAATTGTGTTCAAGAAGTTTTACCAACTTTGGAAAATTCTGGCTATTTCCTGAAATACTTTTCCTTCCCATCCTTTCATGTTTTCCTTTTAATCTGTTTTCATGATTCTAGTCACATGTGTGTTAACTTTGGGGGAGTCTTTTTCTATCTTTGTGTCATTGTTGTTATATCATAAATTTCACTAGTCACTTCTTTTGCAATATCAAATCTGTCGTTAATACCATCCAGTGTTTTTTTTTTTTTTTTTTTTTTTTTTTTTGGTACCAGGGATTGAACTCAGGGGCACTCGACCACTGGGCCACATCCCCAGCCCTTTTTTGTATTTTATTAGAGACAGGGTCTCCCTGAGTTGCTAAGTGCCTCGCCATTGCTGAGGCTGGCTTTGAACTCATAATCCTCCTGCCTCAGCCTCCCAAGTGCTGGGATTACAGGCATGCGCCACCACGCCCGGCTCCAGTGTATTTTTTTAATCTCAGACATTGTGGTTTCATCTCTAAAAGTTTGATTTTAAGTATCATTTGTGTTGCCTTTTAATATGTAAATCATTCATCTAGATCTTTGAGCAGGTGGAATATGGTTATAACCATAGCCTTGACATCCCTGTCTACTAATTCTGACATCTATGTCATTTCTGGGTCTGTTTCTATTGATTGATGTTTCTCTTTCATGTGTTATATTTTCATGTTGCTTTGCCTGCCTAGTGATTTTTTATTTGGTTCCAGGCATTGTGTATTTGACCTTGCTGGATACTGGATATTTTGGTACGCTCATAAGTCATCATGAGTTTTCTTTTGGGATATAGGTAAGTTACTTGAAAACAATTAAATTCTTTTGAGTACTTTTAAAAGTTTTGTTAGGTGGAAGCAGAACATCACTTAGTCTAGGGAAGATCCCCCTCCCCTTGAGCATTTACCCCATTTGCACAAATAATTAGGCTTTGCATTATAGCCAATAGGAAGAGGATCTGTTCCTGGACGTGCATGAGCCCCAGAACTTTTACCGTCTCCCAGTTTCTGAGATTCCTTCCCAAGTCTCAGTTACTGCATTCCCCACACTTTCTTGTGTTTCCCTTGTCTATTCAGGAGTTTTGGCTGCTTTAGCCTCCTTGAGCCCTCAGCTTAATCATTCCCACTCAGAGAGATCACTGTGTTCCACCTGGGCTACTGCTTCCCCTGACACTTCCAAGAACATCTTTCAAGGCTGAGTTTGGTAGATAGGAAAATGACCCCCCTAAAGATTCCCCTATTCCAAGTCTAAAAGACTATGAATATGTTATACTACTTGGCAACCAGAATTCAGACTGTATGTGGAAGTAATGCTGCTACTTGGTTGACCTAAGAGAAAGAGAGAGAGAGAGAGAGAGAGAGAGAGAGAGAGAGAGATCATCTTGGATCATCTGAGAGGACCCCTGTAATCACAAGGACTATTGAAGGTTAAAGAGGAAGGCAGCAGTGGTAGAACCAAGAGAGATGACAGTAAGAGAAGGACTTGGCCCCAATCCAAGGACCACGAACCAAGAAGTATGGGCACTCTGCAGAAGCTGGGGAGGCAAGGAAAGAATCTGTGGCATCTAGAGGGAACTGTAGTCTTGCCACCACCTTGGTTCTATCCCATGAAACCCATCCTGGACATTTAGCTTCCAGAATTGTCAGACACTCAATTTGTGTTGTTTTTGCTGCTAATATTGTAGCAATTTGTTACAGCAGCAACAGGAAACAACGATGCAGATTTGGCACCCTGAGTGAAGTGCTGTCCTAACAAATACTGAAATGTGTGGAAGTGGCTTTGGACAAGAGGCACAGTTTAGAAGCATTTTGAGATTCTCAGGAAAGGTCCAAGTTGCCCTGAACCACCTGTTAGTAGAAGTACAGACCTGAACAAGTCCGAGGTAGGTCCTCAGGGTCAAGCAAGGGGCATGGCAGAGAAACCTGCGGCGTCTTGGAGAACACCCTCGCTCCTCACCATCAGCTGCTAGCTGAGCTGTGGATCTAGAAGGCGCTGCTGCCGAGGGCTCAGAGGAAACTGGAGCATGCTGTCAGTGACCCGAGTGAGAGGAGGCCTGGGACGGAGGCAGAAGGCTTCGTGGGCTCGTGACCCGCTTTAATGGAAAAGCAGAACTTGTCAGCTCTGAAGGTGGAAATTGAGCTGAGGAGGTTTCTAAACAAAGAGTGGAAGGTCTGAGTATCTCTCAAAATACACCCTGCTACCCCTCCCCAAGTGACCCCTGCAGCCATGCCACCAAGGCCACCTCTATTTTCCTCCTCTGACCCCAGACTTGCCCATCCTAGAGCTTTGTCAACGGAGGCCACAGCTCGTATTCTTTGAGGCTTCTTTTGTGCACGTCATATTTTTGGAGATTCTTTGTGCCCGGTGGGTCTATTGGAAGTTCATTTTTTTTTTTTTAATTACTGAGTAGTAAATCATTGCATGAATACCACAGATTGTTTACCTGGTTTTCCATTAATGGACGGTTTCCAGCTTTGGCTATTATGAATAAAGCTATAAATATTCGTCAGTGTACGTTTTCGTTTTTATTATATTATGTTACAGTTATAGCGTTCATTGGGAAAGAATGGGGCCTTGAGGGCTGAAAGACAGACCAACGTGCAGATTCTGATGACAAAGAGAACCTTGAACGCTGAACTTTGCCACGCCTCCCTCGTCGGGTAGAAGCAGTGGTCCGGTCCCCCATCTCAGGAGGCTGGCCTGCTGTGGCCTGAAACTGCAGCGAGCCTTCCTGGGGTGGTGGCACTCAGGGTCCTGCTGCCTATGGAACCGTAACTCCCCATCCCCCAGCCCCGCAACCCCACCCTTCTCTGTGGTTTTGACTCCTCCGCGGTCCTCACTCGAGTGGAATCAAACAGCGCTTCCCTTGTCGTGCCTGGCTCATCTCTCTTAGCATAATGTCCCCAACGTTCGTCCAGGTCTAGTACACATCACAGTTTCCTTCTCTTCTGATGCTGAACGAACGGTATTCTGTTGTTCGGATCTGCTACATTTTTTGAATCCACTCATTTTCCCACGGGCACCCGAGTTGCTTCCTTGTTTCAGCATCAGCGATGGTGCCCGAAGCTCTCTCTAAGGCCTGCTTTGAATTCTTCTGAGAATAGACTCGAAGCGGAATTGCGGAATCCCGCGATGGTTCTGCCCCTCACTTTCTGAGGAACAGCCACAGGGTTCTCCGTGACAGCTGCCCCATTTTCCACACCCACCAACGCTGCACAAGGTCCCATCGTCCACCGCCTCCTTCTTTCTTCCAGTTGGTCTGATAGCAGTCACTCCAGGGAGCTCATGGCCACATTTCATGGAGATCTGATTTGCTTTCCCAGGGAATACTGGGGGAGCCCTTTCTCGTGTGCTGACTATCTGTCCATCTCCTCTGGAGAAATGTCTGTTCAATCCTTTGCCCAGCTTTGAAGAGGGTTTCCTTATTGTCCTTGAGTTTTAGGAGTCTGTGTTCTAGATGTCGATTCCTCACTCACACTGTGACTGGAAACACTCTCTCCCGTCCTGCGTGCTGCTGCCCTTTTACTCTGTGCACAGCGACTTCTCTTTTCCTCGTGCTGGGGATTGAACCCAGGAGTGAGCGGCCCCTGAGCTACAGCCTCCACTCCTTACTTTTTTAAATGTTGAGCCAGGGTCTCTGTGTTCGTCAGCTAGTCATCGTAACCAAAATACCCGACAAAGGGCACCCGGAGGAGCAAAGGTTCGGGTTGACTGGTGGTGTCAGAGGTTTCAGTTCACGGTCAGCCGGCTCCGCTGCTCTGGGCCCGAGATGAGGCAGAGTATCATGGAGGAAGGGCATGGTGCGGGAAAGCTGCTGGGCTCAGGGCAGAGGGAAGAGGGGCGGAGACAGACGGACAGAGGGGCGGGGCCAGGGCACACCCCCGTGACCTACTTCCTCCAACCAGGCCCCACCTGCTCAGTTCCCACCTCTTCCTGGTAGTGCATTCAACTTATTAATCCATCAAGTGGATTAATCCACTGGTGAGCTTCCGTCCTCTTGATCCAGACACTTCCCAGGAGCCCACCCTGGACATTGCCGCACCGGGACCAAGTCTCCGATGCATAAGGGCCTGGGAACATTCCAGATCCAAACCACAGAAGTCTCACTACCTCGCCCAGACTGGCCTTCACCCTGCCATCCTCCTGCCTCAGCCTCCCAAGTAGCTGGGATTACAGGTGTGCACCACTAGGCCTGGCCTGACGTCTTTTGATGCACAACATTAAAATTTTTTTCATAAGGTTCAATTTGTCTTATTTTCAAATGCCAAAGCATTTAAATGGTGAAATATGAAAGCAGACATAAAGGATCTTTGAATATGACCAAGTTTGGTCGGCGCCAGTAGGTAACTGCTTGCACCTGCAGAGCGCTGTCACGGAAAGGCAAGCCAAACCCACTTCCTGTGTCTGTTACTTACACAACTGCTAAGGCCATGAAAACGCACGAGGGAGGAGAGCGCAGCAGCTCCAGCTCTGGGCCACAGATTTACTCTCTGGGATGTCAACGCACTGGGCAGCACCGACAGGAGTAAGTCAGAACCTCTTTCAATGGTACCCTCAAAAGAACTTGATTTTTGAAGCCATTAAAATGTCTGAACATCCTTTCCTTCCTATAGTTTCACTAGAATTTTGAATTATTATTTTTAAATGGTACATACCGATGGGGCATAAGGTGGTGTTTTGATGCATCTATACGGGGTGTGAAGATCAGGTCAGGGCAACAGCATCTGCTTCTTGAACATTCATCACTTCCTCGTGTGGGGAAGCTTGCCCTCCCCTCTCCCAGGGTTCTAGAAGCCCACAGTGAATTGTGAACTGAAGTCACAGTGGTCTGCTGCAGACACGGGACCCTGTCTGTCCTGTCGAGCTGTCTTTTGGCACCCGGCCTCCCTGGGTCCTTCCTGCCCCTGAGTTCCTCTGTTGCCTGTGCCTCCAGCGTCACAACTGAAGCCATTGCCGATTCCAGTGTCGTGACGTTCTGGCCTACTCACGCTGGGAGGGAGGAACTTGAGTTTGGAAACTCAAGTTTGAAAATCACCCCAAGAGTCAGACAAATCCCAGTCCTTGCAGGGGGGTGAGCCCAGCGGGCCTCTGCTGCATGGGCAGGCCGGCTGGACCCTGCCCGAGCGCCACTGCCTGCAGCCTGCCAGCCCTCAGGGTGAGGGAGAGGGAGGCCACAGGAGCAGCGGCTTTTAACAGGCAAACGCAGCAGCTTCAGAGAAGTGGCTGGTGAGGGCCACGAAGTCCCTCTGACGGGTAACTGCAGGAGCCCTAATTAAGGAGATAGCTAAGATTGCGGTTAGCTGTGAGCCATAAAGATGTTCAGCATTACCACCTCCCATGGTCTCGCGAGACTTGGCCTGGGACATTGCGGATCAGGTCGGCGTCATTTGCATAATCTCCCGAGACTTGCCCCAGAGGATTGTGGATGGGGTCGGAGCCATTGGTGGTGGTTGCAGGAGTGTGGATGGTGCTGGAGTTACTGTTGGAGCCGGAGAGAGAAGCTAGCAGAATAAAGAGCCTGTTCGTTTCCAGTCTGCCTCTGAACTTATTCCCGCGGCATCGCTGCTCCAAGCGGCCATCGCTTCAGGCAGTGACAGGTGACTACCTTTAAGCCTCCTGTTCCCCCTTCCTCTTGTTTGGGCAAGTGGACGAGAAAGCCTTGCGCTCAGTGTGTTGGCACTGGCAGGGACCCAAACCACGCAGCCCCTCCCTACCCGTGCTGCCTGGGACCCCATCGGCCCACCGAGACCCCCGGCCTGCTCTCAAGCCACCGTGGACCCGTACAGGAGACCTGTGCTTGCTCTCCCTGGAGACCCCCGTCACATACGCAATGATCCCATTCACACCTTGGGACACTTAGGGGACTTTGCAGCCTGGACATCTGAACTCAGGCGAACACTTCTGTGCACGTGTGCTTGCACACGTATTCATTTTGCCAACCGACTCTGCCCTCAACCAGGCTGTGCCCAGGGCTTCCCGGAGCAGGCGTATTCCTCAGGACACGGTGACACCAGGGGAGGGTGCTCGGGAGGGGCCGCATCTTCTCAGGGCTCCCGAGACGTACTGGTGGATTCTCCTCAGGACGCTGAGCAGGATGGCAGGAGAGTCAGGCAGGAGACTGGGCTCTCCCGACCGGCTGCCACAGGAGCTCGTGGCCCCGGACCAGAGATGCTCTGGGGAGCTTGTCACCATGCCTCGCAGGAGCTGACGTTTCTGACGGCTGGCTGTGAGGACGCCTCGAGACAGTGCAGCCCCTGGGACCTTAAGGAGCCTCCCATGTCATCTTGGCTGGGCTGACTGGCACCGGGCTCGGGCTCTCCCATCCTCCCTGGTGCAGGCTCTCCCAACCTCCCTGGCACAGGCTCTCCCAACCTCCCTGGTGCAGGCTCTCCCATCCTCCCTCGCGCAGGCTCTCCCATCCTCCCTGGCGCAGGCTCTCCCAACCTCCCTGGCACAGGCTCTCCCGTCCTCCCTGGTGCAGGCTCTCCCATCCTCCCTGGTGCAGGCTCTCCCAACCTCCTCCCAACCTCCCTGGCACAGGCTGGCGCAGGCTCTCCTCCCTCATCCTCCCCTCGCAGGCTCTCCCATCCTCCCCTGGCGCGGGCTCTCCCAACCTCCCTGGCGCGGGCTCTCCCAACCTCCCTGGCACGGGCTCATCTGGCCTCCTTGGCGCAGGCTCTCCCCCTGGTGCAGGCCTCCTTGGCGCAGGCTCTCCCCTGGCCTCCCTCCTTGGCGCAGGCTCTCCCATCCTCCCTCGCCTCCCTGCAGGCTCTCCCATCCTCCCTGGTGCAGGCTCTCCCAACCTCCCTGGCGCAGGCTCTCCCATCCTCCCTCGCGCGGCTCTCCCAACCTCCCTGGCAGGCGGCAGGCTCCTCCCTGGCGCAGGCTCTCCCAACCTCCTTGGCACGGGCTCATCTGGCCTCCTTGGCGCAGGCTCTCCCGGCCTCCCGGCCTCCCTGGCGCAGGCTCTCCCGGCCTCCCCCTGGCGCAGGCTCTCCCATCCTCCCTCGCGCAGGCTCTCCCATCCTCCCTGGTGCAGGCTCTCCCAACCTCCCTGGCACAGGCTCTCCCAACCTCCCTGGCGCAGGCTCTCCCATCCTCCCTCGCGCAGGCTCTCCCATCCTCCCTCGCGCAGGCTCTCCCAACCTCCCTGGCACAGGCTCTCCCGTCCTCCCTGGTGCAGGCTCTCCCATCCTCCCTGGTGCAGGCTCTCCCAACCCCTGGCACGGGCTCATCTGGCCTCCCTGGCACGGGCTCATCTGGCCTCCTTGGCGCAGGCTCTCCCGGCCTCCCTGGCGCAGGCTCTCCTCTCCCGGCCTCCCTGGCGCAGGCTCTCCCATCCTCCCTCGCGCAGGCTCTCCCATCCTCCCTGGCGCAGGCTCTCCCAACCTCCCTGGCACAGGCTCTCCCAACCTCCCTGGCGCAGGCTCTCCCCTCCTCCCTGGCGCAGGCTCTCCCATCCTCCCTGGCGCAGGCTCTCCCAACCTCCCTGGCACAGGCTCTCCCTCCTCCCTGGTGCAGGCTCTCCCATCCTCCCTGCAGGCTCTCCCATCCTCCATGGTGCAGGCTCTCCCAACCTCCCTGGCGCAGGCTCTCCCATCCTCCCTCCCTCGCGCAGGCTCTCCCAACCTCCCTGGCACAGGCTCTCCCAACCTCCCTGGCGCAGGCTCTCCCATCCTCCCTGGCGCAGGCTCTCCCATCCTCCCAACCTCCCTGGCGCAGGCTCTCCCAACCTCCCTGGCACAGGCTCTCCCGTCCTCCCTGGTGCAGGCTCTCCCATCCTCCCTGGTGCAGGCTCTCTCCTCCCTCGCGCGGCTCCCCAACCTCCCTGGCACAGGCTCTCCCAACCTCCCTGGCGGCGCAGGCTCTCCCAACCTCCCTGGCGCGGGCTCTCCCAACCTCCCTGGCACGGGCTCCCTCATCTCTCCTCCTTGGCGCAGGCTCTCCCCTGGCGCGGCTCCCCAACCTCCCTCCTTGGCGCAGGCTCTCCCGGCCTCCCTGGCGCAGGCTCTCCCATCCTCCCTCGCGCAGGCTCTCCCATCCTCCCTGGTGCAGGCTCTCCCAACCTCCCTGGCACAGGCTCTCCCAACCTCCCTGGCGCAGGCTCTCCCATCCTCCCTCGCGCAGGCTCTCCCATCCTCCCTCGCGCAGGCTCTCCCAACCTCCCTGGCACAGGCTCTCCCGTCCTCCCTGGTGCAGGCTCTCCCATCCTCCCTGGTACAGGCTCTCCCAACCTCCCTGGCACGGGCTCATCTGGCCTCCTTGGCGCAGGCTCTCCCGGCCTCCTTGGCGCAGGCTCTCCCGGCCTCCCTGGCGCAGGCTCTCCCGGCCTCCACCCTGGCGCAGGCTCTCCCATCCTCCCTCGCGCAGGCTCTCCCATCCTCCCTGGTGCAGGCTCTCCCAACCTCCCTGGCACAGGCTCTCCCAACCTCCCTGGCGCAGGCTCTCCCATCCTCCCTGGCGCAGGCTCTCCCATCCTCCCTCGCGCAGGCTCTCCCAACCTCCCTGGCACAGGCTCTCCCGTCCTCCCTGGTGCAGGCTCTCCCATCCTCCCTGGTGCAGGCTCTCCCAACCTCCCTGGCGCAGGCTCTCCCATCCTCCCTCGCGCGGGCTCTCCCAACCTCCCTGGCACAGGCTCTCCCAACCTCCCTGGCGCAGGCTCTCCCGGCCTCCCTGGCGCAGGCTCTCCCATCCTCCCTGGCGCAGGCTCTCCCAACCTCCCTGGCACAGGCTCTCCCGTCCTCCCTGGTGCAGGCTCTCCCATCCTCCCTGGCACAGGCTCTCCCAACCTCCCTGGCACAGGCTCTCCCAACCTCCCTCGCGCAGGCTCTCCCAACCTCCCTGGCGCAGGCTCTCCCATCCTCCCTGGTGCAGGCTCTCCCATCCTCCCTGGTGCAGGCTCTCCCAACCTCCCTGGCGCAGGCTCTCCCAACCTCCCTGGCGCGGGCTCTCCCAACCTCCCTGGCACGGGCTCATCTGGCCTCCTTGGCGCAGGCTCTCCCGGCCTCCTTGGCGCAGGCTCTCCCGGCCTCCCTGGCGCAGGCTCTCGCGGCCTCCCTGGCGCAGGCTCTCCCATCCTCCCTCGCGCAGGCTCTCCCATCCTCCCTGGCGCAGGCTCTCCCAACCTCCCTGGCACAGGCTCTCCCAACCTCCCTGGCGCAGGCTCTCCCATCCTCCCTGCGCAGGCTCTCCCATCCTCCCTCGCGCAGGCTCTCCCAACCTCCCTGGCACAGGCTCTCCCGTCCTCCCTGGTGCAGGCTCTCCCATCCTCCCCGGTGCAGGCTCTCCCAACCTCCCTGGCACGGGCTCATCTGGCCTCCTTGGCGCAGGCTCTCCCAACCTCCCTGGCGCAGGCTCTCCCAACCTCCCTCGCGCGGGCTCATCCGGCCTCCTTGGCGAAGGCTCTCCCGGCCTCCCTGGTGCAGGCTCTCCCATCCTCCCTGGCGCAGGCTCTCCCAACCTCCCTGGCGCAGGCTCTCCCATCCTTCCTGGCGCAGGCTCTCCCATCCTCCCTCGCGCGGGCTCTCCCAACCTCCCTGGCGCGGGCTCTCCCAACCTCCCTGGCACGGGCTCATCCGGCCTCCTTGGCGCAGGCTCTCCCGGCCTCCCTGGTGCAGGCTCTCCCGGCCTTCTTGGCACAGGCTCTCCCAACCTCCCTGGCGCAGGCTCTCCCAACCTCCCTGGCGCAGGCTCTCCCGGCCTCCCTGGCGCAGGCTCTCCCGGCCTCCCTGGCGCAGGCTTTCCCAACCTCCCTGGCACAGGCTTTCTCAACCTCCCTGGCGCAGGCTCTCCCAACCTCCCTGGCGCAGGGTCTCCTGGCCTCCCTGTCTCGCCCTCAGGCATTTTCCCAACAGCCTTTGCAGTGTCCGTGTGTCTGCTCCCCGAGGACCTGGACTGGTGCAGGAGGAGAGGACAGAGCAGTTCACTGGTCAGCAGTGCTGAGGCCCAGTCCCAGCATGGGCAGGAGGCCTGTCCCCTCCCAAGCTCAGTGGCTGGGCCTGAGGAAGGGACATGGGGACACACTCCATGACTCACCTCGTGGAAGGGAAGTGAAGCCCCACGCACACGTGGCCACGGCCGCCTTCCAAGCTGTGCAGGAAGGTTGGCTTCGAGGGCTCATTCAGAGGTGGAGGCGGTGACCAGGGCCTGGGACCCAGGATGTGCTCTCAGGGCACATCCTGATGGGAGCCTTGGGGACATGGAGATCCAGGATCGACTCTGGACCAGACTTTAGTGACTACCAGAAATGAGGGCCAAGCCCTGCCCCAAGGGCCTCATATGCGTGACTCAAGGACACAGGCCTCGGCCAGTGGCCAGTGGCTCAGAGCCTCAACTGACCAGGGCGGGGATCCTGGCCTTGTCTGGGAGGACAGTTGCCCAGCTCTGAGATGGGCCTGCCCCTGGGGTCCGGGGTGCGTGACCAGGCTCACGGAATCTGCGCCAAAGCAGGGCAGGCCCATATGCGGGCTCCGGTTCCAGTCCTCTGGCTCTGACTCGCTGTGGCTCCTGACTGGTCATTCTCTGAGGCTCAGCTTTTATGTAATTTATTTTTTATTTATAGCAGCACGATGAGATATATGCCAGGGTCGGGTCAGGGCGGGCAGCACTGCCCTTGCCTCCGGCGCCCTGCATGCCTCCCGGCGAGACTTTGCAAACCTCGTCCGACTGTTTCTAAATACACTTGGCATTACCGCCGATTCCAGTCACCCAACTGCATAACAGGACATCAGAACGCATCCCTCCTGGTTGTGATCCTGGAGCCACTGACGAGTCTCTCCTGTCCCTCTCTCTTGTCGCCCCTCAGTCTCTGGTGACACTTTTCATTCTCGACTCCCAGAGCAGTGACAAGACTCCCCGCGGCTGAGTCAGGGGCCTGGCCATCAGCACCCAGCTCTCCCGTCCCGGGCTGGCTGCTCTCGACGGCGTGCCGAGGTGCAGCTTTTCCACTGGTGGCGCGAGGTGGCAGGAGCAGCCGGCTTGCTGCCCATCTGCGCTGGCCAACTTCTGATACTGAAGAAGTCTGGGTGACCTCAGCGTGAGGGAGGAAGGCCGTGGATGCAGGGGCACCACTGCACCTGCTTTCCTCCTCCCACTTGGTGACAGATGGGACGGGGGTCACTAGTTGGCAGACTGAAGCCAATAGTCAGAAGGTGGCAGCGTGAGCTGGGCCATGTCCTGTGCCAGGAGCCACAGCCCTGTGCCATAACCCTCCCTGCAGCCCCCAGGACAGACACTCACACTGTCCCCGTGTCACCATGAGGAAACCGAGGCACGGGGAGGAAGTGACAGGCCCACGTGCACAGCTCCCTTTGGGGAATCCCCCGGCTGGAGGCACCAGCGATGTGGAGTTTCCTTCCAGGGACTTCAGGCCTCCGTGGGACTGAGGGGGCTGTGAAGGGCCCCCGACACTGCGGAGGACAATTCCTTCCTCCCTTTAATGTTCTTACTCCACAATGTTCGAACACACCCAGAAGCACTGGGAGCAGCCCGGCCGTGCCTGCCCCGGCCAGAGCTCTCGAATGTCAACGCACTGTGCTATTTGCTCAGACAGTGGGTCTCACCTCACTGACCTCTCTGTGCTGCCCCAGGGAAAACTGTCGTCTGGAGAAGAGGGTGACGCCCGGGGCGTCTTCCTACTGCCTGGCGGGCGCGGAGATCCCGAGTGGACCGGCATGGTGCTCATGGGTTTCGGATGTGACAAGTTCTGTGCTGGAGTTGCTTCTGGGCATCTCTGTGTCCTCACCGCGTGTGCACAACAGCCCTGGCTAATTCATTCTAACTGCCCACACCATTCGGTGACGCCAGCTGCCACCACCCGTCTCTCCATCTCCCACTGAGGGACGCGGGCGTGGCTTTCGGGGCTCCGACGCTGGGCGTGATGCTGCGGTGAACGTCTCTGTGTTTTCTGCGGGACGATTCCTTGCGCATGTAGACCTGGGAGTGCGGCTACTGGGTCACCGAGGACCCCTCCACCCGCTCCTCCCTGTCCTTTCCTTCTCAGCACACAGAACTATCCAAAATTCTCAGCTTGGGACACATTGTCATTCTTGGTCCCTACATGGGCCACTTGTTTGTTTGTTTATTGAATCGACGGATCTATGTACCCGTCTGTCCGTCCACCATGGTCTGAATAGGTCCTCTGAAGTTGAAGTATTGAGACCTAACCTCTGGTGTGCTGGGTTTAGAGGGTGACTGGTGGCGCATGACTGTCACGAGGGCCTTATGAATGATGCTAGGACCTTTATGAAAGGCTGTGAGGTACAGGGCGTTGTCCTCTGATCTCTCCTACCACGTGAAGGCTCAGGGTTTGTTCCTGTTGCCCTTCTGCCTTTGCCATGTGAGGACACAGAAACCAGGCACCATTTTGGAACGGGGGAGCAGGCCCTCACCCAATGCCCAACCTTGATCTTGGACTTCCCTCCTTCAGAACTGTGGAAATAAATCTCTCTGATTTATTCATTACCACCCTCAGGTATTTTGTTACAGCAGCACAGACCAAGACACTGGCATCTAACCTTCTGTAGGAGCCCTAATTAAGGAGATAGCTAAGATTGCAGTTAGCTGCAGGAGCCCTGTTTGGGGAGATGGCTTAAATTGCGGTTGACTATGGGCCATAAGGATTTGGGCATTATCGCCTTCCGTAGTCTCACGGGACTTGGCCCTGGGATCTCGAGTGACTTGCCGAGATTGCTGACCGGGTCAGCGCCATTTTGGTGGTGTGTGTGGCGCGTGTTAGTCGTTGTTAGAACCAGAGAGAAAAGTTATCAGAATAAAAAGCTGTTTGTCTCCAGTTTGCCTCTGAACTTCTTCCCGCGGCTCCGTTGCTCCAAGCGGCCATCGCTTCAGGCGACAACAGTTAGCGGTGAGTCATAAAGATGTTCAAGCATTACCACCTTGCATGGTCTCGCGAGACTTGGGGAGATTGTGGATTGGGTCGGTGCCATTTGCATGGTCTCGAGAGACTTGGCCCGGGGATTGTGGATTGGGTTGGTGCCATTTTGTGTGGTGGTTGCAGGAGTGTGGATGGTGTTGGAGTTGTTGTTGGAGCCAGAGAGAGAAGCTAGCAGAATAAAGAGCCTGTTCGTTTCCAGTCTGCCTCTGAACTTATTCCCGCGGTGTCATTGCTCCAAGCGGCAATGACAGGTGGTATCCCGTATGGGGAGTTGGGAATTGGCAGGTAAGAACTGAGAAATCTTGAAAGATGGGTGCGAAAATAACAAAAGGCCGAGTAATAAAAGCCTTTTTTGACATCACTGACTCAGTTTATAGTGAGGAAGAAAGTGATCAAGAAAGCATAGCCTGCGCTGAGTCAGATAAGACCAGTAAGGATAATATTGGTGTGAACTCAAAAATAACAAAAATAAGAGCTGCTAAAGCTATCAGAGATTTATTAGAAATAGCCGAGGAATACGTGCTCTCAATAGAATCTGAAACTCAGGATGTTACTACCAGTAAAAGTGATAGTAGTAAGAAGGAGCCAAACCATGAAAATACGGTCTCCTCCACTAAACCAGTTAGGAATTATGAAACTAGTAGTGAAGAGGAATCAAAAGGTGATTCTGGGAGCACAGTCTCCAGTAAAAAGAACAAAAAGAAATTAAAAAAGAAAAAGGACAGTCAATTAGAGGAAGCACTTGTGTCCTCTACTCCCCCATGGGTGGAATCCATTACAGAAAATATGAAGGGTATTACTAGGCATTTGCATACCATAGAAACAGAAATAAAAAGTCTTTCTGATCGCTTATGCACTCTCGAGGGTAACTCACAGATACATTGGGAACTGCTAGTATTTGAAAGTGAAAATGGACAGAGGGTCCACCAGTCAGTAGATTTCAAAACAATAAAAAACCTCAAAGAGGCAATAATGACTTATGGGCCCCAAGCTCCTTTCACGTGGAGTATGCTGGAGTCCCTTAACACCTTTAGCTTAACCCCCTCAGACTGGAAAAGTCTATGTGAAGCAGCATTAAGTGGGGGGCAATACTTGGTTTGGCGATCGCAATTCCAAGAACTTTGTATAGAAATGGCTAAAAGAAACGCAGCTTCAGGGTTTGGAGTCCATAATATAGAAATGCTCACAGGAGAAGGGCAGTTCGCAGACTTACAGGCTCAAAAATATTATGACTCAGGTGTATATGCTCAGATAAATGCAGCTGCCTTAAAGGCATGGAAAACTTTACAAGGTCCTGGGGATCTACAAGGTAGCTTGTCAAAAGTGATTCAAGGACCTAATGAGCCATATGCTGACTTTGCTGATCAACTTTTGAGAACTACAGGTAGAGCGTTTGGAGATGTTGATCAAGCTATGCCATTAGTTGTTCAATTAGCATACGAAAATGCTAATAAATACTGCCAGGAAGCCATCAGGCCATGGAGAAATAAAAAGGATCTTTCCATATATATACAACTATGTAAAGATATAAATGACGCCTTTGTCACAGGAAATGTGATTGCAGTTGCAATGAGAGGCGCTTCCCCTCAAAATTTCACAAGGGCTCAACCTAGACATTATAATCAATCAGGATATTCCAGGCAAAATTATCATAATCAATCAGGCTATTCTGGGCAAAATCCCCAAAGAGAAATAAGACCAAGCTCATACCGTGCCCCAGGCCGCTGCCCAAGGTGTAAAAAGGGAAATCATTGGGCCAATAAATGCCATTTTTTGACATCTATGGAAATCATTTGTCCAGGAATTCAAAAAACAGGGCACGGGGCCCACAAATGTACGAGGCATTGGAGGAGGAGTATCCTCAAACATCCACTCAGATGCTTCCCCGACACAATCCCTGCTACCCATCCATTCCCTCGCCAGAGGAACAGGAGGAAATGCAGGATTAGACCTCTGTTCCACCTCCCAAATATTGTTAAAACCTGAAATGGGGGTTCAACTGATTCCCACAGGGGTCAGGGAACCTCTTCCCTCAAGGACTGTTGGACTTATTCTCGGGTGAAGTCTTAAAAGCTTATTAGGTTTGCAAGTGACCCCAGGTGTAATAAACTCAGACTACAAAGGGGAAATAAAAATAATGCTTAGCTCACCCCAAAGTATAAGTTCGGTTAATCAAGGAGATAGAATTGCTCAGCTGCTTCTCCTTCCAAATTTACATAATTCATTTAAAATGAGTATGCCTCAAAAAAGGAACAATACAAGATTTTGTTCCATTGACTCAAGACCCATGGCTTGCTGGGTTCAGGATTCTTCAAGGAGGCCTATGTTTAAAATAAAACTCCAAGGAATAGAGATGGAGGGACTGATAGATACTGGAGCTGACTCTTCCATCATTAATCTACGGCAATGGCCCAAGCACTGGCCTCTGCAAAAAGCTTCAACCAATTTAAGAGGCTTGGGATATAATAACCTCCCAGAAAAAAGTGCAGTAATTTTAAAATGGGAGGATGATGAAGGGCATAAAGGAACGTTTCAGCCTTATGTTTTACCTAACCTACCGGTTACTTTATGGGGAAGAGATATTTTGCAACAAATGGGAGTACACCTTGCAACCAAGCCTGTAGGTGTTAAAGGTGAAAATCTACAGGGTAATCTTAACCCTAAAAGAAATCATTATCAAAAAGTACAGGGTAATCTTAACCCTATAAGAAACCATTATCAAAAGGTACAGGGTAATCTTAACCCTAAAAGAAATCATTGTCATAAAGGAAAAAGATATTTTTTTTCGGAGCCACTGAGAAAATAATTTTGAAAAATACCATGGCTTTCTGATAAGCCAGTGTGGGTCCCTCAGTGGCCCCTATCTAAAGAGAAATTACAAGTGGCCCACCTACTAGTTCAGGAGCAACTAGAAGCAGGACATATAGAACCTTCCACCTCTCCCTGGAATTCCCCCATATTTGTGATCAAGAAAAAATCAGGAAAATGGCGATTGTTACATGATCTTAGAGAAATTAATAAAACCATGCAAATCATGGGCCCTACTCAACCTGGACTTCCTAATCCTATAGCTATTCCAAAAAAATTCCATCTTATTACTCTTGATATAAAGGATTGTTTCTTTTCTATTCCTCCACACCCTCTGGATACCCCCATGTTTGCTTTTTCAGTTCCTTCTATTAACAATAATGGCCCTGATCAGAGATATCAATGGAAGGTTTTGCCACAGGGAATGGCTAATAGCCCCACTATGTGTCAAATGTATGTAAAGTTATTTAGCCTATCAAAAATAAATACCCAGAGCTTATGTGCCTCCATTATATGGATGATGTTTTGCTTGCTCATCCTAATCAAGAAGTCTTATTCACCATATTTAGTGATATATCAGAAAACTTGAAAGAATATGGACTAAACATTGCTAAGGAAGAGGTTCAAATTAGATCTCCAATATTATATCTAGGATTCCAAATGATGGACACTTTTATTAGGCCTCAAAAATATTAATTAATAAGGAGCATTTGGCCACTCTCAATGACTTTCAAAAATTGCTAGGAGATATTAATTGGCTTCGCCCTACACTAAACCTCACTACTGGCCAATTAAAACCTTTATTTGACATCCTTTGCAGGGACCCTGATCCATCTTCACCGCGAACATTGACTCCTGATGCTAGGAAAGCTTTAAAGTTAGTAGAAAAAGCCATCAAAGGAGCTCATTGTGATAGATTTGATTTAACTCAACCGCTGATATTGATTATTATTTCTTCACAATATACACCCACAGGAATATTTTGGCAAGAAGGGCCATTATTATGGATACATTTGCCCGCCTCTCCTAAAATTATAATTGAATCTTATACCTCCATGGTGGCTAAACTTATTCTTCAAGGACTTAAGACTTCTTCTAAAATATTTGGCATTCACCCTGCTACTATTATTACTCCCTATTCATCGTCACAGATTGAATATTTATGCTTCAATGATAATGATTGGGCTATAGCTAGATGCTCTACTTCTGGAAATTTTGATAATCATCTTCCTAAGTCTCCTATATTATCTTTTTGTATTAATCATCCTATTATATTTCCACAGGTAATAAAAAAATCAACCTATTCCTAAGGCATTAAATGTATTTACAGATGGGTCCTCAAATGGAACTGCTGCAGTAGTCACTAAAAAAGAAAATATGACTTACATAACAGCACACAAATTAGCTCAACTAGTGGAATTGGAAGCTGTGGTAAGAACTCTGGAAAATTTTAGAGACCAGCCCGTGAACATTTTTTCAGATAGCCACTATATTGTACATGCAGTCCCAAAATTAGAGCTAGCAGAACCAATAGAACCTCATACTCCAGCCTTTAAATTGTTTTATCAAATACAAAAACTTTTGTGGGCAAGAAAAGAACCTCTATTCGTAGGCCATATTAGAGCACATACTAACTTGCCTGGTCCCCTCCTCCATGAAGGTAATCAAAAGGCTGATGCCCTTACACAAACAATCTTTATACTTTCAGCGCTCCAGCAAGCTACTTTATTTCACTCCCAGTTTCACGTCAATAGCACCACCTTGCAGCGTAGGTTTAAAATCACAAAGGAGCAAGCCAGAACAATTATAAAAGATTGTAAATCTTGTATGACACATTTGCCCAATCCTCATTATGGTGTTAACCCTAGAGGATTAATGCCCAATCATTTGTGGCAGATGTATGTTACTCATGAGCCAAGTTTTGGAAAATTGCGATTTATTCATGTGACCATAGATACATGCTCAGGCATAATTTTTGCTTCCTTACATTCTGGAAAAAAATTAAAGATGTTACATCTCATTGTTTGCAAGCTTTTGCTGCATTGGGCATCCCCAAAATGCTTAAAACAGATAATGGCCCTGCATATACGTCCTCATCTTTCAAACAGTTTTGCGCAAAATTCAATATATCCCATAAAACAGGCATCCCATACAATCCTCAGGGTCAGGGCATTATTGAAAGAGCAAACCGCACACTGAAAATTATGTTATTAAAACAAAAAGAAGGAAATTGGAAAAATCCTAGGGACAGATTGGCAGTTGCCCTGTTTACCTTAAATTTTTTAACTTTAGACTCTAATGGTTATTCTGCTGGAGACAGACATTGGAACCCACACCAACAACATAAACCTTTGGTTTACTGGAAGGATGTTCTTTCAGGTACATGGAAGGGTCCAGATCCAGTATTAATTTGGGGGAGAGGATCTGTTTGTGTTTTCCCAAAGCACGAATCCTCTCCAATATGGATACCATCTAGATTAATAAAGCAGGTACCACATCAAAAGGATCAAAATAAAGTTGTTGAAGAATCAAGATTAATAAAAAAGGTACAAAATCAAGAGGACCAAGATAAAGGTATGGAATGATTCCCTTAAAAGAGCCCTTCAAAATATTTCACAACTTAAAGTGTCATTCCTCCCGGCCGGGACGAGGAAATCTCTCTTTAGTGTGCACACAATTGTATATTTTTCTCTTTTTTATATATGTCTTTATGTCTGTGCATTTGTCTAAATTTCATGTAAATGTGATGTCACAAATTTATGTTTGTAGGTTTGTGTGTCTGTCCAGTGTGACGTCACAAATAACAAAGCGTTTATGAAAAAAAAATATATATGGATCCAAATAACTTTAATTCATTTAAGTTTAAGAGTATTCAATTTGGGTAAATAATTTCATAAGTGAAGGTACCTTCAATTTTGATTTACAGGTGTCCCAGGGATTTCTCTTTATCAAAGAATATGACTAGTGCTGTATAACCTGATATTTTTGTGTTTTGACATAGGAATGTTTATTTGTAATTAACTTTATTTGTTTTATAGCTGATTAATTTGAGTTATTTCAACAGATAATTTCATGGACGTTTACAGAGACTCGAGGGTCCCAGCTAACAAATTATTTTTCCAACGTGCCTTTAGCTTTTCTTTAATCTAGTAAATACCCTCAGTCTTTCTTTGTTTTGTTCTGAATATGATATTTTGCCAGCTTATGTTTGTGGGAGCTCAAGCAGCAATGTGTGTGAGCAGAAATCAACTTTAATTTTCTAATCTAATAATTCTATTTTTTAGTTTGACAACTCGCCTCTTGACTCAGTGCTGCAATAGCACTGCCTTTCCTTTAATAATTGATGCTTGAGTTTCTAGGTAGCGGGCCCTGAAGATTTGCCGGTGGCATTGTCTAGACATAAGAAAGATGTCTGCTACTACAGCTGCAGGGATCACGGTCGCTGCAAACATCCCTGCTGCTCAAGCATCAAACAACCTCACCAGCAGTGTGGCCTCTGCTCTGCATGCATGGGGCCTCCTAGATCAACATGTTATAACAAGTGGACATTTTGATCTTTCATTGTTTGGGACTTCATGGGACAATGCCTTGTGGGTATTTGTCTAGAGAATTCAGTGTGTTACTTGATGGAACTTAGGGCAGCTGATTTGTTTAAAGAATTTGATATGCTATGCAACTTGGCTCGTCAGCAGAAGGCTTATTGCCGTAAAGCCGCAGCATCTCCTCCCAATTGGACGGCTGTTAGTCATCTTACACAGTCGATCCTAAAGGGCTCCATTGGATGGCTGGTTAGCCAATGACGGGTAAGTTCCCCAGAGGGGGACAACCTAAGACAGGCACAGTCGCACAGGACAGTCTCATGTGGCCGACATATCAACCTAAGACAGGAGTCAAGCGCACAGCCTTGATTATCCGATGACGGGTAAGAATGTTGGTTGCACACAGACGTCCTAGAGCATCCCCTCTTTTAAAACAAAAGGGGGGAAATGCAGGAGCCCTAATTAAGGAGATAGCTAAGATTGCGGTTAGCTGTGAGCCATAAAGATGTTCAAGCATTACCACCTTCCATGGTCTCGCGAGACTTGGCCCAGGACATTGCGGATCAGGTCGGCGCCATTTGCATGATCTCGCAAGACTTGGCCCGGGGGATTGTGGATCAGGTCGGTGCCATTTTGTGTGGTGGTTGCAGGAGTGTGGATGGTGTTGGAGTTGTTGTTGAAGCCGGAGAGAGAAGCTAGGAGAATAAAGAGCCTGTTCGTTTCCCGTCTGCCTCTGAACTTATTCCCGCGGCCTCGTTGCTCCAAGCGGCCATCGCTTCAGGTAGCGACATCCTTCTATTATTTTAATGAGTGAACAAGTAGCTGTAAATCATCTAGCTTCTGTTTAGCCACCTCTCTCCTCCCACCTGAGGATACAGAGGGTCTTCTTGATTTTCCTTTTGGGGGCCGCAAGGCTTCCTAAGGGTTCTGAGGGTAGCCACACTCCAGCTTTAGATGGCTCTGAGGCTTGGCTGAAGTGTCTGTGTTATAGATATATATAGTACAAATTCGTTGTCAGAAATGCATATAGCAGCCATCTTCTCCAAACTGAGCACATTTTAAATTCTACCAAATATCAATCACCACATCACTGCCACGAGGCTGCAGCAGCTGCCCATCCTGGCCCTGTGTGAAGATTCTCGTCTTCCCCGATCCCCTAGATGTCTGCACTAGCAGATTGTAACCATGTGCCTGCCTGGGGACAGTGATGTGGCGCCGCCGTCGTTGCTGGGTCTCGTGCTTCTGAGATTCCCGGTGTGGGGGGCACCTTCTTACGAGTCCACAGACCACCTGGATTTCCTGTTCTGTGAGTTGTTCCGACATTCTGTCCATTGATTTTCTATGACATTGTTCACCCTTCTTTTCTCATTGATCTAAAAGTGTTTTAATTTATTGCCTAAAGATCGTCAATATATGGCACCAAAATAGACCAGTAGACCAATGGTGCAGAACAGAAGACACAGAGACGAACCTACACATCTACAGTCGTCTTATATGAGACAAAGGAGCCAGAAACATACATTGGAGAAAAGACAGCCTCTTCAACAAAGGGTGTTGGGAAAACTGGAAATCCTCATGTAATAAAATGAAATCAAACCTCTATCTCTGTCCTTGCACAAAACTCAACTCAAAGTGGATCAAGGACCTAGGAATAAAACCAAAGACCTTGCACTTAATAGAATAAAAAGTAGGCTCAAATCTGCACCATGTTGGATTAGGCCCCAACTTCCTCAACAAGACCCCTATAGTGCAAGAATTAAAGCCAAGAATTAATAAATGGGGTGGATTCAAACTGAAAAGCTTCTTCTCAGCAAAAGAAACAATCAGTGAGGTGAACAGAGAACCTACAGAATGGGAGCAAATTTTTACCACAAGCACATCAGACAGAACACTAACTTCAAGGATATATAAAGCTCTCAAAAACCTTTATGCCAAAAAAAACCCCAAACAACCCAATCAATAAATGGGCTGAGGAACTGAACAGACGCTTCTCAAAAGAGGATATACAATTAATCAACAAATATATGAAAAAATGTTCAACATCTCTAGAAATTAGAGAAATGCAAATCAAAACTACTCTGAGATTTCATCTCACGCCAGTCAGAATGGCAGCTATCAAAAACACAAACAACAATAAATGCTGGTGAGGATGTGGGGAAAAGGGCACACTCATACATTGCTGGTGGGACTGCAAATTGGTGAAGCCAATCTGGAAAGCAGTATGGAGATTCCTAGGAAAACGTGAAATTGAACCACCATTTGACCCAGCTATCCCACTCCTCAGTCTATACCCAAAGGACTTAAAAAGAGCTTACTACAGGGACATGGCCACATCAATGTTATAGCAGCACAATTCACAATAGCTGGATTGTGGAACCAACCCCAATGCCCATCAATAGATGAATGGATAGGGAAACTCTGGTACATATACACAATGGAACACTACTCAGCACTAAAAGAGAATAAAATCATGGCATTTTCAGGTAAATGGATGGAGTTGGAGAAAATAATGCTAAGTGAAGTCAGCCAATCCCAGAAAAACCAAAGGTCGATTAATTCCTTTCCTAGAATGATACTGAATTATAGTGGCAAGGGAGGGGGGATGAGAGGAATGAAGGAATGTTAAATAGAACAAAGGGGAGGGAGGGGAGGGGAAGGGGCAAGGGGATAGGAATAATGGCAGAATGAGCTGGACATCAATACACTAAGTGCATGTATAAAAACTCAAATGGTGTGAAAATACTTTGTGTAAAACCAGTGACTTGGAAAACTGTGCTCTTTATATGTGATATGAAAGGAATTGCACTCTGCAAGCGTGTATAACAAATTAAATTAAATTTTAAAAGACCTTCAAAAAAAAGATATATATATATTCTCTTTTGTATTTGGAATCTTTGTGGTGCTTTTTGCCACACAGGCATCACATTTCCATGGGATCCTTGCATTCATCTGTTTGTGATTTGTGCCTTTTTTGCTTTTTATGGTTGTGGAATACACATCACGTGACAGCGACGCCTTCAGTGGTTTCGAGGCTGCAGGCCTGTGACGCTCAGCGCTTCACGTGGCCTGGTGACCATCAGGCCACCCAGCTCCACACCTTCATCTTCCCTGACGCTGAGGTGCCACCAGTGAGTCCCCATGCCCCCCCAGCAGCCCCTGGGGACCGCCATTCTGCTCTCCGTGATGGGCTCACAGCTGAGATGGCGCAGCTCCTGTCCCCTGCACCTGTCCGGGTTGGCCCGGGGCTTTCTTCCCTATCAAGGCTGGGTGACCTCCCGCAAGAGCCAGACGCACTCACCACTCTCACTCGTGGCCTCCCCTGCGGTCATCGGTGGGTGGCACTTGAGTTGCTGCCAAACTTTGAGTCTCAGGAACAGAGCCAGGAGGACACTTCCTCGCGTGTCCACTTTCCTGGACAGATCAACTGCCCGCCTGCTCCTCCTCTCCTCTCGCACCGCCGTCAACCCAGGCCCTTCCGTGACCCTCAAAGGCGTGGGGGACCTCTCTCCGCAGTCAGCAGCAGCCCTCTCGGCAGACACCGGACAGGTGTCCTCCGTCCCCACAGGGTGAGGGCTCAGTCCCGAGGTCTCCACGCAGTGACCCGCGTGTGGGTCGAGGTCCCCACAGCTTCCTCCTCGGGTCCAGGCAGTGTACTTAAGTGGCCCCTGAGCCCAGGGACACGTCCTCACACCAACGGGGCTATGTAAAGGATGTCCTAAGGGACACAGGTACGAGGTGCTGGTGGGGGGTGTGGCCTCCAAGGGGCCACCTCAGGGACCTCCCCGTGTCCAGCTCGCAGGAGGCACTCCGACCTGGCCTGCTCGGCTCTCCTGGCCTCGCCCTTGTGCAGGCGGGAGGACTAAACACCGGCCACCAGCTCGGCCTTGAGCCCCGTGGTCCTCCCTGCAGGTGTCGCTCGAGTCCCATCCTCTGACCCTGCCTTGGTCTGCTGGTGCCAGCCCCTCCTGCCGCTCCCTCCGGGCTGCCACCGGCCGTGGCACTGGCACCCGAGACACCACCACTTTGGGGACGCCAAGCGTTGAGTGCCAGGAGTGAGAGGAGACCAAGTACACGTTCCCCAGATGTCACGCTCCGAAGTGGGGTCCTGGGTCACATTCCCGATTCTTCCTGAGCGATTGCCAAACTGAGCTCCAGGGGCTGCTTCCAGGTTCCCACGGCAGGACTTACAATTTCTGTACTGTTTTTCTTTCCTAATTTACATAATAGCCTAAGGGGTGTGAGGAGGTCTCTTATTGTCATTTTGATTTGCTTCTTCCTAAAGATCAGTGTTGTTGAAGCCGTGTCTTGTGGTGCACGCCTGTAATCCCAGCACCTGGGAGGCTGAGGCTGGAGGATCCCGAGTTCAAAGCCAGCCTCAGCAATGGTGAGGCACTCAGCAACTCAGTGAGACCCTGTCTCTACTAAAATACAGAAAAGGGCTGGGGATGTGGCCCAGTGGTCGAGGGCCCCTGAGTTCAATCTCCGGTACCAAAAGAAAAAGAGATCAGTGATGTTGAGCCTCTGTCCATGTTTTGTTGGTCATTTGTGCTCTTCCTTGGGGAAACATCATCTATTCGAGTCCTTTGCCAGTTTTTGAATTTCATTGCTACTGACTTGTAGAAGCTCTTTACATATTCTGGACATCAGTCTCTTACCAGGTCTACCATTTGCAGTGTTCTCTCCTGCTCTGTAGAATTTCTTTTCACTCTGTTGATAGTGTTCTTTGACACACAAACATTTTAAGCTTTGATGAAGTCCAAGTTGTGCTTTTGGTGTCATATCTGAGAGATCGTTGTCAAATGCAACATCATGAAGCTTTTCTCCTATTTTCCTATTTTTTGCCTTTGAAAATGTTTTAGTTTTATTTTTCATATTGTAGTCTTTTGTTGGAAAGGAATATATTTTTATGAATGGAGAGAGAAGGGATCCAACTTTGTCTTCAAATGGCTGCCTGGTTGCAACAAAGCCATTTCTTTTTCTTTTCTTTTTTTTAATTTATTCTTTTTAGTTTTACATGACAGTAGAGTGTATCTTGACACATCATACATACATGGAGTATAACTTTCCATTCTTGAGGTTGTACATGCTGTGGAGTACAGGAGCCCTGTTTGGGGAGATGGCTAAGATTGCAGTTGACTACGGGCCATGGAGATGTTTGGGCATTGCCGCCTTCCGTAGTCTCACGGGACTTGGCCCGGGATCTCAAGAGACTTGAGCCGAGATTGCTGATCGGGTTGGCACCATTTGGTGTGTGGGTTTTTTTTGGTGGTGTGCGGTGCGTGTTAAAGTCGTTGTTAGAGCCAGAGAGAAAAGTTATCAGAATAAAAAGCCTGTTTGTTTCCAGTTCGCCTCTGAACTTCTTCCCGCGGCTTCGTTGCTCCAAGCGGCCATCGCTTCAGGCGGCAACAGTGAAGTCACACTGGTTGTGTATTCATACATGCACACAGGAAAGTGATGTCTGACTCTTTCTCCTGTCTTTCCCATCCCTTTCTCTTCCCTTCACTCCTCTTTGTCTAATCCAATAAACTTCTATTCTTTTCTCCCCGTGCCCTTATTGTGTGTTAGCATCCGCTTATCAGAGAGAACTTCTGGTCTTTGGTTTTGGGGGACTGGCTCATTTCACTAAGCATGATAGTCTTTGGTTCTATCCATTTACCAGCAAATGTTATAACTTCATTCTTCTTTATGGCTGAGTAATATTCCATCGTGTATATGTACCACATTTTCTTTATCCATTCATCTGTTGAAGGGCACCCACGTTGGTTCCATAGTTTAGTTTATTGTGAATTGAGCCGCTATAAATATTGATGTGGCTGTATCACTATAGTATGCTGATTTTAAGTCCTTTGAGTATATGCCAAGGAGTGGGATAACAGGGTCAAATAGCAGTTCCATTCTAGTCTGAGAAATCTCCACACTGACAAAGCCACCTCTTCCATAATGCTCTCCTCTGTGGTGCTGATCTGCTCCTATACACAGGGCTGGGAGCCTAGCGGGGCTCCCTCTCCATTCTCTTTCATGAGCAGTCTTGTGCCTGGTCAGGGCGCTCTGCTGTAACTGACACAGTGCTGGAGGAAGCTCCTCTGCCTTGCACGGCCAGCTCTCCTTGTGCAGAAGTGTTCACACAACAGGTCTGGGACAGAGGCCAGCCTGCAGGCTGGCCCAGGACTCCATCTGGGAACTTGGACTTGGTTGCCACTCTTGACGGCTGTACACACCTCGGGTTCATGTTGACTACCTGCTTTTTTCTTGGAGTCTGGAATTTTGGCACATAACCTGGCAGATGGCACCTGAGTGATCAGCCCCTAATATAATCCTTGGATGGTGAGTCTTGTGTCTGTCCATTTTCATTACTCTAACAAAATACAGGAGGCTAGGTGACACACAAAGAAAAGAAGGTCGAGCTCATGGTGCTGGCCTTTGCTCGGCTCTGGTGCAGGACTCGTGCGATGGCTTCACGACAGCCACAGATCATAAGGAAGTGACCACAGGGACCAGAGACTAGGGAGGGGCCATTCAACCCCCTCTCCTGGGACTAACTGGGTCCCCGAGAGAAGAACATTGACTCCTTGCAAGGGCAGCACCCCCAGTGGCCTTGTCACCTTCCACTGGGTCCCACCTCTTAAAGGCCCCGCCATCTCTCACGTGGCCACGATGGGGGCCACGGCTCCAGCACGTGAACCTGGAGGGACGCACTCTACCCTCCCCCAGCCTCCTGGCCCGGCTCTCAGGCTGTCGGTGAGAGTCTGAGTCACTCCAAAGTTCAGCCTTCCATGAAGCCCAGGACACAGACACCGTCCAGCCTAGTTCCTGCTACTTCCTAAGAAGGGTGGCCTTCACCCAGAATCTAGCAGGGACCTCATTTTCACCTGAGACGTGTCTCCTTGTCTTCTGAGCCCTCCCCAGACTCCCCATTGCTCTCTTCTACAATAATACGGAACTTCTCCCTTCTGCACCTTCAGACTCTTCCCCCCTCGGCCCACCTGCCACTTCCTAGACCGCTTTCACACTTGCAGGAATAGTTATTGCAATAACCCCACTTCTCAGTGCTAATTTTCTGTTTTAGTCTGTTGTTCTTTCTGTTGCTATAACAAAGGACCTGTGGTCAGATGCCTTATAAAGAAAAGTGTTTATCTGCTCATCATTTTGGAGGCTGGAAGTCTAAGATTGGGCAGCCCCCTCTGTTCAGCCTCTGATGAGCCCCCTCCCCATGGCAGCATCACAATGTGGCAGAGAAGTGGCATATGGTAAAGGCCACCTGCAGAAGAGCTCACCTGGTGAGACAGGAGGCCTAAAGGTAGGCCGGCCAATCTTGCTTCTTCTGTGAAAATCCAGTCTCAGAAACCAAGTGGGTCACAGAGAGCTACCTTAATTCTTTCTGAGGGCAGACCCCCAGTGACCTCGTCCTTTCCACTAGACCCCGCCTCTTAGAGATCCACCACCTCTCACATTGCCACCCCGGGGGACCCCCGGGGACCCAGTTTCTGACAATCAAACCTCGGAAGACTGAGGGGACCGCTCACTCCCAGATCTCACTCTCCCTGCCGCAGGGACCAGGGCAGCGGTGCCTTCAGACCCCGGGGAGGCCGCGCCCACCGTGGGTCTCCCTGTCCGCCCTCCTTCAGGCCTGCACAGGCTCTGCAGGGTCTCCACACCCTCCACAGGCCTCCCAGCAGAGAGCCCCTGTGTCCCCACTCCACTCTTAGCTGACACCTAATCACCAGGGTGACGGTGTCTGGGGGCAGGGCCTTGGAGGTGATGAGGTCACAAAGGCAGGGTCCTCGTGAAGGGGACAAAAGCGGTCCCAGGTGCTGCCTGCCCCTTTGGCCCGGTGAGGACGCAGCAGGAAGCTCACCTGTGAACCAGGAAGTGGGGCCCACCAGACGACTACCCCGGCCTTGACCTTGGACTTCCAGCCCGGGCCAGGAGAGGCAGCCACGTGCTGCTTGCAGCCACCCTCGATGAACCAAGATTCATCGTAGCTGAAAAATTCATGTAGCAGCTGGAAAAGGCCCAGACACCAGCTCGGGCTCGCTTGCTTCTCCCCCTCTCCTGTCTCCTCCTTCTTTCTGCTTTCCGTGGTCACTGGCCCCAAGAGGTCACTGGGGCCTAAACCCTGCTCTTGCGTGGGGTAAACTCCCAGTGAGGTGTGCACCTGCTCAGGAGTCCCGATCACACGGCGCCCGCGCATGCTGAGGCCGGGCATCGTGGCTGTGCTGGACAGACGCCGGCTCCCGTGGCCCTCGCCCACCCACCCGTGGACAGGGACCCAGGGCGCAGAGGGCTGAGAGTACCGGCTAGAGGTGAGACAGCCAGGACCCGACAGGCTGGGACCCGGCAGGCCGGGCACTGAGCCCAGAGGCCCCGACTCTGCGTCTCTGGCCTTGTTCCTCCACTCCCATCTCAGACCTCAGGCCTTCCACGAGTGTGCTGGGTGTCCTTGGCCGTGCCAGTTGAAACCTCTTGGCCCACTGAAGTGAGCTGGACGGTCTGCGAGGCCCGGGAGGCAGAGCCCCAGAGGAACCTGCCCCTGGCTCGCTGGACCTGAGGACTCAGGCCCATCCCCCTCATCCCTGGTGCTTGGCCTCTACCTTGGCTACCCACTGGTAGAGGCCAGGGCCAAGTCCAGGCAGAAAGATGGACCGGGCCTGGAGAGCGGGAGCGAGGGTCCTTGGCCAGGCTCGGGCACCAGGCGCCCCTTACCCGGCAGCCCCGTGCGGGGGGCGGGGGGCTTCGTGCTGCCCTGCAAGGGGCCGGCGTAGCAGGGTTCGGTGTTGCTGCCGGGCAGAGGCTGGGCGCAGTTCTGTGTGTCCCTTTGCACGGTGCCAGCACCACACAGGCCGAGGTCAATGTCATGAGAGCCGGGCTCACAGCAGAGCCGAGCGCTTCCTGAGCAGGGCTGCGTCTGGTGTGGCGGCCGCGCAGTGGTGCAGGCGGCTCCACAGCTCGCTCTGCCGGGGCGGCCAGGGGCGGCCACCGTGTCCCCTTCTCCGGCCCCTGAGGGCTACTTTCCCTTTTCCAGGAAACTGGCCTGGAGTGTGGGCGTGGAGTCAGGGCTGACCACAGAAGGCGCAGAGCAGTCTCCATGTCTCGTCCCCAGAGCCCTGGGCAGTGGGCCTGGAGACCCCGTCCGTCACGCTCGTGGGCAGCCCTGGCCGAGGCCGCTCTGGACCCTTCCCGGAAGCTCTTCGCGCCCAGGAGGCACCGCTGTGTGCTGAGGCAGGGAGGCAGATGACCGAGGACAGAGACGTCCCCCGCCCTGCTGCGGATGTGCCGGCCGCCCTCCTCCCCAGTTGTGCAATCCAGAGCTCTCGCAGGGCCTCGCGGCTTGCCAGAGGTCCTGAGCCGAGCCCCGCCACCTCCCTCAGTCCCCTGCGCTTGCCTAGCATTGCCCGGAGGACGCCTCTGCGGCCCTCAAAGCCGCAAGACCCCCGGGCTCCCCGGACGGAGCCTCCCTGAGAGATCAGGAGGCGGAAGAGCCCTCACCAGCACAGGCCTGCCTCCTACCGGAGATCTGGGCGTGCGAGGAGGGAGGCGTGGACACGCCTTGACCTTGCTGACCCTGGAGGCCGCCCGCAGCGCTGGCCAGTCTCTCCGGACAGCAAGCATCTCACGCAGCGCGTCTTCAAGTGCAGAGCAGCCGACCTGGCGCGGCCCCCAGCTCCTCCTCTGAGGGCTCTCGCGTCCCTGTGGCTGCTCACGGCCCTAATCGCCCCGGGGCTGGGTGCGGCTAGGGGCAGCCGCATGTCCCGGGGCCTGCTGGAACCATCCCGTCACCAACCCCAGGCCTGCGGCCCTGCCTGGCCGTTCCTTCCCGGAGAAACCACAGCACGGGCTCTTCCCATGGTTCCGCTCTCCGCTGCCTCCTGACCGACCCCAGTGCTTCCTGGGTAGCCCTCCATGGAATGGTGTCCCCTCTGGGATCTGTGACTGCACAAAGCTGTCCTTCCAAGGCAGTCAGCTCCTCATCTGTTGGCCTCCGCAAATCGAGATGACCCTGAAGCCTGTATTAAAGCACGTGGTTGCTGCAGGCGGCTGCCCCCCTGCAGCCCCACAGCTCTGGTCCCCCATCTCTGTGTCCAGGGACACTGCCCACAGTTCTCCTCCAGGCAGGGAGCGACAGCACACCCTGCTGCAGCCCCACAGCTCTGGTCCCCCATCTCTGTGTCCAGGGACACCGCCCACAGTTCCCCTCCAGGCCTAGGGAGCGACAGCGCACCCTGCTGTCAGCCCCACAGCTCTGGTCCCCATCTCTGTGTCCAGGCGCACTGCCCACAGTTCTCCTCCAGGCCTAGGGAGCAACAGCACCCCCTCCTGCAGCCCCACAGCTCTGGTCCCCCATCTCTGTGTCCAGGGACACCGCCCACAGTTCCTCTCCAGGCCTAGGGAGTGACAGCGCCCCCCCCTGCAGCCCCACAGCTCTGGTCCCCCCCATCTCTGTGTCCAGGGACACCAACGCCCACAGTTCCTCTTCAGGCCTAGGGAGTGACAGCGCCCCCCCCCCCCCCTGCAGCCCCACAGCTCTGGTCCCCCATCTCTGTGTCCAGGGACACCGCCCACAGTTCCCCTCCAGGCCTAGGGAGTGACAGCGCCCCCCCCTGCAGCCCCACAGCTCTGGTCCCCCATCTCTGTGTCCAGGGGACACACCGCCCACAGTTCCTCTCCAGGCGTAGGGAGTGACAGCGCCCCCCCCTGCAGCCCCACAGCTCTGGTCCCCCATCTCTGTGTCCAGGCGCACTGCCCACAGTTCTCCTCCAGGCCTAGGGAGCAACAGCACCCCCCTTGCCTGCAGCCCCACAGCTCTGGTCCCCCATCTCTGTGTCCAGGGACACCGCCCACAGTTCCTCTCCAGGCCTAGGGAGTGACAGCGCCCCCCCCTGCAGCCCCACAGCTCTGGTCCCCCATCTCTGTGTCCAGGGACACCGCCCACAGTTCCTCTCCAGGCCTAGGGAGTGACAGCGCCCCCCCCCCCCTGCAGCCCCACAGCTCTGGTCCCCCATCTCTGTGTCCAGGGACACCGCCCACAGTTCCCCTCCAGGCCTAGGGAGTGACAGCGCCCCCCCCTGCAGCCCCACAGCTCTGGTCCCCCCCCCCTCTCTCTGTGTCCAGGGACAACCTCTGCCCACATTTCCTCTCCAGGCCTAGGAGTGACAGCGCCCCCCCCTGCAGCCCCACAGCTCTGGTCCCCCATCTCTGTGTCCAGGGACACCGCCCACAGTTCCCTCTCCAGGCCTAGGGAGTGACAGCGCCCCCCCCCCCCCTGCAGCCCCACAGCTCTGGTCCCCCCATCTCTGTGTCCAGGGACACCGCCCACAGTTCCTCTCCAGGCCTAGGGAGTGACAGCGCCCCCACCCCCGCAGCCCCACAGCTCTGGTCCCCCATCTCTGTGTCCAGGGACACCGCCCACAGTTCCCCTCCAGGCCTAGGGAGTGACAGCGCCCCCCCCCCTACAGCCCCACAGCTCTGGTCCCCCATCTCTGTGTCCAGGGACACCGCCCACAGTTCCTCTCCAGGCCTAGGGGAGTGACAGCGCCCCCCCCTGCAGCCCCACAGCTCTGGTCCCCCATCTCTGTGTCCAGGCGCACTGCCCACAGTTCTCCTCCAGCCTAGGGACAACAGCCCCACAGCTCTGGTCCCCCATCTCTGTGTCCAGGGACACCGCCCACAGTTCCTCTCCAGGCCTAGGGAGTGACAGCGCCCCCCCCTGCAGCCCCACAGCTCTGGTCCCCCATCTCTGTGTCCAGGGACACCGCCCACAGTTCCTCTCCAGGCCTAGGGAGTGACAGCGCCCCCCCCCTGCAGCCCCACAGCTCTGGTCCCCCATCTCTGTGTCCAGGGACACCGCCCACAGTTCCCCTCCAGGCCTAGGGAGTGACAGCGCCCCCCCCCCTGCAGCCCCCACAGCTCTGGTCCCCCATCTCTGTGTCCAGGGACACCGCCCACAGTTCCTCTCCAGGCCTAGGGAGTGACAGCGCCCCCCCCCCAACACATAGCAGCCCCACAGCTCTGGTCCCCCCCATCTCTGTGTCCAGGGACACCGCCCACAGTTCCTCTCCAGGCCTAGGGAGTGACAGGCGCCCCCCCCCCTGCAGCCCCACAGCTCTGGTCCCCCATCTCTGTGTCCAGGACACCGCCCACGCCCCCCCTAGGGTAGTGACCCGCCCCCCCCCCCCTGCAGCCCCACAGCTCTGGTCCCCCATCTCTGTGTCCAGGGACACCGCCCACAGTTCCTCTCCAGGCCTAGGGAGTGACAGCGCCCCCCCCCCCCCCTGCAGCCCCACAGCAGCTCTGGTCCCCCATCTCTGTGTCCAGGGACACCGCCCACAGTTCCTCTCCAGGCCTAGGGAGTGACAGCGCCCCCCCCCCTGCAGCCCCACAGCTCTGGTCCCCCATCTCTGTGTCCAGGGACACCGCCCACAGTTCCTCTCCAGGCCTAGGGAGTGACAGCGCCCCCCCCTGCAGCCCCACAGCTCTGGTCCCCCATCTCTGTGTCCAGGGACACCGCCCACAGTTCCTCTCCAGGCCTAGGGAGTGACAGCGCCCCCCCCCCCTGCAGCCCCACAGCTCTGGTCCCCCATCTCTGTGTCCAGGGACACCGCCCACAGTTCCCCTCCAGGCCTAGGGAGTGACAGCGCCCCCCCCTGCAGCCCCACAGCTCTGGTCCCCCATCTCTGTGTCCAGGGACACCGCCCACAGTTCCCCTCCAGGCCTAGGGAGTGACAGCGCCCCCCCCCCCTGCAGCCCCACAGCTCTGGTCCCCCATCTCTGTGTCCAGGGGACACCAGCCCACAGCCCTAGGAGTAGGTAGACAGCTCCTGCAGCCCCACAGCTCCCCCATCTCTGTGTCCAGGGACACCGCCCACAGTTCTCCTCTCCAGGCCTAGGGAGTGACAACAGCGCCCCCCCCCTGCAGCCCCACAGCTCTGGTCCCCCATCTCTGTGTCCAGGGACACCGCCCACAGTTCCTCTCCAGGCCTAGGGAGTGACAGCGCCCCCCCCCCCCCTGCAGCCCCACAGCTCTGGTCCCCCATCTCTGTGTCCAGGGACACCGCCCACAGTTCCCCTCCAGGCCTAGGGAGTGACAGCGCCCCCCCCCTGCAGCCCCACAGCTCTGGTCCCCCATCTCTGTGTCCAGGGACACCGCCCACAGTTCCCCTCCAGGCCTAGGGAGTGACAGCGCCCCCCCTGCAGCCCCACAGCTCTGGTCCCCCATCTCTGTTGTCCAGGGACACCGCCCACAGTTCCTCCCAGGCCAGGCCAGGGAGTGACAACGCCCACCCCCCCCCTAGGGTGCAGCCCCACAGCTCTGGTCCCCCATCTCTGTGTCCAGGGACACCCGCCCACAGTTCCCACTCCCACAGGCCTAGGGAGCAACAGCACCCCCTCCTGCAGCCCCACAGCTCTGGTCCCCCATCTCTGTGTCCAGGGACACCGCCCACAGTTCCTCTCCAGGCCTAGGGAGTGACAGCGCCCCCCCCCTGCAGGCCCCACAGCTCTGGTCAGCCCCACAGCTCTGGCCTAGGGATGTGACCCCCCCCCCTTGCATCTCTGTGTCCAGGGGGACACCCGCCCACAGTTCCTCTCCAGGCCTAGGGAGTGACAGCGCCCCCCCCCCCTGCAGCCCCACAGCTTCCCCTCTCTGTGTCCAGGGACAGCAACCGCCCACAGTTCCTCTCCAGGCCTAGGGAGTGACAGCGCCCCCCCCTGCAGCCCCACAGCTCTGGTCCCCCATCTCTGTGTCCAGGGACACCGCCCACAGTTCCTCTCCAGGCCTAGGGAGTGACAGCGCCCCCCCCCGCTGCAGCCCCACAGCTCTGGTCCCCCATCTCTGTGTCCAGGGACACCGCCCACAGTTCCCTCCAGGCCTAGGGAGTGACAGCGCCCCCCCCCCTGCAGCCCCACAGCTGCAGCCCCACAGCTCTGGTCCCCCATCTCTGTGTCCAGGGACACCGCCCACAGTTCCCCTCCAGGCCTAGGGAGTGACAGCGCCCCCCCCCCCTGCAGCCCCACAGCTCTGGTCCCCCATCTCTGTGTCCAGGGACACCGCCCACAGTTCCTCTCCAGGCCTAGGGAGTGACAGCGCCCCCCCCCCCCCTGCAGCCCCACAGCTCTGGTCCCCCATCTCTGTGTCCAGGGACACCGCCCACAGTTCCCTCCAGGCCTAGGGAGTGACAGCGCCCCCCCCCTGCAGCCCCACAGCTCTGGTCCCCCATCTCTGTGTCCAGGGACACCGCCCACAGTTCCCCTCCAGGCCTAGGGAGTGACAGCGCCCCCCCCCCCCAGCCCCACAGCTCTGGTCCCCCATCTCTGTGTCCAGGGACACCGCCCACAGTTCCCCTCCAGGCCTAGGGAGTGACAGCGCCCCCCCCTGCAGCCCCACAGCTCTGGTCCCCCATCTCTGTGTCCAGGGACACCGCCCACAGTTCCCCTCCAGGCCTAGGGAGTGACAGCGCCCCCCCCTGCAGCCCCACAGCTCTGGTCCCCCATCCCCCACGCCCACAGCCCCTCCATGCCTAGGGTGACAGCGCCCCCCCCCTGCAGCCCCACAGCTGGTCCCCCATCTCTGTGTCCAGGGACACCGCCCACAGTTCCCCTCCAGGCCTAGGGAGCGACAGCGCCCCCTGCTGCAGCCCCTGGGTTCTGCATGTCCCTTAGTGGGCACCCAAACTTGGTCCCCGCCTTCCCAGCATTTGCATTAGGAGCTTCTTAGCTGCACAGTCTGAGATCGCCTGCCTCCTGCCCAGATGCTACCCTGGCACGCCAGGGAACAGACCCACTTCCTCCTGCCCACCCACCACCCGAGAACCGGCTCAGCGCCATCTCCCCTAGTGACTCCATCCACAGGTCACCACGCCCCCATCCCACTCCCCGCAAGAGCTCCTGGAACTGGTGGCTGCGTCACGCCCCAGAGTGGCACCATCCTATGGGGAGACCAGCACCAGGGGGTGGGGGTGACAGCCTGGTGGCTGTTCAATGGGGCTGAGACAAGGCCACCAAAGACAAGTGCTAAGACAAGCAGGTGACAGCTTGGTGGCTGCTTGATGGAGGGCCGAGGAGAGCCAGATGGCTCCCGGTGTCACTTCCTCAGGGATGGTGCAGCCAGGAAGTGGGCTGGGGGTGGGGAGGTGACCTCCCTCCCGCAGGGTCCAGTGAGCTGGAGGGCCGCGGATCCACACAGCGGGGGTCAGTGGGGAGAGCAGCGTGGTGTGGGGGGCCCCAGCGACCCCAGAGCAGGGCGGGGCGGGACGGGGAGCAGAGGGGAGGCAGGGCTGGAGCCGGGGAGCCCAGCAGAGCAGGATCTGGCCAGGCCCGGGTGAGGACTGGGGGCCTTGGCTTTGCCAATGGAGAGAAGCCGGAGGGACCTGGGGGGCTCGTGGCCGTGGGAGCAGGAGAGGCTGGGGGGCTGCAGGGGACTGACCTGGGGTGTCCTGAGGACAGCTTGGACATGGCTGTGTCGCAGAAGCTCTAGAGGGAGCCACGCAGGGCCAGCAGGGGCTGAGCTCATCTGCTCACACGTGGACCCCACCCCCCAACGTGGCCGTAGAGACGGACCTTCACGGAGGTGATGAGATTAACGGAGGTCGGGGTGGCTCCTCTCCACAGGGGCTGTCCTGATGGGAGGGACAGACCCCAGAGCCTTTCCCCATGGGCTCAGAGAAGGTCACGGAGGACATCCTGAGAGGCCCTGCCCGCCAGTTCTCTGCCTTCTGGGCCCCTGGTCTGCGGTGCTGCGTCTCGGCCGCCCGGGCCGCCCACCACGGCAGGGAGGTTTGGGGGGACGCGGCGGCCTGGAGCAGGCGAGGGGGGCTGAGGGCGGGGCAGCATCGCACGCGGCTCCCAGCTGAGGTGGGTCCCCGGGGCAGCTGTCACTTCCACTGCACGCGGCACCCCAGCAGGGCCGGCTGAGGCCCACATGCCACCGTGGAAGCTGCGCAGAGCTGGGCCCGCACTGGGCTCTCGCTCTGCACCGGGGACGGTCCATGCCCTCGCTGGCAGCTGGCCAGGCCACGTGGGCTGTCCCGTGAAGGAAGCTCCAGCACCCCTCCTGTGCAGCTGGGAGGCCAGGCCACCCACTAAAAGCCACAGGGCTGGCAGGTGATGGACAGGAGTGTGACCTCAGTGGACCCCAGAGCCCGTCTTGGGCTGGGCGGGGCCTGGTGGTGCAGTGGGACGCCGCCCCCTTCTGTCTTTGGTGCTTTGACCTCGGCACCTGCTGATCCGGGGGGGACTGGCCTCCCAGGATCCCAGAGCCCGGGTTCAGCCCACCAATCCAGGCCACACCCTGGCCACCTCTCTCACATTCTGGGCACTGTCCCCTTCCCCTTCCCCCCAGGACCAGGCACCAGACAAGGAGGGACAGTTCCTACGTCCCAGAGTCGCCCACTCCTTAGCCCGCCCCTGCCTCCGTTTGCCCACGGAACCCACAATCAGGGCCCCCACAGCCTCCTGCTCCTGCTGACCCCGCCTGCCCTTGGCAGCATGAGGACTGCCCGTCCCGGGGTCCTAGAGATCTGGGGCGTGAACCCTCCTTCATGTGGTACCATCGGCTGGCGTCTGTGTGGCCCCGCTGCATGCGACACCCTCACCCTCACCAGTGCTGGGGACCAAGACACAGGTTCCCTGAGGGGGGACTTCAACCTGGTCTGTTCTCTCTCTCCTTCTAACGACGTGCAATGCCACAGGTGCCATCTTCACCAGTCCTAGCCCCCTTTCCCTGCCCCCGTCTTACCACGAGGGCACTGGGAGGCTGCAGCTGGGGTACTGGACTGGAGAGGGCACTCACCAGAGCCAGGACAGGAACAGCCAGTCGCAGGGAGGAGCCAAGCCAGGACCCCGCGGGCTCCCTGATCTCAGAACCCTGCCTGGGAACCCACCCGTGTCCCCCTGGTGTCACTGTGTCCCCCTCAGCACCTGTTGAGCTTCTCCCAGGGCCACGTGTCCACCCACGGCTCGTTCCCGGCACTGACCATGGGCACTTGGTGATAGGGGAGTGACTCGACCGCGGCCCTGGTCCTCGAGGCCCTCCGGGCCAGGTGGGCACACACCGAGGGCCATCGCGCTCAGCAGCTCCTGGCTGCAGTCAGGCGCCTCGGGACCCACGATGGAGGGACGTGTGGCCGGCAGTGACTCCGCTGTGCTCTTGCCCAAGATCCCTCCGCTCCTGCCGTTCTCGGTGGGGCCCAGAGGGTCGCCCACCACGGGGCGGGGCCAGCCGCTGCCCCTCTGCCGGGCCGAGTCCTCCTCTTCCCTGGTGGCTGTCTTCCCGGGCAGGTCCTGAGGCTCTGGAGCGAGGTTCCTCGTCCCTGTGATAGTCACCTGTCCTTCCACGGCCCGCTGGGCTTCCCGGGGAGCCCTGGAGAGCCCTGTGCCCGCGGAGTCCAGCCTGCCCAGCCGGCAGGAGGCAGGGCTTCCCCCTGGCCGCAGGGCGAGGTCCGGGCTCGCGGGGCTGGCTCCCCGCAGGAGGTGGGGGCCGCTCTGACTTCCTGGGAGCCGAGGCCTCATTTGAAAGTTCTTGCACATGATGCCGCGCCTCGGCTACGCGGATGCCAGCTCGGCTTCCCACCTCATCACGAAGCCCTGAGAGCAAGCTAAGTGCCCAGCCATCGGGGAATGGCAGGGAAACGCCCTGCCATGGCCGTGGGGGCCACCCCGCTGCCCCACAGGTGCTGCACGACTGTATAAACCGACGTGGGAAGTCGCGCCTCATCACATCCGGCTTCAGAAAGGCCTTTCCACACGGGACCTACGCGTGGCTCCCTGTGGTCATATGTCCGGCAGCGGGTGCGGCTGTGTCTGCAGGGCGGGGTCGGGGAGCTTTAACTGCACAAGGGCAGGTGTTGTGTAAACCGGAACCGGTTTTGTTGGCGAGGGTTCCTCCCTGTCTTTACCAAGCCTGGGTTCTTGGGCACAGAGACCACGAAAGAGACCTCTCAGGAATTAAGGTGTCTGCCCTGGGAGCTGGGAAACAGACTGTCCCCTCCTCTTGCTCCCAGACCTGCCTCCCAGGCCCCAGCTGGGCTGAGCACCTCCGTGGTTCCCTTGGGATGTGACATCTCATACCACAGCCCCACATGGAAGGGTTTTCTGCAAAACAAGAACACTAGCCTCTGCTGTTCACATGTGCAAATTGAGAGGCTTTATGCACATAGTAGGTGCTCACTGAACGCTGGTCTTGTTCATTCTGACTTGTGTCCTTCCCAGAGGGGCCTCCTGCTGCCCCCATTCCTGCCCGCTCTCCCTTTTGGTCTGGCCCTCACTCCCCAGTTCCTCTTTCACTCTCTGGGTGAGAGGTGAGCGACACCCCGGCCCCTGCGGAGACCCCAGCCTGGCCACACCTTGTGAGATTTACCCCAGCTGTGCTCTCTCAGGGAAGCCTCGTGACCTCCCAGGGAAACAGAGGGAGTCATGCCCATTTTAAAGAAAGGGAAACTGAGGCCCTCGCCATGCGCTCAATGCTGGGATCCGCTTTGGGTGTCTGTCCCAAGGGGACCTGTCGGCGTCTGGAGTCAGGGCGGTGCCCTTGCGCTGAGTGGCCAGGTGCTGCCCGTGCTGCCCCCCGCCGCCAGGTGGGGTCCAGTCCCAGGGAGGCCCCAAGAGCAGGACAGTGCAGAGGACAGGGTGACGGCGGAGGGGACAGGGAGCCCCCAGCCAGGGGCGATTTCCCGAACTCACCTCCCTGGTCCACCAGCCGGGCTGCCCGGCCCCACCGGCCCTGGGCTGCTGGCGACTTAATCAGAGCCAGTACCGCAGGCCCTGCGGAGAGGTGGGCGCCCGCAGGGCAGCGTCTGGGCGCTACCGGGGCGGTGTGCTGGGGCGGGGCCTGGGGCGAGGACCCCGCCTCCCTGCCTGCGGGCCTGCCCGGGACTCTCCGGGGGCGGGGCTTCCAGTCCCCAGACCGTCCCGCCCCCTCGCCCGACCCGGAGAGCCCAGCGGCTCTGGATGCACCAATAACCCTGGAAATCTGAAAGTGACGCGTCCCGTCCCCCACAGCCACCGCGGCTGCAGACGCTGTAAAACGTCAGTTAGATGGAAAACTGCCCAAGGCCCTGCAAACGAAAATCACTTTTTTTATAAGGGGAAAAAATGACCCTCATAACAGCAACAATTTTGGGCTCTTCCTTTTATTAGCCGCTTGCTCGCGAGGAGAAGAGCATTTGTTCCTGCCGCTGCCGCTGCCCGCCTGGCCCATGCTCTACAACACTTTCAAGCCTCCGATCACAGCAAAGGGGCTCTGCCCTCGTCTTTGGTTCCCGTCCAAAGGGCTCTTTTTGCCTCCTCCAAAGCGTTAGCCTCCTGGTTGGTGCTGACTTGATGCAGGTTTGGTGTGGGGTGGTGGGCAACTCAGCCTGCTGTGGCACATCAGGAAGGTTGCACAACCTCTCTGGGCTGCTGTTTCTTCTTCCATGAAAGGAGAAGGTTGGATTGGATCTGGGATGCTAAGTTTGATGCCTCCAGTTGCTAACTAGGTGACATCCATGTGTGACAATCATGAAGTGCCTCCCCCTCCCAGGGTCAAGCCAGGGTCTCTGCCTACCCATTAATGTACATATTCCAACATAAAATCTTTCCCCCCTGCGGTCGGACCTCACAAGAATATTTTGGGAACAGGCAAAAGGGGAAGATGCCTTGGCCTGGCTTAAGGCTTCTCAGCTGGGGCTGATCTGCTCCCCCCACCCCTGGGGACATTTGGCAACGTCTGGAGACATTTTGGGTCGTCATGACTGGGTGGTTGGAGCCGCCATGGGCATCCAGTGGGCGGGCCCCGCGGTGCTGCCCAGCGCCCCACGTCCTGGACAGCTGCATTGCCGGGCAGAACTGGAGGGGGAGCCGAGGCCGGCAGCTGCAAGTTTTTCCCGCCCTGGCCGGGGCTCCCTGTGATGCGAAGCGGTGCCCCTGGGACCCAGCGCTGGCCAGCAATGCAGTGAGTCACCCCTGTGACGCGCGTGCGGACTGAACTTTGCTGGGGACAGGAGAGGCTGGGCGCTGGCTGCCAGGGCCAGGCGGGCCAAGGGGCGGGGGCGGGGAGGCCGCGGGTTGTGAGGCCCAGGCTTGGCCCCGCGGCTCTGACTCGGACAACTTTCCCTGTGGGTAGCAGCCGCCGCGCCCCTCCCGGGCCAGCTCCTCTCACTTAAGAGGAAACAAACCAACGTTTTAAAACAGCCAGGGCGGGCCCTGCACGCAGAGGGGCCCGGTGTCCGGGGTCTCTAGGGGGTCCCTGGGCACAGGGAGCTCTGGGCCTGGGAGGAGTCCGCTGCCCTCTGGCCTCTATTTCCTGGTCTGTAAAGTGGGCCCAGGGTCAGGCCTGGAGCCCTGTGGCCGCGGTGGATCACATGGTGACAACGGTGCCGGTGTGCCCCTCCTCACTGCTGCTCGGCCGCCTGGCCCAGCAATGGGAGTCGCGGACGTGTGAACCTGCAGTTTGGAAGCGCCTCACCATCCCCCGCCTGTCCCCAACGCAGAAGCACCTCCGTTCCTTTCCCAGAGGTGACACGGTGTCTCTCCCTCACTGCTCCGGGAGGGGGCACTCACCCGGGCCTGGCCGGGCAACCTTCCTGCCCGGCAGCCCAGCCGTGCCTGGGAGAAGGTCCTTCCGGAGCCACCTCTGCTGCTTGCAGCGTCCCTGTGTGCTCGCGACTCTTCATTTGGCACCAACAAGAAGGAAGCTAGAAGAAGGCAGGGCTGCGCGGCCACAGAGAGCTCGGGTTCTGTCTGCTGTCATTCCGCCTGTCCTGGTGCTGAACACCTTCGGATCCTTCATCCGACCCTCCTGCGCTGACTGGGGGTGTGCTGGGTCCTCCTCCTAGAGGCAGTGTGTCAGTGTTCCCTCTGGAAGGAGAGCATGCCAGGACAGGGGCCTCTGGCTATCTTCAGTGAACGTCACCTCCCTTACTCTGGCCACGCTACTCCTGATGGTGTGGCCCGCAGTGATACCAGCTGCTGCTATTACGGCACTGTCAGCCAGCGGGTGCACAATCGCACTGGGGAGGCTCTGTGGATTATGTCTTAAGCGGAAATGAAACAGGTCTTGGATCACATCAGTGACTAATGATCCCAAAAGTCACGGCAAGTGCTAAAGTGGTTCAGGGACAAAGGAAGCGCTTCCGCCCCACACATCCGGGTCACGGCCTCACTGGCTTCGGGAGTTGTGCCCGTCGCCCTGCGACTCTCTACAGATTGACCTGGCCTTGACTTCATGTCCTCCCACCTGTCCCCTCCTTTTCAATCCACTGGTCCTGCCCTAGTGCAGCCCCCTGGTGCAGCAGCCTCCAGGCCTCCCTGCCTCCAGACCTCTACCTTCTTCGTAGCAGCCAGAGCAGCCTTCCTACAAACCTCCCTCAGTGTCCCCGGTCCATAGGGACGTGCTCTCGAATGCCTCAGCCAAGTGGCTCCAGGCCACCTTCTCCCGTCCCCTCTCGAGCTCCGGGCCCCGCCCGTGGGGTCCAGGCGACCTGGCCCCCTGCACCTGCTGCTGCCCTTCCTGAGCCCCCATACTCCCACTGCCTCCCCCAGGACACCGCCTCGCTCTGTCCCAGACCCAGGTCCCGCGCCCCCTCCTGCGGGGAGCCTCCCCTGGGTGGGCTGGGTGGGCAGCTCAGCCTGCTGTGTCGCATCAGGAAGGTTGCACAACCTCTCTGGGCTGCTGTCCCAGGCCCTCCCGCACCCCCAGCAGGGAGGACGCCCCTCCCGGTCATCCAGATTCTGCGTGAGCAGGAGGGACGCTGTTAGCGGGCAGAGCCAGCCTGCTCAGGGTCACTGGCGTCACACCGATCCATGCGTTCGGTCACTCATTCGACAGGTGTCGGCCAGGTGCCCGCGTGATCCACACACTACAGTAGATGCCGGGGACACCTTGGGGACAACGCACAGAGGCCCTGTCCCTGGAGCTGGCATTCTAGTGGGGAGGGGTGGCCGTTAGACACAATGTGTACCAGAATGCGTGGTGTCACAGCCGAGAGGGACGAGCCAGGAGGGGCAGTGGGGGTGCAGAGGGGCCGGATCGGGGCAGGGGCAGTGGGCCACCCGCCGCAGTGAGGGCGTCCTCTGATTTTCAGGCCGGTCTAGCGATTGTGAAGCTGAAAAGGGCTGTGTACAGTACCCATGCAGGCCACCCGCCTGTCCCCCAGGAGGCGGGGCGTGCCTGGCCATGCTGTGCCCCATACTGAGCACACTGGGTGCCGCACACAGTAGGTCTCCGCGCCATCAAAACGTGGGGCTTACAGTACTCGTAGGGAGCCGGCCGCGCAGCACAGGGTCGTTCTGGCCCGCGGCCACTAGAGGGCGGCGTTGCTTTTCCCTCTGCGGAGTTCGCAGGCTGGTGGCCGCCGCCTGTCCCGTCAGATCAGAGGTCAAAAGGGCCCTGCAACTTAGGAAGGGCGTGGCGTGGCTGTGAGCACCCCCTCACCCACCCCAGCCCCTGCCCAGGTCGGAGGGAAAGACCCACCCGAGGACCCAGGAGGGAGACTGCGCAAGACCTTCAAGACCCGCAGAGGCCGCCCCTTACGCCTGAGAAACCGAGGCCAAGGAGGCCCAAGGCACCTGCAGAGGCCGCAGGGGACAGTGCTGGTACTGTTGCCCAGTCTTCTGGGACCAGCTCCAGCTTTCTTCCAGGAGACCACTCCTGCGACAGAAGGCGCCTGTCATCACAGGTGACACAGGATTGCACAGGGTACACCAGGTCTTGAGAAGGTCACTCAGGTTCCCGTGAGGACAGCGTGGGCAGAGGGGCCAGTTTGCCTCCAGAGAGAAGCTCACCTGGGGCCACTCGCTGTCCAGGCTCTGGTCTGTATTTATGCGGGGACTGGGAGCAGTGATTGTTAAAGGCAAACCGAGCTAAGGGGGCTTGGGTATGGGTGGCACTCGTTTTCAGTGTGGACTGATCTTTGAGCATCTAAACACCCCTGCAACTGGACCTTCCAGACTCGTCAATCACTCTAGAGTCGCACCCAGGAAGCTCACATGGATGCTTTGTCTGGAAAGTCCCTGCACAGATGTTTGCTAGCGAGAATCTTGTCTGCGTGTGTGGGTCTGCTCGTGATGGATGGCAGCCGGCAGGCCTCTGCTCTGCAGCCCCGGGCAGCTGCGCACGGCTCAGGCTTCTCTTGCTGCTGGTTGGTGCGTCCTGCCAAGCGCCTGGTCTTCCTGGAGCTGCATCCCTTTCCCCGACTCATTTCATGCCCGGAAAGACCCTGTTCTGCCCTCTGCTCTGTCCCACCGCCTTGGTGTGATCTGGGGTGGCAGGTACTGATGGAGACTGCCGTGCCCTGGCGAGGGCCGAGTGCCAGCCCCTCCCCGCTCTGTGCGCTCAGACCCCTCCCCAGGCAGCTGTTCCGTAGGTGTCATTACGAACCTCTTTGCAGATGTGGAGACTGAGGCTGGGAGCTGCTCAGAGGGTCAGAGGGGACAGGTAGGCTGGAGCCAGGCTCATCTTCTCCGCCAGGTGCTGTGCTGTGCCTCGGCGCTCTGTGGGGTCACGCGCTGTGCCTCTGTTCTGTGCCACGCAGGGGAACCTGCCTGTGTCCTGGCTGGCTGGATTCTGTCGTCCACTGCATAAGAAATAGGCCGATACCGTAGAAAGGAAGAGCATGCAGTTTGATCAAACTGGGGAGCAGCAGCTAGAGTGTCCCCCTGCTGTTCCTGCAGGAGAAGTTCTAGTTCCTAGACACAGAAGCCAGGTGACACGCACGAGTAGCCCTGCCAGGCTGCGCCAGCCAGAGAACAGGTCCGTGTGCGCTTCCTCGGCGCCCGTCCTGAGGTGAGGGAGCTGGGGAGCTGTCTCGTTGGGTCGGCTGTCCCCACCATGCTCCCTGCCCCTCCTTCCTCTGTCTGGCAACCGCGGGCATCTTGTCCTCCAGGAAGCCTTCCTGCTGTCTGCCCCTCGCCGCGGGCATCTGTGGGGACTTCTAGATCCGCACCTGAGCTCTGGCGCCCTTCAGGACCCTCTTGCTTTCGGCTTCCTGCTGCGACCTGGGCCCTTGGCTCCTGCTGGCCGGCAGGCATGCCCTCCGTCCTCCCAAGTGCCCTTTCACTGGTCTGCCACCCCGTCCCCTCTGTAGTCCCAGGGCACAATCCATGGGTTTGTCCACTTTGATGTTTTGACCAGAGAGTGACCAGCAGGTCGGGTTGACTTCAAGGTCAAAGCAAACCCCGCTTTGCCGCAGAGCAAAGGACATCTCCTGCGGACCATGAAGTGTCCCCAGTGCCCCTCCTGTCCACCGCATCCCTGCCCCAGCCTACAAGTGGTCGTGTTTAGCCATTTCACTCCTCAAACATGGGACCAAGAGAACTGTGTTTAGACAGTGTTTAAAACACGCAGGCACGAGGGAGGAGGGGCGGCCTACAGCAGCAAGTCCAAGGGCGTCCTGGGAATGGCCTCGCGTGACCTCGAGCTGCCGGGGCTGGTCCCAGGCGGGATTCTGCCAGACAGCCTGGGCATCCCCTTATGAAGGCTGCGCTCCATCGTCTTTAAGATGGAGAAATCTGCTTTATTCCTGTGAATGTCAGGCTTGTCCTGAAACAAAACGCAGCGTGAGTCCCCTGAGCCCGCACCTGCCTGCGCTCCGCCAACCGCAGAAAAAACCCACAGCAAGGACCGGGCCACAGACCCGCGGCTCTGCAGGGAGCTGGCTGGGCTCCTGCAGGTGCTGTCCCTTGGCCGTGTCCGAGCTGGGCTCTTCCTTTCTCCAGGCCCCTTGGGGAGGGCAGCCCCTGTGGCCAGAGATAAGCAGGGGCTGTGAATCCACTTTACAGAGCCAGAATCACCGTCCTCCCAGACGCCATATGTGGCTTTATGGCACCCAGGCTGTCCCCAAGCCAGACAGCACCCCAAGCCAGGCTGCACCCAGGACAGGCTGCACCCAGGACAGGCTGCACCCAGGACAGGCTGCACCCAGAGCTAGGCTGCACCCAGAGCTAGGCTGCACCCAGGACAGGCTGCACCCAGGACAGGCTGCACCCAGAGCCAGGCTGCACCCAGAGCCAGGCTGCACCCAGAGCCAGGCTGCACCCAGAGCTAGGCTGCACCCAGAGCCAGGCTGCACCCAGGACAGGCTGCACCCACAGCCAGGCTGCACCCAGGACAGGCTGCACCCACAGCCAGGCTGCACCCAGGACAGGCTGCACCCACAGCCAGGCTGCACCCAGGACAGGCTGCACCCAGGACAGGCTGCACCCAGGACACGCTGCACCCAGGACACGCTGCACCCAGGACACGCTGCACCCAGGACAGGCTGCACCCGGAGCCAGGCTGTACCCAGAGCCAGGCTGCACCCAGGACAGGCTGCACCCAGGACACGCTGCACTGAGGACAGGCTGCACCCAGGACAGGCTGCACCCAGGACAGGCTGCACCCAGGACAGGCAGAGCCATGGAGGAAGCTGATCAGCCGCCGCAGGAGCCCGTGGCAGTGAGGAGAGGAGCCGTCACTCCCGGGACTCAGAGGGGCCGTGCTGTGAGTGTGTGGGGGGGGGGGGGTGCAAAGGGGCAGAGGGACAGAGGGCGGTGTTGCCAGGCTGGGAACTCAGCCAGGCACAGGCGTCAAGGGCACCTGGCCCTGGTGGCTCGTAACCCCCGCGGTGCTCCCCCCCAGAAAAGCGTTCTCTGTGGCCGCCGCGGGGCTGTGGGGCAGAGGAATTTTCCAGCATCAAAACTGCATCCAGCTTCCTGCTCTTTGCCCACCGAGTGCCTTAGCCAGGACGCGCTGTCCCCAGAGAAGGGGCTGCTGGGTCACTCACCCTGCGACAGCGGCTCCTCATTGTCTCCTCCTACAAACCAGAGCAGCTATGTCCCCGCAAACACCTGTCCCCAGGCCGTGGGCCTGCAGGAGTCTGCATCTGCAGCCGGACGGAGGAGGGGGTTCTGCAGGTGCGGGGAGAGTCTGGAGGCCCCTGCACCCAGGGGAGGAGGAGAGAGGAGGCGGGAGGGACAGAGGGGCCTCATCTGGTGGGGTGTTCCCACAGGTCCCTGTCGCCTGAAGTCACCAATGTGAGCAGAGGGAGAAGGCTGTGGGTGGGACAGCACCGCACGGAGCCAGAGGCTGTGGAGGACAGCCCAGTCAGCAATGCATGGGGCATGGGGACATGTCTGGGCCTGAGACGCCCTGGCTCCTGCTTTCCTTCTCCCCAAGAGCAGGCTGGCTCCAGCCTGCAGTGACATCTGCCCCCTCCGGGCCCCGCCAGGCCCTCGGTCATGCTCTTCCCTGGGTGCGAGGAGGTGGCCCTGCTCCACATAGATGAGCCAGAGACCCCCAGGGACAGTGTGCCGCGAATCCTCCACCAGGCCTGGCTGGCAGGGAGGTAGGGCTGGGGCGCTGGGGCTGGTGACCTGGGGCTGGTGCACCCGGTGGGGTGTGGGACGGCTCAGTGGGGGTGCCCCCTCTTCACAAGGTCTGCATCTGAGCACCTGTGTGGTCCCGCCAGGCTCAGCCTCTCCTGGCCTCTTGAGCAGTCGCCTGACCTCCCGCCCTGCCTTTGAACTTGCAGGCACAATACCAGTCCCTAAAAGTGCTCCTCGGGAGACTTGTCAGGGAATTCTTTATTCCCAGAAAGAGCAGTGAGCTCAGAGCTGGAAACCTGGGTTTGCCTCCCGGTCCTACCACCACACGCAGTGCTGCACTTGGCAGTTACGGAGCTCTCTGAGTGTCACTGTCCCCGCAGGAGCTTTCTCTGGACTTGCTGTCAGTGACGTTGAAGCTCAGCTGTGCTCTGTGCAGGAAGTCGTGGTGTGTTAGAGAAGTGGGGGAGGGGCTATTGAATAATTAAAACATTAGTTGGAAGTTCAGTTATTCCAGTAGATGGAATTGTTTTAATTTCTAGAATATTTGAAACATTTGAAAAAGGAGAACGACAAAGAAGCACCAGGTACCCGAAGCTCAGATCCAGCAAATGGTCACGTTCTCACGTGTGCTTGGTTTTTTTTTTTTCAATTTCAAGTTCCTGAGAAAGCTGAAGTCCTGTGTCCTCTCAGCCCTGCGACCTCCTCCCCACCTCAGGAGCAGCTGGGCTGATGAACAGAGTGTGCTTAGTTCGTTTTTCTATGCTTCTGAAAAGTTTTTTTCAAGTCTTTAAAAACAAAGATATCAGAAAGAACATTTACTTTTGTAATTTACGTTTCACTGTTGTTTTAGACTATAGGTTCTGAAGTTGATGCATATTGAATCGTGGGCATCTGATTCCTTCAATTAACTGCTGTGTGATATTTCATAGATAAGTATGTCAGAATCTATTTTCCAGTAGACTTGCGGGATGTTCCTTTTTCTTCTGTCACAGACAAGATTAGGGTGCACCTCCTTTTATCCTTCTCCTTATGAGACTTTGTCTAAGATACCTCCCTAGAAATGAAATAACATTTCCAATGATCATGAAGTTATTCTCTAAAGAACCTCTCTGTATCAAGACCCACAACTGTAAAGCTACAAGAAGAAAACATGGCGGAAAGTTCATGGCCTCTGGGCATGAAATTTTTTTTTATTTTTATTTTTTGTTATTCTAATTTGTTATACATGTTTGCAGAGTGCATTTCATTGCATATTACATATAAAGAGCACAATTTTTCAAGTTGCTGGTTTTATATAAAGTATTTTTGCAACAATTGTGTCTTCATACATGTATTTAGGGTAATCATGGATAACTCAACATCTCTAGTGATTAGAGAAATGCAAATCAAAACAACTCTAAGTTTTCATCCTACTCCAGTCAGAATGGCAGCTATATATATTAAACAACAACAACAACAACAACAATAAATGCTGGCGAGGATGTGGGGGAAAAGGCACACTCTTACATTGCTGGTGGAACTGCAAATTGGTGAAGCCAATCTGGAAAGCAGTATGGAGATTCCTAGAAAAACTTGGAATGGAACCACCATTTGACCCAGCTATCCCACTGCTTGGCCTATTCCCAAAGGACTTTAAAACAGCTTACTACAGGGACACAGCCACATCAATGTTTATAGCAGCACAATTCACAATAGCTAGATGGTGGAACCAACCCTGATGCCCATCAGCAGATGAATGGATAGGGAAACTTTGGTATATATACACAGTGGAACACTACTCAGCACTAAAAGAGAATAAAATCATGGAATTTGCAGGTAAATGGATGGAGTTGAAGAAAATAATGCTAAGTGAAGTTAGCCAATGCCAGAAAACCAGGGAATAATGGCAGACTGGGCATGAAATTTGGGGGTATGACCCCAAAGCCCAGAAAAATAGACAATAAAACCAAAAATAGACAAGTGGGGCCCCATCAAACTCAAAAGCTTCCCCACGGCAAAGGAAACCAACAGAGTGAAGAGGCCACCTGCAGAATGGGCGGAAATAGGATCAAGTGTGAGAGGAGAATGTTATCCAGAATATAGAAAGAGCTCAAATCTTTAGTAACCAGGAAACTGATAACTGGATTGAGACGTGGGCAGAGGCTTGGTGTTTTTTGAAGGAGGACACGAGAATGTCTGCAGAATCATGAAGAAAGGTTCGACCTCACTAATTATCAGGGAGACGGAAGTCAAAACCACAACAAGGTCTGGATGTGACCTAATAGATCACAGGATGTTTTGCAGGATGTGGAGGGAGGGAGCCCTCACAGGCGGGAGTGCAGGTTAGCGCGGCCTCGTGGACCGCAGTAAGAAGGGTCCTTAACAAGTAAGAGCAGAGCGACCATGGCGTCCACAGCCCCACTCCTGGGAAGATAGTACAAGGAAATGAAATCGGCGTGTCCAAGAGACACCCGCACTTCTGCGTTCCTGTGGCACTATTCACAGTGGATGAAGAGGGAGCCCAGGTGTTCCCCGGTGGGCGAAGGCATAATGAAAATGTGGCATATGAACACACTAAGCTACTACTCAGCCTTTTGAGGGTGTGTCAGTTAGCTCCATGTTACTATAGTGAAACACCCAAGGCAACTAACTTATGAAGAGAAAAGGTTTCTTTAGCTCACAGTTCTGGAAGTTGCACTTTAAGATCAGGTGGCCCCAGAGCTTTGGGCCTCTGGAGAGGGCTCACATTGAAGACAGAGCGTGCGGCTGAGCAAGATGCGTGCATTACAAGCCAGGGAGTGGAGACCGGGTGAGACTGGGGTCCCACAGTCCCCCTCAAAGACACGCCCCTAGTGACCTGAGGACCTCCCGGGAGGCCCCCCTCCTGGAGGTCCATAGCACCTCTCAGCAGGACCACCCTGGGACTAAGCGCTTAACACATCAAATTTTGGGGGCCGCTCTCTGTGTTCACACATACTAGAAGGAAAGTCTGTCATTCGTAACGTGAGGGGAGCTGGGGGACATTTTGCTACGTGGAATGAGAAAAGACCTAGAAGGACAGCTAGTATCATTTCACAGGTGGAATCTAACAATATCCATCTCACGGAAGTCAGGCGTGCCAGGGCGGCTACTGGGGGGACTCCTGGGGAGTGTTAGGAAGGCTACAACGTTTCCCTTAGATGACAGGAACGGGGTCAAGAGCTCTGTGGCACAGCAGGGACTGCAGTTAGTAACCGTGTGTCCCACACTGACACTTGCTGAGCGGAGAGCTCACGTGCTCACCACGCAACACGCTGACGCTCCGTGGATGGTTAACTAGGGCCGCTTCCGTTCCCCAGTGTAGACCGACTGCAAAGCATCATGCAGCAGCTCCTGGATTGACTGCACTGCGTTTTCATTTGTCCATTAGAATTAATGCAATTATAAAATGAGTTGGAGTCACTGGCACTTTCCAAAGCGATTCAGGAGCCCCTCCTCCTCCTCCTCCTCCTCAGCACGGACAATTGGTATGACGAGACTTCTCATCTGATGGGAATCAAGTTTTATCCTGTGGTTTTAAGGAGCCTCTTTTTGGTTTCTAGAAAGAACCAACAGCTTTTCATACAACTAAACAACCACAGTTTCTTCTGGATTAGGCCATGTCCTGCCCATTTTTCTCTTCCATGATTTTTAGGCAATTTGGATAAAAATCATTGTCAGTTAACACATTCTTTCCCAGTCCATGGGGTTTCCCTTTAGCTTTGCCTATCGTGTCCTTTGAAAGGTCTTTTATACTGTATTTATCAGCATTTTTCAAATGCTTCCGATGTTCCCCCGGGTGGATTCGCTGTTCGGATCTTGTTTAAGAATTCTTTCCTTATCCGGGTAGTTCCAAGGTGTTCTGCTGTGGGTTCTTCTAAACGTTTGAAATGAGATTCGTTTTAAAGTTGAATTTTCCAACTAGTTGATGAATTATGAGTTCCATAAAATGTGTCTGAATTTTACTTTTATTATTAAGTATCGGCTACTTATGTAAGTGAAAAAAGCAAAGACCCGTTGGGTACCTGTTGCTCAGTTTAGGAACAGAGTGTCACTATTATTTTAAAGTCCTCTGTATTGTTCTCCCCAATGCCACCCTCAGTCTCTGTCCCTTGGGTGGCTTCTGTTCTGAATTTTGTTTAAAATACTTTCCTCCTCTAAGGTTTGAGTTTACATGCTTCTGTCCCCCAAATAGATATTTTACACTTTTTCTTAACGTAGACAGAGTCATTTTACATCTCTTGTGCTCATGTTTCCTTCCTCAAAACCAGGCACCTGTGGGTCAGCCCTGTCACTCGGTCACACTACTGCCCATCTTTGCAATGCATTCATCATCAGAGCCATTGTGCGCCCGTCATGGCGGGCACCGGGGTCAAGTCCAGTCATTTGCTATTGTGAGGTTCTGCTGTGAGCATCCCTAGACACATGGGCTCGGTGCCCACGGGAAAGAGTTTCTCTGGGGTAAATTCTAGGGTTTAAAGTTTGCTGGGTCACAGGATAGGTAGGTGTGTCTGCAAACTTACTAAGAGACCCCAAATCCCCTTCCCAAGTAGCGGGAAGTGTTCTGGCTGCCTCGTGTTCTCTTCAACACTCAGTATTGTCAGATTTAAAGAATGTGTGTAGGTGCACGTGTTTATCTGGAGCTTTTCCGAGTCACCCATTCTCCGGAAGCTAACACAGGGAGAAACAGCCAGGAAAATAGACAGCAAACTGCAGAGTTCTCCACACAAGGAAGATGCGCTTTGATCCACGAACAGCAAGGAGCCGAGGCGATGGCGGGCCGTGTCAGGGTGGGACTGCAGACCCTCCCCACCACGCTCCATGATTCCCATGCTCTGAACGTCTCTGCGACTGCCCAGGCCAGAGGAAGGTGCCCGTTGCTGTGACGGTGACGCTGGCCTGACTGCTGAGTCGGCACTGCGTGCTCACACCCAGGGCACGGAGGCCAATGGAGAACTGTCAGGCAGAACTCCCCGCCGCTTCCGTGGTGGGCAGGGGTGCTAAGAATGAGCGCTCATCCCACCGGGGACCGCCCTGAGCTGGGCTGGTGCTGCAGCAGTCGTCTCAACACCAAGTGACCTGAAGGGCAGTGGCTGGGGCCACGTTTCCTTGTCTTTGTCTCACAGCCAGAAAATTCTTGAAAAATAAGCAGCATTACATTTCAGAAACTTGATTGCAAACAGTTGAGAAATGTGTATCTGGTGCCCAAATAATTCCTGGGATGCCTCACCGTGAAGAGCATAAATCTAAGTTATTACTGCTGACTGAGCCGTTCCCACATAATTGCACTCTATTTTTCTATTATTTTTCCTCCTTCTTCTCCTCTCACGCTTGATCGATGTCAGGAGAGTTCCTTCCTCTGTCCTGTAAGTTCTTGATCTGACACTCTGGAGACCTGAACGCGCTGCACCGGGAGGCAATTCTGCCTCCTTAGCACTTTTGCACACCAGCGAGGCTTAACCGAGGGGGATTTCTGCCTAATAATTCTCAGTTGGCTGCCGTCGCCCCTGGGCGTGATGGTGCACTGCTGATTTCAGCGGAGCGCTCCGAGACAGCCAGGACTGCTGATCAAGCACTGAGACGTTCGCAGGAAGGGGAGACAAGGGCTTCGTTCAGGGCCCCTGCTCCTGGCGGTGGGCCAGACAGCCGCGTCTGACGGAGCTCTGTGCACCGTGAGAACGCGTGCCACAGGGGGTGGTGCATGTCTGTGTGTGTGTGAGTGTGTGAGTGCGTGTATGAGTGTGTGTGTGTGAGTGTGTGTGAGTGTGTGTGTGTGTGAGTGTGAGTGTGAGTGTGACGTTGAGGTTCACCAGACCCATGAGAACCAACAGTTTCTAAAAACACGTGGCCAGCCTTGGGAGGCTGTGTGTACCTCCTGGTGTGCAAATTGTTTGTCTTTCATGAAGAAAGAAGGGGCCTGGGCCACCAGGAATCTGCAGGATCCTACCTGGTGACTTTTCTTGGTCCTTGCAGCAAGTGGGATCCATCAATGTCCCAAGTGTGCTCACCGAGCGTCCACTGAGCCAGGCTTGATTCTGGTGCAGGGGAGGAAATGGCGGGGAAAACGCCATGGTCCCTGCTCTCCGGAGTGAGTCCAGTGGGAGAGACCAAAACAAGCGAGGAGGCAGGCGTGGGACCCAGCACGGGCTGCCGCAGGATGCCCGGTGGACAGCGGAGGTGGTGGGGGCTCTGCAGGCCCAGGGGAGACGTTCCAATTGTATTAAAGTGGGGAGCCACAGGAAGCCCGTGGGGTGGGGAGGGCGTGGTCTAGTGGGTGCCAAACATTTAGAACAGATCATTCTGGGTGCTGTGTGGGAATCGGATGGAGTGCGGGGAATTAAGGCTGGGAGCCTGGTGAGGAGGGGACCGCACTGGTCCAGGCAAAGGTCATGGTGACCTTGATTAGTGTGCTAGCAGTGGAAAGAGAGACAAAACCAGAGGCTCAATGTATGAGTTAAGGTTCTTTAGAGAAACAGAACCAATTGTGTGTGTGTGTGCGCGTGTGTGCATTTTAGTATAAGGATTGGCTCGTGTGGTCACAAAGGCTGAGGAGGCCACGGTCTGCCACCTGCGTGCTGCAGGACAGGAGGGCAGGTGGCGTGTGGTCACAAAGGTGGCGTAGCTGCTTGGAACAGGGTGGCCGAAGGCCTGGAGCCCGGGGTGCGCAAGCTCTAGTCCAAGCCAACGGCCCGAGAGTGAGGAGCATCGGTTGTGGCGTCCCAGGCCAAGGGCAGGAGGAGCCAGGTGTCCCAGCTGAGCAGCCAGGCAGAGAACGAATTCTCCTCATCTTGCTTTTTGCTCTCTTCAGGACCCGGGCCGGTTCGAGGCCACGCCCCTGGGGAAGGACCGTCTACTTCATGCACCTCACCAGCTGAAGTGTTGGTCTCTTCCAGGACCTGCCCGCCCCACCCAGAAGCACTGTTTAACTAGATATCTGGCAACACGGGCCCCCCCGTCAGTCGACACCTAAAATCTGCCATCGCATGCCCGTTTTACAGGCAGGAAGAATAAGAGCGGCAGGTTGATCGTGAAGGTGGGCGGGTAGGAAAAGAGAAGTCGGCACAAGCCTGTGTTTCTGGAAGAAGCCGGGGGAGGGGCAGGGAGGGCCATTTCACGAGGACAGGGAAGGCCCAGGAGCAAGAGGAACACAGCTGACCGTAGACAGGTCACGTGTGAACACCGTGAGCCCTCCCGGAGGCCACGTGGTGAAGGGGTGGCTGAACACGCGTGTCCCCTCGCGGAGTGTCTGAGCGGGAGGCGTGGACTTGTGACCACGGCGTGAGAGCGGCAGAGGCAGGCGAGGCCCCCCAGGGACCGGGCGCAGAGAGGAGGGAGGCTGGCCCAGGACAGAGCACAGGTGCACTGGCCTTTAGACGTGGGGGGAGGGAGGAGGGACTGGCAAAGGAGGAGACAAAGCCACCAGAGGGCAGGGTGAGATGAGCTCCCTCACCACAGGCCTCAGGTGCTGGGTGAGGACAGCACATGGAGGGGAGGAAGTGGCCATTGGAGTGAGTGTGTCCTTGAGGTGGTCACTGCACCGCACAGGAGTGGAGTGCGTCCAGGAGTAGCATGGTCCAGGAAAGAGAGTCGCCCTTCCAGCGAAGGTCTCAGGCCACACTGAGAGGGAGAAGAACGCCACAGGCTTTGGGCCAGGAGAGGGGTTCACCTTGACCTTGATCTTGCTTAGGAAAGGCGGGGGGCGCATGGGCTTTGGGCCTGCAGGAGCTCTGATGGACAGAAGTGGCCCTGGACTCCTGAACAATGACCGTACTAATGCTCACTGCAGCTGATGGGGACTCAGTGTGGGCACTGCACTTTAGTGTTTGGATTGTATCAACTCATATCATTCCCCAAACAAACCCACAACCTTGTATTTCACCACCCCCATGTCACAGACGAGGGGGCTGAGGCACAGGGCGTCTAAGGGGAGGGTCCCCCTAAACAACTAACAGCAGCAGGGCTGGGCTGAGATCTTTCCTCAAAACAGCATCACTCGGGGCCCTGAGCCCTGCTGGCTTCCCCAGGTGCATTAAAGAAACAGAACCCAGGCTCCGGCTACCGAGAAGCCCACGGAAAGAAAATGTCCCCTTCTAATGGGGCGTGCCTGGGCAGAAGGACCGTGATGGCCAGACCCTTACTTAGGACGGCTGAATCCTGAGCACAGCCTGGGTGAGATGTGAGTTCTGAGAAGGTTCTGAACCATTGGTAAGGCAGAAATGTGCAAATGGAGACGTCAAGAGATTGGGACCACTTATGACCCAGCCTTCCCACTCCTTGGTCTATACCCAAAAGACTTAAAAACAGCTTACTGCAGGGACACGGCCACATCAATGTTTATAGCAGCACGATTCACAATAGCTACACTGTGGAACCCACCTAGATGCCCTTCAGTAGGTGAATGGATAAGGAAAATGTGGCATATATACACAATGGAATATTACTCAGCAATAAGAGAGAATAAAATCATGGCATTCACAGGTAAATGGATGAAGTTGGAGAATATAATGCTAAGCTAATCCCCAAAAGCCAAATGCCGAATGTTTTCTCTAATATAAGGAGGCCGATATACAGTGGGGTTAGGACAGGGATCATAGGAGGATTAGAGGAACACTAGAATGGCCAATGGGGAGGGAGGGGAAAGGAGGGGGCAAAAGGGTTAAGAAAAACAAAAAAAGATGGTAGAATGAGATGGATATCATTACCCTAAGTGCATGTATGAAGTCACGAATGGTGTGAATATACTTTGTAGACAACCAGAGATATGTAAAAATGTGCTCTACAAGTATAATATGAAATGTAATGCATTCTGCTGTCATTTCTAACAACTTAGAATTAAAAAAAAAAAAAGAAAGAAAGAAAGAAAAGAAAAGAGATCTAGAGAATTCAGGGTTGACCAGTTGGCTCTGCAGAAAGACAAAGGAAGAGACCAGGACCGTGCTCAGACACCAGGCCTGGGGTAGGGGCCCTTCAGGAGCTGACAGCCTTAGGGGGACCACTGATCCTGACTGTTCTGCAAGAAAAGGATTCTCCTGGGCACACAGCTGGCGCAGAATTTCCCATAGTCAGCGTTGCTTGTCCTCTGACCCCACCATGTGGTCAGCTCCTCCCCAGCTTCCTGGACCACACTCCTCTTTTGGAGGCGGTCCTCTCTCTAGGATAGCGCCCTGCATTTGGCTCTGATGTGTCTTCTGCTGAAGGAGCCCCAATTAGGGAGATGGCTATTGCGGTCAGCTGGAAGCCATAAGTTCCGCCTGATAATAAGTATGTATGTGACGCACCTGTAAATGCACGTGAGGCACCCGCAAAGCTAAAGGTATATAACCGGGTAAAAGCGGTCAGAGTCAGGAGAAGAATGAATTCATTCAGTCAGTCATGCAGTCGCTCGGTCGGTCAGAAGAAGAGTTCGGGTCGGAGAAGAAGAAAAGAATCAGAGCGGCCAGAACGTAGGCAGAGCGGTTACAGAAGAGAAACCAGATAGAAGAAGTAATTGCTGGTCAGAGTCAGGCCGAGGCTCCCGAGGAAGAAAGAAGAAAGAAGCTCTAAAAGCTAAGCTCTCTCTCTCTCTTTCAAGCTCTCTCTCTTTCTCTCTAAGCTCTAAGAAGAAAAGCTCTATCTTTCTCTCTAATCTCTAAGAAGAAGAAGAAGAGAAAGCTATCTCTAATCTTTCTCTCTAAGCTCTTTCTAAAAAGAAGAAAAATCTTTCTTTCTCTCTCTAAGCTCTCTCTAAGAAAGTAGAAGTAAAAGTAGTAGTATCTTTACTCTGCCTCCGAGAGTTTTCCTCCCGCGGCGTTGTGGCTGGCCACGACAGGCAGCTTACATTCTGCCTCTACCACTTCCGCCCAGCAGGTACCCAGTCCTACTGCAAGTCCTTGTCCAAATTCCAATCCTCTAAGAAAACTTCCTGCCCTATCTCAGAATTATTTGCTCCTTTCTCTGGCATCTCCCAGATTCTGCAAATGTCTCCTTGGGGAACTACGAGAGGAAATCTTCACTTTTCATCTCAGAATTTGCTGACTTTGTGATGCGCTCTTACTAAAGATGGAGGAAAGGAGCCCAGAGATGTCTGGACTGCTCCCGCTGGGCCTGGTCTTCAGTGGCTTCCTCTGCTCCTCAGAACAGCAAGGGTTCTGAGAGCGGCGAGGGGAAGACACTGACCCTTGTCCCTCTGTCTGGAGTCCCTCGGCCACTGCCTGTAGCTGTCTGGGAAATTACTCCACCTTTGAACTCGAGGATGAGTCGCAGTTGAGGCCGCCTGTCCTGTCGCGTCTTGGTGAAGAGGCAGTGGGCTGGCGGGAGCCACTCCTGCGCCAGGCAGTGCTCCGTGATTGAGGGGCCCATGGACAAGACCCAGTCCACTGAGGTACTTTCCTATGTGAAGGGGCCAGTTCTTCTATTCCGTGGGTTGAATTAGGTGTCCCAGAAATACATGTGGAAGTCCTAACCCCTTGTACCTGTGATTGTGACCTTAATTGGATACTATGCAGATGTTATCAGGTTAAGACAAGGTCACGGGCTGCAGTGCAGCTCAGGGGAAGAGCACCTGCCTCACATGCACAAGGCCCCAAGTTTGATCCCTAGCACACGCACACACACAGAATGTCATACTGGATGAGGGTGGGTCCTAGCCCCATAATCAGCATCCCTATAAGAAGATGGAGGTCACCACATGTCGACGGGAGGTTGATGGGAGGCACCTGACACCCAGGAACACCAAGGATTGCTCCAGCCACCAGAGGCTAGAAGATGCAAGGTGGACCCCGTCCTGAAGCTTCCAGAGAGCTTGTGGCCTGCCGGCACCTTGACCCAGAACCTCCAGCCTCCAGAACCGAGACGCGACTCTTTTCTCTGTTTCGAGCCGCCCAGTCCCTGGTGCCATGCAGTGGCAGCCCTGGGAGGCTAGGACAGCCGTTCTGCGGACCTGCGCTTCTAAATAGAAAATAAAAGCCAAGCGTCTCAGTCTCATGAATCATCCGAGAAGCCTGAGGCATCTGAGATCAAGGAGGAGGAGCCTGCAGGTTGTACTGCAGGGAGCCCAAGAAACGAAAAGACCCAAGAGAAGGTGGAATTTCACAAAATCAACATTGGAAATATTTTTTCTACAATCCAGCTACTTAGCTGAGATTTTATTGTTGGGTTTGTAAATGATGAAACCAGCACATTCCTCCTTCAGGGGGCCAGTGCCAGACTGCTGGACGAGCGTGGGCTTTGCGGTCACACCAGCTTCCCCATTCACCAGCCCGTGACCTTGGACAGCTCAGGCCGCTTCACCTACCTGAGCTTCAGCCCCGTGAGATGCCTGTGTCCACGTTTGTTAGTGAAGCCAAAGAACTGAGGTTTGTGGTAAGGGCAGGGCACCACACTGCCTGTGAGGGCAGCGTCATCTGTCCCCAGCGTCTGCACCCCAAAGGGACAGCCCACCCCCAGCATAAATTGGCACAGCTCCCAACATGGTAGGAGTGGCCATTCATGCAGTCCCAGTGCAGCCGACCAGACACCTGCTCCTGACGGAAAGGAGGAGGGAGACGCGTCGCCTGGAGAGCAGATTTCAGCAAGTCACGGAGGACGGAGGACGCGGGTTCCGCGGTGAAGATGTCTTTATTAGAGTTTCATCAACTTTCAGTGGGAGAGTATTTTTGCAGCGCTACTTAAGAGCCTCACAAATACATCTTAAAAGCAGTAACATTGCTTTAAAAATGGAAGAAGGGAACAGGAGTTTGTGGTGAGGAAAGGCATAAAACAGAAGCTTGGTCAGGTGTCAGCAGGTTCTCATAAAGAAAGAGCCCGGTGCGCGCACACGCCGCTCACGCCATGGTCGGGACCCCGTCCTGCCTGGGCTCCAGCTGCCGTCCATGCAGGAGAGGCCGGGAGCCCTCTTCCTTGTGCATCTGACCCCCAAGGCACAGCCGAGCCAGGCCTCCCAGCCCTGCTCACCCCTGTCGCCCTCCAGAGGGGCTGAGGCACTGGCAGCGGCAGGTGGCCTGGGGGGAGGCCTGGGGGCGTGGCTTCCGGTCTGGGCACTTCCGCCCCCAGGCGCCTGGGGCTCTTTCTCCAGCCTGGCTGCCTCAGCGCTGACCGTCGGGAGGGCCGGTCGGGTGTTCCAAGGCACCGCAGTCATCAGAGAGGAAAACCAGGTCCTGCAAAGACGCGCGATATGGTGGCCCCGGGGCAGGCGCAGCTCCAGGACTCGCGGTCATCCTGTCCTCGAAGATCACGCAAGTGTTCCCCGGAGGGAAACCTCCATGCCCTCCTCCCCGGGGACAGCTGGTCCCCTCGTTCTCCACATTCCCAAGGGATCTCTGTGCCACTGCCATGTCACGCGGCACGGACTCACCCCGTGCTCGGCAACACCTGGGGCCAGCGCTGGAGTCGTGTGCGGGACTGGGGCCCTCAGGCCCCCTGCTAGAGTCAGTGCCCACCCGTCCACTGCACCTGCTTCTGTCCTCTTGCCCCCCACAGACCAGGGGCAGGGGGGACGAGGAGGGACTGGACACGGGGAAATGGGCAACCAATCTTTGTTACACAAAGAAATGGCAGCTGATAGCCAGGGTTCAGGTTTCCCCGGGCTCCCTCTGGCCAGGCAGGGGCTGGAGAGCCAGGTGTGGCTGAGGTTGGGGGTCTTGGGGTCAAGGGAGTCAGGATGGTTCTGTACATGGTAGGGTGTGATCTTACCCTCCCAGTGATGTCATGAGGTGAGGACTAGTGTGTCCCCAGTTGGCACCTGAAGACAGTGCCCCAGTGGGAGGCATGTTTGCATTGGGAAGAGGAAGGTGAGGCCACCGCTCAGGGTCCCCTGGGGCTGCAGCCTGTGCTCAGGGATCAGAGGCTCTTTCCCCTCCCCCTCTCCTGCCAGAGCCTGCCCCATAGAGCCCTCCTGGAGCCCGGCTCCTCCAGAAAGCTCCTCCGACAGGCCCTGCTCGGCTTGTGGCCATCTGTCTCAGGTGGCCGGGGAGTGGCCCCAGGGGTAGCTGTGGTGGCGGCTAGAGCCTCCTGAATCCCAGGCACTTAAGGAGGGAGACTGCAGCAGAGGGCTCTGTGGCCTGCGAGCTCCTCCTCGGCCCTCCTGCTGCTCCTCAAGCCCCACCTCCCAGCCCCCTGCTGCTCCTCAAGCCCCACCTCCCAGCTCCCTGCTGCTCCTCAAGCCCCACCTCCCAGCTCCCTGCTGCTCCTCAAGCCCCACCTCCCAGCTCCCTGCTGCTCCTCAAGCCCCGCTTCCCAGCCCCCTGCTGCTCCTCAAGCCCCGCCTCCCAGCCCTCCTGCTGCTCCTCAAGCCCCGCCTCCCAGCCCCTGCTGCTCCTCAAGCCCCGCCTCCCAGCCCTCCTGCTGCTCCTCAAGCCCCGCCTCCCAGCCCCCTGCTGCTCCTCAAGCCCCGCCTCCCAGCCCTCCTGCTGCTCCTCAAGCCCCGCCTCCCAGCCCTCCTGCTTGCAAAGCTCAGCACCTCTCTGCGGAGCAAGCACAACAGGGTGGTGAGTGGCAGCCACCTACCCTCCTGCAGAACGTGTTCATGATGAGGTACAGCTTCCGCACTTTGTCCTTCAGGGCATCCACCTGGGCCATTTTCCAGCACTGGGGTGAGGCCACAAAGTCCCGCAGCTTGGCCAGCACACAGTAATTCTGGGAGTGGGCAACAGGAGAGGGCTCATGGGAAAAGTGGGTAGCCGGGGGACCGGAGCCAACAACCTCCTGCGTCCTCCTGCACAGGGCCTCTCCCGCCCCTGCTAGATGGTCAGCTGCCGAGGATGCAGACTGCCCCCGCCAGGCAGAGCCCACTCACGTGGATATCCAGGTGCAGCCCGGGCAGGTACCTCACGCAGGACTCCTGCAGAAAGGACACATGTCAGCCTGGCCACACAGGGCTCTGGCCAGCCCAGCCCAGATCCTGGGGTCTTTCTTGGTCTTTCTTGGTGCTATGATACCTGAAAAACTTGCTAATTTTACCTGTCCATGCACCCCAAAGTGGACAACTGGTCTCCCAGAATTTGCCTTCAGAACACAACATTACCACATTCACTCTGAATCAAGGCACTATTTGATGCACACATAATCACATAGTAACACAGTAACTAGCATGTTTGTGTACATATGTATATGTAAAACAATTTTATAGCTGTTTAGTTATGTGATAGTTCTATACCTTCATATAGATACATTTGATATATATAAACAAGTATAAAATATACAAATATATAAATATATATATTATTACGAACAAGTTACATTACAGTTTTCAAGACATAGTAAAATGTGTCCTATGTAACCACCTGCAGCATACATGTTTACTTTTTTTTTTTTTTAGTATTTATTTGTTTTAGTTGTACACAATGCCTTTATTCTTACGTGGTGCTGAGGATCAAACCCGGGCCATGCATGTGCTAGGCGAGCTCTACCACCAAGCCACACCCCAGCCCACATGTGTACTTCTCTAGTGCTACAGCTCACTCCTGTGTCCTTCAGGAATGAAGCCCTCCAGTCCTGCCTGCCTGTGTGACCTTGGGCTCCCATCTTCCTCTGTGACCTAGTTTCTCGTTGTGACATGAAAGAGCTGGAACGCATAATCTTTTCACTTCTTTCTAGTTCTAACATTCTGAGCCTATGGATTTTTTTTTTTTAACCTTTAAAAATCGGATTCTTTTAAAAGACGATCGCTCTGTCTATTTCCAAGGCAGGGGGCCGTGGGGGTACCTACCCAGCCACGTTCTTTTGTACCAAAGAATGTTAACTTACTCCACGATGGATGTCGTTAATAAGCAAGTTGCGAAACAGCCTGTGCCATTTGATCCCAGTTTTGCTACAGCCTGGTGCTCGGATACCTCGGCACAGGCAGAGGCGGAAACGCCGTCCTGTGGGATGTCAGGGAAACAGTGGCTGCTAGGTGACAGTTACAGCCACGCTCATTTTCCTCTTTGTGTGAGTTTTCCAACCGTTCTACAAAGTATGTTACTTTTATAGTGAGACATAAATACATGTTATTTGGCTTTAAAAAAGAAAACACACAGAGGGTGTCAGAGTCCTGTGAACCCCAACATCTGAGAAACCTTAGGTTCTTTGGGGAAGCGTTTACAAGCAGTCAAGAGACGCTGCTCCATTGTGCCGAAGCTCTTCATGACGCTTAGTGCATTTCTCCTCTCTGTCACGTGCTCAGCTCAGCCAACCCTCCGGACACCCCAGCTCTGAATTCCTGGGTGTCCTCTTGACCCAAGCTAGTCAGCCTTGCTCACACCTTTGACCCTCTCTGCACCTGGGCGGGTGGGGTGGGCATGCTGTTGACATGCATGTTACAGACAGGAGGTCCCCAGCAGGTGAGGGGTGCGCCACCCCTCAGCACACAGGGGCCACTGGGCTAATGAGGCGACTCTGAAGTGCTAGACTCTGTGGGGAGCCGATCTTTTTTTTTTTTTCTTTATTGGTACTGGGGATTGAACTCAGGGGCACTCAACCACTGGGCCACATCCCCAGCCTTTTTTTTTTTTTTTTTTTTTTTGTATTTTATTAGAGACAGGGTCTCACTGAGTTACTAAGTGCCTCGTCATTGCTGAGGCTGGCTTTGAACTCGCGATCCTCCTGCCTCAGCCTCCCAAGTACTGGGATTACAGGCGTGCGCCACCGCGCCCGGCTGATCTTCTCTTTTTGTACACTTTACTACAGCTTCTCTGATATTTGCTAATAAGTTCAAACAAAACTTGTGATGCCTTTGACTACTTTTCCTTATATTTAAAAAAAGGCAAATAATTAGCATACTTAGTAAGAAGGGAATATACAAAAGCCCTTGAGATTATCTTTTATTAGAAAAGAATGCTAGTCTTTTCTATTTCTCTTTTTCTTTATCTCTTTCTTTCTCCCTTCTTTCCTTCTCCACCCCCCTTCTTTCTTTTTCATCCAAAGCCGTGTTTTGGGGAGGCGCGTCTGCACCGAGCTGCCTGGCCTGGCTGGGGCAGCGGTGGGTGTGGGGGGCTCACCCCTGGCTCTGCAGCCTGCAGCCTCTGGAAGTCGCGGGTGATCTCCCTGCTCAGGGTCAGCATCCTGGAGTAGCAGGTTGGGGGAGCCGCCCGGGCAGCAGGGAGCCCGGCCAGCAGCAGCAGGAGCAGGGGCATCCAGGGCGTCATGGTGCTGGGGCGCCTGCAGCCCCGTGGCTCCTCTTTAAGCAGCAGCTGGGGGTGGCCCAGGGCCCGGCTCCACGCCTCCATTTCCTGTGGCCCCGCCAGAGCCAGCTCGCCCAGCGGGTGGGAGGGGGACGCGGACACTCGGTCCTTTCATTAGGATCCCGTGAGGTGAGTGAGGGTGGCTGCAGGGACTGGGGGCCGCCTGGAGGGAAGGGGCCCTGCCTCTGGCACAGTTTCCACGGGCGGTTTCTCTCCTCGGGAATTTGAGCAGTAAGAGGACGGGAGGGAGAGAGATGGAAGAACGGGAGGTCAGAGGCCGGGAGGGCTGATTTTACAGAGCTGGCTCACCTCCCGCAGCAGAGCTGGGGTGGGGGCCACTAGCAGTGAAGGATCGACGCCCCCCCTCCCCGGGGCTGCCGGGTGGGACAGAGATGCCTGCTTGGGGTCAGACGCCCGAGTGTCATTGTCTCTGCCCCCACCCCACCAGGCAGCTGACCCTTGGGTGGGGTTGTCACCTGCCTCCTAAGCAGCTGTGCCCTCTCCTGACACTGCTCCCAGCACGGCCCTCCCTGGGGGATGCAGGCAGGGCGGGGTCTGCACTTGAGCATGGCTGTCAGGGCGGAAACAGCCCAGCTAAAGGGGCAAGCGCCCACCGCGATGCCCAGGGGAAAGCAGGGTCATGCCCTCTGGCTGTGGGCCCAGGCCAGGTTCTTAAGTCTCCCTCGTTTCCTGTGCGCAGTGGGGCGGGAGCTCTGGAGGGACTGTGGAGCCAGGGAGGCGCCCTGGGACCTGGGCAGAGCTTGTGTCCCCGGTGGTGAGTTTGCACAAGGTCTGCATGGCTGCCTCCACCCAGTCCTGTGCGCGTCCCTGCCAGGCAAACGCCACGGAGAACAGTCCCATTTTCCAGGTGGAATCTGAGGCTCAGAGAGCTCCGGCAACGTGCCTGAGGTCACAGAGCTGGAGGCACACGTGCCCAGGTGAGATGCCCTGCCCTGTCCTCCTCCTGTCCTGCTGCCCCTCGGGATAAAGTCCTGAGAAGCAGGAGTCCTGCAGTTGGAGACGAGTTTGGGCCTTGGGCTGCCCAAGGCCAGGAGCAAGCAAGGAAGGAGGAGAGGAGGGCTGACGGCCACAACCCCTGAGCGGAGCCTGGGCTCAGCAGTCCCGGGAGTAGATGCCAGGGCAGATGCCGGCGCTGCGTGGGCACCTGAGCAGGATGGGGAGGAGCAGTGGGCCCTGGACCCCAGCTGGGCACGCCCAGCTCCAGCGCCCCCTGCCTACAGGAAGGGCAGAAGAGGGGCCAGGGCGGGCCCCAGGGTCCCACAGGGAGGGGACTCGGGCATGGCAGCTGGACATGGGCAGGACTGGGGTCAGACAGGGAGGTGCCCAGCTGAGCCTGGAGAGGGCCCTCCTGAGCCTGTGGTCACCAGCTGGCCCGCTGGCCGCACCTCTGGCCTCCCACACCCCTTGTTGTTTATCCAGTTGCCAGGGGTGGAGGCCCGGGCAGGGGTGGCGAGCTGGGCTTCCTGTCCTGTGGCCACCGTGTGTTGTAAGCACCACTGGGAGCCCACGTCGGGCAGCCCGCAGGCGGGGGCACTGAGCGCAGGGAGACCCACCAGGCCTCTTCCCTCCGCACGGAGCCGACCTCGCTCCGCTCTGCGCCGGGGCTGGGGCCTGTGCCTCCCTGGTCACGCCCTGGCCCCAGCCTGGGGCTCCCGGTCTGCTTGGAGAGGCTCCAGGGACCTTCTGTCAGATAGCCTCAAGTTCAGGCCAGGGAAGGAAAACAGGTCCTTGCAGCCTTCCCATCCAGGACAGCGGTGTGTGCCGTTGAGATGAATGGCCCTGTGGGAGAGGGGCCTTGCTCCCCTGCAGGGCCTGGCGTGGGCCTGGGGCTGGGGCTTCTGGAGCTCAGTGATGCCCCCAGGCCTCCCTGCTGCGGGGTCTCGGCCCCTGGAGGTAGAATGAGTGAGAGGCTGACCCTGAGCACCCACAGGTTCCAGCTGAGACATGGTGACACGTGGAGGCCCGAGGAGTCCCAGGGAAGCAGAGGCAGGCCCTTGGCAGCCCGAGGAGAGCCCACACCTAACTGCAGAGCAAGGACGCGCCCCAGAGGAGACTGCCTGCGCCGAGTCCCAGGGGAGGAAGGTGAGCAGGCCGGGGGGCCTAGGGCCGGGGCACAAGCGTGCACCCGTGACTCCATCTCCTCTCCAGCCCCGTGGGCTTCCTGGGAACCCGAGCAGGGTCCTGGGCTGAGCGCCTGCCGCCTGCCCCTCCTCCTGCAGCATAGAGCGCGGCTTCCCATCGGGTTTATCAGAGCCCAGTCGAGCCCAGCGGCTAGTGGCTTAGGCATGATGAAGTGACGTAGTAGCCACTCCTGCTACTCAGAGATTGGGGCACAAGCCTGTAAAGAAACCCCAGCTGAAGCCAGCTGTCCCCATGGCTGTCCCCAGGGGCTCCAGACGCACTGGCTGCTGGGCGCTGGCCACGGGCAGCCTGATGTCCGCCGGGCCCCCGCGGTCTCCGTGCTTCTCCCCTCCCCCGCGCTCCCTTCCTTGAGATCAGGCAGAAATTTCCCCAGGGGCCCACTGGGGTCTTTGCCTCCCGAGAAGCCTTCCTGTCCCCCAGCCCTAGTGTCTTAGATGAGGCTGGGGCCCTTCACCAGGCCCTGCTCGGCCCGGGAGGCTGGCGGCCGGAGCTGTGGGCACGCGGCATCTGTCAGCTGGGCACCAGCCGTCTCATGGCACGCACTCCTCTTTCATTCGCCAGCCACAGCTGGCTGCTGAGTGCCACGTGCCAGGCACTGAGACGGGTCAGGGATAAACTGAGCGGAGCCGTGGGGGACGGTGACGGCAGGAATCCTGGGGTTCCCGGAACCCCACTCACTCCCTGCCCCGGCAGGTGGTTCCATCCCAGGTGAGAGCTGACTGCGGAGGGTGGTGGGGAAGCAGGGTGGGCGCAGAGGGGCATGCGCGTGCGCGTGCCTGTGCGTGAGGGGGGGGAGGGAAACAGAGAGACAAGCTGCCGCCCGCTGGCTTCGAGGCTGGACTGGAGGCCACCAGCTGAGGAATTCTGAGGCCTCTGGAGGCCGAGGCGCAGAGTCTCCCCGAGACGGTCCAGGAAGGCATGCGCACTGCCACACCCGCCCACCCCAGTGGGGCACGTCAGACTCTGGCCTCCAGATCGTGGGGTCACACGTCGGTGTCCTCCTAAGCAGCTCACATTGGGGCGATCTGAAGTAGCAGCGACAGGAACGAAGACGTCATCCCCACAGGGCAGCAGAGTGAGGCTCAGGTACAGTCTGAGCGTGTCCCCAAGACTTCGTGCCTTGGAACTTGGTCATCCACGTGGCAGAGTCAAAAGGCAGTGAGACCTTTAAAGGCAGGGCCTGGGGGAGGTGGTGGCATCCCTGGGAGCGTCACCTGTGGAGGGTGAGTGCTGGTTTCACGGTTGAGTTAGTTCTCACGAGACTGGGTCCTCACGGAAAGAGCAAGACTGTTCCCTCCCCGTCTCGCTCTGGCTGGCTTTCTTGCCAGGTGATCCTCAGAAGTGCTCCTGCCATTGCGATAACATCAGCCACATTGTGACATGGCCCAGGGGCCTCCCCAGAAGTCGAGCCAATAAAACTGCTGGTCTTGTACTTTTAGTCTCCAAAGTTGTCAGTTGAGTAAACCTCTTTTTTTTTTGTATGCCCAGCCTCAGGTATTTTGTTATAGTACCAGAAAATAAACTTATGCAGTAGAACCTTAGAAATTATCTAAACCAACCTGTCTGGTGCTTATACTTTCTTTACAGCCTTCCTGTCAAGTGCTCATCCAGAATCTGCTTGTATACCTCCTTGGATGTGGAGCTCACTCCTCCTAAGACTGCCCTCCAGAGGTCACCACAGTGCCCACTGCCCTCATCTTCCTCTAAAGCAGCACACCATGAACAGGACACCATGCCCATGGCCAACACCTCTCTACAGTCTCCTTTCTAAGCTTCCCCAATCCCCTCCCTTTGCGGGCTGACCAGCCTGTTGGCAGATACTGAATTTCAATCACCACAGCTTAACTCGTGGTGTGGTTCGAAGGCTCTCTCTAAGACATTAATGGCCACTGTGACAGTATTCAGAGGTGGGACCTGGAGAAGTGGTTAGGTCATAAGGGCTCTGTTCTTGTGAATGAATGGACGCCATTATTGAGGACCTGGGTGGTTATGTTGGGAATGTAAGTACATGACCTCTTGTCCCCTCTGTCTTGTGCACTTGCTTTCCCTTCAGCCGTCCACCATGATGACCCCTGTTAGATGCCAGCACCAAGGCTGGTAGACTTCCCAGCCTCCAGAACCATGCACTGAATACACTCCTATTGTTTATAAGTTACCCAGCCTCAGGTGTTCTGATACAGCAGCATAAAACAGACTAAGACAATGTCCTTGTGTTTTCTGTCTGTGACCTTGTGTTTTCAGGACCCAGGACTCTTTTTCAGGATGTGGAGAGAAAGAGCAGTCAGCCTTTCCCCGCCTGTTCAGAGCAGCACGTCCCACTAGTGATGCAGTGGCTGGGGGAGTGTTGCCGCCTGAAGCGATGGCGGCTTGGAGCAACGAAGCCGCGGGAAGAAGTTCAGAGGCGAACTGGAAACAAACAGCTTTTTATTCTGATAACTTTTCTCTCTGGCTCTAACAACAACTAACATGCGCCACACACACCACCAAAATGGCGCAGACCCGATCAGCAATCTCGGCTCAAGTCCCTCGAGATCCCGGGCCAAGTCCCGTGAGTTCCTGGGCCAAGTCCCGTGAGACTACGGAAGGCAGTAATGCCCAAATCTCCATGGCCCATAGTCAACCACAATTTAAGCCATCTCCCCAAACAGGGCTCCTACAGGGGAGGGGGAGCTCTTTGTCCTCAGCCCCCAGGGGCCGTGGGCATCCCCGAGACCACAGGAACAGGAACTGGCTGTCTGCTCCGGCCTGTGCGTCTTGGCTGAGACACAGAGCGGCACCTTCCCTGCCTGCCCCTGGTGTTCCTGTCCTGTGGCGGTTGTGAGGCATCCAGGGTTGAAACGGCAGTAGCCAACGCCTGTCCTCCTGTCGCCCAGCCCCTGCCCGACAGCTGTCTGCCCGCGATGGCAGGCGCCCGTGGGCATGAAACAGGGCACTGGATCATGCGGTCTGGGCGCTAATGCCACAGCTAGTGCTGGAGGCCACCTTTGTGGCAGACCCCCTCTGCGCCTCCCCACTTCTGCAAGCAGTTGAGGTCCGAAGCCAAGAGCAGCTGACCTGTCAGTGACAGCCGGGAGGTGCCGGGCAGGGGACAGGGGGAGCACCCAGCCAGGACGCTGCCTCGGGCTCCTGCTAACCTTGGCACCCTTGGGTGGGAGGACTGGGGTCCTTCTCCCTGTGTTTATGGGACGTGCTTGTGAGTTTTACTTTGGCTCTTGGCAAACCCAAATGGAAAGCTGGCCCGGCCCGGCAGAGCGCAGGAGAGAAGGCAAACACAGGCCTGGGCTTGGCTTCCGGTCAGGGATGATGGAAAGAGCCCCGTGTTTAGAAGAGCGCCCTCCGTCCCCCCCGGGGATTCAAGCTTTCAGGGGACAGAGCAGACAGCAGGAGCTCCGTCCCAGCCAGTTCCCCTGGGCCCGTTCCTGTGGGAAGACCAAGCAGAAGCTCTCCAAGAAGGTCCCAGCTGGGCTCTGCAGGAAGACCACAGGCTGCGGGAAGACCACGGGCTGCGGGTGCCAGCTCAGAGCTCACTTCTGTGACCCGGCAACTGAGCAGACCATGACATCACTTGGCTTCCGCAGCCGCGCAGGGATCGTGACATTTATTGGAAACAACTTTTACGAAGACAAACACGAGACTGCTGGAGCGACCCCGCGAGCGGCGGCTGCCCCTCCCTCCCTTCCCTTCTTCCTTTCTTTCCTTCCGGTTCGAGACCCTGTTCCCTGACCTCATCTTGGACCATTTCTTGCCCCTGCTCTGGGAATGGTGGGCATATGGACCAGATGGGCACACCAGAGTCTTCCCTGGAGCTCATGGGTGGGCACAGGAGGATCATCACCCGCTCACGCCGCTGAGGTGACTGTGTGGAGGCAGCAGGCCGTCTGCAGGGAGTGGGCAAGGCCAGGACTGTGGAAGCAGAGCTCAGAGATGGAAAGAGGAGGAGGGCCAGCATGGCTCTGCACCCCTGCCTCCAGTTCCAGAGCCCGGGTCCTGCGTGATTCTCAGACGCTGCCAACCGTCCCGGGCCATTTCTAGCTCCTGCGTTGATGCCACAGAGCTGACTGCTCAGGCCCGAGCTGGTCACTGGGAGGTTTGTTTCTGTCTCTTGCAAATGGAAGAGTCCAATCAGCACAGCAGCCCGCAGAGTCCTGGCTGGAGCTGCCTCTCCGCTTGGGACGATTGTCATCGTGCCAGTCATGAGTGCTGTCAGCAGACATGTCTAGTCTCTTTTCTCCTAGACCCAGGTCAAAATTGAGACTCCTTGTCCCCTTGACACTAGGCACCATCACGTGGGTCATTTTATGCACTGAAATGGAAAAGCAATGTTGGGATTCAGCACAGGCAGGAGCTGTGGAGCCTGCGCCTGCCTTGCCATGCATTCTGCCGTGCCGTGTCTTCCTCTCTGCCATCTGACCCCAAGTATCAGCCTCATGCTGAAGTAGAGCTGACCCAGAGCAATGCCCAGCCAACATGTGGTGTGCACCGAGGGCTTTTTGTCACTGCAGCTTCACCTAGCCTATCCTGACCATGGTAGGCAAGTTCTACCAAGGGCACGTCATGTCCCTCTCCTTGAGGGTGGGGGGACCCTGTGAATACGATGGGGTATGCCTCACGTGGTTGGGTTAGTCGTGCAGCAAAAGGGATCCCGCAGTTGTAGTAAAGGTTGGTAATCCATTGACTTCCAGTTCATCAAGAGATTATCCAGCTTCGAATCCAACTACAAGAATCTTTTAAAAACGGGTTTCTGCAGGGCAACAGGAGGCGATGAGAGAGTCAGCAAGAATCCAGGTGTGAAAAGGGTCCAGCCTCCCATGTTTGGCTTGAAGGTGTGTGGGGGCAGGGGGAGGCAGTAGAGGGGGGGTGCCAGTGGTCCTGGTGGACAGCCAGTGGGGAGATGGAAGCCTCAGACTTGAAGCTGTAGGGAGCTGGGCTCCACCACTGGCTGGAGTGGGCCTGCAAGCAGATGTTGTTAACAGAGCTCCCAGAGACCAACCCGGCCAGCCAGAAGTTTGATTTTGGCCTTAGGAGGGCCAAAGCCAAGGACTCCGCTGATTCTTCCCAGATATCTGGCCCCCATAAACGGGCGCTGTTCAGGCCTTCCATTTGTTACCCAGCATCAGAAAACTGATGGTCTGGCAAACACGGTGTTATTCGAGGTGACCCACTGGGGACTGTGATTTCCACCCATCGACACCTGTGCGCTCGCCTCCTCACAGCCCCGCCAGGCCCTTCCTGTTGGTTTCTTTATCAGGTTTGGGGGTTCCTGGTGGCAGGCGTGGTGCTGACGGTCGCCCAGTCCTGCAGCTCAGCACGGAGCAGAGAGGGGCTCCAAAGGTTGACACTCGGCAACCCTGGGACACTGGTGGGACTTCCTGCCCATCTGCCACACCCCATCACGCACATTTTGGGTACCTAGAAATGAATTTTAGTAGCACAGGTCCAGCAGGGGCTGGGTCTTTGTTGGGGTGTTAGGTACCTCAACCAAGGTGAGACTAGTTAAAACCACAAGAGGCAGGTGCGTTGCTGTCACAGCCCCCTCCACAGACAAGGGCTGGGGGCTTTGCGGGGCTGAGAGAAGCACAACAGTGGAGTGTGTGTGTCGTGTGTGTGTGTGTTTGTGTGTGTGTGTGAATGCATCTCGGTATGTACATGTGGTTATATAGCTATGTCTGCCTCTACCGGCTTTGGTCAACTCTTTTCACCGCTGTGACTGCACGCTCTGACCAGAACACTGTAGAGGAGGAAAAGTCATTTGAGGGCTCAGGGTTCCGCAGGTCCACTGACAGCTGGCTTTATTCCTCAGGGCTCGAGGTGAGGCAGATCAACATGGCGGAAGAGCGTGGCAGAGGGCAGCAGCTCACGCGGTGATCAGGAAGCAGAGATTCCACTCTCCAGATACAGACATATACCCCAGAGCTACGCCCCCAATGCCCACCTCCTCCAGCGACACCCCACCACTTCAGTGACCACTCAGTGAATCCTTATCGGGGGATTAATTCACTGATCGGGTTAAGACACCCACAACCCCATCACTTCTCCTCTGACCCCTCTTGCACTGTCTCACATGTGAGGTTTTGGGGGGCAATTCTCAGCCAAACCATAACACTATCTATTTATCCATCCATCCTTCCATCCATCTGTGGGGACTAGTTGATTTTAAAGAATCGGCTCAGGTGATGGCGGAGGCTGGGCCTGCAGGGCCAGCAGGCAACTGAAGGTCCAGGCAAGAGCCAATGCTGCAGCTGGGGTCCGTCCATTGGGAGGCAGGATTCTCTCTTTGATGGGCTTCAATCCTCTTCCGGGTGCTGGGTGGACTGAGGAGGCCCCCCTGTATCATGGAGAGTCACCTGCTTTACTCAGAAGCTGTGATTTAAATGTTGACCTCATTGAACTTCACAGATGCCCACTGAGTAATGTTTGAAGAAATACCTGGCACCGTGGCCCAGCCACGCCGATCCATGAAATTAGCCATCACCTGCAGGACCCTGGGAGAGTCATGAGCTTCCCTTTTCTTGGGAAATGAGGAGGATCCTCACTCACTATGACATCACACGGTTCTGTGACTCCATTCCGCATGTGGTGATCCGTTGCTTTCGAGGATGCCATCGTCAGAACGCTGAATTCTCTTCCTGGGAGAGTTCGAGGCTGTGCACTGCGGAGGCCGGAGCGTGGCTAGTGCGCAGGGCGGGTCCCGTCCAGTGCCACACTTAGTGATGTCTACAAGGTGTCTGGCCCAGGCAGGGGTCTCCTCCCCAGGCCCCTCACCCAGCTGTGTTTGTGGGGATTGAAGAGCGGTGCCTGCCCTCAGTGCAGCCTCCCTGCCCAGCCCTGCATCTCCGGAGCACTTAGAGAGTCCCCCAAGGGCCCCGCTGGCGTTAGACACCCTGTCGGAAGACGTTGCATGGCTTTGCCGTTTGCTTTCTCTGAGCGCACCTCGTGTGCTTTCCCGTAGGGTAACAACCGGCTGGGATGGGCAGACACATTGTGGTGTCCGTGTCACGCATCAACAGCTACCTGCAGGTGCCCTTTAACCAGACCCTGAGGCCAGCGGCTGGCCACGACACCTGGGTTATGGAAACCCCAGCCTGCAGTCTTCCTCCTGACGGGAGCCTTTTCTAGTGGAAGCTGACCCAGCTCTTGTGCAACGGGATGATTATTTCTGGAGCTATTTCTCTGTACCTGATGGGAAAAATCGTGCAGAAAAATATACATAACACAGATCCATCATTTAAATAAGGTTTCCGGCTGAGGGGCATTAAGCACACTCACACCTTGGGACTGTCACCACCATCCATCTCCAGAGGTTTTTCATCTCCCCAGACTAAAACCCTGTCCCCATCCAACACTGACCCTCTCCACTCCCCGCCCGGCCCTGCTATCCCCATGCTAATCCTTGTGTTTCTGAGGCTCAGTCTGACTTCAAGTGTTAAACTGGACAGTCAGGCCGGGCTCAGGTACCAGCCCTGTGGCTGGCTAGCTGGGCAGCGTCTTCTATTTCTTTGTCTATAAAATGGAGAAGACGCTGGTAACCCCCACCCCCACCCCAACACACATACCCAGGGCTGGGAGGGGATTTCAGTTTTTTAAACGATGCTATTTATAGTTGACGTAGGCTGATTGTCCCTCTTCCTGGGTGTAGTGTGACATTTCAACGCACACCCACCCTGCATCATGATCGAATCAGGGTGGTCAGGGTGACCTTAGCACTCTGTGATCAGAATGTTCAAAAACCCCAAGAGGGTTAAGCGATCAGTCTGCGCAAGTCCTTCAGACGCGTGCCCGTGCGGGGCGAGCACCACGGGTTGGGTTGGTTCTTGCTATTCACGTGACTTCCAGGCCCCGAAGCCCAGTTCCTAACATGCCCGTGCCTGCTAGGCCAAGGGGCTCGGGTTGGGGCCTGGTGTGGGCCCAGGACTTGGGGCTTACTAGGCAGAAGAGGAGGCTGGAGGGACGAGTGCATCAATGGTGCCCTTTGTTGCTGTCCCCCTCACAACAGGGACCGCCACTCAGCCCACAGCCGCAGCACAGAGCCATGCACAGCCTCTCCCTGTGGGCCTGGCCCCTGGCCGCCCCCGCTCCCTCCGGTTCCGCGGCCTCCAGCTTCTGTGAAGTTAAGGCTTCCTCCCTCGGGAGGTATTTGAGTGTTTTGGCCCCTGTCCTTCCAGGAAGCCCCACAGCCAACACACACCCAGGGCAGGAAGTGGGCGAGGGTAACTCAAGCCCTGGACAGAAGGCGTTTCAGCCTGGTCAGAAACCATTGCAGGAGCTGGCTGGGTCTCAGGCTGCTGGCACGCCAAGCGTGTTAGGTGTGACCTCCAGTTTCTTGTTTTCAGACCTTTTATTTGAATAGTTCCTTTTTCCCCCCTGCATGAAGAAGACATAGTTTCTCAGGCCTACAAGAGGCAGGAAGGGCAGAACATGGAACACCCTGGCTGCCATTTCTAGACTTTTCTCTTTACAGCCACCCGGAGAGAGGACAGAGAACCCCACTCTGAGCTCTGAGCTGGAAGAGATAGCAAGATGAAGGCCAAGGCTCTGCTGCAGCTGCTGACGGTGGCAACAAGCCCAGGGCTTCCTGACCCCAGGCCCATCTCTTCATGGCCCGAGGTGTGTGAGAGCCACCTGGACATCCACACGCGCGGGAACCTGGGGGCGGCTAACGCGCCCCAACGTTCAGGAGGCCTTTTGTGAAGTGAGCCGGATTCCCTGCTGGGGAGGGGAGGGGAGGCCCGAATCGCATGGTGAAGCTGTACCTCCAGGACGCTGCCAAGAGCAGGGGCCGAGGAAGACGGCCTACGATTTCTGGCGGGTCACAGAGCTGTCCCACCATGTCACAGGGCACTCCCTAATTCCATCTCACCCCCGGGAGCTCGGGACTCTTATTTCAGGGCTCAGCAAGTTGTTCATCAGGGAGGCACTAGAGACTCTTACAAGCACAGGGTGAGTCCTTTGAAAAAAGAACCAGAAAATGAAGGCGACGAATCCTATCTTTCCCACCAGATGCACTAAAATAATAACCTCTCAAATGTGGGCAAAGTCTACAAGACACAGGCCCCATGTGTTATTCTTCCTCAGCTCCTGGGCCTCTGGAGCTGCTCCCCTGCCTGAGGCCCTCTACAAATATTCTCTGTGCTCCCTTCCCCCAAACAGAGGCTGAGGGGACGGCAGAGAGCCCCCACTACCCTGTCTCCTGGGCAGATGCTCCCTGGGCTGCCTGCCGGGCCTTCTCCTCGCTGCTGAGGCCATCACAGGCTCTTGCCTTGTGCTTTACAAACACTGATCTTAACACCTAAAAGCAACTTGGCCCGCTGTGTACAGGTCAGGTGTTTTACAGAGTCATCTTTGCATTTTCCTGCTTGAACTATCATTCAAATATAAGCAAAACAGAGCCCCCCCAACCCCATGCACACACCGACTCAGCTGATGCTAAAGTTGATCTAAACCTTGGAACAAATCCGCCGGCGGGCTGGAGGGGTGTCGTCTACAGGATCCGACCTCGGGAGCTGGTGTTCTGCGGAGTCCGTGGCAGCCTGGTCGCAGGGGTCTTGAGCTAAGGGGGTCGACAGGGCTAATGAGCACTGCTCTCTGCTTGCTCCCCCTCCCGCTGGCCAGCAGCAGCCTCCTTCCAGGGGTGCGTACACTGCATTGGCCTGGTGACATGCAGATTTGGCCACGGATTCCCAGAAGCACCCGCGTGACATCTGCAAACCAGCAGCCCCAGCTGTCAGCTGCATGGGGTATCTTGTTGGTATTCTGAGCCCAACCACACACTGGCTGTGGGTTCTCAGAACCAAGCATATTGTCACCAGGGGCCTAGGGTCACATTATGACTCTCAGTCTGGTGTTTTTTGCAAGACAGGATTTCAAGCAAGACATGAGGTGGACTAGTGTTAGGGGCTGATTGGAAAATTAGGTCAGGTTGACCCCATTCTGCTCAGACATCTCAACCTGCGCAGAATTAGCCCCTGTTTCCACATGAGTCCGCTCACATAGACGCTGACATCTCCACCCTCACCCACTTGCACCCTAACCACAATATCTTTAAACTATGGAACTGACGCTAGCTTGCTTCCTGAGTAGGTGCAAGAAGGTGCCAGTTCTGAGAACGTGTGTATCTCGGTGCTGCCCACTTTATGAGGTGTGTCTGGCTGTGCTGGCCTCTCCCGCTCCCCTTCTTTGTGGTTTTTCTGCTTTTTAAGCTGCCTCCCACCAGCGTTGAGTGTCTTGGGCTGCAGAACTATCTGCTCCCTTGGCCCTGGCCAGAATGAATCCTTTGTCTTGCTTCAAAAAGACCCTGAGTTTTATTTGGGGTTTTGGAATAGTGCCTTAACAGTAGCAGCACAGCCAAGTTTATTAGAAGGAGCAGCTCAGGGAGAGAGTGGACATCTCTGAGAGCATAGCAAAGTTGTGCACCTCTGTTCCCTAGGGCCACTAGGGTCCTAGAGAAGCTTCTGAGTCCAGCCCAAGCACACCAGCTCTTCACTTTTGACTAAAAGCATTGAATCGATTTTTAAGTTCCTACTGTGCAGGATTATACCCAGAGGTCCCCAGGCAAAGCCCATGGGGGGGCACAGAGGTCCCCAGGCAAAGCCCATGGGGGGGCAGAGGTCCTCAGGCAAAGCCCATGGGGGGGGCAGAGGTCCCCAGGCAAAGCCCATGGAGGGGGGCAGAGGTCCCCAGGCAAAGCCCATGGGGGGGGCAGAGGTCCCAGGCAAAGCCCATGGGGGGGCAGAGGTCCCCAGGCAAAGCCCATGGGGGGGGACAGAGGTCCCCAGGCAAAGCCCATGGGGGGGGGCAGAGGTCCCCAGGCAAAGCCCATGGGGGGGACAGAGGTTCCCAGGCAAAGCCCATGGGGGGGCAGAGGTCCCCAGGCAAAGCCCATGGGGGGGACAGAGGTTCCCAGGCAAAGCCCATGGGGGGGCAGAGGTCCCCAGGCAAAGCCCATGGGGGGGGGCAGAGGTCCCCAGGCAAAGCCCATGGGGGGGGGGGACAGAGGTCCCCAGGCAAAGCCCATGGAGGCAGAGGAATCTTTCCATTACATTGAAGTTAGAAGGACAGCTGAAGGTCTAAAGGCGCTCTTGGTTACTTACTGTAGGCTGCACTCACTGGTTGTAATTGTTTTAACAGATTTTATGGTCAGTGGGCTTTGCTTTTAATTATCCTTTTCCCTGAGTTTGGAATCTTTGGTCTGCGTAAAGGTCACCAAGTGCCCCTTTCAGGGTAGCCTGTGTTCCTCTTATCTGCAGGAGTCTTGGACAAGCATTCCTCAGCCCCAGGAGTAGCCCTGCGATGATGGGTTTTTGGGGGGACTGTAACACAGCCTATTGACTTACGCCAGGCAGGGCCAGAGCGGCCTCGGGTAAATTTCTTCTTAAAAGAAAACACGTGGAGGGACGCAGAACGGCCTGCTCTATACAAGTAGACCTTAGCCCCACGTCCATCTGCTGCGCATCCACACTGCCACTGAGCTGTGAGCAGCTCAGGACTCCTTCACCCTTTCACCCACCACGCCCGGTCTGGACCTGCGTTCACCGTCGGGATGAATCTACCAGCCAGTCCCTGAAGCTTGCTTCTCACGTGCTGAAATGGAACGCCTTCGGGGAGGCTAAAAGATGACATTAAAAAGATGCTTGTAGCATCTTGATTATAATAGTTGGCACATAGCGATTGCTCAGGGAATGGGGATGGTGGCTAATGCTTTAGTCCTGGGGGAGGGATGGGGACACCGTGCAGGAGGAGGAGTCATGGCGGAGGAAATACGTAAGACAATGCTTGGCTACCCAATATTTTGGGTAAACCCCACCGCCAACACAAAACTACCTATGCTAGGTCCAAAGTACTGCTGGGTGGGGGAATCTCTGTGCTTCGTCAGAGGTGGGGACACAGAGGACTGCTTGCCAGAGGAGAGATGGCTGAGCTGGGCCTTGAGGTCCACCAGGAAATGGGCTCTAGGGCCCTGCAAGAGGCTCGGACTCATACTCAGTGATCTAAAGGAGCTTTGCAAACATTTACATTTTACAAAATTAGAATGTATTTTTTTTTTTTTAATCAGAAATGCAAATTAGCTGGGTGCGGTGGCGCACGCCTGTGATCCCAGCACTTTGGGAGGCTGAGGCAGGAGGATCACGAGTTCAAAGCCAGCCTCAGCAATGGCGAGGCACTTAGCAACTCAGTGAGACCCTGTCTCTAAATAAAATAAAATACAAAAAAGGGCTGGGGATGTGGCCCAGTGGTCGAGTGCCCCTGAGTTCAATCCCCGGTACCACAAAAAAAAAAAAAAAAAAAAAAAAAAGAAATGCAAATTAAAGTAATGGTGACAAAAATTTAAAATATTTCTACCTGTTTGTTTTCAAAACATACAACTTCCTCACCTGTAACATATGCCGTTCCTCCTATCTCAAAAGCCTGTGTAAGAATGGGTGCTAAAGCCACCTGAAAGTCACAGGAGCAGAGGAGCTATGTGTATCTTATTCCCACTGAATACCCAGCACTTAGCCAGCCCTGAAATACAGCAGGTGCTCAGCGAATATCAACCGAAGACTCGCAGCAGAATGGCAATGCACCCTGGAAGTTGTCACTGACATCTCCCTTCTTCTCCACTCCTTGGGCTCCCTTTGGTTCTGATGATGCAAGTTGGGTCCAGGTGTGCCTGGAGTCAGAAGACAAACTCCACAGTCGCAGGCCAGAGCAGGGAACCCGGATGCCTCTCAGCGGCGGCTCCAGCAGGTCCGAGGAGCTGGGGCGAGGTTGGTCCTTCCAGATGTGTCTCACACGTGGAGAGGAGTTGCTGAGCCTGTGCTGTGGCACTTGGAGACAGATGCCTGCAAAATTCCAGTCGGCAGTCACGGGCATGCTGTTTTATAATTATCTATTAGATTCCAAGGCAAGGATGGCACTTAAAATTGCACAGGACAGGTCTCCAGTGAGAGTGTGAACGCACCCTGTTGCAATCATCATTTCTGGGCTGGGGTTGTGGCTCAGCGGCAGAGCGCTCGCCTCGCACTTGTGCGGCCCGGGTTTGATCCTCAGCACCACGTAAACAAAATGCATTGCATTGTGTACGACTAAAGTAAATAAATAAATATTTTTTTAAAAAATAATCATTTCTGTTTGGCCAGTGCAAGGCTTCTCAGCCTTGAACTACTGACATCCAGAAGGAGACTTCTTGGTTGGGGGTGGCCTGGGCACTCTCCGGTCTCATCTGCTGGATGCCAGTAGCACTCTTCTCCCTTGTCTTCAGTCGTGACCGTCAGAAATATCCCCAGGCACTGCCAATGGTCCCTGGGTGGGGGAATCACACCCTGGTGACTAGCCTAACTACCGGGCTAGAGACATGCTTCTACCAAATCAGCGTCCACTCATCGGTGAGGAGCCTGCAGGCTTCTCCTGAACCCTTGGCAGGCACTCTGTTGGGTATTTTGATGCAAAGCTTGCAATAACACCTTGATAATGCGTAGGGACAAGAGGGGTCTCCCTCCCTCCTCTGAAGATCACGCTGTTGGATCAACTGACAGCACGTGGACTAACAGAAGAAAAGGCACACGCATTTATTAAAGTGCATAAACACAGGCAATTACAGAATGATCATCGGATAATCCAATGAGATTCAGAAACATATACCCTTTGTCATGTGGGGGAGTGGCGGGGAGGGGCAGGGGGCAGGCCACTAGACGGGTAGGAGGTGGTTTTTAGGGCAAGTGAATGGGACAAGCACAGATGATAGTGTGTGACAAAGTGTCTCTGGCTCCTGGGGAAGGGAGCAGTGGAACTGCACCCAACAAAAGTGGTCTCCCTGCAGGTAAAGTCCCCCAGGTGAGCTCTGGAGCTGCCCTCAGGGTGGGGGCACACCTGTCTGTCGGGGGAGGGCTTCCAGCCTCCTCCTCTCCAGTGACAGCATTCCCAGGCCACTGGGTGGGGTTTTGGTGTGGGGGGCAGGCAAGACCACCGCATTTCTGTTGGAAGAAGCGTCCTCGGTCAGAGAAGGCAGCTTCCGAGCAAGCCTCTCTCTGCACGGCTTCTCGGGAGGAAGAGGACCAAAGCGACTGAGAGGGGGCGGGGATCAGAGAGATCCCGGTTCTGAGACTCTTTCTCCAGCTCTGTGTGTCCAAGTGCCACACTCTGGGGTGTGATAGTTCCTGAGTCCAGACATTAGGAAAAAGTATCCCCATTTCACAAAGGAAGACATGAAAGGGGCGATTTGTTCCAGCTGAACGACTACATGAGTGAACGACACCAGGCCGTGGAGGGTCCACTCGCCCCGACCCTCTCACCCCGGGCTGGAGCCCGCCCCTCCAGCACCCCTGGCTCATGGCTAGGAGGTGCTGACGGCCCTGCAGCGAGGCTGTGCACTAGGCCTGGGTGCACGCCCAGGTGAGGACGCTGAGAATCAGCTCCCATGGGCGAGAGCGCCCACCGCACCCCAGAAGGCAGCTGGGGGCCTCCGAAGCCTCCCGTGCTGAAACGTCGCCGTGCTCCGTCCTGCTTCGGCCTCAGGCGGGCTCTGCGTGACTGTTATCACGGCACTGTTTCCTTCCTCGACTCGGGAGGGCGGGTGTAGGGCTGGTTATTCGCCTCTGTGCCCGCGGGGCCTGGCAGGAGAGACCCCCCTGGTGGAGTGAGTGAAGAGCGGGAGGGGCGGGAGGCGGTGGGGAGGGGCACGCGCCTACAGCTCTGCTCCCCCTCTCATCCCCACCCTCCACCCTTCCTATGAAAGAGCCACCCCTGTGTTCCCCAGCAAACCCTCCTCCTGAGGGTCAGTGCGAAGACGGCGGGATTCTGGCGTGGGGACGGGTCCTAGCCACGGCCACGCTGGCTCCTGGACCACACTGCGCACTCCTGACAGCCCACTAACAGGGCTCAGTCGCTCCCCGGTTGGTTCATTCTTGCAGTTTGCCGAGTGTCTGGGGGTGTCCCTGTCTTTCCTGACGTGAGGAGATCTGTGATGACCTCGCCTCACCCAGTCCGCATGGGCCAAGACACGGGCACATCCAGTCTGTACTGGTTGAGATGAGAGCTGCGTTGCTCAGACAAAGAAGCCCCAAGCCCCGAGCCCTTGGTGCAGCGGAGACGGCACATTGGTCTCTCAATTGTGCAGAGGCCTGCGGGTGGGCCACGGCGAGACGGTGGTCTGACCCAGAAGTGGTCCCCGACCATGACTCCTGGCCTCTGGTCGCTCTGTCACCTGATAGGTTGTTGTCCCCTGCCTGGCTAAGGCTGGCTCGCATTGGCCTGTAGGCACAGCAGCCTATAAGAGGGGCAGGAGAGCGCATCAGTGTGCCCATCATCTCTTACAGCCCATTGGTGGACACCTAGTCATGTGGCCACTCCTGCCTGCAAAGGAAGCTGGGAAATGCAGTTTCTAGCCAGGAAGTCATGGGCTCAGCTGAAGCTGAGAGTGGGCTCCGTTTGTAAGAAAAAAGAAGGGGCAAATGCATAGCAAAGAACCCGCAGCAATCTCTGCCATGCAGCTCAGCTCTTTCATTTGTTTTCAGGTGACAGACTGGGAAACGGAGGCCCAGCGGGGGAAGTAGCTTGTCTGAGGTCATCTGATGAGGCAGCGGACGCAGACCTGTGGGGCTGCCTCCTGGCTCCTGGGCCATGCTCTCTCCACCTCGGTACATGCTGTCCTCTGGAAGTCCTCATCACTTCTGCTGCGTGCAGCTCCTGCTCCCTGCAGTGGGCCTCTCTTCTCCCCGTGTAGAATGTTCTTTAGGCAAGTGCTCCTGAGCCCTGTTCTTCAGCAAGATTCACACAGCCTTTCAAGGAACTGTGAAAGATTCTGATTTTCTCCTTATAAAAATAGTCAAATGTGCATGCGCGTGCGCACACGCACGTTCAAGTACAGTTTCAGTGTGTTCCTGATGACTCCCTTATGCCCCAAGGATCTTATAAGCCCAAGCAGAAACACAGGGAGATGCACCGGGTGGATGCTGTACTTGGCAGTGAGGGAGCCCCCCGCTGGCCCAGTCTGGTCTGCATTACAGCTGGAGCTGTCCATCAGCCCTTCATCGGAGGTCACCATGGAGCTGCTATGCAAATTGTTTTAACGTAAGGACAAGAAGCTCAGAGTTGCTGGGCTACCAAGTCCCAATCTATGCAAATCCCTCTAGGGAAGTCTCATAAAATGCCAAGAAATGTAGTCACTCCATATTGTGCAATTTATGGATCCCTACTTGGAGAGAGTGTGCATGTGCTCACACACACACACACACACACACACACACACACGACAGAAGACTCTTAATAAGATGTTGCTTTTGAAATTACCATTTTTTAACCACCAGGGATGATTTGCTATCTGGGCGAGATGCTTTTCAATGGCAGAACTGCATGTGCGAACCACCCCTCATCTTGGCGTGCCACATAGCAGCTCCTCATTTTTCCTCTGAGAGCACAGTGCTGCCAAACAGAGCATATTGAAACAGAGCGCACGCAGGCAGTATTTACTCTAAGCAAACCAGACTCGAGTTTTAAATAAAACAGACTTTAAAATGATAATAAAGCCTGATCTAGCAGATGTGAAAGACTGGCTCGGCACAGCAGACACCCTGCTCCTGAGAGCAGCCCTCCACTACTAAACTTATCCGTCCCGGCCACTGGCGTTGACAGCTCCAAATGCAGGTATGGCCAGTGCCGACTCGTACCCTCAGCAGTGGGGACAGCCGCGGCAAGGCTCCACTCACGTAAGGTTAGACCAGGAAAAGAAGGCAATCCCATTTCTGTGCCTGCACTTGGGGTTGAAAGTAACACATCACACACTCAATCCCTTGTCAGATTCAAAGGAGAAGCCCCCAAGGGTAACTGCTGCGCTACAGGGTCTTCCTCTCTGGAAAGCCCAGGAGGCTCAGCACAGAGGTCGGTCGGTTTCTATTTTGCATCATGTTTTTGTTTTTGTCTCCCACAGAGGCATCAGTTGTGAGCCAGACAAGAGGCGAGACCTGCAGCTGGCTTCGTCTGGACTCAAGTGCAGCAGTGTCCATGGAGTGCGTCTCCCTGCATTTCTGCCTGGGCTTATAAGACTCCTCGGGGCATAAGGGAGTCATCAGGAACACCTGAAAGTGTACTTGAACTTGTGTGTGTGTGCATTTCACCGTTTTTATAGGGAGAGAATCAAAATCTTTCATGGTTCCTTAAAAGGCAGCGTGAATCTTGCTGAACTTACCCAGGAACTCCTCTCGGGAGATGCGCTGGCAGCCGACGCCGTGCAGGATGTAGGAAGGGCAGGCACTGAGAACACTCCTTCCAGACTGCGTCAGTGTTACACGACCAGCGCCTTTGTTCCCGAGGCGTCATGGTGAGGGTTTCTGGGGATTCCACTCTGCTGTCTGCTGAGAAGAGCAGAGGTGGGAGACAGAGGGCAGTGCTTGGCTGTCCAGCCCTTCTCACACCTGGAGACCTCCTGGCGGACCCTGCAAGGTGGGGGACAGCCTGGTTTAGGGTGGCTAGGTTAGATGTTTGGCCCTGTCCCCCTGACAAGAGAAGGTGTCTGCCCAGGTGCCTGCCGGACGTTCAGCTGTCTTCTCAGGCAGTGCACTTTCCACCGCAAATGCCTGTTGAGTCTCCCTTGTCTCAGTCCTTCCCCAAAACACCTGGAAAGTCTCTTTTTGTGTATCTACTGGAGATTCATAATGGGGATAAGTTCAGAATCCAAGTGCATGAGGAGTGAAGACATAGCCTTGGGTTTCCTGCGTCTGCTTGTGCATGGTTTCCCGGGATCTCTCCAGAATCTGCATCCCGCAGAGTGAGCCCATGCCATTCTGTGTGGCTGGACGCAGAGTGACACCTGACACCTGAGCAGCCTGCCACAGGAGGCGGTGGTGTGCACATTTCCTTCCGTACCCGGCCGCGGCTGCTCCAGCCCGGGGTCTGATGCCAGCTGAGGGCATTTTAGCTAAAGGAGTAAGTGACGGCGAGGAAGCCTTTGGCCAACCGCCCAGACCCTGCCTGCAACTGGGTCTTGTCAGCTCCACTTCTCGGGCTGACCTTGGGGCCAACAGGAAGCGCATTTGGTTGGTCTGTGAGGAGCCAGGAGCTGCTCTGCTGCTTTCTGGGCACTAGCGTGCCTTGTCCTCACATCGTCCCCAGGGCCCGCCTTCAGTCCCTTCACTGCACCGGCTGACCTTGTGCTGCTCCCCCTCCCGGTGACCCCAGCACCTCTCAGACTTCAGCTTCCTCTTCCGCCCTGGCACCTGCCCAGCCTCTCTCTGTTGGAGGCCCTGGGTTTGGTCCTTGCATCCCCAAGGCGATTTGGGCGAAGTTCTAGTCTCCACTTTTCCCCTGACCCTCATGCACATCTGCCCAGAGGCTGCACTAACCTAACAGACCCCTTAAATTTAACAGGCCCCACAAATAACTCTTGATGTCCACCTTCCCCTGCCCCCCACCTCACTAGAGCACAGGGACCCTGTCCACCCCCGCCTCCCCAGCACTATCCTTCCAGGTGTCCAAGCCAAAAGCTTTCAGCCACCCTTGATTCCTCTTTTTGTATCTTTCAGCCCATCTCCCAGGAAAACCTACGAGCTCTGCCTCTGCGGGACCTGACCCCGCGTCCCCACTGCCCCGGCCCTGATCACCCCACGCCATCTCTTCTTGCCTGCATCACATCTGCAGCCCGAAGCCTCACCTCGCCTCGGCCTTCTCAACAGAACAGGATGATCCTCACACACGGCGGCCACACCACTGGAGCCATCACGACACAAGAGGAGAAGGCCCAGGCGGCAGACGGGACAGGGCCACAGGACGTCAGCCGCAGAGGACAGAGTCCTGGGCCCCAAACCAAGGAGTGTCTGCAGCGGCCAGAGGCCGGAAGGAGCCTGGCTCAGATCCTCCCTGCGGTGTCTAGAGGAGACCAGCCCTGCTTAGGTCCTGACTTTGGACTTCTGGTCTCCAGAGTAATGACAGTAAATTTCTATTGTTTCAAGTCACTCAGTGTGTGCTAACCTGTTACAGCAGTCCTGGGAAATGACACAGTAACTGTGGCCGTAAGGACCAGCCACATGTCTCCTGGAGCCTCCTTGTCTCCATCTGCAAATTGGGGGCAATTGTACTGCCTTTCTGACACAGTGACTGTAGCAATAAACTGTGACACCTGTCTTGCAAAATCAGGATGGGTTAGTGTCCAAAGATTTTTTTTTTTTTTTCAAAGTGAAACTACCATTGTTTTCACTAATGATTAAAAATAATATGTCCAACGACATAAAGGCACTTAAAAAGGGAAATTTTAAAATCTGAATTTTTACAACTCTAGAAAAGGCCACTCTTGCTTTGTGGATGACTGCCTATGTCCTTTCCGGAGGTTAGATATTAAGTTTCATTGCTGACCCTGAATCTCAGGTCCCACCTTCTCAGCCCTTTGCCCTGGGCATAGGCTCTTTGTGACTCAGTCTCCCTCAGCCCAGGATATTGGTAACTCCTGCCTGCCAGGGTCTAGTGGGGTTGTAAAGGGGTGATCCACAGAAGGCACCCGCAGTGTCAGGGCCTGGCACCTCATCTATAAATGTACAGAGGAGTGGGGGGGGGGGTTGCCATGCAGTTCTAGCACAGAGCGCGGCTCAGAGAGGGCACGGCATCCTTACAGACCACCCAGCTTCTACCAGCTGCCATGAAGGGCCTCCTCTCTTGGCCTGGGGGGCTGCGTGGGCACCCCCTTCTTTCCAAGTGGACTCCTCACTGCCCTTCCAGCCTCAGCTCAAGCACCACTTCTCCTGGGAAGCCCCTCTGACCCCAGGTGTGGTTCCGGGGTCTCCCCTCGGCCCTCCCAGCCTTGGGCTCACCCAATCCCAACCCCACAAAGGCCACCCCTCATGCCCTCAGGCTTGTCCAGAACTTCTAAACATCAGACTCCACAAAGGCAGAGCCTGGCTCACTCACCTGAGTGGCCACGAAACGTGTTTAGAAAATGCTGGCAAGGCGGAAGGGCAAGAAACAGGTGCTCACACCTGTCCCTGGGGACCCTCTGCCTTCCTGGTCTCTCAGAGCGAGGGCCAGTACCCCCGTTGTCCCCAAGCCTGCTGGGATTCCTTCTATCACAGCACAAACCACATTCAGAGTCTTTGCTGGTATGCACGGCTCTTAATTTCACATATGTGTCAGTCAGCTACTTCTGGGATGATGCTTCAAAACAAACACCCCAAACCCAATCTCAGTGGCTTATAAAGAGCACATATTTTTCTTGCTTGTGAACCTGCAGCTGTTTCTGGATGCATGTGGGGTTCGGTCTGCATCTTGGGTGTCTTATTCTCGGTCAGCTCTTCTGTGGTGCATGGTGGAAGTGCTGTGACATCTCTGAAGTGGCACAGTCATTTCCTCCCAGATAGCACAGCCAGGTCAGGGAAAGGAGGAAGAACCAAGCAAAGGCACAGTTTACACAGCCGCTTGCTGCTGAGGATGACAGCTGATGCTTGGGCTGTGCTGACCATGTCCAGGACCAACATCAATCCACTTACTCCTCCTAAAAACCCCTTGGAAGGGGAGGTGCTATTATTAGCCCCATTGTACAGATGAAGGAACTGAAGCCAGGAAAGGTTAGAAGACCTACTCAAGTTTAACTACTAGCGAGGGAAAGAAAGGCCAGAACCAGTGCCTAGCCACGTTCCTCCTCTGCCTCAGGAGGGTCTCCTCTGTCAGCGCACGGCCTGGCTAGGCTGGACACACATCACTGCTTGCCAGTAGAATGAAAGGGAGGACATAGTTATCCATGCGGTGTGTCACACTGCTTTTTGTCTGATACAGCCCTAACAGCAGCCCTGGGTGTCAGCCACCCCATTTCACGGAAGAGAACTCAAGGCTGACTCCTGCAAATGAGGACCCGAACATGAGCTGGAGCCTGCTGTAGGGGGCGGGCTCCAAGTTCAGCTCATTCTGTCGTCCCGAGGTTTTTAGCGGCCTTACGGAGCTACGTTTAAGTCTCAGCGCTTTCTGAGAGTGAAAGGGAGAAAGGGGGGGGGGGGGAGGCACACCCCACACCCGGGTGGGGATAGAGAGAATGGGAAGACAAAAAGAACCGCTGCTTTCTACCAAAGCACGGACAGTGGCTCCAGGCGCCCAGCAGATGGCAGGATGTGGCCAAAAATCCCGGGCCGCGCGGACAGCACCGCACCGCATCGCACCGCGCGGCCCCGGTACCAGCCCGTCGCTCAGGGAGCGTGCTCAGGGCCCCGCGCCCGCCACTCCCGCCCCGCAAGCCTGGGGTGCACGGGTCTCACGCCACTCCTCGGGCGCCTTTGTCCCGGGTGCGCCTTTCTCCCACCTGCGCTGCCCAGGCACCCAGACCTGAACCCTTCAAATCGGCCACCTACGCGGCACAGTTTGGGGGAATCCCGAGGCCCACGCCCGGCCATTCCCAGAGAGGACGGGTCGGGGCAAAGCGCCACCGTCTCGGGCCTTACGTTCCCGGTACACAAGGAGTGGCCAGGAGAGGCCCTAAAGGGTCTAGGCTGCACTTTTCTATCATTCCATATCTGGGAAAAGACAAAGAGCAAACCCGCCTGTTGGCGAGCAGGTACCCCACTGCCGCCGCGTCCCGGCCGCGACCTCCCAGGCGGGGGGCCGGGGATGGAGAGCCCCCGACCGAACTCAGCCCCGCTCTACCGTGGGAACAATGGTTTCTAGCTCTCGGGCCGTTGAGCTGGACCTGGGACGGTGCTTACAAAGGGCTCGGCCGCCGCGGGTAGTAGGTGCTCCGGCCACCGACCGCCTCCGCCCGCGCTCGGCCCGCTGCGTGCGCCCAGCGGCGGTCCCCGCCCCTCCCCGGCCGCCCGGGGCTGCGCCGAACGCCGCGCCCCCTCCGCACGGTCGTCGCCGGTTCCCTCCCTCTCCGCCTCCTCCTCGCCCCCGCCGCCACCCGTCTCCCGCGCTCTGCAGCCGGCGGCCGCGCGGCACGGTGGCCAGGCGCGGGGAGTCCCCGGGTTCCCACACCGGCGCTGGTGCGAGGCGCGGCCGCGGGGCGAGCGCGGCCCTGGGGGCGCCCGGGAGCAGGGGGCGCGGCGGCGCGGTCCCCGCCCCTGCGCGGCTCTCGGCCCCTCCGGCTCGGCGCGCGGCTCCAGCCTGGACCGGGCGCTCCAGCGCACCGCGCACCCCGCATCCCTGCGGGCATCCCGCACCCCGCGTCTCCGCGGCCGGGCATGTAGCAGCGGCGGCCGCCGCGGCGGAATATGGGCGGGAACCACTCCCACAAACCCCCAGTGTTTGACGAGAATGAAGAAGGTAAGAGGCACCGGCCGCCGCTCCCCGCCACGCTCGGGCGTCGCCGGGAACCCCTTCCTCCGCCACCCTTTGCCGAGCGCCTGCGGGGTGCCACACGCCGCTGGGCGCGGGGACCCGGGCGCAGCCAAGTCTCCGCGCGCCAGCGGTGCGCCGGGCCCTGTGCCAAGCGCCGGGCTTCTACCGAGGCAACTCTGCATTGGGTGCCCTTGAGGGGCCGGCACGGTGCCGATCCCGGGGGCTGGGGCTGCAGATTCCGGGGAGAGTGAAACCCAAGCCTTCACCGGGGCGTAGCTGGGGGAGTTGGCTTCACAGGCGAGTGGAAGCAGAAGAAGGTGGCCTGGGTGGGCGGGCTGAATTGTGTGTGTGTGTGTGTGTGTCCCACCACCCCTGGGCACGGTGGAAGCTGCTTTCCAGGACAGCTTAAGGAAACTTTCTTGGCTAAACTCCACGGCTCCGAGAGAGGAGGGCGTCCTAATGGAAGCCTCCCCGGTCGAGGAGTGGCATAGGCTGCCCAGCCTCTTCCAGACTCCAGGGCTCCGGAGCCTTGAGGCTCAGGTGTACAGAGCTCTATATTTGGCCATAGCAGAATTCTGTTTCCGGTGCTGTGTGACCCTGGGCAACTTACTTAATTTCTCTGAAGCATCACTTCCCTCACCTATGAGGTGAGAATTACAATCCCTATTCCTCCAGATGCCCTTACAGAGGTGCTCAGAGCCTAACCAAGAGCAAAGTGCCTATAACTGCAGCAGCCCGGAGCTGCCCCACTGCTGCTGGGGCAGCTCACTACCTAGTGTGCTGACCCATCTCCACGGTGCCCCAAATCAGACCTAAGACCTGAGCCTTCCCAGGTGCCAGGCGCTGCCTGAGTGTTCTCCAGGCCTGTGCAGCTCCCCGCAGGACTGTGCTTTGCTGTCTCTGTGTCACAGTGGACAGAGGGACTGTCCTAGTCATGGCTAGTTGGAGCCGAGCTGGCTCTGAGGCTGGACAGTCTGTCCTTGTCAGCACTAGCCAGGGTGCAGGCCTGTGTCACACAGCTCGTGGCTTCTAGAGCTACCAAGGCCATGGTGCTATCCAGATGTCCCCAGAACAGCCCCTCTGGAAGGACAGGTGAGCATGTCAGTGTTAGTTAAGCCAGTGCCTGCTGCGCCAGGCCCGTGCGTCTTTCTTGAAGGAGTTCCTGATCTGGTGAATGGCCATCTGTGGTGACAGGGCAGTGAGGACAGGCTCAGGGTGGGGGCTTCAGCTCTTCCTGGTGTTTAGTCCAGAGTCTGGGCGAGCAGGCACTGGCGGCGGAGGAGACTGTGGAGGCTCTTGTGTGTCCTGGGAAGAGTTTGGACACTGCGTAGCATCACCCTCAATTTTAAGGGTTCATGGTTCTAGCCTGGGTCAAGGTCATGCTGTAGGTAGTTTTTTTGACCTCTTTCCTTTTCTTCCCTTTCGTTCTCTTTTATTTGCAGAGAACATTCACCACCTCTGCATTGACAACTATCTATTTTATTCCACAAAATGTGCTTTAAAATATTTATTGGCAAAATGCTTACATCTGCTGTACAACCTTGGGCTTTTCCTGCTGGTATCCCTCATTCTAAGAGTGGATTGGGCCGAAGCCAGCTGTGTCTTTTGGTGCTGGTTGAAATACAAGGTTAGGACTCTCCAGCCCTGTGAAACATTAACTTGTTTGATTTTGCCAGCGTCTTTCTCACATATTTCCCTGAGCAAGTAAACCACGCCATTCGTCACCAACAGGTTCATTAATTTCACAGGCATTTACTGGTTATTTTTTTTTCTGCACTCACTCCTGCGCTCGATGCCAGGAATATAGAGCAGGTGGAAGGCCCCTCACCCTGGGAGGAGTGGGGAGAAGTCAGAGAACTGCTCCTTTTAGATTTGAATCTTGCAGAAATGGCAGGAGGTACCAGGGAAAGGAGTGGTTGGTGGAAGAGGAAGGATGCTTCCGGAGGAGGGAACAGAATGTGCAAAGGCAGAGGCGAAGAGTCAGCGTGGCTCGACTCCGGGCCTGGGGGAGGTTAACCCTCCTGCAGTGTGGACTGTGAGAGTGGAAGGTACTAGAGCTGCCCCTGGAAGGCCAGCCCAGTCTTAACGGGCCTAGTGAACAGGAGAGAGGGCTCAGACTTGACCTTATAGGCATTTGGGAGCCATTGAGAAGTGTAGGCAGGGGAGAGACGTGGCCCCACGGTTGTGCGTGCTCTCCCAAATTGTAGCCCTCAGGTGGCTGGAGGCACAAGCACCGGAGAAAGTCTGATTTTTAAGTACATTAATGCTGAGCCACGGCTGAAAACTCGCCATTGCATGACTGTGCCTTGGCCATCTCCATTCTTAGGGCAAAGTTCAGCCTGTGTGGGTGCTGCTGTTCATGCCAACACCACGCATAATAAGGTGGCCAGAGCTCTTTCATGTGATGAGAAAGAATCATGTCATAGATTAAGTGGCGCCGTCGCTTCCTAGTGGTGCGTAAAATACCAGCGTTCTTCTGGGGGTGGCGTCTGAGTTAGGTGGAACGGGGCGCAGTGGTGGAGCCTCCTTGACTTGCAAATGACAGGAAAACAACATGAAAAGCTTTTAAGGAACTGATTGGCCTGCCACTTCGCACTCCCTTCCCTACGGCGTTCTGCGTCCAGCTGTGGTCACGACTTTTGCTTCGATCATTGCCACAGCCTGCTTCACGAGTCTCGGTACTTGGGCCCCCACCCTCTCCAGAGTCACCTCGATGCAGCAGCCAGGTGACCTGTTAAAATGTGCGTCACACCACATCCAGCCTCTGCTTAATCCCCCACCACCTCCCCCCCCCCCCCCCCCCCGGGTGCAGCTCCTTCAAGGGGTGGATAACAGAGGAAGTCCTTGCAGATGCCCACGGGACCCTGCGCTCCGGGACCTCACCTCCCTCCTTGCTCCCAGCCCACCTGCCTTCCTCTGCTCCCAGGCAGGCCCGATGCCCCGGCACCATGGTGCTGGCCCCTGCTCCTCCTGCCTGAGGCTTCTCCCCAAGCCCTCTCTCACCTTGGGGTTCTCTTGTGGAGCAGTACTCCCGACCCTCTTCTCTCCTTGGTTTCTTTTTTTTTTTTTAATTATTTTTTATTCTAAGATGATATAAATGACATCAGAATGCATTACATTTCAGATTACACATATAGAGCACTTTTTTTTTTTACAAATCTCTGGTTGTATGCAAAGTATATTCACACCATTCGTGACTTCATACATGCACTTAGGGTAATGATATCTCCTTGGTTTCTTTGTAGCATTCTCTCCATGCAGCGTGCTGTTCACGACTTATTTTCTTAGTATGGTCTGTCTTCCTCCCCATCTCAGTTGCCAGTGCCTTAAAAGCAGGGATTTTGTCCGTCTGTTCAGGAGGCTGAGGCAGGAGGATGGCAAGTTTGAAGGCAGCACAGGCAACTTAACGGGACTCTGTCTCAAAATAAAAAAGGGTTGGGGATGTAGCTCAGTCAGTAGAGTGCCTGCCTTGCATGCACAAGGCCCTGGGTTCAATCCCCAGCACCACAAAAACAAACAAACAAACAAATACAAAAAAATCCTGGGAGGTGGCTCAGTGGTAGACCGCTGAGTAATTCTGGGTACTGAAGCAGAGGTTTTGTGGCACTGCCTCCCCTGGAAGCATTACAGCCTTTTTAAAGATAGGGATCGTGTGGGATTTACCCGTGCTGTATCTCCAAGGCCTGAAGTAACACCTGGAATGTGAGAGATGCCCGGTAGGTTTTTGGCAAGTGGATGAATGACGATGCCAATCTCATCAGCCCCGGCTGAGCGCAGGTTCCTGCATCGCAGGGGGAATCTGTGTCTTGTGTGCTTTGCTCTCCTTTCTGGGTTTTATTCTCAGACAGGCCCTCTGTCCCCCTTGGGGGACCCCTGCCCCCACCCCAGGCTCTCAGCCTGCTCTCAGAGTGTAGCGAGGGAGCATCTTTCTCACAGTAACTACAGACAACATCCCATGGCTGCTGCTTATTGGTTCTGATTAGGTCTTGGGCTATTCTTGAACGGACCACTGTAACCAGGGAGATAGAAAGTCCACACTGGCCAAGCTGGACCACAGGTCATGCTCGAATTCAAGCAGTGGCGTTGGCTCTACTCAAGGCATTTGGAATAAGGATGTACGTCAAAAAATTTCTGAAGGAATACTGGGATATCAGTAGAAGGGCAGGTGCATACTGCTGGGCAGGCAGATAAAAACACACAAAGAGCCCACTCACTCCAGCACGTGCTATGGATGTGTTCTTTGGAACACACATTGGGACGGTTTGGCTTATCTCATTCAATTTTTGGATTCCATGTTGTGTTAATCAGTTTTCCACCACTATTGCAGAATACCTGAGATAATCAACGTATAAAGAAAAAAAAGTTTCCTTTTGGCTCACAGTTTTGGAGGTTTCAGTCCATGAATGGTGGGTCCTGTTGTTTTAGGAACGTGTGGCAGAGGAAAACCACTCACCTCATGACCAGGAAGTAAATGAGTAAGGAAGGGCAGATGGTCCCACCATCCCTTCAAGGATAAACCCCAAATAACCTAAAGACCTCCCACCAGGCCCCACCTGTTAAAGGTTCCACTGTCTCCCAATAGTACCACGGTGGGCAGCCTTTCACTCCTGGGCCTCTGGGGAACTTTTGATATCCACGTGATGCTGGTGTTTGTATTCTGCACTAGACCAGGACCTCTTGAGAGCAGCACTTACTTTTTATCTTTTTTTTTTTTTTTTTTTTTTTTTTTTTTACTTTTCCATCTGCAAAGCCTAGAACAGGACCAATAAAAGCGTATGGCAACTATGGTTTTTAATGAAAGATGAAAGCAATCACTTATCAGGAGCCAATTTCCTGCATCCCTTTGGTTTTGAAGCTCTCAAGAAACGCAGACATTTCAGATTTGCTACCAGTAAACTTTGTTTGGAGATGGTGCACTGGGATTGAGACCAGAGTGGCCTTCCTGCTCCTGTCCCTCCATTTTGATAGTGAAAGCTGCTGGAGCAGAGACTCGACTCTGCAGAACGGACCCCACGCTGCCAGCAGCTTGGTGGCCCCCGGTCCTGGTGCTCAGAGAGCCCCCGAGGCATCCTGGCACAGCAGCCTGTAAGGACTGGCCACCGTCAGAGGCCTGCGTTTCATGACCCGGGATACTGACCTCTTCCCGTTGAGAGGGACGGCAGAGCCTTCCCCCGTTTCTGGGAAAGACAAAATCCTTGCTTTGGTGGGGAGATGGCTCTCCAGTGGGGAGGGAATTGGTGTTAGGGCGGAGGCAGAATTAGGTTGAGTCTTGAGGGAAGGTTTTAAAGGCCTTGAGAGAAGAAGGATGGGTATGTTAGGGGAGTCGAGCAGCTTAAGCTAGCTCTAATTCTAGAGAATTAGAAGGAACAAAGAGGAATCCAGGTATCTCAAGTCAGGGCTTTGAGCACTGCGGACAGAGGCAGAGGCTGTTCTACACAGAGCCTCGGAGGCCTTCCACCCTAAGGGCCATTCTAGTCCAGACGGTGATGAGGATGAGCCCTTTAGGATGCCCAAGGAGAACTGGCAAACCTGAGCTACCCAGGAGGAGAAGACCATTGCTATGGTTTAGGTGAGGAGTCCCCCAAAAGCTCACCGTGAGACAATGCAAGAAGGTCAAGAGGAGAAACGATTGGGTTGTGAGAGGCTTAACCCAACCAGTGGATCGATCCCTGATGGGATGAACTGAGTGGTAACTAGAGGTGGGGTGGGGTGTGGCTGGAGGAGGGGGTTCATTGGGGGCGTGACTTTGGGGTATATATTTGTATCTGGTGAGTGGAGTCTCTCTCTCTGTCTGCTTCCTGATCACCATGTGAGCTGCTTCCCTCCACCACACTCTTCCACCATGATGTTCTGACTCACCTCAAGCCACGGGGAATGGAGCCTGCTGTCTCTGGACTGTGATGAGCATTCCCTATTTTATGGTTTAAGTATTATGTTAGTGGCATTGTTATTGTATGTACACTTTATCATACTGATGAAATTTCCTTCTATCCTGATTTACTGAAACTGTTTGGGTCCTTCCATCACAGTGGTGAAATAGCTGACCAAAACAACTGTTTTAGACTGTAGTGATTCTCTGAGCCAGAGACAGGAGAGAAAAACGTGGAGGGCAGTGTTGTTACCAACCCTAGACCCCCTGGGAGTGTCCTTGTGTCCTTATTCATGGAATATTTTGGCACCTGGTCCAACTCACAGAAGTCCTCTGTGAAGTCATTAATATAAAAGGTACCTCAATATGGGATATTACCACTGTTCACCAATATCTTGTTCACTTTTACTTTCATGCATATAAAAATAATTATACATCTCTGCCCCGTTGAAGTTATGGGGCCATGTGAATTGCTTTGACTGAAGTGAGCAGAGGTGATGTGTGTCATATGTTGGGCAAAGTAATTAGGGTGCATGTCACTCATCTCTCTCTACCTGGGGACAACCACAAAGACCCACATGATGGAACTTACTTCAGCCTGGTTCCCAGAATGAGGACATAGAACAGAGGTCAGAGCCTCTACCTGTCAGTCCAAAGTGGAATGTGGCACAAATGATCATACCTTTGCTGCTTTAAGCTGCTGAGATTTGGGGTTGCTTGTTACCAAAGCATACCCTAGCCTATCCTGACTGGTACGTGAACCCAAATCAGCCCTCCTTCAAGCAGAAAGCATTCCCTATTTTATGGTTTAAGTATTATGTTAGTGGTGCTATTATTGTATATACACTTTATCACATTGACAAAATTTCCTTCTATCCTGATTTACTGAGATTTTAAAATTATCAGTGGGGGTTAAATTGAAGCAAATGTGGTTTTTATTTTTATTTTTATGTATTTATTTATTTATTTTGCCTCTATTGGGGTAGTTGTGAACTTTTCTTTTTTTCTGTTCAGAGTAATTGTTATATTGATTGGTTTTTAAATGCTAAATCAACGTTTCATTATTGGGGTAAACCTTACCTGGTCAGATGTGGTATATTCTTGAATTTGATTTGCTAATATTTTGTGTATAACTTTCTTTAGGGAAAATATTATGAACAGGATGTCAATACACTTGAAAAAGCACAACTTACTGAAAACAGCATGAAGAGAACTTAAATATCAGAAAAACTCAATAGCTGTATTCCTATTGAAGCTGTAATAAAGCTTTGCTATGATGAAAAGTCTAGACTTCAATGTCTTCCTAGGTGAATTATCAAATGTTAGAAATAATAATAATCCTCCCTAAACTCTTCCAGTAAGTATGAAGAAATAACACATTTCTGATGGCTTTATCAAGTTTTCATATCATTATTTTAAGGAGGTTTATTGGCCTCATTAAAATAATTGGGAAGTTCCTGGTCCTTGGTATTTTCTGAAAGAGTTTGTGAAGGACGGCTATTATTGGTAAATTTCTAATGGCATGACATTGTTCATAATATCTTCTTATTATCTTTTCCCCAGTCTGTAGTATCTGTAGTGATTTCTCTTTTTTCAGTTCTGGTTTGGCTAATTTGCACCTTTTTTCTTACTTATTTTACTTGATCGGTCTTGTGTGGTTTATCAGCCCTTCTTTTTTAATTTAAATACAGTTTTCAGCTTTAATTCTTATTTACTTACTTTCTGTTCTAAACTTAATAGTTCTGTATACTTGTCTGATTTAATTCATGTTCTTTTTCTAGGTGTTTGAGACAATATTAGATCATGGATTATATTTTTCATAGATCTTATTCTTTATTACTTATTTCATTTACAAGTTTTCACTGAAATAATTTCCCTTTGACTGAAGTATTTTCTTTAGCACTTCCTATGCCTACTGGTGACAATTTCGCTCACTTTCTGTTTGTCTGAAAATGTCTTTATTTAGACTTCATGAATTATTATTTTTCTGGCTGTGTTCTATATTGGCAGCTTTTTGTTCAACAGTTTGAAGATGTATTTGTATCATCTTTTGTTTTTCATTGTTTATAATTAAAAGACAACTGTCAGTATAATCTTTGTTCCTTTAAAGCTCACAGGTTTTTCTTGCCTGGCTGTTTTTAAGATTTTACATTCTGTTTTCAGAAATGTGACCTCGGTGTGCACAGGTGTGATGTTCTACTTGTCTTCTGCTTGTGGTTAGTGCTGCTCGAATCCGTGACTTAGTGACTGTGTTAGTTTTGGAGGATTTTTTCATTTATTTATTTATTTTTTATATATTGCTTCTGATATTTTCTCCTTCTCTTCATGTTATCAGACTCAAATTGCACAGATATTATACCTTGTCACTATGCCACCACATGGCTCTGACAATATTTTTTTTTGCCCTTTTATCCCTCTTTGTTTACAATTTGAATGTTTTCTTCTTACATACTTAGTTTTTAACTACTTCAAGTCTGCCTTCCTGCTGTTAAGTACAACCATTAAGTTCTTCACATTAATCATTGTCCTTTTCAGTTCTAGAATGATCAGTTGGTTCTCTTTAATGGCTTGTAAATACCTGATGAAATTCTCAAAACTTTCCTTCTAATTTTATAACCATACTTATCAAGTTCATTTGGAAGACCTGTTTGATGGTTCCATTATTGGCAACCCTGGGGGTCTATTCCTAGTATCTGTTGTTTCCCTTTAGACATAGCTTGTCTTCTCATCTGTGTGATATACATGTTTTTCCTGCTGTGCATTATGTAGGAAGGAGTGAAGATAATTTGAGGCTTTGAGTGATATTTTCTCAAGAAATTGTTTCCTTTTGCTCTTTGTAGGCAGCTATGCTACAGGTGCTAGGAATCATGTTTCATCTTAATCCTCACAAAGACCAAGGTGTTTGAAAGCCCATGAGGCTGGACTAAATCTAACTCACATCGACTCCTACAACATAGTTTAGTCTCTTGGTGTCCTTAGAGGAAGACTGGGACATGTGGCAAGCCTCTTTTTCTTTGGCAGATTCTGATGTTTAGGGTTGCTCCTTCCCCACAGTCTGTGAGGGCTTCCAAAGCCTGCTTGGCTTCTCGGCCTCTTGGAATCTGCTTTCAGATTTGACGGATGCCAGTTGAGGACAAGTGGCCCCTAATGCTGGGCCCACCTCTTTGAACTTCCTTTCTCCTGTTTGGCCTGCAGTTCCTTTCTTTAATACATTCTTCAAATATCAGTTTTGTACAGTGATAGCTCCTCTTGGAAGGAAGGTTGACCAAAAATACTCTACTTCACCAGAAGCAGAAGCCTCATATCTACTTATCAATGATGTCTATCACTAGGAAGGAGCTTTCTACTTCAAGAGTATGTTCTCCCTGATGCCTGTTTCTCCGTGCCCTTCCTACCTGGCTGTCCCCGTGTTCACTGGCAGGTGTCATGCAAGACCAGTCCCTCTTGTGCTCTAACTTCCTCAACAACTCATTCCTCAAATCCCTATGTCTGGCTTCTCTTTAACACTTTAGGGAAACAGTTTTGATGAGGGTCATCATGATCTTTTTGTTCTTAAAAATAGCAGAAAAAGGTAAGTTATTTTTTTTTCCCTTGGATGCAAAATTAAGTCACCCACGAACTAACCACCTAACTAAAGAAACAGATCATGCCCAGCTCAATCAACGCTTCCTGGACCTGCCCCCTGACTCCTTCCCCTTCCCTATGCCGTCTCATTCCTAAGCAACACAGTGTTTAGTTTGTATTGTTTTTGAAATCCATAAAAATGGCAGCATGTTTTATGATTCTCCCAAAGCTTGCCGTTCTTTGTGTAGATTGAGTTTCTAAGATCCACCCACACTGCTGTGTTCTATTTGCTTTACTGTGGCAGAAGGTTCCAATCATGTCACTATCCCCAATGCACTTATCCTTTCCTGTGACACTGGATATTTGCACGGCATCTAGCTTCTGACTATCATGGACAGTGAACTCTCAACAATCTCATGCGTGTGTCCTGATGCGCGTATGCAAGACTTCTCTAGGTGCGTTACAAGCAGTAACTGCTGGTTCATGGAGTAGCTACATGTACTACTTCCTGAAATAATGACAGGCGTTTTGCACCCAGACAATCTATGCAAGCCATTCCTGTTCGTCAGCACTGTTTTATAGAAATTAGATTCCATAAATAAATGTGAACCACATAGGCAATTTTGCATTTTCTAGTAATGCCATTATAAAATTAGAAAGAAAGAGGTGACCCAAATTTTAATGTTACATGTCATTTAGTCAAAAGTACTCAAAATATTATCATTTCAATGTGCAAATGGATTTTAAAATGATTAGTGAAATATTTACATCCTTTTATTCATGCTAAATCTTTGAAATTGAGTTTTAGACTTACAGAGCCTGTCTCCATTTGAGCTTACTCCCTTTAAAGCATCAAAAGCCACTGTGGCTACTGGCTTCTATACCGGACAGCACATATGTATGGCCTTGCCAATATTTTGTATCTTTGACTTTTTCATATTTGCCAATGAATGAGCATAAAAGCCTTTTTTGTTTTTGCTTTTAAACTCATTTCCTAACTAATAAGGTTGAAGTTTCTTCTTGTATTTGGTTTTCAGAGATGTTTCTGCTTTTGTGAAAGGGCCTGTCCACAGCTTTGATAGTTTTTTCTATTATAAGTCTGTCTTTTTTTTTTTTTTATTTGTACAGGTTCTTTACATATTCTAGATTGCACTTCTTTGTCAGTTACACGTTACAAATATTTTCTCGTGTTTTGGGACCTTCGTGGTGGTGTTTCAGAAAGCTCATGTGTGAGTCAATGCAGGAATTTTTGAAGGTGAAGTGATTAGATTATGAGACCTGTGACCTAATCAGTGGATTAAACCATTTGATGGATTAATCATTTGAATGGATTAATGGGTGGTAACTGTAGGAAGGTAGGGCGTGGCTGGGGGAAATAGGTCATGGGGGTGTGTCCTTGGGGATTATATCTTGTCCCTGGCTTCTTGCACTCAAGCTCTCTCTGCTTCCTGGCTGTCATGAGCTGAGCAAGTTTCCTCCATCTCACCCTGCCACCGTGACAGTCTGCCTCACCTCTGGCCCAGAGCAGCGGAGCCAGCCAACCATGAACTGAAACGCTGAAACTGTGAGCCAAAATCAGCGGTTCTTCCTCTCAGTTGTTTTTTTTAGGTATACTGGTTACAGTGATGCAAAGCCTACTAACACAGTGATGTCACTTTCAAGCTCTTTATCATCTTTGTTGACATCATGGATTCATTTTAATGTGATCATATTTGTTGAACTTTTCTTGTGGTTTACATTTTTATGTATCAGAAAGCCTTGGCCTAGAGATTTATGCATAATAGTTGTTGAAGCTCTGTTTTCCCTCGCTCTGCAGCTGGGTATCCTCCTGGGTCCCCTCCACATCTCCGTCTGCTCATTCTTCATCTCTGCAAGGCCAGCCTCCTCTCCCTGGCAACAAAGCTTTGAGGTCTCAAGACCGAGCCCTGGAGTCCCTTCCTTAGCTCTCTGTGCCACGTCCTCAGGTGATCTGGTCAACTTCTATGCCTTCAGTCACTCTGAATCATCAGGGTGCTGCAGGAGCCCAAAGCCACACTAGTTTTCAAAAGGGGAAAAAGTAATTCAAATAACTGCCAGCCAGTCAAAAGGTTAACTACTAAAGGAACCAAAGAGGGTTCTAGAAGGTATAGCAGGAGCAGCTCCAGCAAGGTGGCTACTCCTTCAAGGGCTGGGAGAGAGTACAGGAAAAGAAACTTAGAAGGTGCACACTGACCCTCACCACCAAGGCTGTGACTCCCATCTCTTTGGGAAAAGCATGGTCACCCAAGGGACAGGCAGTGCACTGGGTGGCAGAGAAACCTCCTGGAGGGTGCCAGCCACAGCTGATGCTCCTGCACCCTCCCATCTAATGATGTCAAGTGGGAAAGTGCACCCTGGGAGAAGGAAGGAAACCCCTTCCTCCACTCTGCTCTTGCAGGTCTCTGCTGCGCCCCCTACTGGCAGCTGCAAAAGGAGCTGTATCCAAGGGCCAGGCTCTAGCATTACAAGTTTGATTTGGAGGTGAGGGACGATGAATCAATAACTGGCACACAATAGTATCTGACAGTGTCTCAGTAACTTATTACTTTAATTCATATTTCTCTCCTGGTTTTCAAACTTGCGTTTCTGTTTATAATTGCATTTGGACGGCTGAAATGAACTGATACCTCCGAGTCAACCTGGCTTCGCCTGACGCACTGTCTTCAGTTTCCTGCCTCCTGTGCAGTGTCCTTACCCATCCAGTTGTGGAGGCCAAGATAGCTCAGGTTTGTCTTGACGCTGCCGTCTCCCTCACCTCCACAAATCCACTTAGACACCTGGCTGGATTGAATTCTATCTCCTAAATATCTCTCCGATCTGCCCGTCGTTCCAGCCACACCACCATCACCCTGTTCAAGCGCCACAGCTCATTTGGACTCCCCGGGGCTTCCATGGCCTCCCTGGACACCCTCCACCCGACAGCCAGAATAGCTCTGGGTCACTGTGTGGGTCATGTCAGTGTCCAGGGCTCCCGGTGTACTCAGAGTGAAGACTGGACTGTCACATGGTCTTCCAGGCCCTGTGTGGTCTGGGACCTGCCCGTGTCTCCTGGCTCACCTGCCTTGTGCAGCCCTTCACTGCAGGAGTGATGTCGCTCGCAGGCTGCAGGTTCAGCCCCGTCAGAGAAGGGCACCGGTCCTGGAGAGCGGCCCCGTCTCCCTCCCACAGTCAGCGTTGGTGCCTACACTGTCAACCTCACGGACACTCTTCCAGTTTCCTGGAAGTTCCACTCTCACTCCTGCTGCAGGCCCCGATTACCTGTTCTCTGCCTGAATCCCTCCGGCCCACCAGCTTGGTCGTGGCCCCACTGGTCCTGCTCTGGGGCCCCTCACCTGCCTCCTGGACTCTGCCCAGTCTCCCCTAAGTCCCCTTAAGTCCCCACATGCTCCCTGTAGCATCCACCACAGAACAGTGCTACAGTTATTTCTGCAACATGACATTGACGTCTGTCTCCCCCATGGGCATCTGTTGGGTGTCTCCTGTGGGTCCCACTACTATAGAAAGTGTCTGCAGTTGTCCCTGCTTGCCCTTGAGAGTGTCAGAGAAGACAAAAAAAAAAAAAAAAAATCACTGTTACTTTCCTGGTACCTAAAGGACAGACCCTGGGGAAAGGGAAAACGGAATGGAGTTTAATAACCACCTACTGTGGACGTTTTGCATGCATGGTGGCGTCTGAGCTTTAGGACAGCAGTGTCAGGGAGGTGCCGAGAGCACCATTTGATACCTGGGGAGGCTGAGGTGAACTGAGTCATCTCGGGTGGTGAGACCGTGGTTCTGCCGCACTTGGTCTGCATGGCTGCAAGCGCAGTCCCTGTGCCAGTCTTCCCAAGACTCAGTCATTTGCATCCCACCTGCAGAATTAGGTGGCTTTTATTTTCTTTCCAGAGCCACGAGCTGCCTGTGCGCTCGCTCCTTGCTTTTCTCCGTCCTGACGGACACGGCTTTAATAGAGCATTTTGCAGTGGAACTTTGCATTTCTGTTTTAAATTAGAAATGCTTTGCGACATCCACAGACAGCAAGTAGGAAAAAGTGAGACGGATGGAAAACGGTGCGACTCAGCGTCTGGTAATTTTTCTAATGGGCCCAGCCACCGGCTTGTGTGGTCGCCTTCTGTGTCCGTGTGAGGGGAGGACCCCTGGACATATTGTTAGCCCTGAGAACCTCGGCCCAGGACTTGCTCAGGGGTGGGTTTTATTTGTCCGTGAATACACCACGGGGAGCCAGGGAGGGGTGTCCTAAGGCTGCGGGTGGGAGTCCTGGAGGTCTGGGGGCGGGTCCAGCTTAAGTATTTGTGCGTTGGTTCACAGTAACGGCAGAGCCCTGAAGGGCTATGAGCGTCACTCTGTCCCACCAACGCTGGAGCTGCAGCGTGACACTTTTTTGTCTGCTCTCCTTCTAAACCCACCCTCCACCTTCCAGCTCAGCTTAGAGATGCCAGCAGGCCCCGGGCTAGTGTATCTGGGGTGTGCTAAAACCTTGCTCAGGTCCACCGTGGAGTCCCCAGCAGGCGTTCACCTTACCTAGCACCGTGGTTAAGGGCACAGACCTGAGCCAGACAGCCCAGAGCCCGGCGCTGGTTCTGCCACCTACCAGCTGAATGATCTTGGGTGGGGTTTTTCACCTCTCTGACCCTCAGTCTCCTCATCTGTATAGTGGCAGCTAAATGGTTCTTCCATCGTGAGCTGTGGTGAGTAGTGAGTCAGTGCAGGTAAAATGCCTGCATATTCTGGCAGTAAGCACACAGAGGCTTTATGAACATTGAATTTTGTGAATGAAGGTGACTACATGGAGTTTAAAAATGGATTTGGGGATTATACAGATCTGGGTTCAAATCCTGTTTTTCCTGCGTTTGTTTTAAGTGTCACCTTGGGCCAACTACTTAACCTCTCTGAGCCTCAGTTTCTTCCTCTGGAGGATGGGAGGTACCTGGCTGTTGTGAAGATGGAGGGAGGCAGGTGTGTCCAGGGCTTTGGGGAGCGGTGTGCAGGGCTCGGGAGGGTGCTGTCCACGCCAGGGGCTTGGATGGCAGGGAAGGGCAGCTGTTTATGCACGAGGGGACGTTGGATGGCCTGGCTTCCTGCAGCGCACTCCACCCGCCAGCCAGGAGGCTCTCCCTCACCTCCATTCTCCTAGAGGATGGCTGTGCCGAGGGCTCTGTCCTCATCACCCCTGTGCGGAGGGCGGCCGTGTCCAGAGGCCTGACTCGGGCTGGTCATGTGGAGCCAGCGCCTACAAAACTTCTTGGCAGCCTTGAGGAGGGGTGGGGGTGCAGAGTGAGTGAGGGTTAGACGTGGAGCCCTGTCCTTTAGGGGACCTGTTGTCTTGGGTGCCGGAGGGAAAGGAAATCACTGGATGGCTGGCGCTGTGGGTGGCCGGCAGTGGAGGCTGGATTGCGTCCCCACCACGAGCTGCTGAAGCCGTCACTTCAGAGCAGAACCCTATTTGGAGATGCAGAGGCCATGGAGTTGCGGCGAGGTCATGGACGAGGTCCGGATCCGCAGGACTGGTGGCTGTGAGCCTTAAGGGTAGGTGGGGTTTGCAGGAGCCCTGTTTGGGGAGATGGCTTAAATTGTGCGTTGACTACGGGCTTTGGACATGTTTGGGCATTGGCGCCTTCCGTAGTCTCACGGGACTTGGCCCGGGATCTCGCGAGACTTGGCCGGAGATCTCGAGGGACTTGAGCGAGATTGCGGAGGAGGTCTGCGCCATTTTTGGAGGTTAGAGGAGCGTGGACGGCGTGTCGGGGTGTAGTTAGAGCCAGAGAGAAAAGTTATCAGAATAAAGGGCTGTTTGTTTCCAGTTCGTCTCTAAACTTCTTCCCGCGGCTTCTTTGCTCCAAGCGGCCATCGCTTCAGGCGACTACAGGGGTTGGGACACGAAGTCAACGGCCAGCAAGAAAGGAAGGGGCAGGGCTCTGTGGACACCGCGTGGCCACTCTGCCTGCTTCTGTGTGGAGCAGGGCAGTTCTGGCTGGGACAGAGTGCGGCCGCCTGGGCCGTGCTCTCCCTCCCTCCCCGTGACTCAGCTGCAGACGAAGCCCGCTGGCCTGTCCACTCCCTCTGGGTCTTGCTGACCCTCCACACGCTGTGGGTCCCCCAGAATCCCGTGCTCCCAGGGCATGCGAAGATGTGCGGTGCTGCAGGCGCGACAGGGGATAGGCAGTGTGGGGGCGAGACTTTGGAGATAAAGCGGAAGAGCAGAGTGTCCACCGAGCAGCCCGGGGAGCCGCCCTGCGTGGAGGCCGGGAGGCACTCAGCTTCCCTCTAGAAGAGGCCGCCAAATCTTCATGCTCATCTTTATAAAAATGGGCCGGCAGCGGGGGGATCGGTGGCTGGAAGACTTCATAGGAGAGGGAGGAGGCTCCTAATGGCCACACCGTTGGCCTTGCTTGCACGCCTGTGCCCTGTTCCTGCTGTCACAACACACCGCTGCACATACTAACACAAACACCCCCACACAGCTCCCCCAGCCCTCTAGCCCCTGGATCCTATGGAAAACGCCCATCAGCTCCCCCAGTAGGCAACGCAGCTCGTCAAGCTCAGCGAAACTGTGCAGCAGCCGGATGCTCTGCTGATCGCTTAAGTGGTCTAAGATATTTATACATTCCATTAAAATGTAATTATTTTAAAGCACGCTTTTCAAACAAAATCTAAAAGTCGCTGCATGTGATATTTAATAAGTTCCAACATTGTTTCTTAACCCTCCTCCCCAGAGTGTGATCACTCCATCAATCTTGCAGGAAAAATCAAAGGAATCAGGAGAACACACCTTTCCTGCCTTCACCAGAACTGGGGTTGCTCTGGATTTGCATTTGAAAGTGATTTGCATTGGCATTTTATTTCCTCCCAGAAAATGACAAAGGCGTCTGATCTTTGGGGGTACCGTGGTCTGAAACTGAGGTAATAAATCTTGCAGGGCTTCTGTGTTATCAGCTCCTTTAATTCTGTGACGTAGGGGACAGCAGAGATCAGGGACCAAAATGAAACTATACTTCATGGTTATTTGCCTTTCTTGGCCAGTAAGACGCAAGAGCAGGCCCTGGCATGTTGACTGGCAGTTTGGTTTGTTTTGTGGCTTGTGCCTCTGACATCCCTGTGGCAGATCCCCTCATTGTGGCTTGCATCTTAAATGTCCATCAAAACCCTTGTGTTCAAGGATCGGTCACCAGTCTGTGGGGATATTGGGAACGTGGGACCTTTAAGAGGTGGGGCCTGGAGGAAGGAAGTTGAAGGGGCTCTTGGGGCTCTGGCCCTTTTACTCTTTGTTTCCTGGCGGCCATGAGGTGAACTTCTTTGCTCCTTCATGAACTCTCCCCACCCCCCAGGATGTTCTGCCTCACCACAGACCCAAAGCGATGGGGCCCATTGATTATGGACTGAAACCTTGAAATGATGAATAAAAACACACTTTTTCTCTTTTTAATTTGATTTTCTCAGGTGTTTTGTTACAGCGATGGAAAACTAACTATCACATGGCTCCCTCTTTCTGGATGCATTAATCTTTTTGTGGTTGGTGAGAATGTATTCTGGCAGAGGTCTTTTGGACAGAGGTTCCTACATGTCATGTTGGTTTGAGATGAGTGGAAAGTAATATCTATTTTAAAACCCACTAACATGCCATATGCTAACAATCCCCTTCCTCTCTCTCTTTTTCTATGATGTTGCTGTTAGCAGGCTCAGCCTGTAACCTGCAAACTCCAATTTTTAGTTGGTGACCCTAAATTTTTATATGACCTTCTAAGTAGGAAACTGACATTTAATGTCCTGCAGCTGTGCCCTCCCTTCTCTCCCTGTCCTCAAGTCCACTGCTTCCTGAGCCTCCCCTACTTCACAAACTGCCATTCAGAGTCACCCTGCACTTTTCTGTGCACGTAGTACCTGCCCCCTGGCCCACACTCCTGCTGTCCTGTCCCTGGATCCTTACCGCTTCAGCACTGAAGAGGAGACCAGAAAAGAACCCCACTTCAGGTTCTGTTTGTTTTCAGCCCCCCCCCCCCCCCCCCCGCCCTTTGGATCTGTTGAGACTCAGGGATCAGCACCTGGTCGGTCTCGGTGGACAGGTCACCCACTCTGGGAGAGAACGTCCCATGGTGATTGGCGTTGTGTTCTGCAAATGTCACTATGGGTCGTTCATGCCGGCTACACCCTTGCTGAGTTTTGCTGCTTTTTAAAAAGCTAATTACTGAGAGGGAAGTGTTAACAGTTTTATGTACAATAGTGAATTTTTCTATTTCGTTTTGTCAGTGTTTATATTTTCAAATTATGTTAGTATTATATGCGTGTCGAGGATTACTGTGTCTTCTTGGTGAATTGAAGTATCATTGTGAAGTTTTCTTCCTTCCCTCTGGAAATGCTGCTTGTTTTGAATTCTACATGGCTCCTATTAATATGGTCACTGCTTTTAATACATCTTTATCTTTGAATTTAAGTCTCATTTTAAACAGTGTATAGTTGGATCTTCCTTTAGTATTTTGTCTGAAACTCTCTGCCTTTTAATTGGAATGTTTAGTTCATTTATATTTAATGCAATTATTGTTTAGGTTGGGTTTAATTCTGCCACCTATTTGTCTTCTATTTACTTCTGCTTTGCCTTTTTTCCTTTTTGTCTTTTTTGTTAGTCTAATAATTTCTGCTTTCCATTGTATTTCAACTCTAGGCTTTTTCACTAAATCTCTTTGTATGCTTAAATGGTTGCTGCAGGAATTACAATACACTTCCTTAACTTGCCACAGTCTAATTCACATTGATACACCGCTACCTATGTAGTAAAAGAGATTTTCAACAGCATAATTCCATTTCTTCATTTTTGTCCTACCCTGTCATATATGTTTATTTCTGCATGTGACAAAAAAAAACCGTGTTATGTGATTAATATTATCATTGATATCAATTGCTCCCAAGGAGAGAAAAATGTCTTTTATTTACCCACATGTATAAATTTCCAATGTTTTAGTATTTCCTGTAGCTTCAAACTTTTCTTGTACTATGCTGCCTTAGCCTGAGGATGGGCCTTTACCCTGTCCTCTAGTGCAAGCTGCTGGCAGCAGATCATTCCAGCTTTTATTGAACGGAAGTATCTCTATATTTCTCTTTCATTTTGGAGGAGTGTTTCCACTGGACATGATTCCTGCCTTTGATGATACCTTTCCTCCACTGTGCCGTCTGGCCTCTTGCTTCTGATGAGAAGCCAGCCTCATCCACGCCACTGTTCTCTAGGTATCGTGCCTTATCCTCCGCCACTCTGAGGATTTCTCTTTATCTTTGGCTTTTATCAGTTTGCCTATGATGTGTCCAGGTATGGTTTTCTTGCTTTTATTTTGTTTAGGGTTTGCAGAGCTTCTTAGATCATGCATTGACATTTTTCAATCAAATTTGGAAAAACTTTTGCCAATATTTTTTCCATTTTCTGCCACATTCTTCTCTATCACTCCAACAATGTCTACATGAGACCATTTGACAGCACTCTGTGGGCTCCTGGAGACCATACGTGTGTGCATGTGTGTGTGTTCATGTGTACATGCATGTGTGCATGTGTGCATGTGTGTGCGTGTGCACACGTGAGATTTATCTTCCCCTGCTGCTTCAGCTGGGGAGCCTGGGGACCTGTCTTCCAGCTCACAGATCCTCCCTCCTGCATTATCCAGTCTGCTCTTTCTCTTTAGTGAAATTTAAAATTTAAGATGTATTTTTCAGTTCTAGGGGTTTCATTTGTTTCTTTTTCAAATTTTCCAGATCTCTTCTGAAATTTCTCCTATCTTTATCCTGTGTATTCATTTTTCTCTATAAATTCTTTAGTGATTTTGCTGATTATGACATCTTTTCTTTTAAATTTATTTATTTATTCTAATTTGTTATACATGACAGCAGAATGCATTTTGATTCATATTACACATATAGAACATAATGTTTCATATCTATGGTTGTACACAAAGCAGAGTCACACCATTCGTGTCTTCATACATGTACTTAGTGTAATGACGTCCATCTGATTCCACTGTCTTTCCTACCCCTCGGCCCCCTCCCTACCCCTCCCTCCCCTTTTTCCTATCTAAAGTTTGTCTGATCCTCCCATGCTCCCTAACACCCCCATTATGGGTCAGCATCCACATATCAAAGAAAACATTTGGCATTTGGTTTTTTGGGATTGGCTTACTTCACTTAGCATGATATTCTCCAACTCCATCCATTTACCTGCAAATGCCATGATTTTATTCTCTTTTAATGCTGAATAATATTCCATTGTGTTTGTATACCACAATTTGTTTATCTATTCATCTACTGAAGGGCATCTAGGTTGGTTCCACAGTTTAGCTATTATGAATTGTGCTGCTATCAACATTGATGTGGCTGTGTCCCTGTAGTATGCTGATTTTAAGTCCTTTGGGTATAAACCATGGAGTGGGATAGCTGGGTCTAATGGTGATACCATTCCCAGTTTTCCAAGGAATCTCCATCTTGCTTTCCAGAGTGGTTGCAGTCCCACCAGCAATGTATGAGTGGGCCTTTTCCCCCACATCCTCGCCAACACTTATTGTTGTTTGCTTTCTAAATAGCTGCCATTCTGACTAGAGTGAGATTAAATCTTAGAGTAGTTTCGATTTGCATTTCTCTAATTGCTAGAGGTGTTGAACATTTTTTCAGGTATTTGCTGATTGATTGTATATCCTCTGCTGAGAAGTGTCTGTTCAGTTACTTGGCCCTTTTATTGATTGGGTTATTTTGTGTGTGTGTGTGTGTGTGTGTGTGTGTGTGCGCGCGCTAAGGTTTTTGAATGCTTTATATATCCTAGAGATTAGTGCTCTATCTGATGTGCTTATGGTAAAGAGTCTGTTTCTATGGTCTTATCTTCTTCACCAGGGCATACTTTCTTCTGTTTCTCCACATGTCTGGTAATTTTCCTTGTTTGTTGGACTTTGTAGATGATACCTTGTAAAGTTGTCACATGTACAGCCAGAGGAAAGAGAAGTTGTACTCCATTTATGTACAATGTGTCAAAATGTATTCTACTGTCATGTATAACTAGGTGCAACAAGTAAAAAAATAAATAAAATTTTAAAAAAGATGTCACATGGAAAGCACTCAGTGCATACCTGGCATAATAAATATTAGCAGGCCTTCTTACTGTAAGATGTTTATGTGAATGCTCTGCTATTTTATTCGGTGACCTTTTAATTTCAGATGTTGCATTTTTTGGTGGTAGTGCTTTCACTGGGCTGTGATCTTTCTTTGAAGAGTGTCGGGTTTGTTCCAATAGGAAAATAAATGACTCGCAGCTCATTTTGATCTTTAGCTTTTGGTTTCAAACCTTGTTCTGTTGGATTTCTTTTTGTTTTGCTTTTCATCCTAGTGGGCACTCTTTCCTTCTGGGACTTGGTACACACTCTAACCAGGTTTAATTTACTCCAAATTATGTGTCTCTAGCACTGGGCAGCTGCTGTGATCTCCACTCAGCTCTTTGAAGTTTGCACCTTTTTGCCTGGATTTATTGGAGTCTCACTCCACCTCTGCCTACTTCAGGCATCAGCCAAGGGTCCAAAGGGAGTTTGTGTGCACATTTTGAAACATGAAAATTAATTTTAGTATTCTGTTGAATTGTTTCTTTAGTATAAATTTCCAGCAATGTGATTGTTGGACTAAAGGGTGTGAGTATAATTATAATTTATAATTCATGAGATGCAGGCATTTCAAAACATCTGTCTCAAGTGTTGCTGTCACCAGCACCAGTATAATAATTCTGCCATAACTTCCCTTCGAAGAAGTGTTAGCATTGTTGAACTTGTTTTCTTAATTTAAAAGATTTAAGAAGGAATTTGAGGGTTTAATGAAATGCTCATGATATCATGATATTGATTTCCAGACAATGTAACTTTTGTTTACATCATATTTCCTCTGTGAAAAATTGCTTTTTAAATGCTTACCCATATTTTCTGTGTTTTAAAAAATTTTAAAACATATATCTAAATAGGCTCTTAACCCATTTTAGCAACTAACCCTTATGTCCACTGCATATCCAATTTCCTTTTTCCTTTTTGGTACTGGAGATTGAACTCAGGGCACTTGACCACCAAGCCACATCCCCAGCCATATTTTGTATTTTATTTAGAGACAGGGTCTCACTGAGTTGCTTAGTGCCTTGCTTTTGCTGAGGCTGGCTTTGCACTCGAGATCCTCCTGCCTCAGCCTCCTGAGCCACTGGGATTATAGGTGTGAGCCACTGCAACCAGCTATTTTTTCCTTCTTTCAAGATTAGTTTGAATGTTCACAAAATTCATCTCTTGTGCAGTAAATCAATTCTTCCCACTGTTCGTTCATTCTTATTGTCAAAAAATTTAGCAGCTTGGAAAAGTTGCCAGTGAACCCCATTTTGATGGATTTCTTAGTCTTCTCTTCTCAAGCCCTGATTTTCCTTTTTTTCACTGACAATGCAGTTCTATCGTACTTTCTGCTTCATGATGTCCCACAGTCTCCTGTTCCTCAAAAAATACTTATCAAAATATACAATCTTGAAAATAAAGTTGACCTCACAGTGAAGATGGTAAGAAACCATGAACAGAATACCCAATAATTATGGGATACCATCAAAAGACCAAACTTAAGATTTATTGGAATAGAGGAAGGTTCAGAGATTCAAACCAAAGGAATGCACTATCTCGTCAATGAAATTATATCAGAAAATTTCCCAAACATGAAGAATGAATTGGAAAATCAAATATAAGAGGCCTGTATAGGTCAACAAATGTACAAAATTACAACAGATCTACACCAAAATACATTATAATGAAGATGCCTAGCACACAGAATAAGGATAGAATTTCAAAGACCACAAGAGAGAAAAATCAGATTACCTATAAGGGAAGACCAATTCAGATTGGTCAGCAGATTTTTCAACCCAGACCCTCAAAGCCAGTAGATCCTGGAACAAAATATACCAGGCTCTAAAAGATAATGGATGCCAACCAAGAATCTTATATCCAGCAAAATTAAGCTTTAGATTTGATGATGAAGTAAAAACCTTCCATGATAAACAAGAGCTAAAAGAATTCACAACAAGCAAGCCTGCACTACAGGACATTCTTGGCAAAATATTCCAGGAAGAAGAAATGAAAAACAACAATGAAAATCTGCAAAGGGAAGAACTACAATAAAGGAAAAACAACCAAATGAGAAACCAAGTCAAGCTAAATACCAAAAATAAACAAAATGACCGGTAATATAAATCATGTCTCAATAATAACACTCAATATTAATGGCCTAAATTCACCCATCAAAAGACATAGTCTGGTAGATTGGATTGAAAAAAATGGACTCAACAATATGCTTCCTTGAATATGCTTCCTCATAGGAAAAGATGCCCACAGACTGAAGGTGAAAGGATGGGATAAAATATACCATTCACATGGTCTATGTAAGCAAGCAGGGGTTTCCATCCTCATATCAAATAAAATAGACTTCAAGCTAAAGTTAATCAAAAGAGATAAAGATGGACATTTCATACTGCTTAAGGGAACCATACATCAACAAAACATAACAGTTATAAATATATATGCCCCAAACAATGGATCATCTATGTTCATCAATCAAACTCTTCTTAAGTTCAAGAGTCAAATAGACTACAACACAATAATTCTGGGTGACTTTAACACACCTTTCACCACTGGATAGATCTTCCAAACAAAGCTAAACAAAGAAACTAAAGAACTCAATAATACAATCAATAACTTACACTTAACCTATATATATATATATATATATATATATAAATTAGGTTAACCTATATATATATATGTATATATATATATATATATGGAGAAAGAGTGTATATTATCCATCAATGAGCAAATACACTTTCTTCTTAGCAGCACATGATCCTTCTCTGAAATAGACCTTATATTATGCCACAAAGCAACTTTAGCAACCAAAAAAGTAAATAACCCAATCAATAAGTGGGCCAAGGAACAGAACACTTTTTAGAAGAGGATATACAATTAACCAACAAATATATGAAATAATGTTCTACATCTTTAGCAATTAGAGAAATGCAAATCAAAACTACTCTATCATCTCACTCCACTCGAAATGGCAGCTATCAAAAATACAAACAACAGTAAGTGTTGGTGAGGATATGGGGGGGAAAGGCACACTCATACATTGCTGGTGGGACTGCAACCAATCTGGAAATCAGTATGGCGATTCCTTGGAAAACTGGGAATGGAATCACCATTTGACCCAGCTATCCCACTCCGTGGTTTATACCCAAAGGACTTAAAAACAGCATACTACAGGGACACAGCCACATCTATGTTGATAGCAGCACAATTTATAATAGCTAAACTGTGGACCCAACCTAGATGCCCTTCAGTAGATGAATGGATAATCAAAATGTATACATACACAATGGAATATTATTCAGCACTAAAAGAGAATAAAATCATGGCATTTGCAGGTATATGGATGGAGGTAGAGAAAATAATGTTAAGTGAAGTAAGCCAATCCCCAAAAACCAAAGGCCAAATGATTTCTTTGATATGAGGATGCTGACTCACAATGGTGGTGGAGGCTGGGGGTGTGGTGGGTGGGGCTGTGATGGGAGAAGCATGGGAGGAATGAAGGAACTTTAAATAGATCAAAGGGAAGAGAGGGGAAAGGAGGGGGTAAGGGGGAAGGAATGATGGTGGAATGAGTTAGACACCATTACCCTAAGTACACGCGTGAAGACACAAATGAGGTGAAAATACTTTGGGTAGAACCAGTGACTTGAAAAATCGCACTATATATATGTTATATGAAATGAATTGCATTCTGCAGGCATGAATAACAAATTAGAATAAATAAATAATTTAATAAAACAAACAACCAAAAAAAAAGAAAACAGTTTGGAGATTCCCCCAAATCAAAGAATGGAACCATGACAGGACCCAGCTATCCCATGCCTCATTTTTCCCCCCAAATAAGTATTTTCCCAAAATAACTAAAATAAAATTTGCCTAGTATAGTAGTACAGCCACATGTGTGTTTATAGTAGCACAATTCACAATAATTAAATTATGAAATCAACCCAGGTGCCTGTCAATAGATGAAAGGGTTAAGAAATTGTGGTGCACATGCATACAATGGAGTTTTACTCAGCCATAAAGAATGAATCATGGCATTTGCTGGTAAATGGGTGGAAACAAAGAATATCATGCTAAGTGAAAAAAGTCAAACTAAGAAACTCAAAGGTCAGATTTTTTTATATGTGCAAGCTAGAGTTAAATAAAGAAAAAGAGAAGGGAAGAACAGAATGTCAAAATAGGTAGGGAAGATCATTAGTGTAGAAAAAGGAGATTCAGAGGCACAGTGGGGATGGGAAAGGAAAAACAATGAAGAATGAATTCTTTAAAATTTATGTTATATACATATATAAATATACCGCAGGGAATTGCCCCTTATATATAAGTAAAAAGAAACAATCAAATATAAATAAATAGACAAGTGAAAGGAAGTCCAGTAGAATAGAAGGAGAATGGCAGAGGAGAGCTAGGAGGAGGGAGAAGAGGGAATCGTGAACTGAACTGGAATTCCATGCACATATGATTGTGTTGGGATGAACCCAACTACTATGTATAACTATAAACTCTAATAAAAATAACATTAAAAATGTAAAAAATACTTATTACTGTGTGTCTGTTCTCCACAGTACCCATGTTCATAATGCTACCTGTTTGTCCCACAATGTCTGCAGTAGCCTGCCACTAACATCCAGTATCATGCCACGATCAGCATTTCTTAAAGGATCATGCTTCTGTGGGATGGTGACCAGGCTGGAAATGCAGGAGGATCAACCCCTGCATGGTCATGTTTGGGTCATGTCTGTGTCCATCCCATTGGCTGAAGCAAGTCACATGACCAGGAAACCCCAAAGTCAAAGCTAGAGGCAGACTGTGGGGACCCTCAGGTCACGGTATCAGGTGAATGCATGGCACAACTGCGGGGGAGTGAAGACTAGGGTCAAATAATCCTATTTAAAAATAGTGGATATATTGTAACAATTGCATATTGTTACATTGTGAGGATGTACTGCAATATTCTTAACTTTGTGCCCTTTTGGGGGCATAGAGTTTATTACCTACTTCATTTTGTTATAAATGATTCCAAATTAACCGTCTTTGTTTATAATTCTTTTTCTTTGCATTCCAGATGAGTTTCTTACAGTTGCTAATTCCTCAGGGTAGAATCACTGGGCCCAAGCATGGGGCATATTTAATGTCTTATGAATCATAATGTTACTCTGGATCACTGACAAAATTTTTTTCTTTACATTTTTGACTGACTAGTAAATACTACATATTCATAAGGTTGATCTATACTGACATAATATTCATTTTGCATCTTATCAGTTAATCCTGTGGAAAATGTGCTAAGAAGATGTTGAATTTTAAGCTGGTGAACTGTGCATATGGTAATTACGGGTTGCAAAATGGTAATGATGATAAACTCTGTGTGTCTGAGTCTTGCCATGGTTACAGAGGCCACAATTATGGAGGAGATGTTGATACCATCAGGTACTACTGGGGCTTTTGTCCCAAATTCGGAGAGGAAGTCTTTATTCCTTCCTTATAAAACCTCCCGGGCAGTGATTTTTCTTTCTTTTGAGTTGTCATTTCTGAGCTGCATCCCAGGGCTGTCAGCTTCATGGGAGCAGGACCCTCATTTGCCACGTTTCTTTCAATCAGCTACCGGAATGGTGTGAGGCCCACTAGAGTTGAGTGAATACGTGGACCTGCCAGTGCCTGTCACATTTATTATGGCCTGTCCCATGTCAATTTTACCAGTGACATAGACAAAAAAAAAATCCCAGCAAAAACATTACTTGTTTGTAGCCCTGTTCATCTTTCCGCTGCTTTGGAGGGACTCCCCTTTCTAGGCCAGTCCTCCTGTTAGAGCTTCCTTAGCCCCCAGTCTCGCCCTGACACTCAGATGTCATTGCTGAGCTGTGGGGGTAAACACCTGATGAATTCAGCTCAGCTTCAAAGTCCTCCTTAAGGCTCTTCCAGGAAGTCCCCTCCAATGGTTAGAACAGGCGCCCCGAGGAAAAACTCCCGCCTGACCCCCTTGCTCAGCCTTCCTGCGAGTGCCCCTCCAGCCCTCTCTGCAAGGCCTCCTGTCTTTTCTCTCCGCCTGTGGCACCTGGCACTTTGTGCAATTAGAGCTCCCTGCATCTTAGCAGAGAGGCTGCTGGGAAGGCAGGAAACAGCTTCCCCTTCTACCAGCGGAGGGTCCCGGGGGGCTGGAGAAGCCCGACCACTCCGACAGCTTCAAGCCCACGTTAGGGCAGACTCTGGCAGGAGCTGTGTCTTGTAGGATGCTTTTGGATTCAGGTAACAGAAAATGCGACAGAGGGTAAACTGTGAGGACCATTCGTGTGTGGTTGGTGAGAACTCAGTAGGACGCGGTCCCGGAATGGCTCAGGATGCAGTAGCCATGGAAACCCCGCCTCTTTCCATCCAGCCCCACTGATCTCTGAGTGTGGCTTTTTCCGGATGGCGTCCAGGGCGCAGGAGGAAAGGAGCGCCCCTCTCCCTCAGGGAGCGCCACGCTGGCCGCAGCTGCCTCACCGCAGCTCAGTGGTCACAAGTGGGCCACGCGTCCACACCCTGGACCAGTCACTGCCCAAAGCGTGTCCAGCGGCCCAGTGTGTCCTAGATCAAGGGGATGCTCCCGGGATTGCCCCGAAGGAGCTGTCAGCGGGGAAGAAGCCGGGTGCTTCAGGCACCCTACAAAAGCAAAGCAGAGCTCGCTGCCTGGACAGGAAAGCAGGAGCTAGCGCTTGACTCTGTGGAGTTGGTGACGTGTGCGGTGGGACCCTTCCCGGGGTGCTGGTGCCGGGGCTCAGCTGCAGAGTGTGACTCTGATCAAGGTCCAGGTTCTAGGGCTGTGTCTACTGGGTCTAAATATCACCCAGGAGGCCGCCATTGCTGGACTCAGGCGGAGCACCAGGGACTTGGGAGCCGCCCGGCTCCTTGCTGGCCAAGGCAGTGTGGCCAGCACTTCCTGTCTGGTCCAGCTCTCCTCCACGGTCACCTTCTCCAGAGGGCCATCTCTCTGCCTTTGAGAAGCGGAGCCCTGGAGGGGAAGGGGTAGAGCACTTTGGTGGAACTGGCCTTCTCGCAGGGTCGAGTGTCTTTCATTCTGTGTCACAACTGCCTGTGAAATTAGAATTACCGTTCACATTAAAATGAAATTGTTTTCCATTCTAAATTCAAATGAAAATGTTGAAAATGCTGTAGTTAGAAGAAAAAAAAGAATCTCATCACCCAGAGATAATTGCTACACATCAGTGAGTCCTCCCCAAGCGGTTTTGTTCAGTATATACGGCTTATGTTATGTTGTGGCCATAGTGTTTTATATTTTATTTCCTATTTTCCTTAAGGCTGTGTTCTAAACTTAATAAACCTTTGATTGCTGCATAACATTCCATTATGTGGGCATAAAATAATGTGTTGAATTTTATCCCTATTGGACGTTTGGGCTCTTTCCAGTTTTTTTGTTTTGTTTTGTTTTTAAAAATGAAATTTTATACTCCAATAAACTAGAAATCTAGAAGACATGGACAAATTTCTAGGCACATGTGGCCCACCAAGTGGGCCAACCCAAGTAATGAAATTGAAACAGCAATTAAAAACCTACCAACAAGGAGAAGCCCAGGACCAGATAGATTCTCAGCTGTGTTCTACCAGACCTTTAGAGAAGAACTAAGCTGCCTTTGTCAGATTCTTTCATGAAATTGAAAGGGAGAGAACACTCCCAAATCTGTGAAGTCAGTGCAACGCTGATACCAAAACCAAAGACACATTGAGGAAAGAAAGCTACAGATCAATATCCCTGGTGAACATAGATGCAAAAATTCTTAATAAAATATTAACAGACTGCACTTAAAAACACATCAAAGAAGGTATACACCATGGTCAACTGGGTTTCATCCTAGGGAATGCAAGGTTGGTTCAACATAAGCAAATCAATAAATGTAACTCACCACTTAAATAGAATTAAGAACAAGAATCATATGATCATTGCACTAGATGTAGAAAAGGCCTTCCATGAAATATAGCACCCATTCTGTTAAAAACACTGGAGAAGCTGGGGATAGAAGGAACTTACCTCAATGTCATAAAGGCTATATATGGCAAACCCAAAGCCAAAAATGTACTGAAGAGAGAAAAACTGAAAGAGTTTCCTGTAAAATCAGCAATAAGATAAGGATGTCTACTCTCAACACTTCTATTCAATATAGTTCTTGAAACTCTAGTCAGAGCAATCAGGCAAGAGAAGGAAATTAAAGGATACAAACAGGAAAAGAAGAAGTTAAACCATCTCTATTTGCTGATGAAATGATACTATATCTAGAAGGTCCTAAAAAGTCCACTAGAAGACTTCCAGAGCTGATAAATGAATTTAGCAAAGTAGCAGAATACAAGATCAACACTCATAAATCAATAGCTTTCCCTCATTCCAACAGCAATTCTACTGAGAAAAAGTTCAGGAAAACCATTCCTCAAAATAAATAAATAAATAAAATAAATAAATAAAAATAAAAATAAAAAAATAAAATACCTGGGAATTAATCTAACCAAGGAAGTGAAAGCTCTCTACAATGAAAACTATAGACTACTAAAGAGAGAAATAATTGAAGATGACCTTAGAAAACGGAAAGATCTCCCCTGTTCTTGGATAGGCAGAATTAATACAGTCAAATGGCCATACTCCCAAAGCAATGTACAGATTCAATGCAACCCCATCAAAATACCCATGACATTTTTCACAGAACTAGAAAAATCAATCCTTAAACTCATTTGGAAGAACGAGAGACCCAGAATAACCACAGCAACTCTGAATTAGAAAAGTGAAGCAGGAGGCATCACAACACCGCATCTCAAGTTCTGCTACAGAGCTGAAGTAGCATAAACATCATGGTATGGGCATCGAAATAGACAGGAGGACCCACGGACTAGAATAGAAGACAGAGACAAATCCACATACTTACAGTATTCAAATACTTGACGAAGGCACCCAAAATACAGCCTTTTAAACAAATGTTTTTGGGAAAACCAGATATCCATATGTAGATGAATGAAACCGGACCCTTATCTTTCACCCTGCACAAATGTTAAGTCAAAATGTAGAAAATACTTAGGAATTAGACCAGAAAACTTACAAATGTTAGAAGAAATCATGGGGCCAACAGTTTGCCATGTGGGGGCAGGCATAGACTTCCTCCACAAGAGTCCTAACGCTCAAGAAATAAAACCAAGAATCAATAAGGGGGATGCCATCAACTTAAATCCTTCTGCACAGCAAAGGAGAAATTAAGAGCATGAAGAGAGAGCCTACAGAATGGAAGAACCCCTTGGCCAGCTGTTCCTTTGGGAGAGGATTAATGTCCAGAATATATAAATAACTAAAAAAAAAAAAAATGCCCCCCAAACCCCTCCAAATAACCCAACCAATAAGTGAGTGAAAGAATCAAATAGACATTTCTCAAAAGAAGAAACACAAATGGCCAACAGATACATGAAAAGTGTTCAAATCTCTAGAAATTAGGGAAATGCAGATCAAAACTACACTAAGATTTCATCTCAGAATGGCAGTTACCAAGAACACAAACAATAATAAATTCTGATGAGGAGGTGGGGAGAAGGTACACTGTTACATTGTTGGTGGGACTGCAAATTAGTGCAACCACTATGGAAAGCAGTATGAAGATTCCTCAAAAAAGTAGGAATGGAACCACTGCATGGCTCAACTATCCCACTCCTCAGTATTTATCCAAGAGAACTAAAATCGGCATACTATATAGTGATACAGTCACTTCAGCATTTATAGCAGCATGTTCATAATAGTCAAATTATGGAAGTGGCCCAGATGCCCATCAGTAGATGAAGGGATTAGGAAAGTGTGGTGTATATACACAATAGAGTTTCACTAACCATAAAGAGGGATGAATAATGGCATTTTCTAGTAAATGGATGGAAATTGAGAACATCATGCCAAGTGAAGCAAGCCAGACTCAGAAAATTGAGGGTTGAATGTTTTCTCTCATATGCAGAAGTTGGAGCAAAACTAGGGAAGGAAGCCACTGGGGTGGTGGTGGTGAAGAATAGGGTATCCTAAACACACAGGAAAGATCAGTGGAGTAGAAGATGGAGATTGAGAGGTAGGGAAGAATGATGGGGAAGGGGAGGAAATGTGGAATAAATTTTAAAAAATCAAGTCATATGCATATATACATACCAAGGGGAATTTTCCTTTATGTACATGTAGAAAGTACCAATCAAAAATAAATAAACAAACAAGGGGAAGGAAGGTCAGTAGAGTAGAGGAAATAGAATAAGGGGAGGAAAAGGGGCAGGAAGTGGGGATGGAAATTGAAATCAAATTCCTTGCAGATATGATTTTGTCAAAATGAATGCAGCTGCTATGTATGACTCTAATGCTCTCTAATAAAATATTAGTGTATAAGTCATATATGTAAGTTCTTATCTGAACTCTGTGCTCTTTTCTTAATCACTTGAAGGGAAATAAAAAAGGTGGAATTTTGAACATTGCTAAGAGTCTTGATTTTTACTTCCATTTTCTTTTTCCATGAGATCAATGCCAGTGCTTGGTTCACTGCATCTCAGCCAGCAAAGAGTTATATAATACCTTAAATATTTGCTAGTTAAAAGGACAAAAATTTATTTATTTTCCCCACGTGTGTATTGGTGCATTATAGGTGTGCATAATGGTGGGATTCCTTGTTACACATTCATACATGCACACAACATAATGATATAATTTGGCCAATATCTTTCCCCAGTATTTCCCTTTTCCCTCCCTTGCCCTCCCCTCCCCCTGGTCCTCCCGTTAGAGCTTCCTCATGCCCTGGTCCTCTAAGGATCTCCCTTTGATTTATGAGATCCCCCACCTTTCTTTTCCTCTTTCTAGCTTCCCCATAGGATGTATGATCCTCTTGATGTGCTGTTGGATTGGGCTTGCTGCATTTGGTTGGGAATCTTTGCACCTATGTTCCTCAGAGACATCGGTCTGCAATTCTTTTCCTTGTAGTGTCCTAGTCTGGATTTGGCACCAGGAGCAGGCCAGCCTCATAAAAGGAGCTTGAAAGTGTCTCTTCCTCTTCAGTTTCTGGCAAGAGCTTGAACAAGATTGATATTGGTTCTTTAATGGTTTGGCAGAATTCATCATCTGGTCCTGCGGTTTTCTTTGTTGGGAAATTTTTTATTACTGTTTGAATCTTCTTACCTGATATCAGGGTGTTAAGATTTTCTGTTCTTTGTGATTTAGTCTTGGTAGGCTTATTTTTGTAGGACTTTATCCATTTATTCCAGGTTATCATCTTTGTCAGGATAATATATATATGAAATATCATTGTTCATAGCAGTCTTTTCAGACTATTTGTATTTCAGTGATACCAGACGTGATGTCTCTTCTCTTGGCTTCTATTTATTTGAGTGTTCTCTCTTTTTCTCCTTTTAGTCTAGTTAGAAGTTTGTTATTTTAATTATTTTTTTTCAAAAACTGACTTTTGGCCTTGTTTGTCTGTAATGGTTTATTTGATTTGTCAAATAAATTGACAAATTTGATTGGATGAAGAGATGCTGAAGATTAAGAAGCTTCTGGGGCCGGGTGCGGTAGCAGAGGCCTTTAATCCCAGCGGCTCAGGAGGCTGAGGCAGGAGGATTGTGAGTTCAAAGCCAGCCTCAGCAAAAGCGATGCACTAAGCAACTCAGTGAGACCCTGTCTCTAATAAAATACAAAAAATGGGCTGGGGATGTGGCTCTGGGTTTAATCCCCTGTACGCGCCCCCCCCCCCCCCCCCCCCCCCCCCCCCCGCTTTAAAAAAAAAAAAAAAAAAAAAAAGGCGTCTGGGTATGTCAGTGAAGGTGTGTCTAAAATGATTGGCATGTGGGATAGCAAACTGAAGTGGAGACCTTCCCTAAATGTGAGCAGCACTGTGCAATGGTTGGAGGCTTGGATGGAAGGAAAGTTGGAAGAACAAGGAAGGAGCAGCAGATGCAAGCTCGATCCTTCTCTGATTCCTGCTGTGATCGCCTGAGGACATCAGACTCTTGCTCCTTCACTCTTCCAAAGCAGACTCTGCCGGTGATTGTCCAGGGAGTTTCCAGAAGCCTCTGGTCTCACACTGATTGATCCCTCTTGTTCTGAGGTTTCAGCCTCTTGGACTGTGCAGCTCCTGGTCCCTCCAGCTCTCCAGTCTGCAGATGGCCATTGTGGACTGTCCGGCTTCTGGGTGTGTGAGCCAATCTAGTAAATTTGCTCTTTATACTCATACCTCCCATTAGTTCTCTTCCTCTAGAGCACCAATACATCATCTTTTCTATTGTTTTTCTACTTGGCTGCATTGGTTTGTAACCTGCTCTGCAACAGTCCCAGGACCCTGAGCTTTCTGTTGGCTTTCCCCAGGGAGGCGTCTGAAACGCTCCCGTTTGCGTGTCTCTCCCCGTCCTGCAGAGTCAGGCCAGCTCTCTGCATGTGCTTGAAGATCTTCTGCAGAAGCTCACGCTTGAAGTCCATGCAGGTGTAGGCAGGTATGCAGAGCACTGTGGGTACCCAGTTGGGAATCCACAGGTGAAATGTCACCAGCTTGTGAGAAGTCTTTCTGATGAAGTCTGCCACGCAGTTAGTGGGAATCCCAGCCCTCTGTTGAGGGAGGTCCCGAGTATGTTTTTGGGATTTCTTTCTTTTACCCTGTATCATTATCATCTACTGCCCACTGTGGCAGCAGCTGCAAGTGTTTGACCATGAAGGAAATGCATGTGGATTTCCAGTTCCCTTCCTGCCTAGACCCCTTGTGCATTGGGGTGTTTGGTATACCCACTAAAATTTTCCTGTCATAAAAATAATGTATGTTCATCACAAGTGCATTGTAAAAATGTCCAAAAATCCCAAAGGAAAAAATAATTTGTATGATTCTAACTTTGAAAAGGTATTGGTGTAAAATTTTGCTTTATTTACTGGGAGGATTTTTTTTTCTTTTAGGCAAAAAATATTATTCTTTAGTTTTTGGTGCATCATGATTATGCGTAATAGTGGGATTTGTTATGCCACGTTGATGAAACCTCTTTTTACCCGTGAGGAGTTCTTGCTCCCTGAACGCTGAAGAATAAGGTGGAAGAAGCACTCCGAGGCAAGCGTAGAGTGGAGAGCGAAAGCTTTATTGAAAGGACAGCTAAAGGACTTCTCCCAGAGGGAGAAGGGGACCCGGAAACCAGGAATCCAAAGGGAGGAGAGGCCTTCTCCCTTTTATATCTGAAATCTTTCTTTTGTTCCTTTCAAGTTCCCTATCTCTGTCCTGCCTGGGACAGGAATGTCAAAAAGAAGGGACCATGGTGGGTGTGAGATTCACAGGAAGGGCTTAGGGCTAGTTGATTAGCATCTCCATTTGCTGGAGCTGTTTCATTAACATTCCATCAGATGGGCCCTAAGCTTGGGAACATTAACCATCTTCTCTCCCTTAGAGTTGCTCTGTGTTTTTCCAGGACTCAGACTGACTCCATTTTCCTTATGGACTCCATGCTCTTTATGAAACTCAAACTCGATGTTAGACCCGATTTGCCTGATGACACTCACTACCTAGCTTTAAATCTGGCTTCATTGAGACGTGTACATAACAATTTGATCAATTTTATTTGCTAGTATATACCTCCCCTTTCCTTTGCTTCCTCTGTCCCTTTGATCATGGTCTCTCTTCTATTTTCATGAAGTTCCTTTCTCTCTAGCTTCAACATATGAAAGAAAAGATGTAAACCTTGGCTTTTGGAGTCTGGCTTGTTTTTCTCAATATAGCTTTGTCTAGTTCTATCCATTCTCCTGTGAATGACACAATTTCATTCTTTTCTATGGCTGAATATATATACATTTTAAAATCCATGTATCTGTTGTTGGAAACCTAGACTGGTTCCATAAGTTGGATATTGTGAATTGTGCTGCTATAAGCATGGGTATGTATGCGTTGGTATCTGTGCTGACTTTAATTCTTTCATAAAAAATACAGAGGAGTGGGACAGCTGGGTCATATGGCAATCCCAGTCCTAGTCTTTTGAGGAAACTCTATTATTTCCACGGTGGTTTTACTAATTTATAATCCCACCAGCAGTGTGTAAGTGTTCCTTTCTCTCCACATCCTTATCAGCATGTATTATTACTTGTATTCTTGATGATTGCCTTTCTAACTGGAGTTAGGTGAAATCTCAGTAGGGTTTTGATTTGCATTTCCCTGATTGCTAAAGATGTTGAACGTTTTTCCTCACATATTTATTGTCCGTTTGGATTTATTCTTTTGGAAAATGCCTGTTTAGTTCATGTGCCCATTTACTGATTGGGTTATTAGAGGTTTTTTTTGTATATAAGGTTTTTGAGGTTATATGTACATGTTGTGGATATTAATCCTCTGTTGGAAGTATAGTTGGTAAAGATTTTCTCCCATTCTGTAGATTCTCTCTTTGCATTCTTAATTATTTTCTTTGACATGCAGAAGCTTTATAATTTATGTCATCCTGTTTGTCAATTCTTGGCATTATTTCCTGAGCAAGAGGGGTCCTATTGACAACGTCATTGCCGGAGTCTTGATGGTGGAGTTTTGGTCCATGTTTTCTTTGAGCAGTAGCATAGCAAAGTTTCTGGTCTAATTCTTTGATCTACTTTGAGTTGACTCATTAAGCATAAATATTTTCACAACGTGTTCATTTTTTCGTATAATTTTGCATTTGAATTTCTACTTTTTCATTGTGACGAATGTGCAGTTTCCGTGGCTATGATAACAAGGCTTCCATAAAATTTTCAGTGATGGGAAATACCCTTTTAAATGAACTTCTCTGCCTTTTTATGTGGGGTATTGGTGTTGTTTCCATCTTATTTCCCATTCTAGTGAGGCTGTGCTGAGATGCCTAGTGTCTGTCACCGTCTCTGCCTTCAGATCATTTTCTGGCACTAGAATTTCTAAAGTTGAAAAGCTTATGAGCAGTTTTAAACCTCTGACATTTTGCCTACTTTACCACTCTTCTTGGAGAGCCCTGGAGATGGTTAAAATTATGCTTCAATTAATAGTTCCTCTTCAAAAAGTATTTAGGAATCTGTGTTCTCTTTGCTTCAAGTACTCTGTGAGAAGTTTTCACTTTTGTTTTATGAAGTGTGTTGAGGCGAGACTGCTTGATTTTGTGGAAGGAAACAGGCTCTGGCCTGAGTTTTATTTCCACTCTGCTTATTCTTGCTGCTGAAAGTCTTTGGGCAAGCTACTCTAAGTTTGAGCTTCATTTTCTGCATTTATCAGCCATCTATAATTACATTTCCTTTATTACAAGGGTGAAATGAGATGGCGTTCACATAGCACCTTCCACAGAGAGACATCTAGGACATGCTCAGTAGATGCATGTGGACATCACTGCTGTTTAGGCCTCGGAGGACTAGAATCATCCCCAGAATTCACTAAGGACTGAAGCAGGAATGAAGCTCCTGTTTATTCATCTACATTGAAACATGCAACGGGCAGATAGCCTCTGTTTTGCCTTCCTAGTTATGCTTTCTATGGTGATTTCTCTATAAGACCATGCTCTTCACTAAGCTGTCCTTCCAAGCTCTGTGTCGCAATATCTGTGCTTCCCTGGAGGTCTCACGTGCCAGGTGTAATCGCTTTGGTGAATTTACGAATTCCATCTGTATTTCCCCACCTGTTTTGCCTTCACTTCCAAGTGTTGGGGAAGTGGCTGCCACAGGTGGCTTTGTCAGCTGGCATCCCTGTGTCTGTTCACTGAGCGCCAACTCCTGTGTTACTGGGATACGGCCACCCCAGGAGTTCATCCTGGCATGACGCACCACAGTGGAGGACGGGTCACAGCCCTGGCGTCGACAGGAGCAGACAGCTTCAGTAAGGTATGAGACTTCCTCATGTGAGAACATGTGAAGTCGTGAAAACAACGTCCATGAAGTTTTTATGGCATGAAAAGTGATTGTAGCAAAAACTAAGTTTGTGGTGGGAATTCAGGATGAAAATAGAATAAAAATACTCAAAATTATGAAAAGAGATGGAGTGACAGAAATGTCTCTGAGTGGAAGGTTTTCAGGTTTGTATCTTCTGCTCCTTTACCTAATTAAAAAAAAAGTATTTTGTCTACACTGAGGACAAATTAGTTTCTTTGCTGAAAAAAAAAATAATAACTTGTATAAAAATTGAGGAAAATAAATAAATCTGTAAGTTCAGTTTAGCCCACCTAAGTTTTCTGTAGTCTCATAAGTTAAAATTATGTTGTTCCATTCTGCCTCAGGGTAGGGTCGTGTGTGTGTGTGTGTGTGTGTGTGTGTGTGTGTGTGTGTGTTTTTAAGACAGGCTTTAGTTCCCCAACACCAGGTACGTATTGGAAATCCACAGGACGAGCGATTGTGTCCCACACTTCAATCAATACTTAATGTTGTTGCCAGGGCCTGTGGCCTGATTTATGACAGAAAAGGTGTTGAGAAAAGCACAGATCAGCGCCTCAGCCATCGTCGGTGCTTCAGCTCAGCATTTTCCAGAATGTACTCTGAGACGTGTTAATGCAAAAGGTCCTCTGAGCAGCTCTTCCTGAGGCCAAGTCGAGTCGGGGAGAGCTTGCAGTGTGGGCTACTGGCTTAGGGCACAGCCTGGAGCCACTTTGATTCAATTCTCGACTCTGAGAACCTTCGCCTAAACTCCCATGCCTATGAAATGGGAAATATTCAGTGAGGTCATAAATACAGCACGCCCAGCACCAGGTCTGGTCCACAGCGGCCTACTCCAGTGATCACGCTCCTCCTCCGTCCTCCTCTTGACGTTGTGCAGGACTGACGCAATGTCAAGTGTCTGAGCAGCCATGCCATGAGGAAATGTGCTGGATTTTATTTAAGCAGCACGTCACAAACGCATCTCCTGATGGGCTGTTGTCCCATTGTGCCCATGGAGAACACAGGTTGGGAAATGGCGCAGAGGGGTCCAAGGAAGCACAGTGACAATTTAAATCACGCTTCACCATGTTCAGGACCAACACCAGCAGCACGGTAGTGAAATGGCGGAGTAAGAGCTCTGAGACTCCACGCCCCGCTCCCAGCAACGGAGAACTGACAGAACATGTCAGAAACAACTTTCCTGGAACTCTGCAAATTAACAGAAAGCACAGGCAACCCAAGAGATGCTTATTTACGAAAAGCAGCTGAACCAAGAGCAACTTTGTGTTTTGTACTCTAGTCTCGTTCCCTGCTTCCTGGTTCAGCAACAGCCTTGAGAATGACAGCACCTACCTGGACCAGAGGAAGCCAGGCACGAGCACTTGTCATCACTGTGTTGATCTGTTGGTGCCCTGGAAGACCAGCTGGAAAGGCTTATCCCATGTCACCTGGCTTGGAACTTGCCCACTGCTTCCTCTGAGGAAAAAGGTGCACTTTTTTAAAGCATTTATGGACAAATGTTTTAGTCACAACTGCACGAGGTGATAGATAGTAGGTGGGGCCGGCAATAGACGGAAACACTTTAGAATAAAGACTGGGGAATGAATGATTTGGGAAATATTCCTACCTATTTCTAGAGACCTGTAGGGCCGTGTGCATTCTCCGTGCTGCGCACACGCTCAGGACAGACGTGAGAGACCTTTGACTCTCACCTCTGCCTAACCGTGAGCAGGAAGCAAAGATGACAACAGAACTGGCTGGATGTTGAAGGAGTGCTCCAAGACACACACACCACACACACACACATACCACACACACACACACATGCATACCACACATGCATACCACACACACACACCACACACACCCACACATGCATACCACACACACACACCACAAACACACACCATACACACACCACACACACACACCATACACACACACCACACACACACACCATACACACACCACACACACACATACCACACACGCACACCACACACACACACCACACACACACCACACACACACACACCACACACACACACACACACACACACACATGCATACCACACACACACACACACCACACACACACACCACACACACCCACACATGCATACCACACACACACACCACAAACACACACCATACACACACACACACACACACACACACACACACACACACACACACACACACACCATACACACACACACACACACATACCACACACACACATACCACACACACACGCATACCACACATGCATACCACACACACACCACACACACACACACACACACACACACACACACACACACACACACATGCATACCACACACACACACCACACACACACACACACACACACACACACACATGCATACCACACACACCACACACACGCACACCACACACACACCACACACACACACACCACACATACCACATACACACACCACACACACACTCATGCACACCACACACACACCACACACATGCACACTGCACACACCACACACACGCACACCACACACACACACATACACATGCACACCACACACACACACCAAACACACACACACACATACACACACACCACACACACACAAACACACATCCCCTCTTTTTGGTAAAAACGGGGAAGTTTTTTGTTTTTGTTTTGGATGCAGGAGCTTGTGGCCAGCCCTTTCCAATCATCACTGAGCCCCTAAGCTAATAGAACAGAAACTCCAGTGGCCACACATGATCAAAAATAGACTTTGCAGAATTAGTTAGAAAAATCACTAAACAAAAACTGAACACAAACCAAGTACTACAGCAAAGAGCAACATGAACGACCTTAGGAGGAGAAAGGAATCTAATTTCCAGGTGGCCACACTATACTATTTAAAATGTCCAGTTTCTAACAAAGAATTACTAGGAGTGTCAACACAAAAGAGTGAATAGCCTATAGGTGGATAAAGAAAAATCAATGGGAACTGCCCCTGAAAAGCCCAGAAATTTGACTTTCCAGGCAACGACGTTGAGTTAGGTATTTGAAATCTACTTAACAAGCTAAGGAAGACCACATCTAAAGAACTAAAGGAAAGTGTGAGAACCACATCTCACCAAGCAGGGAATATCAGTGAAGAAGTAGAAATAGCTAAAGAGACCAAGCAGAAGTTCTGGAGTTGAAAAGTACAAAAACTGAAATGAAAAATATACTAGAGGGCTCAATTGCAGATCTGAGCAGACTGAAGAAGGAGTCGGTGAGTGTGAAGACAACCTTGGTCAATTAGACTACCCAGTCTAAGAAACAGAGAGAAAACAAGAATGAGGAGAGGTTAACATGGTCTCAGAGGTGCATGGGGTGCCAGCAAGCATACTAACCCTACAACGGCAGCCCAGGGGGAGAGGGGAAAGAGCCAAGGGAGATAGGATATTTGAAGATAATATTAGCCAAAAAGGTTTCATATTTGATGAAAAATGTTAATCTACATGTCCAAGAAGCTCAATGAACTTCTAGCAGGATACTTAAAAAGACCATATCTATCAAACTGTCAAACGTTAAAGGCAAAATTTTGAAAGTAGCAAGAGAAAAGTGACTTGTCGTACAGTAATATTAACAGCGGATTTCTTGTTAAAGGCCATAGAATCTAGAAACAGTGAGAGGACATCTTCAAAGGGCTGAAAGGAAAAAAAAAAAAAAAAAAAAAAAAAAAAAAAAAAAAAACACTCTTTCAACCAAGAATTATCTGTCTGGAAAAATCTATCCTGAGAAATGAAGGAGAAATTAAGACATTCCTAGGCAAACTAATACTGAACATTTGTTGCTACCAATAACCTGACCTTTAATAAGTGCTAGACAACCATTCAGAAAGGAAACGTGTGGATAATACAGAGTGACTCAAATCACATGAAAAATCAGGAACACCAGTGACGTTTACTACATAGATAAATGTACAAGACAGCATAAATGCATTTTTGTTTGTAATTATTTTTATTCTATTGTACCAAAAGATAACTGCATCAAGTAGTTTTTATAGGACTGTGCAGGTGGGCACATAATACATAAAGCTTGTAATGTGTGGTGATAATGAAACCAAAGTTTTGAGATGAAACTCAGTTCCTTGTTTCTGCTGGCAGGTGAGGCTGGAGCTTCTCTGCTTGTGCTGGTGTGTGTGTGGGGGGGTCCGTGGAAGGTTGCAGGCCTCTGCAGCCCAGTAGTGTTTGCAGCTCTCAGTGGGCCCGACCCTCCAGTGTCGCAGCAGACCCCAGCCGCTCACCGCCAGTTTCTTCTTCTTTCCGGGCTCTTGTTTCGTGAATTTGAAGAATGAAACCCACAGACCAGGACGAGTGAGTGTGAGAGTAGGATTTATTAAAGAACAGAAACAGGAACAGAACTCTTGCAGTGCAAGAGGGATGCCCATAATAGGTTTTCTCCACCCGAGTGTGCTAATCTCGGGGTTTATATAGCACTTGGGTCACTCACTGCTGCTGGTCCAGCCTTGTGCTGATTAGGGATTGGAAAAGTGCTAATACTGTTGGTCAACGTGAGTCCTAACCTTCCCTTCAGGCCTAGCCCTCTTCCATTTTCTCGCTGCAGGTCAGGAAGCAGGAGGTTGAGGTCACTGGATGGTCTGGCCTTGCACGTTCCAGGCTGCAGTGCTGCATGCGGCAGGCTTCTTGTCCCCAGGCCTGGCCACCAAAGGGTGGCAGGTTGGCCTGCCTTGGCTCTCAGTGCCTCAGGCCCACCAGGCCTGCACAGGGGGCTCCACGGGTCTGCAGGCCATGTCTGCGGCCTGCGCTCCAAACCACCAGGGCCCCTCTCTGCTCTTCCCCCTTTTGGGGCTGCTTCTCAGCAGGGCCCAGGAGGCCGGCTCTGCAGCTTGGCGGCCAGGGAGCCGTGTCAATAAGCAATAGGGGAGGGAAGTAATAACGATCAGAAGGGACAGAAATGAAAAAAGGGACAGTAGAACAACAAGCAAACCAACAGAGCTGGAAGTTTATTCTTTGAGATTCTCAGGCTTTTAGCTAGACTCAGAAGGAGAGAAAGGCTCTGAAATCAGGAACGAGAGTGGAAACTGTAGGAATAAAAGAGTGTAAGGGAATCTTGGGAATGGTTGTATGCCAATCGATTATACAGCCTTTATCAAATGGACAGATTCCCAGAGACACAGCAACTACCAACCTGACCTAAGAACAGATAGGAGATCGACGTTGACTTCTCTGTGATGGTAATCCAAAAGCTTCCAACAAAGAACAGTTCAGGCCCAGAGGGTTTCACTGGTGAATCCTGCAATCATTTAACACCAATCCTTCTCAGTCTTTCTTATAATCTAAGAATAGGGAATACCTCCTGCTGGCTCTATGAGGCCAATATTATCCTTATATGAAAGCCAGGCCTTGGACAGGGCCAAGGTTTCCCACAGATGATTCCAAAAGCACAAGCAGCTAACAGAAAAGTAGGTCAGCTGGATTTCACCCACGTTAGAGACTTGTGTATCAAAGGATACTATCAAGAAAGCGTAAAGACAACCCTCAGAACAGGAGAAAGTCTTTACAAATCATGTATTTGATAAGGGTCTGTTTTGCAGGATATATGAAAAACTGTCATAATTGGACAATAAAAAGACAAATGACATAATTTCAAAATGGGCAAAGGACTCGAGTAAACATTTCTCCATCATCCATATAGATGACGAATAAGCACACGCAAAGATGCTGCGTATCTGAGTCATTAGGATCAAAACCACAGGATGTGCCTCTTCCTTCTCAGTAGGATGGAAGAGCAACTGTGGTGGAGCTGAATAGCGAGACTCCGTAAGAACGTGGAGAGATCGGAACCCTTGCACCTTGCTGGTGGGTGTAAGATGATGCAGGAGAGACTTTGTCATTTCCTCAAAACAGGGAAAATAGAGCCACAACCGCATGGAGCAGTTCTATTCCTGGGTATATCCTGAGAACTGAAAACCCAGCTCACACGAACACACAGAATTATTCCTAATTCCAGAAAGTGGGAACAGTCCAAATGGTTATCAGCTGATGAATGATAAGCAAAATGTGGTATGTCCATGAGTGGGTTGTCGTTCAGACATGAAAAGAACAAACTTCTGGCACATGCCAAGACACGGACAAGGTCTGAAAACATCATGCCAACTGAAACACGTCTTCATGATTTCGTTAATAGGAACTACCTTAAAAAAACAAATCTACAGGAACAGGAAGTTGTTGGTGTTGGCCCAGGGGATGAAGAAGAGGGTAGAAATGTGAGCAGCTACTAATGGGCCCATGCGTCTTGCTGGGGTGGTGGGAGTGTTCTGGAAATGGGGCACAGTTGCACAGCATCGTGAGCATACTCAAACCCAAGGAAGTGAGCATTTTACGGTGGTGAATTAAATCAACTAAAATGTGAAAAATAATAGAGGACAAAGGAAAAAGCAAACATCAAAAGCCATGTGTTTGTTTCTTTGTGTTTATTTGTTCTTTGAGATTGTCATCCGGTTATTTGAGTCAGTGGTGCTATCACAGGCAGGAACCTCAACCAATTAAGTCATGCAATTATGTCTGCTGCTTCCCTCCTGACTGGCTGCCCTGGAGCAGGGCACTGGGGTTGCAGAGAGAAATGACAAACTGTTATTACTCACTGAAAGTAACATCTACTGGTGACCATGGTGGGCGATGTTCAAGACGTAGGTGAAAAAGCAGGTCGCATATGGGAAGGAAAAGCATCACTGCTGCAGATGGCTCGAGTGAGCTCGTGGGGCGGTGGGACCCCAGATGGTTCTCGTTGTCTTCCGTGCGTTTTTCTATATTTCCTATGTAGAGAAGTATTTTCTACAATAAGCGTGTGCTGTTAACACTAGAAAGCGTCTGAAATGCCTTAGTTGTATTTCCTCCCGGGAGCGTGTGCTGTAACATGATTGTGGAGAACGTCATTCTCCTAAAAGCTAAAGCTTCGGAGCTACCCTGAAATGCCCTCTTGGGGTTCTCAGGCAGCTGGCTGCAGGCGTGAGCGCCAAGGTGGCACCGCAGCCTCTGGGCTCTTTCCTGTTAGGATGATAAGAAGCCTCCCCCTCCCCGCCCCAGCCGCTGCCGCAGCCTCGCAGGAGGCAGCTGGCCATCGCTGCAGGCCCTCGTCCTGCTGGAGGGAGACCACGTGATCCCAGAAAGTCCATCTCCAGGTTTCCTCGTTCCAGGTGGCCTCTGGACACAAAGAGAAGGCTTCTCAAAGGCCCAGCGTCCTGGTGCCCTCTTCCCACCCTGGCCTGCAGGAGGGGAGGTTTGTTCTACACTGTCACTGTGAGGAGTGCCCGTGGTCTGGCTGCAAGCCTCCGTGGGTTTTGTTTGGTGACTTTGAGAAGCTTGGCATCGATGGCTCCTCCCGGGGCCAGTGGGGAACACCTGGCAGCTGACCTGAGCTGGTGGGGGCAGGGGTGGCGGCCACATTTGCCAGCCCACAGTCAGAGACCCTGCACCCCGTACAGGTGGGCACTTCTGCTGCCACTTAGGAGCCTGGGCTACGGCCAACAGGCAGAAAGGCAGGACCAGACATTAACTCTCAGAGCAACAGAGGAGGAATGTCCTGACCTGGCCGTTGTGAGGCTCCCGTGAGTGCCAGTCGCATGCCACGAGGAGGCCCCACAGTCGTCCCTGGCCCCTGGGGGAGTTGCTTAGAGGAAAGGAAGCTGAGGAAGAAGGAGCTTGCCAAGCCCTGTGGGGGCTGGGTCCCGTGCTGGGCTGTTTCCTCGTCCAGGAAGGGGAGGCCTCCTTGGTTCCCACCGGCTGCCTGCTCCTGGTATCTCCCTTGTTGGAGGGAAAAGGAAACCTGGAGCCTGCTTCCCCACGAGGGCGCCTGCCTGATTCCTGCCAGAGGCGGACGGCACAGGCTCTGCCGTGGTTCAGGGCCCCCACTGTGACTGGGGGTGAGATCGAGCTAAGAGGAGAGGCCTCTAGGGACAAGGGCGGAGGGCTGCGCCCCACAGTGGGGCACTGTGTCCCCAGGGAGGGCTCTCCTGCAGTGGCTTCTCTTGCTCCCTCCTCCTTTCCCAGACGCTCCCTGGTCGCGTCGTGCCCTCTGCCTGGTGACCCAGCACAGGGGCCCTCTGCGGATGCCGGTCCCTGACGCTGGACTTTGCAGGCTCCAGATTGTGAGAGGTCAGCTGCTTTCCTTTAGCGCTTACCCCGTCTCGCAAATTGTGTTAGCAGCAGAACAAGACTCAGGCCTCCCTCGGTGCGCGTGGAGGAGCGAATGTCACACTTCCAGTGCGTGTGCCTGAGCGTGGCACGGAGGCTGCTGCTTATTGCCACTGCTGACTGCCACTCCTCCTCAACACCGCGTGGGGTCTGGAGATCCCCAGCTCAGGAGGCGCCTTAGCTGCGGCCAGCAGACGCTTTTGGATAGGATGGTCTGTGCACCCTGGACCCTCGCCCGACTGTGAGGGCACTGCCAAGGACCCCCTCCCCAGTCTTCTGTTGTCCTTGATGCTCTGGCTGTGGGGCACTGGCACGTAGCCCAGAGGGCAGGTAAGGGACGGGGGCTCTTCCAGAAAGTAACGTGTGAATCTTCGTCTCTGTGTGGGTGACTGCAGTCAGCTTCTTTTGGGGGGAGTCATTTTTTAAATGTTAAAAACATCGACACGTCATAACTGCACATGTCGTTGGGGTACACTTGGTATCTTGATCCATGTAGGCGGTGAGTGAGGGTGATCAGGGTGGCGGTCATATCCGTCACTTGTAACAGTGGTCATGTGTTTGTGTGGAAAACACTTAAGATCCAGCTCTCTGAAACACAGATTCATTACTGTTGACTACAGTCACTCTACTGTACAATTCCAGAGCTTACTTCTCCCAACAGCAATCTTGTGGCTTTAAACACACTCTCCTCACACCCCTGTTTCCCACTCTTTGGTAAAGTTATGACTTTTTTGTCCCCAAAAGCTCATGTGTGAGACAATGCACAAAGTTCAGAGGTGAAATGAGGGGGTTATGAGAGCCTTAACCTAATCAGTGTGTCAATCCCCCGATAGGGGTGAACTGGGTGGTAACTCTAGGCAGGCAGGGTATGTCTGGAGGAGATGGGTCACTGGGGACATGCTTTTGGGGTATATATTTTGTGACCTGAGCTTAGTCTCTCTTTTTATTCTTCCTAGTGCCATGTTCTCACCTGCTTTTCTCCAACACACCCTTCCACCATGATGTTCTGTCTCACCTCGGGCACACAGCAATGGAGTTGAGCCTTCCAAAACCATGAGCGCCAAGTAGACTTTTCCTCCTCTAAAATTGTTCTGGTCAGATCTTTTGGTCGTGGCAAAAAAAAAAAAAAAAAAAAAAAAAAAAAAAAAAGAAAAGAAAAAAAATAAACCTGACTAAAACTGAAATTGGTATTGAGAAGTGCGGTTGTTTTTGTGACTAACCTGACCATGTGGTTCAGAAGCTTTTGGAACTTTTAGAAATTTGTAGGAAGAATTTTGGAAAGTTTGGTGATGCAAACTGGAAAAGCTTTCGAATGTTGTAAATGGACCTTAACAGGCAGTTCTGGTGGGAGTTCAGAAGACCAGAATGCTAATAGGACTGCAGACAGTAAAGACAAGGCTCACGAGGTTTCAGAGGAAAAGAAGGACTCTGCTGGCAATGGGACTAGAGGTCATTCGTGGTGCATTCTGATTAAGAATTTGTCTATATTTTGCCCATGTCACAAGACTCTCTGTGAAGCTGAATTTAACTGTGATGGATTTAATCTGGCAGAAGAAGTTTCTAGACAGCATAGTATTCGGGCAGTGGCATAGATATTGCTAGAAGCTTTTAGACAAATTAATTGTGATAATCAGGGGCAGAAAGCAAAGCAGAAAGATTTGAAAAACTTGCAGTTTGACCAGAAAACGGTGAGTACAACTGGGACTAAGAAATGTGTGGACATTATAACCACTAAAGAAATGCTCAAGACTTTGTCCAGAGACCATAGGAAAGATGGCTTGAGGGTGTCTTGGGAGTGGGCAAGACCACACCCATCTCATGCTCAAGGGAGTAAAAGTGAAAATTATTTTGAGAAGAGACCAGTGGGGCACCCTACTTGCACAGGGGGACTTAGGGATTGGCTTCACTGTGCTCAGCCACACAGACAGTCAGAGGCTGTGGCAGACACGGTCCCTGGAGGCTTGGCTACTGCTTGAGATAGCAGCAGGCCTTGGTGTCAATGACGTGGCGCTGGTTCTGCAGGAATGTGGAATGTTGGAATGAGGGGTCATGGAGGCTCCCACCAAGACTTCAAAGGAAGGCCTGGGAGTCCAGGCAAAGTGCAGCAGGATCAGAGTTCCTCTAGGCAGCTCCTGAGAGGGTGACATGTGAGATGTGAGGAGGAAGCCAAGGCTGCAGTGCAGACCCTTGAGGTTAAGAAATGCCAGTAGGATGGAATGTCTGCTGAGGGAAGCAGCAGGAATCTATAAGAAATAGGGCAAGATAGAAGGCATGGGGGTTGCAGCCAGCAAAGCCACAGGGCCGAAGCTACACCAGCCCTTTGGAGAGAACATCACAGGCCCTGCACTCCAGACTCTGCTCAACCGAGAGCTACAGGATTTATTTGCCCAGCTGGGTTTCAGTCTTGCTTTGGTCCCATGCCTTCTGTCTGTGCTCCTGTTTGTCCCCTATGGGATGGAAATGTGTGACCTGTGCCTTTGTTTATTGGATACATGTAACTTGCTTTTGATTTTTACAGGAGCTCATGCTGAGAGTTTGCCTTGAGTCCCAGAGACTTCGGACTTGGACTTTCGGACAGGGCTAAGACTATAGGGACTCCTGAAAATGGACTAAATATATTTCTCATTGTGAGATGGGCATAGCTTTTTGGGGCCAGAGGTGGAATGTCTTGGTTTAAGTATTAGGTGTCCCCCAAAAGCTAATGTGTGAGACAATGCAAGAAGGCTTCCAGGTGAAGTGATTGGGTTATGACAGCCATAACTAATCAGTGTGTTAATCCCCCGATAGAGATTAACTCAGAGGTGGCTGTAGGCAGGCAGGGGGTGGCTGGAGGAGGTGGGCCAGTGGGGGTGTGCCTTGGGGTATGTATTTTGTCCTTGGTGGGAGGAGGGGCTGTCTCTGCTTCCTGGTCTTATGTCCTGAGCCACTGTCCGCCACCACACTCTTCCACCATGATGTCCTGCCTCCTCCCAGACCCCGAGGAATGGAGCCAGCCATCCGTGGACTGAGACCACAAAACCAGGAGCCACCAAAGAAACTTTTCCTCCTCTAAAATTGTGCTGGTCAGGTCTTTTAGTCCCAGCTCAGGAAGGCTGACTAAGACAGGTACCCACAGTGCTTTTCCGTGTCCATGTGTGGGCGAGGTCACGTGGCGCTCGTTGTTCTGTGTCCGGCTCATGTCCCTCCATGGCAGGATGTCATCCTTGTCTGGACCGAGTACTGCCCCTACGTAAGTGGGCCACGTTGCTTTCATCCCTTCATCCCTCAGCGGAGACCGTGGTTGGCTTCATTTCTTGGCTGCTGTGAACGGGGCTGCAGTTTGCACGGAGCGCGCCCGTCTCTTCCTCGAGCTGACTTCATTTCCTCTGGATGGTGGGATGCTGGGGTCACACGGCGTTTCTATTTTTGGCAGTTTTTTTTTTTTTTTTTTTTGAGGAGCCTTCCCACTTTTCTGTGATGATGCCATTTGTTATTCCCGCCGTGGTGCATGAGAACTCCCCTTTCTCTACACCTTCACCCGCATGTGTCTTGTCACGGCAGCTGTCCTAACGGGGGTCAGGGCGTCACTCACTGTGGGTTGCCTTACCTTTCCCTGAAGATCAGCGCTGTTGCACGTTTTCATAGCCCTGGAGGCCATTGGCCAGGCGTCCTTTGAGAAATGCACCTTCACTGGACTGTGTGGTGTATTTGCTGTGGAGTTCCCTGTGTATTCTGGATATTGGTCCCTCGTCACGTGAATGGTTTGCAAGTATTTTCTCCCTTCCTGAAAGTTGCCTATGACTTTGTTGATTAGCTCCTTCACTGTGAAGTGACTTTTTAATTCAACATAAGTCATTTGTGAATCGTTGCTTTGGTTGCCTGTGCTTTGGGGATCAGATCTATGAGAAATATGTTTGCCCCCACTGAGGTCCTGGAGTGCTTGTGTCCTCCCTGCAGGTCCATCAGCCTGGCCTCAGCAAAGTGCTCAGTCCAGTTCATGTTGACTCTCATTTGTGGTCAGATGAGGGGTCTAGTCCCTTCCTCTGTATGTGGACATACAGTTTTCCCAGCATCATTTATTCAAGAGAATTTGTTCCCAGTGTGTGTTCTTGGTGCCCTGTTGAATATCACTTGGCTGTACTTACGTGCACTTATTTCTGGCTTCTTTTTTTCTGTTTCGTTGGTGTCTGTGTTGGCACCATGCTGTTTGGCTGTTATAGCTTTGTAGTGTATTCTGAAGTCAGGTCATGTGATGCCTCCAGGTGTGTTCTTTTGCTCAGGATTGCTTTGGTGACCTGGGGGTCTCTTGGGGTTTCCATGTGAATTTTTGAATTGTTGTTGTTTGTTTCTGTGAAGAATGTAGTTGGTGTTATACTTTATGAAGGATTTTTGAAATTTAACAGTCAAGACGGGACCCTGATAATCCACTCGTTGGTTACCCAGTGAGTGCAGTTCAGATGTTCCTCCAATCATTACATAAGGAAGATAGTGTACTAGTTGGTTATTGCTGCATAACAAACCATCCCAATACCCAGTGACGTAGACCAACAGCTTTTATCATTGCGTATGTGACTACAAGTCATCTGGGTAGGTAGCTGATGTGGGCTAGGCCTAGATTACTAGAAGGTGGCCATTTGTTGGTGGGTCAGCCAGGCCCTGGATGGTCTAGGATGGGCGTGGCTGCATGAAGCAGCTCTGCTCCATGTGACCAGTCATCTGCCTACTGGCTGTCCTGTGCATGGTCATGGGTGGTGCCAGGGTTCCATCAAGGAAGGCACACTACACCAGTGTCCTGAGGCCCAGGCTTGGAACTGATATGACATCACTCCTGAAGGGCAAAAACCACACCGGAGACAGCCATGCAGCTAAGAGATTTATTCACCAGCCTTTATGGCTGGTCGGAGGTAGAAGAAGTACGGGGAGGGAGGAGTCAGAGAGAGGGGAGTGTGCAAGCTCTGAATGGAAGGTGGGTGCCTGGTGGTGCTGGCTGTGGTCTCTGGAGCTGTCAGCTGGGGCAGCTGCTGTCAGGGCTGGAGATGATGAGTCTGGAGCTGTTGCAGTGGCTGCCTCCTCCCAGCAGGGACGAGCTGTTGTGTCTGAGCTCCGGGCAGGCAGGAGCTTTAAGTAGGGATTTCTGGTGGGGGGTGTGCCAGAGCAACCTTTAACGCTATTGGCTCTTTCCCCTGGGGAACAGGGCGACCTTTAAGCCCATTGGCTCCTGCCCAGGGAAAATGAAACCAGGTTGCTCCTCATGGAAATTTCCATGGGGGAGGTGGCCCCTCAGCCCAAGCCTATCTATCAACTCCCACCACTTTTCATGGGCCAGATCAAGTCTCCAAGCCAGCGTGGGTGTGAGAGGACAGAAAGGACCTCCTCCTCCTGTGGCAGGAGTTGTCAAGTGTGCTGTGGAGCCGCCGTCAGTGGTGAGCCATGGCGCAGAGCCAGCATGCGCACAGGGCCTGGGTGTGTGGGAGCTGGCATCTGCCTTGATCACTCCTAGCACAAGGACCCCAAACAAGCATACCCCGGGGCTGAGCTTGCCCAAGAACCCAGCGAGTTCCCTGGCCACAAAACCCACCGTCCACAGCAGAGGGTCGCGGCGCTGCCCGAGGGCTTCGTCATGAGCGAGTGCACAGTTACCTCTCGCCGCGGGTCTGTGGGAGTTTGCGCCAGCCCCATTTCACAGGAGAGGGGACTGAGGTCCTCAGAGGAAAGTGACTGCTCAGGCCACCGTAGCTGCTAGGGGGTGGGCCAGCGTTTTACCCCCACCGTCCTAAGGAAAACCAAGCCCTCTTCCTCTTCCCAGCTGTTCCGTCTCTTGCAAGCTGGCTTCTCGTGGGGAACACTGCTGTGCACCCCACTAGCTCGGCAGTGTGGGGTGGCTTGCAGCACCTCAGTCGCTCCTGTGGACTCCAGGGAGAGAAGGTGCTGCCGGATTCAGCATCTGCAGAGCGTGGGCACGCTGTGTGAGGGGCGTGTGGGCAGACTGCCCGTGGCTGCCCTGACAGGTCACCACCCTTGCCTTCAAGCAGCGCCTTTCTCTTTTTCCCTTTCTCCCCCTCCCCCCTCCCCTCCCCTCCTTTGTTTTGCGGTTCTAGAGTAATGGCTGGGGTCAGCAGGGCTAGACCTTTCTGGAAGCTCCGGCGAGCCCATCCCTCGCCTTCCCAGCTCTCGAGGTGTCCTGCCCTCCCTGGCTCCCGGCCACCTCGTCTTCAACGCCAGCAGAGGCTGATGGAGTCCCCACCCGCCCCTCGGACTCAGATCCTGGTGGTTACATTGGTCCCCCCCAAACCATCCTGGGTGCCCTCAGGGTCGAGGGACCGCAGGCCCAGGTCCCCGGCAGCTGGAGCCCCCTTTCCACGCAGGGCAGTGCTGGCGGGGCCAGGAAGTAGATGGTGGCCATGGGGGTCGGGGTGTGGATGCCAGGGGACCCTGGTGGGCTAGTGCTCCGAAACTCTGGGCCCTGAGCCGAGCTCACAGGGGGCTGTTATGGGAAATCTGATGTCACTCCTTAACCGCTCAGCTTGGTGGCCTGCGCGCTCGACCTGCATGGACCACAGCCCGCCACAGGCAGCGCAGGACAGGTGGTTCACAGGGCACAGCGGAGACCGCGCAGCACCGGCCAGGGTCACCGCGAGTGGCCTTCCCCACAGGCCGCGGGGACTCCAGGTGGCCTGAGCTTCCTCCCTAAGAGCCGCACTTCCGGGAGCTGAGCCTCGAGTCACAGAGGAGCCAGCAGTCAGGTGGGGACTTCCTACTACGGAGTCCAGAAAGTCACGGTGTGAGGAGAAAGGACCCTCCTGCCGGCGTCTGTCCGGTCTCTGGCCCTGACGGCCTGGCCGGGGCCTGCCTGTCCAGAGGGCCCAGTCGGGCTGTAGGGACGGCTGTGCACAGTCCCGCAGGTGGGGACCCGAGGTGACCGAGGTGCCCTGAGGGGAGGCCACAGGAGGGAGGAGAGAACCTTTCCCCAGCCAGGGCTCTGCCGCGCGCGTGGGCATGACTTCGCTTCATCCCCAGGTCCGGCTTCTCCATCACACAGCCTCGAGACTTCTGCAGCCCGGCGTGTGCGTGTGTGTCTGTGTGTGTGTGTGCCTGTGTGTGTGTGTGTCTGTGTGTGTGTCTGTGTGTGTGCATGTGTGTACCTGTGTGTGCATGTACTTGTGTGTCTGTGTATGTGCATGTGTGTGTGCATGCATTTGTGTGTATGTGTGTATGTCTCTGTGTGTGTGCACCTGTGTGTGTCTCTGTGTGAGTGCCTGTGTGTGTCTCTGTGTGCGTGCCTGTGTGTGTGTGTGTCTCTGTGTGCGTGCCTGTGTGTCTCTGTGTGTCTCTGTGTGCGTGCCTGTGTGTGTGTCTCTGTGCATTTGTGTGCCTGTGTGTATGTCTCTGTGTGCGTGCACGCCTGTGTGTGTACCTGTGTGTGCATGTGTGCAGTGTGTGTGTGTCTGTGTGCCTGTGTGTGTGCATGCATGCAGTGTGTGTGTGTGTGTGTCTGTGTGTGTGTGTGCCTGAGTGTGCACATGCGTGCAGTGTGTGTGTGTGGGTGTGGGTGTGTCTATGTGTGTGCCTGTGTGTGTCTGTGTGTGCATGCTTGTGTGTATGCCTGTGTGTGCATTTGTGTGCATGCTCGTGTGTGTGCCTGTGTGTGCATTTGTGTGCATGTGTGTGCATGCACTTGTGTGTGTCTCTGTGTGTGTGCCTGTGTGTGTCTCTGTGTGCGTGCCTGTGTGTGTGTCTCTGTGTGCATTTGTGTGCCTGTGTGTATGACTCTGTGTGTGTGCACGCCTGTGTGTGTGTACCTGTGTGTGTGCATGTGTGCAGTGTGTGTGTGTCTCTGTGTGTGTGTGCCTGTGTGTGCGCATGCGTGCAGTGTGTGTGTGTGGGGTGTCTGTGTGTGCATGTGTGTGCATGCTCGTGTGTGTGCCTGTGTGTGCATTTGTGTGCGTGTGTGTGCATGCACTTGTGTGTGTCTCTGTGTGTGTGCCTGTGTATGTGTGCATGTGTCTGTGTGTGTGCATGCACGTGTGAGTGTGTGTGAGTGTGAATGCACGGACGCACGCGTGCTCCCCCCTGGGGGAGGGAGGGCTGGTGGTGGCAGTGCGTGGCAGGAGTGTCCCTCGGAGCTCGAGCAGGTGAGGGGGCGCTGGCTGCTGGCGGGGAGGCAGAGGCGGCCTGTGCACTTGGCCTGTGCACTTGGCCTGTGCACTTGGCCTGTGCACTTGGCCCCGGGCGGACGGCAGAGCTGGTCGGGACGTTCTGCAGAGCGTGGGCAGAGCGTGGCCGCCCGGGGTGAGCGCTGCGCTGCACGAGCCCACGTGCTGTCCCCAGCTCAGTGGCCCCCAGGGCGGTGGCCGTGGGCGTGAGAGGGGCTCTGGCCATTCGCGAGCTCCTGTGTTTCCAGGAGTGGCTTGTCCCAGTCGGGGTGGGCAGCTGCCACCCAGCACCAGCAAGTTGTCTTGTGGGGCCCTGTGCCAGGAGTGGCCAGGTGACTGGCCACAATCTGGATACTTGTGTGAACTGTCTTGATTTCTAAAGTTCACGTCTAATTCAGTTCTTTAAAGAGAGACACTGAATAAGTCAAGCAGACATCAGAGGGTCTCCAGTCACAACCTCTGAATGGAGGCACAGAGAGGTTGAGTGACTCCCAGAGGCCACACAGCCGAACAGCTGCAGGGTCGGCTCGGCCAGCAACCTCAGGCCCTCAATACAGTACTGTGGATCCAACGGCCACGGTGCGTGTCCATAGGATGCTTGGGCCAAGAGGAGGTGGCCACTGGCTGGAGAGGAGCACCGCAGGAGCCCTAGTGCAAGAGGACAAGAGTCCCCTGGACCTTGAGATGCCGTCCTTGCAAGGAGATTGGGCTCCGCGGAGTGGCCACACCGCGTTGGCCCTTTGCAAGGGCAGCTGAGGCTGGGGGTTGTCGGGCCTGCAGGCACCACAGCTGCTTCTTTGCAAGGAGAGCAAAAGGAGGAAAGAAAGGAGGAATTGAGCAAGTAGCCGAAGAAGGGGGAGCAGAAAAAGACAGAAAAACTAAAGTTGCCTCTTTGTCAATGCCCAAAGAAAAGGCTCTGGGCTCACAAAAGAGGGTGGTGACCACAGCCGTCACTGACGCCAGGGTTCACCGGGAACTGTTATTCTTTTCAAGAATGTGACGATGGAGATGATGCCTTTATCTCGGATACAATGGGAGTTCCATCGTCTTGTGCCCCAATTACACACTAGAATGGCTCAGGCTTGGAGAGAGTCATTCTTTAAAGAACTCAGAACATTTCTTAATTTGCATCTCCACCCTCTGGGGCTGGACTGCAGGCTGCGGAGATGGAATGCAGCCCAGATTCTGCAGATTCACATTTAGGAGCGCTTCTCTTAAGCAAATGCCTCTTAGAAGTCAAACTCAGTTTTGCAAATATGCCTTGCTCCAGGTCACCTGCTGGCCACAGTCCAGTCCCCACGAGGCCAGGCCTGCATCCTTCACTAAGGCGTTGGCTTGCTCGGGTTTGGCCTGAGATTTTGTCCCCTTTTGTTTGCTTCCAACACTGAATAAAGGTTGTGCTGTGTCCCTTGTGCCTTTTCTAGGCCCCACCCTGCTCTTACCCAGGTGGGAGCCATGGAAGATAGACCCTCCCCACCCTTTCCCGACAGAATCATCTTGTAGCTTTGTGAACTGGCACAATGCTTAGTATCACCAAATGCAGGTGGTTGCATCTACCTGACCAGAGTAGCTGCACACACACACACACACACACACACACACACAGCACAGCCACAGCCCCTGGCACAGGAAGAGCACGGGTTTGATGTTAGTTACTAGAGTTAGCATCAAAGTCTGTTTGGGCTACTATAACAAAATACCCGAGGATGAGTACTTTATAAGGAAAAGAGGTTTGTTTTCACTCATGGTTTTGGGATCTGAAAGTCCAAATTTGGGCAGCTACATCTGGCCAGAGCCTCAGCCCGCATCACAGCACAGCAGGAGCACGTGTGGCAGCCAGCATGCGTGGGGAGCCTGGTTTTGTTTCGTTCTTTATGAAACGTGTGACGCCTTAAATTATAATTATCAATGTGTATTAATTAAACAAAGGAATAGGATTCATTGTGATGTTCTCATACACGCCTGTGTATGAAATGGACTGTGTCCATCCATCCTTCTACCTGCCCCTCTAGTTCCTTCCCTCTCCCTCCCCCACCACTCTTTCTAGTCCCTAATAGTCCCTGGGGCCTGCCTGTCTCCCTCTCTGCCTTCCTACTTTCCTCGTAGGAGAGCAAGCCTGTGCGGTCTGTCTTTCAGTGACCAACTCGTCTTACTCAGGATGATACAGTCCAGTCCTCTCCATCTTCCTGTGCATGACAGGATCGCATTCTTTTTTATGGCTGGGTAATATTTCACTGTGTGTGTGCATGTGTGCGTGCATGTGTGTGTGTCCCGATCTTCTCTACGCACCCACCTGCTGATGGACACCTGGCCTGACTGCACACCGGCTGTTGTGACACTGCTGTGACAAACGTGGACTGCAGGCATCTCTTTTGCTTGCTGAGTTCATTTCCTTCAGAGAGGCACCTGAATGTGGGGCAGCGGGACCCCACGGTGGTCCGTGCCTAGCTGATGAGGAGGCTCCCTGCTGCTTCCTCGCGGCCAGCGCAGGGCTCCCTCCCGCCACGTCCTCACCAGCACGTGTTGTCACTGTTTCACAATCGCCATTCTAACTGGCGTGAGCGGGAGTCGTGTTGTAGCGTTGATCTGCGGTTCCCTGGTGGCCGCCTCGCTCTGTCACCACCTGCTCTCGTGCTACCCGTCTGGTCCCCAGCCCTCCTCGCTCCCGTGAGGCGGCTCTCACCCCGTCCACGGATGGTGCCCAGTGGCCTCGCTGTCACCCCAGCCCTCTCTCTCCAAGGTGACGCTGCTTTTCAAAGCCATTGTGCTGGGGACCAAGCCTCCAGGACCCGAGCCTTCAGGATCACACCACCTGCCCCACCGGGCACGAGTGCCTCTTCAGCGCGGAGGGGACCCAGCTGGCCCTGCACGTGTGGGCGGAGGGGGAGCTGGGCCTGCCGTCCACTGATGGGGGAGACGTGCCTAGGCCTGCTGTCCACCGTGGGGGGGACGTGCCCAGGTCCTGCTGTCCACCGTGGGGGGGGGGAACGTGCCCAGGTCCTGCTGTCCACCGTGGGGGGGGAGGGACGTGCCCAGGTCCTGCTGAACATCGTGGGGAGAAGGGACGTGCCCAGGTCCTGCTGTCCACCGTTGGGGGAAGGGATGTGACCAGGTCCTGCTGTCCACCGTGGGGGGAAGGGACATGCCCAGGTCCTGATGTCCATCATGGAGGGGGAAGGGATGTGCCCAGGTCCTGCTGTCCACCGTGGGGGGAAGGGACGTGCCCAGGTCCTGCTGTCCACTGTGGGGGGAAGGGACATGCCCAGGTCCTGATGTCCATCATGAAGGGGGAAGGGACATGCCCAGGTCCTGATGTCCACCGTGGGGGGAAGGGACGTGCCCAGGTCCTGCTGTCCACCGTGGGGGGGAAGGGACGTGCCCAGGTCCTGCTGTCCTGCGTGTCCATCATGGAGGGGGAAGGGACGTGCCCAGGTCCTGATGTCCACCGTCGGGGGGAGGGACGTGCCCAGGTCCTGCTGTCCACCGTGGGGGGGAAGGGACGTGCCCAGGTCCTGCTGTCCACTGTGGGGGGAAGGGACGTGCCCAGGTCCTGATGTCCACCGTGGGGGGAAGGGACGTGCCCAGGTCCTGCTGTCCACTGTGGGGGGAAGGGACGTGCCCAGGTCCTGCTGTCCACCGTGGGGGGAAGGGACGTGCCCAGGTCCTGATGTCCACCGTCGGGGGGAGGGACGTGCCCAGGTCCTGATGTCCACCGTCGGGGGGAGGGACGTGCCCAGGTCCTGATGTCCACTGTCGGGGGGAGGGACGTGCCCAGGTCCTGATGTCCACCGTGGGGGGAAGGGACGTGCCCAGGTCCTGCTGTCCATCATGGAGGGGGAAGGGACGTGCCCAGGTCCTGATGTCCACCGTCGGGGGGAGGGACGTGCCCAGGTCCTGCTGTCCACCGTGGGGGGAAGGGACGTGCCCAGGTCCTGCTGTCCACTGTGGGGGGAAGGGACGTGCCCAGGTCCTGCTGTCCACCGTGGGGGGAAGGGACGTGCCCAGGTCCTGCTGTCCACTGTGGGGGGAAGGGACGTGCCCAGGTCCTGCTGTCCACCGTGGGGGGAAGGGACGTGCCCAGGTCCTGATGTCCACCGTCGGGGGGAGGGACGTGCCCAGGTCCTGATGTCCACCGTGGGGGGAAGGGACGTGCCCAGGTCCTGCTGTCCATCATGGAGGGGGAAGGGACATGCCCAGGTCCTGATGTCCACCGTCGGGGGGAGGGACGTGCCCAGGTCCTGCTGTCCACCATGGGGGGAAGGGACGTGCCCAGGTCCTGATGTCCATCATGGAGGGGGAAGGGACTTGCCCAGGTCCTGATGTCCATCATGGAGGGGGAAGGGACATGCCCAGGTCTGCTGTCCACCGTGGGGGGGAGGGACGTGCCCAGGTCCTGCTGTCCACCGTGGGGGGAAGGGACATGCCCAGGTCCTGATGTCCATCATGGAGGGGGAAGGGACTTGCCCAGGTCCTGCTGTCCACCGTGGGGGGAAGGGACGTGCCCAGGTCCTGCTGTCCACTGTGGGGGGAAGGGACGTGCCCAGGTCCTGCTGTCCATCATGGAGGGGGAAGGGACGTGCCCAGGTCCTGATGTCCACCGTCGGGGGAGGGACGTGCCCAGGTCCTGCTGTCCACCGTGGGGGGAAGGGACGTGCCCAGGTCCTGCTGTCCACTGTGGTGGGGGGGAACGTGCCCAGGTCCTGCTGTCCACCGTGGGGGGGGAGGGACGTGCCCAGGTCCTGCTGAACATCGTGGGGAGAAGGGACGTGCCCAGGTCCTGCCGTCCACCGTGGGGGGAAGGGACATGCCCAGGTCCTGATGTCCACCGTGGGGGGGGGGAACGTGCCCAGGTCCTGCTGTCCACCGTGGGGGGGGAGGGACGTGCCCAGGTCCTGCTGAACATCGTGGGGAGAAGGGACGTGCCCAGGTCCTGCTGTCCACCGTTGGGGGGAAGGGACATGCCCAGGTCCTGCTGTCCACCGTGGGGGGGAGGGACGTGCCCAGGTCCTGCTGTCCACCATGGAGGGGGAAGGGACGTGCCCAGGTCCTGCTGTCCATCATGGAGGGGGAAGGGACGTGCCCAGGTCCTGCCGTCCACCGTGGGGGGAAGGGACATGCCCAGGTCCTGATGTCCATCATGGAGGGGGAAGGGACGTGCCCAGGTCTGCTGTCCACCGTGGGGGGGAGGGACGTGGCCAGAAGCACCACCGGAAGCGAGGGCGTTTGACCTGTCCCTTTAGCAGACGATCACGATGCCCTCTGGAACACACTCTGGGCTGTGAGCTGGGCCTGGGCCTTCTCTGGGGACGAGGGACAGGCTCAGCCCCGGGGCAGGAGGTGCAGGGCCTGCTGGGGCTGCCCTTGGGCGAGCGAGGTCCACGCGGAGGAGGCCGGGCTCGGCTCCGGAGTCGGGGAGGCTGCTGCGGTCGAGCCGCGTCCTCCCAGTCCCTGTGCCCAGCCCTGGCGCTGAGCCTGCAGCCCGCGACTGGAGGTGGAGCCAGCGGCTTCCCAGGGACCGTCAGGCTGCCGCGAGGACAGTGGCGGGTCCTGACCCGGGGTGACGGGGACCTTAGGAAAAGGGGGAGTTTGGGCGCGGACCACGGCAGGCAGAGGGGCGTGGAGGTGACGGCAGGCGTGGGCCATGTCTCCACAGGCCACGGGAGGCCACAGATGACAGGCAGGCCACGGGAGGCCAGGCCAGTCCTGGGAGTCTCCGGGAGGACCCAGTCCCCACAGCCTCTGTGGACCTTGGCCTCTAGAGCTGTGGGGACGACTCTCTGTGCCACCCGCCCGTGTGCCTTGTGTGGCTGTCCCTGCCCCAGCGGCCTCCCCGGGGCCAGGCAGTCGAGCTGCAGAGCCAGGAGCCGCCACACCAGGGGGAGGCCTCCTCCGCCACTGGGCACAGCTCGCAGGCCGCCCCTCCCCGGCCGTCACACAGCCGCTTCCTGGGACTCCAGAGGTCAGTGTGGCCGCCAGGAGGTGGGGCTCCAGAGGCCTTCTGAGGGACCAGGACCCAAGAGGAGCCGCTTCCGGGCAGGCACTCACTGGTCAGCCTGCTCAGCGTGGCAGTGGCCACGCCACGGGCCTCGGTCGTCCTGGCTCATGATCTCTGCTGTGGTTTTGACCTTCAGGGTCTCCCAAAGGCCCATGTGTGAAGGGCTGGACCCCAGGGAGCTGCTGCTGGGGTCTTTAGGTCACCAGGTGTCCCTTGAAGGGGACTGTAGACTCTGGCCCATTTCCTTTCCTTTCTTTGGACCTGGCTCTGGTGGTGTGAGTGGCTTCGCTCCACAGGGTGCCCCTGTCATGCTGTGCTGCCTCCCTATAAGCCCAAAGCAAGATTCCCACAGCTCATGGACTCCTTCATTACTGCGAGCCAAAATAAACCCCTTTTCTGTGTAAGTTGATTATCTCAGGTATTGTGTTACAGCAACGGAAAGCTGACTAACGTAAGCCATGTTCTAGAAGCCAGCACCCATTTGGCAACTCACAGGGGGAGAAATGTTCTCAATGTGCCAGTCCTTCTCTCCCCACCAATGGAGGAATTGTGAGATCTTAAAGGTAACCGGATGAAGTAACCCTCACCATGTGCAGGGGGTATGTCTAGAGTCTTTTGTGAATTTGAGGATCCTTAAGTTCATAAGTCTTTTGTTAAACATTTTAATGAAATGTTTCAAGCACACGGACACATGTAGAAATATGATGCGCACCAGTGTGTCTACCCTTCCAGTTTAAGAAATGGAACGTCCTACACAATTACAGCCACTTCTCCTAACCCTTTGCCCTCCCTAGAGTTTTCCACAAACATCCCTCTGCAGGGTTTTGTTCTTCTGCTTATTGGCATGTAACCCCAGCATCGTGTCCTATTTTGAAACTCTACCAAAGTGAAATCAGATCATTCTGCTTCTTATTTTTCTCACCAGCCATTACTCTTTGTGTCAGCTTGAAGGTGGAAGCCCGTCCTTCCCCCGCTCTGCAGTGCTCCTGTGACCCCACGGCCACTGACACGTTCTCCTGCTGCCGAGGAGGGTGGGCACTTGTTTGGGTTTCCTCGTGGACATCTGTGGGAGTCTGGACGGCTCACGTCACAAGCTGCTCACTGAGACGGGGTGGAGTTGCTGGGGGTGGCTTGGCACATCCTGGAATTAACAAGCTGTTGACAGATTATTTCCAAGAGGGCGATTTTGCATTCCCACCTGTGATTCTGATAGGTCTCTGTTTCCTGTGCCTGCCAACACTTGATATCATCAGGCTTTAATTTTTTTGGCCAGTGCAACCACCGAGGAGCTCACTGTAGATTCAGATCGCATCGCCTAATACTCCTGAGGCTGAGCCTCTGGGAAATATGTGTTGTCCACTCTGATTTCTCCAAGGAAAGGGACCTTGTACATTTGGGTCTCTGCCCATGTCTCCAACGGGTCAAACTGCTGCACAGCCGCCACCACGGGGGACATCCTTGTCTCATTCCTGGACACACTGCTCAAGTCTTTGAAGGGCAAAAATCACACTGGAGACAACCATGTAGCCAAGAGATGTATTCACCAGCCTTTATGGCTGGCCGGAGGTAGAAGTAGTACGGGGAGGGAGGAGTCAGGGAGAGGGGAGTGTGCAAGCTCTGGACGGAGGGTCGGTGCCTGGTCGTGCGGCTGTGGTCTCTGGAGCTGTGTGCTGGGCAGCTGCTGTTGGGCTGGAGGCTGGAGCTGTTGGCTGGAGCAGCTGCCGTCGGGCTGGAGACGGTGAGTCTGGAGCTGTTGCAGCAGCTGCTTCCTCTCTGCAGGGATGAGCTGTTGTGTGTGAGCTCCAGGCAGGCAGGGACTCAAGTAGGGATTTCTGGTGGGGGTGTGCCTGAGCAACCTTTAACACTATTGGCTCTTTTCCCAGTAAACAGGGCGACCTTTAAGCTGATTGGCTCCTGCCTGGGGAACAGAGCGAACTTTAAGCTGATTGGCTCCTGCCTGGGGAACAGAGCGACCTTTAATCCGATTGGCTCCTGCCTGGAGAAAATGAAACCAGGTTGCTCCTCATGGAAATTCCCATGGGGGAGGTGGCCCGATGGCCCAAGCCTGTCTATCAGTCTTGCCATCGAGAATGATGCAGGCTGCAGGTTGCTGGCGTTTAACTCTTACCAGGCCACAAAGTTCACTCTATTCCCAGTTGCTGAGGGTTTTAGGAACTATTGTGAATGAATACTGACTTTAATGCTTCAGTGAGACAGTGTGTACCTAAAAGTGCAGGCGGCGAGGGTCCAGAGTGGCTCGTTTCCGGGAGGTCGTTGTGCCCGCGAGCTGAGGCACAGCGCTCAGCCCACACCTGCCCAGGGCTGCGCCCATCAGGAATCCTGACCCATGGACCGGTGCTGCCTTGACTTCGTATGAAACAGAATCACAAGCACACACTTCTGCGTGACTGGCTTCCTGTCCTCAGCCTTGTTGGTGACATCCACCACGCTGTCTTGGGTGGTCCGGTTAGTTCCCACCGTCATGTCCCACGACAGGACTGTGCTACTGAATGCTGGTCTTGACGCCCCTTGTGAGTAGCCGAGCGCCCACGTGACCAGGGCCGAGCTTCCTGGTCCCAGGCCGTGCCCGTGCTCGGTGTCGGGGGCCGCCGCGCCCTCTCGTGTTTGTGCCCGTCGTGGCGGAGGCTTCTCTTCCCGCTCCCTCCCTGACAGCCAGCGTCTGACGCTTGATTCTGGCCACACTGGTCAGTGGGCAGCGACGCCCTTTGCAGTCTGCGTTCACATCCCCATCACTAGGGATGGGGACGTCTTCATATAGTCGTCTGCCTTCATGGGTGTCCTCCTGTGTGACTTGCCCGTTTGGGTCTCTGCCAGCTTTTCTGCGTCGTTTGCTTCTTTCTCGTTGACTACCGGCGAGCTCTGTGCCCTCTGGGTGAGCCCTCTACCACTCTCCACGGTGGGCAGGCCTTCCTCTCTCCTGGGCCGTGCATTTCACACTTTACTGGGGTCTTTTGTGAGCAGATGCTCTTCGGTTCAGGCTGACTAATTAGCCCTTCCCCTCGTGGTGGCCTTGCTTGCCCTCAGATCTGAAGCTACTCCAAAGGGCCACATCACTGACCTTCCATGTCCTCTGCCATCTGCTTTCAGTGGGTTGACTCCTCGCATGGTGGTGGCTACAGGAAGCGTTCCCCTCACTCCTGGCTTTGGTGGAGATTCTGGGACCATCAGGAATGGCGTTGGTTTAGAGTTCTTGATTCACAGTGACCACACTGAAGAGGTCTCCCTGCGTCCCCCCTCTCTGCCAGGAACCGTGGTTCTGCCTGTCCCGTGCAGATCTACAACCTGCGCAGAGTAGAGTCTTCATCGTGCATTGTTTTGCTCTTTGCCGAGGTGTTGGGAGGGAACCCAGGACTTTGTGCATGCTGGGCAAAGGCTGTACCCCTGAATTACACCCCCAGCCTCTTTATTGATTTGAAAATGGTTTTTATTTTTTATTAATATAGTTTTTATTGTTCCTTTTAGATACACATGATGTTGGAGTGTATTTCTTAAGAAATATTTATTTGCTTTTAGTTGTACCTAATGTGTTTTATTTTTACATGGTGCTAAGGAGCGAACCCGGGCCGCGCACGTGCTAGGCGAGCAAGCTACCGCTGAGCCAGGATCCCAGCCCCTAGAGTGTATTTTGATGCATCATGCACACGTGGAGTACAACTGCCCATTCTTGTGGTCGTACATGATGTGGAGTCTCACTAGTCGTGTGTTCATATGCGAACGCAGGAAAGTGACGCCCCACTCATTCTGCTGTCTTTCCCGTTCCCATCCCCTTCCCCTTATTCCCCCTTGTCTAATACAATGAACTTCTATTCTTCCCTAACCCTTGCTTATTGTGTGTTAGCATTTCATATCAGAGAGAATATTTGGCGTTTGGATTTTTCAGGCTGATTTATTTCACTTAGTGTGATAGTCTCCAATTCCATTCATTTACTGGAAAATACCATAATTTCATTCTTCTTTATGACTGAGTAATATTCCATGTGTGTATATATACCATATTTTCTTTATCCATTCATTTGTTGAAAGGCACCTAGGTTGATTCATAGCTTAGCTATTGTGAATTGAGCTGCTATAAACATTGATGTGGCTGTGTCACTATGGTATGATGATTTTAATTCCTTGGGGTGTGCTCAGGAGTGGGATAACTGGGTCAAATGGTGGTTCCATTTCAAGTTTTCTGAGGAATCTCCATACTGCTTTCCAGAGTGGTTGCACCAATTTTCAGTCCCACCAGCAAAGTACGAGTTTTTCCTCACATCCTCGCCAACATTTATTGTTATTTGTATTCTTGATACTTGCCATTCTGACTGGAGTGAGATGGAATTTCAGTGTAGTTTTAATTTGCATTTCTCTAATTGCTAGTGATGTTGAATATCTTTTCATATATTTGTTGACCATTTGTATTTCTTCTTCTGTGAAGTGACTGTTCACTTCCTTTGCCCATTTACTGACTGGGTTATTTGATTTTTAGTGTTAAGATTTTTGAGTTCTTTATATATCTTTGAGATTAATGCTCTATCTAAGGTGCAGGTGGTAAAGATTTTTCTCCCATTCTGTAGGCTCTCTTTTCACACTCTTGATTGTTTGATAAAACAAACTCTGAAGTTTGATAAAATCCCATTTATTGACTCTTAATTTCACTTCCTGTGCTTTAGGAGTCTTGTTGGGCCTACATTTTCTTTGGGTAGGTGCAGGGTCTCTGGTCTAATGCCTAGGTCCTTGATCCATTTTGAATTGAGTTTTGTGCAGGGTAAGGAACAGGGGTTTAATCTCCATTAATTGAAGAGACTATCTTTTCTCCATTTAGGTTTATGCTCCTTTCTCTAAGATAACTGTATTTATGTGGGTCTGTCTCTGTGTCTTCTGTTCTGTTCCATTGGTCTTTTGTCTCTTTCTGTTACTATAGCTCCCTAGTATAGTTTAAGGTCTGGTATTGTGATGCCTCCTGCATTACTTTTCTCACTAAGGATTGCTTTGGCTCTTCTGTGTCTCTTGTTTTTCCAAATGAATTTCATGGCTGCCTTTTCTATCTCTATGAAGTATGGTCATTGGGATTTTAATAGAAATTGCATTAAATCCTTATAACGCTTTTGGTAGTATGGCCATTTGACAATATTAATTCTGCCTATCCAAGAACGTGGGAGATATTTCCATCTTCTAAGGTCTTCTTCAATTTCTTTAGTTCTTCCTGTATTTTTCACTGTAGAGGACTTTCACCATTTTTGTCAGGTTGATTTTCAAGTTTGTTTGTTTTTTGGGTTTTTTTTTTTTTTTTTTTTTTTTGAGGCTATTGTGAATGGGGTAGTTTTCCTAATTTCTCTTTCAGTTGATTCCTCATTGATGTATAGGAATGCAATTGATTTATGGTTGCTGCTAGTTTGCTGAATTCATTCATGAGTTCTAGAAGTTTTCTGATAGAGTGTCTTGGGTCTTCTAAATTTAGAATCACGTAGAAGACAAATAGGGATAGTTTGAGTTTTTCTTTTCCTTTTTTGTATCCCTTTAATTTTCAGCCCCTTTATGAGGGCTAATAAAAGTTATTTAGTGTCATTCAGGCCATGGTAGAGTTTCCACCCTTGTTTAGAATATGCTTTTTATAGATTGTTGAAATTAGTTCCAAACAAAGTTTCATCCATTCTCTGTTTTTTTTTTTTTTCCTTATTTTTTGGTACTAGGGATTGAACCCAGGGGTGCTTTATCACTGAGCCACATCCCTAGCCCTTTTAAATTTGTATTTTGAGACAGGGTCTTGCCAAATTACTTAGGGCCTCACTCATTTGCTTGAGCTTGTGATCCTCCTTCCTCAGCCTCCTGAGTTGCGGGGATTACTGGTGTATGCCACCTAGCCCGGCCTTGTGTTTTTTAGATTCTGTATTTCTTCATCGTCATCGTTGCTTTTGTCCATAATTGTTGTATCTGTTAGAAAATTGGTTTCCCTGACATTTGCTCTTGTCTTAAAGATGTTCAGTGCACTGGATGTTGTTAACCTTCCATCTGTCCCCCGGGCCCTTGTGTGTCCTAAGTCATGCGTTAAGTGCGGATGAGACCTGGATTGAAGGATTTTCATCAGCAATTCCTCACCCGAGGGGATGTGCACTGAATCCAGGGTTGGGCTGTGTCACGTCGTGATGGCCAGACTGGCGAGTGCATCAGGTAGTGACCACGTGGTCTCGTCCTTGTCACGTCCTTCCTCCGCCTGGTGATCGTAGCACCCAGCAAAGACCGTTGCCGGCGTCAGTTCTTAACTGAGAGCTGCAAGCTGGTAAACCAAACCCTCCCCTCGCTCCTGTGAGGGCAGTGGGACCACGCCACTGCTGCTCAGTTACCCTGGAGCCAAGTTCATTCTAGAACCAGAGAATCGAGGCTTCTCCCCCTTTGATCTTCCAATTTCAGGGAATCTGGTCTCTGCTGGGGGCCAGCCCCAGCCAGGGGGTACAACGCGAGCGCTCAGCGAAGCGCGGAGGCAGAGAAGCGGCGATGGGGAAAATAACACCGACACGCGCGTCAGGCTGTGGAATCCTCTCTCTTTACTTTTCACTTTCTTTTAGGTTTTAAGCACAATATTTGGCAGCACAGATTGTTTACACTTTCTTTGGTGATTACATTACAGACATGACTTAATTTTTAGACATATTAAATTTCTTATTTTATATATTTCAAGGTTTTGAGGTCACTTGCACCTTTTCAAGGCCCTGTACGTGACTGAAACTGTTTTCTCTGCATACTATTTAGGCTGTCTGATAAAAGTCGACCTTCTCTGTCTGGGATTTCACAGCACTATAGTTTTTCTTTTATAGTAGTTGTTTATAAAATCTAGAAGCAGGGCAAGGCTGCATGTTAGCTCATGGGAGACTTTTTGCTCTAAGGGATTTATATCTACTTTAAAAGTAAGAGAAACTTATTTTTAATCACAAAAAGACTCTTAAAGCTTATTAACTAGAACTTAAGTACTTACAGAAAAAGGTTTGTGTTACTCTTTTCAAGAAAAGATAAATGTACAGAGTTAGTCTGGATCTAAATAATTGAAATAGGGATACCTGGTGGCCATATGTGTGAATAAAGAACTGAACAGCAGCAAGTAGAAGTCAAAGTTAACTCTTTCAACACCATATCTTTCATGAAAAAGGAGAGGGCTTTATAGAAAATGCCACAACAGGTCTCTTTGCAAATCCAGCTATTATCCAGGGAGACTTGTTTGTATGAAGCTCATCGTGAAGTTATTGTTCTTGTAAATTCCACGTAGTTTAATAAGTCGCAGCCGCACCTGACATGAGCGCTGAGGTACAGCCAGCACAGGTGACTGCACATGTCACCAGGTGGAGCCGGAGCCATCTGCCCCAGGTGGACACGCCTCTGTGGCCTCACTCACATCTGCAAATTTGACCCTACCTGCCCCCCAGGTGGCCGCCGCCCTGCTTGGCACCACCCCGATCCTGTTTCTGGGCAGGAGCTTCGTGTCCTGCTGGTCTGAGGGTGTCTGCCTTGTGCGTGACCCGAGGGTCAGCTGCGCAGTCCCACAGGCCGTCCACCCTGCTGCTGCTGGGACTGGGGCTGGGACTAGTCCTGCATGTGTGCCTTGGCGTCTTGGATGGGTGCCTTGGGGTGGGACGGCTGGGTGGGGTGCGTGCTCGGCCTGGCTGGGGGTGGGGTCTTAGTTTTCCAGTGTTCTTCTCGTGTTTTTGGGATGAAGTCGTGCTGATCTCAGGAATCGTGTCGTCAGAGGTCACTCTGAAGAGTGTTCACGACCCTGGTGTTCCTGCCCCCGCAGTGAGCTCGTGGGACCTCAGCTCTACCAGGGCATCGTGGTTAACCGTGGCGTGGCCTCATGACAGCTGGAGGCTGTTCACCTTCGTGGCTTGCCCAGTGATGTGCAGATGGGCAGGGAGGTCCACGTGGCACTGCACACGCTTGTCTCGGGCGTCAGGACCCCTGGCGCACCTGAAGTTGACAGCGCACAGTGGGCTCGTTTTCTACCTCCTGGGACCCCAAGAATTCATGAAGGAAAACAGGAGAGTGACTTCAGCAGTTAGTGGGGAAGGGCAGAGTCTGCGGCCGCGGCTCTCGTTGGTCAAGAAGAAGGCGCACCTTTCTGGCAGCTTCTGTGCCCACGCCCAAGGCCACCCTGCATGGCTGCATCCGCGCCACCGCCCGGGCCTCCCCAGGGAGGGTGGCTCCTCCCGCTTCCTTCCCTCCCAGTGGCTCCTTGTCCAAAGTGCACGTGGACGCCGCGCCCTTATCCAGAGCCTTGTTGGGTGACAGCACTGCGTGCAGCCCTGTCCCTCCAGCCAGGACTTCCCAGAGTCTCGGGTGTGAGGGTCAGAGGTGACCTTCCAGCCACCGCGCACAGTGGCCGCTTGCCCTGGGAGGTGCTGACGGGGAGCCGCAGGTGAGCGTCCGTCGTCATCCCCTCGTTCCCTCGGCAGAGGGCACAAAGTGGACAGGATCCCTGTGGCCCACGCACCGTAAGCTGACAGACGCGCAGGAGTCACAGGATGGGGCGGGCCCTCGGATGGGCATTTCCAGGTGCTGGGAGAGACACCGCGTGGACCCTCGAGGGGCAGCTTCCAGCCTGGAGTTTTCTGGAAGCAGATCCCGGCTCAGATCCACCTGCAGGCGTTTTGCTTGGGATGCGGCACCAGGAAGCATGGGGGAGGGGAGGCAGAGAGGGGACGGCGGCCACCAAAGGACGCGTCCTGCCGGTCATCGCCGGGGGCCACTCAGAGCCTCCACCCTGGGATGTGGGACAGGGATCCTCCGCGTTCCCAGGGAGAGCTGCTCCCGGGCACTTTACACTCCCATGGTTCCCGCCTGCCGCGCAGGGCGGAGCAGGCCCCCACCACGGGAAGTCCCTCGGCTGCGGATTGCGGTGGTGAGGTGGGAGATGGCACTGCGGTGGCTGCTGAGGTGGTGTCACCTGGGCTCTGCGGAGAAACAGAACCACGGGCTGCAGGTGCGAAGAGAGGAGATTTCCAGCAAGGGACCGACTCGCAGGGCCAGAGGGGCCAAGGAGTCCCAAGGGCCGCCCTCGCCAGCGGGAAGCAGGAGCGCCCACAGGGGCCTGCTGGAGCCCGGGAGGGCTCACGTTCCAGTTCAAGGCCAGAGGCAGGAGCCCAGGCCCCTGCTCGCGGCCGGAGGAGCCTCCTAGCCAGCCCCTCTGCTCTGGTCAGGCCTCGGCTGGACAGGACGAGGCCCGCCTGTGTTGGGGGGAGGTGGCTCCGCAGTCTCCCCGCGCCTCCACAGACCGTCCACCTCGGCAATGTTTGACCTGACAACTGGGCGCCCTGTGCCCCAGGCAAGGGGATGAGGGAATGGACATCAGGAAGGGGTCTGGAAAAGCTCTGGGGGCTCTGAGCTGAGTGTGGGAAAGGGGGCCGCGGCTGGCGTGGCGCCCACGGGGTGGGGGGCAGGGCGCGGCCTGCCGCGGGGCCCACGGGCCGGCCCGAGCGCAGGCGAGGCTCGACTTCAACACGACAAGCACCCAGGAGACTGACCTTGGGACTGACCCAGGCCCGGAGCCAGGGACCAACACCGTGGGCCAGCATGCCTCCTGCAGGGAGAGAGGGACGGTGACCAGGGGAGCCTGTCGCCTGCCCCCAGGCGGCGTCTGCGTCCTCAGACCCCTGTGCTGCTGCCCCCTCCCCAGGAGCACGGTGTGGCAATGGGGGAGGTGGTGAGGTCACGGGCTGCAGCCCTCGTGAATGGGGCTAGTGCCCTCGAGAGAGCCCAGCCAGATGCCCAGTCCTCTTGCCAAGGGGGGGGCCCCCAAGAATTTGGAAGCAGGAGGGGTCTCGCCAGACACCAGGTACCCCCACACCCCGGGCTTGGACCCTCGGCTTCCAGGGCTTGAGAAGGCAGTGTCCACCCACCCGTGGCCGCCCGTCAAGCGGCCCAGCACACGGGGAGCGGTGAGCAGAGCTACGGTCCGGTCTGGGGACACACGTGGCTACTAAGGGCCAGCGGTTCTTGCCATGGTGCCCTGAGGGTCTGGGCTGTTGGCCAGCCGAGTCGACTTGTGACGTGGCACAACCAATTCTGTCACCGATGCCTTTACCACACGCGCGTGCACATGTCACTCAGAGCCCTGCCGGGGTTCCCACCTCCCTTGGCATGAGGTCACCATCCTTACCACGCCCTCCCAAGCCCAGCTGGCGCGTCCCCCACCTGCCCAGGGTGGGCTCCCGCTCCGCGCTCCAGGGACAGCCCCGGCTGGGGCACGCGGCTCCTCTCCACCTGGGTCTGAGTCTGCTGTCACTGCTGGGCACAGCCATGTCTGCCCAGGCCTGCCCCACGTCCTTCCCTTCATCTGGTTCTTTTTAGTCACACGTGGCAGGAGAAGCCGTGCCGTGTGCCTTCTGCTGACGCCGTCCAACTCCTGGGCTTCGTCTGGGCTCAGTTCAAAGTTCCCTTCCTCATGAGGCCTCCTGGTCCTGTGCTGGCCACCCTAGGCTCCCAGACGTGGGGATGACATGGGCCCCACGTCTCCCGCCCGAGCCTCCTGCACACGTGGTGACAGGGAGCTCCCTGCAGTGTGCCGAATGAGTAAATAAAAGGCCCTCCTGACACTTGCCCACTGGGCACTTCAATTAAATGCTGGATTTTCTTTAAAAACGCGTCTGGAGTCGGCGTAGAGCTCACTTCTATGTAGATCGTATCTTCTCAAGCGAATCTCTCCTGTCTCCCAATAAAAGGAGCCGTGCAGAGACCCTGAGCCGCCTCCCTGGCACGTGCCGCCGGGGAGGGCGTAGCACTGATGGGGACCTGCGGCCCCCTCGTTCCCCGGGAGCCTCGTGCCACGGGTCAGAGCCTGCCCCTGTTCCTGAGCGCTAGCACCCCACCCCCAGGTGAAGACCCAGGCCTGGAGAGGGTACCTGTGGGAAGGACCTCAGGGGGCGAGAGGGGCCGGGGGGGTGGTCCCCGAGCCGCTGTCATCTCCCTGCACAAGTATGGATGGGCCGCCGTGTCACTGGGGCCGGGGACCAGGCAGCTCTGCGTGGCTGTCATGTGCATACCCCCTGCGCTCTTCTTTGGCTCTGTTGTGTTTGTTGATCGTCCAACTGGGATTGTGACCATCTGCACAGGAGAGAGCCTGCCTTCCACACCTCGGGGACTCCCCAGGGCCCCCAGGGCCTCACATGGTGATGGACACCCAGTGGATTGGGCCCCAACCTGATGCCAACCGTGCGCTGCCGTGCTTCCCCAAAGACTCTGCCCTGCAAAGGGTCAAGTTCATGAAGGTGAGTGTGTCCTCTGTGTCAGCCTGAGAAATTGCTTTCCTATCCCATGTCCAGGAAAGGTCTAAGAGGACTCCACAGTCACGTAAAGTGTAACAGGATGGCACAAATGATCACGCCGTCAAGACAGAGCAAAACGGGCAGAGACAGTGTTGGGCAGGGCTTGAAACGTGTCCTTAAAAGCCCTCACCCAGACGTGAGCTTCCTCGTGGCCAGGGTGAAGAGTGCAACCTGTGCCGGAATCCATCCCAGGGACCCACTGGGCACCAGGAGTGCCACTCTGGCTCTGAGGTCCCTTGGGGGAGGGTCCCTTGGGGGACAGCCACTGGATGCGTCATCAGGAGCTGGTGCTTGCTGTGGCTTTGTCTGTCGTGGAAACGTGGCCAAGTCCCTCGAGCACCTCTGCTCAGCCCCCTCCCGGGACTTTTGCGGAGGTCGGACAGAGGTGGAGACGCTTCCGGGACCAGAGGGAAGCCCGCGAGCACGAGGCGCTGTCTCCAGGGCACTGATGGCGCGGCCTCGGCAGGCTTTGGCCTTCTCAGCTCTGAGTCTGGTACCGCGACCTCACCCAGCTTTCTAAGAACACAGATGGGCTGATGCAGGGCAGAGCTTCTCCTAATCGTGATTCCCTCCCTCCTTGGCTTCCTTCCGTCCAGTGAGCAGGAGGTTAGACCTAAGACTGGATCCAAATTATAGCAACATGGTTCCCAATTCAAGCATTTAACTGTCAGCGGCTCTACTCAGATCTCACACACACACACACACACACACACACACACACACACGCACACACACACGCACAAATTATAGCAACATGGTTCCCAATTCAAGCATTTAACTGTCAGCGGCTCTACTCAGATCACACACACACACACACACACACACACACACACGCACACACACACGCACAAACACACAGGGTCTTCCTATATTACCTGCAAGCCAGCCAGCTGCATGGGTGTGACCTGGGCAGTTGCACAGTCTTCGTACTCAGAGGGGCCATAGGCTTGGTTCAATGCTTTGTCACCATCTTGGAATCTTTAATAGCTTGCTGTTGTTGTTCATCTCACTTTTTAAGTAGAAAAATAAAAACCGTATGGATTCCTGGTGAACAGCATCATGTTTTGCTATTTATTTTGAATGTGTACAGACACACCCAGTAGGAAGGGCTGAATCAAGCTGATGGGTGCGTCCGCCACCTTGTGGACTTGTCTGTGCGGTTAGAACACGGAGTGTCCACTCTCGGCGGCGTCCAGGCGTGCAGCGTGGTGCTCCGAACTCCGCTGGCCCTGCCTGGCGGCCGTCTCTGGCTCCGCCATCCAACTGAGCTCCGTGTGCTCAGGCCGCACCGCCCCGCTCCTCGGTCCTCTCTGCGTCCTCTCCCCACCCCACACAGCCCCTGGTGACCGTCCTTCCGGGCTCTGCTTCTGGGAGCTCTCTTTCCGAGATGCTGCCCGTGACACCGTGTGGACTCTGTCTTATTTCAGTTGCGCAGCGTCACCGAGCTCGTCCGTGCTGTTCCGTTTCCAGGGACAGGGTTCCTCTCTCTGGAGAGTTCCGCTGGGTGTGTGTGTGAGGGGGAGGACGCTGCATGTGCCCGGTGTCCGTCCATCTGCGGACGGACTCGGGTGGCTTCCTCTTCCTGCCTCCTGAGCAGGTGCGCAGGGCTCCGAGCCCCTCCAGGGTGCTACTTCGCCTCCTCTGGATACGGACGCAGCACAGGGCCCTGCTGGGTGGCACCGGGGCCCAGGAGGAGCCCCTGCTGTTTTCCGCGGGGTGGGGGGGGGGTAACCTGCGTCCTCTGCGTCCCCTCCAACGAGGAACAAGCCGCCTTCCTCCTGCACATTCTTCCGTTTCCCCAGCCTGGCACACTCGTCGCCCAGGTTTGTGTCTTCTGTTGAGAAAAGTTGGCTCCAGACTTCGGCTGGCGTTTGATTTTTGCTCCTGAGTTGTGGGCATCCTTTGTGTATTCGGCATATTAACCCCTGCTTTAGTCAGCTTTCCACTCATGTGACAAAATATCATAGAGAGCCAATGACAAGGGAGGAGATGCTGATTTGGGCTCATGGGTTCAGGGCTTCTGTCCAGGGTCACTGGCCCCATCACTTTGGGCCTGTAGTGAGGCAGCAGTGCAGGGCAGAAGGAGCTGGTCACCCCGCGGTGGCCGGAGTCGGAGAGAGAGAAGGAGGGCAGGGGTCCCCACACGGCCCCCTCTCTTTCTGTTTAAACAGCTTTATTGGGGCATAGTGGTAGTCAATAATCCACACGTATTTTAAATGAATGTATTTAAAATTTTCTATTTGCCCGTGCGTGGGCACTGCCTACCTGTGTGGTCATGGGCATGTGTACTTACACACGCGCTGTGAAGCCGTCTGCACAGTGGAGGTCACACAGGGGACACACTCACCAGTCTCCAGGTTCCTCACACCCTTTGTGTTCACGCCCTCTTGGCCTCTCCACCTTCATCCCCACCATTCCCAGCCAAGAACGCAAGTGCCTTGTGTTTATAGAGTCACGTTTTCGTTTCCTAGAATTTTCTGTAAATGAAACTGTAGAGTATACACATTTTGTTGGGGGGGGGGGGCTCTGGCTTCTTTTACTCAACGTAATTCCCCAATGTGCCCTGGAAGGGCACACCCCCAATAACCCACTCCCTCCATCCAGACTCACCTCCTAAAGTCCCCACCCCTCCCACCGTGCCACCACCGGGCCTTGAGCCTTCAATCCATGAGCTTTTAGGGGAGATCTAAGGTCTGAACCATGAGGTCCCATGTTGCTGCCTGAAGCGATGGCCGCTTGGAGCAACGAAGCCGCGGGAAGAAGTTCAGAGGCGACCTGGAAACAAACAGCTTTTTATTCTGATAACTTTTCTCTCTGGCTCTAACAACGAGTAACACGCGCCACACACACCACCAAAATGGCGCTGACCCGATCAGCAATCTCGGCCAAGTCACTCGAGATCCCGGGCCAAGTCACTCGAGATCCCGGGCCAAGTCCCACGAGATCCCGGGTCAAGTCCCGTGAGACTACGGAAGGCGACAATGCCAAATCTCCATGGCCCATAGTCAACCGCAATTTAAGCCATCTCCCCAAACAGGGCTCCTGCAGTCCCACCCCTGGTGCCCAGAGGCTCGTGTCCACCTCACAAGGCACAATGCCTCAGTCCATGTCCCCAAGTTCCCCAAGTCTCCACCATCCAGGCATTGCTCAAAAGTCCAAGTCCAAAGTCCCCTCTGAGACTCCCGGCAAACTCTTACCTGTGAGCCCTCGTGAAGCCGGAAAGAAAGATACGTAACTCCAAGATGCAAAGGCGCAGGGTCAACCTCCCCATTCTACAGGAGAGAGCAGGAAATGACAAGGAGGAAGAGCAAGACCAAAAAACCTGCGGGGGAAAACGTTTAAAACCCCGTCTAGCAGCGGGGCACACGGTGGTGTAGTGGGAGCCTTGAGGGGCTTGGGCAGCCCCAGGGCCCCTGACTGCAGCTCACCTGGCCTCTGCCGTGGGCGGCTCCTGCTCACCACCCGCAGCCCCTTGGCGGACGTTCCGCATCCTGGCATCTGCAGCTCCCGCGGCCTCCATCACAGCCTTGCCTGCACTCTCATAGCTTCGTGCCTGGCTCTGTCCGCCCCGATGGGGGCTGCTTGGGGACTCTGAGCCTGCCATGCATCACCTGGCCTCCCGGACCTTCCTTTGAAATTTTGGCGGAGGCCTTCATGACCCTCCCAGTCTCACATTCTGCACACTTGCAAAACCAGCATCACGTGGATGACACCGAGCTCTGCTCCCAGCAGTGGCTGTGCCCGCGTGGGCCATGGTTATAGTGGCCTCCAAGTGCCTGGATGTGAGAACATAGGGAAGTGAATCAAAATCCCAGGGAAACCATTTCCTGGCAGCTCTAGGGGGACAGGAAAGGCTCTCCTTTCAAAGTAAAGTCTTGCAAATGAGTTTTCACTTCTGCACCTGTGTGCCTGAGACAGGTGGGGTCTTTCCAATTCCTGAGATGCCCTCAGGCATGTTTTGATTGTCCAGTGCAAAGTACTTGGCTTGTTTTTAAGGGTACTAATCTCTGCAGCAACTGCATCGTCTTTAGCTGCAACTTTAAACATGCTACTCTTCTGGCCAAACTGCCAGTTTTCAAATCTTTCCACTCTGTTTATTTGTTCCTGCATTTCATTCTGAATTTGGGTAAAAGCTGCTAGCAGTGCCAATGCCCCAGCCTGAATGCTGTGCTGCCTTGAAGTGTCCTCCACCAGGTAAACTAGTCCATCACCTTTAAACTCAGCCTCACACAAAACCTCAGGGCATGGACCAAATGTAGGCAAGTTCTTAGCCAGAACGTAACATGAACGACTTCTAGTCCCGTTCCCAAGAGCATCCTCATTTCTGTATGAAATCTCACGAGCCGGACACCTATGGCTGCTCATTCACTATTTATTCTACCCATGTCTGACACAGGTGGCTTCTCTGTTAAAGTTAAGTCTTGTTCACAAATACCGGGTGTGACTTTCACAGATGTTTGGTCAAAGCATCTGAAGATGGTGTGTCACTGTCTTCCTCCCTGCCCTGGCCTTGCCGTGCTCACGAGTACTTCCCAGACTCCCTTGTGCTCACCCTCCAGAAGCCTCTTAGGTAATGGGGTTTCCTAATGGTCTCCCTCTCCTCTTACCATGATACCAGACGCAGTGTCTGCTCACATAACCTGCATTTGTGTTTTTGTGTTTCTGCCTGTTGCCAACTGAGACGAGGCCCCAGTGCCAGTGCCCCTTCCCTGGGGGGCAGGTTGAGCACCTTGGCAGGCTGGAGTGGGTGTCGTTTCCATAGCGATACCTTCTGGGCTGAAGGAAGGATCCAGCGCATTCTAGCACCTGGCCACAGCATCTTCCATTTCCACATGGAAGAAAGGAAACCAGCTTCATCGTTGTCTTAGCAGCTTCATGCAAATGGGCTTGGGAGGTCCAGTTGGCAGCAGGAGCAGGAGAATCCCGGAGAGCTGTCGCTTTGCTCTGTTTTCTCTCAACGTTGCCACGTTTTCCAGACTTCTGTTCTCCAGGTTCTTTTCCTTCCAGGAATCTGACAAAACCCAAGCACGTGTTCAGCAATTGATTCCATGATGGCAAAATTCTGTTACGAGAAGGTCTCTGTAAAAAGCACATTAAATAGGAACATTTTCAGCTCCGGAGGAATGCACTGAGCTTGCAGATGGGGGGACGGAGCATCACATCTGAGCAAATCCCATTTCATATGACATGTTTCCGTGTTCTGAAGCTAATGGGGCTGGGGCTACAGATGTTGCTGGGTTTTGTTTCATGGACGCATTATTTCCTTAAAATTCTGATCATTTTCCCTCTTCTACATGCATGATTTAACATCCAGTTATTTTACACACAGACAGCAGGACTTGAGGGCATATAGGCCTTGTGTTAAGTGAATCGTTGTATTATGTAGAGCTGCTGTGGGAAGTCAGGAGGACTTTTGAGATTTGTCTGTCCGTCCATAAAGAACCAGGATGAATGACTAGTGGCAGGGCTGGAGAACTTCCTGCTGCCTGGCTGTGTTTGAAGAACTTTGCATGCGCTGAACAGTTCGGTCCTACAGAGCCCGGTCACGCAGCCGCCGTTCCGGTTCCCCGGTTACAGGCTGAGGGAGCAGCTCTTGCAACTCATAAGGGAAAGAGCTGGCTTCAGATTCTGAGTGTGCAGTCACATCATTACCACAATGTCAGTGACACCAGCAGCCAGGAGTGACATCAATTGCAAGAGCAGTGACACGGGGCCCAGAGGGTGCTGGCAGGCACAGTTGAGGGGCAGGCTGGATCCGCAGGCGCAGCACCAGGTGCTTCCCGTGAATCACCGCTAAGTTTTGCAGTCACTTTTGAAGGCGAGGGATGCTGTGACTCCCGTGGGACCCACCTGCAAACACAGCCTAGGCCAGGGTGGGTGGGGGGGCCGGGCTGGTGTCAGGCCTGCCTGGTCCGAAGTCTGTGCTGGGTCTCGCTGCCAGAGCTAAGGGGACGGCTGCTCCCAGTGACAGCCAAGGGACAGTGTCCTGTTTAGGCCACTTTCCTGGGTACCACTTGGCAGCCAGCCGGCGGGGGTGTCAGGAGGAGCCCCCACCAGCTATGGGGAGTGAGGGCGGGTCCCTCTGCCCCGCCTGCTCCTTCAGTCATTTGCTCACGTGGTTGCGTTCTGGGTGTTTTCTCCTGGGCCCCGCCTGCCTCTCCTGGCCTGGGGTCTGTGGTTTCTCCCCTGGCCTCCTGTCTGGCCGCTCTCCCCGCTCCAGCTGCCCTCAGCTGGCCGGGTTCGCCCTGGCTCTGTCCTCAGCCTCCCCGCCCCTCTCTGCCACCCTATTCCTCCACCAGTGCCACCCTGGCCTGGGCCCTGGAGCCACACAGCAGGCCTTCGTACTGGGCTTCGCACGCCCCTGGAAGACCGTCAGCTCCTCCCCAGCTACAGCGCCCTCTCCTCAGGAGAGCCCTAGGCCTGCGTCTCCCTCTCTTCCTCCCAGCCTTTCCCCTCCCGCCCTGTCCACGGCATGGCGCCGATGCCCACGGCGCGCCAGCCCACAGCTCAGAGGCCCGGAGAGAAGCAGGACCACACAGCGCCTCTCCAGCCCACTCTCTGTCAGCTCTCTAGCACCACGGCCGGATCCCGTCCAGGGCGGTGGTGAGTGGAGCAAGTGCTCCCCTCTGGAGCCCAAGGTCACACTGCTGGGGGGCTAGTGCCTGGTGGGTGGGGCTAGTGGGTGGGGCTAGTGCCCCCCTGGAGCCCAAGGTCACACAGCTGGGGACCTGGTGGGTGGGGCTAGTGCTCCCCCTCTGGAGCCCAAGGTCACACAGCTGGGGACCTGGTGGGTGGGGCTAGTGCTCCCCCCTGGAGCCCAAGGTCACATAGCTGGGGACCGAGGGGTGCAGAGCTGGGCCAGGTGATGCCCTTGGTCACCACAGCCCAGCGCTTCCCTCCCCCCGGGCACTTGGGCAGCAGCCCTGAGACTCCCACTGCTCGTGGGACCCTCCCGCAGGCCACCGCGCCATTGAGGGTCTGTCCCCAGAGTCTGCAGCTTGAGAACTCGACGTGGTTGATGCCCGGCAAGTGCAGCCAGGGCACGGCCTGTGTCAGGACCTCCAAAGGCATGGCAGCTCACGGTCATGCCTCATGTTCAAGGCGCCGGCGTCTGCGTCAGGGTGCCGGCTCCTGCGTCTGGCGGGCTGAGCCCCCAGCTGCGCCTGCATGAGGTGTGAGGCCGCGCCCAGCACAGGGCGCCTTCCTGTCAGCACCCAGGACCCCGCGGCCTCCCATTTTCCTAATGGTAACAGCCACGCCTGCCCGTCCCGCTGCCCAGCAGTTGAGCCGAAGTGTCAGCAGGCGCTGAACCTCAAGTGAGGTCCTGTGTCCCCGGGTGACTGTTCCTGAAAAGATCAGGAAGTGGGTGCTTGGTTTTCAGGATGCCTGGCCGTGGCTTAGCCGTCTGTGGGGCTTCCTTCTTAGCCACCGTGTTGTGAGCCGGGGACCTTACAGGTGATGTGGCCGGGTCACTTTTGGTCCACAGCTGCAGGTGGCTTTCTGTAGGAGCCCTAATTAAGGAGATAGCTAAGATTGCAGTTAGCGGTGAGCCATAAAGATGTTCAAGCATTACCACCTTGCATGATCTCGCGAGACTTGGCCCGGAGGATTGTGGATGGGGTCGGCGCCATTTTGTGTGGTGGTTGCAGGAGTGTGGATGGTGTTGGAGTTGTTGTTGGAGCCAGAGAGAGAAGCCAGCAGAATAAAGAGCCTGTTCGTTTCCAGTCTGCCTCTGAACTTATTCCCGCGGCGTCGTTGCTCCAAGCAGCAATCGCTTCAGGCAGCGACAGCTTTCAGAAGTGACCAAAGCCTGGCTCGCCCGGGGCTGGCTATCTCTGATTCTATCACCCGGCGGGAAGAGTGGAAGGACAAGTGTTGTCTCCAGGTTAGCTCTGTTTCCACTACCCTGATGGGCACACATGCCCATGTGTGACCACAGGGACACCCAAGCGTGGCCTCATGCCTCTTGTCCCTCCGTCATCATCCAGTCCCTGTTCAGTGCCCTCCGTGCCAGGTGCTCTCTGGGTGTCCTGGGCTGAAGAGCTCCCGTGGCTCACATCTGCCTGCAACCTTAGAATGTGGCCATATTTGGAAATAGAGTGTTCCCACTGTGATCCGCGGAGGATCTTGGGATGAAATCATTCTGGATTTAGGGAAAACCCTAGACCTAATCCTTGGCATCCCAATAAGAAGAGAGAGAAGAGATTCACAGAGGAGGAGACACGTGAAGTCAGGGCAGAGGCTCAAGCCAGGCAGCCGCCACCCAGGGAGCGCCAGGGCTGCTGGCCTCCAGTGGAGGCTGGAAGAGACAGGCAGGGTCCCTGCGCCCTCAGTGGTGCACAGCTCGGCCAAGACCTGACATAACTCTGCCCTCCAGAATGTGAGTTTCTGTTGTGTGAAGGCCGCTCAGTGGTGGAACTTCCTCTAACTGTCCTAGGAGAGGACCAGGGTGGGCAGGCAGGAGGGAGGCATGTCCAAGGGTCTTTGCTTCCAGGGATTGAGAGTTTATAATTCTTTTTTTAAAGATATTTTTTAGTTGTAGTTGGACACAATATCTTTTTTCTATTTATTTATTTTTACGTGGTGCTGAGGATCGAACCCAGCACCTCGCCTGTACCAGGCAAGCGCTCTACCACTGAGCCACAACCGCAGCCCTGATAGTTTAATTCCCATCATCTCTCTGAAACACGTGTTTGATGCTTTTCTTATCACGGATTCCACATTTCCACCAGCATCCAAATTAACTTCTGTGCTGAGTTTATTGCTGTATAATATTTTCCCGTTCCAATTAGGCATGTGACTTTCCAACTGCTTAGACATTCAGTGTTTTTGCTGATAAGAGGGTACAGTGAATAAAAAAGAAAGGTTTGGGGGCTTTATTAAGCACATTCATCAATTAGAAAACAAAATAATGTTTAATGAGACTTCAAGGAGCAGCGACAGCCTGGCCCAGCAAACACGGGCTGTCTCTCCGGCTGCAGGCAGAGCGCCAGATGCCAGGCGCGGGCACGGAAGACGTCTCCTGGAATGGCTGGACGGGCCTGGCTCTGCTGGCTAGCGCAGACGCTGGCCGGGAGCTGGGTCTCCCTGCTCTGAACCTCAGCTCCATGAAGACGCGTCCAGTGCCAGAGGAGGTGGAGGCAGGGGCTATGTGCGGACAGCCCCGCGCAGGGCCAGAGCACCTGTGAACAGGTGCAGTTGGAGTTTCGGGTGAAACCAATAGCTTTCAGCACTTGGTGTGAGGTGCAGTGCCCCTCAGCGTCTATGGGGTTTGGTTCCAGACCCCTCAGATGCCCAAGTGCTCGTAGGTGCAAGTCTCTGACTGACAGGAAGCGGCTCGGCATCTGCGTAGACCCCCCTCTGAGTGACAGGAAGTGGCTCAGCGTCTGTGTAGACCCCCTCTGACTGACAGGAAGTGGCTCGGCATCTGCGTAGACCCCCTCTGACTGACAGGAAGTGGCTCAACGTCTGCGTAGACCCCCTCTGACTGACAGGAAGTGGCTCTGCGTCTGCGTAGACCCCCTCTGACTGACAGGAAGTGGCTCGGCATCTGCATAGACCCCCCTCTGACTGACAGGAAGTGGCTCGGCATCTGCGTAGACCCCCTCTGACTGACAGGAAGTGGCTCAACGTCTGCGTAGACCCCCTCTGACTGACAGGAAGTGGCTCTGCGTCTGCGTAGACCCCCTCTGACTGACAGGAAGTGGCTCAACATCTGCATAGACGCCCTCTGACAGGAAGTGGCTCAACATCTGCATAGACGCCCTCTGACAGGAAGTGGCTCAACATCTGCATAGACGCCCTCTGACTGACAGGAAGTGGCTCTGCGTCTGCGTAGACCCCCTCTGACTGACAGGAAGTGGCTCAACATCTGCATAGACGCCCTCTGACAGGAAGTGGCTCAACATCTGCATAGACGCCCTCTGACTGACAGGAAGTGGCTCAGCGTCTGCTTGACCCCCTCTGCCCTCCTGCACTCCAGGTTCCTCAGCACACCTAAGGCAGGTGTGTGTGGGTGGACAGTGGTCGCACTGTGCCGTCCAGGGAGCGGACAAGGGGCCTCTGTACAGGCCCCGTGCAGATGCGGCTTCCCCCCAAGTGCTTTCAGTCTCTGGTTGAACCCGTGGTATTGGGCCCCTGAGCACGAGGGTGGCTGGGCAGCTTGTGGTCACTCAGGGCACGGCTCCTGTGGGAGCTGCCGACCCCAGTGCCGGGCTGGCCTGGGTCTAAGTAGGTGACGCACCTCAACAGTGGTCTCCGTGAGGACGGGAAGGAAGGGACTACTGAATGTCCCCCAGGGTGGGCAGTGGGCTGTGTGGTCTTGATATCGTCCCTTTTGACTCTGACCCCCACGGGGTTAGCAGGAGTCTGGTGAGAGGAGAGCGCTCACCTATTTCCGTGTTTTTCCAGGTAGCTGAGAGCTCAGCCCCGCCCTGGGGGGGCCTCTCTGCTGTCCGCCAGCCTGGCCGGGCTCGTTCTCTCCCCACCCTCTGGATTCTGGGGGGACTTTGTGAATTAGTTCCCTTCTTGATTTTCCCTTGTAGGCATCTGCAGGAAGGGTGGGGAGGCCTCTGGCTGCCTCCAGGGACAGAGACCTGAGGCATGGAGGCTGCAGGTGACAGGGCCTGGGGCCGAGTGCTCCAGGCAGAGCAGCAGGGCCAGTTCTGGGGCTGCAGAGATGGGTGGAGGGGCAGGCCTGTGTGCCACTGCGGGGGGGCAGGGTGCCGAGGGGCAGGCCTGTGTGCCAAGGCAGGAGGGCAGGGTGTCAAGGGGCAGGCCTGTGTGCCACCTGCGCGAGGGCAGGGTGTCAAGGGGCAGGCCTGTGTGCCACCTGCGGGAGGGCAGGGTGCAGAGGGGCAGGCCTGTGTGCCACTGCGGGGGGGCAGGGTGCCGAGGGCCAGGCCTGTGTGCCACCTGCGGGAGGGCAGGGTGCAGAGGGGCAGGCCTGTGTGCCACCTGCGGGAGGGCAGGGTGCAGAGGGGCAGGCCTGTGTGCCACTGCGGGGGGGGCAGGGTGCCGAGGGGCAGGCCTGTGTACCACCTGCGGGAGGGCAGGGTGCCGAGGGGCAAGCCTGTGTGCCACTGAGGGGGGGCAGGGTGCCGAGGGCCAGGCCTGTGTGCCACCTGCGGGAGGGCAGGGTGCCGAGGGGCAGGCCTGTGTGCCACCTGCGGGAGGGGCAGGGTGCTGAGGGCCAGGCCTGTGTGCCAAGGCGGGAGGGCAGGGTGCCGAGGGCCAGACCTGTGTGCCACCGTGGGAGGGCAGGGTGCTGAGGAGTGTGGGTGCTGTGCCTGCTCCATGGCCTACTGCAGAGCCCAGGCACTGGGGTCCACCCGGCTCTTGAGAGGCAGGCCAGGGGCAGAGCGGGTTTCCCTAACCTTGGATTGTGGGCAACCCAGTGCCCAGAGCCAGTGGGTCACAGCGAGGTCACCCCTTTCTGAGGACTGCTGTGTTCTAGTGGCCGGTCCAGGGTAGCCCTTTCCAACCCACGGCCCCCAGGCAGCGGAGCCTGTCGGCAGAGAGCAGCCAGTGGTGTGGATGGTGGCTCCTGGAGCCTGGCCCTGGCTCGCCCCCAGGGAGTGTCCAGCCGTCCAGTGGTCTGGCCTCCGCCCTCCCTGCACTTGTCCTCTCCCGTGCATCCTGCGTCCCCAGCCGCTGGGCTCCTGCTTTCTCTGAAGCTCCTTCTGGAATCCAGTCTCTGCTCGGCCTGGGGGCTCTTACCCCAGACCCCACGCAGGGCTGGGGCTCAGACCCCAAGTGCTCTGACAGGACGAGCAGCTCCTCCCCTGGACCTTGTGCCTGACGCTGCCCTGCACTGTCCCCCCTGCTTGGTGACACTGGGACCTGGAAGCAGAGTCTGTCACCACTCCCATCAGGAGGGGGTAACCACTGACACCCAGAAAGCCGGGGCAGACCCGGCTGAACCTCATGATGGAAAGCCCCGTCCCCGTCCTCACTGGGCTGGCCCCGCCCTCCTGCCCATCCTCTCAGACCAGGCCTGGCGTGATTCAGGTGCTAGGGTCCCTTGTCCTGAGCTCCTGCCAGGCGGCAGCCCCCTCCCCTGGAGTCTGGGTATCTCCAAACAGCTCAGACCCGCGGCGGGCACCTTGCCCCTTCCTCCTCAGAACCTCCAGCACCGTCTCAGCGTGGCGGGCAAACCACCCAGAGCCCCGCCTGCGCGGCCTGGCTCCCAGCAGCCTCCACCTCCCTTGTCCCACGCTGTCCCACGGCGTCCTTGCCCACCGGCTGCCACACGGGCTCCTGTCGAGGGAGTGCTTCTCGCCTGCAGGGCCGCCCGTGCGGGCCCGCCCTCCCTGGGTTCCCAGCTAGCTGCACGGTCCTCTCCTCAGACGGGCCGGAGCTGGCCGCCCTGTGTGAAGGAGCAGCTCCTGACCTGTCACCCCGCCTGGTGTGGTCGGCGGACACCTGCCCCAGCGACATGCTGTCTGAGGTCTTGGAACCTGTACACATTGCGTTACGTGACCTAAGGGACCTTGCAGGGGTCGTTAAGGGGAGCATCTTGAGGCGGGGAGATGACCCTGGACTATCCAGGTAGGCCCTAAATACAATCACAGGTTCCTTAAGAGGGAGACAGGGGGGTCAGAGAAGATGTGCTGTCAGAAGCAGAGGCCAGAGTGATGCTGGGTCACCAGCTAGGAACCAGGGTGGCGTCTGAAGGCTGGAAAAGACCAGGAGCAGCCTCCCCTCTAGGGCCTCCAGGAGCAGTAGCCCTGCCCACAGTGAGGAGCCTGCGGCCTGCGGCCTGCTGCGGTAAACGTGCTATTAAGCCACCAGGTGCGTCCTCTGTCCTAGCAGCACCGGGAAGCTCTGCACCTGACTCCCCGCCTCCCGCCATTGAGTCCCACTGAACGTCCCTTGCACCAAAGGCCAGCTCTCGGGACGCAGGGCTGGGTGTGTGGTGCTCACTGCCACCTCCCTGTGCCTGGGCCGGCCTGGCACACAGCCCAGCCTCAGCCATCGCCTCACCCAGCGTGTGCCCACATGGCAGAGACCTCGCCACGCGGCTCGTCTTGAGGGAGTGACTGAGGCTGGGCCACTTCTGGATGACCTCAGCCGCGTTCTGTAGGAAGTGGTCTCACTCCCCAGTCCCTGCCCGGCCCCTGCCTCTCGGTGCAGGGCTGGTGACGTGTCTCGGCTGAACACTGAACCTGCCGGGCGCGTGGGACCCAGCCCTGTGGGAAGAGGTGACGCTAAAACAAGCCACAGCACCCTGTGTGCTGGCCACGTAGGGGCCTCACTCTGGGCAGGCTCCAGACAAGTGTCCCCCTGTTGCACAGAGAAGGGAGCGAGACTCTGCCACCCTTGACCTTGAACAGGTCGAGGGTCTGCAGCTGGCCGGCTCTGGGGGGATGCTCCTCAGGGTGGCTCTGCTGACTTGGCCTTTGGCTAAGCCGTTGCCCGTGGCCCTTGTCTTGTCTTGGAGAAGCAGGCGCACACCCCCACTTTACAGACAGGAAAACTGAGGCTCAGAAGGTTCATTTATTACCTCGGGTCTGTGCTGACCTAGGGTGGGCGAGGCCTAAACAGCCAGGGGACACTGCCACTGCTGTCCACCCCATGACTCCTGCCTCCCCACACGAGATGGCCACCCAGGCTCGGTGGCCTAGAGGATCAGGCAGAAAACAGTGGTGTGGTCGGCCGGGCATGGAGGGGTGAAGAGCGGGAGGCTGGTGGGGGCTTGAGGCCCAGTTCCAGGAAACCCTCTGGTTTCTAAACGAGGTCAGAGCCAGAGCGGTGGGTGCAGCTTCCTGGTCCTCAGATGCGTCAGCTCACCCAGCACAGCCTCGGCCCGTGGGTGCCAGACTCGGTGCAGCTGGGAAGCCCGCTCAGCTGGCACCAGCCCTGCAGGCCCAGAGCTCAGGGCCTCTGCCTCCAGGGCGGGAGGGATATGGTGGCTTCCACTGGGCAGCGCCCAGGATGCCCGCTGGGGCACCTGCCCACCAGAGCCTGCTGGGAAGGGTGAGTCCACACTTGCCTCCCAAGTCAGCTCTGGGGAGCAGGGAAGCTCCCCAGGGCCCGCAGGCCTGCAGGAGGTGGGAGAAGAGGCCTCGGCCTGCAGCTGGCTCAGCCAGTGCCACTGTCACGGCAGTGCCCGTTGGTCCTAATGCACCTCCCGCTTCCCCACCCCAGGTCCTTCACGTGACGTCATCAACCAGTGTTTCCTCAGTGGGGTGGGAAGTAAGGGACGGCCACTCAGAGTGGTACCGCAGAAGGCCCACTGCTCACAGCCACCAGCGCATGCCTAGCACACTTTGCTTGTGCTAACATGTTTGCTTTTCACAACAACCATAGCAGGTAGGTGTTTTATGTGTAATAATGAGTATGTCATTAAGTGGGAAGCTGAGGCCCAGAGAGTTCAAGCTACTTCCCCAAGTGTTGCTGCCTGAAGCGGAAACCGCTTGGAGCAACGAACGCTGCAGGAAAATTCAGAGGCAGGATGAAAATGAAAAAAGGTCTTTTATTCTTCTTCTCTCTCCGGCTCCAGCAATCACTCCAAATGCTCTAACTCCAACCACCACCTTCTTCTTCTTCCCACACCCTCTAACCAAACTCACCCAGTTATATACATGTAGCTTTAACAAGGACACGTGCTTACAGCTCGAACTTACAGGTGCGTCACGCAGTGTTCACGGGCATACAAAGATTCTTTGAATAATGTATTACTATCAGGTGGAAACTAGAACATCTTTTATGGCTCTCAGCTAACCGCAATCTTTAGCTATCTTCTTGGTTATAGGCTCCTTCATTTCCCCCTTTTAGTTTTAAAAGAGGGGATGTTCTAGGACGTCCATGTGCAACCGATATTCTTACCCATCATGGGAATCGAGGCTGTCCTGACTCCTGGCTTAGGTTGACATGCCGGCCACATTAGACTGTCCCATGCAACTGTGCCGTGTCTTAGGTTGTCCCCTTCTGGGGATCTTACCTGTCATAGGCTAACCAGCCATCCAATAGAGCCCTTCAGGATCGACTGTGTGTTGACTAACAGCCGTCCAATTTTTAGGAGATGCTGCGGCTTTAAGGGGGTAAGCCTACTGCTGACAAGCCAAGTTTCCATAGCGTATCAAGTTCTTTAAGCCAATCAGCTGCCCTTAGTTTCATCAAGTAACGCACTGAGTTCTCTTAGACAAATACCCGCAAGGCATTGTCCCGTAATGTCCCAAAATAATGGAAAATCAAAATGTCCATAAGTTATAACACATAGATTCAGGAGGCCCCATGCATGCAGAGCAGAGGCCACACTACTGGTTAGGTTGTTTGATGCTTGAGCAGCAGGGATGCTTGCGGCTACCGTGGTCCCTGCAGTTGTAGCAGCAGCCGTCTTTTTTATGTCTAGACATTTCCACTGGCAAATCTTCAGGGCCCGCTACCTAAAAACTCAAGCATCCATTATTAAGGGAAAGGCAGTGCTATTCCAGCACTGAGATCAAAAGGTGAGCTGTCAAACTAAAAAAAAGATTAGAGTAGAAAATAAAAGTTGATCTCTGCTCACACACATTGCTGCTTAAGCTCCCACAAACATAAGCTGGCAAAATATCACATTCAGAAATAATCAAAGAGAAACTGAGGGTGTTTACTGCATTAAAGATAAAGAAAAGCTAAAGGCACTTTGGAAAAATAATTTGTTAGGTGGAATCCTCGAGTCTCTATATACACAGCAATCCTATACCTGTTGAAATAATTCAAATTAATCAGCTATTAAACAAATGAAGTTAATAACAAATAAACGATCCTCTGTCGGAACACCAAAATATCAGGTTATACAACATTAAACATATTCACAGCTGAAGAGAAGTCCCGGAGACAACTATAAATCAAAATTGATTATCATTATAATTGATTATCTAATTAGAATATTCTGAACTTATATGAATATCTATCTATCTATCTATTGATTATCTAATTAGAATATTCTAAGCTTAAATGAATTAACGTTATTTGATTCTATATCTATCTACCTATTTTTTTAAGCGCTAAATTATTTGTGACCTCACACTAGACAGACGCACATATAAACATATATTTGTGACATCACATTAACATGAAATTTAGACAAATGCACAGACATAAAGACATATATAAAAGAAAAAAAAATACAATTGTGTATACACTAAAGAGAGATCTTCTTGTCCCGGCCGGGAAGATGAAATTTAAGTTGTAAATTTAATGGAGGACTCTTAAGGGAATCACTCCATACCTTCATTTTGGTCCTCTTGATTTTGTACTTGTTTATTCAATCTAGACTCCTCAATAACTTTGTCTTGATCCTTTTGACTTTGTACCTGCTTTATCAATCTAGATGGTATCCATATTGGAGAGGATTCGTGCTTTGGAAAAACACAAACAGATCCTCTTCCCCAAATTAATACTGGGTCTGGACCCTTCCATGTACCTGAGAGAACATCCTTCCAGTAAACCAAAGGTTTATGTTGTTGGTGTGGGTTCCAGTGTCTATCTCCAGCCGAATGTCCATTAGAATCTAAAGTTAAGAAATTTAGGGTAAACAGGGCAACTGCCAATCTGTCCTTAGGATTTTTCCAGTTTCCATCTTTTTGCTTTAGTAACATATTTTTAAGTGTCCGATTTGCTCTTTCAATTATTCCTTGTCCCTGAGGATTATAAGCGATACCTGTTTTGTGGATAATATTGAACTTTGTACAAAATTGTTTGAAGGATGTGGATGTATATGCAGGGCCATTATCTGTTTTAAGCATTTTGGGGATGCCCAATGCAGCAAAAGCTTGCAGACAATGAGATATAGTATCTTTAACTTTTTCTCCGGAATGTAAAGAAGCAAAAATCATGCCTGAGCATGTATCTATGGTGACATGAATAAATCGTAATTTTCCAAAACTTGGCTCATGTGTGACATCCATCTGCCACAAATGATTGGGCATCAAACCTCGTGGGTTAACCCCATGATGTGGATTGGGCAAAAGTGTTACACAAGATGGACATTCTTTTACAATTCTACGAGCTTGTTCTTTTGTGATTTTAAATTTTTGTCTTAAGGTAGTGCTGTTAACGTGGAACTGGGAATGAAATAAAGTAGCTTGTTGTACTGTAGTAAATATAAATATTGTTTTAGTGAGGGCATCAGCTTTTTGATTACCTTCATGGAGAGGACCAGGCAGATTAGTGTGAGCTCTTATGTGACCTATAAATAAAGGTTCTTTTCGTTGCCATAGGAGATTTTGGATTTGAGAAAACAATTTAAAAGCTGGAGTATGTGGTGCTATTGGACCTGCTAGCTCCAATTTAGGGACAGCATGTACAATATAGTGGCTGTCTGAAAAAATATTCATAGGCTGTTCTTTAAAATTTTCCAGAGCTATTATTATAGCTTCGAGTTCCACTAATTGGGCTGATTTTTGATTAGTGATATGAATCATTTTTTCATTTTGAGTGACTACTGCAGCAGTACCATTAGAGGATCCATCTGTAAATACATTAAATGCTTTAGGAATGGGTTGATTTTTTATTACCTGTGGGAATATGATAGGATGATTGATACAAAAGGACAGTATAGGAAATTTAGGAATATGATTGTCAAAAATTTGCAGAAGTAGAGCATCTAGCTATAGCCCAATCATTATCACTGAAGCACAAATATTCAACCTGTGACGATGAATAAGGAGTAATAATAGTAGCGGGATGAATTCCAAATATTTTAGTAGAGGTTTTAAGTCCTTGAAGAATAAGTTTAGCCACCATGGAAGTATAAGACTCAATTGTACTTTTAGGAGAGACAGGCAAATGTATCCATAATATAGGTCCCTGTTGCCAAAATACTCCTGTTGGTGTATATTGTGAAGGAATAATAATCAATATTAGTGGTTGTGCAAAATCAAATCTATCACAATGGGATCTTTCAATGGCCTGTTCTACTAATTTTAGAGCTCTCCTGGCCTCAGGAGTTAATGTTCGTGGTGAGGATGGATCAGGGTTCCCGCGAAGGATGTCAAATAAAGGTTTTAATTGTCCAGTAGTGAGGCTTAGTGTAGGGTGAAGCCAATTAATGTCTCCCAATAATTTTTGGAAATCATTGAGGGTGGTCAAATGTTCTTTACTTATTAGAATTTTTGGGGGTTTAACAAAAGTATCCATGATTTTAAAGCCTAAATATAGTATAGGTGATCTGCTTTGAACTTTTTCTTCTGCTATATATAATCCATATTTTTTAAAATTTTTTGTTATTTCACTAAATATATTAAATCAGATTTTTTTATTAGGGTGAGCTAATAAAACATCGTCCATGTAGTGTAGACACATGAGGTCTTGATATTTGTTTTTAATGGGCTGTATAGCTCTGTCCACATATAGTTGGCACATTGTAGGGCTATTTGCCATTCCCTGCGGCAATACTTTCCATTGATATCTTTTATCAGGGCCATTATTATTGATAGAAGGAATTGAAAAAGCAAACCTGGGGGCATCCAGAGGATGTAGGGGAATGGAAAAGAAACAGTCCTTTATATCAAGAGTTATAAGGTAATAGTTTTTTGGAATAGCTACAGGATTAGGAAGTCCAGGTTGGGTAGGTCCCATAATTTGCATTGTTTTATTAATTTGTCTGAGGTCTGAGGTCTTGTAATAGTCTCCATTTTCCCGATTTTTTCTTAATTACAAATATGGGAGAATTCCAGGGAGAGGTGGAAGGCTCTATGTGTCCTGCTTCTAATTGTTCTTTAATTAATTGATGGGCCTCTTGCAATTTTTCTTTGGATAGGGGCCACTGAGGGACCCAAACTGGCTTATTAGAGAGCCATGTTATTTTTAAAATTGTTTTCTCAGTGGCCCCTAGAAAAAATGTCCTTTGCCTTTTTTATTGTGATTAGGATTTTTATTCTTAACACCTGCAGGCTTGGTTGCTAGGTGTAGCCCCATTTGATGTAAGATATCTCTTCCCCATAGGGTAACTGGCAAGCTGTTTAAAACATAAGGTTGGAATGTTTCTGTATGGCCTTCATTGTCTTGCCAATTTAAGATTACAGCACTTTGTGCTGGGGTATTACTATATCCCAAGCCTCTTAAACTGGTTGAGGCTTTCTGTAGAGGCCAGTGCTTAGGCCATTGTTGTAGATTTATGATGGAAGAGTAAGCTCCTGTATCAATCAGCCCCTCCATCTCTATACCTTGAATTTTTAATTTGCACATCGGCCTCCGTGAACAATCCTGAACCCAGAAAGCCATAGGTTCTGAACCAGTGGAACCAAATGCTCTGCTATTTCTATTTTGTGGCATGCTTTTAAAAGAACTATGGAGACTGGGAATGAGGAGCAGCTGTGCGATTCTGTCTCCTTGATTTATGGAGATGATGCCCCTGTGTGTACTTAGCATTATTTTAATCGCTCCATTATAATCTGAATCAATAACCCCTGGTATAACATTAAAGCCTAATAAACTCTTGGAACTACGCCCAAGGATTAGTCCCACAGTTCCTGAAGGGAGAGGTCCCCTGATTCCCGTAGGAATCAGTTGAACCCCCATTTCAGGTGTCAGGACCATCCGGGCAGTAGAACAGAGATCTAATCCTGCACTTCCTCTTGTCCCTCTGATAAGGGAGTTAATGGGTAGGAGGGATTGTGACGAGGAATCATTTGGATCTGAGGGCATTCCTCCTCTAGTGCGCATTCCTCCTCTAGTGCCTCGTACATTTGTGGGCCCCGGGGCATTGGGCCCCGTGCCCCGTTTTTTGAAATCCTTGATAAATCATTTCCATATATATCATATCTGGAATGGCATTGATTGGCCCAATGTATACCCTTTTTGCACCTGGGGCATTGGCCTGGAGCGCGGTATGAATTTGATCTTATTACCCTTGGGGGATATTGCTTAGCATATCTTGGTTGATTATAATACTTTTGTCTGGAATATCCTGTTCTAGGTTGAATCCTTTGGGAATTTTTTTTTTTTTTTTTTTGGTACTGGGGATTGAACTCAGGGGCACTCGACCACTGGGCCACATCCCCAGCCCTTTTTGTTTCGTATTTTATTAGAGACAGGGTCTCACTGAGTTAATAAGTGCCTCACCATTGCTGAGGCTGGCTTTGAACTCGCGATCCTCCTGCCTCAGCCTCCCAAAGTGCTATGATTACAGGCATGCGCCACCGCGCCCGGCTCCTTTGGGAATTTTGAGGGGAGGAATTTTTCATCACTGCAGCAATTACGTTTCCTGTGATAACAGCCTCGTTAATGTCTTTGCACAGTCTGATATAAATTGATATGTCTTTTTTACTTCTCCACGGCCTTATTGCATCCTGGCAATATTTATTAGCATTCTCGTACGCTAATTGGATAACTAGAGGCATAGCTTGCTCGACTTCGCCAAAAACTCTAGATGTTGTTTTTAAGAGTCTATCTACAAAATCAGCGTAAGGTTCGTTAGGCCCTTGTATAACTTTTGATAGGCTGCCTTGCAGATCCCCTGTGCCTGATATTGTCTTCCAGGCTTTCACAGCTGCAGTGTGTATCTGGGCATACACACCGGGAACGTATTGTAGCTGATTTTGTAGTTGGGCGAACTTACCTTCCCCTGTGAGCATATCTATATTGTGTTGAGGGAAACCTGCTGCAGCATTTCTCTTTGCTATTTCTGAACAAAGTTCCTGGAATTGAGTTTTCCAGATTAGGTATTGTCCCCCACTTAGTACCGCTCTGCATAGACTTTTCCAATCGGAGGGGGCTAAGATTAGGGTGTTAAGTGACTCTATCATACTTAATGTGAACGGAGCTTGAGGCCCATAGGTCATTACCGCCTCTTTAAAATTCTTTATTGTTTTAAAGTCTAGGGACTCGTGATACCTTTGTCCCTCTTCATTTTGAAATACTTTCAGTTCTAGGTGCTCCTGCGGTCTATGTTGTTCGAGAGCATATAAGCGCTTAGAAAGGCCACCAATTTCTACCTCAAGGGCATGTACATTCTGATCAATACTCCTTATTGTTTCTGTTAGGTATTCTATCCATGAAGGAGCAGAGGGCACTAGTGGTTCCTCTATTTGATGGTCTTTTCTCTTTTTTAATTTCTTTTTGTTCTTTTTATTGGAGACTGTGCTCCCTGAATCGCTTTTTGATTCCTCCTCACTACTAGCTTCATAATTCCTAACCGGCTCAGTGGAGGAGGCCGTACTCTCATGGTTTGGCTCCTTGTTACTATTATCACTTTCACTAGTATCCTGAGTTTCAGCTTCTAAGGAGAGTACATACTCCTCAGCTAATTTTATTAAGCTTCTGATGGCTTTTGCAGTTCTTACTTTTGAATTTACATTACTACTCTCCTTGCTGGTCTCAACTGAGTCAGAGGATATGCTTTCTTGTTCACTTTTCTCACTATCCTCTGAGTTCTCAATATCAAAAATTTCATTCGTGGCTTTTATAAACCAACTTTTTGTTATATTTGCTCCCATATTTTTAATTTTTTTTTTCTTACCTTGCCGCCGAATTCCCCGTACAGGCCACCACTTGTTGCTGCCTGAAGCGGAAACCACTTGGAGCAACGAACGCCGCAGGAAAATTCGGAGGCAGGATGAAAATGAAAAAAGGTCTTTTATTCTTCTTCTCTCTCCGGCTCCAGCAATCACTCCAAACGCTCTAACTCCAACCACCACCTTCTTCTTCTTCCCTCACACTCTAACCAACCTCACACGGTTATATACATATCGCTTTAACAAGGACACGTGCTTACAGCTCGAGCTTACAGGTGCGTCACGCAGTGTTCACGGGCATACAAAGATTCTTTGAATAATGTATTACTATCAGGTGGAAACTAGAGCATCTTTTATGGCTCTCAGCTAACCGCAATCTTTAGCTATCTCCTTGATTAGGGCTCCTTCACCCAAGTCACCCTGCTGGTGGCAAAATTCAAATCCAGGCACCTGGCCCTATACTGATGCCCCAAACAACTCCTGTTCTTTTACCTTAAGTGAAATAACAATGGGGCTATAAATCCAACAGGGCAATAGCATTTACAAAGCCCTTTCTGTGTGCCAGGGTTTGGTATCAGAAAGGAATGCTTCTGGCAATGGCTCACCTGACCCAATGAGTAAGGAAGGTTGTCTCTTTTCTGATCTAGTGAGTGCAGAGGTCAGGGGCTGCAGGCCTGGCACAGAGGCTCACCACAAGGAGCGACCTCTCTGCATCTGGCTTCTCAGTCACAAGGTGGCTGCTGCAGCTCCAGACAGCAGCGCGTAGGGCGGCTCTCAGGGTAGCTGTGACGGCTCCCGTGTGGGTGAGGCCGCGGGTGCCCTCGGCTCTGCCCGTTTCCACTCGTGGGCATCCTTAGGGAGCCACGCTTGGCGACTGCACAGGTCTGGAGGGGCCGAGGGACACTGCTCCCCAGAACGCACCTCAGCATACCCCGTCACGTCACCCCCAGTCCTGCAGGGCCGCGGCAGCCCCAGGTGCAGCAGTCACTGATCTAGAAACCAAGGTGACAGCTGCCCCTTTCCCCAGGCCAGGGGGTCCAGGGATGCAGGACTCTGGGCTGATCTAGAAGGTTCTAGGTGGAGCTGGGTAGAGGGTCACTGGGGAGATGTGCTCTGACCCACCCCCTGGCCGTGTCCTCCTGCTCTGAGCCAGGGACCTCTGTGACTGCGAGATTTCTAGGACTCGTCTCCGGCTGTCTCAACTGTCACCCTCCAGGTGGCTTTCACTAGTCCCAAGTGTACTCTAGGCATATGGTGCCCCTATCAGCATGCCACGTCCCTGCCAGATGTCACTTTGGGCCACACACTGGAAGTCATTTACATCTAATGTAGTTGAACAAGCAAATAAGCATCAATCCAGTCCCTTTTTGCCCCTACGTTAGGTTAGAGTCCCCCAAGAAACCCACGTGGATGGGTGGGGACACCTATCATAGGATCCACTACTACTTGTAATAGTGGCCTTTAGCTGTTTTCTTGCTAACTCACAACACCTGCCAGTTCCTGGAAAGACGGAGAGGAGGTGGGAGGAGACCTGAGTGTCACCTCTAGGAGGCACAGGGCTGGGTTGGGGGACAGACCCAGGAGGGCTGCAGCCGGGGCTCCCTCACACGGAAGCCAGAGGTGGCTGGCCCTGTCACCACAGCCACCTCCTCGTGGTGGCACTGAGCAGCTTCTGCAGGATGGAGCTGAGGGAGCTTGCTGTGGAGACAGACAGAGCCACAGCACGACAGGGGGCACGTGGGACCCCAGGCAGTCCCTCCCAGCTCCGTGCCCAGCTAGCTCACACCACGGGACGGGGCAGGAGCTCCGTGTGTTTGGGAAGATCTCCCTCCTGGAAGAGGCCGCAGCAGAGGGAGCGATGGTTTCTCGTACCCTGGGAGAGGGGCGGGCACCGGGCCATGTCCTGGGCAATCTGTGAAGGCAGGTGCCCTCCCCCGCTTTACAGGTGGGATGTCGGAGGCATGCAGGGTTGGGTGGCTTGTCCTTGGGCACAGTGAGTGTGGCCACGAGGTCATGGCCTGCGCAGTCTGGCCGGATAGCTGCAGATACAGGTGGGGGAGACGCCTCACCAGAGGGCAGGCTCCTGGGCGGCGTGCCAAGGCGAGTGAGGAGTCCCCTCAATGGCGAGGGGGAGGGCTGGCCTTCCAGGCGGGGTCACAGCAGTCACCGCAGCTTGCAGCAGCAGGGTCCTTAGCGAGGTGGCTGTGCTGCCTGTGGACCTGGCGCTCATGGGAAGGAAATGGACAGCTGCTAGCCCACTGCGGTCACTCCACGAGGCGCAGGCCACACCATGAGCTGCAGGTCACACCTCGAGCTGCAGGTCACACCTCGAGCTGCAGGCCACACTACGAGGTGCAGGTCACACCACGAAGTGCAGGTCACACCTCGAGCTGCAGGCTACACCACGAGCTGCAGGCCACACCTCAAGCTGCAGGCCACACCACGAGCTACAGGCCACACCTCGAGCTGCAGGCCACACCACGAGGTGCAGGCCACACCACGAGCAGCGGGTCACACCATGAGCTGCAGGTCACACCAGGAGGTGCAGGCCACACCTCTAGCTGCATGCCACACCACGAGCTGCAGGTCACACCAGGAGGCGCAGGCCACACCACGAGCTTCAGGCCACACCATGAGCTGCGGGTCACACCTCGAGCTGCAGGTCACACCATGAGCTGCAGGCCACACCACGAGCTGCAGGTCACACCAGGAGGCGCAGGCCACACCACGAGCTGCAGGCCACACCACGAGCTGCGGGTCACACCACGAGCTGCAGGCCACACCACGAGCTGCGGGCCACACCACGAGCTGCAGGCCACACCATGAGCTGCGGGTCACACCTTGAGCTGCAGGTCACACCATGAGCTGCAGGCCACACCACGAGCTGCAGGTCACACCAGGAGGCGCAGGCCACACCACGAGCTGCAGGCCACACCACGAGCTGCGGGTCACACCACGAGCTGCAGGCCACACCACGAGCTGCGGGCCACACCACGAGGTGCAGGCCACACCACGAGCTGCAGGCCACACCACGAGGTGCAGGCCACACCACGAGGTGCAGGCCACACCACGAGGTGCAGGTCACACCACGAGCTGCGGGCCACACCACGAGCTGCAGGTCACACCACGAGCTGCGGGCCACACCACGAGCTGCAGGTCACACCAGGAGCTGCAGGCCACACCATGAGCTGCAGGCCACACAACGAGGTGCAGGCCACACCACGAGCTGCAGGCCACACCACGAGCTGCAGGCTGGGCCCGCGTCCTTCCTCTCTCCTGACCTTTGGTGCATGAATGAGAGGTGAGAAGAAGGAATTTCTTCTAGCCAGTTATCCTGAAAGTAAACAACTCCAGGTCAGAGGAGCAAGGTCTGCTGGGTTAACCGTTAACCCGTCTCTGCTGAGCACGTCAGCTGGCGTCACGCTGGGTCCTGACTCTGGCTTGGCACAGACACAGCCCACCATCATGACCCTCCATCGCCAAAGCTGCATAGACAGGGCCTAACAGTGCCTGTCTCTTTCCCACACCCTCGCCTCCCTCAATCCGCTTCGTCTTTGTAGACGACCTGTCTCTCCTGGTTATTGGAAACTGGCTGCGATTCAGGCTGAGTCAGAAATCTTCACCAAACTCTTATTATGCCCATGAATATGGAGAGGAGTGGAGTCAGTCCTTCCTGGTTAATGAGTTCGTGTTGAGAGCTGTGGTCTGAGCACTTGCTGGGTCCTAGGTACAACAAACCAAGCGTGGCCTTTGACCTCAGGGGCTTGGAGTCCGCAGGGAAAGGCGAACTTCATCAGATACGTGGGCCCATGGCCCCCTCCACGGTGCGGCGAGAGGGCGTCCCGAGGGCCCGCGGGCTCCCGGAGGGGACTGCAGCCTTCCTGGGAGGCAGAGGAGCGGGCAGTGTGGCCGGGGCATGGGGCGGTGGTTCCGCGAGGAAGAGGCCCCGCCTGGAGCCCCCGGGTGGGGCGCGGTGGGACGGCAGCTGGAGTGGCGGCTGGCCCTGCGGCCTGACCGTTTGCTCCTCCACGGCGTGGAGGGCTGGGGAGGGAGGCAGAGCAGCAGCCCTCTGCCTGGCACATGGCCCAGCTGGCAGACGCCAGAGGGGCCTTGGGAGGCCACTGTCCTGGTGCAAGTGAGGACAGGTGGCTCAGACCAGAGGGGCCTTGGGAGGCCACTGTCCTGGTGCAAGTGAGGACAGGTGGCTCAGACCAGAGGGGCCCTCTGGGGTGCACAGATGTGGCCCCTGGGAAGAGGCAAAGTGGCCCCAACCTGCCACGGGACAGAATGCGGGGGAGGCTGGTGATGAGGGGTGCCGGGCTGCTCCTCGTGAGTCTGTGTGCGCCTGCTGGGCTGGAGGGCCTTGGCCTCTGGGAAGAGCTGTGGCATGGACATCAGGCCACACAGCCTAGAGGGCAGACACCACGTGACAAGGGAGGACAGAGAGTGGACGGAGGGAGCATTCGATACCCGCAGACAAGGCCAAGTGTGGCCAGGAGCCCAGGCATGAAGGGGGCTGGGGGTGCATTGCCAAGGGGGCCAAGCAGGCAGTGGTCAGTACCAGGAGGACAGAAGGACGTGGGAGCTCAGGGTCTGGTGGTCACTGCTCACCTGCTGTGGCATGGGGCTGGTAGAGCCGGTGGGGAGCGAGGAGTGAGGGTGCAGAAGCAGAGGAATGTGGGGCCCGAGGGCGGTGGCAGCAGGGGCGTGGGACAGCACTGGCAGGAGGATGGTGTGGACGGCAGCCGTCCATCAGTACCAGGGTTAGACAGATAGGAACGGGCCATGACGTGGTGGCACCTGTTGCAGGGACACTGGACTGGGGGCCGCAGGTGGGGAAAGTTCTTCCCAGAAAAGGGAGCAGCGTGTAGAAGAGTCTGGAGCCCGATATCCCACATTCTCTATCTCCAGTGGGCCCCCCCAAACCTCGCTATCCTAGGTGCTGCAGGTCCAATGTGTGTGGGGAGAGGACGGGAGGGGCTTGGTGGCTCGTGGGCCCCTTGCAGGGTGGGGCTGCGGTGGCAGATGTGCCCCGTGGGAACCAGAAGTCCCTGCAGGACGCGGGCGGGCACAGGGTGGGACCTGGAGGGGGAGACGAGGTCGCGCAAGCCTGACTGTTCCCGTTTTCTTTTTCTTTTGCAGTCAGCTTTGACCACTTTCAGATTCTGCGGGCCATTGGTAAAGGGAGTTTTGGAAAGGTAAGATCACGGCGGCGCATTTCCAACAACGCCCCCGCCAGTGCGGCAGCCAGAGCCCGGGCTTGAGCGCGCGTGGGTCCCGTGGGTCCTCCTCGAGTTGGCCTGGGCACTGGGAATTTCCTGTTGACAGAGAGGTTTCAATTGGACAAGTTTGAAATGTGGAAGGAAGTCTGAACGGTTTCCTTTGAAAATCAAGGTCCCCCTGCAGCCCTGCGTTAGTTGATTACAGAGAGGTAATCACTTCAAGATAGCTATTTCCACGTCCTCCGCAGAACCTGAGTGGGGAAAGGGGAAAGTTCCACAGACTCATCACAAAAGCAGCTCTTTCCAGCTGCATTTGTTGTTTGGGAAGTTTGTGTTTGTGACCCTTGCCTTCTTGCATGGACGGCTAGGATAGTTACGAGGAGGCAGGGGCTTGGACAAAACGGATGTCCCTCAAGCAAGTCCTGGCCTGTCCCACTCACTCAGCCACTTCCTTGGGCCACGGTTGCTTCAAGCCCTACTGAGGCCAGGTGTCCTCTTACATTAAGTGACTGTTAGTATTCCCATTTTACAGATGGGAGAACTTAAATGCAAGAAGGGCCACTTACCCAGGGCCGCACAGGCAGCAAGTGTCAAAGCTGGGATTTGAACCTGGGTCATTCTGAGGACCAAGGACCTGCTATGTCAGTAACCCCATGCCTTGGCCGGTTGGTCAGCCATTCAAAATGCAGAGAGTTCAGCTGGGACGTTGGATAGACTCAGCCATCATTCCCTTGTCTGGCAACGCAATCCAGGACTAGTCAGCCACAGAGCGCACACCTGGTGCCGGCACTGTTCCAGACTCTGGTGCAATCAGTGCTCACCAAGCAGGCCCAAGCAACACTCTGAAAATAATGTGTTCAGGAGTCACTCGCTTAGCAGAACGTTCCAGAGTCGAGCCAAGTTCTGAGACTTCAAACTATCTTCCTGTATCACATGGTCCAGACTTAACCACGGGCACAGTGTGGTAATGAGGCTTCCTGCCTTGCCAGGATCCCTTTTCTGAGTCCTCAATGCACACATTACAAACATTGGCCAAGCTGGGCGTGGTGGCGCACGCCTGTAATCCCAGCACTCGGGAGGCTGAGGCAGGAGGATCGCAACCTCAAGGCCAGCCTTAGCAACTTAGGGAGGGCCTGAATAAAATGAATAAATAAATAAATAATGCTGGCTGTTTGTATCGCCAAGTGAGATGCGGCACTTGCTAACTCAACAGGCAGCCGCTGGGCTGCTGACCGGGCCCTGAGCTGCACTAGACCCCGCCGTCCTCACAACAGAGGGCATCTTGAGGGCAGGAGTCTTGTTCAGAGAGCAGCGTGTCGCAGGTCAGTGACAATGCGGTGTGCGATGGGTGATCTATGTGTCCCCTCGTCTGGCTGAGACAGGCGTCAGTCCGACACTGGTCTGTATGGCCCTGTGACGGTCCTTTTCTAAAGGTGTGGATGGCATTTACATAAGGAGACTTTTGAGTGAAGCAAACGGCCATCCCCGTGGTGGGGGTGGGCTTCATCCGACCAGTCGAGACCCCAGAAGACCGAGCTCTGTGAGGTGGGAGCTGTTCTGCTTCCTGTGGCCTCGCACTGGCCATCATCTCCCCTTGTGTCCAGCCCGCCGGTTGCCCTGCCAAAGTCAAGTCACGCTTGCTAGCCACTACGATGGCAGGAGCCAGTTCCTTAGACTAAGTCTGTCTGTGTCCACCACTCACACACCCTGCGGGTTCTTCTCTGAAGACCCCCATAGGCCTGGTGAAGGCAGGAGAGCAAGAGCACCCACAGGCTCTGGCCAGGTGGCGAGGGAGGGCCGGGGGGTGCCACAGGAGTGGAGACAAGAGGCCGTGGCTTGGGGCACTCTGAGCAGTCTTGGGGCGCTGTCTGACCCCCTCTGCTGGAGGCTCTTTGAACCCAGCCAGAGCCCCTGGAAATGGCGCCTTAGACAGAAAACGTGCCACTTGGGGAGCGCTGGAGAACCCCAGTGAGCCTGCTTTGCTGTGGAGCCCACCCAGCCCCCCGCCCCCGCTTCCTCCTGCTCACCAGGTCTGAAGAAGGGTGACCAGTCCTGCAGGCCACCACAGGGAAGGAGCCGTGGAGGTTCCCACGAGAGGAGCCGCAGTGGCCCCGCAGACAGACCCTTGGCCTCTGCTGCCTCCCCGTCACCCACTCTGAGCCTGCTGTCCTGGCCTGGCCCTGGCCCTGGCCCTCAGCACGCCCTGCCTCCCCCTGGCTGGAACGAGGACCTGGCCTCGGGGTCCCCCGCTTCCTCTCTTGCCTGCACTTCCTATGTCTAAGGATGTGGCAGGGAAGGCCAGGAGGAGAACTTCAGGTGTCCGGGGCCCGCGTGCTGCCTGCCACCCCTGCAGGTGGCCTGGGTACACCCACAGCTTTCCCTCTGAACTTCCTCTTCTGAAGTTGCTCCTTGTGCCCTGACCCCCAGCCCATGCTGGCCTCTCGCTCCATTAAGGCCCTTCCAGAAAATGAATGGCTCGCCCTCTGGACACTCACTCCAGCCTCCACAGTCAGGGGCCGGGTGCCAGCGACAAGTTCTCTGTCCCTGCCACCAGCCTTTCCCCACCCCTGCGGGCTGGCCGCGCACCAGAGGTGGCTGATGAGTCAGTGTTTACGAGGAGCCACTCACCCTTACCCAGCACTCTGGGAAGCAAGGATTCCCCTTGGAGTGGCCACCAGCACTGCGCGGTCCACTCAGCAAGGTCAAGTACGTCAAGACTCAGGCAAAAGGGGTGCGGGGGTTGTGGGAGCATGGGTGGAGCCCAGCTTTAACCATTGCTTTGCCTGTGCAGTGGGCACCTCGGTGTCCTCCACTGAGGGCTGTGCGAGATGTCAATGAGGTGGCCCAGGAGAGTCGGGACCCGCTCTCCCAGCCCACGGTCAGCCCCTACTCTGCCATTCCTGAAGTGCTCCCTGGGGTCAGGGAGCGGGAAAGCGGGGACATTGGCTGCCTGTGCTTTTCTGAAGTGTGTGGCATGAGAGTCCTTGCTCGGACAGGAATTTTTAGTACCTAGATATGGCACTGGGACAGGAAGTGCTGTTGTGTACGTTTAAGTCCCCAAAACATCTCACCATGCTTGACCGTCTGTCACAGCTGATAAGTGGTGAGGCAAGACAAGGTCCAGCAAGGCTCACAGTCTCTGATGACATCTAGTTTTGGAAATCGAAAAGCTCTGGGCTTAACAGTACTCTTGCCACTGCCTTTTTTCTAAGACTGTGTCTTAACCTGTTATTGGAAGTTTGTATAGAGCTGATTTAAAAAAAAAAAAAAACAGTCAAAATCAAAACAAGTTCATTTATTTATTCTCTCATTTACTCAGTTACTCATCCACCCACCCATTCACCCATTCATTCACCTATTCTTATCATGATATGCTGCAGGACTTTCCCTAGTGTTAACTTTTTTACTGTGTAAAATTGCTAAGAAACTTTGTGTAGAAGGCTTTTTGTGAACATTTGATTTTTTTCTCTAAGGTAAATATCTAGGATTGGAATTTCTGGATCATAGAGTAAGTATGTCTTTAGTTTTATACCAAACTACCAAAATTTTTTCCAATATGGTTGAGCCACTTTTTTCTCCCACGAAACGTTTCCTTTGTTTCACATCTTGGCCAACATTTCCAATTTGAGCTCTTCCAATGCCATCTTGTGGTAACACACTGTGGCTTGGACTTGGATGACTGATGATGATGAGCATCGTTTCATGTGCTTAGTTAAGACCAGTTATACATCTTTTCTGAAGAATCTGTTCCAAACATTTTGCCACTTTTTAAAATGGGTGGTTTGTCTTTTTATTACTGAATTGTGGGATATGTATTCAGCTGCTAGTCCTTTGTCAGATATGAAACTATTTTCAAAAGACTGGTTTGCCGTATACCTCCTATGGTGTGCTTTGATGCATGGAAGTTCTGAAGTTTGGTGAGGTTTAATTTCTTGAGTGCTTTTTCCTTTTAAAGTCATTGCTTTATGTAACCTGCATAAGAAAACTTGGCTCAAGAAAGAGTACTCAAGCCATGAAGTTTTTCAAGTTTATTTTCTAAAAGGTTTATGGCTTTAGTTTATATGGTTTAGTTTTATGATCACCATGAATTATTACTTTTTTTGCTATGGTATAAGGTAGGGTCAAGGTTCATTTTTTTTCCTACTTAGATATCTATTTGTTGAAAATACTTTTCTTTGTTCATTGGATTGTTTTGGCGTCTGTTTGAAAAACCAGATGAAAGGGGAAACTCTTCTTCCAGACTCTGTTCTGTTCTTGTGACCCTCTTCTCAAAGCCTGTGCAACTACAAGACCATCTTAGTTACTATAGATTTCTGTTAAGTAGTCAAATCAGGTCATGTAAATCCTCCAAATTTATTTTTTTCCATATTGTTTGGGGTATTTTAGGTCTTCAGATTTTCATAGAAAATTTGGACTTGCTTGTCAATTTCTACAAAAAACTGGTGAGATTATAGTTGGGGTTACATTGAATTTGTATACAAATTTAGAAATAATTGATCATAGTGGTAAGTCCTGTAATTGATGAACATGGTATGTCTCTTTGTTTCTATTTATTTCTAATTTTATTAAATATTTAAAATTTTATTTTAGTAATGTTTTCTCATTTTTAGGAAGCAGGTTTATACTTTTTTGCATTAAAATTTTTCTAAGTGGTTCATGAGTTTTTTGTTTTTGTTTTTGACCCTATTGTACAGGAATTGTTAGAAATTTAACTTTTCATTGTTTCCCACCACTTACAAAAATGCCATTGATTTTTTAAATTCTTGACCTGTATCCTGAAGTATTGCTGATTAATTGGTTGTGATAGTTGTTTTGTAGTTTCCTGGACACTTTTTATGTCAACAATCATGCTATCTGCTAGTAGAAGTAGTTTCACCTAGCTCCCCTCCTCTGTGCTTTTAAAATATTTTCATTATTGCAATGGCCAAAACCGCCAGTATGGTGTTGAAAGGTCATGAGTGTGAGCATGTTTGTTCTTAATTTTAGTAGAAAAACACATTCACTATTTCACTATTAAGGATGAAGTTATCTCTAGGTTTTTGAAGATGCCATCTATCAGATGGGGTTCCTCCTTCCTGGTTCTAGTTTGCTAGAAGTTTTTATAATGTCTGGTTGTTGAATTTTATCAAATGCTTTTTCTACATTTATGGAAATGATCGTATTGTTGTTTTCTTAGTCTGTTACTATGATGGATTATATTGTTTGATTTTCAAAGTGTAAACCAATCTTGCATAATTCAGATTAATATCGCTTGGATTTGATATTTTATCCTTTTTATATCTTGTTGATTTGGATTGCTTGTATCTTACTAGAGAATTTTGCATTTATTTTCATAAGGATTATTAGTCTATTATTTCTTTATTTTTGTAATATCTTTGTCAAATTTGGTTTTAGGATTGTACTAGTCTCATAAAATGAATTGAGACATTTTTCTTTTATATTTTCTGAAAGAGTCTATAAGGTTAATGCTACTTCTTTAAATGTTTGATAGGATTTAGAAATGAAAACATCTGGATATTTAATTATCTGTTAAGGTTTTGACTACAAAATCAACTTTATAAATATATGTGTACTCAGATGTTCTGTTATTTTTTATTTATGTGAATTTTGATAAATTGTTGTTTTCAAGGAATTTATACATTTTTTCTACATTGACAAATTTTTGGAATACAATAATTCATAATAATCTTGATTTAAAAATATCCAATTAATCCCTTTAATTTTGTGACATCTGTATTTGTAATGTCTCATTTATTTCTGATATTACCAATTTATCTTCTTTCTCTGATTTTCTTGATCAGTTAGCATTACAAGGTGAAAATTTTTCAAAGTTATCATTGACTTTAGACACATCTTTTGTATAACGTAAATATTTTAAGCTATAAATTTGCCTCTAAGTACTGCTTTAGCTACAGCCCACAAAAACCAAAACATTGCATTTTGGTTATTTTTCAGTTCTTAGTATTTTCTAGTTCATCTTGTGATTTCTTCTTTGACCCATGATTATTTAGGTATATGTTGTTCAATTTCTAAATCTTTGTTTTTTTTCCTAAACTTCTTATTGTGATTGATTCTAACTTGTTTTGTTTATTTTTTTTAAATTTTTAGTTGTAGAGGGACATAATACCTTTATTTTATTATTTATTTTTACATGGTGTTGAGGATTGAAACCAGTGCCTCACACAAGCTAGGCAAGTGCTCTACCACAGAGCTACAACCCCAGCCCTTAACTTGTTTTATTTTATTGTGTTCTAAGAACATACTATATAACTTTATTTCATTTACATTAATTGAGACTCATTTTATGTACAGTTTATGATCTATCTTAGTGAAAACACTATGGCCACTTGATAAAATGTGTATTTCTAAGTGGTTCTATGTGTGATTCAATAAATACCTATTAAGCCAAGGTGCTCAATAATGTTATTCACATTTTCTATGTCCTTGCTGGGACAAAGAATAAGTAATCAATTTTGTAGTCAAACACCTTATCAGAAAGATAACTCTACCCAGATGATTTTGGGGATCTAGTTGTTTTATCAGTTTCTGAGACAGTTGTGTGCAATCTCCAGTTATGACAGCAGAGTTGTTTCTTCTTGCTTTAGGTCTGTCAAAATTTGCTTCCTTACTTTGAGATGTAAAATAGTGTTAATGCATACACATTGATGATTGTGATGTCCTCCTGATGGACTGGTCCTATTATCACTATGAAATACCTTTTCCCTTATCTGCTTACACTCTTTATTTTGAAGCTTGTTTGTTCTACGGTTAATATTGCCATTCTAACCTACTTATACTTGCTGTTTACATGTAATGTGTTTTGCATTTATTTTCACTTTGTTCTATATATTTAACATAAATATTTTGAAGACAATATGTAGTTAGGTCTTTCTTTTAAAAAGTTTCATTCTGAAAAGCTCTGTCTTTTAATTAGATTGTTTAGTTAATTCACAGTTAGTGTTATGATTAGTGTGGTTTACTTTAGGTTTATCATAGTTTTATTTATTTTCTTGTTACCCTTCTATTTTTGTCCTCCTTTTCCTTTACGTGTGTGTGTGTGTGTGTGTGTGTGTGTGAGAGAGAGAGAGAGAGAGAGAGAGAGAGAGAGAGAGGTTTGATTTAATTGAATATTTGGAGCCCCTTTCAATTTTTCTATTAATTTTATGACTATTCTTCTTCATATTGTATTTTTGAACTACTGCTCTAGAAATTACTGCAGGAGCCCTGTTTGGGGATTGGCTTGAATTGCAGTTGACTATGAGCCGTGGAGATTTGGCCATTGTCGCCACCCGTAGTCTCACGGGATTTTGTTGCGGGATCTCGAGTGACTTGGCCGAAATTGCTGATCGGGTCAGCGCCATTTTAGTGGTGTGTTTGGCGTGAGTTAGTTGTTAGAACCAGAGAGAAAAGTTATCAGAATAAAAAGCTGTTTGTCTCCAGTTTGCTTCTGAAGTTCTTCCCGCGGCTCCGGTGCTCCGAGCGCTTCAGGCGGCAACAAATTACAACATGCATCCCCAGTTTATTCCACAGTCTGCTAAAGTTACACTTTACATAAAATGTAGAAATCTTACAACTGTAGAGGCTCATTACCACCCTGTCAGCTCCTATACTATGGTTTTCAAAAGTATTATTCTTACTTTTAAAATATCCAATAGAATTCTATAGTGTATTGCTTTAAAATGGGTATCTATAACTATAGCCAGATAATACAAATGCTCTTATATATATAAGTGAGAAAGAAAGCAGTCCTTGAGGTTTAAGCATTTCTTTTGTGGAGGTTGAATTTCCACCTGGTATCATTTCCATTCAGCCTGAAGAATTTCCTGTAGTTTATTATGCAGTACAGCGCTGCTATTAATTCATTTTCTTATTTTATCTTATCTGAAATGTATTTATTTTGCCTTCTTTCTTGAAGGATATTTGTGCTGGATATACATTTTTGAGTCAACAGGTTTTTATTTTATTTCATTTACTTTAGAGATGTTGTACCATTATTGCTATTCTTCATGATTCTCATAGGAAGCCACTGAATTCTGGATCAATATTATCTGGGATAGACTCTGCTGCTTTTGTCTCTCTCCTTTAAAAAATTCCATTACAAGTTTTTATTTTTTTTAATTAAAAAAAATTTTTTTTTTTACTTTGGAAGTTTAATTTGATGTGACTAGATGGGATTTCTTGGTTTTCTTTTTTGTTGTTGTTGTTGTTTTGTTTGTTTTTGGTACTGGGGATTGAATTCAGGGGCACTCGACCACTGGGCCACATCCCCAGCCATTTTTTGTATTTTATTTAGAGACAGGATCTCACTGAGTTGCTAAGTGCCTCACCATTGCTGAGGCTGGCTTTGAACTCGCAATCCTCCGGCCTCAGCTTCCCAAGTGCTGGGATTATAGGTGTGCGCCACCACACCCGGCTGATTTATTGGTTTTTAAAGAGAGTTTCCCCTTGCTTGGACTTCCCATGATTTCATTGATCTCAGCCATATTGACCTTTACTCATGAAGCATTTTCATTTAGCTGCTGCTATGCTCGTTATGCTAATTATAGCATCCAGGCCATTTTAAGCTACATTTCCCTTGATTGTCTTTTCTACTGAGAATGGGCCACATTTTCCTGGTTCTTTGTACATCAAATATTTGGGTGCAACCTGGACATGGTGAATGTGAAGTTGTAGAAACTTTGGATTGTATTCCTTTTAAAAATATTTTTAACAGACTGTTAAATTGGTCAGACTGACGCTGGCTGCTCTTGCCTCTTGTGTGGGCACACAACTCTCAGCCTACTTCTCTTCTCTCCTAGCTGATTTCTTTCCATCTATTTCCAAAATGTGATCTTAGGGGTCAGCAAGCAAAGGGCAGAGTTCATGTTCACGTTCAAGGCCATTCTTCTCTGGATTTCTCAGAAGAATTTTAGCCCAGAGATCTTAGGAGTTTTCCCTATAATCTCACGGACAGTGGCTGCACTTAAAAAAACAAGCAACAAAACATTTTAAAATCCTACTGGCCTTGAGATTTCATGGACTTGAGGAAACTTGAAGCATCTGCTTTAATCTCCAACAGAGTTGGTGTCACCTAGAAGCACATCAGCACTCACGGCATAGATGGTTTTGGTCCTGAACACTTACTTGTACCTCTTTATGACATTCTACCAAATCTGTTTCATGGCTTTGTGATTTTTAAATTGGCTGGAGCCTGCTGTCAGCTCTTGAAAAACTCTGGCCACCTTTTCTGCCTTCATCAGTGATGCTGGTTGGCTGTTGGCCTGGCTCTCGGAACCTAGTCTAGACATAAAATATCTTAGCCCTATGGTCACAATTGATCTTTTGAAACATCCAAGCTTTCTAGAGGGTCTGTTTTATATCACCCTTAGGTCTAGCGATATCATGACGACACGCAGACGTATGTGTAATATACACAAACGCCCAGTATTTAGGATGAGGTTGGCTTCCTTTAAAGAAACAGAAAAAAGCTTTGTTCTGATCCAGACCCCAGGTCGTTTCTGCTCTTCACAGGGGATCAGCTGAAGTCCTCATGACTATTATCAAGCTGGAGTGCAGGTGGGCCGGCGCCAGCTGAAGAAACCCATCCTCCCAAGAGCGAATGCACATTTGGGTTTTCTTTCTGCCTCTGGCCGGCCTGATAGCCGGCATTGATTAATAAGAGTTTCCAAGAAAGACGTTCCATTGTGCGCGTCGACAATGGCCCTGGCTATCAGGCACGCGCACATGTAAACTTGCAGAAATCTCACTTCACTCTGGAGACGTGAGAGGTCGCCTCCCTGCGTGGCACCAGAGGACGCAGCCTCGGGCAGGCAGCCGTGTCCAGCAAGAGTGTCCCGGAGGCTGCTGTCACCCTTCTGTGATGGCATCCTGGGGTCGTTGCTGCACAGCAGGCCGATTTCTCTATGTCCACCTGGGAATTGGGCTGATTCTGATCGCATGAGTGTGCGTAGCTGGGAAGCGGAGGAAGCTCGTGCGGTGGAGGGACAGCAGAGCCACGCTGCCCCCGGCTCCTGCCAGCTCGGACTCCCACCCCTCCTCACCATGAAGCGTCCCTTCCTTTGCGAGATCTCTGTGGGTCCAGGGGGACTCTCGGTCACCGTGGCTCCCGGCTCACCCACGTGATGGGCATGCAGTGTTGGGCGCAGCGCTGGCCTGCGGAGTGTCCGTGTGACCTACGCCCCACGGTGCACAGCCTTCCGTGGCGTCGGAGGGAAGGACATGTCCTCTGCCTCTTGTGTGTCGCACGGTAAGGAGAGAGGTCTGCGTTTGTTGGTGGCCATCTTTCTCACAGCTGGGGAGGTTGGAGGTTTGCGTACGGAAGGAAAGACAAGCAAGGACGCCGAAACAGGCGTGAGAGGCGGCGGAGGCTGCAGCCTGCAGGAGAGGCTCTGGCTGAGGGGAGGCCAGCGCGGGCCTTGCTTTCTTGAGTCTTGTGCCTTAGCACCTCCTTGGGCTCCCCGGGACAGGCCTGCTGGAGACTCGGCTCCCGCAGACGCTCCTCCTGAGCGTCCACACACACACACACACACACACACACACACACACACACGCATTCACGTGTATGTACGTGCATGTACACACAGACCCGTCAGCGTCATACTGCCACCACCAAGTCCTGAGACAGGCTCCTCACGAGGACAGAAGCCTTGTGCAGCTCACAGATTTGGAGGTTCAGGTCCAAGCGCGGGCAGCCCTGCCGTCGGGGCTCCTGGTGAGGAAGCGCCGGCAGTGGGGTGCTGCAGCTGGAGCTAGCAGGCGCGTCTCGAGCAGGAAACAGGCGGAGAGACCAGGGGCCTGCCCGCCTTCCAGGGCACTGCCCCGATGCCTGCAGGACCCATGAAGCCCCCCACCTCTTCAGGTCCCAATACCACCACCCTGGGGGCCAAACCTCTATATGAGGACCTTTGGGGGTCACCATCCATGTTCAAGCCTCAGCACACACGCACCCACCACGCAGAGTGTTCGTGCATACACACAGGCGTGTGCCATGGCGTGTGCCACCAGCCTGCTAGGCCGTGTGTGCGTGCACGCTCAAACACGTCTGGCATGTGCGTAGCCCATCGTGTACGTGATCCACGTGACACACGTGCACTGTAGAATAGAAGTGGATCTGCAGAAATGGGTGAAGAACCTGCCAGCTAGCACTCGACAGCAAGAGCTGGGTGAACGGCTGTGGCACTTGCCCAGAAGGGATCTCCCACGCCCGCTGCTAGCAAACAGGCTCCCCACGGTCCCCCTCCTCCAGCCTCTCTCTCCACCCTCTGGGGGCTCCTCCAGACCCCTTTGATGGCTGAGCCAGTGGAGGAGAGCCAGGGTGCCGTGGCTCACTGGGCGTGACCTCAGACACCCACAGGGCTGGGTTCTCGCCCAGGGAAGGCAGAGGGCACCCCCGGAGCACTCTGGGCAGCTTGCTTCAGAAGCGTCTTGCTTGATTGGCAGGTGGACCTCTGCTTAAAGGCTGCAGAGTTGAAGCGAAACAAACGCAGAGTTGGTTAAAATTCATGGATTACCCAGAGGCTGTCTGCTCGTTAAACAGCCGGAAGTGACTTGGAGTTATGTGAGAGTGGCTCTTGGTGTCCCTCAAAGGACGATGCTGCGTACGATGGAGCAAGCTGAGGGTCCCAGGCTCAGCACTGCCTTCCTGACTATCCCACCCCAGCGCATACTTCGTGGTCTCGTCCACCCCGCCAGGCTTGCACAGCTGCACGCGGATTCACAGTGAGAAAAATGCTGGATTAAGAGCAGACTCACCAACTTGGTGCCCAAGTCCCTGCAGCAAGTCCCTTCAGCAGTTAAGCAAGGACAAGGTTTCATATGCCTTTGTCTGTTTGAATGTTCAGGAAAAAAATGGCTTATCAAGGTTTTTGTTCACTGCTTAAAAATATTCCTTTAGGATCTTTTTTGTCTTTTAAGTCTCTGGGTCTCCAAGTTAATGGTGGCACTGTAGAATGCCCAGCAGGGTTAGGGTTGGCAGTAAATGCTTATGGGCACCTGCTCTGTCCTGGCATTATTCTAGGTTCCTGTGTTGGTGTGGGGAACAGGCTGACCAGGGTCCCTGAGGCCATGGAGGTAGCAGTTTGGGGACAGCCTCACCTCACTGAGAAGAGACCTCTAAGCTGAAACTGCGCTGGTAAGAAGAGAATGCCAGGTGAAGATCGGCACAGAGAATGGTGCAGAGAAAGGGCCAGCAGATGCAAAGGCCCTGAGGCAGAAGCAGAGTCAGCCTTAGGCAGGTGGTAGCAGTGCCCGGCCCTGTGTCCACCACAAGCAGGGATTCAGAATAAGTAGTTGCTCTTTTCATGAAACTGCAAGAGTTAACCAACTCACTTAACGAGCTTTGGCTCCAGAGCGCAGTCCAACTATGAGACTCTGGGCAAGCTGCCTAACTTCTTTGAGCCTCAAGTTAGCTGTTTTTATGATGTGAGAAATCATTTCCAGAATTCTTAAAGGTGATGCTTTTATGTGAATCCTTCCTTGCTCTGTGGACATCTTCACGAAGGATGGAATCCATTTCTTTAAATGAAATGTCTGTTCATTTCATACTAAGTAGGTGTGCGTGGCCTGAGGGCTGCTTTGGAGGCTCCTGGGGTGACTGTATGGGAGTCAGTGTCGCAGGAAGTGCAGGCGCACCATGGCTTCCGGGCCGGGCCAGAGCCCGTGACGTCTGACAGTGACATCTGAGTGGGTCCAGCAGGGGCTTCCCCAGGGCTTTCACACCCACAGGGCGCTCCCGGCCTCCCTCCCAGCCTCCTGGCCTCCCTCCCAGCCTCCTGGCCTCCCTCCAGGCAAAGGCGAAGCCACTGAGGTGCAGAGGTGGTGGGGCTGGTCCCAGGCCTCGTCCCACCACGTGGCATTTCCTGACATGGTGCCTCCAGGATGGCTCAGGAGAGGGCCCAGTGTGCGTGGGAGCAGAGGTGCCCACGAAGCACCCGTCGCCCCGGTGTGCGTGGGAGCAGAGGTGCCCATGAAGCACCCGTCGCCCCAGTGTGCGTGGGAGCAGAGGTGGCCCACGGAGCACCCGTCGCCCCAGTGTGCGTGGGAGCAGAGGTGGCCCACGGAGCACCCGTCGCCCCAGCGTGCGTGGGAGCAGAGGTGCCCACGGAGCACCCGTCGCCCCAGCGTGCGTGGGAGCAGAGGTGCCCACGGAGCACCCGTCGCCCCAGCGTGCGTGGGAGCAGAGGTGGCCCACGGAGCACCCGTCGCCCCAGTGTGCGTGGGAGCAGAGGTGGCCCGTGCCCACGGAGCACCCGTCGCCCCAGTGTGCGTGGGAGCAGAGGTGCCCATGAAGCACCCGTCGCCCCAGTGTGCGTGGGAGCAGAGGTGGCCCGTGCCCACGGAGCACCCGTCGCCCCAGTGTGCGTGGGAGCAGAGGTGGCCCGTGCCCACGGAGCACCCGTCGCCCCAGCGTGCGTGGAAGCAGAGGTGGCCCACGGAGCACCCGTCACCCCAGCGTGCGTGGGAGCAGAGGTGCCCATGAAGCACCCGTCACCCCTAGAATCGCCCCTGGACTCTCCTCCCGCCTGCAGAAAGAGCTCCCGCGCCCCAGACCAGGCCCGTGTGGCCGGTGGTGCGTCCCTTCTGCCCTCCGCGGCTGTCACCGGGTCCACTCTCAGACCCTCCAGCAGGGCCGTGCCCTCAGCACAGCACCCCCGGCCGCAGGTGCAGACGGGTGGCTCTGGAGGCCCGGCTGAGCGGGAGGCTCCCCCGAGGCGGGCTCCTCACGGGGTCGTCCCTCTGTGTCCATGTCCGATCTCCTCTTCTCATCAGGACACCAGTCGGAGTGAACAGGCCACCCTAGTGACCTCGTTTTGCCATACTGACCTCTTTGGAGGTCCGCCGTCCATGTGGGCACGTCCTGAGGCCCCGGGGGGGGGGGGTTGGGACTTCAGCTGTGGATTTGGGGAATAAAGTCGAGCCCATCGCACTGGCTTCCACGCTTTCGCTGGCACTGTAGTCACGCTGAGCGCTGGGGCTCGCGGTGACCCACTCATAAATGCATGGGATATAATCTGCTCCATCTCGGTCCCTGGTGCTTCCTCTTTCCCTCCCCTCACCCCTTCCCTGCTCCCCTTTATCTACTCTGATAGTCTTCATTTTATTTATTCATTCACTTTTTAAATTAGTGATTCACAGACAAACATGCAGGTGGCCTTCACTGTGATAGTCACATGGGTACACGCGTGACTCGGTGCATTTCGTTCCGCAGTTCCTCTCTGGCCCTCCCTCCTGTCTCCCCACCCACCCCTTCCTCTGCTCCATAGAGCTCCCTTCTATTTTCTCGGGACCCCCCTCCTTTTTTCCCTCTCTCTCTCGCTTCTGCATATGAGGAAAGCCGCCCAGCCCTGGCTCTCTGGGCCCGGCTCACCCACTCAGCGCGACGCTCTGGCTCCCATCCATTCACCAGCAAGTGCCATGACTCCGTTCTGACCTACGGCTGGGTGGCACTCCATTGTGCACACGTGCCACGTCTTCTTTATTCATTCGTCTCTTGGTGGCAGCTGGTTCCCTAGCCTGGCTGTTGTGACTTGGGCTGCTGTAAGCCTCGCTGTGGCCGCGTCACTATCCTAGGCCGACTTTAGTCCTTTTGGATCAATCCCGAGGAGTGGGATAGCTGGGTCCTGTGGCACCAACATGGGAAGCATGTCACTCCGGGCAGTATGTCACCTGTCCCCACGTGTCTTTGTCACCTCATCTCCTAGATGTTGTCATGCAACAGGGCCGGGAGGGCTGTTGCTCACTGCCACAGGGAGGCCTGCAGACTCCAGCAAGGCAGGCCACACCGTGGGGCCACGCTCCGCAGGAGGGACCTTTCCTGTGGTGCCACCTCCTGTGGACTGAGACGGGAAACTGATGGTCTGCAGCCAGGCTCCAAGCCGTGTGAGCTCATTGTACTGTCCTTTAGGGACTGTGGGGAACCCCAGGTGTCTGCTCCGGAGGCCCTGGAGGCCGCCAAGGCCTCTGGGAAGTGGAAGTCCCCACCCTGGTGGCTGGCTGCCGGATGTAGCAGCAGGGTCTCAGAGAAGCAGAGCAGGGTGTGAGTAGAGAGACTTAGTGAAGGGCCTGGCTGGCCAGCTGCAGTCTGCAGAGTGGACTGGTTTGCCGGGCCCAGCAGGGAGCTGCTGCTGCAGCCCAGGTCTGAGGGCCACAGGACTCCCTCCTCCTTGGGGAGGCCAGCCTTTCCTTCTCTCGGGCCTTCAGCAGATTAGACGAGGCCCACCACCCACAGGGCAGGGGGCCACCTGCTTTCCTCAAAGGGCACCCATTTAAGTGTCAATCACCTCCCCAGACTCCCTCACAGACACATCCAGAGTCACGTTTGACTACCTGTCTGGACAAGTGACCCAGCCCACTGACCTGAAATCAAGAACCACAGCGGACAGCCCTCGGCTGGGAAGGTCCTTCCTGGGCCGCTGCCTCGGGCCCGTGTGCTCTTGCCTTGGCACACTGTGGGGGAGGGTCCTGAGTGCAGTGTGGGGAGGGGCTTGAGGGGGTCCCTGGAGCCCTGCTGACAGGTGCAGGGCAGCACTGCTCTGAGCCCCGCCATGCAGACACGGAAGCCGGGAATACTACTGGCGGGAGCTGGCGCGTGCCCCGGCAGGGCCGGGTCCCTGTCCTTCCGTGGGTCACGCCTCCTCCCCACCTCCCACACGTGCCCCCGCCCGAGGCCAGCCCTCCACAACCTGCCCAGAGCACCCCCGAGGTCCCTCCACCCACGTGTCCCAGCGCCGCTCTCCCCGAGTGCTCAGATGACCGCAGGGCAGAGGCCAGCGCTGGGTGACCCTCTGTCCTCCGGAGCCCACAGGGTGACAGTCCTGAGCAGAAGGGCTGCGGAGAAAGGCAGCCAGTCAGGAGTTTCTGGGAGATTCCCTCCAAGTAGTCCTCAAGGCCGGCTGCGCGTCCGCCGTCCAGGGCTGAGAGCGCAGTCCCAGGGCCCCCGGGGTCTCGGGGTCGCAGCGAGCTGTGGGGTCGCCCCGTCAGTGCTCCGAATCCCAAGTCGGGCTGCCAAGCCCGGTGCCGGCCTCCTGGGTTCTCGGCCTCCGCCAGCCGCCTTCTCGGCCAACTGGGGTCCGTTCCCAAGTCTCTGATGCTCAGTGTGTTTGACACGTGCCTTTCTCGGGGCAGTGGAGTCCACGCTGGCCAGCGTCCACTCGTTTGTCCCGACACACTGCAGTTAGTAGCGACAGCTTCAGGCCTAATGGAGTCAGGCTAATGAGGAGTGTTCATGGGGTGGCAGCGTGGTGGCTTTGGCCACACTCCTGTCCTCGCCTCACCCACGGCCATTTCCTGCGGGGGCAGCCCTGCCGCGGCGCTCTGGCGCCCCTTGGGACCTGGTCTCTGCCTTGACGCTGAGGTTCCCGGGACCCGGGCAGAGCCAGCTGTCGGTGACAGTGTGCGCTCCCCTCTCTGTCACCTGGCCGAGGCTCCAAGGCCAAGAGCATCTCCTACTTCAGCAGCTGCCCTGGGTGGACGGTCGCCACGGGACTCGGGGCTGGGAGCACGTGAGGCCAGGGGTCCCGACATCAACCTGCCCGCCCCTGTGCCCGCTCCTGGCTGCTCCCCGCTGGGCCACACGCTTGGCCGCACCCGTGCACTCGGTCCCATAGAGACCCCGGAGGTCTCCCGCAGCCCCCTGCAGTGGGGAGAGTGAGGCCTGCGGAGAGCGTGGGCGGGGGCAGGGGGACATGTGCCGACGGCTCCTGTAACCCAGCTCTATCCCTCGCCGTCCTGGAGGCCAGAGGCCAGCGTGAAGGTGTAGGCCGTGGGGGAACCGGCCTCTCCCCTGGCTTCCCGTGGCCCTGGCAGCCAGTGTTAACCTGCCTCGTGGACGCAACGCTGCAGCCACGGCCTCCTCCCTGCGTCACGTCTCCTCGTCTCCCCCAGGGATGCCTGCACCTGGTGTAGGCCCAACCTAATCCAGTGTGACCTCATCTTTAGACCTCTCATTACCTCTGAGGAGCCCCTGTCCGGGTCCAAGTACTGCTGAGTCTGTGGGGGCTGTCACAGGACAGACCGGGTGACTTCAGCAGCAAACCTTTAGTTCTCACAGCGTGCAGTCTGGACCTGGGAGATGAGGCGGACAGCATGGGGGGGCTCTGCGAGGGCCCCTCCAGGCCACAGACCGCTGGCTTCCTGCTGTGTTCTCACAGGAAGAAGAGCTTCCCACAGAAGCTCAGTGAGCAGACTGACACCCAGACAGCATGGTGACTTGCCTGGGTCACATGGTAGAGATGGACTCTAGGCCCTGGTCAGAGTGGCCCACAGCCCGGCCTTTCTCCGTGCCTCTGTCTTCCGGACAGACACTTGTCTCCCAGGCCATAGGCTTTGGGCCCTGATCCCAGCCCTGCTGGCCAGTGAGGAAGCGAGACTGGACTGTGTGCAGCCCCACTCACGGTCAGCCAGAGCAGCAGGAGCAGGCCAGCTCCGAGCCAGGGCGAGGCTTCTCAGCTGCGTTCCTGAGAAACTGCATTCCAAGGCGCCTTCCTGGGTGCAGACCCAAGCCCTTGGTGGACCAAAGAGGGGTCCAGGCCCAGATGACTGACAGGTCCCAGCCACCCCCAGGCTCAGCGGCCAAGACCCTCGGTGGTCTCCTCCTCCTTGACTTGTAAATCCAAGCTCCCGCGCTCCCTCCCACCCGTGCCAGCTGCCTCTATTTCCCCTATGGGGGAGAGTCAGTCTTCCAAGCACCGTTGGGACCACGGACTCTTGGTCCAAAGACGGCATTCCACCTACGTCTGAAGAGTCCCCTCCAATTCTTAAGCATCCCTGAGCCGAGGTGAGGGCCGCACCGCCCTCCCTGGGAGCCTTGGTGACCACTGAGTGTCTCCGGTGTCTCCTGGACCCTGACTCTAATCGCACCTCACCCTGCAGCTTGGGGAGCCCTCTGAGCGTCTGCTGAGCGCCTCTCCTGAGATTGCCAGGGAGAAGCCAGGGGTGCAGGCAGTGAGAGTTGCTCCTGTGGCATCCCACAGCCTCTGCCTGCAGACACGGGCTGGGTCTGGACTTCCGCTCCATCGCCCAGGACGCCTTCTTCTCCCTGCGCTTTCTATTTTCCAGTTCTCTAGAAATGGGAGCTCCAGGGACCGTCAGCCTCGTGCGCCTTGTTTCATTGCCCGGAGGTTCCATGACATGTGATGGTGAACAGTGCGAGATGCAGTCGACATCCCTCGTGCCCTGTACCGCCAGCTCCCGCCTCCTTGGCCGCCTCCAGTTTCGCCCAGGGTGCGGCGTGGGTTTTGCTCACTCTGTTCAACCCAGGCTGAGGCCGAGGCTTAGGGACCAAAGCTGCAGCTGAACTTCCGGCCTTTCTCAGCTGTCCTCATCTTCCACGAACAGCCTCACAGCCCAACCTCTGAGCTAGGAGGGGCTCGCTTTCCAACAGAAGAGCAACCCAGGGTGCCAGGAGCAGGCGCGGGCTCCCTCGCCAGTGCCCTGGCCCACTCTCTCCTTGCTGGTGTCTCTCCACTTACCTTTTTCTCTAGGAGGTGGTGGGGAAAGGGCGGCTGTAGAGCCAGAGAGCCTGGGCTTGAGTGTGGAGCCTGGAGAAAGGACTGGAAGCCTTCCACGCCTCACTTTCCTTTGTCCGTGGAGATAGCAATGGCTGCTGCACTAGGTTGAATCGTGTCCCGCAAGGTCATGTCCTCCAGGAACCTTGGAATGTGGCCTTATTTGGAAGGAAGCGTGGGGATCCTGCACATCTGTGAGGGATGCAGTCTGGGATGGCAACAGACCCTATGTGTATTATTTATTCTTACACATACAGACCTATGATACAGTTTAATTTATATATTTTTTTTCTCTCTCTGAAAGTATGTTATTGTACTGTCACACCCTTCTTGTGAGGACATGATGGTGCAATGCCTGCATGATGGGATGAATTGAGGCGTTTGGCATAGGCACTGTGAGGTGGCAGTAGGCTGCCATGTAAGGGTTACCAGAACACAAGCACTGCAGCAGTGCAGCCATTGATCTGACCACCAGGAAGGATACTAAGTGACTAACAGGAAGGCAGCATATACAACATGGATACACTGGTCAAAGGGATGATGCATGTCCTGGGTGGAAATTTTCACCGCATGAGAATTCATTACACTACTTAGAATGCAACTTAGGTTTTATGAGTAATTTCTCTCTGGAACTTTCCATTTAACATTTTTAGACCACAGTTGACTGAAGGTAACTGAGTTCAAGGAAAGAGAAGTATAAGGGTATAGGCATAATTACCTAAGATGGGTCATACCAGATTAGGTGGGTCGTAAACCCACTGTGTCTGGTGTCCTTTCAAGATAAAAGTTTGGGAACAGAGGCAGACACACATGGGAGGAGCCCAGCAAAGAAGGAGGCAGAGCTTGAAGCTCGCCAGTTGCAAACCAGAGAGTGCCAGGGACTGTGGCGGGTGCTGGATGAGGCCAGGGAACCCTCCCATGAGCTGTGAGAGGGAGCACGGCCTGCCCACGCCTTGAACCTGGGCTCTGGTCTCCTAACTGGAGACCATGCGTTCCTGCCATTCAGGCTGCCTGGCTGGTGGGGGTGTTAGAGGTGAGGAAGGCAGCACCTGCTTCACCGGGCTTCCGGGAAGATCTGAGCCCACCTTCTTGGTCACGCTCTTGTCACTGCACGTCAGCCCTGCTCATGCTGCATACCGTGCTGCTCACGGGGTCTCCCTGGGCTCCGTGTCCTCCTCAACACCATCCCCCTTGTCTAGAAGACTCCCCTCGGCCCCCACCCTCTTCCCTCCTTCCACATCCGCCCTCTGCACTAATTCCCATGGGAAGCCACCTCTGCCCTTGGTTTAGGGAGTCACTCAAAGTCGGAGGCCGTGGGCCTGAGCCCGGCACACTGGGCTGTGGCTTGTTGGGCTCGGCAGGCGGACTCCTGCTCGCGGGCTGGGCCTCCTCCTGGAGAGGGAGGGAGGCTTCCTCCCTGTGGTTCTCGGGGGCGTATGGGGGTAACGGAGGTGACAGTGCCCGGCCTGCAGTGATGTGCACCACGTGGGCTGTCGTCACTGCGCAGAGCCTGGGGCCTCAGTCGGGTTTCCCAGAGGTGGCTCCAGGGAAGGACTTGAGTACAGAGAGTGGAGAGGCGAAGGGGTCCCCAGGGAGCAGGGAGGGAAGGAGGGAGGGAGCTGTGAGGGGGTCTGTCCCTGACACTCGGGGACATGCAACCAGCAGCCTCAGGCTCGTCCCACCGCCCGGCAGGGAGCTGGGGTGTGGATGCGCCCACCCGTCAGTCGCGGGTTGGACATGCAAGTCCCCCGGCCTCGCTGGACTGCCTCCCAGGCTGCAAAAGACAGTCCACGGGTAAAGAAATGCAGGCTGGCAGGGGGACGCCAGGCAGGTGTGCCCTGATGTGGGGAGGGCGGCAGGAATCACCAGCACAGGTAGGGCTGTGGGCACCGGTGTCCCTCTGGCCCCCTCCAGGGCTGTGAGCTGCTCCTCCATCTCCTGACCCCGCGGCTGCCTCGGCAGCACCTAGACGAGGGCTGGGACTTAGTGCCAGTACGGCCTAAAGGAGCGAATCTGGTCCACCTCCGCCCTTGGGGACTCGGAGGGGCTGCGGCCTAGCTGGAGCCCAGGGTGGCAGCACAGCGACTCCCCGTGTCCCTCTCCGTGGCCTGACGCTGTGGCTTTGGCTGTCGCCCAGGTGTGCATCGTGCGGAAGCGGGACACCAGGAAGATGTACGCCATGAAGTACATGAACAAGCAGCAGTGCGTCGAGCGCGACGAGGTGCGCAACGTGCTGCGCGAGCTGCAGGTCATGCAGGGGCTGGAGCACCCCTTCCTCGTCAACCTGTGGTGAGTGGTGCCCCGCCAGAGGAAGGACCTGGGAGGTGGCCTGGCCCAGACCCCCTCGAGTGTCTGTCGTCACCCTTTCTGATGACATCTCACGGGTCACTGGTCACTCGTGGTCTCTCCTGGTGAACTAGGGCTGAGCACAGGTGGAGACGAGGTCTGTCCACCCGTGGCCACGTGTGGCTAGAGACTTCCCGGTGGAGTCCGGCTTGCTGGAAAGCCACCGTAGCTCTCAGGGCAGGGAGGACCGTGGAGCCACATCCCACAGCGTGGCCACCCAGCCTGGAGGTGGTGAGCTCCAGGTCCTGAATGTGGCCCACAGGCTGGCCATGGTTCACTTTCCAGAACTCTCTATCTTGTCCCTGGCCATTATCTCCACTTTAAATTTGCAACCTAGAAACCCCACCCTGCAGGTGGGTCCCTGCCTCTGGGCCTTTGCATGTGGCGTCTCCTCCCGAACAGCCCCACCCTGCCCCAGCGGCTGGGGAGCACCCTGGGGTTTCTGCCTCGCTCAGTGCTGACCAGCACAGCCTATCGGCACATGCCCCCCTTATTGGTTTGCTGGTCTGTTCTAAGACATGCTCATCCCCGGAAGCAGCGCCGTTTCCGGTGCTCTGGCTCCAGGGGCCCACGTGGGGACCTCGGCAAAGGCTTCCGGAGCCGGATTTGGCAGAAGAACGCAGGTGGCTACTTCATGCCACAGCCCGGTTCAGCCCCTGACCTTGTGGGCAACAAGGTGACCCTGATGGGGATGTCTACGTGTCCCTGTGCCTCTCTCCACCAACGACATTGAGTGCTGTCTGTTCCTAGAAGCACTTTGAGCCGTGGGTGGTAGGAGAAGTAGAAGCACCACAGGTGGCTGTGTCTGAGAACATCGAGGCAGGCATGGCCCGTACCCAGACTCGGGCATCTCCATGGGGAAATCCAGGCCAGCTGTGGCCCGGCAGCCTCTGACTGCGTGATAACAGAGAGGTCTTCCTGGCTCTAGGCCGGGAGCCAACACTCAGTCACGTCAGGGGAACGACTTTTGTGCTTTGATTGCTGGACAGAGAATTTTTAAAAACCACATTTCTTATCAGAAAAGCAGCATACATTTGTTGCAAAATACAGAAGATTAAATACATAAGAAAGTCTAAGGAAAACAAAAGAAAAATATAAGAAAGTAAGAGTTGCCCAGAATCCCATCATATGCCCTTCATCAGCGACTGCCAGTTGTTAATAGATCATTCCCAGAGAAGTGTTCATCCCTGGCCCTGGTCATTGCTACAACTCCCAACCTGCCTTTCAGCAGATTGCATTTTGGGCTTGCAATTCTTTTCTTATTCCTTTTCTCGTAGTTCTCATATCAATGGTGGGTGTCTGTGTATGCTATAGATATGGGAAACATGAATAGCAATTTTGTATTTAACACTTTCATATTGATGGTCTGGCAGAAGCACTAGCTTATCATTGCATACTCCTACAATAAGTGTTCTTAAAGGCGTTAGGAGCTGTCTGACCTTTATCATCTCTATGGGTAACTAAGGCAGCTTGGGATGGTTTTGCCAGTGTAGGCTCTGCTGAGATGACTGTCTGGAGCCCATCCTTTAGGAGAGACTGCTAGAGGGGTCCCAGGGGCTGGGGTGCACACCTGAGCTCGTAGGACATGTGCTAAAGGAGAGTTCATGGACACTACACACCGACACAGGGCTTTCCATACAAGAAAGTGCTGGGCAGATAGAAATTTCTCTCTACATGGTGGTCTCGGTGGCACTGAGCCCCACCATCAGAAGGAAGGACTGAATCCATTGCTTGACTTGGGAGTCACCTCCAAACTCTCGGGGCCTCAGCGTCTTCCCTTGCTAATGTGTCGTGTCTGTGCGACTAAACACTCAAGTTCGCTCCAGGTGAACTGGGCTGCACAAAATAACCACGGAGACAGAAAATCACCTTAATTTTTGGGGTCTTGTGATGGCTCCTCTTTGACCTTAGGGGTCCGTGAAAAGACAGCAAGAAGCACGTGCTGACCCTATTACTGGGGAGAAGCCATTCAAATGAGGCAAGGGGTCAGGTTTCAGGGGGTTGAGGCTAGCTTCCTGATGTCTGCTGTCAGCAGGTTGAGTGACACCTAGGAAGGCCACGCCCATCTCCTGTGCTGAGTGGGGACCAGGAGCAGAGGCGACAGAGGGAGTTTCCATGGAACATTCTACCCCAAACAGGGCAAAGGGGTCGGATACAGAGGACTAGGTGGGTGTAGATCAGCCCCAGTGGGCACGGCTACTCCGAGGGCCACCCCTTGGTATCTGAGCCCTGGAAACGCCTGAGTCACGAGTCCTAACGCTCCCGTGTCAGGCCTCCATGCCTTCACAGATCCTGGTGGCCTCAGGACTGAAAGGTTCGAGCACCTAGTGTGGCTTCCCACACCCGTGGACATACTGAGACCCTGTTTACTGCAGGGACTGTTTCAAGAATTACCGGAAGAAAAGCTGTGAAAGTGTGTCTTATAAATGAAAATATTGTCCACTGAAAGAGGACATAAATGTGTGTGTGTGTGTATTAGGTGACAGATAAACAGATAAGCATATAATACAGAGATGGCAGGTATCTAAGAGACGGGTAAGTAGCTGATAGATCAGGTAAATGGGTAGATGGGCTAGATAGTAAATAAACAGACAGCTTATAGGTAGGTGGACAGGCAGACAGGCAGGCAGACCTATCAAGTTCTCACCTAACAGGAGAAGAGTCATCGGTCCACTGGTCAGTGCTAACTTCACGGGCTGCAGGGTCAGGACTGACTTGGTTTAGGAAAAGGACCTCAGACTTGCCGGAGCTCGCAGGGACTTCCTTGGCTCCCATAGCTAAGCCTGGACTCACGCTGACCTTGGCCTCTCTCTGCTGTCACCGGTGTTAGCTTGGTTTTCGGAACCACAGCTCACGCTGGCCCCAGTAGTGGCCATGCAGCCCCCATGGGGCCTGAGGCCGTGATGGGCCTGGGTGGGTCAGGGCCCGTTCCTGTGAAGACAAGGCAGGAAGGTGGCCCTCGAGTGTCCTGAGCAAAGGGCGAGGGAAGGGGGTCTCTAGAGGAATTCAGAGAACAGGCAGACCCTGGACCGGCCACATGCGCGGTCCCCGCTCCCCTCCACGGTGCCCTGCCAGGGCCTCTGCAGCGCTGCCCGTGTCCCAGATGTGCAGCTGGGCCCTCGGCTGCTGTCGCTTGCCTGCATCAGCTGATCGGCTGCCGGACTCGGGTTCCTCGCCTGGCCCTGCCGTCTTGGTCTTGGGGAGAGACCACAGCCTCTGCGGGGACTGTGACGTGGTCTGGGCGTCCTTCCTGCTCCCAGCAGCCGCGGGCACTTCCTGTGATCCTGCCAGGACTGAGCCCATTGGCAGATGGGGCCGATGAGCCACAGCACTCGTAGGGGAGGCCCTGGGACTCGAACCAGGCCATCGGGCCTCGGGGCACTTGACCCCGCACCTCCTCAGCTAGCCGGCTGTGCCCACCCGCCTCCTGCCTGCGCAGACCCCTGCCGCCCGCAGGCTCCTCTGCCACCTCTCTCGCCCTGCGGAGGGGGCGTGGTGGGAATAGCTCCCGGGGTTCACGGGGACACCAGTGCTTTCTGTTAGTGCCGCGGCAGCACTTGGGCGCGCGTTGCCTGAGGGTGGATTTCTGCAGCCTTGGAAACCGAGGCCGGCCTCCCATCCTTCTTTCCCGCTGACAGGCTCTGCGGCTGGCACGGGCGAAGGCCTGTCATCGATTAGCTTCCAGGACAGTTTTGCCTCTGAAGAACGAGTGGTCAGTGCTCCAAGCCTGCGGGAGCCCGGGTGCAGCTGTCGGTGCTGCATTTTCACCCGGTCTAAGGCGGAGCAGTTTTGCTCTCTTGGGCTTAAGAGGATCTCAGCCAAGGAGAAAGGGAAGAGGAAGCCAGAGCCCCCGAGGGGCACCGTGTGCGGGGAGCCTGTTGGGCGGGGGTGATAAGCCTGGGGAAGGGACCTCCCGTCCTCTCGCCAGCTGTGAGGCAGCTGTGGACCAGAGCGTGCCCCCAGATTCACATGTCTAGGTCTTAATTTCCCAAGTGACTGTATCTGCAGAGGCGCCTCCAGGAGGTCATTCTGGCTGGCTGGGGTCACCAGGGGCTCATCTGGTTAGGACTGTGGCCTCCCGAGAGGAAACAGAGACATCTCTTTGAGGACGCAACAGGAAGGTTGTCCTCTGTGAGCCAGAGTGAGGGCCCCTCCATCCCTGACCTCAAGTTCCAGCCTCCAGCAGAGTGAGCTACCGGCCACCGTCCGGGCAGCCTGGGCTGACGAGCAGAGGCCTCGAGAGCCAGCAGCCCACCTCTCCGCGCTTCCTTCTCTGTAACACAGAAATGAGAGGTAGCATTGCCCTCGGATCAAGTGGGACAACACCTGGCCCTTCGCCTGGGTCCTGGGCAGGGTCCCCCAAGCAGGTCTCTGCTGTTGTGAGCTCACGGCTTCGAGGCCTCGGGGGAGAGGGCCTCCTCTCCTGCCAGTCTTGGCCAACCTGGGGAGGACGCCTCTCGAGACAGTTCGCGAGGCTGCGACCCTGACTGAGCGTCAGAGGGCAGGGAGTCCATGCATGTCTTCAGACCGTGCCTTCAGAATCCGCCTCTGCCCACCTGGCTGGCTGTGTTTCCCAGACGCAGCAGAATGTTCTGTTTGAAATGGGGCGAGGGGGGCTGCCACCCTCTGCGGTCAGCGCGACTCTGAGAGTGAACCCAGGCAGGGTGGGGTAAGAACAGATGTTCCGCGTCAGCGCAGACGGCTCTCAGCAACTGCCTGATTCTAGAACCTTCTTGAAGTGGTGATGGAATTAGTCGGTATACAGATGTCTTCGTGACACTCTAAGCCAAGAAAGAGCCACTCAAAAAAAAAAACCTTAACTCCTGAGGTCTTCAATTAAGATAAAGTATGGCCAGTATTTCAGGGCAGCACTGTCCCAGCTGGAGCAGGGGCAGGTGGAGGCTGGGGCAGGTGGAGGCTGGTCTCCCCAGGGACCTTTGACAAAGGGTACCATATGTCCTTCATCAGTGACGGCCAGTTGTTAACAGCATTTCTGGAGAAGCGTTCATCATCCCTGGCCCTGGCTGTGGCTGAGCCCCCAACCTGCCTTTCAGCCTCTGGCCAGTTCACTTCCAGTCTGCCCTTATGTGGAGCACATCGTACCACAGCGCAAACTCAGTCCATCGCCTCTCGTAAGCTCCACAGGGGCTCCCCAAAGCCCTCAGAACAAGTGTCCCTGTGACTTGGCCTCTGTGATGAAGCCAGCCTGTCTCCTACCACCTGCCCCTGCTGGGGTCTTCGTGCCAGCATGCTGGTGACCTGGGATGGGCCAGTGTCCTCATCTCCCCAGGCCTCCGCCCCTGCTGTCCCTCTGCCTGGCTCCCTTCCCCGCAGTTCCCTGTGCCCCCGCGAGGGCTCCGCGCTTCTTCCTACAGCGCGCATCCCTTGAGCAGGCGTTCGTCACTCCTGGAGGGACCAGGCACTGTCCGAACTTCAAAGGTCCAGGATGAAGAGGGTCAGCGTGGCCGCTGCCCTCTGGAGTGTGTGGTCTGTGGTCCAGGTGTCCCTCCACCGCCAAGCCTCCCGGACTGCCACCCAGCCCAAGCCAAGTTTTCTCCTGTCCCTGTCCCAGCGCAGGCCAGCCCCGCTGCGTTCATCCATTTCCCCCGGGAGCAGCGAGCCCCTCGGGCAGGGGACCGTGCCTAGCTCGTCCCTGCATGGGAGGCATGTGACACCAGGCGGATCCCTTGTTTGCTGCAGTCGTGGTCTGCAGTGCCCTGCTGTGAGGGAGCCTGGGGCCACCACCTCACAGAACTCGCAGGGGGAGGAAGACGGTGTCACACAGACAGCCACCCCATCCTCAGGGGTGACTGTGCTTTGGTGTCTCGGGGACACACCCACCATGCCCTGGGGATCTCCTGATGCCCTGTGCATCCGCAGAGCAGAGAGCAGGTGAGTCCTCACTCCTCCTAGTGACGTCTTCAGTTCCCAGCACCCACTGTGACATCCTCATCGCCATGGTAACCTCCAGCACCAGCGGGCAGAGTCATGCCGACTCGTCCAGGGCTGCTGTCCCCCTGGACTCTGCAGCATGGGCAGCAGCCCTGGTGGCTTCCGATGTCAGGTCTCCGCATTTTCTAGACAGTGGCACGGGGTAGTTACTCGAGGAAGGCGTGGGGTGAGGGCCGTGAGCGGGAGCCACAGGATGTGCCGGGCTGCACCCTGACACTCGGAGGCCAGCGTGGGCCGTGCAGGGGCCGTGGGAGGAGCCCGATGCCACACTGTGCACCAGCGGGGCCCTGCTGGGGAGCAGGCCTGGGTGTCGGGAGGTTCCTGGGGATGAGTAGGGAACCCAGAGGTCCACGGGAGGGGGGCTGGAGTCATCCGTGGTCCTGTGAAGAGCCAGTACCCCCCCAGGTGCGTTGGCTGTCCCCGGGATGCCCCTCTGCACCGCACGGCACCTTCCTGTGCCTGCCCTCTGGCCCCCCTCACGCCTTCCTGGGGGCTGTGCTGCCAAAGGAATCCTCCCTGGTCCCTGGGAGTGTCAAATGGTCTCTTACTTATTCAGTAATAGCAGTGACAGTGCCGCTTATTGGTCACCCCTGGCCCAATTCTCTTTTCACATTTCGTCTCAGTTACTCCTGAGACCCGCCTCGGACAGGCCCCTGTTGTTATCTCCAGTTCACAGTCAGAAAAGGTGAGCGCGGGCTTCCCTCCTTTACACGGATGACAGAGCTCACGAAAGGCAGCACTGGGGTCAGAAGCAATGGTGAGCTGGTCAATGCCCAGCTGCCCTGGGCAGGGGGCCTGGGGGGACACGCCCCGACGGGCAGCGTTTGCCATTACGCAAGCTGCGAAGGCCCGCCGCGGTCTGTTTCAGTCTCACACCACGATGTCGGCCAGCTTCAGCATTCCTGAGGGTTCGGCAGTTGGTCCCCGAGAGCCTGGGCGATGGGCCGGCTCCAGCGCAGCTCTGGGGCCCCAAATCCAGCAGCAAAGCCTGAGCGCCCTGGAGACCCAACGCGAGGCAGGCCCAGAGCTCAGGCGCAAACGCGTCAAAACCAGCAGGGGCTGGCCCCTCCCTCAGGAGCAGGATGCCTTCCCTCATGCACGAGGGCAGCGTGGCGTGGCGACTGGCCTGACGGCACGGCCAGCGTGCAAGGTGGTCCTCCCTCTTCCCAGGTGCCTCTCCTCGGAAGCCTCGGTTTCCTCACCCTTAAAATGGGCATCATACCCCCCTCCCTCCTGTGCTTTGTGAGGTTCAAATCTGTTGAGATCCCGTGAGGGAAGCCTTATTTGCTCGAGGGAAGTACGCTCTTATAGCTCCTCCCGAGGAAGCCCATGGTATTAATAATAACCTATAAATTCTCTGACAATGTGTGTGCATGAAATAGTTAGTGGGCGGTGACTGCTAGTGGGACACGCCGATGAGACCCGTGGTTGTTCGGTGACCAAGCAGCTTTACGTGAAGCTCCTATCCCAAAGAGCCACCCAAACTGTGTTAGAATGTAAAGCATTTTAATGGGGAGTGTCATTAAATGGGGCTCGGTGGGGCCCTGGGTCCTCTGGGGTCTGCAGGTCACGAGGCAGCCTCCACACCAAGGCCCGCCTCCTCCCACAGGTGCCTCTGCCTGGGCGGTTTTCTCTGGACACCTGGAAGGCTACCCTGGACACCTGGAAGGCCACCCTTCACTTCTTTCAGGTTTTATGCAGCGTTGCCTTCCGTGTGAAGTCCTCCTGTCTGCACGCTGCCTGCACTTTCATCACCGTCCCCAGCACTCACAGCCACGTCTGGCACCTAGCGGTTGCTCAGGAAGCACTTGTCAGATGGGCGAACTGAGGAACAGATGGCCACAGGCCTGCAGAGCCCTGTGTGCGGCCAGCTCGCTCCTGCACCTTAGGGAGGGAAGCGGCCCCCCACACACGGATGGCTGACGGGGCTGCCGATCCTCAGAGCTGGCCTTGGGGACGCGCTTCTGTGTGCCCAGGCTGTGCCAAGGCTTCCCTGGCCACAGTCTCATTGGTTCTCTGATGGCCCTGGTGGGGAGCGCTTTGGTTTCTCCTTCTGCAGGGGAAACGGCTGAGCTGAGGGAGGCTCGAGCCCAGGACCGAGGCTCCCTGCATGTGGCTTGTGCCCTGGTGTGCTCTGCACCACGGCCCCGCGCTGCTGCGGAGTCCCTCGTGCACCACGTGCTCACGGAGCACCTGCTACATGCCAGGTGCTGTCCTAGGTACTGGGGATGTGTGCAAAGCAAAAGAAACACGGATTCAGCCGTGTGGAGTGTGTGATTTCCCCAGTCTGGACAGGGACTTAGAGATGTAGGCACAATTCGGAATTCTGGCTAGTGTTAAGAAGGACGTGCCCAGAGACTCTGGGGCCACAGAGTAAGCGGAACCCAGTTCTCTGGTTCTCACGGAGCCTTTGGCTCACTGGGGGACTGGGGGAGTGAATGCACAGGGACCAGGCCAGTGACCTGCCTCAGTCCGCACTCCTCCTCTCACGTGCTGGTGGTCTGAGTTTGATCGTGTTTAGGGAAAGGTCTCTGCTGCTCACGCTCTTGGTGGTGGTGGTGGTGTTTTGGGCGGTGCTGGACGCGGAACCCAGGGCCGCAACGCGCTGGGCGGGCCACCAGGAGCCACGCACCAGCCTGTGCTCACACATGTCGACTACCGTGGCCTCATGGTCTTTCTTTTCATTGAAGCTGAGATTTCCCACTCCATGGCTGCTGAGAATGTGGCCCAGGCACAGCCAACTCAAGCAGAGTCGATCAAAAGACGAATTATGGGATGAAGAATTATGGGATGATGAAAATAAACTACAACTTATAAATTCAAAGGCAGCAATGAATGGTTAAGGAAAAGTGTGCCATCCCAAATCCACACTGACCACTGTCCCCCAGGCCAGCACAGACACGATGGGGACAGGGAAGGGTACAGTGCTATGGCAGAGCTCCCCTGCCCCTACGTCCCCTCCTGCACCTAGCCAGGGGCCCGAGTGCCCAGGACGCAGGACTCACACCCAGCGCAGATGCGGGAGGCAGGACGGGGCCGGGTCTGCTCTCGGGGAGTAGCTCTGCAGTGGAGGCTGCCTGTGCTGCTTCTCCCCGGAGGGCAGTGACAGGCGGCTAGTGAAGGGGAGAGGACATCACCAAGGTCCTATGGCCAAAGTGACATTTTCCTGGAAAGCCCATCACCAGGGACCATTGCAAGACACTCTTCATGCTATTGAATCCCCAGTGAAACTCCCGCTGTGTCCATCCCCAGGGGCGCCGTCATGGACAGCATGGTGGCCTGGTCCTCAGGGCCCTGCCAGATCAAGGTCATCCCATGACACATGTGATCAGAGACTTCGCCACTTTCATCGAAGTCTTTCTACCAAGTGGGCACTCGCGGTTGCCCACCAGTCAGGGCGCTCCACACCAGGTCCCTAACCCTATTCATGCTGTCACCTAGACCTTGTGCCTTCTGACCACACTCCCGGGTCCTCCTCCGCCAGCCCCAGGGAACCTCCGTTCTGCTCTCTGTTCTCCACGTTTGACCTTTTAACAGCCACCTATGTCTTAGTCCATTTTCTGTGACGATAAGAAAGGACGAGACAGTTTACAAGATCAGAAGTGTTCTGGCTGTGGCTCGGGATGCCGGGAAGCCCAAGAGCCTGTGCAGCCCCTGGTGAGGGCCTCCTAGGCGGGACAGAGCAAGCTGCTGTCTGGGTCCCTCCTCATCTCCTTATAAAGCCACTGATGTCACTGTGGGGCCCAGCCCCGACCTCATCTAACCTCAGACCCCTCCCAGAGGCCCCACCTCCAAATGCCACGGGTCCACGTGGACCTCAAGTCTCACCCCTGAAAGTGGAGGACGCGTTCCAGCCACAGTGGCGTCTACGTGGAAGGCCGGGTCCCAGCCTCGGTCCTCCATCTTCCTACTCTTGGCTCCCAAGGTGGACCCTGTTTCCCCATGCCCTCCCCCTCTGGCTGGCGCTGAGGAGCACAAGCCCACCCGCCACTCTTGGTCCTCAGCCGTCCTCCCTGACAGCCCAGCTGCCATGTTGAATTGGATGTTTGCACCTGACCCGAGGCTGGGAGGTAGGCTGAGAAGGTTGGAAGGAACGGAGAGGAAGGACCGGAGCCACCTGCTCCCGGTGGGCTGTCTTGACCTCGTCCTTGGCTCTGCACAGATGATGAATCACCCTGGGGTTTCTATTCAGCATGGGCCAGAGCCATGGAATGACGAGCTTAGAGGCTTCTGGAGCTCAGAAATTCTTCTGGGGGGGCTGGGGTGGTGGCTCAGCGGTAGAGCGCTCGCCTAGCACGTGCGCAGCCCGGGTTCGATCCTCAGCACCACATAAACATAAATGCATTGCATTGTGTACAACTAAAGCAAATAAATAAATATTTTTTAGAAAAAGAAATTTTTCTCAGTTTCCAGTTTTGATGGTTTTGTCCGTGCTTCATAATAGAAGCACATCTCCATTCTGATGAGCAGGGCGTCTGCCTTGGTTTGCCCGTATGTTCTGCAAGAGAGGTCTAGGCTGCTCACCCACCTGCAGAGGGGAAGTGGGCTCCTGTCACCTTTGTCACCTTCATGCCTGCCTGCCTTGCGATGGCCCTGCCCTTCCTCCACGCCCAGCAGCTGCTGCCCGAGGCCCATTGGTGCCAGTGAAAGTTGTTGCAATGACGCTGCGGGGGCATTGCCCGCTTTCCAACGGAGGAGCGAGCCTGTGATGTCCCAGGACGTCTGGAGAGGGACACTGGGAGGCCCGACTGCCCGGCCGTCTCTGCTAGCCTCGTGTGCAGCCCTTTGTCCTTGAGAACCACCCACACTGTGATGGACTTGGCATTTTCTTACCAATTCACTTTTTTTATTTATATGAACTGGATTTGGAAAATGTGGTATCCCCAGAAGTAAAAATCTAGCTTCTATTGTCCTAAATTGATGCCAATCCTAAAAATACGTGCCAAGAAACTTAGTCTAACCATGTACCAAGCCCACCACTATCCCGAGCACAGGACCTGGTCCGTCCTTATGTACCATGGAGACTGACGTGGGAAGGACAGGCCAGTGTCACACCCAGGCCTGCCCCAAGGGAACAGGAATGGAACCAGGGCGAGTGGCTTTCTTGCTCTGAATTCGATGCTACACCCGAGGCCCTGGGTCACCTTGCTGGTAGCATGGGTGGAACACAGTCCCCATCCCCGTGACACAGCTGCTGAAGCCCCCGAGAGCCAGCTGCCACCCGCCCTCTCCTCCCTCCTCTCCTCCGTGCCTTCCTCCTCCGTTTCTTTCCTACCCAATGGCTTTATCCCAAAAGAAACTTAAAGCTACTAATGCAAATTTTTTAAAAAATTCAAGACAAAATATGTTGCTAAGCAAGAAGACAAAAGGAGGAAGGAAGGGATGCGGGGATGAAAGAGCAGCTAAGGATACACCCAGGTCCAGATCCGCCGCACTGCCCAGGGCGTCCACGGCAGCGCCCGGGACCATGTCGCCAAGACTAGAAGGAACGGTGGCCGCCGTGCAGAATGGTCCCTGCTTTCCTTGCAAATGTCTTCAGAAGCAGGAGGTGTCCAGCCTGCCAGGCCCTCAGTGGGTTCCTTCCCATGGGCAGGTGGACCTGAGAAATGGTCTTGACCATTTGGGTCCAAGAGTTAGGACCCAGATGCAGGCAGGCGACGCAAGGGCGAAAGGGAGGCAGTGGGGGGGTCCTTAGGGGGCTGTTCAGTTGTGTTGCAGCCTGCAGGATGGCATCCTCTGCTGCTTGTTTCCCTAGGGGGCTCTTTTTAATCTCTGCAATTGATTTTGAACTTTGTCCGAGCCTTTTAAACAATCATCAAGATACTCAGATGTTTGTTTTCCTTGACTGTGACATATGTTAATTGTATTATAAATCTACCCACAGAGCGCTATCCTGCCTGGGATAAATCCCACTTGTGTCTGTTTCATGGGGAACATGTGCTGTCATCATTTTCAGCAAATAACAAGGACAATAGTGGCAACATCTGAAATCCACGCGTTCTCTCTGCATGTCGGTGTCTCTTTCATGTGCTGGTTGTGGTGTGCAGGAGCCCTGTTTGGGGATTGGCTTGAATTGCAGTTGACTATGAGCCGTGGAGATTTGGCCATTGTCGCCACCCGTAGTCTCACGGGATTTTGTTGCGGGATCTCGAGTGACTTGGCCGAAATTGCTGATCGGGTCAGCGCCATTTTAGTGGTGTGTTTGGCGTGAGTTAGTTGTTGTTAGAACCAGAGAGAAAAGTTATCAGAATAAAAAGCTGTTTGTCTCCAGTTTGCTTCTGAAGTTCTTCCCGCGGCTCCGTTGCTCCAAGCGCTTCAGGCAGCAACAGTGGTGGCTCCTGTCACCCACACCACCCCCAGTGAAGGATTCCTCCTCTACAGGAAGGGGCTTCACAGAATCCACGCACAGTGAGGGCCTCGTGCCAACCGCAGGTGAATCTCAAAGTCGGCTCTTATTAGCAGTGGCCCCTGCGTCTGCAACCCTGATCGTTTGCTTAGCTTATAAACCCTCCACGTCACTCAGCACTCGGGATCCAAAGGGATTTTGAACCTAGCGTGAAAATGCACCTTGGAATTTAGGCCACAGGGTGAGCCACCTGTCGGGATGCCTCTTTCGCCACCCTGCCACCCAGTGATTTGCTAAGGTTGGGGGAGGAGAGGTGGCGGTCGTTTTCATCAGCGGGTCTGTGATTCCCAGTAATCCTGACCGTGTTTTCAGAAGATCACTCACTGGCCTTAGTTTGTCACAGCTTTCTGAGTGAGCATTCATGGCAGAGCCTGGGGGACAGAAGTGAGCTGCCGCACCTCACTGTCTGCAGAGCCCACCTGCTTCAAGGAGTGACAGGTGGAGACGGACCTCCCAGCCCAGCACCTTCAGCCACGTGATGCACGTTCAAACTCACGGTGTGTGTGTGTGTGTGTGTGTGTGTGTGTGTGTGTGTGTGTACGGGGGAAGACACCACACGCCCTGTCCCAAGAGGCAGCAGAGGGGAGGCAGGCAGCCCAGGTAGAGTGCACAGCCCTCTGTCCCCACCTGGTGTTTAGGTGACCGCTCCTGACTTTCCCTCCTCATGATGGACTTTGGCATGAGGCACACCGAGGAAAATCACTCGAACCCTGTGACAGTCCCATCTTGTCTACACCCTGAGGTCTGTACTGGGAGGAACAGGGTTCAGAGGAGCCTGGAGCCAGGAGCAGGTTTTGCAGCTGAATGTCGGTCTGCAGGGAGTCCTGGGCTCACCACGTCCTGTACAAAGCAGCTTGGTGGTCTGGGCCCCTTCCCAACCACAAGTCCAACTGAAGGCAGGCGCATGACTGAGCGTTGTTTTGATTAAGGCTGGAAGGTGGCTGTACAGAAGCAGCCTAAGTAAGCAGGTGTGTGACCAAGGCTGGCACGACGTGGGAAGACTAATAAGGTGTAGACAGAAGAGGGACCTCGGGAACCCGTTTTAATGAATATATTAAGGCTGTCATTAGCATATCCTCGTTGCTATGTGAACCTACTGGCACCTTCCGTGGGTTTGAACTGGCGCCTGCCATCGTGGTTACATTCTCAATCTGCCCTGCTAATGCTCCCTTTTACCTCTCAGAATTACTGCTTGTTCCAAATCAGCGGAACTCATTTTAGTAAGATTTTACTCTTCCTCTTTAAATTAAATCTTCTTTTTACTTCTCTTTGGTTCTCCAAATTGACTAAGCTTTAAGACATTATTAAATCAGCCAGTCTCACGACGCATGCCACAATAAGGCCTCCTCGGAGCCTGTGACACAAGGAACACAGGGGGCTTCTGAGACATCTGTCCTTGGAAGTCTGTTCCGTTCTCCAGCATTTCCCCTGTGGCTGCCACCTGGTGAGCTCCTAGCTGTGCCGCGGAACCCTGTCGCCGGGTCTCTGCAAAGCCTTCCCAGTTCCACCTGAGAGATGCTGGTTTTGAATTCAGTGCTTGGGGAAAAAATGTGTATTTCCTGGAGAACCAGAGTGTGCCCACCTTTTTGAAAATGAAAATCGTGTCTGGCTGTGTCGTTGCTGTAGTTTGGATCCTCCGTGTCCCCAAAGGCCCCTGTGTTGGAGGGGCGGTCAGCGAGGTCTGCAGGAAGGTGATAGTGGGAGATGGTGGGCCCTTTAAGGTGTGGGGCCTAAAGAGAGGTCTTTCATCATTAGGGGCGTGCCTTGAGGGGCAGCGACTCCAGCCCCTCCCCTTTCCCCTTAGGTCTGTGCTTCCTGGCCAGGAGGTACGCAGTCTGCCCTGTTCCCAGCATGCTGTGCGGCCTGCCGTGGGTCTGAAAGCAGCAGGGTCCTCTGGTCGGAGCCTGGAGACTCCCCACGAGTGCATCCAGACCACCCTTTCCTCTTGGTGGGCACTCCTCTCAGCTGGTGCTGTGCTAGCACCCTCTGCCCTCTGGGAGAAGGCAGCTCTGGGCAAACCCACCGTTGCGAAGCCACCTGGTGTCATGGGGCAGGGCCCTGCAGACAGGCAGGCTTGGGTGTGAGTCTCAGGCCTCCACCGCGTCATTTCCTAAACAGAACCCTGTCCGGTTCTCAAATCTAACTGTCTGGATGCAAAGACGATGCCAGGTAACTGGCCACACCGGGTAGCTGGCCGTGCCGGGTAACTGGCCACACCGGGAACTGGCCACGCCGGATACCTGGCCATGCCTGGGAACCGCAGCACCTGTCCCTCGCCTGCTTTGGGGACTGCGTCCTCTGCCCTTCTGTCCCCTCTCTTGGCTGTCTGTTGATGGTGTGGGTCCTCGGTCCACACTCTCTATTTCTATTCTGCTCATCTGGTTGCTTTCCAGGTTGGTGTTGTCGCCCCCCGAAGTCATTCATGGAACTGGCCGAGCTCTCTGGAAACAAGCGGTTCTATTTTTAAAGTAGCTGCGAGTCTGCGTGCTGTTTGCCGGGCATCTCGGTGCCCGGTTCCTCCCACATGCCGCCCTCTCTGCAGGGCGCGGGGTGGTAGAACAGGTCCACAGGGATCCCGCGGCAGATGGGAGAGCGCTGCTTTATTAATACATGGGCAAAGCCCCTCGCCTCGGCGCCCGGCTCTGCCAGGAGCAGGTCTGGAGAACTTGGCTGTGGTTCAGAACCAGAATGGAAACTTCTTCCTCCCGCTCACGTCTGGTTGTGGGACCATGAATGCAGGTGTAGCTGCAGAACCAGGGGAACCATGGCACCCACCCACACCACCCCCAGGGGCTCTGAACTCGCAGCCCCCTGTCAGTGGACAAATGCGGATTCTGAGTCCTGCTGCTGGGGCTTCCATCAGTCTGAGGCTAGGTCCCAGGCAGTGGCCATTGGAAAACTCCCCAGGTGACTCTGAGGTGCAGCCAGGGTGCAGACCCCTGAGCCACCAGCCACCGAGCCCTCTGCACCCTGAGCACCAGGTGGAGTGTAGGGAACAGGCACGGAAGCAGGGCCCAGAGCTGGCTGGAGACTTCCTCACACCCTCTGGGCCTCAGGGACAATCTGGTCCTCCCTTAGAGGAATTGTTTTAATCAGCTTTTCCATTGTGGTGACAAGAAGATCTGGCAAGTACAATCTTAGAGGAGAGAAAGTTTATTCGAGGGCTCCTGGTTTCAGAGGTCTCAGTCCCCAGATCACCGACTCTGTTGCTCTGGGCCCAAGGTGAGGCAGAACACCATGGGGAAGGGCCTGGAGGAAAGCAGCTGAGGACATGGCCCCAGGAAACAGAGAGGGAACTCGGCTCACCAGGGACAGGTACAAACCCCAGAGTCACACCCCCAAAGACCCCCTCCTCCAGCCACTCCCTGCAGGAGCCCTGTTTGGGGAGATGGCTAAGATTGCAGTTAACTATGGGCCATGGAGATGTTTGGGCATTGCCGCCTTCTGTAGTCTCACGGGACTTGGCCCGGGATCTCGCGAGACTTGGCCCGGGATCTCGCGAGACTTGGCCCGAGATCTCGAGAGACTTGAGCCGAGATTGCTGATTGGGTCTGCGCCATTTTGGTGTGTTGGTTGTTTCGTGGTGTGTGTGGTGCATGTTAAAGTTGTTGTTAGAGCCAGAGAGAAAAGTTATCAGAATAAAAAAGCTGTTTGTTTCCAGTTCGCCTCTGAACTTCTTCCCTTGGCTTCGTTGCTCCAAGCGGCCATCGCTTCAGGCGGCAACAACTCCCCACCTGTTCACTTACCACCCAGTTGATCCAGATCCGTGGGTTGACTCACGGATGTGTTAAGCCTCTCGTTTTCCAGTCATTTCACCTCTGAGCCTTCTTGCATTGTCTCACAGGTGTTTGGGGGACACTTCGCATCTAAACCATAACAGGGGTTCTCTCTCACTTGCTCTCGCCCCCTTCCCTCTCTCCGTCAGAATTTTTGAGGACTCAAAGTTGGGGTGGGGACATGGGGCAAGAGAATGGGAAAGGCTTTAATCAGGCCCCTTGGGCTGATTAAAGGTCAGGAGGACTGTTCTCAGCACCAGGTGGCCCCGCCCAGTTAAGGGCAGGCCAAGGTTTTTCTGGTGGGGGTTAGACTAAAACACCTTCTAGCACTACACCCACAGATCTGGTCTGTGGTGTCCTCTGTCATTTCTTTCTCAAGCCTGTGACAGTGATAGGGAGCTACTTGTGGGTCATGGTCAAGTACCTTCTCATGCCAACAAGCCCTGAAAAAATAAATACACAAAGAAAATAAACCCTCTATTCCAATGCACGCTGAGCCTGTCTTCCCCTGTGGCCATTCATTGGAATCTCCCTTTGACCCCTGAGTTTCCTTCAACAGACGATGGCTCCTGTAACAGGGCAGGCGTGGCTTCCCTACTCAACTAAGTGTCGCTCTGTAAACCTGCCCTGCTCCTGGTGCTCCTTCTGTGAGCTGCCATCTTGTTCTTGAAGCAGTGATGTGGTCAGTGGTTGTTGTTGGTCATCTGTCGGAGAGAGCACAGCCTTGTGCCCGTCTGGAGCTAATCACAGAGGCGTGTCTTCTCCCCAAAACAGTCATTACCTCCCGGCGGTGGGAGCGGGTGGCCTGGCAAGTGGGAGCCACGGCAGATGGAGGGCTGGTGAATGGGGGTCGTGGAGGTTGGAGTGACTCACGGTGAGTCATGCACAGGCGGAGTAGGAGCAGTTGAGGAGGGGCCGGGAGGGCCCATCTGCAGAGGTTTCCCTAGCCCCAGCTCTGCGTCTGCTGAGACAAGACCACACCCCTCAGAGCCATTCCGCGCCCATGGGACAGAGGTGACCTAAGAGCCTGACCCCCCTGGGGCTGGGCCTGGGGCCTCCGCCAGCCTCTTCTCTGCTGCCCCCACAGACCCTCTGTGCCCGTTCCTTGATTCTCTGTCTCATTCTTCCCACCCTGTCCAGCTACTCCTAGGCCAGGGTGACGGTCCTGCCACAACTCCTTCAGGACCGGGTCTGGTCTTGGTGGGGCTGGTCAGCAGTGCACCGTGGCCAGATCTGGGGGGCCTCCCGTGTTTGTCAATGAAGTTTTCGTGGGACACAGCCACCCATTTATGTCACCGTGTGTGCGTTGCTTTCGTGCTTCAGTGGCAGAGCCCATGACGGAGCCTGCCTGCTCCCCAGGCTCAGGATCAAGGGCTGCGGATGTACACTCAAACCTCGTCCCACAGCCTCTGCCCCCGGGACCCCCGCTGGCCCTCCTCTTCCATTTCTTGGGGACTGTTTCTCTTTTGATTTGCCACAGTCCTGATTTGCCCAGGACTGATTTGGTCACCTGCCCGGCCACTTGGTCACAGTCCAGGCTGCTGCAGCAGAGCAGGAGGGAAACTGTCTGGGAGGGGCCGCCTAGAGCGTCTGAAGAGAGAAGGCAGGACAGTGGTGGGGTTCGAGGAGGGGCGCACTAGTGTCCTCTGGAGGGGCTGTTGGGTCGGTGGACCTGCTCCGAGGCCGGGTGGCCCCACGCGGCCGCCTGCAGGCTGGGGAGCTGGAGGGGCCAGGAGCTGCTCCGTCCAAGAACCAGAGCCTTGGAAGGAGAGGGGCCAACCACGTAGCCCAGGCCAAGGTCTTGAGCTCCCCGGAGAGCCACCGGCGACGTCCGTGTTGAAGGACTGAAGAAGCTGGAGTCCGGTGTCCACGGCGATCGCTGCGGCAACAGACGCACAGCGCCAGAACCGAGCCCGCACGTGCTGGTGGACACGAACTCGCACCGGAAGCCATGCCCGCCCTGGTCCTCCTCGGTCCCCAGCCTAGGGGACGGTGCTGCCCACATTCAGGGTGCGTCTGCCTGCCTCCGGTGTCCCACACACCAGTCGTCTCCAGACACACCCTGAGATAGGCTCTCCGGAGTTCCTGGGCACCTCCCCATCCAGTCAACTCGGCAATCAAGACTGACCGCCCCGGGTCGCGGGGCACGTGTCCTGCCTGTCGCTTCTTTTCTGGACACTTCCTTTCATTCTTCTCTCTTTCCCCCTCTTCTCTGACCCCCCACTTCCTTCTCTCGACAGATGCTCCTGGACTTAGGATGGAGTCACATCCCAGGACACCCACTGTAGGCTGAAAAGTCGAAATGCACTCCCTCCACTTGCCCTGCGCACAGCATGTCTCAGCCGCACAGAGACCAGAGCGAGTCGGTGGCTCCTCCGGGAGGTCACCTGGCTGTCCGCCAGCCGTGGCTCCCCACCAGCCGTGGCTCCCCACTAGCCGTGGCTCCCCACTAGCCGTGGCTCCCTGCTGCTGCCCAGCACCACAGGACGGTCTTACACCACTTAGCACTAGCCTGGGGAAAGATCCAGATTCAAAGTGTAGTTTCTACTGAAGGCACGTCACTTTCATATCATTGTAAAGTTGAAGAATCATTCAGTAGAACCTTTGAAAGTTAGTGAAACCCAAACATTTCTGGGTTGCTATTATGTGACAGGCACTGCTGTCTCAGGCAAGGGCTCAGCTATGCCGCAGTAACAAACAGCCCCGCTCCTCAAAGGCTTAAAACAGCAAAGGGCTCTTTCTTACTTCTGCTATAGTAGGTCCCACCTGGGCTGGCAGGGGGCGCTCACCATAATGACCCTGGTGTACGGGCTGAACTCTGCTCTATCAGGGCCAGAGAGAAAGAGTTCAGTCAGAAGTGGCATGTGCCTGATTCTGCTCACAGGTCACAGTGGCAGGGCTCCGTCCAACCGCAGGAGTCATGAGACGCATCTCTGCCCCATGCCTGAAAGGAGGGAAGCCCGAGGTTGCCAACCAGGATTGACGACCGTCGAACCCTGGTGACATGGACATCAAACCATGAACTGTGCTCTGGAGCATAAACAAGTCTCATATATCATTTATCGAGTTCTTACTGCATACACAGCACTTTGTCGTCTGACATTCGATCTTGTGCCCGCCATGAGAAGGGTCCACTCTGACGTCAACTTCAGGGAGGAGAAGAGAGTCCCAACAGCTGAGAAGATGAACCGACTGCAGCACTCAGCAGGAAGGGCTCGAGGCGCAGCCCGGGGCTGGTGCCCCACGGCCCCCGCACCTGCCCTCGCCCTGGCTTTGGATCCTGCCTGGGATGTCCCCAGTGCTGCCGGCCAGTGAGTCATCTCAGGGCTTCGTGGAAACCCTGGCTGGGCAGGGGAGAAGGCAGGGTTGTAGCCTTGCGGGTGGGTCACCCCATGGGGGTGTTACGGCTTGGTTTGGATCTGTCCCCTGACAGCTCAGGTGTGGAAGTCGCTCTCCCAGCCTGGCCGACGTTGGCAGGTGGTGGGGCTTTGGGAGGTGCTGGTTGGAGGAAGTCGGTCACTGAGGTGTGCCCTGGGGTGGAGGGACCCCAGCCCTTCCTCGCCTGCTCTCTGCTCCCGGCTGCCGTCTATTGAGCAGCCTGCCCCTGCTATGATGCGCGGCCTTGCTGCCGGCCCCAAGTGACCGGCCAGGTGACCATGGACCGAGACCTCTGAAGCCATAGGCCCATATGCATCTTTCCTCCTTTCAGTCATCTCGGTGTTTTGTCACAGTGACGCAAAGCTGACGGGCACAGTGGGTAGAGATGAGAATCCAGCCCGTTGGGTAAGCAGGATTGTTTTGCCTTGTGTCACACAAATTGTAACGCCTCACGAGAAATCTTCATTAAGCTCCAATTTTTAGAAACCATTCCCTCCCCGCTAGGCAATTCATCATGACTCACTTTCAGGAAGAAGTCCATATGTCTTTGTTTGATTGTCAAAGCCCTGCTTGGCCGGGTGCCCTCCTCCACCACCTCTCCTTGTGCAGTGCGTTGCACCAGCCACTGTCCCAGATGCCAACTGCCCCCACTGTGTTCAGGGCAGAGGAGATGCGGGCCTGGACCTTGAGGATGGATGGAGGGAGGGAGGCCGGCAACCTGCATGAGGAAGCACAGTGGGCATTTTTTGCACGAAGCCACCAGTGGTCACAACTGTGACGACAGAGAAGGGAAGTGGCGTGCAAGGGAGTGGCATCATGAAGTCCTTTATGCACCCCACTGTGCCCCAGGAAGCAGGGGCCAGTCTTTCCTCCGTGGTCTCCCGCTCCGTGGCTGCAGAGACCCGCGCTGTGAGGTGCGGTTCACGGGGCTCCTGAGAACACCTCCTCGCCCCGACGGAACTGCCACTGCGGCCCTGTGAGCGCCCAGACGCCGCGGGCTGCCCGCGCTCCGCGGGGCGCTGCGCCCTGGCTGGTCCTCCTCGGCCCACCTTGTCCACCTGTCCCGCGGCACCTGGCCCAGGGAGCACGTGTGACACCTCCGTTCACCAGAGAGGAGGTGGGTGGCAGGTCCCCAGGCCTGTCCAGAGTTGTCAGGGGAAGGAAACAGAATCAGGCCGAGGCCCCGCCCCCACCGCCCACGGTGCCGCCCAGGCTCCCTTCGCGTTGCTCGCACAGGAGTCCTGGCCACACACGGGGCTTGCTGGGGGGGGGCGACAGCGCGGTTCCTGGGAGGTCCAGCCACACGTGGCCCAAGCGCTCCCAGGGGAGAGTCCCAGTCGGACTCTGCGCGGCCGAGCAGAGGCAAACGCCATTTCCCTGAACACAGGTTCTTTTCTCCAAGGTGTCACCTCGCAGAGGAGCCTCCAGCCTGTGAACGCATGTGCAGATGCAGGCTCCTGCACGTGGGCGTGGTCAGGGCCAGGGCTGGGGAGCTGGACCCCTCTTCTTCCTCGGGCCCAGGCCGGGCGCCCAGGACGGGGCCATTCATGAGCACAGCTCAGTGAGGGCCTGCGCTGCCCCAGGGCTCTAGGACCAGCCGTTTCCTTCCTTGGCCGTGGGCGGGGCAGCTCCCGGCTGTACAAGTCCCTGCCTCTGCACCTCAGTTTCCTCGTCTGTTAAATGGGTGAAACCATCTGTGCCTCCTTCGATGGACTGCCCTGGACATGGAGTGCTTGGGATGGCGAGTGGCTGTTAGCCGTCCGTCACCAGCGCTGGCATCATTCTCATCATCGTGACTGTGCAGCAGCTTTGCCAAGGGACTGAGTTTGGAGTCTGGAGTTTGCCCACAGATGAAGTGCCCACTCCGTCACACCCCAACCACCGCACCCCAGATGAGCCGCTTACCTCCCGGGGCTGCCCTGCCTCAGTCGAGGAGTGCTTCTCTAGAGCTCGCCGAACGTCAGGTGCAACGCTAGGCACAGTCACACACTGCCTCAGCTCCCAGCGGTACCACAGGGTGGACTACAGAGCCTCCCTTCATACAGACAGACAGGTTCAGAGAGGTTAAGCAAACTGCCCAATGTCACACAGCCTTCAGTGGGGGAGCCCAGGTTGAGCCCGGGGCTTTGTGCTGTCAAAGCCCATGCTGTTACTGTGTTTGCAGGCCACGGCAGAGTCCACCCTGCCTCTGAGAGCCCTCGGGAGATCTAGATACTATCTGAGAAATGTCAAGTGCCTATCGAAGGGACTAGGAGACGGTGGGTGCTCAAAAGTAGCACAAGTGCTTTCTGTCATTGTGGATCGGGCCGCGGTGCCTCCTCCCACTCCCTCTCTCACCTCTCCCTTGGGTCCTCTGACCCATCACCCCCTGGCCAGCCCTCTTCCTGTCCCTGCTCCTCCTGCTGTGGTCAGGCTGGGCCTGGTTTCCGTCTTCCTGCCTGGCTGAGCCGCCCTCATCCCGCCCCCCCTGCACGCGCACACCCTGGCGACTCCCGTGGAGATCACAGCCCTGCCTCATCCTCGTCCTGTCCTGTCCTTGTGGAGCCAAACCTGCGCCCTCGAGCTTCTGGGCCTCTAGTGCGGAGCGGGCAGGTGAGCGCCCTGGCTAGTCCTGGTCAGGCCCCTGGCAGGAGGCGGCTCTAGGTCTGCTGCCCCGCCCCGCCCTGCGGGAGGTCGCGGCAGGTGTTCCAAAGATGAGTGAGACTGTGCACGTTTTCAAATCGGTCACTTAGAGCACGGCTACACCCCAGGGGGCTAGAGCGCTTTCCACCCACACTTCTCATAGCCCCTCCTGAAGGGTCACGTGGCTGGTGACGTGGGGAAGCCTGGGGGGGGGAGGGCCGGGGGATGCACGAAGAAGCTCACATTTGCTTTTTCACTTGGTAACTACCAAGCATTTATCTTTCCACTTTACTTTCCACAAATACGCATCACTCCTCGGAAGGCCTCCTGGGTGTGTTGTGAAGTCAGGACGCTGCTGCCTTCCTGGTCCAGGGCCTACTGCCTTCCTGGTCCAGGCCTGCTGCCTTCCTGGTCCAGGCCTGCTGCCCTGGTCCAGGCCTGCTGCCTTCCTGGTCCAGGCCTGCTGCCTTCCTGGTCCAGGGCCTGCTGCTTCCTGGTCCAGGCCTGCTGCCTTCCTGGTCCAGGCCTGCTGCCTTCCTGGTCCAGGGCCTGCTGCCTTCCTGGTCCAGGGCCTGCTGCCTTCCTGGTCCAGGCCTGCTGCCTTCCTGGTCCAGGCCTGCTGCCTTCCTGGTCCAGGGCCTGCTGCCTTCCTGGTCCAGGCCTGCTGCCTTCCTGGTCCAGGGCCTGCTGCCTTCCTGGTCCAGGGCCTGCTGCCTTCCTGGTCCAGGCCTGCTGCCTTCCTGGTCCAGGCCTGCTGCCTTCCTGGTCCAGGGCCTGCTGCTTTTCCTGGTCCAGGCCTGCTGCCTTCCTGGTCCAGGGCCTGCTGCCTTCCTGGTCCAGGGCCTGCTGCCTTCCTGGTCCAGGCCTGCTGCCTTCCTGGTCCAGGGCCTGCTGCCTTCCTGGTCCAGGGCCTGCTGCCTTCCTGGTCCAGGCCTGCTGCCTTCCTGGTCCAGGCCTGCTGCCTTCCTGGTCCAGGCCTGCTGCCTTCCTGGTCCAGGCCTGCTGCCTTCCTGGTCCAGGCCTGCCGCCTTCCTGGTCCAAGCCTGATGGAGCAGAGGCGCAGGTGTGGCGGGGAGTGAGCTCTTCCCACCTGAGCAACTCCACTGCGCTTGGGAGCAAGGTCTGCGTCCACAGTCCCGAGTGGCCTGCCAGCAGTGGGTGTCCCTCCCCTCCAGTGACAGAGCCCAAAGGAGACCGCGGGAGGAGGAGGTCGCAGCTTTTTGCTGCTGTGACTAAAAGACCTGACAAGAACAACTGTGGAGGAGGAAGAGTTCATTTGGGGCTCTGGTTTCAGAGGTCTCAGGCCACAGACAGCAGGCTCCATTCCTGGGGCCGAGGGGAGGAGGAGGAGCATCGTGGAGGAAGAGTGTGGCAGAGGGAAGGCGCTCACCTGGTGACCAGACAGCAGAGAGACTCCGCTCACCAGATACAACACACACACACAAGGCCCCCACACACACAAGGCCCGTCCCCATGCCACCTCCTCCAGCCACACCCTCCCCGCCTGCCACCACCGCTCAGCTGATCCCTTCAGGGACTGATTTTCTGATGGGGTTAAAACAGGCCCAACCCCACCATCTCTCCGGTGGACCTTCTCGCGCCGTCTCAGGCGTGAGCTTCGGGGAGAGACCCGTCTAAGCCACTGCAGGTGTGATGGGCCTCTGCCCTCGCGGAGGAGAGGAGGGCTGAGGAGCAAGAGGGAGAGCTCAGGCTCCCGTTCCCACTGGGGATCTGCCAATCAATCAGGGGACATTTGTTTTTTTGAACCTCCAGACTAATAGCTCTTTTTATTTGTGGATTTGATTTTTACTTGACATAGTGATTGTGCACATTTAAGGCACGCAGTGCGACCCCTTGATAGGTGTATGCAACGTGTGTGACATTATTTCTTCTCCTCGAACACGTCCCTTCTGTGCTGGGAACCTCTGAACTCCTAGTGCGTCGTGGAGTAGACAGCAGATCTCCGAGGACTGGAGTCACCATGTGCTGTGACACTAGGCCACTCCCCTGACCTGGAAGCCTCGGCCAGCCCAGCCCCTGCCCACCTTAGCCTGTGGCTGCTCCAGCCTCGGGTTCCGCTTATAAACGAGAACAGTATCTCCTCCCGCCTCTTGCTCGTTTCACTAAATGACCTCAGGTTCCTTCAACTTTGCCACAAATCACAGGATCTCATTTTTTCCTGTGGCTGAGTAGTATTCCCTTGTGCAGGGTATATTGTCCATTCATCTGTTCTGGGGGACCTTGGGTGATGATGGTGCTGTGAATGGTGTGGCAATGAACTTGGGAGGCTCAGCTCCTGCCCATCAGCCCTCTGTCCTGCCCGGCTGCCCCTGTGGGTGGGCCTCCTCCACCCCAGGAGCCCCAAAATGAGGACACACACAGACAGTCCCGTCCCACTGCTTAAAATGCAAGTCCACTGCTTTTCAAATGAGCTCACGTTGAACTGTGAATCGAGCAAACCACCAAGGACAAGTCTCCATGACGTCAGCCCAGTGGACGGAGCTCTTGGGGCATTTGCCGTATTACTTCGTGACCACCGTGGGAGGACACAGCAACCTCTGCTTTGCCAACGAGGATGTGGAGGCGAGGGGTCCTGGTCATGCGTTGGGCTCAGAGGCTAAGCTGCTCTGCCTTCCGTGGGCTGGCTCTGGGATGGAGTGTGACGTGGTGACCCCGTGTGCAGACACGACTGCCGGCTGGCCTTCACTGAAGATCTGCGACGCATCGCCCTGTCCTGGCGCCGGGCACGCTCTCATCCCTCGTGCTGGTGGGCGGGAGCTAGGCTCACTGCCAGCCCTTCACAAGCAGGGGACTGAGGCCCGGCGCAGGAGCCCTGTCCGACTGACGTGGCTCGGCCGCCCAGGAGAACGGGGAACACTGGGATTTTGTCCAAGCAGGCCTCATCTGTGACACCTCACCGAAGGATGGGGCTCCCACAGCCCGAGGCCTCATGTCAGCTTAATGAGCTCTCAGAACGCAGGTCACCACTCTGGGCCACGGGGGTGCGCTGCCCACATGGCGTCCAAAGGTGGGCACGTCCCCTGGGCTCCCCGGGAAAAGTCCCCTCTGTTGCTTAGTCAGCGCAGGCGGGCATCCCGCGAGTCAGAAAGCCCCAGGTCCTGTGACTTCATCTGACTTTCCAATTCCGTTACCTTGGCAAAGGCCACCAGGCGATCTCGCCCACATTTGTCATTGTCCCTTAAAACATGATATAATTGGAAGTCGCTGTGTTGGCTGAGGGTAGGATGACATTTCATGTGCATTCGGTTTGGACATGAATGTCACATTTGCACGAGGTCGGGCTGCTGTCGGCTGCGCTCAGGAGCGGCGCCGGGGCAGCAGCCGGGCGAGAGGGGCGCAGCCCGCAGGACCCGCAGAGGGTGGGCGATCTCGCACAGAGGGGCTCTCCACACGAGCGTCCGCCTCTGTGCACTTCCTTGTTCTGCCCCTACAAGCACAGTCCCTCCGCCTTCCGCTCTGGAATCAGGAAGCACCGTCTGGGCGGTCCTGCCCGCCTCGCAACAGGGGCTCGCTGCGTGGGCGGGGCATCGGCGGGCACTTCCATCCTGGCACAGCCCCGGAGGGCACAGGCTGCAGCCCTCAGTGCTGTTAAGAGACAGGGTGACCTGAGGCTGGGAGGCAGCTGGCAGCACGGCGTGGCGTGGCGTGGGCTGGCTGCTGCTCCTCGGAGAGCTCTGTGCATAGAGCACTGTCCCACAGCCGTGCACGCTGGGGAGTCAGAGACGTGGTTGCTTGTTATCAGGCGTGAGCACACGTGCCGCACACGACTGTCTGTGCTGTGCCTTTACACCACTGGCGGGGCCAGCATCGGCGTGACACAGGAGTGACACCTGGTGCCAAGAGTGCCAGGAGACAGCACAAGATGACTGGGTTCCCAGCTCCGTGAGGATCTTATGGGACCTTTGTGCTAAGTGGGACCTGTCCCTGTGAGACCTCATTATGCGTCCCAAGACTGTGTGTGCGTGTGCGTGTGTATGCACGTGTGTGTGCATGTGTATGTGCATGTGCATGTGTGTGCATGTGTATGCATATGTGTGTATGGGTGTGCATGTGTGTATGGATGTGTGCATGTGTGTGCGTGTGTATGGGTGGGTGTGTGTATGTGTGTGTCTTTGTGTGTGTATGGGTGTGCATGTGTGTGCGTGTGCACAGGTGTGTGCATGTGTGTGTCTGCATGTGTGTGTATGGGTGTACATGTGTGTGCGGGTGTGTGCATGTGTGTGTCTGCATGTGTGTATGGGTGTACATGTGTGTGCGTGTGTACAGGTGTGTGTCTGCATGTGTGTGTGGGTGTGTGCATGCATGTGTGTGCGTGTGTGTGGGTGTGCATGCATGTGTGTATGGGTGTGCATATGTGCATGTGTACGTGTATGGGTGTGCGTGTGTACAGGTGTGTGTCTGCGTGTGTGTGTATGGGTGTGCATGTGTGTGCGTGTGTACGGGTGTGTGCATGTGTGTGCATGCATGTGTGTGTATGGGTGTGCATGTGTGTGCATGTGTGTGGGTGTGTGCATGTGTGTGTGAGCGTCAAGGAGCTGCTAGGGATCCACACCTCTGCAGACCGCCACAGCCATCGTCTCTTCTCATTTTGATTTAGCCCTCCATGCCTGCTCCTCCTTGCCCTCCTTGCACCTCCTTTCAGTGCAGCAGCAGCCCTGCTGGCTCTGACGGCTGATCATCCCTCCACCCTGCTGCCACGCTACCATCGTCCCTGCCCAGGGCCATGGCAAGAGTCAGCTAATGATCCCCCGCTTTGTTCCTGTCCTTGCGTCCACACGGCCAGGCAGAACTGTAGAAGGCTCAAGCCGGATCACGTCACACGCGTTCGAACCATCCGCAGCAAGATTCACACTCCCTTGTTTTGGAATTGGGTCTAATGAATACCCCCGCCCTCCTTCACGCCTGCCCCCCTTTAGACCTGCTGAGAAAAACACCCGGGCGACAGCAGATGGGGACAGGTTCCGGGCCTCTTGCTGCTGAAGAGGGGCAGAGGCACGTGGCTTCCGCTCAGCGCCGGGCTTCCTGGGGACCAGAGCTTTAGGGGAACACCTGTCCTTTAAGAGACCCTCCTCTGAACCACCCTCTCCAGGACTGTCCTGTCCCTGCCTCAGGCCAGGCCTCCCATCTGTCTTCTTGCCACTGCCCATTTTCAAGGAGTCCATCTCTTTCTTTGATGGTTCATGGGGATTTACATTTGTTGACTATCTTTTTGAAGTTTGTTTGTGTGTGTGTGTGTGTGTGTGTGTGTGTGTGTGTGTGTGTGTGGAGGGGTAACCAGGGATTGAACTCAGGGGCACTCGGCCACTGAGCCACATCCCAGCCCTATTTTGTATTTTATTTAGAGACAGGGTCTCATTGAGTTGCTTAGCGCCTTGCTTTGGCTGAGGCTGGCCTTGAACTCATGATCCTCCTGCCTCCTGAGCCACTAGGATTACAGGCGTGCACCACCGCACCAAGATTGATGTTAGTTTTATTAGAATTAAAAATGAATCCTTTTTTTACAGTATATTTTCCATCTGCTTTGAAAAGTCCCCCAGTCCCCAAGCCATATTGATATTTCCTCCTATTTTTTTTTTTTTTTAACAGTCTCTAGCTTGGCTTTCCACGCTTGATTTTTAAGTTGAGTGCTGTCTATGGGGACATGAAATGTTGATTTTTGCATATGGTGATATTTAGGTGCAGAGTCCATTTGTTCTTCCTTGAGGGCCCTTTAGTCCAGCCCCTGCATACAGGGGCTGGTGGGCAGAGGGTGCCCCTGCCTGCTGGCGGCAGTGCCAGGTACCAGTCCTTCTCTCTGTGGGTCTGCAGCTGGTGTCTGTCCTGTTCCCATGGTCTGTCCAGTCCCACACCATGATCCCACTATCTTGGTGATCACAACTTGGCAATGATGCAAAAAAAGTTAAGAAAAAAATTAAAAACCATGTGTGATGCATGATTTCTGTCTCAATTCTTTGGCATTTCCTTTTAGCCTTTTGCTTATACACAATCTTGAATTTTTATCTTTCCTTAACAGCATATTTCAGTACCTTTGGGCCAATGCTCCAGACTTCTGCTTTATTACATGAAAGGTGTGAACAGAGCGTTGAGGTTTACGGAGGGGCAACAGAGTGGTTTGTGCTGGAGAGAAACCAGAGAAGATTTTGTGTCTCCAAACTGCATAGTTAGGCTGGTCTTTTCTTGTTGATGGATGAGCTGAACAATACCCAGCAAAGGCTGAGTCACCTGCTCAGGTTTGACAGGGAGACCCCCGAGGGGGGTGGTGCATGTTACTGTCCAAGTCCCCTGGATGGGAACAAGTCATGTGCAACGTGGGATTGTCATTCACCTGTTTACTTCAGGACCAGATAATGACACCCGTGTGGGGTGACTTCCCTCACTGTGGGCCCAGAGCTCTGAGGACGTGGCCCTGGACTGGGCTCCAGGTCAGCGGGGGAAGTGCTGCTGCCTGTGGGGACAAGGCGTGAGGGGCAGGTTCTGAGCAGGTGGCTCTGCATGGTTGCTGGAGACGCTGTGACGTCTGTCGTCACTTCAGTCAGCTTTTCCAGCTTTCTAATTTGACGGCAGGACTTCCTACATCCTGTGTCTTCCAAGGATTACCTTTGCAGTCAGCTCCAATTAAGAGCCCGCGGGCAGCGCGACCCACCTTTCAGAGGGTGGCAAGCTCTTTCTGATTTCCAATCCAGGCGGCTTCTCCTCTTTGGGTCTCCTGGAGACAGCGGCTCCTTTGTTCTATCAAACAGCTTCCTATTTGGATTTATTAGAGTTCTTATTTATTGTCATTTATAAAAGCTGGTTGCTTGCTTCCTCCTGGGGCGGGGAGTGTTGGTGAGTTTTGTCATATTTTATCCAACATCAGATGCTGTTTTGACCTGCGCCGACTCAGCTTTATCAGACTTCTTGCAATCCTCGGGGCGGGCAGAGTTGCGGTGCCTCCAGGAGCCGGGGCGATGGGTGGTAGCTTAGCAGCAGTGACCCGGGCTGTCTCCCCCAGTGTCCAGGCCTGACCCGGGCTGACTCCCCCAGTGTCCAGGCCTGACCCGGGCTGACTCCCCCAGTGTCCAGGTCAACATTTAGAACGCTACCTCTAAGCCAGAAAGTGGCCTGCACTTTGGGGGGGCTGCAGCTCTGCACTCACTCTTGCTGAACTTCACTCTTACGGAACTTGAACCACGAGGCGATCCTGCCTGTCACTTATCCAGAGCATCCTGTAGAATGTCGACCTGCTGGTTCTAGCCGTGTCTCTCCTTGTTGCTCAGGGTAAGTTCTGCCCCCTGGCCTGTGAGCGCCCGTGTGCTATAGATGAGTGGTTCTCAAACTTGAAGGTAATGGTACCTCCTGGAGGACTTGTTGAAGCTCAGATTACTGAGTCCTGCCGCCCGCAGAGTTTCTGAGGCTGCAGATCTAGTTTGGGACCAGAGGATCTGCATGAGTTTGGGACCATGAGTCTCCAGGGGATGCTTGTGCTGCTGGTCAGAGAGATCACACTTTGAGAGCCGCCATTAAAGATAGAGTATCCTGGCTGGGTGTGGTGGTGCACACCTGTAATCCCAGCGGATTGGGAGGCTGAGACAGGAGGATTGTGAGTTCAAAGCCAGCCTCCGCAAAAAGTGAGGTGTAAACAACTCAGTGAGACCCTGTCTCTAAATAAAATACAAAATAGGGCTGGGGATGTGGCTCAGTGGTCAGATATCCCTGAGTTCAAACCCCAGCACCAATAATAATAAATAATAATAATAATAATAACAACAACAACAACAGCAACAACAACAACAACAACGCAATAGAGCATCCTTCACCAAGGCATGCGACATTTCACCGGGTGCCAAGGATCTGTCGATGAACAGCAGACACAACCCTTGACCTCATGGGGCTTACCGAGCTTAGGGGGACTCACTCGGAAGACTGAAGAATGGAGAAGGGTTGAGGAGCTCTGACTACAGGAGGGGATGTCATCTGGCCTGAGGGTCGAGTCAGGGAGGCCTCCTCGCAGGAGTGATTTGGGCTATGACTTGAGGAAGGTGTTGGAGTCTGGAAGATAGAAAGATGAGGGGGGGCAGGGAGATAAAGCGTTGCCAGGAGAACCGTGAAGCCCGCGCAGGGCAGGGGTGAAGGTGGAGAGCGCCGTCCACGCCAGACGCGTCGGGGCGCCAGGGCGAGGGCAGTGCAGAGGCAGACGAGGCTGTGGGGCCTTCGGGGATCTCTGAACCAGCTGCAGAAGTTCAGTTTGTTTCTCAGGCTTATCAGGAAGTCGTCACATTTTAAGGCAGCGCGCAGCATGGACGGAGTTGCTGACTTGTACAATGCGTCTTCCCTGGTTGTGTTTCAGCCCCTAAGCTTGTAAGTGCACGTTGCTGCTCAGGGTGTGCTCTGTCTTGTGCAAGGTGGGTGCTCGGTAAGTAGCGTCCCTCAGGTGGTGTGCGTGTGTGTGTGTGTGTGTAATGCTGCGTCTGCTCAGGGCATCCTATGTGTGTGCCAGGGACTCAGTAAATAAATGTCCTGGGCACAGCAAAGCCCAGCTGCTGTGTGGGTGTGAACTGGCAGCAGCACTCAGCTGCTTCGTGGCTGATTACGCATTGCCCTGTGGATAATGCCAGGCTCTGGCCCCTTATGCAGTATGCAATTTAAATTATAGATTAAATTGATTTGGAGGAGGCCTAATTTTGCATTCTTTCAGACTTGGAGGCAAGATTATGATTGACGGATATAATATGAAGTTCATGAAAATAATGCTGACCTACAGAGGTGGAATATTTTTGGTTCTCCCGTGCCAGGAGGCCTGCCTACATCTTATGAGGAAGGAGGGCTGCAGGGCAGAAAAGGTGGAAGAGGCCGAGGGGAGGCAGTGTCCTGAAAAGTGACCTTGACCTCAGACTCCACCATCTGTGCGTGATGCCGGAGTGCCGTTCCTTTCTACCTCTTTGGGGTGCTTTGAAGAGCAATGAGACATGGAAGGAGGGAAGGTGTAAGCTTTGGGCATCGGGTGACATATAGCCTCAATTACAGGGTTTGGCCCTTGCACTTATGGGGAGTTTCGTAGGGCAGGAAAAATACCACAGTCATATAACGTGGCATCCGAGAGCCGTCTGACTGATGGTTTTAATAATTTGGAGAAAATAAGATCTCATCAATAGTTGGACTTGTCTCTTAAGTCTAATGTCTGGACCTGGGGAAGGGCATTTGTCACAGTCCCCTGATAGAAAGGCAGGACTTGAGGAGTTCTCACTCAGGACAGGAGGCCCGGAGGGACCGTCACATCCGTTAGGCTGGCTCCTGGCTTGCTAGGGAACCATCCTCCCGAGCACTCGTGAAGAAGATGGCGGGGCAGGCCGACCGCTGGGATTCTGAGACACCTAGAGATTTATACATTGGGGAAGGTCTCAGGCCTTCTAAGGATGCTTCCTCAAGCTGTTCTCACCATCACTGCTGCACTGCTGTTGTGTCTTACCCCCTGGTGCATCGGTGGGCCCAGTGTCTTGGGGTCACCCTTGCAGGGCCTCCTAAACTGCTTCAGTCTACACCACTGCTAGTCAGCCCCGTCCTGGGTGACACAGAGAGGCCTCTGCATCCTAGCAGTCTCCACAGACTGCTGGGCCAGCCCCGCACTTGGAGAAAGTAGATTCCGCCTCTTGCTGGGGCTGCTGACAGAAAACTTGGCGTCCATCTTCCATCCCCAAAGTTGATTTGTAGGTCTGCAAGATGACGAGGGGTAGACGACTGCCGGGGTAGATGGGCGGAGGTGTCCTGGGTCAGACTTGTAAGGAACAGTGGGAGATCAGAGGGACCTGAGGTACTGTCTGGATGTCACGCCAGCTGTCAGACGGGACGGGCCCTGAGGTTACGAGCCATCTGACGGCGGTCTAGAGGCTTCCCGCTTCCCCGCAGTCCTGAGTCCCAGAGAGAAGGGGGTCTAGGCCAGCAGAGTCACTGGCATGGTTTTGGGAACCTTCAGAGCAGAGGCTCCGGGGCTGTCCGTGGTCCTGAAGTCTCTCCTCTGCTTGCACCCACCGTCCACCCTGGCCTCTGGCTGCGTGCCAGGCACTGCGACGACACGCTCCACGGGTCCAGCCACCAATGGGACAGAGCCCGGCTCTCCGTGAGCTCGCGGTTCTCTTATGATTGACAAGAAGTCAGGAATGCCGAAGGAGCCCCTCCGGTGGCCCGAGGGGTGTATGAGGCTTCCTGGTGAACATGACCTTCGAGCTGTGTGCTGAAGGGCACGGACAGGCCTGGGTGAGGATGAAGCAGAGGCGCTTCCTGCACACGCGTGGCTTGAGACCACAGGGACATGTGACACAAAGGGTGCAACGACTGGAGTTGGGGTTGGACAGGCCGGAGGCCGATCGCTGAGAACCCTGAGTGAGGCTTCGGAACTGGAGACAATGAGGAGGCACAGAAGGTTTTCAAGAGGGAGAGGGACAGGAAATGACCTGACCTCAGCCAGATCTCCAGGGGAGCAAGCTAGAGTGAATGGAGGCTGAGCAAACAGAGGCATGAACAGTGGAGGCCCTGAGGCCTCTGTTATAGTCCTCAGCTTAGGGGTTGGTGGATGTGCTGGGAAGAGCAGGAAGGAGCACGCCCTCTCCTCTTACCAAGCCAGCCACGCGGAGAAGAATCTCTACCAACAACCCCGCCTTTGAGGAAGTCGCTGGGGAGGGGCTATCCACATCTCTTCCTTCCTGACTGGTCTCTAGCATCACTTAGGCCCCCTTCTCCCCTGCAAGCAGGGCTCTGGGGATGCCTGGCCTCTCTCTTCTTTAGCGACGGCCAACCTGGATGGCATCTTTCTCCTTGCTACTTCCGGGCTCTCCCAGGGTGGTGGGCTAAGGATCTGCTCCGTGGCTCCAACTCTCTCAGTGCTGAAGTTCCCAGGTCAGAGACTGGAAGGAGGTAAAAGCAGGGACTCCTCCCTCCATCATAGAGTAAGCCACATTCTTCACCCCACTTCACAGAAATAGAAATCCATCCAGCATCTTTTTTTAAAAAATTCTAATTTGTTATACATGTTTGCAGAGTGCATTTCATTTCATATTACATATAAAGAGCACAATTTTTCAAGTTGCTGGTTTTATATAAAGTGTTTTATATAAAGTGTTTTTACAACAATTGTGTCTTCATACATGTATTTAAGGTAATCATGGATAACTCAGTCAAACTTTATAAGTTATCTTCATAAGTTATCTTTGAAGTTATCCTCAAACTTATAAAGGCAAGGGAGTGGGGATGAGAGGAATGAAAGAACTCTAAATAGAACAAGGGTGGGGAGGGGGCAAGGGGATAGGAATAATAGCAGACTGAGTTATCCACGATTACCCTAAATACATGTATGAAGACACAATTGTTGTAAAAACACTTTATGTAAAACCAGCAACTTGAAAAATTGTGCTCTTTGTATGTAACATGAAATGAAATATACTCTGCAAACATGTATAACAAATTAGAATAAAAATAAATTTTAAAAAGTATCTTCGTATCAAACAGATCATTCGACCTTTGGTGTTTTGGGGATTGGCTGACTTCACTTAGCATTATTTTTTTCAACTCCATCCATTTACCTGCAAATGCCATGATTTGATTCTCCTTCAGTGCTGAGTAGTGTTCCATTGTGTGTGTGTACCGACGTTTCCCTATCCATTCATCTGCTGATGGGCATCGGGGTTGGTTCCACAGTCTAGCTATTGTGAGTTGTGCCCATCTGGCATCTTTAATGGGAACACACTCCTGAGGTGTCAAGGAAGTAAAATTACCAGAGTTGATGACCAAATTCTTACGGGAAATGGGAGACCAGGGAAGAGGGAGCCCTAGATAATACTTCATGCCCATAGATGCTTTTTCAGGCTTGTGAAGATGGTGCTGTTTACTGAGATGGGTAGGAGATGTTTGTACATACAATCCACCTTCTCAGGGAGACACATTTGGGTGGGAGGAAGATAACTTGGCTCAGCAGGGACATGTGGTATAGCAAAGGCCATTCGTTCCCATGCCCGTGACTGCGTCTTCTGGGATCCTTCCCCGGTTTGAACGCGCACCCTCCACATCGCAGGTGTTGGCAGTATGATGGTGTTAAGAGGTGGGGCCTTTGAGAGATGAATAGGACACAAGGGCTGGCCCCTCCCTTGTGAATGGGTGTCAGGGCCTTGTAAAAGAGGCTTCAGCTGGTGTCTGGCCGGCTTGCCTTTCCTCCTCCCACCTCCCACCACGTCAGCGCACAGCATCTGCCCCTGAGGTGCAGCGCAGAGGCGCCATCTTGGGAGGGAGAGAGGCCCTCACCGGCTCGCCTGCAGCGTCTTGATCATGGACTTCCGGCCTCCAGGTCTGTGAGCGAGTTACCTCTGCTTCTGACACAGTGGGCTCGTCTCTGCTAAACCTACTGATCTCCTTTCTCTTTAAATTCTGAATCATGAATGGACCTCGTAATAATGTGAAAACCTAACTAGTACAGTATTATTCTAAAATGCTCCATTCCATGAAATGCAATAACATATCTGTGTTGATGAAGCTGAAGAAAAGAAGGTGGTTGTTGGTTTTCAGTGTAGTTTCCTAGTTTGGGGCCCAGTTTCTTTGGAGAAGCTTGCTCTAAAGTTAGAACTCTGGTATGGCTGTTCCAGCTCTTTCAGACACGGGCGGGGCCGCTGTGGGCCGAGGGGGTGGGCCTTCGGGTTTTCTAAAGCAGATGGCCTGTGCACGAATATAAAAGAGATTGTCAATAATTTTTTATTTTAAAGTAAAATATCACTAGATTATGACTTTAGGTAAGATGTAAACTTCTTTATTATTATTTTCTAGAAGGTATTTTGAAATGATTTTCTATTGTCACAAAATGAGGTGACAAAGTGTAGTGAGCTTTTGTGTTTCTCAGTGAGAGTACAGTCCAACTGGATCTGTGATGAGGTAGGGGATGGTCATGAGGTCACAGAGCTCAAGAAGGCACAAGGGCGGCTACTGAGAGCTCAGGGCAGTTCCGAGAACAAACGGGGATGAGCGTTAAAATGCAACACAGCAAACACGAAACCAAAAGCACAAACGTGAGGCGTGCCTCCCACTTGGCATTTCATCGCCCCGTATCTCCAGCTCTGGAAACATCACTGCACGTTCGAGAGATTGTGAAAGTTTTAGCTGATTAGGTCCGAATTTTATGAAAATAACTTTGGCCTGGTGATCACCCTACAGGGTCTGGGAGACCCCCGATGACGGTCTTGAGCGTGGTGTCACCACACCATGGGCTGGTGTTGAAGACAGGCCTTGGGCATGATCCACCCAGCACCCTCAGTAGGGTGCTGGCTTGGGGCACCAGAGGGACTGGCTGCCGTTGGTACCTAGGAAACTTCCCCAGGATGAGGTGGGAAACGTGCGCAGAAGGGAAGCTCAGGAACCCCAATGTTCAAGGAAGGGACTGGGAAGAAGTCTGTGGAGTGGTGGACGAGGGGGACCTGGGAAGGGGTGCTTGGACGTCCCAACCACAGTGGAAAGCTGTGCTCACACGTGGGGCCTATGGAAAGGGTGTGGCCACTTCCAGAGACCGCCACAGGAAAGCAAGACAGTCAAGCACTGCTGCAGGTGGGGCCTCCCAGGTCCCCCAGCTCCTGTGTGGGGCTGTGTGCAGTGGCTGAGGTCACCTGCCAGAGGGAGGCCCCAGCAGGCAGGGTCATCAGGGGCCCTGTCATAGCCTCGTCACACCTACCTTTACTGAGCACCTGCCTTCCTGGAGCCCAGGAGGGAAAAGCCCCCAAACAGCTCCTCCACTGCCTTGGCCACCCCACCTCTCATGCAGCAGGTGCTCAATAAATATCGATGGAGGGTGAGCAGAGGAGCGGCCTTGGAGCAGCTCTCCCTGGGTGGGAGGGAGGGAGCGCATGCGCAGGGAGGAGGCAGGGAGACGGCGAGGGAGCTGAGGGAAGAGCAGAAGGCGGGGCAGTTGACAGCACCCTGGGATCTGGGGGCCGGGGGGCGGGGACGTCAGGGAGGGGAAGGATGGGCACAATCCCATGCCCAGACAAGAGAGCCGGTGGAGAGGGAGGGCCAAGGAGAAGGAGCCCCAGGTAAGGGTCCGAATGCCTGCCTGCCTTCATTCATCAGTGGACCCACGGCGACCCTCCCTGCCAGCGCCCAGCCTGCAGCCCAGCGCAGAAGCTCAAATCAGGCGTGCCCTGGCCTTTCCAAATCGTGCTCTTGTTCTATATGTTTGCATATGGTAGAATTCACAGAATCACCAAGGAAATCAAACACACAGAAATCACTCTGTTAAAATCTATAAATTGTGACAATAATTTGTGGGCTTCTTCATTGATGTATTCAATAAGGAAATCTAAAGGCAGGGCAAGGCAGAGCCATGCAGAGTCGCTGGTGGGCGTGAAAGGGCAGCCCTCCTCCTGCCAGGGCGCCCGCCTCTTGCCAGCTGTGCTTCCTGGGCTTCCTACCAGAAGGGCGTGTTAACATCCGCGAGACGTTCAAGGAGTCCCTACGTTCTGACCTGTGCCCTGTCTGGGGAGTCCAGGCCCCAAATGCCCAGCAGGACAGGCTGTGGTGTGCATCTTTGCTGGGCCGGAGGGGGCCTGCTGAGGATGGGCAGGGGTGTGGACAGTTGTCCCAAGCTCCTCTGCCCTCCAGGCCTGCTCTGGGCTCCACCCCTCCCTCACTGTGGGTTCCACTCACACCTGCCTCTGTTGGGGTCGGACGGGGGGGGGGGGGCACCAGCAGGAGCCTGGGGAGGGCGAGTGAGGGCACAGGTCCCTTGGCCTCCTCTGCACAGCTTCGTCCATCTGGGCTCCAGGGACCGGGCATCCCAGGCTTTCCCCGGCTCTACCGCACCTCTTACTAACACCTCCTGTTACTCGGGTGATGAGCGGATCTGTTTGCTGACGACCTTGATGAACAGTCTGCGGGACTTGCAAAGAAGTGAGAGTTTGGAGTAGGTTCCTGAGTGGCACGAAGGTGTCGAATTATCTGAGGACCAGATGGACTTCCACAAGCACAGGAGTTGTGGTGTTCTCCAGGGGTGTCAGCTTACAGGACGTCACTGACCAGCATCTTGGGATGGACCTAGATGGGGACTTCCATCAGGAGTGGCAGGAAAAGGTGTGAGTGAGAGAAGGGTCCGCCCGACAGAGGGGGTAGATTGGAGAGTTGACACAGGAAGGCGAGAGCTGACGTGTGGAGCGTCGTGGAGAGCGCAAAAGACTGGGAGTCTCAGTGAGGTTGAAGTTCAAGTGCAGGTGAAGGGCAGGCGAAAGGCAGCCAGCAGGGAGGAGCCGTGGTCAGAGAGTGGAGCGGGGGAGCTTGACGCTTCCCTAGTGAGTGACTACTTGATGGGCGCTGGGATGGGTCATCACATAACCCAGAGGCCCGAGCGTTGGACAAGCCGTGCACATGGAGACTGGGGTCACCCATTCTGGAGGAGGGACTTGGAGAAGAGGAGAGCTGAGGTCAGGAGCTGAGGAGAGAAGGAAGATGGGACATCGGGGGGTGAGACCTCAGAGGGAGGGGGCTTTATCAAGAGGGCAGAGGAGAGTGTGGACCCGCCTCCCATCTCTGGACCTGGCTTAACTCGTGCCTTGCTCTCTTGATGCCCCACCAGAATCAGTCCTGGCTGGCCAACTTCGTGGTTCCTGGAGAGGCTGGTTCTGTTCCCTGCTGTCACTTAGAAATAAATTACTCTTCAGTAGAACGTGGAGTTGGGTTGCCGGGAGCACTGTCGACACCGAGGAGAGCTTGCTCTTTTGAATCAACTCTGCTGCTCACTGATACATGCTAAAACTCTGCCTGCCTTGCCTTTGTCACCAGTACAATGGGCACAGTGATAGTTACGTCTGAATGAGCTGTTCCATGCCAGGCGCACCCTGCGTTGCCTGGCACACAGGAGGAGCTTGGTAGATGGTAGCTATTTGTAAACTGCACATCTTTTATAGACTGGTCCACCGGAAGAATAATTAACCTCCATGAGGATTGGCCATCACTATTCCGTAGCTCAGTGCCTGGCAAACAGAGAGACTCAGTATTCATTGAGTTAGCGCCAATTGAAACTCATGAGCATGACCTTGTAGGTTTTCAAACTCCTTCCTTTTTACTTCCGTGGTACAGGTGCAAAGAAGAACAGGGATGGAGAGAGTCTCTCCTCTCCTGCAGGCTTTAGCCTTTATTTCAGCAAAGCACCTCCACCTGGCTTTGGTGTGGGGGCCATGGCCGTCCATGGGAGACCCGCAAGGAGGTTCTCGTTGTCTTTGGAGGGAAGAAATTGGAACAGAATCGTGTGCTTGTTCCCTGCCCACAGGCACACAACCAAGCCCAAGTGGCTGAGTCGGGACAACCAGCAGGTCACATTCTTCCAAGAGACCCTCATCCCCAAAGAGTTTGAAATACTTTGAAAATACAGCCGGCAGGTCGAACCAAAAGAATGAGAGCGGACAACACATAATTAGAAAGGCGAGATGCGTTCTTGCTTGTTGCCGCCGGAAAGGGATTTGCAGCCCGGAACGGCGATGCCGCGGGAAGGAGCCCAGAGACAGGATGAAAACGAAAAAATTCTTTTATCTCTCTCTCTCTCTGTCTCTTGTAATTTCTAACACCACATACACACTCTCACAAGAAACCAAGGCACCTACTCTTACAAGAAACTACAACATATATACACAATAGCGTTAACCCCGTCCGTTCTCTCTCAGGTCTCATCTCACGCGCCCGAGCAGGAATGGCGCTGGCCCGATCTGCTAAGTCACGGCTCAAGTCTCTCGAGATCCTGGGCCAAGTCCCGCGAGATCCCAGGACAAGTCCCATGAGATCCCAGGCCAAGTCCTATGAGACTACGGAAGGTGTCAATGCCCAAACATCTCCATGGCCCGTAGTCAACTGCAATCTTAGCCATCTCCCCAAACAGGGCTCCTGCACTTGCTGAGAACTTTCTAGAAACCATGCACAATGCCAGGCAATTCTACACACGACAGTTGAGATTACTGTGACATTAAAGTCCCCAGGACGGTCCATCCCCAGGTCGTGGGAGGTGTGTGGATGTGGATGTGGGGTGGTCTCGGAACAGGCTTTGCTAGTAGGCCACCCGGGGCAAGAAGCTCAGCCTCTGTGACCCTCAGTTTCCTCCTCCACGAGGTGGAGGTCATGCTGCCTGCTGCAGGAAGTGTTTGTGCCAAGTGCCTGATGGGCAGCAGGTGTGGGCAGTTGGCGTAGGGTCCAGGCTGCTCTCTGGAATCTGGATACCTGACTTCAAATCCCGGCTTCACCACTTACTGGCTGTGTGGCGTGGCAGGGGGTGAGGTGGCTAGGGGTTCCTGTGCCTGGGTGCCTTCCTGTTAGAAAGGGAAGGAGAACAGGGCACCCCCTACTGTGACGGGGAGGCTGAAATGAGTCCATATGTAGCGAGCACTGCAGGTGGCACCAGGGACCCAGGTCACCCTGGATGGCACAGCAAGCTCAACCTGGCAGCTCTCTCCCAGGTCCTGTCAGATGAGGAGAACTCATGGTCAACGGAAGGCCAGACCAACACCTCCCACACACGCCCACCCTCTCAGAGTTGGCCTCCTGCCACGATAAACCCACGTTATGCTGCAACTCGTTATTTTGTCTGAATAAAGATCCTGTCCGTATGGAGGAGACCGCGCTCAGCACAGTCTGTTCCAGTTCCCCTTTGCTCAAATAGCCTTCCAGTTAACCTCTGACCCCAGCCGCACTTCAGCTCTTCACGCGGCTGACGTCCCGGCCTCGGGCTCAGCTGTCCTTGCTGGCTGAGTCTGCAGTGCCCCTTCCTTCTTCGCAGGAAGAGTGAATAAATAAATATTTGTTCAGGTTTACCTGTGAAGCCATCGAGTCCTAAAGGATTCTTTTAGGATTTTTAAAAGTTACATATGAAATTTGTTTACAGAGGTAAGGTGATTTCCTGTTTCTTCTGTGCCAGTTTCGGTAAGTTGTATTTTTTTTCCCCAAGAAATATGTCCATTTTATCTAAGTTGCCACAGTTATGGGGACAGAGTGGCTCCGAGTGCTCTGTGGTCATCTTTTGAAATGCCCACAGGACGCCCAACATTCCCTTTTTTTCCTGACGTTGATAATTTCCACTATTTGTCTTCCTTTCTCTTGCTTTGGTATTGCTAGGGATTTTTCAGTTTTATTAATCATTTCAAATGAGAATCTTTGTATTTTCTCTGTTTCATATCCTTTCTACCTAATTGATTTTTTAGTTTTATTTTTAGTATTTCCTTCCTTCTACTGGGATTAATTCGTCAGGAAGAAACTTAGATTGTAGATTTTATTCTTTTTTATCTTTTCAAATATAAGCATTTAAAGGTATAAATCTCCCTCTAAGGCATGCGCTCAAAAAAAGTGATATGTTTTTATTTCATTTAGTTCAAAATATTTAAAATGTTCCTTGTCATTTCTTCTTTGTGTTACGTATGTGTACTTAATGAATGAATGGATACACTACTGAATTTTAAATTTTGGGAGTTTTCCACATAACTCTATTATTGATTTTTATTTAATTGTGTCTTGATCAAAGATTAATTTCAACCCTTTGACAATTATTCAGACAGGTTTTATGGTCTATAATGTGGTCTGTTTGGGGCATTTTCATTGTGTGGTTGAATTGATCGAGTGTTCTGAGTTGTTGAACACAGTGTTCTGCAAACCAGAGTTAGATGGAGAGGGTGATTGTGGTGTGGAAGTCTCCTTAAGCAGTATTGATCTTTGGTCTATTTGCTCTATTGAAAAAAGGCTGTTAAAATTCTTGTGTATTTTGTGAATTTGTCATTTTTCCTTTTAACTTTTCCAAATGTTTTTGTGCATTTTCAAGTTTTTATTAGGCTTATATGGATTTAGAATCGCTGTTTTTTGAAAGATGGATGCTTTTGTTGTTATGAAATGTTCCTTATCCAGTCATATTTTTTGCTTTGATGCCTACTTTGTCTTGTACTAAGATGGCCATTCTGTATTTTTGGTGGTGTTCTTCTACTCTTTTACTTTAAGCTTTTCTTGGTTTATGATATGAAGTAGTTTCTTATCGTCACAGTGTGGTGGGGTTTTGCTTGATCGTTAGTTCTCATGATTTCTGCCTTTCCTTGGAGGGCTCAGCCCACCTGCATTTAGCAGTTTTCCACGAGGCTGGGTTTAACCCTCCCACATTGGTTTCTGTTTAGTGTTTGTCCGTCTGCTCATTATCTTTCTCTCTTTTCCTGCTTTCTATTTTAAAATACCATTTGTTTGTTTCACTCTATGTTCTGTGCTGACTTTTTAACTAGACCACTTTTTTAAATGGTCACTCTAGAGATTATTATATTTTAGGCCTTTAAGTTGCCACGGGACACATTCACATTTTACTGTCTTCTGAATGATCAGTGTAAGAAAGTTGTCATAGTAAAAGATCATCTGTCCACCCCCCGGCCCCGTCCTTATTGTCATATGGTTCTAAGTCCCATGGGTCATTATCCTTTCATTTCCTTGCTTATGGATTTCATATTTTACCACATCTTATTTTTTCTGAGCTCTTCATTCCTTCTTGAAGAGCTGATCTTCCCCTTGCCATTATTTCCTTTTATCTTTTCTTTTAGTTAATTTTATTTTTAGCATTTCTAATATGCAGATCTGCTTCAGACCAATTCTTTCAGATATTGTTCAGGTATGTTTTTATTTCACCTTTATGTATGAATAATATGTTCACTGGGTATAGTGTCAGTTGACACGTATTTTTTCTCTCAGTGCATTTAAAGTTGTTCTATTATCTTCTGGGCTTCATTGTTCTTAGTAAGAAGTCAGTTGTCACTCAAAGGTTAAATTGTACCTAACTGTTATTCTCTTTCTCTCTCTCTCTCTCTCTCTCTCTCTCTCTCTCTCTCTCTCACACACACACACACACACACACACACACACTCCACAATATTTTTCTGTTTTGACTTTGAGAAGTTTGACTCTCATGCTTGGTATTTTAGACAGCTTTTTCACCACTGTGATCAAATGACCAGACAAGAATAATTTTAGAGGAAACAATGTTTATTTGAGGCTCACGGTTTCAGAGTTCTCAGTTCATGGAGGGCCAACTCCATTACCCTGTGCCCAAGGTGAGGCAGAACATCAGGGAAGAGGGGCATGGTGGAGGGGAGCTGCTCAGCACATGACAATCAGGAAGCAGAGACACTAACGTTGCCTCACATGAGCAAAATGGAAACCCCAAAGACTGCCCCAGTGACCTGCCGCCTCCAGCTCACCCCACCTGCCTGCAGTTACCACCCAGCTGATCCCTATCAGAGGTTCAATCCACTGATTAGGTTAAGGCTCTCCTAACCTGATCATTTCAGCTCTGAACCTTCTTGCATTGTCTCACACATGAGATTTTGGGGGACACCTCATCTAAACCCCAATGCATGGTGTTCTTGAAGCCTATATGTTTCACTCTGTGTGTATGCATATATTTTGCTCTGAGTGCCTTCTACTGCCTTGTCTTCAAACCGACTGATTTTTTTCTCCTACATATTGACTCTGCTCTTCAGCCAATAAAAAACCCAATGAGTTTTTAATTTTTGATACTATATCATTCGTGTCTAACATTCCATTTGATTCTCTTTTTCACTTTTACACCTCTGTTGAAGCTTCCTACCCCCTCACACATTTTAGCAGGCTTTTATTCTAGATCATTTGGTGCTCATGGTTATTTCAAAGTGTCTCTCTAACAACTCAGCTTCGGGGCACTGTTTGTATGTGTAGCTACACATATTTCCTCAATGCAGCTACACATGTTTGCTGTGTTCTACAATTTTCATTGCATTCTGGAGATTTTGTGTAAGAGAACAATAGATACTAGACTAAGTAATATCTGTTTTCAGAAAAGAACATGCCCCTCTTTGGGTCGGGTCACTACAGCCAGGAGACTAAATTAATCTGGTCTCTCTTTGAGCTGGGTCTTCACCTTGTCTTGTTACAGCTTTAATATTTTTATTTCAAAATTACAGTTTAATAACAAATACAATTAAAGATGCTTCATATTTCTTTCCTGGTGAAAATAAGTAGATAATGAGTATTTTCAGTGATCAGTTAAGAGTCAAGGATATCTGGAAGATACCATTCATAATCATCAACCAATGATGTGCAGTTGTTTAGGGAGGCAGATCATAGCACTTTGACAGCAGGCCCTGCAAGCAGGGCTTTCGTCACCTCTGGTTAGGCGTCCACAGGGCCTGCTGTCAAAGTGCTATGAGTTGCCTCCCTAAACAACTGCCCGTCCACTGTGCCAGCATCATAAGAAGATCTAAGGATCGTTCCCTTACACCCCACTATTCCAGTGTGCTATCATTAACAGGTGTCCCCACAAAAGTGACTTTGCCCTTGGTCCTGACCAGCTCCTGGACCGCAGACAACTAAGGGCAACTCTCAGTTCTTGAGCTTGGGGGTCTCAGGGTCATGCTGGTGGCATACATCTGGAAGCCAAAACGGTAGGGTGGCAGATCAGAGGTTACAGACTCTCAAAGCAGCCTTTTCTCCCTCCCCCAAACCTGGCCAAGGAGGACTGTTTTCTGTTGTCCTCCTTCACTGCTGTGTGTCGATTGCTTTTTGTTTCTGGTTCCTGTACTGCTGTGTCACCAAGAGTGTGACCCTAGGAGAGGTGTGGCTTCACGCGGTCTCCAGTGCGTCTCTTCTCACATAGTAGAGGGGTGGTTAAAATTTAATCACCATGGGGTGATTAAAATTCAGGCCTCGTTTTTTTTTTCTGAGCTCAGCTAATATGCCCAGAACAGCCATGAAATAGCTTCAAACTACCTCTCTTATTTTCAGGACTCTGTTTGGCAACCTCAGACACGAATGCATTTGCTTCTCCCGGCCTGGCTAGGGGGACACATAGGATTTATCCTGTTGCTGAACATTCAGCTCCTAGTGTTCCCCTTTTGCAGATGAGATGATGGGGCACAGAGTGACGTGAGGGGCTCTGTCCAGGGTAACCCCACCAGGGGGCAGAGGAACGGGAACATGGACTCAGGCACTTCAGTCGGCAGGATCCATGCTCTCCGCCAGGTGCCCTGTTTTCTGCTCTGGTGAGCTCAGGGTGCAGACGCTCTGAGCTTGCAGCTATGCCCTCATCCCCAGGGCCACGGTGCTGCCCTTCTGCATCCCAGGGTTACCCAGAGAGTGGCCGGAGGCAGTGTTTCCTGGTGGTGTTTGTTTTCCCGGGAGAGACACATTTCCCCATCACTCTCTAAGCACAGGGTCCCGTTGCAAAGCTGTGCTGGTCCATTTGGTGGTTCTTCATAGTCCATTGAATATTTGGGAGATGTTTGTCCTTTGATGCAGTGAGTTTCCTTGTCAGACCATGCTTCAAGGACTCAATGAAGAGCTTTTCCAAAATATGCATATAAAGTGCGGGTCCTTCTATTGTCACGCTTCCATAGTGAGCTGCGCCTGCCACCATGGCCACACTACACAGTGCTGCTGAATCTTGTGGTTTATGGAAGGTTCTGCCTCCACCATTTCAGTTACCAAAAGACCTGTGGCCACCGGGGGACATCACCCAAATACTACAGATGATAGTCTGGGGCTCAGAGTGGATTTTATTAAGAGCTAAGTGTCCAAGCTGAGCCTCGTTGATTCCATTGCCTCATGGACTAATGAATGAATTATGTCAGTAATCTAAGTCCCCCTTCCTTCCTTCCTTAATTTAATAAGCATCGACAGAGCATCTACTGGGGCCAGATGGATCTTAGCTTTTAATTTTTTTTATTTTTTAGTTGTGGTAGGGAAAACACAAACCTTTTACCCTCGTAGCCATCTTAACTGCGTAGTTCCATGGTTTGAAGTGCTTCGATGGTGCAGCAGACCCTCGGAGCCTTGGCATCCTCCTCACCTGAACTTGATGCCCCCTGAGCCATGATTCCTCCCCACCCCCCACGGTCCCCACGCTACCTCTGTCCCTGCGTGGGTTCCCCAGGGTCTGGTGTAAGTGGAGTCATGCGGTGCTGGTCTTTCCTGTGACTGGGTCTCACTGAGCATGGTGTCCTCAGGTCCCTCCAGGGTGCAGCACGTGGCAGGATGGCTTCTTCCTAAGGCTGAATAACCTTCCATCGTGTGGACGCAGCCCCTTCCGCCTCCGTGTTCATCTGCCCCTGGACGTTTGGGTGCTCTGCCCCTGGGTTGCTGTGAATATTGCAGGATTGAGATCTCGCTTTGAGTTCTGTTGGGTGGGGACTGGGCATCCAGATGCTGGTGGCATGGTGGGTCTGGTTTTGAGTTTTGAGGAGCCACTGTGCTGTTCTCCAGTGGCCGCACTGGTTTACACCCTCCCAACAGAGCGTAATGGGTTCCCTTTCTCCACATGCTTGCTGAGGTGGGGGGGCACCCTGGGGGTGAGTCGGCATCTCACTGTGCGATGTATGTGCATTTTGATTTTAGCCTTTACACACATTTCTAAACCCTGTGACGATTCTTTGCATCAGTGTATTAGTCAGCTCTGCATGGCTGTGAGAAAATGCCTGACGAGGACAGTTTAGAGACAGGAAGGTTTATTTCAGCTCCCTGTCTCAGAGCTTTAGCCGCGGTCGGCCAGCTCCACTGCTCTGGGCCCAGGTGAGGCAGGACGTCATGGCGGCAGGTGTGGTGCAGCAGCACTGCTTTAACAGGGGCGGCCAGGAAGCAGAGGGAGGGGAAGCAGCCACAGGGAAGATGCGCCCTTCCAGGACACGGCCCCTGCTCCAGCCACCGCCCCCTGTCACAGTCACCACCCGGTCAGTCCAGTCAAGCCAGGATGGACTGATTAGGTCCCAGCTCTCGTGACTTAATTATTTCACCTCTGAATATCCCTGCATCAACCCAGGAGCTCTGGGGGACACCTCACATCCAGACCATGACAATGAGTTTTGCCATTCTCATATATGAGCCAAGAGACTAGGAAGGTGTAGAGGTCGTGCAGTGGTTAAGTAGGAGACGCAGATTCAAAGCTGGGCGCGCGGGCCTCTGCACCCTCCCCTGCTGAACTAGTGAATGTTGAACGTTCCAGCGCGTGCGCGCACGATCGCACACAAGGCGGTCTCCGTCCTGTCTCAGAGTGTAAATGCTGCTGCTGTCCTTATTGTGTCCTGTCTTCCAGATGAGAGGACTGAGGCTCGGGCAGCCGATGTGACCTCCACGACAGCCCCCTCTTATTGTGCACTTGCTGTGTCCCCATGCTGCAGACCCCAGGGCGCAGGGTCCCCTGCGGCGTCACGAGCTCTTAGACTCTTAGGGACAAACGAGGCAATCTGACCCTCGCAGGCTGGGGGCAGCTCTCTGGGCAGCAGGAGTGCGGCGCTCTGTGCGGGTCACGTCAGCCCGAGGAGACAAGCCTGTGGCCTGGAGCAGCTGGCTCCGCCACCCAGAGGGCTGGCTCCAGGGGCTTCTCGGGAGCCCTGAGCCAGGAGCCCCGGCACCACCTCTGTAGGCGAAGGGGGCCAGCGGGCGGGGAAGTGGGACTCTCTGGTCATCAGGGAGGAACTCGCTCTTTTTCTGGTCAGAGAAGTCAGTTGTTCTTTCAAAGCACTGCTGAGAAAGCCCTGGTGAAGCAGACTTTTACCCAGAATGCCGGGCGGCAGGGGGTTCTCTTTGTCTCAAAATCCATATTCTTGACAGTTCGGGGCATCCAGCCAGCTGAGAGTCGCCCACAGCAGCACGTCCATGCTTACCTTTTGCTGCAAACAAGCTCCTTCAAGATGTGGGGTGGAAGCAGCTACCGGCCGTGTGGCTCGTGGCCCTGGGGGCTGGGCTCAGCCGGCCGCTTCACTCTGTTCCCACGGAGCTCTGGCAGCATCTGCAGGCAGCCACCGGGCTGCTGCGTGGCTCTGCGTCTGACTGTTGGCCGGGGACAGCGGGTTAGCCGGGTGCTGTCCTGGGCAGGGCCGGGTTCTCAGAGCAGCAGGGGAGGAGCTGGTGCCCACCTGTGGTCAAGCGTGGGCAGGCCTCGTGTCTGCTGCGGTGTCATGGTTGAAATGAGCCACGTGGCTGTGCTGGGGACAGTGATGGAGGGACTGCTCACGTCCGGGGGAGAGGAGGTGTGACAGCTGGGGCCATCGCTTTCCCAGTGCCCTCTGCGTGTCTGTTTGCCCAGAGGCTGGGCGGGACCCAGTCACAGACCTGGGCCCCAGTCCTGGCAACGCTGCTCACTCAGCAGGTGCCCCTCTCTGTGGTGACCTTCCTAACGTCACTGCTCATCACCATCCTCTGAAAAGCAGTGCCTGGCGTGACGTTTCACGACTGAGTGAAACGTGGTACCTCCGTGTACGTGGAAGCACCTGGTCTGTGGCCATGAGCCCGCTCTGCCGTCTGGCTAGGAGGACAGGCCACTGAGGCCACTCCACTGTCTACAGCCCTCGCCTGGCCTTTGTCACTCTTGTGTTCCCAGGAGCCCTTTCCTGGTGGTCTCTCCTGGGAGCCCTTTCCTGGTGGGAGCTTTCTGGTGGTCTCTCCCGGAAGCCTTTCCTGGTGGTCTCTCCTGGGAGCCCTTTCCTGGTGGTCTCTCCCGGGAGCCTTTCCTGGTGGTCTCTCCCGGGAGCCTTTCCTGGTGGTCTCTCCTGGGAGCCCTTTCCTGGTGGTCTCTCCCGGGAGCCTTTCCTGGTGGTCTCTCCTGGGAGCCCTTTCCTGGTGGTCTCTCCCGGGAGCCCTTTCCTGGTGGTCTCTCCCGGGAGCCCTATCTGGGGGTCTCTCCCCCGGGTAACGTGTTCTTAGGAAACCGTTTTGCGGGTGTTGGAAGTGCTTGCTGTCTCTCCCTCCGATTCTGTGGAGCCTCCACAGTGAATTCCCAAGCCCTGAGTCTTGGCCGCGTGTCCAGCCCCGAGTGCCACAGCAGGCCTCTGCAGTCTGGTGTCCACACGCCGCCTCGGTGGCCACCCGACCACAGCTTCCTTCACGTGCAGGTTCCTGCGTCCTCTGTGATCACCAGCTCCGCCTGGCGCAGGACGAAGTCCAAGCCATGAGCCAGGACCGCGCGGACCAGGTGGCAGGACAAGGAGAAGGAATGACCCGTCCTTCTCCAGACAGAACTCAGGCTCCAGCCACCAAGGCCGTGCCCGGGGCGGTCTGGTGGCTTTGATGTTCTGGGCAGCAAAGGACACGTCTTCTTTCGTAAGGAGACAGAGGAGCGTGATGGCTTTGATTTGTGCAGAGCTGTGTGTGCTGAGCTCACTGCGACACTCCTTCCTTCCCAGCACGTTGCTCTCGCGGTGTGGCTGTGTGGCACAGCGTCCATCTGACACGCTCTCACGTCTCAACCTCCAGGACCACCCCTGTGCCCTCTCCTCCTCCTCCCCCCCTCCTTCCTCTACTCTACTGTCTCCCTTCTGTTTATTTCTGTCTTATTTGACACACTATAGTCACACCTACAGGTGGAGTCCATCGTGATGGCCTCGCTCTCGCACACGGCGTGACGTGGTCAGTTCATTCCGCATTTCCTCCCCTTTCCAATCCCTGCTCTCTCCCCCTCCAGCGTCTTCCTCTTCTCCACTGTTGACCCTTCTCTTTTTTAGTTCCTGATCTCTCTCCAGCTTCCACGTGTGAGCAGCACCCTCGGCCCTTGCCTCTGAGCCGGCTCATCTCACCTAGCGTGGCGTTCCCCACTTCCCTCCACTCACCAGAAAGCGACATCTCCCAGCTTCCTTGTGGCTGAGCGAGACCCCGCGGTGTGAGCCACACTCTCGGCAGCCATTCGTCTCTGGGGGCAGCTAGGCTGGTTCTGTGACTGTCCATAACTGTGACTGTCCAGATTTCAGAGGACGTGTCTGGCTCACACCCTGTTTCTCTGCACCATCTGGGATAAAGGGACCAGAGTTACGCGTGGCGTCACTTTGCTCTCAAGACGTCCCGCTGAGTCCTTCTCTTAGTCCCTTCCATAGACACAAGTGAACACTTTGCCTTTGCTAAAATGAGGCACCGAAGCCTTTCATGTTAAAATGAGGGGCGCCTTCACAGCACCCCAAATACACTGCAGGCGGCTCCCGGCACCAGGAGTCAGTCACCACAGAAACCCGCCTGCCGTAAGTGAGGCCTGTCTTCTGTGGCAGCTGGTGCAGCCGTGGGCTCACAGGGGGTGGCACAGCCTGTCCCCACCACGAGTCCCCAGCAAGTCACTAAGGCCTGCGTCTCAGCGTCCTCGTCTGCAAGGTGAGCTGGGAAGTGCGCTGCACTAGTGGCCAGAGTGCGGAGAAACGCGGCCTAGGTGGCCACAGGCTGCAGAGCCTCCTCAAGCGTCCCGGGTGAGGTGCCACCAGGACAGGAGGGGGAAATGGGCTTCTGCGAGGACGTGTCTTTCTGTGCTCAGAGCCACTCTCCTTTCCCTCCTCCCCCACTGGACATGTGGCCTCACTGGCCGCAAAGCTCCCTCTGAGCAGCCCGTTGGGCCCTCTGCCAGCACGCTGGGCGGGGGCTCCTCTGTTCTTCTATTCAACACCATGATGTTGGTTTCAGCGTTCCCATTTTATGAAAATCAAAATCGAAACTCATGGGCCCAAGGTCCCCATTAGTTTTTCCCCATGGAAGGAGCTGGCTGCCACCTGTGCCCAAAGTACTGTCACTGCAAGTCATCCTGGAGAGTGGTGACGAGTGGTCCCATCTGCAGAGTCTCCCAGGTCTGTCCTCCTCCTGGTTCTTGCTGGTGGCCGGTCGTCCCCAGCCTGTCTCTCTGTGACACTTCCCCTTTCTCTCTCTGCACTGTCATTTTGGAGAGGGAAAAGAATGAAAGAAAGAACGCGGTCTGTGCGGAGTCAGCCCTGGAAACAGAGCCCAGCAGTGCCACTCGTGAGCCGTGGGATCCGGTCCGGACGTTCGCCCAGGGTTTGGCTTCCCCGTCTGGTGGGGACTCGTACCACAGAATCAGCGTGGGTCACAGCAGTGATGAATGGCGTGCCCAGGGGTTGCCTCGCGCCCGTCAGGGCCACTACATGTGGGTTCCTTTCTCCCTGCTGCCCGTACTGCCGGGTCAGCGCGTCTCCATTCCTCCTGATCATCTGCCTGCCCCGTTCTTCCGCTGTCACTGTCATCTTGCTCTGCTCCTCGGCTCCAAAACACCTGACAAAGCAATCGCAGACTTGGCCCTGGCTTCTCCGCCTCCGCTCCCCACTGCTCTCTCCTGGGAAGCCCCTTCCCCACACACGGGGTCAAGCACTTGCTCTGTTACTTCCTGGACAGGGCCGAGTTGCCCTTCTGCCTGGAGGGACCTCCCTCCTCCCCTCCCTGAGAACCTCTGCACACCCAGGCTGGCCTCTGACCAGCGCATTCCGGTGGTTTCCACTGGGGGAGCAGACTGGCTTCTCCACCGGGAGCCCCGGAACCTGGCAAAGTGTTCACGGTTTCGCTGACAGAGCCAGGAGTACTCGCTCTTCACAGGAGTTTTGGTAAGCCCTGTGCTCCTGGACATTCTCATTCCACCTGGATTTCAAGTTCATGCCTTTTTCTTCTATTTTTTTTTTTTTTTTTTTTTTTTTTTTACGACCGTGGGATCTGTAGTGATGCTCCTTTTCATTCCCCAGATCGATGATATTGTTTTCCTATTTTCTTCATCAGTGCTGACAGGTGGCTATCAATTTTATTAATGTTTTCCTAGTACTAACTTTTGGCTTTATTGTTTTTTCCATATTATACGTTTGTTTCTATTTCGTTGATTCTGTCTTTTAAAAAATATTTCCTGACGCTTTGTTAATATTCTTAACCCAATTTGTTAGATGTATAGATCATCATCATCAGTGTAGTTTTTCATTGCTAACAAGACATTTAAAGGCTGTCATTTTCTTCCAAGCCTTGCTTCATCTGAATCACAAAAGTTTTAATATGTCATATTTTCATTATTATTCAGTTCAAATTGCTTTGTAATTTCCATAGTACCTCCCACTTTGACACATGAGTCTTGAAAATATATTTAAACATTCCCAAACATTTGGGGATTTCCTGGTTAATATTTTCTCATTAGGATCTAGCTTGATCTAGCAGGAGCAGAATGTAAGCGGGATGGCTTTCATGAACTTGACCAGTCCAGTCTTATCCCCTGACCCCACATGTGCTTTTTCTCTGACAGAATTTTTTTTAGGTGTTACACAGACATTTTATAAGATCATAAACAAAGTAAAAGATGAGACTCATGAAATAAAGCAAATGTTATGATTTGCTTTCAAGTTATCTTCATGCTCCAACCAGCATTCCATTGAAAGGATTCTTGATTTATTGCTGGATGCCATCATTGTCTTGACAACAACAACAACAAACCCTGAGCACCTTCTGCACACAAAGCACTTGTCTAGCTACAGAGGAGTCCATGACAAGTGAAGTCTGACCCTCTGCCCTCATAGATGCCCCGTGGGCAGACTGACATCATTCAAAGCATCCGACTGGGACAGGAGGGCTGAGCATGGTCTCTGAACACTGTACCAAGGGCTCGCACCTGCCTTTTCAGGACTCAAGGGGGCGGGGCGGGCCCGTTGCCTGCTTCGGTTGCCCGGTACATGGGAACTCATGTGGTGGTGTCTGGAGCACAGGTTAAGGGCTTGCTTCTGCAGGGTTCTGTGTCGTTTTGAGACTACTGCGATCATCCGATCTCCTCCTCCTGTGCATTAGGGCGCATCTCGTGGCTTTTATAAGCTCAGTTTTTAAATCGAGATGGCACGTGTACAGCAAAGTCAATCTGTCCTAACCTACAGCTCAGCAAGGCTCCACACACCTACACACCCACCACCCAGGTCGGGATGTGAAGCATCGTCAGCCTCGGAGGGTCCCCTTACCCCCTCCCCAACAGGACCTCACCAGGAGGCTGCCGCTGCCCCAAGCCCATCACTGGCCGTGAGCACGGCCCCTTGTAAACTCTATGTGCCTGAGTCACAGAATAAGCATTCTTTGGGGTTCGAGCCCTTTCACTTAGCATAATGTCTTTGAGGTTCCGAACCTCCCTGGCCTGCTCTCACTAATCAGAAATCCATTCTGCCCCTCTGCTGCACGCCGTTCTGCCGTAGGAATATACTGCCATTTATTAAATCATCCTACGCTGTCGGACAGTTGAGTCACTGGTGATTTGAGGCTGTGTGAACGAGGCTGCGGTGAACACTCTTGGCCACAGGGAACGCACACGCGAGGTCTCTCGCCGTGCGTGCCTCGCGGGGTGTTTTGGGAGGCGCTGACCACGCAGCGGACTCCACGGGCAGACGCTGCTCTCTCCTGCTCGGAGCCGAGGAGCGGGGAGCTGTGGGACAGGAGCTCTACGGGTCGCCTTTGATCCCATCAGGGTGGCCATCTGTGCTGGAGACGGAGGCACCAGGCCCAGAGAGAGGACACGACCTTCCTGGGGCCAAACAGTGCTCGGTGGCTTCTGATCACCAAGTGGATCTGCCAGTGTCTCACCCACACACGAGGCCTTTGAAGCGGGGATGGCCTCTCGCAGACGGTGGAATGTGACTGACAGTTTTACTACAGGCTGAAAACCACTGGCGGAGTCCAGGCGTGGGCTTCCGGGACGAGGGCCTAGGCTGTCTGGTGGGGAGGGCACGGGGCTGGCAGAGTTGGTGCATGGAAGAGGGGACGCCAGGCAGGCCCTGCCCCGCCTGCTCTGCAGTTCCTACGCCCAGCGGCCCTTCAGGTCCCCTGAGCCCCGCCGTTCTGCAGACGCTCAGCCAGGTTTGAGTGGCAACTCTCCCATCCTTCTGAAGTCCCCGCCACTGCTTCTCCAAGAGGAAGGCAGAGGTCAGATGCCTGCCAGAGGCCTCCCCTGGCCGAGTAGTGTCTCCTTGTGTCCCTGAGGTTTTCTATTAGTGGACCCGGGCTCTGGAACCAGGCTCCGCAGGTCCCTGCTCCAGTGAACTCAGCTTCCTCAAGATGCACCCTAGAATCGCTCAGCTCTTCTCAACTCACCCAGTCATTCCATCTCATGCAGGGGACAGCCAGAGCCCACAGTGGCCTACGACCCCACGAGCTCTGGCCCTCATCCTCACCATCCACTCTGCCCCTCCCTCCATGCTTGCCTGCTCTGGTCCTTCTGCCTCAGGACCTTTGCATTCACTCTCCTTCCTCCCGGGACACAAGTGCTTCTCCAGAGACCTGCACACACCTTCCCCTTGTCCTTCAGGCCTTTGCTCAATGACACCTTCTCAAGAAAGCCTTCCCTGGTCACCTCATCTTGAGTTGCCACCCTCAAAAAATCTATCCCACACCACCCCATAGCACTCAGCAGCCCTGGACGCTTGTCATTGACTTTGTCATCTGCTGTCTGCCTCATTTACAGAGTGAGCTCCCCAAGGACAGTGATCTTTATTCTTTTCTTCTCCGAAACGTTCTTGGCACACAGGGCCACACTGGGCACAGGCAGGTGCTCAGGAGGTGTGTGTTGGCCGAGTGGCTGGAGAAGGCACGGCGGAGGCGGGCTGCTTGGCGGCCCAGGCCCTGGCGCTGACTGCTGGAGTCCACGTCCGGTTCTGCCGTGGGCCAGCTGCGGGTCGCAGGCATCACGCAGCGTCTCTGAGCTGGGTCTGCCCATCCTCCCCTAGGCAGAGAGGAGGACCCGCCGTCTCACGGTCACTCAGACAAGCACTGAACGAGCGGGCGCTGAGGCTCCTAGAAGGCTGCCGCCCCAGCAAGCGCTCACTCCCTTTCGCCATGACTCCAGACTCTCCTCCCCACCGGACAGCCTGGAGGCTGGGAGGTGCTGTGCATGCTGGGAAGAGCCCAGGACTCCTCCTTAGGAAGCCGCTGCAGCGGGGAGGGCGAGGCCCGGCCTAGGAGCAGGTTAGCCGGAGTGCAGAGCCCCCAGCCCAGCCCCACCCTCGGGGCCCAGGAGGGGCTCCTGCAGAGGAAGCAGGGTCAGATGTGGGAGTGGGGGGAGCCCCCGTGTGCAGAGCCGCAGAGCCGGGGCTGTGGCTGGGGCCAGGTCCTGTGGCCAGCTGTTGTGGTCCTCAGCCTGCAGCGGAGGACGCGTGGAAACCACAGACCACACCCGCACTGCCCGGCGTGAATGTGGACGTGCTGTGTCCGTGGGGCCTGGGCACCTGCGGGAGGCGGGGCCCAGCAGGAGGGTCCGGGTCCCTGGAGCATGAGGCGTTTCTGCTGCTGTCCCCCTGGTAGCTCTTGGGAGACCTTGGCATCCAGGGCAAGTCCAGCCCCGCCCACCCTCTTTCACTGCTCCTGTTCAAGATGGGACCACCTGCGTGATGTGCCACCACCCACCACACCCCCAGAGGCCAGACCAAGGGCCCCAGATCCTTGGCTAACCTCCAAACCCTGAGCTAGATTAACTTCCTCTTCTCCGTCAGTAGCCGGAGTCAGGGGCATCACAGAGAGGGACAGCGGGTGACTCATGCGCGTGCACGCTTGTGTGCAGACGTGCGGGTCAAGGGCTTTCTGCAAGGGAGGAAGCTTCCAAAGGCCTCCAAGCCCCCCCCCCCCAGGCTACTGAGCAACCCCCTCCCCAGCATCCACTGGGCTCCGGCACCACGTGTGGGGAGATTCTCCCCGTCCAGCACGTTGGCTGAGCGCCCGTCGCCACCCCTGCTGGGCGCTGCGGTGATGGGGGCGGCCAGGAGGGGCACCAGCTGGTGTGGGCAGCAGGCGGCTGAACAGGGAGGTGCCGCAGCCCAGCAAGGTGGACACTGCCCAAGACACTGCTGCACCCACAGCCGAGGACCAGGCCTGGGCTCCGCCTGGACTGACGGACAGGGCGGCTTCCCAGAGAAGGCGCCATTGGCCCTGACCTTGCAGGGGCGGGGCTGTCTGGGCTGCTGGTTAGAGGCTTCTGGGAAAGAAGGGGAGCACCGGGAAAGGCAGGGAGCTGGGCAGCGAATGGCATGGTCAGCGAATGGCTGGCCAGCTGGTCCGCAGGGACACGGGCACGTGGCAGGCAGGAGGGGGACAGACACTGGAGGAGGCTCCCGCGCTGCGAGGCTGACGAAGGAGACTCAGAGGCGGAACTTCCCAAGAAGAGGTCGACGGGGTGTTTAATTAGGGGGTCCCCTGGGCCGTCATCGGGGGAAGGGAACAGAGGGAAGGGCAGGCTGGAGCAGAGGCCAAGGCCTCCACGGGTCCACGATAAAGCCTCAGCTGCCCACGGCGTCCTGGCTGGACCGCCCTCCAGGTCAGGGCGAGGGGGGTTACCTTGGCGGGCGGCTCTGTGCAGCCCAGGCGATGCTGGTGGAGGGCCTCCGCCTTCAGCAGGCGCAGCAGCTGCAGCCGAGTCTGCAGCCCAGGCCGGGGCGGGGTGGGGGCGTCTCGCAGCGTCACGACCTCAGCACGGCCTGGCTCGTCAAGGCTGTGCACCGGGTATGAGGCTTGGGAATTGTCCTGCAGGCCAGATGGGAGCCTTTAAAAGTCTGGGCACATGGGAAGGCGTGCATTCAGACTGGGGTTAGGAAGACGGGCCGTGGACCCACCAGTGGAGAGAGGAAGGAGGCAGCAAGGTCATTTAGGAAGTTGCAGTGCCAGCTCAGGTGATTTGAAAAGATAGTGACCATGCGGACGTGAGGGACATGAAAGTCCCTACCGCACATCAAGCTCCTTAACTTATTGTCGTTCACAGTTCTATACAAGCCTTCTACAATGTATGTTTTACACATAAAGATATTAAGGATCAGAGAGGTTTAGTAACTTGCCAAGTATCACACAGTGTAACTTACCTAGGAAAACAACAAGGCAGGAATGAACCTCAGTTGTACCAAACATAAAATTATGCATTGCCTCTTACAGACCAGAAGCTAGGACAGCTCCCTATACACGGCGGACACTGAAAGCAGTAGTCTTTATGATCATTGTCATCACAACGATTGCCATCATGAACTGGATTAAACAAGGCTCTGGTAGCAGGTCTGAATTTTGTTATCAGAAGAAGCACTGAGACTTGCTGACAGTTAATGGTGATCTTGACAGTATTAGCATCAGAAACATTCAGGTGCAATTAAAGCCGCAAATGTAGTAATCAATGTTAATGAGCAGCAGCCAACAATTCCTGGTGCCGCTGGTTAGCTCATATGGTGATCCAGGAGAGGGCGGGACTTGCTCCGTTTCATGGCCTCCGACAAATTGCTGAGCCCCGTTCCTGCTGCTGACAGTTCGCACCCCGCGTTTGTCCACTCTGGTGGCATGCATCAGTCTAATTCTGGACGCTGGAGTCCACTGCAGCTCAGGGAGGAGCAGGCTCAGGTCATCCCAGCCTGCACAGGCAGGGAACAGGTGACCTCTCTGCTGGAAGCTGACTCTGCTCATGAAAGGTGCTGACCCTCTTCCTCCTGCATAAACCCTCACTGGAAGCCACTGTGTGCCCTGGCCTGTGCTGAGCACCAGGAACCAGCAGGGTCCTTTTCCCTCCTTTGTTTACCTGTGGCTCCCTGGTGACCACCTCCTGTGCGGCTGCGGCAGCCACTCAAGAGAGGATTCAGGGGAGGCTTTCATGTGACGCGTCAGGTTTGTTGATTTACGTAGGTTGAACCATCCTTGCATTTCCCTGATACAGCCCACCTGATCATGGTGAATGACCCTCTTGATGTGCTGTTGCTTTCAATTTGCTGGCATTTTACTGCGAATTTTTACATCTATATTCATCTCCATTGGTCTACAGGTTTTTTGTTTTGTTTTTGTTTTGTCTTTTTTATTGGCTCATTGAACTGTACATAATGGTGGGATTTTTTTGTAACATATTTGTATATGCACATAGTATTATCTAATTTGGTCAATATCACTCCCTGAACTCCCCCCACTTTATTTATTTATTTATTTATTTATTTATTTATTTATTTATTGGTATGTGTTCTTGTAGTTTTGGTAATGCCCACCTCGTAGAATCAGTTTGGAAGAGTTCTCTCTCCTTTACTTTATAGATTCATCTGAGAAGAATTGCTGTTTCTTAAAAGTTTGGCAAAATTCAGCTGTGAAGACATCTGGTCCTAAACTTTTGTTGGGAGACTTTTATTATTGATTTAATCTCCATTCAGGTTCTACATCCTCAGGGTTCAATTTGGGCAGGTTGTAGTGTCCAGAACTTCTAGCTTTGCCAATTTGTTGGTGCCTGGAAGTTCCTAGAACTCTCTCAGGATCTTTTGTATTTCTTTGGCATCAGCTATAATGTCTGCTGTGCATCTTTGCTTTTACTTATTTTTTTTTCTCTTTTTCTGCTTTCTTTCATCTCCTTCTCCTCCTGCTGTTTTTATTTTTATGAGGGGACAGGGAGGGACTGAACCCAGGGCCCTGTGCAAGCTGAGCACACACCATATCACTGAGCTACATTCTCAGCCCCATCTGTTTTTTTTTTTTTTTCTTCAAGTCTAACTAAAGACCCATCAGTTTTATTTTTTTCTAAAAAACAACTCTTTGTTTCATTGATATTTCATGTTCTTTCCCCTATAATTTTGTTCATTTATGCCCTGATTCTTAACATTTCTTTCCTTGTACTAATTTTGGTTTTGTTCCCTCTGCTTCTCTTTCCTTTCTGGGCTGCGCACATCAGCAGGCTGTCCCTTTGAAGTCGACTTTCTGATCTGGGCATCCATTGCTACGAACGTTCCTCCTGGCACCGCTTTGGCTGCATCTCTTACGTTCCGCTTCGTTCTGCTTCCATTTCCATTTGCTTCAAGAATTGTTTAGCGTCCCCTCTGATGTATCCAGTGACCCACTGCTGGTCAGTGGCGTGTCTCGCAGTCCTCCTGTGCTTGTGGAGGAGAGTGCTGGGCTCTTCATTCAGCTGTCATGGCCACCTCCATTGCCATGGTTTGGATGTTGAATGTCCCCAGGGGCCTAAAGGCATGGTCCCCAGCTGTGGCTCTGTTGGGGGGGATGAGACGTGGAGGAGGTGGGCATAGGGACAGTCCTTGGGTCACTGGGGATGTGTTCCTCATGGGCGTGGTGGCCCCTCTGCTTCCTGACAGTAGGTGAGTGTCTTGCTCGGTGACAACCTCTCCCCATGACCTGCTGCCTCACAACAGACACAGAGCTCCAGGGCCAACCAGCCATGGATGGGAACCTCCAGAACTGGAATAACCCTTTTCTCTTTATAAGTTAGTGGTCTCAAGTATTTTCTTATAGTGAGAAAAAGCTGCATGCAGCTTCTTCCTGCAGCGTGATGTTTCTGAGATTTTATTATCTCATTCCCTTTTATCACTGTGTCATTTACAGTAGAAAGAAAAATACCACAATCTGTTGCTCTGTTCTGTTGACTGGTGTGCAAGCGGTCCCCAGGCTATGGGATTTTGTGGGGCTGCTGTGAGCATTGTGTCTGAACACTGCTCTCTTCCCTCTCCCCTGAGCACTCGGGGGGAAATGCTGGGTTGGGGACAGCAGGTTAGTCACTTTCTAAGACTGGGCAGAGTTTTCCAAAGCCATCACAAAATTTTACACTCCAACAGCAACTGCCTAGAGTTGGTTTGCTCCACATCCTCATCAACCCTGGAGTTGTTAGTAGGATGAATCACCCGCTTCCCGTTGGAGTGTACTGGGATTTCCTTGTGATTTTAATTTCTTTTTCCCTGGTGACTAAAGACATAGAAAACTTTTCATCTACTGATTTGTACCTCTGTCTCCTCCTGGTGAATGCTTGTCCAGATCTGTTGTCTGGGTTTTTTTTTTGTTGTTGTTGTTGTTGTTTGTTTGTTTGTTTTGGTTTGTTTTTTAAAGTGTTTAGTTGTAGAAATCTTTTATATATTCTTGATAAAATTTCTTTTATTGGGTATATATTTTATGAATCTTTCATCTAAGTTTATGGCTTGCTTTTAAATTTATCAAAGCTGTCTTGGTGCAATCACAGTAAGGTTTTATTTGGATGAACTGTGAGATCAGTTTCCTTCTTTATGTTCACTGTTTCCTATCCTCTATTAATTTTTGCCTACCTCAGATCACAAAGTGCCTTCTTAGATTTCTCTAGAAAATAGATCTAGCTCACAGAGCTAACGTTGACTTCAATCATCCTTCTCATGTAGTACGAGGTAGTGATTGGTCTCTCTCTGATTCTGTATTGATCCTCAGTTATTCCGGTCCTTAAGGTGAGAACATCTGTTCTTTCTCCAGTGGTGTCCTGGTCTTTGGTTGGAATCAGGGCAGTGGGGTGGACACCTGCCTCAGGTTAGGCCCCCAGAGGTGGAGGGTCTGGAGGCTGCTCCTGGAGGAGAGTTGCTCCTGTGTTCTCCCAGCCGGCTGCACACCTGCCTCCCGCACAGGTGTCCTCAGACAGGGGAGCGCGCGTGCGGCGGGGGAAGAGGCTCTGTGTGGCTGCAGTGCCGAGGGCCCAGGTGCCCAGAGACATCGATGACCCACCACAGGGAGCCACAGGCACAGGTGTCCTGTCACACCAGCCCTGAGGACAGCAGGAAACGTCTCGAATTGTGGCAGGCTTACTCACATTTGTTGCATAAATAGTAGCTTACCATCAAACATGAAAGTGAACCTTCCACAAATCTGTAACTCCAAATGGACCCCTTTAATGTTTTCAGGTCATTGTAGTCTTTGGCCATAAAGATCTGATTTTATGTAATTGTTGTAGACTTTAAATTTTTATCCTCCTTTTTAATTTTTTTTTAGTTGTTAATGGACCTTTATTTTATTCACTCATTTATATGCAGTGCTGAGAATCGAACCCAGTGCCTCACACATACTAAGCAAGTGCTCTACCGCTAAGCCACAACCACAGCCCCATTATCTTCTTTATAATCTACTTGAATATGCCAAATGCTTTGCTTGTAATAGTGCAGTGCTGATTTTAATGGCAGCATAATATTCCATCATGTGGGGACACCAAAGCCTGTTCACCCGTTCTCCTGTCATTAGCTAACAGGCTCAGGTAGCTCCAAAACTGATAGTACTCAACAAGATGAGCATCTGTGTGCATAAATCTTTCCCTTATTTTGAGTCGCGTCTTCAAGGTAATTTTCTGGGTGTCGGTGTCCTTCGTGAAAGGGACAATATGTGGACAGCTCTGGTCTCCTAATTCACACATTCTCTTCTCATACACCAATGTACTCAGCAGGCTCAGGATTTAAACAAGGACACTACAGTGGCTTCTATTGATGCTTTTCTTAACTGCCTAATATTAACACCAACAACATCAACAGCACTGGGAAGCAATTTCTTGTGTTTGGATTTTGATGAACCATATCTGGAGCTGGCTCACAGTCCGTCCCTGGAGAAATTAACTTTTCAAGCTGGTAGCGGCGCCAGGCTTGACTTGCAAACCGAGCACACGACGTGGGGTTAAAATAAGCAGTTCCCTTCAGAGTGCACGGAACAGAGCGCAGGGGACGGCGGAGGGTAAAGGGTAGGCCTGGCTTCAAAGGAAACCTTAATTAATGATCTGGAAGACGTTGACAGCAGCAGGTTAATTAGATTCACAGATGGGACTCAATTAAGAGGTGGAGTCAACTCGGGGAGAAGGTGGCGACACCAGATGGAGAGCTGTGTGGCTGGCAAGGAATGCCAGGTGGGGGTCGCAGCCCCGGCTCCCGGCTCCATCTCCCCTGCTGCGGGGGTCCTCTGGGGACTGCGACTGAGTGGTGAGGGTGTGGGGCCCTTCGGTCCCTCTCTGTGGCCGTTAGCCATTCCCCTTGACCTCTGTGAGGCCGAGGCTCCTTTTCTGCACCAGGGGCAAGATCAGGCTGACCCTGTAAAGCTGGGTGAGGCCAGGGTGTGAGGAGCCTGGGTCACCCCGGGTCACCCTGGGTCACCCTGTCCTGAAGGTGCTTCCCAGCCACCCGCATCTCGAGCCTGAGTGTCGGTCAGACACTCTTAGGGGTGTCTTTGCCCGTGACACACAGGCTAAGTGAAGGCCGGCAGAGGGTTGCAGCCCGACACTCGAGCTCTTTGGAGCCTGTGGACCAAGACGGGACTCAAGACGGGGACCGCGAAGACCGTGCTGGGCCCTGAAGTCAGGATGGCGTGGACTGCGGGTGGAGGACTTCACGCTCAGCACGTGCACTGCTTGCAAAAGACCCACCACGCGTGCAGCCACCCGATTGAAACTGTGAGGGAGGAGGGTCTGCAAGGTCCCGCGTGCGCAGCCGGTGGCCAAGGCAGGAGCCTCACCTGGTTCCCAGGGCCACTGGTCCTCAGGGTGATGTCACTGACGGCTGCAGCCCCGCACTGCCCCTGCGACAGCAGGAGGTACTCACTACAGTCTGCCCCTGACCCCTGCCCCTGCCCCCCGCCCCGCTCTCAGCTCACACCCCTCCCCTACCTGGAGGTGCGCACACGGGGCCTGGGCCAGGGAGCTCAGCTCGTCACTTCCCGGCAGGTGACAGCTGGGCCAGAGCACGTGGGGGAGGAGGCAGCCTTGCGCCTCAGGAAGGAGAGCAAGGCCCTGTCGCTGCCTGACGCCACGGCCGCTTGGAGCAGCGACGCTGCGGGAGTAAGTTCAGAGGCAGACTGGAAACAAACAGGCTCTTTATTCTGCCAGCTTCTCTCTCTGGCTCCAAACAACTCCCACACGCTATCCACACTCCTACAACCACCACCACACACCACTCAAAATGGCGTTGACCCCTCCGCAATGTCCCAGGCCAAGTCTCGCGAGACCATGGGAGGTGGTAATGCTGAACATCTTTATGGCTCACAGCCAGCCGCAATCTTAGCTATCTCCTTAATTAGGGCTCCTGCAAGGCTCCGTGCACTCAGGGACTTGTCCAGGGTCACACGACAGGGACCAAAATCACGTGTCTTCAGAAGTTCTGAGTGTCCGGCCCTCAGAGCCACCGTGTGGAGGGACAGCCCAGCTGGGGTGTGGGACAGGGACTGGAGAGTGGCTCCACATTTTCCAGTGAAGCGTCCGCTGGCTTCATCGCCCTGGGCCCCACCGCCCCGAGAGACAGGGCCTCTGCCCAGCACCCGGGGCTGCCGCTGCCCTTCGGGGAGGTCGAGGGGACCTCGACCTGGCGGGTGTGCTGCGGGGGTCTCTGCTCCAGGGTCAGGGACAGCCGCAGGACAGCTGTGGTTTCAGGGACTTTCCTTCCTCTTGCCAGCAGCCACGCCTGGTCTGCAGCCCCGGGACAGCCGCCAGTCCTCTGGGGTCTGTGGCACCCCTGCAGAGGGAGGAGTGGGGGCGCCTGCTCTCCGGCGGTGGGGAGCACAGCCCCGCCTCGCCCCGCGCAGGCTCCCTGGGGCCAGGAGGAAGCTGATGGCGCTGCCACCCCTGCCCTCACAGCTTGGCTCGCTGCTCTCCTCCTGGGCTGCACCCGGCTCACTCCCCCTGGGGACAGTCATATTTGTAGGTCTGTCAGCCTGAACAGCACCGTCCTCGGACCACAGCGTGGCTGCCACCTCCTCCAGAGTTCAGATCCCTCCTCCTCAGAGACACGCCCTCGACCCTCAGCGGTCAGGACGTCCCCCACCGCTGGTCCGTCCCCCAGAGTGGCCAGCACCCTCTTGTTGTTGTCTGTAGCCATTGCCGCTTGGAGCAGCGACGCTGCGGGAGAAAATTCGGAGGCTGGATGGAAACGAAAAAGTTCTTCTGTTCCTCTCTCTCCGGCTCCAGCAACCTCTAACACCACACACACTCCTACAAGAAGCCACCACACACACACACACACACACACACACACACACACACACACACACACAATGGCGTTCGCTCCACACGCTCTCTCTCGGGCTAAGTCTCTCGAGCCCCAGCAAAATGGCGCCGACCAGATTCACCTCTCGGCTTAAGTCTCTCTCGATCCCGGGCCAAGTCCCCCGAGATCCCGGAAGGCAGCAATGTCCGGGCATCTCTATGTACTCAAAACGCAGTCTCCGCCATCTCCCCAATCAGGGCTCCTGCATTTCCCCCCTTTTGTTTTAAAAGAGGGGATGCTGCGGCTTTAAGGCGACAACCCTTCTGGTGACGAGACAAATTGCATACATATCAAATTCTTTAAACAAATCAGCTGCCCTGAGTTCTATCAAGTAACATATTGAGTCTTCCAGACAAATATCCGCAAGGCATTGTCTCGTAAAGTCTCAAACAAATGAAAGATCAAAATGTCCACTTGTTATAACATGTTGATCTAGGAAGCCCCATGCATGCAGAGCAGAGGCCACACTGCTGGTGAGGTTGTTTGATGCTTGAGCAGTAGGGATGTTTGCAGTGACTGCGATCTTTGCAGCTGTAGCAGCAGCCGTCTTTTTTATGGCTAGACAATGCCACCGGCAAATCTTCAGGGCCCGCTACCTAGAAACTCAAGCATCAATTATTAAAGGAAAGGCACTGGTATTCCGGCACTGAGTCAAGAGGCGAGTTGTCAAACTAAAAAATAGAATTATTAGATTAGAAAATTAAAGTTGATTTCTGCTCACACACATTGCTGCTTGAGCGCCCACAGACATAAGCTGGCAAAATATCATATTCAGAACAAAAGAAAGAAAGACTGAGGGTGTTTACTGCATTAAAGATAGAGTAAAGGAAAGCTAAAGGCACTTTGGAAAAATAATTTGTTAGCTGGAACCCTCGAGTCTCTGTAACATTCCATGAGATTATCTGTTGAAATAACTCAAATTAATCAGCTATAAAACAAATAAAGTTAATTACAAATAAACATTCCTATGTCAAAACGCCAAAATATCAGGTTATACAGCACTAGTCATATACTTTGCTAAAGAGAAATCCCTGGGACACCTATAAATCAAAATTGAAGGTACCTTCAATTATTAAATTATTTACCTAAATTGAATACTGTTAAACTTAAATGAATTAAAGTTATTTGGATCCATATATATCTTTTTTTCATAAGCGCTTTGTTATTTGTGACGTCACACTGGACAGACACACAAACATATATTTGTGACATCACAATTACATGAAATTTAGACAAATGAACAGACATAAAGATATATGTAAAAAAGAGAAAAAATATAATTGTGTGCACACTAAAGAGAGATCTCTTCGTCTCGGCCGGGAGGAATGACACTTAAGTTGTGAAATATTTTGAAGGACTCTTTTAAGGGAATCATTCCATGTCTTCATCTTGGTCTTCTTGATTTTGTACCTTTTTTATTAACCTTGATTGTTCAACAACTTCATTTTTATCCTTTTGATTTTGTACCTGCTTTATCAATCTAGATGGTATCCATATTGGAGAGGATTCGTGTTTTGGAAAAACACAAACAGATCCTGTCCCCCAAATTAATACTGGATCTGGACCCTTCCATGTACCTGAAAGAACATCCTTCCAGTAAACCAAAGGTTTATGTTGTTGGTGTGGGTTCCAATGTCTGTCTCCAGCAGAATAACCATTAGAGTCTAAAGTTAAAAAATTTAAGGTAAACAGGGCAACTGCCAATCTGTCCCTAGGACTTTTCCAATTTTCTTCTTTTTGTTTTAATAACATAATTTTCAGTGTGCGGTTTGCTCTTTCAATAATGCCCTGACCCTGAGGATTGTATGGGATGCCTGTTTTATGGGATATATTGAATTTTGCGTAAAACTGTTTGAAAGATGAGGACATATATGCAGGGCCATTATCTGTTTTTAAGCATTTTGGGGATGCCCAATGCAGCAAAAGCTTGCAAACAATGAGATGTAACATCTTTAACTTTTTCTCCAGAATGTAAGGAAGCAAAAATCATGCCTGAGCATGTATCTATGGTCACATGAATAAATCGCAATTTTCCAAAACTTGGCTCATGAGTAACATCCATTTGCCACAAATGATTGGGCATTAATCCTCTAGGGTTAACACCATAATGAGGATTGGGCAAATGTGTCATACAAGATTTACAGTCTTTTACAATTGTTCTGGCTTAGTCCTTTGTGATTTTAAACCTACGCTGCAAGGTGGTGCTATTGACGTGAAACTGGGAGTGAAATAAAGTAGCTTGCTGGAGCACTGAAAGTATAAAGATTGTTTGTGTAAGGGCATCAGCCTTTTGATTACCTTCATGGAGGGGACCAGGCAAGTTAGTATGTACTCTAATATGGCCTACGAATAGAGGTTCTTTTCTTGCCCACAAAAGTTTTTGTATTTGATAAAACAATTTAAAGGCTGGAGTATGAGGTGCTATTGTCCTGCTAGCTCTAATTTTGGGACTGCATGTACAATATAGTGGCTATCTGAAAAAATGTTCACAGGCTGGTCTCTAAAATTTTCCAGAGCTCTTACCACAGCTTCTAATTCCACTAGTTGAGCTGATTTGTGTGCAGTTATGTAAGTCATATTTTCTTTTGTAGTGACTACTGCAGCAGTACCATTTGAGGACCCATCTGTAAATACATTTAATTCCTTAGGAATAGGTTGATTTTTTATTACCTGTGGAAATATAATAATAGGATGATTAATACAAAAAGATAATATAGGAGACTTAGGAAGATGATTATCAAAATTTGCAGAAGTAGAGCATTTAGCTATAGCCCAATCTTTATCATTGAAGCATAAATATGCAATCTGTGATGATGAATAGGGAGTAATAATAGTAGCAGGGTGAATGCCAAATATTTTAGTAGAAGTCTTAAGTCCTTGAAGAATAAGTTTAGCCACCATGGAAGTATAAGACTCAATTATACTTTTAGGAGAGATGGGCAAATGTATCCATAATAAAGGCCCTTGTTGCCAAAATACTCCTGTGGGTGTATATTGTGAAGAAATAATAATCAATATCAGCAGTTGAGTTAAATCAAATCTATAACAATGAGCACCTTCGATGGCTTTTTCTACTAACTTTAAAGCTTTCCTAGCATCAGGAGTCAATGTTCGTGGTGAAGATGGATCAGGGTCCCCGCAAAGGATGTCAAATAAAGGTTTTAGTTGGCCAGTAGTAAAGTTTAGTGTAAGGCAAAGCCAATTAATGTCTCCCAGTAGTTTTTGGAAATCATTGAGGGTGGTCAAATGTTCTTTATTTATTAAAATTTTGGGGGGTCTAACAAAGGTATCCATGATTTTAAATCCTAAATATAATATGGGAGATCTGGTTTGAACTGTTTCTTCTGCTATATATAATCCATATTTTTTAAAAATTTTCTGCCACTTCACTGAATATATTAAATAAGATTTTTTGATTAGGTTGGGCCAGCAAAACATCATCCATATAATGGAGGCACATAAGATCTGGGTATTTATTTTTGATAGGCTGAATAACTTTATCTACATAGATTTGACACATAGTGGGGCTATTAGCCATTCCCTGCGGCAAAACCTTCCATTTATATCTCTGATCAGGGCCATTATTGTTAATAGAAGGAACTGAAAAAGCAAACCTGGGGGTATCCAGAGGGTGTAGAGGAATAGAAAAGAAGCAATCCTTTATATTAAGACTAATAACATGGAAATTTTTTGGAATAGCTATAGGATTCGGAAGTCCAGGTTGAGTAGGGCCCATGACTTGCATGGTTTTATTAATTTGTCTAAGATCATGTAATAATCGCCATTTTCCTGATTTTTTCTTGATCACAAATATGGGGGAATTCCAGGGAGAGGTGGAAGGTTCTATATGTCCTGCTTCTAGTTGTTCCTGAACTAGTAGGTGGGCCACTTGTAATTTCTCTATAGATAGGGGCCACTGAGGGGACCCACACTGGCTTATCAGAAAGCCATGGTATTTTCAAAATTATTTTCTCAGTGGCCCCGAAGAAAAATATCTTTTTCCTTTATGATAATGATTTCTTTTAGGGTTAAGCTTACCCTGTACTTTTTGATAATGATTTCTTTTAGGGTTAAGATTACCCTGTAGATTTTTACATTTAACACCTGCAGGCTTGGTTGCAAGGTGTACTCCCATTTGTTATAAAATATCTCTTCCCCATAAGGTAACTGGTAGGTTAGGTAAAACATAAGGCTGAAATGTTCCTTTATGTCCTTCATCATCCTCCCATTTTAAAATTACCGCACTTTTTTCTGGGAGGTTATTATATCCCAAGACTCTTAAATTGGTTGAAGCTTTTTGCAGAGGCCAGTGCTTGGGCCATTGACATAAATTAATGATGGAAGAATCAGCTCCAGTATCTATTAGTTCCTCCATCTCTATTCCTTGGATTTTTATTTTACACATAGGACTCCTTGAACAGTCTCGAACCCAGCAAGCCATGGGTTTTGAGTCAGTGGAACAAAATCCTCTATTTTTTTTTTTAGGCATACTCATTTTAAATGAATTATGTAAATTTGGAAGGAGAAGCAGCTGAGCAATTCTATCTCCTTGATTAACAGAACTTATACTTTGGGGTGAGCTAAGCATTATTTTTATTTCCCCTTTGCAGTCTGAGTTTATTACACCTGGGGTCACTTGCAAACCTAATAAGCTTTCAGGACTTCGCCCGAGAATAAATCCTATAGTCCCTGAGGGAAGAGGTCCCCTGACTCCTGTGGGAATCAGTTGAACCCCCATTTCAGGTGTTAACACTATTCGGGTGGTGGAACAGAGGTCTAATCCTGCATTTCCTCCTGTTCCTCTGGCGAGGGAGTGGATGGGTATTAGGGATTGTGTTGAGGAAGCATCTGAGTGAATGCTTGAGGATACTCCTCCTCCAATGCCTCGTACATTTGTGGGCCCCGGGGCATTGGGCCCCGTGCCCCATTTTTTGAATTCCTGAACAAATGATTTCCATAGATGTCAAATTTTGAATGGCATTTATTGACCCAATGATTTCCCTTTTTACACCTGGGGCAGCGGCCTGGGGCACGGTATGAGCTTGGTCTTATTTCTCTTTTGGGATTTTGCCTAGAATAGCCTGATTGATTATGATAATTTTGCCTGGAATATCCTGATTGATTATAATGTCTAGGTTGAGTCCTTATGAAATTTTGAGGGGCAGCATCTCTCATAGCTGCTGCAATCATATTTCCTGTGACAAAGGCGTCATTTATATCTTTACATAGTTTTATATATATGGAAAGATCCTTTTTATTTCTCCATGGCCTGATGGCTTCCTGGCAATATTTATTAGCATTTTCGTATGCTAATTGAACAACTAATGGCATAGCTTGATCGACTTCTCCAAACAATCTACCTGCACTTCTCAAAAGTCGATCAGCAAAGTCAGCATAGGGCTCATTAGGTCCCTGAATCACCTTTGACAAGCTACCTTGCAGATCCGCAGGTCCTTGTAAGGTTTTCCATGCCTGTAAGGCAGCTGCATATATTTGAGCATATATGCCTGGGACATAATATTTTTGAGCCTGTGAGTCTGCAAATTGCCCCTCTCCTGTGAGCATTTCTATATTATGGTCTCCAAACACTGCAGCTGCGTTTCTTCTAGCTGTTTCTATACAAAGTTGTTGAAATTGCAATCGCCAAACCAAGCATTGTCCTCCACTTAAAACAGCTTTACATAGACTTTTCCAGTCTGAGGGGGTTAAGTTAAAGGTGTTAAGGGACTCTAGCATACTTAACGTGAAAGGAGCTTGGGGTCCATATGTCATTACTGCCTCTTTGAGATTTTTTATTGTTTTGAAATCTACTGACTGGTGGACCCTCTGTCCATTTTCACTTTCAAATACTGGCAGCTCCCAATGTATCTGTGAGTTACCCTCGAGAGCACATAAACGCTCAGAAAGACCTTTTACTTCTGTTTCTAGGGTTTGCAAATGCCTAGTAATACCCTTCATATTTTCTGTAATGGATTCCACCCATGGGGGAGTAGGGGACACAAATGGTTCCTCTACTTGATGGTCCTTTTTCCTTTTTAATTTCCTTTTGTTCATTTTACTGGAGACTGTGCTCCCAGAGTCATCTTTTAATTCCTCTTCACTACTATCACCTTTACTGGTATCCTGAATTTCAGCTTCTAAGGAGAGTACATATTCTTCGGCTAATTTCAATAAGTTTCTGATGGCTTTTGCAGCTCTTACTTTTGAATTTACACCACTACTCTTCTCACTGGTATTAACTGACTCAGAGGCCATACTTTCTTGATCGCTTTCCTCACTATCCACTGAGTCTGTGATATCGAAAAACTCATCCATGGCCTTTATTATTTGGCTTTTTGTTATTTTCGCTCCCATTTTCAGTTCTTACCTGCTGGCTGAACTCCCCGTGCGGGCCACCACCTGTTGTTGTCTGTAGCGATGGCTGCTTGGAGCAGTGACGCTGCAGGAGAAAATCCGGAGGCAGGATGGAAATGAAAAAGTTCTTTTATTCCTCTCTCTCCAGCTCTAGTAACCTCTAACACCACACATACTCCTACAAGAAGCCACCACACACACATACACAATGGCGTTCACTCTGCACGCTCTCTCGGGCTGTCTCTCGAGCCCCAGCAAAATGGCGCCGACCTGATTCACCTCTCGGCTTAAGTCTCTCTCGATCCCAGGCCAAGTCCTGCGAGATCCTGGGCCAAGTCCCGCGAGATCCTGGGCCAAGTCCTGCGAGATCCCGGAAGGCAGCAATGTCCGGGCATCTCTATGTAGCCAAAATGCAATCTCCGCCATCTCCCCATTCAGGGCTCCTGCGCCCTCTGAAGTGGCCTTGCTGACCAGCAGTGTGTACGGTCCACATGGTCCACACACTGGCTAGGCTGGGTGACCGTCCTCCCTCACTGGACTGCAGTTCTGGTGTGCAGGCCGCCCGTCCACACGCCGACGTTCAATGCATAAACATTTCCTATGGAAAATCTCCTTTGTGTCAGAAAAGCGGGTGAGGGCCTTCTGCCTCTGGTCAACATGCAATGCACCCCTCTGTCTGAAGCAGCCAGCAAGCAAACACAGCGCGGTGGTGGTTTGGAAGACGCCGGTGTAGGACATGGAGGTCAGTGGTCCCTGAGGGAGGGGAGGTAGTGAGGGGCTGTGACCATGATCCCCATTTACAGACTCCAGGGGGTTTCCAGGCTGAGACTCAGGGAGAGGAACTGAGGAAGAGCCCAGAGATCTGGGAAGACCAAGGTGTGCAGCTCGCAGGACAGAGTTGCAGAGCCCAGAGCTGCAGGCCGAGAGCCCTGCAGGTTGAAGAGGGCCCTGCCTGAGGGTTCAGGTCTGCTGGTCAGCGTGGGATGGGACAAGCTCCCCGTGACCTGGGAAAGCACGTCCCAAAGGACTGATGTACCCAGTGCTCACAGGGGACAGAGAATAATGCCTGCAGCCACCAGCCAGCCTGGCTGACCTCAGCATTCAGGGGACATTGTGCTGGGGCTCACAAAGCTGACCTGCTCTGGCAGTCCCCTCTAACGCAAGGCCGTGCTCGGCAGGATCAAACTATCCCCAAGTGGGTTAACTGCCCTTAAGCAAAGCTTAGGATTATTTGTGGAATGCAAAAGGGTAAAGTGCACATTATTTATCATGCACAGAAGCAAAAAATGTGAGCATCATGGGTGCTGAATCTATCCTCTGAGGCTGGTCTACATGATGTTGGAATTAGTGGACCAGGATGTTCAACCGGCCGTGGTAACTGCACTCCCCACGCCCAAACTGTCGGGTGCAAATAGGAAGTATTATTTTAAAAGACCTAAATCTAACTTCTAAAACTGAAAACTTGCAATGCTTGTGCTTAAAAATATACAGGACAGCATTGATAGCAGATTAGACTTTACCAAAAAAAAAAAAAAAAAAAAAAAAAAAGATTAGTGAATCTGAAGACTTGAAAACAGAAGGAATCGTCCCCAATTCATTCTGTGCTTGCAGCATGACCAAGATGTGAGAAGATAAAACCGCAATCCAGGAAGCCGCAGGAACGCAACCGTAGACAGACCACACAGAACGCAGGAGAAGCCCGTCCAACAGGTTATAAAAAGAACACCTGAGGGCTGGGGTTGTGGCTCAGCGGCAGAGCGCTCGCCTCACACGTGTGCGGCCAGGGTTCGATCCTCAGCACCATGTAAACATAAATGCAATTGCATTGTGTACAACTAAAGCAAATAAATAAATGTTTTTTTTAAAAAAAAAAAAAGAACACCTGACTGACGTGAGAGTCACGCGAGGAATCCAAGTTGGATCGACCTTTGATCCAGGTGATTCACCACATGCACAGACTAAAGGGCAGAAACCAGCGCCCCCCTCGACAGATGTGGAAGAAGCACCAGGCGGAATCCCACGTCCATCCTCAGCAGAAACTCGCAACCGACTCGGAATAGAACAGAGCCTCAGCCCAGTGAAGGGCAGCTGCAGAAAGCCCACAGGACCATCCTGCTTCGTGGAGAACGGGGGAACGCTTTCTTTCCCCCTAAACCCGAGCAAGTGTCCACTCTCTGCTTCTGTTAACGCTGGCTGGGGGTCCTCACCCCTGCAGGGAGGAGGGAGGGAGGAGAAGCGCTGGCTGGCAAGGGCAGAAGAGCTCAGTGTCCAAGTGACAGGACGGCATCATGTCGTCTGTAGAGAAACCCAGGAGCACCAACCCAAAGAAGCCCAACTAGGAATAAGCCTGACAGCGCTGCAGTCAATCAGCAGATAGCACCCAACACAGCAGCCACCCACCGTCAGAAGCTGAGTTTTCAAAAATACCATTTGCCAAAACGATCAAAACCCAAATAAACATAAAAGACTGATATGCATATCAATATATGCATAAAAGACAGAGGCCCGCTGCCTCCCAGGGCTGAGCCCCTGGTGGTGGGGCGCGGTGCAGGGTGGAGGACGCCCTGACGGACAAGCCTAGTTTACCACCAGGGACAACGTGGGCATCTCAGCCACTTCCTGCTGGCCTTCCTGTTCCCCTTTTCACACACAGAGTGAGTCCATTCGGTTCCGATCCGTCAGGTCCTGTTTCATGGTGGATAACTGTTTTCCAGTCCCGGTCTCTAGAGTCCCTTGTGGTTTTATCTAAAGCTACCACTAATGAATTTTGAGGCAGAAATCTTCCTACCAAGGCTCCTGCCCAGCGCTTTCTAACCGGCCAGTGGCTTCACAGAGGAGGTGCGCCCTCTCTCAGGGTCCTGTTCGCTGTCCTCTGGACCCCTGAATCCAGTGCTTGCTGGCTCCTTCCTGTCCAGCGCAGGTCCTCGCTCTCCAGCTTCCCTGGCTGCTGTCACTGTGTCGCCATCAACTTCTGCAGCATCCAGTGTGTGGAGGGTGCTCTGCAGACCCCCGTGGTTCACCCCAAGTACCACTGGGACCTGGTCACTGGTGGCATGGGGAGGGCAGGCTGGGAGGGCAGGCAGAGCCCACCTGCAAGAAGTCCCTACAGACTACCCTGATAAGTAGAAGGAGGACCAGAAGAGTGAGGAAGGGGAGCCAGCCGGGAGGGGGCGGAGAAGGGCAGCTCTGGCAGCGAATGGCTTCTGGGGCCTGGAGGAGGCTGCCCTGGCACGGGCCCTGCCCGCGGTCCCAGCTTGTGGCAGTCCTGGGGAACAAACTGGAGTGGCCTATGTTATATGCATAGTGACTGTGTCACGGTGAACCCACTATTATGTGTAACTGTGGCTGCACTAATATAAACACATAAAATACAATTTCAAACAAAAAACAGGGAGCTCGGGACGGGTTTCCAGCTGGTCAAGCAGGCCCGGGTTTGCAGCGTGCGCTGCCCGTGGCAGCTCCACAGGAGTCCGGCGCACCCTGCCAGTTGCGGTCATCGAGGCCCCAGGGCACCCTACACTGCAGTGCCACGGGAGGGCATGGTCCACCCACAACCCAGCAGACGTGCCATCAGTTTATCAAGTTTTATCCCCTTTGACAGCTAACCTAACGGGGTGGCTGGTGCGCCCTGCTCTGGGAGGTCAGCACCCTCCTAACACATCCGCCACCCCCAGAGCTGCAGCTTGAAGACAGAGAACGCTGTTCCCAGGGCCTCTGTCACATCACGAAGGCACCCACCCAGAAGGGTGGTCACTCTGCAGCTTCTCTACCAAGAGGAAGACTGAAGGGCTTGCAGCACAGGTGGGGGCTTTTGCTTCTGCCGTCATCACTGACTAGTTCAGGGGAGTCGCGACCGTGTCTGCTTCATGACGACTCCTAGCGTCACCTTCCTGCCCAGGCCTCTCCTTGTCTGCTCGTCATCACATCAAGGATGTGCTATTGCGTCCCAATGACCACGTGACGGGAAGGGAACTGCCACTGGGACCCAGGAGCCCCTGCCCAGGGAGGCATCCCTGGCCCATGACCTGTCCACGTGCCCCACCCTGCTTTCCCTCTGCACCAGATTGCCTGAGGGCCTCGGCCGTCCCCCTGACCACCCAGATCGAGGACCCTCTTTGAGCACCTGCTGGATCCCTGATCCTGGGCCTGGACCGCCCACTGTGGTGCTGACCCAGAGCAGCCAGGGTTCTCCAGAGAAGCCTCCGCCTTCTGGAGTGAGTTCTCCCAGCTCCAATCCTTGTAGGACACACAGGGCATTTGGAAACCAGGGCTGGCTTGGTCTCGTTGTTTCTCAGGGGGTTTTGTTTAGTGTCTGAGGAACCTTGTGCTGGAGGGTGTAGGGTCAGGCCTGGCCTGTTCTTGGGCGGGCTTTGCTGAGCCTACGCGGTGGGGACCATTTGCATGAGTGTGTGTCTCCCTCATAGCTCCGGAAAAAGACAGTGGGGGACTGTAGACAGAAGGTCATTTGCAGAACAAACCAAAACCAAAAAAAAAAAAAAATTGTCTGGAGATGTTTTCTTGCAGCAACGCCTTCTTCTTAACTCACCTTAGTAGTGTTAGAACAGCAGCGTCCTGATGGGTTCCAGGGGTCAGCTGGGACGGGCGGCGAGGAGCTCAAGGTCTGGGTCTGCGTTTGGCTGTGACTGTGCTCCTGGACTCGCTGTCTCCATCTGTGACACGTGGGTGACCATCTCTTCGCCTGCCTACCTGCTGTGAGGTGAAAATCAGTAGGATGTGTTTTACTCAAAAGTTAAAACATGGTGTAAAGAACTGCACCTCGCAGGTGATAGCTCTGTGCTCGTCCTACCTGGTCTTCATAGTGCTCAAATTGCCAAGTTATTTAAGAGCATTCGCAAGTTTTTTTTTCCTTTCATGTGTGGAATGGTCACATTGCCAGATTCAGGTTTTTTAATGACCTGGTGCTGACAGCCTGCAGCTGGGCCCTCTGGAACCCTTCCTGGGCTGCCCATAAGAATATTTCTGGGCCACACTGAACTTGGCCTGCCACTCAACAGGGGTTCGTTAACCATTTGCTGAATGGATGGAGGAGTGGCCACCCTGGTGGGGGGAGCTGTCCTTAATGCTGGGTGTGGCGTCCACCTCACGGCTGCCCGCCTGGTCTTCCCTGCCTAGGGACTGATAGAGAAGCCACTGTGAGAACCTGTCACTGCTGACCACCAACAGGGAGTCCCCTGGCTACAGCGAGGCCCCCGCGGCAGTGAGTGGGGGAAGGGCAGCTGCTGGCAATGATGAGTTTCCACGTCCACCTCGCAAGGCAATGACCACCCTGTGACGTTTCTCAGTAGAAACACCAGGAAATGCTGGAAGATAGATTTAAAGAAATTATTTTCAGTGCAGAACTGAACTCTAAAGAAAGGAAGGGAGGAGCACGTAGGAGCGCAGGCCCCAGGGCCAGTCACCTCTATGCTGGGAGGTGGGCTGAGGGGAGGCCATGGGCCCGGGTGAGACGGGGTGAGCCCAGAACCTGACCTCTGCCAGGAACCACATCTGACCATCAGCACAGAGACAACAAGAAGACCTCTGATGGGCTCTGGCAGGCGCGCGCACACACACACACACACACACACACACACACACACACACACACACACACGCGCGCGCACGTGAATTGGAAAACCCAGAACTCCTCGCAAGCCCTGGAGTCTGCAGCTGTATTGCCTATGTTATTGCAGTTATTATGATTATGATTAACATTACAGTTACATGCACTAAATATTATCACGCATATATTGGAGTACTAAGGATAATAATACCACGAGGTGAATTTTAAAACATGCTAAACCCAACCACACATTATATACATATGCACAATGATATTAATACTATTAAAAAAGCAACACGGGGGTAGATTTAAATTTCAGAAGAGCATCCCCGTCTGGGACCTGGAGGAGGGAAGGATGCAGCTAGGGGCCACCAGAGGGGCTTGGGGTCATGGGACAGGATCCACGTCTTAAGTTGGGTAGTAGCTGTGCTCCAGAGCTGGGGCCCTCTGAGAACCTGAGGTAGCACGAAGACACCCCTCTTCAAACCCCAATTCTTGTGAACAAGTTGGAAAAAATGTCAGACCTGTCGCTCGGAGTAGCAGGAATGAGTTTATTGAAGGGATAGGAAAAGGGAAAGGGGACACTCTCAAGGGAGAGAGTGGGTCCTCTCAGAGAGGGGAGGGACCACATGCCTCTCCTGCACTCCAGTTTTATTGGGGATCCCAAAGACATTTCCAGAGTGTCCCGCCCAAGTCCACCTCCTGACTTTTTGACTGACAGCAGGGTGACATCAGACTTTTAAGTCCCCACTGCCGTGGCAACTCTAGGTCACGGTGGCCCGCACTGACCAGTTCTAGTTGGATTCTTAACCACGCATTCTCACAGGTTTTATGGTTAGGAGGCACCATCCTTGTCCCTGAGTTTAGGATCCAGTCACACAGGTCTCCTGGGCTCCTCCCATTGACATTATCTTGGGCCTGCATTTCCCCTGCAGATAACAGGTAGTTTGCTGAGGAATGTGACGTAGCCTGTCCACGTAGGCCAGGCAGGGCTGCAGGTAAATTGCTTCTTGGGAACAAAAGCATGTGGGGGTCAGCACAGTGGGCCCAGTTTATGGAGTTACCCACTTAGCCTTGTGTCTCCACCAGCCCCGTCTGCCCGTCCTAACAGCTGCACTACTTCTTTATTATTTACAAATCACACACACATTATCATGTATTTTTTCTGTTCTTTGTCTGAAATATTTTTATTTAAATCTATTTATTTATTTTTAGTACATTGCAGTTAGTTGCACATGATAGTAGAGCTCCTTCTGACATATTCATAAATGCATAAAAGGTTTTCTCCCTTTCAATCCTCAACACAACCCCCTTCTCTCCCCTCCTCCTCCCCTGATTTTCTTCCTCTACTCCATCAGTCTTCTATTTATTTATTTTTTAATTGGTGCATTATAGTACATATGAAATTGAAATGCATGTGATACACCCAGTGCGCCTAGGACGGCTTGGTCACCACGTCCCCAGTTCCTCCTTCCCTCCTGATCCCTCACTTTACTCTACTGTCTTCCATTTTCACAAGATTCCCTTTTTTTTTCCTTTCTTTTTTCTCTCTAGCTTCCACATATGAGGAAAATAAACATTTGACCCTTGTCTTTCTGAATCTGGCTCATTTCACTCACCATGATGTTCTCCAGTTCCATCCGCTTACCAGCAAATGACATAGTTGTGTTCTTATGACCGAGTCAAACTCCATTTTATATATATCTCGCATTTTCTTTACCCATTCACCTGCCAATGGGCACCTGGGCTGGTTCCATATCTTGGCTATTGTGGATCTCCCTGCTGTAAACGTTGGTATCACCTATCACCACCCTATGCTGATTTCAGATCTCTGGGATAAAACCAAGGAGAGGGATAGCCAGGGCATATGGTGGTTCCAACCTAGTCTTTTGCGGAATCTCCATCTTCCAGAGTGGTTGTCTAGATTAATGCTGTTTTTGATGACCAAATATTTGCATACAGTTATGAGGTCCAATATGATGTTTCAATGTGTGTGTACAATGAGGAATTTTAAAATCAAGCTCACATGTCAATCATCTCACATATCGATTTTTATGTGAGACATTTAAAGGCTATCTTTTATGTGGAAATATATGATCATCATCACTGGCTGTAGACCCTGCTGTGCGACAGATCTCAAAACCTGTTTTTCTGGGGTCTACATGACATTTCGTATGTTTTGGTCAACAACTCCCGCCCCCATGGCTGAGTCTGATAACTGCGTGGCACCCCTGGTCTCAGCGAGCTCGTGTGTTGATCTCACACGCAGCCCCTGGCTTTCTGTGCTGGCTTATTTCATTTTGCATGATGTCGTCCAGGTTCATCCACATCCTTGCAGATGACAGGGCGCTTCCCCATCAAGGCTGAGCACCACCCCGCTGTGTTACTTGTCCCCTCAGAGGCGCACCCAGGGCAAGGAAGGAAGAAGGCCCCGGGGTCCTGGGCACCATCAGGGAAGCACCTTCACGCCCTGGGAATCCGTGGAGGGGAAGCACAGTAGGCCCAGGAAGTGTTTTAAGGAAACAATGGCTGGAAGTTTCCCAAATCTGGGAAAAGACAGCATCCAGGTGTAGGAATCCCAGAGGTCACCCACAGAATTCCACCAAAGGGGAGCTCACCAGACACATCACGACATCACCAACCATCAGAGACCACAGGGGGACACGGGGTCAGCTGCAGCTGAGGGTGTCACGTTCAAGGGAGTCTCTTGGGGGCCTTCAGCAGGTCCAGGGGGCAGCCCTGCAGGCCAGGAGAGAGCGGGTGTGCAGCCAGAGCACAGGAAGGACTGCCCACCAAGAGGGCGACACCTGGCCAGGCTGGGCTTCAGGGATGAGGCAGGAACAAAACCTTCCCAGATAAACCAGCGCTGAAGGGATCTTGTCACCACTTGTCCTGCAGTGCAGGGGTGACCACAGGGGATTTTTTTTAAAGATAAGACAAAAGGTTGGTAACTAATAATGGAAAAAGTAAGAATCTCCACGGTATCAGTAACACACAGCCATACTCAGAATTCTCTAACGCTGTTTAAGAGTGGGATATAAAGCAACCTAAGCCCTACCAGGAAGGTTAAGAGACGACACTCTTCAAAACAACCGTAGCTACAATAAATCGTTGAGGGATACAAATTACAAGCATAGATGCAAATTTTGACATTGAAATCATAAAGTTGAGCGAGAGTATGGGTTTCGTATGTGATAAAGGCAAGCTGTTGTCAACTTAGAGCAGCCTGGGCTGAGGATGTTTTGTGTGAGTCCCATTTACAAGGACAAAGAAAGATCAATGCCAGTTGCACAAAACAGAAGACACAAAGAGTAGCAGGCAGAGAACCCTACACAAAGGCAGACAGGGAGAGGGAGAGGAACGTGGCTAAACGGCAACAAGTAAATTGGGGAAGATTAGGACAAAAGTCACATTCACTTCTAAAAACTAGGTTTTGAAAAATGGCTCAGGCAACGCTAATATGAAGGATGCAGAGGAAAGGACGGTCGGTCGTAGGAAAACCACTCAAAGGCCCTTATGTGGTTTGAAAAAGAAGGCATAGAGGTATTGTTTATTTTAATGCCTTATTAAGAAGGGTGCTGTGGTTTAGATGTAAGCACTGGAGTTTAAAAGTAGGGCATATAGCCAAGAAAAAGAGCCATCCATTGAATCAAAGGCAGGTACGGAGGAAAAGAAGAAGAGTGTGGTAGACACGGTCACAACAGAGTCACACGTGCCAGACTCCAAGGAACACCCAACCCTTGCTTTGGGCATATGAGAACACTGTGTGTGGCCTGTTTGTAAGAGTCAAAACAGCAACAACAAACTCACGAAGACAACTGAAGACTGAACATACGGGTCTTGCGATCCTCCTGCCTCAGCCTCCCAGCCACCAGGATTGTAGGTGTGCCCCACTGTGCCTGTGATACAGGGTGGTGAAAAGATGGGCCGGGAAATGAAGATAGGACAAATGTGACTAAAAAGGAAAAAGGCTTTTCCTGTGAACAACTGCAGCATGATAAAAAGAATGAGTCACATTTCTGAACTTGTATGCGCCTCACAGTAACCTAAAAGTATGTAAAGCAAAAAAATTGCTAAACTTATAAGGAAAAGTAGCAAATAAATATTCAGTAAGAAATGTTTAACTCACTTCTGTTTTGGGGTAGATCAAATGGGACAGTAAGTGAAACGCAATTAACAAGATCAAACTAATGGTCAGGAGTGAGTGAAAAAGCAGCATAAAAAATGGGAGAGTCAAGCCGGGCGCGGTGGCGCACGCCTGTAATCCCAGCACTTTGGGAGGCTGAGGCAGGAGGATCGCGAGTTCAAAGCCAGCCTCAGCAATGGCGAGGCACTTAGTAACTCAGTGAGACCCTGTCTCTAAATAAAATACAAAAAAGGACTGGGGATGTGACCCAGTGGTTGAGTGCCCCTGAGTTCAATCCCCAGTACCAAAAAAAAAAAAAAAAAAAAAAATGGGAGAGTCAAATCACCGAGTAGGAGAGGATATTTTCAACAAGTATGCTCATTACAGGATTAGACTCCAATATGTAAAGTGCATCTACAGATAACTAAGAAATGGTCTATAGATAATGAGCAATGAATAAGGACAGGCCCAAATGGCCAACAGATACACAGCCTTACTGTGAATTGTATGCACCTCGGTTCATGTATTGAAGCCCTGACCCTTGCTATCTCAGAATATGACTGTATTTAGAGATAGAGCCTTTACAGAAGTAGTGAAGTTCAAGTGAGGTCCTGGAGTGAGGCTGACCCAACACGGATGGTGTCCTTAGAAGAAGAGGAGACTAGAACACACAGAGAGGGAAGACCATGTGAAAGACGCCCATCTACAAGTTAAAGAGGCCTCAGACTGAACCAACCCTTGATCTCAGACTTCTAGCCTCCAGAACGGTAAGAAAATAAATCTCTGTTGTTTAAACCAACCCCAGGCTGTGGTTCTTCATTGTGGCAGCTTCAGCAAACAAATACATTTTTTTTTTTTTTTTTTTTTTTTTTGGTACTGGGGATTGAACCCAGGGGAACTTTACCACTGAGCCACATCCACAGCCCTTTTCTTATTTTTGAGACAGGGCCTCACTAAGCTGCTGAGGCTGGTCTCCGACTTGTCATCCTCCTGCCTCAGCCTCCCAATCCACCAGGATTACAGGTGTGCTCCCCTGTGCCTGACTTGAACACACTCTTTTAATCAAAGAAAATTAAAATCACATTGCAACCCGTCCTACACCCAATAGATCCATAAGGGTAGAATGTCTAATAAGGTGATCTATAATAAGATGTGGGGAGCAGAATTTCATGTAAACCGTGTTGAGGAGGAGGATCTCTGAAGAACTGTCAGGTGGCGGCACGTGCACAGTGAGCTCCCCCAGTGAGCACTGAGGGCTCTCCACCTACGTCAGCAGCACCCCGGGGGTTTTGGCCCCGTCTGGTCCTGGCCCCTCCTCACGGGCACCCACCGTGGTGACTTGTAAAGTCAAAGGCACGCTGTGCTCCTGTCTGGGTTTCCTGTGGGCGGACCCGTGGCCGTGCCCCCCTGGCTGGCTCGCTCTGCAGCGTCCCAGGTCTGCCCTTGTGCTGTGGGCAGCAGCGGGTCCCCTGGGCAACAGCACTGCTGCACACGCGCTCTTCCGCTAACGGACTTGGACCGTGGCGCTGTTCAATTTTATTTCACTGACTGATTCTTGGCTACCTTGTGGGGCGCGGGGAGCTCATGCATTCATTCGGCGTGCGCCTCCCTGCCGTCCAATGAGGCGACAGGCCTCGCTGTGCCTTTGTTGGCCATTTGTACATCCACTCTCTTGAAGAGATTCGTCCGGTCTCTTGCTCGTTTTCCTCCAGTTAGCTGAATGGACTTAATTCTATTTTTGCTTATTTTAGAATAGGGACACTCACTGGTTCTAAGCCATTAAGAAGTACTTAGGGAAAAATACCTCTTGTTCCAGAGACCATACCTCCCTCCAGATCAGGTATCAGTGTCATGAATTCACTCCAGAAATTAATTAATGCACATAGTATTTTCCCTTTTTTACAAATGCCCCTCATCTTTTTATACAAGTGGTATTATACTAACCATTTTTGTGCATATAGCTTTTGGGGGTACTAATAGTTTTATTGGAATATAAATTCACTCATAAAATTGAATTACCATTAAAAAGAAACATGCATTTAAAATATGCAATTAAGTGGTTTTCAGTGTATTCCAAGTTCTGCCACCATTAAGCACCAGCTAACTTTAGAACGTCTTCATCACCCCTGAAAGAAACCTGACACCCACCAGCAGCCAATTCTCATTAACTACACCTGGAAAACCCTCATCTATGTTTGCCAAGATTTGCTGTTTTCATAACAACGGAATTATACAACATGCAGCCTTTGAGTCTCATGTTTTTCTCTTCGCATAACGTTTTCAAGGTTCACCAGCAAATGCCATAATTTCATTCTTCCTTATGGTTGAGTAACGTTATGCTGTTTATACATACCACATTTTCCTTATCCATTCATCTGTTGAAGGCACCAAGTAAAAGGAAAAAGAAAAATTGGAAAAAAACAAAAAGACAACAGCCCAAGAGTCTTGAAGAAAAAAGATTCACCAGTGTCATAGCACGCATCAATACTTCATTTCTTTTTATTGCTGAATTATAAGAGTTTTTTTAAAATTCTGGATAAATATACCTTATCAGATATATGATTTCAAAATAATTTCTTCCATGTATGGGCTATCTTTTCACTTTTTGACAGTGTACTTTGAAAATCAAAAGTTTTTAATTTAGAAGATATCCAATTTATCTTTTTCATTTTTTTTGCTTGTTATCTAAGAAATTAATGCTAGCCTAAGATCTGCAGCTCTGTTTTCTTCTAAGAGTTTATAGTGTCAGCCTCCCCTTTAGTCTGTAGTCTCCTTGGAGGTTGAATTTTGTGCACAGAGGCAGGGTAGGGTACAGCCTCATTCTTTTTTTTTTTTTTTTTAACAGCCTCATTCTTTGCAAGTGAATACTCGGTTTGTTGAAAATATGACTCCTTCCTCTACTGAATTAACTTTGCTAGCACTCTGTTTAAAATCAGCCAATCATAATCTCATTTACTTCTGGTCTCCCAATTCTGTCTTATTGATCTGTTTGTCTATACTTATGCCAGTACCACACTGTCTTGATTGCTGTAGCATTATCGTAAGTTTGAAACCTGGCTATTCTCTTTAAAGATTGTTTTGATTATTGTATATCTTTAGTATTTCTGTATGAATTTTAATATCAGACTGCAATTCCTGCAAAAATTGCAGCTGGAAATTTGATAAGAATTGCATCGAGCCAGGCATGGTGGCGCACACCTGTAATCCCAGCACTTGGGAGGCTGAGGCAGGAGGATTGCGAGTTCAAAGCCAGCCTCAGGCATGGCGAGGCGCTTAGCAATGCAGTGAGACCCTGTCTCTAATAAAATACAAAAAAGGGCTGGGGATGTGGCCCAGTGGTCGAGTGCCCCTGAGTTCAATCCCCGGTACAAAAAAAAAAAAAAAAAAAAAGAATTGCATCAAATATGCAGATAGATTTGGGGAATATTTTGCTCTTGATATTAAATATGTTCATCTATTAATATTTCCATTTATTTACACCCTGTTTAATTTATTCCAATCAGGTTTTATAGATTTCAAAGTAAAAATATTGTTCTTCTTATATTTAACAAAGAATTTAAATCTTTTCAAGCTACTTTTTAATTTAATTTAATTTGTTATACATGCTTGCAGAGTGCAATTCTTTTCATATTACATATAAAGAGCACAATTTTCCAAGTCACTGGTTTTGCACAAAGTATTTTCACACCATTTGAGTTTTTATACATGCAATTGGAGGGGAGGGCAGAGGGGAGGAGAGGGGAGGGCACAAGGAGATAGGAATAATGGCAGAATGAGTTGGACATCAAGCTACTTTAAATGGATTTGTTTCTTAAATTTAATTTCCAAAACACTCATTAATAGTACATAGAAATGCAGTTGACCTTTTTGTATATTAGTTCTGTTTCCTGCAACCTCACTGGACTGACTCACTCACTTGTTCCAATGTTTTCTCTTATAGTTCTTAAAATTTTCTATATGCAATATCAGGAAATTTGTGAATGGAGATAACTTTGCTTCCTTTCTAATCCAGACAGCTTTTACTTCCTTTTCCTTCCTAGTTGTCTTGACTAGAGCTTCTAGGACAGTAGTGAGTAGGCGTGGTAAAGCAGGCTCCTCGTCTTCCGCCTGGTCTGAAGGGGGGAGGATTCTCCACTGCAGCTGACCCGGCTGCAGTCTCCTCCTCAGGTCGAGGAAGCCCTAGCCTTGGTTTGCTGAATGTTTTTACCATGCAGAGGTGTTGAATTTTGTCAGATCTTCTTCAACTATTGAGGTGGTCCTGTAGGTTTTCTCTTTGATTCTTTCAATATAGGATTTCATGTTGATCTTCATTTGTTAAAAAACATCGCTAACAAACTTTGCATTGCTGGCACAGATGCTGCCTGGTTGTGACGCAAGTCCTTCTGTGTGCTGCCGGCTCCTTCCTTGGGGGCTGGAGTTCTGGGCCAGCCGCTCCCCTTCTAGCGTCCAGCTTAGCAGCAGGGCGGCACTGGCTTCCTAGCAGGGTGGGTGGGGAGTCTTCCCTCCTCTTCTGCTTTTTGAATAATTTGCAAAAGATTGTTATTAATTGTTCTCCATATGTTTGTGAAAATTAAGGTGAAACTCTCTGACTCTAGGCTTTTCTTTGTGCAGTTTTAAAGTTATTGTAATTTTATACTAATTCAATCTTTTTACTTAGAAAACCTTATTCAAACTTTCTATTTCTTTTTGAATTAGTTTTGATAGAGTATATATTTATATTAATTTTTCCATTTCATCTAGGTTATCTGAACGTTTTTGGCATAAAAATCCTTCATACTTTTTTTTTTCTGGTACTGGGGATTGAATGCAGGGCTTCATGCATGCTAGGCAGGTGTTCTACCACCAAGCCAAATTGACAGCCCCCTTTATGCCTTGTTCTTAAAGTCCTTTTATTTAGGTAAGGTTGATAGTAATATTTATTCTTTCATTTCAAATGTAATAGTTTAATGACCCTTTCCTTTTTTCCCCCCTTGGTCAGTCTAAATGAGGGTTTATAATTTCATCAGTCTTTCAAAGAATCAAATTTCAGTTCTTTTAATTTTTTTATTGTCTGCTTTCTATTTCATTAGTGTCTGCTTTAATCATAACATAACGATATTTGCTACTTTGTTATTTCTTCATTCACCCACTGGTTATTTGGAAGTGTATTGTTTAATTCACAGTAGCCAAATTGTGAAACCAGCCCAGGTGCTTACCAACAGATGAAAGGATAAAGAAAGTGGTGTGTGTGTGTGTGTGTGTGTGTGTGTGTGTGAATCTTACACAGCCATAAAGAAGAATGAAACGGTAGCATTTGCTGTTACATGGTTGGAACTGGATGTTCTCCAGTTGAAGTGAAATAAGGCAGATTCAGAATGCCAAGGGTCAAGTGTGTTCTCTCAGATGTGGAAACTAGAGCAAAATAAGGGGAAGAAAGCAGAGGGTTCCATGAAAATAGAAAAGACAATGGAAGGAATCTGACGTAGTTTTCCTGTGTACATATATGAAAACAACACAGTGAATCCCACCACCACATACGTCCATAAGAATGGGACTCTAACTAGAACGAGGTGTGTTCCACGCTTGTCTCCATGCTCGTCAGAATGGATTCTGCTGCCATATACAAATAAAAAGAATCCATTAAAAAGAGATCTGTGGAAGCCGGGCGCGGTGGCGCACGCCTGTAATCCCAGCACTTTGGGAGGCTGAGGCAGGAGGATCGCGAGTTCAAAGCCAGCCTCAGCAATGGCGAGGCACTTAGCAACTCAGTGAGACCCTGTCTCTAATAAAAACCAAAAAAAAAAGGGCTGGGGATGTGGCCCAGTGGTCGAGTGCCTCTGAGTTCAATCCCTGGTACCAAAAAAAAAAAAAAAAAGAGAGAGATCTGTGGAGTAGAGGAAGGGGATTGCGGAGGAAGGAGGGGGGACAGGAAAATGGAGGAACTGCAAAATGAAACTGACAATTATGCTCTGTACATATATGAATATACCACAGTGAACTACACCTTCATATATACCAATAAAGCACCCATTTTAAAAAAAAAAGAAGAAGACTAGTAAAATAGAGGAAGGAGAACAGGGGAGGGAGAAGGAAAGGGAAAGAGGAAGTACCAGGAACTGAAATGGAGCAAATTATGTTCCATGCCTTTATGATTATGTCAAAATGAATCCCACTCTTCAGTATAACACAACAATAAAAAGATTGAAAAGGAGTATATTGTTTAATTTGTACATACTTATGAATTTTAGTATTTGATATTGATTTCTATTTTCTTTTTCATCAGAATATTCTTTGTGTCATCTGAATTATTTAATATTTATTGATATTGGTTTTATGACCTAACATATGTTCTGTCCTGGAGAATGTTTCATGTGTGCTTGAGAATGTCGGTTAGGTTTTTTGATTTGTTGTGTAATTCAAGTCTTCTTTTCCTTATTTATCCAGGAAGAGAGAGGGAGTGTCTTCAATTGTATAAAGAGTATCTATTAAAAAAAAACATGTTTAATATCATACTAAATGGTGAATGAATGAATGATTTCTCTCTAAAACGTAGTACAAGGCAAAGACTTTTGCTCTTTCCATTCTTATTTGACAAACTACTGGAAGTTCTTGCCACTGTAATAAGAAAAAAAAAACAAGGCTTAGAGATTAAGGAAGAAGAAATATACCTGTTGCTATATTCAGATGACATAATTGTTTACATATATATATATATATAAATATATACTGTGCATATGAAATACATACATATATAAATCTACTAGTTTCAAAAATTCTTATTTTAATAAATTCCTTGGAATTTTTCTATGTAAACAATGATGTCTTCTGAAAACAAATATAAATGTGTGTATATGTATATATTCTTTCTCCCTCACTTTCTCATTTTTTCCTCCATTCCAGAATTGTGACAGCTAGGTTTCATGATACCAGATCAATCACATTTCTATGTCTAGTAACAAGTATGTGGAAATCAAAAAATATTTTGAAGGTAGCACTTATAGTCACTTCTTAGATAATTAAATACATATATGCAAGACTGACTGAAAAAATCATTTACACACTTTATATGTAGAAAATAACAAAATGCTGTTGACAGAAATCAAACTAGACCCCAATAAATGGAGACATACCATGTTCATGGATTGAAAGACAGCATAGCAAAGATGACATTTCTCCTCAAAGTGATTTAATGTAATTGCTATTAAAATCCAAGCCAAGATTAACTATAGACTTAAACTTATTCTGAAATGTACATGAGGACAGGGTCTACAGTAGCCAAACAATGTTGAAAAGAAGAATAAAGCAAGAGAAATAGCTACTTAATGTCATGGCTTATTAATGGTGGTCATCAAGATACTGTGGCAGGAGGACAGACAAATAGATAGCTGCAAAAGAATGGAGAACCCAGAAAGAGAACCACACAAATATACCCAAATGATTTTGACTACACTTCAAATGCAACACAGTGAAGAAAAGGGCACCTTTTCAACAAATACTCATTGGAGAAATGTAGGTCATAAATATAAGCAACACCAAATCTCACAACTTAAACCCAAAGTAACTCAAAAGGGACCATGACTTTACATGTAAATGCAAAACTATAAAACTTCTAGGAAAAATATTATTGGAGAATATCTTAAGAATTCTCAAAATTCAACAAATTGTTTTTAAAAACATCTAATCAGGGGCTGGGGCTGGGGCTCAGTGGTGGAGCGCTCGCCTAGCACAGGTGAGGCACTTGGTTTGATCCTCAGCACCACATAAAGATGAATAAATAAAGGTATTGTGTTTATCTACAACTAAAAAATATTTTAAAAATCTAATTGGAAAAACAGATAAACATTTCTTAGCCTTAAGAAATGCAAATTAAATTGACCTTGAGATATTACTACATGCCTGTCAGAACAGTGATAATATCAAGTGAGTCACACGCAGCTACGTTTATCATGGCTAAATCTCAAAAGAATCACCTGAGAGGGAAGGTCAGTCACCAGTGCCAACACTCATTGAGTCTTTAATTTACTGCTTCAAGGAATTAGTATACATCGACTTGGTATTGTATAAAACCATATATGTTGTTTTTATTTGTAATTTTATTTTATTTATGGATGTATGTAGTATAATAAAAGAAAAAATAAATATGGTATTACCCAACTCAAGAGTACTAGTTACATCTTGAGAAAGTAGGTAGAGGAAGGACTGGATGGTCAAGATAGCTCGTGTAGTATTTTCTATATTTTTTGAAGAAAGCTAGTGTTAATATAGCAAAATGTGGTGTCTATTTCATTTTGATGTAGAGCATTTATGAATATGTCAGAAGGAAGCCCACTATTATATATAACTGCAATGCACTCATAAAATCATAAATTGATTTATCAATTAATTTAAAATGTTGGAGAATATATATGTTTCTTTTTTTTCTTTTTTTTTTTTTTTTTGTTTGTGTGTGGTACCGGGAATTGAACTCAGGGGCACTCATCCACTGGGCCGCATCCCCAGCCCTTTTTTGTATTTTATTTAGAGACAGGGTCTCACTGAGTTGCTAAGTGCCTCGCCATTGCTGAGGCTGGCTTTGAACTCGCGATCCTCCTGCCTCAGCCTCCCAAAGTGCTGGGATTACAGGCGTGCGCCACCGCGCCCGGCTAAGAGAATATATATGTTTCTATCAGACTACTGTGCGTTTTCCCATGTGTAATTTTAAAATTAAAATGGGATATAACTCAGTTGGTAGAGTGCTGGCCTCTCATGCACAAGGCCCTGGGTTCAATTCCCAGCACCACCAGAAAGAAAAAAAAAAGTGTAGTCTGTTGCCAAAGGGGATGTGGGTCTTAGGTACAGCTATATATATATAAAAATCTTGGAAAAGTTATTTAAAGATGGGATCAAGCCCAACCCCTGAAACAATGTGCAGTGAAGGAATGCTCCTGTCTGGACCAGACCCAGCAGGTATTAGCGGATTCCAGGGTGTCAGACAGGTGCCACCCCACACAGCTCCTGGGAGGCGTCCCTGATAAAATGACACTGGACTCGAGCCCTGAGGCATCAAACGTTATCAACGTGAAGGTCACTTGAGGACCCACAGGGCTCAGGAAGCACTCGTCGCAGTGTTTCCGGGAGAGCAGTGAGGAACGGAGACCAGTGCTTCTCCAAGTACGAGCCGCACTCCAACAACCTCAGCATCTCGGGGGCTGGACCTGCTGGGCCAGAGGGTCAGGGGTGGGGCCCAGCCAGCCCTCCAGATGCTTCCGAGGCACTCCCCAGCTTGAGTCCCCGACAGGGATGAAGTCTTGGCTCCCCGAGCTTACGTTTGTGTGCCACAGGGAGAAGCAGCACATACGCAGACAGATGAGTAGTGATCGTGATAAGGACAGATGTGACGTGGCTTGAAGACGCACGAGTGTGTTCCACAGGTACCTGAAGTCACGTGGTGGTTTAAATGGTGAGTTGGACTATGTTAGGTTGAGCCACCTTGAAATTGTCCCTTCCACAGTCAAAACCAGATGAACACTGACAGCGTTGCAGGCCTCAGCAGCATGTGTGCAGCTATCGAGACATTTCTGGCTGTTGGTTCTATGGGGAAACTTATATTTACAACCCTGAAATACAACACAACTTCTTAACATGGTGACATCTGGGCAAGTCTCAAGGAACATTCCAAACACAGAGAGTGACATGTGAGAGCCAAGTGCAGTCAGTTTGAAAAATCATACTAAGTGTCTGCTGCCAAAGGGGATGGGGGTCTTGGGTGCAGCAAGACCCAGTGACTGCACAAAGCAAAACCAGAGACGTCCACCCTGGGGTTTGATGGTGAGGCTGGAACACTGAGAGTGTTGGACGTGGTCACACAGGTACCTCTGACCTATTTTATTGTGTTTACATTGTATTCTAAGAAGCTGGGTTGAGGAATTCAGGCTGATGTGTGATCACTGTCATTTCCCACTCTAGACTGTCTGCCGGGGGCACCGCTGTGGGTCAGAGCTTCCGTGGAAAACAAGTGGCTTTCAGAGCAGGAGGCTGGGGCTGAGTGGCAGGTGGTCCCGTAGACTCAGGAGGGTGGGCTGTGTGGCTGGGGGAGGCCCAGAGGGGCAGAAAGGGCTGTGAAGTGCTGTGGGAGAAAGTATGTCAGAGAAGGTGGGGCTGGAGACAGCTGTGGGACACTGGGCAAGTCACTCAGCTTCTCTGAATCTCACGGGCACCTGTAAAAATGGAGCTGATGGTACTTCCACCCAAGTGCGGAAGGCTTAACCAAGATCTCCAGCATCAGGAACTCAGAGCCTGGAGCCTCAGAGACGGCACCACAAAGCCCTCAGGTCCGCACGTGTGCACAGGAAGCAGGAACCTGTGGCCATTCTCACGATTTCCTGTTCTTTTATCCTAAGATGCCCATCGTCGAGGAAGGCAAGTTTCAAGTTTCTTGTGGAACTCAGCTCCAGAGAGAGGCCTGGCCTCCGGTCACTGCAGACAGAGGCAGCTCTGCCTTGTTCCTGGCCCGTGCCCTGAGGGAGGGGAGCTGCTCACCAGCAGTCATCCCGGTGAAAGTGCACTTGATCCCCTTCCGTTCCACATTTTCCCTCTCCATCTCTTCCTGGCTTTTACTTTTCCTTTGTCAGCCGCGGAAGATCCTTTAGAAGCCGGAAGATATAAACTAAAATCAGTAGAACGTCTACACCACAAGAACAGCGCTCTGCACTTGCACGCTGGTGGTCCCGAGGTCTGCAGAGCTCCCGAGCTGGCCTCTGCCTCGCCTTGCAACTGCTCCTGCTCCAAACGGCCTCGTCCTGAAGGGCTGGACAGCATGAGTGTCCCCGAGCTGTCACCCTGACCTGCGGGAGGCTCTCTGGGCTTCCTGGGAGGAGCAGGAGATGAGAACCAGCCTGCTGGGAAGAAGAGCGAGTGCCGTCACGTTTGAGAGGTGGCAGGACCTTGGGAGCTCAAGTCAGATTCAAAAGAGGAGTGAAGAAAAGCTTGTTGAGAACACTGTTGGCGACTCACATGGATCCAGCCTGATCTCGGTTTGATAAGCCCCTTACCACGTGCGTGGTGTGGGTCGCTGGGGGCCTGGCACCCCGTTGGATTTCTGCAGCATGCACGGCTACTTTCAGCCCTGTCTTGCTCAGTGTTGGATCTCTGGTCATCACTGGAGGTGAGTCTGGTGAAGGAGCCTTCCCCTTCTTCTGCACCCCAGGAGACTGGATAGGACACCTGGTGGTCCGTGGAGACGTTTGGCTCTTTGCCCCTGCAGGTGCCACAAGGTCAGGACCCAGGAGATGAGCACTGGAGACCTGTGGCCTGTCCTGATGGCTTGGGTTTTCCAACTGGCCTTCTGTCTTAATTAACTTTTCATCACTGTGACCAAAAGACCTTGTAGTGGCACCCCTCCTCCACAGAAAATCTTGACTAAGCTTCTCCAGAAATCTTCACATGGCTGATTTTTAGGACTGTCAGCAAGAGTCTCTACAGAAGAGCTCAGTGTAGATAAACTTCCTATTTTCCTGTTGCTCTGTGACTTGGCCACTGGTCTGGAGGAAGTCAGCACTCCAGGTGCTGGACACCCCTTTACTTGTTTTTCACAAACATGTATCCAGGATAGCAGTTGCAAATGCAAAGTGTGAAAAAAGAAAAAAAAGACGAATCCTTTAACAAGGCCTCTGGCCTTGAGCTGGAGCTTCACAGAGATGTCTACATTTCTAAGATAAGAGGAGTTACCAACTGGGCTCCATGGTAACAGCTGGCAGGGGAGAAAGAAAGGGGAGAAGGAGCTCACCCCTTCTCAGGTGTTGTCCTTGAAGAGCTAAGTTGCCCAGAACAGTGAAAGAAAAAGCTGATTTTACATGAACTTCCGTAAACTGTGAACTTCTGAGCCCCTCCCCTTACACACTGGGCATAAAGTTCTGAAACTACCTGAACTCAGAGTTCAGGAGATTAATTGATTACAGGGAAAGCTGTACCCTCTGAACCCGGCTGCAGCCAAACAAACCTGTTTCCTGCTATCTTCAGTGCCTTGCCTCATCTGTCCCTACAACAACCTGACAAGAACAACTCACAGAAGGAAAAGTTTATTTTGGCTCACAGTTTCAGAGGTCTCAGGTCTCAGTCATGGTCCACCGACTCCATAGCTCTGGGACCAGCTGAGGTAGAACATCATGGCAGATGGGTGTGGCAGAGGAAAGCAGCTCAGGTCATGGTGACCAGGAAGTAGAGACGGCACCACTCACCAGGGCCAAAATATAGACTCCAAAGGCACACCCCAGTGTCCTACCTCCTCCAGCCACACCCTACCTGCCTATTGAAGGGCAAAGCATCACACCGGGGACAGCCGTGCAGCCAAAAGATTTATTTAACAGCCTTCATAGCCAGTAGCGAAAACCGGAGAAGAGGTGCTCTGGTCGAAGGTCGAAGAGGTGGGAGAGGGGAGTCAGGGAGAAGGGAGTGTGCAAGCTCTGGACAGAAGGTGGGTGCTTGGTCGCACTGGCTAGGATCTCTGGAGCTGTCGGCTAAAGCAGCTGCTGTCTGGCTGGAGGCTGGAGCTGTCAGCTGGGAGCGGCCGTCGAGCTGGAGGCGATGGGTCTGGAGCTGTTGCAGTGGCTTCCTCCTCTCTGCAGCAACGAGCCGATGTTGTGTCCGTGTGTCTCTCTCTGTCTAATAGGAGTCTCTCGAACAGGGCCTTATATAGGGATTTTTGGTGGGGGGTGCACTAGAGCAACCCCAACACCATTGGCTCTTTGCTCATAGAACAGGGTGACCTTAAAGCCTATTGGCTCTTGCCTGGGGAAAAGAAACATTCTGCCTGGGGAAGGAACATCCTGTCTGGAACATCTTGTCTGGAGAATGAAACAAGGTTGCTTCTCTTAGGGTGTGGAAAACTCTGAGGGCAGGGGAGGGTAACCTATCTATCACCTATAGTCACCTGTCCCCCAGATAATCCATATCAGTGGATTAATCCACTGGTTAGGTCGCGCCTCTCATCATCTAACGTTCCACTTCTTGCGTTGTCTCCCACGTGAGCTCTTGAGGACGCTCATATCTAAGCTGTCACACCATCCCATGGCGCCATCTCTGGGCACTCAGTGACTTTTGCCTCAGGGAGGAAGAGTGGAGAGAGACCATGGATGTCACTCCTGTGGTGGAGTGACATCCACGGCTGGAAGCCTGAGGAGGCTCAGGCTCTGTGTGGAGCCCTTCCTGTTGGCACCTCCCCTGCTACTCATAACACTTGAGTCTGTGCAGGGTCCCTCAGTTGTGTCAGGCCTGGGCCAGGTGGATGGGGACGTCCCCTTGTCACTCACCAGGTAAGAGGTGAGCTGGACCGAGATGCCCCCTCTCCATACCACCTCACTCACGTGTTCGGGGTGGTTTGTGTGTGCTTAGCATGGCTGACCTGTGGTTGCTGGTAGAGGACATGATGACCAGGGGTCTGAAGAACACCCTCTTCCCTTCCTGAGTTTGGAACCTACTGGGGCATGGGCAGGAATCTGGTAGGTGGAGGTGGAAGCCTCTGCTTGGTCGCCGACAGTTGACGGGAGAACCCAGCTTCCAGCCTGCACCCCAAGGGCTTGCTGCTGCTGCAGATCTGAGATGATCAGCCCCCTCAGCACAGGAAATGGTGGTGCCTTGCAAGCCCCCCTCCACCGGGGGACACTGGCCCTGGCAGCGAGCAGGCAGGAGGGCCAGTCCTCTGCAGACAAACCCCAGGGCGTGGACGGAACCAGAGGGGCTGTGCTGGACACAGCTGCTCCTTCTCCCAGGCCTGCCCGCAGAGAGGCCACTTCTGCTGCCTGGGCTGGAGGAGAGGCTGGGAAGGGAGGCCAGGGTGGTCACTCAGACAAACGGGAATAGGAGGAGGCCAGGAGCTCCCATAGGCGATGGCAAGACCAGCGTGCCCAGACGTGCGGCAGAGCTCTCCTTCCCGTCAACCCCCGCACCCCGTCACCCTTTCTGCACAGCCCCCTCTTCTGTGGGGGCACAGCTGACCATGGGTCACTCAGAACCTAGGTGCCGTGGGGTTTGTGGCACGGCCACTCCCGAGGGTGCGTAACGCTCGGGCAGTGTGCAGACGCGGGGAGCCGCTGCTGGCCCCCAGGTCCCTGCGCTGGAGCCTGTGTGGCTGGTGGGAAGAGGCGACCGGAGGAGAGGCCGGGCCTGAGCAGCGGGCGGGCAGGCGTGGCACGCGCTGCCTGCGGGACTCCCGGCTCCTCCCAGCTCTGCCACGTCCCACCTGTGTCCTCTCAGGTGTGTGACTCAACCTCTCTGAGCCCTGAGATGTCTGGGAGGTCAAAGGTGACTCACAGTGGCACCCACTGAACGGGTTGTTGGGAGAATGAAGTGACTTCATTTGCGCAAAGTGTTTAGGAAGGTGCCTGTCACACAGTAGGCACCCTGTCCATGTTAACTGTCATTATGGAGACCCCGGCTCACCCGACTCAGCCTCCAGGGCTAGGGAGGGCACTCGGGGTCAAGGAGTGTCCATCTAAGCCAGGGCTGCTTGGCCTCGGCAGAGGCATTGGGGCCAGCTCAGTCGCTGTGGCGGGGGCTGTCCCTGCACACCTGGGCTCTGCTCACCGCCGGGCGGCATCGCGAGGGCCCTGAAGAGCTTGCTCAGCTGTAGGGTAAGTCCCTGGTCTAGGGACGCTCGCAGGAGCACGGCACGCAGACCGCGTATTTCTGCCCCCACGTGCCGTGGCTTTCACACAAGGGACATTCAAGCCTTCAGTGGACCTTGAACGACATCACTCAGAACAATTCCTGTTTGGCTTTTGCTGTCCAGCTCTGTTGGGCACCGAGTGACGCGCCCAGTGTCCCACAGCTGTCTCTAGCCCCACCCTCTGTGACATCCAGCAGCACTTCACAGCCCTTTCTGCCCCCCCCCCACCTCCCCCAGCCACACAGCCCACCCCTCCTGAGGCTACGGAGATGAGCCTCCACCTGCCTCCCCCCACTCAGGACAGGCCACCTGCCACTCAGCCCCAGCCTCCTGCTCTGAAAGCCACTTGTTTTCCACGGAAGCTCTGACCCACAGCGGTGCCCCTGGCAGACAGTCTAGAATGGGAAATGACAGTGATCACACATCAGCCTGAATTCCTCAACCCAGCTTCTTAGAATACAATGTAAACACAATAAAATAGGTCAGAGGTGCCTGTGTGACCACGTCCAACGCTCTCAGTGTTCCAGCCTCACCATCAAACCCCAGGGTGGACGTCTCTGGTTTTGCTTTGTGCAGTCACTGGGTCTTGCTGCACCCAAGATCCCCATCCCCTTTGGCAGCAGACACTTAGTATGATTTTTCAAACTGACTGCACTTGGCTCTCACATGTCACTCTCTGTGTTTGGAATGTTCCTTGAGACTTGCCCAGATGTCACCATGTTAAGAAGTTGTGTTGAGTTTTAGGGTTGCAAATACGATCTGTCCCATATAATCACATCATAGAACACCATCTTTATGAGAATCCAGTGGGGAGACTTCCTCTTTGGTTTCCATGGTAGGAAAAAACATGCATTTCATTGTATATTTGAAAATAACTAGAAGAGAGATTTTTAATGTTCCCAACAAGAAGAAATGATAAATGTGTGAGGTGGTAGGTATGTTAAGCACCCTGATTTGATCTCTGCATATTGTATATGTTTTGAAAAATCACTGTACCCCATGAATATGTAAACTTGTTTGTGTCGATTTTTAAAAATCACGCTTTTCCTAAATAATTATTTTCCACGTCTTCGTTGATTCATGAAGCTGATCATATTTCTCTCTTTGCTCTCTATTCTGGGGAGGTTAAAGACACATTCATGCCCCAATTCAGGCCAGCAGACTGGATCTTTGGGCATGAATTGGGGGTACTTTTGCCTGATTTCTTTGGACTTACTTTATTCTTTAACCTAATCATTGGCTCACTTATTTTTAATTCTATCATGTTATGAATTTCATGAAGTCACTTGAATCCTTTTTGAATCCAGGTAGTTAGCTGATTATTTTTTATTCTCAGGGTCGACATTGCCTTCTGGGCGCTGGCGCCTGGCAGCCAGGCCCGGGGCCTGCCTTCCCGGCTCCTGCAAGGAAAGCCTCCGCCCAGACTCTCGGCAGGTCCGCTGTCGCTCCCAGCTGCCGTCTCCATCATTTCCATGACAATGTGCGGCACTGTGATGAGAACATAATTACAATTCTAGCGCAAGAAGCAGCAGAAAGGACAATGGCGGAGAGCAGAGCCGCTCAAAGCCACAGTGAGGTCAGTGAAAGGCCACTCTCTGTTCCCCAGGAATCACATCGAGTCTCCTTGGGAACGCGGGGTCTGCCGCCCAGGGCAAGGTATGGATCTGTAGCGAGAAAAAGCTGCAACTTGAATCGTTGCTTAGATGATCATTCTCTCTGCGTGGCGGCCTTCGTCGTTAGAATTCATTCCAGTCTGCAAGTTTCCTTGTGAAAATTCATGTTGTTCCTCCAAAGGGTTCTGATGGAATTTTGAATGAGAGGCCCTCTGACAGTTCCTCTGCAAATCAGAAGTGCAGGGCACGCTGGTTATTAGCGCAATGTTTCATAGCCCGTCAGCTATCGAATACAAATTGAGCATCTGGGAGGCGTGCTGTGTTTGATTCCTAAACCCTTCCATGCATAGCAGATGCATCCAACGACTCTTCCAGTTCTGCTGTGGTCTAACTGTGTCCCCCGAAGTTTGTAAAGTCATGTGGCACTGGTATTAGGCAGTGGGGCTTTGAGGATATGATTAGGGTTGGGTGAGGTCATGGTGGGGGCCTTGATGGCATTAGTGGCTTTATGAGACCAGGTGGAGAGACCTGAGCTGGCAGCTTTCCCTCCTCACCATGGGAGGTCCAGTCCCAGGCTGGGGTGCAGCGCGAGGCCCAACCAGCTGCTGCACAGATACCAGCCCTGTGCAGAAAATGTCCCAGCATTCAGGATGATGAGCTAAATAAACCTCTACTCTTCAGTGATTACCCAGTCTCAGGTATTTTATTATAGCAAGAGAAAACAAACTAAGACAAGCTCCAAGTGACAGAAGCACAGTGTAAAATAGCTTAAGTCGAAAAGCCACGGTCCTCGTCCCTGTGCACTGAGCGTAGGGAAGGCTCTTTCCTTCAGCCGGGTGGAGCCACACCTGCCCCAGGGCCTGTCTCTGCACACGGCTCTCAGCCCTGCTGGGTGCTCTGCAAACTCTCTACTGATGGGTCTTGTCCACGTCAGGGGCTCAGGACCCGGGGAGGTCTCCTGGTCAGAGTCTCTAGCCGGTCAGACTTCCAGGAAAGGGCTTCTCTTCCCGCAGCCTCAGGCCAATCCAGGAGGCACCCGTGGTCTCAGTGGACCACACGTGGCCACCAGGGGATGGATGCTGCCTGCACAACCTGCCCACCTCTCTCTTGAGGAGAAGGAGCATAAATCATCTGAAGGCACCAACAGGACACGTTAACAAGGAGGCAGAATCCCAAAGGAGTGAGAAGAAGGGGCCTGGAGGGCAGGGGCCCAGCGTGGGCTCTCCTGGCCTCTAATAGGGACACAGCTGGTCACCTCAGGCTACGAGTCCGATGTTATCACAGCACCAAAACTGGCCCTGGACAACAGAGACCAGAAAATAAGGGCTAGGTGAGTTGGAGCCCTAGACACAAAAGTCCTAAATGAAATAATGGCATCTCAAGTCCGGTAAAAGGTGCGTGTGTGCGTGTGCACACGTGTGTTCATGAAGAGGTGGGGTTTAGTTGGAAAGGCAAAGGCCTGTCGGTCACGCCCACCCCTAGGGCCTCGCAGGGCACCTAGGTGCAGATGCCCTCGGGAAGCGACTGTTGAATGAATGAGTGATGTTGGCAAATAGATAGATCCAAGAAATGGAACGAATTAAAATCACTCTTCTGTATGTTTTAAACTTCTCAATGTCCTAAAATTTAAAATCACATAAAATAGAATTTAAAAACTAAAGTTTTCTGGACAAAGAAATATTTTCTCTCTGAAGCTTCTAGAAATGGTATCTTCAGACCCAGTGACAGGCAAATGTTGGGAACATCTGGGACACACCCTTCCCAAGGCCCCAGGTGCCACTGCATGGGAAGGAATGAGCATCTCTGAGCCTGGGGCAGGCTGGGAAGGGCAGCGTCCGCCCGACCTGTGCCTCGCAGCCTGGGCTGGAGGCTCACCTGCGACCTCCACGACTCATTCCATCTCTTTTCCATGAATAATGAGGCCTGTGCCTCTCTTTACTCTTGCCTGGCTGTGACAATATGGTGACTCTAAATGGCTCACGGCTCTTGTTCAGTGTGTGCATAATGGTCCCTGAACCAGCCTCTTGGCCTTGGCTCATGCTGTCCCTCTGAGTCATAGCCCTGCCATGTGCTCCTGACCGCCTGTCCCCTTCCGACCCACTCTCGCCTGCTGGAGAGCGGACTCCTTCCCTCCCGTGTCCACGGCACCCCATAACGATGCCCGGACACCAGCCCCCGCTCAGTCGGTGAGAGTCAGCCAGGCCCCTCTCCCGGGGACCGTGTCCTCCTGCAGGCGAGGACAGTTTCTTTGCCACAGCGTCCCCAGCACACAGACCAACGCCTGTGACAAGGAGCACATATGGAAGATTTGTGACTGGGGGACACAGTGACCTACTCCCCCCTTCTTGCCTTGATCCTGACCAATCTGAACAGCCTTCGGGAATATGAGGCTCCTGGGGCTGGGTGACACTTCAGGTCCTATAAGCCTGTGCCTTTCCACCTCTCCTCTGACTGAACCAGGTGTCAGCCCTGCCCAGGCCCCTGGCTCAGGTCACCGAGACACTGGTCACAGCACTATCCCAACAGTGTGCCCTGGCACTGACTCGCCTGTCCCCTCTCCTGTCTGGGCCTCAGTTTGCATGAGGGACTGGCCTAGGTGACTCAGGCCTAATATTCCGACATCTGAGACACAGGCTAAGCTTCTGTAATGACCTTCCCTAACTCTGGGATCATGTGATTCTATTGTCACCTTCCACAGACCTACAAGGATCTTGACAGCATTTTACACACTCACGAGGTTATCCTGCAGCTACTTAAAAGCATTATCAGATTGTAAGGCTGGCTCTTCAGTCCTTAGGAAGCCCACATTGCATTTTTAAAAACTATGAAGGAGCGCTGTATTCGTTTTCTATTGCTGCAGAAACAAAACAAACAAAATTAAAAGCCTCCGTGAAACTTAGTGCCTCAAAAAAACCAAGATATTTTAATCTGTGGACTGACTGGGGTTGGCTGGGCACTTCTGTCCCATGTCACGTCCGCAGGGGCTGCAGCGGATGCCCACGTGTCCACGCAGCTCACACGTAGCTGGCTGTCGGAGGGCTTGATTGGTGCAGGCTGGAGCATTCGGTTTCCTTCTCGTGGTCACTCTTTGTGATTCAGGATCTAGCCAGGATCGAAGGCCATGAAGTAGACACTGCCAGCTCCTTTGTTCCTGGACTTGGGTGTCCAGAGCGTCACTGCATTCAAGGGTTCCAGGCTCCATGTGGGACACGGCATCACGTATGGGGAACGCAGGGATTCTGGGGAGAGGGAAGCATCTTTGGAGAACAGCAATGACATATCCTGACAACACGTTTCCATCACCGTCACAAAGTCCCTGAGACAAGCACCTTACAAAGAGGAAAGGTTGTTTGGGGTCGCGGTTTCAGAGGGTTCAGTCATGGTCTCTTGGCCCGCTGCTCTGGGCCTGTGGCGGCACCGTGCCTCGTGGCAGGAGCATGTGGCAGAGGAGCACTGATGGCCACATGGTGGCCAGGAAGCAGAGGGAGGAGGGGAGGGTCCCAGCGTCCCCTTCAAGGGCGTGCTGCCAGGGACTGGCTTCCTTCCCCAGGGCCCCACCTCCTCCAAGTCCCCCCCCCCCCACAGTGCCACAGCTGGTGACCAGGCCTTCGACACAGGGCCCTGGGGAGCATGCCAGAGCCCAGCTACAGCCACATGGACCTAAAGCGTCCCCTGAAAGCAGCTGAAAGACACGTGACCGTGCTGGGTCCAGGGCTGGTGAGAGCAGGGACCGTCCCCAGCCTGGGCACCGGCAGTGGCCATCGCCTTTGTCGTGTGAGAAACGAGCTGGCAGGGAGGCGGCGCCTGGGCTCGAGGGCCGTGCAACCCCCTGCTCCCGCAGCACCGGGACCTGCAGCCCGGCGCCCCTCCCGGGCCCCAGCTCCCTCTTCTGTGGGACGGGGTGCTGGCCTGGGGACGCTGGTGGCGCCTCCGCCCTGACTCTGTCCTCTGTGCCCCAGGTACTCCTTCCAGGACGAGGAGGACATGTTCATGGTGGTGGACCTGCTGCTGGGGGGGCGACCTGCGCTACCACCTGCAGCAGAGCGTGCGCTTCACGGAGGCCACCGTGAGGCTCTACATCTGCGAGCTGGCGCTGGCCCTCGAGTACCTGCAGAGGCACCGCATCATCCACAGGTACCGCGCGGCAGGGGCAGGGCACGGGCGGGGCCACGGGCGTGGGCGCAGTCTGCAGGAACCAGGGGCGGGCGCTACCCTCAGTCAGTCAGAAGTGGCCGCGGCTGGGGCAGAGGCAGCAGAGCCGCTGTCATCTGCTCACCCTACGGCCCCGTGGGTGGACCCTGCCTGCCGCCTGCACAGCTGCCCCGTGCCCACTGCTGGAAGGCAGAGGGTTCGTGGTGGGCTGGCCTTAGCTGCTCTGCTCCAGGACATCTTGGGGAGGCCGTGGAGTTCCATCCCTCCTTCCCAGGCTGGCGTTATTCTACGGAGCTGGGGCCTGAGGTCTGCCTCCTTCCTCCCCATCCTTTGAAACCAGCGCTGTGCCTGGGCAGGCTCTCCCCGCCTGGGGAAGCTGGTTCTGAGCTTTGGCTAGAAGCTCCGAGTGTCGGCTGCCTCCGTGGGGACCCTGCCTCTCCCTGGTGGCACCACACAACCAAGGTGAGCCAAGCGAGTGTGTCTGCAGATGCAGAAGCTCCAGGAGAGGCGGGGACGCGGCCTTTCCTAGAGGAAGCCTCCCCCCACGGGGGCTCCAGGTGCGCGGCCTGGGCTGCAGCCTGGGCCTGTCTGCCCCCAGCTGGGGTGATTCGGGAGGACTTGGAAGACAAGGATTTGAGCTTCTGGGTAAAGAAGGCAGATGAAGCCGGGCACGGTGGCGCACGCCTGTAATCCCAGCACTTTGGGAGGCTGAGGCAGGAGGATCGCAAGTTCAAAGCCAGCCTCAGCAATGGTGAGGCACTTAGCAACTCAGTGAGACCCTGTCTCTAAATAAAATACAAAAAAGGGCTGGGGATGTGGCCCAGTGGTCGAGTGCCCCTGAGTTCAATCCCTGGTACCAAAAAAAAAAAAAGAAAAGAAAAAAAGAAGGCAGATGAAACACACGCACCCCAACACTTTCTCCCTCTCAAAGTCCCAATAAAATGACAGAAAGAAATGATGTTTGATTCGTAAGGATGGGAACCCTGGACAGAAACTACAGCTAGGCAACATCAGGGCCTGGACAGAATACGGAGAGGGACAGACGACTCAGGATGCCAGGAGCTGGGTGTTAACTTGTCCTCAGGGGAGCCAAGACTGACAAACAGCTAAGAACCCCTGAAGTTTCCAGGATCGGCAGCAGATGCCGCAGAGGGAGGGGGAGGCGAAAGAGGCCACAACACGGGCAACTGGTGGAACCTCTGACCCCCGAGCTCCCGGGCCTCCTGCCCTCCCCCAGCATCACTAGAGGGCTGCCCCTCCTGGCCCTGGCAGGAGGCTGAGGGCTAGTCCCCTAGTGACAGTGACAGAGGGTCTGGGCTGAAGGTCATCTGCACTGGTCAGGTTGGGGTGCTGTAAAAACAGCAAGAATGCCGGGCACGGTGGCGCACGCCTGTCATCCCAGCACTTGGGAGGCTGAGGCAGGAGGATTGTGAGTTCAAAGCCAGCCTCAGCAATGGCAAGGCACTTAGCAACTCAGTGAGACCCTGTCTCTAATAATATACAAAAACGGGCTGGGGATGTGGCCCAGTGGTTGGGTGCCCCTGAGTTCAATCTCCAGTACCAAAAAAAAAAAAAAACCAGCAAGACTACCTAGACATGTCCGTGCCCAATGCTGGAACAGCAGCCTCCTCATTCCTCCTGGGGTCCGACAGTGGTGGGCCTCAGCCCCAGCAGAAAGCTCACATGGTTTCCGTGGCAATGTGACTGAGCCAAGAGGAGAGCAACTGTGATGTCACAGGTGGCCCGTGGCACCTTGGAGTGGCGCTGGTAGTCCCCACTCGTCAGCAGCTCCCAGCTGGGGCTGTGAGGTCGAGGATCGTCAGACATCAGGGAATCCTCTGACACGAGCATCAAGGTCCGAACGACACCGGGAGAACTCGGAACCAGCGGAGGCTCTGAAGCATCAAGACGACTAGGATCAGTATTTCCAGAGGGATAGGAGAGACTTTTGCAAGTGTGACACAGGAAAAGGCATTTTTTTAAAAAAAAAAAACAATACAGAGGACATTGGAGCTCTTGTAAATCATCAATGTGAAAGCAGAAGCTATGTTGGAAAACAAAGTCAGTATTCTCCCATGACGTACCCTAAAAAGAAATTACAAGAAAATTAGAGGCCCAGCCCAGAAATTTCAGCATGAGAAAGACAGGGACAACACAGAGGCAGGGTCGTTAATGAAATCATGAAAGAAAACCCCCAAGACTGGAAATACGTGAGTTTCCAGGTTCAAAGAACCCCAAGGGCTCAGGGCCTCGGCTGGAGGCCCAACAAGACGCTTCTCAGATCTGACAAGTGCCAGGGAAGAGCAAGTGACCGGTCTTCAAGGCTGACGGAGGGGACAGGTTCACCGTTCCCGGAGTCCAGGAGGCTGTGAAGACGCGCCCATCAAGGGCAAGGGCGTGCATGCCCTGAAGTTCCAGCTCTCCCAAGACCTGCACTTTCCAAACACCTGCTCTTGAGTTCCAGAACTTAAGATGGACTCAAAAATGAAGGGATCAGTCCAGAAGAAGCAAGTTGATCCAGAAAGCTGGAACCCAGCTAGAAGAAGGGTGGAGAGAGTCCTGGGGACGGTGTGGAAGGGTGTCCACTGTCCCCGCGGGTGGCCCTAGGCCAGTTGCGATTGGAGTAGGTCAAAGACCCCGGGAGGGACTCGTTCAGGAAGGGCAGATAGACTGGTGAGGTAGGAGGCTGCCTCGAGAGGAGAGGTCTTCGTTGGTCAAGAGTCTGAAGTGGAGATTAGGGAAAAGTTAATTTTAAAGACTCGATGATTCAAAGTAAGACGATCACTAATCTCAGGGAATGAAAATCCTCAGCGGTGGACTTTGTACTGCGTATAGTTCAGCTCACTAAATGGGGCATCTGTGTATATAATACCTAATTATAATTACCTGAAAATTGATCTAACTAAAAATACGACAATATTCCTTTGAGAAAATAGGGGACTGGGAAGGATGGATGTGTCTCTCAAGGACTGGGGAGAAGAAAGCCTGTCAAACCCTCTCCTGTCATAGGAAATCAACAGAGAGAGCCTGAAATTAGAAAGTGAAGGGACCATACAAATCTATCATGCAGAGATAAGGAGTTAAATGCCCCAATTACAATCTGGTGGTTGGATGGAGAGGGATAAATGAGGGGGACTGGCAGGGATGGTAGCTGTATTATAGCAAAACTTGCAGAACTATTTGTCTTTGCGTATTTGCCTGTGTAATTTTGATACAAATGACAATAATGAAGACAATGAAATAAAGAGGAAGAGGAGGAGGAGGAGGAGAGGGAGCACAGCTGGAGCAGCTGCAGAGCTTGCTCAGGGCCTCGCAGCGGGTCGCCGTGGGGCTGCTTCACCCGACCATCCCCAGCTTTGGCAGGAGGCGCCGGGGTTCTGGGGTCTGTCTGTGAGCATTGTGCCCTGTGGTCAGGAGGGTGCCTGGGCATTGAACGCTTCTGTGGATTGGTTCACTGAAGGTTCCAAAAGGAGAGAGCTCTTCCCCCACCTGGCAACGTGTCCTTTGTGAACTACTGCAGCCATCCCTGCACCCTGCAATAAATGACCCACGTCCCCAAGTTCCCTGAGACACAGGATCATAGGGACATTGTAGAGACAGATGCCAGCTTCCCAGGGCAGAGGCTGGGACAGACCAGCAGAAAGGGGATGTCCCTCCCATTTCCCTTCAGCAACGCATTAAAGTCACTCTCAAGGACACTTCTTCTGTGAAGGTCCAGCGCCCTTTGATTTCAGTCAGACCGGAGAAGGGGGCTGTCCCGTCATCTAAAGAATCCTTTTGATTCATTGAGTGAATGGGTGACTCTGACTTCATGTGTCGTGTGCCCACTAAGCATCATTTGGGGGTGTCTGGGAGGGTGTTTCCAAGGAGATCAGCATCTGAACAGGAGAGCAGAGGAGAGCAAGAGGCCCTCCCCTCTGTGGGCAGCGTCCGCCAGCCCCTGAGGGCCTGGAAGAAGGTGGAGGAAGCAGGTGGTTCTCCCTGGTACTGCAGCGAGACGCCCCTCCTCTGTCCTCAGGACGGTTGCCGCTGGCTCTGGGCCCCGAGGCGCAGGCTGCACCTGTGCGACCAGCCTGCAGCTCCCAGGCTGTGGTCCCGCAGTCCCACGCTGGCTGCCCTGGCCTCCAGCTTGCAGACGAGGACTGAGTCATCGGCTCCTGCAGAGCTAGGTAGCTCTTGTTGGTCCTGCTTCTCTGGCGAACCCTGACTGTGCAGTTGAATTACTTTACCCAGACTAAAATTAGAGACTTGGCAGAGATTAGTCATCTTTCCCCCTCCCACATGGTTCATAAATCCCTTTTCCAGTGTGTACAGATTCAAAATTATGTGAGTGTGTACCCGCTCTGCATGGGAATGAATGGCAATGCTGTGTGAGGTTTGCATTAATTCAACAGCTGAAGTTATAACCCCACTGCTCCTGGGACTGTCGCTTTCAAGGCCATACTTTATCCCCACAGACAAACGTGGCTTGATTGACAGTGGGCACACTTGGAAGTAGGAGAATCACTCCACAGGCGCACGTGGGGGCTGGGTTGCTGTTTAGTCAGCTTTTACACTGCTGTGACCAAAACACCTGGCAAGAACAATTTCAAAGGAGGAAAAGTGGATTCTGAGGCTCACAGTTTCAGAGGTTTCGTTCCATAGAAGGCTGGCTCCGTTCCTCGGGGATCAAGGCAGAACATCATGGCGGAAGTGTGTGGTGGAGAGAAGCAGCCCAGGACATGATCAGAAAGCAGCAGAGAGACTAGGCTCAAAGGACACCCACCTCCTCCAGCCATGCCCTACCTTTCTTCAGTTACCACTAGGGGATTAATTTCACTGATTGGGTTAAGGTTCTCATTACCCAATCCTTTACCTCTGAACTTTCTTGCATTGTCTCACACATGAGCTTTTGGGGACCCCCTCATATCTAAACATAACAGTGGCAAAGGGTTTCTGTCTTCCATCTTGGTGGACTTGGGTGAGTTACTTAACTCCATCAACTTAGCTCTTTGGACCTCAGTTTCATGATCTGTAAAATGGCCTCTTGGCACGGACTTCACTGGGCTATTATGCAAATTCCGTGAGAAAATGGTCACAAGGAACGTGGTTGTCCTGGCTTCTTCTGGGAAGCTCATTCCTCTTTTCTTTGGAGGACCTGACTTTGAAACCAGGAGTTCTGTCTGTCCTGTGCCCTCAGTGCTGGCAAATCTCTATCCTTTGAGGATGGTGATGTGGGTCTTTAAAAAACACCAGAGGGCTGGGGATATAGCTCAGTTGGTAGAGTGCTTGCCTTACAGGCACGAGGCCCTGGGTTCAATCCCCAGCACCACCAAAAAAAAAAAAAAAAAAAACTTACTTTGCCGGGCGCAGTGGCGCACGCCTGTAATCCCAGCACTTGGGAGGCTGAGGCAGGAGGATCGCGAGTTCAAAGCCAGCCTCAGCAATGGCAAGGCACTTAGCAACTCAGTGAGACCCTGTCTCTAATAAAATACAAAAAAGGGCTGGGGATGTGGCCCAGTGGTCGAGTGCCCCTGAGTTCAATCCCCGGTACCAAAAAAAATAAAAAAAAAAAAATAAATAAATAAAATAAATAAATAAATAAACCACAAGGTATTTAGGGTAGAGCCTGGTGAGTTTGGTAGTGTTCAGCAGGAAAATACCACCGTGGTTCAAAAAAAGATATTGTTTTCAAGTAATTGGATCTGCTCTCCGAGGCATCTGAAGTGGCTCTTCATTTTTCAACATCTGTCTGAGCCAAGCAGAGTGATGCGGGGCAGTCAATCACGGTGAGACGCTGCCCTGCACCTGAGCAGCTTCCCAGGGGAAGGGCACCCACCTCAGGGCCATAAGACTGCCACCAAGGATGAGACCATGACAGGTTGCCACGCAGCAGCTGCGGGCACTCGGGGAGCCCAGCCTGCCATGGGGGAGCACAGAGCGGGCAGGAAGGGACTCTGCCAGCTGGGTCTGCAACGCGGGGAACCATCCAGAATTGCCCCGAGGACAGGTGCTGGGGACACCCCGTGAGGGGCCCTGTTTGTTTCCATGCATCGATTGGTTGAAGCGTGGGAGTGATGTGGTCCAATTTGTCACTGAGTGATTTTTCTGGAAGACCAGAAGCCCTAGAATGCGCTTCCAAGGAGGATCCTTCATCCAGGGCAGGATTAGTTACACCAGGCTTCCCGGGGGAACGGGTTGTCCAGAATCCAATTAGTAACCAGGACGACAGCGAATCAAATGTATCGTGTGCTCATGTGATAAGACTGCTGGGAATCACATGCTTATGTGTGCCAGACGTGTGGGTGTGTGCATTTCTATGTGCATATGGGTATATACCTGCTTGCACACATGTAGCATGTATAACTTACTTATAGATATAACTTATTCACACATATATCTTATTTATACACTCATGCACACACACACACACAAAAGTCATCTCATTTAACTCTTATAATAATGAGCTGGGTACTACAGTGAGCCACCCCCTTTTTTTAAAAAAATATTTTTATTTATTTGCTTTTAGTTGTACACAATGTGTTTTATTCGTACGTGGTGCTGAGGATCGAACCCGGGTCGCCCACGTGCTGGGCGAGTGCTCTACTGCTGAGCCACAATCCCAGCCTAGTGAGCCCCCTTTTGTAGGGAGATTGGATGGTCTGGCCCAGCACAGCTGGTAGGTTGTGCCTCTTTCTCTAACTCCCTTCTTATCTTCCACGCCTCCCACGGGGCCTGGCCCATGGTCAGGAGGTGAGCAGGAAGGGCAGGGTCTCCTCAGAACGGCTCAGAAACACAAGCCCACCTGCAGGGAGTCGGCCCACATCCTGCACTGCTTTCTGTAACTCCTCTGCCCAGATATCCCTGAGAGTTGGGGAGCTAGCTCCTCAAAAGTTGGTGGTGGGACCCTGTTGCCGCCTGAAGCGATGGCCACTTGGAGCAACGAAGCCGCGGGAAGAAGTTCAGAGGCGAACTGGAAACAAACAGCTTTTTATTCTGATAACTTTTCTCTCTGGCTCTAACAACGACTAACACGCACCACACACACCACCAAAAAATGGCGCAGACCCGATCAGCAGTCTCGGCTCAAGTCACTCGAGATCCCGGGACAAGTCCCGTGAGACTACGGAAGGCGGCAATGCCCAAATCTCCATGGCCCATAGTCAACCGCAATTTAAGCCATCTCCCCAAACAGGGCTCCTGCAGGACCCAACTTCCTATCACAGCAAGAATTCCCTAGAAGTCTCAAATGTGATGTTAAAAACTTCTCCAGTTTTGCTTAGCACTCCATTTTATAGCCATGATTTTATTACATGGAGAAATGCTTTCAACCAACCTTCATTCAACTAAAGGGAATAAAGCACAAGGGCCACCAAGACCTGGCAGTCGCCTTGCACTGCATCTGTCCATGGGAAACAGAACTGGTGGGAGGAAGCCTCCTCCCCCCTCACACGAGGCTCGGGTCCCCGGCCACTTCCTCTTCTCCTGGTCTTTTTTCAAATCTAGGGTCACATAAACGTGAAGCTGCACCCAGCAACCATCTGTTCACAGTTTCGAACACAGCACTCATCAAAAACTAATGGAAGTCGATTGGGTTCAGCATTTTTGGTAAACTTTTCACTGGTGGGATTTCCTACATCAACTCATGGTCTGAAAATGTCTGAGGTGCATTGGTTAGTGCCGTGTTCAACAACAACATCTACACACGGAGTCTGGCCACTACCCAGGCTCCCACAGAAGACTGAACTCTCCTGCACTTGCTCCCCTTACAGGAAAAAATCTGAAGCAGCACCGTGGACATTGTCCCTCCCTGGACCTCTTGGCTTTGGCCGGAGAGCTGTTTTGCCCCTTGTAGGGACAGTGCCTGTTTCCAGTTTGAGGTTGCAAGAACCGATGGGGTGGCTCATGTGTCCTTACCTGGGAATGTGAGGTACGGGGGAAGCTCTTATTTTTGCTTATCAACTTGTTCCCACGTCTTTGTGCCTCTTGAATTCTGGAAGGACAAACAATCTGGACTCTTGACGATTTGGCAAAACCACGTACGTGATTTTCCCAGAAAACCAACTGCAGGATGAGGCTGGGCAGTGGTTACGGTTGGCGGGGGATCTCACCTCGCTGGGAAATTGAGCACGGCCGAACCATGGAGACAGGGATTACACCAGGAGGCAAAGTAAGATCCTGCGGCAGGTGAAGGGAGAACGAGGATTCCGTGTTTTCCTACCTGGAGGCGTTGGTGTCCATAGCTGGGTCTGGGCGGTACCCAGCTCTCTCTGAGTCCCCATCTGGGTTCACAAACCAACCAACCCAAACCCCTGACCTAATCCCCAAGTGGTAGGGCACAAGAAGTGAATTTATGAGGGGACAAAAGCCAGACTCCAAAACTGGCAGCAGGGAGGGTGAGGGCCAGTGGAGGGGCCAGGAGTAGTGCTGGGAGTTTCCACGCCATGTTCCAGCCCGGAGACCTTGGCCCGTCCCTCACAGCTCTGGACTTGACTTTGCCACTCTGCTAACAAGGAGTAGCCAGCACCTCCCACAGAGTTGTTGGGAGACTGAGTGAGATGACACAGGCTCAGGGTCAGACGTTACAGGAAGTGGTCACCAATTGCGGCTCATTTACCTTGGGGTCCTGGAGCCCCATGGTTAAAAGCCAGCATCTGGCTGTGAGCTCAGGCACATCATCCAATCGCTTAGAAACTCTGGTTTATTTATTTATTTTTATTTCATTTATTCTAATTTGTTATGTATGACACAGAATGCATTTCAATTCACATTACACATATAGAGCAGAATTGTTCGTGTCTCTGATTGTACACAAAGTAGAGTCACACCATTTGTTGTTGTCTGTAGCCATTGCCGCTTGGAACAGCAACGCTGCGGGAGAAAATTCGGAGACAGGATGGAAACGAAAAAGTTCTTCTATTCCTCTCTCTCCGGCTCCAGCAACCTCTAACACCACACACACTCCTACAAGAAGCCACCACACACACACACAATGGCGTTCACTCTGCACGCTCTCTCTTGGGCTAAGTCTCTCAAGCCCCAGCAAAATGGTGCCGACCCTATTCACCTCTCGGCTTAAGTCTCTCCAGATCCCGGGCAAGTCCCGCGAGATCCTGGAAGGCAGCAATGTCCGGGCATCTCTATGTAGCCAAACGCAATCTCCGCCATCTTCCCAGTCAGGGCTCCTGCAACCATTCATGTCTTCATACATGCACTTAGGGTAATGACATCCATCTCATTCCACCGTCTTTCCTAGCCCCACCCCTCCCTTCCCCTCCCTCCCCTTTGCCCTAGCTAAAGTTCCTCCACCTCCCATGCTCCCCCCGCATCCCATTATGAATCAGCTCCTTATATCAGAAAACATTCGGCATTTGGTTTTGGGGATCGGCTAACTTCACTTAGCATTACATTCTCCAACTCCATCCATTTACCTGCAAATGCCATGGTAGACAGAGGGCCCCCCCACACTTGCAAGATGTCCACACCCTAGTGCCAGAGCCCATGAAGATGAGAAGTGGTAAAGGGAAATCAAGGTGCAGATGGGTTGAGACGCTCACCCACAACTGTCCCCGAGACTGAGAGGTCACCCTGGATTAGCCAGCGAGACCTGATTGTATTAGTTCACTTCCCATCGCCTGAGGCTGGGTACTTAATGTTGTGCCCAGAGAACGGATCCCCAAAAACCACCAAGGAGTCCGGAGTGCATGCAAGAACAAAGAGCCTTTATTCGGGCTTAAGCTCGGACTCTCAGACCTCACCAATGCAGTGGATCTGTACTGAGAGCCCAGAAATGAGGAATGAGTTTTTATAGGGGTAGAAGCAAGGAGGGGGAAGGGGCTCGCCTGATTGGCCAGGGGAGCCCATGCGGGTCTAAGGAGGTTTTCATTGGTGGGTGCCATCTCCAGAGCTATGGAATGCGCTGACTGCTCATTGCAGGGCCCTGCAGGGCCCAGGGCCCAGGGCCCAGCCATTGCCCTAGTTTATTGTGCCCAGGCTAGCTTATCATATCTGGGCTTATTCCTGCTTTGTGACAAGAGACTTGCAACACTTTGGGGCAGCTGATAACAAAATGGGGTCACAGTGGTTTGACTTCTATTGTCTTTAAGCCAAGCATTTTACAGAAGCAAAAAGAAGCAGTTAAACTGAAAAGAGGCTTGGGGCTGAAAAAGGAGGGTCCCACACTTAACAAAGAAAAGAGGTTCATATGGCTCACACTTCTGGAGCTTGAAAGTCCAAACAGCAGGGTGGGAACTGTGTCTGAGAGGGACAGAGCACAGGAAGCCAGGAGGCCAGACTCCACTGAAAACCATGTTAATCCCTTCCAAGGCCACACCCCAATGACCTAAAATCCTCCCTCTAGGCTCCACCTCTTAAAGGTCCCACTACATCTTAACATTGCCACACTGGAACCTAATTTCCAATGCATGAATGCTTGGGGGCACACTTGGGCCACACCCAAACCAAAAGTCCTTAAATGTGAGAGAGGGAGGCAGAAGAGGAGCCCCAAAGATGCAACAGAGAGGGATTCAACCCTCTACCTACCATAGTTGGCTCAATGGTGGGGAAAGAGCACTGAGCCAGAAACAAAGGTGCCTGCCTCTAGGACCTGGGCAAAGGAAGGGAACAGATTTCCCAAGAGCCTCAGAAGGAACCCAGTCTTGCTGACACCTGGACATTGCACATAGGACTTCCAACCTCCAGACTGAAGATAACATTCTTGCTTTAAGCCCCGAAATCTGTGGTAATTAGATACACTCACCAAAGGAAACTAACACTCCACCTCCCAGGGATGCTGAGAGAACAAGCTGAAAAAGGTTTGTCACATGCTAAACTTAGTGCCTAGTCAGAGCTCGGTGAAGGCGAGCCTCTGCAGCAATGGCTGCCGGTGTTCTTGTACGTGAACCCCAATGCACACACCTGCCTCGTGCCCCTCTCCAGACTCGGCTCTTCAGCTGCCTCCTCCAGTTCCCCCACAGACCTCAGTGGTCCACTCGCCCCAGGCTCCCTGCTCTTCTTCCAGCCCCTGCTGTGTTCTACCTCTCTCCTTTCTTGGCATGACGATCCCTCTGTAAGAAGTCCTGTCGTGGACCCCAGCCACCTGGTCAGCTCCATCTCATCTGTCGGGACTCACAGTGGGACCGCGGCCTTTGGGTAGACCTCTGAACCTCAACACTGTTGGCATTTTTTGTGTGGGTGTCTGTCCTGTGCACTGTGGCATGCTTGACTGCACCTGTGGCCTCCACCCACTAAATGCCTGATGCACTCACCCCTGCCCCCAAGTTGTGACCACCCAAAATGCCTCCAGACATCGTCAGATCACTGCACTAGGGGGATAGCAACCCAGAATCCTGCCCCAGCCCACAGCTGCCCAACCTCACAGCAGAGCTTCCTTGAGGAGCACGGCTCTGCAGAAAACCCAAGCACCACTTTCTAGCTGGGCGAGGGCCCCAAACCTTAGTAAGGACATTCCCAGGGTCAGAGCAGGATGAAGCAGAACCCGCTCCTCCTGGTGAGTTTGGGCTTGGCACTTTGAAACAGAGGCAGGTCCATGCATTGCACGCAGACGTGCCGGGAGGACCCCCAAGAGGGGGCCCATGGCAGGGGCTAGCAGGCACACCAGCTCCCCAGGCCGGCCACATCCAGGACAGGGCTGCAGCGTGACAAGTCAGGGAGGAGGTGGCTTGGTGGTGGAGAGCAGTGTCTGTGACTCTGCTTCCATGCACGGGGCCAGCCCCCAGGAGATGTGGGCTAGACCTTGACCTCTCGGGGTGGGGTAGAGGTAGGCAGGGAGGTGAGGAAGGGAGGGGTGTGAAGAACCCGGTGGCATTTTCTGTTCTTGTCCTGTGGATGCTGCACCAAGTCACCAACATCTCTATGGCTTAAAACAACAGAAATCCATTCTCTAAGAATTCTGGAGGACCAAGGTCCAAAACCAGGGTGCCAGCAGGGCCACCTTCTCTCTGAAGGTCCTGGGGGAGCATCCTCCTCGCCCTCTGGTACCTCTGCTGGTGGCCTCTGCATGGGGTGGCTGGTGGCAGCACCCTCCCTCCACCCCTGCACCTGTTGCTGCCTGAAGCGATGGCCGCTTGGAGCAACGAAGCCGTGGGAAGAAGTTCAGAGGTGAACTGGAAACAAACAGGCTTTTTATTTTGCTAACTTTTCTCTCCAACTCTGACAACAACTCAAACACGCACCACACACACCACCAAACAACCAACAACCCAATGGCGCCGACCCGATCAGCAATCTCGGCCCAAATCTCTCGAGATCTCGGGCCAAGTCTCGTGAGACTACGGAAGGCGGCAATGCCCAAACATCTCCATGGCCCATAGTCAGCCACAATCTTAGCCATCTCCCCAAACAGGGCTCCTGCATGCCCCCTCCCTGTGTCTCCCTCTCTCAGACCTGCCTTTCCCATGTGAAGGCACCAGTCACTGGGCAGAGGTCACCCTAAAGCCAGGATGATCTCATCTCAAGACATTTGAGTTGTGTTTTCAAAGATCCTACCACCGAGCGAAGTCACTTTTGCAGATTCTGGGGCGAGGACTTGGACATACCCTCTCAGGGGCACATCTCCCACGCCCCTCGTGCGCCAGCTGCAAGAGCACTGCTTTGTGAGGACTCCCGGGCTGCCCCCGAGACAGCAGGGCCCCCTCCCACAGCACCCACGTGCCTCTGTCCACACCTCTCTGGGGGCCTGCCTCTCAATTTCCTGGTTCCTAGTGCAGATCCGGGAATACCAGAGGCGTGTAATATACTAGTGGTTAGTGAGTGAATGATTGAAGCCCAAGCAATTGAAAACATTTGCCCTGGTAGTGAGTTCTCTCTGCCTTGAGGGGTGCTGGAGTCAACCAAGTCTCGGGGCCACATCTGGCCACTCAGTGTCTAAAGAGCAAGATGGAGACCAGGACAGATCCACAGAGACGGGTCCTTTCTTCAAACCCAGGTCCTCTGCAAGTACACAGAGCGCCCCTGCCACGTGCTGCCACTGCTCACAGTGGGCCCAGGGAGGAGGGCGATGTGACCGCCCCAGCTGGTGCAGGAAACGCCAGGACAGCTGGTGGTGCTCTGGAAAGTGGCGCAGCGAGGCTCGGCCACACCTGGGAGAGGTGACGATGGCTAGAGGGGCCTTTGCCTTTGGGGAAAGGCAGCTGCTTCCTGACATAAGGCACTCCAGGAAAACTCTCTGGGAGACCTGAGCGGGCGCTCCCCAAGGCAGCATAAGCTATCACGGCCCTTTGGGAAAGTTAGCTGGCCAGAAGAGTCAAGTGCTTTTTAAATATTGGCACAATTTGGCCCACGAACTTGACTTACTGGAATGTGTCTTAAGACTCTAGTCCAGCCTGCAGGAAAGCTTTAGGCATGAGGATATTTATTATGGCGTCGCTACGATGACCGACAATTTAGAAATAACCTAAGCAAAGGAACTGGGGAGGTGTAGACTGCCTACCTCCTGCTAAGAGAGCAGGAGGCTCTGACGCCCACATGGGATGCTTACTAATCTTGAGAGAAAAAGTGTTGCTCATAACGTTCCACGACTGGAAAAGAAACACCTGCTTGCTATACAAAAAGGACCAGGAAGCAGCTCCGCAGTGCCCTGGGCGGAGGGAAATTCCATGTCCTTCCCCTTTCCTTCTTTCTCTGTTTTGAAGCTCTTTTTAAATGTGTGCACCATCCCTTTAATGAAGAAAATCAAAGCATAATTAACTTTATCTCCTCTAAAAGGAAAATGTTTCTTAACCACAGTTTTTAGGCAGGACCACCTGGCTGGAATCCCGGTGCCACTACTTAGCCAGTTGGAAAGCTCTGAAGTTAACCCCTTCATGCCTCAGTCTTGCCATCTTTAAAATGGACCTGTGTGAAGATGAAATAATCTACATAGAACACACAGCACGGTTCTGCCAAGCCCATATTAAGCCCTCGGCCAGATCAATAATAAAAATCAGTATGCAAAAGATAAAATTGACATGGCGTGTTTTCATATCCTGAATACCTTCCCAAGCCCCTTCGACTCCCATTGAACTGAAACTAGTTGCCAGCTCCCATGGGGTTTAAGAACGGCTTCAGAGATCCTTAACGCCCTGTGGCTCTGAGGTCATCGGCCCGAGAGAAATATTCACAGGGGAAAAAAAAAGTTGAAGACGTACCACAATATCATTTAGATGAAATTCAGTTCAATTTCAGGAGTACCTTGGTTATTTCGAGGCAAGAGCTCTGGGTTCCCTCCTGTTGCAGGCGAGCTTTTTGGTAATTTATGGCTTTGTGATGATAGAAAAGTGAGATACGAGAGAATCCAATTTATTCCTTACAGGGATTGTTCCATCTTCTGGGGACAAATTGCACTGCAATTGGGGCGGAAAGTGTTTATGCCAGATCATAAATTTTGGAAATAGGGACCTAGGTCTCAGCTAAATGTGAAAGGAAGTGGATGAGATGGGGAGCAGCATACGAAAGCCAAAACCAGATCTCTAAGAGGATCCAATAAATCAGAGGCTGCTCTACAGAACACGTTCAGAAGCAAGACAAAGAGCGCAGCGTCAGGAGTCAGGCCGGCGTTTTTGGGGGACGTCAGCATGCAGCAAGAACACCAAGGCCTCGGGAGCTCTCCTGCACCCTCCCTGCGCGCTGAGTCGCCCTTCCCCAGCGAGTCTCACTCATTCATGGGGCCGTTCAGTAGGCAATAATGGAGAAGCTTCAAGGCTTGGGCTCTGAGAGCAGAGACAGACCAGAAAAAGAAAAAGAAAAAAAATAAAATAAATAAAGAAGGAAGGAGAGAGAAGCCCCACACGTGAGAAGATTCGATCCTTGTGGGAGACTCCCATGGTCATTAAAAATAGCAGTTACCACATTTCAGCTTTCACCATCATGTGCCAGGACACGCACACACATGCACACTCGCGCGCACACACATGCAGAGTTGCGCACACGGATGTTTTTTATTACAACCCGAGCAGCCTCCCCTCGTCTCCATTTTGAAAGCGAAAACAAAACCTGGCTGGGAGGACCTGGAGAGGCGGGGAGACAGGTGCCCTGAGGCTTCCCCTGGGCTCGCGGAGGGGGCGGGTTTGAAGTCGGAACAGCATTCCGATGGTGGCGGATGGTGGGGAACATTTTCCAAAGGGAGAAACTGACAAAGACGTTGGCAGATTCTTGGACCACCAAGGGTCCTGCCGTTTGTGTGGGATCTTCAGCGCAGGTCACTAAACGTCGGCCTTTCCTTGTAACGCTTTCTACCAGCATTGACGGGGACTGAGATGAGGAAGGAAAAGAGGAGACAGCTGTATGTTTTCCGTCTTTATGGGTGGGTGATTCCTAGTTTGGAGTTTGGCATGGTCTCCCTTATGTTGGACCTGGCATCCAGCGCAGTCTTGGGAAAGCCGAGGTGTCCACCCACCTGTCCACCCATCCACCCATCCACCCATCCAGCTACTGATCTACTCACCCATCCACCTGCCTATCCACCCATCCACCCACCTAACCACTCCCACATCCATGTATCCACTCATTACCCACCCACCCATCCATTCACTCAGCAACCCACCCACCTATCCACTCCCCCACCCGCCCACCCACCTGTTCACTCATCCATCCACCCACCTATTCATCCACCCACCTATCCACTCCCCCACCTACCCACCTAACCACTCTCCTACCCACCCATCTATCTATCCACCTATCCACTCCCCCATCCACCCACCCTCCTGTTCACTCCCACACCCACCCCCCCATCTACCCACTCCTCCATCCACCCCCACATTGCGCAAGGCTAAGGGGGCAGCAGTGTAGACTGCCCGAGTTCCTGCCCATCTTTCTAGAGGAGGGAGACGGACAGCAGACCTGCAGTTGAGACTGTAAGATGTCAGGTGGTGATAGATGCCGTGCAGGTGCGTGTGGAGTGGGGAGGGGCCTTAGGGAGGGACACTCCAACGCAGACACGTGTTCAGAGAACTGGGGGACGTAGGCGTGAGACGTGGCGACCTGAGCGTGGTGTCTCCAGGCCCAGGGATGGGGGTGCCTGGAGGAGGTGGGCTGGGCTTGTTTCTGGAGCTGCAGGGAAGCCACAGGGGGAGAGCAGTGGGACACCCGGAGATGGCGGGAAGTGAGGGGGGTGGAGATCAGGCCTTGGCGCCCACCTGGGGCCGTGGAAAGCCATTGCAGCTTCTCAGCAGGACTGGCATGGCTAGTCCAGGCCTTCTGTGGAGCTGCTGGCCTGCTCCTCTCCCCAGACTCGTGCTGGCTGCTGGAGAAGTCGGACTCAGGCAGGAGCAGGGGGAGCAGCCCCCCACAGGTGGAGGGAGGCAGGGCTCCTGCTGGAGGCTGGGCAACATGCCCACAGTCAGCCTCAGCTCAGGTACCTGGAAAGACCAACCCAGAGGGTGTTGTTGTCCATGTGAAGGGTTCCACTGTGAGGTGCCAGACCCAAAGCCACATTCTAGAGTGACAGAACTGGGCAGGATCATGCCAGTGTCCACACACCTGCGTGCCCAGTGGGGGTGGATCGGACACGCCCTCAGTGACAGTAGGGAGGGCTGCAGGTGATCTGGGGAGGGCGCCAGGCGAGGCCAGACGGCTGGGCAACAGGTGAGTGTGCCCCCTTGAGGGGCTGGCTGCTGTGAGGATCAGAGCTGGTGGGGTTGGGGGCGTTACTGAGGCAGGAGGTCCAGGGATGCTCTGGAAGTGTTGATTAGATGGATTTTAGCTGGTGGAGGATGAAGCTATAAAGCCCAGCTCAGATGTTTCTTTGTATTGGTGGCAAATTACATGTAGCATACAATTCTAGTGTAGAGTAGCAGTGTTCCGCTACCAATACCAGAGCCCTTTCATCCTGCAAAATTCAAATCCTGGACCCACTAAACAGGAAGTCCCCCTTCCCCTCCACCTGGTCCCTGAACACCACCACTCTACTTCCCGTCTCTGAATTTGACTTTGCTAGTGCTCCGTATTGATGGACTCACACAGTATCTGTCTCTTTGTGATTGGCCTATTTCACTTAATCTGATGTTCTCAAGTCGTACGCATGGCGTAGCATGCATTAGAATCTGCCTGTCTTTGAAGGCTAGGTGACGTTCTGTCGTATGGATACACCACATTTTATGTGTCCATTCCTATGTGATAGCTCTCAGGGCTGCTTCCAACCTCGTGGCTATTGTGAACACTGCTGCGATGGACCTGGGCGCACAGATGAGACCTGCCTTCAGGGACGTGGGGACAGACCACAAGAGGAATGGCTGGATCGCGCAGTGATTCTGTCTCCAATTCCTGGAAGAACCACCTGGACTAGCTCCTTAGTGAGGAGTGCAGACTTCATTTTGTGGAGGACGGAGCTGAATGGTACACTCAGGAAAGAGACACCTAGCAGCCACAGAGCAGGTGTTCTAATAGGAGAAGCTGAGGTCAGGGCGGCCAGTGGCAGATGGCCACATGTGTGAACGCCTGTGACACTGAAGTAAAATGAGAAATTGAAGTTGCATTGCTCTGGAAGGTGCTAACCGTCAGAATCAACCTTGAGTACCCTCACTGATTAAGGTAGCTTCCTTTTCACCACCAGAGTAGGGACTTGGGAATTCTAAGCACCCTGAGGTGGAAACCAAATTTCTCGCTGCGATAGTAAACACATTTTCTTTAATGCACGAGAGTCTTCGTCATCATGAAGATCTATACATCCCTGGGTTTTCTTCTGAGCATTGAGAAGGTATGTGGTGCGGGAGGAACTCTCCTTGGTGCTGGAAGTGCAAGGGAGGTTGTGATGTAGAGGTAGGCACTGCAGCTGGCAAGGCCAACACAAGCGCTAGACAGCAGCTGAGCCCCGTCCTGGGAGGGGCTCCAGCTCTCATGCTCTGTGAGCTGTTTGCAAATTGTCAGGCAGCTTCTTGGGAATTATCTCCCAAGTCTGGGCGATTTGCCGAAAGCACTGTTGCTATGATGGCACTCCCAACTCAGGCATTATCCCCTCCGTGACTTTGGGGAAAACCCACAGAAGAGCTCCGTGCTTCACGCTCTGCTGCCCAGGTCCCTCCTAAGACACCTCCACCCGCACAGTGACGGGTCCCTGTTGTCCTCAAGCAGTGGGTTTCCCCCACCAGGTCTCTGCTCCCCAAAGCTTGGCCATGTTCATCAGCAACACCCCCCAGTGCCTGACGGAGCCTGGCTGTCAGGATCGGGGAACGCCCATGACCAAGGCATGCACCTTTGACACGAGTGTGTCTGTCATGGACTTGTTTGGGTCAAATGTGAACTTGCAAGTCTTGCATTGTTCCACTTAGCTCTTGGAATTGGCCTTTAGCTTGGGCTCTATCTAGGATGCTACTTATGTAATAGATAGAGAAACGGAAGACGACAGCTATGACTTACCAAGGCCCTCGGGTGAGCCAAGTGCTGACCCTGGTGAGTCTCTCAGGGTCCAGGGCCTCAGTGACGTGTCTCCCAGACTTTGCACTTTCAAGGCAGATTTGGGCCTTGGCTGTAGACCCAGGGCCTTGGCTCAGCCACTAAGCCTAGCATTACCTCCTTTAGAAACTCTGAGAACTGCCCATCTGAGGCATTTAGGCCAAGGCAAAACAACTGCTAGGCCTGGATCATGGGGAATGAAGTAGGTCAGAGCTGAGCTGCTCTCACCAGTCAAAGAATCCCAGGCAGAGAAACACATCCATGAGCCTCCCCCTTGTGCCTTGTTTCCTTTACTAATCGATGTGCTTACTAATTGTGACACATGTCATGTCACCTGTGGGCTTTGCTGGGTGAGAGATGTCCTTTGAAATGTTTACCCCATTATTTAACATAGAAGAATTCAATTTTCACTGCTAATTAAATAATCTTGGTTACCGAAGAGGAAAACCACCTCCTGGTATAGTCAAGTGAAATTAGCAGTTTCAAAATGTGCACCCTTTCTCTCCACCTCCACTGAGCCCGTTGAGACTTTCCCAATATTTACATGAATTAGTGAATAGGAAACAGGCTGACTCACCCCACTGGAGACGGCTTTTGGAAACAAAGGTGAACTGTGTCACTTTGCTTCTTTAAATTATCATTCCCTCACTGCAGTTGCCCACAGGATGAAGTCAGAATTCCTTAGTCCAGCTGTTCAAAGCCCATCATGATTTGACCCTTAACTCTCTTTTACTCCTTGGCCCATTTAAGCTACTAGGGGACAGTAATCTGTCATAGTAGTTTGGATGAATGCAGAGTAATAAAAACCCAACTTGAAGGTTAAGAAAACAGAATATTCTATGTAAAAATCTGGAAAATCAGCATATCTGATATTTTTTGTTTGAGAGAGAGACAGAGAGAGATTGTGCTTTCTAGGTTTCTGCTAGCTTATTTTGCAGACAAATAAAATGCCTCCCCCTCCAGGCTGTAGTTCGTCTGGACCATTCTGTGTACTGTCTTGTTGCTGTCTACCAGTGAGGCTCCAGCCAACTTATGTTGCCATGTTCCCAACTGGGCCATCTGGACCATGCCAGTAGAAGGGGTCTTTCACCAAATCCCAGAGAAGCTTCTGATTGGTTCTGCTTGAGTCACATAACTATCCCAGAGAAGCTTCTGATTGGTTCTGCTTGAGTCACATAACTATCCCAGAGAAGCTTCTGATTGGTTCTGCTTGAGTCACATAACTATCCCAGAGAAGCTTCTGATTGGTTCTGCTTGAGTCACATAACTATCCCAGAGAAGCTTCTGATTGGTTCTGCCCGAGTCATGTGACTATCCCTGAATGGAGTCCTGTAGCCAGAGGAAGAGAACATTCTAATGTAGACCGTTAAGCCGTGTAACCACCCTTCTGGTGGTCTGACTTCACAGACAGCCCCCCTGGGACCACATTCCGTGGTGGGGGCTTCCCAGTGGAAGAGGGCAGCAACCCATGCTGAGCAGATAGAACATGCTACCCTGTCTACCACCCACAATTAGGCTTTTAGGCCTTCGTGTGTCCGGTGTTTTCTTACCCCAGATGTCCCACTTTTATTAACTCTTCCTGGAAAATAAAATGCCTGTTTCCTCCTAGAATCCTTCCCAAATTCTGCACAAAGTAATCACTGCCCTTTTGTGTGTCCACTGAACCTTACAGACATCTACAGCAGAAGGTCCCATGGGACATCCACCTCCCCTCCGGGCTGTGGGTTTATGCACCCAAACAGTTCTGTGCACCTCACACTCTCAGCAGTGAGCACAGTGCCCGGCACATGGGAGGTCCTAGGTATTTCTAGAAGGGAGTGAACTGAGCAATGAGAACCTCTGCAATTTCTCCAAGTGAAGTGTCATCTATAAACCATCTTCATTCTCATTTTAAAATCCCTCAGTGTTTCCTCCCTCATCCTGTCCCTGCATTTTTTATTTTTTATTTTATTTCATTTTTTTTTTTTTTTTAGTTGTAGATGGACACAATACATTTATTTCATTTATTTGTTTTCATGTGGTGTTGAGCATGGAACCCAGGGCCTCACACGTGCTAGGCAAGTGCTCTACCGCCGAGCCCCCGCCCCAGCCCTCGTCCCTGCACTCTTGAAGAGCTGAGCACTGTTCCCTCACCGTGGCGTGAGATGCGGAGCTGGAGGAGGAATGCCCACGCTTGGAAACCTCCTGCCCCACCAACCGCAGGAACTTACAGAGGCTTCCTGTCGAGTGTGGCAGCGGGTGGCATTTTTAACATTTCAACACACATTTTCCTTTGCAGTATTGAAAAGTTAACTTGGGAGCTCATCTTTGATGTTGATGTTACTCATTTTTTCAAAAGGGACTGATTAGTGAGTCACTGGGAAGAGGAAATTGGCAGAAATGTGAGCGCGTGTGTCTGCTTGTGGCTGAGATGTGTCAGGAGTCGGCCCGCCCAGGGGTGGGGCGTGGAGGGCAGCGCCCGGAGACCGAGTCAGGACCCGCTCAGCACCGCTCACGGGTGTTTGCGGGTGTGCGTGACGAGCTGATGGGCAGCCCAGGTTGCTGAGGCCCTGGACGTGTCCTCCTGCCGTGTGAGTGTCTGTGAGCTGCACGTGTGGCCCGGGCCCACTTCCGGAGGACCTAGGGACTGAGGAATGGAAGGGGCGTGGACTGTGAGCAGCGGCCCCTGCAGGCCACCTGCTCAGCCTCACTCTGCCTGTGCTCTGGGGAAGTCGCCTCCTGGCCCTGGGCTCCAGCCCCGCAAGGGGCATCCAGCCTCTTCCCTCAAAGAGGCGATGGGCTCAGAGCCTCTGAGTCACCCGAGTGCTGGGACGCAGAGTGTCCCTGTCATCCTTTGTGAAGGGCTCAACAAGGGAGATAAGTTAAAACAGAGTCAGAAATTCGTGAAGAAAAGCCGAGACGGGGCCTGGCTTTGCCACTTGCTCTCTGTGTCACAGGAACCAGCTTTCCATCTCTTCGTCCTCATTTTCGTCATCTGTTCAGTGGGGTGACCGCACACCCGGGCTGACAGGGCAGGTGACGTCAGATGGCCTGTGAGAAGCTGCTGCCTGGGAAGTGACAGGGGGACACGTGTGAAAAAAAGAAACGCGCACAGCGTCCCCATGGCGGCGGGCAGGAGGCAGGAGTGGCTGGTCACCTGACTCAGGTGGCACTCGGATGGCTTCCTGGTGGCCTTCGTGATATTTTGTGCTGAGTAGAAAGAAGGTCTTGGCCTCTAACTTAGATGGACGTGGGTCCCCATTTCTGATCTCGTCTTGTTGAAGCCGATCCAAATTCCTTGGCTACCAACATGGAGAAGTAACATAGAGTAAGGGACCCCAGCGGTGGACCTCGGGGTGGCCGCCCTTTCTTGCATGCCCCGTGCACCCCCAGGTTGTGTTAAGCACGGTACAAGCACCGGCTCCCTTAGCCCTCACGCCCGCCGTCGGGCTTTCTGAACCACACTCCTGCCATTTTGCCCTGGTGCCGAGGCCCATGGAGGTTAAGAACCTTGTGGAAGTTTAGGGGGGTCACGGGGGGCGTTCAAACCCACATCTGTCGACTCCGCAGCCTGCACCTCCCCTTCTCTTTAGATTTTAATCTTGAAGGACAATAAATCACCTGATCTCCTGGAAGGAACTCAGGTTCTCCCAAGAACTGAGCAGAAATAGAAACGTAACTCCCCGAAGGCGTTGCTTCAACGTCCAGCAGAGGGGCAGTTGCTCCCGTGGTTTGGAAATACCACAGGGCAGCCCGGGGACAGCTCGTTATGCCTTTTCATTTGTCAGATGGAAGGGAAAGATGCCTAAATCACGTGGCCCCTGAGGACAGGACCGATCACAGCGTGGACGTGTCGGGAAGCAGGCTGGATTCTGCATCCTGTAGTCAGGGACAGGAGCCGTCCGCCTGCGTGGCCAGCCGCCCCTGCCCCTCACTGCCCCTTGGCAATGGGGCTGGGGATGCTCACATAGGATGCTGCAGGAGCCCTGATTAAGGAGATAGCTAAGATTGTGGTTAGCTGTGAGCCATAAGCTTTACCGCCTTCCATGGTCTCGTGAGACTTGGCCCGGGACATCGTGGATCGGGTCGGCGCCATTGTGTGGTGTAGTTGGAGGAGTGTGGATGGTGTTGGAGTTGTTGTTGGAGCCAGAGAGAGAAGCTGGCAGAATAAAGAGCCTGTTTGTTTCCAGTCCGCCTCTGAACTTATTCCCACGGCATTGTTGCTCCAAGCGGCCATCGCTTCAAGCAGCGACAGGGTGCTGGAGCAGAGGACACAAGGCAGAGAGTGGGCTGCAGGGCCGGCAGCCTCGGGCTGGTGAGCACCGACAGATGAGCCGCCCGCAGGCTGCCAGACGGGGCAGGGAAGTGGGCACAGCTAGGTCAGTGCGCGACCTCTGCCGCCGGCAGTTCCGATCAAAGAGCTCTTATTTTTCTCTCACCAGCGCCCCTTTGTCCCGTGGCGAAGGTCCTTTCTCTGTTGAGTAGAAGGTCCCTGTCCTGGGCAGTGCTGGTTGGAGGATGCTTGACCCCTCCAAAACTCAGGCTGAAATTTCACCCCCAGGGTAACAGTGTGGAAGGGTGATGGGACCTTCAAGAGATGTTTGTGCCATCAGGGCTCCAACTTCACGCAGGAGCATGTCACTCTCTTGGGACTACGGGGCTAGTTCTCCAGGAGTTAGGGAGTTCGCACTGGCAGGGCTGAATTGAAACGAGGCCGTGGGTTGTTAGAAAGCAAGCCTGCCCCTCCTACCTCATCTCTTTCGCCGGGGCCCTCTTGCCCTTCCACTTTTCTGCTGTGAAGCAGCACAAGGCCCTCTCCAGATGTGGCCACCTGATCTTTGACTTTCAGCCTTTAGGACCAAATGCTAAGTAAACCTTTTTCCTTCATAAATTACCCAGTCTCAGGTAATATGTTATAGCAATGAAAAGCAGACTAAAGCAGGAAGATTCCATCATATCCCAGGAAAGATGGGTAGTTACAAATCTGGCCTAGTGCAGTTTAAAACCTGAATCTGATGCAAGATTTGGAGATCTCCCTTCGCACATCACTGCCCAGGTGTGGCTTGAAAAACTCGACATTGGGAAGGGGCTCAACTGCTCTGTCACTTCTTCCCCCGGTCTCACATTGGAATGTGAGGGAGGGCAGGCTCTGCCCCTGTGATATCCACCCCTAACTCCTTCCTCTTCTGGGCTCTTTGCCCCTCCGATATGTTGGGTCACAGAATCGAGAGATGGGAACAAAGTTACATAATCTCCACGTCCTTTTCCATTGACTGACTGGCCATCAATACCCTCTGCCTGGAGGTGTCTGAATAGTAACCACAGCAAATTTGCCCTTAGTAGGTCTGGATCTAAGGGGTTGGCGTTCAGCAACTCGCTAACCCCACAGCCCTGGAGTCAGGCCTGTCGCTATTTCCAGCTGTGAGTGCGGAGCCGCAGGCCCCGGGAGGGGCAGCAGCGTGACCGAGGTCAAGCAGTGCAGACACCAGGCCTTCTTGGGGGCCGCACCTTGTCTGCCATGGAGCATGAGCAGGTTCCTGGGGGCCTGCCTGGGACTCCCCAACGTGGGGGTTCAAGAGGAGCCTCTCCTTCTCCCACCCCTTGGAGTCCTCAGAAGAATGTGACCCCAAACTCGCCGCTCTCCTGCTCTTGCCTGAGGACAGAGCAAGCACAGCCCCGTGCATCCTGCAGTGGCAGGTGCCGGGCGTACGGGAGGCCTGTCCTGCTGCTGTCCTCTTCCTGCGCCCTGCTGGGGCAGAGATGGTGCAGGGCCCCTCCCCCCGCCAGCCGCTCCTCCCTGGGTGGGGTTTGAACTGTAGCTGGGCGTGTGACTTTCCAGCACAAGTGCCACACTGCCTGCCTCCCTTGCATCAGCCGTGGTCACGTGACCGGCTCCCAGCCAATGAGGTGTGAGCAGAGTGTCACAAGGCCTCTTTCAGGAGCTTCGTAAGACTCGGCTGCTTCTTCCACCCGTCGTGCATCCCGCTGCTTGGACGGAGATGTGACTCCTGGAGCCTGTCCTCGGGCGCCACACCCTAAGGATGGCAGCGAGACCCTGCTTCCCAAAGGTGCCATGGTCCCCAGCGGCTGAGCCCGCTCTGCCCAGGCCTCCTCTAGATCTCTACAGGGGAGACAAACACCTTCCTTCCTTATTTAAGTCCAGTGATCTGGGGACCAAACCTGACTCCGGATACTCTGGGCCCGTTCTCGTCCTTGCTTCTGCTGCTCAGAGGGCGGAGGCGGCAGCAGGCTCGCCCCTGAGCAGATGCGCACCGGGGACAGGCTGCGTCCGTCCGCTGTGACATCCACCTGTGGGTCTGCGGGCTTCAGAGCCTGGGGCGCCTTTCCCGTCCTCACGGGCAGGGGAGGGGCGAGGCCGCCTCCTCCAGGCAGGGGAGCCAGGCCAGAGCGTCGCCGCCCTCTGCGCTCACCGACTCCTCAGATGCAGGGACAGCAGCTGCTGCGGTCAGGCCAGGCGCGCCAACGTGGGCGGCCACTCCTGGAGCCCGCGGCCAGTTCCCGGGCAGCGTGCGGAGCATCTCATCGTGAGCCTGTCCCACGCGTTGGCCAGACGCAGGCCGAGGTGGATTGCCTCGCGGCTGTGGAGGAGCACGTGGACAGGACTGTCACCAGGGCGCCAGGCCGTGCGCTCCTGCCGAGAGCTTGTCGCTGACTCAGCACCTGCCACCTTGCAGGTGCAGACACCCACGGTTGAACGAGGAAATGAGCGCATGAAGCCTTGGGGGACCCGTCAGGGACAGCGAGAGCCTGAGGCACGAGTCAGGGTGGCCTGGGGGGTGAGCGGGGCAGCGCTGAGCCACAGGCTCTCTGCACCCTGTGGTGAGGAGTGCGCTTTCACCCAGGCAGCGGGGACTCGGCGTTCAAGGCCAGGGCCAGCGTGTGGAGGGCGCTTCTGAGCTCAGAGAGGCGGGGCATGCGCGGCAGCATCGCTGGGCTCTGCTGCCACAGGACTGGGTTGGCACCCTGGTGCCTCCACTTCCTGGCCACGGGACCCTAGCCAAGGTGGTCACCTCTTGCTAAAAAAAGAGGAAAAAGAAGTATCTGACTCTTGTTGGAAGAGAAGGAAGACTTCACTCAGACCTGCCGCAGTGGCTGTCGAGACTCAGGAGGTCGGAGGAGAGGCTGGGTCAGCTCCACGTACCGCAGGGACAGGCAGGGACCTGCGGCCCGCGAGCTGCCTGAGGGGTCAGTGGGTGGAAGGTGACTAGAGGGCCACCCAGAGTAGGGGATTCCTGCTGAAGGCAGGCCAGGGACCTGGTGTAGGATCCCGGGGGTGATCAGGCCTCAAGGGTGGGGTCTTGTAATGCTAGACCTGGCCCCTGCAGTCAGAGCCCAAGGCTGAGGCCCAGGTGAAGAGAGGGCTCAGAGGAGCCCGTCTGAGGTTGGCCCAGGAGAGTCTCTGCCAGTCTTGAGCCTGATTCTTGCCTCGCCTCCTTCACAAGGTGATATGAAGGTGACACGGCCACCAGCTGGGGGAGTTTGGCTGCCGGCCACTGGGCCCAGCTTCACCTAGAGGCCAGAGTAAGCAGTCCAGGCTCACAGGTCTCTGTCCCAGTCGCCCACCTCTGTCGCGATAGCATGAAAACAGCCACAATAACTGGGCATCGATGAGCAGGAGTGACTGTGTTCCATTGAAACTTTATTTACAAAAACAAGATTTGAGCCCCAGAGCATGGCTCACTGGCCTCTGCCTGGGCGGGTGAGGGGGGAGCTCTTTTCCGGTCCTACCAAAGCACTGCACAGACAGAGGCCCGGCGACCAGGGGGCATGTGTTCTGGTTTCTTCCCGTTGTCATTATTATTGCTGTGTGACCCAGTGGCGGTTTGCATATAACGTAAGTCACTTCTCAAGCCTTTTTGGAATCAAGTGAGGATGAGTGTTTTCAAACGCACCATCTCACGTGCCTCACAAGGTTCCGGTGCACGGAGCTGGGAGCAGGGAGGGGTCGTCTCGCAGGTGGTGGCGACTGCCCGGGGACAGCTGCACCTCCAGGGGAGCAGGGCAGGCCCAGGTTGCACAGGCACCAGCAGGGCTCTGTGGCCCTGGAAACGGGCCAGCCGAGCGGCATGGGCCCACACACCCCTGCAGAGAGCTAGCAGGGACAGCACAGGGACAGCAGAAGCCGATAAAAATCAGCCAACCAATGACCAACCAGGGGCATGTTTGTGGAGGCCAAAGACAGAGGACTGAGGACCAGGCCCCAGCCAGAGGTCAGGAAGAGCGCAAGCAGAAGGCCGGACACAGCCCTGGGGAATTTCTGGCCCCTCCGTGGAGCAGGAGCGGGCTCTTTTTAAGTGTGCTGAGACCCTGGTACCCCTGGGCCTGGGCCTCCCTACTGGCTGGGTTATGTTGCACTTGGCTTTCTTTAAAGGGCCAGACTTCCTTGTCCCAGAGCCCTGATGCTTCAGGTAGCCCAGGACTCCCGGAACCTCCTTCTCCTGGGCTCTCTTGTGCGTCCGAGACAGCGCCATTACTGTTTTATATTACCATCCTACCAAGGAAAGTGTCATTAATATTTCATCCCGGGAGAGGCTCCAAATCTCAGAATGGTTAAAAAGGAGACGATGGCTCTGTCCCCACCTCTTCTGGGTCAGTGGACTATTTAATACGATTTCAGCCTCATCTCTACCATGACAAAGATAACCGGATCTGCACGCTTCACGCCCTCAGCCGCAGCAGCAGGAAGGGGGTTCTGTCAGCCCAGTGCTCCCGGCAATTTCTCTCCACTAGACGACGTCTATATCTCTTTCCTCAGTTCAGATTGATTTTTGCAAGAGATCTCATGCTGCAGAGCCTGGGAGCTGAGGTTTCTGCCATGAGCCTGCAGAGCCGGCAATGAGTCTAGAAAAGTTGAGCCCCTCCAAGACCCAAGGCCCGTGGCTCCGGCTGTGAATCCTCTTTTCCTTCATCTGAGGTCTGCAAAGACACACCTGGGTGCTAACTCACTGCAGCCGGGAGATGCGGTTGGAACAGCGGTGGGGGCAGCCTGGGGAGCAGGAGCGGCTCCCAAGGATGAGAAGCTTTGGAGCTGCGGCTCAATATGGGAAGGAGTCTCCAAGAAAAGAAGGGGGCGAGGGAGGGGAAGCCCAGCTTCTGACCATGGGCGGGTGCAGCTGGCCCCGCTGAATCAGGTTCTCCAGAGAAACAGAACCCGAGGGAGGAGTGCGGAGAGAGGAGCGGACTCGAGTGATTTTGGAGGCCGGCAAGTCCTAAGGACCCAGAAGAGCTGATCATTCAGTTCAAGTGCAAAGGCAGGGAAACGCCCAGGTGTCAGAAGACCATTCAGAGACGGTCAAGCTGAGAAGAGTGCCCTCTGATTCCAGGGAGCACCGGCCCTCTGTTCTGGGCAGGCCTTAACCGATCCAGATGTTAACCTCACCCAACACCCTCCACAGCTGCGCCCGGAATCACGGGTGACCAAATACCTGGGCCCTTCATGGCCTGGTCAGGTTGACACTTAAGATCAACCGTCAAACTGTCCGTGTGTGAGTCCCACCGGGGTGGCTGGGCTACGGGCAGAACTCAAGTTTGGCCAGCGTGGGCTGGGTTTGCTGGACACAGCAGGACAGCCACGTCAGTCCAGACAGATGGCTGGCCCCACGCACTGCTGGACATACCCGCCCCCCCGTGCTGACCTTCCTTCCACTGGAGGGAGCTCAGTTAGTGTCACTCGGGCCTCTCCGGGCTGCTGGCCCTCACCACCAGGAGTGGTAGAGTGAGTCCTTGGATCAGTGAATTTGGAAAGACCTAGTGTCCTACCCATCATTTCTTTGTGGGGAGGGCATTTAAAATCCTCTCTTTCAACTGCTTTTGAGTATCCAACACATCACCTGTAGTCGCTTTGCTCTTTTGTTTGATTCCTCGGTCACGGCTACTTGGGTGATAAACGTGCCACTTACCAAAGAGCTACTCAAGAGATTCCTAAGTCACACTTAATAGAGTGAAATTCTGGAAGTCGGAAATTCAGAGGAAAGAAGTTCGCCCCAAATACAGAGTGGTGGAGAAAATTTTAAGAGACGTGCAGAGGGCCAGGGCCAGGTCCTGACCTCAACCGCACACTGAGGAAGGACAGAGGAGAAGGGACAGAAGCTCACCGAGAAGGCACTGAGCAGGTGGAGGGACAGCAGCCAGGGCCCAGGCCGGACGCCCAGGGCTTCCCCGCCCACCCCCAGCTGCAAAGTCCCTACAGCCAAACACGCCAGTCCACCCATTTCCCCTGCATCGGTCTTGGGGAAACAGAGTCAGTAGGATGTGGGGGAGTTGGGCCCCCATACGCACAGGCTCCAGATCCACCAATTCAACCAGTCATGGACTTTTAAAATGTGAAAAATATTGCCTCTGTACTGAGCGCGCACAGGCTTCTTCCTGTCATTATTCCCCAAAGACTGCAGGGTGGCAACTGTTCACAGAGCGTTTGCATTGTGCTAGGTATTGTGAATATCCTAGAGATGACTTACACCCCACAGGAGGATGTGCACAGGTTATTTGCAAATTCACACCATTTTACACGTGGGGCCTGAGTGAACGAGCTGGCTTCCAGCGCCACAGTGAGACGTCTGG